>CM049426.1:275104391-280104391 GCA_026929855.1 Poa annua | reverse complement strand
GCTTTCGTGGTCGATGTGCCGCAACTCGCAGTCGTCGAAGTTGCCTTCCAACTGATTGTAAAGGTCTCTGTAGGCGATCATGTTGTCGGCGATGGCGTCGCAGGACTTCATGGTTTGTTGTACCACCAGGTAGGAGTCGCCGTATATCATGAGGTGTGTGGCGCCGCAGTTCTTGGCCATCTGCATGCCGTGGATCAGGGCCTCGTACTCGGCTTCGTTGTTAGACGGTGTCGGAAAGTCCATCTGCAGGACGTACTTGAGCTTGTCGCCTTTGGGGGATATGAGCACAACTCCTGCCCCGGCTGACATGAATTTCTTGGAGCCATCGAAGTACATTGTCCATGCGTTGGACAGGTCGGGGACATTTGGTAGCTGGGCTTCTATCCACTCGGTGGTGAATTCTGGGAGAACTTGGGCCTTGATGGACTTCGGGTGAGCATATTTCAGCCCCCATGGTCCTAGTTCGACAACCCACTTGGCGACTCGACCTGTCGCGCGTTGATTTGTGAGAATGTCTGCTAGTCCAGAGGAGCTTACCACCGTGATCGGGTGCTCGGAGAAGTAGTGGACGACCTTCCTGGAGGTCATAAAGACTCCATACGCCAGCTTCTTGTAATGCGGGTAGTTCTGCTTGGACAGGGTGAGGACTTCGCTGAGGTAGTAGACGGGCCTTTGCACCGGGTGACTGTGCCCTTCTTCTTCCCGTTCGACTACGAGTACCGTGCTCACTACCCTGTTTGTTGCTGAGATGTATAAGTATAACGGCTCGTTTTACAGTGGTGCCACGAGGACTGGAGAGGTTGTCAGGGTTTTCTTGAGGTGGTCGAACGCAACCTGCGCCTCCTGTGTCCACTCGAACTTGTCCGTCTTTTTCATCAGTTGGTAGAAAGGTAAGGCTTTCTCTCCCAACTTACTAATGAACCGGCTGAGAGCTGCGACTCGGCCGGCTAATCGATGCACCTCGCGGAGTTTTGTTGGTGCTGGCATTGTGAGAATGTTCTGCACCTTCTCGGGGATCGCTTTGATTCCTCTTGCAGATACGAGGTACCCTAGTAGCTCTCCGGCTGGCACGCCGAACACGCACTTCTCTGGGTTGAGCTTGATCTGGTATACATCGAGTGCGGCGAAGACCTTGCGGAGGTCGTCGACTAGGGTATCCTCCTTTCGGGTCGTGACGACGATGTCATCGACGTAGACTTGGACGATCTGCCCGATTAGCCCTTTGAGGCACGCTTGCATTGTCCGCTGGTACGTGGCACATGCGTTCTTTAACCCGAACGGCATCGTCTGGTAGCAAAAGACGCCGTCAGGTGTGATGAAGGCCGTTTTCTCTTCGTCCTCGACTTTCAGCCTGATCTGCTGGTAACCTGAGTAGGCATCCAGGAAGGACAGGCGCTCGCAACCTGCTATCGAGTCGATGATCTGGTCTATCCGCGGGAGCGGAAAGTGATCCTTGGGGCAGCACTTGTTGACTGCGGAGAAGTCAACGCACATGCGTAGTTTCTTCGTCTTCTTTTTCTCCACTAGGACCGGGTTGGCGACCCAGTCCCAGTCCTTGATCTCTCGGATGAACTTGGCGTGCAGTAGTCTGTCGACTTCCATGGTGATCGCGTCTCGCTTGGGTCCTGAGAAGCGTCGCATGGATTGTTTGACTGGTCTTGCGTCCTTGTGGACTTTTAGAGAGTGCTCGGCGAGTTCCCTGGGTATCCCTGGCATGTCAGAAGGTTGCCATGCAAAGATCTTTCAGATCTCACGTAGGAACTCGACGAGCGCGCTTTCCTATGCGGGGGTCAGACTTGACGAGACCTTGACCGTCTTTCTGCTGTCAGTCAGATGGACTTGGTGGGTGACGGTGTCGTCGTTCGTGTTGAATGTTGCGTCCTTAGTTGGCTTCTTGCGAGATGGAAAGAGGGTCTTGTCGTTGTCGGCTGATATGGCCTTGAAGTGCTCTTCGACTCCGAAGAACTCAGAAATCTTGGCAAACTCGCGGTCGCAACTGTTGGAGAGCCCGAAGTCGCCGCGTACGGTGATTACTCCTTTCGGCCCGGGCAGCTTCACCATCAGGTAGGCGTAGTGGGGTACTGCCATGAACCTGGCAAAGGTTGGGCGCCCGAGGATGGCGTGGTATTGTGACTTCCAGTCGACGACCTCAAAGTCTAACGACTCCTTCCTGAAGTGCTCGGGTGTACCGAGGATGACGTCGAGTGTGATTGTTCCCATGGGCGTGATTGCTTGCCCTGGTACTATGCCGTGGAAGGTGGTTTCCGATTCCGGCAATTTCTCTGTCCACCTGTTCATTCTTCTCAGGGTATCGGCAAATATGATGTTGATGCCGCTGCCTCCGTCCATGAACACCTTCTTCAAGCTGTAGTCGCCGATCAAGGCCTCAATCACGAGTGCGGTGTGCCCGGGTCGGGTTACCTCGGATGGGTGATATGCCCTGGAAAACGTGATGGGTGTCTCAGACCCGCGCAGGTAGTCTGTACCGCGCGCGGGCTGTTGATGGCCTGAATTACTTGGCGGGTGATGAGCTTTTGGCGCCTGTTTGACGGGGGTCCCTTCTGGATCATGTTCAGCTGTCCCCGTGCGGGTGGGTACGTGTCGGTTGCTGCCGACTGACCTTGTTGCTGTTGCTGTTGCTGCGGCTGGAGGAATGCATGCCGCCTGCACCTGGTTGTTGTTTGCGGGTGCTGCCTGGATGGCTAGCTGCGGGGCTGCCTGTATTGCATGTACTGGAGCGATGATTTGCTGCATGGCTTGGTATATCTTTCTTGCTTTGCGACAATCCTTCAGCAGGTGGCTGGAACCCCATTTGCCTGTCTCCGGGTTGCGGAACGAGTGGTGCTTACAGGGTTGCATCAGCTCCTCTACTGGGGTCAGCGGGCGCTTCCACTCGCGCTTCTGGCTTCCATCATTGTGGCCAATGCTGCTGCTGTCACGGTTATACTGACTCGAGCTAGACTGACGACCTTGGTCGTACTGTCGACTGTTGTCGCGTTTGTCCTCACGGGGGGTTTCATAGTCCGCCGCTACTAGTTCGATTGAATCGTGGGTGTAACGTGACTTCTTCTTTTGGCGTGCCTCACGCCAGTTGTTTGTTTCGACCTCTTTCTTGGGGGAAGTTTCGCGGACGTAGTCCTCTCCTTCGGCCCACTGGTTGGTTGTCTTCATGAGCTCTATTGTGGTCTTCGGCTGGAGCCTACCGAATTCCTCGCGGAGGTCGCGGCGAGCGATGCCGTGCATGAAGGCGTCCATCACCCGATCTTCTGAGACGGGTTCCATGGTGTTGCGGAGGAGTGTCCATCGCTGGATGTAGGAGCGGAGCGACTCATCCTTTCCTGGCTTGCATGCCTGCAACTCGATGTAGGTCGTTGGCCTTACGAATGTTCCCGAGAAACTCTTGACGAAATTATTCTGGAATTCTTCCCATGTTCGGAAAGAGTCTTTGGGTTGGCTTGTGAGCCACCCGCGCGCCGAGTCCGTCAGCATAAGCTGGATGTACTGCATTGCCGTAGTCGACGTCCCGCCTTGGCAGGTGCAGGCGACGAGGTAGTCCTCGAGCCACAGTCGTGGATCTTGCTTCCCGTCGTACTTTGGTGTTCCTGCTGTCAGCTTGAAGCCCTTAGGCATGCGGGTATCGCGGATGTTGAAGCTGAAGCATGCCGCGCCGCACGGCTCGAAGTCGCGGTCAGCGTGGTCGTCTGTGTTTGTCGCACCAGCCGAGCGCTCCTTGCGGTTGCGATCCACCGTCTTCTGCATGAGGACGTCGTGAAGGTCCTTGACTGGTTGTCGCTGTGCCGCTGGGATGCCCGAGGTTGTTGGTTCGTGCGCCCGGTTGCTTGGCCCCTTGGCCGCCAGCGCTTCTTCGATTGCCCTTATGGAGGCAATTTGCTGCTTGTGGAGAAGGGAGCGCCCGTCCCCCTCCGGTGGCTGCGTGAGCCGGAGGTATGTCTCGACTAAGATCAAGGCGGCGTTCGCCGTCTTTGGGACGGGTATCCTGTTCTCATCTTCGGTGACGAAGGACGAGTCGAGATTGCGGGTGAGCCTAGTTCGATCGGCTTCTGCCATGAGGGGAACGCGGGCTCTATTTCGCCGTGCTCCTTGGTTAACCTCCGTAGAGGATGTGAAGGAGAGGGCGGCTCGCCTGGCACTCGATGCGTCTGCGTCCCTCTTGCGCCGGAGTAAGTCGGCTTTTTCGGCGCGGATTCGATCGCCTTCCTTGCGCAGCAAGTACTGGACTGCCAGGTGGTCGTCTCGAGGTGCGTTGGGTGGGGGGAACGTGCCCTCGTCCACATGCTTCATGGCTTGGATCGCCATGTCCCGCGTGATGACAAGTTTAGTCTGGTCCGGCATGTCCACCTCTAGCAGATATGCGGGTTCTTCGTCGTCGCCATGTGGTGTTGTACCGGCCATGAAGACTTGCTTGGGGTAGACTTGAGTCGGGGAGTTGGTGCTGCCGCTGCTGCTTCTGTCGCCCGCGTCTTGCTCGGGATCGAAAATTGCCGCAACGTGGCGCGCGGCGCAGTCGCTGTCGCGTCTTCTCGCGATCGTCCATGTGTTCACGCTCGCCGGGGCGAGTACGGTTGGCTTGGGGTAGACTTGGGATTTCCACAAAGATGAGGGCGCGCGTGACGTGGCTGTCGGGCGCGAGCTCCTGGTTGCCCGTGCGGGTGCGACAGCCGAGGTGGATCTTGACTTAGTCGACCGCGCGGCCGAGGTTGGGGTAGTAGACCCGATCCGCGCGGCCGTTGCCGAAATTGTCGATGTAGTCGACGCAGATGCAATCTTCGCGGGTGCAGCGGGCGCGCTCTCCGCGGGTGCGGCAGATGCGATCTTCTCGGGTTCGGCGGGCGCGGCCTCCGCTGGTGCGACAGACGTGATCTTCGCGGGTTCGGCGGGCGCGGGGGTTGCCGATTCGGGTGACGCCGCCGCGCGTAGCGCGGTAGTCGTAGACCTGAGTATGCCACGACTATCGATGCAGCAGTATATGGAGCCGAAGGTGATGTGTATACCTTTGTCCAGATCGGCGTACATCGAGCGGTGGGCCGGCGGGTGGAGGACGTACTCGAAGGATCCGAAGCGGATCGACTCCCTGGCGGCGGACACGCCGATCTTCATTGCGGATGGAGCCGGAGCGACCATGATCCCAACACTTGTTTGACGTTCCCACAGACGGCGCCAATTGACGAGGTGTTAACTCGACAAGTCCCAGGGTTGTGCACCCCGGGTTGATTGATGGGGAGAGAGATGAGTGCTGGTGGTCACGACGGCTGACAAGTAAGGATTTACCCAGGTTCAGGCTCCCGGAGGATAACACCCTACTCCTGCTTGTCTGGTTATTGATGCGAGTAGCGATTACAATGGCGAGATTGCGATCTCGCTAGGGTTTGTGGCGGTGACTATGAGCGTATCCTTTGGGACGAGCAACCCTCCTGGCTTTATAGGTAGCCAGGTCTCGGGTGGTCGATGCCGATGGCAACTACAGATATGGCAGGTTATGATTCCTAACCGACTTGGACTAGGTTACATGGTACCCCGCGTGGGCCTTCTGTGGGCCTCCATGTCCTTGGCGCGGCCCAGGTAGCCTTATCGTGGGCTACGCGAAAGGCAGCCCCACGTCAGGTTCGGACCATGTTCGTCCCTTTCTTGCCACTGCCCACAAGGCAGCCCCAACGGGTTGTCCGGTCAGGGTTTTGACCATTTCAATCGCATACCTTCGAATATACGATATAAACAATAACCAAATAGTTATTATTACAATCCAGGTTTACAAAGTAAATAGTCATTATTACAATCAAACAATTATAGGAAGCAAATAATTATTATTATTACAATCCAAAAATAATGAAATATATCAAAGGGAACTACTGGTTCGAATAGTGCTGCCACACATGCTCAACCCAATCATTTAGGAGCTGAACATGAGTCGTCCTCTCACGCATAAAACGGTGAAAGACGAGCAACTGAGCAAAAGTAGAGGGTCCTTGTGGCTCAACCAACTCACCCTGAAACTACCATGCTTGATCAGGCAAGCTGACATCACCTCTCACTTGCTCTTTGTGCTCCATGTTCTAGCATGACGACGAACAATAGCCCATCGTGATTGGAGTGCACCAAATACTCGCTCCACATCCTTTTTAGCACTCTCTTGTTTCCGGAAAAACCTTTTTTTCTTCTCATCTTGTGGATTAGAGATGATATTCACAATTATAATCCACGTAAGATATGCCATTGGCTAGGTAATATGACTTGTTGTATGTGTGACCATTGATCTCATCTGCAACATATTAATATCATTGTGCGATGACGATGCCAAAGAACAAGGGCTATGATACCACAACCTCAAGTATGATTGTGCACTCTAATATGTCCCTTGTACTGCCCTTGCCAAGCAAAAGTTAGTTCCTCCACTCCCAATGCATACAATCAATGTTGTCAATCATCTGAGGGAAGCCTCTAGCCTCGTTGATTAACAGGAGCCGAGTCGTGTCCTCTTGGTTGGGTTCTCTCAAGTATTCCTTGCTGAACACCGCAATGACAGCCTTGCAAAAGTTATACATGGACTCCAGACAAGTGGACTCACTCATCCCATGTACTCGTCCACAAGATCACCGGCTACACCATATACAAGCATGCAGACTGCGTCAGTGCATTTCTTGTAGGACGAGAAGCCGTACAACTTGCAAGCATCCTTTCTGGCCAAGAAGTAGTCATCAAAGGCGAGCACTCCCAACCTAACCCGGTTGAACAAGGATCTCCCGTCGGAAAAGCTTAGGAGGATAGGTTGGTTTCACCGGATAAAATAGTTCATGTATATCTGTAGGTGGCCAGTTTGTCTGTTCTGATCCAAAGCCGGTGAACGGCCCAACAAAAGCCGCGAACCAATGGCAACATCCTCTCCACAGTTTCATTCACGACAAGTGTGGCAACGATACCATCATTGTCATCATCGGAGGACTCATCGTACGAGAAGTGGTGCATGATGTAGTTGTTAAAAATATACTCATCGGAGTTGTCCATGGCCAAGACCGTACCTTGTTGTCGGGAAGGTGATATGGTCGAGAATCACCGGGGAAGCCGCTCCAGTACCAGCGGGGACGAATAGCGGCAGGAGCGGCCTACCGGTGCAAAATGGGGGGCGGTTGCAGGGTGATGACAACAAGGACAAGGAAGGAGGAGAGGAATGGTGCAAGGGTTCGCTCTGATGCACAGGCAAGGGCGGACTAGAGGAGGATACGAGACGGTCCGCTCGCATCCGCGGCAGACGCAAACAAGTCCTAAATTTGGGTCAAGAATGGGTCATGACAGACAAAAAAAATAATCGTTTGCGTCGCCCCATTGGGACTTGAAATTGGCGACGCGGACGGACTTGATGAGAGCTGCAATACGGCGGAAGCAAAGAGATAAAACCCCACGCCATGGCCGCAGGAATTATATGGACGATCCCCGTGGAATGCAATTGGAGGTAGAATATCCCCCTCCAATCCTCACGCACAAGCACCCAAACCCTATATTGGTTCTCAACTCATACACGCCAGATGGTCGCCAAACCCGTTCTGGTGTTTACCCTGCAGTTTCCTGATAGGAAAAAAAAACTAGACTGAACAAATGCGTAAGCACTACGTGCCTACTCCACCAATATGACATAATGAAGTTATAGACACAAGCTGGCCTTAAACCCTTGACATCATCATAACTCAAGAAGTGCAAATATTGTGATCTATATAACAGCGAAGAGGGCACTGTTGTTCAACTGAATTGGGTTCTCCATTTTATCCTCCATCTAAACACTCAGCTGACAGCTGATGAACATCTCTGGGTTAAATCCTTTGGTACCCATTTACTTCAGCACAACTCAAAGGATCTTTTCATCCTGGCAGTTTCCACAAACCCGTCTATTAGTGTATGGTAAGTGATTGCACTGTTTGCATAAACTAGTAATTACGCATGTTGAAGTCTTTCCCAATAAAAACGAGTCCAGTTTGAAACCTGAAGTATAGCGTTTTAGGTAGTCGATTTGAACCTTCAAATATGAAACCTTAAATTTCATATTAAACCATAAACCTTCTATGAGACCCTGACCTGAACCCTGAACTATTGCATGCCCGAATTATTACAGCCATGTATCATGAAACCTGACTTGAACCCCTGAACTATTAAACCTCAAACCTTCTATGATAGCTCATAGCAGACAGTTAAATCCTGCACAATGAACTCGTCCATATTAAACCTTAACCTTCTAAACCCATTTATAGTGCTCTTGCCCGGTACTGGATAATAGTTTTGCATTTCGTTTTAAAAAAAGTACGAAATATGGAAAGATGAGTGCATGTCCTGAGATTATCTAATATGCATAGTTCATAAGAAAATATGACTACTTTGTGCAGTTGCGGAGCCAGAACCCGGCTCCCAAGGTGCATCTCCTTCAAACAGGGGCGGAGCTTCAGCCCGGCATGGCCGGGCAGCTGTCCGGACTCTCTCCAAAATGTTCCAGCAAAGTTGTAGCTGCTAATGAATAATTAATCAAGTTTTTCAATGGGTTGGCATGAAACCTTACCACTTTGCCCAGGCTATGTGGCTCAGCTGCCTCCGCCACTGCCTTCAAACTTTCCTAGAGAAAGTTAGTTCAATTGTTCAAGTTGGAGTTTGCTTGGGAAAGCTGCTTAGATTGGCCGCGCTCACATTTTAACCAGGCTCCAGTCATTAGCCAGCTCCTCCAGGGCCGCCACTGGCTTTGTGTCATGCAAAAAAATGGCAAGATATAAACACATTCATCTTGCCTTTTTCCTAGAGAACACAAGCTTTCTTATCTTTTGACAAAATTTTGCAGGGTTCTCATCCATCAGATTCGTACTACATTCATCGGCAGGCACACAATATTCCAGCTACTTGATCCCTAGATTAAGTCCCACACAGTTAGCTACCAAAACAACTCAAAGAAAAAACTCAATACTACTCCATCCGATTTTAAATATAAGATGTTTTAGTTTTTTCAAGATTCACATGTATGTAAACACGTTTTAGTGTGTATGTTCACCCGTTTCGGTCCATATCTAGACCACATTTGAAATACCTAAAACATCTTATATTTAAAAAGTGAGGGAGTAGCAGCTAACCGTTCAAGCTTATTTTTTGGACATACGGATGTATCTGATATTAAAACATGTCTAGATACACCCATATCTACATATAGGTGAGTCAAGTAATATGGAACGGAGGGAGTATTTGCATTCCAGTGCATGCTGATATTTTGTTATAAGTCGATGAAGATTGCAATTACGACTAGCCAAAAGTGCAAGATATTGGAGTACATTGTTACAAACAAATCTTAAGAACATGGAGAACTAAGCTCTAAGCTACGATACGGCTGAAGCAAAGAGAACTTATCAACAAAACTGAAGCAGTGTGTAAGCACTATCCTACCCCAATGCTATGACATAACACAGTTAATAGTACAAGCTAGCCTTGATGTCACCATCACTCAAGAAATGTGAATATTTTAATCCAACAACAAACCATCGTTCTTGATCAAACTGTCAATGATAACTTCTTTAGAACTCAACTTGCTTAACAATTCTCTCGCCTCCTTCATATAGCCCTCATGTGCCAAACCTTCAATGAGTATAATGTAAGTCGACTCATCAGGCATGCAGCCATCAGACACCATATTTGCCAAAATATCAATACCATGATCTGTTTTGCCATTTCTACAAAGCCCCAAGAGTATTGTATTGTAGAGAGCAGCGTGGGGTGATATGCCTTTATCTTGCAGTCTATGAACAGTCTGAATTGCCTCCTCAATTTTAACCTCTTCATGCAGACACTCAGCTAACAGCTTATAATTTATTTCTGAGTTGAATCCTTTGTTGCCCATTTCATTCAACAGCTCAAGGGACTGCACCATCTTGCCACTTTTGGCAAGCCCGCCTATTAGTGTACTGTAAGTGATTGAATCAGGAGTGCAGCCTTTCTCAGGCATTTTCTTAAATACTTCAACGGCCTGCACCGTCAACCCTTTTTGACACAAGAAACCAATGAGTGTATTGAAGGGTGAAATATCTGAGAGGCGATCAGTTTGGTTCATGTTAGCCATTAACTCATCAGCATCCTCCCATCGATCACCACTGAACAAACCCTTCACTAGAGTATCAAAAGTAACAGTATTAGGTTCACAACCACATGATTGCATCTTCTTTAGTAACTCCAAGGCATTAGCCACCTGGCCTTGCTCACAGAGACCACCGATGACGACATTGTAAGTAGCAACATTTGCAGTGCATTCATGCTTTGACATTTTCTCGAGAAGCCGAATAACCTGCTGGAACAATCCTTCTTGACACAACTGACTGATGACCACACTGAGAGTTGCTTCACTCGGAGGACAATCTTGGCTGAACATCTCATCTATAAGCTCCTCAACATCCCCCCAGCGACCGGCGCTACGCAAACCCTTCAAGACAGTGTTGTAGTTGACCGTGTTGGCCTTGCAACCACGAGAAGGCAAGCTGTTCAACAAGTCGCGGGCATCGTCCACATCACCTTCTCTGCACATCCCGTCCATGATAACATTGTACGTCACATTGGTAGGCGTGCACCCTTCGGCGCGCATCAGATCGATCAGCTCCATGGCCTGCCGGTACCCCCTGCCCTTGCACGCCGCCTCGAGGAGGATGTTGTAGGTGACGACGTCGGGGGCGCAGCCCCGGCAGAGCATACCGTCGAGCAGGACGAGCGCGTCCCTGACCTGGCCGCGCACGCACAGGGCGTGCATGAGCGGGTTGTAGGCGTAGGCGCTGGGCGGCACGGGCATGCCGTCCACGACGCGGCGCGCGTCGTCGAGCCTCCCCGCGCGGCAGTACCCGTCGGCCAGGGCGCTGTACGTGACGGCCGTGGCCGCCGGGCCGCACGCCTCGACGACGCGTGCGGCGTCCGAGGGGCGGCCCCGGCGGCAGAGGTCGCGGACGAGCTTGTTGGCGAGATGGACGTCGGGCGGGGAGGGAGAGGAGTCGATGAAGCGGAGCGCCGCGTCGAGGTCGCCGCGGTGGACTAGCGAGCTCAGGCGGCGGTCGTCTCCCTGCAGACGGCGAGGTGGGTCGGGGTTGGGCTTGGGGAAGCTCGGGGCGCTGGGATTGGAGCTGCGTAGGCGCGTGTGGTGACGGCGCGGCGAGTGGTGCGGGCGGCCGGAGCAGGAGGGAGGGGAGGGGAGGAGGCTGCTGCTGCAGCAAAGGGTGGGAGGAGATGGCGACGAAAGCATCGTGTCTGGATTTCGTTGTTTCGGACCGAGGATGAGCCGTGTATGTGGGCGCTCATCATCCGAGGAGCCGCGTAGAGAATCCCAGCACAAACAAGACAGATCCACCTCAAAAAACAGTTTTACCAAATTCTGACTAGCCTGAAGTTTCTGCGAAGTGATTTTTTTATTAAAACCAATCGCAATTTCCTTTCAACAAATGGGTGTTTTGGGATCGTGGCCAGAACAAACAAATGTGACATAACATGTCCTCAACCCTCTCTTCTTCAGCAAATCAACCATGGGCCTTATATTCTTAGCATATACATATGACCAAACTTTCGCAAAGTGATACCGTTTTTAAGGATGCATGTTCTCAATAAAGTACACTACAAGCATGCAATATCTCAATGCAAAAGTCTTTATATTATAGTCTACACAAAAATGCTGAAATTTGGATATTTAGAATTATGTCTTAACTATATTCAGCTATGTGAATTTATCATATTTAATGTAGGTCGGAATACAAAGTATTTCTCATTGTGATCTTACATGTTAGACAAATCATGGAAACATGCATAATTTTTTCATATTTTTAAGAAACTTCTAAATGATTTTTTTTTACTTTTAAAAGTGGCAGGAGAACTAAAGTCCGGGTGCAACACTCCCTTGTGCCAACTTTCTTCCCCGCCAACTATCAGTCGGTTACGGTTGATGGCTCTTGCTACCCTCTCATATTGCCCAACATCCACAATTTAAGATACAAAATTGTGCTTAAAACGTTATAACTGCATCTTAGTTGTCATTTTATTTCCTGCTGCTTAAAACGTTATAACTGCATCTTAGTTGTCATTTTATTTCCTGCTACATCTACCTCTTTTCACCCTCTTTTTGTGGCAGTAACAGTACAACAATTGTAGTACACGAATGTTCTTCTGATATTTCCTCACGTCGTGGCCTCATGCTGTTACTGACAATGAGATCTAAGAATGCTTCCGACGAATTCTTGAGAAATTCAATGCATTACAAATTAAAAACACAAGCAATATGCAGGTCAAACAAAAGCAGATGCTAATCCTACTCAGCATTCACACTTCAGACTGAGGTATACAACACGTAAATGGGAAAAAAAATGAGCAACTGCGTTTGATGCTCTATGAAAGTTTAAAACTCATGACACACATTCATACAAAACAAGTATTGGTTTGATTTCAGAAAAATGTAAAAGATGAGGCCCAAAATCACCAACTTATAAGCTCTCACTTGTATGCAACGCAAAAGTTTAGTCCTCCAGATTTTAGCCCAGATGGCTTACTCTTACTGACATGTAGAGCTAAGGAAAATAGAAGGTACATAAAAAAGACTGCAGGAGGAAAGTTGGTGGTGTTCTTTGAACTCGCAGAACCATGGGATTTTAGTGACTCGGACAATTTCTTCATTTCACGTTCATCAGCTCCACATCAAACACAAGAGTTGAGTTTGGCGGTATCATCCCAGCCCTCTCCTTTCCATAGCTACAAAGAAGATACAAAATTAGAGTCAAAACTAACTTCTGAAGACAAAAGGCAGTGAGATTTGTGTATTTATCCTACCCCATAGTTGGCGGGATGGTAAGCCTTCTTTTATCACCAACACGCATGCCTACAACAAACACGCAAGAGAAAGCATGTCAGATTGTGCACCAGCCCAACGTATGACAGATGTGTTGCCCACAGTTATGAGTTATTATGACAGTAAGAAATCAAATACCATTCACACCAATGTCCCAGCCTTTAATAACCTGATTAACACCTGCAGGAAAGTAACATTACAATAACTATGATGAAGATGTCCACCTCTAAAACATTAGCAGAAGGGAAAGTTACCCAGTCTAAACTCAAAAGGCTTTCGACCGACAGTGGAGTCGAAAATAGTTCCATTCTTCAACTTGCCAATGTACTTGACAGCAACCTAGAAAAGGATTCAGTTGTCAGTTTCAGTCCAAAATTCATATATAGTCAAAGCATAAGAAGGCCTATTAAGTAGTCAAACTTATAGGTGGAACAATGCAAGGCCATGCATAACATTAAGCAATTGAAAGCAGGAATAAGAAAATGCATTAACAAAAGCTAGCATGAAGGGAAATTTTCCTCTATGTAACCTAAAATGTTTACCTTTTTCCCAGGTGCAGCTTTTTTGGCATCTGGTTTACCCAACGACAATGTCTGAACAATCAAACCATTGCCAAAAGTCCGTGTTTGGGAAGTCTCCTCCTTGCTGCTATCTGACTTCAAAACATCAGTCTGTGCCTCATTTTCACTTGTATTATTCTGCTGTGTTTTCTTCTTCTTATTCTTCTTTTTCTTGGACCCCTGTTTGCTAGGCTCTTCAACATCATTGTCACTATAACAAGAGATAAGAGGATTTTACCGAACAAGAACAAACAATGAGAAAAACATTAAATAAGGAACCAAAAAAACAATAGACGGCATCTTAACATACTTACGTTATGGTTTTCGTATCAGCTTGCTGAGCAGTGTCCACCTCACTTGATTTCTTGCTTTTCTTATTTTTCTGCTTGGTTTCAACAATTTCAGCTGAGGATTCTTGCTTGATCTCCTTTTCTTCAACCTTTACCTTCTCGCTATCCACAGCACTCCTTTTGTCCTTGGCCTTCTTCTTTTTCTTCGAAACCACATCATTTTCAACATTTGCCTCCCTACAACACAGGCAAAAGTACACATATCACTACTACATGATTGAAAATAACAGCTAGGGTCTAGTGAGAAATAATGAGCTAGCACGTACCCTGATGATCCATGAGGATCACTAATGTCACCACTTTTCCTTTTCCTATCTTCATTACTCATCCCATTATTCTGATTCCCATCTTTCTTAGAACTAGCCTTTGAACTTTTCTTTGATTCAGATACAGGAAAGCCATCTTCATCTTCACTTTCTACAGATTCAGCAGGTGGAGTCCTAACAGCAAGCTGAAGCCGAGAACTGTCACCATCTTCACTGCTCTTTTTCTTGTTTGATCCCTTCTGTGCTTCACCGCCCGAGGTCTTATCATCCTCTTGAATCTCCTCAATAACAACTGCAAAATTTGCCCACATCAGAAGAAAATTCATGAACTGATCTCAGGCCTGAGGCAATTAATAACCCATGAATCTGGACACCAATTGAAGATACTCTTCAGCAAGTGAGATAAATGGGAACAAAGACAATCCTTTAATTCATGAGAAATAACGACAGAATTAACAATGCTGATTGTATATATGCATGCACACAAAGTTCACAGTGCGTGCAACCTAAAGAAACTAAGCCTACAGAAGTGGCATATATCACCCAATCCTACAGAGGTAACAAAATGAATCCATGTGGTAATTTAACCTAATGCATACATGCAGTCATGCACTTGCGATGACATCTTGTAAGAAAAGGGTATTATAGAGAAACCTGCCATGTGATTAAAAATTATAACGGCAAAGGTGGAGAAAACTGGGCATGCTTGGTTTGCACGCGGAGGCTAAACAATATTGGGCAACACTAGGAGTTGGCAATTTTCATAGAGATCTGCAAGGAGATTTGGTAGCTAACAATTGATACCCAATGTTTCAGATTTTGCCGAAACAAAAGGCACACAAATTTTCACATCACACCAAGCATGCCTATAGATGAGGTTTACGCACATCTCAGGCAATGGAACATATGAAAGCGTTACCTGAACTCTTGCCTCTGGGCTGGTTGTTGAGAAACATATCTTCATCGTCCTCTGAATCATACTCTGAATCATAGTCTGAATCATCCTCTGAATCGTAGTCTGAATCAAGGACTGAATCAAAGCCCCAGAGTCAGTATCAGAAAAGCACAGCTTGTGCAGTATGGTAAAATCTAAGAGCATACGTGTGCTTGTCGGCCCATGGGTCCCTGGAATGACCTCATCGTCACCATCGGATGCGTACAGATCAACGTCAGAGCCCTGCGAGTCGCTGCATGTACCGCAGCCATCCATGTCCTCCTCATACTCATCACTAGAAATATACTTAAGGAAAAGAAACCCCACTGCCTACAGCTCGTAACCAGGGAAAAAATACAGTAACAAATGAACTAAATCGACGGAACATTAAGTTTCACAAACGCAACAACAAAGGATACACAACATAGTATCCAGCCAGGTGGACGCTCCTGGGGCCAAGCACCGAGAACGTCACATGCTTCTCCTCGAACTCGAAATCCAGGTTCGACGTCTCCGACTGCCCCGAGACCAGAGCGCAGATAGACACAGGGTCCTTGTCCTTCACGGTGCACTGCACTTGCACCACGTTCCTCTTCCCCTTCTCCACCTTACCAACCTCATCCCCCAGCGTCGCCTGCATTGCCCATCCAACAAAATCCGACAAGGTCACGCAACGTAGCGGGATTATTACACGACAACCGGGAAGCCAATCAAATCCCGTGCCTAACAGAGGAAATCGGAAGTTGAGGGGAAGAAATCGCGGCGGACCTGGGTGAGGCGCAGGCGGCCGCGGTGCGGGCTGTGGGTGTGCGTGTACGGCTTGTCAGGCTTCACCTCCGCGCCTGCGAGCGAAGCACGACGCGGCCAAGCGGTTAGAGGACAGTAGATGAACAGGAACGATTAGAGGAGCCCGGCGAAATTAGCGGCGGCGTCCATGAACGATTGATGACGGCAGCTTACCCCAAAACGACGACATCTCGGCGATTCGACGATTGCGCCGCACGGCGCCTCCTCGATCTCGACGGGATGAGATTTGGCTTCGAACGGCTGGGGGTAGAAGAAGGGGAGCAAGGGAGGGCGGCGAGAAACCCTAAATAGAGGGTTTTAGGTAAGCGGCGGAGGGGAAGGGCACGGAAATGGGAAGCATTCTGGCCGGCATGAGTCTCTCTTTTCGCTTCAGGTTTGGGCCTTTGGTCATTTCGGAGTGGGCCTTCGAAGAGAAAGGGGACGTGGTCTATGCTCTTGAAAAAATGTTCTCAAGGAAAATCGTCAAAGATTCCCACAAAAAATGTTCAATCTCAAAAGAGAAAAAGCTCAGACATGAGGGGAAAAATCCAGGACAAATTTCAAAAGAAAAGAATAAGTCCCTTCCAAAGAGAAAAAAAATATACCAGCTCGTCAAGGGCTTCCTCTAATGCAAGTCCAGCTATAGGGCCTAGTTGATGTTTTTTCAGAAGACTCGCCTCACCTCACCTCCACCGGTGGAAATTCTCTACGATTAGTTTTAAACGTCGAAGGAAAACAAACTATACATACAATTTCTAAAATTTCTTGTATTCCCTCTATTTTATATAAAATATTTTAGATATTTCATATGTTGTTTAAATACAGACTAAAACGAAAAAATAGAGACATGAAACAATGTATATGATTGAGTAGTAGTAGTAGTAGTAGTAGTAGTAGTAGTAGTAGTATCATGGCAATTTTGTGGATTGAGGGAGTAGTAGCAACTCGTAGCAGACATTGTCCGCCGGTGCGGTGCCTCCCCTTGACTTCACGCGTCTTGAGGTGAAGTTGTTCAAATTGTACATCCAACTTCTCAAGGACTTCTTCTCGCGGTGGCGTTCCCCTTATCGTTATGAAGTTTCACCGGGAGTTTATCCTTCTTTTTCAGTCACGGGATGGACGGGGTCTTCTTACCCGTTCGACGACTTTCCGTCGGCATCCAACCATTCCAGGCCGGCTCTATGAGGAGCTGCAGTGACGTCTCATCATCAACGTGGTCGAATCTCGTTACAATTTTCATTTTTTTTGTAGAGTGTTTTGTAGTATTTCCTTTAATATGAGCGTCATTTCACACAAAAAAATCGCACATCCAACTGCAACTGACAACCTGCCGCAACGTTGTTTGTAGGGTACACAATATTGTAAGACGAGTGAGTGAGCTAGTGGCTGTCCGTGGCCCGATCCCGGGAACACGCCACGCAACCGCCATCCAGCCGCGTCCCTCGCCGTCGCCGTCGCGTCCCGGGGACGGGAACCCCACCCGCCTCCTCCCACCAAACCAAACTCCCCGACACCACAGACAGAACGAGAAAGGAGAGGAACAGTGAGACACAGCCACACCACACGCCCAGCTCACCCCACCCTCTGTCTCCTCTCCGTCTCCTCCGTTTCGTCCTCCAGACCTCCACTTCCCTCTCCACTCTCCTCCAGATTTCCCTCCCTCGCCTCGCCACAACCCACACCACACCACGCCACAGCACACGCTACGCTCCGTCCCCCACCTTTATGCTCCTCCCATGGCGCCAACCGCACGGCCGCCCCGCCGACCCGCGACCCTGACGCTGCTCCTGCCCCTGCTCCTCCTCTCCTCCCCGTCCCTCCTCCCCTCCTCCGCGGCCGACTCGCCGCCCTCGAGTCCCCTCGCCCCGCGCCACGCGCCGCAGGCCGCTTCCGACGCCGCCCTCTCGCCGCCGCGGCACCCGGGCCACCACCACCGCCACAAGCACCGGCGGCACCGCCCGCCCCCGCCCGCCCCGCCGAAGCCGCGGCTCAACTTCGGCGAGCGGCTCGGGATCGCCTTCGCCGGCGTCGCCGTCGCAATGCAGATCGTCCTCGCCGCCTTCCTCGCGCTGCGCGCCTGGCAGCTGCGCCGGCTCGACGCGGCCGAGGTCTCCTCCTCCACGCCCCTCACCTGACACGACCGCACGCATGATCAGCTACCTCCCTCTGCTCCTCCGTCAGGTCCGTCGTCTGCTAACCGTCCGCGATCGGAAATCGTCGACCTTGTAATGTAAAGGAAAGCGATGAACAAACGTGTGCGCTCTATTGTTCGCTCGTTCCCCATTAGTTCAATCTTTACACCTTACACGCCATTCTTTCCGCATGTGTTCGACGCCAGTGCTTCGCTGTAGACAGACCATGTGACATGTGAGTGACAACAGACTGATACGAGAGCTGTAGACAGTGTGTGTTCTTATTTTGTTTTACCAAGTGATCCAGATTCCGAGATGGTGCTCCTATGTTGTTTGTGTTCATCCATGTGGGGCTGGGATTGATTATAGTTGCCCGCTGGAGGGATCGATCGATCTAGCGGGGCAAGCTGTGCTTCGATCGGCATGCATGATGTACTTACAAAGTAATGCTACTGTACCACTTATGGTCGTGCTGCCGTAATCTTATTAGCTCTTAAATTTGTCACCTGTGGTAGCAGCACTGCGTAGCATCAATATTGCTCCATGTGGAATGATTGAGCCAGCGATCACACAATGAAGTTGCACTTAGGAAACCCTGGTCCCTTGTCACTCCGAGGATCATGCTACCACAGCTTAGTGATCCGCAAGCTGATTGTAGTTGTCGATGTAAGGTTCTTTTATTCAAAACAAGCTGGTTTGTACTTTCTGTTTTGTACTCCATACTTCTTAGGATCTGCATTGTCCTCTTCTGGTCTACGGCTTACGCTCAATCACTCGATTATTATGGAAAATTCAGAGATTAAGGCTACGTTTGGCATCAAAGTATTTTTGAAGTATATAGAGAATACTTCGGTTTCTAAAAGTATTGAAGTATTAAATACTTTAACGTGTTTGGATCTAATAAATAATGTGGTTTACAAACTGAAGTATTGTCTAAAAGTGTAGTTTTTTTTAAGTATTCTATAAAGAGGTCCGACCCTCTTTTTTCAAAAAGTGAGAAAAACTGTAGTATTTATTTGTCTGGCGTTGTAATACTTTAGTTTAGCAATACTTCAGTTTTGAGAAAACTTTACTGTCAAACTAGGCCTAATACTGTTGCCAGGATTATTTTTTTGGGACGATACTATTACCTAACAAGTGATAAAGTCGACTATATTATCAGATTACTCTTTCTTGGACCAAAAGGCACATTGTCTTACACACTGAATTTGTTGACATATGATTCAGTGGAAGTTGCACTGTTGATTGTAGCATCTTTGCCGTTTCAGTTATGTGATCATATTTACCACAATTCAATCGCATGTATGGAATGGAACAGTGATATTCTTTGCATTTTTATCCTGTCCGATCGAACCCAAATCCTTCAACAAAAGAAACTAAACAATGGTTGAATGATACAGGGTTGTCAATTATGGGGCATTTCTGCAGCTATCGCTCAGGACCATGTTATATGATTGGTAGAATATATCTGTCATGTCTTGCTCCCATAGTCCCATGGCATGCTAAGTCCATCTTCATTTGTGCTACTATATCCTCCGTTACTCACCAGCTGTTCATGTTATCACATCTGCCTGCTACTTCCTCTGTTACCTTCCGGCAGGTATTGTAGTAGAAGGATAGGTCGCGCGTTGCCGCGTCCGATCGGCATATTGTGTATGATTACCTACTGGTGTCTTTTGAGAAAAAGTTGCAACACAATTAAGTTCATGTGTGTTATTCTTATAGCTGATATAATGTTTCTATGATGGTGGAGGAACAATAGGATTAAACAGATTTAGTGCATTGATGTAAAGATAGATGTGTTGTGTATAGTATTGACTACAATTTCATTAGGCCCTGGACCTCGGATTCTTACTATTTTGAATTTAGTCGTTTAAATATGAGAGAGGTTGATGGATTTTGAAATATAGTAGCGGTAGATATCTAAGTGTACCGTTTAGCGTTATGAGCAGGTGGGAGCTGTGGAGGGTTTATCGGCCCATATATAGTTTCCTAGACAACCCAATAGGCGTTCTACAATATTAAGTTCAATTTACTGATCGATATAGCCCAATAGAGTAGTGAGGAGTGTGGAATACATCAAAAAATCATAGTAAAATTACGAGGCACAATAATCAGATGTGTTAGAATTAACCAAAGAAAAGTGGTGACAACGCAAGTATGATACAATGAGATAGGTCCAAAAGCCATCTAACATATAATTAAAAAAATGCATTGCATTACACTAAAATGAATGCCCATCCTATGCCATTATAAACTAATGAGCAACACATGATTATCAATTGAATCACATGACCAAGATCTTGTTGCATTTGAAATAAAAGAACTAAATATTTTACCACAACAAAATCACATGATCATGACCTTGTAGTATTATGAATAAAAGAATTGCTTATCACCTTGTAGTATTCTCAATAAAAGTAAGTACTCCACAAATAATGAGACTTGTAATCTAAACTTGTTCATCAAGGACACAAGCCGACCAACCGCGCCTCTTCTCCAAGGTCGGCCGAGTGCCGCCGTACCTAATTTGGCTTCCCTCGACCCCTTCCTCCACCGTGGAGCATGAAATCTACTGTCTAGATGGACCTTATCCTCGTCTTCCCCGCATTCTGATTTGTCTTGCCTCTATGTTTCTCCATCAGCCGTAGAGGAATTGGTCGCCACCAACGCTCTGGCGGCTAGATGGTCTGTAGAGCCGCCCGACCGCCTCCCCTCTTCATCTCGCACCGGATCTGTGCTGCATATACATTTTACATTAACTGCAATTTGCTTAATTACAACTCTGAAATGATGAATTAACCAAACAAATATTTAAGTTATGTATAACACCTCGACTATCTATTATTAAATGGTCATATCACAACATAATAAGAAAACAAAGGAAGTATTATATAGACTATAGCTTGACTACGTAGATATATTGGTAACAAAGTCGTTACTTGCAGTCAGAGGATGTTAGGATAACCATGTCGATAAAGTCTTATTGCCTATTAACAACCGCAAGGGGTAAAGAAAGCATACATCATGTAGTAATTTGTACAATATCCTTTCCTCCCTTCCCCTTAGATAAATAATCAAAACAGGCAACCCTAAATGTTCCTTTAACCAAAACAATAGGTCTTGGTATTTGATGGATCAAGTGAGTACAACAATATATTTGTTTCATGGGAGAAAAACACACTAAAATATTAAGAGTGCTCTTTGTCAATGATCTGGTACATGTAGACAACACATGTAGCATAAGGCACAAATTGATAGATGCTTTCTATGCAACTTCCTCATGACGTAATAAAGACTTTGAGCACTTACTAAAAATCCGAAGAGATTGAAGGCATTGTATCTAATAATTTTATCAAGAAATGACCTCACTCTATAATGTCCATACTCATGTGTGAAGAAGAACTGCATATCTAAGTATTTAAATATTTTTTGGAGATAAAACTCATTACATGATACGATGTGCTTAGGAGATAAATGAAAATGCAAGTACACAAGAGCACAACTTGATTTACACACGATTGAAAGAAATGGTAACTCAAAGTAATAGTATATAGATGCATCCACTCCTGGTGCTGGTATTGGACCGTTTGGTGACAGCGTCAGTGAGCGGCATGCTGAGTGACCAAGTCGGTGAACTGCAAAACTGCAGCCAGCTAGGCCATTCAAGGCTATGACCAGCAAAAGCAAAAAAAAAAAAAGCAAAAATGTTGTGACCAGCAAAAGGAAAAAAAAGGAAAAATGTTGGTAATGACTTGGTTTCAATTGATAGAAGAACAAAATCGCTTAATTGAGTTATGTACCTTTCCAACAGAGATGCCTAAGGAGAACTATATGCAAATGTACACATCTTGATGATCATAGGTATACTTGAACCATAATTAGGTTAATATACAATCTTATGACCTCGCAGTCAAGTGTACTCTCTAGCGAGAAATTCCTGCTATAGCATATCAAGACAACTGCTTATACGTATGCAGTAAAGAGCATTTGGAACAATTGGGACGACGCAACTGGTGAATGATGGATCAATTGATACATATGCAATACTTGGGAGTAACCGAGTAATTGGGAAGACCCAACTGGTGAATGATGGGTGCAAATAAGCCTTCCATGGTAGCGAGATCCATATGAATAAGTTAAATAGGGAGTAGCTTATTTATCTTATGTTCTCGTAGTGAGATTTGCTTGATTCTGTTTGAGCATGATTGAGTACCAAATTAACTATTCAGCATAAGCTACCGGAACAATTACAGGCTAAATCTACTATTTCACTACTTAAGAAATATGTATATTGAAGGAGATATGCCCTAGAGGTAATTAATAAAGTGTATTCTTTATCATATCTCGTTTGTTCATAATATGTTTTTGTGTCATGATAGAACTGTATTAAGCGGAAACATTAATGCGGGTGTGATACGTAAACAACCAGGTCCCTAGTAGGCTCTACTAAGACTAGTTTCGTTGCGCGATTGATGATCGAGTTTTCCCAGTCATGGGGCATGGCGTCGGTCGGCAATGAGAGTCATATCGCTAGAGAACGATGTGATGGACATACCCAGATTTGGAGAACGTAGTCGTTACGCCTTTGACCGTGAGATCAACTCTTATTGTTATTCCTGTAAGATACTTTGATTGCACCAAACGTCGTATCTTATTTAGTATGACAATAACGGTGATACTTTTGGGTATCGGAAAGGAGTAGTTGAGACGAGGGGTCAAGAGCGGGATTTGCCAGTCCGCATAGCAGGATAGATACTCTCGGGCCCACTCGGTGAGATCATGTCTAATGAGCTTGCAAGCATGTGACTAGGTCACGGAGACATGAGATCATGAACGAGTAGAAGATAGCGTCGTCGGTAACGAGGTCGGGATTAGGTATGGAGATATCTATGGAACGACGCTCGGACGTGCTAAGTATCGCTATGGCAAAAGGTCTAAGACTTTACGTTCAGGTTTGATAGATGAAAGTCATTCGTTATATCTCAGGGATTAATTCATGGGGTCCAGGCCTACGAGTTAGTCGTTGATCATTGAGCAGTCTTGATCATACCTGATATTATATCGAACCGCTAGGGTAACACACTTAAGGGGTTTCGACAAGACAACCGGAAAGGAAGGAGATCACCGGGAGCGTCCCGGGAGGGGTCCGATGGAGATCGGGCAGCGCCGAAAGAGTTTTCGGAGCTAGGAAAAATTATATATATTATGTTTGATATTAATTAGTGTTATTAATATGTAAATATGATTTTATATATTTATTTTCGAATTTATTTAGGCAGATTTCCCTAAATGGGCCTTCCGGACGAAAGAAGGCCCAAGAGGGGGGAACCCCCTTGGGAATTCGGTGGGGGCATGGAGGCCGGCCTAGGTGGGCCAGATGCGGCCCACCAGGGGGCCAGCGCACCCTCCTTGGCTGAACCAGGCTGTGGGATAGTCCCACATTGCCTGGCTGGCAAGGTTGGCTCCCCCTGGGAGCCTATATAAGAAGGGGCACCCCCAGCCTTTTAATTCACCAATTAATTCCCGATTTCTCTCTCGATCTCGTGGTTCCCAAGTTGGAGCCGCGCCGAGCAGAGCAAGGGGATCTCCTCCACCATAGCCCGCTGCCGCGCTGCTGGTGTTCCGGTCCAAGTCTTCCGCTGCTCGTCCTGGACTGGAGCTTCGGAGGCCGTCGTCTCCACCGTACGTGTGCGACTCCCTGAGAGGTGCTGCGCTAGCGGTACTCGGAGGCCTGCTTCCTCTACACGACCTTGAGGTCGGCTTCGTCGGTCTTCATCGACAACGTTTGTGCGGGAACGTAATCCCCGCTTTCGGTCTACAAGGGTACGTATTCCGATCTCCGTTCGTACTACTATATCTGCTTAGAATAGATCTTGGCATGCTTTTAGGATATCGTCGGTAGGAAAAATTTTGTTTTCTGCACACGATCCCCTTCAGTGGTATCAGAGCCGATCTATCGTAGATATAGCTGTACGCTGTTAGAACCCGTGCTCTGCACGGGGGCACCGTTCCTGTTATTTGCTACCCTCTAGCGTGCACTTGTGTATTCCAGCGGCATTGAGTTGATGAAGCGGCCCGGACCGACTTTACGTGTACGCTTACGCGAGACTGGTTCCACTACTGACATACGGCTTGTACCGTATATGTGGCTGGTGGGTGTCAGTTTCTCTCTCTTTAGTTGGTCTTCGCATTTTCAATGGAGGGCCCGAAAGGGATGCTTAAACATGCAATTATTAGATCGTTGTTGTGGTCATAAGATTCGTAGGTATGAAGCGGTTCTATTTACGAAAGCCCGAAGCCACGTAAAACATGCAAAAGATAAAGTAGAAGTGTCTGACTTTATTTTGCAGGGGCTATGTGATATGGTCAAGGTAGGTTTATTAAATTGTTTATAAACTGCGGGCGCCAAGAAGACCATGGCGCAATGGACTATATCACATTGCATTACATTTGATGTTTTATGTGCATCTTATTTTTGTGTGATTGTGTGTATAGTATACATTAGTTACACGGCGGTAGCTGAATAAGATGATCCCTTCAAAATACCACTAGTGTTTTCCCTCCAACGCGCACCACCAAGAAAGTTCTATGTTATGAGGCAGGCCGTGATGATCGGGTGTCATACATCTCGTCGTTCGCATACAGTGGGTGTAAGCCATGTTGCACAAGCGTCAGCGTGGAGGTCTTTGGTGGCGAGCCTAGCATACTCAGAGGTATGGCCTCGGAACAGGAAGACCGAAAGGTCGAGCACGAGTCACAAAATTGGTGTGGCGGACGATTTTGTCTACTCTTGAAGTTGTGCCGCCGGCTTTGATGATGAGGGGTGGTGCAATGGATGGGGGTCGTGTAATCGCTTAAACGACCAGGAGGGATGTTCGTTTGAGTGGGAGTTATGTTAGTTATTTTATAAAATACTATAACTCAAAATTACTATGAACAAAGTCTTATGTTGTTGCAAATTCCATTGTAGATGTCTCACCCCTCCTTTAACCTAAACCTGTGAAGGAGATATGCCCTAGAGGCAAATAAATAAGTAGTATTTATTGCATTATCTCATAAGTTTATAATAGGTTTGTGTATTATGCTATAACTGTATTAATCGGAATTATTAATACACGTGTGATACATAGACAACCAGGTCCCTAGCAAGCCTCTATATGAGCTAGTCCATTGGGCAACAGTTGATCGAGATTCCCGATCAAGGACAATGACGTCGGTTGACAATGGGGTCATCTTGTTAGTTGAATAAGGTGGTGGACATACGCAAAGTATTGCAATAAGATCGTATTACGATGTTTGTCATTTGCAATAGATAAGAGTATGATAGCTTATTCCTTATACCGTGAGACCGTGCTTATTGATGCTTCGTAGGAGTACTTTGAGAGCATCAAACGTTGTGTCTTATATAGCATGACAATAACGGTGTCCATCTTGGGTACTCCGAAAGAGCATCAAGACGTAAGGATCAAGAGCGGGATTTGTTCATTCTTGTAATGGAAAGATACTCTGGGCCCACTCAGTGATATTGCATCTATATAGCTGCGCAGCTTATGACTAGGTCATGGAGATGTAATATCGCAGACGAGTTAATAACCTTCGTCGGTAACGAGATACAACAAAGGCATCGGTGTGTCTACGATCATATCTCGGACAAGGTAGTATCGCAGAGACAAAGGGAATGAATATCATACTTATGGTTCAACGACGATATTCGTGGAATGCACAGGGGTCGTCATATATTTCCAGGTATCCCTGACGATCATTGGTGAGCGGAGTGTCTCGACCATGTCTGGAGTGTTCCCGAACCGTAGCGTAACAAAATTAAGGTCTTAGCGACGATAGGAGATAGGTTCTGGAATTTTATAGGAGTTTGTTGGAGAGAGAGAAATCATCCGGAAAGAGTTCCGGTGGTCCGGAAGGAGTTCCGGGGAAGATATGGAATGGTTCCGGGAATGTCCGAAAGTTGTTCGGATGGTTCCGAAATAGTTTCGGAGTCAAGGGATATTGAATTATATATAAATATATTAATTATGAATTAATGGGAATTTTATATTAATTTAATATTAATTAAATAAAGGAAAAAGGGGGCTCCCACCTACATGGGCCCTAAGAGGGCCCAAGAGGGGAGCCGCACCCCACAAGGGGGGGTGGGCCCCATGGGAGGTTCGGCCGGCCCATGGTGGGGCGCACCACCCCCCTCCTCCTTTAGTCCCACATGGGGGAGCCAAGGGGTTTGCACACCCCCTTCCCCCTTTATATACCAAGGCATATTAATTGATTTAATTCAATAGGAAAATCCAATTAATTCCTGATTTCTCTCTCGATCTCGTGGTTCCCAAGTTGGAGCCGCGCCGAGCTGAGGAAGGGGGTCTCTCTCCACCTAAGCCATACCGCAGAGCGCCGTTGCTCTGCGGGATTCCAGATAAGATCTACTCCTGCGATTTCAGCTGGATCTGAATGACCGGGAGTTGTCGCTAAGCTCCGTATGTTGCGAGTGCTCGGAGGCTACTCTTTTGAGGAGCTTGGGCGACGTCGTCTCGCCCCCTGCAGCCGCCGCGCCTCCCCCCCTCTGCTGCCGGCGCACCAGCCCTGGTGCTGTCGCTCTGCCTTCTTCCGCCCGACGCCCATCGACGCAGATCATCCTCGACACCCCGGCGTCATCGACTCCGACATCGCGGCAAGTTCTCCGCGACCTCGAGGTCGGCTACGTACGACTTCATCGTCAACGCTTGTGCGGGAGCGTAATCCCCGCTATCGGTCTACATGGAGGTAATGTAACCCGTTCCGCCACCGTTATCACATGTACTAGATAGATAGATCCTGGCTAGTTAGGGTTCCGTTCGCTAGAAAAATTATTGTTTTCTGCACCGTAACCCCTTCAGTGGTATCAGAGCCGATCTATGCGTAGTACTGCTGGTACGGTTAGAACTCATGTTGAATGAGGGTGTCTTTCTTATATTTGCTACCCTCTAGCGTGCACTTGCGATGCCTTCGGTATTGAGTTGATGAAGCGGCCCGGACTGACTTTACGCGTACGTTTACGCGAGACTGGTTCCACTACTGACATACGGCTTGCACCGTATCTGTGGCTGGCGGGTGTCTGTTTCTCTCTCTCTAGTCGGCAAAGCATTTTCAATGGAGGGCCCGAAAGGGATGCTTAAACATGCAATTATGCGATCGACGTTGTGGTACAAAGTTCGTAGGTAGGGAAGCGATTCTGTTACGAATAAGCCTATATGCCACGTAAAACTTACAAAACTAAATAAAGCTAGAGGCGTCTAACTTTGTTTTGCAGAGGCGTTATTTTATGTGACATGGTTACGGTAAGTTTTGATATTACTCGTACTGTCGGAGGCAAAGGAGGGCTCTGTGGACTCGGAGCCATGCCGGGGCGCCGGGGGGCCAGGCACATGGCGCTATGAAGGTCCAGGCGCATCGACCATGTCACATCGCACTTCATTGCATCATTATTGTGTGTTGTTGTGTGTGCATCCTATTGATTGCTTATATGCTAGATATACAACGGTAGCATCATAAATAGGATGATCCCTAACAAATACCAAAATTGTGTTCTCCCTCGTTGCGCACCACCAAGAAAGTTCTACGTTATGAGGCAGGCCGTGATGATCGGGTGTCACACATCTCGTCGTTCGCATACAGTGGGTGTAAGCCATGTTGCACCCGCAGGGTCTTCGAGGTTTGATTGGCGAGCCTAGCATACTCAGAGGTATGGCCTCGGAACACGGGAAGATCGAAAGATAGAGCACGAGTCACAGAGTTGTTGTGATCGACATGTTATGTCCACCTTTGAAGTTGTGATGCCGGCCGTGATGATCGGGGGTAGTGTGGTGGATGAGGGTCGTGTAATCGCCATTATTATTTTTAGGGATAATAATCTTGGTGTGGTGTGGTTTTTGATAATGAGATTATAGAACTAAAACTCACCTATATATTATAAACTTATCTTACCTCTTTTGCGATCACATCTGGAGACTACGGAACTACGCTTCGGTTACTTCTTCAAGAGCTCGGATTCTACCTTGGAAGCCGACGGGTCCAACTTCATCAGCTGGTACATTGGTTTTAAAAAACATTCTCCAAACACAACAAACATCCTATATGTGCTAGAACATTAGTTAGGAGTTAGACCAGATGATTCTGATAGCAAGGAGCAAGATGATGAGTTCCGTAAGCATCATGACAGGTTCATGGAAGTGACGATCGTCATGAGCGTATGGCTAGCACCTGAGTTGAAAGTTGTTTCAACACATGGAGTCATATGTCGTGATTGATGCGATCAGAGGTCACTTCAAAGATGAATTGAGTCTTGAGCAGTTCAGACAGCTTAGAAAGTTCCGGACCATTCACATGGGGAGCATACATGTCTGGAGACTCAGTTGAACAAGTTGTGTGACATCTACTTCAGGCTTACGAATATCTACGATTTCTAGATAGCGAACTCCAGTGCATTGGAGATTGTGCTTTACCTCCTAGCTGTGAATAGCATGTGCGTGAATATGCTATAGAGACACGGTGAGCTTCTTCACGTTCGTGAACAAGTTCAAATCTCTAAAAGTTGATTCATCGAAGAAGAGTTCTTCGATGCTATGGGTATATTTGATATACGAAGATATAAATGTATTCTTCTTATACTTGATGAAAAGTGTTTGATAATTGTTCTGTTTGTGAAACAGTCCCTGATTATCACAAGTATGTGGCGAAGGGTGACGTGACAGTGCACGAGTAATGGCAAGTTCATGGCCAGTAGTGCTCACGCCCTCGAGATATCATATTAGTTATCATCAATAGTTTTTGATAAGACATTTTATAATAGTGAGAATGTGATCTGGTTTGGTGTCTTGAATGTTACAAGACATAATTATTCATATAGAACACATCAGTTGTTTTATGTTATGGAACAAAGCAGTTGTTTCATGTTATGAGTAATTTGCATCACATCTCAATTACATTATGCGTATGATATACATTTATAATAGCGGGAATGATAAAATTATGTGTCCAAAGAACAAACACCATCGAATTTAGTCATAAAGGCAATGAAAGAAGTAATGGATATTTTTCGTCCATTTAAGTATTTCGAGTGCCAAAATTGATTAAGTTTGAAATGCAGTATTGAAGTTGCAATACTAGAGGAAATTGATTGAGAGTCATTTTTAATGATTAATCAATGGTGTTATTGCATGATCCGAATTCTTCCATGATTTTGGTAAATAGGAGTATTTGCCCGATAAATTATGGAGTCCGAAATTAATTTGATAATAGATTAAATGGGGTTTTTCAGAAGAAAGATTAGTGAATATTGTATTCACAAGATTCGATCAAAGGACAATATTTTTGAATTATGGTTTCAACACAAAAGACTTGTGGAAATTTGTTTTCACAATATTATAATGTCATATATGGTGATATGTGGGGAATTATAATTATGCTCTATTTTAAATAAAGTGTGGTCTGTCAGAATCTGTCTTAGAATCTCCTAATATGTTCGAAACATTATAGTCGATGTCCACTTTAGAAAATAGATATTTTTCTCAACGAGAATTCGTAGGATCGACAGTAGTGTCGACATGTATATGATTATGCGATAATTCAGAATATACATGAGTGGTTCTTTGTAGATTGCTCGCATTAGATGAGAGTGTATTCCAAAACCAATTAGAAACAAAGTTCAGTTTGTTGTCTATGTAATTCCGAGAAAAAGATGATTTTTCGAATTATGATTTATGGATTGGAATTAGAAGTTTGGAATAAAGTGTCAGACCTATGTTGGAAGGTGTTCCAAAGAGTATATGTCTGCTAATGAAAGTTTAGTGATTAAGAGTGAGGGAGACTAGAAAATTGTTTTCTGCTTACAATCCTCTTCATAAAGATCATAATATTTTCATGAAAGAAACTTCTAAATAAAGTGCTGTTATATTTAATATTGATGTCATGTCACAGCACTGTATTAAGTATTTCAGATCTTGTTGACAGATCAAGGTGCACTTTATGAATACAAAGAAAGTTGAGAAAGTATCGGAATACGAACAAAGGCTCTTCAGCCTGGAAATCCAAGTTACATTTAAAAGGATTAAGAGAGTAATTGTTGCTGCAATCCTTATTAGAGGAATAAGATTGTTTAATCGTCATATAAAGTGTTATATGGAAATGTGACTATAAGAAAGACGCGGGAGCATGTCTTGTCAAGAAATGTGTCTTGGACAAGATCAAATTTGTTGACTACATTTATGTAGACATGCTTGAAGTCTGAGGGATTTGTATTAATGTAATACTATAGTTTGTATTAAATTCGAATTGATGATAGATCAATGATTTTGGTTTGACCAAAATGTCGAATTAAGTGGGAGTCATAGTTAGTTTACTCAGGTGGAATATGTGAAGGACATATTTTTGAGTGGGAGCTCAGGAACTCAAATATGTGGATGACACGTTTTTGAGTGGGAGCGCGTGTTGTCAAATATATGGAGACATAATTTGAGTGGGAGTCGAACTCATTTTGTGTAGTTAACACATTGTGAAACTGTATCAATAGAATAGGATGAAGTTGTGAAACTATTTAAAAGTTAGTGTCTATTTTGAAATAGAACGGGAATTTTAAATAGTTAGTCGAGTTGTGTTGGATTATATCTGAGGAGTCAGAATAGAATCAAAAGGATGGTCCTTTGAAATCCAATTGATCATTAAGAGTAATGATGCGTGAAAGTAATGGTTGTATGACATGTGGGTCTATTATGTAATATTAGACATCATACAGAAACCATATTATCTGCTCGAAGAAATATAACCGATGTTCTTGGAATAAAGAACAGTTATGAAACTAAATTTGGAAGTAGAAGTACGTTAGTTGAGGGATTGACATTTGAATGTCAAGTTTTCTACATTGGTGTGAAAGTATGTAGATATCGCGAGTTTGTAATTGTTACAAGGGGCTCTGCATGGTTGAGTGTGTTTTTCAGGGCAGTTATCTGGTTAGTATAATCAGAGTAAGCGCTGGGAAGCAGAAGTCTCACTTAGTTACGGTATTTGCATATATGTTGTTAGACAACATGGTGATATCAAGCAAGTTGATGCCAGTGAATCGCAAAAGCATGTACAATCATGGATTGTGCAGTAACACTTTTCACGAGCAAGCATTATCAAATGATTCTTATTTGATAAGGGATTCTGATAAAGTAAAATGCAGCTAGTTTATTTGTACTCTAGTGCAAGTGGGAGACTGAAGGAGATATGCCCTAGAGGCAAATAAATAAGTAGTATTTATTGCATTATCTCATAAGTTTATAATAGGTTTGTGTATTATGCTATAACTGTATTAATCGGAATTATTAATACACGTGTGATACATAGACAACCAGGTCCCTAGAAAGCCTCTATATGAGCTAGTCCATTGGGCAACAGTTGATCGAGATTCCTGATCAAGGACAATGACGTCGGTTGACAATGGGGTCATCTTGTTAGTTGAATAAGGTGGTGGACATACGCAAAGTATTGCAATAAGATCGTATTACGATGTTTGTCATTTGCAATAGATAAGAGTATGATAGCTTATTCCTTAGACCGTGAGACCGTGCTTATTGATGCTTCGTAGGAGTACTTTGAGAGCATCAAACGTTGTGTCTTATATAGCATGACAATAACGGTGTCCATCTTGGGTATTCCGAAAGAGCATCAAGACGTAAGGATCAAGAGCGGGATTTGTTCATTCTTGTAATGGAAAGATACTCTGGGCCCACTCAGTGATATTGCATCTATATAGCTGCGCAGCTTATGACTAGGTCATGGAGATGTAATATCACAGACGAGTTAATAACCTTCATCGGTAACGAGATACAGCAAAGGCATCGGTGTGTCTACGATCATATCTCGGACAAGGTAGTATCGCAGAGACAAAGGGAATGAATATCATACTTATGGTTCAACGACGATATTCGTGGAATGCACAGGGGTCGTCATATATTTCCAGGTATCCCTGACGATCATTGGTGAGCGGAGTGTCTCGACCATGTCTAGAGTGTTCCCGAACCGTAGCGTAACAAACTTAAGGTCTTAGCGACGCTAGGAGATAGGTTCTGGAATTTTATAGGATTTGTTGGAGAGAGAGAAATCATCCGGAAAGAGTTTCGGTGGTCCGGAAGGAATTCCGGGGAAGATATGGAATGGTTCCGGGAATGTCCGAAAGTTGTTCGGATGGTTCCGAAATAGTTTCGGAGTCAAGGGATATTGAATTATATATAAATATATTAATTATGAATTAATGGGAATTTTATATTAATTTAATATTAATTAAATAAAGGAAAAAGGGGGCTCCCACCTACATGGGCCCTAAGAGGGCCCAAGAGGGGGAGCCGCACCCCACAAGGGGGGGTGGGCCCCATGGGAGGTTCGGCCGGCCCATGGTGGGGCGCACCACTCCTCCTTTAGTCCCACATGGGGGAGCCAAGGGGTTTGCACACACCCTTCCCCCTTTATATACCAAGGCATATTAATTGATTTAATTCAATAGGAAAATCCAATTAATTCCTGATTTCTCTCTCGATCTCGTGGTTCCCAAGTTGGAGCCGCGCCGAGCTGAGGAAGGGGGTCTCTCTCCACCTAAGCCATACCGCAGAGCGCCGTTGCTCTGCGGGATTCCAGATAAGATCTACTCCTGCGATTTCAACTGGATCTGAATGACCGGGAGTTGTCGCTAAGCTCCGTATGTTTGCGAGTGCTCGGAGGCTACTCTTTTGAGGAGCTTGGGCGACGTCGTCTCGCCCCCTGCAGCCGCCGCGCCTCCCCCCCTCTGCTGTCGGCGCACCAGCCCTGGTGCTGGCGCTCTGCCTTCTTCCGCCCGACGCCCGTCGACGCAGATCATCATCGACACCCCGGCGTCATCGACTCCGACATCGCGGCAAGTTCTCCGCGACCTCGAGGTCGGCTACGTACGACTTCATCGTCAACGCTTGTGCGGGAGCGTAATCCCCGCTATCGGTCTACATGGAGGTAATGTAACCCGTTCCGCCACCGTTATCGCATGTACTAGATAGATAGATCCTGGCTAGTTAGGGTTCCGTTCGCTAGAAAAATTATTGTTTTCTGCACCGTAACCCCTTCAACCTGTTCATTGAGAAAGAGAAGCTTAAGACCGATGGGTCCAACTTCGTGTCCTGGTTCTACGATCTGAAGTCCATCCTTGAAACCCACAAGGTGGCCTACATCCTTGATGCCCCCTTAGGTGATCTTCCAAGCACCGCCCCGGAAATCGAAAGGATTGTCCATGGGGTAAAGGCGGAGATTTCTTCTTATGTCCAGAGTGGCATGCTCTTTGCCATGGAGGCTGACCTGCAAAACCGCTTCATGAACAAGGGTGCTTATGATATAATCATTGAACTCATGGTTGTTTTTGCACGACAAGTCAAAGCTGAGAGGTACGAGGCATCTGTGCTTTTCTTCTCAGCCCAGATGGAAGAGCACGGCAATATCAGTGAGCACTTGGCCAAGTTGTTTGGCTGCGCTCGACTTCTGAGTGATCTGGGAAGTGTGATCCCAGAGGAGGTGGTTATTGATAGGGCGCTGATTTCTCTGCCCCCTAGCTATAAGAACGCCATCGTGGACTACGGCATGAAAGGGACGTCAAAACCCCTGTCGGAAATCCTGAAGATGCTCGAAGTGGCCGAATTAGAAATCAAGCTGAAGAAGATGGTGGTGACCATCGGATCACCTGAGCGCAACTGCCCCAAGTATCTGGAGGATAAGAAGTCTGGCAAGACGGTCGACAAAGAGCAAGGTATATTTGATATACATGTTATAGATGTGTACCTTACATCCGCCCGGAGCAATACGTGGGTATTTGATACTGGTTCTGTTGCTCATATATGTAACTCTCAGGAGGAGTTACGGAATAGAAGGCGGCTGGCGAAGGATGAGGTGACGATGCGCGTCGGCAACGGATCGAGAGTCGACGTGGTGACTGTCGGCACGCTCCCTCTGCATCTACCATCGGGATTAGTTTTGGTTTTAAATAAGTGTTATTTTGTACCATCCTTGAGTGTAAACATTATAAGTGGGTCTTGCATGTTGCAAGACGGTTATTCATTTAAATCAGTGTCAAGCAATTGTGCTATTTATATGAATGATATCTTTTATGTTGGTGCTCCCGAGAATAACGGTTTATTCTTGTTGCATCTCGATCGTAGTACCCACATCCATAACACAGAAGCCAAACGAATTAAGTGTAGTGACGATACCGCCATGTTTTTGTGGCATTGTCGTCTTGGTCATATTGGCATAAAGCGCATGAAGCGACTCCACTCCGATGGACTCTTGGACTCGTTGGATTTCGGATCCCTCGATACATGCGAACCATGCCTCATGGGCAAAATGACCAGGACACCGTTCAAAGGTTTCGTTGAACGAGCGTCGGATTTGTTGGGGATCATACATACAGATGTGTGTGGACCGATGAGCGTTTCGACACGTAATGGTTATCGTTACTTCGTCACCTTCACTGATGACTTGAGTAGATACGGTTATATCTATTTGATGAAACACAAGTCTGAAACGTTTGAAAAGTTCAAAGAATTCCAGAGTGAAGTTGAGAATCAGCTTAATAGGAAAATCAAGCATCTCCGATCCGATCGCGGTGGAGAGTACTTGAGTTTTGAGTTTGGCACACATCTGAAGAGTTGTGGCATAGTACCCCAACTTACGCCCGCCGGAACGCCGCAACGTAACGGTGTGTCCGAGCGACGTAATCGTACTCTACTGTATAGTGTCCGATCTATGATGTCTCTTACCGATCTGCCAGTGTCCTTCTGGGGTTATGTGTTAGAAACAGCCGCATTCATTTTAAATAGGGCTCCGTCCAAGTCCGTTGAAACGACGCCGTATGAATTATGGTATGGCCAAAAGCCTAAGTTATCGTTTTTGAAGGTTTGGGGTTGTGAGGCGTACGTTAAGAAACTGCAGCCCGACAAACTCGAACCGAAGTCGGAGAAAGTCGTCTTTGTAGGATATCCACGGGAAACCGTTGGGTACACCTTCTACAACCAAGCTGAGGGCAAAACTTTTGTCGCGAAGACCGGTACCTTTCTAGAGAAGGAGTTTCTCGCGAAAGGAGTAAGTGGGAGGAAGATAGACCTCGATGAAATCGTTGATCCTGAACTCGAGATTCCGAGTGGCGCAACGGAAGCAATTCCGGAAACGTCCTCCGTGGAAGGAGTGGGAGAAACTGTCGAGGAAGATGTTCTACCTCGTAGGTCTGGTAGATCTCGGATCCCACCAGAATGGTATGGCAACATGGTTTGCACCGTCATGCTAGTCGAGCAAGACGAACCTACGAACTACAAGGAGGCGATGGAGAGTCTAGAGTCCGAGAAATGGCTTGAAGCCATGAAATCCGAAATAGGATCCATGTTTGATAACAAAGTGTGGACTTTGGTGGATATTCCCGAAGGGCGCATGGCCGTCGAGAATAAGTGGATCTTCAAGAAGAAGACTGATGCTGATGGTAATGTGACCGTCTATAAAGCTCGGCTTGTCGCAAAGGGTTTCCGACAAGTTCATGGAATTGACTACGATGAAACTTTTTCACCGGTAGCGATGCTTAAGTCTATTCGGATTTTGTTAGCAGTAGCTGCCTATTATGATTATGAAATCTGGCAGATGGACGTCAAAACGGCCTTCCTGAATGGAAACATTGAGGAAGAGTTGTACATGATACAGCCGGAAGGTTTTGTCGATCCAGGAAATGCTAACAAGGTGTGCAAGCTTCAGCGATCCATCTATGGATTGAAGCAGGCATCTCGGAGCTGGAATCTTCGCTTTGATGAGGTAATCAAAGGTTTTGGATTTATCCAGAATGTGGAAGAGACCTGTATTTACAAGAAAATGAGTGGGAGATCGGTTGTGTTCTTAGCACTGTATGTTGACGACATATTGCTAATAGGGAATGATGTGGAACTTCCGAATAGCGTGAAGGAATATTTAAACAGTAAGTTTTCCATGAAGGACTTAGGAGAAGCTGTGTATGTTTTAGGCATAAAAATCTATCGCGATAGATCAAGGCGCCTATTAGCACTAAGTCAGAGTACTTATCTTGATAAAATACTGAAGCGTTTCCGTATGGAGAAGGCAAAGAAGGGTTCTCTGCCGGTTATCAAGAATAAGATATTGCATAAGGCGCAGTGTCCGGTGACGGAACTGGGTAAGGCCGAAATGACGAAACATCCTTATGCCTCAGCCATAGGATCGATCATGTATGCAATGTTGAGTACTAGACCGGATGTGGCATTAGCTCTAAGTTTGACAAGCCGGTTCCAGAGTAATCCTGGAATGCCGCATTGGGTAGCTGTTAAGAGCATTCTTAAGTATCTCAATAAGACAAAGGAAATGTTCCTTGTGTATGGTGGCTGCGATGAAGAACTTGGCGTAACGGGTTACGTAGATGCAAGTTTCTGCTCAGACCCCGATGACTGTAAGTCACAGACAGGTTACGTGTTCAAGGTGAATGGAGGCGCCGTGTGCTGGAGAAGTGGGAAGCAACCCATAGTCGCACAATCTACAATGGAGTCGGAGTACATTGCTGCCTGCGAGGCCGCGAATGAAGCTGTGTGGCTGAGGAAGTTCGTCATCAAACTTGGAGTGTTCCCAAGCGTGCAAGACCCCGTGATCCTCTTCTGCGACAATACGGGTGCCATTGCAAACGCCAAGGAGCCAAGGTCTCACTCCACCGCCAAACACATTCTCCGACGCTTCCATGTGATACGTCAGTACGTACAAGGAGGCGATGTGAAGATTTGCAAAGTGCATACGGATCTGAATGTGGCAGATCCGCTGACGAAGCCTCTCCCGCTTGATAAGCATGAACAGCACCAGTTAGCTATGGGTGTTAAGCTTTTACCAAGTTGTAATCTAGATTAAGTTGTACTCTAGTGCAAGTGGGAGAGTGAAGGAGATATGCCCTAGAGTCAATTAATAAAGTGTATTCTTTATCATATCTCGTTTGTTCATAATATGTTTTTGTGTCATGCTAGAACCGTATTAAGTGGAAACATTAATGCGGGTGTGATACGTAAACAACCAGGTCCCTAGTAGCCTCTACTAAGACTAGTTTCGTTGCGCGATTGATGATCGAGGTTTCCTGGTCATGGGGCATGGCGCCGGTCGGCAATGAGAGTCATATCGCTAGAGAACGATGTGATGGACATACCCAGATTTGGAGAACGTAGTCGTTACGCCTTTGACCGTGAGATCAACTCTTATTTTATTCCTGAAAGATACTTTGATTGCACCAAACGTCGTATCTTATTTAGTATGACAATAACGGTGATACTTTTGGGTATCGGAAAGGAGTAGTTGAGACGAGGGATCAAGAGCGGGATTTGCCAGTCCGCATAGCAGGATAGATACTCTCGGGCCCACTCGGTGAGATCATGTCTAATGAGCTTGCAAGCATGTGACTAGGTCATGGAGACATGAGATCATGAACGAGTAGAAGATAGCGTCGTCGGTAACGAGGTCGGGATTAGGTATGGAGATATCTATGGAACGACGCTCGGACGTGCTAAGTATCGCTATGGCAAAAGGTCTAAGACTTAACGTTCAGGTTTGATAGATGAAAGTCATTCGTTATATCTCAGGGATTAATTCATGGGATCCAGGCCTACGAGTTAGTCGTTGATCATTGAGGAGTCTTGATCATACCTGATATTATATCGAACCGCTAGGGTAACACACTTAAGGGGTTTCGACAAGACAACCGGAAAGGAAGGAGATCACCGGGAGCGTCCCGGGAGGGGTCCGATGGAGATCGGGCAGCGCCGAAAGAGTTTTCGGATCTAGCAAAAATTATATATATTATGATTGATATTAATTAGTGTTATTAATATGTAAATATGATTTTATATATTTATTTTCGAATTTAGGCAGATTTCCCTAAATGGGCCTTCCGGACGAAAGAAGGCCCAAGAGGGGGGGATCCCCTTGGGAATTCGGTGGGGGCATGGAGGCTGGCCTAGGTGGGCCAGATGGGGCCCACCAGGGGGCCGACGCACCCTCCTTGGCCGAACCAGGTTGTGGGATAGTCCCACATTGCCTGGCTGGCAAGGTTGGCTCCCCCTGGGAGCCTATATAAGAAGGGGCACCCCCAGCCTTTTAATTCACCAATTAATTCCCGATTTCTCTCTCGATCTCGTGGTTCCCAAGTTGGAGCCGCGCCGAGCAGAGCAAGGGGATCTCCTCCACCATAGCCCGCTGCCGCGCTGCTGGTGTTCCGGTCCAAGTCTTCCGCTGCTCGTCCTGGACTGGAGCTTCGGAGGCCGTCGTCTCCACCGTACGTGTGCGACTCCCTGCGAAGTGCTGCGCTAGCGGTACTCGGAGGCCTGCTTCCTCTACACGACCTTGAGGTCGGCTTCGTCGGTCTTCATCGACAACGTTTGTGCGGGAACGTAATCCCCGCTTTCGGTTTACAAGGGTACGTATTTCGATCTCCGTTCGTACTACTATATCTGCTTAGAATAGATCTTGGCATGCTTTTAGGATATCGTCGGTAGGAAATTTTTTGTTTTCTGCACACGATCCCCTTCAGATATGTGGTATATTAATTGTAGCAAGTAGTGATATGGAACCACCAACGGAATAAATTAATGAACTAAATATAGCAACATTTTTAGATGAAAAACAGTAGATGCAGACGTTCTATTTATATCATAGGCAATAGAGGACCAAACTTGACCGCCTCCTTTTATCACTTGGAGGAAAAAAATCAAAAAATCAAAGGAAAACTGAAGCACATATTTATTCAATGTACGTAACGAATACATCAATACTTCACGCGGCATCCACAACAACAATTGTTTTTTCTTAACTTCTTCTCATGAACAACACATGATAGAAAGATGACGAAAGAAAATAAGTTGTTTTAAAAAGACAAACACCGGATGCAGATCTAAGCGTACGCAGAGCTAGAACATGCTTGTAATTCTTCCCCGAAAATTCCGCAGAAATAAAAATGAGAATATTTGGGGATTAATTTTGGCAAACCACAACATCTGCCAGTACAGCCTAAGAAGTTGTAAGTTGTCACAATTGCAAAACAAATAAAAGAAAAGGCAGATGATCTTATGTGCCTCAAGTCTGCACAAACTGCAGCGGCAGACCATCCAAGGAAACAAATAGAAGTGGTGGTTTAATCGCTATCCATAATTTTGCAAACCAACGAATATCCAACCATAAGAAGGTATAAACACAAGAGTTTTTGTACATGAAAAATTGTAACCACAACAGTGAGAATCTATACTGAACTGAGACTAATAAAGCTAAGAGAAGATGTTGGCATAGGATGTATGAACCTACACTTCAAAAGGTAATTTGCACCTAGCATCTCATAAGAGGTAGTTTTGAACAATGAAATTAGTATGATCTTGGCTTCATATATTGGGATATTTCTAATGCATGTGCTCTATTGCAGAAGCAAAAAGGTGTACGAAAAACATACGGTTGTCACACAGTCGGGTAGCTTTCTCTTCATAACTTGGTGTCAGATATTCTGAAGTTTTGTTTTATCATTTCTTCTTTCTGTTTCCTGCAATTAGTTACTCTTTAGTGGTAGAACAAATGAGCATATAACCCTGAATCTAAAGAGGAATAAATCCACCCATATTTGGAGTAAACGAAAATATACTTTAAGCAATGACGCATCTTGTACACCTTGCCTTCCTCCTTTCTCCCAACTATCATAATGGTACTGCTAAAAGTAGCACAAACCTTGGTTACCTGTTGTCAACGATACTGATATTTGATCAGAACACATATGTTATTTAAGAGACCAAGAGTTCATAAAGAAGTGGGAAGAATAGGAACACACAAGCTATTGTAGATGTATTGTTTCAAACTGCTGCAAACCAAATGTAGAAATCAGGAAATAAATGTACATATTTATTTAACAGGCTAGCTGCCAAGAGGGGAAAAGCTAGCAAGAACACAAAATAGCCTCAAATCGAATCACACAAGCACAACAGCGTACGGCCGACCAGCTAGCCACAAGAGACGGGCAAGTACGGCCATCGCGTCAAATTGAATCACACAATAGCAGAGCAATGCACAGCCAGCCAGCCACAGCCACATGAGAAGTGTGCTCACCTTCCAGAACCGGAGACGGTCAAGGATGGCCGGAGGTCGAGCGCGGGGAGGCGCAAGCTCGGTGGAGCGCGGGGAGGCGGAGCTGGGCGGAGCACTCGCTGGCGGGGAGCGGCGCAGTGGAGTGGCGGCGCGAGGACGGGCAGGTGGACCGGCGGGAGAACCGGTGAGCTCGCTGGAGAGTTCACAGGAGGAGGAGAAGGGGATTGGGGGAGAGAGACACGAGGGGATTTGAGTGGGCTATGGGAAGAAGGATCCGGTGAGTCAACCGCCTAGCTTAACGCGGTGGAATCATCAACTAAACCGACCTTGGCTAGCCAATCACATGCGAGAAGGCGCAACCAAGCGTGTTTCGCCACGTGGACACCTCCACAGCTCAAGAATTCCAGGTAGCTTAGGTTTGGGAAGGGATGTGTAGCTGTGATGCATAAAAAGTACTAGACAACTTGGCGCGTCGACACGCCGCGCCAGTGTAGTTATATGGAAAAAGTAAATAAAGCCACACCTAGAGAGGAAGGCAGCGTGAACTACTAACCAAAATGGTGGGTATCCTAAAAATTAGTGACTGCTCAAAAGTCCGGCTACAAAATAAAAAAGCTCATCGACATACAGGTTGGAAGTAAATTGGACGATATCTCCGATACAAAGTGGGTTCTCCCAATCATAGATCCTGATAAAAATCCAAAGGTGTTTGAGAAAAGTAAGTCATATGACTTGTCTGTTGAAAACCATATCAAGCGAAGCAGAGTTGTGATCATCTCTTTAAAGTAGATAACGCATACTTGACTTAGAATGAAATGCTATGAACTATGGATAACCAAGGGCATGATAAATCTAAATCATATTGCAGGATAGAGATATAAAGCTAAGCAGCTACTAAAAATGACAAACAACTCTATAGATCTTACACTCTTGAATAAAAAAATATATCAGATAGCACAATACATATGAAAAAGTATAAAGCCTACTGGTCACACAAAATAAGTTCACTGATTTCCTTTTGTCAAACAAATGGCCATATGTACTAATTAGAGTTGTCTTAAATTACATACTATAGCATAGTACCATTGTTCACGAGCATGGAAGTTAGAAGTGGCAACAATACTACCTATATTTTTCTTAATGGAAGTCGAAGAGGTGAGTATAACTTCTTGATGTCCATATGTTTTGTCTGTCGAGTATATCATGTTAAAAAAAAGAATCCAATCATCAATATATTGACGTAGGCACTTGTGACATGAGAAAGGAACATGTAAAGCTGAGAATAGAACAATGAAACATCATACATAGTATATGGCGTACTATATTGACAAACATTTAAAAAAAGGAATGGCTTAAGATTGCATAAGCATTATAAATAAGAGTGCTAATATTAACTATGTAAGTTACTTATATGATTCTAGGAAATAAGTAATCCTAAGACATAATCAGATCATATGTAACAAGGCATAAAACTTTCTGATCAAATTTTTCTGCAGTCTATAAACTTTCTTACTTCGACAACAAATAGCCTCATAATCAACTTATATACATCTAATTGAATTGAGATACTGCTGTCTAAAATCCAACTGAACCACAAAACCAAAAGTAAGCACTATAGCCCTCACCAACCTTAGGTTGTTCAGGCTGAGCTAAATAATATTTAAATATCAACAAACCCGAGCAACATTTTGATAGATTGAGTGTGATACAAAACCATCAAAGTTACACCATTTCACAAACATGTCTAAAAACATGGAAATGAGCATCCGTTGTACACAAAATAAATGAGAAAAGAAAGTATCTACCTTGTTTGTGATTGTCCAGCCCATTTACCTTTTAGGTCGTCGTAAATGCCAGCTTGCTCGCAATTTTAAAACCTAATTGTGTACTGAATCCCCAGTAGACGATAATTTCCGGTAATTCTGATATAAGCACAAGGTGAAGTTTATATGTTCATGCAGTATAAATTGCAGCATGGACAGATAAGCAAACTGGAACTAAACATCAAAACCTTATAAGTCAATAAAAGACAACATTGCTAACCAGAGGTCTTCTTCTTAGTTGTGGTCGATTCAATGGTCACTTCACATAAATCTGCAATAATGAAATTCAACGTAAGAACCAATATTTGAATAATCTGCATTCTATTCAGTAGCTCCTGTACTCTAGTTGTGGTCGATTCAATGGTCACTTCACATAAATCTGCAATAATGAAATTCAACGTAAGAATCAATATTTGGATAATCTGCATTCTGCAATCAACATACCAAAACAGGTTCCTCATTCACCACTCATAATCACGAGAACTCGTCTCCACTTCCACCAATCATCGGATTAAAAAATGTATTGTATGACCTAATAGAAGACTTAGAACTATTGGGCTTGTACCAAATAAATTTTGGCGTAGGCATGTTAACTGATGGATGGAAGTACAATACAAACATGACACGAAAAGCTTTATTTCTTATTAACAGAAGTTCGATCAGTCAATTGGACAAAAAGAAGGTTTCAGTAGAACGTGCACATCCATGAAAGAAACTTGTACACATGATACCCAACTTAGAGTATTAACTGATATTAACTACTGTCTACTGATAATAACTAATAGGTAATGAAACTGTTAAAATCGACTAAATATTACTAAAGAAGGCAAGTTAAAATAAACCACGTATGAAGTGTCATTCTCTGACTTTCATGCTGATGCGGATCACTGAAGCTAAAAAACTGAAGGGGTTACGGTGCAGAAAACAATAATTTTCTAGCGTACGAAACCCTAACTAGCCAGGATCTATCTATCTAGTACATGCGATAACGGTGGCGGAATGGGTTACATTACCTCCATGTAGACCGATAGCGGGGATTACGCTCCCGCACAAGCGTTGACGATGAAGTCGTACGTAGCCGACCTCGAGGTCGCGGAGAACTTGTCGCGATGTCGAAGTCGATGACGCCGGGGTGTCGATGATGATCTGTGTCGACGGGCGTCGGGCGTAAGAAGGCGGAGCGCCAGCACCGGGGCTGGTGCGCCGGCAGCAGAGGGGGGAGGCGCGGCGGCTGCAGGGGCGAGACGACGTCGCCCAACCTCCTCAAAAGAGTAGCCTCCGAGCACTCGCAAACATACGGAGCCTAGCGACAACTCCCGGTCATTCAGATCCAGCTGAAATCGCAGGAGTGGATCTTATCTGGAATCCCGCAGAGCAACGGCGCTCTGCGGTATGGCTTAGGTGGAGAGAGACCCCCTTCCTCATCTCGGCGCGGCTCCGACTTGGGAACCACGAGATCGAGAGAGAAATTGGGAATTAATTGAATTTTCTATGAATTAAATCAATTAATATGCCTTGCTATATAAAGGGGGAAGGGGGTGTGCCAACCCCTTTGGCTCCCCCATGTGGGACTAAAGGAGGAGAGGGGAGGGGGGGTTCGGCCGAACCCCCCATGGGCCCTCCAACTCCTAGTCCGAGTTGGACTAGGAGGACCAGCCCTCCCCTTCCTTGTGGGGTGCGGTTTCCCCCTCATGGGCCCTCTTAGGGCCCATTTAGGTGAGAGCCCCATTTTTCCTTTATTTAATTAATATTAAATTAATATAAAAATCCCATTAATTCATAATTAATATATTTATATATAATTCAATATCCCAGAGGAGGTGGTTATTGATAGGGCGCTGATTTCTCTGCCCCCTAGCTATAAGAACGCCATCGTGGACTACGGCATGAAAGGGACGTCAAAACCCCTGTCGGAAATCCTGAAGATGCTCGAAGTGGCCGAATTAGAAATCAAGCTGAAGAAGATGGTGGTGACCATCGGATCACCTGAGCGCAACTGCCCCAAGTATCTGGAGGATAAGAAGTCTGGCAAGACGGTCGACAAAGAGCAAGGTATATTTGATATACATGTTATAGATGTGTACCTTACATCCGCCCGGAGCAATACGTGGGTATTTGATACTGGTTCTGTTGCTCATATATGTAACTCTCAGGAGGAGTTACGGAATAGAAGGCGGCTGGCGAAGGATGAGGTGACGATGCGCGTCGGCAACGGATCGAGAGTCGACGTGGTGACTGTCGGCACGCTCCCTCTGCATCTACCATCGGGATTAGTTTTGGTTTTAAATAAGTGTTATTTTGTACCATCCTTGAGTGTAAACATTATAAGTGGGTCTTGCATGTTGCAAGACGGTTATTCATTTAAATCAGTGTCAAGCAATTGTGCTATTTATATGAATGATATCTTTTATGTTGGTGCTCCCGAGAATAACGGTTTATTCTTGTTGCATCTCGATCGTAGTACCCACATCCATAACACAGAAGCCAAACGAATTAAGTGTAGTGACGATACCGCCATGTTTTTGTGGCATTGTCGTCTTGGTCATATTGGCATAAAGCGCATGAAGCGACTCCACTCCGATGGACTCTTGGACTCGTTGGATTTCGGATCCCTCGATACATGCGAACCATGCCTCATGGGCAAAATGACCAGGACACCGTTCAAAGGTTTCGTTGAACGAGCGTCGGATTTGTTGGGGATCATACATACAGATGTGTGTGGACCGATGAGCGTTTCGACACGTAATGGTTATCGTTACTTCGTCACCTTCACTGATGACTTGAGTAGATACGGTTATATCTATTTGATGAAACACAAGTCTGAAACGTTTGAAAAGTTCAAAGAATTCCAGAGTGAAGTTGAGAATCAGCTTAATAGGAAAATCAAGCATCTCCGATCCGATCGCGGTGGAGAGTACTTGAGTTTTGAGTTTGGCACACATCTGAAGAGTTGTGGCATAGTACCCCAACTTACGCCCACCGGAACGCCGCAGCGTAACGGTGTGTCCGAGCGACGTAATCGTACTCTACTGTATAGTGTCCGATCTATGATGTCTCTTACCGATCTGCCAGTGTCCTTCTGGGGTTATGTGTTAGAAACAGCCGCATTCATTTTAAATAGGGCTCCGTCCAAGTCCGTTGAAACGACGCCGTATGAATTATGGTATGGCCAAAAGCCTAAGTTATCGTTTTTGAAGGTTTGGGGTTGTGAGGCGTACGTTAAGAAACTGCAGCCCGACAAACTCGAACCGAAGTCGGAGAAAGTCGTCTTTGTAGGATATCCACGGGAAACCGTTGGGTACACCTTCTACAACCAAGCTGAGGGCAAAACTTTTGTCGCGAAGACCGGTACCTTTCTAGAGAAGGAGTTTCTCGCGAAAGGAGTAAGTGGGAGGAAGATAGACCTCGATGAAATCGTTGATCCTGAACTCGAGATTCCGAGTGGCGCAACGGAAGCAATTCCGGAAACGTCCTCCGTGGAAGGAGTGGGAGAAACTGTCGAGGAAGATGTTCTACCTCGTAGGTCTGGTAGATCTCGGATCCCACCAGAATGGTATGGCAACATGGTTTGCACCGTCATGCTAGTCGAGCAAGACGAACCTACGAACTACAAGGAGGCGATGGAGAGTCTAGAGTCCGAGAAATGGCTTGAAGCCATGAAATCCGAAATAGGATCCATGTTTGATAACAAAGTGTGGACTTTGGTGGATATTCCCGAAGGGCGCATGGCCGTCGAGAATAAGTGGATCTTCAAGAAGAAGACTGATGCTGATGGTAATGTGACCGTCTATAAAGCTCGGCTTGTCGCAAAGGGTTTCCGACAAGTTCATGGAATTGACTACGATGAAACTTTTTCACCGGTAGCGATGCTTAAGTCTATTCGGATTTTGTTAGCAGTAGCTGCCTATTATGATTATGAAATCTGGCAGATGGACGTCAAAACGGCCTTCCTGAATGGAAACATTGAGGAAGAGTTGTACATGATACAGCCGGAAGGTTTTGTCGATCCAGGAAATGCTAACAAGGTGTGCAAGCTTCAGCGATCCATCTATGGATTGAAGCAGGCATCTCGGAGCTGGAATCTTCGCTTTGATGAGGTAATCAAAGGTTTTGGATTTATCCAGAATGTGGAAGAGACCTGTATTTACAAGAAAATGAGTGGGAGATCGGTTGTGTTCTTAGCACTGTATGTTGACGACATATTGCTAATAGGGAATGATGTGGAACTTCCGAATAGCGTGAAGGAATATTTAAACAGTAAGTTTTCCATGAAGGACTTAGGAGAAGCTGTGTATGTTTTAGGCATAAAAATCTATCGCGATAGATCAAGGCGCCTATTAGCACTAAGTCAGAGTACTTATCTTGATAAAATACTGAAGCGTTTCCGTATGGAGAAGGCAAAGAAGGGTTCTCTGCCGGTTATCAAGAATAAGATATTGCGTAAGGCGCAGTGTCCGGTGACGGAACTGGGTAAGGCCGAAATGACGAAACATCCTTATGCCTCAGCCATAGGATCGATCATGTATGCAATGTTGAGTACTAGACCGGATGTGGCATTAGCTCTAAGTTTGACAAGCCGGTTCTAGAGTAATCCTGGAATGCCGCATTGGGTAGCTGTTAAGAGCATTCTTAAGTATCTCAATAAGACAAAGGAAATGTTCCTTGTGTATGGTGGCTGCGATGAAGAACTTGGCGTAACGGGTTACGTAGATGCAAGTTTCTGCTCAGACCCCGATGACTGTAAGTCACAGACAGGTTACGTGTTCAAGGTGAATGGAGGCGCCGTGTGCTGGAGAAGTGGGAAGCAACCCATAGTCGCACAATCTACAATGGAGTCGGAGTACATTGCTGCCTGCGAGGCCGCGAATGAAGCTGTGTGGCTGAGGAAGTTCGTCATCAAACTTGGAGTGTTCCCAAGCGTGCAAGACCCCGTGATCCTCTTCTGCGACAATACGGGTGCCATTGCAAACGCCAAGGAGCCAAGGTCTCACTCCACCGCCAAACACATTCTCCGACGCTTCCATGTGATACGTCAGTACGTACAAGGAGGCGATGTGAAGATTTGCAAAGTGCATACGGATCTGAATGTGGCAGATCCGCTGACGAAGCCTCTCCCGCTTGATAAGCATGAACAGCACCAGTTAGCTATGGGTGTTAAGCTTTTACCAAGTTGTAATCTAGATTAAGTTGTACTCTAGTGCAAGTGGGAGAGTGAAGGAGATATGCCCTAGAGTCAATTAATAAAGTGTATTCTTTATCATATCTCGTTTGTTCATAATATGTTTTTGTGTCATGCTAGAACCGTATTAAGTGGAAACATTAATGCGGGTGTGATACGTAAACAACCAGGTCCCTAGTAGCCTCTACTAAGACTAGTTTCGTTGCGCGATTGATGATCGAGGTTTCCTGGTCATGGGGCATGGCGCCGGTCGGCAATGAGAGTCATATCGCTAGAGAACGATGTGATGGACATACCCAGATTTGGAGAACGTAGTCGTTACGCCTTTGACCGTGAGATCAACTCTTATTTTATTCCTGAAAGATACTTTGATTGCACCAAACGTCGTATCTTATTTAGTATGACAATAACGGTGATACTTTTGGGTATCGGAAAGGAGTAGTTGAGACGAGGGATCAAGAGCGGGATTTGCCAGTCCGCATAGCAGGATAGATACTCTCGGGCCCACTCGGTGAGATCATGTCTAATGAGCTTGCAAGCATGTGACTAGGTCATGGAGACATGAGATCATGAACGAGTAGAAGATAGCGTCGTCGGTAACGAGGTCGGGATTAGGTATGGAGATATCTATGGAACGACGCTCGGACGTGCTAAGTATCGCTATGGCAAAAGGTCTAAGACTTAACGTTCAGGTTTGATAGATGAAAGTCATTCGTTATATCTCAGGGATTAATTCATGGGATCCAGGCCTACGAGTTAGTCGTTGATCATTGAGGAGTCTTGATCATACCTGATATTATATCGAACCGCTAGGGTAACACACTTAAGGGGTTTCGACAAGACAACCGGAAAGGAAGGAGATCACCGGGAGCGTCCCGAGAGGGGTCCGATGGAGATCGGGCAGCGCCGAAAGAGTTTTCGGATCTAGCAAAAATTATATATATTATGATTGATATTAATTAGTGTTATTAATATGTAAATATGATTTTATATATTTATTTTCGAATTTAGGCAGATTTCCCTAAATGGGCCTTCCGGACGAAAGAAGGCCCAAGAGGGGGGGATCCCCTTGGGAATTCGGTGGGGGCATGGAGGCTGGCCTAGGTGGGCCAGATGGGGCCCACCAGGGGGCCGACGCACCCTCCTTGGCCGAACCAGGTTGTGGGATAGTCCCACATTGCCTGGCTGGCAAGGTTGGCTCCCCCTGGGAGCCTATATAAGAAGGGGCACCCCCAGCCTTTTAATTCACCAATTAATTCCCGATTTCTCTCTCGATCTCGTGGTTCCCAAGTTGGAGCCGCGCCGAGCAGAGCAAGGGGATCTCCTCCACCATAGCCCGCTGCCGCGCTGCTGGTGTTCCGGTCCAAGTCTTCCGCTGCTCGTCCTGGACTGGAGCTTCGGAGGCCGTCGTCTCCACCGTACGTGTGCGACTCCCTGCGAAGTGCTGCGCTAGCGGTACTCGGAGGCCTGCTTCCTCTACACGACCTTGAGGTCGGCTTCGTCGGTCTTCATCGACAACGTTTGTGCGGGAACGTAATCCCCGCTTTCGGTTTACAAGGGTACGTATTTCGATCTCCGTTCGTACTACTATATCTGCTTAGAATAGATCTTGGCATGCTTTTAGGATATCGTCGGTAGGAAATTTTTTGTTTTCTGCACACGATCCCCTTCAGATATGTGGTATATTAATTGTAGCAAGTAGTGATATGGAACCACCAACGGAATAAATTAATGAACTAAATATAGCAACATTTTTAGATGAAAAACAGTAGATGCAGACGTTCTATTTATATCATAGGCAATAGAGGACCAAACTTGACCGCCTCCTTTTATCACTTGGAGGAAAAAAATCAAAAAATCAAAGGAAAACTGAAGCACATATTTATTCAATGTACGTAACGAATACATCAATACTTCACGCGGCATCCACAACAACAATTGTTTTTTCTTAACTTCTTCTCATGAACAACACATGATAGAAAGATGACGAAAGAAAATAAGTTGTTTTAAAAAGACAAACACCGGATGCAGATCTAAGCGTACGCAGAGCTAGAACATGCTTGTAATTCTTCCCCGAAAATTCCGCAGAAATAAAAATGAGAATATTTGGGGATTAATTTTGGCAAACCACAACATCTGCCAGTACAGCCTAAGAAGTTGTAAGTTGTCACAATTGCAAAACAAATAAAAGAAAAGGCAGATGATCTTATGTGCCTCAAGTCTGCACAAACTGCAGCGGCAGACCATCCAAGGAAACAAATAGAAGTGGTGGTTTAATCGCTATCCATAATTTTGCAAACCAACGAATATCCAACCATAAGAAGGTATAAACACAAGAGTTTTTGTACATGAAAAATTGTAACCACAACAGTGAGAATCTATACTGAACTGAGACTAATAAAGCTAAGAGAAGATGTTGGCATAGGATGTATGAACCTACACTTCAAAAGGTAATTTGCACCTAGCATCTCATAAGAGGTAGTTTTGAACAATGAAATTAGTATGATCTTGGCTTCATATATTGGGATATTTCTAATGCATGTGCTCTATTGCAGAAGCAAAAAGGTGTACGAAAAACATACGGTTGTCACACAGTCGGGTAGCTTTCTCTTCATAACTTGGTGTCAGATATTCTGAAGTTTTGTTTTATCATTTCTTCTTTCTGTTTCCTGCAATTAGTTACTCTTTAGTGGTAGAACAAATGAGCATATAACCCTGAATCTAAAGAGGAATAAATCCACCCATATTTGGAGTAAACGAAAATATACTTTAAGCAATGACGCATCTTGTACACCTTGCCTTCCTCCTTTCTCCCAACTATCATAATGGTACTGCTAAAAGTAGCACAAACCTTGGTTACCTGTTGTCAACGATACTGATATTTGATCAGAACACATATGTTATTTAAGAGACCAAGAGTTCATAAAGAAGTGGGAAGAATAGGAACACACAAGCTATTGTAGATGTATTGTTTCAAACTGCTGCAAACCAAATGTAGAAATCAGGAAATAAATGTACATATTTATTTAACAGGCTAGCTGCCAAGAGGGGAAAAGCTAGCAAGAACACAAAATAGCCTCAAATCGAATCACGCAAGCACAACAGCGTACGGCCGACCAGCTAGCCACAAGAGACGGGCAAGTACGGCCATCGCGTCAAATTGAATCACACAATAGCAGAGCAATGCACAGCCAGCCAGCCACAGCCACATGAGAAGTGTGCTCACCTTCCAGAACCGGAGACGGTCAAGGATGGCCGGAGGTCGAGCGCGGGGAGGCGCAAGCTCGGTGGAGCGCGGGGAGGCGGAGCTGGGCGGAGCACTCGCTGGCGGGGAGCGGCGCAGTGGAGTGGCGGCGCGAGGACGGGCAGGTGGACCGGCGGGAGAACCGGTGAGCTCGCTGGAGAGTTCACAGGAGGAGGAGAAGGGGATTGGGGGAGAGAGACACGAGGGGATTTGAGTGGGCTATGGGAAGAAGGATCCGGTGAGTCAACCGCCTAGCTTAACGCGGTGGAATCATCAACTAAACCGACCTTGGCTAGCCAATCACATGCGAGAAGGCGCAACCAAGCGTGTTTCGCCACGTGGACACCTCCACAGCTCAAGAATTCCAGGTAGCTTAGGTTTGGGAAGGGATGTGTAGCTGTGATGCATAAAAAGTACTAGACAACTTGGCGCGTCGACACGCCGCGCCAGTGTAGTTATATGGAAAAAGTAAATAAAGCCACACCTAGAGAGGAAGGCAGCGTGAACTACTAACCAAAATGGTGGGTATCCTAAAAATTAGTGACTGCTCAAAAGTCCAGCTACAAAATAAAAAAGCTCATCGACATACAGGTTGGAAGTAAATTGGACGATATCTCCGATACAAAGTGGGTTCTCCCAATCATAGATCCTGATAAAAATCCAAAGGTGTTTGAGAAAAGTAAGTCATATGACTTGTCTGTTGAAAACCATATCAAGCGAAGCAGAGTTGTGATCATCTCTTTAAAGTAGATAACGCATACTTGACTTAGAATGAAATGCTATGAACTATGGATAACCAAGGGCATGATAAATCTAAATCATATTGCAGGATAGAGATATAAAGCTAAGCAGCTACTAAAAATGACAAACAACTCTATAGATCTTACACTCTTGAATAAAAAAATATATCAGATAGCACAATACATATGAAAAAGTATAAAGCCTACTGGTCACACAAAATAAGTTCACTGATTTCCTTTTGTCAAACAAATGGCCATATGTACTAATTAGAGTTGTCTTAAATTACATACTATAGCATAGTACCATTGTTCACGAGCATGGAAGTTAGAAGTGGCAACAATACTACCTATATTTTTCTTAATGGAAGTCGAAGAGGTGAGTATAACTTCTTGATGTCCATATGTTTTGTCTGTCGAGTATATCATGTTAAAAAAAAGAATCCAATCATCAATATATTGACGTAGGCACTTGTGACATGAGAAAGGAACATGTAAAGCTGAGAATAGAACAATGAAACATCATACATAGTATATGGCGTACTATATTGACAAACATTTAAAAAAAGGAATGGCTTAAGATTGCATAAGCATTATAAATAAGAGTGCTAATATTAACTATGTAAGTTACTTATATGATTCTAGGAAATAAGTAATCCTAAGACATAATCAGATCATATGTAACAAGGCATAAAACTTTCTGATCAAATTTTTCTGCAGTCTATAAACTTTCTTACTTCGACAACAAATAGCCTCATAATCAACTTATATACATCTAATTGAATTGAGATACTGCTGTCTAAAATCCAACTGAACCACAAAACCAAAAGTAAGCACTATAGCCCTCACCAACCTTAGGTTGTTCAGGCTGAGCTAAATAATATTTAAATATCAACAAACCCGAGCAACATTTTGATAGATTGAGTGTGATACAAAACCATCAAAGTTACACCATTTCACAAACATGTCTAAAAACATGGAAATGAGCATCCGTTGTACACAAAATAAATGAGAAAAGAAAGTATCTACCTTGTTTGTGATTGTCCAGCCCATTTACCTTTTAGGTCGTCGTAAATGCCAGCTTGCTCGCAATTTTAAAACCTAATTGTGTACTGAATCCCCAGTAGACGATAATTTCCGGTAATTCTGATATAAGCACAAGGTGAAGTTTATATGTTCATGCAGTATAAATTGCAGCATGGACAGATAAGCAAACTGGAACTAAACATCAAAACCTTATAAGTCAATAAAAGACAACATTGCTAACCAGAGGTCTTCTTCTTAGTTGTGGTCGATTCAATGGTCACTTCACATAAATCTGCAATAATGAAATTCAACGTAAGAACCAATATTTGAATAATCTGCATTCTATTCAGTAGCTCCTGTACTCTAGTTGTGGTCGATTCAATGGTCACTTCACATAAATCTGCAATAATGAAATTCAACGTAAGAATCAATATTTGGATAATCTGCATTCTGCAATCAACATACCAAAACAGGTTCCTCATTCACCACTCATAATCACGAGAACTCGTCTCCACTTCCACCAATCATCGGATTAAAAAATGTATTGTATGACCTAATAGAAGACTTAGAACTATTGGGCTTGTACCAAATAAATTTTGGCGTAGGCATGTTAACTGATGGATGGAAGTACAATACAAACATGACACGAAAAGCTTTATTTCTTATTAACAGAAGTTCGATCAGTCAATTGGACAAAAAGAAGGTTTCAGTAGAACGTGCACATCCATGAAAGAAACTTGTACACATGATACCCAACTTAGAGTATTAACTGATATTAACTACTGTCTACTGATAATAACTAATAGGTAATGAAACTGTTAAAATCGACTAAATATTACTAAAGAAGGCAAGTTAAAATAAACCACGTATGAAGTGTCATTCTCTGACTTTCATGCTGATGCGGATCACTGAAGCTAAAAAACTGAAGGGGTTACGGTGCAGAAAACAATAATTTTCTAGCGTACGAAACCCTAACTAGCTAGGATCTATCTATCTAGTACATGCGATAACGGTGGCGGAACGGGTTACATTACCTCCATGTAGACCGATAGCGGGGATTACGCTCCCGCACAAGCGTTGACGATGAAGTCGTACGTAGCCGACCTCGAGGTCGCGGAGAACTTGTCGCGATGTCGAAGTCGATGACGCCGGGGTGTCGATGATGATCTGTGTCGACGGGCGTCGGGCGGAAGAAGGCGGAGCGCCAGCACCGGGGCTGGTGCGCCGGCAGCAGAGGGGGGAGGCGCGGCGGCTGCAGGGGCGAGACGACGTCGCCCAACCTCCTCAAAAGAGTAGCCTCCGAGCACTCGCAAACATACGGAGCCTAGCGACAACTCCCGGTCATTCAGATCCAGCTGAAATCGCAGGAGTGGATCTTATCTGGAATCCTGCAGAGCAACGGCGCTCTGCGGTATGGCTTAGGTGGAGAGAGACCCCCTTCCTCAGCTCGGCGCGGCTCCGACTTGGGAACCACGAGATCGAGAGAGAAATTGGGAATTAATTGAATTTCCTATGAATTAAATCAATTAATATGCCTTGCTATATAAAGGGGGAAGGAGGTGTGCCAACCCCTTTGGCTCCCCCATGTGGGACTAAAGGAGGAGAGGGGAGGGGGGGTTCGGCCGAACCCCCCATGGGCCCTCCAACTCCTAGTCCGAGTTGGACTAGGAGGACCAGCCCTCCCCTTCCTTGTGGGGTGCGGTTTCCCCCTCATGGGCCCTCTTAGGGCCCATTTAGGTGGGAGCCCCATTTTTCCTTTATTTAATTAATATTAAATTAATATAAAAATCCCATTAATTCATAATTAATATATTTATATATAATTCAATATCCCATGACTCCGAAACTATTTCGGAACCACCCGAACAACTTTCGGACATTCTTGGAACCATTCCATAGCTCCCCGGAACTCCTTCCGGACCACCGGAACTCTTTCCGGATCAATTTTCTCTCTCCAATAAAAACCTATAAAATTCCAGAACCTATCTCCTAGCGTCGCTAAGACCTTAAGTTTGTTACGCTACGGTTCGGGAATACTCCAGACATGGTTGAGACACTCCGCTCACCAATGATCGTCAGGGATACCTGGAAATATATGACGACCCCTGTGCATTCCACGAATATCGTCGTTGAACCATAAATATGATATTCATTCCCTTTGTTTCTGCGATACTACCTTGTCCGAGATATGATCGTAGACACACCGATGCCTTTGCTGTATCTCGTTACCGACGAAGGTTATTAACTCGTCTGTGATATTACCATCTCCATGACCTAGTCACAAGTTGCGCAGCTATATAGATGCAATATCACCGAGTGGGCCCAGAGTATCTTTCCATTACAAGAATGAACAAATCCCGCTCTTGATCCTTACGTCTCGATGCTCTTTCGGAATACCCAAGATGGACACCGTTATTGCCATGCTATATAAGACACAACGTTTGATGCTCTCAAAGCACTCCTACGAAGCAACAATAAGTACGGTCTCACGGTCTAAGGAATAAGCTATCATACTCTTATCTATTGCAAATGACAAACATCGTAATACGATCTTATTGCAATACTTTGCGTATGTCCACCACCTTATTCAACTAACAAGATGACCCCACTGTCAACCGACGTCATTGTCCTTGATCGGGAATCTCGATCAACTGTTGCCCAATGGACTAGCTCATATAGAGGCTTGCTAGGGACCTGGTTGTCTATGTATCACACGTGTATTAATAATTCCGATTAATACAGTTATAGCATAATACACAAACCTATTATAAACTTATGAGATAACGCAATAAATACTACTTATTTATTTGCCTCTAGGGCATATCTCCTTCAGTCTCCCACTTGCACTAGAGTACAAATAAAATAGCTGCATTTTACTTTTATCAGAATCCCTTATCAAATAAGAATCATTTGATAATGCTTGCTCGTGGAAAAGTGTTACTGCACAATCCATGATTGTACATGCTTTTGCGATTCACTGGTATCAACTTGTTTGATATCATCATGTTGTCTAACAACATATGTGCAAATACCGTAACTAAGTGAGACTTCTGCTTCCCAGCGCTTACTCTGATTATACTAACCAGATAACTGCGCTGAAAAACACACTCAGCCATGCAGAGCCTCTTGTAACAATTACAAACTCGCGATATCTACATACTTTCACATCAATGTAGAAAACTTGACATTCAAATGTCAATCCCTTAACTAACGCACTTCTACTTACAGTAAATTCTAAATTTACTTTCATAATTGTTCTTTACTCCAAGAACATCGGTTATATTTTATCGAGCAGATAATATGGTTTCTGTATGATGTCTAATATATACATAATAGACCCACATGTCATACAACCATTACCTTCATGCATCATTACTCTTAATGACCAATTGGATTCCAAAGGACCATCCTTTTGATTCTATTCTGACTCCTCAGATATAATCCAACACAACTCGACCAACTATTTAAAATTCCCGTTCTATTTCAAAATAGACACTAACTTTTAAATAGTTTTACAACTTCATCCTATTCTATTGGTACAGTTTCACAATGTGTTAACTACACAAGATAATTCGACTCCCACTCAAATTATGTCTCCACATATTTGATAACACGAGCTCCCACTCAAAAACATGTTATCCACATATTTGAGTTCCCAAGCTCCCACTCAAAAATATGTTCTTCACATATTTCTCCTGAGTGAACTAATTATGACTCCCACTTAAATCGACATCTTGGTTAAACCAAAATCATTGATCTACTATCAATTCGAATTTAATACAAACTACAGTATTACATTAATACAAATCTCTCAGACTTCAAGCATGTCTACATAAATGTAGTCAACAAATTTGATCTTGTCCAAGACACATTTCTCGACAAGACATGCTACCGCGTCTTTCTTATAGTCACATTTCTCATATAACACCTTATATGACGATTAACAATCTTATTCCTCTAATAAGAATTGCAGCAACAATTACTCTCTTAATCCTTTCAAATGCAACTTTGGATTTCCGGGCTCAAAAAGCCTTTGTTCGTATTCTGATATTTTCTCAACTTTCTTTGTATTCATAAAGTGCACATTGATCTGTCAACAAGATCTGAAATACTTAATACAGTGCTGTGACCTGACAGCAATATTAAATATAACAACACTTTATTTAGAAGTTTCTTTCATGAAAATATTATGATCTTTATGAAGAGGATTGCAAGCAGAAAACAATTTTCTAGTCTCCCTCACTCTTAATCACTAAACTTTCATTAGCAGACATATACTCTTTGGAACATCTTCCAACATAAGTCTGACACTTTATTCCAAACTTCTAATTTCAATCCATAAACCATAATTCGAAAAGTCTTCTTTTCTCGGAATTACACAGACAACAAACTGAACTTTGTTTCTATTTGGTTTTGGAATACACTCTCATCCAATGCGAGCAATCTACAAAGAACTACTTATGTATATTCCGAATTATCGCATAATCATATACATGTCGACACTACTGTCGATCCTATGAATTCTCGTTGAGAAATATATCTAATTTCTAAAGTGGACATCAACTATAATGTTTTGAACGTATTAGGAGATTCTAAGACTGATTCTGACAGGCCACACTTTATTTAAAATAGAGCATGATTATAATTCCCCACATATCACTATATATGACATTATAATTATGTGAAGCAAATCACCACAAGCCTTTTGTGTTGAAAGCATAATTCAAAATTACTGTCCTTTGATCGAATTTCCTGAATACAATTTTCACTAATCTTTCTTCTGAAAAACACCATTTGATCTATTATCAAATTAATTTCAGACTCCATAATTTATCGGGCAAATACTCCTATTTACCAAAATCATGGAAGAATTCGGATCATGCAATAACACCATTGATTAATCATTAAAAATGACTCTCAATCAATTTCCTCTAGTATTGCAACTTCAATACTGCATTTCAAACTTAATCAATTTTGGCACTCGAAATACTTAAATGGACCAAAAATATCCATTACTTCTTTCATTGCCTTTATGACTAAATTCGATGGCGTTTGTTCTAGCAATAGAACCTTTGTTCATGGGACAGGCTATTTAATCATATCTATAATTATGAATACTTATCATACAATCAATGTAACTGAGATGTGGAAACTTTATTCATAAGATAAAACAACTGACTTGTTCCATAACATAAAACAACTGAACTTGTCTTATTACATGAATAACTTTGTCTTGTAACAATCAAGACACACACACTCGCTCACTATTACAAAAGATCGTATCAAAAACTATTAATGATAACTATGATAACTTGAGGACGTGAACACCAAAAGGCCATCAACTCCTTGACTACCAGCTTCAGCGCCAGGTCACATCAAACTGCGCCGCATATACGTGATAATCAGGACCTGTTTCACAAACAGAGCAATTATCAAAAATTTCATCATATTCCATGGCCGAATTCATAATTCTGCATATATCAAATATATACCTGTAGCATCGAAGATCTCTCCTTCGATGGAATCAACCTTCAGAGACTGGAACTCACGTATGAATACGTAGAAGTTCATATCGTCGGCTTTCAAAATGTACTTACGTACATGCTTCTCATAGCTAGGAGGTAGAGATATCAGGGCAGTCCGAATGGCACAGAAATCTGCCATCCAGTAATCGAAGACCATCGTCAGCTGGAAATAGATAATATACAATCTCTTCAAATGTGTCTTCAGACAGGTATGCTCCTCCATGTGAATGGTCTGGAACATTCTAAGCTGCCTGAATTGCTCACGCTTTAATTCATCCCCGAAGTGTGTCTTTATCGCATCCATCATGACGCTTGACTCCTTGCGTCGAAACAACTCTTTCAACTCGGGTGCCAGGCATACGGTCATGGTGATCTCCACTTCAATGAATATGTCTCGACGCCTACGGAAATCATCTTCCTCCTCCTCGCTTGCAGAATCTCCTGGTCCTTCTCCTAATGGTTAATCGAGAACATATAGAATGTTGTTGTGTTCGAGAATGTTTCTAAAACCCCTGTACCATCTGATGAAGTTGGACCCGTCGGCTTCTAATGTAGCATCCGGGCTCTTGAGGAAATAACCGAAGTATAGTTGCGTAGTCTACAGATGTGATCGCAAAAAGGGGTAAGGTTAAGTTTATAATATGTAGGTGAGTTTTAGTTCTATAATCTCATTATCAAAAACACACCTCACCAAGATTATTATCCCTAAAATAATAATGGCGAAGACACGACCCTCATCCACCATACTACCCCCGATCATCACGGCCGGCAGCACAGCTTCAAAGGTGGACATAAAATGTCGGTCATAACAACTCTATGACTCGTGCTCGATCTTTCGATCTTCCCGTGTTCCGAGGCCATACCTCGGTGTATGCTAGGCTCGCCAATCAAACCTCGAAGACCTGCGCGTGCAACATGGCTTACACCCACTGTATGCGAACGACGAGATGTGTGACACCCGATCATCACGGCCTGCCTCATAACGTAGAACTTTCTTGGTGGTGCGCAACGAGGGAGAACACAATTTTGGTATTTGTTAGGGATCATCCTATTCATGATGCTACCGTTGTATATCTAGCATATAAGCAATCAATAGGATGCACACACAACAGCACACAATAATGATGCAATGAAGTGCGATGTGACATGGTCGATGCGCCTGGGCCTTCATGGCGCCATGTGCCTGGCCCCCCGGCGCCCCGGCATGGCTCCGAGTCTACATAGCCCTCCATTGCCTCCGACAGTACGAGTAATATCAAAACTTACCGTAACCATGTCACATAAAATAACGCCTCTGCAAAACAAAGTTAGACGCCTCTAGCTTTATTTAGTTTTGCAAGTTTTACGTGGCAAATAGGCTTATTCGTAAGAGAATAGCTTCCCTACCTACGAACTTTGTACCACAACGTCGATCGTATAATTGCATGTTTAAGCATCCCTTTCGGGCCCTCCATTGAAAATGCTTTGCCGACTAGAGAGAGAGAAACATGCACCCGCCAGCCACAGATACGGTGCAAGCCGTATGTCAGTAGTGGAACCAGTCTCGCGTAAGCGTACGCGTAAAGTCGGTCCGAGCCGCTTCATCAACTCAATACCGAAGGCATCGCAAGTGCACGCTAGAGGGTAGCAAATATAAGAAAGACGCCCTCATTCAACATGAGTTCTAACCGTACCAGCAGTACTACGCATAGATCGGCTCTGATACCACTGAAGGGGTTACGTTGCAGAAAACAATAATTTTCTAGCGTACGAAACCCTAACTAGCCAGGATCTATCTATCTAGTACATGCGATAACGGTGGCGGAACGGGTTACATTACCTCCATGTAGACCGATAGCGGGGATTACGCTCCCGCACAAGCGTTGACGATGAAGTCGTACGTAGCCGACCTCGAGGTCGCGGAGAACTTGCCGCGATGTCGAAGTCGATGACGCCGGGGTGTCGACGATGATCTGTGTCGACGGGCGTCGGGCGGAAGAAGGCGGAGCGCCAGCACCGGGGCTGGTGCGCCGGCAGCAGAGGGGGGAGGCGCGGCGGCTGCAGGGGGCGAGACGACGTCGCCCAAGCTCCTCAAAAGAGTAGCCTCCGAGCACTCGCAAACATACGGAGCCTAGCGACAACTCCCGGTCATTCAGATCCAGTTGAAATCGCAGGAGTAGATCTTATCTGGAATCCCGCAGAGCAACGGCGCTCTGCGGTATGGCTTAGGTGGAGAGAGACCCCCTTCCTCAGCTCGGCGCGGCTCCGACTTGGGAACCACGAGATCGAGAGAGAAATTGGGAATTAATTGAATTTCCTATGAATTAAATCAATTAATATGCCTTGCTATATAAAGGGGGAAGGGGGTGTGCCAACCCCTTTGGCTCCCCCATGTGGGACTAAAGGAGGAGAGGGGAGGGGGGGGTTCGGCCGAACCCCCCATGGGCCCTCCAACTCCTAGTCCGAGTTGGACTAGGAGGCCCAGGCCTCCCCTTCCTTGTGGGGTGCGGTTTCCCCCCTCATGGGCCCTCTTAGGGCCCATTTAGGTGGGAGCCCCCTTTTTCCTTTATTTAATTAATATTAAATTAATAAAAAAATCCCATTAATTCATAATTAATATATTTATATATAATTCAATATCCCATGACTCCGAAACTATTTCGGAACCACCCGAACAAATTTCGGACATTCTCGGAACCATTCCATAGCTCCCCGGAACTCCTTCCGGACCACCGGAACTCTTTCCGGATCAATTTTCTCTCTCCATTAAAAACCTATAAAATTCCAGAACCTATCTCCTAGCGTCGCTAAGACCTTAAGTTTGTTACGCTACGGTTCGGGAATACTCCAGACATGGTTGAGACACTCCGCTCACCAATGATCGTCAGGGATACCTGGAAATATATGACGACCCCTGTGCATTCCACGAATATCGTCGTTGAACCATAAATATGATATTCATTCCCTTTGTCTCTGCGATACTACCTTGTCCGAGATATGATCGTAGACACACCGATGCCTTTTCTGTATCTCGTTGCCGACGAAGGTTATTAACTCGTCTGTGATATTAGCATCTCCATGACCTAGTCACAAGCTGCGCAGCTATATAGATGCAATATCACCGAGTGGGCCCAGAGTATCTTTCCATTACAAGAATGAACAAATCCCGCTCTTGATCCTTACGTCTCGATGCTCTTTCGGAATACCCAAGATGGACACCGTTATCGTCATGCTATATAAGACACAACGTTTGATGCTCTCAAAGCACTCCTATGAAGAAACAATAAGTACGGTCTCACGGTCTAAGGAATAAGCTATCATACTCTTATCTATTACAAATGACAAACATCGTAATACGATCTTATTACAATACTTTGCGTATGTCCACCACCTTATTCTACTAACAAGATGACCCCACTGTCAACCGACGTCATTGTCCTTGATCGGGAATCTCGATCAACTGTTGCCCAATGGACTAGCTCATATAGAGGCTTGCTAGGGACCTGGTTGTCTATGTATCACACGTGTATTAATAATTCCGATTAATACAGTTATAGCATAATACACAAACCTATTATAAACTTATGAGATAACACAATAAATACTACTTATTTATTTGCCTCTAGGGCATATCTCCTTCAAAAACTACATGTCGCTTATATACGAATGAATCGTCAAAATCAAATCATAGTATACCAGATGCATATAGATTCAGTTCTTTGGGGCACAATATCATTTCATCTCATCGTAGTAAGAATTCAAATAAAATTCCTCTCATATTACATGTATGACCCAAGCTTTCAGAACTTTGCTTCAACAGTGCGCCACATCCCATGTAGCACAACATGAAAGAAGTTAAAAAATGGTGCGCTTCACAGGAACCGTCAAATCCTAATCTAATTAAAGGGCAAAATATATATAGAAAATCAAAAGGAAAAGGTGCACTTCATGTAAATATTTCTTGACCATTTACACTTATCATTTTCCAGTTAGGTAGTCTTTGTTATCTTTCAAGTCACTGCCCAGTAGATGTCGCTGAAGTTATACCCTACAGAACTGAGCAACTTGATAATAATCTCTTATGCTAACATCCTTGTAATTTTAAGATTTGACTGTATACCATATGAAAACAGCATGCAACATCATATATTTGCAAGAACAGCTATAAATTACAGTCCAAGATTTAACAGCCATCCGCATAAAATCAGGCAAAGTTTCAAAAAACAAAAAAAAATCAGGCAGGTATAAGTGACTGAAGAAACATATTGCATTGATCTCATCTCATCTTGCAGAAAATGGATCGATGGGGTTGTTGATGTTCTTCCTGCCTTCCCTTGCTGCTGGTTCGCGTGGTCGCTGATGGACCTTGTCGCTGCTACCCTGCCGTCGCTGACCGGTCCTTGTCGTTGTTGCCTCCCCTTTACTTGCCTATATTGCAGTCCAAGATTTAACAGTCGTCCTCATAAAATCTGGCAGGCATAAGAGATCGAAGAAACAGATTGCACATGATTTCATCTCACCTTGCAGAAAATGGATCCATGGGGATGCTGATGTTCTTCCTACCTTTCCCTTGCTGCTAGTGCGTGCAATCGCTGCTAGCCCGCCGTCACCGACCGGTCCTTGTCCCTTTGCCTCCTCTTTTCCTGCCGGTCCTCCCGCTGCCACCGCCTGCAAGCCCCTCATCGGCGCTTGCTTTTTCTGCGCCGCCGCCGCTCGATTTTGTTCCACGCGCCTCCAGGAACGGGAGTGTGGGCGTTTATACTCGCGGAGGAGCACATGACGGTCGAGGGGAGCTCGTCCCCGTCGGTCTGCTGGCTCATGGATGAGCAGGGGCGGCGCAACGGCCTAGGGCTAATGGGGGAGAGGACGCGGCGGAGGCGGCACACGAGCTAGAGGAGCATGGCGGCATCCGCGGCTAGAGGCAGCAGAAGGCCTAGGAGGAACCCCACCAGGAAGCCTGCATCCATGTATGGCGCCGGAGCTGGCCGGCGGCGACCAATCTCGCGGCGGTGCGCGCGGAAGACGGCGACGACGAACGGCGGCGATTCCGGCCGTCCCGGCACGCGTCCACCGAAGAGGAGGTAAAGGGCGCCGCGGCGGAGCTTCCCGTGCCTGTAGACCTGACCGGGGAGGAGCGTAGCGGCGGCGCTGCCCGGAGGCGGCGGCGGCGACCTCAGTGTCGCGAGAAAGAAAAAGGAGAAGAGGGATTCTGCGGGGCTTTTCTTTAGAAAAGTCTATGATGATTGAGATATTTTCAGTTAGGTCCTTCGTAGCGTTAAAGTGTGGACTGCGAGGCAGCGGTTTGATTTGCGAGTAGCTTTTCGGCAAAACAGGCAGGGTGACCGGTGGGAACCGGCGCGACCGGCCGGCGACTGGGCGGCGTGTCACACGGTGATTGGCAGAAACGCACGAGCTACAGTAATACGGTTTCTGGGGTCGTCGTGGCCGCATCCGGGCCGTACGCCGCGTGGCTCGGACGGCCAACGTCTAAAGCGCGACGTGGATGTCAGATTCGACCGTGAATCCATCCAACTTTTATATATAGTAGTATAAGCATATAGTATATATATATGTCGCCGGATGAAGAAACATCCCTTGCTTCAGTAGTTCAGTTGCTTGCTTTCTTCGAGAAAGGAGGAACATATACATATATTATTAGGATCTGATGATTTTTGAATCTTAGACGGTACATGGATCGTTGGTCATGCATATGAGGGCATGTACAATGCGGTGACGTCAGCCTTCCCTTAGAGATGCCACGTCAGATTTTTGCTTAGTTGAAGGAAAGAGAATGAAAAGAGAGGGTTGCCTTCCCTTACCTAAGGGATGATCTCTTAAAATTAAGAGAAGACTATTTTGTGGATTGTACCATATGTCTTCCCTTATTAATATAATTTCTTACTAAATTTAATTAGTTCTCATAAATTGCTAGAGATGACAATAAGAGTTAACGCATTGTATGACTACTACTTGTTGCCTTCTCTAAGTGACGCTAAGAGAAAACCGGCCTTCTCTACCATTGTACATGCCCTGAGAGCCATGTGGCCAGTATGTCGTACAATTTGCATTTTGGACAACTGGGCAAATCTGATGTTTAGTTTTGGCAACTTATACGGTACCCTGGTACTCCAAAACCAGGCCATGGAGTACTTGTCGAATTGACGGTCCTGGATGAAAGCCGTATTAAAGTTTTTGTCTGCCATAATAGAAGTTGATTGTCCGGTAAAAGAGAAAAAGAGCAGCAAATTAAAATTTTATCACGTTCTGCTCGCCCCGCTGCCATTGAACGTGCCCACGATCGATCTGTACATCGAGTCATCGACTCTGCTATCGACTCTGCTATTTGCTCACAACCGCTGCCATCGATCGTGGAGCTGCTCGCCGCCTCTAACAATGGTCTATGCGCCGCCAACGATATGCATGCCGCCGTCACAACTGATGGTGCCCGCTATCAGCCTGCTCGCCGGTGCCGCCATCGATCTTGGCCCGTCCGATCTTCTTCGCCGTTGTGTTCCGATCGGGCTGCTCCGATTGATCCGGGGCATATGAGGCAAATAACGTCTAAAATTTGAGACAACAAAAAACGAATCGCCCTTATAGACTTTTTTTTATGACCATTTTCCACCTCCAGTCAAAGTACTCCATCAGATAGGAAGAATTTTTCACCTGGTACTCTGAGTACCGGATCACATCAGCCATTGGATCGCTAAAAATTGACGGCGCCGGTTAATTTTTGGGTACAGTAAAAGTCCTCTTTAGTTTTATTGCTCAGACCTCAGATCCAAGCCCCGAGGGACTTGACACTACAGATGTTAGAGATGCGTGCCAATTTTGAATGAAGGTGAACCATGATTAGTTTATAGCTAACTATGTATACTAGGTGGAATGTTCTTATTGGTATGTGTACATGATTAGTTTAACAGATCTATCGGGGCATGATGTGGGTATACATGACCCCAGTGCATCTCGACCACATGATCTACATCGACATCTCCGAACGAGATCTTAGTTGTACAGGTGGTAACGAGGAGACGCCAGTATGCCGCCCACTTCGCGTTATAATTGAGGCGTCATCATTATCACGACCCTGATATTCATGCATCGTGCGTCAAATCAACCTGAAACATTGACGCGCTGGTCAACATTGACAAGTGGGACCACATGGTAACGTCTCGTCGGCTGCGGTGCAGACTTCACGGTGACATCACTATTAAGATCGAATAACTCCTTTCGCAACCAGAGAAGCATTGACTGAAGCAGTCAAAGGAAAAACGACAACATGATTGGCTTGTTAACAGCCTGAGCCTATGCCCGACTCGACGAGTCACACGGCTACTCCCATTGAGCGCGGTAGTGCTCCCAATTCACTCGATAAACTTCCAGGTCTTAGTCAAGTAATCCAAGCGAGTATAGAAGATCCTCATATCACTCTCATCGGGAGCGATCAAAAACCTTTTAGCAACTGCCATACAAAAGAAGAAGACGCTCACTCGACATGCTACTGAGTTACAGTCGGAAGACTGACTCAAAACAAATTGTGATCTTCCCGAGTTGCATAAACTGCAAGTATTGAAAGAACATACGTCACTTAGAGGGGGTGGGTGAATAGACGATTTAAAACTTGTTCTGAGAAGCCGGATTATCCAGTTCAATGTGAATTCAGATATTCTGGTATGCTTGATCAAACCAGAATAAGCAGAATAAAACTAATGTTTTACTTTAACAATGCTGAAACATTGTGCACAAACAATATATGTTTATATTAATGGTGATGTATAGTGCTGACATGGCGCTCTCGTGACACCCTCCTTGTCTGCCATTGGCTCCGCTCACTTCCTTCGTGGCAAACCAGGTCCACCTACTGACGAGCCGCGCCCAGTACAAATCGGGCCCACCCGTCATGGACCTATCCCGCACATAGTGACGAACGAGGCCCGCCCGCTACACCGTATTGATCCCCCATCGGCCACACCTCCTCCCCCTCGACGGCGGCGCAGATGGCGAGCGACGGCATGGTGGCCACGCCGGCGAAGGTGACTCTGAAGAAGGCGAACCTTCTTGACCCCCACTCCATCAAGCACCTCCTCGACGAGACCATCTCCGAGGTACTGCAATACACACTAAGCCCTAACCCCTTCTCCCGCCTGAGATCTCTACCCCTCCCCGTCGCTCTTTTCCCCCACCCGGTTCCTCCAGATTTGGCCAGGGATGATTCAGGTCCTTTGGTCGATCAGGTCGTGAAGAGCAAGGGCTACGCGGAGGACAACCGGCTGGGCAACTGGAAGCTCCTGATAGGGACGGCCGTCATCGCCATCGCGCTCCTCGCGCAGTTCTACCCCAAGAAGTTCCCCCAGAACCGCGACTTCCTGCTCGGCTGCATCGCGCTATATCCTTTGCTGTGATTGTTTTCTCTGTTCTGATGAATTGGTGTTAGATCTGATTATAATTGTTGGGGAGTGTCTGGAACTTGTTTTTTGTTAGTTAGTTTGTTTGTTACTGTTGGTCCTTGACTTCATGGTGGATACGTATGTGGTCATGAATGTGGTGCTGCTGATCCTTAGCTACACCAAAGAGAAGGATGCCATCATCTTCACCCACCCTCCCGCGGTGAGTTTTATATTCAACTTATTTGTGTGTTGCCCCATGAATTCCAATATGTATGCCTCATCAATTAATCTTGTCCTGGATTTAGTATTTTTAGATAATAATTGAACTCTTATAGACATAGTTGGGCACTATTAGGAAGCAGTTTTGACAGCGAATAATGAATATTGTATGAGTTGCATGTGATACATATGATATATCAAAACTGAATTATGACTATATAGGTTTCATTTTAATCAAATTTTATATCCCTCCCACACCCCCCTTGATGATGATACGACTACTAGTGAAATGCTTTTGCGCTGCCACGGAAGTATTTTTTCATTGGTTGATTTGTTTAAATCCTTGTGTTATCATGATTCGTAACTTTATACCAATTATCTAAATTATACATTATTCTGAAAAAAGTTGACGGTTCGTATGTCTGCTAAGTAAAATGTATGGTAATTACTGTGATTAATTTGTTAGCAACCTATGAAGTAAACTCAGAAGAGTGAACGGACCGCCACCAGCTCATATTTTTATTAAAGAAATATTCATGTGGTGGAGGTCTTTACTAATGTGGAAGCTGAACAATGTCAATTTTTCCACGTTGCAGTTTCTCAAAAGCTATACAGTTTCTTTGTTGCAAATGAAATCTCTTTTGTTTGGAATATGTTATGCTTAGGATAAACTATTTTATGCGCTCCTCCTCTCAGGGAGCAGAGCCTAAACGTATCATTCAAATATTCAATTTTATGGCATAAATTATGTTGACTTATTTGATTGCAGTTATTTGTGATGCGCTATGCTGAGTATTTGCAATGTTTTGTATTGTAGTACATGCTATATCATTTTCTACTAAATGCTCGATCAATAGTATATGCATTTACAATCAAGAAATTAGAGATGTGGTCAATAATTGAAGGAATGAAAAAAAAGTTAAATTTGATAAGTGAAGCAGCAAAGTGTGTTCAACTATTTTGAATCTTGATCATGATGGTAAATGGCTAAATGCACTTGTCTATACAGTTACTTGTAGTCACTGAAGCATATATCTCATCAAGTACGTGTAGTGTTGTTGGTCCAGAAAATCCCATTCTGCAAATGCCTCGTTCATTAAGGTGGATGCGGTAGTGAATGCCTTATTGGAAAATGAACACATTTTTTATTAGAGTATGCCTGATGGTGAACAGATGTTCTTTGTCTTCACGCTCATGTTCGTTACATTTGTTGACATCATGTCTATAGCTCTGTTAACTTATGATCATATTTGCTGCAGGGTTCTTTCAATAGCACTGGCCTTGTTATTTCGTCAAAGTTGCCAAGATTCTCGGACATGTACAATCTTTCAATAGCCAGTGCGGACCCAGAGTCTATCTCTGCTCACAAGCCTGTCCAAATCACTAAGAGTGTCACAAAATGGTATTGTTCATTGAGCTAATCTAAACCATCAATATGTATTTTGATAGTTAACATTGTCTGCACAGTATCCAAACACTAGAAACATTTTGTTGTTTGCAACAGACATGGAAAAACATACAAGCTTCGGTGTGTGCCATAAAAATCCTCTACTACTCGATATCACCTAGTCCAGATACTAGATGCAGTTGCAAGTGTCTTGGCAAAACATACAAAATTGACCGGATACATAAGTTTGTAGGCTGCAAGTTTGTCTTCATTGCCATATTTGGTGTATTAGGGCATCCGTGTACCATAACTCTTGTTTTTTCTTCGTTGGTAACATCATTCTTGCCTTCTTACGCAGGTTTACAAAGGATGGTGTTCTTGTGGAGGGGCTGTTCTGGAAGGATGTCGAGAGACTGATTGATGACTACAACAACGAGCGCAAGAGCAAATGAATTTGCGGCTTCTGTCTTTGATTATCAGGATAAAGCTTAGCCTAATCGAAATAGACAATGTTTTTGATAACAGTACTGTGTGACAGATGAATGAAGTTTCGTTAAGATAATACACCATCAGAGTCTGTTTTGTTATACGAGTATTATCAATAACGCTTACTTAATTCAAACAAATAATGCCTTTTCACCTTACGTCTCTCCTTGCTAATTTCCTATCCTATGCTTATAAGGAAGCTGCGTAGTCAGGTCTTTTTGGAACAATAATGTGTTAGTACAAGACGTAGTAGCACGGATTACTGCCCATGTATCTTGAGGTCGTGTTAGGTTGCTCTGTTAATGTGAAATCTGAGAGCTTCGGTGTCTGAATTGTGAAACAGACAGTTTATGTGCCAACCATAAGCATTAAGAGCATCATTCATATCATGTTCTCGAGAACAAGAAATGTTGCAAAATAATTTGAAGAAACTCGAAAATACTCTTGGTATAAAATAGTGTTTGCTCGTTTCTATACATCAGATCCAAAGCCTCAAAAGACATGAGTGAACCCTATGATTTTGCTGAGATAGTTGCAATCAAAGAACTCCCTTGCTTCGAGAACATATTGGCATCACCATCCTAGTAGAGGTTCAGTACCGATCTGAGTGGGTCACAATAGCCTCAACCCGGTCTATGGATGCTTGCAATCGCCCATAGTTCATACTGAAGGCAGGTTCTCCTGTTCCAACAGCTCTGCATGGATCAAAGACAAAAAATAGTTGAATTGCAGTGTAGACGAGTTCAAATGGTCACGTTAGCAGGTTTTTGATAGAATAGTACTGTAGTATTCTTCTTGTAACGAGGTCCCACAAGATTTTTTTACTGCTGACTCATACTTACCCATGAATCTCAGGAAGCACATATTCAGCTTTCCATCCGACCCTCAGATCAAACCCCGGAAACAAGTTGAGTTTTGATTTGTTTCTTATCTGAGAAACGCCATCTCCCCCCAAGCAAGTAGAAAGCTTCCACTTCCATCCAGTGGCCTTCAGTTGGAAATTGTGACCAATGCCGACCTGTATCATGATTGTTATAAGAATTCTCATATAGATATATAACTGAAGTGAACTTACAAAGAGGGTATTTTGTCTCTGGACAATTTTTTAGCCTTTCTGAGTTTGACCATGTTCAACATATGAGGTATGGCATATATTTATTAGATAGAGACCAGGCAGCTAAATGTCATCTGTAATCAAGTAACAGTTAAACTTATATACATTCTGGTGTACCATTTTGAGGGACCAATTTGTATGCATGTGAAGAAATGCAGCACAATCATCTGTCTACCATTTTGAAGGGCCAAAATTTACACTGTGATTGAAATCTGAAGCAAATAGGAATCCTTAATCACCTAATACTGTTACAGCTACAGAAACACTGTCATCTTAACCACCAAAAATTGGCATGAGATGATGGTTAAGCGCCATACTTCCCTACATGTCTGTTCCGAACTAAATCATGCAACAGGGAAATGCTATTCTTAAACACTGCATCTGCCCAAGAACATCTCTATATCACAAAATAGAAGGGTTCTACTCCATTTTTGATAGTCGCGTATTCCATATAAACTAAGAAATGAAAATATGCTCGTTTAGTTTCTTTAATTAAGTTGATGGATACCAAATTACCAAGGAACCATTTCTGAAGAATACTGGGATTAAAGCTGACATATATACAATCAGCACGTTATATAGGAAACAAATAGGTTTAACTGTGTTCCAACTTCTATCATTTCTAGATTACCATCCCATTTATGCACTGATCCAACTTCTATCATTTCTAAATTCCCCTCCCATTTAGTTCAGTACATCAAGCCATCAATCAAGCAGGTCCATAGTTCATGCATAAATTGGCATCTCTCACATGAGAAAAATTATTACCATGTATCAAGTATCAACCATTAAAATACATAATTAGTATCTAGTTGTGCCATAAGATGCCAGATTGCCAGGAATAGAGCGGACTGTGGACTAGCTGCCAGTTGCCTCATCACAAAGCCGTGCAAAATATGTAACCACTTCTTGCTACTAGCATAAACAATCTGTGAACAGTAAGAATGAATTAAGCAAAAAACCTGAAGGTTGAGATACTTTGAGACTGGTATCTTCTTGGAAAGCAGCTGTACGTCACCACTGATGGGCTTGTACTGAAACTTCCACTTCCGGTCGAAGTCCAGGGGCTTGAGAACCACCTTCGCCTCGAAATCATTCACCTCAAGATTGTAGAACTGAAATAATATACACAAGGGCATCAAGCCAGCAACATCAGCAACAGTAAATTATTTCCAGTACACGGGTATCACAACTTCACAAGGTCTGGCCATTCGAATCTCGCGAAATTCGTTGGCCTATTATTGGAGGCTTGGAGCAAAATAATTTGGGGAGACATCCACGGGCAGCCCATCAACTTGAGGTTTAGGGTTTAGGACGAGGTAGGTACGGACCTCGAAGTTGAGGCCGACGCGGAAGCCCTGGAGCTCCTTGCGGAACTTGAAGTGCAGCTCGGCCGGCACGACATTGATGTGGTACAGCTCGTCCAGAGTCGTCGGTCCCTCCCCGACGCCCCCGTCGGCCCTTCCGCCGCCGGCGCCCGAGCTCGAGGCCATCGGAGGCGAGAGAGAGAGGAGAAGAGGCTCCTCTTTCCTGCGCAGGTGGATTGTTGGGCGGCGGCACGGGGGCGGCGGTGGCGAGGTGGACGGACCGGTGGAGCGATCGACCGGCCCACCCGGGTCCCGGCCGTAATCCAGTAGAGTGTCACTTTTGCACATCGCACCCTCATGTCAGTGTATATCCTATACTGATTCCTTAGGGAAAACTCCGGATCCACCATTTCATTTCATTTGCATGGGTTTGGGGCATGAATTAACTTAACATATTAATATATTTACTTGAATTTTAATTGAAATGACATTTTGAGCTTCGTAATAGCCAAACATGTTGGGTAAAAAATCTCAACTAAATTCCAGGATTTTGCCTCAAATGGTGGCTACAAATTGTTACAGAACATACAAAATATTTGAAATTTCAAAGAAGTATTTTAAACTTTTTTTTATCGAATTGGACTCTAAGGCGGATGCACGAGTCGTACGCTGCACAAGAAGAACAATAATCCACATAGGTATTCTTCTTTGCCCGAGAAACTAATGGTGGATCAGAAACTTCGGCTAGGCGGAGCAAAAAAAATTAGATTGTCAAACTTTTGCACAAAGTCACTTTTAAAAGGTAATAAAACGTCATGGGAGGGGGTGTACATCTGCCCCTAAGGGGAACCGAGACCCACATCCTATTCCTGGTACAATTATAATATTGATCTAATTTATAGTAATAAAAATTATTGTATTATAATTCACATCAATTTCATATGCATTCCAGTTGTGGTTTTACGTACAATATATTAAATTTCTGTCGATATAAAATTCAAAATAAAATATCCGTTGATATGTTCATAATGCTATTCCGATAAAGCAATATAGATGTGATTAATCATGGTATAAAGTATCGTACTACCTTCGTTCAAAAATATATAACGTTTTGGTACAAACTAAGTTATTCAGACATTCAGATTCAACTGTCTCAAATTCAAATTCGTGTCAAGAATTCGAATTCTCGTTTGACCCAAAACCCCTTTGGACCATCTCTCCTTCTCCCTCCCACACCGACGTTTGAGATGCAGGCTGCAGCCCATGCCTCCTCTCCTCGTCCCAACGGGTGAGTCCATGGCCGCCGCCGCCGCCTCCTCCTCCCGAACTCTCCTCTCCTCTTCATTCGATGCCAACCCCCCTCTACCTACCCACCCTCCTCAGGCCGCGGCTGCCCCCTCGCGACCCCCTCCACCGCCTCCTCCACTCCCACAGCCCCAGCGATCGCCAGCCGCCGCAGCACCCGCACCTGCCCCCGCACGATGGTGAGCTATGGATCGCCAAGGCGCTCGCGTCTGCGGCCTTACTCCGTCCACACTACCTCCAGGCATTCCGCCGCCTCGCTCCCTCCCAGGCCGCGGCTGCCGCCGCGCTCCGCCACGCGCCGTGCTCCTCCTCACTGCTCCAACTCTTCTCCTCCCTGCACTCCTTCCCGCTGAACATTCCCCCGTCCGCGCACTCCTACCGCTACGTCATCTCGCTGATGTGCCAGTCCGGCCGCCAGGTTAATGCCCTCCGTCTGTTCGACCAAATGACGGACCTGTCTGGGTACTTTCCCAGTGCTCGTTTTCTCTCGTTTCTGGCAGGTTCCTGCGCCAGCGCAGGACTTCTTGACGCCGCCGCAGCATTGCTCTCAAAGGCATCCCAGTTTGGTTGCTCAGTCGAAGCGTATGCATATAACAAGCTCATCAGTTCGCTCATGGGCCGTGGCAGGGTGCAGGATGCCGTGGCGTTGTTTGAGGGGTGGATCCAGGGGAGAATTTATTCTCCGGACGTGTGGAGTTTTAATGTCGTCATCAAGGGTGTTTGCCAGGTGGGGGATGTTCAGAAAGCGCTTGAGTTGGTCAAAAGGATGGATCAGTTTGGTTGCTCGCCAGATACTGTCACACATAACATTCTTGTGAATGGGCTATGCAGGGTAAATGAGGTGAGTAAGGGCCGTGAGGTGCTGAGGAGACTTCAGAGGGACGGTGTTTGCATGCCCAATGTAGTGACATACACCTCAGTAATCTCAGGTTACTGTAAGGCTGGCCGGATGGAGGATGCAGTGGCAGTGTACGATGACATGGTTGCGTGTGGAACATCACCCAGTGTGGTCACATACAACGTGCTTATCAATGGATATGGCAAGGCTGGGAACATGGGGTCTGCGGTGGCACTGTATCAGCAAATGATACTTTGTCGCTGCCCTCCTGACGTTGTGACATTTAGTTCATTGATTGATGGGTATTGTCGGTGCTGTCAGCTGGATGAAGCTATGAGGATTTGGACTGAGATGGCTCAGTATCACATTCAACCAAATGCGCACACATTCTCTATAATAATACACACATTTTGTAAGCAGAACAGATCAGCGGAAGCACTTCGTTTTTTGAGAGAATTGAACACGAGAACAGACATTGCACCACAGGCGTTCATATATAACCCTGTGATTGATGTGCTGTGCAAGGCTGGGAAGGTGGAAGAAGCAAACACAATCTTAATGGATATGGAAGGGAAGGGGTGTCGTCCCGACAAGTATACCTATACGATTTTAATTATTGGACACTGCATGAAGGGTAGGATAGCAGAAGCCATCACATTTTTCCATAGAATGGTAGAGACCGGGTGTACACCTGACAGTATTACAGTCAATTCTTTTATGACCTGCCTTTTAAAGTCCGGAATGCCTGGTCAGGTGGATTACATAATGCGTATTGCATCAGGGTGTGCTTCATTGAGTTGGAGAGATCCTTCTCCTGTAATTCAAAGCATAGACATTCCAGTAGCTGTATAGCTGAATGATACAATGGAAAATGCAAGGAAGAGCATCTTGTCTGTTTGCGGTGCGTATGACGGGTCATCTGGCGCTTGTCTAGATAAGAGAAACAAGCTCTGGTGAGTTGTTATTGATCGAAATCAAACTATAGCAACTATACTAATTAGTACTGTTTGTTCATTTGAATTTTTTTCATACAAACTCGTATAATTTTATAGTCTCGTCTTAGTTCTCCGTAACGTGTTCGAATTAATAGGCTTAGTAGCATGTTTAATGTTTTCTTACATTTTACTCTTATCTCAGATAGTTAGATATCATAGAAAGGTTAAGCAACTTATGGTGGCTGAGTTTAATAGTCTATCCGAGTCTGTAGAAACTGTGAACAAGATTTTACTGCACCGTGTGCTAGTTTGACATTGACATTCGATACCTGACTGTCAAAATCCCTGACTTTTATATGCATGTCTAGGTATGTGGAGACTATTACAGTTGTATTCAGTTAAAGCATAATTGAATATTGGAATTGTACTGATATTTTTGTACATTAGTTGTTTTGCAGGATATTCAGCTGAAAGGAACTCAAATGTAACTGTTAAGATCTTGGTTTCACCAAGGCTAGAGAACAATTGAGAGACTAATCCAAAGGAACTTCATGCTAAGGAAGAATATGCCAAGCAGTTTGCTGCTCTGTGTATTCATTGAAGTGATTCGATAAGATCTATAAAGAGAAGCAAATGATAGAGCTGTAAATTTCAAGAGACCTGCTGATTCGCTGCAGTAATGCAACATTAATTGCTCAATGGACGCTCGGCACCCCCCTAAAGACCTCATGTACGATTGGTCGACTCCCTGGGTTTCAGATCATAAGTTCCTCAAGTCACTTTGGCCCGCCTGTCAAGAACTGAAGAACATGCTTCATTTTGGAGGAGCTGTTACCTGAAGCAAGGGGCATCGGTTGCTGAATACTCACACTTGAAGAACGTGCTGAAGTAATTTACTCTCTACCAGAGGTACTTCACTTGTATCACACCTTTTTGTTCATTATTCACTCCGGTAAAGAAGATATTTAGGAAAAGGTAGTTGGTCATTTCTACTGTCATGCACATTGTGCGCATTTTTCGTATAACCATGTCTACACAATAATACAAGTCCGAGCATACAGTTTGTGAATTTTATTATCTTGTTTCTTAACCATGCTTGTTATCCAGTAGCAACTTCTAGTTATCGAAACATAATACGTGTATGGAGTTAGAGAAGGATGTTTTGGCACTGCAATACCGATAGTGGGTTCTCTTCTATTTATATCATGCGAGTTACAACAGAAAATACACCATTAGATAGTGGGAGATGAATGACACTACTAACTCTACACCTTCCATCTTCCCACAGTGCACTAAGTAATAACACTAGCACTTAGCTGTGATTACAATGAATGTGAACAGCATAAGTTACTAACGGTTGCTTAATATATGTCTTGCCGAGGCGCTTAGCAGCTTGGCTTAAAAGTCTCATAAACAGAGTTACCAGAAAAGCTAACGGGAGTCTTTTTAATCAAAACATGACGTTAGCTTATCTACTAAACATTGGCAATAACACCTTGTCTCGTAGGGCTTAAAGAGTTAACATCCCTTGCATTGAGTGAGCCCAAGATCAATGGATAAATCCTTCACGACTTATTTACTTGTCTTGTCAATAGGTACAGTACTCAACATTTATACATAAAGCTGTCCCAGCCTCCCACTAATGTTATGTGGGCATGTATTCTTTACTGTGTACTGTTATTTGTCAAAGATATAATTGAGCCACAACACATGTTAAGCTCATATAGTGAACTCTTTGCACCGCTACATTATCAATTAATCCTTTGCTAACATCTAAAAACTGGCTAAATCTGATATACAATCTAGCTGATACAGGAAGGATGGTTTCAGTGGACATGCATTGAATTGATTACTTCAAGACTACATTTGATGCTGTAAGTCAGCAAATTCACCCATCCATTTTATTAGCATCTGGTTGATTCTCCATGGATGTTGTCAAGAACTGCCATCACCCCAATGATAAAGGCCTGGTCACATCCTGACTGCACTGTCACATGGTAGAAGTCATTGCTTCCTATCAGCTCTTTCTTCCCCATCTACAGTTTGAAGAATACATGTTAGAGCCCTATCTTTCTTGTGATGCACATATGCTTGTGGCATGGATGGAAATTCTTATACACTTTACAAGACACACTTTGCAGACATATGTTGAATAGCAATCAAGCAAAATCATTGGAAAGCAACCAAACACCATTCTAACCAACATCTCACTTTAGAATGGCATAGTTGCTCTCCCCTGTTGTCATGCAATAATTCTTGTTACTTATGATTCACGACAGAAGGATATGCCCAGACTTAGTAATTTAGTGATAACACAAAGGAACTCTTGAAAATGGTTCAGTCCTTGGGTTGGGCGTTCCTGTGTCACACTCACACACACATGAACGTTCAGTGGTAATCTATGTGTCCGGTGCTTTGTATGGTTAAGATAAATCAGCCTCTGCTCTAGATTAAGCTTGTGTTTCTGTAGGGCGTGCATGGGTGTCTGTTTGTGTGTGTGTGTGTGTGTGTGAGTGAGTGCTCACCCTTGTAGTCTAAAGAAGAAGAAATATGCGTCTGCACAGTGTGTGCGTGGGACCTGTGAGTGTCTGTTTGAATTGTTTGTTTGTGTGTGTGTTTGCGGACCTGCACTACTGTTTTGCTGGTACAATCCATTTTTGTGTAGTATCTATCTGAAAAAGATAGGTATGTACTTGTGGCATGGAAATTCTTATACACTTGACTAAACACGCCTGCATACACGTGTATAATAACAATCAAGCAAAACCACTGTAAATAATTAAACACCGCCCATTAACCAACATCTCACTTTGGAATAGCCTTTGCTTTTGCCCCCTGTTGTTATGGAGTAATTTTGTTAATGATGATTCAGAACACATGGGCAAATCTGTATTTCACAACTGACTTGTTCACATGAAATAAATATATGCATGTACTTCTAATTTAATGATAACACTAAGGAACTTTACAAAAGAAATATAATTCACCGAAATTACATATGTAGAAAGTTTTGCTCCCAGGGGATTACGAAGGTATGGGTGGCATACCTGTGCCACTATTTTGCCAGTGCAATCAATTATTCTGCAGTTTCTATCTGCAAAAGATCCACATATTTCGAAGTCCCAATTATTGCAGTGCCTCTTTGGTTCAATGTGAATTCTAACCGGTGCACCTTTTGCTACGCACGATCTTGGATCAGTTAGACTGAAGACCAACTTATTCTTCCCTTGGTAATCCATTGAGTACCCATTCCATTTGTTTCGAGTGCTTAGAGCCTGGACAATTCCTCCCTGCAACGGAGACCTGGAAGTTTCAGTATGGTGATTTACAAAGAATAAATATAGAATGCAAGGATATGAGAGGGACATCGTTTGTGTTTGTTTTCTTGCCTGTCAGACAGTTAAGTTCTTCATTGTCAACTTGCTTAAGTTAATTGTACCCTTATTTATGTAGGTTGTTCGCAAAATTATAGAGCTAGATTGGGCACAAAAGCTATGGAATAACATAAAGAAGTGCAGAGGAATCAGAATAACTTCATAGAGCAAATAGTTCTAATCCCAAACAATTAACTTCAGTTCAGGCAAGCACTAAAAACGTGGACTACAGAAAAAACTATCAGGCAATTACTATTCCGCGAGTTATGATCCATTACCTTTCTAGAAATGAACAGTATTTGTTCTCCATCACCATCTTTCACCATTAGCACCCCTTTAGATCCAAGTATACCACAGCCATCCACAATGAATACAACATTGTGGCTAAAGTCAGTAACAACAAAGCCACCACCATTCACTACCATGGGTCTCTTGCTGATCATCAGCGCATTTGGAATGCTTGAGCAATACATCTTGCTAACTACAGGCATGCTGTTGTCCATCTCACTTGATACTGCTCACAGAACAAAGAGAGCTGGCCCTGTTACTCAGTCCAAACTCCAGTTTCAGTGGCTATCTCGTTTCTAGCATCTTGTGTGGCCAGCTGGTGAGTACTTATAATGGGGCAGGGGGCAGTTCTTTTAGAGAAGACAGTCGCCCAAGCTAAGAAGTAAGGGCATTCAGTAAGTGGGTGGTTCAAGAATTTCTCTAAAATGGAAGTCACAGCAAGTTCCCCTCGCATAAAGGGATCCCTGAAAGCCTGGGCTGGTCGAATAGACCTTGTCTAACTTTTCGAAAGCATCATCATTGGTGACAGTTCTCAGAAGTTTCTTGTTGCTCAAACAATGCCCATTTTTATGTATTTTCCCTTTCAGTGGCTCTCATGTACGATCTCTGCAGGTCATTGTGGATACACTTCTTTTGTTTCTTTTCAGCTCAACGTACTCTATGTTTGCTGACTATGTGCCTGAGGACCATACAGGGCAGCATACGGGAAAGTTAATATTTGACTATTAGGTAGCACGTCTGGATAAACTTAGCCTTGTGTTGTCCATGTACATGGAGAAGTACTTCGGGCATCTAGGTACATGCATTCTGTATTGCACCAGCAATCATAATCCCAAGTGACCTACAAAATTATGCTTTAATTTTCTGCCTTCAGACTTATCCATGGCTATTTGTGGAATCTGGTAGCATTATGTATCTATATGATTTATTTTATTCATCAATTAACATCCTGTCAGTGTCATGAATGTTGGCAATCTTTGGTGATGCATCAAATATTCAGTGAGAAGAAGCTAACATTGTGGATTAGCATGCAAGCTGTCACGTGTTAGGTGGCCAACAGAAAGAAAAAGTTTGGGTGAAGATCATGAATATAGGAAATCAGATCTTTTTCCAGACAATGCATAATTGGCAGAAATATGGCTGATTAAGCTACAACCAATACAAGGAAAACTGCCAAAGGAAGCACGAGAAGGATGTCATTTCATCAGTATACTGGAAGCTTCCCATCTTGTTAATGTCATGTTGTTTATACCCATCTTTTCTCTTATATTATTGTAAATTTTATGAGAGTTCATCTCTTTCTAGTCCAGGCCCTGAGCGCAACTGTTTATAAGTGCAGGGAATCTTTCTTATTTTCTTCTGCGCTTTACAGTTTTGCATCTTTACAATTTGTCATTGTGCTTTATCTACCGAGTTTATTTATTAATTTCATTGACTGCTATTTGCATTATGTTCTTTTGCTATTGTTGACACGTTTTCCCTTGGTGTGAAGGTCCCTTTCATGCAATCAGTCACGCTGACTGAAGCTGTGGAGTCTCAGGATCCTCAAGAACCTCGACTTGTGAGGTAAAGCGGAAGAATATTCTCCAATGCAAATCTAACTTGAGATGAAAAGGAAACACCATACTCTGTTACCGGCTCACTGGTATTTTCTGTGGCCTATGAAAGGTTTGTAGAATGTAGTCTCAATTCTTGGACGGGCAACTAGTCTCAGTTAACAGGAAGCAGTAGTTGTTGAATCTTCTCTTTTGTACCTGGAAGTCGGAACATTGGTGAAGCATAAAGGTAGAGCTGGTGTGTGCTTTTCTTGGAACTTAAAACTTCAAAGCTTCTGCATGAAGTGCCTAACCTAAGGATTCCCCCGCCTAACTCTATATCCATTTGTGGCCAGGAAAGTTGAACAGGGGCCGTGAAACATTGTCAACTATTTCTGGCAAGTAAAGCTGTAGAAAGAGAATAAGAGATCCCAACAGGAATGGCGGGCTCTTCTAACCGAACCTTTGAGGCTAAGCAACCACATGCTGAAGGAAACTTGTAGAGTCCTTTTCGTCCTTCATCCGCCTGATGTCTCTGTAAGACAGTAAGAGTATACAAGACTGATAATTGATGAATGAGTTATACTCCAGCCGGATTAGAAGCAATATACATGTGCAGAGTCAAAGAGTTAGATCCAGGGGAGAGCTGGATTCAGCTACAGTATGCCATTGATTTTTCTTTCGTGTTCTTATTTTGAGCTATAGATTAGATTTTTTAGAACCGGATGTGCTGATTAGTGCTTCTAGAAAGCGGCTCTTGGGATATCACTATGTGAAGGAAAGCCTTCACGAAGGTCTCTTTTGCCTCGCGTGTGTGCGCTCCCTCAGTCCGTCACGTGGCCGTATGAAACACGGGTCCGTACTAGATCCAAATTTGATCTATATATAGAGAGTTGTATAAACTATACACAACGTTGTGTACAAATAAATATTAGATAGTACAACTACATAGACATGGTTATAACTACATATATCATGTTGTACAGCAGGTCGTACATCTACACATATCAGGTTATATATTAGATACGACGTACAGCTACACAGATCAGGTTATACAGAATCGTACAACTATACAGATCTGGTTGTACAGAACAGTGTTGAACATACAAGTACACAGATCAGGTTGTACGTACAACTACACTCAGATTCACTTGAACATACAACTACACATATTAGGTTGTACAAACTATACACAATCTGAATATAAAAAAAAGTTCATCGAAACCTATCAACATGGCATCTAGTTTTGAACATCTCGACGTGAGGAGTTTAAAAGTGAGAGCGGTTCGTAATTCGGATAAACGGTTCTCAAGATATTTCCTATTGAAAAAACAAATCTCAAAATAAATCCCGTCACTTGTTAAACGCGGAGGAAAGATGGAGAACGACGTGTCGGCAGCGGAACGAATGAGAAGAGACCTTCGTGAAGGGAAGCCTTTTCTGAAGATTTTGGGCTCCTTGGACACATGACTTTCATGAATTCTCTCATGGGCGTTATTTAGATCTTTTGGGAGATTGCTACGGGGCCTTTTTTAGATCTTGTGGGAGATTGCTACGGAGCAATTGAATCCGAAACACGTCCAGTCCGGTGTCTATGTAGTCTCGATCGACGGCAATGCAAAGTGCATTTTCCTCAGAAAACCCCGCAAAGAGCATCGAGATAGTAATTAAAGATACTCTTTCCCTTACAGAAAAGGTAATCAAATATGCTGTTCAACCTACGCATCTTTATTTTACAATCTCGGCCGACACACGATCTTGTCTCGTCGGGCCTGTGGGGTCGGAAATTTTGTCTACATGGACCTTTTGGATCAGTGAAAACGGAGAAAATTGTCCAGAACTACCACAATTACGACATAGGTTATGCGTAGTATCATTCTTAACTTTTTTATTAAAATCTACAGCCTTTGAAGTTAATGATTATAAATTACGCAAATTTTTATCTAACTATATTTTGACAGACTTACTGACTAGTTGGACCCATCTAGAAGAGCCTAGGTGGCAGTGTACGTGGACATTTTGCTGACATGGACGTGGGACCCACCTGTCAGTCTCACATCTGATTTTGTCCCAAGAAGTTGACGGCAAGCGTGTCAGCCGGTCGGAAGACGGCGGGGACGACCCCATGGCGGCACTGGGCCACGACCAGGGAGGCGTGGGCAACGGGGGTGATGGGGCTGGCGGCGCGGGATGCAGCTTGCGCCCGTGTAGACCCGCACAGGCTGCTCGGGTGAGCTTGGCCGGGGCCGGAGCCTGCCGAGCGTGTCGGCCGGTCAAAAGACGGCGGGGACGGCCCATGGCGACGTTGAGCTACGCCTCTTCGTCGCCAAGCTCGTCCCCGAAGTAATCGCCCCGAGAGCCGCCATAGCGTCGAGTTCGTTCGCGTCTTCTTCGTGGCCGGAAAAATTTGGTCTACCTCAAAACCACCGGAGGAGCAGCCTCGCGCCCCAGCATCAGCCGGAGTCAGCATGCGTCATCGCCGCCGACGGCTCACTGACTGATTTCTTCCCCGCCTCCTCCTCTCCTGTCGTCAGCGTCTCCGATGTCCTCGGCGACAATGCGGGGATGCGGTTCTTCCTGTGCAGCTCTGACGCGCTCTACTTCGACTTGGACGTGCCGGCCCTCGACGACGACGAGCTGCTGAGCGCCGACCAGATATACTTTATGCTCCCCACGGCCATGCTCGGGCGTCCCCCGCCGACATGGCGGCCATGTCAGTGCGCTAGCGAGGCGCCGGCAGCCAGAGCACAGACCCTTGGGCGCGCGCGGGGGCGCAAGGAAGGTGCACGTCACGCCCATGCACGACGAGAGCGGTCCTTCCGGCATCGATGACCAAGTCAACGAGAAGCTGAATGAGAGGACTTTGGGGATAAAATCAGATGTGAGGCTGATAGGTGGGTCCCACATCCACGTCAGGAAAATATCCACATGTAGTGCCACCTAGGCTGTTACAAATGGGTCCAACTAGCTAGTATGTCCGTCAAAATACGGTTAGACAAAAAATTGCGCAATTTGTAATCATTAACTCCAAAGATGGTAGATTTTAAGAAAAAAAAAATCCAAGAATGGTACTGACGCGTAACCTGTGACGTAATTGTGATAGTTTTGCGTAATTTTTTACGAGACTGAAAATTTCTTCACGTGAAGGACGCAAAATAGCTATATCTGCAAATTCATGTGTTTTTGTTTGCCGTTGGATTTAGGAAACTGAAACACAACTTTATATCTTATTACATTCTTTTTCGAGTAACTGCCTTTATCTTATAATTAGTAGAATTTTATAGGTATTGACAATTGGTTTTTGCACGTAGAACAGTACCAAAGCCACATCCCAAATACTTGCGATGAATGAAACCTCGATAGTCATGCCTTTTGTTGCAAGTTCTCCGAGATCTTGCGGTCTAAAATTCCACTTATCCTTAGATTGATTGAGAACAAAGCTTGAGTTTTTTTGCAAAATAAAATAATATAAAGCTTGCGGTAAAAATAAATGTCAAATTGGCAAAAAAGAAGTTAAACCACCATGCCGTGCACGTGAAGAGACAATGGGAGGGGTTTGCCGAGCGAAGCAATCAAGTTAAGTCAACTATACTTGGTTTTGTTAAATAAAAGGGGGAGAAATGTGTGATCGTTCATCGGTCAAATCATGGAAACTTTCGTATAGCACAAACTATAATCTCAAATCATGTCTTGGGCGACTTTGAAACTAATTTGTAAAACCCTCTCCAGAATGCAGCTACAACATAAGGGAATGCTTGGGTTGAACTAAACCGTGACCGTCAACGATGTTCTGATGGACCATCCAAGTATCCAAAGCACACATGTCAAAGCAGCGACATCTCTCTCGGGCTCTCCGCTTCTTCGGCCGATTTCAGAAACCCAATTTCATCGCCATGCCAGCCATTGCCCCCCTCTCTGATAGCCCAAACCCTCAAATCGATTGCTTGCTCCCGCTCTGTCAGACGGAGGTGCTGGCCTTTGGCGGGTGGCTGTGGTGAGTGGACATGAGCTGCGACGCCATGTCTGTATTCCTGTTCAAAGACCGGGCGGAGACGCGCTTCGTCGAGCTTCTTCGAGGGGCAACGTGCTGCCTGAACCTCTGACGACGAAGCAAGGAATGAGCTGGTCATGTACCAGCGCATGAGGTTCAACGAGGGGACTAGGTGCATGCAATCCAACCTATAGTACACAATGGCATCTCCCCCGATCTTCAGGGATTGCATACGATTCAGTTGTGGCATATTTTTAAATAGAAGTACGATAGAATACCAGCGCGCACTATATTCAGGATTTTTTTTCCAAAAGCTTAGGCACCTTATAGGGAGTACTTCGTGTTGCAATCTACTAGGAAGTAAATGTTTGCAGGACCATGTTTTTGTGATCATGTGATGATTGTTAACTGCTCAAATAATTTTTAACCGACCATATCATTGTTTGGTGATAAAAGGCAGAGCTTTAATCACCACGATTAGTCGTATGAACTTAGAAACTTGCAAAATGACTAAATTTCTCATAGTAGATGCAATCTTGTTTCCTGGATATTTCCATGATGATTAAACTTTTGCAACTTATGTTGCTACCATATTTTTGTGGTTGCAAACTTGCAATCTTTACACCCGCATATGAACTCGTTAGGGAAAGTAATAAATGAGCTTTTTGTGAAGTACAGACCGTGATTATCCGTTGACTGCATAAAACAGAGATACACTACATGCTAGTTAGAGCAGGATTTTGTATGGGTGCGTTGTAAGGTTTGGAGAGCCCATGTAAAGGTATGTCTCTCACCAGTCACCATTAAGATGAACCGACTGCATCCTCATGTCGATGCGATGCCAAATCAAGTAATTTCTGACCAGTGATCGCCCTTGTGTAAGACAAATTAAGCACATAGTCGCAACAACCTGAAACCCGAATAGAAGCTACATACAGGTTTATATTAAATTCAGAACTAGAAGCCATGTGCATTCTTCCTACTAGTCACCAATTCACATACCGCGCGGCGCTAAACATGTAACCACTTCAAACAAGGTATTGTTTAAGCAACTATGTCAATCAGATCCAGCAGGCTACTCCTACAATGCAAAGATAAGGAATTACCTGCGGTACAGAAGTTTATGTAACGACGATACATAATAGCTTTTATCACCAAAGTTCCCTAGACTGGATTGGCTCAAGTTGAATCACGAAGACAACATGTGATCTAGCAACATGGATTCATGATCCAGCTTGAGTCAATGCAGTGTAGGAAACTACTCTTGGCTCAGGACTGACAGCCGAGATGGATCTACACATGAGGAGGGTAGGGAGGCGCGTGGTAGCGAGGAGGTGGAGAGGCGGCGGCTGCTCGTCTCGTCGGTCGTGACTCGTGAGGTTTGAGGATAAGCAAACCAGGAGAGGCGATTTGAGGATAAGTATATATAAGGAACCTGTGGGCTGTAGACTAAACCCTAGGCTAAGAAAGTGGACTAGGAAGTGATTAAGCCCACTAACCCCTGGCTTTTAGCCCAACAAAAAATGACCAAGTTGCACGCAATAGTACGGTTACATTGGGCCAATAGCTGGACGCATTTTGTTGTTGTTGAATTCACAACCAAATTGCAAATTACTTTGGTTCGCTTCACGCAAAAGAAATGCGGCTAGGGTTCCAACCTAGTCGTCGCCGCCAACATCATCTGCAACTTAATCGTCGTCTTCGTCTAAAAATTGACGGGTCCTCACCTTCTCGAGGTACACGTCATGACAGTCTTGCAATAACCACCGCCTTATCACCATGGAACATGTTGCGAGGCCAGAAAGACCGAAGGAAGGGGCACCAACAAGAGCGGCAGTACACTAGTACGCGGAAGGGATCGACCTCCATCGGTGATGGGGTAGCCGACCAGATGCAGTAATACAGACACACCAGACCCTCATTGGCCCGGCCAAGCCCAAATTGGTCATGTAAAGTCCCCCTCGCCGCACTGTAGTAGGCATGCCACCATCACCGTCGACCCCGACACCAACCCCTGTTTCTCCGTCGATCAAGGAAGTCACGAGACCTAGAAGAGATAATAGGAGAGCACAAAAATGGAGGCGGTGTTCAACACCGCAGCCGTGCGGGAGGGACCTCCTCCACCGTCATCATGGTAGCCGAATGGACGCGGCAACAGAGACACATCTGGCCTACGTGACCCGGCCGGGCCCAGATACGCCGCCACCACGTTGCAGCAGGCTGGCTGACGGCGCCACCACCATCATGTGCTTTGCCCCACCACGTCCACCCCTCCAGGGAGCCCCCCCCCCCCCCACGCCTGGGCCAGACGACCCGCCCAGACCAAAATTAGGCCCAAAGAGGCCCAGATCTGGCCGAGCGGGCGTCACCGGCTGCCCATGCCGCCATCCTGTCAACGAAAGCGCCACCGCACTGCAGCCCACCCTGGCTGGCTCGCCAGACAGTCGTCGGCCAAACAACACCACCACTGGCTACACTCTTCCGAGCAGAGGTGACCACGCGCAGGGGGAGGAAAGGGGCCGCCGACGGGACAGGGATGGGACACGACGAGGCTCGGGAGCCGATCGTGGGAGGACGACCCTGCGCCTCGCTCGTGTCAAGGAGGCGTGACAGTGTGCTGGCTCTGTGTCGGCTCAGCTAACCAGGCCCTACATGTTCGCATATGTCAACGAATGAGATAACTAATAGATGGTGTTTATTGATTGCTTGGATACAAAATACGAAAATCAAGATTTGCAATGTTACCCAGCTCTTGGAGGCTTCAACACATACAACACTCGAAATCTTGGATTGCAGTTGCCGGAATTTAGAATCTTATTCTCTCGTACAAATTCTAATTAGGGATATTAAAACTGAGTTAAATAGGAGCTCATCCACGACCTCTACTTTCCCTGCTGTCTAATCGTTCTCCTACATCATTCTTGGCCGTCGATTTTCATTTAGTCCCGCTAAATGGGCCGATTATCCCGAGGACAACTACTATGGGTATCAAACTGCTGGTACACTGTGGTTAATTGGGCCTGAAAATCCACCCAGCAGGAAAAAAAGGTACGACAACACAGCTCAGGACGGCTCGTTTTTGGGAGCTCCTGTTTCACGACCGGGTTGTGCGGGATTAGCTCCCGCACACCCCTAGGTCGTGCTAATTGGGCCGGCCCAAAAAACCACTTCCGTTTTTTCTTTTCAGTTTTTAGAAAAAGAAAAACAAAAATATTTACATGTGAATAAATTTGCGAATGTGAACAAATTTTAAAATTAAATTTTTAACAATTTTTGAATGTGAACAATTTTGAATTAAGTAAAATTTTAAATGTGAACAAATTTTTAATATAAATAATTTTTAAATATGAACAAATTTTGAATATGAACTGTGAACAAATTTTATATGTGAATGTCGTTTAAACTAAAACATTTTTGAATTTCAAAAAAAATATTTTAAAATCTGAACATCTATTAAAAAAATTAGAAGGTTGGAAAACAAAAAAAAACAGAAAAAAAAACGAACAGAAAAACCGAAAACAGTAAAAAAGGCTAAAAACTGAAGAGCAGATTTTAATAGGCCGGCCCACGAAGGGGTGGTCGTGCACTAATAGTGCACGACCTGGTCGTGAAATAGGAAATGCCCTCGTTTCTCTACGCCTCCCAAGGACGTGACCGCCCTCTCGATCTCTCTCCTCAGGAGACATAGGGCGAAGATCCGTCGCCGCCGACATCGCCACACCGGACAACTTGACGACACCTACCTGCTGGCAGATGGGGCACATAGACCACATGACAGCCTTCGAGGAGAGCGAGGAGCCCTCGCGCCGTGCGCTCCACCGCATCAGCGGCAATGGCAGAGCCGACGGGGACGCTGAGGTCAAGTCTAGACGATCAGGTACAGGTGCGATCTCCTTACTCGTCCTCCTCCCTGCACTCCACGGGTAATTTTTTCCCATGGATCTACCCTCTCTCTATTTCAGTTTGTTGTTCTGATTTGCCTCGCCTTGTTGGCTGCGTCAGTTTCTTCATCTCAGCGAGCTTCCCTGATTCATGCTGATACCCAACTGCTACCGCCACCAGTATTTGTCTAATTAATTGGTTTTTCTCGTGATAGGAAGAATACAAATTAGTGAACTAATTTTGCAGTGCACTAAGGCGGCTCATCATTTAGTAGACTGTGCCAGTGCCACCATTTCAAGATGGATCTTCAAGAAATATGCGGACTTGTTAATATGAACTGGTGTAGTAGGATGACCCATTTTACTAATTTGATGATTGTTTTCTTATAGTCGCTCTGAAGCTAGAATTGTGTTTTCAAATGTTAATCAGTGAGAAAGTCTATCCCTACACCTTTTGCACACTTTGATCCATCTGATTGTGCATACATGGTCTTAGTATGATTATTGTTATAAGGTGGTATGGGTTGCGGGTGATACAAGCTCTCGTAGTTCACCTATTGAGTTTGAACTTTTTTCGATTAGCTAACTTGACGTTTATATGCTTGGATTAATAATTGGGTACCATTTTTTTAATGGTTACATCACTCTTTCTCCATTGACATTTGTAGGTATGGAACAAATCTCCCCCCATGTCACATTATTTACAGATCCTCAGTTTTCTGTCTCTCGGGTTAGAGGCAACTGGTAGGTTTGTAACCCTGTCCTCCTATTCTGACCTATTTTTTCTTAATTCCTAGGGATGGAGATACTAAACCTGCAACAACTATGTATCAGAGGTACATCACAACATGACTTTGTAGACGAGCACATCCTGATATTTTCGTTTGCTTATTTGTGTCACTTGGTGTTTTATGCAAGGCTACGGTATGTTTTATATGATTTCTTACTTGCTTAGGTGTCTCAAATCCTTTATTGTTTAATTTTTGTCACTGTACACATCACTGAACTACAAATTGGTCATGGACCGACAACCTGTTATGTTCACCTGCCCTTGATTGTTTTAGATCTGATTAAAAAAGGGGGCAGTAACTAGAAATTTATTTGCTATTTATTGTTTGCCTTAACTAAAAATTGGTGTAAGTATTAGGCATCCCATGTACCTGAACAAATCTGGTCTTATCCCTAGCAATTGTGGATAACACTTCTTAGAGTTTAACTTTCTGTCTTTCAATAGATAGAACCACTGCAGCTTTTGCATTTGTTGTATTATACAGTTGCTTGGCTGTTACAGAGTTCATGTTTATCAATGTACTCGAGAACCCGTCCATTACATATTGCTTCAAGACTAACAAGGGATAGTTGTAAGGCACCCAAGAGATTACTCTAACTTGACATTGTTTGAGTAACTCTATTGTCCGTGGCTCCTTTTTGTCGAATGGTTGTTTCATCACCTCTGGAGCAAGAAACATGGTAAGTTGATGGACTGGTTGGAACATCATTATGACCTGACAAATGTAGGAGACGATAGCATGCGACTTATTTGAATTCTATTAGGAAAGAGTTTGTATTTGATGACAAACAAAAGATGTTTTAACTACATTAACACTTGCTAAATGGTGTGTTTAGTATTGGGAGGAATTTTGAGTATGGCTCCGTTGAGACTTAACTAAATAGTCTAAAAGACACTTTACTTTAAATATGTTAAACTTCTCAACAAAATTCAAAATATTTTCATTAATTTATGACATTCTAAAGTCATAATAGATGGGCGTCACAACGCGTGCCTACATGATCGATCAATCAACTATATTGGAATAGGATGTCACGTTCAATATCCATGACCGATCATTTACCATTAGAGAATAAGAGTTGAGAAATTTTGGGATAATGGTATATCGACTTCACATTTCAATAAGCATGATTGATCATCTGCATCTCTCGAGATCTGGGATATTGGGATAATGATATGTAGACTTCTCTTTTGGGAACAATAGCTCGTCTTTTAGATGCTTCACCGAAACAATTGTGTACAAATTTTATCATTATTTCTTGTGAGTAAATGGTATATCAGATAATTTTATCATTATTTATCTAATGGATGGGCACGACAACGACGCACCTACATGATCTAGTAAAAATAAGGACAATCAGTCACTCGGTCTTTAGTGCTACACATACTCTCCTCCTTGTTGACTAGTTATTATCGGTTATATTTCTTCCTATTCCCCATCCACCGTGGTTTATAGGTGACAACTAGCTAGGCTAGGTCACATGCAACACGGTTTATATAATGTACGATCTTCTGCCCAAAAGTATTGTACGGGAGAGAAATATATCGGCCACTTATATGAAGTGAGCTAGGCGCAACATGTATATAGTCTAGATTCGAAAGGCGCGGCGAGCATCGAGCTTGTTGGTTCTTTGATTTTTTAACCTGTGGTTGCCACAATTTAAAGAGATCACTAAAAAGATATTTATACCCATACAATTTGAAGCCATATGTAAGTATATTTTCCATATTGTATGGAAACAGAACATCATACAATAAAATTGTAAGAAACAGAAAGATTAAATCAAAGGTGAAGCACACCCGGAAAGTATTATAGAGGTGTGCTTCACATGCATAGACATACTCTATATATGAAAGTTGGTGGGATTCACCTCCAGATCTGCCCTCCACATCACCCTTATTGTCTGGACCGTCCAATCTGAGGAACCAACGGCCAGGATCGCAAGTTTGTAGGCATAAAAAATGAATCTACTGTAGCAACGACCTCTCCACCAATCACTGTGCGACACGCGCCCCGGTCGCCGTCCGGTCAAAGCCGGTTCCCACCGGTCACGACGTCTATTTACATAAAAACGCCCCAACAATCCAGCCAGCAACCCGCGCTCCCAGAGTTAACACAGCGAGGGACCTGTTTGTGATTTCACGGATCCTCACAGGCTTTTCTGCAAAATTGCGAGCGCAGTTCCCCCCGACCTCTCTCTCTCCCCGTTCGACGCCGAAATCGCCCCTCCGCCGTCGCGCAGCGCCGCCGCCACACTCCTCCGCGCTCACATCCACGCACACCACGAGCTCCGCCGTCGCTCCCCCTCCGTCCTCGCCGAAGGACGCGTCCCGGGATGCCCCGTCCGTGTCGCAATCATTGCCGGCGTGCTCGGCATCGACCGCATGCGCCGCCGCGTCCGCACGCCTCCGGCCTCGCTCCGGCGACCCGGATGCAGCGGCGCCGCCTCTCCCAGACACTGCATCCGCGCGCGTGCAGCGCGGGCCGCCTCGCCTTCTGGCTCGCCGGGATTCGGCGCCGGCGTGGTCGTCGTTGGCGCTGCATTTCCACCCACTGCGTACGTCGCCCTGACGTCACATTGGGACCCATCTGTCAGCGTTTTTTCTTTTCCCCAAAAAAATAAACAGAAAATGAATAAAATTGGAAAATTAATATCTTCTGATTTATCCATCACAAAAATATGAATAATATATTGGAACGATCAAAAAATGCAAACATATTTGAATACGATAATGTGATGAATATTTGAAGAAATTCCAAATTTCACATAATGTATTTCAGTTTATTATGAAATTAAATTATGTTTCCATGCCAAAATCCAAACTTACCACATATTGGCCAAAAACACATTTTATTACAAAACTAAATTATATTTCCATGCCAAAATTCAAATTTACCACATATTGGTAAAAAAACAAACACGTTCCAATATTTCAAATTGGTGGGTATTTTAAAAAAAACCTAATTCACTTGCTCTTTAGAACAATTTCTAGAACATGAACATATTTCTATAAATAGCCTCGTAAAAATAAATGCTGATTATTTCTGCCACATAATCAAATTCCAAATTTGCATACTTTAAATGCTTACATATATTTTAAATGTACTCATTTTATATGTGTTACATCTGATTAGGAATTTTGAAATATTTTTATGCCAAAATTCAAACTTACCACAGTGGCAAAAACAAACATGTTTCACTATTTCAAATTACTGAATACTTAAAAAAATCTAATGCACTTGCTCTTCAGAACAATTTTTGTAACATAAAAACATTTCTATACATAGCCTCCAAAAAAATACTGACAAGTTGTGCCACATAATCAAATTCCAAATTTGCATATTCCAACTGTTTACATATCTTTTAAATCTACTCAATATATAAACACTTTTCAAACTCCCTGATCCACCTCTTCCCTTTTTTTTGATTTTTTATAACGTTATGTTCTATTTACAATCATCACACATACACGCCGCGCCTTATTGCCTAGTTAGATTCAAACGGCACGGCTTGCCCCATGACACTTGTTGGTTCTTTCAAATTTTTGCCCATGGTTTTCCATTTTATACAAATTATTAGGAGATGGTTAATATTCTAACTAAAGAAAACTAAGTTCAGTAAGTATAAGCTAAACAATATTTAGTGTTAAGGTACCATCACGTGGTGATAAGAACTGGGCGGCATAGGACTGGGATTTAGCGATATTGAGAAATATAGAACCTATTCTTCTTTGCTGGTAAATATTTACATATTATATATCCAGAGAAATCTAAAATAAAAGGCAAGCATGAGGCTGAAGAATTACATGCACGGATTTCAGAGCTCACCAATCTAAGTTGTCCATGAAAGCAACAATTACCAAAACACACAAGCAGAACCTTAAGAAACAAACAAACAAAATGTATACAGAGCGGTGGCAAAAAAACACAATGGCAATAATTTAGAGATCCACATCACCCTGAAATAACACAAGATGTTTTGATAGGAGTCCCATCTAGTTACACATAACAAATACACACATGAAATAGTTCTAAATACATAGGATCTGATAGGTTCACCTATCTAAACTGGAAAGGAATACATGATCTCAAATGGCCGCAACCAATAAAGTTACCGAAAGCAATAGTTAGATGGTCTCAAGAACATTAACAATGAGACATCTGGGCAACGAAACCTCGACACCAAAATATCATGCTAAGGGGCTGTCACAAACACACTATGTACATGCAAATGAAGTCTAGCCCGCAAGAAAGTATGCACGGTTTGACCTTATCTTAAGCGGTAGCATCCCCGCCAGGTTACCTACCTAGGTCTTGTCTTTCTATGCCATATCATTATTTCCACCTTCCAGCGCGCCGAGAGTGAAGACGAGATCACACCTTAACAATGATATAGGGAGAAACTGGATTAGTATGATCCATATAATTAAATATTAACTGAAGAATTCATTATCGGACTGAATTGTTAGACTGCTATCTTTTTGGGAGTGTGGACATAGATTATTTGTGAACATCACTCTAATACATGAAGTCAAAATTATAAGAAGCTACATGTTTATCTAAGTAGCAGATACTTTTATCTCTGAAGAAGACCATATTGATCATATGACCAATATTTCTGCTTAACCTGAATAATTAACCGTGTGCAGAACATTGATGAGAGGCTTGTTTTCTCAGGTTTTAATAATATGCTTACCGGCTGGAAAATCGACAACCACAACATATTTAGCACCTTCCCCAGCAACCCTTTTACCCTAGACCCTCTCAAGCAGAATATTAGAAAATTTTGGTCCTTTAATCACGTATTTAAGGAGATGATTCATGACACATGTCTTAATTATACAACATTTTACATTAATATGGGCCTGATATTTCTCGTCATGTAATATGGAACAACCTATCTATTGTAAAAAAATCTACTTTTATAAATAAAATGACCATTATCACGACGTTTATAGAGGGTGAACCCAATCTTGTTAACAACTGTTTCAGGTTAGACCAATTTTGGATAATGTTTTGAACATTCATCATCTTTGGTGCAAACACACTTGTCATTTCGTTAATCACATGGTCCATGCATCACAAATTCAGAAACAACAGCATAGCCTAAAATCTCTTCAATAGGGTCTGAAATTTTCACGGAAACAAAAGAACCGATCAATACTGCACTAACCTGACGATCCTTGTGTACGTCCTACCAAATAAGGATATGAGCATGCTGCAGACCTCGCTTCTGAAACTCGACAGTATACACAACCACACCAAACAATAGTAAACATGTAAATAACATATAAAGTGGGCCAAATCGACATGAGTATATGGTAAAATACAAAGTACAGAAAAGAAATAGTACCGGGTTTACAGGACCAAAGATACGGCCAACTCTAACATCATCTATGTATTTGGAACGTCTGAGTCCATACACCCTAACATTGATATCAGCCCTATCACATGGTTGTTGGCCAAGCTCTTGCAGGAGTGCCTCACTAATCTCGGGCCACTTTGGCTTACATGTAAAAGTAGATACCAAATCAGGAGCGCCATGGCGTCGACAAATGGCAAGATCATCCTGGAAGCTCTCCACGAAATAACGATGACCGCCGGTATGGCTTGAGGGCAAGATACTTCGCTTACCAACACGCCTACCATCTGCTAACAACAAGCAACAGGGAAATGAAGCGTCTGATACCCTTTCCTGGCAAAAGAAAACGTTAAGCATAAGACAATTAACACAAAAGAGAAGGAAATGCAAGATAGTGCGATTGAAGTGAAATGGTCTCAACCATAAATTCAGTAGCTTGGTTTAGAAATGAAATAGTCCCAAGAATAAATAACTAATCGTGTAATCTGAAGACTAGAATGATATAGTTGAGATATGCAAAGAGGAAAATCCAAAATGGAGAATGGAAACATGGTAATAAACTCAAAAGAGGTAGGAAGAAATGATTGGTAACAAAGAGTACTGATAGTTATAAACCAAAGTATTGTTTAGAAAAAATCGAGTTACAAAGTCATGTTTTACTAACAAATAAAATGGTCTACCGTAGACTGATGTGACATTATCGTTTTAGTCACATTACCTATAAATCAAATTACACCATCCAAAATAGGAACACATGTTTTAGTCCACACGCCAAAAAAAACATTGTAACTTCTGCAACTCTCAGAAACCATTGATAGAGAAAATAACTAAGCCAAAATTTATATGAACTTATAGTATATTAGAAACATGTGCCGTTATACCATGTGATAAAACAACTCTAAATACAATGCTAGAAAATGGTCGCCTTATTAGCTGACAGTATAACGATTCAGAATTTAGCAATACATGTTGTCAAGGCAGCCGTTTAGGTAAACATGTGAAGCTGGACACCAAATTTTGAAAGTAAAATAAGAAATGTTCTTGTGAAAGCTAAGCTTGAAGCATTCTAATTATCTCATCTCTCATCATTAACCAGGCAACAACACCAAGCTCTACCAAGCAATGGAACCGAAATTATAGTAGTTCATATCAGTAATATAACACAAGCAAAATCAAATAACCATTATCATTGTCAAAACCTATCAACTCCCAGAAACCTATCAAACCTATCATTGTCAAAATCAAATTTAGATGTTGGAGGTACGAATTATTATAAGATGTAATGCTTAAAAACAGTCTAGAAAGCACACATACGCCTAATGGTTTCCGATGCCACCTCATAGTTTTTGGGCAATCAAATGACCCAAAATCCCAAATTGCTTTGATGCTGCTTTTTTGTGCACCACAAAAGCAAAACCGTGAAAGGCCAACCAAACATAGCAAACCTGAATGCCTTAAAGCATGTACATGCAGCTCCTCATACACACTAAACAAAGTAACTGTTACTTGAAAAGATAGCACTATAAAATTTTCACTGCCAAAAATAAAATTTTATGAACCGGGGTGAAAGTATCTGAAACTTGGAACGCAAAGAAAAGAAAAGGAGAAACACCTTTGATTTTTAATAATCAAATTGAACATATTAAAAGTTTCACCATATCTGATATTCGTCAAGACAGTAGAAAGTAGAAAGAGCGCTAACACAATACTGAAATAGCTACTTTTAAGCGATATGTGAAAGTCTCCACCTTGTCATATATTTATTTTATTTTATGTTTATAATAAACTAAATCAATAGATATTTATATTCGAAAATGGATTGTGCAAACCAGGAAAGGAACTGAAAACATAACAAGGTATCCAAACCTTTGAAGGCAGAGCACTGAGAAAAGAAACAATTTTGAATTTTTGGCCACCAACCTGAAGTTATAATAGCGAGTTTGCTAGATCTGCTATATTTTCGAACAGGCTGGTACTTTCAAATACTGATGCACACGGTGGTGTGTTGTTGGGAGACCCGAAGAGGAAGGTGTGAAGTAGTGCAGCAACAATTTTCCCTCAGTTATGAAACCAAGGTTATCGAACCATTAGGAAATGAGAATTCCCTCGAGGTGTCAATGGCGCCAGAAAAGACTGGTGCTAAGTTGACGTGGAACCTGCATTCAACACAATCAAGATACTTTGCCCCAGCTGAAAGAGCATTTTCCCTCATGTGTGGTTTTGGTAATTATATGACAATCTCTATGGACTAATGTTTGCATTGAGATATCCTTATAGATCATGTCCATGGAAATAGTGGAGTTCATGTGTTGAACTCTTGAAGCTCATGTGTTGAGTGAAACTTATTGCAAGTATGTATTGAGGATTCAAGACACCATCTTAGTGAAGAAAAAAATGAGTGGTGCAAGTCCAAGAGAAGCTTTCTCGAAAAGATCCTATGCTTAGAGCTTGCTATGGATACATGAAGACGGAGCCTAGCGAGACTCTCCCATTATTGGTATGGGGGAGTATTTGGAGAAGTCTTCATCAAGCATGTGCTTGGACGCACAATCAAGAAAGATGACCCACTTGAAGAGATCAAGATAGTCATCATCTAACTCAAGTGGAATGTTCAAGGCAAAGGTATGATCTTGATAGGGCTATAGGATAGATAGGCGTACTATCAAGAGGGGCTCTCAAGTTAGTAACTTGATCGCATCGTTGTGGAGAGCTCAAACCTTTGCATACTTGGCATATCATATTTCTTGGTTCTTATTTAGCTTTTATCCTTGTGAGGATTAGAGTTTGGTTCAACTCCATGTCAAGCTCTAGTTCATCGAAAACGGATTTACTTTGGAAAACATGTTGCGTTTTTGATGTTGGAGGTTTTACCGGTTGTTCTATTATCTAGAGATCTTCGTTTTCCCATTTGGTTTTAACCTCAGTTGTTGTACTATGATGTTTCTCTGCATGATCTTATAGAGCTCTTTGTGGTGATTCCAACGAGACAAAAATCATCGAAAACGGAGTTCGTATGGTCAAGATATCATCGTTTTCGTGTTGACGTTTCTGTCAGTGGCGGAAGTTCCGGCCCTAGGCCGGAAGTTCCGGCCAAACTTCCGGCCAAACTTCCGGTTTGACCAGAGAACACTTCCTGGACGCGTTTTTGGGTGTACGGGGGGTCCGGAAGTTTCGGGGTGAGCCCGAACTTCCGGCCCGAGTGAGGAAAACCTATTTAAGGGGTCATCTCCCCCAATGGTTCCCAAGTTTTGGTGCTCTCTCTCCTCCTCCATTGTTTACCTCCAAAGCTTTGAGATCTCTCAATCCCTCCAATGATTCTTGATATTTCTTGAGGGAAAAGAGAGAGGAGATCTAGATCCACATTTCCACCAGTCCATCTCTCCTCTAAGTGAGGGGAACCTAGTGGGTCTAGATCTTGGAGTTCCTTTGTGGTTCTTCTTCTTTCTTCTTCCTCTCTTCTCCCCACATAAGCATTAGTTGCTTTTGGTGGGATTTGGGAGTGAAGGATTTGACTCCTTTATGGTTTTCTTTGTTCTTCCTCTCTTATTCCCCCATAAGCATTTGTTGCTTTGTTGGAATTTGAGAGTGAAGGACTTGAGCACTATGTGTGCTCTTGCCATTGCATTTGCATCGGTTTGAGCCCTCCACGAGAATTCGTGGTGGTGATACTTGTGAGCTTGTTACTCTTGGGTCCTTGGACCCTAGACGCCTTTTGTGGCCGGCCTTTTGTGGCCAAGACCTTTTGTGGTCAAGACCTTTTGTGGTCATCTTGAGAGCCCTCAATTAAGTTGTGGATGTGTGCCTCAAGACTTGGGAGCCCCCAATTAAGTTGTGGGTGTGTGCCTCAAGAGTGTTGTACGGGATTCGATCTCCGCCCCAAAGGAGATCAATAGTGGAAGGTGAACTCACAACCTTTTGTGGTTGAGTTCATCAGGAGAAGAAGGTGAGCCTTTGTGGCGTTGCGGCTAACCTGTTGTGGTTGCGCACACCTCTCCAAACGAGACGTACATCTTTGGGTGGAACTCGGGAATACATGCTCGTCTCCGCGTGCCTCGGTTATTTCTATACCCGAGCTCTTTACTTATGCACTTTACATTGTGGTAGCCTTCGTGCTTGAAGTTATCTATCTTGCTATCACCTTGTTACTTGTATTGCTTAGCATAAGTTGTTGGTGCACATAGGTGAGCCTAGTTTATTTATCTAGGTTGTATGCTTGTTAAAGTAAACCTCTAGTTTTATTCCGCCTTTATCAAGCATACATGAATATCCGGGTCTTTCTTGGACCGGATAATCCGGCTTCTCGAAAAAAAATTAAATCGCCTATTCACCCCCCTCTAGGCGACGTCTATCCGTTCAATTGGTATCAGAGCCAGGTTATCTCATTATTAGGACTAACCGCCTAGAGATAAAGATGTCGTTTAGAGATCTAGTGCACAATCCCTCTTATAAATTCGATGGCACAAATTATGATGTTTGGAAAATTCGCATGCTTAATCTTTTTAGAGACATGGGTTCAAATTTAGAGAGTATTGTAGATATGGGTTTTTCTCCTCCAAAGGATTCACAAGAATTATCTTTAGAGGATGAGAAAAACTCTTATCTCGATACTCTAGCATCTAATGATCTTATATGTGCTTTGAGCGATTTAGTCCTTGCGTCAATCATGCCATTTTGGAGCGCTCATGAATTATGGACAAAACTTCAAGATATATATGAGGTGTCCAACATTTCCAAGGATGATTGTCCTCCTTCCACATCCGGTCGTGATGAGCTCACGTCTTCTTCCACTTCACCTACATGTGGTTTGCCACAAGATAATGATATGGTGAGTGGTGTTAGAAATTTCATTTGTGATGATGAATCGACTATTAACTATACTTCACACTCATCTTATTGCAATGCTCTATCTTTGGACTTAAATACCTCTAGCACTCCAAATGTCACACATGCTAGTGTTGTGTGACGCCCTAAAATCGGTACTATGTAGATTTAAGCGATTCCACCGAAATCCGCATAATAACGATTTTAGGTCGCCCACCAGACATAATGTGCACGCCGAAACATGTGCATTATGTGGGTGGGATTGTGATAACATTACAACAGTTCCGATACATCCACAAATACAACAAAGATATAAAACAACAACGACTCGAACGAGTCAAGATACAATTGATACAATACAAAGATTCAAATGACAGCGGAAGCGAAATAGTATCCGACTACGGATAAGATACAAATTGGACTAAGAGTCCTGAAGATAAGCGATGGCGCCATATCCCTGCCCAGCCAAGCCGGAGGGATTCCCAAGCTAACGTCATCAGACTTCAAACCTGTTGACTGCACATAAAGCACATCCCAAAAGAGGGTCAGGGCACTCCCTGGCAAGCAAAACCGACTTGCCTACTTTCTACACCATCTACCAAAATATAGGGGAGGTGGACTTAGCGGCAGCAGCACTAGCAACCTAAAGAGACACGCTACAACTTCCGTCTAATCAGAGAGGGATAAGAGAGCGCATAAGGTAAACATCTACAACTAACACCAAACATAACCCATTCTCGAATTAACCCCCTCAACCAAGTATGAGGAAGCAATTCGGGAAACTCACACGTTGAACAGTTTTAGTTATAATTTATTGTGAAAGTGATTCTATATTACTAGTCAATTTAATTAACATTAAATAGGTGCAAGCTGTCTAGATCTTGTTAGCCAGCATCATCACCAAAGTCGTCAATAACCGTGGACACGGCTCATCGATAAGATTATACCCTGCAGGGGTGCACTACTGTACCCATACTCGCATGATCAACCCAAGCAAGCACCAGGGCTTCTCAACACGACTTATTCCTTCACTACAGCAAGTCCAGGTGCCACCCATATGAGTTGTTACCCGCGTCAGGAGTCTGGCCGAATCTCAATTGCGGACTCATTAGTTTGCGACTACGCCACCCTGCGGCTCAAACCACAGTAGGAACTGTCCGCTTCGTGTCGTACCACACCTATATGACCCCCCGTATCACATAACCTCTCATCATCATCATCATCATGCACATGCATATGAGCAAATGGAAAACCCGAACTACTTGCGGCACATGGACAAGCTGTAGATCCGTTCAAAGTCGAGGGGGGCTCCATAGGGCCTCCCACAAGTGGTTAGTGCGCTCAAAATTGGATCCAAGGACAAAATCTCAGTTCCTAGGTCGACACTGAGCAGAACAAAGCACCTCGCAAGGCCTTCCGCCTGGTGCCTTATCTTTTAATTATAATACCCCAACACAAGATAACATTTTATTAAAGTAGAACAATCTATCATACTAAGCAGATGAAACTTAAGACCAACAGACGACTCGCACAGACAACTCTAAGCATGCGCTACGACTCGCAAGGCCAACAGATAAACATGCAACGGGTATTTAGGTTGTGGGGATAAAGCTGTATGGGCTGCAGGATAAACATGTGATGGGATCACGACAAGAATCGAATACTAGGGTAGCAGAGATCAACGACATGAATGAAAGACAATGTATAGGTAAACAAGCAAACTTTGCTTGCCTGAAATCCCGCATGGAAGCAGATCTTGTCGTTGCTCACACATCTCAACGTCGTATCCGCGAAGAAGCAACAAACACTGGAAAGTGTAAAAGAAGCATTTTACAACTACAGCAAAAGATTCGGCATGATCATACGAGAATGATGCATGACATGGCAAGGTGCATGGCGAGATGCACTTAATCCGAATTAAGCGGAACCGGGATTCCGACAATTACCCCTTGTGTCTTACCAAGGACAGAGTTCCTACTTGTGGCGAAAAAAAATATACCATCCCACCCGGCCTAACCCGGGGGGGTGAAGGTTCCTCTCGGAGACTGCCAGTCTACAAGAAGCTGGCAGAGCTTTAGTCATTGGAAACCAATTCACTTGACAGCATTATTGAAGCCTTTACAACATCTTCCATCCATGAGGCACCGAGAGAGCCATTCAAGCAATTCAAGAAGGACCCTGGAGGTATTTGATTTAGAACCTCGAATGCTCGGAATGAAAGAATGACTATTTCCTTGCTGGAACAACCGCAGGAATTCGGAATAAGACATGCACGTGTCCAGATACCGGTGCATCCCACCTTCAGATCGGAAACCCAAGGAAAGGGTCAGTTTGCTCGATTCACAAACACTTGGGTTTTTCAGTTGCTTGCCCTTTTTTGAAAACAACAGGCATACCAGTTAGTGTTAGCTTTTATTTTAACCAGTCAGATATTTAGGTGCAAGTTATTTATTTACCAACAATATTAAATGTTGGTTAGCATGGCAACACATGGCATGTGTGATCTAATTAAATAGAATAGGGCATTATATATTTATTACCCCTAATCATTCCATATTTAATTATTTAGTTGCAATTAACAAAATATACTAAGTAATTAAAATAACAGATGCAAAATGGCATAAAAATGGCATATTAATATTCATTGCATTTTTCTGATATGAAAACATATAAAGATTATTTTATTTGAAGTTATATATTTAAAGTTATTGCATTTTGAAGTGTAGGGGGTAATCTGAAAATGTGCAGGGACCTGTTTGTGATGGAAACAATGTTTCTGGGGACTTGGGCGTGAAACTCAGAGAGCAGGGGGCTCGGGGTAATTTTTCCCAGAAGCTCTGGTCACTGACGGGTAGGGCCCGCATGTCAGTGATGGAAAAGAAACAAAAAGGGGCTTAAGAGGAGGGGGAGCAGGTGAGGAGGGGCACATGGTGGGGAACACCATGTCGCTTTCTTCTCTGATGTGTACGGAGGAGGGAGAAAGGGGGAGTGGGCTAGAAGGGAGAGGGGACATGGGCCAGAGTGGGGATTTCGGCCCAGGGAGGTTTTTTTTTCCTGCTATTTTATTATTTTCTTCTTTTATTCTTTTCCTGTTTTCTTGTTTTAAAACAAAATAGGACAAGAAAAGATTTATAACTTTTGGCAAATATTTATAGTTTTCAAAAATACCCAATTTAATATATTAGTTTGAATATTTGAAAAGAATTTAAATATCACATTTAAATTAATTTGATTTGCATTTAAATTTTAAAAGTGGAATTTAAATTTGAAGGGTGTGATTTAAATTTAAATGCAATAAAATAAATGATGTGATAAAATGTGCATGATGATATGAGGATGCAAAAAGAAAACAAACAATTTTCTAATTGTGAAAATTCCCGGGGCGTTACATGTTGATAGTCCTAGCATATCATGTAATCGTTGCTTAACTAAATCTCATGATGATATGCTTTCCTTGTCTTGTTGTCATGATCAAAATGTTTCTATTTCCTCTAGTACTTGTTTGGCTAACAATGTAGAGGAATCCCAACAATTGTTGGAACAAGACTTGGACCTCAATGGTGCTTCAAGTTTCTCTTCATCGTCTTCATCCACTACTCACCTTTGCCTTATGGCTAAGGAGTTTAAGGTATCTCCTACCGTGCAATTAAATATATCTCATGATGATGATGATGATGATACTAGTCTTGAAATCAAACACGAAATTATTGCTTTTGATCATTTCACGACTAACTTGCAAGGAGTTGGCAAGAAACACTTTGGCTCTCTTATGAGCCGTATAGGTGAGCTTGAGGATGTTCTTGAGCTAAAAGGTGAGATTGAGAGAGAAGATGCCTATGAAAAGGTATCTCTTCAATCATCTCTAGAAGATGAACAAGAAACTAATGCTCACCTTCAAGAGCAACTTGAAACTATCATGGAGTCTCAAAACTCCAAAATTGCTAAACTCATTAAAAAAACATGAACATGCTATTGCTAAATGTAATGTGCTTAGTAAAGAAAATGCTAAGTTAAACAATGAGCTTGTCATGATGTCTTCTTCCATTGGTATCGTGAATGATGCTTGTGCTACTAACTCCACTTCATGTGAAGCACCTATTTTGAAGGAGAATGTTGAGCTAAGGGCTCAACTTGATTTGCTAACTTGAAAGTATGGGATATTGGAAGAAAATCATGAAAAGCTTTCAAGCTCTAATGAGGATCTTCTAGCATCCCATGCTAGGCTAAAGTTAGCTCATGAGGCGGTCACTACGAAGGTAAAATCTTGTGAGCCTCTTGTGGACACTAGCACAACTTCTACTTCTAATGCTTTATTGCAATGTGCTAGTACTAGTAATTCTACATCACATACGATTGCTAGATCTTGTGATGAATTACTTTCCTTGCCTTGTTGCTCTAACAATGTAGCTACTACTTCCTCTAGTATATGTGTTGAAACTAACCATGTAGAGGAACTCAAAGAGCTCAAGGCACAAGTCACTTCCTTGAAGAAAGACTTGAAGAAGTGTCATGAAGGGAAATCCACCCTCGACAACATGTTGAGAGTGCAACAACTTCCTCATGACAAGAGTGGACTTGGATTCAACTCCAATAACAATAACAAGTCCAATGTCAAGAAGAAGCACAAGTTCGTCAAGAAGAAGGGCCAAGACCAAGCTTTGTATTCGGACAAGATTGTGTGCTTCAAGTGCAAGGTTGAAGGGCACCATGTTAGATCTTGCCCGTTGAAGAAGAAGCCTCTTAGTGAGAAGCAACAAGGGAAGCAACCTCAAGTTCAAACTCAAGCTTCCCAAGTTGAAGAACCTTCTCTTCCCAAGAAGAAAGGTAAAAGCCGACTTTGCTACAAATGTCGTGGGAAGGATCACTTTGCTTCTTCATGCACTCATGGTAACTTATCCAACCCTACTATAATTGACAATGTCTATTCTCTTCGAAAGGATAAGATTGGCAATGTGTTTGCCAAAGTTATTGGTACTGAAAGTGGTGTCAACAAAAGTATCATTTGGGTTGCCAAGCCTACTGTGACTAACCTCTTAGGACCCAACTTGCTTGGGGACCAACAAGCTAAAACTTGATCAATAGGTGTAAGAGGAGGACATTGGAGACTTGACTACATCATGAAGAATTAAGGGATCTTCATCATTCATATTCTCTCAAGTCAAGTCAATTGGATTATATTGTCTTAGCATATATCCAATGCTCCTCCTTGCGGTAACTTGTATCTAAATTCATTTGTATGCATTGAAAGTTACTTGCACCCTTACATCTGTTTTATTTTGTACCTTACTAGTGCTTTATATGTGTTGTGCACTCTACTTACTTTTGGTTGAGTAATCAAGCTTGTGTATGATTGTTTGCACACCATGTATGTTTTGAGCCTCTTGCCTATTTGCTTTGTTCCTAAGTGGCTCTTTTAGGGATATTAATGGACTATCCCATTTTGGGGGAGTGATGTGCTTTTTAGTAACTCTCCACCCTAAAATGTGTATTCATGAGGAATACCACTTAGTGGTGATATTTCAATATTATCTACTCTCTTTGTGGTATGTCTTACTCATGAGAAATTCAAATTCTAATGTCCATTAATTATCTCTTGTTGGATTTCTTTTGCCTCTTGTTAACAAAGAATGGATTATCACATTATGGGGGAGTAATAAGCTATGTGCATATTACAAGACTAGAAAATGTGAACATGTGAGGTAGTGTCACCTAGAGTTGATATTGTTGATTATCTTGTTCCTAGGTGGCATTGTACTCAAACAAGTTCCATATTTGCTTAAATGCATTTTGTTCACCATCTTTTGATATCTTGTTTGTGAGAGAGTTTCTTGATGATTAGTATGATCATTGAATATGTGAAGTCATCAAGAATCTCTAGATAAGCATGTTTTTTCAATTCCTATATTTTGTGAATATGATCTTGAATACATATATATGTCATGTACCACCGAGAATTATCTATATACAATCATTGTCTTTGACAAGTGATAATTATATTTGTGGTAAATGTATTGATCATATTTACATTGTCTTTTGTTCATAAATTGTATTATTCTATCGCCAAGTTTGTTCAGGTTTAACCACCCCTTTGTCATCCTTGCTTCATTTGGATCTTTTTGTTTCTCTACTCATAATTTGTTTTGTGCTTTCTTGAGTTAGGAAAAGCAAGGATCCCATTGTTGTGCATTTACATTAGAAGACTTAATTCTAAGTAATGCACCATCCTTGGGGGAGCTATCCTACATTGAGTAGAACATCATCCTTTTAATTGTTATCGGGTCTTATTGCTTTTCTTGAACTTTGTGCTCAAAAGGATATATGGAGGGTAATGATCCCACTTGTGTGCATTTTGTATATACATACAAGATCTCAAATAATGCACTAATCATGGGGAATCTACTCTATACTCTTTAGAACACTATTCTTTAAATTGGTTTTGTATCTTATTGCTCTTCTTGAACATGACTAATTGTTTAACAATATATATGGAAAGTGATGATCCCATTTATGTACATTTTGTATTTGAATACAAGATCATAAATAATGCAGAAATCTTGGGGGAGCAATCATATACGTTATTGAACATTAGTTATCTTCAATTGGTAATTTCTTATGCTCATTGGTTTAGCCTTGACCGTGTTTTCATTTGATATCTCTTCAAATTGGTTTCTCCAATCATGGGTTGGTTTGAGTCTTTTATACAATGAGGACAAATCTTTCTCTTGCCACACTTTTGTGTAGCTTCTTGATTTAGTTGGTGTTTTGTCCAAATTTTATCTCGTTTGGTTCTTGAAAGTTTTCTGCATTCATATTTACTATATGTATATCTTATGGCATGCCTACTTTCGTTGATCCAATATTTAGGATAAACTCCATCAAATCCTAAATTGCTAAGATGTGCATGAAATTCTATTTCATATCTATATGCACATATTTATGTGGAGTTTGTCCTATGTATTGTAGTTGGTATAACTACTTTGGACCCAATTAGTTTGGGTACCATAGTGTACTTAATTTGTTTTAGGTACATGGGATATGCATTGGAAGCTTGTCTCTTTTTAAATAAGATGTCTTCACCATGTGCTTCTTGGAGCCAAGCTTGGATGATTGTGAACTCTCATCTTCTACATCGTCAATGCTATCTCGGTAACAAGTATCTAACTCATGCATAAACTTCTAGCTCTCAACCTTGTGTAGGTTGTTCTTTGGCATGAGTTTCTCTAAGTTGCATTTGATATTGTTTTTGCAAAGTTTCTTTTAAAATATCTTCATTGCTAATGTGAGTAAGCCGGGATGATTACACATCAAGGGGATTTATATAATCATCTTCATGATTCACCGATCCCCAATATGTTAATCTAGCAAATTCATTTCAAAGTCTCTCATGTGCAATATTGATTAATTCTCATAAATCATTTGCCTTATGTGATATTTGTTTTGTGTCTCGAAGTATCCCAACTATCACTTATCCTATGTGGGTATTTGTGATACTTTGAGAATTTGGTGTTGGAAGTTCATCTATACCCTCTAAGAATAATTTGAGCTATGTGCTTTCCTTTTAAGCAAAAATCTTATCGGTGTATTTATAACTTCCTCTTGAATACCATGTGCTTTACCTTGTATCTACATTGTGTGTGCATGTTTCTTTGTGGACTTTGTGTCTACTTAGAAACTTATACACATGAAGGTAGTTACATACTTAATTGGTATTCAAAATCTTTAGTGATCACATTTTATTTCTTTCTTGATTATTTAGTGATCTCTAAAAGGCACAAGTTTTGTTTTTCTATTTGTATAACATTGCCTCTTAATAAGCTTGTGGTCCTATTTGATGTATCCTCTTTGGTGTGCTTGTATGCGAAATACATGATATGCACTATGTGCCTCATAATTTGAAAGACTATAATGTTGCTTAGGCTCATCCTTGTTTAGTCTCCTAAATTGTATTTCCATGCCACACCCATCATTTCCCGGTTGAGCAAGCCTTTATTCAATCTTGCACCTTTTTGTGTTCGAAATTTTCTTGGAAGAAGTGAGGATTTCATGTTGTGCACCCGATATTGAAATACAAATCTTTCATTGTGCACGTACCTTGGGGAGTTCCCTCTTAATTTTTAGAACACTTGGCTGATCTTATCATAATATCTTCTTGTGCTCAATTGGTTTTTGGATCCCTTGAATACTTGCTTCTTGGTGAATGCTTTCTTCTTTTGCAATTGATATCCTTCTAGTGGATTTTAATTGGTATCTTTCTTGTGTAATTGTTGGATCCTCAATATAGTTTGATCCCCTCCATCTATTCGTCATTGGATAAGTGCATTTGATTTCACTCATATAATGAGAAATGCATAAATCTTGGAGGATATTATGTTACCTTTCTAAAACCTTTCGCCCATTTCGGCAACCGTTGCCAATGGGGGAGAAGTTTTGGAGGGTTTTATGGAATTGGCTTTGTACTATGGTTTCTTCTTAAGTATTTTGCCTTCCTTGTCTTTGCTTTTGTTGCTTGGTTTTATATATAGTGGAAACTCCACCATCGATAAGGGTTGACAATATATGCAATGAATTCATGTTCATACACACGTGCATAAATTATGGGGGAGTTAGCTCTATATATGTGGATGTACTAACATCACATACCTTTGTAGTATTTGATGTTAGTACAACCATTCTTGTTCGTTAAATTCCATATTATAAACCCTCTCAAAAGAGATTGTCATCAATTACCAAAATGGGGGAGATTGAAAGAGCATTTTCCCTCATGTGTGGTTTTGGTAATTATATGACAATCTCTATGGACTAATGTTTGCATTGAGATATCCTTATAGATCATGTACATGGAAATAGTGGAGTTAATGTGTTGAACTCTTGAAGCTCATGTGTTGAGTGAAACTTATTGCAAGTATGTATTGAGGATTCAAGACATCATCTTAGTGAAGAAAAGATGAGTGGTGCAAGTCCAAGAGAAGCTTTCTCGAAAAGATCCTATGCTTAGACCTTGCTATGGATACATGAAGACGGAGCCTACCGAGACTCTCCCGTTATTGGTATGGGGGAGTATTTGGAGAAGTCTTCATCAAGCATGTGCTTGGACGCACAATCAAGAAAGATGACCCACTTGAAGAGATCAAGATAGTCATCATCTAACTCAAGTGGTATGCTCAAGGCAAAGGTATGATCTTGATAGGGCTATAAGATAGATAGGCGTACTATCAAGAGGGGATCTCAAGTTAGTAACTTGATCGCATCGTTGTGCAGAGCTCAAACCTTTGCATACTTGGCATATCATATTTCTTGGTTCTTATTTGGCTTTTATCCTTGTGAGGATTAGAGTTTGGTTCATCTCCATGTCAAGCTCTAGTTCATCGAAAACAGATTTACTTTGGAAAACATGTTGCGTTTTTTATGTTGGAGGTTTTACCGGTTGTTCTATTATCTAGAGATCTTACATCTCCCATTTGGTTTTAACCTCAGTTGTTTAACTATGATGTTTCTCTGTATGATCTGATAGAGCTCTTCGTGGTGATTCCAACGAGGCAAAAATCATCGAAAACGGAGTTCGTATGGTAAAGATATCATCGTTTTCGTGTTGACGTTTCTGCCAGGGGCGGAAGTTCCGGCCAAACTTCTGCCCAAACTTCCGGTTTGACCAGAGAACACTTCCTGAGCGTGTTTTGGGGTGTCCGGGGGGTCCGGAAATTCCGGGGTGAGCCCGGAACTTCCGGCCCGAGTGAGGAAAACCGTCCCCAACGGCCAGATTTGTTGGGAACCTATTTAATGGGTCATCTCCCCCAATGGTTCCCAAGTTTTGGTGCTCTCTCTCCTCCTCCATTGTTTACCTCCAAAGCTTTGAGATCTCTCAATTCCTCCAATGATTTTTGCTATTTCTTGAGGGAAAAGAAAGAGGAGATCTAGATCCACATTTCCACCAATCCATCTCTCCTCTAAGTGAGGGGAACCTAGTGGGTCTAGATCTTAGAGTTCCTTTGTGGTTCTTCTTCTTTCTTCTTTTTCTCTTCTCCCCCCATAAGCATTAGTTGCTTTTGGTGGGATTTGGGAGTGAAGGATTTGACTCCTTTGTGGTTTTCTTTGTTCTTCCTCTCTTATTCCCCCATAAGCATTTGTTGCTTTGTTGGAATTTGAGAGTGAAGGACTTGAGCACTCTGTGTGCTCTTGCCATTGCATTTGCATCGGTTTGAGTCCTCCACGAGGATTCGTGGTGGTGATACTTGTGAGTTTGTTATTCTTGGTTCCTTGGACCCTAGACGCCTTTTGTGGTCAAGACCTTTTGTGGTCATCTTGAGAGCCCTCAATTAAGTTGTGGGTGTGTATCTCAAGACTTGGCAGCCCCCAATTCAGTTGTGGGTGTGTGCCTCAAGAGTGTTGTACGGGATTCGATCTCCGCCCCAAACGAGATCAATAGTGGAAGGTGAACTCGCAATATTTTGTGGTTGAGTTTATCAGGAGAAGAAGGTGAGCCTTTGCGGCGTTGCGGCTAACCTGTTGTGGTTGCGCACACCTCTCCAAACGAGACGTACACCTTTGGGTGGAGCTCGGGAATACATGCTCGTCTCCGCGTGCCTCGGTTATTTCTATACCCGAGCTCTTTACTTATGCACTTTACATTGTGATAGCCTTCGTGCTTGAAGTTATCTATCTTGCTATCACCTTGTTACTTGTATTTCTTAGCATAAGTTGTTGGTGCACATAGGTGAGCCTAGTTTATTTATCTAGGTTGTATGCTTGTTAAAGTAAACCTCTAGTTTTCTTCCGCCTTTATCAAGCATATCAGAATATCCGGGTCTTTCTTGGACCGGATTATCCGGCTTCTCGAAAAAGTTTTAAATCGCCTATTCACCCCCCTCTAGGCGACGTCTATCCGTTCACCAACTTAACAGTGAGGCTGTCAATCTCACCGGCTTGCTGTAATAATGGATTAAACATATGTGTGGAAGAATGATGTTTGTTTGCAGAGAATCAAAGTAACAGGTTTGCAGTAGGTTGTTTATCTGATTAAAGAAAAGAACCGGGGTCCATAGATCACTAGTGATGTCTCTTCATAAATAATAATAACATTAATGTGGGTAAACAAATTACAGATGTACAATTGATAGAATAGTGAAGTGCATAACAATGCATATATTAATATCATGATGTCTAGTGTGAGATTCATTTGGGCATTACAACAATATATATAGACCGTTCCAACCGCATCTATGACTAATAATCCACCTTCCGGTTAGCGTCCGCACCCCTTTCAGTATTAAGTTGCAAGCAAAATATTATCGCCTTAATCACTGCGTGTAAAGTAAGTAAGTAAGTAACATCATTGTTAGACAAAGTACTATTGTTTTATCCCTAGTAGCAATTGTACATCTACAATCTTAGAGCTTGCTGTCACTACCCCAGATTAAATAGAGACATGAACCTACTATCGAGCATAAATACTCCCTCTTTAAGTCACAACCATCTACTTGGCCAGAGCATCTACTAGCAACGAAGAGCATGCAAGATCATAAATAACACACACATGATATATTATGAAGCAAATGACTTAGTACTCAATATTCATCAGATTCCAGCAAACACAACATGAACTATTACATAACTGATCTTGATCATGATAGGCAGCTCATAAGATCTAAACATGATAGCACAAGAGGAGAAGACAACCGTCTAGCTACTGCTATGGACCCGTAATCCAATGGTGAACGACTCACGCATCAGTCTAGAGGCGGGCATGGTGACGTAGAGCCCTCCGGTGTCGATTCCCCCTCCCGGCAGGGTGTCAGGGAGAGCTTCTGATCTCCCCCGAAGTGGTGTTGATGAAGGCGGCGGCTCGGGTATCCGTGGAGGAAATATTTTCTTCGAAGGTATCTTAGATTTCTGAGAGGTATAAGTAGGCGAAAGGGCGAAGGCGGTGGAGGCCTGAGGGCCCCACACCATGTCCACGCGCGGCAGAGAGGGGACCCACACCTGGGGGTGGTGTGGGGCCCTCGGCCATCGTTTTCGTCTCCTTTTCGGTGTTCTGGAACGTTCCCAGGAAAATAGGGACTTTGGAAAAGAAATCGTTCGATTTCGAGAATATTTTCTTAAGTGCTTTTCTGAAACAAAAAAACAGCAGAAAACAGGGAACTGGCACTGTGCATCTTGTTAATAGGTTACTCCCAGAAAATGCATAAAACCATATAAAACATGTCATAAGTGGTATAATATAAGCATGGAACATAAAAAATTACAGGTACGTTGGAGACGTATCAAATACCAACATCTCAAACGGGATATACTATACGATAGAGCCCATAAAGCAAACATAACGGTCTACTGTCCTCCCTCCGTGAACATAGTTTTTAGTTGTATTGCAAAAAAGAGAGCATGTCTTTTTCTGGCCAAGATAAGCATAACAAAACTATCTAAACTTCTAAAGGCAGAGCCCAAATGTGAGAAGAAATTTTGAATATTTAGTCACCAAACTAAATATATAGTAATTAGTTCACCATCTCTGCATTTTTTGGAAGCAGAAAATAGAGCATGTAAGTAACTTGAAAATACATATCTTTGAAGCGGGATAAGGTATACTACACTCAGGTCTCACAAATTAAAAAAATGAACCAACCAACTCAAAAAGCAATAAACCAAGGAAGAAATACCATTAATGAGGCATGTCAAAATAGCACATGGCCATACAAAACTAAAATACAAACCAAGACACATGGTCAGAAAGAGGATGATAGATACCTATATCAAGTGGGATAATATAAATATAACAGCTCTCCTGGGTTATTATAGAGAAAACCAAAGGAATTAAGTTGAAAACTATACCAAAAAGGGAAAATAGATGTAAACTTATCAGAAGACTAAGTTACTATTAGTTTACCAAGTTTAACACTTTATTTGATTTAACTTTAGGAGGAGTACATGACTAATTAAAGGCTAACAGACAATGAAAAAGAAGGGCAAATACGGAATATATTGTGTGCCTTGTTGATGGAATTGATGCCTTCATATGTGCTATACTGAAAGCTTTATACAAAATATTACAAAATCTAAATATTTTTGGTCCACGGAAAGCAAAAGTTTAGTACATGGCCAGCATAACAATATGATAATATGCTTCTCAAAAGTTTAGGAAATAGTTAGAGATATATAGAAGAATGGTGCAAGAAGGCAAAGGACTTATGTAGCTCCTGCAGGTCCACAACAAAACAACCGGGTGATCATAATAAGGAAAAATCAAGTTGCAAGAAACCAAATAAAATAGGAAGATGGGAAATGCCATGCGAACCTTCAAAATCCAAGCAACACCCAGCTTCAGATTAAGGCAACATCTCCTTTAGCATGACCACCTGCTTACATGGAGGTTGGGGTGAGGAACAAAGAACCGAGGTAGGGGGAGACGGAGGACAGCAAGCATCGTTGCTGTAAATAAATTGGAAACCTAAAGAACTTAGAAATTACATCTACCTATACACACAGCCAACTGCATCCATCTCAATGCATAGCCAACTGATAGCAAAACAAAAGAAATCTTGCACGCACCTCAAACCAGCATTTCCGTTTGAGCACCAGATCCAACCTAAGAGAAATTCACAGTGGCAATTCTAGAGAAAAATGGCTACGATCAAGCTCAATCAACCCGAAAAGGGGGAAAAGATTATAAGCTATGCAAGATAAAACAACAAATACAGATAAATATTGGTAAAACGTTAGTACCAGGCCATACCCTAATGATCTTGGAATCAAGCATGCAAGTGAAGTCCAGATATCAAATTGAAATAATAAGCTTACCTCTTGACATAAGCTTATATAACTAATACAATTTTGTCACTTTGGGACCTCGGGTTCCAGACAACGATATGTGCATACAACTTGTAGATATGATCTTAAAACAATGATTATCCTCATGATACAATAACATGTCCAGATCTGAAATCATGGCACTCCGGCCCTAGTGACATCACAAAGTATAACAAGTTACAACAATGACATAAAACACTGATAGCGGATACTATGCACCATGCCCTAATGATATTACATCCATTACATGAATGATCTCATCCAATACCTACCATCCCCTCAAGGCTACAGCGGTGGATTACACACACATGGAAGGGGGAAACATGGATGGTTGATGGTGAAGTGGTGGCGATGATGATGGCGATGATCTCGTTCGATTCCCCGTCTCGGTGGAGTGCTGGAAAAGGAACTTCTGGTCCCCGAATTGAGTTTCGAGGAGGCGGCGGCGCACAAATGTGTTTCTGGGAAAAGTGATCCAGGGGCAATCGTGTTTTGGTCAGGGAGACCTTATATCTGAGAGGGGGACTCGAGGCGCCCTCATCATGTGGTGGTGCGGCCAGGGCCTATTCGCGCTTCCACATGGTGTGGGGCCCTCGTGGCCCGTCTCGTCTTCTGGCTCCGAGAGTTTTCAAAGAAAATAGGGACTTCAGCCTTTTTCCTGTTATTTTTCCCTAAAGTTGAATTTGTGCACAAAAACAAGATACCAGGGCGATTATGCTGAAAACATCGTTAGTCCGTGTTAGTTGCATTCAAAACACATAAATTAGAGGTAAAACAATAGCAAAAGTGTTTGGTATAGTAGAGACGTTTTGGCCAGAGCATTTACTAGCAACGGAGAGCATGCAAGATCATAAATAACACACACATAATATATTATGAAGCAAATGACATAGTACTCAATATTCATCGGATCTCAGCAAACACAACAATTAGCATTACATAAAAATGATCTTGATCATGATAGGTAGCTCATAAGATCTAAACATGGTAGCACAAGAGGAGAAAGCAATCATCTAGCTACTGATATGGACCTGTAGTCCAAGGATCAACTACTCACGCATCAGTCCGGAGGCGGGCATGGTGATGTAGAGCCCTCCAATGATAATTCCCCTCTCCGGCAGGGTGCCGGGAAGAGCTTCTGAACCCTCCCGAACTAGGGTTGATGACGGCGGCGGCTCTACAACTTTTCGTGGATTACTGATCAGATCCTAAGGGTTTTCGCGTCGGGGGGTATTTATAGGCGAAAGGGCTAGGTCGGCGGGGCCCTAAGGGGCCCTCACCACGTGGTGGCACGGCCAAGGGTGGGGCCGCGCCTCCACCAGGTGAGGCCGCCTCGTGGCGCTACTCCGACTCCTCTTCGGTGTTCTGGAACGTTCTGAAAAAATAGGGACTTTGGCCTTCGTTTCGTGCAATTCTAAGAATATTTCCTTAACAAATTTTCTGAAACAAAAAGCAGTAGAAAACAGGGAATTGGCACCGTGGCATCTTGTTAATAGGTTAGTCTCAAAAAATACATAAAAATTATATAAAGTGTATATAAAATATGTAACAAGTGGTATAATTTAAGCATGGAACATAAGAAATTATAGATACGTTTGAGACGTATCAAGGACTGTCCACCTCATGGGTGCCAGGGCAACAGAAGGAGGAAAGTCCTGAAGATTTTAGGCAGAGGAGGCCAGCCAGAGGGCCTCGCTATCCACCTCAGGGGTGCCCGGGCAACAGAAGGAGGAAAGTCCTGAAGATTTTAGGCAGATGAGGCCAGCCGGAGGGCCTCACTGTCCACCTCAGGGCTGCCCAGGCAACAGAAGGAGGAAAGTCCTGAAGATTTTAGGCAGAGGAGGCCAGCCGGAGGGCCTCGCTGTCCACCTCAGGGCTGTCCGGCTGTTGCCCGTCGTCGTGGCTCCTCTGAACCCACTCCATAGACAACAACTTATGCACCGCCACCGCGTGCACTGGCGTCGGCCAGTTCGCCTGAGCTGTTCCTCCATGGCCCTGTGAAATCGCACTGGAGCAGGGTGGTCGAGATGAGGCTGAGGGCGGCAGCGGGAAGGAAACATCTCAGATCTAATAGATGTGGTGGGGGCGGGGGGGGGGGGGGGGGGGGGGGACTGCTGAGCGCGGTGTCGGCCGAAGCCTAGTGGTCGCAGACCTGCTCTTCGTCACGCGGATTGAGCGGTGTTGTGGAGGAGAAGGAGAACCCGACGGTTGCTAGGTCGTGCATCGCACCTGCTGAGCCCTACGCTCCCCTCTCCCGTGTTCTCCTCTCACTCAAAGAAAGGGGAGGAAAGAGGGACAAAAGAGAGGGAGGAGAGGATGCGCTGGCTTTCCCCATCGTTCCCCGTCCCCTACGCCGTCGGATGCTCCATCGCCGCCATCGACAGGGAGACGAAGATGAGGAACGCGAGGAAGGAAGTCAACAATTCGGGAGAAAAATCGACAGCTCCCCACGAAGCGAGACACCTGGCAACGCCACACGGGGCCACAGCCAGTCAGACAAAATACGGCAGATGGTCTCAGATGGCTCGGTGAGCACCGGTTTTCAGTCTATAGATAGATAATATAGTGATCAAAATAAATGGACTGGTAAGTGTTCACATAAAAAGTTCTGCTGTGCGTGTGTAGTGACAGGTCAACGTATTTTCCTTATGAAGGCAAATGAGATCAGGGAAGTTGAGGGATGTCCTGATGCGACACCGTGATGTTCTCAAATTTCCATATACAGATTGTGAATAATGACATATAAATCCATTGGACATGGCCAGCCGTGGTGGGTATGCACCTCCTGTTGCTTTTAATTCCGGTCTTCGCAGGTGATGGCGATCGTGCAGCTCGAGCTGTATATACACAGACTATGCTGGTTGTAGGGAAGTAGAGGGATCGCCTTTTATGTCCTGATGAGACGATGTGATCTTTCCAAATCTCCATATATGTTAGTTCATAAATAAATATATAAATTTATTAGATATGGCGGCCGTCGTGGGTAGTAGTAGTACTGTACTAGTTTGCTTTTAAGTTCTTTTATGTTATCACCGGCTGTACTCTAATCACCTTCCGTCGCTCTTAATTCCGGTCTTCGCAGATGATGGCGACCAGTAACCGTGGAGTTCCAGCTATATATTCAGTGCATGCTGAATTGCTGATTGCTTATGGAAGATCTAGAAGAAGAAATATTTCCTTCAAAACGTGGAGTACATATTTTCTTCTTCCTTTGAAGCAACATTGCTACTCACACATGCCTGTACACAACACAAGCAGCCGAGCCTTCTTTTCTGCATTGAGAAACGAACAGTTGAGCTCTGAATTATACTACTCCAAAAGAAGGAAACATTTTCTTACAAGAAAATGGACCGAAATGTGGTCTTACAAAAAGAAAATAAAAGACCGACGAGTTAAGCATATACATGACTCTCATACGGAATTCTATTACTTCTTCATTTTTTTTTTCTCCTCCTTTTCTTTCACCAACCGTGAGGGTGGTCTGTCCTGACAAACGTGTTTAAACCTCTACTAACTGCCTCTTAAGAGTCTGGTGTAGTACAAACAAGTTTGATGCATCTGGGTGAGAATTCAAAAATGTGTCCACGGCAATGCATTTGTCAAATCATCCTTTTGTTTAGTACTCTCTTTGTTTCAAATTAGTAATCTAATTTGAAAGGGTATGTGCTAATGTTCGTCTTGAACTTTACCTACATTTACACTACAAAAAATACTATACTAACTAGTTGGGATAAATGTTGTTTTTTAGCTTACATAGGTCTGGCGAGTTCACATTACATACCGTTCTGAGGCATTGATTCGAAGATGAATAAGTGATCAAACAATACGCTAACCACTTGATACATAATTAAGATGGCAACATTTTCAGGAAGATATGCGTCACCTATAGCAGTATGAGCTCTCTGAACCTCGGCGCGTACCTCCTGGTATTTATCTATCAGATAGGGGTGTGTGAAGCCTCCATCTGATGAAGCTGGTTCTTTTGAAGGTGAAGTTAGTAAAAAAAAAATTTGAAGCCGGGCAATTTGCCTTTTCATTGATATAGAAGGAAAGAATTGACCAGTTTATAAGGTAAAGTTAGTAAATGAACTGCTTGATTCTGACCAATTTGATTAAGAGATTTGTGAAGACATGTCCATACTGTCCTTTGCATTACATATTTACATAACAATCTCCAAAATATACGCACTTGTGTTTCTTTAGAGATTTGTGAAGATATGTCCATACTGTCCTTTTCTTAGAACATTAGCACAACCAGCTGCCCAAGCATTTTAAAATTGATTTTTCTTTATGGCTTCCATTTCTCCTTCCATTCCAGTTCATATATATATAACAAGAATCTATGCTCATGGGCAAATCACCAAACATCCAGCCAATCCCTGGCCTTCCACCCCCTTCTTCACAAGAGAGAGGTCGAGAAACGCAAAGAACAAGAAAGCGAAGCCGGATCAACAAAAAGAATGGGGGAGGCGCCGCCGTGCAGCGTCGTGCCGCGCCGGGCCGCCGCGCACTTCCGCCTGGCGCGCAAGGTCCACGTCGTCCGGCTCGGGAACGGCAGCGCAGGCGCACGGCGGGCCGGCGTCGCCCACGGGCTGTGCAGCCTCCGGCGCCAGATCAAACTCCGGTTGCTCCGCAGCTCCGTGTGGGGCTTCGCCGGGCTCTGCATGGCGGTGCTGTCGGGGCCACCCGGGAAGCCTGACGCCACGCAGCCGTGGACGGGTGTAGAGTCGTGCTTCGCCGCGCCATTGATGCCGGCCCTGCTGGTGAGGCGCGCGGGAGAGGACTAGGTAGCTGCAGCTTCATTCATGGTGATCATTGATCATGCACATAACTCTATACAGTATGCAACAATATACCCTTCTTTATAACTCTAAAGATTGCATTGCTTACAGGGCCCTGTTCTCTTCTCCGGATATTTATTAAGTATATCATTCTTCATGGTTTTGTAATTTTAGCTTCTAATGCTACGGGAAGTTTTTATTTGAACAAAACGGGCAACATTGCCTCATTTTATTTAAAAAGTAGAAGAGAATTGACCGGTTCATTTGCAGGGGAACCGGCCGAAAACCCGTACAATGCACCAATGTTATCATGGAACATGATCACGCTGGGCACACCACCACAGCCAACCCGGCTACCCACACGAAGCACAAACACACTAGAAGACCGCGTCGAGGTTGCCACGAAGTGTCATCGTCATAACTCCTCCGCGAGCCAGCGACTCCACCAGCAGCCTCCCAAACGGAGCCTCAAAAAAGTATCGGAGCCCATGTCGGCCTATGCCAACAATTGGCCACACGCGCCAAGGACAGACAGCTCCGAATCTGACGACGAGCTTCACAAGGGAAATATGCTGAACCTGCGCCGATCGAGAACTCTGTAAATCCCCCGGAGGCCGGTCATCGTCGCCGCATGGACACCCTCCACCGCAGCTCCGACTCCACAACAACACAACGGAGCAGAAGAACGCATCGGACACGCCGGGGAACCCGACTACCAAAGCCCAGCCGCGACCCATCCTCCGCTCAAAGCATCCTCTTTGCCAAACTGCACACTTGAACCTTGCACAGCTGCCCGACAACAGCCATCTTCATCGAACCCAAGGCGACTCCGAGCCGATGCCCCCAAGAAGGTAAGAGACGCAGAAGCGCCTCCATCGACCGATCCCAGATCTGAGGTTTCCCTCCGGAGTCAAGGCCGCAAGGGAGGAGTGAGCACCACACATGACGATGCTTCCAGAGAAGTCCGCAACACCCGTGGGCGTCACCACCGTTAGCTCCGGCAAGAACCGGAGCAAGAATTTCTTCCGGTGATGCTCAACAACCTCCACCAAGAAGCAGCCGCCCACAAACCAGCCGGCCAACACACCCTGTCGAGACAGCCCTACACCACCAGGCCGAAGACGCCGGCGCAACACCTGCATCTCGCCACGCTGCCAGCCGGCGGACAGCATGTCACCACCACCTCTTCCCCTTCCCGCTCTGCCAGCACCACCGCGCCCGCAGACCAGCGCCTGCAGAAAGCCCGCAGAACACCGTCTGCAACGTGCCCGCAGGCAGCCGCCAAGCCATACCCGCCGGCCCTGGAAGCCCAGATCAGGCCCATCTGGGCCCGCGCCGCCACAGGAGCCAGGAGCGCCGCCGGAAGCCGCCTGCTCCGCCCTCGCCTCAGCCGCCTCCTCCTCGGGCCTCAGCGCAGCGCCGGCCGCCGGCTCGCCGCCGGACACCATCGCTGTACCACCACGCCCCGGGCGTCGCGTCCACCGCAGCTCTCCCCATAGCCTTCGACTTCGGAGGCGGGGGGCCGCCACCACCGCGGAGAGGCCAGCGGTAGCGGCGGCGGGGAAGGGTGGGAGGTGGGGGGGTAAGTGGCGGCGGCGGCGATTTCCCCCGAGTTCGCCCACGCGGGGCGACGCGGGGGTTGGGGGGGAGGGGTGGGGGGATGTGTAGACTGCGCTTGCTTGCTACGGGAAGTTCGGTGATGTACTGTGCTGCTATTGCAATTCCAAATCCAATCATGATGCATGACGCTGGGGAAATTCCCGGTCCGCTGGAATAGTTTACTTGTGATCTGGACCCTTGGGCACCATATGTAGATTACTAATCCATCATTCGTATTTGCTTTGTCGCCGGAGTACGTTAGAGTTGTCTCCATCTCGCAGATGCCGGAGAACTGGAAGCACAACTTGCAGAAATCCCGTGTTCGATCATAAGCTACAAATAAAAGTAGTCTATCGATTCCCCCGCTTTTTAAATAAAGCAACGACCAATTGACAACCACAGAAACAAAAACTACACCACACACCACACAAGCTGGGGCATCAGCAAACATAGCACCCAAAACAAAAAGAAATGAAGAACATGGCGAAGCGACTAAATGAAGATGACCCTCCATCGCTGCGTCCTCCGAAATTGTCCCACCACACTCAAGGCACCCGATGCTTCTACAACCAAGCAGCATCTCCCTCGGAAGGGGCACCGTCGACACGGCGCAGCTACTCAGACCAGCGCACTAGTCTTAGGGTTTCCCCCCGGAACTCGGTGTAAGGTGAACTCGGCCTACCCGACGCCCTCCAGCAAGATGCCACCCGAAGGCGACCCCGCGTCGGTGTCAAACGAGTCAACACGGATTTCTCACGAGCACGAGTCACACAAACACCCAGACACCACCGGCTCACTTGACCTAGGGTTTCCCCCGGTACATGGTGTAATGTGAACTCGGGCTGCCCCGACGCCCTCCACAAGGAATGGTGCCACCCGAAGGCGACACCGTGTCGGTGTCAAACGAGTCAACATGGATTTCTCCCGAGCACGAGTCACAAGAACACCCGGACACCACCGGTGCACCACCACCAGCTTCTCCGCCCACTTGCACGCGCCACCACGCTCTTGCCGTCATCATCATCGTCTCTCCAAGGGCACTGGATCATGGTCTGCAAAACGGAGTAGAGAACTTCACCGGAGCGAGGGAGAGCAGCACCGCAAATCGACGGGAGGGAGCAACCTCCACCACCAAGAGGCGGTAGCCGACCGGACAGAGTCGCCGGAGCAAACCAGGCCCGCCTGGCCCGGCCGGGCCTATACCAGCCTGTAAAGCTCCTACAACCCGCTGCAGCAGGTCGGCTCACAGGGCCGCCGTTCCCTACTCCTGCAACATCGCCACCACCATATCAAGGAGGAGCCACAGCAGCACGCAACCTCGGCCCACTCAAACCCGTATAGGCCCGCTCAAGCCCATCTGGGGGCCAAAGCAAGGATCAGGGCCAAGCCGCCACGCCGCTGCGGAGCACCACCGCACCAGCCACCTCCGGCCGCCCCGGACCACGCCCGCCCGAAGAGCACCGCCGCCACAGAGGGAAGGGCCCCGACCCACCCAGTCACGACGCGGGGACAGAAGATCCGCCGTCGGGGCGAAGCCCCATGACCCATGCCGACTGCGGGGCAAGAGGGAGAAGGTAGAGGAGGGGCGGGCAAACTACTACCCCTCTGTATCAAAATATAAACGTGTTTTAGTAATTATTATGTAGATTCATATGCATTTTAAACTGAAAAATAAGTTTAGATAAGTACGTAACAGGAAAATCTGATAAAGTACAGCTTATATTTTAATGGTGTTTTTACAGTACCTTTTACTACTACTCAAACATTCATTTAAGGGTACCATAAAAGATCTCATCTTTTATATCTAAATAGTAAAGACCCACTACAACGAATTCTCTCAATATGCAGCATATCCACATCATCAAATATGCTTGACCAATCATATCCTGCCACATAAACAATTTTCCACATGAACAAACCCTGCCACGTAATGAAAAAGGGGGAAATTAATTCACTGAATGCAAATGATACCATCAGTCGCTTGGCCACACATCTCATTTCCCATTTATTTGTTCTGTCTCCTCTCCTCTCATCCTGTTTCAGACCAGGTTATCTATACTAACTTACAATTAAGAGGTAAAACTCCATATGCAAAGTACCAACTCACTTCCCCTGCTGCACCGAACGCATGATTGCACGACTATTGGAAAGCACCCACTGCGTTGCTAGCTCATTACTTTTTATGCAATAAATGATTTTGAAACGGAAGAACTCCAACAGCCGTGTAGGTAGCCGAACAGTCAATTTTCGCCTTTAAATTGGTTTGCCTCTGAGCACACCGATAGTATGGTGTTCATCCAAGCGTCAGTTAGCCTTACCATCAACGATTGTTTCATGCATACTCTGTTACATGAGCAATCCATTTTGTTTCCATCCTCTAACAATCCATTCAGTCCGGTCAGTCCGGCCAGTCAGTGAACGCTGCAGGCATCATGGTTGGAAGGTCGATGACATACAACCGTGTCTGCGCCGTGGCTATACCTGTGGACAACCAGATCACATATCAAGGTCACACGTTAACACTGAATTTTAGAATCTTTGAATGATGGTAGGAGGGATCGGGTCATTACCTAGCTTATTGTTGTTGTGTTATATGACACGCATGACAAGATGATGGTATTATACAAATCAGACGTTAACTCCATTGTTTTTACGCATTTAAGTGGCTACAGCCTACAAGATTTCGGATATCGGTGTCTGAAGGAATCATTTCATTTTAATCACTATATTCTCATGTATATAGAAAGGTAACTACCTTATGATTCCTCTTATATAAGCAAGATTCAGCATATTGGCTCTATACAATGTCATCTATTACGACCATATTTGATATTTAAGTGATAAAATATAACTGAGCGTGTCTTGGAGAAAACCATTTATACATTTTATGGTACGGGAGTACTTATCTTTTTTTTAGATACACAGTACAGACGCAGACGCTCACAAATACGCACGTACAGACACCCCTATGACTGCACACACGCAAACCCTACCCCTATGAGCACCTCCGAAAGACTGGTCCGGCATATCTTGAGGTTGACGAAGTCACCACGTGCGTCTCGTTGTTGACGGGCACATCACCTACCACCAGTGGTGATTTTACCATACCTCCGCCTAGGGCACGTGCCCGGGCTTTGCTCCGACGACCTAAGGAGCTCCGGCCATGGATAGAGCGGCAGGGTGCTGAAATCTCGATCTGAGACGAAGAAGACACGTTATTTGGGCCAATTTTGCTTCATGGGCCTGGTGTTTTGTCTTCTCTCGGGTTGTTCCTCTACTGGGCCACGCCTCCACCTCTCCCTCACGGATGGGCTTGGGCCAAGTGCCCAGGCTTTGAATTTGGCTGGCTCCGCCACTGCCTACCACTGAAATCATAGCGCCGGTTAAATCATATAAAGTCCAGAAAAATGTGACCACACATGTCAAGTCTGGGATTTGAACCTGAATGGGCTGGTTCCAGCATAATGAACCAAACCAGTTGAGCTAGTCTCACTTCGCCTTATCCCTTTGCTTCTGACCATGCACTCAGTGGTACCTCTCATTATTTTGACTAATTTATTTGAATGAAGGTATCATTTTCTATGTTTGTTGGGTGGATAGGAACTCCAAACCGTGGCAACTATTCTTTTGTATTATACATTATACAATTTTGTACAAGTTCTTTTTTTCGGTTAGATAATGACAATAGTTTGTTTTGTCAATTATGTACAGCGTATACTGGTTGCATTCAGTATTGACACTCCAACATTACTTTCAACACTTTTTCATCTCTCTATGTGAGATTCCTATTGATATTATAATTTTTTGTGTCAAATTTCTATGTTTGGAACTATAGAGTCACGGAGTACATCTTAACATGTAATTTTTCATTTCATTCAGGAAAAAATGTACTCCCTCTGATCCGTTTTAACTGGCGCTGGAAATGAACCGAACATGTTCAAAGCATTGTGCAACCTGCGACTATTAATTAGGATCCGAGGGAGTAGCTGAATTTAGAGATGACAATATGGCTCTATTGATCTGATATGACGTGCACCTCTTTCGCTAACTACTTTTTTGCTACTATATCCCCAGCAACGTGCGGGATATCATCTAGTTTTAATAACACAAGGAGTAGTTAGTAGATATTCTGACTGATCCGTGATTGATGTCCGACTCTATTTTGTATGTGGCCGGTAGGAGTAAATTTAGGCAGAGGCCAACATCTGTGTTTATCAAATAGCTCTTTCTGTAATCTTCATCTAATTGTAACTGTAATATTACAAATGACTCTTTGACAGATTTTGTCTGAAATGAAGGGTGTACTGCCAGTCTCTACATCAAAGGATGTACACGGCCTGTTTTTATTAACAAAAGGAGAAAACATAAATCATAAAAAGATACATAGATTAACCGAAAGTCACCGTCCAGAATAGAACTAGTTACATCTACAAGCTTAATGAAGGGGTGGACCGGCAAGAGGCCAGAGCCAAGTGCCAAAATCTCACACACCAACGCACGTCATTTAGATTCAGAGGCTACTAAGACCGCCCAATAACAAGTCGTGAGCACAAATCGGTCCAGCGGACACATGACGGCGTCAATGCTCTACTCCGTTGCGGTCTTCCAGCGATCCATCCTCAACAGTGATCAGATGCAGTGACCTTGCTAGGTCTGTCATCGACACCACCACGTCGCTAGACATCACCACTTTCCTGCGTGTGTCCATCATCCCACGTCCATCGCCGAGACCCCGTGATGCAACACCGCCAAAAATCATTGTCTTCAGTGCGGTAGGTAAGATGCCGAACCACCTTAGAGCCCTTGAGTCAGCACTTGCTCCAAAGACGATGCCCCGCAAGTGGGGATGCAGCGGCAGCCGCAGCCATCGTCCGATCCAGGCGACCCAGATCCAAGGTTTTCCCCGGAGCGGCCGACCCTCAGCTGATTTACGCGGTGATCCAACATCGCCACACCTCCAAGATCACGCTAGAATGAGCTCCAACACAGTGCCTCCAACGAGGTAGACGATGTCACGCGCCACCATTGTTCGGTCCTACAAGTCGAACCTAAGGTTTCTCTTAGAGCTCGACGCAACCAAGATAATAAGAAGACATAGCCGATCATCGGTGGCGCCCCCACCAACACGACAAGAAGGGTCGCATCAGATTAGATGAATCTGTCATAGCCAAAGCCAGCCACCGCAAACTCCATAGATGTCAACGAGATATGCGCTCCATCACCGCCATACGCATCCGGTGTGAACTTCGCCGACGACCTCCACGAGCGTCGTCGTCGTGCTCACCGATCGTGATTGGCATGCCACGTAGATCTGTTTTAAGTGTGGTCATGTGAGGTAATCCCACTATATAAAAAGAGGTGAGAAGAATCATCACATAAACACAAGCATGTTGTTTGGTTGTATGCACCATGAGGGTTGTTATTTCCCATATGTAGGCTACCAAGCGACTAGAGAATTTTCGTCGTAAACCTAATTGGTTACTTCCAATTACTTAAATCAATAGTTCAAACCACACTTAAAGGTAGGGCATTTCCCATTTCTATAGAAACTTTTGTACCAGATACTCCCCACCAAAAATTTAATATGTCTATTCTATAATATTTCTATACATATAGAATATGATATCTAATATGACACCTAATTTTTCAAAGGAATTGGATTGGTGAGTTGCCCATTCAATGACTTTGCCGCTGAATGTTCCGGAAACGGGTACCATCGAATCAGGTGAATTAGAGAATAGATGGAGTTCCATTGGCATTTTAGTCTTTCACCTCCTTTCAGGACCAATCCGAAAGATAATCCAATACCTTTTGGTCCTGAATATCAGAATAGGAAGAACAAATCAGACTCTAGATATGTGACAATACATGGAGGAACCACAAACCCCTCCTCCGTATACCGTGTTTCCTGCGTGGGGGCGGGGGAGGGGTGGAGGAGCCACGAACAAGTTGAGCCAAGCCTCCTTGTTGCCATAGTCCTCCGTGTTGAACCCAGTCCTGATCACTCCCCCAAGCGGATCCAGACAAGTAATGTCCGAACATAGACGACTGATACGTCATGCAACCCTACAACCTCTAGGACGGAAATTTAGTGGTTATTCGGAGGAAATCATCCGAAATACGCCGAAGTGTTTTGAAACAGTAAACAAGATAGAGAACCACGAGGAGGAAGAAGAGGATTGGCCACGTCCTCGCATGGCCGTGGCCGACAAGGTCTGCTCAGCTAGGTCGTGACCGAGATTGTATTATTCTTGAAATTAGCTATAAACTGTATACGGCCTAAGGTGTAGGCCCCGTACCTCATGGCTTTTTTGCACTTTAGCCCCTCAACTTTTAGCTAATCAACCCACAGTCCAACCAATAAGTTACAAGTTATGCAGTTCAGTCCTTGGAACCGCTTCAATGGATAGAGTCGCCGCCCACTCCATATCCAGCCGTCGGCGGTCGGAACATGGCAGGAACGAGGTGAACGAATCCATCCATGGCAGATGTTCGACTTGGCGCTTGCACGCAACCACGACCGGAAGCTGAGCCCGGTCATCCGCCACGCGGTACCCAGACCCAGAGCCCCCGCCCTCCGGCGATGGCCGCCAGTCTCCTCCTCGGCGACGCCACCATGGCCCGTGGGCCCACCTCGCCTTGTGCCGCCAGCGCCTTCACCTATGCAGCTGGCCCCCCAGGCCCTGTGCCCGCACCGCCTCAACCTCGGGCGGTGGCTGAGGGGAGTATAAGTTGGAGGAGGAGGAGCCGAGGGAGCGGGAGGCGGAGATGAGGCGGCGGCTCAAGGACGCGGAGGACCATCGCACTGTAGTTGCTATTCGTCGGACATGCCGACAACGTTGATCGGGACGCCGCTCCACTTCGCATACACCGACTCCCTGTCCGTCCTGCACCGGTCACAAGGACACGGTATGATGCATGCTGGACGCCGCCCAGCACTACGGTATAGAGAGGCTCAAGGCGATCTGTAGGCGCATCCTGAACAAGGGCATTGACGTCCAGACCATGGGCCAACATCACGACTTCAGCAAATTGAGACAGGATTGTATGGAGTTCAATTCAGAAGACGAGAATAACAAAAACGTTTAGGCGACGAATTTGTTCTTCAAAGTTTTATTGTAGGTAGTAGGAGTAATAGCGAGATTTTTAAGGGTAGAGTTGGCCATTTCCTTAAACTTGATGCAGATTTTGAGATTTACTCGAATACTATAAGTTCAGGATCATTCACAAAGTTCACGGTGCACTCTACATATCAGTAGAGTTGGCCAGTTCACTTACCTCGATGCACACTCTAATGATCAAAACCTCAATTCACAAAGTGGCACCAAGTGCAACGACTAGCTTTTTTACCTACATCTCAAATTATTAAATCATGTTTCGTTTTAACACTTCAAATTATTTTTCAACTTCATTTATCAAAACTCATTGTGTATAGACTATTTCTGTTCGTAGCAACACACCCCGTGTAGTTTGCTAGTTAGCTGTAAACTGTATTATTTCTGATTTTTAAAAATAAAATTAGCCAGCCGCGGCGAGGATCTTTCCCGCGACCAAGTTGCGTTCAAATTTGGATCCGGTTTCCTTCTTCGTCACAGAGACCGACCGGGTTAACAAATCACACACCGCCACCGCCACGGGATGAGAAATTCCCCGCAGTCCTCCTACCCTAACGCAAAAAAAAAATTCAGATCCATGGCGCCTTCCTCTAATAGACATATAGCTGGCCAAACGGGCCCGAGGCACGGTTTTTTTGACACGGCCCAGGCATGGCCCGGCCCGCGAATAATCGTTCCGTGCCGGCCCGCGGCCCGTCCGTGCTCGTGCCCAGCTACGATCTGGAGCACGTGGGCCGGCCCGGCACGGCACGTCAGATTCGTGCTGGCCCACGGCCAGGCACGGCCCGTCGCGTCGTGCGGCACGCGAGCACGCGCGGCACGCCAGGAGCCCGCGAAGCACGGCCCAGCACCGGGCGGCACGCGAAGCACGCGGCGGCACGCGAAAGCACGCGCGAGCGGCACGCCGAAGCCGACCGTTGGGCACGCCAAGCACGGGCGGGCACGCTCGGCACGCGTCGCCTGCGGCACGCCAGGCCCAGGTACGGCCCGGCCGACCGTTGGAGGCTGTTTTTTTATCCGAATTTGAATTTTGAACCCCTAAATCTCAACATTTTTTACTATAAATATGCCTACTCACTCACAGAATTTTTCACACTCATCTCACACTTCTCCTCCCACACTTCTCATCCTATCCTATGGCTATGGATCCTCCGCTCCCCCTCCCCCCCCCCCCCCTTTAACCCAGTTCCCGACGGGTATATCCCGGAGCCGATGATCAACTTTCCCATAGGTTCTTTAGGACTTACCACCGAAGATTACGTCTACTTAGAAACCGATAACACACCCCAATTTACATCCCAAGGTGGTTCGAGTAGTACCGCCCCCACGGCCTCTACCTCTACCGGCACAAAGAGGGCTCGAACTTCCAGGATGTGGACGGAGTGCCATTTCGAGTATCGTGCTAACACACTCGAAGATGGCAAGGTGGCACACCAAGCGGTGTGCAAGTGGCCGGGGTGCGGGAAGATCCTCAGCGGCGACTCGAAGCATGGTACCGGTCACTTGGACCGGCACCTCAACAGGCACCGGGAGGCGAACTCACAAGCGTTAGCGAGAAGACAAGGGGATCTACCTTACGTCACCGACGGCCAGGTAAGGAACTTCAACTACGATGCTACTGAATCTCGTAGAGGACTATGCCATGTTATTGCTGCACATGATTTACCGCTTGGTTTTGGGGAGTATCCCGCTGTTGTAGAATGGATTCAAACTTGCCATAATCCACAATATCGTCCAGTTTCTAGGCAAACTACATCTAGGGATATGAAAAAACTAGCTAAGAAATGCAAAATGAAATAAAAGATGAGTTTGCAAACTGTACATTTTCCGTTTCATTAACATCTGATATATGGAGCGGTAGAGCTAAACAAGATTATCTAAGTGTTGTAGCTCATTACGTGACCACTGATTCTTGGGAACTAAAAAAAGCGGTCATTGGATTTGAATTAATGGATACTAGACATACTGGTAGAGCAATTGCTGATAAAATCTTGCATGTCGTGCAAGAATTTGGTCTCGAGAATAAGGTGTTTGCAATAACTTTAGATAATGCTTCAAATAATACCACCGCAATGGATGATATTCGTCCCATACTTAGTGGTTATGCCTCAGCACATCTTTTCCATCAACGTTGTGCATGTCATATTATTAATCTAATTGCTAAATGTGCTTTAAAACATCTCGCCGAACCCATTGAAAAAATTAGAAGTGGCATTGTTTTTTTAAATGCTTCTAATCCACGACTAGCTGAGTATAAGAGCTGGTGTGATGCGGCTGCAGCGGCATCACATGTCTATAATATAGATATGAGCATTAGATGAAACTCTACATACATAATGATTAGAGATTTGATCCGTGATAAACAAATGTTTACCACATTTGTTAATGCAAATTCACACGGGACAATCTTTTTATGTGATGCTGACTGGGATATTGCAAACATGGTCATGCAATTTCTAGAAGTTCTTTATGATGCAACCAACATATTGTCTGGGGTTTATTATCCCACAACTCCTCTACTAGTGCATCAAATTTATTTCCTTGCTGATCACCTAAAAGCACATGAAAATGATCCTAAGTTAAGAGAGGCTGTTAAAAAAATGAAAGCAAAGTTTATAAAATATAGGAAAGAAATTCCTGATTTATGTGCCTTTGCATTCATTTTGGACCCGAGGGCTAAAATTGAGGGGTTCGGTGATGCTTTATCTCTCTTAACTATCGCATTAGACTGTGATTATAGTCAATACCAATTTACTATTAAGAGCAAGCTCGCTGATCTGTACGACAAGTACGAGAATAAGTTTGTAGGGACAGTTCGTCCTCGACGGCCTACACAAGCCCAACGGCCCGGAAAGAAGAAGACCATATTCAAGATGTTCGCCAGCTCCGCTAGTGGAAGTCCAAGCAGCGCCGCCGGGAATGAATTAGCAGCTTACCTCAACGACCGTCCGCTGGTCGTCCACGATGAAGATGACTTCAACATTTTGGAGTGGTGGCGTGATCACAAACAAACATATCCCGTGCTTTCCATTCTAGCACGCGATGTGTTAACTGTTCCAGTGTCAACAACATCGTCGGAGGGAACATTCAGTCTAATCGGAAGAGTTCTAGAGCCAAGAAGAGCTAGTCTCCACCCTGATATGGTGAAGAGTTTGATGACGGTAAAAGATCGCGATCGGGCAGTGAGAAGAACCCAACACATGCCGGAGGACCCTGAGTTGACTGCCGCACTAGAGTATCTTCATATCGATGATGAAGATTGAAGAATAACTTTTCTTATCCTTTTGTAATTTTCCTTTTTTTATTCTTGTACTGAACTTGGTCTGTAATATGAACAATTAAGTCGGACAGCAGCAAGTATCAGACGCACTCTTTTTCCTTCCAGGGTACCTAACGGGACTGGAAGGTTTTAATGAGGCGGCTTGCTAGCTGAATAAAAAATATTTATATCATATCACCTTTGGCCCCATTTTTGTCATTTTTCTTTTTTTTTACCTTTTCCATATCACTCTTTTTTCTGCTAGGCATGTTGGGCATGCTAGGCACATGGGCATGCTGGGCATGCTAGGCACACAAGGCACATTTATCCTGCTAGGCATGTATGGGCATGGCACACTTCTATCTTCGTGCTATAAATACACCTCATAACTCATACTTCTACTCTCACACTCATCACACACTTGTACCCTCTCACAGCCTCACACTGATCCCACATTTCTCATTTCACACTTCTCATCCTATGGAGCAGCCACCTCCCCACACACATCCTAATGGTGGTAGTATCCCGGTACCAGAGCCGCAAAGGCAGCGGCGAATCTCACCGCTGTGGACAGAGGGTCATTTCGAGTATCGTCAAGTGACACTCGAAGATGGCACGGTGAGACACCAAGCGTTGTGCAAGTGGCCGGAGTGCAACATGATCCTCAGCGCCACCCCGAGAAATGGTATCGGTCACTTGGAGCGTCACCTCAACAGGCACCGACTTGCGGCGGCAAGAAGAGTTCCATAATCATCTGTAATATGAATAATTAGTCGGAAAGTAGCAAGTTCCAGACGCACTCTTTTCCTTCCAGGGTACCGCACGGGACTGGAAGGTTTTAATGAGGCGGCTTGCTAGCTTAATAAAAGTATTCAAAATCATGTCACCTTTGCCCCCTTTTTTTTAATTTTTTTAATTTTTTTTTATTTTTTTCCGGTGTGCCGTCGTGGGCCGACGTGCCATGCCGGGCCAACGTGCGGCCCACGTGCCGGCGTGCTCGTGCCCGGAAGCCGAGCGCAGCACGTGGGCCGGCCCGGCACGACACGAATGCTGTCGTGCCCTTCGTGGGCCGTGCCGCTCGTGGGCTGTGCCGAGGCCGGCACGCGACGGGCCGTGCCGGGCGGCCCGTTTGGCCAGGTATAAAAAGACATCAGCCCGGTCCTTCCCCGACCTCAGTCTCCGTATCCATGGCGCCCTCCTAAAAAAAGTATTCCCCCGGTCCTACTCTAGCATCCTCAATCTCCGTATCCATGGCGCCCTCCTCACAGAATCCCACGATCTTTCGATCCGAGGCGTGGCGCCGCCTGACGAAGGCCCAATCCGTCGCCGGCTTTCCCGAGTCGGTCCTGCTCAACAGGACCGGGCGGATCTCCAAGGACGCGAACGAGACTAAGTTGCCCCGCAAGTCAGCCTGTAAGTGGACACGTTAGCGGAAGCCCACCGATTCCCCACTTGCATCCATGTAAGTCAAATGGGATGTCGCTACATGTTAGCAGAAGCCCACCGATTTCCCACTTGTATCCACTTGAACCCGCCAGCTCCCCGCAGATCCTGCTAGCCACGAACAAAACCGGCCGATGAATCGCTCATGTTGTTCTCAGATTGGTTTCCTTCTCAGATCCAGAGATATAGGTGATATTCCAAATCTGCTTCCGGTGGATCTTGCCTGAGGCATCGCGAGAGGGAAGAACAGATGCAGAGGTCGTGATATTCCTCGTCGCCGGAGCCGAGTCGAGTTGAGCAGCCTTGCGCCTCGCCGGAGGTCGTGACCTACGCGGCGAGCTCTGGGACTGCACTCACGGACTACAATTCACTACAAGAAATCGGGTCTATTGCAACAACAGTATTCGTAGCAATAAGTGTCGAATCGTGGCAATAGGTACCTATTGCCACGACATGACATTCGTTGCCAAGCGTTGCGAAATGTCCTATGGTAATAGGTTGTTGCCACGGAAAAAAAATTGTGGCAAGAAAGCTTGCAATTGCAACGACGGTGTGGCAAGTTGCAACATTTTTTTCCGTCGCATTACACGCTTGATGCCACAATTTGGTTCGTAGCCATAGCTTACTTCAACAGTCGCCAAACCCGTGGCGATTGTCTACTTGTGGCAATAGGCATTTGTGATGATAGCTTATTCCAACAATAGCCGTTCGTGGCATATGCCATTCCGTTGCAACATGTAATTGTTGCAATATACAAGAACCCTATGGCAACAACCCCCGTTTCATGGGCACGTCTCTTTCGCCACAAACCATTTATTTGTGGCATTAATTTATGGCAACAACTCTCATAACGTGGTAACAAATAGTTATCGTAACGACTAGAATGTTTGTGGCGATGACCTATTGCGACAATACAAACAATTTGTGGCGAAAGGACTATTTCAACAAAGTTGAAATTTGTGGCGCCAAGTGGTTATCACAGCGGTCAAATTGTTTGTGCCGGGAAATTATTGCGACAACATAAACGATTTGTGGCAAAAGGATTGTTCCAACAAAACTAAATTTGGTGGCGTCAAGCAATTATCTCAACATTTAGTGGAATTGTGGTGACAAGTTACTGCAACAATACAAAGTGTTATGTGGCAACATCTTAACGCCACAAAGTTGGCTGGCGTGGCGGCTAAGCTTTGACGCAACGATATATTTTTTGTGGTACTAACATGTTGCAACAAAAACTTGATTGTGGTAATAGAGTATTGCAACCCAAAAAAAATTATAAATGCCTTCAATTATCCATAAAATATCACATTTCGCATAGCAAATATTCATAAAATAAAACTGACAAATAATTTAGCAATCATTCAACATACTGAATGTGCCATCCTAATCTAGTGCAAAGACTAAAGTGTTCGTGGTGGTGGTCCAGTCCAGTCCAATCCCGCAGTCCAGTCCAATCCAGCGCACTCGTACTTAATATTTTGGATCCTGTAATCAAGAAATTGTTTAGCTAAAGTTTATTTGTACACCATAACATATCATACAATGCAATTTGGGCATACATGAGAAATTTACATTGACTAGTGCATATGAAACAAACTTCAGATTTTGTACAGGTCTGCATTAATCAATCATCTAAGTAAAGAAAAGTGGGTGTATCAATCATCTAAGCTAACAAGAGTAAACAGAAGCAAGCACATATCACAACTTTATACTAATGAGTCAAATCTGATTTGCTCAACACTCGAGCAACAACAGCCAGCAGAGTAAAACTTAAAACAATGTGGATACGTAACATATGGCCAAAACTTAAATATTTATGTAACTCTAGATAATAAGAAAAAAAATAGTGCACTAACAGAAAATCATTCATGCTCAATATAACCACTTTCTAAACAAGCATGTACTGACTTACCATTGCTCGAAAATGCCTATTGTTCATGACAGCTTGCATGAGAGTGTTTGGAGGAATTACATTGTTTTTTGAACCTAAAGCCCCTGCGGTACCAGCTTTGTGTGAAAGACCATTTTGCTCTTTGTTGGACCTTTTGTTGGGAGTGAGCGTCTGCAAAGAGAAGTGCCACAAATAAAACACAAGTAAGCAAAAAATTTCAGGGAACACACATTAGAACTTGCAAAGAATCCGCAAGACGCAAGGAGTAGGAGGATATCAAGTCTACATGTGTACTTACTGCATTGTTACAAATCTAAACAGAATTTTACAAGTTTTCAATTGTTGATAGAATATGTGCAAGTTAACTACTACAGCGGAGTACAATACCAAATATTTGTCTAAAAAAACACAATACCAAATTGGAGTCATTCTCACTAGATTTATGCAACAAATTGCTGGAACAGGTTACTCTAAATATTCACATACACCTACAGGTACATAGCAACATGCAGCAACGTACAGGCTCTCACCTAATAGTCTAGCAAAAATAATCTTATAAGTTTGCAAGTATATGAGTATGATCACCTGATTAGTTTGCGGCTGTTGGGTTCCCATCTGTTGGCTCAATAGTGCAATCTTTGCCATCATGTTTTGCTCAAGTTCAAGTCTTGATTTTCGCTCCTCCTCCAACAATTTATGTCTTTCAGCACGCTCTTCTTCTAACATCTTCTCAAGGTTTTCTCTCTCAGCACGCTCCGAGTCTATCCTATCTTGTGTGCTTTCACGTTCAGCTTGTAACTGCTCTTGTAATTCACCGACCTGTTGGATGAGGTGAGTGTTCACCCTCTGGGTCTGTTCGTGAGCACGGGCTTGATCTTGAAGCTGGAACCTAATCCTTTCAGAACCACTCGGTGGTTTGGCCATGTATCCATACCCACGAGGCTGCGATGACTTGCACTTCAGAGTGTCTTTGTAGGTAGTCTGGAAAATATTGCTTCGTTCTTCACTTGAAATTGGACCATGCATTTCAGTCTCTTTGTTTTGAATCGCTTGACATGTTTTGTCCTAAATACAACAGACATAATCCCATTAGATGAAGAACATTAAAGAACATTAGACAACTAGAGAATAAAAATCATTTAACTCACATAAACATCTTGCGACTCTTTGTTAGCCCATGTTCCATTCTTCTTGTGGGTCAGTTCCCAAAGAGCAACAGAATCTGGCTCTTCTCCAGTTTCCAAGTTTCTCTTCAAGTAGTAAAACAGTAGATGGTTGAAACATGAAAGCATATTTAGAGGCAAATCATACATATATAGGTAGGACTCGTACCTTCTCAAAACTTAGTTGTGACAACGATTTTGATCCAGCTTTGTGGTTTGTCTTCCGTTTCTTACGGTTGTCCGAGTTCTTTTGGCTGATTTCCTATTCATTCATTGAAACGAAACATAACCCTAGACGCCTTTTGTGGTCAAGACCTTTTGTGGTCATCTTGAGAGCCCTCAATTAAGTTGTGGGTGTGTATCTCAAGACTTGGCAGCCCCCAATTCAGTTGTGGGTGTGTGCCTCAAGAGTGTTGTACGGGATTCGATCTCCGCCCCAAACGAGATCAATAGTGGAAGGTGAACTCGCAATATTTTGTGGTTGAGTTTATCAGGAGAAGAAGGTGAGCCTTTGCGGCGTTGCGGCTAACCTGTTGTGGTTGCGCACACCTCTCCAAACGAGACGTACACCTTTGGGTGGAGCTCGGGAATACATGCTCGTCTCCGCGTGCCTCGGTTATTTCTATACCCGAGCTCTTTACTTATGCACTTTACATTGTGATAGCCTTCGTGCTTGAAGTTATCTATCTTGCTATCACCTTGTTACTTGTATTTCTTAGCATAAGTTGTTGGTGCACATAGGTGAGCCTAGTTTATTTATCTAGGTTGTATGCTTGTTAAAGTAAACCTCTAGTTTTCTTCCGCCTTTATCAAGCATATCAGAATATCCGGGTCTTTCTTGGACCGGATTATCCGGCTTCTCGAAAAAGTTTTAAATCGCCTATTCACCCCCCTCTAGGCGACGTCTATCCGTTCACCAACTTAACAGTGAGGCTGTCAATCTCACCGGCTTGCTGTAATAATGGATTAAACATATGTGTGGAAGAATGATGTTTGTTTGCAGAGAATCAAAGTAACAGGTTTGCAGTAGGTTGTTTATCTGATTAAAGAAAAGAACCGGGGTCCATAGATCACTAGTGATGTCTCTTCATAAATAATAATAACATTAATGTGGGTAAACAAATTACAGATGTACAATTGATAGAATAGTGAAGTGCATAACAATGCATATATTAATATCATGATGTCTAGTGTGAGATTCATTTGGGCATTACAACAATATATATAGACCGTTCCAACCGCATCTATGACTAATAATCCACCTTCCGGTTAGCGTCCGCACCCCTTTCAGTATTAAGTTGCAAGCAAAATATTATCGCCTTAATCACTGCGTGTAAAGTAAGTAAGTAAGTAACATCATTGTTAGACAAAGTACTATTGTTTTATCCCTAGTAGCAATTGTACATCTACAATCTTAGAGCTTGCTGTCACTACCCCAGATTAAATAGAGACATGAACCTACTATCGAGCATAAATACTCCCTCTTTAAGTCACAACCATCTACTTGGCCAGAGCATCTACTAGCAACGAAGAGCATGCAAGATCATAAATAACACACACATGATATATTATGAAGCAAATGACTTAGTACTCAATATTCATCAGATTCCAGCAAACACAACATGAACTATTACATAACTGATCTTGATCATGATAGGCAGCTCATAAGATCTAAACATGATAGCACAAGAGGAGAAGACAACCGTCTAGCTACTGCTATGGACCCGTAATCCAATGGTGAACGACTCACGCATCAGTCTAGAGGCGGGCATGGTGACGTAGAGCCCTCCGGTGTCGATTCCCCCTCCCGGCAGGGTGTCAGGGAGAGCTTCTGATCTCCCCCGAAGTGGTGTTGATGAAGGCGGCGGCTCGGGTATCCGTGGAGGAAATATTTTCTTCGAAGGTATCTTAGATTTCTGAGAGGTATAAGTAGGCGAAAGGGCGAAGGCGGTGGAGGCCTGAGGGCCCCACACCATGTCCACGCGCGGCAGAGAGGGGACCCACACCTGGGGGTGGTGTGGGGCCCTCGGCCATCGTTTTCGTCTCCTTTTCGGTGTTCTGGAACGTTCCCAGGAAAATAGGGACTTTGGAAAAGAAATCGTTCGATTTCGAGAATATTTTCTTAAGTGCTTTTCTGAAACAAAAAAACAGCAGAAAACAGGGAACTGGCACTGTGCATCTTGTTAATAGGTTACTCCCAGAAAATGCATAAAACCATATAAAACATGTCATAAGTGGTATAATATAAGCATGGAACATAAAAAATTACAGGTACGTTGGAGACGTATCAAATACCAACATCTCAAACGGGATATACTATACGATAGAGCCCATAAAGCAAACATAACGGTCTACTGTCCTCCCTCCGTGAACATAGTTTTTAGTTGTATTGCAAAAAAGAGAGCATGTCTTTTTCTGGCCAAGATAAGCATAACAAAACTATCTAAACTTCTAAAGGCAGAGCCCAAATGTGAGAAGAAATTTTGAATATTTAGTCACCAAACTAAATATATAGTAATTAGTTCACCATCTCTGCATTTTTTGGAAGCAGAAAATAGAGCATGTAAGTAACTTGAAAATACATATCTTTGAAGCGGGATAAGGTATACTACACTCAGGTCTCACAAATTAAAAAAATGAACCAACCAACTCAAAAAGCAATAAACCAAGGAAGAAATACCATTAATGAGGCATGTCAAAATAGCACATGGCCATACAAAACTAAAATACAAACCAAGACACATGGTCAGAAAGAGGATGATAGATACCTATATCAAGTGGGATAATATAAATATAACAGCTCTCCTGGGTTATTATAGAGAAAACCAAAGGAATTAAGTTGAAAACTATACCAAAAAGGGAAAATAGATGTAAACTTATCAGAAGACTAAGTTACTATTAGTTTACCAAGTTTAACACTTTATTTGATTTAACTTTAGGAGGAGTACATGACTAATTAAAGGCTAACAGACAATGAAAAAGAAGGGCAAATACGGAATATATTGTGTGCCTTGTTGATGGAATTGATGCCTTCATATGTGCTATACTGAAAGCTTTATACAAAATATTACAAAATCTAAATATTTTTGGTCCACGGAAAGCAAAAGTTTAGTACATGGCCAGCATAACAATATGATAATATGCTTCTCAAAAGTTTAGGAAATAGTTAGAGATATATAGAAGAATGGTGCAAGAAGGCAAAGGACTTATGTAGCTCCTGCAGGTCCACAACAAAACAACCGGGTGATCATAATAAGGAAAAATCAAGTTGCAAGAAACCAAATAAAATAGGAAGATGGGAAATGCCATGCGAACCTTCAAAATCCAAGCAACACCCAGCTTCAGATTAAGGCAACATCTCCTTTAGCATGACCACCTGCTTACATGGAGGTTGGGGTGAGGAACAAAGAACCGAGGTAGGGGGAGACGGAGGACAGCAAGCATCGTTGCTGTAAATAAATTGGAAACCTAAAGAACTTAGAAATTACATCTACCTATACACACAGCCAACTGCATCCATCTCAATGCATAGCCAACTGATAGCAAAACAAAAGAAATCTTGCACGCACCTCAAACCAGCATTTCCGTTTGAGCACCAGATCCAACCTAAGAGAAATTCACAGTGGCAATTCTAGAGAAAAATGGCTACGATCAAGCTCAATCAACCCGAAAAGGGGGAAAAGATTATAAGCTATGCAAGATAAAACAACAAATACAGATAAATATTGGTAAAACGTTAGTACCAGGCCATACCCTAATGATCTTGGAATCAAGCATGCAAGTGAAGTCCAGATATCAAATTGAAATAATAAGCTTACCTCTTGACATAAGCTTATATAACTAATACAATTTTGTCACTTTGGGACCTCGGGTTCCAGACAACGATATGTGCATACAACTTGTAGATATGATCTTAAAACAATGATTATCCTCATGATACAATAACATGTCCAGATCTGAAATCATGGCACTCCGGCCCTAGTGACATCACAAAGTATAACAAGTTACAACAATGACATAAAACACTGATAGCGGATACTATGCACCATGCCCTAATGATATTACATCCATTACATGAATGATCTCATCCAATACCTACCATCCCCTCAAGGCTACAGCGGTGGATTACACACACATGGAAGGGGGAAACATGGATGGTTGATGGTGAAGTGGTGGCGATGATGATGGCGATGATCTCGTTCGATTCCCCGTCTCGGTGGAGTGCTGGAAAAGGAACTTCTGGTCCCCGAATTGAGTTTCGAGGAGGCGGCGGCGCACAAATGTGTTTCTGGGAAAAGTGATCCAGGGGCAATCGTGTTTTGGTCAGGGAGACCTTATATCTGAGAGGGGGACTCGAGGCGCCCTCATCATGTGGTGGTGCGGCCAGGGCCTATTCGCGCTTCCACATGGTGTGGGGCCCTCGTGGCCCGTCTCGTCTTCTGGCTCCGAGAGTTTTCAAAGAAAATAGGGACTTCAGCCTTTTTCCTGTTATTTTTCCCTAAAGTTGAATTTGTGCACAAAAACAAGATACCAGGGCGATTATGCTGAAAACATCGTTAGTCCGTGTTAGTTGCATTCAAAACACATAAATTAGAGGTAAAACAATAGCAAAAGTGTTTGGTATAGTAGAGACGTTTTGGCCAGAGCATTTACTAGCAACGGAGAGCATGCAAGATCATAAATAACACACACATAATATATTATGAAGCAAATGACATAGTACTCAATATTCATCGGATCTCAGCAAACACAACAATTAGCATTACATAAAAATGATCTTGATCATGATAGGTAGCTCATAAGATCTAAACATGGTAGCACAAGAGGAGAAAGCAATCATCTAGCTACTGATATGGACCTGTAGTCCAAGGATCAACTACTCACGCATCAGTCCGGAGGCGGGCATGGTGATGTAGAGCCCTCCAATGATAATTCCCCTCTCCGGCAGGGTGCCGGGAAGAGCTTCTGAACCCTCCCGAACTAGGGTTGATGACGGCGGCGGCTCTACAACTTTTCGTGGATTACTGATCAGATCCTAAGGGTTTTCGCGTCGGGGGGTATTTATAGGCGAAAGGGCTAGGTCGGCGGGGCCCTAAGGGGCCCTCACCACGTGGTGGCACGGCCAAGGGTGGGGCCGCGCCTCCACCAGGTGAGGCCGCCTCGTGGCGCTACTCCGACTCCTCTTCGGTGTTCTGGAACGTTCTGAAAAAATAGGGACTTTGGCCTTCGTTTCGTGCAATTCTAAGAATATTTCCTTAACAAATTTTCTGAAACAAAAAGCAGTAGAAAACAGGGAATTGGCACCGTGGCATCTTGTTAATAGGTTAGTCTCAAAAAATACATAAAAATTATATAAAGTGTATATAAAATATGTAACAAGTGGTATAATTTAAGCATGGAACATAAGAAATTATAGATACGTTTGAGACGTATCAAGGACTGTCCACCTCATGGGTGCCAGGGCAACAGAAGGAGGAAAGTCCTGAAGATTTTAGGCAGAGGAGGCCAGCCAGAGGGCCTCGCTATCCACCTCAGGGGTGCCCGGGCAACAGAAGGAGGAAAGTCCTGAAGATTTTAGGCAGATGAGGCCAGCCGGAGGGCCTCACTGTCCACCTCAGGGCTGCCCAGGCAACAGAAGGAGGAAAGTCCTGAAGATTTTAGGCAGAGGAGGCCAGCCGGAGGGCCTCGCTGTCCACCTCAGGGCTGTCCGGCTGTTGCCCGTCGTCGTGGCTCCTCTGAACCCACTCCATAGACAACAACTTATGCACCGCCACCGCGTGCACTGGCGTCGGCCAGTTCGCCTGAGCTGTTCCTCCATGGCCCTGTGAAATCGCACTGGAGCAGGGTGGTCGAGATGAGGCTGAGGGCGGCAGCGGGAAGGAAACATCTCAGATCTAATAGATGTGGTGGGGGCGGGGGGGGGGGGGGGGGGGGGGGACTGCTGAGCGCGGTGTCGGCCGAAGCCTAGTGGTCGCAGACCTGCTCTTCGTCACGCGGATTGAGCGGTGTTGTGGAGGAGAAGGAGAACCCGACGGTTGCTAGGTCGTGCATCGCACCTGCTGAGCCCTACGCTCCCCTCTCCCGTGTTCTCCTCTCACTCAAAGAAAGGGGAGGAAAGAGGGACAAAAGAGAGGGAGGAGAGGATGCGCTGGCTTTCCCCATCGTTCCCCGTCCCCTACGCCGTCGGATGCTCCATCGCCGCCATCGACAGGGAGACGAAGATGAGGAACGCGAGGAAGGAAGTCAACAATTCGGGAGAAAAATCGACAGCTCCCCACGAAGCGAGACACCTGGCAACGCCACACGGGGCCACAGCCAGTCAGACAAAATACGGCAGATGGTCTCAGATGGCTCGGTGAGCACCGGTTTTCAGTCTATAGATAGATAATATAGTGATCAAAATAAATGGACTGGTAAGTGTTCACATAAAAAGTTCTGCTGTGCGTGTGTAGTGACAGGTCAACGTATTTTCCTTATGAAGGCAAATGAGATCAGGGAAGTTGAGGGATGTCCTGATGCGACACCGTGATGTTCTCAAATTTCCATATACAGATTGTGAATAATGACATATAAATCCATTGGACATGGCCAGCCGTGGTGGGTATGCACCTCCTGTTGCTTTTAATTCCGGTCTTCGCAGGTGATGGCGATCGTGCAGCTCGAGCTGTATATACACAGACTATGCTGGTTGTAGGGAAGTAGAGGGATCGCCTTTTATGTCCTGATGAGACGATGTGATCTTTCCAAATCTCCATATATGTTAGTTCATAAATAAATATATAAATTTATTAGATATGGCGGCCGTCGTGGGTAGTAGTAGTACTGTACTAGTTTGCTTTTAAGTTCTTTTATGTTATCACCGGCTGTACTCTAATCACCTTCCGTCGCTCTTAATTCCGGTCTTCGCAGATGATGGCGACCAGTAACCGTGGAGTTCCAGCTATATATTCAGTGCATGCTGAATTGCTGATTGCTTATGGAAGATCTAGAAGAAGAAATATTTCCTTCAAAACGTGGAGTACATATTTTCTTCTTCCTTTGAAGCAACATTGCTACTCACACATGCCTGTACACAACACAAGCAGCCGAGCCTTCTTTTCTGCATTGAGAAACGAACAGTTGAGCTCTGAATTATACTACTCCAAAAGAAGGAAACATTTTCTTACAAGAAAATGGACCGAAATGTGGTCTTACAAAAAGAAAATAAAAGACCGACGAGTTAAGCATATACATGACTCTCATACGGAATTCTATTACTTCTTCATTTTTTTTTTCTCCTCCTTTTCTTTCACCAACCGTGAGGGTGGTCTGTCCTGACAAACGTGTTTAAACCTCTACTAACTGCCTCTTAAGAGTCTGGTGTAGTACAAACAAGTTTGATGCATCTGGGTGAGAATTCAAAAATGTGTCCACGGCAATGCATTTGTCAAATCATCCTTTTGTTTAGTACTCTCTTTGTTTCAAATTAGTAATCTAATTTGAAAGGGTATGTGCTAATGTTCGTCTTGAACTTTACCTACATTTACACTACAAAAAATACTATACTAACTAGTTGGGATAAATGTTGTTTTTTAGCTTACATAGGTCTGGCGAGTTCACATTACATACCGTTCTGAGGCATTGATTCGAAGATGAATAAGTGATCAAACAATACGCTAACCACTTGATACATAATTAAGATGGCAACATTTTCAGGAAGATATGCGTCACCTATAGCAGTATGAGCTCTCTGAACCTCGGCGCGTACCTCCTGGTATTTATCTATCAGATAGGGGTGTGTGAAGCCTCCATCTGATGAAGCTGGTTCTTTTGAAGGTGAAGTTAGTAAAAAAAAAATTTGAAGCCGGGCAATTTGCCTTTTCATTGATATAGAAGGAAAGAATTGACCAGTTTATAAGGTAAAGTTAGTAAATGAACTGCTTGATTCTGACCAATTTGATTAAGAGATTTGTGAAGACATGTCCATACTGTCCTTTGCATTACATATTTACATAACAATCTCCAAAATATACGCACTTGTGTTTCTTTAGAGATTTGTGAAGATATGTCCATACTGTCCTTTTCTTAGAACATTAGCACAACCAGCTGCCCAAGCATTTTAAAATTGATTTTTCTTTATGGCTTCCATTTCTCCTTCCATTCCAGTTCATATATATATAACAAGAATCTATGCTCATGGGCAAATCACCAAACATCCAGCCAATCCCTGGCCTTCCACCCCCTTCTTCACAAGAGAGAGGTCGAGAAACGCAAAGAACAAGAAAGCGAAGCCGGATCAACAAAAAGAATGGGGGAGGCGCCGCCGTGCAGCGTCGTGCCGCGCCGGGCCGCCGCGCACTTCCGCCTGGCGCGCAAGGTCCACGTCGTCCGGCTCGGGAACGGCAGCGCAGGCGCACGGCGGGCCGGCGTCGCCCACGGGCTGTGCAGCCTCCGGCGCCAGATCAAACTCCGGTTGCTCCGCAGCTCCGTGTGGGGCTTCGCCGGGCTCTGCATGGCGGTGCTGTCGGGGCCACCCGGGAAGCCTGACGCCACGCAGCCGTGGACGGGTGTAGAGTCGTGCTTCGCCGCGCCATTGATGCCGGCCCTGCTGGTGAGGCGCGCGGGAGAGGACTAGGTAGCTGCAGCTTCATTCATGGTGATCATTGATCATGCACATAACTCTATACAGTATGCAACAATATACCCTTCTTTATAACTCTAAAGATTGCATTGCTTACAGGGCCCTGTTCTCTTCTCCGGATATTTATTAAGTATATCATTCTTCATGGTTTTGTAATTTTAGCTTCTAATGCTACGGGAAGTTTTTATTTGAACAAAACGGGCAACATTGCCTCATTTTATTTAAAAAGTAGAAGAGAATTGACCGGTTCATTTGCAGGGGAACCGGCCGAAAACCCGTACAATGCACCAATGTTATCATGGAACATGATCACGCTGGGCACACCACCACAGCCAACCCGGCTACCCACACGAAGCACAAACACACTAGAAGACCGCGTCGAGGTTGCCACGAAGTGTCATCGTCATAACTCCTCCGCGAGCCAGCGACTCCACCAGCAGCCTCCCAAACGGAGCCTCAAAAAAGTATCGGAGCCCATGTCGGCCTATGCCAACAATTGGCCACACGCGCCAAGGACAGACAGCTCCGAATCTGACGACGAGCTTCACAAGGGAAATATGCTGAACCTGCGCCGATCGAGAACTCTGTAAATCCCCCGGAGGCCGGTCATCGTCGCCGCATGGACACCCTCCACCGCAGCTCCGACTCCACAACAACACAACGGAGCAGAAGAACGCATCGGACACGCCGGGGAACCCGACTACCAAAGCCCAGCCGCGACCCATCCTCCGCTCAAAGCATCCTCTTTGCCAAACTGCACACTTGAACCTTGCACAGCTGCCCGACAACAGCCATCTTCATCGAACCCAAGGCGACTCCGAGCCGATGCCCCCAAGAAGGTAAGAGACGCAGAAGCGCCTCCATCGACCGATCCCAGATCTGAGGTTTCCCTCCGGAGTCAAGGCCGCAAGGGAGGAGTGAGCACCACACATGACGATGCTTCCAGAGAAGTCCGCAACACCCGTGGGCGTCACCACCGTTAGCTCCGGCAAGAACCGGAGCAAGAATTTCTTCCGGTGATGCTCAACAACCTCCACCAAGAAGCAGCCGCCCACAAACCAGCCGGCCAACACACCCTGTCGAGACAGCCCTACACCACCAGGCCGAAGACGCCGGCGCAACACCTGCATCTCGCCACGCTGCCAGCCGGCGGACAGCATGTCACCACCACCTCTTCCCCTTCCCGCTCTGCCAGCACCACCGCGCCCGCAGACCAGCGCCTGCAGAAAGCCCGCAGAACACCGTCTGCAACGTGCCCGCAGGCAGCCGCCAAGCCATACCCGCCGGCCCTGGAAGCCCAGATCAGGCCCATCTGGGCCCGCGCCGCCACAGGAGCCAGGAGCGCCGCCGGAAGCCGCCTGCTCCGCCCTCGCCTCAGCCGCCTCCTCCTCGGGCCTCAGCGCAGCGCCGGCCGCCGGCTCGCCGCCGGACACCATCGCTGTACCACCACGCCCCGGGCGTCGCGTCCACCGCAGCTCTCCCCATAGCCTTCGACTTCGGAGGCGGGGGGCCGCCACCACCGCGGAGAGGCCAGCGGTAGCGGCGGCGGGGAAGGGTGGGAGGTGGGGGGGTAAGTGGCGGCGGCGGCGATTTCCCCCGAGTTCGCCCACGCGGGGCGACGCGGGGGTTGGGGGGGAGGGGTGGGGGGATGTGTAGACTGCGCTTGCTTGCTACGGGAAGTTCGGTGATGTACTGTGCTGCTATTGCAATTCCAAATCCAATCATGATGCATGACGCTGGGGAAATTCCCGGTCCGCTGGAATAGTTTACTTGTGATCTGGACCCTTGGGCACCATATGTAGATTACTAATCCATCATTCGTATTTGCTTTGTCGCCGGAGTACGTTAGAGTTGTCTCCATCTCGCAGATGCCGGAGAACTGGAAGCACAACTTGCAGAAATCCCGTGTTCGATCATAAGCTACAAATAAAAGTAGTCTATCGATTCCCCCGCTTTTTAAATAAAGCAACGACCAATTGACAACCACAGAAACAAAAACTACACCACACACCACACAAGCTGGGGCATCAGCAAACATAGCACCCAAAACAAAAAGAAATGAAGAACATGGCGAAGCGACTAAATGAAGATGACCCTCCATCGCTGCGTCCTCCGAAATTGTCCCACCACACTCAAGGCACCCGATGCTTCTACAACCAAGCAGCATCTCCCTCGGAAGGGGCACCGTCGACACGGCGCAGCTACTCAGACCAGCGCACTAGTCTTAGGGTTTCCCCCCGGAACTCGGTGTAAGGTGAACTCGGCCTACCCGACGCCCTCCAGCAAGATGCCACCCGAAGGCGACCCCGCGTCGGTGTCAAACGAGTCAACACGGATTTCTCACGAGCACGAGTCACACAAACACCCAGACACCACCGGCTCACTTGACCTAGGGTTTCCCCCGGTACATGGTGTAATGTGAACTCGGGCTGCCCCGACGCCCTCCACAAGGAATGGTGCCACCCGAAGGCGACACCGTGTCGGTGTCAAACGAGTCAACATGGATTTCTCCCGAGCACGAGTCACAAGAACACCCGGACACCACCGGTGCACCACCACCAGCTTCTCCGCCCACTTGCACGCGCCACCACGCTCTTGCCGTCATCATCATCGTCTCTCCAAGGGCACTGGATCATGGTCTGCAAAACGGAGTAGAGAACTTCACCGGAGCGAGGGAGAGCAGCACCGCAAATCGACGGGAGGGAGCAACCTCCACCACCAAGAGGCGGTAGCCGACCGGACAGAGTCGCCGGAGCAAACCAGGCCCGCCTGGCCCGGCCGGGCCTATACCAGCCTGTAAAGCTCCTACAACCCGCTGCAGCAGGTCGGCTCACAGGGCCGCCGTTCCCTACTCCTGCAACATCGCCACCACCATATCAAGGAGGAGCCACAGCAGCACGCAACCTCGGCCCACTCAAACCCGTATAGGCCCGCTCAAGCCCATCTGGGGGCCAAAGCAAGGATCAGGGCCAAGCCGCCACGCCGCTGCGGAGCACCACCGCACCAGCCACCTCCGGCCGCCCCGGACCACGCCCGCCCGAAGAGCACCGCCGCCACAGAGGGAAGGGCCCCGACCCACCCAGTCACGACGCGGGGACAGAAGATCCGCCGTCGGGGCGAAGCCCCATGACCCATGCCGACTGCGGGGCAAGAGGGAGAAGGTAGAGGAGGGGCGGGCAAACTACTACCCCTCTGTATCAAAATATAAACGTGTTTTAGTAATTATTATGTAGATTCATATGCATTTTAAACTGAAAAATAAGTTTAGATAAGTACGTAACAGGAAAATCTGATAAAGTACAGCTTATATTTTAATGGTGTTTTTACAGTACCTTTTACTACTACTCAAACATTCATTTAAGGGTACCATAAAAGATCTCATCTTTTATATCTAAATAGTAAAGACCCACTACAACGAATTCTCTCAATATGCAGCATATCCACATCATCAAATATGCTTGACCAATCATATCCTGCCACATAAACAATTTTCCACATGAACAAACCCTGCCACGTAATGAAAAAGGGGGAAATTAATTCACTGAATGCAAATGATACCATCAGTCGCTTGGCCACACATCTCATTTCCCATTTATTTGTTCTGTCTCCTCTCCTCTCATCCTGTTTCAGACCAGGTTATCTATACTAACTTACAATTAAGAGGTAAAACTCCATATGCAAAGTACCAACTCACTTCCCCTGCTGCACCGAACGCATGATTGCACGACTATTGGAAAGCACCCACTGCGTTGCTAGCTCATTACTTTTTATGCAATAAATGATTTTGAAACGGAAGAACTCCAACAGCCGTGTAGGTAGCCGAACAGTCAATTTTCGCCTTTAAATTGGTTTGCCTCTGAGCACACCGATAGTATGGTGTTCATCCAAGCGTCAGTTAGCCTTACCATCAACGATTGTTTCATGCATACTCTGTTACATGAGCAATCCATTTTGTTTCCATCCTCTAACAATCCATTCAGTCCGGTCAGTCCGGCCAGTCAGTGAACGCTGCAGGCATCATGGTTGGAAGGTCGATGACATACAACCGTGTCTGCGCCGTGGCTATACCTGTGGACAACCAGATCACATATCAAGGTCACACGTTAACACTGAATTTTAGAATCTTTGAATGATGGTAGGAGGGATCGGGTCATTACCTAGCTTATTGTTGTTGTGTTATATGACACGCATGACAAGATGATGGTATTATACAAATCAGACGTTAACTCCATTGTTTTTACGCATTTAAGTGGCTACAGCCTACAAGATTTCGGATATCGGTGTCTGAAGGAATCATTTCATTTTAATCACTATATTCTCATGTATATAGAAAGGTAACTACCTTATGATTCCTCTTATATAAGCAAGATTCAGCATATTGGCTCTATACAATGTCATCTATTACGACCATATTTGATATTTAAGTGATAAAATATAACTGAGCGTGTCTTGGAGAAAACCATTTATACATTTTATGGTACGGGAGTACTTATCTTTTTTTTAGATACACAGTACAGACGCAGACGCTCACAAATACGCACGTACAGACACCCCTATGACTGCACACACGCAAACCCTACCCCTATGAGCACCTCCGAAAGACTGGTCCGGCATATCTTGAGGTTGACGAAGTCACCACGTGCGTCTCGTTGTTGACGGGCACATCACCTACCACCAGTGGTGATTTTACCATACCTCCGCCTAGGGCACGTGCCCGGGCTTTGCTCCGACGACCTAAGGAGCTCCGGCCATGGATAGAGCGGCAGGGTGCTGAAATCTCGATCTGAGACGAAGAAGACACGTTATTTGGGCCAATTTTGCTTCATGGGCCTGGTGTTTTGTCTTCTCTCGGGTTGTTCCTCTACTGGGCCACGCCTCCACCTCTCCCTCACGGATGGGCTTGGGCCAAGTGCCCAGGCTTTGAATTTGGCTGGCTCCGCCACTGCCTACCACTGAAATCATAGCGCCGGTTAAATCATATAAAGTCCAGAAAAATGTGACCACACATGTCAAGTCTGGGATTTGAACCTGAATGGGCTGGTTCCAGCATAATGAACCAAACCAGTTGAGCTAGTCTCACTTCGCCTTATCCCTTTGCTTCTGACCATGCACTCAGTGGTACCTCTCATTATTTTGACTAATTTATTTGAATGAAGGTATCATTTTCTATGTTTGTTGGGTGGATAGGAACTCCAAACCGTGGCAACTATTCTTTTGTATTATACATTATACAATTTTGTACAAGTTCTTTTTTTCGGTTAGATAATGACAATAGTTTGTTTTGTCAATTATGTACAGCGTATACTGGTTGCATTCAGTATTGACACTCCAACATTACTTTCAACACTTTTTCATCTCTCTATGTGAGATTCCTATTGATATTATAATTTTTTGTGTCAAATTTCTATGTTTGGAACTATAGAGTCACGGAGTACATCTTAACATGTAATTTTTCATTTCATTCAGGAAAAAATGTACTCCCTCTGATCCGTTTTAACTGGCGCTGGAAATGAACCGAACATGTTCAAAGCATTGTGCAACCTGCGACTATTAATTAGGATCCGAGGGAGTAGCTGAATTTAGAGATGACAATATGGCTCTATTGATCTGATATGACGTGCACCTCTTTCGCTAACTACTTTTTTGCTACTATATCCCCAGCAACGTGCGGGATATCATCTAGTTTTAATAACACAAGGAGTAGTTAGTAGATATTCTGACTGATCCGTGATTGATGTCCGACTCTATTTTGTATGTGGCCGGTAGGAGTAAATTTAGGCAGAGGCCAACATCTGTGTTTATCAAATAGCTCTTTCTGTAATCTTCATCTAATTGTAACTGTAATATTACAAATGACTCTTTGACAGATTTTGTCTGAAATGAAGGGTGTACTGCCAGTCTCTACATCAAAGGATGTACACGGCCTGTTTTTATTAACAAAAGGAGAAAACATAAATCATAAAAAGATACATAGATTAACCGAAAGTCACCGTCCAGAATAGAACTAGTTACATCTACAAGCTTAATGAAGGGGTGGACCGGCAAGAGGCCAGAGCCAAGTGCCAAAATCTCACACACCAACGCACGTCATTTAGATTCAGAGGCTACTAAGACCGCCCAATAACAAGTCGTGAGCACAAATCGGTCCAGCGGACACATGACGGCGTCAATGCTCTACTCCGTTGCGGTCTTCCAGCGATCCATCCTCAACAGTGATCAGATGCAGTGACCTTGCTAGGTCTGTCATCGACACCACCACGTCGCTAGACATCACCACTTTCCTGCGTGTGTCCATCATCCCACGTCCATCGCCGAGACCCCGTGATGCAACACCGCCAAAAATCATTGTCTTCAGTGCGGTAGGTAAGATGCCGAACCACCTTAGAGCCCTTGAGTCAGCACTTGCTCCAAAGACGATGCCCCGCAAGTGGGGATGCAGCGGCAGCCGCAGCCATCGTCCGATCCAGGCGACCCAGATCCAAGGTTTTCCCCGGAGCGGCCGACCCTCAGCTGATTTACGCGGTGATCCAACATCGCCACACCTCCAAGATCACGCTAGAATGAGCTCCAACACAGTGCCTCCAACGAGGTAGACGATGTCACGCGCCACCATTGTTCGGTCCTACAAGTCGAACCTAAGGTTTCTCTTAGAGCTCGACGCAACCAAGATAATAAGAAGACATAGCCGATCATCGGTGGCGCCCCCACCAACACGACAAGAAGGGTCGCATCAGATTAGATGAATCTGTCATAGCCAAAGCCAGCCACCGCAAACTCCATAGATGTCAACGAGATATGCGCTCCATCACCGCCATACGCATCCGGTGTGAACTTCGCCGACGACCTCCACGAGCGTCGTCGTCGTGCTCACCGATCGTGATTGGCATGCCACGTAGATCTGTTTTAAGTGTGGTCATGTGAGGTAATCCCACTATATAAAAAGAGGTGAGAAGAATCATCACATAAACACAAGCATGTTGTTTGGTTGTATGCACCATGAGGGTTGTTATTTCCCATATGTAGGCTACCAAGCGACTAGAGAATTTTCGTCGTAAACCTAATTGGTTACTTCCAATTACTTAAATCAATAGTTCAAACCACACTTAAAGGTAGGGCATTTCCCATTTCTATAGAAACTTTTGTACCAGATACTCCCCACCAAAAATTTAATATGTCTATTCTATAATATTTCTATACATATAGAATATGATATCTAATATGACACCTAATTTTTCAAAGGAATTGGATTGGTGAGTTGCCCATTCAATGACTTTGCCGCTGAATGTTCCGGAAACGGGTACCATCGAATCAGGTGAATTAGAGAATAGATGGAGTTCCATTGGCATTTTAGTCTTTCACCTCCTTTCAGGACCAATCCGAAAGATAATCCAATACCTTTTGGTCCTGAATATCAGAATAGGAAGAACAAATCAGACTCTAGATATGTGACAATACATGGAGGAACCACAAACCCCTCCTCCGTATACCGTGTTTCCTGCGTGGGGGCGGGGGAGGGGTGGAGGAGCCACGAACAAGTTGAGCCAAGCCTCCTTGTTGCCATAGTCCTCCGTGTTGAACCCAGTCCTGATCACTCCCCCAAGCGGATCCAGACAAGTAATGTCCGAACATAGACGACTGATACGTCATGCAACCCTACAACCTCTAGGACGGAAATTTAGTGGTTATTCGGAGGAAATCATCCGAAATACGCCGAAGTGTTTTGAAACAGTAAACAAGATAGAGAACCACGAGGAGGAAGAAGAGGATTGGCCACGTCCTCGCATGGCCGTGGCCGACAAGGTCTGCTCAGCTAGGTCGTGACCGAGATTGTATTATTCTTGAAATTAGCTATAAACTGTATACGGCCTAAGGTGTAGGCCCCGTACCTCATGGCTTTTTTGCACTTTAGCCCCTCAACTTTTAGCTAATCAACCCACAGTCCAACCAATAAGTTACAAGTTATGCAGTTCAGTCCTTGGAACCGCTTCAATGGATAGAGTCGCCGCCCACTCCATATCCAGCCGTCGGCGGTCGGAACATGGCAGGAACGAGGTGAACGAATCCATCCATGGCAGATGTTCGACTTGGCGCTTGCACGCAACCACGACCGGAAGCTGAGCCCGGTCATCCGCCACGCGGTACCCAGACCCAGAGCCCCCGCCCTCCGGCGATGGCCGCCAGTCTCCTCCTCGGCGACGCCACCATGGCCCGTGGGCCCACCTCGCCTTGTGCCGCCAGCGCCTTCACCTATGCAGCTGGCCCCCCAGGCCCTGTGCCCGCACCGCCTCAACCTCGGGCGGTGGCTGAGGGGAGTATAAGTTGGAGGAGGAGGAGCCGAGGGAGCGGGAGGCGGAGATGAGGCGGCGGCTCAAGGACGCGGAGGACCATCGCACTGTAGTTGCTATTCGTCGGACATGCCGACAACGTTGATCGGGACGCCGCTCCACTTCGCATACACCGACTCCCTGTCCGTCCTGCACCGGTCACAAGGACACGGTATGATGCATGCTGGACGCCGCCCAGCACTACGGTATAGAGAGGCTCAAGGCGATCTGTAGGCGCATCCTGAACAAGGGCATTGACGTCCAGACCATGGGCCAACATCACGACTTCAGCAAATTGAGACAGGATTGTATGGAGTTCAATTCAGAAGACGAGAATAACAAAAACGTTTAGGCGACGAATTTGTTCTTCAAAGTTTTATTGTAGGTAGTAGGAGTAATAGCGAGATTTTTAAGGGTAGAGTTGGCCATTTCCTTAAACTTGATGCAGATTTTGAGATTTACTCGAATACTATAAGTTCAGGATCATTCACAAAGTTCACGGTGCACTCTACATATCAGTAGAGTTGGCCAGTTCACTTACCTCGATGCACACTCTAATGATCAAAACCTCAATTCACAAAGTGGCACCAAGTGCAACGACTAGCTTTTTTACCTACATCTCAAATTATTAAATCATGTTTCGTTTTAACACTTCAAATTATTTTTCAACTTCATTTATCAAAACTCATTGTGTATAGACTATTTCTGTTCGTAGCAACACACCCCGTGTAGTTTGCTAGTTAGCTGTAAACTGTATTATTTCTGATTTTTAAAAATAAAATTAGCCAGCCGCGGCGAGGATCTTTCCCGCGACCAAGTTGCGTTCAAATTTGGATCCGGTTTCCTTCTTCGTCACAGAGACCGACCGGGTTAACAAATCACACACCGCCACCGCCACGGGATGAGAAATTCCCCGCAGTCCTCCTACCCTAACGCAAAAAAAAAATTCAGATCCATGGCGCCTTCCTCTAATAGACATATAGCTGGCCAAACGGGCCCGAGGCACGGTTTTTTTGACACGGCCCAGGCATGGCCCGGCCCGCGAATAATCGTTCCGTGCCGGCCCGCGGCCCGTCCGTGCTCGTGCCCAGCTACGATCTGGAGCACGTGGGCCGGCCCGGCACGGCACGTCAGATTCGTGCTGGCCCACGGCCAGGCACGGCCCGTCGCGTCGTGCGGCACGCGAGCACGCGCGGCACGCCAGGAGCCCGCGAAGCACGGCCCAGCACCGGGCGGCACGCGAAGCACGCGGCGGCACGCGAAAGCACGCGCGAGCGGCACGCCGAAGCCGACCGTTGGGCACGCCAAGCACGGGCGGGCACGCTCGGCACGCGTCGCCTGCGGCACGCCAGGCCCAGGTACGGCCCGGCCGACCGTTGGAGGCTGTTTTTTTATCCGAATTTGAATTTTGAACCCCTAAATCTCAACATTTTTTACTATAAATATGCCTACTCACTCACAGAATTTTTCACACTCATCTCACACTTCTCCTCCCACACTTCTCATCCTATCCTATGGCTATGGATCCTCCGCTCCCCCTCCCCCCCCCCCCCCTTTAACCCAGTTCCCGACGGGTATATCCCGGAGCCGATGATCAACTTTCCCATAGGTTCTTTAGGACTTACCACCGAAGATTACGTCTACTTAGAAACCGATAACACACCCCAATTTACATCCCAAGGTGGTTCGAGTAGTACCGCCCCCACGGCCTCTACCTCTACCGGCACAAAGAGGGCTCGAACTTCCAGGATGTGGACGGAGTGCCATTTCGAGTATCGTGCTAACACACTCGAAGATGGCAAGGTGGCACACCAAGCGGTGTGCAAGTGGCCGGGGTGCGGGAAGATCCTCAGCGGCGACTCGAAGCATGGTACCGGTCACTTGGACCGGCACCTCAACAGGCACCGGGAGGCGAACTCACAAGCGTTAGCGAGAAGACAAGGGGATCTACCTTACGTCACCGACGGCCAGGTAAGGAACTTCAACTACGATGCTACTGAATCTCGTAGAGGACTATGCCATGTTATTGCTGCACATGATTTACCGCTTGGTTTTGGGGAGTATCCCGCTGTTGTAGAATGGATTCAAACTTGCCATAATCCACAATATCGTCCAGTTTCTAGGCAAACTACATCTAGGGATATGAAAAAACTAGCTAAGAAATGCAAAATGAAATAAAAGATGAGTTTGCAAACTGTACATTTTCCGTTTCATTAACATCTGATATATGGAGCGGTAGAGCTAAACAAGATTATCTAAGTGTTGTAGCTCATTACGTGACCACTGATTCTTGGGAACTAAAAAAAGCGGTCATTGGATTTGAATTAATGGATACTAGACATACTGGTAGAGCAATTGCTGATAAAATCTTGCATGTCGTGCAAGAATTTGGTCTCGAGAATAAGGTGTTTGCAATAACTTTAGATAATGCTTCAAATAATACCACCGCAATGGATGATATTCGTCCCATACTTAGTGGTTATGCCTCAGCACATCTTTTCCATCAACGTTGTGCATGTCATATTATTAATCTAATTGCTAAATGTGCTTTAAAACATCTCGCCGAACCCATTGAAAAAATTAGAAGTGGCATTGTTTTTTTAAATGCTTCTAATCCACGACTAGCTGAGTATAAGAGCTGGTGTGATGCGGCTGCAGCGGCATCACATGTCTATAATATAGATATGAGCATTAGATGAAACTCTACATACATAATGATTAGAGATTTGATCCGTGATAAACAAATGTTTACCACATTTGTTAATGCAAATTCACACGGGACAATCTTTTTATGTGATGCTGACTGGGATATTGCAAACATGGTCATGCAATTTCTAGAAGTTCTTTATGATGCAACCAACATATTGTCTGGGGTTTATTATCCCACAACTCCTCTACTAGTGCATCAAATTTATTTCCTTGCTGATCACCTAAAAGCACATGAAAATGATCCTAAGTTAAGAGAGGCTGTTAAAAAAATGAAAGCAAAGTTTATAAAATATAGGAAAGAAATTCCTGATTTATGTGCCTTTGCATTCATTTTGGACCCGAGGGCTAAAATTGAGGGGTTCGGTGATGCTTTATCTCTCTTAACTATCGCATTAGACTGTGATTATAGTCAATACCAATTTACTATTAAGAGCAAGCTCGCTGATCTGTACGACAAGTACGAGAATAAGTTTGTAGGGACAGTTCGTCCTCGACGGCCTACACAAGCCCAACGGCCCGGAAAGAAGAAGACCATATTCAAGATGTTCGCCAGCTCCGCTAGTGGAAGTCCAAGCAGCGCCGCCGGGAATGAATTAGCAGCTTACCTCAACGACCGTCCGCTGGTCGTCCACGATGAAGATGACTTCAACATTTTGGAGTGGTGGCGTGATCACAAACAAACATATCCCGTGCTTTCCATTCTAGCACGCGATGTGTTAACTGTTCCAGTGTCAACAACATCGTCGGAGGGAACATTCAGTCTAATCGGAAGAGTTCTAGAGCCAAGAAGAGCTAGTCTCCACCCTGATATGGTGAAGAGTTTGATGACGGTAAAAGATCGCGATCGGGCAGTGAGAAGAACCCAACACATGCCGGAGGACCCTGAGTTGACTGCCGCACTAGAGTATCTTCATATCGATGATGAAGATTGAAGAATAACTTTTCTTATCCTTTTGTAATTTTCCTTTTTTTATTCTTGTACTGAACTTGGTCTGTAATATGAACAATTAAGTCGGACAGCAGCAAGTATCAGACGCACTCTTTTTCCTTCCAGGGTACCTAACGGGACTGGAAGGTTTTAATGAGGCGGCTTGCTAGCTGAATAAAAAATATTTATATCATATCACCTTTGGCCCCATTTTTGTCATTTTTCTTTTTTTTTACCTTTTCCATATCACTCTTTTTTCTGCTAGGCATGTTGGGCATGCTAGGCACATGGGCATGCTGGGCATGCTAGGCACACAAGGCACATTTATCCTGCTAGGCATGTATGGGCATGGCACACTTCTATCTTCGTGCTATAAATACACCTCATAACTCATACTTCTACTCTCACACTCATCACACACTTGTACCCTCTCACAGCCTCACACTGATCCCACATTTCTCATTTCACACTTCTCATCCTATGGAGCAGCCACCTCCCCACACACATCCTAATGGTGGTAGTATCCCGGTACCAGAGCCGCAAAGGCAGCGGCGAATCTCACCGCTGTGGACAGAGGGTCATTTCGAGTATCGTCAAGTGACACTCGAAGATGGCACGGTGAGACACCAAGCGTTGTGCAAGTGGCCGGAGTGCAACATGATCCTCAGCGCCACCCCGAGAAATGGTATCGGTCACTTGGAGCGTCACCTCAACAGGCACCGACTTGCGGCGGCAAGAAGAGTTCCATAATCATCTGTAATATGAATAATTAGTCGGAAAGTAGCAAGTTCCAGACGCACTCTTTTCCTTCCAGGGTACCGCACGGGACTGGAAGGTTTTAATGAGGCGGCTTGCTAGCTTAATAAAAGTATTCAAAATCATGTCACCTTTGCCCCCTTTTTTTTAATTTTTTTAATTTTTTTTTATTTTTTTCCGGTGTGCCGTCGTGGGCCGACGTGCCATGCCGGGCCAACGTGCGGCCCACGTGCCGGCGTGCTCGTGCCCGGAAGCCGAGCGCAGCACGTGGGCCGGCCCGGCACGACACGAATGCTGTCGTGCCCTTCGTGGGCCGTGCCGCTCGTGGGCTGTGCCGAGGCCGGCACGCGACGGGCCGTGCCGGGCGGCCCGTTTGGCCAGGTATAAAAAGACATCAGCCCGGTCCTTCCCCGACCTCAGTCTCCGTATCCATGGCGCCCTCCTAAAAAAAGTATTCCCCCGGTCCTACTCTAGCATCCTCAATCTCCGTATCCATGGCGCCCTCCTCACAGAATCCCACGATCTTTCGATCCGAGGCGTGGCGCCGCCTGACGAAGGCCCAATCCGTCGCCGGCTTTCCCGAGTCGGTCCTGCTCAACAGGACCGGGCGGATCTCCAAGGACGCGAACGAGACTAAGTTGCCCCGCAAGTCAGCCTGTAAGTGGACACGTTAGCGGAAGCCCACCGATTCCCCACTTGCATCCATGTAAGTCAAATGGGATGTCGCTACATGTTAGCAGAAGCCCACCGATTTCCCACTTGTATCCACTTGAACCCGCCAGCTCCCCGCAGATCCTGCTAGCCACGAACAAAACCGGCCGATGAATCGCTCATGTTGTTCTCAGATTGGTTTCCTTCTCAGATCCAGAGATATAGGTGATATTCCAAATCTGCTTCCGGTGGATCTTGCCTGAGGCATCGCGAGAGGGAAGAACAGATGCAGAGGTCGTGATATTCCTCGTCGCCGGAGCCGAGTCGAGTTGAGCAGCCTTGCGCCTCGCCGGAGGTCGTGACCTACGCGGCGAGCTCTGGGACTGCACTCACGGACTACAATTCACTACAAGAAATCGGGTCTATTGCAACAACAGTATTCGTAGCAATAAGTGTCGAATCGTGGCAATAGGTACCTATTGCCACGACATGACATTCGTTGCCAAGCGTTGCGAAATGTCCTATGGTAATAGGTTGTTGCCACGGAAAAAAAATTGTGGCAAGAAAGCTTGCAATTGCAACGACGGTGTGGCAAGTTGCAACATTTTTTTCCGTCGCATTACACGCTTGATGCCACAATTTGGTTCGTAGCCATAGCTTACTTCAACAGTCGCCAAACCCGTGGCGATTGTCTACTTGTGGCAATAGGCATTTGTGATGATAGCTTATTCCAACAATAGCCGTTCGTGGCATATGCCATTCCGTTGCAACATGTAATTGTTGCAATATACAAGAACCCTATGGCAACAACCCCCGTTTCATGGGCACGTCTCTTTCGCCACAAACCATTTATTTGTGGCATTAATTTATGGCAACAACTCTCATAACGTGGTAACAAATAGTTATCGTAACGACTAGAATGTTTGTGGCGATGACCTATTGCGACAATACAAACAATTTGTGGCGAAAGGACTATTTCAACAAAGTTGAAATTTGTGGCGCCAAGTGGTTATCACAGCGGTCAAATTGTTTGTGCCGGGAAATTATTGCGACAACATAAACGATTTGTGGCAAAAGGATTGTTCCAACAAAACTAAATTTGGTGGCGTCAAGCAATTATCTCAACATTTAGTGGAATTGTGGTGACAAGTTACTGCAACAATACAAAGTGTTATGTGGCAACATCTTAACGCCACAAAGTTGGCTGGCGTGGCGGCTAAGCTTTGACGCAACGATATATTTTTTGTGGTACTAACATGTTGCAACAAAAACTTGATTGTGGTAATAGAGTATTGCAACCCAAAAAAAATTATAAATGCCTTCAATTATCCATAAAATATCACATTTCGCATAGCAAATATTCATAAAATAAAACTGACAAATAATTTAGCAATCATTCAACATACTGAATGTGCCATCCTAATCTAGTGCAAAGACTAAAGTGTTCGTGGTGGTGGTCCAGTCCAGTCCAATCCCGCAGTCCAGTCCAATCCAGCGCACTCGTACTTAATATTTTGGATCCTGTAATCAAGAAATTGTTTAGCTAAAGTTTATTTGTACACCATAACATATCATACAATGCAATTTGGGCATACATGAGAAATTTACATTGACTAGTGCATATGAAACAAACTTCAGATTTTGTACAGGTCTGCATTAATCAATCATCTAAGTAAAGAAAAGTGGGTGTATCAATCATCTAAGCTAACAAGAGTAAACAGAAGCAAGCACATATCACAACTTTATACTAATGAGTCAAATCTGATTTGCTCAACACTCGAGCAACAACAGCCAGCAGAGTAAAACTTAAAACAATGTGGATACGTAACATATGGCCAAAACTTAAATATTTATGTAACTCTAGATAATAAGAAAAAAAATAGTGCACTAACAGAAAATCATTCATGCTCAATATAACCACTTTCTAAACAAGCATGTACTGACTTACCATTGCTCGAAAATGCCTATTGTTCATGACAGCTTGCATGAGAGTGTTTGGAGGAATTACATTGTTTTTTGAACCTAAAGCCCCTGCGGTACCAGCTTTGTGTGAAAGACCATTTTGCTCTTTGTTGGACCTTTTGTTGGGAGTGAGCGTCTGCAAAGAGAAGTGCCACAAATAAAACACAAGTAAGCAAAAAATTTCAGGGAACACACATTAGAACTTGCAAAGAATCCGCAAGACGCAAGGAGTAGGAGGATATCAAGTCTACATGTGTACTTACTGCATTGTTACAAATCTAAACAGAATTTTACAAGTTTTCAATTGTTGATAGAATATGTGCAAGTTAACTACTACAGCGGAGTACAATACCAAATATTTGTCTAAAAAAACACAATACCAAATTGGAGTCATTCTCACTAGATTTATGCAACAAATTGCTGGAACAGGTTACTCTAAATATTCACATACACCTACAGGTACATAGCAACATGCAGCAACGTACAGGCTCTCACCTAATAGTCTAGCAAAAATAATCTTATAAGTTTGCAAGTATATGAGTATGATCACCTGATTAGTTTGCGGCTGTTGGGTTCCCATCTGTTGGCTCAATAGTGCAATCTTTGCCATCATGTTTTGCTCAAGTTCAAGTCTTGATTTTCGCTCCTCCTCCAACAATTTATGTCTTTCAGCACGCTCTTCTTCTAACATCTTCTCAAGGTTTTCTCTCTCAGCACGCTCCGAGTCTATCCTATCTTGTGTGCTTTCACGTTCAGCTTGTAACTGCTCTTGTAATTCACCGACCTGTTGGATGAGGTGAGTGTTCACCCTCTGGGTCTGTTCGTGAGCACGGGCTTGATCTTGAAGCTGGAACCTAATCCTTTCAGAACCACTCGGTGGTTTGGCCATGTATCCATACCCACGAGGCTGCGATGACTTGCACTTCAGAGTGTCTTTGTAGGTAGTCTGGAAAATATTGCTTCGTTCTTCACTTGAAATTGGACCATGCATTTCAGTCTCTTTGTTTTGAATCGCTTGACATGTTTTGTCCTAAATACAACAGACATAATCCCATTAGATGAAGAACATTAAAGAACATTAGACAACTAGAGAATAAAAATCATTTAACTCACATAAACATCTTGCGACTCTTTGTTAGCCCATGTTCCATTCTTCTTGTGGGTCAGTTCCCAAAGAGCAACAGAATCTGGCTCTTCTCCAGTTTCCAAGTTTCTCTTCAAGTAGTAAAACAGTAGATGGTTGAAACATGAAAGCATATTTAGAGGCAAATCATACATATATAGGTAGGACTCGTACCTTCTCAAAACTTAGTTGTGACAACGATTTTGATCCAGCTTTGTGGTTTGTCTTCCGTTTCTTACGGTTGTCCGAGTTCTTTTGGCTGATTTCCTATTCATTCATTGAAACGAAACATAACTGGTCAAACTAGCCCTTTCACCTAAGTTCAGCATTCACAAACAGTGAGATTAGAGATAACCTTGAATTTCGAATCAGTGCCAAAGTACTCAATCAACCATTGCCACTCTTCTGGTTGTACATCTTCAGGCACATTCGCCAATCTAGCAGCATCTGTTTTGTACGCCTTGTAAGTGCAGCACAGAGTTGAACGCCAGCATCTATATCGCTCATGTGCAACTTTGAGAATTTTTTCCTCATTTTCCAGTGTATCATCCAATGCATATCTGTCCTGTAATGCGTACAACAAATGTCTATGCTTAAACAATGCATTATGAATGGTAAAATAAATAACACATGTGAAAAGGGTTGTACTAACCATCATGTCCGCAACAATTTGTCGATGAATGGTAGGGTGAATATCCGCCCACCTTCTCACTCCAATGAGCGGTAACCTTCTTTTCATCATGATTACCACCTCATCCACGAATGTACGGTAGTTCATTCCCACTGCACCACCCAAATTTCCAGAGAATGAAATATTAAGCTTTTCTGATCCATTGGCATAACGCTTCTTAGATGCTTTTAATCCCATGAGAACTCCTCGCCCCTTCTTCTTATGTCCTTCAGTTTCTACAACAGAAATCGTACAAGAAATATTGTGTTACTCAGTATTTCATTGTATTAGAGTAGAACAAAAATATAAACCAAAATTTGTACCATTCTGTTGTAGTTCACGGTTGCGTCGAGCATGAGATGGCCATTCATCCAGTGCACACATGTCATTGGCGGACACTGGATTTTCAGATTGTTCTTCAGTTTCTACATAAGGTTTAGCAGCTGTTAAGATTAAGCAATCTAGGATTTTATGCATTATACAATATGGTAGAGACTCAAATAGTACTTACCAGATCCTCTCTGTTTTTTGTATGCTGCTATACTTTCCATCCTTGATAGAAGAACAGCTCCTTTCTTTACTGAGCACAAGAACAATTAATGGAGTTAGCATTATCCTTGTTACAGAATAGTGATTAAGAATTAAGGAAATTGTGTACATTTCAGAAAGGAGTAATGTGAATCATCTATTTCCTCTGAAGCTTGCACTCGATGTCGATGTATTGTCATAGGTCTCCTAGAAGCAGTATCTTGCGTTGAATTCATCGGTGTGCCCTTATGTATGTAAAAATCCGGATTAGAGTCAATTTCATAGAAAACAGCAACAATACGGTAGATCTGCCAACATGTGCCCTGCATCTTTTAGCAGAAGGAAAACTACAGGGAAAAGGGTCTCTTGTTTCTCTAACTGTTGCAATGGTACTGAATTTACTTGATAGTGTGTTAACTTGCTTCAAAACATTATGCATTTGCTTCAGTAGTTGAAAGGGACAAGTAGCCAACAAAAGTTCTTTGTGGGTAGAAAATATACAGTGGTTCAAAATGGAGCATCTGGGATCATATGGGTTCAAAATCAACCATTCAGCTGAAGAACTTCAAGTGTTACTCCCCCGAACACATCTCACACTTAATTCCAGAGTCAAAATACAAGTTTCTTATGGAAATAGCATATGAACTAAACAAAATAAGAATAACTCTCACCAATTTCCAGCCACAAGTTTGGCCATCTATCTAACACAACATAAACACATGCATCTATCTAGAAAATGTGCACGAACGGTGACCTACATAAATCACTAGACAGTGCCCAAAACATTGACATACGGTGCTTGTCGGAGTAATGGCAAGAATTTACAAAAATCTGGTACAACTCTTTGTATATCTAATCCTAATGAATTAGAACGAACTGAACTTAGAATCCAACAACACACGAAAAAACAACTCGGGGAGCCCATGGAGGAAATGACCTGGGCTCGAGCAGCTGCTCCGGTGCCGCGCTGGTTCTGTGACCGGCCTACGCGAGAACGGCTAAGGTGCTCGAGGTGGCCGGCCGCCGCGCACAGGAGCTCGGCTGACGAAGAGAGAGCCGCAGGTCGGGGAAGGACAGGTCAGGCGGCGGGGATTGAGCATGCCGCCGTCTCCACCGAACGAGCGGCGGGCCGCCACATCCTACGACTACGGATTTGGTCGCCCAAGCACATGGCTCTGGCCGTGGGAGGGGCTTGCACGGGGGATTGAGGAGGAGGGCAGGTGCACGCCGGCCGTCGGCGAGTGTATTTGGAGAAGAGCGAAGGGCCAGAATTGGGGATCGGCGAGGTGGAGGGGACGTGGAAGCCTGGTGTCTTACCTGCGTGCTATTCCGTCCACTGGAGTCCGGCGCCGTTCGCATTGTCGACGGGGCCGTCATCACGCCGTGAGGAACGAGAGAGAGAGCACCAGATCTGATCGGGGTGAGCTGTTGTGATTAGGTTTAGAGCGCTAATTATGTTATTAGTTATATATAATGCTCGTCGAGCGGGAAAAAGGGCGCAAAACACAGCGAATTCACAAAAAATTGGATGACGGTACGGGATTAAATAAATTGGGCGGTAGGGGATTAAAAGTGGGCGCAAAACACAGCGAATTCACAAAAAAAGAGCGGGAAAGTTTTAGAAAAAATAATTTTGGAATTATTTTTTTATTTAAAACGTTTAGAACAATTAAATAAATTGTAAAACTTATATTTTCAAGAAATACAAATATAGATAAGTGTGAGTCAAACAATCTGGTCGTTTGCGGATGATCTCGCGGGTTTCGAACTCACAGACATTTCGGACGCTCTAGTGTGATTACAGGCGTCTAGACTCGCATTGACGTTTCCCGGATGATCTAGTATTACACTCTATTTTAGAGACATTGTCACTTTCATATGGTTTATTATGCTAGTGGCAACAATGGCATCCCCGGGCGATCTAGTGTGTCGATATAGTGTGCCGGTCTGATTTTCAGGCGGTATAGTATGGCACCGTCGATATAGTATGGCATTGTCGTTTCTGATCGATCTAGAGTGACATTATGATTTCTGATTGATCTAGTATGACACTGTGATTTCTGATCGATCTAGAGTGACATTGTGGTTTTCTGGATGTGGGCGATCTAGAGTGATAATGTGATTTACGGATGATCTACCTTTCTGAGCAATCTAGAATCACATTGTCGTTTCCGAGGGATCTAGAGAGACACTGTGGTTTCCGGATGATCAAATGTGACACTGTCAGTTCGGAATGATCTAACGTGAGATCAATCTAGATTGACATTGTCGTGTCCGGATGATCTAGTGTGACATTGTCGTTTCCGAGGGATCTAGTGACATTGTCATTTCCGGATGATCTAATGTGACATTATGATTTCCGGATGATCTATTGTGACATTGTCAGTTCGGGAATGATCTAGTGTGACATTGTAATTTTCGGATAATGTACTGTGACAATGTGATTTCCGGATGATCTACTGTGACACTGTCAGTTCGGGATGATCTCCGTGACATTGTCATTTCAGATCAATCTAGAGTGATATTGCCGCTTTCGAATGATCTAGTGTGACATTGTTGTTGGCGAGGGATCTAAAGTGACATTATGGTTTCCAGATGATGTATTGTCGTTTCCGGACGATCTAAAGTGACATTGTTGTTTCCGGAAGATCTGATGTGACATTGTCATCTCCCCTTGATCTAGTGTGACATGATAAGTTCCAGGCGATATAGTGTGGCATTGTCGTTCCGAGGGGATCTAGAATGACATTGTCGTTTTCGGATAATCTAGTGTGACATTGTGATTTCCGGATCTACTGTGATAATGTGATTTCCGGATGATCTATTGTGACATTGTGACTTCGAGATGATCTACCTTGACACTGTCATTTACAATATCAATCTAGATTGATATTGTCGTTTCCGGATAATCTAGTGTGACATTATCTTTTCCGAGAGATCTAGTGTGACATTATGGTCACGATCTAAACCTAGAGGATTCCTCACTATCAATCCACGACACCACCGAGAGTGCGAGGATGCCGCCGGCGCCGCTAATGGACCGTACCATCTTGATACAATTATGTAAAATTAACAACCAAGCATTTTTGTTTTGATTTTATTGAATTGGCATATCACTACTTTACCTAATTAGTCATTAAAAAGATGATTTGATGACATAACCTTCTTTTCTCTTTTCTCCCCGACCAGCTTCAAATAAAAAAAAGGCCAACGAACGACCACTTATCTCCCTTTCCGTGTACAGGGCCGACCACTTCTCTCCCTTTCGTTCCCCATCAAAGTTCGTCCAGATCTCTAGATACACGTTGCCGCCGCCGGGGATTTCTGGAGGGAATCGGAGACGAGGAAGAAGATGGGTGAGCAATCCACGAAGAAAGACAAGATTCCCCAACACGACGCCGTGGAATCGAAGAAGCGTCACCACGCCGCTGGCGGATCGATGAAGGCTGGATCTTCCAAGCGCCAACACACACTCCTTGATTCCGCTGTGAGGAAGGCATGATCTCTGAACTTGCTATTACAGTTCATTGTTCTTTATATTTTAGTTTTGCTTTAATCACGTCAGTTGCTCCCCTGAAATTGGGCCACGACCCCTCCTTCCGAAGTGCAATTTTTTACTTAATACTCTTGCCCAGCCACTAGTAGCAGATAGCAGTGCATTTTCTTCCTCTTTTCTCCGGTGAGAATCAAACTAGCTAAGACGATTGGACGGTTGATTTGATCCCATGGCGTGCTGCTGCTGTGCCCCTGCCTGGCTGCCTGCACAGCTGCGCGCTGGATGCTCAGTGCCCAGCGTCCATGTACTGCAGGTTATAGCGCCTTGCCCTGCCTAGGTTAGGGGTTTGTGTTTTTGGCCCTGCTTAATTATTTGTCGGTCACCAGACGTTGTTCTTTTCTTTGGAGAACGGGAAATTACATCAATATTATCTTGTATACTTTACATGGAGCATGCCTTTGTTCCTTTCAGTATTTCTTTACGCTGGAGTTATAATATGATCATTTTGAACTTGGTAATCAGAACGGCACGAAGAACATTTCCCACCATGATGTGCAAGATCCACCTCGTCAGTACATTGTTGTCAGAGGTATCCTTTATTTCTTTACGCTTTTTTATTATGAGTTATTACTCATGTTTTGTATGTTACTTTATTTTTAGAAGTTTAGTCTGGCCTTCTCTAAGAAGTATCTCAACCAGTACCTAGAGCAACCAATTTTCGTTAAAGTTAGCTGCAATAGGAGTGAGGAATTGAAGTATGTTAAGATGAAGGCGGGGAAGAGAGGAAATGCGATAATGACAAGTGGATGGAAAGAAGCTGTGGAAGAATTCAATCTGAAGAAGGGAAACATCTGTATGTTTAGCTTCAGAGATCAGAATGGCACAAGGTTCCATGACAAGAATGCAACACTGAGGCTTGTCATCGTCCCTCTTGACAACTAAATTGCAACTGAAGACGTCCTTGGTGGTGTGGTGGTGACAAGGCACTGTTAGGTGACTATTTTGATATATATAAGTTGGTGTTAATCTTAGGTTGTCGCCCAGCTGGATCTCGTTTAAATGTGTGCAACCAAGTGGTTCCAGGTACCAATGAACTTTGTTGTGTTGTGACAATGACTCCAATTTGGTACTGAAATTTCTATTTGTTGGAATTCCTGTCAATAATAGTAACTTATGGATAGAAATTCCACCTCGCAGTAACAGGAATATGAATTATGAAGATCAGAGGCGAAAAATTCACAAACACCATGGAAGGGGTGACAATATGTGACTTTTGTTACAATTAATCATGTCACTTTTGTAAATGTAGATTAATTCAGCTATGTAAATTAACAATAAAACTAACTAAAATTTTCAGATTTAATTATTGGCATGTCCCAGATTTATACCACGCCTTCTTTAGCACAGACCACAAAACCTGTCCAATTAGATCTAGGAGTATTTGTTGGAATTCCTGCAAAAAATTAGAACTTGTGGACAACGTATTCACCTCACCCCTTCATCCCTTCCATCTGAATCGAGTAAAACACACCCGATTAGTCCGCCGCCGAGCACATAATCAGGCGCCTAGCCAGTCCGCCGCCGCGTGCGTCATCTATCCCCTGCCACAGCCCGCGCCGCCCCACCCCGCGCACGCCGTCAAGCCCTGCTGACGCCGCCGCCGACACGGTCTGCCCGACAAGATCGCCACCCACCCCACCACACTGCGCGAGAGGACGGCACGCTGCACGCTGCTGTACTGCACGCCGTCGCTGCCACTGTAAGCCGCCGTACAGAAAGCGCCCGGCCGTCGACGATCCTCCGTACGCGTGGCTGCAGCAGTAGATCGCATGACGCGTAGGAAATTCTGCCATCGATGGATTGACATCGTTCAACAGAGGAAGGACCTAAGGACTACAGTGCTTGTTGAGGTTAGCTAGCTGAAATCTGAAGTCTTAATACACACATTTGTCTATAGGACTCTGATTATACTAAGTTAGACATTGTTCTGGAAAAATATAATTCCTTTCCATGATAATATAGAAATATACCCAATGCTTGATTCTGATTTCTCATTGTGATTTTTTTATGGAATAATTTGCTGCAGTTAAAATCAGTGCATTGCACTGCAGTAACATGTATTTGGAGTCTTCTTACCATCTGATTTTGTTTATGCTTTGTAATGCAACTACTGATGCTATTGACCGTAATGCATCTACTAATGCATCTGTTATGTTTTTTTAACAGGTATAGCTTTGGGGGGGGGGTGTAAGGTGAAATGACACGAGATAAGAGCTGGATGGTCAGGGAAAGAGATTCTGATGAGTGGCAAAGTGGCGTGAAGGATTTCCTGAATTTAGCTTTCGATGGTGCTCATTCGAGATCAACTGTTCCATGCCCATGTTCGAGATGTCTAAATATTGTTCAGAAGAAGAAACGGGATGTTCATATGGACTTGCTGCGCCATGGGATGGATCCAAGGTACACTAAATGGATATACCATGGTGAACAATCTGATGAGGAAATCATGTCTGAAGATTCTGATAATGAAGACAATGTAGATGATGGTGCTGGGATATGCGACATGCTCAATACTCTCATAACAGGCACAAACATGGGGGGAGGTAATGCAGCTCATGGGGAAGGTGCGGGACACAATGATGTGGATGATTCCAGTGGTGATGGAGTGAACCAGGAGCCAAATGCAACAGCCAAGGTGTTTTTTGAACTACTGAAAGAGGCAAAAAAAGAGTTATACCCAGGCTGCGAGCAAGTCACGAAGCTATCTTTTATTGTGAAGCTTTACCAAATAAAGTGCATCACTGGGATGACCAATAGAGCATGTGACTTAATTCTGCAGATGTTCACGGAGGTGCTGCCGAAGGGTCACTGCATTCCTACTAATCTTGCACAAGTAAGGAAGGTGATTCGAGAACTTGGGCTAGATTATAATAAGATACACGCGTGCCTTAATGATTGTGTGCTATTCCGTAATAACCATGCTGATGCGGAAGAATGCCCTATCTGTCATGCGTCTCGATGGAAATCTACCCCAACTAGTGAAGAAGACAATGCATCAAGCCGCAAATCAAAGAAGCCAGTGCCACAGAAAGTACTATGGCATTTTCCACTCATTCCAAGACTGCAAAGGTTGTACATTACAGAAGCTATGTCATCACATATGAAATGGCATAAGGAGGGTCGTGTGGATGATGGCATGTTGAGGCATCCTGCAGATTCAAAGGCATGGAAGCATGTTGATAATAAATATTCTAAAAAATTCTCAAAAGATGCTCGCAGTGTTCGGCTTGGCCTCGCTTCGGATGGATTCAACCCCTTTGGGCTCATGAGTATATCGCACACCACATGGCCTGTCATTCTTATCCCGTATAACTTGCCACCTCATATGTGTATGAAACAACAGAATTGGATTATGTCATTGATTATTCCAGGACCAAAGTCACCAGGAAATAACATAGATGTGTACCTGCAGCCTTTGATTGATGAACTGAAGGTTCTATGGGACGATGGTGTAAACACATATGATGCTGAAACTAAAAATAATTTCCTGATGTATGCATGCTTGTTGTGGACCATCAATGACTACCCGGCTTATGCAATGCTGAGTGGTTGGAGCACAAAAGGCAAGCTAGCATGCCCTTATTGCCACAGACATACATATTTTTTATGGCTCAAGTATGGTCGAAAGCATTGCTACATGGGACACCGACGGTTTCTGCCCAGGATCCACAAATGGCGTCGAAACAAGTGTTTGTTCAACAACAAGACAGATAATAGAGAAGCTCCGGTCGCACTTACCGGTGAAGAAGTTGTGGAGCAACTTGATAGCATTCAGCATGCACCATTTGGGCGGTCAAATAAGAGAAAACGTCCAGAAACTAATAGCTGGCATAACTGGCGAAAGAAAAGTGTATTTTTCCAACTCCCATACTGGAAGCACTTGCTCGTTAGGCACAATCTGGATGTTATGCATATTGAGAAGAACATTAGTGAAAGCGTTCTGGGGACTTTGCTGGAGATGGATGGGAAATCAAAGGATGGTTTGAAGGCTCGTCTTGATTTGCAGGACTTGGAAATTAGGAAGGACCAACATCCAAAGCCCGGTAAGCATAAGTATGAAATAAAGAAAGGTTGTTATGCTTTAAAAAAAGAAGAGAAGATAATGCTCCTGAAGTTTCTACGGAGCATTAAGATGCCTGATGGATATGCTTCACACATTAAACGATGTGTGGTCCTCGAGCAGTGCAAGGTTAGTGGTCTCAAAAGCCATGACTGCCATGTCATATTTCAGAAACTTCTTCCTATTGCATTGCGCAAGCTTTTGCCAGAGAATGTTGCTAACCCATTGCTTCAGCTTAGTCAGTTCTTTTCTGATTTATGCTCCAAGGAGTTACGCGATGAAGATTTGGTAAAGATGAGCCAAACAATTCCAGAAATTCTATGTCAGCTCGAGACAATCTTTCCACCGGCATTCTTTGATATTATGATGCATCTCCCTGTTCATCTTGCTGAAGAGGCCTGGTTGGGAGGGCCAGTTCTGTACAGATGGATGTACCCAATTGAGCGATACTTGCGTACACTAAAAGGATACGTGCGTAACAAAGCTCACCCAGAAGGTTCTATTGCAGAGGGGTACATCCTTGAAGAGTGCATGACTTTTTGCAGTCGATTCCTTGATGGCATGCCTACAAAGCAAAGTCAGTCTGAACGTCATGAAGATAAAGGTACAGATCTGCCAGCAACAGGGATCAGCATAATGAGTACAGTTGATTACTCCAAGAAAGGTTTTGTTTGTGAACCTCTCTCTTTGGCTGAGGTTAACCAAATGAGGCATTACGTAATAACAAACTGTGAGGAAACGGCGTCATGGGTTGAGTAAGGATACCTATATATTTATTTCACATCATGATGTGCATTATTTTTGTCTAGTTCAACTAACAATCATTTTTTCCTTTGAAGTGAACATCTGGAGGAGCTCAAAAGGAACAATTCTCGAAATCCTGAAAAGCAACACAAGGAAGAGTTTGTTGGGTGGTTCGAGAGACGGGTAAGTGTCTTTCACATTTCAATAATGTTCCTCATAGCATTTCGTGATTCATACATATTCTGTTCCATCAAACAGATCACAAAACTCTACAATGATGGGAAGGTCAGCAGCCTAATTTATGCACTTACTAAAGGACCTGATCACCGAGCTCGTGTTTTCAACCGTACAGTTCTGAATGGATACTTCTATCGAAATTCCTACATAGAGAAGGACTTAAATACCCAAAATAGTGGCGTCATAGTCAAGGGCGATGAGAGCACGGGCAATATTGATTATTACAGGGTGATCAAGAAAATCATATCTCTTGATTATCCTCCTGATAAGGAGATCGTTATATTCCAATGTGACTGGTTTTACGTGCCTCCTGCCAATAGAACTCAGAGTAGGGGGTATAAGAAGGACAAATATGGAATCATTGACCTTGACACAACAGTATCCCGATTCAAGGAAGACCCTTACATTCTAGGCCTCCAAGCTCAACAGGTTTTCTATGTGAGAGATGTGAAGAACCCTGATTGGGCAACCGTGATTAAAATGAATCCACGCAATTTGTTTGCTCCTTCGGCTACAAATGGTGTAGGCCTTGATGAAGTTGCTGAAGACGACCGAGGTGAGGCAGACGTGATGGATGTCGTCGACACAGAGATTATAGTGCCCGACACAGCTGAAGAGATCACTACTTGGTGTAGAAATGATGTAGAAGGATCCAGCGTTGATGTTTCGGTCATAAAAAATCTAAGACCTGTTGAGTTTGATGAAGTTCAAATGGAATATGATGATGATACGGATGACGATGACGCTTACATAAATGATGGCCATGTTGCTCCTATTGGACAAGAAGGATTGGATGATGACCAGGGGTTCTTTGTTTAGGTGTTTCATCTCTTGGTAAGTTCCATATTTATGTACTACCTCACATGCTTGTTATATTTGTTGATTTATGTTGTTTCTGGTAGATTCAAATCTAGAGGTCAATCTTGATCAATTACTTGATGAAGATTTTGTACTATGTTTTGTTATGTGGTGTGTAGGTTTTTAGATGGGCTAATATGACATTACTCTATTAAGTTGGTTTCATATTTACCTATGACATGACAGTGTTAGCTGACACTGTGCTTGAACTTTGATTTGTAGGAGATGATGCATCGGTGTTTTCTGGAACTTGTTAGATAACAGAGGAGAAGGGGAGTCACCATTGCAAGTTAAGCTCAATGGTGTGGCTACAATCATAGGACAGATTGGACTTGTCTTTGTTGTTCTAACATTCGTAGTTCTCCTAGCAAGGTTCTTGGTCGACAAGCAAATGCATGTTGGTTTGATGAATTGGTTGGTAGATGATGCATTGATAATAGTCAACTATTTTGCTATTGTAGCTGCAGTCCCCAAAGGCCTACCGTTGGCTGTGACTCTTAGTCTAGCATTTGCCATGAAGAAGTTGATGAATGACAAAGGACTAGTAAGGCATATTGCTGCATGTGAAACCATGGGCTCAGCCAGTTGCATCTGCACTGATAAGACGGGAACTTTGCATAGCGTTGGATATAATCAATGTGTTTGCTTCCGAGGCATTGAGAACACTTTGCATCGCGTTTAAGGATATGAACAAAATTTCTGACAATGTACCTATATATTTTGGATTAGTTTTCTTCTGTGAAGTTGTAATGCTTATTGTGTGAACTTTTTGTCACTGGAATTTGTATATGACCATGTCAAATGAGTGATCCTTTTGCTACTTCCTGTACTGTGCATGTATTTTTCTGATTGTGATGGAGTGAGCCTGTTATAACTTTGTTCTTAGATTATATCTGCTAAAAATCTGAAGTTTTGCTTTACCTACAGTTAACCTCCTACGTACCCTATAGTTACAAATAAAATAGATCCGAGTCATATCAAAAACTTTTCCATAGTCCACTGGTACCAATCGTCTTCTCTTAGTGACCGGAGGGTGCTGTATCGAATCCCCTCGGAGCGAAAAAATTCTCCTTTGTTTTGCCTGTTTTTACCATCATCTCGCAAATGTACTATAGTTAGTACAGGAAGAGCAGATTCTTATAACAAACAAGCATGCAGTCCAGTGGTCCAAACTAATATCTCCTGATGTTGGGTCATGGGTTCAAGTCCCCTTGTCGCATCAACAAAAATTTACTTTTTGTCTGGTTTACTAGCTGTTTCTTGATTTAAAATGACAATAGTTTGAAAATTTTGAATCAAAAATTAATAAAATAAATATATATTCCATCCAGAAAAATATGTTTTATCTTTTCATAAACTTTGTACACTTGGTTAAATTAAACTGGTGTAATTAATAAATACTTTCATTACATTTAAAAAATTGCAAAAACATAAATTAATATCTACAAATATGAATGATATAAATTATATTGTGTCTATAATTATCAGAACAATACATAGATTGTTAATATCATCCATGTCCATGCTGGGCTTGTACACAACAACTTGTTCTTTATTGAACAATAGTGGATTGTTGTGATATACTGTACATATTGCTACAGATATATAACTTGTTACAATAAGTAGTAGTTATTACATCGTGATTAATTCGAGGCAAAAAATATATGCTATTACCACTAATACATGCTTTGTTGCACCATTTTTTTGCAACAATAGATGAACCTATCGCATCGTGACACTGTTGTTGCAATATCTTAATGAGTATTACCACATATAGTTGTTTTGTTGCAAGATATAGTTTCTAGTGCAACAAAAAGACTAACTCACGCAACGAAGTTTGGTTGTCGCAATACCTGTGCAATAATGCAACGAATATACATTTTGTTGCAATACACTGCCTATATTGCAACAAATCACAGATTTACCGCGACAAAACTATATAGTGGCAACATCCAGAGTCTATTAACACAAATGTGAAATTTGTGGTAATATTGCATTTTATTGCAACGAAATGTGCTCGTAGCAATAAATATTGTTGCAATAGACCGGATTTCCTGTAGTGATTGGGCACCCTTGCCGGAGCCGAGTCGCGGCGAGCACTGGAGCCTATGATGGCTAGCAGTGCAGACGGGGCTGGGTGACGTGCCTGCGGCGGCGGTCGAGATAATGGACGCCAAGGTGTCGGTGTCGAGGGGGAACGCAGTTGCGGCGATAGGGGGAGGCGTGGGCCACAGAGATTATGCCAGCACATCGCTGGTTTCCTTCTTCTGGCTATTCTTCTGCTAGCCTCGCTGCTGCTCTGCTTATTTCCATGGACATGGCCGGACGGTTACAATGGAACACGCTGGACACGTTGTTCCCCATGGAGCTCGCCGGATATCGAATGCTTGAGGAACGGGTTGGAGGCGGCCGGAGAAGAGGAGTGGAGAAGGGAGCAGAGGGATGGAGGGCTGTACCTATTTGACGACCAGGTCGTGCGCTATTAGCGCACGACCACCCCCTTCGGGGCGAGTGGGCCGGCCCAATAGCGCACGGCCTGGTATTTTTTTCTTTTTTCTTTTTTTCTGTTTCTTTTTCTATTTATATTTTCTTTTTTCGCTTTATTATTTTTCGGATGTTTCTTTTTTATTTTTTTTCTGTTTTTTAATTTTAAAATATTTCCTATTTTTCTAAAAAAATCAACTATAATTATTTTCATATTTTCTTTCCTCTATTATTTTTATGTTCATAGATTTTTCTGTTCATGAGATTTTTTGTGTTGACATAAAAATATAAATTTATAATTGTTCAATAAAAATTGTTCAAATTTAGAAATTGTTCACATATAAAAATTATTCAAATTAAAAAAAATTAGATTTGAAAAATTGTTCAAACATGAAAATTGTTCACATATAAAAATTAATCAAAATTTTAAAAAGTTTTAGATTTGAAAAATTGTTCAAAAACGAAAATTATTCACATTAAAAAATATTCAAATTAAAAAGTTTTAGATTTTGAAAAATTGTTCAAATTAAAAACTGTTCAGATTTTAAAACTGTTCAAATTAAAAAAAAGTTGCGGCGAACCGAAGCAGCGAGCGGGATATGGGCCGGCCCAATATGCTCTAGGGGTGGTCGTTGCGCAGTACCGCACGATCGGGAGCGCCTATTTGACGACCTGGTCGTGCTGTTAATAGCGCACGACCACCTCTCCGCGAAATGGGCCGGCCCAATAACACTTCTTCCTTTCTTTTCAGTTTTTACAAAAAAACATAATTTGAAAGATATTTGTATATGATTTTTTTTCAAAGTTGAACAATTTTTTAATTTAAACAGTTTTTAAATTTGAACAACTTTTCAAAATCTAAAACTTTTAATTTGAATAATTTTTAAATATGAACAATTTTCGTGTTTGAACAATTTTTCAAATCTAAAACCTTTCTAAATTTGAATAATTTTTATATTTAAACAATGTTCGTGGTTGAACAATTTTACAAGTCTAAAACCTTTCTAAATTTGAATAATTTTTATATGTGAACAATTTTCGTGTTTGAACAATTTTTCAAATCTCAACTTTTAAAAATTTGAATAATTTTTATGTGTGAACAATTTTCAAATTTGAACAATTTTTGCATTTGAATAGTTTTAAATTTCTATTTTTTACGTCAACACAAAAAATCCCCATGAACAGAAAAAATCTATGAACATAAAAATAATAGAGGAAAGAAAAAACATAAAAATAATTATAGTTGATTTTTAAAAAAATAGGAAAAATTTAAAACTAAAAAACAGGAAAGAAAACAAAAAAAGAAACATCCTAAAAATAATAAAACGAAAAAAGAAAATATAAACAGTAAAAAGAAAAAGAAACAGAAAAAAAAAAACCAGGCCGTGCGCTATTGGGCCGGCCCACTCGCCCCAAAGGGGGTGGTCGTGTCCTAATAGCGCACGACCTGGTCGTCAAATAGGTACAGCCCGCACGATCAGGTCGATAAAAAGGAGCTCCCGAGATGGAGCAGTTCCCTCGGCATGGCGCCATGGATGGGCCTCGATGCGGCGCGCTGGCGGCGGTAGCGAGCACGCCGTGGCTGTCCGTCAGGATTCTATTAGCGTCCGTGGGCGTCCAGTTAGAGGATTATGACGGTTTGGGCTTGGGGCGCCGTTGGAAGCCCATGACCACTTACAGGCCTACCCGCAAGCTCGGAGATGAGCGAGGTCGTTGAGGTGACCTTCTGTCTCGTCCACCCGCCGGACGTCTCCTGCTTCTCCGTCAACTCCCCCGGCCTCCAACAGTCTGACCCGCCGCCCTTCATCATATGCGCCGAGGAAGCCTTCGTCCTCTTCTGCGTCACCCTCCAAGGGCCAGACCACTACTTGGTCTACACCGCCAGCGGGCCTGCAGGGAAGCCATCACTGCACCGACTCCAAACTAGACCCTAAGGTACGCTCGTCCTTCAGGACGCAGCAATTAGGCCTCTTGACCTGCAGCAGCAGCAGCAGCCTACACTACCAGGTGGCCTTCCTCCATACCGAGTGGGCAGAGTCCACGGATGACGCTCTTCAGTATTATGCATATGTGTACTCGTCCAAGACGACGGCCTGGAGGAGAAGCAATGCAGCATTGCTGCATCTGTCTGCGTCGGAAAAGGCACTCTTTGGAAATTATGGCCATGACAGCTGCAAGCAGATCAAGGTGGGAGTAGGCACGGTCGGCTGGGTTGACCTCATGTCTGGTATACTTCTTGTACGCCACCTCTCTACCGATCATCCAGTCGTTGAATTCATCACATTCCCAGAGTCAATAGAGCGAAACAGGCCACTGGTCCCGGTCCGGGAGGGCTTTTTGTCCCGGTCACGCGTCCGGGACAGCGTGTTCGGAACAAATAGCCTCCCCTATTTGTCCCGGACACGCCACGGCCCGGGACCAGTAAGGGGGTCACATGGCCAAAGCAGACAGCCTCTGGCTCCCACTCATTTGTCCCGGTTCGTAATACGAACCGGGACAGTATATATGACTTTTTGTTTTCTTTTTTTGTTTCTTTTGTTTTGTTTCCTGTTTTCTATTTTTGTTTCTGTTTTTTATTTATGTTACTGATTATTTTGTGTTTGTGTTTTTTCATTTATGTTTCATTTCAAACAAGATCTAGTTGCATATTATACGTTACTATGTAATATATATCATGAATACACGATTTTTTCCTCCGGATATAGTCATGAATACTACTAGTACACGAGTTCTCCCAAACAAATATTTACAACCGGAAGATCATGTCTGTACCGGGGACACGGCTAAGTACAAATATTTTTTACATGACAGAGAAGCATTAGACCCTATTTTTTCCTCGGGATGGTCTTTTTTGGCGGCCGAATTATACTGCATTCTGCGCCTGTCTTTATGACATAGTCAAGCAGAAAGCCCGCAATTTTCTCCGCGATTGGTAGTAGGCGGTCTTTTGCATCAAGCCTGTTCCGGATCGTCTCAAACTAAAAAGGAGAAATCAACACCAATATATCAACCATTATGAAAATAATTCAATTTGAGAAGTGAACAAGTTTGAATGAATTGTTAACGTACTCTATTCCAGTCTACACCCTCATTGAAGTGAATTCGGATGAACTCGCAGACATAGAATCTACACAAATTGGTGCCTTGTTGCTGCTTCGCGCACTTTATGATAGAATAAGATAAGAAATTAATAAAAAATAATCAAAAATATTGAAAAAATGATATTGTGAGACTAAAATTAAGAATATGCGTATGTGGAACCTAGCTAGTACGTCTTTACCTCTCGCCATTTAAAAGTGAGGTTTTTAGCTATACCGACATCATTGTGGAAACTGGTGAACTTGTCCCAAACCCTGAAGTTTACGGTATGAAAAATTAGTAAAGAAGTTAACTAATTACTATATATTATTAGAAAAGATGAGGTCGATTGTGATAATGAACGAAATTACCTCTGGAGCATATGTTTCGTGTCGTCGAACTTTTCTTCAGGTTTCGATAATGGGTCCAAGACATCAACGATTGCCTTTTCAACATCAATCTCAAATAATACCCAGTGAAATCTGCCATATGTTTATATTTGTTAATAACTAAATCATCAATTACATATACTTAATTAACATCGAGTATGTATAAGAAAGTAAAAAACTCACTCGAAGTTGAACGGGAAAATTATGGTGCTTTAGTAATGTTGCGCCATCAAATAAGTAAGCAAAAGCTCCTCCGTTTAATCTGGGTAATGTAACAAACCATGATGATGAACTCGATTAGGGTCAATGAATCCAATCTTGTGATTGAGTCCCAGCTTTCGAGATTGTATAATTTTCAGCCTGCATAATAGAGTACAAAAGTAATATAGTGATAAGGATAATTACAAGCAATGAAAAATAAGTAGAGCTAGAGAATTACTGACATATATACATAATTAAATTACTTACATGCAAAAGGCACTGATGATAGATTTGTCGAGCGCGTCATTTGTCCCAAACCGGGACAACAAGGAGGCCATTTGTCCCGGTTTGTGACTGAAACCGGGACAGATGGAGGTTTTTTCTTTTTTTTTATTCTCTTTTTCTGTTTTCTGTTTTAAATAACTTTTGCAAACTTTGGATTTTGCAAAAACTATGAATATGAAAAATGTTTGAATTTGACTAACTAATACAAAACCATTTTCTGTTCTCTGTTTTAAATAACTTTTGTAAACTTTGGAATTTGAAAACACTTTTGCAAACTTTAGATATATTTCGGTCAATACAAGAGAACACGCGCACACAGAATATTTGCGTAACGGAATACATAGATAGTCTACTCATCAACGACATTAAGATGATCATTGTCCGTATTATAGCCGCGTAGACTATCCCACTTCCGTGCAATCTCGAAGCCAAGGCGAGCGTCTAAAGCAGCATATACGACTTGATCGTAGCTCAATGGAACGTTGCCCCATCCGAAAATTAGGTCTTTTTGTAACGTGTCTTCCTTATCGTCGTCCGTGTACTTCCTCTTCTTGTATTTCTTCTTCTTCTCAAGATTTGTCCCAATGACCGCATTAGAGAGAGCATATAGACTAGGAGTAAAATTGCCGGTAGGGTTTCGGCGATCCCTCTGCAGGTCGACCGCGGACCGAATAATAATTCCGTAGTAGGCTAGCATCTTCATGTCATTATGGATTGCCACGCCGTAGAATTTGATTGTCTCGTCACCTAAGAAATCCACGAGGACCTGTGGCACCCGATCAGCTTTGCAAATTTGGAAGACAAGAGTCTCGGTCGCCACCGAGAGTTGAAGGACGGCGGCGCACTGCGGAGTATCCTTCCGTCGAGGGTCGGTGAACTCGCAATCGAGTCCAACGGCTTTGATCGGAGCGGCGTCGAGGAAGTTGTTCTTCACGTCGCCGATCCACTTCTCCACGCGCCATGCACGAAGGGTGACCCACACCTTGAACCGCATGCCTTCCTTCTCGTAGTCGTAAAACTCATCGGACCGAGGCACGAGTGGCTCCATAGGGACGGAGAAAAGAGAGGAGAGATGGCCGGAGAAATGGTGTGTGGAGGAGTGGTGGAGAAATGGTGTGTGGAGAAATGGTACTGTGCAGTGCATTTTATAGCGCCGGAGAGGAAGATGAATCGCCGACGGAGGGCAGAGGAATCGCCGGAGGGCAGAGGAATCGCCGGCGGCGCCGTATTTCCGCTCGTCTTCCGTGCGCGTCGAAAAAACGCGGCGGTGGCTCGGGCGCGTAACTGAAACCATGACATTTGTCCCGGTTCGTGACTGGAACCGGGACAAATGGGTGTCTCCTGAACTGCTCGGCGGGTGCTACCTCATTTGTCCCGGTTCCAGCCACGAACCGGGACAAATGAGTGTCGCCTGAACTGCCCGGCGCATTTTATGCCCCATCTGTCCCGGTTTGCAGTACGACCGGGACAAATGGGGTTTTGGAGTTTGGTCCTTTAGCCTGTTTTCTACTAGTGAGTCAAGGGTTTGCATCACTGACAAGGACTATGACCCTTACTATGCTCCGGAATATTTCTGCGATGTCATCTGCTGCGACAATATAATCAGATTTGTGGAGTTAGACTTCGATGAACCGGACTGCAGGACAAATGGTAAAACTTGGAAAGCCATCACGTGGGACAGAGACATCTCTTCGGATGATTGGAACAAGGGATACACTGTTGATGTTGATGAGATCTATGTTGACCAAATTTATTCTTCTTTGTTGCCTGAGTTGTTGAATGGGGAAACCCAACAACTGGAGCTGAAGCAACTGGAGTTCCTTATCCCTGTTAGGAATAGACTTGTTTTATTCCAGGGGGCCAAAGGCCACAATATAAAGGACATGTACAGGTGTGAATATGCAGAAAACCCCCTAATAGTGGGGAGTTACAATTAGATTACAATTAGACTATTATACTTCTAACACCCCCCCTCAAACTCATGTTGGGTCAACAACACTGAGTTTGGAGAGAAAGAAAACATGTTGCGCTCTAGTCTGTGCCTTGGTGAAGAAATCCGCTATTTGCAACTCTGAAGGCACATAATGGAGGGTAACAACCCGATCCTGCACATTTGCACGTGTGTAGAAAGCATCAACACCAATATGCTTGGTCAACTCATGCTTGACCGGATCACGTGCAATACTGATAGCACCTGTACTGTCAGACAAAAGTGGAGTGGGTGTCGTAACAGAGACCCCAAGATCTGCAAGTAACCACCGTAACCAGGTCACCTCCGCAATCAACGAGGCCATAGCGCGCAGCTCAGCCTCAACACTCGAGCGAGAAATTGCTTTCTGTTTCTTTGTCTTCCAAGCAACCAGCGAACCACCAAGAAAAACACAGTAAGCAGAAAGAGACGAACGATCCGTGGGATCACTCGCCCACGTAGCGTCCGAGTAGCACTGGAGCTGGAGAGAACTGGAGCTAGGGAAGAAAAGACGACGAGTACTCGTACCACGAAGGTATCGAAGAACACGAAGAAGATGACCGTAGTGAACCGTGGTAGGAGCTGAGACAAACTGACTCAGAATATGAACAGGATAGGAAATATCCGGACGAGTGACGGCGAGATAGACAAGACTCCCAACGAGATGACGATAGCGCGTCGGATCAGAAAGGGGCTCACCATCAGTAGGACGGAGCTTAACATTAAGCTCCATAGGAGTCTCAACAGTGCGCTCATCCCCAAGAGCAGCACGAGCAAGAAGGTCCTGAATATACCTTTCCTGGGAGATGAAAAAACCATCAGAAGTAGAAGAAATCTCAATCCCAAGGAAGTATCGAAGAGGACCAAGATCAGTCATAAGAAACTGATCACGAAGACGAGCCTTAACAAAGGCGATATACTCAGGGTCATCTCCAGTGATGATCATGTCATCAACATAGAGAAGGAGAAGAGTGCGACCACGAGAAGAAGTGTGGATAAAAAGTGCAGCATCATGTGCGCTAGGAGAGAAGCCGGCGGCGGTCACCACAGAGGCGAAACGCTCAAACCAAGCTCGAGGGGCCTGTTTCAGCCCATAGAGAGAACGCCGAAGACGACAAACCATCCCATCAGGAACACAATACCCAGGAGGAGGCTGCATGTAAACCTCCTCACGTAACTCGCCATTGAGGAATGCATTCTGCACATCAAGCTGAGACACGGACCAACGGCGAACAGAGGCAACAGCAAGAAGAGTGCGCACAGTGGTCATATGAGCCACGAGCGCAAAGGTCTCATCGTAGTCACGGCCGTGCTCCTGCTGGAAACCACGAGCCACAAGACGAGCTTTATATCGCTCAAGAGATCCATCAGAGCGGGTCTTAATTTTATAGACCCACTTACACGTGATAGGACGAACACCGGGAGGAGGAGAAACAAGCTCCCAGGTGCCAGTGCGCTCTAGCGCAGCAAACTCCTCGGCCATGGCAAGCTGCCAGTGCGGATGACGCTCGGCATCCCTATAAGAAGTCGGCTCGGAGGTAATAGAGAGACCATACTAACTAGGAGAGTAACGGTCTGGAGCACGTCGCAGACGAACAGGTCGTGAAGAGGAAGGCTCATCGGCAGAAAACGACTCATCAGAAGAAGAGGAAGAAGAAACAGGAGAGGAAGAATCCGAAACCGGAGAACGAGGAGAATTAGGGGAACTAGACGGAGGAGTACTAGGAGAGGACGGCGTCGAGGTAGAAGGTGGCGCCGAGGTCGAAGGTGGCGCCGAAGTCGAAGGGGGCGCCGTGGTCGAAGAAGACGCCGAGGGCGAGGGGATAGTGGGAGGCGTATCCAGAAAAAGAAGAAAGGATATATCACCCACCGGGTAGGTACCCGAGGTGGGGCAAGGATAGAAGGGACGCGTCTCATCAAACGTGACATCACGAGAGATGCGCAGCCTACGACCAACGGGATCCCAACAACGATAGCCCTTATGCTCATCACTGTATCCGAGAAAAACACACTCAACCGACTGAGCAGTCAGTTTGGTGCGTTCGCGAGGAGGGAGAAGGACATAGCAAACACAACCAAATAAACGAAGAGTCGAGTAGTCTGGAGAACTACCAGAGAGACGCTCGAGAGGAATACCACCCTGAATGGCAGCACAAGTCTGAATGTTAATGAGATGAGTCGTCGTAGCAACAGTCTCAGCCCAGAAATGCGGCGGAAGGGAGGAAGCAATCATCATGGCACGGGTAGTCTCAAGAATATGATGATGCTTACGCTCGGCGACACCATTTTGAGCATGGGCGCCGGGACACGAGAACTGAGCAAGGGTGCCCTGCTCAGCAAGAACACCACGCAGATGCTGGGAGATGTACTCACCTGCAGAATCAGCACGAAAAACATGAATCGGCGTGGAATACTGAGTGTGTACCATGGCCACAAAACGCTGATAAATAGAGAGGACCTCACTGCGAGAACGCATAAAATATAACCAGGTGTACCGGGAAAAATCATCAATGAATAAAATATAGTAGCGATGACCCCCTTTTGAAGCAAAGGGAGCCGGACACCAAACATCTGAATGAACTAAATCAAACGGTCGCTGAGATGAAGACACACTAGTAGGATAGGGAAGCTGAATCTGTTTGCCTAACTTACAACCTTGACAATGTAAAGACGCATCTCCTGAGACAGACCCCAGAAGACCACTACGAACTAAAGACGATAAGCGGGAATCACAAAGGTGACCCAGACGATGATGCCACTGCTGAAAAGAGCTGGAGGCGGAAGCAGCAACCGCAGAAGAACTGGTCGATGAAGAAGCAGAAGGTGGAACGCGAAGCCAGTCTAACTCCCAGAGCCCCGGGGACTCACGGCTACGAGGGCCAGCTCCAACCAGAGCCTGAGTGTGGCGGTCCTGAACAGAACAGGAATCAACGTCAAGGATGATGCGACAACCAGAATCAGTGAGCTGACTAGCAGAGAAAAGATTCATCTTGAGACTAGGAACATGAGAAACATCAGGAACAGAGAAAAAGGAGGTAGAAAGGGAACCTCGACTGGAAACAGGAAGAGAGGTACCATCGGCTGTGATATCACGGACAGGAGAAATAAGAGAACGGAGAGCAGAAAGAATAGAAGACGCAGAAGTCATATGAAAAGAAGCTCCAGAATCCAGATACCACGGGGACGACATACCTGACTGTGTAGAAGATGGTGGGCGCGCAGTGTCAGAAGAGGTAGGCACAGAACCAGCAGTGCCCGACGAGGAAGATCCTGTAGCAGCGAGCAGACCACGAAGACCACGAATAATATCCTACTCAGAGAGTGTAACTGCAGAAGATCCTGACGAAACAACCTGCTGACGAGCAACTGCAGAAGATCCTGACGAACCAGACTGCTGACGAGCAAGGTACTGCAGACGTAAACTGGGATCCCTCTTCCAGCAGCCAGAGAAATCGTGGCCAGTCCAGCCACAGTAGGAGCAGGGAGGACGAGTGGGGCGGGACTGACCACGAGACTGCTGAGTCTGACCCTGACCCTGGACCGGAGGACTGGAGAGGAGCGGCGGTGCTGAAGACCGCAACGAAGGTGCCGGCGCCAGGGGGGCCACGAGTGGCAAGAACAGAGGAAACCTCAAGAAGTCCAGCACTGCGAAGGCGAGTCTCCTCAGCGCGAAGCTCAGACAGGACCTCAGAGAGCGGTACACGACCGCGAGCAAGCAGCTGGGCACGACGGGGCTCAAACTCCTTGCGGAGCCGAGATAGGAACTCATAGACGCGCTGAAACTCCAGATCCGCGCGCACAGTCAGACAGCAGGGACATATGCCACACACAGCTGTACGAAGGGAATCAAGCTGACGCCAAATAGCAGCACTCTGAGTATAAAACTCGTCAATGGTGGAATCACCCTGCTGAAGAGCATGCTCCTGGCGAACCACAGATAGGTAAAGAGCATCCCAGACGGTTGATAACGCTGGCGAAGAAAAGCCCACTGAGCAGCAGCAGTAGGAAGACTCATGACCTCGGCAGCATACTGAGGCAGAACGCTGGAAGTGAGAACAGCTGCAGCACGGGCATCCTCATCCTTCCACTGAGTGAAGTCAGTCAGATCCAGCCGGTAGGTCGAAAGAGCGTCCGAATACTCATGTACCTGCCGGTCATAAGCCGCCATAGCAGAATCATCAGCACTCCTGGCTGCATCCTTGACCGTCTGAGTAGCGTCAGACGCAAAGGAGACGGGCGTCGGTGGAATAGGTGCCGTGGGAGCAGTGGGGCGCGGCGGACAGGGGACCTCGCCAGACAGCACACCCCAAAGACGAAGACCGCGCATGTGGACGCGCATAAAAGCAGCGAAATCAGGATAATTCGCGCCATCAAAAATCACTGGGCAGCGAGGGATTGCAACGTAGCCCGAGGATGACATAACTCTCTTTCTGTGACGGGCGGGGCGGCCGGGGCGCGGCGGTGGCGGCCGGGGCGGCCGGACGACGGCGGGGCGGCCGGGGCGCGGCGGTGGCGGCCGGAGGGCGGCGGCGACCGGGGCGCAGCGGCGGCGACGTCGGAGAAGCTGGCGACGGCGGGGCGGCCGGGGCGCGGCGGTGGCGGCCGGGGCGGCCGGACGCTGGTGACGGCGGGGCGGCCGGGGCGCGACGGTGGCGGCCGGGGCGGCCGGACGACGACGGGGCGGCCGGACGACGACGGGGCGGCCGGGGCGCGGCGGTGGCGGCCGGAGGACGGCGGCGACAGGGGCGTAGCGGCGGCGGCGACGTCGGAGAAAAAAAAGGCAAGATCTAAAACCGCTCTGATATCATGTTAGGAATAGACTTGTTGTATTCCAGGGGGCCAAAGGTCACAATATAAAGGACATGTACAGGTGTGAATATGCAGGAAACCCCTAATAGTGAGGAGTTACAATTAGAATACAATTAGACTATTATACTTCTAACAATCCCCACCCTCAGCATGCACCGAGACAATCTTCTTTACATGATGGCCAAGGTGAAGAGCCAAGATAGCACGGCCTGGATTGTCACTATTGACCTGAAGCAAGCTGCTCTGAAAGCAATAGTCCCGGTTTTGGCCAAACCGTTCTATACCATCTAGGGCCGGTCCTGAGATTTCGTAGGCCCGGGACGAAATTAAAATGTGTGGCCCCTAATAAAAACATTGTGCAATAATAATGAAAACAAAAGACCCAAACACCTAAATGAGAGGGTCGCCACAATAACTGAACCTTCAATCAAACAACCCAAAAATGATTTAGCTGCAGTTTAATATGTAGTCATACAAGCCTGCATACAATCCAAAAATCGGTACAGTTAAGTCATTGTGTAACTGAGATTTGAGAGCGGCAGCCAGCAGAGCATTGAGATGGATCATGAATCGACAAAATAGGAGAAAGATTGATCAGCAGGAATGGCACAAGAATGACACTTGCGATAGACGTTCAGTACCTGTGGTCCTGTGCTGTCTCGTCGCTCGGCCGGAGAAAGACTGATTCGCGGGAGAGAGAAAGATTGACTCTGACTCTTGAGTTCGTTCATGTGAAGAACGATTGGATCAATCAATGCATAATCGGCGGCCGGCGGAAGCACCCAAGAGACCATCGCTAATTAATTTCCTTTTCCCACCGACTCCTCTCCTGAGTCAACTCATTAACCCAATTATTTTTTTCCTACTGGACTGATATACATATACTGATATACATAGGTATACACAGCTGGGGCCCCTAGATTTTGGGGGCCGGGGCGGGCCGCACATGCTGACCCCCCTCAGGGCCGGCCCATTACCATCACGTTTTGCTGTCCATGCGGCTTCTCCAAGTACCTTTCTGGTAATTATGCTCGTTTACTACTCAGCATACCATCCGCCTTCTCCGTACCTTAGTAGTATGTTTCAGTTTTTATATTGTTGCCAATGAACCTTTTAGCTGTTCGTTCACCTTGAAAAACATCTACAGTGCACATGATGTATGTTTTCTGTTTGAAACTTGCATGCAAACCTGACCTACTTTCTTTGTTTCTAGTGTGACCTAATAATATGCAACAATCACTCCTTTCTATCGTCATTGCCGCAACCTGCATGAGCAGAAGCGTGAGAAACCACACGTTCTTCCTCAGCCTAGCCCATTACCTTTTGCATGAGTTGATTGTCATTACATCCAACGAAACAAGGAAAAAGGATGAAATATTCTGCACTCACTCAGTCAGGCAACGCAAGCTCGTACACCAACCCACCCTTAGTGTGCAATGTATCATAAAAGTTCTTGCTGTGAACTCACCCTTAGTTTCCCAACAACCAGATAGCCTTATCACATCATTGCAGACCTGTCAGTGTAGTACTTGCACATTTGTATTTGAAATGGGGTATGTTTCCTTGGGAATTTGATGGTTATTGCTAATGAATTATCCCTTTTGATAGACAGATTTGGTAGTCATAATTCTATGTGTGAACTGAGGGCATGCCTTGGTGCAGTGGTGAGGTCCTCTCCACTTGTGTCAAGTGGTCCTTGGTTCGAACAAGTTTCCCTGCACTACATTTTGCAGGGGTAAGACTAGGTTCGAATAATCCCTCAATGCACTGGGTCTGTCCTATATGTTAGCTTTGTTGGTGATATTTCTACTGCTTCTATGTATTTGTAGTCCCTAGGACACATTGCCTATTCAAAAAATGTTTTATCAGGGTAGTCAACCCAGACAGGTTGCCAGCATTCGCGCTCCAGCTAGTTTCTTGAACATTTGTAAGTTTTTCGTTTGTTAGGTGCAAGTATGCAAAGTGGTGGTACTATCAGCAGAAAGTAGAGGTCGATCATGAGCTGGATAATATTTTTATTAGCATGGGTTTATGAGAATCAATGCTGCAATGAACCCACTCATTCCATTCTTATTAACTAAACAGATGCTAGACAGTGAATTGTTAATGCTAGTTCAAATCCATTCCACGAATTGATTTGTAGTGTTAAAGGTAGCCAAGTTTATTCATGAGTGGTGTTAGAGCATCTGCACCAGAGTCCCTAATTTTTTTACTTCCTAAATGTGTTTTTGGAAAGGGGGGGAGAAATACAAATTGACTCTCTAAATTCTTTTGTGCTCACATCTCTCATCTCCATGGCATTATTCCCTGAAATTCTTTTGTGCTCTCATCTTCATCTCCATCTACATACATTTGATAAACTACATGTACAATCTCTGAATCCTAGAAAATCCAAAAAAGAAAACTTTATCTAGATCACCAAACGACAGTTGAACAGGGAGAGAAGTCCAAGAAATCGGTATCTGTACTAAATCGTGTGAATCTGAGATCACCACAAAAATTAATTGGAAAACAAATGGGAGTCTGCCTAGTGTTGCGCATCACAGCATCCCCTGATGATGGCCATGGATGGCAGTGAGGAGCTCGGGTTGGCCAGCACAGAGCTCAGGTGGTGCACGCGAGCAGTCACCGGCACACCGCTGACATCCAGCAAGGACTCAAGACTCGCCCAGCAACTCCGCCATGTAGTGCACGTTGTAGATGGTGGTGGGTGAAGCGAAGGGAAATCACCTGCCCGGGGATCTCAATGGGCTCTAGATCTTCTTGAGCTTGTGGGCTACCTGGCGGAGCAACGGCAATGGTAACCCTCCGCCGCCACGCTGCCTGTGGGACAGCCTGCAGCGAGGTGGTGTGGAGGGGTGGAATGCAGTGGCCATGGAGCACACATCAAGATGGGTTGGGAAATGTGTGGGGGTGGCCAAAAGGCTTGGCGCGCGCCGGGGAAACTTCAGATTTGGCAGCTGAGGGTTCCTGCACACTGATTTGTTTTTTCGGATTGGATTTTGGGACCTCCTATTTGGAGGGGTTTTGGATGGTGTTTTTAGCAACTCCCAAAAATATTTAGGGATTGGGAGGCTTATAGGGACCCCCTGGTGCAGTGTGCTTTTGTCTCTTTTTAGGGATGCATTGGGTTTTGGGGATTTAGGGCTGGGGTTATAGGAAAGTTACCGAAGATGCTCTTAGCACCGCATAACAGTGTTTATTTCTACTTTTGTGTAGGTACCACCACTCTCTGTAAAGAAATTGTTGAACCTGAAGTTTCGCACTGCAATAAGAAGAAGAAGAAAAAGAAGAAGGTCCGATTTCAAAATAAAGAGGGTCTGAAGCAAGGGAACCGACAGAGCATGGCCAATAATGGGGTGGCGTCCTCGAGTCCCTGGTTCTTGTGCTCAGCTGCGTGCATGATGTTGGTATTGATCATTATTCTGAGATGGACCTCTATTCCCTTCTCCCTAATCGAGGGCTCGAGCATGTAATCAGAATGGTTGGAAAAGCTCTCGGATGATGGTTTTGGCTTTTCTGGCTAATGTGTCTATGAACCCGTTGGCAGTTTGACTGTAGCCACATCCTGATACTAGGAACGCCAGGAACTTGAGTTTCGATGGCGGGTCGATTATCAAAGGGTGGTGGCGACGAATCCGTGTCGCCTCAGCCTACTTCCTTGGTGCATCGCTGTTCATCCTGCTAGCCGCCATGGTGGTGGAAAGGGGATTCTATGCTGCAACAGATGGTGGTCGGCGGCGGCTATGCAGTCAGGAGGCCTTCAGTGCTTGGAGCGCAGCGCACCCTCGATGGTCCATGGGGACTTGAGGCAATCGCTGGTATGCTCCAACACCTATTCAACCTTCCTATGTGAAGGCCCTTGTTGAAGTTAGCTGTTGCTGCGGCTCTCGTCGGCATTGAAGCAAGTGGCCATGTCCCGCTTGGTGACGGCTCGACGGTGGGGAAAGAGAAGCACTCGACTGTAATTCTTTCATATCTTAGCAAGGTCCTTTGCGCATTTTCCAAGGACCCATCTGTCAATTCTTTTTGTTATGGGGTCGTCTGTACAAAAACTGTACACCCACTATATGGTAAATCATAAGGCTTGTAGCTCCTTCGGGGGGCTCTGTGTTAAAAAAGATGCTCCTTGATAGTCCAACAATGATTATGTCATCATTTTGCTTAGTCGGATCCTAACTTATGTCATGACAGACCATAAGAGACACTCCCTTGGTAGCATCTCCGGATGGCACCCGCCGGGTTCGGGTGCGGGTATGGCATCCCCATACCCGTACCCGCACCTCTACCCGCCCCCTGTTACCTGTACCCGTACCCGCCTGCGGGTATAGATTTCCCCCATACCCGACACCCGCGGGGTATTTGATACCCGCCGAGTACCCGTCGGGTATATGATACCCGCCGAGTACCCGCCAAAGTCGTGTAAACAGCAAAATATCATGTTTTTCACTGAAAATATTACCAGTTCATCACTAAAAACAGCCACTTGTTATCACTAAAACAACACCTTTTTGTTGTTCTACAACATATAAACATCCTAAAAACAGATCCAGCAACAATTCTCCAATAAGTTTAGCACCTAAATTCATCTATAAGTCATCTCTGATTATATGAATGAACAAGCTACAAACAAAAATCTACAAACCTAGCACCTAAAATCATCTGAAATATACAAGCCTAGCACCTAAACTCGAATGAACTACATAAGCCTAGCATCTAAAATCAATGATTCCTACAACTTACATGGGAGACTTGGCCATCTAGGCCCGATTGTCGCCGACGGCGTTCATGGTCTTCCCCTTCTTCTGTGCGGGGCCGCCGCCGTCGGACGAAGCACGTTTTCGGCTGCTCCCAGGCGCAGCTACCGGTGGCAGTCCACCCGCGCCTGCAACCTCCCTTGGCTGCCTTCGCCTTGGAGCTCGATGGCGCGCCCAAGAGAGGAGAGGGCGAGAGGAGAGGCGGCGCTAGGGCAGAGAGGAGAGGCGGCGCTGGGGGCAGAGAGGAGAGGGCGAGAGGAGAAAAGAGTGCGTGCGGGCTGGGGCCTGGGGTTGGGAGGAAAAGAGAAAACCTAGGGTTTCTTCACACTGACATGTGGGGGCATACTCATTGAGTCACTGACATGTGGGGTCTCCCGGGTATGCGGGTAAAAGGGTATGGGTATGGCATCCCCATACCCGCACCCGCATACCCGATGGTATAACATTTTCCTGCTAAGTATACCCATGGGTATTTTTCTAGCCCAAACCCTTCCCATTTGAGGCGGGTACCCATCGGGTTTGCGGGTATCGGGTACCCATTGCCATCCAGAGTAGCATCTTTGATGAAAGGTTTTATTTTATAATTTGTGCCGTCAATTAATTTGGGACTTCTCTCAAGTGGGTGCAATTCTCCATTGTTCATTCAAAGAGAAGTTACTAAATGAGCAGCCTTGATTCTAGTCAAATTGACCATCAATCTTTATAAGATACAGCAGGATGTTCCTAAAATTTCCAGACAGTTCTATATTGTCTTTATTTTTTATTGAATAACATTTTGGCTAAAAAGTGCAGCCATTGCCAACGAACTGCCTAAATTATATTTCTAAGGAATGATCATTTTTCGCATGCATTCTTTTTCTTCTTCTATTCACTTCACTTCATCAAGAAGTCTGCCATGTAGATCAAAATCAGTAAACCTACACGCTAGGCAGCGGTCAATCTGGAGCAAGTACTGCCTGCACCGACCAAGAAAACCAAGTCAAATCGATAAGAAGAATGAGAGAGGGCCCTGTGCGGCGTCATGCGCGCACTTCCGCCTGCCACGCCGTGCGGCGTCGTGCGCGCACCTCTATGTCCCTGCAGGCCGGGTGTAACTGAATGGGAGCAGAGAGGTGCCAGGGATAACCCCCATCCAGGACAGGGATTTAACACAGGCCCGCCAAGGGTGTGATTTAAACAAACAAGACGTAAACGTTTTCCTTTGCCTGTTCTACTTCTTGTGCTCAGTAGACAGTCTCGTAAAAAATAACCACACTACTGGTAGTGACTAGTAATAAACATTAAGAGGTGTTAAACTAGTCAACACTAACTATATAATTGCTCAGTCTAAAAGTACACACTTTGGAAATATAATCCTTATTGGCATGGCTCACACAAACTAGACCATGTTACCTTCACTGACATTACAAGGCCATACATATCACTAGCCATTTTTTGTACAGCTCCCACTCTTCTGCGGTTCAAACCACGTAGTGTCAGTTATGATATCCTCAATATCGTAATCACAACGACCAGGAATATTGTAGTCACCAACAACACCATCAGGATGGCAATTATCGTCATCCAAGTGACTATTGTGCGTGTATAAGTCTATTGTCAAATTCTTGCTGTAATCCACACTAACTCTGACCGGTGGCAGCTTGCAAACACTCAACTTCCCAATAAAGATTGGAAAAGCACCCCCGTGCATGGTATTATAATCCGCGGTTACTGTAAGTGAATCAAACAAATTGTCCCCAAGATGGTGTACCTCACACTCCAACACGGCCTTTGGGATAGCGACCATTCTTAGATCAATGTTGCCGTGGTGACCAGTATTGATGTGCCAATGGAGCCGTTCATAGTCTGCATAGAATGATGGAGCATAGACATAATATCCATCTACTAATACCTTATCGTTTTCACCTTCTTCATCTTTTATTAGTAAATGATACTCAATTAGCACAAGCCCAACCGCATAGATGCCTTGAGGTGGGGTAGATAGAGGTTGAAGCTTAGAAGCACCCTGCATATCTTATAGTTAGACATATATCATGTAGGTTTCTTCGATAAAATAAATAAAGGGAAAATGAGAATAATAAATGATATACTCACTGGCTTAAGCTTGCATGGTTTGTCCCTTGGGTATTTGAATACAAAGTTGCGTCGACCGTTATCTCGTACATTCCGAAATGCAAACATACCGTAGATCTCTACAGTGGCGTCATGAGGAGACAATAAATTCAAACTTAAAACTTGGATTGCCCGCCGACAAGGTTCATTCATCTTTCTGTCTACCCAACGGTTTTTCCATTTTGGCAATGGGGGCACTGCAGGCAATAGGAAAACAAATCATTACATATCAATAGTATTGATGCAAATACTTCATAAAACGTAGACATTATATCCTTCCGTTTTTAAATATAAGATGTTTTAGCTATTGTACATATTGTTTAGATACACATAAAAATGAGTGAACATGGACTATAAAACATATCTAGATACAAGTTTGGACATGTGAATGTGAAAAAAGGCTAAAACATCTTATATTAAAAAACAGAGGTAGTACTCCCTCCGTGTCAAAATGTAAAATGTTTTACTAAAAAACTATGTGGACAAAAACTTCATAAGTTTAATAGTACCGTGCCCACTTACACAGGTTTTGTGCAGAAATCAGATTTGGATCGAGCTGACACGGTCCCTCGACACAAAGAGACCCTCCAGACTCGACGCGATTTCTGGGCGCTAGGCATAGGAGGAAACATCATCCGATTCTCCCATCTCTCCTCCATATCGGCGACGTAATAAGGATTCCCGTCTTCGTAGCGGAACGCATACCCGTATCCCCATGAGCCCCAATGGCGCTCCTCTTCCTCGTAGTCGTATGGAGGTTCGTCCGGTTCATAGTACTCGTAATCGCCTAGCTCGTCCAGCGCTTGCTGTTCTTTGATGATGGAGTCCAGCTCCTTGTCCCACAACCAAGTTCCGAGCACCTCAGCCTCTAATCTCTGTCTCGTGGTCGCTATGTCTTGCTGATCCAACTCCATGGCCAATTGGCCACCGCCGCGACGTCTGCACAATCCAGACAAATTGACAAACGAAACAGGGGGACAAAAGAGAAATGAGGTGGGATCAATTAGACGCCCTTACCTTCTCCTCCACCCTCCACAATCTTCTTCCTCCGCCTGATCGAGAGACGATTTAATTTTCCGGCGAGAACCGAGGAGCGTATGAACTGCCGCCGCCAGCTGCGGATGCTCTTCCGGTCTTCCCTCGCGGACTCGCCTTCCGTTACCGACTCTGTGTAGGAAAATTGCTGGTGGGCTTCCTTTTTTTGGTTCTGGCTGCTAATGGGCTAGCTGATGAATATTAATATCATCCTTTCTAATCGGCCCAAATAGGTCAACTAATTATTCTAAAAAAAATAAAAAATTGACCAACTAATGACGGGCCAATCGAGTCCGCCTTTCTGCGTGAAGATCAACGCATTACCCTTGGCCAATACCTTTTTTCTGCTAATAATAGCATCCTTGTTTATGTCCGGATGAGACGACCTGATGTTCTCAAATATCCATATATGTAGATCATGAATACATACATAAATCTAGTAGAAAATGGCTGTGGTTTCCATGTTTTGCATTGTCAGCAACTGTCATCCAATCATCTCGATCATGTCCATCTTAACTACGGTCTTCGCTGCGGATGGCCACCACCAATAACCCTGAAGCTCAAGCTGTATGCATGGTGTATGTATGCTTCTTATCCATAGAAAAATCAGAAAAAGAAATATTTCTTTTGTACAAGTGAGATAGATGGTGTCATTACCTGTTCGCTCTGTCGACAGCCAAGTTGTGCTACAGTTACCCCCACACAGGATGCAGAGTTTTGCTATCTACACAGTTCAGTGTTGGCATGTCTGATCTCTGATTCATACTACAACAAAGGAACAGTTAACTACAAAATGGAATGAGATGAAAGATGAAAAAGAAGGACGAGTTACGCATGCACATGGTTTTCGATCTTCCGGAATTCCTTTACTTGTATTTTGATTAGAGCAGCATTTCATTTCTCCAATCATAAGAATGCATGCATGGTCTGTGCTGACAAACGTGTTTGAACCACTACTAACTGCCTGGATGTGTCAAGAGTATATGATGTCCAAGCAAGCGTGAAGCATCTGAACGAGAACTGAAAAAGTGTACACAACAATACTTTAGTCAAATCAGCCTTTAGTTTGGTGGACATTATGGTTACTTGGTTAGGGTGTATATTAATGTTCTAGCTTAGAACTTTACCTGAACTGTACGCTACACAAATACTAATATACTAGTTTAAGTTGGATCAATGTGGCCTTTTTAGTTTGGAGTATTAGTAGTTAGGTTGGATATATTAGTTTCCATACGTTTTGCGAGTTCACACTCCATACCATTCTCGTGCAGTCCTAGCTGCAATAAGTTACAACAAAAACAAGTGACCAAACAAAACGTAAACCACCTGATATATAAATCGAGCAAACTTAATTAAGAAGCCAGCATATTCAAGAGAATATGGTTCACCTCTACCAATAGTTATGAGCTCTTTCAACCTCTATACCGGTTGATTTATCTATCAGACAGGGGGTGTGGGCGAAGTCTCTTTCTAGTGAAAATGAGAGCAATTCATCATGGTTCTTTTGAAAGAAGAGTTAAATCTAATTATTTCAGTCAATTGATTATCATTTTGAAAAAAAAGATACAACATGTATGTATGTTCTTTATAAATATTCGTGCAAACATGTTCATGCCCTCTTTTCATTTTTCTTTTTAAATAATATTTTCATTTCAAATATGTGGCATTTGCCAACCAGCAGCCCTTTTTTTTTGTAAAAAACGAGTTTCTTTCTTTTTGCATGCCTTCCTTTTTCTCATTTCATTTCAGTCATCAAGAACTCTGTACATGCAGAGCAAATCACAAAACATAGAGCCCATCAATGGGAGTATCGCAGATTGTTGTAAGTGAGAGAAATAAAAATAAGTGGAGAAAACTCAACATAACTAAGTGAGGAGGGGCATGAAAATAGAATGCTCTATGAGAACTGAGCGCTAGCTCAGTGGCAGAGGCAGGGAGTGCACACCTAGCCCGTCTGGGTTTGAGTCTCTGTTGCGGCGAGGAATACTTGAATAAACTGGCATCTCACCTACCTAACAACGTAAAGTTAAGTGAGTGCCCCCGTTGACCACGTTTTAAAACAGAATTCCCTATATACTATTCTACAAGTTTTATAAATACACTGAGATGTGGTCGACAAAAAGAAAATAAAAGACCGATTGACGACTTATGTGTGCACTGATGCAAATGTTCCTCGGTCGTCCGGAATTTCTTAACATTTTTTTGCGTGTGCAGCTTTTTTTTCTCTCTTCCTTTTTGTTTCACCAACCCAACAAACGTGTTTGAACCACTGCTAATTGCCTGAACGTGTGTCAAGATACAGTGTACAAGCATGAATATTCCAGCTAGAACTGAAAAACGTGTGTGCTTTTGTCAAATCAGCCCTTTTGTTTGGAGTACATTATTGTTAGGGTATGTGCTAATGTTCGTCTTCGAACTTTACCTGCACTGCACGCTTCAAAATACTACTAATTAATTTGTATAAATGCTGCTTTTTAGCTTACATAGTTCTTAATTACGAGATCACATTCCATACCGTTCTCATGCGTTCCTGACTGGCTTTAATTTAAAGATGACAAAGGGACCAAACAATAATTTAACCACTTGGTATAAGGTTAGAGCAAACACAATTAAGATGCCAGCATTTTCAGGAGAATGACAACAGTTATGAGTGGCGCCTACCTACTGGTTTATTTGGTGTGTGAAGCCTCCTTCTCGTGAAACTGGGCAACTGGACGCAACTCTATGTGGTTCTTTGGAAACAAAAGTTACTAAATGAATTGCCTTGATTATAGTCAAATTGTCAGCCTCCAAAATATACAAACGTATGTTGCATTCAAGATTTGTCCACACTCCTAGGTACATGTTCATATTGTGTCTTTTTTCTTTTGAATATTATCCTTGAAACAAACTTTTGAAATATTATCAATTTTTTGTCATTTTGAAAGTGTAACATTGTATATCCAAAATCAAGATGTCAATTGTCAAGCATATTAAAAAAAGAGTGGCACCAAGAATTATCATATTTAAGATCAAGATCTTTACGTGACAACTTCTTAGAGACCGCCTTCCTACAGGAGTCGAGGTGGCAAAGCGGTTGGGCCCTGGTGATGGCACTTGCCCCCTTTGTACGGTCCCTGAGACAGTAGTCATATCCTGCCGCTCGTTTCCTGTGGAGATTCCTTGTTGAGGCGTTGGGTCCTGAGTAGCAGGCCCATGACCTGGCAGAGTTCCTGAAATTGCAGGCGAACCATACCGGGAGGAGCAGGTCCCTCTTCTGGTCGTCGTTCGCAGCAATGACCTGTACCATTTGGACGATTCATAATAATAAGATGGTCATCGAGCATGTCTTTTCACAACGGGCCACTGACTCAACTTTCAAATTCTTGGCCTTCCTACAGAGTGGCACCCATTGACTAGACCGTGGGACAGGCAGCGGCTGGACGACATACTTGAGAATATTCTGAAGACGGCTTGCCTATTATCTTCGCCGACCAGCCGTTGAGCTCTACTTAGTAGAGTTTGTATCAGAACTAGTAGTGGTTGCTTTGGGCTTGTCTGTGTTGTGGCCCCAACAAAACTTTTTTATTCTCTTGCATTTAGAACCTGTGATGTGCTTGTTGTAAACTGTGTATGGTTGTTTTATTTATAAAGCAGGACGAAAACCTATTTCGAGGAGAATTAGCATATTTGTCGGTCAGTTGTAACTCAGTTGCAACTCACAGCCAGCACGGATAACATGAATATTAACAATTAAACATATTATTGTGCAAATCCAACGGTTCTGAAATTGGTCAAGTCTTAACTTATTTCGTGGACTAGAAGTAGCAACCCGTTTAAAAAATGAGAATTTTTATTCCATATCATTTTTTTACAATAATTTTTATTCCATATCTTGAGCTTCTCTTTTCGTTACACTCCATTTAAGAGCAGATCACCAAGCATACAGCCCATCCCTGCCCCTCCACGGCTCCACCCTCTTTATATACCACGCACGAACTCGAGAGCGGTTGAGAAAAACAAAAACCACAAGGCAAACAATCGACCCGAGGCCAGTGCCTGCCTGCACCAGCACCAACCAAGAAAGCGAGAAGAATAAGAATGGTGGAGGCGCCGCCGTGCATCGTCGTCCCGCGCCGCGCCACAGCGCACTTCCGCCTGCCACGCCACGGGCTGCGCCGCAAGGTCCAGGTCGTCCGGCTCGGGAGCAGCGGCGGCGCGGGCGCACGGCGGGCGGGCCTCGCCCGCGGGCTCTGCTCCAGCCTCCGTCGCCGCATCAAGCTCCCGTGGCTCCGCAGTGCCATGTGGCGGCTCGCCGAGCTCTGCGTGGCGGCGCTCTCGGGGCCTCCGTCGGCTCCGGGGACGCCCGACGCGCCGCCGTCGTCGTGGACGGTCGTCGAGCCCTGCTACGCGGCGCCCTTCGTGCCGGCCGTGCTGGTGAGGCGTGCAGGACAGGCTAGCTAGCTCTAGCTGCTAAAAGTAACGGTGCTAGTCTACCTGATCATGGAGACAACGCCAATGTATATACTCCCACTACTGCTCAACCTCAAATGCAGCAGTAGATTGATATGTAACCATTCTTTACCGAACCACTAGCGATTAGTTGATTGCTGGAACCATTCTGAATATCGCATATTACTTCCATTTCCTGCTCTATCTCTGTTTGTTTTCCCTTTTGATTCTCTAGCTCTCTTTCTAAAGCAGAGCGAGAATTAAGTTTGGTGTTGTATACTGTGTGCTACAACATTTCCAATCATCTGGATGGTGCTGAAAGTATTTTATTTCTTTCGCCTTAAAGTAGTGCCGGTACTACTAGTGCAATTGTGATATGGACTCCTGAGCGCACCTGTTTTCACTACTGATTGATCATTGTCTTTCCTCAGACGGTAAGTTTTGATGTTCAGTGTGTGCTCCATGCTCACATTATAGATTTATAATGCCGGAGGCTGGAAGCAAGACTTGCGGAAATTCCGTGGTCGTAAACTGCAAGCAAAAGTAGTCTAGCAAACCTGCAGAATTCGGTGGTATACGGCTGATCCGCGATTGACGCCGGATTTGATTCATTCTGTACAGTTTGTGCATGTGTGTGTGGCAGGGAAGGCGATGAACTCAGAATTCAATCATCTGACCCAACCTTGAAGTTGAATGAATGCCTTGCCAGGTTTAGCAGGGAGAGGTGCCCTGCCCGCCTTGCACTGCCATGTGCACCGGCACCGCTGACTGCTCGCCATTGGCCATGCTATTGTTGCGTCCTCATCAACGCCAGCAACCTACCCTGCGTGGCGCCGGTGCAAACCGGGTGGACGTAGTAGATGAGGAGAAGAAGAAACTAGCTACCCGTCACATACTCACATGCCTACCCCGTGATCTCTCTCTTTCTCGGTTCGGTGTGCCGTCCTGCATATCTTAAATGGATCATGCGTGCGTGCAAGTCGCGCCGTGTAGGGTACCAGTTTCTCGAGACATGTCATGTATGTTGTCTGGTGTCTCCTCATGCGTTTTCAGTGATAGAGCCGCAGATCAATGGTGAAAACGGTGGCAACGGTGAAAGGGAAACAGCAGCGGCAACGGTGAGAGAGAGAGAGCGACAGTGCCGTGGCTCTGCTCATATCCATGGGCTTATGCATCGACCAGGATCTTACGGCCACATCACCTTGTCGCCTAGATTGATGCATGAATGGTGAGCGCTTTCAAAATTCAGATAGACAGATACCGCGAAAAGAACGAGAGCGGGGGAATGGTAGGGACACCCAGACAGTGGCCGTGGCAACAACAGGCTAGGGATATTATTGCGAAACCCAGACAGTCCAACAATCTTTGCAGCGCACATTACCTGCCAGCCCCGATAATCATCTACTGCCACATTTCCCTTACGCTCTGGCAATTCAATTTCAGAGCAGAATGAGGCTTGCTGGCGAGGTTGTCGACGCCATGCTTTCACCAACCGAGCAGCAGCACTCTCTGCTTCATCATCAAGACCCACAAAGTCGTTTTCAAGTATGATCTTCCAGGTCTTATAATGATGAAGCAAAGAGCGTTGCTGCGGGGTTGATAACTTGGTATGCGGAGGGGGGGAAGCCATAGAGGGTAACTGGGTATATGGTCAAGTGGAGTCGTCCTAGGTAACTTCCTTACCGTGCAACAAAAAACAGAAGAAAAAATGCATAAAAATTATCATCAAACAAGCATAAGACAGCGTAGAAAGTCAGAGCTCTGACGAAATTGAAACTGCAACAGAGGACTAGAATAGAAAGAGACACATTGCTACTGAAAAATTAGCTGTTTGCCGAACCACGAAGTCTGAAGTAATCACACCAAACAAGAGGCATGAGATAAGAGTGCAACAAGGAGCTTTCATTTGCCACCAACGAAGCAAAAGCCGCCACTAAAAACCGAGCGGCCACAAAGGTATCAATAGCTATCAGCAGCACTAATGGATTCTAATCGAAGTCTAGGAACTCCATCCGCTTCCTCATCGTGCCCTTCAGGTCTCTTGCTTCCTTTTCTGCTTTCTCAGCCTGGGACAAAGGAAAAGAAAGGGCATCAGGCATAGGTTTTATTAAGAAGTCAGGATTCTCTGTTTGAGCATACCAGCAAGTCTACAAACTACAACCAACATACAAACAGGCAACATAAATCCCAAGAGTCTACAATAACTCTTCTTTATTCATATTTTGTGTCATCACACCAGTTGTTAGATATCCAGCTGTATCCATAATGCCATTTTTGCTCCATATGATAAACAGATAGTTCCAACCACTGCAGTTGATCTCAAGGATATCTACACACTATTAAGTGCAATCAGCTAGCTAGCTTCTCATGTTTATTGTTCATGGACGACTATTTAATCTAGATCGCTTGGGCATACATGAGAGTGTGCTCAGGTCAGTGCACAAAGATATAACTAAATGATGAACATGATTGCATCTATAGTTCTCCATGTGACATATTTTCCTTGGGCAATGATTTTTTAGACTTGTGGAAAGGAGAGCTAAATTGTGCATTCAAAGCTGGAATTATTTGCTTAGAACTTTATCAACAAAATTAGAAGAAAGGAAAGTATAGTAAACAAGATTCTATCAAGTAAAGTGTGTGTACCATTCTTATTTCAGCCTCTGAAACACAAGTCATGTTACTAGGGAGTTCGTCCTTCTCTCGATCCTGCTCAATGCAATACCATGTCTATAGCATGAATATGGGGAAATGGGTTTGACCATGGTCATTTCATAGTGTAACAATGATAATTACCAATTCTCCGATTAATACAACATTCTCTCCCCGAATCACATATAGTCCAAGAGGGACATCACAATATAGTTCGCCTACAATTACTCGTTCACACGCACCCTGAAGAACAACATTTGCTGCAAAATAGAACTTTAGAAGTTAATCTTGTGGACGAAAAGTATGTGAAAACAGCAGATGTAAAGAGTGTCATACCAAACTGATCGAATGAGCAGAGGGTGCCAAGCAGCTTTCGTCCATCTCGTAGTAGGACAATAAGCTTCTCTAGAATCAAGAATATGCATAAACTGTCACTAAAATAGCATTGCCAAACAAACAGGGTTTGCTTCTGATGTGAAGGTAGTTGTGCAAAGGAAAGATACAGGCTGTGGAACAGTTAGATGTAGGTGTTTGTGTTTTGTTTACGCTCTACTCACATTCTGCATATGTTACTGTTTTCTATAATCTATTTTCCATCCGTAATTCTAGCTCAATGATGTTACAGAAGTAACAAAACTAATCAGCTTGGTGCATATTCATGGATACTTATAAAACTTCACAGATTTAACCAAATATAGAATTTAATAATCATGTTTTGATATGCAGCTTGCGCCTCTATAAGTTTCATACTTTTCATTACTCACTGCAATGTACTGAGCAAATTGTAAAGCAATCACAATACCCATGAAAAATACTTCATACTGACAGATGCACATCAGAGGTTCTACAGCCAAACGCAGGCCAAAATAATTAAAATTAAAAAGACATCTGTAATATCGTCGAAGACATCAATTAATTCGAAAAATCACCAGCAGACAACTTCATATATGCTACTGGGAATACCAAAGGTGAAACCCTTAGTGACCAATGACCATGAAATGGAGGAATCAAAGGAAAAACTTTATAACTCTAATGCAAGATCACTAAACCTAATTAACAGACCAACCTTACATACTTTATATTCAAGTTAGTGAAAGTACATAATCTATCATCTATTTTAGCACAACTAGCACTGAAACTGAAATTCCAGCTTTTACAATAAGTCTAGCATAACGCGTGGCACCTAGAAATTGAAGAATGCACCGAATTTTCCACACGAGGAGTTGGTATTAGCTAAAGGGGTTCTTGTGTTGACTGATGAGATTCTGTTAAAGTCGCATTGTTATTCTTTTCTACTGCTACTTACTATAATACTCAACTTTTGACATGCTATGTTTGGATCCATCACAGATTACTCGCATCCACAACCTTTCTTGGTCTGCGCTACCCAACCAACTGGGTCCACCACAACTAAATGACATGCAATAATTCACATACAAGTGCTCCGTGCCTCAATCAACAACCCGAATCCAAACTAACTGGGTACAGTTAATCATACCCTTTGATGTTAGCATAACCTACATTTGAACAATGACCTTACATAGTCACGAGAATTATATTGAAAGCTATGGGGCCTTGCTGTCTAACTAATATAATCCACCGGTATGAATGTTCTCCCAAATAACCAATCCATCAGACAATCAGAGCTCTATCTTGATAGCCATAAGCAATGCAATATTTCTAGCAATAACACAGTGCATTCAGGCATTTAGCCACAGACCGCAAGCATTCCACTCTGAGGTCTGAAGTTAGGCAGAGTAACCCTCTACCAAGAGCTTCCACCTTTTGAGATTTCAACACATTTTTACCGATTTTGGGGCTAAAACACACATAAAAAGAATGGTGATGGACCTAGCTCATGGCTAGCCTGCAGAGGCCGTCACTAGCGCCTCATCCTGATTCTTGACAGTTGACACAAAACTGAGCAACTCTTGGCAAGGGCAATACTAAAAACTGATTAAATTTGTACAAAATTTTCATCCTGACTAAGCATCGAGAGAGGTCTAAACGGGCCGGAACCTAGGCAATCGGATCCAAGATCCCCTGGCGCGCAAAGTTTTAGCGACACGAACCACCGCGAGCACCGGTGAAAACTAGTGGAGGAAGAACAAGCATCTGAGAGCGGAATCTCACTGTCTAAGAAGCCGGCGAGGGAGGTGGAGAGCAGGATCTCGTCGGGCCCGGCCCAAGACATCGCGCGGAGAGCCCGAATCCGGCGCTAGAAACGGCGGCAGGCGGCCCTAATCGGCCGCGGCTGCGATTGGAGGCTCTGTGGCTTCGCCGCCGGGGGATTTGCTTCTAGGGTTCGAGCGAGTGGATGGGTTTGGCGGATCGGAGCAGGGAGAAATTGAAGTGTTCGGAGTGAGGTTGACGCCGGGAGGAAGAAGGAAAAAGGAGGTCGATTTTGATAAGGGCCCGTGACGAGGCGCTGACTGGTGGGGTCAAGAGCTTATGGGAACCACCATGGCCCATTGGTTGTGAACCGTAGAGTATGCGCGGCCGGGCCTCGAACTTCCTCTTCGTATTTTTTTTTTAATCTGATTAATTTATGCCTCTTCTCAAAATGATTTTAAAATATGATTTCTTGAATTTTACGATGGAGCCGAACTGAAAATCCCATAATTTTTAAAAAACTTATGATTGGCTACATCCACTCTTGGACCGATTTTGGAGCCAGATTTGAAAATAGTTTTTTTAAGATGTCAGAATTAAGATTATTTTCGCTGAGAGGCCATACTTGGTCAAAAAATATACTTGATTGGCATTCGATTTCGAAGATAACAATTTAAGTTTGGCTATGGCTAGCTCCGTTCATAAATAAGTAGTATTTTAGGTTGACTCTGTTTTAAACATTTTTAGGTTCAAAACTATATTAATGTCACTTGATGCATTTTGAAATTACATTCCATATATAATATACTAATTTAAAATTGCAATCTGTCTAGTCCCTATGCTATTTAGACAAATCCATATCAACTCATTTGAAACAAAAGGAATACAAATTTTGTGATAAGATTGGTCAAGATTAAAACAGTTTGTAGAACCCATAGTAAAAGTATGTGAACAGAACGGGTATGGTGGGAAGGAGACAGATGAACTATCCGGTTGATTTCAGCAAAGTACCGACGTCTAAGTGCAAAAATATATGAGAAACAATACAAAATGCGGTGATAGGCTAAAAGTGTAGTGTTTGATTTCAACATATCATGTGTGCTATTAATTTGACGTTCTTACCTGCAAATCATGCGTGTAAAACATTCACCAAAAAATGCTTCCGTGTTGTATTTGTCTCAATTTTGTACAGTTGTACTGTACAAGCCAGTATATCCGCCATCACACTAACACAAGAAATGCGTGAGATAATTCAGTGAAGCACACGGCAAATCAACCAAAAACTGTACGTGTACACAAGTCTGCTGCGAACCACTACAAACACGTGAAGTGCAAACGGAAGCTGCATTTCGGTCTAAAACCTATGAAATGTTCTACCGCTGTGTTCCAAAATGTAAGCTCTTTTAGCAACCTAAACTAGCTAGCTACAAATGCTTATATTATGGAACGAAAGGAGTAGCTAAAAAAAATTGTAGGTTAAGACCTATAGATGTGTTTTCAGTTCGGTCTCTTGGGATCAAGACGCGAGAACACTAAAATTATAACTTTTATTTCTAAAATTCAATTTACTGAACTTGAAAGCTTGCTAAAAGTTATTCTTGTGTCTCACATGTAATGTTTTTGGCCTGAAATTCTTGTGAAAATCATATGGATCATCCAAAGGGACATATCTGCTACTTCTTGGCTTATTATAGAATTCAAAATTTAAGAAACTATGACATTCAAATTACGTAATTTTTCCTATCTGTATTTGGAATTTTTTGTTCCAAAATACCTTGTTCGAAGTGTAATTATCATTTTTTTCCACAAAAAGAGGAATGTACCGGGCCCTCTGGACACAACCATCTTAAAATAGGGGAAAATTTGACTACCTATCCTCTACACACCAATCAGGATGCAAACAATAATTTAAGTAATAGGAATCAAAAATTGTGTGTGTGTGTGGGGGGGTGGGTGGGGGGGGGGGGGGGGCTACTCCTTCGGTAAATTGAATTCGGCACATTCCTCAAATTTGGGGATTCGCACAACCTATTAAGCACATCTATCCTCACTGGAAATTAAATTTATGTTTGTGAGGATTTGAACCTACGTGTTATATTTGTGCATTCTTCCCTCAACCAAGTGAGACAGGCACATTTTTTACTTAGATACATTCATTAAGTAAAAGTATTGCAGTCCCTAGTCAAACATACTTAAAATATAACTAACTGACAACTAAATCGAAAGAAAGACATATTGGGTGAAGCATCACTTCAATTTTCTCACGTATTTCTTGATCATCTCTCCTGATGAGTATGGATGGATTTATTTGTAAATATCTCCCTACCAATCAACATTCTTTGCTCAAAATTCCTACAACAAATTCATCCATATATTCTTGTCAATCATTCATTTCTTCTACTCCCTCCGTCCACAAATAAGTGTCTAAAGTCTCTTAAAAAGAAGATGTATCTGGACAAACATATCTTCTTTGAAGAATTATTTTGTCATAACAACCATTGTGTTAAAAATTAATTGGATGAATCTCTGCATTGTCTCACTTACCAACTTTAGAGTGAACCCAAAAAACCTTAGAGCAAAAATTTGTAGATGTTTAATGGTGCATGCTTGTAGATATCCGTGGAGCGGAGGCGCGAAACACATGGATCGAGGGTTTTATGTTGCCTCAAGAATGGATACTCTCCGAAATGCTAGTTCATGATACCATAGTTTCGATGACTTCTTTTCTCTAGCTAACAACGACAACACACCATCGACTCGTGTTGGTGGAAGAAGGCGGAAGTCTTATCGGAGACCATGTTGTATCTATTTGTTTTTAATAGGGGTTCTCTAAAATACTCGATCTGTTTAGTAAAGATCTTTGTTCCTGCAAAAACGACCATGCTGTATCTATTTGTTTTTAATAGGGGGTTCTCTAAAATACTCGAGTTGTTTAGTAAAGATCCTTGTTCTTGCAAAAGCAAAAGTCAATATATATGCAAGGGGAAAATGTGCTCGAAGTTCCCAAAAGTGTGCTAAAGTGAACACTAAAATATGTAAATAAATCGTAAGGGGAAAATGATTATTTTTATCATCTACCATTTCACATCCAATCCTCATTCTGGAAGGACCTCCCTCCAAAATCCAAAAATCCATCCATCCTTCCGCTGTGTGCGGTGCGGCACCGCCACCCTCGCCTCGCCGCGCGGCGCCTCTCCCGCGCCCGCCTCCGCCTCCACCTCCACCGCCGCCGCCTATTTAACCATCTCACTCGCTCTCCCGAGCCAGCCCAACTGCAAGCTCTGCTCAACCATGCACGCCCACGCCCCCCACGCCCTCGGCCTCCGCGGCCCCACTCCTTCGTTCCCACGCCGGCGCCGGCGCCCGGTCGCGACCGTTCGTGCCACGGCGGCCACCTCTACGGCGCCGAAGCGGGAGACGGACCCCAGGAGGCGGGTGGTGATCACGGGGATGGGGCTGGCGTCGGTGTTCGGGAACGAAGTGGACGCCTTCTACGACCGGCTCCTGGCCGGGGAGAGCGGGGTGGGGCCCATCGACCGGTTCGACGCCGGCAGCTTCCCCACGAGGTTCGCCGGGCAGATACGGGGATTCTCGTCCGAGGGCTACATCGACGGCAAAAATGACCGGAGGCTCGACGACTGCATCCGGTACTGCATCCTCAGCGGCAAGAAGGCGCTCGAGAGCGCGGGGCTCGGCGCCGGCTCCGACGCCCACGGCAAGGTGAGCGAGAAACTGATTGGCGCTAAGTTTTGAAAATGGCATATGTGTTATGTTTGGTATCGATCTTCATGGCAAGCTGTACATTATTTATGAAGAAATGTAGATTCTGTAAATCAATAATATGAAGTCCTTTGTGTGAATCTGTTAGGGTGTATGCATGGACTGAATTTTCCCTGAAGAAACTCGAACACTGAAATCAAGACGCCCAAACAATGGCAACAGTAGTACAGCTGTGGAAGCCAAGAGAGAAATTCTCTAATTGGATTTAGTTTGAGAAAAGTAATGCCTTCTTTTTGGACAGTCTTATACACACTAGATTTGTGAGAAATTACTATTTTTTTTTGTCTGAATAACTATTGAAGAAAATACACTTAATCACATTGCTTGTGAGACTATCTTATGTATATTTTTTTCCAAACAAAAATATTTTATATAATAATTTTTGAGAATGAAAGAAAACTGAGAGTGACATAATTGTGTTTCTTCTCTAAACTATGGCGTCACATATTTTGTATCACTTGAACTGCTTTGGGTATAAGCTCTTGATGATTGCATACGCTCTGCCACAAAATCTATGTGAGCTTCTGTGAGATCAGCGTCAGTCGTCTCCTCTTAAAGTGTGTTTGTAGAATGAGTAAATGAGCTCATACCATACCAATTTGTAATCATAACAGCTGCTGACTACAACAACAACAAATCATCATAAACATTTAGAGGTGAATCGTCAAGTTATTTGATGGTCCCTTGTGTGGTTGGTTAAGTTTGTTGTTTTTCTTCTGCGCATATAGGTCGATAGGTGGCTACAGCCCTTTCCATACTGCTGTAAATTCTCCATGTTCTCTAGATTTCTGTGTTAATTTTTGTTTACCTCTTGTGAAATCTGTCCTTCGCTAATGACTCCATTGTTAACAGCTTGACGTGGGGCGGGCTGGTGTTCTTGTGGGGACTGGCATGGGTGGCCTAACAGCATTCACTGATGCTGCTCAGAACCTTACTGATAAGGGATACAAAAGAATTTCACCTTTCTTTATCCCATATGCTATACCTAATATGGCCTCAGCCTTGCTTGCTTTGGATGTTGGTTTCATGGGTCCCAACTACTCAATTTCAACTGCATGTGCAACCTCTAACTTCTGCTTTTATGCTGCCGCGAACCATATTCGTCGTGGTGATGCTGATGTTATAGTTGCTGGTGGAACTGAAGCTGCCATACTTCCAATTGGCCTCGGAGGTTTTGTAGCCTGTAGAGCATTATCACAGAGGAATGATGATCCAGTAACTGCATCTAGGCCATGGGATACAGGGCGAGATGGGTTTGTTATGGGTGAAGGTGCTGGTGTACTGGTATGTGTTGTTGATAACAAAATTAAATCATGTTTCTGAATACTGATATCAGTGCAGAGTTACTCTAGTCGTTTGCATTTATTCTTGTTTCTTCATGTTGTTGCTTCCATTTCCAGCAGGCCACCATGAATTTCGGTCATCCTCTAAATTATACGACCGACATTATTAATTTAGCAACATCTCTGGCTTAAATAGTAAATCTGTTGTGCAACAATAGGTTATGGAGAGCCTGGAGCACGCAATGAAGCGTGATGCGCCAATAATTGCTGAATACTTGGGAGGCGCGGTGAACTGTGATGCTTACCATTTGACTGATCCTAGATCAGATGGAATGGGTGTATCATCATGTATTACGAAGAGCCTCGAACATGCAGGTGTTGCACCAGAGGAGGTATCTCTAAAATTCATGTCCCAACCATTTTTTTTACAACACCAAGGGGTACCAACTATCGGCAATATTTTGTATTGGGGCGTGGATATACAATACTGTTACATTAGACTGTTAGAGCATTAGATTATTGCCTACAAATTCTGTGTTCTCCTGCTTACCTGCAGTTCTAGATACTAGGTTCATACTTCTTTTAACCATTCGGTATTTCATTCTAATTCAGATTAGCAGACACCACCTTCTCATTTCGTATTTTTGTATTTTAGGTGAACTACATCAACGCACACGCCACTTCCACACTTGCTGGTGACTTGGCTGAAGTAAGGGCCATCAAGGAAGTTTTCAAAAATCCTTCTGACATGAAGATCAATTCAACAAAGGTTCGCTCACTTCCATATGGAATATACCATTTCTGGTTGCTCCCTTATCTGATATTATTTCCTTCCCTGACAGTCTATGATAGGCCACTGCCTGGGCGCAGCTGGTGGGTTAGAAGCTATTGCCACTATCAAATCAATAACTACAGGATGGGTCCATCCAACCATTAACCAATTTGTAAGTAATCATTATCCAGTTTGAATCTCTTTCCTCTGATGTTTTATACACAACATTGAAGGAAAAATAATCCTGGCAAGAATTTAACCTTCTTTGTTACCTGCTTTGAGTTATTAGTACCTATCCTCCATGTTCATAAACACACAAATAAGACAAACTGAGCTCATTTTACAAAGTTCCTGGTTTTCTCGTTGGCACACATACTTTAAGAGTGTCTCATGTGCATAAATCTTTTGCAGAACCCAGAACCCGAAGTTGACTTTGATACAGTTGCCAACGAAAAGAAGCAGCATGAAGTCAATGTGGGTGAGTTCCTCCATTCCTGGACAACACCTCGATTCAGCCCAGCCAAATGTTAGCGACCGAATAGCGCACATGGAATTTACCATTCTTCCTAAAGTGTTTACTGTCTTCTATGCAATATTCCTCCATATTCACAACTATGTTCTGTATTGCCTCTATCTTATGCATGTTTAATGTCTTATAAATGCAGCCATTTCTAACTCATTTGGATTTGGAGGGCACAATTCAGTGGTAGTATTCGCGCCGTTCAAGCCTTGATTCTTCTTCGTTTCAGAGAAAGTAGAACCTGCAACGCATCCTCTTGCGGCTGATAATATAGAAGAGAGTGGCATAATTAGATGTAACCAGCTTGATTTTACCGGCTTTTGTTCATCCTCTTGGACAAAGTTTTGATGTTTTATTGAGTGGTGCTGCCGGATGTCTATATGATAATTCTTTCAGGACTCTTCATGTGTACAATGTTGTAAGAAATCTGGTATAATATTGTAAAGAATTGCTCAGTGAATTATTTGGTACATAGTAGTTAGTTCCTCTGTCTACTCTTCCCCTTCCCGTGTAACCTGGAGTACATTGTCGTAAAAAGCAGTCTAATCGGCTGATTAGTCGATGACAGTGTCTGAACCGTCAAAATAAGTGAAGCAAAAGTGCTATAGACTACATCTACTGAATGATCGTCCATTGAAAAGCATTTTTCTGTTCTCCCTCCTTAAAGCACCGAAGCATTATCTTTTTGTTTTGGTCGCCACAATTACTGAAGTAGTTTGTTTTTATTGTAAAAAACACACACTAAACTACCTTGATGAGCTTGCCATTGCGTGCACACCTCGACCACAACGACGTAGCTTAACTAGCTACTGTACCTAGCAGCTACCACTCTCCACTACCTACACAAGAAGTCAAGAGCGGGTTAATCAACGTGTCAAATCGTGAGTGAACTAAATCAAGGTCACTTTTTCTTGACTTGATTTTATTGAAAGAGAGTGTCGGGAGAGAATCGAGCGAGACGAGAATGAATCGAAGTCACAATTTATTCCATCGATCAGTGAATATATACAAGGGAACTGTCGTGACGGGAGAGTTGCGTCTAATCTCGAGGGGGGGGGGGGGGGGGGGGGGGAGCGTCCGCACGGGAGATTACACAAGGAGGATTATCCTTAATGATGGTAATAAATTAAATCCTAACAGTCACTCTAGTCCTTTCTTATGCCTGTGATTGAACATTTTTAGAATAATCTCCTCTAAAAACCCCGTGGGAAAATAAAAAGAGGAGTAGCGTAGAATATGTTGGTAAAACTCCTTCAAATCTAGTGGGAAAATTAGAAGAAAATGATCCAACATATAATGATTATTGCTTCTATTAACTCAATATGAAATGTACAAAAATATGTTGTTATACTTTCCTAAAAACACCGATGGGGAAAACAGAAAGAATGACATATAATCTCATGTTTGTTTACTTTAGGTGTTTGGCACTGTGTTGCCTGAGAATAGGACGGTGGGTCTCAGCGACCAGATCCGCCGCACCACAGCTTTTTTCATCCTTGCTGCTCCCCGCTTGTGGCAGGCGGCGCTCCATGTGATGGCGTTGGAGCTTTGCATCTCTCCTAATACGGTTCACAAGCTAAGATTCGAGGTCAGGCTCTCTGGCCAGCCCTGGTTTTGTGTCGTTCTTCTCCTCCTTGTAGTCCTCTCGTGGTGGGAGTCGATGGGGACGAGTTTTGGCACCTTACTCAATAAGGCAAAACCCTTTGTTCTCTGCAGCCTATCCTTCCAAGATCTGTCTCCTCGAGCTCGTGGCGTGAGCTTGGAGTTCGACGGCGGATCAACGATGTTGCTCTGGTGATGCTTCTCGGTCTGTTTATGTTATTCTTCAACGCTGCTATGGTTGCGGGAATGAAGAAGGCTGGGCTGGACCTGCTGCTCCACGTGGAGATTTTCAGGTTGATGTTTGCGGAGTTCATCAACGGCGGCAAGCTTGCGCCGCGGTTATCTCTGGCTAGAGTGGCCAGTCTGTGTATGTGTTGTGGCGATTAGTGAGTCATAGCTTTTTCAACCTCTAGACCGGCGTGCCATTTGGGAGACCCTCTCCTAGTTCCGCTGCGGCGGTCTACGTCGGTCCACCTCCAAGTAGTTTTGTCCCCGATGATGGTGCTGACGGCCACCGCGGTGGAGAAGGACTTGATTGCCTGACTTTCTTTGCAATGTCCGACAACTATGTAGATGGAGGAGTCGATAAAGATCTACAAATGGTAGTTTGGCAAATAAGTGAAAAAAAATACAAGATTAGTCAACTAACGGTATAAAATTTGAATGATATATCTGGAATTGAGTATGTAGTATTTGGAAAGCACAAAACTTTTGATGATAGATATACATTTTTCATCAGAATATGTCTCTTTGCTTTGTAATTTTGAATGACAATTCCTCTAAGGAAAACAGTGTTCTTCTAAAACACTATGAAATTATGAGCATGTTTGTTTCCTTTTATTTTGAATTGAATAATTGAGTTGGAATCGCTGTGAGCTGAGCATATGGCGACACGTGCTCTGCTCCCTGAGTTTGTATAAATCACCATGGGTGGACAAAAGACAAGTAGGAGGACGCTGCTTGCTCTGTTCAAAAAGTGTCCGTCTCGTTTCCCCGTCCGGGCAGGAGGAAAGGAGGGACGGACTCCATGGGTGGAACGTGGCGACCGGTGTTCCTTCCGGTTGCCGGCCGACGCGTCAGGGGAGGAAGCCCAAAGGAAATATCACCACCGCCGGCCGTTTTCTCCGACCCGGAGCCCATCCCGGCCTGGCCCAAGTCAACCCCGGGATCCCCTCCCCTCAAAGCACGACAGCCCCACACCGCCGGCACCGCCGCACCACCACCACCGACCCTAAACCAGATCGCCTCTCCTCTCCTCTCCTCTCCCACCCTAGCTAGATCCCCAAGATCCGCGCCGCCGCCGCCGGGATGGACGACGACGACGCCTACATGTCGCCCTCCCTCTCGCCGGCCTCCTCCTCGCCGCTCCCCATCGCCACCGCGATCCCCGTCGCCGACCCCGTCACCGTCGCCTCTGCGCCTCCCGGCGGCCTCCTCGCCCTCTCGCTCCCGATCCACAAACAACAACATGGTGGGTCCTACACCAGCCACGGGACCAGCGGCGGCGGCGGCGGGGGCAGGGAGGACGCCTGGAGCGAGGGCGCCACCTCCGCGCTCATCGACGCCTGGGGCGAGCGCTTCGTCGCGCTCGGCCGCGGCAGCCTCCGCCACCCGCAGTGGCAGGAGGTCGCCGAGTCCGTCTCCGCGCGCGACAACTACTCCAAGGCACCCAAGTCCGACGTCCAGTGCAAGAACCGCATCGACACGCTCAAGAAGAAGTACAAGGTCGAGAGGACCAAGCCGGTCTCGTCATGGCACTTCTTCGACCGCCTCGACGTCCTCCTCGCGCCCACATACACCAACAACCACAAGCCCGCCGCTGCCGCCGCCCACCCTAACGGCCGGAACGCAGCCGTGCCCACGGCGCCGCTGCGCGTCGGCTTCCCCCAGCGCACCCGCACGCCGCTCATGCCCGCCGCCCCCGGCCCCGTCAAACAGAGGGCGCCGTCTCCGGAGATGTCGTCCGAGTCGTCCGACGGGTTCCCGCCGGAGGCCGTGCCCCCAGCCGCAACCGCGAACGGGAAACGGAGGAGGACGGACGAGTCCGGGCGCGTGGACGGCGACGGCAACGGCGGTGAGCGCACGCAGGGCATGCTGGAGCTAGCGCAGGCCATACGCCGTTTCGGCGAGGCCTATGAGCGCGTGGAGACGGCTAAGCTGGAGCACACCGTCGAGATGGAGCGCCAGCGCCTGGACTTCGCGCGAGAGCTGGAATCCCAGCGCGTACAGTTCTTCCTCAATACGCAGATGGAGCTTTCTCAGGCCAAGAACCACACATCTACCGCTGCCGCTGGCGCCACCGGTGCTGGTGGCATGTCATCTAGGAGAATGGCGTCGGGTCCAGACTCCACCTCTAGAAGAATGGCGCCGGTTCCAGACCCCTCATCTAGAAGAATGCCATCGTTTCCTGATGCCAGGACGAGCAGCAATCACCAAGGCCGATATCGCGTCAGCGACAGCAGCAGGCACCATCATCGTCCGGCTCCACGCCCGCACTATCAGTACCACGAGAACAATGTGGCCGACTCTGCAGCTGCCAGCGACGGCGAGCAGAGCGATGATGGTGAGGAGGAGGATGACGACAATGAGGAAGAGAGCCAGTGATGACCGAATGAATAACAAACCAATGCATTGGTGATTCAAGAGTTGTTAGTGGTTAGTGTTGCATTGCGACAACTTAGCTTATATTGAATGCAAGCAGAAACTATCTCTAGGGCATTACTTATTGGCAATTGTTTATCAAAGTGAGCAGTAGGAGTATTATTAGTAGGAAGGTAGTTATGCCAAACTCCCTTTCTGTACCATGTGTTAGCCACATAATTCCATGTTTCTTTATCTAGTAACAAGAACACCATAGTTTCTGATCTGATATCATTTGTGCCAAGAAGCATGACATTCTTTGCTAAATCTTGTTACCTCTGTCCTTGCCTGGACTATATGTGTTAAGAAGTATCCTTGGCATCAGCTTGTACTGATGTGAAGTATTTTCACCGTTAGAACTAAATGAAGCGACCCATGTTTGCAATGTCATGAACATTGCAAGGTCTGGAGCTTGTAGTATGTACCCTGGTCTGGTCTATGAGGCTTCCTCTTTCGGTTAAGTTTAGGTGGTGCTGTCTCTTCTACTTTGATAGCGGTGGTGTTCAATATAATCTGAGTGGGTTATGCTATGCGAGTGCAATCAATTATCCATCGTAAAAAGGGAAAGACCATTCTCCTGCAGGCAGGGAACTGGGAAGTGATGATTCCTTGACTGATTATCGATGGAGCCGCTGTTGTTTTCGGCGCGGCTCAGTGCGACACATATGAGTATATATTTTTTTAACACCTTTACCGTACGGAAAATCTGACCATATGAGTATATGACCATGTCACTACCTAGAAGAAATCAAACATGTTAGTTTTTTTCATTTTGATGAAAGAGAGCCACCAGTATTTGGGCCCTTCACCAATTGCACATCATAGTGTGTATGTAAGGACAGGTGCAGTATGCAAGCATGCTGTTTAAGCCTTGTTGCCTTCGGTCTTCGGACAGAAGAGTTGCAAATAAATTTGCTAAATTAAAGTTTGACCAAGGGCCTATAATTTACGATTATGTATTTGTTCGGCCAAACTGCAGAATAAGTCTTATAATTTATATCAGCTAATTCCTGCAAATATGATCTACCTGTAATGCATCGTCTATCTAGGGGCAAAGGTACCTGTAAACGCTCAAGTGTTGTGATGTTCAGAAATAACTTAACTTGAGTCAAATTCGTCCAAAATAGCACACAGACAATGCTTGTTGCATATTTTAAACAATTTCTTTGTCACGAAAAATTGCTTCGAGAAGCTAGGTATGCAGGAGTTAAAACGAATGCTCACCAAACGATCAAGATTTTTTTTTTGAGAGGTCAAACTAACAAGAATCGAAGTTTACAGGCAACATGGAGTCAAGACAACCGAGCAATATTTAGAGAACTATAAAACAAGCAAACAAGAATTGAAGTTTACATGGATGGCGACCAGCATTAATAGATGCTCTTATGTAAGTCGAATATCGTGCATACATTGATCCCTTACAAAAGTTGAAAAAAACTAAAAACGATGGCAGCAATAAACCCGAAGCTATCACTTTTACACCCCCACCTTCTCCCTCAGCTCAGCCATAATGGATGGAAACTTCTGAACCAATTGCACATAACCATCGGTTAAAACGACCTTCTTGAAATTTTGCTCCTCCACAAAGAAGGCAATGCATTTGTCCTTGAGCTGATGGCAGTTGTATGTTTCGGCACATTCCAATGTAGCAGCAATTGTATCTACAGACACGTTATCCCACAGCTTATCGGCGCACATCATCTTCAGTCTATCCATTGCGTAGCGATCGGCCGCGGCAAGCAGATGTTGATACATCTGAACGAGGGATCCCGCGAGCTCGTCATCCGGAGGCAACACATCAGTGTACATGAACCTCAGGAGAACCTCAAAAGCAGCGGGTTGGACGTCTTCCAGTGTGATCTGAGACATTGTAGCCTCCGCCATGGCGCCGAAGAGCTCTGCCTTGAATACTGGTGAGCGCGCGGCGAGCACGGCCCGGTGGGCGGGGAACTTCTTGCCGTCGACGATGAAGGAAACGTCGGAACCATCTGCGCAGTCCAAGAGTTGGCCAAGGTGATCACTGATGTCAGAGGACGGCAGAGGGTGATCACGCACTACTATGACCCCGCACACAATCGTGACCCAGCCATTCACCATGTGAAGAGCATTGAGATCGCTCCGCTTAACTAAGCGAGACCATCCCCAGTCCATGTAGCCCTTGGGTGGGTAAGCCTGGATGCATCTATTTGCGTTGGACGAAGACGGTTCACCGTTCTTGTCCATCAAGAAGACCTCGAAGATGGCCTTGACGCCTTTGGACTTGCTCATGATCTCGAGAAAGATTGCGATGAACTCACCCTTTTGTCGACCTCATTGTACCCACACCCATGCGGGTAGCAATTAACCCTCCATGAGTGTCCACCGGCGGAGATGATATCGGAATGGACGACGTCGCCGATGGCAAGGTCCTCCGTCTCTGAATAGTGAACTTTGAACGACACGAAACCTGAGTCGAACATGGTGACTCCTTGCATAGCCAGCACGCAGAGAATGGCGACGCCTGGAGCTCCGAACCGTGAATGCCGTATCGATCTGTTTGTTTCAGGTGTAAAATGTTGACAATACTCGATTTATTGGTCCAACTCTTTCAAGCGAAGAAATATATCTTCTCTTCAGGTAAATATATGAACCTCTGCCTCGTCGAGACCAAGACGAGAACTCTGATAAGATCTGTCCTAGTTGCACATGAATACGGAGTACCAACGAAGAATTGGAATTGGCAAGTGATACAGGAAATGACTTGGCGTATTGACATATCGCCCACGTTTCTTGGGTCCTTCCGTGTGGCTGGCGTTTTCTTCCGTGTCGCGAGCGTACACGAATCATGCCCCGTTGTTAGCCCATAATATTTTTTGAAACAGCCCAACTAACATATCCCGGCCCAGATTTTGTGCACAATAGCCCAGCAACACAATATAGTACTACCTCCGATCCATAAAAAGTGTCGTACATTTTATACCAAGTTAGTATAAACTTTGCACTAGATGAGCGACATTTTTTATGGATCAGAGGGAGTAGCTGCAGGTGCTTTATTTTCTTAATTACAATGCTGTTTATGTTTGGAAAAATTGTACCAAACTGTCAGTATTTTTGACCTTTTGTTGATAAAGCACAGGTGGGACGTTGTAAAAATTTCTGGGCGTTTTTCTACAAATTTGTGTTTTCTTCAGAGGGTATGTTGCTTACGTAATTTCAAATTGTAACAAGAACAGGTATGTTTTATGGCAAAATCTCATGCCACATGTCCCACGGTTTATTTGGCATTTGCTTCAAGTTTCTATGTATTTATTGAAACTTTATCTAAAAAATGTATTTATTGAAAGTTTTTTGCATGGTTTTGCAAAACTACAAACACAAGTTTTTCCGTTGTCATTATTTTTGTGTTTTGTTGAAATATCTAGTTATTTTTATTGTAGATGAATTTGGAGCATAATATTTATTTCTTAACCACTTCTTTAATGTTGCACATGTGATTTAAAATTGTAACACACTCTAACGTTTTATTTTGAAATAGTTGGTGATTTTTGTTGCAAATGAATCTTCAGTAACAATTGTCTACTTTTTTGTATTTGGTACAAACAAGTTTTGTTGTAATCGTTTTTTGTTGTTGAAAATGATTCATGATTTTTGCAAAAAATAATAATTATTTAACCACTTATATATAAAACTACTATTTTTACATAAATCTCTCTAAGCGCTGGTGGAATCAATTGTATGATGTGGATAAATCTCTACCATTGAATTATAAGAACTCTATAAGGATTTTGTGTTTTATCTTTTTTATTTAATTATTATTAATTTTACATAATATATAGATTTTTAAAGAGAATATATTAATATTGTGAAGATACCAATTACATCCGGACTCTACAACAACGTAATATCCTAATGGCATTACAGATGTACACAGCCAAAAGAAGAAGTTAGAAAAGAAAAAGTCCCGCTACAGAGTTCCAATCCTTACAACAGTAGCACTACCACCAAGGTAACACCTGATGTCCAAATTCTTCAAAAGCGACGCCTACAAGAAGAAAACAGTGCACACGTGCAGTCGCATGATTGTAGATTTTGGGTTTTCACCCTGAAGATAGCCCCCGCTCTCAAAACAATGACTTTAAAATGTGGAATTGCCACACACAATTAATTAAGGCCAAATAATATATTCTTACCATGAAAGGTAAGACTTATAATTCACTTATGTTATCGCACTCACTTATATACACTTACATACCTCTGCTATGAAGGGGATCGTGTGCAGAAAACAAAAATTTTCCTACCGACGATATCCTAAAAGCATGCCAAGATCTATTCTATGCAGATATAGTAGTACGAACGGAGATCGGAATACATACCCCTGTAGACCGAAAGGGGGGATTACGTTCCCGCACAAACGTTGTCGATGCAGACCGACGAAGCCGACCTCAAGGTCGTGTAGAGGAAGCAGGCCTCCGAGTACCGCTAGCGCAGCACCTCGCAGGGAGTCGCACACGTACGGTGGAGACGACGCCTCCGAAGCTCCAGTACAGGACGAGCAGCGGAAGACTTGGACCGGAACACCAGCAGCGCGGCAGCGGGCTATGGTGGAGGAGATCCCCTCTTCCTCAGCTCGGCGCGGCTCCGACTTGGGAACCACGAGATCGAGAGAGAAATCGGGAATTAATTGGTGAATTAAAAGGCTGGGGGTGCCCCTTCTTATATAGGCTCCCAGGGGGAGCCTACCTTGCTAGCCAGGCAATGTGGGACTATCCCCACATAGCCTGGTGCGGCTAGGGAGGTGCGCCGGCCCCCCTGGTGGGCCCTTGGTCCACTTGGGGCAGCCCCTCCTGGCCCCCACCGAATTCCCCTTGGGAATTTTCCCCTCTTGGGCCTTCTTTCGTCCGGAAGGCCCTTTAGAGAAATCTGCCTTAATAAATTCGAAAATAAATATATAAAATCATATTTGCATATTAATAACACTAATTAATATCAAACATAATATATATAATTATTCCTAGCTCCGAAAACTCTTTCGGCGCTGCCCGATCTCCATCGGACCTCTCCCGGGACGCTCCCGGTGATCTCCTTCCTTTCCCTAAATGGAATTGCCACACACAATTAATTAAGGCCAAATAATATATTCTTACCATGAAAGGTAAGACTTATAATTCACTTATGTTGTCGCACTCACTTATATACACTTACATACCTCTGCTATGAAGGGGATCGTGTGCAGAAAACAAAAAATTTCCTACCGACGATATCCTAAAAGCATGCCAAGATCTATTCTATGCAGATATAGTAGTACGAACGGAGATCGGAATACATACCCTTGTAGACCGAAAGCGGGGATTACGTTCCCGCACAAACGTTGTCGATGCAGACCGACGAAGCCGACCTCAAGGTCGTGTAGAGGAAGCAGGCCTCCGAGTACCGCTAGCGCAGCACCTCGCAGGGAGTCGCACACGTACGGTGGAGACGACGCCTCCGAAGCTCCAGTCCAGGACGAGCAGCGGAAGACTTGGACCGGAACACCAGCAGCGCGGCAGCGGGCTATGGTGGAGGAGATCCCCTCTTCCTCAGCTCGGCGCGGCTCCGACTTGGGAACCACGAGATCGAGAGAGAAATCGGGAATTAATTGGTGAATTAAAAGGCTGGGGGTGCCCCTTCTTATATAGGCTCCCAGGGGGAGCCTACCTTGCCAGCCAGGCAATGTGGGACTATCCCCACATAGCCTGGTGCGGCTAGGGAGGTGCGCCGGCCCCCCTGGTGGGCCCTTGGCCCACTTGGGGCAGCCCCTCCTGGCCCCCACCGAATTCCCCTTGGGAATTTTCCCCTCTTGGGCCTTCTTTCGTCCGGAAGGCCCATTTAGGGAAATCTGACTTAATAAATTCGAAAATAAATATATAAATCATATTTGCATATTAATAACACTAATTAATATCAAACATAATATATGTAATTACTCCTAGCTCCGAAAACTCTTTCGGCGCTGCCTGATCTCCATCGGACCTCTCCCGGGACGCTCCCGGTGATCTCCTTCCTTTCCGGTTGTCTTGTCGAAACCCCTTAAGTGTGTTACCCTAGCGGTTCGATATAATATCAGGTATGATCAAGACTCCTCAATGATCAACGACTAACTCGTAGGCCTGGACCCCATGAATTAATCCCTGAGATATAACGAATGACTTTCATCTATCAAACCTGAACGTAAAGTCTAAGACCTTTTGCCATAGCGATACTTAGCACGTCCGAGCGTCGTTCCATAGATATCTCCATACCTAATCCCGACCTCGTTACCGACGACGCTATCTTCTACTCGTTCATGATCTCATGTCTCCGTGACCTAGTCACATGCTTGCAACCTCATTAGACCTGATCTCACCGAGTGGGGCCGAGAGTATCTATCCTGCTATGCGGACTGGCAAATCCCGCTCTTGACCTCTCGTCTCAACTACTCCTTTCCAATACCCAAAAGTATCACCGTTATTGTCATACTAAATAAGATACGACGTTTAGTGCAATCAAAGTATCTTCCGGGAATATCAATAAGAGTTGATCTCACGGTCAAAGGTGTAACGACTATGTTCTCCAAATCTGGGTATGTCCATCACATCGCTCTCCAGCGATATGACTCTCATTGCCGACCGGCGCCATGCGCCATGACCGGGAAACCTCGATCATCAATCGCGCAACGAAACTAGTCTTAGTAGAGGCTACTAGGGACCTGGTTGTTTACGTATCACACCCGCATTAATGTTTCCGCTTAATACGGTTCTAGCATGACACAAAAACCTATTATGAACAAACGAGATATGATAAAGAATACACTTTATTAATTGCCTCTAGGGCATATCTCCTTCATGCTACGCATCACAAAACTCCAAGCAAGTTCCTCATCGATGCAAAGGCTTCAATCACCATTACTAGTCCTCCAATCTCAACATCCATGACATTCCCCGTCTCTGCCTTGACAATGGAGTTGAACATATCCCATGATGACAACACATTGTAGAGCTTCATGCCACTCCGTTCTTAACAAAAAAAAACCAATGAGTAGGACCCGAATCCCACCCAATACAGGAATCTCTAGGCAAAACGCGCCCATGGGAGTTAGCCTTTGGAGTTGTCTCGTCTGCGAGCGTGGACACCAGGGAGAGAGTGATCTCTCCCCTTTATTTTGTTAGGTTGCAAAGGGTGCGCGTGAACCTTCCAAAGGCCGATGTCGAAATGCGATGATCCGACCTCGCGCGCGCACACACACACACGCGCCCGCAATCCAATGGACGTCGCCAATTGTTCCGAATGGGATCATCACAGACAACGGCTCGAACTTCACAGCCGAAGAGTTCAAAGACTTCTGCTCAAATCAAGGTATCAAGCTCAACTATGCGTGTGTCTCGCACCCGCAATCCAATGGACAGGTGGAGAAGGCCAACGGTCTCGTCTGCAGGGGCATCAAGAAACGACTGCGTGTGCCACTCAGACACGCAGCGGGCGCATGGGTCAAAGAACTGCCGTCAGTCCTCTGAAGTCTACGGACCACGCCTAACAGATCCACCCAGTACACTCCATTCTCTATGGTGTACGGTGCAGAAGCAGTCCTACCCTGCGACATCAAGTTCGACGCACCACGGGTGGTCGCCTTGGACGAGTCAGATGCAGAAGAGGCACTCGAAGACAGCATGGACATATTGGACGAAGCACGCGACATCGCCCTGGCGCGATCATTCGTATACCAGCAAGACCTGCGCAACTATCACGGGCGGAGATTGCGACCAAGAGCCTTCATCGCAGGTGACCTGGTCCTTCGCCTTAAACAGAAGAAAGTGCACAAGCTCGCCTCCCCATGGGAAGTGCCATACATTGTGACAGAGGCAATTGGCAACGGAGCATATCGCCTAAAGGACTCGAAGACAGGAGCAGCCTGCAGGAACCCATGGAACTTCGCACAACTCCGGCGGTTCTATGCTTAGTCGACTCAACCATTGTAACAAGGATAGCATGTCAACGCGACAGGTTTCAGACACACTCTTTCCCTTACCAGAGTACCTAAGGGGACTGGAAGGGTTTTAATGAGGCGGCCTGTTCGCAACAATCAATAAAGTGATTTGAAGAAAATGCTGTCCACTCTACCTTCTCAGTCAAGGCAAACAAAAATCCTAGGCCGTCACTCGAATCACTCGGGGGCTGCGCCACAACAGGTTGAAATAAAATCCTAGGCCGTTACTCGAATCACTCGGGGGCTGCGCCATACAGGCACAACTCGCAAAATCCTAGGCCTCCACTCGATCTACTCTGGAGTTGCGTCGCACAGGTCAAGTCAGAAATCCTAGGTCGCCACCCGACGCACTCGGGGGCTGCACCTCACAGGTCACACTTGAAAAAAGCCTAGGCCACCACTCGAACCACTCGGGGGCTGCGCCGCACAGGCACAACTCAAAAATCCTAGGCCTCTACCTGACCTACTCAGTGATGAGGTGGTAACTCAGCAAATCACAGGGTTGTGCACCCCGGGTCGATTGATGGGGAGAGAGAGAGGTGTTGGTGATCACGACAGCTGACAAGCAAGGATTTACCCAGGTTCAGGCTCCCGGAGGATAACACCCTACTCCTGCTTGTCTGATTATTGATGCGAGTAGCGATTACAATGGCGAGATTGCTATCTCGCTAGGGTTTGTGGTGGTGTCTATGAGCGTGTCCTCTAGGACGGGCAACCCTCCTGGCTTTATAGGTAGCCAGGTCTCGGGCGGTTGGTACAGATATGGCAGGTTACAAAACCTAACAGAGTTGGACTAGGATACGTGGTACCCCGAGTGGGCCTTCTGTGGGCTTTTCCATGCTTGGCGCGGCTCAGGTATCCTCATCGTGGGCTAGTCGAAAGGTAGCCCCACGTCAGTAGCCCCCGAGTGCTTGGTCGAAGCGTAGAGTCGAGCAAAGGACTTCTCCCTCCTGGACGCGCCATTGGATTGCTTGATCTTGAGATTGAACTTGATTTCTTCAGTCGAACAGGCCTCTCCCGATGGGAGTAACCTTTGCAGTCGAATTACTTTGTCTTCTTCTTGTGAAGCTTGCTTCTATTCAGCCTGTTGGCTTACATGTAGATTTGATTCGGCTGCTGGAGCGTACTCGACTTTCTTTGTCACCCGAATAGATATTTCGGGTTCCTTGACCAACGCACTGCCTTAAGATGTTTCAGCTTAGAAGCTTACCACTCGAATCTTGCACTCGAGTTAACACACTGTTTCGGTTGTTTGGAGCCGTTGGCTTGACGACGTCACTGCTGACGTTTCCTTGCACGCCTCTGCGCCCGATGGGACGTGACATGGCGGGACCCACTGGCAGCGCTGACCGCGGTCAGCAGTTGTCACGTCTCCGAACCGGGCGCGAAATTTTCGCGCACGATGATGACGCTTCGATTCTCGTGCGTAGTGGACGAAGTGGGCGGCGACGGTTGGTTTCTCCGTGCGACACGTGGACGGCTGGATGTTGTTGCTCGGAACCGTTGCTCTGTGGACGGCTGAGATGAGTTTCTTTCGAGGCATAAGTACTGCGCTCCGGCGCGAGGGCATCATTTTCTCCAATTGTCTGCGCCTCCTTTTCCTCTGCTCTCTACCATTTTCGCCGCCATCCGAGCTCGGAGACCTTTGTCGTACCACTTTTCTGCTTTCCTTTGGCACCATGGTCAAGCCGAAGGCCACCGCTGGCTCCTCCGCTGCCGCCGCCGAGGCTGGGTTGAAGAAGATCGACGGCGACTGGCAGAAGTCGAGCGTGAGGAGGGCAGATCTCGACGGACTGCGTATGCAGGGCCTCCTGCCTTCTCCTGACCAGGCCCAGGTACGCGCCCCTGGTAAGGAGACGTCTCCTGCGCCCCGCGAGGGGGAGCGTGTTTGCTTCGTGGACTTCCTTCCACGGGGCTTCGGGTTCCCTCTCCACGATTTTGTTCGTGGTCTCTTGTACGCCTATGGGGTGCAGATCCACGATCTGACCCCCAATGGCGTCTTGAGCATCGCTAGCTTTATCGTGCTATGCGAGTGCTTTCTGGGGATCACACCCCACTGGGCACTGTGGAAGTCGCTCTTCCTCGTTCGCAAGAACGTGGGGAAGAGCGGGTTGCCATAACCGGTTGGCGGCTTCGACATCCAGGTGCGTGGTGACACCACGTACTTCCAGATGAAGAAGTCAGACTCCGTCCAGGGGTGGCGAAAGAGGTGGTTCTACGTTCAGTGGAACCAGGAAGGCGTGTCGCGATTCGACGGCGAGCGCAGACTGCTGAAGACTCGCGCTTGGTCGCATCCACTCGCCAAGGAGGAGAAGGAGTCGACGAGGCCACTGATGAGCCTGCCGCGCGACCTCCTCAAGACACTGGGGCGGGAGACGGGTGGCGTCTTCCTGATGTCCACCTTCTTCCGTCTTCGCATGCAACCGCTGGGTGCTCGTTCCCACCCGATGTGGGCGGCTGAGGGCGTCGGCAACGAGCCACTCGACGAGGAGGAGGTGGAAACCAAGGTGAGGGGCATCACCAGCCTCCGAACCGCGGATCTCTGCAACGTCAACTGTCCAGTTGCTACGTATGGAGCCGCGAACCCTGTTCCTGAGGTAAGTTCTTGACTTGTTCTCCTTGTTGTTCTGTTTCTTGATTTCTTGCTTCTTGATTCGACTTGCGTCTACTTGCTTCAGGGTCGGTCCCTGCTGATCAGCCTTCCTCCTCTCCCTGAAAATGGACCCGACGACGAGTCGAAATTTGTCGAGGAGGAGGATGATGAGGACGACGAGCTTCCGTCCGCTGTCTCCCCCAACGACAAATTGGAGGATGATGATGATGAGGAACCCGTGCGGAAGAGGCAGAAGCGCCGGAGCGGCGGTGACTCTGCGACCGCTTCATCGCCCGCACGGGGTATGGAAGCTGATCCAGAGGAAGTCGTCGCGACGTTGTCGGGTGCGCGGTCTCCAGGTGGCTGGATCGAGCCCCTGGCTGTTCCCCCTGTCAGCTCCGCGCCACCCCTCACTTTCGCGCGGCTACCGTCTGTCTCCTTGGGGAGTGATGATGAACTCGAGACCACCAGGTTAGTACCTTGTTGACTTCGAGTTGTCTTTTGTAGTTCCAATCCTTTAGTTTGTCATTGTACTGTTTTGCTTCAGCCGTCGTTCCGGCGATGTCCACTCCCCTTGTCGTGAAGTGGAGCAGACATCTGCCCCTTCGACCGAACTGGTGACCCGGGTGGCAGCCGAGGAGCGCCCGCAACCTGCTGTCGTCGCGTCTTCAAGTCATGCTCCTCCGCCGCCTTCTGAAGATGTCGACCTCCTGGACCACGTAATTCCCTTGTACTTTTAGCTTGTAGTCTTGAATTTTCATCGGGTGCGCGATCAGCGCTCCCGATGGGAGTAGCCCCCAAAGGTGTGGGTGACTAGTAGAGTCGCCCGCAACTTTATTAAGATCTTGCTTTTGTTTCAGCCCTACTACCGCCAGCAACTTGATGCAGCCGCTGCTTACGTTCGCCTGGAAAAGGAGAGGGACCAGCTTCGCGCTTCCCTTGACCAGGCTGATATGCGGGTTGCTGAGCTTGAGTTGAAGATTCGGAGTCAGGGTGAGCTTGAGAAGTCCCTCCACGAGTTCCAGGAGCGGGAGCGGGTGCGGGTTGACCAAGAAAAAACTCAAGTCGACCGCCTTCTTTCCCTCGCCGGTGCTCTTGGGGGTAGGTTTCGGCTTGATGCCTACTGTGTTGTTGTTTTTGCCTTTGTCTGATGTTTGACTTTTTTGCACAGAGACATGCGGTGGAGCTCCTGGGGAGGGCTCGTCGAGTGACACCGTCGACTTGGCGACGACTGTCGGCTTCCTAGACCGTGTCTGCGCGTATGCGTCTGATGCGCTGAAGAAGTCAACAGATGCGCTGAAGAAGTCGACATGAGCCCTTACGACGGTGCACTGTAACATCTTCCCAAGCGACCCACCGCCGACTGCCGTGGACGCCCTTGCTGCTCCGTTTGAGGATGACGCGACCACCCTCGCCGACTTCACTCGGACGCAGACGGTACGCGGCTCCGAGCTCACCTTCCAGCTCCTCCTAGGCCACCAAATTCAGGGCGACTTCGAGAAGGTCGTCAGTGGCTTCCCCTGTAGGCCTGATGGCCGGACCGCGTCCTTAAGCGGAGTTAAAGTGCGGGCTGCACAGCTTGCTGTGACGCTTGTGTCTACCTTCGAGAGGGCGCTGGCCAAGGCGACTGGGGCGGCTGCTGCTCGGAAGAGTCGCTCGCAGTCGGAGTCTGTTGCCCAGGAGTAGTTGTAGGGGCTTAGCAGTCGCAGTGTCATGTACTGATAACTTTTTCTTTGTAATTACTGTCGATCGATATTTTGTCGGGTCTTCTGGCCTTTGACAATACTCTGGCTGAAATTGAATGTTTCTTCCCGTCATATTTGTCTATGCTGATCAGTCGTATATTGGTATTGATTCTGCACGTTCATGACAGACTGACTTGCGCGGCGGCACGTCTTCTACTTCTGCGGCTGGACCAAGTGGCGAGGGATCTTTTTCAGGTGCCCGCCGTCGCCAAGCTGCTCCGGCTCCTCCACGAAGTGCGAACGACCAGCGCATAATCACTTATTTGAAGAATAAGGTGGTTGAGCTTGAGGCTACCTTGAAGAATACCGAGCTGCTCTTGCAGCGCTCCAGGTCGCATCGGACTGCGGGTTTTTCCCAACGCGAAGATTTTCTGATCGGGGAGATCGATCTCATCAGTCGGCAGCTTCAAGGTTGGTACCCTCTGCGGCTGACTTTCCTTGTTGGAATTTGCTGGTTCTGGCTTCTAGCTTGTGTATGCTGACGTGAACCCAGACTGGGAGGCTGAGCGGGATCGTGTTGAGGAGCGCGTTACCCGGGAGGCGTCTGGCGACTCTCACGAAGCTCGCCAATTCTGGGTGAACAAGTCGCGAGGGCACATCCTTGCTCGCATGCTCGACCGAACCTGGCGTGCGGCTGCCCTTTTGGAGAATTGCCGGAAGACCCTGTGGCATATCCATCGCGTCTACTTCCCGCACAATGGGCAGCCGCATGGGCTGGCTACCTTGCTCGAGAGGTTCCGTGATGGCGATGCTCTGAAGGAGATCGTCCATGCTCAGCTTGTCGCCGGGGCAAATGCGGCTCTGGCGTACGTTCGGCTGCACCGGCCCAACCTTCCGTTGGAGAGGCTGATGGGTGGATTGCCTGGCAATCGAGTATGCTGATACCCTGGCGGCTGCGCGCCAGATGATTGAACAGGTGCAGAAGCATAGCGAGCGCCTTGTAGGCCCTCTCGGGGCGCCGAAGGCCGAGCCTGCAGACTAAGAGTAGTTTTCTTCTGTTGTATAGGGTTAGTTAATGTGGCGACTATGCCAATGTAAATGACAGTATATGAAATTAGAAGAATTCTCGAGCGACGAGTGAAATTGTTTTCATTACTGTGCGAATATTTGCTTATGTTTTGACTTATGTGGCTAGCCCCCGAGTACCTTGGGTGACGGCCTAAGCCTGCGTTGTGAACCTGTGTGGCGCAGCCCCCGAGTGAGTCGAGTGGCGTCCTAGGATTCTTTCAAGTGAGACCTGTGTACCGCGGATACTGATTGTATCGGGTGGCGATTTAGGATTTTGGACTTGACCTGTATGGCGCAGCCCCCGAGTGGCTCGGGTGGCGGCCTAGGATTTCTTCAGTGAAGCCTGTATGGCGCAGCCCCCGAGTAATTCGAGTGGCGGCCTAGGAATTTTCAAGTGTGACCTGTGATGTGCAGCCCCCGAGTATTTCAGGGTGGCGACCTAGGATTTTGGACTTGACCTGTGCGGCGCACCTCCCGAGTAAGTCGGGTAGGGGCCTAGGATTTTTGAGTTGTGCCTGTTTGGCGCAGCCCCCGAGTGGTTCGAGTGGCGGCCTAGGCTTTTCAAGTGTTACATGTGAGGTGCAGCCCCCGAGTGCGTCGGGTGGCGACCTAGGATTTTGGACTTGACCTGTGCGGCGCATCTCCCGAGTAAGTCGGGTAGAGGCCTAGGATTTTTGAGTTGTGCCTGTTTGGCGCAGCCCCCGAGTGGTTCGAGTGGCGGCCTAGGCTTTTCAAGTGTGACCTGTGAGGTGCAGCCCCCGAGTGCGTCGGGTGGCGACCTAGGATTTTGGACTTGACCTGTGCGGCGCATCTCCCGAGTAAGTCGGGTAGAGGCCTAGGATTTTTGAGTTGTGCCTGTTTGGCGCAGCCCCCGAGTTGTTCGAGTGGCGGCCTAGACTTTTATTTCAACCTGTGTGGCGCATCTCCCGAGTAAGTCGGATAGAGACCTAGGATTTTTGAGTTGTGCCTGTTTGGCGTAGCCCCCGAGTGGTTCGAGTGGCGGCCTAGACTTTTATTTCAACCTGTGTGGCGCATCTCCCGAGTAAGTCGGATAGAGGCCTAGGATTTTTGAGTTGTGCCTGTTTGGCGCAGCCCCCGAGTGGTTCGAGTGGCGGTCTAGACTTTTATTTCAACCTGTGTGGCGCAGCCCCCGAGTGAATCGAGTGGCGGCCTAGGATTTTTTGTTTGTCTTGACTGAGAAGGTAGAGTGAACAACATTTTCTTCAAATCACTTTATTGATTGCTGCGAACAGGCCGCCTCATTAAACCCTTCCAGTCCCCTCAGGTACCCTGGTAAGGGAAAGAGTGCGTCTGAAACCTGCCGCTTTGACATGCTATCCTTGTTACAATGGTTGATTCGACTAAGCATAGAACCGCCGGAGTTGTGCAATGTTCCACGGGTTGCTGCAGGATGCTCCTGTCTTCGAGTCCTTTAAGCGATATGCTCCGTTGCCAATCGCCTCTGTGACAATGTACGGACCCTCCCATGGGGAGGCGAGCTTGTGCACGTTTTTCTGTTTGAGGCGAAGGACCAGGTCACCTGCGACGAAGGCTCTTGGTCGCAATCTTCGTCCGTGATAGTTGCGCAGGTCTTGCTGGTATACGGCTGATCGCGCCAGCGCGATTTCGCGTGCTTCGTCCAATATGTCCATGCTGTCTTCGAGTGCCTCTTCTGCATCTGACTCGTCGTAGGCGACCACCCGTGGTTCGTCAAACTTGATGTCGCAGGTTAGTACTGCTTCTGCACCGTACACCATGAAGAATGTAGTGTACTGGGTGGATCTGTTGGGCGTGGTCCGCAGGCTCCAGAGGACTGACGGTAGTTCTTCGACCCATGCGCCCGCTGCGCGCCTGAGTGGCACATGCAGTCGCTTCTTGATGCAGATGTAGACCAAACCATTGGCCTTCTCCACTTGCCCATTGGATTGCGGGTGTGAGACGGATGCATAGCTGAGTTTGATGCCTTCCTCTGAGCAGAAGTCTTTGAATTCTTCGGCTGTGAAGTTCGAGCCATTGTCTGTGATGATCCTGTTCGGCACTCCGAACCTGAAGATGATGGACCTAATGAAGTTGACCGCTGATGATGCAGTCGAACTTGTGATGGGTGCGGCTTCAATCCACTTAGTGAACTTGTCGACTACAACCAGGAGGTGAGTATGCCTTCCGGGTGATGATTTCTTCAGCGGGCCCACCATGTCTAGCCCCCATTGGGTGAAGGGCCAGGCTAGCGGTATTGCCTTGAGCTCTGATGCTGGCGCGTGTGGCTTGTTGGCAAACTCTTGGCACCTTGTGCATTTCCTTACTAGATCTTCGGCGTCCTGCATGGCTGTTAACCAGTAGAACCCGTCTCGTAGTGCTTTGGCCACCAGTGCTCGATTGCTGGCATGATGCCCGCAGATACCCGCGTGGATGTCGAGTAGGATGGCTTGGCCGTCGACTGGGTCTATGCACCTCTGCAGGATCCCCGAGATACTTCTCTTGTAGAGCTCCCCGTTAATGACGGTGAAACTTTTGGAGCGCCTGATGATGCGCTTTGCTTCGACTGGGTCCGCTGGCTTCGACTAGCATGACCTCCATGGGTACCTTCTCTTGGCTTGGCGGGTTTGCATCGCCTTTTGCTTTTGTTGCGGTGCTTGCTGCGGCCTGAGTCTTGATAGATCTCTGCGTGATGCGCTCGAGGAAGACGCCGGGTGGAACTGGAACTCTGTCTGATCCCATGTTAGCGAGGACGACGGCTTCTTCGTTGCTGCCGCGGCCGACGTGCCGTAACTCGCAGCCATCGAAGTTGCCTTCCATCTGGTTGTACAAGTCTCGGTAGGCGATCATGTTGTCGGCGATGGCGTCGCATGACTTCATGGTTTGCTGTACCACCAGGTAGGAGTCGCCATATATCATGAGGTGCGTGGCGCCGCAGTTCTTGGCCATCTTCATGCCGTGGATCAGGGCCTCGTACTCGGCTTCGTTGTTGGACGGCGTCGGAAAGTCCATCTGTAGGACATACTTCAGCTTGTCACCCTTGGGGGAGATGAGCACAACTCCTGCCCCGGCTGACTTGAATCTCTTGGAGCCATCGAAGTACATTGTCCATGCGTTGGACAAGTCGGGGACATTTGGTAGCTGAGCTTCAATCCACTCGGTGGTGAATTCTGGGAGGACTTGGGCCTTGATAGACTTCGGGTGAGCATACTTCAGCCCCCATGGTCCTAGTTCGACAACCCACTTGGCGACTCGTCCTGTCGCGCGTTGGTTTGTGAGAATGTCTGCTAGTCCAGAGGAGCTTACCACCGTGATCGGGTGCTCGGAGAAGTAGTGGACGACCTTCCTAGAGGTCATGAAAACTTCATACGCCAGCTTCTGGTAGTGCGGGTAGTTCTGCTTGGACAGGGTGAGGACTTCGCTGAGGTAGTAGACGGGCCTTTGCACCGGGTGACTGTGCCCTTCTTCTTCCCGCTCGACTACGAGTACCATGCTCACCACCCTGTTTGTTGCTGAGACGTATAAGTATAGCGGCTCGTTTTCCAGCGGTGCCACTAGGACTGGGGAGGTTGTCAGGGTTTTCTTGAGATGGTCGAACGCATCCTGCGCCTCCTGTGTCCACTCGAACTTGTCCGTCTTCTTCATCAGTTGGTAGAAAGGTAAAGGTTTCTCTCCCAACTTACTAATGAACCGGCTGAGAGCTGCGACTCGGCCGGCTAATCGCTGCACCTCACGGAGCTTGGTTGGTGCTAGCATTGTGAGAATGTTCTGCACCTTTTCGGGATTCGCTTCGATTCCTCTTGCAGATACGAGGTACCCTAGTAGCTCTCCGGCTGGCACGCCGAATACGCACTTCTCTGGGTTGAGCTTGATCTGGTACACATCGAGTGCAGCGAAGACCTTGCGGAGGTCGTCGACTAAGGTATCTTCCTTTCGGGTCGTGACGACGATGTCATCGACGTAGACTTGGACGATCTGCCCGATGAGCCCTTTGAGGCACGCTTGCATTGTTCCCTGGTATGTGGCACCCGCGTTCTTTAACCCGAACGGCATCGTCTGGTAGCAAAAGACGCCGTCGGGTGTGATGAAGGCCGTCTTTTCTTCGTCCTCGACTTTCAGCCTGATCTGCTGGTAACCTGAGTAGGCGTCTAGGAAGGACAGGCGCTCGCAGCCTGCTGTCGAGTCGATGATCTGGTCTATCCGCGAGAGCGGGAAGTGATCCTTGGGGCAGCACTTGTTGACTGCAGTGAAGTCAACGCACATGCGTAGTTTTTTCTTCTTCTTTTTCTCCACTAGGACCGGGTTGGCGACCCAGTCCGAGTCCTTGATCTCTCGGATGAACTTGGCGTGCAGTAGTCTGTCGACTTCCATGGTGATCGCGTCTCACTTGTGTCCTGATTAGCGTCGCATGGATTGCTTGACTGGTCTTGCGTCCTTGTGGACCATTAGAGAGTGCTCGGCGAGTTCCCTGGGTATTCCTGGCATGTCAGAAGGTTGCCATGCAAAGATCTTCCAGTTCTCACGTAGGAACTCGACGAGCACGCATTCCTATGCGGGGGTCAGACTTGACGAAACCTTGACCGTCTTTCTGCTATCAGTCGGATGGACTTGGTGAGTGACGGTGTCGTCGTTCGTGTTGAATGCTGCGTCCTTAGCTGGCTTCTTGCAAGATGGAAAGATGGTCTTGTCGTTGTCGGCTGATATGGCTTTGAAGTGCTCCTCGACCCCGAAGAACTCAGAAATCTTGGCGAACTCGCGATCACAGCTGTTGGAGAGCCCGAAGTCGCAGCGTACGGTGATTACTCCTTTCGGTCCGGGCAACTTGACCATGAGGTAGGCGTAGTGGGGTACTGCCATGAACCTGGCAAAAGTTGGGCGTCCGAGTATGGCGTGGTACTGCGACTTCCAGTCGACGACTTCGAATTCGATCGACTCCTTCCTGAAGTGCTCGGGTGTGCCGAGGATGACGTCGAGTGTGATTGTTCCCATGGGCGTGATTGCTTGCCCTGGTACTATGCCGTGGAAAGTGGTTTCTGATTCCGGCAATTTCTCTGTCGACCTGTTCATTCTTCTCAGGGTGTCGGCGAATATGATGTTGATGCCGCTGCCTCCGTCCATGAACACCTTCTTCAAGCTGTAGTCGCCGATCAGGGCCTCAATCACGAGTGCGGCGTGCCCGGGTCGGGTTACATCATATGGGTGGTCTGCCCTGGAAAACGTGATGGGTGTCTCTGACCCGCGCAGGTAGTCTGGTACTGCGCGCGGGCTGTTAATGGCCTGAAGTACTTGGCGGGTGATGAGCTTTTGGCGCCTGTTTGACGGGGGTCCCTTCTGGATCATGTTCAGCTGCCCCCGTGCGGGTGGATACGTGTCGGTTGCTGCCGACTGACCTTGTTGCTGTTGCTGCTGCTGCGGCTGGGGGAATGCTCCGGCCGCCTGCACCTGGTTGTTGTTTGCGGGTGCCGCCTGAATGGTTAGCTGCGGAGCTGCCTGTATCGCTTGCACTGGAGCGATGATTTGCTGCATGGCTTGCTATATCTTCCGCGCTTTGCGACAATCCTTCAGCAGATGGCTGGAACCCCACTTGCCTGTCTCCGGGTTGCGGAACGAGTGATGCTTACAAGGTTGCATCAGCTCCTCTGCCGGGGTTAGCGGGCGCTTCCACTCGCGTTTATGACCTCCGTCATTGTGGCTAATGCTACTGCTGCCACGGTTGTACTGACTCGAGCTGGACTGTCGACCTTGATCGTAATGTCGACTGTTGTCGCGTTTGTCATCACGGGGGGTTTCATATCCCGCCGCTACTAGCTCGATTGTGTCGTGGGTGTAACGTGGCTTTTTCTTTTGGCGTGCCTCACGCCAGTTGCTCGTTTCGACCTCTTTCTTGGGGGAAGTATCGCGGACGTAATCCTCTCCTTCGGCCCACTGGTTGGCTGTCTTCATGAGCTCTATTATGGTTTTCGGCTAGAGCCTACCAAATTCCTCGCGGAGGTCGCCGCGAGCAACGCCGTGCATGAAGGCGTCCATCACCCGGTCTTCTGAGACGGGTTCCATGGTGTTACGGAGGAGTGTCCACCGCTGGATGTAGGAGCGGAGCGACTCATCCTTTCCTTACTTGTAGGCCTGCAACTCGATGTAGGTCGTTGGCCTTGCGAATGTTCCCGAGAAACTTTTTATAAAATTATCCTGGAATTCTTCCCATGTTCGGAAAGAGTCCTTGGGTTGGCTTGTGAGCCACCCGCGCGCCGAATCCGTCAGCATAAGCTGGATGTACTGCATCGCCGTAGTCGACGTCCCGCCTTGGCAGGTGCAGGCGATGAGGCAGTCCTCGAGCCACAGTCGTGGATCTTGCTTCCCGTCGTACTTTGGGGTGCCTGCTGTCAGCTTGAAGCCCTTAGGCATGCGGGTGTCGCGGATGTTGAATCTGAAGCATGCAGCCCCACATGGCTCGAAGTCACGGTCGGCCTGGTCGTCTAGGTTCGCAGCTCCAGCCGAACGTTCTTTACGGTTGCGGTCCACCGTCTTCTACGTGATGACGTCGCAAAGGTCCTTGATTGGTTGTCGCTGTGCTGCTGGCACCTCCGAGGTTGCTGGCTCGCGCACTCGGTTGCTTGGTACCTTGGCCGCTAGAGCTTCTTCGATCGCCTTTATGGAGGCGATTTGCTGTCTGTGGAGCAGGGAACGTGCGTCCCCCTCCGTTGGCTGCGTGAGCCGGAGGTATGTCTCGACTGAGATCAGGGCGGCGGCGTTCGCCGTCTTTGGGACGGGTATCCCATTCTCATCCTCGGCGACGAAGGACGACTCGAGGTTGCGGGTGACCCTGGTTCGGTCGGCGTCTGTCAGGAGGGGAACGCGGGCTCTATTTCGCCGTGCTCCTTGGTTAACTTCCGTGGAGGAGGTAAAGGAGAGGGCAACTCGCCTGGCACTCGATGCATCTGCGTCCCTCTTGCGTCTGAGTAACTCGGCTTTTTCGGCGCGGAGTCGTTCGCCTTCCTTGCGTAGCAAGTACTGGACCGCCACGTGATCCTCTCTAGGTGCGTCGGGTTGAGGGAACGTGCCCTCGTCGACATGCTTCATGGCTTGGATTCCCATGTCCCGTGTGATGACGAGTTTAGTCTGGTCCGGCATGACCACCTCTAGTGGGTATGCGGGTTCTTTGTTATCCTCGGGTGGCGGGCTGTGCCTGCCATGAAGCATTGCTTGGGGTAGACTTGGGTCGGTGTGTTTGTGCTGCCACTGCTGCTTCCGTCGTCCGAGCCTTGCTCGGGATCGAAAATTGTGGCAACGTGACGCGCGGCGCAGTCGTTGTCTCGCCTCCTTGCGATTGTCAACGTGTTCGGAGGTTTTGCAGCCGCCGGAGCGAGTGCGATTGGCTTGGGGTAAACTTGTCAGCCCCATGAAGACGAAGACGCGCGCGACGTGGCTGTCAGCCGCAAGCCCTTGGTTGTCCGCGCGGGTGCAGTAGTTGAGGTAGATCTTGATTTGCCGATCGTGCGATCGAGATTGGTGTAGTAGACTTGATCCGCGCGGCCGTTGCTGAGGTTGTCGATGCAGTCGACGCAGATGCGATCCTCCCCGGCGCGACAGAAGCGATCTTTGCGGGTGCGACGGATGCGATCTTCGCGGGTGCGGCAGATGCGATCTTCGCGGGCGCGGTAGATGAGATCTTCACGGGTGCGACATATGCGATCTTCGCAGATGCGACAGATGCGATCTTCGCGGGTCTTGATGAGGGCGGCGGTAGATTCGCCGATGCGGGTGCAGCCGCGCGTAGCGCGGTTGCCACGGATCTGAGTATTCCACGACTGTCGGCGAAGCAGCATACGGAGCCGAAGGTGATATGTATACCTCTGTCCAGATCCGCGTACACCGAGCGGCGAGCCGGAGGGTGGAGGACGTACTCGAAGGAGCCGAAGCGGATCGACACCCTGGCGACGCGAACGTCAGTCTTCATTGCGGATGGAGCCGGAGCGACCATGATTCCAACACTTTTTTGACTTCCCGTAGACGGCGCCAATTGACGAGGTGGTAACTCGGCAAATCCAATGGTTGTGCACCCCGGGTTAATTGATGGGGAGAGAGAGGTGTTGGTGATCACGACGGCTGACAAGCAAGGATTTACCCAGGTTCAGGCTCCCGGAGGATAACACCCTACTCCTGCTTGTCTGATTATTGATGCGAGTAGCGATTACAATGGCGAGATTGCGATCTCGCTAGGGTTTGTGGTGGTGGCTATGAGGGTGTCCTCTAGGACGGGCAACCCTCTTGGCTTTATAGGTAGCCAGGTCTCGGGCGGTTGGTACAGATATGACAGGTTACAAGACCTAACTGAGTTGGCTAGGATACGTGGTACCCCGAGTGGGCCTTCTGTGGGCTTTTCCATGCTTGGTGCGGCCCAGGTATCCTCATCGTGGGCTAGTCGAAAGGTAGCCCCACGTCACTCGGGAGTTGCGCCGCACAGGTCAAGTCAAAAATCCTAGACCGCCACCCGACGTACTCGGGGGCTGCGCCTCACAGGTCACACTTGAAAATCGCTAGGCCTCCACTCCAACTAATCGGGGGCTGTGCCATACAGGCTGCACCGAAAAAATCCTAGGCCGCCACCCGAGCTGCTTGGGGGCTGCACCATACAGGTCAAGTCCTAAACCCTAAATCGCCACCCGATACAATCGGAAGCCGCGGTATACAGGTCTCACTTGAAAAATCCTAGGACGCCACTCGATTCACTCGGGGGCTACGCCACACAGGTTCATAACGCAGACTTAGGCTGTCACCCAAGGTACTCGGGGGCTGCGCCACACAAGTCAAAGCCGAAGCAAATACTCGCACAGTAATGCAAATAATTTCACTCATTACTCGAGAACTCTTTTAACTTCATATAATGTCATTTACATTGACATATTCGCCACATATAGCTAACCCTGTACATCAGACGACAGCTACCTCTAATCCGCAGGTTCGTCCTTCGGCGCGTCGAGTGGGCCTACAAGGCGCTCACTCAGCTTCTGCACCTGCTCGATCATATGGCGCGCAGCCGCCAAGGTATCGGCGTAGTCGTCATCACCAGGAAGGCCACCCAGCAACCTATCCAGGGGTAGGTGCGGCCGATGCAGCCGGACGTACGCCAGCGCCGCATTCGCCCCGGCAACGAGCTGGGCGTGGACGATCTCCTTCAGCGCATCACCCTCGCGGAACCTCTACAACAAGGCGGTCAGCCCGTGCGGCTACCCATTGTGCGGGAAGTACACGTGATGGATGTGCCAGAGGGTCTTCCGGCAATTCTCCAGAAGAAAGGCCGCGCGCCAAGTCCTATCAAGCATGCGCGCAAGGACCCGCCCCCTCGACTTGTTCACCCAGAATTGGCGGGCTTCGTATGAGTCACCAGCTGCCTCCCGGGTAACTCGCTCCTCAACACGATCCTGTTCAGCCTGGCAATCAGGGTTCACATCTGCATACACAAGCTAGAAGTCGGAACCAGCAAGTGTGACCAAAGAAACCAGCCGCAAAGGATACTAACCTTGAAGCTGTCGACTGATCAGATCGATCTCCCCGAGCAAAAAATCCTCACGCTGGGAAAACTCTGCGGTAGGATGCGACCAGGACCGATGCAACAACAACTTGGTATTCTTCAGGTTCACCTCAAGCTCAGCCACCTTATTCTTCAAGTAAGTGATGATCCGCTGGTCGTTCGCGCTTCGCGGAGGAGCTGGCGTCGCTCGACGGCGGCAAGCACCCGACGAGGATCCCTCGCCACTCGGCCCAGCCGCAGAAACAGAAGAAGTGCCGCCGCGCACATCAGTCTGCCATGAGTTCGCAGAGTCAATACAGATGTGCGACTGCTCAACACAAACAAATATAGTTGAAGAGATACTCAATTTCAGCACAAAATACTGTTCAAGGTCAGAAGACCAAACAAAATATCAGTCATTACAAGCGAAAGTTACAAGTACAGGCCACGGCGACTGCACAATCCCTACACCACTACTATTCCGGGGCAGCAGACTCCGACCGAGAGCGGGTCTTTCGGGAGGCAGCCGCCTCAGTCGCCTTGGCAAGCGCCCTCTCAAAGGTAAGGGTGGGCATAAAAACCGAAGACCGAAAACCGAAACCGAAAAGACCGAGACCGAAACCGAAAAGACTGAGACCAAAAAGACCGATAGAAATTTGGGTAGCAAATTAGAAAAGACCGAAATTATATCAGAAATTTGGTCATCACTTACATATAACCCGAATAGACCGAAAGACCGATTTTATTTTATTTTGAGAGAATTACATACTATAGCATCCAAATTTATGTGCCAGCCTAGTTTATGTACATATATTCTATAGTCCCAACTACGGAACCAAGCATACTATATAGTCTCTATGCCTAACAACCGAGTATCCTAGCCCCGTGTAACGTAGATTCTTCGTGCGTGAGAGACCAGTCGATCGCTTCCCACTCTCCCATTACCAGGCGCGATTCCTCTTCTTGCGCACTAGATTTTGGTCTATTTGGTCATGACCGAAGACCGAACCGAATAGACCGAAGACCGAATAACAGAAAACCGGAAATACCGAATTTATTACGAGTATCATTTTCTAGATGACCGAAATTCTTAAAGACCGAAAAGACCGAACCGAACTAACCGAAAAGACCGAACGCCCACCCTTACTCAAAGGTAGCCACAAGCTTCATAGCTAGTTGCTTAGCCTGCGCCTTCACTCCGCCCAGAGACGCGGTCTGGCCATCAGGCTTCCGAGGGAACCCGCTGACGACCTTCTCGAAGTCGCCCTGAATCTGGTGGCCTAGAAGAAGCTGGAAGGTGAGCTCGGAGCCGCGTACCGTCTGCGCCCGAGTGAAGTCCGCGAGGGTGGTCGCGTCGTCCTTAAATGGAGCGGCAAGAGCGTCAACGGCAGCCGGCGGCGCATCACTTGGGAAGATGCTCCGGTGCACCGTCGTAAGCGCACCAGTCGACTGCTGCAGCGCAGGTGCCGACTTCCTCAGCGCATCGGACGCGTACGCGCAGACGCGGTCAAGGAAGCCGACAGCAGTAGCCAAGTCAACGGTGTCACTCGACGAGCCCTCCGGAGGAGCTCCACCGCAGTTATCTAAACAACAGATCTAATGTCAGACAAAGGAAAGCAGAAGAAACAGTAGGCGTCAAGCCGAAACTTACCTCCAAGAGCACCGGCGAGTGAGAGGAGGCGGTCGACTTGAGTCTTCTCTTGGACAACCCGCACCCGCTCCCACTCCTGGGACTCGTGAAGAGCCTTCTCAAGCTCAGCCTGAGCCTGAAGCTTCAACTCTAGCTCAGCACCCCGCCTATCAGCCTGGTCCAGAGAAGCACGCAGCTGGTCCCTCTCCTTCTCCGGGCGAACGTAAGCCGCGGTTGCATCAAGCTGCTGGCGGTAGTACGGCTGAAACACAGGCAAGAAATTAATAAAGTTGTGGGTGACTATACCAGTCACCCACACCTTCGGGGGCTACTCCCATCGGGAGCGCTGATCGCGCACCCGATGAAACTACAGTATTACAAGCTCAAACACAAAGGACTTACGTGGTCTAGGAGGTCGACATCTTCGGAAGACGACAGAGGAGCGTGACTTGACGACGCGATGACAGCAGGTTGCTCGCGCTCCTCTACCGCCACCCGAGTCACCAGCTCGGTCGAAGGGGCGGACGTGTGCTCCACTTCACGATGAGGGGAGTTGACATCGCCAGAACGACGGCTGAAGCAAAACTGTACAATGATCAACTAAAAGACTGGAACTACAAAAGGCAACTCGAAGCCAACAAGATACTAACCTGGTGGTCTCGAATTCATTGTCACTCCCCAAGGAGACAGACGCCAGCCGAGCAAACGCGCGTGGTGGCGCGGAGCTGACCGGGGGAGCAGCCAGCGGCTCACTCCAACCGCCCGGCGAACACGCACCCGAGGACGTCGAGACGGCCTCCTTCAGATCAGCATTGGCCCCCCTCGCGGGCGACGAAGCAGTCGCAGAGTCACCTCCACTCTGGCGCTTCTGCTTCTTCCGTACGGGTTCCTCCTCGTCGTCTTCATCCTCCACCTCTTCGTTGGGCGAGATAGCAGACGGAAGGTCATCATCGTCATCCTCCTCCTCCACAACCTGCGACTCGTCAGCGGGTCCGTCTTCAGGAAGAGGAGGAAGGCTGACCAACAGAGGTCGACCCTGAAACAAGTAGGCGCAAGTCGAATCAATAAGCAAGAAATCATGAAACAAAGCAACAAAGAGAACAAGTCAAGGACTTACCTCGGGGACAGGGTTCGCTGCTCCGTACGCAGCGATTGGACAGTTGACGTTGCAGAGGTCCGCGGCTCGGAGGTTGGTGATGCCCCTAACCTTGGTCTCCACCTCCTCGTCGTCGAGTGGCTCACTGCTGATGCCCTCAGCGGCCCACATCGGGTGGGGCCGAGCACGGAGTGGTTGCACACGAAGACGGAAAAAGGTGGCCATCAGGAAGACGCCACCCGACTCCCGCCCCAGGGTCTTGATGAGGTCACGCAGCAGGCCCATCAGCGGCCTCGTCGATTCCTTCTCCTCCTTGGCGAGCGGGTGCGCCCAGGCGCGGGTCTTCCGCAACCCTCGCTCGCCCTCAAACTGCGGCAGGCCCTTCTGGTTCCACTGGACGTAGAACCATCTCCTCCGCCACCCCTGGACGGAGTCCGACTTCTTCATCTGAAAGTACGCGGTGTCACCGCGCACCTGGATGCCGAAGCCGCCCACTGGGTATGTCAGCCCGCTCTTCCCGACGTTCTTGCGAACCAGGAAGAGCGACTTCCATAGCGCCCAGTGGGGTGCGATCCCCAAGAAGCACTCGCACAACGCGATGAAGCTCGCGATGCTCAAGACGTCATTGGGGGTCAGATCGTGGATCTACACCCCATAGGCATACAAGAGACCACGAACAAAATCGTGGAGAGGGAATCCGAAGCCCCGCGGAAGGAACTCCACGAAACAAACGTGTTCCCCCTCGCGGTGTGTAGGGGACATCTCCTTGCCAGGGGCACGTACCTGAGCCTGGTCAGAAGGAGGCAGGAGGCCCTGCATGCGCAGCACGTCAATATCCGTCCTTTTCACGGTGGACCTCTGCCAGTCGCCCTCCGGCTTCTTCAGCAACCCGGCGTCGGCGGCGGAGGTGCCAGCAGCGGTCTTCGGCTTGCCCATGGTCGTAGCAGATCGTAAGAGGTGGGAGGACAAAAAGCTCAAAGCTCTTGTGGAAGCAAGAATGGCAGAAAGCAATAGAACAGGAAGCGCGGACGAATGGAGAAGACGATGCCCTCGGGCGGCGGCGCAATACTTATGCCGGGCAAGTTTCAATCCCAGCCGTCCGCAGAAAAACTGCCCCAATCAATGGCATCGAGCCATCCACGTGTCGCGCGGAGAGACTAACCGTCGCCGCCCACTCCGTCCACTACGCATGGGAATCGAGGCGTCATCATCGTGCCGCGAAAATTTCGCGCCCAGCTCGGAGACGTGACAACTGCTGACTGTGGTCAGCTCTGCCAGTGGGCCTCGCCACGTCACGTCCCATCGGGCGCAGAGGCGTGCAAGGAAAACGTCAGCAGTGACGTCATCAAGCTAACGGCTCCAAACAACTGAAACATCACGATAACTCGAACGCAAGATTCGAGTAGTAAGCTTCATAGCTGAAACAGCGAAGTAAGACAGAGTGCTCATCTGAGAACCCGAAACATTCATTCGGGTGGCAACGAAAGTGGAGTAAGCTCAAGCAGCCGAATCAAATCTACAAGTAAGCCAACAGGCCGAATAGAAGCAGGCTTCACAAGAAGAACAAGACAAAGAAATTCGACTGAAGATATTACTCCCATCGGGAGTGTCCTCTTCGACTGAAGAAAACGAGTGCAAACTCAAGATCAGGCAATCCAGTGGCGCGTACAGGAGGAAGAAGTCCTTTGCCCGACTCTACGCTTTGACGGGGGCTACTGACGTGGGGCTACCTTTCGACTAGCCCACGATGAGGCTACCTGGGCCGCGCCAAGCACGGGGAGGCCCACAGAAGGCCCACTCGGGGTACCGTGTAACTTAGTCCAACTCGGTTAGGTTTCATAACCTGCCATATCTGTAATCACCATCGATACCGACCACCCGAGACCTGGCTACCTATAAAGCCAGGAGGGTTGCCCGTCCTAGTGGACACGCCAACAGCCACCACCACAAACCCTAACGAGATCGCAATCTCGCCGCCGTTGTAACCGCAACTCGCCATCAATATCAGACAAGCATGAGTAGGGTGTTATCCTCCGGGAGCCTGAACCTGGGTAAAACCTTGCTTGTCAGCCGTCGTGATCACCAACGCTCTCCTCTCTCCCCTTCAATCAACCCGGGGTGCACAACCCAGTGATCTGTCGAGTTACACCCTCGTCACACACACACACACTCACTCACTCACTCACACAAGGGCGAATAACACACACGATTTTACCCAGGTTCAGACCGTCCGTGTTGGATGTAACACCTTACGTCCTGCTTGTCTAATCTCGGAGTTTGATCTTCGTGAATACAAGTGATGTTGCTATCTATCAAGCAAAGGCGGCTGCCGGATTCCTTCCTCTTCTTCCTGTTCTAGCTAGCCTAGCCAGCTTACGAATCCACCATCCCCTGCTCAAGAAGCCGAGTCCTCCTTTTTATATAGTATAAGGGGATCACACACGTCCGACGCTACCACTCGCCACCTATCCCTGGGGCCTTGGCCTCTTGACAGATGGTGACACTTCCCTTGCGTCATGATGGCAGCCCGCCAACTCGATGTCCACGCGTCGGCCTTCGTTGGAGGTCGGGATGTGACAAGGCGGCGCTTTCCTTCGGGACGACGACCCGTCTTGGTTAAAGTTCTAGTCGTCTCCTCCTCCTGAGAGGGAGGAGTCTTGGCAGGCTTAGGCACACGCGTGACGTCAAGTTTGGAAACCCCAGTACCGCAGTGAGGCTAGCCGCGGAGGGGAGGAGGCGGCCAGGGCCTGGCGGCGCGTATGGGTGTTTCCCCTTGTCCGCGACGTGGGGGTTACAAGAGCATTTTTTTTAATAAAAAATATCACTTACCTACAAATATGTAAAATTAGTTTTCTCATGTAGTCATGTGATCATGAAATGACTTAAACATTTACAAAGACAACTTTTGGATGAGCATCTCCAATTAAGATGGGCAAATCCCCGTACGTCCGGACTGCCCGACATGCATTACCCTTTTCGATTGGGGATGCTATTAAACATTAACACTTCAGATGTTCTTAGTTTTGAAAAAAAAACACTTCAGATGCTCTTAAGAGGGTGGCAAAAAGCATATACAAACTCAAGACAACGAGTGTCGTTACGTGATAATGGAGACGCGGGGAATCGAACCCCGTGCCTCTCGCATGCGAAGCGAGCGCTCTACCATATGAGCTACGTCCCCTTCTTGGAATTCGTGCCACAGAGAATTAATCAATTCCTTAATAACGCTTAACTCTGTATAAGTGCTTGCCCGCGCGAGCAAGGAACAAATATGCGCACCGGAATCTTACTCTGCATCGTGTGGAGTGGTAAGTTCTGATGTTCGGCGAGCTTCAAATTTGGAAAATGCTTCGCTTAGGGCGACCTAACGCGCCCGCGCTCCGGTCTCGTGCGCTCGTGTCACTATATGGGCCGCATGTCCCGCGCGTCCGCACTATATGGGCCGCACTACTCACACACGCAGGCGGGCGCTGTTTCTACTGATCGCAACGCTATCTACGGATCCAGAAACGCTGGAGGCGCTGGCGTGCCGGGAAGGCATGACGCTGGCGGCTGACTTGCTCCTGCAAAACTTTAAACTGGCTACGGATTGCAGTAATGTCATCAATAATTTGGGAGGAGAAGGAAGAGGGATTTATGGCCAGATCGTCCGTGAGATCAAGGCCAGGAAGATGAGTTTTCTAAGGGTGAGTTTTGCTCATGAGAAACGGTCATCCAATTTAGATGCTCACAATTTAGCTAGACATTCGGTTTACCTTACTGTTGGTAGACATTTATGGTTAGTTTCTCCGCCGGAGGGCGTTCATGTAACCTATGCTTTTGTAAACTCGGAGCAGCAAGTTTTTACGCACTCTTTTCCTCATCAGGGTACCGAAAGAGACTGGGAGGTTTTTAATGAGGCGGCTTGTTAGCTATAATAAAGTGTTCTATTCTCAAAAAAAAAAAGTAGCATGCATGCATAAGCTAGGTGCTAGAGGCGTCTTGTGCGCTAGTGTCCGCTTGCTCCGGATTGACGTCAGTTTTTCAGGACGGTGTCAAAAGTTTTTGTGTTCCTCGGATTTTTTTCATGTTGTTTACCTAAATGTTGTAAACACGTGTATGTTTTTCTGGCCCATATAGCTTTGACTTTTTTATGTGCGAAACATACTTTGACTACAAATATTTTGCTAAGTTTTATACCGGCGCTTGTATTTTTTTGTTACAATATATGGGGATTTTTGTTACAAATAAATTTGTGGCAATAATTTATTATGCTTACAAATATTTAATTGCTACAAACACATATTTTTTGTTGTAATAGCCTGTAAGTTTTGTTAAAATAGTTGGTGGTTTTTGTTGTAAATGAATCTTCAATAACAGTTGTCCATTTTTTTAATTGCTATGAACAAATGAGTTTTTGTTATAATATGTTGTAAATTTTATTAAATTCCTGACAATTTATGTTGTCATTACAGATGACTTTTGTTGCGAAACAAATTATACTAAAAATATTGCTATTTACCATTTTTTACGTAACATTTTTTTAAAAAAGTTTACATTTATTTGTTGTGATAATATTTTTTTGTATTTGAGGTGATGTTTTATTGTTGTACTACGCGGGATTTTTGTTGCGGTACGGGGTAAATCACTAGGATGACATTTTGTGTGTAAATATTGGGAAGACGAGGGGCAACAAAATATACTGCTTCGTTTTAAGTGGAGTCTGGTGGAGTGCGGGTTGATGTTTCAATTTATTAGGGGTTAAAATACAAAAATTGGTCCGACTAATCCTGTACACAAGATTGCCATCCGACGGTGCGGGAGGGGACCTAAGATGGGGCGCGCTAGGGCGACCTACGCCTACCGTTCGCCTTCAAATTTCCTGCTCCAGGAACATGACCAAGTAAATCAAATTGTGCTTTCCTACTCACCCATTCGAATAACACTTGCTAACCACCTGCGATTTCATATCCCACAAACATCATACCACTACATCAAGATGCTAAAATGTGGAGTATATGCTCTTGTATACAGGGGGGCCATACTCAATCAGCCAGAAATACAAGCACAATTAGTCAATATTAATTTTGGTTGATGATTAGTCCAACTATATGTACCATAGAGAAGTGCGTCTTGAAATACAGCTAAACATATTAAGCTGTATCACATAATCCACATATGATTAAACAAATTCCCTGTCCAGGGAACAAGAGCTTTGCACCGATGAAAAACACGATACCATATAAACACATCACATGGCATTTCAGTTAGTTTTACACGTCACACATCAATAGATGACGACTACATAATTTCAACATCATTTTACACACAATACATGTGATTGGCAACGCCTCAAAACCATCCAACAAAAATAACAGGCAAACATTACAGTTTACACATCATACATGCCCAAGACGTACAGCACGGAGCAACAAGCCCTAATATACGGGAGATTTGGCTTCTCAAACTAAACTCAGTAAAATACAAGTGCATCAAATCAAATCCAGGTCGACAACAGGCCCGGGGCTAGTGTATTTGCCAAGACATGAAGAAGAGGATGCCATAAAAGTAGGTCATCTGAAGCAACTGGGCGAGTCACATTCTTGCAGTTACCTTGCTCTATAGTGTACAAGTGCAATTGCTGCTACTGTACAATGAGTATGATCTGCAGGTGGCAGACCTTAAATCTTTTTCCAAAGAGTGTCACAGATCTCAACTGGCGACATTGTCTTCTCAAACTCGAACTTATCTAGCTTCTTCATGTTCTTGTCAACAATATCTGATAAAAGCTAAGGATTTTACACAGGTTTTGTTTTCTGTAAGACAAAGGTTATGGTGAAGTCCAAAGAGATAAGGCAGAATAGTACTCCCTACGATCACTTTTGTTGGTCGCAAAGATATAGCTAGCTTAGTATAAACTGCTGTACAAGTTGCAACAACCAATTCCGCCGGAGGTAGTAGTTTATTTGATGTCCATAGGTAGAAACTGATGTCCTTGAGTATAAAAGAAGTAAGAAAACAGTAATATATTGAAAGGATACATCCAGAGATCTTATCCTGGTCTTCCAAATTCGGCATGATATTCGTAACTGAGACACACATGGAAAGCATACTCCTGCACAAAAAATGAGACAGTCAATTTAACTGAGAAACATGACAACCAGTAAAAGCAACAGTGCCGAATGTCATCTCATATTCAATTAGGAGGTACCATTCATCTAAATTTCAAGCGGTGTTTTAAAATATCACAAAACTTTGCTTGAGAAAGACAAGACATCGGTAGCAACTCAGTGACAAAGTACATCATAGGAAAGATAAAGCAGCGATAGCATTATCCAAACTCAAAATTGAGTAACAAACTACAAATATCGAATTTGACTTGAATCATATATCTTATAAACAATGAATATCAACAACACTACTACATGAACTTGCTATTGGGATGGACAGATGAACAATGTAATGGTGCTGCAAGTTATACATTACAGCCAGATTTTGCCCAGGTGAGATTTTTTATTCATTTTCACTATCAAAATAGTTTTCCTACTGGTGGTATGTGCAGTATCGAAAGCAAAAGGTACTGATATCTACTCAGTCACAGAGAGAACAAATCTTGACTTACTGGGCCTTGAGCAGGTCTTTCTCCTTCTTCTTGACATCACCCTTCCTTTCTTCTATTGAAGACCTTTGACTGTCTAGGTTATCAAGCTCATCACTTACTGCCGTGTTAACAACATAAACTGTATCAGCAATCCAAATTAATGTAAAATTTTCCATGATACGGAAGTGCAGATGCTGAAGTAAGAACTTATCTTAAGTCTTGGCGAAGCTGTTGCTCGCTCTGGAGTTTCTCTTCCATCTCATTTCGCAGTGCGCTCAGTTCTTCATCGGTGACTGTTTCAGATTTTGTTTTGTCTAACTTTTCCTTGCAGGAGCTTATTTTATCCTGATACTCTGTTGTGCAAAGAAACAGGTCATTTTCACTGTCAAACACCCAAACATTCCACCATTAAGTTCGTTGTGGTACCATTACTGTAATCTTCTCAACAGTAACTGACTGTTATAATTCTGTTTGCATAGCAGGTGCTTGAATGAATGTAAAGTGTTTCTTCAATCCTTTTGTATGCAAGTGTTGAAATGCTAAGTTCAAAAACATGATTTACTACTATATAGAACTGTGATATGCTCGTGTCCTGGTTTCAAATCAAGCCCTTTTATGCAAGATTTTCAACCAGAGGAAATCATGTTACCACTGGGATTAAATAAATTCCTCTAATTTTTTCGCACCGAACTTGAGCACTCAAGTCGTTTTCACCGCACGGGGAGTTCTGAGCACGATACGAATCCAAATCTCAACGGAGCCGGAAAGTACGGACCTTTCACTTGGAGCTCGAGGTCCGCGGACTCGGAGTGGCAGGCGGACCGCAGCATCCGCGCCCCGTCGCAGGCCTGCGCGAGGGATTCGCCGTCCTTGCTGTCTTGGAGCACCCCGACGAGGTCTTCGCCGAAGGAAAGGAGGGCGGCCACGTCCACCCGCCTACCAGCATCCGCCGCCATCAGGGAGGCGCCGGAGAAACCCTAGACCTCTTCCGCTCGCAGACCGCGGAACTGGTGGTGAGGAGAGATGGATCGGGCTTCGTAGGACTCCGGCGTGTAGGCGCCGCCGCTGCTTACGGGAGGGCGACGAGAGCAGGTCCTTGTTTTTCGATTTTGATCTCGAAGTGGCTCCTGCTCGTCGGGGGAAAATGTCTGTATTGGGCTGACATTTCCATGCCTGCCCCATTCGGTTCTGCACTTTTGTTGGGCTGCCTATTCGCCTCCCTATCAAGCTACCAGAACTCACAAAATAACACTAAAAAAATGCTAAAAAAACACTCCAAAAGAGAAAGTAACACTCAAGAGAAAAAATTCAGAACTCAGAAAGTTCCGCCACAAAGATTAAAAAATACGAGCAAACTGATAAGTATTTAATTCCCCTAGGTCACTATACTCCACTAGAAAACCTCTTCCCACTAAAACCTGCACAAAGTTTGAAAACAAGACCTCCAAAAGATCCACATAGAGTATTATTTCAATACAAATAAAAAAATTAATGGCAAAAAACATCCAACACCCAAACATATTGGACTGTTGGAGGGCTCACGTATCCTATTTAGGGCTATTTTGTAGACCACCTTGAGCTCTGGCCACCACTACAACTCACTAGATGCCACCTCCTACCGCGATTCAGCTTGGCCAGACAACTCAAGGCCATCGCACCTTAATCCTCCACACCCCGGTGAATATTCTGCCGTCGAGGCTGCACCTCCCACCCCAAGCGCACGACTGTCGTCGCGGAACCATCTATCATGCCTTCGGTCTTTGATACGTCTCCAACGTATACATATTTTTTTATGTTCCATGCTATGTTATATCATGTTATTACATATTATATATATATTTTATATTAGTTTTATTTATTTCTGGTACTAACCTATTAACAAGATGCCACACTGTCAGTTCCCTGTTTTCTACAGTTTTTGGTTTCAGAAAAGTATTTAAGGAAATATTCGCGAAATTAAAAATAAAAGATTCTGAAATTATTTTTCGAATATTTGCGTCACGAGAAACCGAAGACGAGACGGAGAGGAGCCACGAGGTGCCACACCACCTTGTGGCGCGGGCCCCATGCCACGCCAGGAGGTGATGTGGGGCCCTCGGGCGCCCACCGACCTTGCCCTTTCGCCCATAAATATCTCCCTAACCTAAAAACGACGGGACGATATTTACTTTTTTCTCCACGGGTCCCGAGTCGTCGCCATCGTCAACACCACTTCGGGAGAGATCAGAACTTCTCCCCGGCACCCTGCCGGGAGGGGGAATCGTCCTCGGAGGCTTCTACGTCACCACGACCGCCTTTGGACTGATGCGTGAGTAGTCTACCCTTGAACTACGGGTCCATATCATTAGCTAGATGGTTGTCTTCTCCTCTTGTGCTATCATGTTTAGATCTTGTGAGCTGCCTATCATGATCAAGATCATCTTTATGTAATTCTCCAAGTTGTGTTTGCTGGGATCCGATGAGTATTGAGTACTAAAGTTATTGCTTCAAAATATATCATGTGTGTGCTATTTAATGATCTTGCATGCTCTCCGGTACTTGTATGTGCTTTCGCCAAGTAGATGCTCGTAACTCCAAGAGGGGGTATTTATGCTCGATACTGGGTTCATGTCTCTATTAAATCTGGGGCAGTGACAGAAAGCTCTAAGGTTGTAGATGTACTGTTGCTACTATGGATAAAACAGTAGTACTTTTATCTGCTTAAAAAAAACAGTAGTACTTTTTCTACGGATGATGTTATTTACTTACTTTACACATAGTGCTTAAGGCGATAATCTGTTGCATACAACTTAATACTGAAAGGTGTGCCGACGCTAACCGGAAGGTGCATTATTAGTCATAGATGCGGTTGGAACGGTTTATGTATATTGTTGTAATGCCCGAATGAATCTCACACTAGACATCATAACGTTAGTATATGCATTGGATTGCTCATCATTATTCTGTAAATTGCCTAGCTGTAATTTGTTTACCACGCATGGATGAATGTTATTATTATTTATGGAGAGACACCACTAGTGAACTGTGGACTTCGGTCCTTCTCATTAATCTGATAAAACCACAACTGCAAACATGTTACTTTCTGCAAACAAATATCTTTCTTCCACACATACGTTTAATCTTTTGTCACAGCAAGCCGGTGGAATTGACACCCTCACCGTAGAGTTGGGACAAAGTACTTTGATTGTTTGTGTGCAGGCACCACGTTCGTTGCTAACACTGGTGTGGCGCCGTGCCAACGTCGCTGCTAACAAACTCGGTGAAAACGTTCATCTCCTACTAGTTTGATAACATTGGTTTCATAACTAAGTGAAAACTTGCTGCCGCACTACTTCACACCTTCCTCTTGGGGTCTCCCAACAACACACGCTCGTGCTCATCAAAGGATTTTCTGGCGTTCGTGTAGTGCATCAGTCTTCTACAAAGTCGACGAGGCCACTCCATTAATCCATGGCTCCTCCGGTGCTCGTGTGGCTCGAGCAAGAGCTCCTTGATACGGACATCGTCGGCATTATATTGGTCCGTTGATACGCTAGAACATATGTAATAGAAATATAAGTCTAAAGTATTGTTAATTAGGGTCCGCGTGCCAAACATGGCCGAACCCAACCATGAATCGGTTTGTATCAGTTTGAGTCCAATTAGGTTTAGCTGTCTGAGTCAAATCAGGTTAGATTTCAACGGCTCCTACCCTCTTTGGCCTTTATAACCAGAGCGGGTGCCCTAATATTAGGAGAGTTGAAAACATTATGTAGAACTTAAAGTTCTGGTTATCATCATCCCTTTGGGGTCGGCGAGTGTGACGGCGTCTCTGACGTTCGTCTTGTTATCCATCAATAAAGACAAGAGAGTTCTTGAATTGTCAAGAGTAATCCTGTGTGCGCGAAGGTCCTTGAATCTGTTAAGGGTTGTCGAGCTTTTGGCGTGTTGTTTCAGCGTGAGGTTCGTCGTTCATCCTCAAGTTGCTCGCAGGATTGGCGTTACCCATCTTTAGGCTACGTGTATCGCTCACGTTGTTGGGAGATTTTATCAGATCTATTGGATCAAAGGTGCACCGTGAAAGATCGGGCCTACACCCCGTATCATTCACCTTCCTTATCCTAGATACAGATTAACCATCACCACCACCTATACCTGGCAATGGGAAGCCCGCCCCGAAATTCTCGAGTCGGGTATGAGATTTGAGCCCAAAGGTCGAGCAGGGGCGGGCTCGAGATTTACATATTGACGTTTTAAGAAAAAAGCACGACCCAATGGGATTTTGCAATGATAGTTGGGATTGGGTCAAGCTTTATTAGGCCTGGCCCGAAACCTGGCCAAACTCTGCCTAGGTATACCACGGTCCACCACCTCCTCCTTATAATTCTCCATTGCCACTGCTTCATCACAATATTTAGAAGAAAAAAAATTGACAACATTTTGTTGAAACTACAAAAAAATCTGAAACTAATAAAAAAGACACCAAACTTTTAAACAACTGGTCAAATTTGTATCAAATACTCCCCAGCAATTAATGTGTGAACATTGATTGAATTTTGTATAAAACAAATTAAAAAAATTAGTTGAATCTACCCAAAGTTGGCCGAACTTTAAAACATTTTTTTGTGGAAAACTTTAGAACGGTTTTCAAGGACTGTATCAAAAATTTCCTCGATTAATAGGTGAACGGTTGATTGAATTACTGGATTTTTGTTACATTTTGTAATGTTTTGTGAAAGGAAGTCTAGTATTGAACTTATTTTCCAAATGGTGGGTGGTTTGCATAAGCTATTTGGACCTATCTGTAACAGATTCCACCTAATGATTGGTGGTCTCTACAGCAAACCTGAATAATAGGTGATGTACACACAACACCAAGGGGTTGCTGCGATTTTCTCTGAGTGAAGAAAAACAGACTGGGATGCTCGTAAACTCTACCTAAGTCTGCTTGTTGCTTACATTTTGGTGGGCGTGTATGGACGACAAAACCTCCTATAATGGTGAATGTTTGCTGTGAGAAGTTTCAAAAAAAAAGAAGTTTGCTGTGAGCAAAGAATAACGATGAACATATATTCCACTGAATAAAGTAGCGGAGGAGGACATGCAAGGTGAAGATGACAAATTTGCTTGCAGAAATGCAGTGCTGGAATTTAGCGTCACGAGATGTGTGCCTGTAGAGACCACTCTGCGTCCATCAGCTCAGCTGGAATTCTTTGAGTTGCGTCCAGTTGTAAGTTGTCTGGTTCAGAACTACAGTAGTAACCGAAACCTTCCAATATTGCAGGACAGCATCTCATTCACGGGCAGCATGACTGCATGAAGGAGAAGGACCTAAATCTCAAGACAGCAAACGGGAATCAACAGCACAAAGATGTCGAATTACTCGTTATTTTCTCTTCCATCGATCGATCGATCTGCCTAACACTAACCACGGCAAGATCTAATACACATTTCCAGCTTGCTACAACGAGATCACGATCAGCATGGCCACGGTGGTGAGGTCCTCGGCGTCGCCGTTCACCTTGCGCAGAGGCGACTCCTCCCGCTCCTTGCCGTTGGCGGCGCCGAACGCGTCGTCGCAGTCGGTGGCGGCCCTCCTGACGGCGCCCATGTCGGACACGTACGCCTGCGTCTGCCCCGTGGCCAGCGCGTGGACGGCGCTGTGCACCACGTTCAGCGCCTGGATGTACCGCTGCCGGCACGTGGCCAGCGCCGCCAGCTGGCCGTCCGACCAGCCACCGCGCCGCTGCAGGCCCTTGATCGTGGCCACCGCCGCCGTGTAGTTGGCCAGCGTCAGGTTCGTGGCGATCACGGCCAGCCCGTGCGCGTCCGCGGTGGCGCTCCCCGGCGCCGCCTGGAGCGTCGTCACGCAGAAGGCGCCCAGGTCCTTGCGGTTCGACCCCTCCGTCGCGTTCGCGCACGTCTCCTCCACGGACGCGAGCGCCGCGTGGGAGCCGACCAGGATGACGAGGAGGAGGAGGAAGAGATGCCTCGCTGCCATTTGTGCACGTTCTTGCTTCGATTGGATTCCGAAGTTTTTTGTTTGCTGGCAGCGGAGTGCGGGGATGAGGCAAATCTTTCAGGCTTTTGGTGGTTTTATGTAGTAGCACAGATCTTGTGCAAGTTTTGTGGTGGCTGTATTTTGGTTGTAAAATGGATCTTCTTAATGAACTGGCAAACAACGATCAACTAGCATGACAAATGCGTCTTGGTCATGAACATCAGAAGGAAAAGAAGTGCCTTATCACATATTTTTGGCTTAATTGGTCATAAATGTACTACCGTCCAATGTTTGCATTAAGTCACACAAATTTCCTAATTTCCAATGTTGATGGCAGTGTTGTAAATATGTCCCAGAGGAAATCATGTGATGATGCTTATATTTCACTATGTATTTGTAAGTTATTAGCATTGTCCTTAATCATCATTATCGATGTATATAATCTAGTACATTACTTGCTTGTGAGATAATGTATGATTATTGTTCTAATAGTCTCTAGTCGATAAGGTTATTGAGATACATATATCCATCCTTAGACCAGTATACAATTTGATTGATGACTATGTTTCGCATGTCCCGGGAATGGTGATGCCGACTCAATAGTATTGACTCGCTGATGGAGATCACCTAGTCGAACTTTGATACACATTGAGATGATCGGTTAATGTATACGTCATGTCCTAGACCTGAAGCATTTGCATGCTCTCAAGTTGTGTACCAACTTATTTAGGGTCGACAAAACACTTGCGTAAGTGGGTAGTCACGGTGATAACTTTTGGCGTCGTCAAGAAACAATGTACGAGTCGTGGTTGTCCAAGATAGGATTCCTCCTAACTCAGAGTTTTAGACCCTCTTGAGTGATCCACTTGAGAAAGCATGATCATGTGAGTCTGGTTAAGAGTTAACCTACTTGGGGAATCTTAAGAAGAGAGGATGGGCTATCAAAAATGATGACAACAAACACCTACTTAAGACCTAGGCGAAATATTCTTTATTGATAAGCCACGTTTTCATCGACAACGAGGTGTTCGTGATGACTTAGCCGATCTAAAAACCTGATCCGTTAGCTCAGATTAACTGATCCGTTAGCTCAGTCTTTTGAAGGTACTCATTGTGATGAGTCGTTTATGAAAGTCTAACTTTCTTGAATTTGACAGTCTTCATACAAAAAAAATCTAACATTGATGTCACGTTAGTACCATTAGACACTTATTTAGTTGCATAAATATGTACGGAGTACTTTTTTTATATAAACTTCGTTAAACTACACTCCTTCCGGGACGGGAGGACGCTCGAGATCCCTCCGGCCAGGCGCGGCGACCGAATGGAGAAGATAAGAAACGAGTGGGCCGACTTTTTTCTCGCCATTTCATCCCTCTCGCAGAGAAAACCTGGGCCACTGATCGCCAACAGAGCCGAGAACATTCCCTTCGCCCTTCGCCGCCCGCGCTGTTTGCAACTACACCGGCCCAGGCCAGCACATTACCTTACAGTACAGATGGCGAGCCCTATGGTGGCCACCCCAATCCAGCTCCAGACGACCGGCCGCCTCAGGCTCAGACCCAGCCTCCCCTCCCCGGCACCCAGAGCGCGATTAGCGGCGGCGAGGGTGATGGCGTCGGCGGAGGTGTCGGCGACGGTGACTGAGAAGCTGGGCGTCAGGGTGGAGCGCAACCCGCCCGAGTCCCGCCTCTCGGAGCTCGGCGTCCGCCAGTGGCCCAAGTGAGTCCCTCTTGCATCTTCGGGAAGGAATCTATGGCGGCGATGTGAGCGTGACGGCGGTCTGCTTGCAGGTGGGGGTGCGAGCAGAGCAAGTTCCCGTGGACGTATTCGGCCAAGGAGACGTGCTTCCTGCTGGAGGGGAAGGTGAAGGTGTACCCGGACGGCGAGGAGGGCTTCGTGGAGATCGCGGCGGGGGACCTGGTGGTGTTCCCCAAGGGCATGAGCTGCACCTGGGACGTCGCTGAGGCCGTCGACAAGCACTACAAGTTCGAGTAGTGTAGGCCCGGTCGGCCGCTATTCCGTTGCAGCTGCTGGTGCTAGATCCAGATATTCTTCCGGCAGATTGCACCGGTCGTCTATTGTAGATCCATTATGCTCCTGTGAATCTACTCTGGAATAAAACGTCAGATTAGTGGACTGTGTTTGCTGAATCCTTTTGTTTTTCTAGAAAAAAGAGTTAACACCTTGCCTCTCTAACAATGTAAAGCCTAACAAAATTAAGGATACATATTCGGAAAAAAGAAAAATTCCTAGTCTTTGCAGCAACAGTACCGGTCCGTGCCCAAGAAGCGGGGCGCGTAGCGGCCGAGGAGCTGCCGGAGGGGAGGGGGCACTCGTGGTCGTGGACCTGGCACGACAGTGCTTGGCTCTGCAGCAGGCGGCGGCGATGCACTGCCTCATGCTGCCTTGCGACGCGCAGAGCAACAGGGCGCTGGGCTTCGGTACCGCGTCCACCACCGGGACGCTGCCCAATGCTACCAGTCTCTCCCTCGGCGATCTTGCCCACCATCAAGCTTCACCAGTAGAAGGCCCACCTAGCTGCCCAACCGTCTCTTGGAGCACAAGATGAAGACTCCAAGGCGTAGTCAAGGCTCATGTGGTTGGTTGCATATCTAAAAACATGTGGGGGTATCCTCTACCTCACGCCAGATTGCATCATGTGCATCGCCCTTGCGGCCACCTTGTAATCCACCATCATTATAAATAGGGAATTCCTATTTCTCAGTCGACTGGGAAATTGCTTACAGGACAGCTACCTCCTTGACCGTCCGATCCGCCTGTGCATTGAGATTCTTGCAGCCTGGTGGGTTTGTTTTCCGCGTCGTTGGTTCGGCCCGGTTGTCATTTCTCGCGCGTTGCTGGGCCGGTTTGTTTTCCGCGTGGGATTTATCTTGTTTAGGAGACTGATCTTCTCCGTTCATTCTATTTTTTTCTTTTCTTTTCTTTTTTCCTTCCGCTCGTACGTGTGTTACGTCTCATTTTCTTTTCTTTTCTTGATGCATACTGTACGTGGCTAGTACTGGAAGCGATAAACAGGAACGCATGCACACGGCACACCATTTCTTCATTTTTTTTTTAAATTTTCTCTTCAATTTTCTTCTTTACACATACCAAAGCATACATGCATGAGATGCATACTACTTATTCGCTTCAAATCAAATCCATCCCAACCATTTTTTGGGTTTGTCCGGCTGGGCTTGTTATTTTTTTTAGTTTTTTCCTTTAGATACAGAAAATCTTTAAATTTGTGTGGATTTCTTTTTTTTGGTGATGCGTGGGGATGTGTGGTTTGGGGGGGGGGGGGGGGGTGGCGATGTGTGTTTTTATCGCTTTTTTTGTTCCTGTGTATAGAGAGTAATGTTTTTCTAGTTTTTTTTGTTTTATTATTGTTTTAGCTTTTTTTAAATCTGTTTTTTTTTCTTTTTGCTATAACGTTTGTGCATGTGATGCCTCTTCTCGTTGTGCAATTTCACACGCATGTCACTTCTCCTTCTTCACCTCCCCCGATGATGGTAAAAAGGTTCTACACTTAACTGATTTATGTCTACCCCGATGGTAAAAATGGAGTCAGTCGCAACTTGATATGCAGCTGCCGCCTTAACTGTAACATCCCAACTTTAGACTTTCCCAAAATGTTGCGTTTGTGTTGTAATAAAAATTATCAGCATGATATCTTTTCTTTTGTCACCACAATTAATTAAATTATTGTATTTAATTTTAATTCACACTATTAAATTCAAATGCAAATTCAAATATTTTCAAATATGTTGTTGCAAAGTTTTTATAAACTTTCAAACTTAGTATTTTTTAAATTAACTATTTTATACATATAAAAGTTGGTCAAAAGGTTTCATCTTTATTTTCTTTCCATTTTGTTTTAAAAGCAAAAACAAAACAGAAAATAAAATAAAAAGAAAAGAAACAGTGCAAAAAAATGAGAGCCAGGCCGAGATGGGCCAAATCTGGCCCACCTCAGCCCAGCCCAGCACCCCCACCAGCCCACCTACCGTCTTCCTCCTCCGTACGCTTTACAGCGAGGCAGAGCGCCATGGCTCTCTGCCATGCTCTCCCCACTCGCCCGAGCTGCTTTCCCCTCTCCTTAAGCCGCAGCGCCGCCAACCCTAACCCTAGGCCTCATCTTTCCCTCTGCCTAGCGCCGCCGCCCCTCTCCTTTTTCCCTCTCTGTCAACCACCGAAGACCACCGGAGTCGCCGCGCCATTTCCTCCGGCCACCCCCTTCCTCCACTTCGCGCCAGCGGCTACGCCACGACCGTCTCGTTCTTCGTCAGCAGAGGACCGGACCCGGGAGGCGCCGCTTCCTCCTCCCTTCTCCGACGCCGGCCGCGGCTTTGCCGCCTCGCCCAGCACCGTCCGGTCGCCCCCGTCATCGCCGAGCCACCCCGCCTCGCCATCAACTCCCCACGGTGAGCCGACGTTGTTCTCCTCTCTTCCCCTCCATTCTTCGGTCTCGGTTCGTCCGGATATCATCGATGCCGGAGTAGCTCCCGTCAGCCATGGCAGGCACGCATCGCCGAGCACCAACCCGACCTTCCCGTGCCTCCCCGTCGCCTCTGGGCACGAATATGAAGCCACCGCATGTACCACAACCATCAGCGCACCCCACACGCCCGGCGCCGCCTCCCTTGGTCGCCGCCGGCAGGAATCATCCCGCCACCGTATCTGTTTCTCTAAGAAACGAGTGTTCTTCAGTTAACGCTGGAATTTCAGTTTCGTCAGGGTTTACGTTTTGTTTTCAGTACAAAAACTGTACGTTAGGTAGTGTATCAACAACCCGACCAGGGCGCAGTGGCTAGCAACGCCATCTTCCCTCCGCGCGCGCACGGTTTGAATCCCTGGCTAGTTGAATAAAAGCCAAAACCTTTTTAATTTCTTGAAGCTCGCTGACAAGTGGGTCCTACTCGTCAGAGACAGAGGCACTGGGAAAATTACACAGAGCCCCCTGCTCTCTGTTTTCCATACTTTAGCCCTTGCCAGAAACTCTGCTATCACGGATTAGTCCCTGTACTTTTTCAGAAACACCCCTAGGTTTATAATTGCAATAACTTCATTTCTACAACTCCAAATAAAATAAACTTTATATGTTTTTATATCAGAAAAATGCAATAAACATTAATATCACATTCTTATGTCATTTTGCATCATTTATTTTAAATGCCTAGTTTAATTTAACAAATGCACTTAAATAATTAAATATGGAATATGTGGGGTAATATATATATATAATGCCCTAATTCCATTTAATATGCTCATATCTTTTATACCATGTCTTGCCATGCTAATAAACATTTAATTTGATGTGTAGATAAATAATTTGCACTTAAATAATAAATATGGAATGTGTGGGGCAAATATTTATCTATTGCCTATTCCATTTAAATTAATTAGATCACCATGCCATGTTATATATGTTAAACAACATTTAACTTGTTGGTTACACAAATAACTTGCACCATAATTAATTGCCGGGATTTCATCCCCGCATTAATATGACCTAATCATCTCATACCATATTGCAACATCATTTGATTGCGCATTTGCTTGATATTGATTATGTTTCCTATTGTCTGTGTTTTGCTCTTCTCTGGGTAGACGACGACGTGTCTGCTGCCGATACTTTCATCCTTGAGATTTCAGCTTTTGTGCCGGGCCACAAGCTGTCAGGCAAGCTTCTGCTAACAGTTTACACGATTGTTTGATTTTCATTCTTTCCTTTTGATCTATGCTATCCTAGTTACGATTCTTGAATTGCGATCCCATCATATGTTTATCCTGCAGCCCATACAGCTTTATCCCCACATCCCATCACCTGTTGTATGTTTATCTGTTAGCCTTGCGAGTCGTAGTGTATGCTTAAGGTTGGTTCTGCGAGTCTGTTTGTGCTATGTCATTTATACTTAGCATGATAGATTGTCTACTTTAATAAAATGCTATCTTTGTTGGGGTATTATAATTAAAAGATAAGGCACCGGCGGAAGGCCTTGCGAGGTGCTTTGTTCTGCTAAGTGTCGACCTAGGAACTCAGTTCTTGTCCTCGGATCCAATTTTGAGCGCACTAACCGCTTGTGGGAGGCCCTATGGAGCCCCCCGCGGCTTCGATCTAATCCGCCTCTTATCCAGGGCGCCGCAAGTAGTTCGGGATTTCCATTTGATGCATGCATAAGGTTACCTAACGATCTCATGATGATGGAGTAGTCGATTCTCATATAGGGTGGCACGTTCTTAGTGTGCTATGAAGGTCGTATCCCGCGGGCACTGGACCTGATTAGCCGTGCACAAAATCATGCGGTTCCCTGGATGGGTCGTAGAGAAGAGATTTGCCGTGTTGAGATGCCCTAGCTTATGGCTTTGCTTTTGGGGTTGATCGAACGAGTACGGGTCCAGTAGTGCACCCCTGCAGGGTATAATCTTATCGATGAGCCGTGTCCACGGTTATGGACGACTTGGTGATGATGCTGGCTAACAAGATCATAGACAACTTACACCTAATCATTGTTAATTAACCTGACTAGTAATATAGACTTACTTTCACAATAACTTGTAACTAAAATTGTTCACTGTGTGAGTAATTCCCGAATTGCTTCCTCATACTTGGTTGAGGGGGTTAATCCGAGAATGGGTTATGATTGGTGTTAGTTGTAGATGGTTAGCTTATGCGCTCTCTTATCCCTCTCTAACTTAGACGGAAGTTGTAGCGTGTCTCTATTAGGTTGCTAGTGCTGCTGCCGCTAAGTCCACTTAACCCCATACTTTGGGAGTCTTACAGTTTTGTAACCTGTTAGCTTAAGCTTGTTCGATACGCTTCGGTGTATTGACCCGTTCACGGGCTGTGGTTTTTCTGCAGTTGAGGATTCTTCGCACGACCAGGTTGGTGGATACTACGTGGAGTTCGACGACGAGATCTACGACGAGTAGTTAGAGTTCCCCTGGGCTTCTTCCTGGTGGACCGCGTGGATGGGCCTTCTTTTCCGTTTCGGCCTTGAGCCCTTTGCTTCTTGTCTGTACTCAGACCGGTTTGTTTCCGCTGCATGATGTAATGTTGGGACATGTGTCCTCTGTTTGGTGCCATTCGATATATTTTGCTCAGTGAGAGCTTTTGGATATTATTTCCTTTCTTTGTGTCTTAGGTTTATTCTGTGGTTTCAACTTGTTAAAAATCCGACTCGTATACCATGTGTGTATGGTTGAAGTATACGAGTTGGAAGACTTTTTGGGTTCTTGCATGCACAATCTGGAAACGTCTGTGACGTTGGAGTCGCCAAGAGCTGTCGACCGATGATCCATTCCGAGTATGGCCTGATTGTTTCCTGGGATTGGTAACCCCAGTATGTTCTTGGTTGTGTGGCCCAACCGATACGTTTCGTTTGTGTAGCTTGAATTCAGGGTCTGACAGTTGGTATCAGAGCTTAAACGCCCTCAGGTTCCCTTCTACTGGTCGTTGTTTGAGTCTAGAAAAATATTTTGTAGCTATCAGGAAATTCTTAAACGTGAGAGTAGGAATTCTGTTCTTTTACTTCTTTCCCCACCCACCCTCCCTGTTCTTCTGGTAAGGAAGTGTTACGATATTTCCCTTCTCACCTTAATTTTAAAATTAGGACATCACGTGTTCTGGATTTCTGTAGTACCATAGTTGCAGGTGTCTTCAAGGTGGTGCTCTTCGTTTTAGCAGTTATCAACCTCTTCGGCTACGTTCAGTTTCATTCTTGAATCAATCAGTTGTTTCTCCTCTTTTGGTGGAGTTACGTCAGTTCAATTGGTGTTTCCTCGTTCTAGTGCTAGGCTTCGTTCTTACCTCTCTTTAAACCTTTCTGGAAGTAAACAAAGTGGCGTACCATGATGGATGGCCATGTCTGGTTCCTTGTTGTCTTTTCTAAACAATCTGAAGTTTTTCCTTTAAAGCGCTTACATTGGATTTTATTTATCCGATTGTGGTGTTAACGTTGTATCCTCCTCAGGATGGAGAGTGGCGAAGAAGATACTCAAATGCCATCCGAAATGAGGCAAGTGCTATCTCAGATGACGCAAGTTTTGGGTCACATTCAGCAAAACCAAAACCAGGGCAACTGCCGTGTGACAATTGTAGAGTTCCTCCAGCTCAACCCACGCACGTTTGATGTTCCCTCTGAGCCACTGGATGCTGATGACTGGCTGCGTGAGATGAACAATGCTCTGACTGTTTCTCATGTGTCCGATGAGGACCGTGTTCCGTTTGTGTCCTATCTTCTCCGCGGAAAATCCATGTCTTGGTGGGAGAACTTCCAACAGTTACGAGCACCAGGTGTTGTTATCACTTGGAATGAGTTCAAGGAGGTTTTCAAACGCCACCATATTCCCGAAAGAAAGCGTGATGAATTCTATGACTTGACTCAGGGAAGCATGTCTGTGATGGACTATCAAGCCGAGTTCAACCGTCTGGCTCGCTATGCTCAAGATGAGGTATCGACTGATGCCCAGAAGCAAGCAAAATTTCGCAGAGGTCTGAGCCCAAATCTGAAGTATGCACTCACCTTGTTCAAGTGCGTTAACTTTGAAGAGCTCGTGAACACAGCTCTCCGAGAGGAATTTGGTCGTGAGATGTTTGAGGAATCTCGAAAACATGCTCTTGAAGGTGCTTCTTCTTCAGCAAACACATTGCCTCTACAGAAGCGTAGGCTTTGGGTTCCTTATGCATCTCCAACTCAACCCATCTGTCTTCCAAGCCCTTTAGGGTTCACTCCTCGTCCTCCATCCGTAATGTTTCCTACAAGAGGTTCTCAAGCTCAGAAAAGGCCAAGTGTTCAAATTCCGCCAAAGCCAATGACTTCAAAAACCTGCTTCAAGTGCAGTGATCCAGGCCATATCTCTATCCATTGTCCACAAAACAAGCTTCATAAGCAACAAGCTCTTTCTCCTCCAACACAAGCTTTAGTTTGTGCTCTCCCCAGCAATTTGGCTACAGCTAGGAGTGGAAGGGTGAACCACCTCAACGCCAAAGAGGCAGAGGAAGCTCCAGAAGTTGTAATGGGCAAACTCCTAGTTAACTCTTTTCCGGCTAAGGTATTGTTCGATACTGGAGCATCTCATTCTTGTGTGTCAGTAACCTTCGCTCAAACAACGAAGCTGCCTCTAGATCCCTTATCTATTCCACTCGTGATCCATTCTCCGGGAACGCAAATGCAGACTTCTATGATAAGCCATGGAAACCAAATTCAAATTGGAGGTCATTTGTTCCTGGCTTCCTTAATTCTTCTGGGTAACTCAGACATTGATGTCATTCTAGGCATGGATTGGTTGAAGGCCAACAAAGCTAAGATAGACTGTTCCACAAAGACTGTAACTCTTTCTCATCCTTCTGGACAGATAGTCTATTCTCCAAATCAAACATCTTAAGCTCAGCTTTTCGCTCTCAATGTTCATCCTCTTCCTGCTATGGAAGATATACCGGTGGTCCGAGACTTTCCTGACGTCTTTCCTGAAGAATTGCCAGGCATGCCGCCTGACAGAGCCGTGGAGTTCGTTATTGAACTAGAACCAGGCACTGCTCCTATCTCCAAACGTCCTTACAAGATGGGACCCAAAGAACTGGCTGAACTTAAGAGACAGCTAGAGGAGTTGGAAAGTAAAGGCCACATCCAACCTTGTACTTCTCCTTGGGGTTGTCCTACTCTGTTTGTCAAAAAGAGGGACACAACTGAGCGACTGGTTGTTGACTACCGTCCTCTGAACAAGAAAACCATCAAGAACAAGTATCCTCTCCCTCGCATCAATGACCTGTTTGATCAACTCGCTGGTGCTAAGGTTTTCTCCAAGTTGGACTTGAGGTCAGGTTATCACCAGATCAAGATCCGCAAAGAAGACATTCCTAAGACAGCTTTCACCACTCGATATGGTCTCTACGAATACACTGTCATGTCTTTCGGTCTCACAAATGCTCCGGCGACTTTCTCACGTCTCATGAACTTCGTTTTCATGGAATACCTCGATAAGTTCGTGGTAGTCTATCTCGATGACATTCTTATCTATTCCAAAACCGAAGAAGAACACGGAGAACATCTACGTCTTATCTTGTTGAAACTCCGAGAACACCGTCTCTACGCAAAGTTCTCCAAGTGTGAATTCTGGCTTCCTAAAGTATCCTACCTTGGTTATGTCATCTCTTCTGAAGGCATTTCTGTTGATCCAGAAAAAGTGAAGGCCATTGTTGAATGGTTGCCTCCTACATCAGTGAAACAAGTCAGGAGTTTCCTTGGCATGGCTAGCTATTGCCGCCGATTTGTTGAGAACTTCTCCAAAATCGCTAAGCCTCTCACCGATCTTACTAGGAAGGATAGAAAGTTCCTTTGGACTCCAAAGTGTAATGAGAGCTTTAATCTCTTGAAAGCTAAACTCACTTCTACTCCTATTCTAGTTGGCCCAGATACTTCCAAACCTTTCCAAATCTTCTGCGATGCATCTCTTCAAGGACTAGGCGCAGTCCTCATGCAAGAACGCAAAGTTGTGGCTTATGCATCTCGCCAGTTGCAGCCTCATGAGCTCAACTATCCTACACATGATCTTGAACTTGCAGCAATCATGTATGACCTCAAGGCGTGGAGACCTTATCTGTTGGGGCACAGCTGTGAGATCTTCACTGATCACAAGAGTTTCAAATATCTCTTCACTCAACCAGATTTGAACCTCAGGCAAACAAGGTGGCTTGAGAAACTCTCAGATTATGATCTTACCATCTCTTACACTCCAGGCAAAGCTAATGTAATGGCTGATGCTCTCAGTCGCAAGTCCTATTGCAACAACCTCATGGTTGAGGACATCCAACCTCCTCTTCATGAAGAATTCAAGAAACTCAATCTTCAAGTCGTTCCTTCTGGTTATCTTGCAAACTTGATTGCCACTCCTACACTTGAGAATAAGATCCGTGCCGCACAGTTGCGTGATTCTGGTGTCAAGAATATCAAAGACAACATTGGCAAGGATAAGTACAAGAGTTTCTCTCTCGATGACAAGGGTACCTTGCTGTTTGAAGAACGCATTGTAGTGCCCAAGCTTGACAGCTTAAGAGAGATCATTCTCAAGGAGGCTCATGATACTCCGCTTTCTATCCACCCTGGCAGCACAAAGATGTACCAGGATCTCAAGTCAATCTATTGGTGGACCAGGATGAAGCGTGAAATTGCTCGCTATGTGTCTCATTGTGATGTTTGCTGTCGTGTCAAGGCAGTTCATCAGAGACCACCTGGACTCCTTCAACCACTGCAAATTCCTGAGTGGAAATGGGACAAGATCGAGATGGACTTCGTTACCGGGTTTCCAAAGTCCAAGAAAGGCAACGATGCAATCTTTGTTGTCATTGATCGTCTCTCCAAAGTGGCTCATTTCTTTCCAGTCAAAGAGACAGTATCATCTAGTCAGTTGGCAGAACTCTATATGACAAGACTGGTTCCGTTACATGGTGTTCCTTTGGCAATAAGCTCAGATCGTGGAAGTATCTTCACTTCTCGATTTTGGGATAGCTTTCAGAAAGCCTTGGGTACCAAACTTCTGTTCAGCACAGCTTACCATCCGCAGACAAGTGGACAGGTGGAAAGAGTGAATCAAATTCTGGAGGATATGCTCAGAGCTTGTGTTATCTCCTTTGGCATGAAATGGGAGGATTGCCTTCCGTATGCTGAGTTCTCCTACAACAACAGCTTCCAAGCAAGTCTAGGCATGGCTCCCTTCGAAGCTCTCTATGGCCGCAAATGCAGAACTCCTCTGAATTGGTCTCAAGCTGGTGAACGTCAATTCTTTGGCCCTGACATTATCCAAGAGGCTGAAGAAAAGGTTCGCATCATTCGTAACAATCTGAAGATTGCCCAGTCTCGGCAGAAAAGCTATTATGGTAGCAAGCACAGGGACATGGTCTATGCACCTGGTGATCAAGCTTACCTTCGTGTCACTCCTCTGAGAGGCACCCAACGCTTTGGCATCAAAGGCAAGCTCGCTCCGCGTTATGTTGGGCCTTTCAACGTTCTTTCAAGGCGTGGTGAATTGGCTTACCGTCTGGAACTTCCTCCAAACCTCTCCAAAGTGCACGATCTTCCACGTGTCACAACTCAATAAGTGCTTCCAAGATCCAGGACGTGCAGTTGATCATGGATCTATTGAACTTCGAGAAGACCTCTGTTATGTGGAACAACCGATTCGCATTTTTGACGAAGCTGAACGTTGCACCCGTAACAACACTGTCAAGTTCTACAAGGTTCAATGGTCTCATCATTCTGACAAGGAAGCTACATGGGAACGTGAAGACCACCTCCGTGCCGAGTATCCCAACCTCTTCGTTTCTCCATGAAGAATCTCGGGGCGTGATTCCTTTGAGGGGGGGAGTGTTGTAACATCCCAACTTTAGACTTTCCCAAAATGTTGCGTTTGTGTTGTAATAAAAATTATCAGCATGATATCTTTTCTTTTTGTCACCACAATTAATTAAATTGTTGTATTTAATTTTAATTCACACTATTAAATTCAAATGCAAATTCAAATATTTTCAAATATGTTGTTGCAAAGTTTTTATAAACTTTCAAACTTAGTATTTTTTAAATTAACTATTTTATACATATAAAAGTTGGTCAAAAGGTTTCATCTTTATTTTCTTTCCATTTTGTTTTAAAAGCAAAAACAAAACAGAAAAGAAAATAAAAAGAAAAGAAACAGTGCAAAAAAATGAGAGCCAGGCCGAGATGGGCCAAATCTGGCCCACCTCAGCCCAGCCCAGCACCCCCACCAGCCCACCTACCGTCTTCCTCCTCCGTACGCTTTACAGCGAGGCAGAGCGCCATGGCTCTTTGCCATGCTCTCCCCACTCGCCCGAGCTGCTTTCCCCTCTCCTTAAGCCGCAGCGCCGCCAACCCTAACCCTAGGCCTCATCTTTCCCTCTGCCTAGCGCCGCCGCCCCTCTCCTTTTTCCCTCTCTGTCAACCACCGAAGACCACCGGAGTCGCCGCGCCATTTCCTCCGGCCACCCCCTTCCTCCACTTCGCGCCAGCGGCTACGCCACGGCCGTCTCGTTCTTCGTCAGCAGAGGACCGGACCCGGGAGGCGCCGCTTCCTCCTCCCTTCTCCGACGCCGGCCGCGGCTTTGCCGCCTCTGAAGGGGTTACGGTGCAGAAAACAATAATTTTCTAGCGTACGAAACCCTAACTAGCCAGGATCTATCTATCTAGTACATGCGATAACGGTTGCGGAACGAGTTACATTACCTCCATGTAGACCGATAGCAGGGATTACGCTCCCGCACAAGCGTTGACGATGAAGTCGTACGTAGCCGACCTCGAGGTCGTGGAGAACTTGCCGCGATGTCGGAGTCGATGACGCCGGGGTGTCGACGATGATCTGCGTCGACGGGCGTCGGGCGGAAGAAGGCAGAGCGCCAGCACCGGGGCTGGTGCGTCGGCAGCAGAGGGGGGGAGGCGCAGCGGCTGCAGGGGGCGAGACGACGTCGCCCAAGCTTCTCAATAGAGTAGCCTCCGAGCACTCGCAAACATACGGAGCCTAGCGACAACTCCCGGTCATTCAGATCCAGCTGAAATCGCAGGAGTAGATCTTATCTGGAATCCCGCAGAGCAACGGCGCTCTGCGGTATGGCTAAGGTGGAGAGAGACCTTTTTCCTCAGCTCGGCGCGGCTCCGACTTGGGAACCACGAGATCGAGAGAGAAATCAGGAATTAATTGGATTTTCCTACGAATTAAATCAATTAATATGCCTTGCTATATAAAGGGGGAAGGGGGTGTGCAAACCCCTTGGCTCCCCCATGTGGGACTAAACAAAGGACAAGGGAGGGGGGTTCGGCCCCCACATGGGCTGGCCGAACCAGCCAATGGGGCCCACCCCCCTTGGTGGTGCGGCTCCCCCTCTTGGGCCCTCTTATTGCCCATATAGGTGGGAGCCCCCTTTTTCCTTTATTTAATTAATATTAAATTAATATAAAAATCCCATTAATTCATAATTAATATATTTATATATAATTCAATATCTCGTGACTCCGAAAACTCTTTCGGACCACCCGAACAACTTTCGGACATTCCTGGAACCATTCCAGACCTCTCCGGAACTCCTTCCGGACCACCGGAACTCTTTCCAGATCAATTCTCTCTCTCCAACAAATTCCTATAAAATTCCAGAACCTATCTCCTAGCGTCGCTAAGACCTTAAGTTTGTTGCGCTACGGTTCGGGAACACTCCAGACATGGTCGAGACACTCCGCTCACCAATGATCGTCAGGGATACCTGGAAATATATGACGACCCTTGTGCATTCCACGAATATTGTCGTTGAACCATAAATATGATATTCATTCCCTTTGTCTCTGCGATACTACCTTGTCCGAGATATGATCGTAGACACACCGATGCCTTTGCTGTATCTCGTTACCGATGAAGGTTATTAACTCGTCTGTGATATTACATCTCCATGACCTAGGCATAAGCTGCGCAGCTATATAGATGCAATATCACCGAGTGGGCCCAGAGTATCTTTCCATTACAAGAATGAACAAATCCCGCTCTTGATCCTTACGTCTTGATGCTCTTTCAGAATACCCAAGATGGACACCGTTATTGTCATGCTATATAAGACATAACGTTTGATGCTCTCAAAGCACTCCTACGAAGCAACAATAAGTACGGTCTCACGGTCTAAGGAATAAGCTATCATACTCTTATCTATTGCAAATGACAAACATCGTAATACGATCTTATTGCAATACTTTGCGTATGTCCACCACCTTATTCAACTAACAAGATGACCCCATTGTCAACCGACGTCATTGTCCTTGATCGGGAATCTCGATCAACTGTTGCCCAATGGACTAGCTCATATAGAGGCTTGCTAGGGACCTGGTTGTCTATGTATCACACGTGTATTAATAATTCCGATTAATACAGTTATAGCATAATACACAAACCTATTATAAACTTATGAGATACTGCAATAAATAGTACTTATTTATTTGCCTCTAGGGCATATCTCCTTCAGTCTCCCACTTGCACTAGAGTACAAATAAACTAGCTGCATTTTACTTTATCAAAATCCCTTATCAAATAAGAATCATTTGATGATGCTTGCTTGTGAAAGAGTGTTACTGCACAATCCATGATTGTACATGCTTTTGCGATTCACTGGCATCAACTTGCTTGATATCACCATGTTGTCTAACAACATATATGCAAATACCGTAACTAAGTGAGACTTCTGCTTCTCAGCGCTTACTCTGATTATACTAACCAGATAACTGCCCTGAAAAACACACTCAGCCATTGCAGAGCCCCTTGTAACAATTACAAACTCGCGATAATTTACATACTTTCACACCAATGTAGAAAACTTGACATTCAAATGTCAATCCCTTAACTAACGCACTTCTACTTCCAGTAAATTCCAAATTTACTTTCATAACTGCTCTTATTCCAAGAACATCGGTTATATTTCATCGAGCAGATAATATGGTTTCTGTATGATGTCTAATATTACATAATAGACCCACATGTCATACAACCATTACTTTCATGCATCATTACTCTTAATGATCAATTGGATTTCAAAGGACCATCCTTTTGATTCTATTTTGACTCCTCAGATATAATCCAAAACAACCCGACTTACTATTTAAAATTCCCGTGCTATTTCAAAATAGACACTAACTTTCAAATAGTTTCACAACTTCATCCTATTCTATTGGTACAGTTTCAAAATGTGTTAACTACACAAGATGAATTCGGCTTCCACTCAAATTATGTCTCCACATATTTGACAACGCGAGCTCCCACTCAAAGACATGTTATCTACATATTTGAGTTCCTAAGCTCCCACTCAAAAATATGTTCTTCACATATTTCTCCTGAGTGAACAAACTATGACTCCCACTTAAATCGACATCTCGGTTAAACCAAAATCATTGATCTACTATCAATTCGAATTTAATACAAACTACAGTATTACATTAATACAAATCCCTCAGACTTCAAGCATGTCTACATAAATGTAGTCAACAAATTTGATATTGTGCAAGACACATTTCTTGACAAGACATGCTCCCGCGTCTTTCTTATAGTCACATTTCTCATATAACACCTTATATGACGATTAAACAATCTTATTCCTCTAATAAGAATTGCAGCAACAATTACTCTCTTAATACTTTTAAATGCAACTTTGGATTTCCAGGCTCAAAAGCCTTTGTTCATATTCCGATATTTTCTCAACTTTCTTTGTATTCATAAAGCGCACCTTGATCTGTCAACAAGATCTGTAACACTTAATACAGTGCTGTGACCCGACAGCAATATTAAATATAACAGCACTTTATTTAGAAGTTTCTTTCATGAAAATATTATGATCTTTATGAAGAGGATTGCAAGCAGAAAACAATTTTCTAGTCTCCCTCACTCTTAATCACCAAATTTTCATTAGCAGACATACACTCTTTGGAACACCTTCCAACATAGGTCTGACACTTTATTCCAAACTTCTAATTCCAATCCATAAACCATAATTCGAAAAATCATATTTTCCTCGGAATTACATAGACAACAAACTAAGTTTTGTTTCTATTTGGTTTTGGAATACACTCTCATCCAATGCGAGCAATCTACAAAGAACCACTCATGTATATTCCGAATTATCGCATAATCATATACATGTCGACACTACTGTCGATCCTACGAATTCTCGTTGAGAAAAATACTATTTTCTAAAGTGGACGTCGACTATAATGTTTTGAACATATTAGGAGATTCTAAGACTGATTCTGACAGACCACACTTTATTTAAAATAGAGCATGATTATAATTCCCCACATGTCACCATATATGACATTATAATATTGTGAAACGAATTTCCACAAGTCTTTTGTGTTGAAACCATAATTCAAAAAATATTGTCCTTTGATCGAATTTTGTGAATACAATATTCACTAATCTTTCTTCTGAAAAACCCCATTTGATCTATTATCAAATTAATTTCAGACTCCATAATTTATCGGGCAAATACTCCTATTTACCAAAATCATGGAAAAATTCGGATCATGCAATAACACCATTGATTAATCATTAAAAAAATGACTCTCAATCAATTTCCTCTAGTATTGCAACTTCAATACTGCATTTCAAACTTAATCAATTTTAGCACTCGAAATACTTAAATGGACCAAAAATTATCCATTACTTCTTTCACTACCTTTATGACTAAATTCGATGGTGTTTGTTCTTTGGACACATAATTTTATCATTCCCGCTATAAATGTATATCATACGCATAATGTAATTGAGATGTGATGCAAATTACTCATAAAACAACTGCTTTGCTTCATAACACAAAACAACTGATGTGTTCTATATGAATAATTATGTCTTGCAACATTCAAGACACCAAACTAGATCACACTCTCACTATTACAAAATGTCTTATCAAAAACTATTGATGATAACTAATATGATATCTCGAGGGCGTGAGCACTACTGGCCATTAACTTGCCATCACTTGTGCACTGTCACGTCACCCTTCGCCACATACTTGTAATAATCAGGGACTGTTTCACAAACAGAACAATTATCAAACACTTTTCATCATAGCGTCGAAGAACTCTTCTTCGATGAATCAACTTTTAGAGATTTGAACTTGTTCACGAACGTGAAGAAGCTCATCGTGTCTCTATAGCATATTCACGCACATGCTATTCACAGCTAGGAGGTAAAGCACAATCTCCATTGCACTGGAGTTCGCTATCTAGAAATCGTAGATATTCGTAAGCCTGAAGTAGATGTCACACAACTTCTTCAACTGAGTCTCCAGACAGGTATGCTCCCCATGTGAATGGTCCGGAACTTTCTAAGCTGTCTGAACTGCTCAAGACTCAATTCATCTTTGAAGTGACCTCTGATCGCATCAATCACGACATATGGCTCCATGTGTTGAAACAACTTTCAACTCGCTAGGCATACGCTCATGACGATCGTCACTTCCATGAACATGTCATGATGCTTACGGAACTCATCATCTTGCTCCTTGCTATCATAATCAGCTGGTCTAACTCCTAACTAATGTTCTAGCACATATAGGATGTTTGTTGTGTTTGGAGAATGTTTCTAAAAACAATGTACCAGCTGATGAAGTTGGACCCGTCGGCTTCTAAGGTAGAATCCGAGCTCTTGAGGAAGTAACCGAAGCGTAGTTCCGTAGTCTCCAGATGTGATCGCAAAAGAGGTAAGATAAGTTTATAATATATAGGTGAGTTTTAGTTTTATAATCTCATTATAAAAAACACACCACACCAAGATTATTATCCCTAAAAATAATAATGGCGATTACACGACCCTCATCCACCACACTACCCCCGATCATCACGGCCGGCAGCACAGCTTCAAAGGTGGACATAACATGTCGATCACAACAACTCTGTGACTCGTGCTCGATCTTTCGATCTTCCCGTGTTCCGAGGCCATACCTCTGAGTATGCTAGGCTCGCCAATCAAACCTCGAAGACCCTGCGCGTGCAACATGGCTTACACCCACTGTATGCGAACGACGAGATGTGTGACACCCGATCATCACGGCCTGCCTCATAACGTATAACTTTCTTGGTGGTGCGCAACGAGGGAGAACACAATTTTGGTATTTTGTTAGGGATCATCCTATTTATGATGCTACCGTTGTATATCTAGCATATAAGCAATCAATAGGATGCACACACAACCGCACACAATAATGATGCAATGAAGTGCGATGTGACATGGTCGATGCGCCTGGACCTTCATGGCGCCATGTGCCTGGCCCCCGGCGCCCCGGCATGGCTCCGAGTCTACAGAGCCCTCCATTGCCTCCGACAGTACAAGTAATATCAAAACTTACCGTAACCATGTCACATAAAATAACGCCTCTGCAAAACAAAGTTAGACGCCTCTAGCTTTATTTAGTTTTGCAAGTTTTGCGTGGCAAATAGGCTTATTCGTAAGAGAATCGCTTCCCTACCTACGAACTTTGTACCACAACGTCGATCGTATAATTGCATGTTTAAGCATCCCTTTCGGGCCCTCCATTGAAAATGCTTTGCCGACTAGAGAGAGAGAAACAGACACCCGCCAGCCACAGATACGGTGCAAGCCGTATGTCAGTAGTGGAACCAGTCTCGCGTAAGCGTACGCGTAAAGTCGGTCCGGACCGCTTCATCAACTCAATACCGAAGGCATCGCAAGTGCACGCTAGAGGGTAGCAAATATAAGAAAGACGCCCTCATTCAACATGAGTTCTAACCGTACCAGCAATACTACGCATAGATCGGCTCTGATACCACTGAGGGGGTTACGGTGCAGAAAACAATAATTTTCTAGCGAGCGAAACCCTAACTAGCCAGGATCTATCTATCTAGTACATGCGATAACGGTGGCGGAACGGGTTACATTACCTCCATGTAGACCGATAGCGGGGATTACGCTCCCGCACAAGCGTTGACGATGAAGTCGTACGTAGCCGACCTCGAGGTCGCGGAGAACTTGCCGCGATGTCGGAGTCGATGACGCCGGGGTGTCGACGATGATCTGCGTCGACGGACGTCGGGCGGAAGAAGGCAGAGCGCCAGCAGCAGAGGGGGGGGGGGGAGGCGCGGCGGCAGCAGGGGGCGAGACGACGTCGCCCAAGCTCCTCAATAGAGTAGCCTCCGAGCACTCGCAAACATACGGAGCCTAGCGACAACTCCCGGTCATTCAGATCCAGCTGAAATCGCAGGAGTAGATCTTATCTGGAATCCCGCAGAGCAACGGCGCTCTGCGGTATGGCTTAGGTGGAGAGAGACCCCCTTCCTCAGCTCGGCGCGGCTCCGACTTGGGAACCACGAGATCGAGAAAGAAATCGGGAATTAATTGAATTTCCTCTGAATTAAATCAATTAATATGCCTTGCTATATAAAGGGGGAAGGGGGTGTGCAAACCCCTTGGCTCCCCCATGTGGGACTAAACAAAGGACAAGGGAGGGGGGTTCGGCCCCCACATGGGCTGGCCGAACCAGCCAATGGGGCCCACCCCCCTTGGTGGTGCGGCTCCCCCTCTTGGGCCCTCTTAGGGCCCATATAGGTGGGAGCCCCCTTTTTCCTTTATTTAATTAATATTAAATTAATATAACAATCCCATTAATTCATAATTAATATATTTATATATAATTCAATATCCCGTGACTCCGAAAACTCTTTCGGACCACCCGAACAACTTTCGGACATTCCTGGAACCATTCCAGACCTCTCCGGAACTCCTTCCGGACCACCGGAACTCTTTCCGGATCAATTCTCCCTCTCCAACAAATTCCTATAAAATTCCAGAACCTATCTCCTAGCGTCGCTAAGACCTTAAGTTTGTTACGCTACGGTTCGGGAACACTCCAGACATGGTCGAGACACTCCGCTCACCAATGATCGTCAGGGATACCTGGAAATATATGACGACCCCTGTGCATTCCACGAATATCGTCGTTGAACCATAAATATGATATTCATTCCCTTTGTCTCTGCGATACTACCTTGTCCGAGATATGATCGTAGACACACCGATGCCTTTGCTGTATCTCGTTACCGACGAAGGTTATTAACTCGTCTGCGATATTACATCTCCATGACCTAGTCATAAGCTGCGCAGCTATATAGATGCAATATCACCGAGTGGGGCCAGAGTATCTTTCCATTACAAGAATGAACAAATCCCGCTCTTGATCCTTACGTCTTGATGCTCTTTCGGAATACCCAAGATGGACACCGTTATTGTCATGCTATATAAGACACAACGTTTGATGCTCTCAAAGCACTCCTACGTAGCAACAATAAGTACGGTCTCACGGTCTAAGTAATAAGCTATCATACTCTTATCTATTGCAAGTGACAAACATCGTAATACGATCTTATTGCAATACTTTGCTTATGTCCACCACCTTATTCAACTAACAAGATGACCCCATTGTCAACCGACGTCATTGTCCTTGATCGGGAATCTCGATCAACTGTTGCCCAATGGACTAGCTCATATAGAGGCTTGCTAGGGACCTGGTTGTCTATGTATCACACGTGTATTAATAATTCCGATTAATACAGTTATAACATAATACACAAACCTATTATAAACTTATGAGATACTGCAATAAATAGTACTTATTTATTTGCCTCTAGGGCATATCTCCTTCACTAGTCGCAACTTGCTATGCAACTCACACCCCCCTCGGATTCAGTTGCAACTGACTTCACTCCCGTCTCCCATTTTTTGTAGTTGTAAGTGGGGCGGTAGTCGCAACTTGACATGCAACTCGCAACCCTGTCCCCCCCCATTAGATTCAGTTGCAACTCGACTTGCAACTGACTCACTCCCATTCTTTGTAGTTGTAGTGTGGGTGGTAGTCGGAACTTGACATGCAACTCATATCCCCGTCCCCTCGTATTCAGTTGCAACTCGATTTGCAGCTGACTCACTCTCGTTTACAATATTTTTGTAGTTGTAGGGGGGGTGTGTAGTCGCACACTCCAGGGGAGTCAGCTGCAACTTCACACGCATGTGATGCCTCTTCTCGCACCATTGTGCAACTTCACACGCAGGTCACTTCCCCTTTTTTGCCTCCTCCCGATGATGGTAAAAAGGTTCTACACGTAACTGATTTATGTCTCCCCCGACGGTAAAAAATGGAGCCAGTCCCAACATGATATGCATCTGCCGCCGTACCCTCCACCGCCCCCACACGGAGTTAGTTGCAACTGGACTCGCAACTGACACACACACCCGTGTCCCATAATTTCTTTTTGGTTTCTTACGTAGTTTGCAACTTGACATGTAACTTTCTCTTATATGTAGGCTGTCACAACATGACTCTTAACTCACATCCCCGTCCCCCCTCGGAGTCAGTTGCAACTTGACTCGTAACTGACCATCCCTCCCCCCCCCCCCCGCCCCATTTCCCATTTTATCGTAGTTGTAGGGGGGTAGTCGCAACTTGACATGCAACTCACATCCCCCCTCGGATTCAGTTGCAACTCGACTTGCAACTAACTCACTCCCGTTTCCAATATTTTTGTAGTTGTAAGGGGTGTGTGTAGTCGCAACTTGATATGCAACTCACATCCCCGCTCGGATTCAGTTGCAACTCGACTTGCAACAGACTCCACTCCCGTCTCCCATTTTTTTGTAGTTGTAAGGGGTAACTCAACAGCCTCCCCCCCATTGGTTTCAGTTGTAACTCGACTTGCAACTGACTCACTCCCGTTCTTTGTAGTTGTAGTGTGAGTGGTAGTCGCAACTTGACATGCAACTCATTTCCTCGTCCCCCTCGGATTCAGTTGCAACTCGACTTGCAACTGAATCACTCCCATTCTTTGTAGTGTGTGTGTGTGTGGAGGTGTGTGTGTGGGGGGGGGGGGGGGGTAGGGTAGTCGCAACTTGACATGCAAGTCACATTCCCCCTCGGTTTCAGTTGCAACTCGATTTGCAACTGACTCACTCCCGTTTACAATATTTTTGTAGTTGTATGGGGTGTGTGTAGTCGCACACCCAATGGGAGTCAGCTGCAACTTGATACGCACCTCACATTCCCGTCCCCCCCTCGGAGTCAATTGCAACTTTACTCGCAACTGACACCCCCGTCCCCCATTTTTTGTAGTTGTAGGTAGTTGTAACTCGACTTGCAACTGACAAACGACCGCTATAATTTTGTAGGTTTCGTATCCTTTACGAGTAAGTTGCCCCTTATACTTCCCATCCCAACGGAGACCGTTTAAACTTGACACGCAACTCTCACACCCTTCTCTCTTTAGTATGGGAGGTAGTTACAAATCAAGACATAACTTAGTCTTTTTCTCGATTTTTTTTCTGGTGATGGAATTAGGGGTTTTGCATTTTTTTAAGGTGTGCATGATCATTTTTTAAATATGGGGTCCTTAATGTTTGACCCTATTTTTTCTACATCGCCGTTGTATTATATGAGTAAGGCATGTTTTGATTTTTCTCATTTTCCCCGTTTAAAGGAGGGAGATGACCTGTGTCGGCAATATGTATTTTCGATCCGTGTTCTTCTATACAAAGGAATGTAGATGTACCTTTCTTTGTAAGTCTCATATTTATTCTTGGGTTTCTATTTTTTGCATTTTTTAATAAGTAACATGTTAGTTATTCTCATAAAATAGACCACTGTTTCTTTTACCTGTTTTTAACTCTTTTTTTCATGGCAGGTTGACATGTGGGGCCTACCATTTTTTTTGTCCGTCGGGAGCTCTCTAGAACTAGCTTATCCGAGCATTTTGCAAACAATGAAGAAAAACTAATGTTAGGACATCCCGAATTTTGCTTATCTGAGCATTTCCAAAATTAGCTAACTAATATTAGGACTTCATCATCAGATAAAAAGATCATGCAAACAAACTAGTTGTACTTTACTCAGGTAAGCAACAAGTATTACGGCGGCCCGGCCTCCAATGCCCCATTACGGAACTCAACATTTCTATCCTGCAACCAAAAACCAATACAGAAAGCCAGCCGTAAACTATCAAGTCATCGCCAAAGTAGTACTACTAGTAAAATGGAAGCATTCGGGAGAAGGTTGAATTTAACGAATTACCAGACGGTCGTGCTGCTCATAGACTGCGAGGTCAGCGCCGCCGTTGGCGCGTGCGGAGCCTGATCCGAGCGGCGCCTCTTCCTTCTCGTCGTCCTCATCTCCGTCTCCCTCGAGCTGGCAGTGGGCCGCGTCGTAGTAGCGCTCGAAGTCCTGAGCCGCCGAGGACAGAGCGGGATTGGGGGCAACGAGATCTCAACACGGGAGAGCCGGAGAAGCAGGAAAGTAGGGTATGGATAACATAGGCGTCCAGTGAATCACCTCGAAGGACCAGCGGGTAATGGAGGGCTCGTCGGCGGCGGCCATTTCGGCCGGTAACCATGCAAATGGGATCATTGTAGCATTGTGGAACACCCACAAAGACAACGGCCCAACAACAAGGAACACAAAATAAGGCTGACAACGAAAAAAAACCAACAAAAGTGGTCCACAAAGGAGATGTGCTCTTTTTGAGCCAACAAAACCTCCCGCAAATGAGTTGACTGGGCGAATTCTTATTTCCTACTTGACTAGTCAATAGAGACCCCCTTATAAATATGACAACAAGGAGTAAGTTTTTACGTCCTAGGCGTCGAACTTGGGTAAATCTCTCCTCGTTAACCGTTCGGATCTACTAGCGCGTATATCTTCTCCCCCACAGGAAACCCTAGATACCATGACCATATGATTTGTCGTGGAACTCCCACGTCAGTGAGGACGCACAAACGGATAGGAGTTCCTGGAATCCAAAAAACGGGGAGGAGTTCTCGGACGGGGACGAGTTCCCAGAAGCAGCGGCGCGCGCGGCAAGGCTCCACACTGAGCCACACACGACATGTGAGCGGCGCACCATTGTGTGTATGTAGTGAGTCTACTGGCACCACTGTTGAGTTCACTGACGCATGACGGCGAGCAGCTTTATATAGGACGAGGTAGCTGCCTCCTCGCTAATGCGTGGTAGTCTGGAGGAGGCGAGATGATTGTACAGTGTATCGAAAGGAAATCAAGGATGCAATTTTGATTACACACGATGCATGGATATAACTAACTATGTATGCTATATCGCACACGATTTATAAAATCTAACCGTATGTGAATTTTTACCCACATACACTGTTCACCCTCGCACACGGCTATAATTTCGAACCAAATGTGATAGGCGATAACGTACAAAAAGGACTGCTCCCGTATACGACGGCGGCTGTATATCAATTTGGAAGGAAGCCTGCTATGCAACTAGTAATAAAAGTTGTCCATATCCAAGATCATCCATGCACGGAATGGGCTAACTTACGATGCCATTCTCAACTTGAACCAGGCTCATGGCAGTTAATTACCAATGTAGTAACAAAATTATTCTTCAAAAACAAATACATTATATTATAATAACAAAAGAAGAATTTTTACAATAATAGAAACATTCAGTGGCTTATGAAACATGGAAACACAATGAGTTACAATACATTACACATTTTATCGAAACCACTAAAGGCCTGCCCTGCTCCAGGTTTAAGGATTTTGATTCAACAAGTAACATGCAAGTTACTGCTAACGTGACCGACTCATTAAGAAGAGTCGCTCCGCTACCTCCATCATTGTTGGTCTTTGGTCCACTTCAAGGCTAAGGCATTCCATGGCCAACTCTGTTAGACTATCAAGAACCTCCAAATCTTCTGCAACTGCGATTTCTTCATCAAACAACTCAGTTGCCTTTTTCCTTTTCTCATGAGCTTCACGAAAACTGTTTAGTAAGTTATTGCTTTCAGAATGTATGGCCTTTCTCCGACTAATAAGCTCCAAGAGCACAACTCCAAAACTGTAGACATCACTTTTTCCGGTCAGTAGGCCTTCCTTTCGATATACTGGATCCATATAGTCGATGTCACCGATAACTAATTCCGTCTGCCTTGCATCTCTCACGATCAACCTTGATAAGCCAAAGTCTGCAATCTTAGGTACAAAGTTATCGTCCAAGAGGATATTGGCTGGTTTGACGTCACCATGAAGAATTTCGGTATTGGTTTTTGAATGCATATAAGCTAGACCATCTGCTGACTGTGCAGCAATACTTAATCGTAAATTCAAGCTGAGAGCAACCTTGGTGTCGCTGTTGTAGTCGTGAAGAATGTCGTGGAGGCTACCCTTGGCGATGAACTCATAGACTAGGATCGGAGTATCAACTTCTAGACAACAACCTGTGAGCCTGACAATGTTCTTGTGGCTGACTTGAGATTGGATGATTACTTCATTCGCAAATTGTTCATGCTCTAGCACACCTACATTTATGGGCTTCTTTATTGCAACATGTTCGTTGTCAAGAACGCCCTTGTAAACTTCACCAAAGAAACCTTTCCCAATTATATTGCTATCCAATAAGATTTGCTTGAGCTCCTTCTTTCTGAAAAGTTTTATCAGTTTTGCGTTCTCTAATATGGGCCCGCCATTCCTTTTGTAAAACTCTCTCATTTTTCGTCTCTCTTTCAAAAGAATAATAAAAAATATCACAGCCATGAGGCCAATACAAACTCCTCCACCTGAAGCGGCCAGAAATAAACTTATGTCATACGAGAAACTTTACAATAACCTCGTTTCAGAAAAAGTAACTTTACAATAATGTCCTAAGATATCAAATAACTCAAAATAACATTTTCAATAATCTGATTGGATTGTGTACTAATGTTAACCTATAAGTCGCAAGAAAAATCAACATCAAGATTGCTGACGGACTAAAGCTCCCAAAATACTGCATGAGACAATGACATTAACAGAAGTTTTATATATGCACTGTAAAAGGTTAGGTCCTATATGATGCCAGGGCTCACAGCAATTTATCTAAAAACTGAACATTGATAGGCGTGTTATGAAGATGTTGGATTTTTAGGATTTTTGTAATGACTGCATAATCAGTGTTTGAGGAAGCAAAGCACCACCTCCTAGTCGGATCGATCTATAATTACTGGATATACATGCTTTTGTTTGCTGACTTGTATGCTGGGGTTCGATCTCAAAAGGCCAGAGAGGCAAGAAGATCAACTTGGCCCAAATGTACTTACCGACAATCACCTTAGCAAGTAAGGGGAATATTTCTTTGCAAGTTCCTGCTTTGCCGTTGCCCTTCCATCCACGCTTGCATGGACAGTCGTAGCCTCCAAGCCTGTTCTTGCAGTCCCCATGACAGGGATACAAATCAGGGTGCTTGCACTCATCGATGTCTGAGAAAAAGAAAAGCTGGCAAGTTTGAACACTAGTACTATGTAGAGTATATAGAAAGTGAGAGAAGATATGTTTGTGTACCTTGGCATCCATCAGTGACGTAGGGATTGCCCTCGTAATACTCCATGCAGTTGCAGCGATAGCTATAGGGAACTGAGGTTACGTTGGTACAAAAGCTGTTGCTGCTGGCGCACGCATAGCCCGGAGGTGGCTGTGGAAGACATGAGCCGTTTCCTGCCCCTGTGCCGTCGCCCATGATAGCGAAATCGATGACGAAGGGGACGCCCCTTTGGAGCTTTTCCGATAACACCTCGTATCCGTACATGTCCGGCGATGAGAAGTTGTAGAATGAATCCTCCACCACCATCCCGTACGAACAGGGTGTCTCAGGATTAACATAAGTACTAGTGTTCACGGCCTGGAATGACACTGCAAATTTTGGGACGTCGACACTTCCACCTCCGACAAAGGAGACCTGACAGCAGCCATTCCCCGCGCACGACCCGTTTGTGGGTATCCGAAAAAAGTCACCGGATGAAGTGCAGGTTGTGAGGAGCCATGGAGCGCCATTGCTAGTGCCTGGGAAGTCCAAGTACAAGACAGTTGCAAGCCTCACTTGCAAGTCGACGCCCACCCCGACGAGAGTATTGCGCTCCATCGACAGTTTGAACGGCCAGTAGTTGGTCCTGGAGGGCGACAGACGTGTCTGCTGGAGCTTGACGACGCGGTCGGTAGGGGATTTGGCGCAGTAGGACGAGACCGCGCCGTATGCCCGTACCTCACTCGTGGCGACTGATATGTCCATGAGCTCGATCGGCGAGAGAGGAATGTCCGAGGTATTGTAGGCTTGAAAAAGCAAAAAAGGGTACTCGGCATCCGCTGATAGTGTAGCCTCCGCATTCTGCTGGTTTGTTCCCTCCGCGACGACAAAGAAGGCGCGAGGGGAACTGCCGGTCTCGTTGCAGAAAACCTCGAATTGGTTTGCGATGAAGCAGCCGGGCCCAATGCCGAACGGGTAGGGGATGCTGATGTTGCCGCACTTGTCGCGGCAGCCCGGACGTGCTATCGGCGGCCAATGCTGCTGTTGAGCAGCTGCCGCGGCAGGCAGGATGAAGAGAGCAAGGAGTAGCAGCAACAGGGATTGAGACGTTGCCATGATGGACTGATGGTGTTCTATGGAGTATGGTGTATGGTATGGAGAGACAGATATGCCAAGGACTGCTGCGGTTACTACTTACTAGTATAGAAGGTGGTGTTTTATAGAGAATGGGTCGCAGTAAGCCTATATATGCCAATGTCAGCGACGGAAAGGTCAACGAATTAGTCCCACGCATGTTCCCGTCATGATGCCCACGTAATATGACAGCGTAGGTCCTCTCAAAAGACAAATGACAACATGCCTAATAGGTATATTTGATTTTTTGTTTAACAATTAATATAATGACATTTTATACTACATGGTAGAGACACAGGATCTGACTACAGCGATCGAAAAATAAAGTATAAAAGAAACTAGCAAAAATTTAAAATCTCCAAACTCTTTCATTTTTCAATCTTTTACTCTTTGAAGGCAACTGTAGAAAAGTTTTTTTCTAGAGCGCCCAAAGAGCACATCATATTTATCCCAAAGAGTGCACCATATTTATCGAGGTGTTTTGTGTTACCCCTATGAATATCATCTCTTCATTTTCGTCCATCTAATGGCCCAAATAAATCATAATTGTGCAAAAAACTTGAGCAGGTAAAGTCATATTGCTGCTGGTAACAGTACCCCGCACGCACACAGGCCGAGGCCCAATAAACGTAGATGGGCTGACCCAAGGTAAAAACGGTTAAAAAATCATCCCAACCCTAGACACTCACGAGCAGACAGGCGCCGCCGTTTTCGTCATCCGGAGGGGCACCGCAGATAAGAATCGTTGGAGTGGGCAGCCTGAGCGGCTTTGAGCTCCATCGTTCTGGCACACAGGAGGCAGGAGGAAGAGGGCGAGGTGCTGATACGTGTCCAACGTATATATAATTTCTTATATTTCATGCTTATATTAGACCACTTATGACATGTTTTATGTGCATTTTATATGGTTTTATGCATTTTATGGGACTAACCTATTAACAAGATGCTATAGTGCCAGTTACCTGTTTTCTGCAGTTTTTTATTTCAGAAAAATACTTAAGAAAATATTCTCGGAATTAAATGATTTCTTTTCCAAAGCCCCTATTTTCTTGGGAACGTTCCAGAACACCGAAAATGAGACGAAGACGATGGCCGAGGGCCCCACACCACCCCCAGGCGCGGGTCCCCTCTCTGCCGCGCCTGGACATGGTGTGGGTCCCTCGGGCCTCCACAGCCTTCCCCCTTTCGCCCATATATTGCCCCCTGACAAAAAAACCTAAAAAGATAGGCCTTTTTCCTCCACGAGTTCCAGAGCGCCGCCGCCATCGAAGACAAGATTCGGGGGACATAAGTCTCTGTTCCCGCACCCTGCCAGGATGGGGAATTGCCCCCCGGAGCCATCTCCATCGACTCCACCGACATCTCCATCGTCGTTGCTGACTCCTATGATGAGCAGTGAGTAGTCTCCCCCGGGGCTGCGGGATCTTCCGGTAGCTATGTGGTTTATCTCTCTCTCCCATGTGATCTTTATGTGATCATGAGCTTTGTAATTTAGTTGAATATGTGATGCTAATCTTTATCTATTATGCACTCTAGAGGTTACTTTAATATGAACTCCGAGGTTATTCACGGTTGTAACGGTGACAGTGTGTGCACTGTGTGTGATTATTTTATGACATTGTTGGTGTTAGCTTACTCTGACTTTGAGGGTGCTCTTGTAACCCTGCACAATGAATGATGTTTATCATCCAACTTGAGAGTGTTTAAGAGTATTATTTATTATTCAGTTGTGATGTCATTGTTGAGAGTGTCCACTGGTGAAAGTAGAATCCCTAGGCCTTGTCTCTAAGCATTAAAACACCGTTTCCAACAAGTTTTGCTACATGTTTGCTTGCTGCCATTTTTATTTCAGATTGCAGTTACTACTTATAATCATCCATATTACTTGTTTTTCACTATCTCTTCGCATAACTAGTGCACCTATACATATGACAAGTGTATTGGGTGTGTTGGGGACACAAGAGACTTCTTGTATCTTAATTGCAGGGTTGCTTGAGAGGGATATCTTTGACCTCTACCACCCTGAGTTCGATATACCTTGGGTGATTCACTTAAAAAAAACTTGTTGTTGTTCTACAAACCTCTGCTCTTGGAGGCCCAACACCGTCTACGAGAATAGAAGCGTGCGTAGATATCAAGCTATTTTCTAGCATCGTTGCCGGGGAGGTAAGCGTTGGAAGGTATCTCCTTTAGATCCTGCAATTAAATCTTTTTGTTTCTTGTTTTTATTACACTAGTTAGGCTTAATGGAAAACGACAAAAATATAAGAGAGCTTTATAGTATTTATCTTGAGCTAGGACATGAAGTGTTTGAATAGAAAATTAAAAAACTATGAAACTTTATATGCATGCTAGTAGCAATGTTATTAGTGTGAATTCTTTGAACACCATTATTGCTAATGTTATGGAAAAGTCTAAGTTTGGGCGAGTTGGTTTCGATGAGCATGATATTTTAGTCCCCCAAGCACGGAGGAGAAAACTTTCTTTGATGATACCTTGCCTCCAATATATGATAATTATAATCCTTATGATATTTTCGGTCCACCTACTGTTAAGGATATATTTTATGTTGATTACAATATGCTTCCTATATTTGATGATCATGGTGATGAGAATAATAATGATAGCTATTTTGTTGAATTTGCTCCCACTACAATTAATAAGAATGACTATGCTTATGTGGAGAGTAATAATTATCTCATGCACGTGGCTCATGATAAGAATATTTTATGTGATAATTATATTTTAAATTTTATTCATGATGCTACAAGTTAACTTATTGATGATAATGATGAGTATTACTTAAATATGCTATATGATAATGCTTTAGATGATGGTACTATGCTTATTGATAATCCTCTATGTTTAATATCTATTACTTATTTATGTGAGGATAAAAATGATATAATTGATGCTTGTGATGGTACTCTTACTCATGAGAGTCCTACTTTGTTCTTGAATTCTCCTAATTACACCATGGAGGAGAAAATTGCTTATGTTGAGAAATACTTATATGGTTTTCAGTTGTCTCTAGTTCCAAATCTTTGTTACAACCATTATCTTAAACTTGATATTGATCTTAGTAACTATTTTCAAAGAGTGAAACATGCTAATGAATTCAAAAAATAAATTTAATGATCCTCTTTATGTGGCTATGTTATCTAAGTTGAATGATTCTTGTGGTTATATGGTTGAATTTATTTCTACTACCAAAAATTATTACGAGAAAGGAGAATATGGTTGTAGAAGTTTTCATGATACTAAAACACCTCTCTATATGCTTAAAGTTTTGAAGTTACTCTTATTTTATCTTCTTATGCTTGTTGCTTTGTGCTTTCATGACTTGTTTATTTACAAGAGTCTTTTGCATAGGAAGAGGGTTAGACTTAAAAGTGTTTTGATATTTGCCTCTTGATGCTCTCTTTAGTTTTACAACTCTCATTTTTATGAGAGCATCATAAAAATCATTATGCCTATCTTAATGGCTATAAAAAAAGACCTTTTGGGAGACAACCCACTATTTTATTTATGTTATTTTTCTTTTATTTGAGTCAAGGACTTTGCTTACCTCTGTAGCAATTACTTTGTATCTTTATTTTTCTGCATTGTTGTGTCAAGTTAAGACTCTAGTTGAAAGTTGATGCTAGATTTTGATTCCTGCACAAGAACATTTTTCTTCTGTCCACCGTTAAATTGGTAAGAATTCACACAAAAATTACAATGACCTGGGCTTTTTTGTGCGTAATCCAAAGATATATATATATACAACTTTCATTACTTTTGAGTTTTATGATCTGAGCAACTTAAGTGCCCCAAAAAATTCGTCTTTACGGACGGTTCTGTTTTTTGACAGATTCTGCCATTTATTTTGCAATGCCTTTTTTGCTATTTTGATTGGATCTTTTTATTCCATAAAGCATCAATCTCTGTAGCTATTGTCCAGTAGCATTGGTAGAAATTGTGTTCATACAGAATATGATAAGTTTTTATTGTGCACTAACCCTTTAATGAAGTTTACTCTATGTTTGGTGTGGAGTAAGTTTTCAAGTATCAAGAGAAAAGGATGATGTGATGTGATCAAGAAGATGGAAGAGTCAAATCTTGGGGATGCCCCGGTGGGTCACCCCCAACATATTTCAAGATGGCTCAAGCGTCAAAGCTTGGGCATCCCCTTCTTCATCAACAAACTATCAGGTCCTTTCTAGTGAAACTGTATTTTAATTCCGCTACATCTTATGTGTTTTGCTTGAAGCGTCTGTTTGTTTTTGTTATTTTTATTCTCTGAATAAAATGGACCCTAGCATTTCTTGTGTGGGAGAGAGACACGCTCCGCTTTTTCTTATGAATACTTGTATTCTTCACTTACATTTGTTGAGTATTCTTCTCTAGCCACTGCTATGCTTTCTATCTCTTGTGTGGGAGAGAGACACACTCCGCTTTTTCTTATGAATACTTGCATTCTTCACTCATATTCGTTGAGTATTGTTTTCATGTTATTGTTTGCTCTCTAGCTCTTGTTTTTCATGCATCTCTTGTTAGAGTTGTTAGCTTTGTTATATTTTTCTCTCAAATCTCATTGTTTAATTACTTGGAGAGTTTATCTTTTAAATAAGTTGATTGGTGTTTGGTTGATAACAGAAAATGCTAAATGTGGTAGATGGTATAACTAAATGATTCATAATCTTGTAGATAATTAAATTGTGTCACTTGAATCATTGATGTTGTTTTGAGATATTAATTTGCTTAATGGTAAACATGATGTTCTAGTAAAGTGGAATGATTAAATGGTTGGTCTAGAAAAACTTGAAAACTATGCCACACTTAAATTTCCAGTTGATTGCATAATGGTATATGACTTCTATTTGCCTAAAGCAATAATGACTTTATGTTATGCGCTACGGCCGGGGAAGCCAATGGTGACTTTGTCATTCGCCACGATCCCTCTAGGAGTAATTTTCATTATGCCTTGTATGATCATATTTTTATTTGCAATCGTTTTACTTGTGAGTTCTAAAACTGCGATTTTCATGACACTTCCACCACCATATTGCTAGCCTCTTCGGCACTTTGCATTGCCCTTTATCACACTGAGAGTTGGTGCATTTTTGGCGGGTACATCCAAACCCGTGGGAGATCTTCATCTTGTTCTCCTACACATAACCAAATATCTTCCTCAAAACATCCACCATACCTACCTATTACAGCATTTTCATAACTGTTCCGAGATATATTGTCATGCAACATCCATCTTACATTACATGACTTGTTGTCATTCATTACTTATTTATTGCTTTGCGTGATTCTATAAAGCTGATTTGTGGTTTTACCCATTTTACGCTAGATCACTGCATAACCTGCTACACTGGCAGAGGCACCGTTGTCATATGCATTCTTATGGCACATTCATATTAGTTACTCGTATCATAAGTATGTTGTATTATCATCATTAGTGTGTTGTCATATATCATATGAGGATGCTTGCCCTAAAAAGTGAAAAGAGCCATGGAGGCCATCAAAAAGAGAAAAAAAAGAAAAAAAAAGAAAAAAAGAGAAAAGAAAAGAAAAAAGAAAGAAATAAAAAAGGGGGCAGCATTACTATTATTTATCACACACTTGTGCTCATGTTATAGCACCATATCATTTATAGTCATCACTTGTGCTCATGTTATAGCACCATTTCATTTGTGATCATAATTTGTGCTCATGTTTAGCACGTTTACTCCATATGAGAGAGTTTTCATGTCTTAGTTGCATAACTATGTGGGGAACTTTACACTATAGAATTTGACTTGTATATTCCATTGATGAGCCTCCTCAAAAGTGCTCTAGGTCTTCGTGAGCAAGCAAGTTGGATGCATCCCCACTAATTTCATTGGAGAGCTTTCATATACTTATAGCTCCATGTGCATCCGTTGTATGGAAATCACTACTCCTTGCATACCTTCGATTTTAAGACTTTATCTTGTCTAATGATCATCTACAACTTTGTGAGCCTTTCTTCCGTTGGCCTTCCAAACCTCCGTTAACATTCTCTTACCCATAACATCCTGGTGCCAGGAACCAACGTTGAACGCTTGTTTGTTCTTTTGAACAAATAATATATTGATCTTCTACGTGCATATGGATATTGCTTGACTTGATCATTTCATTAAGTTGTCATGATTGTTGGAAGCATGATGTCTACACACGCTTCTATTCCTGTAGATAGTGTTGGGCCTCCAAGTGCAGAGGTTTGTAGGACAGCAGCAAGTTTCCCTTAAGTGGATCACCCAAGGTATATCGAACTCAGAGAGGTAGAGGTCAAATATATTCCTCTCAAGCAACCCTGCAATTAAGATACAAAGAGTCTCTTGTGTCCCCAACATACCCAATACACTTGTCAGATGTATAGGTGCACTAGTTATGCGAAGAGATAGTGAAATACAAGTAATATGGATGATTATCAGTAGTAATTGCAATCTGTAATAAAAATGGCGGCAAGCAAACATGTAGCAGAACTTGTTGGAAGCGGTGTTTTAATGCTTCGAAACAAGGCCTAGGGATCCTATTTTCACCAGTGGACATTCTCAACAATGACATCAAAGTTAAATAAATAAACACTACTCTCAAACACTCTCATGCTGGATAACAAACACCATTCATTGTGTAGGGCTACAAGAGCACGCTCAAAGTCAGAGTAAACTAACACCAACAACGTCATAAAGGAATCACACACGGTGCACACACTGTCACCATTACACACGTGAATAACCCCGGAGTTCATATTAAAGTAAGCTCTAGAGTGCATAATAGATAAAGAGTAGCATCGCATATTCAACTAGATTACAAAGCTCATGATCACATAAAGATCACATGGGAGAGAGACATAAACCACATGGCTCCCGTAGATCCTGTAGCCCCGGGGGAGAACTACTCACTCCTCATCGTTGGAGTCAGCAACGGCGATGGAGATGGTGGTGAAGTCGATGGAGATGGCTCCGGGGGCAATTCCCCGTCCCGGCAGGGTGCCGGAACAGAAACTTCTGTCCCCCGAATCGTGTCTTCGATGGCGGCGGCGCTCTGGACCCGTGGAGGAAATATCGAACATCGTGCAAGCGTTTTTAGGTCAGGAGGTATTTATGGGCGAAAGGGTGATGTCGGTGGGCGCCCGAGGGGCCCAAAACACCTCCTGGCGCGGCCAAAAAAGGGAGCCGCGCCTCCAGGTGGTGTGGCGGCCTCGTGGCTCTTCTCCGTCTCGTTTTCGACGTTCTGGAACACAAATATTCCAGAAATAATTCTAGGATCTTTTATTTCAAATTCCGAGAATATATTCTTAAGTAATTTTTTGAAACCAATAACAGCTGAAAACAGGGAACTGACACTTTGGCATCGTGTTAATAGGTTAGTCCCATAAAATGCATAAAACTATATAAAACATGTAATTACATGATATAACATAGCATGGAACATAAGAAATTATAGATACGTTGGAGACGTATCAACATCCCCAAGCTTAGTTCTACTCGTCCCGAGTAGGCAGGAACGATAAAAAGAATAATTTCTGAAGTGACATGCTTTAACACAATCTTGATCATATAATATTGTAAGGCTCATGTTATGAATGAAATGACTCAAGGCAATGATCTATAGTTTGCTAACAAATAGACAAAGAGTAAACAACAACATCATATAAGTAAAAACTCTTCATGAACATTACTTTCAAACAAGCATCAATAAGATTTGCATAAGAGTTAACTCATAAAGCAATATTATCTAAGTAAAAGTGCATTGAAGCAACACAAATGAACATATAAGTTTCAGCATTGGCTTTCAAGTTTGAACATGTATATCATATAGATAGTTGTCAACACAAAGGAATTATAACAAGTGTAATAAGTAAGAATATAAGAATTGTTGTACACAATTGACACAAGTGTTTGCTTCAGGGCTAGAAAAAAGTAGGTAAACTGACTCAACATAAAGTAAAAGATAGGCCCTTCGCAGAGGGAAGCAGGGATACAAGCATGTGCTAGAGCTTCTTAGTTATATAGGTTTTCGAAATTTAGAGCATAAAAGTAAGTTTTGAGCGGTGTTTGTCGTTGTCAACGAATGGTAATGGGCACTCTACCCCCCTTATCAACCAGACTTTCAAGAGCGGCTCCCATGAAGGACGTTATTTCTACCCAAGGGCAGACCATCCATCTTTTCTCATTTGTTTACGCATGTGAAGGGAATATTCCCTAGAGGAAACATAGTTTATTGGCAATATCCCAATTGTTCATTATATGTTTTATACCATGCTATAACTGTATTAAGCGAAAACATTAATACAAGTGTGGTAGATAAACAACCAGGTCCCTAGTAGCCTCTACTAAGACTAGTTTCATTGCGCGATTGATGATCGAGGTTTTCCGATCATAGGGCATGGCGCCGGTCGGCAATGGAAGTCATACCGTTAGGTGTAACGATGTGATGGACATACCCAGTATTTAAAGGACATAGTCATTACGCCTTAAGACGGTGAGATCAACTCTTATTGTTATCCCTGAAAGATACTTTGATCGCACCAAACGTCATATATTATATATTGTGACAATAGCGGTGATACTTTTGGGTATCGGAAGGGGTAGTTGAGACGAGGGGTCAACATCGGGATTTGTCAGTCCGCATAGCCGGATAGATACTCTAGGGCCCACTCGGTGAGATTATGTCAAATGAGTTTGCAAACATGTGACTAGGTCCCCAGCTGACATAATATCATAGACGAGTAGAAGATAGCGATGTCGGTAACGAGATCATACTAGGTATGGAGATATCTGAGAATGATGCTCGGACACGCTAAGTATCGCCATGACAAAGGGTTTAAGACTATACATCCAGGTTTGATGGATGAAAGTCATTCGTTATATCACAGGGATTAATTCATGGGGTCCAGGCCTACGAGTTAGTCGTTGATCATAGAGGAGTCTTGATCATACCTGTTATTATATCAAACCGCTAGGGTAACACACTTAAGGGGTTTTGACAAGACAACCGGAAAGGAAAGAGATCACCAGGATCGTCCCGGGAATGGTCCGATGGAGATCGGGCAGCGTTGAAATAGTTTTCGGAGCTAGAATAAATTATATATAATATGTTTAATATTATAGTTTTATTAATGATTAAATATGATTTTATATATTTATTTTTGAATTTTTAAAGCCTGGTTTCCTTAAATGGGCCTTCTGGTGGAAAGAAGGCCCATGAGGGGGGGAAGTCCCCCTAGGGTTTTGGATTGAGGGAGGGCCGGCCTAGGTGGGCCAAATGGGTCCCACCTAGGGCCGACGCACTTCCCTAGCCGCACCAGGCAATGGGGGATAGTCCCACATTGCCTGGCTGGCAAGGTTGGCTCCCCCTGGGAGCCTATATAAGAAGGGGCATCCCTGGCCTTTTAATTCACCAATTAATTCCCTAATTCTCTCTCGATCTCATGATTCCCTTTGTCGGAGTTGCGCCGAGTAGAGAAGGGGGATCTCTTCCACCATAGCCCGCTGCCGCGCTGCTGGTGTTCCGGTCCAAGTCTTCCGCTGCTCGTCCTGGACTGGAGCTTCGGAGGCCGTCGTCTCCACCGTATGTGTGTAACGCCCTGCGAGGTGCTGCGCTGGCGGTGCTAGGAGGCCTACTTCCTCCACCCGACCTCGAGGTCATCTTCGTTGTCTTTGTTGCGCCGAGTTCTTCGCAACCTAGAGGTTGGCTACGTCGTCTTCGTCGTCAACGCTTGTGCGGGAGCGTAATCCCCGCTATTCGGTCTACGAGGGTATGTATTCCGATCTCCGGCGTACTTCTATATCTGCATAGTGTAGATCTCGGCTAGTTTAAGGATATCGTTGCTAGGAAATTTTTTGTTTTCTGCACACGATCCCCTTCAGTGGTATCAGAGTCGATCTATCATAGATATAGCTGTACGCTGTTAGAACCTGTGTTCTGCACGGGGGCACCGTTCCTGTTATTTGCTACCCTCTAGCGTGCACTTGTGATTCCAGCGGCATCGACGTGATGAAGCGGCCCGAACCGACTTTACGCGTACGCTTACGCGAGACTGGTTCCACTACTGACATACGGCTTGTACCGTATCTGTGGCTGGCGGGTGTCAGTTTCTCTCTCTTTAGTTGGCTTTGCATTTTCAATGGAGGGCCCGAAAGGGATGCTTAAACATGCAATTATTGGATCGTTGTTGTGGTCATAAGGTTCGTAGGTATGAAGCGGTTCTATTTACGACAGCACCAAGCCACGTAAAATATGCAAAAGATAAAGTAGAAGCGTCTAACTTTATTTTGTAGGAGCTATGTGATATGGTCAAGGTAGGTTTATTAAATTGTTTATGAACTGCGGGGGCCAAGAAGACCATGGCGCATGGACCATATCACGTCGCATTACATTTAATGTTTTGTGTGCATCTTATATTGTGTGATTATATATATTAATATATATTAGTTACACAGCGGTAGTCATATATAAGATGATCCCTTCAAAATACCACTAGTGTTCTCCCTCCAACGCGCACCACCAAGAAAGTTCTACGCTATGAGGCAGGTCGTGATGATCGGGTGTCAGACATATCGTCGTTCGCATACAGTGGGTGTAAGCCATGTTGCACAAGCGTCAGCATGGAGGTTATAGTTGCGAGCCTAGCATATGCAGATATGGCCTCGGAACACGGAGGCCGAAAGGTCGAGCATGAGTCATAGAGTTGTTGTGATTGACAATTGTCTACCCTTGAACTTGTGCTGCCTGCTCTGACGATGAGGGGTGGTGCAATGGATGGGGGACGTGTAATCGCTTAAACGACCATGAGGGATGTTCGTTTGAGTGGGAGTTCGGATAGTTATTTTCTAAAATACTAGAACTCATAATATAATGAACATAGTCTGTTTTGCAAACCTTTGTAGACATTAACCATTGTGATAGCATCTTTAAAAATTAGGCGCATTCCTGCGATTGAGAAACTTAAAAGGTTGGGTCCAAACTTCATAGTTTTATTCTTTAGCTTGAGGATACTCCTTGTTTAAACCGTTAACTCTTTGTGATACAATACCTGCTAGGAGATAAACCCGGAGATTCCGCTAACAAAAGATAATTTGGATTATCAGATTTTGTGCGGATGATATCATCATAGTCCAGTGTATGCTATGATCTCTGCCATAGAGAACCAATGGTGGGTACGAGTTATTGGATCGCGAACATATGAGATGGTCGCTAAACTCGGGGTACCCCTAAGGTTGGGTTGATGAAGTTTATCAGTATGTTGACTGATTGTCTTCTCAACCAAGATGGAAGAGAATACACACATTGAGGGAGCACGTGGCGGTCATACTTAATGACATATGTTCATACTTGATGAACATTGAGACGCCTCGCTCAGCTCGATCACTGGATGACATACATCATTGCCAAGTGCAAATCCTCTGTCATAGACTATGTCATGCAAGGGGAATCGTTCACCTTCATGGTTCTTGATTACGTTGAAGTATCAAGAAGATGAAACTGATCGCCGGAAGTCATCGATGATGATGGTGTATATATGATATACATGTTATGAATGTTTTAGCGAAGCAAGTACTCGCAGTAGTGACTAAGTTTTGAACTAGTCATGTTTTATGAAAACCAGGTTTACTGCTTGAGTAGCTTGAAAGGATGAGGCGACATTGCGTGTTGATAATGGCAGACAAGTTGTTGTGCTGGCCATAGACACTCTCCCTCTAGATCTACCATTTGGGTAAATTCTTTATGATCACCAGTTAGTATGACCGTTATAAGTGTGTCTCCTCAAGCGAGACACTTGTTCATATATGTTAGTGACAAATTCGTTGTCCTATACTTATGAAGTAATGATAATATGCCGATTTGAATTTAGATGGTAGAAGCTCCCACATTAATAATATTAATGCCAAAAGATACAAACTTAATAAAGACACCACATATGTGTGGCACTACCGTTTTAATTCATGTCAATGTTATAGTCAATGCATTAGCTCCATACCGGATGGATCTACAAGTCCTAAGATTTGATCTTTTGATACTTACAAAATAACTGTGACACCGTTTTCGGAAAACGGGCATATAACTTATTCATAGTCATACATAGAGATGTATGTGGTTCAATGAAGTAATTGACGGGTAGTGGAGTCCTTTATTTCGTGAACTTCGCTGAACGTTTAGAGTATAGCTTGTTGAGAATCGTGCATATGGGTGTATGTGAATCAATGAAGTACTTTAACGTGTAGTGGAAGTATTTATTTCAAAGACTTCATGAACATTTGATAAGATATATGGATATCCACTCGGGGAATGTTGGCCTGGAAATTTTGATTCGATCAAACAAGTTCAGAATGAAGTAGGAAATAAACTTAATGAGAAAATCAAATTCCCGCGATACAGATCGAGGAAATGAAGATTTGAGTTATAATGTTGCACATCATTGGGAGACTTGTGAGAAGAGTTCCACAAATCACGTCGCATGGAACACCATAGTGTTATGGTGTGTTAGGATGTCGTAATTGCACTCTATCGGATAGTGTGTGGTAAATAAATCTCTTACCGAATTATTGTGATCATTAGAGTCATATGGTAGAAACATAACACTCACGTTAGATAATAGGGAAACCATTTGAATCCATGGAGACAATACCATACGAGTGATGGCATGACTTTTTAGCCTGGATTGTCGTTTCAGCAATTTAGTGTTTCGATATGATCGAACCTAAAATGGATTAATCTTTGTAGTATACCCTACCTAAAGAGTTAGTTGGATACATGTCTCACGACATAGGCAAAACTGTTCCCGGTATATACCTTGCGAAAGAAATAGTTTCTTGTCCAAGTGTATAAGTGAGAAAGAAAGTAGTGCAAGACGAAGTTGGTGAACTTCCTCTCCAGACATCAGAGTGGCGCAACCGAAAGTGTTTTCGGTGTCAGACTCCACAGCTTGAAAAAGCTGATGATTCAAGATCATGATGTTCTGTAACATCCCAACATTTTATAATGTTCAAAAATCACTAAAAATTTAAAACTTTTGTTTTGATTAAAATAAAACATTAAATGCATAAGAAAACCAACTACAAAAGAATTAAAACATATTGAGAAGATTTAATATTTCAAATATCTCTGTTTATCATTACTTTCAAAAGTTGTTTCAAGTTAAACAATTTATTATCCATTGTATTTTTCTAAAACCTAAATATGTAATTGGACAAATGTTTTACAAAATTTAAAACCTTTTCCTTGTAATAAAAAGGTTCTTTATAATTATTTTATTTCAACCACTTAGTCTTAGCTATTCATAAATTAAAATAATATTTACAAGTGTTATTTTAAAACAAATTAAAACATGAATCTATTGGCCAAATGGTTTTTCATTAGTTCAACTAAGATAAAAAACATAGTGTTGAAATTACAACCTATAGTTTATAACTTTAATAACTTCATATATTTTTATAAAATGGATTATCCAAATAAATATTTCATTAGCTTAAATGATTTTCATTTATTTTCAAAACATAAAATGATTTTCATGAGTATATTTTTATATAAGAAATGATTTAAATCTAAAATATTTTCCAAAGTTGTTATGAAGCTTTCAAATGAATTATCTTATTAGAAAATATAATGGTGCACAAATTATTTAGAATTAAAAATAAATACATTATATTTCCCTTTTCTTTTTCATATAGTTGTGTTATAGTATTCCATATTATACAAAAGCCAAAAATGAATTTAGCATTTTAAAATGAGTTTAAATAACTTGAATTCAAACATATTTGAATGTGGGTAATTTCATAAATTTGATTAACCCAAAATAAATTTATTTAAATTACTAATTTCAAAGTTGACCTAAATGGGCAATTTTGCATGTGTGAATAATTCAAAATAATATTTTTCAAAAATGTTCAAAACATGCCCACACCTAGTTTAACACAAAGATATTTCTTTTACAAAAATTTAGAAATTTATTTGAATGAATTTGGAGTCTTAAATCAAAAGATATGAATTAAATAGAAAAACAGAAAATTAAATATCAGGATGACGTCAGCGATGACGTCATCATCTTCAACCTCCGTCCGAAATTTTCGCCCCCGAATCCTCCTCCGATCCGAGCTCAAATCCGCGGCGTTCCTTGCAGGATTTGTTCCCTCCTCCTGCCCCATAAAACCCCCAACACCTACCGCACCTTTCCCCTCTTCCTCCTCTAAAAAACACGCCGCCAGGCCGCTGCATTAGCTCGCCGGAGCCGCACTGTCGCCGCCGCCTCTCTCCATCGTTACCGACGAGGTGAGCCCACCCCCTTGCCCTAGACCGTGCCCCACTGCTCCGTCGAACCCGTGCGCACCTCCTCACCCTTTCCCCGCATCTCTTCCGCAGCAGTTTGTCGAGGAAGGAGACGACCGGAGCTTCGCCGACGGGAGCGGCGCTCCGTCCGTGCGACGCCGGCGTTCGGAGAAGCAATCGACGACGCCGCCTGCACCATTGAGTTCGTCATCGCCTTCTGCATCTCCTTGTCGCCTCGCCGAGCCAAGGGAGCAACCGGAGCGTCGTCGCCGTCTTCAACCGAGCCGCGCCGTCGTCGTCTTCACCGTCCCCGGCCACTAGCGCCGCCACGGTAAAGTCCTCGTGCCCTGGACCGTCCGATTCGCGAGCAACGACCACGATTAGATCCTTTAAACGAATCGGTATGAATCTTTTCTGGCCGTCAGATCTGGATCTAACGATCCAGATCGAATCACTTATCCAGTCAGCGCCCACGTCAGCGCCACGTCATTGCCCCGTCAGCGTCCAGTCAGCGCCGATGTGGAAAATAATTTCTTTTAATTAGATTTAATGGCAGTTTTGCAGAAAAGCCCCTGCCACTTAGAATTATTATAATTTTTACTCACACATCCAAATTCGATAAATTTTATATTTTTGGAAAGCCCTTGACATGTAGAACATTTTGGATCTGTTAGATTTCAAATTTGACTTAGTTTAGAATATTCAAATTTCAAATGGTGAATTTGAGTAATTTTATCATAACTTTAAATCTCTAAATCCAAAAATTGCAAATAAAATTGTTTTAGAAACTTTATAAAATATGTGATATGATGCCTCTGTTATAAAATAATTTTGCGAATTATTTTAATGATTTAATAGTTGTATGTTTAATTTGAATAGTTTGACTATTTTTGACATAACTCTTAATACAAACATTATTTTTGATTAAATCCAATTGCTATAAATTTAATTAAAAGCCCTCTGTCTATTAACCCCATTTCAATTTTTTTGTTATAAATAGTGTTTGAAACAATTTAAAATGAATTTAAAGGCTAGATACTTAATTTGATTTATTTTACCACATTATAAGGTTTATTAATTTAAAATTTATTACTTTGCACCAAAGACATAAATAATTGTCCTTGTCCAGAGAAAGCTCAAATTCCTGTTTATTAATATATTTCATAACATTAAGTTTTTGTTTAAAGCCTTTTAAATGAATTTAGTTCATTTACAAGTGTTTATAAATGTTATTGGTTAATTAGGTATTACTAAAAATGTGATTTAAAACATTATATCATTTTAAATAACTAAGTTATTATTAATACTATAAACTTCTAAGTTGGGAAATTAAAAAGGTTTAGATATGAGAAAATATAAGAAGTTCTTGAATATCAATTTGGTTAAATTTAATTTTAAACATAATCTTGGGTAAATGTAATTAAATATTTATAGTTGTATTAAAGTTTTAAACCTTACTTTTAAATGGTGATTAAGCCTCCTTGATATCCCTTTGTGTAAACTTTTGAAGACCATTCCATTAGAAACTTTGGAAACACCCATACAACCTTTTCGTGTTGAAAATGTTCAGACTCCAGACCATCCCTTGGCGAAACCTTAAACCCAAACACATTAATTCTTTTTGTATATTGAATCATGTGACACCTTTGACCAAACCCTTCCGAGAAGACTCGTTACGCTTGTATTTTTCAATATGTTTTGTGTTTGTTGAATTGCTTGTTTATTGGGTGTCCTTTTTACTATATAGTTTGAAACGGGGAGCAACCATTGACTTGGACAAGTGTGTGTGAGAAACGACAACTTTCATAAGGCAAGTGACTTCATAAAACACCTACTATTTTATTCTATTGCATACCTAGTGTTTTAAGCAGTATTTACAAAGTAGTATGCATGATAGGTTTTTGGGAGATTTGCAGTATGCTATGCAAACCTGTTAGGTTACCCCTTAGAACTTCTAGTTAGACCCCTATTATAATTTAGTGGAGGTACATGCTGCAAAAATGATTGTTTTATGGTTGATGTGATAAGTGAAAATTTCCACTAAATTAATTTAACGCCTGGGTGGATTGGTTTGATCAAAGAGGTTTCAAGTTGAGTGGCTACTCAGGCCCAAGTTTCATGGTTGTCTTCGCCCAAGATAGTTTTAACTTACTTGGGGCCATGATATGAGGTGTTAAACTGAGTTGCTCACTTGTGGATGGCCACCCAGGGCTATGAGATTTAAGTTTACACTAAGTTTAGTTGCTTATCGTGCAACCATTGGTCAATATGGGCTCTGTCTTGATGAAGTAAGTTGATGTGGACCTGGGTCAAGAGATTGATGGTGGTAGAGTTGATAGGATGGTGGTAATCTCTTAGTATAATCATGGGAAAGCAACTTCTGAAAAGTCTCGTCTTGGTCTTCTCCTTTTCCTTCTCACTAAATGAGTGTAGAGGATAGTTTGGGTTGATTGAGTCTAATGGTGAAAGTGCACACACTCTCGAGAGTTAAAACCTAAGATCTTAGCCGTGTCCCCGGCATCGGACAATTGAGTGACTACACAAGGCTGTCTTCTGAAAATCTCTTCATCCCAATTTCATAATAAAACTTTGATGGGTGAACATGGGTAGGAGACATGGATTTGTCTCGAGTTGTCTCATAAAGAGAATATATTGTTTCAAAAAGTTGTTTACCAAAAGTAGGAGAAAACTTGCTTTGCGCAATAGCCTTGAGCTCCACCAGCCAAATAAGCATATAGATATAGTCTAGTAGAATATTAGAAATTAAAGTCACTTGCCACCACAATTCAATTGTGCTGACCCTTTATAGTTGGGCTGCAACTAAACCTTGCAGATTGTTCGAATGAGGAGTAAGGGGGTCGTCTTCGAGCTACAACCAACATGATTTGCCAGTGGCTTCATGGAGATGATGTAGCTCCATGCTATCTTTAGATTTGCATATGAACTCTGAAATAAAGTGTGAACTATTTATCCAGCTAGCGTTTTAGCTATGCTAAGTTGTAAGGATTATTTGTTTTTGGACCATTCGTCTCGATTTGTAATAAATTATGACATTGTACTGTGATATTACATTTTATTGGAAAATGCGAGACTTATGTGATCCAAGTCTTCCGCACTATTCATATGTGCCATTGCTCTCTTGGGCAAGGGCACTACAGATGGTATCAGAGCACGAATGTTGCCTGTAGGCTCGAAACCCCTAGGATTGGACAGAGACCAAAAGTCAAACATTTTTAAATATACTAGATTTCAAACTTGAGAATTCTTTTGTTACGTTTCTATTTTTACATTATTTTTTTGTTTTGTATCTTTTACTTTTTCACTTTAATTCTAATACTCTTACGTTTTCAAAATTTTAGATGGGAGAGTACACTGAGACCGCGTATGCTGGTGTTTTATCGGTTTCATCTTTGGGAGGCATCTGTCCAGGTTGATAAGTCAATTGAAGCTACCACCGCCCTATTTCCGAGGAAGGAAGGAGGAGACCGACATACCTAATGTGACGCGCTGGGAAATCCGCACAATCATGACCCCAGATTCCACGATGCCAGACTTCGAGCCCGTGGACTATGTCACCTACTACCTAGAGTGGATTGAAGGAGTGAACGTAGCTATGCTGGACTTAATAGCCCGTCTGTGCTACAAGTATCGCAACAATCTACCACCTGAATCGCCCTTCCGTGCCTTTGGGAAGAGAGATGCACATGGCCACTCGTTGGCCCACACTGGAAATCGCTTGGACCTACCCCTCATCAACTAAATGTTTGAAGACTTAGATTTTCTCATCAACTGCTTGACCAAGAAGGTTCAACAAGCTTATGACATCGCGGATCATGCCCGGGCCGTCATACACGCAAAGACCCAAGAACTCCAGACTTCGGAAACCCTTATTGGCCATATGGAGGAACACATCCATGATCTACAGTTGCAGAACCTTGACAAAGATGAGCATATTGCCGCACTTCAGGCACAACTCAACCCACCTTCACCACCACCGCCGGTAGCTGAAGGAGGAGGTGACCAAGGCATTGGAGATGTGGCTGTACCCGCAACTGTAAAGGAGGAAGAACATGATGAAGAAGTCCCCGAAGAGGTGCTTTTTGAGGAGTCAAGTGAGGAAGAAGACACACCTGTGGTGAATAACCAAGCAATAAAGCGCAAGCGTGAGATCAAAGAGGAATAAGTGAAACTCTGAAATAATTTAGTGGAGGTACATGCTGCAAAAATGATTGTTTTATGGTTGATGTGATAAGTGAAAATTTCCACTAAATTAATTTAACGCCTGGGTGGATTGGTTTGATCGAGGAGGTTTCAAGTTGAGTGGCTACTCAGGCCCAAGTTTCATGGTTGTCTTCGCCCAAGATAGTTTTCACTTACTTGGGGCCATGATATGAGGTGTTAACCTGAGTTGCTCACTTTTGGATGGCCACCCAGTGCTATGAGACTTAAGTTTACACTGAGTTTAGTTGCTTATCGTGCAACCATTGGGGAATATGGGCTCTGTCTTGATGGAGTAAGTTGATGTGGACCTGGGTCAAGAGATTGATGGTGGTAGATTTGATAGGATGGTGGTAATCTCTTAGTATGATCATGGGAAAGCAACTTCTGAAAAGTCTCGTCTTGATCTTCTCCTTTTCCTTCTCACTAAATGAGTGTAGAGGATAGTTTGGGTTGATTGAGTCTAATGGTGAAAGTGCACACACTCTAGAGAGTTACAACCTAAGATCTTAGCCGTGTCCCCGGCATCGGACAATTGAGTGACTACACAAGGCTGTCTTCTGAAAATCTCTTCATCCCAATTTCTTAATAAAACTTTGATGGGTGAACATGGGTAGGAGACATGGATTTGTCTCGAGTTGTCTCAAAAAGAGAAGATATTGTTTCAAAAAGTTGTTTACCAAAAGTAGGAGAAAACTTGCTTTGCGCAATAGCCTTGAGCTCCACCAGCCAAATAAGCATATAGATATAGTCTAGTAGAATATTAGAAATTAAAGTCACTGTAACATCCCAATTTTCAGAAAAAATTAAAAATTTGCATCCATGCATCATCATCATTAAACTTGTCATTTAAATCACATAGAATTTAAATTAAATCATTATATATGTTTTTAATTGATTTTATGTCCATAAAATTGTTATTTGAATTTATAATAATATTCCTTTTTATTCTATTTTTACTTTAGACAAAAATAATATCAAAAGGATCTATTTTTAATAAGATTTTCAAATTATATTTTTATGAATTGTTCTGAGAAGTTTTGATATAGTTTTGAAATTTTTTTATACTCAAAAGATTTAAAAACAGAAAAATGAATTATAAAAAAAAATCAAGCCAGGCCAGCAAGTGGGCCGAAGCCCACAAGCTATCTACCGCGCGCGCAGCACCGCAGCCCGCTAGCAGCCCGTCCCGCCCGCGCGCGCGCTCTCTCTCTCTGGCAGGTGGGCCCCACCTGTCATCCCTTCCACGGCAACGACGCGCCCCCAAATCACGCTCGCGACGACGCCGAGAAACGGCCGAATAATTTTGATTCATTGCGGAGCATTCATTGCTCCATTTACGTCGCCGATTCTTGCTATAAGAACCCTTGATCACCTCTCCCATTTGCTCCAAACCCTAGCACCCGAGAGCCACGAGGCTGCCCGCACGAGACCTCGACTTTCCGCCGCTAACGGCGGTAAAACTCGCGCCGTGTGCTCAACTCCGGCCACCCATGACCTTCTCTCCTCTCTCCTTCGTTTTGTTTCATCCTTGCGCATCTTTGTGACACGATTTTGCATTCTGTCTCGCAGCGTGTTGTCGTAACGGTGCACTACCGAAGCAACCCGTCGCCGCGCACAACTTCGGCGAGCAATCCCAGGAAGCAAAGGACGCCCCAGCCCCCACGACCTCGCCATCGTCTCCGCGTCGACCTCCTCTGCGTTCTGGTATGCTCCATTCGTCCCATAGCGCACTAGATCTTGTAGAACGTCCGTCGCCGGCGCGCTGCCGCCGCGGGAGTCACCTCCGGCTAGGTTTCCGGCGACAGCGCCGCTCGTTTCTGGTCGATTGGATCTGGACCGTTAGATCTCCCGTGCACGGCTAGGATTAGATCACTTATAAACGAAGCAGTACGCTTGCGTGGCACGCACAGTCAGCGCCGCGTCAGCGCACAGTCAGCAGCAGGTCAGCACCACGTCAGATATTATTATTTTTCTACGAATTTCTTAAAATCATTTTATTTGGCAGTTTTGCAGAAAACACCCAACATACTGTTTTTATCATTACTTTTTATCTGTTTATCCAAATTTAAATATTTTTATATATTTGGAATCCTTAGAACCAGTAGAATATTTTGGCTTCATTAGTTTTATGGTTTGACACATTCAAAATTTTCAAATATTTTTGAGAGTAGTTTAAATGTTTTTGACATAACTTTATTTAGAAAAATTATTTTTGAGTAAATCAAATTGCTAAAAACTTGTTTAGATGCCCTCTGCCCAAATGTCATTTTTACAAAATTTGATTTTGAAATTTTATCTAAGGAAGCTAAAATTCTTGATGTCACCCTTTATTCATGTCCAAATAAATGAAAACAAATTAAAAATAATTTATTCATGCATACATCACAAACATCCAAATAGATACATATATTCGTTTCTTGACAAATAAATAAATTATTGCATCTCATACATAGCATATATTTTTCTTTGTATGAACATATTGCTTGTGTGTTTATGTGTGGCTCTTTATTTCTTTTGTTAGACTATTCGGAGGGAAACGAAAATCCTTGCAACTGTAACTGCTGCACTCCCGGTTGCCAAGGCAAGTGGCACACCCCCATAAAAGTCCTATTATTTTTCTATGCATGAGTAGATTATTTTCTATAAGCATGTGTAGGATAGTATTGCTATGCAAGCCATGTTTAGACTTCCTTATTCCTGTGTCTAGGTTCCTATGAAAATACTTAGTAGAATTGTGATGCTATGCAAAACTATTTTTGATGAAATGTTAAATTCTACTAAGTTATAATCACACACCTGGGTGGAATTGGTTGCTTGGCTGTATGAGTTGAGTGTTGTGCCCAGGGTATTTACCTGTGGGATATTCACTTGTGGATGGCCACCCAGGAACAAATGGATCTGAAGAAATCCGAGTAAAGATTGCTTCTCGTGCAGCCATTGCCAATATGGGCTCTGGCTTGATCAACTAAGCTGCGTGGACTCGCCCCGGCCTGACAGGTGGAGGTAGTGGTTTGTAGGTGGAGCGTGTCAGGCCAGAGTGGGAGGGAAAATGCTTCTGAAAGATCTCGTCTCATTCTTCTCCTTTCCTTATCACTATAAGCGTATAAAGGATATTTGGGTTGAATGGGTACAATGGTGAACGTGCACAACCTCTGCAGAGTTAAAATCTAAGTACTTAGCCGTGTCCCCGGAAATGGACAATTGAGCAGCTGAACGAGGACGTCAACGGATGATTCCACCATTCCAACTTCTAAATTATAACTTGAAGGGAGAACAAGGGTAGAAAGAGACTATGGCTTTCATATCATATTTGTCTCATCTAGATAAAATTGTTTCAAAGAGTTAGGGAAACACTTGCTTTCTGCAAAATAGCCTTGAGCTCCACCAGCCAAACAAGCATATAGGTCATAGAGTTATTCCTCTAAGTGTCCACCATAGTGTCACTTGTCAGTTCCATTTTTAATGGTTCTGACCCACGTTGTTGCAATATATATCTTATTGTAGACTGTTATGATGATGAGTGAGAATTTTACTAAGGGTTTCGAGTCTTCAACCAACATGCTCGCCTGTGGCACATGATGATGATTGGGGACTCCATGAAGAATAATTTTCCGCTGTTTACTCTGTTCACTGCTAGCTTGATGCTATGCAAATTGTAATGAATATTTCCTAAGTCTGGATCAGCGTTGTAATAAATTGATACTTTGTTGTGATATTACATCGTAACTGTGTGTGCAAACGAATCGATCGAGGGATTTGCACTATACACAGGTATCTGCCATATTTTAAGTGCAGGTACACTACAGATGGTATCAGAGCAGCCTGTAGGTTCGAGCCCTTAGGATTGGAAAAACCTTTTGATCATAGTATTATCTACTTAAGTATTTTGGATCCTAGCGGCATAGTGAGATGAAGCGGCCTGTAAACAAACCTTACATGTCCGCATACATGAGACCTGTTCCACAATTAAGTGGTTGGCCGGGTGTCTGTCTCTCTCACTATAGTGAATATCCAATTTACAAAGAGTTGTTAATATTTGTTGATCACATTGAGATTTGACTTAAGTATTGTTTCTAAATTAATAATGCACATATGACTAGTACTTCTTTACCTTATACATTTCCTGTTTTATATCCTTTTCTTTCTACCTAAAGGATGACGAGCTTCCACTTCACCACTGCGGAGGACTTTGAGGACACCCGTTTTGACTGCTACCTTCTCGACATCGGCGAGAAGATAGGTTTACCGCTACCTCAAGTTAAGGGCTTCATCCTGAAGAAATTTAACAAAGATGGCTGTTGGGGAATAAAAGCAACTCAGCCAGGACGTGGAGAAGAGCCCCCATTGGAAATCAAAATTGTTAGTGACTCCAAAGATAAAGGACTCAATCTAGTCATGCAAGACCTGATTGGGCGTATCTGTGGACGCTACAGCACAGAGTTGAGGGGCCACTATTCCATTTTCTTTGGAAGGAGAAACGAGGATGGAGAACCTTACCTATTTGATGTCGAAGATAGAGGCAAAGCAAAGCCCCTTAGTCTTTATTTCCAGGAGCTGGAGATCCTCGTCACAGAACTTTATGAGGATAGGCGCACTGAGCTCCTGAAAAACGATGAGCTATGTGCCTTACTCAAGGAGAACTAGGAAAAGATGAAGGCTCAGGAGGAAGTGACTAAGACCCAAGAAGAGAGGTTTGCTGCACAAGAGGAGAAGTACAAGAGACAGGAGAAAAGGGTTCAAGAGAAGAACAAGACTATCAGAGAACAGAAGGCATAACTTGAGAGCAATGAAGTCGAGTTTGAGGCTGATAGTGACTTGATCAAGCGGCTTCGTACTGAGAAGAGGGAGCTGCAAGAGAACAACCTTGCCCTGGAGAAAGAAGTGAAGGAATTAAAGGATGTACTCGACAGTGAAGGAATCGAGATTCAGGAGATTGAAGAAGAAGAAGATGACATGGTCGAGTAGTTAGTTAGTGATACTACGATTTACTTTACACCCCATCGTTATCTTAGTCTTGTATTGACTTACCGACTTGTGGTAAGGCAGTACTTTCCCTTGTATCACCGGAACCTCACGAGTTTTATTTTCCAAAATTTTCATGTCTTTTTAATCCAAAGGTTGAGTTGTGTGATTGTTGTTCTTATAAGTTGTTTGCTTGTTGGGGTATTTTCTCTTTAGACCTTCCTGTCTAAAAACTCATCTATGCAAAAACCACAGATGCCTCCCCGCCGTGTGCCCGATAACAACAACAACAACAACAACAACCACAACAACAACGATGCTATACAACAGTTGATGGACGCTCAAGCTCAGCTAATGACTATGATGACCCAGTTCATTGCGGCGACCAACAACAATAACAACTACCATAACCAAAACCCACCACCGTCACCACCCCCCCAAGTGGATATACTTACCAGATTTCTGAGGCTCCGGCCTAACAAGTTCTCCACTGCAACTGAGCCAATTGTGGCAGATGACTGCCTGCGTTCTATGGACATAGATCTAGTGACTTGTGAATGTACCGACACTGAGAAGGTGAGGTTCACTACTCATCTGTTGGAAGGACCAGCAATTCAGTGGTGGGAAACTTATCAAATCACTCACCCACTAGAAACCTTGACTTGGGAAAACTTCAGGGAAGGTTTTCGTAATGCTCATATCTCCTCGGGTATTATGAACTTGAAGCAAGAGGAATTCAGAAACCCGAGACAAGGAAACATGAGCCTTAAGGAGTACATGGCTGATTTCCATGCCCTTTCTCGATATGCCCCTGAGGACATCAACACGGAGGCTAAGAGGAAGGCAAAATTCCTAAATGGGCTGAGTGACGAGCTGAAGATTCCTTTAACAGTAGCATATGCCCCAAATTATCAAATCCTCCAAGTTCAGGCTATCATACTGGAGGATAACATCAAGAAGGCTGAAAACAGGAAGAGAAAGTTGAATGTTCACAAACATCATTCTGAAACTTCTTTCAAGAGGCCTTTCCCTCAAGATACAAACCAGGGTCATACGCCTGGGCACTATCCTAGTGGAGGAAGCAACCACAAACATCATGGTCACAACCATAGTGGTGGTTTCAAGGGAAACAATGGGAATCACAAGGGAAATGGAAATGCTGGCCACAACAATGGACATCATCGCCCAAATCCTGAATATAAGAAAGATATCAGCCAAGTCCTATGCTTCAAGTGCAATAACAAGGGCCACTACGCCACTGACTGCCCCGAAAAGAAGGCCGCAGAAGCTGCCAAGCCCAATCCCTTCCAGAAAGGACAGGTGAACCACATCAATGTGGAAGAAGTGTAAGATGAACCTGATGCTGTCATTGGTACGTTCTTGCTCAATTCATGCTCATCATTAGTTTTATTTGATACTGGAGCATCGCATTCATTCATTTCAAGAGCTTTTGTAAACAAACATGGGTTAGTAGTGGAAAATATAGGAAGGCCCATTAGAGTAAGCTCTCCGGGAGGAGAGATGCTAGTAACCTCTGGCTGTAGACAGTTGAGTCTGAAGATTGGAAAGCATCAGTTTCCTACGGACTTGATCATCCTGGAAACACAAGGCCTGGATGTTACCATAGGGATGGATTGGATGTCCCGTTATGCAGGAATCATAGACTGCGCAAATAGAACCATCACTCTCACCACTCCAGAAGGCTCGAAGATCAACTTTACATCAAAGTTTGAACTAAAGAAAGTTAGGCTTAATTCTCTTAAGGGGGTTAGTCTCGGTGAGGTCCTTATATTCAAGGAATACCCTGATGTGTTTCCGGAAGAACTACCAGGAATGCCACCCGATAGAGATGTAGAGTTCCTCATTGAACTAAAGCCGGGTACAGGACCAATAGCTAAAAGGCCCTACCCAATGGCAACTGATGAACTGAAAGAACTCAAGAAGCAATTGGAAGAGTTCATGCAGAAAGGTTTTATCCGTCCAAACTCATCACCCTGGGGAGCCCCAATCCTTTTCGTCAAGAAGAAGGATAGTACCCAGAGATTAGTCACCGATTACCGTGACATAAATGAGCATACAATCAAGAACAAGTATCCGCTACCCAAAATCAATGAGCTTTTCGATCAACTAGAAGGGGCTGTCGTGTTCTCCAAGATTGATCTCAGATCTGGGTACTTTCAGATGAAAGTTAGAGAGATGGATATACCCAAGACTGCCTTTGTTACAAGATATGGTTCGTATGAGTACACAGTAATGCCTTTTGGGTTAACCAATGCTCCAGCCTATTTCATGAATATGATGAATAAGGTGTTTATGGATTTTCTGGACAAGTTTGTTGTTGTCTTCATCGATGACATCCTAGTCTACTCCAAAAGTCACAAAGAACATGAAGAACATTTACGTCTAGTGTTGCAAAGACTCCGAGAGAATAAGTTATATGCTAAGTTCAACAAGTGCGAATTTTGGTTAAAACAAGTAGGATTTCTAGGACACCTGGTGTCTAAAGATGGGATATAAGTGGACCCTGAAAAAGTTTCTGCTGTGACGAATTGGGAGTCACCCAAAAATGTAGGAGAAATCCGCAGTTTTCTAGGACTGGCAGGATACTACCAGAGATTCATTGAAAATTTCTCCAAGATTGCCAAAGCCTTGACTGAACTACTGAAGAAGGGAAAGAAATTTGAGTGGACAGAAGCTTGTGAGACCAGTTTTCAAGAATTAAAGAAGCGCTTGGTGTCGGCACCAGTATTATGCTTACCAGATCTAGAGAAAGACTTCCAAGTTTATTACGACGCTTCATATCGTGGCCTAGGAAGCGTATTGATGCAAGAAGGCAAAGTAGTGTCTTACGCCTCAAAACAACTCAAAAATCATGAAGTAAACTACCCCACTCATGATCTAGAGTTAGCTTCTGTGGTACATGCGCTAAAGATATGGAGACCATATTTATGGGGAAAGCGATGTGAAGTATTTACAGATCATAAAAGCCTCAAGTATTTCTTTACCTAGAAGGAATTAAACATGCGACAAAGGAGATGGTTAGAATTGATCAAAGACTATGATTTAAGTCTACAGTACCACCCATGGAAAGCCAACGTAGTGGCTGATGCCTTGAGCCGTAAGACTTATGTAAACGGACTCACAGCAGGAGAATTTCCTGAAGATCTATGTAAAGGATTTAAGGACCTTCGATTGGAAGTGCTACCTGAAGGATTCATAGCATCCTTAGAAGTTCAACCTCTTCTATTTAACAAAATCAAGGCAGCTCAGTTAGAAGATAAAGCCGTAAAAGAAATCAAAAAGAATCTAAGTGAAGGCAAAGCCAGGGACTTTAGAGAAGATGAAGAAGGAACCATATGGTATAAAGAACGCATATGTGTCCCTGACAATGCCGACCTTAGAAAGTTAATACTTCAAGAAGCTCATGACTCACCTTATTCCATACATCCGGGTAACATCAAGATGTATATGGATGTAAAAGAGAGGTATTGGTGGATCAATTTGAAGCGCAATATTGCTGAATACATTGCAAAGTGTGATGTCTGCAGTCGTGTGAAAGCAGAACACCAAAAACCAGCAGGGTTGCTGCAACCCTTACCAGTACCAGATTGGAAATGGGAACAAATTGGTATGGATTTCATCACGGGTCTACCCAAGACTAAATCAGGGTATGACTCTATATGGGTTATAGTCGATCGTTTGACGAAAGTATCACACTTTATACCCGTGAAGACTACTTACACTAGTGCCAAACTAGCTGACATCTATATGAAGAGGATTGTGTGTCTACATGGTGTTCCCAAGAAAATTGTGTCGGATAGGGGTACTCAGGTTACTTCTCATTTATGGAATCAATTACATGAGTCTCTGGGAACCAGATTAGAATTCAGCACAACGTTCCATCCGCAGACGGATGGACAGACAGAAAGAGTAAACCAAATCCTAGAAGCTATGCTGAGAGCATGCGCTCTAGATTATAAGTCAAGCTGGGATGATAATCTCGCATATGCCGAGTTCTCCTACAACAACAGCTATCAAGCGAGCATAGAGATGTTGCCATTTGAAGCACTGTATGGAAGAAAGTGCACTACCCCACTACTATGGATTGGCGTAGGAGAACGTAGTTTGTTTGGACCAGACATAATCAAGGAGGCTGAGGAAAAAGTCAGACTGATCAAAGACCGTTTAAACATAGCACAATCCAGACAGAAGAGTTATGCGGACTCCAAAAGGAGGGACGCCACGTATGAAGTAGGAGATCGAGCCTATCTCAGAGTTTCACCTATGCGGGGAGTTAAGAGATTTGGAATCAAAGAAAAATTGGCACCTAGATTTATTGGACCTTTCAAGGTATTATCCCGCAAAGGAGAGGTTGCCTATGAATTGGAACTCCCGGAAGCACTTTCTGCAGTTCACGGTGTGTTTCATGTCAGCCAGCTGAAGAAATGTCACCCAGAAATGGCAGAAGAGATACGTCGCCACTAGAGGAAGTACAACTAGAAAGTGATCTCACTTATGAGGAAAAACCCATAAAGATTTTGGAGACAGCAGAACGTGTCACCCGAACCAAGACCATCAAATTCTGTAAAGTACAGTGGAATCACCATTCAGAAGAGGAAGCAACTTGGGAAAGAGAAGATGACCTGAAAGAAGACCACCCTCACCTATTTGCTAGCCAATCCGAATCTCGAGGGCGAGATTCATCTTAAGGGGGTTAGGTTTGTAACATCTCAATTCTCAGAAAAATTTAAAAATTTGCATCCATGCATCATCATCATTAAACTTGTCATTTAAATCACATAGAATTTAAATTAAATCATTATATATGTTTTTAATTGATTTTATGTCCATAAAATAGTTATTTGAATTTATAATAATATTCCTTTGTATTCAATTTTTACTTTAGACAAAAATAATATCAAAAGGATCTATTTTTAATAAGCTTTTCAAATTATATTTTTATGAATTTTTCTGAGAAGTTTTGATATAGTTTTGAAATTGTTTTATACTCAAAATATTTAAAAACAGAAAAATGAATTATATAAAAAAAGAAAAATCGAGCCGGGCCAGCAAGTGGGCCGAAGCCCACAAGCTATCTACCGCACGCGCAGCACCGCAGCCCGCCAGCAAACCGTCCCGCCCGCGCGCGCGCGCTCTCTCTCTCTCGCAGGTGGGCCCCACCTGTCATCCCTTCCACGGCAACGACGCGCCCCCAAATCACGCCCGCGACGACGCCGAGAAACGGCCGAATAATTTTGATTCATTGCGGAGGATTCATTCCTCCATTTACGTCGCCGATTCTTGCTATAAGAACCCCTTGATCACCTCTCCCATTTGCCCCAAACCCTAGCACCCGAGAGCCACGAGGCTGCCCGCACGAGACCTCGACTTTCTGCCACTACCGCCAGTAAAACTCGCACCGTGTGCTGAACTCCGGCCACCCCGGACCTTCTCTCCTCTCCCCTTCGTTTTGTTTCATCCTTGCGCATCTTTGTGACACGATTTTGCATTCTGTCTCGCAGCGTGTCGTCGTAACGGTGCACTACCGAAACAACCCGCCGCCACGCACAACTCCGGCGAGCAATCCCAGGAAGCAAAGGACACCCCGGCCCCCACGACCTCGCCATCGTCTCCGCGTCGACCTCCTCTGCGTTCTGGTATGCTCCGTTCGTCCCATAGCGCACTAGATCTTGTAGAACGTCCGTCGCCGGCGCGCCGCCGCCGCGGGAGTCACCTCCGGCTAGGTTTCCGGCGACATCGCCACTCGTTTCTGGTCGATTGGATCTGGACCGTTAGATCTCCCGTGCACGGCTAGGATTAGATCACTTTAAAACGAAGCGGTACGCTTGCGTGGCACACACAGTCAGCGCCGCGTCAGCGCATAGTCAGCACCACGTCAGCGCCACGTCAGATATTATTTTTTTCTACGAATTTCTTAAAATCATTTTATTTGGCAGTTTTGCAGAAAACACCCAACATACTGTTTTTATCATTACTTTTTATCTGTTTATCCAAATTTAAATATTTTTATATATTTGGAATCCTTAGAACCAGTAGAATGTTTTGGCTTCATTAGTTTTCTGGTTTTACACATTAAAAAATTTCAAATATTTTTGAGAGTAGTTTAAATGTTTTTGACATAACTTTATTTAGAATTTTTTTTTTGAGTAAATCAAATTGCTAAAAACTAGTTTAGATGCCCTCTGCCCAAATGTCATTTTTACAAAATTTGATTTTGAAATTTTATCGAAGGAAGCTAAAACTCTTGATGTCACCTTTTATTCATGTCCAAATAAATGAAAACAAATTAAAAATAATTTATTCATGCATACATCACAAACATCCAAATAGATACATATATTCGTTTCCTGACAAATAAATAAATTATTGCATCTCATACATAGCATATATTTTTCTTTGTATGAACATATTGCTTGTGTGTTTATGTGTGGCTCTTTATTTCTTTTGTTAGACTATTCGGAGGGAAACGAAAATCCTTGCAACTGTAACTACTGCACTCCCGGTTGCCAAGGCAAGTGGCACACCCCCATAAAAGTCCTATTATTTTTCTATGCATGAGTAGATTATTTTCTATAAGCATGTGTAGGATAGGATTGCTATGCAAGCCATGTTTAGACTTCCTTATTCCTGTGTCTAGGTTCCTATGAAAATACTTAGTAGAATTGTGATGCTATGCAAAACTATTTTTGATGAAATGTTAAATTCTACTAAGTTATAATCAAACACCTGGGTGGAATTGGTTGCTTGGCTGTATGAGTTGAGTGTTGTCCCCAGGGGATTTACCTGTGGGATATTCACTTGTGGATGGCCACCCAGAAACAAAGGGATCTGAAGAACTCCGAGTGAAGATTGCTTCTCGTGCAGCCATTGCCAATATGGGCTCTGGCTTGATCAACTAAGCTGCGTGGACTCGCCCCGGCCTGACAGGTGGAGGTAGTGGTTTGTAGGTGGAGCGCGTCAGGCCAGAGTGGGAGGGAAAATGCTTCTGAAAGATCTCGTCTCATTCTTCTCCTTTCCTTATCACTATAAGCGTGTAAATGATATTTGGGTTGAATGGGTACAATGGTGAACGTGCACAACCTCTACAGAGTTAAAATCTAAGTACTTAGCCATGTCCCCGGAAATGAACAATTGAGCAGCTGAACGAGGACGTCAACGGAGGATTCCACCATTCCAACTTCTAAATTAAAACTTGAAGGGAGAACAAGGGTATAAAGAGACTATGGCTTTCATACCATATTTGTCTCATCTAGGTAAAATTGTTTCAAAGAGTTAGGGAAAAACTTGCTTTCTGCAAAATAGCCTTGAGCTCCACCAGCCAAACAAGCATATAGGTCATAGAGTTATTCCTCTAAGTGTCCACCATAGTGTCACTTGCCAGTTCCATTTTTAATGGTTCTGACCCACGTTGGTGCAATATATATCTTATTGCAGACTGTTCTGATGATGAGTGAGAATTTTACTAAGGGTTTCGAGTCTTCAACCAACATGCTCGCCTGTGGCACATGATGATGATTGGGGACTCCATGAAGAATAATTTTACGCTGTTTACTTTGTTCACTGCTAGCTTGATGCTATGCAAATTGTAATGAATATTTCCTAAGTCTGGATCAACGTTGTAATAAATTGATACTTTGTTGTGCTATTACATCGTAACTGTGTGTGCAAACGAATCGATCCAGGGATTTGCACTATACACATGTATCTGCCATATTTTAAGTGCAGGTACACTACAGTCACTTGCCACCACAATTCAATTGTGCTGACCCTTTATAGCTGGGCTGCAACTAAACCTTGCAGATTGTTCGAATGAGGAGTAAGGGGGTCGTCTTCGAGCTACAACCAACATGATTTGTCAGTGGCTTCATGGAGATGATGTAGCTCCATGCTATCTTTAGATTTGCGTATGAACTCTGAAATAAAGTGTGAACTATTTATCCAGCTAGCGTTTTAGCTATGCTAAGTTGTAAGGATTATTTGTTTTTGGATCATTCGTCTCAATTTGTAATAAATTATGACATTGTACTGTGATATTACATCTTATTGGAAAATGCGAGACTTATGTGATCCAAGTCTTCCGCACTATTCATATGTGCCATTGCTCTCTTGGGCAAGGGCACTACATGTTCTGAGCTCATACGTATACTAAGAACGCAGACATACGAGGTTGTGTTCCACACTGTGTGTTACGACAATCTTGTTATGAAGGTCATATTAATGGAATATGATAGATCTACGAACTACGAAGAAGAGATGGTGAACCTAAGTCCGAGAAATGGCTATGAGTCATTTATGATCCAAAATAAAATCCATATACGATTACCAGGTAATGACTTGGGAGATCTTCTTGATGGCATCTAGGATGTTAATAGTATATGGAATTTTATGAGAAAATAGACATTGAGAAGGATCGATTTGTCGTGAAACAGTTCTGACAGATTCAAAAGTTGACCACATAAGAGTTTTGTCTCAAGTCGCGAAGCCTAAGTCTACTCTGGGTCGTTTAGCAATCTATAATTTCAAATGAGAAATTGATAGATGGATAAGGAAACCATGTTTCTTAATAGTGTCATTAAGAAAGAGTTGGTGATCCTGAGGATGCTAAACATGTATGCAAACTTCAGTGGTCCATTCATGGGCTGAAGCAAGCATATCGGAGCTGGAATCTTCACTTTGATAATGTGATCAAAGGATTTTGGAGTTGTCCAAAATAGTTGAAGAAACCTAAATTTGCAAAGAAGTGAGTGGGAGCAAAGTAGCTTTCCTTGATCTTATATGCAGAAGGCATATTTGAATGGGAGCTAAGTAGCTTTTCCTTGATCTTATACGCGGAAGGCATATTTGAGTGGGAGCTAGGTGTCATTCGTGATTTTATATGTAACGACATATTGAATGACACAGTTCCTCTAGTAGAGTGCAAAGGATTATTTAAGTGATTAAATTTTCTATGAAATGAAGTTAGGAGTATTAGGCATCCGATTTATAATTGTATAGATCGTAAGGGGCTTAATAACATTAAGTCGGAATATTTCCTAAGTCAAGATTCTGAAGTGTTTCAGAATAGGACAAGCAAAGAAAGAGGTTCTTGCTTGTATGACTAGGTAAAATATTAAGTTTATCTTGGCATTTTCAGTAATAGCAAATGATGTTCGACATTATCTATGTATCAGACATAGATGCTATCAGACTGAAAGATCGACTTAGTGTGACCCAAGTTCTTGGTTAAAGAACAGGATCTAGAGTGATCCTTGTGTGGATCAGTGAACAAACGTTAAGTTTATTCTTCAGTGTCTATGAGAACTGAAGATATGTTTTCTAGTAAAGGGTAAGAGTGGAAAGACAACTTGCCGTAAAGCGGTTACGATGATGCAAGTTATGACACTGACCCATACGACTAGAAATCTCATATGGGAGATGTCCTTTATTTTGAAGATAGACATGTTTAGTTTGCAAAGTCGCATATGAATGCACTATCGCATAATCTACAAAGGTATAGAAATATATCGCGACTTCAGAAGTAGCAAGTGTGATTGGGCTGAGCAGTTTTCCGAGCGTAGGTGGTCCCCTTAATAGATCTCTTAGACTTTTAAGGCCCGTGCTACGCGAATGTTCGAGTCTCACTCCATCCACTAGGATATATTTCACCGTCATCGTAAGATACGAGATTATGTCAAACTAGGTGACATAGAAGTGTTGCAAAACACATATAGGTCTCAATGTGTGAGATCTATTGTTGTATTCCTCTTCCACGAGGCGAGCATGCACCAAGATGCTATGGGTGTTGAGCTTTTACCAAGTTGTAAACTAGATTAAGTGTTACTCTAGTGCAAGTGGGGGACTAAAGGGAATATGCCCTAGAGGCACTTAATAAACATAGTTTATTGGCAATATCCCAATTGTTCATTATATGTTTTATTGAAGGGGTTACGGTGCAGAAAACAATAATTTTCTAGCGTATGAAACCCTAACTTAGCCAGGATCTATCTATCTAGTACATGCGATAGCGATGGCGGAACGGGTTACATTACCTCCATGTAGACCGATAGCGGGGATTACGCTCCCGCACAAGCGTTGACGATGAAGTCGTACGTAGCCGACCTTGAGGTCGCGGAGAACTTGCCGCGATGACGAAGACGATGACGCCGGCGTGTTGACGATGACCTGCGTCGACAGGCGTCGGGCGGAAGATGGCGGGGCGCCGGCACCAGGGGGGTGCGCCGGCAGCAGAGGGAGAGGCGGCGCGGCGGCTGCAGGGGCGATACGACGTCGCCCAGGCTCCTCAAAAAGAGTTACCTCCGAGCACTCGCAAACACACGGAGCTTAGCGACAACCCCCGGTCATTCAGATCCAGCTGAAATCGCAGGGGTAGATCTTATCTGGAATCCCGCAGGGCAACGGTGCCCGGCGGTATAGCTTAGGTGGAGAGAGGGGGCAAAACGGGCGGAGAAACAGCTCGACCGGCCTGCAATACAATTAATTGTATTTTCCAATGAATTAATCCAATTAATATGCCTTGCTATATAAAGGGGGGAGGGGGTGTGCAAACTCCCTATCTCCCCCATGTGGGACTAAAGGAGGAGAGGGAAGGGGTGGTTCGGCCGAACCCCCCATGGGCTTGTCCCACTCCTAGTCCAACTCGGACTAGGGGGCCCAAGCCCCCCCTTCCTTAGGTGGTGCGGCTCCCCCTCTTGGGCCCTCTTAGGGCCCATGTAGGTGGGAGCCCCCTTTTTTCCTTTATTTAATTAATATTAAATCCTTTTAATTCATAATTAATATATTTATATATAATTCAATATACCGTGACTCCGAAACAATTTCGGAACCACCCGAACAACTTTCGGACATCCCTGGAACCATTCCAGACCTTCCCGGAACTCCTTCCGGAACATCGGAACTCTTTCCGGATCATTTCTCTCTCTCCAACAAAAACCTATATTATCTCAGAACCTATCTCCTGGTGTCGCTAAGACCTTAAGTTTGTTACGCTACGGGTCGACAACACTCCAGACATGGTCGAGACACTCCGCTCACCAATGACCGTCAGGGATACCTGGATGTATATGACGGCACCTGTGCATTCTACGAATATCGTCGTTGAACCATAAATATGATATTCATTCCCTTTGTTTCTGCGATACTACCTTGTCCGAGATATGATCGTAGACATACCGATGTCTTTGTTGTATCTCGTTACCGACGAAGGTTATTAACTCGTCTGCGATATTACATCTCCATGACCTAGTCATAAGCTGCGCAGCTATATAGATGCAATCTCACCGAGTGGGCCCAGAGTATCTTTCCATTACAAGAATGAACAAATCCCGCTCTTGATCCTTACGTCTCGATGCTCTTTCGGAATACCCAAGATGGACACCGTTATTGTTATGCTATATAAGACACACCGTTTGATGCTCTCAAAGCACCCCTACGAAGCATCAATAAGTACGGTCTCACGGTCTAAGGAATAAGCTTCCATATTCTTATCTATTGCAAATGACAAACATCGTAATACGATCTTCTTGCAATACTTTGCGTATTTCCATCATCTTATTCAACTAACAAGATGACCCCACTGTCAACCGACGTCATTGTCCTTGATCGGGAATCTCGATCAACTCATGCCCAATGGACTAGCTCATATAGAGGCTTGCTAGGGACCTCGTTGTCTATGTATCACACGTGTATTAATAATTCCGATTAATACAGTTATATCATAATACACAAACCTATTATAAACTTACGAGATAATGCAATAAATACTACTTATTTATTTGCCTCTAGGGCATATCTCCTTCAATCTCCCACTTGCACTAGAGTACAAATAAACTAGCTGTATTTTACTTTATCAAAATCCCTTATCAAATAAGAATCATTTGATAATACTTGCTTGTGGAAGAGTGTTACTCTGACAATCTGCACAATCCATGATTGTACGTACTTTTGCGATTCATTGATATCATCTTGCTTGATATCACTAAGTTATCTAATAACATATATGCAAATACCGTAACTAAGTGAGACTTATGTTTCCCAGCGCTTACTCTGATTATACCAACCAGATAACTGCCTAGAAAACACACTCAATCACTATGAGCCCCTTGTAACGATTACAAACTCGCGATATCTACATACTTTCACACCAATGTAGAAAACTTGACATTCTCATGTCAATCCATCAAGTAACGCACTTCTACTTCCAGTAAATTCTTAATTTACTTTTACAACTGTTCTTTTCTTAAGAACATCGGTCATATTTTATCGAGCAGATAATATGGTTTCTGTATGATGTCTAATATTACATAATAGACCAACACGTCATACAACCGTTACTACCTTGTATCATTACTCTTAATGATCAATTGGATTTCAAAAGACCATCATTTTGATTCTATTCTGACTCCTCAGATATAATCCAAAACAACTCGACTAACTATTTCAAATTCCCGTTCTATTCCAAATAGACACTAACTTTCAAATAGTTTCACAACTTCATCCTTCTCATCTGTTCTACTGTTACAATTTCACAATGTGTCATTTACACAAGATGAATTCGACTCCTACTCAAAACTTGTTTCCACATATTTGAGAACACGAGCTCCCACTCAAAAACATGTTATCCACATATTTGAGTTCCTAAGCTCCCACTCAAAAATATGAGCTTCACATATTTCACCTGAGTGAACTAACTACGACTCCCACTTAAATCGACATTTTGGTCAAACCAAAATCATTGATCTATTATCAATTCGAATTTAATACAAACTATAGTATTACATTAATACAAATCCTTCAAACTTCAAGCATGTCTACATGAATGTAGTCAACAAATTTTATCTTGTCAAGACACATTTCTTGACAAGACATGCCTCCACGTCTTTCTTATAGTCACATTTCTCATATAACACTTTATATGATGATTAAACAATCTTATTCCTCTAATAAGAATTGTAGCAACAATTACTCTTTTAATCCTTTCAAATGTAACTTGGATTTCCAGGCTGAAAAAGCCTTTGTTCATATTTTGATATTTTCTCAACTTTCTTTGTATTCATAAAGTGCACCTTGATCTGTCAACAAGATCTGAAACATTTAATACAGTGCTGTGACCTGACAGCAATATTAAATATAACAGCACTTTATTTATAAGTTTCTTTTATGAAAATATTATGATCTTTATGAAGAGGATTGCAAGCAGAAAACAATTTTTTAGTCTCCCTCACTCTTAATCACCAAATTTTCATTAGCAGACATATACACTTTGGAACACCTTCCAACATAGGTCTGACACTTTATTTCAAGCTTCTAATTTCAATCCACAAACCATAATTCGAAAAATCATATTTTCCTCGGAATTACATAGACAACAAACTAAGTTTTGTTTCTATTTGGTTTTGGAATACACTCCCATTCAATGCGAGCAATCTACAAAGAACTGTTCATGTATACCCCTAATTATCGTATAATCATATACATGTCGACACTACTGTCGATCCCATGAATTCTCGTTGAGGAAAATATCTATTTTCTAAAGTGGACATCGACTATAATGTTTCGAACATATTAGGAGATTCTAAGACAGATTCCGACAGACCACACTTTATTTAAAATAGAGCATGATTATAATTCCCCACATATCACCATATATGCCATTATAATTTTGTGAAATGAATTTCCACAAGTCTTTTTGTGTTGAAACCAAAATTCAAAAATATTGTCCTTTGATCGAATCTTGTGAATATAATATTCACCATTCTCTCTTCTGAAAAACCCCATTTGATCTCTTATCAAATTAATTTCAGACTTATGATTTGTCGGGCAAATACTCCTATTTACCAAACTCATAGAAGAATTCGGATCAAGAAAAACACCATTAATTAATCATTAAAAATGACACTCAATTAATTTCCTCTGGTATTGCAACTTCAATACTTGATTTCAAGCTTAATCAACTCGACACTCGAAATACTTAAATGGACCAAAAACATCCATTACTTCTTTCATTGCTTTCATGACTAAACTTGACGGTGTTCGTTCTAGTAATAGAACTCTTATTCATAGGACACGCTATTTTATCATTTCTACAATTATGAATACTTATCATACAATCAATGTAATTGAGATGTGGAACCTTTATTCATAATATAAAACAACTGACTTGTTCCATAACATAAAACAACTGAACTTGTCTTATTACATGAATAACTTTGTCTTGCAACAATCAAGACACACACATTCGCTCACTATTACAAAAGATCTTATCAAAAACTATTAATGATAACTATGATGACTTGAGGACGTGAACACCAAATGGCCATCAACTCCTTGATCACCATCTTCAGCGCCAGGTCACATCAAACTGCGCCGCATATATGTGATAATTAGGACCTGTTTCACAAATAGAACAAGTATCAAATACTTCATCATATATCAAGAGGCGAATTCATAATTCTGTATATATCAAATATATACCTGTAGCATCAAAGATTTCTCCTTCGATGGAATCAACTTTCTGAGATTTGAATTCAGACACAAACTTGTAGAAGTTCATATCATCGGCCTTCAAAATGTACTTGCGCACATGCTTCTCATAGCTAGGAGGTAGATATATCAGGACAGTCCGAATGGCACAAGAATCTGCCATCCAGTAATCGAAGACCATCGTCAGCTGGAAGTAGATGTCATACAATCTCTTCAAATGTGTCTCCAGACAGGTATGCTCCTCCCTATGAATGGTCTAGAACATTCTAAGCTGCCTGAATTGCTCACGCTTTAATTCATCCCCGAAGTGTGTCTTTATCGCATCAATCATGACGCTTGGCTCCTTGCGTCAAAATAACTCTTTCAACTCAGGTGCCAGGCATACGGTCATGGTGATCTCCACTTCAATGAATATGTCTCGACGCCTACAGAAATCATCTTCCTCCTCCTCGCTAGCAGAATCTCCTGGTCCTTCTCCTAATGGTTCATCGAGAACATACATAATGTTGTTGTGTTCGAGGATGTTTCTAAAACCCTTGTACCATCTGATGAAGTTGGACCCGTCGGCTTCTAAGGTAGCATCCGGGCTCGTGAGGAAGTAACCGAAGTATAGTTGCGTAGTCTACAGATGTGATCGCAAAAGAGGTAAGGTAAAGTTTATAATATGTAGGTGAGTTTTAGTTTTATAATCTCATTATCTAAAACACACCACACCAAGATTATTATCCCTAAAAATAATAATGGCGATTACACGACCCCCATCCACCACACCACCCCCGATCATCATGGCCGGCAGCATAGCTTCAAAGGTGGACATAAAATGTCGATCACAACAACTCTGTGACTCGTGCTCGATCTTTCGATCTTCCCGTGTTCCGAGGCCATATTTCTGGATATGCTAGGCTCGCCAATCAAACCTCGAAGACCCTGCGCGTGCAACATGGCTTACACCCACTGTATGCGAACGACGAGATGTGTGACACCCGATCATCACGGCCTGCCTCATAACGTAGAACTTTCTTGGTGGTGCGCAACGAGGGAGAACACAATTTTGGTATTTGTTAGGGATCATCCTATTTATGATGCTACCGTTGTATATCTAGCATATAAGCAATCAATAGGATGCACACACAACAACACACAATAATGATGCAATGAAGTGCGATGTGACATGGTCGATGCGCCTGGACCTTCATGGCGCCATGTGCCTGGCCCCCTGGCGCCCCGGCATGGCTCCGAGTCTACGGAGCCCTCCATTGCCTCCGACAGTACGAGTAATTTCAAAACTTACCATAACCATGTCACATAAAATAACGCCTCTGCAAAACAAAGTTAGACGCCTCTAGCTTTATTTAGTTTTGCAAGTTTTACGTGGCAAATAGGCTTATTCGTAAGAGAATCGCTTCCCTACCTACGAACTTTGTGCCACAACATCGATTGTATAATTGCATGTTTAAGCATCCCTTTCGGGCCCTCCATTGAAAATGCTTTGCCGACTAGAGAGAGAGAAACAGACACCCGCCAGCCACAGATACGGTGCAAGCCGTATGTCAGTAGTGGAACCAGTATCGCGTAAGCGTACGCGTAAAGTCGGTCCGGGCCGCTTCATCAACTCAATTCCAAAGGCATCGCAAGTGCATGCTAGAGGGTAGCAAATATAAGAAAGACGCCCTCATTCAACATGAGTTCTAACCGTACCAGCAGTACTACGCATAGATCGGCTCTGATACCACTGAAGGGATTACGGTGCAGAAAAAAATAATTTTCTAGCGTATGAAACCCTAACTTAGCCAGGATCTATCTATCTAGTACATGCGATAACGATGGCGGAACGGGTTACATTACCTCCATGTAGACCGATAGCGGGGATTACGCTCCCGCACAAGCGTTGAAGATGAAGTCGTACGTAGCCGACCTCGAGGTTGCGGAGAACTTGCCGCGATGACGAAGACGATGACACCGGGTGTTGACGATGACCTGCGTCGACAGGCGTCAGGCGGAAGATGGCGGGGCGCCGGCACTAGGGGGTGCGCCGGCAGCAGAGGGAGAGGCGGCGCGGCGGCTGCAGGGGCGAGACGACGTCGCCCAGGATCCTCAAAAAGAGTTACCTGCGAGCACTCGCAAACATACGGAGCTTAGCGACAACCCCCGGTCATTCAGATCCAGCTGAAATCGCAGGGGTAGATCTTATCTGGAATCCCGCAGGGCAACGGTGCCCGGCGGTATAGCTTAGGTGGAGAGAGGGGGCAAAACGGGCGGAGAAACAGCTCGGCCGGCCTGCAATACAATTAATTGTATTTTCCAATGAATTAATCCAATTAATATACCTTGCTATATAAAGGGGGGAGGGGCTGTGCAAACTCCCTAGCTCCCCCATGTGGGACTAAAGGAGGAGAGGGAAGGGGGGGTTCGGCCGAACCCCCCATGGGCATGTCCCACTACTAGTCCGACTCGGACTAGGGGGCCCAAGCCCCCTCTTGGGCACTCTTAGGGCCCATGTAGGTGGGAGCCCCCTTTTTTCCTTTATTTAATTAGTATAAAATCCTATTAATTCATAATTAATATATTTATATATAATTCAATATCCCTTGACTCCGAAACAATTTCGGAACCACCCGAACAACTTTCGGACATCCCTGGAACCATTCCAGACCTTCCCGGAACTCCTTCCGGACCACCGGAACTCTTTCCGAATCATTTCTCTCTCTCCAACAAAAACCTATATTATCCCAGAACCTATCTCCTGGTGTCGCTAAGACCTTAAGTTTGTTACGCTACGGTTCGAGAACACTCCAGACATGGTCGAGACACTCCGCTCACCAATGACCGTCAGAGATACCTGGATGTATATGACGGCCCCTGTGGATTCTACGAATATCGTCGTTGAATCATAAATATGATATTCATTCCCTTTGTTTCTGCGATACTACCTTGTCCGAGATATGATCATAGACATACCGATGTCTTTGTTGTATCTCGTTACCGACGAAGGTTATTAACTCGTCTGCGATATTACATCTCCATGACCTAGTCATAAGCTGCGCAGCTATATAGATGCAATCTCACCGAGTGGGCCCAGAGTATCTTTCCATTACAAGAATGAACAAATCCCGCTCTTGATCCTTACGTCTCGATGCTCTTTCGGAATACCCAAGATGAACACCGTTATTGTTATGCTATATAAGACACAACGTTTGATGCTCTCAAACCACCCCTACGAAGCATCAATAAGTACGGTCTCACGGTCTAAGGAATAAGCTATCATATTCTTATCTATTGCAAATGACAAACATCGTAATACGATCTTATTGCAATACTTTGCGTATGTCCATCATCTTATTCAACTAACAAGATGACCCCACTGTCAACCGACGTCATTGTCCTTGATCGGGAATCTCGATCAACTGTTGCCCAATGGACTAGCTCATATAGAGGCTTGCTAGGGACCTCGTTGTCTATGTATGACATGTGTATTAATAATTCCGATTAATACAGTTATAGCATAATACACAAACATATTATAAACTTACGAGATAATGCAATAAATACTACTTATTTATTTGCCTCTAGGGCATATCTCCTTCATTTATACCATGCTATAACTGTATTAAGCGAAAACATTAATACAAGTGTGGTAGATAAACAACCAGGTCCCTAGTAGCCTCTACTAAGACTAGTTTCATTGCGCGATTGATGATCGAGGTTTTGCGATCATAGGGCATGGCGTCGGTCGGCAATGGAAGTCCTATCGTTAGGTGTAACGATTTGATGGACATACCCAATATTTATAGGACATAGTCAATATGCCTTAAGACCGTGTGATCAACTCTTATTGTTATCCCTGGAAGATATTTTGATCGGACCAAACGTCATATCTTATATAGTGTGACAATAACGGTGATACTTTTGGGTATCGGAAGGGGGTAGTTGAGACGAGGGGTCAACAGCGGGATTTTTCAGTCCACATAGACGGATAGATACTCTAGGGCCCACTCGGTGAGATTATGTCAAATGAGTTTGCAAACATGTGACTAGGTCACCAGCTGACATAATATCATAGACGAGTAGAAGATAGCGATGTCGGTAACGAGATCATACTAGGTATGGAGATATCTGAGAATGATGCTTGAACACGCTAAGTATCGCCATGACAAAGGGTTTAAGACTATACGTCCAGGTTTGATGGATGAAAGTCATTCGTTATATCACAAGGATTAATTCATGGGGTCCAGGCCTACGAGTTAGTCGTTGATCACAAAGGAGTCTTGATCATACATGTTATTATATCAAACCGTTAGGGTAACACACTGAAGAGGTTTCGACAAGACAACCGGAAAGGAAAGAGATCACCGGGAACGTCCCGGGAATGGTCCAATGGAGATCGGGCAGCGACGAAATAGTTTTCGAAGCTAGAATAAATTATATATAATATTTTTAATATTAATTAGTGTAATTAATGATTAAATATGATTTTATATATTTATTTACGAATTTTTAAAGGCTGGTTTCCCTAAATGGGCCTTCTGGTGGAAAGAAGGCCCATGAGGGGGGCAAAGTCCCCCCAGGGCTTCGGATTGAGGGAGGGCCGGCCTAGGTGGGCCAAATGGGGCCCAACGAGGGCCAGCGCACTTCCCTAGCCGCACCAGGCAATGGGGGATAGTCCCACATTGCCTGGCTGGCAAGGTTGGCTCCCCCTGGGAGCCTATATAAGAAGGGGCACCCCTGGCCTTTTAATGCACCAATTAATTCCCTAATTCTCTCTCGATCTCGTGATTCCCTTTGTCGGAGTTGCGCCGAGTAGAGAAGGGGGATCTCTTCCACCATAGCCCGCTGCCGCGCTGCTGGTGTTCCGGTCCAAGTCTTCCGCTGCTCGTCCTGGACTGGAGCTTCGGAGGCCGTCGTCTCCACCGTATGTGTGTTACGCCCTGCGAGGTGCTGCGCTAGCGGTGCTAGGAGGCCTACTTCCTACAGCCGACCTCGAGGTCATCTTCGTCGTCTTCGTCGCGCCGAGTTCTTCGTGACCTAGAGGTCGGCTACGTCATCTTCGTCGTCAACGCTTGTGCGGGAGCGTAATCCCCACTATTCGGTCTACGAGGGTATGTATTCCGATCTCCGTCGTACTTCTATATCTGCATAGTGTAGATCTTGGCTAGTTTAAGGATATCGTTGTTAGGAATTTTTTTGTTTTCTGCACACGATCCCCTTCAGCATGTAGTTTAGAACTATTATCATTCCTTGGCTGATAAGATCAGGGTAAAAATGTGAAGAGAATGCAGCGGTTAAAGTTGTAATTAATTGGGACTGGGCACCCCCATTTGCCAGCTCTTTTTGCAAAATTAATGGATAATCGGTGTATATGCCACTAGTCCGGTTGGTGAAAGTCTGTCTAAAAGCAAACGACAAGGTTGATATCCGTAACACCACATATTTCCTCATCAGCTAATAAACATTGACACAAATAAGAGGTAATAAGTTTTGAATAAAAGGTAGCACACGAAGTATTTGCTTGGAATGGCAGGAAATACCATGTAGTAGGTAGGTATGATGGACACAAATGGCATGGGTTTTGGCTCAAGGATTTGGATGCACGAGAAGTATTCCTCTGAATACAAGGCTTTGGCTAGCAAGGTTGTTTGAAGCAAACACAAGTATAAACTATGACAACAAGACGTACATACAAAACATATTGCAAGCATTATAAAACTCTACATTGTCTCCCTTGTTGATCAAACACTTTAACTAGAAAATATCTAGACCTTAGAGATACCAAATGTGACGCCCTAAAATCGGTACTATGTAGATTTAAGCGTTCCCGCCAAAATCCGCATAATAACGATTTTAGGTCGCCCACCAGACATAATGTGCACGCCGAAACATGCGCATTATGTGGGTGGAATTGTGATAACATTACAACAGTTCCGATACATCCACAAATACAACAGAAGATAAATACAACAACGACTCGAACGAGTCAAGATACAAATAATGCAATATAAAGATACAAATGACAGCGGAAGCAAAAATAGTATCCGACTACGGATAAGATGCAAATTGGACTAAGAGTCCTGAAGATAAGCGATGGCGCCATATCCCTGCCCAGCCAAGCCGGAGGGACTCCCAAGCTAACGTCGTCAGACTTCAAACCTGTTAACTGCACATAAAGCATAACCCAAAAGAGGGTCAGGGCACTCCCTGGCAAGCAAAACCGACTTGCCTACTTTCTACACCATCTCCCAAAATATAGGGGAGGTGGACTTAGCGGCAGCAGCACTAGCAACCTAAAGAGACACGCTACAACTTCCGTCTAATCAGAGAGGGATAAGAGAGCGCATAAAGTAGACAACTACTACTAACACCAAACATAACCCATTCTCGAATTAACCCCCTCAACCAAGTATGAGGAAGCAATTCGGGAAACTCACACGTTGAAAAGTTTTAGTTATAATTTATGGTGAAAGTGATTCTATATTACTAGTCAATTTAATTAACATTAATTAGGTGCAAGTTGTCTAGATCTTGTTAGCCAGCATCATCACCAAAGTCGTCCATAACCGTGGACACGGCTCATCGATAAGATTATACCCTGCAGGGGTGCACTACTGTACCCATACTCGCATGATCAACCCAAGCAAGCATCAGGGCTTCTCAACACGACTTATTCCTTCACTACAGCAAGTCCAAGTGCCACCCATATGAGTTGTTACCCGCGTCAGGAGTCCGGCCGAATCTCAATTGCGGACTCATTAGTTTGTGTCCACGCGCCATGCGGCTCAAACCACAGTAGGAACTGTCCGCTTCGCGCGCACCACACCTATATGACCCCCCGTATCACATACCCTCTCATCATCATCATCATCATCATCATCATCATGCACATGCATATGAGAAAATGGAAAACCCGAACTAGTTGCGGCACATGGACAAGCTGTAGATCCGTTCAAAGTCGAGGGGGGCTCCATTGGGCCTCCCACAAGTGGTTAGTGCGCTCAAAATTGGATCCGAGGACAAAATCTCAGTTCCTAGGTCGACACTGAGCAGAACAAAGCACCTCGCAAGGCCTTCCGCCTGGTGCCTTATCTTTTAATTATAATACCCCAATCATAATACAACATTTTATTAAGGTAGAAGAATCTATCAAACTAAGCAGATGAATCATAAGACCAACAGACGACTCGCACAAACAACTCTAAGCATGCGCTACGACTCGCAAGGCCAACAGATAAACATGCAACAGGTATTAGGATGTGGGGATAAAGCTATATGGGCTGCAGGATAAACATGTGATGGGATCGCAGTTCAAGAATCGATAACTAGGGTAGCAGAGATCAACGGCAGGAATGAAAGACAATGTATAGGTAAACAAGCAAACTTTGCTTGCCTGGAATCCCGCATGGAAGCAGATCTTGTCGTTGCTCACACATCTCAACGTCGTATCCGCGAAGAAGCAACAAACACTGGAAAGCGTAAAAGATGCATTTTACAACTACGGCAAAAGATCCAGCATGATCATATGAGCATGATGCATGGCAGGGCGAGATGCAATTTGAGATGCACTTAACTCAAATTAAGCGGAACCGGGGTTCCGACAATTAATACTTAGGTGCAAGTTATTTATCTACTCCACAAATTAAATGTTCATTAACATGGCAAGACATGGCAAAGATGATCTAGTCAAATTAAATGGAATGGGGCAATACATATATTGATTTGCCCCACACATTCCATATTTATTAATTAGGTGATTTACTACACCCGCAAATCCAAGAGATGCAACACATGCAATTATGATGCGATATGCACAAGATAGATGACATTTAATAAAATAGGTAGGGTTAGGGTTTGGGTTCGCACGTTGGATCGGGAGAGTTAGGGTCCGAAACCCGACGTCTTCGGAACGTAGAGGAAGTAGTCGTCGTCGGGGAAGTAGTCGTCGCGGAACCGGGGCATCGTCGTTTGTCGGTGTCGTGGAAGTGGTCGGGTAGTCGTGGCACGTAGGAGGTCGGCAAGCACCAGAAAGAAAGCGCGCATGGGCAGGCACCAAAACACGAACAAGGGCAGTCGCGGCAACGCGGCACCGAAAGGAGCACTCGCACGTAGCAACACCACGAAGGGTGGACAACTCGGACAAAGTGGCGACGAAGTTCTTGCAGACATTTTGTCGAACACCTGGCGTGCGGCGGACGCGGAGGACACCGGACGGAGATGACGTGCACAACACCGGAAGAAGCAGCGGGGACGACGACGCGGCGCGGAGAAACGCACGGCGGCGGCGGGCGCACGGGGACGCGGGGCGTCGGGTGGAGGTGAGCGAGCGAGAGGCGGCGAGGTGGCGCGGGAGGCGCGCGCGGGGGGGCGTTGCAGTGCGCGGAGGCGCACGGGGCGCGCGCGGCGGCGCACGAGCGGGAAGCTGCGTGCGGGACGGCGGCGCGGCCGGAGGCGGAAGAGGCCGTGGCGCGGGGCGCTCGACGCGAGAGGAGCTCGGCGGGCGCGGCGGGCGCGGCGGCGCGGCCGGCGTGGCGTGGAGGTGGCGCAGGGGCGCGGCCTGCCCGACGCGGGGGAGATGCGGCATGGCGACGGCGCAGGGCGGAGCAGGGGGCGGCGACCGGCGGCGGCACGGCGTGCAGTGGCGGCAGCGCGGGCGGCGGGCCGTAGGCGGAGCGTGCGGAGGAGCGCGCGGGTGGGGCGGCCGGCAGTGGAACAGGCCGGGGCGGCCGGAGCAACCGGAGCAGAGGAGACGGGGCACCGGCGGCTAGCGGCGGCGGCGCGGGGGCGGAGGAGGCGCGGCCGGCGGCGCGGCGCGCGAGCGTTGAGGCGAGGCGGCGGGAGCGCGGCGGCGCGCGGTGCGGCGGCGGCAGCGGCCGGGGATGCGGCGGCGGTGGAGGACGCGACGCGGGAGCACGGGGAGCACGGCTGGTGCGGGCTCGGGCAGAAAGGAGAGAAAGGAAGAGAAGGAAAAAAAGAAAAAAAAAAGAAAAAGAAAGAAAAGGAAGGGGGAAAAGGAAAAAGAAGGGGTGGGAGCACTCTTTTGCAAAAAACAGCAAAATGGAGGAGGGTGGCTGCAAAAGGCAGGGGGTGGGAAAAGTTTTCAGGAGACAAAACCTAGGGTTTGGGGTTAGATGGGCTTGGGCTTTATTTCTCTCCCGTTATTCTTTTTCGTTTTATATTTTTAGAACAAAAACGAAAATGAATTTGAACACGAAACCTTTACAAAATATTTTTAGTTTTGCGTAGACAATTTAATAAACTAATTTTTAACATTTGCCAAAGATTTGAGATAACACATTTTTAATTAATTTGAAATGCATTTGAATTTAATTGTGGAAATTGAATTTAAATGCAACAAATTAATTTAATGCGATGCAATGCGATGCCATGTCGATGCAAAAAGAAAACTCACCAAATTAAAAGGGGATAAAACCCGGGGCGTTACACCAAACATGCAAACCAAATTTCAACATGTTTTACGGTAGTTCTTCACTAATAGGTTTTAACTACATGATGCAAAAGATTAAACATGATCTACTTGAGAGCTCAAAACAATTTCCAAGCATCACAAAAAATTCAAGACAATGATCTACAAGAACATGTATATCTTTTTATTATACCATCTATCACATTTAGTATTTTCTGTTCTCAACCAAACACCAATAAACTCTCCAAGTATTTAACAATGAAGCAAGAGAGTATAATATATGAGAACTAACAGCTCTGAACAAGAGGTGCATGAAAAATAAAAGCTGAAAGTATTGCAGTAGCTAGAAAAGAATACTCAATGAATAAAAGCGAAGAATACGAGTATTCATAAGAAAAAGCGGAGCGTGTCTCTCTCCCACACAAGGAATGCTAGGATCCATTTTATTCAGAGAATCAAAATAACAAAAACAAACAAACGCTTCAAGCAAGCACATAAAATGTGACAAAATTAAAATATAGTTTCACTAGAAAGGATCTGATAGTTTGTCGATGAAGAAGGAATAGCCTTGGGCATCCCCAAACTTTGACGCTTGAGTCTTCTTGAATTATATTGGGGGTGAACAACCGGGGCATCCCCAAGCTTTGGCGTTACTATCCTCTTGATCACATTATATCATCCTTCTCTCTTGATCCTTGAAGACTTCCTCCACACCAAACTTAGAGTAACTTCATTAGAGGGTTAGTGCACAAAAAATTATGATATTCTGTAGGAACACAATAGCTACCAATGCTACTGGACATTAGCTACAGCCGATAATACTTCATAGGATAAAAATATCCAATCGAAATAGCAAAAGAGGCATTACAAAATAAATGGCAGAATATGTCAAAAACAGATCAGTCCCTAAAAACGAGTTTTTTGAGGCACTTAACTTGCTCAGATCAGAAAACTCAAAACTAATGAAAGTTGCTTATACATCTGAGGATTACGCACAAAAAAGGCAGATTTTTCAGACGTTCTAGTGAACTGATATGAATTTAACGGTGAACATCAGAAATCTGTTTATGTGCAGGAATCCAAATTTAGCATCAACTTTCAACTAGAGGCTTAACTTGACACAACACTGCAATAAAATAAAGATACAAAGGAATTGCTAAAGAGGTAGGACAAGTCCTTGACACAAACAAAATAAAATAACAGGAAATAAAAGTGGGTTGTCTCCTATAAGCGCTTTTGTTTAACGCTTTTCAGCTAGGCACGGAGATTCATATGATGCTCTCATAAAATAAGAATTGAAAATCGAAGAGAGCATCAAGAGGCAAATATCAAACACATTTAAGTCTAACCCTCTTCCAATAAAAAATAATCTTGTAAAGAAACAAGTCATGAAAGCACAAAGCAACAAACATAGGAGAGCAAAACAAGTGCAACTTTAAAAATTTCAACATAAAGAGGGGAAACTTAATATTTTTGACATACATAAAACCATGTTTCTCTCTCTCATAATAACTTTCAGTAGTAGAAATAAATTCAACCATATAACCACAATAATCATTCAACTTAGATAATATAGGCACATAAAGAGGATCATTAAATTCATTTTGGAATTCACTAGCATGCTTCCCTCTTGCAAAGTAGTTATTAAGATCAATATCAAGTTTAATATCATGGTTGCAACAAAGATTTGGAACTAGAAACAATTGCAAATCACATAAGTATTTCTCAGCATAAGCAATTCTCTCCTCCATGGTGTAACTAGGAGAATTAAAGAACAAAGTAGGACTCTCATGAGTAAGAATACCATCACAAGAAGCAATTATATCATTTTTATCCTCACTTTTTAAACATAGAGGATTATTAATATGCATAGGACCATCATCTAAGGCGTTATCATATAGCATATTTAAGCAACATTCCTCATTATCATTAATAAGTTCATTAGTAGCATCATGAATAAAATTAATAATATAACTATCACATACAATATTTGTAACATCCCGGAACTTAGGGTCCAGAAATAGAGTGGACACAGGAGTGTGCATTGCATTCATGCATCAGAAAATCCGGATAATTTTCCCGCATCTAATTTTCAAAACACTAAGTGATTGAAGTTTCACTTGAGTTGGTGGAATTGAAGTAGATCATCAACTTGAGCGTTATAAACTTCGAGATGATCTTGGCTTAAACCTTATTTTGGGGAAGAGAGATATACGATACAATGTTACACCAAGTGAGCATAAAACCAAGTGAAAGAAACCCTAATATACCTCAACCTTATTTAGGAGTTAATGACCAAAACAACAATTCCTAGTTATTCTCTGATTATCTATTCTTATCAATTGTGCTAGACATATTTCTAGTACATGGAAACCATGATATTCTTGGAGACCAAATTGAATTACCTAAACCTTAAACCAGATCCTCTTACTTGATATAGACATCATATTTTCTTATCTCCCAATCTTCTCGAAGGCATCAACAAGAGAAGATAACAAAAAAGGGAAGAACACAACAAGAAGACTTAGGGAAGCATTCCTTAGATGGACAAAGAAGTGTTATGTCAATCTATCGTGAAGAATTGGAAACTCTTATCTCCTAATCCATCCATGTTAATACCTCTGGAAATTATATGACATTACAATGTTAGTGTTATATAGAAATAGGTTGATAACAGGCTTTGCAACCTTGTTGAGAACTCATTTTGGTATGCACATACAATGGAGTGCCATATACACATGAATAGTGTAACATCCCAACATTTATCATGTTCAAAAATCACTAAAATTTAAAAGTTTTCTTTGTTTTTAAAATAAAATATTAAATGCATAAGGAAACCAACTATAAAAGACTTCAAAGTTTAATATTTCAAATGACACAGTTTAAAACATTTTATTATCCCATGTATTTCAAAAACCTTAAAATATAATTTGACAAATAGTTTACCAACTACAATCCATTTTATTTAAATAAATTAGTTCCTTATAAGTATTTGAATTAAACCACTTATTCATATCTATTCATAATTACAAGATTATTCAAAAGGTTATATAATTACTAAATGGTTTCATTCCTTTAACTAAGTTCAAAATATGGTTTGGAAATTATAAGCCCATAGTGTATAACTTTAAAACTTCACAGAATTTAAATTAATTAGCCAAATAAACATTTCATTTGCTTAAATGAATTTCATCTAGTTTTCAAAACATGAAATGATTAACAGATTCTAAATAAAAATAAAATTAAAATAAAGGTCTTGTCCAAAGTTGTTATGAAGTTTCAAATGCATAAAATATAATGTTGCACAAATTATTGTCAATTAAAAAGGAATACATTATCTTTTCCATTTTCATATAATTGTGTTATGTCATTAATAATTATACCAAAGCCAAAAATGAATTTAGAAATTGAAAATGAGTTTAAATAACTTAAATTCAAACATATTGAAATGGGGGTATTTTTACAAATTTATTTTAGCCAAATTTAAATGAGATAGAAATTCAAATGTGACTTTAAGTGTCAAATTTGTAATTAAACAATATTTCAAAATATGAATTTTCAAAAATATTCAAAACATACCCACAACTGGTTTAACAGCAAGATATTATTTTTACAAATTTTAGAAATTAAATTGACATCATTTGGACATTTAAATCAAAAGATATGAATTAAGGAAATAAAATCAGAAAAGAAAATACTGGCTGACGTCATGCTGACGTCAGCATATCTTCTTCAACCTCTAACCGAACGAAGCGCAGAATATGGATCCGAATCGGAGTCGATTTCCTCTCCGATTCGTGCGGGATATGATCTCCTGCAGCCCCTATATAAACCCCGGACCCCGCCGCGTCTTTTCCCCCTCGAAACCCTATCAAATCGCGCCGCCAGGCCGCCGCACGGGCTCTCCGGAGTACACCCAGGCCGCCACCGTTTTCCACTGATCTCGCGACGAGGTGAGCACTTCCCCGCCCGAGACCGCGCTCCTCGTCTCTCCTGTTTCGTTGCGCACCTCCTCATGCCTTAGGGCTAATTTTTTTGTGCAGCCGAACGTCCGGTCCTTGCACAACCCGAGCTCGCCGGAACTTCACCGCTCCGCCCGCGCCTCCTCGTCGCTGCACGGCAGCCGAGCCCACGCCACCGCTCCCATCCAACTCGCCGTGCTGCGGGGAGTCTTTTGACACTCGCCCCACGCCCGGGGAACAACCGGAGCAACGAATCCGTCGTCGACCGAGGCAGCGCCGCCGTCCCCTCCATCGCCGGCCACCGGAGCGCCGCCACGGTATGGTCCACGCCCCCAGCACCGTCCGATCTGCGATCAATGGCTAGGATTAGATCTGTTTAAATCTGAAGCGGTATCTGTTTTGATCCGTTGGATCTGGATCTGACGATCCAGATTCATCCACTTAAACACGTCAGCGCTGACGTGGCCTGCACAGTCAGCATCCCAGTCAGCTGCCACGTCAGAAAATAAATTCTTTTAATTAGCTTATTTGGCAGTTTTGCAGAAAAACCCCTGTCACTTAGATCTGTCACAACTTTTTAACCACAACTCCAAATTTAACAATTTTTATATATTTGGAAAGCTCTTGACATGTAGATTATTTTGGATCTGACAAAATTCAAATTTGACATAGTATAAAATATTCAAATTTCAAATGGTGAATTTGAGTATATTTGTAATAACTTTAAATATATAAATCCAAAAAATTGCAAATAAATATGTTTTAGAAACTTTAGAATATTTGTAGATTAATGCCACTGCTATAAAATAATTTTGGGTAATTTTTGAATGATTTCATGATTGTGTGTTTAAATTGAATTGTTTGACTAATTTTGAAATAACTTTTAATAGAAATATTATTTTTGATTAAATCAAATGGCATTAATAATAATTAAACCACCTCTGGCTATTAACACCATCTAAAAAGGAAATTGAGTTATAAAATATAAATCACATAAAACTTTAATCTATATGCTTCCTTTTATTATGTTTTGCAAAATTGGAAATTAATTAAATTGCAATCATAACTTTATGCATATTTTATAAACTTCACAAAAAAATTAGTGTTATGTTGCTTGTGATTAAAAATTGCATTTCATGCATAGCATATTTTATATTTATATTTTCATAAGGGAAACTCCTCCCCAATTTCTCTAAGTTAGGATCATTTCAACTTAGCATATTGTGAAGTGCTACACACTTAGACACTTAGTAGTTTTCAAGATGGAGCTGGAAGACCAATGAAGGACTTAGCCAAAATCAAGACTTCAGAAGTATCTTCAAGAAGGAGAAACACTTAGAAGAAAATCAAGAAGAAGTTCATGAAGGACTTAGAAGAAAACAGACTCTGGAAGCATCCCAAAGATGTCAAGCACTTAGAAGAAAAGTGAGAAGAAGTTCAAGAAGGCCAATCCCCTTTTTATTCTCTAAGTCTTTCTGTCTGTCTTTTCTTCTCCTCTGAGACATCATGAAGACTAAGTAAATCCAAGACCAGCCTCAAAGATACAAGAACCACCAAGTCTGAAGAGTTATCAAGTCTATCAAAACTTCAATCAAGACATCATCCAAAAGAAAGTTACAAGTCTGGAGATGAAGCCTGGAGGACAACCACATCTCTCTTTCTATCTTTTCCCTCTTTTCTAATCTTGTCTTTTAGACTTAAACAAATTTTGATCCTGATGTTATCATCTTGAAGTTGTTGGATCCTAGCAGCATAGTGGGATGAAGCGGCCTGGAAACAAACCTTACATGTCCACGTACATGAGACCTGTTCCACAATTTAAGTGGCTGGCCGGGTGTCTGTCTCTCTCACTATAGTGAATGTCCAACTTACAAAGAGTTGATAATAATGGTGATCATCTTGAACAAATGACTTGGTATTTTTCTCTACGTATTTTGCACATCATGCATAAACATATTTTCCTTAGAAAGTTTTATAAAACTTATTTATTCATCTAGTATGTGTTTGTATGCATTGTGAGCTTTGCCTGCTGTTGATTGTTGTATTGTTGTTTGCTTATATTGTTTAGATTAAACGGAGAGCAAACGTTCGTTGTTGAAAAGAGTTGTGAACAACGACAACATTCAAAGGCAAGTGGCACACCTCATAAACTTCCTTTTATTTCTTATGCATTACTTAGTGTATTTTTATATGCATGTGTTGCTATGCTAAACCTGTGTAGAATCCCTTACTCCTGTGTCTAGGTTCCTATATCATACTTAGCAGAAATATTGATGCTATGCAATTGATGAAAGGTTTTCACAAAATGTTAAGTGACTACTCAGGACTGTGCTCATGGCTGTCTTCGCCTAGGATGAATTTCTATTCTACTTAGGGCTGTGAGCATGGTGATTTTTACCTGAGAGTGCACATCCACTAAGTTAATGAAACACCTAGGTGGTAATTGGTCGGATGGTTTATGTTGAGGGGCTACTCAGGTCCATTTCTATGGTTCCTAGAGTATGTACACTTGAGAATGGCCACCCAGGAACCGAGGAATCTGAAGAACTCCGAGTGACGATTGCTTCTAGTGCAGCCATTGCCATATGGGCTCTGGCTTGATCAATTATGTTGCGTCGACTCTCTCCGGCTTGACAAGCAGATGTAGGGGGATGTTAGGTGGAACGGGTCAAGCCAGGTGGGAGGGAAAATGCTTCTGAAAGATCTCGTCTCATTCTCTCCTTTCCTTATCACAAATGGTGTGTAAAGGATACCTTGGGTTGAATGGGTACAATGGTGAAAGTGCACAACCTCTGCAGAGTGTAAAACTAAGTACTTAGCCGTGTCCCCGGTTACGGACAATTTTGAGCAGCTGATCAAGGACGTCAACGGAGGATTCCATCATTCCAACTTCAGAATAAAACTTGATGGGTGAACAAGGGAAGATGAGATTTATGGTTTTCATTCCATACTCATCTGGATTTCAAGAAAAGTGTTTTCAAAAGAGTAGGAAAAATTGGCTTTATGCAAATTAGCCTTGAGCTCCACCAGCCAAATATGCATGTAGGCTTTAGAGTTATTCCATAAGTGTCCACCATAGTGTCACTTGCCAGACTCCATTTTTAATGGAATCTGACCCACGTTGTTGCAATATTTTTCTTATTGCAGATTTGATCAAATGACGAGTGAGGTTTCGTAAAGGTTTCGGGTCTACAACCAACATGTTTTCGCCTGTGGCAGCATGAAAGTTATAGTGACTCACTGCTATTGTATTTCCGCTGTGTACTTTTTCTATGCTAGCTTTATGCTATGCAACTTGTATTAAATATTTTGTTATTCTGGATCATCGATGTAATAAAATTGACGCTTTGTTGTGATATTACATCGTAAACTGTGTGTGCAAATGAATCGATCCAGGGATTTGCACTATACACAGGTATCTGCCTTATTTAAAGTGCAGGTACGCTACAAATAGTAGGATAGATCATCCAGTACATCAAGTTCTTGGATGTCATAAAATACACATACATTCATATACCACCAACTCAAGAAAGTTGGTTTTGGTTAAATTGAATTGTCCTCACCACAAGGGTGAGACAAGTGATGTTGGAATTTTAATATTGGACGAGAAGAACTTGTCTTGAATATCTACTTGTTGTGTAGATGGATCTATGCCAAATTAAAGTCACATATGGATTTATGGTGTTTCTCCAAGGGGATCATAACCAAAGAGAAAGTAATACCAAATCAAAAGTCTATACAATCAATATCCATATCTAGGAGTCATATGTATCATCTTCCATGACCATGTGAAGAAATGATTCACATAAGAGAGAAGCCACAAGATCACTAATGGATAATCATCTATCGGTTGAATCAATAATTCATTCTCAAGGAAAGTGAGACTTGGCCATATGGAATTTGGAAATACATGAAAGCATTAGTGGTAATATGTTTCATTTCACGAACTCCTATTTATATTTTACAGATATATATTTCTAGGACATAAACTCTATTAAGAGGGAGTGTCTCTATATTAGATCATCTAATGGATGATGGAGTGTGGAGAATTCTAAAATCATCATCATATCCACCATATCACCATAAGACCTAATCTTAGGCAGGAATTTCTATTTATGCTTCCAGGAACAAGTGATCATGTTCTCACATGATATATGTGTGAGGGATCACAATCGAGCTATTTGGCAATCTCTCATGCTTAGCATGGATATGACCTAGAGCATTGTGCATACTCTTCTTCGGAATCACAATGATCCATTCTGTTATTTCCATCAAACCATAATTTGGTGTGGTCAGAAATACTTAAATCACCATACCACCAATTGGAGTACCCAAATACTTCAACATCTTAAAGTCCATAATTTAGTTCATTTTCAAAGTTGATGGAAATAATTTATAAACATAAATAATGCCATAGAAAGAATTTTCCCTATGGTTATAATGCACCATAAAAATGATTTAGTGGAAGCAACAAAATATAACAAAATGGAATATTCATGTTCACATATAATCTTTGAAACAAAATCTCAAATCAATTGAAAATTTGGAAATAACAAATTCCAAATTAAATGATAGCATAGGAAATATTCTCATATTCCTAAATGCATCCTAAAAATTTAATCAAGTGTAAGTTATAAATTTCAATGGAAGGAAAATAACTAAATATGTCCAAACTCAATTAAAAGGATAAAATAATTCAAAATATACCTAGCAATAAAATTATATCAAGCAATGAAAATTATATAAAGGAAATAAACATTTTATCTCAATTATTAGCTTTCCAGGACCTCTTTGCAAGTTCCAAAATCAAAAACAGGTCCAAAACAGGAGACAGGGGCCTGTTTCAACTGTTTCTGTAGTTTCCCGGAAACCTAGGGGGTTTTCTGCAAACCGGAGTTTATTTCTTCTTTCTTCAACCTCGATCCAGAAGGACAGCAGCCGAGCGTGTCTTCGTGTCCGCGATGCCGTGCTCCTCCTCTCCACCTCGATCCCGCGCGTGGATAAGGACCTCGAAGGCGTCCTCATCTCTCTCACTCGCTCCCTTCTTCTTCTCTCTCGGCTCCCCAATCCATAACCCTAATTTCTCCGGCCGCCACCGTGCGCCGTCGATTGCCGATGATTCCGGCCACCCCATGGAGTTATGTGAATCTCTGGAGGACCTCCGTAAAGCCCTCTTAGTCCTTGCCGAGCCACGCGTGCGAAAGAGCACGGGAAGTGTCGAATTTCTGCATCTCCCCGAACTCCGGCCGCCGACGCTGCGGAAGCTCCCGCCGCCGTCCGACTGCGCCTTGCTTCGCCGAGCCTCCCATCACGTTCAGGGTGAGCTTATCTTTCATCCCATATCATGCGTTCAATCCAATTCATCCGGGATTCCAAGTTCGCCGTTAGCCGAACTCCGGCCACCGCTTAGGTCCTCGCCGGCGATCCTCCGGTGGTCAATAAATGGCGGCGCCGTCGCCTCTTGACTCGCCTTGGTCTGCTCCATCCGTTGGTGGCACCAATTCGTCCGAATTCGTCCTCAACGGAGGATGGAGTTCACCGCTGACGTCACCATGACGTCAACCACCTATTTTTTCTTTTTCTAGAAATTAATTTTGAAATAGATAAGTCTATGACATGTGGGACCCTTATGTCAGACTTTTATTCTTTTAGGAAAACTATGTAAATATTAAAACCCTGACATGTGGGCCCAACTTAATTTAATAATTTTGTAAATTGATTTAAATTGAATAAACTTTGTAAATTTATAACTAATTCATGTTAAATCAGAAAAATATAATATTTATACCAAAATGACCAGAAAAATAAAATCTATATTGTTGTATCATTCTTATTTGTGTTTGAATAAAATTGAAACATAATAAATTTGAAATACAAACCACATAATCATTTAAATATGAAGTTATTTGAAAAGCTATTTTGGATGCATTTCAAACTTCATTTAAAATGTTTCACATGCATTACTTTAAAATTTGAATTGGGTTTTCATCATAACATGTAATATTTTTATATCAATAATTGCGATTTTAATATGATATTTTAGTTAAGAAATAATAATAATAAAAGATATTATTTTCAAAAATCTTTTAAAAAAAGTATAAGCTTATGAAGTTTGATCTACTACTATTTGGTAATCATTTCAAATAAAAAAAATCCGATAACCTTTGAAAACTACGTAGTTCCACTTTGTAGAAATGTTCCACTTATTTCATGTATTATTTACTTCTTGTTTGCTTATAATTTGGTGAAGTGAAGAACACTAAAAAACACCTAAAAAGATAATTAGCCTTTGGTAGATAAGTAATTTGTTTTCTTCTATAATCAACAAATCATTCGTTCATAAGAAACTAAGCTAAGTTTAAGTTGTAAGTGCTTAATTAAACTCAAATAATGTTAATAAGGTAAGGTTTTGGGTAAAACACACAAACAAGAATAATGTTATAAGATATCTATTAACCATGTGTTATGGTATCAACAATGTTAGACATTATTTATGTTCTTCAAAAGTTATTCTTTTTGCCATCATAAAAGATAATACTCCCCTAGCTCTAGATTAATTAAAGTTCATACATGTCTCCCACCAACATAAGATGAACACAAACTAAAGCAACCATTGAGTGTTTATGTGTGGTTTTACTTTACTCTTATGCCTAATATGATACATGAACATTAATGTTAAACAACTCATCTTACCTGTGAAGTAAACTTGAAGACAAAACAACTCTAAATGAAAACACCCAACTCAAACAACACACAATCTCCGAGAGTGAGATACGGGGTACTTTGCGATGCATCTCATCCTTATGCATTAATCATGCTGTTTCTTTAAACATTAGTCCTTACCGGACCAATGATGTTGTTTTCGGCTTTCACGGAGTTTATATTATATCGAAGACCTTGGCTGCATAACCTTGCAGTCAAAAAGGCAAGTTCATCCCTTTTTTCATGTCCTCTTGAAGTATTTGTTAAGAAACTATTTTAAAAATGTTAGTATTGCATATCACACAAAAGGGGCAGAAAACTTATTTTACAACAATATGACTATGGTTATCCACCAGTGAGGTGGTAATCTCATATGGTTGGCAGATGGGACCACGGTAAGAATGTTGTGGTGGAGGTTCCATTTGCAAGGGAAAGTATCACCTACGACTTAACAACAAATGTCGCCAGTGATTCTTGCGCCGAATATTACGCGCAACCATAAGATCTGAAATGGGACGGAAAAGTCAGCTGTACCCTTTTCCCCTCGTACACCAACGGATGCATAGTACAAGCCAGGTGGTGGTAAATCCGCTCATGAGCTTGAGATGGCTCGGATAATAATCTCACCTTCGGGTTGTGGCTTCTAGTATCTATTGAAGGTTGGCTTTGGGACTAGCTTGGGACGGTGCCCACTGGTCAGCAAGTTTTAGCATGGGACGGTGCCCACTAGCTTGCAACCGGAGTAATGGGGGGGTGTGCGGGGATGGTGGAAAGGCGCAGTGATTGGCTTCGATTACTGACTGGGCCCCACACCAAGGAAGTGTGGACGGGAAGATCGCCCGGTTGTGCAACAAGGTCTTGATCTCTTATGGGTAAAGCAGCGCACCTCTGTAGAGTGTATGAATGTGACATGTTACTCCACGTTCCAGGACGGAACGACGAACGCAGCAGGAAAGGAGGCTCCTCAAAGCCCTAGCCCTGTGACTCCTGACGAGCATAGTCTTCAGAATAAAAGCAACATGTTGAAGAAATGATTTCAAAAACTTGCATTAGCCTACGACAATCCATCGTCCGTGGCTGTGTTTATGCATCAAACTTCCCACCTTATATATATTGAACTTGCTGGGTAACGCTGTTACTCACCCTTGCCTCTTAAACCCCTTCTTAGACATGAAGAACCACAAGAAGGCAACACTTTAGGCTATGAAGACTCCGAAGGCGGATAAACTCAAGATACCAAAGAAGGCAACTACATCGAGTTGATGCAATTGAAGGAAGACGGAGGACAAATGAAGTCGTAGTGTAGAAGAGGACAGATTCCTAGTCATAGAACCTATCTCTGTAGGCGTTGCTACAGCGCAACCGCAAGCCTAACAGTATTAGCAGTAGGGTTAGTTCCTCCGAGATTTTTCATTTGATCTTCTTTTATTAGGGCCTTGCCTCATTGTTTTGGATCTTCTGTTTGTAATCTATAGTCATACCTTGGACCTGCGATATTTCTGTTGTACCACTCTGATGACGTAACATTGGTGGTCGGTGATCCATTGGTGCTATGTCAACGACTATATCATACTACACCATGCAGTGGTATGCTGGGTCACCACAATATTCTTATCATGAGCCACATGCATAAAATAATTATTACTCTCCACATAAGTATAGGCATTCTTATCAATTGTAGTGGGAGAAAATTCAACAAAATAGCTATCATTATTATTCTCATCACCATAATCATCAAATATAGGAGGCATATCATAATCAAAATAAAATATATCTTCAACAGTAGGTGGACTGAAAATATCACAATGATTATAATTATCATATATTCGAGGTAAGGTATCATCAAAGAAAATTTTCTCCTCCGTGCTTGGGGGATTAAAAATATCATGCTCATCATAACCAATTCCTCAAGCTTAGACTTTTCCTTAGCTTTTGCAATAATAGTGTCCAAAGAATTCATACTAATAACATTGCTACTAGCATACATATAAAGTTCCATAGGTTTTTTTAATTTTCTATTCAAACACTTCATGTCCTAGCTCAAGATAACTATTATAAAGTTCTATAATAAAATGGGAGATGTCGGTGGGCCGCGAGGCGCCCACACCACCTCGTGGTGCGTCTCCTTTCATGGCTGCGCCAGGAGGTGATGTGGGGCCCTCGGGCGCCTACCGACCTTGCCCTTTCGCCTATAAAATCCCCCTTGACCTAAAAATAACGAGAGGATATTTACTTTTTCCTCCACGGGTCCCGAGCCGCCACCATCGTCAACACCACTTCGGGGGAGATCAAAACTGCTCCCGGCACCCTGCGGGAGGGGGAATCGTCTCCGAAGGCCTTTACGTCGCCATGACCGCCTCCGGACTGATGTGTGAGTAGTATACCCTTGGACTACGGGTCCATACCAGTAGCTAGATGGTTGTCTTCTCCTCTTGTGCTATCATGTTTAGATCTTGTGAGCTTCCTATCATGATCAAGATCATCTTTATGTAATTCTCCATGTTGTGTTTGCTGGGATCCGATGAATATTGAGTACTAAAGTTATTGCTTCATAATATATCATGTGTGTGCTATTTAATGATCTTGCATGCTCTCCGTTACTTGTGTGTGCTTTGAAAGTAGATGCTGTAACTCCAAGAGGGGGTATTTATGCTCGATAGTGGGTTCATGTCTCTATTAAATCTGGGGCAGTGAAAGAAAGCTCTAAGGTTGTAGATGTACTGTTGCTTCTAGGGATAAAACAGTAGTACTTTGTCTAAGGATGATGTTACTTACTTACTTTACATATAGTGCTTAAGGCGATAATCTGTTGCATGCAACTTAATACTGAAAGGGGTGCGGACGCTAACCGGAAGGTGGATTATTAGTCATAGATGCGGTTGGAACGGTCTATGTATATTGTTGTAATGCCCGAATGAATCTCACACTAGACATCATAACATTAGTATATGCATTGGGTTGCTCATCATTATTGTGTCAATTGCCTAGCTGTAATTTGTTTACCACTCATGATGGATGAATGTTATTATTTATGGAGAGACACCACTAGTGAACTACAGACCCCGGTCCTTCTCATTAACCTGCTAAAACCACAACTGCAAACCTGTTACTTTCTGCAACAAACATCTTTCTTCCATACATACGTTTAATCTTTTGTTACAGCAAGCCGGTGAGATTGACAACCTCACTGTTAAGTTGGGGAAAAATATCTTGATTGTTTGTGTGGAGGCTCCACGTCAACTTAGCACCAGCAATCTTCTGGCGCCGTTGATACCTCGGGGGAATTCTTCATCTCCTACTGGTTCGATAACCTTGGTTTCATACTGAGGGAAACTTGTTGCTGCACTACTTCACACCTTCCTCTTGGGGTCTCCCAACAACACACCCACCGTGTGCATCAAGTGTCAATATGCAAGGAGATTAATTGAAAGTCATGCTAGATGATTATTGAATTCAAAAGGTGGTAAAGTTCAACAATTCGAATTCTTCTATGATTATTAGTAATTGAATGTATTTGCATAATAAATCATGAGTCTGAAAAATAATTTGATTAAACATCAAAGGGATTTTCAGAAGAAAGATTAGTGAATATTATATTCACAAAATTTGATCAAAAGGACAATATTTTTGAATTATGGTTTCAACATAAAAGACTAGTGGAAATTCATTTCACAAAATTATGATATCAGATATAGTGATATGTGAAATATTATAATCATTCTCTATTTTAGATAAAGTGTGGTCTTTCAGAATCTTGTTTAGAAATCTCTTAATATGTTTGAAACATTATAGTCGATGTCCACTTTAGAAAATAGATATTTTTCAACGAAAATTCGTGTGATTGACAAAAGTGCCGTAGTATAGATGATTATACGATAATTCAGAATATACACGAATAGTTCTTTGTAGAATATTCACGTTGGATGAGAGTGCATTCCAAATACCAACCGAGCAAAACTTGTGTTGTTGTCTGTGTAATTCCAAAGAAAATGTTATTTTTGAATTGTGGTTAATGGAACGAAATTAGAAGCTTGAAATAAGGGATTAGACCTAAGTTCATGAAAGTAGAATATTGGAATATGTTCCGAAAATAATATGTCTGCAAATGAAAAAATCTAATGATGAGAGTGAAGGAGACTTGAAAATTGTTTTCTGCTTGCAATCCTCTTCAAAGAGATCATAGTATTTTCATACATGAAGATTTTAAATAAAGTGTTGTTATAATTAATGTTTGCTGTCAGGTCACAGTTTAATATTAAGTATTTTAGATGTTGTTGACAGATCAAGGTACAACTTATGAATACAAAGAAAGTTGAGAAAGTATCAGAATACGAACAAAGGCTTTTTGAATCTAAAAATACAAGTTACTATAAGTTACTATAAGAATAAGATTACTTAATCATCATATAAAGTGTTATGTGAGAAATGCAACTATAAGAAAGACATGAAAGCATATTTTGTCAAGAAAAGTGTCTTGGACAAAATCAAATTTGTTGACTACATACAATGTAGACATGCTTGAAAGTCTGTGAGATATGTATTAGTAGAATACTACATGTCGTATTAAGTTCGAGTTGATACATGATCAATGATTTTGGTTTGACCAAAATGTTGGAAGAAATTATGAATTTACTAAATTTAAGTGGGAGTTAGTTTTCTCAAGTAGAATATGTAAGAGACATATTTTTGAGTGGGAGCTTAGACCCTCATATATGTAGATGACATATTTTGAGTGGGAGCTCATGTCCTCAAATGTGTAGGTGACATAACTTGAGTGGGAGTCAAATTCATGGTATGTAAATGACATATCATGAATAGTACCAGTAGAATTAATTAGAAACATGAAGTTGTGAAACTATTTAAAAGTTAGTGTCTATTTTGGAATAGAACGGGAATTTTAGATATAAAGTCGAGTTGTTTTGGATTGATTCTGAAGAGTCAGAATAGATTAAAACCGAAGGAATAGTCCTTAGAAATCCAATTAATCATTAAGAGTAATGATACACGATAATGGTGGTTATAAGATATGTTGGTCTATTATGTGATAGTAGACATTATATAGGAACCATATTATGTGCTCGCTAAAATGTGACCCATGTTCTTAGAAGAAGAACAATTATCAAAGTAAATTTAGAATTTACTAGAAATAGAAATGTATTAGTCATTAGATTGACATTGGAGTGTCAAGTCTTCTACATAGGTATGAAAGTATATAGATATCGCGAGATTGTAAATGTTACAAAGAGTTTTCAATGATTGAGTGTGTTTGCAAAGCAATTTTCTGGTTAACAGAATCAGAGTAAGCGCTGGGAAACAGAAGTCTCACTTAGTTACGGTATTTGTATATATATTATTAGATAACATGATGATATCAAACAGGTTGATATCAATGAATCGCAAAGAACATATGATTATGTATTGTACAGATTGTTAGAGTAACACTCTTACACAAGCAAGCATTATCATATAACGCTTATTCGATAAGGGGTTATGATGAAGTAAAATGCAGCTGGTTTATTTGTACTCTAGTGCAAGTGGGAGACTGAAGGAGATATGCCCTGGACGCAAATAAATAAATAGTATTTATTGCGTTATCTCATAAGTTTATAATCTATTTTTGTATTATCCTATAACTGTATTAATCAGAATTATTAATACACGTGTGATACATAGACAACCAGAGTCCCTAGTAAGCCTCTATATAAACTAGTCCATTGGGCAACAGTTGATCGAGATTTCGATCATGGACAATGACGTCGGTTGACAATGGGGTCATCTTATTGGTAGAATAAGGTGATGGACATACGCAAAGTATTGCAATAAGATCGAATTACGATGGTTGTAATTTGCAATAGAAAGTAATGTGATAGCTTATTCCTTAGACTATGAGATCGTATTTATTGCTACTCCGTAGGGGTACTTTGAGAGCATCAAACGTTGTGGCTTATATAGCTTGACAATAATGGTGTCCATCTTGGGTATCCCGAAAGAGTATGTTGAGACGTATGGATCAAGAGCGGGATTTGTTCATTCATGTAATGGAAAGATACTCTGGGCCCACTCGGTGAGATTACGTCTATATAGCTGCGCAACTGATGACTATGTCATGGAGATGTAATATCACAGACAAGTTAATAACCTTTGTCGGTAACGAGATACAACAGGGCATTGGATGTCTATGATCATATCTCGGACAAGGTAGTATCGTAGAAACAAAGGGAATGAATATCATGTTTATGGTTCAACGACGATATTCGTAGAATGCACAGGGACCGTCACATGCATCCAGGTATCACTGGCGGTCATTGGCGAACGAAGGGTCTCGACCATGTCTGGAGTGTTCTCGAACCGTAGCGTAACATGACTTAAGGTCTTAACGACACTAGGAGAAAGTTTTGGAATAATATAGGAAGTGGATGGAGAGAGAATAGAATCCTGAATGAGTTCCGGTTGTCAGCCCAGTAAGGACTGGGGTGTGCAGAGCCAACCCTCCCTAGGCCTCGCACGCTGGCAGATCAGACGAAACGACTAAGGACCAAGCCACCGCTTGGAGAGACCCTCGAGAGGCAACTCCTCTTGATGGTCTGAAGAGGAAGCGAAGGCCTGAAGAGGACCTGCGCTTCAAGAGACTCTCCCAAGGCTCCACCCTCCTGGAGAGAAGTCAACAGGAATTTCTCCGAAGGCCACCTCGGCCATGTGGAGAAGCTTCGCGGCCAAGAAAGTGCTGCAGGGCGCACATGGCCTCTGCAGCCGCCGCAGAGTGACGCGAGCACTCCAATTGCCATTCTGGTGATAAAGGAGTTAACAAAGTTGCGCCGCCTGCGCTAGGACAGCTGGGAATTTTCTCTCTGGTGATAAAGCGGCTGGACGGCGCAACGCTCCAATAAGATCGTCATCGTGGGCTCCACCATGACCACTGCCACCCCTGCAAGCCGTTCTACGCGGTCTGCAGCCTGTTGGCCACCGCGCCTTACTTTATCGCCGATGAACCGCGTCCATGGAAGATTCAGCAGCAATGGACTCCAACTCCTCCGTGCCACTACCGTGTGGGAGCCCACCTTGAACACACTGCGCAAAGAATACGCCCGTGGCGCCTATAAAAGGAGCAAGAGCTCCACCGTAGCGAGGGGTCGGCCAATTGCTTGCTAAACACTTCTAAACCCTAGCCCAGCTAGTAGGATAGCCATCGGCTGGAGGAGGTAGACGACCATTGCTTCCCTCTCCAAGCACGAGCTGCCTCAAGAGAGCCCTCGGCAAGCTCAATTGTATGGTAGCCTTTGCAGTGCAATACAGACAAGCGGGAGTAGTGGTGTTACCTCCCCCTGATGGCCGTGAATCTGGGTACGGGCCGGTGTCCATCTCTGTCGTGGGTGTTCCTCTCCAGTCCCGGCGAGCACCGTCGTCGTGCCTCTCGAGGGTCGGTTCACCTCCGCGTTCAATCCCTCTCCTGAACTTCTCTTCAGGGTGTGACTACCCCTGTTCCGTGGGAGTCACTCTCCGACATTTCGCGCGCCAGGTAGGGGGATTGAGACGCGTCAAAGACCGTCGAGCCGCCTCCACGCCATGGTGAACACCTGCGCTACTCGCGCCGCCCGTGCCAACAGACGCGCACCAGAAGGAGCTCGCGCCGCGCCCGGCGCCTAGACCACGCGCGGACGACGGGGGCGTCCCCGCCGTGAAGAGCGCGCCAAATCAGGCCCTCATATGGAGGAGCCCGAGCACGACGCCGAGCACGAGGAGGACGTGTAGTCCTCGCACCCGACGCTGCGCCCGAGCGGCTCCGCCCAAGGGAGAACGGACCCCGCACCGCACACCGCCCTGCTCATGGCACAAGAACTTCTTCGCTATCAGCCTACCGCTGAGGCTCACGAGCAGTGGCTGGAACGCCTCAACCACCTCGTCGGCATCGCCACGACTCGCCCTGCTCCGTCGCAGTCCGTCGTGCACCCCTCCCTCGCGGGCACGGCAGCGCCTGACGTGCCTTCGCCTCCACCAGGGCCTGCACCGGCTGCGATGCAGAGGGCTGGCTCCCACGCGTCCTCGCCTCACGACTGCCTGATTGTGCAGCGCACCGCGCCAGGCGCGCGCGTGGGGATGGAGCTCCAGCGCAACCGCCAGAACCGCCTCGTGGAAGAAATCGGCCAAGCGGGCCAGCAGAACCGCAACACGCTGCAACACGGGGTCGCCACGTACGCCAAAGGCTGCTTGGCGTTCACCCGCTCCCTGCGCCGCGTGGTCTGGCCCCCAAAGTTCAGGCCGGCTCTCCCCAAGGGCTACGACGGCTCCAGCAACCCCATCGAGTTCCTGCAGCTCTACACCACCTCCATCCAGGCGGCAGATGGGGATGACAAGGTCACGACCAACTGGTTCTCCCACGCGCGTCGCGACTCTGCACTGTCGTGGCTCCCGAACCTCCCTGAGGACTCCGTGAACTCTTGGGAGGAGCTCTGCAAGCAGTTCGTCTCCAACTTCAAAGGGACGTACGAGCGCGCGCTCACCCACAACGACCTGCGCGCTGTGGTACAAAAGAAGGATGAAACCCTCCGCAAGTACATTCAGCGCTTCAGCCAAGGCAACAAAATCCCGAACATCCCTGACACCCAAGTCATCGCCGCTTTCCGCGAGGGCGTCACGAACAGCAGGATGCTCGAGAAGTTGGGTATCCACGACAAGCTCACTTCTGTGGTGAAGTTGTTCGACTTGGTTAACAAGTGCGCCAAGGCTGAAGAGGGACTCCTCTTCGTCAAAATGTCCTCGCGAGGGGACGAGCAGGCTGAGGGGTCCAGGAGCCAGAAGAAGAAGGAGGAGCCCAAGCGCAAGGCCACCGCGGTCCTCGCGGCAAAGCCTAACGCTAAGGGCACCCGCAGGGACTCTCCCGAGCCTGGGGAGAGAAAGGACGACCACCGCCCATTCTGCATCTACCACAACTGGCGCGGCCACTCCACAGAGACCTGCTTCGACCTCAAGAGGCTGAGCAAGGAGAGCGAACAAGCAAAGGGCAGCGGCAGCCGCGGTTGAGGCCGTGGCTACCGCGGAAGCGGGCGCAAGGGTGGATACCAGAAGCCATCAAGCAATCAGACCAACGCTGCGGAGAAGAACAACAACGTCTCTGACAAGGAAGAGAGGGGCGCCATTGCCTGCATCCTCGGTGGGGCACAGGCGCCCAAATCGAACAATCAGTTCAAGCAGTTCGCTCGCGAGCTCAACGCAGCCCTCCCGAGACTCGAGACCTCCAGGCCCCACAAATGGTTGCAGTACACCATCGCCTTCGACGCTCAGGACCACCCCAAGTCCACCAAGCTGTTGGAACCCTCTCGCTGGTCTGCAGTCCCACCATCGACAACATCGCCGTCTCCAAGACACTCATCGATGGTGGAGCAGGCCTGAATGTCATTTCAATCGAGGCGTTCAAAGCGCTTCAAGTGCCCTATGAGCGGCTAATGCCCTCTAGGCCCTTCACGGGAGTCACCAGCGGCTCAATCGAGCCACTAGGGCAGGTCAGGCTTGCCGTCACCTTCGGCAGCAAGGAAAACTACCGCACCGAGCACATCGACTTCGACGTTGCGCACATCGGTTTTCCGTACAACGCCATCCTCGGCTACCCCGCCCTCACGAAGTTCATGGCCATCACGCATCATGCCTACAACATGGTCAAGATTCCCGGCAGCGCTTGAAAGTGCATTCTATGCACTCCCAGATTTTGGTGACTAATGACAACACAAAAGGTATTCTAATGTCTGTGATGAAGCTTGCAGGTTCTTTTACAGGTCGTTTGATAAAGAGGAACACTTACTTGGCCTAAGTTTCATTTCTACTTCACTTGGTCTTTCTTCAGGATTTCAGTCAGGAGATTTCCGGGGTTCGGAGATTTCCGGTCCCCAGACCGGAGATCTCCGAGCCAATCAAGTTTTTCGCTAAGTCTCAAATCAGAATGCGTACTGACTCCAACTCAGGCTGAGCCGGAAGATTTCCGGTGCTCGGAGATTTCCGAGCCCCAGTCCGGAGATCTCCGAGTGGCAGAGGAATTTCAACCAAGTCCAGAACTCAATTGCGTACTGACTCCAGCTCAAGCTGAGCCGGAAATGCTCCCGGAGATTTTCGGCGCTCGGAGATTTCCGAGCCCCAGTCCGGAAATCTCCGAGTGGCAGAGGAAATTCAACCAAGTCAAGAAGCTAAATCAGTACTGATCCAGAGTCAAGTTCTACCGGAATTTCTACCGGAAATTTCCGGAGTCCGGAGATCTTCGGTGCTCAACTCGGAGATTTCTGGGCTGGCGGCTGTACAACGGGCAGATTCTAGGAGGGGTATAAATACCCCTCCACCTACCTCCAGCAGACTAAGCTTACAGATTTTCTCTCTCCTCCATTGATGCTGAAGCTCGTTTCTTCCGGATCTCACAATCTAGCCACTCAAAACCTTTGATACTTGGGGATCTGAGGAAGAAGCCACCGATCTACAACTCCACCGAAGCGATTTGATTTCCCCCCTCTATTTCTTGAGGGGCAACGAATCTAGGGTTCCTTTGGGTATAGCTAGGTTCATCTTTGTGTGTTCTTGATCCTTTGTGGATTCCTTTGTGGATTTGACCTGTTGTGGTCGTTGTGGGAGCCCCCAATTCAGTTGTGGGTGTGTGCCTCACGTGTTTGTACGGGATCTTCTCCGCCCTTAAAGGAGTCCTTAGTGGAAGAATGGATTCACACCTTTGTGGTCGAATTCACAGGAGAATTGGGTGAGGCCTTTGTGGCGTTGAGCAAACCTTTGTGGTAGCTCACACCCCTCCAACGAGACGTACACCTTTGTGGTGGAACTCGGGACAAAATCGGTGTCTTCGAGTTCCTATGGTTGTCTTGCTCCACTCTCCTTTACCGCAATCCGTTCTTGTTTAGTTTCCTTGTTGTCTTTCACTTGTATCACCTAGTTGCACATTTAGACAACTTACTTTCCGCTAGCCTAAAAACTGAAAACACATAAAAATTGGTCACCACCTATTCACCCCCCCCCTCTAGGTGGTCAACTGCCGTTCAATTGGTATCAGAGCCTGGTTGTCTCTTAAAAGCTTCACCGCTTGAGACCAATCTTGGACAATGCAAGTTGACCCGAAAGAGGGTTCCGAAGCGGACGCCGCGACTTTGGCGGCAATGCAAGAGAAAGGTGCCACTATGGCCGATATCAACTCTTTGGAAACAAAGTTGACATCGTCCATACAAACCGAGTTCAAGAAGTTTCATGATATACTTTAGTCTCTCAAGACATCTAAGGAAACCTCCCTTGCTTTGCCCTCATAGTCTCCGGTGCTTCTGGGCATTACTCAAGATGTGGACCCCGAATTGTTGAAGGGAAAGCAATTGCCTTTGGATGGGAAGGGTGATGCTACTAGTTCCTCAAACCATCAAAACACTTCATCTTCCCAAGATGAAGTGCCTAAACGCTACAACGCCACTCCTCCCCGATCCTAATACCATACCCCCGATCCCATTATTCCTCATCCGCAAGTTTCTCATAGGGGTGATCCCCCATTGCTTAAAGATTATACATTCTCTCAATGGCAAATATGTGATGAAGTCTCATGTGTGCAACTCTTCAATCGAGTTGTGGCGCATCATTCAAGTTGGATACAAGCCGCATGATCCGACCAACTTAACAAGAAGAGAAGTGGTGGAGGCTCAACTTGATGCCACCGCTCTCTACATGATCCAAAAAGCGGTTGGGAACAAGGACATGTCTCTCATCCAACATCTTACCACCGCCAAGGATACATGGGATGCTCTATCCGAGTTGTTCGTTGGAAATGATAGCATGAGGAGGAACCGCTATGACTCCTTGAGCAATGAAGCCGAAGGCTTTTTCAAGCTTGATGGTGAAGATCATGAGATGATGTATAGAAGATTGGTGACAATAGCCACAATCTTCCGGGAAGTTGGTGCCTCTCATATTGATGATGCTTGGATCAAGAGGAAGTATGTCAGTTCTATGATGGCATGTGAGCCAACCGATGTCAAGAGTCTTCAAGGAAGACACAACTACCATCTCATGACGTCTAATGAGGTTATGCAAGAGATGGCCGCTTATAAGGTAGCCACTAAGAATGCTCAAGACGCAAGGGAAAGGGCTCTTGGAATGCAAAGAGGCACAACCAACCTTGCCTTGAAGGCTACCGTTGAGGAAGACAACGATGATGATGATCTTGGAAGCTTTGCCGCCATGTCCGAGGAAGCACTCAAGATTGCTTACAATGATCATCTCGCTCTTGCGGCTCGCACATTTTGGAACAACCCCTCAAGAGGCAAGATGCGTTTTGACAAGAGTGCACCTCAAGCCGATAGGGTCTCACCCTCCAAGTCAAGGACATGTTACAATTGTCAAGACAAGTTCCATTTCGTTGCCGAGTGCCCTTATGAGAAAAGAGAAGAGCATGGTGGACGTCTAGTGCTCAAGGACAAAACCAAGATGCCTCCCAAGAAGGCCTATGGAAAGAAGAGGCCTTTTAACAAGAAGCCTCGCATCGTGTTGTTGACTCAAGAGGAGTATCCTACCGATGATGAAGAATCGGAGGAAGAAACGCCAAATGAAGTGGCGGATCTTGCCACCACATCAACAACTACCGTTTCTCCATCAACAACAAGAACTCCTTCAACTACGACAAGCTCTTCATCATCACTATTCACATCGCCAAATGAGAATTCCATCACCAAGAGCTCAAGGTGTCTTATGGCAAAGGCATCGGAGGTACCTTTATCCTCTTCCTCTACCATGAATGAAATGAATGAACTTGATGATGCCTCTAGCCTTTAAATCAAGCAAGAGCTTGTGGCATTCGACTCTTTTATCACTAACTTGCAAGGTGATAGCAAAAAACATGTTGGTGCCCTCATGGCTCGGATTGGTGAGCTAGAGCATCTCAATGAAGAGAAGGGTAAGATAGAAAGAGAAGACACTATTTCTCTATCTTACTTGAAATCCTCTCTTGAGGAGGTTGAAGAGTCTCATGCTCGTCTTGAGGAGCAACTTGAAACTATTGAGGAAACTCATAATTCCTCACATGCTAAGCTCATTAAGGATCGTGATATGTACTTTGCTAAATTCAAGGTGGCTCAACAAGATAAAGCCGAATTTGCGGTTGGGCATGTTAGACTCATTGAGGACATGGAGAAGCTCGTCATAGCTCACAAGGCTTTGGAGAGTGAACATGCTCTTCTAAAGGAGTCGTATGCTCAACTCCAAACTCGGCTAACTAACCTTGATTCTCTTAGCATCTCTACCTCTAAGTGTTCGTGTGATAATGCTAATCTTGTGAAGGAGAATGCTAGGTTGAAGAGTGAGATGACTAAGGCCTCGACATCCAAGATCATCCTTCTCAAGGGTAAGCAAGTTGTTGAGACTCCCATCGTGGAGCCTCACACTCGACAAGGAAAGGAAGGTCTTGGATATGTGCCTCCCATGAAGATGAATGCCAAGAAGGGTATTCCCAAGAGCATCAACCCCATCCAAGCCAAGAAGGCCGACTCCATTCAATCCAAGGAAGGTCTTGCGAGTAGGAATGTCACAAGGGGCAAGCCTACTCGTAAAGATCACGCCGGGGACAACAACCCTAACTATGCTTTATATGTCGATTATTATGGGAATGTTTGTGCTCGTTACATTGGACCCTACTATGGTTTTATTTCATATGCTATTTGGGTTCCTAAGTCTCTTGTCTCTAACCATAAAGCGCACATTGTGAAGCAATGGGTTGCTAAATGCAAGAAGTGATCTCTTGTAGGATCCTGCTCCCGGTGGTTCAAAATGGATAATTGATAGTGGATGTACAAGTCATATGACCGGGAGCAAAGAACTCGTCACGGAGTTGAAATCTAATGAAGATCAAGTAACTGTGACGTTTGGTGACTTATCAAGGTCTAAGGTAACCGGGCTTGGCAAAGTGGTAGTTGCCCCCGACATTACTCTAGTCAATGTTATGCTTGTTGAATCTCTTGGCTATAATTTGTTATCGGTTCGTGCCTTAACAAAGATGGGGATCTCTCCCTTCTTTGATAAGGACATTGTGGTCCTCTTGTGGAGTAAGTCGCTAAGAGTGGCTTTCGTGGGATACGTGGAGCATGAGCTCTATGTGGTGGACTTCTCCGGAGCCACCACTTTTCAAGCCATGTGTCTCTTCGGAAAAGCCGACGTGGGTTGGCTTTGGCATCGCCGACTAGCCCACGTAAACATGCGTACTTTGCAAAGTCTCCACAAGGGTGGCCACATCCTTGGACTAAAAGATCATGTTTTCTTTTCAAGGGATCGAATTTGTAGAGCTTGTGTGGAAGGCAAGATGCATGATATTCCTCATCCTAGCAAGACCATCATATCTTCTTCCCGGATTTTGGAGCTACTTCATGTTGATCTATTTGGACCAATTCCGGAGATAAGTCTTGGTGGCAAGAAATATTGTCGCGTGATTGTTGATGACTACTCAAGGTATACATGGGTCTATTTCTTCAAGACCAAGGATGAAACTCAACAAGTCTTCATCGACTTCTCAAAGGAAGTTCAACGCCAACATGACCTTCCCATATTGGTTGTTCGAAGTGACAATGGGTCGGAATTCAAGAACTACAGTCTTAACGACTTTCTTAGTGAAGAAGGCATTCGTCATCAATATTCCGCTGCTTACACTCCTCAACAAAATGGAGTTGCCGAAAGAAAGAACCGGACTCTCATTGATATGGCGAGATCTATGTTGGCGGAGTTCAAGTCTCCCATCAACTTTTGGGCGGAGGCTATTTCCACCGCTTGTCACTCATCAAATCGCCTCTACTTCCGCAAGGGCTTGAAGAAGACTCCATATGAGATCCTTACCGGCAATAAACCCAACATTGGCTACTTCCGAGTGTTTATATGTAAGTGCTATTATCTCGTCAAGGGTGTCCGGTTGGGTAAGTTACACTCTAAATCTATTGAGGGAATTTTTGTCGGATATGGTAGCGAGTCCCACACTTATAGAGTCTTTGATAAATCCTCCTGGATTATCATAGAGTCTTGTAGTGTGGAATTCGATGAAAATAATGGCTCCCAAGTGGAGCAAGTTGGTGTTTGTGATGTAGGTGATGAACAACCTTTTGATGCCATTAAGAAGATGGGGGTGGGATTTCTTCGCCCCATTGAAGTCCATCAAGAAGTTGTTCAAGAAGACGCAAGTTCTCCCATCAAGGAGACCTCACCATCACAAGAACCACAAGGTGGCTCACCCATAGCAAATGATGAATCCGTCAAGAACAATCTCAAGATCTTCCTCAACAAGAGCATACTACTTCTTCTCAAGTTGAAACTCAAGAGGATCATCAACAAGAACTTCATCAACAAAAAGATCATGTCTTCTCCACCAGGATTATTGAAGACAACTCCACTTCTCCAAGTTCTACTCAAGGGCAAGATCATCCTTCTCCACCACACGAAGAGACTTCTCATGATGATCAAGGCCCTATAGAAGGTCAAGACGAGGATCCAAAGGATCAAGATGGTCAAGAAATTGTCCCCACAACAAGGGCGGCAATTGAAACTCGTCGTAAAGCTCGCTTTGCTAATTCTTTGGAACTTCGGGCATTATCTCTCGACAAGGTCATTGGTGATATACGAGCAAAGGTCTCCACACGAAGTCAATTAGCTCATTTTAGTGAGCATTAAGAACATATTTCCATGGTCGAGCCCAAAAAAAGTTTTCGATGCTCTTGAAGATCCCAATTGGTTAGGGGCTATGCATGAAGAACTTAACAACTTCGAGCGCAACAAAGTGTGGCGCCTAGTTGAGAAGCTTAAAGATTGCCACAACGTTATTGGCACTAAGTTGATCTTCAAGAACAAGCAAGATGAACATGGTATCGTTGTAAGGAACAAGGCACGGTTGGTGGCCCAAGGTTTTCTCAAGTCGAAGGCATCGATTTTGGAGAAACTTTTGCTCCGGTTGCAAGACTCGAATCGATACGCATTCTTATCGCTTATGCTTCTCACCATGGTTTAAAATTGCAGCAAATGGACGTAAAAAGCGCCTTTCTTAATGGTCCCTTGCAAGAACTTGTGTATGTTAAACAACCCCCGGGTTTTGAAAACCCCAACCATCCTCACCACGTCTATGTATTGGACAAAGCTCTCTATGGCCTTAAACAAGCCCCCCGTGCATGGTACGAGCACTTGAGAGAGTTCTTGGTAGACCGTGGATTTGAGGTTGGGGTAATCGATCCCACTCTTTTCACTAAAAGGGTAATGGTGAACTCTTCATTTGTCAACTATATGTCGATGACATTAGTTTTGGTTCTACTAACCGTGTGTTCAATGATGAGTTTTCCAAGTTAATGACCGGCAAGTTCGAGATGTCCATGATGGGTGAACTCAAGTTCTTTCTTGGCTTTGAGATAAGGCAATTGAGGGAAGGGACCTTCATATGTCAAGCCAAGTACATTCAAGATATGATCAAGAAATTCAAATTGCTTGGACTTAATGGTGTGACTACTCCTATGCAAACCAAGTGCCACCTCCAACTCAACCCCGACGGTAAAGAGGTAGACCAAAAAGAGTATCGTTCTTTGATTGGGTCTCTTATTTATTTGTGTGCGTCTAGGCCCGATATCGTTTTAAGCGTTGGAGTGTGTTCTCGTTATCAAGCCGCGCCTAAGGAAAGTCATTTGATGGCCGTGAAGAGAATCTTCAGATATTTGGTTCATACCCCTTGCTTTGGATTGTGGTATCCCAAAGATGGCACCTTGTCTCTTTGTGGATACACCGACTCCGATTGGGCGGGCGACATTGATGATAGGAAGTCCACATCCGGGACGTGTCAATTTCTTGGAAAAGCTTTGGTGAGTTGGTCCTCGAAGAAACAAAATTGCATATCATTATCCACGGCGGAGGCCGAGTACGTCGCCGCCGCAAGCGGATGTACTCAACTTCTTTGGATGCGGCAAACTTTACAGGATTACGGTGTCCTCTTGGACAAAGTGCCGCTTTTATGTGATAATGAGAGTGCCATCAAAATTGCATACAATCCGGTGCAACATTCAAGGACCAAGCACATTGAGATTCGTCATCACTTCATCCGCGATCACATGGCACGAGGAGATATTGATCTATCATATGTTGGTACAAGGGATCAATTGGCGGATATCTTCACGAAGCCCCTTGATGAAGTCCGTTTTTGCTACTTGAGGAATGAGCTCAATATCGTAGATTCTCGGGCCTTAGCTTGAAATCCGTACACTCACTCCAACGTTTAAGGCTTTATTAGACCTAGAGGTACGCATGGACTTAGGGGGAGTGTTTTCCTAATACATTGGACTCTTCCTCCCCCTAATATGCATATAGTGACATATCATTGCTAAAACTTCAAATTAAATAATTTGTGAGCTTCAATGTTGAGATGTAGTTATGGACCCAAGATATATCTTCGCGGTACCATGCTACAACTCATACATGGTGGCCTCGGCCACCAACACTCTTTTTCTTTGGACTCTATTTGGTTTTATTTTGATTCTCACTTGCATTGGCTTTGGCTCCTTTTGGAAAAACACACTCTTGGTTGGTCTTCTTTTGTGCTTTATGATTCTTGCAACTTGAGTGTGTCTTCTTTTTCAGTTTGAGTGTCTATCCTAAGCCTTTCACTATCTTTAAACATGCTTTTCCCCACTCATGTCCCCTTTTGTTTCTTGTTCCTGGAGTTTTTGAGTTTGAACGGAAATCTCCGAGCCTTACTCGGAAATCTCCGGTCCACCAGAGAATTTTGAGACTAAGTCCATTCAAAAATCAGAACTGACATGTGATGATTATTGACCGGAAATAGTCCCGGAAATTTCCGAGCTGAGACTCGGAAATCTCCGGCCCCTGCGATTTTTCGGCACCTAAGTCCTTTTCAATTTCGGCACTGACCTCAGGCGAAGCTGAATCGGAATTAGAGCCGGAAATCTCCGGGGTCCGGAAATCTCCGGTCCGATGTCCGGAAATCTCCGAGCGTGCTAAAGTTGTCCAGGGCTAAGTCTGAATCCGGAAATAGCCCCGGAAATCTCCGGTACCCGGAGATCTCCGAGCCTCAGTCCGGAGATTTCCGGTTCAAATTTTTCTGTCTATATAAGGGCACGGGCGGACCGGCCGGTTCGGCCAGTTCATCCACCCCGTGCCCTATTCCTCTCTCTCCTCCAAAAATCTCCAAATCTTCCGTTCCTTGCTGCGGGTGGATCGTTCGAGGGTTTCTCGCGTGCTTCGGGGATCTTCTTCTCCTCCTCGAGAGCTTCGTTTTCATCCGCACGCCTTCCGCGATGTCTTCCGGTAACTCCTCGTTTTTTAAATCTAGGACGAAACTAGTTTTCGTTTAACCTAGCCGATTTAGGAGGTTGTTGCTTGTTTCCTTTGGTAGAATTGCTCCCCTTGGCATGCTCTACACTCCACGTGCACATATCTGTTTTTCGTTCATAGTTCTTGTTCAGATCTATCAAAATTTCGTGCAGACCGGAAATCTCCGAGTCAGACTCGGAAATCTCCGGACCCCGGAGATCTCCGAGTCAGACCCGGAAATCTCCGGCCAACTCAGAATCAAATCAGCTAAGGACAGAAACTGTGTTTGCAAAAACTTCTCTAGTACGTTCCATTTTCCTTCTCGGACATGAGTGCTTACCCCATATGGTTTCCATCCTATCTTTGCTGTGTGTTTGCAGGTTCCAACCCTCGAGGACGTTTCAAGCAAATCTCTACTCGTGGAAAAGGCAAACCAGTTCATTCACGCCCTCCCAGTGGTTCCTCAAGTGAAGATAGCACACCTGCTGAGTCTGCAGCTCTACTCAGGAAACCCACTGGGCCTAGCAAGAAGAAGAGGCCCGAACTTTGTCTTGATGACTTCAACAAAGGCAGTTTTCGCAAGTGGCGAAGTGAGCTATCCTACAATGTGGAGTCTGATGATCCTAAGTACTTTTGCACTGAGATGGCATGGCTCTACAGGGAAGTTTATCAGAAGTTCTCAATTGACAAGCCCATCTGCCCCATGAAGTGGATTGACTTTGACAAACTAATGAAGAAGGCTGATTATTTTGGTGGTGCTGTCAAGGTATGTGGACTTCTGGGTCTGGAGCACTTGATGAGGACTGAGTGCAACTACAGCGTATCTCTTATCCATCAGTTCTATGCTACTGTGGTGTTTGACTCCTCAGAGGATATTGGGATGACCTGGATGTCTGGCAGGCAGCGCTTGACTTCCTCTTTCCGAGAGTTTGCTCGGATTCTTGGCTGTCCCTTCAGTGGTTTGTCTGTTCCAGCTGGTGCCCGCATGCATGTCCAGGGCATTGCTTACAACAAGCATGTCATGTCTGATCTTTATCAGCCTGGAGGAAGGATTGGCTCTCAGAATGGTCTTCTCCCTACTTATGATATTCTGCTTCGCATGTTCCGTTGGACTATTGCTCCCATTGCAGGTAATGCGGACAATATTGCTGGGGCTCTAGTCAACTTGATGGCCAAGGCTCATGCGGCCTATCTTGGTGAGTATGAGGTTGAGGAGGAGGTCTACAAAGTGGATGTCATGGATTTCATTTTCCAGGAGATGTCTCTAGCAGTTTTTTAGAGGAAAGTTCCTCCATATGCTCCCTATGTGATGTTACTCATCAAGAGGCTCTACAAGCTTTCTGAGCAAGACGGAGATGATTTTGATGCAGCCTTTGGTACTCAGCCCCACAAGGCAGCCCTGCTTATCCAGAAATCTGCTCACCTTGTTCAACAACAAGCCACCATGCAAGATATCAACGAGGATGAGATTTTTGGTGGTCCTTCTCGGGTTCCCTCCAATCCCAACATCAAGAAAGCTGCCAAGAAGAGTCGCCCATGGGTAGTTCGAGCTATTGAGAAAATCATGAACATGAACTGTTGCATTCACAGTGAGAACTACTCCATCTACTCTCAGAACCATCGCATTATGAAGCGCCAAGAGGAGATGATGGCTCATATGAAGATGCCTTCTCCGAAGCACCGTTTGGAGCCTGTGGTTCCTTTCAAGGATTGGAATGCAGATGGACTCACTTTTGATTGGGATGATGCAGTGCCAGAGGACAGCGATCTCGAGTATGATGATGATGCTGAGGAGGACGAGGATGATGATGCCGAGCAGGATTCCGACTCTTGAGTCATGGGACGTTAGTGGAACCTCCTCCCTTTTTGGTATCTTGATGCCAAAGGGGGAGAAGTATCTCTAGGACTCTCAGGATTTGCATGGGTTGGGAGCACTTCCTTCTTTTCGTTTTTTTAAGTGCTCCCTATTTTCGTGACTATTTATTTTCTTCATGTGTGTGAGACATGAGTACCGTTAAATTCTCTATTGTAATAACTCTATTGTCTAAGTTTGTTGCTTCTTGTATGTATTGTGTATTTGTGTGTTTTGTAAAATCTAGGGGGAGTGTTGATCCTAAGGAACGTGCACTTTGTATTCCAAAAACATCCTAAAAATAGTGCACTCACTTAGGGGGAGCTCCGTCTATATTTTGCAAATCCGTTCTCCTTTCGTGTTGTCATCATTCGCCAAAAAGGGGGAGATTGAAAGTGCATTCTATGCACTCCCAGATTTTGGTGACTAATGACAACACAAAAGGTATTCTAATGTTTGTGATGAAGCTTGCAGGTTCTTTTACAGATCGTTTGATAAAGAGGAACACTTACTTGGCCTAAGTTTCATTTCTACTTCACTTGGTCTTTCTTCAGGATTTCAGTCAGGAGATTTCCGGGGTTCGGAGATTTCCGGTCCCCAGACCGGAGATCTCCAAGCCAATCAAGTTTTTCGCTAAGTCTCAAATCAGAATGCGTACTGACTCCAACTCAGGCTGAGCCGGAAATGCTCTCGGAGATTTCCGGCGCTCGGAGATTTCCGAGCCCCAGTCCGGAGATCTCTGAGTGGCAGAGGAATTTCAACCAAGTCCAGAACTCAATTGCGTACTGACTCCAGCTCAAGCTGAGCCGGAAATGCTCCCGGAGATTTCCGGCGCTCGGAGATTTCCGGCGCTCGGAGATTTCCGAGCCCCAGTCCGGAGATCTCCGAGTGGCAGAGGAAAATCAACCAAGTCAAGAAGCTAAATCAGTACTGATCCAGAGTCAAGTTCTACCTGAATTTCTACCGGAAATATCCGGAGTCCGAAGATCTCCGGTCCTCAACCCGGAGATTTCCGGGCTGGCGGCTGTACAACGAGCAGATTCTGGGAGGGGTATAAATACCCATCCACCTAACTCCAGCAGACTAAGCTTCCAGATTTTCTCTCTCCTCTATTGGTGCTGAATCTCGTTTCTTCCGGATCTCCCAATCTAGCCACTCAAATCCTTTGATACTTGGGGATCTGAGGAAGAAGCCACCGATCTACAACTCCACCGAAGCGATTTGATTTCCCCCCTCTATTTCTTGAGGGGCAACGAATCTAGGGTTCCTTTGTGGATACCTAGGTTCATCTTTGTGTGTTCTTGGTCCTTTGTGGATTCCTTTGTGGATTTGACCTGTTGTGGTCATTGTGGGAGTCCCCAATTCAGTTGTGGGTGTGTTCCTCACGTGTTTGTACGTGATCTTCTCCGCCCTTAAAGGAGTCCTTAGTGGAAGAGTGGATTCGCACCTTTGTGGTCGAATTCATAGGAGAATAGGGTGAGGCCTTTGTGGCGTTGAGCAAACCTTCGTGGTAGCTCGCACCCCTCCAACGAGACGTACACCTTTGTGGTGGAACTCGGGATAAAATCGATGTCCTCGAGTTCCTATGGTTGTCTTGCTCCACTCTCCTTTACTGCATTCCGTTCTTGTTTAGTTTCCTTGTTGTCTTTCACTTGTATCACCTAGTTGCACATTTAGACAACTTACTTTCCGCTAGCCTAAAAACTGAAAAACACATAAAAATTGGTCACCACCTATTCACCCCCCCCCCCCTCTAGGTGGTCAACTGCCGTTCAGCGCTGGCACCATCACCATCCATGGACATGTCCTGGATGCTACGCGCGCTGTCGAGACAGCCTACAAGGTAGCCGCCATGGAGTTCCCTGCTGATGAGGACATGGAGCCTCTCGAGAGACCCAAGAAGAAGAAGCAGCTGTTCTCCCAGGAGCCAGCCGCTACAAAGAAAGTCTCTCTAAGCTCCAACAACTCGGGGGCTGAAGGCTCGGGGGCTAGCGTCACCTTTGGCGCTGCTCTGCCTCCCAAATAGGAAAGCGCACTCGTCGCCTTCCTCCGGGCAAACTCTGATATGTTCGCATGGACTCCGTCAGATACGTCCGGTGTACCGAGGTAGGTGATCGAGCACCACTTAGTCGTGTGTCCAAACGCACGCCCCGTCAAGAAAAAAGCAAGAAAGCAAGCCCCCGAGAAGCAAGCATTCATCGTCAAAGAGGTCGAGAAGCTAAAAGCGGCAAATGTCGTCCACGAAGTCGCGCACTGTCGTGGTGGTGTCACGGCAGATGCCATAGGATGGCTAATGTGTGGGGTCGATGGACGTTGGTGGATCCGGGGAGGGATAGCGAGCTGAAGAGCACACACGGGGAGGATCCCGGTGTAACCGAGATCTCCCAAGAACGAGAAACAAGATCAAGGCGCGAGGGGGAAGATCTAGCAAACAAGAACAAATGCACGAAGGCACACAACACACACACACGATATACCCAGGTTCAGGGCCCTCGTGAGGAGGTAACACCCCTACTCCTGCCTTTCCTCTCAATATAAGTGTGATACAAGGGATACAACTTGCTCTTAGAGCTCTTGAGGTGAAGAACACGAAGACCTAGATGAACTCAAGGGATGATGAAGTAAATGCTCTAGGAGTTAATGAAACTAGAGTTTTGGCTCCCAAGTTGGTCTCTCCTTCACAAGAGCAATTATGGCGCCTTTTATAGAGTTCCGGCCAGGAGGGCCGGAAACCCTAATCCGGCTTGGCCCCACTGGACAGGCCTAACCGTTATGTCGACACCGGCTAGTGCGACCTAGTCGCCGTGCTATCCGGCGTAGCCCCTTCGTCATCATTCCGGCAAGGACAGCAGGCGTCGTCCTGGAACATCATTGTCCCCCTGTCAGAGACAGGACATGTCTTTGCCCATCCCGGATAGCCTTTTCCGGATTGCCAGGCTAGGCACGTCCAGTCTTGTCGTACCGTTGTCGTACCGGCTGACGCGCTCCCGTGTCAGGCGGGAGGTGACCATGCTTCCGTGTCAGGCGGGAGGTGACCATGCTTCCGTGTCAGACGGAACGGTACTTCCCCCCGCATCAGGCGGGAAAGCCTGTTGCAGACCGTTGACGGCCTACCGGGATCCCTCATGCCGGTCATCTTCTTGCTCGACGTTACGAGTCCTTCCTGCACAAGTCTAGCACCGAGATAAATGTTCCGGTTAGCACTTACCCGGATTTCCTATCCGGTAGCCCGAGTACTTCTCCTTCCGGGAGTCTCCTCGGAGGCACAAAATCCGAGATCCTTTCCGGATGCACCCGAGTTCGTCTTAGGATGAGTATCTCTAGGACTAGCCTCCCGAAGATGTCTTAGCCTATCAGCAAAGACATCTTCGAGAAGCTAGTTCTCAGAGGAACCACCCGCTGATGCTTGTGTTGTTAAGAGGGCTCGGGGTGGCTATTTATAGCCGCCAGAGATGACCTTTGCGCCTGCCAGGAGGCGCCTTGCACTCTACCAGCTCTCAAAGGTCAAGTTGCCCCTTCAGCGCACTAGGGGGTGGCCTTTGCTCTCGCCCAAGGTCAATCACTGTTGCCACACTGCTGGATTACGCCGGGATCTGCCCTACCGGGGGGGCAGCCCCCCGACACTAGTCCCCGAAGCTGGTGCTGCGCAGCGACCCCGGATGATGTGCGGGATCAGCTTTAATAACAACAATCTCCCTAGACAATATGAGACTGTCCTTTGACTTGATGCCGAGATGAGTTTTACCGAGATCCTCGCACCGAGATCGTTTCGACCGGAAGGCCATGCTCCTAACCGGATAGTGCCACGTGAGTGAATCTTTATCGTTGGCTCCGCATTGAATTCAAGATCTTTGGCTGGGTCCCACCCGAGGTCCTGTCGAATCAGAAACGCACTCGAGTGCTTCTGACCGAGCACGCCGCCGCTCGGGTTCGCGCGCCGGGAGCCGCAGCCGATCCGAAGTCCAACCGTTGGGGCTGTGTGGCCCCCGGTGTGGCCGGATCGGGCGCTCCGGTGGACGCCACGTGTCGCGCTGCACAAAATAGATCCCACCCACAATCGGAGAGATCATGGGCGGGAAATTCGGAAACCGCTCCGGACCCCCCCCCCATAAATAGGGGACCGGAACGGTCATCTCTTCTTCTTCCCCAACTCTTCACTTCTCCCACCACCGTCACGAGCGCCTCGCTGTCGCCGCGCCCGAAGCTCAACCACCACCGTTCCCGCTGGTCGCCGGAGCTCTTCGCCTCCACCATCGGGTCGCGCCATTCTCGCTCACCACCGGCCTCGCTTCCTCCGGTAATTTCTTCCCTCCGCTCCGATGAACTTCTTCACGGGGATAATGCTTCGCGTTCGATCGTGCAATTACGCACCCGTGGTGGCGCCGCCGACGGTGAGCACGAGCCGCGCGGTGTGGACGAGGACGCGTTCCATACCTTAGCTTTTGCTCGCACTAGGCCACACTCGTATCTTGCTCGAGCATATTTTTCATAGATCTTATTTGCTAGGAATCCGGTTGCTTTTAGGAGTTTGCGATCCGGTATCTTAGCTCCCGGTAGACTAACTCGACTAACTGCCGTAGCGGCTGCAGAATAGCCCGGACACATCCGCAGATCCCTCCGACATGGCTGACGAAAGTGTTCGGGGGTGTTGGGATGGGTCTGAGATCATGCAGAAGGATCTCGATTGGCTGTACTGGACTCACCGGATCCTGCCAGAGGTCGAGAGTCGACTTCCGGAGGACGAGGTATAACCGGAACCCCAACCCGGGGAATACGTTGTATTCCTTACGCATTTCGAGCGCGGGTTTGGGCTTCCGGCTAGCCCCTTCTTCCGCAACTTCCTCGACACATACTCGATGTGATTGACGCTCTTCCCCTCAGCTGGGCTTCGCCAGTGGCTCCGAAACCCACGGCCGTGACGAAGCGCGCCGAAACCCGGAAGCGTGCAGCTTCCGACACCAACCCTGCCGGTGCGTCCGGCACCACCCCCAAGAAGAGCAGGCCTAACAAGCAAACGGCCGAGAAGCCTCTACGCCGAAGGAGAGGTCCTCCCACCGTCGATTCCGGGTAAGATTTCTTTGCTTCGAGTTACATGTTCTTGTCTTCTCCTGAAGTCTTTACTGATATACTTCTTTCAGCGCTGCACTTGATGTTCCGGCATCGGTGGCTTCCCATCCTCCGGGATCCCGTACACCTAGCCCGCCTCGGGCTGCTCCTTCTCCATCTCGCCCCTCCGCACGAGAGAGCGAGCATCCTGCGCCTGGTGCCGCGCAGACTGCCGCGGCGACTCCGGATGCGCATCCCGTGGTGGACGAGATTCCGGCCCAGGCCACCACCGCACCGGAAGACGTCTTCCTTCCGGACAGCCCGTGCAGGGTGCCTGGGCTTGAGACGGACATCGTAAGTCCTCCTCGTCAGGTTGTGCCGGGAGCCTCCCCTCGGCAGGCCCCGGGCAAGCCTGCTCCGCCGAAACAGTCCGCGGCCCCTTCCCGGCAATCTGACCATCCTGTCGGGAAGCCACGCAGCAAGGCCGCCGGGCAGAAAACAGCCTGCGCCAAACCTGCTGCTCCTTCGACATCTTCGGCCCAAGACTTGGCCCTGAGCTCGGGTAAGTTTTCGCGATTACCGCCACCTCCTGCCGAGATCCCCACTGCTGCCCTGCATACGCTGCGAGCAACTGTAAGCTCCTTTATGCCTTCAGGATCCCGGGAGGTTGTTGCTGCTCGCGCGCCTGGCGGCTCCGGCATGCGTGTTGTTGAAGAATACAACCAAGCCTGGATTGCCGCCGATGCCTCCGAGATCGTGGAGGACTTGCACGCTGCCGGCCCTAGCCGCAGCGCCCAAGCTCTACACGCTCTTCAGGTGGCCGCGCTGGACGTTACTCGGGTGACCGAGGTAAGTTTGTTCCCTTTACCTTCTCCAAAAATTATTTGTTCCTTCCCCACTAGTCCCCGAGATTGGTGCTTAGTGCTCTAGATTCCACCGAATAGCAGACCACTAGGCTCCAATCTTAGAGAAAATCACAGGACTTGGAAGACGAGTCCCCGAGATCCTCCCTACCGAGTAGCTTTAAAAATTGTTCCATCTCCACTAGTCCCCGAGATTGGTGCTTAGTGCTCTAGATTCCACCGAATAGCAGACCACTAGGCTCCAATCTTAGAGAAAACCACAGGACTTGGAAGACGAGTCCCCGAGATCCTCCCTACCGAGTAGCTTTAAAAATTGCTCCATCTCCACTAGTCCCCGAGATTGGTGCTTAGTGCTCTAGATTCCACCGAATAGCAGACCACTAGGCTCCAATCTTAGAGAAAACCGCAGGACTTGGAAGACGAGTCCCCGAGATCCTCCCTACCGAGTAGCTTTAAAAATTGTTCCATCTCCACTAGTCCCCGAGATTGGTGCTTAGTGCTCTAGATTCCACTGAATAGCAGACCACTAGGCTCCAATCTTAGAGAAAATCACAGGACTCGGAAGACGAGTCCCCGGATCCTCCCTACAGAGTAGCTTTAATTCACATAGATCTCGGAACATCCCGAGTCCCCGGGATCCTTCCCGAGATTGATATAACTTTCTTTGTTTGAATTCAGGAGTGCGGCAAGAAACGGGGCAGCATCTTCCACCGGGTCCTTGCTGACCTCGGTCAGTCCAAGAAGTGCGAGGGGCGCCTCTAGGAGGAGCGGGATGCCGCGCGCAAAATCTCGGTGGAACAAAAGGTTGCGCTTGCCGCTACCCATGCCGAGATCGCGCGGCTAAGTGCTGAGCTCGAAAAGGCCAAATCTGCCGCGACCGACCTGAAGGCGCGCTTCGTGGAGGCGTCGAAGAAGCAGAAGGAGACCTTGGATCAATCCGAGGCGCGCGCGCACCATGCCGAAACCGGGCTGGCGCTTCTCCGGTCGCAGGCCGATACTTGGCTCTCTGAGCTAACCGGATTGAACCGGGATCTTAACAGTAAGTTGACCGACATCCTCTTTCTCCTGCTCTCTTTCTTTACTGCTACAATCCTTATGACCTAGTCGCTTGACAGCTCTTATTTTTAAGGGGGAATTCGAGCACTCCCGTGACGCTGCCAATCTTGCAGTCGCTGCCGCCCGGGAGAAGTGCGCCGGGAAGGGCCCCGTCTCGGACTCTTGGGACATTGAGGATCACCTCACTGCCCTGAAAGCCTGGATAGTGCCTCTCCGGTCGATCGGGCGCGCCGCGGTTCACGTCCATGGAGCATTATGGCCGGGCGTCAGCGCTACCCTCTCGGTCAGCGAACTGGCGAGTGCGCTCCGAGCTGCCGGGAAGCGTGTCCACGCTTGGAAGCGCTCCGGTGCGCGGGATGGTGCCGATCAAGTCTTGAGCCATGTACTTAGTTGGTATGAGGGTCTCGACCTTGACGTGGTCCAGCACATGCGCACCATCTCGCCGTGGTGCACCGATCCGGCTAAGGTCCATCGGCGCCAAGAAGTGGCGCATCGCATCGCCTCCTGGTCCAATATTTGCGTCTTCACCTCTAGTCTTGTCACCTCTGACTCCGAGTCAGACTACGAGGATGACGACGAGACCGGTGCCACTGATGATGCGGAGGCCGAGATCCCGGAGGAAGATGACGCCGCTTCCGGTGCCGCCACTGAGACCATGGTCTTCCGGGATGCTTCAACTCCACCGCCACCCGAGGCCTCTCAGACCGAGGCGCGTCCAGATGCCCCGAGTACTGCTGTCGGTGCTGAGGATACCGTCACCGCCGCTCCTGCTGCTGCTACCGCCGAGAAGCCGGCTTCCCCTACCCCTTAGAAATACTCAAGTGTAGAACTGTTAAATCCCCGGGATGCCGGGTGTCAGATGTAATATATACTCTTAAGAACCATATTTCGTACTAAGTTATATATTAAAACGAGCTATGTCGGTTTATTCTGCCACGAGTCCCCGAGTTCCTTTTCATGTTTACCATACTTAGGCAATTTCTGCTCTTGTCTACCATTTCGGCGTTCGACAGTCGAGTCACAAAATTCCATGCACAGCATACATTACTTAAGAATATCCGAGTTCTAGTTAACCGAATTCCCGACATAAAAAATAACCGGGTTAGTAAAACAGATATGCCGGATAAGCTCCTGCTCCGAGTCCCCGAGACCATTTTCGTGTTCCCCATATTTGATTCTCTTTGCTCTTGACTACCATTTCGGCGTTCGTCAGTCGAGTCACAAGATTATTTCACATGACATACATTACTTTGACTTTGAGAATCGATCTCGGAACTTTCCCGGCATACAGATAACATAAAAAATAGGTACCAGGCAGTCCCCGGGTTCCTTCCCGGGATGCCGACATGAAATAATAAATAAACGGAACAAAGTAAATGGGCATTCGACGAGGCAGTCCCCGGGTTCCTCCCGTGGTGCCGAACTTTCAATAATAGATAAAAACCGAAATACAACATACACTGTGCCCTTTATGTGTAAAAGGGTCGAAGCAGGGCTACATTCCATGGACGCTTGGTTTCCTCACCAGATTTGTCCATTACACCTTCCCTAGCCTCCTGTGCATCTACAAGGTAATAAGAATCATTGTGCAATGCCCTGCTTATCACAAAAGGTCCCTCCCATGGAGGTAACAGCTTATGCATTCCGGTCGTGCGTTGGATGAGCCTCAGCACAAGATCTCCTTCTCGGAACACTCTCGGGTGCACCTCCTGGCTATGATAGCGATGGAGGTTTTGCTGATAAATTGCAGACCGGGACAATGCCAATTCTCTTGCTTCTTCGAGTAAGTCAACGTCATTTTCTCGGGCCTCTTTCGCCTCGGTCTCGGTGAACATTGTCACTCTCGGGGAATCATATTGTATGTCGGTCGGGAGTACTGCCTCGGCACCATACACCATGAATAATGGCGTATACCCGGTTGATATATTCGGTGTGGTCCGGAGACCCCATAATACTGCTGGTAACTCCTCTATCCAGCATCCCGGAGTTCTCAACAGTGGTTCGATCAAGCGGGCTTTGATGCCGGCCAAGACCAATGCATTTGCTCTTTCGACTTGCCCGTTTGCTTCCGGGTGTGCAACTGATGCTACATCCAACCGGATTCCCTTCTCAGCATAAAATCGAGCGAATTCCCCCACAACAAAATTGGTGCCATTATCCGTGATGATGCTGTGCGGGTATCCGTACCTCAAGATGATGTCTTTCAGGAATTGCACGGCGGTGTGTCCATCACACTTCCGGATTGGCTTGACCTCTATCCACTTTGTGAATTTGTCCACCATGACCAGTATGTGTGTCATATTGCCTCTTGCCGGCTTGAACTGTCCAACCATGTCCAAACACCATACTGCGAATGGCCAAGTGATAGGGATTGTCTTCAGTGCCGATGCCGGCATATGTATTCGGTGAGCAAACCTCTGGCATCCTCCACACTTCCGGACAATGTCTTCTGCTTGCCGTAACGCAGTGGGCCAGTAGAACCCATGCCGGAACACTTTCGCCACCAGGGCCCGGGATGATGCATGATGTCCACACTCCCCCTGATGTATTTCCAGCAGCATCTCTTGGCCTTCTTCCGGTTCCACACACCTCTGGAGTACCTCGGTGACACTCCTTTTATATAGCTCTTGATTGATGATGGTGTATGCTTTTGACCTTCGCACTATCTGCCGGGCTTCCACTTCATTCTCCGGGAGGGTTCCTTCCAAGATGTAAACCATAATGGGCTGCGCCCATCCCGGGACAGGCCGAACCGAGAACACGGGAACATCTATGTCCATTGGTTCTGCCGACATCACCTCCATCATCATCTTTCTTTGCCTCTGTGAGCACTGTGATGCAGTCCCCGGGTTCGATGCGATGCTCCCGACTTCCACTTCCATGGGTACAACTTCCGAACTAGGCTCCTTGGGGATGAAAATAGAATCCGACTCGGGTGAGGGCTGAATAGATGGCTTCCTCAACTGTTCAAGAGCGATCCCGAGAGGGATGGCGTCTCGAGATGACCCCAGTTTGGACAATACATCCGCTGCTTCGTTTTCTCCTCTGGGTATGTGCTTGAACTCGCATCCCTCAAAAAATCCGGATATTTTCTGCACATGAAACCGATATAAGGCCATGTTGGCATCCAGTGCATCCCAGTTCCCCGACACCTGCTGCACCACGAGGTCGGAATCGCCGAAACACTCTATTCGGCGGATGCCGATCTCCTTGGCGACATTCAATCCATGAACCAAGGCCTCGTACTCAGCGACATTGTTAGATGCCCGGAAATGAATTTGCAGGACATACTTCAGCACATCTTGTTTTGGTGAGGTGAGAACCACTCCGGCACCCAACCCGATCTTGGCCTTGGAGCCATCGAAATGCATCCTCCAGAAATTGTAATCCGGCATCGGAGGTTCATACTGCATTTCGGCCCAGTCTACCAAAAAGTCCGGCAGCGCCTGCACCTTGATGGAATCTCGTCTCTCGTATACCGGAGCGTACGGAGACAACTGGATGGCCCATTTGGCAACCCGGCCGCTAGCATCCTTGCAACCAATGATTTCGGCGAGAGGAGCCTCGCACACCACTGTGATTGGGTGCTCTTGAAAGTAGTGCTTGAGCTTGGTCACTGCCATGTACACTCCATACGCCATCTTCTGGTAGTGCGGGTAGTTCTGCTTGGATTCCGAGATCACCTCACTGAGGTAATACACCGGTCTCTGTATCAGTTTGCCCCCTTCTTCCCTCTCTACTACAATGGCTACGCTAACTACCCGGTTAGTGGCGGCAATATACAGCAGCATAGGCTCCTTGGGCAACGGGGACGCCAACACGGGTGCTATTGAAAGCATTCTCTTCAAATCGTTTAACGCCGCATCGGCCTGCGGGGTCCAAAAAAATGTTTTGCTCTTCTTCATCAACTGGTACAGGGGCAAGGCCTTCTCACCTAGTCGGCTCACAAACCGACTTAGGGATGCAAGACAGCCAGTGAACTTCTGCACATCTTTGAGACGTACATGCAATTTCATGCTCTCAATAGCACGTATCTTACCCGGGTTGACTTCAATTCCCCGACTTGAGATGAGGAAACCGAGTAATTTCCCTGCCGGAACGCCGAATGTGCATTTATCTGGATTCAACTTCATACGGAACCTTCTTAAGTTCTTAAATGTTTCCCTCAGATCATCGATCAATGAGGCTTTTTCTTTTGTTTTTATGACTATGTCATCGACATAGACCTCGGCATTCCGGCCTATCTGGTCATGCAAGCATTTCTGCATGCACCTCTGGTATGTGGCACCCGCATTTCTCAAACCGAAAGTCATGACACGATAGCAATAAGCCCCATATGGGGTAATAAAAGAAGTTTTCAATTGATCATCCGGATTCAGAGGTATATGGTGAAAACCAGAATAGGCATCTAAAAAAGTTAAGAGTTCACTCCCGGCAGTGGAATCGATCACTTGATCTATCCGGGGTAGTGGGAAGGGGTCCTTCGGACATGCCTTGTTGAGGTTGGTGAAGTCGATGCACATGCGCCACACCTTAAGCAGGAGGGGATCATCTTTCTTCTTCTCTACCAGGAACGGATTTGATATCCAATCCGGGTGCAGTACTTCCATTATGAATCCGGCGGCCAGCAGTATAGCCAGATGCTCCATGATGGCAGCTCTTCTTTCATCCGAGAGGCGCCTAGTCGGTTGCTTCACCGGCTTCGCATCCGGCCTAACAAACAGAGAGTGCTTAGCCCCTCGGAACACCTTGCAGATCGTCACTCGACCACGCAAAAGCATCCCGGTTCTCACGGAGGAAGTCGACGAGCTCGCCTTCCTATTTGTTGTCCAGGTTGCTGCCAATGATAACTTGGCGCTCCGGGTTGCTGGGGTCCACCCCCACCTTCTTCGTCTCCTTAGGTGGTTGGAATGATGCACCCTGCTCTGGGTTCACCATCCCGGGCATTCCGAGTTGGGAGGTCTTGGCCAGCACCACCACCTGCTGGATCCTCTTCTTTTCTTCAGCTGGGACTCGGCTAAGCACGAGCCGGCCGAAGCACACTCCATGGAGCGCTTGTGGTCTCCCGAGATGGTGATTATGCCGTTAGGACCCGGCATCTTCATCTTCAGGTAGCCCATGTGAGTTGAGATCATGAACTTGGCCAGGGCCGGCCTGCCGATCAGTGCGTGATACGGGCTTTCGAGGTCCACGACCTCGAATTCCAAGCTCTCGGTTCGGCAGTTCTCCCGGGTTCCGAATAGCACCTCAACCCAGATTTTACCCATGGGTGAGCAAGAGACTCGGGCACGATGCCATGGAAGGTCGTCTCGGTAGGTAGCAAGGTGTTCATGGACACCCCCAGCTTCAGCATCGTATCCTTGTACATGATGTTAATGGCGCTGCCATTGTCAATCAGAACCCGACTGAAGCGGACGTTGAGTCTTGGCCCGACAAAGGTTGGGTCTACCACCAAGGCGTACGCCTCCGGCTTAGGCATAACTCTGGGATGATCCTTCCGGCTCCACGTGATCTCCATCTCGGACCAGTGCAGGAACTTGGGTACCGCCGGAATCACATCGTTCACTTCCAGGGCACGCTGTCGCACACTCTTCCGGTCAGTGGGCTCGGTCACGAAGACCACATAGCTCTGATGTGCCTCCCGGTAGCTGCCTTGCTGATGTCCGGTTTGATTACTGGGGCCTGCACCATTGTCGTTCCGGGTGTGCACCACGTTCACCGGCCGAGGTGGGGGTCCTCGCTGAGGCTGATTAATCCGGATCACGTTGGCTCCCGAAGTCGGAGGAGGAGGTCTCGGAATGTTGGGTCGAGATGCCGGAGCACTCGGCCGAATAGCCCCCGAGCCGCCCTCCTGCAATGTGCGCTGATACCAGCTGCACTGCCGGGAGGAGTGGTTCGCCGGCTTGTTAGCCTCCAGGGTGTGGTAACAGCATGGCTTGTTCAGCATCTCTTCATATGTCAGGGGCTTCTTCTGGTCCACCCAAATTTTCTGTACTTCCTGGCTCTGACCCCAAGCCGGGCCACTTGTCTTCTGACGCTGACTGTTGCCGGCATCCTCTTGATCTCGGGTCACCGCTGCGACATGCTGCGCGGCATGGTGGTACTCGGGCTGATTCCTCTTCTGGCCAAAATCCTGGCGATCATGGCTTCTGCTCGATCCCGAACGCTGAGGTCCCGCATTCCTCCTGTTGGAGTCACCGACATCCACCAGGGGTTGCATGGGATCTCCAAGCGTGTAGGTATCGGCGATGCGCATGGTTTCTGCCAAGGTCGCCGGCATCTTCCTTTGCAATTTCTGCCAAAGCATTGAGCCGTGCCGACATCCTTGCGCAAACCAGGAGATGGCCTGTGCCTCCACCACTCCATCGCAAGAATTGCGAATTTTGCTCCACCGGGTAAGGTACTCCAGGTCAGTTTCGTTGATCCTCTGCCTATAGATGGCGAGCTGTTGAGGCCTGTTTGGCCTTTTGTACGTGCTGGTGAAGTTGCTGATGAACGCCTCCTCGAAATCTAACCAGCAGTCTATGCTGCCAGTTCTCAAGTTGTTCAACCAGATCCTGGCAGGTCCTTCCAACATCTGCGGCACGTAACGTACCGCCCAGCGTCTGTTTCCACCGGCTATGCTTACTGCAGTTACATAGTCGGTCAACCAGTCCTCCGGCTTCTTGCTGCCGTCATAGGTCTTAGCACCTCGGTTGAGCTGAAAATTCCGGACAGGCGGCTCCCGCATAATCCGGGGTCCAAAGCAGGCAGGTCCCGGAGGTCCTTGCTCTTCCACTAGCTCGGATTGGTGAATCCGGTCGAGCCGAATTTTGGCATCTGCCGGATCCAGTTGCCTGGTTCCTATCCGAGATCCCAAAGGATTTTCATTGGGCTGGTACCCGAGCTGCTGCAACCTTGAGTTGCCATCGTTGTGCCGGTCTTGTACTGGGATCACAGCCTGCTGCGGGATAGAGGCGGCCTCCCTTCGTGGGTTTCCCTGAACATGTGGCGGATTCCGGGGTGGATTACCACGGCTAGCCGGGTTATTGTTTCCTACACCCCGGTCACCACCACCACGAGTGCTCTCTGCTTTCCCCGAGTTACGCTTCCCGGCTTGCTGGATACCGGCAAAGGCCGGGTCATAAGTCTGCAACTGCTTGTTTTTTCCGGAGCCTCGACTTCTGCTCCGGCTCTTGCTCTTGCTTCTGCTCGGATGTGGGGAGGAGGCCTCTCCGTCCGATCTCTGGCTATCGGGCCTAGCTGAGTGCACTTGGGATCACGCCCCGGGGTTCTTTTTCTTGAAGGCTTGATTCCGCCGGTTGGCCTCGACGACCAACTCATTCACCCGCTCCTGCTGTTTGCGCAGAGCCTCACCGGGTAGCCCTGCCAGCTCTGCCATGGCGGCTTCAGCAGCCCTAAGAGTTTTTGTCGGGGAGCTGTATACCGGCTTCCCCGCCGAGATCATGCTACCCGCCTGACTGGTTGCGGCCCCACCGACCAGCTCATCATTTACTATTCTTCCTTTCTTGCGGAGATCCGCAATGCGTTTGTCCCGGGAGTCTATCTTAAGAAATCTGTGAGCTGCATTGTACTCCCGGAGGCTAGCATTGAGCTCACGCCGGATCTCGGCGATCTCTTGCGCTTCGGCGAGTAGCAACCTACGCTGCTCATCCAAGTCAGCCGAAATGGCTTGGGTGTCTGCTTCAGCTGTCACGGAGACAACCAATTTGGCCACCAGATCTGAGAGGGGATCCGGGCGACGACGTGGCTGGGACGGCTGCGGATCGCCGTCTCGGGCCGCACCTCTTTCCTGAGGAGGTTTGGACAAACGAATGTGGCCGCTACCGGCATCGCTGTCGGCGTCCTGGTACTCCTCCTCGGTTGTCCCGACCATCATGACCGCGACGGGGCTCGTGGCGCGACTGGCACACGGACTCCGGTTGGCGCAGAGCATGGGAGGGTCCTCATCCTCCAGGACATTGTCCGGGTAGCTGGAGATAACCTCGGTGGCGACGTAAGTGGTGAAGCCACCGAAGTCGATGATGCATCCGTTCACCGGGAAGGGTTTGTTCCGGAAGCACCCTGCGTTGTCGCTGACGAAGTCCATCTCGCCTAGCCTTACGATAAGGCCAGAGAGAACCCGGATGCCGAAGTGAACAGGGGAGCCTGTCCGGATGTGTACACCAGCCAACGCCTCTGTCAGCCCCACGGTGGGCGCCAACTATCGTGGTGGTGTCACGGCAGATGCCATAGGATGGCTAATGTGTGGGGTCGATGGACATTGGTGGATCCGGGGAGGGATAGCGAGCTGAAGAGCACACACGGGGAGGATCCCGGTGTAACCGAGATCTCCCAAGAACGAGAAACAAGATCAAGGCGCGAGGGGGAAGATCTAGCAAACAAGAACGAATGCACGAAGGCACACAACACACACACACGATATACCCAGGTTCAGGGCCCTCGTGAGGAGGTAACACCCCTACTCCTGCCTTTCCTCTCAATATAAGTGTGATACAAGGGATACAACTTGCTCTTAAAGCTCTTGAGGTGAAGAACACGAAGACCTAGATGAACTCAAGAGAGGATGAAGTAAATGCTCTAGGAGTTAATGAGACTAGAGTTTTGGCTCCCAAGTTGGTCTCTCCTTCACAGGAGCAGTTATGGCGCCTTTTATAGAGTTCCGGCCAGGAGGGCCGGAAACCCTAATCCGCCTTGGCCCCACCGGACAGGCCTAACCGTTATGTCGACACCGGCTAGTGCGACCTAGTCTCCGTGCTATCCGGCGTAGCCCCTTCGTCATCATTCCGGCAAGGACAGCAGGCACCGTCCTGGAACATCATTGTCCCCCTGTCAGAGACAGGACATGTCTTTGCCCATCCCGGATAGCATTTTCCGGATTGCCGGGCTAGGCATGTCCAGTCTTGTCGTACCGTTGTCGTACCGGCTGACGCGCTCCCGTGTCAGGCGGGAGGTGACCATGCTTCCGTGTCAGGCGGGAGGTGACCATGCTTCCGTGTCAGACGGAACGGTACTTCCCCCCGCATCAGGCGGGAAAGCCTGCTGCAGACCGTTGATGGCCTACCGGGATCCCTCATGCCGGTCATCTTCTTGCTCGACGTTACGAGTCCTTCCTGCACAAGTCTAGCACCGAGATAAATGTTCCGGTTAGCACTTACCCGGATTTCCTATCCGGTAGCCCGAGTACTTCTCCTTCCGGGAGTCTCCTCGGAGGCACAAAATCCGAGATCCTTTCCGGATGCACCCGAGTTCGTCTTAGGATGAGTATCTCTAGGACTAGCCTCCCGAAGATGTCTTAGCCTATCAGCAAAGACATCTTCGAGAAGCTAGTTCTCAGAGGAACCACCCGCTGATGCTTGTGCTATTAAGAGGGCTCGGGGTGGCTATTTATAGCCGCCAGAGATGACCTTTGCGCCTGCCAGGAGGCACCTTGCACTCTACCAGCTCTCAAAGGGCAAGTTGCCCCTTCAGCGCACTAGGGGGTGGTCTTTGCTCTCGCCCAAGGTCAATCACTGTTGCCACACTGCTGGATTACGCCGGGATCTACCCTACCCGGGGTCAGCCCCCTGAAACGCACCCCACTTGGCTCTCCAATGGCGTGGTCGTCCCAAAACCCACTGGAGGAGGCCGCCTCTGCATTGACTACACTGATGTCAACAAGGCCTGCCGCAAGGATCCTTATCCCATGCCAAGAATCGACTAGATCGTGGACTCCACGGCAGGCTGCGACCTCCTCTGTTTTCTAGATGCCTTCTCTGGTTATCACCATATCAAAATGGCTAAGGAAGACGAGGAGAAGACGGCATTCCTCACCCCTTGTGGTGTGTATTGCTATGTCCGCATGCCCTTCGGCCTGAAAAACGCTGGCGCCACCTTCCAGAGGCTCATCAAGCGGAACCCCGCCAAGTGCGTCTTCGGAGTGCCTTCAGGCAAATTGCTAGGCTTCCTCGTGTCCCACCGGGGCATAGAGGCAAACCCCGACAAGATCAAGGCCATAGAGGAAATGCACCCTCCACGCCGGCTTAAGGACACGCAACGTCTAGCATGCTGCATGGCCAGCTTGGGTCGATTCATCTCCAAGTTTGGCGAGAGAGCTCTGCCATTCTTCAAGATAATGAAGAGAACTGGCACCTTCAAGTGGACGCCTGAAGCGAAAAAAGCCTTTGAGGACTTGAAGAAGTAACTGGCCAGCCCACCAGTCATGGTTGCCCCAAGGACAGGCGAGCACCTGAAGCTGTATCTATCAGCCACTCCACAGACCGCCAGTGCCGTCCTGGTGGTGGAAAGAGAAGAGCCAGTCCTCCACAAGAAGAGTGCAACCACTCCAAAGCCAAAACCGCCTGACGAAGAGCTCTACAAAGGGGCAGGCCCCACCCACCCGCCGCCAGGCCCAGAGCCACAAGCGGAGCCTGCCTCAAGCCTACCTCCACAAGCTGATCCCGCCAAGGAACTTGAAGAGTCTCCACAGGACAACCCCCATGAAAGCCCTGAAGAGCCTCCACATGCCAGCCCCCTTGAGGGCCCTCCAGGGCCTCTTCAGGCAGACTGCGCCAAAGCTAAACTGACAACCCTTGTCGAGCATCCTGTCTACTTCGTCAGTACAATACTACGGGATGCTCACGAGCGGTACACAATGCAGCAGAAGCTCCTCATTACGCTCCTCATCGCCTCAAGAAATTTGTAACAATACTTCCAGGGGCACCCCATCACGGTGGTTATCTCATTCCCTCTGGATCAAATCCTACGCAACCCTAACGCCACCGATCCTGTCGCGGGATGGAACATAGAGCTACAGCCATTCAACTTGCGCTTCGATACCACACGGGTAATCAAAGGGAGAGCGCTGGCAAACTTTGTCACCGAATGGACTGATCCAACCCTGAAGAGCCTCTAGGAGAAGAACAAGAGCCCTCTGGAGATAAAATGTCCAGCCACTGGACCATGAAGTTCGATGGAGCTTTCGCTTGCTGTCACGGCGGGGCTAGCGTGATCTTGATCTCGCCCAAGGGCGACAAGCTCTATTACACGGTCCAGTTGTGCTTCGGAATCGACAAGATTTCCAACAATAATGCTGAGTACGAGGGCCTGCTCGCCGGCCTACGTGCCGCAATCGCTCTGGGCATCAAGCACCTACTCATCAAGGGCGACTCACAGCTGCTCGTCAACTTCTCCAACAAGAGCTACAAGTCTAAGGACGACCACATGGCCCCATACCTTGAAGAGGTCCGTAGGCTTGAGAAGCACTTCAGGGGCATGGAGCTCATGCACATCCCAAGGAAGGAAAATCAAGAGGCCGATGACATCGCCAAGCGCGCATGGAGCGAATCGCCCGCCAGGCAAAATCATACCTCATCCTAGAAGGAAATCTCTACCACAAGCGCCCAAATGGCATCACGCTCAAATGCGTCCCTCCTGAAGAAGGCAAAATGTTGATCAAGGACATCCACAGCGGGGAGTGCGGCCACCACTCGTGCGCCCGCACCCTCGCAGGCAAAGTCTTCAGGAGTGGCTTCTACTGGCCTCAAGCACTTCAGGATGCAGTTGACATTGTTCAAGCATGCGAAACTTGCCAATTCCACGCCAAGCAAATCCATCAACCCGTGCTGGGACTTCAGGCCATTCCGCTCTCCTCGCCGTTCGCGGTCTGGGGGCTGGACATCTTGGGACCATTCCCAACAGCGCAAGGGGGCTATCACTACCTCTTCGTGGTTATCGACAAGTTCACCAAGTGGCCCAAGGTGGAGACGACGCGCACAATTCCAGCAGGCGCGGTGGTGAAATTTATCAGAGGCATGGTCTGCCGCTTCGGAGTGCCTAACCGCATCATCACCGACAATGGCTCGCAATTCACAAGTGGCATCTTCTGGGCTTACTGCGAAAAGATGGGCATCAAGCTCTGCTTCGCCTCGGTCACTCATCCACAGAGCAATGGTCAGGCTGAGCGAGCAAATGCAGAAGTCCTTAAGGGCCTAAAAACCAGGACCTTTGACATCCTCAAGGGACACGACAAGGGCTGGATCAGCGAGATCCCCTCGGTGCTCTGGTCCATCCGCACAACGCCACCCAAGCCTACAGGGGAAACACCGTTCGCCCTCGTCTATGGAGCCGAAGCAGTCCTCCCCAAAGAGATAAATCATGGATCCCCAAGGGTCCTTACCTTTAACGAGGACGAGTAAGAAGATCTCCACAACGATGAGTTGTTGCTTCTCGAGGGACTACGCCGCCGTGCCGCCCTTCGGGCGGAAAAATACCAGCAGGACCTGCGACGCTACCACAGCCGCAACGTGCGCTCGCGCACGCTGGAGACAGGTGATCTCATCATCAGACGATCTCCAGGGAAGGCCTCGACAAGCTATCACCTATGTGGGAAGGCCCCTACAGGGTCACCCACATCGCCAGGCCTGGCACGGCTCGCCTCGAAACTCAAGACAGCATCCCCGTCAAGAATCCGTGGAACATCATGCACCTGCGCAAGTTCTACCTGTGATCATTGTCACGTCAAGACATCTGGCGGAAGAGGCAGCTTACGGCTCAACCTCCAAGCATTTTTTGTCTCCAGAAGGATAAAAAGCAATCATGATCATTCTCACACCCGTGATCATTGTCACGTCAAGACATCTCGCAGAAGAGGCAGCTTACGGCTCAACCTCCAAGCATTTTTGCCTCTAGAGGTTAAAAGCTCACGGCTTAAACCTCCAAGCCCCAAAGGCTTCTCTCGAGGGTCAACCCTCTGATCTCTCCATGTAACCAGCCACCTCAGGCCGTAGAGAGTCTCTACCACTAATGGGTGTTCCCCATGCCTCGACATGGTCAAAACATTAACTTGGCAACTCCAAGCATAATGAGACAATTTCGTTCCTAAGTGAACTTTGCGCTGAGGCGCCGCTATGTAATATTTGGTGGTGATTTTAATTTCCGCATTACTTTATTGAAATGTGCGCTTATATCTCTCCACATGCGCACCTCACGAGCGGGGGCTGAGTATGGTGCCAGTGCCTCAAATGACACACCGGCAGCACTTCAAAACCCAAGGATCCGAGCTCTATCTGAAGGGCAAGCTCCCACAAATACGCCATCTCTACAAAGAACCTTGGTACTTACTCTCCTCGCGAGGAACGCCTTAGGTGACCTATAAGCGCGCATGAGTCCTCAGCACCGTGTATAAGTGTCGTGGTATCGGCATAATTGATAGGAGACGGGGGTCCTCTAGCCTACGTATGGATTGTGGGGAAGAAGGTTGGTGTCGTCGAGGACGGGATTGAACACGGCGAGTTTACCCAGCTTCAGATCCCGCAGCGGTGGCGAGATCCTACGTGCTGCTATAATTCACTATGAGGCAATAGCCGTGAACAGGTTACAATGTGTATGATGCGTATCAGAGCATGCCCTAAAGGCTTCCTGGTGGACGGCTTATATAGGCGGCCAGACCCCAGGATACAAGGCAAGTACTTGTCCGGCAAGTAATCAGAGTCCTAGACCTAGCCGGCTTAGTTGCCGCCTTCCGTCTTGGGCTTGGTGGCTTGATGGGCTTCGGCCTTACGCCTGCTTGGACCGTCTGCCTACTTCCTTGTACGTCAGCTATCTGGGCCGCCTGGCAGGCTTCAGCCTTACCACCCTTGGGCCACCCTGGACTAGCCGGATTGATCAACGTTGGAGATACCCCTAGTTAATATATCCCCAACATTAGCCCCCAAAAAGGTTGAAGTTCTCCAGGCGCCGGCTTCTTCTTGATACTTCATCTGCCAATGTTGGCGGCTGCAGGACTTGAACCATTCTGAAAATCAAAAAAGGGGGCAAGTGTGTCTTGAAGTTGGCACACGGCCGCCTTTATCCAACATGGGAAAAGACGGCTAACCGATAGTTCGCCGGGAATATTTGATGACGGATATCGCTAGGCGGCTCACGATAGTTTGAAACTGGCCTAAGCGAAAATATCGCCATGATCACAAAATCGCGGGAAAAGGGGAGGCGTGTAGATCGTGTGATCATGCGCTGAAGTGGATGTTGGACACGTGTCCGACTAAAAACACCGTTGCTGTCGGGGGGCTGCCCCCCGGGTAGGGGCAGATCCCGGGATAATTCAGTAAAGTGCCAACAGTACTTGACCTTTGGCGAGAGCAAGGGGCACCTCCTGGTGTGCTGAAAGGGCAACTTGACCCTTGAGCACTGGTAGAGGGCAAAGTGCCTCCTATCAGCCACAAGGGTCAGCTCGGGCAGCTATAAATATACACCCCCGGCCCTCACAATCGCAGCACCAGCATGAGCGGGTGGTTCCTCTAAGAACTAGCTTCTCGAAGATGTCTTTGCCGATAGGCTAAGACATCTTCGGGAGGCTAGGCCTAGAGATACTCATCCTGAGACGAGCTCGGACGTATCCGGAAAGGGTCCCAAGTCTCGGGGTCCGAGGAGACTCCCGGAAGGAGGTGTACTCGGCTTTACCGGATAGGTTGTCCGGGTGGGTACTAACCGGAGTATATGTCTCGGTCTTGATCTTATGCAGAAGAGGCTCACAGTGGCAAGCGAGGAGGTAACCGGCGTGAGGGCTTCCGGTAGGCCGTCAACGGTCCGTAGCAGGCTTTCCCGTCTATTGCGGGGGGAAGTACCATTCCGCCTGACACGGAAGCATGGTCACCTCCCGCCTGACACGGGAGCGCGTCAGCCGGTACGATCGTGGTACGACAAGACCTGGCACACCTAGCCCGGCAATCCGGAAAAGGCTATCCGGGATGGGCGAAGACATGTCTTGTCTCTGACAGGGGGACAATGATGGTGCAGGACGGCGCCTGCCGTCCTTGTCAAGATGATGACGAAGGGGCTACACCGGATAGCCCGGCGACTAGTTCGCACTATGTAACGTCCCCAAATTTGCCAATTGGTAATTAGGATTTGTTTGTGCATCATGAGCATCATTTGCATCTAATTAAAATGTGCACAAAATTTGAGTTTAAAAATTTAAAAGAGAAAACCCTAAGTGGCCTAAACCACTTGTTATTTTAAATGTGTTAAAAGAATTTCAGAATTATCAAAATCCAAAGTTGCCAACGGCTTCCTCGTGAAATTTTGAATCTCCTGGTATTTTTGTATAAATTTTCTGTTTACAAAAATACCCTCAAATCATTTAATTCCCAAGACAGGGGTCTGGTTTTAAAAGCTTTGTGGTTTTCTAAAACTCCAGGGGGTTTTCCGAAAAATGCTCTTTTCTTTCTCTTTCTTCTTCCTCCGCTTGAAGGACGCCGGAGCCGTGTCTTCTCCTCCGCCGTCCGTCGCCCTCCCCTACGTCAAGATCCTCGCTGCCGCTCTCCCCTTCATATAAATCCTTCCGCCGCCGTGGAGAAGTTATAGTTCTCCTCTTTCCCTCCTTCCTTATCCTCCGCCATGGCCAAACCCTAGCTCCCGGGTCCGCCGGCGAATCCCGCCGTTGCAGGCCACCCCGAGCCACGGTGAGGAGCTCCGAGGCTCCGCCGTCCTTCCTTCTCCCTCCTCGGTGACCCGTGCGTGCTGGGAATGCTCGAGTCCGACGAATTTGGCCGCCCCGTGCCGTCTTCCCCAACTCCGGCCGCCGGCCTCCGCAGATGATTCCGGCCGTCTCGGACCTCCCCTCGCCTCCTCGACCTCTCCATCGTGCTCCTGGTGAGCTTCTGGTCCTCCTGGACCCCATTGCCCTCTCCCTCTCGCTCCCGTTAGCTCCGGCCACCGTGCTCCTCTCGGGCCGCCGCAAAAGCTCGTCGCCGGACAAGCTCCGGCGACCATTTTTTCAGCGGCGCCGCCACCCCTCGGTCGCCCGAGTCCGTGCGCGCCCAACGCGCGTAGCCGCGCCTCCTCTCGCGCTCGCGATCGACGGATTGGTGGTCGACAGGAGCCACTGCTCCATTGCTGACGTCAGCGCTTCCTTTTCTTTTTCTTTATCTTTTCTGAAATGATTTAATTCTATTTTTGTAATTCTTTTAAGTTATGACAGGTGGGCCCTGTTTGTCAGAATTTTAATCATTTTCAAAATGTTTTAAGAAATTAATAAATTTATGACATGTGGGTCCAACTTTTATTTAAATTCATAAATGTTCAAAATGGAATTAACAAATGGTTTAAATTGAATTAAAATTGTTTAATCTTTGGAAATTCATAAGTAATTCATTTTAATTCAGAAAAATATGATTTTTATATCAAAATTTGCAGAAAAATAAGATCTATTTAATTATGTCCAAATCATGCATATTTAAACAACTTTGAACCATGTTTACAATAGAGGAACAAATTACACCCTTTCTTTTAAATATGGAATTTGTCAAATGGCACCTCTCGGGCATTCGCACTCCATTTAAAATGATCTTCCATGTGTAGGATCTACATTTCAATACTTTAACTTGTCATGCATACATTGTGCGCATTGCATTGATGCCATGGTTGAATGTTGTTTTCCGTTTCTTTTCCGGTGTTTCGCTTTCCGCGGTAGAATCCGAATCCGAAGTGGAGTTCGACAACACCGAAGGCTTGATGAATCATCGATGGTCAAATTAAGAGGATATATATGAAGAGTTATTTTGGTTATCTCGATCAAGTGAAGCCGAAGATTTCCAATTGCTATATATCTTGTTATCAAAGAGCAAGGCAAGCATAACCTCTTATCTGCACATATAAGATTTCAAAGTATTTGATTCTGGTATTATGCATGCGATTCAAATGTTGATTTGAGTGAAGGTATAGATTGTCTTAAGTGTTGCATCGCGAGAGTCTGCTATGCTTAGCCCTGCCTAGATCTTCCCTCTGTTCCATCCGGTTGATGAATCAGAGCTGTGAAGAAAGACGTGGAATGATCGAGGATGTGTTGAATATGCTAAAGACTTGGATGAGAGGCCACAATGGGATTGTGGTGGGTTGTCTCATTCTTGTCGATCTTAGGAACTGAGTTCCTGGGTTCGGAACCAAGACTATTCGTGCATCCACACAGGGCTCGGAAACCCCTCGATCCCAACTTGTCTAGCCTACTACGTGAAGCCACTAGTTCGAGTGTTCCATTTGCGTGTGCGGTAAAATGAGTTGAGGAAATTAGGGCTTGGGTCAGGAGAGTGTGACGCTCTGATCTTGACCCTGGCAACCCGCACTAGGGATCGCTGAGATGGCGGTCTGACCTACTGCTGTGGCTCATGGACATAGGCGAAGCTTGGGAAAGGTCGTGGCCAACCCTTCTGCCGGCACTCCCCGGAAGAGTGCTAATAGCTGGCGTATCGGTTGTTTGGCGTGTGTGGGTAGTTACACCCCCTGCAGGGTAAATCTTTTCGGGAATCCGTGTCCACGGTTATGAACGACTTGGTACCTTATTTCGGTGATCATAGACAACTATAATCTAAGTATAAAACTTGCCAACTAAGGGCGGATCGCTTCCTCGGGTTGAGCGAGGGGGTGATTCTGGTGGGTGGTACAACTCATGATGATCTGGTGGAGTTTGAAGATGTGGATGAAGCTAGTGTTACTCCCTTACCCCATTTTAAAAGTCTACTGATGCGGGATTCTCTCCTCCCTCGATTTGAAAACAAAGATGGATTTATGCAAAAGACATTCATGATACTCTCTGAACGAGCAGATATGTAGCAGGTTAAATAAGTCTTGTTGAGTACCCCCTGTACTCAGCCTTGCGCAATTATTTGGACAGGTGTGTTTTCTGGACATCGACATCGACGAGTAGGTTGGGGTTCCCAGACGGCAGCCTGGAATCTATGGACCGGGACGTCGCCGTTATGCTTTGGCCTCTTAGGCCTTTTGCTAGTTTTGCTATGTCCAATAGCATAATTTGCCTTCCGTTGTATTGATGATTGACAGGTCAGTGACCATATTTTCATGATATTTGCTTCTTCGCTCTGTTAAGAGCTTAATATATTGTTTCTTGTGTTGTAGGGTCTCTGTTGTGTTACCGATTTTCAACTGTTGGCTTCCGAGAACTATGTTAGGCTTATCTCAGATTAAGGTCTTGGATTTGTCTAGCGTGGCTCTTGGGGGTGCTACAGGTTTTGGTATCAGAGCAGGACCGTCTGTAGGAAAACCTTTCTATTGGTCGATGTTGAGTCTAGTGGTTGTGAAAAACATTCCAAAGCTAAAACTATTTACCAAAAATCTAAATAGGCTTCTTTTTACTCCTTATCTGGTATCGCTCTAATTCTGGGTCACCTTACCTTGTTTTGGTTGAAAACATTTGCTCTATTTCTCTTGGTCATTCAAAATATAGGTGCACCAAGTGCAGGTCGTTTCTCAACCAAGTTGACCTAGAGTTAAGTTTTCTAGAGTCTGGTGTGTTCTTTGATCCATCTTTCCCTTGTTTGACATGAGAGATTCCTTTCCCTCTTGATCTCTCAACCTTGTCGTTTCTGCGTCATTCTGTTCCAATGTCTCAGATTCCTTTCACTTTGAAGATCTCCCTTTTCTTCTTTTGATACTTCGGAAGCTGTGGTTGGTCTCTGAAGCTATCTCGTGATTACTATATCGTTGTGCCTTGTGACACTCGAATGGTAGCTACTCTTTCTTTTGGTTTTCATCCTGGACTTGAACCGAAGGTCCCAGATTGTGTTGTTGGTGGTGTGTTGAGTCATGTTGGTTGTTACCCACGCGATGCTCACTCTATCAGTACATGATGCTGACCTTTAACCCAAGATCCATTCTGTTGATCCCTGAGGAATGCTTGCTTCCTCAGAAGGGCTAGTAATGTCAATTCTAGCTAGCCTTCCAGCAGGTGGTTTTGCCGTAATTGGCCTACGACATCCAAGGTTTACTCCTTCCACTAGCTTTGGCAGAGGTTCTGTTATGGAATCAAAAGGATCACGACAAGAGTGCTCTTTATGAGTCTCACATCTAAGTTGGTGACTCTGCCACACCTTTCTTATCAGAACGAGTTATCATATGTATGCTAACTTGATCATCTGCATCTTAGGGTTTTCCTGAGAAAGTTCCTTCTTCCGTGTTTGTATTCCGACCCGTGTATGCCACTTGGCATCCAAGTGGTAAATGTGCATTGGTGTACTAACGCATGTTGATCTTGTGGTCCGTCGTGACATTCCACTTCGGGATGTTAGGGAGAAACAAACTCCCGTACTTCGTCCATTTCCAGGACCAGGTCAAAGTGTTGTAGTTCGCAGATTAAGATGCTTGTTTGCTTCTAATCTGTTCCATCTCAAGGTGTCACCATTGTGACGCCCGAAAATCGGTACTATGTAGATTTAAGCGATCCCGCCGAAATCCGCATAATAACGATTTTAGGTCGCCCACCAGACATAATGTGCACGCCGAAACATGCGCATTATGTGGGTGGAATTGTGATAACATTACAACAGTTCCGATACATCCACAAATACAACAGAAGACATAAATACAACAACGACTCGAACGAGTCAAGATACAAATGTTACAATACAAAGATTCAAATGACAGCGGAAGCAAAATAGTATCCGACTACGGATAAGATACAAATTGGACTAAGAGTCCTGAAGATAAGCAATGGCGCCATATCCCTGCCCAGCCAAGCCGGAGGGATTCCCAAGCTAACGTCGTCAGACTTCAAACCTGTTAACTGCACATAAAGCACAACCCAAAAGAGGGTCAGGGCACTCCCTGGCAAGCAAAACCGACTTGCCTACTTTCTACACCATCTCCCAAAATATAGGGGAGGTGGACTTAGCGGCAGCAGCACTAGCAACCTAAAGAGACACGCTACAACTTCCGTCTAATTAGAGAGGGATAAGAGAGCGCATAAGTAAACAGCTACTACTAACACCAATCATAACCCATTCTCGAATTAACCCCCTCAACCAAATATGAGGAAGCAATTCGGGAAACTCACACACTGAACAATTTTAGTTACCATGCATTGTGAATGTGATTCTATATTACTAGTCAAATTAATTAACATTAATTAGGTGTAAGTTGTCTAGATCTCATTAGTCGGCAACGCACCAAGTTGTCCATAACCGCGGACGCGGCTCATCGATAAGATTATACCCTGCAGGGGTGCACTACTGGACCCATACTCGCATGATCAACCCAGTCAAAAACATTAGGGCCTTTCAACCCAACTCTTTTCCTTCACCGCAACAAGTCCAGGAGCCACGGGAGCTATGTTGGTCCCGGCCAAAAGGGTGCGGACTCCCGCAGGACACACCCCTCCGCACCAACAGGCCGCGCCTTATATGCATGTAACAAGGCACACCGCCAAAGTAAAATACTACACTAGTATCATCGATGCATATGAGACAAATGGAAAACCCGAACTAGGTGTGGCTCCCGGACAAGTTGAAGTTCCAGTCAAAGTCGAGGGGGGCTCCATAGGGCCTCCCACAAGTGGTTAGTGCGCTCAGTCTTGGATTAGGGGAGCAAGATCTCAGTTCCTAGGTCGACACTTAGCAGAACAAAGCACCTCGCAAGGCCTTCCGCCGATCCTTATCTTTTAATTATAATACCCCAATATAGAACACCATTTTATTAAGGTAGAATAATCTATCATACTAAGCAGGTGAAATAAAATAAGACATACAGACGACTCGCACAAACAACTCTAAGCATGCGCTACGACTCGCAAGGCCAACAGATAAACATGCAACAGGTATTAGGATGTGGGGGGATAAAGCTGTATGGGCTGCAGGATAAACATGTGATGGGATCGCAGTTCAAGAATCGATAACTAGGGTAGCAGAGATCAACGGCAGGAATGAAAGACAATGTATAGGTAAACAAGCAAACTTTGCTTGCCTGGAATCCCGCATGGAAGCAGATCTTGTCGTTGCTCACACATCTCAACGTCTTATCCGCGAAGAAGCAACAAACACTGGAAAGCGTAAAAGATGCATTTTACAACTACGGCAAAAGATCCAGCATGATCATATGAGAATGATGCATGACATGGCAAAATGCAATACAATGCAGGTAATCCAAATTAAGCGGGAAAACAACCCGGGCAATTAATATTTAGGTGCAAGTTATTTATTTACCAGCAATATTAAATATTGGTTAACATGGCAACACATGGCATGGGTGATCTAATTAAATTAAATGGAATAGGGCATTATATATTTGTTACCCCTAACATTCCATATTTAATTATTTAGTTGCAATTAACAAATTATACTAAGCAATTAAAATAACAGATGCAAAATGGCATACAAATGGCATATTAATATTCCTTGCATTTTTCTGATAAATAAACATATAAAGATTACTTTATTTGGAGTTGTAGAAATAAAGTTATTAACAATTTAAGTTTAGGGTGTTTTCTGTAAATGTCAGGGACTTGTCTGTGATGGAAACAAAGTTTCTGGGGACTTAGGTGGGAAAACAGAGAGCAGGGGCTCCAGGGTAAAATTCCAGGCGTTCTGTCTCTGGGAGTCTATGATAGGGGGACCCACATGTCAGTGCGGAAGGAAATAAAAAGGGTGGATTTTTTATTGGCACAGAGGGGATTCGAACCCGGCTCTGCATGGTGGAGGACTGATTGCTCAACCACTGGGTTTGGGCTCGGTTCGATACATGCCAGGGACAAACAGTGAAGATAAAGAGGAAGCGTTGAGTTAACTGAACTTCGATTTCAGATTCAGAAACCGATACAGGACGAACTGCAGCGGCAGCGGCGATCAAATCCGGGGCATCACGGCGCAAGAAAGTATGGGGAGGACGGGCGTGTGTGCGGAGTGTGCTGGCTGCGTGCGTCGTGGTGTCGTGTGAGCGTGGGGAGTGAGATGAACAGTGCTGAAAGGCCAGAGCTTGGTGCTCTCGGGCACGGTCATGGCGAAACAGTGGAGGACGAGGACCAACGCGACGCCTAGAGGGAGAACTAGAGCAAGGGGAGAGGGGGAAAGGGACCGTGAGCTCACAGGGAGGGTGGTGGCGTAGTTGTTCATGCTCGACGCCGTCCGTAAGCGGCGTATTTTGGCGGCAGAGGTCGCCGGTCGAGGGGATGACGAGGACGAGCTCGACGGCTACGGTGCCCCGGGGATCGATTGTCTCGGGGAGGAGGGCCACGACGGAGAGGCGCTGCTCTGGGGGTGCTCTGCTGGTCTTCGACGTCCCTGGTACGGCGGCGCAACGGCGAGGTGGTGGTGGAGGTCTCTTTTGTGGGGAAGAAACAGAGAGGAAAGGAAGGGAAAGAGAGGGAAGGCGGCGGCGCGGATGGAGAGGGAGGAGTGGGGGAGTGCGGCTAGGGTTTGGAGAAGGGAGGAGGGGCCGGCTAAGTAGGAGGGGAAAGGTGGAGGGAGCAGGTGGGGTGGGGGCAGCCATGGCTGCTTTCTTCTCTGCCTCGCTGTAAAGCGAGGAAGAGGACAGGGAGGAGTGCGGGCTGGGCTAGGTGGTGGGCTGGGTGCTGGGCTTTTGGCCCAGTCAAAGTTTTTCTCTGCTATTTTTTATTTCCTTTAATTTATTCATTTCTGTTTTTGTATTTTGAAACAAAATAGAGAAATAATTTATATAAAGAAACTTTATAAAATAGCCTTAGTTTTTAGATAGGCAATTTAATAAATTAGTTTTTATAATATTTGCAAAAGATTTAAACTACACATTTTAATTAATTTGAAATGCATTTGAATTCAAATTTTGTGATTTGAATTTAAAGGGAGTTTAAATTTAAATGTAATAAATTAAATGAAGTGACCAATGCATGATGAAATGATGACATGATGATGCACAAAAGAAAAACAACAAAAACTAATTGGGGATAAATCCCGGGGCGTTACAACCATCTTGTATATCAAAAGGTCGTGATGTGTCTCATGACTTTATTGATGCAGTGATGCTTTTCACGTCCTTACTCACGCTTTTCTCCTAGCTGCTCGTGCATGGAATGCTATGGCGAGTGTATTGATGTGATTATCAAATATTCTTAGCAATTCTCATTGCTTTGACATATAAGGACATTTGATTCCTTCCTTGTGTGATTGGTTATCCGATCACTAAGTGAAGTTGACTGTGCTGCCAAGTCCGTTGTTCTGGTGCACATACTCGGTCAAAGAGTTAGGTTTTGCCAACGCTCTTAGGGCCAAATCGTCTTGCTTTGATAAGCAAGACTCCTTTCTACCTTTATTGTCGTGTTGAAGCAAGATGGTATATCCTCATGGATTTGATATCATCCCAATCTTTGATTTGATTTGGGCTATCGTCAAATCAAACTTAGTCCCATGGACCATCGTTGATGATGTATTACTTATGGTGTTTCGCCAGTGTACATCTTCATGTCCTTGGTCTGACCAATATTTCTGCCTTGTTCATATATCAGATTATTCCATCTTATTGGAGTATCTTAATAAGATTGTTGTTGAGCCCATCAATAACATTCTTACTGCCTGCATGTTTGAAGAGGATCATTATGAACCTTTGGAAATAATATTGGAAACTTTTGAGAACCATCTTTGTGTCATCACGAAGCATGTGTTCTGGATGTTGGAAGTAATCTCTTCTGGTTCACGTGCATTGCTGAAAGTTGTCGCCGTGAATCCAAGTAGAGTTATCCTTTGTTTCCTCGGGAATCATCTCTAGTCGGTCATGCATGTGCGGATTATTCTTGGGATGATAGGTTCCTATCTCCATTCCTTGAAGAAGTCATTTATGCACCCTAAGCCACTGACTGATTGGATCAAGAATGAGAAGAAGTCGGAAAACTTCATTATCTTCTTTGTTGTTCCCCAAGAAGGACTCAATTGTGTTTGTTGCATATTAATCATGTAGATGCATTTGTCTTTTGACAAATTTCTAATGCATGATTCTTGCAATCTCGCTCATCTTTTCGAGCTTGACATTGTTGCCCGCATCTTGAGAATCTGCAACCGTTCCTCGATGTTAACCATTGCACCTCTCCGTTCGGACGTTCTTTGTCTGAACTTTCATCCCAACTAGCCAGAGCTGAATCTCAAGCAGCAACGATGGTTGGTGTTCCTCAAGGATTTTGACATAGGTCCTTTTGTAACTCCGACAAGATTAATGTTGTGGTTGACACACTTAGTCGGAAGGTCTATCGCCGAAATTCCTGTAATCTTCAAGAACAACCACTCCCCATGAGGATTGTTGTGAGGCTTGTTCTAAAAGTTGCCCCTTATGGAATTTATCTTTCCAAAGCCCAATGTTTATCCCCTCGCCCATTAAAAGCTTGTCATGAGCTTGAAATGGGTATCTAGAACATCAAGAAGAAGTTCCCTCCTCCGATGATCTTGGAGATTCTGAATGTCTTCCAATTGATCCTCCAGATCCTTTTCTTATCTTTAACAATATATCCATCATGAGAATTTTCTTACCATGGTGATCTTCAACGTTCTGTTGCTCAATTCTTCCTTACTTTTGCTTGTACTTGAAATTCTTTTCAACTCTCACATTGTGTGAATCTGTCAGTCATCTTAGGACCCTGGACTTTTACTCATGTGGCAAACATCTTGTAAGCCAAATGGTTGAAATCTAAAAAGGGTTCTTCCTTTTGTTGTATCAAGATCTCGTTGTCCATCCATCCTAGCCTTGTGCAAAGCTCATATTCTAATCCTTTCGAAGAACAGTTGTTTACCACCTTGAAACTTCTTCCTTGCCATCTGTTACCTTGATGTGTTTCATGATAGTTAGCTCAAGAGTTGTCTTGCACACTCCTCCCTTGAGTTAACCATGAGATACTCGATCTTTTTGAAGATCCTCGTTCTAGAGTTATTTCCCTCTTCCCTTTGGTGCAGTTGAAGAACCGTCCAACGAGATATGAAGTGTTCAATCACCCATGAAGTTATGGATGAACCTCTTCAAGAAACAAGATCTTCGTGGGGTCGACAAGATCATCCAAGACTGGTGTAGCCTTCCTCCCTGTATCTCTTTTCCTACCTTAGGAATCTCGGGGACGAGATTCTTGTAAGGGGGATAGATCTGTAACGTCCCCAAATTTGCCAATTGGTAATTAGGATTTGTTTGTGCATCATGAGCATCATTTGCATCTAATTAAAATGTGCACAAAATTTGAGTTTAAAAATTTAAAAGAGAAAACCCTAAGTGGCCTAAACCACTTGTTATTTTAAATGTGTTAAAAGAATTTCAGAATTATCAAAATCCAAAGTTGCCAACGGCTTCCTCGTGAAATTTTGAATCTCCTGGTATTTTTGTATAAATTTTCTGTTTACAAAAAGACCCTCAAATCATTTAATTCCAAAGACAGGGGTCTGGTTTTAAAAGCTTTGTGGTTTTCTAAAACTCCAGGGGGTTTTCCGAAAAATGCTCTTTTCTTTCTCTTTCTTCTTCCTCCGCCAGAAGGACGCCGGAGCCGTGTCTTCTCCTCCGCCGTCCGTTGCCCTCCCCTGCGTCAAGATCCTCGCTGCCGCTCTCCCCTTCATATAAATCCTTCCGCCGCCGTGGAGAAGTTCTAGTTCTCCTCTTTCCCTCCTTCCTTATCCTCCGCCATGGCCAAACCCTAGCTCCCGGGTCCGTCGGCGAATCCCGCCGTTGCAGGCCACCCCGAGCCACGGTGAGGAGATCCGAGGCTCCGCCGTCCTTCCTTCTCCCTCCTCGGTGACCCGTGCGTGTTGGGAATGCTCGAGTCCGACGAATTTGGCCGCCCCGTGCCGTCTTCCACAACTCCGGCCGCCGGCCTCCGCAGATGATTCCGGCCGTCTCGGACCTCCCCTCGCCTCCCCGACCTCTCCATCATGCTCCTGGTTAGCTTCTAGTCCTCCTGGACCCCGTTGCCCTCTCCCTCTCGCTCCCGTTAGCTCCGGCCACCGTGCTCCTCTCGGGCCGCCGCAAAAGCTCGTCGCCGGACAAGCTCCGGCGACCATTTGTCAGCGGCGCCGCCACCCCTCGGTCGCCCGAGTCCGTGCGCGCCCAACGCGCGTAGCCGCGCCTCCTCTCGCGCTCGCGATCGACGGATTGGTGGTCGACAGGAGCCACTGCTCCATTGCTGACGTCAGCGCTTCCTTTTCTTTTTCTTTATCTTTTCTGAAATGATTTAATTCTATTTTCTGTAATTCTTTTAAGTTATGACAGGTGGGCCCTGTTTGTCAGAATTTTAATCATTTTCAAAATGTTTTAAGAAATTAATAAAGTTATGACATGTGGGTCCAACTTTTATTTAAATTCATAAATGTTCAAAATGGAATTAACAAATGGTTTAAATTGAATTAAAATTGTTTAATCTTTGGAAATTCATAAGTAATTCATTTTAATTCAGAAAAATATGATTTTTATATCGAAATTTGCAGAAAAATAAGATCTATTTAATTATGTCCAAATCATGCATATTTAAACAACTTTGAACCATGTTCACAATAGAGGAACAAATTACACCCTTTCTTTTAAATATGGAATTTGTCAAATGGCACCTCTCGGGCATTCGCACTCCATTTAAAATGATCTTCCATGTGTAGGATTTACATTTCAATACTTTAACTTGTCATGCATACATTGTGCGCATTGCATCGATGCCATGGTTGAATGTTGTTTTCCGTTTCTTTTCCGGTGTTTCGCTTTCCGCGGTAGAATTCGAATCCGAAGTGGAGTTCGACAACACCGAAGGCTTGATGAATCATCGATGGTCAAATTAAGAGGATATCTATGAAGAGTTATTTTGGTTATCTCGATCAAGTGAAGCCGAAGATTTCCAATTGCTATATATCTTGTTATCAAAGAGCAAGGCAAGCATAACCTCTTATCTGCACATATAAGATTTCAAAGTATTTGATTCTGGTATTATGCATGCGATTCAAATGTTGATTTGAGTGAACGTATAGATTGTCTTAAGTGTTGCATCGCGAGAGTCTGCTATGCTTAACCCTGCCTAGATCTTCCCTCTATTCCATCCGGTTGATGAATCAGAGCTGTGAAGAAAGACGTGGAATGATCGAGGATGTGTTGAATATGCTAAAGACTTGGATGAGAGGCCACAATGGGATTGTGGTGGGTTGTCTCATTCTTGTCGATCTTAGGAACTGAGTTCCTGGGTTCGGAACCAAGACTATTCGTGCATCCACACAGGGCTTGGAAACCCCTCGATCCCAACTTGTCTATCCTACTACGTGAAGCCACTAGTTCGAGTGTTCCATTTGTGTGTGCGGTAAAATGAGTTGAGGAAATTAGGGCTTGGGTCAGGAGAGTGTGACGCTCTGATCTTGACCCTGGAAACCCGCACTAGGGATCGCTGAGATGGCGGTCTGACCTACTGCTGTGGCTCATGGACATAGGCGAAGCTTGGGAAAGGTCGTGGCCAACCCTTCTGCCGGCACTCCCCGGAAGAGTGCTAATAGCTGGCGTATCGGTTGGTTGGCGTGTGTGGGTAGTTACACCCCCTGCAGGGTAAATCTTTTCGGGAAGCCGTGTCCACGGTTATGGACGACTTGGTACCTTATTTTGGTGATCATAGACAACTATAATCTAAGTATAAAACTTGCCAACTAAGGGCGGATCGCTTCCTCGGGTTGAGCGAGGGGGTGATTCTGGTGGGTGGTACAACTCATGATGATCTGGTGGAGTTTGAAGATGTGGATGAAGCTAGTGTTACTCCCTTACCCCATTTTAAAAGTCTACTGATGCGGGATTCTCTCCTCCCTCGATTTGAAAACAAAGATGGCTTTATGCAAAAGACATTCATGATACTCTCTGAACGAGCAGATATGTAGCAGGTTAAATAATTCTTGTTGAGTACCCCCTGTACTCAGCCTTGCGCAATTATTTGGACAGGTGTGTTTTCTGGACATCGACATCGACGAGTAGGTTGGGGTTCCCAGACGACAGCCTGGAATCTATGGACTGGGACGTCGCCGTTATGCTTTGGCCTCTTAGGCCTTTTGCTAGTTTTGCTATGTCCAATAGCATAATTTGCCTTCCGTTGTATTGATGATTGACAGGTCAGTGACCATATTTTCGTGATATTTGCTTCTTCGCTCTGTTAAGAGCTTAATATATTGTTTCTTGTGTTGTAGGGTCTCTGTTGTGTTACCGATTATCAACTGTTGGCTTCCGAGAACTATGTTAGGCTTATCTCAGATTAAGGTCTTGGATTTGTCTAGCGTGGCTCTTGGGGGTGCTACACACTAGCCGGTGACGGCATGCCGGCTAGGCCTGTCCGGTGGGGCCAAACCGATTTAGGGTTTCCGGCCCTCCTGGCTAGGGCTCTATAAAAGGCGCCATAACTGCTCATGAGAGACGACGACCAACTTGAGAGCCAAAGCTATAGTCACATTTACTCAGAGAGCATTCACTCCTTCTCACCTTGAGTTCATCTAGTTCTTTGTACTCCTCCCTTTGAGAGATCTAGCAGCAAGTTGTAGCTCTTGTAACACAAGTATATAGAGAGGAAAGGCAGGAGTAGGGGTGTTACCTCCTCACGAGGGCCCTGAACCTGGGTATATCGTGTGTGTGTTGTGTGCCTTCGTGCATTTGTTCGTGTTTGTTAGATCTTCCCCCTCTCGCTTGGTTCTTATTTCTTGTTCCTAGGAGATCTCGGTTATACCGGGATCCTCCTCGTGTGGGTTTTTCAGCTCGCTATCCCTCCCCGGATCCACCAACGTCCATCGGCCCCACACATTAGCCATCCTATGGCATCTGCCGTGACACCACCACGACAGTTGGCGCCCACCGTGGGGCTTACAGAGGCGTTGGCTGGTGTACACATCCGGACGGGCTCCCCTGTTCACTTCGAGGTTCGGGTTCTCTCTGGTCTGGTCGTAAGGCTAGGGGAGATGGACTTCGTCAGCGACAACGCAGGGTGCTTCCGGAACAGACCGTTTCCGGTAAACGGATGTCTTATTGACTTCGGTGGTTTCACCACCTATGTCGCAACTGAGGTTGTCTGTAGTTACCCGGACATGGTCCTGGAAGCTGAGGACCCGCCCATGCTCTGCGCTGCTCGGGGTCTGCGTGCCGGTCGCCCCCCGAGTTCCGTCGCGGTAATGATGGTTGGGGCAACCGAGGAGGAGTACCAGGACGCTGAAGGCGATACCGGGAGCGGCCACCCCCGTTTGGCCAAACCCCCGCAGGAAAGACCTGTGGCCCGAGATGGCGATCCGCAGCCTTCCCAGCTGCGGCGCCGCCCGGATCCCCTCTCAGGGCTGGTGGCCAAGTTGACTGTACCGGTGGCGGCCGAAGCGGATACCCAGGCCACTTCGGCTGAGTTGGAGGAGCAGCGGAGGTTGCTACTCGCTGAAGCGCAGGAGATCGCCGAGATCCGTCGCGAGCTCAATGCTAGCCTCCGGGAGTACAATGCGGCTCACGGATTCCTTAAGATAGACTCCCGGGACAAGCGCATTGCGGATCTGCGCAAGAAAGGAAGAATGGTGAATGAGGAGCTGGCTGGTGGAGCCACCACCAGTCACACAGGAAGTCGGATTTCAGCAGGGAAGCCGGTGTACAGCTCACCGGCGAAAACCCTTAGGGCCGCCGAAGCCGCCATGGCCGAGTTGGTGGGGTTATCCGGTGAGGCCCTGCGCAAGCAGCAGGAGCGGGTAAACGAGTTGGTGATTGAGGCCAATCGTCAGAATCACTCCTTCAAAAAGAAGAACCCCGGGGCAGGGTCCCAAGTGCACTCAGCCAGACCCAATAGCCAGAGGTTGGACGGGGAGGCCTCGTCCCCGCATCCGAGCAGAAGCAAGAGCAGGAGCAAGAGCCGGAGCCGAAGTCGAGGTTCCGGGAAGAACAAGCAGCTACAAACCTATGACCCGGCCTTCGCCGGTATCCAGGAAGCCGGTCAAGCCGGACAGCGTAACTCGGGGCAGGCGGGAAGTACCCGTGGGGATGGTAACCTAGGTGTAGGAAACAATAACCCGGTTGGCCGTGGTAATCCACCCCGGAACCCTCCTCATGTTCAGGGAAACCCGCAGAGGGAGGTCGCCTCTGTTCCCCAGCAAGCCGTGATACCTGCGCAGGACAGGCTCAATGATGGCAACTCGAGGCTGCAGCAGCTCGGGTATCAGCCAAACGAGAACCCTTTGGGATCTCGGATAGGAACCAGGCAGCTAAACCCGGCAGATGCCAGATTCCGGCTCGACCGGATTCACCAATCCGAGTTGGTGGAAGAGCAAGGACCTCCGGGACCTGCCTGCTTCGGACCTCGGATCATGCGGGAACCACCTGTTCGGAACTTTCAGCTCAACAGGGGTGCCAAGACCTATGACGGCAGCAAGAAGCCGGAGGACTGGCTAACCGACTATGTGACTGCAGTAAGCATAGCCGGTGGAAACAGACGATGGGCGGTACGTTATGTGCCGCAGATGTTGGAAGGACCAGCCCGGATCTGGTTGAACAACCTGAGAACTGGCAGCATAGACTGCTGGTTAGATTTCGAGGAGGCATTCATCAGCAACTTCACCAGCACATACAAAAGGCCGAACAGACCTCAGCAGCTCGCCATCTGTAGGCAAAGGAGTAATGAGACTGACCGGGAATACCTTACCCGGTGGAGCAATATTCGCAACTCTTTCGAAGGTGTGGTAGAGGCACAGGCCATCTCCTGGTTTGCACAAGGATGCCGGCATGGCTCAATGCTGTGGCAGAAGTTGCAAAGAAAGATGCCAACGACCTTGGCAGAGACCATGCGCATCGCCGATACCTATACGCTTGGAGATCCCATGCAACCCCTGGTGGATGTCGGTGACTCCAACAGGAGGAATGCGGGACCTCAGCGTTCAGGACCGAGCAGGAGCCATGATCGCCAGGAGTTCGGCCACAAGAGGAATCAGCCCGAGTACCACCATGCCGCACAGCACGCCGCATCAGTGACCCGGGAGCAGGAGGATGCCGGCAACAGCCAGCGTCAAAAGACAAGTGGCCCGGCTTGGGGTCAGAGTCAGGAGGTGCAAAAGACCTGGGTGGAGCAAAAGAAGCCCCTGACATATGAGGAGATGCTGAACAAGCCATGCTGCTACCATACCCTGGAGGCCAACAAGCCCGTAAACCACTCTACTCGGCAGTGCAGTTGGTATCAGCGCACGTTGCAGGAAGGCAGCTCGGGAGCTATTCGGCAGGGTGCTCCGGCATCTCGACCCAATATCCCGAGACCCCCTCCTCCGACATCGGGAGCCAATGCTGTTAGACTTCCCCCTCCTCCGAGAGGACCCCCACCTCGCCCGGTGAATATGGTGCACACCCGGAACGACAACGGTAACCAAGGCGGGCAGCAGCAGAGTAACTACCGGGAGGCACATCAGAGCTATGTGGTCTTCGTGACCGAACCCACGGACCGAAAGAGTGTGCGGCAGCGTGCCCTAGAGGTGAATGCTGTGATCCCGACGGTACCCAAATTCTTGCACTGGTCCGAGATGGAGATCACATGGAGCCGGAAGGATCACCCCTGAGTTATGCCTAAGCCGGGGGCGTATGCCTTGGTGGTGGACCCAACTTTTGTCGGACCCAACCTCAACGTCCGCTTCAGCCGGGTTCTGATTGACAATGGCAGTGCCATTAACATCATGTACAAGGACACGATGATGAAGCTGGGAGTATCCATGAACACCCTGCTGCCTACCGAGACAACCTTCCACGGCATTGTGCCCGGAGTGTCTTGCTCGCCCATGGGAAAGATCTGGGTGGAGGTGCTATTCGGAACTCGGGAGAACTGCCGAACCGAGAGCTTGGAGTTCGAGGTCGTGGACCTCGAGAGCCCGTATCACGCACTGATCGGCAGACCGGCCCTCGCCAAGTTCATGATCTCGACTCACGTGGGCTACCTCAAGATGAAGTTGCCGGGACCTAACGGTGTAATCACCATGAAGCGCTCCATGGAATGTGCCTCGGCGCGGTCGTGCTTGGCTGAGTCTCTGGTGATCGCGGAAGAAAAGAAGAGGATCCAGCAGGTGGTGGCAATGGCCAAGACCTCACAACTCGGAATGCCCGGGATGGTGAACCCGGAGCAGGGTGCGTCATTTCAGCCCCCCAAGGAGACCAAGAAGGTGTGTGTGGATCCCACCAACCCAGAGCGCCAAGTTATCATCGGCAGCAACCTGGACAGCAAATAGGAAGGCGAGCTCGTCGACTTCCTCCGTATGAATCGGGATGCTTTTGCGTGGTCGAGTGACGATCTGCAAGGCGTCCCGAGGGAGTTGGCTGAGCACTCTCTATTTGTTAGACCGGATGCGAAGCCGGTGAAGCAACCGATTAGGCGCCTCTCGGATGAAAGAAGAGCCGCGGTCATGGAGCATCTGGCTATACTGCTGGCCGCTGGATTCATAATGGAGGTGCTGCACCCGGATTGGATATCGAATCCGGTCCTGGTGGAGAAGAAGAAGGATGATCCCCTCCTGCTTAAGGTGTGGCGCATGTGCATCGACTTCACCAACCTCAACAAAGCATGCCCGAAGGACCCCTTTCCACTGCCCCGGATAGATCAAGTGATAGATTCCACTGCCGGGAGTGAGCTTTTGACTTTTTTAGATGCCTATTCTGGTTTTCACCAGATACCCTTGAATCCGGATGATCAATTGAAAACTGCTTTTATTACCCCTTATGGGGCTTATTGCTATCGTGTTATGACTTTCGGTTTAAGGAATGCTGGTGCTACATACCAGAGGTGCATGCAGAAATGTTTGCATGACCAAATAGGCCGAAATGCCGAGGTCTATGTCGATGACATAGTCATAAAAACAAAAGAAAAGGCCTCACTAATAGATGATCTGAGGGAAACATTTAAGAACTTAAGAAGATTCCGGATGAAGTTGAATCCGGATAAGTGCACATTTGGTGTTCCGGCAGGAAAATTACTCGGTTTCCTCATCTCAAGCCGGGGAATCGAAGTCAACCCAGGTAAAATTCATGCTATCGAAAGCATGAAATTGCCTGTGCGTCTCAACGATGTGCAGAAGTTTACCGGGTGTCTTGCATCCCTAAGTCGGTTTGTGAGCCGACTTGGGGAGAAGGCCTTGCCTCTGTACCAGCTGATGAAGAAGAGCAAAACATTCATTTGGACCCCGCAGGCTGATGCGGCGTTCAATGATTTGAAGAGAATGCTCTCAACAGCACCTGTGTTGGCATCCCCGTTACCCTAGGAACCTATGCTGATGTATATTGCCGCAACCAACCGAGTAGTCAGTGTGGCAATGGTTGTAGAAAGGGAAGAAGGGGGCAAGCTGATACAGAGGCCGGTGTATTACCTCAGTGAGGTGATCTCGGAATCCAAGCAGAACTACCCGCACTACCAGAAAATGGCGTATGGGGTCTACATGGCAGTGACCAAGCTCAAGCACTACTTTCAGGAACACCCGATCACAGTGGTATGCGAAGCTCCTCTGGCCGAGATCATCGGTTGCAAGGACGCTAGCGGCCGGGTAGCCAAATGGGCCATCCAGTTGTCTCCATACGCTCCGGCGTACGAGAGACGAGATGCCATCAAGTCGCAGGCGCTGCCGTACTTTTTGGTGGACTGGGCCGAGATGCAGTATGAACCTCCGATGCCGGATTACAATTTCTGGAGGATGCATTTCGATGGCTCAAAGGCTAAGATCGGATTGGGTGCAGGAGTGGTCCTCACTCCCCCAAAGCAAGATGTACTGAAGTATGTGCTGCAAATTCATTTTCGGGCATCCAACAATGTCGCAGAATATGAGGCCTTGGTTCATGGACTGAACGTCGCCAAGGAGATCGGCATCCGCCGGATAGAGTGTTTCGGTGACTCCGACCTCGTAGTACAACAGGTGTCGGGGAATTGGGATGCCCTCGATGCAAACATGGCCTTATACAGGTTTCATGTGCAGAAAATATCCGGATTTTTTGAAGGATGCGAGTTCAAGCATATACCCAGAGGAGAAAACGAAGCAGCGGATGTCTTGTCCAAGCTAGGGTCATCTCGGGATGCCATCCCACCCGGGATAGCCCTGGAGCATTTGAGGAAGCCATCTATTCAACCATCACCCGAGTCAGATTCTATCTTCATCCCAAAGGAGCCTGGTTCAGATGCAGTACCCATGGAAGTAGATGTCGGGAGAATAACATCAAACCCGGGGACTGCGTCCCAGTGCTCAGAGAGGCAAAGAAAGATGATGATAGAGGTGATGTCAGCAGAGCCAATGGACATAGACGCTCCCATGTTCCCGGTTAGACCTGTCCCGGAATGGGCACATCCCATTATGGCTTACATCTTGGAAGGAACCCTCCCGGAGAATGAAGTGGAAGCCCGGCAAATAATGCGAAGATCAAAAGCATACACTGTCATCAATCAAGAACTGTACAAAAGGAGTGTCACTGAAGTACTCCAGAGGTGTGTAGAACCGGCAGAAGGACAAGAGATGCTCCGGGAAATACATCAAGGGGAGTGTGGGCATCATGCATCATCCCGGGCCCTGGTGGCAAAGGTGTTCCGGCATGGGTTCTACTGGCCCACCGCATTACAGCTAGCAGAAGATATTGTTCGGAAGTGTGGAGGATGCCAGAGATTTGCTCACCGGATACACATGCCGGCGTCAGCACTGAAAACAATCCCCATCACTTGGCCATTCGCAGTGTGGTGTTTGGATATGGTCGGTCAATTCAAGCCGGCGAGAGGCAATATGACACATATACTGGTGATGGTGGACAAGTTCACCAAGTGGATAGAAGTTAAGCCAATCCAGAGATGTGATGGACACACCGCTGTACAATTCCTGAAAGACATCATCTTGAGATACGGATACCCGCACGGCATTATCACGGATAATGGCACCAATTTTGCTGTGGGAGATTTCGCTCGGTTTTGTGCTGAGAAGGGAATCCGGCTGGATGTAGCATCAGTCGCACACCCGGAAGCAAATGGGCAAGTCGAGAGAGCAAATGCCTTAGTCTTAGCCGGTATCAAAGCTCGTTTGATCGAACCATTGTTGAGAACTCCGGGATGCTGGATAGAGGAGTTACCGGCGGTGTTATGGGGTCTCCGGACTACACCGAATAGATCTACCGGCTACACGCCATTCTTCATGGTATACGGTGCTGAGGCAGTACTCCCAACTGACATACAATATGATTCCCCGAGAGTGACAATGTTCACCGAGACGGAGGCAAAAGAGGCCCGAGAAGATGATGTAGATTTACTCGAAGAGGCAAGAGAATTGGCACTATCTCGGTCTGCAATTTATCAACAGAATCTCCGTCGCTATCATAGCCGGAAAGTACACCCGAGGGTGTTCCGAGAGGGGGATCTGGTGCTGAGGCTCATCCAACGCACGGCCGGAATGCATAAATTATCACCTCCATGGGAGGGACCTTTTGTGATAAGCAGAGCATTGCACAATGATTCTTATTACCTTATAGATGCACAGGAGGCTAGGAAAGGTTTAATGGACAAATCCGGTGAGGAAACCAAGCGTCCATGGAATGTAGCTCTACTTCGCCCCTTTTACGCGTAAAGGGCTCAGTGTATGTTGTATCTCAATTTTCAGTATTTATGAAAGTAAGGCGCCCCGGGAGGAACCCGGGGACTGCCTGGTTATGTGCATGTCTTGTTGTTATTTTTGTCAAGTTCATTTACTGTTTTTCACCGGCATCTCGGGAAGGAACCCGGGGACTGCCGGATAACCGTTCTATATGTTATTTTGTATGCCGGGAAAGTTCCGAGTTCGATTCTCAGAGTCAAAGTAATGTATGTCATGTGAAATCATCTTGTGACTCGACTGACGCACGCCGAAATGGTAGTCAAGAGCAAAGAGAGGGAAGGTGGGAAACACGAAAATGTTCTCGGGGACTCGGAGCAGGAACTTATCCGGCATACCTGTTTTTTACTAACCCGGTTATTTTTTATGTCGGGAATTCGGTTAGACGGAACTCGAATTTTTCTAAGTAATGTATGCCGTATGTGGAGTTTTGTGACTCGACTGTCGAACGCCGAAATGGTAGACAAGAGCAGAAATTACCTAAGTACGGTAAACATGAAAGGCAAGTCGGGAACTTAAAACAGGATAAATTGACATAAGTTACTCGGATAAATAGTTCAGTACGAAGTGAAAACAATATAAGTGTATATTACATATTGTACCCGGCATCCCGGGGATTTGACGAATCTACTCTTAAAGTATTTCAAGGGATAGGAGATGTCGGCTTCTCGACCGAGATATCAGCAGGAGCAGCGACCTCGGTAGCGGCCTCAGAAGGAGCAGCAGGAGTAGCAGTCCCGGTGGCGTCAGCAGTAGCAGCGATCTCGGAAGAAGCAGCAGGAGCAGCTTCGGCTTCAGTTCCGGCAGCGCTACTCGGGGCGTCGGGACGCACCTCAGTCTCGGTGGCCTCGGGTCTCGGCGAAGTCGTTGCGTCTCGGGGAACCACGCTCTCGGGCGCGGCACCGGAGGCAGCATCATCTTCTTCCGGGGCCTCGTCTTCTGCGTCGTCGGTCGCGCCGGTTTCTTCGGCATCCTCGTAATCAGATTCCGAGTCGGAAGGAAGGACGCTGGCGGTGAAGGCACGGATGCTAGACCACGAAGAAATCCGGTACGCCACCTCCTGTCGCCGCTGAATCTTGGCCGGATCACTCAGCCATGGCGAGATGGTCCGCAGGCGCTGGATCGCCTCCAGATCAAGACCCTCGTACCAACTAAGTACTTGGGTCAAGACCTGGTCGGCACCAGCCCGCGCACCGGAACGCTTCCACGCGTGAATGCGCCTCCCGGCACACCGTAGTGCGCTCGCGAGCTCGGGGACCGAGAGCGTCGCGCGAATGCTTGGCCACAGTGCACCGTGGACGTGGACCGCAGCGCTGAGCAGCTCCGTCCCGGTAGACCGAAGGGGCACTATCCGGGCCTTCAGGGCAGTGAGGTGATCCTCGATGTCCCAGGCTTCCGAGACAGGGCCCTTCCCGGCGCGCTTCTCTCGGGCGGCAGCAACGGCGAGAACAGCAGCCTCCCGGGAGTGCTCAAATTCCCCTTTAAAAAGGAGAACTGTCAAACGGCTAGGTCATAAGAAAAGCAACAGCAAATAAAGGAAGCAACAAGAGAAAAGGGATGTCGGTCCACTTACTGTTAAGATCCCGGTTCAATAAAATGAGCTCGGAGAGCCAAGTATCAGACCGTGACCGGAGGAGAGCCAGCTCGGTCTCGGCAATATGCGCACGCTCCTCGGATTGGTCCAAGGTCTCCTTCTGCTTCTTGGTCGCCTCGATGAAGCGCGTCTTCATCTCGGTCGCAGCAGCCTTGACCTTTCCGAGCTCGCCGTTGAGCCGCGCGATCTCGGCTTGCGCGGTGGCGAGTGCGGTCTTCTGGTCCACCGAGACCTTGCGCGCGGCATCTCGCTCCTCCCGGAGGCGCCCCTCGGATTTCTTGGACTGACCGAGGTCAGCAAGAACTCGGTTGAAGATGCTGCAGCGTTTCTTGCTGCACTCCTGAAATCAAGACAAAGAAGGAGTCAGCCGGGGAAGAATGTAAAGAAATCGGGAGAATCCGGGATCTCTAACACATAACAAGTTACCCGGTTGGGAGGATCTCGGGGACTCGCTATCCGAGTCCTGGATTTTTCTCTAAGATTGGAGCCTAGTGATCTGCTATTCGGTGGAATCTAGAGCACTAAGCACCAATCTCGGGGACTAGTGGTTGTGAAGCAAATTTTGAAGCAAGTTACCCGGTTGGGAGGATCTCGGGGACTCGCTATCCGAGTCCTGGATTTTTCTCTAAGATTGGAGCCTAGTGATCTGCTATTCGGTGGAATCTAGAGCACTAAGCACCAATCTCGGGGACTAGTGGTTGTGAAGCAAATTTTGAAGCAAGCTACCCGGTTGGGAGGATCTCGGGGACTCGCTATCCGAGTCCTGGATTTTTCTCTAAGATTGGAGCCTAGTGATCTGCTATTCGGTGGAATCTAGAGCACTAAGCACCAATCTCGGGGACTAGTGGTTGTGAAGCAAATTTTGAAGCAAGCTACCCGGTTGGGAGGATCTCGGGGACTCGCTATCCGAGTCCTCGATTTTTCTGTAAGATTGGAGCCCAGTGATCTTCTATTCGGTGGAATCTAGAGCACTAAGCACCAATCTCGGGGACTAGTGGTGGTGGAAGGAACACGTATTTTTTGAAAGAAATAGAACAAGCTTACCTCGGTCACCCGAGTAACATCCAGCGCGGCCACTTGGAGAGCGTGCAGAGCTTGGGCGTTGCGGCTTGGACCTGCAGCGTGCAAGTCTCCCGCGGTCTCGGAGGCATCGGCGGCAAGCCAGGCCTGGTTGTATTCATCAACAACCTGTATGCCGGAGCCGCCAGGCGCGCGGGAAGCAGCAATATCCCGGGACCCTGAAGGCACAAAGGAGCTAACGGTTGCTCGCAACATCCGCAAGGCAGCAGTAGGGATCTCGGCGGGAGGCGGTGGTAACGATGAAAACGTACCCGTCCGCAGCACCAAGTCCTGGGCCGAGGATGTCGGGGAAGCTGCGGGCTTGGCAGAAGTCGTTTTCTGCCCAGCAACCTTGGGGCGCGACTTCCCGGCAGGTGGATCAGCTGGCCGGGAGGACACTGCGGGCCTTTTCTCCGGGGCAGCCTTTTCCGAAGTTTGCCGGGAGGGGCCGCTTGGCACGGACTGCCGGGGAGGGCTCAAGATCTCCGCTTCAAGCCCGGGCACCCGGCGCGGACTTTCCGGAAGGAGAATATCTCCTGAGGTCGTCGTGGCTTGCGCCGGGATCTCTTCGGTCACCGGGCAAGCATCCGGAGTCACAACGGCTGCCGGTGCGGCACCGGAGGCGGCAGCTTCGCTTCCCCGAGTAGAGGGGCGAGGAGGGGAAGGCGAAGCCCGGGCAGGACTGGGAGTCCGAGTTCCGGGAGGAGGAGGAATAGCAGGTGAGGGGAGGTCGAGTGCGTCTCTGAAAGAGAGTATGTCAGTAATAATTTATGGAGAAGGCAAAGTTATGTGGCATAAGGCAAGGAAAATGTACCTGGAGTCCACAGTAGGAGGGCCCCTTTGCCGGCGAGGCTTCGGGGCCGTTTGTTTATTCGGCTTGCTCCTCTTGGGGGGGTTGTCGGCACCCTCGGTGTCGGAAGTTGCGCGCTTCCGGCTCTCGGCACGTTTGGTCCCGGTGGTCGGCTTCGGAACCACTGCTGAGGCCCAATTGAGAGGGAGAGCGTCAATAACATCGAGAATTTGGCAGTCAATCTCATCCTCATCATCCGAAGAAATGGAATCTGTCTCTGAGGTTGAAGGATTACCCGGAGCTGCAGCCTTGAACAGAGGAATGGCGAGATGGTCCTCGCCGTCGGGGTCCTTTCTCGGCATCTTATCCGGCACCGGGATATTCGGCACGAAATTCCCGTTGGCGTGGACTGCGTCCTCCTCGGCTTGCCGCTCGAATAACTGCGCAAAAAGGTCATCACATGATTTCCAGGTGAACGCATGTACGAAGGCAAATGCGCGAAAGACAGACAGGAGCACCTGTTTTAATGGTTTTTTCCGGGATCCCCCAATGACACCCCAGGAATAATCATCCGTCATCTTCGTCCGAGGAATTGCTCGAACGCGTCGGACGACCGCAGCATGGTCTAACCCGAATATACTGGTCCTAGTGGGGTCATAGCTCCCGTCCATATGGCACATCTTGTGCACTCGGTTTTGCAGAGGGCAGACGCGGCGGATAATGAAGCAGCGCAGGAGATCGTCGCCGGTCATTTTCTTGTTCAGCGCCAAGAGCACGTCATGCATGCAATTGACCTCTTCGGTATCCGGGAGCCGTTTCCAGAGGTTGAACTTGAGAGGAGGGCCATTGACAAACTCCGGCAGATTTATGAAATCCGGATTCAAGGATCCCGGACCATCTCCCGAGTGCTCCCGGTTCTTCACATAGAAGAAACTGCGCTGCCACTTCCGGCAGGATTCTAGTCCCTTGACTATAGGGAATCCGGAGTCAGCACGAGGGATGATGGTGGCCGCTCCGCAATCGACCAAGTCTTTCACTTTCTGATCCGGGTTGGGGATGACTTGGCGGCGAAGGATGAAATACTTGGCCCAGAGATCCAGGAAGGGCCACACGCCGAGATACGCTTCCGCGTAGGTGGTGAAGACCGAGAGCATCATAATGGCGTTAGCTGGGAGGTGATGCCGTTGGAGGCTGTAGGTGTCGAGGAAGTCGCGGAAGAAGGGGCTAGCCGGAAGCCCAAACCCACGCTCGAAATGCGTAAGGAATACAACGTATTCCCCGGGTTGGGGTTCCGGCTCAACCTCGCCCTCCGGAAGACGGCTCTCGACTTCTGGCGGAATCCGGTGAGTCCGGTACAGCCAGTCCAGGTCCCATTGTTTGGTTTCGGAGCCATCCCAGCATCCCCGGATACTCTCTTCACCCATGTCGGAGAAGACTGCAGGTGTATCCGGGCTATTCTGCAGGCGCAGCGGCGGTTAGTCGGAGTTAGTCTACCGGAAACTAGGATGCCGGAGCACAAACTGCTAAACATAACCGGATTCCTGGGAAGTAAGATCTACCGTCTGCTAGAAAATCAAAACAAAAATGAGGAAAATAGGCTCGCGCTAAACTCGGGCGAGGCGCAATGCGAGTGAATGATCTACATCCTACAGCGACGGTACCTCACTGCCGTGCGCCTCGTGAGCGCCGCTCAAGTTGTGCTCACCGGCGGCGGCTCAACCGCACTTGTGTTACGGCACGGCCGGAGTCGGGCGGTTGTTCTACCGAAGAAAATCATCGAGACGGAGAGAGCAACTCACCGGTGAAAGAGGAGGTCGGTGACGTGCGAGAGGGACGGCGATGTTCGAGCTCCGGCGCACGGCGAGGGCGACGGCGTTCGGGCAAGGAGTGCAGCGGCGGCGGCGTGCTCGAGACGCTGGTGGAAGAGGAGCGAGGAAGAGGAAGAAGGAGAGGAGACCGTTCCGGTCCCCTATTTATGGGGGGATTCCGGAGCGGTTTCCAATTTTCCCGCCCACGATCTCCACGATCGTGGGTGGGATCTAGTTTGCGCAGCAAGCCACGTGGCGCTACCCGGAGCGTCCGATCCGGCCACACCGAGGGCCTCACGGCCCCAACGGTTGGACTCCGGATCGGCTGCGGCTCCCGGCGCGGGAACCCAAGCGACAGCATGCTCGCGCAGGAGCACTCGAGTGCATTTCTGCTCAGATGGGACGTCGGGTGGGCCCCAGCTCACAATCTCGAATTCATCAGGAAGCCAACGGTCGAGATTCACTGAGGCTGTGTTATCCGGTTGCAGGCTTCGCCTCCCGGTAAAAATAGTCTCGGTAAGAAGATCTCGGGAAGAACCGACTTCGGCAGATAGGGAAATGCTGGTCTCATGTGTTCTCGGAAGATAGTTGTTGTTTAAAGCTGATCCCGCACATCATCCGGGGTCGCTGTGCAGCACCAGCTTCGGGGACTAGTGTCGGGGGGCTGCCCCACGGGTAGCGGCAGATCCCGGGATAATTCAGTAAAGTGCCAACAGTACTTGACCTTTGGCGAGAGCAAGGGGCACCTCCTGGTGTGCTGAAAGGGCAACTTGACCCTTGAGCACTGGTAGAGGGCAAAGTGCCTCCTGGCACCCACAAGGGTCAGCTCGGGCAGCTATAAATATACACCCCCGGCCCTCACAATCGCAGCACCAGCATGAGCGGGTGGTTCCTCTAAGAACTAGCTTCTCGAAGATGTCTTTGCCGATAGGCTAAGACATCTTCGGGAGGCTAGGCCTAGAGATACTCATCCTGAGACGAGCTCGGACGTATCCGGAAAGGGTCCCAAGTCTCGGGGTCCGAGGAGACTCCCGGAAGGAGGTGTACTCGGCTTTACCGGATAGGATGTCCGGGTGGGTACTAACCGGAGTATATGTCTCGGTCTTGATCTTATGCAGAAGAGGCTCACAGTGGCAAGCGAGGAGGTAGCCGGCGTGAGGGCTTCCGGTAGGCCGTCAACGGTCCGTAGCAGGCTTTCCCGTCTATTGCGGGGGGAAGTACCATTCCGCCTGACACGGAAGCATGGTCACCTCCCGCCTGACACGGAAGCATGGTCACCTCCCGCCTGACACGGGAGCGCGTCAGCCGGTACGATCGTGGTACGACAAGACCTGGCATTCCTAGCCCGGCAATCCGGAAAAGGCTATCCGGGATGGGCGAAGACATGTCTTGTCTCTGACAGGGGGACAATGATGGTGCAGGACGGCGCCTGCCGTCCTTGTCAAGATGATGACGAAGGGGCTACACCGTATAGCCCGGCGACTAGGTCGCACTAGCCGGTGACGGCATGCCGGCTAGGCCTGTCCGGTGGGGCCAAACCGATTTAGGGTTTCCGGCCCTCCTGGCTGGGGCTCTATAAAAGGCGCCATAACTGCTCATGGGAGACGACGACCAACTTGAGAGCCAAAGCTATAGTCACATTTACTCAGAGAGCATTCACTCCTTCTCACCTTGAGTTCATCTAGTTCTTTGTACTCCTCCCTTTGAGAGATCTAGCAGCAAGTTGTAGCTCTTGTAACACAAGTATATAGAGAGGAAAGGCAGGAGTAGGGGTGTTACCTCCTCACGAGGGCCCTGAACCTGGGTATATCGTGTGTGTGTTGTGTGCCTTCGTGCATTTGTTCGTGTTTGTTAGATCTTCCCCCTCTCGCTTGGTTCTTATTTCTTGTTCCTAGGAGATCTCGGTTATACCGGGATCCTCCTCGTGTGGGTTTTTCAGCTCGCTATCCCTCCCCGGATCCACCAACGTCCATCGGCCCCACACATTAGCCATCCTATGGCATCTTCCGTGACACCACCACGACAGTTGCACAGGAAGCTACGCCCGACTCTATAAATAGGGAGCCGAGCGGTCCATTTCGGCACCCCAGCTCCTGCACTCCTCGACTCCTTGCTCTCCCGCTCTCCCTCACCTTTCTCCGAGCGAACTCCGGCGAGCGTCCTCCTCCGGTGACCTCCGCTCACGGCGATGTCCACCGGTCAAAACATCCCCTCCGCGGCGTCCGGCGGTCCTACATCCGACACCTCGTCCGCGGCGGCGATGGGCGGTGCGGCATCGCGTCTTGCAACGGTGGCGACGGGCAATGTCTCCGCCGTCGCTTCTCACATTCCCGCCGCGCGCACGCCGGCGGCGGTCTCTTCGGCTCCTCCACCCTTAGCCGCGGCGACGGCGGTGAGAGGCGCTCCGGCCGACGAGGAAGAAGAAGCAGCGGACCTCGGGTCACGCTACGGGCTTCCCTCCATCGTCGTCGAGGAGACCCTCCAAGACCTGGAGGCCGTTGGCTACCTCCCAACTCGGGAGGATTGCCGGTGGAGACCCGCCTTGGGAGACGCCATCCCGGCTCCTAAAGCCGGGGAACGGGTAATCCTCACCTCCCACCTAGTTAGGGGAATGGCGCTTCCGCCTTCCGCTTTCTTTAGCGAGGTGCTAGATCATTATGGGCTCCAGCCCCACAATATAGCGCCCAATAGCATTCTAGTCTTAGCCGGCTTCACAGCTCTGTTCGAGGGCTATCTAGGTATTAGGCCTAGTTTAGACTTCTTCAGATACTGTTTTCGTTGCCGGCGTCAGACCGTGCCGGATGGCGGGCTGGCAACCTGTGGCAGTGTCACTTTTAACTGCCGCCAGGGCCGCCAATGGTATCCTAAGATACCATACCTTGAATCCGTCAAGGGCTGGACCTCCACATTCTTCTACTGCCAAGATATGGCAGCTCCGGGCCGTCAATTTGGCGTCCCGGAGTTTGTCAACGCGCCGCCTGTACCCAGGCCATGCTGGGACGAGGCGGTGCCCAAGTTGACAGAGGAACTCCGCCTTTTCCAAAGGCAGATTCTCCCCCTACGGTACAGCCCACACAAAATGTGTCAGTATTCGCCTACTGCCACGGCCTCTCTCCGCGTAAGCGAAGAGGGGTTGCCGGTCGCCGACCTGGAGTTCCGGCTCCGCAGCATCGTCAAGGCGGGGCTGGTGAAGGCGGTGGAGGGCGTGCCCATGCACACCCACGACAACCCTCCCATCGAGGTAGACATCTTGCTTCTTGCCCCTTTTTGAAAGCTTCGCCGGCTAACTTGAGTTCCATTAATACTTGTCTTCTTTCTCAGATCTCCGACTTGGGGGAGGATGACCTGGCTCCCGACTTCTACGAGTCGAAAGCCGGGAAGACCAAGAAGCGCAAGGCATCCGGCGCCGCTTCCACTACGGCGATCGCCGAGAGGAAGAAACGGATCGCAACGGCTACCGAGCCGGTTCTCGTCAACCTTGACGAGAACACGGGGATTAACATCCCCCGAAGGTACTCAATTCTGCCTTTAATAGTCGAAGAGCTTCTTTAATACTGGCGCCCAACTGACTGTGCTTGCTGTTTATTGACAGGAAAAGGGTCGCAACTTCCCGGTTGCCGACCAGGCTTGTTTCCAAGGGTAAGCGGCCTCAAGGCAGCTCGCCTGCTACCATGCCGCCAACTCCCTAGCCCCGGGCCGGCAGCTTTATGGGCGATGCTCGTCGCCAGCCCCAGACTCCGGTATCTGGCGCGCCGCCAAGGACCTTCTCCGCTGACCGCACACCCAAGACTCCCCTTCTTTTGGCTGAGGCTACGGCCGATGAAGCCGTCCAATCGCGTGCCGCCAAGGAGGAGTTGCTGGAGGTGGCTGGCGGCGGGTCCCAGAGGGCAGCCCCGACTGCAGGAGGCGGCAAAGTTAGGGACCCTTGGTCCACCTTTAAGGAGGCCAAGGAGTCAGCCTTGACTTTTGCCAACTTCACCTCCCAGGCCTTCGCCGACTTGGAGGGCGACCTGTCTGTAAGTTTTTATAACTCTGGCATATACATAGTCTTTCCCCCGAGCACTTAGATGGCAGGTCCAAAATATTGGCTGCCGGCTTAGTGGTTATTCGACAATATGTTTTATGCCTTTGCTTTTTCCTGCAGGGCATCTTGTCCGCCAACGTTGAGCTTATCTCCTCCCGATTCGAGATAAACCAGCGGTGCCACGATCTGAAGAAGGATTGCGAGGCCAAGGACCTGCGGATTGCCGAGTTGGAGGCGGCCCGCAAAAAAGATGAAGGTAGAGTTGATCTTTTTTGCTTTCAGCCATCTTTTCAACTTATGTTGTCGTCAATCATTTAGTTAGCGAATCCATATTTGTAGAACTGCTAGACCACGCCCAGGATATACTGAAGGCGTCCACTGATATGCAAGCTCTTATGAATGAAGCTTCCGATTTGGCGGCCGCCAACTTGGCGATGAAGGAGGAGCACCAGAAGGAGATGGAGGCCCAGCAGCTGAAATTTGCGCAGGAATCTAGCCAGCTTACTGGTGAGCTGGATAGCCTGCGGAAGAAGTTGGCGGAGGCGGAGAAGACGGCTGCCGAGGAAATCTCCAAGCAGACTTCTCGCGCCCAAATTGCTGAGGACGCGTTGGCGGCTGATATGATTGAGCTGTCCGCTTTCTATAACTCGGCCCTTGGTAATTTCTCACTCCTTATTTGATTTTGCCATTTTTCTTAGCCTGAGCCAAACTGATGGTTTCATTTTTGATACAGTTCCCGCCGGTTTAGGCGACGACATGTTTGTCAGCCCCCGCCTGGATCGCCTTGCGCGTCTAGGCGAGCTGATCACCGAGACTGGCAGCGTCCAAGCGGTTTGCCGCCAAGTTCTTCATCTCCTCCGGCAGCCAGGAACCGACCAAATTCAGCGACGTGCCCAACATGTTCGAGCAGGCTACCAAGCTACACAAGAGCTCGCTGAAGTCGCCGGCGCGGGATGGTGCCAAGACTGCGCTTGGACTATTCATGGCGCACTACCCCGAGACGGAGATAGAAGCCGTCACCGAAGGCATGCCGTCTACATATGAAGACGGCAGCGAGGTCGAGCCGGCCGCTGTTCTGGACAGCGTTGCGGCTACGCCACGCGTGTTGCCGACATGGTGGATATTTCGATCTTCTACCGGCGCCATCTTGTGCCTTCCGCAGGGGAAGCTGGAGCTGCCGGCACGGCCGAGGCGGAGGGGAGTGACAGTTTTGGGGCTGAAGTTGTCAGCCCCCAAGCCTGATGTAGACGCCCCCCCCGAGCCGTAGTTTCCTTTCCTTGCCTCCTTCTGACATGATTTGCCAGCCCCTGAAACAATGCAACTTTAACTTGTAATATTTGTATATACTTTTGTTGTTGCTCTGCTAGGCGGGAAACTAGCTGACAAGTTTTATTTTGCCTTATTTATATGGCCCGCCTTAATTTTACCCTGATCTATATGTTTGACTTTTTGTATGTTGACGGACCTCAGCCGGTAACTTTAGCTGAAACAACCAGGGCTAAGCCATGCGTTTAGGATCAGAAACCAAAGCCAACATGTTGGTGTCAAAGACATACTACTAGGCGAACCACATATAAGTAATCATAGGTAAAGGAATTAGGCGGCGCAAAAAGTTTATTTTTGCTTTAGGTTGGCTCGGAAGCTGCAAGTATGTACCAGTTTGAACCTTTGCACGGAGCTAGAAAAATAGGTAACTTAGATACATAGGGGAAATATGATTGCAAGAAAAGACAAAAGATGGCATGCTTCTCAACACAGATGAGGAACCATAGACTTTTATTTCACAATCATATATAACTTATTACAATTATAAATTGCTAAGTGTAGAAAGGACGTAGCTGCTCAATATTCCAAGGCCGTCTTGTTTGTTCGAACGGATCGTCAATGCCTCTTTTGCGCTTGGTTCCCCTTTTTCCTGCCGCCTTCTTGCGCCTCTTCTTTTCTTCTTCGTCGCGGATGTCGGTCAGGTTGTAGGAACCATTGAGCAGCGCCTTTGTGACTATAAACGGTCCTTCCCATGGCGGGGATAACTTGTGCAAGCCTTTTCTGTCTTGAATTAGGCGGAGAACCAGGTCACCTGTTCTGAAGCTTCGCTTCCGCACTCTCCGGCTATGATAGCGGCGAAGTTGTTGCTGGTACAAGGCGGAGCGATGTAGAGCGACGTCTCTTTCTTCGTCTAGCAGGTCTAGGCTATCCTGTCTTGCACCTTCTACGTCTTGCTCGATGTAGGCTTGAACCCTTGGGGAATCGTATTTCATGTCGGTAGGTAGCACCGCCTCAACGCCATATACTAAGAAGAAAGGAGTGTAGCCGGTAGACCTGTTTGGCATTGTGCGCAAACTCCATAGTACCGACTGTAACTCATCTGCCCAAGCGTCGGCTGCCCTGTGTAATGGAGCTTCGAGACGAGACTTAAGTTCTGATAAGACTAGGCCGTTTGTACGCTCTACTTGTCCATTGGATTGAGGGTGTGACACGGATGCCAAATCAAGCCGGATACCCAGATCACTGCAGTATTCTTCTATGTCGCCTTGAGATAGGTTGCTGCCATTATCAGTGATAATGCTGTGTGGAACTCCAAAACGAGAGATAATTCCCCAGAGGAAACTGGCGGCTGTTCGTGCGTCAAGTTTGCTGATCGGCTTAGCCTCGACCCATTTGGTGAACTTGTCGACAGCGACCAATAGGTGGGTATACCCACCACTCGCCTTCTTGAAGGGACCCACCATGTCTAAGCCCCAGACCGCGAACGGCCAGGTGATTGGAATTGTCCTGAGTTCTTGTGCTGGTAAGTGAGGTTGACGAGCGTACAACTGGCAGCCTTTGCATGTTTTTACGCGGCGTCTTCTTTGGCGGTAAGCCAGTAGAAACCTTGGCGGAAAGCTTTGGACACGATGGACCTGGCGGAAGCGTGATGCCCGCAGGTGCCAATATGTATGTCTTTCAGAATTTCCTGGCCTTCTTCTGGTTGTATGCACCGCTGATAGATGCCGCACGTGCTTCGCTTATATAGCTCGCCTTTTATTATCGTGAATGCCTTGGCTCGCCTTATGATCTGCCTTTTTAGCACCTCATCGTCCTCCGGCAACTTGCTGTCGATTAGAAAATCGAGATATGGGACAGTCCAATCCGGCTGTATCGAGTAGACAGCGAGACTTGCCGATTCTACCGGTTCTTCTGCATCGGGGTCCATCAAATCGGCACCTTTAATGGATGGCTTGTGCAAATGTTCCAGGAAAATATCTTTTGGTACCTTTTTGCGTTCTGACCCTAGTCTGGCAAGTGTGTCTGCCGCCTAGTTCTCAGCTCTTGGAACATGCCGGATTTCGTAGCCCGCGAAGTTTTTTGCGAATTCGTCAACTTTGGCTCTGTATGCCGCCATTGTTGCGCTTTTCGCATCCCATGTTCCGCTTACTTGTTGCGCGACCAAATCTGAGTCGCCATAACAGAGGATTCTTTTGACGCTGAGGTCATTTGCCACGTGTAACCCATGAAGCAAAGCTTCGTACTCGGCAACATTGTTGGTTGCTGTAAAGTGAATTTGCAATACGTAGCTAAGCTTGTCACCTTTAGGCGTGCGTAGAACGACTCCAGCCCCCGAGCCTTTGAGCATCTTTGATCCGTCAAAGTGCATGACCCAATATTCTGACTCGGGGAGTGTCGTTGCCTCCATGGCTTATGTCCAGTCGGCGACAAAATCTGCAAGCGCTTGAGACTTAATGGCGGTCCGTGGTTTATAGACTATATCAAAGGCGGCAAGCTCGATGCCCCATTTGGCAACTCGACCTGTTACCTCTGCATTGTTGATTATGTCTCCCAACGGTGCATTGCTGACTACTGTCACTGTGTGCTCCTGGAAATAATGCCTAAGCTTTCTGGCGGCGATGAATACACCATAAGCCAGCTTTTGGTAATGCGGATACCTCTGCTTGGAGGCGGAGAATACTTCACTGATGAAGTAGACCGGTCGTTGTTCATACGTCGCGGCTTCGTTCTCCTTTATTTCCACAGCCAAGACAACGCTGACAACAGGTCCTGTTGCCGCGATGTACATGTAACATCCCAACATTTTGTAATGTTCAAAAATCACTAAAATTTAAAACTTTTCTTTTTATTAAAATAAAAATATTAAATGCATAAGGAAACCAACTATGAAAGACTTCAAACTTATTGAAAGAGTTTAATATTTCAAATGTCACAGTTTAAACATTTTATTATCCACTGTATTTCAAAAACCTTAAAATGTAATTTGACAAATATTTTACAAACTACAATCCATTTATTTTAAGTAAATAGTTTACTTATAAGAAATTGATTTCAACCACTTAGCCATATCTATTCATAAATTCAGAAATTATTTAAAAATGGTGTTAGTTGCCAAATGGTTTTCATTCTCTCAACTAAGTTCAAAACATGGTGTTAAAATTTCAATTCTGTAATTTATAACTTTAAACTTCATAGATTTTAAATTAATGAATTAGCCAAATAAACATTTCATTGCTTAAATGAATTTCATTTATTTTCAAAGCATGAAATGATTAATATATTCTCAATAAGGATAGAATTAAAACAAAAATCTTTTCCAAAGTTGTTATGAAGTTTTCAAATGAATTATCATAATATAAAATATAATGGTGCACAAATTATTTTCAATAAAAAAAATGAATACCTTATATTTCACATTTCCTAAACATTATTTATATTTAGTTCTTTAATATTATGCCAAAATAAAGATGAATGATTTCAGCAAAACAAGTTTAAATAACTTAAATTCAAACATATTGGAATATGGGTATTTTACAAATTTTACTTAGCCAAAAGAAAATTTAATTAAGATAGAAATTCAAATTTGACTTTAAGTGCCAAATTTGTATTTAATCAATATTTCAAAATATTGATTTTTCAAAAAGTTTCAAAACATGCCCACTATTGTTTTAAAACATAGATATTAATTTTACAAATTTATAGAAATTATTTTGACATCATTTGGACCATTAAATCAAAAGATATGAATTAAAGGAAAATTCAGAAAAAAATGATGACGTCAGCGTGACGTCATCGTCTTCAAGCTCTGGCCAGAAACCACGCCCTCGACCTCGCCCGAAACTGCCGGCGTCCTCCTCTTCAATTCGGGCGTTTAACAACACCAATTATGGAGCCCTCGTCCCCGCCTCCATTTCCCCTCTCCTCCCTCTGCATTTGACGCCGCCAGGCTCGAGAAATCGCTCGCCGGAGTCCGCACCATCCGCCGCCGTTTTTCTTCAACCACCGGCGAGGTGAGCCACCCCCTCGCGTCAGAGACCCCTCCTCCTCTTTCCCTGGACCATGCGCACCCTCCAACCCCTTCCTTGCTTCGTATCCGCAGCAGTTCGTCGGGGAAGAGCTCAACCGAAGAATCGCCGGCGCCATAGCTTCTCCTCCCGCACCTCCCTGCCGTTCCAAGAAGAACGCGACGACGACCTTGGACCCATCGTCTCCAGCACACCGCGTCGCACCTCTCCGGGCCCTCGGCGATCCCGGAGACCCCCCGGAGCGTCGAATCCGTCCACGGCCGAGCCACCGCCGCCGTCCCCTCCATCTCCGGCAAGGAGCGCGCCGCCCAGGTATGGTCAATCGCCCGGAGCCGTCCGATCTAGTTTTTACGGCCCAGATTAGAAGTCTCAGACGAACCGGTACGAATAGATCTGGACCGCCTGATCCAGATCTGACGGCCCAGATCTGTGACTTATCCACGTCAGCGTGCCTCGTCAGCATCCAGTCAGCATCCAGTCAGCATCCGCGTCAGCATTTATTTTCGTAATTATTTTTAAATTGGCAGTTTTACAGAAAAGACCCTGTAACTTAGAATTGGTATAACTTTTTACTCACACATCCAAATTCAAATATTTTTATATATTTGGAAAGCTCTTGACATGTAGATTATTTTAGATCGGCCAAAATTCAAATTTGACTTAGTATAAAATATTCAAATTTCAAATGGTGAATTTGAGTATATTTGTAATAAATTTAAATCTATAAATCCAAAAATTGCAAATAAATATGTTTTAGAAACTTTAGAATATTTGTAAATTAATGCCACTGCTATAAAATGTTTTTGAGTAATTTTTGAATGATTTCATAGTTGTGTGTTTAATTTGAATAGTTTGACTAATTTTGAAATAACTTTTAATAGAAACATTATTTTTGATTAAATTCAATTGCAATAGATTTAATTAAATGCTCTCTGTCTATTAACACTAATTATAAAATTTTGTTATAAAAATTTAATCATAGGAACCTTTAATCTTATAATTATTCCTTTTATTATATTTTCCAAAAATAGAAATTAACTAAAATTGCATTTATAAATTCATGCATATTTATAAAGAAATCACAAAAGTCATTTTGATGCTTTCTTGTAAATAAAAATTGCATTTAATGCATAAAATATTTTATTATATAATTACATTCCCCATAGGAAAACCTCTCCAGTAGTTTTCTGTAAGTTAGAAATAATTTCAACTTAGCATTTTTGTGAAGTGCTACACTTAGACACTTAGTAATTTTCAAGATGGAGCTAGAAGGCCATTGAAGGACTTAGCCAAAACAAGACTTCAGAAGTATCTTCAAGGAGAAGAAGCACTTAGAAGAAAATCTAGAAGAAGTTCATGAGGGACTTAGAAGAAAACGAACTCTGGAAGCATCCCAAAGATGTCAAGCACTTGGAAGAAACGTGAGAAGAAGTTCAAGAAGGCCAAACCCCTTTTATTCTCTAAGTCTTTCTCTCTGTCTTTTCTTCTCCTCTGAGACTTCATGAAGACTAAGTAAATCCAAGACAAGCCTCGAGGATACAAGAATCATCAAGTCTGAAGATTCATCAAGACTACCAAGAGGTCAATCAAGACATCATCCAGAAGAAAGTTACAAGTCTAGAGATGAAGCCTGGAGGACAACTACATATTTCTTTCTATCTTTTCCCTCCTTTCTAATCTTGTCTTTCACATTTGACTTAAACAAATTTTGATCATGATGTTATCATCTTGAAGTTGTTGGATCCTAGCGGCATAGTGGGATGAAGCGGCCTGGAAACAAACCTTACATGTCCACGTACATGAGACCTGTTCCACAATTTAAGTGGCTGGCCGGGTGTCTGTCTCTCTCACTTTAGTGAATATCCAATTTACAAAGAGTTGATAATCATTGTTGATCACCTCGAAGAATAGAGCTAGAAATTTTCTCTAAGTATTTTGCACATCAAGACTAAGACATTAGAGTGCTTATTCAAGATGATATAAAACAAAATATTTTATTCAACTTATGACCTTAGCCATTAGTCCTTTTGGACCAACCTATTTGCCTTGCATTAACTTAAAAGATTTTTCATGGCATGGCATGCATCTCTAGTCCTTAGAAATAACTTGCATATCATGTTTTCCTTAGAAGTTTAAGAAACTTGTTTGTAGGTGTTGTGTTGTTTTATGATTGTGGTATTGTTGTTTGTTTGTATTGTTTAGACTGAACGGAGAGACCGAGTTCGTTGAACAGAGTTTGTGAACAACGACAACATTCAAAGGCAAGTGGCACACCTCATAAACTTCCTAAGTATTTTCTATGCATTACTTAGTGTATTTTTATATGCATGTGTAGGATAGTGATGCAATGCTAAACCTGGGTAGAATTCCCTTACTCCTGTGTCTAGGTTCCTATATCTTACTTAGCAGAAATATTGATGCTATGCAATTGATGAAAAGTTTTACAAATTATTAAGTGGCTACTCAGGGCTGTGCTCAGGGTTGTCGTCGCCTAGGATGAATTTCTATTCTACTTAGGGCCGTGAGCATGGTGATTTTTACCTGAGAGTACACATCCACTAAGTTAATGAAACTCCTGGGTGGATTGGTTGTTATGGTTTATGTTGAGTGGCTTTTGGGACTATGCTTGTGGTTGTCTTCGCCTAGGATGAATGTCTATTCTACTTAGGGCCATGAGTATGGTGGTTGTTACCCAGAAGTACACTTGTGGATGGCCACCCAGGGAACAGAGGAATCTGAAGAACTCCGAGTGACGATTGCTTCCCGTGCAACCTTTTGACAATGGGCTCTGTCTAGAATAATTAAGTTGTGAGGGTGCAACCTGTCAGCTTGACAAGCAGATGTAGGGGGGTGATAGGTGGAACGGGTCTTGCTAGTATGGTTGCATTCTTCTTCTGAAAGTTCTTGTCTCCATTCTCTCCTTTCCTTAATACACTCCGCGTGTATAGGATTTCTCGGACAAATTGAGTCTAAAGGTGAAAGTGCACAACCTCTGCAGAGTGTAAAACTAAGTACTTAGCCGTGTCCCCGGTACGGACAATTTGAGCAGCTGATCAAGGACGTCAACGGAGGATTCCACCATTCCAACTTCAGAAATAAAACTTGATGGGTGAACAAGGGAAGATGAGATATATGGTTTTCATGCCATACTTGTCTTGATTTGAAGAAAGTGTTTTCCAAAAAGATAGGAAAAAATGGCTTTATGCAAATTAGCATTGAACTCCACCAGCCAAATATGCATATAGGCTATAGAGTTATTCCATTAAGTGTCCACCATAGTGTCACTTTCCAGACTCCATTTTTAATGGAATCTGACCCACGTTGTTGCAATATTTTTCTTATTGCAGATTGATCAAATTACGAGTGAGGTTTCGTTTAAAGGTTTCGAGTCTACAACCAACATGTTTTCGCCTGTGGCAACATGAAGTTGTTGAAGAGCCACTGCTATTGTATTTCCGCTGTGTACTTTTTCAATGCTAGCTCTATGCTATGCAACTTGTATCGAATATTTTGTAATTCTGGATCATCGATGTAATAAAATTGACGCTTTCTTGTGATATTACATCGTAAACTGTGTGTGCAAATGAATCGATCCAGGGATTTGCACTATACACAGGTATCTGCCTTATTAAAAGTGCAGGTACGCTTCAGTACAGCAGCATCGGTTCCTGTGATCGAGGTGCTGCCAATATCGGAGCGGATATGAGGGCCTCCTTAAGTTGTTGTAAGGCGGCATCTGCCTCTGCTGTCCACTCAAAGTTGTCGGATTTCTTCAGTAGTCGATAGAGAGGCATTGCCTTTTCACCTAGGCGACTTATGAAGCGACTGACGGCCGCCGCCGATCCGGCTAGGCGCTGCACGTCCTTCAGACAAGTTGGTCTGGATATGTTTTGGATGGCTTTGATCTTCTCCGGATTAACCTCGATCCCTCGTTCCGAGACGATAAATCCAAGTAGTTTGCCGGCTGGAACGCCGAAAACACACTTGGTGGGATTGAGTTTCATCTGGTACCTTCGGAGATTTTGAAAAGTTTCTTCCAGATCCTCTAGGAGATCCGCCTTCTTTTTAGACATCACCGCAATGTCGTCTACGTAGACGTGAACATTGCGGCCGATCTGTTTGTGCAGGCATTTTTGCATACAGCGCTGGTATGTTGCCCTTGCATTGTTCAGGCCAAAAGGCATCGTGATGTAGCAGAAAGTCTCGTATGGAGTGGTGAAAGATGTTTTCAATTGATCTGACACCCTCATCTTGATTTGGTGGTATCCTGAGTAGGCGTCCAAAAAGCAAAGTAGCTCGGAGCCTGCTGTGGAGTCTACGACTTGGTCAATTCTAGGCAACGCAAAGGGATCCTTTGGGCAACACTTGTTAACACCGGTATAGTCGATACACATCCTCAGCTCTTTATTCTTCTTTGGAACAAGTACAGGATTTGCCACCCAATCGGTGTGTACAAGTTCTTTTATGAAATTGGCGGCCTTCAGCCTATTTATCTCCTTTCCTATAGCCTTACGTCTCTCCTCCAAAGCGTCTTGTACCTTGCTTCACCGGCTTAGATCCTTTTATGACGTTGAGTGAGTGCTCGGCAAGTTCCCTCGGTACACCAGGCATGTCGGATGGCGACCATGCAAAGATGTCACGATTCTCACGGAGGAACTCGACGAGCGCGCCTTCCTATTTGCTGTCAAGGTTGGAGCCGATGACAACTTGCTTAGACTTGTCACCTGGGATGAGTTCCGCCTTTTTGGTGTCTTCTGAAGCTTCAAAGGTCTTCTTGACATCAATCTTTGGCTTGGGCATGGAGTTGTCTGAATCCGCCCCAAGTAGTGCGAGTTCTTCCTTGTGGATGATGGCTTCTGCGAAGGCAGCCATACCACGTTCACACTCCTTGGCTTTCTTAAAGTTGCCGGAAATCATGATGGTTCCGTTTTCCCCCGGCATTTTAAGCTTGCTGTATATGTAGCACGGCCTTGCCATAAACTTGGCGAAAGCCGGTCGTCCGAATATTGCATGATAGGCGCTTTTGAAGGGGACAACTTCGAACCGGAGGAACTCTGAGCGGTAGTTCTCTTTTGGTCCGAAAGTTACCTTCAGCCTAATGCTCCCCATTGACTTTGCTTGCCTGCCGGGCACTATGCCGTGAAAAGTGAGGTTGCTGTGGTCCAGCTGATCCTCTGACAGGTTCATGCGGCTTAGTGTGTCGTAGTACAAGATGTTGAGGCTGCTGCCACCATCCATGAGTACCTTTGTGAGTCTGAAGTTGTCGACAATGGGATCGACGACGAGGGCGTACTTGCCTGGGTGAGGAACGTGATCAGGGTGGTCGGACCGGTCCCAAGTGATCTTTGCTTCCGACCAGTTCAAATACTGAGGGACGTCCGGCATTGTCGCATTGAGTTCGCGCATCTCCGCCTTATCTTCCTTAGCCGAAGGTGTGCCGACAAAGCATACGAGAGATTCTTTGACCTTCGGATATGGTTTCTTTTTCTTGGCGGCCGCGTCATCCTCGCTTGAAACCAACATGTCGTCGTCATCCTCATCCTCCTTGTTGTCTTCCTTGTCGTTCTTCTTTGACTTCTTTGACTTCCAGCCGACTGTGCGGTCCTTTTTGAAGTCGTCCATGAAACGACACTCGCTAAGCATATGGTTGACCTTGCCAAGTGAGGCGTGGATAGGGAATGGCAAAAGTTTTGCCTGCTCATAAGTGATTCACGCCGCCTTAGGCCCTGAGTCGGCGTCGCGATTATCTTTCTTATTCTCCACTTCTTTTTGCCGGCATTCCCTTGGAATGCGACAGCTACCTCGTTGGAAGATCCGGCTTTGTCATCCGCCGCCTGCTTGCGCTTGTTGTTCCGTTTTGGCATGATGTTGACGTCTGGATCATCGTCCCGGGCGTCATCATCCGCCGCCGCATATTGGGCGGCTAGGTTGAGCATCTTGCCAAGGTCCGTGATTTGCTCGCGGACGAGCCGATGGCGGAGCAAGGACTTCTTCTGCAGGTCCGTGTAGAAGGCGTGGATAGCCTGCGCGTCCGAAACACCATGACAGTTGGCTTTTTCGGATATCCAACGGCTGACAAAGTCTGTCATGGTTTCGTCCGGCTTTTGGATACAGCGTTGCAAATCCGTGTAGGTATTTGGACGCTTGTATGTTCCTTGGAAGTGCTGGGAGAAAACCTTTTCATGTCGTACCAGCTATGGATAGACTTTTCAGGAAGGTTGTCGATCCAAGCTCTTGCCGTGCCTTCCAACATGAGAGGTAGGTAACGGACGGCAATATAGCTGCTTCCGCCGGCAATTTCTATGGCCATGGCATAGTCGGCTAGCCATGAATCCGGCTTAACGAGGCCGTTGTACCTATGACAATTTTTTGACACTGATGTCATGTCCTTAGGGAACGGCTCTCTGCGGATGGCGTCGCCAAAGCACTTTGGACCAGAATATAGCGGCTCCTTTCCTCTTGCTATGTCTTGTAGGCGGTGTCGCACGTCTTTTGGATCGAGCTGCTGTGCGCCTCTGTTTGCGTTTGGCTCGTCCTGCGCTGCCCGGCTTATGCTGCGCCTGGGCCCTTCTGCCGCCTCCTTCCTCTTGCTGCCGGTGCTACGCTGCGGAGACCGACTTCGACCTCTCCTGGGGGGGTCGTTGCCGGCATCCTTCCTAGGCGGCAGTCCTTTGCCCCGGCTATCGCCATTGTCGCGTCTTGGCTGGGCTGGAGGTGGCAGGTCTCCTCTGCTTCATGTCCTTGAATTCTCGTCCCGCCTTGTTTTTAGCGGTGGCGTCTTCTATTGGAGGTGGCGTTGCCTTCCTTTTGTCGCCATGGCTATTGGAGCCGGACGGGCCTTCGGGGTCATCGCCAGGTGCAGCTTTGCACTTTCCTGACTTAGACTCTAGCTCTCCCCCGCGAGCATCCGCCATGTGGCCGTAGGAATCAGCGCGAGCTTGTTGTTCTAGGGCCTTGCTCACGAAGTGTCTTGCATTGGCCAGCTTTTCCTCCGCCGTGTAAGTTTTGTCGTCCAGGGTATCTAGCGCGGCAACCGCGTTGAGGACGGGGGTGCAGAAAACAATATCTCCCCTTCTGTCAACGCGCTGTGGTGCCGTACGCTAGTCAAACCCGAGATCTTGAGCCGCTGTCGTTGCGCGTGTTGGCGGATCCTTGTCACGGCGGTTTTTTGATGACCTTTTTTCCTCAAAGAGCTGCCGGCTTGTTTTGGCCGACATCTTCTCCTGTTCTTTCTCGATCTTCTTCGCAAGGCTCTCAACGTGCTCCTCTCTTTTTCGCAGGAAGTCAGAGTGCTTAAGCATGTTAATCCTAAGCTCTTCCACTTCGTCGAGTGGGGTGTATTTATTCACCGGAGTATTCATGATCTCGTCTACTTCTTTGATGACGGAGAGCAAATCCGTGGGTTTGCTGCTGCCGCCTTTCTCGAGGCCAGTGTTCTTCTTTGCGCGCACCTTGTCGGAACTTTCAATGAGTTGACCGGCAGTGGTGTCGCCGGCATCTTCCACCGGCTTGTTTTGCGTTTTCGAAGCAACTGGGGTTGTCTCGTGACCGACGACAACCATCATAGCCAGCTTGTCAGGCATGTCAGTATCCGTTGTGCCCTCTGAAGGAGCCGGATTACCACTGGAAAAGCGGGTTTTGATCTTCTCTTCGAAGAGACTAGCATCATCATCAGAGTCAGAGTCTACGTTGACTTGAACGGTAGATCTGGATCCGACATCTGACATCGCATCCTCCTGGAGAGCAGGGAGGATTGACTCAGGATCGTTGTTTTCCGGCTGGGAGTCTGATCCCAGTCCGACAACTCCGACGAAGTGGAAATCAGATTCGGCCGACTCCTGGGAGAAGGCGGATTCAGATCCATCTTGTCGGTCGACTGCTTGGTCGAAGGGTTGGTGGGTGGGGTTGTAGAAACGCGGTAGGCCGTACGCCTCTGGCATATACCCGATGAAGACGTCGATCCCTCCGATCGGTATGATTGCGCATCTGATAAGGTAGTCGTCCGCCGGGAGCCAGGACTCATCCGAGTTGACGCAGCTGTGGCCGCCATACATTGTGACGCGACCGACGGCGATCTGCTTGCCCACGCCGCCAAGTGTTCCCGCCTGGAACGTGACGCCAGGAACCTTATGCCCCACGGTGGGCGCCAACTGTCGTGGTATCGGCATAATTGATAGGAGACGGGGGTCCTCTAGCCTACGTATGGATTGTGGGGAAGAAGGTTGGTGTCGTCGAGGACGGGATTGAACATGGCGAGTTTACCCAGCTTCGGATCCCGCAGCGGTGGCGAGTGAAGGGGTTACGGTGCAGAAAACAATAATTTTTCTAGCGAACGAAACCCTAACTAGCCAGGATCTATCTATCTAATACATGTGATAACGGTGGCGGAACGGGTTACATTACCTCCATGTAGACCGATAGCGGGGATTACGCTCCCGCACAAGCGTTGACGATGAAGTCGTACGTAGCCGACCTCGAGGTCGCGGAGAACTTGCCGCGATGACAAAGACGATGACGCCGGGATGTCGACGGTGATCTGCGTCGACGGGCGTCGGGCGGAAGAAGGCGGGGCGCCGACACCAGGGGTGGTGCACCAGCGGCAGAGGGGGGAGGCGGCGCGGCGGCTGCAGGGCGAGACGACGTCGCCCAGGCTCCTCAAAAAGAGTTACCTCCGAGCACTCACAAACATACGGAGCTTAGCGACAACCCCCGGTCATTCAGATCCAGCTGAAATCGCAGGGGTAGATCTTATCTGGAATCCCGCGGGGCATAGGTGCCCGGCGGTATAGCTTAGGTGGAGAGAGGGGGCAAAACGGGCGGAGAACAGCTCGGCCGGCCTGCAATACAATTAATTGTATTTTCCAATGAATTAATCCAATTAATATGCCTTGGTATATAAAGGGGGAAGGGGGTGTGCAAACCCCTTGGCTCCCCCATGTGGGACTAAAGGAGGAGAGGGGAGGGGGGGGGGGGGGTTCGGCCAAACCCCCCATGGGCCTTGCCCTCTCCTAGTCCAACTCGGACTAGGGGGGGTTCAAGCCCCCCTTGCTTGGTGCGGCTCCCCCTCTTGGGCCCTCTTAGGGCCCATGTAGGTGGGAGCCCCCTTTTTTTCCTTTATTTAATTAATATTAAATTAATATAAAAATCTCATTAATTCATAATTAATATATTTAAATATAATTCAATATCCCATGACTCCGAAACTATTTCAGAACCACCCGAACAACTTTCGGACATTCCTGGAACCATTCCAGACCTCCCCGGAAGTCCTTCCGGACCACCGGAACTCTTTCCGGATAATTTCTCTCTCTCCAACAAATTCCTATAATATTCCAGAACCTATCTCCCGGTGTCGCTAAGACCTTAAGTTTGTTACGCTACGGTTCGAGAACAATCCAGACATGGTCGAGACACTCCGCTCACCAATAACCGTCAGGGATACCTGGATGTATATGACGGCCCCTGTGCATTCTATGAATATCGTCGTTGAACCATGAATATGATATTCATTCCCTTTGTCTCTGCGATACTACCTTGTCCGAGATATGATCGTAGACACACCGATGTCTTTGTTGTATCTCGTTACCGATGAAGGTTATTAACTCGTCTGCGATATTACATCTCCATGACCTAGTCATAAGCTGCGCAGCTATATAGATGCAATATCACCGAGTGGGCCCAGAGTATCTTTCCATTACAAGAAGGAACAAATCCCGCTCTTGATCCTTACGTCTCGATGCTCTTTCGGAATACCCAAGATGGACACCGTTATTGTCATGCTATATAAGACACAATGTTTGATGCTCTCAAAGCACCCCTACGAAGCATCAATAAGTACGGTCTCACGGTCTAAGGAATAAGCTATCATATTCTTATCTATTGCAAATGACAAACATCGTAATACGATCTTATTGCAATACTTTGCGTATGTGCATCACCTTATTCAACTACCAAGATGACCCCATTGTCAACCGATGTCGTGGTGGTGTCACGGCATATGCCATAGGATGGCTAAAGTGTGGGGCCGATGGACGTTGGTGGATCCGGGGAGGGATAGCGAGCTGAATAGCCCACACGGGTAGGATCCCGGTATAACCGAGATCTCCCAAGAATCAGAAACAAGAGCAGTGCGCTAGAGGGAAGATCTAACAAATAAGAACAAATGCACGAAGGCACTGAACACACAGACGATATACCCAGGTTCAGGGCCCTCGTGAGGAGGTAACACCCCTACTTCTGTCTTTCCTCTCTATATAAATGTGGTACAAGGGCTACAACTTTCTCTTAGATCTCTCAAAGTGAAGAACACAAAGAACTAGATGAACTCAAGGTATGAAGAAGTAAATGCTCTAGGAGTAAATGCCACTAGTGCTTTGGCTCCCAAGTTGGTCTCCCTTCCACAGAAGCAGTTATGGCGCCTTTTATAGAGTTCCGGCCAGGAGGGCCGGAAACCCTAAACCGGCTTGGCCCCACCGGGCAGGCCTAACCGGCATGTCGTAACCGGCTAGTGCGACCTAGTCGCCGCGCTATCCGGCGTAGCCCCTTCGTCATCATCTTGGCAAGGACAGCAGGCGCCGTCCTGGAACATCATTGTCCCCCTGTCAGAGACAAGACATGCCTTGGCCCATCCCGGATAGCCTTTTCCGGATTGCCGGACTAGGCAGGTCATGTCTTGTCGTACCGTTGTCGTACCGGCTGACGCGCTCCCGTGTCAGGCGGGAGGTGACCATACTTCCGTGTCAGGCGGGAGGGGACCATGCTTCCGTGTCAGGCGGAATGGTACTTCCCCCCGCAACAGACGGGAAAGCCTGCTACAGACCGTTGACGGCCTACCGGGGTCCCTCGTGCCGGTTATCTTCTTGCTCGCCCCCGTGAGCCTTTCCTGCACAATATCAAGATCGAGATAGACGTTCCGGTTAGCACCTAGCCGGATTGTCTTTCCGGCAAAACTGAACACACCTCCTTCCGGGAGTCTCCTCGGAGCCCAAGATCCGAGATCCTTTCCGGAGGCGTCCGAGTTCGTCCCCGGATGAGTATCTCTAGGCCTAGCCTCCCGAAGATGTCTTAGGCTATCAGTAAAGACATCTTCGAGAAGCTAGTTCTTAGAGCAACCACCCGCTGATACTTATGCTGCCATTGTGAAGGCTGGGGGTGTCTATTTATAGTTGCTTGAGCTGACCCTTGGGCCTGCCAGGAGGCACTTTGCACTCTACCAGCGCTCAAGGGTCAAGTTGCCCCTTCAGCACACCAGGAGGTGTCCCTTGCTCTCGCCAAAGGTCAAGTACTGTTGGCTCATTACTGAATTATTCCGGGATTTGCCCCTACCCGGGGGGCAGCCCCCTGACACTAGTCCCCGAAGCTGGTGCTGCGTAGCGACCTCGGATGATGTGCAGGATCAGCTTTAATAACAACTATCTTCTGAGAACATATGATACTTTCTTTCGACTAGATGCCGAGATCCGTTTTTCCCGAGACCCTCATACCGAGATCGTTTCAACCGGAAGGCGATGTCTGTAACCGGATACTGCAGCCTTAGTGAATCTTGACCGTTGGCTCTGCATTAAATTCGAGATCGCGAGCTGGGTCCCACCCGACGTCCTGTCTGACCAGAAGCGCACTCGAGTGCTTCTGATCGAGCACGTCGCTGCTCGGGTTCGCGCGCCGGGAGCCGCAGCCGATCCAAAGTCCAACCGTTGGGGCCGTGTGGCCCTCGGTGTGGCCGGATCGGGCGCTCCGGTGAGCGCCACGTGCCGCGCTGCACAGAACGGATCCCACCCACGATCGGAGAGATCGTGGGCGGGAAAATTGGAAACCGCTCCGGAATCCCCCCATAAATAGGGGACCTGAACGGTCACCTCTTCTTCTACCTCTCCTTCACTCCTCCGTCACCGTCGTCTCGAGCGCGCCGCCGTAGCCGTGTCCGTAGCCCGAATGCCGCCGCTCTCGCTGGTCGCCGGAGCCCGAACGCCGCCGTTCTTCTTGCGCATCACCGGCCTCGCTTTCTCCGGTAAGCTCTTCTCTCCGCCCCGACGAAGCTTTCTTCCACGGGGACAATGCTTCGCGCTCGGTCGTGCCCTAACACATGCGCGGCTGCGCCGCCGCCGGCGAGCACGATTCGAGCGGCGCGCACGGGGTGCGCGGCGGGGATGCATAGTCGCTGTAGGACCTAGCCCTTTTGCCCGCACTATGCCTTGTTTGAGTTTAGTCCGAACCTATTTTCCTCATTTTAGTTTTGATTTATCAGCACGCGGTAGATCTTACTTGCCAGGAACTCGGTTGTGTTTAGGAGTTTGCGATCCGGCATCTTAGCTCCCGGTAGACTAATTCCGACTAACTGCCGCTGCGCCTGCAGAGTAGCCCGGATACATCTGTGGACTTCTCCGGCATGGGTGAAGAAAGTATCCGGGGGTGTTGGGATGGATCCGAGACCAAACAGGCGGACCTGGACTGGCTGTACCGGACTCACCGGATTCCGCCAGAAGTTGAGAGCCGTCTTCCGGAGGACGAGGTTCAACCGGAACCCCAACCCGGGGAATACGTTGTATTCCTCACGCACTTCGAGTGCGAGTTTGGGCTTCCGTCTAGCCCCTTCTTCCGCGACTTCCTCGACACCTACAGCCTCCAACCCCATCATCTCCCAGCTAACGGCATCATGATGCTTTCGGTCTTCACGACCTACTCGGAAGCATATCTCGGCGGATGGCCATTCCTGGACCTCTGGGCCAGGTACTTCATCCTTCGTCGCCAAGTCATCCCCAATCCGGATCAGAAAGTAAAAGACTTGGTCAACTGTGGAGCGGCCACCATCATCCCCCGTGCTGACTCCGGATTTCCTATAGTCAAAGGACTAGAATCCTGCCGGAAGTGGCAGCGCAGCTTCTTCTACGTGAAGAATTGGGAGAGCTCGGGAGATGCTCTGGGATCCTCGAATCCGGATTTCATAAACTTGCCGGAGTTCGCCATTGGTCCTCCCCGCAAGTTCAACCTCTTGAAACGGTTCCCCGACACCGAGGAGGTCAGGTGTATGCACGACGTCCTCGCGGTGCTGACCAATAAGATGACCGGCGACGATCTCCTGCGCTGTTTCATTATCCGCCGCGTCTGCCCTCTACAAACCCGAGTGCACAAGATGTGCCATATGGACGGGAGCTATGATCCCACCAGGACCAGTATTTTCGGGTTGGATCGTCCCGCGGTCGTCCGACGCGTTCGAGCTATTGCTCGGACGAAGATGTCGGATGAGTATGTTTGGGGTGTCATCGGGGGATCCCGGAAAAAACCATTGAAACAGGTGCTCCTGTCTGTCTTTCGCACACTTGCATTCGCACCCGGGTTCTGCTGGAAACCGACATGGTTATCATGTGGTGATTTATTTGCACAGTTATTTGAGCGGCAACCCGAGGAGGACGCGATCCACGCCAACGGGAATTTTGCGCCGAACATCCCGGTACCGGCTAAGATGCCGAGAGTGGATCCCGATGGTGAGGAGCATCTTGCCGTTCCTCTAGTGAAAGCTGCCGCCCCGGGTAACCCTTCAACCTCAGAGGCTATTTCCATTTCTTCGAATGACGAGGATGAGATTGATTGTCAAATACTCGATGTGATTGATGCTCTCCCCCTCAATTGGGCTTCAGCAGTGGTTCTGAAACCGACGGCCGTGACCAAACGTGCCGAGAGCCGGAAGCGTGCGGCTTCCAACACCGATGCTGCCGATGATTCCGGCAACCCCCCCAAGAGGAGCAAGCCGAACAAACAAACGGCCGAGAAGCCTCGACGTCGGAGAAAGGGTCCTCCCACCGTGGACTCCGGGTACATTTTCTTTGCTTCATGCTACATGATCTTGCCTTCTCCTGAAGTTTTTACTGAGATATTTCTTTCAGGGACGCACTCGACCTCCCGTCATCCTTTGTCTCTCCTCCTCCTGGATCCCGGACTCCTAGCCCGCCTCGGGCTGCCTCTTCTCCACCTCGTCCTGCCGCCCGAAGAAGCGAGGCTCCTGCTTCTGGTGCCGCACCAACTGCTGCCGCGGCTCCGGATACTCGTCCGGTGGTCGACGAGACTCCGGTCCAGGCCACGACTACATCGGAAGACATTCTTCTTCCGGATAGTCCGCGCAGGGTGCCCGGGCTCGAGGCGGAGATCATGAGCCCTCCCCGGCAGATCGCGCTAAGCGGTCCCTCCCGGCAAGCTGTGAACAAGACCGCCCCAGAGAAACAGCCCGCAGCTTCTTCCCGGCAGTCTGAACCACCTGCCGCGAAAGCGCGCGCCAAGGTTGCCAGGCAGAAAACAACTTCTGCCAAACCTACTGCTGCTCCGACATCCTCGGCCCAAGATTTGGCCCTACGCACGGGTAAGTTTTCACCGTTACTGCGACCTCCCGCCGAGATCCCTACTGCTGCCCTGCGAACGCTGCGAGCAACCGTAAGCTCCTTTGTGCCTTCAGGATCCCGGGAAGTTGTTGCTGCTCACGCGCCCGGCGGCTCCGGCATACACGTTGTTGACGAATACAACCAGGCCTGGATTGCTGCTGACGCCTCCGAGACCGTGGGGGACTTGCACGCTGCCGGCCCTAGCCGCAACGCTCAAGCTCTGCACGCTCTCCAGGTGGCCGCGCTGGATGTTACTCGGGTGACCGAGGTAAGTTTGTTGTCTTTCTTTCTCCAATAAATATTTGTTCCTTCCCCACTAGTCCCTGAGATTGGTGCTTAGTGTTCTAGATTCCACCGAATAGCAGACCACTAGGCTCCAATCTTAGAGAAAATACGAGGACTCGGAAACCGAGTCCCCGAGATCCTCCATACCGAGTAGCTCTTTTTTTTCAAAAATTGGTCCATCTCCACTAGTCCCCGAGATTGGTGCTTAGTGCTCTAGATTCCACCGAATAGCAGACCACTAGGCTCCAATCTTAGAGAAAATTTCAGGACTCGGACACCGAGTCCCCGAGATCCTCCCAACCGGGTAGCTTTTACTTGTTACTGACTTCGGAATCTCCCGAGTTCCTTACATCTTTTCCAAGATTGACTCATCCTTCTTTGTCTTGATTTCAGGAGTGCAGCAAGAAACGTGGCAGCATCTTCCACCGGGTTCTTGCTGACCTCGGTCAGTCCAAGAAGTGCGAGGGGCGCCTTCGGGAGGAGCGAGATGCCGCGCGCAAAATTTCTGTGGATCAGAAGGCTGCGCTTGCTACTGCGCAGGCCGAGATTGCGCGGCTTAATGGCGAACTCGAAAAGGCCAGATCTGCTGCGACCGACATGAAGACGCGCTTCGTGGAGGCGACGTAGAAGCAAAAGGAGACCTTGGACCAGTCCGAGGAGCGCGCGCATCTCGCCGAGACCGGGCTGGCTCTTCTCCGGTCACGGTCCGATACTTGGCTCTCCGAGCTAACTGTAATGAACCGGGATCTTAACAGTAAGTGGACCGACATCCCCCTTTTTTCGTTGCTCTCTTTCTTTGTTGTTGCTCTTCTTATGATCTAGCCGCTTGACAACTCTTCTTTTTAAAGGGGAATTCGAGCACTCCCGCGAGGCTGCTGCCCTTGCGGTTGCTGCTGTCCGGGAGAAGCGTGCCGGGAAGGGCCCTGTCTCGGATGCTTGGGACATTGAGGACCATCTCACTGCCATGAAGGCCCGGATAGTGCCTCTCCGGTCGATCGGGACGGAGTTGCTCAGTGCCGCGATCCACGTTCATGGCGCGCTGTGGCCTGGTGTCAGCGCGACGCTCTCGGTCGTCGAACTTGCGAGCGCACTCCGAGGTGCCGGGAGGCGCGTCCATGCTTGGAAACGCTCCGGTGCGCGGGCTGGTGCCGATCAGGTCATGACCCAAGTACTGAGTTGGTACGAAGGTCTCGACTTGGACGTGATCCAGCGCCTGCGCACCATCTCGCCGTGGTGCAGCGATCCGGCAAAGGTCCAGCGGCGACAAGAAGTGGCGCATCGCATCGCCTCCTGGTCCAACATTCGCGCCTTCACCGTCAGCACCGTCGCTTCCGACTCCGAATCCGATTACGAGGATGACGATGAAACCGGTGCGACCGGCGACGTGGATGGTGAGATCCCGGAGGAGGATGACGCTGCCTCTGGTGCCGCGACCGAGACCGCGGTTCTCCGGGATGCTACAACTTCTCCGCCGCCCGAGGTCTCTCAGCCCGAGGTGCGCCCAGATGCCCCGAGTACCGCTGCCGGTTCTGAGGACACCGCCACTGCTGCTCCCGCTTCTGCCACCGCCGAGAAGCCGGCTTCCCCTACTACTTAGAAAAACTTAAGAGTAGAATTGTTAAATCCCCGGGATGTCGGGTGCAAGATGTAATATACACTATTTAACATTTATGTTCCGTACTGAATCATTTATCCGAACAAGCTATGCCAGTTTATTCTGTCACGAGTCCCCGAGTTGCTTTTCATGTTTACCGTACTTAGGCAATTTCTGCTTTTGTCTACCATTTCGGCGTTCGACAGTCGAGTCACAAAACTCCATATACGGCATACATTACTTAAGACAATCCGAGTTCTGGCTAACCGAATTCCCGACATAAAAAATAACTGGGTTAGCAAAAATAGGTATGCCGGATAAGTTCCTGCTCCGAGTCCCCGAGACCATTTTCATGTTCCCCACATTTGATTCTCTTTGCTCTTGACTACCATTTCGGCGTGCGTCAGTCGAGTCACAAGATGATTTCACATGACATACATTACTCTGACTTTGAGAATCGAACTCGGAACTTTCCCGGCATACAAATAATACAAAAAATAGGTACTCGGCAGTCCCCGAGTTCCTTCCGAGATGTCGGTATGAAATAACAAATACATTGGACAAAGTAAATGGGCACACAACAAGGCAGTCCCTGGGTTCCTCCCGGAGTGCCTTACTTTCATTAATACATAAAAACTTAAATACATCATACACTGAGCCCTTTATGAGTAAAAGGGTCGAAGCAGAGCTACATTCCATGGACGTTTGGTTTCATCTCCGGATTTTTCCATTACACCTTTCCTAGCCTCCTGTGCATCTACAAGGTAATAAGAATCATTGTGCAATGCCCTGCTTATCACGAAAGGTCCCTCCCATGGAGGCGACAACTTATGCATTCCGGCCGGGCGTTGGATGAGCCTTAGCACAAGATCTCCTTCTCGGAAAACTCTCGGGTGCACCTTCCGGCTATGATATCGGCGGAGGTTTTGCTGGTAAATTGCAGACCGAGAAAGTGCCAATTCTCTTGCCTCCTCAAGTAAATCAACATCATTCTCTCGGGCCTCCTTTGCTTCGGTCTCGGTGAACATTGTCACTCTCGGTGAATCATACTGTATGTCGGTTGGGAGTACTGCCTCGGCACCGTACACCATGAAAAATGGCGTGTACCCGGTAGATCTATTCGGTGTAGTCCGGAGACCCCACAAAACCGCCGGTAATTCTTCTATCCAGCATCCCGGAGTTCTCAACAGTGGCTCGATCAAACGAGCTTTGATGCCGGCCAAGACCAAAGCATTTGCTCTTTCGACTTGCCCGTTTGCTTCCGGGTGTGCAACTGATGCTACATCCAGCCGGATTCCCTTCTCAGCACAAAATCGAGCGAATTCCCCCACAGCAAAATTGGTGCCATTATCCGTGATAATGATGTGCGGGTACCCGTATCTCAAGATGATGTCTTTCAGAAATTGCACAGCGGTGTGTCCATCACACTTCCGGATTGGCTTGACCTCTATCCACTTGGTGAATTTATCTACCATGACCAGTATGTGCGTCATATTGCCTCGTGCCGGTTTGAACTGCCCGACCATATCCAAACACCATACTGCAAATGGCCATGTGATAGGGATTGTCTTCAGTGCTGACGCCGGCATATGTATCCGGTGAGCAAACCTCTGGCATCCTCCACACTTACGGACAATGTCCTCTGCCTCTTGCAACGCAGTGGGCCAGTAGAACCCATGTCGGAACACTTTCGCCACCAGGGCCCGGGATGATGCATGATGTCCACACTCCCCCTGATGTATTTCCAGGAGCATCTCTTGTCCTTCTGCCGGTTCTACACATCTCTGGAGTACCTCAGTGACACTCCTCTTGTATAGCTCTTGATTGATGACGGTGTATGCTTTTGACCTTCGCATTATCTGCCGGGCTTCCACTTCATCCTCCGGGAGGGTTCCTTCCAAGATGTAAGCCATAATGGGCTGTGCCCATCCCGGGACAGGTCGAACCGGGAACACGGGAGCGTCTATGTCCATTGGCTCTGCCGACATCACCTCCATCATCATCTTTCTTTGCCTCTCTGAGCATAGTGATGCAGTCCCCGGGTTTGATGTGATGCTCCCGACATCTACTTCCATGGGTACGACATCTGAACCAGGCTCCTTGGGGATGAAGATAGAATCCGACTCGGGTGAGGGTTGAATAGATGGCTTTCTCAAATGCTCAAGAGCTATCCCGGGTGGGATGGCATCCCGAGATGACCCTAGCTTGGACAAGACATCCGCTGCCTCGTTTTCTCCTCTGGGTATGTGCTTGAACTTGCATCCTTCGAAAAATCCGGATATTTTCTGCACATGAAACCTGTATAAGGCCATGTTTGCATCAAGCGCATCCCAATTCCCCGACACCTGCTGCACTACGAGATCGGAATCACCAAAACATTCTATCCGGCGGATGCCGATCTCCTTGGCGACATTCAGTCCATGAACCAAGGCCTCATATTCCGCGACGTTGTTAGATGCCCGGAAATGGATTTGCAGAACATACTTCAGCACATCCTATTTTGGTGAAGTGAGGACCACTCCGGCACCCAACCCGATCTTAGCCTTGGAGCCATCGAAATGCATCCTCCAGAAATTGTAATCCGGCATCGGAGGTTCATACTGCATCTCGGCCCAGTCTACCAAAAAGTCCGGCAGCGCCTGCGACTTGATGGCATCTCGTCTCTCATACGCCGGAGCGTATGGAGATAACTGGATGGCCCATTTGGCTACCCGGCCGCTAGCGTCCTTGCAGCCGATGATCTCGGCCAGAGGAGCCTCGCACACCACTGTGATCGGGTGCTCTTGAAAGTAGTGCTTGAGCTTGGTCACTGCCATGTATACTCCATACTCCATCTTCTGGTAGTGCGGGTAGTTCTGCTTGGATTCCGAGAGCACCTCACTGAGGTAATACACTGGCCTTTGTATCAGCTTGCCCCCTTCTTCCCTCTCTACCACCATTGCCACACTGACTACTCGGTTGGTGGCAGCAATATACAGCAACATAGGTTCCTTGGGTAACGGGGATGCCAACACGGGTGCTGTTGAAAGCATTCTCTTCAAATCGTTGAACGCCGCGTCAGCCTGCGGGGTCCAAACAAATGTTTTGCTTTTCTTCATCAACTGGTACAGGGGCAAGGCCTTCTCTCCAAGTCGACTCACAAACCGACTTAAGGATGCAAGACAACCAGTGAACTTCTGCACATCTTTGAGGCGTACGGGCAATTTCATGCTCTCGATAGCACGAATTTTACCTGGGTTGACCTCGATTCCCCGGCTTGAGATGAGGAAACCGGGTAACTTCCCCGCCGGAACACCAAATGTGCATTTATCCGGGTTCAATTTCATCCGGAATCTTCTTAAGTTCTTAAATGTCTCCCTCAGATCATCTATCAGTGAGGCTTTTTCTTTCGTTTTTATGACTATGTCATCGACAAAAACCTCGGCATTCCGGCCTATCTGGTCGTGCAAACACTTTTGCATGCACCTCTGGTATGTAGCACCAGCATTTCTCAAACCGAAAGTCATGACACGATAGCAATAAGCCCCATAAGGGGTATAAAAGCAGTTTTCAATTGATCATCCGGATTCAAAGGTATCTGGTGAAAACCAGAATAGGCATCTAAAAAAGTCAAAAGTTCACTCCCGGCAGTGGAATCTATCACTTGATCTATCCGGGGCAGTGGAAAGGGGTCCTTCGGGCATGCTTTGTTGAGGTTGGTGAAGTCGATGCACATGCGCCACACCTTAAGCAGGAGGGGATCATCCTTCTTCTTCTCTACTAGGACCAGATTCGATATCCAATCCGGGTGCAGCACTTCCATTATGAATCCGGCAGCCAGCAGTATAGCTAGATGCTCCATGACGGCAGCTCTTCTTTCATCCGAGAGGCGCCTAGTTGGTTGCTTCACCGGCTTCGCGTCCGGTCTAACAAACAGAGAGTGCTCAGCCAACTCCCTCGGGACACCTTGCAGATCGTCACTTGACCACGCAAAAGCATCCTGATTCTCACGGAGGAAGTCGACGAGCTCGCCTTCCTATTTGTTGTCCAGGTTGCTGCCAATGATAACTTGGCGCTCCGGGTTGCTGGGGTCCACACCCACCTTCTTGGTCTCCTTGGGGGGCTGGAATGATGCACCCTGCTCCGGGTTCACCATCCCGGGCATTCCGAGTTGGGAAGTCTTGGCCATTGCCACCACCTGCTGGATCCTCTTCTTTTCTTCCGCAATCACCAGGGACTCAGCTAAGCATGACCCCGCCGAGGCACACTCCATGGAGCGCTTGTGGTCTCCCGAGATGGTGATTACGCCGTTAGGTCCCGGCATCTTCATCTTCAGGTAGCCCCTGTGAGTTGAGATCATGAACTTGGCCAGGGCTGGCCTGCCAATCAGTGCGTGATACGGGCTCGACCTCGAATTCCAAGCTCTCGGTTCGGCAGTTCTCCCGGGTTCCAAACAACACTTCAACCCAGATTTTTCCCATGGGTGAACAAGAGACTCCGGGCACAATGCCTGTCCTTGTACATGATGTTAATGGCACTGCCATTGTCGATCAGAACCCGGCTGAAGCGGACACTGAGGTTTGGTTCGACAAAAGTTGGGTCCACCACCAAGGCATACGCCCCCGGCTTAGGCATAACCCTGGGATGATCCTTCCGGCTCCATGTGATCTCCATCTCGGACCAGTGCAAGAACTTGGGCACCGCCGGGATTACGGCGTTCACCTCCAAGGCACGTTGTCGCACACTCCTCCGGTCGGTGGGCTCGGTCACAAAGACCACATAGCTTTGATGTGCCTCCCGGTAGTTGCCCTGCTGCTGTCCGTCTTGGTTACTAGGGCCTGCACCGTTGTCGTTCCGGGTGTGCACCATATTCACCGGCCGAGGTGGGGGTCCTCGTTGAGGCTGATTGATTTCTTATCGCGTTGGCCCCCGATGTCGGAGGAGGGGGTCTCGGAATGTTGGGTCGAGATGCCGGAGCACTCGGCCGAACAGCTCCCGAGCTGCCCTCCTGCAGTGTGCGCTGATACCAGCTGCACTGCCGAGTAGAGTGCTTTGCTGGCTTGTTAGCCTCCAGAGTATGGTAGCAGCATGGCTTGTTCAGCATTTCTTCATACGTCAGGGGCTTCTTTTGTTCCACCCAAGTTTTTTGCACTTCCTGACTCTGACCCCAAGCCGGGCCACTTGTCTTTTGACGCTGACAGTTGCCGGCATCCTCTTGCTCCCGGGTCACTGCTGCGACGTGCTGTGCGGCATGGTGGTACTCGCGCTGATTCCTCTTATGGCCAAAATCCTGGCGATCATGGCTCCTGCTCGATCCCGAACGTTGAGGTCCCGCATTCCTCCTGTTGGAGTCACCGACATCCACCAGGGGTTGCATGGGATCTCCAAGCGTGTAGGTATCGGCGATGCGCATGGTCTCTGCCAAGGTCGCCGGCATCTTTCTTTGCAACTTCTGCCACAGCATTGAGCCATGCCGGCATCCTTGTGCAAACCAGGAGATGTCCTGTGCCTCTACCACTCCTTCGCAAGAATTGCGAATATTGCTCCACCGGGTAAGGTATTCCCGGTCAGTCTCGTTACTCCTTTGCCTACAGATGGCGAGTTGTTGAGGCCTGTTTGGCCTTTTGTATGTGCTGGTGAAATTGCTGATGAATGCCTCCTCGAAATCTAACCAGCAGTCTATGCTGCCAGTTCTCAAGTTGTTCAACCAGATCCGGGCAGGTCCTTCCAACATCTGCGGTACGTATCGTACCGCACATCGTCTGTTTCCACCGGCTATGCTTACTGCAGTTACATAGTCGGTTAGCCGGTCCTCCGGCTTCTTGCTGCCGTCATAGGTCTTAGCACCCCGGTTGAGCTGAAAATTCCGGACAGGTGGCTCCCGCATGATCCGAGGTCCAAAGCAGGCAGGTCCCGGAGGTCCTTGCTCTTCCACTAGCTCGGATTGGTGAATTCGATCGAGCCGGAATCTGGCATCTGCCGGATTCAGCTGTCTGGTTCCTATCCGAGATCCCAGAGGATTTTCATCGGGCTGGTATCCGAGCTGCTGCAGTCTTGAGTTGCCATCGTTGAGCCGGTCTTGTGCCGGGATCACAGCCTATTGCGGGATAGAGGCGGCCTCCCTTCGCGGGTTTCCCTGAACATGAGGAGGGTCCCGGGGTGGATTACCACGGCTAGCCGGGTTATTGTTTCCTACACCCAGGTTGCCACCCTCACGGGTACTTCCCGCCTGCCCCGAGTTACGTTGCCCGGCTTGCTGGATGCCGGCAAAGGCCGGATCATAGGCCTGTAACTGTTGTTCTTCCCGGAACCTCGACTCCGGCTCCGGCTCTTGCTCTTGCTCTTGCTTCTGCTCGGATGCGGGGAAGAGGCCTCTCCGTCCGATTTCTGGCTATTGGGTCTAGCTGAGTACACTTGGGATCCTGCCCCGGGGTTCTTTTTCTTGAAGGCCTGATTCTGACGGTTGGCCTCGATCACCAACTCATTCACCCGCTCCTGTTGTTTGCGTAGAGCCTCACCGGATAACCCTACCAACTCGACCATGGCGGCTTCGGCAGCCCTAAGAGTTTTCGCCGATGAGCTGTACACCGGCTTCCCCGCCGAGATCAAGCTTCCCGTGTGACTGGTTGCGGCTCCACCCGCCAACTCATCATTTACCATTCTTCCTTTCTTGCGCAGTTCCGCGATGCGCTTGTCCCGGGAGTCTATCTTAAGGAATCCGTGAGCTGCATTGTACTCCCGGAGGCTAGCATTGAGCTCGCGACGGATCTCGGCGATCTTCTGTGCTTCAGCGAGTAGCAACCTCCGCTGCTCCTCCAAATCAGCCGAAGTGGCCTGGGTGTCTGCCTCAGCAGTTACAGGGACAGCCAACTTGGCCACCAGACCCGAGAGGGGATCCGGGCGACGTCGTGGCTGGGACGGTTGTGGATCGTCATCTCGGGCCGCACCTCTTTCCTGAGGAGGTTTGGCCAAACGGATGTGGCCGCTCCCGGCATCGCCGTTAGCGTCTTGGTACTCCTCCTCGGTGGCCCCGACCATCATCACCGCGACGGAACTCGGAGGGCGACCGGCACGCAGACCCCGAGTAGCGCAGATCATGGGAGGATCCTCAGCTTCCAGGACCACGTCCGGGTAGCTACAGATAACTTTGGTGGCGACGTAGGTGGTGAAACCTCCAAAGTCAATGAGGCATCCGTTCACCGGAAAGAGTCTGTTCCGGAAGCATCCGGCGTTGTCGCTGACGAAGTCCATCTCCCCTAGCCTTACGACAAGGCCAGAGAGAACCCGAATGTCAAAATGAACGGGGGAGCCCGTCCGGATGTGTACACTAGCCAACGCCTCTGTCCGCCCCACGGTGGGCGCCAACTGTCGTGGTGGTGTCACGGCAGATGCCATAGGATGGCTAAAGTGTGGGGCCGATGGACGTTGGTGGATCCGGGGAGGGATAGCGAGCTAAATAGCCCACACGGGTAGGATCCCGGTATAACCGAGATCTCCCAAGAATCAGAAACAAGAGCAGTGCGCTAGAGGGAAGATCTAACAAATAAGAACAAATGCACGAAGGCACTCAACACACAGACGATATACCCAGGTTCAGGGCCCTCGTGAGGAGGTAACACCCCTACTCCTGCCTTTCCTCTCTATATAAATGTGGTACAAGGGCTACAACTTGCTCTTAGATCTCTCAAAGTGAAGAACACAAAGAACTAGATGAACTCAAGGTATGAAGAAGTAAATGCTCTAGGAGTAAATGCCACTAGTGCTTTGGCTCCCAAGTTGGTCTCCCTTCCACAGAAGCAGTTATGGCGCCTTTTATAGAGTTCCGGCCAGGAGGGCTGGAAACCCTAAACCGGCTTGGCCCCACCGGACAGGCCTAACCGGCATGTCGTCACCGGCTAGTGCGACCTAGTCGCCGCGCTATCCGGCGTAGCCCCTTCGTCATCATCTTGGCAACAGCAGGCGCCGTCCTGGAACATCATTGTCCCCCTGTCAGAGACAAGACATGCCTTGGCCCATCCCGGATAGCCTTTTCCGGATTGCCGGACTAGGCATGTCATGTCTTGTCGTACCGTTGTCGTACCGGTTGACGCGCTCCCGTGTCAGGCGGGAGGTGACCATACTTCCGTGTCAGGCGAGAGGTGACCATGCTTCCGTGTCAGGCGGAATGGTACTTCCCCCTGCAACAGACGGGAAAGCCTGCTACAGACCGTTGACGGCCTACCGGGGTCCCTCGTGCCGGTTATCTTCTTGCTCGCCTCCGTGAGCCTTTCCTGCACAAGATCAATACCGAGATAGACGTTCCGGTTAGCACCTACCCGGATTGTCTATCCGGTAAAATTGAACACACCTCCTTCCAGGAGTCTCCTTGGAGCCCAAGATCCGAGATCCTTTCCGGAGGCGTCCGAGTTCGTCCCCGGATGAGTATCTTTAGGCCTAGCCTCCCGAAGATGTCTTAGCCTATCAGCAAAGACATCTTCGAGAAGCTAGTTCTTAGAGCAACCACCCGCTGATGCTTATGCTGCCATTGTGAAGGCTGGGGGTGTCTATTTATAGTTGCTTGAGCTGACCCTTGCGCCTGCCAGGAGGCACTTTGCACTCTACCAGCGCTCAAGGGTCAAGTTGCCCCTTCAGCACACCAGGAGGTGTCCCTTGCTCTCGCCAAAGGTCAAGTACTGTTGGCTCATTACTGAATTATTCCGGGATTTGCCCCTACCCGGGGGGCAGCCCCCCGACAACCGACGTCATTGTCCTTGATCGGGAATCTTGATCAACTGTTGCCCAATGGACTAGCTCATATAGAGGCTTGCTAGGGACCTGGTTGTCTATGTATCACACGTGTATCAATAATTCCGATTAATACAGTTATAGCATAATACACAAACCTATTATAAACTTATGAGATAATGCAATAAATACTACTTATTTATTTGCCTCTAGGGCATATCTCCTTCAGTCTCCCACTTGCACTAGAGTACAAATAAACTAGCTGCATTTTACTTTATCAGAATCCCTTATCAAATAAGAATCATTTGATAATGCTTGCTTGTGGAAGAGTGTTACTGCACAATCCATGATTGTACATGCTTTTGCGATTCACTGATATCAACTTGGTTGATATCACCATGTTGTTCACCAACATATATGCAAATACCGTAGCTAAGTGAGACTTCTGTTTCCCAGCGCTTAATCTGATTATACTAACCAGATAACTGCCCTGAAAAACACACTCAGCCATAGAGAGCCCCTTGTAACAATTACAAACTCGCGATATCTACATACTTTCACACCAATGTAGAAAACTTGACACTCTAATGTCAATCCAACAACTAACACACCTCTACTTCCAGTAAATTCTAAATTTACTTTTATAACTGCTCTTCTTCCAAGAGCATCGGTTATATTTCATCGAGCAGATAATATGGTTTCTGTATAATGTCTAATATTACATAATAGACCCACATGTCATACAACCATTACTTTCATGCATCATTACTCTTAATGATCAATTGGATTTTCAAAGGACCATCCTTTTTTTATTCTATTCTGACTCCTCAGACATAATCCAAAACAACTCGACTAACTATTTAAAATTCCCGTTCTATTTCAAAATAGACACTAACTTTCAAATAGTTTCACAACTTCATCCTATTCTATTGGTACAGTTTCACAATGTGTTAATTACACACGATGAATTCGACTCCCACTCAAAACATGTTTCCACATATTTGAGAACACGAGCTCCCACTCAAAAACACGTTATCCACATATTTGAGTTCCTAAGCTCCCACTCAAAAATATGTTCTTTACATATTCCACCTTAGTAAACTAACATTGACTCCCACTTAAATCGACATTTTGGTCAAACCAAAATCATTGATCTATTATCAATTCGAGTTTAATACAAACTACAGTATTACATTAATACAAAACTCTCAGACTTCAAGCATGTCTACACAAATGTAGTCAACAAATTTGATCTTGTCCAAGACACATTTCTTGACAAGACATGATATCGCGTCTTTCTTACAGTCACATTTCTCATATAACACTTTATATGACGATTAAACAATCTTATTCCTCTAATAAGAATTGCAGCAACAATTACTCTCTTAATCCTTTCAAATGCAACTTGGATTTCCAGGCTCAAAAAGCCTTTGTTCGTACTCTGATATTTTCTCAACTTTCTTTGTATTCATATAGTGCACCTTGATCTGTCAACAAGATCTGAAACACTTAATACAGTGCTGCGACCTGACAGCAATATTAAATATAACAGCACTTTATTTAGAAGATTCTTTCATGAAAATATTATGATCTTTATGAAGAGGATTGCAAGCAGAAAACAATTTTCTAGTCTCACTCACTCTTAATCACCCAATTTTCATTAGCAGACATATACTCTTTGGAACACCTTCCAACATAAGTCTGACACTTTATTTCAAGCTTCTAATTCCAATCCATGAACCATAATTCGAAAAATCATCTTTTCCTCGGAATTATATAGACAACAAACTGAGCTTTGTTTCTACTTGGTTTTGGAATACACTCCCATTCAATGCGAGTATCTACAAAGAACTATTCATGTATATTCCGAATTATCGTGTAATCATATACATGTCGACACTACTGTCGATCTCATGAATTCTTGTTGAGAAAAACATCTATTTTCTAAAGTGGACATCGACTATAATGTTTCGAACATATTAGGAGATTCTAAGACTGATTCTAACAGACCACACTTTATTTAAAATAGAGCATGATTATAATTCCCCACATATCACCATATATGACATTATAATTCCGTGAAACAAAATTTCACAAGTCTTTTGTGTTGAAACCATAATTCAAAAATATTGTCCTTTGATCGAATCTTGTGAATATAACATTCACCATTCTTTCCTCTGAAAAACCCCATCTGATCTCTTATCAAATTATTTTCAGACTTATGATTTGTCGGGCAAATACTCCTATTTACCAAAATCATAGGAGAATTCGGATCAAGCAATAAACACCATTAATTAATCATTAAAAATGACACTCAATTAATTTTCTCTGGTATTGCAACTTCAATACTTGATTTCAAGCTTAATCAACTCGGCACTCGAAATACTTAAATGAACCAAAAACATCCATTACTTCTTTCATTGCTTTCATGACTAAACTCGACGGTGTTTGTTCTAGTAATAGAACTCTTATTCATAGGACACGCTATTTTATCATTTCTACAATTATGAATACTTATCATACAATCAATGTAACTGAGATGTGGAACCTTTATTCATAATATAAAACAACTGACTTGTTCCATAACATAAAACAACTGAACTTGTCTTATTACATGAATAACTTTGTCTTGCAACAATCAAGACACACACACTCGCTCACTATTATAGAAGATCTTATCAAAAACTATTAATGATAACTATGATAACTTGAGGACGTGAACACCAAATGGCCATCAACTCCTTGATCACCAGCTTCAGCGCCAGGTCACATCAAACTGCGCCGCATATACGTGATAATTAGGACCTGTTTCACAAACAGAACAAGTATCAAATACTTCATCATATATCAAGAGGCGAATTCATAATTCTGTATATATCAAATATATACCTGTAGCATCGAAGATCTCTCCTTCGATGGAATCAACCTTCAGAGATTTGAATTCAGACACAAACTTGTAGAAGTTCATATCATCGGCCTTCAAAATGTACTTGCACACATGCTTCTCATAGCTAGGAGGTAGAGATATCAGGATAGTCCGAATGGCACAAGAATCTGACATCCAGTAATCGAAGACCATCATCAGCTGGAAGTAGATGAAATACAATCTCTTAAAATGTGTCTTCAGACAGGTATGCTCCTCCATGTGAATGGTCTAGAACATTCTAAGCTGCCTGAATTACTCACGCTTTAATTCATCCCCGAAGTGTGTCGTTATCGCATCAATCATGACGCTCGGCTCCTTGCGTCGAAACAACTCTTTCAACTCGGGTGCCAGGCATACGGTCATGGTGATCTCCACTTCAATGAATATGTCTCGAGGCCTACGGAAATCATCTTCCTTCTCCTCGCGAGAAGAATCTCCTGGTCCTTCTCCTAACGGTTCATCGAGAACATATAGAATGTTGTTGTGTTCGAGAATGTTTCTAAAACCCCTGTACCATCTGATGAAGTTGGACCCGTCGGCTTCTAAGGTAGCTTCCGGGCTCTTGAGGAAGTAACCGAAGTATAGTTGCGTAGTCTACAGATGTGATCGCAAAAGAGGTAAGGTAAAGTTTATAATATGTAGGTGAGTTTTAGTTTTATAATCTCATTATCTAAAACACACCACACCAAGATTATTATCCCTAAAAATAATAATGGCGATAACACGACCCTCATCCACCACACCACCCCCGATCATCACGGCCGGCAGCATAGCTTCAAAGGTGGACATAAAATGTCGATCACAACAACTATGTGACACATGCTCCATCTTTCGATCTTCCCGTGTTCTGAGGCCATATTTCTGGATATGCTAGGCTCGCCAATCAAATCTCGAAGACCCTGCGCGTGCAACATGGCTTACACCCACTGTATGCGAACGACGAGATGTGTGACACCCGATCATCACGGTCTGCCTCATAACGTAGAACTTTCTTGGTGGTGCGCAACGTGGGAGAACACAATTTTGGTATTTGTTAGGGATCATCCTATTTATTATGCTACCGTTGTATATCTAGCATATAAGCAATCAATAGGATGCACACACAACAGCACACAATAATGATGCAATGAAGTGCGATGTGACATGGTCGATGCGCCTGGACCTTCATGGCGCCATGTGCCTGGCCCCCAGCGCCCCGGCATGGCTCCGAGTCTACAGATCCCTCCATTACCTCCGACAGTACGAGTAATATCAAAACTTACCGTAACCATGTCACATAAAATAACGCCTTTGCAAAACAAAGTTAGACGCCTCTAGCTTTATTTAGTTTTGCAAGTTTTACGTGGCATATAGGCTTATTCGTAAGAGAATCGCTTCCCTACGAACTTTGTACCACAACGTCGATCGTATAATTGCATGTTTAAGCATCCCTTTCGGGCCCTCCATTGAAAATGCTTTGCCGACTAGAGAGAGAGACAGACACCCGCCAGCCACAGATACGGTGGAAGCCGTATGTCAGTAGTGGAACCAGTCTCGCGTAAGCGTACGCGTAAAGTCGGTCCGGGCCGCTTCATCAACTCAATACCAAAGGCATCGCAAGTGCACGCTAGAGGGTAGCAAATATAAGAAAGACGCCCTCATTCAACATGAGTTCTAACCATACCAGCAGTACTACGCATAGATCGGCTCTGATACCACTGAAGGGGTTACGGTGCAGAAAACAATAATTTTTCTAGCGAACGAAACCCTAACTAGCCAGGATCTATATATCTAGTACATGTGATAACGGTGGCGGAACGGGTTACATTACCTCCATGTAGACCGATAGCGGGGATTACGCTCCCGCACAAGCGATGACGATGAAGTCGTACGTAGCCGCCCTTGAGGTCGCGGAGAACTTACCGCGATGACGAAGACGATGACGCCGGGGTGTCGACGGTGATCTGCGTCGACGGGCGTCGGGCGGAAGAAGGCGGGGCGCCGGCACCAGGGGTGGTGCGCCGGCGCTAGAGGGGGGAGGCGGCGCGGCGGCTGCAGGATCGAGACGACGTCGCCCAGGCTCCTAAAAAAGAGTTACCTCCGAGCACTCACAAACATATGGAGCTTAGCGACAACCCCCGGTCATTCAGATCCAGCTGAAATCGCAGGGGTAGATCTTATCTGGAATCCCGCAGGGCAACGGTGCCCGGCGGTATAGCTTAGGTGGAGAGAGGGGGCAAAACGGGCGGAGATACAGCTCGGCCGGCCTGCAATACAATTAATTGTATTTTCCAATAAATTAATCCAATTAATATGCCTTGGTATATAAAGGGGGAAGGGGGTGTGCAAACCCCTTGGCTCCCCCATATGGGACTAAAGGAGGAGAGGGGAGGGGGTTCGGCCGAACCCCCCATGGGCCTTGCCCTCTCCTAGTCCAACTCGGACTAGGGGGGTTCAAGCCCCCGTTGCTTGGTGCGGCTCCCCCTCTTGGGCCCTCTTAGGGCCCATGTAGGTGGGAGCCCCCTTTTTTTCCTTTATTTAATTAATATAAAAATCCCACTAATTTATAATTAATACATATATATATAATTCAATATCCCATGACTCCGAAACTATTTCGGAACCACCCGAACAACTTTCGGACATTCCTGGAACCATTCCAGACCTCCCCGGAACTCCTTCCGGACCACCGGAACTCTTTCCGGATCATTTCTCTCTCTCCAACAAATTCCTATAATATTCCAGAACCTATCTCCCGGTGTCGCTAAGACCTTAAGTTTGTTACGCTATGGTTCGAGAATACTCCAGACATGGTCGAGACACTCTGCTCACCAATGACCGTCAGGGATATCTGGATGTATATGACGACCCCTGTGCATTCTACGAATATCGTCGTTGAACCATGAATATGATATTCATTCCCTTTGTCTCTGCGATACTACCTTGTCCGAGATATGATCGTAGACACACCGATGTCTTTGTTGTATCTCGTTACCGACGAAGGTTATTAACTCGTATGCGATATTACATCTCCATGACCTAGTCATAAGCTGCGCAGCTATATAGATGCAATATCACCGAGTGGGCCCAGAGTATCTTTCCATTACAAGAATGAACAAATCCCGCTCTTGATCCTTACGTCTTGATGCTCTTTCGGAATACCCAAGATGGACACCGTTATTGTCATGCTATATAAGACACAACGTTTGATGCTCTCAAAGCACCCCTACGAAGCATCAATAAGTATGGTCTCACGGTCTAAGGAATAAGCTATCATATTCTTATCTATTGCAAATGACAAACATTGTAATACGATCTTATTGCAATACTTTGTGTATGTCCATCACCTTATTCAACTAACAAGATGACCCCATTGTCAACCGACGTCATTGTCCTTGATCGGGAATCTCGATCAACTGTTGCCGAATGGACTAGCTCATATAGAGGCTTGCTAGGGACCTGGTTGTCTATGTATCACACGTGTATCAATAATTCCAATTAATACAGTTATAGCATAATACACAAACCTATTATAAACTTATGAGATAATGCAATAAATACTACTTATTTATTTGCCTATAGGGCATATCTCCTTCAGCGAGATCCTACGTGCTGCTATAATTCACTATGAGGCAATAGCCGTGAACAGGTTACAATGTGTATGATGCGTATCGGAGCGTGCCCTAAAGGCTTCCTGGTGGCCGGCTTATATAGGCGGCCAGACCCCAGGATACAAGGCAAGTACTTGTCCGGCAAGTAATCAGAGTCCGAGACCTAGCCGGCTTAGTTTCCGCCTTCCGTCTTGGGCTTGGTGGCTTGATGGGCTTCGGCCTTACGCCTTCTTGGTCCGTCCGCCTACTTCCTTGTACGTCAGCTATCTGGGCCGCCCGGCAGGCTTCAGCCTTACCACCCTTGGGCCACCCTGGACTAGCCGGATTGATCCACGTTGGAGATACCCCTAGAGTATATATCCCCAACAATAAGCGTTTGGGTTTGCCCCTCTAACATTTACACGGAAGAAACGTCCCTGCAAGCCTGAGGAGGCACCAGGGCAAAACCCTTAGAGAGGACCTCCTCACCAGGCAAAAACCTCTACAGGGCAAAAGCCTAGAGAAGCTAAGTCATGCACCCATGCCCCGAGAGCCTTTTCCCTCTGCAAGCGCATGTTTGTCCCTCGAGCGACTTCGCTTTCCCTTATACTTCATGGACTACTCGTACGTCTAAGGGGGCACTTGAGCATCGTGACTCAGGGCTCTTACCTCTCCTAGGCTTAAACTCCCCCCGACCTTGCTGAGTCATTGCTCTAGCATACCGAAGTGGCGGAGTCATGGCACGAGAGACGGGTCCTAACGATGCAGAGAACCCATAGACATGAAGATAAGACAAAAGGGACCTCTCGAGGGGCACACAAGCTAGAAGCAAAATGCAAAAGAGAATATATTACGTGCCCAAAAGTTGCATAGTGTCTAAGCATGGAATTGTTTCAGATACAAGCGCACGCAGGCGCAATAATCAAAGCTCAGGTCGAGTCCGCACCATCATGCACCTCCTCTATGGCACCCTCCTCCGTCTCGGGAGACGCGGCCTCCTCCCCGTCCTCCTCTGCAGCAACCTCCGCGCGCTTGAAGCGGTTCATAAGGCATCGACTTGATCGTGGAGGGAGTTGGAGACCCGCCGCACGTCCTCGCCCTGACGAGCCTCGGTCATGGTCGCGAGATCGAAGCCCGGTGTGCGGAGCCGGAGGTTGGTGAAGAGGCGATCCACGACCACGCCCAAGAGCTGGCGGCTCTCGACCTCGATCACCTTGCGGAGATCAGCGACGGGGCGCTCGAGCGCCGTGAAGAGCTGGTCGAAGTAGACCAGGTACATGGCTACATCACCGCGGCCCCGAACCTCGGCGTGCGGCGCCTCCGCGCCCAGCTGGGCTGCGAGCTCGTTGCCCCTGGCCACCAGCTCCTGGAACATGCGCTCCCGCTGCTTCGTGATCACGCGAGCCGCTTGCACTGTGTGGGAAGCCTCTGCCGCCTGCTCTGCCGCGGGAGACACCTGCTCCTCCACGTCCTTGACGAGGGCGTTGAGGTCCTGTTGTAGCGTACCTGCACTTTAAATAAGGCAGATACCTTTGTATAGTGCAAATCCCTGGATCGATTCATTTGCACACAAAGTTTACGATGTAATATCACAACAAAGCGTCAATTTTATTACATCGATGATCCAGAATTACAAAGTATTCGATACAAGTTGCATAGCATAAAGCTAGCATTGAAAACGTACACAGCGGAAATACAATAGCAGTGAGTCTCTATCACTTTCATGCTGCCACAGGCGAAAACATGTTGGTTGTAGACTCGAAACCTATAAACGAAACCTCACTCGTCATCTGAACAATCTGCAATAAGAAAAATATTGCAACAACATGGGTCAGATTCCATTAAAAATGGAGTCTGGCAAGTGACACTATGGTGGACACTTAATGGAATAACTCTATAGCCTATATGCATATTTGGCTGGTGGAGTTCAAGGCTATTTTGCATAAAGCCAATTTTTCCTATCTTTTTGGAAAACACTTTCTTCAAATCAAGACAAGTATGGCATGAAAACCATAAATCTCATCTTCCCTTGTTCACCCATCAAGTTTTATTTCTGAAGTTGGAATGGTGGAATCCTCCGTTGACGTCCGTGATCAGCTGCTCAAATTGTCCGTACCGGGGACACGGCTAAGTACTTAGTTTTACACTCTACAGAGGTTGTGCACTTTCACCTTTAGACTCAATTTGTCCGAGAAATCCTATACACGCGGAGTGTATTATGGAAAGGAGAGAATTGAGACAAGAACTTTCAGAAGAAGAATGCAACCATACTAGCAAGACCCGTTCCACCTATCATCCCCCTACATCTGCTTGTCAAGCTGACAGGTTGCACCCTCACAACTTAATTATTCTAGACAGAGCCCATTGTCAAAAGGTTGCACGGGAAGCAATCGTCACTCAGAGTTCTTCAGATTCCTTTGTTCCCTGGGTGGCCATCCACAAGTGAACTCTCAGGTTGACAACCCCCATTCTCATGGCCCCAAGTATAGTAAACTACCTTAGGCAAAGACAACCACAAGCACAGTCCTGAGTAGCCACTCAACATAAACCATTCAACCAATCCACCCAGGTGTTTCATTAACTTAGTGGATGTGTACTCCCAGGTTGACAACCACCATGCTCACGGCCCTAAGTAGAATAGAAATTCATCCTAGGCGACGACAACCATGAGCACAACCCTGAGTAGCCACTTAATATTTTGTAAAACTTTTCATCATTTGCATAGCATCAATATTTCTGCTAAGTATGATATAGGAGCCTAGACACGGAAGTAAGGGAATCCTACACAGGTTTAGCATAGCAATACTATCCTACACATGCATATAAAAATACACTAAGTAATGCATATAGAAAATAATAGGAAGTTTATGAGGTGTGCCACTTGCCTTTGAATGTTGTCGTTGTTCACAAACTCTTTTCAACAACGAACGTTTGCTCTCCGTTTAATCTAAGCAATAATAGCAACAACAATACTCAATCATAAAACAGAACCATACAACACATACAAGCAAGTTTCACAATATGCAAATTATTTCTAAGGACTATAAATGCATGGCATGCCATGAAAAAATCTTTTAAGTTAATGCAAGGCAAGTAGGTTGGTCAATTGACTAAGGATTAAGGTTAAAAGTTGGACAAGATAACTTTGTTATAACTTATCTAGAATAAGCACTCAAAATGCTTAGTCATGATGTGCAAAATACTTGGAGAAAATACTAAGTTTATAAGGTGATCAAGAAAGACGATTGTAGTTGTCCTCCAGGCTTCATCTCCAGACTTGTAACTTTCTTCTAGATGATGTTTTGATTTAATTCTTGGTAGACTTGAATAATCTTCAGACTTGATGATTTTTGTATCACCTAGGCTGGTCATTGGATTTAACTTAGTCTTCACGAAGTCTCAGAGAAGAAGGGAGAAAAGAAAGAGAGAGGAAGCAAGACTTAGACAATAATGCTGGTTGGTCTTCATGAACTTCTTCTTGATTTCTTTTCTAAGTGCTTCTGCTCCTTGAAGGTACTTCTGAAGTCTTGTTTTGGCTAAGTCCTTCATTGATCTTCTAGCTCCATGTTGAAAATCCTAAGTGTCTAGTGCATAGTACTTTTACCAAAATACTAAGTTTGAAAATAATTCTAACTTAGAGAAAATGGGGGAAAGTTTTCCTTATGGGAAATATAACTATAAGATAAAATATGCTATGCAAATTTTAAATCACAAGAAACGTAATACTAATTTTTGTGATATTTATATAGTATGCATAAAGCTATAATTGCAATTTTAATTAGTTTCAAATTTTGCAAACATAATAAAAGGGAAACATATAGATTAAAGTTTTACGTGATTTATATTTGATAACATAATTTTTTTATAAATGGTATTAATAGCCAGAGGTGATTTAATTATATTTATCGCAATTTTATTTAATCAAAAATAATATTTTTATTAATAGTTATGTTGAAAATACTCAAACTATTCAATTTAAATATATATAACTATTAATTCATTCAAATATTACTCAAAAAAATATTTTATAGCAGTGGCATCAATTTACAAATATTCCAAAGTTTCTAAAACAATTTTATTTGCAATTTTTGGAATTATTGATTTGAAGTGATGCCAAAAATACTCAAATTTACCTTTTGAAATTTGAATATTTTAAACTAAGTCAAATTTGAATTTTGGCAGATCCAAAATATTCTACATGTCAAGGGCTTTCCAAATATGTAAAAATATTTGAATTTGGATAAGTGGTTAAAAAGTTATGACAGATCTAAGTGATAGGGGCTTTTCTGCAAAACTACCATTTAAACAATTTAAAAGAAAACAATTTCCACGTCAGCGCTGACTGTGCGCTGACGCGGATCCGACGTGGCAAGTGAGTAGATCTGGTCTGTTGGATCCAGATCCGACGGATCTGAAAGGATCGTATCGATTCGATTAAATGATCTAATCCTACGCGTACAATATAGATCGGACGGCCAGGAGAAGAGGAGCTCACCGGGCGGCGCGGATGGTCGCCGGAGACGAAGGAGACGGCGGCGCTGGGCTCAGGCGCGGACGGGGATGGTGCTCCGATAGTTCCTCGGACGCGCGGATGATGCCCTCGGGTGCGGCGCGCCGCGGCGATCTCGATGGGCTCGGTGGCGGCTTCGCGGGCGTCTCGGAGGGGCGTGGGGCGTGGCCGAAGTGCTTCGGCGTCGGCGAGCCTCGGTCGAGCACGAGGTGCTCCGTTCGGCTGCGAAAGAATCGAGGGAGGGTGTCAGAGGATGCGCACGGACGCAAGGAGAAGTATGGAGGAGGCCTCGGACTCGGGGGAGGCTCACCTCGCCGGGGAACAAGGAAAAACGACGGCGGGTACCGAGGAGCTCCGGCGAGCTTTTCCGGCAGCCTGGGGGCACGGTTTTGAGTGGGATGAGAGGGGAATCCGATCGGAGGAGGAGGGGGTTAAAAGGGGTCGAAGGGGACGTTGATTTCTCCCTTTAATCGCTCGAATTGATGCGAATTGAATACGGCGGTTTTGGGCGACGTCGGGGGCGGGATTTGGGGCGAGGTTGAAGACGGTGACGTCAGCATGACGTCATCGGTTTTTTTTCTTCTGATTTTTCTTTTAATTCATATCTTTTGATTTAATTGTCCAAATGATGTCAAACAAATTTCTAAAAATTTGTAAAATTATTATCTTTGTGTTAAACCAGTAGTGGGCATGTTTTGAACATTTTTGAAAAATAATATTTTGAAAATTTGCTTAAATACAAATTTGACACTTTATGTTAAATTTAAAACTAGGGTTTAATTAATTTTATTTTTGGCTAAAATAAATTCTTTGAAATACCCACATTCAAAATGTTTGAAATTAAGTTATTTAAACTTATTTTGCTGAAATCATTCATCTTTATTTTGGCATAATATTAAAGAACTAAATATAAATTTTTTTAAGGAAATGGGAAATATAAGGTATTCATTTTTAATTGAAAATAATTTGTGCACCATTATATTTTATATTGTGATAATTCATTTGAAAACCTTATAACAACTTTGGAAAAGATTTTAGATTTTAATTCATTTCTTATATTGGAAATATATTCATAAAGTCATTTTATGTTTTGAAAATAAATGAAAATCCTTTAAGCTAATGAAATATTTATTTGGATAATTCCTTAATTGTAAAACCTATGAAGTTTTAAGGTTATGAACTATAGGCCTGTAATATATAAAACTATGTTTTGAACTCAGGTGAAAGATTGAAACCAATTTGCAAGTATACCATTTTTTTAATAATTTTGAATTTATGAGTTTAAGAAAGATATGACTAAGTGGTTGGAATCAAATACTTATAAAGAAACCTTTTATTTCATGAACAAGGTTTGAAGTTTGTAATTTATTTGACAAATTAGATATTGAGGTTTTAATAATTACAATGGAAAATAAATTGTTTAACTTGAAACAACTTTTGAAAATAATGATAAACTGAGATATTTGAATTATTAAATTCTTTCAACATGTTTGAAGTCTTTCATAATTGCTTTTCTTATGAATTTTAATGTTTTATTTTAAACAAAAACAAAAGTTTTAAATTTTAGTGATTTTTGAACATTATAAAATATTGGGATGTTACACCTGGACAGCAGCCCTGCGGCCGACCTCCGCCAGGCGATGAGCATCCTTGGCGCGTTGGAGGCGGGCCTCAAGATTGGAGTTGGCCTTCTCGAGCTCCGTGATCCGTCGGGCATCAGCTGCGTGCTTGGCCTTGAAGCGGTCCTCCTGCTTCTTGGCCGCGTCGCGGTACTCCGCGGCTTTGGCCAGCCTGTATTGCTTCTCGCGCTCCAGGAGGGCGTCATACGCCTCCTTCTTCTTCTCGGCGTACCGCTGCTCGAAGCGCTCCAGGGCGCGCTTCTGGGCGCCGACGTTCTCGTCATATTTTTGGAGCGCCTGGGCCAGCTCCCCTTCGTGCACCTCGAGATCTTTGCGCTGAGTGGCGAGCTCGCTCTTTTCCTGAAGCCGCTGCTCGTCGCGCAGCAGCACCTCCTTCTCCTTGAGGGCTAGCTGCCGCTCGTGCTCGGCAAGGCCCTTGCGGGCCTCCTCCGGATGTTCCTGCGCGATTCGGTGGGCGGAGAGCAGCTGGGTCTCCAGCTGGCCCAGCTCGCGGCATTTTTGCGCCAGCGAGCCCTCCATAGCTTCGCGCTCGGCCGTCGCCGTGGCCAGGAGCTCGCCAGCGGGGTCACGCTCCTCCTGGAGGAGCGCAAGGAGCTCGGAGGCGTCACGGATGGCCCCCTCGCGGACCTCCTTGGCGAAGCGGGTGGCCTCCTCGCGCGTGGCCTGCAGCGCCAGGTCCTCCTGGCGACGAGCCTCGACAGCCGCATGGAAGGACCCCCACACCCTTGAAAGCTCTTCGCGCTGCTGGGCGAGCTGTATGTCCTCGAGGGTGAGGTGCACCTCCAAGCCCTCTAGGGATTCCCTCAAGAGGCGGAAGGCGATCTCGCGGTGCCCAGCGCTCCAGTCCCAGCCGCTGAGGACCAGGTCTCGGCTTGTGGAGGGCCCAGCCCCGGCGTCGAGGCCTGAGAACCTGGCCCCGGAGCGCGCTTGGGGGCTAGGCTGCACTCCGTCCCCGGCTGCGCCAAAAACATCCTCACCGCCCGCACCAGCCTGGTGCTCATCCCTGGCAGCGGGACGGGGCGGAGACGGAGGAGCTCCCCCGGCAGTTTCGCCAGCACCTTGTGGCTCCTGGCCCGCCTCAGCCTCTGGCTACTCCGGAGGCCTGGGCGCACGCAGCGGCGTAACCGTGCGGACTGGAGTTGGCTCGCTCGGTGGAGTTGGCTCACGCGGTAGAGTTATCGCGCGAGGCGGGGAATCGACCCTCTCCTTCGGAGCCTCCACCACCATTGGCTCGAGAGGCGGCGCAGAGGTCTCAGGGCGAGGCGCGGCCACCTCCACCTGAGGCGCTGCAGCCGCCGCCCGAGGCGCAGACGCCTCCTCTTGAGGCACCTCCTCAGTTGGGCCTGTGGAGGTCGTCTCCACAGGCCTCATGGCCTCTTCAGCCTCGGCCTCAGCCGTGGCTCTCTTCACATCGGCAGCCTTGCGAAGATTACGGCGCTTCGCAGGCACCAGATCGCTGACAAGAACCAAGAAAACATCTTCAAGAGAGGATAAAGAGAAAGAAGGCAAGGATCAAGCAACCAAATGCTAGAGACACTTACCCGGACGGCTGGGCGCCAGTGTCGAACCACGGCAAGCCTGGCGAGCGCCAGGAGGGCGTGGCCTTGGCACTAGGCCCTTAGGGGAGCCTCAGCTTTCCTCTTGGAGGGGACATCGGACGTCCTCGCCCCAGGCCGATCCACGACCGCCTTGGTGCGTGGCTCGCGCCGCCCCGGCGTGGTCTCCTCGTCAGAGGCCTCCTCCTCCTCGCTCCTCCTCCACGAGGCGCGAGGGCGCCACCACGAAGGCATCATCATCACCTGACGAGATGTCGCAAATCTTGTCAGTGAAAGGCCCGGGCCTCGAAGAGGACACCTCCCCTGCCGTGGCCTCCTCCTCGCCTCAGCCAGCTCCCGAGGCGGAGGGCGAGTCTGCTCCCTCCGCTTCCCGTACCACCGGCACAGGCACCTCCTTCCCCGCCAAGCCTGCCGGGGTGAACAAGGGCATCCCCTCCAAGATGGCCATGCGCTCAGTCATATTATATTGGTGGAGCGGCCAGAGTGTGATGGGGAGCTGGTCCATGGCAGGCACCATCGGGTTGATGAAGAGCGTAGACAGGACGTTGTCGACAGCGTCCTTGTCGTTGTCCTCGCGGTGGAGTCGCATCTCGTCGTGAGGGCCTGAGTACATCCACATGGGCACCGAGTGCGCCTGGAGGGGAGCGATGCGGCGCGTCACAAAGTCCTCTACGATGATTTTCCCCGTGAGGCCCTCCTCGCGAAGGAAGCTCAGGCGGCCCATCAAGCTTGTGTTTCGCGCGCCGTCAAAGGGCGCCTTGCCCCAGTGAGAGTTCTTCACGGGCGGCGCGTCGGGGACCTCGGGGAAAGCGCAGGGCTGCTCCACCTCGACAAAGAACCACCTCTGGCGGAAATCGCCCACCTTCTTCGTCACCGAAGTGACGGCTTTGCCATCGTTCCACGACATGGGGATGTATACGCTCCCCATGCCGTCCACAATGCGGAATGAGACGCACCCCGAGCGCTCGTTCTTCGCCGTGTTCCGGAGCGCGTAGAAGCACCGGAAGAGCTCCACTGTGGGCTCCAGGCCCAGGTACGCCTCGTAGAGGTAGGCAAACACGGCAAGGATGAGGACGGAGTTGGGGTGGAGATGCAGCAGCTGAATCTGGTAAAAGGCCAGCATCGCCTCCAGGAATGGAGCGAACGGCGGCACCAGCCCGGCGGAGACGCAGTGCTGGAAGACAGGGAAGAATCCTCGCGAGCGTTTCCCGTGCGCCACCGGCTTGAGCGCGGTAGCGCCGTGCTCATTGGTCCGGTCCTCCACCAGATAGCGGACCTTGGAGAGCGCCTTGTCATTGACGCGCACCCCGAGCAACGCAGCGCCGTCCGCGACCTCGGTAGGCGCCGCCTGGGAAGAGGATCCCACGACAGTCTTGCCCTTGTTCTTGGCAGGACTCATCGCCGGAGTTTGGTGGGTCGCTGGAGGCGAAAGGAGGAAAGAGCGCTAATGAGCGGGAGCAGAGAGCTCGAGAACGGTAGAGGCTTTTGCAAGAAGGAATGGAAACAGTAAAGGCTCCATGCTCCAGCGCCCAGGCTTTATGTATCTTCAAGGAGTAGTTACCTTGGCGTGGTGGGACCCCCCACTACGTGCGCCCCTGATCGTGCGCGACCATTACTCGTCTGAGCGACGCGTGGCTCGGTCCGGCCGGACACTTTGGGCCCACAATGCTCCGCCTGCGCCCATGGGCTTAGCCGCGCCCATCGCGGGCCCAGGGGCTACTGTCGGCCCAATAAGGACTTGGGTGTGCAGAGCCCACCCTCCCCAAGCCTCGCACGCTGGTAGATCAGACGAAACGACTAAGCACCAAGCCACCGCTTGGAGAGACCCTCGAGAGGCAACTCCTCTTGAGGGCCTGAAGAGGAAGCGAAGGCCTGAAGAGGACCTGCGCTTCAAGAGACTCTCCCGAGGCTCCACCCGCCTGGAGAGAAGTCAACAGGAATTCCTCTGCAAGCCACCTCGGCCCTGTGGAGAAGCTTCGCGGCCAAGAAAGTGTTGCAGGGCGCACATAGCCTCTGCAGCCGCCGCAGAGTGATGCGAGCATTCCAAATGCCATTCAGGTGATAAAGTAGTCAACAAAGTTGCGTCGCCTGCGCTAGGACAGCTGAGAATTTCCTCTCTGGTGATAAAGCGGCTGGACAGCGCAACGCTCCAAGAAGATCGGCATCGTGGTGTCCACCACGATCACTGCCACCCCATCGAGCCGTTCTGCGCGGTCTGCAGCCTGTCGGCTACCGCGCCCTACTTTATCGCCGATGGACCGCGTCCATGGAAGATTCAGCAGCGGTGGACTCCAACTCCTCCGGGCCACTGCCGTGTGGGATCCCACCTTGAACGCCCTGCGCAAAGAAGACGCCCGTGGCGCCTATAAAAGGAGCAAGAGCTCCACTGTAGCGAGGGGTCGGCCAATTGCTTGCTAAACACTTGTAAACCCTAGCCCAGCTAGTAGGATTGCCATCGGCTGGAGGAGGAAGACGACCATTGCATCCCTCTCCAAGCACGAGCTGCCTCAAGAGAGCCCTCGGCAAGCTCAATTGTACGGTAGCCTTTGCAATGCAATACAGACAAGCAGGAGTAGCGGTGTTACCTCCCCCTGAGGACCGTGAACCTGGGTACGGGCTGGTGTCCATCTCTGTCATGGGTGTTCCTCTCCAGGCCCGGTGAGCACCGTCGTTGTGCCTCTCGAGGGTCGCTTGACCTCCGCGTTCAAATCCTCTCTCGAACTTCTCTTCAGGGTGTGACTACCCGTGTTTCGTGGGAGTCACTCTCCGACACCGGTTGTCCCGAAGGAATTCCGGGAGGTCTGGAATGGTTCCGGAAATGTCCGAAAGATGTTCGGGTGGTCCGGAAAATGTTTCGGAGTCACGGGAGATTAAATAATATGTAATATATTAATTATGAATTACTTATATTTTATATTAATTATGAATTAATTATATTTTATATTAATTTAATATTAATTAAAAAAGGAGAAAAGGGATAGCCCACCTAAATGGGCCAAGAGTGGCGCAGTAAGGTGAGCCGCACCAAGCCTTGGGGAAGGGGGCAAGCGCCTAGTCCAGTTCGGACTAGGAGGAGTCGGCCGAACACCCCCTCCCCCCTTTATATAGCAAGGCATATTAACTGGATTAAAATCATCAAAAATACAATTAAATTTGTACCAGGCCGGCCGAGATGCTTCTCCGCCCGTCTGGCTTTCTCTCTCCACCAAAGCTATACCGCAGGGCGCCGTTGCCCTGCGGGATTCCAGAAAAGTTCTACTCCTGCGATCTCAACTGGATCTGAGTGACCGGGGGTTGTTGTTAAGCTTTGTATGCTTTTGAGTGCTCGGAGGCGCCACATTTCAGGAGTCTGGCGACATCGTCTCGCCACCATCGCAGCCCTGTCGCTTCCCTGCCGTCGGCGACAACCCCCCAGCCGCCGGCGCAAAGCCCCTTCCGCTGGATGCCCGTCGACGCAGGACATCGTCGACATCGCCGCGTCATCGTCTACTTCGTCGCGCCAAGTTCTCCGCGACCTTGAGCTCGGCTACGTATGGCTTCATCGGCAACGCTTGTGCGGGAGCGTAATCCCCGTTATCGGTCTACAAGAGGTATGTGACCAGTTCAGCCATTGTTATCGCATGTACTAGATAGATAGATCCTGGCTAGTTCGGTGTTCATACGCTAGAAAAATTATTGTTTTCTGCCTCGTAACCCTTTCAGTTATATGATCAAGATTGTGTGAAAGCATGTCACTTCAGAAATTACTCTTTTATAGTTCTTGCCTACTCGGGACGAGTAGAACTAAGCTTGGGGATGTTGATACGTCTCCAACGTATCTATAATTTCTTATGTTCCATGCTTATATTATACCACTTATGACATGTTTTATGTGCATTTTATATGGTTTTATGCATTTTCTGGGACTAACCTATTAACAAGATGCCATAGTGTCAGTTCCTTGTTTTCTGCTGTTTTTGGTTTCAGAAAAGTACTAAAGGAAATATTCTAGGAATCGGACGATTTCTTTTCCAAAGCCCCTATTTTCTTGGTAACGTTCCAGAACACTAAAAAGGAGACGAAGACGATGGCCGAGGGGCCCACACCAGCCCCAGGTGCGGGTCTCCTCTCTACCGCCCCTGAACATGGTGTGGGGCCCTCGGGCCTCCATCGCCTTCGCCTGGACATGGTGTGGGGCCCTCGGGCCTCCACCGCCTTCGCCCTTTCGCCCATATATTGCCCCCCAACAAAAAACCCTAAAAAGATAGGCCTTTTTCTCCACGAGTTCTAGAGCACCGACGAAGATTCGGGGGACATAAGTCTCTGTTTCGGCACCCTACCGGGACGGGGAATTGCCCCCGGAGCCATATCCATCGACTCCCCCGCCATCTCCATCGTCGTTGCTGACTCCTATGATGAGGAGTGAGTAGTCTTCCGGTAGTTATGTGGTTTATCTCTCTCTCTCCCATGTGATCTTTATTGATCATGAGCTTTGTAATCTAGTTGAATATGTGATGCTGCTCTTTATCTATTATGCACTTTAGAGGTTACTTTAATATGAACTCCGGGGTTAATCACGGTTGTAACGGTGACAGTGTGTGCATCGTGTGTGATTCCTTTATGACATTGTAGCATCCCAACATTTTATAATGTTCAAAAATCACTAAAATTTAAAACTTTTCTTTTATTCAAATAAAATATTAAATGCATAAGAAAATCAACTATGAAAGACTTCAAACATATTGAAAAAGTTTAATATTTCAAATATCTCAGTTTATCTTTATTTTCAAAAGTTGTTTCAAGTTAAAAGATTTTATTATCCGTTGTAATTATTAAAACCTCAATATCTAATTTCACAAATGTTTTACAAACCTTCAAACCATATTCATGAAATAAAAGGTTTCTTTATAAGTATTTGATTTCAACCACTTAGCAATAGCAATTCATAAATTAAAATAATAATTATAAGTGTTATTTTAAACTTTTGAAAACATTGTCTATTTGCCAAAAGATTATTATTCATTTACCCAAGTTCAAAACATAGTTTTGTATATTTCAAGTCTATAGTGTATAACCTTAAAACTTCCAAGATTTTATAATTAATGAATTATTCAAATAAGCATTGCATTAATTTAAATTAGTTTCATTAACGCTCGAACAGAAATTGATCTTCATGAATATATATCCAATATAAGAAATGAAATAAATCTAGAATATTTTCCACAGATATGTTATGAAGTTTTCAAATGATTTATCATAATATAAAACTTAATGGTGCACAAAATATTTTGAATTTAAAAATGAATGCATTATATTTCCCTTTCCATTTCAGATAAATGTGTTATGTATTTAATATTGTACTAAAGACAAAAATGATTTAATGTTGGAATATGAGTAAATAACTTAAATACAAACATATTTGAATATGGGTATTTTCATAAATTTTATTTAACCCAAATGAATTATTAAATCCCTAATTTCAAAGTTGACTTAAATGGGCAATTTTGCATTTTATGAATATTTCAAAATATTAATTTTTTTAAAAAGTTCAAAACATACCCACAACTGGTTTAACACAAAGAAAATGCTTTTACAAATTTTTACAAATTTATTTGACTTGATTTGGAGCCATAAATCAAAAGATATGAATTAAATGGAAAATAAGAAAAAGAAAAAGAAAAATGCTGACGTCAGCGATGACGTCACGTCGTCTTCAACGTCTCGCCGGAATTTCCTCCGAAACGCCCGGTCGCAATTCGCGCACGGATTTCTCGCCCTCGCGCACGCCCGGTCGCCCTAGACCCTCCCCTTTAAAAGCCCTGCCCCTCCTCTGTCTTTCCCCTCTCCTTCCTCTCGATTTTGCACCTCCAGGCTGCTGGACGAGCTCACCGGAGTTCACCTCCGCCGTCGCCGTTTTCTTCGTCCTCCGGCGAGTTGAGCCACCCCCTTAGCCCGAGACCGTGCTCAACCTCCTTCCCACTTCAGTGCGCACCGCACAGACCCCTCCACCGGTTCCAACCGTCTCAAAAATCGCGAGTTGGTGCTCGCCCGAGGTGGCCGGAGCCGCCGCCGCACTCGCCCGCGCCTCCAAGCAGCTCCGAGAGGCAAATCCACTCGCCGCCGGCCCCTTCGAGTTCGTCGCGTCGCGCCGCACGTCGTCGTCGCCCTCCCGAGCCCGGGGAACCACCGGAGCTCCGTCCCTGTCGGCCACCGGAGCGCAGCGCCGCCGTCTCCTCCATCTCCGGCCGTCCCGCGCCGCGACCCCTGGGTCAAACCACGGTGAGCGCTCCGATCTGATATGAACGGCCTCGATTTGATCTAGCGAACCGAATCGGTATGACTAGATGCGGACCGCCCGATCGGGATCTAACGATCCAGATTTAAAACAGCCGAGCCGAGCCGCGGCTTAAGCCGAGCCAAGCCCGAGCCCAGCCAATCACTGCACGCCACGTGGCCTGCCTATTTTTCTGATTTAATTCCGAATAGATTTAATTGGCAGATTTACAGAAAAGTCCCTGCAACTTAGAATCTTCATAACTTTTTAACCCATTATCCAAATTGGAAAAAAATTATGTCAAATTAAAGCCCTTGACCAGTAGAATCTGTTGGCACTTTTAAAATTTAATTTTGGCTAGTTTAAATTGATCCAACTTTCAGATTAAGAATTTGAGTAAATTTAAAATAGATTCAAATTCATATGCCTAAAATTTGCAAATAAAACATTTTTGGAAATCTTAAGATATGTAGAATGATGACCCACTGTTATAAATAAAATTTGAACAATTTTAAAGGAAGTCTATAATCAGAGACTTATTTGATTTTAATTTGGCATAATAAAATATTTTATTAATGTATTTAAAATTATTTTCTTTGCACTAATGCCATAAATAATTGCCCTTGGCCAGAGAAAACTCGATTCCATTATTTTTAATCTATTTCACAACATTAAGATGTAAGTTTTGTTTAAAACTCTTTTAAATGATATCATTTCATTTAAAAGTGTTTATAAATGTTATTGGTTAATTAGGTGTTACTAAAACTGTGATCTAAAACTTTATGTCATTGCAAATAACTAGGTTATTATAAATTACTATGAACTTTTAAGTTGGGAATTAATAATGTTTAGATATGATAAATTAAGAAATTCTTGAATATTAATTATTTTAAAAACCTTTTTTTCCAAATTAATGTCTAATCTTGTGAACAATGCCAAAACCAAATGTGATTAAAATAATTTTTGAAACTTAGACTTGTGTAAATGTTTTAGATATGCTAAATATCTTAAAGTTGCAAACCTTGTTTTAATTTGTTTTCAAAACATCTTGACCCTGCATTTATGTAAATCTTTTTCAAGACCATCCCCTGACCAAATTGGCAAACCCTTAACTCAATCACATTAATTCCTCTTGCATATCGAATTATGTGATACCCTTGACCAAACCCTATGCTAAGCCTTTTTACGCTTGTTTGTTTTAAATTGTTATGTGCTTGTTGAATGCTTGTTCATTGTATGTCTATTTACTTTATAGATTGATCGGAGTGCAACGTTCATTGTCGACAATGAGTGTGTGAGAAACGACAACATTCATCAGGCAAGTGACTTCATAAAACACCTACTATTTTATTCTAGTGCATATCTAGTGTTTTCAAACAGTATTTGCAAAAGTAGTATGCATGATAGGTTTTTGGGAGATTGTAGTATGCTATGCAAACCTTTTAGGTTTCCCCTTAGAAATTCCAGATTAGACCCCTATTATAATTTAGTGGAAGCAACTGCTGCAAAAATGATTGTTTTATGGTTGATGTGATAAATGAAAATTTCCACTAAATTAATTTAACGCCTGCATGGATTGGGTCGATCGAGGAGGTTTCAAGTTGAGTGGCTTCTCAGGGCCAAGTGTCATGGTTGTCTTCGCCCAGGGTAGTTTCTACTTACTTGGGGCCATGATATGCGGTGTTAACCTGAGTTGCTCACTTGTGGTAGGCCACCCAGGGCTATGAGATTTAAGTTTACACTGAGTCTAGTTGCTTATCGTGCAACCATTGGTCAATATGGGCTCTGTCTTGATGGAGTAAGTTGTTGTGGACCTGGGTCAAGAGATTGATGGTGGTAGAGTTGATAGGATGGTAGTAATCTCTTAGTATGATCATGGGAAAGCAACTTCCGAAAAGTCTCGTCTTGATCTTCTCCTTTTCCTTCTCACTAAAGGAGTGTAGAGGATAGTTTGGGTTGATTGAGTCTAATGGTGAAAGTGCACACCCTCTCGAGAGTGAAAACCTAAGATCTTAGCCGTGTCCCCGGCATCGGACAATTTGAGTAACTACACAAGGCTTTGTTCTGAAAATCTCTTCATCCCAATTTCTTAATAAAACGTGAATGGGTGAACATGGGAAGGAGACATGGACTTGTCTCGAGATGTCTCTGAAAGAGAAGATATTGATTTAAGAAAATTGTTTATCAAAAGTAGGAGAAAACTTGCTTTACGCAATAGCCTTGAGCTCCACCAGCCAAATAAGCATATAGATATAGCTTAGTAGAATATTAGAAATAAAAGTCACTTGCCACCACAATTCAATAGTGCTGACCCTTTATAGCTGGGCTGCAACTAAACCTTGCAGATTCGACAAACGACGAGTGAGCATTCGATAGGATTTCGAGTCTACAACCAACATGCTTTGCCAGTGGCACATGAAGATGATGAGGCTCATTGTATCTACTATTTTCCGCTGCTACTCTTGGAAATTTTGCTAGCCTTTTCAGGTTATGCAAGTTGTAAGAGATATTTGTAACACTGGATCATGCGATTTAATAAAGTATTTGACACTTTTGCATGATATACATCTTAAACTGTGGTGCTAGCATTTGATCCAGGGACTAGCACATTAACACAGGGACTTCCACCTTATAATAAAAGGTGAGGTCACTACAGATGGTATCAGAGCACTGTGTTGCCTGTAGGTTCGAGACCCTAGGTTTGGATAGAAATAGGCTTTGACCATAGGATTGAAAATCTATTTCTATTCACTTTACTAAATAAATATATAATTTTCTTTATCTATTCTTATCCTCTCGTCTATTATCTACCTTCTGAAAAATATCTTATCTACTTCTAGATGCCCATTGTTCTTGAAGTCTGAGTCTGATACTTGATAAGGAATTCTAAGATTCAACACGAAGAACTAGATGGAAGACCATAGAAGAACTTATATTTAGAGTTCAACCACTTGGAAGAGTTTCAACAAATTGAAGAAGAACATGAAGCACACAAGAAGGAGCTAGACTAGACAACCATTTAGAACACCGATACCGTGTTAAGTGTATTGTTCATACTAACTTCGGTTGTATGACAATACAAGATTGTTTGTTTGTGTGTGACCTTGATGCTTGGTGTTTGCTAGATGTTGTTTGTCAAATGATTTGCCTAGTCTTATTATGTTGGGATAGGATTCTTTATTAGTGTCTTTCTATCTTAACTCATCCATGCTAAACCCAAACCAGACGCAATATCTATCCTTAGAACAAAATTAAACCAACCAGAATGGATATACTAGTGGAGGTTAAGTTTAGGAGTTGAGACAACATATTTTTTCCATCACATAAAGGAGAAGGAATTTTCAAGATGACAACAACTTTTCAGCTATCCTAGCGTAGGTTTAACGCAACCTACTAGTATGAGGACCGATAGTTTAGCTCAGGTTTGTCCTACAGACTGGAAACATTCTGTGAGATAAGTGAGGATTGACCAAGTGTTAGAATACGAGATTCATCAAACCAAGTACAAAGTAATGAGTGAGTGTTACATGGATTGGCCCCCATGGCGAATACTCATGTCATTCTCTTTGCTATGAGGAATGGAAAATCTTGAGTGACTTTCCGATGAGAGATACGACGATGAAAAACCAAAACCATAGAATTATAGATATTTATAACCCTATGTGAGGCAAGGGTTGCTAAAACGTATTAAATTACGGTGAGGATAACCACAAGCAAAGTTTTGAAGAATACCCAACAATCGAAGATTTGCCTTCCATGAGAGTTACGTTAGTTGCTTAAAAAATGTAAACTGTGAAGATGAAGCACATGGGGACATCAAGCGGTTAGAGTCATGGAGATCGCTTTGAAATCCTCTCAGGTTTGTTTTCAGATTTAGCCAAGAGTGATATTCGGTACCAAAAGCAGTTCAATGGACTTATGTTATAATACAACCCTAAAGTGATGGAAAAGTTGGACTGAAAGATTATAGAAAGAATTTCATATTGCCGCAAAAGTTTCTTTTAAGGGTGGTAGCCCACTGATTTAATCTAATCCAAGTTGTCCAAACCCATCTTTCTCTCTAACCTCCCCAATCAGCGGAATCATTCTCTGCTGGTTTTGATGTTCCCGTGTCAGCAGCTGCATTTCTCCACCGTCCCCCGCTATCAGAATCTTTCCCAACACTTGCATTTTGTTCTCAGCCTCTCCGAATCTCGGGACGAGATTCCTTTAAGGGTGGTAGTCTGTAACATCCCAACATTTTATAATGTTCAAAAATCACTAAAATTTAAAACTTTTCTTTTATTCAAATATAATATTAAATGCATAAGAAAATCAACTATGAAAGACTTCAAACATATTGAAAAAGTTTAATATTTCAAATATCTCAGTTTATCTTTATTTTCAAAAGTTGTTTCAAGTTAAAAGATTTTATTATCCGTTGTAATTATTAAAACCTCAATATCTAATTTCACAAAAAATTTACAAACCTTCAAACCATATTCATGAAATAAAAGGTTTCTTTATAAGTATTTGATTTCAACCACTTAGCAATAGCAATTCATAAATTAAAATAATAATTATAAGTGTTATTTTAAACTTTTGAAAACATTGTCTATTTGCCAAAAGATTATTATTCATTTACCCAAGTTCAAAACATAGTTTTGTATATTTCAAGTCTATAGTGTATAACCTTAAAACTTCCAAGATTTCATAATTAATGAATTATCCAAATAAGCATTGCATTAATTTAAATTAGTTTCATTAACGCTCAAACAGGAATTGATCTTCATGAATATATATCCAATATAAGAAATGAAATAAATCTAGAATATTTTCCACAGATATGTTATGAAGTTTTCAAATGATTTATCATAATATAAAACTTAATGGTGCACAAAATATTTTGAATTTAAAAATGAATGCATTATATTTCCCTTTCCATTTCAAATAAATGTGTTATGTATTTAATATTGTACTAAAGACAAAAATGATTTAATGTTGGAATATGAGTAAATAACTTAAATACAAACATATTTGAATATGGGTATTTTCATAAATTTTATTTAACCCAAATGAATTATTAAATCCCTAATTTCAAAGTTGACTTAAATGGGCAATTTTGCATTTTATGAATATTTCAAAATATTAATTTTTTTAGAAAGTTCAAAACATACCCACAACTGGTTTAACACAAAGAAAATGCTTTTACAAATTTTTAGAAATTTATTTGACTTGATTTGGAGCCATAAATCAAAAGATATGAATTAAATGGAAAATCAGAAAAAGAAAAGAAAAATGCTGACGTCAGCGATGACGTCACGTCGTCTTCAACGTCTCGCCGGAATTTCCTCCAAAATGCCCGGTCGCAATTCGCGCACGGATTTCTCGCCCTCGCGCACGCCCGGTCGCCCTAGACCCTCCCCTTTAAAAGCCCTGCCCCTCCTCTGTCTTTCCCCTCTCCTTCCTCTCGATTTTGCACCTCCAGGCTGCTGGACGAGCTCACCGGAGTTCACCTCCGCCGCCGCAATTTTCTTCGTCCTCCGGCGAGTTGAGCCACCCCCTTAGCCCGAGACCGTGCTCAACCTCCTTCCCACTTCAGTGCGCACCGCGCAGACCCCTCCACCAGTTCCAACCGTCTCGAAAATCGCGAGTTGGTGCTCGCCCAAGGTGGCCGGAGCCGCCGCCGCACTCGCCCGCGCCTCCAAGCAGCTCCGAGAGGCAAATCCACTCGCCGCCGGCCCCTTCGAGTTTGTCGCGTCGCGCCGCACGTTGTCGTCGCCCTCCCGAGCCCGGGGAACCACCGGAGCTCCGTCCCTGTCGGCCACCGGAGCGCAGCGCCGCCGTCTCCTCCATCTACGGCCGTCCCGCGCCGCCACCCCCGGGTCAAACCACGGTGAGCGCTCCGATCTAATATGAACGGCCTCGATTTGATCTAGCTAACCGAATCGGTATGACTAGATGCGGACCGCCCGATCGGGATCTAACGATCCAGATTTAAAACAGCCGAGCCGAGCCACGGCTTAAGCCGAGCCAAGCCCGAGCCCAGCCAATCACTGCACGCCACGTGGCCTGCCTATTTTTCTGATTTAATTCCGAATAGATTTAATTGGCAGATTTACATAAAAGTCCCTGCAACTTAGAATCTTCATAACTTTTTAACCCATTATCCAAATTGGAAATTTTTTATGTCAAATTAAAGCCCTTGACCAGTAGAATCTGTTGGCACTTTTAAAATTTAATTTTGACTAGTTTAAATTGATCCAACTTTCAGATTTACAATTTGAGTAGATTTAAAATAGATTCAAATTCATATGTCTAAAATTTACAAATAAAACATTTTTGGAAATATTAAGATATGTAGAATGATGACCAACTGTTATAAATAAAATTTGAACAATTTTAAAACAAGTCTATAATCAGAGACTTATTTGATTTTAATTTGGCATAATAAAATATTTTATTAATGTATTTAAAATTATTTTCTTTGCACTAATGCCATAAATAATTGCCCTTGGCCAGAGAAAACTCGATTCCATTATTATTAATCTATTTCACAACATTAAGATGTAAGTTTTGTTTAAAACTCTTTTGAATGATATCATTTCATTTATAAGTGTTTATAAATGTTATTGGTTAATTAGGTGTTACTAAAACTGTGATCTAAAACTTTATGTCATTGCAAATAACTAGGTTATTATAAATTACTATGAACTTTTAAGTTGGGAATTAATAATGTTTAGATATGATAAATTAAGAAATTCTTGAATATTAATTATTTAAAAAACCTTTTTTTCCAAATTAATGTCTAATCTTGTGAACAATGCCAAAACCAAATGTGATTAAAATAATTTTTGAAATTTAGACTTGCGTAAATGTTTTAGATATGCTAAATATCTTAAAGTTGCAAACCTTGTTTTAATTTGTTTTCAAAACATCTTGACCCTGCATTTATGTAAATCTTTTTCAAGACCATCCCCTGACCAAATTGGCAAACCCTTAACTCAATCACATTAATTCCTCTTGCATATCGAATTATGTGATACCCTTGACCAAACCCTATGCTAAGCCTTTTTACGCTTGTTTGTTTTAAATTGTTATGTGCTTGTTGAATGCTTGTTCATTGTATGTCTGTTTACTTTATAGATTGATCGGAGTGCAACGTTCGTTGTCGACAATGAGTGTGTGAGAAACGACAACATTCATCAGGCAAGTGACTTCATAAAACACCTACTATTTTATTCTAGTGCATATCTAGTGTTTTTAAACAGTATTTGCAAAAGTAGTATGCATGATAGGTTTTTGGGAGATTGTAGTATGCTATGCAAACCTTTTAGGTTTCCCCTTAGAAATTCCAGATTAGACCCCTATTATAATTTAGTGGAAGCAACTGCTGCAAAAATGATTGTTTTATGGTTGATGTGATAAATGAAAATTTCCACTAAATTAATTTAACGCCTGCGTGGATTGGGTCGATCGAGGAGGTTTCAAGTTGAGTGGCTTCTCAGGGCCAAGTGTCATGGTTGTCTTCGCCCAGGGTAGTTTCTACTTACTTGGGGCCACGATATGCGGTGTTAACCTGAGGGTTTCACTTGTGGTAGGCCACCCAGGGCTATGAGATTTAAGTTTACACTGAGTTTAGTTGCTTATCGTGCAACCATTGGTCAATATGGGCTATGTCTTGATGGAGTAAGTTGTTGTGGACCTGGGTCAAGAGATTGATGGTGATAGAGTTGATATGATGGTGGTAATCTCTTAGTATGATCATGGGAAAGCAACTTCTGAAAAGTCTCGTCTTGATCTTCTCCTTTTCCTTCTCACTAAAGGAGTGTAGAGGATAGTTTGGGTTGATTGATTCTAATGGTGAAAGTGCACACCCTCTCGAGAGTTAAAACCTAAGATCTTAGCCGTGTCCCCGGCATCGGACAATTTGAGTAACTACACAAGGCTGTGTTCCCAATTTCTTAATAAAACGTGAATGGCTGGACATGGGAAGGAGACATGGACTTGTCTCGAGATGTCTCTGAAAGAGAAGATATTGATTTAAGAAAATTGTTTATCAAAAGTAGGAGAAAACTTGCTTTACGCAATAGCCTTGAGCTCCACCAGCCAAATAAGCATATAGATATAGCTTAGTAGAATATTAGAAATAAAAGTCACTTGCCACCACAATTCAATTGTGCTGACCTTTTATAGCTGGGCTGCAACTAAACCTTGTAGATTCGACAAACGACGAGTGAGCATTCGATAGGATTTTGAGTCTACAACCAACATGCTTTGCCTGTGGCACATGAAGATGATGAGGCTCATTGTATCTACTATTTTCCGCTGCTACTCTTAGAAATTTTGCTAGCCTTTTCAGGTTATGCAAGTTGTAAGAGATATTTGTAACACTGGATCATGCGATTTAATAAAGTATTTGACACTTTTGCATGATATACATCTTAAACTGTGGTGCTAGCATTTGATCCAGGGACTAGCACATTAACACAGGGACTTCCACCTTATAATAAAAGGTGAGGTCACTACAGACATTGTTGGTGTTAGTTTACTCTGACTTTGAGGGTGCTCTTGTAGCCCTACACAATAAATGGTGTATATCATCCAACTTAAGAGTGTTTAAGAGTATTATTTATTATTCAGTCATGATGTCATTGTTAAGAGTGTCCACTGGTGAAAGTAGGATCCCTAGGCCTTGTTTCTAAGCATTGAAACACCGTTTTCAACAAGTTCTGCTACATGTTTGCTTGCTGCTATTTTTATTTCAGATTGCAATTACTACTTATAATCATCCATATTACTTGTTTTTCACTATCTCTTCGCATAACTAGTGCACCTATACATCTGACAAGTGTATTGGGTGTGTTGGGGACACAAGAGACTTCTTGTATCTTAATTGCAGGGTTGCTTGAGGGGGCTATCTTTGACCTCTACCTCCCTGAGTTCGATATACCCTGGATGATTCACTTAAGTGGAACTTGTTGCTGTTCTACAAACCTCTGCTCTTGGAGGCCCAATACTGTCTACGAGAATAGAATCGTGCGTAGATATCAGGTGCCGGCGGGTGGGGTCGCTGTGGTTGAAGAGGAGGAGCCTCTGACGCCTCCTCCTAGACTCTTCGACAGCCTCCGCCCCGTCCTGACGCTCACGTACAGATGGTCCAGTGGCGCGCTCCGAATCAAGGGAGCAGAAGGGGTAGCGGTTGCGCGACATCTACGACAAGCTGGCTCTCGAACGCTTCTCCTCGGCACAAATGGAGCATGCCCTCTCCGCTACCGGCACGTGGCTAGCGCCGCTATCTGGCCGTCGGACCAGCCACCGCGCCGCTGATGAAATCATGTGATGTTGCTGGTATTTAAGTGTGTATTTGTAAGTTATTAGCATTGTCCTTGATCATCATTGCCATGTATAAAATCTAGTACATGACTTGCTTATAAGATATTGTATGATTAATGTGCTAATACTCTCTCCGTTCATACTCTCTCCGTTCTAAATTAGATGACTTCTATTTATATAATAGTGGATGTATCTAGAGTTCTAGACATGTTATACATCTAGGTACATTCAATAGAAGTCATGTATTATGGAACGGAGGGAGTAGTCTCTAGTCGATAAGGTTATGGGGATATATATCCATCTTTAGACCAGTATACGATACACATATCCCGGGAATGGTGATGCCAAGGACATCATCAAGAAAATAGGAACATACGAACTCTGATACGCATGTCATCGGTCAGTCTCAATTGATATTTATACGTCATGTCCTAGACCTGAGGTATTTACATGCTCTCAAGTTGTTTACCAACTTATTTAGGTCGACAAAACACATGGGTAAGTGGGTAGTCATAGAGAGAACTTTTGGCTTCGTCAAGAAACAATGAACGGTTAATTTCTGGTTATCCAAAATGGGATTCCCCCTAAACTCAGAGTTCTAGATCCTCTTGAGTGATCCGATTCAGAAAGCATGATCATGTGAGTCTGGTTAAGAGTTAACCTATTTAGCAGGTTGAGCTTTTTTTAGTTTATTACAATATGGTGGTTTGTTGATCCGGTGGCATGCTTTCGTAATTAGGTGGACGTGTGACACCACTAATGCTCTCTGATTTAATAATTAAGATATTGAAACGGAGGAAGCACATTGGAATCATATTTTTTATCTAATAATAGTACGTAGCTAACGAATTGCAAGTTTGCAACAGCTACCCAGCCTTATCAATCAAGTTGTGCTCCTCGTGAACAATACGATTGGAATCGTACTGTATAGCTTTTTTACGTTGCACGCGGTGATAGCTACCTAGACTATGTTGGAGTATTAGGCACAATTTTCATGATTAATTTCAGTATATTAAACATTAGTACAACAGCTACTAGCATGTTAATCTCGCAAATACTAGATGTATTAATTAACATAAACATCAGCAAAACGTCTACATACATAGACATACTAAATCGGCACATCGGCACGTGATGAACGTATCGAACAACTGTAGATAAAATAGTCGTAGTTGTCGTCGTAGTCGTCATCGTAGTTGTTGCAGCAGCAGCAGCGATGGCAGCAGCTTCCTGAAGGCGATGACGACGTTGTTGACGAGCAGCCCACGAGTCCGGTGAGCGTACACGTACAGGAAGGCGAGCCGTGATGAAGAGGGTGAAAGCAGTCGCGCGGAGCGGTTCCCAAAAACCTTATTCGCCCTCTCCCGTACAGGATCACAAGGACGAGGGTTCCGGAGACCTGCTGTCCCGTTCGCCGGTGCACGCCGGCGCTCGGGATGGAGTAGACTACGGTGGCAGCGCAAGGCACGAGGTGGCAAAACCTAGATTGGTTCGAGGTGTTTGCAGCGCACGCAGTGCCCGACTTTATATAGCACGTCTAGGGAAAACCCTAACGGGTACAACATGGGCCAAGTCCACGTCGCGCACGTTTAGGTCGGTTACAGTAGCCCACGATCCGGGAGCGACCCGAACCGACTATCTGTGACGCGTCCGTCCAAACCGTTTTTCCCAGACTGCAAAAATAAAACTCGGCTCGGCGAGATTTCCGCATCGCGTCGCGTCGTGACGGACGGGCGGGGCGGTGCGGTGCGTGCGAGCGGCGGCGGAGGAGGAGGAGCGCGTGAGAGAGCCTCATGTTCTCACAAGCTTACCAAGTAGCACAACACTCCACTATATAAGGTGGTGTCACTCCTCTTAAACTAGCAATGTGGGACTAAACTTTAGCTCCCACTCCACTCTCATGTGTGCTGCTATTTTTTCATGGGCTTTGAGATTTCAGAAATTGCTAATTGGGCTTCCGACATATGGGTCCAAATTCTGACAATCCCCCCCAGATCTCAAATCACATTTAGAGATGTTTGACAGACCTCGAGTCTTGTTTATATACCAGTGTTTCTGCAGAGACTGTTAAGTTGAACTTCTGACTAGAACCTTGAGCTACGTCTATTGGCAACTTGAACAATGGACGAACCTTGAATTGCAAGTTTGGTGCTTCTAGATTTCACACAAAATCATAACTGGTACTTGGCTGCCAGTAGCCTACCCCGCGGGTGTAGCATATGCGTCATACTACCTGGTCTCTTCATGAGTTTACTAGAGATCACCCAAATCTCATAAATTGCGACGTTTAACAATTTGACTCATATAGGTGTGTTCTTTCAAAAATGCTCTGTAGAACAGCATCTTTGCTATGAATAGCCAACAGAACCACATTAAGGCATGCAGCCAACCTGCCTTACAGATTTTGAGAGTTGTGCATCTTAACATAGAGAGTGTTAGGTAATAACTCTCCTCTGTCACACCACTAGCTTGTTCTTCCCAGGTCCTAATTCACGGGATCTCCGATCACATAGGTTGGGTTACCACTATGGAGTAACGCTCACGGGTCTCAACCCCATCTCCCTCGATGCACTTTCTATCACATTACGTGATAGTCCCTTCGTAAAGGGATCTGCCAGGTTTTTGTCTGTTTGAATATACGAAACAGTTATTACTCCGGAGTTTCTCAATTTCCTGACAGACTTCAAACGTCTTTTAACGTGTCTTGATGACTTCGCGTTATCCTTAGCACTGTTCACTTTGACAATAACCGTTTGGTTGTCACAGTTCATAAGGATGGCCGGTAATGGTTGCTCAACCACCGGCAAGTCCATCAAGAGCTCACGCAGCCATTCTGCCTCAACAGAAGTTGTATCTAACGCAGTAAGTTCTGCTTCCATGGTTGACCTCGTCAATATGGTCTGTTTGCAAGACCTCCATGATACTGCGCCACCACCAAGAATAAATGCATATCCACTTGTGGCGTAGAGCTCATCAACATCTGAGATCTAGTTCGAATCACAATATCCCTCAAGCACAGCAGGGTGCCCTAAATAGTGAATCCCGTAACTCATTGTACCGTTCAGATAGCGCATGACCCTTTCAAGTGTATGCTAATGATCAGTACCCGGGTTAGACATGAACCTGCTCAATTTGCTCACAGCAAAAGAGATATCAGGTCTCGTCGCGCTCGCAAGGTACATGAGTGAACCGACCACTTGAGAGTATCTTAATTGATCTCTCGTCTCTTTCTTGTTCTTTCTGAGTGTCACACTGGGATCATAGGGTGTTGGAGAAGGCTTGCTGTCTATAAAGCCGAATCAGCTCAAGACCTTCTCAACATAGTGTGATTGCGTTAACGTAATCCCACTCTCATCCCTAATCAGCTTGATGTTCAGAATCACATCAGCGTGTCCCAGATCTTTCATATCAAAGCTCTTTGACAAGAAAGACTTGACCTCATTTATCACTATCATGCTTGTACCGAAAATTAGTATGTCGTCAACATACAAGCATAATATGACACTATCGCCCCCACCATGGCGATAGTACACACACCTATCAGCCTCATTAATGGCAAAGCCTGCAGACGTTAACGTTCTGTCAAACTTCTCATGCCATTGCTTAGGTGCTTGCTACAGCCCATACAAAGATTTTAACAATTTGCACACCTTTCTCTCTTCACCTTTTACTACAAACCCATCGGGCTGATCCATATAGATTTCCTCTTCCAACTCTCCGTTAAGGAAAGCTGTCTTTACGTCCATTTGATGAACGATCAGACCATAGGAGGCAGCCATGGAAAGTAGTACACGAATGGTGGTCAGTCTAGCGACAGGTGAATAGGTGTCAAAGTAATCTTCGCCTTCACGCTGAGTGTAACCCTTGGCTACAAGCCGTGCCTTGTACTTCTCAATAGTACCATCAGGTCTTAGCTTTTTCTTGAACACCCACTTACAACCCATAGGTTTGCAACCGTAGGGTCGTTCAGATAATTCCCAAGTTCCATTAGAAAGAATCGAGTCCATCTCATTATGGACAGCTTCTTTCCAGTCATCCGCATCAGGAGATGCGAATGCCTCTGCAATGGATGTAGGGGTATTATCCACAAGGTACACAATGAATTCATCACCAAAAGATTTTTCAATCCTATGTCTCTTGCTCCTTTTGGGAGCTTCATTCTCATCCTTCTCAAGGACTTCCTCAACATGTGGTTGTTCAGAATAATCAACAGATGTGCTAGATTCAGTAAATATCTCAGAAGAAATCCTAGCAGTGATATGCATATCCTTCATAGGAAACATGTTCTCAAAAAATGTTGCATCACGAGATTCCATAATACTATCAACATGCATATCAGGTACCTCAGATTTAACTACTAAAAATCTATAGCCGATGCTCCGCTGAGCATAACCCAGAAAGACACAATCCACTGTCTTTGGTCCGAGTTTACGTTTCTTAGGAATTGGAACATTGACTTTCGCCAAGCACCCTCAAGTGCGTAAATAAGAAAGTGATGGTTTTCTCCCAGACCACTCCTCGTAAGGGGTCTTCTCTTTATTCTTGTTAGGAACTCTATTCAGGACATGACACGAAGTCAATAAAGCCTCCCCCCACCATGCCTTAAAACCAGCAGTGTCCAACATGGCGTTCACCAAGTTGGTCAGCATGCGGTTTTTCCTCTCGGCAACCCCGTTTGATTGGGGAGAATAGGGAGGCGTCCTCTCATGAATAATACCATGTTCCTCACAGAAAACATCAAATATTTTGGAGAAATACTCGCCACCACGATCCGACCTAAGACGTTTGATCTTTCTCTCTAGTTGATTTTCTACTTCGGCTTTGTAAATTTTAAAGTAGTCTAAAGCTTCATCTTTAGTTTGCAGCAAATATATATAACAGAACCTAGTAGCATCATCAATTAAAGTCATGAAATATTTCTTTTCACCTTTTGTCAACACGCCATTCATCTCACACAGATCTGAATGTACGAGTTCCAGGGGTGCTAAGTGTCTCTCCTCGGCTGCCTTGTGAGGCTTTCGAGGTTGCTTTGATTGCACACAACTATGGCACTTGGAACCTTTGGCAATAGTGAAATTCGGAATTAAGCTCATACTGGACAACTGAGACATCAAACCAAAATTAATGTGACATAAACGAGAATGCCAAACACTGGTATCATCGGAAACACCGCCACAAAAATTGGTTTACTGATTTATTACAGAAATCTGAAAGTGAAAAACGGAACAAGCCTCCACACTCATAACCTTTACCAATAAATTGTCCAAACTTTGACACTACAACTTTATTGGACTCCAAGACTAACTTAAACCCATCTCTGCATAGAAGGGAACTGCTAACAAGATTCTTGTTCATAGTAGGGACATGCTGCACGTTCCTCAGCTGCACGATCTTCCCCGAAGTAAACTTCAGATCTACCGTGCCAACACCACGAACAGTAGCATGTGATCCATTCCCCATTAGGACGGAAGAATCCCGAGCGACCTGATAAGAAGTGAACAAAGAGATGTCAGCGCACACATGAACGTTAGCACCCGTATCAATCCACCAACATGGAGAATGAAATACTGAAAGCACAAATGGTAAATTACCATACCCATCAGTATTGCTAGCGGTCACGACATTGACAGTCTTGGCCTTTTTCCCTTTCTTGTCTGCACGATCTGGGCAGTCCACAGAGAAGTGACCGAGCTCTCCACAGGTATAGCAACCTAGCCCAGACTTGTTCATCATCTTCTTCTTCTTCTTGAAAGAATTAGTCTTGGCAGGTACATTGAAAGCAGGCTTGTTCTTTCCTTTGTTCTTGTCGTGGTATGGTTCTTCTGCACCATGTTGGCGCTAGACTGACCTTCACCACCTCTCTCAGCAGTGTCCTTAGCCCGAGCCTTCTCCTCAACATCAAGAGACACTATCAGGTTTTCAACCGATATCTCCTGTCTCTTGTGTTTGAGAGTTGTGGCGAAGTTCCTCCATGAAGAAGGCAACTTTGCAATAATGCACCCGGCCACAAACTTGTCAGGTAAGGCACACTTAGCGTGTTCAAGCTCCTTCGCAATGCACTGTATCTCATGAGCCTGTTCGACTACAGAACGGTTGTTAACCATCCTGTAATCATGGAAGCTCTCCATGATGTACAGTTCACTGCCAGCATCTGCTACACCAAACTTAGCGTTCAGTGCCTCCCATAGCTCTTTGCCATCTGAGATGTGCATGTACACATCAAACAGCTTGTTGCTAAGAACACTCAGAACGAGTCCCTGTAGTGCCCTTGCTTACGAAAGCAATGGCACATATGAATAGTTCGAAGACTTGGATCACATAAGTCTCGCATTCTCCAATAAGATGTAATATCACAGTACAATGTCATAATTTATTACAGAACGAGACGAATGATCCAAAAACAAATAATCCTTACAACTTAGCATAGCGGAAATGCTAGCTGAATAAATAGTTCACACTTTATTTCAGAGTTCAAACGCAATACTAAAGATAGCATGGAGCTACATCTTCTCCATGAAGCCACTGGCAAATCATGTTGGTTGTAGCTCGAAGACGACCCCCTTACTCCTCATTCGGACATTCTGCAAGGTTTAGTTGCAGCCCAGGTATAAAGGGTCAGCACAATTGAATTGTGGAGGCAAGTGACTTTAATTTCTAATGTTCTACTAAGCTATATCTATATGCTTATTTGGCTGGTGGAGCTCAAGGCTATTGCGCAAAGCAAGTTTTCTCCTACTTTTGATAAACAACTTTTTGAATTCAAAATCTTCTCTTTAAGAGACATCTCGAGACAAGTCCATGTCTCCTACCCATGTTTACCCAACAAAGTTTTATTAAGAAATTGGGATGAAGAGATTTTCAGAACACAGCCTTGTGTAGTCACTCAAATTGTCCGATGTCGGGGACACGGCTAAGATCTTAGGTTTTAACTCTCGAGAGGGTGTGCACTTTCAGCATTAGACTCAATCAACCCAAACTATCCTCTACACTCCTTTAGTGAGAAGGAAAAGGAGAAGATCAAGATGATACTTTTCAGAAGTTGCTTTCCCATGATCATACTAAGAGATTACCACCTTCCTATCAACTCTACCACCATCAATCTCTTGACCCAGGTCCACATCAACTTACTCCATCAAGACAGAGACCATATTGACCAATGGTTGCACGATAAGCAACTAGACTCAGTGTAAACTTAAATCTCATAGCCCTGTGTGGCCTACCACAAGTGAGCAACTCAGGTTAACACCGCATATCGTGGCCCCAAGTAAGTAGAAACTACCCTGGGCGAAGACAACCATGACACTTGGCCCTGAGAAGCCACTCAACTTGAAACCTCCTCGATCGACCCAATTCACCCAGGCGTTAAATTAATTTAGTGGAAATTTTCATTTATCACATCAACCATAAAACAATCATTTTTGCAGCAGGTACTTCCACTAAATTATAATAGGGGTCTAATCTGGAATTTATAAGGGGAAACCTAAAAGGTTTGCATAGCATACTACAATCTCCCAAAAACCTATTATGCATACTACTTTTGCAAATACTGCTTAAAAACACTAGATATGTAATAGAATAAAATAGTAGGTGTTTTATGAAGTCACTTGCCTGAAGAAAGTTGTCGTTTCTCACACACTCTTGTCCAAATCAAAAGTTGCTCCCCGTTTTCAAACTATATAGTAAAAGGGCAGCCAATAAACAAGCAATTCAACAAACACAAAACAAATTGAAACATATAAGCGTAATAAGTCTTAGAAGTGGATTTTGGTCAAGGGTGTCACATAATTCAATATGCAAAAAGAATTTATGTGATTGCGTTTAGGGTATAGTCAAAAGTCAAATTGGACATTTTCAATTTGAAAAGATTGAAAGATCACAGGATCCAAATGAAATGGTCTTTAAACGAAGAGATCCTAAGATGGTTTATTCATAATTTAAAAGCAAGGTTCAGGATTTTACATTAACCATCCATATTTAATTTCTTTTACCTAAGGTTATGTTTTCAGAATTTTAAATTTAAGCAAATTCATATTCAAGAATTTCTTAATTTATCATATCTAACATTTTTAAATCCCAACTGAAAGTTCATAGTATTAAAAATACAACCTAGACATTTGAAATGGCATAATGTTTTAATTAACATTTTTAGTAACACCTAATTAACCAATATCATTTATATACACTTGTAAATGAATTAAAATCATTTAAAAGGTTTTAAATAAAACTTACTTATTAAAGTTATGTATTATATTAATAAACAGGAATTTGAGCTTTCTCTAGACTAGGACAATTATTTATGTCTTTGGTGCAAAGTAATAAATTTTTAAATTAATAAACTTTATAATGTGCTAGAATAAATCAAATCAAGTCTCATGATCTTTAAATTCATTTTAAATTATTCAAGCATTATTTATAACAAAATTTTATAAATGGGGTTAATAGACAGAGTGCTTTTAATTAAATGTATAGCAATTGGATTAAATCAAAAATAATGTTTGTATTAAAAGTTATGTCAAAAATAGTCAAACTATTTAAATTAAACACACAACCATTTAATCATCAAAATAATTCTCAAAATTATTTTATAACAGATGCAACATATTACACATTTTATAAAGTTCCTAAAACAATTTTATTTGCAATTTTTGAATTTACAGATTTAAAGTTATGACAAAAATACTCAAATTCACCATTTGAAATTTGAATATTTTAAACTAAGTCAAATTTGAATTTTGGCAGCTCCAAATATTCAACATGTCAAGGGCTTTCCAAATATATAAAAATATTTGAATTTGGATAAGTGAGTAAAAAGTTATAACTATTCTAAGTGACAGGGGTGTTTCTGCAAAAGTGTTAAATTAAATTAAAATGAGAAAATCATTTCCAGGTCAGCGCTGACTGGACGCTGACGAGGCAGCGACATGGCAGCTGACTGGATCGCTGACGTGGTTAAGTGACTGGATCTGGGCCGTCAGATCCAGATCTGATGGTTCAAACGCAACCATACGGATTCGATTAAAAATTCTAATCATGGCCGTTGATTGAAGATCTGAGGGCTCTCACGCGTTGTCCAGAGACTAGCGGCGCTAGGTCGCCGGAGTCTCGCCGGAGACGGTGCCGACGACGGCATCGCGGCGTTTTACGCGCTCTACGGTGTCCCGGGATGAACGGAACTAACCAGGGCGTGCAGGAGGTTGCGGCGGAGATGGTGGCGAGGTGGCGGTGCTCGGCGTGCTCCGGTGCTCCTCCAAATCATCGCCGGAGTTGTGCACGGCGGCGGCTCGCTTCGGTCGTGCACGGGCGCGATGATTTGCTGCGGAAAGAAGCGAACGAGGACATCACAAAGAAGCGCACGACTACGGGGAACCGAGAGAGAGAGACGAGGGAGGGACCGAGGAGCTCGGCACTCACCAGAATAAGCAGAGGACGGCGGCGGAAATGGATGAACGGCGGCGGTGATTGTGGACAGCCCGGGGGTGCTCGGGCTAGGGTTCTTCGGGGAAAAGAGAGGGGGAGGCGTGGGGGTTAAATAGCACGGATTCGCGTTGATTTGGTGCCGTAATCGCGCGGATTGAAGAAGGAAATCGCCGGCGTTTCGGGCGCGATTTTTGGGCTGGAGGTTGAAGAAGGTCGTCTGACGGGTGGGTCCCCCATGTTTCTATCTTTCTATTTTTCTTTTCTGATTTTCTATTTCTTTCATATCTTTTGATTTAAATGTCCAAATGAAGTCAAACAAAATTCTAAAAATTTGTAAAATTATTATCTTTGTGTTAAACCAGTTGTGGGCATGTTTTGAACATTTTTGAAAAACAATATTCATTAAATACCAATTTGATACTTAAAATGAATTTTGAAACTTTGACTAAATTAAACTTTCTTTTGGCTCAATAAAATTTGTAAAATACCCATATTCGATTATGTTTGGAAAATAAGAAATTTAAACTCATATTCCATTATTACTTAAAATTTAGCTTAAATAGATTATTAAATCACATATTATACCTATTTGAAATAAGCAGAGAAAATGTAATGTAATCATTTTTAATTTAAAGTATTTTGGGCACCATTTTATTTTATAATATGATAACTCATTTGAAAACTTCATAACCACTTTGGAAAAGATTTTAGATTTTAAAAAAATCATAAAAATATACTCCTGAAAAACATTTGATGTTTTGAAAATAAATGAAGATCATTTTAAGCTAATGAAATGTTTATTTGGAAAATCCATTTATTATAAAACATATGAAGTTATTAAAGTTATAAACTATAGGTTGAAATTTCAACACTATGTTTTTGTACTTAGTGGAAAAATGACAAACCAATTGGCAAATGGATCATGTCTTCATTTATTTAAAATAACACTTGTAAATACTATTTTAATTTATGAATAGCTATGGCTAAGTGGTTAAATCAAATACTTATAAGGAAACTTTTTATTATAATGGTTTAAATTTTTTGTAAACATTTGGCAAATTACATATTGAGGTTTAATAACTACAATGGATATTAAATTGTTTAACTTGAATCAACTTTTGAAAGTAATGATCTTTCCAAGATATTTGTAATATTAAATCTCTTCAAGATGCTTGAAGTCTTTTATAGTTGGTTCTCTTATGTAATTTAATATTTTATTTTAATCAAAACAAATGTTTTAAACATTCCAAAATATTGGGATGTTACAGTCCCACAAAGGCAGTGTTGATTTCCTTGAACTTATTCTGATCCTCGTCAGATATAGCTCCTTCAGGTAAACCCTCACTGGCCTCGAACACTTTCAGAGATCGCAACCACAACGTGGTCTTGATCTGCCATCTCTTAAAATCTGCACCGGTCAACTTGTCCGGCCTCAACGAATCAGATAGATATCCCATGTTTAATTCAGGAAATTGCCTATAACACATATAAGGTTTTTGGATTGTTGGAGTATTAGGCACAATTTTCATGATTAATTCCAGTATATTAAACATTAGTACAACAGCTACTAGCATGTTAATCTCGCAAATACTAGATGTATTAATTAACATGAACATCAGCAAAACGTCTACATACATAGACATACTAAATCGGCACATCGACACGTGATGAACGTACCGAACAACTGTAGATGAAGTAGTCGTAGTCGTCGTCGTAGTCGTCGTAGTTGTTGTAGCAGCAGCAGCGATGGCAGCAGCTTCCTGAAGACGATGACGATGTTGTTGACGAGCAGCCCGCGAGTCCGGCGAGCGTACACGTACAGGAAGGCGAGCCGTGATGAACAGGGTGAGAGCAGTCGCGCGGAGCGCTTCCCAAAAACCTTATTCGCCCTCTCCCGTACATGATCACAAGGACGAGGGTTCCGTAGACATGCTGTCCCGTTCGCCGGTGCACGCCGGCGCTCGGGATGGAATAGACTACGGTGGCGGCGCAAGGCACGAGGTGGCAAAACCTAGATTGGTTCGAGGAGTTTGCAGCGCACGAAGTGCCCGACTTTATATAGCACGTCTAGGGAAAACCCTAACGGGTATAACATCCGGGAGCGACTTGAACCGACTATCTGTGACGCGTCCGTCCAAACCGTTTTTTCCAGACTGCAAAAATAAAGCTCGGCTCGGCGAGATTCCCGCAACCCGCGGCGCGTCGTGACGAGACGGACGGACGGACGGGCGGGCGGTGCGGTCGTGCGTGCGAGCGGCGGTGGAGGAGGAGGAGTGCGTGAGAGAGTCTCATGTTCTCACAAGCTTACCAAGCACAACACTCCACTATATAAGGTGGTGTCACTCCTCTTAAACTAGCAATATGGGACTAAACTTTAGCTCTCACTCCATTCTCATGTGTGCTGCCATTTTTTCATGAGATTTAAGATTTCAGAAATTGCTAATTAGGCTTCTCATATATGGGTCCAAATTCTAACAGACTATCAAGTTTTTTTTCTGCGAAGAATCAGGTATGTCCATCTCGTGAGCAATACGACTGGAACATTACGTTTCGTGTGTAGAATCAGGCGGTGGTGACGGAGCTCACGCAGGTGGAGCTGCGTATGTTGGCGAGCGGATGGTGACGCCGACGGAAGAGGATTTGCATCGGCGACGGAGCTGGGGTTGTGCTTTTTCTCTCCGTGTTGTTGACCTGGGCTTTGGGCTGAGTGATTAGCAAACTGGATGAACGGGAAAGGTCAACGTCCCTTTGCAGTAATTCTCTGTACGTTAGTTAGTATAAAATTAGATGGAATATTGTACGATTCGGCGATCTTGCTATTTCTGGTTATTATTCGCCAGGACGTTCTTTAGGCTCCTGGCCGATGCTTTTCGCGGAATCGATCTAGGCATCTGCCCTAAGCCCATTAGATATTAATGGTTTTGACCTTTGAAAACAAGTATGAGCGAAAGCAACGGAGGATACACCAGTTAGTTTTAAGCCGTTGCAAGTGCCACACCAAGGACCCCATTCTACTTCAGTACGTTACCGGCCGGTTTGAGCTTTCTTTGGGCCAACGTATTTTTTTCACCACAAGAAAAAAATCTCTCGCTGGAACCAGGAATAGTTCCTCGAAACAGGATTTCGCTCCGCTTTATAAATAAAGCCAGCACAACCGATACAACAAAGACAGTTGCTGGAGCGGAAACAGCACAAGAACGCCCAAAAAGAAAGAACAAACAAAATTTAAAAGAAAAAAAATGCCGGCAACGACGGATCGACACCGGAGAGCAAACTCCAAGACCGCCGCGCCCACCGGAGGCTGCCCACCAAGCTCCTAGTGCTCCGAAGCGCCGGTACCACACAACAACTTCAGGAAGGGATGCGACGAAGACGACGCTGCTGCCAAGGGTTTCCCCCGGTACGCGATGGCAAGAAGAGGGGGAACCCCGACGCCCTTCAGGAAGGATGGTGGCACCCTTTTCTTAAAATTTAACATCCGGTCACTCTTTTCTTAAACAGTGGGGTTCGGTGTTCGAACTTTATCTCGGCGCTCATGTTCGACCTTGTAGTGGGTTCAATGCCGACAGTGTGCTGAACTCCTCTAACAGAGCCGGTCATATCAATTTATCAACGGTTTAGTTCCTCACATGATCCAGACATCCAGTTAATATACATTCAAAGCTCAAACTTTAGACCTAGCCAACTTAAAATCCCTCCATTTGTTGCTTTACACTGTCAATACATTTGGGATGAAGATAAATTCCATAAAAGCTTAGGTGACAGTCAGTCAAGGCGACGGCACGAGGCCACTGTTTTGCATGCATGATTGGAACCGAGACATTGACGTATCTACCACCCGATCACTGATACGGACAGAGAAAATAAGATTATTTGCGTTTTATAGAATCAAAAGCTTGATCAACACTTGCAGACCGCACGTTGCTGCTATATATATATATCGATCACTTCGCTCCGAGCTTATCACTCCACTCTTGCCAAGCTGCCTGCCATGGAGGGGTGGTCAACCTTGTGTCTCATAGCCCTTTCCACGCTACTAGCCCTTTGGTTCCGCAAGAGCAAGTCCAGCAATCATCTGCCTCCTGGGCCATGGTGCCTCCCGATCATCGGCAGCCTCCACCACCTGTTCGTCGCCCTTCCACACCGCAAGATTTTGGAGATGTCTCGCCGGTACGGGCCGCTCATGCTCCTCAGGCTAGGCGAGGTCCCCACCGTAGTGGTCTCCACCGCCGAGGCGGCGGCGCTGGTGATGAAGACCAACGACGTCATGTTCGCGAGCCGGCCGCGCAGCCCGATGCAGGAGATCTTTGGCTGCGGCGGCAAGAGCATGCTCTTCGCCCCCTACGGCCCCTACTGGCGTCAGATGCGCAAGGTCTGCACCATGGAGCTCCTCAGCTCCCAGCAGGTGAAGCGCATGGAAGGTGCCAGAGCCGAGGAGGTGGGCAAGCTCGTCCGCTTCATCAGCGACGCCGCCTCGACGGGCGCCACCGTCAACGTCAGCCAGAAGGTGAGAGCGCTCTCCAATGACGTCGTGTCGCAGGCTGTTTTCCGCGGCAAGTTCGTCCGGCAGGACGAGTACCTCCGCGAGATGTCGGAGGCGTTCGCGATGCTCGGCGGCCTGTGCGTCCCGGTCCTCTTCCCGTCGTCGCGGCTGCTGCGGTGGCTCAGCAACCAAGAGCACCACATGAGGACGCACTGCAACCGCATGCTCAGCATCATCGCCGAGATCATCGAGGAGCGCCAGAAGGCGCGAGCTGCGGGCGATGGCGTCGGAAACACTGACCACGAGGACCTGCTGGACGTCCTGCTCAGGCTGCAGCGAGAGGACTCGTCGGAATTCCCTCTAACAGCAGACGTTATACGCGCCATCTTATTTGTAAGTACTGTACTTCTCTTAATTTCTAGTGCTGATCTGAATTTTGAAGTGTGTAGCTAGCATGCTTTGGTTATACACCAGATCTTTCTCCCGGAGATAATTAGCAGATATCTTTCTTCTGGTAGCTTTAGGCGTTGTCAAAAGAAGACGTAAGCGCTCCATGCTCCAAAGTCAAGCCCATCAATTTGCCTTACTGGGTAGAACTACGAAAATATGGGGGTAAAGGGTAGCATGCCAGTTTTTCAACTTTCAAGTGGTACTAAAATAAGTTGTAGACAGCAGAATAGAAAGTTTTATCTGACCGTGTAGCTAGAGAATTCGAGACGATTTGTGTTCCTGATCTAAAATAATAGTACTCCCTCCGTTCAAAAATAAGTGTCAACTTGAGACACTTATTTTTGGACAGAGGGAGTATATAGTAGGAAGTGAGAAGACATATATTGTGAGAGAACACCGCAATGCGCCCTCTCTCTCTCTCTCTCTCTCGTATAAACTGTATTCAAAATTCTTTCTCTCGTACTATTTAATTACAAACATATAGTATCTAATTATACATACCACAACCATCAATTATTCCAGGACATGTTTGGAGGGGGTACGGAGACCACCGGAACATCTCTGGAGTGGGCTATGTCGGAGCTCATTCGTAATCCTGAAGCCATGGCTAAAGCACAGCAGGAGATTCGGTATGTGCTAGGTCCAGATCGCACTGTCATCACTAATAGCGATCTTGCTGAACTCCAGTACATGCGGATGTTCATCAAGGAGGTTCTAAGGTTGCATCCGCCAGCTCCATTTATCGTGCGCACGACTATAGAGGACTGCAAACTAATGGGCTATGACATGCCCAAAGGCACCAATGTACTCGTTGATAACTTTGCAGTTGCCACGGATCCGAACTACTGGGAAAATCCTGAGGTGTTCGATCCTGAGAGGTTTGTTAATAACAAGACCGATTTCCACGGGACATACTTTGAATACACCCCCTTTGGGGCTGGGAGAAGGATGTGTCCCGGGATTCTGTTCGCAACATCAACCATGGAGATTGCCTTTGCAAACCTTCTCTACCACTTCAACTGGGCGCTTCCTGATGGGAAGAGCCCACAGTCGCTGGACATGTCAAAGCAACCTGGTATCACCGTAGGTGGAAAGAGATGTGACCTACAACTGAGAGCTATTCCGCATATATGCTCGAAAACTACCGTGATATAAAATATGTGCCACCATGAGTGGAGTCTCACACTGTTGTACTCTAATGTCTACATTTGAATAAGAGGAGCATAACGCTTGAGAGGAATGGAAGGGTTTTTCGTGGTATTGCCAATTCCACGGAGCACCTCCTCGACAACATCAGGGCCGAAGGTGATGGGTGGAAGACTATACTTTTTTTGTGAACTTGCTAGGTATGTACAACCTCGTGTGTTTGTGGTTGTTGTTGTGGACCTTTGTCTGATGTTCGACCTTCTTTCTTTCTATCTATCTATAACAAAAGTGTTCATTTCGAGTGTTGAGAAATTCAAAATGCAAAATTTGTACCATTGTGGTGATCAAATTAATTAGCATCAATGTCCTGCACAATTGTTGTCATTATTAAAGAAAAATCATAAATCATGATATTAAATAAGGAGTAGACCAAATAAAAATCCACATGATATATATTAAATAAGAACGTAAAATTACTTAACTGTCATGCCTAAAACATGAAAGTTTATCAAGTTAGGCAAAGTTTATATAACTAGCAAGGTGGCCCTCACATATGCGAGAGCAATATGTCTAAAATCATTTTTATTTGTGAGGAAATGTTTGAATATGTCTAAAATCAGTTATATGGTTTGATAGAAATTTATGTTATATGATTAGGATTAACATGTTTATGTTAGATCCTATTAACTGTTAGGAGTAGATCCTATTCGGTATTAACATCTATTGCATCGAGTCCATCTTGATAACAGAGAGAAAACAGAGAGGGAGAGGGAGGATCCGAGGGCATACCTTGGCTCTGTCCAGAGGAGCTCGAGGAATCGGCCATGGTGGTCGATGGAGGCGGTGACGGAGCAGTGGCGGCGCGGTGGTGCTTCCCGGGAGCACTGCGCTAACCCTAGATCGGAGGGGATGTCGGTGGGGTGACTGGCGGCGCGGTGAACCTCGTACCGTGTGCCCCGGCCCCCCACCTCTTTATATAGCGCAGGTCACAGGGGCCCACCGTCCATTAAGAGGGAACGGGCGCCCCCGATCAGGGCGCAATCAAGGGGATCGTGCGGGCCGTTGGGCTCACACGTGAGATCAATCTAACATTCTCCCCCTTGATCTCAACTTTTACTTTTACCTTTCACTTTACTCGTTTCAGCACGGATTAATACATAGAGCATGTTTCATCGTCACAGCTCAATTGCCGATGGAATCAGACAGCCACTATATACTTTTTCAGTGTTGAAACAAATCCTGTTACTTTTGGGGCTCTGTAATCCAGAAATCATAGGCTGTCCATTAAACCCATGCCGGTTGTGTGTTCCTGGAACACACTGGGTGGTAAGCCTTTCGTTAGCGGATCCGCAAGCATATCCTTTTGTCTTTATATGCTCGAGACTTATAGTTTGATCCTGAATTTTATCTTTCACAACATAATACTTTATATCTATTGCCTTTGTAGCATTACTCGACTTGTTGTGAGCATAGAATACTGCGGGCTGGTTGTCACAGTACATCTTTAGTGGTTTGTCAATAGAATCTACCACTTTCAAGTCGGGTATAAATTTCTTTAACCATAGTGCCTGCCCCGTGGCCTCATAACATGCTATAAACTCTGCATACATCGTGGACGATGCAACTAATGACTGTTTGGAGCTTTTCCACGAAATAGCCCCTCCTGCGAGAGTGAACACGTATCGTGACGTGGACTTTCTATCATCTTTATCTCCCGCAAAATTTGCATCTGAATACCCTCTTATTTCTAGAGAATCAGATCTTCTATATGTTAGCATGAGGTTTTTTGCGCCTTGCACATAACGCAAAGCTTTCTTTACCATATTCCAATGCTCTTGGCCTGGATTTTCTTGATATCTTCCGAGTACCCCGGTGATAAAAGCTAAGACAGGGCGAGTGCACACTTGTGCATATTGTAATCTTCTAACAGTCGAAGCATATGGTACTGCTTTCATTCGATCGATCTCATATTGGTTTTTAAGACATTGAAATTTCCCAAAACTGTCGTCCTTGACTATAGGAGCAGGTGAAGTACTACTTTTGTGCATATTATACTTCTTTAGAACCTTTTCTAAATATGCCTTTTGTGATAGTCCTAGCACTCCATTATTTCTATCCCGGTGAATTTCTATGCCCAAAACATAAGAAGCTTCACCAAGATCTTTCATATCAAAATTCGAGGACAAGAATTTCTTTGTTTCTAGTAGTAGACTGACATCATTGCTCGCAAGCAGAATATCATCCACATACAGAATTAGGAAAATATATTTCCCACTTTTAAACTTTGCATAAATGCAGTTGTCCTCAACATTCTCTTTAAAACCAAAACTTTTAATTGTATTGTTAAACTTTAAATACCACTGTCTAGAGGCTTTTTAACCCATAAATGGATTTCTTTAGGCGGCATCCCATATGTTCCTTCCCCTCCATAAAAAAACCCTTCGGTTGTTTCATGTAAACATTCTCTTCTAAATCTCCATTTAGAAATGCCGTCTTTACATCCATTTGATGTAACTCTAAATCAAAATGAGCAACTAGTGCCATGATGATTCTGAATGAATCCTTACATGAGACCGGAGAAAAAGTCTCATTGTAATCTACTCCTTCTCTTTGCGTAAAGCCTTTTGCCACAAGTCTTGCTTTATACTTTTCTACTTTTCCATTGGAGTCATACTTTATTTTGTAGACCCATTTGCAGCCTACTATTTTGGCTCCTTTAGGAATTTCCTCTAAGTCCCAAACATTGTTAGAACTCATTGATTTCATCTCATCTTCCATGGCCTCCAGCCATTTCGAAGAGTGAACGCTACTCATGGCTTCTTCATATGAAGTGGGATCTCCTTCCACATGAACTGTTTATGTGTTATAAACTTTATATCACTAGAAATAGCTGATTTCCTAGCTCTTGTAGACCTTCTAAGAGTCTCATTCTCTGGCACATTATTTGTCTCAATTTGCGACTCTTCTTCTATATGTGGCTCTCGCTGCTCCCTTTCATGCTCAACAACGGGTTGATTCGGCTCCTGGCGGACAGGTTCCGAATTTTGCCTCGTTGAAGTCACGGGTGGAGTTACAACAGGTGCTTGCATCACAACCTCTGGGATTGTCGGTGCAGGTACAACAGGTAGGGCGAAAAATGGCTCATGGATCATCGGAAAAGGTGCACACACCCTCTTCTCCTCAAGATCAATTTTCCGGCCTACCATGCTCCCCCTCATCATTTCGTCTTCTAAGAAGACCGCATGTCTCGTTTCTACAAACTTTGTGTGTCTGTCTGAACAGTAGAAACGATAACCTTTTGATCTATCAGGATAGCCAATGAAATGGCAAGTCACTGTTTTGGTGTCTAACTTTGCAATATGTGGATTAAAAACTTTTGCCTCAGCTGGGCTCCCCCAGACTTTCAAGTGGCTTAGAGAAGGAACTCTCCCTATCCACAACTCGTACGGTGTTTTGGGCACCGATTTACTTGGTACTCTGTTGAGAATGTGAATGGCAGTTTTTAACGCCTCCATCCATAATCCCAATGGCAGTGTGGAATAACTCATCATACTGCGCACCATATCCATAAGAGTACGGTTACGCCTTTCAGCTACTCCATTTTGTTGCGGTTCGCCTGGCATAGAATACTGGGCGACTATACAATTTCCTGTAAGAACCTTGCAAAAGGTCCAGGTACTTGACCATATGGAGTGTGCCGACCGTAGTACTCCCCCCCACGGTCGGACCTGACTATTTTAATTCTTTTATCATGCTGATTTTCAACTTCAGCTTTGAATATCTTAAATTTATCCAATGCCTCATATCTTTCTTTAATTGGATAAATATAACCATATCGGGAATAATCATCTGTGAATGTTATGAACGAGTCATAGCCATCCACACTTTTCACCGGAAATGGTCCACAAATATCGGTGTGAATAATTTCTAGTGGCGTTGTGCTTCGGTTTGCACCCTTTTTAATTTTCTTTACGTATTTTCCTTTTATGCAATCTATGCATTGTTCAATATCTGAGAACTCTAACGGAGGAAGAATATCATTTTTAACGAGGCTTTCTATTCTTCCCCTCGAAATATGGCCTAATCGACAGTGCCATAACTTCGATGATTCATGAGTTCGCTTTCTTTTCTTTTGTTCTTTGTTCGACAAGGGAATTTGTTCATTCACATTACAAACAGAATGCACTTTTTCACGCAAGGATAACAAATAAAGCTTATCATGAAGTAAAGCAATACCCACACAAGCATATTTAATCCATATGGCACACTTGCCATGACCAAAATAACATTCAAAATTGTCTTTATCCAAGCACGATACACTTATTAAATTTCTGTGAATGGAAGTAACAAATAACACATCTCTAAGCATAATATTAAAACCATCAGCTAGCTCCAAGGAGACGTCGCCAACAGCCTCAACTTCTGCTTGAACTCCATTCGCGACTTCAATGTGTCTTTCGCTTCTTTGCAAAGTCCTTGTCGAATGGAATCCCTGTAAAGAATTTGCAACATGAACAGTTGCACCTGAGTCAATCCACCAAGTAGATTTTGAAAACTGTGTATACAGGGATTCATTTACAAAAGAAACTGTATCAATACATTTCTTTGCCATTATGCTCTTGAGCCAATCAGGGCAATCTTTCTTGTAATGTCATTTCTTCTTGCAGTGGAGGCATGTGTCTTTGTCCACTGGAAGCTGGTTCTCATACTTTTGATTCCCTTTGCCATGTGGCTTATACTGATGAGGACCTTTGCCATACGGCTTTGAAGGAGAACCATTGTAACTCCTGTTCTGGTTGTCATTCACGTAGTTTAAGGAGCCCCCATTCTGGGACTTCAGTCTTTCCTCTTCTTGCGACAACATCGCAATTGTCTTTTCAATGTCCCATTTTTCAGGCGACACATTGTAGTTGATGATGAAATTTTCAAATTGTGGTGGCAGTGAAGCCATCACCAAGTGAACTATAAGTGCAGGCTTGAGCTCCAGATCAGCCTCCATGGACTTAAGCTTAGCAGCCAAGTTGCTCATTCTGAGAATGTGCTCCCTTATACCATGTGTACCTCCATGATACTTTTATGTCACCAGCTGTCTGAGCAACTGGGTAGCATATGTCTTTGAAGAACCAGTAAACTGGCTCTTTATCTTTTGGAGATACTCTCCTACAGAGGCACACTCTTCAATTGAGCCCACAATAGCGGTCTCAACTGTGTTCTTTATGAATGCCATGCACTTTTTATTGGCGTTCACGCACTTTTGGTTCTCTAGGGTGTAGCCCATCTCTACTGGAGCATAGTCCAGCTCTTTTTTCTGCCAAGCAGAATCATCATCATCAGATGCTCTCACTAGCTTTGCTGGCTTGACTGGCTGTGGAGTAGTCACAACCCAGTCGACCTCAGCACAGACAAAGGCCAGCTCCACTTTCTTCCACCACTCAGCGTAGTTGTCACCCCTGAGTTGAAGGAGATATGCCCTAGAGGCAATTAATAAAATGTATTCTTTATCATATCTCGTTTGTTCATAATAGGTTTTTGTGTCATGCTAGAACCGTATTAAGCGGAAACATTAATGCGGGTGTGATACGTAAACAACTAGGTCCCTAGTAGCCTCTACTAAGACTAGTTTCATTGCGCGATTGATGATCGAGGTTTCCCGGTCATGGGGCATGGCGCCGGTCGGCAATGGGAGTCATATTGTTGGAGAACGATGTGATGGACATACCAAGATTTGGAAAACGTAGTCGTTACGCCTTTGACCGTGGGATCAACTCTTATTGTTATTCCTGGAAGATACTTTGATCGCACCAAACGTCGTATCTTATTTAGTATGACAATAACGGTGATACTTTTGGGTATCGGAAAGGAGTAGTTGAGACGAGGGGTCAAGAGCGGGATTTGCCAGTCCGCATAGCAGGATAGATACTCTCGGGCCCACTCGGTGAGATCATGTCTAATGAGCTTGCAAGCATGTGACTAGGTCACGGAGACATGAGATCATGAACGAGTAGAAGGTAGCGTCGTCGCTAACGAGGTCGGGATTAGGTATGGAGATATCTATGGAACGACGCTCGGACGTGCTAAGTATCGCTATGGCAAAAGGTTTAAGACTTTGCGTTCAGGTTTGATAGATGAAAGTCATTCGTTATATCACAGGGATTAATTCATGGGGTCCAGGCCTACGAGTTAGTCGTTGATCATAGAGGAGTCTTGGTCACACCTGTTATTATATCGAACCGCTAGGGTAACACACTTAAGGGGTTTCGACAAGACAACCGGAAAGGAAAGAGATCACCGGGAGCGTCCCGGGAGGGGTCCGATGGAGATCGGGCAGCGACGAAAGAGTTTTCGGAGCTAGGAAAAATTATATATATTATGGTTGATATTAATTAGTGTAATTAATATGCAAATATGATTTTATATATTTATTTTCGAATTTATTTAGGCTGATTTCCTTAAATGGGCCTTCTGGTCGAAAGAAGGCCCAAGAGGGGGGGGGGAATCCCCTTGGGGATTCGGTGGGAACCATGGTGGCCGGCCTGGATGGGCCAAGGGGCCCACCAGGGGGCCGGCGCACCTGGCCTAGACGCACCAGGCATGTGGGGATAGTCCCACATTGCCTGGCTGGCAAGGTTGACTCCCCCTGTGAGCCTATATAAGAAAGGGCACCTCTGGCCTTTTAATTAACCAATTAATTCCCGATTTCTCTCTCGATCTCGTGGTTCCCTTGTTGCAGGCGCGCCGAGCTGAGGAGGGGATCTCTTCCACCATAGCCCGCTGCCGCGCTGCTGGTGTTCCGGTCCAAGTCTTCCGCTGCTCGTCCTTGACTGGAGCTTCGGAGGCCGTCGTCTCCACCGTACGTGTGCGACTCCCTGCGAGGTGATGCGCTAGCGGTACTCGGAGGTCTGCTTCCTCTACACGACCTTGAGGTCGGCTTCGTCGGTCTTCATCGACAACGTTTGTGCGGGAACGTAATCCCCGTTTTCGGTCTACAAGGGTACGTATTCCGATCTCCGTTCGTACTACTATATCTGCATAGAATAGATCTTGGCATGCTTTTAGGATATCGTTGGTAGGAAAAATTTTGTTTTCTGCACACGATCCCCTTCAGTGGTATCAGAGCCGATCTATCGTAGATATAGCTGTACGCTGTTAGAACCCGTGCTCTGCACGGGGGCACCGTTCCTGTTATTTGCTACCCTCTAGCGTGCACTTGTGTATTCCAGCGGCATTGAGTTGATGAAGCGGCCAGGACCGACTTTACGCGTACGCTTACGCGAGACTGGTTCCACTACTGTCATACGGCTTGTACCGTATATGTGGCTGGCGGGTGTCAGTTTCTCTCTCTTTAGTTGGTCTTCGCATTTTGAATGGAGGGCCCGAAAGGGATGCTTAAACATGCAATTATTGGATCGTTGTTGTGGTCATAAGATTCGTAGGTATGAAGCGGTTCTATTTACGAAAGTCTCAAGCCACGTAAAATATGCAAAAGATAAAGTAGAAGCGTCTAACTTTATTTTGCAGGGGCTATGTGATATGGTCAAGGTAGGTTTATTAAATTGTTTATAAACTGCGGGTGCTAAGAAGACCATGGCGCAATGGACTATATCACATTGCATTACATTTGATGTTTTGTGTGCATCTTATATTGTGTGATTGTGTGTATAGTATACATTAGTTACACGGCGGTAGCTGTATAAGATGATCTCTTCAAAATACCACTAGTGTTCTCCCTCCAACGCGCACCACCAAGAAAGTTCTACGTTATGAGGCAGGCCGTGATGATCAGGTGTCAGACATCTCGTCGTTCTCATACAGTGGGTGTAAGCCATGTTGCACAAGCGTCAGCGTGGAGGTCTTTGGTGGCGAGCCAAGCATATTCAGAAATATGGCCTCGGAACAGGAAGACCGAAAGGTCGAGCACGAGTCACAAAATTGGTGTGGCAGACGATTTTGTCTACTCTTGAAGTTGTGCCGCCGGCTCTGATGATGAGGGGTGGTGCAATGGATGGGGGTCGTGTAATCGCTTAAACGACCAGGAGGGATGTTCGTTTGAGTGGGAGTTATGTCAGTTATTTTCTAAAATACTATAACTCAAAATTATTATGAACAAAGTCTTATGTTGTTGCAAATTCCATTGTAGATGTCTCTCCCCTCGTTTAACCTAGGTCTGTTCCTTGAGAAAGAAAAACTTAAGACCAATGGGTCAAACTTCATGGCTTGGTTTCGCAACCTGAGGATCCTCCTCACTCCCCATAGGGTGGCCTACGTCATTGAGGCCGCCATAGGTGACCCTCCCGCAGATGAAGCCTCTGAGGATTATCTCATAAATAAGTAGTATTTATTGCATTATCTCATAAGTTTATAATAGGTTTGTGTATTATGCTATAACTGTATTAATCGGAATTATTAATACACGTGTGATACATAGACAACCAGGTCCCTAGCAAGCCTCTATATGAGCTAGTCCATTGGGCAACAGTTGATCAAGATTCCCGATCAAGGACAATGACGTCGGTTGACAATGGGGTCATCTTGTTAGTTGAATAAGGTGATGGACATACACAAAGTATTGCAATAAGATCGTATTACGATGTTTGTCATTTGCAATAGATAAGAATATGATAGCTTATTCCTTAGACCGTGAGACCGTACTTATTAATGCTTCGTAGGGGTGCTTTGAGAGCATCAAACGTTGTGTCTTATATAGCATGACAATAACGGTGTCCATCTTGGGTATTCCGAAAGAGTATCAAGACGTAAGGATCAAGAGCGGGATTTGTTCATTCTTGTAATGGAAAGATACTCTGGGCCCACTCGGTGATATTGCATCTATATAGCTGCGCAGCTTATGACTAGGTCATGGAGATGTAATATCGCAGACGAGTTAATAACCTTCGTCGGTAACGAGATACAACAAAGACATCGGTGTGTCTACGATCATATCTCGGAAAAGGTAGTATCGCAGAGACAAAGGGAATGAATATCATATTTATGGTTCAACGACGATATTCGTACAATGCACAGGGGTCGTCACATACTTCCAGGTATCCCTGACGGTCATTGGTGAGCGGAGTGTCTCAACCATGTCTGACTGTTCTCGAACCGTAGCGTAACAAACTTAAGGTCTTAGCGACACCAGGAGATAGGTTCTGGAATATTATAGGGATTTGTTGGAGAGAGAGAAATGATCCGGAAAGAGTTCCGGTGGTCCGGAAGGAGTAATTGAGAGGTCTGGAATGGTTACAGGAATGTCCGAAAGTTGTTCGGGTGGTCCAAAAGAGTTTTCGGAGTCACGGGATATTGAATTATATATAAATATATTAATTATAAATTAATGGGATTTTTATATTAATTTAATATTAATTAATTAAAGGAAAAAGGGGGCTCCCACCTTCATGGGCCCTAAGAAGGCCCAAGAGGGGGAGCCGCACCACCAAGGGGGGGTGGGCCCCATTGGCTGGTTCGGCCAGCCCATGTGGGGGCCGAACCCCCCCTTTCTCCTTTTGTTTAGTCCCACATGGGGGAGCTAGGGAGTTTGCACACCCCCTCCCCCCTTTATATAGCAAGGCATATTAATTGGATTAATTCATTGGAAAATACAATTAATTCCCGATTTCTCTCTCGATCTCGTGGTTCCCAAGTTGGAGCCGCGCCGAGCTGAGGAAGGGGGATCTCTCTCCACCTAAGCTATACCGCTGAGCACCGTTGCATTGCGGGATTCCAGATAAGATCTACCCCTGCGATTTCAGCTGGATATGAATGACCGGGGGTTGTCGCTAAGCTCTGTATGTTTGTGAGTGCTCGGAGGTAACTCCTTTTGAGTAGCCTGGGCGACGTCGTCTCGCCCCTGCAGCCGCCGCGCCCCCCTCCCCTCTGCCGCCGTCGCACCACCCCTGGTGCTGGCGCTCTACCTTCTTCCGCCCGACGCCCGTCGACGCAGATCATCGTCGACACCCCGGCGTCATCGTCTTCGTCATCGCGGCAAGTTCTCCGCGACCTCGAGGTCGGCTACGTACGACTTCATCGTCAACGCTTGTGCGGGAGCGTAATCCCCGCTATCGGTCTACATGGAGGTAATGTAACCTGTTCCGCCACCGTTATCGCATGTACTAGATAGATAGATCCTGGCTAATCAGGGTTTCGTTCGCTAGAAAAAATATTGTTTTCTGCACCGTAACCCCTTCAGTGGTATCAGAGCCGATCTATGCGTAGTACCGCTGGTACGGTTAGAACTCATGTTAAATGAGGACGTCTTTCTTATATTTGCTACCCTCTAGCGTGCACTTGCGATGCCTTCGGTATTGAGTTGAGGAAGCGGCCCGGACCGACTTTAGGCGTACGCTTACGCGAGACTGGTTCCACTACTGACATACGGCTTGCACCGTATCTGTGGCTGGCGGGTGTCTGTTTCTCTCTCTCTAGTCGGCAGAGCATTTTCAATGGAGGTCCCGAAAGGGATGCTTAAACATGCAATTATACGATCGACGTTGTGGTACAAAGTTCGTAGGTAGGGAAGCGATTCTCTTATGAATAAGCCTATATGCCACGTAAAACTTGCAAAACTAAATAAAGCTAGAGGCGTCTAACTTTGTTTTGCAGAGGCGTTATTTTATGTGACATGGTTACGGTAAGTTTTGATATTACTCGTACTGTCGGAGGCAATGGAGGGCTCTGTAGACTCGGAGCCATGCCGGGGCGCCGGGGGGCCGGGCACATGGCGCCGTGAAGGTCCAGGCGCATCGACCATGTCACATCGCACTTCATTGCATCATTATTGTGTGCTGTTGTGTGTGCATCCTATTGATTGGTTATGTGCTAGATATACAACGGTAGCATCATGAATAGGATGATCCCTAACAAAATACCAAAATTGTGTTCTCCCTCATTGCGCACCACCAAGAAAGTTCTACGTTATGAGGCAGGCTGTGATGATCGGGTGTCACACATCTCGTCGTTCGCATACAGTGGGTGTAAGCCATGTTGCACGCGCAGGGTCTTCGAGGTTTGATTGGCGAGCCTAGCATACTCAGAGGTATGGCCTCGGAACACGGGAAGATCGAAAGATCGAGCACAAGTCACAGAGTTGTTGTGATCGACATGTTATGTCCACCTTTGAAGCTGTGCTGCCGGCCGTGATGATCGGGGGTAGTGTGGTGGATGAGGGTCGTGTAATCGCCATTATTATTTTTAGGGATAATAATCTTGGTGTGTTGTGTTTTTGATAATGAGATTATAGAACTAAAACTCACCTATATATTATAAACTTATCTTACCTCTTTTGCGATCACATCTGGAGACTACGGAACTACACTTCGGTTGCTTCCTCAAGATCTCGGATTCTACCTTAGAAGCCGACGGGTCCAACTTCATCAGCTGGTACATTGGTTTTAGAAACATTCTCCAAACACAACAAACATCCTATATGTGCTAGAACATTAGTTAGGAGTTAGACCAGATGATTCTGATAGCAAGGAGCAAGATGATGAGTTCCGTAAGCATCATGATATTTTCATGGAAGTGAAGGTCGTCATGAGCGTATGCCTAGCACCTGAGTTGAAAGTTGTTTCAACACATGGAGCCATATGTCGTGATTGATGCGATCAGAGGTCACTTCAAAGATGAATTGAGCAGTTCAGACAGCTTAGAAAGTTCCGGACCATTCACATGGAGAGCATACCTGTCTGGAGACTCAGTCGAAGAAGTTGTGTGACATCTACTTCAGGCTTACGAATATCTACGATTTCTAGATAGCGAACTCCAGTGCAATAGAGATTGTGCTTTACCTCCTAGCTGTGAATAGCATGTGCGTGAACATGCTATAGAGACTTGATGAGCTTCTTCACATTTGTGAACAAGTTCAAATCACTAAAAGTTGATTCCATCGAAGAAGAGTTCTTCGACGCTACGGGTATATTTGATATACGAAGATATAAATGTATTCTTCCCATACTTGGTGAAAAGTATTTAATACTTGTTCTGTTTATGAAACAGTACCTGATTATCACAAGTATGCGGCGAAGGGTGACGTGACAGTGCACAAGTGATGGCAAGTTCATGGCCAGTAGTGCTCACGCCCTCGAGATATCACATTAGTTATCATCAATAGTTTTTTATAAGACATTTTGTAATAGTGAGAGTGTGATCTAGTTTGGTGTCTTGAATATTGCAAGACATAATTATTCATATAGAACAAATCAGTTGTTTTATGTTATGAAACAAAGCAGTTGTTTCATGTTATGAGTAATTTGCATCACATCTCAATTACATTATGCGTATGATATACATTTATAATAGCGGGAATGATAAAATTATGTGTCCAAAGAACAAACACCATCGAATTTAGTCATAAAGGCAATGAAAGAAGTAATGGATAATTTTGGTCCATTTAAGTATTTCGAGTGCCAAAATTGATTAAGTTTGAAATGCAGTATTGAAGTTGCAATACTAGAGGAAATTGATTGAGAGTCATTTTTAATGATTAATCAATGGTGTTATTGCATGATCCGAATTCTTCCATGATTTTGGTAAATAGTAGTATTTGCCCGATAAATTATGGAGTCTGAAATTAATTTGATAATAGATCAAATGGGGTTTTTCAGAAGAAAGATTAGTGAATATTGTATTCACAAAATTCGATCAAAGGGCAATATTTTTGAATTATGGTTTCAATACAAAAGACTTGTGGAAATTCGTTTCACAATATTATAATGTCATATATGGTGATATGTGGGGAATTATAATCATGCTCTATTTTAAATAAAGTGTGGTCTGTCAGAATCTGTCTTAGAATCTCCTAATATGTTCGAAACATTATAGTCGATGTCCACTTTAGAAAATAGATATTTTTCTCAACGAGAATTCGTGCGATCGACAGTAGTGTCGACATGTATATGATTACACGATAATTTGGTATATACATGAATAGTTCTTTGTAGAATACTCGCATTGAATGGGAGTGTATTCCAAATCCAATTAGAAACAAAGTTCAGTTTGTTGTCTATGTAATTCCGAGAAAAAGATGATTTTTCGAATTATGGTTTATGGATTGGAATTAGAAGTTTGGAATAAAGTGTCAGACCTATGTTGGAAGGTGTTCCAAAGAGTATATGTCTGCTAATGAAAGTTTAGTGATTAAGAGTGAGGGAGACTAGAAAATTGTTTTCTGCTTGCAATCCTCTTCATAAAGATCATAATATTTTCATGAAAGAAACTTCTAAATAAAGTGTTGTTATATTTAATATTGCTGTCAGGTCACAGCACTGTATTAAGTATTTCAGATCTTGTTGACAGATCAAGGTGCACTTTATGAATACAAAGAAAGTTGAGAAAATATCGGAATACGAACAAAGGCTTTTTGAGCCTGAAAATCCAAAGTTGCATTTGAAAGGATTAAGAGAGTAATTGTTGCTGCAATTCTTATTAGAGGAATAAGATTGTTTAATCGTCATATAAGGTGTTATATGAGAAATGTGACTATAAGAAAGACGCGGTAGCATGTCTTGTCAAGAAATGTGTCTTGGACAAGATCAAATTTGTTGACTACATTTATGTAGACATGCTTGAAGTCTGAGGGATTCGTATTAATGTAATACTGTAGTTTGTATTAAATTCGAATTGATGGTAGATCAATGATTTTGGTTTGACGAAAATGTCGATTTAAGTGGGAGTCATAGTTAGTTTACTCAGGTGGAATATGTAAAGAACATATTTTTGAGTGGGAGCTTAGGAACTCAAATATGTGGATAATATGTTTTTGAGTGGGAGCTCGTGTTATCAAATATGTGGAGACATAATTTGAGTGGGAGTCGAATCCATCTTGTGTAGTTAACACATTGTGAAACTGTACCAATAGAATAGGATGAAGTTGTGAAACTATTTGAAAGTTAGTGTCTATTTTGAAATAGAACGGGAATTTTAAATAGTTAGTCGAGTTGTTTTGGATTATATCTGAGGAGTCAGAATAGAATCAAAAGGATGGTCCTTTGGAATCCAATTGATCATTAAGAGTAATGATGCATGCAAGTAATGGTTGTATGACATGTGGGTCTATTATGTAATATTAGACATCATACAGAAACCATATTATCTGCTCGATGAAGTATAACCGATGTTCTTGGAAGAAGAGCAGTTATGAAAGTAAATTTAGAATTTACTGGAAGTAGAGGTGTGTTAGTTGTTGGACTGACATTAGAATGTCAAGTTTTCTGCATTGGTGTGAAAGTTTGTAGATATCGCGAGTTTGTAATTGTTACAAGGGGCTCTGTATGGCTGAGTGTGTTTTTCAAGGCAGTTATCTGGTTAGTATAATCAGAGTAAGCGCTGGGAAACAGAAGTCTCACTTAGTTACGGTATTTGCATATATGTTGTTAGACAACATGGTGATATCAAGCAAGTTGATGTCAGTGAATCGCAAAAGCATGTACAATCATGGATTGTGCAGTAACACTCTTCCACAAGCAAGCATTATCAAATGATTCTTATTTGATAAGGGATTCTGATAAAGTAAAATGCAGCTAGTTTATTTGTACTCTAGTGCAAGTGGGAGACTGAAGGAGATATGCCCTAGAGGCAAATAAATAAGTAGTATTTATTGCATTATCTCATAAGTTTATAATAGGTTTGTGTATTATGCTATAACTGTATTAATCGGAATTATTAATACACGTGTGATACATAGACAACCAGGTCCCTAGCTGCCTCTATATGAGCTAGTCCATTGGGCAACAGTTGATCGAGATTCCCGATCAAGGACAATGACGTCGGTTGACAATGGGGTCATCTTGTTAGTTGAATAAGGTGATGGACATTCGCAAAGTATTGCAATAAGATCGTATTACGATGTTTGTCATTTGCAATAGATAAGAATATGATAGCTTATTCCTTAGACCGTGAGACCATACTTATTAATGCTTCGTAGGGGTGCTTTGAGAGCATCAAACGTTGTGTCTTATATAGCATGACAATAACGGTGTCCATCTTGGATATTCCGAAAGAGCATCAAGACGTCAGGATCAAGAGCGGGATTTGTTCATTCTTGTAATGGAAAGATACTCTGGGCCCACTCGGTGATATTGCATCTATATAGCTGCGCAGCTTATGACTAGATCATGGAGATGTAATATCGCAGACGAGTTAATAACCTTCGTCGGTAACGAGATACAACAAAGACATCGGTGTGTCTACGATCATATCTCGGACAAGGTAGTATCGCAGAGACAAAGGGAATGAATATCATATTTATGGTTCAACGACGATATTCGTAGAATGCACAGGGGTCGTCACATACTTCCAGGTATCCCTGGCGGTCATTGGTGAGCGGAGTGTGTCAACCATGTCTGGAGTGTTCTCGAACCGTAGCGTAACAAACTTAAGGTCTTAGCGACACCAGGAGATAGGTTCTGGAATATTATAGGGATTTGTTGGAGAGAGAGAAATGATCCGGAAAGAGTTTCGGTGGTCCGGAATGAGTTCCGGTGGTCCGGAAGGAGTTCCGGAGAGGTCTGGAATGGTTCCAGGAATGTCCGAAAGTTGTTCGGGTGGTCCGAAAGAGTTTTCGGAGTCACGGGATATTGAATTATATATAAATATATTAATTATGAATTAATGGGATTTTATATTAATTTAATATTAATTAAATAAAGGAAAAAGGGGGCTCCCACCTACATGGGCCCTAAGAAGGCCCAAGAGGGGGAGCCGCACCACCAAGGGGGGTGGGCCCCATTGGCTGGTTCGGCCAGCCCATGTGGGGGCCGAACCCCCCCCTTTCTCCTTTTGTTTAGTCCCACATGGGGGAGCTAGGGAGTTTGCACACCCCCTCCCCCCTTTATATTGCAAGGCATATTAATTGGATTAATTCATTGGAAAATACAATTAATTCCCAATTTCTCTCTCGATCTCGTGGTTCCCAAGTTGGAGCCGCGCCGAGCTGAGGAAGGGGGGATCTCTCTCCACCTAAGCTATACCGCTGAGCACCGTTGCTCTGCGGGATTCCAGATAAGATCTACCCCTGCGATTTCAGCTGGATCTGAATGACCGGGGGTTGTCGCTAAGCTCCGTATGTTTGTGAGTGCTCGGAGGTAACTCCTTTTGAGTAGCCTGGGCGACGTCGTCTCGCCGCTGCAGCCGCCGCGCCCTCCTCCCCTCTGCCGCCGGCGCACCACCCCTGGTGCTGGAGCTCTGCCTTCTTCCGCCCGACGCCCGTCGACGCAGATCATCGTCGACACCCCGGCGTCATCGTCTTCGTCATCGCGGCAAGTTCTCCGCGACCTCGAGGTCGGCTACGTACGACTTCATCGTCAACGCTTGTGCGGGAGTGTAATCCCCGCTATCGGTCTACATGGAGGTAATGTAACCTGTTCCGCCACCGTTATCGCATGTACTAGATAGATAGATCCTGGCTAATTAGGGTTTCGTTTGCTAGAAAAATTATTGTTTTCTGCACCGTAACCCCTTCAGACGAACCTACGAACTACAAGGAGGCGATGGCGAGTCTAGAGTCCGAGAGATGGCTTGAAGCCATGAAATCCGAAATAGGATCCATGTATGATAACAAAGAGTGGACTTTGATGGATATTCCCGAAGGGCGCAAGGCCGTCGAGAATAAATGGATCTTTAAGAATAAGACTGATGCTGATGGTAATGTGACCGTCTATAAAGCTAGGCTTGTCGCAAAGGGTTTCCGACAAGTTCATAGAATTGACTACGATGAAACTTTTTCACCGGTAGCGATGCTCAAGTCTATTCGGATTTTGTTAGCGGTAGCTGCCTATTATGATTATGAAATCTGGCAGATGGACGTCAAAACGTCCTTCCTAAATAGAAACATTGAGGAAGAGTTGTACATGGTACAGCCGGAAGGTTTTGTCGATCCAGGAAATGCTAACAAGGTGTGCAAGCTTCAGCGATCCATCTATGGATTGAAGCAGGCATCTCGGAGCTGGAATCTTCGCTTTCATGAGGTAATCAAAGGTTTTGGATTTATCCAGAATGTGGAAGAGACCTGCATTTACAAGAAAATGAGTGGGAGCTCGGTTGTGTTCTTAGCACTGTATGTTGACGACATATTGCTGATTGGGAATGATGTGAAACTTCTGAATAGCGTGAAGGAATATTTAAACAGTAAATTTTCCATGAAGGATTTAGGAGAAGCTGCGTATGTTTTAGGCATAAAAATCTATCGTGATAGATCAAGGCGCCTATTAGCACTGAGTCAGAGTACTTATCTTGATAAAATACTGAAGCGTTTCCGTATGGAGAAGGCAAAGAAGGGTTCTCTGCCGGTTATCAAGAATAAGATATTGCGGAAGGCACAGTGTCCGGTGACGGAACTGGGTAAGGCCGAAATGACGAAACATCCTTATGCTTCAGCCATAGGATCGATCATGTATGCAATGTTGAGCACTAGAACGGATGTGGCATTAGCTCTAAGTTTGACAAGCCGGTTCCAGAGTAATCCTGGAATGCCGCATTGGGTAGTTGTTAAGAGCATTCTTAAGTATCTCAATAAGACAAAGGAAATGTTCCTTGTGTATGGTGGCTGCGATGAAGAACTTGGCGTAACGGGTTACGTAGATGCAAGTTTTTGCTCAGACCCCGATGACTGTAAGTCACAGACAGGTTACGTGTTCAAGGTGAATGGAGGCGCCGTGTGCTGGAGAAGTGGGAAGCAACCCATAGTCGCACAATCTACAATGGAGTCGGAGTATATCGCTGCTTGCGAAGCCGCGAATGAAGCTGTGTGGCTGAGGAAGTTCATCATCGAACTTGGAGTGTTCCCGAGCGTGCAAGACCCCGTGATCCTCTTCTGCGACAAGACGGGTGCCATTGCGAACGCCAAGGAGCCAAGGTCTCACTCCACCGCCAAACACATTCTCCGACGCTTCCATGTGATACGTCAGTACGTACAAGGAGGCGATGTGAAGATTTACAAAGTGCATACGGATCTGAACATGGCAGATCCGCTGACGAAGCCTCTTCCGCTTGATAAGCATGAAAAGCACCAGTTAGCTATGGGTGTTAAGCTTTTACCAAGTTGTAATCTAGATTAAGTTGTACTCTAGTGCAAGTGGGAGACTGAAGGAGATATGCCCTAGAGGCAATTAATAAAGTGTATTCTTTATCATATCTCATTTGTTCATAATAGGTTTTTGTGTCATGCTAGAACCGTATTAAGCGGAAACATTAATGTGGGTGTGATACGTAAACAACCAGGTCCCTAGTAGCCTCTACTAAGACTAGTTTCGTTGCGCGATTGATGATCGAGGTTTCCCGGTCATGGGGCATGGCACCGGTCGGCAATGGGAGTCATATCGTTGGAGAACGATGTGATGGACATACCCAGATTTGGAGAACGTAGTCGTTACACCCTTGACCGTGAGATCAACTCTTATTGTTATTTCTGGAAGATACTTTGATCGCACCAAACGTCGTATCTTATTTAGTATGACAATAACGGTGATACTTTTGGGTATCGGAAAGGAGTAGTTGAGACGAGCGGTCAAGAGCGGGATTTGCCAGTCCGCATAGCAGGATAGATACTCTCGGGCCCACTCGGTGAGATCATGTCTTATGAGCTTGCAAGCATGTGACTAGGTCACAGAGACATGAGATCATGAACGAGTAGAAGGTAGCGTCGTCGGTAACGAGGTCGGGATTAGGTATGGAGATATCTATGGAACGACACTCGGACGTGCTAAGTATCGCTATGGAAAAAGGTTTAAGACTTTGCGTTCAGGTTTGATAGATGAAAGTCATTCGTTATATCACAGGGATTAATTCATGGGGTCCAGGCATACGAGTTAGTCGTTGATCATAGAGGAGTCTTGGTCATACATTAATTATATCGAACCGCTAGGGTAACACACTTAAGGGGTTTCGACAAGACAACCGGAAAGGAAAGAGATCACCGGGAGCGTCCCGGGAGGGGTCCCGTGGGGATTCGGTGGGAGCCATGGTGGCCGGCCTGGATGGGCCAAGGGGCCCACCAGGGGGCCGGCGCACCTGGCCTAGCCGCACCAGGCATGTGGGGATAGTCCCACATTGCCTGGCTGGCAAGGTTGGCTCCCCCTGGGAGCCTATATAAGAAAGGGCACCCCTGGCCTTTTAATTCACCAATTAATTCCCGATTTCTCTCTCGATCTCGTGGTTCCCTTGTTGGAGCCGCGCCGAGCTGAGGAGGGGATCTCTTCCACCATAGCCCGCTGCCGCGCTGCTGGTGTTCCGGTCCAAGTCTTCCGCTGCTCGTCCTGGACTGGAGCTTCGGAGGCCGTTGTCTCCACCGTATGTGTGCGACTCCCTGCGAGGTGCTCCGCTAGCGGTACTCGGAGGTCTGCTTCCTCTACACGACCTTGAGGTCGGCTTCGTCGGTCTTCATCGACAACGTTTGTGCGGGAACGTAATCCCCGTTTTTGGTCTACAAGGGTACGTATTCCGATCTCCGTTCGTACTACTATATCTGCATAGAATAGATCTTGGCATGCTTTTAGGATATCGTTGGTAGGAAAATTTTTGTTTTCTGCACACGATCCCCTTCATGAGTGTCGGAACGTCCTTGAGGCAACTCATCATGTGAAAACTGCCTGAAACCACAAGGATATAAGATAACAAAAAAAAATTGCATACATTTAATCCAACGTTGGTATAAATTAAAACATACAACTGTTGTGCAATTTAAAACTATATCACCGTTGGGCAATAAAAGAATTGAAAGCACCAATTAACACATAATAAATAAATCATGATAATGCTATTAACAACGTTGGTCATATAATAACATAATCATAATCATCTTTAAAATCACTTTATTTCATCTTTCAAGAATTAAAGATCACTTTATTTCTTTTAATCAATCCATATAACTATTTGCAGCGGAAACTTTGAATAAAACTTATAACTTTATACTTTTCATAAACATTTATGTATACTTTATATTTCCTAAAACAAATTTTCGTTGGAATAATTTGAATTGGAAAAAATCTGGATGAAATTTGCTCAAAAAATGAACAAAAACAATGAAACTGTGCTTCTGTAAAAAATAATAATAATAAATAACAGAAAAAACCGGCCAGTGAAGCGGCCCGGCCCATGGTCTGCTCCCGCGCGCGCAGCGCGCTAACTGCCGCTAGCAGCGGTGCAGTCGCGTGGTCGCGGCCCATGGCCCTTTTTCTTTCGGCCCAGAAGCCCCTGGCGAGTTAGGTTTTGCATCGCAGCCGTCCGTTTCAATCCGACGGTCGCGCGCTGTTTTCGGCAGATCAAAACAATGACCGGCCGAACCGTGCCCTAACCCTAGCCGCATTTCGTTCTTTTTCCCTGTCCCGTGCTTCTTTCTTTCTCTCTCGAAACGGCGGCGGAACGAGGCCGTGGCCGGCGGCGGAGAGAGTCCGTGGCCGTCAGCACGCCGGCGAGGGCGAGCGCATCGCCGCGCCACACCGCGACGAGCTCCTCCCCCTCTCTTGCCCTTCTTTCTTCCTTTCCCGAGCTCGCTCGACGGCTGCCGGCCGGTGACGCGCCCATGGCGCTCAGCCCGGCGAGGAGCGGCGCCGCCGCGGCACTAGGCCACGTCGAGCTCATCCCCCTCCCTCTCTATCTTTCTTCTCCACCAACAAAACGCCCGAAGGCCATCTCGGCCGGAGAAGAAACGGCGGCTCCCTGGCCCTCTTGCCGGCGCTGCGTGCACCCGCAGGTGGGCGCACCGCCGTCAAGCGGCTCAGCGGCGGCGCCCTTTGCCGGCGACCTCGTGCCAGGTGAGTTTTCTTTCCCCTTCCCCTCTTTTCGATTAGGGTTAGGGTTTTATTTTCTTTTGCTTTTCTTTTCGGGATGGGCTAGGATCTGTTCTTTGCCCCCGAGGGGGTGTGTTCTTCGTCCATATGCCCCTTGCGGTGCGCATCTGGATCGAGAGGAATGGGCGCGGCCTTGCGGCGGCGCACTTTGCCGGTGAGAAAACCGGTGTCTTTTTTCTTTTCTTTTCTATCACTATCAAAACAAAATTAGGACCTTTTGTGCTCTGATACCATTGTTAGATCCTATTAACTGTTAGGAGTAGATCCTATTCGGTATTAACATCTATTGCATCGAGTCCATCTTGATAACAGAGAGAAAACAGAGAGGGAGAGGGAGGATCCGAGGGCATACCTTGGCTCTGTCCAGAGGAGCTCGAGGAATCGGCCATGGTGGTCGATGGAGGCGGTGACGGAGCAGTGGCGGCGCGGTGGTGCTTCCCGTGAGCACTGCGCTAACCCTAGATCGGAGGGGATGTCGGTGGGATGACTGGCGGCGCGGTGAACCTCGTACCGTGTGCCCCGGCCCCGCACCTCTTTATATAGCGCAGGTCACAGGGGCCCACCGTCCATTAAGAGGGAACGGGCGCCCCCGATCAGGGTGACGTGGGGCTGCCTTGCGGGTAGCCCACGATGAGGCTACCTGGGCCGCGCCAAGGATGGAAAGGCCCACAGAAGGCCCACTCGGGGTATCTCGTATCCTAGTCCAACTCGGTTAGGTCTTGTAACCTACCGTATCTATATCAACCACCCGAGACCTGGCTACCTATAAAGCCAGGGGGGTTGCCCGTCCTAGAGGACACGCTCAGAACTACCACAAACCCTAGCGAGATCGCAATCTCGCCATTGTAATCGCTACTCGCATCAATAACCAGACAAGCAGGAGTAGGGTGTTATCCTCCGGGAGCCCGAACCTGGGTAAACCTCGCCTGTTAGCCGTCGTGATCACCTTGCACTCTACACTCTCCCCATCAATCAACCCGGGGTGTACAACCCAGGGACTTGCCGAGTTAGCGCCTCGTCAATTGGCGCCGTCTGTGGGAATCGAATCCACTCGGGGGCTGCGCCACACAGGTTGAAATAACAGCTTAGGCCGCCACTCGATCCACTCGGGGGCTGCGCCAAACAAGCACAAAGTCAAAAAATCCTAGGCCGCCACTCGACTGACTCGGGGGCTGCGCCATACAGGTCAAGTCCAAAATCCTAAGGCGCCACCCACGACTTACGGGGAGCCGCGCCACACAGGTCACACTTGCAATCCTAGGCTACCACTCGACTTACTCGGGGGCTGCGCTGCACAGGACTCAGAAAAATCCTCGGCCGCCACTCGAACATACTCGGGGGCTGCGCTGCACAGGTCAAGTTCCAAATCCTAGGTCACCACCCGACGTGCTCGGTGGCTGGGCCAAACAGGTAACACTTGCAATCCTAGGCCGCCACTCGAACCACTCGGGGGCTGCGCCACACAGGTTGAAATAACAGCTTAGGCCGCCACTCGATCCACTCGGGGGCTGCGCCATACAAGCACAATCAAAATCCTAGGCCACCACTCGAACCACTCGGGAGCTGCGCCACACAGGTTGAAATAACAGCTTAGGCCGCCACTCGATCCACTCGGGGGCTGCGCCATACAAGCACAATCAAAATCCTAGGCCGCCACCCGATCCACTCGGGGGCTGCGCCACACAGGTTGAAATAACAGCTTAGGCCGCCACTCGATCCACTCGGGGGCTGCGCCAAACAAGCACAAAGTCAAAAAATCCTAGGCCGCCACTCGACTGACTCGGGGGCTGCGCCATACAGGTCAAGTCCAAAATCCTAAGGCGCCACCCACGACTTACGGGGAGCCGCGCCACACAGGTCACACTTGCAATCCTAGGCTACCACTCGACTTACTCGGGGGCTGCGCTGCACAGGACTCAGAAAAATCCTCGGCCGCCACTCGAACATACTCGGGGGCTGCGCTGCACAGGTCAAGTTCCAAATCCTAGGTCACCACCCGACGTGCTCGGTGGCTGGGCCAAACAGGTAACACTTGCAATCCTAGGCCGTCACTCAACTTACTCGGGGGCTGCGCCAGACAGGAGTTAGTCAAAACCCTAAGTCGCCACCTGGTATAACCAGAGACTGCGGCATACAGGTAACACTTGGCCGCTGCTTGGCATACTCGGCAGCTGCGCCATCCAGGTCGAATCATACACCCTATCTTTCGAGTAACACATCAATTCTCATTACTCGAAACAGCACTATGAAACATTACAATGTATTTACAAAGGCAAATTTGCCCTCTATAGCTAACCCTGTGCATCAGACGACAGCTACTCTAAACTGCAGGCTCAGCCTTTGGCGCGTCGAGAGGACCTACAAGCCGCTCGCTCAAGTCCTGAACTTGCCGGATAATCCGGCGCGCAGCCGGCAAGGTCTCGTCGAAGTCGTCGTCACCTGGCAAGCCTTCAAGTACCCGCTCAAGCGGAAGATGTGGCCGGTGCATCCGAACGTACGCCAGCGCCACGTTTGCACCAGCCACAAGCTGAGCGTCGACAACTTCCTTCAGCCCTTCGCCATCACGGAACCTCTCCAGCAAGGCAGGCAACCCGTTCGGCTGCGCATTGTGCGGGAAGTACACGCGGTTGATGTGCAGAAGTGTCTTCCGGCAGCTCTCCAGAAGAAAGGCAGCGCGCCATGTACGATCCAGCATCGTGGCAAGGACACGCCCCCTCGACTTGTTCACCCAGAACTGTCGAGCTTCATAGGAGTCGCCTGACGCCTCTCGAGTGACTCGCTCTTCAACGCGATCCCGTTCGGCTTCCCAATCGGGATTAACATCTGCACACATGAACTGCAAGTCAGAACGATAAGGGTAGAACAACTGCGACGGCAGTCGCAACATGACACATACCCTGCAACTGCCGACTGATCAAGTCCATCTCTCCAAGCAAAAAATCTTCACGGCGTGAGAACTCCGCCGTGGGGTGCGACTGGGAGCGCTGCAACGTCAGCTCCGTCTTCTTCAGGGTCGCCTCAAGCTCCACCACCTTGTTCTTCAAGTAGGTGATTACCCGCTGGTCGTTTACGCTGCGCGGAGGAGCCGGCGCTGCCCGACGACGGCGAGCACCCGAAGAAGACGCCGCGCCACTCGGCTCGGCCAGGGGAGAAGGCGGAGCACCATCACGCGTGGCACTCTGTCAGGAATACGCATAGTCAATACAAAAAGGCGACTGCCAAACATAGTTCAACCCAGAAGGAAGAAAAGTAAGTAAATTCAATACTGAAGAGCAAAAGACCCGACACGGGCAATATTCGTTACAAAACAAAAGCTCAAGGTACAGATCGCAGCGACTGCCGCATGCCTACAACTACGCCTACTCTAAGGCCGCGGACTGCGACCGGGAACGGCCCTTCCGAGCAGCCGCTTCAGTCGCCTTAGCAAGGGCCCTCTCGAAGAGTGCCACAAGCTGCGCAGCCAACTGCGAGGCGCGCTCCTTCACGCCACTCAGCGACGCGGTCCGACCATCAGGCTTGCGAGGAAAACCGCTGACGATCTTCTCGAAGTCACCTGGAACTTGGTGGCCTAAAAGGAGCTGGAAGGTGAGCTCGGAGCCGCGTACCGTCTGCGACCGCGTGAAGTCGGCGATGGTGGTCGCGTCCCCAAACGGCGCAGCCAGAGCGTCCACAGTCACTGGCGGCTGGTTGCCCGGGAAGATGCTCTGATGCACCACGGCCAGAGCTCCGGTCGACTTCTCCAGCGCGGCGGCAGACTTCCTCAGAGCGTCCGAGGCATAGGCGCAGACACGGTCGAAGAAGCCAACCGCAGTTGCCAGGTCGACGGTGTCACTCGAAGCATCTTCCGGAGGAACTCCACCGCAAGTCTCTGCACCAGAATTTAAAGTCAGGACAAGAAAGGGAACGAAAACTAAGTAAGCGAAAGGCTGATACCCACCCCCAAGAACAGCGGCGAGTGAAAGGAGGCGACCGATTTGAGTCTTCTCCTGGGCGACCCGCGCCAGCTCCCGCTCTTGAGACTCACGGAGAGCCTTCTCAAGCTCATCCACCCGGCCAGTAGCCTGGTCCAGCGAGGAACGCAGTTGGTCCCTCTCCTTCTCCAGGCGAACATAAGCCGCGGCTGCGTCAAGCTGCTGGCGATAGTATGGCTGAAAATGAAAGAAGCATGATGTCAATAAAAGTTGCGGGCGACTATACTAGTCACCCACACCTTCGGGGGCTACTCCCATCGGGAGCGCTGATCGCGCACCCGATGAGAAATCAGAATAACAAGGAAAACAAAAGAAGACTTACGTGGCCCAGGAGCTCAAAGTCATCGACAGCCGAAGGAGGAGCCCGGCTAGACGAGGCCACGACGTTGGCCTCCACGCGCACCTTCTCACCCACCACGGGTGTCTCCAGCCCAGTCGAAGGGCCAGAAGTAAGCTCCGTGTCCCGAAGGGGGGAGCTGACATTGCCAGAGTGGTGGCTGCAGTAATATCAAGAACACAAAGTCAAATAATCGGCGAACCCGCAAAAGTACTACTCGAAGAACGCGTTGTAAGGAAACCAACCTGGGGGAGCTGGCGTCGTCGAAGCTCGACAGCGACGGCGACGGCATCCGCGCGAAGGACAGTGGCGCCGCAGAGGCGACTGGGGGAACGTTGAGAGGTTCCTCCCAGCCACCCGAAGACTGCGCACCCGGGGACGTCGCCACGGCCTCCTCCTCAGCAGCACCCACGCCCTTGGCAGGCGACGACGCAGAAGCAGACTCGCCGCGAATCGGAAGCTTCCGCTTCTTCCTCGCGGGTTCCTCCACTTCGTCGTCCTCCTCCACCTCGTCGCGGGGAGAGTGGGCGGAGGGGATCTCTTCGTCATCATCCTCATCCTCGACGAACTTCGACTCATCGTTGGGTCCGTTCTCAGGGAGTGGAGGATGGCTGATGAGCAAATCCCGACCCTAAAGCAGAGTAGACGCAAGTCGAATAAAAACACAAAGTAGACTCCGGTCGAACAAGTACAAGAAGAAAGCGAGAAAGGACTCACCTCAGGAACGGGCTTCGCGGCCCCGTAAGGAGCGATGGGGCACTTGACGTTGCAAGCGTCCGCGGCTCGAAGGTTGGTGATGGACCTGACGTTGGCCTCCACCTCCTCGTCGTCCAGCGGCTTGTCGCTAACGCCCTCGGCGGCCCACATCGGGTGGGGCCGGGCGCTCAGTGGCTGCACCCGAAGGCGGAAAAAGGTGGCCATCAGAAAGACGTCACCCGCCTCACGCCCTAGGGTCTCGGTCAGCTCGCGCAGCAACATCAGCAGGGGCCGCACCGCCTCCTTCTCCACGGCAGACAGCGGGTGCGCCCAGGCGCCAGTCTTCCTCAGCCCCCGCCTGCCGTCGAATGCGTCCAGACCATCTCCGGTCGACTGGACGTAGAACCAGCGCCGGCGCCACCATTGGACAGAGTCCGACTTCTTCATCGCGAAGTACGCGGTATCACCGCGCACCTGGATTCCGAAGCCGCCCACTGGGTAGGTCAGTCCGCTCTTCCCCACGTTCTTGCGAACGAGGAAGAGCGACTTCCACAGCCCCCAGTGGGGCGCGACCCCCAAGAAGCACTCGCAGAGCATGATGAAGCCCGTGATGCTCAAGACGCCATTGGGGGTCAGATCATGGATCTGAACCCCGTAGGCGTACAGGAGCCCGCGCACAAAATCGTGCATGGGGAACCCGAAGCCACGCGGAATGAAGTCCGCGAAGCAAACGCGCTCCCCATCGCGAGGAGTGGGAAAAGCCTCTTTGCCAGGGAGGCGTACCTGGACTTCGTCCGCAGGAGGCAGCAGGCCTTGCGCGCGGAGCACGTCAACGTCGGCCTTCTTCGTCATCGACCTTTGCCAGTCACCCTCGGGCTTCTTCATCAGCCCGGCAGCGTCGGCGGCGGCGGCGGAGGAGCCAGCGGTGCCCTTCGGCTTGCCCATCGATTTGGTCACAAGGCGCGTGGACAGATCGCTAAGAGCTCGAGACGGCGGTGGCAATGGCAGAGCGCAAGAGGAGGGGAAAAGGAAGGAATGGATTGGGGAAGATGACATCCCAAACGCCAGGGCGCAGTAATTATTCCTCGAAGATCGACATCTCAGCCGTCCATCGCGCAAGAGCTCCGAGCGAGGGCATCCGGCCGTCCACGTGTCGCGCGGAGAAGCCAACCGTCGCCGCCAACCTCCTCCACTACGCACGGGAACCGAGGCGTCGTCATCATGCCGCGAAAATTTCGCGCCCACTTCGGAGACGTGACAACTGTGGACCGTGGTCAGCTCTGACAACAGGGCCCACCGCGTCACGTCCCATCGGGCGCAGAGGCGTGCAACAGGTCGTCATCATTGACGTCATCAATCCAACGGCTCCAAAAATCGACCGAAGAAACTCGAGAGACTCGTTCGAGTAGTAAGCTTCGCAGCCGAAATCAGCAAGGTAGGGTCAGCCAATGACCCGAGCACCCGAAGAATCCATTCGGGTGGCAACAAAGTAAGCTCAAGTAGCCGAACCAATCCACATAGTAAGCCAGTCAGGCTGAGTAGAAGCAAGCTTCGCAAGAAGATGAAGGCAAAAGTAATTCGACTACAAAGGTTACTCCCATCGGGAGCGGCCGGTTCGACTGAAGAATTCGAGTTCAAGCTCAAGATCAAGCAATCCAATGGCGCGTCCAGGAAGAAGGAGTCCTCTGTCCGACTCTACGCTTCGACCAAGCACTCGGGGGCTACTGACGTGGGGCTGCCTTGCGGGTAGCCCACGATGAGGCTACCTGGGCCGCGCCAAGGATGGAAAGGCCCACAGAAGGCCCACTCGGGGTATCTCGTATCCTAGTCCAACTCGGTTAGGTCTTGTAACCTACCGTATCTATATCAACCACCCGAGACCTGGCTACCTATAAAGCCAGGGGGGTTGCCCGTCCTAGAGGACACGCTCAGAACTACCACAAACCCTAGCGAGATCGCAATCTCGCCATTGTAATCGCTACTCGCATCAATAACCAGACAAGCAGGAGTAGGGTGTTATCCTCCGGGAGCCCGAACCTGGGTAAACCTCGCCTGTTAGCCGTCGTGATCACCTTGCACTCTACACTCTCCCCATCAATCAACCCGGGGTGTACAACCCAGGGACTTGCCGAGTTAGCGCCTCGTCACAGGGCGCAATCAAGGGGATCGTGCGGGCCGTTGGGCTCGCACGTGAGATCAATCTAACAGTTTATATAGTCACCACAAATATTACTCTAAATGAAAACTCACTTGTGCGTTAAAAATACCGTTTACCATGACATTAACCTCTTAATGGAGTTATAGAATTATTTTGTTAGCAAAATTTAAAAAAGAATTCTAGAATTATTAGGACAGTTGCATAAGAATTGATTATGGTAAAAAGCAGTTTAGACATATGGAATATTTAGTTGGTATGAAGGTTGTGCTCTTTATAAATTTTCCCTTGTAATGCCCAATCATATAGTTCACTTGTTGCCTCACATTGGTAATATCTTTTACTTAGGGATTATCTATTTCATAAAGAATTCGTTAAATTAGGGAGAGATTTTTGTAATACATGGAAATATCTCTGGATGAATCTTTTGTTGGTACAAGTTCAGTTATGGAGAGTCAGATTCCGCGTAATAGTTTCATTAACATTGTACAAACGTATATACTCACGTGCATACACGCACATACAATCAACCTAGTCTTAAGAGCACATTCAAGAGACTCAGATGATGGGTTGTGTCTAGAGATTGACGAAATCACCACAGATACATTCTTATCAACGGGAACTTCACCTTACATAGAAAAAGTATTCCTCATTTATAACACACACTTGTCAAATTTGTGGTTTGATCCCTACTTGGTTAGGGGCCACAATCATCCTCCTATCTATCCCAGCACATGTTGGTTCTTAATTTTGTATTTTTATATTCTCATATAGTTTTCTCTTACTAGTCAAAGATATTATATTTGATTATCCATTTAAAAAGTTTGATAATCATTTCGTTTAAAAGGAAATGATTTGAACCTACTTTCGTCTACCCTTTCCGCATGACATCTAACATTTCATTCCGCTCATTGGATGCTCTCATGTACATGTAATTATTTTTCTAGTTTTTCCGCATTCTGAACAGTTGTCGATCTTACCGCCTACCCTACACCCACACAATATTTTCAAATCTCATGCCACCATTCAATTCTTTCCAAAGAGACATCAATATTGTATATTGTCGTATGTCATACTACCAAATAACTTAAGCAGAATTATCAGATTCGTGATTCTTAAACTAATAAATAGAAAACATCGGTGTTGTAATGCCATGTTATGTGAAATCTTATTACTATAAACTATAGGTAAGTAATCGCCATGAGCCTGTCATCTCTTAGTTGTGCGATCGTAGCGTAATATAGACATTTGTACTGCTCAAATAGATATGATTAAAAATGTAGAAATATAGACTATTGATATCAAGTTTTAGAAACTGGTCTGGTGTGGTGTGAATAACCAATGTGTGGATGTAAAGCGTGTCATTTGGAGCACTAATGAAAAATTGTTTTCCTTTGAAAAGGAAATATCATGAGCACATGCTGGTTCTTAATTTTGTGTTTTTATATTCCCATATTTTTATCTTGAGATTCTGAGATATTATATTCGATTAACCATTAAGAAAGTTTGATTACAATCATTGCGTTTAAAAGAAAATGAGTTAAACCTATTTTCTGCTACTCTCTCCACGTGACATCTAACATTTCATTCCATTCAATGGATGCTCTCATGCACATGTAATTATTTTGGCATGTGATATGATTACGTACCGACATGGTGAACATTGTTTCCGCTTTGTAAACAATTGTCGATCTTACTACTGGCCCTTTATGCACACAATCTTTTCAAATCTCATGGCACCACCGAATTCTTTCCAAAGGGATATCAATATTACATATAATCATATGTCATACTATCAAAGAACTTAAGAAAAAATATTACGTTCATGATTCTTAAAGTAATAAATAGAAAACATTGGTGTTGTAATGTCATGTTATGTTAGACCCTATTACTATAAACTATAGGTAAGTCCATGAGCTTGTAATCTCTCGGTTGTGCGGTCGATCGAGCTACACGTAATATAAAAGTGTGTGCTGCTCAATATATATCACTAAAATGTGGTGATGGGTAAGTATATGTTATATTGATATTAAGTTTCACAAACTGGTCTGATATAAGTAACAAATGCATGGATATAAAGCATGTCATTTGGAGCAATAATGAAAAAAAATCTATCCTTTGAAAAACAAATATCATGATCTAACAAGAAAAGAAAAAAATGCATGAAGATATGTACTGTACATACTAACATCGTGGATGTACTTCTACTACTCTGCCTACGTCCGGCCGGAAGTAATTTTTTTGTTGGGAACAACACGTCCGGTTGGACTCTTTTTTGTTGGAGGATGGGTCGTGTACGTGCATTTGGGCTCCACCGTTAAGACTAAACGTACGTGTATTCACATGACTACTTGATATATTTTGTCTTGAATGAATAACTCTTTGGCTTTTTAATCAATCTGATATGTGTCAAGGCTGAACAACATGGTTACGTAATAAATATTTATTCATTTAAAATACTGGCCATTTATTTTAAATCCAACTATCAATATCAAAATTAATTAAGAGGATGTGGCTTAACGTATCTAACTAGAAAAGAAAAAATGCATGAAAATATGTACTGTACATACTAACATCGTGGATGTACTTCTACTACTCTGCCTACGTCCGGCCGGAAGTAATTTTTTTGTTGGGAACAACACGTCCGGTTGGACTCTTTTTTTTGGAGGATGGGTCGTGTACGTGCATTTGGGCTCCACCGTTAAGACTAAACGTACATGTATTCACATGACTACTTGATATATTTTGTCTTGAATGAATAACTCTTTGATTTTTTAATCAATCTGATACGTGTCAAGGCTGAACAACATGGTTACGTAATAAATATTTATTCATTTAAAATCCTAGCCATTTATTTTAAATCTAACTATCAAAATTAATTAAGAGGATGTGGCTTAACGTGGTGTCTCTATTTTAGACCCACGTATTGGGCTTTTAGTATATAATAGAAATATATATGTTATATGTTATTTGCATACTTGATATCACATTCCTACACTATTGACACACAATATGTCGTACATGTTCCATCGGCAAACCAAAAGGAAAGTAACACTATTGCAAGATTAATGTCTATATATAAATCTATTTCCACAAGTTTTGTTGCATTGACTTATTTTACATAAATAAAGGATTCTCCAAAAAGACCACATTTTTATTTCAGCAACTTTAGCACGACTGTCATCTGTGCATCGCACGTGCCATTGGTCGAGCAAGCAACAAAGTCAATATTACGATGGCGCGTGTCCGATCGTCCATATGTGTTTGTCAGGCATTCTACGCAATTGACATACGGCTTAGTAGGCCAATTGCCCTCTATGGGGTCCTAGCATCGCCAAGTATGTTGAATGGGGTGTTCCGTTAGATGAAGACATTTGGTACCCTCGCATATAAATTCATTTCTTTCTTAAAAGCAATCACATCACCAATAATGAGTTTTCTATTTTCTTTCTGGATTGTAGTAGTCGACGGACTTTTAGATATTAGAGATAGAGAGGTGTCCTTGATATGTGCGGAACACTGATATTCATCATAGAAAAACCCCAACAATTAGTCTTCCATATCTATGGAATAAATATCTCAGCATTATATCTCGTAATCCTTATGGCGCCCTCTCTTTTATATTCTTTTTTCTTATTAGTTGGGTGATTTTCTTTGTTAGTTTACCATTACGATTGCATAATGATCTCGTTAAAAAAGGAAAGTTTTTTAAAATTCCAAACATTGTAAGTTTGACATTTTTTTAGAAAAAACATTAACGTCTACAATGCCAAATAAATATTGTCAGATATATCATGAAATAATTTCTTTAACTGTTATCGATACAATTTTATTAGTTGTTCATATTTTGATCGAAACATAAGCAAATTATACATTTTTTAATTTTTAAGGTAATTATAGACATCAATTTCAGAGCAGAGGATTACAACGTACATAGGTTATGCAGTTATTTTGATGCGAGTGTCTATTAGATCGTGCGGTGTGGTTGTATCTTGATAGGGTTATACCTTGTCGTGCTAGTAAAAACCATTATGGAAAATCTCGAGACAAAAGGCGATAATGAGTATTCTATATATCCTATTATTGTATACAATATTAATGTATTTATTTTGTCCATAGTAATATTCTAGACCCTTCTAGGTGCCCATACTAGAAAATTCAAAAACAAAAAATAGGTGCCCATACAAGGGATGTGCTACACTTTCTTGGGGGGGGGGGGGGGGGGGGGGGGGGGACTGGACTCTTAAGGGCTTATTAAGGCAAGTTACAAACATGTATCTGTCAAACCAACAAGAATATTTAGTCAGAATTTACAAAAACATATAGCTAACATATTTTGGGTAGGAGGAAGTACTCTGTAATACACCTTGTAAAGCGTATGTATAGATTGGATGGACAGCTCGATACCTCTGAGGGTACGGCTGGATGTAATATATATAGGGAAACAATACAAGTACATACAGATTTACATAACCGACCTATGTACGGTTAGGGCTACAATATATATCTAACACACCTAGAAAATTCGATGGCAGGTACAGTAGAACCTAGGTCCCTCCTATTGTAAAAGGCTCGGACAAAAATCTAGCCACTGCCAGCCCCATCTCCATCTCCCGTATCCACTTGCGATCGTCGTAGGGCGTCAGCCGACGCTGGTCGAGCGTGAAACAAAGACTTCAATCACAAGAGTCATGTGCGTTGGCCACATAATTAAACGTCAACTGGTTTGCTGTTTGTATGGAGTCAAATAGTATATCGGCCACGGCCAAATTTATCAATTTTGCCTTGGACAAGTGAGCCAGTAGACGATTAATCAAATCGCTCTTCCATGGAGAGATTCGGGACTGAGCGAACGGCGACCACCCAGCTCCGCATAATACGCACACTGATTCGTCCGTTTAGTTCGTCACCTAGCTCAACTGGTCTTAAAAGTGTGCCTGTTCCCATCGAACGATCTCGTTGTAACGTTGTTATCATCCCGAGATCACCAAACGCAATAAGAATATATACACGTGCTTGCCTAATAATTTTCAGTTGCTTGGAGCTATTGTGCCATCCGGGCTCATGCCGTATCATCATGTTCCATAAAATGCTGCTGCGGATACGCTTCTTGTTTCATTGATTCAAATTAGTTGATCGTACTCCCTTCTCTGTCAATGTAGCATATACTTCCTGCAAGCACGATACATACATACATAACATACATACATACATACATACATACTTCAAGTATACAAACGAAATCTCCAATCTTATGGATGATATCAAATGGTACTCCAATACAATCAAGATGAAGTACCATCTACAAAATTGGAGTACTATGAGTTTTGGGGTTCAAGGCAAACTGTAATTTGCTGATTAAAACCGCAATCATATCTGGACTTTATGCGGAGGACTCGACATCGTGAGGAGCCTTGGATAGGAATCCTTGCTCATCGGTACTAATTCAGCCAAGCGGAGGCCTTCTGCCCAGTGACGGAGTTACACGCCCGGTATGCCGTGGCATACCCTGGGATGAGCTGCGCATATCGTATACAACCGTATACTAGTAAAATGCACGTGCGTTGCTACGGGCATTATCAATTTTAAGTAATCTAGCATAGTATATTTTCTAGGTTCTCATATTTTCATGTTGTATTTTACTGGCTTTTTACTGCGTCACTTTTAGTGGACCGGAGGGAGTATCAATCAACTGTTTTCGAGTAGCCAAGCAAATCATGAGTAATACATACATGATCAGATATATTCTACATGATATTTCATAACAACTTCTGATCAAGGGTAGAATTTTTGCTTTTTACTTTAACTACAAGGAAGAATAAGTAAAACACTTACGTTCTAACTTCTCGCATACAAAGTTCATCGCGCACAAACTTGACAAGATATCCCTGAAGAGGAGGGAAATAGAGGGGTGTATTTTGAATATCGTTATACACAAGAATTCACGAAAACATAGAACATATGACTAAATAGGGTATGTTAATTCAGTTTGTTCTTTTATAGTTTTAGCATTCTCCAAGTCGAGCAGAATACTACTCCTTCTGTTCCTAAATGCAAGCCGTTTTGGTAGCCCATTAAAGGTAGTACAAGATATCAAGTTGAGCAAAATACTATAAGATATATTATTCGCATCTTAAAATATATTTATATGTATAAATGTTTCACCAAGTGGAAAGATTTTCAAGCAAGCTCCCTCAAGATGAACAAAGCATATATTTCCAATTAGAGCTAAGTAAAACCGATATGGAGATTAGAGAAATGTGACTGCATCAGGAAGCACACATCGTTGGCCAGACCTCGCCATACAGATAGGGAAATCCTGCTTCTCGAGCCATGTATTCAGGACCATCGTGCAGAATTTAAACTTTTAATTGTGTTCAAATGGGAAAATCTTCAATTTACATAATAACATGTACTGATACAGAAAAAATCAAGATACATCAGTTCAAAGAGTAAAACACAAACAGTCACATCTTCCTAACTGAGTGGGTACTTCAACAATGTCCTAATTAATATTTAGAATAACTTGTTAAATTGCATATCCTTTGGAACGGGATGATACATGATAGTATGCGCCAGAAATATTTCTAACACATCATTCTGAAAGGAATTCTCATGACTGCTTTGCAAAATAACCTATACCTGAGAATGTCTACTTATTGGTAGGAGGATACTTTTTTTATACTCCAAATTTATATTTGTGGGATATACTTACGATTTACATTGAGAATATAAAAAATTTATTGATATCTATGGTCTATTCATCAAAGGTACCAGTGAGACATCTTAAATAATAATCAGAGAGTAGACATGTTCCACAATGATAAACTCCAGCATGTAACGAAATTAAATCTTAAAATAATTGGTTAAGACAGAAAGCAGTGAAAAAGGAAAACAAACTATTACAGAAAATCTCAACATAGTGATTTGTTTCTTTTAAAAATTGGAGCGCGCTACATTTTCCCCCTACAAATGTAATTTGATTTATTAGCTGGCTTCAATCATAATAACTAAACAGACGTGAAATTTCTAAGGTCTGGAATAAAACTTCCTGGTAAAGAGAAGTATGCAGAAAGAAACTAAAAGGTATTCATGCTCATTGGTTGTAAGTTGTAACTCATAACCTTGGGAGTGTATAATAACTGAATTTGAGGATATGGCGATAGAAGCGAGTCTTTTCTGCATCGCATAGTATCCATGTCAATACAAGGCTACAAGGGCAAATTTAAGAGAGCGTTTCATCTGCTCTTCCAAAGTCCTTACCTCCATGTAGAAAGAGGTGAGCTTTGCAATATCTTGTCTCAGATGCTTTACAAATGGACAGTGGTTGCATATGAACTAACCTGAAAGAGAGAAGATAATTATTGTTGAACACCCACAATAAGGGGCATAGGGCCATTCTGATTCTCCAACCGGTAACTGGATGAGCCGATTAAGTCATAAGTGCACAAGATTGCCAAAAGTTTTAAAAACATATTCTTCATATTTGTTATGCTTTTTGAATAGCACACATTCTTAATATTTTTGAATAGTATTTTAGGCGAACATGGATGGCATATTCAGCACAATAAATTATCCGAATCCTGTAGAACAGAATACACACACGGTCTTTTACTTGCTGAATAAATTTAATTTGGCGCTGTTAAAAACGAGGATGAAAAAACTGAACAAGTCCATTTACTAGACTTGTGACGACATTGCTCTTCTTGGGCATGAACTAAAACTGAGACATCTAAGTAGGGGAAAAAGTGCAGAGCGTGCAGTTCGGATAGATTCACCAGTCATCAAGATAAAACCAAATCTTTATCCCTAGGCAAACGACAATGTTTCGTACTGGTCACTGGTGGATTATAAATGATATATGGTATACCGTCGTCACTAAATAGCACTAAACCACCAAACAGTCAAGGAAGAGAAAGATATTCTAATGTTCATACCGAGTTATGGATGCCAATTTAACAAGAATATACAAACAATGCATCTAGAGTAAACGAGAGCATAGATAATCCCAAATTGAGCTAGTGAACAGCAAAGACGGCCTAGCCTCGAAGTCATTCGGTGTCCAAATCTTCCCTGTGTCACCCTTTTCCAGTCGTAGACGTCGAGGGAGGAGGGAAGATCGATCGGTGGCGTTGGGAAGGAGGACCACGACACCCTACCTCGCCGGAGGAGGAAAACCACGGTACCCTACCTCGCCAGGGGAGGAGGATATCGCGAGGAGGACACTGCCGACCAATCCACCTCCACATCCGCCCCCGTCGTCTTCGCTGCAGACTCGTACGTGTTGGCTCCCCCTGCTGCTGGGGCGGAGCCGGCCGCCTCGTCGTTGGGCCACGCCGACGACCGGGGCGGGGACAGGGACGGGGACGCGGACGGCGGCAAGAACATTGAGGGGAGACGGGAGGTTCCGGCGGATGGTGGCTTTCGTGGCCTCCGACGGCGCAGGCGGAGAGGACAAAGTGTTGGCGGCTATCACGGAGCATTGCGAGGCGATCTCCTTCTGCACTGAGGACGACGAATTTGGGGGAAGAGGCGCTAATGGCCGACGGACATGGGAAAGAATCGGCAGGTCTGCAAACCATTTTTTCACTTAGACGGATTGCGGGTTGATTTCCATAATCTTTAAGGACTAAAACGCAAAATAGCCACGACGTACGACCAGTGACCCAAGCAATATTATATAGTAGAGATGAAAGAAAGAGAATCGATGCATTGCTGAGTTAACTTGATCGATTGTACAACCCACCCATATGTGCGACATGCGTGGTATAGATTAAAAAGACTGATCGCTTGCAGACTACCCGGTTCGATACTCTACTATGTCTCAATGCAAATCTCACGACTATACTAGACCGCCATTACTCCTTCGCCCAACCTAGCTAGTTAGGAGGAGGGATTGCAACCTCATTAGGAGGAGGGATTGCTGATCGACGATCGGGACGACTCTGTCCGCTGATTGACCTGACTGCATGTGTCATGTCATAAGGCAGAATGGTAGGATTTAGTAGATGATGAAACGCCGCTCACTGTTACTGGACATCTCGGCACACCTGTCGCCGTAAAGCTTCGCGGGCCGCCACGGCAACACACGACCGTGCTACGTGGAAATCGAGACGCTGACATGAGGCATTTACGTTGTGTTGTTTGTTGCGGTAATCATCCAAGTAGCTAACTTGTTTTAGCTTTTCGAATGATTCATATATACTATTAGATCATGTAGGCGCGTGTTGTCGTGTCCTTCCGTTAGGTAAATAAATTGTTAAGAATGGATATAAATATATTTATATTGTTGAAGATTGGGGAGCAACCTAATAAACTTCCTCTCGCCCTCTCCTTACCGTGAGTGCAATGGGAATGTTCATATTACCCTGCCTACTTGAAACCACATCTAATATGCTGAAGAAAGCATTGAGTTCAAACATAAGGTTTCCTTAACAACTCAAAGTAAATATTGAAAGAGATATGCCCTAGAGGCAATTAATAAAGTGTATTCTTTATCATATCTCGTTTGTTCATAATAGGTTTTTGTGTCATGCTATAACCGTATTAAGCGGAAACATTAATGCGGGTGTGATGCGTAAAAAACCAGGTCCCTATTAGCCTCTACTAAGACTAGTTTCGTTGCGCGATTGATGATCGAGGTTTCCCGATCATTGGGGCATGACGCCGGTCGGCAATGAGAGTCATATCGTTGGAGAACGATTTGATGGACATGCCCAGATTTGGAGGATGTAGTCGTTACGCCTTTGACCGTGAGATCAACTCTTATTGTTATTCCTGGAACATACTTTGATCGCACCAAACATCGTATCTTATATAGTATGACAATAACGGTGATACTTTTGGGTATCGGAAAGGAGCAGTTGAGACGAGGGGTCAAGAGCGGGATTTGCCAGTCCGTATAGCAGGATAGATACTCTCGGGCCCACTCGGTGAGATCATGTCTAATGAGTTTGCAAGCATGTGACTAGGTCACGGAGACATGAGATCATGGACGAGTAGAAGATAGCGTTGTCGGTAACGAGCTCGAGATTAGGTATGGAGATATCTATGGAACGACGCTCGGACACGTTAAGTATCGCCATGGGAAAAGGTTTAAGACTTTGCGTTCAGATTTGATAGATGAAAGTCATAAGTTATATCATAGGGACTAATTCATGTGGTCCAGGCCTACGAGTTAGTCGTTGATCATAGAGGAGTCTTGATCATACCTGTTATTATATCGAACCGCTAGGTTAACACACTTAACGGGTTTCGACAAGACAACCGGAAAGGAAAGAGATCACCGGAATTGTCCCGGGAGGGGTCCGATGGAGATCGGGCAGCGACGAAAGAGTTTTTGGAGTTAGAATAAATTATATATAATATGTTTGATATTAATTAGTGTAATTAATATGCGAATATGATTTTATATATTTATTTTCGAATTTATTTAGGCTGATTTCCCTAAATAGGCCTTCTGGTCGAAAGAAGGCCCAAGAGGGGGAAGATCCCCAAGGGGATTCGGTGGGGGGCATGGAGGCCGGCCTAGGTGGGGCAAATGGGGCCCACCAGGGCCGGCGCACCAGCCATGCCGTACCAGGCAATGTGGGGATAGTCCCACATTGCCTGGTGAGGAGGTTGGCTCCCCCCTGTGAGCCTATATAAGAAGGGGCACCCCTGGCCTTTTAATTCACCAATTAATTCCCTCATTCTCTCTCGATTTCCTGATTCCCTTTGTTGGAGTTGCGCCGAGTTGAGAGGGGGATCTCTTCCACCATAGCCCGCTGCCGCGCTGCTGGTGTTCCGGTCCAAGTCTTCCGCTGCTCGTCCTGTACTGGAGCTTCGGAGGCCGTCGTCTCCACCGTACGTGTGTGACGCCTTGCAAGGTGCTGCGCTAGCGGTACTCGGAGGTCTGCTTCCTCTACACGACCTTGAGGTCGGCTTTGTCGGTCTTCATCGACAACGTTTGTGCGGGAACGTAATCCCGCTTTCGGTCTACAAGGGTATGTATTACGATCTCCGTTTGTATTACTATATCTGCATAGAATAGATCTTGGCATGCCTTTAGGATATCGTTGGTAGGAATTTTTTTGTTTTCTGCACACGATCCCCTTCAGTGGTATCAGAGCCGATCTATCGTAGATATAGTTGTACGCTGTTAGAACCCGTGTTCTGCACGGGGGCACCGTTCCTGTTATTTGCTACCCTCTAGCGTGCACTTGTGTTTTCCAGCGGCACTGAGTTGATGAAGCGGCCCGGACCGACTTTACGCGTACGCTTACGCGAGACTGGTTCCACTACTGACATACGGCTTGTACCGTATCTGTGGCTGGCGGGTGTCAGTTTCTCTCTCTTTAGTTGGTATTCGCATTTTCAATGGAGGGCCCGAAAGTGATGCTTAAACATGCAATTATTGGATCGTTGTTGTGGTCATAAGGTTCGTAGGTATGAAGCGGTTCTATTTACGAAAACCCCAAGCCACGTGAAATATGCAAAGATAAAGTAGAAGCGTCTAACTTTATTTTGCAGGGGCTATGTGATATGGTCAAGGTAGGTTTATTAAATTGTTTATAAACTGCGGGCGCTAAGAAGACCATGGCGCAATGGACTATATCACATTGCATTACATTTGATGTTTTGTGGGCATCTTATATTGTGTGATTGTATATATAGTATATATTAGTTACACGGCGGTAGCTATATAAGATGATCCCTTCAAAATACCACTAGTGTTCTCCCTCCAACGAGCACCACCAAGAAAGTTATACGTTATGAGGCAGGCTGTGATGATCGGGTGTCAGACATCTCGTCGTTCGCATACAGTGGGTGTAAGCCATGTTGCGCAAGCGTCAACGTGGAGGTTTTTGGTGGCGAGCCTAGCATATTCAGAAATATGGCCTCGGAACAGGAAGACCGAAAGGTCGAGCACGAGTCACAAAATTGGTGTGGCGGACTTTTGTCTACTCTTGAAGTTGTGCCGCCGGCTCTGATGATGAGGGGTGGTGCAATGGATGGGGGTCGTGTAATCGCTTAAACGACCAGGAGGGTGTTCGTTTGAGTGGGAGTTATGTTAGTTATTTTCTAAAAAATACTATAACTCAAAATTATTATGAACAAAGTCTTATGTTGTTGCAAATTCCATTGTAGATGTCTCGCCCCTCGTTTAATCTAGGTCTGTTCCTTGAGAAAGAAAAACTTAAGACCAATGGGTCAAACTTCATGGCTTGGTTTCGCAACCTGAAGATCCTTCTCACTCGCCATAGGGTGGCCTACGTCATTGAGGCCGCCATAGGTGACCCTCCCACAGATGAAGCCTCTGAGGATGAGAAGAAGGTCTTCCAGACCAGATCGGAGGATTCTGCCTTTGTCCAGAGTGGCATGCTCTACGCCATGGAAGCCGACCTGCAGAAGCGCTTTGATAAGATGAGCGCCTTCGAGATTATTTCTGATCTGAAGGTTGTCTTCGCGCCGCAGGCTAAGGCTGAGAGATATGAAGCTTCTGAGCTTTTCTTCTCGGCCAAGATGGAAGAGCATAGCGGTGTGAGCGAGCATGTGGTCAAGATGTCTGGCTACGTTCAACGCCTGAATGCTCTGGAATGCAAAATTCCCGATGAGCTGGCGATTGACAGGGTGTTGCAATCGTTGCCCCCTAGATATCAAGGCTTCGTCATGAACTACAACATGCAGGGCATGGCTAAGTCCCTGGGTGAAGTGTTCGTGATGCTCAAGACTGCTGAGGTGGAGATTAAGAAGGAGCACACGCTGTTGATGGTCAGCAAGACCGTCGATTTTAAGAAATCCGGTGGCAAGGGAAAGCAGAGCTGGAAGTCCAGGAGGGAAGGCAAGATGAGTGCCAAGCCCAAGACTAACAGATCTGGTCCCAGAGCTAGCGTGGAGTGCTTCTACTGCAAGGGGAAAGGTCACTGGAAGCGCAACTGTCCCAAGTACCTGGAGGATAAGAAGTCTGGCAAGACAGTCGACAAAGAGCAAGGTATATTTGATATACATGTTATAGATGTGTACCTTACATCCGCCCGGAGCAACACGTGGGTATTTGATACTGATTCTGTTGCTCATATATGTAACTCTCAGGAGGAGTTACGGAATAGACGGCGGCTGGCGAAGGATGAGGTGACGATGCGCGTCGGCAACGGATCGAGAGTCGACGTGGTGGCTGTAGGCACGCTCCCTCTGCATCTACCATCGGGATTAGTTTTGGTTTTAAATAAGTGTTATTTTGTGCCATCCTTGAGTGTAAACATTATAAGTGGGTCTTGCCTGTTACAAGACGGTTATTCATTTAAATCAGTATCAAGCAGTTGTGCTATTTATATGAATGATATCTTTTATGTTGATGCTCCCGAGAATAACGGTTTATTCTTGTTGAATCTCGATCGTAGTACTCACATCCATAACATAGAAGCCAAACGGATTAAGTGTAGTGATGATACCGCCATGTATATGTGGCATTGCCGTCTTGGTCATATTGGTGTAAAGCGCATGAACCAACTCCACTCCGATGGACTTTTGGACTCGTTGGATTTCGGATCCCTCGATACATAAGGGTGGGCATAAAAACCGAAGACCGAAAACCGAAACCGAAAAGACCGAGACCGAAACCAAAAAGACCGAGACCAAAAAGACCGATAGAAATTTGGGTAGCAAATTAGAAAAGACCAAAATTATATCAGAAATTTGGTCATCACTTATAGATAACCCGAATAGACCGAAAGACCGATTTTATTTTATTTTGAGAGAATTACATACTATAGCAGTCAAATTTGTGTGCCAGCCTAGTTTATGTACATATATTCTATAGTCCCAACTACGAAACCAAGCATACTATATAGTCTCTATGCCCAACAACTGAGTATCCTTGCCCCATGTAACGTAGATTCTCCCGTGTGCGAGAGACCAGTCGATCGCTTCCCACTCTCCCATTACCAGGCGCCGATTCCTCTTCTTGCGCACTAGATTTTGGTCAATTTGGTCATGACCGAAGACCGAACCGAATAGACTGAAGACCGAATAAAAGAAAACCAAAAAGACCAAATTTATTACGGGTATCATTTTCTAGATGACCGAAATTCTTAAAGACCAAAAAGACCGAACCAAACTAACCGAAAAGACCGAACGCCCACCCTTATCGATACATGCGAACCATGCCTTATGCGCAAAATGACCAAGACACCGTTTAAAGGTTTCGTTGGACGAGCGTCGGATTTATTGGGGATCATACATATAGATGTGTGTGGACCGATGAGCGTTTCCACACGCAATGGTTATCGTTACTTCGTCACCTTCACTGATGACTTGAGTAGATACGGTTATATCTACTTGATGAAACACAAGTCTGAAACTTTTGAAAAGTTCAAAGAATTCCAGAGTGAAGTTGAGAATCAGTTTTATAAGAAAATCAAGTACCTCCGATCCGATCGTGGTGGCGAGTACTTGAGTTTTGAGTTTGGCACACATCTGAAGAGTTGTGGCATAGTACCCCAACTTACGCCAGCCGGAACACCGCAGCGTAACGGCGTGTCCGAGCGACGTAATCGTACTCTACTGGATAGTGTTCGATCTATGATGTCTCTTACCGATTTGCTAGTGTCCTTCTGGGGTTATGCGTTAGAAACAGCCGCATTCATTTTAAATAGGGCTCCGTACAAGTCCATTGAAACGACACCGTATGAATTATGGTATGGCCAAAAGCCTAAGTTATCGTTTCTGACGGTTTGGGGTTGTGAGGCGTACGTTAAGAAACTACAGCCCGACAAACTCGAACCGAAGTCGGAGAAAGTCGTCTTTGTAGGATATCCGCGGGAAACCGTTGGGTACACCTTCTACAACCAGGCTGATGGCAAAACTTTTGTCGCGAAGACCGGTACCTTTCTAGAGAAGGAGTTTCTCGCGGAAGGAGTAAGTGGGAGGAAGGTAGACCTCGATGAAATCGTTGATCCTGAACTCGAGATTCCGAGTGGCACAACGGAAGCAATTCCGGAAACGTCCTCCGTGGAAGGAGTGGGAGAAACTGTCGAGTAAGTTATTCTACCTCGTAGGTCTGGTAGATCTCGGATCGCACCAGAATGGTATGGCAACATGGTTTGCACCGTCATGTTAGTTGAACAAGACGAACCTAGGAACTACTAGGAGGCGATGGCGAGTCTAGAGTCCGAGAAATGGCTTGAAGCCATGAAATCCAAAATAGGATTCATGTATGATAACAAAGTGTGGACTTTGATGGATATTCCCGAAAAGCGCAAGGCCGTCGAGAATAAATGGATCTTTAAGAAGAAGACTGATGCTGATGGTAATGTGACCGTCTATAAAGCTCGGCTTGTCGCAAAAGGTTTCCGACAAGTTCATGGGATTGACTACGATGAAACTTTTTCACCGGTAGCGATGCTTAAGTCTATTCGGATTTTGTTAGCAGTAGCTGCCTATTACGATTATGAAATCTGGCAGATGGACGTCAAAACAGCCTTCCTAAATGGAAACATTGAGGAAGAGTTGTACATGGTACAACCGGAAGGTTTTGTCGATCCAGCGAATGCTAACAAGGTATACAAACTTCAGCGATCCATCTATGGATTGAAGCAGGCATCTCGGAGCTGGAATCTTCGCTTTGATGAGGTAATCAAAGGTTTTGGATTTATCCAAAATTTGGAAGAAACCTGCATTTACAAGAAAATGAGTGGGAGCTCGGTTGTGTTCTTAGCACTATATGTAGATGACATATTGCTGATTGGGAATGATGTGGAACTTCTGAATAGCGTGAAGGAATATTTAAACAGTAAATTTTCCATGAAGGATTTAGAAGAAGCTGCATACGTCTTAGTCATAAAAATCTATCGTGATAGAACAAGGCGCCTATTAGCATTGAGTCAGAGTACTTATCTTGATAAAATACTGAAGCGTTTCGGTATGGAGAAGGCAAAGAAGGGTTCTCTGCCGGTTATCAAGAATAAGATATTGCGGAAGACACAGTGTCCGGTAACGGAACTGGATAAGGCCGATATGACTAAACATTCTTATGCTTCAGCGATAGGATCGATCATGTATGCAATATTGAGTACTAGACCGGATGTGGCATTAGCTCTAAGTTTGACAAGTCGGTTCCAGAGTAATCCTGGAATGCCGCATTGGATAGCTGTTAAGAGCATTCTTAAGTATCTCAATAAGACAAAGGAAATGTTCCTTGTGTATGGGGTCTACGATGAAGAACTTGGCGTAACTGGTTACGTGGATGCAAGTTTCTGCTCAGACCTCGATGACTCTAAGTCACAGACAGGTTATGTGTTCAAAGTGAATGGAGGCGCCGTGTGCTGGAGAAGTGGGAAGCAACCCATTGTCGCACAATCTACAATGGAGTCGGAGTACATTGCTGCTTGCGAAGCCGCGAATGAAGCTGTGTGGTTGAGGAAGTTCGTCATCGAACTTGGAGTGTTCCCGAGCGCGCAAGACCCCGTGATCCTCTTCTGCGACAATACGGGTGCCATTGCTAACGCCAAGGAGCCAAGGTCTCACTTCACCGCCAAACACATTCTCCGACGCTTCCATGTGATACGTCAGTACGTACAAGGAGGCGATGTGAAGATTTGCAAAGTGCATACGGATCTGAATGTGGCAGATCCGCTGACGAAGCTTCTCCCGCTTAATAAGCATGAAAAACACCAGTTAGCTATGGGTGTTAAGCTTTTACCAAGTTGTAATCTAGATTAATTTGTACTCTAGTGCAAGTGGGAGACTGAAGGAGATATGCCCTAGAAGCAATTAATAAAGTGTATTATTTATCATATCTCGTTTGTTCATAATAAATTTTTGTGTCATGCTATAACCGTATTAAGCGGAAACATTAATGCGGTTGTGATGAGTAAACAACCAGGTCCCTAGTAGCCTCTACTAAGACTAGTTTCGTTGCGCGATTGATGATCGAGGTTTCCCGATCATGGGGCATGGCGCCGGTCGGCAATGGGAGTCATATCGTTGGAGAACGATGTGATGGACATACCCAGATTTGGAGGACGTAGTCGTTACGCCTTTGACCGTGAGATCAACTCTTATTGTTATTCCTGAAAGATACTTTGATCGCACCAAACGTCGTATCTTATATAGTATGACAATAACGGTGATACTTTTGGGTATCGGAAAGGAGTAGTTGAGACGAGGGGTCAAGAGCGGGATTTGCCAGTCTGTATAGCAGGATAGATACTCTCGGGCCCACTCGGTGAGATCATGTGTAATGAGCTTGCAAGCATGTGACTAGGTCACGGAGACATGAGATCATGGACGAGTAGAAGATAGCGTTGTCGGTAACGAGGTCAAGATTAGGTATGGAGATATCTATGGAACGACGCTCAAACACGTTAAGTATCGCCATGGCAAAAGGTTTAAGACTTTGCGTTCAAATTTGATAGATGAAAGTCATTCGTTATATCACAGGGATTAATTCATGGGATCCAGGCCTACGAGTTAGTCGTTGATCATAGAGGAGTCTTGATCATACCTGTTATTATATCGAACCGTTAGGGTAACACACTTAAGGGGTTTCGACAAGACAACCGGAAAGGAAAGAGATCACCGGGAATGTCCCGGGAGGGGTCCGATGGAGATCGGGCAGCGACGAAAGAGTTTCGGAGCTAGAATAAATTATATATAATATGTTTGATATTAATTAGTGTAATTAATAAGCAAATATGATTTTATATATTTATTTTCGAACTTATTTAGGCTGATTTCCCTAAATGGGCCTTCTGGTCGAGAAGGCCCAAGAGGGGGAAAATCCCCAAGGGGATTCGGTGGGGGGCATGGAGGCCGGCCTAGGTGGGCCAAATAGGGCCCACCAGGGCCGGCGCACCAGCCATGCCGCACCAGGCAATGTGGGGATAGTCCCACATTGCCTGGTGAGGAGGTTGGCTCCCCCTGTGAGCCTATATAAGAAGGGGCACCCCTAGCCTTTTAATTCACCAATTAATTCCCTAATTCTCTCTCGATTTCGTGATTCCCTTTGTTGGAGTTACGCCGAGTTGAGAGGGGGATCTCTTCCACCATAGCCCGCTGCCGCGCTGCTGGTGTTCCGGTCCAAGTCTTCCGCTGCTCGTCCTGGACTGGAGCTTCGGAGGCCGTCGTCTCCACCGTACGTGTGTGACGCCCTGCGAAGTGCTGCGCTAGCGGTACTCGGAGGTCTGCTTCCTCTACACGACCTTGAGGTCGGCTTCGTCGGTCTTCATCGACAACGTTTGTGCGGGAACGTAATCCCGCTTTCGGTCTACAAGGGTATGTATTCCGATCTCCGTTCGTATTACTATATCTGCATAGAATAGATCTTGGCATGCTTTTAGGATATCGTTGGTAGGAAATTTTTTGTTTTCTGCACACGATCCCCTTCAAACATAAACATCCTTTCTACAACAATATTGTTGTCTCCTCTAAAAAAGGTGATTGTCCATCTGATCATAACATATTTCGTATGACATAAGTATGTATCTCCACCTTTTCATAACATCCTTTCAGATTTATCATATTGTCACATAACAAATCGAACAGAGCATTAATTCATATATTTTGGTAGTGAAGTTAATATGTCAGTTTAGAATAACAACCGCTACTTCGGTCTTGCTGCCTCATAAGGGTAACAACCATAAAATCCATCGGTCCTCCATTATAAATTTATGAGATTCAATACACATCCTTGATTACAACAACACAAATATCTAATTATATTAGTTTATGAGATTCCAAGTAATTAAAACAAATAACATAGAAAAGATCAAAAGAAGACTGATTGTAACCAAAGAAACTAAAATTTACATGGAGATGTGCATGTAATGGGTGTGCTAAGCTTATGCGCTGTCCTAAGCTTCTTCACATCCTTATCTTTTGCTTCAAAGAACACACTTGAGCTAAAACTGCTCAGAGGGAACAATAATTCGACTATATGCGATCAATTTTGTTAAACCTCATCTTTAGCAGCCTTCGCAAGGCCTCCTTTAAAAGGAGTCCTTTTATACAAATGCATCATTCAGTTCCACATAAGGGACGGTGGCTCTGTCAAATGGCATAAGCAAGACACATAACTCTAGAACAAGCATAAGGCTAAACTGAACCCAAAGATGGGATGTGGTCAAAACATGGCGTGCAATTCGGAAGTCAGAACATAGCGTCATTATTCCTTTGCCAATTCTTGACTGGTTGTTGTGGAAATCTCTGTTGATATTGGTATGCAGGTAACCCTTGTCGCTTTGAACTGGCTGCCTTTTCATTTATCTTTGAATACCAGTAGCACTCCAGTAGAATATTAGGCCTCTAACCACAAACATCATGCTTAACTTCAGGTTTTAAGCCTCCAGTAGAGCAACTGCGCATGAAACTTTTTTGTAGGTATGAATGATTTCTTTTGACAAGAGACACATTCCTCGGATTTGTCTTACTCAATAATTGTTCCTGTTTGTCATATATTCTGCAACATCTCCCCATCCTCATGTGCTAAATTGAACATACCATCAGAACCGGACCTGCATATAGATGGTGGGGAAAATTGTGTTAATTACGCACAGGCAAGCAAATAAACACGAAACATTAAGAATCTATTTCTCAAATTTGCTTAGGAAACACAAACATGTGTAACTGCTCAAATGGGTATGAGGGCCTATGCAACTTGCACTCAGATGGAAGAAATATATTTAAAACTGTGATTGCCACCTACTAGAAGGAGAGAAGCGGAGACGTTGATAGCAGAGCTGTGAGACGAGACTGCTCAGGTAGGAAGCAGTGGGGAGCTTCTAATTGAAATCATCCGACCCTATAGCCTAGATCTACATGGAAACTCCATGAAATCGGAGGCTTAAAGCGCACGGACTGCACATCCACCCCGCAACCATCTGCACATCTACCCCGCAACCATGGAACGAGCGCAAGCTCGAAAATCATCGAGAGGCCAACCAGATGGCAAAACGTTAATTAGCTGAGACAGGGGGAGAAAGGACCTTGATGTCATGGTCTCCACCGCCGGTGGCGATGTCAAAGGGAAGGGACAAGTTGAGGACGAGGCGAATGATTCACAGGCTCCATGACACAGTCAAGGTCAAGGAATCCTGCTGCCGCTTGAGGGTATATGAAGCTCACCCTCTCTCTTCAGCGGCGACGACAGCACTAGGTTTCGCCTAGGTCGAGGCTGGAGATGGGAGGGATGGAACGGTGGGGTGTCGTTATGTCGGGGAGGTGGGCTATTGATGCATACATCGCTCTATCAAAACCATTCGCTCCAGATCGAACGAGAGAGCTGCGTTTTTACCTCCAGACCAGCGGGTCGGGGCCCGTCAACAAGGCCCCAAACGAGTGATCTTGATTGTGTGAGAGAGCTCCATTTTATAGCAGTTTTAATGTCCCTAATTATGAGATTAATAAATAGTTAAGTACAAATTAATTGTGAACATAAGCTAATTTATATGGCAGTTTAGTCAACCTCGAACGTAATCTTTCAATTATTATTGCCTCCTCTATTACAACGAAAACTTTAATTTTTAATTGAATTTATAAATATGGTGATCAAATTTTAGTGCGGCATAAAATCCTAGATCCGACACTGTTTGTGCCTTGTGGTATGTGCTACCAAAGGCAACTGTAGCTTTTTCACCACGCTGTTGCGCAAAAGGTGTTATACAGAAAACTGAATGTTCTCATTACACAACACAATTCACGCGATACGGAAGAGAATTAGCGATTCGTGGCTTCCTACATGCTAGAGCGAATCGAGTACAGTACAACACATCTTCTCTGCAGACTGGACTGTACAGAGACGTGAAACAGACAAGCGTATTCTCAAGAACACTGGCACGCCTCGCATTTCAGGGTTCAAACATTCAGAGCTCGACTTTCTTGGTATGGCGCTCTTCGCCGCCAACGTTGCCGCCGGCGTCTCCGATGCTCGTCTTGGCGGCAGCGCCGTCGTCGCCCCCTGCGATGCCGACGACGCGTGGGCCCTTGATCTGGTCGTGCGCCAGCTTCCGGAAGCGCACCGTGAGGACGCCGGAGTCGAGTCTCGCGGCGACGGTGTCGAGGTCGGCGTTGTCGGGGAGGCGCATCTGGCGCCAGAACCTGCCGTATGAGCGCTCCTCCCGGTGCCAGTGGTCTCCCTTCCGCTCCTCCACCTCCCGCCGGCGCTCGCCGCTGATCCGCAGCACCCGGTTCTCCTCGATCTCCACCTTGACGTCCTCCTTCCTCATCCCCGGCACGTCCACGACGATCTCGTGGGCGTCGGCGGTCTCGCGCCAGTCCACGCGTGCCATGGAAACCATGGCCACGTCGTCCCGGTCGAAGCCGAACGGGACGTGCTCCAGGATCCGGAACGGGTCGGCGAGGAGGCCCACGTCCTGCATCGGAGGCGACACGGAGTCGTCGCGCCCGCCACCGCTCCCAAACCACGGGAGGATTGCGCCTTCTGCCGGCGCCACAGCCAATGACATGACCGCCGCGACGACGCAGCCAAGCGCCAAGAGGTATCGCGTCGACATTGCAACCGAACTCGAGGATGCTACTACTGGGTTAATCGTGTGCGTGCACACTGCAGACTGCGCAGACACTCTGTCTATAGTACTTGGCTCTCTGTGATCTTGTTGATTTGTCGAATGTGATGTGATGACGACGGGGTGGCGGGGGCTGTCCAATTTATACTTAGTTGAGAGAGTTCGGAGGCGGTGGAAAGTGGAGCGGTGGCGAGCAAGCCAGAAGGTTCCACCGTCGAGCTTGGTCGAGAGGATTCGAGCGTGTTCAGAGGTTGTCGATGGCGGGAGATGATTCCCGAAGGTCCCAGTTGGCCCAATAGACGTTTTCCTAGTACAGAATCAGGCTCTGAGCAGCGCGCGTTAGATAGGCAAGCGCACTGTGGAGCGACAACTTTCGAGGCCGGGCCGGTGGAACGAGTTAGATTAGCTTAAAAATGGGCTCAGCCAGGTTCGGAACAAGCACCTCATGACCTGATTGCTCATGCGTATTCTGAAGTGCCTTGGGAAGTATAAAACACAAATATAACACGCACGATTTTTATTTATTTCAACATAGACTTTTCCCTCCCCGCTCCCTCTCTCTCCCTCCTCGCTTGAGAGTCGTGCTGCTTCTTCTGACTCCTAGAGCCGGCCGGAGCAGCAGAAGGAGAGAGTGCCCGGCCCCTGTACCTACATGATTTAGGTTTGCTTTGGCCCTTGTGGTGTCCCAACGTTCTGCCGTGGAGAGCTGCTCCTCCGCTAGCTTCCCCTCGTGGTAGGGGTGTGTCACAGCCCATTTGTAACTTTCTAAAATATGTGATTGGTTGTACAATAAAATGTTAAATCATGTCATCATTTACATATGTGGTTGCATTTAATTAAATATGATTGCATCAACTTTTTTTTTCTAATTTAAGTTCTTATTTTAAATTTAAAGGCTTTTCAAATAAATTCAAACAAAGTTTCGAATTATTCATAAATAATTAAATCAGATATTAAAATGACTATTTTGAAACTACTAAAAATTGTGTAAAAGTGTTGCCATGTTTTCTTTCTCTGATTTTGTTAAAAGACAAAAACCAGAAAAGAGATAAAAAGAAAAACTATGTAGAAAGAAAAAAAAACATAGGAGATGGGCTCCTGTCCGAAATGGGCCCAGGCTAGCCACCTCCTGACTTTCATCCTGGACCGGCCCACGTCCGTCGTCGTCCTCGTACGGACGAGGAGGTCGAGCTCCCTTCCCACCGTAGCTATGGCCACTGCCTCTGCCTCCTCGCTGCCCCACTCCTCTCCTCTCCTCTCCTTTTTAATCCGTGTCGCATAACCCCGGACAGAAACCCTAACCCTAGCCCCCTCCGCAGCCGGGCCTCTTTCCTTGCCTCCTCCACCCGAAACCACCGGAGCGGCCGCCGCCGCGTCGCAGCAGTCCTTCCTCACTCCGTCGCCCCCGCACCGAGCGCCCCCGACAAACACCGCGGTGAGCTCCGGCCCCCTTTTTCCCCCTCTCCTCCGTTCGGGTAGTCGCCGGAGAGACCGAACCGTCCACGCCTCCGGTTCCGTCCGTAGTGCCGCCGGCGTCGAGGACGAACACAACGCTTCGTCCTCCGTTCCTCGCGTCCGAGCTCAAAAACGGGCTCGCCCACACCCACTGCACCCGCACGCCCGCACAAACGCAGCGGCGCCGCCGAGATGAGGTCGCCGGCGTCGATTTCGGCCGCCGCTCCCCCATGTTCCCGTCAGTTCGTCAGAGTAGTGTTCCGGGGCTCAGTTTAAAAAGCCTTTGGCGATTATCCTCTCAACATCACCGATCCAACTCATTTGGTTACTGCGTCTGATCCGTTCCTTGCGCTCACCAGCGCGTCGCGCGTTCGATCCCCACGGGCGAGTTGGAAAAAAACCCCTTTTTTGGTGTATTGCGCGCCGCTGACAACCGGGCCCCACCGGTCAGCGACCGCACTAGCCCGCAACACGCACACACGCATCAGTGTGGCCTAGGGCCCGCATGTCAGTCCCTGGGTGCGCCCCCGCCGCGGTGAGAAAAGTTCCGGGATGTGGTATTTTTGCACTGGAGCCCCCTGGTTCCCAGTTTTGCACAGAGAGCCTCGCCAGTAATGTTTCTATCACGGATAAGTCCCTGGGTGTTTCAGACCCCTAGGTTTATAAATGCAATAACTTTAAATCTATAAACTCAAATAAAATAAACTTTATATGTTTTAATATCATAAAAATGTAATGAACATTAATATAATATTCTTATGTCATTTTACATCATTTATTTTAAATGCTTAGTTTAATTTAACAATTGCAATTAAATGATTAAATATGGAATTAGGGGTAATAAATCTATCATGCTCTAATTCCATTTAATTTGCTAATATCTTTATACCATGTCTCGCCATGCTAATAAACATTTAATTTGAGTGAAGTTAAATAAATTGCATCTAAATACTAAATATGAAATGTGTGGGCAAAATAATTAATTAATGTCTATTCCATTTAAATTAATCAGATCACCATACCTGCTATATATGTTAAGCAATATTTAAATTGTTGGCTACAACAATAACTTGCAACCTAATCTTTTGTCGGGATTTTCCCCGCTTTAAATATGACCTAATCATCTCATACCATCATGCACCGTCATTTGGTTGCGCATTTCATTCTATTGATATTGTTTCCTATTGTATGTGTTTTGCTCTTCTCTGGGTAGACGACGACGTATCTGCTGTCGATACTTTCTTCCGTGAGATTCCAGCTTTTGTGTCGGGACACCAGCTGCCAGGCAAGCTTCTGCTAACCGTTTACACCATTGTTTGGTTTTCATCCTTGCCTTTTGTTTTATGCTATCCTAGTTATCGATTCTTGAATTGCGATCCCATCATATGTTTATCCTGCAGCCCATACAGCTTTATCCACACATCCAATCACATGTTGTATGTTTATCTGTTAGCCTTGCGAGTCGTAGTGCATGCTTAAGGTTGGTTCGGCGAGTCTATTTGTCCTATGTCATTTATACTTAGCATGATAGTTTGTCTAATTTAATAAAATGTTATCTTCTGTTGGGAATTATAATTAAAAGATAAGGCACCGGCGGAAGACCTTGCGAGGTGCTTTGTTCTGCTAAGTGTCGACCTAGAAACTCAGTTCTTGTCCTCGGATCCAATTTTGAGCGCACTAATCGCTTGTGGGAGGCCCTATAGAGCCCCCGCGGCTTCGATCTAATCCGCTTCTTATCCAGGGCGCCGCAAGTAGTTCGGGCTTTCCATTTGATGCATGCATATGGTTACATAATGATCTCATGATGATGGAGTAGTCGATTCTCATATAGGGTGGCACGTTCTTAGAGTGCTATGAAGGTCGATCCCGCAGGCATTGGACCTGATTAGCCGTGCAGACAATCATGCGGTTCCCCGGATGGGTTGTAGAAAAGAGATTTATCGTGTTGAGATACCCTACCTTCTGGTTTGCATTTTTGGGGTTGATCGAACGAGTACGGATCCAGTAGTGCACCCCTGCAGAGTATAATCTTATCGATGAGCCGTGTCCACGGTTATGGATGACTTGGTGATGATGATGGCTAATAAGATCATAGACAACTTACACCTAATCATTGTTAATTAACCTGACTATTAATATAGAATTACTTTCACAATAACTTGTAACTAAAATTGTTCAAGGTGTGAGTATTCCCGAATTACTTCCTCATACTTGGTTGAGGGGGTTAATCCGAGAATGGGTTATGATTGGTGTTAGTTGTAGATGGTTACCTTATGCGCTCTCTTATCCCTCTCTAACTTAGACGGAAGTTGTAGCGTGTCTCTATTAGGTTGCTAGTGCTGCTGCCGCTAAGTCCACTTAACCCCATACTTTGGGAGTCTTACAGTTTTGTAACATGTTAGCTTAAGCTTGTTAAATACGCTTCAGTGTATTGACCCGTTCGCGGGCTGTGGTTTTTCTGCAGTTGAGGATTCTCCGCACGACCAGGTTGGTGGATACTACGTGGAGTTCGACGACGAGATCTACGACCAGTAGTTAGAGTTCCCCTGGGCTTCTTCCTGGTGGACCGCGTGGATGGGCCTTCTTTTCCGTTTCGGCCTTGAGCCCTTTGTTTTTTTCTGTACTCAGACCGGCTTGTTTTCCGCTGTATGATGTAATGTTGGGACATGTGTCCTCTGATTGGTGCCATTCGCTATATTTTGCTCAGTGAGAGCTTTTGAATAATTATTTCCTTTCTTTGTGTCTTAGATTTATTCTGTGGTTTCAACTTGTTAAAAATCCGACTCGTATACCAGGTGTCTATGGTTGAAGTATACGACTTGGAAGACTTTTTGGGTTCTTGCGTGCACAATCTTGAAACGTATGTGACGTTGGGATCGCCAAGAGCTGTCGGCCGATGATCCATTCCGAGCCTGGCTTGCATGTTTCCTGGGATTGGTATTCCCCAGTATGCTCTTGGTTGTGTGGCCCAACCGATACACTTTGTTTGTGTAGCCTGAATTCAGGGTCTGACAGTTGGTATCAGAGCCTAAACGCACTCAGGTTCCCTTCTACTGGTCGTTGTTTGAGTCTAGAAAAATATTTTGTAGCTATCAGGAAAATTCTTAAACGTGAGAGTAGGAATTCTGTTCTTTTACTTCTTTCCCCGCCCACCCTCCCTGTTCTTCTGGTAAGGAAGTGTTACGATGTTTTTCCCTTCTCACCTAATTTTTAAAAATTAGGACATCACGTGTTCTGGGTTTTCTCTAGTACCATAGTTGCAGGTGTCTTCAAGGTGGTGCTTTTTGCTTCGGCAGTTGTCAACCTCTTCGGCTACGTTTAGTTTCATTCTTGAATCAATCAGTTGTTTCTCCTCTTTGGTGGAGTTACGTCAATCTCAATTGGTTTTCCTCGTTCTAGTGCTAGTCTTCGTTCTTACCTCTCTTTAAACCTTTCTGGAAGTAAACAAAGTGGCATACCATGATGGATGGCCATGTCTTGTTCCCTGCTATCTTTTCTAAGTAATCTGGAGTTTTTCCTTTTAAGCGCTTACATTGGATTTTGTTTATCCGATTGTGGTGTAAACGTTGTATCCTCTTCAGGATGGAGAGTGGCGAAGAAGATACTCAAATGCGATCCGAAATGAGGCAAGTGTTGTCTCACATGACGCAAATTTTGGGTCACATTCAGCAAAACCAAAACCAGGGCAACTGCCGTGTGACAATTGTAGAGTTCCTCCAGCACAACCCACGCACGTTTGATGTTCCCTCTGAGCCACTTGATGTTGACGACTGGCTGCGTGAGATGAACAATGCTCTGGTTGTTTCTCATGTGTCCGATGAGGACCGTGTTCCTTTTGTATCCTATCTTCTCCGCGGAAAATCCATGTCTTGGTGGGAGAACTTCCAACAGTTACGAGCAACAGGTGTTGTTATCACTTGGGATGAGTTCAAGGAGGCTTTCAAACGCCACCATATTCCCGATGGGGTCATGGAAAGAAAGCGTGATGAATTATATGACTTGACTCAGGGAAGCATGTCTGTGCTGGACTATCAAGCTGAGTTCAACCGTCTGACTCGCTATGCTCAAGATGAGGTATCAACTGATGCCCAGAAGCAAGCCAAATTTCGCAGAGGTCTAAGCCCAAATCTGAAGTATGCACTCACTTTGTTCAAGTGCGTTAACTTTGAAGAGCTCGTGAACACAGCTCTCCGGTAGGAATTTGGTCGTGAGATGTTTGAAGAATCTCGAAAACATGCTCTTGAAGGTGATTGTTCTTCAGCAAACACCATGTCTCCACAGAAGCGTAGGCTTTGGGTTCCATATGCATCTCCAACTCAACCCACCTATCTTCCAAGCTCTTTAGGGTTCACTCCTCGTCCTTCCTCCGTAAGGTTTCCTACAAGAGGTTCTCAAGCTCAGAAAAGGCCAAGTGTTCAAATTCCGCCAAAGCCAGTGACTTCAAAAACCTGCTTCAAGTGCGGTGATCTAGGCCATATCTCTATCCGTTGTCCCCAAAACAAGCTTCATAAGCAACAAGCTCGTTCTTCTCCAACACAAGTTTTAGTTTGTGCTTTCCCCAGCAATTTGCCTGCAGCTAGGAGTGGAAGGGTGAACCACCTCAACGCCAAAGAGGCAGAGGAAGCTCCAGAAGTTGTAATGGGCAAACTCCTAGTTAACTCTTTTCCTGCTAAGGTATTGTTCGATACGGGAGCATCTCATTCTTGTGTGTAAGTAACCTTCGCTGAAATAACGAAGCTACCTCTAGATCCCTTATCTATTCCACTCGTGATCCATTCTCCGGGAACGCAAATGCAGACTTCCAGGGTAAGCCATGGAAACCAAATTCGAATTGGAGGTCATTTGTTCCTAGCTTCCTTAATTCTTCTGGGTAACTCAGACATTGATGTCATTCTCGGCATGGATTGGTTGAAGGACAACAAAGCTAAGATAGACTGTTCCACAAAGACTGTAACTCTTTCCCATCCTTCTGGACAGATAGTCTATTCGCCAAATCAAACCTCTTCAGCTCAGCTTTTCGCCCTCAATGTTCATGCTCTACCTGCTATGGAAGATATACCGGTGGTCCGAGACTTTCATGACGTATTTCCTGAAGAATTGCCAGGCATGTCGCCTGACAGAGCCGTGGAGTTCGTTATTGAACTAGAACCTGGCACTGCTCCTATCTCCAAACGTTCTTACAAGATGGGCCCCAAAGAACTGGCTGAACTTAAGAGACAGCTAGAGGAGTTGGAAAGTAAAGGTCACATCCAACCTAGTACTTCTCCTTGGGGTTGTCCTACTCTGTTTGTCAAAAAGAGGGACACGACTGAGCGACTGGTTGTTGACTATCGTCCTCTGAACAAGAAAACCATCAAGAACAAGTATCCCCTTCCTCGCATCAATGACATGTTTGATCAACTCACTGGTGTTAAGGTTTTCTCCAAGTTGGACTTGAGATCAGGTTATCACCAGATCAAGATCCGCAAAGAAGACATTCCTAAGACAGCTTTCACCACTCGTTATGGTCTCTACGAATACACTGTCATGTCTTTCGGTCTCACAAATGCTCCGGTGACTTTCTCACGTCTTATGAACTTTGTTTTCATGGAATACCTCGCTAAGTTGATGACATTCTTATCTATTCCAAAACCGAAGAAGAACACGGAGAACATCTACGTCTTATCTTGTTGAAACTCCGAGAACATCGTCTCTACGCCAAGTTCTGCAAATGTGAATTTTGGCTTCCTAAAGTATCCTACCTTGGTCATGTCATCTCTTCTGAAGGCATTTCTGTTGATCCAGAAAAAGTGAAGGCCATTGTGGAATGGTTGCCTCCTACATCGGTGAAACAAGTAAGGAGTTTTCTTGGCATGGCTAGCTATTGCCGTCGATTTGTTGAGAACTTCTCCAAAATCGCTAAGCCTCTCACCGATCTTACTAGGAAGGATAGAAAGTTTCTTTGGACTCCAAAGTGTGATGAGAGCTTCAATATCTTGAAAGCTAAACTCACTTCTACTCCTATTCTAGGTGGCCCAGATACTTCTAAACCTTTCCAAATCTTCTGCGATGCATCTCTTCAAGGACTAGGCGCGGTCCTCATGCAAGAACGCAAAGGTATGGCTTATGCATCTCGTCAGTTGCAGCCTCATGAGCTCAACTATCCTACACATGATCTTGAACTTGCAGCAATCATGTATGCCCTCAAGGCTTGGAGACCTTATTTGTTGGGGCACAGCTGTGAGATCTTCACTGATCACAAAAGTCTCAAATATCTCTTCAGTCAACCAGATTTGAACCTCAGGCAAACAAGGTGGCTTGAGAAGCTCTCAGATTACGACCTTACCATCTCTTACACTCCAGGCAAAGCTAATGTAATGGTTGATGCTCTCAGTCGCAAGTCCTATTGCAACAACCTCATGGTTGAGGACATCCAACCTCCTCTTCACGAAGAATTCAATAAGCTCAATCTTCAAGTGGTTCCTTCTGGTTATCTGGCAAGTTTGATTGCCACTCCTACACTTGAGGATAAGATCCGTGCCGCACAGTTGCGTGATTTTGGTGTCAAGAATATCAAAGCAAACATCGGCAAGGATAAGTACAAGAGTTTCTCTCTTGATGACAAGGGTATCTTGCTATTTGAAGAACGCATTGTAGTGCCCAAGCTTGACAGCTTAAGAGAGCTCATTCTCAAGGAGGCTCATGATACTCCGCTTTCTATCCACCCTGGCAGCACAAAGATGTACCAGGATCTCAAGTCAATCTATTGGTGGACCAGGATGAAGCGTGAAATTGCTCGCTATGTGTCTCATTGTGATGTTTGTTGTCGTGTCAAGGCAGTTCATCAGAGACCACCTGGACTTCTTCAACCACTGCAAATTCCTGAGTGGAAATGGGACAAGATCAAGATGGACTTCGTTACTGGGTTTCCAAAGTCCAAGAAAGGCAACGGTGCAATCTTTGTTGTCATTGATCGTCTCTCCAAAGTGGCTCACTTCTTCCCAGTCAAAGAGACAGTATCAGCTAGTCAGTTGGCAGAACTCTATATGACAAGACTGGTTCCGTTGCATGGTGGTCCTTCGGCAATAAGCTCGGTTCGTGGAAGTATCTTCACTTCTCGATTTTGGGATAGCTTTCAGAAAGCCTTGCGTACCAAACTTCTGTTCAGCACAGCTTACCATCCGTAGACAAGTGGACAGGTTGAAAGAGTGAATCAAATTCTGGAGAATATGCTCAGAGCTTGTGTTATCTCCTTTGGCATGAAATGGGAGGATTGCCTTCCGTATGCTGAGTTCTCCTACAACAACAGCTTCCAAGCAAGTCTAGGCATGGATCCCTTTGAAGCTCTCTATGCCTGCAAATGCATAACTTCTCTCAATTGGTCTCAAGCTGGTGAACGTCAATTCTTTGGCCCTGACATTATTCAGGAGGCTGAATAAAAGGTTCGCATCATTCGTGACAATCTGAAGATTGCCTAGTCTCGGCAGAAAAGCTATTATGATAGCAAGCACAGGGACATAGTCTATGCACCTGGTGATCAAGCTTACCTTCGTGTCACTCCTCTGAGAGGCATGCAACGCTTTTGCATCAAAGGCAAGCTCGCTCCGCGTTATGTTGGGCCTTTCAACGTTCTTTCAAGGCGTGGTGAGTTGGCTTACCGTCTGGAACTTCCTCCAAACCTCTCCAAAGTGCACGATGTCTTCCACGTGTCACAACTCAAGAAGTGCTTCCAAGATCCAGGACGTGTAGTTGATCATGGATCAACTGAACTTCGAGAAGATCTCTCTTATGTGGAATAACCGATTCGCATTCTTGAGGAAGCTGAACGTCGCACTCGAAACAACACTGTCAAGTTCTACAAGGTTCAATGGTCTCATCATTCTGACAAGGAAGCTACATGGGAACGTGAAGACCACCTCCGTGCCGAGTATCACGACCTCTTCGTTACTCCATGAAGAATCTCGGGGCGTGATTCCTTTGAGGGGGGAGTGTTGTAAAAGCCCATTTGTAACTTTCCAAAAATATGTGGTTGGTTGTGCAATAAAATGTTGAATCATGTCATCATTTACATATGTGGTTGCATTTAATTAAATATGATTGCATCAACATCTTTTTTTCCAATTTAAGTTCTTATTTTAAATTCAAATGCTTTTCAAATAAAATTCAAATGGAGTTTCAAATTATTCATAAATAATTAAACCAGATATTAAAATGACTATTTTGAAACTACTAAAAATTGTGTAAAAGTTTTGTCATGTTTTCTTTCTCTGATTTTGTTAAAAGATAAAAACCAGAAAAGAGATAAAAAGAAAAACTATGTAGAAAAAAAAACAGAGGAGATGGGCTCCCGTCCGAAATGGGCCCAGGGCCCAGGCTAGCCACCTCCTGACTTTCCTCCTGGGCCGGCCCATGTCCGTCGTCGTCCTCGTATGGACGAGGAGGTCGACCTCCCTTTCCACCGTGGTTATGGCCACTGCCTCTGCCTCCTCCCCCCCCACCTCGCTGCCCCACTTCTCTCCTCTCCTCTCCTTATTAATCTGTGTCGCATCGCCCCCGGGACAGAAACCCTAACCCTAGCCCCCTCCGCCGCCGGGCCTCTTTCCTTGCTTCCTCCACCCGAAACCACCGGAGCGGCCGCCGCCGCGTCGCCACAGTCCTTCCTCACTCCATCGCCCCCGCACCGAGCACCACCGACGAACACCGCGGTGAGCTCCGGCCCCCTTTTTCCCCCTCTCCTCCGTTCGGGTAGTCCCCGGAGAGACCGAACCGTCCACGCCTCCGGTTCCATCCGTAGTGCCGCCGGCGTCGAGGAAAAACACGACGCTTCGTCCTCCGTTCCTCGCGTCCGAGCTCGAAAATGGGTTCGCCCACACCCACTGCACCCGCACGCCCGCACAAACGCAGCGGCGTCGCTGAGATGAGGTCGCTGGCGTCGATTTCGTCTGGCGCGCCCCCCTGTTCCCGTCAGTTCGTCAGAGTAGTGTTCCGGGGCTCAGTTTAAATAGCCTCTGGCGATTATCCTCTCAAAATCACCGATCCAGCTCATTTGGTTACTGCGTCCGATCCGTTCCTTGCGCTCGCCAGCGCGTCGCGCGTTCGATCCCCACGGGCGAGTTGGAAAAAACCCCTTTTTTGGTGTATTGCGCGCCGCTGACAACCGGGCCCCACCGGTCAGCGACCGCAGTAGCCCGCAACACGCACACACGCACCAGTGTGGCCTAGGGCCCGCTTGTCAGCCGCTGGGTGCGCCCCCGCTGCGGTGAGAAAAGTTTCGGGACGTGCTATTTTTGCATCGGAGCCCCCTGGTTCCTAGTTTTGCACAGAGAGCCTCGCCAGTAATGTTTCTATCACGGATAAGTCCCTGGGTGTTTCAGAAACACCCCTAGGTTTATAAATGCAATAACTTTAAATCTATAACTCAAATAAAATAAACTTTATATGTTTTATATCAGAAAAATGCAATAAACATTAATATAACATTCTTATGTCATTTTGCATCATTCATTTTAAATGCTCAGTTTAATTTAACAATTGCAATTAAATGATTAAATATGGAATGAGGGGTAATAAATATATCACGCTCTAATTCCATTAAATTTGCTAATATCTTTATACCATGTCTTGCCATGCTAATAAACATTTATTTTGAATGAAGTTAAATAAATTGCATCTAAATAGTAAATATGGAATGTGTGGGCAAAATAATTAGTTAATGTCTATTCCATTTAAATTAATTAGATCACCATACCTGCTACATATGTTAAGCAACATTTAAATTGTTGGCTACACAAATAACTTGCAACCTAATCTTTTGTCGGGATTTCCTCCTCGCTTTAAATATGACCTAATCATCTCATACCATCATGCACCGTCATTTGGTTGCGCATTTCATTCTATTGATATTGTTTCCTATTGTATGTGTTTTGCTCTTCTCTGGGTAGACGACGACGTGTCTGTTGTTGATACTTTCTTCCTTGAGATTCCAGCTTTTGTGCCGGGCCACAAGCTGACAGGCAAGCTTCTGCTAACCGTTTACACCATTGTTTGGTTTTCATCCTTGCCTTTTGATCTATGCTATCCTAGTTATCGATTCTTGAATTGCGATCCCATCATATGTGTATCCTGCAGCCCATACAGCTTTATCCCCACATCCTATCACATGTTGTATGTTTATCTGTTAGCCTTGCGAGTCGTAGTGCATGGTTAAGGTTGGTTCGGCGAGTCTGTTTGTACTATGTCATTTATACTTAGCATGATAGTTTGTCTACTTTAATAAAATGTTATCTTCTGTTGGAAATTATAATTAAAATATAAGGCACCGGCGGAAGGCCTTGCGAGGTGCTTTGTTCTGCTAAGTGTCAACCTAGGAACTCCGTTCTTGTCCTCGGATCCAATTTTGAGCGCACTAACCGCTTGTGGGAGGCCCTATGGAGCCCCCCGCGGCTTCGATCTAATCCGCTTCTTATCCAGGGCGCCGCAAGTAGTTCGGGCTTTCCATTTGATGCATGCATATGGTTACCTAACAATCTCATGATGATGGAGTAGTCGATTCTCATATAGGGTGTCACGTTCTTAGAGTGCTATGAAGGTCGATCCCACGGGCACTAGACCTGATTAGCCGTGCACACAATCATGCGGTTCCCTGAATGGGTTGTAGAGAAGAGATTTGCCGTGTTGAGATGCCCTACCTTCTGGTTTGCATTTTTGGGGTTGATCGAACGAGTACGGTCCAGTAGTGCACCCCTGCAGGGTATAATCTTATCGATGAGCCGTGTCCACGATTATGGACGACTTGGTGATGATGCTGGCTAATAAGATCATAGACAACTTACACCTAATCATTGTTAATTAACCTGACTAGTAATATAGAATTACTTTCACAATAACTTGTAACTAAAATTGTTCAAGGTGTGAGTATTCCCGAATTGCTTCCTTGTACTTGGTTGAGGGGGTTAATCCGAGAATGGGTTATGATTGGTGTTAGTTGTAGATGGTTAACTTATGCGCTCTCTTATCCCTCTCTAACTTAGACGGAAGTTGTAGCGTGTCTCTATTAGGTTGCTAGTGCTGCTGCCGCTAAGTCCACTTAACCCCATACTTTGGAAGTCTTACAGTTTTGTAACATGTTATCTTAAGCTTGTTCGATACGCTTCGGTGTATTGACCAGTTCGTGGGCTGTGGTTTTTTTGCAGTTGAGGATTCTCCGCACGACCAGGTTGGTGGATACTACGTGGAGTTCGACGGCGAGATCTACGACGAGTAGTTAGAGTTCCCCTGGGCTTCTTCCTGGTGGACCGCGTGGATGGGCCTTCTTTTCCGTTTCGGCCTTGAGCCCTTTGCTTCTTGTCTGTACTCAGACCGGCTTGTTTTCCGCTGCATGATGTAATGTTGGGACATGTGTCCTCTGATTGGTGACATTCGCTATATTTTGCTCAGTGAGAGCTTTTGAATAATTATTTCATTTCTTTGTGTTTTAGGTTTATTCTGTGGTTTCAACTTGTTAAAAATCCGACTCGTATACCATATGTGTATGGTTGAAGTATACGAGTTGAAAACTTTTTGGGTTCTTACGTACACAATCTTGAAACGTATGTGACGTTGGGATCGCCAAGAGCTGTCGGCCGATGATCCATTTCGAGCCTGGCCTGCATGTTTCCTGGGATTGGTATTCGCTATATTTTGCTCAGTGAGAGCTTTTGAATAATTATTTCATTTCTTTGTGTTTTAGGTTTATTCTGTGGTTTCAACTTGTTAAAAATCCGACTCGTATACCATATGTGTATGGTTGAAGTATACGAATTGGAAAACTTTTTGGGTTCTTACGTGCACAATCTTGAAACGTATGTGACGTTGGGATCGCCAAGAGCTGTCGGCCGATGATCCATTTCGAGCCTGGCCTGCATGTTTCCTGGGATTGGTATTCCCCAGTATGCTCTTTGTTGTGTGGCCCAACCGATATGATTTGTTTGTGTAGGCTGAATTCAGGGTCTGACAGGGTGTGTGCTGAGGACGGGGTATGGCGAGGCTCTCTCTAATAAGCGCATGCAAGTTCAGATCTAGACCTCCCCTTCTCTCTCTAATTGCCGAGGTGGTGGACGGAGGTGCGGGAGGGGTGGATATGTGTGAAATTTCATAAAAATAACCCTTTGGGCAAAGTTTAGCAAAAAATAACCCATTTTTAAAACTATTTTGAAATCTAATCCTTCGGAGGGTAGCGCCATGCCCCTCGGCGCTATCCTTAAAAGGGTAGCTACAAGCCCATGGCGCTACCCTACTTGACTTAGCCGTTTTCGAATGAGGGTTCTACAGGGTAGCGACGAAGGCTGTGGCGCTACCACACAGAGGGTAGCGCCGCATCGTTGGTCGCTGCCAAAAAGGGTTAGATTTTAAAATAGTTTTGAAAAGAGTTTATTTTTTGCTAAACTTTATTCAAAATGTTATTTTTGTGAAATTTCACTGGATATGTTGCTCTGTAGGCGGATCTGCTCGTGGCTTCGCGCGGTCTCGAGTATGGCATGTTCAATAAGCACGTTCGGGGAGTGTTCATGGTGTATCGTGCGCGACGTCACGTGGCTTCGCGTGGTCTCGATTATGGCATGTTCAATAAGCACGTTCTGGGAGTGGTCATGGTGTACGTGCGCGACGCCAGGCTACAGTTGCACTTCTCCAACAGGATTTCAAGATGGGAACCGAAACATGTGATGCAGAGAGCTTGCTCCTTCATCAAGCGACGATGCCCCTTCCCCTTGGTATGTTCCTGCTCTTCTTCTGGCCGGCCGGCAGGCCGTGGTGGCGAGGGAACTGAAGGATCAAGTGTAGTGACTGCTGGGATGGAGGGTGTTTTGCTGTTGGTTCCTTGTGTGTCATACACGGTGGCTCTTGTCGCCGCCGTGATCCTCGGCCGGCATGGCGGCCTTTATTCTACCTCCTTGTTAGAGGCTCTTTGAGCCCTGTGTTGGAGCTTGACTTCTTCGAGTTGTCATTGGTGCGTCCCCGGCGATTCCTAGAAGGCTAGTGTCAGCGGCTCCTCGTCGAAGGAGAGACAACGAGTTTATCCATTTCTAATCTCGGTGCGGCCAGCGCCTCAAGGTCAGCGGCGAATGCTGGTGGTGGAGACCTCATTGGACCCGGTTGCTTTTTTCTATTTGTTTCAAGTGTGTGTAACAAGAGAGGCCTTATCTTTAAATTTTAGCTTCATTAGTGTAAGTGTTAAAATGTTAAAAAATGCGCTCTTTAATTTCGCTACGTGATTCTATATGAGAGCAGCTGAACATAAGACACATTATCATTGTTTTTAACGGACAGGGCCTTTTGTGTAAGGCACACGAAGATACACACTGGATGCGAGAAATTTAAATGTATGTTTTGCAAAATAAAACAAATGTAGGTGTGCAACATATAATCTCAAGGGCCAATATATTCCTCCGAAATGGCGTTGTGCTACTGAGTTCACTTCCACTTATCGTCTTATCGAGCACAGTTGTATGCCACGGTTGCATAATTATCCTGCAGAATAACCACGGTTGCATAATCCTCTCATTTTCCAATAAAAGAAAGAGATAATCCTCTCATTTTGACTTCGACACATCATGTGCCAGTTCTTTCCCTTCAAAAAAAAAATGTGCCAGTTCTTGTTAGTGCATTCAAAATATTGTCATTGTCACACACTTACATATACATATATTTGAATCAAGAAGAAAAGAGAACCAAGCAGGTCGACTTGAGTGTCGGAACCACTACACTGTCGTCCATCCTAATCGGTAGCTCGCCTGCACGTACAGAAACCACTAACTTGATTAGCAGCTAAACCTCCATCACTTACCTCCCATGTCCCATCCATGGCTCGCGCTGGTCCATGTATTATCTAAATCTAATCCAATTAGCACTCATTAGTGGAGCAATTGTTCATGGTCATCCGCCTCCTTCCACTACTAATGTTCTCCCCTTAATTACTTTCGCAGTGTTCTTCCTTTAATTTGTCCGGCTCTTCACCTCTTCGGCATAATGCAGCTACTTTAAGCAAGCAGATGCATAGATAGGGTTTATTAGGATTCCAAATTGCAATAGAATAGTTTGTGTTTGTGCGATCTTAATTCGGTCAGTGCATACCTTGATCAAAAGTTTTGCAGGTCCATCGTTATTAATACTATCTTTGTGGTGAACACTAATTAAATAACATGTATTTTGTCCTTTTAGGAGCAACTTTTCTCAAGAAGGAAAATTGCTGACCAACTGGATTTAGCACTGTAGGTAACCCATAGTATGTTTAATCTTAAAAAAAATATCAGTTTTGCTAGTTCTAAGTCTCCTGAGAACTCATGAGTTTTCGATCACGTCCAGCACCGTTCGATCATGCGCCAAGATGCATGCGGTTTTTTTTCATTTACGCTTTTTCCAATTACATGCAACTTGTAATAAAGATTTTTTTTAATTGTAACCGGGTTGCAACTAAATTTTGTCCAGTTACAAGTTGGTCGCAACTGATTTTTTTTTAATTTAAAAAAATTACAAGTGGGTTGTAAGTGGCTCCCAAATGAGTTTTTTTTAGTTACAATTGGGTTTCAAGTGGCTCGCAAGGCTTTTCCAGAGTTAAATAAATTTCACGTAAACCTCATCTTACGTGAGTTCTCTGTCGACTAAGCTCTAGCCACGCCCAAAAAATATAGACTCGTCTCTACTACAACAAACTATATTACGATAAGTTTTGTTCGGCTCCAGTAAGGGACAGTCGAGGACGGTGACATGTCTATGGCTCGTTCTATCTTTAATATGTTTGGCAAGAGAGGAATAAGAGAATATTCAGTATGGTGCAAGACCGCCAGAACGCCTAAGATGAATTGTCATGTCTTCGGTTCATCTTGGTTTAATGTTACCACGAAACAGACTTTTGTCCCGCTTTATAAATAAAGTCACAGCGGTCGAACTGATACAAAGTGATGAGAGAACCCTCTTACGAAGCAGATCAGAGATAAATACATAAAAGCAAATAAAAAGTTTAATGTCCGGCCCTTTTAAATACACATTTTGATGTGCTTTCTTGCCATGTAATTCCAATGATTCTTTTCCCTATAATGAAAAATAGCAGTGCTCCTGTTTTTGTAAACCAAAAAAAAGCAGAGGGAGAGAGCATAACACAATTCACATACTTTAACATTGACCAAAAGTTTTTGTGATGGAGTTAAATATGTTGCACCATGTCAATCCTGTTTTTTTTTATGATGATCCAAATTCATATGACGATATGAAGTGAGTGGCTAATTTTGGAGCGAAGCGGAGACCCGTCGTCGAAGGCTTGGGCCGTAGCGCCCCCGCGGTACAGTATGGATCGTATCCAAGTCAGATTGCAACCGACTTAGGTTTTGTCCACTATAAATACATGTTGTAAGCCTCCTGTTGAATAAACCCACGGCGTTTATAACCTCACCCCAATATAGTGGAATATTGCTGACTGACCCATGGTTTTTCCTCTACTTTATTTGGAGTAGTTTTTTACGTTAAATCTCGTGTCCCCGTTGGTTTGATCTTTCGGCTCTCCATCGGTTTCTTGCTATCTTGTGTAACCAATCCTATCACTTTATCACGCTCTTGTGTGCCGATGTTAGGCTAATAGACCACATGTCTACCTGTGGTCCACTCAGCTTAACACTAACGCGAAGGACAACCATTCAGAACATAGCACAACAAGGGGCGGTGATAAGAAATGGCTTCCTGTTAATTATCCAATAAAACTCTTTTTAAGCATACCTTAAAGAGTGAAAGGTCAACGTAAAAGCCAAGTCGAGCGAAAGGGTTTACCCTAATTTGCTCATTTCAAGGTCGCAAATCACCATCAAGATTGACCGCCTGTTTAATTTCTTGCGGCCAGGGAACTTGGCAGCACTGAGCTGTGAAGAGTGAAGACGACACGCACATACGCACTAGCTAAGGGATACCGGATTGCAGACCTGCTCGGGACAGTTTTCAACTTTTTCACGGAAATTTTATTTAATGGTTTGTCACTTTGTCTACCGTCTGGCTTTTCATTCTTTGACCATCTAGTAGGCCAAATAAAAATTGGGTTTGGCAAACAGTAAAATAAGTTGGGTCTGGTCGGATTTTCGTTGGCTGGCAATGAATGTGGCCAAGTTGCAAAATCTGGACACTGCTAAGTTGATATTAAAATTTTGAACGCAGCATACATGAACCAGGAAAAATTTCTAGTTCATATTATGACACCATCAACTCTAAACTCCGAACTTTCCAAACCGCTGAAGACCCTATTGCCGGGTTTTTTTTTCATTTTTTTTCTCTTTTTGAAAAGGTGAGAACATTCAGACATGTTTTTTTTCTAGAGAAATATTCAGACATATAAGGAATGCTTTTACGTGACAATACCTAAAGCAGCCAAATCACTATGCATATCCCATTCTATAAAATGTGGGTAGAAAAATCTTCCTCTTTTGATTGATGAAGTTTTCTTCGGACACTCACTTTATACTATTCTCCAAAACTGTGAATTATTAGTTTTTTAGAACTTGGAAAATAATAGGTTTATTACAATTGGTTTCATAATTCCGGACTCAAATGAGAACAAGCATCATAAGGTTAAAGGCGAAGTTCATTTCATAAATAATTTATGCTGGCCACATCTTCAGCAGAAAATAGTAGGTTTCTCTTCACATCTTCATAAATGCTAAGAGTAGTTTTTTTTGTTAAAACAGTTGGTAGCCGGTTTGGTTTTTATTTGCAGCATGTGTGAGCACTTGTTTCATTTATGGAAGTCGGGGTTTAATTCATTTTTACGAATACATAATTACCCTTTCACCGGGTATTTGTGTGCGAGGTTCCAACTCTTTAATATGTGCAATTATGAGAAAATTTGTGAGGTCCAACATGTTTTTGCTCCCGAAATACTTTTTGGTGTTCTTTGATGATATTCTGATATATAGCTAAGACCAAACAATAGTATGTGAGTCATGGGATCTAACTGTATAGAATGTGTTAAGATCATCTGAGTCAAACCAAATTTGTGCTCTCTTTATCAAAATATGAAAAGTGTAACTTCTATCCTAACTTAAACTTTTGTAAAATTGACATGTGGAGTTTTCATAAAGAAGTATCACACCTATAGTACCAAGAAAATACACTATGAAAAACATATTTTTGTGATGGATCTAGTTATGTTGATTCAATATTATAGATGTTAATACTTTTCTATGTGAACTTGATCAAACTTACAACAGTTGACATAATTAAGACACAATTTGTACGTCTTATATATTTTTTTGGAACGAGAGACCACCTTTTATATAGTAGTGCAAATAGGGAGATTCCCTAATACCCCCCCCCCCCCCCCCCCCCCCCCCCCGGGTCACTTAAACTCCACATGTCAGTGACCCATCAAAGGGGCCTGTGGGCGATACTTAAGTGACCAGGGGGGGTTATCGTAGATTATCCCGTGCAAATAAGACAATGGCCCCAAATATAAACATGGATGATAATTACCTGGGATTGCACGTTGGTGTATTTTCAGTTCCTTTGTTTCACTTAATTTTCATCTCAAAATTGGAGACAAATTTTGGTCAAACCGGAGAGCAACTGTGGAAATACTCATGCAGTTACCATGAACACCATGGGATCCGAACCTGATCATCAGATATGATTCTCAATGCTGCTGGCGGCAACATGAGCTTGTCTACTCCAACTGACGAGATCCCAACACTAGGATCTTTGACCGGCACGATTGATCGAACTAGTCCGTGAAGCTATGGTGACTAGACTGCATGATGTGATAAAAGCCAGCATCACTTCGCTACCCGCATGATTGATACACCACACATGCAGGCAGGGCATGAGAATGGCAGTTGGAATAATTTTAACCGTGGGCAGAAAAAAAAAAGATGCTGGATCAGGTGTTATCTGCACGAACGAACTAAAACCACATGAATGAAGTAGGAAAAAGGTGTAACAGATTGGGCGGCAGATTAGTTTCTTTAGGCACAGTGGTACTTGCACCATGCTGTTAGGCGTTGCTAGCTTCCACCATGGGTGTCATGGACGACAGCGGCAGCAACTTTGCAAGTGGTTTCCTTAAGCAATTAAAAGGTGGTGAGTGATATAGGGAGGTGAGGTGGTGACACCGTGCGTAACGAGAACTGAACCTGATCGCCCCCAACAGCCACCTACCTCAGACCAGGTGCTAGTGCCATTCCTGCGTTTGCCCAATTCCCCCTTGTGCAACCAAAAGGTGGTGGCATATATCCAGGGCCACATGTTGATCATATATATGTGTGTAGCGTCCTGTGCGGGCATTGGACAGCTCATATTTGTAAAATAGAGGGAGGGAGGGAGGGGAGGAATGGAGATGGAGATGGAGATTGTTGAAGAGTATGAGCTGAATGAGATAGATGACACATTGCATGGCTCTGTAGGGAGCAGGCTCTCCCTGTTTGCAACGGAGCTCAAGTGGAGGGGCAGCAGCTGGCACAGCAGCAGTGCCTTGAGGCTCCCAACGAATTGCTATGGCAGCAGCTTTGTCATAGACCCTAATGGAAGGTAAGATCGAGCTCTCTCTCTCTCTGGGTTTGTCCGTGTTCAGTTAAGATAGATACCCGACGAATCCAAATAGTACTGAAAAAAGATTCAGATGTAGCTACAAAAGCAAGCAATGAGTATCAACGAGTAACCAATTAGAAAAGTTCTGGATGAGAAATTGGGGAGCCAATTAGATGGACGTACCACGCAATGCCATGAAGGCCTAGCCAGCATGGTTCTTGATGATCAGTGTGCTCTGCTCCGCTGCAGATTGTACAGGATGTGGTCGAACATGATGTTCCTGTGGTCCATATACTCTGTCTTCTACACCCCCTTTGCCTTCTGCTTCTTCCGGGGTATCCCCGAGCATTTCATGGACCTCGAATGCGCGCAGCTCGTCTTCCTCGTCGACGTCGCCGTCCACTTCTTCCTCGCCTACCGGGATCCTCACACCCATAGGTTGGTCCACGACAAGCAGAGGATTGCCCTGCGGTGAGAGCTCTGTACTAACAATGACAGAATGACATGAGTAGCGACAATATAATGTTTCTGAATTTCTCATGTGTTCTCATCTTTTCAGTTACATCAAAGGCAGTTTCGCTCTGGATATGCTTGGATGCTTCCCTTGGGATGCCATCTACAAGGTACATCATGATCTCAAGAACCAGTACAACTTTTCTGCATCAGAAAAGGAAGGGGGAAATAAGGAAAAAACATACAGACACCGTTGTTGCTTATTGTGTGATCAGTTTACAGGGAGGATGGAGATGGTGAGGTACCTGGTGTGGCTCCGCCTGTACAGAGCGAGGAAAATCCAGAGCTTCTTCAAGAAGATGGAGAAGGACATCCGCATCAGCTACCTCTTCACGCGGATCGTGAAGCTGGTCACCGTCGAGCTCTACTGCACCCACACTGCCGCCTGCATCTTCTACTACCTCGCCACCACGCTGCCACCGGCACACGAGGCGGGCACATGGATCGGGAGCCTCACCATGGGAGACCACAGCTACATCAACTTCAGGAAGGTGGACCTTCTCACACGCTACGTCACCTCCCTCTACCTCGCCATCGTCACCATGGCAACAGTCGGTACGCAGCCAGATGTCCATGTGTAACGAACTTCAAAGGTTGCAGTTATTATTCTCACACGAAAAATGGTGTGCAGGTTACGGCGATATCCATGCCGTGAACACGAGAGAGATGGTGTTCATCATGGTATACGTCTCCTTCGACATGCTGCTCGGTGCGTACCTGATCGGAAACATGACAGCACTCATCGTCAAAGGCTCCAGGACCGAGCGGTTCCGGGACAAGATGACGGAGCTCACCAGGTACATGAATAGGAATAGGCTGGGCAGCGAAATCAGGTCCCAGGTGAAGGCGCATCTATTGCTGCAGTATGAGAGCAGCTACAAGAGAGACAGGATCATCGATGACATACCGGTCGCAGTCCGGTCCAAGGTACAGTCAAAGTTAATTTTCTCTAATACTGTAATAATGATGGTGAAGATTAGCTCTGGGTTATGTTCTGAAGCTGTTTTAGTTAGTTTGAGCATTTTATTTTGCAATTTTCCCAGACACTGTACTTGGACATGATTTCAAAAGTGCACCTGTTCAAAGGATGCTCAGAGGACTTCCTGAGCCAGATTGTAAGAACTTCAGTGCATTCATGCAATGTTTTCTCATTATGGTGTTTTAATTATATAATTTATTCAATGCCTAAATTTGTAATTTCAGGTGGTGAAATTACATGAAGAATTCTTCCTCCCCGGGGAAGTTATTTTGGAGCAAGGCACTGTGGTGGATCAGATATACATTGTGGGGCATGGATGCCTGGTACTAATTCTCACTGAATTGAACAATTTTAGAATCATCCATGATTTATGTACAGGGTCTGTTTATGAAAGAAACATGCATAAATCAAAAAACAACTGCAATGTATGACTGACCTTCACCTATTGTGCGCCTTGTACACTGACAGGAAGAGATTATGACCGGAGAAGGTGAATCAGAACAGGTCATCTCTGAACTGCTTCCCTACAACGTAGTCGGTGATGTCGCAGTAATCTGCAACACTCCACAGCCATATACAGTTAGAGTCTCTGAACTCTGCCGCCTTTTGCGAATTGACAAGCAGTCCCTGACTAGCATCATGCAAATGTACTTCAAGGATAGCCGACAGATACTGAGCAACCTACTTAAGGTACATCCTAATTTACTATTCCCTCCGTCCAACAAAGGATGTCTTGAATTTGTCAAAAAGAGCATGTATCTAGACATGACTTAGTGTATAGATACATGTTCTTTTTGACAAAGTCAAGACATTCTTTGTTGGACAGAGGGAGTAGTAGAATCATATTATATTTTAGTGCTTCAACGCACAACTTAGAGGTGATTTGTTCTACAGGGAAAAACAACTGAGTCAAAGGGGAAGCAGCTGGAATCAAATATCACATACCTGATAGCAAAGCAAGAAGCAGACCTGGTTCTTGGAGTCAACAATGCTGCCTATGATGGAGACTTGTTCCGGTTAAAAAGCTTGATCAGCGCAGGAGCAGATCCGAGTAAACCGGATTACAATGGAAGGACCGCATTAGTACGTGAACTGCTGCACATTATCTTCAGGATTCCATTGAAATTCACCATGAAGGATATTTATTCTCCTCACGAATATTTGGAAGATAACAAGATTCAAATTAATTAGTGGCAAAAATCAAGCTGAGGAATGTAACCGAAGGACCAGCTCTTAACATTTTCCCTCACCTTTGCCTTGCAGCATGTTGCTGCATCGAGAGGATACGAAGATATCATTAGGTTCCTTATCCAACGAGGAGCAAACGTCAACAGCATAGGTAACAAATTAAACATAGACAGCTCAGATCATACGGTAAAAGCACTAGCTAACACATCTGAGTTCTGAAAACGCAGATAAGTTTGGGAATTCGCCTCTGCTGCAAGCGGTGAAATCAGGGCATGACAGGATCATCTCGCTCCTGGTCGCGCAGGGAGCGGCCCTGAACCTGGAGGACGCAGGAGGTTACCTGTGCAGGGTGGTTGCCGAAGGCAAAATCGACCTACTGCGGAGGCTGCTCAGGTTTGGGATCGACCCCAACTGCAGGAACTACGACCGGAGGACACCCCTCCATGTTGCCGCCGGAGATGGCCTGCCGCTCGTCGCCAGCATGCTGGTGGAGCTTGGGGCCGACGTCATGGCCAGGGACAGGTGGGGGAACACGCCGCTCGACGAAGCGACGAGATGCGGCAGCAAGCCCCTGGTGAGGATCCTGGAGCAGACTACAGCTGCTGTTGCAGCCGATCAGTAGAGTGATTAAATTCATCGGTCCATTGGTTTTAACACCTGTAATTCATTTAGGGTAGGGCGGTAGGGTAGGAACAATTGACAATGCAATATTCTTACTGAGGGCAATGATATCACATATTGATTTTTAGAGAGAAATAGCTCGATACACCCGCAAAGATATCCATCCAGTGTGAGAGTAACAATGAAAGGCAGAGCAAACGGATGTCAGTTCAACTCACCAACAAATTATTTCATTACTTTAGAGGAGGCTTTCCCCGCTCAACATCCATCAACACCAGTAAAGAGTAAGACAGCAGATGACCTACTCATACTACCAATGGACAACCTATACTATGTTCAATCAGACAATGTGATCATGATTTTGTTTTGAAACCGTATCAAAAAGGAGATATCACAAACTGGCAGGGGTTCGAACACGAGCTGACGGCCTGTGCATTCTACAAATCCACCTCACCTCCCCATCACCATCCAATATCCTAACATGTCACGAAGCTAAAGCAACAGCAGAGCAAACAGCAGCGTCTGGAAATGAGAGATTTCCCCAGTTCAAGCATCACCGGTCACCACCAATCCACCATCACAACCTCCTAACACATCAGCAAGAAACTTTCATCTTACTTCTGTAGCTGCAACCAGGGCACATGTAGCACTCGATTTCGTCCGCCTTCTCAGAAGTCATCCCGACACACTTGCCGTGGAACCACCTCTCACAGTGGTCACAGCCAATCCAAAAGTACCCGTCGTCAGTGGCATAGGTCTCTTCACAAGCGGCACAGTTGGTTACAGCTTCATCATCCACGCCTCCTACTCCGTTGACACAGTCCTCTTCCTCGAGCACTGCCCAGGCCAAATTTGCTGGCTTGCTGTTACAGTTGGTGTTGTTTTCTTCCTCAAGCACTGGGACGGCCCGCTTCACTGGCTTGCTGTTAGAATTGCTTTGTTTTGGTGGCTGGAATGGGACGCAGAATGAGTGGTATAAATAGTGAGTAAAAATAAGGCATGATGTGGTCCGCGAATGTTTACCTGGGAGATAGACTTATTTTTACTGCTACCTTTGGGGCTCTGCACTTGACACTTATAACTTCCTTTCACAGCTTCGTAGACAGTGGGAAGTTTATTGATCATCTTGAAGAGTTTGTCCCTGCAATTATAATTCATGCGCCACTTAAACAGCATTACTAAACTCCACGATAACAATCAGAACTTCGTACCAAACTAAACACTACTCCGGATGAACCTATCTAGGCTAGCATAGAAATGGCATGTATCACAAAGCAAGAATGTTAAGGAGCTCATGTCAAATAAGGTCATAACCCAGTACTATCATGTGCGCTTGCAGTTTGGAGGACAGCATCAGGTAATAAAGAAGTTCTTATACTCCCTCCGTCCCAAAATAAGTGTCTAGATACATCACCTTTTTGAGAGACTTGAGACACTTATTTTGGCAAAATTTGCTTTACAAGTTACACAAATCTCCTACTCCTTCCGGTCCGATTTAATTGTCACAGGTTTAGGGAAGGTTTTGGCAAAATTTTGCCTAAACCTGCGACAATTAAACCGGATCAGAGGTGAAAGCAAATTGGTCCTCCAAATTCGTTTCGTAGACAAGAACAGGAATGCCGCCCATCTTAGCCAAAGAATGCCAAATTTAACAACAAACAACATACATGTTCCAGCCCAATTTTCCCGAAGATATATGAATGGCCAGAAACATAAATGATAAACAATGCAATCTGTGCACCATTAAAACTGAAACAATTGCAAATTATCCATTGATTATGATATAAACAGAATATAATTAGAGCATCCTCAATGCTAGACGCTTGTGCAAACAAATAATAAAGAAAATAAAAATAATTTGCTAGGCGCTCACTTTTCCAACGCAACACTGCTTGTTCAGATGCTAATAATTGAGTTAAACCACTCGTTTGCCCAACCCTGGGGAATATTCGCAACCGCCCAGCAGCCAAAACAGAAAAATCGGTAGCGCCCCCTTCCAGTGGTATTTAAAACTCTAGAGGAGCTTCCGGCGATTTTTTTGCGTCGAGGCCAAATATGAGCAAGGGATTGGAGGCGATAATCATGCATCAACCAGTAAACTAATCCTAGCACCTCAGGCAAACGCTAGTGTTCCGCGTTTGGTAATTGAAGTGCATTTGTTTATTGAAGTTGCAACATCATTATAAACAGTGATAAATGCTAGGATACTCATGATTTCTTGAAACATGCTAAGTACAAATATCAGTACTGATACTTTCCACCAAATATCCAACAGCATCTCAGGCAATATCCATTCCAATTTCCAAATACTACTCCACCTACCAATTTGATCAGTTTTTATTTAGTTCGTATAAATTTCAATTAATAGAGATTATATTAACTTAGTAAGATTTCAAATACTTGAGAGAATATATGCTCAAGTACAGACTACTGGGTTGCATGAAATGTAAACAGATGTAGAAAGTATTCTAGGTTCTACGAGTAATAAAATGCAGAGAGTAAAAGAAGAAAACACTTTTTAAAAATAGAAGAGTAATTATCGGATTGAATTAGAAGAAATATTAGTAAAAGGACCTGAGACTAACAGATCTAAAACCATGGCACTTGAGTACAACGAAATGAATGTATGAAACAGTACTGAACATCCTTGACTCCTTGTGACGTCTTATATAATTAGGGACGGATGTAGTATAACACTAGCAGTAAAAAATAAGATCAGACCTGTCATCTCTGTCAAATGCAACACGACCGGCGTGGTAAAATGCCATGGACATTAACCATGCATCACTATGAACAGCTACTAGAGATAGCCAAACTTCCTTGGGAGTTCCGTCACGAGCAAAGTTTATCCCACATACTGGCTCAGGAAGTTCAACCGGAACTTCCTCAAGTGGCAGATTCACTTCCCATGTCCCATTAGGCCGTCCATAGAGGCACAAGGCCTTCTCCTCTGGCAAAAGAAAAAAATAAATAAGGGTTGTATTTAATCAGAAATTGCGCCTAGAAGATGAAAACTTGGTTTCGGTTACCCTAAACAGGACATACACATAATGTGCAGGCTAATACTTGCAGTGTCATTAATTAATAAAAGCCCACAAGCACATAAGAGCTGATGCTGACACGGAGTACAGCAAACACTGCACATTTTTGCAGCCAGAGCAGCTGGAAGAGGCAATTGGGAGTTTGGGACTTCCAATTCTGCAGTTCAAGCAATCGGTCAGTCAAAGCTAGACAGGCCGTTCCAATTTACCCACATTGTTAGCATTCACGGTAGTTTATCAGATCTACAGCTGAATATAAGCACAAGTGATGGCTACATGTATTCCTACCACCGAGACTAGTGGTCCAAATCAGCACCAGCAGCAACTACAGCAAGCAGGACGAGAACGATCAAATAGCGTCAGGGAAACTACAGCAACCACACTAAAAACACTGCTCTGCTCCCAACCCCCAATATCAACAACAGAAGCAACTAAAAAGACTCACCAGGGTCGCACTGCTCGTAGAACTCTTCCACATCTGCGGACCACGAACCCGAAAACAAATAAACAAAAGCATCAGCGCGAAAACAAAAGCACGCACCAAAATTCACACTGCGAGATAGAGAGACCTTGGGTGAGGGCCTTCACGATGCCGGCGCGGCGGCCGCGATACTGCCTGAAGACGTCCTCCGGGGAGTGCACGTTCGGGTGGATGGCTCCCAAGAGGACTCCGTCGCCGTCGCCCATCGCCGCCACCCAGCCCGCGGCTGCCGGAAGGAGGAAGTGGTAGCCGCGGCCGCCGGTACCGGGTTTAGGGTTTCGGTGGTGGAGGAGGAGGGGATTCCACTGGAACAATCGGAGGGAGTGGGGAAGCCGGAGGTGATTAATCTTCGTGCCTTCCTGACGAAGCTGTGATTTTGAGGTTTTGAAGGAAGGTTGGCGATGTGGGGCCGGGTGGAGTTCGTCGGTCCCACCTGTCATTGACCGTAAGTGCGGCTCTGCAAGGCACCGGGCCGTAGGCCACATATATAGTGTTTTCCTTTTACATTGCAACAAGTGTAAATGCAAGTGTGCAACTCTCTCAAGTCCAACCCCCCACCCACCCCCCCAAACAAAGTGTAGAACTATCTATTAACTCCCTTGAAAAAACATTCAAAAATAATAATGGGAGATTTTTGTTTGGATGGAGTCAAAGTGGTGGTGACGTGGTGATGACGTCGTACTAGCATTTGTCCTGAGGGCCCTCCAGTTTCCACCGTCAAGACGGTGCTCACTTTGGTGTTGACGAGAAGATCGGAAAATTGGCGTATAGAGCATGATTAGCCTGAGTGCTTAAGCAAAAAAACAGATTTTTTTTGCCTTGTCAGAAACTTTGGGGGCTTACGAAACGCAAGGGGTGCCAGGTTTAGCATCGATGCCTAGACGCTGCTAACAAAATAACTGTTTTTTTACGTACAAGACTATGTGACTGAAGCCCCAAAAAGAGTTGCTAACAATGCAGACCAGAGCGCTTAGGCATATGCTTAGACCTTAACGAACAGGAGCTCTGTCATTGCATTAATAGAAGAAGAAGAAGAAGAAGAAGAAGAAGAAGAAGAAGAAGAAGAAGAAGAATTGATCCAGTTTATAAGGGGAAACCGGACATAAAACCATACACTGCACAGTTAATTACGGGAACCGACAAAACCGCACTAAAAAAATACTCTAACATTATGTTTGGATGTAGGAAAGTTTTCTGGAATTGGAATTGGACTAACAATTCCATTTCCCAGATGGAAAGGAAATGGGCTCAAATTCCATTTCCGTTGTTTGGTTGTATATGGAATTTGTGGTTGGAATCAGAGGGTGGCAGACAATTCCAATTCCTGTTTGGATGTATGAATCTTGGAATTGGATATTTTGTTGAGTTTAGAGAATATAAAACTTGCGCAAATGTATGAAAACAATTATATGAATATATTTCAATATTGATATCTTATTTTGCACAGGTAGTAACATTAAAAAATTGAAATCAATTCATGAATGATAACACAACTAGAAATTAAGTAGTTTACGATAATAATTTTGTCTCTAAAAATAGCACAAGTGGATGGCTCATGTCTCTTACACATAGCACATATAGATAGTTCGCAAACAACAAAGTGCAAAGTAGTCATACATCAGCCAAACATGGACTTGGTACATTAACCCAAGGTCAGGAGCCATGCCTTCCTTAACTCCACAGGGAGCGCCATGAGTGCTTCAACCAAGCGCTCATTGACAATCAACTTCCCATAAGCTTTCAGCATATCACTATCCTCCAAGTCTGGTACCATTTTTAGAGCATCAAGGATTTCAGTTGGAGGAGTCACCTTTGGCATACTTAGTGACTCGGTTGACTTCAAAGCATCTTGGAACGTCATCTTCACCTCTCCCATCATGCGCATGATAGCATCTCCAGTACGCTGCCTCTTTGGACCCATCATATGTTTTTTTAAGATATACTTCCGATATCTAACCGTTTCCTCCTCATCACTGAAGCAACTGGGGTCTCTAGGTGGCCTTTGAGTACTAAGATAAGCTAGAGCAACGCATGACACTTCAAAATATGCATAAGTCAGCAATATTCTTTTCCTTTTTCTTCTTCTGTTCTCTTTAGTAATGTAAGCAATCAACTCTTGTTGAGACATGATAAATAGCTACAATGCACAAACAAGTACAGAACAACGGTCACCCATTCATATCTAGTACCAAATTGCACACTATACTTGCAAGAAATCTAAGCAGCTGTTAGCACAAGCTCTTCTCGATTATCTGCAAATTTCAGACAGAACCGAAATTAGAAGAAGAGGAAGCAATAGCAGAGGAGGTGCGGGCTAAGCACGGTCGAGTGCTCCTGTGCACATCCGGCCACCCTCGCGGTGCGTCTCCGGCCGACGCCGCACTGCACATCACCGCCGCCGTCGTCCGCATCACCCACGCCGCCGTGCGCATCACCGCAGCCACCGTGCGCATCACCGCCGCCGCCAACCTAGGGTTAGGAGGGAGAGAGGAGGGCCCTGCGAGAGGGAGAGAGGACGGCGCCGCGAGAGGGGGAAAGGAGGGCGCAGTGAGAGGGAGAGAGGAGGGCGAGGAACTCACCCGGGGCGGCGCCGCCGGCGGATTCGACGGAGGGACGGCCGGCGGAGTGAAGACGAGAGGGAGACGAGCAGAGCGAGCTCGTACGCTCGGGTTCACGATTCCGCCTCTTTCCCATGGTGCGGGCTCAGAAAGATTGGAGCGAGCGAACATGTACGGGCGGGTGCGCTTGGAATTGCTCTGCGTTTCCGCGACCCAATTCCGTGACCACTCCAAACAGGTGAATTGGGCCCAGAAATTCCAGAAAGACAATTCCAGCCCATCTTTCACACATCCAAACACAGTGTAAGGGGAATTAAGACACATCATCGGAGCCGGAAACAAGAGTCCATGGGAAACACCTTGTATTCCGCAACACCAAGCAACACCACCCGGAGATCACTAACCTGACAAAGGGAGAGATTGCACCTAGCTTTAAGAAAACAACAACTAACCATTAACTTGAAGAAACTCACACTTGGAGCGCCGTCGGGATCACCACCTGGCATATGCTTAGCACTCTCTCTCTCTCTCTTTAAGCACCTACTTTTTGGAACTCTACGATGTACATTCCATAAGCATTGATTCGTTAGGGAGCTAACGGTTTTGTACAGTGTTCTCGCTCAAAGGCAACCAACTCGATGGAGTTTGTCGACGGTGATGATCTACGGCGGGATCAAGATCTAAGGGGTGTGAGGCTTATCGTCGACCAACATGACATAACATCTATTGGTCCCGTCAAGCCACTTCTGAAGTCCGATGGAAAGCAAGTGACGAGTGATTTTCACACTTCCCGTGAGCTTGGCGTGTGGGTGTCGTCCCTTCCATTTCTTGACATTGTGGCGTTGGTGAAGGTTGAGAATGACAACCGATGGTGAATTGGTGATGGATAATGGTCTTAATATTATTGTATTTTCTTTCTTTGGAGGTATGTTCTTCAAAAGATACATGACAGTTCTATCTAGACCCTTAAGGGAGCGCCTGTGTAGTGTATGTGGTATTTGATTTGGAATGAGCTCTATGCCATTCTCTGGGGGAATGTGTTTATATGTTTTTTTAATATGTATACAAACATGCATGTCGTTAGGAAACTAATGTTAGGTACCCATGTATTTATACAAACCGGCAACAATGAAACGCTGCACTTATACTATATTGGAAACGACAATGCCCACACGTTTTTCCACACTAGGGACATTATAACTGAGTCAAAAAGGAGGTCTCTCAGACAGTCAGCAATTTTAACCGTCCGATCAAACCATGTGTATGCTTTATGGCCACCCAATATGTTTCAGATCCCACATGGGCCGGTTGTCCCTAGAAGACGCTACTCTGTGCATCGAGTAAACCTTCTGTGGTTAATTGGGCTTCAGTTCCTCCCTAAAGCCCAACTTGGTCAGACGATAGAGGGCGCTGAAGCGGCGAGCAAGGGGAAGGGGATGCGGCGAGGTGGTCCTGGATGCAACCTAGTGAAAATATTTAAGACAACCATCTCATTGCAGAACATGAGACTATGGGAATTTTATTATAACAAACCACTCATGAAGTATCTTTTTTTCTTAACTCTATATTAATAAGATGTCTTAAAGGCATTAGTGAGCTCTTCACTTAGTCTTCATTTCTTCAAGATGTGTTCACCAAAGTCTCAACTCTCCTGTGATCATGCTTTTAGATCAAACCTTGAACATCAGTTGATCTTCTTTCTATCACCCTTTCTTGATTTTCATGTTACAAAACTTGGTCAGCCATGGTTCGACACATGAGTCCATCATGATCTCGACTTAGAGCCATATCTTGAATTGTTCTTGTATAATGGTATTCTTAAGATCTTGATCCTCCATGGCTTAACTCACAAGGTATATCAAGACTTTTTGAGATCCGCACACGAATTTCATCTTCATTTTCTTCTTCTTGATAATATCAAGTATATATTCAAATTAACAATTTTTATGCAAAAGAATATGTATCGTTATATTCATGACATCCAACATAATCTAGCACATGGTTTTCAAGAATTGCCTATTCCATTCCGAATCAAAATACGAAATATATCATTGCAATTTACATGTGAAACTTATTATTTATTTTTGTGTTATTTCTTTCATCTTCATTTTCTTCTTCTTGATAATATCAAGTATATATTCAAATTAACGATCTTTATGCAAAAGAATCTGTATCGTTATATTCATGACATCCAACCTAATTCAGCACATGGTTTTCAAGAATTGCCTATTCCATTCCGAATCAAAATACAAAATATGTCATTGCAATTTACATATGAAACTTATTATTTATTTTTGTGTTATTTCCATGCTTAAAAGTATTTCCTAAAGAGGAATAAATTTCAATTCTTGCATATAAGGATAAATCAGCACACGGTACGGCTAAGGGAAAAATTGTCTTATAACACACGCTTCAACGAACAACTGGCGGAAAATGAAAATGTGTACGCGGTGCAAATTTTTGTGTGGCATATTCCCGGGGAAATTTGCATGGCATTGGGCATGCGGGCATAATCTCAATGGTAGTATATGAGATCTTTTTATTAAGCGAGAGTTGATGTTCATGCTTGAATAATATAGCTTTTGAGTTTTGAGCTATCAGTTCATTCGACTTGAAATTTTGTGGTAAGATAGGTTAAAGCTGCACATTACCTAGAAGAATTCAGTTTTCACGGGATCATTATTTTCCTTCACCTTTCATCTTACGTGCACACGCATTCGGTCATACAAACATATATAACCTGTGGCTGTGAGCATCGCGAGTTCACCGGCGACATGCCTGGAAGTACTGTACTCGTCTAGTCATCTTAGTATTTGCTAAACTAAGCTCTTTGCTGAAAATGTATCTTTTTACCTTGCAGAGCATGTTCGGCTCATGTGTGATGTGTTAACAACTTAGCATTTTGTTTAAATTTTACAATACTTAGAAGCCACTTACAAAGAGTGACATGTGTCGGTGCACCCACATGCCGAACGTAACAATCTGATTGATGCCCCTCTATTCGGCCAATACACACATATCACATCTGTGTCACAGCCAAGTATACACCAACGCCCAATAGGTGGCGCGGCGAAGCGCGCATGCATGTCTAGTAAACATATATAACCTGTGAGCGTCACGAGTTCACCGCCGTACTCGTCTAGCTCATCCGTACAATTTATCGGCTATACGAACACTATTGCTACTATATACGCGTTAGCATAATTACAGTTGTGCAGAGAACCGGTGCGCATTACCAGTAATTCAGTATGCTGTATGTACTCGATCACCAGGCTGGCCTAGAGATCGAAGCTGTGACTGTTGAAATGGAACACGGCGCCGGGCTTCTCGCCGCTGCGGCGAAGGTTCTGCGACCTGCATTCCCTGGCCACGCTGGTCTGCAGACCCGCCGGCCCACACACGAGCACGCCCACGTCCGGCGCGGCACCTCCGGCCCGCCCCGCGAACGCCACGAATTCCGCTGCGACGACGATCCGAAACAATCACCCACATGACACATCAACAAACAGACGCTGAAGATATAGTTTCAGGCTTAAGTACGTTACCTTGGAACTTTGGCCGGCACCCGTACCGCGTCGTGAGCAGGGTGGCGAGGCTGGCCCCGGGGACGGCGTCCGTGCCGCCGCCAGCCCCGTTCGTTGTCTGTTCGACCCGGGCGCCGTCGGTGCTGGCGCCGGCATTGTCCCATTTGTCGTCCTGCAACCTCCGTTTCTCCGAGAGGTGCCAGAGGAGGACGACGAGCCCTCCGGGGAGGGCGATTCCGGCGGCCATGCACAGCAGGAGCAGGAGGCCCAGCTGCCACCAGGCGTACACGTTGAAGGGCTTCACGTAGTACACCTGCACCAGCGCGAACGCCAGGACGCTGCCCAGGGTTGACGTGGCGAAGTACATGGCCGCCCAGAAGTTGTCGCCGGTGCCGACAAGCCCGGACATGGCCGCCCCATTCTTGACGAATATGCCAGGGACCTTCTGGTCACTCTCAACAATGCCATCTTCCTGTAGTCATGTTGGCATCGCCATGGAATCATTGGAGTTCAGTTAACCAACCAAATGTTGTCGCCACCGGAAGCATTCATGAATGAAAAAGAGGATGTCTGGATCATCAACAGTGGAAGTGTGCTTACCAATGGAGCCTCGGGTTCCTGTGTCACAAAGGCCTGGATGTCCAGGTGCAATTTGTCTGAGACGGATGAGCTGATAGACTGAGCATCGACGGCTGACAGGAGAGAAAGCTCTGTCGACTTCTTAACTGACCATAGGACCAGCACATTCTTGGGCGCGCATGGCATGCCTTGCTCGATCCTGTGGATTATGTCACTCAAAATCGCCAAGAAGGGCGATACGCCAATGCCTCCAGCCACCAGGATGAGATTTTCGTACCTGAAAAGGCAGGCACACGGCACAAACAAATAAGTCTTGACTTAAGATTTTCCTATCGGTGTCAAATCAATTTACTATGCACAGAAAAAGAAGGCCTTACATCAGGTGGTAGGGTGATTCGTGCCCATATGGCCCTTCAATGGAGGCGGTTATGCGGCTGGTTTGTGACTGATCCGAGTCGCTGCTGGTCTTCTTCTCCTCAACATCGGTGATGATGCTTTTCAGCTTGTCAGTCCATGTGCCAAGAACTTTTATGAGGATCGAGATGTGGTAACTCCCATCCATGGGGCTGGAGGACACACTAAACGGGTGCCACTGCAAGAATGATAGTTCTCGCACTTGAACGAAGATGAAGCTGAGAGCATTGTACCGGAGATCTGCACAAACCAACGCACAGTTGTACACTGTGATAACAGAGCACAAACCACTGATGACAAAATGGAATAAGAGGTGCACGAATTTTTACTTGCTGGCTTCGAGAAGACTAACTCTACAGTTCCACATGGGCGGCAGGCGGCAGAAACGATGTCGACTTTGGCCCTGGATTGCCAGAATCTCAGGAAGCGGTCGAGCATGAAGAGGAAGACGGCACCGGCCGCGATGCTGAAAACAAAATCGCCAACGTGGAGTACCAAGAACACAATGAAGACCACGTAGAGCTGATGGGTGTAGAAGAAGAGCTCGAAGAACCTCTTCCGTACCGGGTGAAGCGATGTCACCCACATCAGCAGACCAGCCGCCAAGCTGATCACACCGGCCAAGTTAGCCACTCCGATTTCCTTCCATTGGATCAGCTATCAAGAAGGTCAAGTATCATTAGTACTTTAGTAGTGTCACTTAAGTTCTGAGAAGAAGAACTTTTGTAAAAAGCAGACTACTTTTCCCTCAGTCCAAATTTGCATACCTTTTCCACACATAAAATAGTTTGCAGTCAAATATGCCTTGTCTACTATTTTAAGCAGACTGTAGTTGCTTATTTGCAGTAACATTATGAAAATGAATTACAGATAAAGAAAACGGTGGTACGAAATAATCATTTTGAACTGTTCTAATTCACTTTGCACTTACTTCTTCAATTAGGTGGCCCTCAAGGAACCATGAGATCAAATAACAGGATCCGTGCAATGTAAACAGAGCCATTGTGAGATGCCCCAACCAGACATGGTATCTAGTAGCATGCTCAAACGGAATGTCGATAAGCCGGAGAAGAACTGAACCCCTCGAGACAGGCAGGAACAGGAAGATAATGCAAAACAACCCAACTGATCCGAAATGGGCGCCGATTTTAGCCAGTATTAACTCACTGCAAGGTAAAAATTACGCTGTTTTAGAGCTGTGTTGAGATGGCCAATAGTGTGCATTACAGATTTCAGCATATCATCAGTCTCACTAGTAGCATGGCAACTGAACATTTTGGACCAGTTATACTGTTACTCCCTCCGTTCAGAAATAAGTCGTGGTTTTAGTTCAAGTTTAAACTAAAACCATGCCACTTATTTACGAACGGAGAGAATACAGGATAATAAGGTATCATCACAATTTATATCAACATTGGACTTGATATATAAATATCATTAATAAAGTCACCTAACTAAACATGTCTATGTCTCATTTTAATTTTCAGGCCAGCTAAGTGATAACTCTGCAAAACACTATATTGACACTGAACGTCATAACTTCAATTAATTAAACTACAAAATACTTCTGACAACTATACTCATTACTTTAGCCTCGGTGATGGCAAAAGCAGCCCCCTAGAATCTTCGGCTCCTCGTTTTATTCAATTATGAAATATAATAATATAATGCCACACAAATGAAGTTAACTATATTTAGTTTTCCATGCTCAGGTAAAAATATCAACATGACTTCTTGATCAGTACTGGCATGTCTAACATTTTTTGAATAAAAGGTTTCCTTCAAAATACAACATACACATACCTGCTAGTAGTTGGGGGCAAGTGAGATTTCGAGACGAGGCTCACGCTCTCCACAACATAATAGGTCATCGAGAAGATGACATAAACGATGAACAGTACAATCCCGATAAATTCAACAGCGGAGACAACCCCGAACGGGCCATCTACAAGAACAGGAAAAGTCCAGAGACGGAAACCGAGTGACCTCAGGTTCTTCTTTCTGGTACAAAGAGCAGGTAAGTAATTAAAAATGAGCCATGTGTAGCATGAAGCAAGCCACTCTTATGGTGTTTCAGAATTTCTATGGTGTGTGTAATGAAAAACTATAATATATATGTTGTTAATTTCAATGGTGGTTGAGTTCATCATAATGGGTTTCATGTCAAAATTAGTACACCTATTTAACTGCAGCAATCCTACAATAGCACCTTAAGAAACCTTCACCACAATTGTAAGAGTTTGGTAAAATATCAGGAGAATCCAGTGCTTGAATAAAATACTGTATAGTACTCTTTGTTTCCTTCATTTCAGGGAAAGAAAGGAGTCCTCTGAGTCAGCCCTAAATGAATGGACTGAACCCACCGAATTGCCGCAAAATTCCTGGAATTCAGATAACGAGAAATACTTACTCGACGTGATCACCAGGGAAGGCGAAGATGTACACATAAGCCAGAGCCGCAACAATCAGAATCGGCGCGCTGAAGACAAGAAAAACGGTCCCTGCAAGAAAAGCAAGAAGGGGAAAGGGGAAATCAAAGAACCCAATTACGAACCCCCTGCTCTAGAGAAGATCAATTCCTTCCTGCAGCTTATTTCCCCTGCTTTCGGCAGAAGCGCAAGAGGAGAGCTGAAATTCTTGGACGATGCGTACCGGTGATGCCGAAGATGGAGTGCTTGGTGAGGGCCGCCCACTCCCCGAACGCCGCCTGCGCGGGCTTGGTGGGGTAGAGGAAGATCCCCGCGGCCCAGCTGAGGAACACCGCCCACATGAGGAACTTGAGCACGGACCTGGCCAGGGACGGCAGCAGGGCGGGCGAGCCCTTGGCCGCGGCGGCGGCATTGCCGGCGCCGCCGTTCTTGAGGAGCGGCTCCCGTTCCTGGACCATGGGAAGAAGGTGAAGCAGTAATCCCGCGGCAGAAGTCTCGTTGCGGGTACGTCTTTCTGTGCCGGGACTTGCTGCTTTATAGTACGGTCAAGAAGACCAGGACTCGAGGTATACGAGGCGGTCAGTGTCGCCGGTAATGGCGACGTACTGCAAGTCTGCAAGCAATGGTTGGGAGGGGAGGGTGCACGAGCGACGCGAGTGCCATGGATAAAGTTTCATTTCTTTACTCGACCGGAGAGACTGTCTGGTCGTTGTGAATGGCGACGGCGATGGCCGATGGATCGGGGCCGGGGAGGGTGAAACGGAGGCGTCATCCCCACCGCAGGCCTGCAGCTGCAGCGAGCCACACAGCAAACGTGTGTTTGGGAAGAACCGTGCAATCAGAAGGGATCTCGTTGTACAATTAGACTGCTCGTACGATTATCATCACAGGTGCATCTTCTAGATCCAACCAATTTTTATGTGGGTAACATTTTACTGTATTTTCAGAGCGGATGACATTTACTTTTGGTCATACGGTCATACCTCAAACTTTTACATGCCTTAACATGGCGGAATAACTTTGCTTTTAGCAAGAGACTATAGAAAATTTCATGATTATTACTCCCTTTGTTTCATAATATAAGCTATTTAGATATTCCAATATGACTATATAGACACGCATATAGCCGTATTTTAGTGCGTAGTTATACTCATTTTGATAGGCTGTATTGGAATACCGAAAACATTTTCTATTATGGAATGAAGGGAGTATTTTTCAGTGACTAGGTTACATGGCGTCATTTATTCCTACCTCTGTTCAGGATTACAACACCTCCTTGAAGTTTGAGTTTAATTTTAACCATTAAATTAACTAATCAAACATGTTTTATTCATGAAAAAATTATGTACATCGCTGGAAACTAATTTCAGATACGAATTGATTGGTATACTTATGATGACATATAGTTTAATTTTGTTTCACAAATTCATAGTAAAAATTGGACTTGAAAATCAGTATAGCCTCATAACTCCGAAGTTGCTAGCCTTGGATGCGGGTAATGAAAGTTTCCATATTTCTATTTAAAAAAAGGCCGCATGACATGTATATTAGCCTCTAGTCAAATAATCTGGATTTTTTGTAACTTGTTGCAGATCCATCTTTGGAATCCAAAAAGAATAAAATCCATTAGATTATTGTAATTCTTAAATTAAGTAACAAAGAAATAATTAAAGAATACAATCCTTATCGAATTAGCAAGCCAGCGCAGCCTTTTTTCTGTGCTCTTATTTGTTAGGCCTTATTTAGTTTGGACACCACTTTATATTGAATTTCCTTTTTCCAAAATAGAATTTATCAAAAAAAACATGAATTTGAGGTTCAGCCAAATCCGTATTTCTTTCTTTTTTCCTTCCGATGCTAATTAGTAAAAGGATTGAAAAGGGTAAAAAAAAATCATGTCACAGACAATTCTATTCCGCGATAGCAATAACTAGACTTAAGAAAGGGAATGACAAAGCATGCGAAAATAAATGATTAATTTCTAACAATAAACTTGCTAAAGCACCAAACCATAGAGTACTTAGCACGGGTGCTACAGAGAGATATGTTTTTACATTCCACATTGAAAATTCTCCTTCCTTGTTGGAATACATATATGATCAGAAACTCTTGCCCAAGATTAATATTGTTATGCCATATATAAATAAACTATATAGACGAAATCAGCATATTCCTTAAAAAGAAAAAAACACTCCTTCCAATGTATTACCAAGGAAAAGTAATCCTTCTTTTATAGGCGACATTCTATTGGATTTTAGATTAATTCAACAACTGGCATTAAAGAAATTGTCCTAACTTATCCAATAAGTCCTAATAAATGGCCGTGATGAAATACTCTTCCTTTCCATGCGAGCTTGAAGGACTTGAAAGTTGACTAATGCTGCTAGGAAAACAGAGCTTCCTTCAAACGCTGATCGATACCATACACCAGAAGAAAACGTGACCGCAACTACTTCTCGGATCAGCACGGTCTAATAAAGAGTAGGGAAATCCACTTACTAAAATTTACGAAATCCACTTCTCGGATTAGTAGAACTTCCTCTTTGGAATAGAAATAGGCTATTTCTACATAGGGAAAGTTGTGTGCAATAAAAAAATGAAAGCAAGATTTGGGGAGGGGTTTGTCTCTGTTGTATGAAGGAAGAATTATTATCAACCATCGTCATGATCGGACTCATAACACTCGGAAGTACATATGAAATGTGTGAAAGAAAATCACACATCTAACTTAGGAACCTAAAAAATTCATTGCCCAAAGGGTAGCGCCGGGCGCTACCAAAAAGGGTTTGATTTCAAAATAGTTTTAAAAATGGGTTATTTTTTGCTAAACTTTGCCCAAAGGGTTATTTTTGTGAAATTTCACTCAGGAAGCAGCCCCATTATTTACTGCCATGAGCGACAACTAGGGCGCTCCTGTAAGTCGCCTGGTACCCCTATGGTCGTGTAGTAATATCACCGAGCTGTGTGTAGCCATCTTAACAATATTCTTTTAAAATAGGTTTTCGCCCCGCTTTATAAATAAACAACCACCGTTTAAAACTGCTGCTGGGTCAGACAGCACAACGCACAAAAGGAAACGACGGAGAAAAATAAAAAGAACAAAGAAGAGAAAACAAAGCCAACAACAGTGGCTTGACAAAGGGTGACCCGCGATCGCTGAGCCCTCCGGAGATCCCACCACGCTCCCGGCTCTCCGAAGCGTCACGTACCAAGCAACACCTCCAAGGAGGAAAGCGATGACGACGACGCTGCTGCCCGGACAGGTCCTAGGGTTTTCCCCGGTACAATATGAGAGGTGGGAGGAGATACTGAACGGACATACGTCGTCTAGAGGGGGAGGGGGTGAATAGGCGATTTAAAACTTTTTCCGAGTAGTCCGGAAATTCCGGTATGCTTGATAAAGGCGGAATAAAACTAGAGGTTTACTTTAACAAGCATACAACCTAGATATAAATACTAGGCTCACCTATGTGTACCAACAACTTATGCTAAGTAATACAAGTAACAAGGTGATAGCAAGATATATGACTTCAAGCACGAAGGCTATCACAATGTAAAGTGCGTAAGTAAAAAGCTCGGGTATAGAAATAACCGACGCACGCGGAGACGAGGATGTATTCCCGAGTTCCACCCAAAGGGTGTACGTCTCGTTTGGAGAGGTGTGCGCAACCACAACAGGTTAGCCGCAACGCCACAAAGGCTCACCTTCTTCTCCTGATGAACTCAACCACAAAAGGTTGCGAGTTCACCTTCCACTATTGATCTCCTTTGGGGCGGAGATCGAATCCCGTACAACTCTTGAGGCACACAGCCACAACTTAATTGGGGGCTCTCAAGTGACCAGAAAAGGTCTTGACCACAAAAGGTCTTGGCCACAAAAGGCCGGCCACAAAAGGCGTTTAGGGTCCAAAGACCCAAGAGTAACAAGCTCACAAGTATCACCACCACGAATCCTCGTGGAGGGCTCAAACCGATGCAAATGTAATGGCAAGAGCACACGAAGTGATCAAGTCCTTCACTCTCAAATTCCAACAGAACAACAAATGTTTATGGGGGAATAAGAGAGGAAGAACAACCAAAGAGTCAAATCCTTCACTCCCAAATCCCACCAAAAGCAACTAATGCTTATGGGGGGAGAAGAGAGAAAGAACAAAGAGAAGAACCACAAAGGAACTCCAAGAACTAGATCCACTAGGTTCCCCTCACTTAGAGAAGAGATTGATTGGTAGGATTGTAGATCTAGATCTCCTCTCAACTTTCCCTAAAGAATATGAAAGATTCAATGGAGGGATTGAGAGGGAAGTTAGCTTTCCAAGGTCAACAATGGAGTAGGAGAGAGGGGAAAAACGTGCTGCCTTGGATTAGCTGGGGAAGAAGAAGGGTACCCCTCCATGAAATATAGCCGTTGGCTGTTTCGACACTCGAAAATTCCGGTATAAGTGAGACTCGGAAATTCCGGTCAACCGGAAATTCCGAGTCCATGAAATTTCCGAGCTGAAATTCCGGCTGGAGTCAGAACCAAAACCAAACTTTTCCTTAGCCATTTCTGGAGGACTTTTCTGGGTGCACTCGGAAATTTCGGTATATGAAAATTTCCGAGCACAAATTCCGACTGGAGTCAGAACCCTTTTTCTCCTTTCCTTAGCCGTTTTCTTGGATCAGCTGGGGAACCGGAAATTCCGGTAGAGCGAAATATCCGGCCCCAATAATCCGAGTCAGCAAAACACCCAAACGAAAACTGTATAACTTTTGCAAATGAACTTCAAATGAGGTGAGACCAATTTTGTTGGAAAGATAGCGACGATGAGCACCCATAAATAGAGTAAAATCACCACACATGGCAAGGTGTGGGACTTTCCTCATGGTAGAACCGACAATATTTCCGCCACCGAAAACGCAACAAGTTGTCCAAAGTAAAACCGATTTCGATTAACAAGAGCTTGACATGGAGATGAACCAAGTTCTAATTCCTCACCAACATAAAAGCCAAATAAGAACCAAGAAACATGATATTTCAAGTATGCAAAGGTTTGAGCTCTCCACAACGATGCGATCAAGTTACTAACTTGAGAGCGCCTCTTGATAGTACGCCTATCTATCTTATAGCCCTATCAAGATCATACCTTTGCCTTGAGCATTCCACTTGAGTTGGATGATGACTATCTTGATCTCTTCAAGTGGATCATCTTTCTTGAATGTGCGTCCAAGCACATGCTTGATGAAGACTTCTCCAAATACTCCCCCATGCTCACAATGGGAGAGTCTCGCTTAGCTTCATCTTCATGTATCCATTGCAAGCACCAAGCATAGGATCTCTTCAAGAAGTTTCTCTTGGTTTTGGTCTTGCACATCTCACCTTGATGACGATCACCACATGACGTCATCCTCCATGAGCTATATGAAATCTTCATTTGATGCAAGCCCATGGGAAGATACCTAACCTCATATAGAGATACCACACACACATATATCATGGGTTAGTTCACAAAGCTATGCGGACAAGTGTTTACCATCCCAAGAGATACATGATCGCTCTTGGTACATCTTGTAGCTTTGTGTGTTGATCAACATCTTGATCAACCTTGTATCTTCCAACATTTCTTCACTAATATGATGTCTTGAATCCTTCAAGACATACTTGCAATATGCTCCACTCAACACATAAGCTCCAAGAGTCCAACACATGAACTCCACAATTCCATGGACATGATCTATAATGATATCTCAATGCAAATATTAGTCCATAGAGATTGTCATTCAATTACCAAAACCACACATGAGGGAAAATGCTCTTTCAGATACACCCGACACCCTTCAAGAAGGTCGGTGCTACCCACATGCGTCACCGTGCCAGTGTCAAACGACAAGGATTTCTCCCATCCCCCCAACACCACTCATAGACGCTTCGTGAAGCTCCACCAAGCATGCCGCCCACCAGCATACGCCACCACGGTCATGTAGCCACCCACGTCTCACCGTGACACACGTTGCGAGACGGTAAAGAGGAAAATAAGAGACTTCGGCAAGAATTTGCAAAGCAGTAGCACGCGGGGGGGGGGGGGGGGGACGACTACCTCCACCTCCTTCCAGCGATAGCCGACCGGATGCATCAGCAGGTCAAACCAGGCCACCTGGCCTAGCCGTGCCCGAATAGGCTCGTTAAGCCCCGTCGCTGCACTGCAGCAAGGGTGCTACCGTCATGCCAACCCCAACACTAGTCTCTACTCCTTCTACCAGAATACCCATAGGATCCCCGCCACCAAGTAGCAGCGTCGTCGCCCTCGTGTTCACCCGGGCCAGCCGGACCACCGCCGGTCTGAGGAACACCACACCAGCACAGACAAGCCCCTAGCACACACGACCGGGTAGGCCAAGTAGCATCAGGGAGGACGCCGCCCGACCTAGGCCCACCTGGCCCAGATCCGACCCGTACACGCAAAACACCCCTCGCCGCACTGCACAGCCACCACCACCGCGACCTCGGCAGGAGACGCCGCACCGGCCACGCCTGTTCCAGGAACGCATCAGGCCCACCTGGCCCACCGCCGCCCAGATCTGGCCCCGCCCTGCATCGCTGGACCGTCGCCGTCAGAGGTGGCGCTCGGCTCCGCCATCCACTTCCCGGACTCCGGCCATGCTACCCTGGAGAGCGCCTAGCTGGAGCGGAAGCCACCTGCAGTTAGCAACCGCCCACCCGATCTGGAGGACCAGGACGTGGCCGCCGCCGCCCGGGCCATCCCCGCCACCACGGAGCCCACCACGCCGTCGTTAGACCCTTGCGACGTTGCCGCGCAGATCCACCGTCGCCGCCGCGCCCTCCGTGAGTGCTGTGTCCCGCCCCAGCCACGTCATCTCACGCCAACCGAGCTGAGGGAGGAGGTGCGGAGTCCCTGCAGCCGCCACCGCAACCGGGGCCTTGCCCGGGCGCGTTCACTGGCGGCGGCGGGGGAGGAGAAGCGTGGGGGAGGGTGGGAGGAGAGGCGGCGGCGCTAGGGTTCCTCCCGTCGCTCGCGAGAGCGACGCAAGGAGGAGGAGGGGAAAAAAATATCTCAACAATATTAAAGATCTGAATATTTTTATGAAGGAAATATGCCCTAGAGGCCCTTAATAAACATAGTTTATTGGTAATATCCCAATTGTTAATTATATGTTTTATACCATGCTATAACTGTATTAAGCGGAAACATTAATACATGTGTGGTAGATAAACAACCAGGTTGCTAGTAGCCTCTACTAAGACTAGCTTTGTTGCGCGATTGATGATCGAGATTTTCCGATCATAGGGCATGACGCCGGTCGGCAATGAAAGTCATGTCGTTGGTTGAACGATGTGATGGACATACCCAGTATTTATAGGACATAGTCATTACGCCTTAAGACCGTGAGACCAACTCTTATTGTTCTTCCTGAAAGATACTTTGATTGCACCAAACGGCATATCTTATTTAGTGTGACAATAACGGTGATACTTTCTGGTATCGGAAGGGGGTAGTTAAGACGAGGGGTCAACAGCGGGATTTGTCAGTCCGCATAGCCGGATAGATACTCTAGGTCCCACTCGACGAGATTATGTCAAATGAGTTTACAAACATGTGACTAGGCCACCAGCTGACATAATATCATAGACGAGTAGAAGATAGCGATGTTGGTAACGAGATCATGCTAGGGATGGAGATATCTGAGAATGATGCTCGGACACGCTAAGTATCACCATGACAAAGGGTTTAAGACTAGACGTCCAGGTTTGATAGATGAAAGTCATTCGTTATATCATAGGGATTAATTCATGGGGTCTAGGCCTATGAGTTAGTCATTTATCGGAGAGGAGTCTCGATCATGTCTGTTATTATATCGAACTGCTAGGGTAACACACTTAATGAGTTTCGACAAGACAACCGGAAAGGAAAGAGATCACCGGGAACGTGAAGGGAATGGTCCGATGGAGATCTGAAAGGACAATGATGTCGCCTAGAGGAGGGGGGGGGGGGGTGAATAGGCGGTTTAAAACTTTTCCGGTTTAGGCTTATTAATTGCGGAATAAAACTAGGTGTTTAAATTAACAAGCCGACAACCTAAATAAACTAGGCTCACCTATGTGCACCAACAACTTATGCTAAGCAAGACAAACAACAAGGTGATAGCAATATAGAATACTTCAAGCACGAAGGCTATCACAATGTAAAGTGCATAAGTAAAAGCTCGGGTATAGAAATAACCGAGGCACGCGGAGACGAGGATGTATTCCCGAGTTCCTCCTTGTTAAGGGAGTACGTCTCGTTGGAGAGGTGTGAACCGACACAACGGTTCAACAACCACAAAGGTTTCACCTTCTTCTCCGATGAACCGCACCACAAAGGCTTGGTTCACCTTCCACTATCGGAATTCCTTCGAGGCGGAATCCGGAGCCTTTCAACAACAATCCGGGGCACAACCCACAATGGGATTGGGGGCTCCCGAACGGCCTCCAACAACAATCCGGGGCACAACCCACAATGGGATTGGGGGCTCCCGAACGGCTTCAAGTGACCACACAAGGGTCCAACCACCACAAAGGCGTCTAGGGTCCAAGGACCCAAGAGTAACAAGCTCACAAACTTTCAACTTCCACGAATCCTCGTGGAGAGCACACCGATGCACCAAATGCAAAAGGCAAGAGCACAAGTGCTCAAATCCTTCACTCTCGAATTCCAACAAAGCAAAAAATGCTTATGGGGGAATAAGAGAGGAAGAACAAAGAGGAGATGCACCAAGAACTCCAAGATCAAGATCTACTAGGTTCCCCTCACTTAGAGGAGAGATGGATTGGTGGAAATGTAGATCTAGATCTCCTCTCTCAAATCCCTCAAAGATATGCAAGAATCATGGGAGGAAATGAGAGACGGGCAAGCTTTCCAAGGTCAACAATGGAGGAGAGAGAGGGGAAAAATTCGTGCTTGGAAGAAGCTTCTCTCTCTGGGGAAGAAGGGGCCTTTTTATAGGTCCCACGAAAAAGAGCCGTTGCAGGAAAACTTCACACCGGAGTTTCCGGTCACTAGGGCCGGAAACTCCGGCCAGGGGCGGAAACTCCGGCCTACTGGGACCGGAAACTCCGGCCCCCACCAGGGGCTGAACACTGTCAACACCGCCAAGGCTTGGGCAAACTTTCCGGTGCCCTGGGCCGGAAAGTTCGTCCAGGGGCGGAAACTCCGGCCTCTAGGGCCGGAAACTCCGCCCCCCACCAGGGGCTGAACAGCTTTAAAGCAGAAACGTTGAGTCCGGAGACTCCGGTCCTGCACAGACCGGAAACTCCGGTCTAGGGCCGGAAACTCCGGCCTAGGAAAAACTGCAGCAAAACCAATAACGAAAACGTCAATATCTTTTCCATCCGGACTCCGTTTTCGATGATTTTTGGCTCGTTGGAATCACAACGAAGAGCTTTACAAGATCATGCAGATAAACCTCATAGTCCAACAATGGAAGATAAAACCAAATGGAGGAGGTTAAAACCTCTCTAAAAAGGAATGATCGGCAAACCTCCAAAACCGAAAACGCAACAAGTTTTCCATATGAAATTCGTTTTCGGTGAACTTGGGCTTGTTGTGAAGATCACAACAAGCACCAAAACCCAACAAGGAGAAAACCCAAGTAAGAACCAAGAAAGATGAAATGGCAAGTATGCAAAGGTTTGAGCTCTCCACAAAGATGCGATCAAGTTACTCACTCGAGAGCCCCTCTTGATAGTACGCCATCTATCCTAAAACCCGGTCTCCTACTAACACCATGAGACCGGTAAAATAGAAAACCTATCAAGATCATACCTTTGCCTTGCGCATTCCACTTGAGCTCGATGATGACGATCTTGACTCTCTCAAGTTGAAACACCTTTCTTGATTGTGCTTGCTAGCACATGCTTGATGAAGACTTCTCCAAATGCTCCCCCATACTCCGTTATGGGAGGGACTCGCTAAGCTTTGTCTTCATGTTTCCTTTGCAAGCTTCAATCAAAGGATATCTTTCGATATGCATCATATTGAACTTGCACTTGATCTTCTTCTCTTGATATGTATGATGGCTTGGAGATAAACATGATTGTTCACTCAATCTTCTATTCCAATCCATACTTGCAATAAGCACAACTCTACACATGACCATTCATCATATAAATCCTTGAATAGAGCATTGGTCATTATGTCATCTTGAAGAGTCCACCACAAGAACTCCTATATTTTCCCATGGACAAGATCTATAAGAATATCTCAATATAAACATTAGTCCATAAGGATTGTCATTAATTACCAAAACCACGCATGGGGGCAGCCATGCACTTTCAATCTCCCCCATTTTGGTAATTGATGACAATCCCTTTTACGAGGGTTTATATAATGAATTTAAGCAGCCATGCAACACAAAGAGCAAGGATGCAAGATAAACACAAGAGAACAAACCCATATTCCCTTAAACCCTCTAAATTTCTCCCCCATTGGCATTGATTGCCGAAATGGGTGAAAAGTAAGAAGGCTAATATAATAAGAGCTCCCCCATAACGTGTGCATTTCTCATAATGTGAGTGAAATCAAATGCACATATCCAATGAAGAATAGATGGAGGGAGATCAAACTATATTGAGGATCCAAAGATTGCAAGAGAATATCAAATAGAAAGATACTTCAACGAAAGAAGCAATCAATCAAAAGGATCCAAAAAGTGTTCTAAATATCATGAGGGAACTCCCCAAGGTACGTGCACAAATAGGATTTGTATTTCAATATAGTGTGCACAACATGGAATCCTCACTCCCTCCTAGATAAAATCGAACACAAGCACATGCAAGAGAATATAAATGAGAAAAGAAACAAAACAATTTGCAATAAATAAAATGTTTTGCAACATGAGCAAGGAGCGGCAAATAAAAGGATGGGTGTGAGATATAAAGACATTTTAGGAGACTAATACAAGGATGAGCAAACACATCAACATAGTCTTTCAAAAAGAGTTGCACATGGTGCATATCATGTCTTACCCATACTCACACACCAAAGGAGATATAGCAAGTAGCACCACAAGCTTATTAAAACTCAAAAAACATAACACATGAAAATAAAGCTTGTGCCTTTAATTAGAAACCACCAAAGAAACAAAAGCAATAAGAGGTGGTCACTAAAGAATTGGAATATCAATAAAAGATGTAACTAATCTCATGTGTATAAGTTTCTAAGTAGACACAAATCACTAAGATATGAGTCTACAAATAAACATGTACACACAAGATAGGTACAAGGGAAAAGGTCATGATATCCAAGACGAAGTCATAAATACACCAAAAGATCTTTGCTTAAAAGCATAGCACAAAGCTCAATTTTATCTTAAAGGGATATAGATGAACTTCCAACACACACTCATCATAGCATCAAAATATCCACAAGGGATAAGGTGATAAAAGGGATGCTCCGAGAAAGATAACAAGTATCACAAAGGGCAAATGATTTGAAGAAACAATCAATATTGCATATGCGAGACATAGAGTAGAAAGTGCTAGATTAACATATTTGGGATTGGTGAATCATGAAAATGATTATATATATTCCTCCCTTGATATGTAATCATCCCGGCTTACTCACATTTGCAATAAAGACGTTTTACAAGAATCAAAAGAATTGCAACCAAAGAGATTCATGCCATGAAATCAACCTACACAAGGTTGAAAGCTAGAAAAGTATGCATGAGGTAGATACTTGTTACCGAGATAGCATTGGTGATATAGAAGATAAGAGCTCATGATCATCCAAGCTTGGCTCCAATAAGCACATAGTGACAACACACTCCTTTTAGATGAGACAAGCTTCCAATGCATCTCCAATATACCTAAAACAAATTCAAGTACAAAAAGGTACCCAAACTCATTGGGTCCAAAGTAGTTAGAGCAACTACAATACATAGGACAAACTCCACATAAATATGTGCATATTAATGTGAAATTGAATTTCATGCACATCTTAGCCATATAGGATTTGATGGAGTTTATCCTATATATTGGATCAACAAAAGTAAGCATGCCATAAGATATACATATAATAAAAATGCATGCACACGACTTTCAAGAACCAAACGAGATATAATTGAGACAAAACACCAAGTAAACCAACAAGGCACACACAAGTGTGACAATAAAACAAATTGTCCACATTATATCAAATACCCAAATCAACACATGATTGAAGATACCACTTTGAAAAGATACCAATGAAAGCAAGAGACCAATTGATGAAAAATATCATCAAGGAATAAACCAAACCCTCTACACTTTTCATGATGGCACAAGGTACCAAGACGAAAAATGTTTGTCTTCCAAGGAGACACGTCATCGGGATCAAATATCAAACGAGGACAACTAATGTTCAAAAAACATATAGGATTGCTCCCCCATGATGTGTGCATTATTTATGATTTTGCATTTGAATACAAAATGCACACAAATGAGATCATCACTCTCCATATATATTATTCAAACACTAGTCATGTTCAAGAAAGCCAAGAAATTGCAATACCAATTTAAAGAACGGTGTTTTACTCAAAGTAGGATAGCTTCCCAAAGAATAGTGCATTATCAAGAAGTATGACTTTTGAATGTCAATGCACAAGAATTGGTTCATTGCTTTTCCCAACTCAAGAAAGCACTAAATAAATTTTAAGTAGAGCAAAAAGGATCCAAAAGATACAATGAAGACAAATGAGAGTTAGATCAAAACAAATCCTTGGCAATCAAATTAAGCAATTCAAAGCAAGAGTCAAAGTGAATATGATCAATATATATACCGCAAATTATGATTATCACTTGTCACGACAAGTAATGTGTGGAGATATTTCTCGGGGGTGGATTGCAAAGATATATTCAAGACCATATTCACAAAACATAAGCATGTGGCAAAGTATAGGAATTAAAAGCCATGCTTAGATAGATATTCTTGATAGATTCACAAATCATGTGATAATGCAAAGCAACTCCAAGGAGTAGCTTGAATCAATTGGCTTCCCAAAAAGATATATGAGAACATATTTAGGGAAAGCCATATCAAGAACATCCTTCACAAACAAGATCCAAAAGAGTGAGAGACAAAGAGCATTTAAATAAATGGGAACTTGTTTGAGCAACATGCCACATAAGAACAAGATAATTAGCAATATCAATGCTAGGTGGCAAAACTTCACATTTTCACATTTTCTAGGCTTGTAATATGCACATAGCTTATTACTCCCCCATAATGTGATAATCCATTTATTTTAACACAAGAGGCGAATAAAAACAACTAGAGAAATTAATGGACATTATATAATTTGAATTTCTCATGAGCATGACATACCACAAAGAGAATAGATAATATTGATATATCAACACTAAGTGGTATTCCTCATGTACACACATTTTTAGGATTGTAAGGTGCACGAAGCATATCACTCTCCAAAAATGGATAGTCCATTTATCTCTCAAAGAGAGCCAACAAGATAAGATAGCAAATAAAAGCAATAGGGCTCAAAACAAGTAGATGGTGTGCAAACCAAAATACACATACTTGATTTCTCAAGATAAGTAAGTAGAGAGCACAACACATACAAACTCTAGCAAGGTACTAAACCTAACACATGCAAGGGTGCAAGCAACTTTCAATGTATATAGGATTTAAATAAAAGTTACCGCAAGGAGGAACATTGGATATGAGATAGAACAATATGATCCATATGACTTGACTTGAGAGAATATAATTGATGAAGATCCCTTAATTCTTCATAATGTAGCCAAGTCTCCAATGCCTCCAACAACACCTATTGATCAAGTTTTAACTTGTTGGTCCCCAACCAAGTTGGGTCCTAAGAGGTTAGTCACAATAGGTTTGGCAACCCAAATGGTTCTTTTCTTGACACCACTTTGAGTACCAACATATTTGGCAAACACATTGCCAACCTTATCCTTCCGAAGAGAATACACATCATTAATTATAATGGGGTTGGATAAGGTACCATTTGTGCATGAAGAAGCAAGGTGACCCTTCTCACGACATAGGTAGCAACATCTACTTCCTCCTCTCTTCTTAGTTGGAGTCTTGACTTGAGGAGGGGTAGCTTGATTCTTCTTTGGAAGAGACCGTTCTTCAACTTGAGGAGCTTGAGTTTGAACTTGAGGTTTCTTTCCTTGTTGCTTCTCACTAAGAGTCTTCTTCTTCAAAGGGCAAGATCTAACATGGTGCCCTTCAACTTTGCACTTGAAGCAAACAATCTTGACCGAATCCTTGACTTGTTCTTGGCCCTTGTTCTTCTTGTTAAGCTTGGACTTGTTCTTGATATTGGAGTTGAATCCAAGTCCACTCTTGTCATTGGGGCGTCTTTGAACACTCAACATATTGTCAAGTGTAGAACCCCCAACATGACGCTTTTCCAAGTCTTTCTTCAAAGAAGTGACTAGGGCCTTGAGCTCATTTAATTCCTCTACATGGTTAGTATCAACACAAAAACTAGAGGAAGTAGAGGCTTCATTGTTAGAGCAACAAGGCATGGAAAGTAATTCATCACAGGATGTAGCAACATTATGAGTTGATGAATCACTAGGACTAGCATATGGCAATATAGCATTAAGAGTAGAAATTGTGCCATTGTCCACATGAGGCTCACAAGATGTTACCTTTGACATTATAGCCTCATGAGCTAACTTTAGCTTAGCATGGGATGCTAGAAGATCGTCATTAGAGCTAGATAGCCTTTCATGACTTTCTTCCAATTTGCCATACTTGCTAGTTAGCAACTCAAGTTGAGCCCTTAGCTCAACATTCTCCTTCAAAATAGATGCTTCACAAGAAGTGGAGTTAGTAGCACAAGCATCATTAATATTAGAGATGGAAGAAGACAATTTGACAAGCTTGTCATTCTTAGATAGTTGAGTTTGGAGTTGATCATGAGACTTGATAAGGAGAGAATGTTCACTTTCTAAAGCCTTGTGAGCTTTGTCAAGTCTCTCTATGTCCTCATTTAGTCTAGCATTGCCAACACCAAATTCAACTTTTTCAATTTTAAGCACTTTATACTTAGCAAGGGCATGATCTCTTTCCTTAATGATTTTAGCAGTAATAAGATCATTAGACTCATCAAGGGATTCAAGTTTCTCTTCAAGAGAAACCCTAAGATCTTCTTCCTCTTCAAGAGAAGCTTTCAAAGAAGCTATGGTGATAGAGTCATCTCTCTCAATTTGACATTTCTCATCAAATTGACTTTCCAAATCCTCAATGAATTCCCTACTCTTAGTAACATAATCAATGATTTCACAAAGAGGAGGGATAGCTTTACTACCTTTGGGGAGAGCACCAAGTACCATCTCACCCATCTTGGTTAAGGATTCAAAGTCAAAACCTTCTTCATGAGAATCCTCATCCACATCATCACAATTTGGATTCGAGGTGGGAGATACCTCGGAATCCTTAGCCATAAGGCAAACATGATTAATGGTTGAAGAGGATGAAGAAAAACTTGAAGCACCGTTGAGGTTCATGTCTTGTTCCAACAAATGTTGGGATTCCTCTACATTGTTAGTCATGCAAGAAATAGAGGATATGGAAGTATTGTTTTCATGGCAACAAGACATATGAAGCATATCATCATGAGATTTAGTTAAACAACTATTACATGATATGCAAGGACTATCAACTCTAGCATGTATGGCGTTTGGAGTGCTAGAAGAGTTTAAGTCTAAAGATAGAACATTGCAATGAGATAGAGATGAAGTATAGTCAATAGAATATTCACCATCAACAATGCAATTTCTATCACCACTCACCATATTATTACCTTGTGACAAATCACATGTTGGTGAAGTGGACGAAGTTGTGAACTCATCACGGCCGGAAGTGGAAGGAGAACAATCATCCTCAATAATTTTGGACACTTCATATATATCTTGAAGCTTGGTCCAAAGCTCATGTGCATTTCGAAAAGGCATGATTGAAGCAAGAACTACATCGGTCAAAGCACACATAAGACCATTAGTAACTTGAGTCTCGAGATGAGAGTTTATCTCATCCTCTAAAGATAATTCATGAGAATCCTTTGGAGGAGATAAACACACATCTACAATCCTCTTAACATAATTTGGACCCATGGCCCTAAATAGATTAAGCATGCGAATTTTCCACACATCAAAATTTGTGCCATCGAATATAAAGGTGGGATCGTGCACTAATTCCCTAAACGACATCTTTTACTCTCTAGGCGGTAAAGCCCAAAAAGAGAGCCCAGGCTCTGATACCAATTGAAAGGACAATGATGTCGCCTAGAGGGGGGGGGGGGTGAATAGGCGGTTTAAAACTTTTCCGGTTTAGGCTTATTAATTGCGGAATAAAACTAGGTGTTTAAATTAATAAGCCGACAACCTAAATAAACTAGGCTCACCTATGTGCACCAACAACTTATGCTAAGCAAGACAAACAACAAGGTGATAGCAATATAGAATACTTCAAGCACGAAGGCTATCACAATGTAAAGTGCATAAGTAAAAGCTCGGGTATAGAAATAACTGAGGCACGCGGAGACGAGGATGTATTCCCGAGTTCCTCCTTGTTAAGGGAGTACGTCTCGTTGGAGAGGTGTGAACCGACACAACGGTTCAACAACCACAAAGGTTTCACCTTCTTCTCCGATGAACCGCACCACAAAGGCTTGGTTCACCTTCCACTATCGGAATTCCTTCGAGGCGGAATCCGGAGCCTTTCAACAACAATCCGGGGCACAACCCACAATGGGATTGGGGGCTCCCGAACGGCCTCCAACAACAATCCGGGGCACAACCCACAATGGGATTGGGGGCTCCCGAACGGCTTCAAGTGACCACACAAGGGTCCAACCACCACAAAGGCGTCTAGGGTCCAAGGACCCAAGAGTAACAAGCTCACAATCTTTCAACTTCCACGAATCCTCGTGGAGAGCACACCGATGCACCAAATGCAAAAGGCAAGAGCACAAGTGCTCAAATCCTTCACTCTCGAATTCCAACAAAGCAACAAATGCTTATGGGGGAATAAGAGAGGAAGAACAAAGAGGAGATGCACCAAGAACTCCAAGATCAAGATCTACTAGGTTCCCCTCACTTAGAGGAGAGATGGATTGGTGGAAATGTAGATCTAGATCTCCTCTCTCAAATCCCTCAAAGATATGCAAGAATCATGGGAGGAAATGAGAGACGGGCAAGCTTTCCAAGGTCAACAATGGAGGAGAGAGAGGGGAAAAATTCGTGCTTGGAAGAAGCTTCTCTCTCTGGGGAAGAAGGGGCCTTTTTATAGGTCCCACGAAAAAGAGCCGTTGCAGGAAAACTTCACACCGGAGTTTCCGGTCACTAGGGCCGGAAACTCCGGCCAGGGGCGGAAACTCCGGCCTACTGGGACCGGAAACTCCGGCCCCCACCAGGGGCTGAACACTGTCAACACCGCCAAGGCTTGGGCAAACTTTCCGGTGCCCTGGGCCGGAAAGTTCGTCCAGGGGCGGAAACTCCGGCCTCTAGGGCCGGAAACTCCGCCCCCCACCAGGGGCTGAACAGCTTTAAAGCAGAAACGTTGAGTCCGGAGACTCCGGTCCTGCACAGACCGGAAACTCCGGTCTAGGGCCGGAAACTCCGGCCTAGGAAAAACTGCAGCAAAACCAATAACGAAAACGTCAATATCTTTTCCATCCGGACTCCGTTTTCGATGATTTTTGGCTCGTTGGAATCACAACGAAGAGCTTTACAAGATCATGCAGATAAACCTCATAGTCCAACAATGGAAGATAAAACCAAATGGAGGAGGTTAAAACCTCTCTAAAAAGGAATGATCGGCAAACCTCCAAAACCGAAAACGCAACAAGTTTTCCATATGAAATTCGTTTTCGGTGAACTTGGGCTTGTTGTGAAGATCACAACAAGCACCAAAACCCAACAAGGAGAAAACCCAAGTAAGAACCAAGAAAGATGAAATGGCAAGTATGCAAAGGTTTGAGCTCTCCACAAAGATGCGATCAAGTTACTCACTCGAGAGCCCCTCTTGATAGTACGCCATCTATCCTAAAACCCGGTCTCCTACTAACACCATGAGACCGGTAAAATAGAAAACCTATCAAGATCATACCTTTGCCTTGCGCATTCCACTTGAGCTCGATGATGACGATCTTGACTCTCTCAAGTTGAAACACCTTTCTTGATTGTGCTTGCTAGCACATGCTTGATGAAGACTTCTCCAAATGCTCCCCCATACTCCGTTATGGGAGGGACTCGCTAAGCTTTGTCTTCATGTTTCCTTTGCAAGCTTCAATCAAAGGATATCTTTCGATATGCATCATATTGAACTTGCACTTCATCTTCTTCTCTTGATATGTATGATGGCTTGGAGATAAACATGATTGTTCACTAAATCTTCTATTCCAATCCATACTTGCAATAAGCACAACTCTACACATGACCATTCATCATATAAATCCTTGAATAGAGCATTGGTCATTATGTCATCTTGAAGAGTCCACCACAAGAACTCCTATATTTTCCCATGGACAAGATCTATAAGAATATCTCAATGTAAACATTAGTCCATAAGGATTGTCATTAATTACCAAAACCACGCATGGGGGCAACCATGCACTTTCAAGATCGGGCAGCGACGAAATAGTTTTCGGAGATAGAATAAATTATATATAATATGTTTGATATTAATTAGTGTAATTAATGTTTATATATGATTTTATATATTTATTTTCGAATTTATTTAGACTGATTTCCCTAAATGGGCCTTCTGGTCGAAAGAATGCCTATGGGGGGGGAAAACCCTCAAGGGGAAATTCGGTGGGGGGCTTGGCCGGCCTAGGTGGGCCAAATGGGCCCCACCTAGGACCGGCGCACCCTCCATAGCCGCACCAAGGCATGTGGGATAGTCCCACATTGCCTGGCTAGGGAGGTTGGCTCCTCCGGGAGCCTATATAAGAAGGGGCACCCCTCGCCTTTTAATTTCCCAATTCTCTCTCGATCTCGTGATTCCCTTTGTGGGAGTTGCGCCAAGTTGAGAGGGGGATCTCTTCCACCATAGCCCGCTGTCGCGCTGCTGTTGTTCCGGTCCAAGTCTTTCGCTGCTCGTCCTGGACTGGAGCTTCGGAGGCCTTCGTCTCCACCGTATGTGTGTAACGCTCTGCGAGGTGCTGCGCTAGCGGTGCTCGGAGGCCTACTTCCTCCACCCGACCTCGAGGTCATCTTCGTCGTCATCGTCACGCCGAGTTCTTCGCGACCTAGAGGTCGGCTACGTCGTCAACGCTTGTGCGGGAGCGTAATCCCCGCTATTCGGTCTACGAGGGTATGTATTCCGATCTCCGTCGTACTTCTATATCTGCATAGTATAGATCTTGGCTAGTTTAAAGATATCGTTGCTATGAATTTTTTTGTTTTCTGCATGCGATCCCCTTCATTTTATTATAATTTACATGATTTGTTCTTGTATTGCAAAAAATGTGTGTAGCCATCTCACTACACTGGCTCTAAGGTGGCTTTGTTATTGGTATTGAATTATCTTTCTTCAGGTCTTCAAATCGATTGATGTACCAATCATTCTCTACACGTACGACATTATCATGTCCGACGACGGGGCAATCCAACAAACTGGGATGCTCCTATCGTGTCTGCGGTCTGATGCTACGGGCCGTACGCATAACATCACTCGCATAAACCCGAATCAAAGGAATCAAATACAAATAGTAAAAACCTTCAATCAATTATTTAGTGCAACCATCAAACCTAAGTCAAATAAATCAAATACGAATAGTAAAAAGATTCACTAAATTTGAAATACAAATATATCACATTACCTAATTATTTAGGCGACATACTAAGCCCATCCTCTCCATTAATACAAATAAATTTTGGCCTGATGCATAGTTATTAGCTTAAAAAATGAAAAACAGTTAAACAAAATGAAAGCCTAAGAATGTTCTAATACCCTTGCTGGGGCTGATCGAAGTAAATCAGCTCTACCATTGCCTGAGTCTAATTCTCTAAGATTATCGGAGGATGATGGTTTCCCATGTAGTATGTGTCGCCGATAATTTTGAGTCTAGATTTGTTGACCCGTGTCTGAAAGGCTCTCGATGCTTCCCTAATCTGCACGATCTCATGCTATGACACAAAAACATGGGGGTGCACGTAAACTTGAAAGAGAATTTTCACTCATGTGTGGTTTTGTTAATTATATGACAATCTCTATGGACTAATGTTTGCATTGAGATATCATTATAGATCATGTCCATGGGATTAGTGGAGCTGTTGTGTTGAGTGAAGCTTATTGCAAGTATGTCTTGAAAGATTCAAGACATCATATTAGTGAAGAAATGTTGTAAGATACAAGGTTGATCAAGATGTTGATCAACACACAAATCTACAAGATGTACCAAGAGCGATCATGTATCTCTTGGGTTGGTAAACACTTGTCCGCATAGCTTTGTGAACTAACCCATGATATATGTGTGTGCGGTATCTTTATATGAGGTTAGGTATCTTCCCATGGGTTTGCATCAAATGAAGATTTCATATAGCTCATGGAGGATGACGTCATGTGGTGATCGTCATCAAGGTGAGATGTGCAAGACCAAGAGAAGCTTCTTGAAGAGATCTCATGCTTGGAGCTTGCTATGGATACATGAAGACGAAGCTAAGCGAGACTCTCCCATTGTGAGCATGGGGAGTAGTTGGAGAAGTCTACATCAAGCATGTGCTTGGACGCGCAATCAAGAAAAGATGAACCACTTGAAGAGATCAAGATAGTCTTCATCCAACTCAAGTGGAATGCTTAAGGCAAAGGTATGATCTTGACAGGGCTAGAGGATAGATAGGCGTACTATTAAGAGGGGCTCTCAAGTTAGTAACTTGATCGCATCGTTGTGGAGAGCTCAAACCTTTGCATAATTGGCATATCATATTTCTTGGTTCTTATTTGGCTTTTATGTTGGTGAGGAATTAGAGCTTGGTTCATCTCCATGTCAAGCTCTTGTTCATCGAAATTGGTTTTACTTTGGACAACTTGTTGCGTTTTTTGTGGCGGAAATATTGCCGGTTCTACCGTGAGGAAAGTCCCACACCTTGACATGTGTGAGCGGAAATATTGTTGGGTGCTCGCTATCTTTCCAACAAAATTGGTCTCACCTCATTTGGAGTTCATTTACAAAAGTTATAGCAGTTTTTGTTTCGGTGTTTTGCTGATTCGGATTATTGGGGTCGGATATTCCGCTCTACCGGAATTTCCGGTTCCCCAGCTCATCCAAGAAAACGGCTAAGGAAAAAAAAAGGGTTATGACTCCAGCCGGAAATTGTGCTCGGAAATTTCCGTCTACCGGAATTTCTGAGTGCACCCAGAAAGCCCTCCAGTTTTGGCTAAGGAAAGAAGAAATTTTGGTTCTGACTCGAACCGGAAATTGTGCTCGGAAATTTTCATATACCGGAATTTCCGAGTGCACCCAAAAAAGTCCTCCAGAAACGCTAAGTAAAAGTTCGGTTTTGGTTCTGACTCCAGCCGGAATTTCTGCTCGGAAAATTCATGGACTCGGAATTTCCGGTTGACCGGAATTTCCGAGTCTCAATTATACCGGAATTTTCGAGTGTCGAAACAACCAACGGCTATATTTCCTGGAGGTGTATAAATACCCTCCCCTTCTTCTTCCCCAGCCAAGCCAAGGCAGCACGACTTTCCTCTCTCTCTCCTACTCCATTGTTGACCTTGGAAAGCTCACTTCCCTCTCAATCCCTCCATAGATTCTTGCATATTCTTTAGGGAAAGTTGAGAGGAGATCTAGATCTACAATCCTACCAATCCATATCTCCTCTAAGTGAGGGTAACCTAGTGGATCTAGTTCTTGGAGTTCCTTTGTGGTTCTTCTTCTTTGTTCTTCCTCTCTTCTCCCCCCATAAGCATTAGTTGATTTTGGTGGGATTTAAGAGTGAAAGATTTGACTCCTTTGTGGTTTTCTTTGTTCTTACTCTCTTATTCCCCCATAAACATTTATTGTTGTGTTGGAATTTGAGAGTGAAGGACTTGAGCACTTCGTGTGCTCTTGCCATTGCATTTGCATCGGTTTGAGCCCTCCACGAGGATTCGTGGTGGTGATACTTGTGAGCTTGTTACTCTTGGGTCTTTGGACCCTAGACGCCTTTTGTGGCCAAGACCTTTTGTGGTCAAGACCTTTTGTGGTCACTTGAGAGCCCCCAATTAAGTAGTGGGTGTGTGCCTCAAGAGTTGTACGTGATTCGATCTCCGCCCCAAAGGAGATCAATAGTGGAAGGTGAACTCGCAACCTTTTCTGGTTGAGTTCATCAGGAGAAGAAGGTGCGCATTTGTGGCATTGCGGCTAACCTGTTGTGGTTGCGCACACCTCTCCAAACGAGACGTACACCCTTGGGTGGAACTCGGGAATACATCCTCGTCCCCGCGTGCCTCGGTTATTTCTATACCCGAGCTCTTTACTTATGCACTTTACTTTGTGATAGCATTCGTGCTTAAAGTTATCTATCTTGCTAGCTATAACCTTGTTTCTTGTATTGCTTATCATAAGTTGTTGGTGCACATAGGTGAGCCTAGTATATTTATCTAGGTTGTATGCTTGTTAAAGTATACCTCTAGTTTTATTTCGCCTTTATCAAGCATACCGAAATTTCCGGGTCATTCTTGGACCGGATATTCCGGCTCCTCGGAAAAAGTTTTAAATCGCCTATTCACCACCCCTCTAGGCGACGTCTATCCGTTCAAAACTGCACCTAACCTACCATTGCAAACAGTAAAAATAAATGACAGAATGAAAACCATAATGGCCATAGTTAAAATAATATAAATGACACAAATATACATCTAGGCGTGTGATCAAGTAAACTTTTTTTTTTGAATTTTCCATATATATAAAAAGATGAGCAGCAAGTCGCCTTATTAAAAACCTTCCAACCCCCGTAGGTACCTGGTAAGGAATAAAATGCGTAAGAAACTTTCTGCCCTTGCGATTACAAATTGTTTTTACAATCTAGCGCAGTCACGAGCTGAATCACGAAGCAAATCTGAATGCCCAATTTTACCTAACTGAGCTAAAACATGAGCTACACCATTACTCACACAATCTATCTTTGTGACCGAGATGTCCGGGAAGGTATTAAGAATCCCTCTCGCTTCCATAATAAGGCTCCAATTCGGCGAGTTGTTAGTTGAAGTCGATGTTATCGCATGTACCGCTCTCAAGCAGTCTGACTCGATAATAGCTGGCCAGCGCTGAATAGAGATCAACCTCCGGAGACCCTCACTGCATGCAATGATCTCGGCTTCCTCTGCACTTGCATAGAATGCCACATGCCTCCTTTCCGCAATAAGGGGATGACCTACATGATCTCTAATAATTATACCAATGCCGGCATTCTTTGAAATTGGATTCCATCCGGCATCAACATTAACCTTTACTGAACCAATATATGGGGATCTCCACCCAGCCCCCTGCAATAGATCATCCTTGCCAGCACCTGTAAAAGAGTGAAAATAATTTACCAGGTAAGGAACCGATTGTGAGATTGACGCTTCCCATCTCTGTGGATCACGTTGTTTCGGTGATGCCATACTCTCCACAACAAGAAAATGATTTGCGCTTTCTGATCTTTACCCGCATTGTTAAGAAGGCTTAGAATCCATTCCGAATCATTGTGGCCGAAGTCAGCTTCGCTCGGTAAACTCCAGTGCTCGCGCAGCTCATCACGGAGGGCCCTAGCTAGCGTACAGGTGACAAGAGCATGATGGGAATCCTCGACTGCCATTCCGCATATAGTACACATGGGATCCACCCGTGAAATTCGGCGACTGATATTTAAACGCCTGCCCAATGAGTCAGTCACCACCCTCCAAACAAAAATACAGATTTTGGGAGGTACATTTGCTTTCCAAACAAGATCAAGAATTTTTCTCTCACCGCCTGCATGCGAGCTGGACTGTCCATTACTCATTTCAAGCCATTTAGGCTGCATGCCGATGCAATATGCTGACCGAACACTAAACAAACCAGTAGCCTCACCACTCCAGGCTAAACTTTAATGCTCTTTTCATGTACGTTATTTGCTCTCACAATTTTACATAATATTTGTAGCTTCTCAGCGGTCCACTTAATCAGACTTGCTCGTGATCTTGACAAGAAATTTTACCACACATATGAATTACTTGTATGTTAATATAAAATTAACCGGCGAATTAAGGAGCATATGCATAGGAGCTCATATGTATCACTTTAAGGAGCATATGCATAGGAGCTCATATGCTCTTTTTGTAGCGCTTGGCTGCGTGAGCGTATTGGTGGGGCTTGAATGGTGGCTTCATGGGCCGCAACTTTGGCCCAAAATAACACATGTTACTTCTTTATTAAATATGAAAATATAACATTTTATATTTTTTTATAAAATGTAAGTTCAATGAACAATATTTCGAATAGGTGATCATTCGTTTGAATCACAGGAAAATGTTCTTGTGATCCAGTGAACATTATTGCCGGCAACTGGTCAATGGTCTTTCAGTTTTTTTTTTTGAACAAGAATGGTCTTTCAGTTCAGGAGGACTATAGAATGGACATCGAGTAAGATAGGGAAGAAATAAGCTAACAATTCGAAACTTATCTAAAAATATGTACATGTCATAAAATAAATGAATAGAGGTGTATGCAGATTGTTTGATTTGCATGATTGTTTAGTGATGATTGTATATATTTGGCCTTCGGGCAGTGAAGCTTGTCACCGCCAATGGCAGAATCCATATTTTAGGCCGGAGACCAATGCCCAACGAGTACTTAAAAAGTCTTAAGCAGTGAACTTATCTGCGGCCGACTTGTGGATCCAGCCGCATAGCTTTGCCTTATGAAGCAAACCCTTTTTCTCCTCTCAAAGCAACGACTCCGATCGAGTAGCGCATGCTAATGCAACCAAAAGTCAAAAGAGGCGCGTTTCAAGCTTCAGTTATAATTTTCCAAACCACATGTTAATCAGTCGATCGACCACCATTTCGACATGGTATGTGATTTCCGGCTGCGATAGTGCGGAAACAGCGTAGCGTAGCAACGGGAGCAGCGCCAATCTCGAGGGCCGCCTAAACTGGTAGAGACCAGCTAGTTGTTGTTGCCGATCTCCAGCCCGGCCGCGAGCGTGCAGGAGGTGTGGCCATGCACGGGACCAAGCACCGGATCACCGCCATCACCAGCTCGTCGCAGCAGCAGCTCGGCGCGGCAATGGGCGGCGCCGCGGACATCCACGTGCACCACCGGCCGGCGCGGCCGGCGCTTCGGCACGCCAAGCTCAAGATGCTTCTCGTCGTCATCGCCACCAACCTCGTCTCAGTGTACCTCTTCTCCGGCGCGTCGCTGTCCCTGAACATGCCGGCCTCGGCGCCTCGCATCCACCTCTGGGACTCCACGGCGCTCCTCCGGGACCTCAACGCCACCCGCGATACGCTCTCCCTGGCGCGCGCGGAGCTGGCCTTCCTCCGGGCGCAGTGCGGGACGTCGTCCCTCCTCCTCGAGTCCGTCCTCGCCAAGCTCGGCGCCGTCCACGGTGACGAGCCGGCGGTGCAGGATTTCAACGGCTGGATCGAGGAGCCCACGGGGGAGCTCAGGCTGGCCATCGAGCCGCACCGGTTCCCTCTCGGCTACTCCGTCAACTTCGGCACCGACGAGCTCTTCCCGGGCCTGGGTTTCGCATGCCGTAACTTCCAGGAGGAGCTGACGCAGTACATGACGTACAACGCCAGCGGCGAGTGCCCCGACGACGAGGGCCTCGCGCTGCAGCTCATGCTCAAGGGGTGCGAGCCTCTGCCGCGCCGGCGCTGCCGGCCTCGATCCCCGACGATGTACGCCGAGCCGAAGCCGCTGCCGGCGAGCCTCTGGTCGATGCCCGCGGATACCACCGTGAACTGGTCCCCGTACACGTGCAAGAACTACACCTGCCTGGTGGACCGCGCGCGCAGCAGGGGCGGGTCGTACGACTGCAAGGACTGCTTCGACCTGGCCGGCAAGGAGCGGCGGCGGTGGCTCACGGACAACGGCGGGCCGGGGTTCAGCATCGACAACGTGCTGCGGTCCAGGCCGCCGGGCACGGTGCGCATCGGCCTCGACATCGGCGGCGGGACCGGCACCTTCGCGGCGCGGATGCGGGAGCGGAACGTGACCGTGGTGACCACGACGCTGGACCTGGACGCGCCGTTCAACCGGTTCGTGGCGTCGCGGGGGCTGGTGCCGCTGCAGATCAGCCTGACGCAGCGGCTCCCGTTCGCCGACGGCGTGCTGGACATCGTGCACTCCATGCACGTGCTCACAAACTCGGTGCCCGACGCCGTGCTCGAGTTCGCACTCTTCGACATCTACCGGGTGCTCAGGCCCGGCGGCGTCTTCTGGCTCGACCACTTCTTCTGCCTCGGCCCGCAGCTCAACGCCACCTACGTGCCCATCATCCGTCGCGTCGGCTTCCGCCCGCTCCGGTGGAAGCCCAGCCCCAAGCTCGACCTGGGACCGGAGAGGAACGAGTGGTACATCTCGGCTTTGCTGGAGAAGCCCATGACATAGATCGCGCTCGCACGCCATGTCAATTTCTTGGAAATTCTCTTGATTTGTTGCTCTGTTTTGGGAACGTGTAATTGAGATGATACTACCGGGGTCAAGGGAATTCAACTATAGCATACTAAGATGCAGAGATTGTGACACAATTTGTGTCGAATTTTCTACATGGTTTCTGAAACATTTACAGAGAAATAATCTAGTGCATTTGTTGCATAATAACATCTCCTTCTACGTACTGCACTTTACATCAGATGAAACTAAGAGAACTGGAACATATCACATATGTGATGTGTTAGCAGGCAAGAAGCTCTGATGAGTGATCAGCCAATAAAAACAAGCAGCCTAATTTCGGTCAGAAAATTACATCTCCAAACGCTCTCAGATACCGAGCTATTAGCCGACGACTTTACATGACCAGCCATAACTCTCAAAGCACATCAGAACCTGCCACCCAAAATTACCAAAGCACAACATAATAGCTGGAGAGAAATCGTTGCCTACTAAGGCAACCACACAAGACAGTAACTTGTACAAAACATCTGTTTCAAAGAAATACCATAAAAGCATTAACAACACAGATAAATGCTAGGCCTAGTCTCAACACAGCAGAAATCGCTAGGCATTCTCAAAAAAGAATACAATAGATTATAAAATAGATTCAATTCAAAATTTACAATTTTGTAATGGGTTCAACATACCAATAAAATTCCACTACTTCGATCATTGGATCCACAACATTACAATTTCATAGAAGACGAACTCATCAGGTAATCATAACAGAAGATGTTGCAGCAGAATAACATGGTTTATGCTTGACAAGATCATCTCGGTACATCCACCACATAAAACAACAAATTATCCTATTCATGAATCAGATAGAGTTTTCTTTGATCCAAAATCATCATGAAAAATCAAGTGCCTAGACAGGATTCAATATCTTGAAGGCAGCAAAGGAACTGAAAAGGCTGAAACTATACCGAACAGGAAAACTACAAAAAAAATTGAATATAGAAAACTACAATATAATTAGCAGCGTTCAAGCCATGATCTTCGCTGACCTCATGTAAAGACTGTCCACAACCTTCTCAACATTTGAAATAGTTTCTAATGTAGCAGGGAAGATGGCCTCTGTCTTTTGATCCTCAAAGATAATGAGGCACCCATCACCTTGATCCAGAGTACCAGCGAATTTCTTGTCAAGGATCATTTGCGACAGCTTCTTATCAACATGATCAATCGGCAACTCGATCTGTTGTGCAATATACTCAATCTCCACTGTTGAGTAGGGTTCAATCAACCTGCAGAGAGATTCTGCTCCAGGAGGGTATCGTATAGAGAGGAAAAATATCTGTTTAAAATAGCCGGCTATTTTGTTTAGCCCCGACGATTTCAGAGGCTACGAAAGGCTATAGCCGGGCTATAGCGCAGCTATGACCATATAGCCGCGTTGATTAATAATGGGAAAAAAACAGTATTCTAACAACATATATCTGTTTATATATGCCAGTAAGTCACAAATATATAAGATATTAACATAGCCACATAATAGATATGAAGAACAAATAAGTTCCGGACATGGTTTTGTCCCCATATTATAAAATTAAGCGGGATAGTTTTTGTTCAAATTTTTTTGAGACTCCTATAGCCAGTATAGCCTGAAAATTAGCGGGCTAAATCCATTTAGCCGGGCTATAGCCGGACGATAGCGGCTATTATCTCTATAGCCTATGAAGGGCTTAGCCGTAGCGCGGAGCCTCTGGCAAGGCTATAGCCGGGCTATAGCCAGGCTATAGCCGGCTATTTAAAACAGAGGGAAAAATGCGTGTAAACAATAGGGTCCTCCCTCAAGCTAGGCTTTGTAATCACGAAGGGCAGCTTCAAAGTACTTGATGTTAAATCCTATTAACTGTTAGGAATTAGATCCTTTCGGTAGAAACATCTGTGCATTAAGTCCATGTAGTTGACAGAGAGGAAACAAAGAGTGGGAGAGGGAGGAACATGGCGTACCTTGGCTCTGGCTCGACGAGCTCGAGTCAGAGGCCATGGTGGTCGTTGGTGATGGTGACGGAGCGGCGGAGGCAGTGGAGGTTCCCGTCGCTAAGCGCTAACCCTAGATCGGTAGGGGATGTCGGTGGGGTTGTGGCGGCGCACGTTTAACCTCGTGAGATGTGCCTGCCGGCCCCCACCCTTTATATAGCGCTGCGACAGGGGCCCACCGTCCATAACAGAACGGGCGCCCCCGATCAGGACGCAGTCAAGGGTTTCCAGTGGGCCGTTGGACCCACGTGGAAGAGATCAATCTAACATTCTCCCCCTTGATCTCAACTTTTACTTTTACCTTTTACTTTACTCGTTTCAGCACGGATTAATACATAGAGCATGTTTCATCGTCACAGCTCAATTGCCGATAGAATCAGACAACCACTATATACTTCTCTGTGTTGAAACAAATCCTATTACTTTTGAGCCTCTGTAATCCAGAAATCATAGGCTTTCCATTAAACCCATGCCGGCTGTGTGTTCCTGGAACATACTGGGTGGTAAGCCTTTCGTTAGCGGATCCGCAAGCATATCCTTTGTCTTTATATGCTCGAGACTTATAGTTTGATCCTGGATTTTATCTTTCACAACATAATACTTTATATCTATTGCCTTTGTAGCATTACTCGACTTGTTGTTGTGAGCATAGAATACTGCGGGCTGGTTGTCACAGTACATCTTTAGTGGTTTGTCAATGCAATCTACCACTTTCAAGTCGGTTATAAATTTCTTTAACCATACTGCCTGCCCCGTGGCCTCATAACATGCTATAAACTCTGCATACATCGTGGACGATGCAACTAATGACTGTTTGGAGCTTTTCCACGAAATAGCCCCTCCTGCGAGAGTGAACACGTATCCTGACGTGGACTTTCTATCATCTTTATCTCCCGCAAAATCTGCGTCTGAATACCCTCTTATTTCTAGGGAATCAGATCTTCTATATGTTAGCATGAGGTCTTTTGCTCCTTGCACATAACGCAAAGCTTTCTTTACCATATTCCAGTGCTCTTGGCCTGGATTTTCTTGATATCTACCGAGTACCCCGGTGATAAAAGCTAAGTCAGGTCGAGTGCACACTTGTGCATACTGTAAGCTTCCAACAGCCGAAGCATATGGTACTGCTTTCATTCGATCGATCTCATATTGGTTTTTGGGACATTGAAATTTCCCAAAACTGTCGCCCTTGACTATAGGAGCAGGTGAAGTACTACTTTTGTGCATATTATACTTCTTAAGAACCTTTTCTAAATATGCCTTTTGTGATAGTCCTAGCACTCCATTATTTCTATCCCGGTGAATTTCTATGCCCAAAACATAAGAAGCTTTACCAAGATCTTTCATATCAAAATTCGAGGACAAGAATTTCTTTGTTTCTAGTAGTAGACTGACATCATTGCTCGCAAGCAGAATATCATCCACATACAGAATTAGGAAAATATATTTCCCACTTTTAAACTTTGCATAAATGCAGTTGTCCTCAACATTCTGTTTAAAACCAAAACTTTTAATTGTATTGTTAAACTTTAAATACCACTGTATAGAGGCTTGTTTTAACCCATAAATGGATTTCTTTAGGCGGCATCCCATATGTTCCTTCCCCTCCATGAAAAAACCCTTCGGTTGTTTCATGTAAAGATTCTCTTCTAAATCTCCATTTAGAAATGTCGTCTTTACATCCATTTGATGTAACTCTAAATCAAAACGAGCAACTAGTGCCATGATGATTCTGAAAGAATCCTTACATGAGACCGGAGAAAAAGTCTCATTGTAATCTACTCCTTCTCTTTGCGTAAAGCCTTTTGCCCAAAGTCTTGCTTTATACTATTCTACTTTCCCATTGGAGTCATACTTTATTTTGTAGACCCATTTACAGCCTACTGTTTTGGCTCCTTTAGGAATTTCCTCTAAGTCCCAAACATTGTTAGAACTCATTGATTTCATCTCATCTTCCATGGCCTCCAGCCATTTCGAAGAGTGAACGCTACTCATGGCTTCTTCATATGAAGTGGGATCTCCTTCCACATGAACTGTTTCTGAGTTATAAACTTTATAATCACTAGAAATAGCTGATTTCCTAGCTCTTGTAGACCTTCTAAGAGTCTCATTCTCTGGCACATTATGTGTCTCAATTTGCGACTCTTCTTCTATTTGTGGCTGTCGCCGCTCCCTTTCATGCTCAACAACGGGTTGAGTTAGGCTCATGACGGACAGGTTCCGAATGTTGCTGCGTTGAAGTCACAGGTGGAGTTACAACAGGTGCTTGCATCACAACCTCTGAGATTGTCGGTGCAGGTACAACAGGTAGGGCGAAAAATGGCTCATGGATCATCGGAAAAGGTGCACACACCCTCTTCTCCTCAAGATCAATTTTCCGGCCTACCATGCTCCCCCTCATCATTTCGTCTTCTAAGAAGACCGCGTGTCTCGTTTCTACAAACTTTGTGTGTCTGTCTGAACTGTAGAAACGATAACCTTTTGATCTATCAGGATAGCCAATGAAATGGCAAGTCACTGTTTTGGGGTCTAACTTTGCAATATGTGGATTAAAAACTTTTGCCTCAGCTGGGCTCCCCCAGACTTTCAAGTGGCTTAGAGAAGGAACTCTCCATGTCCACAACTCGTATGGTGTTTTGGGCACCGATTTACTTGGTACTCTGTTGAGAATCTGAATGGCGGTTTTTAACGCCTCCATCCATAATCCCAATGGCAGTGTGGAATAACTCATCATATTGCGCACCATATCCATAAGAGTACGGTTACGCCTTTCAGCTTATCCATTTTGTTGCGGTTCGCCCGGCATAGAATACTGGGCGACTATTCCATTTTCCTGTAAGAACCTTGCAAAAGGTCCAGGTACTTGACCATATGGAGTGTGCCGACCGTAGTACTCCCCCCCCCCCCCCCCCCCCCCCACGGTCGGACATGACTATTTTAATTCTTTTATCATGCTGATTTTCAACTTCAGCTTTGAATATCTTAAATTTATCCAATGCCTCAGATCTTTCTTTAATTGGATAAATATAACCATATCGGGAATAATCATCTGTGAATGTTATGAACGAGTCATAGCCATCCACACTTTTCACCGGAAATGGTCCACAAATGTCGGTGTGAATAATTTCTAGTGTCGCTGTGCTTCGGTTTGCACCCTTTTTAATTTTCTTTACGTATTTTCCTTTTATGCAATCTATGCATTTATCGATATCTGAGAACTCTAACGGAAGAAGAATATCATTTTTAACGAGGCTTTCTATTCTTCCCCTCGAAATATGGCCTAATCGACAGTGCCATAACTTTGATGAGTCATGAGTTCGCTTTCTTTTCTTTTGTTCTTTGTTCGACAAGGGAATTTGTTCATTCACATTGCACACAGAATGCACTTTTTCACTCAAGGATAACAAATAAAGCTTATCATGAAGTAAAGAAATACCCACGCAAGCATCTTTAAACCATATGGCACACTTGCCATGACCAAAATAACATTCAAAATTGTCTTTATCCAAACATGATACACTTATTACATTTCTGTGAATGGAAGGAACAAATAACACATCTCTAAGCATAATATTAAAACCATCAGCTAGCTCCAAGGAGACGTCGCCAACAGCCTCAACTTCTGCTTGAACTCCATTCGCGACTTCAATGTGTCTTTCGCTTCTTTGCAAAGTCCTTGTCGAATGGAATCCCTGTAAAGAATTTGCAACATGAACAGTTACACCTGAGTCAATCCACCAAGTAGACTTTGAAAACTGTGTATACAGGGATTCATTTATAAAAGAAACTGTATCAATACCTTTCTTTTCCATTATGCTCTTGAGCCAATCAGGGCAGTCTTTCTTATAATGTCCTTTCTTCTTGCAGTGGAGGCATGTGTCTTTGTCCACTGGAAGTTGGTTCTCATACTTCTGATGCCCTTTGCCATATGTCTTATACTGATGAGGACCTTTGCCATACGGCTTTGAAAGAGAACCATTGTAACTCATGTTCTGGTTGTCCTTCACGTAGTTCAAAGAGCCCCCATTCTGGGACTTCAACCTTTCCTCTTCTTGGGACAACATTGCGATGGTCTTTTCAGTGTCCCACTTTTCAGGTGACACATTGTAATTGACAACAAAGTTGTCAAACTGTGGTGGCAATGAAGCCATCACCAAATGAACTATCAGGGCAGGCTTTAGCTCTAGACCAGCTTCCATGGACTTGAGCTTAGCCGCCATGTTGCTCATTCCGAGAATATGCTTCCTTATGCCATGTGCACCTCCAAGATACTTTTCTGTAACCAACTGTTTTAGCAGCTAGGTAGCATAAGTCTTTGAAGAACCAGTAAACTGGCTCTTTATCTTTTGGAGATACTCTCCTACAGAGGCACACTCTGCAATTGAGCCCACAATAGCGTTCTCAACTGTGTTCTTTATGAATGCCATACATTTCTTATTGGTGTTAGCCCACTTTTAATTCTGTAGGGTGTATGACATCTCAACTGGACCATGGTCCAACAACTTTTTCTGCCAAGCAGATTCATCATCAGTTGTCTCTCTTACTGGCTCTGCTGGCCTGACTGGCTGTGGTGCATTCACAACCCAGTCGACTTCGGCGCAGACAAAAGCTAGTTCGACTTTCTTCCCCCACTCAAAGTAGTTGTCGCCTCTGAGCGTAGCAACATCCTTCAGGCAGCTCATCAGGTGAAAACTTCCTGAAATCGCAAGGATGTGAGATAACAAAAAACAATTGCATACATTTAATCAAACGTTGGTATAAATTAAAGCATACAACTGTTGTGCATTTAAATAATATCACCGTTGGGCAATAAAAGAAATAAATGCACCATTTAACACATAATTAATAAATTGTGATAATGCTATTAACAACGTTGGTCATATAATAACAGAATCATAATCATCTTTAATATCACTTTATCATATCTTTCGACTTAATTATCACTTTATTGCTTTTAAGCAATTTCTTTTAACTATTTGCAGCGGAAATTATGAATAAAATTCATAAACTTTATACTTTTCAGAAACATTTTATATACTTTATATTTTTTAAAACAAATTTTCGTTGGAATAATTTGAATTGGAAAAAACTGGATGAAATTTGCTCAAAAAACTGCTTCTGTTAAAATTAATACTGTGAAAAAATAACAGGAAAACGGCCTGAGCAGCGGCCCACGGCTTATCTACCACGCGCACCTCCTTAGCGGCCTGCTGAACGCGGCCCTCGGCCCGCCAGCCCTGCACTTTCGGCCCAAGTGGCCTACCTGGCGCTAGGGTTTGCATCCTGGCCGTCCGACCCGATCCAACGGTCACGCGCGATTTGCGTCCGATCAAAACGACCGGACCGACCGGTGCCCTAACCCTAGCCCCCATTCTCTCCTTTCCCTCTCATCTCTCTCTCTCTCTCTCTCTCTCTCTCTCTCTCTCTCTCTCTCTCTCTCTCTCCCGGCTGCGGCGGCGGGAGGAGCCTATGGCCGGCGGCGCGCCGGCGACGGCGACGACCGGCCGCGCAGATCGAGGCCGCGACGAGCCCTCCCCCCTCTTTGTTCTTCTTTTCCCTCTTTCCCGGCACCTCTCTCTGCCGAGCTCGACGGCTGCGGTGGATGTCCGTGGCCGGCAGCACGCTGGCGACGGCGAGGGCGAGCGCAGCGCTATGCCGCGACGAGCTCCCCCTCTCTCTCTTCTTTCCCCGCGACGAGCTCGGGATAAGTTCGGCGCCCCCCTGACCCCTCTTGCCGGCGTTGCCTGCACCCACGGGTGGGCGCACCTCCGTCAAGCGGCCCAGCGGCGGCGCCCTTTGCCGGCGAGCGCATGAACGGTGAGCTTTTCGTCCCCCTCCTCTCTCTCTATTTAGGGTTAGGGTTTTTCTTTTGCGGGATTTCTCTCGGCAGTGCTGGAGGCGCAACCCCCTCTCCACTTGTAACATCCTGGGATTTGAAAAATCAGAAAAATTTAAAACTTTTAAAAATTACTTTGTATGTTACTTTTAAAAGAGAATTCAAGCATTGCATTCATGCACTCATGCATTCATGCATCAATATCATTTCATCATGTTGTTTAAATTACATAAAGGTTTAAATTTTAAATTTTATTTATATGTTTGTTTTGGAAAATTATTCCATAAACATGTTATTTGTATCTTTTATAATATTACAATTTATTAATTTTTATTTTGGGCAAGAATACTTCCAAAAGGTTCTAAATTAAATTAGCTTTCCAAAACATATTTTTATGAATTTTTCTGAAAAGTTTTGGTTAAGTTTTAAAATCAAATTTGATTTAAAAGTTTGAAAACAGAGAAATGTTTTGTCAAAAAAAGATAGAACGGGCCGCCTTCCCGAGCTAACTGGGCCGAAGCCCACTTCTCTTCCTCGTGCGCGAGCGGCACTTAGCAGCCCAGCAGCGGCCCGTCTTCGACCTCCCTCTCGCTGACGCCTGGGGCCCGCTTGTCATCCCCTTCCTCCACCGTATCTCAACCGGACTCTCCCGGAGAAGATCGAAACTGATACGATCGATTCGATCGTTTACTTGCGAGATAAGTTCCCGGATGCGCCCCTATTTATACCCCATCTCCACCCCCCTCCCCCGCACCCGAAAACCCTAGCTCATCGCCTCCAGGCTGCCCGCAATCGTCACCGCCGTGCCGCCATTGCCGTCGGCATCTTTTACAATTCTCGGTGAGCTCCGACCGATCTAGCCCCTCTCCCCCACCCCCTAGCTTAACCTTGATCTTACGCACCTCCCTGACTTGTCGCGGTATCTTATTGCGCAGCAGGTCGAGCAATCCGTGCTCGACCCGAAGCTCCAGCCGCCGGCCGGTGAGTGATACACGGAGGAGGACGCCCGCTACGTCCTAGACCTCGTCTTCAGCTTCGACGCGACGCCCTGCACCTCTCGGTATGCGCCAAATCCTCCAGTTCACGTCGCCTCGTTTTCCGGCGATGGCGCCACCGTAGAACCTTTTTCCGGCGGTGCTCCGGCCGGCCGCGCCACTGGGCTTAGATCCGAGCTGTTAGATCTTGATCGGACGGCTTGAAACAAACCACTTACGCGAAGCGGTATCATCCAATGGGGAGACGCCACGTAGCCCTGTCCGCGTAGATCCCATCCGCGTCCGCGCCACTTATCCCGCATCAGCCTGCGAAGTCCCGCACCAATCAGGAGCCGCCACGTCGCCCAGGGACCTCAATGCGAAGATTTTATTTGTTTTCTTCACAGTTTAGCCCCTGGAAATTAAATCTAGCACTACTTTTTACTGGTTCGGCCAAATTTAACAAACTTTATATTTTTGGAAAGCCCTCGACATGTAAAATATTTTAGCACTGTTATTTTTCTGTTTTCAGTTTGTTTAAAATTATTCAAATTTCAAATTAAGATTTTGAGTAAATTTGACTTAGATGTAAATCCATAAGTTCAAAAAATTTAAATAAAATTATTTTTAAAACCTTAGAGTATGTGTTATATGATTCCACTGTTAGAAAATATTTTTCAGTATTATTTGTACTATTTCAAAATCATAATTTTAAATTGAATAAAGTTTGAGTAATTTTGACATAACCTTTGATAGAAATATTATTTTGAGTAAATCCAATTACTATAAATTTAAATGACTAAGTTTTGGTAGTATGATTTTTCTACTAATTTTTGTAGAATAAATTTATGTGTATTTTGTAAATTATATTGATTTAATACTTCTAAATGATATTTTAATGACTAAAAATTAATTAAAAATATATTTAAATTAATTTCATTATCTATTCAAAAATTTAAAGTACTTAGACATATTATGACCATTTTGGTCACAAAAAGTATTTAGAAATATTTTGCCATTTCAGACAAATTAATTTCTTCCTTAGAAAATATTCGATAATAATTTGACAACTCTTTCCTTAGAGGATTTAGCACACAGAAAACTTTATCAAGTTTGATGTTTTCTTGTGATTAAACATTGCATTGCATGCATGGCATATTTATTGTATAGTTATTGTTTTTTTAAGTTAGGTTTATTTTCGACATAGTTGTTTTGGTAAAGTGATTATTCTCTTAGACACTTGGGATTTTAATATAAAGACTAGTAGGCCAACAAAGACTTAGAAGAAAACAGATTCCGGAAGCAGCTCCAAGGAGTAGAAGCACTTAGAAGAAAATCAAGAGGAACTGCAAGAAGACTATCCCCCTTTTTATTTCTCTAAGTCCTTTTCTCTTTTCTTTTCTTCCCTCTTGGGCCTCATGGTGGCTAAGTTATATCCAAGAACAACCCTGGTGATATACAAATCATCAAGTCTGAACCATCAAGTCTACATGATTCAATGAAGACATCACCAAGGAGAAAGTTACAAGTCTGGAGATGAATCCTGGGAGATCAACTATAATTTATCTGTATCTTTTTCTGCCATTCCTATTCTTCTTCCACTTTGCACATAAACCAAGTCCTTAGTGAATTTGACAAAGTTCTTAGAATGCTAATTGAAGATGAAGGAAACTGCAAAGGAGTTGAAGAATTCAAGATCAAACATGATGAAGACTAGGAGCAGTCTTACAACTTAGTCAAGTTGACTTATAGCAATTGATTTTATGACCTTGGCCCTTAGTCATATTTGGCTAACTCACTTGCCTTGCATTAACTTAGAATAATTTCTTGGCATGGCATGCATCTCTAGTTCTTAGAAATATTTTGCACATCATGCATAACAAATTTTTTGTATTGTTATTTTGTTTGTATGTTTATTTGGCCTTGTTTGATGTGGTAGAAATTTCGGAGGGAAACGACAACTGTTGCAGCTGCAGTTTCTTTTCTTCTTGTTGCCAAGGCAAGTGGCACACCCTCATAAATTTCCTAAAGTATCTTCTATGCATTACTTAGTGTATTTCTTATATGCATGTGTTGGATAGTATTGCTATGCTGAAACTACTATATACCTTACAGTAGTTGTGTCTAGAATCCTATGGGTAACTTGGTAGAAATACTGATGCTATGCAAAAGTTGTTTTGTGGAAAGTAAATTTCTACTAAGTTAAAGAAACTTCTGGGTGGATGTGGCAAGAGGATGGAGGTTAGAGTTGAGTGGCTGCTTAGGCTCATTTAGGTGGGTGCACCTGGCTAAGACCCAGGCTCATTTAGATGAGTGAACCTGAGTATGTACACTTGAGGATGGCCACCCAGGAACAAAGGGACCAAAGTTTTCTCCAAGTGAAGATGCTTCCAGTGCAACCACGTGGTATAATGGCTCTGCCTTGACTTTTCTCCAAAGGTCTCGTCTCAGGCTTCTCCTTTCCTTTTCACTACATGAGGGTCAAGGACTGATGGGTTGTTTGAGTCTCGTGGTGAAAGTGCACAACCTCTGCAGTGTATAAAACTAAGTACTTAGCCGTGTCCCCGGTTACGGACAATCTGAGAAGCTGATCAAGGAATTAACGGAGGCTCCCAACATTCCAATTTCTAAGTTAAAAGTTGATGGGTGAACAAGGGAAGATGAGATTATGGTTTTCATGCCATACTTGTCTTGATTTGAAGAAAGTGTTTCAAAAGAGTAGGAAAAATTGGCTTTATGCAAATTAGCCTTGAACTCCACCAGCCAAATATACATATAGGCTATAGAGTTATTCCATTAAGTGTCCACCATAGTGTCACTTGCCAGACTCCATTTCTAATGGAATCTGACCCACTCTGTTGCAAATTATTATTTGTTACAGAAATTTCTGACGAAGAGTAAGGACTACGTTTGGGTTTCGAGTCTGCACCAACATGTTTTCGCCTGTGGCGTATCATGAAGTTGGAGGCTCATTGAAGATTTATTTCCGCTGCTTTATTGTTTTAAGCTAGCTTTAAGCTATGCAAAGATGTATCTAACTATTTATTTTTACCAAGTCTGGATTATTCGTGTAATATTGATACAATGTTGTGATATTCATCGTAAACTGTGTGTGCAAATGAATCGATCCAGGGGTTTGCACTATACACAGGTACCTGCCATATTTTTAAGTGCAGGTACGTTACACCACTGCCCGTTCTTCGTCCGTCCCTCGGCTTGCCGATGCGGACCGGATCGAGAGGAGCGGTGCGGCCAGAACGGCTGCACACTTTACCGGTTAGCCCGAGGGCATCCGGTGACTTTTTCTTTGTTTTTCTTTTCATTACCGAAACAAAATTAGTCTAATTGTGCTCTGATACCATTGTTAAATCCTATTAACTGTTAGGAATTAGATCCTTTCGGTAGAAACATCTGTGCATTAAGTCCATGTAGTTGACAGAGAGGAAACAGAGAGTGGGAGAGGGAGGAACAGGGCGTACCTTGGCTCTGGCTCGACGAGCTCGAGTCGGAGGCCATGGTGGTCGTTGGTGATGGTGACGGAGCGGCGGCGGAGGCAGTGGAGCTTTCCGTCGCTAAGCGCTAACCCTAGATCGGTAGGGGATGTCGGTAGGGTTGTGACGGCGCACGTTTAACCTCGTGAGATGTGCCTGCCGGCCCCCCACCCTTTATATAGCGCTGCGACAGGGGCCCACCATCCATAACAGAACGGGCGCCCCCGATCAGGGCGCAGTCAAGGGTTTCCAGTGGGCCGTTGGACCCACGTGGAAGAGATCAATCTAACACTTGAGAGATCTTTTAGAGTAGGCATCAGCCACAACTTTCATAGCATCAACATCAGGGCCAACATACTTCAGGCTAGCCTTGGATGAGATTATTCCAGCAGCATCATCGGCCTGGTTAACCATTATCTTGAACAATAGCATGTACTTCAAGCAGAAGATAGCTTTTGGGTCCACCAATGCATTGAAACCTTCAAATACTTCAAAGAAGTAGTTGTAGCAGTTTTGTAATCCTTTTCTTCTGCATGAAGTATTCCACTCTGCAGATCAATAATGCCCTGTTGAGCAGGTGGAACCTAAAATGGCATTTGCCACTGTCCTAGCAGCAGTCAGTGAAGCTTTGGCCTTTGGCAAGTTTCTGGTCAAGGACATTGTTTATGTTAGCATCGATGAACGACATATTGTTGGAGGAAACAATATGGATGGTTGTACAAATCATTGATATGCTAAGAGATTACATAGTGTCTTTTATCCTTAGTGACATATCGCAATAAGATTATTATATGACAGTTCTTAGACCATGAGGTTATTAAGGTTGTGTTCAAACGAGTTGTTACTTTGGTGTTGTCAACTGCACGGCCTTAACTGGATGATCATAACGTCGGTTGGATAACTTCAAATGTGTGCATAATCTTAATGTTCTGAGATGAGATTTTACTCCTCCGTCAAAAGAGAGATACAATCCTGTGACAACTCGGTAGTTATGAGATCTATTATATTCTGCAGACAATACATGATGAAGTTGCATCATGTGGGATATCATAATATGGTAACGAATAAAGGGAACTTGCGGGTTAACGAGATAGACAAAGATATATTAAATCGATATTTGGTTCATGGAAATATCGGAACACCTTATCTCGGGTAAAGTTCAAGTATCGTGAGTAAAAGGATTGACATATTTAATACCCAACAACTTCAACAGAGAACTTCGTATAACCTATGATGATCATTTAGGATATCTAGATTGCTGACCCTGATCAACTGATTGGATACGTATTTCTGATCAAAGTCATTAGTTATCCGAACCTGTAGGGTAAAACACTTAAGTTAGGTATGGTTAGTTGTGTAAGTAGTTGCTATGGAATATACAGAGGTACCACCGGAACAGTGTTTCTACGTGTTAAATATTTTATATAAGAGAGAAATATTTGCACATAGTGTCTAACACTCATCCACTTATTGACATTGACACATATCAATCGGCGTTTATCAGAGGTAATAGAAATAGATTTATATTATTATCAGAATTATTCCAAAGGTTTATATAGAGGAAATATTTGTCCCAGCCTGTAAATATAATTTACATGATAAGATAATTAATTGGAAATAAAAAATAAAAATTAAGGCAGGCAACCGAGCCCGGCCGAAACGGCCTAGCTGGGCATTGCGCTGGCAGGCCGTAGCAGCCAGACGAGCTAGTATTGCAGCGGCAGTTAGCAGCCTATCTTTTGGGCAGGCTAGAGCAGGCCTAACTAGGCTGCCTGACGTGGTGGGCTGAGCCCACTAGTTTACTGGCCATGCTTATACCTGCCAACGGGCTAGCCCGACATGACACGCTTTGTGCACGGCATGGCACGTTAGCGACACGACACAGTAAGTTAACGGGCCGTGCCCAGGCCAGCCCGCGTGCCTGAGCGTAGCCTCAGGCACGGCACGCTCGGCACGAATTGGGCCCGGCGGTCCGGCACGACCCGGTAGGCACGTTTTTTTGTTTTTTTTTTCATTTTTAAGCTGTTTTTATCCTGTTTTATGTTGTTTTTTTCCAGTTTTATGATGTTTTATGATGTTTTAAGTTGTTTTATGATGTTTTATGTTGGTTTATGATGTTTTATGTTGTTTTATGATGTTTTTTGTTGGTTTATGATGTTTTATCTTTCTTATAGTAAAAAAACACAAGACAAAGTTTGATATGATCATAATAATTTTATTTAGCTAGCAAGCCGCCTCATTAAAACCTTGCAGTCACCTCAGGTACCCTGATAAGGAAAGAGTGCGTCTAAAACTTGCTGCTCTCCTACTTAATTGTTCATTGTACAGAGCGAGTTCAAATTAAAAAAATAGAAAGGAAATTACAACGAGGAAAAAAAAACTATTCTTCTTCATTGTCCTGGATATGAAAGTTCTCCATCGCAGCCAAGAACTCAGGGTCCTCCGGCATGTGTTGGGATTTCTGCTTCGCCCGCTCGCGATCTTGCACCGTCATTAAACTCTTCGCCATTGAAGGGTGGAGACTTGCTCTTCTTGGCTCGAGTACTCTTCCACTGAGACTAAAAGTTCCCTCCGACGATGTAGTTGATACGGGGACAGTTAACACATCTCGTGCAAGTATGGAAAGCACCGGATAGGTACTTCTGTGATCATACCACCATTGCAAGATGTTAGTCTGCTTCTTCGTCGTCGGGAAGCACCTGATCAGTGAGGTAAACACCTAACTCGCTGCGTCGAGGAGCAGTGGCGGTGCTTGAACTTGAGCTGGAGCTGCCGCTGAAGAGCTTGCAGATTGTTTTCTTCTTTCCGGGTTGTGTAGCTGCTGGAGGACGGGACGGACGAATTGTCCCTGCATACTTATTCTCGTACTTTAAGTACAAATCAGTGAGTTTTCTTGCCTCCCGGCACGGCACGACAGGCCACTGGCAGCCCGACAACGGCCCTGCATCGACGCTCCCCGCCGGCGTCCCGCGTGCCGCCCACGTGCCCGCGTGTCCGCGCCGCGCCGCCAAAACCCCGCTCCAGCCCGCCGTGCCGCAACGTGCCGCAGGCAGTGCCGTGCCTGACGGGCCACAGGCCGGCACGAAAGCTAGCGTGTCGTGCCGGGCTGGCCCATGTGCCCGGCCTCCGAGTTGGGCACGGGCCCGTGGCGTGTCGGGCCGAAAGTTTCGTGCCTCGGGCCAGCCCGTTAAGCCCGGGATGGCCAGCTATAGCCATGCTCGTATTTGCATGTCATGTAGCCATTGCTCGCCAAGCCTCCCTCCGCATTTTAATGTGTCCCTCGGCAGCCAATTGGCGCGTCGGTTGTGGTGATCAAAGGCATAAATGGCCCTGCAATTCTGGAGGCGCTAGCGTGTCGCGAGGCGCTTTCTCTGGCCTTGGACTTGCAAGTGCAGCGAGTGATGGTAGCTTCTGATTGCCTGGAGGTGATCAAGAGTATTGACGAAGAAAATCTGGGACGATTCAGTTCGATTCTACTAGAGATATATATGCCACTAGAGGTGATTTTTCCTCGGTGCAGTTTAGACGCAGTTTAGACATGAGAGTAGAAATTCTAACACCGAAGCTCATTGTCTTGCGAGAACTTCTTCCTATTTAGAAGTGGGTCGTCACGTCTGGTTGGGAGAGCCACCTGATTTTATTTGTATTTCCATTAGATGTTGTAATAATTATGTGAACTCGGAGTAGCAAGTTTCTGACGCGCTCTTTTCCTCACCAGTGTACCGAAAGGGGCAGAGAGGGTTTGCGGTAATAAAGTGTGTTATTCTAAAAAAAATGTATCCATTGCTTAGAGGGTCCTGGTCGGGTCGTGATTCTCCGTTGTACTGAAACAGAGCAGCTGACCACGTCCAGCTTTCACGGGGACTACTTTAACCGACCTATCCTCATAAGATTTTCCGACGCCGTTTCATGGTGAGTTGGTTAAATCCTAGGGAGTGTCCATTTTTGCTTAGTTTCTCGACTTTTACCCTAATGAAGTTCGTGAGGAAGAGACTCATATTTAGTTCTAAAATGATTTGATGAAGCATGTGATCAGCACTATGTGAACCAGTAGTTCCATTTGCTACAATTTATTACTTTTGATTTGTAAAACTATTTGTAGAACAATTTGTATTATTTGTTGAACTATTTGGATGTAATAAGTATTTGCTGAACTATTTTGAATTGGATTATTTGTATTGTTTGCTTGAATTGGATTATTTTGATTTAATGTATGGTAAAAAGAAAACACCAAAAACCTGACCGAACGCATTTAATGCGTAAACCTGTTGGACAGTGGTCAGAGAGGAATGGATATGGACCGGACGCCTATCCTTTTGGCAACACAAACAAACGTCCTACCTCAGGAAAAAAATGATTGTCCGTTTACTTCGGTTCAGTATAACCATCCTAACCGTCATTATAAACTTAGGCCCCGCTTGAAAATGGTGTACAGATTTCCGCCCCGTAATTTCCTACCCGTCTTTACCTGCGAATTACACAGACGTCTCCAGCTCAGTATTTCCTCCCAACCGATTCCGGCCCGAAAACGGCCATCCAAGCGAGGCCTAAGGATCCATGTTTTCTCGAGTGTCAGGAAAATAAACTATGATCTCTCAATCTGGGGCCGGTTCCTTGGACATGACATGCAGTATAACTCCAGTACTCGCCTGCCGGCCGGCCGGCCGGGGCGGGCCGGCGTGATGGAACATGGCATGCGTGCAGCACCTGTAGAGACGACTCACATGAACAGTGTCGACCCAGTCCGGCCGGGGGCGGAGACGACGACCCAATCTCCTTTCGCCAGCGCCTGCTGCGTTCAAAACCTGGATCCTGCACTTTATTGGCAAAGGTACCCTGGATCCATCCGGCATCGTCTTGTGCCATTGCCGTTGCGATCGGCGCTGCATGCCATTGCCATGCCCTGGGAGCATAGAGATTGTAGCAGCACAGGAGGGCCGTACTGTGAAGGGGTGTGATAGGACTAAACCAGCGACAACGCACGATAAGAGTACGACGTTTGATCCGGCATGTCCGCATGTGAGACAGCGCGCGCATCGGCCCCCAGCTGGGTCGATACAAGGATACACGCCGAAACGCCTACTGATCAAACGCAGCTGGAACAGGACGATACGTGTGGCTGCTACATGGGTGGATGTCTTTGTAATGCTTTTCTCAAGAGTCCTTTTATAATCCCTTCGTATCAAAATATAATACTAGTATGTTTTAGCGTTTTTTGTCCAAATGTATCTACCATGTATTAGTGTAAGGTTCACATAAATATTGCATTTAAATATGTCTAAATACATCTTATATTTTTTATACGGAGAGAGTAGAAAGCAGAAAAAAAGTACAACTCGCCGTAAACAACGAGGGCAATACAAACTAGTGCCAACATCAATATTACAACTCCAACGCAAAAGAGCCTATCCCAAGCTAAACAATAAAGCCGTGGCTCGACGGAAGGCGGTCATCTCCGAAGAACAGGACTAAACTTTCACTGTGAAGATGCACCATCCAACCTTGATGCCGGAAAGGAGGTGGAAAGTGAATGACGGAAGATGCCTTTGCAATGCTCGCAGGGCCTACTCTCCCATGCAACCTTAACTTCTTCATATTCGAAAATGGGATTGAAAACACGGCAAGCTCTTAATTTAAAAGTGCCCCTAAATATATTTTTCTCGTTACTTCTTGAAAGTGCCTGTAAAAGTTTGTGTAATAAGAAGAGTGATAGAAAAGTGTTCTTAAAATATTTTACGTACTATGGTTATTGAAATATTAGAGTTTAACATAGTTAAATTGTTTGGCTCTAACAAATAATGCAGTTATAGTCAGTAACCAAAACTTGCCAAGTACTATAGTACTACATGAGTCCATGACACATGTTTCGTGTATATCTATGTTGTGATGTGACACTACTACTGTATGGCGGACTGTACGAGCAAGCAGATTTGTATACTTTTGAGAATGCTGGTTTTTTCTCATCTTTTGAGAGTGCTGGGTTTTTCTGATCTGACGGAGGCAAGGCCAGCACGCATGCATTCGGATGCATGCACAGTAAACATAGTGTATAGCCACCTAGAAAAGAAAGGCCTCCCTAGCTATGTGCCTATGTATGCTGCAAGCATCTGACTCCACGAGATCGACCAGCCCATGTTCGTCTCCATAATTAGGCCGTCCATGGATTCCCACCGGGGCGATGCGTCTCTGTTCATCGCCACAGTTCCCGGACTCATCTCCTTCGTCCGTCGATACAGGGCCTACTCTCCCGTGCAACCTTAACTTCTTCATAGTCATGGACTCTGGTACAATCCCTTCTCTCTCTGCTGCCGCGCCACAACGTTGTACTGCCAGGCCTATGAACTGTCCTCTCCAGGATCCTCCTTCCCATTGCTCTGTCCCCGTTTGCGTTAGCTTGGCTATGGACAACCGGCTATCGCTATATGGCTTTATCCATTCTAGTACTGTACTAGCACATACGTATCCACGAACATTAGCTTACACCATAGGATTCCACCATCCGTCGCTCTTAACATTTAGGAGCATATAAAACTTTGACCAAGATGACTACGAATCTTGGTCGAGAAGGACTGTTGGAATTTTAGTGTATATGGGCCAGTCCAACTAAAATCCGAAATTCCCACGGCCCATTAATAAATGGCTGGTTGAGTGTACGTGACTAATGTTTAGTCCCATACTGCTAGTGGAGAGTGAGCTGCACCACTTTATATAGTGGGATGTTCTAGTACCAATATGAGCTAGTGAGAATAAGAGAAGATGAAGGGTGCCACATGCGCGCTCCTCCTCCTCCTCGCTCGCCTCGTCACGACACGACACGACACGACACGCGGGTTGCGGGAATCTCGCCGAGCCGAGTTTATATTTTTGCAGTCCGGAAAAATTAATGAGTCATTGATTAGTAATTATCGTGGGGTGTTACCGACTCGCAATACATATACAGCCCGGGGCAAACACTAGCCGCCACCACGAGATACATGGTCTCACACCGTTCCAGAGCATTGCGTCGCCGTCTACCAAGTCTTCTCCATCCCGTCTTCCGGCGTGCACCGGTTGAAGGGACAGTAGGCCTCCGGAACCCCGCCTCTTGTGATCCTGTACGGGAGAGGGGCGATCAGGTTTTTGGGGAGCGCACTCGCGCGGCTACTGGCTTCGAGTTCTTCCCCAACGACGACTTCTTCCCCGACATCGCCAGCATCTTCATCGACGACATGGGCGACAACACGGGGAACTCCAGTGGTGCGACTGCCGCTGCACCGTATGTTTTCTTCATCTTCCTATATGACGTTTTGCTAGAGTTCTTACTTATAGTACATGCTCTAGATTGCATCTGTTTATCTATTGTTTGCGTAGATCACATGATTAGTATAATTTGTATTATTCTAGTCATTAATTGTTCACTGTTATTGGGAATTAAATCATATGCTAAATCGCCTAATTATTCATCAATCCAAAAACCAACCTGATTATAGGCAATTAGCAACTGCTGGCTTTATCGCGTCAACGAGGCCGTTTCCCTTTAAAGGGGTTATGTATAAGCGGTGGCGCATGAGAGCAGTGTTATGGTTTCAGAACATGAACTGCTATGCTGCCACCAAAGGAAAGCCTGATGGCGAGCTTGACCCTGCACAGCAGGAGTCTTTCGAGAGGCTCGACAACATGTTTAAGAGTGCCCTTTTGAGTATTCTTGACGATTCCATTGTGGACTCGTATATGTCGTTTTGTAACGGCAAGGACATGTGGGATGCGCTCGAGGCCAAGTTTGGGGTCTCGGACGCTGGCAGCGAGTTGTATGTCATGGAAACTTTCTATGACTACAAGATGACTGATGAGCGCCCTGTTGTTCAACAGGCTCATGAGATACAGTCACTCGCTAAGGAACTTGAGCACTTTAAGTGTATCTTACCGGACAAGTTTGTCGCCGGTGGCATAATCGCCAAGCTTCCACCTTCGTGGAGCAACTTTGCTACCTCTCTGAAACACAAGAGACAAGAGTTTTCCGTTTCGGATCTCATTGGGTCGCTTGATGTGGAAGAGAAGGCGAGAGCGAAGGATACACGTGCTCGAGTTACCGAGGCTGGTTCTAGTGCCCATGTGGTATAAAAGAAGAATTACTAGCCGCCCCACAAGACCAAGTTTAACAAGAACAACTCTGGGGGTAAGGGCAAGCCTGATGGAAAGTTCAAGCCATCACAGCCTACCAACTTCAAGAAGAAGAACAACAATAAACCGAGGAAGGGATCATGCCATGTTTGCGGTGATCCAAGTCACTGGGCACCTCGCTGTCCCAACCGCCATGAGCTGCGCGAATCTGAGAACAATGGCAAGAATGCCAATGTTGTGATTGGCGATACTGAGATGAAGGATTCAGGGTACAGTATATTTCCAACCATCCTTTCAGTTTGTCATTCTCCTGGATGGTTGATTGACACTGGCGCCAATGTACATGTTTGTGCTGACGCCTCGATGTTTTCTTCTTACCAGGTCACAGGGACTTCCCCCGTGAAATGGGTCACATGCTTTTGTTCGTGGTGTTTGTACGGTCGATCTGAAGTTTACTTCGGGGAAGACCGTGCGCCTGAAGAACGTTCATCATGTGCCTGCCATCAATAAAAATCTCGTCAGCGGATCGCTGCTGTGTCGAGATGGTTTTAAGTTGGTTTTCAAGTCCAATAAAGTTGTAATATCTAAGTATGGACAATTTGTTGGAAAAGGCTATGAGTGCGGAGGCTTGTTCCGCCTATCTTTGTCGGATATTTGCACCAAAGTTATTAATCATATTTGCCATAAAGTTGAATCTAATATTTGGCATTCTCGACTTTGTCATATTAACTTTGGTAGCATGACGCGACTAGCTAATTTGGATTTAATTCCGAAGTTCACTAATGTCAAAGGTTCCAAGTGTCAAGTGTGCGTTCAAGCTAAACAACCCCGCAAGTCCCATAAGGCTGCAGAGGCAAGAGACTTGGCACCACTGGAACTTATACATTCAGATCTCTGTGAGATGAATGGCGTGTTGACAAAAAGCGGAAAGAAATATTTCATGACGCTTATTGATGACTCCACTAGATATTGTTATGTGTATCTCCTGAAAACAAAAGATGAAGGTTTAAACTTCTTCAAAAACTATAAAGCTGAAGCAGAGAACCAACTTGATCTAAAAATAAAACGGCTAAGGTCTGATCGTGGTGGAGAGTACTTTTCCAATGAGTTTGATTCTTTTTGTGCGGAACATGGTATAATCCATGAGAGGACGCCTCCCTATTCACCTCAGTCAAATGGGGTAGCCTAAAGAAAGAACCGAACTCTAACTGATTTGGTTAACGCCATGTTAGACACTTCGGGTCTCTCCAAGGCATGGTGGGGGGAGGCGCTATTGACAGCTTGTCATGTCCTAAACCGAGTTCCCGCAAAAAACAAATCCGTTTCTCCATTTGAGGAATGGGAAAGGAAAAAGTTGAGACTCTCTTACTTACGTACTTGGGGTTGTTTGGTGAAAGTCATATTCCAATTCCCAAGAAGCGCAAGCTAGGACCAAAAACTGTGGACTGTGTTCTTCTGGGCTATGCTTTTCATAGCATTGGCTATAGATTTTTGATAATCAAATCTGAGGTACCCGACATGCATGTTGGTACGATTATGGAGTCGAATGATGCGACTTTCTTTGAGGACATCTTTCTCATGAAGGGTATGTCTAGCTCATCAAATCAGGATATACCTAATACATCTAGTCAGGAATTAGTTGAGATTCCTGATCCTACCATTCCGATAGAACATACTGATAATCCCATGGAGGATGACAATGAAGCTCCTATTAGGAGCAAGAGACAGATGACTGCTAAGTCCTTTGGTGATGATTTCATTGTGTATCTTGTGGATGACACCCCCAGTACCATTTCAGAAGCTTATGCATCTCTTGATGCTGACTACTGGAAGGGGGCTGTCCGTAGTGAGATGGATTCCATCTTAGCTAACGGAACCTGGGAAGTTACTGATCGTCCTTATGGGTGCAAACCTGTAGGATGTAAGTGGGTGTTCAAGAAAAAGCCTAGGCCTGATGGTACTATTGAGAAGTACAAGGCGCGGCTTGTGGCCAAGGGTTATACCCAAAAAGAAGGAGAAGACTTCTTTGATACTTACTCACCTGTGGCTAGACTGACCACGATTCGGGTGCTACTTTCATTGGCTGCCTCACATCATCTTCTTGTTCATCAAATGGACGTTAAGACAGCTTTCCTAAATGGAGAGTTAGACGAGAAAATTTATATGGATCAACCTGATGGTTTTGTAGTACCGGGTCAGGAAGCAAAGGTGTGCAAGCTATTGAAGTCTTTATATGGCCTTAAGCAAGCTCCGAAGCAGTGGCATGAGAAGTTTGAAAGAACTTTAACTGCTGCAGGTTTCGTTGTTAACGAATCTGATAAGTGTGTATACTGTCGCCATGGTGGGGGCGAGGGAGTTATTCTATGTCTGTATGTCGATGACATACTGATATTTGGAACCAATCTTGATTTAATCAAGGAGGTTAAGGATTTCTTATCTCACTGTTTTGAGATGAAGGATCTTGGAGTAGCTGATGTAATCTTAAACATCAAGCTGCTGAGAGATGGTGATGGTGGGATTACACTGCTTCAATCCCACTATGTGGAAAAGATCTTGAGTCGCTTCGGGTATGATGACTGCAAGCCTTCTCCGACACCATATGATCCTAGTGTGTTGATTCGAAAGAATCAGGGCATTGCTAGAGATCAACTGAGATATTCTCAGATCATTGGCTCCCTTATGTATTTGGCTTGTGCCACGAGGCCTGACATCTCTTTTGCTGTAAGCAAGTTGAGCCGGTTTGTTTCCAACCCGGGAGATGATCATTGGCATGCGCTTGAGAGAGTTATGCGCTATTTAAAAAGCACTGCGAGTTATGGAATTCACTATTCTGGTTATCCTAGAGTACTGGAAGGTTATAGTGATTCCAATTGGATATCTGATGCTGATGAGATTAAGGCCACAAGTGGTTATGTGTTTACACTCGGTGGTGGAGCTGTTTCCTGGAAGTCTTGCAAGCAGACCATCTTAACGAGGTCAACTATGGAAGCAGAACTCACAGCATTAGACACAGCCACTGTTGAAGCAGAGTGGCTTCGAGAGCTTTTGATGGACTTACCTGTGGTTGAAAAACCCATACCCGCTATCCTTATGAACTGTGATAATCAAACTGTGATAGTTAAGATTAAAAGTTCTAAGGATAATTTGAAGTCATCAAGGCATGTGAAAAGGAGATTGAAATTTGTCAGAAAATTGAAGAACTCCGGAGTTATTGCGTTGGATTATATCCAAACATCTAAAAACTTGGCAGATCCTTTCACAAAGGGTTTATCACGTAACGTGATAGATAATGCATCGAGTGAGATGGGTTTGAGACCCACCGTATGAGTTGTCCACGGTGGTAACCTACTCTATGTGATCGGAGATCCCGTGAATTAGAAGTGGGAGACAAGTTGTTGGTCGGCTGGGAGGAGAGTATCCCTACATTTTACTATCCCACTCCGCAAAGATGCAATACTCTCCTGATCTGCATGGCAGGTTGATATTTATCTTAATGTGTTCCAAGCGGCTTACTTTTATAAGCGGAGATGTTATCCTGCAGAGCATCTCTTGAGGAACACACCTATATGAGTCTGACTGTTAAACATCGCAGTCTATGAGAGTCGGGTGCTCTTTAATAAACTTATGAAAGGACTTGGAGTATGACGTATAAGCTCCACACCGCGGGGAAGCCTTGCGGTAGCCTAGTATCGGTCAAGGGCTTGTGTGAAACTAGGTCGCAGCAAACTTGCAGTTCAAGGCATAGTCCACTATTCAAGTTGCGGTCTAACGTAGCATAAGTTTTTAAGTGGAGTTCAACTTAATAGTCCCCACTAAGCACCGGTATATAAAACAATGTTTTGAAACAAATGTGATATAATGTGCCAATGAGACTTTGTGGGGGATTGCTGGAATTTTAGTGTATATGGGCCAGCCCAACTAAAATCCGAAATTCCCATGGCCCATTAATAAATGGCTGGTTGAGTGTACGTGACTAATGTTTAGTCCCATACTGCTAGTGGAGAGTGAGCTGCACGACTTTATATAGTGGGATGTTCTAGTACCAATATGAGCTAGTGAGAATAAGAGAAGATGAAGGGTGCCACACGCGCGCTCCTCCTCCTCCTCGCTCGCCTCGCCACGCCTCGTCACGACGCGTCGCGCCGCGGGTTGCGGGAATCTCGCTGAGCCGAGCTTATATTTTTGCAGTCCGGTAAAATTAATGAGTCATTGATTAGTAATTAACGGACGCGTTAATTATCCTGCCGTTTCCGATTCCTATGGGATCGTGGGGCGTTACCGACTCGATCGTGGCTTACAGCCCACGTTCTACCCGACTCGCACTACATATACAGCCCGGGGCAAACCCTAGCCGCCACCACGAGATACATGGTCTCACACCGTTTCAGAGCATTGCGCCACCGTCTACCAAGTATTCTCCATCCCGTATTCCGGCGTGCACCGGTTGAAGGGACAGTAGGTCTCCGGAACCCCGCCTCTTGTGATCCTGTACGGGAGAGGGGCGATCAGGTTTTTGGGGAGCGCACTCGCGCGACTACTGGCTTCGAGTTCTTCCCCAACGACGACTTCTTCCCCGACATCGCCAGCCTCTTCATCGACGACATGGGCGACAACACGGGGAACTCCAGTGGTGCGACTGCCGCTGCACCGTATGTGTTCTTCATGTTCCTATATGACGTTTTGCTAGAGTTCTTACTTATAGTACATGCTCTAGATTGCATCTGTTTATCTATTGTTTGCGTAGATCACATGATTAGTATAATTTGTATTATTCTAGTCATTAATTGCTCACTGTTATTGAGAATTAAATCATATGCTAAATCGCCTAATTATTTATCAAGGACTACAAGGAGATCTAGCTCGCAAATGTCCTTCACATACGGTTGGATATAGATCAAGAGCACTAATGTTTGTTGGGACATTTAGTCTAGTTATCTTTTAAACTCGACTCGTGTTTTTATCCAGAAAATTTAGACTTACTTCATTAACCCCCTCCTCCACACTCCACAGCCGATTTCTAGATCGAACAAATTACGCGTGCATGATTCTTAAATTAGTTAGGATAAAATATCATAAGGCCATCCACTATGATGAATCGATTCATGGCAAAATGTGTCAGTGTGTGAATCGACTCTCATTTTGCTACTACGTGCTGAACCAGCTGAGGGACCCTCTCATGAATAAACAACTAGCTTATTTTCACACCTCCAGTGCCATTCTACCTCACAACTCCATCAAAGACCCCACACGGGCATGCAAAAAAGCGAATCAAAAAGATGGTTCACTTTTCTTGTCAGGTTATTTGGTTCGATGCCTCACTATGTAGTGAATCGGTTCAATGACCTCTTTGATTCGCTTTTTGCACACATAGTGCATGGTCTAAATGTAAATTACAAGACTAAGTATACACTATGAAGATTTCGGTAAATGGTGCATCACTATCTACAATCTTTAAAAAAATCATATTTAGTATATCAAAACAAAACTTTACGTGCAGAAAAACTTGACGCTATAACCTTTCTAACACTTTTTGAATATCTTAAGTATGATTTTGTAATATAGAAACTTGGCAGGGGTTAGTACTATGATACTAGAAGGTAAAATGAGCCAAAAAATAACTTCTAGGTAAACGTGAGAGATACGGGGAATGATGTCGGTCATGATAAATGTAAGTTCTTTTACCTTCTACTTCTAGTTATGAGTTTCGACAACCTTGTTCGTACAAAAAGTTACAAGTATTAGTGAGAAGGTTTTGTGGAAGCTCCTAGCCCGACACGGGCAGGGCATGCATCGACACACATGCTTCCTCGGTGGTGGAGGTTAGTTAGGGTGGTCATGGGCCATCTTATAAGTTCATGTTGCTTCATTTTATTATGGGTCCTTCTATCTCTCAAGTGGTCAAGATTTTCTTCTGGCGCATTCGATAAGGAAAAATGCAATTTCAGTTTACTGAAAAGTACATCTAGCTGATTGTGATGGCCTAACATTATTCCAAACTCCAAACCAATGGGCATTTTTATCTGTATGAAATTGATCTAGAAGCTTTGTTAGACCCTTGAGTCCATCAATTGGCTGCTAAATATGTGGATATTTTTTATATTTCCTACTTGGGGCATGTAGGATCACAAGTTTTGGATAAGCTTACACATAATTAAACCATTATTTAAGCTTGGGGCTAAGCACTATGTCAACAAGTTCTCCCATTATGACTATATTGCAGGAAAAAGGTTCCCATTTCGGTTTCAAACGACGATGCCTAATGGAGTTTCCAACTTATTGACACACAATGATATTTTCATTTTTATAGTGCCAAAATTGAGTTTTTTACCAAGTGAAAATAATACGATGGAAAATGTCACACTTCTTTAATTGTACACAAACTATACCATTTTGGACGATTCACAAGAATTAGGAACCTTTTCACTTTATAGCTATGTTCGCCAATTTAAATGAGTTTAGTTCAATTTACCAAAAAAAATACAATTTTGGACTACGCATGTGCTATAGTATGGTCTTAAAATTTCGAAAATCATTTTTAGACATCCAACTAGGATTCTATGCAGTAGCTAGAGAGGGTATTTAAAGATTCACACTAGTGGAAATCGGGGCTTAGGTTCATCCCTTTAGTCCCAAATTAAATTTGGACCGAGACTAAAGGGGTGCAACCCCGCGCCGCGATTTTGCGAGGGACCTTTAGTCCCGGTTCGTGTTAGGAACCGGGACTAAAGGTCCACCGCATGCGGCAGCAGAGGCGGGTCCCAGCGTCAGAACCCTTTAGTCCCGGTTCATTTCACGAACCGGGACTAAAGGTCCTCACCTTTATCAACTTCTTCCACCCCGATTCCTCCCTTTCTAAACCGAGCTCGAGCTCACCATTTTCCCTCTCCATTTCTCCTCTCCTTTCCTCTCTCCAAACCTAATTAATCCACACAAAAAAACACCATTTGGCAAGATTGAAGGCACCCTACGGTTAGCATCTTCATCCTCTTTCCGGCATTGCTTATTTAGCTCATTTTGCTCATTTCAAAAAATTTGTGCAAGAAAGGTGTTTGATGAAATGCCTAAGTTAGGATTTCATTTGTTTCATATGTGCAATTTGTGCTCAAAGTAAATAATGATTCATGTGTTTTAGTGTCGTGAGGAACCTTATCGACGTTGATCGCCCGTGCCGTCCCGTCACCAGCACCACCTCGGTGAGACTCTATCTTTTATTTTATTTGATTTTTAAAAACATAGCTTTATTGTTTTAGATGCATAGTTTTTACTTGTATAATTTTCTAACTTGTATTATATGTATAGAGTCATGGTTCTCATATCCGTCCCGTCGGTCCTCATCCGGTTTATGATTCGGATGTGGTATATTTTCAAAACTATTTATTTCATTTTATGTTTCTGGCAATTATGGCGACCAACTTGACATAGATTTATTTTTATCTAGGAGGTAGTTGAACCGGAAATTGAACCTGACCATATTGTCGAGTTTTTGGATAAAGAAAACAATGATTTGAAAGCAAAATTGAAAACAAGTGAAGATCTTTATCTTCAATGTTTAGAAGATAAGATGAAATTAGAGCTCAAACTTGCCGACGTGGTCGATGGTAACGAGATCAAGATGGATGCAATGCGCTTGAAGATAAAAAGGATTAGAAAATATGCCATTAATCGGGAGGCTTGGTACCTTAGTTGCGATTTTGATCGCATTTGGTTTTGGATTTAAATTCTTTAGATAATTTTTATATTTGTTTCATTTAATGTATGTTTTATGAGAACTATGTATTACCAATTGTCACTACTCTACTCTTATTTTAATGGATGACATTGTATTAATTAATTTGCTCTTACATATTATTTATGACAGTAGTGTGATAATGAGGTTCGATATACTTTTATGTAATACAGATGAACCGACAATGGATGTACGGTGACCGATGTTGTCCTGAGTTCATTGATGGCATGCATAATTTTCCCCATGTGGCTGAGGCAAACAAGCCGAAGAACGGTTTTATTCGTTGTCCATGTAGTGCCTGTAAGAATATGAGTGATCACTCTACATCAAAAGTCATTCACTCACACCTCTTGCATAATGGTTTTATGCCTGGTTATTATTGTTGGACCAAGCACGGAGAAACAGGGGTTATCATGGAAGAAAATGAAGAAGAGGAGGATAATGAGAAGTATCCTTGGTTCAGTGATCGATACTACAATGGGAGAAGACGAAACTGAAGAAGATCCCATTATTGATGAGCCCGACGATGATCTTCGTCGGGCCATTCATGATGCACAAATGGATCATGGAAGTGAAAACGAAAGGTTGAAGTTGGAGCGTATGTTAGCTGATCACGCCAAATTGTTGTACCCAACTTGTCAAAATGACCTGAAAAAGCTTGCTACCACACTTGAATTGCTGCAATGGAAGGCAGAGAATGGTACTTCTGACAAGGGATTTGAAAATTTGTTAAAAATAGTTAAGAAGATGCTTCCAAAGGATAACGAATTGCCGTCTAGTATGTACGAAGCAAAGAAGGTGGTATGCCCTCTAGGATTAGAGGTGCATAAGATACACGCATGCATTAATGACTGCATCCTCTACCGCGGTGAGCACGAAAAATTGAATGCATGTCCTGTATGCGGTGCTTTGCGGTATAAGATCGGGCGAGATGACCCTGGTGAAGTTGAGGGCGAGCCGCGCCCCAGGAAGAGGATTCCTGCAAAGGTGGTGTGGTATGCTCCTATAATACCACAGTTGAAACGTTTGTTCAGCAATAGAGAGCATGCCAAGTTGTTGCGATGGCACAAAGAAGATCATAAAAAAGACTTGATGTTGAGACACCCCGCGGATGGGTCCCAGTGGAGAAAAATTGACAGAGAGTTCCCGACATTTTCAGATGACGCAAGGAACTTAAGATTTGGTCTAAGTACAGATGGATTTAATCCTTTTGGAGAGCAGAGCTCCAGTCACAGCACTTGGCCCGTGACTCTATGTATCTATAACCTTCCTCCTTGGTTGTGCATGAAGCGGAATGTCGTGGTGGTGTCACGGCAGATGCCATAGGATGGCTAATGTGTGGGGCCGACGGACGTTGGTGGATCCGGGGAGGGATAGCGAGCTGATTAGCCCACGCGAGGAGGATCCCGGTATGACCGAGATCTCCAGGAACAAGAAACAAGATCGAAGTGCAAAGGGGAAGATCTAACAAACACGAACAAATGCACGAAGGCACACAACACACAGACGATATACCCAGGTTCAGGGCCCTCGTGAGGAGGTAACACCCCTACTCCTGCCTTTCCTCTCTATATATTTGTGGTACAAGAGTTACAACTTGCTGCTAGATCTCTCAAAGGGAGGAGTACCAAGAACTAGATGAACTCAAGGTGAGAAGAAGTAAATGCTCTAAGAGTAAATATGACTATAGCTTTGGCTCCGAAGTTGGTCTCTCTCTCTCTCAGGAGCAGTTATGGCGCCTTTTATAGAGTTCCGGCCAGGAGGGCCGGAAACCCTAAATCGGCTTGGCCCCACCGGGCAGGTCTAACCGGCGTGTCGTCACCGGCTAGCGTGAGCTAGTCGCCGCGCTATCCGGCATAGCCCCTGCGTCATCATCTCGATAAGGACGGCAGGCGCCGTCCTGCACCATCATTGTCCCCCTGTCAGAGACAAGACATGTCTTTGCCCATCCCGGATAGCCTTTTCCGGATTTCCGGGCTAGGCACGTCAGGTCTTGTCGTACCACGATCGTACCGGCTGACGCGCTCCCGTGTCAGGCGGGAGGTGACCGTGCTTCCGTGTCAGGCGGGAGGTGACCATGCTTCCGTGTCAGGCGGAATGGTACTTCCCCCCGCGACAGACGGGAAAGCCTGCTATAGACCGTTGACGGCTTACCGGGAGCCCTCTCGCCGGCTACCTCCTCGCTTGCCACTGAGAGCCTCTCCTACATAAGATCAAGACCGAGCCACACACTCCGGTTAGTACCTACCCGGACTACCTATCCGGTAAAGCCGAGTATTCCTCCTTCCAGGAGTTTCCTCGGATCCCGAGATCCGGGATCCTTTCCGGAGGGGTCCGAGCTCGTCTCCGGATGAGTATCTCTAGGCCTAGCCTCCCTAAGATGTCTTAGCCTATCAGCAAAGACATCTTCGAGAAGCTAGTTCTTAGAGGAACCATCCGCTTATGCTTGTGCTGCGATTGTGAAGGTCGGGTGCGTCTATTTATAGCTGCCAGAGCTGACCCTTGCGCCTGCCAGGAGGCATTTTGCCCTCTACTTGTGTTCAAGGGTCAAGTTGCCCTTTCAGCACACCAGGAGGTGTCCCTTGCTCTCGCCAAAGGTCGAGTACTGTTGGCGCCTTACTGAATTATACCGGGATCTGCCCCTACCCGGGGGGCAGCCCCCCGACACTAGTCCCCGAAGCTGGTGCTGCACAACGACCTCGGATGATGTGCGGGATCAGCTTTAAACAATAACCATCTTCCGAGAACACATGTCATCACCCTCCGTTTTCTTGCCGAGATTGATTTCTCCCGAGACCCCCTTACCGAGACTGTTTTAACCGGGAGACGAAGTCTGCAACCGGATACTCCAGTCCCAGCGAATCTCGACCGTTGGCCTCGTGCTGAACTCGAGATTGCGAGCTGGGGCCCACCCGACGTCCCGTCTGAGCAGAAATGCACTCGAGTGCTCCTGCCCGAGCACGCTGTCGCTTGGGTTCCCGCGCCGGGAGCCGCAGCCGATCCGGAGCCCAACCGTTGGGGGCCGTGTGACCCTCGGTGTGGCTGGATCGGGCGCTCCGGCTAGCGCCACGTGGCGCGCTGCGCAAAACAGATCCCACCCACGATCGTGGAGATCGTGGGCGGGAAAACGGGGAACCGCTCCGGAATCCCCCCCATAAATAGGGGACCGGAACGGTTTCTTCTCCTCCTTCCTCTTCCTTGCTTCTCCTCCACCACTGTCTCGAGCACGTCGCCGCCGCTGCACTCGTCGCCCGAACGCCGCCGCCCTCGCCGTTCTTCGGAGCCCGAGCGCCGTCGTTCGTCTCGCACGCCACCGGCCTCCTCTTCTCCGGTGAGTCACTCCCTTCGTCTCGATGATCTCCTTTAGTAGGATAGCCGCTCGCCTCCGGCCGTGCCCTAACACATGCACGGTTGAGTCGCCGCCGGTGAGCATGAGTTGAGCGGCGCGCACGAGGCGCACGGCGGTGACGCACCGTTGCGGTAGGATGCAGATCTTTTGCCCGCACTTTGCTTCGTTCGAGTTTAGCCCGCACCCTTTTTTCCTCCCTTTTGTTTTGATTTTCTAGCACACGGTAGATCTTATTTCCCAGGAACCCGGTTGTGTTTAGCAGTTTGTGCTCCGGCATCCTAGCTCCCGGTAGACTAACTCCGACTAACCGCCGCTGCGCCTGCAGAGTAGCCCGGATACATCTGCAGACTTCTCCGACATGGGCGAAGAAAGTATCCGGGGGTGCTGGGATGGGTCTGAGACCAACCAATGGGATCTGGACTGGCTGTACCGGACTCACCGGATTCCGCCAGAAGTTGAGAGCCGTCTCCCGGAGGGCGAGGTTGAGCCGGAACCCCAACCCGGGGAATATGTTGTATTCCTTACGCATTTCGAGCGTGGGTTTGGGCTTCCGGCTAGCCCCTTCTTCCGCGACTTCCTCGACACCTACATCCTCCAACCGCATCACCTCCCAGCAAACGCCATTATGATGCTCTCGGTCTTCACCACCTATGCGGAAGCATATCTCGACGTGTGGCCCTTCCTGGATCTTTGGGCCAAATATTTCATCCTTCGTCGCCAAGTCATCCCCAACCCGGATCAGAAAGTGAAAGACCTGGTCGATTGCGGAGCGGCCACCATCATCCCTCGTGCTGACTCCGGATTCCCTATAGTCAAGGGACTAGAATCCTGCCGGAAGTGGCAGCGCAACTTCTTCTACGTGAAGAACCGGGAGCACTCGGGAGATGGTCCGGGATCCTCGAATCCGGATTTCATAAATTTGCCGGAGTTTGTCAATGGCCCTCCTCGCAAGTTCAATCTCTGGAAGCGACTCCCTCATACCGAAGAGGTCAATTGCATGCATGATGTGCTCTCGGCGCTGACCAAGAAAATGACCGGCGACGATCTCCTGCGCTGCTTCATTATCCGTCGCGTCTGCCCTCTGCAAACCCGAGTGCACAAGATGTGCCATATGGATGGGAGCTATGACCCCACCAGGACCAGTATTTTCCCTCTTGACCGTCCCGCGGTCGTCCGACGTGTCCGAGCTATTGCTCGGACGAAGATGTCGGATGAGTATGTTTGGGGTGTCATTGGGGGATCCCGGAAAAAACCATTAAAGCAGGTGCTCCTGTCTGTCTTTCGTGCATTTGCCTTCGTACATGTGTTCACCTGGACATCATGTGATGACCTGTTTGCGCAGTTATTCGAGCGGCAAGCCGAGGAGGACGCAGTCCACGCCAACGGGAATTTTGTGCCGAACATCCCGGTGCCGGATAAGATGCCCCGAAAGGACCCCGACGGCGAGGACCATCTCGCCATTCCTCTATTCAAAGCTGCAGCTCCGGGTAATCCTTCAACCTCAGAGGCAGTTTCCATTTCTTCGGATGATGAGGATGAGATTGACTGCCAAATTCTCGATGTTATTGATGCTCTCCCTCTCAATTGGGCCTCAGCAGTGATTCCGAAGCCGACTGTCGGGACCAAACGCGCCGAGAGCCGGAAGCGCGCGGCTTCCGACACCGAGGCTGCCGACAACCCCGGCAACCCCCCCAAGAGGAGCAAGCCGAATAAACAAACGGCCCCGCAGCCTCGCCGGCAAAGGGGCCCTCCCACTGTGGACTCCGGGTACATTCTCCTTGCCTTATGCCACATGAGTTTGCCTTCTCCATAAATTATTATTGAGATATTTTCTTTCAGGGACGCACTCGACCTCCCGTCACCTGCTATTCCTCCTCCTCCCAGAACTCGGACTCCCAGCCCTGCTCGGGCTTCGCCTTATCCTCCTTGCCCCTCTACTCGGGGAAGCGAAGCTGCCGCCTCCGGGGCCGCACTGGCATCTGTTGTGACTCTGGATGTTTGCCCGGTGATCGACGAGATCCCGGTGCAGTCCACGACGACCTCGGGAGACATTCTCCTTCCGGAAAGTCCACGCCGGGTGCCCGGGCTTGAGGCGGAGATCTTGAGCCCTCCCCGGCAGTCCGTGCCAAGCGGTCCCTCCCGGCAAGCTTCGGACAAGGCTGCCCCGGAGAAACGGCCCGCAGTCTCCTCCCGTCCAGCTGATCCACCTGCCGGGAAGTCGCGCCCCAAGGTTGCTGGGCAGAAAACGACTTCTGCCAAGCCTGCTGCTGCCCCGACATCCTCGGCCCAGGACTTGGTGCTGCGCACGGGTACGTTTTCATCGTTACCACCGCCTCCCGCCGAGATCCCTACTGCTGCCTTGCGGATGTTGCGAGCAACCGTTAGCTCCTTTGTGCCTTCAGGGTCCCGGGATATTGCTGCTACCCGCGCGCCCGGCGGCTCCGGCATACAGGTTGTTGACGAATATAACCAGGCTTGGCTTGCCGCCGACGCCTCCGAGACCGCGGGAGACTTGCACGCTGCAGGCCCAAGCCGCAACGCCCAAGCTCTGCACGCTCTCCAGGTGGCCGCGCTGGATGTTACTCGGGTGACCGAGGTAAGCTTGTTCTATTTCTTTCACCAAAAAACATTTGTTCCTTCCACTACCACTAGTCCCCGAGATTGGTGCTTAGGGTTCTAGATTCCACCGAATAGCAGATCACTAGGTTCCAATCTTAGAGAAAATTTCAGGACTCGGACACCGAGTCCCCGAGATCCTCCCATCCGGGTAGCTTGCTTCAAAATTTGCTTCATAACCACTAGTCCCCGAGATTGGTGCTTAGTGCTCTAGATTCCACCGAATAGCAGATCACTAGGTTCCAATCTTAGAGAAAATTTCAGGACTCGGACATCGAGTCCCCGAGATCCTCCCATCCGGGTAGCTTGCTTCAAAATTTGCTTCATAACCACTAGTCCCCGAGATTGGTGCTTAGTGCTCTAGATTCCACCGAATAGCAGATCACTAGGCTCCAATCTTAGAGAAAATTTCAGGACTCGGACACCGAGTCCCCGAGATCCTCCCATCCGGGTAGCTTGTTATGTGTTAGAGATTCCGGACTCTCCCGATTTCCTTACATTTTTCCCCGGGTGATTTCTCCTTCTTTGTCTTGATTTCAGGAGTGCAGCAAGAAACGCTGCAGCATCTTCAACTGAGTTCTTGCTGACCTCGGTCAGTCCAAGAAATGAGAGGGGCGCCTCCGGGAGGAGCGAGATGCCGCGCGCAAGGTCTCGGTAGACCAGAAGGCCGCACTCGCCACCGCGCAAGCCGAGATCGCGCGGCTCAATGGTGAGCTCGAAAAAGTCAAGGCTGCTGCAACCGAGATGAAGACGTGCTTCATCGAGGCGAGCAAGAAGCAAAAGTAAACCTTGGACCAGTCCGAGGAGCGTGCTCATCTTGCCGAGACCGGGCTGGCTCTCCTCCGGTCACGGTCCGATACTTGGCTCTCCGAGCTCACTGTATTGAACCGGGATATTAATAGTAAGTGGACCGATATCCCTCTTCTCTTGTTGCTTCCTTTCTTTGCTGTCGCTTTTCTTATGACCTAGCTGTTTGACAGTTCTTCTTTTTAAAGGGGAATTTGAGCACTCCCGGGAGGCTGCTGTTCTTGCCGTTGCTGCCGCCCGAGAGAAGCGCGCCGGGAAGGGCCCTGTCTCGGAAGCCTGGGACATCGAGGATCACCTCACCGCCCTAAAGGCCCGGATAGTGCCTCTTCGGTCTATCGGGACGGAGCTGCTCAGCGCTGCGGTCCACGTCCACGGCGCACTGTGGCAGAGCATCCGCGCGACGCTCTCGGTGACCGAGCTCGCGAGCGCACTGCGGTGTGCCGGGAGGCGCATTCACGCGTGGAAGCGTTCCGGTGCGCGGGCTGGTGCCGATCAGGTCTTGACCCAAGTATTTAGCTGGTACGAAGGTCTTGATCTAGAGGCGATCCTGCGCCTGCGGACGATCTCGCCGTGGCTGAGTGACCCGGCTAAGATCCAGCGGCGACAGGAGGTTGCGCACCGCATCGCCTCGTGGTCAAGCATCCGTGCCTTCACCGCCAGCGTCCTTCCTTCCGACTCCGAATCTGATTATGAGGATGACGAAGAAACCGGCGCGACCGGTGACGGGGAAGACGAGGCCCCGGAAGAAGATGATGCTGCCTCCGGTGCCGCGCCTGAGACCGTGGTTCCCCGGGAGGCAACGACTTTGCCGAGACCCGAGGCCATCGAGACCGAGGTGCGCCCCGACGCCCCGAGTAGCGCTGCCGGATGTGAAGCCGAAGCTGCTCCTGCTGCGTCTCCCGAGACCGTTGCTCCCGCTGCTGCTACCGGGACTACTGTTGCTCCTGCTGATGCTGCTCCCGGGGTCGCTTCTTCGGCTGACACCTCCATTGCGAAGCCGACTTCCCCTATCACTTGAAATACTTAAGAATAGATTCGTCAAATTCCCGGGATGCCGGGTGCAATATGTAATATATACTTATATTATTTTCGTTTCGCAGTGAGCTACTTATTCGAACAACTTATGTCAATTTATTCTGTTTTGAGTTCCCGAATTGCCTTTCATGTTTACCGTACTTAGGTAATTTCTGCTCTTGTCTACCATTTCGGCGTTCGACAGTCGAGTCACAAAACTCCACATACGGCATACATTACTTAAATCAATCCGAGTTCCTACTAACCGAATTCCCGACATAAAAAATAACAGAGTTAGTAAAAAACAGGTATGCCGGATAAGTTCCTGCTCCGAGTCCCCGAGACCATTTTCGTGTTTCCCACCTTCCCTCTCTTTGCTCTTGACTACCATTTCGGCGTGCGTCAGTCGAGTCACAAGATGATTTCACATGACATACATTACTTTGACTTTGAGAATCGAACTCGGAACTTTCCCGGCATACAAATAACATAAAAGATAGCAACCCGGCAGTCCCCGGGTTCCTTCCCGAGATGCCAGTAAAAAACAGCAAATGAACTTGACAAAAATGAGAACAAAACATGCATATAACCAGGCAGTCCCCGCTTTCCTCCCGGGGTGCCTTTCTTTCATTAATACTGAAAACTGAGATATAACATACACTGAGCCCTTTACGTGTAAAAGGTGCGAAGTAGAGCTACATTCCATGGACGCTTGGTTTCCTCACCGGATTTGTCCATTACACTTTTTCTAGCCTCCTGTGCATTTACAAGGTAATAAGAATCATTGTGCAATGCCCTGCTTATCACAAAAGGTCCCTCCCATGGAGGTGACAATTTATGCATTTCCGCCGTGCGTTGGATGAGCCTCAGCACAAGATCCCCTTCTCGGAACACCCTCGGGTGTACTTTCCGGCTATGATAGCGACGGAGATTCTGTTGATAAATTGCCGACCGAGATAGTGCCAATTCTCTTGCCTCTTCGAGTAAATCTACATCATCTTCTCGGGCCTCCCTTGCCTCCGTCTCGGTGAACATTGTCACTCTCGGGGAATCATACTGTATGTCGGTTGGGAGTACTGCCTCAGCACCGTATACCATGAAGAATGGCGTGTACCCGGTAGATCTATTCGGTGTAGTCCGGAGACCCCATAGCACCGCCGGTAACTCCTCTATCCAGCATCCCGGAGTTCTCAATAGTGGTTCGATCAAACGAGCTTTGATGCCGGCCAAGACTAAGGCATTTGCTCTTTCGACTTGTCCATTTGCTTCCGGGTGTGCAACTGATGCTACATCCAGCCGGATTCCCTTCTCAGCACAAAATCGAGCGAATTCCCCCACAGCAAAGTTGGTTCCATTATCTGTGATAATGCTGTGCGGGCACCCGTATCTCAAGATGATGTCTTTCAGGAATTGCACAGCGGTGTGTCCATCACACTTCCGGATTGGCTTGACTTCTATCCATTTGGTGAACTTGTCCACCATAACCACTATGTGTGTCATATTGCCTCTTGCCGGCTTGAACTGACCGACCATATCCAAACACCAAACTGCGAATGGCCAAGTGATGGGGATTGTTTTCAGTGCTGACGCCGGCATGTGTATCCGGTGAGCAAATCTCTGGCATCCTCCACACTTCCGGACAATATCTTCTGCTTGCTGCAGCGCAGTGGGCCAGTAGAACCCATGTCGGAACACTTTCGCCACCAGGGCCCGGGATGATGCATGATGTCCACATTCCCCTTGATGTATTTCCAGGAGCATCTCTTGTCCTTCTGCCGGTTCTACACATCTCTGGAGTACCTCAGTGACACTCCTCTTGTATAACTCTTGATTTATGACGGTGTATGCTTTTGATCTTCGTATTATCTGCCGGGCTTCCACTTCATTTCCCGGGAGGGTTCCTTCCAAGATATAAGCCATAATGGGTTGTGCCCATCCCGGGACGGGTCTAACCGGGAACATGGGAGCGTCTATGTCCATTGGCTCTGCCGACATCACCTCTATCATCATCTTTCTTTGCCTTTCTGAGCACTGCGATGCAGTCCCCGGGTTCGATGTTATGCTCCCGACATCTACTTCCATGGGTACGACATTTGAACCAGGCTCCTTGGGGATGAAGATAGAATCCGACTTGGGTGAGGGCTGAATAGATGGCTTCCTCAAATGCTCCAGGGCTATCCCGGGTGGGATGGCATCCCGAGACGATCCTAGCTTGGACAAGACATCTGCTGCCTCGTTTTCTCCTCTGGGTATATGCTTGAACTCGCATCCTTAAAAAAATCCGGATATTTTCTGCACATGAAACCTGTATAAGGCCATGTTTGCATCGAGGGCATCCCAATTCCCCGACACCTGTTGCACCACGAGGTCGGAGTCACCGAAACACTCTATCTGGCGGATGCCGATTTCCTTGGCGACGTTCAGTCCATGAACCAAGGCCTCATATTCTGCGACATTGTTGGATGCCCGAAAATGAATTTGCAGCACATACTTCAGTACATCTTGCTTTGGGGAAGTGAGGACCACTCCAGCACCCAATCCGATCTTAGCCTTTGAGCCATCGAAATGCATCCTCCAGAAATTGTAATCCGGCATCGGAGGTTCATACTGCATCTCGGCCCAGTCCACCAAAAAGTCCGGCAGCGCCTGCGACTTTATGGCATCTCGTCTCTCATACGCCGGAGCGTATGGAGACAACTGGATGGCCCATTTGGCTACCCGGCCGCTAGCGTCCTTGCAACCGATGATCTCGGCCAGAGGAGCTTCGCATACCACTGTGATCGGGTGTTCCTGAAAGTAGTGCTTGAGCTTGGTCACTGCCATGTACACCCCATACGCCATTTTCTGGTAGTGCGGGTAGTTCTGCTTGGACTCCGAGATCACCTCACTGAGGTAATACACCGGCCTCTGTATCAGCTTGCCCCCTTCTTCCCTTTCTACCACCATCGCCACACTGACTACTCGGTTGGTTGCGGCAATATACAGCAGCATAGGTTCCTTGGGTAATGGGGATGCCAATACCGGTGTTGTTGAGAGGATTCTCTTCAAATCGTTGAACGCCGCGTCAGCCTGCGGGGTCCAAAAAAATGTCTTGCTCTTCTTCATCAGTTGGTACAGGGGCAAGGCCTTCTCCCCAAGTCGACTCACAAACCGACTTAGGGATGCAAGACACCCGGTAAACTTCTGCACATCCTTGAGACGCACGGGCAATTTCATGCTCTCGATAGCACGAATTTTACCCGGGTTGACCTCGATTCCCCGACTTGAGATGAGGAAACCGAGTAACTTCCCTGCCGGAACACCAAATGTGCACTTATCCGGGTTCAACTTCATCCGGAATCTTCTTAAGTTCTTAAATGTTTCCCTCAGATCATCTATTAGTGAGGCTTTTTCTTTTGTTTTTATGACTATGTCATCGACATAGACCTCGGCATTTCGGCCTATTTGGTCATGCAAACATTTCTGCATGCATCTCTGGTATGTAGCACCAACATTCCTCAAACCGAAAGTCATGACGCGATAGCAATAAGCCCCATAAGGGGTAATAAAAGCAGTTTTCAATTGATCATCCGGATTCAAAGGTATCTGGTGAAAACCAGAATAGGCATCTAAAAAGGTCAAAAGCTCACTCCCGACAGTGGAGTCTATCACTTGATCTATCCGGGGCAGTGGAAAGGGGTCCTTCGGGCATGCTTTGTTGAGGTTGGTGAAGTCGATGCACATGCGCCACACCTTAAGCAGGAGGGGATCATCCTTCTTCTTCTCTACCAAGACCGGATTCGATATCCAATCCGGGTGCAGCACTTCCATTATGAATCCAGCGGCCAGCAGTATAGCCAGATGTTCCATGATTGCGGCTCTTCTTTCATCCGAGAGGCGCCTAGTTGGTTGCTTCACCGGCTTCGCATCCGGTCTAACAAACAGAGAGTGCTCAGCCAACTCCCTCGGGACGCCTTGCAGATCGTCACTCGACCACCCGATTCTCACGGAGGAAGTCGACGAGCTCGCCTTCCTATTTGCTGTCCAGGTTGCTGCCAATGATAACTTGGCGCTCCGGGTTGCTGGGGTCCACACATACCTTCTTGGTCTCCTTGGGGGGCTGAAATGATGCCCCCTGCTCCGGGTTCACCATCCCGGGCATTCCGAGTTGGGAGGTCTTGGCCATTGCCACCACCTGCTGAATCCTCTTCTTTTCTTCCGCGATCACCAGAGATTCAGCTAAGCACGACCCCGCCGAGGCACATTCCATGGAGCGCTTGTGGTCTCCCGAGATGGTGATTACGCCGTTAGGTCCCGGCATCTTCATCTTGAGGTAGCCCATGTGAGTCGAGATCATGAACTTGGCGAGGGCCGGTCTGCCAATCAGTGCGTGATACGGGCTTTCGAGGTCCACGACCTCGAACTCCAAGCTCTCGGTTCGGCAGTTCTCCCGAGCTCCGAATAGCACCTCAACCCAGATCTTTCCCATGGGCGAGCAAGAGACTCCGGGCACGATACCGGGGAAGGTTGTCTCGGTAGGCAGCAGGGTGTTCATGGATATTCCCAGCTTCAACATCGTGTCCTTGTACATGATGTTAATGGCACTGCCATTGTCGATCAGAACCCGGCTGAAGCGGACGTTGAGGTTGGGTCCGACAAAAGTTGGGTCTACCACCAAAGCATATGCCCCCGGCTTAGGAATAACCCTGGGGTGATCCTTCCGGCTCCACGCGATCTCCATTTCGGACCAGTGCAAGAACTTGGGCACGGCCGGGATCACATCATTCACCTCCAGGGCACGCTGTCGCACGCTTCTCCGGTCAGTAGGCTCGGTCACGAAGACCACATAGCTTTGATGTGCCTCCCGGTAGTTGCTCTGCTGCTGTCCGGCTTGGTTACTGGTACCTGCACCGCCGTCGTTCCGGGTGTGCACCATATTCACTGGCCGAGGTGGGGGTCCTCGCGGAGGAGGGGGAAGTCGGACGGCGTTGGCCCCCGATGTCGAAGGAGGGGGTCTCGGGATATTGGGCCGAGATGCCGGAGCATTCTGCCGAATAGCTCCCAAGCTGCCTTCCTGCAACGTGCGCTGATACCAGCTGCACTGCCGAGTAGAGTGGTTTGCGGGCTTGTTGGACTCCAGAGTATGATAGCAGCATGGCTTGTTCAGCATTTCCTCATATGTCAGGGGCTTCTTTTGTTCCACCCAGGTCTTTTGCACCTCCTGACTCTAACCCCAAGTCGGGCCACTTCTCTTTTGATGCTGGCCGTTGCCGGCATCCTCCTGCTCCCGGGTCACTGCTGCGACGTGCTGTGCGGCATGGTGGTACTCGGGGTGGTTCCTTTTCTGGCCAAAATCTTGGCGATCATGGCTTCTGCTCGGTCCTGAACGCCGAGGTCCCGCATTCCTCCTGTTGGAGTCACCGACATCCACCAGGGGTTGCATGGGATCTCCAAGTGTGTAGGTATCGGCGATGCGCATGGTCTCTGCCAAGGTCGTTGGCATCTTTCTTTGCAACTTCTGCCACAGCATAGAGCCATGCCGACATCCTTGTGCAAACCATAAGATGGCATGTGCCTCTACCACTCCTTCGCAAGAGTTGCGAATATTGCTCCACCGGGTAAGGTATTCCCGGTCAGTCTCATTACTCCTCTGCCTACAGATGGCGAGCTGCTGAGGCCTGTTGGGCCTTTTGTACGTGCTGGTGAAGTTGCTGATGAATGCTTCCTCAAAGTCTAACCAGCAGTCTATGCTGCCAGCTCTCAGGTTGTTCAACCAGATCCGGGCTGGTCCCTCCAACATCTGCGGTACATAACGTACCGCCCATCGTCTGTTTCCACCGGCTATGCTTACTGCAGTTACATAGTCGGTTAGCCAGTCCTCCGGCTTCTTGTTGCCGTCATAGGTCTTGGCACCTCTGTTGAGCTGAAAGTTCCGAACAGGTGGTTCCCGCATGATCCGAGGTCCGAAGCAGGCAGGTCCCTGAGGTCCTTGCTCTTCCACCAACTCGGATTGGTGAATCCGGTCGAGCCGGAATCTGGCATCTGCCGGGTTCAGCTGCCTGGTTCCTATCCGAGATCCCAAAGGGTTCTCGTCTGGCTGATACCCGAGCTGCTGCAACCTCGAGTTGCCATCGTTGAGCCTGTCTTGCGCAGGGATCACGGCCTGCTGGGGAACGGAGGCGACCTCCCTCTGTGGGTTTCCCTGAACATGAGGAGGGTTCCAGGGTGGATTACCACGGCCAGCCGGGTTATTGTTTCCTACACCCAGATTACCATCCCCACGGGTACTTCCCGCCTGCCTCGAGTTACGCTGTCCGGCTTGCTGGATACCGACGAAGGCCGGGTCATAAGTCTGTAGCTGCTTGTTCTTCCCGGAACCTCGACTCCGGCACCGGCTCATGCTCTTGCTCTTGCTTATGCTCGGATGCGGGGAAGAGGCCTCCCCATCCGATTTCTGGCTATTGGGTCTGGCTGAGTGCACCTGGGACCCTGCCCCGGGGTTCTTCTTCTTGAAGGCCTGATTCTGACGGTTGGCCTCAATCACCAACTCGTTTACCCGTTCCTGCTGCTTGCGCAGGGCCTCACCGGATAACCCCGCCAACTCGGCCATGGCGGCTTCGGCGGCTCTAAGGGTTTTCGCCGGTGAGCTGTACACCGGCTTCCCCGCTGAAATCCGACTTCCTGTGTGACTGGTGGTGGCTCCACCAGCTAGCTCCTCATTCACCATTCTTCCTTTCTTGCGCAGATCCGCAATGCGCTTGTCCCGGGAGCCTATCTTAAGGAATCTGTGAGCAGCATTGTACTCCCGGAGGCTAGCATTGAGCTCGCGACGGATCTCGGCGATCTCCTGCGCTTCGGCGAGTAGCAATCTCCGCTGCTCCTCCAAGTCAGCCGCGGTGGCCTGGGTATCCGCTTCAGCAGCCACAGGTACATTTAACTTAGCCACCAGTCCCGAGAGGGGATCCGGGCGACGCCGCGGCTGGGACGGCTGTGGATCGCCATCTCGGGCCGCAGGTCTTTCCTGCGGGGGTTTGGCCAAACGGGGGTGACCGCTCCCGGTATCGCCGTCTGCGTCCTGGTACTCCTCCTCAATTGCCCCGACCATCATCACCGTGACGGAACTCGGGGGGTGACCGGCACGCAGACCCCGAGCAGCGCAGAGCATGGGCGGGTCCTCAGCTTCCAGGACCATGTCCGGGTAGTTACAGATAACCTCGGTGGCGACGTAGGTGGTGAAACCACCGAAGTCAATGAGACATCCGTTTACCGGAAAAGGTCTGTTCCGGAAGCACCCTGCGTTGTCGCAGACGAAGTCCATCTCCCCTAGCCTTACGACTAGGCCAGAGAGAACCCGAACATCGAAGTGAACAGGGGAGCCCGTTCGGATGTGTACACCAGCCAACGCCACTGTCTTCCCCACGGTGGGCGCCAACTGTCGTGGTGGTGTCACGGCAGATGCCATAGGATGGCTAATGTGTGGGGCCGACGGACGTTGGTGGATCCGGGGAGGGATAGCGAGCTGATTAGCCCACGCGAGGAGGATCCCGGTATGACCGAGATCTCCAGGAACAAGAAACAAGATCGAAGTGCAAAGGGGAAGATCTAACAAACACGAACAAATGCACGAAGGCACACAACACACACACGATATACCCAGGTTCAGGGCCCTCGTGAGGAGGTAACACCCCTACTCCTGCCTTTCCTCTCTATATATTTGTGGTACAAGAGCTACAACTTGCTGCTAGATCTCTCAAAGGGAGGAGTACCAAGAACTAGATGAACTCAAGGTGAGAAGAAGTAAATGCTCTTAGAGTAAATATGACTATAGCTTTGGCTCCGAAGTTGGTCTCTCTCTCTCTCAGGAGCAGTTATGGCGCCTTTTATAGAGTTCCGGCCAGGAGGGCCGGAAACCCTAAATCGGCTTGGCCCCACCGGGCAGGTCTAACCGGCATGTCGTCACCGGCTAGCGTGAGCTAGTCGCCGCGCTATCCGGCATAGCCCCTGCGTCATCATCTCGATAAGGACGGCAGGCGCCGTCCTGCACCATCATTGTCCCCCTGTCAGAGACAAGACATGTGTTTGCCCATCCCGGATAGCCTTTTCCGGATTGCCGGGCTAGGCACGTCAGGTCTTGTCGTACCACGATCGTACCGGCTGACGCGCTCCCGTGTCAGGCGGGAGGTGACCGTGCTTCCGTGTCAGGCGGGAGGTGACCATGCTTCCGTGTCAGGCGGAATGGTACTTCCCCCCGCGACAGACGGGAAAGCCTGCTATAGACCGTTGACGGCCTACCGGGAGCCCTCTCGCCGGCTACCTCCTCGCTTGCCACTGAGAGCCTCTCCTACATAAGATCAAGACCGAGACACACACTCCGGTTAGTACCTACCCGGACTACCTATCCGGTAAAGCCGAGTATTCCTCCTTCCGGGATCCTTTCCGGAGGGGTCCGAGCTCGTCTCCGGATGAGTATATCTAGGCCTAGCCTCCCGAAGATGTCTTAGCCTATCAGCAAAGACATCTTCGAGAAGCTAGTTCTTAGAGGAACCATCCGCTTATGCTTGCGCTGCGATTGTGAAGGTCGGGTGCGTCTATTTATAGCTGCCAGAGCTGACCCTTGCGCCTGCCAGGAGGCATTTTGCCCTCTACCAGTGTTCAAGGGTCAAGTTTCCCTTTCAGCACACCAGGAGGTGTCCCTTGCTCTCGCCAAAGGTCGAGTACTGTTGGCGCCTTACTGAATTATACCGGGATCTGCCCCTACCCGGGGGGCAGCCCACCGACACGGAAGTACATTATGATGCCAGTGCTCATTCAAGGCCCGAAGCAACCTGGCAACGACATTGATGTGTACCTCAGGCTATTTGTTGAAGAACTTTTGCAGTTGTGGCGTGAAGAAGGTGTACGTGTGTGGGATGAGCACAAACTGGAGGAATTTGATCTACGAGCTTTGCTGTTTGTAACCATCAATGATTGGCCTGCTCTAGGCAACATTTCAGAACAGTCAAACAAGGGATACAATGCATGCACACACTGTTTAGCTGAGACTGATAGTATACATTTAGGTAACAAGAATGTGTACATGGGTCATCGTCGGTTTCTTGTACCCAAGCATCCGTTAAGGAAGAAAGGCAAGCATTACAAATGTGAGGCAGATCATCGGCCGAGGCCTACCCGCCCTTCTAGTTCTGTTATACATGATATGGTCAAGGATTTAAATGTAATCTTTGGAAAGGGTCCTGGCGGACTCACTGTTCCGAATGACGCAAACAACCACTTACCCATGTGGAAGAAGAAATCTATATTTTGGGAGCTGCCATATTGGATAATGCTAGAGATTCACTCTGCAATCAACGTGATGTACGTGACAAAGAACATTTGCTGCAACTTGCTAAACTTCTTGGGCGTGTATGGGAAGTCAAAAGATGGGAAGTCAAAAAAGGGAAGTCAAAAAAAGGTACACCGAAAAGAAGGCAGACCCATCAACGTATGAGCGAAGAGATGCATCGAGACGATACTCATTCAGAGAATCAGCCAGGTCCTGCAAGCTACGCTCTTACTAAAGAAGAGAAGAAAATATTTTTTGAGTGCCTTCGCAGTATGAAGGTTCCATCTGGCTTCTCATCAGATATAAAAGGAATAATAAACATGGCAGAACAAAAATTTCAGAATCTAAAGTCTCATATGACACAATTACTTCCGGTTGCATTGAGAGGGCTTCTACCGGAAAATGTTCGAGAACCCATTGTGAAGCTATGTGCATTTCTCAATGCAATTTCTCAGAAGGTCATCAATCCACTAACTCTAAAAAAATTAGAGAAGGATGTGGTCCAATGTCTTGTCAGCTTCGAGTTGGTGTTCCCACCAACCTTCTTCAATATTATAACGCACCTTGTAGTCCACCTAGTCGAAGAGATTTCTGTTCTCGGTCCTGTATTTCTACACAACATGTTCCCCTTTGAGAGGTTCATGGGAGTCTTAAAAAAATATGTGCATAACCGGGCTAGGCCAGAAGGAAGCATCGTCAAGGGTTATGGAACAGAGGAGGTCATTGAGTTTTGTGTAGATTTTATTCCTGATCTGAAGCCGATCGGTGTTCCTGAATCACGTCATGAGGGGAGACTGCATGGAAAAGGCACCCTAGGAAAGAAAGCAACAATATGTCAAGACGGGGATTCTTTCACTCAAGCACACGACACCGTTCTACATAATTCCAGTTTGGTGGGTCCGTATGTCGAGGAACACAAGAATGTTTTACGCTCCAAATACCTGGAGAAATCTGAAGATTGTATTGATGGAGAACACATGAAGACTTTCAGCAGTTGGTTAAAAAGACGTCTCATTAATGACACCAATGTTGAAGAACAACTATACTTGTTGGCCACATCACCAGCTTCAACTATATTGACTTTTCAAGGGTACGAGATAAATGGAAATATATTTTACACAGCCAACCAAGATAAAAAGAGCATCAACCAAAACAGTGGAGTACGCTTTGATGCAACAAACTGCAACGGGACAAAGGACACATATTATGGTTACATAGAGGAGATATGGGAACTTGACTATGGACCTACTTTTAAGGTCCCTTTGTTCAAGTGCAAATGGTTCAACCTACGAGGCGGGGTAGAGGTAGACCCACGATACGGAATGACTACAGTGGATCTCAACAATCTTTCGTACAAGAACGAACCATTCGTCCTAGCCAGTGAAGTTGCTCAGGTTTTCTATGTGAAAGACATGTCTACCCTACCGAAAAAAGAAAAGATAAGCAAGCGAGTACATCATACGATGAGCCAAAGCGCCACATAGTTCTTTCAGGGAAAAGAGTCATTGTGGGAGTGGAGGACAAGACAGACATGTCAGAAGATTACGATAAGTTTCATGACATTCCGCCCTTCAAAGTCAACACTGATCCAAGTATCAAGTTAAATGAAGAAGATTGTCCGTGGTTACGGCGCAATCAGAAGAACAAGTAAACACTAGAGAGGGATATTATTGTTGATGTGTAATACCCGAATGCTTTGTATCAGAAGAACAAGTGAACTGAAGTATTTTGTAGATGCATGGAACAAAACACACGATTTCACCTGCATACAGCCCAACGGTGGCTCGTGAGTGCCTGCATATGAAATGCACCGTTGGGCGTATGCAGGGAATCCGAATGCTTTGTATTCTGTCGATGAAGTAGAATGAGGAGACAATGACTGCCGAACATGTTCAAGAGGGGGCTATATATAGGGTCATGTGACTCACGAACTGGTCATGATAGTGCCCATCCAACAGCTCAGAATCCCTTACAAGAAACACATCTTCATCCAACGGCCGCCGCCGCCCTGCCGCTCCGCCTCGAGGTCGCCGCGTCGTTCCACCGCGCCGTCTGCCGCTCCGACGCGCCGCTCTGCTCCGCCTTGCCTTCTGCCGCTCCGACGCGCCGCCCCTGCCTCTCTGCACCAACTAGGAGCCGCCGTCACCTCCAGCCTCGAGCACATCGACCTCGAGTCGCCACGAGCACCGACGAGGAGGCCACGCCGCCCACGACCCCTACATCGCCGCCCACCACGCCGCCGTCCACTGCCTCTGCGCACCAGCGCCGGTAAGCCTCGTCCCCTCCCTCCCTCGGCCTCCTCCCCTCCCTCGGCCTCTCTAGCTAGTTTATTAGGGTTAGTTCATGCGCTGATTTTGCACTGTATTTTGCTAAGGGCTAGGTGTTTGCAAGAAATTATGTACTGTTTTTTGCTAGTGCTAGGTATTTGCAAGAACATAAAAAATTCTTGTAGTGTAAATGCAAAATTCTTGTAATGTCAATGCAAAAATTTGTTTCTGCCACCTACTTCATTCTATGGAAATTGATTAGGTTTTAGCTCAATTTTAGCTACTGTTTTCAATGTGTTGTGTAGGTTTAAGTGTTCAAACTAGTTTTGTTTAGGTACTGTATAGGTTTAGGTGTTTAGATAATGTGATAATTTAATAAGTTAGGTTTCGTGAAAATGTTGTAACTTAGATGCTTAATGTAGATGCAAATTGTAGATGCAATTTATAGAATTGTACTTGTATGTTTTTAGATGAATAAATGTAAACTTTTGATTGAAAAAACAGGAGCATTTGACAATGTAATTTAAATTCTGGTTGTAATTGCACAAAGGGAAACAAGTAACTTTTAACATGTAAGCATATCAATACATTATTGTATACAATAATCTAGTTTACTGGATCTCTTAACATTTATTCGCATATTCATCTTCTCCAACAAATAAAACAAAATAGCACGTCGCAAGTGGAAAGACAAAAACATAATCTAGTTACATTTCTTGCATGCCATCATTCTTTATCTCATGGGGTTAGTTATGCAAGAATTCTTATAGAGCTGATATACAATTCATTATACAATTGTTTTGATTGATATACAATTCATTATACAACTTGTAGGAGGTCTTGCTTCTCGCTGCTAAGACGAACCTAGCTTATATGATGAATTTGTCATTTGTTCTCGCTCTTGGCTAGATTGATTGCTACATTCCTGATGTTTCAGTCCATGTTGAGTGTCTCTCTTTGTTTTGTAAATTGAGATGATTGTAAATGTGTTAGATATGAAATTGTAATATATGATCCATATATATTATGGTGTGTTAGATATGCAAATTGAGATGATTGTAAATGTGTACGAAAAAAGATGATTTTGTGTTAGATATGCACAATTCTAAAATATGATCCATATATATAGTTTTGTGTTAGGTATGCAAGATGAGCACACACTGTTTTCTTCGCTGCCACCTTGTTGTGCTATATGATCCATACTTGTTGCAATTATTGTACTTGTATATGTTTTTCAGATGAATAAATTTAAACTTGATTATAATGCCCGAGCTATGGATTGCAGGTACATTTGAGGTATGGAGCACTTGCGAGACGAGCAGATAGAAGAAGCACAATTCCACCGAGACGAGGAGATGGAAGACCAAATGGAACAACTTATTTTTAACGATGCCCGAGCTGGAGGAGATGTAGATGATTATGATTTCGAACAATTTTTGAACGACTTTGGTGATGGACTGGAGTCACGAGATGTGGTGATAACAAACTCCGGCGGAGAGGTGTATATGTGTTTATAATAAATATGGCGATATGTTGTTGTTAACTACATGCATTAATTGATTTATGTTGTATTTATTAATGACTTATTTTTCTTTTAGCCATCCGGATCGAGCAAATCTGCCAAAAAGCAGCCACCATGTGCTCCTCGAGGCAAGGCAAAAAGAATGACGAGCGAGGATCCAAAGTTACCGATTGAGGAAATTGCTGATTCCGGCGAACCGCTCGAACCAAAACAGAACCGCAGCAAATTTATAAGTCAAGCTGGAGTTATTGTTAGGGACATGATCCCAATCAGCATACGCGAATGGAATAAGCCGGCGGCCGCAGATGTGGAGGACCCATGTTATGTCCACCAAGTTCTTAAGGATTTGGTCTATAACACGCTGTTGTCACATTTCACCCTCCCGCCAGATCTCTCTAAAGTGAAGAAGGACAACCTCAAGAAGTGGACTCTTATTAAGATGGCGGAACAATTCCGGAACTGGAAGAAAAAGTTATGGAATCAATATGAAGAAACAAAAGAAGAGTCAGATTTCAGTGGAGCACAAGGGAAGAAGTTAGAATCTGAATGGGCGGCGTTTAAGGCGTATAGGGAATCACCTATGGCTGTGGCCCGATCGGAGATAAATAAATTGAATGCTGGGCTGAAGGTACACCACCATACATTGGGGATAGGTGGCTACAAGAGCGCCATTCCTAAGTGGTTAGCCTATGAAGAAAAACTGCTTCGATCGGGGGTCCGTCCAAAGACACTTGACTGGCCCGAGAGGTCAAAATTCTGGTTGTTCGCGCATGGGGCAATGTTGGACCCACAAACCGGAGATATTGTTGGAAAAGGAAAATGGAAGGTTCTCGTTAATCAAATAAAAAGAAGCTTGAAGCAGCAATTAATGATGTTCGCAATGGTGTGTTCAAACCCGATAGAGAGGATGACGAGTTGACACGGGCCCTGGGGAATCCTGAACATGTTGGACGAGCTCAAGGCTTTCCTGGCGGTGCTACGTTTAAAACTGCGTGGCCGGAATCCGCTCACACTTATAGAAGCCGTAGCAGAGGTAAGAAGAAGGAGGTCGACCGGATATTACAATTGGAACGTGAAATGAAGGAGCAACGGGCGGAAATAAAAGCATTGAAGGGGCAAAGAACGGAACCTCAGGAGCGGCACCAATTAGACCATGAAGCAGATGTCGCCCCATCTCAGCGTAGAAGCAGCGTTGGTTCCACGCGTCAAATCGAGGGTCCCTACCCAGTGGATGACATCACAGAGCCTACAGGTTGTGAGCTACATATAGCAATGAGAAACATAACTTTGAAGGTGGCGGTGGGGCAAGCTTTAGTAATTCAACCTGGAGAACTCTACCATTGTGGTCAAATTATATCGGGATTTGAAACCTTGGAACTTGAGTTACCTGGAGGTGACGAGGAGAAGACGTTGGCAGACGTCAAGCATGCCTTCGCCCTATGGCCCAAGAAATACATCGTCCTTTCAGAACAAGCAAAGTCCACTCCTCGTTCTAGGAGTCCAGCTCACTAGCAAAGTCCACTCTTCCTCGAGAGGGATCAAAGACGGATTCCATCTCCACCCCATCAGCAAAGCCCACACCTCCCCGATGGGGACCCCAGCCCGAGTCCATCTCCAGCTCAACAGCAAAGCCAACCGCCCCCCGAGAGGGTTCCTAGCGTGAGGCCATCGTAGTCTGTGCCAGTCTGCCAGAATGTTAAGTCGCTCTCGAGTAGGCGCCAGTCTGGTTCTCCTGTTAGGAAGAAACCTAGAAAGCAGAAAACACCGCCGCCTACTACAAAGTTACCTTGGGAGAGAACCGTCGAGGAAAACCTGAAGGGTTTACGGTGCAGAAAACAATAATTTTTCTAGCGTACAAAACCCTAACTAGCCAGGATCTATCTATCTAGTACATGCGATAACGGTGGCGGAATGGGTTACATTACCTGCATGTAGACCGATTGCGGGGATTACGCTCCCGCACAAGCGTTGACGATGAAGTCGTACGTAGCCGACCTCGAGGTCGCGGAGAACTTGCCACGATGACGAATACGATGACGCCGGGGTGTCGACGATGATCTGCGTCGACGGGCGTCGGGCGGAAGAAGGCAGAGCACCAGCACCAGGGGTGGTGCACCGGCGGCAGAGGGGAGGGGCGGCGCGGCAGCTGCAGGGGCGAGACGACGTCGCCCAGGCTACTCAAAAGGAGTTACCTCCGAGCACTCACAAACATACGGAGCTTAGCGACAACCCCCGGTCATTCAGATCCAGCTGAAATCGCAGGGGTAGATCTTATCTGGAATTCCGCAGAGCAACGGTGCTCAGCGGTATAGCTTAGGTGGAGAGAGGGGGGCAAAACGGGCGGACAGCTCGGCCGGCCTGCAATAAAATTAATTGTATTTTCCAATGAATTAATTCAATTAATATGCCTTGGTATATAAAGGGGGAAGGGGGTGTGCAAACTCCCTGGCTCTCCCATGTGGGACTAAACAAAGGAGGAGGAAGGGGGGGTTCGGCCCCCACATGGGCTGGCCGAACCAGCCAATGGGGCCCACCCCCCTTTGGTGGTGCGGCTCCCCTCTTGGGCCCTCTTAGGGCCCATGTAGGTGGGAGCCCCCATTTTTCCTTTATTTAATTAATATTAAATTAATATAAATATCCCATTAATTCATAATTAATATATTTATATATAATTCAATATCCCATGACTCCGAAACTATTTCGGAACCACCCGAACAACTTTCGGACATTCCTGGAACCATTCCATACCTCCCCGGAACTCCTTCCGGACCACCGGAACTCTTTCCGGATCATTTCTCTCTCTCCAACAAATTCCTATAATATTCCAGAACCTATCTCCTGGTGTCGCTAAGACCTTAAGTTTGTTACGCTACGGTTCGAGAACACTCCAGACATGGTCGAGACACTCCGCTCACCAATGACCGTCAGGGATACCTGGAAGTATATGACGACCCCTATGCATTCCACGAATATCGTCGTTGAACCATAAATATGACATTCATTCCCTTTGTCTCTGCGATACTACCTTGTCCGAGATATGATCGTAGACACACCGATGTCTTTGTTGTATCTCGTTACCGACGAAGGTTATTAACTCGTATGCGATATTACATCTCCATGACCTAGTCATAAGCTGCGCAGCTATATAGATGCAATATCACCGAGTGGGCCCAGAGTATCTTTCCATTACAAGAATGAACAAATCCCGCTCTTGATCCTCACGTCTTGATGCTCTTTCGGAATACCCAAGATGGACACCGTTATTGTCATGCTATATAAGACACAACGTTTGATGCTTTCAAAGTACCCCTACAAAGCATTAATAAGTACGGTCTCACGGTCTAAGGAATAAGCTATCATATTCTTATCTATTGCAAATGACTAACATCGTAATACGATCTTATTGCAATACTTTGCGTATGTCCATCACCTTATTCAACTAACAAGATGACCCCATTGTCAACCGACGTCATTGTCCTTGATCGGGAATCTCGATCAACTGTTGCCCAATGGACTAGCTCATATAGAGGTTTGCTAGGGACCTGGTTGTCTATGTATCACACGTGTATTAATAATTCCGATTAATACAGTTATAGCATAATACACAAACCTATTATAAACTTATGAGATAATGCAATAAATACTACTTATTTATTTGCCTCTAGGGCATATCTTCTTCAGTCTCCCACTTGCACTAGAGTACAAATAAACTAGCTGCATTTTACTTCATCAGAATCCCTTATCAAATAAGAATCATTTGATAATGCTTGCTAGTGGAAGAGTGTCACTGCACAATCCATGATCGTACATGCTCTTGCGATTCACTGATATCAACTTGCTTGATATCACCACGTTGTCCAACAACATATATACAAATACCGTAACTAGGTGAGACTTCTGTTTCCCGGCGCTTACTCTGATTATACTAACCAGATAACTGCCCTGAAAAACACACTCAGCCATAGAGAGCCCCTTGTAACAATTACAAACTCGCGATATCTACATACTTTCACACCAATGCAGAAAACTTGACATTCTAATGTCAATCCAACAAGTAACACACCTCTACTTCCAGTAAATTCTAAATTTACTTTCATAACTGCTCTTCTTCCAAGAACATCGGTTATATTTCATCGAACAGATAATATGGTTTCTGTATGATGTCTAATATTACATAATAGACCCACATGTCATACAACCATTACTTTCATGCATCATTACTCTTAATGATCAATTGGATTCCAAAGGACCATCCTTTTGATTCTATTCTGACTCCTCAGATATAATCCAAAACAACTCGACTAACTATTTAAAATTCCCGTTCTATTTCAAAATAGATACTAACTTTCAAATAGTTTCACAACTTCATCCTATTCTATTGGTACAGTTTCACAATGTGCTAATTACACAAGATGAATTCGACTCCCACTCAAAATATGTCTCCACATATTTGACAACACGAGCTCCCACTCAAAAATATGCTCTTTACATATTCCACCTGAGTAAACTAACATTGACTCCCACTTAAATCGACATTTTGGTCAAACCAAAATCATTGATCTATTATCAATTCGAGTTTAATACAAACTACAGTATTACATTAATACAAATCCCTCAGACTTCAAGCATGTCTACACAAATGTAGTCAACAAATTTGATCTTGTTCAAGACACATTTCTTGACAAGACATGCTACCGCGTCTTTCTTATAGTCACATTTCTCATATAACACTTTATATGACGATTAAACAATCTTATTCCTCTAATAAGAATTGCAGCAACAATTACTCTCTTAATCCTTTCAAATGTAACTTTGGATTTCCAGACTCAAAAAGCCTTTGTTCGTATTCCGATATTTTCTCAACTTTCTTTGTATTCATAAAGCGCACCTTGATCTGCCAACAAGATCTGAAATACTTAATACAGTGCTGTGACCTGACAGCAATATAAAAGCACTTTATTTAGAAGTTTCTTTCATGAAAATATTATGATCTTTATGAAGAGGATTGCAAGTAGTAAACAATTTTCTAGTCTCCCTCACTCTTAATCACTAAACTTTCATTAGCAGACATATACTCTTTGGAACACCTTCCAACATAGGTCTGACACTTTATTCCAAACTTCTAATTCCAATTCATAAACCATAATTCGAAAAATCATCTTTTTCTCGGAATTACATAGACAACAAACTGAACTTTGTTTCTAATTGGTTTTGGAATACACTCCCATTCAATGCGAGTATTCTACAAAGAACTATTCAAGTATATACCGAATTATCGTGTAATCATATGCATGTCGACACTACTGTCGATCTCACGAATTCTCGTTGAGAAAAATATCTATTTTCTAAAGTGGACATCGACTATAATGTTTCGAACATATTAGAAGATTCTAAGACAGATTCTGACAGACCACACTTTATTTAAAATAGAGCATGATTATAATTCCCCACATATCACCATATATGACATTATAATATTGTGAAACGAATTTCCACAAGTCTTTTGTGTTGAAACCATAATTCAAAAATATTGTCCTTTGATCGAATTTTGTGAATACAATATTCACTAATCTTTCTTCTGAAAAACCCCATTTGATTTATTATCAAATTAATTTCAGCCTCCATAATTTATCGGCAAAATACTCCTATTTACCAAAATCATGGAAGAATTCGGATCATGCAATAACACCATTGATTAATCATTAAAAATGACTCTCAATCAATTTCCTCTAGTATTGCAACTTCAATACTGCATTTCAAACTTAATCAATTTTGGCACTCGAAATACTTAAATGGACCAAAATTATCCATTACTTCTTTCATTGCCTTTATGACTAAATTCGATGGTGTTTGTTCTTTGGACACATAATTTTATCATTCCCGCTATTATAAATGTATATCATACACATAATGTAATTGAGATGTGATGCAAATTACTCATAACATGAAACAACTGATTTGTTTCATAACATAAAACAACTGATTTGTTCTATATGAATAATTATGTCTTGCAACATTCAAAACACCAAACTAGATCACACTCTCACTATTACAAAATGTCTTATAAAAAACTATTGATGATAACTAATATGATATCTCGAGGGCGTGAGCACTACTGGCCATGAACTTGCCATCACTTGTGCACTGTCACGTCACCCTTCGCCGCATACTTGTGATAATCAGGTACTGTTTCATAAACAGAACAAGTATTAAATACTTTTCACCAAGTATGGGAAGAATACATTTATATCTTCGTATATCAAATATACCCGTAGCGTCGAAGAACTCTTCTTCGATGAAATCAACTTTTAGAGATTTGAACTTGTTCACAAATGTGAAGAAGCTCATCAAGTCTCTATAGCATGTTCACGCACATGCTATTCACAGCTAGGAGGTAAAGCACAATCTCTATTGCACTGGAGTTCGCTATCTAGAAATCGTAGATATTCGTAAGCCTGAAGTAGATGTCACACAACTTCTTCGACTGAGTCTCCAGACAGGTATGCTCCCCATGTGAATGGTCCGGAACTTTCTAAGCTGTCTGAACTGCTCAATTCATCTTTGAAGTGACCTCTGATCGCATCAATCACGACATATGGCTCCATGTGTTGAAACAACTTTCAACTCAGGTGCTAGGCATACGCTCATGACGACCTTCACTTCCATGAAAATATCATGATGCTTACGGAACTCATCATCTTGCTCCTTGCTATCAGAATCATCTGGTCTAACTCCTAACTAATATTCTAGCACATATAGGATGTTTGTTGTGTTTGGAGAATGTTTCTAAAACCAATCTACCAGCTGATGAAGTTGGATCCGTCGGCTTCTAAGGTAGAATCCGAGCTCTTGAGGAAGCAACCGAAGTGTAGTTCCGTAGTCTCCAGATGTGATCGCAAAAGAGGTAAGATAAGTTTATAATATATAGGTGAGTTTTAGTTCTATAATCTCATTATCAAAACACACCACACCAAGATTATTATCCCTAAAAATAATAATGGCGATTACACGACCCTCATCCACCACACTACCCCCGATCATCACAGCCGGCAGCACAGCTTCAAAGGTGGACATAACATGTCGATCACAACAACTCTGTGACTCGTGCTCGATCTTTTGATCTTCCCGTGTTCCGAGGCCATATTTCTGGATATGCTAGGCTCGCCAATCAAACCTCGAAGACCCTGCGCGTGCAACATGGCTTACACCCACTGTATGCGAACACCGAGATGTGTGACACCCGATCATCACGGCCTGCCTCGTAACGTAGAACTTTCTTGGTGGTGCGCAACGAGGGAGAACACAATTTTGGTATTTGTTAGGGATCATCCTATTTATGATGCTACCGTTGTATATCTAGCATATAAGCAATCAATAGGATGCACACACAACAACACACAATAATGATGCAATGAAGTGCGATCTGACATGGTCGATGCGCCTGGACCTTCACGGCGCCATGTGCCTGGCCCCCGGCGCCCCGGCATGGCTCCGAGTCTACGGAGCACTCCATTGCCTCCGACAGTACGAGTAATATCAAAACTTACCGTAACCATGTCACATAAAATAACGCCTCTGCAAAACAAAGTTAGACGCCTCTAGCTTTATTTAGTTTTGCAAGTTTTACGTGGCAAATAGGATTATTCGTAAGAGAATCGCTTCCCTACCTACGAACTTTGTACCACAACATCGATCGTATAATTGCATGTTTAAGCATCCCTTTCGGGCCCTCCATTGAAAATGCTTTGCCGACTAGAGAGAGAGAAACAGACACCCGCCATCCACAGATACGGTGCAAGCCGTATGTCAGTAGTGGAACCAGTCTCGCGTAAGCGTACGCGTAAAGTCGGTCCGGGCCGCTTCATCAACTCAATACCGAAGGCATCGCAAGTGCACGCTAGAGGGTAGCAAATATAAGAAAGACGCCCTCATTCAACATGAGTTCTAACCGTACCAGCAGTACTACGCATAGATCGGCTCTGATACCACTGAAGGGGTTACGGTGCAGAAAACAATAATTTTTCTAGCGTACGAAACCCTAACTAGCCAGGATCTATCTATCTAGTACATGCGATAACGGTGGCGGAATGGGTTACATTACCTGGATGTAGACCGATAGCGGGGATTACGCTCCCGCACAAGCGTTGACGATGAAGTCGTACGTAGCCGACCTCGAGGTCGCGGAGAACTTGCCGCGATGACGAAGACGATGACGCCGGGGTGTCGACGATGATCTGCGTCGACGGGCATCGGTCGGAAGAAGGCAGAGCGCCAGCACCAGGGGTGGTGCACTGGCGGCAGAGGGGAGGGGGGCGCGGCGGCTGCAGGGGCGAGACGACGTCGCCCAGGCTACTCAAAAGGAGTTACCTCCAAGCACTCACAAACATACGGAGCTTAGCGACAACCCCCGGTCATTCAGATCCAGCTGAAATCGCAGGGGTAGATCTTATCTGGAATTCCGCAGAGCAACGGTGTGCAGCGGTATAGCTTAGGTGGAGAGAGGGGGGCAAAACGGGCGGACAGCTCGGCCGGCCTGCAATACAATTAATTGTATTTTCCAATGAATTAATCCAATTAATATGCCTTGGTATATAAAGGGGGAAGGGGGTGTGCAAACTCCCTGGCTCCCCCATATGGGGACTAAACAAAGGAGGAGGAAGGGGGGGTTCGGCCCCCACATGGGCTGGCCGAACCAGCCAATGGGGCCCACCCCCCTTTGGTGGTGCGGCTCCCCTCTTGGGCCCTCTTAGGGCCCATGTAGGTGGGAGCCCCCATTTTTCCTTTATTTAATTATTATTAAATTAATATAAAAATCCCATTAATTCATAATTAATATATTTATATATAATTCAATATCCCATGACTCCGAAACTATTTCAGAACCACCCGAACAACTTTCGGACATTCCTGGAACCATTCCATACCTCCCCGGAACTCCTTCCGGACCACCGGAACTCTTTCCGGATCATTTCTCTCTCTCCAACAAATTCCTATAATATTCCAGAACCTATCTCCTGGTGTCGCTAAGACCTTAAGTTTGTTACGCTACGGTTCGAGAACACTCCAGACATGGTCGAGACACTCCGCTCACCAATGACCGTCAGGGATACCTGGAAGTATATGACGACCCCTGTGCATTCCACGAATATCGTCGTTGAACCATAAATATGGCATTCATTCCCTTTGTCTCTGTGATACTACCTTGTCCGAGATATGATCGTAGACACACCGATGTCTTTGTTGTATCTCGTTACCGACGAAGGTTATTAACTCGTATGCGATATTACATCTCCATGACCTAGTCATAAGCTGCGCAGCTATATAGATGCAATATCACCGAGTGGGCCCAGAGTATCTTTCCATTACAAGAATGAACAAATCCCGCTCTTGATCCTCACGTCTTGATGCTCTTTCGGAATACCCAAGATGGACACCGTTATTGTCATGCTATATAAGACACAACGTTTGATGCTCTCAAAGTACCCCTACAAAGCATTAATAAGTACGGTCTCACGGTCTAAGGAATAAGCTATCATATTCTTATATATTGCAAATGACAAACATCGTAATACGATCTTATTGCAATACTTTGCGTATGTCCATCACCTTATTCAACTAACAAGATGACCCCATTGTCAACCGACGTCATTGTCCTTGATCGGGAATCTCGATCAATTGTTGCCCAATGGACTAGCTCATATAGAGGCTTGCTAGGGACCTGGTTGTCTATGTATCACACGTGTATTAATAATTCCGATTAATACAGTTATAGCATAATACACAAACCTATTATAAACTTATGAGATAATGCAATAAATACTACTTATTTATTTGCCTCTAGGGCATATCTCCTTCAAAACGATACCGCCTGCAAAGAACATACGGATGCATGGCTTGCTGGCGTGAAACAGAAAGCGTTAGCGAAACAATTGCCTCCTGCAAAATTTACTGCCGGAATTCCTCAGGAGAAAATTGACCGTTGCATCGATGCCCTATACAACCCCCCACCATCGCCGCCAACAAACTATGATCGCAACATTGGTAAGTCATATGACGAAGAGATGGATGATCGATCGAAAAAAGGGAAACAAGTTGCCCAACTCGGAGAACAAGACGCACAGTCGGCCCCCCCGCTCAAGGTGCTTGATGACAGAGTTCTCAAAAACATCAATGTGTGGGAGCTGGTATATTCGGGAGATGATATCCCCTTCGCGGGTTCGTACTTATGTTCACGGGGAGGATTTTGTCTACGGCGACTTACCCACAAGAATGCGTAAATTTCAAGCCTGGTACAAGAATATCGTAAAGGAGACGAATAAAGACGCTCTCATGATGGTAGTTAAGGAAGAGCATTATTTCCAAGAATACTCCGTTATCCTTTACTTCGCCGAAATCTTTCAGTTATACAATCTCCGGGCCCTCGACAAAGCTATCATGAGTTCCTATTGTCTGTAAGTGATCTATTCCTGTAATTTAATGATTTAATTAGCTCTACTCGTTCATTGTCTGTGATAATCCTCTCTATAATATTTGTGTGCTTTATTACGTGCTCGAATGCAAGAAGCAGAAAATCAACCACATTGGGTTCATTGACCCCTCTATAATGCATGAAGAAAACATAATTGATCCATTAGTTAACAAGGATACACCGGGGAATTTGCTAATGTTTCTCAAGCGACAAGCTTACAAAAAATATATATTATGGCCTTACAACTTCAAGTGAGTGTTACTGCTTATTACACATTCTATTTTTCTCACCTGATGTTAAGTTTAATTGATGAGTTATGCATGGCTATTTATAAACGTGCGCAGCTTCCACTACATTCTTATCGTTATTGACTTGCGGAAAGGAGAAATTGTTGTCCTTGACTCGTTAAGAAGATGACCTAAACAATACAAGACCTGTTTTGATTTAGTGGCAAGGTACTTTCTTTTCTTATCGTCTCTTTCGTTCATTTCCTAGTATCAAAGAATTTATGACTCATTCATTCATTTTCTTGTCATGCAGCGTTTGGAAAATGTTCCTCGCGGAACATCCGAACAGTGGATGGCCAGAGAAACTGCGCTGGCGTAGTAACGATGTAAGTAGTACTATAACTAGTCCCATGCACCATTATCGTACTTTATTATTATTTGATTAAATTCTATTCTTCTATAGACTTGCCTTAAACAACCAATAGGGACTGATCTATGTGGATTCTACGTTTGCGAGTACATGCATACTGTGGTCAACGAGAGTTTGAAGAGCAAAAGAAGTATCGAAGTACGTAAAGCTCTAGTCACAACATTATTTTTGTATCATCAATCGTGATGAGTTTTATTCATTTCATATCTCATGTATTCATTGTGATATCATTTTTTTACAGTTGGCAAGAAAGCGCAACGAGTTACCAATAAAGACCCGCTTCAGGGCAATTGCAGAGGAGTTGACGGGATTTTACCTCACCCATGTCATACCAGAGACCAGAGAGTACCACTATTTTGACTAGTGCGGACATGTAATATATAGTGATCTCCATGTAACAAAGTACTTCTAAGTATCTGGAACCGGGAAACGTGATCTTCATGTACCACGCGTACTTAAATGTGTATGTGTTATCAACACATGATCTTCATGTAATTGTATATATGCATGATGCAACTTTATCTAGGTTCGTATAATAATTTATACGTGTTTTTCGCCCTCGAAGCCGTAGCATCCGAAACCCCTACACCCGACGCATCGACATGGTACCATCTGAAACCCCTACCCAGAAAACCGGTCGAAATAAAAAAAAGCAAAGCACTGAAATGAAAATAAAAACAAAACCCTGAAATGTAAAAAAAAAAAACCTAGTCTCGATTCGTAACACGAACCGGGACTAAAGGGTTCGCCCATGCGCGCCCCTGCCCCCTCCACGCGCGGAGCTCTAATTGGTGGGTGGGCTCCGGTCCCGGTTTATGCTGAGCCGGGACCAAAGGGGGGGGGGGGCTCTAGTCCCGCCTTGGTAGTCCCGGTTGCTACACCGGGACTACAGGCCCTCTGGAACCGGGACTAGAGCCCCGATTTCCACTAGTGTCATGTCCTAGCTATGGATGGTTTTCCTTTTGACTTTGACCTTGTTTTAATAAATTAAAGAAATAAATAATACATAAAATGCCATACTTTGGCATGGACTCCTTTTATTTCTATTAGTTGCAACAAAAAATCATACACATGATTTGTGACATATTTTTGTAGAAGACATTCTCTATCATCTATGAACATTATGAATTGAAGAAAATGACCATGGTCATGGCGATATTCATGAAATACTTTATGCTAATGTAACCATATTGGAAAAAAGTATGTCTTTCCATGAAAAAAAATAGTGCCCACAAGATTTTACGACTTTCGGTCACATAAAATGATTTTTTCTATGTTCCAAAAATTAGGTATTTTTGTGACATATTTTGCAAAATGGAACCTCCCAAAGTAACGATATTTATGGCCAATTCCTAAGTATTAATATTTTATCTCTTTTTAGCAACCGTTTTCATCTAATTGAGTTTGATGTGATTTTGAGTGTAATTCAAACTTTAATAGAAGTATGTATATTTTTCAAAATAATTTATTTTACATGGACTAATTTTGTGCGTACTGATTTTCAGGAAAACAATAAATACGGAATTTGACTTATTTTGTAAGAAAGCCTTCACAAAATGGACCATCTTATATAAACATTCACGACTTTCATCATGATCATGGCCATACCCATGACATATTTCATGACCATGTGACCAAAGTGGCAAAAAGGTTCATATTTTAAAAACAAACAACTATACTAAAAGGTCTTTCGAACTTCTTATCACAATTTGTTTTTCATTTTCCAAGTACCAAAAATGAGTTACTAAAAAGTGGAAAGAATGTGGTATGAAATGACACACCTCTCTATTTTTCCGATGATTAAGACCATATTGGATGGACAATTCCCAAATAAATAAAGTTCCTTGGTTTCTAGCTATTTTCGTCCATTTAAATGAGTTTATCTGATTTGGCGAAAATAATTCGCATTTGAACTGCAAGTGTGTGATAGTTTGATCCTTAAATGTCCCAAAAAATGACAAATCTCTCTCCCATGATGTATTTATATCCATATGCCGCCACACCATTTCCATCTATCTCACTCTGACACGTCACCTCATTGGTATCAATTTCTCCAGCTTCCAGTCCCTCCTCTCTCAAAAACCGCCACATGCCCCTTCCTCTCACACCTTCTGTCACGAATCTCGAGTAGTCACCCCCCCCACCCCCCCCCCCCCCTCCCCCCTCCGATTGAGCTGACGGAGGGCACGCTTGACACCCTCCAACACCGCAGTTCGACGTCTCCACCTTGCAGAAATAGAACTCATCCGATCCTCACCCTGTAGCGGCCACCAACAATGTATTTTTTCCTTATATTCAACAACTTTAAATGGACGAGTGTTTACACTTGGAAAATTTACGTATCTATGCCGAGTGCAAACACTCGAAATAGTCGTTGTCATTCGGTCTTTTTTTTGCCAAGTGTCGCCTGGTCAGCGCCCGCAAATAAACAAAGAGAAGCAAGTGCCCGATATCGAGTGTGTCACTCGGCAACCATTCTCCTAGGTTTTTGAATCTTCGCCAATTTCACGGGCACTCGGGAGTCACTTTTCCTTGGATTTTTGGACCTTCGTCGAGTGTCACAGACACTCACATCAGGCAATGCTGGTTCGGTGAACTTGTTTTGCTATGGTTTGATGGGATGGATGCATGACATTGCATAGAGACTATTCCCAGAAATATTTTCGTTATCTAGAGAAACATAGTATCAGCTGAGAAGAGACATGGACCAGACATGCATGCAATGATCGATGCAAGTCTCTACACGGTTCGATCAGGGGCTTGGTGCGTATTGGCTGGTAGCTACAAGCTATAGATGGATTGATCCAGTGCATTCCTAATAGGACATCAGCCATGTCTGCGAGCGGCCATGAAAGGCTGTCCCTCGGACCCGTGCCGCACCGAGACTGCATGCGAGCGCAGCCAGCACAGTAGCATGCACATACGCGTCGAACAGTTCCAAGGTGAAAGGCTAGATCGAGCTAGAGCTCTTGCGCGGAGACGGCACACGGGGACATGTAGATGAGTAGCTAGGGTGGAGGGTGGTCACTGATCGCGAGAGCACTGGCCAGGAAAGAGAGGCGCGGATTAACCATCCTCGGCAAAGCATGCATGCGCGCGGCGTCTCTCTCTCTGGCAGTCAGCCAGTCAGACGCCGGCCGCTCGTTGCGTTCGAGTGCCGTCAGTTCCATGGCAGCTCCAGCCGAGCTGGTTTTTACTACCGCGAAATGTTTCTTGTGGGTGGCGTAGTATGCACTGTTTCGCCTCCGACCGGGCAGCCCCACATCCACCCCGGCCGCGCCATAATATCATGGCCGTGTGAGGGAGCTGCGCCTGTGCGATTGGTTACCACATTTTGCATATCCAGTAGTTCCAGTGTCATTTTGTACCTGAGGGCTAGCTGCTGTGACATGGACATGGGGATGGGAATGGGAATGGGGATGGGGATGGGGATGGGGATGGGGATGGCGAGGCCCGGGATGGACAGGGACCAGGAGGGGCTCAACCTCAGCCTGTCGCTGCAGCAGTCGCCGACGTCGCCGCCCAGGTTCCAGGCGGTCTTCTCCTGCTGCTACTGCCCCAGGAAGTTCAGGAGCTCGCAGGCGCTCGGCGGCCACCAGAACGCGCACAAGCTGCAGCGCAACCTGGCCAGGCGCGGACGGGAGGCCACCACCGCGCTGTCGCTGGCGGCGGCGCAGGGAGAACCGCAAGGTAAGGACGACGACGTTCCGCCACGCGCCGCAGATCCAGACGCCGGCGCCGCCGACGCGTGGATGTATATGCATCGTCATCGTCAGCACGTCGTCGTCTCAGGCGCCCCGGGAGCTGCAGCCTCGTCCGGTGCGGGAAGAGGCAACCAGGGGCTTGCCGATGAGATGATTGACCTGTCCCTGAAGCTATGATCCATCGATCCAGGAGCAATATGCATCAACTAGCTAGCTAGCACCTTGCAGCTGATCTTCCCTTCCATTTGGTTTCTTAGCGTCATTTCTTGTGTGCATTTCGTTTCTGCTATGTCTTATCAGGTTAGTATTGTTGGCCGAGTTGTGGTTTGGGCTTGACACTCTACTCCATCTTCAGGTATCCCCATGCATGGGTGTTCTTAAGTAGTTACATTAGCTGATCCGAAGCTGTTGTGTGAAGTTGCTTTCAGTAATCTACTATTCGTTGCCTGCAAATGTTCTTCCCTATAATCTTTTTTTTCAAATAATGCCACAATAACAAAAAAAAAAAAGCTTTGAACTTGGTATAGTAACTGACGTTAAATAATTACTACTTCTCCTTTGAGGAAAAAGACAGACGTCCGACGTTCTGTCAGCATCCTTATAGATGAAAGGCAACCTCGTTCAAATGCACAAAACGCGTGTGTTTCTTTCAGTTTCAACAAGCGTTCTTGATTTATTTAGCTAGTCCGGTTTCATGACATATATCTTGTTTCTCCTGGCGTTTTATCCACACGAACTCCTATTTCCATATGCATAAAGCCAATGCACGGATGAAGACTGCATTAGAATGTAATCAATCATTCGATGCAAGAGAGGAAGGTTTCTCTCTTCGTCCGTCTCGTATCTTGCTGGTACGTCCTTTTGGTCGGCCGCTAGTTCCTTGCTTGGTTCATACGTCTAGTATTACAGCATTTCCTCTAAAGGGCAGTCATAGAAATTATGTTTCTTCATGCATCAAATAGACAAATATTGCAGAACCACCGACTACATGGAGAAAACACGTAAATATAGCAAGTAAACGGGGCATAAATTCTACTTATCCATGAATCTCTCGCTAGATAATCAAAATTAAATAAAGTTGTTATTGGATGTCAAGAGCTGGAAATGGTCAAGAGTTAGACACATATCACATTCAGTATAATTGTAGAGAAGAAATTTAAAAGGAGAAGAACACGTTCACTTGCATCCAATTAGTATGAAGAACATAAAAAATACGAACATAAACAAATAAAGGACCCCTCGATGTGCAACCAGTTTACGGCTAATACTGATATGCATAAACTCCTCACTACGGGAATAACAGCCCAGCCCGACGGCACGTCGGGCTAGCGCCGTAGGCGTGTAATCCATCGGTCTCACTTCATTGTCGTCGGCGTCGCAAATGTCGTCGGACTCATAGCTACGTCGACGACATTACCGTCGGGCTCATAACTACCAAATATTTTTTTAAAACAATTTTTTTAAAAAAATATTTTTTAAGATTTTTTTTAACTTTTTATTATTATTATTTCTATTTCCAAATTAGTCATATATTTAATCTCATATCACACACTTAATCGTAATCTTAGTTCAAACTATCCATCATAAGTCAAACTTCTCAGACGATCACCCATCCTCAGATTGCTTCAGGCTAACCACGCTTAACTATTAATTTCTTTTCAAATGAGATTTGAGTTGAGACGTCATACCTTACTGCAATTAGTATGATATCAATCATATTAACCCTCATTTGAAATATTATACTTTTTAATCTTTAAAAATAAGATTTAAATGAACAAAATAACTATGTTTAATAATACTTGAATAATAATAATCAATTATTTTAGTTTAGTTTTGTCTTTTCCATTTAATAAACAATAATTCATATCTTCATATTTGTATACCAGAATTTACAAAATAAAATGTCTATAACGATCATAAAAACGAGAGGAATCCAAATATGACATACATGTCATCATTTTGATAATGAATAACGTCTTTTAAAACAAAAAAACCAACATAAATTAACATAAAGTCAATTAAAGAGGCGAATTTAGATAGAAAGCAAGTAAAATCCTCATATTCAGTTATTATCCATCAAATATGTACTACTCTTTGTGAAAATTTAATGGGTGTCATTTTGGACCATATTTTATGTACTTGCTTCACAAAAAAGTCATTTTTGACACTTAAAAATGGAAAATGATATTTCCTAAAAGAATTTTGAAAATCGCTTCGGCGACGTTGTTTCCCATACCATGACACACATATGTGCTGAATATGGGCACTTTATCACAAACTATGACATGATAATGGTCATACGTTGGTCATTTGTCTTGAAACTTATGCATGTTTATAGATGATTAACATTTTTGTAAAGTTTAGTTTTAAAAAGTTTGCTAAAAATCAAGTTTATCATTTTTCCTATAAACTAGTACACGTAAAAGGACTCCATGCCAAATGATTTCTTTTTTTGAGTACTTTTTCATATTTTTTCATTTCTTTTAAAAAACGATCAAAATGGAGAGCATGGCTATTTATCAAAAGTGGTCGAATTTTTCAAAACTATTGACGGTTCTATGTTGTAACCACTACTTTTGTACCTTAAAATAATTTTTGTATGAATTTCGGAGAAAACTATCACACAGTTGTGGTTCAAATTTGAATTACTTTCGGAAAATTGACATAAAGTCAATTAAAGAGGCGAATTTAGATAGAAAGTAAGGAAAATCCTCATATTCAGGTATTATCCATAAAATATGTACTATTCTTGTGAAAATTAAATGAGTTTCATTTTGGACCATATTTTATATACTTGTTTCACAAAAAAGTCATTTTTTGCACTTAAAAATGGAAAATGATACTTCCAACAAAAAAATTGAAATTCGCTTCGGTGACGTTGTTTCCCATACCATAACACACATATGTGCTGAATATGGGCACTTTGTCACAAACTATGACATGATAATGGTCATAGATTAGTCATTTGTCTTAAAACTTATGCATGTTTATAGATGATTGACGTTTTTGTGAAGTTTTATTTTGAAAAGTTTGCCAAAAATCAAGTTTATAATTTTTCCTACAAACTAGTACATGTAAAAAGACTCCATGCCAAAGGGTTTCTTTTTTAGTACTTTTTCATATTTTTTCATTTCTTTAAAAAAACGACCAATATGGAGAGCATGGCTATTCATCAGAAGTAGTCGAATTTTTCAAAAGTATTGACGGTTCTATGTTGTAACCACTACTTTTGTATCTTAAATTTATTTTTGTAAAAGTTTAAGAGCAAACTATCACATAGTTGTAGTTCAAATTTGAATTACTTCCAGAAAATTGACATAAAGTTAATTAAAGAGGCGAATTTAGATAGAAAGTAAGAAAAATCATCATATTCAGGTATTACCCATATAATATGTACTACTCTTTGTGAAAATTAAATAGCTGTCATTTTGGACCATATTTCTAAAAGGAATTTTGATACTTAAAAAAATAAAAAATGATATTTATAAAAAGAATTTTGAAAATCGCTTCGGCGACGTTGTTTCCCATATCATGACACACATATGTGCTGAATATGAGCACTTTTTCACAAACTATGACATGATAATGGTCACACATATGTGTTAAAACTTGTGCATGTTTATATATGATTGATATTTTTGTAAAGTTTTGTTTTAAAAAGTTGTCAAAACTTAAATTTATCATTTTTCTAGAAATTAGTACACGTCAAAAGACTGCATGCCAAATGGTTCCTTTTTTAATACTTTCTCATATTTTTTGAATGTAATATAATTTTTAAGAAAAACTGAAAAACAGTATAGTGAGACCGACGACAATGCCGTCGGGCTTACAATGAGATTAAATAGACGCTGACGGCACTCTAATCCCGACGGTGGCCGTCTGTCTTACCACTATGACGCCGACGACAAAACGACGCTGAAGGTTTTCCTCGTTTCGTCGGTCTCACGTTATGACGCCGACGGCCACGACAAATTACCGTTTGTCGTCGGGCTGGGCTGTGATTCCCGTAGTGCCTTCAGCCATATCAATTTCAAAATCATGAGTACGCTATGAAATTTATGTAAGTAATGTATTATTTGCTACATTACGTGATAGGTTCTGATAAATTGTCTTGCAACGAAGAAGGGAATCTGGTTCTCAAGCAAAAGTAGCAGGTCATCATAGACAGCAGAACTGTTCTACCATTCAGTAGCGCGATAATTCCCACTGACACTTGGTCTTGACAATGGTCTTTACAAATTTGATTTGGTTCAGTGTGTCCAGTGTTGATCGAGTGCCCACTGATACTTTGGCAGCAGATTGCATCCGTGTGGCTTCTCCTTTCCTCTCGCACATCACGCTTTCCTTCAACTGTACACCATCACAGAAGCTCATTGTCCGTTCACAGTAACACCACCAAGTATACGAAGATAAAACATCTATCTTGCACAAGCATCTGCAGAAACTTTCTGCTACCCATGCATGTTTATCTCTTGGTGTAATAGCCACTCGGTTGTCTTTCCAGTCAGGAAAATCCGAGCTCATGTACTTGCGCATGGCAACTTCACTGTTTAGTTAAAGAAGGAGAAAATAGTCTAGACATATCCACCTCTCTGTTTCCATGGCTACATTGGCTAGACGGGGTAATTCTGAATGGCGATAAGGGCAGTAAAATCCAAGAACAGTCGCTCATTTGCATTAATACGATGAACTATTGTACACATATAAGGCAGCACATGCTCTTCCGCGATCCTCTATCAATGAAATGAAATTATTCAATCCTTTCCTCATGGAAATGACCAACTCATGAGTGTCAACATTTTGTTAAAAGAAAAAGATAGAAACAGTGTCAACATCATCGCAACTGTCATAGTCTACAGTTGTCATGTCTATTAAAATTGAAAACAATTGGTTCATCAAAGGAGAATGCCACCAGGCTTCCTCACGAGGACACTAAACCTGGGTGGTATTCCATTGCTCATACTCGATCCCCGCAAGCAAGCGTCGCCGTCATTCGTAATTTTTAGGTTCCACCCACTATGTCATCCTAAGATGGCACTATCGTGCACAATACCATGACAGGATCAGACACATTTTTGTGATTTTAATCCTTGCATAACATTTTTCAAGCACACCCCTATGTGTTGTTATAAGAGATAGTAAGAAACGACGAAGAGCGGAACGATCAAACCAACGGGGACACGAGATTTTAACGTGGAAAACCCCTCCAAACAAAGGAGAGGAAAAAACCACGGGCGCCAGCCAGCAATACTTCACTATATCGGGTGAGGTTACAAACGCCGTGGGTTACAATGTGTGGCTTACCCCAACAGGCGACTTACAAGATGTATTTATAGAGGGCAGAAACCCTAAGTCGGTTGCGATCCGACTCGGATACGATCCGTACCGTACCGCGGGGGCTGCCGCCCCTGCACCCCCGCGAGCGCAGGATGGGCCGGTGGGCTAACTTCCTCGCTACGCTACGGCCCAAGCCTCCCGGCGACGGGCCTCCGCTTCGCTACGAAGTTAGCCGCTCACTTCACTTCATCATATGAATTTGGATCACCATAAAACAACATGTGTTCTGTATTAACTATACGAAGTAGTATTTTCCGCGACAATGAATTCATCCGGTAATTTCACTACTATGAGATTCATCCGCCCCTACTATGAAAAACATGGAAAGAAATAGACGATCTATGCAGAGTTGACTAGTATATCCATGGTGGGTGATCTGTCATGTCACCTCACACTGTCATCGAGAACCACGGCTAATCAGGGCGGCTCACACTTTCGGTCCCGGCGGAGGAAGAAAATAGAGATAGCCGCCACAGCAGCAAAGCCCAATCCACTTTTACATACCCACCATCTAGCCCCCTACCAGACAATGTCCCACCTGTCAGTCATTGAAACCACCTGACGGACGAGATCTCGGTCCGGCCGCTCCGGTGGGCCACCACCGTCGGCGAGGAGCGCGGTTGTTGAGGCCGCCGGCATCGTCGTACGCGAACCAAAACGAGTAAACAAAACGGCGGCCAAAGGCAAAAAGTCCGGCAACCCCACCCGCACCCACGCCACGCCACACCACACAGAGATCCCTCTCTCTCTCCCTCGTCCCTGTGCTTGCTGCCCGGGTCGTCGCCCAGTCGCTGCTCCGGCCCTCGACGCGAGCAGAGCAGCTCAAGCACGTGCCTTCTGCGCCAGGTGCTAGTTTGCTACGGTTCGGCACCACGCCTCCAATAATCCGATTGGAGTTGTAGATTTTACCACGGGGTTTTCGGGAGATTCTTCTAATCCGAGTTTGTGGTGGTGGTGTGGGTGCAGTGCAGATCGAGCGGCCGGTGCCGGCAGGGTCGCGGATATGCAGAGGCAGGGGCGGAACATGGAGCGGTCGGGCTCGAAGCGGGCGCTAGACCCTGGCGGCAGTGGCGGCGCCGGCGCGGGCGATGACGAACGTGACCCTAAACGCCCGCGTGTCCCGGCCCTCGCAAGGTGACTGTGGGTTTGTGTTTACTACTTAGGTCTGGGATTGGCGTTATGCTTCAGCTTAAATTCGACAACTTTGAGCCCTAGCGTAGAGGAGACTCCTTAGCATAGACTGTCATTAAGAGATATGTTTATCTTAATTTGCTTTGAAGTTGAAGCTATGATCAGCTGATGCTGCTCTGTATTTATCTAGTCAGCTGTTTTGGATGGGGTAGTATGTGTTTGCTCTCATGAAAATACTACTAACTAGATCACTGTACGTCCCTGCTTTGGGGTAGCTCAGATTGGGCCGTGTAAGTTCAGTGTGAATTAGTTTGTGGAGAATGAGAGTTTCAGTCCACAAAATTAAGAATGTGACTGAGAACAGAGTCAGCGTGTGACAACTGAGAACAATCTGGACTGATCATTTTTGATGGAAGAATGCTTTAAAGCATCTTCTATGCTCAAACGTGTGTCGCATTCAACAGTGCCACACAGGCAAATCTACTCGCATCTGTTCTGATAGATATACAGGGCATCTTTTGATTGTCTTATCGAATCAAAATGCACTTTATATATCCAGATGGAAGGATACAGTGAGTTTTCCTGAGTCGGGGCCATATGAAGCCAATAATCAGAATCTTAACGAAAAGTCAAAAACTATATCTATAAGTGGGCATCTTTTGACAGCTGGGCACACTTACATGTGAAACTGGTGAATAAGATGATCATCTGGGATCTGGAAATGATCACAAACTATGGTAATGTGCAGTTAGTTAGGCTACAATACAAGTTACATAAATTGGCAAAAAAACCTAGAATTTAAAGGAAACACAAACCTTAATTTCTTTTCTACTTTCTTACCTATTTTTACATGCATGTGTTTCTACTTGAGCTTTGTATGCATGTTTTTTTCCATAAATTTTTAGACTTAGAATTCTGAGGGTTTCATCATTTAAGTATCAGCCTGAGAAAATTGACTTTCTTGATGGAGGGAGTATTGTTTAAGAGTGCTATGCTTTTCAGTATACAATATTAGGTTTTTTTTTTCAGTATTCAATATGAGGGTTATATGAACTAAATTTAAAGTTTACCTCTCTTTGATATATTCACTAGATGGCACTTATATCAACATTTGTTTCAGTTAAATGTAAGAAAGCTATGATATCCTACTCTTTCAAATTACCCGCAGGGTATTGAACGTTAGATGCAGCTCTTAATCGTTATCTGTCTCATCTGTTTCCTCATTTAATCTGTTGTTAATTTATCCATTTTCTGTTTCCATGTGGAAACTATGTGACTCATGCTTAATTCAGCCAATAACTTTATCTTAGTAAACCATTGCACAACAAATGATATGTAAGTGTAAGGCTCTAAGGTGTCCTTCCTTTGTTTCTTCATCTCCTAATCTTTGAAGCTCATTATACCATGTTTCTTTTTTTCAGTGTGATTGTAGAAGCTCTCAAGATGGACAGTTTACAGAAGCTTTGCTCATCCTTGGAGCCAATTCTCCGAAGAGTTGTGAGTCGAAAGGACATAGAGTTTCTGTTAATGAACTTGTTCATATACCCATCTGGCGCCTTCTCTTATGAGTTGCCACGCATTATTGTCTTCGTAGGTCAGTGAAGAAGTAGAGCGTGCTTTAGCCAAATTGGGTCCTGCATCTTCTGCTAGAATTGAAGGAAGGTACAAGACCACACAACTTCTTATTGTTACACCTGTTGACACAAGTAGATATATATTATCTGTCACTTAAGTCAAGCTTCCTGAACGAGGTAAAAACAGGACCTCTGCCAAAAGAATTGAAGGCCCTGCTGGTAGTAATCTCCAGCTTCAGTTTAGGAGTAGGTTAGCACTCCCACTCTTCACCGGAGGAAAAGTGGAAGGCGAACAGGGAGCATCAATACATGTTGTGCTACTGGATGCAAACACTGGACATATTGTTACTTCAGAACCCGAGTCATCTGCAAAATTGGATGTGCTTGTGCTTGAGGGTGATTTTAATAAAGAGAAAGACGAAGATTGGACTGAAGAGGAATTTGAGAGCCACATTGTGAAAGAACGTGAAGGAAAGAGGCCTCTTTTAAATGGTGACATCCATGTGACTCTTAAAGAGGGGGTAGGGACCATAGGAGAGCTAATCTTCACTGACAATTCCAGCTGGATAAGGAGCAGAAAATTTAGACTTGGAGTGAGAGTCTCTTCAGGATTTTGTGAAGGAATTCGTATCAAAGAGGCAAAGACAGAGGCTTTTACTGTGAAAGATCACAGAGGAGAATGTATGTTTTCGTGTTATTTACTAATCTAATGGCATTATTAAATAATCTAAAATGTTATTTACTATATATGTGACCATATCCCCTTTGTTTTGTAGTGTACAAGAAACATTACCCTCCTGCGCTAAAGGATGATGTTTGGAGATTGGAAAAGATTGGAAAGGATGGTGCGTTTCATGGGAAGCTAAACTCAAGTGGAATCTATACAGTCGAACATTTTCTTCAACTTCTTGTTAAAGATCAACAGAAGTTAAGAAGTGTAAGTTATGCTATCTCTCTCTGTGGTTATGAGTTATGAACATTATTTCGTAGCCAAAATATCAGCTTCTTCTATTGGCCTTTTGCAGATTCTTGGCACTGGCATGTCAAACAAGATGTGGGAAAGCCTTGTTGAGCATGCAAAAACTTGCGTTTTGAGTGGCAAGCATTATATATATTACTCAAATGATACAAGAAGTGTTGGTGCAATATTCAATAACATCTATGAGTTCACTGGTTTGATTGCTGATGATCAGTTTATTTCAACTGAAAATCTTACTGAAAATCAGAGGGTTAGTATCTTGTATATTTACTGTTATGCTGATCAATTGGATATTTTGATCTTTATAGAAAAAACTGGATATTTTGATATCTTATTTGTACTCTCTAATCTATGAATTTAGATACTTGACGTTACATCATTGTTTGTCTGTTCTCATGTGATTTTCTGTGCTGTGTATTTGGGCCCTTGATCACAGGTGTTTGCAGATTCGTTGGTGAAGCAAGCATATAATGATTGGATCAACGTTGTAGAGCATGATGGCAAGGCATTGTTGAAGTTTAAGCAGAAAAAGAAATCTGTCACAACAAGAAGCGAGGCTCCTAAAGTTTCTCCAAGCAACCCTACTTTGTATGGTTCAGCTCACTCTCAAAAACAATTGGCAGGAGGGCCTGCAAATGGCGAGGGATCTTCCGTGAGCAGTACGAGTGAAGGTATCTGGATTTGGCCCCTCGTAGCTCAGAAGTATATTTTTCTGAATGTTTTTGGTGTACCTTTCTTTTTTGCCATGCTTCTTGAGTAGTATCTGTGATTATTTAGAAAATGACATTAGTTCCATTTTCTCATGATTTCTTCATGGTATTGGTTCCAGCTTGTATCCACCTACCATCTTACAAGACAATCCATTTTGTTTCAGTATCTTTTTCTCCCCTGTGGCAAATTTTGATTTGTTTTCTATCTGTATCCTATAAATATGTGTCTGAAATAACCTAAAATGGATGAGATGCTTGAGGGTCAAACACGTAACAATTTTAGTGCTGCTGTTTACTTGTTTTCTATCTGTAGTATCCTATAAAAAGGTGTCTGAAAAAACTAAATGGATGGGATGCTTGAGGGTCAAACAAGTAGCAATTTTAGTTCCGCTTTTTAATTCATAAATGGGAATATTTTTTTTAGAATGGTCATTTTAATACTCGAACTAATATAGTGCTTAGAAAAGCTTTGTTTATTACATAGTTGCTGCTTTTTTATATCCATTTACTTAGAGAATATCATCGTGCTGCACTTTGATTCCCAGATAGCATTTTATTATTCATTTACGAATTATTATTATTATTATCTTCAATTTAGAAGCTCTTTTCTTCTTTTCAGCAGAAGGGACTAGAATCATATCCAATGGGGGGCATGCAATGAGTTATGGAGCCAATCCTCAGGACATCTCCCAAACTATTACCATGCAATATGGCATGAGTTCATTGATCTCTGAAGGCCAGTTCAATGGTTCCTCCATCCAAACTGAAGTATCACGAAGCTCCAACATGCTAGCATTGGGACCTCCACAGCAACAGCAAAACTTTGAATTCTCCGCACTTGGTCTGTCTATGCAATCTCCGGCTCTCATTCCTTTTGATGACTGGCCTGGCCGGTTGCAGGAGAACCGTGGTGGGGTTGATGACTTCCTGATGGAGGAGATAAGGACGAGGAGCCACGACATACTAGAGAATGAAGAAGAGATGCAACAAATGCTGCGCATTCTGAGTATGGGTGGGGTGACAGGTCATATGAACAATGTAGATGGATTTCCTTCCCAAATCCCGTCTCCTGCACCAGTCTTCAACTTTGAGGATGATCACACTCGCTCATCTGGTAAGGCTGTTGTTGGATGGCTTAAGATTAAGGCTGCCATGCGGTGGGGCATCTTTGTCAGGAAGAAAGCAGCCGAGAGAAGAGCTCAGCTTGTTGAGCTGGATGATTAGAGGATACTGGAGTGCTGGTAAGATACTTTTTTTTCCTGGCCTTGTACACCATGACACTTGTTTGTCACGATGTGGGCTCACCAATGCACCGAGCGTGGATAATCAGGATCTTGAGCGTCTAAGTATGGATGGACTCACATTGGTTGTATAGGTAGCTGTTTGATGGTCATTATCTAAGTTTTGTTAGTGTTGAGTAAAAAAAACTGTTAGTCTGTAGAATTTTAGCCTTAATTGTGCAAATTATGTGTTGGAGACTAGAAAATGGAAACATGCGTTAAAAGAAGGCTCCTCTAACCACTGCTAAAATACGGCACTATGAGTTCAGAAGCTTAGGCACTATTTGGTTCAAAAGAATGTTGGTGGATTCTATTTAATACTATGATTCTTTTTCCGATAAAGCTTGTTTGGTTGACTACAATACAGACATTCCCTTGGGTTCAACCTCATGGAGATTTTTGTTTGTTTAACTGACAACTATGGTATACATAATTCTTGAGAAAAAACCACACTTTTGTTTTTCGTGCAACGCAACTAAACGACATGTATTACACACTTGTGTTCTCAATCCACGTAGACTTAATGCATTGAACCTATCCTTAATATGACTTTCACATGTATGTTGCTAGGGTCTTACAAAACCCTAGACGAAAAAATATAAAAAATGCCGCCCGGAGGATCCTCATTTTCAAAGATAGAGGGAGGTCATGTAAAAAGAATGCCAACATAGGATCGACAGAGTGGAAAAAGACGTACTTGACAATTCTAGATAAGTGAGCTTAAGGAGTAAATGTCCACGCGATGGAGATTTCGTGTTCCTGCTATTTTAAAAAAATACATTTATGAGTATTAAAATTATATGATAAAAACAACGGATGTAGCCAATACTTTATCACACAAACGAGCAAAATATCAGTTTCAAATACTCTGTATTATGATCTACACAAAAATGACAAGTGTGGATATGAGTATGCATATTTTGAGCTCTCTATTTTTTTTGTAGATTTTGTCATTTTTGTGTAGCCCAGAATATAAATAATTTTACATTGTGATTTAATGCCAACATAGGATTGACAGAGTGGAAAAAAACGTACTTGACAATTCTAGATAAGTGAGCTTAAGGAGTAAATGTCCACGCGATGGAGATTTCGTGTTCCTGCTATTTTAAAAATACATTTATGAGTTTAAAATTATATGATAAAAATAATGGATGTAGCCAATACTTTATCACCCAAACGAGCAAAATATCAGTTTCAAATACTCTGTATTATGATCTACACAAAAATGACAAGTGTGGATATGAGTATGCATATTTTGAGATCTCTTTTTTTTTTGTAGATTTTGTCATTTTTGTTTAGCCCAGAATATAAATAATTTTACATTGTGATTTTCTATACTTTTACGATATATAATTGATATATCCGTTTTTCTAAATTTCTTAAACCTGTGATTATTATTTTTGAACGTTTTGAAGTGGAGGGAGCACTGGTGCCTAGGAGCCAAAGACACTTTCCGACATCGACGTGGCTATTGAATTGTCAATGTTATGTTGTTGAAATGCTCTTTGAGTCTACATATTGTGGAAGGAATTCGTCAACTCATAATAATACAATGACGGCTCGAAAGCAAATTCAAAAAATGAAGTTGTACAAGTTTTGATGCATTGTGAAACTAATTGTTGATATGTTTGCCATGTGATTCATGTGAAAGGTTAACATACTTGTGGTGTCTAGCCATTAGTCTCTTATGTTCTTTCAACATCATCACAAACAACCATAATAATGCCATCCAACATTTGTGGCATTTATTTTTAAATATACAAACCTTGAAAACTAATTTCACAATGCCTAGTTATTGTGTTTGTGTGTGTGTGTGTGTGGGGGGGGGGGGGGGGGGGGGATAGATCTTTATTCTCACGCATGAATTACAATAAGGTAGCAACACCTGATTAACAAATTGTGGCTGAGCAATGTGACCAAGCATTACTACAATCCTTGGTTTTATAAAAGCTACCTCATTAATAGATGTACAACCTACTTTGATTGTGCTACCAATACTATTCCATAGCGATGTACTTCATTCAGACTTTTAACAAGTCTCGACCGAATGTCTTTCTGGACTCTTGAGAGCCACATCATCACATCACAATTTGTGTCCCTTGTGACACCTAGTTAGTCTTGGTATCCCGAAAACACTTTCTTATTCCTTTGGGTAAGCCTCATGTGTGGCCGTGTTGGAAAAGGCACATACTAGGCATTACAATAAGCTAGCAATACCTGATCAACACAATTTGGCGAGCAATGTGACCAACCATTACTGCAATGGTTCTAGAAAAGGGATACATCTTTAATCTCAACGAATGAAGTACAGTAAGCTAGCAACACCTGATTAACACAATGTGGCGAGCAATGTGACCGGGCTTACTGCAACCCTTGGTTCTAGAAAGCTAGCTAATAGATGTGCAACCTACTTCGGTTATGATACCTATCCTATTCAAAAGTCGATGAACATTGTCAGACTTTCAACAAGTCTCGGTCGATCCTCTTCTGGACTCTTGAGAGCCACAACATCACATCAAGATATGAGTCCCCGGTGACACCTAGTTAGCCTTGGTATCCTAGAATCAACGTTTTTTGAAATTCCTTTGCATAAGCCTTAGATGCTGTCGTGTTGGAAAAGTCACATACTCTATGTTCCTACCCCGAGTTTGATCAAAAGGTGTTAAAAACAAAGTGTTGCAGTTGAGGAGGACAAGAAAAGAAGGAGCAAAAAAATCACATCAAGTTGAGCGTGCAACGAACCAAAGCTACCACAACTAACATGGGTGAGTTGCTGAAGAAAAGTGGGAATATGATTCTTTTAGAAAACAACGATCATGACCCATCATCCTAGTAAGGGGAGGATGAGGGTCAAACCATGGGACACAACATTATGCTAGTGTTTACAAGGTAAGAATAACACAATGTAAAGACGATAGAAGTGTCAGTTTGAGTGCGTTGCCTAACCAGGACCTGAAATTATGCTGAGTGGGTGGGGGAAGGAACACCAAAGTGACAATTAGAAGCAACTGATATAGGGGCAATCTAAGATGATGTGATGAACCATCCCTAGCTACTCCGCACAAATATCACGACCTTTACCGGTCACATTGATGTTATTCATTTGGAGAAAGTTGAGTCATGATTTGATTGACTATGAAGATGGCCATGCATCAAAGGAAGATGAAGACCACGTTCTCCCAGAAGAAGCTTCATAAGTTCACCAGCTTGCCTACAACAACCCCACATGCGCTACCCTCCTCCCCCGCTCGTCTCAGACCATTTATTTAGAATGTGGAGATCGTCAGGCAAGACCAGACTAACATTACGGTAGTGTTATTAGCATCAAGATTTGGATGTGCATTAATTCGACCTTCGAGCAGTGGCAACGATAACACTGACGAGTTGTGGCGACAAGATCGTGGGGGCAGGGGCGTGAGTTTGGGCTAGGTCCTTTTTTTCTTTTGTATATCAACATTGGCTAGTTGTGTGCCCATCAATTGTTTCTTATTATCACTGATAAGTAATCAATTACGCCGATGAGCCCGTCCATAGAGGGGGTTTAGCGGTTTAGTACCAGTCGGTAGAGTATGATTATTTCTGTGATGGTAGTAAAATTGATGGTGATGATTTCACCAGAAGCAATGTTAACGAGCGCATGATCCACCCTTGGATCACCTCGTTCGTGCTGATGTCTTCCCCTCTATTCGAGTGTTGTTATCGGGTGCCGACAAGATAACCAACGCTCATGACATCCTCTCCCTCTGTAGTTTTAGATTTTTTCCGGTGTTGATTTGTAATTGTAGTCTTTTAATCTAAATGGAATAAAAACAACACCGCCGTTGTATCTATTATATACTAAAAAGAATGAGTTAGTTGTTTGAGGCACCACGTGAATCCACATCACCTAAATTAATTTTAATGCTTAGATCTAAAATAGATAGTTAAGATTAAAAGAAAAGGTTACGTAACTTGCTTGACAGAACTTATGTTGATAGACGTGACAGTGGCCTCCCTTTATGTCGATAGCTTCAGTCGTTGTTTTTACTTGAGGGGCGTGGCCTCCCTTTAACAGTGTACGTGTAAAAGAAAAGAAAAACCGTACGTACCACCGTGATAGTTAAAGAAAAAAATACGTTTGGTAAGGAGATTACGTAGACTAGCTTTTTTCCCATGATTCGCATGGACAAGCTAATTACATGATTCCGCCAAATAAATACATGTATATCCGTTTAAAAAACTAATCGTATACCAGAGTAACTAACCACTTTGATTGTGATCAAAAATAAAAATGGTGAAAAGTGATTGGAACTGCTAAGATATGCACACCTAAACTGATCATTTAGTATGTTCTTTATTTTATTGCGTCTCTGATAGATTTAGCAATAAATATCATAGTAACAATTTTATACAATATGAAAAAATATTTATGATAAGAATAAGAATGACTTTTATTTTAGATATTGATTTTTGTATATACTTGGTGAAACTTTCTAAAATTTGATTTTGACTAAGCACCAAAATGCAGGTTAATTGTGAACCGTGGGAGAATATTGTCGTCATGACTAAGTATACATAATTGAAAAAATTATTCGACAACTATCAAACTCACACACTCAAAAAACATGTGTAGGAGTTTGAAGTTGTGTATTTTTAAATTTAATAAAGTCACACCATTAATCGGACTAGATACATTGTTTCTATTACTGGGTACACATAAATGATAAATTTTTATTCGACTTTCATCAGACCAACACTCTCACAAAATGCATACCAGAGTTAGGAGTTGTGAGTCATGAAATTTTAAAATGAATGAATTAACAAAATAAGTCAAATTATTGATAGGAACGTCCCTAACACTAAAAAGTTGTTAACAAAATGATACTCACCAGGTTAAGTCAACACATACTCTCAATGAGAGTAGATATTCCCATATAATGAGACACAAATCGTCAAAAGCTTAATAATCAGTGAAGATATAATGTTAGCTAGGCGACACACTAGCCATGGGAACACTCTCACACCATATATATATATTTGGCTTAATGATAGACACAGGGCCAAGTCGCCACATATTCTCGATTGGTATGTTTCATATATTTAGTGTTCACATGGTGTGTCAATACAATTTTTAATCAAAGGACATGAAAAGCTTACACTTAATTCTTATGAATTATTTGACCGATATGTACTTTGTATGGAAAGCATATTTGGAATGTTGTACATATGAAGAAAATATATTTAGAATGTTGTATGTGTATTTTTCTCAAAATCAATATAAGAGCACATGTCATTTCAATTGGATTAAGTTTTTTGAACTATGCTATCGAAGTCGGGTAGACATCTTGCATAACACATAAAATACATGTGACCGAGGTGCATAGCCATTGAATAAAGATCATGATAAGTTTTGAATCTTAAAAACATAGAGTAGCACTTCTCGGACTTTAGCTATTAATGCATACTCACATACTTGCTATTTTGCTTACCAAAATTTAGGGATAGTTGTTGTACAAATTTTGTTTATCGTAGAATAAGGGGAAGATATCAATGAAACCTTAGTTTATTCCAAAACTGTTTCAGCCATTGAATGAGGATCATGATAAGTTAAGAGTCTATAAAACTTAGAATAGTATTTGTTTAACTTTGACTATTAATGTAAAAATATGTTAACAGATATGCCTAGAAAAAGAAATTTTCTTTAGCATTATATTTGGGAAAATCTAATTAGCGGCGCCCTACATTTGGCATAACCGCACGCATGCCAGTGAGAAAGAAATGAGTTTCTTTTGTATGCATGCACTAAATATCAAAATTGTTGATGTAATCCCGCATTAAATGCAAATTTGAAAATTCAAAATGATTTGTAGCCCAAACCGTTTATCCGATTTAGAATCCGTTTTCACCGCTGAGTTAGTCGTGACGAGATCTTTGAAACTAGATCAAATATTGACATATTCCGACAACTTTTTTCGGATCCAAAAGTTACCCACCCCGTAGAATATAAGTTACCCAGGTTGTACTATGTAGGTTGTACTATGTAAGTTACCTTTCGGGTTGAAATAAAACCATTTTTATTGTTCTTTTCAAATTTTTGATTTTTGAAGTCACCACACCTAGTTATTCATAAGTGAATATCACGTTACGATGGTAATTGTATCATGCATAAGTTGATAACTATACACTAAAACACTGGTTCAACTTCATAAGTATTAGAATGGTAATTCTCTATTTTTCGTAATAACAATTACACCATAAAAAGACTCTATTGGTAATAATTACCCACCTATTACTGATAAAGTTACCAACCTAGTACTGATAATATTACCCACCCAGTACTGATGGAGTTACCCGCCTAATACTGATAAAATTACCCCCGATCATACTCTCTCGGCGATACTTATCACCCAAATACTGATAAAGTTACCCCATTAGTAATAAAGTTACCCATGTGTTTTTATGTGTAATTATCCACCGTAAAATCGTTATATTTACCCTACTCTTTCGATAATAGTTATCACCCAGTACTAATAAAGTTATCCTATGTGTTTTCATGTGTAGTTATCCACCACAAAATTGTTATAGTTAACCGAAATTGATATAGTCACCATGTCCTCTAAATAATGGTTACAAACTTTTTATGTGTAGTTTCACTATGAAATCGACATTTATCGTATTAATACTTATGCATACATGCAAAATTTACCATCTTAAAGTAATGTGATAACTTAAAAGCTCCAAAAGGTCTAAAAGAACAAGAAAAATGGTTCAATTTCGACCCAAAAACTAATCGCTAATATAGTGGGTAACTTACGTATGCAAGTCTGGATAACTTATATGTTACAGGGGTGGTAACTTCTGGGCGAAAAATAAAAGTTGAAGGAACATATCAAAATGTGATTTAGTTTTGAAGATCTCGTCGTGACTAGTCTAACGGTGAAAACGAATTCTCAATCGGTTAAAACTTTTTGAGTTTCGGATTTTTGCATTTAATGCGGGATGACATCAACTTTTGTCTGTTTGTGTATGCATGTAAAATGGGCATTTCTCTTTGCGTACACATACGCTAACCGGCATACGCCTGCCAATTAGTCTCGTCCTTATATTTATGTGAAAGCATGATGACCAACGTTTCAACATGTTCATCATTTCTAAAACTTTGCACATTGTGACATGTACTGAGTAAATGAGAGAAAAACATCATAACAATATAAGTTTCACTCTTTAATGTGGCCTACCTATGAAGAACGATAATTTTTTTAGCTTAATTCAATGTTTTTATCAAAGATAACTATACTCCCATATAGATTTAACACCGTGCAAAAACCTACAGTTCAGTTTACATATCCAGATTGCAAAGATGTTACTCATATGCGTGATATTTTTCTTACCAAGAAGTTCAGAGTTGTAGACCAATTTTGATTATTATCGCATAATAAGAAAGACTAGCAAAATGCCCGTGCCTTGCAACGGGTCAACAAATCAATGTTAAATAATATTGTTAGATTACAGGAATATTTGAATGAAAGTGCAACAAACATAGAAGTGATTTAATTTATTTCAATAAATGTGGAGGTGTGGATTATAAAAATTAAATTGAAAAGATTCAAGAATAAAGGACGGCTGATAGGCGGTAGCTGCCCGCTCAACAGTTGGAGGACTGGTACTCGAATTGTATTGTTGGTAAATCTGTATACCCTACACCCAAAAATAGCAGTTTTATGAAATACATCAGACCTAGAAAGTGTGGTCTGTCAATCACCAATGAGATGAAGACATGAAAATGGAAAGCTTTAACTAAGAATTTGGGTTCTACCATTACTGAAAAACAACAGTATTAACTAATAATCTCAGTAAATTGAAAACTTCATCTCTTTTTTATGGTTATCATTGATGCCGAGGAAGGCACTCATTCTGGTTCATCAACCCAATTTGTTAGCATCACTTAATGTAACATGAGCACAAGCTGGCTGTGTGATTCTCAAGGGAAATAGCTAGAGCTGCATTACAAGCAAAGAAACAATGTAATTGGCGGATTCGGGAACTCCCCATGCTCAGCTGAACTCAACAGTTCATCAGTTTAATGTTTTAATTATCAAAAACATGTGGTAGAATAAAGCACTAAGTAGCAGGATCAAAACACACTAAGAAGAAAGAAGTGCAGGTCAGCGTTGAATGCAAAAACATATATAGTACTGCAATTAGAATCACTATCCCTCTCCTTCAAGTTCAGGTTTAGCGCAAATTGGAACACACCATGCCGAACTCCATATATTGACACAATGGGAACCTGCCTGCACTTGGGTAGCCTTGCTCGACAAGAACCTGCACGGCGGCATCGACTGACGAAAGGCACACACCGTCTCAGATTCGTCAAAACCCAAGACCGTCCAGGCATCCTGGCTGCTCCGCTTGCTCTCCTTGTGCAGGCACCAGGCACGGGCGCTCTTGCAGGCCATGCATATACTGATGGATTTGATCTTGGCGGTGTCGTGGAGGTGCAAGGGTGTCCGGCCAGCCGTCGTTGCGGGCTTACTGACTAAGAGGAATCAACAGGAGATGCTAGCGTCTAGCGTTCGCCGTGGCTCCCTTCTGATCTAACAATGCTGCCTAAATCTCGGAGACCTCGTGATGGAGGGCGGCTGGGTTGGGTAGGTAGCGAGATCAAGAAGGCCATACCTCGAGATGCAGGACCTCGTCGGAGGAGGAGAAGTACGGGGGCGGGGCTGGGGCGGTGCCGCCGCCCAGCGCGGAGGCATGGGAGCGAGCTCTGTTTGGATCGAGGGGTTGACTCCGGAAGGAAGAGGTAGCGAGCCTCCTCTTATGGACTGCGCCTTGCTTTTCCAAAAGATGAGGGGCCAAAGTGCAAAACTACCAAGACATACGACGCCTCACCATAACGAATATTATAATAAGAGAAAAGAATATGATATCACTGAAATCTTATATTTATTTCCTGAACACATCCAACCAACAACAAAAGATGAGGGCCACCATGCTAGTTTCGCAAAGAAAAGAAAACCGACTAATCTAGCTTCTTGCAATCAAACTGAAGTAGGATGAGACGAGTACGATAATCCTCATTTTCTCGGGAGAATTTACAATTTGCACTGCTTTACTTCGATCTTTTATAATTTGTCCTACTTTACTTAGTCTTTTACTATTTGCCACATATTTTACCGAATCATCTCTAATTTGCCCTGTTTCTGTTTTTACAGATTTATTAATTATCTTGACTCGAAAATATATTACAAATACGGTAGAAATACAGTAACGTTTGACCCGATCTTTCCCCTTTGTCCAGCGTCAGAAGGAAAGGGAGGAGAAGCATAGTATAGCAGCAGCCGGACCGCCGCAGAGACTGTCCTCCCAGCAGCGAACAAGGGCGGCGCGCCACCACAGATGGACCACAGAGGTGAACAAGGGCGGCACGCCACGGATGGGCCACACGCAGCTCCCGACGGTAACCACGAACGGGGAAGGAGGTGCAGAGCTGCCGCCCGCCAGTGACGCCGACCGGTCGAATGGCGGGAGGGTCATCTTGCTCGGGCTCATCTTGCTCGGGCGCAGATTCGTCAAGCCGGACGCTGGTCAGTTGGAGCGTCATGCTCAATTTCACATCGTCAGACGATAGGCTTCACACCTATGCACTCGCGTATCAGGCTATCAGTCAGAGTCAGGTTGGAATTATTGCAGCTTTTACTTCATATTTCTCACGCACACATTGTTTCATCTATGTATAGCCAATTTCGTAAAGCAAACCTGCATATTCTTCAATTTCAGAAGCCTGAACTGACAAATACAGAAGCTGGAGACCTTTGGGGTGAAGCTGAAGATCAAAGCAATTCCTGCGGACTGCGGTGCTGAGAATCCTTAGTTTGCTTGTCCGCCGGGAGTCGGTGTCGCCGGGACAACTACCTGAACTGTGGCTGCCGCTCATGATCGTTAGGCATGGTTGCGCCGGTCCGGCTGCCGACGCCGGCAGAGCTCTGTGTCACGTCCTTTGTTTCTCCTCCGCTACGCAAAGAAAGATAGGACTGATTGCCCAGATCGTGATTGATTGTTGGATCTAACTGGTACTCTACCGTATTTGTAATATATTTTCGAGTTAAGATAATTAATAAATCTGTAAAAAGAGAAATATGGCAAATTAGAGATGGTTCGGTGTAATATGTGGCAAATAGTAAAAGATCAAGAAAAGCAGGGCAAATTATAAAGGATTGAAGTAAAGCGGGGCAAATTGTAAATTCTCCCCATTTTCTCAGCCGTGTTGCTCTCGTTCACCATATAGCCGGCCGGATGTGAAAATTCCTACTCCAGTTTATATTATCAGATACATCTGGCACGTGGGACCAAAGAGACGTCCTTTGCTATTTTGGCAAAGTGGGATCGAGAGTCAAGATTCCGCTAAAACCCTATTCAAAAGAGAGTAGCAGAGAACCGCTCAACGCCCCTAGATTTCCGCTACGATTCACGAAGCAGCACTGGAGACTCGATCTTACGACGGAGTTCCCCGACCGAGGATGCAAGGGGGGCGGTGTGGGGGCAGGTGCATAGAAATTGGGAAAGTGGCAGCCAAAAACACGTACGACGGCAGCGAGGGCGGCCAGGGGAGACGAACCCTGCTTGCTTTCCATCCCTTCCGGCTTATAATACTCCCCCACCATCGCCACAACTTGCACGGGACGCGATGACTAATAGCGCTGGGTGCACTGCATCCAGCACCCCCCGCCATCCCTCCCTCTCTCTTCTTCATCGTCTGCATATCTCAGGCCAGATGAATGAGCCATCGGTCGTATAAGTCTTGTTCGGTGCTCAAGCACTGCTGACGGCATGAAAATATGCTAAGCTAGCCGATCGGTTTCACTTTCACCAGGTATGTGTATTCTTTGGTTCGTACGTGTAGGAGCGATTGACATCTGGCTAGCGTAACTTGGTGGCGATTCATGCATGCATCGATGCATGTGATCGTATGTCTACTTTGTCGGTGGATACGTACGGACACCCTGCTTACATATTACCACCCCTCTGTATGTACTCTTGTAGATGTGGGTGAAGGCTCTTAATCTCATATCGCATACTGGATTCTCCTTGCGGTATAGAACGATCCATATTCAGCTAGTTTCAATTTTGTCCCAGATTTAGAGAGGTTTTGATGATATATGTGATTAGCAATTGTCATGTTGGGACTTGATTACTTAAACTCAAGTTAATTAATCCTAAATCCGTCCTGTTTAACCTAAGAACATCAACGAGCTGGGTCCCTTTCTGAAAGAACAAGGAATGCCATTTTGCCGCCTTTCATGATGTTTCCCTACCTTTTTATATGGCTTTACCAACTTTTCTTCTTGAAATGTAGTAGTAAAACGGAACCTAGCTAGCTAGCCAAGTAGACGTAAATCTTACGCAATGAGAAGACTGGTCATTAGCTCTCGATTGCTTCACATGCTGATAAGATCTTCAATTTTTCTGCACAATCCACAGGATAACTGGAGTGGCAGATCTGATCTGATTCAACGAGAATTCAGAGCTATCAAGGCTTCAACTGCAAGCTCTATCAGTGCACTATCTTCCACTTCAAGAATACCCATCACTCGCTCAAAGGGCAAGGCCGGTATCAAATTGGATGCTAGCTAGCTCCTCATGTTCTTCAGCGCAAGAAACGAGCCGTCCTTGGAGCCGGAGGACACACAAGAATTGATCCAGAGTAGCCCCAAGTGCAACGCATCTACCTTAGCTAGCGACATGGAGAGCGGCAGAGGCGGAGCGCTGGCCGGCGGAATTAACACGCCGTCGTCGTCGTCGTGGCCGTCGCCGACTCCGCCTTCCGATCAGAGAGCACATTACCATCGCAGGGAGGAGGAGAAGCCCAGTTGTAGCGTCAGCGGCAGCGGAGGCTTCTTCTCCAAGTACTTCTCTGTCCTGGCGCTGATGCTGGTCACCGCGTCGCTGGTGATCCTCCCGCTCGTTCTGCCGCCTCTGCCTCCGCCGCCGTCGATGCTGATGCTGGTTCCGGTGGCAATGCTGCTGATGCTGCTGGTGATGGCGTTCATGCCGACGTCGGGCGCACGCGGTGCGACGGGCCCGACGGCCTACCTATAGTTAACTAGTACGTCTTTTTCTTGTTTGTTCTTTTGGATTTTGTGATAGGGTGGTCATGACATCAATGTCATGTCCATCATTTGAAGGTCCCCTACGTACTACTCTTCTCAGATGATTATCATGGGTTTTAAGTCCAGCAAAATTGTGTGCCCTTCGATCAGAATGTACACAAACAGACAAGCAACATGATAACTTTATTTGCATCCAGCCTCTGCATTAAAATGATACAAGTCATTTTTATTATAAATAAAAAGTAGAAAACACCAAAATCTTATTAAAAAATATATTGATTAGCACGAAACCAGACGATAACTCGCTAAACCTATAAGCTTGATGAATGGTTTGGACCTGATCGAAGCCATGTGTCCTGACCTCACACACCTACACAGACGTAATCCAAATCCGTCTGCCCCACAAAAACCGCCCAACGACTAGTCGGGAATACAAACCGGTCTAGCGGACACTCGACGCGCACCACATGTGCATGCCGATAAGCCACCGCCACCTTCTTCCGCCAACCCATATTCACGAGTGATCCGATATGAAGTCCTTGTACGGCATACCGTCGGTGCCACCATGATGCGAGATAGTGCCATTGTCCTACAGTGTGTCCATCAATACCCGACCAACGCCGAGACCCGCCGTCGTCAACACGGGACATGCAACTCCGCTCAACCTCTGGTCCCCACCAACCAGCACCTGCTCCAAGACGACGCCTTCAGATAAAACGACACGAAGCGTCACCATCATCCGATCTGGAAGATCTAGCGTTGCCCCAGGGCATGCATGCACATATAAGAGACGAAAACGGCACCGACGATGCCTTCGATAAGGGAACGATGTACAAGATGCCGACATCATCCGCCATGACCCGAGGTCGGCTCGGTTTTCACCGCCAGTCGCCCTCGCCATTCACACCGTTGACATGAGCCAGGTCCAAACGCACGTGAACCCGCAACTAGCTTGATGTTCGACGAGCAGGAAAGTAGCCCTGCCATCAACCCCATATGGATGCACCGGAGCGGAAACCATAGGCGCGTGAGGGAGGACAAGACGCGGCATCCCGCCGATACGAAGCCGGATGACCATGGAGTTGACGAAATCTTTGCTTGAGAATGTTGAAATATTTCGGTTCAACAACATCAAAGCAACTCAAAAGTGCATCCCGAAAAGCTTTGAACGAAATGATGTTTTCTACCACCTTCGGATTCACGCGACAAGTGGTCAAATACTGCCTAATTTACGAGTTTGCTCATCAATTCGTGGGGAAATGATGCTTACTCGGATGGAATCCATGAATTAATTGCCTTGATTCGACCCAATCTTCTCCACAGTTGATGCGACGGAGCGTAAATTCACCGAAAATGGAGTAGCGTTAGGAGGTTGAGGGAACGATCGCAGGGCGGGCGGCACAAAAAGGCCGAGGGGACGGGGCGGTGCGGGAGTGGCTCGATCTATTTCAGGTTACGACGAGTTTCCGACAAGCTGCTCCGACGCGTCTCCTTACGGCCGCACTCATTAGTACGTAACTGTCAAATAAGACTCGACCCTATACGACCCCACTCGTCAGCACTTAACGGTCAAGCCATTGACCAGATGACAAACATCCAGTTTGACCATGATCACTTTTGACAGTTTCAAACAAGACCACGGAGAAAAGTGAGCAAAGTTTAGAGCGTGGAAAAAACTGAACACAACTAAAAATATCAGGGGCATAGAAAAAAAACCCGTTCTGTACATGTCCCAATTTGCCCCCATCTTTTTGGGTACTAAAATCGCTACGGGCTCAGATGACCCATTTGGACCGTAACAACTTCGTTGCTGGAAAAGGCCCAATTGCTTTGGTACTGAAAATTGCTGCAAACTTCAGGTTTATAGAAACCTAAAGAAACTTTTTTTTTGAAACAAGGCAAAAGCTTTGCCTTTTATATTGATATAGAAGGAGCAAAAACAAAGGAAGCCAAGTTCTAAAAAAAAAAAAACCCCGGGTTTAAGGACAGTCCCGAAACCCTAGTGTACCGCGAAAGCGAAAAAAGAGGTCAAAAAACCCATTAGGCCACACACTCGGCAAGCTTTTTTGCGCCTGCAAGGATCCAGTTCTTGCTCTCCTCCTTTATGCACAGGAGGAGTAGGGTCGGCGGAGAGAACTTGTTGTTGAAGATTCTGGCATTCCTCTCCTTCCAGATCTCCCACGTGATGAGGATGATTGCCGTTTGCATTCCTTTACGAGAGGGCGAAGGCAGAGCTGCCAGGGTCTTCCAGTATTCTAAGATGGTCGGTTTTGTTGATTGTAGAGCATGGATGATCGCTGGGCAGTGTAGCCAGGACGCGGCCTCATTCCAGATCCTTTTGGCATAGCGGCATTCGAATAGCAAGTGTCTTCCGGTCTCAGGAGCGCCTCTGCATAGCTGGCAGACAGGCTGATGCGGCCACCCACGGATGGCGAGGCGGTCTGAAGTCCACAACCGATTTTGGACGGCGAGCCACGCGAAGAAAGTGCATTTAGGAGGGGCCCATGTGTTCCAGACTACCGCAAGGAAAGCACAGGGCGAGGATCCGATGAACTGTGCTTTATTCGCTGATTTAGCGGAGTAGATCCCTGTCGGAGATAGAGTCCAAGTGATGGTGTCCTCGGATCCGGGGGTCAAGACTGTCCCTTGCGTAAGGTTCCAGAGTTGGATGAACTGCGATATGTGTTGGATCGTGAAGTGGTCGACGTCGAGGTCCGCTATCCATCTATGTTCCGAGAGGGCGTCGTACACGGATCTATTCTTGCGTTTGGAGGCGGCAAAGAGTGTAGGGGCGATGACCTTGGGAGGTAGTTGCTCCAACCAGGAGGATCCCCAAAAAGAAGCCTTGTGTCCATCCCCAATCGTAACACTTGTCGCCGCATTGAAGAGGCATCTGTCATAGTGGTCATTTGGAGTTTCCGATCCCACCCATGGCTTGTCAGGGCTAGCCCATTCATGCCAGAGCCAGCGAAGGCGAAGGGCACGTGAGAACTTCTCTAGGTTTAGGATGCCAAGTCCCCCGAGTGATTTAGGGCGGCAAACTTTGTCCCAACTGACCTTGCACTTCCCACCACTTACTTTTTCAGTGCAGTTCCACAACATTCCGCGTCTGATTTTGTCGAAGGCCTTTGTCCATCTCTTATCTGCCTTGATCGCTGTCAGCAAGAAGATGGGCAACGAGGAGATCACAGATTTGACAAGCTAACTAACTTGCACGTTAAAGAAACTTATTCATGTTTAGTTAAGCTAACTAACTGCACGTTAAAGATTACAATACAGATTGTAGAACATACTTGTACTCATCATTACAGTACACTGAAGATATGAAGAAACAGTGAAGATTGCCCAAAGATGCAGAGACTGAAGAGTACACTGAAAAACTACTGAAGCAAATATTTCCAAACTCGACTTTTCAACTCTGCATATAATCCATGATTGCAGAAGCAAACTGAATCTTAAAATAAAACTGAAGAAAACTGAGAATCAAACCAACACACTGCGCTGGTATGACATGACAATACTCTGATAACGTGGAGTGAGTTTTTATCCACACTTAAAACCATAGTCCAATTGTTGAAATGACAAATGCGCAGCGCAGGAAGAACGACGTGCTCGCCTTCGCGGCGCGCGACAGTGCCTCCCTCGTGAATTGACTATCCCCCTGCCCCAGCTCTCCGGCGACCGGCTGCTCCACCAGGTTGGTGATGGCGGCGGCGTCGCTGAAAGGCCGGCGATGGGCGGATATCGAGGACGAGGACGCGGAAGTCGCAGCTGTCGAGGACGAGCTGGTCGCCTGCTGCACGCCGCTGCTCTCCCCGACGTTTGGGGATTTCCTGGCCCTGGCGAAGCGCGGAAGCCCCCGGGCGGAGTCCCGACGAGGTTCGCCGGCGCTGGTGCGCCGCAGGCCATTGGGGCAGGGCCCTCCGCCACGGAAGGCAGCGGCGGCTAGCCTCGTCTCCTCACCGGTGTTGGCGCCTCGCTCCCGTGTGGACACGCCGACCCCAGCCCTCCTGCGCGAGCTGACTGCCCTGGCGGCCAAGGTGGCCGCCCGGCGGACGGCGGCGGCGGCGGTGCCCTGCCGAGGCGTGGGCGGCGGCAGCGCAGCGCAGAGAGAGGGGAACCCTAGCCGGAGAGACCCGAGTGGGCCACTAGGCCCAGGTGGGCCGAAGGTTCGGCCCATGTTAGAGTGGCGACGACCCCGCCACGCGGCCCATCGCGGCCCAGGTCTGCTTAACTCGGGGATAAACGGTTCGGCTCGGGAAACCCTAACCCTATTCCATACGCCAGCCGCCGGAACCACTTCCATCTCCCCGCACGACCTCCTCACCGCCCGGACTGCACCTCCACCGCCGCCGCCGCTGTCGTGGTATCGGCATAATTGATAGGAGACGGTGGTCCTCTAGCCTACGTATGGATTGTGGGGAAGAAGGTTGGTGTCGTCGAGGAAGGGATTGAACACGGCGAGTTTACCCAGCTTCGGATCCCACAGCGGTGGCGAGATCCTACGTTCTGCTATAATTCACTATGAGGCAATAGCCGTGAACGGGTTACAATGGGTATGATGCGTATTGAAGCGTCTGCCCTAAAGGCTCCCTGGTGGCCGGCTTATATAGGCGGCCAGACCCCAGGGTACAAGGAAAGTACTTGTCCGGCAAGTAAACAGAGTCCTAGACCTAGCCGGCTTAGTTGCCGCCTTCCGTCTTGGGCTTGATGGCTTGATGGGCTCCGGCTTTCCGCCTTCCTTGGACCGTCCGCCTTCTTCCTTGTACGTCAGCTATCTGGGCCGCCCGGCAGGCTTCGGCCTTACCACCCTTGGGCCACCCTGGACTAGCCGGATTGATCCATGTTGGTTACACCCCTAGTTGATATATCCCAACATTAGCCCCCAGAAAGGTTGGAGTTCCCCAGGCGCCGGCTTCTTCTCGATTCTTCATCTGCCAAAGTTGGCGGCTGCAGGACTTGAACCATTCTGAAAATCAACGAGGCATGCGTGTCTTGATACTGACACGCGGCCGCCTTTATCCAACATGGGCAAATACGGCTGCTCTGCAATCTTTGCCGAGCATTCTTCTTGACGGTTTCCACCTAGCCGGCTCACGACAGTTTGAAAACAGCCTAGGCGGGAATCTCGCCATGATCACAAATTGCGGGAAAAGAGGAGGCGTGGAGATCGTGCAATCGTGCGCTTGCAACGGATGCTGGACACGTGTCCGACTAAAAGCACCGTTGCACAGGGAGCAACGCCTGGCCCTATAAATAGGTAGCCGAACGGTCCATTTTCACCACCCTGCCTTTGCTCTCCGTGCCCTCTTGCCCTTCCACTTCTCCGCTTCTTGCTTCCGAGCGAACTCCGGCGAGCTCATCTCCTCCGACGACCTCTGCGCGCGGCGATGTCCACCGGCCAGAACCTTTCCACGGCGTCGAGCGGTCCGGCGATCGAAACCGCGCCCACGACGGTGATGGGTGGCGCGGTAACTCGTCCCGCGACGGCGGCGAAGGGCAATGTCGCCACCGTCGCCCCTCGGATTTCTACCGCGCGCGCGCCAGCGGCGGGCCCCTCGGCTCCTCCACCAACCACCGCGGCGACGACGGCGGCAGGCGCCCCCGTCGACGAGGAAGAGGAAGCGGCGGACCTCGGGTCCCGCTATTGGCCTACTTCCATAGTTGACGAAGACGCCCTCGAAGACTTGGAGGCCGTCGGCTACCTCCCCACTCGGGAAGATTGCCGGTGGAGGGCCGCCTACGGAGACGTCATCCCGGCTCCGAGAGCCGGGGAGCGGGTAATCCTCACCTCCCATTTAGTTAGGGGAATGGCGCTTCCGCCTTCCGCCTTTTTTAGCGAGGTTCTAGATCACTATGGGCTCCAGCCCCACAACATAGCACCCAATAGCATATTAGTCCTAGCCGGATTCCCAGCTCTGTTCGAAGGCTACCTAGGTATTAGGCCTAGTTTAGACTTCTTCAGATATTGCTTCCGTTGCCGGCGACAGACGGTGCCGGACGGCGGGCTGGCAACCTGCGGCAGCGTCACCTTCAACTGCCGCCAGGGCCGCCAATGGTATCCCAAGATACCATACCTTGAATCCGTCAAGGGCTGGACCTCCACTTTCTTCTACTGCCAAGATATGGCAGCTCCGGGCCGCCAATTTGGCATCCCGGAATTCGTCAACGCGCCACCTATGCCTACGCCACCTCCACTTTTCAGCTCTCCGACTTGGGGGAGGATGACCTGGCTCCCGACTTCTACGAGTCGGAAGCCGGGAAGACGAAGAAGCGCAAGGCATCCGGCGCCGCTTCCTCTACGGTGATTGCCGAGAGGAAGAAACGGATCGCATCGGCTACCGAGCCGGCTCTCGCCAACCTTGGCGAGAACGCGGGGATTAACATCCCCCGAAGGTACTCAATTCTGCCTTTAATAGACGACAAACTTCTTCAATACTGGCACCCAATTAACTGTGCTTGCTTTTTATTGACAGGGAAAGGGTCGCAACTTCCCGGTTGACGACCAGGCTTCTTGGCAAGGGTAAGCGGCCTCAAGGCAGCTCGCCGGCTACCGTGCCGCCAACTCCTCAGCTCCAAGCCGGCAGCTTTATGGGCGACGCTCATCGTCAGCCCCCGGCTCTGGCTTCTGGCGCTCCGCCAAGGGCCTCCTCCACCGACCGCGCTTCCAAGACTCCCCTACTTCTGGCTGAGGCTACGGCCGATGAAGCCGCTCAATCGCGCGCCGCCAAGGAAGGGTTGCTGGAGGCGACTGCCGGCGGGTCCCAGAGGGCAGGCCCGATTGCGGGAGGCGGCAAGGTCAGGTACCCTTGGTCCACCTTTAAGGAGGCCAAGGAGTCAACTTTGGCTTTTGCCAACTTCGCCTCGCAGGCCTTCGCCGACTTGGAGGGCGACCTGTCTGTAAGTTTTTACCACTCCGGCATATACATAGTCTTTCCCCCGAGCACTTAGATGGCAAGTCAAAAATAATAGAAATTTGACTGCCGGCTTAGTGGTTATTCGACAATATGTTTTATGCCTTTGTTTTGTCCTGCATGGCCTTGTGTCCGCCAACGTCGAGCTTGTCTCCTCCCGAGTCGAGATAAACCGGCGCTGCCGCGACCTGAAGAAGGAGTGCGAGGCTAAGGACCTGCGGATTGCCGAGTTGGAGGCGGCCCGCAAAAAAGATGAAGGTAGGGTTGATCCTTTTCGCTTTCAGCTATATTTTCGACTTATGTTGCCGTCAATCATTTAGTTAGCGAATCCATATTTGTAGAACTGCTAGACCACGCCTAGGATATACTGAAGGCGTCCACTGCTATGCAAGCTCTTATGAATGAAGCTTCTGATTTGGCGGCCGCCAACTTGGAGTTGAAGGAGGCTCACCAGAAGGAGATGGAGGCCCAGCAGCTCAAATTTGCGCAGGAATCTAGCCAGCTCACTGGTGAGCTAGAAGGCCTGCGCAAGAAGTTGGCGGAGGCGGAGAAGACGGCTGCCGAGGAAATCTCCAAGCAGACTTCTCGCGCCCAAACTGCTGAGGATGCGCTGGCAACTCATATGATTGAGCTGTCCGCTTTCCATAACTCGGCCCTTGGTAATTTCTCACTCCTTAATTGACGTTGCCATTTTGCTTAGCCTGAGCCAAACTAATGGCTTCATTTTTGATACAGTTCCCGCCGGTTTAAGCGACGACAAGGTTGTCAGCCCTCTCCTGGATCGCCTTGCGCGTCTAGGCGAACTGATCACCGAGACTTTGGCGGCGTCCAAGCGGTTTGCCGCCAAGTTCTTCACTTCCTCCGGCAGCCAGGAACCGACCGAGTTCAGCGACGTGCCCGCTATCTTGAAGCAGGCGACCAAACTACACAAGAGCTCGCTGAAGTCGGCGGCGCGGGGTGGTGCCAAGACCGCACTTGGGTTATTCATGGCGCACTACCCCGAGGCGGAGATAGAAGCCGTCACCGAAGGCATGCTGTCTACATATGAAGACGGCAGCGAGGTTGAGCCAGCCGCTGTTCTGGACAGCGTTGCCGGCTACGCCACGCGTGTTGCTGATATGGTGGACACTTCAATCTTCTACCAGCGCCATCCTGTGCCTGGCGGAGAGGAAGCTGGAGCTGCCGGCGCGGCCGAGGCGGAGGGGAGTGATAGTTCCGGGGCTGAAGCTGTCAGCCCCCAAGCCTGATGTAGACGCTCCCCCGAGCCATATCTTTCTGTACTTGCCTCCTTTTAGCCTTATTTGTCGGCCCCTGAAACAATGCAACATTGACTTGTAAGATTTGTATATACTTTTGTTGCTGCTTTGCTAGGCGGAAACTAGCTGGCAAGTTTTATTTTGTCTTTATTTATATGGCCCGCCTAATTTTACCCTGACTTATATGTTTGACTTTTTGTATGTTGACGAAACCTCAGCCGGTAACTTTAGCTGAAACAACCAGGGCTAAACCATGTGTTTAGAATCAGAGACCAAAGCCAACATGTTGGTGTCAAAGACGTACTACTAGGCGAACCACATATAAGTAATCAGAGGTAAAGGAATTCGGCGGCGCAAAAAAGTTTATTTTTGCTTTGGCTTGGCTCGAAAGCTGCAAGTATCTACCAGTTTGAACCTTTGCACGGAGCTAGAAAATAGGTAACTTAGATACATAGGGGAAATATGATTGCAAGAAAAGACAAAAGATGGCATGCTTCACAACATAGATGAGGAACAATAGACTTTTATTTCATAATCATATTTAACTTATTAGAATTATAAATTGCTAAGTGTAAAAAGGACGTAGCTGCTCAATGTTCCAAGGCCGTCTTGTTTGCTCGAACGCATCGTCGATGCCTCTTTTGCGCCTGGTTCCCCTTCTTCCTGCCGCCTTCTTGCGCCTTTTCTTTTCCTGTGCAAGCCTTTTCTGTCTTGAATTAGGCGGAGAACCAGGTCACCTGTTCTGAAGCTTCGCTTCCGCACTCTCCGGCTATGATAGCGGCGAAGTTGTTGCTGGTACAAGGCGGAGCGATGTAGAGCAACGTCTCTTTCTTCGTCTAGCAGGTCTAGGCTATCTTGTCTTGCACCTTCTACGTCTTTCTCGATGTAGGCTTGGACTCTTGGGGAATCATATTTCATGTCGGTAGGTAGCACCGCCTCAGCGCCATATACTAAGAAGAAAGGAGTATAGCCGGTAGACCTGTTTGGCGTTGTGCGCAAACTCCATAGTACCGACTGTAACTCATCTGCACAAGCGCCGGCTGCACTGTGTAATGGAGCTTCGAGACGAGGCTTAAGTCCTGATAAGACTAGGCCGTTTGTACGCTCTACTTATCCATTGGATTGAGGGTGTGACACGGATGCCAAATCAAGCCGGATACCCAGATCGCTGCAGTATTCTTCTATGTCGCCTTGAGACAGGTTGCTGCCATTATCAGTGATAATGTTGTGTGGAACTCCAAACCGAGAGATAATTCTCCAGAGGAAATTGGTGGCTGTTCGTGCGTCAAGTTTGCTGATTGGTTTAGCCTCGACCCATTTGGTGAAGTTGTCGACATCGACCAATAGGTGGGTGTACCCACCACGCGCCTTCTTGAAGGGACCCACTGAAGGGGATCGTGTGCAGAAAACAAAAAAAATTCCTACCAACGATATCCTTAAACTAGCCAAGATCTACACTATGCAGATATAGAAGTACGGCGGAGATCGGAATACATACCCTCGTAGACCGAATAGCGGGGATTACGCTCCCGCACAAGCGTTGACGATGAAGACGCCGTAGCCGACCTCTAGGTCGCGGAGAACTCGGCGCGACGAAGATGACGAAGATGACCCCGAGGTCGGGTGGAGGAAGTAGGCCTCCGAGTACCGCTAGCGCAGCACCTCGCAGGGAGTCGCACACATACGGTGGAGACGACGGCCTTCGAAGCTCCAGTCCTGGACGAGCAGCGGAAGACTTGGACCGGAACACCAGCACGCGGCAGCGGGCTATGGTGGAAGAGATCCCCCTCCTCTACTCGGCGCGTCTCCGTCAAGGGAACCACGAGATCGAGAGAGAAATTGGGAATTAATTGGTGAATTAAAAGGCCAGGGGTGCCCCTTCTTATATAGGCTCCTAGGGGGAGCCAACCTTGCCAGCCAGGCAATGTGGGACTATCCCCCATTGCCTGGTTCGGCCAAACCAGGTGCGTCGGCCCTCGGTGGGCCCCATTTGGCCCACCTAGGCCGGCCAAGCCTCCCCCACAAAATTCCCTTGAGGGTTTTCCCCCCCATGGGCCTTCTTTCGACCAGAAGGCCCATTTAGAGAAATCAGCCTAAATAAATCCAAAAATAAATACATAAAATCATATTTGCATATTAATTACACTAATTAATATCAAACATAATATATATAATTTTTCCTAGCTCCGAAAACTCTTTCGTCGCTGCCCGATCTCCATCGGACCCCTCCCGGGACGCTCCCGGTGATCTCTTTCCTTTCCGGTTGTCTTGTCGAAACCCCTTAAGTGTGTTACCCTAGCGGTTCGATATAATATCAGGTATGATCAAGACTCCTCAATGATCAACGACTAACTCGTAGGCCTGGACCGAATGAATTAACCCCTGAGATATAACGAATGACTTTCATCTATCAAACCTGGACGTATAGTCTTAAACCCTTTGTCATGGCGATACTTAGCGTGTCCGAGCACCATTCTCAGATATCTCCATACCTAGCATGATCTCGTTACCGACATCGCTATCTTCTACTCGTCTATGATATTATGTCAGCTGGTGACCTAGTCACATGTTTGCAAACTCATTTGACATAATCTCACCGAGTGGGCCCTAGAGTATCTATCCGGCTATGCGGACTGACAAATCCCGCTGTTGACCCCTCGTCTCAACTACTCCTTTCCGATACCCAAAAGTATCGCCGTTATTGTCATACTAAATAAGATGCGACGTTTGGTGCGATCAAAGTATCTTCCAGGGATACCAATAAGAGTTGATCTCACGGTCTTAAGGCGTAACGACTATGTCCTATAAATACTGGGTATGTCCAGCACATCGTTACTCCTAACGATATGACTTCCATTGCCGACCGGCGCCATGCCCTATGATCGGAAAACCTCGATCATCAATCGCGCAACGAAACTAGTCTTAGTAGAGGCTACTAGGGATCTGGTTGTTTATCTACCACACCTGTATTAATGTTTTCGCTTAATACAGTTATAGCATGGTATAAAACATATAATGAACGATTGGGATATTGCAAATAAACTATGTTTATTAAGTGCCTCTAGGGCATATTCCCTTCACCCACCATGTCTAAGCCCCAGACCGCGAACGGCCAGGTGATTGGAATCGTCCTCAGTTCCTGTGCCGGCAAGTGAGGTTGACGAGCGTACAACTGGCAGCCTTTGCATGTCTTTACGATGCTCTCGGCGTCTTCTTTGGCGGTAAGCCAGTAGAAGCCTTGGCAGAAAGCTTTGGATACAATGGACCTAGCGGAAGCATGATGCCCGCAGGTGCCAATATGCATGTCCTTCAGAATTTCCCGGCCTTCTTCCGGCTGTATGCACCGCTGATAGATGCCGCACGTGCTTCGCTTATATAGCTCGCCTTTTATTATCGTGAATGCCTTGGCTCGCCTTATGATCTGCCTTTTTAGCACTTCATCGTCCTCCGACAACTTTCTGTCGATTAGAAAATCGAGATATGGGACTGTCCAATCCGGCTGTGTCAGGTAGACAGCGAGAGTTGCCGCTTCTACTGGTTCTTCTGCATCGGGGTCCATCAAATCGGCGCCTTTAATGGATGGCTTGTGCAAATGTTCCAGGAAAATATCTTTTGGTACTTTTTTGCGTTCTGATCCTAGTCTTGCAAGCCCTATGATCGGAAAACCTCGATCATCAATCGCACAACGAAACTAGTCTTAGTAGAGGCTACTAGGGATCTGGTTGTTTATCTACCACACCTGTATTAATGTTTTCGCTTAATACAGTTATAGCATGGTATAAAACATATAATGAACGATTGGGATATTGCCAATAAACTATGTTTATTAAGTGCCTCTAGGGCATATTCCCTTCACCCACCATGTCTAAGCCCCAGACCGCGAACGGCCAGGTGATTGGAATCGTCCTCAGTTCCTGTGCCGGCAAGTGAGGTTGACGAGCGTACAACTGGCAGCCTTTGCATGTCTTTACGATGCTCTCGGCGTCTTCTTTGGCGGTAAGCCAGTAGAAGCCTTGGCGGAAAGCTTTGGATACAATGGACCTAGCGGAAGCATGATGCCCGCGGGTGCCAATATGCATGTCCTTCAGAATTTCCCGGCCTTCTTCCGGCTGTATGCACCGCTGATAGATGCCGCACGTGCTTCGCTTATATAGCTCGCCTTTTATTATCGTGAATGCCTTGGCTCGCCTTATGATCTGCCTTTTTAGCACTTCATCGTCCTCCGACAACTTTCTGTCGATTAAAAAATCGAGATATGGGACTGTCCAATCTGGCTGTGTCAGGTAGACAGCGAGACTTGCCGCTTCTACCGGTTCTTCTGCATCGGGGTCCATCAAATCGGCGCCTTTAATGGATGGCTTGTGCAAATGTTCCAGGAAAATATCTTTTGGTACTTTTTTGCGTTCCGATCCTAGTCTTGCAAGTGTGTCTGCCGCCTCGTTCTCGGCTCTTGGAACATGCCGGACCTCATAGCCCGCGAAGTTTTTTGCGAATTCGTCAACTTTGGCTCTGTAAGCCGCCATTGTTACGCTTTTCGCATCCCATGTTCCGCTTACTTGCTGCGCGACCAAATCCGAGTCGCCATAATAGAGGATTCTTTTGACGCCTAGGTCGTTTGCCACGTGTAACCCATGAAGCAAAGCTTCGTACTCGGCAACGTTGTTGGTTGCTGTGAAGTGGATTTGCAACACGTAGCTAAGCTTGTCACCTTTAGGCGTGCGTAGAACGACTCCAGCCCCCGAGCCTTTGAGCATCTTTGATCCGTCAAAGTGCATGACCCAATATTCTGATTCGGGGAGTGTCGTTTCCTCCATGGCCTCTGTCCAGTCGGCGACAAAATCTGCAAGCGCTTGAGACTTAATGGCGGTCCGTGGTTTATAGACTATATCAAAGGCGGCAAGCTCGATGCCCCATTTGGCAACTCGACCTGTTGCCTCTGCATTGTTGATTATGTCTCCCAACGGTGCCTTGCTGACTACTGTCAATGTGTGTTCCTGGAAGTAATGCCTAAGCTTTCTGGCGGCAAAGAATACACCATAAGCCAGCTTTTGGTAATGCGGATACCTCTGCTTGGAGGCGGAGAATACTTCACTGATGAAGTAGACCGGTCGTTGCTCACACGTCGCGGCTTCGTTCTCCTTTCTTTCCACAGCCAAGACAACGCTGACAACCGCTCCTGTTGCCGCGATGTACAACAACATTGGTTCCTGTGATCGAGGTGCTGCCAATATCGAAGCGGATATGAGGGCCTCCTTAAGTTTTTGTAAGGCGGCATCTGCCTCTGTTGTCCACTCGAAGTTGTCGGATTTCTTCAATAGCCGGTAGAGAGGCATTGCCTTTTCCCCTGGGCGGCTTATGAAACGACTGACGGCTGCCGCCGATCCGGCTAGGCGTTGCACGTCCTTCAGACAAGTGGGTCTGGATATGTTTTGGATGGCCTTGATCTTCTCCGGATTAACCTCGATCCCTCGTTCTGAGACGATAAAACCGAGCAGTTTGCCGGCTGGAACGCCGAAAACGCACTTGCGGGATTGAGTTTCATCTGATACCTCCGGAGATTCTGAAACGTTTCTTCCAAATCCTCTAGGAGATCTGCCTTCTTTTTTGACATCACCGCGATGTCGTCTACGTAGACGTGAACATTGCGGCCGATTTGTTCGTGCAGACAATTTTGCATACAGCGCTGGTATGTTGCCCCTGCATTCTTCAGGCCAAAAGGCATCGTAATGTAGCAGAAAGTCCCGTATAGAGTGGTGAAAGATGTTTTCAGCTGATCTGACTCTCTCATCTTGATTTGGTGGTATCCTGAGTAGGCGTCCAGAAAACAAAGCAGCTCGGAGCCTGCTCTGGAGTCTACGACTTGGTCAATTCTAGGCAGCGCAAAGGGATCCTTTGGGCAGCACTTGTTAACACCGGTATAGTCAATACACATCCTCAGCTCTTTATTCTTCTTTGGAACAAGTACAGGATTTGCCACCCAATCGGTGTGTACAACTTCTTTTATGAAATTGGCGGCCTTCAGCCTATTTATCTCCTTTCCTATAGCCTTGCATCTCTCATCTCCAAAGCGTCTTGTTGCTTGCTTCACCGGCTTGGATCCTTTTATGACGTTGAGTGAGTGCTCGGCAAGTTCCCTCGGTACACCAGGCATGTCGGAAGGCGACCATGCAAAGATGTCACGATTCTCACGGAGGAACTCGACGAGCGCGCCTTCCTATTTGCTGTCAAGGTTGGAGCCGATGACGACTTGTTTAGACTTGTCGCCTGGGATGAGGTCCGCCTTTTTGGTGTCTTCTGAAGCTTCAAAGGACCGCCGAGGCCATGAAGCGCGGACGCCCGGAGGACACTGACGACGACGTTCACCCCCGCCGCCGCGCGCGCTCGCCTTCTCTTCCGCCGCCGCCTACCCGCGTGCACCAGCGCTCCCCTCCGCGCCGGTCTCCTCCTCGCCATGGTCGGGACCCGGGACGGGAGGCTGCGCTTGGGCGTACGGCTCCCGGGCAGGAGCGCTACCGAGCCCCCACCGGCGCCGTTCCCACGTGGGGGGGGGGGGGGTCCTCTTCAGCGCCGCAGCCCACCCTTGAGGTCCCCGCGCCGCACCATCTCGCCGGCGGCGATGACCAGGGAGGCGGAGCTCCGCAGGTCTCTGGTCAGCAGGGAGCAGGGGAGGTCGGATCGGTCCGGTTCATGGATCCGGGACCGTGAGACTTTAGCTCAGCCGCAGCCCCTACCGAGTCAGCCCATCCCAGAGGTCGCGAACGGCGGTCAACCAAGAAAGAAGCCGAAGAAGAGGAAGAAGAAGAGCGCTGGTGGGGTGGACGGCGGAGCGGGAGGGAGCCTAGGTGGGCCCCCTCCTGCTTTGGCCTTGACTGCCTCTACCCGTGACCCGAGTAGCTCCTCCCAGGTCGGGGTAGCTGCGTCCCGACCTCAGGGCGAGGAAGGGCGGGACTCACCGTCGAGGCGCATGTGTTTCAACTGTGGAGGCTCAGGTCACTACCGCTCGGACTGTACTCGCCCACCGTGCTGCCTTAGGTGTGGAGACCCGGGTCACCCGATTGGGGAGTGCCCCGTCGAGCCAGCCCAGATGCACAGGTCCCGGCTTGAGACCCTAGGCCTCGGGCTAGAGGGACTCTTTTTCTTTGTGGACCTGGGGGGGTTGCCGAGGTCGGCACCCCAGAACCAGGCGACAGTGACAGTGCTCCCAGTCCAGCTGCCGGGGATTGCCACCGTGCTCACTATGGATACTCTGAGGGAGGACCTGCGTGGATTTCCCCTGAGCATCAGTGGCAGATTCGGGAGCTTGCTCCCTCCGAGTTCTCCGTCGTGTTCTCTTCTGCTGAGAGTCTGAGGCTATGCTGCACACTGGACGAGTCTTTCTACACCCTGCCGATCACCAGGATCCGGGTGTCCATCCGCCCCTCAGCAGTCGTGCCCTCGACTATCCCAACACTCCAGTCTGTCTGGGTTCGCCTGTACGGACTACCAGAGGAGGCCCGAACACAGTCCATTGTCGCACTGGTGGCCCAGCTACTGGGTAGGTTTGAGGAGGTGGACGCTGACTCCCTGTCTGGCGAGGATCCTGTCCGCCAGCGTGTCCTAGTTCCCGACCCAACCTTGATCCGCGAGGATTTGCCGCCGTTCTTCTTTGGGGGTCGGGGAGGGAACCGGGGCGCGGTGCTCCGGGTGCGCCTTGAGGGGGTGCAGCCCCACCCCTCAGAGGGGGCAGACCCGGCGAGGGACCCTTCGGATGGGGAGGGCGACCCGAGTGACTCCCACTCTGACGACGACGACGACCCAAGCTTGGACGACCACCAGGTGTCTGCTACACCTGCTGAGGCACGGCCGGCTCCGGCACACGCACCCTCGCCTGGGCCCCCGGTGACAGCTGGGTCTATCTCTGCCCTGGCCACCCTGACCTAGGTGCAGGCATCTTCGCCTACGCCCCGTCGTGCCCCAGCCGAGCTGGTCCACTCTCTAAGAGCGCCGGCCAAGCTGCCGCCCGTCGACCGCCCACGGACCTCCCGCCCTGACCCCCCAGCGCTCATCACCCCCCCCCCTCCTGCTCAGTACGGCACCAACTTTGGCTTGCCAGGGTTGGACGCCTCGTCCCTTGGCTTTCGTCCGGAGGAGGACTGTGGGAGTGTGGGGCTGGAGGTGGCTCCGCCGTCGTCGCCGCGATCTGCTGGAGCGCTCTGCTACGTCCTCTCGCCAGGCTCGACTCCCACCTCGCCCGCACTCTCACCGCCCCCGCTACCGGCTACTCCAGCGGCTAGTGCTTGTGTGCTGCCCACGGCCTTCCCCGACACTCCCGTGGGGGGTACACGGACGTCGCTGACCCGCCCCAGCCGACAGACAGCGCCGGCATCCCAGACACCCCGCGTCAGTGCCAGGCTTGCCTCAGCGCGGGGTGGGCTGGGGATGCCCGCGCCGACTGTTCAGGAGATGGCGATCCAGAGGACCGCGGCCAGGAGGAGTCTAGCAAGTACGTTGCGTCGCTCTCCCCCGCTGTCTTCGGGTTCGAGATTTTTCTGTCTTGGATGAGGTCCCTTTGGACCACTTGGTGCAGGTGGCCGACGATTGTGGCATCGTCTTTCGGGGCGAAAGAGGCCCCAAATTTGAGCAAGTGTCAGCCATCAAGGCGAAGGAAGTGTACGAGGGGGTTCTTGCTGCCGCACGAGCTCAGGTTGAGCCAGTGCGGGAGACGGCCCCTGAACCTGCCACCGCGGGGCAGGCGTCACACTCCTCGGCCTCCGTCGCGACGAGAGTTCACCCTAGCGAGGCCCTTCTCATCGTTACCCCCCAGGTGGGGAGGAAACGTGGGCGGCCGCCGAAGGGTGACTCCCAGCCTTCGTCCTCTAGTAGAGCACGGTCCGCTCCCCCTAGGGAGGCCTCGCCCTCCGCTCCTCCCTAGGTGGGGAAGAAACGGGGACGTCCTCCGAAGGGCCCGACACAGCCCTCAGCTACTCTTAGATCTCGATCCGTCCCCCGTAAGGGGACAACCCCCGACAGTGTTCCATGATGGATACAATCATTCGATTATTCGATTGGAACATGCGGGGGTTTGGGCAACCCGGACGTCGCAAGCAGCTACGGGACTATATACGACAAGAAAATGCCAACATTGTGGGGATTCAGGAGACGATCCGTCAGGACTTCTCCATCCAGGAGCTGCAGGGACTAACCCCACACAAGTTTATGTGGCAATGGCTCCCTGCTAGTAGGCACTCTAGAGGTATCCTCCTTGGGGTGAAGGACGAGACCTTCGAAGTGGAGGATATGGACCGGGGCGTGTTCTATGTTAGCATGCTGGTCAGACACAGACGATCAGCCTTCAGGTGGGAGGTGATCATTGTGTATGGTCCCGCAGACCATACTAGAGCACCGACGTTCCTCGCAGAGCTGAGCGTGAAGGTGGAGCGGTGCTCCACCCCACTTGTCACTGCCGGGGACTTCAACTTGATTCGAACCCCGGAGGACAAGAGCTCGGCGAATGTGGACCCCCGGAGAATGAGGATGTTCAACGATTGCATAGCGGATCTCGCTCTTAGAGAGATCCACAGGGTGGGAGCTCGCTACACTTGGTCGAATAACCGGGTAGACCCTATCCGGAGTGTTCTGGAAAGGGTGCTCGTCTCAGTCAACTAGGAGATGTCATACCCTCTATGTTCCCTCCGTGCGATCACCAGGATAGGCTCTGATCACTCACCCCTACTGTTGTCCTCAGGAGGCGCTGCGCCACCACGGCTTAACCGTTTCCACTTTGAGAACTTCTGGCTAGGTCAGCCAGGGTTTGTGGACGCCGTTCGCCGGAAGTGGACATGGGCTGCCAACCATCCCCCGCGTGTTTATAACGCCGTGGATGTCTGGCACCACTGTGCACATATGGTGCGCCAGTTCATGAGGGGTTGGGGCGCAAATCTTGGTGCGACCCTTAGACTGCAGAAGGCGGCCTTACTGCGAGACATTCAGCACCTTGACAGTACGTCGGACTCGGTTGGTCTGACGGCTGACCAATGGGTCCAACGGTATGAATTGGAGAGCTCCCTTATGGAGATCTTCAAGGGTGAGGAGTTGTTTTGGCGACAGCGGAGTCGCCAAAACTGGCTCCTTAAGGGTGATGCGAATACAGCTTACTTCCATGCGATAGCCAATGGCCGTCGCAGGAAATGCTCGATTCCATGCCTCTGGGAGAATGATCGACTGCTGGAGGTCCCAGCTGAGATCTCGTCACATATCTACTCCTTTTATAAGGAGTTGTTCTCGGCTAGTCCCCGTTCTGGGGTATCCCTGGCTGTAGACTTATGGCCAGTGCGGTCTAGAGTCTCCGACAGGGAGAATGCGGATTTAACCCTCCCATTCCTGCCGGAAGAGGTGCAAAGGGCGGTGATGGAGATGAAAGCCAATTCGGCCCCGGGGCCGGATGGTCTTCCGGTGGCCTTCTTCCAGACTTTCTGGGAAGTGGCTAAGGCCGTGATTATGCGTATGTTCCAAGAGTTGTATATTGGGACGCTGGTGGTATCACGGCTGAATTTTGGTGTGGTGAACCTGATTCCCAAGGTAGTGGGAGCCACGGACATCCGCCAATTTCGTCCCATCACTGTACTTAACATGATCTATAGGATCTTGTCTAAGGTTTGCGCCGTGAGACTCGCCCCCGTGCTGGAGCGGATCACGCATCCTTACCAGTTTGCCTTTTTAAAAGGCCGGTTCATCCATGATGGAATTCTGGCTCTTAGTGAGATTATTCATGAGGTGAAAACACACCGCCAGAAAGACGTGTTCCTCAAGCTAGACTTCCAGAAGGCGTATGACCGTCTGGACTGGGCCTTCCTTCGCTTGGTTCTGGAGCGGAGGGGGGTTGATGATAGGATGATTGGGTGGATCATGCAGCTGGTGATGAGTGGCAACACTGCCATTAACGTGAATGGGGAAGTAGGTCCCTATTTTCGTTCTACCTGTGGAGTTAGGCAGGGGGATCCAATCTCCCCTCTGCTTTTCAATTCCGCGGTAGATGCTCTTGTGGAGGTCTTAGAGCGTGCTAAGACCGCCGGCCACATCACTGGTGTGGTGGGACATCTTGTCCCCGAGGGCGGAGTGACCCACTTACAGTATGCTGATGACACTATGATCATGGTAGAGGGGTCGGAACTGGATATTCTTAATCTTAAGTTCCTACTCCTTTGCTTTGAAGCCATGTCGGGCCTTAAGATCAACCTCGACAAGAGCGAGGTGGTTATTTTAGGGTACTCGGAGGAAGATCAGCAGAAGATCGCTGACAACCTGAATTGCAGGCTGGCGTCATTCCCAGTTACGTATCTGGGAATACCGATCAGGGACACTCGGATCCTGGCTAAGGATTTCACTCCCCTTGTTGCACGAGTTAAATCAAAATCGGAACCTTGGCAGGGGAGGTTCACCTCCAAGGGTAGCAAAACGATCTTGATTGACTCGTGCATGTCCAGTCTCGCCTTGTATATGATGGGGATGTATATCTTGCCAGAGGGGATCCATGCTAGCTTTGATAGAGAGCTGGCTAGATTCTTCTGGCAGGCGTCATCTGGAAAACAGAAGTACCATATGGTGAAGTGGGCCGACATTTGCGCCCCCAAGGAGTTTGGGGGCATAGGTATACTTGTGTCACGGCACATGAACAAGGCCCTCATGCTACGCTGGGTGTGGAGGATCCTTCGGGGTGAAGGGGGTCTCTGGCTCGACTTGATTAAAGCTAAGTATTTTAGGGGTTGCCCTTTGTTGGGGTGTGAGCGCAAAGAGGGGTCCCAGTTCTGGCACGCCATCCAATCGATCAAGGAGCATATTAGAGTAGGGGCGGTCTCTGCCGTAGGTAACGGACGAGATACCCTGTTCTGGCTTGATTCCTGGTTTGGCGGAAGGCCGCTACGAGCGATGTTCCCAGACCTTTTTGCGATTTGTGCGGAACCTCTTATGTCGATAGCATCTGCCCTACAGCAGGGGCGTTGGAACATTGGGTTTCGTCGCACGTTCGGCCCAGGGGAGGTTGCGAGCTGGAGGTCATTGCTCGCGGCACTTCCCCTAGCCCTGTCTGACAGCCCGGATAGGGTCTCGTGGAGTCTTAAGCCGGCCAAGCAGTTCTCCGTCGGCTCCGCTTACCGGGCCTTTTTTAGAGGGACTGTGTTATCTTGGGCTACACATCTTTGGAGGGCACCTTTGCCTCTTAAGATCAAGATCTTTACGTGGCAACTTCTCCGCAACCGCCTCCCCTCGGGTGTGGAGGTGGCGAAACGTTTGGGACCTGGTGATGGGAACTGTCCCCTTTGTGCGGTCCCCGAAACGGGGACCCATATCCTGTTCTCGTGTCCCGCTGCTCGGTTCCTGTGGAGCTTCATTGCGGAGGCCTTGGGTCCTGAGTGGCAGGCCCTAGACTTAGCAGAGTTTCTGAAAGTGCAGGCGAACCATACTGGGAGGAGGAGGTCCCTCTTCTGGTTGCTGTTTGCGGCAATGACCTGGACCCTTTGGACGATTCGTAACAAGATGGTCACCGAGCATGTCTACCAACGACGGGCCACTGATCCAGTTTTCAAATTCTTGTCGTACTTGCAGGAGTGGCACCCGTTGGCTAGACAGCGGGACAGGCAGCGGCTGGACGGTATTCTCGAGGATCTTCTGAGGGCGGCTCGCCTTTTATCCTCTCCGCCCGGCCGTTGAGCTCTACTGTGTAGAGTTTGTACCAAGAGTAGTAGTTGTTGTACCCTTGGGCTGTTTTGTGCTGTGGCCCCAGCAAAACCTTTGGTTCATTGCACTTCTCTCTTTGTTCTTCGTCGGGTGGTGGTTGTAAACGTTGGATGTTTGCTTTATTTATAAAGCGGGGCGCAAGCCTGTTTCGAGGAAAACCATAGTCCATTAAATCATGACATGACAACACTCTGATAACGACTGTACACGCATCTCATTTAGCGAGACATTGTTGGTTAGAATACCGTGCTATTAGCGGCGCTGTACCGCAAGTATTTTTTAGCGTGGATTTTACCCATCAAAATCGCGAGAATCTCGTCCCAAATGAATCAACCAAATGAAGCAAGTATATGTTATGCCCCGTTGTCGGGACGACATTGTTGCCCGTCATGACACCGGGGCGAAAGAACACACCCGCGAGGGCGCGCATACATTAATTCATGTGAACCATTTCTCATCTCTCAAAGAAAGACACAAGTTCTGTCGATCCTGAAAATAATTAATGTAATGCAATTTCAGCAGCTGGCACGTTTTTCTGCTCTTCCCTGCTCGACGTCGTGGCCGCTAAGCCCGCTCCCATGCAGCCAGCATCGTGGGTTCCTTCCGTTCGCCTCCGAGCGCCGTCGGCCCAGTCCCTGAGATGGCCAACCACGTCGTCCGCGAACACGGCACTCTTGAACGAGCTCCCCATCTGCATTCGTTCATTTAGTCAAGGCTCCATCGGTCAAGCTTAAGCTGACGATGCATTGGGAGCTTATAAGTAAAGGAGATTAATCATGCCCGGTTCCTCTGGTAATTACTCACATGAGAGACAATGGCGTAGAGCGGGAGCGTGCTGTAGCTGCACAGGACCTGGACGAGGACGCTGGGCAACGAAAAAGGCAAACTTAGGTCAGCTATGCGTCCACCACCTGACAGAAATTTGCGTGATAAATTCGAATCTCCCGGCACTTGCTACCTACCATATCGCGATCCTCGACACGTTGTACCCGAGCTTGTCCATGATGCAGGAGTTGAAGCCGAACGTCGCCTGCAATCACAAATCACAATTCACAATGCTAGAAATTTAGCTAATTTCACTGTATTTAATGGCGTGACGGATGTGTCTGGTGCATATATGCTTACCAGCGTCCAGAAGAAGTAGGCGAACTCGAACGCATTCTGGAACAGGATGAAGTGGATGAGGATAAGCAGGATCCTGGGGCTGTGGAACCAGAAGAGGTCGTCGGAGGGGTCGACCGCGATGTCTCCGGCGTCCACGGCGGCGTGCTTCGAGGCCACCTCGTAGGCCATCTGGGTTATGATGTGCTCCAGCTTCGTCCCGATCAGGAGCAACAGCTGAATACAGAGCAAGCAAGGTAGACATACCCTACGTAAGAACTATGTCAAAAATACAACACACTTTCCACGCTGCAACTTAATTAGTAGCCTCAAAGTACTGAGAGGCACTAGCAGTTTAGCACTTACGGCCAACGGGACAAGTGAGATCCAGAAGTAGGAGTGCCAACCTGCAGCAAGCATTTTTCAACCATCATATATACTCAATGCCGCTGTGAATCAATACCACAGGGAAAATATGTACAGTGACATCGGGTTGTTCAAGAAGTCAGGCATACCGGTGACGTTAATTAGCAGGAAAATCATCACGAATATCCAGTAATACCATCTGCATTGAGCAGAGAGAAGCTAGTAAAACAGACCGCCGTTTATTTAACTCATCAACTGCAACTCATCAACTGCAACTCTGCAAGTACGAACTTACTTTATACCAACGACTCTCTTGTAATCCTTCTCGAGAGCCTTTATCATGTAGTCATGGAAGTCGAATTTTCGGCTTCCCCTGAAGTGCTCCTGCCAAGCAAAAATCACGGCCACAAGCAGAAATCAGTAACATGAAACATATTGAAGCTACATGATTGTAAAATAAAAAATATGTCATCTACCATGAGGAAACCAAGCCTCATTGCAACGTAGTCGTCCTTGGTCACTGATCCGTAGAACTGCTTGAAGAAAGAACGCTGCAAGAAAATTCAGAGTTCAGACATGCAGCAAGTTAATCGAATAAATCTCAGGTTTGCTTCTCATTGCATCGCATACGGCATACGTACCACCCAAAGTATGACCATGGTGGCCTTGCCGTACCCCTTGTACCGGTCCTGGATGAACTTGTGTTGCTGCATCCGGTGGATCATCTTTGGAGCGGCAGCTGATGGTACTCACACGCATCGATTAATGAGCCTTATGAAGATGCATCATATACCAATTTACCAATGCTTGCTGTACTAATATTTTTCAACAGAAAATAGTTATAATGCAGTCGTTGCCCTACCACTGTCGTCTTCTGTCTTGATGCTGTTCTCCCATTGTTTCCATCTCCGCATCTGCGCACGAGAAGCGTGGTTTAGGTACTATCAGGGTCAACTTTGGAAGTTCAGAGAGGCTTAATTACCATGGACTAGTTGTTTAGTTACCTGTAGAAGTCCTAGGAGCACGGTGAAGGCGCTGAGAGCGACATGCGTGATGGCTAGAACAAAGATGAAGATGTGTATCTGTTCTAAGGCGTGAAGCGAGAGCAATGGTACTTTTCCCTGAAACATATGCAACATGGGTCGAAAATAAAAGTCTCGAAATTGGTAGATCCGTTAAACTAATAAGCAAGTGTACTGTACTATACAGTCTATACTAGTAAGATAAAGTTTCGCTGACACAGTAATCTAGTTGACCACCATGTCAGTTTCAGTAAAAAACAGAGAACGTACTGTATCAAGACGTCGATCAGACTAATAAACCTTGCTTGTCGGCAAAGTCTACTGTCCTGATGCTATTTTCTAAACCATCTGCACACCGACTACTGAAATGTTCCCAAACCCGACCGATTCATTGGTTACGTATGATGTCGACGCGGGTATAATAATATTTCCAAACCTGGTGTGTCGAGCAGTGCCCCCCGGCTGCAGGTTCTCCCTTGAGCAGCCTCCTCGCTCCGATGCCTAAGGTGGAAGCAGAAGCGGACACGCTGTAGTGCGCCGTCGTCGAGCCGGCGGCTGGGAGGCACGGCAGCCAGTGCCCCATGAGGCTCTCATCGATGCAAATCTGTTGTATCAGGTCCTGGGACACGACGAGCATCAGCGAGATGAACCCCAGCAGCATCAGCTCTGCAGCATTGACAAGTAAGCACAAGTTCAAAAAGTGGCAAGTAAGCAAGCTACTGTTCGGTGATGATTTCGATGGACGATATGGCTCACCTTCTTTGAGCTTGAGCAACGCCTCGTACAGCGTCTCCCTCCTGTGTGACAGCGCCTGCGAGTACTCACGGATCAACTCTTCCGGCCAAACAAAAAGCATATGACTAGCTCTGCATCTGTTACACGGGAAACATGATTTGCGAGAAGAGTCTAGCTTGAAGTTTGATGTGATCACCTTTCCAAGATAATGGAGGGAGCGCTCGAAGATGATGGAGATGAGGACGATGACGGAGCACACCGACGAGACGATCCATGTTGGAGTGTCCTCCAGCGTCGCCCCGCCAGACATCGCTAATGACGGCTGGTTTTCCCCTCCAGCTCCCCCTGTTGCCTTGTCTTACTTATATACTAAAGTTCCAAGAAGTACATATCAGGTGAACTTTTCATGGCCTTGCAGACAGCTCAGGTGTGGCCCTCGCCTCATCAGTTCAAAGGCCCCTTTAACCCCTCGAGTGTACTACTTACTAGCTAAGCTTCTTTTATCTCCACGTTTTTCTTTTCCCAAAGGAATTTCTTTCCCAAAAGACAACAGCTAAGATCCTGCGTTTCTTTCTCGGTGTATTATGGCGCGTATATTATTTTAACCTACATTTTTTAAAAGCTAGTGCGATTCATCTTTGTGGAACTTTCCTTTGGTCAGATGGACATGTACCACATGGAGGGCACTGAGTATTGTCTGAACTCAGGATCGGAAGAACACATTTGAAAAAAAAAATCATATTATAGTACAACTTGTTTCATAGAGACATAAATGTACACCCTAAGTACAATAAGTCTACATTAGCACGGAACTAAAATATGCAAATATATGTAGTGAACACACTAACACGATACCAAAAACATGGATAACACATAAACATAAAACAGATACTAATGTGGTAAGGTAAACACACTAATACGAGAAGTACACACATACTACCGGGGAAAGTACCTATACGCCACATACAAAGTATATTCAGCGTAAATAAAAAGTTTGTTGGAGTCTATAATATGGGATCTGATTTGAACAGATCAACACGCGAAGCACAAAGGTGAAACTGTTTTGTAATTCAGACAAATGTTTCAGCTTATTTTTGTAGAAGAAATGCCCAAAATGGATGCATGCCCCCGCTAAAAAATAGGACCTTTCAATCTCTCCGTACCGCGTGGACTTCTAATCACGCCACATGGTGGTTAAAAGAGGTTACTCTTCCTTAATTTTTTAGAAGAGCAACAATTCGTATGTATTGAGAAAATGACCGTACGAACAACGACTCACGACGTTAATTAAGTATGAATGGATCTATCTGGGTATCCAACATCTGTGTTGTTTATTCGTTTATAGTTCTTGGAATAAATCCGTGAACTAGTGTGTCAATAGGCATGAACTAAAGGGAACTCTAGCAGATCCTCCAAAAGTTTGTCGTTTAAATGGTTTAGAGGATTTGTTTAAAGAGATAAATGCAATGTTGGTGACCAAACTACTCATTCCAGAATACTTTAGTGACCAGTGGTGCATTTATCTCTTGTTCAAAAATATTTTATAGCATGTAGAGGCTGTATTTTTTTTCAGATTCTCTAAAACGGATCCTGCATAAAACAATTCCTCTACTTATGACGGATGTATGCATAAAAACATTTTTACATTTATTCAAGACTAAAGTTTTCACGAAGTTCAAATTTGGACATAACATAGTTCTAGTTTGGACATACATTACGAAAATGTAGTTCAAATTCAAACATACAAAAAAGAGTTCGAATTTAAAACCAACATATCATAGTTGAAATTAAAATACTACACAACACACAATAAACTTCATATAATATGTATTCCCTTATTAGTTGAGATGGCGTGTGTACTCCACCTCAGTGTTGCAGCTAATGACCCGGTATCGTATGACCTCATTTATATCATGGGGGGTGATCAACTAGTTGTTGTCATCATCAGGGACGGAATCAAGAGTTACACAAAGAGAGGGGGTCAATCAAGATAAGCAAAGTAAACTATTTAATGAGGGGTTGGGGACAGATGGGAGAACATATAGTCAAAGTTTTGCATAAATGTGTACACAGAACTACAGTTTATGGATGGTATTGGGGGAGCCATGGCCCCTGCTTGCCCACCCCTAGCTCGGTCCCTGGTCAGCATTGAAGTCCTCCTCTTCGATGACGTCATTGACCTTCTTTTCATCGTACTTGACCATCGTCATGTGACAGGCCTTTGCGAGGGGCATCGAGAGAGCCGCCTTCCGTAACATGCATACATTTTTAGTTGACCCCCTAAATTCTTTGTTAAAATCGACTCAAAATTATATATTTAGCACTTTGGGGCTCCCAACAATTGATACGAGGAATAAATTTTTCATTGGCCCCCTTCATACAATTTTTCTTTCTACACCCTTGTCCTTGCCCCTCGGCAACCTTGGCCTTCAATTTGGTAACTTCCTTGGCCATGACTTAGTATTCATCCTCTGAGGGTGCCACAATAGTTTTCCGGTCGACTCACAGTGCAGACATATTTGACCTTGTGTCGAACACGGCCTGCGGCCTCAGGGACAAAGCGAGTGAGGTCTATGTTATGGCGGCGGCAACGTAAGAGGATGTGAGCGCCGGTTGTGGCCCATGGGATTCGAGGGGTGCGGGAGAGTTCGTTTAGAGGATCTGTTCAGCTGTATTTTTTGCTCTCCCTTAGAATATTCTAGAGGTGATTAAGAGAATTGAGCAATGGCTCAGTGGTAGTTGTTGAAGAAGGTGTGCGCCCAAGGGCGGTGCCTAGCCCACCCGAGTTCGAGTCGCTCGTTGAAGCGCTTGGACTAAGTGGGGTGCTATCCGCAATTAAAAATTGTCCGGCGAGGTCTCATCTATGTAACAACGTAAATGGGATGATCCTTCCCCCTTGGTCAACATTTTTCTAGAGTTGTTTAAACGTGTCTATTTTAAATGGTGTGGATCTTAGGTTTAAACGCTTATGTAGGATGGACGCGATCACCGTTATTTGGACGTTTTGGATATGTAGAAATGACAAGGTTTTTAACGATAAAAATGCTTCCGTTAAGCAGGTTATTTATCGGTGTACAGCTATGCTACGAGTATGGTCGACCCTGCAGCGTGTGGAGCACGGAGAATTATTTTTAAAGGTGGCGTCGAGGCTACGGTCAAGGAGTTATTCTCCCGGTATGGATGACAACATATGCTCTAGATAGACCTACCAATATCTTCTTCTTCTTTTTTTTAGATGGACTACTATAAATCCATTCATGAGGAGCAACACATGTTTCGTCGCTAGGATTTGAAATTGCCGGTGGCGACACTAGTGCTGTCCTGCGTGAGCACCCGCCGTGACTCTGTGGCAAGAACCAGTACTGCTGCTAGCGCCCACCTCACGCCTCCCTTTGCTCCACATCCTCCCGATGGACCTCAACCTCGCCAAACCCTGCGTCTTCGCCGCATCACCATCGCGCGGCGCCACGGCCGGTGACGCTGCTGTCTCCGGAACTTCGATGACAACCATCGGTAGCCCACCTAACGATCTCGTACCGTCGACCGAGCCGACGGTTCTAGCTATCGTCACCTCCTCCTGGGATCCCCAGAAGAGCATGTTGGTCGGCAGGTTCGTACCGTAGTTCGCTCGTTCAGGCCTCACCGGAGGCAGAGCCAGCGGCAAGGCGTCTGTCTTGTCGACGTCGACGCGGCAGAGCGGGCAGGTGGGGTGGGAGCGCAGCCACAGGTCGACGCACTCGGCGTGGAAGCCGTGTCCGCACTTGGGAAGGAACCTTGCCGCCTCGCCGTCCGACAGGTCGGCGAGGCACACGGCACACTCCAGCGCCTCCGGGAAGTCCTTCGCGCGGTACAGCGTCACCGGCAGCGCACGCAGCACCACCGGATCGACGCCTTTTCCGACGCTGGAAGCGGAGGCTGCGACGCCAACGCCACGGCGCGGACTGCTCGACGACGCCCCTACGGCACGCCGAACGCCGCCGCGATTCACGATGAGGTAGTGGTAGAGGACGAAGACGAGGACAAGGGCGAGGAAAATGAGGGCGACAAATGAGAAGATGACGTCGCCGTCGACCACCGTGGTGGGAGTCGGTGCACTGGGCAGGACGCTGCCCACGTCGTCCTCCGGCAAGGATGACATGTTGACGCGCGCCTCCGCACTTCGCCCGCCGTGAGCAGTGAGCTTCGTATATGCCTAGTAGTCTCTGGTGACCGGATATGATGATTTATGAGAGCTTAGTTGGTCTCTTAATACTTTGCTGCTTTGTTGGAGAGGGTATGGTAGGGTACTTGGACCGACCGGATGGAGTTGGTATGTTGGTGTGGTTGAGGAGTAGTGTTTGAGTTGAGCTGACGACACATCGGCGAAAATAATACTAACATAAACTAGAATGAATTAGGTTACTAGCTCGATGTTGGTTGCTCAAAGCCTCTTCTCCCTGTTTCGATGATAACATACTACTAGATCATGTAGGCTGTAGGCACGCGTTGCCGTGCCCGTCTATTAGAAATGTATAATATTAATGAGACGAAAATATATTTAAATTTAAATGAAAAGTTTCATATATTTACAAATTTGAGTACAATTAAAATTTACAGAAGTATCTTTGCCGTTGTCTTTGCATTTACTCTTACTACTCCTTTTCGGCCACCCTCTGTTCAGCGTTCCGTGTTGCTTGCCGCTCCTTCTTCGGGATCTTGAAAGCGGCATTGTATTCACATCCACCGAAAGCACTACTTATTTTCTCTTCGTGTCGTTGGCTATCTGAACACGCATGAGGACACGGGTTCCATTGGTGTCACACTGCCGCACATGGGTGAGCTTGTGTCACGGTGGCTACTGCTGCCAATGGCCGAGGAGGGAGGAGGGGGGCATTAATCCAAGTCCAGCAAGTTTGTCACCATATCATGCATAATAACACTCTTCTAACCAATCCGTTGAGAATGTCAACAAATCTTACACAAACACGTTGTGTGTATACCATGTAGAAGAAAGAGATGAAGTACCAAAGAGGTTATTCATTACTATTAGAAAAAGAAGAAATAATACTAAAATTGTTCCTATATGAACATAGCTTCCAAAGTACTTCAGATGTGATCATAGAACACTTAAGAATTAAAGGGAGACGGGGACAACAGTTAAAACGAACAATGCAACATTAGGACGCCCAAACATTCTACATGCAATAGAAAACCCAAAACATCTATAACTATTTATTTTGCATGTCAACAATCTCTCTAAGTGTATCTCTTGAATTATGATCTTTTCTAGCTACCATGGAATACAAAAAGATAGCTGCTCCTAAGACATGAAGTGTTTGAAATAGTTGGATATTAATTTGAAGAATTTACAGTGGAAAATCAAGTAAGTACATACCTTTGTCTTGAGGGCAAAGGGGAGGAGGAGCCAAAGAGGGATGAATGTGATGACAAGTGATGTAGCGGTGAGGCCCGGCAGGGAATACACTCAAATATAATAGCTATGTTATAGTAGTTTTTTTAGACATACAGTACAGACGCAGACGCTCACAAATACGCGCGTACAGACACCCCTATGACCGCGCACACGTAAACCCTACCCCTATGAGCACCCCCGAGAGGCTGGTCCGGCATATCTTGAGGTTGACGAAGTCACCACGGGCGCCTCGCTGTTGACGGGCACGTCACCTACCACTGAAAGCATAGCGCCGGTTAAATCCTGAAAAATCCAGTAAAATGCGAGCACCCATTGGTTCTTACAAAATTTAGTAAAAATTACCAAACAAAATTTAAGAAAATATAACTTTTAAAAGTGCCCGGACAGGAGCGAGGGCAACAAAGAGAATATAAATTGGTTCTTACTACATCTGTTAATAATTGATGTGCATGTGTCCCCGACAAAATGAAAACAATGCCTCCTCCATCTACGTCGTTGCAGCCCCCGTGTTCTTTGGCAGCGGCCTTGCGTGACCAGAAGCCAAATCCAACATGCTACGGAAGACTGATTCCAATTAAGGAATCAGACAAGATAGCTGGATTGCAGTACCCCGTAAAAATATATAGTGCCTAATTTTCTAAAACGAATCTAACTGTTCAGGTGTCCTGTATAGAGGATGGCGGGGATAGAGACGAACCGGTAGTGGAGAGGAACTTAGTGTCGCCGTTGACATAAGAGATCAATAAATCAAGGCTGAATTCCCTGCGCCGCTTCGCGTTCCACCGACTCCCCAATCTCTCGCCGTGGGGCGTTGGTGCTGGACGCGAGGGCCGCGACGCTCTGGCGCCGGCGCAATGAGCGGATGGGTCGCGCAGGGACGGTGCGTTGGATGGGGGCGGGGCGATGGAGGCGGTTGACTTTCTTTGGTCGGGTCTGCTCGGTGGTGATCGCTAGTTTTTTCTAGCTTCGTGGGCTTTCACACTAAATGGGCCCGAATGCACCATATGAGGCCAATTTGATACGCAGAGCAGCGTCCCTCGGTGACATTTGGTACATTTTGTTTGGATAAATAGATCCAACGGTTAGAGTCGTGAGTAGCAGCAAATAAAACGGTCCAAAAATTAGGTGGCCTGAGAGAGTCTGAATTTAACTCAGTTTTGGTGAGAATATGTGGCTCCGGAATGCTACAATGTGAGATCAACATCTAGTTATGTACCATATTTTTTCTAGCAAAAGCGAATTGGCAGCTTAGGTGATGTGACGTTCAAGCATGATATGGTCAGTCCCGTTTTGTGGCATGGAATACCCTGCACGCATGTTTGGAGATGGTCCAGTTAATGCAAGACCACAGCAAAATTCCGATGGAATTTAAGTGAGGATGCTGAAATCATCATTACATTTTGAGTTGTCAGTCAACACTAATTAATAAACAAATTTGAAATTCGAATGGTTCACTGAAAATTAGAATTTTTCTGTGAAATCTTTATATAGATGTGTAATGCTAACGAGAATGACGTTGCAAAGCGTAACTGGACTAAGAGGAGAACTGTTATTTTTATCATCATGATGAGTCAATCAATCATCTTCTCTTTCAATGCAATTTTGTTCTTCGTATTTGGTTGGTTTGTGATGTCAAATAAATATTGGTTTCGAGAACTTGCATCTGGCAAGATGGTTAGGAGGATGGTTGTATCCTCAATCCACCAGAGTTCAAATCTCAGATTTGACATTGATGTTTCTCATTTAGATGAAATATTCTTTCAGTGGAAGGCGACGTTCCCGTCGTCAGCGAGGCGTTTGTGGTGACTTCATCAATTTTAAAACCTGATTCGCCGGCTCAGTCTCTCGGAGGTGTTCATATGGGTAGTGTGTGCATGTGTGCGTTCATAGAGGTGAGTGTGTGCGTGTGTATATTAGCGCTTGCGTTATACTGTGTTTATCAAAAAAAGTTTCAAACTTGTTTCTGCCTAGTATAGATGTAATTGTTTTTAACGATTAGTAAATGTGCATTAAGTGCAAGGTTATAATACTCACTCGTTTTGGGAGTGCCAACCTTAATTTGGTGAGTGGTGACTATATCTGTATATAATAACCTTCATGTGTGACTATGTCCATGTAGAAATGACCTAGTGTGCATGTGGACATATGTTGTACTAACACATCTTATATTTTAATACGGAGAGAGTAGTGTTTAATAGTAAAGCTCAATACACTATAACTTTTATCTACCAATATATGCATTAACTCCATTGGATTTATTTTCAACAAAAGGAATACCCTGAGCTGCTTACGGTGCGTATCCACATTTGGAGCAGGTCGCATCAGATGTATATACCAAACATGGATAGAAGTGTAGTATACGAACCGGCCATCCAACGACATAGGTTTTAGTTGCTATTTTGTTGTGACCCAAATTCAATACAAAAATATGCAGGTAAAGGCCAACTTATGTTTGAGCTAAGCGGAGCCCTGTCAGAGACTTGGGGCGTAGCGGTCACTGTCATATGCTGCTTGTAAGCCGCCACACGGGATAATTAGAATCGTTGTAAATCCCCAATGTTTGTAACCTCTTTAAAACGTAGTAAAATTTGATGTCTTGCGCGCGTGGTTTTTACCCTTCTTATCAGAGGGGTTATTGTGTCCCATGTGTTTGATCTTTTCCTATCGATGTTTATTTTCTATCATGTGTAATATTAGTATTAGTCTTGTGTGGCTATGTTTACATTTTTAGTGTACATGTGTTTTGTGGCGGTTGTGTGCATACTTGGTATATAGAGGTCGGATATGAACTCGATCTGATTGCATTGTATTGATGTTTTTTTATTGAACAAAAAACATAGTTTACTAAAAACAAAATTAAGTATATTTGAAGATATGAAAGTCAAAATTGAATGATGTGGGTGATTCTTAAGAGATAGTTAACTAAACTGTGCTTTTAGATGTCAACTATCTCTCATGGTTTTTGTCCCGAACTTGGAATATTCTACAATCTAAAGTTAGAGACGACAATCTCAAAGAATGAAATGTAGCTTTCCTTTTGTTTTACGAGGGATCATTTTTTATCATGCAGTGTTAGTTTATTCGTGTTGTAGTTTGTTCATCTTCTCAATAAAGTTTGAGTTCTCGTTAATTTTCTTATGTTATGTGCATTGTGTATACAACTTGGGATTTTTTTTAAGAAAAGGGGCAAGCCCAGCCTTTGCATCGATTGATGCATGCTGCCTTTATTCCTATACAACTTGGGATATAGATGCCACTAGATACGCAAGGGACTAAAGTATCCAATAGTTAACATGCGAGGTGATAAAATGTCCTATAGGAAATAATCAAACTAGTTATAAGAATATATAAATAACATCATAGGAAGGGCAACAAGGAACTAATATTACTTATGTGCTTTGCAAATCAATAGAAAGCATAATGTATTGGAGCTACAAAGAATAAAAATAGAAGAATAAGAATAAAAATTGATACATAAAGAAAAATGGATACCAACAATTAATGAATAGAAAATTAAAGAAAGCTGAATAGAAACATAAAAAAGAGAGAGACTTAAGAGCAAATATAAATAAATGTTATTGGCGCACCATACATAGGAAACATGTGTGGATTGAGCATCCTTTGGGTATTTTGTAGAAAACTTGGTTAAACAATGCTATGAATGTCACTAGGTGACCTCCGCCCTCTGGAGAAGCTCTTCTGTTCTATGGTTCACCTCATCTTTGGTAACCTATTAGCCATCTTCGATGCCAATGCACCGTCTTTTTTCGACCATGTTAGATCCTTGGGAAAACATAATTGCATCGATTTACTTGGGAAAACACGAAAAGATGACAACAACATAGGGTATAAATATCATGCTTCATGTAGTCTACACGAGGCAGTACCGGCCCATAGGCAAGGTAACAAGAGCGACTGCCCGGGGGCCAAGAAGAAAATAGCCAAAATGGTAATGTATAACTAATCATTATGATAGTTCCCGTTACATCCAAGAAAACATTTAATAACCCCTATAGAAAATTTAAAGCCTGCAAAACAGATTTTTATTTTTTTTTAAGGGAAGCATGCAAAACAGATTGCTAGTAAACAACACATAACTTTGCGAAAAAACAGTATAAATGTATATATGAAAAAATATTCAGCAAGACAATGCGATTTGTACATGCTCAACTATACAATTCAATACATATTAGTGGTGAAAGACGTCAAATCATGTCCACCTTACATCTTGGGAAATGATGAGTATCTCGACATAAGAAAATGGTTAATTTGTGGAAAGAAATACACGCCACAGAAAGTAATGTTGGGCAAACGGATGTCACCACCAACAACAAGTTCAGTAAGGATGTAAACATATTTCCAGTGGAAAGTCTTGCATGTTTTATGGAAGTCCATGTAACTAGGTTTTCATGTTTCATTGTGCAACATATTCTATCTCAGGAACTAGCAGGGATTTGTATATACACTATGATAACAAGTATATTACATAAGACCATATAAATAATAAATTACTTATGCAAGCATATTAAAATCATGCCATTGTATTTTCGCTGGTGATTGTGTTGTTTGAATACCAAGTACATAGCATGAACACTTTGTTAAATTTGAACTTGCTAGACAATTCTGACCATGACTAAGTAGTGTCATTGGTCTTATTTGTAATCTAGAAGCTTCTATAAGTATGCTTTCTTAATCATACGCTAGAAACCGCTATTGAAATATCATATGTTACAATACTTTCTTCCATAAATGTTTAAACTATATTGATTATGCATTATAGACAAAAATAAGTGCATATCATAATTTTGATACAAAATACAATTTATATCTTTCAGTTATTCATAACAAACAGAAAACGTCAACTAGTATTTAGTAATATTGCAAGTTACATGCTTAAACTCTACAAATAAATAGATAATTATAGTTTTAATATTGTAAAAATAAGTATAAGACTTTGGTACAAATTGTGTTTATTTTAATTAATCTTTGGCACTAATTTCTGACGGTAGGATTTTTGTCTTGTGATCAAATATTATTTCTGTACCGATTTGAGTCTGTCGTGGTTGTGGTCACGATGATATAAACTGAGTTTATTCTGAGTTCCTTCATGTCTTCTATACTACTAGAATGTGAAAATATATTGCATAAAATGTATTAAACGATTTTAGATTGTCAACAATTAGATTAGTCCTCTCATATTGTTTATTAAAATATCTTAGCTTAGCACAACTACTAATAGTTTCGATTTTGTGCTACAGTGACATGGTGTATGTGAAACATCCAGCTATAAAAGACAAAGTTAGAGACGACGAATTAGAATGTTTTGTTACGGTTCTGAGTTTTATACATTTTATCACATATCTTCATTATTCTTATTTCTTAGTATGTTAAATCTGATTTAACTTTTTTTTTAAATTTGGTCCGGCTAAGTTTAAATCTTGGGTCATTTAATGGATTGCCGCTAACTGAGTGCGCGCGATCTGAGCATGCCAATGTTGTCATCAGCATGTTCCCACCGATTTCCAACTAATTGAGAAGCAATCTTTATATGTTTGTTTGCATAACAAGATTTTTTACAACTTTCAAGTTATATGAGTTTGCTAGTTTTAAACTTCATCTATCGTGTTTTCGTGAAAAACTCATCTAGTCCGACCTTGCTGTCCACTTTATCGTGCTCAGTGTGAGCCGAACTTCCTAATGGGTATGTTTTGACGCACGAGAGAGTGCTTCTTCGACTACCATGAGCGAGTGGAGCCGTCAAACTACCGTCGAACACCTTAAGGACGCGATCTTGACATGGTCATGTCGGCATCAGTATGGCCATTATCGTATCAGAGTTTGTGATAAAGTTCTCATATTCAGCACATATGCGTGTCATGGTATGAGAAACAACATCACCGAAACAATTTTTAAAATTATTTTAGAAATATCATTTTCCATTTTTTAAGTGCTAAAAATGACATTTTTTATGAAGCAGGTACATAAAATATGGTCTAAAATGACACTCATTTAATTTTCACAACGAGTAGTACATATTTGATGGATAATCCCTGAATATGAGAATTTTCCTTACTTTCTATCTAAATTTCCTTCTTTAATTGACTTTATGTCTATTTTCCGAAAGTAATTTAAATTTTAACTACAACTGTGTGATAGTTTGCTCTGAAATTGTTACAAAAATAATTTTAAGGTACACAAGTAGTGCTTATAACATAGATTTTGAAAATTCGACCACCTTAGATGAATAAACATGCTCTCCATTTTGACCATTTTTTGAAAGAAATGAGAAAAAGTGAAAAAATACTCAAAAAAAAGAAACCCTTTGACATGGGGTCCTTTTATATGTACTAGTTTGTAGGAAAAATGATAAACTTGAGTTTGCATAAACTTTTTAAAACAATACTTCACAAAAATGTCAATCATCTACAAACATGTATAAGTTTCAAGCCAAATAGGCAATGTATGGTCATTATCGTGTGTCATAGTTTGTGAATTCTTTTCCATATTCAGCACATATGTGTGCCATGGTATAGGAAACAACGTCGCCGGAGTAATTTTTAAAATTATTTTGAGAAATATCATTTTCCATTTTTAGGTGCTAAAAATGACATTTTTTGTGAAGCAAGTACATAAAATATGGTCCAAAATGACACTCATTTAATTTTCAAAAATAGTAGTACATATTTGATGGATAATCCCTGAATATGAGAATTTTCCTTACTTTCTATCTAAATTTCCTTGTTTAATTGACTTTATGTCTATTTTCCGAAAGTAATTCAAATTTGAACTACAACTGTGTGATAGTTTGCTCTGAAATTGTTACAAAAAGTAGTGGTTACAACATAGAACCATTGATACTTTTTGAAAATTTGACCACCTTAGATGAATAGCCATGCTCTCCATTTTGACCATTTGTTGAAAGAAATGAGAAAAAGTGAAAAATACACAAAAAAAGAAACCCTTTGGCATGGAGTCCTTTTATGTGTACTAGTTTGTATGAAAGATGATAAACTTAAGTTTTCACAAACTTCTCAAAACAATACTTCACAAAAATGTCAATCATCTACAAATATGTATAAGTTTCAAATCAAATGGCCAATGTATGGTCACTATCGTGTCACAGTTTGTGGTAAAGTTCTCATATTCAGCACATATGTGTGCCATGATATGGAAAACAACGTCGCCGAAGCGATTTTTAAAATGATTTTTAGAAATATCATTTTCCATTTTTTAGGTTCTAAAAATGATATTTTTTGTGAAGCAAGTACGCAAAATATGGTCCAAAATGACACCCATTTAATTTTCACAAATAGTAGTACATATTTTATGGATAATCCCTAAATATGAGAATTTTCCTTACTTTCTATCTAAATTTCCTTCTTTAATTGACTTTATGTTAATTTTCCGAAAGTAATTCAAATTTGAACTACAACTGTGTGATAGTTTGCTCTGAAATTGTTACAAAGATAATTTTAAGGTACACAAGTAGTGGTTACAACATAGAACCATCGATATGTTTTGAAATTCGACCACCTTAGATGAATAGCCATGCTCTCCATAAGTTTCAAGCCAAATAGGCAATGTATGGTCATTATCGTGTGTCATAGTTTGTGAAATTTTTTCCATATTCAGCACATATGTGTGCCATGGTATAGGAAACAACGTCGCCGGAGGGATTTTTAAAATTATTTTGAGAAATATCATTTTCATTTTTTAGGTGCTAAAAATGACATTTTTTGTGAAGCAAGTACATAAAATATGCTCCAAATTGACACTCATTTAATTTTCACAAATAGTAATACATATTTGATGGATAATCACTAAATATGAGAATTTTTCTTGCTTTCTATCTAAAATTCCTTCTTCAATTGACTTTATGTCAATTTTCCGAAAGTAATTCAAATTTGAACTACAATTGTGTGACATTTTGCTCTGAAATTGTTACAAACGTAATTTTCAGGTACACAAGTAGTGGTTACAACATAGAACCGTCAATATTTTTTGAAAATTCGACCACTTTTGATGAATATCCATGCTCTCCATTTTGACATAAAGTCAATTAAAAAGGGGAATTTAGATAGAAAGTAATGAAAATTCTCATATTTAGGGATTATCCATCAAATATGTACTACTCTTTGTGAAAATTAAATGGGTGTCATTTTGAACCATATTTTATGTACTTACTTCACAAAAAATATCATTTTTAGCACTTAAAAAGTGGAAAATGATATTTGTAAAAAGAATTTGGAAAATTGCTTCGATGACGTTGTTTCCCATACCATGGCACACATATGTGTTTAATATAGGAACATTATCACAAACTATGACCGATAATGGGCATACTGATGCCGACATGACCATGTCAAGATCGCGCCCTTAAGGTGTTCGACAGTAGTTTGACGGTTCTTGTTTTATTCCTTGATGATATTTTGCATCAATTGGTCTCTTGTTTTCATTGGTATCTTTTCAAATTGGTATCTTCAATCTTGTGTTGATTTGGGTATTTGATATAATTTGGACAATTTATTTTCTTGTCACACTTGTGTGTATGCTTTGTTGGTCTACTTGGTGTTTTGTCTAAATTATATCTCGCTTGGTTATCAAAAGTCTTGTGCATTCATATTTATTATATGTATATCTTATGTCATGCTTACTTTCGTTAATCCAATGTATAGGATAAACTCCATCAAATCCTAAATGGTTAAGATGTGCATGAAATTTAATTTCATATCAATATGCACATATTTATGTGGAGTTTGTCCTATGTGTTGTAGTTGCTCTAACTACTTTGGACCCAATTAGTTTGGGTACCATGTTGTACTTAAATTTGTTTTAGGTATACTTGAGATGCATTGGAAGCTTGTCTCATCTACAAGGAAGGTGTTGTCACCATGTGCTTATTGGAGCCAAGCTTGGATGATCATGAGCTCCAATCTTCTACATCACCAATGCTATCTCGGTAACAAGTATCTACCTCATGCATACATTTCTAGCTTTCAACCTTGTGTAGGTTGTATCTCGGCATGAATATTTTGTTGCAATTAATTTGGTTCTTGCAAAACATCTTTATTGCAAATGTGGGCAAGCCGGGATGATTACATATCAAGGAGCATATATATAATCATTCTCATGATTCACCAATCCCAAATTTGTTAATCTAGCACTTTCTACTCTATGTCTCGCATATGCAATATTGATTGTTTCTTCAAATCATTTGCATTTTGTGATACTTGTTATCTCTCTCGGAGCATCCCTTTTATCACCTTATCCCTTGTGGATATTTTTATGCTATGATGAGTGTGTGTTGGAAGTTCATCTATATCCCTTTAAGATAAAATTGAGCTTTGTGCTATGCTTTTAAGCAAAGATCTTATTGGTGTATTTATGACTTCGTCTTGGATATCATGACCTTTTCCCGTGTACCTATCTTGTATGTACATTTTATTTGTAGACCCATATCTTAGTGATTTGTGTCTACTTAGAAACTTATACACATGAGATTAGTTACATCTTTTATTGATATTCCAATTCTTGTAGTGACCACATCTTATTGCTTTTGGTTCTTTGGTGGTTTCTAAAAGGAACAAGCTTTATTTTCTTGAGTTATACTTTTGCATCTTAATAAGCTTGTGGAGCTATTTGCTATATCTCTTTTGGTATGTGAGTATGGGAAAGACATGATATGCACTATATTAAACTCTTCTTGAAATACTATGTTGATGCTTTGGCTCATCCTTGTATTAGTCTCCTAAAATGTCTTTGTATCTCACACCGATCCTTTTATTTTCCGCTCCTTGCTCACGTTGCAAAACATTTTATTTGTTGCAAGTTGTTTTGCCTTCTTTTCTCTTTTATATTCTCTTGCATGGGTTTGTGTTCGAATTTATCTAGGAGGGAGTGAGGATTCCATGTTGTGCACACTATATTGAAATAAAAATCCTATCTGTGCACGTACCTTGGGGAGTTCCCTCTTGATATTTAGAACATTTTTTGGATCCTTTTGATTGCTTGCTTGTTTCGTTGAAGTATCTTTCTATTTGATATTCGTTTGCAATCTTTGGATCCTAAATATAGTTTGATCTTCACCCAACTATTCGTCATTGGATATGTGCATTTGATTTCACTCATATTATGAGAAATGCACACTTTATGGGGGAGCTCTCACTATATTGGCCCTCTAAGTTTTTCTTCCCATTTCGTCAATCAATGCCAATGGGGGAGAAGTTTAGAGGGTTTAAGAGTTTTTGGTTTTATGCTTTAGTTTCGTTCTCAAGCATTTGCCTTTCTTGCTCTTGCATCCTTGCTCTTTGTGTTGCATGGTTGCTTAGATTCATTATATAAACACTCGTAAAAGGGATTGTCATCAATTACCAAAATGGGGGAGATTGAAAGTGCATGGTTGCCCCCATGCGTGGTTTTGGTAATTAATGACAATCCTTATGGACTAATGTTTACATTGAGATATTCTTTATAGATCTTGTCCATGGGAAACTATAGGAGTTCATGTGTTGGACTCTTCAAGATGACTTAATGACCAATGCTCTATTCAAGGATTTATATGATGAATGGTCATGTGTAGAGTTGAGCTCATTGCAAGTATGGCTTGAAATATAAGATTGAGTGAACAATCATGTTTACCTCCAAGCCATCATACATATCAAGAGAAGAAGATGAAGTGCAAGTTCAATATGATGCATATCGGAAGATATCCTTTGATTGAAGCTTGCAAAGGAAACATGAAGAAAAAGCTTAGCGAGTCCCTCCCATAACGGAGTATGGGGGAGCATTTGGAGAAGTCTTCATCAAGCATGTGCTAGCAAGCACAATCAAGAAAGGTGTTTCAACTTGAGAGAGTCAAGATCTTCATCATCGAGCTCAAGTGGAATGCGCAAGGCAAAGGTATGATCTTGATAGGTTTTATCTCTTACCGGTCTCATGGTGTTAGTAGGAGACCGGGTTTTAGGATAGATGGCGTACTATCAAGAGGGGCTCTCAAGTGAGTAACTTGATCGCATTGTTGTGGAGAGCTCAAACCTTTGTGATACAGGCATCGTCGGCATTACATTGGTCTGTTGATACGCTAGGACATATGTAATAGTAATATAAGTCTAAGGTGTTGTTAATTAGGTCTGCGTGCCAAATATGGCCGAACCCAACCATGGGTCGGTTTGTATCAGTTTGAGTCCAATTAGGTTTAGGTGTCCGAGTTGAACCGGGTTAGGTTTCAACGACTCCTACCCCTTTGGCCTTTATAACCAGAGGGGTGCCACAATATTAGGGGAGTTGAAAGGTTATGTAGAACATTGTGTTCAAGGTCGCCTCCGTCCTAAGGGACCGGCGTGTAGACGGCGTCTCGGACGTCGTCGGTTATGTTTGAAAATAAAGGCATGAGTGTTCTTGAACTGTCAAGAGTTATCGTGCGTGCGCGAAGGTTCTTGGATCTGCCAAGGGTTGTCGTGCTTGGCGTGAGGCGTGGTGTTCATCATCATGTTGCTCGCCTAAATCTACCCATGTTCTTCAGGTTGCGTGGATTGCCACGTGGTTGGGAGAATAGTTATCTCGGTGGTTCTTGCGGTGAAAGATCGGGCAAAAACTCAATGGATCATCGGATTGATCCTTATCATGTGGTATCAGAGCGCCAGGTTGATCACCACGAGGGAGTTCGTGCAGTTCAAGATTCATCTGCAGGTTTGCAAAGATTGGCAGATTTATTTTTTTGCTGGAATTGGTTTGAAGGAAAGGTGACGAGCTGGCACAGTTTGCATCTCGGCGCAAAGAGGAGGCATGTCGGTGAGTTAGCACGTCGGCAAGGGCGAGTTGGAGTATCTGCAGTCAGCCGAATTGAAAAGCAACGACGGGATCGACTTGGTGTGTTTCGAAGCAACCTGTTTGGAGCATTGCGTGGCGTAGGTGGACTCTTCTTTGTTGTTTCTACGTGGACTCCAACAATTTGGATTTGGATCGGATCTCTTGTGGTGCGCTGTTTCGGCGGAAGGAAAAAAAATTCTTGGTACGTGTACAGATTTGTTTTAAAAGGAGTACCGCTAGAAAAGGAAATAAGATACTCCGTATCAGATTGGTTGGGCCATGTTCCGGTATTTCCGGCCGAGCGACGAAGAAGAATAAGATGACCGGATCAGAAATAAAAAGAAGGAAAGGCATCGTGGAGAAGTTGAAAGAAAAATAACCTTTGCACTTGTAAGTTGGTTTACTTGGTACGTGGAGTCCATCCACACAAAAGGAAAGGATGTGTACAGGTCGGTTTGGTACAGCTTCACGTGAAAAAAAAAATCAGGAAAATCTTAGCGTGAAGTTTTGACAGGAATTACCTCTCTCATGGAAGTTCAAAAAAAAAGACACTGATTTTTAAACGGTGGTGGATTTGAATCATTTGGATCCTTGGCGTGCAGCAATTTGTGATGTTTGTTTTGGGTGATGTGCCAAGTTTGTCCCAACAAGTTCAGATTGTCTCCCCGGGCGTATTCAGCTGATTTGGACCCTTGGTGTGCAGGAATTGTCCTGTTGTGTCTAGTGTGATTTGCGTGGTGCGTTTGTGTTGCAGTCAGAAAGTTATGTGTCTCAATCATGTTGGAGGCGCCAAACATGCAGGGCGCATAGAACAAGTCTAGCTAACCGAGAGGGAGGATGTGGTGTGGCAGGCTAGCGAAGACTTGAGGATGAAGACGGATCGTGGCGATGTGCTTATTTGACGCCACAAGCGCTGGAGAAGACCTTCCGGCGTTGAGGACAACGCCTTTCTAAGAAGGGCAGGATGATACAGGCATCGTCGGCATTACATTGGTCTGTTGATACGCTAGGACATATGTAATAGTAATATAAGTCTAAGGTGTTGTTAGTTAGTTCTGCGTGCCAAATATGGCCGAACCCAACCATGGGTCGGTTTGTATCAGTTTGAGTCCAGTTAGGTTTAGGTGTCCGAGTTGAACCGGGTTAGGTTTCAGCGACTCCTACCCCTTTGGCCTTTATAACCAGAGGGGGTGCCACAATATTAGGGGAGTTGAAAAGTTATGTAGAACATTGTGTTCAAGGTCGCCTCCGTCCTAAGGGACCGGCGTGTAGACGGCGACTCGGACGTCGTCGGTTATGTTTGAAAATAAAGGCATGAGTGTTCTTGAACTGTCAAGAGTTACCGTGCGTGCGCGAAGGTTCTTGGATCTGCCAAGGGTTGTCGTGCTTGGCGTGAGTCGTGGTGTTCATCATCATGTTGCTCGCCTAAATCTACCCATGTTTTTCAGGTTGCGTGGATTACCACGTGGTTGGGAGAATAGTTATCTCGGTGGTTCTTGCGGTGAAAGATCGGGCAAAAACTCAATGGATCATCGGATTGATCCTTATCACTTTGCATACTTGGCTTCTCATATTTCTTGGTCCTTAATTGGATTTTATTGTGGTGAGAAATTAGAGCTTGCTTCATCTCCATGTCAAGCTCTAGTTCACCGAAAATAGTTTTACTTTGGAAAACTTGTTACGTTTTCGGTGGCGGAAATATTGCCGGTTCAACTGTGAGGAAAGTCCCATACCTTTCCATGTGTGGTGATTTTACTCTATTTATGGGATGCAATATTTCCAACAAAAGTGGTCTCACCTCATTCGGAGTTCATTCGCAAAAGTTATAGCAGTTTTCGTGTTCAGTTTTGCAGCAACTTTTTCTTAGGCCGGAGTTTCCGGTCCCCGGAACCGGAGTCTCTGGACTCAACGTTTTTTCTCCAAAGCTGCTTTGAAGTTGTTCAGCCCCTGGTGGGGAGCGGAGTTTCCGGCCTCAAAGGCCGGAGTTTCCGCCCCTAGATGAACTTTCCGGCCCAGGGCACCGGAGAGTTTGCCCAAGCCTCGGATGTGTTGACGGTGTTCAGCCCCTGGTTGGGGCCGGAGTTTCCGGTCCCAGTAGGCCGGAGTTTCTGGCCCTAGTGACCGGAAACTCCGGTGTGAAGCTTTCCTGCAACGGCTCTTTTTCGTGGGACCTATAAAAATGCCCCTTCTTTCTCAGAGAGAGCAGCTTTTCCAAGCACGAATTTTCCCCCTCTCTCTCCTCCATTGTTGACCTTGGAAAGCTTGCCCCTCTCCCAATTCCTCCCATGATTCTTGAATATCTTTGAGGGATTTGAGAGAGGAGATCTAGATCTACATTTCCACCAATCCATCTCTCCTCTAAGTGAGGGGAACCTAGTAGATCTTGATCTTGGAGTTCTTGGTGCATCTCCTCTTTGTTCTTCCTCTCTTATTCCCCCATAAGCATTTGTTGCTTTGTTGGAATTCGAGAGTGAAGGATTTGAGCACTTGTGCTCTTGCCTTTTGCATTTGGTGCATCCGTGTGCTCTCCACGAGGATTCGTGGAAGTTGAAAGTTTGTGAGCTTGTTACTCTTGGGTCCTTGGACCCTAGACGCCTTTGTGGTGGTTGGACCCTTGTGTGGTCACTTGAAGCCGTTCGGGAGCCCCCAATCCCATTGTGGGTGTGCCCCGGATTGTTGTTGTTGAAAGCCGTTTGGGAGCATTGTGGGTTGTGCCCCGGATTGTTGTTGAAAGGCTCCGGATTCCACCTCGAAGGAATTCCGATAGTGGAAGGTGAACCAAGCCTTTGTGGTGCGGTTCATCGGAGAAGAAGGTGAAACCTTTGTGGTTGTTGAACCGTTGTGTCGGTTCACACCTCTCCAACGAGACGTACTCTCTTAACAAGGAGGAACTCGGGAATACATCCTCGTCTCCGCGTGCCTCGGTTATTTCTATACCCGAGCTTTTTACTTATGCAATTTACATTGTGATAGCCTTCGTGCTTGAAGTATTCTATAGCTATCACCTTGTTGTTTGTCTTTCTTAGCATAAGTTGTTGGTGCACATAGGTGAGCCTAGTTTATTTAGGTTGTCGGCTTGTTAATTTAAACACCTAGTTTTAATCCGCAATTAATAAGCCTAAACCGGAAAAGTTTTAATCCGCCTATTCACCCCCCCCCCCCCCTCTAGGCGACATCATTGTCCTTTCAATTGGTATCAGAGCCTGGGCTCTCTTGTTGGGCTTTACCGCCTAGAGAGTAAAAGATGTCGTTTAGAGAATTAGTGCACGATCCCACTTTCATATTCGATGGCACAAATTATGATGTTTGGAAAATTCGCATGCTTAATCTTTTTAGAGCCATGGGTCCAAATTATGTTAAGAGGATTGTAGATGTGTGTTTATCTCCTCCAAAGGATTCCCAAGAATTATCTTTAGAGGATGAGATAAACTCTCATCTCGAGACTCAAGTTACTAATGGTCTTATGTGTGCTTTGACCGATGTAGTTCTTGCTTCAATCATGCCTTTTCAAAATGCACATGAGCTTTGGACGAAGATTCAGGATATATATGAAGTGTCCAAAATTATTGAGGGTGATTGTTCTCCCTCCACCTCCGGCCGTGATGAGTTTACAACTTCTTCCACTTCACCAACATGTGATTTGTCACAAGGAAATGATATGGTGAGTGGTGATAGAAATTGCATTGATGATGTTAAACTTACTATTGATTATACTTCTTCTCTATCTCATTGCAATGTTCTATCTTTGGACTTAAACTATTCTAGCGCTCCAAATGTCATACATGCTAGAGTTGATGGTCCTTGCATATCAAGTAATAGTTGTTTAACTAAATATAATGATGATATGCTCTCCATGTCTTGTTGTCATGAAAATAATGCTTTCATATCCTCTAGTATTTGCATGACTAACAATGTAGAAGAATCCCAACATTTGTTCGAACAAGACATGGACCTCAACGGTGTTTCAATTTTTTCTTCATCCTCTTCAACCATTAATCATGTTTGCCTTATGACTAAGGATTCCGAGGTATCTCCCACCTCGAATCCAAATTGTGATGATGTGGATGAGGATTCTCATGAAGAAGGTTTTGACTTTGAATCCTTAACCAAGATGGGTGAGATGGTACTTGGTGCTCTCCCCAAAGGTAGTAAAGCTATCCCTACTATTTGTGAAATCATTGATTATGTTAGTAAGAGTAGGGAATTCATTGAGGATTTGGAAAGTCAATTTGATGAGAAATGACAAATTGAGAGAGATGACTCTATCACCATAGCTCCATTGAAAGCTTCTCTTAAAAGTTTTATTCCGCAATTAATAAGACTAAACCGGAAAAGTTTTAATCCGCCTATTCACCCCCCTTAGCCGACATCATTGTCCTTTCACAGAGTATGGACAAAACTGAGCACGATTTATGACTGAGGATAAAACTAAGGTTTATGTCACATGTGAGTGCAGTCTAATAAATAACCCTTCAATAATCCTTAAATCTTTGCCTATAGCTCCGCCTTTTTTTTTGTTTTTGAGCATCACGCCCAGCTCCAGCTAGTCTCGTACAAGGTACAAAAATAGCATGCTATGAAAAATAGCATTCACCTTTAAATATGTTATTAGCGTTCTATATCGCGCTATAGCATGACACTGATTCATTTAGCGAGACACTATAATGTCGCGCTATTTTGTTTTTCTATGGTCTGGCATCAAACGTTGTCCGTTGAGCTATCCCATTTTTCACGTGGGCTGGTTTTCTGCCCTCGCAGTGGCCGTCACCCGTTTCTCCCACACGGGCTGAGAATCAGAAAGCCGAGGAGTATTCATTTGGTGTGAGAGTGACCGTTATGCTAGCTTGCTCCCGCGGAGGCCATGGCGACGGGCCCCTCGTCGTCGACGGCGCTGGCAGGCGCTCTGCCCCCACCCCTCCGCCTCTGCACGGGCTGCCCCCTCCTCCTTCGTCCCTCCCTGCGGGTTTCAAGCCGGCGTTCCTCGACACAGCGGCCACACATCAGGCTCGCTCGGGCTCGGCATCCCCAAGATCTGGATCGGCTGGACCCCGGTGGCCACGGCTTTACCCCCCTCCGGCGCGAGGGGGCGCGCCTCCGACACGCCTGCGCAGCGCCATTTGCGGCTTCATCGACCTGGATCCACCTTCGGAGGCGGCCTGCGAAGAAATTAATGAGGCGTTGACATCATGGCGCCATGCGGGATGTCCTGCTCCTGCCGCAGCTACGGCGACCCCGGCAGGCATTCTGCGCACCTCCCGCACCTTCAATGCGCCTGCCTCCGCCCGTCCACGCCGCTCGGTCCGCTTCAATCTCCCACCGCCCCGCCTTCAAAGCTCGCCCACCGCCTCTGCGACGCGTTTTCAGACCCCGTCCCATCGGTCATCAACTCTGGCTCTGGCACTTCCTGCTGCGGACGGCGGGGGATGGACAAGGGTGTTGTCCCGGCGTGCCATGCGCGCGGCGCACAGTACGGCCTGCTCCTCGGCTTCAATGCGACGCTCCTCCCCTTCAATGCATCGCCACAACACTGCAAGGCCTTCAACTTCTCGGCTGCATCGCCACTCCTCTTCGCACACCCCTGCTCACAAGCCCCCCTCACTACTCTCACACAACCGCCGCTGCCACCGCTGCCAGGCCCGCGACCATCTGCGGGTGGACTGCCGTGACCCTCCCCGCTGCGCGCTCTGCCGGTTTTGGGGGCACAGGGCTCGGGATTGCAAGCCACCTCCGCCACCCCCGCTGCAGCTTCGTCGGCCCTCTACGTCCGCTCCGCGCCCTGACATGGCGGAATTCCTCGGCGACGCTGCCTCCCGTCCGTCCAAGGACACGTGCGTCCTCGCCACCTCTTTTGACCTCGACTGCGCCCGTCTCGAGTGGGAGCACACCGCCATCGTTGTCTGGGTCCTCTCGCCTCCGCCCGGTACGGACCGCACCGACGTCGACGACGCGTTCCGCGGCCGTTTCAACCTCCGTGCTTCCGACCTCATGGTGAGCTCTCACTACCCCGAGCCATACCTCGTCAAGTTCGCCTCAGCGGAGCTACGGGACAAGGTGATGCGCTCAAAGCGCGCCACTTTCAAGCTCTACGGCATGGAGGTCCATTTCCGGCCATGGCGGGCCGTCGCACACGCCTTCAACGCCAGCTTGTTCTACCGCGTCCACCTGCACGTGGACGGGCTCCCGCCATTCGCCTGGCGTCCGGAGATCGTGGACCACATACTCGCCCGTTGCTGCCCCGTGCAGCGCCTCGACAGCGGCTTCACCACCATGGAATGCACGTCATCCTTCGGGCTGTGGGCATGGACGGCGGACCCCCACCACATCCCGAAGGTGCTGTGGTGCACCTTTGCGAACAAGGCGCCCGGCGGCCTCTCCTCCCTCGTGCGTGTCTCGGAGGATAGGCCGGACCAGTGGAAGCGCGGCGTGACGTTTCGCGTCCTCCTCCACGTCGAGATCATCGAAGATTTCACGGACGCCCCGGTCATTGACGGTGGCGCCCCACCCACCGACTTCCGGCCTCCCTCGCACACGCTCCCTCCATGGCGCAAGGGCGGGGTTGATGGTACCCAGGCAAGCTATGGCACGGCACCACCTTCGATCCCATCCTTGGCGGAGATGCGACATGGTGACGACACGGGTTCCAGCCGCTCGGCTCGGCATCTCTCCCGCGACACGCGTGAGCTCAGGGCTCGCGAACGCGGCGGAGACGGCACCTTCCGTCCCATCATCGGCAGCGCCCACCGACGCTCAGGCCACCAATACGACGAGCGCGCTCGCAACTCGGAACACACGGACCGGCACCGCAGCCGCTCTCGCCATGGCGGCCGTTGCGATGACCGCGAGCTGCCGCGCCACGGCCATGATGATGAAGAGGATGAAGGGGGGCGCTAGAACGACCACAACCGCCACGAGCGCACCTCCTCACGCGCGCCTAGTGCGGTGCGCCGCACCTCCTCTCGTGCGCCAAGTGCGAGCAGCAGCCGCCACGGCGGCGGGCGCGACTATCGTCACCATGTGGCGACGCCTCTAGCTTCCATCGTCATCGCGCCAGCAGCTCCACCGCCTACTCTGATCGCTACTCCGGAACCCATTCTCTCGGACGCCGAAGTCACGGAGCGACTACAAGACCTCTTCCGTGTCGGCACGGCTAACCTGCGCGCTGCGCTACCGATGCTCCTAGGCCTTGAGAAACCTCCTCCCACGCCGCTGACGTTCAGCTCAGTCTGTCGGGACTGGCTCACGGCGATCCGCGCGGCGCCAGCGGACCTCATCCCGGGCTCCTCGCGGCTGGCTTCGCCACCGACCGTCTCCTTCAGCCTGCGCACGCCCGCATGCGAGACGGCCACGCCACAGGCTGCGCCGGCGATCGAGGTGCAAGACACCGAGCTGGCTCCCGTGCACACCGCGGACGGGCCCTGCCTCGCAGACAGCCGCGCCGTGCCACCAGATTGCTGGGAAGACGAGGAGGACAACACTACAGGGCGTGAAACCTGGTCCGAACCAGGCGACGCCATCCACAAGACTGCAGCGACGTACGACGACGGCGCCATGGGCGACAACGACCACAACCCCTGCACCGAGGAAGACGACGCGGTGCCTCCGCCGCACACTGATGCGGCAGCCACGCCTCGCGAGGACGCGGTCCAGGATGCTCTTGAGGACCTGGTGGACTATGTTCTTGCCGATGGGGTTGCAGAGGACGACGTACTGCCTCTGGATGCATCGGTCAGGGGCCTCTTTGCCAGGCCAGCGGTGCCCCTGCTCCCTCGCCCGGCTCCCTCCGCAACCTCGGCTACGCCTATGAGCAGTACGCCGCGTCGCAGCGCCCGGCTGGGTGCGAAGCCGCAGATGCCGGTTATGGACATGGCGGTCAAAGTTTTAGTCTCCAAGCTGGGCATTGTCTCCAGCGACGATATGCCTCTCTCCGTTGCACGCAGGGAATACGAGGACTGCTACAAGAATGAGCTCACAAACTCCAGGGTTGGTGCTCTGAATCTGTTGTTCAAGCTGAACATGCCGGCTATGAACGCTGCGACAGATGCTCTGATCACCATGGCTGGTTCGGGAGGCACTGAATTTGCCCCATCCGCTGATCAGGAGGTCCTGGTTTGAGACCTCCAGTCGATCCGCGCTGCTTTGTGTACCCGGCTGCTTCCTTTTAACCATCTGTACCGTCGTTCTATTTCTGCTATCCAGTGGGCTTGTCACCTGGTCAGTTTACTGTTGTTTCCGCAAGAACTGCTACTGAAATGTCTGAACTTTTGCTCGACATCGCGGACTGGAATGTCCGGGGACTGAACGACCAAGCGCGCAAAGACACTGTCCACAACTTCTTCGCTAGCACCCCCTGCCACATCGCATGTCTGCAAAAAACCAAACTAGACTTCATCGATCATGCAACCGCAACGTACATTGGGGGCTACAAGCTCCGTTCATTTGCTCACAGGCCGGCAACTGGAACCCGCGGGGGGATCCTCTTTCTCTGGAATGACAACTATGTGGCTCTGACAAACATTCTCATCGGAACCCACCTGATCTCGGCGGATGTATGCATCCGAGCCTGCGGCACCACCTTCAAGCTCACCAACGTCTACGGTCCCAGTTCCGATGCCGACAAAAGGCCCTTCCTTGATGAGGCTATCGCTAGCGCTCCGCCTAATAACGACAAATGGTTAATCATGGGTGATTTCAATCTCATATACCAGGCTTCGGATAAGAACAACTGCAACTTGGACTTTCGTTTAATGGGACAGTTCCGGCAGACGCTGAATAACTGTCATCTGACGGAACTGAAATTACAGAATAGGAAGTTTACGTGGAGCAACGAGAGGGTAAACCCAACTCTGGTCAAGCTGGACAGAGCCTTCTGCAACCCAAGTTGGGAACTCGGCTTCGGAAGTCACGTGCTCACCGCTCTCTCCTCGTCGATGTCGGACCACTGCCCCCTTATGCTATCTAGCAAAAGTGGCCCTAGGCGCCCGCCCTTTTTCAAATTCGAGAACTTCTGGATTAAGATGCCGGGATTCCAAGACGTCGTCCTCAACGCTTGGAATGAACCCACAACGCACACTCAACCGGTTCACGTCTTCAACCATAAGCTCAAGCTCACAGCTAAGAAGATTCGCGCCTGGAGCAAAGGATTATTCTCTGACCTCAAACTCCAGCTCATCATGGCACTGGATGTCATCCTGCAGCTAGACATTGCGCAAGAAAACCGTGCCGTCTCTGCTAACGAGAGAACTCTACGCTCTGCCCTCAAAAAGCGAGTGATGGGTCTGGCCGTACTTGAACGCACCAGGAAGAAGTAGGTTTCGAGGATCAATACCCTGTGGGAAGGCGATGCAAACACCAAGTTTTTCCACCTCAGGGTCAACTCACGAAGAAGAAAGAACCTCATCCAGCGACTGCAGCATGGGGGCGGATGGGTCACTGGCCACGATGACAAAGCCGACACTATTTTTAACCACTTATCGCAAACCCTCGGACAACGCCCCCCCCCCCCCCCTCGACAGGTCGACTTAGATTGGGAGGCCATCAACCCTAGTATTGTGGCTCTGGATGACCTGGCCCTGCCATTTTCTATGGAGGAAATCAAGCTTGCTATCGATGACATGCCAGGGGGCAAGGCACCGGGACCGGATGGCTTCCCTGCAGCTTTCCTGTCATCTTGCTGGACTACTATTCAGCATGATCTCATGCGGGTCATCGATGCCTTTTCAGAACTATCGGTTAATAGTTTCCATGTCATCAACTCTGCTAACATTGTTCTGCTGCCGAAGAAGCACGGGGCTGACTCCATCACTGAGTTCCGCTCCATCAGCCTCATCCATATCATCCTGAAGATCATTGCCAAGGCCATGGCAAGCCGACTAAGCCCCAAGATGAAGGATCTTGTCTCTCTCTGTCAAAGTGCCTTCATAAAAAAGAGGTGCATCCATGACAACTTCATGTATGTCAGGAACACGGCAAGACGGTTGCACCAATCCCACTCTCCGACTCTACTAGTCAAGCTTGATATAGCCAAGGCGTTCGACTCTATGCGATGGGACTATCTCCTCGACGTCATGCAACGCCGGGGATTCCCACCACGATGGAGGGCGTGGGTCTCCATCCTCTTCTCCACGGCCAGCTCTCGAGTCCTACTCAACGGCATCCCTGGATTGGAGATCATGCATGGAAGGGGCCTTAGACAGGGGGATCCGCTTTCCCCTCTTCTCTTCGACATCGGCATCGACCCGCTCAACAGAACTCTGCAACTTGCAACCGAGCAGGGACTCCTGCAGCCCCTACCAAACCACCTGGCTACTCTGAGGCTTTCTCTGTATGCTGATGACGCGGCAATTTTCCTCGTTCCCTCGGCCGACGATATATCCAACCTCGCGTCCACCTTACATGGCTTCGGAGAGGCGACCGGATTGGTTACCAACTTTGCCAAGAGCTCCATCTCGCCCATTCGGTGCGACAACATCGACTTGCCTACCATCATGACTGATTTACCGGCAGCAATCGAACAATTCCCTATCAAGTATCTAGGGTTGCCGCTGTCTTTGGGAAGACTACGGCGGGCGGATCTACAACCTTACATTGACAAGGCGGCATCAAAGCTACAACCTTGGAAAGGAAAATTCATCAACAGAGCGGGTTGTATGGAACTTGTAAAGTCCGTTCTGTCTTCCATGCCAATCTTCCTTCTTACGGCCATCAAAGCAGACAAGCACACTCTCAAGGCTTTTAACAAGATCAGTAGGGGCATGCTCTGGAACTGCACTGAAAAGGTTACCGGTGGCAAGTGCAAAGTTAGTTGGGACAAAGTCTGCCGGCCGAAGGCCCTTGGCGGCTTGGGCGTCTTAAATTTGGAGAAATTCTCTCGGGCGCTTCGCCTAAGGTGGCTATGGCATGAATGGGCTTCTCCTGACAAACCTTGGGTGGGTACGGAGACGCCAAACGATTGCCTGGATAGGAGTCTATTCAACGCTGCAACAAGAGTGTCAGTTGGTGACGGTCGCAAGGCCTCCTTCTGGGAATCGTCTTGGCTGGACGGTCTCCCACCCAAGACCATTGCGCCTGACCTTTTCAAAACCTCCAGAAGAAAGAACAGAAAAGTCCACGACGCACTGCTGGATCACAAGTGGATCTCGGACATCTCCGTTCGAAACTTCACGGTTGATCACATAGTTCAGTACATCCACCTCTGGGATCTCATCGAGGGGATCACGCCGACCCCTGGCAACGACGACACCATTACCTGGACCTTGTCTGCCTCGGGGGTTTATTCAGCCAAATCCGCCTACTCCGCCCAGTTCATCGGATCCTCCCCCTCCCCTTTTTTGGCGGTTGTCTGGAATAATTGGGCCCCCCCAAAGTGCTCCTTCTTCGCATGGCTTGCCGTCCAGAATCGGCTATGGACCTCCGACCGTCTCGCCATTAGGGGCTGGCCGCATCAACCTGTCTGCCAGCTATGCAGGGCACACCCCGAGACCGGAAGGCACATGTTCTTTGAGTGCTGTTACTCTCGAAGGATCTGGGCGCAAGCCTCCCTGTGGTTACACTGCCCTGAAATCATCCAAAGGCTGAACTCCACAAAGCCAACCATCTTCGACTACTGGAAGGACCTCGCCAACATCCCATGCGCCTCCCGGGAGGGCATGCACTCAGCTATTATCCTGACCACGTGGGAAATTTGGAAGGAGCGGAACGCAAGGGTGTTCAACAACAGGTTCACCATGCCATCTTCGGTTTCGGAACGCATCAAGTGCGAGAGCAAAAACTGGATACTCGCTGGAGCCAAGAAGTTGGACGTTTTGATTGGCTAACCATAGCCATGTATCTTACGTATTTTTTCGTCTTTGTTGGTGACTAGGCTTCGGCCCTTATTTTCTTGTTTGTTTTTGCTTCTCCTATATCAATATAAAAGGCAAAGCTTTTGCCCTGTTCAGAATCAGAAAGCCTTGGCCAAGCCCGAACATCTGGCCGGTGCTTCTCTTCGTCCGGCTCCTCCGCCGCAACAACGGCCTCGGCGTATTCCTCGCCATCAGGGCCGGAGCTGACCCTAGGCGACCCTGTGCGGCGCACAGGGGCCCATATGTGAGGGGGGCCCATCTATATATATGCATATATACATATTAGGCTTGATTTTTTTTTAACCTGGCCCGTCTGGCCCAAGCAGCTGCCCCAACCGGAAAGGAAAATAACACGTACAAGTACAACCAATCGATCGATCAGATGGTTCAGTTGCCGGAAGCTCTTGCCTGTTCGTCTGGCCTGTCTTTTCGCCTGCTGCTGGAAAATTGGATCGGGACATCCGGATCTGGCGATCGGCCGGCGAATCGCCCACCGGCCAGCACGAGAACAACCAGTATTGTCTGTCCATTCTACGCCAGTCTGCAGGTACGTTCTAATTTCTAAACTTCTAATCTGTTTACATGAATTTCATTCTCCAGGTGACCGACGATCTGATATTAAATTGTAAATTTAGGTGTTACAATGCCACCGAAACATAAGTCCGGTGCTGAGAAAAGGAAAAAAAGAAAGCGGGAGAATCAACTCATTGAATCACAAAAAGGTGCTTTAAATAGGTATTTCCCAGCAACTAATACTAGTACTGCTGAAAATCAAAGGCAAGAATCCGAACCCAGACAAGATGATGGTCATAATTCAAACAACGATCATGAAGTCAAGGAACAATCCGATCATAGTAAGTAATTAACTAGCATCCTTTTTTTGCAGAGATAAGAACACATAAATAACGAATTTTAATACTTACATTTATGTGCAGATATTGATGTTGATGCTAATAAGGACAGAACGGGTGATGAAAGAGATGATTCTCTTTCATCTATATATGATCCTAGGACATGGGATAATCTTGATAATCACAAAAGGGATATTTTAATTGAAAAAGGACCTGTGAGAGAATTGGGCCTAGAGTTTCCTGAAGTAGAGGGTAGAAGTTTTTCATATGCTTATTACTCCAGAAAATTGGCTAATAATGAGGTTACTGACAGAAAGTGGTTGGTTTATTCTAAAGAGCTGGACAAAGTGTATTGTTTTTCCTGCAAGTTGTTCAAATCTAATCATAGTAGGTCTTTGCTGGCATCTCATGGAGTAAGGGACTGGAGGCGTATCAGTGGAAGACTCAAAGACCATGAGAAAAGTGTTGAGCATTTAACCAACATGAACACATGGAATGATGTAAGGTTGAGGTTAAGCAAAAATCAAACAATTGACGATGAAATGCAGCGGGAGATTGCAAAGGAAAAAGAGCGGTGGCGACATGTTTTGCTAAGAATAATTTCTGCAGTGAAGTTTCTTGCAAAACGTAATTTGGCATTTCGTGGAACGAGTGAGAAGTTGTATGAAGATGATAATGGTAATTTTCTGGCCACAGTTGAAATGATTGCTGAATTTGATCCCGTGATGAAAGAACATATTAGGCGCATTCAAAATAATGAAATACACCACCATTATCTTGGCCACACTATTCAGAATGAGTTAATTGCACTCCTCGCTGATGGCGTGAAAAAGGTTATCTTACGTACCATCAAGGATGCCAAGTATTTCTCTGTTATATTGGACTGTACCCCGGATGTGAGCCATGAAGAACAAATGACGTTGATTGTGCGCTGTGTCAATATGTCAAGTAACATTCCGAAAGTTGAGGAGTTTTTTCTAGAGTTCTTGAAGGTTGATGACACATCAGGTTTGGGTCTTTTTAATGTATTAATGGATACCTTGGATTCTCTTGATTTGAATGTTGCTGATGTAAGAGGACAAGGTTATGACAATGGATCCAACATGAAGGGAAAACATCAAGGTGTTCAGAATCGGTTGCAAAAAGTTAACCCCAAAGCTTTATATATGCCATGTGCATGTCATAGTTTGAATCTCACTCTTTGCGACATGGCAAAATCTTGCGAACAAGCTATTTCATTTTTCGGTGTTATACAGCGTATATATGTATTGTTCACACGTTCTACTAAAAGGTGGAAGATTTTGCTTGATAATGTTCCAAATCTGACTCTCAAGCCTTTGTCTAATACTCGTTGGGAGAGTCGAATAAAGAGTGTGCAACCTATAAGGTACCAAACTCTCCAAGTAAGATCAGCTTTGAAGGAATTAGAGAAGTCTTCTACTGATGATCCGGCTGCAGTAAGTGATGCTCAATCTTTGTACAAAGCATTTGGGAAATTTGAGACTTTAGTTGGTATGGTTATTTGGCACGATATTCTATTTTCTGTCAATACGGTGAGCAAAAAGTTACAGGAAAAAATTGTGTGCATTGATGTTACTCTCAAACACATTGAAGGGGTCATTTCATATTTTGAGAAGTACAGAGATGAAGGCTTCTATTCCAGTATTGAGGTTGCCAAATCCATTGCATCGAGTATGGACATAGAGCCAAAATTTCGTACAAAACGTCAAAGTAAAAGGAAGAAACATTTTGATGAAATCAATGATGAAGATGAAGAACTACAACTCTCAGCTATTGAATCCTTCAGAGTTACTTATTTTCTTGTCACTGTTGACACTGCAATTGCTTCACTAACTAGTCGATTTGAGCAGCTGAAGACATTTGAAAACGTGTTTGGTTTCTTATTTAACTCAAAAAATCTGAAGTCACTGGATGATAGTAATTTAAGAAAATTTTGCACTATCTTTGCACAAGCATTTACTCATGGCAAGTCGCATGATGTTGATCTTGATGATTTTTTCTCCGAGTTAAAAGTGTTGCAAGTGTCTTTGCCAGATAAGTTGATGTCAGCGCCTGAGATTCTTCAGTTTGTTATAGCCGTAGATTGCTATCCAAATGTTTCAGTTGCTTATCGGATCCTCTTGACTATACCTGTGACTGTAGCCTCTGCCGAAAGAAGTTTCTCTAAACTGAAACTATTGAAAAATTGTTTAAGGTCAACTATGTTACAACACAGATTGAATGGTTTGGCTACGTGCTGTATTGAGAAGGATATTTTGGGCACCATTGATCTTGATGCTGTGCTCAATGATTTTGCATCCAGAAATGTCAGAAGAAGTTTTTTTGCGAAGCAGTGACGACAAACTCGTTGAGGTAATTAAGTTAGAAGCAAACACTATTTATTATATTTTGCAACTCTTTTCAATCTTTCTATTGTAATATGACATTGCTTAATTGCTATATCGATTATTATAGAGGTCTTCGAAAAAAATATGTGGTTAACATTTTACGTCATGTAAAATACATATATATATATAATACTTGGCGCCAAATTTTCAAGCTTGCACTAGGGAAAAAAAAATATAGCTCCGGCCCTGCTCGCCATCGCCCACTGACCGGACGGGGAGGGGACGCTGGGGCGGGACTCGAAAGATATTTTTCAAGGACGCTTTTTGGCGCGACGCAACTGCATATCCGCGCCGCGGCCTTCCTTCCCCTTCCTTCCAGCAGCAGAGGCAGCTGCCTTATCATCGTCTTCCCCATCCCAACCTCTCACCTCTGCTCAGTGAAGCAGCATGTCAAGGATGCCGCTCCCTCCTTCTCCTCCCCCCTCCCTCTCCAGCAAGGCCCCCACGCTGCCCTTCTCCCCCAAGAAGCCGCCGCCGATGCCCGTCTACAAGGACCTCCACTTCAACCGCGACCTCTCCGCCACCAAGAAGATGCAGGTAACTCAGCAGCATGCCCTCCTTGTCCACAGCTGCCGATTTAACTGCTTCCTATCCTGGAAGGGAGTACTCAGTACAAGTTTCTTGCGATGGCAATGGGTGTGCACTGGATGCAGGCAGGCGTGGACCTCGTGGCACGGCTGGTCGGGGTGACCCTGGGGCCCAAGGGCAGGAATGTGGTGCTCAGCAACAAGTATGGCCCTCCCAAGATCGTCAATGACGGGGAGACGGTCCTCAGGGAGGTATCCCCATTCATCTCATGCTGCTCTGTTCTTGCAATGCTGCTTATTTTACATTCATCTGCAGTGTTCTGAATTCACAAGCTTCAGTAAACTGAGTTTTATTGTGTTTGGTTTACACAAGATCGAATTGGAGGACCCGTTGGAAAATCTAGGAGTTAAATTGGTCCGACAGGCCGGCGCCAGGACGAATGCTATTGCTGGTGATGGGTGTACAACTTCTATAATCCTTGCTCAAGGCCTGATTGCTGAAGGAATGAAGGTATGTCCGTCTGATGAACACTCTGATACAGGATTGTACTTTTATATTTATTTTTTCACTAGTTAACACTAGAAGATTGTTCGCCTAATGAACATTAACACACAAAGCTCTGAAACCTAAACCTGCACATGTAATTATTCTAAAAAAGTAGGTTCTTGCTGCTGGAATGAATCCAGTCCAGATTGCGCGTGGCATTGTCAAGACTTCTGATGCTTTGGTTTCTGAACTCAAGTTGATGTCACGGGAGGTATGATTTACAAGCTCTTTGACTGAATATTTCTGTATCTTCCTACTAAACATATATCTTTAATTTTTATTTTTTTCCAGATTGAAGACCATGAGATAGCGCACGTGGCGGCAGTTAGCGCTGGAAATGATTACGCTGTTGGAAACATGATTTCTGATGCTTTCAAAAGAGTGGGCAGGAAAGGCATGGTTAGAATTGAAAATGGGAAAAGCACTGAAAACAGTTTAGAGATCGTTGAAGGAATGCAATTTGAACGTGGTTTCATCTCACCTTACTTTGTGACTAATCATGCAAGTATGTCCACGGAGTTCATTGACTGTAAGGTATTGCGGATATCTCCACAACAAAAAATTTACTCTACAGAATTATTACTAGAGTTCTCACCTTACTTTGCGATTAATCATGCGAACATTTCCATGGAGTTCACTGACATTAAGGTAGTGTAAATATCTCCCTGATAAAATGTTACTCTACAGAATAATTACGAGAGTTATATTGTCTGTTGTAGATCCTGTTGGTTGACAAGGTAATTTCTGATCCGAGGGAGCTCTTAAGGGTATGCTTTAGTGCAGTAAAGGAAGATTTTCCATTGTTAATAATTGCTGAGGATGTCGAGGAAGAAGCATTGGCTACTTTGACCAGAAACAAGCTATCAGGGATGATCAAAGTGGCTGCAACTAAGGCCCCTTCTTTTGGAGAACAGAAAACACAATGTTTGGAGGACATTGCAATCATAACAGGAGGTACATAACTGGATCACCAACTCAACTGATGGAAGTCCAATTGTCGACATGCTCTTGTTGGTTTTCAGGTACAGTAGTGAGAGATGACATGGGACACAAACTAGAAGAGGCAGGGAAAGAGGTTTTGGGTTCTGCTTCTAAAGTGGTAATAAAGAATGATTCAACACTGATTGTTACTGATGGAAGCACCCTCCATGCAGTTGAGAAAAGGGTTTCTCAGATAAAAGGCCAAATCGAGGTATAGTTAGCAAGCCCAATAATTTCATGCGGAATATGGAATTGTTACCTTTTATTTGTCCGTCCAGAAGAAACTGCAGTTAAAGCTTCCTAAAGCTACCATGCATCCATGAATAGTGATCATTTCTTTAATATTCTTCATTTATAATTTCCAGAACTCAAAGGAAAGGTACCAGAAAAAGATGTTGGGTGAGAGGATTGCAAGATTATGTGGTGCAATTGCAATCATTCAGGTCATCAGGTGTCATAAATATTTTTTTAGTGAACTAAGAAAAACTCCCTGCAGATAGCATTTTGAGCCATTGGCCTGCATGATTTTGAAAAATCTGGTGCAAAGTTAACTGCAGGTCGGTGCTCAAACAGTCATTGAGCTCAAAGATAAGAAGCTGAGAATTGAAGATGCCCTTAATGCAACAATGGTATCACTACCCAATCTACAATCATATTATTTCAGATTCTGTAAACTGCAATTTTACTATTTCCTAAGCAGACTTGCATACTTCAGGCAGCTATTGAGGAAGGTGTTGTAGTTGGCGGTGGATGTAGCCTATTGAGATTATCCAAGAAAATTGACATAATCAAGGAATCATTGGATAATGTAGAGCAGAAGGTAACATGATTACAATCAGTTAAACTTATTATGGTTTCATTTTCTATGCAAAATGCAGCTAGGGATTGAACCCTTTAGCTCAAGAAGCAATAACATGTGGCCATACCTATTGCTATGTAATTATCTGTTAGGACATATAGTAACTACACGCTAGGAGCCTGATGAGTACCCAGTTACTAAATCTAAGAACATTCATCTTGCTAAATTTTATATCAAAATATTAATCTATATTAAATCTGGCTACATAGAATAACATATTAGGGAGCCACATTATCCCAATTTTAATATACAATTTCCATCCAATGAACATAGATGCATATGGATAAACTACATTGCACAACAAAAGAAAGTAGAAATCAGCAATAACCCGCAATAGGAATGTCTAGAACGTGCCGTACTTGCACATTTATTTTATCTGTGTCAACCAAACAGTGCACAATTGAACTAATTTTTTTATTAGTTTATTTTGTCGCACTTGGGTTCTTGAATCTACAATTGATTATACATTTAAATAAGAACAAACTTATGCAACAACCCATTGGACCAACGCAAATTAACCACAATCCTGACATACTTCTGTAACTTTGCTTTTGCAATAGACAAGCTGAAAATTTTGCTGCTCTACAGATTCGCAGTAAAACAGATATAGTTTGGATTTCTATTTAGTATTTACCACATTGACAATGCACTGGTTTTTCTGGCTTGTGCTGTAACTTCCATCCCTCCCTGTTTAGATCGGTGCTGACATCTTCAAACATGCGCTGAGCTACCCTACCATACTAATAGCAGACAACGCCGGGATAAGTGGGAAGTTCGTTGTCCAAAAGGTTATCAATCACCAGCAGGCTATTTTGGTTCAGTTACATGTTACCGCATGTTTTCTTGTAAATTCATCTGCTAAGTTCCCGCTAACATTTGACTGCTGCTCTTCAAAGGTACTGTCAAATGACAATATAAGTTATGGCTACAATGCTGCCAATGACTGCTACGAGGACTTGATGGCTGCTGGAATATTGGACCCGTCAAAGGTTTAGTGAAAAACCCATCGATCAACTCAAACAAATGTAGTGGCGCTCCGATTTGAACTAAACTGATTAATAATGTTGAAAGTCATATACTTAACTCAAACATTTATTTATCCTGCACACATGTCCTAGGTTGTGAGGTGTTGCGTTGAACATGCTGCTGTTGTTGCCAAGACTTTTCTGACCTCTGATGTGGTGATTGTCGAGGCGCAAGAAAGCAAACCGGTTCGCATAAGGCCCCCAATGCCCCCTAGGAACCTGATTCCCCCAATTCCTGCATCAGGTACTATGCACCTTCATACAGGATAGACACATCTTCTTTTAAATGTCATACTTAGTTTTGGTGCCGTGTTTCCAGTTTCAGGTATTCGAGTATAGCATGCACACTCCTGTCCTTCGAACAGCCAATACACAGAAAATCAAAATGCATAGGATGATTCAGTTAGCCGGAGAATCTGGCAAGATGGCGAAGAGCACTGAAGGAAATACTTACACCCCCAAAACCCTTTCTTGAGGAGGGCGGAGTGATTGTCCTAAGGCTGTCCTTGCAGATTTTCCTCGCCAGAGAAGGGTCGACCAAGCTCAACAAGGTCTTATCAGAGCACTTCTGGCGACTCTCTCCAGAAAATTGGTATAGGCACACTAACTACAACGGTGGTTCCCACTTGTGCAGATTATGCATCAGATACAGACAAAAAAATGCATTATATGCAGACAAGTTTTTGCGAAACAAAAATATGGCCTCCTTCTGCTGAAGCAATTAATCACTCCTATTCGGTTATTATATTTTTAGACACAGACAAGCCCTGTCAAAAATAATTAAATTGTATGCTTACATGATTTGGCCTGTGTTGTTGGATAGTCAACTGTCAACATATCTTCTCGGGCAGATGTACTTTCTTAGGTTATTTTCACTTTATGTACTGATTATCTCTTCTCTTCCTTGCAAAGGAGCGTTGTTTCTGAATGCATACTAACAGAAGTTCCTAGTAAAACCCCAACCCCAGGACCCAGACATATATAGTGATATAGAACAGACAACCGAGACAGATGCATTCCTGAAGCATGCATGAATTGAGATGTTGGCAAATTGGAAAGGGTTAAAATAATAGAGGCTGGAGGCCCAAGCTTCCATGGCAAGTACTACGTATGTTTCACCACACAAACAAACACACGTACACCTGCAGATTACCAAGAGCAGCAAGCAAATGGCACAGGAAGCAATCAGCTGATGGCGGCAGCACCAGAAACTAGGTTCCTAGGTAAAGAATCAATCAGAGCCAGATTAATCGCTGTAAACTGCATATTACTCCTAAACACAGCTCCTAATCATTTGCTCGATGTCAATCGATCCTCACTCAAAGGCAGCGCCTCTCGTTCATCTCGATCCCCGCGCGAATTGTGTAGTTCCTCTGTTGGTGGTTCCTTCTGCGCCACACAAGATCGTGCGACTCGCTCGCTCGCGCGCGCCCCGCGCCCGCACGAGCTCTCCTCATCGGGATCCTCGCCGGGAAAGCGCGTCACGGTGACGGTCAGAGCTAAGAGTGGATTTCACTCAAGGTGCACACGCTGAGGACGCCCCACAAGTCTTGGCTGTTGCTATTAGCGAGCCTGCCCTCACATGAAAATCCCTATATCTCTTGCTCAAGCTGATTATGCTGTCAATTCTTAATTCGTTATTACTATTTGGTCTACTTCTGAATTATCATGGCACAGCTTACTTGCTTAGTACGCCTGAATTACGATTTTACCTTCGAGAAGCACATATGTGAAACTGAATAATTAAACTCTAACCAAATCAACCCAGACTAGAAGCTTGTTATGATTGCAGTACATAAACTTTTCAGAATTCTACCCCACGCTGAAGTTTTGTTGATGCATGACATGAGCTATATGCATTCCCCAAATACTACGGCTATATGACACAGTGCTATAGACCTGATTAGGCACGTCGATAGTACTATAACTCTTAGTTTAACTAACTGAGGATGGATGTCAACTAATCCTTCGATTCTAATTAACCCCAGTTAAGGTTCTGGGAAAAATGTGCCTGCATGTGTGCGGTGCCCGATCCCTAGAGAGATTGGTTGTTTTGGGTACTTTGTACGAAGTGTTTGGGCCACATAAGCACCCTATTCTTCATCACGTTGTATTGGAACTCCTTGCAAAACTTGCATGGACCGCATGCGGTGTAAAATATACTACAGTAGTAGTCTAGCTAGTACAGTAGAAACCACCATGGTTAATTGATTACTCACTGATTTCAGTAGTACAAGTAGAAAACCCCAGTATTATAATTCTAGTGTAGCTACATTGTTGCGATTAATGCATGCCACCAGTTGCTACATAGTCAGCTGAATCGGAACTATATAAATCAGGACCCAATTCAGTTATGGTTCTTATTGGATCTTGCCCTAGATATCTCTTTCCCAGTCCTAAAACCCTGTGCACGAGCATATTCATGAAAATGATCCCATGATTCCAATCAACTTGACCTAATTAACAATAAAAACTTCTCAGTTATACACTTGTTTACATCAGTTGCATGATTAACATTTTCTTTTGTGTTAAAAAAACATGTCAAATTATGAGTTTGCTTTTCCACACTCATAGTTTCAATCTTATCCAAGGTCTCATAGTTTCCGAGGATGGGTGCAAGACCACTTTACTTTCTAGTATGTTGGATTTTGATTTTTTTTATTGAAATACATAAAATGTATTTGGTTATTTTCACGCCCTTTATTTTGCTTAGGAAAAAAAATGTGCATGAATGGGTTCTGATGCATGGTAATACCAAATGTTTTTTCGACAAAGGGCGCTTTATTAACTCATAATTTAACATATGAATATGTACGTATAAATCTATTTCATTTCCGTCTTAATCATCCAAAAATTTCTTTGAACCATTTCCCCGTCAGTAGCACCTTCCCCTTCAAAGTTCTCTACACTGCAGCTCCTACATCAAAGATCTATATGTGTCATTGTCTCTTGTGTTCCCTTCACCTAATCTCCCACAAGCCACACCTACAACATTGTTATGTGCATCCCAAAATGAGGTGGTTGGTGGGGGATATTTGAGGATTATCCCTTCCAAACCCAAAAAATGCCCCCAAGTTTAACATATTAGTGGGGATTTTTCGGGATCCGGGATATTCCCCTCCGAACCCCAAAAATACCCTTGAGGTAAACAAGGCCCTAGTGCTAATGTATATCTATATATCGCAAATTTACACTCAACATTAATTGCAATCGGGTGAACTACTGATTGGTGTGTGCAGTTCAAGTTGGTACACTGTATATCTATATATTAGACTTACATTGTTCATACCTATATATATCTTGTATACATGTGTTTTTGGGTGGACTGGTTAGGACATGCAGCTCAAGTCATTCTACCTGAAGCCACAAAAATATATTTAACCCTTTACAAGTTTTAGAGTGACTGGCATTTTTAAGAACCGTTAATCCATTCTAATCTAACGGTGTTAAAATAGACGGTACCAAAGTAACGGTACCGTGGTACCAGAATATATGTGGGACCGGTACCAAAATTACATGGGTCTGTACCAAAATTATTTTTCTGTAATTATTTTTAAGTGCCGTGTCTACGCCGGGCCGCTTAGGCGCACGTCCTAGGTGCTGGAGGAGCGCCTTCATTCCTTCAGGCTGTCCCGCTTCCGCTCTGGTGACCTCAGCCATGACGGTCATGAGTAGACCGCCGCCGCAGTGGACGAGCTCGAGCGGAACCACGCGCAGAAGGAGGCGGCGACGTAGCAGTACATCCGGAGTTGGACTGAACCGTCGCGGGATCAGAGAAGGAAGGGGAAGGAGCAACAACAGGAGTCGCCGAGGCGAGGATGAGCAAGTCGGACTCAGTGGCGCGGAAGTCTGCGCCGGTGGAGCCGGAAACTGATGAGGGCGGCGTGGACGACTTCATCAACATGCTCCGGAAGCAGGCCCAGCTGCAGCGGCTCAACTACAAGGAGATGCTTAACAACGGAACGTGATACTTGCAGCTGCAGGTAGCTCGCCGGAGAAGAAGATCGATAGAAAGAGTTGAGTATGTGCGGAATGACATGCTGATGATTGCTTGGCCAGCAATAAGCACCATAGCAACATGCTCTCCCCTTGTGGATTGGGAGGGCAGCTCCATATATCATCAGCTGCCAAACCCAAACACTCATGTATCATCACAAAATACAAACTCCAAAGCAACTGCTGCAGCCTGTTAACCACCCCTAGAACAAGGCCAGCCTAACGAAGAACACCAGAAACACTTTCGGCTAGCAACTGAACATACGGAAACTGATAAAAAAACATACAGCCCAATGGTTTTACCAAACTGAAGGTACCTTCTTCATCAGAAGGCAGGACGAGGCATGCAGAGGAGCTCGACCGGTGCAGCAGCAGGACACTAGGAGGCATGTGAGCTTCCTTTTAACGAGCTCTACTGGCGCAACAGCAGGACTAGGAGACAGGGGAGCTTCTTCTTCACGAGCTCCATTGGCGCAACAACAAGAGGCTCTGGAGAGGGGAGTGGCCGTGAGCTGCCGGCATCGGCTGCTTCGGCGCGCCGCCATGGAGGGGATGCTGGGTGCGACCTGTTGCTGGAGGTTCGGGCAGGAACACGTGATCGACCTGGAGCTCGACGGGGCCAGGTGCAGCAGATAGACGGAGGAGGGTGATTGAACTGGAGCTCCATGGGCCATGGATCGATCGGCAGGAGCTGAACGGGTGAGCAGATGAGCAAGGCCGAACGAAAGACCGATGTGTTTGAAATGTGAATGTTGGGGCGTATATGTGCCAAAGTGCACATCAATTTTTAATCTACGGCTAAAATAAATCACCTTTAAATCAGTGGATAAGGAAATTTATACCCGTCGGTACCGACGGTACCCATGGGTACCGTCCCAATCACCGTAAAAGAGCTCTTAGCCCTTTAGATAACGATAACCACCCGATTTACCGTCCTCCCACCGGACACAAGATGTAGGGTTGTAGCCATATGTGTAGGAAAATCAGGGTGATTTCCATGGACATGCAATGCGTTGGTAGTTACCAATTCTTACAGGTCCACCATGCATACTTATTCCATTGTCCGTACATGTGTGCCATTTTAGACATTGGCATGAGATCTTATGTATTTTGCGCAACATTCTGTAGGTGGTACATGTGGTAGTAAAACTATGAACATTTATGGTCTTTTTGATTCCCATGATTCTAAGAACACGAGAATAGGAAGAACATATGATTGAAATATGACAGAAGTTTGTCATCGGAATAACAAAGCACCCTTTCCCAGAGGTTTGAGTGATGAGTGTTCTGCAAATTTTGCTATGAAATGTAGTTTGAAGGAATACTTAGAAAAACTCTATACATGATTGTCTTGTACAAACCAAAATACATCTAAGGATTTAATTTTACACCTGAAAATTCTTTGATCGAATTGAAGGCATCATCATAATACGAAACAGGTTTGCCAAAAGGTAAAGGGTATTCGAAGTTAAGTTCATGCATTTACAAGGGGAGGCGCCTAATATCAAGAAAAAGGACGGTTAACTGAAGACCGAGTTAATTATCCTCGCACTAATGTTTATCAACATAAAACTGCATATATATACCGTCGATAGATCCAAGATTTTCATTTAGTGAATAGCAGCTCGCACCCATGTCAATATGGACATATCAAGAAAATACTAACTGATCAAGACCGAGTTAATCTTTACTCCCACTGAATGACTGAATGTCATAATATATGGACATGTCAAGAAAGATGAACTGAAGACCGCGAGTTGATCTTTCCTCTCACTAATTTATATATTATCAACATAAAACTGCATCAGTCGATCGATCCAAGACTTTTTATTTAGTGATGAATAGCAGCTCTCCCCAAGCTAGCTAGTTCTTACTTGCTTTGGTAGCAATCAAGCGATCCGTAAACAAAGGCTGCTGGGAGCCTCGGGATCGTTATCGGCGTAGAATAATGCAGCTGACTGTCTAGCTCCGCGCGCGCAGGCCTCGACGATCATGGCCTTGCCTTGCATCCTACGTGAGCACTTTTATCCCCGTCCAGCGCCGTGGCGGCCGGCGTGTCAACTCTTCCCCGCCACCACCTCCCTCCCGCAGCTTGGTGCACCTGCATATATACAGTCTACAGGCCTCTCCCGCGTCAAAGATCGAAAGCAGCTACAGCTAGCTAATTTGGCGTGCATCGATCGTCTCGATCGATGGCTGACTTCTCGTCTAGCAACGGCGTCCCGCCGGGGTTCCGGTTCCACCCGACCGACGAGGAGCTGCTGCTCTACTACCTCAAGAAGAAGATCGGCTTCGAGAAGTTTGACCTCGAGGTCATCAGGGAGGTCGACCTCAACAAGATCGAGCCATGGGACCTCCAAGGTACTACTGCTTGTAATAATTAACATGTCTGAATTATCAATTCCTCCATGGTGATGCTGAATTCTTGATGTTATACTTGTGCCATGCATGGTGCGCGTGCAGAGAGGTGCCGGATTGGGGTAGCGCCGCAGAATGAGTGGTACTTCTTCAGCCACAAGGACCGCAAGTACCCGACGGGGTCGCGGACGAACCGCGCGACGACGGCCGGGTTCTGGAAGGCGACGGGGAGGGACAAGTGCATCCGCACCAGCTACCGCAAGATCGGGATGCGCAAGACGCTCGTCTTCTACCGCGGCCGCGCCCCGCACGGCCAGAAGTCCGACTGGATCATGCACGAGTATCGCCTCGAGGAAATCGACGAAGCCCAGGGCGGCACCAGCGTAAGCCCTCGCCTCCACGATGTCTCTCTTAAAATCATCACATGCATGTTCAAGCGTTGATGCATGCATGCAGTCCGCGTTAGCTAGCTGCCTAAAAGGTTGAGCGACTGTCGTGTTGATTGCAGGAGGATGGATGGGTGGTGTGCCGTGTGTTCAAGAAGAAGTGCTTCTTCAAGATCGCCGGTGGTGGGGGCGGCGAGGGCAGCTCGAGCCACAGCGCGGACGCCGGCGGCGGCCACATGGCCGTGTCATCACCGCTGGGTGGCCACGACCACACTAGCATGGGGTCGCACTACATGCACGGGATGCACCCGCAGTACCACCAGCAGCACGCCTCCTCCTTCTACTACTCCCAGATGCAGCCACCGGAGACGGCCTACTCGCACCACGTCCAGGTCCAAGACCTACTCACCAACCATCGTCCGGCCACAGACGCTTCCGGAGGCGGCGGGTACGACTTCTCCGGCCTGCCGGTCGAGCACCCTGGCCTGGACGTCGGCAGCAGCGACGGTGTCGCCGCGGATGGGCTGGCCGAAGGAAGAGATCAGACCAACGGTACTGCTTCTGCTGATCAGCAGTGGCAGGCGATGGACGGATTCGGCAACGGAGGAAGCGCCGCCGGGGTGCAGCAGATGAGCGCCATGAACCCCGGCCAGCGAGGCGGGGAGATGGATTTGTGGGGTTATGGCAGGTAAATTCTACATCGCCAACACATGAACAAGTGCATCTGCATGACTGCATGCAGAATGGTGCATCGATCGGGACCTGCAAATGCTGGTTAATGGAGAGTCAATATTGGTTTTTGGTGTTCTGGATGGTGTGTATATGTTTTATCATTAATTTGTTGTTTCTTGATGTAATAAGAACCAAGGATACATATTGGTGTAAGACTGTACGTAGTGATTAAATTGTGTGTGTACATTGCGTGCATGGAGAGAAAAACACAAGAATTTAAAAGTTTTGGGGTTTTCTTGTCATGTATGGATTGGGGAGTACACAGATGTAGCCTGTAGTAGTTGTACTGGCACTACTCCAGTAAACTTGATGATGAGAATTAAGTTCGTTGTTGTATTTTACTTCATACAATATTTATCTATCAGTCTTGCAAGGTTCTTGATTAGCGAGATTAAGTATAACATTAATGTGCCCGCTTATATACATTTGTCTTTTTTGCAATGATATATTAATTCAGGCAATTATTTGTGATTACTCGATTAAAAGTGATCAATTTATGACTCAATATATCGTTAAACTTGCTCAAAATGATTAATTCCGTACAAACCACCACCTCAGGAGCTGCGCGGGGGTGGGAGGGGTGTGTTGTGAATTTAGAGGCCGCCTCAACAACCTAGTAGGCATCAACCCACTCGATTACTCCTCGCTCTATGTAGAGGAAAACCACATTGAAATGTAGAATCTCTTGTTGCCAAACCATTTTGAACGATAGATTCAAATTTGGTAAAAATATGTCAAAACCTCAAAAACATCCTCCCAAAAAGCAACCTATCAACTATGCATTAAAAAACAAATGATTAACAATTTGTCTGTAGTCATAATTTCTAATTTCATGCCATGTAAAACAATTTGAAAATCTAAATTCTACATGGCACCTTTAAATCCCAAACTAAAATCTTCGCTCAGTAATTGTTAGCTACACGCCCTTGTCGTTATTGACTTTCAATAGGACAAATTTATTTCTGTTTTTCCTTCTCCCTATATCTCATCTCTTCTTGACAAATTTATTTATTCAAATAAATCCAAACTTCTTATTCCTTTATTCCAAACGGTACCATAGGAAATTTTTCTGTAAAATTCCTATCCTTCAAAATTCTTACCATCTTCCTTTGTTCCAAACGGGACTTAGCTGATTATTTAGCTTCGACATGAGCATGCATTCGGTAACTTATATCTTGTAATCTGGTTAAAACCTAGTCATTGCAGACTGAACGCTCTAGAGTAATTGATTTTCTGTACGTAGCGGTTCTGAATTCTCTGAATTCTTGGATGTCTACTGAATATTATAGCTACTAGTAAAATGCCCGTGCGTTGCTATGGGCAGAAAAAACATCTTTTCATAAAATAATTATCGGCCCAATCCAAAATATACTAAAAAAAATGGATCCAGCCGCATAACCAGTTGGGTAAGACATAATAATCATGAATTAATGTGTTCATATCTAGTCTAGCGAGTTCAAATGGTTAGGATTTCCTTATATACTAAGGACTCGGTTCTTTTTCTCTTGTTTGAATTCTTGGTTTCGTCATTTCCTTTGTCCTTGATGGTGAGAATCGTGGTGTTTCTTTTCGCGGTGGCTCTAGTTAACGCGATGTATAGAAATATAAACACATGAATTCTGGTCAAATCAAAATAGTCGTGTGTTGCAACGGGTTTAAAACTAAACCAAACTCTTGAGGTTTGAAGTATAGCACGAGCTTAATTTTTATTATTATTCGGGAATTAGCTAAAAAAAATCCTCTTATTTGTTGCATTATAGTAAATACGCACAAAAGTACAAAAAAACCGTTTGCTTTATAATTTTGTTTGTTTGTATCATAAATATTGAAAAGTATGAAATCATGATGCAAAAAATCACTTATTAAAGTACATGGGTATTTCAAAATATTAGCTATATTTTTTTCTTGAGAAAAAGTTATAAGCTAACTTTGAATGTTTAAATAAATAGATGTTTTGTATGAAAATTTAAAAAATTTCTCTGAAATTTAATTCTTAATTCTGTAGTAATGTTATATTATCAATGAGTATAGATGTCACTGACCATCATTCTCCACACAACAGAACATCCTTTACAATAATGATTTATCTATTCCACAACAAAGTATTACATAGTATTAAACTTTGGCAAGTCATTTATTTCAACTACAAAGCACCACCTACATAGCATGTTCATAGTTTGGTCTCAAAGGCAACTGATCTTGCTCAGAGCTCTAGTTACATTCAAGAAATCATCTGCCCAAATCCATCTGCATCACACCCTACCACCCTACCGTGAGGATACAAATAGTCAAATAGCATCTTCACCAAGCAAGTATTAATTGTGCCCACCGTGTTTCCCTGCCTCGGCCGGACCGTCGTGGGGGCGCTCTGCTATGCTTCCACCGTGTTCCCTCTGTCAGCATCGAGCCCTGCTCGTCTGCATCTTAGGAAGTCAACTCGTTTGCAATTTCTTTCAGTGAAGATGGTGCTCTCGCCACCACGCTCGAACGTTGTGTCTGCTGGCGGCGCGAGCAGAGGAGAGAGAGCGTTTAGAGCGCCTTGAGCATGTCCTCGAGTTGAGCACCTTCACGACGCCGTCGTCGGTCATCGGCGCGTATCGCCTGGAGCGCAGGGTCCTAGGCCCGCGAACACGTGGTTGAGGGAGACGCAGGCCACAACGTCCACGCCCTTGGCGCGGAGCTCCCCATCCTTGGCCATGATTGACATCGAGAGGTGCTTCTGAGTGCAGGTGGGCGTGAACGCGCCTAGGGCTTCAGCTCGCCATCGGGGAGTTAAAGTAGGAGAGCTTTGCGTCGAGGAGTTGGCCGCCGACCGCAATGGAAGATGCGACTGCAGCCGGCGTCGTAGTTGCTGAGAAGCCCGTGGACGTCCAACTCACGCCCATCATCTCAGCGCCCTCGGCGCACCTGATTGTTGCCGGCATTAGTGGCCAGGTCAACGACTATGTCTGGAAGACTGGAAGGGAACTATGACGGCGGATCCGCAAACGGGAAGGCCATGAGGGCTAAGGACAATGAAATGGAGGAGCACACGGCCGGAGCTGAACGGCGAGGCGACCTCGATGCGGACGGTCGGCGAGGGACGGGGCCGCGATTGGATACTTTCTAAAGATTGCTAGATCTGCTGCTAGAGATGAGTAGCTGGGCCTCAAGTCATGATCCTCTGCCAAAGCACCACGTCCGTGTGCAGGGAGAGACGAACTGCCACCGGATTCGCGGGATGGGATGTTAGGGAGGGTGGGGCGCCGCCGACGTGGGATGCAAGAGATGCGTCGGACGACCCTGGAGACAGTGCCGACGGGGAAAGGAAAGTAGGAAGTGTTAATGGGACCGGACAAAATATCTGAATCGTTTTTTTTCCACTTGCGGGTGGCAGTGGTGGGTAATATTTTAAAATTACAGGGATAGAATCGGGAATAAAAAGTGACGTACCATACTCAGCTTAATCCGTATTATATAGTAGAGATAGAGATTAAGTGTCTAACAGGGCAAATCCAGCAACAAATATCCGGCTGGGCTGATCAACGGCAACTGGGCCGCGTATCTAACAGAGCAAGGCCGGTAACCCAGCAAGAGAAGCGGATACCATGGGTCCACGACGATCGACCTTAGCTGCTGCCTGCTACAGTTGTTTTTTTCTACCGAACCGCAGCCTGCCTCGCTCGAACCTAGCTCACGCGCCGCCGTGGCGACCTAGGCAGCGCTGCCTCGCCGAGACGCCGACCTGCCCCGGCACCCAGTCGGCCGACCTCGCCCACCCGCCCCGGCACCCCGTCGGCCGACCTCGCCCACCCGCGATCCCGCCCCCTTCGGCCGATCTCGCCGGCCGACGGCCCGCCCCTCGCCCCTTGGCCTTGCCGGCGCTCCAATCCGACCACCGCCGCCGTGTGGACAGGGGCAGTTTCAGGCCAGCGCTACCGCTGCCGACCGCCGCTCCGCCAACCGCAGGGTAGGTATATCTCAGATTTTCAGCCCCATGACTCAATACTAGTATGAATTTGTCACAACCAAATAGGGATCATGCCGCAATTTTGTATGAAATGCCGAGAGGTGTTCTTGGAAGTAAGTGAAGATGACATTGTTGAAGCCTTATGGCAATGCGGCGGTGTATAGAATTCCTACCCAGGGCAACCAGTTATTGCGCAATTGCCCTTACCCAGGGCTTTGCTTGAATCCTTGATACGCGCCTGATGGATACTGCGGATGTATTCCCCTAAGAATTTCCTACTGGATATTCTTTTATTGAAAGAGAGCTGTCTATAGCAGAACAAAAATGTAGTTGTTTATAGGATTATGCATGGATGTTAAGGGACATTTCAAGTTTGCAACTGCTCCTCTCAATTCTGTCAAGTGGCATCTAACTTGTGGATCAATTCTTTTCTAACAAGGAAAAACATCATGCAGGTTCACAATCTACATCTTTGGAAATGCATCCTCATTTGACCCTACACAGGCATCCTATGTGTGCTGAGGTATCTCTATACTGATTTACTGATCTCTGGGTCTATCTGAAGCCTTAGCATTTTAAATGTATATTTTGGACCTTTTCTAATACAACTTAATGTCAATTTGGTGCTCAGATCATTGAAGAATTCCAAAAGTGCCATGTGGATCACCCCATAAAAAAGTTCTTTGGTGAATGCACAGATCTTAAGATTAAGCTAGATCGTTGCTTTCGGCAGGAGGTACACACTTATTCTCGTTGTTATGTAAAACTACCTGAACCTACTAACTTAAAAGAGTTGATACTGAAATTTAGTTGTTTTTTCGTATATCATAATTTATACTGAAGAAACCTTCTCTCATGCTACTCTGCTCAGAAAGCTGTGAAGCGGAAGGCAAACTTTGAAGAGAGCAAGAAATTTAAAGAACAATTGCAGGCTTATAAAAAGGAAATGGCTGAGAAAGACAATGAATCATAGTTTGCAACACAGGACAAGGATCTGATTTCTAGTGCTTTGTTCGGCAACCAAGTGGCTTCCACTTCGTGAAACGAAATGTCAGATTTGACTTTAAATCATCTGTACCACACATATGTACTGTTGAATAAGGGTACACTTGATGAATTATAGTTTATGGATATGCATTGCATTTTTGAAGTCTGAATTTCCTCATGTGGTTATGTTACTCATGTTAGTTCATTTTCAGTAGCAATTAGAAGCTCTGTGGGATATTTGGACAACAATTGTTGCTCTATGTTGGTTTGCACTTCAGGATTTTGTTAGAACAATTTGAAACAGTTTACATATAAACCAGTCAAATTTCTGGTACTCTGCTTCTGGATTTTGCTTGTTTCATATTGGAACCAGCCTGTTAGGTAGTAAGAGCATCTGCAACCAAGTGGCATCCACTTTATGAAATGAAATTTCACTTTGACTTTAGATCATGTGGACTACACATACTACTGTTGAATAAGGTTACAGTTGATGAACTATAGTTTGTGGACATCAATTGCATTTTAGAACTGTGATATTTTCTCGTGTGGTTATGTTACTCATGTTAGTCCTTTTTCAGTAGCGTTGGAAGCTCTGTTGGATATTTGTACAACAGTTGTTGCTCTATATTGGTGTTGTACTGTGAGGATTTGTTAGACACCTTAATAATAAACAGTTTACAAGTAAAACCAGTAAATTTTCTGGTACTCTGTGTCTAGAATATCCTCTGTCTATATAGAAATCATCCTGTAAGGTAGTAAGGGGTACTGGGTGCCGATATTTAGTTGCCAACCACCCTTCGGTTACTAGGCAGGAGAGGGTAAAATGGTATCTGGTTCTCTTCTAAGTCCATATGAAATTGTTGGTTTTGAGGCAAGTAAGTAGATGGAACACTTTTGGCCCTACAGTAACATAAATATGGATGGCTTCATTTTATTATTTGCCCCCATTTTGTTTTAATAATTTGCTTTTATTTTGTCCGTAGAACCTTCCATGCATCAGCTGTCTTTCTTTCTTTGGATGATTCTATGTTCATCAAATGGATGAACTCTTGGAGCAGTTCTCAAATTGAATTTTATTATATGGAGATTGTAGAAGGCCTTGCCTGACACCTGAAACAATAGAGGGTTTTCTTCTGTGATCTTGAATGAGTGCTGTGCTGGCACCTGAAACAATAGAAGGCCTTGAATGACGGCTTATTTTACATTAATATAATTTTAAAAAACCTAGATAGCTAGGGCGCCAGTAGCCATAGCCTACTTCTTCTCGTCGTTCGACGGGCCGAGGATGAAGTAGTCAGTGGACTGGTACAGGTGCAGCGGTGGTGCTGACGCTGACAAGTGCAGGGGGTTGGATGGCCCTTGGTGCTGACGCTGACAAGTGCAGAGGGGTGGATGGCCCTTGGTTCTGCTCCAAGACCACACCGTCCACGGCGCGTACCAGCGGAGCTTGCTCCTCGTCCTCCTCCTCGTCCGCCTCTTCCTTCTTCACCTCTTTCACCACGGGCTCCGCTACAGCACGGCCAGGTGGGCTCAGGACGGACACTGAGCGGACGCTCCGTCTCTGTTCGTAGAGACGCAAGCATGACTCAAATTTATAGATCAGAATGGGTCGCGGCGGACAGAAAGCAGACGCATAGCTTATTTATCTTGCTGTTTTTGTTTAGCACGTAGACGGACGCCGTTGAAGTTGCCCTCCGCAATAAGCAGCATGGGACATGAGTGTGTGATGGCGCGAGAAAGCTCACAGCCGATAAATCATAAACGCCCGGACAAGAGTGAGAGCGTCAGCACCCTTGGCAGTAGCGAGTTGAGCTTTTGACACTTTAGCTGTTTAGCATCACAATTTACAAGTGTGTAGAGTCATCATAGCCTCTGACTCACGCTTGCACCCTACCAACCGCATGTTTAATCGCTTAAAATATTTGTTTTCTTTCTCGGACTGTATGTAAGTGCCATCACATTGTAAACTGGAAGACAGTCTGAAGTACGATTCAGGGAGGAACTGCAGGGATAGAGCGAGGAAGAGCATGGGATCGAGAGAGGAAGAACAGAGTGCGATGGAGCCTTTGCCTCTCCTGAGTCCCTACCAAATGGGACCCTTCATGTTCTCACACAGGTGAGTGAGCCTGTAGAACAAACAAGAATCAATCTGCATTTGGACATCCATACTATCTACTATCTATTTCACTTTTCTGATCGACGCAGGATCGTGCTGGCGCCAATGACGAGGTCGAGATCATACGGCAACCTGCCGCAGCCGCACGCCGTGAAGTACTACGAGCAGAGGGCGACGGAGGGCGGCCTCCTGGTCGCCGAGGCCACGGCCGTGTCGCCGGACGCGCATGGGATGGGGCTTATCCCGCACACCCCTGGGATCTGGACCAAGGAGCAGGTCCAGGCCTGGAAGCCCGTCGTGGACGCCGTGCACGCCAAGGGTGCCACTTTCTTCTGCCAGATTTGGCATGTTGGGAGAGCGTCCGACATGGGTATGATTCTGGATTTTATTTCTTCAGACAAGGCTTGCTGTACTTCAGATGAACTTCACAGTAGCTGCACGCCCAAAGTGAAATGAGCATTTGGGTATTTCGTCTGAAGGACGCACAGCTCTGATTGATCTTTTGTGTGTTTGCCGTCAGTGGAACGACCCATCTCAAGCACGGATCAGCCGATAGAGAAGAATGAGGAGAACTACTTCGTAGATTTCTCAACCCCAAGGCGCCTAACCGTGGAGGAGATCCCTGGTGCCATCAATCATTTCAGAATTGCTGCCCAAAATGCTATGGAAGCCGGTAAATAAGTTCACTTGATGATCGAACTCAAAGATCGATGGAAAAGATTGGCGATTAATTTGAAGAACAATAAACCCTGAAATATCTGTTTCGTGAGCGATGCCAATGTGTTTGTGTGTGTGCATGCGTTCAGGGTTCGACGGGGTGGAGGTGCACGGCGCCAACGGCTACCTCCTGGACCAGTTCATGAAGGACGGCGTCAACGACCGTGCCGACGAGTACGGCGGCAGCCTGCAAAACCGCTGCCGCTTCGCCCTGGAGGTGGTCGACGCCGTGGTGGACGAGATCGGGCCCGACCACGTCGGCGTGCGCCTCTCGCCCTACTCGAGCTGGCTCAGCTGCCGCGACTCCGACCCTGACGCGCTCGGCGTCCACATGGCCCGGGAGCTGAGCCGGCGCGACGTCCTGTACCTCAACGTTGTGGAGCCCGAGATTGCGTTCGCGGAGGACGGCGGCGGCGAGGCCACGCGGCTGGTAATCCCGCATAAGCTGCACGGGATGCGGGAGGCCTTCGAGGGCACGCTGATGGTCGGCGGAGGGTACGACAGGGAGGAGGGAGACTGGGCCGTCGCCGAAGGGTACGCCGACATGGTCGTCTACGGCCGACTGTTCCTGGCCAACCCCGACCTGCCGGAGAGGTTCCGGCGGAACCGGCCGCTGAACAAGTACGACCGGCCGACGTTCTACACCGACGATCCCGTCATCGGGTACACAGATTACCCGTTTCTTGAGGATGGTGGCGAGAAGGTGATCAGCGAGGAGAATGGCGTGATGTAGAAAATGGAGAAGAGCTGGATTCACTCGATGTGGATTCGCTTTGCTTCTTATGCTCATTTAGGAGAACGTTTGCTGTGGACTTTGCTTGATAATAATCTTGATACAAAAGGGCGAAACTAGAGATAATATGTCTTTGAGGAATCTTGATGTATTTTTGTTAGCGACCCTTCTCCCTGGCATCTGGGCCGCCATTGTTGCGCCGCGGCCTGCTCGGAAGCAAGAGTGGACCATATGTACCAGCGACGAGTCTACATGACGACTGCTTCTGTCTTTCATCTCTTTCGTCTTTCTCGGGTTACCGGGGAAAGGTGGCCCTTCGCGCGCGTGAGCTACTGCCGCCACGTGGATACGTAAAACTACAAAATTCAGTTTATACGTACGACTAAACTTAGTGTGTACAAAACATACACAATCCAAAGTACAAAAAAAAAGTTTGTCGAAACCTATCAATATGGGATCTAGTTTTGAATATCTCGACGTGAGGAGTTCAAAAGTGAAAACGGTTCGTAAATCGGATAGACGGTTCTCAAGATATTTCGTTTTTAAAAAACGAATCTCAAAATAAATGCATGCTGCCCACCACCAGGTAGGTATCACTTGTCAGCGCGTGGAGAAAAGGTAAGAGCAGAAACGAACGAAATTGCGACACTTGTTAGCACCGAAGCGCACGCGCATGGACCTTTACCAAGGGAACCCTTTTTCTAATAATTTCCGTCTTTCTCTGTTCCTTGTAATGGTGGAATCCTATTTTCCGTACAGCGGAGATAACCTGTCCTCGCGTGCCCCTACGCGCGTATTGGGCCGGCCCAGGAAGACGAGTTTTTCAGGTTAGTTCTCTGATTCTTTTTTTATATGTTTCTTTTCTTTCGTTTGAATGTTTTATTTTTCTTTTCGTTTCCTTTTTTTGCTGTTTCTTTTTTTTACATTTTTTATTTTCTGTTTGTTTATGGATCTATGGAAACCAATGTTTCAGAAAATGTTCAAAATAAAAAAAATAGTTTTTGAATTTGTTAGTACTGTTTCAATTTTTGAAAAATGTTCAAAATAAAAAAATGTTCAGAACTAAAAATGTTCATAATAAAGAATGTTCAAATTTCTAGTTTTTTCCATAGTTTTGTTTAAATTTTCGTTTTTGATTTATTTTTTATTTTTTCCTCTTCTACTTTTCCGTTCATACAATTTTTCCGTTCATAGACTTTTTCTATTAATACACGTTTTCTGTGTACTTTCTTAAAATTTGTCTAAAAATAATTTCTGTTCAAATAACTTTTATTCACTTTAAAAAAAAATCAAATTTTTATAACATTTGCAAACCCTAAACCCTAAAAATAGAAAAAACATTGAAACCAACCGGACAGAAGGACGTGGGCCAGCCCATATAGCGTCAGGTGGGGGAGAGGGGTGCACGGACGCCTGTTACGTCCGCATAACGCGGAGACTAGGGGCTCACCTTGTAATGGCTTGAATCTCTGAATCCTTGACTTGTACTTTAATGGACAATCAATTAGATACTTTGTATTAGTGTCTTAACATTTGGTATTTAGAGCCAGGTCACCACTCTTCCCCTCCAAATCCAGGAAAAAAAAATCTTCACCACCAGCCATCTCAACCACTACCTACCACATGTTCGACGAAATGCCGAACCACAAACTCTTGTGTCATGAAGGTCTTCTTCATGTCAGGATGAGCCAAGCGAATCATCCTGTGTCTGTTGAGAACGGATTTTTTTTATGATTAATCTTCAGTTCGGCTTTCATTTTCGTTACAGTTTGAATCTAATGGTTCTAAATCGACAAAATTCTTGGTCACTCGAGAATTGGCAAATGGTTGGACATGTCTTAAAATTTAGACCTTACCCTATGCGCGTGTTTGTAAGACCTAAGTCTGTGTGATTCGCTAAAAAAGAAAGAAATAGAGACCTCTTGGCTCTTATATGAGAGTAACTCTTCTCATACCTATGTACGAATAATAACACACACATGTATAATTACACAAAATTAAATATGAATATAAATACATAAAGAACGAATGTGCACTTACACAAGTCTTAAAAGGTATAGCTAGTAATTAATATAGTATGCCGTTTGCTAAACAAAACTTGTCTCACTTTGGGTGTGGCATGGTTAGTTTACTAACCACCACCGGAGCATTGTATTAGCATGCTGATTGAGAATGATAATTTTTTGCATGCCCCTCATTTATTAATAAATATGGTTAGTTTACTAAGCACCACCGAATCACTGTCTCACTTTGATTTTTTTTTGCAGAGGCTTGGTTCTTCCCCTATTTTGAAAAAGATGCATCTCATTATCTTTCGTTTATGTTTTATTTCATCCAATTTTTTTGGATTGATCTAAGATATATCTCATGCAATCCCAAATCTCATGCTATTCAAGGTTGAAATGTCCATGTTTGGGAAATGGGAAGTGTCTTGAGTCTTGTGCTACCTAGAGAAAAATGTTACTCGATCTCACATATCTTTGGTGGGAAACAAGTTGGGTGGCTTCGGCGTATGATTTGTATCCCAACATAGAGGATTTCCATGTTGGTAATCGGGTGTCAGTGTGTCACCCAATTGATGCTTTTGTTGTAATACAATTCACATAGATATAGTAGTGAGTATTATATGGAAACAACAACTCAAAGTGTTTCAACCTAAGACATTGTCTTATATGTGGCTTGACACCATTACTCATTATATGTTGGTGTTGCGATTTTCCTTCTCCCTCTATTTTCTGAAAATAAGGTGTATATTTTTTTTTGAAAAGTTAAACATTGTAAAGTATGACTAAGTTTTAAGAAAAAACATTTACTTTTACAATACAAAATTAATACCGTTATAAAAATCAAGAAATAAAGTTTCATGCGGTGTTAATGTAGTATTGTAGTTGTTGGTCATCTTCTCTAAAACATTGGTCAGACTTTTACATTGCTTGACTTTTCTAATAAGGATGGATCATTGTGGGATGGAAAGTGTACATCACATTTTCGACGGTTGAACATCAGAGATGATGTTACAAATCGGAATGGAGAAAATAAAAAACACGCCATGACACACACATGACAATCCTCCGACCCTCAAGTGTGAGACACCATTCTATGCAGAGTAGGCCCTTTACGGACATGTGACATCATGCAGGGGTAGAACTCCCTTAGGGCAAGGTAGGGCAGCCGCCCTACCTTGAGTTTTGGTAACCATATTCATATACACATGTTTATCCCGAACAATTTGAGTGGTTGAACGTAAAAAAACGGAATTCGTATGCGAAAGTTATGATTATATTAATGAACACTGTAGAAAACCAATTACTAAATTCAAACTACGACTGAACTCTTCCTCTTCACAATAGCTAATTCCAAATCTAACAAAATATGACTCTAAACAATGTCATGTGTGGTATTTATAAAGGTAAACCATCATATCACCGAGTTGATTTTTTTACCATGTGGACACCTTCTTTGGAGTTCGCCCTACCTAAATTTTTTTTTGTCCTCCGCCACTGTCAGGTAGAAAAAGAGATCCAAAATGTAGTGGATTTTTTTCACTTCCAAGTTTTAGTGATCTCTATATTGTAAAATATTTAAAAAAGAGTTTCCAAGTATTAAAAATCAGAATATATTATGCAAGTTGTCAATGATGTATCTCACATACGAGCAAAATCCACGGTTTGAAATACATTATATTTTGAGATTTTATCAGTTTTATGTAGCTCCTAACACACAAAAAATCTGCATTGTAATTTTGCATGTTTCTATGATGTATCATTGACTACACCCAATTTTTTTCTTCATATTGTTTTGAAACTTCTAAAGTTAGATTTTGAGCTTTTTAAAATAAACCGATCACCGATGCTCCAAAAGCAAAATGATTTGTCGGTAAAAAACGTGGTCTTTCTTGCAGCATCTCCATGACTGTGATCTCAACAAGTCAACAAGATAGCCTCTTGCTGATTGATGACCCACAAGTATAGCGGATCGCAACAGTTTTCGAGGGAAGTAAAACCCAAATTTATTGATTCGACACAAGGGGAGACGAAGAATACTTATAAGTCTTAACAGCCGAGTTGTCAATTCCGCTGCACCTGTAAAAGCACTAGTAACAGTGGTGATGTGAAAGCAGCAGTAATATGAGAGCAGTAGTAACAGTAACAGAGAGACAGTAGCACTAGAGAACAGTTGCTTGCGTGGAGTTGACTTAAGAGCAATGATGATGACAGAAGGACCGGGGTTCCCAGCTATCTACACTAGTGGCAACTCTCAAATAACAAGTGTCGGGTGAACAAATTACAGTTGAGCAATTGACAATACTGAAATAACATTAAGTGAGAATATCCAGATTATTAATTAAGTAGGCATGTTTTTCATATATAGTTGTGCGTGCTCGCAATGAGAAACTTGCATAACATTTTTGTCCTACCAGCCCGTTTGCAGCGGGGCCTCTAGGGAAACTACTGGCAATTAAGTTGCTCCTTTTAATTGAGCACCCGAGCAAACCATTAACACTTGGTGAAAACATGTGATCCTCACATCATAGCCATTTCCTCCGGTTATCCCAATTGATGTCACTTTGGGGCCATCGGTTCCGGATAATAACATGTGCATACAATTTGTAGATACAATCTAAGCAATAAATATAGAGCTCAAATATAAGATCATGCCACTCGTGCACTAGTGACAAGCATTAAACACAACAAGATTGCAGCAACAATAACTTCACAAACTTATATAGATAGACTGGTCATAATGTAACAATTCATCGGATCCCAACAAACACAACACCGATTACATCGTATGGATCTCAATCATGTATAGCAGATCATGAGAACATTGTATTGAAATACATGGGAGAGAGAGAGTACCAACTAGCTATGGCCAAGAACCCGCAGTCCATGGGGGAACTACTCACAAACCATCATGGAGTCGAAGTGGAGGCGGTGGAGTCGATGGAGATGGCTCCGGGGGTCAATCCCCGTCCCGGCAGGGTGCCGGAACAGGAACTTCTGGCCCCAAATATTTGTCGGCGATGGTGGCGGCGCTCGAGACCCGTGGAGGAAAATATGGATTCCTCCTAGGGTTTTTGGTCTGGGAGGTACTTATGGGCGAAAGGGCGATGTCGGTGGGCGCCCGAGGGGCCCACACCACCTCCTGGCGCGGCCAGAAAGGGACCCGCGCCACGAGATGGTGTGGCCGCCTCGTGGCCCCTCTCCGTCTCGTCTTCGGTGTTCTGGAACGTTCCTTTTCCAAAAATAATTTCAGGATGTTTCTTTTCTAATTCCGAGAATATTTCCTTAAGTACTTTTCTGAAACCAAAAACAGCAGAAAACAGGGAACTGACACTTTGGCATCTTGTTAATAGGTTAGTCTCAGAAAATGCATAAAACTATATAAAATGCATATAAAACATGTAATAACATGGTATAATATAACATGGAACATAAGAAATTATACATACGTTGGAGACGTATCACTGATCTTGCAAGTAAACCTCAACAACCGTTTTTTTAGGCAAAGGGATTTTATTACTTAAGAGTTATAAGCATTACACCCGGCCTCTTCATAACTAAGATGCACACATCCACCAATTCACGAGTACCCAATTCAAATCCGAAAAAAATAAAAAAAATAAATTACATATCATAATGAGAAAATTGTAGATCTGCCTAGGGAATTGGTAGATCTATCTGGAGTCTATGCTGGCAACCATGCCGCAGCCTCCAGTCTCAACGCCACCTCCGAAAACCCGGTGCTCCACACGCTGCAGGGTCGCCCAAGCACGTAGCGTAGCTGTGCACCGATAACCTGCATAACAGAAGCATTTTTATCATTAAAAATCTTGTCATTTCTACATAGCCACATCGACCAAATAACTGCAATTGCGCCCATCCTACTGAATAGTTTGAACCTAGGATCCACGCCATTTAACCAGTTGCCAAAAATATTAGCAACAGTACGCGGTGGATGTAAGGAAGAACCTATCTGAATGGCTGACCATATAGACCTGGCGAATTCGCACTGAAAGAATATGTGTGTAATGGTCTCGTCGTGATGACAGAAAACACACTTTTTAGTTCCGTCCCAATTACGCTGGGCAAGATTGTCTTTTGTAAGAATTACACCCCGACGAAGATACCACGCAAACACTTTAGTTTTCAGCGGTATCTTCATCTTCCAAATTTTGTTGTTATCTTTAATATCGACTGAAATTTCGGGAAGAATAAGAGCTCTATACATAGAATCAACCAAAAATTTACCATTCTTCGTAAGATTCCATTAAAATCTATCTAGAACTTCCGAGAATTAGACTGAATCCAATCGGAGAAGCAAGCCATTCCAGGATGCCTGTCTCACGTCAAATAAACTTATTCTGAACGAAACATCTGATGGGTCGGAACCAAACACCTTGAACAACCGTCTGTTTAAACGAGACAAAATATTTGTCATTTTCGTTAATAGAAAGAAGTTTCAAGAGTTTGAAAAGTTGAGATGTCTAGACAAAACCTAGGACTTCTACAAAAGCCTACTATCACGACATTACATTGTGAAGAAGCCCCGGCCATTGCCCACAACTTTAACTCCTCTTTTACTCTCTCGATTACAAGGAAAGCGGGAGAGACGTGATGGCGGAAAACTCTAGCATTCATTTCCTTCCAAATCTCCCAACAAACAAGCATTGGAGAGGCCAACCCTTATCGGAAGCCATATTAGAGCATCCACAGGGCATGGACTCTTGATGAGGCGCTTAAAACTTAAGGTACACAAGCGTCAGCGCTGCGAGATGTAAGTTTTTCTAAGCGTCAAACATCTAATTATACGTCTTACGCCCAAAAGCTGTTGGGATTGAATGTACAAACCGTCAAAATAGCCGGGAATATTTCCTAGCGCCTCTAAGCTAGGGTCTTTAACGTTTGCAAATGAGTTCCATGCGCACCCGTTAAGAATTTGAAGGTCCAATTCCTTTGGGCAAATTGACATTTGAAAAGGATTCCTGTAATTATTCCACCATCTTTTAGCAACACAAGATTCCTCAACCAACCGTGACGTGACAGGTTCATTTAATCAGGCCCTTTGGCGGCTAAGTGTATTAATAATACAAAGAAAATCGTTAAAAGGAGGACAGTGACACTTCGGCCGCTTGCCAGCATAAAACGAGAAAACAGGAGAGAAAGGAGAGCAAAGTCAGGGAAGGAAGATGGGCGACGCCGGCGCAGTCCTCCTCCTCACCCCCTACAATATGGGGAGATTTGAGCTCTCCCACAGGTCTGCCTTTCGTTCGCCCAATCTATCCTGTTCCTTGGTACGGAATTCCGAATCAGCGGCAAGCATCGAAGTATTTAGGTCTTCTTTGTAGGGGATTTCTGCAGCAGAGAAACCCATTTGGGTAGAGAAAACCAAATGAGTATCACTTATTTTCTCAAACGAGGAAGATTTCCTTTTTTTAAACTCCCAAATATGGAAAGGTTTATACTTAATACAGGGCATAGACTCTGCTGAAGGAGGACTTGAAATATTGACCTGCAGCAGATGATTTCCTCGTCTTTATTAATTTTCGTGTGAATGTTTTGCTACCCTGCTTTTTATTATTGGATAGTACTGCTGCAGCTTGCACTGTTGCTTGCACCTTGTGATATGATCCCCCCAAAAGCATACATCATCAGGATCATTCTGAAAGGTTGTGCTGGGATGTTGCAAACAATGGGAAATTGCCAGATTACGTATTTAGGTATGTGTAGGAGATTTTTTTAGGAAAAGGAAGGCAATGCCTCCAGCTCTGTGCATCCTCCTCGGATGCACACAACCATGATATGGTTACAAACTATGTCATGCATCATGGCCAAACACATCGATTACAAAAATATACAGACAAATCTCGTGTTCGCCTCACTACAACCATCTTCTCCGTCATAGTTGTGTGAAGGAGATGTATCAACACAGAGTCCGGTGTTTTTGGAAGAACAGCGAGTTTATTATTGTTAACTGAAATTATCTGTCATTATTGTGCAATTTTTCAATGAACAAACACTATTTGTAAGAGTTATACCCAAACGACTCCGCGCCACTTAAAATGTGTCGTCAACAAATGGCAAACAAAACTCAAAAATACATAAACAAATCCGATGAATTTCATGTGGAATATGGTATTTTTGTTACAACATGTGCCCCTGAATTTTGTTCCTTTGTGCCTGGACTTGCGCCTGAAAAACTAGTTCGATGAATTATGTCACTCTCCTTTTATTGATGATCCACTTGTTCCTGAGAGATTTTTGTTTTTGTTTAGGGTAGTTCTTGCACCACTGACAAGGGAGCGATCCTATGGAAATGTTCCTCAGCCTCATGCCATACTGTATTATCAACAGAGAACAACCAAAGGAGGACTTTTGATTGCTGAGGCCACTGGAATTTCAGACACCGCTCAAGGGTATGTGTGACGTACCCTTAGGCTGTGGCTTCTTGAAATCTCACTACTCATTTTCAATTTTTCTTTGCAATTGTATCACTTGTATAGATGATATTTATCCTGTTACCCTGTATACATTCAAGGTACAAAGATACTCCTGGCATTTGGACAAAGGAACATGTAGAAGCATGGAAGCCGATCGTGAGTGGGGTTCATGCGAAAGGAGGAATATTTTTCTGTCAGATTTGGCATGTCGGAAGAGTCTCTAGTCATAGTAAGTTTACTAGCTACAAAATAAACTTGTCTACTATCTAAGTGCAATCGTAATTTTTTCTCAAGCAGGAGCAGCTCAAATGGATTTAGATTTTTTGACACATGATCGTATCTTTGTTCAGGTTTTCAGCCCAATGGCCAGGCTCCAATATCAAGCACCAATAAGCCTCTCAAACCTGTACTGAGAGCCAATGGCATAGATGTGGCTACAATGTCAATTCCTAGGCGACTAGAGACTGATGAGATCCCTTTGGTCATCAATGATTTCAGGGTCGCTGCTAGAAATGCAGTTGAAGCTGGTAAGTAGCTTCTTTTCACATGGTGTGCTCCAAATATGAAGAGCATGCAAATTACAGACTTGTCATGCATCCAAATTAGTATCAGAAGAAAGTTAGCATAAAGGTTATCATGAATATTGTTTTACGTGTCCTGCCAAAAACCTAGTGAATTATTCAATACCACCCTGACTCCGAAAGAAAATGGATTACTAACCTCGATGCCTCGTATGGTGTGTAGGATTTGATGGTGTTGAAATCCATGGAGCTCATGGTTATTTGATTGATCAGTTCTTAAAGGACCAAGTCAATGACCGCACCGACAAATATGGTGGGAGCTTAGAGAACCGTTGCCGGTTTGCACTAGAAGTAGTCCAAGCCGTAGTTGATGAAATTGGAGCTGATAAGGTTGGGATAAGGCTCTCGCCATTTGCAAGTTACTCGGAAGCATCAGACTCAGACCCAGCAGCTCTAGGCCTATACATGGCACATGCACTGAGCAAATTTGGAATTCTCTACTGTCACATGGTGGAACCACGGATGGTGAATATTGGAGAAAAGTTTGAAACTCCCCATAGTCTTCGCCCCATAAGGGATGCTTTTAAGGGAACATTTATCGTAGCTGGTGGATATGGTCGCGATGATGGAAATAAAGCAATAGCTGATGGCTACGCTGATTTGGTTGCGTATGGTCGCATGTTTTTATCCAACCCTGACTTGCCTCGGAGGTTCGAAATAGATGGTCCTCTCAACAAGTACAATAGAGATACTTTCTACATCTCTGATCCAGTTGTCGGATACACTGACTACCCATTTCTGCTGTCCGATGACTAATTGGACCTTCAGGAATGACTCTTCCCCCTCTTCTCAGAGCATCTACCATATGTATATGTAGTGCTTAAGGAATAAGGTCGTTGGTTTGATAATCATATGTATGTTTACATGCAAGTAATAATACAAGGATTTACGATACAATTGCAGATCACACAGAATGAGCATATGAAGGCAAGAGGACATTTCCCCAACATCATTTCTGAAAAAGTCAATCTTGATCTACTTCAAATTCACAAGGTGAAAAAAGAGAAGCGGGTCTACTAGACACATGAGCTTGTCACAGAAGTAATTACTCAGCCATGTTTCAAATGATAATCCCTGATACTACTATAAAGCCATATCTGAAGTACCTGAAACTTGCCGCTTGTAAATGTCAGGCTTATAGATTAAATGGAATCTTATGCTCAGTGGATATAGCCACCTAAATAATACGAAAAGGAAGCATTATTAGTACATAAACAAGATATGCAAGGGCCAATGCTTGTGGTGCCTTTGGCATCATGGAAAAAAATCTTCAATTGGAACTCTGTATCTTGTGTTATTTTCTTGTATAGTTTTATACAAGTTTTAGAGTGGTTGGCATTTTTAACAGCCGTTAATTCATCAGATCTAACGATTTTACAGAAGACGGTACCAGATTGACGGTACCGGACGGTTCCGCGGTACCAAAATTTGTGTGGGACCGGTACCAAAATCATGTGGGGCCGGCACCAAAACTATGTGGGACCGATAACAAAATTACCTATTTATAATTTTATTTTTTTAATTAAAATTAGCATTTATCACTTGCTAATTTTAGGCCGGCACATCATGTTCAATCCTCCCCAAATTCCCCACTCCTCATCTCTTGCACTGCCGGCCATGGCACGCCGCTCGACAGCCCCTGCTCCTTGCGCCATTGCCGCGGGCCGCGCTCCTCCAGCACCACCTGGTGACGAGGCGTTAACTCGACAAGTCCCAGGGTTGTGCACCCCGGGTTGATTGATGGGGAGAGAGATGAGTGCAAGGTGATCACGACGGCTGACAAGCGAGGTTTACCCAGGTTCGGGCTCCCGGAGGATAACACCCTACTCCTGCTTGTCTGGTTATTGATGCGAGTAGCGATTACAATGGCGAGATTGCCATCTCGCTAGGGTTTGTCGTAGTGGTTATGAACGTCTCCTCTAGGACGGGCAACCCTCCTGGCTTTATAGGTAGCCAGGTCTCGGGTGGTTGATACAGATACGGTAGGTTACAAGACCTAACCGAGTTGGACTAGGGCACAAGGTACCCCGAGTGGGCCTTCCGCGGGCCTTTCCATCCTTGACGCGGCCCAGGTAGCATCATCGTGGGCTACCCGCAAGGTAGCCCCACGTCAGTAGCCCCCGAGTGCTTGGTCGAAGCGTAGAGTCGGACAAAGGACTCCTTCTTTCTGGACGCGCCGTTGGATTGCTTGATCTTGAGCTTGAACTCGAATTTCTTCAGTCGAACCAGCCACTCCCGATGGGAGTAATTTGTGCAGTCGAATTATTTTGTCTTCATCGTCTTTGCGAAGCTTGCTTCTGCTCAGCCTGCTTTTGGCTTACTTGTTGGATTGATTCGGCTGCTCGGGCTTACTGCGTTGCCATTCGAACGGTTTCTTCGGGTGCTCGGATCGTTGGCCGATCCTACTTTGCTGATTTCGGCTGCGAAGCCTACTACTCGAATTATTTCTTCGAGTTCTTCGGTTGATTTTGGAGCCGTTGGCTTGGTGACGTCATCGATGACGATTCGTCGCACGCCTCTGCGCCCGATGGGACGTGACGTGGTGGGCCCCGATGTCAGAGCTGACCGCGGTCCGCAGTTGTCACGTCTCCGAAGTGGGCGCGAAATTTGCGCGGCACGATGACGACGCCTCGGTTCCCGTGCGTAGTGGAGGGAGTTGGCGGCGACGGTTGGTTTCTCCGTGCGACACGTGGACGGATGGATGCTCTCGCTCGGAGCCATTGCCTGATGGACGGTTGAGATGCCGATCCTCGAGGAATAAGTACCGCGCTTTGGCTTTTGGGATGTCATCTTCTCCAATCCATTCTTGCCTTTCTTCTCCTCCTGCGCTCTGCCATTACCGCCGCCATCCCGAGCTCCAAACACTCCGTCCGTGCACCTTGCGACCTAGGCGATGGGCAAGCCGAAGAGCGTCGCTGGCTCCTCCGCCGCCACTGACGACGCCGGGGTGATGAAGAAGCCCGAGGGTGATTGGCAGAGGTCGTCGACGAAGAAGAGCGATGTGGAGCTGCTCCGCGCGCAGGGCATGCTGCCGCCCGCCGACCAAGTCCAGGTACGAGTCCCTGGCAAGGAGGTCTTCCCCACTCCTCGTGATGGGGAACGTGTTTGCTTCGCGGACTTCATTCCACGAGGCTTCGGGTTCCCCATGCACGATTTTGTGCGTGGTCTCCTGTACGCCTATGGGGTTCAGATCCACGATCTGACCCCCAATGGCGTCTTGAGCATCGCGGGCTCTATCATGCTCTGCGAGTGCTTCTTGGGTGTCGCGCCCCACTGGGCGCTGTGGAAGTCGCTCTTCCTCGTTCGCAAGAACGTGGGGAAGAGTGGGCTGACCTTCCCAGTGGGTGGCTTCGGAATCCAGGTACGCGGTGACACCGCGTACTTTCAGATGAAGAAGTCTGACTCCGTCCAAGGGTGGCGCCGGAGATGGTTCTACGTCCAGTCGAACGGCGACGGACTGGACGCATTCGACAGCAAGCGCGGACTGCGGAAGACTGGCGCCTGGGCGCACCCGCTGTCTGCCGTGGAGAAGGAGGCTGTGCGGCCCCTGCTGTCCCTGCTGCATGAGCTGACTCAGACCCTTGGGCGTGATGCGGGCGGCGTCTTTCTGATGGCCACCTTCTTCCATCTTCGGGTGCAGCCGCTTAGCGCTCGGCCTCACCCGATGTGGGCCGCCGAAGGCGTCAGTGCCAAGCCGCTGGAGGACGAGGAGGTGGAAGCCAGCGTCAGGTCCATCACCAACCTCCGAGCCGCGGACACGTGCAACGTCAGGTGCCCCATTTCTCCTTACGGGCCCTCTAACCCCGTTCCTGAGGTAAGTCTTTTATTGTCTTCTCTCTGACCTTGTTCGACTTGAGTCTACTTTTCTCTCTGATTTGACTTGTGTCTATTTGCTGCAGGGCCGAGACTTTTCGTCAGCTGTCCTCCCCTCCCTGAGAACGGGCCCGACGACGAGTCGAGGTTTGTCGAAGAGGATGATGAGGACGAAGAGATTCCCTCCGCGCATTCTCCCCGCGACGAGGTGGAGGAGGAAGTTGAGGTGGAGGAACCCGCGAGGAAGAAGCGGAAGCTTCCGAGTCGCGGCGAGTCTGCCACTGCGTCGTCGCCTGCCCGGGGCGTGGACGCTGCTGAGGAGGAGGTCGCCGTGACGTCTCCGGGTGCTCGTTCTTCGGGTGGCTGGGAGGAACCTCTGAACGTTCCCCCAGTCAGCTCCGCGGCGCCACGCTCGTTCGCGCGGATGCCTTCGCCTTCCCTTGAGAGTTACGATGACGCCGGCACCCCCAGGTGAGTTCCTTTGTAATGTGCCCATCTAGTTGTACTTTGCAGTTTGGCCGTTTTTTTGATTCGACTGGTGTTCTTGGTTTTGCTGCAGCCATCGTTTGGATGACGTTAGCTCCCCCCTTCGGGATGTGGAGCTCACATCTGCCCCTTCGGCTGGCTTGAAGACGCCAGTGGTGGTGGAGAAGGTGCATGCTGAGCCTGCCGGTATTGCATCTTCTAGCCGCGTGCTTCCTTCGACTGCGGAAGACCTTGAACTCCTGGACCACGTAAGTCTTGCATGCTTCTTCTTTGTGTTCTTTGATTTTTATCGGGTGCGCGATCAGCGCTCCCGATGGGAGTAGCCCCCGAAGGTGTGGGTGACTAGTATAGTCGCCCGCAACTTTATTGACTTCGTGCTTTTATTGCAGCCTTACTATCGCCAGCAGCTCGACGCAGCCGCAGCTTATGTTCGCCTGGAGAAAGAGAGGGACCAACTGCGTTCCTCGCTGGACCAGGTTACTGGGCGGGTTGATGAACTTGAGAAGGCTCTTCGCGAGTCCCAAGACCGAGAGCTGGCTCGGGTCGCCAAGGAGAAGACTCAAGTTGGTCGTCTCCTTTCGCTAGCCGGCGTACTCGGGGGTAAGTTTCGGCTTGATGCCTGCTGAATCTTTGTTCTTTTTCTTGATCTGACTTTGAATTTTTGCGCAGAGACTTGCGGTGGAGCTCCTCCCGAAGATGCATCGAGTGACACGGTTGACCTGGCAGCCGCTGTTGGCTTCCTCGACCGGGTATGCGCCTACGCTTCGGACGCGCTGAAGAAGTCTTCAGCCGCGCTGCAGAAGTCGACTGGAGCTCTGGCCGTGGTGCACCAAAGCATCTTCCCGGGTGGCCAGCCGCCGGCGACCGTGGACGCCCTGGCTGCACCGTTTGAGGACGCGACTACCATCGCCGACTTCACGCGGTCGCAGACGGTACGCGGCTCCGAGCTCACCTTCCAGCTCCTATTAGGCCACCAGGTCCCCGGTGACTTCGAGAAGGTCGTCAGCGGTTTTCCTCGCAAACCCGAGGGCCGGACCGCGTCGCTGAGTGGCGTGAAGGAGCGCGCCTCGCAGCTGGCTGCGCAGCTTGTGGCACTCTTCGAGAGGGCCCTTGCTAAGGCGACTGAGGCAGCAACTCGGAAGGGCCGTTCCCGGTCGCAGTCCGCGGCCTTAGAGTAGGCATAGTTGTAGGGATGTGGCAGTCGCCGCGATCTGTATTTTGACCTTTATGCTTGTAATGAACATTGCCCTGTCGGGTCTTTTGGTCTTCGATATTGATTTTGCTGGTCTTTATTTCTCCTGAGTTGATTTGTGCTTCGCAGTCGCCTGGTTGTATTGACTCTGCGTATCCCTGGCAGAGTGCTGCGTGCGATGATGCTCCGCCTTCTCCGGTGGCCGTGCCGAGTGGCGCGGCTTCTTCTTCGGGTGCTCGCCGTCGTCGGGCGGCGCCGGCTCCTCTACGCAGTGCCAACGATCAGCGGATAATCACATTTTTGAAGAACAAGGTGGCTGAGCTTGAGGCGACCCTGAAGAATACGGAGCGGCTGCTACAACGTTCTCAGTCGCATCCCACGGCGGAGTTCTCGCGACGTGAGGACTTTTTGCTTGGGGAGATCGACCTGATCAGTCGACAGCTGCAAGGTATGTATCCTCTTTTTGGTGGCTGCCGTCCTTTTGTGGCTTTACTTCTCATTCTTAGTTGCATTTTGTGTGCGCAGACGTCAATCCCGACTGGGAGGCTGAGCGGGTTCGCGTTGAAGAGCGAGTCACCCGGGAGGTGTCCGACAGCTCGTACGAAGCTCGGCAGTTCTGGGTGAGCCAGTCGAGGGGGCGCGTCCTTGCCACCATGCTTGATCGCACGTGGCGCGCTTCTTTTCTTCTGGAGAGCTGCCGGAAGACACTTTGGCACATCAATCGTGTGTACTTCCCGCATAATGCGCAGCCTAATGGGTTGTCTGCTTTGCTGGAGAGGTTCCGCGATGGTGAAGGGTTGAAGGAGGTCGTCGACGCCCAACTTGTGGCTGGTGCGAACGCTGCGTTGGCATACGTCCGGATGCACCGGCCACATCTTCCGCTTGAGCGGGTGCTTGAAGGCCTGCCGAGTGATGATGACTTCGACGAGACCCTGGCTGCTGCGCGTCGGATTATCCGGCAGGTTCAGGACCTGAGCGAGCGTCTTGTAGGGCCTCTTGATGCACCGAAGGCTGAACCTGCAGTGTAGAGTGGCTGTCGTCTGGTGTACAGGGTTAGCTATAGGGTGGCAAATGTTACTGTGTAAGTATGACAATTGATTGAAATACTCTGGGATTGTAAGAGTTAATCTTTTTACTCGAAAGTGAGTGCTTGATTTGGGCTTGTGACCTGTTTGGCGCAGTCGCCTCGAATGCTAGGCGGCGACCTAGGTTTCTCAAGTGTGACCTGCATGCCGCAGTCTCTGATTATATCAGGTGGCGACTTAGGATTTCTGCGACTTGACCTGTATGGCGCAGCCCCCGAGTCGCTCGAGTGATGGCCTAGGATTTTGGCGAAGACCTGTATGGCGCAGCCCCCGGGTAGGTCGAGTGGCGGCCTAGGGTTACAAGTGTTACCTGTTTGGCGCAGCCCCCGAGTATGTCGGGTGGTGGCCTAGGATTTGGAACTTGACCTGTGCAGCGCAGCCCCCGAGTAGGTTCGAGTGGCGGCTGAGGATTTTTCTTGGAGGTCCTGTTTGGCGTAGCCCCCGAGTAAGTCGAGTGGCAGCCTAGGGTTACAAGTGTGACCTGTGTGGCGCAGCCCCCGTGTGTGGCGGGCGGCGCCCTAGGATTTTGAATTTGACCTGTATGGCGCAGCCCCCGAGTCTGTCGGGTGGCGGCCTAGGATTTTTTGGCTTGGTACTTGTACGGCGTAGCCCCCGAGTGAGTTGGGTGGCAGCCTAAGCTTTTATTTCAACCTGTGTGGCGCAGCCCCCGAGTGGTTCGGGTGGCGACCTAGGATTTTTGATCATGCTTGTATGGCGCAGCCCCCGAGTGGTTCGAGTAGCGGCCTAAGCTTTTATTTCAACCTGTGCGGCGCAGCCCTCGAGTATTTCGAGTGGCGGCCTAGGATTTTTCATCTTTCTCTGAGTGACACGTAAAGGAGACAGAATTTCTTCAAATCACTTTATTGATTCTTGCGAACATGCCGCCTCATTAAAACCCTTCCAGTCCCCGCAGGTACCCTGGTAAGGGAAAGAGTGCGTCTGAAACCTGCCACGCTGATTTTCTTGTACAATGGTTGTTTTGAGCTAGGCGTAGAACCGGCGGAGCTGTGCTACGTTCCATGGGTTGCTGCAGTCTGCTCCTGTCTTCGAGTCCTTTAGGCGGTAAGCTCCATTGCCTATTGCTTCTGTTACAACGTACGGGCCCTCCCATGGGGCGGCGAGCTTGTGCACCTTCTTTTGCTTGAGTCGAAGAACCAGGTCGCCTGCAACGAACGCTCTTGGTCCCAGCCTCCGAGTGTGATAATTGCGCAGGTCTTGCTGGTACACGGCTGATCGTGTCAGGGCGATGTCTCGCGCTTCGTCCAGGGTGTCTCTGCTGTCTTCGAGTGCCTCCTCTGCTTCCGACTCGTCGTAGGTGACTACTCTTGGTGCGTCGAACTTGATGTCGCAGGGGAGGACCGCCTCTGCACCGTATACCATGAAGAATGGAGTGTACTGGGTGGATCTATTCGGCGTTGTTCGCAGACTCCAGAGGACCGATGGAAGCTCTTCCACCCATGCGCCCGCTGCGCGTCTCAGGGGCACGCGCAGTCGTTTCTTGATGCCGCTACAGACTAGGCCATTGGCTTTCTCCACCTGTCCGTTGGACTGCGGGTGCGAGACGGACGCATAGTTGAGTTTGATCCCCTGCTCTGAGCAAAAGTCCTTGAATTCTTCGGCTGTGAAGTTTGAGCCGTTGTCGGTGATGATCCCGTTTGGTACCCCAAACCTGAAGATGATTGACCTGATGAAGTTGACCGCTGTGGATGCAGTCGAACTTGTGATGGGCACGGCTTCGATCCACTTTGTGAACTTATCGACTGCGACCAGGAGGTGAGTGTGACCTCCGGGTGAGGATTTCTTCAGCGGGCCCACCATGTCCAGACCCCATTGGGCAAAGGGCCAGGCCAGCGGTATCGTCTTGAGTTCTGACGCTGGTGCGTGTGGCTTGTTGGCAAATTCTTGGCACCCTGTGCATTTCTTCACCAGCTCCTCAGCGTCCTGCATGGCTGTCAACCAGTAGAACCCGGCGCGTAGCGCCTTGGCCACTAGTGCCCGACTGCTGGCGTGATGCCCGCAGATACCCGCGTGGATGTCGAGTAAGATGGCTTGACCGTCCACTGGATCTATGCACCTTTGCAGGATTCCTGAGATGCTTCTTTTGTAGAGTTCTCCGTTGATGACGGTGAAACTTTTGGAGCGCCTGATGATGCGCTTTGCTTCGACTGGATCTGCTGGCAGCTTCTGACGTAATATGTATGCCAGGTACGGTCCTGTCCATATGGCTTCGACTAGCATGACCTCCATGGGAACCTTGTCTTGGCTCGGCGGGTTAGCATCGCCTTTCTTTGTTTCTGTGCTTGCTGTACTCTGAGTCTTGATGGATCTCTGCGTGATGCACTCGAGGAAGACGCCGGGTGGGACTGGCACCCTGTCTGAGCCCATGTTAGCGAGGACGTCGGCTTCCTCGTTGCTTTCACGGCCGATGTGGCGCAGCTCGCAGCCGTCGAAGTTTCCTTCCATCTGATTGTAGAGGTCTCTGTAGGCGATCATGTTGTCAGCGACGGCGTCGCAGGACTTCATGGTTTGCTGTACCACCAGATAGGAGTCGCCGTAGATCATGGGGTGCGTGGCGCCGCAGTTCTTGGCCATCCGCATGCCGTGGATCAGGGCCTCGTATTCGGCTTCGTTGTTGGACGGATTCAGGAAGTCCATCTGTAAGACATACTTGAGCTTGTCGCCTTTGGGGGAGATGAGCACGACTCCTGCCCCGGCTGACTTGAATTTCTTCGAGCCATCAAAGTACATTGTCCATGCGTTGGACAGGTCGGGGACATTTGGTAGCTGGGCTTCTATCCACTCGGTTGTGAATTCCGGGAGGACTTGGGCCTTGATAGACTTCGGGTGAACATATTTCAGCCCCCATGGTCCTAGTTCGACAACCCACTTGGCGACTCGTCCTGTCGCGCGTTGGTTTGTGAGAATGTCTGCTAGTCCAGAGGAGCTTACCACCGTGATCGGGTGCTCGGAGAAGTAGTGGACGACCTTCCTGGAGGTCATGAAGACTCCGTATGCCAGCTTCTGGTAATGAGGGTAATTCTGCTTGGACAGGGTGAGTACTTCGCTGAGGTAGTAGACTGGTCTCTGCACCGGGTGGCTGTGCCCTTCTTCTTCGCGTTCGACTACGAGCACCGTGCTAACCACCCTGTTCGTTGCTGAGATGTATAGGTACAGTGGCTCGTTTTCCAGTGGTGCCACGAGGACTGGAGAGGTTGTCAGTGTTTTCTTGAGATGGTCGAACGCGTCCTGCGCCTCTTGTGTCCACTCGAACTTGTCTGCCTTCTTCATCAGTTGGTAGAAAGGTAAGGCTTTCTCTCCCAACTTACTAATGAACCGGCTGAGAGCTGCGACTCGGCCAGCTAATCGTTGCACCTCCCTGAGCTTGGTTGATGCTGGCATTGTGAGGATGTTTTGCACCTTCTCGGGGTTTGCTTCGATTCCTCTTGCAGATACAAGGTACCCTAGTAGCTCTCCGGCTGGTACGCCGAACACGCACTTCTCTGGATTGAGCTTGATCTGATATACGTCCAGCGCAGCGAAGACCTTGCGCAGGTCGTCGACTAGGGTATCCTCCTTTCGTGTAGTGACAACGATGTCGTCGACGTAGACTTGGACAATCTGCCCGATTAGCCCCTTGAGGCACGCTTGCATTGTCCGCTGGTAGGTGGCACCTGCGTTCTTTAACCCGAACGGCATCGTCTGGTAGCAAAAGACGCCGTCGGGTGTGATGAAGGCTGTCTTCTCTTCGTCCTCGACTTTCAGCCTGATCTGTTGGTAACCTGAGTAGGCATCCAGAAAAGATAGGCGTTCGCAACCTGCAGTCGAGTCGATGATCTGGTCTATCCGCGGGAGCGGGAAATGGTCCTTGGGGCAGCATTTGTTGACTGCGGTGAAGTCAACGCACATGCGTAATTTCTTCGTCTTCTTTTTCTCAACAAGAACCGGGTTGGCGACCCAGTCCGAGTCCTTGATCTCTCGGATGAACTTGGCGTGCAGTAATCTGTCGACTTCCATGGTGATCGCGTCTCGTTTGGGTCCTGAGAAGCGTCGCATGGATTGCTTGACTGGCCTCGCGTCCTTGTGGACTTTTAGAGAGTGCTCGGCGAGTTCCCTGGGTATCCCTGGCATGTCAGAGGGTTGCCATGCAAAGATTTTCCAGTTCTCACGTAGGAACCCGACGAGCGCGCTTTCCTATGCGGGGGTCAAACTCGATGAGACCTTGACCGTCTTTCCACTGTCAGTCGGATGGACTTGGTGGGTGACGGTGTCGTCATTCGTGTTGAACGCTGCGTCTTTGGTAGGCTTCTTGCGAGCCGGGAAGATGGTCTTGTCGTTGTCGGCTGATATGGCTTTGAAACGCTCTTCGACGCCGAAGGACTCGGAGATCTTGGCAAACTCGCGGTCGCAGCTGTTGGAGAGCCCAAAGTCACCGCGGACGGTGATCACTCCTTTTGGCCCGGGTAACTTTATCATCAGGTAGGCGTAGTGGGGTACCGCCATGAACCTGGCAAAGCTTGGGCGTCCGAGGATGGCGTGGTATTGTGACTTCCAGTCGACGACCTCAAAGTCTATCGACTCCTTCCTGAAGTGTTCGGGTGTACCGAGGATGACGTCGAGTGTGATTGTTCCCATGGGCGTGATTGCTTGCCCTGGTACTATGCCGTGGAAGGTGGTCTCCGATTCCGGCAATTTCTCTGTCGACCTGTTCATTCGCCTGAGGGTATCGGCGAATATGATGTTGATGCCGCTGCCCCCGTCCAGGAATACCTTCTTCAGGCTGTAGTCGCCGATCAAAGCCTCGATCACGAGTGCGGCGTGCCCTGGTCGGACTACCTCCGCTGGGTGATCTGCCCTGGAAAATGTGATTGGTGTCTCCGACCCGCGCAGGTAGTCTGGTACCGCGCGCGGGCTGTTGATGGCTTGAAGTACTTGGCGTGTGATGATTTTCTGCCTCCTGTTCGACGGGGGTCCCTTCTGGATCATGTTCAACTGTCCCCGTGTGGCTGGGTACGCGTCGGCTGCTGCCGACGGACCTTGTTGCTGCTGCTGCGGCTGGGGGAACGCTCCTGCCGCCTGCACTTGATTGTTGTTTGCGGGTGCTGCCTGGATGGCTAGCTGCGGTGCCGCTTGTATGGCCTGCACTGGGGCGATGATTTGCTGCATGGCGTGGTAGATTTTTCTTGCTTTGCGGCAATCCTTTAACAAGTGGTTTGAACCCCACTTTCCTGTTGCGGGGTTGCGGAATGAGTGATGCTTACAGGGTTGCATCAGTTCCTCTGCTGGGGTCAGCGGGCGCTTCCACTCGCGCTTCTGACTTCCATCATTGTGGTCGATGCTGCTGCTGCCACGGTTGTACTGACTCGAGCTTGGCTGCCGACTCTGCTCGTATTGTCGGCTGCTGTCACGTTTGTCCTCGCGGGATGTTTCGTACCCTGCCGCTACTAATTCGATTGAATCGTGGGTGTAACGTGCCTTCTTCTTTTGACGTGCCTCGCGCCAGTTGCTTGTTTCGCCTTCCTTTTTGGGAGAAGTTTCGCGGACATAGTCCTCTCCTTCGGCCCATTGGTTGGCTGTCTTCATGAGTTCTATTGTGGTCTTCGGCTGGAGCCTACCGAATTCCTCCCGGAGGTCCCGGCGAGCGACGCCATGCATGAAAGCGTCCATCACTCGATCCTCTGATACGGGTTCCATGGTATTGCGGAGGAGTGTCCACCTCTGGATGTAAGAGCGGAGCGACTCGTCCTTCCCTTGCTTGCAGGCCTGTAACTCAATGTAGGTCGTTGGCCTGGCGAATGTTCCTGAGAAACTCTTAATGAAGTTATCTTGGAATTCCTCCCATGTTCGGAAAGAGTCTTTGGGTTGGCTTGTGAGCCACCCGCGTGCCGAGTCTGTCAGCATGAGCTGGATGTACTGCATGGCTGTAGTCGACGTTCCGCCTTGACAGGTGCAAGCGATGAGGTAGTCCTCGAGCCATAGCTTTGGGTCTTGCTTCCCGTCGTATTTGGGTGTGCCCGCCGTCAACTTGAAGCCTTTAGGCATGCGGGTGTCGCGGATGTTGAAGGAAAAACATGCTGCGCCACACGGCTCGAAGTCGCGGTCGGCGTGGTCGTTTGCGTGTGCCACGCTAGCCGAACGTTCCTTGCGGTTGCGGTCCACCGTCTTCTGCGTCAGGACGTCACGGAGGTCCTTGATTGCTTGTCGCTGCGCCGCTGGGACGCCCGACGTCGTTGGCTCAGTCGCTCTGTTGCTTGGCCCCTTGGCCGCCAGAGCCTCTTCGATTGCCCTTATGGAGGCAATTTGTTGTTTGTGGAGAAGGGAGCGCGCGTCTCCCTCCGGTGGCTGCGTGAGCCGGAGGTATGTCTCGACTGATATCACGGCGGCATTCGCCGTCTTCGGGACGGGTATCCCATTCTCGTCTTCGGTGACGAAGGACGAGTCGAGGTTGCGGGTGAGCCTTGTTCGATCAGCTTCTGCCATGTGGGGGACACGGGCTCTGGTTCGCCGTGCTCCCTGATTCACCTCTGTGGAGGATGTGAAGGAGAGAGCAGCTCGCCTGGCACTCGACGCATCCGCGTCCCTTTTGCGCCTGAGAAGTTCGGCTTTTTCGGCGCGAATTCGTTCGCCTTCCTTGCGTAGCAAGTACTGGACCGCCAGGTGATCGTCTCGAGGTGCGTTGGGTGGCGGGAACGTGCCCTCGTCCACATGCTTCATGGCTTGGATCGCCATATCGCGCGTGATGACAAGTTTCGTCTGGTCCGGCATGTCCACCTCCAGTGGGTATGCGGGTTCGTCTTCGTCGTCATGCGGCGCTGTGCCAGCCATGAAGACTTGCTTGGGGTAGGCATGAATTGGAGAGTTGGTGCTGCCGCTGCTGCTTCTGTCACCCGCTTCTTGCTCGGGGTCGAAAATTGCTGCAACGTGGCGCGCGGCGCCCCCGCTGTCGCGTCTCTTCGCGATTGTCCAGGTGCTCACACTTGCCGGGGCGAGTGCGATTGGCTTGGGGTAGACCTGGGATCTCCACGAAGACGAGGGCGCGCGCGACATGGTTATCGGACGCGGGCCCCCAGTCGGCCGCACGGGTGCGACGGTGGAGGTGGATCTTGCCGAGATTGTCGTTGTAGATGTCCTCTTCGCGGGTGCAGCTGGCGCGACCCCTGCGGGTGCGACAGATGCGATCTTCGCGGGTTCGTCGGGCGCGATCTCCGCGGGTGCGGCAGATGCGATCTCAGCGGGTCCAGCGGGCGCGATGGTCGGCGATTTTGGAGACGCCGTCGCGCGTAGCGCAATAGTCGTAGACCTGAGTATACCACGACTATCTATGCAGCAGAATATGGAGCCGAAGGTAATGTGTATACCTTTGTCCAGATCGGCGTACACCGATTGATGAGTCGGCGAGTGAACGACGTACTCGAAGGAGCCGAATCGGATTGACTCCCTGACGGCGGATGCGCCGATCTTCATTGCGGATGGAGCCGGTGCGACCATGATCCTAACACTTGTTGAACTTCCCACAGACGGCGTCAATTGACGAGGCGTTAACTCGACAAGTCCCAGGGTTGTGCACCCCGGGTTGATTGATGGGGAGAGAGATGAGTGCAAGGTGATCACGACGGCTGACAAGCGAGGTTTACCCAGGTTCGGGCTCCCGGAGGATAACACCCTACTCCTGCTTGTCTGGTTATTGATGCGAGTAGCGATTACAATGGCGAGATTGCCATCTCGCTAGGGTTAGTCGTAGTGGTTATGAACGTCTCCTCTAGGACGGGCAACCCTCCTGGCTTTATAGGTAGCCAGGTCTCGGGTGGTTGATACAGATACGGTAGGTTACAAGACCTAACCGAGTTGGACTAGGGCACAAGGTACCCCGAGTGGGCCTTCCGCGGGCCTTTCCATCCTTGACGCGGCCCAGGTAGCATCATCGTGGGCTACCCGCAAGGTAGCCCCACGTCACCTGGCCTCCTTCACCCCCGCCCATGCCCCTCCTCCTTGAGCAGCAGGAGGCGGCCACGGCTGCGGGTGTCGTCGTTGTCCGCTGGGTCGGGTGCCCCTCCGCCTCCTCCCCCTTCAGGAGCAGATGGAGGCCACGTGGTTCCCCATTAGCTCCAAAGCGAGCGCTCCCTCGCCAGCTCCCACCACGATGCCTCCGCCCCAACCGCAAGCGCACCTGACGCCGCAGCCGTCCTCCATGGCGGCGGCGGCGACTGAAGCTCCCAGGTGCGGCGCCGGAATCCCACCAGCAGCGGCAGATCGTGTCCTGTGGTGGCTTGAGGCTCAACCATGGACGAGATTGGGGGAAAGCAGAGTCGTATGTGGATGGGAAAAGTCAGAGACGAGGCTGGGAAGGGATGAGGTTGGTTGACCTTGAGCAGCGGGAGGCGGCCGCGACTGCAGGTGCCGTCGCCATCCGCTGGCTCGGGTGCCCCTCCTCCACCTCCCCCTTCAGCAGCAGATGGCGGCCGCGGTGGCCGGCGCGGGTGCCCGTCCTCCACCTTCCCATTCAGCAACAGAAGCCGGTTGAGGTCGCCGGCTGCTGGCGCGGGTGCCATCGCCGGCCGCGGGCGCGGGTGCCACCCATCGACCTACCCCTTTAGCATAAGGAGGGCGGCGATTCCGCGGGCGGCGTGACTCCTATTTGTGGCATGTGTGTCAGTGACGGGCAAGATGAGCGTTGTGGCTGTTGGAGCTCGACACCGGTGGCGGCTACGAGTTCTGCTCCCCCTCCATCGAGCGGATGGAGCTGCTGGTCCTGTCCACGCTCGACTGGCGCATGGTAGCCTTGCCCGTGACGGCGACCGCATGACTACCTCCCCTGCTTCTACTGGCTCGAGCCTAAGGTTCATGTTCTCTAGTCTCCATGTCTCCATTCCTTTATGGTCAAACTAAATATTTGTATGCTTGATCTTGTTTTGTACCAATTCATATACATTAGTATGTCAACATATGTGGTATTCTGCTCGGTATTTGAAAAGTTTTGGTTTCAGCTTATGTGTTCAGTGCCATGGAAAACACTTTTTCATGACCATATGAGGTAAAAACTTAGAAATTTTGGGTAATGCAAAGCCATTCTATTAGAGATATAATTTAGTTCCATGGACATATGTTTCTGTATGTCATTTTGTTTATGACTGCCCTCCAGAGGTATAACTGAAACAACTACAGTTAGAACTGGGCATACTGGAGATTATATGCCAACCTCAGTGTTTGAAAGAAGAAAAAAGACAGATGAAGTTTGCAATAAGCTAGAAGAAATGGATACACTACATCATTGGAAAAACACGGTAAGAATCGTTTTACAGTTACTTGTATTGATAAACATAGTGGTATGTCTGCCGTGAAGTTTGTTTTTATACTGTTTCGATGATCAAATCATAGAAATACATTTCTGAAACTGCTTTAATATGACTATTAGTAGCATCAGTATTGCAATTCACCGTCAACACGAACTAAAGCATTACTTGTATACTTATTCTTGTAAATAATAAAGTGTACAGCTGGAGCTTAATTTGTGTCCAATAAATGTTGCTTAAAAGTACAAGCGTATAAATAATGTACCAAAACAAGAGAACATGATAAACTGAAGATCATTCATGTCGAAATGCCCTAGAACTGTCGCCCAAATAAACTTCATAACGACTTGTATGGGCTCTTCGTCAGTTTTGATTCCTTGCGTATGCGTTTCGAGGGAATCTCGGTGTCAAATTCTTTTTTGATTGTGACTGTTGGCACGGTAGTGGTTGTTTTTTTCGGACGTCCACGTTTCCGCTTTACTTTAAATGGTGAAACAGTAGGTTCTTTGGGGTCATCGATTTCGACGATGTCGTCGTCTTGTGGTGGACCATTCTGTTTCTCCGCAAATCTGGCTTCATGCTCCTCCTTCTGTACAGTAGAAAGAAGTGTGTTACTTGCTGTCGTAAAAAGGTAGGAAGTAGTGACATTACACGTCGGTTCTATAGTACTAACCGTTATAGGATTTATGTAGGATTCTCTTCGAACCTCGTTGCTATCAGAACGCAGCAGCCTTGAACATACTTTGATGCTAAAAATATTTATTTGTGCCTATATTTGACAGCGACACATATGTTAGCATAGCGTCGAACGCATAGAGAAGTCATGGATGCAAATGGAAGTTAACTCACCTGTGTGAAATGCTCGGTCATCTTATACCCATCCCATGACAACATGTACTTCAGTGTGTACGCCCCGCAAGAATGGCTGCATAATGTAGTTGAATTTCAGAAATCTTATGTAGGCGAGTAATAATTTATGAAGCCAATACCTACCCATCCTTCTGTTGTGGTATGTTTGTATAGTTTACGGTTTCCCACTCTGTAATGTTGATCGGCTTAGGCGTTGTTACCAAGCCAGCGTCAACTGCTTCAGTGATCAATTCCTGAATTGCCTTGATCTAGTGTACGATTAGTAATGCATAGGGGTAGTGTTAGCACCTATAAAGTTCATGTGGCATGATAAGAGGCATAAAGATGACGCTCACCAGGGCAGTTTCCTTGGCCTTGTCACGATATGCTTGGCTGGAGTTCAGTACCTGAATCTCTTCCTTGTCAAAATTTAAATTTAGTACTAGCCAGTGTATAGCTTGTACATTCAACGGGAGAAACACCTGCCGTACATTTGAATCAGTATCATGTAGTTTGTAAGGCTGTGAAACAAGAAATTCGGAGTAAAAAATGTACCATTCGGCGTCCTACAATTTTGTTTGCTATACGTTCAACCCATCGGCTTCCGTTTCCTCGAGGAATACCCCCACAGTCGCCTAACAGCTTCCTTGATTCTATGGTTGATAGGAATGATGTAGTAGCAGTCTCAACATTGCTAATTTGTGCATATGCATTAATAACCTGCAAAAGTAGCAATCATGTAATACGACACATGTTGGAAAAGTTAATAAAGATTACAGTTTGAGGGCTGACCGAATCAACATAGAATCCTTTGTTGACATTTCGCTTAAGGTCATCAGGTGTTAGGACATAGGGTCCGATGACAGCTGCTTCTGCTTCCTCGTAACTACCGCGGATGAAAATTGCCGCCTCCTTGTCTTCATTCGTCAAGTTGTAATCGTCGTGGAATATAGGCTTCCTTGGTGGGATGATATTTTCGAGATGTTTGTCTTGCACCATGTGCTTTGTGCTTGGTGTTGTAGCAGTAGTTGGTGGTAAGCTTTGATTTACTCTATTGACCCGTTCCTACAAGTAAAGTTCATCAGTGATTACAAATTTCATGTTATGAAGGTGTTGGGTCGTAAAGTATCACCTGGACGTATTCGTATGCATCCTTTGTCGTTGATTGTGTCTTGGTATGAAGTAGGGCTTTCATTTCCTATACCACAAAATGCATGTAGATTAATATTTAGTAAGACATATATAAAATAGATGTTGTAGTATCGGATATACCTGCAGTTCCATTTTGACGTCTGTAAGTTCGTCCTCCGCCTTTGACAACCTTGGTTTAGCGCCAATAGCTCTCCTAATATCTATTAACGCCTCGTTGATGATAATTATTTTAGTGTCGATTCTATGCTCTAGAGCGAGGAGTTGTCTGGCTACCCTCTTCTCATGATCTGCAATTCGCTCGTCGATGGTTTGAAGTAGGTCATCCATCTGTTGATAAGTAATAGTAATTAGTTTTGTATGAGGCCGAACGAGTCCATTATGTGACTTCTAAAAGTAGGAATTTTTGAAGCACTTACTTGCTGGCTACTCATAGTTTGAGCTCGTGGTTGTGCTCGATGGAATAGCTCTTCGTTCGCGTGCCCATGTTCGTTGGCATTTTGAACATTTGGAACGTTGGTCTCTCCATTGGAAGCAGTAATATTCATGGTAACCTTGCAAAAGGTAGGATGCATCAGAATTAAGAGAATTTGATAGTTGTAAATAAAAAACAATGAGTATTAAAAAAGTACCACTCCATATTCTATGTCGCCTGAATCGTAAGCATCGGTTATCAGTTTTGCGTACTCTTCAGTCCATCGTGCGATGAGCGGACGGGGTATATTTGAATATGAAACAGAGTCAGCACGGACGTGCTCCCAGTACCAACACTGTACCATATATAAGTTCACCAGTGATTGAAAAATATGCATCATAAGAATGTGTAAGTAAACTAGTGTCGTGTCACTTACTTGCAAGAAACATAGATTTCCCTGAAGACAGACTTTATCCAATTCATTAAAGTTCTCCATGGAACTGAGCAAATGATTCAATGTGAAAGCTCCCCAGTTAAATTTTGGAAGGTCTTTCACATTGTGAACAATGTTTAAAAAACTAACTTTGACATAATTTTTTGATGTTGGTGCAATCATAGTGCCAATAGCGTACAGAACATATTGCCTGATAAAATGATGATCAGGAGTTATGGAGGCCTTCAGTAGGTTCTCCAGATGAGCCAGATTAAGTTTCCCATTTACTCCATAAGCACGTAACAAGCTCTCTGCATTGCAAGGTCTCCATCAGTGATCACAGATATCGGGTACTTCTGGGACATGGCAGCAGAAAACGTCCGCAACATCCACTCATACGCCTCGGCAGTCTCATGGGAAATAATACCACATCCAAAAATAACAGTGCTGCGGTGGTGATTCAACCCAACGAACGGCACAAATGGCAGATTATACTTATTGGTCCTGTAAGTGCTATCAAAATCAACAACATCACCGAAAACCTCGTAGTCCAGCCGGGATTGACTATCGGACCAGAACAATCCCTCAAGATGGCCATCTTTATCTACCAAGTACCTGAAGAAAAAATCTGAATCTTTCTCCTGCCGTGCCATCATGTGACTGATCACCGTTTTAGCATCACCGTCAGCGACTGCTACCTACTTGTACTGATGGCAGAAATTATAAATGTCCCTCGTCGTGCATCCGGCTTTACCAAAGCCACCAGATTTCATGCGCAACACATCCATGATTTTGTGTTTGCGGATCCCACAATTTTCCATCTCGACAATGTCGGCTTTCTGCTCGTCGCTGATCCTTCTGTGTGACCGCAACAAACATGCAAGATCAGGTGGGGCCAAGGGATGGGTGTGTTCATCGATAAAATCCTTCACAAACCACCGCTCGCTTTTCTCAGCTTTAGCAATCACCAATTTGGCTTTACACCCAACACGACTGATATTACGTGGCCTCCTCTTCCTATCTTCTATTTTCCTCTTCATGTGCTTCTCTTCACGACAACCTTCACGACTGCAGACAAGTTTTCTCAGAACTATCTCCACATTGGCTGCATCCCACTCAACATACCCTTTCCGCACACTAAAACCTTTCTCAAGAGCATAGCTATTATAGAACCGAAAAGCTTCCTCCTCGCTAGCAAACATCCTGCTGACAATGCCATGATACTCATCCAAAGACTCATCACCTGCATCCGCCATGACTTCCTGCATATCACATACAAATCAAAAATTAAAATTGTTATCAAAAGGGGTCTATGACATTTACATACAATATCCTCCAACTAAAAATATAATGCTAACTGTACAAATCGACACAGAACCGAGCATGGTATTTGGTTTCATTCCGTACAATTCAGAAATGTAGCACTATCCTCATACACATACATACTAGATTGAAAAAAAGGAGTTAACAAGCATTACCCAAAAGTCCCAAATATCGTTTTACTGTCTAAAGATCACTAATTATTTTTAACCTATAGATCATTTTGGCACTTCCTTCGCTTCTCCATCACTTAGGTTCTTTGTTACCAGTTAGCACAGAACATTTTTTTTTTCATGAAATAACATCAAATCTGAACTAGCAAAAATTTCCAGTTACAGTTATGCAACGTTGTTGACTAGATTTTCACCTGCAGGTCATGTTGAACCCATGTCCTATTCACTACATCTGTTGTCTAATTCCAAATGTCAATGATATGAGCAAAGTAGCTACCCAATCCATCCACCAAACAAATTACCAGCTCTGTACTTTCTTGAAGACAAAAACAATACTGAAGACGTCGGCACCGCCGCGTGCCATCACACCCTACTGACTCCACCCCGGCGAGGAGCTAGATCGAGAGAGAGCAAGAGCTAGTAATGGCATAACCTGGACGTCCTGCGCTTTGAAGTCGAAGTGCTCGACGATGAGGAACCTGAACCTGGAGGAGTAGAGGTTGGTCCCGGACCTGATCACGCGACCGGCCGGGAAGCCATGGCCGAGCTTCCAAGCGACGTAGGTGAACACGTCAACGGGGTTGGAGACGACGAGCAGCAGCGCGTCGGGGGAGAGCTCGGCGACGGGCGGCAGAGCAGCAGCGCGTCGGGGGAGAGCTCGGCGACGGGCGGTAGAGCAGCAGCGCGTCGGGGGAGAGCTCGGCGACGGGCGGCAGAGCAGCAGCGCGTCGGGGGAGAGCTCGGCGACGGGCGGCAGAGCAGCAGATGTGGTGAGCGCAAGGAGGAACGGCGGCGTCGGCGGCGTCGGCGGCGGCAAACCTAGGCGGCGGCGGCGGCAGCGCAGTTGGGTGCGAGATGGATCGCGCGAGATGGATGGACAGTGGAGTTCTGGTGGAGTTCTATCAGGATTTAATCAACGGTTTATAAAAATCACTACATAATCAATGGTTAAGATAAATAGAAGTCGACGGTACCGACGGTACCACCCGTACCGTGCCAATCACCCTAAAACAGCTCATAGTTTTAATGAGCTTATAGATGGAACATCCCTTGTTTTGATGATGTAACATGTTTAAGCAAGTGGTTTAAATGTCCTGCTGTATTAAAGTGAGGTTTAGATGCACTAAACTCACTATCTTCTTGGTTGTTTTGTTTATTTGTAAACATATCTTAATTATTCTCTCTAGAGACCTCCGGTTTAGTGCCGATTTTACTGATTTGTTAGAGAGGAGTAACATTAGGTGTGTGACATCTAGCATTGCGGAAGTTACTGATTTCACTGGACATTATGACATTTGATGAATGGCTGAGATGATTTCTTTTTTAAAATAAGGAGATCCGTAGTCAATTTTCCTTAAATAAACCGCTAACTTTAATTTTGAGGCCATGGCAAAACCAAGCTCCAACTCCGGTCATGGCATTGCCTTGCAGCCATCGTCTAACTACTCATCCTGCTCCAGGGAAAACCCTAATGATGGCGGCATTGCGGTGTCGCTCTCCCTCTTGAGGACATCGCTCATCAGCAGTGTTGGACGGAAGAGGCAAGAGGTGGAGCCGTGTTGTAGCTACCGCGTACATGTCAACGGGAACCGGTTCTGTGGCGCTGTGGGGCCTCGACAACGGGTGTGTGATGATGGACTCGTGCAGGATGGTGGAGTTGCCTGACGTCCTAGCGGTGCCGACGGCAGACCTGGCAAGGTGATCGCGTTGATCTCGCCTGAATGTAGAAGATGGTGACAACAACTTCTGATGCGCGCGCATGTTACGTGCGCCGAGGATGGGCGGGACGTTGGGCGTCCTGGTTGAACCCTCCGGATTTAAATAATGTGCGTAGATGTGTGAGGTCAGGGCATTGGCTCTGATTGGTCCACCCCTTCATCAAGCTTGTAGGGGTAGCGATTTTTCGCTTGGACAGTGATTTCCAGTTGATCGATCAATGTATCTCTTTAATTATAAGGCTTGGTGGTTTATGTTTTCTCTTATTATGAATAAAACCGTCGGTGTGCATCCTTTGTATCAGATGTTAGAGTACGCCATGCATTTCGAAAAGACACTGAAGTTATTAAAACTTGTGCTAGTAAATGTCGGTCTTACAGATTTTTAATGGAATCGTATGCTCAGAGGATACACATAAAGATTAGGGAAAAGCGGCACTTTTAGTACAGAAAAAAATAAAGATATGAAACGGCCAATGGTTGTGGTGCTTTTGGCATCATGGACATGTTCGAAATATTCCAATTGGGGCTCTGTCCCCTGTGTTTATTTTGTTCTATAGTTTTAATAAGCTTTATGAATGTCACATTCCTTTTTTGGAAAATGTAACATGTTCAACCAAGAGCTTTAAATACCGGGTTGTTTGTTTATTCGCGAACATATCTTAATTATTCTCTCTAGAGACCTGCTGCCTAGCATAACGGAGTTGGCTGATATCAGTGGGCGCATCTCAGCATTCGATGAATTGCTGAAATCATTTTTTTTTAAATAACGAGCTTCCTTGGTCAATTTTCATTAATGAAACCACCGACGTTTCTACAAACTCTTGAATCGAAAATCGAACACAAAGATAGAAGCATGTCTAGCTAGTGAAAACTACTTGGCAATTACAGTCAAGAAATTTCCATCCGTAATAACAAAGTATTCCCTCCGTTTCACAATATAAATGTTTTAGTAACTTATCTAAACTTGTATCTAGACACATTTTAGTGTATTTATACATTTATTTTGATATGAAGCTAAACAACATGTACACCATCTTATATTGTAGAACAGACAGAGTATGAAGTAGCCATAGCACTAGCAGAGAGTTTTGAAACATCAAACATCCCAAAGTAATCATCCAGCAACTCTAGTTCGTCAGTCTTGCTACCACGGGCGCCTATACATGGTGTCTTGAGTACGCCTACATCAGCATGTGCTTGATCCGCAAATCTCCTTCCTCGAGGTTTCCTCGGCCATGGTTTTTCTGCAACATGGCCAGTCGTTAAGCAGGTTACAGAATCTTAAAACTACAGCTGCAGGATAACTAGTGTTTGAGATGGCAACTGGTCTGGAATCTGGATATAAGGGCATTTTGAAGTGTCCATTAAAGGGGTGGTCCTGGTGAAGTGCCATCACGATTGGCCCGTTTGACCTAGTCACCATACTTTTGTGTCAATTATTTTTTTTGCCTCAGTTGCGCATGCACAAAATTGCTATTGTGCCTCCTGCAAGCTTCTTCCTTTATTGTTTAGTATTTGGCCGAAATTGGGACACAAGCATGACATATTTTGGGTCTACACTACACTTGATGATAAGTTGTACAAAGTCGATAACTATGATTCGCTAATCAGGAGGTAGTTTTTATATCAGACATTCTTCCAAATGTTCCAAAGTAAACTTGCATATATGAACGGTAGTGCCATAGCTGTACTAGACTCTTCTGCTTGTTATTGATTTTTTTTATAAAAGAAGGAGTTGTAGAAACTAATTCTACAAAAACAAAATTCCTTCTATGAAATTGGAACTGTAAAACTTCTAAGAACTTGAAATGTACAGTGCCAATTTCATTTTATGATCTTCAGAGGATTTTGGAATATATCATTCTCATTCTTATTTAATCATTCTTTAGTCGGATGGCATGGCGAAGATGAGCATACAAGAAAGGAAATGGTAGAGTGCTAGAGTTTAAAATGATTGTCTGACATTTCCAAGCAGAACAAATTCTTTACGATGTAAAGTGTGAATGCCTTTACATTAGACATATTCCTCACTATATATTCAGTGTGATCATGGACCACTTAATTATATAGGAGTATAGGACAGTACAACTAACATGGATTTTCTTTATTAAAAGGAATTTTTATGCGCTTTGAACAAGTTTATAACATATAGCCTTGTACAAGGTAGCTATTGGAGCTACTTTATGAATGGCAACAACGATATTTGCTTGACCCTACCAATTATTCCTTGTGCTCAGGAGCCACGATAAAATGCTCACCTCCAAGACAGGTCTAAGTCACCATTTGCCTTCGGTAGAGAGAAGGATCCAGAGTTTAGTTGCGACAACCTCAGAAGCTAGTCCAAACTAGTGGAGAGGTTTTGTATGCACAAACAAGAAGAAAGACCGAAGAATAGTAATGGCCCGTGGTAAGGTTCAGATGAGAAGGATAGAAAACCCAGTGCACAGGCAGGTCACCTTCTGTAAGCGGCGAATGGGCCTCCTCAAGAAGGCCACGGAGTTATCTGTTTTGTGTGATGCTGATGTCGGTGTCATTGTGTTCTCTCCTCTTGGCAAGATTTACGAGTTAGCCACCAACGGGTCTGTATCTCTTTCTTCTTATGTGATCCAAAATTAACTCTACATAATATCTAGTTTTAACTTGTTGATGTGTTTTGCGTCTGGCATATACTAGGAATATGCAAGGCTTAATTGAAAGGTACAAGGGTAGCAACGCAGAAGCACAAGTTGAAAGTAGCGAGAAGAACAAACCTCAGGTTAGTAGCAGAGATTGCATGATTCATCTCATCATGTCAAATGACATCGTAAAACTATGCATTAGAAATGTAGTATTGCATGATTTATTTGGCTTGCTTCCTTCTATATACAGTATGATAATACATGCAGTACTCCTGTCCTGCATGGTCCTAATTTTTTTTTGCAAGAAGTTGCTCAATCAACTGAGACATAGGCAGACCCTCTAACAGTATTTAGTGTCGGCTTTATTTTCTTTCTGCAGGTAATACAACAAGAGGTACTGATCTTAAGACAAGAAATTGACTTACTTCAAAAGGGCTTAAGGTAATCTAACAGTATGATGCGATGTGTTCTGTCTGATCAAATGATGTAACATTCTTGTTACCTAGTATACTATCATAACGACTTATTGCCCTGCGTGTTCCTAAGAACCCATTAAAAAGAAAATTTATCATGCGTGATACACTAATCTATTACCTTTTTTTTGTTGAGAATCACTAATCTATTACCTTAGTGACTCCCAATTGTTAGTTTTGTTTACAAAAAAAAAGGAAAAATATCGGCCATGGCTTAGAATATGGGCTGATGGCCCATACAGAAAAAACATTAAGAATGTTCCAAAAGGTTATGGAAGTGCAGCAAAGAAGTAATATCGAGCACAAGAGTGATTTAAAAAGGCAAGCACATAATGCAGGTACATGTATGGAGCTACAGATATGGACCACATGAATCTTCATGAGCTGCAATCCCTGGAGAGTAATCTTGAAATTTGGGTACACAACGTTCGCTTTACAAAGGTCAGCTTTATGATCTCTGGACACAAAAAGAAAATCAAGAGATGGTTACTTCTAACGTACTGCCCTTTTCTGTCTAGCAGATGCAGATCATATCTGGGGAGATTGAGATGCTCAAGAAAAAGGTTGGATCCACAGACAATTTTATTCCTCTAATGAACTTCTTGAGCTTACATTTAGAAAGATGAACACAGCAGTTCCCTTCACCAGTAGTTCTTTTGTCTTTGTTTTGTAGGAAGGCATACTGAAGGTTGCCAATGATATACTTCAAGAAAGGGTACTTTAATCCTCTGCTTTATATCATCTTACAGAAACTGCACTTATTTGAGCAGATAAGGTTACATTTTTATTTAGAACTGAATTTAAGATTTAATGTTGTCATTTACGATTCATGATTTGAGCAGAGTGGGAATCTAGTTAGTGGTTACTCTGGTAGGCAGCCCAGCTACAGTTAATGTTGTCTGTCGCATCTTCCCAAGTCAATTCTGAACCAAACATAATAACATGTTTATATGATATTTCATAATGTCTTGATCTTGTGCGTCCAGGTAATTGAGCAGAGTGGGATTCTGGATACCGGCAACAACCTGATGATACCACAGTTCCCTTTCCAGCAAATCACGGAGAGTGACCACTACTTCTAGCCTAAACAACCTAATTATTAAGTTATCACGTCAGTTATGACTTGAGTTCGGCATATCTACCATGCTTAGAACTATCTAGACCTTGCCTCTGCCGTTTTGTGTTGTACAAAGGGAAAAAAATGGAAAATCATCATCTGTATCCGTACAAGCTTTTGCAATGTAAATTCACCATCTTCCATTTTTTTTTTTTGATTTTTTGATGGAAGACAGCGAGTGCTTCTTCATTTCCATTAAGAGAAGCCGGACAAATACCGGAGAGAATACAGGAAAGGGGATTACAGCGTCTCAACCTATAAGAAAAAAGAGGAGAGAGCAAGAACATCACCACACAACTTCATTTCACCATCTTCCATATTGGACAGTTTGTAGATTCCACTATATCTGGTTCACATCACATAGCACTCTGAATGTTGTGTTGATTAATTCAAAACCATAGAATTTCAGGTTCGACTCTGACAGATGTTGCTAGGTTGGAAGATCCACATGAACATCTGAAATCGTTTACTGATACAACTTGCAACTAGACAAGTGTTCGAGAAGGCAAGGGAGGTAGATGTTACACATTTAGCGGATTCCATGTTCATCCTGATTCCTGGAAGATAGTTTCGTCGTCATGTTGAACAGCAGCTGCTCTTCTGCTTCTGCTGCTGCTGCTGAATTGGCTGGCCTTTCATCTGGACCAGATTGGAGGCCTTCCTCTCCAGGGATCCTACTTGGCTGCCAGCTTTGCTGCATACCAAACACGCAAGTTTCATCAGCATAAGTAGTTCAAAACAAAAATCCGAAAATGATATTGTGATTTTGCCCTACCTCTTCTTGATTGCTGAAGACATTGTCAAGAACGCCTCCTCGACATTGATGGACTCTTTAGCACTTGTTTCTAGGAAAGGAATGCCTATCTCATCGGCATAGGCCTGCTCTGATTTACATTACAAATTTAGCTTAACAAAATATGCAACAACTTTATATCAACGTTACACACCAAGAGCCTAGTTTGTAAGTTATCCCGAAAGTAACACGTAGTTGGAAATGTGACCTGTGCTACCGCAGTATCGACGACCCTGCTCTCAGCCAGATCACACTTGTTGCCGACAAGAAGCTTGCACACGCTGTCGTTGGCATACTTGTCGATCTCGCTCAGCCATTGCTTGACATTGTTGAAGCTCTCCATGTCCGTGATGTCATAGACGATCTGCGAGAACAACTCAAAGCAACCAAATGTTTTACTTGCTGAACAACTGTGGGTCAAAATTGAAGAAATGCAGGTGGAGATATATATATATATATATATATAGGACTCACGATGATCCCGTGGGCTCCTCGGTAGTAGCTGCTTGTGATGGTTCTGAACCGCTCCTGTCCTGCCGTGTCCCACTATCACACATATGCAAAATGTACTGATGTCAGATCGCATTGTGCTGCTTTGCCCAGTTGTTTTCCACCACCCCTATGAACCAAAGAATTGCAAGTCCGCGATAGCTAACAAACTTTGAAGAAGCACAACTTACAATCTGCAATTTGATGGTCTTCCCATCCATCTCTAGTGTGCGGATTTTCTGCAGAGGCGCGAAGCAAACAAATGCAGACATGAATCGATGATAAATAAAGGCAAAATTCAGGATGTGTGAAATGACGGCCAACTCACGAAGTCAACGCCAATGGTGCTAATGTAGCTGTCCACATACGCATCGTCCTGGATGAACACAGCAAAATCAGGACTATATATATGCGCGACTATGTCTGGTCTCAAAAATACAAATGGTGCCTCGCCATCGATCAGGGAATGAATCCACATTTCCGATTAACTCACGGCAAAACGGAGGAGGAAGCAGGACTTGCCGACCGATGAGTCACCGATCAGGAGGAGCTTGAACAGGTAGTCGCTGAAGGACGAATTAACAAAAAAGAAGAGCATTGTTCATTGCATCAAATAGTAGAACAGCCAAGCAAAGGCATATTCGCATGTAGGAGCACAAATTCAGCTGCAGGTGAAAGGTACTTACAATTCGTTGTTGCGCATGCCTCCTTCCCAATAGCAAGAACGGAGCAGGGGGGAGAACGAAGATTTGGTAATCCTTAATCTGCCTAGTCAGCCGGAGAAGAGGCTCTCTCGAGAGGAAGAAAAGGTACGCTGTGAAGTGCAGTATAAACTAAGCAAACTGATTTCCCTGAGCACTAGTTTTTTGTTTTCTCACCGAACCCTATGCAGGATCATGACGATGCGACTGTTCCCTCCACCCTCCCGCCACATGATTCCGAGCTTTCTTTATGATATACACTCATACAGAGGATAACATCACGGGGACCGGGATTCTCTGACTTTGCAGGTCCCTGACTTTCCTGACTTTGGGTCATAGACAGACAGGACCCACCACACATGAGACCCATCTGCCATTGACTAAAAGTTAGGAAAGTTAGGATTTGGCAAAGTTAGAGGATCACCTCTCCTGGTAGGCTAGTACGACCAATGTGCCTCTTTTCTCCAGTCGGGAAAAAGCTTTAGGTGGCTGCAGTCGGAGTCATGTAGCGTCACGTAAAGAATACACAAAAATTAAGGGATTGCAACCAAAAGACACGGACCATTACAATGGCATGATACATTGGCAATGGCGTTGGACAAGCTCGTATTGTTCGGCTGCGTAACCACTAACCAAAAGCTACTCTGCTCAAAATAAAATGGTGAGAATTTATGCGGAAAATAATCAAAATCTACTGGCATTCCGCAGCCAGGTTTCTTTACTTAACAGCAAATATCTACACAATGAACCAATTGGAAGCCGTTTTTTTTTAGTTTGGTAAAAATTCATATTTATAAGTTGTGGCAAATAAAAAAATCATGCACGCAGATAAAAGGTATAATCTTGTCCACGCAAATTACATATGATCATTTCCGACATGTGCAAAATTCACAAAAGAAGTAACTTTACAAATTACGATATGCTATATATGTATACAACTTACATAAATTATTTGCAGGAAAATAATCTCCTAATCTTTTCCGTATGTCTGCAGTAAAATTCACATGGACATGTTTGTATCCATTCTTTACATGGATGGAAAAGAAAACTGAAGCTAAATGATATGACGTTTGCTAAGTTTTGATACCCATGTTCCAATTTGTATTGCCCCATGTTCTACGACAAAAATAGCCTATCTGAGTGCTTGTGATTTGCCTATATTTGAGAGAGAAGCTAGCTACTGACAGAGTACTGCTGAAATAAGTAGGATAGTATCTTCTTATGGTCCCCTGACTGAAACCCAGTGTTAGGGTCAATCAGGTACGGTACCTGAAACACCAAGATATTATTAAGTATCAGAAGATCTTTAGAGGATGATGCCATAAGTGTGATGCAAACAGAATTTGCAGGCATATAGAATTGAGTGCACGAAAAGGACACTCAAAGTAATTTAGATGTCGTTGTAACTTTTTATAGAAATATCATGTTTCTGAACGCAGCTTATGTTTCCCCCTACCTGTTTAGAACCTGCTTTCTTTAGTAGCAAATCCATCTTCGAGGACCCCTCTCCCACGTTCTGGAGAACATAAGGAAGCTCCAATTCACAGAGAGCCTCACGGACAAACCTTGCATACTGAAACACCCACATATGAGAAGAAAATTGAGTTAGACTACCATAAAAATTACTCAAGGAGAGGTGTGCTTCCTACGGAATTGTTCTCGAATGAGAAGAGTTCCAGCTTCTCTGCAGGTAGCGCGCCAGCTTTGCCCCAGAATGTCATCCCTCTTCCAGCTCGAAGAAGAGTAGGAACCCATCCAGTGAAAATTGTACTGCAAAAAACTAGGAAAAACTTAAGCAAAGCATAGCATGATCCCAGGTCTCCTGAAGCATTAACCCAGCGCTTTGATCATGGTACTTGGCTGAGCATGAGGCCTGATATGTGATATCTAAAAAAACATGATAAGAAATTTGTCTAGCATTCATATAGAATAGTTCACGACATCCATTACAATATAAATCTTCCTTATGTCTCCGAAAGTCACTCCAGCATCAATGCATGACGGTCATAGACAGCTATGTTAGCTCTGCTACCTATGAGTGGTAAACACATAATAGTTGAAAAAAGCAAAACTGGATACCTCTCAAGAAGTCCAAAAGATGGGCTCTTTCCTTCTCCATACTGTTGGAATAGGTACTTCACAATATCTCCTGCACATTCAAGGCACATATTAGTCTGTTCATTTCTTGTTTAGTAACTAGTTTTTCCTGAATTATCAGAGCAGTAAGTACATCATCTTAATATCTTATACGTGATTATGGAAACCACTCTTTAGATGCCTACAATCCACTGTCACCATCACCCAAAAAAAAGGACAAAAGAACAATTTGATCTTACCACTTTCATACATTGTGACGCCAGTAGTTGCATCAATAAGTAGTGGAAACCTGTACAAAAGGAAGAACGACAACTCTGTTCAGTGACCCTGAGAAAAACCTCACAATGTATTGATGGAACAGTAATGCCAAGACTTGACCATGAACAGGGAATTTATGAACTTCTCAATCTGCAATACTGTTCTTCTGAAGCTATAAGCAAATAGGGGAATGGCGAAAACATACTGCTCCTTCCCTCCAATTTTCCTGACCACATCTCTATGCCTTAGTGATCCTTTTGGGCAGGGATAAACCTGAAATTCGTTAGTATTTGGAGGCAAAGTTATTAACTGACAAAAAATCAAATTACAATATCATATATAGATTGATAATCTAGAAAAAAAACATTTCATTTACATTTTTTGCCTCCTGACTACAATGCAACTCTCATAGCTAAAACTACAATGCAACACAAGCTATGTTGGTTGCACGATTTTCCTTATAAATGATCTATATTCTCGCAGTGTGATTATAGAAGAGGAACTACAAGGGATGGTTGAAAACCTCTGCTGAAATATCAAGCTCAGTCATGGCCTCCCGGACTCTCCTACAGAAGGGGCATGCCTCTATTGGAAGAACAACAAAGGATTGATCAGCACATTCTGACTTCGTAATGTGACATGCCCATGAAGGTAGAGCCTGCAGTGAGAAATTTTTACCAAACTCATATAGTTGCAGAATGGGAGCACTCGTCGCAGTACTAGCGTTCTCTGCAGTACTAGCTGCCACACTTGACCCCCACGGAAGCCTAGCTAAACTTGAAAGAGAAGACGTGGTAACCTGGAAAACAATAAGAAATGTACAGGGACGGTCATTGCAAGGCAGGTGGAATGGACAACCTGAACGTGTAACGCTGGCATGCCCAGAGTACACGCCAAGATGAACCTGTGCAAAATTTACACTAGTAGCAGACAGCATCAGTAAATCCACTAATCAAAAGTTCCCTTTTGTTTTCAAAAGATTTCATCATGTGGTAAGAACTAAGATCATTTGCTGCTACCGATTAGTGCAGTGTGCCGACAATTGAACTAGGATTACCTCGACGATGTCATTCCGCTCCTGAGAAGGATCCCCGCCCTGCGCATCAGTTCACACAAACCACACATTTTTAGCAGTCCACAAACCCATCTTCAGTTTCAGTTTCAGTGGGGGCAAGAAAAGCAGCGATTAGTTACCCCGAAGAACTTGAGGAGCGGGCACAGGAACGACAAGACGCTGCTGCTGCTGCTCGTAGCGGCGGCGGAGGTGGTCTCGGTCTCTCCCGCTTCCCTGCTGGGAGGCTGCGCTCGGGTGAGGGCGAGGGCATAGGACGAGCGGCGGTGGGGGAAGCGAGGTCGAGCTGCTCTGGCAGCAGCGGAGCGCCGCCCGGGAGGCGGGGGTCGAGAAGCAGGGCGGAGGTGGGGATTGTGGGTGGGGTGCGCGAGGGGCACCATGTCGCGGGGAGCTTCGTTGGCCTGAGAGGAGCCGCGGGTGCGGCGGTGGGAGCTCGGCTTGGCGTCTCCGGCGTGTGGTGGGCGCTGGTGGCTGTGCCTCGGGCTTGGGCTTGGGGACGCTGCACCACGGGCCCGCATCCAGGCGGCACCGCGGCATTTGGATGTTGGAATTGAGGCCTGGAATTGAATTGGACTTTCTATTTTCAAGATGGAAAGGAATTGACCACCAATTTCAATTCTGCTGTTTGTTTGTAAATGTAATTTATGGTTGGAATCATAGTGTAGGACATGATTCCAATTCCTGTTTGGATGTGTAAAACATGGAATTGTGTGATATTTAAGTTTTGGAGAGTTTCATAATATGAACTTGTGTAATAAATGTATGAACAGTATAGCTTTGAATTATAAACAACACATGGATAATAATTTTATCTCTTCAAATAGCTGCTAGTAGAACTCTTCACAACAATTTGCATTTGAATCAGGTTTTTTTTAGAAAATGTGAGGAGGAGCTATACCAGGTGGAGGAATAATGGAGGGAGGGAGAGAGGAAGAGAGAAGGCCGGCTAGGCAGGGATAGAGGGAGGTCCATCCCGCCGGCGTTCCCATCCTAGCGAGGGAGAGAGGGAGGCATACTTCCCCATCTAGGGTTAGGGCGTGCTGGAGATGGATGAGAAGGGAGATAGAAGGGCGTGGGAGAGAGGGAGGTAGGGAGAGAGCAAGGCGGTTCCGCGCCGTCGGCGTCGACCTGGGGACCATTGGAGAGAGGGAAGGGAAGAGATAGAGGAAGAACCGGGAGAAGGAGAGGAGGACTCGATGGCCGGCGGAGATGCATCTCGCGAGGAGGACTCGGGAGCACGAAGTGGTACGCGATTCCGAGCCGTTTCCGAGCGAAGAGCCCCGGAAGGTTTTTTGGCGGACGGACACAACGCGGGGAATCGCTCGGAATTGAGTCTAACTTTCCAGGTTCGAATTTTGTGGTCACACAAACAGGGGAATTCGTCCCAGCAATTCCAAACGGATGATTCCGAGCCCCAATTCTTACATCCAAACACAACATTAAGCTTTTGTCTAGATACATCTTCTTTTTAATAAACTTGAGACACTTATTTTGGACGGAGTGAGTACTCTAAATATTTTAGTTTTTTTTTCATTCATATGTCTAAACTTATATCTAGATACATTTTAGTGTATGTGTAGTATGTGTTAGAAGTTGAGTTCGCGAGCGAACGAGAGATGAACAAAATGAGGAACGGTTGGTTTCATTGATAGAATATCGGGTATATATACCCTGGTACAAAGGCAGTTACAAGGTAGCGGTTGCCAAAGGTGGAACCGACATAGTAGGGATTTAACCCATTAATTAAACTAATTAATTAATTACTAACACTCCCCCTAATCACTGCTTGTCTGTAGAGTGTTCTTCGTGAAGATGTCCTTGTAAAAATAACGACCTTTCTAGATTCTATCATCCTGAAATAGTCTCCTCCAAAAACCCTGTGGGAAAATTTTGAGGAGAGTTGTGTGTATGATATGTTGCTAAAACTCCTTAAAACCCAGTGGGAAATAAGGAGAAAATGATGCAACATATGGTGTTTATTGTCTCTTTGATAACTCATATGGGAAAACCTTATAAAGGAAAAAAACATAAGTGAGTTCAGAGAACAATAAATATGTCTTTTATACTTCCTTTAAGACCCCAGTGGGGAAAACCGGAAGTATGACATATGATATTTGAAGTTGGTAATTTCTCCCCCAAAAACCCTTTGGGAAAAAATGTGAGGAGAATGGTATGTGATATGTTGTTAAAACTCCTTTAAAACCCGGTGGGGAAAGTAAGGAGAAAATGATACAACATATAATGATTATTGCCTTTGTCAACTAAATATGAATGAAATCCATAGAGTTTAGAGGACAAAAAATATGTCGTATATACTTTCCTAAAAACCCCGATGGGAAAACAGAAAGTATAACATATGATCTTATGTTGATATTACCTCATTAAAAACCTTAATGAGAACCTGGAAAGTAAACTCATAAAGGAAAAAAGAGTGCAATATGATGCTTTGAACATGTTATTATTCAGGAAGATTCTCCCCTGACCCTTACAAATCACAAAGTCGTCGATACCCATCCCATGAATTAATTCTGGAATATTATAATTGGTAGAGACTTTGTGAATACATACGTGAGGATATCGCATGATTTGAATTGCAAGGCGTTTATTCCCCTGACTCTTGAAGAGTCCATGGGGATAAAACCATTTAACGTGATATGCTTGATGATATTGCTCTTTATATAACATGTCTGCATCCGTGCAACACAAGCACCATTATCTCTATAGATAATGGTAGGTGATTCGAGAGAATCAATACCGCATGAATAATATATGTGGTTTATCATCCCGTGAAGCCACACATATTAATGCGGCTTTGTATTTCAGACTGATTGGTAGGTGTAGTCACCGAAGTATGTTTCGAAGACATCAATGAAGTACAGTTCTACCATGTAGGTACAGAGTGTCGGGATCATTCAAGTAGCCAACATCAGTGTATTATGATGATATTGGAGTTCAGATATCTCTGAAATTACAAGAACATGTCAAATAATGTGTGGTGCCTTGGAGACATCGAAAGATATTCTTCATTCCCAACCAGTTGTTTTGGTGGGTCCAATGGCACAATGATATGGAATTATAAGTCCCAATATCCCTTCTACACCATGTCGTGGTTTGAGTGAATCGTTCTCTACGTCTAGAGATCAAACAACCCGCATGAGAGATAGACATGGCTTGTTCGTTTTAGTTTTCTCTAATATTTATAATATAGGCATCTTGGTGTACCATAATACTTGAGTGAAGTAGCCCGACTTGTAGTATCAAGCATTGTTTGGGTTTAACCAAATCCTTCATCTCAAATTCCATCTTTTAGATGATCAGTGTTTCGTCATTGCAGGAGTAACCCTTGCGTATGACAAACACGCATGGGTAATCATCATTATAGGAGTAATCCTTGTGTATAAGGAACTCACTACATCGGTTGTACCAAAATATACCGACAACAACAAGCCATGTAATGGCTCACTTATTTTACACATTTGAAAGAACATTTCTTAATCCCTAGTGTTTTGTGTGTTAGTTAACAATACCAATGATATACTAATCCTATTGCTAAGTATTTCAGTTTGGGTGAAACTCATATCACAAATCTTAAAGCCAAACTGTAGAGAAAAAGGAGTTTCTGGAATTCTTCAGGGACCCGGATATTCCGGTTCCCCAACCGGATATTCCGGGTCATCCCCAGAAAAGTGGCTAAGTCAAGTTCAGAAGTGGCACTGACTTCAATCGGAAAATCAGCCCGGAAATTTCAAGAACCCGGATATTCCGGTTCACCAACCGGATATTCCGGTTCGCCCCCGGATATTCCGAAGCAACCTCAGGAAAATTGGCTAAGTCAAGAATCAGAAGTGGCACTGACTTCACTCGGAAAATCAGCCCGGAAATTTCAAGGACCCGGATATTCCGGTTCACCAACCGGATATTCCGAGTCAACCTCAGGAAAATTGGCTAAGTCAAGAATCAGAAGTGGCACTGACTCCAACCGGAAATTCATCTCGGAAATTTCAAGGACTCGGATATTCCGAGTCAACCGAAGAAAATCGGCTAAGTCAAGTTCAGAATTGGTTCTGATCTCAACCGGAAATTCAGCCCGGATATTTTCAAAGGCCCGGATATTCCGGGGCACCGGAATTTCCGGTGCAACTTAAACCGGAATTTCCGGGTGACCAAGACAGCCAACGGCCAGATTTTGAGGGGGAGTATAAATACCCCCTCACTCACTCAAGAACACTTGAGCTCTCAGACTTTCTCTCTCCTACTATTCTTGAAAGCTCAATTCATCAAGATCTCCCAATCCCCCCACCCAAATTCATAGATCTTTGGAGGATTGGAGGAGAAGGCCCAGATCTACATCGTCACCGAAGGGATTTACTTTTCTCCCCCATTCACTTGGGGATTTCGTGGCTAGGGTTTCCGGTGGGAAAACCTAGTTCACCATTGTTGTACTCTTGGTGTTACCTTGACCTTTTGTGGTCCTTGACCTGTTGTGGTCCTTCTTGGGAGCCCCCAATTCAGTTGTGGGTGTGTGCCTCAAGCGTTTGTAAGGGATTCGATCTCCGCCCTAAAAGGGGATCAATAGTGGAAGGTGGACTCGAAACCTTTGTGGTTGAGTTCATCGGAGAAGAAGGTGAGCCTTTGTGGCGTTGCGGCTAACCTGTTGTGGTAGCGCACACCTCTCCAAACGAGACGTATACCCTTGGGTGGAACTCGGGATTACTTCTTCGTCTCCGCGTGCTTCACTTGGTTCCCTTTACCCTTTACTCCCTTACTTGCTTCTTGTTATTGCTTAGATTCTCATTTAGGTAAATTCACCGTAGTTGCATATCTAGAGAATTTACCTTTGAGTTGAGCCTAAAATTGAAAAGACCTAAAATTTGTAATAGCACCTATTCACCCCCCCCCCCCCCCCTCTAGGTGCCGGATTCCCGTTCAATTGGTATCAGAGCCTTGTTCACTTTTAAGGGCTTAACCGCCTAAGTGCAACGATGACGGAATCCGATGCCGAGAGGGCCGCCCGTGAAAAATTAGAGGCGGAGAAGGAGGCGTTAGCCAAAGGGGCAACCATGGCCGATCTTATTGATATGAGATCGTCCTTGGAGGCCCAACTCCTCAAGATGAATGAGATGCTCATGGCACTCTTGAAGTCTAAGGAGCCCGAGGCTACTTCTCCGTCTCCTCCTCCTAAGGAACATGCCGGGAACTCTAAGGAGTCATCTTCGGATGGGTCCAAAGATGTTACCTCAAGTGTTCCCGGGATGGCGGAAAAGGATGAACCATCTAGCTCCTCTAACACCCACAAAGGAGAGGAATTTCATAATGTCAACCATAATTACTCTCCTAACCCTCCTATCCCTCACTCTCATGTAAACTTTAGAAGTGACCCTCATAAGCTTAAACCTACTCATTTCTCTCAATGGGTGTTTCTAATGAAGTCTCATCTATGTAGTGCCTCCATTGAGCTTTGGCGCATCATTGAAGAAGGATACAAGCCCCATGATCCAACCAACTTGACAAGAAGAGAAGTGGTTGATAGCCAACTCAACGCCACCGCTCTTCATCAACTCCAAATGGCCGTTGGAGAGAAGGACATGGCGCTCATTCAACAATTCTCCACCGCCAAGGAAGTTTGGAATGCTCTTTCCGACATCTTCGTTGGGAATGAGAGCATGAAGAAGAACCGGTATGATGCCTTATGCAATGAGGTGGAAGGGTTCTACAAGTTGGATGGAGAAAGCCACGAGGACATGTACCGGAGGTTGGTGTTGGTTGCCAACTCCTTCAAGAACCTCGGGGCGGAGTACATCAATGATGCTTGGATCAAGAGGAAGTATGTGACCGCTCTCATGCCCTTTGAGGACACGGATTTGAAGACACTCCAAGGGAGACATGACTTTGCAAAGATGACATCCAATGAAGTTATGCAAGAGATGACCGCATACAAGGTGGCCTCCAAGATTGCACAAGATGCAAGAGCTAGAGCCATAGGGATGCACAAGCATGCCCCAATTGCTTTGAAGGCCACCGTTGAAGAGGAGGATGAAGAGGAGTGTGATGAACAAGTCGAGCTATCTAGTGAAGCTCTCTCAAGCACTCTCACTCAACACATGGGTCTTGCGGCAAGAACCTTTTGGAAGAACCCCGGAAGGGCCAAAGAAAGGATTGACAAGAAGTTTCCCCCCAACGGAGGAAAGCCATTCAACAAAGTGAGACTTTGCTATAATTGCGATGACAAGAGCCACTTTGTTGCCGATTGCCCATGGGAGAGAAGAGAGGATCATGGTGGGAGGCTCGTGGCCAAGACGAAGGGCAAGGGGCCCATGCCCATGAAGAAGCCTTTCTTCAAGAAGAACCAAAAGATTGTCTTGGTGACTCAAGAGCAATATCCCACCGATGATGAAGATAGTGACAAGGAGGATACTCCAACGCAAGTGGCCGCACTAGCCATGTCTTCCACAACTCCATCACTCTTCTCCTCACCAAATGAGAGCCCCATCGTCAAGAATGGAAGATGTCTTATGGCAAAGACATCCGAGGTACAACTATCCCTCAACTCCATATCACATGACATTGATGATGCTATGAGCCTAGAAGTAAAGGAAGAAATCATTGCTTTTGATAAATTCATGACTAACTTGCAAGGAGAAGGAAAGAAACACTTTGGCTCAATCATGAGTCGTATAGGTGAGCTTGAGGATGAGCTTGAACTAAAAGGTGAGATTGAGAGAGAGGATGCACACGCTAAGGTGTCTCTCCAATCCTCTCTCGAAGATGTTCAAGAATCTTATGCTCTCCTCGAGGAGCAACTTGCTAAGATCACTAAGGATCGTGATCTCTACTTTGCTAAATGTAAAATTGTGCAAAATGAAAAGTCCGAGCTTGTAGTTGCTCATGCTAGACTTTGCGAAGACTTCGAGTCACTTGACAATGCTCACAAGGTGTTGACAAGTGATCACGAACGTCTTCTCAAGTCTCGTGATCAACTCCAATCTCGGATATCTACTCTTGAGAAAGCTAGCACCTCTACTCCTTTGAATGCTAATGCAAATGTTGTGAAGGGTATTGCTAGGGTTTTGTTTGTTCCTTCTATGGCAACCAAGCCCAAGACATCTCTTGATAAAGGTAAGGGGACACTCACTACTCCTCTTCATGAGCGAGTGCCCCACAAGGGTAAGGAAGGTCTAGGCTATGTTGCCAAGGAGAAGAAGGAGATCAAGAAGAAGACCAAGTCCGCACAAGCCAAGAAGGTTGACATTGCGAGTGGAAATGCCACAAGGGGCACTCCCACTCGTAATGACTTTGCGGGCATAACTAACCCCAACTATGCTTTATATGTTGATTATTATGGGGATGTCTATGCTAGATACATTGGTCCTTTTGATGGTTACATTGATTATGCTATTTGGGTACCAAAGACCCTTGTTGCTAACCAAAAGGCACCCATTGCAAAATGGGTACCTAAATCTAAGAATTGATTGTGTGTAGGGCCTTGCTTCCGGAGGATCGAAATGGATAATTGATAGTGGGTGCACTAGTCATATGACCGGAAGCAAGGATATTGTAACGGAGTTGAAGCCCAATGATGATCAAATGACCGTTACATATGGTGATAATTCTAAGTCTAAGGTAATAGGGCTCGGCAAGGTGGTAGTGGCACCGGACATCACACTTGTGAATGTCTTGCTTGTCGAGTCCCTAGGTTTCAACTTGATCTCCGTCCATTCCTTAACTTGTTTGGGCTATACCGTTGTCTTTGAAAAGGAAATGGTCATTCTCTTGCGGAGCAAGTCTCTCAATGTGTCTTTCGTTGGGTACATTGAGAATGGGCTCTATGTGGTTGACTTCTCCGGAGTCACCACTTCCCATACAATGTGCCTATTCGCAAAGGCGGACTTGGGTTGGCTATGGCATCGCCGACTAGCCCATGTCAACATGAGGACTTTGCAAAGTCTTCACAAGGGTGGCCATATCCTAGGACTAAAAGACCATGTTTCTTTCTCGAAGGATCGAATGTGCAGGGCGTGTGTTGAAGGAAAAATGCATGACATCTACCATCCAAGCAAGACCATCATTTCGTCAAAGAGGGTTTTGGAGCTTCTCCATGTTGACCTCTTTGGTCCCATTCCGGAAGCTAGTCTTGGTGGCAAGAAATATTGCTTGGTGATTGTTGATGATTATTCAAGGTACACATGGGTTTTCTTCTTCAAGACGAAGATGGAGACTCAACAAACTATCATCGACTTCTCCAATGAAGCTCAACGTCAACACAATGTCCCTATCTTGGTGATACGAAGTGACAATGGGTCCGAGTTCAAGAACTACACCTTAAACGAGTTCCTTAGTGAAGAAGGGATTCGTCATCAGTATTCCGCTGCTTATACTCCCCAACAAAATGGTGTAGCCGAAAGGAAGAACCGCACACTTATTGAGATGGCAAGGTCGATGATGGCGGAGTTCAAGTCCCCTCACAACTTTTGGGCCGAAGCCGTCAACACCGCTTGCCATTCATCCAACCGGCTCTTCTTTCGCAAAGGACTCATGAAGACACCTTATGAAGTGCTCACCGGGAACAAGCCCAATATCTCCTACTTCCGTGTATTTGGTTGTAAGTGCTTCTACCTCATCAAAGGTGTTCGTTTGGGCAAGTTTGATTCTAAGTCTCTTGAAGGGACATTTGTGGGCTACGGATCCGAATCCCACACTTATAGAGTCTATGATAAGGCCTCGCGCATAATCATAGAAACTTGTAGTGTGGTATTCGAGGAGAATGACGGCTCCCTCGTGGAGCAAAGTGGTGTTTCCGGTGTAGGTGATGATGAACCTCAAGATGCTATCCGAAGAATGGGGTTGGGAGTCCACCGCCCCGTTGAACTTTATTATGAGGTTGATCATCAAGGACCAAGTTCTTCACAAGTGATGACCACCCCAACACAAGAAACACCCATCGACAACACCGTGCCCACTGCACCCTGCCAAGAAGAAGAACAAGACTCTACAGCTGCTCCAGGAATTTCTGGAGGACCGGAATATCCGGGTCAAGATGGACTCGGAAATTCCGGTAGCCCGGAATTTCCGGTTCCTGAACCCGGAATATCCGGTCCTGCTGACATTCCCGGTGGCAGTTTGCAAGGCCAAGATCAACCCTCTCCCTCACCAATGGACACCACTCCAATGGTTGATCAAGGCCATCAATTCAGTCAAGGCGGAGACATGAATGATCAAGATGATCAAGCGCTTCCTCCAACCACTCGGAGGGAAATCGAGATCCGCCGCTTGAATAGGGTTGGCACCTCACAAGAATTAAGAGCTCTATCTCTTGACAAGGTGCTTGGTGATGTGAGAAGCAAGGTCTCTACCCGAAGACAACTTGCAAGCTTTAGTGAACATCAAGCTCACATCTCCATGGTGGAACCCAAGAAGGTCTTTGAAGCTCTTGAAGATAAAGATTGGCTTGATGCCATGCATGAAGAGCTCAACAACTTCGAGCGCAACAAAGTGTGGAAGTTGGTGGAAAGACCCAAAGATTGCCGCAATGTTATCGGCACCAAGTGGATATTCAAGAACAAGCAAGATGAACATGGCATGGTGATAAGGAACAAGGCAAGATTGGTGGCTCAAGGTTACTCACAAATTGAAGGCATTGACTTTGGAGAAACCTATGCGCTCGTGGCTCGACTTGAGTCAATCCGTATTCTTCTTGCTTATGCCTCTCACCATAACTTTAAGTTGCAACAAATGGATGTTAAATCCGCTTTTCTAAATGGTCCAGTAAATGAACTTGTTTATGTTAAGCAACCACCGGGGTTCGAGGACCTCAAGTATCCGAACCATGTCTACAAGTTGGATAAGGCACTCTATGGCCTTAAACAAGCCCCACGAGCGTGGTACGAGCACCTTAGAGAACTACTTGTAGACCGTGGATTCCAAGTTGGGGAAATCGACCCCACACTTTTCACTAAGAAAGTTAATGGGGAGCTTTTAATTTGTCAATTATATGTGGATGACATTATATTTGGATCGACTAACAAAGCATTTAACGAAGAATTCTCTAAGCTTATGACTGACAGGTTTGAGATGTCTATGATGGGTGAGATGAAGTTCTTCCTCGGATTTGAGATCAAACAATTGAGGGAAGGAACGTTCATCAACCAAGCAAAGTACATTCAAGACATGCTCAAGAAGTACGAGTTGCTTGATCTCAAGGGTGCCTCTACTCCAATGCAAACCAAATGCCACCTTGAGCTCAACCCGAAGGGTAAGGATGTGGATCAAAAGGTATACCGCTCCATGATTGGATCTCTCCTCTACCTTTGTGCATCTATACCGGATATAGTGCTAGCCGTGGGAGTGTGTGCAAGATATCAAGCGGCTCCTAAAGAAAGCCATGATGTGGCGGTCAAGAGAATCTTTCGATATTTGGCTTATACCCCAACTTATGGATTGTGGTATCCCAAGGATGCAAATTTCTCATTATGTGGATTCACGGATTCCGATTGGGCGGGAGATCATGATGATAGGAAGTCAACCTCCGGTGCTTGTCAATTTATTGGGAGGTCCTTGGTGAGTTGGTCTTCTAAGAAGCAAAATTGCATATCTCTCTCCACCGCCGAAGCCGAATATGTTGCAGCCGCTAGTTGTTGCACTCAGTTGTTATGGATGAGGCAAACTTTAAAGGAGTACGGAGTCGATTGCGACAAAGTGCCTCTTTTATGTGACAACGAAAGTGCCATCAAGATTGCCTACAACCCGGTGCAACATTCAAGAACCAAGCATATTGAGATCCGCCATCATTTCATAAGAGATCATGTGGCCCGTGGAGACATTGACTTATCTTATGTGGGCACAAGGGATCAATTGGCGGATATCTTCACGAAGCCCCTTGAGGAAGGAAGGTTTTGCTTTTTGAGGAATGAGCTTAATATCATTGATTCGAGGTCCTTGGCTTGATCGCTTGCACACTCACCTAGGGCGTAATTGCATCTTATCTAGTTTAGATGTAGGCATGGAAATAGGGGGAGTGCGGTCCTAATACATTGGACCATCCCTCCCCCCCATTATGCCGATAGCAAGTGTTCTTTTATCTCTATATTCATTCTTGTGACTAATGAGCTAAAACGACGAGTATTGGTTATGTACCCAAGATACATCTTCGCGGTTACATGCCATACACTCCTACACGGTGGCCTCGGCCACCAACCTCTTCTCCTTGAAGAGTTGATGTTATTTGGAGCTTTATGTTGCTATTTGCTCTCCTTTTCATGCATGTGGGAAACCTACTCAACTTGGCTCTTTTGATTCGATTTGGTTGTTGTGAGTTGAGTATGGTGTGCCAATATCAGTTTGGAAATCTATCCCAAGCCTACTTTCCCCTGAAAACATTTCTCTCTATTGCACACAAGTCATCCTTTTGAAAACTGGGATTTTGGTTCAGCAGGTCGGAATATCCGGTTCATTTTGAACCGGAATATCCGGTGACTCGGAATATCCGGTGTAACTTATACCGGAATATCCGGTCTGGCAGTTTGTCCAGAAATATAAAGGCAGGCTCGGGGTGAAGGGCTCATTAGTGCCTTTCTTCCACCCCCGACCTCCCTCTCCTCCACCCGCCGCCCCTGCTGATCCCAAGCCCCTCCGGAGCACTCCGTCCGCCGGGGAACCTCTTTCTCGGCCGGATCTGCTCCTCCTCCGCCCCGGGAACTCACTCCTCCAAGCAATGGCCTCAATGGATGAGGGTAACTTTACTTTTCTTCTTCCTCTTTTGGATCTTGATGTGAAGTTATTTGTTTCAATGTTGCTTGGTAGAGACTGTTCCTAGGACTATTCCCTGCCTTCTACATACATTAGTTTTGCATTACATTGGATCGATCTAGTTTTAGACCGAGTCAAATCTCAGATCTGTAGTTTCTGTCTGACTCGGAATATCCGGTCCATCGTGACTCGGAATTTCCGGTCCCCCGAAATTTCCGGTCATGACTGACCCGGATATTCCGAGCCAAACAGAGCAGTTTTAAGATTAACTCATGTTTAACTACATATGATCCATCGAATGCCTATCTAATGTGTGTATTACCTCCTGACTTGTGTGCACTTACCTTATGCTACCATCTATGCTCAAATTCACACGTTCAGGTGGAAGTGAGTCCGCAGGGGGATCAAGGCACACTGGTAGAGCACCTGTTTCCAAGCAATCTGTCAACAAAGGAAAGGGCATTGCACCTCCGAGAAAGAAGAAAGTTGTTGCCAGCAAGCCCTCATCTAAGAAGAGAAAGAGTGCCTCTAGTTCCGAACGTCTGAACTATTCCAAGATGCATGCTGTTGATTACTCTCAGCTAAGGCAGGGGGACTGGTACCTCAGTGCAAGAGACACATCTCTAGATGATCGCAGTTTTTGGTGCCAAGCATAGGAGCATATATTTGTGGATCTATACCTCTCTCTGACGAAGCCAATTCGACCCATGCACCCATTTGACTTTGCATCCCTACAGAAGAAGACTGCTTTTTCTGAGGCCATCCATATTGTGAAGACCATGGGATTGGAGAGATTGGCGCTCATCCGTTGTGCCTACAACGCGCAGCTTGTTATGCAGTTCTTTGCCACCCTAGTGATCAAGGGTGACTCGCAGAAGACCATGCAATGGATGACTGGGGAATCTTACTGTGAGTCCAACTTTGAGGAGTTTGGCAAGGTACTGGGCTACAGGTTTGATGGTGATAATCCCCAAGGCACTCGCATGCACCACTCCTACAAGCTCAACAAGAAGGAGACAGCTCACTTATATGGTGTGGGAGCCACCCCTGGATTCTCTCGTAACTTGCTGCCTTTGTATGATGTTCTTGTGCGCATCCTGCATGAGAACATTGCACCGAGTGGTGGCAACAATGATAATGTGGTAACCCCTCTCTGCAACCTGCTCCTTCACGCCAACTACATTGTGGAGGACTCGGGTTCTGACACTGACTGGAGAGTAGATGTGATGGATTACATCTACAATGAGATGTATGAGGCTATGACCACCAGGGTCTCCATTCCATATGCTCCATACATCATGAAGCTTCTCCTGTTTAAGTTCCCCAACCTCAACGTCAGCAACAGTGATTTGACACCACATGACTTCAAGAAGCTCTATGAGAAGAAGACTGTGGTCAAGCCCCCTCCTAGGCCTTCGACTACATCAGCTCCAGGTGGATCTTTCATGGGTGATGCTAGGAGGGCTGCTGCTACCTCTACTCATGTTCCCACCACTCATACTCATGTCAAGAAGCTAAACTGGTTCCAGCGCAACATCCTGTGCATGAATGTGGACATCCGTAAGGAGCAATACAATGCCTACAAGGATCGCCGTCAGCAGAACTACAAGCAAGACTTGATCCTTCACCATGCTTCTGGCTCACCTGCTCCTGCTGATCTGTCTGAGCCCCTGTCCTTTGCTCAGTGGAACGAGGGTTCCTTGGCTCCGTGGACCCTGATTGACCAGGACCTTGGTGGCAGCTCGTACACCACAGGTTATGACTATGATGAGGAGGCTGAAGATGAGGATGAGGAGGCAGCGTCTGAGGAGGATGAGGACGAGGATGATGATGATGAGGATGCTGATGCTGATGATGATGATGAGGACCCCTCGGACTGAAGACTTCCATGGGACGTAGCATCGCTCTTCTTCCTTTTTGGCGTTTCGATGCCAAAGGGGGAGAAGTTGCTCTACTAGGACTTCTTCGGGGATTTGCAAGGGTCGGGCACAAGCTTATGTGTTTATCATTTATTTGCGCTTGTGTCCATTTATCGTGTTTTTAGCTACTTGTGAAACTCTCCTTTTGTCTTTTGTGATATCTTTGTATTGAGACAATGGTTGATGCTATCATTATATTATGCTTGAGACTTGGAATTGATTGTGTTGGTATTCTCTTCATATTCTATATGCACAAGTTATGAAAATCTATCTAGTCTCAAGTGCTTCCATTATCTTTCATCTTGTCTCGTTTCTCCTTTGTGATATCTTGTGGTTGTTGTTATAAAATTGCTCCTATCCTATGTTATCTTGTGTTGCATACTTGCATTTATTTAGGGGGAGCCATTTTCTGCCAAAAACATGATATTGCTGTTTGTGTCTTTGCAAATCTTGGTATTGTCATCTAACACCAAAAAGGGGGAGATTGAAAGAACATTTCTTAATCCCTAGTGTTTTGTGTGTTAGTTAACAATACCAATGATATACTAATCCTATTGCTAAGTATTTCAGTTTGGGTGAAACTCATATCACAAATCTTAAAGCCAAACTGTAGAGAAAAAGGAGTTTCTGGAATTCTTCAGGGACCCGGATATTCCGGTTCCCCAACCGGATATTACGGGTCATCCCCAGAAAAGTGGCTAAGTCAAGTTCAGAAGTGGCACTGACTTCAATCGGAAAATCAGCCCGGAAATTTCAAGGACCCGGATATTCCGGTTCACCAACCGGATATTCCGGTTCGCCCCCGGATATTCCGAAGCAACCTCAGGAAAATTGGCTAAGTCAAGAATCAGAAGTGGCACTGACTTCACTCGGAAAATCAGCCCGGAAATTTCAAGGACCCGGATATTCCGGTTCACCAACCGGATATTCCGAGTCAACCTCAGGAAAATTGGCTAAGTCAAGAATCAGAAGTGGCACTGACTCCAACCGGAAATTCAGCTCGGAAATTTCAAGGACTCGGATATTCCGAGTCAACCGAAGAAAATCGGCTAAGTCAAGTTCAAAATTGGTTCTGATCTCAACCGGAAATTCAGCCCGGATATTTTCAAAGGCCCGGATATTCCGGGGCACCGGAATTTCCGGTGCAACTTAAACCGGAATTTCCGGGTGACCAAGACAGCCAACGGCCAGATTTTGAGGGGGAGTATAAATACCCCCTCACTCACTCAAGAACACTTGAGCTCTCAGACTTTCTCTCTCCTACTATTCTTGAAAGCTCAATTCATCAAGATCTCCCAATCCCCCCACCCAATTCATAGATCTTTGGAGGATTGGAGGAGAAGGCCCAGATCTACATCGTCACCGAAGGGATTTACTTTTCTCCCCCATTCACTTGGGGATTTCGTGGCTAGGGTTTCCGGTGGGAAAACCTAGTTCACCATTGTTGTACTCTTGGTGTTACCTTGACCTTTTGGGGTCCTTGACCTGTTGTGGTCCTTCTTGGGAGCCCCCAATTCAGTTGTGGGTGTGTGCCTCAAGCGTTTGTAAGGGATTCGATCTCCGCCCTAAAAGGGGATCAATAGTGGAAGGTGGACTCGAAACCTTTGTGGTTGAGTTCATCGGAGAAGAAGGTGAGCCTTTGTGGCGTTGCGGCTAACCTGTTGTGGTAGCGCACACCTCTCCAAACGAGACGTACACCCTTGGGTGGAACTCGGGATTACTTCTTCGTCTCCGCGTGCTTCACTTGGTTCCCTTTACCCTTTACTCCCTTACTTGCTTCTTGTTATTGCTTAGATTCTCATTTAGGTAAATTCATCGTAGTTACATATCTAGAGAATTTACCTTTGAGTTGAGCCTAAAATTGAAAAGACCTAAAATTTGTAATAGCACCTATTCACCCCCCCCCCCCCCCCCCCCTCTAGGTGCCGGATTCCCGTTCAACAATGCATGTTGCATTTACATTTTCGATTCAGACAGAGATTCCACCGGGAACCATACATGTCCAAATCTAGTGATCCACATGAAGTGTAGTCACTACGTCTATGAACTGCATAGATAGACGATTTTGCACTGCCAATGATATAATTATTGGAAAATTTTGAGGATTCAAATCCTGTATGGAGAGTAGGTCTCAAATCTCTGCGGAAACCCGACCTTATGCTACAAGTCTTGCTTTCTAACCACCTTGTTGTTCTCATTCCGTCTGTAGAATAAAACATATTGAATGTTGTATAGAGGATTCAATTGGAGGAGTGGGGCTAATTCTGTTTGGATTGCACCCTTTGTTTACTTCAGTCCGAGTGAGTGGTTTACACTGTGCCATGGCCATGGTCTTTGGATCTGAATCATTGTGAAGGATATTTGCAATCATACAAGAGGAATGTTTGCCCACAATTGTAGGCTCTTGTTATATGATTCTCCATAGTCGATATTGTAGGAGGAAATCTCATGCACCTATGATGAATCTTCGTGATTTCCCAATACGCGTCAGTCCATGTGTTCCGATGTCCCAGCCAGTGTGTGCAAGCTGAAGCTGTGTTGTGAAGCAGATGGGAAATGTGAAGGAGATATCCCCTAGAGGCAATTAATAAAGTGCATTTCTTTATCATATCTCGTTTGTTCATAATATGTTTTTGTGTGATGCTATAACTATATTAAGCAAAAACATTAATACGGGTGTGATGCGAAAACAACCAGATCCCTGGTAGCCTCTACTAAGACTAGTTTCATTGCGCGATCGATGATCGAGATTTCCTGATCATAGGGCATGGTGCCGGTCGGCAATGGAAGTCATATCGCTGGAGAACGATGTGATGGACATACCCATATTTGTAGGACGTAGTCATTACGCCTTTGACCGTGAGACCAACTCTTATTGTTATTCCTGGAAGATACTTTGATTGCACCAACGTCGTATCTTAATTAGTATGACAATAACGGTGATATTTTTGGGTATCAGAAAGGAGTAGTTGAGACGAGGGGTCAAGAGCAGGATTTACCAGTCCGCATAGCAGGATAGATACTCTAGGGCTCACTCGGTGAGATCATGTCTAATGAGCTTGCAAGCATGTGACTAGGTCACGGAGACATGAAATCATAGACGAGTAGAAGATAGTGTTGTCGGTAACGAGGTCAAGCTAGATATGGAGATATCTATGAACGACGCTCGGACACGCTAAGTATCGTCATGGCAAAAGGTTTAAGACTTTACGTTCAGGTTTGATAGATGAAAGGCATTCGTTATATCACAGGGATTAATTCATGGGGTCCAGAACTACGAGTTAGTCATTGATCGAAAAGGAGTCTCGATCATGTCTGTTATTATATCGAACCGCTAGGGTAACACACTTAAGGGGTTTCGACAAGAAAACCGAAAACGAAAGAGATCACCGGGAACGTCCCGGGAGAGGTCCGATGGAGATCAGGCAGCGACGAAATAGTTTTCAGAGCTAGAGTAAATTATATATAATATGTTTCATATTAATTAGTGTAATTAATGTCTAAATATGATTTTATATATTTATTTCTGAATTTATTTAGTCTGATTTCCCTAAATGGGCCTTTTGGTCGAAAGAAGGCCCAAGAGGGGGAAAATTTCCTAGGGGAATTCGGTGGGAGCAATGGGGCCAACCCAGGTGGGCCAAAAGGGCCCACCAGGGGCTGGCGCACCATGTGCAGCCGCACCAGGCATGTGGGGATAGTCCCACATTGCCTGGTGAGGAGGTTGGCTCCCCCCTGGGAGGCTATATATAGAGGGGCTCCCATGGCCTTTTAATTCACCAATTAATTCACCAATTCTCTCTCGATTTCGTGATTCCCTTTGTCGGAGTTGCGCCGAGTTGAGAGGGGGATCTCTTCCACCATAGCCCGCTGCCGCACTGCTGCTGTTCTGGTCCAAGTCTTCCGCTGCTCGTCCTGGACTGGAGCTTCGGAGGCCGTCATTTCCACCGTACGTTTGTAACGCCCTGCGAGGTGCTGCGCTAGCGGTGCTCGGAGGTCTGCTTCCTCTACATGACCTCGAGGTCGGCTTCGTCGGTTTCATCAACAACGTTTGTGCGGGAACGTAATCCCCGCTTTCGGTCTACATGGGTATGTATTTCGATATCCGTTCGTACTACTATATCTACATAGAATAGATCTTGGTATGTTTTTAGTATATTGTTGCTAGGAAAATTTTGTTTTCCGCACACGATCCCATTCAGTGGTATCAGAGCCGATCTATCGTACATATAGTTGTACGCTATTAGAACCCGTGTTCTGCTTGGGGCACCGTTCCTGTTATTTGCTACCCTCTAGCGCGCACTTGTGATTCCAGCGGCATCGAGTCGATGAAGCGGCCCGGACCAATTTTACGCGTACCCTTACGCGAGACTGGTTCCACTACTGACATACGACTTGTACCGTATCTGTTGCTGGCGGGTGTCTGTTTCTCTCTCTTTAGTTGGTCTTGCATTTTCAATGAAGGGCCCGAAAGAGATGCTGAAAGATGCAATTATTGGATCGTTATTGTGGTCATAAGGTTCGTAGGTGTGAAGCGCTTCTATTTACGACAGCCCCAAGCCACGTAAAATATGCAAAAGATAAAGTAGAAGCGTCTAACTTTTTTTGCAGGGGCTATGTGATATGGTCAAGTAGGTTTATTAAATTGTTTATAAACTGCGGGCGCCAAGAAGACCAAGGCGCAATGGACTATATCACATTGCATTACATTTGATGTTTTGTGTGCATCTTATATTGTGTGATTATATATATATTAGTTATGCGGTGGTAATTATATAAGATGATCCCTTCAAAAATACCACTAGTGTTCTTCCTCCAACGAGCACCACCAAGAAAGTTCTACGTTATGAGGCATGCCGTGACGATCGGGTGTCAGACATATCGTCGTTCGCATACGGTGGGTGTAAGCCATGTTGCACAAGCGTTACGTGGAGGTTATAGTGGAGAGCCTAGCATATCCAGATATGGTCTCGGAACACGGAGGCCGAAAGGTCGAGCATGAGTCACAAAATTGGTGTGACGAACAATTGTCTACTCTTGAACTTGTGCTGCCGGCTCTGACGATGAGGGGTGGTGCAATGGATGGGGGTCGTGTAATCGCTTAAACGACCAGGAGGGATGTTCGTTTGAGTGGGAGTTATGTTAGTTATTTTCTAAAAATACTATAACTCAAGGTTATTATGAACAAAGTCTTATGTTGTTATAAATTCCATTGTAGATGTCTCGCCCCTCGTTTAACCTAAGTCTGTTCCTTGAGAAAGAAAAGCTTAAGACTAATGGGTGAAACTTCATGGCCTGGTTCCGCAACCTGAGGATCCTCCTCACTCCCCATAGGGTGGCCTACGTCATTGAGGCCGCCATAGGTGACCCTCCCGCAGATGAAGCCTCTGAGGATGAGAAGAAGGTCTTCCAGACCAGATCGGAGGATTCTGTCTTTGTCCAGAGTGGCATGCTCTACGCCATGAAAGCCGACCCGCAGAAGCACTTCGAGAAGATAAGCGCCTTTGAGATTATTTCTGATCTCAAGGTTGTCTTCGCGCCGTAGGCTAAGGCTATAAGTGCCTTTGAGATTATTTCTGATCTCATGGCTGTCTTCGCGCAGTAGCTAAAGCTGAGAGATATGAAGCTTCTAAGCTTTTCTTCTCGGCCAAGATGGAGGAGCATAGCAGTGTGAGCGAGCACGTGGTCAAGATGTCTGGCTACATTCAACGCCTGAATGCTCTGGAATGCAAGATTCCCGATGAGCTGGCGGTTGATAGGGTGATGCAATCGTTGCCCCTAGCTATAAAGGCATCATGAACTACAACGCAGGGCATGGCTAAGTCCCTGGGTGAAGTGTTCGTGATGCTCAAGACTGCTGAGGTGGAGATCAAGAAGGAGCACACACTGTTGATGGTCAACAAGACCGTCAATTTTAAGAAATCTGGTGGCAAGGGAAAGCAGAGCTGGAATTCCAGGAGGGAGAGCAAACTGGTTGCCAAGCCCAAGACTAACAGATCTGGTACCAGAGCTGGCGTGGAGTGCTTCTACTGCAAGGGAAAAGGTCACTAGAAGCGCAACTGCCCCAAGTACCTGGAGGACATGAAATCTGGCAAGGTAGTCGACAAAGTGGAAGATATATTTGATATACATGTTATAGATGTGTACCTTACATCCGCCCGTAGCAACACATGTGTATTTGATACTGGTTATGTTGCTCATATATGTAACTCTCAGGAGGAGTTACGGAATAAACGGCGGTTGGCTAAGGATGAGGTGACGATGCGCGTCGGCAACAGATCGAGAGTTGACGTGGTGGCTGTCGGCACACTACCTCTACATCTACCATCGGGATTAGTTTTGGTTTTAAATAAGTGTTATTTTGTACCATCCTTGAATGTATACATTATAAGTGGGTCTTGCCTGTTACAAGACGATTATTCATTTAAATCAGTATCAAGCAGTTGTGCTATTCATATGAATGATATCTTTTATGTTGATGCTCTCAAGAGTAATGGTTTATTCTTGTCGAATCTCGATCGTAGTACTCACATCCATAACATAGAAGCCAAACGGATTAAGTATAGTGATGATACCGCCATGTATATGTGGCATTGCCGTCTTGGTCATATTGGTATAAAGCGCATGAAGAAACTCCACTCCGATGGACTTTTGGACTCGTTGGATTTTGGATCCCTCGATACATGCGAACCATGCCTTATGGGCAAAATGACCAGGACACCGTTCAAAGGTTTCGTTGAACGGGCGTCGGATTTATTGGGGGTCATTCATACAGATGTGTGTGGACCAATGAGCGTTTCGACACGCAATGGTTATCGTTACTTCGTCAACTTCACTGATGACTTGAGTAGATACTGTTATATCTATTTGATGAAACACTAGTCTATAACTTTTGAAAAGTTCAAAGAATTTCAAAGTGAAGTTGAGAATCAGCTTAACAAGAAAATCAAGCACCTCTGATCCGATCCTGGTGGCGAGTATTTGAGTTTTGAGTTTGGCACACATCTGAAGAGTTGTGGCATCGTACCCCAACTTACGCCTGCCGGAACACCGCAATGTAACGGCGTGTCCGAGCGACGTAGTCGTACTCTACTGGATAGTGTCTGATCTATGATGCCTCTTACCGATTTGCCCGTCTCCTTCTAGGGTTATGCGTTAGAAACAGTCGCATTCATTTTAAATAGGGCTCCGTCCAAATCCGTTGAAACGACACCGTATGAATTATGGTATAAGTTATCGTTTCTGAAGGTTTGGGGTTATGAGGCATATGTTAAGAAAACTACATCCCGACAAACTCGAACCAAAGTCGGAGAAAGTCGTCTTTGTAGGATATTCGCGGGAAACCGTTGGATACACCTTCTACAACCAAGCTGAGGGCAAAACGTTTGTCGCGAAGACTGGTACCTTTCTAGAGAAGGAGTTTCTCGCGAAAGGAGTAAGTGGGAGAAGGTAGACCTCGATGAGATCGTTGATCCTGAACTCGAGATTCCGAGTGGCGCAACGGAAGCTATTCCGGAAACGTCCTCCGCGGATGGAGTGGGAGAAACTGTCGAGAAAAGTATTCTACCTCGTAGGTCTGGAAGATCTCGGATCGCACCAAAATGGTATGGCAATATGGTTTGCACCGTCATGTTAATTGAACAAGACAAACCTACGAATTACAAGGAGGCAATGACGAGTCTAGAATCGGAGAAATGGCTAGAAGCCGTGAAATCCGAAATAGGATCCATGTTTGATAACAAGGTGTGGACTTTGATGGATATTCCCGAATGGCGCAAGGCCGTCGAGAATAAATGGATCTTTAAGAAGAAGACTGATGCTGATGGTAATGTGACCGTCAATAAAGCTCGGCTTGTCGCAAAAGGTTTCCGACAAGTTCATGGGATTGACTACGATGAAACGTTTTCACAGGTAGCGATGCTGAAGTCTATTCGGATTTTGTTAGCAGTTGCTACCTATTACCATTATGAAATATGGCATATGGATGTCAAAACAGCCTTCCTAAATGGAAACATTGAGTAAGAGTTGTACATGGTACAACCGGAAGGTTTTGTCGATCCAGGAAATGCTGACAAGGTATGCAAACTTCAGCGATCCATCTATGGATTGAAGCAAGCATCTCGGAGCTGGAATCTTTGCTTTGATGAGGTAATCAAAGGTTCTGGATTTGTCCAAAATTTGGAAGAGACCTGCATTTATAAGAAAATGAGTGGGAACTCGGTTGTGTTCTTAGCCCTATATGTAGATGACATATTGCTGATTGGGAATGATGTGAAACTTCTGAATAGCGTGAAGGATTATTTAAACAGTAAATTTTCCATGAAGGACTTAGGAGAAGCTGCATACGTCTTAGGCATTAAAATCTATCGTGATAGATCAAGACGTCTATTAGCGTTGAGTCAGAGTACTTATCTTGATAAAGTACTGAAGCGTTTCGGTATGGAGAAGACAAAGAAGGGTTCTCTGCCGGTTATCAAGAATAAAACATTGCGAAAGGCACAATGTCCGGTAACAGAACAGGGTAAGGCCGATATGACTAAACATCCTTATGCTTCAGCCATAGGATCGATTATGTATGCAATGTTAAGTACTAGACCTGATGTGGCATTAGCTCTAAGTTTGACAACCCGGTTCCAGAGTAATCCTGGAATGGCGCATTGGATTGCTGTTAAGAGCATTCTTAAGTATCTCAATAAGACAAAGGTAATGTTCCTTGTCTATGGTGGCTGCGATCAAGAACTTGGCGTAAATGGTTACGTGGATGCAAGTTTCTACTCAGACCCCGATGACTCTAAGTCACAGACAGGTTATATGTTCAAGGTGAATGGAGGCGCCGTGTGCTGGAGAAGTGGGAAGCAACCCATCGTCGCACAATCTACAATGGAGTCAGAGTACATTGCTGCTTGCGAAGCTGCAAATGAAGTTGTGTGGCTGAGGAAGTTCATCATTGAACTTGGAGTGTTCCCGAGCGTGCAAGACCCCGTAATCCTCTTCTGCGACAATACGGGTGCCCTTGCTAACGCCAAGGAGCCAAGGTCTCACTCCACCGCCAAACACATTCTTCGATGCTTCCATGTGATACGTCAGTACGTACAAGGAGGCGATGTGAAGATTTGCAAAGTGCATACGGATCTGAATGTGGCAGATCCGCTGACGAAGCCTCTCCGCTTGACAAGCATGAAAAACACCAGTTAGCTATGGGTGTTAAGTTTTTACCAAGTTGTAATCTAGATTAATTTGTACTCTAGTGCAAGTGGGAGACTGAAGGATATATGCCCTAGAGGCAATTAATAAAGTGTATTTCTTTATCATATCTCGTTTGTTCATAATATGTTTTTGTGTCATGCTATAACTGTATTAAGCGGAAACATTAATACGGGTGTGATGCGTAAACAACCAGGTCCCTAGTAGCCTCTACTAAGACTAGTTTCATTGCGCGATCGATGATCGAGGTTTCCCGATCATAGAGCATGGTGCTGGTCGGCAATGGAAGTCATATCGCTGGAGAACGATGTGATGGACATACCCATATTTGTAGGGCGTAGTCCTTACGCCTTTGACCGTGAGACCAACTCTTATTGTTATTCCTGGAAGATACTTCGATTGCACCAAACGTTGTATCTTAATTAGTATGACAATAACGATGATACTTTTGGGTATCGGAAAGGACTAGTTGAGACGAGAGGTCAATAGCAGGATTTGTCAGTCCGCATAGCAGGATAGATACTGTAGGGCCCACTCGGTGAGATCATGTCTAATGAGCTTGCAAGCATGTGACTAGGTCACAGAGACATGAAATCATATACGAGTAGAAGATAGCGTTGTCGGTAACGAGGTCAAGCTAGATATGGAGATATCTATGAACGACGCTCGAACACGCTAAGTATCACCATGGCAAAAGGTTTAAGACTTTACGTTCAGTTTTGATAGATGAAAGTCATTCGTTTTATCATAGGGATTAATTTATGGGGTCCAGGCCTACGAGTTAGTCATTGATCGGAGAGGAGTCTCGATCATGTCTGTTATTATATCGAACCGCTAGGGTAACACTTAAGGGGTTTCAACAAGACAACCGGAAAGGAAAGAGATCACCGGGAACGTCCCGGGAGAGGTCCGATGGAGATCGGGCAGTGACGAAATAGTTTTTGGAGCTAGAATGAATTATATATAGTATGTTTGATATTAATTAGTGTAACTAATGTCTAAATATGATTTTATATATTTATGTTCGCATTTATTTAGGCTGATTTCACTAAATGGGCCTTCTGGTCAAAAGAAGGCCCAAGAGGGGGAAAATTCCCTAGGGGAATTCGGTGGGAGCAATGGGACCGACCCAGGTGGGCCAAAAGGGGCCCACCAGGGGCCGGCGCACCATGTGCAGCCGCACCAGGCATGTGGGGATAGTCCCACATTGCCTGGTGAGGAGGTTGGCCCCCCTGGGAGCCTATATATAGAGGGGCTCCCATGGCCTTTTAATTCACCAAGTAATTCCCCAATTCTCTCTCGATTTCGTGATTCCATTAGTCGGAGTTGCGCCGAGTTGAGAGGGGGATCTCTTCCACCATAGCCCGCTGCCGCGCTGCTGGTGTTCCGGTCCAAGTCTTCCGCTGCTCGTCTTGGACTGGAGCTTCGGAGAACGTCGTTTCCACCGTACGTGTGTAACGCCCTGCGAGGTGCTACGCTAGCGGTGCTCGGAGGTCTGCTTCCTCTACACGACCTTGAGGTCGGATTCATCGGTCTTCATCGACAACGTTTGTGCGGGAACGTAATCCCCTCTTTCGGTCTACAAGGGTATGTATTCCGATCTCCGTTCGTACTACTATATCTGCCTAGAATAGATCTTGGTATGTTTTTAGGATATCGTTGCTAGGATTTTTTTGTTTTCTGCACACGATCCCCTTCAAAATGCGCGGATAATTTCCACATATCAATTGCAGAGGGGAGTATTGCGATATGCAGTTAGTGAGCAGCATGTAAAACTGCATGACACCAACGTGAGTTGGCAAATTGCAACTCATTAACATGGGTCATCGCAATGAGAAAAATTGTTTTGATCAGAGATATAACCAATAACAATTGTGTATGGACACATAGGACACTGTGTTGAACTTCGATCCTCAGAGCCATGCACTATATAGTGGAGGCATGTGAAGAGAGTTCTGCACTAATAGTTGTCCATTCGAATTGATTTAATTCGATTTTTAGTCCAAACAATGGTTGGTTTGGGACCACTAATATCACCTTGAATGTGTTCAAGGGACTGAAGTAATCCATTGGCACAATATGTGCATACTAAATCTCATGACTAGGCAAGTTTAGCTCGTGCAAAATGCGATCGATGGAATTGCATTATATGCAACATTTGCTACGAGTTTAATGTACGTGTAGTACAATATAAACAATAGAGTGGGTTCATTTTCATATACTTGTTCCACATCCATCGGACCGACACTCGTAGAAATCTATATATAGAATTGAAGAATTCCCAATGTGGAAATCTTTATCAGATATATAGAATGTATACAATCTTATTTATGTCAGAGTGCTGATACAATATATATGTTCTATCACAACAACACAAATGAACATTAATAGAACGCCCGATATGGAGATAGTGGGACTAGATGAAGTCTCCAAACATGGTTGTTGATGCATGTTCAACCATCATGTTCTCCGTGCCCATAGGGTTATGTGACAGCTGGAGTGTCACGGTGTTGCAAGGTCTAGGAGGATCATCTAGCAAACAACCAAAACTTCCTTGGTGTTGTATGGATGAAGGTTGAAGTGATCTTCAAACCTTTTCCCTTGAGCTCCTTTGCATTGTTGGGGTTGCTGATATAGAATGGCCAGATCTTTTGTGGTCTTGCACTTGTTAGTGGGGTGCGTGTAGCAACCACGCTTGTCATAAAGCTTAGTTTGTTCAGACTCAGGCTTTGCGATGCATTTCCCACAGTCTGAGTTTCTAGGCTTTTGTTTCAGTTGTACTTTCACTTACCATTGAAGTTTGAAGGCTTGTCGTTGAATGCACCATCAAACTGTCGTCCGTTCGCGACATTCATAGGAACTTCGGGTAGAGGCGGTGAGAGCCATTCTTAGCGAGCAGCTCATCATGCTTTTTAGCCTAAAGTAAAATATAAAAAGGTCGGAATAGACTTGGTGTTCGCGAGCACGGTACTGCTGCTGGAGGATCCTGTCAGATAGGAGCATAGTAGACATAGTTTTGTCTATCTTCCCCACATCAGTAGATTCCTGAAAGTGCATGGTTTCCCCCATGCGTGGTTTTGGTAATTAATGACAATCCTTATGGACTAATGTTTACATTGAGATATTCTTATAGATCTTGTCCATGGGAAATTATATGAGTTCATGTGTTGGACTCTTCAAGATGACTTAATGACCAATGCTCTATTCAAAGTGTTTATATGAAGAATGGTCATGTGTAGAGTTGAGCTCATTGCAAGTATGGCTTGGAATAGAAGATTGAGTGAACAATCATGTTTAACCCCAAGCCATCATACATATCAAGAGAAGAATATGAAGTGCAAGCTCAATAAGATGTATCTCGGAAGATATCTTTTGACTGAAGCTTGCAAAGGAGACATGAAGACGAAGCTTAGCGAGGCCCTCCCATAATGGAGTATGGGGGAGCATTTGGAGAAGTCTTCATCAAGCATGTGCTAGCAAGCACAAACAAGAAAGGTGTTTCAATCTGAGAGAGTCAAGATCGTCATCATCTAGCTCAAGTGGAATGCTCATGGCAAAGGTATGATCTTGATAGGACTATAGGTTAGATAGGCGTACTATCAAGAGGGGCTCTCGAGTGAGTAACTTGATCGCATCTTTGTGGAGAGCTCAAACATTTGCATGCTTGGCATATCATCTTTCTTGGTTCTTATTTGGTTTTTCTCCGTGTTGAGTTTTGGTGCTTGTCGTGATCTTCATGACAAGACCAAGTCCTTCGAAAATGGTTTTACTTTGGAAAACTTGTTGCCTTTTATCCATGCGAGTATTTAGAGCTTGGTTTATCTCCATACTAAGCTCTAGTTCATCAAAAACAGATTTCGTATGAATATCTTGTTGCGTTTTTGATGAAGGAGTTTTTACTAGTTTGCATTGTTTAGGAAAGTTCAACCTTTCCCATTTGGTTTTATCCTCACATGATGGACTGTGATGTTTCTATGCACATTCAAGTAGAGCTCGTTGTAATGATTCCAACGATCCAAAAACCATCGAAAACGGAGTCCGGATGGAAAAGATATTGACGTTTTCGTTTATCAGTTTCTGCTGTTTTTTGCTGTAGCGGTAGTACCGCCGCGCTACCGCCCGAGGTACCGCCGGAGCTAACAGAGAGCTGTTTTCGGCGGTACCGGGAGCGGTAGTTCCGCCGGGGCGGTAGTACCGCTGCCCGGGGCGGTAGTACTGCTACGGAATCCTGTTTTCAGCCCGTTTTGATGCCCTAATTCCCTAGGGGGCGGTAGTACCGCTAGGGCCAGCGGTAGTACCGCTACGGCGCGAATCTGCACCCAACGACTGGATTTTGGGTTGAGGTATTTAAGGGGCCTTCTTCCCCAATGGTTTTCTAATCTTCTAGCAAGTCTTTCTACTCTCTCTCCTCCATTGTTGACCTTTGAAAAGCTTGCTCTTCCTCTCCATCCCTCCCATGGTTCTTGCTAATATTTGAGGGAAAGTGAGAGGTGATCTTGATCTACGTTTTCACCGGTCGATTTCTCCTCTAAGTGAGGGAAACCTTGTAGATCTTGATCTTGGAGTTCTTGGTGCATCTCTTCTTTGTTTTTCTTCTCTTATTCCCCCATAAGCATTTGTTGCTTTGTTGGAATTTGAGAGTGAAGGATTTTGAGCACTTGTGCTCTTGCCTTTTGCATTTGGTGCGTCGGTGTGCTCTCCACGAGGATTCGTGGAAGTTGAAAGTTTGTGAGCTTGTTACTCTTGGGTCCTTGGACCCTAGACGCCTTTGTGGTGGTTGTACCCTTGTGTGGTCACTTGAAGCCGTTCGGGAGCCCCCAATCCCATTGTGGGTTGTGCCCCGGATTGTTGTTGGAGGCCGTTCGGGAGCCCCCAATCCCATTGTGGGTTGTGCCCCGGATTGTTGTTGAAAGGCTCCGGATTCCGCCTCGAAGGAATTCCGATAGTGGAAGGTGAACCAAGCCTTTGTGGTGCGGTTCACCGGAGAAGAAGGTGAAACCTTTGTGGTTGTTGAACCGTTATGTCGGTTCACACCTCTCCAACGAGACGTACTCCCTTAACAAGGAGGAACTCGGGAATACATCCTCGTCTCCGCGTGCCTCGGTTATTTCTATACCCGAGCTTTTACTTATGCACTTTACATTGTGATAGCCTTAGTGCTTGAAGTATTCTATTACTATCACCTTGTTGTTTATCTTGCTTAGCATAAGTTGTTGGTGCACATAAGTGAGCCAAGTTTATTTAGGTTGTCGGCTTGTTAATTTAAACACCTAGTTTTATTCCGCAATTATCAAGCCTAAACCGGAAAAGTTTTAAACCGCCTATTCACCCCCCCCCCCTCTAGGCGACATCATTGTCCTTTCAATTGGTATCAGAGCCTGGGCTCTCTTGTTGGGCTTTACCGCCTAGAGAGTAAAAGATGTCGTTTAGAGAATTAGTGCACGATCCCACTTTCATATTTGATGGCACAAATTATGATGTTTGGAAAATTCGCATGCTTAATCTATTTAGGGCCATGGGTCCAAATTATGTTAATAGGATTGTAGATGTGTGTTTATCTCCTCCAAAGGATTCTCATGAATTATCTTTAGAGGATGAGATAAACTCTCATCTTGAGACTCAAGTTACTAATGGTCTTATGTGTGCTTTGACCGATATAGTTCTGGCTTCAATCATGCCTTTTCGAAATGCACATGAGCTTTGGACCAAGCTTCAAGATATATATGAAGTGTCCAAAATTATTGAGGATGATTGTTCTTCCTCCACCTCCCTCTCCTCCCTCGCGCACTTGCTGATATTGGAAATCAGTGATGGTTCTTCTCATTGCTGTAGCTCGTCTCCTCCTCCCATGCTTGTGTTATCAATAAACCTGATCATACATAGATGCATAGACTTAGGCAGTATAAAGTTCTCATGAACACAAACATCATATTCAATTAAGAGTGAGTTCACCTGTTGCTCAAGTAACTTGGTTCGAGCCCTTGTCATTGGTCCAATCCTCACATCATTAGCTTTGTCTTGTACAGCAACATCATCAATAGGAGAAGATGGTAAAGGACTAGGGATGTCCTCATCATCCTCCCCCCCTTCAAAAGGCGTCGACCTCGACGCGTCAAGGTCTTCTCCAGCAAATGGCGACAAATCAGCAACATTAAACGTATTGCTCACACCAAACTCAGATGTAGGAAGATCTATCTTGTATGCATTATCATTTATCTTGGCAAGAACCTTGAAAGGACCATCACCACGTGGCAGCAATTTAGACTTGCGCTGAACAGGAAATCTGTCCTTGCGAAAGTGCACCCAAACCATGTCGCCGGGCTGAAAAAGCACCTCCTTTCTTTTCTTGTTAACACGATCAGCATTGTACTTGCCTTTCTTCTCGATAGCCTCTTTAGTCTTCTCATGTATCTTCCTCACAAAATCTGCTCTTTTCGATGCATCCATGTTGACACGTTCTTGAATTGGAAGCGGCAGCAAATCAAGCGGTGTAATGGGTTTAAAACCATACACCACCTCAAACGGACACAATTGCGTGGTGGAGTGTACAACCCTGTTATATGCAAACTCCACATGCGGCAAACACTCTTCCCACACACGCAGATTTTTCTTGATCATTGTCCGCAGCAACGCCGAAAGTGTGCGGTTCACCACCTCCGTTTGGCCATCAGTTTGGGGATGACAAGTTGTACTAAACAGCAGCTTCGTCCCCAGCTTTCCCCAAAGTGTCTTCCAAAAGTAGCTCATGAACTTCACATCACGGTCAGAAACAATCGTCTTCGGTACTCCATGTATGCGCACGATGTCCCTGAAAAACAGATTAGCAATATGCGACGCATCGTCGCTTTTGTGGCAGGCAATAAAATGAGCCATCTTAGAAAAACGATCCACTACCACAAAAATAGAATCATGTCCTCTACTGGTCCTAGGCAATCCTAACATAAAATCCATGCTTATATCTTCCCATGGTGTAGTAGGAGCAGGAAGAGGGGTATACAAACCGTGGGGCTTAAGTTTGGACTTAGCCTTGTTGCACGTAATGCAACGCTTCACAAACCTGTCCACATCCCGCCTCATGCGTGGCCAATAGAAGTGATCAGCCAACATCAACAACGTCTTCTCACGTCCAAAGTGACCCATCAAGCCGCCTCCATGTGATTCCTGCAACAAGAGCAAACGCACGGACGACTCGGGTACACATAACTTGTTAGCTCTAAACAAATATCCATCATGCATATGGTATTTTTCCCACGCCTTCACATCAGAACAGTTAGCAAAGGCAGTGGCAAAATCAGTATCGGAAGCATATAAATCACGCAAACTCTCTAAACCTGGAACTTGAACATCAAGATGTGTCAAAAGCATGTTTTTCCTAGAGAGTGCATCAGCAACAACATTATCTTTGCCCTTCTTATACTTAATAATGTATGGAAAAGATTCAATGAATTCCATCCATTTAGCATGACGTTTATTAAGATTAGTTTGACACTTTAAAAATTTCAAAGCCTCATGATCAGAATGTATGATAAATTCTTTTGGCCACAAATAATGTTGCCAAACCTCAAGAGCACGAACAAGAGCATACAATTCCTTATCATAAACAGGATAGTTCAATTGTGCACCATTCAATTTTTCAGAAAAATATGCAACCGGCTTTCCCTCTTGCATCAACACACCTCCTATTCCAATGCCACTAGCATCACATTCAATATAAAATTGCTTATTGAAATCAGGAAGCATAAGCAAAGGTGCAGAAATCAAACAACGTTTCAATTCATCAAATGCAGCATCTTGGGCAGCGCCCCAAACAAAAGGAACACCTTTCTTAGTAAGATCATTCAAAGCTGCAGCAATAGTACTAAAGTCTCTCACGAAACGTCTATAAAATCCAGCAAGACCAAGAAAGCTTCGTAATTGACTTAGGTTCATGGGAGTAGGCCAATTTTTAATTGCTTCAATTTTAGAGTCATCTACCTCAACCCCATGCTTAGAAACAACAAATCCCAGAAATATTACCCTATCTTTGCAAAACGTGCATTTCTCAAGATTACCATAGAGCTTATTAGCACGCAGCACATGCAAAACTTGGCGAATGTGATCAATATGTTCAGTTTCGTTGTGGCTATAAATTAATATGTCATCAAAATACACAACCACAAACTTTCCAATGAAATGCCTCAAAACATGATTCATTAATCTCATGAAAGTACTAGGTGCATTAGTTAAACCAAAAGGCATGACTAACCACTCATATAGACCGAATTTAGTTTTAAAGGCTGTTTTCCACTCATCTCCTTCTTTCATCCTAATTTGATGATAACCACTACGCAAATCAATCTTAGAGAAAATAGCAGCACCACTTAATTCATCAAGCATGTCATCCAACCGTGGAATAGGGTGACGATAACGAATAGTGATGTTATTAATTGCTCTACAATCTACACACATGCGCCATGTACCATCTTTCTTAGGAACTAAAATAACAGGAACAGCACAAGGACTTAAGCTCACACGAATATACCCTTTGTCCAGAAGTTCTTGTACTTGTCGCTGAATTTCCTTCGTCTCCTCAGGATTGGTACGGTAGGGGGCTCGGTTGGGCAAAGAGGCTCCTGGAATCAAATCAATTTGATGTTCTATGCCTCTCAATGGTGGCAAACCAGCCGGTACCGCGTCGGGAAAAACGTCCTCGAAATCCTGCAACACATTAGCAACACCAAGCTTGTGGCTCTCCCTCACTTCACGTCTCCACTTCACCATCATGTGATTTGTCACACGGTAATGATATGGTGAGTGGCGATAGAAATTGCATTGGTGATGGTGTACTTACTATTGATTATACCTCTTCTCTATCACATTTTAATCTTCTATCTGTGGACTTAAAATCTTCTAGCACTCCAAATGTCATACATGCTAGAGTTGATTGTCCTTGCATATCAAGTAATAGTTGCTTAACTAAATATAATGATGATATGCTCTCTATGTCTTGTTTTGATGAAAATTACTCTTCCATATCCTCTAGTATTTGCATGACTAACAATGTAGAGGAATCCCAACACTTGTTGGAACAAGACATGGACCTCAATGGAGCTTCAAGTATTTCTTCATCCTCCTCACCCATTAATCATGTTTTCCTTATGGCTAAGGATTCCGAGGTATCTCCCACCTCGAATCCAAATTGTGATGATGTGGATGAGGATTTTCGTGAAGAAGGTTTTGACTTTGGATCCTTAACCAAGATGGGTGAGATGGTACTTGGTGCTCTCCCCAAAGGTAGTAAAGTTATCCCTCCTCTTTGTGAAATCATTGATTATGTTACTAAGAGTAGGGAATTCATTGAGGATTTGGAAAGTCAATTTGATGAAAAATGTCAAATTGAGAGAGATGACTCTATCACCATAGCTTCTTTGAAAGCTTCTCTTGAAGAGGAAGAAGATCTTACGGTTTCTCTTGAAGAGAAACTTGAATCCCTTGATGAGTCTAATGATCTTATTATTGCTAAAATCATTAAGGAAAGAGATCATGCTATTGCTAAATATAAAGTGCTTAAAAAGGAAAAATTTGAATTTGATGTTGGCAATGCTAGACTAAGTGAGGACATAGAGAGACTTGACAAAGCTCAGAAAACTTTAGAAAGTGAACACTCTCTCCTTATCATGTCTCATGATCAACTCCAAAATCAACTATCTAACAATGATAAGTTTTCAAATTGTCGCCTTCCATTTCTAATGTTAATGATGCTTGTGCTACTAACTCCATTTCTCGTGAAGCATCTATTTTGAAGGAAAATGTTGAGCTAAGGGCTCAACTTGAGTTGCTATCTATCAAGTATGGGAAATTGGAAGAAACTCATGAACGGCTCTCTAGCTCTAATGACGATCTTCGAGCATCCCATGCTAAGCTAAAGTTAGCTAATGAGGCGATTATGTCAAAGGTAACATCTTGTAAGCCTCATGTGGACAATGGCACAACGTCTTCTCTTAATGCTATATCATCTTGTGCTAGTCCTTGTGATTCATCCACTCATAATGTTGCTACATCTTGTGATGAATCACTTTCCATACCTTGTTGCTCTAACAATGAAGTTTCTACTTCCTCTAGCATTTGTGTTGATACTAACCATGTAGAGTAATTAAAAGAGCTCAAGGCCCAAGTCACTTCTTTGAATAAAGACTTGGAAAAGCGTCATGTTGGGAAGTCCACACTTGACGATATGTTGAGTGTTCAAAGACGCCCCAATGACAAGAGTGGACTTGGATTCAACTCCAATAACAAGAACAAGTCCAAGATCATCAAGAAGAAAAAGGGCCAAGAACAAGTCAAAGATTCGGCCAAGATTGTTTGCTTCAAGTGCAAAGTTGAAGGGCACCATGTTAGATCTTGCCCTTTGAAGAAGAAGGCTCTTAGTGAGAAGCAACAAGGGAAGAAACCTCAAATTCAAACTCAAGCTCCTCAAGTTGAAGAACGGTCTCTTCCCAAGAAGAATCAAGCTACCCCTCCTCAAGTCAAGAGTCCAACTAAGAAGAGAGGAGGAAGTAGATGTTGCTACCTATGTTGTGAGAAGGGTCACCTTGCTTCTTCATGCACAAATGGTACCTTATCCAACCCCATTATAATTAATGATGTTTATTCTCTTCGGAAGGATAAGGTTGGCAATGTGTTTGCCAAATATGTTGGTACTCAAAGTGGTGTCAAGAAAAGAACCATTTGGGTTTCCAAACCTATTGTGACTAACCTCTTAGGACCCAACTTGGTTGGGGACCAACAAGTTAAAAATTGATCAATATGTGTTGTTGGAGGCATTGGAGACTTGGCTACATTATGAAGAATTAAGGGATCTTCATCAATTATATTCTCTCAAGTCAAGTCATATGGATCATATTGTTCTATCTCATATCCAATGTTCCTCCTTGCGGTAACTTTTATTTAAATCATATATACATTGAAAGTTGCTTGCACCCTTGCATGTGTTTGGTTTTGTACCTTGCTAGTGTTTGTATGTGTTGTGCTCTCTACTTACTTATCTTGAGAAATCAAGTATGTGTATGTTGGTTTGCACACCATTTACTAGTTTTGAGCCTTATTGGTTTTATTTGATATCTTATCTTGTTGGCTCTCTTTGAGAGATTAATGGACTATCATATTTTGGGGGAGTGATATGTTTCGTGCACTTCACAATCCTAAAATTGTGTATTCATGAGAAATACAACTTAGTGTTGATATATTTATATTATCTACTATCTATGTGGTATGTCATTCTCATGAGAAATTCAATTTCTATAATGTCCATTAATTTTTCGAGTTGGTTTTGTTTGCCTCTTGCTTTAAATAAATGGATTATCACATTATGGGGAAGTAATAAGCTATGTGCATATTACAAGCCTAAAAAATGTGAACATATGAGGTTTTGCCACCTAGAATTGATATTGCTAGTTATCTTGTTCCTATGTGGCATGTTGCTCAAACAAGTTTCCATTTACTTAAATGCTTGTTGTCTCTCACTCTTTTGGATCTTGTTTGTGGAGGATGTTCTTGGTATGGCTTTCCCAAATATGTTCTCATGTATCTTTGGGGAAGCCAATTGTTTCAAGCTACTCCTTGGAGTTGCTTTGCACCTTCGCATGATTTGTGAAGCTATCAAGAATATCTATCTATCTAAGCATGGCTTTTAATTCCTATCATTTGCCATATGCTTTGTGAATATGATCTTGAATATATCTTTGCAATCCACCTCCGAGAAATATCTCCATGCATTACTTGTCTTGACAAGTGATAATCTTTTTGTGGTAAATATATTGATCATATTCGCTTTGGCTCTTGCTTTGAATTGCTTTATTTGGTTGCCAAGGATTTGTTTTGATCTAACTCTCATTTGTCTTCATTGTATCTTTTGGATCCTTTATTGCTCTACTTAAAAGTTATTTAGTGCTTTCTTGAGTTGGGAAAAGCAATGCACCAATTCTTGTGCATTGAGATTCAAAAGTCATACTTCTTGATAATGCACTATTCTTTGGGAAGCTATCCTACTTTGAGTAAAACACTGTTCTTTAATTTGGTATTGCAATTTCTTGCCTTTCTTGAACATGACTAGTGTTTGAATAATATACATGGAGAGTGATGATCTCATTTGTGTGCATTGTGTATTCAAATGCAAAATCATAAATAATGCACACATCGTGGGGGAGCAATCCTATATGCTTTTTGAACATTAGTTGTCTCCGTTTGATATTTGATCCCGATGACGTGTCTCATTGGAAGACAAACATTCTTCGTCTTGGTACCTTGTGCCATCATGAAAAGTGTAGAGGGTTTGGTTTATTCCTTGATGATATTTTTCATCAATTGGTCTCTTGTTTTCATTGGTATCTTTTCAAAGTGGTATCTTCAATCATGTGTTGATTTGGGTATTTGATATAATTTGGAAAATTTGTTTTCTTGTCACACTTGTGTGTGCTTTGTTGGTTTACTTGGTGTTCTGTCTAAATTATATCTCGCTTGGTTCTTGAAAGTCTTGTGCATGCATATTTATTATATGTATATCTTATGGCATGTTTACTTTCGTTGATCAAATATAAAGGATAAACTCCATCAAATCCTAAATGGCTAAGATGTGCATGAAATTCAATTTCATATCAATATGCACATATTTATGTGGAGTTTGTCCTATGTGTTGTAGTTGCTCTAACTACTTTGGACCCAATTAGTTTGGGTACCATGTTGTACTTAAATTTGTTTTAGGTACACTTGAGATGCATTGGAAGCTTGTCTCATCTACAAGATGGTGTCACCATGTGTCCATTGGATGATGGTTCACTCTTATCTTCTACATCACCAATACTATCTCGGTAACAAGTATCTACCTCATGCATACATTTCTAGCTTTCAACCTTGTGTAGGTTGTATCTTGGCATGAATCTTTTTGTTGCAATCAATTTGGTTCTTGCAAAACGTCTTTACTGCAAATATGAGTAAGCCGGGATGATTACATATAAGGGGACTATATATTCATTTCTATGATTCATCGATCCCAAGTATGTCAATCTAGCATTTTCTACTTAAAGTCTCACATGTGCAATATTGATGTTTCTTTAAATCATTTGCCTTTCGTGATACTTGTTATCTTTCTCGGATCATCCTTTTATCACCTTATCCCTTGTGGATACGTTTGATGCTATGATGAGTATGTGTTTGAAGTTCCTCTATATCCCGTTAAGTTAAAATTGAGCCTTGTGTTATGCTTTTAAGCAAAGATCTTATTGGTGTATTTATGACTTCCTCTTTGATATCATGATCTTTTCCCTTGTACCTATCTTGTGTGTACATGTTTATTTATAGACCCATATCTTAGTGATTTGTGTGTACTTAGAAACTTATACACATGATATTAGTTACATCTTTTATTGATATTCCAATTCTGTAGTGACCACCTCCTTTTGCTTTTAGTTCTTTGGTGGTTTCTAAAAGGAACAAGCTTTATTTTTCATGTGTTATGCTTTTTGCATTTTACTAAGCTTGTGGAGTTATTTGCTATACCTCTTTTGGTGTGTGGGTATGGAAAAGACACGATATGCATTATGTGCAACTCTTCTTGAAAGACTATGTTGATGCTATCATCCTTGTATTAGTCTCCTATAATGTCTTTCTATCTCACACCCATTATTTGATTTACCGCTCATTGCTCTTGTTGCAAAACATTTTATTAGGTGAAAGTTGTTTTGCCTCCTTTATCATTTACATTCTCTTGCATGAGCTTGTGTTCGAATTTATCTAGGAGGGAGTGAGGATTCCATGTTGTGCACACTATATTGAAATACATATCCTATTTGTGCACGTACCTTGGGGAGTTCCCTCATGATATTTAGAACACTTTTCGGATCCTTCTGATTGCTTGCTTATTTCGTTGAACTATCTTTCCATTTGATATTTTTTTGCAATCTTTGGATCCTCTATATAGTTTGATCTCCCTCCATCTATTCGTCATTGGATATGTGCATTTGATTTCACTCATATTATGAGAAATGCACACATTATGGGGGAGCTCTCACTATATTTGCCTTCTAAGTTTTTCTTCCCATTTCGGCAATCGATGCCAATGGGGGAGAAATTTAGAGGGTTTAAGGGAATATGGGTTTGTTCTCTTGCATCCTTGCTCTTTGTGTTGCATGGTTGCTTAAATTCATTATATAAACCCTCGTAAAAGGGATTGTCATCAATTACCAAAATGGGGGAGATTGAAAGTGCATGGTTGCCCCCATGCGTGGTTTTGGTAATTAATGACAATCCTTATGGACTAATGTTTACATTGAGATATTCTTATAGATCTTGTCCATGGGAAATTATAGGAGTTCATGTGTTGGACTCTTCAAGATGACTTAATGACCAATGCTCTATTCAAAGGGTTTATATGAAGAATGGTCATGTGTAGAGTTGAGATCATTGCAAGTATGGCTTGGAATAGAAGATTGAGTGAACAATCATGTTTAACCCCAAGCCATCATACATATCAAGAGAAGAAGATGAAGTGCAAACTCAATAAGATGTATCTCGGAAGATATCTTTTGATTTGAAGCTTGCAAAGGAGACATGAAGACGAAGCTTAGCGAGGCCCTCCCATAATGGAGTATGGGGGAGAATTTGGAGAAGTCTTCATCAAGCATGTGCTAGCAAGCACAAACAAGAAAGGTGTTTCAACCTGAGAGAGTCAAGATCGTCATCATCTAGCTCAAGTGGAATGCCCATGGCAAAGGTATGATCTTGATAGGGCTATAGGTTAGATAGGCGTACTATCAAGAGGGGCTCTTGAGTGAGTAACTTGATCGCATCTTTGTGGAGAGCTCAAACCTTTGCATGCTTGGCATATCATCTTTCTTGGTTCTTATTTGGTTTTTCTCCGTGTTGAGTTTTGGTGCTTGTCGTGATCTTCATGACAAGACCAAGTCCTTCGAAAATGGTTTTACTTTGGAAAACTTGTTGCCTTTTATCCATGTGAGTATTTAGAGCTTGGTTTATCTCCATACTAAGCTCTAGTTCATCAAAAACAGATTTCGTATGAATATCTTGTTGCGTTTTTGATGAAGGAGTTTTTACTGGTTTGCATTGTTTAGGAAAGTTCAACCTTTCCTCATTTAGTTTTATCCTCACATGATGGACTGTGATGTTTCTATGCACATTCAAGTAGAACTCGTTGTAACGATTCCAACGAGTCAAAAATCATCGAAAACGGAGTCCGGATGGAAAAGATATTGACGTTTTCGTTTATCAGTTTCTGTTGTTTTTTGCTGTAGCGGTAGTACCGCCGCGGTACCGCCCGAGGTACCGCCGGAGCTAACAGAGAGCTGTTTTCGGCGGTACAGGGAGCGGTAGTTCCGCCGGGGCGGTAGTACCGCTGCCCGGGGCGGTAGTACCGCTACGGAAGCCTGTTTTCAGCCCGTTTTGAAGCCCTAATTCCATAGGGGGGCGGTAATACCGCTAGGGCCAGCGGTAGTACCGCTACGGCGCGAATCTGCACCCAACGACTGGATTTTGGGTTGAGCTATTTAAGGGGCCTTCTTCCCCAATGGTTTTCTAAGCTTCTAGCAAGTCTTTCTCCTCTCTCTCCTCCATTGTTGACCTTTGGAAAGCTTGCTCTTCCTCTCCATCCCTCCTCTTGCTAATATTTGAGGGAAAGTGAGAGGTGATCTTGATCTACGTTTTCACCGGTCGATTTCTCCTCTAAGTGAGTGAAACCTTGTAGATCTTGATCTTGGAGTTCTTGGTGCATCTCTTCTTTGTTCTTCCTCTCTTATTCCCCCATACGCATTTGTTGCTTTGTTGGAATTTGAGAGTGAAAGATTTTTAGCACTTGTGCTCTTGCCTTTTGCATTTGGTGCATCGGTGTGCTCTCCACGAGGATTCGTGGAAGTTGAAAGTTTGTGAGCTTGTTACTCTTGGGTCCTTGGACCCTAGACGCCTTTGTGGCTGTTAGACCCTTGTGTGGTCACTTGAAGCCGTTCGGGAGCCCCCAATCCCACTGTGGGTTGTGCCCCGGATTGTTGTTGAAGGCCGTTCGGGAGCCCCCAATCCCATTGTGGGTTGTGCCCCGGATTGTTGTTGAAATGCTCCGGATTTCGGCTCGTAGGAATTCCGATAGTGGAAGGTGAACCAAGCCTTTGTGGTGCGGTTCACCGGAGAAGAAGGTGAAACCTTTGTGGTTGTTGAACCGTTGTGTCGGTTCACACCTCTCCAACGAGACGTACTCCCTTAACAAGGAGGAACTCGGGAATACATCCTCATCTCCGCGTGCCTCGGTTATTTCTATATCCGAGCTTTTACTTATGCACTTTACATTGTGATAGCCTTCATGCTTGAAGTATTCTATTACTATCACCTTGTTGTTTATCTTGTTTTGCATAAGTTGTTGGTGCACATATGTGAGCCAAGTTTATTTAGGTTGTCGGCTTGTTAATTTAAACACCTAGTTTTATTCCGCAATTATCAAGCCTAAACCGGAAAAGTTTTAAACCGCCTATTCACCCCCCCTCTAGGCGACATCATTGTCCTTCAATTCCTTCCCGCAAAAGCGTAGTTTGAAAATGATCTTATGAACCTTGTGATTGTACTCTCTGACAGACTTAAGTCTTAGAGTCGGAGTGGAGTCCAATCATGAAATGCTTAAGGCATGACACGTTCCTTATGCTGTTCACACCTCCTATTGAGAACCTGAAACGAGCTACTAGGGGATTCTTCCTCCAAGTGCTTAGATTTGAGATCTGGATGAATATGTTGCCTTATAATGTACAAGGCGTTATATTTTTGCTCATCTGTCAGCAGCGTCACTCCAGTCGGGGTGGTTTCACCGGGGTCTGGATTGTACGTACTAATCCACGGGACGCAAGGACGATCTTGATGTCCATGGGTAAATCAAATTCATCATGATTATGTTGTAATGAACTATGCACAATATATGAATATCCAAGAAGTGCGCTTGAACTCATCAGTGTGAATTTTAAATTGTTAAGCATGGCATGTTGTAGACAATCTACAAAATAAATTTTGGACTAGATCTATCAGCATTAGCGGAGTGATACTCATGCTTCGAATGCCTTATGTCATAACTTAATTAAATGTCTGTGAGAGCACATAGGCAATCGTAATGTCAAAAATGACAATGTGTAGGCTTAAATAGTAGGTGTAGATAAATCTACACACTACCTTGTTATCCCAAAATATCAATTTAAAGAAGTCACTTTGAATTTTGTATATCAATTCGTGCTCATATCAAGTCAAAAGACTCAATTAAGACGGTGAATTAATCTTATTCGAAAGAAATCGTAAAATCTCAATCACAAGTAGACGTATTAATCTCGACACGTGAAAAGGTAGAAATAGATTACGTCACTATGATATGGAATACATAGCACTGCTAGATATTAAACTGAACAAGTAAAGGAATAGTCGTTGTTGGACTCTATGGAGCAATTAATTTTTTTGTCCACACAAATGGGTCACGTAAAGTAGCCCAGCCTGGTCAACCGGAGTAGATAAGGAGATGAACGAGGAAATCTTAGAAAAGACTTCCCTTCGCGAGACTTCCCTTCGGGACCCTTGTCGCTTCTCGCCCACTTCGCTGCTACGAAGTGTTACAATTTCAGGCGCTTTTTATCCTCACCTTTTCTCCGCATGACAAGTGGCAACTTCCTGCTGATGGGAAGAGATTTATACGAGATTCGTTTTTTTCAAAATAAAATATTTAAGAACGGTTTATCCGAATTATGAACCCGAATTATGAACCGTTTTCACTTTTAAACTTCTCGCGCCGAGATCTTTAAAAATAGATCCATTGTTGATAGGTTTCGACAAAAAAGAAATTATACTTCGGATTGTGTACAGTTCGTACAACCTGATATGCGTAGTTATACATCCAACTAAAACTGGGTGTAGTTGTACATACAAACAGGTCTGAACAACCTGATCTGTGTAGTTGTACGTCCAGTTTTGTTCTGTATAACCTGATCTGTATAGTTGTACAACCTGATCTGTACAGCCTGCTGTGTAGTTGTACAACATGATTTATACAACGTGATCTTAGTTGTACGTACAACCATGTCTGTGTAGTTGTACAAAGTTAAATTTATTTTTGTACATGGTGTTGTGTGTTGTTTGTACGTCACATAGCGGGCTGAGAGAGGGTGCGCGGGCCAAATTAGACATTCTCGAAGGCAACCCTTCAGATAGTCATACCCGATGAACGAGGGAAATAAATCCCCAATTACTCGATCTCCATCCTCACGAGACTGAACAAGCGGAGATGTCCATGGCCGGTCAAGCCCACGTCCAGGCACTGAGGCACGGGGTGGATTAGGCGCTCCCTCCGTGCTTGTCCTCGTTCGAGGATCCTCCTAGGAGCAAGGTCTTTGGCGACAACGTTTGAAGCCGTTCACGAGCCCAAGGGCGGCCGGGCTCCAAGTTCAAGCGCGACGCGGCGCGGCTGCTCAACGAAGGGCTGGAGAGCGAAAAGCCGAGGGTGGGAACCGCGGCCCACGGGGGACGGCATGCGCGGGGCTACGTGTGTTAGCGACGGAAGGCGTGGCGACCTCAACGGCCGCTGGGGTCGGAGATGGCAGAGGCGTGGCGACCTCGACGACGGATTCCGTAAATACCTTTGCGGTGGTGGCCGGTGAAGACCGACGAATACGGCGGCGGCAAAGACCGTCATTGAGAAGAAGGTGAATAATCCAGGAATTGCTGATCTTCCCGATTTGCTTGTTCTTCCCTCAATCCTCGTGTTCCTCTTCTCGTATGATGTTCATCTTTGATGTACAGAGGAGTCGCCGGTGGTCCGCCGTCGTCCGTCAACGGAGTGTGGGGCGTCAGCGCTGCACGTTTTCCTCTTCTATTCTCGTTATGGCTCTTGGCAGAGTCTATGTGGTGATAACGTGTTAGAAGTTGAGTTCGGGAGCGAACGAGAGATGATCAAAATGAGGAACGGTTGATTTCATTGATAGAATATCGGGTATATACCCTGATACAAAGGCAGTTACAAGGTAGCGGTTGCCAAAGGTGGAACCGATATAGCAGGGATTTAACCCATTAATTAACGGTTTTGCTAGTTCTAAGTCGACTGAGAACTCACGAGTTCTAAGTCGCGTCCACCACCGTTTGATCATGCGTCAAGATGCGTGCGTTTTTTTTTCTTTTATTTTTCACGTTTTTTTAGTTACTTTTTAGTTACAAGTGATTTGCAACTGAATTTTTTCCAGTTACAAGTTGGTCGAAACTTATTTTTTTTTAGTTACAAGTGGATTGTAACTGGATTTTTTGGTTGCAAGTGGGTTGCAACTGAATTTTTTTGCAACAATTTTTAAATTTGAACATTTTTGAGCCAAAACTCATGCGTATGTCATGCTTACGTCACCCGACTTAGAACTCACGAGTTCTAAGTCGACTGAGCTCTAGGCACGCCTATTAATTAAACTAATTAATTAATTCCTAACAGTATGAATCTGGATAACATGTACAATGCCTACAACATCTTATATTATTGGAGCGGAGGGAGTAGAATTTAAAATGCTTTGTTTAATTTTAGTCCATTTAAAGAGATAGATACAAATATATTTTAGTCGTCACTCTAATTTACATAGATAAAAAATATTCTATGGTATTAAGATTATTCATAAGAAAAGGTCACAATAGCTCACTTGCTAGCGTAGAGGATTGGACATCCTCGTGTTACAAAATAGATGAAACCGCAGAATAATTGTTATTTTACAAATTGGATTGGGGTAACTGGATTCCATAAAATGGCCTTACAAACTCAAAATACTACCCTTTGTGACAATTTTTATCTTTTAGCATGAATAACAACATTCCCCGTGAACAACAAAGAATATTATTTCAACGTCGGTCTGAGTAAAGCTCCAACTTAGCAATAATAGATGGAATTATTATCATAGCAGCAAGATTAGCATGAGAGCAACAATGTCTCAAACATAATGGTATTTAATATCAATATATTTTATTCTCTCATAACATCTGATATATAACAATTCTCTCCACAAATTCAGCATACAAAACTTAAACCAAAATGGTTCTTTATATGTTTCAGTGATAGACTGGGCGACAAATGACTACATGTTGTCTTCTAACTCACGGCACCACCATCAACAGTGAACATTTAAGAGCTTGTTTGATTCGTAGGATAGGAAAGTCATAGAAATAGGAAAAGTATATGATTGCTATGTCATGTACACTCCAATCTTATAGGATTTGTTTTGTATCAAAGTTTGTTTGATTCCACCAAAGAAATTCTAAAAAGAGGTTGGAGTGGATTCGTATGGGAACTAGTACAAAAATTCCTATGAGAAAAATTCTTATAAGAACCAATCATATGAATCAAACCATTAGAAAAGAAAAAATTCCTATAGGATAAATTCCTTTAAATCAAACAAGCCAGGATATACGTCCTCTCGAGCGTCCGATGTGTCGAGTGTCGGTTCAATCTCCTTTTCCACATTGCTTCTTTTTTTAATCACGTTCTGTTTTCTCTCCCACACGACTCCACTCCATCTATCATCTTCCCCGAGACGGGTCATGGATACTGGAGAGAGCGACTAGGGTTCCATGCTGCCGCAGCCGCCTGCAGTGTGTCCTTTGCAAGCGCCGCCAAGGTCGAGGCGCTCAAGCTCCGGCACCACGCCTCCTCAGGCTCGCCACCGCCTCTCTGTGGTGCTCCTCGCCGGCGTCGACAGGCCCGCTGCCCCTCCTCCTTTGTCTCCCTCTCAGCCGCCGCTAGAGACGACGCAAAGGCGGGCGCATTGACCTTCGCTCGGGACGTTCTCGACTCCATGGTGAGGGCGCCCGCCAAAAGATCCGGATCGATTTGGTCGAAGTCCCCTAATCTCAGGTACGTAGTTGCCCTTATTTTTTTCTAATTAGATCCACCAGCTGCTCAGTATGATGATTGTCTTGCGTCACCACCTGATTCCACCCATGGTATGACCTTGGACAGATCGATTACATACATGCTACGAGCCTGACTAGCTTGATCTATGGATGAGTCATTTTGTGCATGGCATGCTTGGTTTTATACCCATGTGGGATGTGGCCTCTGTTCAGCGTGCAATTTGTTTTGGATGTATCATACCCGTTGGTTGCCTCTATGATTTAATTAAGGTGTGTGATACATGTGCTTACTCCTCATTAATGTTAACATAATTTATCTTCTAGAGTCATATACATCTCACCTAATCTTATTTTCAACCTGCGTCGAATATTGTTAACTGTTTCTATCAAGGAAAATAATCGATGGTCTAATTTATTTGCATGCATGATTCTTCTATGTTGCATTCTATGAGGAAAGACAGACCATTACATAAGCCGTGTATTGTAGTCAGTTCTCTAGCTAAAAAGCTATGCCATACATGCCTGCAGCAGTATACTTAAGTTATGTTCTATCAATTCTTTGTTAAATTGTGATGTTATTATAAAAGTTCAATTTTACATGGTTTGCAGATTGTGGTGAATACAAAAGTGCGGCTAATCGAAAAAATATTGAGTGGATGCCGGCGGGTAGGCGTGGAGGAAGAACTCATGGTCGGAGGAAGAACTCATGGTCGCCTGCTGGAGGTGGTGTTGCTGGCGTCCACCCGGAGTAGCAGACAATGACTTCCTCGACCACCTCCATGCACCCCCTTGGCCATTCAATGATGAAGGATTGTAAGTTTTTCATTACATAATTTACAATGTATGGTAAGGCTCTGAAGAGCAATGCAGACAATGGAAACTAGCTAATTCGTAGTTCTATAACGGATGAGTTAGATGATTAGTATGGTATGGTTTGGGGACCAATCTGTGTCTACAACTCTTCAGTAACAAAAAAACTTTAGAAACTTTGTCAAGTTTCACGTCGTATTTGTTTCTCAGCACGATTGGAAATAATGGGGGTACAATTGGTCTATTTTTGCTGAGATTGGTGCATAAAGTGTTCTATGATATACATATTGAGTCCAACTATTGTCTATAGTTGATAACTGCTGTAATGTAAGCCAATGCGTGTTCATTTTTATTTTTCTCTCATGATTTGAGCAACAACCATTACATAGTTCTTTTTTCGTTCGAGTTGGTAATCTGAAATACATAGTACGTTGTTGGAGACGGAGCTGGTATCAAGAACATGGGGGAGGACTGCAAATGTGCTTGTTCAGGACTCCAACCAGTTGGTTATTGAGGAAGCTGGTAAGTGGACGTAGATACTTTGTTGACAATATTGGTTTTATTTCGCATAAGCATACAACGTAACAAATGATTAAGGGTAAAATTATACTCCTTTGTTGCACCTTTTCATATTAAATTGACGACTGAATATAACAAAAAAAATTGTAGTTACATCTTCACATAGGTACAATAATCAAATATATATTCTAGCCAACGTAGAAAATTATTTATCTTGATCATCATGCTGTAAGAAACACCAGGCGCGGCAACGTCGGGCCTTTCCTTCTAGTCTTATCTAAATCGACAGCAATAGGAATACTAAACATGTTTTACATCATGCATACATTTGTAAAATGATGAAAAACTTTCTCAACTGAAAGTTCTAACTAAGAAATAAATCTGATAATCTTCATACTCAAAATCTTCTTAGCATGTAGCGCGATAGGACTAAACCTTTTATGTGCATAGTTTTGATATGAAAGGCACATGTCCAGCGGCAGGTACTACAGGATCGTGAAAGCTAGGTCCATGGATCCCATCCCCTCTATTGACCTTCCTGGCTACCTGACCTCACCTGACACGAACAACGCTGTCATTGATGGATCACGTAGCTCTCCAATCAGAAGAGCAGGCCGCATCAATTGGGCGTGTGCATGCATCCATGCGTGGGGCCATAGCATTTCCATGGACACTAACTTATAAGTTCGGCAAAATTGATCATCTTTGAACATGTGTCCGTCTAACCCAAATGACGTGCAGCTCACAGCGTCGCCCGTCAAACCTCCGGTCGAAAGCCGAGTTGATCTGATGATACAATGATGAAGATACCAACAGAGACATAAATTTGACGAATTTAAACAAAATATAACAAACATACATTTCATAAACTAAACGAAATTTAACAAACTAAACACTAAGCAGAGAGAAGAAGGCATATCCCGATACCTACGAGACTCTACAACGGCTCACGAACCAATGCATGCGAGGAAGATGTCTATCACAACGTTGGATCATTGAGCAACTTACATGTTTCAATAATCTGGCATCGAAAGTGTCATTTGCATTGCCGGCTACAACCTTGAGTAACCTGCATAGCCTGAGTTGAGTCTGCATAGGCTTGGCTGAGATTTGTGCCTTCAAAGCCGAGGGCTACATCTAGCCTCGCATAGCTCGCCATCGAGGGTGTCTGGAGGCCCTCTGGGGGTGCCGCATAGAAATCGGATCTGCCCGAACACTTGTAGGATGTCTATGTGAACGACCTTAGGCCGCGCTTGGATAGAGGGTTGATTTTTCCACGCTGGAATTTTATACCCGTCCGACCTGTAAAATACACGGACGTCGGCACGTCCGTAATTCTGCCCGACGCTTTCCGGCCGAAAAACAACGATCCAAGCGCGGCCCTTAGTTGTTTAGTGTCAATTGGGGGCGTCGGAGTAGATGCTCTAATCATCGGCAACGTTACCCCCACCTCAGTACCACCTCGCGTGTTAATCCGCTGTAATACAGATCCACACAATCCTTCGTCCTGCAGGTAGTACATGCAACCAGCTCTGATACAGTGGATGACATCGACGGCCGATCTATCCATCTCCGGCACACTTTTGCCCATTCACAAGTGGTGATCTGCCTGCTTCCAAGTTGGCACCGAGATGTCGACTGTCGGCAAAACAGAGCGCAACAGTGAAAAACGAACCACTACCGAGATTGCGAGATGGAGTTATCGATCGGGGATTGATGGACTGATCGAGGATCGACCTCGGGTATGCAAATGTATACGTGAACTGGGAACGGTCTTGTCATCTCCTTTCACGGTTTGACTGGGAATGGCCGGCCCAATGATTGGTTCATCGATCGATCCAAATGTGTGATCCATCTCAGTCCATTCGTTCGTTCCCTTCCTCATCCCTAACCTCCAGCCTCCCCTCGAGCTGACGTCGCAGGTTTTGTACCTGCCAACTGCCATGAATCCGACTGATTCGGACGGGCGTGCCGCAGAGACGATCGAGATGCCATTGGATCGTACCGTACGGACGCGCGCCCACGCGTGGCCTATACTATACCTCCTGGTTTGGTTGGTTTGCATCGACAAGTAGCATCTGCCATTTTCCTCGGTTCCTCCCGGGCCCGTATCGATCGCCATCAGGAAGCACAGCAACGAGAAAGTCTGATCCTATGCGCGCGCGACTTAGTTCGAGCTCCGGCCACAGATCAGCGCGGCTCACCCGTGTGCGTGCCGGCCTGGCGGCCTCGCATTGCGACCGACAGTCATGCATCGGTCCCGTACAAACGCATCTCATGGCTGGATGGCATGATCAGAGAGCTTGCCTTGGTCTGCAGCTACCATGATTAGAGAGCTTGCCAGACTTGATGTCTTGATACCTCCAGCTCAGGGGTTGATCGATCAACGAGCTTACGCGAAAACAAGTGAACAGTTAGAGAGCACGGTACTCGATCCAAGAGGACACAATGAACAAAAACAATTATCAGTGTTGCTAGATCCAACTTAAAAAGATCGATTTGGTCCTATCATCCCCCAAAGCCTTCTGGCTAACATCTTAAACAACGGGGCGACACAAATATATTGATACTTGCTTTATTCAATAAGGAATAGATCATGTGTTTTCACCAAGATATTTGTCTTAACATGTCTTTCAATCCAAACAATAAGGTCGATCCACCATTTATATATACGGTTGGTGCTTGTAGAGAACGAGTATTGCACTAGATATCTCTCAGCACGACAAAAGAAAACAAACACACCACTGGATCCAGCACGAGAATTAACATGCCATAGGGTTATCACTACTCGCACCGAAATCATTTGAGAAGTTCATTGGATGCAAGATGACTAAGAATGTCGATTCTCGCCTACCACACTGCACAACCATATGAGTTGAGTAATCTGTAATCATATGACATCAAACTACCCCTTTCTTAGACGAAATGCCACCACATGAATCCATCTAACCGTGTGTGAAGTACGAAACATCAAGGTTGTCGGTTGTGCCGCTTGTAGTTCCTCTCAACCTCCTCGTCTTGACACCTAGAATTGCCACACCGCCACATTTTGACTCCTCTCTGATTTGTTTACCCGATCAAAAGGATAGAGCGGGTGAAGGACACAACTATCAAAGTAGTGAAGAAACTAAGAAACCCGACTGATCGTCATCGACCTCCCATATCAGAAACAAGGGGAGAAAAGTCATGAACACAATGACTGATTTTATAGTGAAATATATTGGTTGTACAGAACTTACCACTATGTGTATAGTAGTTATCCAATTTTCAAAAGAGCAGAAGTACGAAACATCAAGGTTGTCGGCTGTGCCGCTTGTAGTTCCTCTCAACCTTTTCGTCCCGACACCTAGAATTGCCACACCGCCACATCTTGACTCCTCTCTGATTTGTTTACCCGATCAAATGGATAGAGCGGGTGAGGAACACAGCTATCAAAGTAGTGACGAAACTGAGAAACCCGACTGATCGTCATCGACCTCCCATATCGGAAACAATGGGAGAAAAGTCATGAACACAATGACTGATTTTATAGTGAAATATATTGGTTGTACAGAACTTGCCACTATGTGTATAGTAGTTATCCAATTTCAAAAGAGCAGAAGTACGAAACATCAAGGTTGTCGTCTGTGCCGCTTGTAGTTCCTCTCAACCTTTTCGTCCCGACACCTAGAATTGCCACACCGCCACATCTTGACTCCTTTCTGATTTGTTTACCCGATCAAATGGATAGAGCGGGTGAGGAACACAACTATCCAAGTAGTGACGAAACTAAGAAACCCGACTGATCGTCATCGACCTCCCATATCGGAAACAAGGGGAGAAAAGCCATGAACACAATGACTGGTTTTATAGTGAAACATATTGGTTGTACAGAACATGCCACCACGTGTATAGTAGTTACCCAATTTTCAAAAGAGCAGACGCTTTCCTACGGTGTTGTGTTTGCAGGGTTAAGCATGGCAATATATAATTGTGGGAGGGGCATAGCGAATTTTGGAGGGGAGTTTGATGAGATTAAGGAAAAAAGAGAGTCCATAAAAAAGCCATAAGAATTTGGTCGCGACTTACCATTTATGTTTGTAAAATGTGGTGGTCTAGTCATTAACTTACCAAATTGAGCATCAGTGGTAAAAGCCTAATGTTGTTTGTTGACTTGTACACGCAGTGTTGCAAAGTACTCCCTGAACTTCCGTTTATTGAACTACCACCTTTCTCGTACATACCAGCTTATTAGCTCTTTCCCAAACTATACATATCTAAAAGTATTTTAGTTTGTTTATTTACTCAATTTAGTCTGTATTTAGTTTGTATTAAAGTGCTTAAAACATATACATGAAAGGCGGGAGTATTAGTTAGTCATTTTTCACTTTCATGAGTATTTCTACATTTTGGTCCATACACAATTAGAAATTCATGTTACATAGGGAGCAAGCATGGCCGGAGGCAGCCTTAAATGAGTAGTACTAGCATATGCCACTAGGGTACGCGAAATCTTTGTCCAGGCTCCTATCTTTCAACCGAAAAGATGATACATTGTAGGAAGGTCCTACACAATGATTTATTCAACGGCAAATCGTATGGGATCCAGCACGAGAATTAACATGCCATAGGGTTATCACTACTCACACCGAAATCATTTGAGAAGTTCATTAATTCGATGCAAGATGACTAAGAACATAGATTCGTCTCCCACGGTGCACAACCATATGAGCTGGTTTCCTAGTAATCTTATGACATCAAACTACCCTTTCTTAGACAAGATGTCACCGCCTGAATTCATCTAACCATGTGAAGTAGGAAACATCAAGGTTGTCGTTGTGTGCCGCTTGTAGTTCCTCACAACCTCCTTGTCCCGTCACCTACAATTGCCACACCGCCACATTCTAACACCTCTCCGATTTGGTTACCCGGTCAAAACGATAGAGCCGGTGAGGGACACAGTCACACAACTATCAAAGTAGTGAAGAAACTAGACTGCTCGCCATCAACATCCCATATCAGAAACAAGGGAGAAATCCATGAACACAATGACTGATTTTATAGTAAAACATATTGGTTGTATTAAACCATGCCACCACGCATACATTAGATACCCAATTTTGAAAAGAGTGGTGCTACACCTACGGATGGTTTCCTACGGGGCTACGGTTGTAGGGTTAGGCGTGGCAATATATAATTGGAGGGGGGGGGGGGCGATTGGAGGAGGAGGGGAGGCATGATGAGATTAAGGAAAAAGGTAAAAAAACATAGAAATTCCGCCGTGGCTTTACCATTTATTTTTTGCAAAATGTGGTGTGCTAGTCATTAACTTGCCTAATTGTGCATGTGAGGCGAAAACCTGATGTTGTTCGTTGACTTGTACACTCAGTGTTGCAAAGTACTCATTGGGCTTTTGTTTTTTCAACCACCACCTTTCTCGTACATATCAGGCTTATTAGCTTTTCCCCGAACTATATATATCTAAAAGTATTTAGTATGTTTATTTACTCATTTTAGTCTGTATTTAGTTTGTATTAAAGTGCTTAAAACATATACATGAAAGGCGGGAGTATTAGTTAGTTATTTTTCACTTTCACGAGTATTTCTACATTTTGGTCCATACACAATTAGAAATTCATGTTACATAGGGAGCAAGCATGGCCGGAGGCAGCCTTAAATAAGTATAGTACTAGCATATGCCACTAGGGTACGCGAGATCTTTGTCTAGGCTCCTATCTTTCAATCGAAAAGATGATACATTGTAGTAAGGTCCTACGCAATGATTTATTCAACGGCAAACTCGCATGGGAATCCATCGCACCTATTCGGCTATTCATATCTCTCTGAATCTCTGATCACCAACACTGTTGGGCAGATCAGATCATGCTTAGATGGTTCGAGCTGGATACTGCATTTCACGGTGTTCTCCATTTTTCCATTCTCTGCTTACCTTATATACACAATTATTTCCTGTAATTTGCACAATAAGGCCGCAATGCCAATGCAGTTCTTGCAAAACAAATGTTTGAGAAGTGTTCTGGCCTTTTAGTGCTCGATACATTTTTTTTGAAACTAGTGCTCGATACTTCATCAGCGATTACCAGAGACAGTTATACGGAACGATGATTGGAGAGGTACGGGCGTACGGCCTGGGATGTTTCGTACGGCTACAAGCTGACACGTGTCGCTCTCCACTCTGGGCCCAGACGGATGCATGCACCCTTTCCCAATTCAGACCGGATCTGCCGCTCTTCAAAGCCTAATCATCCGTGCTAGCTAAGCTAGCTTTTATGAGCAGCTCCAACCGTACGTGTGCCTGAGAAATAATTATATGAATGATCGGATCTTGATGTGTCTCTCTCAGGAGTCAGAAAAAATAGTCCAACTCCAGGCTGTTCCTCCCTAGACCCATACTACAACGGGCCTACCCTCATGCCAATCTCTCGAGATAGCTACCTAGTCAAGCAGTTAGTTTGATGAGGTCGATTACATAATACTTGCTCTGTTTATAAAAGATGTTTTAATTTGTCTAAATTTACATGTACATGAATTTGCTTACAATCCACTTGACCGCCTAATCAAAAGTTGTCTTCTTTCCTTCGTTCGGTGTATCCACCCGATAAATCGGGAATCCCATAGCAGAAAGGAGGGTTTTGGTGTGTACATACATGTAAATTTGGATGAAGTAAAGGTATATTTATATTTTTATGGACGGAGGAGTATGATTTTTTGTGACTAGTGTTTTTTTAGGTTAACTTTTGTGACTTTTTTTACAAGATAGGGCGAATTCCTGTCCTATGCACAAGAGTGATGTACATAGCCACAACAATTATTTAAAAGTACCAAGTATATCAATGTTTACAAATCAAGGATCATGTAACGTTGATACAAAAATCAGCCACTTCCACTTAAAACACACTCTATCCATCAGTCCTCTTATGATGTAGCCACCGACCCTGACAGAAGATATCCCGTACCACCATCGTCATTTGATTTCATCCGGAATCCATGAGTCCACAACGTTTCAAAGGGAGAAGATAATACCACATGTGGATCAGTAAATGGTTTTGTTGATAACCTGCAAGTAATGAGAAGATGTTGTTGTTAAAGTTTATATCATTCCGACAATTCCAAATAGCCCATAGGGTGGCGACGACAACAACGCCAAATAAGCCCCTTGGACTTCTTATCCATCCCGCTTAACCAAGAACCAAATAAATTTGCTGCACTAGAGGAGGGTTTATGTTGAAAATAAAATGAACCAAACACCAAATATCACGTGCAAAAGGACATGAGATAAATAAATGTTCTACAGACTCATCTGTGTCACAGAAAACACATTTCTTACATCCAATCCAGTTTCTCTTAGCTAGGTTATCCTTTGTCAACAATTCTTTGCGGTCTAAAAGCCACAAGAAAATCCTTATCTTCAATGGAACCTTCAGTTTCCAAATAAAGTTTTTAAAATATTGTGTATGACCGTTGAGCAACTCAGCATACAAAGATTTCCAAACAAACTTGTTGAGATCAACTTTTGTGACTATATAGTTTCAAGTATGAATTCCTTTCTTTAACAATGATTCGTTCCAACAACTAGTTAGGTATACTTTGGTGCATGCATGCAACGATCTTTTATGATCTTTTCTTGTAAGCAGTTGCCTGCCGTTTGAGTATACTCTTGGTCGCTCCATCAAAAAACTGTTAGTGACAAGGCTCGCGAGCCTGCTGCTAGTACTGGTAACTACTTTTGAGTGTCCTTGCAACAGTGTATGCATGCATCGGTCCAAGAAGATACGGAGCAACAGCCGTGAAGTGGTCACAGCAACGGCACATCGATCGATCTCGCCTCGTCTCGATCGATATCAATCGCCAGGACGTCCTGCATGCATGCATTATTATTGCCCCAATGATGGAGCCGAATGATGAGCTTAACATATATAGTAGCCAGCGTACGTATGAAGTGACATCGACCCTGTGGCGACAGTGCCCGGCCCCTCGATCGGATCTCCGCCATTCTCCACTGCCTATATAAGCCCACAAGATCGCATCCAATTCTGCATTGCCTATGTAAGCTCAGTAGTGATCGTTCTCCATCGTGAAACAGTGCACAAAGAAGCCTGTGTGTGCGTTATTGGTTAGCGTAGCGATCGTGAGTTTGCATTACAAGAATCCATGGATCAGGAGTCGGGCAAGCTCGAGCAGTCTCCGAACGGCAGCTCCTCGCAGTACAGGGGCGTGAGGAAGAGGAAGTGGGGCAAGTGGGTGTCGGAGATCCGGCAGCCGGGCACCAAGGTCCGCATCTGGCTCGGCAGCTTCGAGTCGGCGGAGATGGCGGCGGTGGCGCACGACGTGGCGGCGCTGCGGCTCCGCGGCCGGGAAGCGCAGCTCAACTTCCCGGGGTCGGTGGACCGGCTGCCCCGGCCGGCGAGCTCGCACCCGGATGACGTCCGCGCCGCGGCGGCGGAGGCGGCCGAGCTGGTGCGCTGCGAGCCGGCGCTAGTGGTGGCGGAGGCGCGGCGCGCGGGCTGGGTGGAGGAGCTGGCGATGGCGGGCGGGAGGGGCAGCGACGAGGAGTTCGAGGTGGACTCGCCCAGGCTGTGGGCGGAGATGGCGGAGGCCATGCTGCTGGACCCGCCGGCGTGGGCCACCGGCACCGGCGCGAGCGACATGGACCAGGCAGCGCACTGCTGGTCGCACGGCTCACTGTGGGACGCCTACTAGCTCGGTGTGCAACTATGCCTCAGTGCATGGTCTGCCGAGCTCGATTGGGAGGCTGGCTGCTATAGTGTGCGATAATATGGTTGTTAATTAGGCCATTGACCTCATTAATTAATTACCACAAAACTCCTGTTCCTGGAGAGGGGTAGACAGAGTGGACGCACGACTTGTGGCGTTGGAGCCTCACAGGATCAACCACGCACTCTACGCATGGCGTCTTTGGTGTGTGGTGTGCGCACGGTGCGAGTGTTTTTTTTCCTTTTCGTTGTGATTTGGCCTACCATTCCGCTAATATAAACACAACCCGTTAAGTATTACTCTCTCAGTTCCATATTAATCGACCCTGAGTATTATGTTAGCAATAAGGAACTAAATTTGTATGAACCAAAAATAATAGTGACTCAAAACTTCGGGTGAATCAAAACTAATAGTGTACCGAAAAAACTAAAATCGCGCGAACCTAATAAAAAGTAAACAAAAAGTCACTCAATTTCAGGTAAATTCAAAAAAAATAGTGACCAAAAAGGTAGATATATCGATGCATTAATTTTTTTTCATGGATTCATAAAAAATATCAGCAATATTTTATAATTTTTCAAGGGTTAAAAATGTTTTATTCTACCAGCCAAACTGAGAAATGAAAGATAGAAATAAAAGGAAAACGAAAAATGAGGAAACAAAATGTTACATAGAAACCGAAACATAATTATTTTTTATCTTTTTCCTTTTTGTCTATTTCTGTAAATGTTTTTTAAAATAGTTTTCAAATGAGAAATGTTTAGATTTAAAATTGTACAAATTTAAAAATAATTCGATTTTAAAATACTCAAATTAAAAAATCAATAGTGAAAATGGTCACATTTTTATAAAGTTAGGATGAAAAGGGGTTTGTATTTTTAAAATGTTCAAAATTTAAAATTCTTATAATTTTGAAATAAGATAAATTTGCAAAATGTTTAACTTTGAAAATGGTTAAAAATTAATAAATTTCAAGTTAAAGCGTAGGCAGATTATTATTTGAAAATTACCTGAAATATAAAACGTAAAATACAAAGACCTAGAACGAGAGAAAAAATATAGTGAACCAAAAAATGCCGGTGAAATGAAAATAATAGTGAACAAAAAAATAATACTTAAGGAAAAAGGAATTACATTTGTGTGAACAAAAAAAGTAGTGACTCAAACTTCTGGTGAATCAAAACTAATAGTGTACCGAAAACAAACTAAATTTGGGTGAACCTAATAAAAGGTAAACCAAAAGGTTACTAACTTTCGGGTAAAATGAAAACAATAGTGACCAAAAAGGTAAGATATATCGATGGAATTAAAGAAAATGTTCATGGATTCATAAAAATATCAATGATATTTAATAAATATCCAAGGGTTAAAAGTGTTTTATTCTACCAGCAAAAATGAGAAAATGAAAGACAAAAATAAAAAGGAAACCGAAAATGAGGAAAACAAATGTTCCATAAAAACAAAAACATAGAAAATTAAAAAAATATTTAAAGCAAAAACAAATGTCTATTTTGAAAATATTCAAATTTACGAACATATTTTTCCATGAAAATTACTCGAAAAAGGAAACATAAAACACAAAGAAACATAACAAAAAAGACATAAGCAATAAAGTGAAAAAATTAATATGAGGAATAACTGAGTAGGGACCGTCTGTCTTGAAAAAAATAATTGGAACAACATGTGAAGAAGCACTAGATGGGTAGCCCACGAAGGAACCGATAGTGGGCGAGACGAGGATACAACTCACAAGGAGCTATATATAGTGTGCGGTTGGAGGCTAACTAGAACAAGAAGAGTGAAATGGTCTTTGAATTTCATGCGGGACAGAACTTGATACCACCCCAGGCAAGTAAACATAGATCCACATCACAAAAAGTTGATACATCTGTAAAAAAACGCTTTGGTGACGGGCAATCACATTTGTTTTCTTCCTTTTCTACTCATCCATTTTGAGTAGATGACTAATGTTTGTTCACATGTAAATATATCTATACATGTAACATGTTTACATACATTCACGTGTTATGGAAGGAGATTGGAAGGGAAGAGTCGACGAGAACGGACCCATGGTCGCAACACCAAGATCGAGCGGCATGTCCAGCCGTTATTTTTCTTGCACACGGTAATCCAACTTTTGCTAGGCCATGTCCAACGTTTGACCAGCCCAGCAACACATGCAATCCACGCGTTGTCCAGCTGTCAACGTTACCCTCTCAACGTTAATTTTCCTGGTCGAGCAGGAGCAGGTAATGAATCCTGATCGAACAGGAGAGTACCACGAACTTGTACGTCCTGATGCCTACACGCTTTTCATCGAGAGCGATCTCTTCCACGGATCCCTCTCGACCGCTTCCGCGCCGGCGCCCGGCGGCCTGTTTCTTTTCATCTTTCCCGAGTCCCCTGTTGACCTACCCCCAAGGCGCCTCTGCAAAATCTCCATGCCATAAATTGCCGCCCTGCCGTACCTCATCTCACGTCGAACGCCATCGCCTCCAACTGGTTCGCCTCTCGTCTCATGCGCTTCATCGCCATCGCTTTCAACCTTCTAGCTCCTCGCGGGATTGCGTCCGTGCCTGTTCGTGATTTTGGCCATTGGTTCTAAGGTATGTATGCGCATTCCTTAATCCTGCCCCTTGCTCCAGCTATTGTGATCGATTTTGTTTTTTATATATCCCATGATGCATGGTTTGCGGTAAATTTGTTTCTGAATCCTATATGTGGTAGATTAGCCTGCCCTCTTGTGCTGGAGTTAAATGATTGGTGTATGTCTAATAATCATATAACAGTATAGGTAAATCTTGAGATAATTAACAATGATCGTGAATTGAGAAGGAAACTTTGTTGGAATCATGTATTCGTAAGAAGAAGAGTAGAGAAGTTAACTATGAACAGGTCCAAGCAGGTTAGGGGGACCAAAAACATTTTTAAAAATGAGGGCTGACTTGCTAAGAAGCTTCATCTATTACGCAAGTGAAAGTATTAAATTGAGAAGTCGAAGTCCTTCATCTATTATTATTGTTTTATAAATCCTAAGGAGCTAACCCTATTTCTAATGACCTTCCTTCCTGTTGATCATATCGTTTGCTCTTCTCGCCTTGCAGGTTTTTTTGGTATCTAATACGTGAGCTGTGCCAGTGCTGGTAATAAAGTGAGAATGCGTGGAGGTTTTGAGTTGTTACGCTTTCTCTAATGCTCTTGATCACATTTTTCACCAATATCATTGGTGTGGTCACCATTGCTCTCGTATCCATAGTTTCCATCCTGGGCTTGATTTGCCTCAGCCGGTCAGTATACTTTCAGCTTTGGATCAAAAGGAGAGGCTACCAGCGCCTTAGCTATTTCAATGGGCCGTGGCTTACGCGAATAACATTAATATTGGTCGCATTCTGGTGGGGTATCGGAGAGGTACTTCGTCTCACTTTTGTGAATGGAGAAGGAAGGTTTACTTCTGACCGCACATGGCAAGCTAATGTGTGCAAATTCTACATCATCTCGAATTTGGGATTCGCGGAACCCGGGTTATTCCTGTTACTCGCTTCCCTTCTCAGTGCAGCTTTGCAGACACAAGAGCTTGGTACCTTAAACAAGAAATGGAATCGGAAGACTATATGTGCCATGTTTCTTATCTGTTTTCCTTCACTTTTTTGGGAAGCATCTGTTGTTTTCATTGGTCCTCGGGTTGCTTCAGATGATGGGCAGACATCAAATTTTGCAAAGTATTGGTATTCAGCCTCGGGGGACCATCAGGGCAATGTTGCATGCACATACCCGTTGCTCAGCAGCATATTTCTTGGGGCATTCTATGTCATCTTAATCACTTATGTGATGTTTATTGGAGGTCAGATGTTATCCCTCGTGATCAACAAGGGGCTTCGACGGAGGATATACATGCTAATATTTGCTACCGTAATATTACTTCTCCGAGCCACACTTCTTGGTCTCTCAACTGTTGCATGGCCAGGTGAAGTAGCCCACGAATCTCTTGTGTTCATCTCCTTTCTGGTGTTGATGCTCTCTGCCATGGTCAGTATTATGATTTTGGTTTACTTCCCGGTTGCTGATACCATTGCTGTAGGAGATCAAGAGCATGTTGAGATGCAAACGAGTCGGACAATTATTTTATGACTCTTAGATTTGTGATTTTGCATTTTAGCTGATTGCTGACGGACCAACTTATGGTTGCTTCCCTCGCCGCATAGTAAACTGGGGATTTTGTAAACATAGAACAGATTAAAATAGTGATAATTCTTTAGTTATTTTTTCACGCATGTTGGTGTGAAGAGAAGTCTTGTAAAATAGTTTATATATAGTCATGACAATCAAGCATGTTTTGCTTACTGTCGTATTCGATCTGTACATCAAGAAAGAGATATGAATGTTCACCTCTTTGTTGTGACTTATATAATGTGAATGTTGTCTCCAGCACTTAAATTGTTCAAGATGGTTTTCTTCAGGGGCATAAATAGGGAGTATAGAAATACTTCACTTCTTAGTTGTTGCATCTTTTGTACAGACAAACCATTAAATAGTTTCTCTATACCGATCAATGATCACAAGTTTGTTGGATTCCGGAGGTATTCAGAAACTTGAACATACTGCGGATGTTGTATATACTACAAGAAAAGTGCCAGTGCATTGCAACGGGTCTAAAATAAATCAACATCTTATGTTTGAAGTAAATTTTGATTGGGTTCTATCATGGTTTTAGAATTATGTTAGCTTTCTCCCGGATTTCAGTTCTCTTACATGTCTCATTATACAACAATCCTCACAAAGTTGTGACCACTTACTTTCTCATCTTCTTTGTTTACATCATGGGTATCAAAAAGTATGAAATCATCATGCAGAATATCCGTCGTTATATTACATGAGATAAGATACTATTCATTTGGGTATCACACATCCCAGAACCTATTATTTTATCTGACCCATAACCAGATTAATATTAGACTTATGCTTAAATGAAGGAAAGAGTCAAAAAAAGAGGCAAGTGAAACAAGGGGCTATTGCATCCTATATGCCCTCCAAGATAAAACCAGATAAACTGCCTCCGTCCCAAAATAAGTGTTTTTCATTTTCCAAATATGGATGTATCTAGGTGTGCTTCCATGTCTAGATACATTCATATTTGGGCAAATTTAAGACAATTATTTTGGGACGGAGGGAGTATATGAATTCTGAACTTGGGGATGTGTTTATTGATCAGTAAGACAAATGGTTCCACTACTATCTATCTTGTTACCTTTTCATAAATAAGAATCCAGCTTCTCTAAATTAAGCATTTCAAAATAAATAAATACATTTACATTCTTGGCAAGATCACCATGAAAAATAAGTGCAAGATGATCCATGGCCAGTCAGGAATATTTTGTCAATAAGTACATTTACCCTATATGACCAGGCCTTGTGTGATCCCAACCATTCCTATAGGAGTAACAGTTTTCAAGATTATTCATGAATTGAAACATGTACAGAAACTAGGACCAGTAGACATCCTAGAACAGAGTACAGAGCAAAGACAGTGAACGAACTGGGTGTGTTTTAAAGGTGGTAGCAAGTGGAAACATACAGTGGAGTCCTCTTCTTCAAAAAAATGTGCTGCTTCTCCCCAAAGTATTCATATTTTTCAGCAAAGAAGAGGTCTAGGGTAGAATCTCTCCGATTTTATGCGAGATATACATGAACCCAGCAAAATAATTGTGAGGTTTCTGGACTACTACTTATACTGCTATTAATTCACTATTCTTCTCTTATCCTCCTCTCTATAAAACTTTGCAATGCTCAAACTACCAAGTGGACAGAACAAACCTTTGACATACCTTGTAACTTTGCTCCCTTGCTTGTTCTTTCACTGCTTGATCCAGAGATATTTTTTAAGGTACTGGCAGGACCTCATAGAGGTAAGGATCCTTTTAAAGCATCTCTAATCCAAAGGAAAATACTGAACTACTTGCAGTTGCAGGCTGCAGCCATGAAGTAGTATACCAACAGACCAATAATTCTATCAAGTGCTCAAACTGTACCATTCTGCAGCGCCGGCGTCCACAGGACGAGCACGAGAGCACGGGATGACCGCTGCACCGTCCGTCACAAGGAGAACGGACGTGGAGAGGACGAGGTCTGAGAAGGCGACTGTGAGGCCGAGGTAGAGGAGGTTGTATCCAAAAGCTACTCGGCCATTTGTGGTACTTTATGTTGTAGTGGATCAGAGAAAAAAACGGAAACTGGGGTATATCAATTGTGGACAAACGGTGTTCCCTGAGGCCCTGATGAAGTTTGCAAATGTACAGTGCAAACCAGAGTTGAAACCTTTGCTATGTGTGGTGGAGCTGGGGTGTTACCATTCGCAATATCAGGGCGATCTGATTGCAGCAAGAGCTGGACGAGTGTGTAATATCACAGATGCTTTCTCAGCAGAGCATGCAGGCGGGAGGCAAGCAAAGTAGATGATGAACTCGCAAGGTTTGGCTCAAGCGTGTACTGGCTGATTACCCAGTTTCATGGGAGCATGAAGTTCACTTTTGCTGAATTTGTATCGGGGGATATTGCCTACTTTGTTTTGTAATAACAGCCTTATTGTGCAGGCCCAAAATAATAACTTAATTCTGTACTGCGACCCAACCACTATTTATGTTTCTTTGCTACTTCACAAATCTCTTGTTAGCATGCTTCGACAAGATTAGTTGTCTTCAATTTCAAGATATACAACTCGGGCAACGAACAGGGTGGCATTTCCTTCCTGGTGTTCTATCGATACATCTACAGATTATGATTCATGTTATGGGGAACTCAATCAAAACTTTAGTTACATACAGCGCAAAAATTACTTGTGAAACAATCCATGGCATGGATGAGTGGTAACCAGGTGAAACCAAGTGCTCATCCCATCTGCGTCATCTTGAATCTTGTTCGCATAAACTTCCTCTAACATTACAAATACGAGAGCATGCATAGATAGGAGCCTGTTTTTTCCTAGACACTGTTGACACTGCTTCCGTGGCCTGTCTAACGCTGCCATTTTTTAATGAGGCCAGGTATCTGAGAAAACAAAGGTACCAGGCATGAGATTGAGAAGTGTAGAAGCTAATATTACCAAATTGAAAGACCAAAATTAGGTATTGACCTCAACACCATTGGGCCCTATTTTGTTGCGAGATATGAAATTCAGTACGTGTGATGCAAATTCTTCAGGTACATCTTCCTGAAATATAGTTTTCAATAATATGCAAAATTTGGTAAGATTTGAAGGAAAAGGTAAAGTTAGAACACTAGCACAATAACAAATGACATTCCCCAGATGAATATTTGTTGCTAATCGATGTGGTGTTGTGACATGTAGAAATTTCTATGACAATTTCAAAGTAACCTGGCTAGAGCCTCTACCCATAGGCATGTTCGGACATTTAGGATCTTGAAGCAGATAGAAAGCAGGATATTCCACTCAGAATAAAGCTTGAAGAAAGATGGACAACATCTATAAGGACATATGGTACCATAAAATAATGCGACTCAAAAAAGTACATCAGGATCAAACCTGTATGGCATGTCCAGTGTGTCGAACTACTACCATTTGAAACTTCCCTTGCATCTGACCAATTGTTAAAGCTCTACAAAACATGTTAATCAATGAATTACACATGTTTACACATGGATCATAGAGTGATACGAAGGCGCTTCACATTTTAAAACACAATTACCAAAGTAATAAAAATGCATGCTCCTAAAATGAACAATCTGCTTATATAGAAGGTTTTTAGTGGATCAGTATAACCTGCTTTGCTCCTCAAATAGCAAGTGCTAATAACGAACCCTAGCAGTAGATTCAGTTTCTTGGCAGATATAATATCCATGGACTACTTGGTGGAGCTATAACTAGTTTAAATAAACTAAAACTCTTGAAGCACATATTGCCCGGGCTCACTAAAACTAAGGGCACACCATATGCTGGTGCGACTGATACACAATGAGAAAAATAATAATCAATAAAATGGCAATTGCACCAAGCTGAGTGATGATGGTTTTAGCATAAGCCAAGAGCACAATGCTGATGGATGAAAAGCTTAGACTGGACGGATATTACAAACCTGTCCAATCTATCAGTGCCAGCTAATAATAGGATCTTTTGTACAGGACAAGATAAGAACTTATCGGAAAGACCTTCGTACCTAAAAAGATTACATGTTTCAATGTCAACCAATCACAGGCAAGACCAGCAAATAAGTCGAACAAAATGCCGAAAAACAAAAAGAGAGCCATCCTGGCAAATTGTATAGCTCATGAAATCTGGTTTAGCTAATCAGTGTTTGCTCCCACTATGTTGACAGTTGTGGCAATTCACGATGGCTTTATGTTTTGTTTGTCATCCATTCAATATAGCAGTTTCCAACATTAATAAGACTTAGATCTTTCACAGATTAAGCAAATAAACCTTCTTGCATAAACCTGATAAATAAAAATGAATACTAATAGCATGCTTGTAATAATAATCATAAAAGATCATTTGAAATCTAACATGGTTTAGTAAGAGTGGTGGTAGTTAGCGTAACATGGTTTTGTATACTAAAAGCAGGCTGAAAACATACCATCCTTTCCAGTATTTCTCTGTTTTCTCGAGAGGAGTACGGTATGTATAGCTGAACAAAGTACAACAATACTATTAGTCTTTAGTCTCAAGTAACGATCAATATATTAAGTAAACGCACAGTTTTTCTCTAACTAAGATAATGCTCACCATTCCTTTGATTCATCAAACTTCAAGGTAGATGGAATAGAAACACGTGCAGACTCAACATTCCGTAGCGGTCCACCTTTGACACTCCATTCAATCTGTGTAATTTTAAGTTTGATTAAACAAATATAGTGTGACGGATAGCATTTGAACATTCCTAATCACTTGGCTTCTATAAGCATGTCACTTCTCTGTTACTTCATTATGTTATATCTTGTGGCCATGATGTGTATTAAAAAAATGATGTATCCTTAATTGCAAATTAATAAAATCCGCCATGGTGACTTTCAAAAAAAATGAAGGACAGCACAATGAACTAAACAGGAAATTTAGATACTGCAGAAAATTTTAAAGTTTAATGGACATGCGGCATGAGCACAGGTAATATAAGTCCAAATCAACGTACTGCTTTTTCAATGCTCGGGAAGTGCTGTGCTCGATTTAATAAGATTTTCTGCATATGAACCAATGAAGCCATTGCTGTTCCCTGTTTAAAGAATGAGAAGTTTACAATAAACAATTAGGTAGATGACTCAATGTCGAACCATAATGTAAGATTTAACTTTTAACCTAAGGAAAACTATCACTAACCTCAACTACGTCAACGACAACAAGACCATGAAGATTGTGAAATGCTTTTCTTGCAGCCACATGTACAGCCACCGAACCTCCCATGCTAAAAAAATGAAGAATTGATCACTGCTCACTAGAAGCAATCAAGAACAGTAATCAGAATGAACAGGCTTGTCAAGTCATGCAGACGCATCCTATAAACCAGCCAAGTAACAGCAGAGATGAAACTGGACAAGGTAATATAACAGAGTGACTAGGGGCACAATATTTCAGTGTATGTTACTTTGTTTTAATGCCGCATAAATTAACCTCCAAGGACTATTAAGCTAATTTACTTGCATGCTCATGTTTTTGGTTTCATACACCAAAAGGGATATACCATGCTAGCATATCCACTGTTATCCAGACTAGAACCATTATGGATTAGAACTTCATTCAAAATCTGTGCCTTACTTCAGATAAAGGGTGCATACACAAATGAGAAATACATGAACTGACTTACCTATGGCCAATAAGTATAATGGCTGGTGGTGAATCTCCATACAATGTACGTATAACAGCTATAACATCATTGGTAAGAGTCTGCAGTTGCAATGAACCAAAAAGTTAGGCAAAGGTCAAGAAGTCACAGAGGACCTCATGAGTATGATAAATTAGTAAGTTCTGGAAAGAGTGGAGGACATACTTCAATGGATAAATCCAAATCATCACGTGTGGTCGATTTCCCATGTCCCCGTAAATCCATTGCAACAACACGAGCTTTTCCCTTTAAATGATTAGCCGCTAGGGCAAATGAAAGCCTAAGGAAGATTGAGGAACAAACATAACAACGTAAGTACCAACTACCAAGCCAACATTTGTTATATAAGCAGATTTCAAAAGGCGACATTTCATAAGGAGCATTAAGAAGTCAAGTCACCTAGAGAAGGCTTTGCATGATTATTGTAAAGGAAAAGTTGTCTTTAGACAGACGTTGTTAAGAACTCCAAACCAACAATAATAAGTGGCAATATTAGTAAAACGAAAACAAGTTCATTCTACACTTGGCATTACAGATTAGTGGAAACTAAAACTACCCAAAACATTCAACTACAACAGAGGTTGGCATGGAGACTGTACTCCAGAAAAAATTGCTTTATAAGTTCAGCCAAACACACCTGAACATCTGCATTTTGCATAAGCGTTCCAGAATTCCATCATGGCCTTGGTCACTATTTATCAGCTAACATATGATTTCTAAAATCACATAAACTAGCAGCTGTCTGAATGTTTTTTGTGCAAATTATGCCGCACCATCACCGAGAGCATCGTAAACGTAGTAGAAGCTATAGACTTACCCCGAGTAGCCGCCTCCGTGCAGGCAGAACACGACGGGGCCTTCCGATCCGGCCATGTACACATTGAAAACCTACACACACCCCAAAAGGAAAACTCACAGCAGTCAGATCACATCACATCCCAGCAGAAGTATCCGAGAAACTCCTCCCCTGCTCTCTAACACACGCACGTACGTCGTCGGTGTCGGGGATGGCGACGGGGCGCTCCTCGTCGAAGTAGGCCGACCAGTCCAGCGGCTCGTACTTCTGGAGCGAGTGGCTGCGGAGCCACGTGATTGATTAGGTTCTATGGCGCGGTAGATACAGGGAGGAGGAGGCGGGGTGGGGTGGGGTCGGTGGCTTACTGCGTCGCGGGGCGAGGAGGCACGGCGGCGGCGGCGGAGGAGGAGGATTCGTCGGGTTCCGCGTCCTCCCGCAGCGAGGAGAGTGGCGCGGGATCCATGGACGCGGTCGGGCTGGAGGAGGAGCCGGCGGAGTTGTTGGAGAGGACGGAGAAGGCACGGCGAAGTGTAGGAGACGAACGGAAATGGAGGAAGAGGAACCAAGGGAAGGGAACGGGAAGAAAGGTGCTCTACTACACGGAGCCGCTTGTTGGACTCTACCCAGGCCGCGTCCATATATTGGGCCTTTACGCACCGTTCGGGCTAAGGGAGCGTTCCGTTTTAAAAACTTTTAGAATAAAAAATTGTTAAGAATGTAAAATCGTTTTCCAAAAATGTTCAGTTTTATGAAGAAAAAAATCAAGTTTAGAAAATGTTCAGTTAATAAAAACAGAAAAAAAATAAGATAAACAAGTTGTTCAATGGATTGAAATCGGGAAGGCTCATGAAGACAACTCTATAGGCGGGAGCGAAGGGCTCAACCTCTTTTCCAAAGTGAAAATGTATTGTTGCCTGTTGGGATCCAAAGTTGGGAGCTTATAACAAGTATATCATTTTGCATTTCACGTATATATGATGTGTTTTCATATTTTGATATTTTATATATGTGCGTCCATATATTTTCATACCCTAGGTTCATATCTTATCTTTTTCTCATTTAGTTTCTTTAGAATACAAGTTTTTACATTATATTTAATTTATGTTAGACATGAAGGGACTGTTAGTTTGTTTTCTTATTTAATTTGGACGGGACTAGGGAGCAGGCACCTGCCATGAGGCATAAACCTAAGCACCGTGCATGTCTGCATGTTTGAAAGAGTCCCGTGTATGCATGCATGTGAGAGAAACAACTATGTTTTGCATGCATTAAACTCCAAAATTGCTGACATCATCACACAATAAATGCAAATTGTGAAATTCAAAATATTTTATAGTTCAAACCGTTTATCGAATTTATGATCTGGTTTCACCGTTGGACTAGTTGCGTCGAGATCTTCAAAACTAGATTCCATGTTGATATGTTTCGACGATGTTTTTTTATGACTCAAAAGTTACCACCCATTAACACTTGAGTTACCAGGCAATATTTATATAAGTTACCCATCCAGACAACGATTTATTTTTGGTTTAAAGTATATCTCATGGGTAACAATTATTTAGAGGACATGGTAACTATATTGATTTTATGGTGGATAATTATGTCATGAATAAATGTTTAACTTCATCAGTACCTTGTGGATAATTTATATTGTGAGAGTATGGTAACTATATCGATTTCGTGGTGGATAACTATATCATGAACATATGGGTAACTCCATCAGCATATTGTGGGTAAATTCATGAGTATAACGTGGTTAATCGGTATCATTACTGGATGGGTAAACTATTATTGTTAGAGTATGTTACATTGATTCTATGGTGGATAACTATATTATAAACACGTGGGTAAATTCATTCATACACGCTGGATAACTCCATCGGTACAGGGTGAGTAACTCTATCAATATTGGGTGGTAAGTTTTATCGAGAGAGTAGGCTAACTGCATCAATTTCGTTGTGTATAACTATGTCAGGAACACATGGATAAATCTTGCAGTATTGGGTGGGTAACTTTATCAGTGCTATGTGGATAAGTTTATCAGTACAAGGTGGGTAACTCCATTAATACTGGGTGGATAACTTTATCAGTGATATGTAGGTAACTTTATCAGTACATGATGGATAACTTTATCAGTACAAAGTGAGTGACTCCATCGATACTAGGAGGGTGACTACAACATTACTAGGAGGGTAAGTACTAGGTTTGTAACTCAATCAGTACTAGGTCGGTAACTTTATAAGTATTGGGTTGGTAACTTTATCAGTACTGCATGGATAATTTTATTAGTATTGGGTTGGTAAATTTATCAGTACTAGGTTGATAAATTTAAAAGACCCATGGCCTTGGCGTGCTCCACCTCATGTAGCTTCTCTCTGCTTTCATGGCCGCCTCCATCCCCTCTGAACGGGAATCCGACACCTAGAGGGGGGGGGGGGGGGTGAATAGGTGCTATTACAAATTTTAGGTCTTTTCAAATTTAGGCTCAACACAAAGGTAAATTCTCTAGATATGCAACTACGGTGAATTTACCTAAATGAGAATCTAAGCAATAACAAGATAAGCAAGTAAGGGAGCAAAGGGTAAAGGGAACCAAGTGAAGCACGCGGAGACGAAGATGTAATCCCGAGTTCCACCCAAGGGTGTACGTCTCGTTTGGAGAGGTGTGCGCTACCACAACAGGTTAGCCGCAACGCCACAAAGGCTCACCTTCTTCTCCGATGAACTCAACCACAAAGGTTTCGAGTCCACCTTCCACTATTGATCCCCTTTTAGGGCGGAGATCGAATCCCTTACAAACGCTTGAGGCACACACCCACAACTGAATTGGGGGCTCCCAAGAAGACCACAAAAGGTCAAGGACCACAAAAGGTCAAGGACCACAAAAGGTCAAGGTAACACCAAGAGTACAACAATGGTGAACTAGGTTTTCCCACCGGAAACCCTAGCCACGAAATCCCCAAGTGAATGGGGGAGAAATGCAAATCCCTTCGGTGAGGATGTAGATCCGGGCCTTCTCCTCCAATCCTCCAAAGATCTATGAATTTGGGTGGGGGGATTGGGAGATCTTGATGATTTGAGCTTTCAAGAATGGTAGGAGAGAGAAAATCTGAGAGCTCACTGTTCTTGAGTGAGTGAGGGGGTATTTATACTCCCCCTCAAAATCTGGCCGTTGGCTGTCTTGGGCACCCGGAAATTCCGGTTTAAGTGACACCGGAAATTCCGGTCACCCGAAATATTCGGGTCATTGAAAATATCCGAGCTGAATTTCCGGTTGAGATCAGAACCAATTCTGAACTTGACTTAGTCGATTTTCTGAGGTTGACTCGGAATATCCGAGTCCTTGAAATTTCCGAGCTGAATTTCCGATTGGAGTCAGTACCACTTCTGAATCTTGACTTAGCCAATTTTTCTGAGGTTGACTCGGAATATCCGGGTTGGTGAACCGGAATATCCGAGTCCTTGAAATTTCCGAGCTGATTTTCCGATTGAAGTCAGTACCACTTCTGAATCTTGACTTAGCCAATTTTCCTGAGGTTGACTCGGAATATCCGGGTTGGGGAACCGGAATATCCGAGTCCTGGAAATTTCCGAGCTGATTTTCCGATTGAAGTCAGTAGTACTTCTGAACTTGACTTAGCCAAATATCTGGGGTCGACTCGGAATATCCGGTTGGGGAACCGGAATATCCGAGTCCCTGAAGAATTCCAGAAACTCTTTTTCTCTACAATTTGGTTTTATGATTTGTGATATGAGTTTCACCCAAACTGAAATACTTAGCAATAGGATTAGTATCATTGGTATTGTTAACTAACACACAAAACACTAGGGATTAAGAAATGTTCTTTCAATCTCCTCCTTTTTGGTGTTAGATGACAATACCAAGATTTGCATAGAAACAAAAGGTAATATCATGTTTTTGGCAGAAAATGGCTCCCCCTAAATAAGTGCAAGTAAGCACACAATATGACAAAGGAAAGGAGCAATTTTATAACAACAACCACAAGATATTACAAAGGAGAAAAGAGACAAAATGTATGATTAAGGTAGCAATTGAGACTAGATAGATTTTCATACCTTGTGCATATAGAATATGAAGAGAATACCAACACAATCAATTCAAAGTCTCAAGCATAATATAATGATAGCATCAACCATTATCTCAATACAAAGATATCACAAATGAAATAAAGAGAGTTTCACAAGAAACTAAAAACACGATAAATGGACACAAGCGCAAATAAATGATAAACGCATAAGCTTGTGCCTGACCCTTGCAAATCCCCGAAGAAGTCCTAGTAGAGCAACTTCTCCCCCTTTGGCATCGAAACGCCAAAAAAGGAAGAAGAGCGATGCTACGTCCCATGGAAGTCTTCAGTCCGAGGGGTCCTCCTCATCATCATCATCAGCATCCTCATCATCATCATCGTCCTCATACTCCTCAGACGCTGCCTCCTCATCATCATCTTCCTCCTCCTCATCATAGTCATAGCCAGTGGTGTATGAGCTGCCGCCAAGGTCCTGGTCAATCAGTGTCCAAGGAGCCAAGGAACCCTGGTTCCACTGAGCAAAGGTCGGGGGCTCAGACAGAGCAGCAGGAGCAGTTGAGCCAGAAGCATGGTGAAGGATCAAGTCTTGCTTGTAGTCCAGCTGACGACGATCCTTGTAGGCGTTGTATTGCTCTTTGCGGATGTCCACATTCATGCAAAGGATGTTGCGCTGGAACCAGTTCAACTTCTTGACATGCGCATGTGTGGTAGGAACATGAGTAGAGGTAGCAGCAGCCCTCCTAGCATCACCCATGAAAGATCCACCTGTAGCTGATGTAGTAGAAGGCTTAGGAGGGGGCTTGACAACAGTCTTCTTCACATAGAGCTTCTTGAAGTCATGTGGCACCAAATCACTGCTGCTGACGTTGAGGTTAGGGAACTTAAACAGGAGTAGCTTCATTATGTACGGAGCATAAGGAATGGAGACCCTGGTGGTCATAGCGTCATACATCTCATTGTAGATGTAATCCATCACATCTACTCTCCAGTCAGTATCAGAACCTGAGTCCTCCACAATGCGGTTGGCGTGAAGGAGCAGGTTGCAGAGAGGGGTAACCACGTTGTCATTGTTGCCACCACTCGGTGCAGTGTTCTCACGCAGGATGCGCACAAGAACATCATACAAAGGCATCAAGTCACGAGAGAATCCAGGGGTGGCTTCCACTTCAAGGTCTTCTTCGAGTCACCCTTGATCACTAGGGTGGCGAAGAACTGCATAACAAGCTGCGCGTTGTAGGCACAACGGATGAGCGCCAATCTCTCCAAACCCATGGTCTTGACAATGTGGATGGCCTCTGAAAAAGCAGTTTTCTTCTGTAGGGATGCAAAGTCAAACGGGTGCATGGGTCGAATTGGCTTCGACAGTGAGAGATATAGATCCACAAATATATGCTCTTGCGCTTGGCACCAAAAGCTGCGATCATCGAGAGAGGTGTCTCTTGCGCTGAGGTACCAGTCCCCCTGCCTCAGCTGAGAGTAATCAACAGAATGCATCTTGGAATAGTTCGGACGTCGGGGACTAGGGGCATTCTTTCTCTTCTTAGATGAGGGCTTGCTGGCAACATCTTTCTTCTTCCTCTGAGGTGCAAGGCCCTTTTCTTTGTTGACTGATTGCTTGGAGACAGGTGCTCTACCAGTGTGCCTTGATCCCCCTGCGGACAAACTTCCACCTGAACCTGTGAATTTGAGCATAGATGGTAGCATAAGGTAAGTGCACACAAGTCAGGAGAAAATACACACATTAGATAGGCATTCGATGGATCATATGTAGTTAAACATAAGTTAATCTTAAAACTGCTCTGTTTGGCTCGGAATATCCGGGTCAGAAATGACCGGAAATTCCGGGGGACCGGAAATTCCGAGTCAATCTGGACCGGATATTCCGAGTCAGACAGAAACTGCAGATCTGAGATTTGACTTGGTCTAAAACTAGACCGGTCCACCGTAATGCAAAACTAATGTATGTAGAAGGAAGGAATAGTCCTAGGAACAATCTCTACCAAGCAACATTGAAACAAATAACTCCACATCAAGATCCAAGTGCAAGCACATAAGGAAGAAGAAAAGTGAAGTTACCCTCATCCATTGAGGCCATTGCTTGGAGGAGTGACTTCCCGGGGCGGATGAGGAGCATATCCGGCCGAGAAAGAGGTTCCCCGGCGGTCGGAGTGCTCCGGAGGGACTTGGGAACAGCAGGGGCGGCGACTGGAGGAGAGGGAGGTCGGGGGTGGAAGAAGGGCACTAATGAGCCCTTCACCCCGAGCCTGCCCTTATATTTCTGTACAAACTGCCATACCGGATATTCCGGGTGTAACTTACACCGGATATTCCGAGTCACCGGATATTCCGGTTCAAAATGAACCGGATATTCCGACCTGCTGAACCAAAATCCCAGTTTTCAAAAGGATGACTTGTGTGCAATAGAGAGAAATGTTTTCAGGGGAAAGTAGGCTTGGGATAGATTTCCAAACTGATATTGGTACACCATACTCAACTCACAACAACCAAATCGAACCAAAAGAGCCAAGTTGAGTAGGTTTCCCACATGCATGAAAAGGAGGGCAAATAGCAACAAAAAGCTCCAAATAAAATTAACTCTTCAAGGAGAAGAGGTCGGTGGCCGAGGCCACCATGTAGGAGTGTATGGCATGTTACCGCGAAGATGTATCTTGGGTACATAACCAATACTCGTCGTTTTAGCTCATTAGTCACAAGAATGAATATAGAGATAAAAGAACACTTGCTATCGGCATAATGGGGGGAGGGATGGTCCAATGTATTAGGACCGCACTCCCCCTATTTCCATGCCTACATCTAAACTAGATAAGATGCAATTACGCCCTAGGTGAGTGTGCAAGCGATCAAGCCAAGGACCTCGAATCAATGATATTAAGCTCATTCCTCAAAAAGCAAAACCTTCCTTCCTCAAGGGGCTTCGTGAAGATATCCGCCAATTGATCCCTTGTGCCCACATATGATAAGTCAATGTCTCCACGGGCCACATGATCTCTTATGAAATGATGGCGGATCTCAATATGCTTGGTTCTTGAATGTTGCACCGGGTTGTAGGCAATCTTGATGGCACTTTCGTTGTCACATAAAAGAGGCACTTTGTCGCAATCGACTCCGTACTCCTTTAAAGTTTGCCTCATCCATAGTAACTGAGTGCAACAACTAGCGGCTGCAACATATTCGGCTTCGGCGGTGGAGAGAGATATGCAATTTTGCTTCTTAGAAGACCAACTCACCAAGGACCTCCCAATAAATTGACAAGCACCGTAGGTTGACTTCCTATCATCATGATCTCCCGCCCAATCGGAATCCGTGAATCCACATAATGAGAAATTTGTATCCTTGGGATACCACAATCCAAAAGTTGGGGTATAAGCCAAATATCGAAAGATTCTCTTGACCGCCACATCATGGCTTTCTTTAGGAGCCGCTTGATATCTTGCACACACTCCTACGGCTAGCACTATATCCGGTCTAGATGCACAAAGGTAGAGGAGAGATCCAATCATGGAGCGGTATACCTTTTGATCCACATCCTTACCCTTCGGGTTGAGCTCAAGGTGGCATTTGGTTTGCACTGGAGTAGAGGCACCCTTGAGATCAAGCAACTCGTACTTCTTGAGCATGTATTGAATGTACTTTGCTTGGTTGATGAACGTTCCTTCCCTCAATTGTTTGATCTCAAATCCGAGGAAGAACTTCATCTCGCCCATCATAGACATCTCAAACCTGTCAGTCATAAGCTTAGAGAATTCTTCGTTAAATGCTTTGTTAGTCGATCCAAATATAATGTCATCCACATATAATTGACAAATGAAAAGCTCCCCATCAACTTTCTTAGTGAAAAGAGTGGGGTCGATTTCCCCAACTTGGAATCCACGGTCTACAAGTAGTTCTCTAAGGTGCTCGTACCACGCTCGTGGGGCTTGTTTAAGGCCATAGAGTGCCTTATCCAACTTGTAGACATGGTTCGGATACTTGAGGTCCTCGAACCCCGGTGGTTGCTTAACATAAACAAGTTCATTTAGTGGACCATTTAGAAAAGCGGATTTAACATCCATTTGTTGCAACTTAAAGTTATGGTGAGAGGCATAGGCAAGAAGAATACGGATTGACTCAAGTCGAGCCACGGGCGTGTAGGTTTCTCCAAAGTCGATGCCTTCAATTTGAGAGTAACCTTGAGCCACCAATCTTGCCTTGTTCCTCACCACCGTGCCATGTTCATCTTGCTTGTTCTTGAATATCCACTTGGTGCCGATAACATTGCGGCAATCTTTGGGTCTTTCCACCAACTTCCACACTTTGTTGCGCTCGAAGTTGTTGAGCTCTTCATGCATAGCATCAAGCCAATCTTTATCTTCAAGAGCTTCAAAGACCTTCTTGGGTTCCACCATGGAGATGTGAGCTTGATGTTCACTAAAGCTTGCGAGTTGTCTTTGGGTAGAGACCTTGCTTCTCACATCACCAAGCACCTTGTCAAGAGATAGAGCTCTTAATTCTTGTGAGGTGCCAACCCTATTAAAGCGGCGGATCTCGATTTCCCTCCGAGTGGTGGGAGGAATCGCTTGATCATCTTGATCATTCATGTCTCCGCCTTGACTGAATTGATGGCCTTGATCAACCATTGGAGTGGTGGCCATTGGTGAGGGAGAGGGTTGATCTTGGCCTTGCGAACTGCCACCGGGAATGTCAGCAGAACCGGATATTCCGGGTTCAGGGACCGGAAATTCCGAACCACCGGAAATTCCGAGTCCATCTTGAACCGGATTTTCCGGTCCTCCGGAAATTCCAGGAGCAGCTGTAGAATCTTGTTCTTCTTCTTGGCTAGGTGCATTGGGCACGGTGTTGTCGATGGGTGTTCCTTGTGTTGGGGTGGTCACCACTTGTGAAGAACTTGGTCCTTGTTGATCATCCTCATAATAGAGTTGTCGTGGTGGTGCCACGGCAGATGCCATAGGATGGCTAATTTGTGGGGCCTCTCCTGCTGCTTGCGCAGGGCTTCACCGGATAATCCCGCCAACTCGGCCATGGCGGCTTCGGCTGCCCTAAGGGTTTTTGCCGGTGAGCTGTACACCGGGTTCCCTGCTGAAATCCGACTTCCAGTGTTACTGGTGGTGGCTCCACCAGCCAGCTCCTCATTCACCATTCTTCCTTTCTTGCGCAGATCTGCAATGCGCTTCTCCCGGGAGTCTATCTTAGGGAATCCGTGAGCTGCATTGTACTCCCGGAGGCTAGCGCTGAGCTCGCGGCGGATCTCGGCGATCTCCTGTGCTTCAGCGAGTAGCAACTTCCGCTGCTCCTCTAAGTCAGCTGAAGTGGCCTGGGCATCTGCTCCGGTAGCTACCGGTACAGCCAACTTTGCCACGAGTCCTGAGAGGGGATCCGGACGACGCCGCGGCTGGGATGACTGCGGATCACCATCTCGGGCCGCAGGCCTCTCCTGCGGGGGCTTGGCCAAACGGGGGTGGCCGTCAGTATCGCCGTCCGCATCTTGATATTCCTCCTCGGTTGCCCCGACCATCATCACTGCGACGGAACTCGGGGGGGCGACCGGCACGCAGACCCCGAGTAGCGCAGAGCATGGGAGGGTCCTCAGCTTCCAGGATCACGTCCGGGTAGCTACATACAACCTCGATGGCCACGTAGGTGGTGAAACCACCGAAATCAATGAGACATCCGTTCACCGGGAACGGTCTGTTCCGGAAGCACCCTGCGTTGTCGCAGACGAAATCCATCTCCCCTAGCCTTACGACTAGGCCAGAGAGAACCCGAACGTCGAAGTGAACGGGGGAGCCCGTCCGGATGTGTACACCAGCCAACGCCTCTGTCTGCCCCACGGTGGGCGCCAACTGTCGTGGTGGTGTCACGGCAGATGCCATAGGATGGCTAATTTGTGGGGCCGATGGACGTTGGTGGATCCGGGGAGGGATAGCGAGCTGAAGAGCTCACACGGGGAGGATCCCGGTAAAACCGAGATCTCCCAAGAACAAGGAATAAGATCGAAGTGCAAAAGGGAAGATCTAACAAACACAAACAAATGCACGAAGGCACACAGCACACACACGATATACCCAGGTTCAGGGCCCTCGTGAGGAGGTAACACCCCTACTCCTGCCTTTCCTCTCTATATACTTGTGGTACAAGAGCTAAAACTTGCTACAAGATCTCTCAAAGGGAGAAGTATGAAGAACTAGATGAAATCAAGGTGAGAAGGAGTAACTGCACTAAAAGTAAATGCGACTATAGCTTTGGCTCTCAAGTTGGTCTCTCTCCCACAGGAGCAGTTATGGCGCCTTTTATAGAGTTCCGGCCAGGAGGGCCGGAAACCCTAAATCGGCTTGGCCCCACCGGACAGACCTAGCCGGCATGCCGTCACCGGCTAGTGCGACCTAGTCGCCGGGCTATCCGGTGTAGCCCCTTCGTCATCATCTCGTTAAGGACGGCAGGCGCCGTCCTGCATCATCATTGTCCCCTTGTCAAAGACAAGACATGTCTTTGCCCATCCCGAATAGCCTTTTCCGGATTGCCGGGCTAGGCATGTCAGGTCTTGTCGTACCACGATCGTACCGGGTGACGCGCTCCCGTGTCAGGCGGGAGGTGACCATGCTTCCGTGTCAGGTGGGAGGTGACGATGACTCCGTGTCAGGCGGAATGGTACTTCCCCCCGCGACAGACGGGAAAGCCTGCTCTAGACCGCTGACGGCCTACCGGAAGCCCTCACGCCGACTACCTCCTCGCTTGCCACTGAGCCTCTTCTGCACAAGATCAAGACCGAGACATACATTCCGGTTAGTTCTTACCCGGACTACCTATCCGGTAAAGCCGAGTACACCTCCTCCCGGGAGTCTCCCCGGAGTCCTAGATCCGGGATTCTTCCCGGAGACGTCCGAGCTTGTCTCAAGATGAGTATCTCTAGGCCTAGCCTCCCGAAGATGTCTTAGCCTACCAGCAAAGACATCTTCGAGAAGCTAGTTCTTAGAGGAACTACCCGCTCATGCTTGTGCTGCGATTGTGAGGGCCGGGGGTGTCTATTTATAGCTTCGAGACCTGACCCTTGCGCCTGCCAGGAGGTACTTTGTCCTTTACCAGCGCTCAGGGGTCAATCTGCCCTTTCAGTACAGCAGGAGGTGTCTCTTGCTCTTGCCAAAGGTCGGGTACTGTTGTCTCCTTAGTGGATTATACCGGGATCTGCCCCTACCCGGGGGGCAGCCCCCCGACACTAGTCCCCGAAGCTGGTGCTGTACAGCGACCTCGGATGATGTGCGGGATCAGCTTTAAACAACAATTATCTTCCGATAACACATGACACCATCCTTTTATTCCATGCCGAGATCGATTCTTCCCGAGACCTTCTTACCGAGATCATCCCACCGAGACTGTCTTAACCGGGAGGTGAAGCCTGCGACCGGATAGCACCATCTCAGTGAATCTTGACCGTTGGCCTCCCGATGACTTCGAGACAGTGAGCCAGGGCCCACCCGACGTCCCGTATGAGCAGAGACGCACTCGAGTGCGCCAGCGCGAGCACGCCGTCGCTTGGGTTCCCGCGCCGGGGAGCCGCATCCGATCCGGAATCCAACCGTTGGGGCCGTGTGGCCCTCGGTGTGGCCGGATCGGGCGCTCCGGATAGTGCCACGTGGCTCGCGGCACAAAACAGATCCCACCCACGATCGTGGAGATCGTGGGCGGGAAAATCGGAAACCGCTCCGGAATCCCCCCCCCCATAAATAGGGGACCGGAACAGTTTCTCTCCTTCTTCCTCTGCTTCGCACTTTCCTCCCTCGCCGTCTCGAGCTCCCCGCTGCCGCTGCATTTGCCGCTGTTCGCCGGAGCTCGGACACCGCCGCCCTCTCCGTTCGCCGGAGCCCAGACACCGTCGCCCTCGCCGAACTTCTCTTCTCCGGTGAGTTCCTCTTCTTTGCTCTGATGATTTCCTCCGTAGAGCAACCGCCCGACCTCGGTCGTGCCATAGCGCAAGTCCGGTAGAGCCGCCGCCGGTGAGCACAACCTGGGCGGCGCGTACGAGGCGCACGGCGGTGTTGTACCGACGCGGTAGGATGCAAATCCTTCACTCGCATTGCGCCTCGCCCGAGCCTAGCGCGAGCCCTTTTTCCTTCCTTTAGTTTTGATTATTTAGCACACGGTAGATCTTCTTTCCCAGGAACCCGGTAGTGTTTAGCAGTTTGTGCTCCGACATCCTAGTTTCCGGTAGACTAACTCCGACTAACCGCCGCTGCGCCTGCAGAGTAGCTCGGATACTCCTGCGTACTTCTCCGACATGGGCGAAGAACGTACTCGGGGATGCTGGGATGGGTCCGAGACCAAGCAGTCCGATCTGGACTGGCTGTATCGGACTCACCGGATTCCTCCGGAAGTCGAGAGCCGTCTCCCGGAGGAGGAGGTTGCACCGGAACCCCAACCCGGGGAATACGTGGTATTCCTCGCGCACTTTGAGCGTGGGTTTGGGCTTCCGGCAAGCCCCTTCTTCCGCGACTTCCTCGACCTCTACGACCTCCAACCTCACCATCTTCCCGCCAACGCCATAATGATGCTCTCGGTCTTCACCACATACGCGGAGGCATACCTCGGCATCTGGCCCTTCTTGGATCTCTGGGCCAAGTATTTCATTCTCCGCCGCCAAGCCATCCCCAATCCGGATAAGAAGATAAAGGACTTAGTCGATTGCGGAGCGGCCACCGTCATCCCCCGCGCGGACTCCGGATTCCCTATAGTCAATGGACTAGAGTATTGCCGGAAATGGCAGCGCAGTTTCTTCTACGTGAAGAACCGGGAGCAGTCGGGAGACGGTCCGGGATCCTCGAACCCGGACTTCATCAATCTGCCGGAGTTCGTTATCGGTCCTCCGCGCGAGTTCCGTCTCTGGAAGAAGCTTCCGGATAACGATGAGGTTAACTGCATGCACGACGTTCTGCACGTGCTAAACCAGAAGATGACCGGGGATGATCTCCTGCGTTGCTTCATTGTTCGCCGGGTCTGCCCCCTTCAAAACCGAGTGCACAAGATGTGCCACATGTCTTGGAACTATGACCCCACTAGGACAAGTATCTTTGGGCTAAACCACGCCGGGGTCGTCCGTCGCGTTCGAGATATTGCCCGGACGGAGATGACGGAGGACTACTCGTGGGGTATCATTGGGGGATCTCGGAAAAAACCATGCGACCAGGTGCTCATATCTGTCTTTCGTGCATTCGCCTTCGTACATGCGTTCACCTGGACACCGACATGGCCTAATCTGTTTGCGCAGTTGTTCGAGCGTCAACACGAAGAAGACGTTGTCCATGTCAACGGGAATTACGCGCCGGACTTCCCGAGACCGGACGTGATGCCGAGAGAGGACCCCGACGGTGAGGACCATCTCGCCATCCCTTTCGTCAAGGCCCCGGGTAATCCTTCAACTCCAGAGGCAGTTTTCATTTCTTCGGATGATGAGGATGAGATTGACTGCCAGATTCTCGATGTTATTGACGCTCTCCCTCTGAATTGGGCCTCAGCAGTGGTTCCAAAACCGACCACCGGGACCAAGCGTGCCGAGAGCCGGAAGCGCGCGGCTTCCGACACCGAGGGGGCCGATAACTCCGGCAACCCCCCCATGAGGAGCAAACCGAGTAAGCAAACGACCGAGAAGCCTGCTCGGCGCCGACAAAGGGGTCCTCCCATTGTGGAATCCGGGTACGTCTTCTTTGCCTTATGCTATCTGATTTTATTTTCTCCACAACTATCACTAAGACACTTCTTTTCAGGGATGCACTCGAGCTCCCGTCACCTGCTGTTCCTCCTCCTCCCGGGACTCGTACTCCCAGCCCGGCTCGGGCTTCTCCTTCACCTCCTCGCCCTTCTACTCGAGGAAGTGAACCTGCAGCCTCCGGTGCCGCACCGGCTACCGCTGCGACCCCGGATGCACATCCGGTGATCGAGGAGATCCCGGTGCAGGCCACGACCACCTCGGGAGAAGTTCTTCTTCCGGAGAGTCCGCGGCGGGTGCCCGGGCTTGAGGCAGAGATCGTTAGCCCTCGCCGGCAACCTGCGGCAAGCGGTTCCTCTCGGCCAGTCGCGACCAAGACCATCCCGGAGAAGCAACCTACTGCCTCCTCCCGGCCAGCAGATCAACTTCCCCAGTCTCGCGGCAAGATTGCTGGGCAGAAAACGCCTTCTGCCCCGCCCGCAGCTGCCCCGACATCCTCTTCCCAGGACTTGGTGCTGCGCCCGGGTACGTTTTCCTCGTTACCACCGCCTCCCGCCGAGATCCCTACTGCTGCCTTGCGGATGTTGCGAGCAACCGTCAGTTCCTTTGTACCTTCAGGATCCCGGGATGTTGCTGCTACTCGTGCGCCCGGCGGCTCCGGCATACGGGTTGTTGACGAATACAACCATGCCTGGCTTGCCGCCGATGCCTCCGAGATCGCGGGAGACTTGCACGCTGCAGGCCCAAGCCGCAACGCCCAAGCTCTGCACGCTCTCCAAGTGGCCGCACTGGATGTTACTCGGGTGACCGAGGTAAGCTTGTTCTCTTTCTTTTATCAAAAAATACTTGTTCCTTCCATCACCACTAGTCCCCAAGATTGGTGCTTAGTGCTCTAGATTCCACCGAATAGCCGATAACTAGGCTCCAATCTTAGAGAAAAATCCAGGACTCGGACAGCGAGTCCCCGAGATCCTCCCAACCGGATAGGTTGCATCAAAATTTGCTCCACCACTAGTCCCCGAGATTGGTGCTTAGTGCTCTAGATTCCACCGAATAGCGGATCACTAGGCTCCAATCTTAGAGAAAAATCCAGGACTCGGACACCGAGTCCCCGAGAACCTCCCAACCGGATTCCTTACATCCTTTCCCGACTAACTTCTTCTCTGTCTTGCTTTCAGGAGTGCAACCAGAAACGCCGCAACATCTTCAACCGGGTTCTTGCTGATCTCGGTCAGTCCAAGAAATCCGAAGGACGCCTGCGGGAGGAGCGCGACGCCGCGCGCAAGGTCTCGGTTGACCAGAAAACTGCACTTGCCACTGCGCAAGCCGAGATCGCGCGGCTCAACGGCGAGCTCGAAAAGGTCAAGGCCGCTACGGTCGACATGAAGACGCGCTTCATCGAGACGACCAAGAAACAGAAAGAGACCTTGGATCAGTCCGAGGAGCGCGCGCACACTGCCGAGACTGAGCTTGCTCTTCTCCGTTCCCGGTCTGATACTTGGCTCTCGGAGCTCACAGTATTGAACCGGGATCTGAACAGTAAGTGGACCGACCTCCCTCTTGTCTTCTCTTTGCTTTCTTTCTTGCTGTTACTCTTATGACCTAGTCGTTTGACAACTCTTCTTTTTAAAGGAGAGTTCGAGCACTCCCGCGAGGCTGCCGCCAAAGCTGTTGCCACCTCCCGCGAGAAGCGCGCCGGGAAGGGTCCCATCTCGGATGACTGGGACATCGAGGATCACCTCATCGCCCTGAAGGCCCGGATAGTACCTCTTCGGTCTATCGGGACAGATCTACTCAGCGCTGCGGTCCACGTTCACGGCGCACTGTGGCCGAGTATCCGGGGGACGCTCTCGATTCCCGAGCTCGCGAACGCACTTCGGGGTGCCGGGAGGCGCATCCACGCCTGGAAGCGTTCCGGTGCGCGGGCTGGCGCGGACCAGGTCTTGACCCAAGTACTCAGCTGCTACGAAGGTCTCGATTTGGGGGCGATCCAGCGGCTGCGGACGACCTCGGCGTGGGTTAGTGACCCGGCCAAGATCCAGCAGCGACAGAAGGTGGCGCACCGCATCGCTACGTGGGCAAGTATCCGCGCCTTCACCGGCAGTGTTCTTTCTGACTCTGACTCAGAAGGTGAGGACGACGAAGAAAGCGACGCGAGCGGCGACGCGGAAGACGAGGCCCCGGAAGGAGATGACGCTGCTTCCGGTGCCGCGCCCGAGAAGGTGGTTCCCCGGGATGCAGCGACTTCGCCAAGGCCCGAGGCCCCCGAGATCGAGGTGCTTCCCGAAGCCCCGAGTAGTGCTGCCGGAACCGAAGCCGAAGACGCTCCCGCTGCTGCTACTGCTGCTGCCACTGCTCCCGAGGCCGCTGCTCCCGAGGTCTCCGTCGAGAAGCCGACTTCCCCTACTGCTTGAAAAACTTAGTAGATTCGTTAAATCCCCGGGATGCCGGGTGCCATATGTAATATATACTTATACTATTTTCATTCCGCAGCGAACTACCTATCTGAACAATTTATGCCAATGTATTCTGTTTTGAGTTCCCGACTTGTCTTTCATGTTTACCGTACTTAGGTAATTTCTGCTCTTGTCTACCATTTCGGCGTTCGACAGTCGAGTCACAAAACTCCACATACGGCATACATTACTTAGAACAACCCGAGTTCCGGCTAACCGAATTCCCGACATAAACAACAACAAAGTTAATAAAAAACAGGTATGCCGGATAAGTTCCTGCTCCGAGTCCCCGAGACCATTTTCGTGTTTCCCACCTTCCCTCTCTTTGCTCTTGACTACCATTTCGGCGTGCGTCAGTCGAGTCACAAGATGATTTCACATGACATACATTACTTTGACTTTGAGAGTCGAACTCGGAACTTTTCCGGCATACAAAAGAAAAGTAGAGAACAACTATCCGGCAGTCCCCGGGTTCCTTCCCGAGATGCCGGTAAAGAATAGTAAATGAAATTTGACAAACATAACAACAAGACAAGCTCATAACCAGGCAGTCCCCGGGTTCCTCCCGGGGTGCCTTACTTTCATTAATACTGAAAATTGAAATACAACATACACTGAACCTTTTACGTGTAAAAGGGGCGAAGTAGAGCTACATTCCATGGGCGCTTGGTTTCCTCACCGGATTTGTCCATTACACCTTTCCTAGCCTCCTGTGCATCTACAAGGTAATAAGAATCATTGTGCAACGCTCTGCTTATCACGAAAGCTCCCTCCCATGGAGGTGACAACTTATGCATTCCGGCCGTGCGTTGGATGAGCCTCAGCACCAGATCTCCCTCTCGGAACACCCTCGGGTGCACTTTCCGGCTATGATAGCGACGGAGATTTTGCTGGTAAATTGCAGACCGAGAGAGTGCCATTTCTCTGGCCTCTTCGAGTAAATCAACATCATCTTCTCGGGCCTCCTTTGCCTCAGTCTCTGTGAACATTGTTACTCTCGGGGAGTCATACTGTATGTCGGTCGGGAGTACTGCCTCAGCACCGTATACCATAAAAAATGGCGTGTACCCGGTAGATCTATTCGGTGTAGTCCGGAGACCCCATAGCACTGCCGGTAACTCCTCTATCCAGCATCCCGGAGTTCTCAATAGTGGTTCGATCAAACGAGCTTTGATGCCGGCCAAGACTAAGGCATTTGCTCTTTCGACTTGCCCATTTGCTTCCGGGTGTGCAACTGATGCTACATCCAGCCGGATTCCCTTCTCAGCACAAAATCGAGCGAATTCCCCCACAGCAAAGTTTGTTCCATTATCTGTGATAATGCTGTGTGGGTATCCGTATCTCAAGATGATGTCTTTCAGGAATTGCACAGCGGTGTGTCCATCGCACTTCCGGATTGGCTTGACCTCTATCCACTTAGTGAACTTGTCCACCATGACAAGTATATGTGTCATATTGCCTCTTGCCGGCTTGAATTGCCCGACCATGTCCAAACACCATACTGCGAATGGCCAAGTGATGGGGATTGTTTTCAGTGCTGACGCCGGCATGTGTATACGGTGAGCAAATCTCTGGCATCCTCCACACTTCCGGACAATATCCTCTGCTTGCTGCAATGCAGTGGGCCAGTAGAATCCATGCCGGAACACCTTTGCCACCAGGGCCCGGGATGATGCATGATGTCCGCACTCCCCTTGATGTATTTCCACCAGCATCTCTGGTCCTTTTGCCGGTTCCACACATCTCTGGAGGACCTCAGTGACACTTCTCTTGTACAGTTCTTGATTGATGACAGTGTATGCTTTTGATCTTCGCAGTATTTGCCGGGCTTCCACTTCATTCTCCGGGAGAGTTCCCTCCAAGATGTAAGCCATAATGGGCTGTGCCCATCCCGGGACAGGTCTATCCGGGAACATGGGAGTGTCTATGTCCATTGGTTCTACCGACATCACCTCCATCATCATCTTTCTTTGCCTCTCTGAGCACTGGGACGCAGTCCCCGGGTTCGATGTTATGCTCCCGACATCTACTTCCATGGGCACTGCATCTGAACCAGGCTCCTTGGGGATGAAGATAGAATCTGACTCGGGTGATGGTTGTATAGATGGCTTCCTCAAATGCTCCAGAGCTATCCTGGGTGGGATTGCATCCCGGGATGATCCTAGCTTGGACAAGACATCCGCTGCTTCGTTTTCTCCTCTGGGTATGTGCTTGAACTCGCATCCTTCAAAAAATCCGGAAAGTGAGGACCACTCCGGCACCCAACCCGATCTTAGCCTTCGAGCCATCGAAATGCATCCTCCAGAAATTGTAATCCGGTATCGGAGGTTCATACTGCATCTCGGCCCAGTCTACCAAAAAGTCCGGCAGCGCCTGCGACTTGATGGCATCTCGTCTCTCGTATGCCGGAGCGTACGGAGACAACTGGATGGCCCATTTGGCTACCCGGCCGCTAGCATCCTTGCATCCGATGATCTCGGCGAGAGGAGCTTCGTACACCACTGTGATCGGGTGTTCCTGAAAGTAGTGCTTGAGCTTGGTCACAGCCATGTACACCCCGTATGCCATCTTCTGGTAGTGCGGGTAGTTCTGCTTGGATTCCGAGATTACCTCACTGAGGTAATACACCGGCCTCTGTATCAGCTTGCCCCCTTCTTCCCTTTCTACTACCATTGCCACACTGACTACCCGGTTGGTTGCGGCAATATACAGCAGCATAGGTTCCTTGGGTAACGGGGATGCCAACACAGGTGCTGTTGAGAGCATCCTCTTCAGATCGTTGAACGCCGCCTCAGCTTGCGGGGTCCAAACAAATGTCTTGCTCTTCTTCATCAGTTGATACAGAGGCAAGGCCTTCTCCCCAAGTCGGCTCACAAACCGACTTAGGGATGCCAGACACCCGGTAAACTTCTGCACATCCTTGAGGCGCACGGGCAATTTCATGCTCTCAATAGCACGAATTTTACCCGGGTTGACCTCGATTCCTCGGCGTGAGATGAGGAAACCGAGTAACTTTCCTGCCGGCACACCAAATGTGCATTTATCCGGGTTCAACCTCATCCGGAATCTTCTTAGGTTCTTAAATGTCTCCCTCAGATCATCTATTAACGAGGCTTTCTCTTTTGTTTTTATGACTATGTCATCGACATAGACCTCGGCATTTCGGCCTATCTGGTCATGCAAGCATTTTTGCATGCATCTCTGGTATGTAGCACCAGCATTTCTCAACCCGAAAGTCATAACACGATAGCAATAAGCCCCATAAGGGGTAATGAAAGCAGTTTTTAATTGATCATCCGGATTCAAAGGTATCTGGTGAAAACCAGAATAAGCATCTTGAAAAGTTAAAAGCTCACTCCCGGCAGTGGAGTCTATCATTTGATCTATTCGGGGCAGCGGGAAAGGGTCTTTCGGGCATGCTTTGTTGAGGTTGGTGAAGTCGATGCACATGCGCCACACCTTAAGCAGGAGGGGATCATCCTTCTTCTTCTCCACCAGGACCGGATTCGATATCCAATCCGGGTGCAGCACCTCCATGATGAATCCGGCGGCCAGCAGTATAGCCAGATGCTCCATGACAGCTGCTCTTCTCTCATCCGAGAGGCGCCTAGTCGGTTGCTTCACCGGCTTCGCATCCGGTCTAACAAATAGAGAGTGCTCAGCCAACTCCCTCGGGACGCCTTGCAGATCATCACTCGACCACGCAAAGGCATCCCGATTCTCACGGAGGAAGTCGACGAGCTCGCCTTCCTATTTGCTATCCAGGTTGCTGCCAATGATAACTTGGCGCTCCGGGTTGTTGGGGTCCACACACACCTTCTTGGTCTCCTTGGGGGGCTGAAATGATGCCCCCTGCTCCGGGTTCACCATCCCGGGCATTCCGAGTTGGGAGGTCTTGGCCATCGCCACCACCTGTTGGATCCTCTTCTTCTCTTCCGCGATCACCAGGGATTCAGCTAAGCACGACCCCGCCGAGGCACACTCCATGGAGCGCTTGTGGTCTCCCGAGATGGTGATCACACCGTTGGGTCCCGGCATCTTCATCTTGAGGTAGCCCACGTGAGTCGAGATCATGAACTTGGCGAGGGCCGGTCTGCCGATTAGTGCATGATATGGGCTCTCGAGGTCCACGACCTCGAACTCCAAGCTCTCAGTTCGGCAGTTCTCCCGAGTTCCGAATAGCACCTCCACCCAAATCTTTCCCATGGGCGAGCAAGAGACTCCGGGCACAATGCCGTGGAAGGTTGTCTCGGTAGGCAGCAGGGTGTTCATGGATACTCCCAGCTTCAGCATCGTGTCCTTGTACATGATGTTAATGGCACTGCCATTGTCAATCAGAACCCGGCTGAAGCGGACGTTGAGGTTGGGTCCGACAAAGGTTGGGTCCACCACCAAGGCATACGCTCCCGGCTTGGGCATAACCCGGGGGTGATCCTTCCGGCTCCAGGTGATCTCCATCTCGGACCAGTGCAAGAACTTGGGCACCGCCGGGATCACAGCATTCACCTCCAGGGCACGCTGCCGCACACTCTTTCGGTCGGTAGGCTCGGTTACGAAGACCACATAGCTTTGATGTGCCTCCCGGTAGTTGCTCTGCTGGTGTCCGGCTTGGTTACCGTTGTCGTTCCGGGTATGCACCACATTCACTGGGCGAGGTGGGGGTCCTCTCGGAGGAGGGGGAAGTCGAACAGCGTTGGCCCCCGATGTCGGAGGAGGGGGTCTCGGGATATTGGGCCGAGATGCCGGAGCACTCTGCCGAATAGCTCCCGAGCTGCCTTCCTGCAACGTGCGCTGATACCAGCTGCACTGCCGAGTAGAGTGGTTCGCGGGCTTGTTGGCCTCCAGAGTGTGATAGCAGCACGGCTTGTTCAGCATTTCCTCATATGTCAGGGGCTTCTTCTGCTCCACCCAGGTCTTTTGCACCTCCTGACTCTGACCCCAAGCCGGGCCACTTGTCTTTTGTCGCTGGCTGTTGCCAGCATCCTCCTGCTCCCGGGTCACTGCTGCGACGTGTTGCGCGGCATGGTGGTACTCAGGCTGATTCCTCTTGTGGCCGAATTCCTGGCGATCATGGCTCCTGCTCGGTCCTGAACGCTGAGGTCCCGCATTCCTCCTGTTGGAGTCTCCGACATCCACCAGGGGTTGCATGGGATCTCCAAGCGTATAGGTATCGGTGATGCGCATGGTTTCTGCCAAAGTCGTTGGCATTTTTCTCTGCAACTTCTGCCACAGCATAGAGCCATGCCGGCATCCTTGCGCAAACCAGGAGATGGCCTGCGCCTCTACCACTCCTTCGCAAGAGTTGCGAATATTGCTCCACCGGGTAAGGTACTCCCGGTCTGTCTCATTGCTCCTCTGACTACAGATGGCGAGTTGCTGAGGCCTGTTGGGCCTTTTGTACGTGCTGGTGAAGTTGCTGATGAATGCCTCTTCAAAGTCTAACCAGCAGTCTATACTGCCAGTTCTCAGATTGTTCAACCAGATCCGGGCTGGTCCTTCCAACATCTGCGGTACATAACGTACCGCCCATCGTCTGTTTCCACCGGCTATGCTTACTGCAGTTACATAGTCGGTTAGCCAGTCCTCCGGCTTCTTGCTACCGTCATAGGTCTTGGCACCTCGGTTGAGCTGAAAGTTCCGAACAGGAGGTTCCCGCATGATCCGAGGTCCAAAGCAGGCAGGTCCCGGAGGTCCTTGCTCTTCCACCAACTCGGATTGGTGAATCCGGTCGAGCCGGAATCTGGCGTCTGCCGGGTTCAGCTGCCTGGTTCCTATCCGAGATCCCAAAGGGTTCTCGTCTGGCTGATATCCGAGCTGCTGCAACCTCGAGTTGCCATCGTTGAGCCTGTCTTGCGCAGGGACCAAGGCCTGCTGGGGAACGGAGACGACCTCCCTCTGCTGGTTTCCCTGATCGTGAGGAGGATTCCAGGGTGGATTACCACGACCAACCGGGTTATTGTTTCCTACACCCAGGTTACCATCCCCACGGGTACTTCCCGCCTGTCCCGAGTTACGCTGTCCGGCCTGCCCGGCTTGCTGGATACCGGCGAAAGCCGTATCATAAGTCTGTAGCTGCTTGTTCTTCCCGGAACCTCGACTCCGGCTCCGGCTCTTGCTCTTGCTCTTGCTTCTGCTCGGATGCGGGAAAGAGGCCTCCCCATCCGACTTCTGGCTGTCGGGTCTGGCTGAGTACACCTGGGATCCTGCCCCGGGGTTCTTCTTCTTGAAGGCCAGATTCTGACGATTGGCTTCAATCACCAACTTGTTTACCCTCTCCTGCTGCTTGCGCAGGGCTTCACCGGATAATCCCGCCAACTCAGCCATGGCGGCTTCGGCTGCCCTAAGGGTTTTCGCCGGTGAGCTGTACACCGGCTTCCCTGCTGAAATCCGACTTCCAGTGTTACTGGTGGTGGCTCCACCAGCCAGCTCCTCATTCACCATTCTTCCTTTCTTGCGCAGATCTGCAATGCGCTTCTCCCGGGAGTCTATCTTAGGGAATCCGTGAGCTGCATTGTACTCCCGGAGGCTAGCGCTGAGCTCGCGGCGGATCTCGGCGATCTCCTGTGCTTCAGCGAGTAGCAACTTCCGCTGCTCCTCTAAGTCAGCTGAAGTGGCCTGGGCATCTGCTCCGGTAGCTACCGGTACAGCCAACTTTGCCACGAGTCCTGAGAGGGGATCCGGACGACGCCGCGGCTGGGATGACTGCGGATCACCATCTCGGGCCGCAGGCCTCTCCTGCGGGGGCTTGGCCAAACGGGGGTGGCCGTCAGTATCGCCGTCCGCATCTTGATATTCCTCCTCGGTTGCCCCGACCATCATCACTGCGACGGAACTCGGGGGGCGACCGGCACGCAGACCCCGAGTAGCGCAGAGCATGGGAGGGTCCTCAGCTTCCAGGATCACGTCCGGGTAGCTACATACAACCTCGATGGCCACGTAGGTGGTGAAACCACCGAAATCAATGAGACATCCGTTCACCGGGAACGGTCTGTTCCGGAAGCACCCTGCGTTGTCGCAGACGAAATCCATCTCCCCTAGCCTTACGACTAGGCCAGAGAGAACCCGAACGTCGAAGTGAACGGGGGAGCCCGTCCGGATGTGTACACCAGCCAACGCCTCTGTCTGCCCCACGGTGGGCGCCAACTGTCGTGGTGGTGTCACGGCAGATGCCATAGGATGGCTAATTTGTGGGGCCAATGGACGTTGGTGGATCCGGGGAGGGATAGCGAGCTGAAGAGCTCACACGGGGAGGATCCCGGTAAAACCGAGATCTCCCAAGAACAAGGAATAAGATAGAAGTGCAAAAGGGAAGATCTAACACAAACAAATGCACGAAGGCACACAACACACACACGATATACCCAGGTTCAGGGCTCTCGTGAGGAGGTAACACCCCTACTCCTGCCTTTCCTCTCTATATACTTGTGGTACAAGAGCTACAACTTGCTACAAGATCTCTCAAAGGGAGAAGTATGAAGAACTAGATGAACTCAAGGTGAGAAGGAGTAACTGCACTAAAAGTAAATGCGACTATAGCTTTGGCTCTCAAGTTGATCTCTCTCTCCCACAGGAGCAGTTATGGCGCCTTTTATAGAGTTCCGGCCAGGAGGGCCGGAAACCCTAAATCGGCTTGGCCCCACCGGACAGACCTAGCCGGCATGCCGTCACCGGCTAGTGCGACCTAGTCGCCGGGCTATCCGGTGTAGCCCCTTCGTCATCATCTCGTTAAGGACGGCAGGCGCCGTCCTGCATCATCATTGTCCCCTTGTCAGAGACAAGACATGTCTTTGCCCATCCCGAATAGCCTTTTCCGGATTGCCGGGCTAGGCATGTCAGGTCTTGTCGTACCACGATCGTACCGGGTGACGCGCTCCCGTGTCAGGCGGGAGGTGACCATGCTTCCGTGTCAGGTGGGAGGTGACCATGCCTCCGTGTCAGGCGGAATGGTACTTCCCCCCGCGACAGACGGGAAAGCCTGCTCTAGACCGCTGACGGCCTACCGGAAGCCCTCACGCCGACTACCTCCTCGCTTGCCACTGAGCCTCTTCTGCACAAGATCAAGACCGAGACATACATTTCGGTTAGTTCTTACCCGGACTACCTATCCGGTAAAGCCGAGTACACCTCCTCCCGGGAGTCTCCCCGGAGTCCTAGATCCGGGATTCTTCCCGGAGACGTCCGAGCTCGTCTCAGGATGAGTATCTCTAGGCCTAGCCTCCCGAAGATGTCTTAGCCTACCAGCAAAGACATCTTCGAGAAGCTAGTTCTTAGAGGAACCACCCGCTCATGCTTGTGCTGCGATTGTGAGGGCCGGGGGTGTCTATTTATAGCTTCGAGACCTGACCCTTGCGCCTGCCAGGAGGTACTTTGTCCTTTACCAGCGCTCAGGGGTCAATCTGCCCTTTCAGTACAGCAGGAGGTGTCTCTTGCTCTTGCCAAAGGTCGGGTACTGTTGTCTCCTTAGTGGATTATACCGGGATCTGCCCCTACCCGGGGGGCAGCCCCCCGACAAGAGTTCAACGGGGTGGTGGACTCCCAACCCCATTCTTCGGATAGCATCTTGAGGTTCATCATCACCTACACCGGAAACACCACTTTGCTCCACGAGGGAGCCGTCATTCTCCTCGAATACCACACTACAAGTTTCTATGATTATGCGCGAGGCCTTATCATAGACTCTATAAGTGTGGGATTCGGATCCGTAGCCCACAAATGTCCCTTCAAGAGACTTAGATTCAAACTTGCCCAAACGAACACCTTTGATGGGATAAAAACACTTACAACCAAATACTCGGAAGTAGTAGATATTGGGCTTGTTCCCGGTAAGCACTTCATAAGGTGTCTTCATGAGTCCTTTGCGAAAGAAGAGCCGGTTGGATGAATGGCAAGCGGTGTTGACGGCTTCGGCCCAAAAGTTGTGAGGGGACTTGAACTCCGCCATCATCGACCTTGCCATGTCAATAAGTGTGCGGTTCTTCCTTTCGGCTACACCATTTTGTTGGGGAGTATAAGCAGCGGAATATTGATGACGAATCCCTTCTTCACTAAGGAACTCGTTTAAGGTGTAGTTCTTGAACTCGGACCCATTGTCACTTCGTATCACCAAGATAGGGACATTGTGTTGACGTTGAGCTTCATTGGAGAAGTCGATGATAGTTTGTTGAGTCTACATCTTCGTCTTGAAGAAGAAAACCCATGTGTATCTTGAATAGTCATCAACAATCACCAAGCAATATTTCTTGCGACCAAGACTTGCTTCCGGAATGGGACCAAAGAGGTCAACATGGAGAAGCTCCAAAACCCTCTTTGACGAAATGATGGTCTTGCTTGGATGGTAGATGTCGTGCATTTTTCCTTCAACACATGCCCTACACATTCGATCCTTCGAGAAAGAAACATGGTCTTTTAGTCCTAGGATATGGCCACCCTTGTGGAGACTTTGCAAAGTCCTCATGTTGACATGGGCTAGTCGGCGATGCCATAGCCAACCCAAGTCCGCCTTTGCGAATAGGCACATTGTATGGGAAGTGGTGACTCCGGAGAAGTCAACCACATAGAGCCCATTCTCAATGTACCCAACGAAAGACACATTGAGAGACTTGCTCCGCAAGAGAATGACCATTTCCTTTTCAAAGACAACGGTATAGCCCAAACAAGTTAAGGAATGGACGGAGATCAAGTTGAAACCTAGGGACTCGACAAGCAAGACATTCACAAGTGTGATGTCCGGTGCCACTACCACCTTGCCGAGCCATATTACCTTAGACTTAGAATTATCACCATATGTAACGGTCATTTGATCATCATTGGGCTTCAACTCCGTTACAATATCCTTGCTTCCGGTCATATGACTAGTGCACCCACTATCAATTATCCATTTCGATCCTCCGGAAGCAAGGCCCTACACACAATCAATTCTTGGATTTAGGTACCCATTTTGCAATGGGTGCCTTTTGGTTAGCAACAAGGGTCTTTGGTACCCAAATAGCATATTCAATGTAACCATCAAAAGGAACAATGTATCTAGCATAGACATCCCCATAATAATCAACATATAAAGCATAGTTGGGGTTAGATATGCCCGCAAAGTCATTACGAGTGGGAGTGCCCCTTGTGGCATTTCCACTCGCAATGTCAACCTTCTTGGCTTGTGCGGACTTGGTCTTCTTCTTGATCTCCTTCTTCTCCTTAGCAACATAGCCTAGACCTCCCTTACCCTTGTGGGGCACTCGCTCATGAAGAGGAGTAGTGAGTGTCCCCTTACCTTTATCAAGAGATGTCTTGGGCTTGGTTGCCATAGAAGGAACAAACAAAACCCTAGCAATACCCTTCACAACATTTGCATTAGCATTCAAAGGAGTAGAGGTGCTAGGTTTCTCAAGAGTAGATATCCGAGATTGGAGTTGATCACGAGACTTGAGAAGACGTTCGTGATCACTTGTCAACACCTTGTGAGCATTGTCAAGTGACTCGAAGTCTTCGCAAAGTCTAGCATGAGCAACTACAAGCTCGGACTTTTCATTTTGCACAATTTTACATTTATCAAAGTAGAGATCACGATCCTTAGTGATCTTAGCAAGTTGCTCCTCGAGGAGAGCATGAGCTTCTTGTTCATCTTCGAGAGAGGATTGGAGAGACACCTTAGCGTGTGCATCCTCTCTCTCAATCTCACCTTTTAGCTCAAGCTCATCCTCAAGCTCACCTATACGACTCATGATTGAGCCAAAGTGTTTCTTTCCTTCTCCTTGCAAGTTAGTCATGAATTTATCAAAAGCAATGATTTCTTCCTTGACTTCTAGGCTCATAGCATCATCAATGTCATGTGATATGGAGTTGGGGGATAGTTGTACCTCGGATGTCTTTGCCATAAGACATCTTCCATTCTTGACGATGGGGCTCTCGTTTGGTGAGGAGAAGAGTGATGGAGGTGTGGAAGACATGGCTAGTGCGGCCACTTGCGTTGGAGTATCCTCCTTGTCACTATCTTCATCATCGGTGGGATATTGCTCTTGAGTCACCAAGACAATCTTTTGGTTCTTCTTGAAGAAAGGCTTCTTCATGGGCATGGGCCCCTTGCCCTTCGTCTTGGCCACGAGCCTCCCACCATGATCCTCTCTTCTCTCCCATGGGCAATCGGCAACAAAGTGGCCCTTATCATCGCAGTTATAGCAAAGTATCACTTTGTTGAATGGCTTTCCTCCGTTGGGGGGAAACTTCTTGTCAATCCTTGTTTTGGCCCTTCCGGGGTTCTTCCAAAAGGTTCTTGCCGCAAGACCCATGTGTTGAGTGAGAGTGCTTGAGAGAGCTTCACTAGATAGCTCGACTTGATCATCACACTCCTCCTCATCCTCCTCTTCGACGGTGGCCTTCAAAGCAATTGAGGCATGCTTGTGCATCCCTATGGCTCTAGCTCTTGCATCTTGTGCAATCTTGGAGGCCACCTTGTATGCGGTCATCTCTTGCATAACTTCATTGGATGTCATCTTTGCAAAGTCATGTCTCCCTTGGAGTGTCTTCAAATCCGTGTCCTCAAAGGGCATGAGAGCGGTCACATACTTCCTCTTGATCCAAGCATCATTAATGTACTCCGCCCCGAGGTTCTTGAAGGAGTTGGCAACCAACACCAACCTCCGGTACATGTCCTCGTGGCTTTCTCCATCCAACTTGTAGAACCCTTCCACCTCATTGCATAAGGCATCATACCGGTTCTTCTTCATGCTCTCATTCCCAACGAAGATGTCGGAAAGAGCATTCCAAACTTCCTTGGCGGTGGAGAATTGTTGAATGAGCGCCATGTCCTTCTCTCCAACGGCCATTTGGAGTTGATGAAGAGCGGTGGCGTTGAGTTGGCTATCAACCACCTCTCTTCTTGTCAAGTTGGTTGGATCATGGGGCTTGTATCCTTCTTCAATGATGCGCCAAAGCTCAATGGAGGCACTACATAGATGATACTTCATTAGAAATACCCATTGATAGAAATGAGTAGGTTTAAGCTTAGGAGGATCACTTCTAAAGTTTACATGAGGGTGAGGGATAGGAGGGTTAGGAGAGTAATTATGGTTGACATTATGAAATTCCTCTCCTTTGGGGGTGTTAGAGGAGCTAGGTGGTTCATCCTTTTCCGCCATCCCGGGAACACTTGAGGTAACATCTTTGGACCCATCCGAAGATGACTCCTTAGAGTTCCCCGCATGTTCCTTAGGAGGAGGAGAGGGAGAAGTAGCCTCGGGCTCCTTAGACTTCAAGAGTGTCATGAGCATCTCATTCATCTTGAGGAGTTGGGCCTCCAAGGACGATCTCATATCAATAAGATCGGCCATGGTTGCCCCTTTGGCTAACGCCTCCTTCTCCGCCTCTAATTTTTCACGGGCGGCCCTCTCGGCATCGGATTCCGTCATCGTTGCACTTAGGCGGTTAAGCCCTTAGAAGTGAACCTGGCTCTGATACCAATTGAACGGGAATCCGGCACCTAGAGGGGGGGGGGGGGGGTGAATAGGTGCTATTACAAATTTTAGGTCTTTTCAAATTTAGGCTCAACACAAAGGTAAATTCTCTAGATATGCAACTACGGTGAATTTACCTAAATGAGAATCTAAGCAATAACAAGATAAGCAAGTAAGGGAGCAAAGGGTAAAGGGAACCAAGTGAAGCACGCGGAGACGAAGAAGTAATCCCGAGTTCCACCCAAGGGTGTACGTCTCGTTTGGAGAGGTGTGCGCTACCACAACAGGTTAGCCGCAACGCCACAAAGGCTCACCTTCTTCTCCGATGAACTCAACCACAAAGGTTTCGAGTCCACCTTCCACTATTGATCCCCTTTTAGGGCGGAGATCGAATCCCTTACAAACGCTTGAGGCACACACCCACAACTGAATTGGGGGCTCCCAAGAAGACCACAAAAGGTCAAGGACCACAAAAGGTCAAGGTAACACCAAGAGTACAACAATGGTGAACTAGGTTTTCCCACCGGAAACCCTAGCCACGAAATCCCCAAGTGAATGGGGGATAAATGCAAATCCCTTCGGTGAGGATGTAGATCTGGGCCTTCTCCTCCAATCCTCCAAAGATCTATGAATTTGGGTGGGGGGATTGGGAGATCTTGATGATTTGAGCTTTCAAGAATGGTAGGAGAGAGAAAATCTGAGAGCTCACTATTCTTGAGTGAGTGAGGGGGTATTTATACCCCCCCTCAAAATCTGGCCGTTGGCTGTCTTGGGCACCCGGAAATTCCGGTTTAAGTGACACCGGAAATTCCGGTCACCCGGAATATCCGGGTCATTGAAAATATCCGAGCTGAATTTCCGGTTGAGATCAGAACCAATTCTGAACTTGACTTAGTCGATTTTCTGAGGTTGACTCGGAATATCCGAGTCCTTGAAATTTCCGAGCTGAATTTCCGATTGGAGTCAGTACCACTTCTGAATCTTGACTTAGCCAATTTTTCTGAGGTTGACTCGGAATATCCGGGTTGGTGAACCGGAATATCCGAGTCCTTGAAATTTCCGAGCTGATTTTCCGATTGAAGTCAGTACCACTTCTGAATCTTGACTTAGCCAATTTTCCTGAGGTTGACTCGGAATATCCGGGTTGGGGAACCGGAATATCCGAGTCCTGGAAATTTCCGAGCTGATTTTCCGATTGAAGTCAATAGTACTTCTGAACTTGACTTAGCCAAATATCTGGGGTCGACTCGGAATATCCGGTTGGGGAACCGGAATATCCGAGTCCCGAAGAATTCCAGAAACTCTTTTTCTCTACTATTTGGCTTTATGATTTGTGATATGAGTTTCACCCAAACTGAAATACTTAGCAATAGGATTAGTATCATTGGTATTGTTAACTAACACACAAAACACTAGGGATTAAGAAATGTTCTTTCACCCTCCACCCCCACCTCCCAACCACCACCAGTTGCCTGCACCACACCTCTGCCTCCACTCCGACCTAGCCCTCCCGAAATCACTTCGGATCTCTTCGAACCAGAGTCGACAGACGCCGCCGACGATGAGGTGCACATCGAAGGGGTCGAGGACCGGGGTGAGATCAAACCCCCACATCCCAACCCGCCAAGTGAGCGCTACGTGAAAGTTTGTTTGTTCGTGGGCGATCCAACGGTTCCAGTCGGTGCGTTGAATTTTGTCAAACATAAGGCGGCTGTTAATTAGATATTTCATTATTAAATAGCAATCTTGTTCCTGTATGAAACTATACAAAGCAATCAGGTCCAAGACAACAACTCGTCATGGTCTGGTCACCGGCGGCAAGCTGGGCGGCGGTGCTACGTGCGTTAAAATTTAGCTTGACGTTTACTGAAATATTAAAAATGTAAAATCGTATTGAAAATTTGACAAAGTATCGATTCACAAGAATGACTAGGTTAATTGTTCTCGAACGGGAACAATTTTACTGGGCATTTTATTGCTCATATATCCTAGTAGTAAATAGGATGTTAACTGTATCTTCACAGATGTAAAATCTAACATCTGCTACCTGCAATTCATACGATTACGAGCTCAGATACTGCAACCATGGTTGGATTTGTGTCTTTCCATCATTCAATTTCACCTAGTTCTACTTCTATCATCGGACAGTTAGAAGTTGACATTCTCACAGATTAGCTCCGGGACGAAAGAACGCATCTTCCAGCGAGCACTCGACGGTGGCCAGGGAGACCCTCAGGCGACCCGTACGAAGATGTTGCCGCCCTCGTCTCGGACGTCACCGGCGCTCTCCAAAAGGACGGGTCGGCCGTTCGTGGCAACTGGGCGGACTCGGCGTCCGCGCGCTCGCTACTCCACTTGCTCTCCTCGCGCAGCCACCTGACCTGGATCTTGGCGTAGCGGAGCTTCCGGAGGCTGTCCAGGCACCCTATATTGTTGGCGCAGTCCATGACACCTGGGAAGTTGAGGCGCGCGTACTCGCCGCAGAGCTTGTAGGTGGCACGGCGGTCTCTGGCGAGTCGTAGGTGTCGGACACGCACCCAGTTATGCCGCTGCCCAATTGCCCCACTGCCGCTGCCCCATTGCCGCACGCCGCTGGCAGCGCGACGAGGCGGCTGTGGTGGTCCTCCTTGGCGTCGTTAGGAGGAGTTGGTGCTAGGACGCGGCCAACGCTTGGGATCTCCACGGCGGCGCCAGGACGCGGCGTTTCTTGGTCTTCCGTGGCGAGAGGAGGAGGTGGCTGTGGCGGGGCGCGAGGAAAGGATACCTCAGCGCGAGGGAAGGATACGGCGGCGCTGGCTATGTGGAGAAGAGAGGGGAAAACGAGAGCGCCGGGGATCGAATCGGGACGACGAGGAAAGGGGATCTCGAGCAACCGCGCGAGCGCGAAATCCGCCATCCATCCGCGATCCGACGGTGTGCGTGCGTGCGTCGACTTTTGCCAGGTGTAAGGCGCCTGCCAATTAGATTTCCCGTTTAATTTTTCTATTGATAGTATTTCTTTTCTAGACATGTATATTCTCTTTTTACAATCGTTTTAACATACCTAAAATTACCTACCTTTCAACTTCATTGATATATATCCTTCTTTTCTTCTCCTCATCCCTTGCTCGACCTCCACATTGTTACTGGAAAGTCAACGGTAGGAGGTCAGTGACACATATTAGTCCTTTCGACTTCCAACCTAAACCCATATTGTGGCAATCGGTTTTGTCTTTTCTACACTGAATTTGTCTTTTTACACACGATCCAAAGAAAAATTGGTTTTTTGTGAAACAACTTTGTGCGTATACAAAATTTCCAAACATATGCATGATTTTTTTTTACATTTCAAAACCGGGAGCTGTTGCCAATAACCACTCCCTTCTCAAATTCCAAAAAAAGAAAAAACCACTCCCTTCTCAGCTGACCCGAAGAGCAAGATCACAGTATCACACAGTTGCAAAATGGAGTGTTTGATCACCACAAAGTTGTACAGTTTGCGTTGTGACACAGTAACATCTCAACGGTGGACGTGCCAGAGTGGTTATTGGGTATGACTAGAAATCATATGGGCTTTGCCCGCGTAGGTTCGAATCCTACCGTCCACGGTTTTTAATAATGTTTCAGTTGCTATTTTGCTGGTCACAGTGTAAATTGCTATTTTGCTGCACGGTTTTTAATATTTATTTAGCAGATTATATTAATTTGATGTTTCAGTTGCTAATTTGCGGATCACTTCAAGGTTTTTAATATTTCTTTGCTATTTCACGGATCACACTATGTACCATGAAGGTTTGTAAATCCATTTATTTCGGACTCATTCTTTCCTTAGTTATTTATTTTAGCAGATTATATTGATTTGATGTTCAAGTTGCTAATTTGCGGATAACTTCACAGTTTTTAATATGTCTTTGCTATTTCACGGATCCCACTATGTACCCCATTTATTTTTGACTCATTCTATCCTTATTGATTTATTTTAGCAGATTATATTGATTTGATGTTTCAGTTGCTAATTTGCGTATCACTGCGCGGTTTTGCTATTTCGCGGATCACACTATATACCAAGAAGGTTTTGTAAATATATTTATTTCTGATTCATTCTTTCCTTATCGATTTATTTTACCAGATTATATTGATTTGACGAGATTTACATTGTTATTCGTGCACAACCAACCGGACAGCTTACTTATTTTCTTCTACCGATAAGTATTGCCAAATATGATTTGGTTCGAGTCCAAGAGTTAGTTCATATTTTATATTTTAACATTTGAAATCAGGGTTTAAAAAAAAAGGTATAATGGAATCAGAGAGGGCGCTGCAGTTATTAGACTACTTTCTTCGACATTTGCTAGATCGTTCAGTGTTAGTTTATATGTTCTGTTTTGTACAAGAAACTAGGTCTGCTTGAGATAAGTTAGGCAGTTAGCTTTCCTTAGAGTTTGCGTTTTGCCTGTATCTAGTCTGGGCTGTGCACGTTAGCTGTTCTTGGGAGCTTCTAAAACTGAATGGTGTGTTGTGGTTTCATGTTAATGGAGCCGGGGCGAGACCCTCTTTTCTTAAAAAAACATTTTGGGCCTGCAATAATAATCTGACTTTCATGTAAGAAAAGTTTAATCTGATTTGTTCTGTCTATACTGTACTACTATCAACAGTGCCGGTCAAGATCGCCACAAGGCTTCTCTCCCCAACGATCATCATAGCTTCCTTTGAGTGATCCTGAAGCCAGCTGTAAGGGACTCACTAATTTTTTAGGGGATGGGAAGAGTGGGGATAGTAGGGGATTTGGTGAATACCTAATCCCCACACATCCCCACAAAAACTCTTCCCCAACAATACACTAGTTCATGCTAGAGTTTTTGTTTTGTTCAAAAATGAGATGGTTGGTGGGGGATATTTGGTGATTATCCCCTCCGATTCACTAAAATACACTCGAAGTAAACAGAGTAGTGGGGATTTTCTGGGAATTGGGATAATCCCCTCCCATTTCCTAAAATACACTTGAGGTAAACAAGGCCTTAGCCATCAGATTCAAATTACGAGGAGATTTCAGGAAGAACCAAGGAAGAAGATGAACCCTAGCCTATCCTCGCCTTTCGGCTGAGCCCGTCTGTTTTCCGTTATATTCCAAGCCCCCATCGCTTCGTGTCGCTTTCTTGGTATATATGCCTTCCAGTCTTCTATGTAGACCATAGCCCAAGTGGCGGCCCATCGGCCCACTCTTGTAGATAGGTGGCTGACAATCCCCCCTCCATAAAATTTGGCTTGCCCCCAAGCCCATCTTGTGAAAAACAACCAGGATCCCATGGCATTTGAAATGGAGCACTAGGAGTGTTGGAGCAAGCATCATTCAGACCTTCAGGAGTGCCTTGGTACTGAGCAAAAGAAGAGCAAGCACCTGAATCCCATGATTTATGTAGTGTTTTGATGCTAGCATAGATGATATCCAAGAGTTCAGTCATGCCAGCTAAGGATATTGGCTGTCTTTGCTGAAAACTCCCATCAAAACATTCCAATTTGAGTGCCCAAGCTATTTCCAACTGGAAAATAGAAGAATGATGTACCGTGGCACTTCCAAGCAGAAATTGCATACCAAGAATTGATGCAAGGGTTTCAACACTAAGCAATATAATTAGTGGCCTTGCCAAATGAATGGTAGGAACAGCAGCCTGTGCAGGTGTGTTTGCCCATGCTATGTACCACTGAAAATGACTAGAACCATAGATTGTAAGCATTCCCAACACTGCCAAACCAAAAACATGTACCCTTGATGCTTTCCATCCAATCCTCAGGTCTGTACTTATTTTGATCAGCCTATGTAGTTGACCCAAACTCAGTGTAATACTGCAACTTGGGGAAAGAAAAGCATACCTCCCAAACTGGCCATTGTATGTTGCAGCAACCCAACGCAAGGATATATGGCTGCATTGATAGGCCAGGCCGCATGCCCAATTCATCTCCTGCCTTCAAAGATATCAGCATACCATATATATATGAAGCAATTCAAGTATCTGGAACAACAAATTGTATCTGCCAAGACGTCCAAGGCTCACAACAACTTCTTAGTTCACTTAATTCGTATAAGTGCTGAAGCCATGGCAAAATGCAAATTGGCAGCAAATTAATTTGCAACCTATCAGGTAGAGATAGAAGAAGAAATTCATACTCGTACTTCAACGCACAATGTTGTCGAAGCTGAAGCACTGATAGAGAGAAGTGATAACTGAGTGACCATGCAATTGTCCACTGAAAATTCTCGAGAGTGCACAGACACGTATGACCAGCACAGTAACACTCAGAGCCCATATTATCCTACATTTATCCATAGCTAAACTCACTTTCATTATAATAAGTTGAACTTGCTCCTTTGTCATCTTACTATCTCGATATATAGCTCAGATTCCTCCATGTTTTGGATATCATATTTGTATTGGGTTAACCCCTAGCTAACTCTGTCGAGGTCTGACCTTATCTCGTTTTACAATCGACACATTGGATCCTAATGATCTCTAGAGTCGTGACTTTTAAAAATATTTTCTAAACCTTTATTCTTCAGTACTAAGATTATTAGAAAAAACAATAAGGTTATCAGTTCATAATTTGTAAAAGAATGAATTAAAGAACCTTGCTGAATTAAACAGCTCTGCTGCTAATACAATGGCATAAAAACTCAAAGAACATGGATTAAAGACAATGAGGATGAGTGTAGTTTTGTGGCGGTAGAGCATGCCACAAAATAAGAATAGGGTGGAATTTTTTTACAACATATGATCTTCGGATACGTCCAAAACATATCTACTTTCCCGAACACTTTTGCTATTGTTTTACCTCTAATTTGTGTGTTTTGAATGCAACTAACACGGACTAACGCTGTTTTCAGCTAAATTGTCCTGGTGTCTTATTTTTGTGCAGAAAATCAATTTTAGAAAAAACACCAGAAATTATGCGAAAGTCCCTATTTTTCCTAAAGACCAACAAAGCCAGAATACGAGACTGAAGCGTACCTGCACTTTAAATAAGGCAGATACCTGTGTACAGTGCAAATCTCTGGATCGATTCATTTGCACACACAGTTTACGATGTAATATCACAACAAAGCGTCAATTTTATTACATCGATGATCCAGAATTACAAAATATTCTATACAAGTTGCATAGCATAAAGCTAGCATTGAAAAAGTACACAGCGGAAATACAATAGCAGTGGGTCTCCAACAACTTCATGTTGCCACAGGCGAAAACATGTTGGTTGTAGACTCGAAACCTATAAACGAAACCTCACTCGTCATCTGGACCATCTGCAATAAGAAAAATATTGCAACAACGTGGGTCAGATTCCATTAAAAATGGAGTCTGGCAAGTGACACTATGGTGGACACTTAAAGGAATAACTCTATAGCCTATATGCATATTTGGCTGGTGGAGTTCAAGGCTATTTTGCATAAAGCCAATTTTTCCTATCTCTTTGGAAAACACTTTCTTCAAATTAAGACAAGTATGGCATGAAAACCATAAATCTCATCTTCCCTTGTTCACCCATCAAGTTTTATTTCTGAAGTTGGAATGATGGAATCCTCCGTTGACGTCCTTGTTCAGCTGCTCAATTGTCCGTTTCCAGGGACACGACTAAGTACTTAGATTTTAACTCTGCAGAGGTTGTGCACGTTCACCATTGTACCCATTCCACCCAATTTACCCTTTACACACCATCTGTGATAAGGAAAGGAGAAGAATGAGACGAGATCTTTCAGAAACATTTTCCCTCCCACTCTGGCCTGACGCGCTCCACCTACAAATCCTCTACCACCACCTGTCAGGCCGGGGAGAGTCCACACAACTTAGTTGATCAAGCCAGAGCCCATATTGGCAATGGCTGCACGAGAAGCAATCTTCACTCGGAGTTCTTCAGATTCCTTTGCTCCTGGGTGGCCTTCCACAAGTGAATATTCCACAGGTAACACCCCTGGGAACAACACTCAACTCATACAGCCAAGCAACCAATTTCCACCCAGGTGTTTGATTAAAACTTAGTAGACTTATCTTTTCATCAAAATAGTTTTTGCATAGCATCACTATTCTACTAAGTGATTTCATAGGAACCTAGACACAGGAATAAAGAGATCTATTATGGCTGGCACAGCAATGCTATCCTACACATGCTTATAGAAAATACTCTACTCATGCATAGAAAAATAGGACTTTTATGGGGGTGTGCCACTTGCCTTTGAATGTTGTCGTTTGTTCACAAACTCTTCTCAACAACGAACGTTTGCTCTCCGTTCAATCTAAACAATACAAGCAAACAACAATACAACAATAAACAAATAACAATCATCAAACATACATGCACATACAAAGTGAACAAACAGGTTTCATGAAACTTCTAAGGAAAACATAGTATGTATGATATGCAAATTATTTCTAAGGACTAGAGATGCATGTTATGCTATGAAAATCTCTTAAGTTAATGCAAGGAAAATAGGTGGGTCAAGAATGACTAAGGACTAAGGTCTTAAGTTGGATAAAAATACTTTGTTTTATATCATCTTGAAACAAGCACTTTAATGCTTTAGTCATGTAGTGTATAACCACTTTAAAGAAAATACTAACTCTATTCTTCGAAGTGATCAACAATTATTATCAACTCTTTGTAAATTGGATATTCACTATAGTGAGAGAGACAGACACCCGACCAGCCACTTAAGTTGTGGGACAGGTCTCATGTACGTGGACATGTAAGGTTTGTCTCCAGGCCGCTTCATCTCACTATGCCGCTAGGATCCAACAACTTCAAGATGGTAATAACATGATCAAAATCGTTTATGTCTGAAGTGAAAGATAAGATTAGGAAAGAGGGAAAAGATGGTAAGAATGATGTAGTTGGTCTTCCAGGCTTCATCTCCAGACCTGTAACATTCTCCTTGGTGATGTCTTGATTGAAGTTTTGATAGACTTGATAAATCTTCAGACTTGGTGGTTCTTGTATCCTCGAGGCTGGTCTTGGATTTAACTTAGTCCTCATGAAGTCTAACAGAAGAAGGAGGGAGAAAAGAAAGAAAGAGGGAGCAAGACTTAGAAAATATATCTGGTTGGTCTTCATGAACTTCTTTTTGATCTTTCTTCTAAGTGCTTCCACTCCTTGGAGATACTTCTGAAGTCTTGTTTTGGCTAAGTCCTTCATTGGTCTTCTAGCTCCATGTTGAAAATTACTAAGTGTCTAAGTGTAGCACTTTACCAAAATGCTAAGTTTGAAAATAATCTTAACTTAGATAAAATAATGAAGAGGTTTTCCTATGAGGAGTATAACTATGTAATAAAATAAGTTATGCATGAAATGCAGTTTTTAATCACAAGAAAGTATCAAAATAACTTTTGTGATTTCTTTATATGCATGAACTTATAAATGCAATTTAATTAATTTCTATTTCTGGAACATATAATAAAAGGAATAATATAAGATTAAAGTTTTCTATGATTAAATTTTTATAACAAAATTTATAAGTAGTGTTAATAGACAGGGAGCATTTAATTAAATTTATAGCAATTTGATTTAATCAAAATAATATTTCTATTAATAGTTATGTTGAAATACTCAAACTATTCAAATTAAGTATATAACTATGAATTCATTCAAATATTACTCAAAAATATTTATAGCAGTGTCATCAATTTTAAAAATATTCTAAAGTCTCTGAAATAATTTTATTTGCAATTTTTGGAATTACAGATTTAAAGTTATGACGAATATACTCAAATCCACCATTTGAAATTTGAATATTTTAGACTAAGCCAAATTTGAAATCTAACAGATCTAAAATATTCTACAAGTCAAGGGCTTTCCAAATATATAAAAATATTTGAATTTGGATGTGTGAGTAAAAAGTTATAACAATTCTAAGTGACAGGGGCTTTTCTGCAAAACTGCCATTTAATCTAATTAAAAGAAATCAATTTCCACGTCAGCGCTGACTGGGCGCTGACTGTGCATTGACGTGGCGAGATTCTATTGGCCCGTACCGATTCGGTTAAGTCGATCTAATCAAGGCCGCTCATTTCAGATCGGAGGGCTTACAGGGCTTCGACAAGATCGGGCGGCGCTCCGGTCACCGGACTGGAGGATGACGGCGGCGGCGGCTCGGCCGGAGATGCTCTGGGCGAGGTGGCTCTTCCCCGAGCTCGCGGAGGACGTCCTCGGACACGGTGCATCACGCCGAGGAAGAAGGAGGGTTCGGGGTCGAGCAGCGCTTCCCGGGACGGCTTGGAGAAGAGGCCGGAGGTGCGGCGGCGCCGGTGACTCTCGGGTGAGCATCTCCCGCTCGGTTCTCTGTAGGGGAAAGGGTTAGGAGGGGCGGAACAGCACGGCGAGAAAAAAAAGGAGGGCTCTCGGTCAAGGGGAGAGCTCACCTCGCCGGCGAACGACGAAAACATGCCGGCGGCATTGCGCAAGTCCGGCGAGCGATTTCCACAGCCTCGCGGCGCCATTTGCACGGGCACGAGAGGGGAAAGGTGGAGGGGAGTGAGGGCTTTTAAAGGGGCCAAACGTTGGACATCAATTCCACGCAAATCGCTCGGATTGATGAAGGGAAACGCCGGCCGTTTCGGGCGTGAAACCCGGCTGGAGGTTGAAGACAACCCCTCCCCCTGACAGGTGGGTCCCACTGTCAGATTTCTCTCTTTTTCTTTTCTGTTTTATTTATTTCTTTTATAACTTTTGATTTAATTGTCCAAATGAGGTCAAACAAATTTCTAAAAATTTGTAAAATTATTATCTTTGTGTTAAACCAGTTGTGGGAATGTTTTGAACATTTTTGAAAATTAATATTTTGAAATATTGATTAAATACAAATTTGACACTTAAAGTCAATTTTAAAAATATATTTTAATAAATCTTATTTTGGCTAAATAAAATTTGTGAAATACCCACATTCTAATATTGTTTGAATTTAAGTTATTTAGACTCATATTCCATTATCAAATAGATTTTAGCTTTAGTAGATTATTAAATATCATATTACAAGTATTTGTAATGAAAAGAGGAAAAGTAATGTAATCATTTTTAATTCAAATTATTTTGTGCACCCTTATATTTTAATTTATGATAAGTCAATTGAAACTTCATAGCAACTTTGGAAAGGCTTTTAGTTTTTAATTCATTTCTTATTTAGAATATATTTAATCATTTCAAGCTTTGAAAAATAATGAAAATCATTTGGCAACATGGATTATATTTAAATAGTTTAAAGAATACTTCTCAATATTATTTTCAATTTATGAATAGCTATGGTTAGGTTATTTAATTCGAATACTTATATAGAAACTTTTTATTACCAGGTAATGGTTTGAAGTTTTGTAAAACATTTGTCAAATTAGATATTGAGGTTTTACAAAAAAAAAACAATGGAAAATAAATGTTTTATCCTGGAACAACTTTTGAAAGTAATGTTTGAAAATTTTAACTCTTTCATAGTTGGTTTTCTTATGCATTTAATATTTTAGTTTAAAATTTTTGTGATTTTTGAACATTATATAAGGTTGGGATGTTACAGAGACGGAGGGGGGCCTCGAGCCAACCTCATCAGGTGCTGGCGCGACAGGCTCCTGGCTACGCCAGCACAGGAGGCCGACTCGGCCACCTCCTCGCGTCCCCCTCTCGGATATATACCCCCTCAGAGCTACGCTGTCGCCACCTCGAAACTCAATTCAGAAACCAGAAGTTCCTGTTCCGGCACTCCGCCGGGACGGGGAATCGAATGGGATCATCGTCGTCATCATCACCAACGCCTCTCCATCAACCATCATCGTTTCCCCCATCCATGTGTGAGTGATTCCCCGATGTAGCCTTGAGGGGATGGTAGGGATTGGATGTGATCGTTCATGTAATAGCTGTAATATCATTAGGGCATTGTCGTCATTGTTGCAACTTGCTATCATTAATGCTTGACACTAGGGCACGAGTGCCAAGATTTTAGATCTTAACATGTTATTATATCATGAGGATAATCAATGTTTTAGATCATATCTATGAGTTGTATACACATATTATTGTCCGGAACCAAAGACCCCAAAGTTACAATAATTGGGACAGCTGGAGGGGATGGCTGTGATTGTGATGTGAGGATCACGTGTATTCACGAAATATTAATGTTTTGCTCACGTACTTTATTAAAAGGAGTACCTTAATTACCAGTAGATTGTCTAGATGCCCCGCTGCAAACGGGCTGGTAGGACAAAAGATGATGTGCAAGTTTCTCATTGCGAGCACGCATAACTAAATTGGAACACATGAATTATCTTATCCATTGGAACACATGAATTAACTAAATTGGAACACATGAACTATGATTAATTAATACTTGTATGCTTTATCTTTTTTACCGGCAAATGCCTATGTTTTGATATTACATGAATTATCTTATTCATGCAACGCCCGTACATACGTCCCCGCGCCTATAGTATTTTAATCCTAATGTCTACTATAATCACAACTGTTGTCTTATTTCTACTTTTGCTATTATTTTACTACTATCACTGCTATAAAACTGTTGCTACTGATAATCTATTTCGAGCAAGTATATTCACAGGTGCAGCTGAATTGACAACTCAGCTATTAATGCTTGTAAATATTCTTTGGCTCCCCTTGTGTCGAACTAATAAATTGGGTTTTACTTCACTCGAAGACTGTTGCGATACCCTATACTTATGGGCGATCAAGACTATTTTCCGGCGTCGTTGCCGGGGAGCATAGCTTTATTTATAAATTCACCTGAGTGTGATATTGTTCGCTGGAATTTATTGATCATGTGAAGAGCTGCTGATAAGAAGTTTCCCATAATACCAGTGTCTCGCCGCCCGATGACCCAACCTACAGCGCGAACTTGAGGCACTAGAGCACGCCCCCCCATGGTGGGCTGCACTTCGTACTGCGTGAGGCACTTCTCAGCCATGTCCGCAAACTTCTTTAGCGACTCCAGCCGTATCGTCCCGGTCACCTCTGGTCGACGATTTGGTCGAGCTTTCCCTTGAGCTGGTTCATCTCCCACTCCGCCATGCACACCTTCTCTCACGGCAGTGTAGGGTCGATGACCGGGCCGGCGCACAACACCTCTAGCAGAACCACGCCGAACGGATACACATCCAACTTCTTCGTCAGCATCTACCGCCGGAAGTACTCCGGGTTGAGGTACCCGAAGCTGCCTTTCAACTTGGTGCCGACGTAGTGACGTGTGTCTTGTCCAACTACGGTCCGTTCTTGGACAACCTGAAGTTGGCGACCTTGGTCATGAAAGTTTCGTCCAGGAGGATGTTGGCCGACTTGACATCCCGGTGGATGATCGCCTTGGCCAAGCCGGTGTGGAGGTAGTGCAACACTGCAGCACCGAGTGACACCGATGGAGGCCTCTAGCCTTTGTTCCAACGACAGGGGAGGGAGTTCCTCCGTGTCGTAGAGGTGGCTCTCCGGAGCGTGCTCATCCCTACAATGCCTTCGAGTCTCCTTTGTATCTTGGTTCCTAGCAGACCATAGCCCAAGTGGCGGCCCATCGGGCCATTCTTGTAGATAGGTCGCTGACACCAGCGCTCATTCACCACCGAACAACATGTGGAGAATTGCAAGGCACCACCCCGATCGAGAAGAGCGTAGCCGCAGTCACAGAGAAGATCTGGGAGCCCTGTGTGCCATCCATGAAGGAGATATGCCCTAGAGGCAATTAATAAAGTGTATTCTTTATCATATCTCGTTTGTTCATAATAGGTTTTTGTGTCATGCTATAACCTTATTAAGCGGAAACATTAATACGGGTGTGATGCGTAAACAACCAGGTCCCTAGTAGCCTCTACTAAGACTAGTTTCGTTGCGCGATTGATGATCGAGGTTTCCCGATCATAGGGCATGGCGCCGGTCGGCAATGGAAGTCATATCGTTGGAGAACGATGTGATGGACATACCCAGATTTGGAGGACGTAGTCGTTACGCCTTTGACCGTGAGATCAACTCTTACTGTTATTCCTGAAAGATACTTTGATCGCATCAAACGTCGTATCCTATTTAGTATGACAATAACAGTGATACTTTTGGGTATCGGAAAGGAGTAGCTGAGACGAGGGGTCAAGAGCGGGATTTGCCCGGCCGCATAGCAGGATAGATACTCTAGGGCCCACTCGGTGAGATCATGTCTAAGGAGATTGCAAGCATGTGACTAGGTCACGGAGATATGAAATCATAGACGAGTAGAAGATAGCATTGTCGGTAACGAGGTCAAGCTAGGTATGGAGATATCTATGGAACGACGCTCGGACACGCTAGGTATCGCTATGGCAAAAGGTTTAAGACTTTGCGTTCAGGTTTGATAGATGAAAGTCATTCCTTATATCACATGGATTAATTCATGGGGTCCAGGCCTACGAGTTAGCCGTTGATCATAGAGGAGTCTTGATCATACCTGTTATTATATCGAACCGCTAGGGTAACACACTTAAGGGGTTTCGACAAGACAACCGGAAAGGAAAGAGATCACCGGGAATGTACCGGGAGGGGTCCGATGGAGATCGGGCAGCGACGAAAGAGTTTTCGGAGCTAGAATAAATTATATATAATATGTTTGATATTAATTAGTCTAATTAATGTGCAAATATAATTTTATATTTTTATTTTCTAATTTATTTAGGCTGATTTCCCTAAATGGGCCTTATGGTCGAAAGAAGGCCCAAGAGGGGAAAAATTCCTTAGGGAATTCGGTGAGAGGCTTGGAGGCTGGCCTAGGTGGGCCAAATGGGCCCACCAGGGCCGGCGCACCAGCCATGCCGCACCAGGCTATGTGGGGATAGTCCCACATTGCCTGGTGAGCAGGTTGGCTCCCCCCTGGGACCCTATGTAAGAAGGGGCACCCCTGGTGTCGTTGTATCGGCATAATTGATAGGAGACGGGGGTCCTCTAGCCTACGTATGGATCGTGGGGAAGAAGGTTGGTGTCGTCGAGGACGGTATTGAACACGGCGAGTTTACCCAGCTTCGGATCCCACAGCGGTGGCGAGATCCTACATGCTGCTATAATTCACTATGAGGCAATAGCCGTGAACAGGTTACAATGTGTATGATGCGTATTGAAGCGTGCCCTAAAGGCTCCCTGGTGGCCGGCTTATATAGGCGGCCAGACCCCAGGGTACAAGGCAAGTACTTGTCCGGCAAGTAAACAGAGTCCTAGACCTAGCCGGCTTAGTTACCGCCTTCCGTCTTGGGCTTGGTGGCTTGATGGGTTTCGGCTTTCCGCCTTCCTTGGACCGTCCACCTACTTCCTTGTACGTCAGCTATCTGGGCCGCCCGGCAGGCTTCAGCCTTACCACCCTTGGGCCACCCTGGACTAGCCGGATTAATCCATGTTGGCTACACCCCTAGTTGATATATCCCCAACATTAGCCCCAGAAAGGTTGAAGTTCTCCAGGCGCCGGCTTCTTCTTGATTCTTCATCTGCCAATGTTGGCGGCTGCAGGACTTGAACCATTCTGAAAATCAACGAGGCACGCGCGTCTTGATACTGACGCACGGCCGCCTTTATCCATCACGGGAAAAGACGGCTACTCTGCAATTTCACCGAGCATTCTTCTTGACGGATTCCACTTAGCCGGCTCACGACAGTTTGAAAACGGCCTAGGCGGGAATCTCGCCATGATCACAAATCGCGGGAAAAGAGGAGGCATGGAGATCGTGTGATCATGCGTTGCAGCGGATGCTGGACACGTGTACGACTAAAAGCACCGTTGCACAGGGAGCAACGCCTGGCCCTATAAATAGGGAACCGAACGGTTCATTTTTGCCGCCCTACCTTTGCTTTCCTCGACCTTCTGCTCTTCCACTTTCCCGCTTCTCGCTCCGAGCGTACTCCGGCGAGCACTCTCCTCCGACGACCTCCGCGCACGACGATGTCCACCGGCCAAGAAATCCCCTCCACGGCGTCCAGCGGTCCGGCGACCGAATTCGTACCCGTGGCAGCGATGGGCGGCGCGGTATCTCGCCCCGCGGCGGCAGCGACGGGCAATGTCACCACCGTCGCCTCTCTGGTTCCTACCGCGCGCGCGTCGGCGGCGGTCTCCTCGGCTCCTCCATCGTCCACCGTGGCGACGACGGCGAGAGGCGCTCCCGTCGACGAGGAAGAGGAAGCGGCGGACTTCGGGTCCCGCTACTGGCTTCCCTCCATAGTCGACGAAGACGCCCTCCAAGACTTGGAGGTCGTCGGCTATCTCCCCACTCGGGAAGACTGCCAATGGAAGGCCGCCTTCGGAGATGTCATCCCGGTTCCGAAAGCCGGGGAGCAGGTAATCCTCACCTCCCACTTAGTTAGGGGAATGGCGTTGCCGCCTTCCGCCTTTTTTAGCGAGGTTTTAGATCACTATGGGCTCCATCCCCACAACATAGCACCCAGTAGCATCTTAGTCTTAGCCGGCTTCACAGCTCTGTTCGAAGGCTACCTAGGTATTAGGCCTAGTCTAGACTTCTTCAGATACTGTTTCCGTTGCCGGCATCAGACTGTGCCAGACGGCGGGCTGGCAACCTGTGGCAGTGTCACTTTCAACTGCCGCCAGGGACGCCATTGGTATCCTAAGATACCATACCTTGAATCCGTCAACGGCTGGACCTCCACATTCTTTTACTGCCAAGATATGGCAGCTCCGGGCCGCCAATTTGGCATACCGGAATTCGTCAACGCGCCGCCTATGCCCCGGCCATGCTGGGACGAGGCGGTGCCCAAGCTGACGGAGGAACTCCCCCTTTTTCAAAGGCGGATTGAATTCCTCACACAGACGATGGCTCCCCCTCTGCTGGATGGGGTCGACACCGTCATCTGCTGGCTCGGACGGCAGATTTCCCCCTGCGGTACAGCCCGCATAAAATGTGTCAGTATTCGCCTACTGCCACGGCCTCCCTCCGCGTAAGCGAGGAGAGGTTGCCGGTTGCCGACCTGGCGTTCCGGCTCCGTAGCCTCGTCAAGGCGGGGCTGGTGAAGGCGGTGGAGGGCGTGCCCATGCATACCCACGACAACCCGCCCCTCGAGGTAGATATCTTGCTCCTTGCCCCTTTATGACAGCTTCACCGGCTAATCTTGAGTTCCATTAACACTTGTCTTCTTTTTCAGATCTCCGACTTGGGGGAGGATGACCTGGCTCCCGACTTTTACGAGTCGGAAACCGGGAAGACTAAGAAGCGCAAAGCATTCGGCGCCGCTTCCTCCACGACGATCGCCGAGAGGAAGAAACAGATCGCAACGGCTACCGAGCCGACTCTCGTCAATATTGACGAGAACGCGGGGATTAACATCCCCCGAAGGTACTCAATCCTGCCTTTAATAGACGACAAACTTCTTCAATACTGGCACGCAATTGACTGTGCTTGCTTTTTATTGACAGGGAAAGGGTCGCAACTTCCCGGTTGCCGACCAGGCTTCTTAGCAAGGATAAGCGGCCTCAAGGCAGCTCGCCTGCTACTGTGCCGCCAACTCCCCAGCCCCAGTCCGGCAACTTTATGGGCGACGCTCGTCGCCAGCCCCCGGCTCCGGCTTCTGGCGTGCCGCCAAGGACCTCCTCCACTGACCGCGCACCCAGGACTTCCCTCCTTTTGGCTGAGGCTACGGCCGATGAAGCCGCTCAACCGGGCGCCGCCAAGGGGGAGTTGCTGGAGGCGACTGCCGGCGGGTCCCAGAGGGCAGCTCCGACTGCAGGGGGCGGCAAAGTTAGGGACCCTTGGTCCACCTTCACGAAGGCCAAGGAGTCAGCCTTAGCCTTTGCCAACTTCACCTCCCAGGCCTTCGCCGACTTGGAGGGCGACCTGTCTGTAAGTTTTTACAACTCCGGCATATACATAGTCTTTCCCCCGAGCACTTAGATGGCAGGTCAAAAAAAATTGACTGCCGGCTTAGTGGTTATTCGACAATATGTTTTATGCCTTTGCTTTTTCCTGCAGGGCCTCGTGTCTGCCAACATTGAGCTTGTCTCCTCCCGAGTCGAGATAAACCAGCGGTGTCGCGACCTGAGGAAAGATTGTGAGGCCAAGGACCTGCGGATTGCCGAGTTGGAGGAGGCCCGCCAAAAAGATGAAGGTAGGGTTGATCCTCTTTGCCTTAAGCTATGTTTTCGACTTATGTTGCCGTAAATCATTTAGTTAGCGAATCCATATTTGTAGAACTACTAGACCATGCCCAGGATATACTGAAGGCGTCCACTGATATGCAAGCTCTTATGAATGAAGCTTCCGATTTGGCAGCCGCCAACTTGGTGATGAAGGAGGATAACCGGAAGGAGATGGAGGCTCAACAACTCAAATTCGCACATGAATCTAGCCAGCTCACTGGTGAGCTGGAAAGCCTGCGCAAGAAGTTGGCGGAGGCGGAGAAGACGGCTGCCGAGGAAATCTCCAAGCAGACTTCTCGCGCCCAAACTGCTGAGGATGCGTTGGCGGCTCATATGGTGGAGCTGTCCGCTTTCCATAACTCGGTCCTTGGTAATTTTTCACTCCTTACTTTGATTTTTCCATTTTGCTTAGCCCGAGCCAAACTGATGGTTTTATTTTTGATGTAGTTCCCGCCGGTTTGGGCGACGACAAGGTTGTCAGTCCCCGCCTGGATCGCCTAGCGCGTCTATGCGAGCTGATCACCGAGACTTTGGTGGCGTCCAAGCGGTTTGCCGCCAAGTTCTTCATCTCTTCTGGCAGCCAGGAACCGACCGAATTCAGCGACGTGCCCACTATGTTGGATCAGGCTACCAAGCTGCACAAGAGCTCGCTGAAGTCGGCGGCGCGGGGTGGTGCCAAGACTGCACTTGGACTATTCATGGCGCACTACCCCGAGGCGGAGATAGAAGCCGTCACCGAAGGCATGCCGTCTACATATGAAGACGGCAGCGAGGTCGAGCCGACCGCTGTTCTGGACAGCGTTGCCGGCTACACCAAGCGTGTTGCCGATATGGTGGATACTTCAATCTTCTACCGGCGCCATCCTGTGCCTGCCGGAGGGGAAGCTGGAGCTGCCGGCACGGCCGAGGCGGAGGGGAGTGACAGTTCCGGGGCTGAAGTTGTCAGCCCCCAAGCCTGATGTAGACGCTCCCCCGAGCCATAGCTTTCTTTCCTTGCCTCCTTCTAGCATGATTTGTCAGCCCCTGAAACAACGCAACTTTGACTTGTAATATTTGTATATACTTTTGTTGTTGCTCTGCTAGGCGGAAACTAGCTGACAAGTTTTATTTTGCCTTATTTATATGACCCGCCTTAATTTTACCCAGACCTATATGTTTGACTTTTTGTATGTTGACGAACCTCACCCGGTAACTTTAGCTGAAACAACCAGGGCTAAACCATGCGTTTAGGATCAGAGACCAAAGCCAACATGTTGGTGTCAAAGACATACTAATAGGCGAACCACATATAGGTAATCAGAGATAAAGGAATTAGGCGGCGCAAAAAGTTTATTTTTGCTTTAGGTTGGCTCGAAAGCTGCACGTATCTACCAGTTTGAACCTTTGCACGGAGCTAGAAAAATAGGTAACTTAGATACATAGGGGAAATATGATTGCAAGAAAAGACAAAAGATGGCATGCTTCTCAACACAGATGAGGAACCATAGACTTTTATTTCATAATCATATTTAACTTATTACAATTATAAATTGCTAAGTGTAGAAAGGACGTAGCTGCTCAATATTCCAAGGCCGTCTTGTTTGTTCGAACGGATAGTCAATGCCTCTTTTGCGCTTGGTTCCCCTTTTTCCTGCCGCCTTCTTGCGCCTCTTCTTTTCGTCTTCGTCGCGGATGTCGGCCAGGTAGTAGGAACCATTGAGCAGCGCCTTTGTGACTATAAACGGTCCTTCCCATGGCGGGGATAACTTGTGCAAGCCTTTTCTGTCTTGAACTAGGCGGAGAACCAGGTCACCTGTTCTGAAGCTTCACTTCCGCACTCTCCGGCTATGATAGCGGCGAAGTTGTTGCTGGTACAAGGCGGAGCGATGTAGAGCGACGTCTCTTTCTTCGTCTAGCAGGTCTAGGCTATCCTTTCTTGCACCTTCTACGTCTTGCTCGATGTAGACTTGAACTCTTGGGGAATCGTATTTCATGTCGGTAGGTAGCACTGCCTCAGCGCCATATACTAAGAAGAAAGGAGTGTAGCCGGTAGATCTGTTTGGCGTTGTGCGCAAACTCCATAGTACCGACTGTAACTCATCTGCCCAAGCGCCGGCTGCCCTATGTAATGGAGCTTCGAGACGAGGCTTAAGTCCTGATAAGACTAGGCCGTTTGTACGCTCTACTTGTCCATTGGATTGAGGGTGTGACACGGATGCCAAATCAAGCCGGATACCCAGATCGCTGCAGTATTCTTCTATGTCGCCTTGAGATAGGTTGCTGCCATTATCAGTGATAATGTTGTGTGGAACTCCAAACCGAGAGATAATTCCCCAGAGGAAATTGGTTGTTGTTCGTGCGTCAAGTTTGCTGATCGGTTTAGCCTCGACCCATTTGGTGAACTTGTCGACAGCGACCAATAGGTGGGTATACCCACCACACGCCTTCTTGAAGGGACCCACCATGTCTAAGCCCCAGACCGCGAACGGCCAGGTGATTGGAATCGTCCTTAGTTCTTGTGCCGGCAAGTGAGGTTGACGAGCGTACAACTAACAGCCTTTGCATGTCTTTACGATGTTCTCGGCGTCTTTTTTGGCGGTAAGCCAGTAGAAACCTTGGCGGAAAGCTTTGGATACAATGGACCTGGCGGAAGCATGATGCCCGCAGGTGCCAATATGTATGTCCTTCAGAATTTCCCGGCCTTCTTTCGGCTGTATGCACCGCTGATAGATGCCGCACGTGCTTCGCTTATATAGCTCGCCTTTTATTATCGTGAATGCCTTGGCTCGCCTTATGATCTGCCTTTTTAGCACCTCATCATCCTCCGGCAACTTTATGTCGATTAGAAAATCGAGATATGGGACTGTCCAATCCGGTTGTGTCAAGTAGACAACGAGACTTGCCGCTTCTACCGGTTCTTCTGCATCGGGGTCCATCAAATCGGCGCCTTTAATGGATGGTTTGTGCAAATGTTTCAGGAAAATATCTTTTGGTACCTTTTTGCGTTCCGACCCTAGTCTTGCAAGTGTGTCTGCCGCCTCGTTCTCAGCTCTTGGAACATGCCGGACTTCGTAGCCCGCGAAGTTTTTTGCGAATTCATCAACTTTGGCTCTATATGCCGCCATTGTTGCGCTTATCGCATCCCATGTTCCGCTTACTTGCTGCGCGACCAAATCTGAGTCGCCATAACAGAGGATTCTTTTGACGCCTAGGTCGTTTGCCACGTGTAACCCATGAAGCAAAGCTTCGTACTCGGCAACGTTGTTGGTTGCTGTGAAGTGGATTTGCAACACGTAGCTAAGCTTGTCACCTTTAGGCGTGCGAAGAACAACTCCAGCCCCCGAGCCTTTGAGCATCTTTGATCCGTCAAAGTGCATGACCCAATATTCTGATTCGGGGAGTGTCGTTTCCTCCATGGCTTCTGTCCAGTCGGCGACAAAATCTGCAAGCGCTTGAGACTTAATGGCGGTCCGTGGCTTATAGACTATATCAAAGGCGGCAAGTTCGATGCCCCATTTGGCAACTCGACCTGTTGCCTCTGCATTGTTGATTATGTCTCCCAACGGTGCCTTGCTGACTACTGTCACTGTGTGCTCCTGGAAATAATGCCTAAGCTTTCTGGCGGCGAAGAATACACCATAAGCCAACTTTTGGTAATGTGGATACCTCTGCTTGGAGGCGGAGAATACTTCACTGATGAAGTAGACCGGTCGTTGCTCACACGTCGCGACTTCGTTCTCCTTTCTTTCCACAGCCAAGACAACGCTGACAACAGCTCCTGTTGCCGCGATGTATAGTAGCATTGGTTCCTGTGATCGAGGTGCTGCCAATATCGGAGCGGATATGAGGGCCTCCTTAAGTTGTTGTAAGGCGGCATCTGCCTCTGCTGTCCACTCAAAGTTGTCGGATTTCTTCAATAGCCGGTAGAGAGGCATTGCCTTTTCCCCTAGGCGGCTTATGAAACGACTGACGGCCGCCGCCGATCCGGCTAGGCGTTGCACGTCCTTCAGACAAGTAGGTCTGGATATGTTTTGGATGGCCTTGATCTTCTCCGGATTAACCTCGATCCGTCGCTCTCAGACGATAAACCCGAGCAACTTGCCGGCTGGAACGTCGAAAACACACTTGGCGGGATTGAGTTTCATCTGATATCTCCGGAGATTCCGAAAAGTTTCCTCCAAATCCTCTAGGAGATCTGCCTTCTTTTTTGACATCACCGCGATGTCGTCTACGTAGACGTGAACATTGCGGCCGATCTGTTCGTGCAGGCAATTTTACATACAGCGCTGGTATGTTGCCCCTGCATTCTTCAGGCCAAAAGGCATCGTGATGTAGCAGAAAGTCCCGTATGGAGTGGTGAAAGATGTTTTCAGTTGATCCGACTCTCTCATCTTGATTTGATGGTATCCTGAGTAGGCGCCCAAAAAGCAAAGCAGCTCGGAGCCTGCTGTTGAGTCTACGACTTGGTCAATTCTAGGCAGCGCAAAGGGATCCTTTGGGCAGCACTTGTTAACGCCGGTATAGTCGATACACATCCTCAGCTCTTTATTCTTCTTTGGAACAAGTACAGGATTTGCCACCCAATCAGCGTGTACAACTTCTTTTATGAAATTGGCGGCCTTCAGCCTATTTATCTCCTTTCCTATAGCCTTGCGTCTCTCATCTCCAAAGCGTCTTGTTGCTTGCTTCACCGGCTTGGATCCCTTTATGACGTTGAGTGAGTGCTCAGCAAGTTCCCTCGGTACACCAGGCATGTCGGAAGGCGACCACGCGAAGATGTCACGATTCTCACGGAGGAACTCGACGAGCGCGCCTTCCTATTTGATGTAAAGGTTGGAGCCGATGACGACTTGCTTGGACTTGTCGCCTGGGATGAGGTCCGCCTTTTTGGTGTCCTTTGAAGCTTCAAAGGTCTTCTTGACATCAATCTTTGGCTTAGGCATGGAGTTGTCTGAATCCGCCCCGAGCAGCGCGAGTTCTTCCTTGTGGATGACGGCTTCTGCGAAGGCGGCCATGCCATGCTCGCACTCCTTGGCTTTCTTTAAGTTGCCGGAAATCGTGATGGTTCCGTTCTCCCCCGGTATTTTAAGCTTGCTGTATATGTAGCACGGCCTTGCCATGAACTTGGCGAAAGCCGGTCGTCCGAGGATTGCATGATAGGCGCTTTTGAAGGGGACAACTTCGAACCGGAGGAACTCTGAGCGGTAGTTCTCTTTTGGTCCGAAAGTTACCTTCAGCCTAATGCTCCCCATTGACTTTGCTTGCCTGCCGGGCACTATGCCGTGAAAAGTGAGGTTGCTGTGGTCCAGCTGATCCTCTGACAGATTCATGCGGCTTAGTGTGTCATAGTACAGGATGTTGAGGCTGCTGCCGCCATCCATGAGTACCTTTGTGAGTCTGAAGTTGTCGACAATGGGATCGACGACAAGGGCGTACTTTCCTGGGTGAGGAACGTGATCAAGGTGGTCGGACCGGTCCCAAGTGATCGTTGCTTCCGACCAGTTCAAATACTGAGGGACGTCCGGCATTGTCACGTTGAGTTCGCGCATTTCCGCCTTAGCCGAAGGCGTGCCGAAAAAGCACACAAGAGATTCTTTGACCTTCGGATATGGTTTCTTTTTCTTGGCGGTCGCGTCATCCTCGCTTAAAATAGACATGTCGTCGCCATCCTCATCCTCCTTGTTGTCTTTCTTGTCGTTCTTCTTTGACTTCTTTGACTTCCAGCCGACTGTGGGGTCCTTTTTGAAGTCGTCCATGAAACGACACTCGCCAAGCATATGGTTGACCTTGCCCAGTGAGGCGTGGATGGGACATGGCAAAAGTTTTGCCTGTTCATAAGTGATTCGCGCCGCCTTAGGCCCTGAGCCGGCGTCGCGACCATCTTTCTTATTCTTCCACTTCTTTTTGCCGGTATTCCCTTGGAATGCTACGGCTACCTCGTTGGAAGGTCCGGCTTTGTCATCTGCCGCCTGCTTGCGCTTGTTGTTCCGCTTTGGTATGATGTTGACGTCTGGGTCATCGTCCCGGGCGTCGTCATCCGCCGCCGCGTATTGGGCGGCTAGGTTGAGCATCTCACCAAGGTCCGTGATTTGCTCGCGGACGAGCCGATGACGGAGCAATGACTTCTTCTGCAGGCCCGTGAAGAAGGCGTGGATAGCCTGTGCGTCCGAAACACCATGACAGTTGGCTTTCTCAGATATCCAACGGCTGACAAAATCTGTCATGGTTTCGTCCGGCTTTTGGATACAGCGTTGCAAATCCGTGTAGGTATTTGGACGCTTGTATGTTCCTTGGAAGTGCTGGGAGAAAACCTTTTCCATGTCGTACCAGCTATGGATAGACTTTTCAGGAAGGTTGTCGATCCAAGCTCTTGCCGTGCCTTCCAACATGAGAGGTAGGTAACGGACGGCAATGAAGCTGCTCCCGCCGGCAATTTCTATGGCCATGGCATAGTCGGCTAGCCATGAATCCGGCTTAACGAGGCCGTTGTACCTAGAACCGTTTTTTGACACTGATGTCATGTCCTTAGGGAACGGCTCTCTGCGGATGGCGTCACCGAAGCACTTTGGTCCAGAGTATAGCGGCTCCTTTCCTCTTGCTATGTCTTGTAGGCGGTGTCGTGCGTCTTTTGGATCGAGCTTCCGTGCGCCTCTGTTTGCGTCTGGCTCGTCCTACGCTGCCCGGCTTATGTTGCGCATGGGTCCTTCTGTCTCCTCTTTCCTCTTGCTGCCGGTGCTACGCTGCGGAGACCGGCTTCGACCTCTCCTGGGAGGGAGGTTGCCGACATCTTTCCTAGGCGGCAGCCTATTGTTCCGGCTACCGCCGTTGTCGCGTCTTGGCTGGGATGGAGGTGGCAGGTCTCCTCTGCTTCCTGTCCTTGAATTCTCGTCCCGCCTTGGCTTTGGCGGTGGCGTCTTCTTTGGAGGTGGCGTTGCCTTCCTTTTGTCGCCATGGCTACTGGAGCCAGACGGGCCTTCGGGGTCGCCGCCAGGTGCAGCTTTGCACTTTCCTGACTTAGACTCTAGGTCTCCCCCGCGAGCATCCGCCATGTGGCCGTAGGAATCAGCGCGAGCTTGTTGTTCTAGGGCCTTCCTTACGAAGTGTCTTGCATTGGCCAGCTTTTCTTCCGCCGTGTAAGTGTTGTCGTCCACGGTATCTAGCGCGGCGGCCGCGTTGAGGACGGGGGTGTAGAAGACAACATCTCCCCTTCTGTCCACGCGCTGTGGCACCGTACGCCAGTCGAACCCGAGATCTTGAGCCGCTGTCGTTGCTTGTGTTGGCGGCTCCTTGCCACGGCGGTTTTTTGATGACTTTTTCTCCTCAAAGAGTTGCCGGCTTGTTTTGGCCGACATCTTCTTCTGTTCTTCCTCTCTTTTTCGCAGGAAGTCAGAGTGCTTAAGCATGTTAAGCCTAAGCTCTTCCACTTCGTCAAGTGGGGTGTCTTTATTCACCGGAGTATTCATGATCTCGTCTACTTCTTTGATGACAGAGAGCAAATCCGTGGGTTTGCTGCTGCCGCCTTTCTCGAGGCCAGTTTTCTTCTTTGCGTGCACCTTGTCAGAACTTTCAATGAGTTGACCGGCAGTGGTGTCGCCGGCATCTTCCGCCGGCTTGTTTTGCGCTTCCGAAGCAACTGGGGTTGTCTCGTGACCGACAACAACCATCATAGCCAGCTTGTCAGGCATGTCAGTATCCGTTGTGCCCTCTGAAGGAGCCGGATTACCACTGGAAAAGCGGGTTTTGATCTTCTCTTCGAAAAGACTAGCATCATCATCAGAGTCAGAGTCTACGTTGACTTGAACGGTAGATCTGGATCCGGCATCTAACATCGCATCCTCCTGGAGAGCAGGGAGGATTGACTCAGGATCGTTGTTTTCCGGCTGGGAGTCTGATCCCAGTCCGACAACTCCGACGAAGTGGAAATCAGATTCGGCCGACTCCTGGGAGAAGGCGGATTCAGATCCATCTTGTCGGTCGACTGCTTGGTCGAAGGGTTGGTGGGTGGGGTTGTAGAAACGCGGTAGGCCGTACGCCTCTGGCATATACCCGATGAAGACATCAATCCCTCCGATCGGTACGATTGCGCATCCGATAAGGTAGTCGTCCGCCGGGAGCCAGGACTCATCCGAGTTGACGTAGCTGTGGCCGCGATACCTTGTGACGTGACCGACGGCGATCTGCTTGCCCACGCCGCCAAGTGTTCCCGCCTGGAACGTGATGCCTGGAACCTTAAGCCCCACGGTTGATAGGAGACGGGGGTCCTCTAGCCTACGTATAGATCGTGGGGAAGAAGGTTGGTGTCGTCGAGGACGGGATTGAACACGGCGATTTTACCCAGCTTCGGATCCCACAGCGGTGGCGAGATCCTACGTGCTGCTATAATTCACTATGAGGCAATAGCCGTGAACAGGTTACAATGTGTATGATGCGTATTGAAGCGTTCCCTAAAGGCTCCCTGGTGGCCGGCTTATATAGGCGGCCAGACCCCAGGGTACAAGGCAAGTACTTGTCCGGCAAGTAAACAGAGTCCTAGACGTAGCCGGCTTAGTTACCGCCTTCCGTCTTGGGCTTTGTGGCTTGATGGGCTTTGGCTTTCCGCATTCCTTGGACCGTCCACCTACTTCCTTGTACGTCAGCTATCTGGGCCGCCCGACAGGCTTCAGCCTTACCACCCTTGGGCCACCCTGGACTAGCCGGATTAATCCATGTTGGTTACACCCCTAGTTGATATATCCCCAACATCTGGCCTTTTAATTCACCAATTATTTTCCCAATTCTCTCGCGATTTCGTGATTCCCTTTGTTGGAGTTGCGCCGAGTTGAGAGGGGGATCTCTTCCACCATAGCCCGCTGCCGCGCTGCTGGTGTTCCGGTCCAAGTCTTCTGCTGCGCGTCCTGGACTGGAGCTTCGGAGGCCGTCGTTTCCACCGTACGTGTGTAACGCCCTGCGATGTGCTGCGCTAGCGGTACTCGGAGGTCTGCTTCCACTACACGACCTTGAGGTTGGCTTCGTCGGTCTTCATCGACAACGTTTGTGCGGGAACGTAATCCCCGCTTTCGGTCTACAAGGGTATGTATTCCGATCTACGTTCGTACTACTATATATGCATAGAATATGTCTTAGCATGTTTTAGCGATATCGTTGCTAGGAATTTTTTCTTTTTTGCACACGATCCCCTTCAGTGGTATCAGAGCCGATCTATCGTAGATATAGTTGTACGTTGTTAGAACCCGTGTTCTGCACGGGGGCACTGTTCCTGTTATTTGCTACCCTCTAGCGTGCACTTGGTATTCCAGCGGCATCGAGTTGATGAAGCGGCCCTGACCGACTTTACGCGTACGCTTACGCGAGACTGGTTCCACTACTGACATACGGCTTGTACCGTATCTGTGGCTGGCGGGTGTCAGTTTCTCTCTCTTTAGTTGGTATTCGCATTTTCAATGGAGGGCCCGAAAGGGATGCTTAATATGCAATTATTGGATCGTTGTTGTGGTCATAAGGTTCGTAGGTATGAAGCGGTTCTATTTACGAAACCCCAAGACACGTAAAATATGCAAAAGATAAAGTATAAGCGTCTAACTTTATTTTGCAGGGGCTATGTGATATGGTCAGGGTAGGTTTATTAAATTGTTTATAAACTGCGGGCGCCAAGAAGACCATGGCGCAATGGACTATATCACATTGCATTACATTTGATGTTTTGTGTGCATCTTATATTGTGTGATTATATATATAGTATCTATTAGTTACGCGGTGGTAATTATATAAGATGGTCCCTTCAAAATACCACTAGTGGGTGTAAGCCATGTTGCACAAGCGTCAGCGTGGAGGTTCTGGTGGCGAGCCTAGCATATGCAGATATGGCATCGAAACAAGGAGACCGAAAGGTCGAGCACGAGTCACAAAATTGGTGTGGCGAACATTTGTCTACTCTTAAGTTGTGCCGCCGACTCTGATGATGAGGGGTGGTGCAATGGATGGGGGTCGTGTAATCACTTAAACGACCAGGCGGGATGTTCGTTTGAGTGGGAGTTGTGTTAGTTATTTTCTAAAAATACTATAACTCAAAATTATTACGAACAAAGTCTTATGTTGTTGCAAATTTCATTGTAGATGTCTCGTCCCTTGTTTAACCTAGGTATGTTCCTTGAGAAAGAAAAGCTTATGACCAATGGGTCAAACTTCATGGCCTGGTTCCGCAACCTGAGGATCCTCCTCACTCCCCATAGGGTGGCCTACGTCATTGAGGCCGCCATAGGTGACCCTCCCGCAGATGAAGCCTCTGAGGATGAGAAGAAGGTTTTACAGACCAGATCGGAGGATTCTGCCTTTGTCCAGAGTGGCATGCTCTACGCCATGGAAGCCGACCTGCAGAAGCGCTTCGAGAAGATGAGCGCCTTTGAGATTATTTCTGATCTCAAGGCTGTCTTCGCGCTGCAGGCTAAGGCTGAGAGATATGAAGCTTCTGAGCTTTTCTTCTCGGCCAAGATGGAGGAGCATAGCAGTGTGAGCGAGCATGTGGTCAAGATGTTTGGCTACGTTCAACGCCTGAATGCTCTGGAATGCAAAATTCCCGATGAGCTGGCGATTGACAGGGTGTTGCAATCGTTGCCCCCTAGCTATAAAGGCTTCGTCATGAACTACAACATGCAGGGCATGGCTAAGTCCCTGGGTGAAGTGTCCGTGATTCTCAAGACTGCTGAGGTGGAGATTAAGAAGGAGCACACGCTGTTTATGGTCAACAAGACCATCGATTTTAAGAAATCTGGTGGCAAGGGAAAGCAGAGCTGGAAGTCCAGGAGGGAGGGAAAGATGATTGCCAAGCCCAAGACTAACAGATCTGGTCCCAGAGCTAGCGTGGAGTGCTTCTACTGCAAGGGAAAAGGTCACTGGAAGCGCAACTGCCCCTAGTACCTAGAGGATAGGAAGTCTGGCAAGACAGCCGACAAAGAGCAAGGTATATTTGATATACATTTTATAGATGTGTACCTTACATCCGCCCGGAGCAACACGTGGCTATTTGATACTGGTTCTGTTGCTCATATATGTAACTCTCAGGATGAGTTACGGAATAGATGGCGGCTGGCTAAGGATGAGGTGACGATGCGCGTCGGCAACGGATCGAGAGTCGACGTGGTGGCTGTTGGCACGCTCCCTCTACATCTACCATCGGGATTAGTTTTGGTTTTAAATAAGTGTTATTTTATACCATCCTTGAGTGTAAACATTATAAGTGGGTCTTGCCTGTTATAAGACGGTTATTCATTTAAATCAGTATCAAGCAGTTGTGCTATTTATATGAATGATATCTTTTATGTTGATGCTCCCGAGAATAATGGTTTATTCTTGTTGAATCTCGATCGTAGTACTCACATCCATAGCATAGAAGCCAAACGGATTAAGTGTAGTGATGATACCGTCATGTATATGTGGCATTGCCGTCTTGTTCATATTGGTGTAAAGTGCATGAAGAAACTCCACTCCGATGGACTTTTGGACTCCTTGGATTTCGGATCCCTCGATACATGCGAATCATGCCTTATGGGCAAAATGACCAAGACACCGTTCAAAGGTTTCGTTGAACGGGCGTCAGATTTATTGGGGATCATACATACAGATGTGTGTGGACCGATTAGAGTTTCGACACGCAATGGTTATCGTTACTTCGTCACCTTCACTGATGACTTGAGTAGATACGGTTATATCTACTTGATGAAATACAAGTCTGAAACTTTTGAAAAGTTCGAAGAATTTCAAAGTGAAGTTGAGAATCAGCTTAACAAGAAAATAAAGCACCTCCGATCCGATCGTGGTGGCGAGTATTTGAGTTTTGAGTTTGGCACACATCTGAAGAGTTGTGGCATAGTACCCCAACTTACGCCAGCCAGAACACCGCAGCGTAACGGCGTGTTCGAGCGAGGTAATCATACTCTACTGGATAGTGTCCGATCTATGATGTCTCTTACTGATTTGCCCGTGTCCTTCTGGGGTTATGTGTTAGAAACAAACACATTCATTTTAAATAGGGCTCCGTCCAAATCCGTTGAAACGACACCGTATGAATTATCGTTTCTGAATGTTTGGGGTTGTGAGGCGTATGTTAAGAAACTACAGCCCGATAAACTCGAACCAAAGTCGGAGAAAGTCGTCTTTGTAGGATATTCGCGGGAAACCATTGGATACACCTTCTACAACCAAGCTGAGGGCAAAACTTTTGTCGCGAAGACCGGTACCTTTCTAGAGAAGGAGTTTCTCACGAAAGGAGTGAGTGGGAGGAAGGTAGACCTCGATGAGATCGTTGACCCTGAACTCGAGATTCCGAGTGGCGCAACGGAAGCAATTCCAAAAACGTCCTCCCTGGATGGAGTGGGAGAAACTATCGAGAAAAGTATTCTACCTCGTAGGTCTGGTAGATCTCGGATCGCACCAGAATGGTATGGCAACATGGTTTGCACCGTCATGTTAGTTGAACAAGACGAACCTACGAACTACAAAGAGGCGATGTCGAGTCTAGAGTCCGAGAAATGTCTTGAAGCCATGAAATCCGAAATAGGATCCATGTATGATAACAAAGTAGGGACTTTGATGGATATTCCCGAAGGGCGCAAGGCCGTCGAGAATAAATGGATCTTTAAGAAGAAGACTGATGCTGACGGTAATGTGACCGTCTATGAAGCTCGGCTTGTCGCAGAAGGTTTCCGACAAGTTCATGGGATTGACTACGATGAAACTTTTTCACCGGTAGCGATGCTTAAGTCTATTCGGATTTTTTTAGCAGTTGTTGTCTATTATGATTATGAAATCTGGCAGATGGACGTCAAAACAGCCTTCCTAAATGAAAACATTGAGGAAGAGTTGTACATGGTACAACCGGAAGGTTTTGTCGATCCAGGAAATGCTAACGAGGTGTGCAAGCTTCAGCGATCCATCAATGGATTGAAGCAAGCATCTCGGAGCTGGAATCTTCGCTTTGATGAGGTAATCAAAGGTTTTGGATTTGTCCAAAATTTGGAAGAGACCTGCATTTACAAGAAAATGAGTGGGAGCTCGGTTGTGTTCTTAGCACTGTATGTAGATGACATATTGCTGATTGGGAATGATGTGGAACTTCTAAATAGCGTGAACGAATATTATAACAGTAAATTTTTCATGAAGGACTTACGAGAAGTTGCATACGTCTTAGGCATAAAAATCTATCGTGATAGATCAAGGCGCCTATTAGCGTTGAGTCATAGTACTTATCTTGATAAAATACTGAAGCGTTTCGGTATGGAGAAGGCAAAGAAGGGTTCTCTGCCGGTTATCAAGAATAAAACATTGCGGAAGGCACAGTGTCCGGTAACGGAACTGGATAAGGCCGATATTACTAAACATCCTTATGCTTCAGCCATAGGATCGATTATGTATGCAATGTTGAGTACTAGACCTGATGTGGCATTAGCTCTAAGTTTGACAACCCGGTTCCAGAGTAATCCTGGAATGGCGCATTGGATTGCTGTTAAGAGCATTCTTAAGTATCTCAATAAGACAAAGGTAATGTTCCTTGTCTATGGTGGCTGCGATGAAGAACTTGGCGTAAATGGTTACGTGGATGCAAGTTTCTAAGAATGAAGCTGTGTGGCTGAGTAAGTTCGTCATCGAACTTGGAGTGTTCCCGAGCGTGCATGTAACATCCCAAGTTTGCTAAATAGAAATAAAAGGTGTGTTATGAGCATTGCATGCATCTCATTTAATTTCGACAAGAATTTGCATTTAAAAATTTCATGTTTGCTTTTGCAAGAAAGGGTTAAACTCTTGTTATTCTTGGTGAACTCAAAATTTTCCAAATTTTCAAAATCCAAGGCTGCCATTGGCTTCCTTCTGAAATTTTGAATCTCCTAGAATTTTTCTAAAAAAATTTCTCTTTACAGAAAAGCCCCAATCTATTTTAATAAGCAACCAGGGGCCTGTTTGTGAAGAAATTTGGCAAATATTTTATTTCCCAGTGGGTTTTCCAGAAGAAGGAGTCGTCCTCTTCCTTCTGACGGCGCGAGCGCACCGTGGCTTCTGCTCCGCCGTCTCCCGCCGTGGCTGCGTCAAGATTCTCGCCGCCGCCCTTCCCCGGACTACAAGAAGACCTCCTCCGTCGTGGGGAAACCCTAGCTTCTCTTCTCTCCTCCATTTCTTCCCCAAAACGTCAACCCTAGCTTTCGGGGCTGGTGAAAAATTCCGGCGATTCCGACCACCTCTAGCTCCGGCGAGCAGCTCCAGAGCACCGCCGTGCTCCGCTCTCCCTTGTTCCCCAGCCGTTCGTGCAGGAACTCAAGGAAAAAACCGAGGAAATCGTTGAACTCCTCCGTTGGGTCCGCCGTCGTCGAGCTCGGGTTCCAACGAACCTCGGCCTCCCCTCGACTCCCCGACCCTTCTACGAGCTTCACGGTGAGCTACTGGTCCTCATGAACTTTCCCTCTCTCTCCTGTTCGCTCTGGTTCTTCCGGCCGACGGACTGCAGCTCCGTTCGCCGCTCCGCCGCGCCGTGGGCGCTCTCCGGTGACGTTTTCGGGGCGGCGCCGCCACCGTTTGGTCCGCCCAAGCCTCCTCTACCATTTGCCGCGGAGGAATTGCTCCAATTTCTCCAAGAACGAGCAAATCGTGCTCGGCAGGGAGGATTTGGCGTTGATGACGTCAGCCGACGTCATCATTTCATTTTAATATCTAAAAATCATTTATTCCTTTTCTGTAATTGTATAATTATATGACATGTGGGACCATGATGTCAGGGTTTTAATAATTTCCATTACTATTTTCTGAAAATGATTAAAACTATGACATGTGGGGCCAATTTATTTAAATAAATTTGAAATTTGAATTAAATTGTTTAAACTTTGAAAATTCATAACTAATTCATTTTAAATCAAAAAAATATGATTTTTATATCAAAATGTTCAGAAAAATAAAATCTATTCAATTATAATTTAATCATATCTATTTCATACAATGAAAATAATGTTATTAGTCTCAGCTTAGTAAACCCTAATTTTAATATGGGTATGTTTTATACACCCATTTAATCTGATGCTTGCATCTAGGGTATCCTAAATGCCATGTCATTCATGTGATTGTGCATTGCATCAATAATGTATTGACTGTGTCATTCCTTTCCGGTATTTGGTTCTTCGCGATAGGATTCGAGCCCGAGAGTGTTTGCAACGCCTCCGAAGATCAATACCCAGCTACTGAAGAGCAAGGCAAGCATAACCTCTTATCTGCACATATAATATTTCCAAAGTATTTGATTATTGAGTTATGCATACGGTTCAAAGATGTTTTGGTCAAGGTATAGAGTGTGACTTGCGTTGCATCGCTGCTTAGACTTGCTTAGTTGTTTCTTTCTCTACACAGTCGAGAAGGTTGAGGTGGAATGGGAATGCATGATTTATTTATTGTTAAAGACTTGGACGAGAGGCCACATTGGGATTGTGGTCGGTTGTCTCGTTCTCGTCGACAATACCTGGGTTCGGAACCAAGACTATTCGTGCATCCACACGGGGCTCGGAAACCCCTCGAATCCAACTTGCCTAGCCTACTACGTGAAGCCACTAGTTCGAGTGTTCCATTTGCGTGTGCGGTAAAATGGTTTGAGGAGAAAAATTAGGGCTCGGGTCAGGAGAGTATGACGCTCTGATCTTGACCCTAGCAACCCGCACTGGGATCGCTGAGATGGCGGTCTGACCTACTGATGTGGCTCATGGACATAGGCGAAGCTTGCGAAAGGTCGTGGCCAACCCTCCAGCCGGCACTCCCAGGTAGAGTGATAATGTCTAGCGTTTCTGTTGGTTGGCGCGTGTGGGTAGTTACACCCCCTACAGGGTAAATCTTTTCGGAAAGCCGTGTCCACGGTTATGGACGACTTGGTACCTCGTTTCGGTGATCATAGACAACTTAAAACTAATCATAAAACTGTCAACTAAGGGTGGTTAGGATTTCTTCCTCGGGTTGAGCGAGGGGGTGATTCTTGTGGGTGGTGCAAACGATGACATCCTGGTGGCTACAGAAGATGGAGGATGAAGTCAGAGGTGTTACCTACTTACCCCATTTTAAAAGTCCACCGATGCGAGATTCTCTCCTTCCTCGATTTGAAAATAAAGATGGCTTTACGCAAAGACTTCATTCATACTCTATGAACGGGCAGATATATAACAGGTTAACTAAGTCTTGTTGAGTACCCCCTGTACTCAGCCTTGCGCACTTTTTGGACAGGTGAAGGTTCCTACTCCACTGCTGGTTTCTACATGGACATCGACGAGTGAATCGGGGTTCCCGCGCAGCAGCCTGGAATCGATGAGCGGGACGTCGCTTATGTTATGCCCTCTTAGGCCTTTTGGTTCTTGTCATGTAGCATAACATAATTTGCTTTCGTTGTTTGGTGTAATGTTGGGTCAGTGACCTCTGCTTGTAATTTTGCTATCTTCGCTCTGCTAAGAGTTTGTATAATATTGCTTTGAGTCGTAGAGTCACTGTTGTGTTACCGAATGTTCAACTGTTGGCTCTCGAGATCGAGGTTAGGATTGTATCAGATGGATATCTGGGATTTGTCTAGCCTGGCTCTCGGGGGTGCTACAGGTTCTGGTATCAGAGCAGGACTGCCTGTAGGAAACCCTTTTTGTTGGTCGATGTTGAGTTTAGTGTTTGTGAAAACTATTTGAAAGCTAAAATTATCTACAAAAATCTTGATAGGATGCTTTTTCTCCTTATCCATGAATCTATTCCTGGAGCCTATTTTCTTGATTTGATTTCTAAAGGTTTACTATCTTATCTAATATTCCATAATCTTAGGATTTCTTGATTTGATGTTAATTTTAGGAGTTTAGTGTTCTTTCGTACCTATTTTTGGTTGTGATTCTCAGAGAGTTCTATATGCTTCAATTCCGTTGAAGCATGTATCATTCTTCTTCCAAACTTGAATTCTAACTGCTTGTCCATCTCTTATCACTAATATCTTGTTACTTTCCCACGTCTTTTCATCTATCATGTTTACCGATGGATCTAACCTTCGTGCTCTCTGTTCTATTCTATCAGGATGTCAAGTGGTACTCGTGGCCAGGGCCGTGGTGGTCGTCACCATGGTGATGATGAACTGCCGCCACCTCCCACAATGGCGCAGGTTCTTCAGAACATTGAGAACAACCGCGTGAGGACTGAACATCTCCTTGAGCGTGTGGCCCAGAACACATAACGTCGTCCCGATGTCTGTGCTACACTTGGAGATTTCCTTAAAGCTCAGCCTCCTACCTTTGGTGAATACAAGGAGCCCCTTGAAGCTGATGACTGGATCCGTACAATTGAGCGTAAGTTTGCTGCTCTCCATGTTCAAGCCAATGACCGTGTGAACTTCACCACCTACCAGCTAGAGGGTGCGGCTGGCGCTTGGTGGGAAGGTTTCTTGGCGTTGCAGGCGCCGGGACATGAGGTCACCTGGGAAGAATTCCGTACTGCCTTTCGTGCTGCCTATATCCCTAAGGCAGTAATGGACATCAAAATAAAGGAGTTCCTGGAACTGTCTCAGGGAAGGCTGAATATCAAGGCTTACGGGCGTGAGTTCACTCGTCTCGCTCGCTATGCCCCTCGAGATGTTACTGATGATGCGGATAAACAAGAGCTATTCCGCAAGGGCCTGAACCCAGCTCTTCGGTATGAGCTGTTACCCTTTAAGTTCCAAACCTTCCAGGATCTGTACAATCAGGCTATCACTTACCCTTTAAGTTCCAAACCTTCCAGGATCTGTACAATCAGGCTATCACCCTTGAGAACAGAAGGAAGGAAATGGATTCTGCTATGAAGTCCGTCTCCGGGGATCCTCGTGCATCTGGCTCTGGCTTCAAGAAGCGTCGTGTGTTCATTCCATATAGCACTGTTCCAAGAGCCCCATATGCACCCAAGCCCGCTGGTTATGTTCCTCGCCCAACTGCACCCCATGCTACTTCGACCTATGGTGGCAGGCAAGGTTATCGTCCCTCAGGTGCTGCTCCAGGGTGACTTATCTGCTACACTTGTGGTCAGCCCGGACACTATGCTTGGGGAGGTCCTCAAAGGAACATTGGTGGTGGAACACCTCCGCCAAAGAAGGATGCTAAACCATCTGGTGCTGGACGTGGTCGTCTGACCCATGTCACTGATGAGGTTGCTGAAGAAGATCCAAGCGTCATCCTTGGTACGCTTCACCTCAACTCAAACCCAGCTACAGTTTTGTTTGATTCCGGAGCATCGCATTCATTCATATCGCAAGGGTTTGCTGAAAAGCATGGTATCCTTCTATAGGAAATGTCTATCTCTATGGAGATTAATACCCCAGGATCTCGTTGGCGGGCCATCTGGACTGCCCTTGAGCCCAGTATTGTTATAGGCTCTTTATCTTATCCCATTTCCCTCATTGCCCTCAAGTCAACTGACCTTGACGTCATCTTGGGTATGGATTGGCTGGTACGGTACAAGGCCGTAATTGACTGTGCAGCCAGATCTGTGGATTTGACCCATCCTTACGGTGAAACTGTTCGGTACTGGTCTCCTTCCTCGGTACCTTCCTCGGCAACATCTTTTCCAAGCTCAGAGTTGTGTGCCATGGACGCCTCACCTACCCTTGAAATTCAAGATGTACGTGAAGGGGTTACGGTGCAGAAACAATAATTTTCTAGCGAGCGAAACCCTAACTAGACAGGATCTATCTATCTAGTACATGCGATAACGGTGTCGGAACGGGTTACATTACCTCCATGTAGACCGATAGCGGGGATTACGCTCCCGCACAAGCGTTGACGATGAAGTCGTACGTAGCCGACCTCGAGGTCGCGGAGAACTTGCCGCGATGTCGGAGTCGATGACGCCGGGGTGTCGACGATGATCTGCGTCGACGGGCGTCGGGCGGAAGAAGGCAGAGCGCCAGCACCGGGGCTGGCGCGCCGGCAGCAGAGGGGGGAGGCGCGGCGGCTGCAGGGGGCGAGACGACGTCGCCCAAGCTCCTCAATAGAGTAGCCTCCGAGCACTCGCAAACATACGGAGCCTAGCGACAACCCCCGGTCATTCAGATCCAGCTGAAATCGCAGGAGTAGATCTTATCTGGAATCCCGCAGAGCAACGGCGCTCTGCGGTATGGCTTAGGTGGAGAGATACCCCCTTCCTCAGCTCGGCGCGGCTCCGACTTGGGAACCACGAGATCGAGAGAGAAATTGGGAATTAATTGAATTTCCTATGAATTAAATCAATTAATATGCCTTGTTATATAAAGGGGGAAGGGGTGTGCCAACCCCCTTGGCTCCCCCATGTGGGACTAAAGGAGGAGAGGGGAGGGGGGGGGGGGGTTCGGCCGAACCCCCCTTGGGCTTGTCCCACTCCTAGTCCAACTAGGACTAGGAGGCCCAAGCCTTCCCCCTTTCCTTGTAGGATGCGGTTTCCCCCTCATGGGCCCTCTTAGGGCCCATTTAGGTGGGAGCCCCCCTTTTTCCTTTATTTAATTAATATTAAATTAATATAAAAATCCCATTAATTCATAATTAATATATTTATATATAATTCAATATCCCATGACTCCGAAACTATTTCGGAACCACCCGAACAACTTTCGGACATTCTCGGAACCATTCCATAGCTCCCCGGAACTCCTTCCGGACCACCGGAACTCTTTCCGGATCAATTTTCTCTCTCCAATAAAAACCTATAGAATTCCAGAACCTATCTCCTAGCGTCGCTAAGACCTTAAGTTTGTTACGCTACGGTTCGGGAACACTCCAGACATGGTCGAGACACTCTGCTCACCAATGATCGTCAGGGATACCTGGAAATATATGACGACCCCTGTGCATTCCACGAATATCGTCGTTGAACCATAAGTATGATATTCATTCCCTTTGTCTCTGCGATACTACCTTGTCCGAGATATGATCGTAGACACACCGATGCCTTTGCTGTATCTCGTTACCGATGAAGGTTATTAACTCGTCTGTGATATTACCATCTCCATGACCTAGTCATAAGCTGCGCAGCTATATAGATGCAATGTCACCGAGTGGGCCCAGAGTATCTTTCCATTACAAGAATGAACAAATCCCGCTCTTGATCCTTACGTCTCGATGCTCTTTCGGAATACCCAAGATGGACACCGTTATTGTCATGCTATATAAGACACAACGTTTGATGCTCTCAAAGCACTCCTACGAAGCAACAATAAGTACGGTCTCACGGTCTAAGGAATAAGCTATCTATTGCAAATGACAAACATCGTAATACGATCTTATTGCAATACTTTGCGTATGTCCATCACCTTATTCCACTAACAAGATGACCCCATTGTCAACCGACGTCATTGTCCTTGATCGGGAATCTCGATCAACTGTTGCCCAATGGACTAGCTCATATAGAGGCTTGCTAGGGACCTGGTTGTCTATGTATCACACGTGTATTAACAATTCTCAGTTATAGCATAATACGCAAACCTATTATAAACTCATGAGATAACACAATAAATACTACTTATTTATTTGCCTCTAGGGCATATCTCCTTCAGTCTCCCACTTGCACTAGAGTACAAATAAACTAGCTGCATTTTACTTTATCAGAATCCCTCATCAAATAAGAATCATTTGATAATGCTTGCTCGTGAAAAAGTGTTACTGCACAATCCATGATTGTACATGCTTTTGCGATTCACTGGTATCAACTTGTTTGATATCACCATGTTGTCTAACAACATATATGCAAATACCGTAACTAAGTGAGACTTCTGCTTCCCAGCGCTTACTCTGATTATACCAACCAGATAACTGCCCTGAAAAACACACTCAGCCATGCAGAGCCCCTTGTAAAAATTACAAACTCGCGATACCTACATCCTTTTACACCAATGTAGAAAAACTTGACATTCAAATGTCAATCCCTTAACTAACGCACTTCTACTACCAGTAAATTCCAAATTTACTTTTATAATTGCTCTTATTCCAAGAACATCGGTTACATTTCATCGAGCAGATAATATGGTTTCTGTATGATGTCTAATATATATACATAATAGACCCACATGTCATACAACCATTACTTTCATGCATCAATACTCTTAATGATCAATTGGATTCCAAAGGATCATTCTTTTGATTCTGCTCTGACTCCTCAGATATAATCCAACACAACTCGACTAACTATTTAAAATTCCCGTTCTATTTCCAAATAGACACTATCTTTAAAATAGTTTCACAACTTCATCCTATTCTATTGGTACAGTTTCACAATGTGTTAACTACACAAGATGAATTCGATTCCCACTCAAACTATGTCTCCACATATTTGACAACACACGCTCCCACTCAAAAACGTGTTATCCACATATTCGAGTTCCTGAGCTCCTACTCAAAAATATGTTCCATACATATTCCACCTGAGTAAACTAACTACGACTCCCACTTAATTCGACATTTAGGTCAAACCAAAATCATTGATCTATCATCAATTCGAATTTTAGACAAACTATAGTATTACATTAATACAAATCCCTCAGACTTCAAGCATGTCTACATAAATGTAGTCAACAAATTTGATCTTGTCCAAGACACATTTCTCGACAAGACATGCCACCGCGTCTTTCTTATAGTCACATTTCTCATATAACACCTTACATGACGATTAAACAATCTTATTCCTCTAATAAGAATTGCAGCAACAATTACTCTCTTAATCCTTTCAAATGCAACTTTGGATTTACAGGCTCAAAAAGCCTTTGTTCGTATTCCGATATTTTCTCAACTTTCTTCGTATTCATAAAGTGCACCTTGATCTGTCAACAAGATCTGAAATACTTAATACAGTGCTGTGACCTGACAGCAATATTAAATATAACAACACTTTATTTAGAAGTTTCTTTATGAAAATATTATGATCTTTATGAAGAGGATTGCAAGCAGAAAACAATTTTCTAGTCTCCCTCACTCTTAATCACTAAACTTTCAATAGCAGACATATACTCTTTGGAACACCTTCCAACATAAGTCTGATATTTATTCCAAACTTCTAATTCCAATCCATAAACCATAATTCGAAAATTCATATTTTCCTCGGAATTACATAGACAACAAACTGAACTTTGTTTCTTATTGATTTTGGAATACACTCTCATCTAATGCGAGCAATATACAAAGAACTACTCATGTATATTCTGAATTATCGCATAATCATATACACGTCGACACTACTGTCGATCCTACGAATTCTCGTTGAGAAATATATCTATTTTTCTAAAGTGGACATCGACTATAATGTTTTGAACGTATTAGGAGATTCTAAGACTGATTCTGACAGGCCACACTTTATTTAAAATAGAGCATGATTATAATTCCCCACATATCACTATATATGACATTATAATTATGTGAAGCAAATCACCACAAGCCTTTTGCGTTGAAAGCATAATTCAAAAATACTGTCCTTTGATCGAATTTCGTGAATACAATTTTCACCAATCTTTCTTCTGAAAAACCCCATTTGATCTATTATCAAATTAATTTCAGACTCCATAATTTATCGGGCAAATACTCCTATTTACCAAAATCATGGAAGAATTCTGTTCATGCAATAACACCATTGATTAATCATTAAAATGACTCTCAATCAATTTCTTCTAGTATTGCAACTTCAATGCTGCATCTCAAACTTAGTCAATTTTGGCACTCGAAATACTTAAATGGACCAAAAATATCCATTACTTCTTTCATTGCCTTTATGACTAAATTCGATGGCGTTTGTTCTAGCAATAGAACCTTTGTTCATGGGACAGGCTATTTAATCATATCTACAATTATGAATACTTATCATACAATCAATGTAACTGAGATGTGGAAACTTTATTCATAAGATAAAACAACTGACTTGTTCCATAACATAAAACAACTGAACTTGTCTTATTACATGAATAACTTTGTCTTGCAACAATCAAGACACACACACTCGCTCACTATTACAAAAGATCGTATCAAAAACTATTAATGATAAGTATGATAACTTGAGTACGTGGACACCAAAAGGCCATCAACTCCTTGACTACCAGCTTCAGCGCCAGGTCACATCAAACTGCGCCGCATATACGTGATAATCAGGACCTGTTTCACAAACAGAGCAATCATCAAAAATTTCATCATATTCCATGGGCGAATTCATAATTCTCCATATATCAAATATATGCCTGTAGCATCGAAGATCTCTCCTTCGATGGAATCAACCTTCAAAGACTGGAACTCACGTATAAACACGTAGAAGTTCATATCGTCGGCTTTCAAAATGTACTTACGTACATGCTTTTCATAGCTAGAAGGTAGAGATATCAGGACAGTCCGAATGGCGCAAGAATCCGCCATCCAGTAATCGAAGACCATCGTCAGCTGGAAGTAGATGTCATACAATCTCTTCAAATGTGTCTTCAGACAGGTATGCTCCTCCATGTGAATGGTCTGGAACATTCTAAGCTGCCTGAATTGCTCACGCTTTAATTCATCCCCGAAGTGTGTCTTTATCGCATCCATCATGACGCTTGGCTCCTTGCGTCGAAACATCTCTTTCAACTCGGGTGCCACGCATACGGTCATGGTGATCTCCACTTCAATGAATATGTCTCGACGCCTACGGAAATCATCTTCCTCCTCCTCGCTTGCAGAATCTCCTGGTCCTTCTCCTAATGGTTCATCGAGAACATATAGAATGTTGTTGTGTTCGAGAATGTTTCTAAAACCCTTGTACCATCTGATGAAGTTGGACCCGTCGGCTTCTAATGTAGCATCCGGGCTCTTGAGGAAGTAACCGAAGTATAGTTGCGTAGTTTACAGATGTGATCGCAAAAGAGGTAAGGTTAAGTTTATAATATGTAGGTGAGTTTTAGTCCTATAATCTCATTATCAAAAACACACCACACCAAGATTATTATCCCTAAAATAATAGTGGCGATGACACGACCCCCATCCACTACACCACCCCCGATCATCACGGCCGGCAGCACAGCTTCAAAGGTGGACATAAAATGTCGATCATAACAACTCTATGACTCGTGCTCGATCTTTCGATCTTCCCGTGTTCCGAGGCCATACCTCTGAGTATGCTAGGCTCGCCAATCAAACCTCGAAGACCTGCGCGTGCAACATGGCTTACACCCACTGTATGCGAACGACGAGATGTGTGACACCCGATCATCACGGCCTGCCTCATAACGTAGAACTTTCTTGGTGGTGCGCAACGAGGGAGAACACAATTTTGGTATTTTGTTAGGGATCATCCTATTCATGATGCTACCGTTGTATATCTAGCATATAAGCAATCCATAGGATGCACACACAACAGCACACAATAATGATGCAATGAAGTGCGATGTGACATGGTCGATGCGCCTGGACCTTCATGGCGCCATGTGCCTGGCCCCCGGCGCCCCGGCATGGCTCCGAGTCTACAGAGCCCTCCATTGCCTCCGACAGTACGAGTAATATCAAAACTTACCGTAACCATGTCACATAAAATAACGCCTCTGCAAAACAAAGTTAGACGCCTCCAGCTTTATTTAGTTTTGCAAGTTTTACGTGGCAAATAGGCTTATTCGTAAGAGAATCGCTTCCCTACCTACGAACTTTGTACCACAACGTCGATCGTATAATTGCATGTTTAAGCATCCCTTTCGGGCCCTCCATTGAAAATGCTTTGCCGACTAGAGAGAGAGAAACAGACACCCGCCAGCCACAGATACGGTGCAAGCCGTATGTCAGTAGTGGAACCAGTCTCGCGTAAGCGTACGCGTAAAGTCGGTCCGGGCCGCTTCATCAACTCAATACCGAAGGCATCGTAAGTGCACGCTAGAGGGTAGCAAATATAAGAAAGACGCCCTCATTCAACATGAGTTCTAACCGTACCAGCAGTACTACGCATAGATCGGCTATGGTACCACTGAAGGGGTTACGGTGCAGAAAACAATAATTTTCTAGCGAGCGAAACCCTAACTAGCCAGGATCTATCTATCTAGTACATGCGATAACGGTGGCGGAACGGGTTACATTACCTCCATGTAGACCGATAGCGGGGATTACGCTCCCGCACAAGCGTTGACGATGAAGTCGTACGTAGCCGACCTCGAGGTCGCGGAGAACTTGCCGCGATGTCGGAGTCGATGACGCCAGGGTGTCGACGATGATCTGCGTCGACGGGCGTCGGGCGGAAGAAGGCAGAGCGCCAGCACCGGGGCTGGCGCGCCGACAGCAGAGGGGGGAGGCACGGCGGCTGCAGGGGGCGAGACGACGTCGCCCAAGCTCCTCAATAGAGTAGCCTCCGAGCACTCGCAAACATACGGAGCCTAGCGACAACTCCCGGTCATTCAGATCCAGCTGAAATCGCAGGAGTAGATCTTATCTGGAATCCCGCAGAGCAACGGCGCTCCGCGGTATGGCTTAGGTGGAGAGAGATCCCCTTCCTCAGCTCGGCGCGGCTCCGACTTGGGAACCACGAGATCGAGAGAGAAATTGGGAATTAATTGAATTTCCTATGAATTAAATCAATTAATGTGCCTTGCTATATAAAGGGGGAAGGGGTGTGCCAACCCCCTTGGCTCCCCCATGTGGGACTAAAGGAGGAGAGGGGAGGGGGGGTTCGGCCGAACCCCCCTTGGGCTTGTCCCACTCCTAGTCCAACTAGGACTAGGAGGCCCAAGCCTTCCCCCTTTCCTTGTAGGATGCGGTTTCCCCCTCATGGGCCCTCTTAGGGCCCATTTAGGTGGGAGACCCCCTTTTTCCTTTATTTAATTAATATTAAATTAATGTAAAAATCCCATTAATTCATAATTAATATATTTATATATAATTCAATATCCCATGACTCCGAAACTATTTCGGAACCACCCGAACAACTTTCGGACATTCTCGGAACCATTCCATAGCTCCCCGGAACTCCTTCCGGACCACCGGAACTCTTTCCGGATCAATTTTCTCTCTCCAATAAAAACCTATAGAATTCCAGAACCTGTCTCCTAGCGTCGCTAAGACCTTAAGTTTGTTACGCTACGGTTCGGGAACACTCCAGACATGGTCGAGACACTCTGCTCACCAATGATCGTCAGGGATACCTGGAAATATATGACGACCCCTGTGAATTCCACGAATATCGTCGTTGAACCATAAGTATGATATTCATTCCCTTTGTCTCTGCGATACTACCTTGTCCGAGATATGATCGTAGACACACCGATGCCTTTGTTGTATCTCGTTACCGACGAAGGTTATTAACTCGTTTGTGATATTACCATCTCCATGACCTAGTCATAAGCTGCGCAGCTATATAGATGCAATATCACCGAGTGGGCCCAGAGTATCTTTCCATTACAAGAATGAACAAATCCCGCTCTTGATCCTTACGTCTCGATGCTCTTTCGGAATACCCAAGATGGACACCATTATTGTCATGCTATATAAGACACAATGTTTGATGCTCTCAAAGCACTCCTACGAAGCAACAATAAGTACGGTCTCACGGTCTAAGGAATAAGCTATCATACTCTTATCTATTGCAAATGACAAACATCGTAATACGATCTTATTGCAATACTTTGCGTATGTCCATCACCTTATTCCACTAACAAGATGACCCCATTGTCAACCGACGTCATTGTCCTTGATCGGGAATCTCGATCAACTGTTGCCCAATGGACTAGCTCATATAGAGGCTTGCTAGGGACCTGGTTGTCTATGTATCACACGTGTATTAACAATTCCGATTAATACAGCTATAGCATAATACGCAAACCTATTATAAACTCATGAGATAACACAATAAATACTACTTATTTATTTGCCTCTAGGGCATATCTCCTTCAGTTCGGGTGGTTTGTGATTTTCCATTTTCCTGAGGAGTTGCCTTGTATGCCACCTGATCGAAGTGTGGAGTTTGTTATTGAGTTGGTTCCTGGAACTGCTCCAGTCTCCAAAAGACCTTACCGCATGCCTAAGGAAGAGTTGGTTGAGTTAAAGAGACAGCTAGAGGAGATGGAAGGAAAGGGATTTATCTAACCTAGCACCTCTTCTTGGTGATGCCCTGCACTCTTTGTTAAGAAGCGGGACACCAACATTCCTCGATTGGTGGTTGATTATCGACCGTTGAATGCCGTGACAATCAAGAACAAGTACCCTCTTCCTCGGATCAATGATCTATTTGACCAACTAGCTGGTGCTACTGTCTTCTCCAAGATGGATCTGAGGTCCGGTTATCATCAAATCAAAATTCGGGAGGAAGACATTCCAGAGACGGCATTTCAGACTCGTTATGGTCTCTATGAGTATACCGTGATGTCCTTTGGTCTTACAATGCTCCAGCCACTTTTGTGCGGCTTCTGAAATCAGTATTCATGGAGTACCTTGACAAGTTCGTCGTGATCTACATCGACGATATCCTAATCTATTCCAAAACCGAACAAGAACACGCAGAGCATCTGCGTTTGGTGTTGACTAAGCTTCGTGAGCATCGTCTTTATGCCAAGTTCTCCAAGTGTGAATTCTGGTTGAAAGAGCTTATCTTTCTTGGCCATGTTGTGTCTGCCGATGGTGTTACCGTCATTCCGGAGAAAGTTCAATCTGTTCTGGATTGGGAGACACCTAAATCAGCTAAAGAGATTCGGAGTTTTCTCGGACTTGCTGGTTATTACCGTCGCTTTATTGAGAATTTTTCCAAGATTGCAAAGCCTATGACTGATCTTCTCAAGAAAGGAAAGAAGTTTGAATGGTCAGAAAAAGGCCGAAGAAAGCTTCCAGATTTTGAAAACTAAGTTGAGTACTGCTCTAGTTCTTGTTCTCCCTGATACAAGCAAGGATTTTGTTGTCTTCTGTGATGCTTCTCTTCAGGGGCTCGGATGTGTGTTGATGCAAGATGGTCATGTGGTGGCCTATGCCTCTCGGCAATTGAAACCACATGAGCTAAACTATCCAAACCATGATCTAGAGTTGTCTGATGTTGTACATGCTCTAAAGCAATGGCGGCATTATCTCTTTGGTAATCGCTGCGAGATCTATTCGGATCATCAAAGTCTGAAGTATCTATTCACCCAGCCGGATCTGAATCTCCGACAGAGAAGATGGTTGGAACTCATCAAGGACTATGATTTGGGTCTCAATTACCAACCTGGCAAAGCGAATGTTGTTGCTGACGCGCTAAGTCGGAAGTCTTACTGCAACAATCTGATGCTCAAGAAAGCTCAACCCTCCCTCCATGAGGAATTTGTGAGAATCAACCTTGAAATTGTTCCTAGTGGATTCCTTGCAAATCTAGAGGTGAAACCCTCTCTTGAACAACGGATCATAGCTGCCCAAAAGAATGATTCTGATATCACCCAGATCAAGCGGAACATTGCTGACGGAGCAGCTACATGCTTCACCATCGATGATCAAGGTACCGTTTATTTCGGCAAACGTCTAGTGGTGCCAAAGAAACAAGATCTGAAACAACTTATCCTTCGAGAAGCTCATGAGTCACCTCTTTCCATCCATCCTGGTGGCACTAAGATGTATAGGGATCTTCTTCAAAGATTCTGGTGGTCCCGGATGAAGCGAGAAATTGCTAAGTTTATGGCAGAATGTGACGTTTGTCGTCGCGTTAAAGCTGAACATCAAAGGCCAGCTGGTACCCTTCAACCCCTTTCTATTCCTGTCTATAAGTGGGATGAAGTTGGTATGGATTTCATCACTGGTCTTCCAAAGACTCAAAAGGGAAACAATGCTATCTGGGTAGTCGTGGACCGCCTTTCTAAGGTTGCTCACTTCCTTCCCATTTGAGAAGATATTACCGCTATTCAACTTGCAGATCTGTATGTCTCCCGGATAGTTGTTCTTCATGGTATCCCGAAGAAGATTATTTCTGACCGTGGAAGTTTGTTTACCTCCAAGTTCTGGTCTAGTTTCCAACAAGCTATGGGAACACATCTTTCCTTTAGCACCGCTTATCATCCTCAAACCGGCGGTCAGACAGAACGAGTCAATCAGATTATTGAGGACATGTTAAGAGCCTGTGTCCTATCCTTCGGAAAGAATTGGGAGAAGTGTCTTCCATTCGCTGAATTTAGTTACAACAACATCTTTCAAGCTAGCATTGGTATGGCACCCTTCGAAGCTTTGTATGGCAGGAAATGTCGTACTCCTTTGAATTGGTCCGAAACCGGTGAAAGATCACTCTTTGGGCCAGATATCATAAAAGAAGCAGAAGATCAAGTCAATATCATCCGTGAGCGTCTCAAAACAGCTCAGTCTCGTTAGAAGAGCTACTATGACAGCCATCATCAAGATGTTCGCTATGAAGTTGGCGAGCATGCCTATCTCAGGGTCACTCCTTTTCGGGGTGTCCGTCGTTTCGGTATCAAAGGCAAACTGGCTCCTCGCTATGTTGGTCCCTTTCACATTCTTGCTAAGCGCGGAGAGCTTGCCTACCAGTTGGAACTACCCTCAAAGTTTCCAGACGTCCATGACGTCTTTCATGTTTCTCAGCTGAAGCGTTGCTTCAAAAATCCCATCCGTGGTGTTGATCATGAGACTCTTGACCTTCAGGAGGATTTAACCTATCGTGAATGTCCTATCCGTATCCTTGATGAAGCCGAGCGTATAACTCGTCGTCAGAGCATCAAGTTCCTCAAAGTTCAGTTGTCCCATCACTCTGAGGAGGAAGCAACCTGGGAACGCGAAGATCGTCTCCGATCCGAGTATCCCGATTTCTTTTCTAAAACCTAGGAATCTCGGGGCGAGATTCTTGTAAGGAGGGTAGATCTGTAACATCCCAAGTTTGCTAAATAGAAATAAAAGGTGTGTTCTGAGCATTGCATGCATCTCATTTAATTTGGACAGGAATTTGCAATTAAAAATTACATGTTTGCTTTTGCAAGAAAGGGTTAAACTCTTGTTATTCTTGGTGAACTCAAAAATTTCCAAATTTTCAAAATCCAAGACTGCCATTGGCTTCCTTGTGAAATTTTGAATCTCCCAGTATTTTTCTACAAATTTTTCTCTTTACAGAAAGGCCCCAATCTATTTAAATAAGCAACCAGGGGCCTGTTTGTGAAGAAATCTGGCAAATATTTTATTTCCCAGGGGGTTTTCCAGAAGAAGGAGTCGTCCTCTTCCTTCTGACGGCGCGAGCGCACCATGGCTTCTGCTCCGCCGTCCCCCGCCATGGCTTCGTCAAGATTCTCGCCGCCGCCCTTCCCCGGACTACAAGAAGACCTCCTCCGTCGTGGGGAAACCCTAGCTTCTCTTCTCTCCTCCATTTCTTCCCCAAAACGCCAGCCCTAGCTTTCGGGGCCGGTGAAAAATTCCGGCGATTCCGGCCACCTCCAGCTCCGGCGAGCAGCTCCAGAGCACCGCCGTGCTCCGCTCTCCCTTGTTCCCCAGCCGTTCGTGCAGGAACTCAAGGAAAAAAACCGAGGAAATCGTCGAACTCCTCTGTCGGGTCCGCCGCCGTCGAGCTCAGGTTCCGGCGAACCTCGGCCTCCCCTCGACTCCCCGACCCTTCTACGAGCTTCACGGTGAGCTACTGGTCCTCATGGACCTTCCCTCTCTCTCATGTTCGCTTTGGTTCTTCCGGCCGACCGACTGCAGCTCCGTTCGCCGCTCCGCCGCGCCGTGGGCGCTCTCCGGTGACGTTTTCGGCGAGGCGCCGCCACTCTTTGGTCCGCCCAAGCCTCCACTACCAACTGCCGCGGAGGAATTGCTCCAATTTCTCCAGGAACGAGCAAATCGTGCTCGGCAGGGAGGATTTGGCGTTGATGACGTCAGCTGAGGTCATCATTTCTTTTTAATTTCTGAAAATCATTTGTTCCTTTTCTGTAATTGTTTAATTATATGACATGTGGGACCATGATGTAAGGGTTTTAATAATTTCCATTACTATTTTCTGAAAATGATTAAAACTATGACATGTGGGGCCAATTTATTTAAATAAATTTGAAATTTGAATTAAATTGTTTAAACTTTGAAAATTCATAACTAATTCATTTTAAATCAGAAAAATATGATTTTTATATCAAAATGTTCAGAAAAATAAAATCTATTCAACTATAATTTAATCATACCTATTTCATACAATGAAAATAATGTTATTAGTCTCAGCTTAATAAACCCTAATTTTAATATGGGTATGTTTTATACACCCATTTAATCTGATGCTTGCATCTAGGGTATCCTAAATGCAATGTCATTCATGTGATTGTGCATTGTATCAATAATGTCTTGATTGTGTCATTCCTTTCCGGTATTTGGTTCTTCACGATAGGAGAGCTACTGAAGAGCAAGGCAAGCATAACCTCTTATCTGCACATATAAGATTTCCAAAGTATTTGATTCTTGAGTTATGCATACGGTTCAAAGATGTTTTTGTCAAGGTATAGAGTGTCACCTGCGTTGCATCGCTGCTTAGACTTGCTTAGTTGTTTCTTTCTCTACACAGTCGAGAAGGTTGAGGTGGAATGGGAATGCATGATTTATTTATTGTTAAAGACTTGGACGAGAGGCCACATTGGGATTGGGGTGAGTTGTCTCGTTCTCGTCGGCAATAGGAACTGAGTTCCTGGGTTCGGAATCAAGACTATTCGTGCATCCACACGGGGCTCGGAAACCCCTCGACTCCAACTTGCCTAGCCTACTACGTGAAGCCACTAGTTCGAGTGTTCCATTTGCGTGTGTGGTAAAATGGTTTGAGGAGAAAAATTAGGGCTCGGGTCAGGAGAGTGTGACGCTCTGATCTTGACCCTGGCAACCCGCACTAGGGATCGCTGAGATGGCGGTCTGACCTACTGATGTGTCTCATGGACATAGGCGAAGCTTGGGAAAGGTCGTGGCCAACCCTCCAGCCGGCACTCCCAGGTAGAGTGCTAATGTCTGGCGCATCGGTTAGTTGGCGCGTGTGGGTAGTTACACCCCCTGCAGGGTAAATCTTTTCGGAAAGCCGTGTCCACGGTTATGGACGACTTGGTACCTCATTTCGGTGATCATAGCCAACTTAAAACTAATCATAAAACTGTCAACTAAGGGTGGTTAGGATTGCTCCCTCGGGTTGAGCGAGGGGGTGATTCTTGTGGGTGGTGCAAACGATGACATCCTGGTGGCTACAGAAGATGGAGGATGAAGTCAGAGGTGTTACCTACTTACCCCATTTTAAAAGTCCACCGATGCGAGATTCTCTCCTTCCTCGATTTGAAAATAAAGATGGCTTTACGCAAAGACTTCATTCATACTCTATGAAGGGGCCGATATATAACAGGTTAACTAAGTCTTGTTGAGTACCCCCTGTTCTCAGCTTTGCGCACTTTTTGGACAGGTGAAGGTTCCTACTCCACTGCTGGTTTCTACATGGACATCGACGAGTGAATCGGGGTTCCCGGGCAGCAGACTGGAATCGATGGGCGGGACGTCGCTTATGTTATGGCCTCTTAGGCCTTTTGGTTCTTGTTATGTAGCATAACATAATTTGCTTTCGTTGTTTGGTGTACTGTTGGGTCAGTGACCTCTGCTTGTAATTTTGCTATCTTCGCTCTGCTAAGAGTTTGTATAATATTGCTTTGAGTCGTAGAGTCACTGTTGTGTTACTGAATGTTCAACTGTTGGCTCTCGAGATCGAGGTTAGGCTTGTATCAGATGGATATCTGGGATTTGTCTAGCCTGGCTCTCGGGGGTGCTACAGTGCAAGACCCCGTGATCCTCTTCTACGACAATACGGGTGCCATTGCTAACGCCAAGGAGCCAAGGTCTCACTCCACCGCCAAACACATTATCCGACGCTTCCATGTGATACGTCAGTACGTACAAGGAGGCGATGTGAAGATTTGCAAAGTGCACACGGATCTGAATGTGGCAGATCCGCTGACGAAGCCTCTCCCGCTTGACAAGCATGAAAACTACCAGTTAGCTATAAGTGTTAAGCTTTTACCAAGTTGTAATCTAGATTAATTTGTACTCTGGTGCAAGTGGGAGACTGAAGGAGATATGCCCTAGAGGCAATTAATAAAGTGTATTCTTTATCATATCTTGTTTGTTCATAATAGGTTTTTGTGTCATGCTATAACCGTATTAAGCGGAAACATTAATACGGGTGCGATGCGTAAACAACCAGGTCCCTAGTAGCCTCTACTAAGACTAGTTTCATTGCGCGATTGATGATCGAGGTTTCCTGATCATAGGGCATGGCGCCGGTCGGCAATGTAAGTCATATCGTTGGAGAACGATGTGATGGACATACCCAGATTTGGAGGACGTAGTCGTTACGCCTTTGACCGTGAGATTAACTCTTATTGTTATTCCTGAAAGATACTTTGATCGCACCAAACGTCGTATCTTATTTAGTATGACAATAACGGTGCTATTTTTGGGTATCGGAAAGGAGTAGTTGAGACGAGGGGTCAAGAGCGGGATGTGCCAGTCCGCATAGCAGGATAGATACTCTAGTGCCCACTGGGTGAGATCATGTCTAATGAGCTTGCAAGCATGTGACTAGGTCACGGTGATATGAAATCATAGACGAGTAGAAGATAGCGTTATCGGTAACGAGGTCAAGCTAGGTATGGAGATATCTATGGTACGACGCTCGGACAGGCTAAGTATCGCTATGGCAAAAGGTTTAATACTTTGTGTTCAGATTTGATAGATGAAAGTCATTTGTTATATCACAGGGATTAATTCATTGGGTCCAGGTCTACGAGTTAGTCGTTGATTATGGAGGAGTCTTGATCCTACATGTTATTATATCGAACCGCTAGGGTAACACACTTAAGGGGTTTCGACAAGACAACCGGAAAGGAAAGAGATCACCGAGAATGTCCCGGGAGGGGTCCGATGGAGATCGAGCAGCGACGAAAGAGTTTTCGGAGCTACAATAAATTATATATAATATGTTTGATATTAATTAGTGTAATTAATGTGCAAATATGATTTTATATATTTATTTTCGAATTTATTTAGTCTGATTTCTCTAAATGGGCCTTCTGGACGAAAGAAGGTCCAAGAGGGGAAAAATCCTAGGGAATTCGGTGGGAGGCTTCGAGGCCGGCCTACGTGGGCCAAATGGGGCCCACCAGGGCCGGCGCACCAGCCATGCCGCACCAGGCTATGTGGGGATAGTCCCAGATTGCCTGTTGAGCAGGTTGGCTCCCCCTTCAGAGCCTATATAAGAAGGGGCACCCCTGGCTTTTTAATTCACCAACTAATTTTCCAATTCTCTCTCGACTTCGTGACTCCCTTTGTTGGAGTTGCGCCGAGTTGAGAGGGGGATCTCTTCCAGCATAGCCCGCTGTCACGCTGCTGGTGTTCCGGTCCAAGTCTTTCGCTGCTCGTACTGGACTGGATCTTCGGAGGCCGTCTTTTCCACCGTACGTGTGTAACACCCTGCGAGGTGCAGCGCTAGCGGTACTCGGAGGTCTGCTTCCTCTACACGACCTTGAGGTCGGCTTCATCGGTCTTTATCGACAACGTTTGTGCGGGAACGTAATCCCCGTTTTCAGTCTACAAGGATATGTATTCCGATCTCCGTTCGTACTACTATATCTACATAGAATAAATCTTGGCATGTTTTAGGGATATCGTTGGTAGGAAATTTTTTGTTTTCTGCACACGATCCCATTCAATCTAAACGACATTTTATAAAACTTACTGTGATTTTAGTTGCTTTATAAATCTAGAAACATGACAACTCAATTCCTATGTTTTTTTTATATTTATACGTTTTTACTTCCTATGTTCCAAATGGGTCCGTACATTCTGGACCTGCAATAGTTCATTTGATTTTTAAGTAAAAAAAGTTTAATCTTATTTGTTCAGCTGTACTACTATCAACATGGCCGGTCAAGATTGCCACATTTTGGCTTCTCTCCCCACATCGAGCGCCATAGCTTCCTTTGAGTGATCCTGAAGCCAGCGATCATGCAGTCACCGGATAGCCTGCGGAGAATCGCAGGACCCCGAGGCACCACCCCGATCGAGAAGAGAGAGCGCAGCCAGAGAGAAGATCTGGAGACCCAATTATAGTACCAGAACAGATTAGTTTGGAACAGCAATCCAAAACATCTCAAGTTGGAACTTCCCTCAAGTTGGAAGCAGTATATATGGCTATTCTTGAATCCAGCTGCCACAAGATTCAACCCCATGATCTATCGCTCTGACCCAACACGCGTTTCGACGCAGGATCTTGAGACCTCATGAGATAACATAAACAATCTTCAATATGGAGTCATGGACGTAGGTTAATCTGGCTAAACCGTAATCTAAATCATCGACATGCATTGCAATCGTACTACTAGTATAAATTGCAGCCGAGAGAAGATGAGAAATTCAGCTGTTTTGGCAACACCGAGGACGATGCCTTCGTCGTCTCCATCATCACGCGCGGGTTTGCTTCTCGCCTTCTCCGTCGTCTGGTTCTCCAGCCATGCGGCCCTTGCACTTGCAGCCGCTCACCCTGACTACGCCGACGCGCTGGCCAAGTCGTTGCTCTTCTTCCAGGGGCAGAGGTCCGGCCGCCTGCCGCCGGACCAGACCGACACTTGGAGGTCCACCTCTGCCACGTCCGACGGCTCCGCCGCAAACGTGAGCAAATAAGCAATGCGATCACTTCTTGCTGCTGCAACAATGGTCAACCTGTTGACAGTGCAATTGAGTTTTGTTGACTGTGGTTGGACGCGACAGGTTGACCTCACCGGCGGGTACTACGACGGCGGCGACAACGTCAAGTTCGGCTTCCCGATGGCGTTTACCACGACAATGCTGTCGTGGAGCATCATCGAGTACGGCGGGCGGATGCAGGGGCGCGTGCACGACGCGCGCTCCGCGGTCCGGTGGGCGACGGACTACCTCCTGAAGGCTGCCATGACGACCCCGGGCACGCTCTACGTCGGCGTGGGCGACGCCGACGCGGACCACCGCTGCTGGGAACGGCCGGAGGACATGGACACGCCGCGGACCGTGTACTCGGTGTCGGCGTCCGCCCCGGGCTCCGACGTCGCGGGGGAGACCGCGGCCGCGCTCGCCGCGGCCAGCGTGGTCTTCAAGGCCGCCGACCCGGCATACTCCAGGAGGCTGGTCGCGGCGGCAAGGGACGTGATGGCCTTCGCTTGGCAGCACCAGGGGAAGTACAGCGACCACGTCGGCGGCGGCGTGAGCAACTACTACCCGTCCTATTCTGGCTTCAAGGTAACAATTCAGATCCTTCACCGACGATCGATCATTACGCGGTTGTCTGTTCCTTGTCACGATATTGCAAACGTGTTGCAGGACGAGCTCCTATGGGGATCCGCATGGCTTCTGTGGGCGACGAAGAACACCTCCTACCTCACCGACGTCATCTCCCTCGGCGCTAACGACGGCGCCGACATGTTCAGCTGGGACAACAAGCTCGCCGGAGCGCGCGTCCTTCTGTCACGGGTAACAAAACACATCTCAGGTGTCACATAGTACAAAAATTCACAAACTCCTTTCTCTTCACTCTGCGTGCATCTGAGCAGAGGGCTCTGCTGAACGGCGACAAGAGGCTGGACTCGTTCACGCGCCAAGCGGAGGATTTCATCTGCCGCATCCTCCCCAAGTCCACCTCCCCGTCGTCCACGACGTCGTACACGACGGGCGGCCTGATGCACCGGTCGGACGACGCCAACCTGCAGTACGTGGCCTCCGCCAGCTTCCTCCTCACCACCTACGCCAAGTACATGGCCACCTCCAAGCGAGCCGCCATGTCCTGCCAGAACGTCCCCGTCACCTACAAGGCCCTGAGGGCCGTGGCCAAGAGGCAGGTGGACTACGTGCTGGGGGTAAACCCGCTGGGGATGTCCTACATGGTGGGCTACAGCGCGCGGTCACCGCGGCGGATCCACCACAGGGCGTCCTCCATGCCGTCCGTGGCCGTGCGCCCGGCGCACATCGGCTGCCAGGAGGGGTTCAACAGCTACCTCTACGCCACCGACGATAACCCCAACGTGCTCACCGGCGCCGTCGTCGGCGGTCCGGACCAGAACGACGCGTTCCCGGACGACCGCGCCGACTACGCCCGGTCGGAGCCCACCACGTACACCGCCGCGCCCCTCGTCGGCTGCCTCGCCTACTTCGCCGGGAGCTACAAGAACAACTGATGCACGCCTAGTACTTCTCTTTTTGATTAGCTGATCGTCAAGGAAGTTCGCATGAAATTGCAAGTCCCCACTACTAATATAATCATTCTCAGCTCTGCTACGTGAAAATCACGTCAGGGTTTCACGCGTAGAGTTTAGCCATTTGGGCTCGTATAGTTCAGTTTCCAAGGATTATCCGGAATAACCAAATGGGAGTTGCTTATGTCTCGGACGTCTGATTTTTTTTAAAGTCTCAATCAATTCAGAAAAGTGCAACTGACACGAGTTGGTAGAAAAGTGCAAGTGTAGTTTTCTACCTGAAAAGTGCAACCGTTTCATATTTTTGTGGGTTCCTGAGACTTAAGAAAAATCTCAGGCACATAAGAATTAACAAAATCGTTACCAAATACTAGGATCAATAGACGTCTACAAATTTGTGGTCAATGGTCAGTAAAAGTAGAGAACGCGAAACTCTGGTTCACATGGTTCCACGTGTCCAGTTCACTGTCCAACCAAGTATGCGTCTTGTGTTTGGCTGAACAAAGGAATCAGTAAGGATGTAAAAACAGACCTGTTTATCCCATTTTTTTCTTTGTTTTATATTTGTAGTATATTTTTGTTTTAAAAATTCTATACTACACATGTATAAAATGAAGAAAAAGTGTGACGAACTGATCCCGTTCTCGCATCCCTAGGAATCACGGATCATCCCGTGGAATATCTCGTGCGTACCTGCAGCATATCAAAATAAGAAACCTAGGATCTACCGCTAAGGCGTCAACCACCACCACGACGTATATGAACAGAAATGTCCCTTTTCATTTTTCAGTCAAGACAAATTTAGATGGACCATAATGAATTTACGGTACTCCCGACCTCTAAATCCTCATATGTACAACCATAATTTTCTTATAAAAAGATGCCAATTTTGGTCAACATCATACGCAACAAAGTCTATAACTTTAATATGGATGTTTATTGGACATAAATTAGCGCACCCGTATCAGATTATATTGGAAGTCGTTGATATAGCCCCTCCACTCCACATGATTATGTGGGAGTTGCACATGTAGGTTATATCCTCTATTCATTCAATCAATATACTCGACCCATGTGTGAGCAATGGTTCACCCCCATTTTGAAAGGGTGTGGATGTAAAGGTCCTCCTTATTATAAAGTAGCGACCTCCTGTGTATAGTGGTAGTCTCTGTATCGACTTGCTAGTTCACACAGTTTAAAATGAAATATCATAACATTGCATCAATATTCATTACACGATGATCCAGAAATAAAAGGGTTCGATACAAGGTGTATAGCCCATGGCTAGCTCAAACCGAAATAAACACACATCGGAAAGCAAATGGATGAGTGGGCTCCATCTTCATCATGTGCCACAGGCAAGGCATGTTGGTTGGAGACTTACGACCCTATCAATCCTTACTCCTCGTTTGAGGGTCCTGCAATGGTGAGTTGCAGCCCAAACTATATTGGGTCAGCACAATTGAATTTTGGTGGCAAGATGACACTTTTTAGCTAAAATTACTAAGACTATATCTACATGCATATTTGGCTTGGTGGAGTTTGAGTCTGATTTGCATAAAGCCAGTTTTGTCCTATCATTGACAAAACAACCTTTCATCTTAGACAAAGAGTACAACTGATAGACAACAGTGAACACCTTTGACAACAAAGAGTACCACCGATAGAAAACGGTGAACAACTTTGAAAACTACTGAGAACATTTCTTAATCCCTAGTGTTTTGTGTGTTAGTTAACAATACCAATGATATACTAATCCTATTGCTAAGTATTTCAGTTTGGGTGAAACTCATATCACAAATCCTAAAGCCAAATTGTAGAGAAAAAGAGTTTCTGGAATTCTTCAAGGACTCGGATACTCCGGTTCCCCAACCCGGATATTCCGAGTCAACCCCAGAAAATTGGCTAAGTCAAGATTCAGAAGTGGTACTGACTCCAATCGGAAATTCAGCTCGGAAATTTTAAGGACTCGGATATTCCGGTTCCCCAACCCGGATATTCCGAGTCAACCCCAGAAAATTGGCTAAGTCAAGATTCAGAAGTGGTAATGACTCCAATCGGAAATTCAGCTCGGAAATTTCAAGGACTCGGATATTTTGAGCCACCCTCAGAAAATCGGCTAAGTCAAGTTCAGAATTGGTTCTGATCTCAATCGGAAATTCAGCTTGGATATTTTCAAAGACCCGGATATTCCGGGTGACCGGAATTTCCGGTGTTACTTAAACCGGAATTTCCGGGTGCCCAAGACAGCCAACGGCCAGATTTTGAGGGGGAGTATAAATACCCCCTCACTCACTCAAGAACAGCTAGCTCTCAGATTTTCTCTCTCCTAGAAAGCTCAAATCATCAAGATCTCCCAATCCCCTCACCCAAATTCATTGATCTTTGGAGGATTGGAGGAGAAGGCCCGGATCTACATCTTCACCGAAGGGATTTGCATTTCTCCCCATTCACTTGGGGATTTCGAGGATAGGGTTTCCAGTGGGAAAACCTAGTTCACCATTGTTGTACTCTTGGTGTTACCTTGACCTTTTGTGGTCTTCTTGGGAGCCCCCAATTCAGTTGTGGGTGTGTGCCTCAAGCGTTTGTAAGGGATTCGATCTCCGCCCTAAAAGTGAAGGGGTTACGGTGCAGAAAACAATAATTTTTCTAGCGAACGAAACCCTAACTAGCCAGGATCTATCTATCTAGTATATGCGATAACGGTGGCGGAACGGGTTACATTACCTCCATGTAGACCGATAGCGGGGATTACGCTCCCGCACAAGCGTTGACGATGAAGTCGTACGTAGCCGACCTCGAGGTCGCGAAGATCTTGCCGCGATGTCGAAGTCGATGACGCCGGGGTGTCGATGATGATCTGCGTCGACGGGCATCGGGCGGAAGAAGGCAGAGCGCCAGCACCGGGGCTGGTGCGCCGGCAGCAGAGGGGAGGGAGGCGCGGCGGCTGCAGGGGGCGAGACGACGTCGCCCAAGCTCCTCAAAAGAGTTGCCTCCGAGCACTCACAAACATACGAAGCTTAGCGACAACTCCCGGTCATTCAGATCCAGCTGAAATCGCAGGAGTAGATCTTATCTGGAATCCCGCAGAGCAACGACACTCTGCGGTATAGCTTAGGTGGAGAGAGATTCCCCCTTCCTCAGCTCGGCGCGGCTCCAACTTGGGAACCACGAGATCGAGAGAGAAATCAGGAATTAATTGTATTTTCCTATGAATTAAATCAATTAATATGACTTGGTATATAAAGGGGGAAGGGGGTGTGCAAACCCCTTGGCTCCCCCATGTGGGACTAAAGGAGGAGAGGGGGGGTTCGGCCGAACCCCCTTGGGCTTCTCCTACTCCTAGTCCAACTCGGACTAGGAGGCCCAAGCCTCCCTTCCTTGTGGGGTGCGGCTCCCCCCTCTTGGGCCCTCTTAGGGCCCATGTAGGTGGGAGCCCCCTTTTTCCTTTATTTAATTAATATTAAATTAATAAAAAAAATCTATTAATTCATAATTAATATATTTATATATAATTCAATATCCCATGACTCCGAAACTATTTCGGAACCACCCGAACAACTTTCGGACATTCCCGGAACCATTCCATACCTTCTCGGAACTCCTTCCGGACCACCGGAACTCTTTCCGGATCATTTCTCTCTCTCCAACAAACTCATATAATATTCCAGAACCTATCTCCTAGCGTCGCTAAGACCTTAAGTTTGTTACGCTACGGTTCGAGAACACTCCAGACATAGTCGAGACACTCCGCTCACCAATGATCGTCAGGGATACCTGGAAGTATATGACGACCCCTGTGCATTCCACGAATATCGTCGTTGAACCATAAATATGACATTCATTCCCTTTGTCTCTGCGATACTACCTTTTCCGAGATATGATCGTAGACACACCGATGTCTTTGTTGTATCTCGTTACCGACGAAGGTTATTAACTCGTCTGCGATATTACATCTCCATGACCTAGTCATAAGCTGTGCAGCTATATAGATGCAATATCACCGAGTGGGCCCAGAGTATCTTTCCATTACAAGAATGAACAAATCCCGCTCTTGATCCTTACGTCTCGATGCTCTTTCGGAATACCCAAGATGGACACCATTATTGTCATGCTATATAAGACACAACGTTTGATGCTCTCAAAGCATCCCTACGAAGCATTAATAAGTACGGTCTCACGGTCTAAGGAATAAGCTATTATATTCTTATCTATTGCAAATGACAAACATCGTAATACGATCTTATTGCAATACTTTGCGTATGTCCACCACCTTATTCAACTAACAAGATGACCCCATTGTCAACCGACGTCATTGTCCTTGATCGGGAATCTCGATCAACTGTTGCCCAATGGACTAGCTCACATAGAGGCTTGCTAGGGACCTGGTTCTCTATGTATCACACGTGTATTAACAATTCCGATTAATACAGTTATAGCATAATACACAAACCTATTATAAACTTATGAGATAATGCAATAAATACTACTTATTTATTTGCCTCTAGGGCATATCTCCTTCAGTCTCCCACTTGCACTAGAGTACAAATAAACCAGCTGCATTTTACTTTATCAAAATCCATTATCAAATAAGAATCATTTGATGATGCTTGCTTGTGGAAAAGTGTTACTGCACAATCCATGATTGTGCATGCTTTTGCGATTCACTGACTTCAACTTGCTTGATATCATTATGTTGTCTAACAACATATATGAAAATACCGTAACTAAGTGAGACTTCTGTTTCCCAGCGCTTACTCTGATTATGCTAACTAGATAACTGCCCTGAAAAACACACTCAGCCGTACAGAGCCCCTTGTAACAATTACAAACTCGCGATATCTACAAACTTTCACACCAATGTAGAAAACTTGACATTCAAATGTCAATCCCTTAACTAACGCACTTCTACTTCCAGTAAATTCCAAATTTACTTTCATAACTGCTCTTATTCCACGAACATCGGTCATATTTCATCGAGCAGATAATATGGTTTCTGTATGATGTCTAATATTACATAATAGACCCATATGTCATACAACCATTACTTTCATGCATCATTACTCTTAATGATCAATTGGATTCCAAAGGACCATCCTTTCGATTCTATTCTGACTCCTCAGATATAATCCAAAACAACTCGATTAACTATTTAAAATTCCCGTTCTATTTCAAAATAGACACTAACTTTCAAATAGTTTCATAACTTCATCCTATTCTATTGGTACAGTTTCACAATGTGTTAACTACACAAAATGAATTCGACTCCCACTCAAATTATGTCTCCACATATTTGACAACACGAGCTCCCACTCAAAAACGTGTCATCCACATATTTGAGTTCCTGAGCTCCCACTCAAAATATGTTCTTTACATATTCCACCTGAGTGAACTAAATATGACTCCCACTTAAATCGACATCTTGGTTAAACCAAAATCATTGATCTACTATCAATTCGAATTTAATACAAACTACAGTATTACATTAATACAAATCTCTCAGACTTCAAGCATGTCTACATAAATGTAGTCAACAAATTTGATCTTGTCCAAGACACATTTCTTGGCAAGACATGCCACCGCGTCTTTCTTATAGTCACATTTCTCATATAATACTTTATATGACGATTAAACAATCTTATTCCTCTGATAAGAATTGCAGCAACAATTACTCTCTTAATCCTTTCAAATGTAACTTTGGATTTCCAGACTCAAAAAAGCCTTTGTTCGTATTCCGATATTTTCTCAACTTTCTTTGTATTCATAAAGTGCACCTTGATCTGTCAACAAGATCCGAAACATTTAATACAGTGCGGTGTCCTGACAGCAATATTAAATATAACAACACTTCATTTAGAAGTTTCTTTCATGAAAACATTATGATCTTTATGAAGAGGATTGCAAGCAGAAAACAATTTTCTAGTCTCCCTCACTCTTAATCACCAAACTTTCATTAGCAGACATATACTCTTTGGAACACCTTCCAACATAAGTCTGACACTTTATTTCAAGCTTCTAATTCCAATCCATAAACCATAATTCAAAAAATCATATTTTTCTCGAAATTACATAGACAACAAACTAAGTTTTGTTTCTATTTGGTTTTGGAATACACTCTCATCCAATGCGAGCAATCTACAAAGAACCACTCATGTATATTCCGAATTATCGCATAATCATATACATGTCGACACTACTGTCGATCCTACGAATTCTTGTTGAGAAAAACATCTATTTTCTAAAGTGGACATCAACTATAATGTTTCGAACATATTAGGAGTTTCTAAGACCGATTCTGACATACCACACTTTATTTCAAAATAGAGCATGATTATAATTCCCCACATATCACTATATGTGACATTATAATATTGTGAAACGAATTCCCACAAGTCTTTTGTGTTGAAACCATAATTCAAAAATATTGTCCTTTGATCGAATCTTGTAAATACAATGTTCACTAATCTTTCTTCTGAAAAACCCCATTTGATCTATTATCAAATCAATTTCAGACTCCATAATTTACCGGGCAAATAATCCTATTTACCAAAATCATGGAAGAATTCGGATCAAGTAGTAAACACCATTAATTAATCATTAAAAAATGACACTCAATTAATTTCCGCTAGTATTGCAACTTCAATACTTGATTTCAAGCTCAATCAACTCAGCACTCGAAATACTTAAATGGACCAAAACATCCATTACTTCTTTCATTGCTTTTATGACTAAACTCGACGGTGTTTTGTTCTAGTAATAGAACTCTTATTCATAGGACACGCTATTTCTACATTTCTACAATCATGAATATTTATCATTCAATCAATGCAACTGAGATGTGGAATCTTTATTCATAAGATAAAACAACTGACTTGTTCCATAACATAAAACAACTGAACTTGTCTTGTTACATGAATAACTTTGTCTTGCAACAATCAAGACACACACACTCACTCACTATTACAAAAGATATTATCAAAAACTATTAATGATAACTATGATAACTTGAGGACGTGAACACCAAAAGGCCATCAACTCCTTGATTACCAGCTTCAGCGCCAGGTCATATCAAATTGCGCCGCATATATGTGATAATTAGGACCTGTTTCACAAACAGAACAAGTATCAAATACTTCATCATATACCAAGGGCGAATTCATAATTCTGCATATATCAAATATATACCTGTAGCATCGAAGATCTCTCCTTCGATGGAATCAACCTTCAGAGACTGGAACTCACGTACGAACTTGTAGAAGTTCATATCGTCGGTTTTCAAAATGTACTTGCGCACATGCTTCTCATAGCTAGGAGGTAGAGATATCAGGACAGTCCGAATGACACAAGAATCTGCCATCCAGTAATCGAAGACCATCGTCAGCTGGAAGTAGATGTCATACAATCTCTTCAAATGTGTCTTCAGACAGGTATGCTCCTCCATGTGAATGGTCTGGAACATTCTAAGCTGCCTGAATTGCTCACGCTTTAATTCATCTCCGAAGTGAGTCTTTATCGCATCCATCATGACGCTTGGCTCCTTGCGTCGAAACAACTCTTTCAACTCGGGTGTCAGGCATACGGTCATGGTGATCTCCACTTCAATGAATATGTCTCGACGCCTACGGAAATCATCTTCCTCCTCCTCGCTTGCAGAATCTCCTGGTCCTCCTCCTAACGGTTCATCGAGAACATATAGAATGTTGTTGTGTTCGAGAATGTTTCTAAAACCCTGTACCATCTGATGAAGTTGGACCCGTCGGCTTCTAATGTAGCATCCGGGCTCTTGAGGAAGTAACCGAAGTATAGTTGCGCAGTCTACAGATGTGATCGCAAAAGAGGTAAGGTTAAGTTTATAATATGTAGGTGAGTTTTAGTTTTATAATCTTATTATCCAAAAACACACCACACCAAGATTATTATCCCTAAAATAATAATGGCGATGACACGACCCCCATCCACTACACCACCCCCGATCATCACGGCCGGCAGCACAGCTTCAAAGGTGGACATAAAATGTCGATCATAACAACTCTATGACTCGTGCTCGATCTTTCGATCTTCCCGTGTTCCGAGGCCATACCTCTGAGTATGCTAGGCTCGCCAATCAAACCTCGAAGACCCTGCGCGTGCAACATGTCTTACACCCACTGTATGCGAACAACGAGATGTGTGACACCCGATCATCACGGCCTGCCTCATAACGTAGAACTTTCTTGGTGGTGCGCAACGAGGGAGAACACAATTTTGGTATTTGTTAGGGATCATCCTTTTTATAACGCTACCGTTGTATATCTAGCATATAAGCAATCAATAGGATGCACACATAACAGCACACAATAATGATGCAATGAAGTGCGATGTGACATGGTCGATGCGCCTGGACCTTCATGGCGCCATGTGCCTGGCCCCTGGCGCCCCGGCATGGCTCCGAGTCTACAGAGCCCTCCTTTGCCTCCGACAGTACGAGTAATATCAAAACTTACCGTAACCATGTCACATAAAATAACGCCTCTGCAAAACAAAGTTAGACTCCTCTCTAGCTTTATTTAGTTTTGCAAGTTTTACGTGGCATGTAGGCTTATTCGTAAGAGAATCGCTTCCCTACCTACGAACTTTGTACCACAACGTCGATCATATAATTGCATGTTTAAGCATCCCTTTCGGTCCCTCAATTGAAAATGCTTTGCCGACTAGAGAGAGAGAAACAGACACCCGCCAGCCACAGATACGGTGCAAGCCGTATGTAAGTAGTGGAACCAGTCTCGCGTAAGCGTACGCGTGAAGTCGGTCCGGGCCGCTTCATCAACTCAATACCGAAGGCATCGCAAGTGCACGCTAGAGGGTAGCAAATATAAGAAAGACGCCCTCATTCAACATGAGTTCTAACCGTACCAGCAGTACTACGCATAGATCGGCTCTGATACCACTGAAGGGGTTAGGGTGCAGAAAACAATAATTTTTCTAGCGAACGAAACCCTAACTAGCCAGGATCTATCTATCTAGTACATGCGATAACGGTGGCGGAACGGGTTACATTACCTCCATGTAGATCGATAGCGGGGATTACGCTCCCGCACAAGCGTTGACGATGAAGTCGTACGTAGCCGACCTCGAGGTCGCGAAGATCTTGCCGCGATGTCGAAGTCGATGACGCCGGGGTGTCGATGATGATCTGCGTCGACGGGCGTCGGGCGGAAGAAGGCAAAGCGCCAGCACCGGGGCTGGTGCGCCGGCAGCAGAGGGGAGGGAGGCGCGGCGGCTGCTGGGGGCGAGATGACGTCGCCCAAGCTCCTCAAAAGAGTTGCCTCCAAGCACTCACAAACATACGGAGCTTAGCGACAACTCCCGGTCATTCAGATCCAGCTGAAATCGCAGGAGTAGATCTTATCTGGAATCCCGCAGAGCAACGGCGCTCTTCGGTATAGCTTAGGTGGAGAGAGATTCCCCCTTCCTCAGCTCGGCGCGGCTCCAACTTGGGAACCACGAGATCGAGAGAGAAATCAGGAATTAATTGTATTTTCCTATGAATTAAATCAATTAATATGCCTTGCTATATAAAGGGGGAAGGGGGTGTGCAAACCCCTTGGCTCCCCCATGTGGGACTAAAGGAGGAGAGGGGAGGGGGGGTTCGTCCGAACCCCCTTGGGCTTCTCCTACTCCTAGTCCAACTCGGACTAGGAGGCCCAAGCCTCCCTTCCTTGTGGGGTGCGGCTCCCCCCTCTTGGGCCCTCTTAGGGGCCATGTAGGTGGGAGCCCCCTTTTTCCTTTATTTAATTAATATAAAATTCCTATTAATTCATAATTAATATATTTATATATAATTCAATATCCCATGACTCCGAAACTATTTCGGAACCACCCGAACAACTTTCGGACATTCCCGGAACCATTCCATACCTTCTCGGAACTCCTTCCGGACCACCGGAACTCTTTCCGGATCATTTCTCTCTCTCCAACAAACTCCTATAATATTCCAGAACCTATCTCCTAGCATCGCTAAGACCTTAAGTTTGTTACGCTACGGTTCGAGAACACTCCAGACATGGTCGAGACACTCCGCTCACCAATGATCGTCAGGGATACCTGGAAGTATATGACGACCCTTGTGCATTCCACGAATATCGTCGTTGAACCATAAATATGGCATTCATTCCCTTTGTCTCTGCGATACTACCTTGTCCGAGATATGATCGTAGACACATCGATGTCTTTGTTGTATCTCGTTACCGACGAAGGTTATTAACTCGTCTGTGATATTACATCTCCATGACCTAGTCATAAGCTGCGCAGCTATATAGATGGAATATCACCGAGTGGGCCCAGAGTATCTTTCCATTACAAGAATGAACAAATCCCGCTCTTGATCCTTACGTCTCGATGCTCTTTCGGAATACCCAAGATGGACACCGTTATTGTCATGCTATATAAGACACAACGTTTGATGCTCTCAAAGCATCCCTACGAAGCATTAATAAGTACGGTCTCACGGTCTAAGGAATAAGCTATCATATTCTTATCTATTGCAAATGACAAACATCGTAATACGATCTTATTGCAATACTTTGCGTATGTCCACCACCTTATTCAACTAACAAGATGACCACATTGTCAACCGACGTCATTGTCCTTGATCGGGAATCTCGATCAACTGTTGCCCAATGGACTAGCGCACATAGAGGCTTGCTAGGGACCTGGTTGTCTATGTATCACACGTGTATTAACAATTCCGATTAATACAGTTATAGCATAATACACAAACCTATTATAAACTTATGAGATAATGCAATAAATACTACTTATTTATTTGCCTCTAGGGCATATCTCCTTCAAAAAGGGGATCAATAGTGGAAGGTGGACTCGAAACCTTTGTAGTCTCATCTATGTAGTGCCTCCATTGAGCTTTGGCGCATCATTGAAGAAGGATACAAGCCCCATGATCCAACCAACTTGACAAGAAGAGAGGTGGTTGATAGCCAACTCAACGCCACCGCTCTTCATCAACTCCAAATGGCCGTTGGAGAGAAGGACATGGCGCTCATCCAACAATTCTCCACCGCCAAGGAAGTTTGGAATGCTCTTTCCGACATCTTCGTCGAAAATGAGAGCATGAAGAAGAACCGGTATGATGCCTTATGCAATGAGGTGGAAGGGTTCTACAAGTTGGATGGAGAAAGCCACGAGGACATGTACCGGAGGTTGGTTTTGGTTGCCAACTCTTTCAAGAAGCTCGGGGCGGAGTACATTAATGATGCTTGGATCAAGAGAAAGTTTGTGACCGCTCTCTTGCCCTTTGAGGAAACGGATTTGAAGACACTCCAAGGGAGACATGACTTTGCAAAGATGACATCCAATGAAGTTATGCGAGAGATGACCGCATACAAGGTGGCCTCCAAGATTGCACAAGATGCAAGAGCTAGAGCCATAGGGATGCACAAGCATGCCTCAATTGCTTTGAAGGCCACCGTTGAAGAAGAGGATGAAGAGGAGTGTGATGATCAAGTCGAGCTATCTAGTGAAGCTCTCTCAAGCACTCTCACTCAACACATGGGACTTGCGGCAAGAACCTTTTGGAGGAACCCCGGAAGGGCCAAAGCAAGGATTGACAAGAAGTTTCCCCCCAATGGAGGAAAGCCATTCAACAAAGTGAGGCTTTGCTATAACTGCGATGACAAGAGCCACTTTGTTGCCGATTGCCCATGGGAGAGAAGAGAAGATCATGGTGGGAGGCTCGTGGCCAAGACGAAGGGCAAGGGGCCCATGCCAATGAAGAAGCCTTTCTTCAAGAAGAACCAAAAGATTGTCTTGGTGACTCAAGAGCAATATCCCACCGATGATGAAGATAGTGACAAGGAAGATACTCCAACGCAAGTGGCCGCACTAGCCATTTCTTCCACACCTCCGTCACTCTTCACCTCACCAAACGAGAGCCCCATCGTCAAGAATGCAAGATGTCTTATGGCAAAGACATCCGAGGTACAATTATCCCCCAACTCCATATCACATGACATTGATGATGCTATGAGCTTAGAAGTCAAGGAAGAAATCATTGCTTTTGATAAATTCATGACTAACTTGCAAGGAGAAGGAAAGAAACACTTTGGCTCAATCATGAGTAGTATAGGTGAGCTTGAGGATGAGCTTGAATTAAAAGGTGAGATTGAGAGAGAGGATGCACACGCTAAGGTGTCTCTCCAATCCTCTCTCGAAGATGAACAAGAAGCTCATGCTCTCCTTAAGGAGCAACTAGCTAAGATCACTAAGGATCGTGATCTCTACTTTGCTAAATGTAAAATTGTGCAAAATGAAAAGTCCAAGCTTGTAGTTGCTCATGCTAGACTTTGCGAAGACTTCGAGTCACTTGACAATGCTCACAAGGTGTTGACAAGTGATCACGAACGTCTTCTCAAGTCTCGTGATCAACTCCAATCTCGGATATCTACTCTTGAGAAACCTAGCACCTCTACTCCTTTGAATGCTAATGCAAATGTTGTGAAGGATATTGCTAGGGTTGTGTTTGTTCCTTCCATGGCAACCAAGCCCAAGACCTCCCTTGATAAAGGTAAGGGGACACTCACTACTCCTCTTCATGAGCGAGTGCCCCAAAAGGGTAAGGAAGGTCTAGTATATGTTGCTAAGGAGAAGAAGAAGATCAAGAAGAAGACCAAGTCCGCACAAGCCAAGAAGGATGACATTGCGAGTGGAAATGCCACAAGGGGCACTCCCACTCGTAATGACTTTGCGGGCATATCTAACCCCAACTATGCTTTATATGTTGATTATTATGGGGATGTCTATGTTAGATACATTGGTCCTTTTGATGGTTACATTGAATATGCTATTTGGGTTCCAAAGACCCTTGTTGCTAACCAAAAGGCACCCATTGCAAAATGGGTACCTAAACCAAATAATTGATTGTGTGTAGGGCCTTGCTTCCGGAGGATCGAAATGGACAATTGATAGTGGGTGCACTAGTCATACGACCGGAAGCAAGGATATTGTAACGGAGTTGAAGCCCAATGATGATCAAATGACCGTTACATATGGTGATAATTCTAAGTCTAAGGTAATAGGGCTCGGCAAGGTGGTAGTGGCACCGGACATCACACTTGTGAATGTCTTGCTTGTCGAGTCCCTAGGTTTCAACTTGATCTCTGTCCATTCCTTAACTTGTTTGGATTATACCGTTGTCTTCGAAAAGGAAATGGTCATTCTCTTGCAGAGCAAGTCTCTCAATGTGTCTTTCGTTGGGTACATTGAGAATGGGCTCTATGTGGTTGACTTCTCCGGAGTCACCACTTCCCATACAATGTGCCTATTCGCAAAGGCGGATTTGGGTTGGCTATGGCATCGCCGACTAGCCCATGTCAACATGTGGACTTTGCAAAGTCTCCACAAGGATGGCCATATCCTAGGACTAAAAGACCATGTTTCTTTCTCGAAGGATCGAATGTGTAGGGCGTGTGTTGAAGGAAAAATGTATGACATCTACCATCCAAGTAAGACCATCATTTCTTCAAAGAGATTTTTGGATCTTCTCCATGTTGACCTCTTTGGTCCCATTCCGGAAGCTAGTCTTGGTGGCAAGAAATATTGCTTGGTGATTGTTGATGACTATTCAAGATACACATGGGTTTTCTTCTTCAAGACAAAGATGGAGACTCAACAAACTATCATCGACTTCTCCAATGAAGCTCAACGTCAACACAATGTCCCTATCTTGGTGATAAGAAGTGACAATGGGTCCGAGTTCAAGAACTACACCTTAAACGAGTTCCTTAGTGAAGAAGGGATTCGTCATCAATATTCCGCTGCTTATACTCCCCAACAAAATGGTGTAGCCGAAAGGAAGAACCGCACACTTATTGAGATGGCAAGGTCGATGATGGCCGAGTTCAAGTCCCCTCACAACTTTTGGGCCGAAGCCGTCAACACCGCTTGCCATTCATCCAACCGGCTCTTCTTTCGCAAAGGACTCATGAAGACACCTTATGAAGTGCTTACCGGGAACAAGCCCAACATCTCCTACTTCCGAGTATTTGGTTGTAAGTGTTTTTATCTCATCAAAGGTGTTCGTTTGGGCAAGTTTGATTCTAAGTCTCTTGAAGGGACATTTGTGGGCTACGGATCCGAATCCCACACTTATAGAGTCTATGATAAGGCCTCGCGCATAATCATAGAAACTTGTAGTGTGGTGTTCGAGGAGAATGATGGCTCCCTCGTGGAGCAAAGTGGTGTTTCCGGTGTAGGTGATGATGAACCTCAAGATGCTATCCGAAGAATGGGGTTGGGAGTCCACCGCCCCGTTGAACTCTATTATGAGGTTGATCAACAAGGATCAAGTTCTTCACAAGTGGTGACCACCCCATCACAAGAAACACCCATCGACAACACCGTGCCCAATACGCCTAGCCAAGAAGAAGCACAAGATTCTACAGCTGCCCCTGGAATTTCCGGAGGACCGGAAAATCCGGTTCAACCTGGAGTCGGAATTTCCGGTCCATGAACCCGGAATATCCGGTCCTGCTGACATTCCCGGTGGCAGTTCGCAAGGCCAAGATCAACCCTCTCCCTCACCAATGGCCACCACTCCAATGGTTGATCAAGGACATCAAATCAGTCAAGGCGGAGACATGAATGATCAAGATGATCAAGCGATTCCTCCCACCACTCGGAGGGAAATTGAGATCCGCCGCTTGAATAGGGTTGGCACCTCACAAGAATTAAGAGCTCTATCTCTTGACAAGGTGCTTGGTGATGTGAGAAGCAAGGTCTATACCCGAAGACAACTCGCAAGCTTTAGTGAACATCAAGCTCACATCTCCATGGTGGAACCCAAGAAGGTCTTTGAAGCTCTTGAAGATAAAGATTGGCTTGATGCTATGCATGAAGAGCTCAACAACTTCGAGCGCAACAAAGTGTGGAAGTTGGTGGAAAGACCCAAAGATTGCCGCAATGTTATCGGCACCAAGTGGATATTCAAGAACAAGCAAGATGAACATGGCATGGTGGTGAGGAACAAGGCAAGATTGGTGGCTCAAGGTTACTCCCAAATTGAAGGCATTGACTTTGGAGAAACCTACGCACCCGTGGCTCGACTTGAGTCAATCCGTATTCTTCTTGCCTATGCCTCTCATCATAACTTTAAGTTGCAACAAATGGATGTTAAATCCGCTTTTCTAAATGGTCCACTAAATGAACTTGTTTATGTTAAGCAACCACCGGGGTTCGAGGACCTCAAGTATCCGAACCATGTCTACAAGTTGGATAAGGCACTCTATGGCCTTAAACAAGCCCCACGAGCGTGGTACGAGCACCTTAGAGAACTACTTGTAGACCGTGGATTCCAAATTGGGGAAATCGACCCCACACTTTTCACTAAGAAAGTTAATGGAGAGCTTTTCATTTGTCAATTATACGTGGATGACATTATATTTGGATCGACTAACAAAGCATTTAACGAAGAATTCTCTAAGCTTATGACTGACAGGTTTGAGATGTCTATGATGGGCGAGATGAAGTTCTTCCTCGGATTTGAGATCAAACAATTGAGGGAAGGAACGTTCATAAACCAAGCAAAGTACATTCAAGACATGCTCAATAAGTACGAGTTGCTTGATCTCAAGGGTGCCTCTACCCCAATGCAAACCAAATGCCACCTTGAGCTCAACCCGAAGGGTAAGGATGTGGATCAAAAGGTATACCGCTCCATGATTGGATCTCTCCTCTACCTTTGTGCATCTAGACCGGATATAGTGCTAGCCGTAGGAGTGTGTGCAAGATATCAAGCGGCTCCTAAAGAAAGCCATGATGTGGCGGTCAAGAGAATCTTTAGATATTTGGCTTATACCCCAACCTATGGATTATGGTACCCCAAGGATGCAAATTTCTCATTATGTGGGTACACGGATTCCGATTGGGCGGGAGATCATGATGATAGGAAGTCAACCTCCGGCGCTTGTCAATTTATTGGGAGGTCCTTGGTGAGTTGGTCTTCTAAGAAGCAAAATTGTATATCTCTCTCCACCGCCGAAGCCGAGTATGTTGCCGCCGCAAGTTGTTGCACTCAGTTGCTATGGATGAGGCAAACTTTAAAGGAGTACGGAGTCGATTGCGACAAAGTGCCTCTTCTATGTGACAACGAAAGTGCCATCAAGATTGCCTACAACCCGGTGCAACATTCAAGAACCAAGCATATTGAGATCCGCCATCATTTCATAAGAGATCATGTGGCCCGAGGAGACATTGACTTATCATATGTGGGCACAAGGGATCAATTGGCGGATATCTTCACGAAGCCCCTTGAGGAAGGAAGGTTTTGCTTTTTGAGGAATGAGCTAAATATCATTGATTCGAGGTCCTTAGCTTGATCGCTTGCACACTCACCTAGGGCGTAATTGCATCTTATCTAGTTTAGATGTAGGCATGGAAATAGGGGGAGTGCAGTTCTAATACATTGGACCATCCCTCCCCCCATTATGCCGATAGCACGTGTTCTTTTATCTCTATATTCATTCTTATGACTAATGAGCTAAAACGACGAGTATTGGTTATGTACCCAAGATACATCTTCGCGGTAACATGCCATACACTCCTACATGGTGGCCTCGGCCACCGACCTCTTCTCCTTGAAGAGTTGATTTTATTTGGAGCTTATTGTTGCTATTTGCCGTCTGTTTCATGCATGTGGAAAAACCTACTCAACTTGGCTCTTTTTGTTTCGATTTGGTTGTTGTGAGTTGAGTATGGTGTACCAATATCAGTTTGGAAATCTATCCCAAGCCTACTTACCCCTGAAAACATTTCTCTCTATTGCACACAAGTCATCCATTTGAAAACTGGGATTTTGGTTCAGCAGGTCGGAATATCCGGTTCATTTTGAACCGGAATATCCGGTGACTCGGAATATCCGGTGTAAGTTACACTCGGAATATCCGGTCTGGCGGTTTGTCCAGAAATATAAGGGGAGGCTCGGGGTGAAGGGCTCATTAGTGCCCTTCTTCCACCCCCGACCTCCCTCTCCTCCAGCCGCCGCCCCTGCTGCTCCAAGGTCCCTCCGGAGCACTCCGACCGCCGGGGAACCTCTTTCTCGGCCGGATCTGCTCCTCCTCCGCCCCGGGAACTCACTCCTCCAAGCAACGGCCTCAATGGATGAGGGTAACTTCACTTTTCTTCTTCCTCATGTGCTTGCACTTGGATCTTGATGTGGAGTTATTTGTTTCAACATTGCTTGGTAGAGATTGTTCCTACCACTATTCCCTGCCATCTACATACATTAGTTTTGCATTGTGTTGGATCGATCTAGTTTTAGACCAAGTCAATCTCAGATCTGCAGTTTCTGTCTGACTCGGAATTTCCGGTCCCCCGGAATTTCCGGTCATGTCTGAACCGGAATTTCCGAGTCAAACACTGCAGTTTTAAGATTAACTCATGTTTAACTACATATGATTCATCAAATGCCTATCTAATGTGTGTATTAACTCCTGACTTGTGTGCACTTACCTTATGCTACCCTCTATGCTCAAATTCACAGGTTCATGTGGCAGTCCATCCGCTGGGGCATCAAGGAACACAGGTAGAGCACATGTACATAAGCAACCAGTCAACAAGGGAAAGGGTCCTGCAATTCAAAGGCAGAAGAAAGCCGTTGTCAGCAAGCCTTCATCCAAGAAGAGGAAGAATGCCCCTAGTCCCCAACGTCAGGACTACTCCAAGATGAACTCTGTGGATTACTCTCAGCTGAGACAGGGGGACTGGTACCTCAGCTCAAGAGACAACTCTCTCGCTGATCGCAGCTTTTGGTGCCAAGCGCAAGAGCACATATTCGTGGATCTCTATCTCTCACTGTCGAAGCCCATTCGACCCATGCACCCGTTTGACTTTGCATCTCTGTAGAAGAAAACCGCATTTGCCGAGGCCATCCACATTGTCAAGACCATGGGTTTGGAGAGGTTGGTGCTCATCCGTTGTCCCTACAACGCGCAGCTTGTGATGCAGTTCTTCGCCACCCTAGTGATCAAGGGTGACTCGAAGAAGACCATGAAGTGGATGACTGGGGAATCATATTGTGGGTCCAACTTCAAGGAGTTTGCCAAGGTACTGGGCTACAGGTTTGATGGTGACAATCCCCAAGGCACTCGCATGCACACCCCCTACAAGCTCAACAAGAAGAAAACTGCTCACTTATATGGTGTGGGAGCCACCCCTGGATACTCTCGTGACTTGCTTCCACTGTATGATGTTCTTGTGCACATCCTGCGTGAGAACATTGCACCGAGTGGTGGCAACAACGACAACGTGGTTACCCCTCTCTGCAACCTGCTCCTTCACGCCAACCGCATAGTGGAGGACTCGGGTTCTGACACTGACTGGAGTGTAGATGTGATGGATTACATCTACAATGAGATGTATGAAGCTATGACCACCAGGGTCTCTATTCCTTATGCTCCTTACATAATGAAGCTCCTCAAGTTTAAGTTCCCTGACTACAACTTCAGCAGTGGTGATTTGGTGCCACATGACTTCAAGAAGCTTTATGTGAAGAAGACTGTGGTCAAGCCCCCTCCTAGGCCTTCTACTACCTCAGCTCCAGGCGGATCTTTCATGGGTGATGCTAGGAGGGCTGCTGCTGCCCCTACTCATGTTCCTACCACTCATGCGCATGTCAAGAAGCTGAACTGGTTCCAGCGCAACATCCTTTGCATGAATGTGGACATCCGCAAAGAGCAATACAATGCCTACAAGGATCGCCGTCAGCTGGATTACAAGCAAGACTTGATCCTTCACCATGCTTCTGGCTCTCCTGCTCCTGCTGCTATGTCTGATCCCCTGACCTTTGCTCAGTGGAACCAGGGTTCCTTGGCTCCATGGACACTGATTGACCAGGACCTTGGCGGCAGCTCTTACACCACTGGCTATGACTATGATGATGAGGAGGAAGATGATGATGAGGAGGCAGAGTCTGAGGAGTATCAAGAGGATGATGACGATGATGAGGATGCTGGTGATGATGATGATGAGGAGAACCCCTCGGACTGAAGACTTCCATGGGACGTAGCATCGCTCTTCTTCCTTTTTGGCGTTTCGATGCCAAAGGGGGAGAAGTTGCTCTACTAGGACTTCTTCGGGGATTTGCAAAGGGTCGGGCACAAGCTTATGCGTTTATCATTTATTTGCGCTTGTGTCCATTTATCGTGTTTTAAGTTATTTGTGAACTCCTTTTATTTCATTGTGTGATAACTATGTATTGAGACAATGGTTTGATGCTATCATTATCTTATGGTTGAGACTTCGAATTGATTGTGTTGGTATTCTCTTCATATTCTATATACACAAGGTATGAAAATCTATCTAGTCTCAATTGCTACCATAATCTTACATTTTGTTTCGTTTCTCCTTTGTGATATCTTGTGGTTGTTGTTATAAAATTGCTCCTATCCTTTGTCATTTTGTGTTGCTTACTTGCATTTATTTAGGGGGAGCCATTTTCTGCCAAAAACATGATATTGCTTTTTGTTTCTATGCAAATCTTGGTATTGTCATCTAACACCAAAAATGGGGAGATTGAAAGAACATTTCTTAATCCCTAGTGTTTTGTGTGTTAGTTAACAATACCAATGATATACTAATCCTATTGCTAAGTATTTCAGTTTGGGTGAAACTCATATCACAAATCCTAAAGCCAAATTGTAGAGAAAAAGAGTTTCTGGAATTCTTCAAGGACTCGGATATTCCGGATCCCCAACCCGGATATTCCGAGTCAACCCCAGAAAATTGGCTAAGTCAAGATTCAGAAGTGGTACTGACTCCAATCGGAAATTCAGCTCGGAAATTTCAAGGACTCGGATATTCCGGTTCCCCAACCCGGATATTCCGAGTCAACCCCAGAAAATTGGCTAAGTCAAGATTCAGAAGTGGTACTGACTCCAATCGGAAATTCAGCTCGGAAATTTCAAGGACTCGGATATTCCAAGTCACCCTCAGAAAATCGGCTAAGTCAAGTTCAGAATTGGTTCTGATCTCAACCGGAAATTCAGCTCGGATATTTTCAAAGACCCGAATATTCCGGGTGACGGGAATTTCCGGTGTTACTTAAACCGGAATTTCCGGGTGCCCAAGACGGCCAACGGCCAGATTTTGAGGGGGAGTATAAATACCCCCTCACTCACTCAAGAACAGCTAGCTCTCAGATTTTCTCTCTCCTACTATTCTTGAAAGCTCAAATCATCAAGATCTCCCAATCCCCTCACCCAAATTCATTGATCTTTGGAGGATTGGAGGAGAAGGCCCGGATCTACATCTTCACCGAAGGGATTTGCATTTCTCCCCCATTCACTTGGGGATTTCGTGGCTAGGGTTTCCGGTGGAAAAACCTAGTTCACCATTGTTGTACTCTTGGTGTTACCTTGACCTTTTGTGGTCCTTGACCTTTTGTGGTCTTCTTGGGAGCCCCCAATTCAGTTGTGGGTGTGTGCCTCAAGCGTTTGTAAGGGATTCGATCTCCACCCTAAAATGGGATCAATAGTGGAAGGTGGACTCGAAACCTTTGTGGTTGAGTTCATCGGAGAAGAAGGTGAGCCTTTGTGGCGTTGCGGCTAACCTGTTGTGGTAGCGCACACCTCTCCAAACGAGACGTACACCCTTGGGTGGAACTCGGGATTACATCTTCGTCTCCGCGTGCTTCACTCGGTTCCCTTTATCTTTGCTCCCTTACTTGCTTATCTTGTTATTGCTTAGATTATCATTTAGGTAAATTCACCGTAGTTGCATATCTAGAGAATTTACCTTTGTGTTGAGCCTAAATTTGAAAAGACCTAAAATTTGTAATAGCACCTATTCACCCCCCCCCCCCCTCTAGGTGCCGGATTCCCGTTCAACTACTCACAACGAGCACCACCGATAGAAAGCGGTGAGCTCTCCCAAACCCTTGTTCACCCATCAAATTTTATTATAGAAATTGGGATGAGGAGATCTTCAACATTTGCTCTGTCTAGTTGCTCAAATGTCCGTTACCGGGGACACGGCTAAGTATACTTAGTTTTTACTCTCGAGAGGGTGTGCACTTTCACCACAAGACCCAATCATTCCCTCGTCCATGTCAACCAATTATGAAATAGAAAAGGGAAGACCGAGACGAGACCTTTCCGAAGTAATTCCCCGAGTCACAACGTGTGACCCGAACCAACCTATCATCCCCCTACATCTGCTGGTCACGGCGGATCGGGGTCTCACAACATGTATGGTCAAGACAGAGCCCATTTGACAAGTGGTTGCACTAGAAGCCACTAAACAAGGTGCATCCACAATCTCTTTAAGCCTGGGTGACTTTCAATATTTGTGCGCTTCCACCAAGGATAATTACCATAGACATGAAACATAGGCATGGACCCCCTGAGTAGCCACCCACCATGGTTCTCCAACCAGCACCCAGGTAGTTCATTAATTAACTTCATTAATTTTTCACTATCCAACTAGTCAAAACATTTTTTATTGCTTGGCTAAGCATCCTACTAAGTGTTCTTGCTTCTAAGCTCAGGGTGGGGGATAACTAAACACTACATAGGAGCATAGCATAATATAGAACTGCACACAACTCCTAACATGCATACTACAGAAAAACACTACTATGCATATAGTGAAAATAATAGGTGGTTTATGAGTGTCACTTGCCTTTTGGAAGTTGTGGTTTCTCACACTCTTTTCAACGAATAACGTTTCACTCCGTTCAATCTATACGAGGAAAGAGGAGTACAATAAACAAACAATTCGAACAAACACATAATACATAAAAGTATACATCACAATTCTATGTTCATCAATAATTGTTATAGTTCATTTATTTTATGGTCAAGTCGTATCACATAATTCAATTTACAAAAGGAATTAATGTGGTAGGACTTAGGGTTTGCCATTTGTGGTCAAGGGATGGTCTAAATCAAATTTGAATATTTCAAACTTGAATAGGTTGAAGTAGTGTTTCAGTATTGTAATATTTGGTCATGTACAAAATATTTGCATAATACTTTTATCAAAGGAAATAATAACATTTCAAACTATGGTTGTGATTTAAGAAAGGCACAAGATTGTAATCAACTTCACATGTTTATGAATCTTTTGGATCTAATGACGTTTGGTATTGGCTCCTCCAAGACTATGGTTATTTTAGTGGCATTTTGCAGAAGATTTTACATTAAAATGATTCGTGGAATTTAAGTTATATCTAAATTGCACAAGTTGTATCTCTCATTTATAAAACACTATTTAATCAGACAATATCATTTCTAATAGTGGCAACATGTTATACTAGTTGCAAGGTTTGTACAAATATTTTATTTGCATTTTTAGGATCCATGAATTTATGTCAAATTTACACAATTCTTCAATTTTGAAATTTGAATACATTTAAACTAATACAATCTTGAAATCTAATAGGTTTTAAACACATATTTACAAGTTTATATTTCAAAAGTGGCTGAGTAGGCTTAGTTTTGTTAGCTCTGGTTAAAAGATAATACTTTTGTTATTTTTGTAAAAGAAAACAATTTAATAAGGTCAATAGAATTTAAACTATGTTATAAACATACAATTAGGGTTTCTGATTTTAAATGTAAATGACATTGCTAAAATTAATTTTAACAGTGCAACATTATTAGATGGATCCTAAGATTTCCAAAAATATTTATTTGCAACTTTTGGACTTATGTATTTAAACCTAGGCCAAATTTACTCAAATCTTACATTTGAAATTTGAATGAATTTGAACTAGTCAAATTTGAAATTTAACAGTGCTAAAAGATTCTACAGGTCAAGGGCTTTCCAATGGTATAAAGTTTGTCAAATTTGGATTTGTGGATAAAAAGATATGATGTTTTGAAGTTACAGGGGCTTTTCTGCTAAATCACCATTTAATTTAATTCGGAAAATAATCCAAAAAGGCTGGGGTGACGTGGCACCCTGTGATTCGTTGGTACCTGGTTAGTTAAGTGATTTATCCATCACCGAACGATTAAGATCGGACGGCTCATAAGAGAGAATACCTCTTCGCCTCGTCCTTCAAATCTTGGCCGTAGGGGATGGATCGGACGGCTGGCAGTGAGTTCACCAAAAGGAGGCGGCGCTGTCGCCGGAGAATGGCGGAGACGGCGGCCGGCGATTTGGACGTGGACAGACACGACGCCGTGGTTGTCTTCCGAGCTCCGTGAGGCGACGGGGAGTCTCCTCTGGGCACGGCTAAGACGATGGAGGGCACGATGTTCTCTATTTCTTCTCGATGCGGCGGCAACGTTCGGATGGAGGTACGGCGGAGCGGGGCGTTCGGACACGTCGTCGGGGCGGCGTTCTGCTGCAGAAAACAGAGGTCGGAGGGGATCAGGAGGGTGCGTAATCGAGAGGGGAGGGTAGTTGTACAAGAATCGGAAGCGGAGGCGCACTTGGTTCGCCTGAAACGAAGAAAAACGGCGGCGGCGTCGAGCGGCTCCGGTGAGCAACTACGAAGGCCTCGAGGCGTTGTTTCGGAAGGGAGGAGAGGGAAAATGGGGCCGGGGTCGTGGGGATTAAAAGGAGGGCAGCGGGACGCCATTCCACGCCTCGGGCGAGCGTGGAGCGAGTGGCGGAGTGGGGCGATGTCGTGGGCGCGGTCGTGGGCGGCTGGAGGTTAGGGACGACACGGGCTGAAAGGTGGGGCCCGCGCATCAGAGAGAGGAGGAGGGAGAGAGGTTGCGGCGGTTCCTGGGCCGCTGCGCGTTGCCTCGCGCGGATGGAGAGGCTGGGCCGGCTCGGGCTGGCCCGGCTAATTCATTTTTTTTTCCTTTTCATTTTCTTTTTCTGTTTTTCTTATTTCTTCTATATCTTTTATTTTATTTATCCAAAAGATATCAGACAAATGACTATAAATTTGTAAAACCCAGATCTTTCTTTGAAAACATTCAAACCCATGTTTTCAATGTATTTCAATTTATAAACTTTTCAAAGAACATAACTTAACAGTTTTTTTGTGGAGTTTAAAATAGAGTTTTTTTATTAAAGAATTTATGTCATAATAAAATCATGAAATAGATCACAAATACTTATATGTAAAATAAATCTTTCTAAACCATTTTCAAAATCAAACACTTGATTCAAAACTATATTTAAAAATAGAAAAGGTTCCAGATAGTTTTGTGATCATAAATATTTATCTAGGGTTTACCAAGAACCCAAAACATATTGTTTTGAAATTTCTAGTTTTTTTTAAACAAAACATTTTTAAAGCATTAGGTATACTTTAGGTAACTTAAAGTACTTTCCAAATATAGTTTTAGGGTATAAGAAATATTTAGAATATTTTTTTTTAGATCCACACTCAAACTTGAAATAAAGTTTACCTAATTGTATTAATATCATAAATCATTTGACTAGGTCAAAATAATCCTTTTGAGTTGATCTTCTAGGATAAAGGTGATTCTATTTTAATATAAATTAAAAGTTTTAAATTTTAGTGAATTTTTAAACATTTCAAAATTTTGGGATGTTACAGACTACCACCCTTAAAAGGAATCTCATCCCGAGATTCGAAGAGGCTAGAAAGAAAGATAGGTTTGGATATCCGGGGTTAGGGCAATTGGGTGGGCTACCACCCTTAAAAGAAAACTTTCATGGATAGTCTGAACTTTCTTGCTTCAAAAAGGTCTTATATGGGTTCATAATTCCTCGCTAGGTAAACTGGAGTTATTGGTTGATGCTTCCTCGTTCCTTATTCCACCAGGCTTGTACTAGCACCTTACCATGATTGAACCAATCGATACTTGGTACCACGCCTTGGCTTTTGTGATTATCCACTCTTCCCTTCCAATAGGTAGGTGTTTCGCATACCGCTTGTAGTTTTCCTCAAGATGGTTTGCGTAAAACTTTGATTCACGACAGAGTTGTGAACAACTGTAAGAAGTCTGCTGAACATCTTTTGACTCGGAAGGGTCACTCCTTGGGCATATATGAAGTCCAATATGAGAGGTTTTCACGACATCATATCATTATTCCTTTGATGTCATTGGCAGGCTTGCAACTCGTAGTTGACTTTCTTTAGTGTAAACACCAAACTATTTCTATTGATACTCTCTTGGTAGGCACAAACTCTCATTCCAGGGTAGCTACAACACCTTGCTTGTGGTTATCCTCACTTGTCTTAACACTTAGATAGTTTCCATGGGCACGAACTAAGGTTCGAAACTCCCACTTATTCTATCTGTATGACAAACCTAACTAATCTATCAACTCTCAAACTATTGGGATAGCGTAACACAAAACCCACTCTAACTGGAAGTTTTCCAAAAACTTCATCGATCCTTCTCCTGATTTATAACCTTTCCAAAATTGTACTAGTATCAAAGTTTTGTGTGGATAAAAGAATTATTTAGGAACTTACTTTCCGCTACTCGACCCATTGAGTAACTTATTCTTCATCTTCTCAGGACATCCACTAGCATAGTGCGCTGTATCTTTTCATTTGTAACGGATCACATGACTGATGTCTTTCTTGTGGGAGTTGGCGGGGCATTCCTTAAACTTCTTCCCTTGGCAGTTTTGATGTTTCTCCTCTGGGCATTTATCGGTCCAGTGTCCCTTGTGCTTACATTCTGAGCTAGTGACTTGGCAAAAGTCTCGTTTTGTGCAAACACTCTTGTCGCTAGTCTTGGATTTCCCTTCTAGACAATCACTGATGTAATGTCCTTCCTTTTTGCACCCGTAGCAAATGATCTGGTTCAGGTTTCTCTTCATCTTAGGTCTTTCCAAGGCTAATAGGGCTTCTGTATCCTGCTGGTCGTATTGTACTACTATGGATGATGATCTTGTTCGCTTGTTGGGGGCAATCTCGAGAAAATGTCCTTCTTCTTCACATGAATAGCAACATTTGGTGGTGTCTTCAGATGTGTTAGGTTGTGTCTTGATTCTGGCATTATTCTCCTCCTTGGTATGATCCATAATTCTTTTCTGCAATCGATCGGGTTAAGTGTTTTCTGCTAAATCGCCATGTAATTTAATTCGGAAAATAATCCAGAAAGGCTGGGGTGACGTGGCGCCCTGTGATTCGTTGGCACCGGTTAGTTAAGTGATTTATCCATCACCGAACGATTAAGATCGGACGGCTCATAACAGAGAATACCTCTTCGCCTCGTCCATCAAATCTTGGCCGTAGGGGATGGATCGGACGGCTGACAGTGAGTTGACCAAAAGGAGGTGGCGCTCTCGCCGGAGAATGGCGGAGACGGTGGCCGGCGATTTGGACGTGGACAGACACAACGCCGTGGTTGTCTTCCGAGCTCCGTGAGGCGACGAGGAGTCTCCTCTGGGCACGGCAAAGACGATGGAGGGCACGATGTTCTCTATTTCTTCTCGGTGCGGCGGCAACGTTCGGATGGAGGTACGGCAGAGCGGGGCGTTCGGACACGTCGTCGGGGCGGCTTTCTGCTGCAGAAAACAGATGTCGGAGGGGATCAGGAGGGTGCGTAATCGAGAGGGGAGGGTAGCTGTACAAGAATCGGAAGCGGAGGCGCACTTGGTTCGCCGGAAACGAAGAAAAACGGCGGCGGCGTCGAGCGGCTCCGGCGTGCAACTACGACGGCCTCGAGGCGTTGTTTCGGAAGGGAGGAGAGGGGAAATGGGGCCGGGGTCATGGGGATTAAAAGGAGGGCAGCGGGACGCCGTTCCGCGCCTCGGGCGAGCGTGGAGCGAGTGGCAGAGTGGGGCGATGTTGTGGGCGCGGTCGTGGGCGGCTGGAGGTTAGGGACGACACTGGCTGATAGGTGGGGCCCGCGCATCGGAGAGAGGAGGAGGGAGAGAGGTTGCGGCGGTTCCTGGGCCGTTGCTGGGCCGCTGCGCGTTGCCTCGCGCGGATGGAGAGGCTGGGCCGGCTCGGGCTGGCCCGGCTAATTCATTTTTTTATTTTCCTTTTCATTTTCTTTTTCTGTTTTTCTTATTTCTTCTATATCTTTTATTTTTATCCAAAAGATATCAAACAAATTACTATAAATTTGTAAAAACCCAGATCTTTCTTTGAAAACATTCAAACCCATGTTTTCAATGTATTTCAATTTATAAACTTTTCAAGGAACATAACTTAACAGTTTTTTTTTGTGGAGTTTAAAATAGAGTTTTTTTTAATAAAGAATTTATGTGATAATAAAATCATGAAATAGATCACAAATACTTATATGTAAAGTAAATCTTTCTAAACCATTTTCAAAATCAAACACTTGATTCAAAACTATATTTAAAAATAGAAAAGGTTCCACATAGTTTTGTGATCATAAATATTTATCTAGGGTTTATCAAGAACCCAAAACATATTGTTTTCAAATTTCTAGTTTTTTTTAAACAAAACATTTTTAAAGCATTAGGTATACTTTAGATAACTTAAAGTACTTTACAAATATAGTTTTAGGGTATAAGAAATATTTAGATTTTTTTTTTATAGATCCACACTCAAGCTTGAAATAAAGTTTACCTAATTGTATTAATATCATAAATCATTTGACTAGGTCGAAATAATCCTTTTGAGTTGATCTTCTAGGATAAAGTTGATTCTATTTTAATATAAATTAAAATTTTTAAATTTTAGTGAATTTAAACATTCCAAAAATTTGGGATGTTACGGTGGAAGTTTAAACTTCCACTGAAACCCAAAAATATCCGATTTTTCTTCACTATTTGATGTTTTCATTCGACGAAAGGAAACGAACTTTGGTACAAACAGAATTCAAGTGTGTGTCACATAATAATGATGTGCCTTTTCTATCTTTGTTTTTTAATCCAATGAATCAGACAATCCCTAAATTTTCTTATTATTGGAATCCCTACGAATTCTCTAAAAAAAATGGCACATGATTCCTATCTTTTTTACATTGATGTGTTTTTTTTTTGTGAATGGTAAAAATGGGCGGGAGGGTATGTGGTTTTAAGTTATGTGTGTTTTGATATATGATGTAATAGACAAGACTGCAGTTTGTTTATAAATTCCATAAAAAAATGTCGCTCGATTTTATACTAAGATTTTTATTGATCGGAAGGAGTAGCACTTTGCTATCATGATTAAACTTGGTTGACCCATTCCAAATGGACTAAATTGTACCAAAGGTCCAAGTTCTTTTTTTATACTCTGTTTTTTAATATAAGGTTTAGCTTTTTTTTCACATTCAAATGTCCAAACTTGTATCTAGACATGTTTTAGTATCCATATTCACTAATTTTTAAGTGTATCTAGATAACATGTGCTTATATTAAAACGGAGAAAGTAGAAGTTATTCACTATCTATATATTTCAAATTAGATGACTTCTAGTTATCAAAAATGGACGTATCTAGACATGTAAGTTTACAAACATCCACTTTTATACAAATAATAGTCATCTATTTTGAAACGGAGCGAGCATAAGTTAGTCTAAGTTATTTATATCTAATTCTAGTGTAAGTGGTTCATAGGATGTTGTGGTTCATCAGATGTTTTATGGAGTTCTACATGTCTACATGTGGTTAGAATTGGCACGACGGACTTAAACATCTTGGTAAGAATTAGTACCTCCAATACATTTTACTCTTCCAAATGAACTCTCAAGTCTCAACTTGTTGTAAAACCATCGTAATTTTGCGTTTCCTCACTTCACTCGAGCTAAAAGAATAACTCGAGATTCGTTATTGATTCCATCTTCCCCAAACCCAACTAGCAACTACTAGTAGAAAAGAGCCCCATTGGCACTTCCCCATCCAACAACGCCGAAACCAAGAACAAGAAGAAGCCCATCCCCAATGGTCAACATCATGGCGGCTGCATCCCCCAGCCTTCTCCTCCTCCTCTGCCTCTGCCTCAGCCTCAGTCTCCTCACCAGCTCCACCTGGACGGCGCCCTACGACCCCCCCACCGTGCCGGAGCTCATGGACCTGTTCGGCCTCCCGCGCGCCCTCCTCCCCAACACCGCCTGGCGGTACCTCCTCCACGACGACGGCTCCTTCGAGCTCTTCCTCGACGACACCTGCGAGGTACAGGCCGGCGGCTACCGCGTCCGCTACGACATCAAGCTCGCCGGATCCCTGGCGCCCGGGGCCGTCACGGGGCTCGAGGGCGTCCACGTGCGCGTGCTCTTCGTCTGGGTCCCCGTCACCGGCGTCGAGGTGGCCGGCGGTGAAGTGACTCTCAGCGTCGGGCCCGTCAAGAAGTCTTTCCCGGCGGTCGGGTTCAAGACCAGCCCCCGGTGTGCCATCGCCGGCCCTGCCGCGGTGGCCGGCGGCGCCGATGTCGCTTAGGCTCGACATAAAGCTAGTTAGGTGTAGGCCACTTGTACTCGTATTGCATTGGACGATGAAATACGTGTGTATACCATTTTTTTTCAGATTGAAATATACGGTTGTATACTGCTTATGTCTACACGTATTTGCACCAATCGACAAGCGACCAGTCGCATATCTGCAGAAATTAGATGAGCTTTGCTTGCAGACAGGCACTTGTTCTTACAAGACACCGTCACATCGGTCATAAAATCTAATCAGACACCACTCACCAGCATTGGATTTTTTTATTTTTCTTTGGCCATCCACCAGCATTATTGTCGAAAGAGATGTTTCCTCGAACGAATTGAATCTATCGATCTGTTTACAAAATAATCATTCAATTGATGAACCAAAAGTGCAAAAGGTACAAAACTTCTACCAATTAGGCCCCTCAAAAGATCCAACACTAGACTTGTATTCTGATATAGCTTTGCTTGATCGCTAACCGTTGTCGCTGTTAACACAAAACTCTCTCTCTGTTCTCAAGTAAGTGGACATTTGGATTTGAAATTTGTCGACGAAAGAGTGTTTCTAGTTTTCCAGTGCACTTCAAATGTTTCTCTCTCATCACACGGAAATCAAGCCCAATAACAATCAGCATATGTTTTTCCTCATTTTCAACATGTACTTAGCTCATTGGAGGTGGGGAAATTAAGGTAAGAGATGGTGGCTTGCTTCTGCGGTTGTTTAGATTCTCCAAACCGAGTCACCGTTGCTTGATAATTTTGGTTTGATAGTTTTGAAGAAATTCACGGTCGATGATCCATCATCTCCTTTTCCCTTTGGAGAAATTCACCAGAACGGTGCAAAAGCATGTACTCCCTCCGTCTCTTTGTCTAAATTTATATATATCTACACATTATAATATGACTAGAGACATGTAAATTTAGACAAAACATCATTTTTTGTGTACGGAGTACTAATGATGATGCAAGATTGTAATACAAATTTGCACACATGACATCTCACAAGAGTATAACCCCCAAAAAAGGAATAAGATGTGTATAATCCGCAAAAGCATGTACGGAGTACTAACAATGATGCAAGATTGTAAAACAAATTTTCACACATGTTATCTCAGAAGAGTATAACCAATAAAAAAAGGAAAGAAGATGTGTATGAGATGCAAGATTTTAATACAAATTTTCACACATGTCATTAGTATAACAAAAAACAAAAAGGAAAAAGATGGGCATAATCCCTCTCAAACCGAAGGGGCACCTTCCAATCATCAGGAAAAATAACGCCGTCTGTGGGAATCGAACCCACGACCACGTGGTTAAAAGCCACGCGCTCTACCAGCTGAGCTAAGACGGCTTGGACGAATGTAAAGCAGACATTCTACTATTTGACCGAGACGTACTCAGGTGAAACGGCACTGAGTTCCATTTTTCCACTGCTGAGCTAATTACGCAGTCGATCCAAACAAAAAGGTTGCAGCTGCAATACTGTGAAGGTTTCCCAGTTCTGACTTTTCCATACTTGGGAAATCAGCAGTGTGATTTCCCACATAGATGTTACTAAAAGAATAGACAGGAGTACATGACACTACATCTCAAAATGGTTGCCCTTGGAATGAGAAGGAAATATAATCTAGAGAATTAAACCGCTTAAAATAATATTGCAGCTTTCTACTTGCTAATATTTACATTCTCTGAAGAAATGCAATGGTTAGCCACTGCTGCAAGTGAAGACTGAACACTGTCAGCTGAAACATTCACCATAATAGGTTGCTGCCTTATTTGGGACAGGAGGGCTGAGACCTCTTGTGTCGCTAGATCCATCCGCCCGTCTGATTTGGCCGCTTCACTGACCAGTTCTGAGACAATGGACTGCATCGTTTTCACCCTCTCGGATCCTCGGCTATGATTAGGAGCGCCATTCAAGGACTTGGAAGGTGCCGGCAAGGTTTTGTGCCATCGCACAGGAAGATAATGATCTGGGATCTGAAAGTAGTTTAGCATTGTGAGCACACGAAGGGCGTGCTTGCAGAGGATCCTTGATGACTCAAACATATGGCAGCTGCAAGAAATTGGCTCCTCTATCTGGTTCCATGCGACAATGCATCCACCTTCTGTCTTGGTATGGTGTCGAACAAGAAAAAGCATTCCCTTCTAAGGGCAAGGATGAATAATGGGCAGCAACAACAAGCTCATCCTGCAGCATGGAGAATGCATATGGGGTGAGAAGATCCGCGACGTGGCCTTCCATTGGAGCTGCTGTCTTGAAGATCACGTTATGCAAATTTATTTGCATTGTTTGTTGCTCCCCTGCTTGATCTTTGTAGTCAATAACTAATGGAACCTATGTAAAACATGAACACAAATATAATACTCAGTTTATTTTGCACAAAGCTATCTTACAACAAAATGTGGTTAACTCATCTGAAGCAATATTGTCTAGTGAAAGGGTATCATCGTTTTTCGTAAAGAGGGATCTAATCAGCATACAAAAAACTTGGCATTTAGATGAGAGAGGACGAAATTCTCACCTGCTCAATAAAATGGGATAGGCGTCTTTGAGCACTCAAGAGCCAATGAACGAAATTATTTATTGACTTTGAAACTCTTTGAGAAGAAGTCAGCCCTATAGAAAAATGCCCTCTCAAATATGGCAATGCCTAGATATTCTGTGATGCAAACAGAGTAGCGATGTGCCTATTTCCATGTAATCCAGAGCAGTCCACCATGTCACTCCACCCATGATCAAAGTCCATTGTGTTTTCTATGCTATGCAGCCTATATAACTCATTTTCCCAATCATTGTAGTGTTCGCCGAGTACTACATTAAACCAAGATAGAAAGCTAGCTGCAATAAGCTAGATGGAGAGTGCATGCTTTGTGTTTGGCAACTCCTTTTCAACTGCTTATTTGAGATATACATTTTGATCAGTCAATATTGTCAGAGGGGCTTTTCTGTTCATGAAGTTGAGAAACATCTGTCAACAAGAAAGACTTTCTAAGAGAACTGTTGCAAAGAGACCCTGAGTGTTCACCCTCAATGGCTTTACCTGTAATGCCCATGTGACGGATTGCAGATTTTTCTCCCGTAGAAGTGTGCAGCCGAAGCAGCACTGTATCCCATGATTGTTCATTCCAATCCATAGACCCAGTGGCATCTCCAGAGCAGTTAACCGATGAGTGGTGTCAAATATACCAGCATCACTAAATATCTCATAAGAACGAATCGACGATGCATACGACCAAGCGATATTTTCAAGGCGATTGTTCGCATCTCTGTTGAAGTCATACTTAAAATTGGGATCCTTCTCCTTATAATTTATACACATTTTAAGCAGGTCAATGTTCTCCTCCTCCTGATCGAACCTCATGAACCAATGTATGAGGTTCCTCACGTCCTTCTCGGTGAACGGGAGGCTCCCCGGCTCAACGCACTTCTCCAACTCCATTATCCTCATCATCTGTTGCGCAGAGATCCCGGACTTTGCAAACATCAAGATCCAATCTTTGTCCGAGTCCGATATGTCGCGGTACGCTGGGAGACACCGTAGTTGATCCTGCGAAGGAGCTCATGGTTGTGGTGGTCGGAGAACCCTGTGACCCGCCACTCCTGACCCCCCACGCCGCCGTCCCTGCCTACCCGTAAGTACGCCTGGCACCCGCAGCGGGAGGACTTCCTGTTCCTCTGCGGCTTGGCGCCGGCGCGGTGGCACATGAAGTACCGCCGGTCAGACCCTTGCCCACGCCGTCCTTCCCCTCAGTCTGGTGCCGCCGGATCAAGAACCCGCACCGCTTAGCGAACCCGCCCTAGAACTCATACGCCGCGTCGTGCGTCAGAAACCGCTGGCCAATGTACGCCCGCGGCCGCCGTCTCGGGCGAAGAGCCTTCCTCCTCCTGCCCGCTGCTGGGTTCCTCCGTAGAGGATCCGTACTGCTCTAGAGGGTCGCCGCGATACGCGGATTCTGCGGGCATCTGGCCAGTGGAGGCAGACCGCGACGAGAGAGAGGAGGAGAACGGTGTTGCTGAACTTTGAAGAAGACATGGATTTCTCAGACGAGGAAGACGGCCTGGCGTGCCGGCCGTGGCCCAAAGTCGGGTATTTGCTGGCGAATCCGGCCACGGTGGCCCGAAGGGTTTATTTTTTTATTTTGCGTTTTCCGTGCTGCTAGAAAGAATCTATCACCTTCACAAGCAAACTCCCGTGTTTTGGCCTTCGTCTAAAAGATGGCAGGGCCTTGGGCTGTAGCCGAGTAGCATTTTGTTTAACCGCCTTTAGGAAATTAAAGCCCATGTTTTCATGGTCTCACTATACCTGCGACTTTGAAAGCAACTAATTTGCTTGTAGTGAGGCTCTAGAAAGAAGTCCAAAATAAAACCTTTGTCTAAAAAAAAGTCCAAAATAAAACCTCAATTGAATTTGTAGATGTTAACTACGTAGTAAATCGAATATCTATTTTTTAATTTCAAAATCAACACACCAAATTTTGGAAACTAAATTTATTTTGAACCTCTGTTTGGCTCACAAGGAATCGACAATCCCGATTGGGATAACTGTTATACTTGTTAACACGTTTAATCATTGTCGGCTCTATGTGGTAAAACTAGATGAAGAATTATATTAAAAGTGAACCCCATCGGCAATCATCTTCACAATCCCGAGTAGGCATGTAAACACCTTGCACACGCGGTGTCTGGGGAAGCTTCCAGCTAGGGAGGTGCACGTGGTCCATCTCCGGTTCTCATGTACTGCAGGAGTGTCGAGAGCACAACCCATAGTTGGCTGCCCGACTGCAACCAAGATCCCTCTTTTACTGATGTCGTTGGCGTCGACGGAGCCCACGCGTAGTTAGCACGCATGCACTCATGCACGCATCTCCATCACACTTGTATCCCTTTAAACATTCTGCAGTAAAGTTATCCGGGTTGTTTCTTAAAAAAACAAAAAACTATATTTTCCAAGTCACCCCTCAATTCAGTGCTTGCATGTATGGCACCGAAATTGTGTAGGTTGGTGTTAAATTTTGACACCAGACGCTGCAAAAGCTCAACATTAATGAGAGTGTTGTTGTCATGAATTCGGCATCGGGATGACTTTGGCCGGCTAAGACAACCCCATTGCTTTTCATACCACCAACAAACCGAGAGACATATTCTGAAATGGTTTTTCTAAAACGACTACTTTTCACAAGACAAATACGCTATAAGATAAATTTAAAGAAGCTCATATGAATCTTTCCACACCAAATCTAACTAGATCACACCATCCGGCATATAAAAGTAAGAAATCCCTCATATCTCCAACAATACCCTTAAGCCCACCCCGAATACCTAAAATAGTCATCGCGACCACACTAGTCATGAGCACACCGGTCGCCGTTCCGCCCAGGGGCGAAGGACTCGGTAGGATGAGGTTGGGCGCTCGCCCTACCTACGCTGGAGACAAAAAATCCCATAGGTACGATGTAGGGATAGCTTGGTCGATTTTCTTGGGAAAATAAATGAAAACGAGTCTACTATTGGGCCGTGCAGTCCTTGCATGTCCTCGTATCAGTAGTTCAGTATCATAGTAGTTTCTGCATCTTGAATTCCTAATCGATCTCACATCAGAGCGCTAGCCAGTTCTGGACTCCCGATCGCGCGGAATCGGCCGGCGGCGACCTGACCTCCATCGCTGATCGTAAGTTCCATCAAGAAGATGGAAGAGCTTTACCATTGCTAGCTTAATAGATTGATAGTTTTCTAAATAATTCGCCCGACCTTGATTTTTTTTCGTTCCGCCGCATCGATCCTTCCGCTGCCCCTGAAGACAAAATCGATGTCAACAGATATCCCTCGGGATCTAGATGTGAATGGGCATATCCTATTTCGGATCCAGGGCTTGAAAGTTATATTTACTTTTTTTTTGTTTTAGTCCATATTGACGGGATCCGGACTAATATTTTTTAAACAACCATAGTATTACCCAGCCATCAAATTTAAAAGTTGTTTAGGCTGTGGCTTAGATAATAGCCGAGGTCCTAAAATCTCTCAACGAGCTGATATGGCCGTTGGAACTACCTCACCGCGCAGCTATAGATAAATATGGTACCCGGTTATCCCATCTTTTTCTCAACCTCTTCCTAGAGTAGACATACCACAACGAAGAGCTTGATCCTTCGACCAAGTTTATTGTTCGCTGGCCATGGAGCATGTTTGCCTTTAGGTAACTGATGGTTCATCTTCTTTCCATTCTAGATTTCTCTCACGTGATGATTATTTGATAGGATCTCCTTATTTTCCAGGAGTAGGAGGTACCGGTGTATCTCAGTACGGTTTGGCAATTTTGGAAAGTATAAATCAGATCGTCTACTCTCCTGGTGAGTTCTCATGTTCATATCCACAGCGTCCCAGCCGCACATGGCTTGCATATTTTGACTTGTTTTTGTTTGCCTTGCAGGGAGGCTGAATTATGATCTGGCATATTACACCGATCTGTGCTTACGACGTGCGTCTCTTCTTCGCCAAGGTATAATTTCACCTGAGCGCACTTCCTTACCAAGCGATCTGCTCCTATTTTAAAACCTTTTGGTTTCATTGTCGGTATGTTGTCGGCAGGCCTCTATATGATCTGGTCCGCCGTACAACATGAGCGCATTGTATTTCTGTTTAAAACCTTTTGGTTTGTTATGTTTGGGCTTGTTTCATTTTCACTCAGTATTTATGTTTACTTTCTTTTCTGAACAGGGAGAGTGGTGAGTGGTCGGCTGAGGGTACCTGCTCGAAAAGAATTTAGGTAATATGACTTCAACTTAAAATCATGATGTCAGTATATTCATTATACATATATATGTTTTTATAGATGGCACACGATCAAGTATTTGTTCCATCATATGAGCTATCCATTTGTCAGTTAGCTAGGCGAGATCGTTACAAGTTTGATACTAGTAAAGAGGTTAATCCAGTGATCTGGAATTCGATGCAGACACATGCAGATTTAACACGTCGTCCCTGAGAGTGGAACGTGAGAACTAGCTCTAGTGACTATTCTTTCCATCCACTCATCCATTTCCCAATCCTGGTCATAAAGCTCACACCTTGGAACTAGGATGGTAAAGAAGGTTCTCGGTTGGGATGGTCATTTCCTTATATTGAAGTCTATATAGAGTCGGGGATTAATACTTTAGATTATCATTCCTTTTGTTTGAAAGGAGAAGAGAAAAACACCGACTACATATATGGGGCCATTTATTGTTCCTTAGGTGAATATAAAATATTTGATACGTTGTTAAGATCACTACCTGATAGATGGGATCCAGATACCAACACCTTCCTTTTAACTACCAGTGAGTGCACAGTGACACTACTTGACATGCACGTGAGACGAGTGCGAGCCCGTTTCCAAAATGTGCTTGCATAGTGGGCACAATCCACAATTCCCAAGGTGTGAGCTTTATGATGAGGATTGGTAAATGGAGTTATGAGTGGATGGAAAGAATAATCACTAGAGGTAGTCCTCACATTCCACCCTCGGGGATGACGTGTCAAATCTACATGTGTCTGCACCGAATTCCGGATAATTGGATTAACCTCTTTACTAGTATTGGGCTTGTAAAGACCTCGCTCAGCTAATTGACAAATGTATAGCTCATATGATGGAACATATACTTTGATTGTGCGCCATCCACATAACAAAATATGTAGAGTGAATATAGAGACATCTTGGTTGAAAGTTGAAAGTGAGCATATTATCTAAACTCTTTTGAGCAGGTACCCTCAGCCGACCACTCACCACTCTCCTTGTTTAGAAAAGAAAGAGAACAGAAATACTTTGAGTGAAATTAAAACAGACCCAAACATAAACTAGTATTACAATGCTCTCTATGTGTTCGTATCATTGCTCGTGAGCTCTGGCCAGGGTTGAGCCGATCGTACTAACGACCGTCATCGCCCTCCCTGCATACCCGATGATAAAACCAAAAAGTTTTAAAATAGGAGCAGGTCGTGCGCTCAAGCGAAATAATTTTTTTAGAAACCGTGGCGCAAAAGCTTTGTCCCATTTTATTAATTAAGGGAGAGTGAGATAATAAAAATTTGATCAAAACCAAAAAAAAAGATTACAACAAACTACTTGTCCGGTAGAATAGCTCCTAGATGCTTTGAGCCCATAAGAGATCAAAGACGCGCTTCATGCTTGATCTTGGGATCAAGCGAAATTATACCTTGGTGAAGAACAGACGCACAGCGTAACCAAAGATCGATCTAATATGTCAGATCCTAATTCAGCCTCCCTGCAAGGCAAACAAAAAAAACAAGTCAAAATACGCAAGCCATGTGCGTCTGGGACGCATGTGTATATGAAGTTATGAACTCTTTGGTAAACATGAGAACTGCTCAGGAGAGTAGACGATCTGATTTCTACTTTCCAAAATTGCCAAACCGTACTGATATACACCGGTACCTCCTACTCCTGGAAAATAAGGAGATCCTGCCCGTGCGTTGCAACAGGGTAAAAATAAGTTGTCGTGGAGATACCAGAAACACTCAAAGCAATGCATATTTTGACCATTTTCTTTTGCCTAATTCGATGATCCTTTTAACACGTGAATTTCCAAACAATTTTATAGTACAAAATTAATTTGATGAGACCGATTGAATAGAGATGATATGAAAAATAAACTACCCTAACAGGTATGATGCTTTTATTCAGAATAAGCTGGTCCATTTGTAGGCTTGACTGAAGCAAAAAAATATAAATCAGGCCACTGCACCAATTTCTCTACACCAAATATTTACCATGCCCACACTATTTTTTTTGGAACTGTAAAATGTTGACTTACGAAGTAAAAATCTAGTGATTTTCAACAATATAGTCTGGTGTATACCACACCTTGTTCATTTCGATTTACCAGGTGATGATGATGACAAAGAACTCTAGATACCTCTCAGCTCTGTCATGCAGCAAGCACGACACACCAAATAAACTAAAATTCACCTCTCAACTCTCTCTTCCCTCAAGCTGAAACAAAAAAATCTACTATCAGATGTCTGCTCTCAAACAAGCAGCAGGATCAAAGCATAGTAATAGCACGCAAGCAAAGACAACTCCTATATTGTCCAACGGCGGCAACGACTGCGGTGAGTAGAAGTCGTCTAGTGCCCTGGCCACGGCGTTTCAGGGAAACAAATCTTGGCCGGCCAGCAGGACCGACCCAGGGGAGATTGAACCGGTGAGCTAGGATTCATTGGCGGAATCCCGCAGGGAATTGAGCCGGCAGCCTGAGCAGGAGAAGGATGGTGGACTGGGGACCAAGTTGGCGTCGGAGAAAGGGTGCGCCGGGGCAGCCTGCGCGGGGGATGGTTCAGGCGTCGAGGGCATAGCAGCGCCGGAAAATACGCTCAGAGGGAGTGGCCGCGTGGAATTCGTCGAAGGCACGGGATCGTATGGCGGCACGGCGGCCGAGCACTATCTGCATCGGCCAAGTCTTGATTGTTCATGGCGAGTGGAGGTCCGGGGTCGTTATGGCAGCAGACAGGTCTAGAACATACAGTAGGTGCTCGGGACGGGGACAAATCTTCAGGCATGGCCGCTGCAGAGCCCGGCCAGGCGCGGAGCCCTTTCAGGAGGCTGTCGGCGTCGGCGTCGTGTGTGGCGGCTGCTCCCTGCGCCGCCGCTGCACCGCTGTTGTCCCCCGCCACGGCAGCGTTGGCGCCCCTCCCTCCGCCCGGCGGCGGAAAATGGCGAAGGAGGAAGGCCGCTATCGCGGCCAGATGCGCGGTGGCCGGAGCGAGGGTGCTGGCCCTCCTGATAGCAGCCGTGATTGTGTCCCGACGCGGGCGCGGGAGGAACAAGCGCGTGACCGGCACGTCGGCCCCCGCGGCTGGGTGGGAGGAGGACATGCCCCAGTCGCCTCCGTCGTCCATGGGATGGTAGGGAAGAAAGCGCAGGTTCTACAGTAGAAAGAAGGAAGGGGATTGGGGGCGAATTTGCAAAAGTGGACAACTTAAGTTGGAGTGCGGGTTAAATTCGCAGAAACGGAAGGGCTAAAACTCAAAATGGGCACGACGTACGACGGGAGTCCCCAAGCAATATTATATAGTAGAGATCATCACGTGAGAGAAATCTAGAGTGTAATGAAGATGAACCATCAATTACCTAAAGGCACCAGCGAACAATAAACTTGGTCGATAAAAAAAATCAAAACCACACATATGAGGATGGCCCCCTGCTTCTTAATTTGGCCCCGAAGGACAGCTCTTCAGAGCCTCTCAAATCGAACCAGCTTCATTTCCAAGTGCAAATCAAGTGTAACTGTAAATTTTGTTTACCCGATGTGCAAGTGTTGAGTGCACAAACCGATGTGAATCTAACAGTCTCAGAGTTGGCCAAGGTCTAAATTAATTCTGGGTAAACCTAGAAAAGCAAAAAAGGTCAAATGTTGATAACCTATTTAGAGTACATTTAAGTAAGAGTTTGAAAGTGCATGGTTGCCCCCATGCGTGGTTTTGGTAATTAATGACAATCCTTATGGACTAATGTTTACACTGAGATATTCTTTATAGATCTTGTCCATGGGAAGCTATAGGAGTTCATGTGTTGGACTCTTCAAGATGACTTAATGACCAATGCTCTATTCAACGATTTATATGATGAATGGTCATGTGTAGAGTTGAGCTCATTGCAAGTACGGCTTGGAATAGAAGATTGAGTGAACAATCATGTTTACCTCCAAGCCATCATACATATCAAGAGAAGAAGATGAAGTGCAAGTTCAATATGATGCATATCGGAAGATATCCTTTGATTGAAGCTTGCAAAGGATACATGAAGTCAAAGATTAGCGAGTCCCTCCCATAACGGAGTATGGGAGAGCTTTTGGAGAAGTCTTCATCAAGCATGTGCTAGCAAGCACAATCAAGAAAGGTGTTTCAACTTGAGAGAGTCAAGATCTTCATCATCGAGCTCAAGTGGAATGCGCAAGGCAAAGGTATGATCTTGATAGGTTTTATCTCTTACCGGTCTCATGGTGTTAGTAGGAGACCGGGTTTTAGGATAGATGGCGTACTATCAAGAGGGGCTCTCAAGTGAGTAACTTGATCGCATTGTTGTGGAGAGCTCAAACCTTTGCATACTTGGCTTCTCATATTTCTTGGTTCTTATTTGGATTTTATTGTGGTGAGAAATTAGAGCTTGCTTCATCTCCATGTCAAGCTCTAGTTCACCGAAAACAGTTTTACTTTGAAAAACTTGTTGCGTTTTTGGTGGCGAAAATATTGCCGGTTCAACCGTGAGGAAAGTCCCACACCTTTCCATGTGTGGTGATTTTACTCTATTTATGGGATGCACTTTTAGTTGGATGCTTTTCATCGCTATCTTTGCAACAAAAGTGGTCTCACCTCATTCGCAAAAGTTATAGCAGTTTTCGTGTTCAGCTTTGCTGCAGTTTTTCTTAGGCCGGAGTTTCCGGTCCACAGGACCGGAGTCTCCGGACTCAACGATTTTCCTCCAAAGCTGCTTTGAAGTTGTTCAGCCCCTGGTGGGGGGCGGAGTTTCCGGCCCTAGAGGCCGGAGTTTCCGACCCTGGATGAACTTTCCGGCCCAGGGCACCGGAGAGTTTGCCCAAGCCTCGGATGTGTTGACAGTGTTCAGCCCCTGGTGGGGGCCGGAGTTTCCGGTCCCAGTAGGCCGGAGTTTCCGGCCCTAGTGACCGGAAACTCCGGTGTGAAGTTTTCCTACAACGGCTCTTTTTCGTGGGACCTATAAAAAGGCACCTTCTTCCCTAGAGAGAGAAGCTCTTCCAAGCACGAATTTCCCCCTCTCTCTCCTCCATTGTTGACCTTGGAAAGCTTTCCCCTCTCTCTATTCCTCCCATGATTCTTCCATATCTTTGAGCGATTTGAGAGAGGAGATCTAGATCTACATTTCCACCAATCCATCTCTCCTCTAAGTGAGGGGAACCTAGTAGATATTGATCTTGGAGTTCTTGGTGCATCTCCTCTTTGTTCTTCCTCTCTTATTCCCCCATAAGCATTTGTTGCTTTGTTTGAATTCGAGAGTGAAGGATTTGAGCACTTGTTCTCTTGCCTTTTGCATTTGGTGCATCGGTTTGCTCTTCACGAGAATTCGTGGAAGTTGAAAGTTTGTGAGCTTGTTACTCTTGGGTCCTTCGACCCTAGACGCCTTTGTGGTGGTTGGACCCTTGTGTGGTCAGTTGAAGCCATTCGGGAGCCCCCAATCCCATTGTGGGTGTGCCCCGGATTGTTGTTGTTGAAAGCCGTTCGGGAGCCCCCAATCCCATTGTGGGTTGTACCCGGATTGTTGTTGAAAGGCTCCGGATTCCGCCTCGAAGGAATTCCGATAGTGGAAGGTGAACCAAGCCTTTGTGGTGCGGTTCATCGGAGAAGAAGGTGAAACCTTTGTGGTTGTTGAACCGTTGTGTCAGTTTACACCTCTCCAACGAGACGTACTCACTTAACAAGGAGGAACTCGGGAATACATCCTCGTCTCCGCGTGCCTCGGTTATTTCTATACCCGAGCCTTTTACTTATGCACTTTACATTGTGATAGCCTTCGTGCTTGAAGTATTCTATAACTATCACCTTGTTGTTTGTCTTTATTAGCATAAGTTATTGGTGCACATAGGTGAGACTAGTTTATTTAGGTTGTCGGCTTGTTAATTTAAACACCTAGTTTTATTCCGCAATTATCAAGTCTAAACTGGAAAAGTTTTAAACCGCCTATTCACCCCCCTCTAGGCGACATCATTGTCCTTTTAGAGTTAGCATGGTAGAAAAATGTATGATTACATATGGTAAACTTTTTCAGTTGAATTGTGCATGGCGTATCATTATATCAAATTCATAAATGATTCAATCATTTCTTTTTTACATGTGCATGGAGAAGAAATAAACTTATGATGTAGCTTGTCACTTGAGTACTTTTGAATATTGATGAATAGAGAGAGGTGAAATAAACAACAGGAAGGAGAATAGTACATGGAGCATGTAGGAACGAGAGTACTATGCATGTTAGTTCTTTGGCATCATGCAGGAAGGAGTGGAAAAGTCAAAAAACCTCTCATCTCAATGGATCTTTTGTGACTAGCGTATAGTATATATTTTCGTGTTTGAGGATGTCATAGAACAAAACACACAGTTTTTTGCATAATTAATCCAGAAAAATTTCTGCATGTTGGGGGGAGCCGGGGCTCCTGCTGGTCCCCCTGGTTCCGCCATTGGCCACCGCCACGCTTGTTGACCGCTGCCAGTAGGACTTGGGAGAGACGAGCGAGAGATGAGTGAGAGAAAGAGGGTTCGGTGGTTGATTAGGATTGCCTAATTTTTTTCTATCACGAGTTCACGGTTAGCGAGTGTTCCACCAATTTGGTCGAACGAGCAGGAGTCCAACCCCGGTGATAGTCCCTCGCTCCCGCGACTCCTCCCCAACCCTAACCCTAGCCGCCGCCGCCAGTGACCGGACCGCGCCACCGCCTCCCCCTTCCTCCCTCGCCCCTCCCTCTTCCTCTTGGCCCTCTCGCCCCCCGAGGGCGACGGGGCCACGCACTCCTCTCGTGGCCACACCCTCCTCCACCGCCTTCCCCCGTCGCCGTCGCCGGCACAGGTCACCGGGCTACGCCGGCGGCAGCGGCTCTCCTTTCCTCACGTCTTGGAGGGCCGGTCGGGGTTGCACCCTCCCTGGCGGCAGTGCTCCTCGGAAGATCATGTACCATCGTGGTCGGGTGGGGCTGGTGGCGGGGCTGTCCTAAGGCGTCGCGCCTCGGTTGCGGATCAACGGCGGCCGCTGTGCCCTAGCCTGGGCAGCTATGGCCCCAGATGGGCTCGGGCAGGCACATATGGGCTCGGGTGGGCGGGGTGGGCTTCTGTGGCTGGGGTGTGCCCTGAAGGTGGAGGCGACAATATTGCGGGTGTGGGGATGACGCGCTACGACATGCCTGTTGCAGCAGGGCGGCGGGAGCTTTACCGGGCCAGGTGGGCCTAGTTTTGCTCTGGCAACTCTGTCTGGTCGACTACCGCCTCACGGTGGTGGAGATTGTTCTCTCCCGTGGACTTGCGGTGCTGTTGTCCCTCGCTCCAGCGAAGTTGTCTGCTTCAGCTTGCAGACCGCTATCCATAGCTCATGAAGAGACTACGAGGATGACGGCAAGATCGTGGTGGTGCATGGTGGTGGGCGGAGAAGCAGATGGTGGTGTTCCGGTGTTTTTGTGACTCGGGCTCGGGAGAAATCCATGTTGACTCAGTTTGACACCGACGCGGTGCCGCCTTCGGGTGGCGCCATTCCTCGTTGGAGGGTGTCGCTGGTAGGATAATTCCGTGTTGACTCAGTTTGACACCGACGTGGTGCCGCCTTCGGGTGGCGCCATTCCTTGTTGGAGGACGTCGGGTAGCCCGAATTCACCGCACATCGAGTATCGGGGGAAACCTTAGGACCAGCTGGTCCAAGTAGCTGCGCCGTGTCGACGGTGCCCCTCTGGGAGATGCTACCTTGTACCAGACACATAGGAGCGATTGGAGTGTGGTGAAAACTTTAGAGGGCGCAGCGGTGGCGGGTCATCTTCGCTTCATTGGTTCGCCATGTTCTTTGTTTCTTACTGTTTTGGGCATTGTGTTAGGTGTTGCCCCAGCCTGTGTGGTGTTGTTTGTGTGTGGTTGTTCTCGGTTGTATGCTGGTTAATTGTTTTATTTATAAAGCGGGGCGAAAGCCTGTTTTGAGTTCAAACGAGCAAATTGCGCATCTGAGCGGTATATTCCTTCTAGAACCAGTTAGTTCCATTCCACCTCTACAACCAAACACAAGAATGGGTGAGACAGTGTCAATATTTTGTTTACTCAGTCCAAAATATAAGAGCATCCACAATGGGACGCTTATGAGCTGGCGCTAGGGATTAAATACCGGGTGTTTTACTAAATTAAGAGTCCAAACTCCTAATAGATTAGCACAGATTTTAGCTACCGGCCATGCTGCGGCCCTTATACTCATAGCTCAAATGCTCAACTGGATGCTCTAAGTTACGGTTGAAATTTAAGGTTTCGGTACATAGAAATGCCGGGAGTACCAATACGCCCTCCAAATAGTACACAAAGATGCTAATTACTACAGTTGTATTAATACTTACAGACTAAATCCATCATAATTCACAAATGCCCACAGCACGGATCATCCAGGAAGAAAAAAAGTTTGCTTGCGAAATGGCCGCACGATCATGTCCATGTGACATGTGCCGAGGAACCCACACATCGGTCGGTGGGATCACACCCCGTTGTATACATAGTCCGTCTCCACCCTCCCGAGCTAGTATCATTTGTCAGTTTCAGAAAAATATGAAGAAACTCGTGCATAATCTTAATGACGTATAGTATATGCGTGAATTTTTTTAATGCAAAAATCTATATACTCCCTCCGTCTCAAAATAACCATGTTAACTTTGATTAAAAATAAATGTATGTAGACTTGTTTCGTGTCTAAATACATCCAGGTTTTGGACTTGAGACAATTACTTTGAGACGGAGTGAATATTTCAGTCTACACAAAAATGATAAAATTTGAAGATTTGAAACTATACACTGTTCACTATGCTCCATTCATTTATAAAAAAAATGCAAAGAAATCTGGAGAAAGATCTGTTTATTTTTTTTCGAAACGAATAAAGATCCGTTTATAACCATTGTTGTATCCCACGAACGCATAATTAAAATCAATTTCAAATATTATGTATTCTTAGCTACACACAAATAAAAGATATGGATCTGAGCTATACAAAGAGACACTTTCCAAAACATATATGCATGATAGTTCAAAAATAATAATAATACATGATTAATTGGTACTGTACATTGAGAGCATTTCGGAGCATTGGCACGTGAAATCCAGCGGCCGGGTGTGCATTGTCGAGACCATTCACCTGTACTTGGACACTTGTTTTCATTCTACAAGTGACGGAACTTGCCCCCCACCCTGTTCAAAAAATGAAGAAAATTGCCCCACATGTACAGTATCAATCATGGTTGATGTTACGATGATCGGTGCATCTGCGCGGTTACCTCGTATTCGATCATAGTATAACCTGGCTGGCTGCTGTCAATATTTTTTTTGCGCTCTTTGACAAGTGGACTCGCCGCTTAATTAATTTGACAAGGAGGCCGCCCCTTGATGTATGCAAGGTCACGGGTTAATTATCACATCGCTCACGTTCGTAGGGCGAGGACGATGCTTCGGGCACTGTCTGTGTCTGGTGGTCGGCAAGCAGAGTCGTAGCTCTGAACTTATCAAGCCGACCAAGACCAAGACCAAGACGAATGAAGAGTACTCTTGTTTTTTGTTTTGTTTTTTAAACAGTAATAAAGATAGGATAAGGTCATAAAAAGGAGTCGGAAAAGAAAAATGCACCGACGATATAGAAAGATAAAGCCGTCGGGTAGCCGCGATCGCAGCCGTCCAGCTAGCAGGGTCAACGTCCAGCCGCGCGTCGCGGGTCCAGCCGGCGCCACGGGAGACACGTTCCGGAGCAGAGCACTAGAGCAGGACTGGACATCAGATTCCACGTCGACGCCATGATCGATCTGGCTCCATGACAGATGGAGCCGGCCCCAGATAGAGCCGATCGAGTGCACGGCAGGGAAGGTATCTCCATCCGATCCAGCGCTCCGTTTAAGCCAAGGCGAGCGCGCGCAGCAGCAGCTCTCCATCTCTTTCTTTCCCAGCTGACTTGTCCCACCCTCTTCTCCAATCTCACCTTCTCCTACCACCAAGGCCGCCTTGCGGGTACGTCTCGTCTTCCTCCTCCTCCATCTCTTGGACTTGGAGAGCAGAGCAGGCGATCTCTCGGAGTCAGAGGAAGGGTGCCGGCCATCTCGCCTTCTTGGACGGAACCGGAACGGATCAGCTGCTGCGCCGGGTCAGGTAATAATCTCCAGCTTCTGGGCATATGATGCAGCTCTACCTTGTAACTCAATTAGTCTTGGGTGGCCGTCTTGCGCTGTCTATTTTGCTGCTAAATATACTCCATTTTGCATTCCGTTCTTGTCGATCGTCGTCCATCCAAACACCGCCATCAGAGATCATCCATGTGGTCGCTCGCTCGTGGGCTGCTTGGGTGATTGCGACCGGGACTGCACTTCTCTTCTAGATCAAGAGATCGAAAACTCTCGATCTAGGAGAGAAGCTGCTGATGGCTGCGATCGATCCATTGTGTAGCTAGCAAGCAAGGAAGAGCGCATTTCTTCCTTCATTCAGTAGTGAAGTCGAAATTAGCTCTTAGATTCGGCACAAGGCCGAGCTGGATTCGAAGCGTCTGTAGCTAGCTTATGTTGGTGGCCTACCACACAGTGAGTGGGCCCTATCAGTTGTCTGCAGTACTCATCCATCAATCAGCGGGTCTCATTACGGGATAACTCTTATCACGGCCCTCCTGTGACGTGAGATATTGCGATGGGGAACAAGCTTTGCATACAGTCTATACAGATACAGATCAGAAAAATATTGGACCGAAAGAGTTTTAGTATTTTCCAGAAAAATACTACCTTGATTGCCGTGATTGTACTAGATCATAGGACGAAACCCATGTAGAGACAGAAGGAAAATGCGGGAAACACATGGGTGGAATTAACTAGTCTGTGATGGATTAGCTGGTTGGTAGTAGCATTATCTAGTGTTTGAGTGGAGCAGGAGGTGATTACTCTGTGCTTGCTTGCACAACTCGCTCTTCTTGTCCGCTTGTCCACTTGTAGGAAAGCTGATTGACTATACGTTCCCTGATTAATCTGGAAAGCTAACCATGATTACTGGATTCACCTAAAAAGGTACTAGGATTAGGTTAATTAACAATTGTGAGCATTTGAGCCGTGAGGGCGTTGGCAAAGCTGGCAGCGACGCCAGCGGTGGTGACATGTGGATTCGATCCTTTGTTTATGCTTCCCTTTTCCTTTCGAGAAAGATCCCTCGAACCTGATTTGTCCTATGGAAGCGGGAACCTCTCACCTTTGTGGATAGGATGGCACAGACTGACAGAAAGACGGACTATTGATAGGTGGTTGCCAACTTGACTTCGTTTTTTTATGCTCGCCCCGTGCTCCGTAAACCGAGGATGATTAGCCAAACCAAATGTGAGTAGTACACGAGTAATGCTACAGCAAATAGTCCTAACTCCTAATCCCACTATTGCTGAAAGTCTTATGCACGGTGCACAGGTCGAGCTTGTGTTTTAACTCCATCAGTGAAAAATGAAAATGCAGATCTTTTTGTTGGCTCGCTTGTTGCCACGTTCGAGGTCTGCAAAGAGTCCCCAGGATTGGAAGTTTCCCATGCTATCCTGCCTGATCTAACATCACAATGTAGGTTGCTTGGGCAAGTCCAATGGGGCGGCCTATTCCGTCCGTGCCCGTCCGTTTTTGTCGTGCTTTTTAAAAATATGGTATAACGCGGCGATGTAAATGTGTACCACGTCGGTTTTTAGTATGTCGTTTGTATGCCACAATCTATTTCTGATCTAAATTTGTGTCAGGTTTGTGTCTCTGTGGGCAACGATGGAGCTCCGCGTGTCCGCTCGATGTTCTCGCCCACACCACCTAGCAGCGACACAACCGACAGTCGTTCTCTACTAACCGATCCTTTCTAACGCTAGGGCACGTGTAGATAGGGACGACCACCCCACTCCCTGTCTCCACTCTGCTCCCTTACCGCCAACCGCAACCTTAGCCACCTTCGGACGTTGCCATGGAACCTTTCAGGTGGATTGGGAAGAGCAAGCATGACAAGGAGGTGAGATCCTTATCGGGCCAGCGTCGCCCCAGCAGGTGGACCATCGCGTCGGGTAATGGTCATACTTGTAAAAGTGGAAGTGCCTACTGGGACAATTCGATCCGAGTGTCGTGGTCTGACATCCACCTCTTGGCACATGAATCTCGAGAGGATTCCAGCGCCTACCGTTCCGGTGAGTGGCGCCACCCGTACGAGACAGATCCAGGAGCATAGGGCCCATCTCTGCGCCAACCTTGTCAACCACCCGACCATCGTCGAGGACAGTCCCTATTTGGACACGTAGTTTGACGACAAGCATGACACGTGTCGACGGTCCTAAGGGCCCGGGCCACGTTCTACTCCAGCGTTCCCCCACCCCCACACACGACCATCGTGTTCCTGTTCACGGTCGTGCTCCATCGCTGATCTTGGTGAAGGAGGAGCAGGACGAGGATCATGGAACTCAAGTACAAGGCCACGTTGGTCGGGCACGAACTCACTGCTCCACGGGTCTGCAATGGATGCGGATGCGAGACGCAACGACAACGGACACACGGTGTGAGACATACTCACTCCGTTTAAAATTAGATGACTTCCATTAGTATTAAAAAATGTATTTTACAAGTGTAGAGAAATCCATTATTGTTCAAATCAAAAGTTGGACAAAGTATTTGCTAATATTTGGTACTATCTGTTTGGGTTGGCCGGCTCACACTAATCTCCAGTGGCGGTACTTTGATGCCAAACGGGACCTTAGTGTCTCACACGGTCACATCGCGTACCATGACCATTTTTTCGATAAAGGGCCCTGGCCGTGAGCGCAAAGGATCGATGGATGTCTGTCAGCTGCACAGGTCTATTCTTCCTCTTCTTTTTGTGGTGAACACCTGATATGATAAGCCGGACCATGCGCTGACGGAGGAACTGCCCGCGATATCAGGGAGAAGATTTCAGATAGATGCGTGTGGCGGAAATGCCATGATGAGTCACCGTGACAAGTCTGGCCCGGCCGACCGACCGCCTATGGTGCGCCGCGCCTGTGAAGTCGTCGTGCAGCGCTGGCGAAAATTCCCCGGCAGTCCTCGTGCCACGAACAGGAATGGCCCCGTCCGATCGCTGGCTCGTCTGATCGTGTCTCTCGTGCCCATTTTCCTCTCTTTCGGCGAAACACGCACGTTTGCCTCCGTTCTAGTACTACTACAATATACATTATCTTTCTACAAAAATCTACATATTTAGACATGTTTTAATTACAAGATTTACATGAATCTTACACTAAATTATGTTTAGATACATATTTTTAAAAACTAGATAGGCTTATATTGTGTAACGGAGCAAATACTATATATGTCCATCTTTAGAAAATAGAGTTGGCTGATGTAATCTTAAAATTGACGAAATCATTATAATCGTCTCGCTATGGATACAAACATAGCATCCACTGAATAATATTCCGCACACCAATATCAAACTTGAAATTCAAAAATTTGATGCAAATCACAGGTTTGGGTCACTCTGACCATCTTTTTCGCAGCAGAGCGGAAAAGAATGTTGCCTCCTGGGACACGCACAATTTTCATCCCGCAACGCAAAATACTACAATATCCTTCTATTTTGGCACGTGCTGACGCAATTTAATTCCAGTTTCCATTTTTATTTCCCCTCTCTCACTCGTTACCATTTCTGTTGCTCCAGCAACCCAATAAAAGTGCAGGCACTGAAGGAGGAGGAGTCCAGCGTAGGTCCGCGGGGGCCACCGCCAGCGAAGAATGGACGGCAACCAATCGCCGCCGAATTCCAGCCAGCCGCCGCCGCCGGAGCGGGACGGTAGCTTCAACTATGACATAGAGAGCGTGGACGGCGGCGGCGGTGGCGGGTGGCGCGGCGCGGCGTGGAACGCCTCCTCCGAGGCGCTGTCGCGGTTCGACGACGACGGCCAGCGCGACGCGCTGCTGCGGTACGACGACGACGGCGGCGGACCGCGGGAGCCGCTGCTGCGGAAGCGCACCATGAACACCACCTCCCAGATCGCCATCGTCGGCGCCAACGTCTTCCCCATCGAGAGCCTCGACTATGAGTACGCTGACAAACCCTCTCCCTTTCTCCTCCCCCTTCAGTTAACCTCTACCTGCTTTGAATGATCGAGAGCCTGATCTTTTATGGCCCTTTATTTTATTACTTTATAAAGAAACTCAAATACCGGCAGCTAAAATTGAGGTTTTTTTTAACTGTCTAGAGATTGACAGGTTTAAGGAGGCCAAACCTGTTACTATTATTAGGACTTTACTGGTCCAGTTACAGGGCTTTTCTTAAGCGATCCTACGAATGTATATGGATACTTGCTATATTTAGTTAGTATAAGTGTCGAATTGATTGCACAAAGCCGATATTAAAGGGAGGGGAAGACAGCGGATTTTATCCAATACAGCAAAAAGCATAATTTGTTTGTAGGTTCTAGTAGATATCAAAGTTTCGATGAATTTAGATGTTAGTCAAGTGTATCGATGCATAAAGTCGTCACCAATTGGAAAACAAATACTGAACACAACATGCAAAGTAAGACATCAAGAAAGTTAAAAAAAAAACACCTGCAAAGGTTCTCGCATTGTAAGCATGTCAATGATCGAATACCGATGAGAAACAAGTAATTTAGTGTACAAAATGCACACTGTCTGGAAGTAGATGCACTTCATTACTTTCATTCTCTGAATATTTTTGTGTTGTCTGTTACAGGATTGTCGAGAATGACCTTTTCAAGCAAGATTGGCGATCGAGAAAGAAGAAGCAGATATTTCAGTATGTTGTTCTGAAATGGGCATTAGTTCTTCTTATTGGCTTGTTGACTGGACTTGTTGGTTTCTTCAACAATCTTGCAGTCGAGAATATTGCTGGATTCAAATTGTTGATCACTGGTGATTATATGCTCCAGGAGAGGTAAAGCTTCACTACGATGCTATTGCTATTTTACCGTAAGGTGTGCTTTAGTACATTCTACTGGTTCTCCATAAAGTTTATTGGTACAGTGATGGGTAATGTGAAGTCGTCGATTGTGTGTTGCTTCCAGTGCAGGTACTTCACAGCATTCTTGGTATATGGAGGCTGCAATCTAGTCTTGGGAGCCACTGCTGCAGCAATCTGTGCTTACATCGCACCTGCTGCTGCGGGTTCTGGCATCCCTGAAGTTAAGGCATATCTGAATGGAGTTGATGCTTACTCTATTTTAGCTCCCAGCACACTCTTTGTAAAGGTAAGTTTAACTGAATATAAGCATGTAGATGTAGCATTTATTACTTTGGAGTGTACTACGTTATGGAAATTTTATTATGCTAGCTTATCTTATTAGACTAAGATCATTGCAAGAGTTTGCATCTTGTGCTCTGCAATGCTTTTCATGCTTCTCCTGATACCTTTCCAGTGCCTCTAGGTAGAGGAAATAACTTCTGTTTGAAATCTCAAACAAGTACTTTTGGCCTTGGAGGTATTACGTTCAGAATTTGTGTGAGCAGACAGACTTGAACCCCATCTCTGATACTTTCCAGCCTTCTTGTAACAACCAAAATCTAATCTACTGCACAAACCAAATAACGTGGAAAATCTAACCGGTGTAGATGGAAATCGAAACACCCTTGCTCTCATGGTTGTAGTCCATTCCGCAAAATACATCTGTTACATGCGGTCAGTCATCATTATTTCATTTTTTGTTTTATTTCGTCAGCAACTGCACGCTTTCTTCAGATTTTGTCATACGAAAGGCACCCCACTACGTCCCATAGCTTGTTCATTTGTGAAAGTTTAAAGAAGATTTCATTTAGATTCATTGCTGTTGCAGTCCATATGGTTGATACTTGAGAATAAAATGATGTATAAGGAGCTCATTTGTAGCTGGCGTATCATTAGGCCGAGACAAACAGTTATAGTTAATTGTATGAAATAGTCAAATTACTTGTTCTCTGAACTACCTTGAATTACATTGCAGATATTTGGTTCAATACTTGGAGTTTCAGCTGGATTTGTACTTGGTAAAGAAGGCCCCATGGTACATACAGGGGCCTGTATTGCCAACTTGCTTGGTCAGGGGGGATCACGCAAATACCATCTTACCTGTAATTGGCTGAAATATTTTAAGAACGATAGGGATAGGCGAGATTTGATTACATGTGGTGCAGCAGCTGGAGTAGCAGCAGCATTTCGTGCGCCTGTTGGTGGTGTACTCTTTGCTCTTGAGGAAGCAGCATCATGGTAGCACTTCTATCCCTCCTCACGCTATTTATTCATACCTTAATGCAGATGATTTTGTCAGATGTCCTTATATATATGATAGCCACTTTCTAGTTACCTCTTTGAACAAATCTTGAGTAATAGAAAGACCTGCAGTGTTCATAGACACTGGGTATGTAATATACTTCCACAACCTAAATTTGGCACGAAAATGTTATAGGCCACAGGTCAGTATGCTGACCAGGCAAATAGTTGAAAATGGGCATTTCTCTTTGCAAAAGGACTAGGTGGTTTGAGGGGTGGAAACAAATTGGACTGTGGGAAAGGCTGCAATGTCCTTATATTTGTGATAGCCACTTTTCTAGTTACATCTTTCAACAAATCTTGAGTAATAGAAAGACCTGCAGTGTCCATAGACACTGGGCATGTAATATACTTCCACAACCTAAATTTGGCACGAAAATGTTATAGGCCACAGGTCAGTATGCTGACCAGGCGACTAGTTGAAAATGGACATTTCTCTTTGCAAAAGGGTAGGTGGTTCTAGGGGTGGAAACAAATTGGACTGTGGGAAAATAATATTTGATCCGTATTCTGAAGTCAAATACAAATTTGTTTTGAATGTCTACTCAATTTTTGTTTCATTGGTTATTTGCAGTCACTATGTACGCTCATGTTTATCGACTTCGAGCTGGATTTCATGTAAAATAGCATTTTCAGATGGAGAACTTGAAATCTATATGCATCCATAATTATCCTTATGAATGCGAATTGGGAAGAATCTCTTGATTGGATGGATTTCTAAACTTCATCTTTGTTCTATTGAATATATACATGGTAGTTGAATAATCTGGAGTTGCTGTTTCTTTTTCACATCCCAACGTGGTTAATATGATTTTGTGAACATGTTCATTTTACTGCCTCTGTTTTTACTTTTCCCATGACTACTCTGGTTTTGTTTATTTAGGTGGCGAAGTGCTCTTCTGTGGAGAACATTCTTTACAACTGCTGTTGTTGCTGTCGTGTTGAAGGCCCTGATCGAGGTATGTCGCAGTGGGAAATGTGGTCTATTTGGGCAAGGAGGGTTGATTATGTTTGATCTTAGCTCAAATCTCCCAACATACGGCACCCAAGATGTCATTGCAATAATAATCCTTGGAGTAATTGGTGGCGTCTTCGGAGGCCTCTTCAACTTTCTCTTGGATAGGATTCTTCGTGTCTACAGTATTATCAACGAGTAAGTGCATCGATGTAGTTTTCTGATTTTTATCTTTCAATTTCAAAACGAAATCTCATATGCATTCTCATGCTACCTTATAGGAGAGGTGCTCCATTAAAGATTCTTCTGACAATCACAATATCAATTATCACGTCGGCGTGCTCCTATGGGCTCCCTTGGCTTGCTCCGTGCACTCCTTGTCCTGTTGGTTCCATGGAGGAATGCCCCACCGTTGGCCGTTCTGGAAATTTTAAGAGCTTTCAGTGCCCACCTGGTCATTACAACGGTCTTGCATCACTTTTCTTCAACACAAATGACGATGCCATCCGCAATCTTTTCAGCCGTGGCACCGCGAACGAGTTTCACATGTCTAGCCTTTTCGTGTTCTTCATCGCTATTTACTGTCTTGGTCTCCTGACATATGGTATTGCTGTCCCATCTGGTCTCTTTATCCCTGTAATACTTGCGGGGGCTACGTACGGACGCATAGTGGGGACACTTCTTGGCTCCATGTCTGATCTTGATCCTGGCCTGTTTGCACTCCTTGGTGCTGCATCTTTCCTTGGTGGAACAATGAGAATGACAGTGTCAGTCTGCGTAATCCTTCTGGAGCTCACGAATGAGCTCCATATGCTCCCTTTGGTCATGCTCGTCCTTCTGATATCAAAGACCATAGCCGATTGCTTCAACAAAGGGGTGTATGATCAAATTGTTGTGATGAAAGGTTTGCCATTCATGGAGGCTCATGCTGAACCGTACATGAGGCACTTGGTAGCTGGTGATGTAGTGTCTGGGCCGCTGATCTCCTTTTCAGGTGTTGAGAAGGTGGGCAACATTGTTCAAGCTTTAAGGATCACGGGCCACAATGGATTTCCGGTAGTTGACGAGCCACCTCTGTCAGAAGCTCCAGAGCTGGTTGGGCTAGTGCTTAGATCACACCTGTTGGTTCTGCTGAATGGCAGGACCTTCATGAAGGAGAAGGTGAAAACAAGTGGAAGCTTCGTGCTGCGAAGATTTGGCGCGTTTGACTTTGCCAAAGCCGGCTCCGGGAAAGGCATGAAAATCGAGGACCTGGATTTCAGTGAGGAAGAAATGGAGATGTATGTTGATCTGCATCCGATCACAAATACTTCGCCCTACACGGTGGTTGAGACCATGTCGCTCGCAAAGGCTGCAGTCCTTTTCAGGGCACTAGGACTAAGACATCTACTGGTTGTGCCGAAGACCCCAGGGGTGAGGCCTTCTATCTCCATATCCATACCCTAGATCCTTTGATATTTCACTGCACATTCTCTGTACTATTTCGCGATATGAAGTTCATAATGCAGCTGGACTTGTTATATTCCTTGCCAAATACGCGTCGATAACATTTTTCCTTCCTGTTTTGATGCAGAGACCTCCCATTGTTGGGATCCTCACAAGGCACGACCTCATGCCAGAGCATATCCATGGTCTGTTCCCAAACCTCCGCAAGTCACATTGAGGGGCAAGGCAAAATAAGAGCACTCGGCAGTCATACGATTTTCTTTCTCTTGTCTTGTCATTTCTCATTGGTATGATTCATGGGCTCATGTGTAGTATTTATTGTAAAGAGCTGATTCTCCAATCAGTGATTTGGCGGATTTCTTTTTTGGTAGTTTATTATACTCTTGTGTAACAAACGATACTCTTGCCAGTACATGTTCCCTCTTTTTTCCTCAGCTGTGTGGTTGTGGTTCTCATCTGCCCTTCTTGTAGCTTCGACTGCAACACTTTGTCGGTAGCAGGTAATTTCTGAAGAAAATGATGGTGGAGGCAAGGTTCTGAAATCTGAATCGTACTAATTGGTGTATTCATGAAGGATGATATGCAGTTGCTTCCAAACAAACTGGCTGTCCAGGCGTCAGTGGGGAGGCGTCCCATTTGTTGCTGTCACATGTCATGCCGGTGTTGGTTCTCGCAGGATCCACAAAAATTCGCCAGGATCTTCCCACAGCGACCCCGTTGGCATCTACGGCTGACCTAACCACCACCAAGAGTGCATCGGCCCACATGCCAGTGGCAGGTTAAACCCCAAGCATAATCGAACAGAAAGGCGGAACAGTGACAGGCAAGGCACTATGATGGTGTCCCTGTAGATTCCAGCATCGGTGGTCATTGCTTGCTTGCTACTATTGTCTCACACTTCCCGGTCACCAGTATGTGTGCCGTAGGCCTTTTCCATTTTCTTTCCTGTGTGATGAGGCAGGCATGCCAAATGCCAAGAACTTTGCGCAACTTTGTCACTGTTAAATTACTAGATTTTGTGTATGTGGAAACCTTTTGGGCTTTTTGGTCGGTCGTTTGTTCTCTGAATCTGATGCTCTTTCTGTCAGTTACATGGATCGTTGGACGCGCCACATACCATCATGTTGGCATGCATGACGATGAGATTATGTAAGTACAGGCTACAGATACGGTGTGTTTTGGGTGTAGGATCGATTTTGGGTCATGATACGCGAGGGAGGCACTAGTGCACCACTGCGTTTTTACCTTGCCTTCCAAGCAAGGGGGACAAGCAAAGATAGAGGCTGATCGACTTGGGAGAATGCCCAGCACTCGTTTTAACTCTGGGAAATACTGTGTCGCCTGTGCTGTTTCCTTTGGACGCCTCTGCACACGCTCATCGTACGTACTAGGTACTACAGTTTCTTTCGTACTGTTAATTGGCTGGTAGCAAGGAAAGAAAAGATCTGCCGTGCTTGTGAAAACCACGGGCGATCCATCAAATCAGGAGGGTTCGAATCAGCAGGCGATCTAGGCTACAGCGTAGTCAGTCTAGCCGTACGGATGTAAAACGGATCAGTTTGTCCCACTTTTATTCCCATTTTATGTATGCGTCGTACAAAATTCGAAACAAAAGACTATACTACACATTCATAAAATGGGGAAAAAGTGAGATAAACGTGTCCTGTTTTCGCATCCTTGTCTAACATAGCCTAGCGCCACGCGCGGCGCGGTCCACTTGAAAACAGCCGAGACCTTTGTGAAGGACGAAAGCCCTTGAAAACTTTGAACACTCGCTTGATGCTTCCTCGTCGTCCTACAAGTGCGACGGATCCATCACAACAACGCACCGCCGACTGTTGAGCATTTGATTGGCTCACCAAGTAAGAAATAAAAACAAACGTAGAAAAGAAGAGAAAAATATTCATTTTAAACTTTGAACTCGTCGAGATCTAATAATTCGAACCTTAAAGTCGAAATCCCTTTTGTTTGCATTCTAAAATATTGAATTCGGGTCTAAACTGATCGTTGCACGTGTTCTTCATAGATTTTTTTTAAAAAAAATGCTACTCTCACCGGCTACATTGGCTTACAAGTCTTTTTTTTTTTGACATTTTCACCGGGGGAGTACAAAGACTCCCACCTGAAGTTTCCATTTCAACAACAAGGGAAGGTGTTTATCCCCCGGTTTACAAACTCACGCACAAAGCAGAAAAACATACTCGCACACACAGAGATCATTAGCGAACTAAAGAATCAAAGAATTAGAGTCGGACCAGGAGGAGATAGGTCAGCCACAGGTCAACGTCATGTCTGTGCTCGAGTGGGAGGCGGGCACGCTAGAGCATGGCGTCATCCCGACAATTCATACGAGCGAGGGCGAGGAATGGCGCAAGGTCGTTGAAGGCGACACCATTCCTGTGTTTCCAGAGCTGCCAGCATCAGAGGAGGCGCAACATGGAGACCGTCCGTCTGGAGCGGATGCCTGTAGGGGGCACCGATCGATTTCAGAGATAGTGATCGAGCTGTCGGGGCGTGCGCCAAGAGCAGCCCAGAAACTGACGACGAAGGGGCAAGAGAGCACAATGTGCTCTATCGTCTCGAGAGGGCAATCGTAGAGGGGACACCCACTCTCGTCGGCGGTGAGGATGCTTACAAGTCATATTCATCTTCTTCGTCAATCTCTATATCACCTTGAGCACCACCGTGTTGGGAGGAGCTTGGACAAGTGTGTCACCGTGTCTCGAGGACTAAGTCAAATGTTGGGGATGCGCCGCATTGGAACTCTAGGTCGCAGCCGGCGTGGTAGGTCACCTTTGTTGCGTGTACGTGGCCATATATTGGGAACCGCCTGCCGCTGGAGCCGCACCGAGAGCGGATGCATGGTAAGGTGACAGCTAGGGCCATCTAGGCCGAGGGCCACAACGTGTGATATGGCTTCAAATGATTCAACACCGGGCATCATAACCTTTTATCAAAAAAAGAAAAAAGAAGTTGGCAACATATCAAGAAAATAGTAATTCCAGAGTGGATTTGTATTAAAAAAAATGGCTATCAAGACAATAGTATTACTCTTTTTCTAAGGTTTTTAATGAATGATTTGTGATTTTTATTTTAAAAGTTTTACTTGTGGTTTGAAGCTAGGCTCTAATTTCCACTGGGTTTATCCGTGTGGGCAGGTCAGCATTCAGCACCTCCGTCACATCCACCTGCAGCTAGCGGGGTACTCGACCAGGCCTGGTAGGACCTTCATCCACTGGTCGCCGGAAAATCCAGCAAGAGATCCAAAAGCCAAGACTGTACAGTAGCATCTCGATCGCCGCCACGCCGTCGCGATGTACGCGAGGCCGGCCGATGCGGCAGCCTCCGCTTCCGTGCCTGCCCGTACCGTACGGGTCAAAACTCAGATATCGTCGACTGCGGTGCGTTGCGTGCCGCGGCGGACGGAGGCGTTGCCCGTACGCAACGCAGGAAGGTCGCCCCGTACAGTAGCAACACCGAGACAAGTACTGTACTAGGAGCAGCGATTAATCCGCCTCCAACTTTCGGCGCTTGAATTCGAGGCCGGGGGACTGGGTGGAGTGGTGTACTCTTCTCCCCGAGTCCGTGCGGTCTGGTCTCTCTTCTCTACACGAACATCGATCCATACAGTATTGTTTGTTTAGTTGGACCATGGCAAAACCACGCAAGTAAATTCCAACCGATCCATGCTTGTAGATAGCCAACTAGCCACACCGGGCACACAACAATCCCATGACTAGTACTCCTATTGAAATAGGATTCACAAGTATTTCAAAACAAACAAATAGCCGCAACACAACGTTTTATACATTGATCGTTGAAAAGCGGTGGACGTCCGTCCATACGAGACGCTTGCAACAAGTATCATGGTTGTGTTGATCAAATAATGACAACAAATTTGAGTGGCAAGACTTTCGAAAACAAGGACATGTGTTGGTCTCATACCAACATGTGCCCTTTGCCCTTTCATCTAGTCTCATATTTCTATTCATTTAATATGTGGCCATTTGTGTAGATCATAGATGCGGGAGTGATGTGCTAAGAGTTATACAAAAAGATCTTCACCATGTCCCATGCTACCGCGACAGCTTTTCCAGCCGGATGGTGACGAGTCCGACATGGGCTGGATGATTTTGCAACCACCACGGCCACGACTGCTGGAGCAGGAAAGTGTAGCAATGGAGGACTCCATCGACCACGACAAGGAGGAGTACGCAGCTGGGGTTTGGGATGGCGGGTTGCAGTAGGGCTTGCATGCCGTCCACCATTCCATGGACGACGCGCTGCAGGTGTCCCACATGGAGTTGAGCGATACGGCGATGGAGGCCGAGATGGAGGATACGAGCAAACGGCCGTGCGACAGGAAGTAGGCCAAGGAGGGATCCGGAGACATAGCAGGAGGCTCCGGAGCAAGAGAAGGAGAACATGTCACTCAAATTCACATGATACCGCTATGTGCTTCCTTGCGGCGGCGAGACAAAGTTTCCTTCTATTTGTCGTCATCGCTCGCGCTTCCGGTCTCCGCAAGAAAAAGGAGCTAGATAGTCCAGCTCCGGCGCCGGTTACGGACAAGGAAGAGCCAACAAGTCTGTGGCGCACGGGGTACAACAAGGTCTACATCACTACTCCTTTCCTCCCTATTCTGGGCAGCCGACCATAGTGAGATGGTATTTTTTTGTATATTAGTCCAAATTCCTGGTTAGGGTCTAGGGTTTACAAGTAAAAAAGCTCGCCGGGCGACGGCGGCCCGCTCCCTGTGTATGCCTATTTTTGGAAATGAAAAAAAAATTGTAAATGAAAAAAATTAACGACCGGGCGAACTCGATGCATCGGTCCATTAGGAACATTTGCAAGAAAGAGGCGAACATAGACCGGACAGGTAACCGGACACATGTCCGTTCGACGATCCAAACGGATAAAACCGAATAAAAGGGCTATCAGTTTGGATCGGCCTAACTCTGTTAGAGTCATGCTTACCTTAGCTGGTGTGAACAAGTCCATGCATCTCCATGTAACGTGCGTACTACCCTCGTAGGCGTGGCAGCCAGAATGCAAGGCAGGAGGATCTCTCCGGTGTCTCCCGGGCCCTAGGGTTTAGATTAACCCCACCTATTAGCATTCTGCCACACGCTACCACAGCTAAGCTATAGCCAGAGCCCGAAATTTGGTTTTTGTTCTCTTCCACGTTCAAACCTTCGCTCTCCCGTCAGCAAACAGGGTCACCCGCAGAACAACGTAGCCAAGACAGCGAGGGTGAATTTAATCTGTCTCCTTCAGGATCCAGGACACTAATTCAAGTGATTCGGTAGGTAATATGTCCTGTCGTCAAGGATATCTGGATATGCATACACAGTTAGATTCGGGAATAAAATATAAGGGCTTCTTTACATCGTAGGAGTAGAAAACACATGAATTTGATAAGATTGTGGGTGTAAAACATAGGATTTTAAAACAGAGTAAAACTAAATAATGGTCATTTAGATGGAACATAGAAAATACAGGAAAGTGTCTCGATACTACGAGAATGAGTGTAAACAAGAGGTTGGAGTGGATGTTGAAATTTCAATGGGATTGAGGTATATGAATTCAATCTATTGGAATTTTGGAGGTGTCGTTCGATTTGATCCAAATGGAATTCCTAGGAAAAATCCTATGGATTGAAATCCTCCAATATTCATACAGAAATTGTTCAATCCAAAGAGGCCCTACATATGTGAAGATATCACCTCATCGTGTTCTTCTTATTGAAGAAGCTCTCGTGCTGATTTTTAAGAAGAAATTGTTGTCAAATAAAATACACCAAAGTTTTTTTAAAAAAATCACGAGTGTAGATTTGAATGTTCATTACCATAGGAAAAAGTTTTGAAAATTAATGTTGATATTTGCAGGTTGTACAAAAATAACATGCATCAGGGTCCAAAGCAAATTTAAAAATTACAAACTTGCCCATTTGTTTTTTCAAGGATCACTATCTTTCGACTTACTGTGTGCAAATTCATCCGTTAAACACACATGTAGGCCACCATGTGTTTGATTCTTTGTTGTGATTATTTGCCAAAATAATAACTTTCAAATATTATTATTTTGCATCAGGAGCACACTGGTGCCAGAGATCTAAAATGACTTTTTCACGTTGTTTCACACAAACAAGCTGACGGTAATTTGTGAATCGGAACTGTTCTGCGTATGATCGGACATGTACGATTCTCGTCCGACATGTAATCCGTCGATGGTGGCCGTTGTAGCCTTCATACGATCAAACGACGCTAGTATGTGTCGTTCACAGATCGGACACAAAAATGTCGTATGTATAGAACTACTCTTTGTGAATACACGAGACAAGGTGTGCATATCTAAAAAGTGGACCCCGTACATAATCTTGAATTCATCCAACCTGAGCTACATGCAAGAAAACGGTGGACAATGCCGGTTATCATTCTTCAAGATGCGTAGCAGATACACTTCATTTTCTCGTGGAATTTCTCGAGTGCAATACTTGAGGAGGTCAATTCAACATGGTCCAGCACATGTGTGTACAATACTATCATTGCTAGGAGTTATACTATTCAATTTTGTACTGCTATCCGTTATTTTCTTCCAGTGCCTCTTAGGGTTGGATACTCTTTCATTTTCTTGGAGATTATGGAAATGGCCAGATGGTTATTAGAGCAAAGGCCAACTAACAGGGACATTTCCATTGGCAATGCCCTTTTGTTTTCAGAATCTGTGCCACCAATCTTGTTGTAATCTGTGGTTGGCCCCGCAGTGGGGTGGCTCAAATCTTGGCAGGGCCACTCAAAAGTTCAAACCCATCCCTGTGTTATCTCTCTCCCATTGAGTTGGTAGGCCATGTTATGTACCCCATGCTCAACTCCATTGTACCATTCCTTTCTAATAAAGCTAAAAGATTTATAGGGTGATATGCAAGCAACATGAGAGAGAGAGAGAGAGAGAGAGAGAGAGAGAGAGAGAGAGAGAGAGAGAGAAAGATGCATAATCACTGTGGAGATCTTCTATTCTCCGTAGTTGTTATTGATTCACAATCAATAGATGGTCAAAAGGGAGTCAATTGGAGATCTTTAAAGTGATTGCTGCTTAGGTCAAAACAGTGAGATCTTAAAGCATGGTTTGATGGCGCATCTCGCCCTCGATTGACTTTATCACAGCCTTTTCTAGTTCCTCTGCCTCTTCATCATTCCTTCCTGATGCAGGCTCGACATGTGCCTTCAATCCATGATCGCGCTTTCGCGGAACAGCATCAACAGAAAGGTTTAAAGGGAGGTCCTCCTTTAGATGCATGCGTCATTAGCAAATCGCACGCATTCGATCCTAGGAGAGAGGACAGTTGTGTTAACACGAAAGAACCACTGTAAATGCTTATCTGAATCCACTTGAATGAATCTCATATACACCCTTTCATATATAGTTTCATCTTTCTATAATTCAAGAACTTGTGTTTTTTTTTCCTACAAAACATGCTTGTATAGAATGGCCATGTACACGTGATTTCTGAAACTTAAACATGAGTACACGAGTATATGCAGTTCGTGTTAAAACCGCAAATGATCAAGCCCCTGCTAATGATTTCAAACTGTAACCCCTTTATTCCATTTTCTTGTTGGTCGCATGCAGTCATATTATTTTACTAAAAAAACTGCATCCCTCCGTTTGTACTTCCTATGTGCGTGATTTATCTCTGCATGTTTCAAAACTTCTTTAAAAAAGTTTTAACATGTTGGTTCCTATGTATTTATGTTTAATCTAGTAATTTACTCTTTTTTTACCAAATATAAGATGTTTTAGCTTTTCTGACATGTATGTATCTAAACTCGTTTTGCTGTGTAGATTTATGTGTCGGAGTATCGATATAGTTGATAGGAGACGAGGTCCTCTAGCCTATGGATGGATGTGGGGAGAAGGCTAGAATCGTCGAGGTCGGGATTCAACGCGGCGAGATTACCCAGTTTCAGATCTCGCAGCGGTGGCGAGACCCTATGTGCTGCTATAATTCACTATAAGGCAATACCATGAACATGTTACAATGTATATGTTGCGGATTGGTGCGTGTCCTAAAGACTTCTAGGTGGCCGGATTATATGGGCGGCCAGACCACAGGTTATAAGATAAGTACTTGTCTGGCAAGTAAATAGAGTACTAGACCTAGCCGGCTTAGTTGTCGCCTTCCGTCTTGGGCTTGGTGGTTTAATGGGATTCGGCATTCCGCCTTCTTTGGACCGTCCGCCTACTTCCTTATACGTCAGCTATCTGGGCCGCCCGACAGGCATCAACCTTACCACCCTTGGGCCACACTGGATTAGCCGGATTGATCCATGTCAGAGATACTCCCAGTTGATATATCCCCAACATTAGCCCCCAGAAAGGTTGAAATTCTTCAGGTGCCGACTTCTTCTTGATCTTCATTCTTCAATGTTGGCGGCTGCAGAACTTGAACCATTCTGACAATCATGAGAAACGTGTACCACAATGCTGGCACACGGCCGCCTTTATCCGACTTGGGAAAGACGACTTAGCTTAACTTGTCCGATAACTTTTACGTAAGCTTGATCCTTGACGGCTAGTCAAACTTATAGTTGACGGATGACGTCATTTGGTCCACGACAGTTTGAAACCAAACGGAATAAAATCGTGTCATGATTGCAAACCGCGGGAAAAGAGGAGTCGTGGAGATCGTGTGATCGTGTGCCACTTCGTGGGCATCTGGATGATTGCTACGTGTCCAGCTTTTTGGGCTGTTGCACGGATCGTAACGCCCGGCCTATATATAGGGAGGCGAGGCGTCCTTCTTCTTCCTCCGCACTCACTCTCTCTCTCTCTCTCTCTCTCTCTCTCTCTCTCTCTCTCTCTCTCTCTCTCTCTTGCCCTTCTCCAGCACTTTGCCACGTCCGAGCCAAAAAGCTCCGGCGACCACCATTCCTCCGGCGACCTTGCGCATGGCGATGGCCTCCGGCCCGAGCAACTCTCCGACCGCGGTGGATACCGAGGCAGAGCTCACCGTGACGACGACAACGATGGGCGGCGCGGTTTCCCGTTCCTCGGTGGGCCGCACGGGCGTCACGCCCGGCTCTTCGGCAATCCCCTCCTCCGCTCCTACTACGCACGCCCGCGCGGCGGCGACCTCGGCGCCCTCGTCTTCAACCACGCCGGCGGTGGCCGGCGGCGTGGCCGTCGACGACGAGGAGGAGCCAGCGGTCATCGGGTCCCTCTACTGGCTCCCCTACATGGTGGATGAAGAAGTTCTTAAGGACTTGGAGGAGGCCGGCTACCTGCCGACCCGGGAGGACAGCAGTTGGCGGTCCGCCTTCGGGGACATCATGCCGGCTCCGAAAGCCGGCGAAAGGGTAATCCTCACCTCCCACCTAGTTAGGGGAATGGTGTTGCCGCCTTCCACCTTTTTTTAGTGAGGTGCTAGATCACTACGGGCTCCAGCCCCCTAACATCGCCCCCAACAACATATTAGTTCTAGCCGGCTTCACAGCTCTGTTCGAGGGCTATCTAGGTATTAGGCCTAGTTTAGTCTTCTTCAGATTTTGTTTTCCCTGCCGGCGTCAAACGGTGTCGGATGGAGGTCTGGCAACCCGCGGCAGCATCACATTCAACTGCCGCCAATGACGTCAATGGTATCCCAAGATACCTTACATTGAGTCCGTCAAAGGTTGGACCTCCACCTTCTCCTACTGCCAAGATATGGCAGCGTCGGGGCGCGAGTTTGGCGTCCCCGCCTTTGTCAACGCGCCGCCTACGCCCTAGCCATGCTGGAACGAGGCGGTCCCAAAGTTGACAGAGGAACTCCGCCTTATTCAAAGGCGGCTCGAGTTCCTCACCAAGACGATGGAAGCCCCGTTGCTGGACGGGGTGGATACCGTCATTTGCTGGCTTAGCCGGCAAATACTGCCCCTACGGTATAGCCCGCATAAGATGTGTGTATTCGCCTACTGCCACAACTTCTCTTCGCGTAAGCGAAGAGGGGTTACCAGCTGCCGAATTGGCGGCCCGACTTTGCTACCTTGTCAAAACAGGGCTTCTGAAGGCGGTGGAGGGTGTGTCGATGCACACCCACGACAACCCTCCCCTTGAGGTAAGCATTTCTACTTTTGTCCTTCTTTGACAGCTTTGCTAGCTTATTCGAGTTTCCCTCATTACTTGCCTTTTTCGGTTTATGCAGCTCTCCGCTTTGTGGGAGAATGACCTGGCACCCGCCTTTTATGAACCGGGAGCCTGGAAAACCAAGAAGCGCAAGGAGTCCGACGCTTCTTCCTCTACGGTCAACGCCGAGAGGAGAAAACATAACGCATCGGCAACTGAGCTGGTGCTCGTCGATGATGACGAGAACGCGGGGATTAACATCCCCCAAAGGTAAATGTCTCCGCCTTATTTGCTTGTCGGTCCTCTTCATTGCTGGTGTTTATAACTTTATCTTGTTGCCAGGGATCGGGTGGCGACCTCCAAGTTGCCGGCCAAGTCCCTGGTGGTCAGGGGAAAGCGGCATGTTGGTACTTCTCATGCAACCATGCAGCCAACTCCTTAGCCCCAGGCCGGCGGTTTCATGAGCGATGCTCGTAGGCGGCCCAAGCCCCAGGCTCCGGCTTCAAGTACTCCACCAAGGACCTCCTCAACTGGTCGTGCTGCTAGCGCCCCTGCTCGTTTGGTTGAGGCTGCGGCCAATGATTGTTGGGGATATACCAACTGGGGGTATCTCTGACATGGATCAATCCGGCTAGTCCAGGGTGGCCCAAGGGTGGTAAGGCTGATGCTTGTCGGGCGGACCAGATAGCTGACGTACAAGGAAGTAGGCGGACGATCCAAAGAAGGCGAAGGCCGAAGCCCATCAAGCCACCAAGCCCAAGACGGAAGGCGGTAACTAAGCCGGCTAGGTTTAGGACTATGTTTACTTGCCGGACAAGTACTTACCTTGTAACCCAGGGTCTGGCCGCGTATATAAGCCGGCCACCGGGAAGACTTTAGGACACGCACCAATCCGCAACATATACATTGTAACATGTTCACGGCTATTGCCTTATAGTGAATTATAGCAGCACGAAGGGTCTCACCACCGCTGCGAGATCTGAAGCTGGGTAACCTCGCCGCGTTCAATCCTGACCTCGATGACTCCAGCCTTCTTGAAGGAGATATGCCCTAGAGGCAAATAAATAAGTAGTATTTATTGCGTTATCTCATAAGTTTATAATAGGTTTGTGTATTATGCTATAACTGTATTAATCAGAATTATTGATACACGTGTGATACATAGCCAACCATGTCCCTAGCAAGCCTCTATATGAGCTAGTCCATTGTGCAACAGTTGATCGAGATTCCCGATCAAGGACAATGACGTCGGTTGACAATGGGGTCATCTTGTTAGTTGAATAAGGTGATGGACATACGCAAAGTATTGCAATAAGATCATATTACGATGTTTGCCATTTGCAATAGATAAGAATGTGATAGCTTATTCCTTAGACCGTGAGACCGTACTTATTGATGCTTCGTAGGGGTGCTTTGAGAGCATCAAACGTTGTGTCTTATATAGCATGACAATAACGGTGTCCATCTTGGGTATTCCGAAAGAGCATCGAGACGTAAGGATCAAGAGCGTGATTTGTTCATTCTTGTAATGAAAAGATACTCTGGGCCCACTCGGTGAGATTGCATCTATATAGTTGCGCAGCTTATGACTAGGTCATGGAGATGTAATACCACAGACGAGTTAATAACCTTTGTCGGTAACGAGATACAACAAAGACATCGGCGTGTCTACGATCATATCTCGGACAAGGTAGTATCGCAGAAACAAAGGGAATGAATATCATATTTATGGTTCAACGACGATATTCGTAGAATGCACAGGGGCCGTCATATACATCCAGGTTTCCCTGATGGTCATTGGTGAGCGGAGTGTCTCAACCATGTCTGGAGTGTTCTCGAACCGTAGCGTAACAAACTTAAGGTCTTAGCGACACTAGGAGATGAGTTCTGGAATAATATAGGCGTTTGTTGGAGAGAGATAAATGATCCGGAAAGAGTTCCGGTGGTCCGGAAGGAGTTCCGGGAAGGTCTGGAATGGTTCCAGGGATGTCCGAAAGTTGTTCGGGTGGTTCCGAAATTGTTTCGGAGTCACGGGATATTGAATTATATATAAATGTATTAATTATGAATTAATGAGATTTTTTATATTAATTTAATATTAATTAAATAAAGGAAAAAGGGGGCTCCCACCTACATGGGCCCTAAGAGGGACCAAGAGGGGGGAGCCGCACCACCTAAGGAAAGAGGGGCTTGGGCCCCCTAGTCCGAGTTGGACTAGGAGTGGGACAAGCCCATGGGGGGTTCGGCCGAACCCCCCCCCCCCCCTCCCTCTCCTCCTTTAGTCCCACATGAGGGAGCTAGGGGGTTTGCACACCCCCTCCCCCCTTTATATAGCAAGGCATATTAATTGGATTAATTCATTGGAAAATACAATTAATTGTATTGCAGGCCGGCCAAGCTGTTTCTCCGCCCGTTTTACCCCCTCTCTCCACCTAAGCTATACCGTCGGGCACCGTTGCCCTGCGGGATTCCAGATAAGATCTACCCCTGCGATTTCAGCTGGATCTGAATGACCGGGGGTTGTCGCTAAGCTCCATATGTTTGCAAGTGCTCGGAGGTAACTCTTTTTGAGGAGCCTGGGCGACGTCGTCTCGCCCCTGCAGCCGCAGCGCCGCCCTCCCTCTGCCGCCGGCGCACCCCCTGGTGCCGGCGCCCCGCCTTCTTCCGCCCGACGCCCGTCGACGCAGGTCATCGTCGACACCCCGGCGTCATCGTCTTCGTCATCGCGACAAGTTCTCCGCGACCTCGAGGTCGGCTACGTACGACTTCATCGTCAACGCTTGTGCGGGAGCGTAATCGCCGCTATCGGTCTACATGGAGGTAATGTAACCCGTTCCGCCACCGTTATCACATGTACTAGATAGATAGATCCTGGGTAGTTAGGGTTTCGTACGCTAGAAAAATTATTGTTTTCTGCACCGTAACCCCTTCAGTGGTATCAGAGCCGATCTATGCGTAGTACTGCTGGTACGGTTAGAACTCATGTTGAATGAGGGCGTCTTTCTTATATTTGCTACCCTCTAGCGTGCACTTGCGATGCCTTCGGTATTGAGTTGATGAAGCGGCCCGGACCGACTTTACGCGTACTCTTACGCGAGACTGGTTCCACTACTGACATACGGCTTGCACCGTATCTGTGGCTGGCGGGTGTCTGTCTCTCTCTCTCTAGTCGGCAAAGCATTTTCAATGGAGGGCCCGAAAGGGATGCTTAAACATGCAATTACGATCGACGTTGTGGTACAAAGTTCGTAGGTAGGGAAGCGATTCTCTTACGAATAAGCCTATATGTCACGTAAAACTTGCAAAACTAAATAAAGATAGAGGCGTCTAACTTTGTTTTGCAGAGGCGTTATTTTATGTGACATGGTTACGGTAAGTTTTGATATTACTCGTACTGTCGGAGGCAATGGAGGGCTCTGTAGACTCGGAGCCATGCCGGGGCGCCGGGGGCCAAGCACATGGCGCCATGAAGGTCCAAGCGCATCCACCATGTCACATCGCACTTCATTGCATCATTATTGTATGATGTTGTGTGTGCATCCTATTGATTGCTTATATGCTAGATATACAACGGTAGCATCATAAATAGGATGATCCCTAACAAATACAAAAATTGTGTTCTCCCTCGTTGCGCACCACCAAGAAAGTTCTACGTTATGAGGCAGGCCGTGATGATCGGGTGTCACACATCTCGTCGTTCGCATACAGTGGGTGTAAGCCATGTTGCACGCGCAGGGTCTTCGAGGTTTGATTGGCGAGCCTAGCATATCCAGAAATATGGCCTCGGAACACGGGAAGATCGAAAGATCGAGCACGAGTCACAGTGTTGTTGTGATCGACATTTTATGTCCACCTTTGAAGCTATGCTGCCGGCCGTGATGATCGGGGGTGGTGTGGTGGATGAGGGTCGCGTAATCGCCATTATTATTTTTAGGGATAATAATCTTGGTGTGGTGTGTTTTAGATAATGAGACTACAAAACTAAAACTCACCTACATGTTATAAACTTTACCTTACCTCTTTTGCGATCACATCTGTAGACTACGCAACTATACTTCGGTTACTTCCTCAAGAGCCCGGATGCTACCTTAGAAGCCGACGGGTCCAACTTCATCAGATGGTACAAGGGTTTTAGAAACATTCTCGAACACAACAACATTCTATATGTTCTCGATGAACCGTTAGGAGAAGGACCAGGAGATTCTACTAGCGAGGAGGAGGAAGATGATTTTCGTAGGCGTCGAGACATATTCATTGAAGTGGAGATCACCATGATCGTATGCCTGGCACCTGAGTTGAAAGAGTTGTTTCGACGCAAGGAGCCAAGCGTCATGATTGATGCGATAAAGACACACTTCGGGGATGAATTAAAGCGTGAGCAATTCAGGCAGCTTAGAATGTTCCAGACCATTCACATGGAGGAGCATACATGTCTGAAGACACATTTGAAGAGATTGTATGGCATCTACTTCCAGCTGACGATGATCTTCGATTACTGGATGGCAGATTCTTGTGCCATTCGGACTGTCCTGATATCTCTACCTCCTAGCTATGAGAAGCATGTGCGCAAGTACATTTTGAAGGCCGATGATATGAACTTCTACAAGTTTGTGTCTGAATTAAAATCTCTGAAAGTTGATTCCATCGAAGGAGAGATCTTCGATGCTACAGGTATATATTTGATATATACAGAATTATGAATTCGTCTCTTGATATATGATGAAGTATTTGATACTTGTTCTGTTTGTGAAACAGGTCCTAATTATCACATATATGCGGCACAGTTTGATGTGACCTGGCACTGAAGCTGGTGATCAAGGAGTTGATGGCCATTTGGTGTTCACGTCCTCAAGTTATCATAGTTATCATTAATAGTTTTTTATAAGATATTTTGTAATAGTGAGCGAGTGTGTGTGTCTTGATTGTTGCAAGACAAAGTTATTCATGTAATAAGACAAGTTCAGTTGTTTTATGGAACAAGTGAGTTGTTTTATATTATGAATAAAGATTCCACATCTCAGTTACATTGATTGTATGATAAGTATTCATAATTGTAGAAATGATAAAATAGCGTGTCCTATGAATAAGAGTTCTATTACTAGAACAAACACCGTCGAGTTTAGTCATAAAGGCAATGAAAGAAGTAATGGATGTTTTTAGTCCATTTAAGTATTTCGAGTGCCGAGTTGATTAAGCTTGAAATCAAGTATTGAAGTTGCAATACCAGAGGAAATTAATTGATTGTCATTTTTAATGATTAATTAATGGTGTTTATTGCTTGATCTGAATTCTTCTATGATTACTGGTAAATGGGAGTATTTGCCTGATAAATCACAAGTCTGAAATTAATTTGACAAGAGATCAAATGGGGTTTTTCAGAGGAAAGAATGGTGAATGTTATATTCACAAGATTCGATCAAAGGACAATATTTTTTGAATTTTCGTTTCAACACAAAAGACTTGTGGACATTTGTTTCAAAAAATTATAATGTCATATATGGTGATATGTGGGGAATTATAATCATGCTCTATTTTAAATAAAGTGTGGTCTGTCAGAATCTGTCTTAGAATCTCCTAATATGTTCGAAACATTATAGTCGATGTCCACTTTAGAAAATAGATGTTTTTGTCAACAAGAATTCATGGGATCGACAGTAGTGTCGACATGTATATGATTATACGATAATTCGGAATATACATGAATAGTTCTTTGTAGGTTACTCGCATTGAATGGGAGTGTATTCCAAAACCAAGTAGAAACAAAGCTCAGTTTGTTGTCTATGTAATTCCGAGGAAAAGATGATTTTTCGAATTATGGTTTATGGATTGGAATTAGAAGCTTGAAATAACGTGTCAGGCCTATGTTCGAAGGTGTTCCAAAGAGTATATGTCTGCTAATGAAAATTTGGTGATTAAGAGTGAGGGAGATTAGAAAATTGTTTTCTGCTTGCAATCCTCTTCATAAAGATCATAATATTTTCATGAAAGAAACTTCTAAATAAAGTGATGTTATATTTAATATTGCTGTCAGGTCACAGCACTGTATTAAATGTTTCAGATCTTGTCGACAGATCAAGGTGCACTTTATGAATACAAAAAAAGTTGAGAAAATATCAGAATATGAACGAAGTCTTTTTCAGCCTGGAAATCCAAGTTACATTTGAAAGGATTAAAATAGTAGTTGTTGCTACAATTATTATTATAGGAATAAGATTGTTTAATCATCATATAAAGTGTTATATGAGAAATGTGACTATAAGAAAGACGTGGAGGCATGTCTTGCCAAGAAATGTGTCTTGGACAAGATCAAATTTGTTGACTACATTTATGTAGACATGCTTGAAGTGTGAAGGATTTGTATTAATGTAATACTATAGTTTGTATTAAATTCGAATTGATAATAGATCAATGATTTTGGTTTGACCAAAATGTCGATTTAAGTGGGAGTCATAGTTAGTTCACTCAGGTGAAATAAGTGAAGAACATATTTTTGAGTGGGAGCTTAGGAACTCAAATATGTGGATAACATGTTTTTGAGTGGGAGCTCGTGTTCTCAAATATGTGGAAACATGTTTTGAGTGGGAGTCGAATTCATCTTGTGTAAATGACACATTGTGAAATTGTACCAGTAGAAGGATGAAGTTGTGAAACTATTTGAAAGTTAGTCTCTATTTGAAATAGAACGGGAATTTTAAATAGTTAGTCGAGTTGTTCTGGATTATATCTGCGGAGTCAGAATAGAGTCAAAAGGGTGGTCCTTTGAAATCCAATTGATCATTAAGAGTAATGATACAAGGTAGTAACGGTTGTATGACGTGTTGGTCTATTATGTAATATTAGACATCATACAGAAACCATATTATCTGCTCGATAAAATATAACCGATGTTCTTAGAAGAAGAGCAGTTATAAAAGTAAATTTGGAATTTACTGGAAGTAGAAGTGCGTTAGTTAATGGATTGACATTGGAATGTCAAGTTTTCTACATTGGTGTGAGAGTATGTAGATATCGCGAGTTTGTAATTGTTACAAGGGGCTCTGTATGACCGAGTGTGTTTTTCAAGGCAGTTATCTGGTTAGTATAATCAGAGTAAGCGCTGGGAAACAGAAGTCTCACTTAGTTACGGTATTTGCATATATGTTATTAGAATAACATGGTGATATCAAGCAAGATGATATCAATGAATCGCAAAAGTATGTACAATCATGGATTGTGCAGATTGTCAGAGTAACACTCTTCCACTAGCAAGCATTATCAAATGATTCTTATTTGATAAGGGATTTTGATAAAGTAGAATGCAACTAGTTTATTTGTACTCTAGTGCAAGTGGGACACTGAAGAAGATATGCCCTAGAGGCAAATAAATAAGTAGTATTTATTGCGTTATCTCATAAGTTTATAATAGGTTTGTGTATTATGCTATAACTGTATTAATTGGAATTATTGATACACGTGTGATACATAGACAACCAGGTCCCTAGCAAGCCTCTATATGAGCTAGTCTATTGTGCAATAGTTGATCGAGATTCCCGATCAAGGACAATGACGTCGGTTGACAATGGGGTCATCTTGTTAGTTGAATAAGGTGATGGACATACGCAAAGTATTGCAATAAGATCGTATTACGATGTTTGTCATTTGCAATAGATAAGAATGTGATAGCTTATTCCTTAGACCGTGAGACCGTACTTATTGATGCTTCGTAGGGGTGCTTTGAGAGCATCAAACGTTGTGTCTTATATAGCATGACAATAACGATGTCCATCTTGGGTATTCCGAAAGAGCATCGAGACATAAGGATCAAGAGCGTGATTTGTTCATTCTTGTAATGGAAAGATACTCTGGGCCCACTCGGTGAGATTGCATCTATATAGCTGCGCAGCTTATGACTAGGTCATGGAGATGTAATATCACAGACGAGTTAATAACCTTTGTCGGTAACGAGATACAACAAAGACATCGGCGTGTCTACGATCATATCTCGCACAAGGTAGTATCGCAGAAACAAAGTGAATGAATATCATATGTATGGTTCAACGACGATATTCGTAGAATGCACAGGGGCCGTAATATACATCCAGGTATCCCTGATGGTCATTGGTGAGCGGAGTGTCTCAACCATGTCTGGAGTGTTCTCGAACCGTAGCGTAACAAACTTAAGGTCTTAGCGACACTAGGAGATGAGTTCTGGAATAATATAGGCGTTTGTTGGAGAGAGAGAAATGATCCGGAAAGAGTTCCGGTGGTCCGGAAGGAGTTCCGGGAAGGTCTGGAATGGTTCCAGGGATGTCCGAAAGTTGTTCGGATCGTTCCGAAATTGTTTCGGAGTCACGGGATATTGAATTATATCTAAATATATTAATTATGAATTAATGGGATTTTTATATTAATTTAATATTAATTAAATAAAGGAAAAAGGGGGCTCCCACCTACATGGGCCCTAAGAGGGCCCAAGAGGGGGGAGCCGCACCACCTAAGGAAAGGGGGGCTTGGGCCCCCTAGTCCGAGTTGGACTAGGAGTGGGACAAGCCCATGGGGGGTTCGGCCGACCCCCCCCCCCCCCTCCCTCTCCTCCTTTAGTCCCACATGGCGGAACTAGGGGATTTGCACACCCCCTCCCCCCTTATTATAGCAAGGCATATTAATTGGATTAATTCATTGGAAAATACAATTAATTGTATTGCAGGCCGGCCGAGCTGTTTCTCCGCCCGTTTTGCCCCCTCTCTCCACCTAAGCTATACCGCCGGGCACCGTTGCCCTGCGGGATTCCAGATAAGATCTACCCCTGCGATTTCAGCTGGATCTGAATGACCGGGAGTTGTCGCTAAGCTCCGTATGTTTGCAAGTGCTCGGAGGTAACGCTTTTTGAGGAGCCTGGGCGACGTCGTCTCGCCCCTGCAGCCGCCGCGCCGCCCCCCCTCTGCCGCCGGCGCATCCCCCCTGGTGCCGGCGCCCCGCCTTCTTCCGCCCGACGCCCGTCGACGCAGGTCATCGTCGACACCCCGGCGTCATCGTCTTCGTCATCGCGGCAAGTTCTCCGCGACCTCGAGGTCGGCTACGTACGACTTCATCGTCAACGCTTGTGCGGGAGCGTAATCCCCGCTATCGGTCTACATGGAGGTAATGTAACCCGTTCCGCCACCGTTATCACATGTACTAGATAGATAGATCCTGGCTAGTTAGGGTTTTGTACGCTAGAAAAATTATTGTGTTTCTGCACCGTAACCCCTTCACTTCTTCCCCAAATCCATCCATAGGCTAGAGGACCCCCGTCTCCTATCAACTATGCCGATACTCTGACAGTTGGCGCCCACCGTGGGGCATAAGGTTTTTGGCGTCACGTTCCAGGCGGGAACACTTGGCGGCGTGGGCAAGGAGATCGTCGTCGGCCGCGTCACAAGATATGGCGGCCACAGCTCCATCAACTCAGATGAGTCCTGGCTCCCGGCGGACGACTACCTCATCGGGTGCGCAATCGTGCCGATCGGAGGGATCGACGTCTTCATCGGGTACACGCCAAAGGCTTATGGCTTACCGCGCTTCTACATCCCCACCCACCAACCCTTCGACCAAGTAGCCGACCGGCAAGATGGATCTGAATCCGCCTTCTCTTAGGAGTCGGTTGGATCTGAGTTCCACTTCATCAGAGTTGTCGAACTGGGATCCGACTCCCAGCCGGAAAACAACGATCCTTAATCAATCCTTCCTGCTCTTCAGAAGGATGCGATGTCAGATGCCGGATCCAGTTCTACCATTCAAGTCAACACAGATTCTGATTCTGATGATGATGCTAGTCTCTTCGAAGAGAGAGTCTTCCCAAGTGATAATCCGGTTCCTTCAGAGAACACAGCGGATACAGACATGCCTGACAAGCTGGCTATGATGGTTGTCGGCAACGAGTCAACCCCAGTTGCTTCTGATCCGCAAGACAAGCCGAAAGAACCTACCGGCAACACCAATGTCGGTCAAATCGTTGACGGTTCTGACAAGGTGCGCCCGAAAAAGAAGGCTGGTCTCGAAAAAGGCGGTAGCAGCAAACCCACATATTTGCTCTCTGTCATAAAGGAAGTTGATGAAATCATGAACACTCCGGTGACTAAAGATACCCCACTCGACGAAGTGGAAGAGCTAAGGCGTAACATGCTTTTTCACTCTGGTTTCCTGCGCCAAAGGGAGGAGCATGTTGAGAGTCTTGCGAAGAAGATTGAGAAAGAGCAGGAAAAGATGTCGGGAAAGACCAACAAGAAGCTCTTTGAAAATAAGAAAAGGTCAACAAAAAACCGCCGTGACAAGGAGCCGCCAGTCTATGCGGCCACAACAACTAAACATCTAGGTTTCGATTGGCGCACAACACCACAACTTACAGACAGAAGGGGGGATGTTGTCTTAAGCACCCCGATCCTTAGCGCTGCTGCCGCGCTCGATACCCTCGATGACAAGGCTTACACAACGAAAGAAAAGGTGGCCAATGCAAGACACTTCATGAACAAGGCCCTAGAACAACAAGCTCGCGCCGACTCCTATGGCCATATGGCGGATGCCCGCGGGGGAGCTCTGGAATCCAAGTCGGAAAAATGCAGAGTAGCGCTCACTGCTGACCCCGAAGGCCTTGGCGCTCTAGTAGCCATGGCGACAAAAGGAAAGCGACACCACCTCCAAAGAAAACAGGCCTTCGGGGTCAGCACCGGGCGCTACTCTGCATTTTTCCGACTTCGATCCACGGGCAATGTGATATGGTCAAGGTAGGTTTATTAAATTGTTTTATGAACTATGGGCGCCAAGAAGACCATGGCGCATGGACCATATCACGTCGCATTATATTTGATGTTATTGTGTGCATCTTATATTGTGTGATTATATATTTGAATATATTAGTTACATGGCGGCAGAAATATAAGATGATCCCTTCAAAATACCACTAGTGTTCTTCCTTCGACGTGCACCGCCAAGAAAGTTCTACGTTATGAGTCAGGCCGTGACGATCGGGTGTCAGACATATCGGCGTTCGCATACAGTGGGTCTAAGCCATGTTGCACGCGCGTTCGTTGAAGGTTATTGTTACAAGCCTAGCACATGCAGATATGGTCTCGGAACACGGAGGCCGAAAGGTCGAGCATGAGTCACAAAGTCGTTGTGACCGACAATACGTTGTCCACCCTTGAAGTTGTGTTGCCGGCTCTGACGATGAGGGGTTGCGCAATGGACGGGGTCGTGTAATCGCTGATATGACCAGGAGGGATGTTCGTTTGAGTGGGAATTCTGATAGTTATTTACTAAAATACTAGAACTCAAAATATGATGAACAAAGTCTGTTTTGCAAAACCTTTGTAGATATTAACCGATGTAATAGGATTCTTTAAAATTAGGTGCAATCCTGCGATTGAGAAACTTAAAAAGTTGGGTCCAAACTTCATAGTTTTATATTTTAGCTTGAGGATACTCCTTGTTTAAACCGTTAGCTCTTTGTGATACAATACCCGGTAGGAGATAAATCCGGAGATTCCGCTAAAAAAAGGATAATTGGGATTATCAAGTTTTTGTGCGGATGATATCATCATAGTCCAGTGTATGCTATGATCTCTGACATAAAGAACTAAAGGTGGGTACGAGTTGTTAGATCACGAACATATGAGATGATCGCTAAACTCGGGATACACCTAAAGTTGGGTTGATGAAGTTTATCAGTATGTTGACTGTTCTTCTTCTCAACCAAGATGGAAGAGAATACACACATTGAAGGAGCACATGGCAGTCATAGTTGATGACACTGGTCATACTCGATGACATTGGTCATAATTGATGACATTGAGACGTCTCGCTCAGCTCGACCACTGGATGACAGACGACGTTGCGAGGTGCAAATGCTTTGTCATAGACTATGTCATGCATGGGGAATCGTTCACCTCATGGTTCTTGATTACGTTGGAAGTATCAAGAAGATGAAACAGATAGCCGGGAAGTCATCAATGATGATGGTGTATATATGATATACATGTTATGAATGTTTTACCTAAGCAAGTACTCGCAGTAGTGACTAAGTTTTTATACTAGTCATGAAAACCATATTTAATACTTGAGTATCTTGGAAGGATGAGGCGACATTGTGTGTTGATAATGACAGACAAATTGTTGTGATGGCCATAGACACTCTCCCTCTAGATCTACCACTTGAATAAATTCTTTTATGATCGATGTTAATATGATCATTATAAGTGTGTCTCCTCTAGCGAGACAATTGTTCATATATGCTAGTGACAAATTCGTTGTCCTATATTTATGAAGTAATGATCATAAGCCGATTTGAATTTAGATGGTAGAAGCTCATACATTCATAATATTAATGCCAAAGGATACAAACTTAATAAAGACACCACATTTGTGTGGCACTACCGTTTAATTCATGTCAATGTTATAGTCAATGAATTAGCTCCATACGGATGGATCTACAAGTTCTTAGATTTGATCTTTTGACACTTGCAAGATAACTAAGACACCGTTTTCGAAAAGCGGGCATACAACTTATTGATAATCATGCATATAGATGTATGTGGATCAATGAGGTAATTAACGTGTAGTGGAGACCTTTATTTCGTAAACTTCACTGAACGTTTTGAGTATAACTTGTTGAGATTCATGTATATGAGTGTATGTGAATCAATGAAGTACTTTGACGTATAGTGGAAGTCTTTATTTCATAGACTTCATGAATATTCCAAGTAGATATATGGATATCCACTTAGCGAATGTTAGTCTGAAAATTTTGATTCGATCAAACAAGTTCAGAATGAAGTAGGAAATTAAATTTAACAAGAAAATCAAATTCCTGCGATACAGATCGAGAAAATAAATATTTGAGTTATAATATGGGTACATCATTAGAAGACTTGTGAGAAAAATTCCACAAATTACGTCGCATGGAACATCATAGTGTTATGGTATGTTAGAACGTCGTAATCGCACCATATCGGATAGTGTGTAGTAAATATATCTCTTATCGAATTATTGTGATCATTGGAGTCGTATGGTAGAAACGTAACATTCATGTTAGATAACAGGGAAACCATTTAAATCTATGGAGACAATACCATATGAGTGATGGCATGGCTTTTAGCCTAGATTGTCGTTTCAGCAATTTAGTGTTTCGATGTGATCAAACCTAAAATGGATAAATCTTTGTAGTGTACCGTACCTAAAGAGTTAGTTGGATACACGTCTCACGACATAGGCAAAATCGTTGCCAGAATATACCTTGCAAAAGAAATAGTTTCTTATCCAAGGGTATAAGTGGGAAAGAAAGTAGAGCAAGACAAAGTTGATGAACTTTCTCTCCAGACATTAGAGTGGTGCAACAGAAAGTGTTTCTGGTGTCATGCTCCACAGCTGGAAAGAAGCTGATGATACAAGATCATGTTGCTCTGAGCTCATACTAAGAACGTAGGCATACGAGGTTGTGTTCCACATTATGTGTTACGACAATCTTGTTAAGAAGTTCATGTTAATGGAACATGACAGGCCTACGAACTACAAAAAAAAGATGGTGGACCTAAGTCCGAGAAATGGCTATGAGTCATATATGATCTGAGATAAAACTCATGTACGATTACCAGGTAATGACTTGGGAGATCTTCTTGATGGCATCTAGGCTGTTAATATAATATGGAATTTTATGAGAGAGTAGATACTGATAAGGATCGATTTGTCGTGAAATAGTTCAGACAGATTTAAAAGTTGACCACAATGAGATTTTGTCTCAAGTGACGAAGCCTAAATCTATTTGGGGTCTTTAGTAATTACTATAATTTCAAATTGAGAAATTTATAGATGGATAAGGAAACCATATTTCTTAACGGTATCATTAAGAAAGAGTTGTAATTAGTATAATAATGGTTTGGTGATCCTGAGGATGCTAAACATATATGCAAACTTTAGTTGTCCATTCATGGGCTGAAGCAAGCATATCTGTGCTGGAATCTTCACTTTGATAATGTGACCAAAGGATTTTGGAGTTGTCCAAAATAGTTGAAGAAACTTGCATTTGCAAAGAAGTGAGTGGGAGTTAAGTATCTTTTCTTGATCTTATATGTGAATGGCATATTTGAGTGGGAGCTAAAAGAAATTCACTGATCTTATATATAGGGATGGCGTATTTAAGTAGGAGCTAGGTGTCATTCATGATTTTATATGTAACGACATATTGAGAATGATACAGATCCCCTGGTAAACTATAAAGGATTATTTAAGTAATTAAATTTTTGATGAATGAAGTTAGGAGTATTAAGCATTCGATTTATAATTGTATAGATCAAAAGGGGCTTAATAACATTAGGTTGGAATATTTTCCTAAGTTAAGATTCTGAAGTGTTTCAGAATAGAACAAGCAAAGAAATATGTTCTTGCTTGTATACTAGGTAAAGTATTAAGTTTATCTTGGCATTTTCAGTGATAGCAAATGATGTTCGACATTCTCGACGTATCAGACATAGATTCTATCAGACTGAAAGCTCGACTTGGTGTGACCCAAGTTCTTGGTTGAAGAACGGGTTCTATAGTGATCCTTGTGTGGATCAATGAACAAACATTAAGTATATTATTCAGTGTTTGTGAGAACTGAAGATATGCTTTCTAACAAAGGGTAAGAGTGGAAAGACAACTTGCCGTAAAAATAGGTTACGATGATGCAAGTTATGACACTGACCCATACGACTAGAAATCTCATATAGGAGATGTCTTTTGTTTGAAGAAAGACATGGTTAGCTTGTAAAGTAGCATATCAATGCACTGTCCCATAATCTACATAGGTATAGAAATATATGTCAACTTCAGAAGTAGCAAGTATGATTGGATTGAGCAGTTTTTCGAGCATATGTGGTCCCCTTAATAGATCTCTTAGACTTTTAAGTCCCATGCTACGTGAATGTTCGAGTCTCACTCCGTCCACTAGGATATATTTCACCGTCATCATAAGATACAGGATGATGTCAAACTAGGTGACATAGAAATGTTGCAAAGCACATATAGGTCTGAATGTGTGAGATCTGTTGACTGTATTCCTCTTCCATGAGACAAGCATGCACCAAGATGCTATGAGTGTTGAGCTTTTAGCTAGTTGTAAACTAGATTAAGTTTTACTCTAGTGCAAGTGGGAGACTGAAGGGAATATGCCCTAGAGGCACTTAATAAAGATAGTTTGTTAGGCATATATCGATTGTTCATTATATATTTTATACCTTGCTATAACTGTATTAAGCGGAAACATTAATACACGTGTGGTACATAAACAACCAGGTCCCTAGTAGCCTCTACTAAGACTAGTTCATTGTGCGATTGATGATCGAGGTATCCCGATCATTTGACATGGCATCAGTTGGCAATGAAGTCATATCGTTGGTAGAGCGATGTGATGGACATACCCATATTTGTAGGACGTAGTCATTACGCATTCGACCGTGAGATCAACTCTTATTCTTATTCCTGGAAAATACTTTGATCGCACCAAACGTCATATCTTATATAGTGTGACAATAACGGTGATACTTTTGGGTATCAGAAAGGGGTACTTGAGACAAGGGGTTAAGAGCGGGATTTGCGAGTCCGCATAGCAGGATAGATACTCTAGGGCCCACTCGGTAATTATGTCAAAATAGTTTGCAAACATGTGACTAGGTCACCAGGACATAATATCACAGACGAGTAGAAGATAGAGTTGTCGGTAACGAGATCATACTGTGTATGGAGATATCTATGAGCGAGTCTCGGAGACGCTAAGTATCGCTATGGCAAAAGGTTTAAGACTCGACGTCCAGGTTTGATAGTTGAAAGTCATTCGTTATATCACAGGGGTTAATTCATGGGGTCCAGGCCTACGAGTTAATCATTGATCAGAGAGGGTCTCGATCATGTCTGTTATTATATCGAACCACTAGGGTAACACACTTAAGGGGTTTCGACAAGACAACCGGAAAGGAAAGAGATCACCGGGAACGTCCCAGGAATGGTCCGATGGAGATCGGGCAGCAACTAAATAGTTTTCGGAGCTAGAATAAAAAATATATAATAAGTTTGATATTAATTAGTGTAATTAATGATTAAATATGATTTTATATATTTATTTTTAAATTTATTTAGGCTGATTTCCCTAAATGGACCTTCTGGTGGATAGAAGGCCCATGGGGGAAAATTCCCCTAGGGAATTCGGTGGGGGAAGGGTGGCCGGTCTAGGTGGGCCAAATGGGGCCTACCTAGGGCCGGCGCACCAAACCCAGCCGCACCAGGCATGTGGGATAGTCCCACATTGCCTGGGTTGGCTCCCCCGGAGACTATATAAAGAAGGGCACCCCTGGCTTTTAATTTACCAATTAAATTCTGTATTTTGTCCTCGATAACGTGATTCCCTTGTCGGAGTCGCGCCGAGGAGAGAGAGTTCTCTCCACCATACGCCTGTTGCCGTGCTGCTGGTGTTCCGGTCCAAGTCTTCTACTGCTCGTCCAGGACTGGAGCTTCGGAGGCCGTCGTCTCCACCGTATGTGTGTAACGCCCTGCGAGGTGCTGCGCTAGTGGTGCTCGGAGGCCTACTTCTTCCTCCCGACCTCGAGGTCATCTTCGTCGGCTTCGTCGCGCCAAGTTCTTCGTGACCTAGAGGTCGGCTACGTCGTCTTCGTCGTCAACGCTTGTGCCGGAGCGTAATCCCCGTTTTCGGTATGTATTCCGATCTCCGTCGTATTACTATATCTGCATAATATAGATATTGGCTAGATTAAAGATATCGTTGCTAGAAAAATTATTGTTTTCTGCCTGCGATCCCCTTCAGTTTTCCGGCTGGGAGTTGGATCCCAGTCCGACAACTCCGACGAAGTGGAAGTCAGATTCAGCCGACTCCTGAGAGAAGGCGGATTCTGGTCCATCTTGTTGGTCGACTGCTTGGTCGAAGGGTTGGTGGGTGGGGTTGTAGAAGCGCGGTAAGCCATACGCCTCTGTGTGTACCCGATGAAGACGTCGATCCCTCCGATCGGCACGATTGCGCACCGATGAGGTAGTCGTCTGCCGGGAGCCAAGACTCATCTGAGTTGACATAGCTGTGGCCGCCATATCTTGTTACGCGGCCGACGGCGATCTCCTTGCACACACCGCCAAGTGTTCCCGTCTGGAACGTGACGCCAGAAACCTTATGCCCCACGGTGGGCGCCAACTGTCGGAGTATCGGTATAGTTGATAGGAGACGGGGATCCTCTAGCCTATGAATGGATGTGAGGACGAAGGCTGGAGTCGTCGAGGTCGGGATTGAACGCGGCGAGGTTACCCAGATTCAGATCTCGTAGCGGTGGCGAGACCCTACGTGCTGCTATAATTCACTATAAGGCAAGAGCCGTGAACATGTTACAATGTATAGGTTGCGGATTGGTGCGTGTCCTAAATGCTTCCCGGTGGCCGGCTTATATAGGCGGCCAGACCCCGGGTTACAAGGTAAGTATTTGTCCTGCAAGTAAACAAAGTTCTAAACCTAGCCGGCTTAGTTGCCGCCTTCCGTCTTGGGTTTGGTGGCTTGATGGGATTCGGCCTTCCGCCTTCTTTGGACCGTTCGCCTACTCCTTGTACGTCAGCTATCTGGGCTGCCCGGCAGGCATCTGCCTTACCACCCTTGGGCCACCCTGAACTAGCCGGATTGATACATGTCAGAGATAACCCTAGTTGGTATATCCCCAATATTATGGGTATCTTACATTAAAACCCATCTAAATACATGTGGGGAAGAAAAGGTTAAAACATATTATATTTAAAAAGGAGAAAGTACTACATTTCAAGCATTTTGAATAGAAAATATATGCATACATGTCTACAAAAAATAAATAGTGTGTGCCCGTATTTGGGCTTTATATTTCATTTTCAGTTTTTTTTCTCAACCCAAACTGAGATCTGAGAATATCATAAATTTCATAAAAGTTTAAGGGGAAAAAACAGAAATATCGATGAGATTCAACAACTGAATATTAAATAATTTAGCAAAATTAAGTGAGTTGAAGAAGAATCAAATTCAACACCTAATCTATAACTACACTAGCAGATTGGCAGTGATACGTATTGTATCCTTTCTCTTCATATGATCATCTTTTTATTTATTCACATTTAGTAAAAAAATGTTAAGAATTAGGTTATCTCGCCCCTCACCGAAATTCAAAGAAAACAATCACACACTTTTTCTATGCTCCATCAGTTTCATTAAATGGATGAATATTGGTATGAAGAGAAAGTGTTAGTTGCACATGAACATCAACGGTCCTGTTTACAAAGTAAAATAAAAACTGTATTTCTTTGTTTCGAAAAAATCAGCAAAGAAATATACAAATAGATATGCACATCCACAATGGACGCTACAAAAAAAGATACATTTCGGCCAAATATATGGTTTTGTTTGTTACTACATACTCCCTCCGTTCTTGAAAGAGTAGGCATCTAACTTTTAAACTAGTCAAGGTATTAATATTTTGACCAGATTTATAGAGAAATATAACAATATGTATGACATCAAATTAATATATTTTGAAACTTCATTTTAAGACGAATCTAGTAATACAAATTTAGTAAAAAATGTTGGCACATTTTTCTATAATTTGATCAAAATGTTAAAATATTGACTTTGTACAAAAGTTAGATGCACACTCTTTTAAGGACGGACCGAGCACGTTAAAATTATAGCCCAAAATAAATGACTTTTTCACTAAAACTTTGCAGAAAAATATACAACGTATGTGTAGTCATCTGGGATTTTTTTTTTTTGCGGTTATACGGTACTCAAATATTTTTCAAAATCCGGGAGCAAGCACCCGGTGCTGCAAATCCTCTCGCATGTTTTTCGTCCAATATTGCCATGAAGAACCCCCCTCTGAATAGTTGAGATATATACTCCCGGGACCTATATGTTCAGAGAGATCAGATTGTCAGAATGAGGATATGCTTCAATGCTGCGTGGGCCACGGCTTATCCAGCAGAGAGACGGTGATCGATCGGCGGAGGTGCGATATACACAATTATTCATGCATTCCCAGTTCCCCACGCACGACAGTTAAGAATGTCTGCATCAAAAATGAATGGGCACTGCCTTGCTACTAGTAGCAGTACCTCGCCTCTGCCGATACGATCTTCTACCTCTGCGTGCTCTCAGCCTCTCATACATTCATTCATTCATTCAAGACAACCATGCATCAGAGGCAGATTTGGTCTGTCCGACGACAGAGCTACACGCACTAGCAGCAGCAGCGGCGCACATCTTTGGCGATATTCCCGCCGCTCGCAAGCCGACATGCGCATGTCGCCAAGGCTCGGCGATAGATCCCCACCGCAACTCTGCCGCTCCGCTCGCCGGCGGCCGTATGGCCGTATCGCGCATTGAATCTCCTGAAGCCAGCCAGACATCCATTTGATGCGAGAGAGAATTCGCCGAATCAAAATCCTGCGAGGATCGGATTTGGATATCAATCAGAGGAGACTGTCATTGTCAATTTGTCATGCATGCGCGATCGTATCGTTTATTAGTGCGCTCTGGTTGCCCCGGTTTTATGGGAGGCGATCTTGCTGGAGCAATGCTGTGTACGTGCGCCGGCGTTGATAATCTATTTACGGATGCCAGTGGTCAATCGTAGAGCAACTGGCGAGAGATCTTCCCTCAGGGAGACGTCCTCGATCGAGCGGTCGCATCGGTGGAGATCGATGCTCTGGGCTCTGATTCGGTGCAACTAGGCGTGTGCGTACATCCATGGAGATGGAGATGGAGATGGAGAGGAGAGAGCCTGTCTGCCTAGTCATGTCGGAAATCTTCTTCTGACCTGTAGTAGTACAGGTACAGGTAGTAGACTAGCCTGGTTGTACAACCAATCGCCCCTAGCCATTCCAGGTCCAGGACCAGGAGGATGCCCCTCTGCCACGCCAACCCTCAAACCTACCAGTATTTCTACCTCTCGCCTAGAAACCAGCCCCGTTCTACTCCGACACACGCTGTCGCCCATCGTCCAAATTGCATTCATCTTTTAAAACACTCCATCACGCGGCACTCCCAGCCATGTATACAATGTTTTTTAAATACTTATTACAAAAGAATGTTTTTTTGAAAAGATCATGGCATTAAAAGAAACAATAATTTTCCAAGTGCTCTACTAGACCGCCTATCAGGTGGTGTGGAGTTTGCATGGCATTCTTGTCCCCCTCGAGGAAGATCGGGTGGCATGTTACTTGGCATCAGAACAGATACCATGGAATTGTTGGACCGTTCGGATCGTGAACTCCATATTAAATTTCACATCCGAAATAATCTGATAATTTTATATGGAGTTTGGTTGCTGTGTACGACGCTGCCCAAGAGGATTATAAGGCTGCTTTTCTTGGTTAATCTAGCCAAGGATAACCCATACCCTATACTCATAGGAGGGGACATTAATATGCTGAGATACCGTTACGAGAAAGCAGATTCCATGGTCATTGGCCTCTCTTATTCAATGTTGTGATTGTTAGTTTGTCTCTACGAGAGGTTCACATGACGGGGATACAATTTAAATGGGCTAATAGTCTCCCCGAGCCGATGTTCGAGAAGCTAGACCGGGTGCTAATGGATGCCCGTTGGAGGATAAATATCCATTGGTGTCGGTACGTGCTTTGGAGCGTGTTGAGGCTTTCTCGGATCATGCCCCATTCTCCTTTCTACTGGATCTTTGCAACCAACCGTTAAGTCTCAGTTCAAATTTGAATTAGGTTGGCTGTTACGTGATGGGTTTGATGATTTGGTTAAAAGGATTTGAGTTCAACCGGTTGTGGGCGTCACTGCTATCCAACGATGGAATGGTAAGATACGCAATTTGCGTGCATTCCTGTGAGGATGGGCAAGACACACTACCCGGATGCTTAAAAAAGATAACGAGCGTCTGTGCTTAATAATTGAGGAGCTTGATAAACTTGCGGAATCGCGTCCCTTATCTGCACATGAGAGTGACCTCAAGCGGCACTTGAATAAGCAAGTAGGAAGGATGATGCGAGAAGAAGAGGTAAAATGGTACCAAAGATCTAAGGCTCAGTTCATTCTTCAAGGGGATTCAAACACGAGGTACTTCCATAATGTCGCTAAAGGCAGACATAGGAGGAAACTCATTCATTCTCTTCATCAGGATGAGGGTCTAATCGAGGGCCGGGACAAGCTAAAAGAATATATTACTGACTACTATAAAGGTCTGTTCGGCGCTCCAGAGGAAGGAACCTTCACTCTTGATGAGACGCGAACAGATGACATTACCCAAGTTACTCCGGAGGAAAATAACCTGCTCATCGCATCCTTTTCTGAAGAAGAGATTAGCAAGGCTGTTTTCCAAATGGAGCATAACAAGGCACCCGGACCTGATGGATTCCCAGCTGAGTTCTACCAGCATTTTCGGGAAACCATCAAGTCTGATTTGTTCGAGTTATTCAGCTGCTTACACGATGGACAACTAGAGCTTTTTCGCCTAAATTTTGGGGAAATCGTCTTGATTCCTAAGACTCAGGCGGCTGAGAGGATACAACAGTATCGGCCAATATGCTTCCTGAATGTTAGCTTCAAGATCTTTACAAAAGTAGCAACTATTAGGTTAAATTCGGTAGCAGATCATGTAGTAAAATCTACCCAAACTGCTTTCATGCATGGTAGGAATATTCTAGACGGGGTGGTGGTTCTCTATGAAACCGTACATGAGATGCACACGAAAAAACTTAGTGGGGTAATATTTAAAACCGACTTTGAAAAAGCTTATGACAAAGTAAAGTGGCATTTCCTACTACAAACTCTGAGAATGAAAGGGTTCTCTGATGAGTGGTGCAAATGGATACATAATTTTGTTACCGGGGGAAGTGTGGCGATAAAGGTCAATGATGACGTCGGACACTATTTTTAGACAAAAAAAGGTTTAACGCAAGGTAACCCACTATCGCCTATACTATTTAATATAGTGGCGGATATGTTGACCATCATGATTGAACGGGCAAAAACGGATGGCCAAATTACAGGGGTAGTCCCACACCTTGTTGATGGGGGTCTTTCTATACTTCAATACGCGGATGATACAATTCTATTCATGGAACATGATCTTGATAAGGCGATGAATTTGAAATTGATATTGTCAGCATTTGAGCAATTATCTGGTTTAAAAATTAATTTCTATAAAAGTGAATTGTTTTGCTTCGGCGAGGCACATGACGCTGCTGCTCAGTATGCCGAAATATTCGGTTGTGAGCAGGGTAAATTTCCTATTATGTACGTGGGTATACCAATACATTATCGGAAACTGACTAATGCGGAATGGAGACATGTCGAGGAGCGTTTGCAAGCAAGGTTGTCTAGCTGGAAAGGAAAACTGTTGTCCCTTGGTGGGAGATTGGTTCTCATTAATTCAGTACTGACAAACATGGTACTGTATATGATATCCTTCTTCCAGCTACCAAAAGGTGTCTTAAATAAATTGGATTACTTCCGATCAAGATTCTTTTGGCAAGGGGATGGTGAGAAAAAGAAATATCGGCTAGCTAAATGGGATGTTGTTTGCCGACCTAAAGATCAAGGAGGGCTGGGTATTCATGATCTTTGTATCAAGAATTTGGCCCTCGTAGGGAAGTGGTTGTTTAGACTGCTAATCGAAGAGGGTATTTGGCAAACTCTTCTCAGAAATAAATACATCGGTTCAAAGGCGGTATCACAAGTGTATTGGAAATCTGGTGACTCCCATTTTTGAGCCGGCCTAATGGCGACTAAGAAACATTTTTTTCGCTTTGGTGTATTTAATATTAAGGATGGCTCGGAAATTAGATTCTGGGAGGACAAATGGTTAGGTAACACCACCCTCCGGGAACAATATCCGTCACTGTACAATATTGTTCGACATAAAGAGGGCACTATAGCCACTATTATGCAGTGTTCACCACCCAATGTGTCGTTCAGACGAAATTTATTTGGTCCGAGATTAGCATCTTGGAACGCCCCGTGGGACGGTTGGATTTAGTTTAACTCACACAAGGCTCGGATGAATTTCGGTGGAGTTTATGCGGGAATAGAAAATTCTTAGTAGATTCCATGTATAGGGCGCTTGTGCATTCCGACATTCCAGTCGATGACAATAAAAAAAATATGGCACATGAAAATCCCACTTAAGATAAAAGTATTTACGTGGTATCTTCGTAGGGGTGTCATTTTAACCAGGGATAACCTTGTCAAGCGGAAGTGGCATGGAAGTACTAAGCGTGTGTTTTGTACTAAACAAGGAACAATAAAACACTTATTTTTCGAGTGTAGTTTCACATGTTCTATATGGTCATCTATCCAAATAGCGTCAAACTTATATCCATCCAAGTCTGTAGCCAATGTTTTTGGTAACTGGTTGTATGGGATAGATAAAAAGCTGAGAACTGTTATTAGGGTGGGAGCGATTGCCGTTATTTGGTCGCTTTGGCTTAGTAGAAATGACAAGCTTTTCAATGACAAATATGTTTCTTTTTTGCAGGTAATCTATTGTTGCACGAGTACTCTCCGTATGTGGTTCACCTTACAACGTGTGGGACATCGAGACCTCTTTACGGAGGCATGTGCAACACTGGAGGAGGTGGCAAGGGACATTTTCTCCCAACATGGATGGTTGCTTGATCGCCGAATTGGACTTCCATAGGCTCATGAGATTGCTTTGGCATAGATGGTTTATTTTATCCTTCTGTTTGGTTTTCATCTATTCTTCAACTTTTTACTTTCTCGGTTGGATTGTGGCTGTGTGCATTTGTTATGCAGAGGCCGGTTGTAAAACTTAAACCTATTGAGTAATAAAGCCCTTTATCTAAAAAAATAAAAGAAACATAGAACAGTGGTACAAAACATCTCAACAAAAACGAAAATTTAAGATGCCCTTCATTTTCAACCTCCGGACCGTGTCGACGGCGCGTCACCGCTGCCGCTCCTCTGCAAACTGGCCTAACGTTGTTGGCTGCGGGCGGAAAGTCACCGAGCGGGTAAAAAAGACTACTCCACCCCGGAGACGAAGGAAAAGGAAAAACCATCGATGAATATCCTTAACGATCCGGAGAATGGCACTGCTAGAAGAAATACTCGAGACCACACCACTCCCACACACTTCTTGACGTCTCCGTCGAGATGAGACTGAAGTCAGGGAGACTTTATTATTTTTATGTATTTAGAATAGTGGAACACTTTTGGCACAAGGTAGCATGGATTGCAGGCATATTTATAATAGTGGACATATACACATTATTTTCTTATACTAAAATATGAATACAATTTATATTAAAATTTAGAATACTGGGCACAAGACAAAGAAATATGAATAAAATTTATATTTCTCTAACGTTTTATTTTTTTCATTTTTTAATATTACAAGTATAATTTTCCATTTATTCGCATAGCTTAACCACATAACTAGCATTATTACTAAATATTCTAGTTGGAGTGTATTTTTTGTAATGAATCAATTGAAATATACTAAGCTATATTTTATAACTACTTTGTTCTAAAACTAAGTTTTTACAATATATAATCTATATTATTTATAAATATTTTTGTATAGATATGTAAAGAGTATGATCTAGTAAATCTCTCAATAGAAGTTTCTTGTGTATGATTAAGTAAGCAACATTACAGATATTTGTAACATATAAACTAAAAAGTGACACTACTTTTCCATGGACAAAATTGTCTAAAAACTAAAATTTTAATAAAGTGTGCATGCTTTGTACTTGGTATTAAAACAACATGCTTTGAGAGTAATCGCCGATAAAAAACAGCAGGGTGGATTCTAATACATATGTGTGTATATGTAAAATTTAGTATTTGATATGCTCTTAGAGTAATCTCCCTAGCCATTCCAGGTGGTTCAACCTCAAACCTACCAGTATTCCGACCGCTCATAAAACCACTTCAATTTAGTAAATGTCCTTTGGAACACATGTCTGGATGAAAAATAACTTTCACAAGAGTGAATTATACTTGTTTGAAATAGCAAGAGAGAAGAGTGAGGTCTATTGAAGAATATTTATTTCCATATGGGGAATCACCTATTTAATATCTTGGTCTGCTTCAATGTGTTTTAAACGTTTGATAATAATTCTGATACAATCACACCCCTCTTTGCAAGGTGGTTGAAAACATTTGGCAACAAATATGAGAGACTGATTACTATAGGGGTTATCACTGTATTTTGGACAATATGGAGATTTAGAAATGAGCCTTGTTTTGATAATAAGAGAATTCATGACCCTTTGTCGTAATTTGGATAGTGGGACACCCTTTGAATGTTTGGTAAATTTTGTAGAAAAACAAGTGAAACAAAAGAGGAACTCGTGTGGGGAGTGATTTTGAACATGTAGTAAGTGAGATCTGCCAAAAAGCACAAGGATGGAGGCCAGATGTTCACATGGTCGCGTCCTGAGAATTCAGTTTGTTGTTTCATTTTTTGGTGAGGAAGATGTACAAAGGACAAGACGAAGGCATCTGAAACTTGTTTGTCAAGCGGAGAATGAATATATAATGTTTTATGCTCGATCATCATACGGTACATTATCAACTTAGTTTTTCTTCACGAGCATGCTTGTTTTTTGGTTTTATTCTTGCAGTTCCCCTCCCGCTAGGCAAAATTTGTAGCGCCTACTAAGTTGCAAAACAAATGGTTGCTTATTTGCTTTCGTGCTTGTAGTGAATTCGATTGATTAGAGTAATAGAATAGGAGGGGTCCCTCCTTTTGAAAAGTATAATATATTATAAGAATAGGAATTGTTTCTAAAATATGAATGTTAGATATTATTAGGAAAAATGGCTAGGCCAAATAAAAGTAGACAAAACAAACAAAATCTGAAAATTTAGAGATAACTTATGGACAAATCTTTTTCTAGTAGACCGAGGAACATATAGAAATGTGAATATCCCGAAGAACTCGCTGAAAATTCAACATTTGAAGAAAATAAATTTAGAAAAGGATACCCAGCATTGGACATTTTTTAAAGTATTCTAGGAATCTTCATTAAGCTTCATATCAAATATTTCTTGTTCTTTATGTTTTCTTATTTTACTACCTTATATTCTTCTTATGTACTTCTGGTATTCTAGTGATTGGTTGGTACTCACTATCTTTCTATATTGTGGAACATATTGAGTATTTATGTAGCCATGTGTTCTTGAAGTTGGTGCTACTTTCTTCTCGTACTATTTTTTCCTTTAGTGTTCTTCGAATCTCACTAACAAATGTGTAGTAGAACACAGTGTTACAATTCTCTCATTTATGGAATCAAAGTTTCGCTGAAAGCCTGAAATACTAAAGACTCCGTTATAATTGCCAACAACTACTAGCTTTGTATCGTACATATAATCAAAAAACATTGAGGTAAAATAATCAGTTTGTTTTTCATATAATCTATGTCGGGAACATGTGGATCCTCGTTTAAAATCCAATGGAAACTTCGCCATTCTCTATTTTAGGTTTTCAACGAAACTTTAATTCAAATCCAAGTTGAAGAGTTGAATAAGTGCACTTTTTTTTTCTGAAGTCAAAGTTTTAGCAAATAAATTCAATTTTACAGGAAATTATTGAAATATAGATGACATCAAACTGACACGTACATTTTGAAATGGATCTAGTGATACTAATTTAGTGTCATAAATATTGATGCTTTTCTCTATAAAGTTAAGTCTTTTTTAAACGAGGTCAAAAATTTAGAACTTTAGATAAAAATGTGAATACATCTAATCTACTTGTTACTATTAGTTCGATATCAACAGGATTAGGCAGAGATTGTCTTATTACCAGTATCATCTTGAATACTCCAACTACGACGACATGATATCCCCAACACGTAATCGATCACAAATATATAATCCACAAGATACGCATCACGCATCATGATTTAGTTGGCACAGACATGCGAATAAACATCCGCAAGTTGCTGTTAAACCCACGAAACCGTATCCCGCTCCGGATCCACGTGCTGACTTTTTCTAGTCACGGCCGAGCCGGAAGCCGTCGTGTCACCGGATCGCAACTCGATCAGAATCGGTGCCGGTCAAATGGTTTGTTAATCCCGGCGCACCACCGGTGCACATAATCATGTACACAAGAGAACACCGATGATAATAAGCAAGAAAGATTTATCCGATCGCCGTCGTACTGGCAAATGGAGAAGAAAAAGGGAAAAAGGGTGGTGGAGAGATTCCCCGACAGCAAAATCTAGAGGGGAAAGCATTCTCTTCTCTCCCGTGCCCCACGAGCTGGCCTGGCCACCGCCGGCCGGGGCCCGCCCACCCCGTCTCTCTCGCGGTCACCACTACTTCCCTGAAGAAGAGGAGGAGCCTTCATCACTCGCCTCCCTGCAGGCCATCAAATGCTTGACCTCCCTCTCTCTCCCTCCTCCTTCCCGGCTGCATAAAAAGCCATTCTCGGTGACCTCACTTCGGTGCAACAACAGCAAGAACTTTCAGTAACAATTCTAGTATCTTACCGCTAGATAGCAGGAGGAGACCATCGGCTGTTCTGTTGCTGCTGCCGGAGTTGTTTGTTTGATATAATAAGAGAGAGGAAGAGAGATGGGAGGAGGAGGAGGCGCGGAGGCAGGGGTGATGAGGGTGCTGCTGGTGGACGACTCACCGGTGGACAGGAAGGTGGTGCAGCTCGTGCTCGGCAGCAACACCTTCGCCGGCTCCTTCCACGGTCAGCTCTCCCTTCATTCCTTCCTTCTTTCACGGCTGCTCTGATGTGTTTTTGCTCTGTTTCTTCGTCCCATTTCGAGCCGTTCGTAGAAACACAAAAGAAAGCCGGTGTCTTGCTTGCTTGCTCTTCTTCTTTCTGAAAATATATATAAACCATCGTCACATGTACTTCGTCCTGCTGTCTCAGTCATGCATTTCTGCTGTGTTTCTGGACCTGCATCACCAGTTATACCGCAACGAATCTGAACACCGTCTTGTTTTCCTCCAGTTACCGCCGTCGACAGCGCCAAGAAGGCCATGGAGTTTCTCGGGCTCAAGGACGGCAAGGTAAGAACATCTTCACCCTCACCCGCCATGTCGATCTCCTCGCATTCACCACAGAGCAATCATCATCAGCTGCAAAGCAAGACTTTGCGCTTTCTTTCTTTTCCCTTTCGCCATCGGCACCACGGCCGGCCGACCGCCGTGCCGTACGGGGGGCAGCCGCGCATGCGCGCTGAGGGTTTTGTGTGTTCTTGGGAGGAGCACAGCACAGAAAAGGCCACCACTTTTTCATGGGGAGAAAGAGATTAAAACTTGTCATCTTACAGCGGCCTGCCCAGGCTGTCTGCTAGTTACATGACAGGAAACCTGTATGTAGTAAAAAAGTATGGTTAGGAAAAAGCTGTTCCTTGGATTAGGGCAATTTAATTAGTTTAACCTGTGGTGGTTCGTTTGCAGGAGCAGGCCATCGACATGGTGCTCACTGACTACTGCATGCCAGAGATGACCGGCTACGACCTTCTCAAAGCCATCAAGGTACATGTCGCTCACTGCATACTATATATGTAATTTGTTTTCACATTTGTGTTCTGACCTATGATTAGCAGGTAGAAGATGTCTCGTGCTCCCAGAGTCTGTTTTTGCAATCCCCTTATTTCTTTCTGTCGATGTTTTTCAGGCAATGAGTCCCCTGAAGCCGATCCCGGTGATCGTCATGTCGTCGGAGAACGAGCCCCAGAGAATCAGCAGGTGACCCTTCCTCTTTTCTTCTCTTGAGCACCCATTTCTGTGCAAAGCTGATGCAATTATAATTATGGGGGCAAAGGAAAAAAGGGGGAACCGTATGCAGTGGTACATCATCATGGGGTTAAAAACAAGAATCCGCAACCACAGTGCTTTGCTTCAGTAAATACTCTGACAGTCAGTTCATTGTGCTGCCTGTACTTTCCTTCACAATTATGGGCGGCTTCTTGATCGTCCCAGTGAACTATGTTTGAACAAGTGCTACTCTGATGGGAGATCTCGCTTTTTCTTAGCGCATTCATTGTGTCTTTATAATAATCTTCTGGTTTTACTATAGAGAATCCTGGGGCTGATACCTGATAGTAACCGGTTTTAACCTTTTGCTGGGAGCAGATGCCTTAAAGCTGGTGCTGAAGATTACATCGTGAAGCCTCTTCAGACCAAGGATGTGCCACGCCTGAGGAGCTGCTCAAACGCCAAACCCAAGGACCCCTCGTGCAATACTGTGAGCAAGAGGATGCTGCCTGAAGACCACGCCCTGGTCGTCGACGGCACGTCATCACCAGGACGGCGAGCGCACCTCACCGAAATCGCCACGGCACGTCCCCCACCACCATTAATTCAGACAGCATGGTCTAGTATAACCATCTAAAGTTCCATAGCTCATCGTCGGTCTGAACTTGATGTTGTGTGTTTTCTTCAGATTCTTCACTCGTCGAGCGCCGGGCTATCGCACTACTTCCCGTTCCTCTTCAAGTTCATCCTGCTGGTGTACGCCATTCTGTGCCTGGGCGAGCTCCTGCACAGATGGTCCAACGGCGCCTTCCTCTCCCACCTGTGGTGATGGTGCTGACATGCCGCAGCTCAGCTGTTCAAGGAGTAGTAGTAGCTCCTCTATAGCATCTGCAGCGAGCAGCAAACCATCCATGCATCAACAATCGTGGATGCAGCTTTAGGTAGATTTGTTTGCTTTGAGATGATTCTAACCGGGCGTTAGTTCTTTGGTCCTTGGCTGATGAGTGAGTTGAGGAACAACACCTTGTATCCTTGTACAAAACGCGCAATGAGGCAGGCAGTATCTCATGTCCCTTTTGGCTTGGATCTTCCTTGATCTGCTGATGTGACGTTCAGGGAACTTTTCTTTGCCTTTCGCTTGGTCGACGGCGACTGCTCACCTGTTTCATAGTAGTTCAGATCAGATCTCATGAGAAAATAACAGCACAAGTTGACCTTAAAGTAGCATCAGATTCTTCTTCTGATGGGAAAAGAAAATGCAGACACGTCGCCTCAAAGTTTGCCAGTCGTAATTGTCCTTATACAGTAGTCCAGAGAGCGAAATTGCATGATAGAATTTCCCTTCCAGGCGTGACCCTTCAAATGGAAGACTTGGATTGAATATTTTCTAATTGAAATGAAACAGAATATTTTCTATTTACATGCCTAATAATGTACAAAGGTGGGGATCCAAGTCTTTATATCATAATATTGGCGCCTGACGCATGGGATCACCCATATTCCTAATGCTACTTCTGATTCATGTTGTATAGTCATATGCATAGCTGCAAGTTCCTCTCACTGTTCTACATTTCATCATCTTGTTGAGTTGCAAATTCTTTCATTATGTCTTCCTTGTATGGACCTGAATCGCGCAGGACATTGATGACATGCTTAACCTGATACAAACGCAAAACCCAAGCATTAGTTGGAATTGTGAGCAATGGTACCAGGTGGATAAGCACCTCTTGGAGAATAAAAGGATTCTAGTATATATAAAATGAAATGAGTGGCATAAAAAACAGTGTTCTACTATATTATTTGTTCTTAAATTCAAAAGATTGGAGTTAGCAAAGAGGAAATAGTATTTGTTAGAAGCATCGAATGACTCATGGGAAGTACTCTGTAGTGGTTAATATATTTCAAACATGTAAAGTCTCAAATGTTCACTAGTTCATTTTTGCTTTTGCACGTGAGTGATAGGCTAGAAAATAATTCACGAATATTCTTTTCTGTGGGAAGTGCACATCTTGAAATATGTTACCATTTCAACAAATTTTAGTTAGTATATTATCATAAGCCTTTTTAAAGTGTTGAAGAAAGCATACTCCTTCACATGAGCACTAGCGGCTAATATTTAGCTCCAAAAGGTGAGTCTCGTGAACAGAAACAACCGTACAATGTGAGAGAGGGAGTTAACACAAAACTGTCGGCAAAGGAATTATATGAGGTTTAATGGTGATGCATGCACTACACAGTACAAACTCAAGAGCACTCAATCTGCACAGTAGTGGAGTATCAGCCATCATAAATGAGGCCATAAGACTAGTATACTTTACTCGCAAACAGTGTACTATGTTGCACATTTCACGATTAAGGACGCCATAATAGTCTTCTACTATGAGTTTGCCTTTTGAATGTCAACATTGCACTAAGTACTTGCAGGTACTATTCATGCAAATGGCAGAGTAGCAATTGTGAATGCAATATATTTATGAAGGCAAATTTCAGAAGATCCATATGAGGCGCACATATTGAAGCGAACAGAAAATGATGACACATCCACATTTAAGAGAATATATTTGAATAATCCCTAGAAATTGATTGAGTATTCATGTCGAATACCTGAGCTGTCTCATGTACAAGAAAGTTTCCTATAGCTGTCGCAAAACCAGGTTCTAAGAAGTAGTGGGAGCTGTATGTGGTCACTGGGAGGTAACCCCGCTGAATCTTGTGCTCTCCCTGAGCACCTGCTTCCACCTTACTGAGGTTCAGTTCTATGGCGGCTTCAATTGCCTGAGCATGTAAATGTTCAATAAGAACCATATGATCACATTGTTCAAAGTACCAGCTATACAATATGGCTACTGGAAATATAAGATGCTTTTGAATTCAAAGTTGTACAGAAGGATGATTCTTATGCAAAGATGAGAAGCATATGTGCAATTAATGGCTGATTGGCCAGCCTACCATTTGAAACATCTCTACCATTTTGCAGAATAGTTGAGTCGGCATGTCCCAATAAATGTTGGGAACGGTATTGTTACGATGGATAAGTTCTCATTTAACACAGTAGAGATTCTTGTACAGAAATGTGTCAATTACCTGGTAATAGCAAGCTTCAAAATGCAAATTGGGGAAATGAACATCTGGTAGGCATCCCCATAAGCGGCCATATAATGTATCGCCTCCAATAAGATTGAGAGCTCCAGCGACAAGTTTATCATCATGTTCAGCAACAATAAGCATTACCTTGTCACCCATCTTTTCCCCCAAAAGGTGAAAGAACTCCCGTGTCAAGTACGCTCTGCCCCAGCTGCAAACAAACTATTCCATAAGTGAAAAAATCGTGGCAGAACAGATTCGATGCAAGTACCGCAGATTCAAACAGAACCTACTAACAAATATTCATCATGCAAAGATATGCACTAGCATCTACCAGTTGAAGGCATTTTACTAGCTATTATTGGTTTAATTAGTTTTGAATTCTTACTGCATAGTGACACATGTATTGATACTCATTTAGCAAAAAACATGTTTAATATAATGTCCAAGAACAGACAACTATTTCAAGAAGTCCTTGTGATTTTTTTAGGACAGGACCACTTGGGAATTGTTTGTTATGAAAGTAATACAGAAAGTAAGTTACAAGGGAAGGGTGTTATTGGACCAAACTGATTATCAGTTGTGTTACGGTAGAATTTATAGAAGGTGTCCCAGTGGCTGCTCTGCAATGCGAGGGAAAACCATTAAAAAATAATTATAAGTGTAATTATTTTGTAAAATAAACATAAAATTCCTCAGATAGAAAGGAGGCTCAGAAGGTATTAGGGTATTAGGGAAAGTATCTGACGGATGTCAACAAAACTAATATCGAGTACAAATAAGTAGTTGACCATTGTAAGTACCGTTATTTCATCTCCACGGAGCCGCTTCATTTTTAAGTTCTGAGCAGGAATCTGGAAAGTATGATAAACATAGAAATGTTATTTACAGCCAAGATTGAAACCAGGGAATCCAAAACAAAGAAAAACCTTTTTGCGTTCTTGTCTGATATTCTTTCGTTTGGGCTGCTTCAAATCCATCAAAAAATCATCAAAACTGAAGGAGTGGGACAAAATTATATCAGTAAATATTGATATATCATAATCAGTAGCATGTAATCTCGTAAATATTAAAAAAGAAGCAAATGCGGGCAACGGCTCCATCATAAAGTCTGCAAGGTAGAATGTTTACGCTTTTCGCATGTCGATCTCCATTTCTGGCTGAGGCCAAAAATATCCTACGTAATAGGTTTCTTCTACAATGATCTGCCCATAGCAACTATTCTATTGGGATGGTCATGACAAAGTAAATAAAAACAGATTAAAAAACATAAAGGAACTCCAAGAAGATTGAATTACTAGCTTGTTCACCACTGTCCAAATAAAAGTAAACAAAAAGGTGTATCAAGCTATTAACAACCAGGCATCATGATATGTTAAGAAGTGTGGAAGGTTATTGTAATGAAAATCCTGGTTGTGTTATTCTGATGAAAGTTATAGATGAGCTTGTTTGTGATGTAACTATGTCTACCAGGCCGTTCTTATGACTAAATGTGAGCCCTGAGTTATAGCCATATATGGTCAGAAGTGCACTTGAAACTTTAAAGCACTAAAATCCAGAAGTCCTATAAATCCCATGCTAGCATACCTTTTGTAGTTCCGGTTTCTCCAATGGTATTGCAACCCAATTCTTTGCAACAACCCCCTATCCTTCAACTTGCTGAATTCACCTTCAGATGGAAAAGTTATATGCAGTGATGACACATTCAGCTGCAATGCAGCAGAAAGCAATAAGATATCAATTTGTTCACTAGATCTGAAGGCTATCCACATATTTAAGCGTCACAGAAACTATCAATGAAACCAACAATGAATAGGCAACTTACATGCTATTATTACATCGTGATACCCCAAACTCAAAATTAGCAAACACCATGAAGGTACAGCAGGTTTAAAGAGGGTCAGACTATTAAACTCTTAGTACTTTTCATATTAATTATCACTGTTAGACAATGCCATAAATACGTAGCATTGATTTGAAAACATTAGTGCAAGCAGACAACAAAGTTCTTCTTATTCAGAGAAATAAACTTGGGGGCCTGCTATATTCATTGGAAGCCAACAGAACTAGAGTAACAAAAAAGCCAAGTGACGAATGATGATCCCTATCAACTATCACAATGCCATATTGGCATTGTCATACGAAGGATGCACTTGCGAGTGCAGAATTAATGACAAACATACAACAAAATCTTTCGGTAGCCAGGAGATTGTTAACTATACAGAATATTGCTAGTAGTCTGATTTCAATACCTTCGTAGCCAAATTCTTCAATGCTTTTACTAAAGCATCAAAAACTTGATCCCGGTAGGATGTATCTCGAAGTAATATTCTTTGACCAGTTACTGGAGTAAAAGGCACACAAGACTGCAACTTCGGATAATATTCAAGTCCATAGCTGTAGTAAGCTTCTGCCCATGTCTGATCGAATACAAACTCGCCCCTAGAATGGCTGAAATGCACATTGCAGTTGTTCAGCCAATGAGCGAGATGAAGGGGAGTTTAAAAAACAAGCAGACAAACTGACAAACATTAGATGATATTGTGTTAAGGATGTTAAACCTTTTAAGGTAAAGCGGAACAACACCTACAATATCTTCGTTCTCGTCCCGTGCAACAACATGCAGAGGTAACCACCCCGTTTCCTGAAATCAGTCCAGAACATGCGGTTTCAAGGAGGCACGTTATAATTATAAACTGTAGCACCTATGCTTACTGGGACAGAACAAAGGTTATTGATAATAGGTATTGAGATTTCTGGAAGTACATTAGCACGGATAAATGAAACTTATAATAAATATTAAGTCTGATAACAGGGGTCAGGAATCAGGAAATGGTGCTTTATGTGCTCACCTTCACCGCAGAACCTGATTCTTCTAAGCTTGAGAGGAATGCATGGGTAAGGAAAGGATTTAGCTTTTCAGGCTCAGCTGAGTCAACTGCACAGGCATCCCACTCTGCCGGAGGTATGTCCATGATAGAAGAGACAACAGAAATTGATACCTCACGTGGCTTCATGTCCACCTAAAATCAAGAAATGGTTAAGAAAACAACGAACCAGGTGCATAAGTTCTGGAAAAGGAGTTCACTTGAGAAACACAAAAACACCTCTGAGGCTGACCCTGTGAGAGTGTAAGATTCAGCAGAAGGGATCAATTCACGAGTCCTCGCAACTCTATCTCCCTTAATCCACCCAAAAAGTGCAGTAACTTTTAACCGCGAGGCCGAGCTTGAGGAACCCAATTTGGAAGGCGAGTACTCCTGCAAGTAACTGTGTAAGCAATATTCTGAGAATTATTATTATTTTTTTTTTTTTTTGATGGTCACGGGGGGGGGCAAAGCCCCCACCTGAATTTTCGCATTATATAGGGGCAAGAAGCCTGTGTTTTTTTACAGGAGCCTGTTCTGTACAGGAGAGGTTACACATGTGTAGGGGGGGAGGGAGGGCCAAGAGCACGGAGCCAGGCCGCGGCGTCGCCATTCCGATCCGCAGGGAGGCGACCCTTCCAGAGGTGAACTTCATCGCGACAAGTTTTCAGAAGGAGCGGGAGGCTGGGGTTTTGTTCTCTGAAGACCACAGCGTTGCGGTGCTTCCAGAGGTTCCAGCAGCAGAGCAGCGTGAACGTGGACGCCGTAGCAGGCGGCAGGGACGCGGGGGCACCGTATTCGTGGAGGCGGCGAACGTCGGCGTCAGGTGGGAAGACGAACCCGAGCCCATTCCAGAAACGGACCGAGAAACTGCATCCAAAGAGGAGGTGGTTGGGGGTCTCTTCCGCTGCCGCGCAGATGGGGCAGGCCGCCTCCGCCGGCCACAGTATCTTCCTTTTGACCAGGGCGCTCCGCGTCAGGATCCTCGACTTCGTCAGGAGCCAGGCGAAGAAGCGAACTTTGGACGGCGCGTGGTTGCGCCAGACAAGGTTGTAGGCGGGGGAGACGACGCCCCCCCACACACGGAGGCGGTAGAAAGCAGCGGTGAGAATTAAATTTAGCACAAGATAAAGAAACATTACGCGGGACCAGAAACATACATAGAACAAAGCAATAAAGTTCGACAAATTCTAGAATAGAAACCATTTTGAAACGCAGGCGAGGAAGTAAGTGTAATGACATATCTGGGTGTATACATGATTCACTTATCTCATGTTTAATGTATCCCGCGTTCATACGGATGCAGATACTTGACGTCTTGACCGCAGCAGCCTTAAATTTACTGATTTGCATCATTATGATATCTTCTCAATGTATAAATTCTTACAAGAGCAACTCTCTAACTGGCAATGCACAGGACATACTGTGACAAACCAAATCATACAAAACTCAACCCTATTTAACCTAATAAGTGGAGCCAATCCTATTATCCAAGGGAACAGGACTAGCTTTTATCACTACACGTGGTTCCACATTCCACGATCAACGTACTACATGATTCCTCCATTAAAACGCATAAATTAGGCCGAGACGCCAAATCCAGAAGGCGCGGATAAGGGCCAAGATAATTTCGGGCGTCGAGGGCCACGGAATCGACGAGAGTGGGCACTCACGTGACGGCGGAGACGGCAGCCAGGGGCGGAGCCGAGCATGGTGGGGGATGGGCGCCGCATCGCCACCGCCGGCGAGGTCATCGCTGTCCTCCGACTACTCGGAGCCCCGTGGAGAGTGGAGTTTCAGCAGTGGGAGACTGACACCGGGACCCAGCACACACAGGGCATCAAATCCATCTGCGGCCACAGAGCTTGTCGTAATAACAGCAGCCACGTGGCGAATTCCTGAACGATGAACCGCTGCTTCTCCTTCTATCTTCTTTTTTAATTTCTTTCTGCACCAATGTTTTTTTTATCTCGAGGAGTGCAAAAAAAGTTTTTATCTCGATTTGCTCTGTATTCTTGTAAGTTAAATTTAATTTCCTTCGGTAACCTGAATTTTCTACGCAAAGTAGCATGAAGCCGAAGATAGGAAAAGAGCAATTGGATACCAATGAGCATTAGAATTGACGATATGGAGTGCTAATGCAATGTTTCGCATGAAGCCGAAGGTAGGAAAGAGAGCACAAGAGGAACTTTTAGAGGCATTCAGACCAAAGAGGAACCACAAATCATGTTCCAGCAGTAAGAAAATAACAGTAATACATTGTGGCCATTATTGTCATTCTGCACAGTTTACAGTTATGCATCTCTCTTCAGGTGGTTACACAATAATGTCGCCATCTGTATACAATTGTTACATTCAACAATGTTGGCATCTGTATAGAATTGCTACATTCAGGATACGTGAACTACGAGTAGCCCAATAATTATACTCGTATTTTCTTTTGCTGTCGTACTTTGCTGATTTATTTGCCTTACTAATACAACTCTCAGTCTTCCAGAGGTTCACCGGTGGCGGAATTTAGGACGAACATTGAACACACCAGGCCTCAGCTCGTCAAATCGATACCCATTTTCAATAAGGAAGCCCCTAACTGCTACAGGCAGTGAAGCCTGTCCTTTGCTGTGCTTGCCAATCCCTGTAAAATGCATAGCAAATAAGTTCCCATGATTTGCTGTTGCCTACAAAAGGTACAGACTAAAAAGACTAGGGGGTGCCTCTTGTGCAAGAGATAATAATATAAACCACAAAGCTTAATAAGTGCAACAAAAATAGAGACAATATATTACCTGTGATCACCTCTAAGACAGACTGCCTAGGACGAAGAAACACCACCACCTTCCCTGCAGGAACCTCATTTGAGGCAGCAATTGTGGATTCAGACTTATCTAATTTGTCAGCTGAAGCTGGACTATTTCCTGGTGGCTGGAACTCCAACATTTGCAGATGCCTCTCTAATGCAGCCACAGCCTCTGATGCATGTAGACCATGCATGTCTATCTTCCAGATGCCATTGTTGCTGTTCCTGAGGTGAAATATTTCTTCTGCTGCCTTATGGTTCAACTTCTCAGCAGCGGACCGCTCTTCCTGAGCTCTAAGGGAGAGTTCCTTGGCAGCAGCATGGTCACCTCTCAAGAATGCATTGCTAGCAGCCTGAGAATGCTTTGTGGCAGCCCTATGATCAAAAGGAAACATAATTTGTCAGTCACATAGACAAGACTTAACCTCAAGATTGCAGCACATGTATTGGTCATATATTTAAATATTATTGTCAAATGATACGCACATTGTTTAAACTTGACATAAGGTTACAATTTTTAACTGATCAGTTTTCAAGGGGTTTCTCTTCTTGCTTCTCATTTCTCAAATTGACATTGACAACAATCCCCATGCTCATGCAAGATACAAATTGACAAAGTATGACTGTACACGAGTTTGCACTCATTAGACCTACATTCGTCTGGTTTTGCATGGATTCACCGATGCCCAGCCATAAGATCTTTCTTATGTTGTCAATACATTACTTTGTGGAAAAAATTAGTTTTGACATGTGATTGTCTTTGAATTAAACTCTGATATGCATACCTCATTATCTTCAGTGCATCTTTCCGGTGGTTCAAGTAATCGTCATCAAACTCTTCCAATTCAGGTTCCAGGGGCATTGAGGAAATAGTTTGCAGTGGTAACAACTGCGATACATTTGGATGTTTATTCTCTGCTGTAGAATTGTCCGACGCTAAACTGTGGGCTTTATTCATCTCAAAATCTGCTTGACCAGTTGTTGTACCCTCTCCTGGTGGCAAGTCAGGAGAGATCATAGCTTTCAACAAAACAGATGCTTGTCCTACATCATTATTCACACCAGCCAATATGTCCTCAATTAAATTACTGTTGGCCCAACTATGAGCATCCTTCAGGAGCTTAATTTTGCTGTCAGGTGCAGAGTTTACAATAAAATTTGTTTTCTCTGTATGATCAATCAAATGTGTATTCCTGTTTTGATAACCAACAGCTGAAAATTCAACAGGGGGGCGAATCACTGATGCAAAAGGCTTAGCCTTTGGTATATTATTACTTTCTGTAACTGAGCTGCTAGCAGAATTGGAGCCTCTTGAACCTGAGAGGGCAGGAAATGATTTGGCATCAGCATCATCCCCTCCATCATCTGTGCCGCGCATCCTGCGATCGTAAGCAGCCCACCCAGAGTTGGGGATCTTCTGCCTATACATGTTTGCAGTTCACAGCCTTCTTGAAATGGTCTTATTTTAGCTCAAAAATATTTAAGACCCCAATGCTTGCCAAAAAGATGCTGGGTTGGCTTCACTTTACTTCCTCAATCAATCAACAATTACACCAATGCTGTCCTACAATGTGAGCAAAGATGTTAACTCACTTAATCTAATGCAACCTTTTTATAAGAAGAGATTTTAGAAGTGGAAAAAAAATGAAACATGATATATCTCTAACAATAAATAAATCCAAGAACAACAGAATCCATCTTTAAGCCATCATTTTTTATTACAACAAGGTTATCTGGAAATCGTCGTTACATCATACTAGTATTCCCTCCGTTTTTAAATATAAGATGTTTTAGCCTTTGCCCATATTCACATGTATACAAATGAATCTAGACACCTTTTAGTGTGTATGTTCACCCATTTTGGTATGCATCTAAACAACATGTGAAACACCTAAAACATCTTACATTTAAAAACGGAGAAAGTGCTTAACTAGTACTGTAGTACTCCGACCAATGAGTCTTTGAACTAGTGGTCGAAAAATAAGCTATACAGCATTGATTCCTATACTTCTTTCTAAAGGCCTTATGCTTATCTAACATTGAGCAAGCTTTAGAAATAAATAAGATACTTATGTATGTGTCTGTCACTCCCCTCTGTTTATAATTACCCTACGTTCTGGGCAAACTTTTACAAAGATTGGCTCTGACTAAACCCAGAATGCAGAGTAATTTAAACCGGAGAGAGTATTTAAGGTACCTCGCGTTTTCACTTCAGATTTCAGAACACAAATCACTGTCCTTACATCAAAATTTGAGTTAAATATAACCTTGCGGTTATTTTCAGTTGATATTGCCTTTTTCCTGCGGTTTACTGATTGAAACTTTACGCCCAATTTAGAGCGAAGAAATTTCCTAGAGAACTGGAGAAAAGTCCATCGTTGATGAATTGGCCCATACTCCTTCTGTCCCCGAAAAAGTGTACTTATACTTTTTGTGGTAAGTCAACATTATTAAAGATTTACTAACTTTATAAGGAACAGTACTGACATTCATGACACTAAATTGATATTATCATATTAGTACTAGATTTGTCTTGAAATATACTCCCTCGTCCAAAAATAAGTGTCTCAAGTTTCTAGATACATCTTCTTTTTGACAAATTTGAGAAACATTGTTGGACGGAGGGAGTATATATATTACTACTTTTTTCTGTAAAGTTGGTCAGATTTTTATTTTTTTATTGACTTGGTACAAAAACTAGATGTACATTTATTCGTGGTCCGAGGTAGTATATTTGTGATGGAGCATACTAGCTACTACAACAATGCAGAAACGACAGCCACCCTGAGGCTAGTTGTTGATATGTAAAGTAGCTCTTCATCATTTTTTCTTTACATCAAGCCAGAGAGGAATAAAGCTACTGTGCACTTCGTTTTTACTGAATCCAGTATTCTGGCTTTGCAATCGTTTGGCTAATCCCAAATAACCCACCCTTAAAAGTTCTCACGAGCATTTGCACAACCTACCGCAGAAGCTCAACCGAACACAGCTTAAAAAACGTTCTCCTGATCTGTACTCACTATTCAAGCAGGGCAGTATATTTATAAGCAACGTATACGTACCTCTGCCAAAAGGTGTTATGTTGAGGCGTTGACCCACAGCTCCCGGAACCACGGCGCGGAGGGGGCCGCTGGGAAGGGCAGACCGGACGGGCGTGGGAATACACCGTTCTTCGCTTCAGACGTCCAGGTTTTTGTGGCGGTTCTTCCGAAATCCATCAACTGCTGTTGCGGAGGCGGGTGAGCGCGGCGGAGGATTCCGGCGAACACGTTTTTTTTTTCTGTCTGTCCGCGCGGTCGCGAAGGGGAACAAATTCGTGGGTGGCAGGGAGGGGAAGCTCGTTATTATATGGCGCCGTCGTAGCCTGGTGGTAGGTGGCGTCTTCCGATTCGGATGGTGGACATAAAAAACGCGTGCCAACTGCCAGCGAGGCTCGTGGTGGACTCGGTATCCGTTTCCGTTCCCGACAAGTTTTTCATTTTAGAGGGCCCGTTCACGTAAGTGATGGACTTCTGGGCCCAGATCTTCTGGGCCGGGCTGCACTTGTAGCGAGCGTACGTCAACTTTTCTCTTTTATTCAGCCACCTGGTGAAGTGGTGATGGTGTGTCCTGGAGATCCCTTTTGCATTGTTGTAAACAGTATAGATACAGAACATCTGCAAATCGACACAGGCAGCGATGTGAGTTACCTACTGAAAGATATCTTCGACAGCGAGCGAGTTTAACAAGAAATCTGGCTCTGATTCCGACTGCTTGAGATGTCTCAGCCAAACACCGTTGATAGAACCCAAGGAGATGGGTTTTCTGACATTCTTAATGTCAGAAATTGTTGCCAAAGACTTCCAGGGTAAACCTGTCATCAAGGAGCAAAGTTTTGTAACTTATCATCAGCAGGAACTCTTATCTTATTCCAGTAAAATAAAAAACGAAGTCTTACCTTTTACTTGTTCAGCATTGCAATAAAGTTAACAAGATGTCAGAAACAAACAACATGTCATAAAAGGCATGAATAAAATGAGATGTTATCAAACCTGGTTTTGTGCAAAACTGAAAGAGAGTTCCAATGGAGATGGCAAATGATGTATTTGCTGTTTGCTTCAATTCCGTGATGTGAGCTGTGGTCCGGTGGATGGTGGCATGTTACTTATTGGCCTCAACTCTGCCAGTAGGATGAAATTGTTAGTCTAACTAAGCACTATGGATACAAAGTTATGAAGTTCATTGCATAGTTGAACTATACCGACAGGGATTGCACAAAATGCATAAAAGTAATGTGCTTAGGTAATTGTCTATTTCCGTACCTAATGAAGGTAAGTAGTATGGATGGAAACAAGCTATCAAAGGCGACAACAAAAACTCGAATTCAAGTTTTGCAACCTTTGACCAGTTTGATTGCACCAATGTTGAAACCTATAACTGAATGTTCTGTGCCTTCCTGTGTATCTTTCATTTGCTGATACAAACTTCCTAACACGCTGTACAACTATCTTGGTGTTTGACATCACTGGCCTTAAACAAGTGTCTGGCTGCATCCTGCAGGTTTCTTCATATCCTTGGACTTCATCAGGTTCCTGACATACTCAACACCGTCCCATTTCTCATCAGCTGCATAGATGTTTGATACACTAATATAGTTCCCCAGGTCCCCGCCCTCCATGGATAACAAGTGATCAGCTGCGAGCTGGCCGATTCTGACCTCTCCATGGACGTTGCACGCCCCTAGCAGAGAGCCCCATGCATTCGCATTGACCAAATGAGGGGGCATATCGAACGCAAAATTGTATGCATCTTGGAGACGCCCGCCACGGGAAAGAAGGTCAACCATGCATGTGTGGTGCTCTTGTGTCAGTTCAACTCTGTAAATATCTCTGGCGAACTTAAAAATCTTGATTCCTGCTTCAACAAGTCCAGCATGACTGCAGGCTGACAGCAGAGCAGTTAGAACTACATGGTCTGGTTTAATGTCATGTGTAAGCATTTCAGAAAACAGCTCTACTGCCTCTTCTGCCATCCCATGCATTGCGTAGCCTCCTATCATGGCAGTGAATGTGACAAGGTCCTTCTTAGGGCTAACTTGAAATAGGTCGAATGCATTGGTTATATTCCCGCACTTACAGTACGCATCAAGAAGTGCCCCTTCAAGATGAATGTCTTCTAGGGATGCTCTGAGCATGTAGCCATGGCACTGTTTCACAAGTTGTACCGAACTCAAATGGATGCAGGCCAGGAGAATATTTGTAATGCTGACAGTATCAGGACACTGCAACTGATGAAACAGACTGAAAGCTTGGTCACACATATTATTATGCGCATACAACTGTATCATGAGATTCCATGTTGTCAGATCTTTCTCAGACATCTGGTGGAAGATTATCTCAGCTTCCTTTACACTATTATTTTTCAGGTGGCAAGAAATCATAGTATTTTCTGTTACAATGTTCCGACCTGCAAGGTTTCTGAAAAGTATATCTGCAGCCTGTGGGTGGCCACACTTTGCATATGCATCAAGAATAGCATTTGCAACTGAAATTTCACTAATATAACCAATTCGTAAGGAATACCCATGAACTGTCTGAACCATCTTAATCCCACACGACGTACACATACGGATAACATTCAATACTGTGACCGAGTCCCAATGAGTTACCTTGCGGCGCATTTCACCAAAGAGTTTGAAAAACTCAGTATATTGTCCTCTGTTAGCACAGGATGATAGAATTGCATTCCATGATACCAAATCCTTGTCCGAAATATTGGCAAACGCATGAAGAGCATCATCAAACCTGTTACACTGGCTATAAAAACTAATAAGAGCATTCATTAAGGATGTTTCCTGATGAAGTGCTGGACGTTGAAAAATATAACCATGAATCACCATCCCTCCTTTCACATTACCAACTTGAGCACAAGCAGTTAGCAGACTGATGAAAGACACTGAATCGGGGGTCATTCCTGTAGATAGAAGCCCATGGAACAGGTCTAATACCCTGGACTGATACCCATTCATCACATACCCGGCAATTAATGTGTTCCATGTAACGATGTCTCTTGAATTCATACTTGTGAATATTGATTCCACAACCCTCATTTCACATACCTTGGAATAATGCGTCATCAACGCATTACAGACAGATATATCCGTATGTAAGCCAGACCGGAAGACAAAACCATGCAATTCTTTTCCATAGTACTCCCCGTGCTTCATGAATGAGCATACAGGAAGAATATTAGCTACTGTTGAGTAATTCGGAAGACAGTGCTCTGAGATCATCTTTCCAAATAGTGTGAATGCTTCTTCAAGCAAGCCATTCTCGGAATATCCTGCGATGATTGAATTCCATGAAACAACATCCTTGCAACGAACTGAAGAAAATGCTCTATGCACATCATCCGTGATTTCTCCCACACCACCGCACTTTGCATACATGGATACCAACGCATTCCCACACAAAGTATCAGACTCCAGCCCAGTCTTGATGGCGTAGCCATGCACGCTCCTCCCAGCCCTCAAATCCCTCAACTTTGCGCATACCGGAACAACGACAGCCACCGTCACGGCAGTCGGCGTGCTCTCATCCACACCCCACGCAAGCATCGACCGGAACAAGCCAAACACGTCATCAAACAACCCAGCTCGGGAGGACCCGGTGATGAGGATGTTCCAACACACGGCGTCAGGGCAGGTCATTTCATCAAACACCAGGCGGGCGTCCGGGAGAGCCCCACGCCTCCCGTACATGTCCATGATCGCCTTCGCCACCGCCGCGCCCGCTGCGTATCCGGCCCTGACAACAAACCCGTGGAGGCAGCTCCCGAGGGGGGCGCCGTCCGGGAGCGCCGAGGCCGACTTGACCGCCGCGGCGAGCGCGAGCCTGTCTGGCCGGAGGCCCCGCCCCAGCATCCCGCGGAAGAGGGAGGCGGACCCGGAGTGGTCCCCGCTCGCGGTGCGCGCCGTGATAAGCGCGCTGCACTGCCTGTGGTCCGGCGCGGCCACCGCGCCGAACACGTTGTGCGCGTCCCCGGTGTGGAGGTGGAGCCGGTTCCGGCAGAGAGCGGCATGCGCGAGACGGGTGGAGGTCGTGCGGGAGCAGCATCCGGGTTTGCTCAGCCTCGCGAGGGGGAGCATAGCTCAGGGGAAGGTCGAGTCCTCGGAAAGCTTCCTGCGGCCGGCGAAGCGCGGGCCGCGTCCGCCGTCCGCGCGCTCCGGGGAGGGTTGAAATGGGGCCGACAAAACCGAAGCCCCAACATAGTTCGATTTGCATCTGTTTGGCACAAATTACCTCCAAATTCAAATTTGCCGGTCGTAAATGAACTATCCCCAGATTTGAGCCGATTTGTGACCAAAAGTTTTTTTTACAGATGACACGGAAGTGACGGTTTCGGTGACACAACTTTGTGAGCGCATGAAATATTGAGATGTACGCTATTGATCTCGGGCCTAGGGATGTCAATGCGTACCCGTTACCCGCGTACCCTGCGGGTAAAAACCCTGTTAAGGTAAGGGTTTGGGATAACAAAATTCCCATGGGTATATAAATGGAAAAAATCTTATACCCATCGGGTGGAGAGGGTACGGGTATGAGTTCATATAACCCATACCCGCATATCCATTTACCCTCCTAATAACTATTGTAATGACATTTTGTGTCTTTTTATACGTCAAAATTACTATGTACTTTGTTGTGAGTTTGTGAACTTAAAGTGTATGACTATGTATTGTTGTTTTATGACTATATGTTGATATTTATCATTAAAATGTGTTGTTGTTTAATGTTTTTATATGTGTTGTTTATCTATAAATGTTGATATTTTTAAGTATTTGAAATGTTTATTTAAGTATGGGTGACCCTTTACTCTGTCGGGTGAAGGGTATGGAAAAAAGATATACCCGCACAAGGGTATGGGTACGGGTTACGGGTAAGGTTGATAGCGATGGGTAAGGGTATAGGGTGGCTCCACCCTTCCATACCCTGCGGGTGCCATCCCTACTCGCGCCGGAGCGCCATGTCCATGTACACTGTACGTCTGTACCTAAGTCCTATCTCTACCTCCTCCTCCCATCGAGTCTGCACGTCGTTTCGATTCCGTCCGACCTGCAACCGGGACAACGTGAAGCTAATTTCTGAATGATTGAGTACAGATGTGTCTATTTGTTCAGACATGAAAGGGAAGATCCCCAGATCATCTACTCCAAGGTGTGCGTGTGCACGTGTATCCTTTGTTTCCTTAGCCTTTTCTTACTCGTATATGTATGCAGAATTTCATCATAATATTGTATGCTCAGTGGTACAGTACTGAAGTACTCACACTGATCTCGTATCATATTCCAAATTTCTTGAACTCAATACAAACTAAAAATGCAAACAGCTCCAGTTCAATATAGTATGCTAAAATTTGCTAGATTTATGCCGTGTAAAATCATTGATAGGTATTGCACCTTACTGTTCTTTCATGATGTATCTACTGCAACTTACTGTTCTTCCATGATGGCCAATCCATTATTTGTAAATGTAGTTTCCTTAGTAAAAGAACACATATTAGTGTAAATTTCTGTTTACCTGGCTGTTGCTAGATTTTATAGTCAATGTAGACCTACAACTGCGTATTGATGATACACAAGCTATCCCATCCTCCTCTTGCTCTTAGTGATTGCTTCGCACAATTGATCTAAAACCACATCCATGTATGTTTTGTACAGATTATTATCTCCTTGGGAATTAGAGGATGTAACAAATTATGTATAGTATATCCTTATCTCTTCATAATCTGGCATACATTTCGTTTTAAGGTGAGGAGAACTGCTATGCAAGTCTTACCAGGAAAGGAGATAGTCAGATATCGATAGGTATATTACCGGAAAATTACTCCAGAGACACAATGTGAAGCTAATTTCTGGAAAAAAAAAACCTAAAATACTAAATCTGTGAATCGGGTTGGTGTTGACTCCTTGGATATTTTCTCTACAATCTATGCAGCTGCCATGTTTGCACCTGGGTAGTTTTCACCTAGACTGCTGAGTATTTATGCAAAGGAACTTGTAAGTTTGATGGATATTTCTGATCGCTATATGTATACAGAGAGGATTCAAGCATTGCTTGTGATAAAGAGAGAGAAATTTCACTGATCAAAAACATAGTTACCTCACCTGCTTCAGTACCTCGACAGTGCAAAACCTGCTAAAACTAAGAGAATTTCACAGATCAGAATCTTTACGCTGATTGATTTAGTATACTCGACTTTGTTACTTTTAGACAATTTGTATTTGGCAACTATACTTTTGTGAGAAGTTATTCACCTGCGAAACTTTACTCAGACCATCATGATATTTAATAGGTAATTTTTTTATAATTTGATCGTCTTGTTAGGTTATATTGAAGCAAGAGCCGTGACATTATCTGTATTTAATCGCATTATACATATTTGGACTGTCAAGACACAAACTGATGCCTACTCATATACATAATAGCCTAATAATTGCCATCGTTTGCTTTTACTCAACATATACTATATTAGAGACCATAATGTGGTGTCAATTTTTTAATTTGTATTTACTTTTGGGAATGTGCAAAAAAAAACTCGACGCGTTCTAAGGGCAACAAGGATGTGCGAAGACGTCATGTGATTTTAAAAAATAGTCCAGTGGTAGATCAATACTTCAGATGATTATACGAACCAACTTGTGTAATTTTCTAAATAACTATTCTCTGTGTTACAAATTAGATGACTTTGTTTTGTACGAAACTGGGTGTATCTAAATACGTCACAGATATCGTGAACAGAGAGAGTAGCTTGTAGTCTTATAGAAAGAAAATAAGTTGGCAAGGGAATAGGTATTCATCAATGTATGAATAGAAGCCATGTGTCATTTCGTTTCCATCATTTTGAATATAGGATAATTATTTAATCGGATTGTATATAAAAAAATACAATCTATGCAGCTGTCATGTTTGCACCTGGGTAGTTTTCACCTAGACTGCTGAGTATTTATGCAAAGGAATTTGTAAGTTTGATAGATATTTCTTATCGCTATATGTATACAGAGAGGTTTCAAGCATTGCTTGTGATAAAGAGAGAGAAATTTCACTGATCAAAATAAAAAAAACATTGTTACCTCACCTGCTTCAGTACCTCGTCAGTGCAAAACCTGCTAAGAGTAAGAGAATTTCACAGATCAGAATCTTTACGCTGATTGATTTAGTATACTCGACTTTGTTACTTTTAGACAATTTGTATTTGGCAGCTATACTTTTGTGAGAAGTTATTCACCTGCGAAACTTTACTCAGACCATCATGATATTTAATAGGTATTTTTTTTATAACTTGATCGTCTTGTTAGGTTATACTGAAGCAAGAGCCGTGACATTATCTGTATTTAATGGCATTATACATATTTGGACCGTCAAGACACAAACCGATGCCTACTCATATACATAATAGCCTAATAATTGCCATCGTTTGCTTTTACTCAACATATACTATATTAGAGGCCATAACGTGGTGTCAATTTTTTAATTTGTATTTACTTTTGGGAATGTGCAAAAAAACTCGACGCGTTCTAAGGGCAACAAGGATGTGCGAAGACGTCCTGTGATTTTAAAAAGTAGACTAGTGGTAGATCAATACTTCAGATGATTATACGTACCAACTTGTGTAATTTTCTAAATAACTATTCTCTATGTTACAAATTAGATGACTTTGTTTTGTACGAAACTGGGTGTATCTAGATACGTTACAGATATCGTCTAAGGAACAGAGAGTAGCTTGTAGTCTTATAGAAAGAAAATAAGTTGGCAAGGGAATAGGTATTTATCAATGTATGAATAGAAGCCATGTTTCATTTCGTTTCCATCATTTTTAATATAGGATAATTATTTAATCGGATTGTATATAAAAAATACCCCGTAGCAGCGCACGGGGCGTTTTGCTAGTTAGGTATAAAACATACTTTAAACCGGGAACATGTACTCTCGGATGCCAAAACCCTCCCCTATATGCACCCTCGATAAAGGCCGTTGAAAAAAGGAAAGGAAAATGCTATCGCTAGGGCAACCTAACGAGCCCTAGCGTAGGTCGCTCCGAGCTGCACGCGTTGCTAGCGAGATTCTCTCGCGTTTTTCTTCTTCGGCCCATAAAGGCCCATGTTCAGTGCGAGAAAGGAGTGGCGAGCAGTGTTTCCGGCCCAAGTAACATTTTACGTACAAAAGTAAGTTGAAAAAGGTACCGATATTAGTTTTAAAAACAAGCCTAAATAACTTTTTGATGCATACGTTTTTAATGTGAAAGGGAGGCCAACAATTTTTCTAACCCCAGTAACATATTGTACATACACAACTTGCAAAATCCTGTGTAGGCAATTTTTCGTGAGTTTTTAATGTTTCGAGTTTCTATAAAATTTGTAAGGTAGTCGGAAATTTTTTGTTGTGAAGGCAGCCGCTAATTGTTACAAAGTTTTCTGGGCATTTTTGCTACAAGTTTGCGCTTTTTTGTTGTTGCTTATGTGCTCTTAAATTGTAACAAATATGTAGCATTTTTTGTTGTAAATCACACACCAAATGCTTCTGGACATTTTTGCTGCAAGTTATGCTTGTTTACTCATATTTTTTGATGACGTGTTGTGTGCTCTCTAAACTGCAGCACATATTATTGCCATCGCTTGTATTTTTTATTAAAATAGTTGGTGATTTTTGTTACAAATGAATACGTAGCAAAAAAAATTGGTTCCTACCAACTTTTAAATTTGTACAAAAACATGGTTTTTGTTGTACTCGTTTGTCTTTTTTGTTAAAATTGTTATTAATTTTTGTTGCAAAGATATCTGAATAATTTTTTTTGTAATACTACGTGTTTTCAAAATATTGTGATGATTTGTTGTAATGGTATTATTTTTTGTACACGGAGCGAGAATTTTGTTGCAACGGTCAGGATAAATACCCACAGTGGCATTTGTGTTGTAAATATCAGAAAGTTCCGGGGCATGATGATATATCCCTTCATTTAAGTGGATCAGATGTGTAGTGCGGGTTGATATTCAGAACAGTGAAGGGTTTAACTGCAAAAGTATGTCGTGTTGATTTCTGAACATCCGATCAAGATCTAACGGCTGGGAAGGGGACCTAGATTTAACTAAACTAGGTCGACCTACGCCTAGCGCAGGCCAAAAGTAAAGCCGAAAATTCTCTTGATAGACATTTTACATTTATTAGGACGAACCGGTTCAGGTTGACCAGATGGTTCGTGCTAGCTCCATGTCGCTCTCTTTTTTTGTCGGTAACCTCAGTTAGATCATTCCTGGACCACTTATTTAGCCTGGACAGCTAGAGTGGTATAGGCTGGTCGGAGGGTTCAGGCTAGTCGAGGCTAGGGCAAGGGTTCGGTTTGTTGTCCCCTATAAAAGGGTGTTCTTCAACATTCGGGAAGGTACGACTTACACTTAGTAGTGTAAGTCGCCTCCCTTATTTCTACATTGACAAGCTTGTGGATCTCCACCTTAAGTCCACCATTCTTTTAAATTTGGTTGAGGAGGCCGGATCGACCATATTACCTAACCGATTTGAATCCACCGTACTAGTTCATTGTGAATCATATTACTATTAGGTGCCCTAGACGGAAGAAGTCTTTGGAGCTCAACCTTGACGCTGAGGAGATCGGGGATATTAAGAGACTCCATTTAAATTATGAAGATTGTACCTTTGTAAAGTTTTGGTTGCCGCTTTTAAGCATCATAGTGGATTGACGCACTCCGCTTTGACGGATTGCACTATATTTTGAAGGAAAATTTCCATTCACTCAAATCTCGTGTGTGATTCAAACACTGGACTTCTTTGATTCATAGGATTTACAAAAGATTTATATAGGATTGAAATCCTATGAAAAAATTCCTATGAGATCCGATTGATTCATAGTATCATATCCCATAGGAAAAAAATCCAATGAGAATATTGTAGTGTAAACAAAAATAACATGAGCTCTAACCTCATAAAAAATCCGTCAATCCAATTATTTGGAATTCCTATTCCTATTTTTTTTTGTGTCAAGTGAATTAATGGAGCCCTAACTTGTCAAAAACTCCCCTAGGCTCTAAATTCTATAAAATGCAACTGGACATCACATTCTAATCATACATGTTTTCTATTACTGTATTTTACTATTCTACAAATCAAAGAGGTCCTAGGTTGGGTTTTGTTCCCGCTGTAGATTAAAAAAAGGTCCTACCCCGTCTTGCGGTACAGTACAGATAACAAATGTTACAATGGAGATCCATGAGTAGTCACAACCCCTCTCCATCTCCGAATTCACATTGTTGGCATGATGATAAATCCTAGAAAAAAATAAAAAGAAATATGTAATAACCAAATAGGAAATCACCTACATGATGTTACACTTAAGGCCTCGTTTGCAACACAGGAAGTAAAAACGCAAAAATTCAGGTGTCATGTTTTATGAATTTCTACAGGAATCAAAACCATGGGACAACTTTTAAAGTGTCATTTGAATGTCACACAGAAAAAACACAGAAATTATAGACATAGAAAGATTAAAACATGAGGTGAGATCCTTCAAATTCCTATGGAATAGCCTATCCCATAGAAAATTTTAAAGGAATTTAATTTTCCTATTCATTTGTTTCAAAAGGTATCATAGGAAATTTTCATGTAAAATTCGATCTTTTAAAATTCCTACCGTTTTTCTTTATAATTCTTGCCGTTTTTCTTTGTTCCACAAAGGGCCTAAGTCAGTGAAAGACCAGTCATCGTGCACGACCAACACCAAATTGCACAACAAAGCAATCTTTGAGCCTACAAAAGTGTGCTTGCAACATTCTTATAAAGTCAAACAATTTTAAGTTTGACCATGTTTATACAAACATGTACCAACATTTATGTAACAAATTAGTGTCTATTATATTGTTGTGTTAATGCAGTCAAACTTTTAAATAGTTTGCCTTTGCAAAAAAGTTGAAACTACGCTCTTTCTCTTTCGTGTACGAAGGGAGTAGAGAACAAACTCAAGTACGGGTCAGCTCAAATCAAATACGGCTCCGCTCAAACCATGAGGGGAAAAACATGTCGACAAATCTTCTCCCAAAATAATATGTCACAAATCACACTGAAACTCTGGGAACCGAAGGAACAAAGGCCAAAACCGAAAGCGCAACTTTCCTTCTTAGATATATACAGATAGCTTCCACAGAGAGAAAGGTATACATGCTACAAGAAACGTACCGCCACCACCACTACCCAAAAAGGTTGCTGCTGCTAAAAGCAATACTTGCTGTACTGCAGCTATTCATACAGACAACCGAACATCATATATACACACATACGCCTATTTACTAGCAAGACTATGCATATTGCAGCTCACCAGTTCTCGCCTAAAACCAAGCAACTGGCAGGGTAAACGGCATGAAATGCCGGAATGCCTCTTCTCGGCATTCCTTGCTGATGCAGGACCGAAGGCCACCGTCAGGTCAAGACAAAGGCAGACAACACCTTTAACCTGTGAACAGTTATGAGTAGCTCTCCCCAACAGTGTGAAGGATCATGGGCATTTTCGCGAATGGTCAACCGAAGAAAGAACAGAATTAGAGCAAAGTTAGCATTCAGCAGTCTCTGTTGGTAAATGAGGCCGTGTAGTCTAAGCCACTCCGCGGAGTGACTGACTCATGTGATGAATCCACACCACTGAGCTTAGTGGTGTCATAGATGACTGGTGACTTTGCCTTAGGTGCCAGCTGCTTGGCCTCCTCGTACGAATAAATGTAAATCCTTTTCACCATGCTGCAAAACTCACTGCAAGACCATGAATTACAGTGTGGTTAAGACTTGGATATAGGTAATTTGCATCCATTCAGAAGACAATGATAAGGGTTCTTACTCCCAAGGATCATCCCCAACAAGCATCATATCATCCTCTTCATCGGCATAAACAACCTGCCATTTCTTGAGTGTGGAACATAGCTCCCCCCGTATATCAAACAACTCCTCTAACTTGCGGTGAAGATCACCATACCCATCTAGCTTTGTTAAGTCCACTGCTCTTCCAACCGCCACCCCTTTCATAATTACCTAGAGTAGGAACAAAAAAATGCTGTCAAATAAACCTTGAGGAAACAGAACTCTGTAAGTTACAAGAACTCAAAGTCGAGCATCTTTAAAATGTGTCCAACTATCACCTTTGTGCAGCTTCTAAGTTGGCGACTTTGGGTCTCAAGAGCACGTTCCCTGCTTGCTGCTGGGCCATTGGAGTTGTTGACATTGGATGGCTGAGAAAGCTCACCAGAGTCCACGTCTATAGATGCAGTCATTTGATCATAACCATCACCTGAAACAGTAACCACACGATGTGTTTCTTCCACAACAGATCTTATCTCGATACCAAATAATCTGCAACCACCAATAGTTGGTTCAAGCTTTCTTTCAACTGCGAGTTTGTTAGTGCTTGCAGCACTAGAGTCTTCTCTTGATTCTCTTGCTGGCCGGTAGAACTGATTGAATGCGGTGTTTGATGATGATGAGAAGATTGATGTACGAAATAACTCTTGAGCGCGTTGTGGTTCCGAAAATGAGAGGGTCTGGCTTCGTTCACCTGGGGACTTCCATAGTCCTGATATAAATAGCACCAGCTTAGATATGTAAAGCAAAAGGATACTGGAGAAGGCACTAAGTTATATAAAAAATATGATATTCATGACTATGCGATGAGCACTGAATCCGCAAACCAGATCATTACTTGCAATAGGTGCTAAGGAGTTCAGATATCCTACCAAATCTCGGAGGAAGTTCTGGAACCACAGAAGGTGAAGCTGTAGGCCGTGCACGCTTATTCCTCAATGGAGGTTGAGGGGGTTGTGGATTAGCTGCATCCACTGGTTCCAATTCCCATGCTGAAACTTTATCTGGACGAAGAATGGATGAAGGTTCGTCCCATTGTACCTGGCAATAATTAGGGGACATAATCAGATCTGGAAAAGATGACAATGAACCACTATAAGCACTCCAGAGAAACACATGATTCTTCTAGTTAAACCCTCAAAACTCAGTATCTTCGTACCTTTAGAGATTTCCAATCAGAATCTGCCCATAGAGATGTTGGCATTGTCGTTGTGCTCCCAATACCGATAATTGTTCCACTGAAACTGTAACACAGAAATGTTTATCAATCCTTCTAGATGGTTGCAGTAACAGGCAAAACCAACATCTTGTCCAAAAGCAACCCCATATTACCTTCTTTCAAGAGCTTCATCGCCTTCAAATTTCATCTTAAATCTCATTCCAACGGAAATATTCTGCTTCTTTGCTTCAAGATACTTGTTCATGCTCACTATAAACTCAGATCGACTTGTTCTGGGAAGTGGGAACAGAATCAGAGACAAGCATTAGGTCTTCTAGACAAGATTGTATGGATAAAATAAAATTCGCCATTTTTAGTACTCATTATGATAACCATAATGCTATCCCACTTCAGCAAAAATAAATGATAGTTAGAAGGGGTGAATTATGGGACGTAAATGCACAACAGGTATAAGCGTCAATCTTAAAGGCCTTAAGGAGCAGTAGTTATATCTCACACCTAAGCAAGCAGGATGTACAATAATACACAGAGAATTGCCATTTGAGTTAATAAAATCTGCTAAGATGTATTCTTTATTTATCATGCATTACTGGTAACTCTTTATTATCTTGCATTACTGATGCTTCACTATCCTTCCATTACTGGATTTTTTTGCGGACTACTGGTTGGTTACCACAAATAAACATCACAATGCAAAATGAGCATAGCTAAAAGGAAAATTGGTTGAACCCTACCTGGGTTTGTAGAAAACAGAAAAGAGGGTCCCAGTGGAGATAGCATGGGAGGCTGTTGCAAGAACTCCAAGATGCATGCTATGGCTTGATATGACAGATGACGGCATGTTATTTACTTGTCTCATATGCCTCCTTACTCCAACCCGCAATTCACCATTTTCACCTCTGCAAATTATACACATAATACCTAGTAGTTAGAACTATTCACCAGAATTAAACCAAACCAGGAGAGATGTGCAAATGCCTCCAAGTGACAAGACTAATTTATCGTGTACCTCAGAAAGATAAATGCATCACCAGCAACCAATCTTTTTGAGCTAACAAAGACACTCCAGCCAGTTGTAAGTAGATGCCGCCTAGGTTGCCCTGAACACAAAACACAGGAAGACATGAGATGGAAACAAAGAGAGACATCGCACACATACTCATGAATCAACAAATCAGTAGATGTTAGATGTTTGGACAGTGGAAACAATTCAGCATTGAATTGTGACATGAATTGAGAAAATAGAGAGAGGAAATTTATAGGGCCTTCAAGATGAATGATGAAATTATAAACTCACCACGAAATATGTGACGAAAATGCCACTCAGTTCCATGGAGATCTTTGGCAACCAGTTCTTGACATGGTGGATTCTGAGACATGTCCTGCAAAGCAACAAACCATCCAATAAGCCAAAAATAGTGTACACATCAACTGGAGTAAAAAAAATGCTTTCAATGCTGACCAGCGGAGGAAGACACTCTTCAGCATGTCTCCTAAGAACAGAAAACCCCCCGTGGGTACTCGTATCCGAAGCTGTTAGTGTCTTGCAAAAGGAATGTATTGTGCCTCTCTCAGGTTCTTGTGGCTCAGGACCCGAGCTTGTGAGTTCACTTTGCTAATCAAGAGAATTCAATGAGGAAAATTAATGAATGTACCATGTAAAAGAAGAGCACGAAATAAAACTAAGAAAGTAAATTGCAATATCATAAGAGAATATGCCATAAGATTGTACATTGCATGTTGGCAGCGGTTAAAAAAGAAAAACTCACATCAGCTTCCGGTTGCAACATAATTTGAGCATAAACTTCATCTGAATCAGCTTCTGTCTGCATTACAGAGTTGAGCCAATTAGCCAAGTATAGCATTTCTAGCTACTACCAATTTCCTGGACACTCTGCATGGAAGGAGGCTACAGCAGACAGTTAAAAAAACACTAACCCGAAGTTCTACGTTGACCACACGGCATAGGATTTTGGATGGTAGATTGAACATCGGCAGGTACTGGTCAAGCTGCTGGTTCATAGACCCCTCAAGCTATAGAGTAGACCGTGATCAGTTTGAGGAGAAAAAATATACTATATTTACCAGAGACAGAGAGAAATAATGAAGTGAGACAAGCAGTGAATTCTCATATACCTGTTCCATATGACCCTGGGGAAGGTAATAGACTCGTTCGCCTCGTCTAGGTACCGTGATGAGCGGACCGGCACAAGCATGCCATAGCTCCCGGAATAGTGCATCGCTACAGTCTCCTGCATTTTAGCAATAGATTTACAATATCAGGTCATCAGAAGTTGAGAAGAGCAGAGACGAAGGATACATGGTAAAACACTAGTAGTTTCCTGTATTTCATATCGTCGAGATTTATCATGAATTCCTGACCATAACTGGACAATTCCAACTTAATACCGTTCACAAAAATCTACAGTACTAATAAACTGAGGTGTGGTATTTATCATCAGCGCATCAATAATACTATATCCGAAAATTGGCACCGTGAGAATTAAAGACAAATAAAACATATTAGCATAGCCAGAGCCGAGAAGAATATACATAGTTTTATTTCCAATTGAATTGGTCATGTTTCGGAAGGAAAAAGAAGTGGATCACAGTTCACATCAGTAACATCAGATGCACCGATATTGAAGGATCCCACAAGCTGTGGTACGAAACGAGTAGGTACAATCACACAAAGCATCATGCTGAATACACTCGACAGATAGGGCAATATCTACGGATGGGATCAACAAGAGCCTACTACTGAAAACAGATTTGCCAGCGTGGCCTGATAGTACTGTTAATGAACATGGTCTCCCCCGAAAAAAGCCAAAGTTTTTAATAACGAGCGAAACCATAGCAGTTCCCCCCAGAAAAAAGGGCGAAAATCGCACGACGACAGAGAGTGGAGATCGAACCTTGGCCACCGGCCGCGGGAGGATTCGGTGGTATCTCCATCACTGCAGCCATGCTGCCGAGACCAGAACTCCCGTCTCCCGCAGAAGGAGAGAACTCGCTCGCTTGCTTGCTATGGGCGACGAAACCAATAGAGAGAGGGAGCTCCTGGCGGTGTAGTTCTTCGGGAGTTGATGCTGCTGCTACGGGTACGGCCGGCTGAGTTCCATGGATCTGCCTGGACGCCCAGAGAGAGAGAGAGAGGAGAGAGACCCGGGGAATTCCCGCCCGCAAATAACGCGCGCGGGCGAGGGTGTTGGATCGGCGGGTCACGGGGGCGGTGTGAAGGGAAGCGGGGAGGAGGTGGCGTGTGCCGTGTGGTGAGGAGGAAGAGGAGCGGGTGAGGTGAGGTGCTCTTGGTCTCGGTGGTGTCGACCAGTCTCTCTTGTTTTGGTTTTGACAGCGAGCGGCGGTGGAAGGAGGACGGGGGAGCTGCACCAGGCCGAGGAGACAGGCGGGTGGGGATCCCTCGGCACTGGGTCTGTCTGCCCGTAGAGTTCACACTCTGTGCTGGTGCTGGTGATGGATCGGATCGGTGCCGGAACTGCCGCTGCTCTCCACGGTGGGGTGCCTGCTCTGCTACTCCCGTTACGGCATGGAGAGGAGACGCACGTACGACTCGTTCTAGCACGAGGAACACGCCCGCCCCTGCTCGATCCAGACACACATGCTGACACTAGCACAGTTGACGGTGGATTCACGGGGCCCGCCCGCTAGATACAGTATCTCTCTCACGCGCACGTACGTGTACGTTTGCACTCCCTGCTCCTCCTGTCCTCCACCACGCCGCGCTCGAATCTTGGCTCATGGCCGTCCCGTGTCCCGTCATGTCGTGTCGCCACGCTCCTCCAACGCTGCTGCTGCCCCTCGAGGCCCCGAGGATCGATCTCCGCCGACACCGACAGTTTCTCCACCCCCGCGTGGCGAGCCATGTGGAGCGGGGTGGACGGAGATGCAGCAATACTACTCCCTTGACCACCGGAATTAGCTGCTGCTAATCCTGGAGCATTTTTAGTACAAATCTGAAATCTTCTGGTCTTAAAAAAGAACACAAATTAAGATACTCCTGTACTAGTATCGCCGTGCAGGGCATCAGCATGTCCCTCACCCACCCGGCATGCAACCACACCCACCACAAAACCCAGTCATGTCCTTGCGTACGCTTCCTCCTTTTTCCCTAGCTAATCCTACTACGCACAGCCCCAAGCTGTCACAGCCTCACAGCGACGGGTCGGGCGCGCGCGCGTGCGTGCTGTCCACAGCCAACCATGAACCACCATGTGAGAGTGAGAGGCTGCAATGCAATGCAAAGTCCTACTAGTGGTGATAGCTTCGTTGACGCATGGCGCTCGATGAACTGGGAGGCTCACAAGATACACTTCATCGCTTCTACGTGCTGCCAAATTTGTAGTCAGTGGCGGCGCCAGGAAAAAAAGCATGGGTATTCACCCAAAAAAAAATCTTTAAATGTATTATATAAACCAAACAGCACAACTAAACCTACTATTTCATCACCATTATAGATAATTAAACCTACAAATTCATCACTAAAGCAAATCAAGCAATCCACTTATCCACATGGAAGAGGAAGAGGTCCGCACAGTTACATGCTTCTGGCTGCGGGCACGGGGCGGGGCGTCGCCGCCACGGGCGCGAGAGTGGGGGGTGGGGGCAGAGGGACCAGCGCCTGCTCCGGACGGGTGTTGGCGTCGGCGCTGCATCTACACGAGCGGCCAGGGGGCGGGGCGTCGCCGACGCGGATGCGGGCGGGCATTTAGCAGGGAGCAGGCCGTCGTCGTCTGCTCCTAGCGGCTGCTGATGCCGGCGCTGCATCGTGGTTGAGGAAAGGGGCCGGAGAGATTGAGAGGACATAGGAGCAGAGGCATGCCTGAGCGAGGGGTTGAGCGACGAGGTGAGATGGGTTGGGTCGCTGGGATGGGCCGAGATGGAACGCGATGTATATTTACATTTTTTTCTACCAAAATCTTGGGTATTCATTGGAATACCGGTGCATACACCCAGCGCCGCCCCTGTTTGTAGTGTACCAACTTGGTGGTCTGGACTGTTGCACCTTGCTGCTACTTCATTTTGAAATGGAGTGGTGGTGACTGTGCTATGGATATGCACAACGGTGGTGTCCTCTCTTGACCTGGTGCTAGTTTTGAGCCTGTTTGGCTCGATCGTAGGATTTTAAGTACGAATTATTACGAGTACAATAATACTGTATGTAGGATTAACATGACACGTACGTCAAACGGAAAATAATGTACATAGGATTAACATTACACGTATATAGAGAACTTGTCTGTGGCAAGATGGTTAGGTGGGTGATTGTAGCCCTAGCCCACCAGAGTTCGAATCTCAGGTTTGACGTTGATGTTTCTCATTTAGACGGAATATTTTTCAGTATGAGGCGACATTTGCTCAGTCTTTCGAAGGTGCTCATAGGAGTAGGGTGTGCGTGCGTGCGTTCATAGGGGAGAGTGTATGCGCGTGTATATGAGCGTTTATGTTTTACTGTGTTTCTCAAACAAAAAAATTACACGCATGTAGCCTTTTTATTTGGCTTTGACTTATAGGCTGCAAGAGCATCTAAATAGGTGATTTTGGCTTCTGATTTATGTTACACTATGCTATAAGTCAAAATCCATAAGTATTTATATATCTTATAAGCCAAAGACAAAAAAAGAAGTCTAGCCAAACACTCTCCAATTATCACCTCACGTGCGCTTAACTCTTTTTCATCAAGTTAGACCCTAGAGAAAATTTTGTATGAAATTACAAGCAAATCAACCCATACGAAAAAACCTATGGTTTTCAATCATACAAATCAAACAACCTAAAATTCCTTAGAGAAAGAATCATCCATTCCTTTGGGGCAAGTTTTCTCCGAGGCAAAAATCAACTATCGAGGGCACTACAAGGTAGGGGCGGCGCTGGGTATATGCACCGGTATTCCGGTGAATACCTAAGATTTTGACAGGAAAAAAATATGTATACATATTGACCCAGTACGACAGCCCTATTCTACACAGGCGCACCAGCGAATTGCCTCTCTCCCCTCGCTCGCCCCACTCTCCTCGATCCCCTTCTCTCCCCTTGCTCCTCTGGCTCCAGACCATGTCGACAGTTGCCGAACCGCCAGCCTCGTCGCGCTGCAGCCCACCGTTGGGCAAGGCGGCGCCCTAGCCTGGCGATGTGGCCTGACCGGCGGAGCGGCGCGTCCTCGGCGAGTCGGCGGCCTCACCCGGCGTCGACTTCCGCTTATGGGCGGCCATCTGTCCGGTGAAGGCTTGGCAGCCGGTCAAAACGGAGGCAAAAGTAGTACGGGCCAAAACGGAGGTCAGAGCGGTCGATCTGTCCGGCAAAGGCTTGGCAGCCGGCCGCCGTTCGCCAAGGAGAGCTCCATTGCCGCTGCGCCAAAGAAGTTGTCTACCTGCAGATCGACGCCCAGGAATCTTCCTCTTGTTTTCTTATAATGTAGATTGTAGAAGAAGAAAAAAATCTCCTTGATTTCCCATACAATTTGTTCATATAATGCATTTAGAGCAAAAAAAATTGGATGAATACCCAGCCATGAATTCCTAGCACCGCCACTGCTACAAGGCCCTCTGTTCCAAAAGTACTGTGGACACATCTCGCCATGCGTGGTGCTATCCACCAGTAAATTTGTGAAAGGATCGGTATGACACCTAGAGGGGGGGTGAATAGGTGCTAATTCAAATTTTAGTTCTTTTTCAAATTAGGCTTGACACAAAAGGTAAATTCACTAGATATGCAACTAAGGTGAATTTCCTATATGACAAGCTAGAAACTAAGCAAGATATAATAAGGCAATAAATAAGGATAGAAGAAACCGAAGTGAAGACACGAGACGACAAGGATGTATTCCCGAGGTCCTCCCTTGAATGGGAGTACGTCTCGTTGGAGAGGTGTGAACCAACACAATGGTTCAACGGCCACAAAGGCCTCACCCTAATCTCCGGTGAACCGCACCACAAAGGTTTGGTCCACTTTCCACTATCGGAATCCTTCGAGGCGGAATCCGGAGCCTTTACAACAACGATTCGGGGCACGACCCACAAAGGGCTTGGGGGCTCCCGAACAGCTACAATCTGTCACAAAGACAATAGGTAAGTACAACAATGGGCTAGGTTTCCTAGTGGAAGCCCTAGCAAGTGTTCCCTCAAATGAATGAGGGGGAAATGAAGAACGGCTCGGTGAAGATGTAGATCGGGGCCTTCTCCTTCAATCCTCCAAAGATCAACGAGTTTGGATGGGGGGATTGGGAGATCTTGGGATTCTTGACTTGCAACAATGGAGCTCCTCCTTTTTAGGTCAAGCACTTTTCTGGAGGAAGGAGGAGGGGTATTTATACCCCTCCAAAGATGTAACCGTTGCAGCCAAAAACCCAGGCCGGAAACTCCGGCCCTAGTGGCCGGAAACTCCGGCCAGGGCGGAAACTCCGGCCTAGGGAGGCCGGAAACTCCGGGGGGCACCAGGGGCTGAACACCAGATCTTCAAACTGAACTTGGACATCTTCGAGATACACGAGGCCGGAAACTTTGGCCTGGGGCGGAAACTCCAGTCCATGGGACCGGAAACTCCGCCCCCCACCAGGGGCTGAGCACCACTTCGGCAACCGAGCAACGGAGAAGATTCCGGTCCTCAGGGACCGGAAACTTCAGGCAGGGCCGGAAACTCCGGCCCCCTGGACCGGAAACTCCGGCCCCCACCAGGGGCTGAGCACACTTTCAGTGCTGTCTCTTTTTCTCCTCTTTTGGTGCTGATGCATCTGAAGAGTTCCTAGATTATCCTGCATTACTTAACACCAACTTAATACATCCACATGTTGTTAACTAACACACAAAACACAGAGATCATAGAAATGTTCTTTCAATCTCCCCCTTTTTGGTGTTAGATGACAACATATGGATTTGCAATAACAGTAATTTCACTAACATGTAATGATAGCTGAAAGAGCTCCCCCTAGATGTGTGCATCAAGAATATTTGCTTTGGAATGCACGTGCACACATATAGAGGCAAATTCGAACAACAATTTGCAAGCATGATAAGTAGGCAATACATTTCACAAATAAGACATAGTATAGTATGGGTTGAGTGTTAGGAGATAAACCATACCTTGTGCATAAAACTGAAGATATTAACCCCATATAATCAAGGCACAATAGAAGTCTCAACCACATAATATAAGAAATCCAAATGTCTTACACACACATAGTTCATGACAAAGAGAGGGCAAATGAGTTCGAAATTCAAATAACATAACAAGGACACAAGCGCAATAAAATGATAGAGGCACATGCTTGTGTCCCAACCCATGCAAATCCCGGAGAGAACCTAATAGAACTACTTCTCCCCCTTTGGCACCGAGACACCAAAAAGGGGAAAAGAGCATAACTAACGGGCCCATGAAGATCACTCGGTGTCTTCATCCATGTCGTCATCTCCTTCGTTGTCGTAGTCTTCATCGGAGAGGTTCATGGGAGCCTTGCCGTGGTTGTGAGACGAGGTAGGAAAGGAGGTCACATCCGAAAAATCAGCCCAAGGAAAGACATCCTGATTCCATTGCTCAAGAGGGACCGTGTCAGACGAAGATGAGGAAATGATGGGAATGCCAGCTTCATCTTCTTCCGGAGGAGGAGTAACATTTCCATTGTTCATTTTGCGCATCTCCTTGATCATCAAATTTTGGTTGCTCAAAATGTGTTTCTCTCTCACATATGACCCATGATTCTCCTTGTGAATGGCAACATCCATGCATAGCAGTTTCCTCTTCCACCAAGAGAGCTTGCGAAATTCTGCGTTTACCTTGGCCTTCCCTTGAAGACTAGTGGGGGGATCGGCATTCTTACTTCTCCTCTTAGGTAAGGGAACGTCCTCTTCATCACTAGTTTGTGGAGGAGGTGCATGAGAGGATGAAGCTTGCTTTGTGTGCTTGGAGAGAATATGGAGAGTACCCTTGGCATGCTTGATGAAGGTAGAGCGATCAAGTGTGGGCACTTTGGAGAGAATGAGCTTCATCACATAGGGAGCATAGAGTGGATTCTTGTGCTCGAAAATGGCCCAATGCATCTCGCACTTAATGAAATCCATGACATCCACCTCTTGGCCACGGCACTCCGGACCGGCTTGAAGGACCCTGTAAGCATGGTAGAGTAGGTTGACAAGGCCTCCTCGAATAGCATCCACATTCCCGGCTTGAGGAGCAAGGTTGAGCCGAACCATGCGGAGGAAGATGTTGAAGGTGGGAAGGAGGTCTTGATTAGAGCCCACAGAAGAAGCAACGGAGTAAAGAGGGCGCAACCGGCTCTTGTTATATGCAGTCCCTTCCACATGCATCCTCATCCCAACTGGAGTAGTGGCCCCCTTGAATTCATAGCCCAGAGCTGTCGCAAACTCCACAAAGTTGGAGGTGCACTTGATAGGTCTAGTCATCCACGTCATAGTGACATCCTCATCATTGTCAAACACCACCGTGGCAAAGAACTGCTGCACAAGCTGAATATCAAAATCCTGCTGAGTGTAAGAGATGAGCTTTTCCAGACCAAGCTTCCTAGCAATCCAAACAGCCTCCCGAAAGTATGCTTTCTTGTTCAGCGCCTCAAGATCCAGAATCTTCTGTTCACAGACTGCGTGCTTCTCAATCCGGGCATAAATCTCCTGCATAATCAGCAGCTGCTCCCTCCTAGGGAAATTGGGGTTGGTGGTGTTGGGAGGCAAGTCATAGAACTGTTGTGACCTCATACGACGGAACTCAGGCTTTCCCATACCCAGAACAGTGGTCAAAGAGTCAAAATGGGCTTGCTCGGCCTCTTCTTCATTATCAAAACCACCAAGTTCAGCTTGTCTAGTGGATTCCTCATCAATAGTGCTCTATTGTCTCATGCGGCCACTGCTGCTATCAAATATAAGATTGTTCCTTGTTTGAGCTCTTTCTTTACTTGAAGCAAGGAGCGGATTCCGAGTGACCACCTTTTTTCTATGACCTGTGAAACAGAGAGTACAAGGATAGCAAGGAGATAAGTTTGCATGTCCAAGAAAGCCAAAAGAAGAAAATTAAAAGTGTCAGAATTTCTCTCAGATATGAGCTAGGCCGGAGTTTCCGGCCACAGGGGCGGATATTCCGGTCCACACCGGAGTTTCCGGTGCAGGAGGGGCCGGAGTTTCCGCCCTGTGGCAGGAAAACTGCAATCTAGGTCAAATCTAAGGAAAAATTGAGCACAACTAATTTTCTAGGGATTGAAATGCCAATACTAGGGTTCTACACCATGCAGCACAGGCAGAACTTCTCTCAAAACAAGATCTAGAGTGAAAACCTAGAGAGAGAGAGAAGAAAGCCTTTACCCGACATGGTGGAGGTCAAATGCGAGGGAGAAGGATCCCTAGCACTTGAATGGAGGAGGGGCCGGTGGCACGGCGGATTCCGGCGGCGGGGAGCGGCCGGAGTGGTCCTTGGAGGCGGCGGCGGCGGCTGGGGGAGGAGTGGGGGTCGGGGGTGTGTGGGGAGTTGTGGAACAACTCCTCACCCTGATCCCCTTTGAAGATCCCAGCGAAACTGCCCAGACCGGAGTTTCCGGCCCTAGACACCGGAGTCTCCGGCCCTGGCCAGAGATTCCGGTTCTAGGGGCGGAAACTTCAGTCAGACCGGAATCTCCGGCCTGGAAGGCCGGAGTTTCCGGCCCCACCGACTCCAAATCCCAGGTTTTAATGTGTTTTGGACATGCAAAGGCAAGAGGAGCAGTTTTTAAGATGAGGTAGGCCTGGGATAAGACAAATGGTCACTGGAGATGGTACCATGCACTCAAGTTTGGTAAGAAACAACAAAAGCGACATTAAGAAGCAACGCTTGAGTGCATTTTCCATAAGAGCAAGAATGAAACAAAGAAAACAAGATAACACCACAAGAGTATCAATTCTTCACAATGAAGAAGTTGGTGGCCAAGGCCACCATGTATGAGATTATGTGGTGTGATACCGCGAAGATATATCTTGGGTTCACCGCCATTACTCAACATTTAAGCTCGCAATTCATAAGAATGAACAAAAGGAGACGAAAACAATTCTTACTATTTGCATAATGGGGGGAGGGAAAGTCCAATAGATTAGGACCGCACTCCCCCTATGTCCATGCCTACACTTAGACCAAAATAGAAAGTTGAGATAGAGGTGTGCATGCAAGGTAGTCAACCAATGCTCCTAGAATCCACGATATTTAGCTCATGCCTCAAAAAGGTGAACCGTGCTTCGTCAAGTGGCTTGGTGAACATATCGGCAAGTTGAATCTTCGTTGGAATATAACCAAGCTCAATATCACCCCGGTTGATGTGATCTCGAATAAAATGATAGCGAATCTCAATATGCTTCGTTCTTGAGTGCTCCACGGGGTTGTGACCAATCTTGATAGCACTTTCATTGTCACATAAAAGAGGCACTTTGTCACAAAGGACACCGTATTCCTTTAAAGTTTGCCTCATCCAAAGTAATTGAGTGCAAGCACTAGCGGCCGCCACATACTCGGCTTCGGTGGTAGATAAGGATATGCAATTTTGCTTCTTGGAGGACCAACTCACCAAAGATTTCCCAAGGAATTGACATGCACCGGAAGTAGACTTCCTATCATCGTTGCAACCGGCCCAATCCGAATCCGTGTAACCGGCGAGAGAGAAGTTGGACCCCCTAGGATACCACAAACCAAACCTTGGGGTATAAACCAAATATCGGAAGATTCGATTCACCGCTATCAAGTGACTTTCTTTAGGAGCCGCTTGATACCTTGCACACAGTCCTACACTCAACACAATATCGGGTCTAGATGCACAAAGATAAAGCAAAGAACCAATCATAGAGCGATAGAGTTTTTGATCGACATCTTTACCCTTTGGACTAAGTTCAAGATGGCATTTGGTGTCCATAGGAAACCTCTTCTCTTTTGCATCTTGCATCTTGAACCTCTTGAGCATGTCTTGGATGTATTTGGCTTGAGAGATGAAAGTCCCTCCACTTAATTGCTTGATTTCAAAACCAAGAAAGAATTTCAACTCTCCCATCATGGACATCTCGAACCTATCCGTCATAAGCTTTGAAAATTCATCATTGAAAGCTTTGTTAGATAAGCCAAAGATAATATCATCAACATAAAGTTGACATATGAAGAGCTCCCCTTTTACCCTCTTTGTGAAGAGAGTGGGATCGATTTGCCCCACTTCAAAGCCACGGTCTAGCAATAGCTCTCTTAGGTGCTCATACCAAGCTCGAGGTGCTTGTTTGAGACCATAGAGGGCCTTATCAAGCTTGTAGACATGGTTTGGGAAGTGTGGGTCCTCAAATCCCGGAGGTTGCTTTACATATACCAACTCCTTTAAGGGACCATTAAGAAATGCACTCTTCACATCCATTTGTTGCAACTTAAAATTAAAATGAGATGCATAGGCAAGTAGGATACGGATGGACTCAAGACGAGCCACGGGAGCATAGGTCTCTCCAAAATCAATGCCTTCAACTTGAGAGTACCCTTGAGCTACCAATCTCGCCTTGTTCCTTACAACCAATCCATGCTCATCTTGCTTGTTCTTGAATATCCACTTGGTGCCAATAACATTGCGGCAATCCTTTGGCTTTTCTACTAGATCCCATACTTTGTTGCGCTTGAAGTCGTTGAGTTCTTCATGCATGGCTTCCAACCAATCCGGATCTTCAAGTGCTTGAAATACCTTCTTTGGTTCAATCATAGAGATATGAGCTTGATGTTCACTAAAGCTTGCCAATTGACTTCTTGTGGAAACCTTGCGAGATACATCACCAATGATGGCTTCAAGCTTGTGACACTTGATTTCCAAGTTTCTCTTGACTCTTTCTTGACGACGGGTTTCGATATCCCCATTGATGCGTGGGATTTCGTCTTGATCACCTAGATCATTTGAGTCCCCGTCTTGACGGTCTTGATGAGCATTGCCATCTTGTTGCACATTTTCAATGATGGGAGAAGATGGATGCTCTTGCTCTTGATCTTGACTAGGGTTGAGAATAGGAGTTCTTGAATCTTGTGAGTCCTCTTGGTCAACTTGAGGAGGAACTTGATCTTGTTCTTGGATAGGTGTCTCATTTGCTTCCATAGAGGGTGCCACTTCAACTTGTGATGATGGAATCTCCACTTGAGTGGAGCTTGTACTTCCTTGAGGAGGCTCATGATGAATCTCTATGGGGCGATGAAATCCAACACCCATCCTTTGTATTGCATCTTAAGGTTCCTCGTTATAACCAAAGACTCGATAGTAGGAGATGTTGGGCTTGTTGCCGGTAAGCATTTCATATGGAGTTTCCTTCTTCCCTTTGCGAAAGAATAACCGGTTGGAGGAGTGACACGCCGTGGAGATAGCTTCGGCCCACAAGAAGAGTGGAGACTTAAACTCCGCCAACATGGACCTAGCCATATCCATAAGAGTACGGTTCTTCCTCTCGGCTACACCGTTTTGTTGAGGAGTATATGCGGCGGAGTATTGATGTCGAATTCCCTCGTCGCTAAGAAACTCATTTAGGGTGTAGTTCTTGAACTCGGAGCCATTGTCACTTCTAATGGCCAATATGGGAAGATTGTGTTGACGTTGAACTTCATTGGAGAAATCGATGATGGTTTGTTGAGTTTCATCCTTCGTCTTGAAGAAGAAAACCCAAGTGAATCTTGAATAGTCATCGACAATCACCAAACAATATTTCTTCCCACCAAGGCTAGGTTGAGGTACGGCACCAAAAAGATCAACATGAAGAAGTTCCAATACCCTTGATGACGAGATGATGGTCTTGCTTGGGTGGGGAGAATCATGCATCTTTCCTTCAACACAAGCCCTACAAAGACGATCTCTAGAAAAAGAAACATTCTCATTTAGTCCAAGAATGTGGCCACCCTTGTGAAGACTTTGCAAAGTTCTCATATTGACATGGGACAAGCGGCGATGCCACAACCACCCCACGTCGGCCTTTCCGAATAGGCATATTGCTTGAGTGTTGGTTGACCCCGAAAAGTCTACCACAAACAACTCATTTTCAACATGCCCAACGAACATGACCTTTAGAGTCTTGCTCCTCAAGAGTACCACCATATCAAGAGTAAAATAGACATCAAAGTTCATCTTATTAAGAGCACGAACGGACATAAGATTGTAACCTAGAGACTCAACAAGCATGACATTTACAAGGGTGATATCCCTTGCAACTACCACCTTGCCAAGACTCTTTACCTCGGCTTTGGACTTGTCACCATAAGAGACGGTTGAGTGATTTAAATTTGGTCTCAACTCCGTCATGATCTCCTTGCTTCCGGTCAAATGACTAGTGCATCCACTATCAATCACCCATTTAGATCCACCGGAAGCATAGTCCTACAAGAAATCATTTCTTGCATTTAGGTACCCATTTTTCAATGGGTCCCTTTCGGTTAGCAACAAGGGTCTTAGGAACCCAAATAGAATAGTCAATGTAACCATCATAAGGACCAACATATTTTGCATAAACATCACCATAATAATCAACATAAAGAATGTAGTTGGGATTGTTATGCCCCGCAAAGTCACTACGAGTGGTCTTGCCCCTAGTGGCATTACCACTCGCAATTTTAGTCTTAGCTTGTGCGGGCTTGGTCTTGTTCTCCTTGGTGTTGCTCACCTTCTTATTTGCCTCGGCCACATAACCAAGACCTTCCTTTCCTTTGTGTGGTTTTAACTCAAACAAATAAGCAAAACCCTTATCGTTACCTTTAGGAATAGAGGTCTTAGCATGATCCACCTTTAACCTAGCATTTTCTTCAATGACTTTTTCATGAACACGAGGAAGAATGGTTATGCTAGTTGAGCAAGTTTTAGAGAGTTGAGTTTGGAGTTGCACATGTGACTTAACAAGGATGGAGTGGGTCGTTTTCAAGACCTTGTGAGCTTTATCAAGCTTCTCCATATCCTCAAGAAGTATAGTATTTGCAACCCCAAGTTCAACTTTCTCCTTTTTAATCACTTTATATTTGGCAAAAACATGATCTCTATCCTTAATGATTTTACTAATGATTTCATCATTTTTAGCATCAAGAAATTCAAGTCTTTCCTCTAGAGTGGTTCTATATTCACTTTCTTCATCAAGAGAGCTATTTAAGGATGCTATGGAAGCATTCAAGAAAGCAATGGTGAGAGAATCCTCTCTCTCAATCTTACTCTTTTCTTGAAGAAGTTCTTCGGCCGCACATAGTTGTCTCATGAGAGACTCAACATGTTCCTTGGCCTCACCTTGCAAGTTAGTCACAAAAGTATCGAAGGCAACTAGTTCCTTCTTAATCTCAAGACTAGATTGATCATGCATAGTCTTAGGAGAAGGGGATGATACCTCGGTGACATGAGCCATGAGGCAACGAGCGGTGTTGATGGAGAGGTTCTCATTGGGGGATTCAAAGAGAGATGATGATGAAGTGGAGACAATGGCCAATGCGGCTACCTCTTTGTTAGGTGCATCTTCATCTTCGGAATCACTTGTGGCATATTCCTCTTGTGCCACCAACACAATTCTCGGTGCCTTCTTGAAGAAGGGCTTTCTTGGTCTTGCGGGCTTCTTTTGAATCAACTTGGAGTGATCCTTTGGGATAAGCTTCCCACCATTTTGCTCACGGTTCTCATAAGGGCACTCTCTTATGTAGTGGTTCTTGTCATGACAATTGTAGCATGTCTTTGTCCTTGAGGCAAGCTCTTTCTTGCCACTTGTGTTGTTATCTCGATCAACTCGAGCTTTAGCACTAGCCGGGTCATTCCAAAACACTCTTGTGGCAAGTGCAATGTGACCATTGAGGGCTTGCTCAAGATCATGTGGAGCAATGTTGCCAGGACAAGCTTCAACTTCATCATTGGCATCTAGGCAAGTCACCTTGGCCTTCAAGGCAAGAGAGGGACCTTGTCTCATTCCCATGGCCCTAGCACGGTTATCTTCGGCATTCTTGGTGGCAACCTTGGAGGCTTGAACTTCTTGCATAACTTCATGGGAAGACAATTGAAGGTAGTTGTATATTCCTTGAATAGACTTCAACTCCATTGGCTCCGAGGGCAAGAGAGCATTCTCATACTTCCTCTTGACCCAAGCATCATCAACATATGTTGCTCCCACATCATAAAAGGCTTTGGCAAGAGCCTTGAGTCTACCATACATCTCTTCATGGGTCTCGTTGTCAAGCATGTAGAAACCTTCGGCGGCATTGCTCAAAGATTCATATCTATTTCTCTTCATGCTTTCATTTCCAAGGAAGGCACGCTCAAGACAATCCCAAGCTTCTTTGGCGGTGGTGGCATGTAGAACATGATGCTTGTCGTTTTCGCTCAAGGAGAGTTCAATCATATGGAGAGCGGAAGCGTTTAGTTGCTTTTCGGCGAACTCTCTCTTGGTCATGTTGCTTGGATCCTCCACAATGTATCCTTCTTCAATAATCCTCCAAAGCTCGATGGAGGCACTGTTGACATGAGATTTCATTGAGCGTTGCCAACTAGCAAAAGCTAATGCATTAAGCTTAGGTGGGGGACCTAAAGGGTTTATGCGGGTAGTGATAATTGGATCGGGAGAGTACCACCCCCGAACGGCATGATACTCTTCCTTTTCCTCATGCGAGTTGGGAGATGACTTAGGCTTATCATTTGCTTTCACCTCCTTCTCTTTTTGCTCTTTATCCTCCTTGGGTCCACCCTCATCGGAGTTAGAGGCTTTTTCAAGCGGGATGAAATCCGAGGGCTTGTTGTTAATGAGTTTATTGAGCAAGTCACGAAACTCATTAAACCTAGCATCCATGGAAGATGTCAAAGTTGTTTCCAAAGCTTTGATATCGGCCATGGATGCCGCGGTGGCTTGGTCCTTTTTAAGGGACTCATCAGCCTCGGCAAGCCTTGCGGTCTCATCCTCACTTTGTGTCATACTTCTCTTAGGCGGTTAAACCCGAAAAGAGAGCCTTAGCTCTGATACCAATTGAAAGGATCGGTATGACACCTAGAGGGGGGGTGAATAGGTGCTAATTCAAATTTTAGTTCTTTTTCAAATTAGGCTTGACACAAAAGGTAAATTCACTAGATATGCAACTAAGGTGAATTTCCTATATGACAAGCTAGAAACTAAGCAAGATATAATAAGGCAATAAATAAGGATAGAAGAAACCGAAGTGAAGACACGAGACGACAAGGATGTATTCCCGAGTTCCTCCCTTGAATGGGAGTACGTCTCGTTGGAGAGGTGTGAACCAACACAATGGTTCAACGGCCACAAAGGCCTCACCCTAATCTCCGGTGAACCGCACCACAAAGGTTTGGTACACTTTCCACTATCGGAATCCTTCGAGGCGGAATCCGGAGCCTTTACAACAACGATTCGGGGCACGACCCACAAAGGGCTTGGGGGCTCCCGAACAGCTACAATCTGTCACAAAGACAATAGGTAAGTACAACAATGGGCTAGGTTTCCTAGTGGAAGCCCTAGCAAGTGTTCCCTCAAATGAATGAGGGGGAAATGAAGAACGGCTCGGTGAAGATGTAGATCGGGGCCTTCTCCTTCAATCCTCCAAAGATCAACGAGTTTGGACGGGGGGATTGGGAGATCTTGGGATTCTTGGCTTGCAACAATGGAGCTCCTCCTTTTTAGGTCAAGCACTTTTCTGGAGGAAGGAGGAGGGGTATTTATACCCCTCCAAAGATGTAACCGTTGCAGCCAAAAACCCAGGCCGGAAACTCCGGCCCTAGTGGCCGGAAACTCCGGCCAGGGCGGAAACTCCGGCCTAGGGAGGCCGGAAACTCCGGGGGGCACCAGGGGCTGAACACCAGATCTTCAAACTGAACTTGGACATCTTCGAGATACACGAGGCCGGAAACTTTGGCCTGGGGCGGAAACTCCGGTCCATGGGACCGGAAACTCCGCCCCCCACCAGGGGCTGAGCACCACTTCGGCAACCGAGCAACGGAGAAGATTCCGGTCCTCAGGGACCGGAAACTTCAGGCAGGGCCGGAAACTCCGGCCCCCTGGACCGGAAACTCCGGCCCCCACCAGGGGCTGAGCACACTTTCAGTGCTGTCTCTTTTTCTCCTCTTTTGGTGCTGATGCATCTGAAGAGTTCCTAGATTATCCTGCATTACTTAACACCAACTTAATGCATCCACATGTTGTTAACTAACACACAAAACACAGAGATCATAGAAATGTTCTTTCAATTTGGCGCGCTACTTTTGGAAAAACGAACGAGAGAGGAAGAAGAAGAAAACGAAAAATGAAAGGAAGAAGAGGATAAAAGAGAAGAGGAGAAATGGAGCTGTGACGATAGATCCAAGGGTAGTGGCCGCGTCGTTGTCCGTGGAATCGAATCCCACGGTCTGTCGGCCTGCCTTTCTCTCGGTGCTTTGCGTACGTCTCGTCTCGTCGATTCTCATTTGATCGGACATCCAAAGATGAAAAGCCAGCGAGAGCGACTCTTGTCTTGGTTCGGCTGGTAGCTATCTGCCTGCCCTGCCGGACCAATTACATATTTAGATCATGTGTTAATTTTCCGAAACTCTGAATGTTCTTTCTCTCTATAGCAAAGCTCTCTTGTGGGTTGAAGATGGCTCTCATATTGATATTTGGAATGACCCCTGGATCCCAAGCAGTCTGACTAGGAAGGTGACAATGAGGAGAGGTAACATACTTTTGTCTAAGGTATCAGAGTTGATTAATGTTGATACTGAGTCTTGGGATGAACAATTGATTACAGAAATATTTTGGCCTATTGATGCACAACGAATACTGAACATTCCCTTGGCTCGCAACATGATGAATGATTTTGTTGGGTGGCACTATACCAAATCAGGTACATTTTTGGTTCGTTCTTGTTATCATATGGAATGGGAGCACCAACACGGCCAGAAATTAAGGAGGACCAGCGGGTATGGCTCGTCGTCAACGCTCCCAATTTGGAAAACATTATGGTCTCTAAATGTGCCTGGAAAAATAAAGATTCATTGCTGGAGATCTCTTCTTGGTGCTATTCCGTGTAATGGGGTACTGGCTAATAGGCATTTGCAGAGTAGTGCTCAATGCACGTTATGTAACAGGGAATGTGAGAGTTTGCGACATGCGTTCTTTTGTTGTCCTAATGTTCGGGATATCTGGAAACTACTGGGTATGGAGGCTATAGTCAAGCATGCGATGTTGAAGTGGAGGGTCGATCGGTGCTTGAGGTTCTTCTCCGGAATAAAACAGATAAAGCTCCTCTCCTGGAGCATGTTGATCGCAATGATTTGGTTGCCGTCGCTGTGTGGTACATTTGGTGGGAGCGAAGAAAGGCGACACACGGCGAGATGGTCCAGTCGCCGGCGAGAACGGCACATGCAATATCAACACTTGTTCTGAACTATACGGGAGCAAAAAAGAAAAAGACTGATATTCAGCGACATGGGTGGATTAAACCTAAAGCAGACTTTGTCAAGCTTAATGTACATGCAGGCTTTGAGGTGGATACAGGTACGGGTAGTACAGGAGCAATCATCCGTGATGATAGGGGCTTTTTCTTAGCAGGGAGTTGTCGCGCCCTGCCGTTTGTAACTGATGTGATGACAGCTGAGGCCATTGCTCTCAGAGATGGGCTGATCCTTGCAGGTGAGATTGGCTGCAATAAAATTGAAGTGAATTCCGACAACATGGATGTGATCGAAGTGATGAGAAATGGCGGGAAGTCTCTTGGTCCAGCAGCGGCAATTTTTGAAGATTGTAACTTTTTGTGTCGCTGTTTTGCAGTAGTGGTCTTCGACCATAGCCCTAGGGAAGCCAATAGGGCTGCTCACTTGTTAGCTAGACATGTGGAGGGATCTATGTCGGTTGTTTGGCATGAGGATCCTCCTGACTATCTTGTAAACGCTCTGGCGGATGATGTATTGAAGGGAATATGCCCTAGAGGCACTTAATAAACATAGTTTATTGACAATATCCCAATCGTTCATTATATGTTTTACACCATGCTATAACTGTATTAACCGGAAACATTAATACAGGTGTGGTAGATAAACAACCAGGTCCCCAGTAGCCTCTACTAAGACTAGTTTCGTTGCGCGATTGATGATCGAGGTTTCCCGATCATAGGGCATGGCGCCGGTCGGCAATGGAAGTCATATCGTTAGGAGTAACGATGTGATGGACATACCCAGTATTTATAGGACATAGTCATTACGCCTTAAAACCGTGAGACCAACTCTTATTGTTATTCCTGGAAGATACTTTGATCGCACCAAACGTCGTATCTTATTTAGTATGACAATAACGGTGATACTTTTGGGTATCGGAAAGGAGTAGTTGAGACGAGGGGTCAACAGCGGGATTTGTCAGTCCGCATAGCCGGATAGATACTCTAGGGCCCACTCGGTGAGATTATGTCAAATGAGTTTGCAAACATGTGACTAGGTCACCAGCTGACATAATATCATAGACGAGTAGAAGATAGCGATGTCGGTAACGAGATCATGCTAGGTATGGAGATATCTGAAAATGATGCTCGGACACGCTAAGTATCGCCATGACAAAGGGTTTAAGACTATACGTCCAGGTTTGATAGATGAAAGTCATTCGTTATATCACAGGGATTAATTCATGGGGTCCAGGCCTACGAGTTAGTCGTCGATCATAGAGGAGTCTTGATCGTACCTGTTATTATATCGAACCGCTAGGGTAACACACTTAAGGGGTCTCGACAAGACAACCGGAAAGGAAAGAGATCACCGGGAGCGTCCCGGGAGGGGTCCGATGGAGATCGGGCAGCGTCGAAAGAGTTTTCGGAGCTAGGAAAAATTATATATATTATGTTTGATATTAATTAGTGTAATTAATATGCAAATATGATTTTGTATATTTATTTTCGGATTTATTTATGCTGATTTTCCTAAATGGGCCTTCTGGTCGAAAGAAGGCCCAAGAGGGGGAAAATCCTCAAGGGGATTCAGTGGGGGCATGGAGGCCGGCCTAGGTGGGCCAGATGGGGCCCACCAGGGGGCCGGCGCACCCTCCTTGGCCGAACCAGGCTGTGGGATAGTCCCACATTGCCTGGCTTGCAAGGTTGGCTCCCCTGGGAGCCTATATAAGAAGGGGCACCCCTGGCCTTTTAATTCACCAATTAATTCCCAATTTCTCTCTCGATCTCGTGGTTCCCTTGTCGGAGCCACGCCGAGTAGAGGAGGGGGATCTCTTCCACCATAGCCCGCTGCCGCGCTGCTGGTGTTCCGGTCCAAGTCTTCCGCTGCTCGTCCTGGACTGGAGCTTCGGAGGCCGTCGTCTCCACCGTATGTGTGTGACGCCCTGCGAGGTGCTGCGCTAGCGGTACTCGGAGGCCTACTTCCTCCACCTGACCTCGGGGTCATCTTCGTCGTCTTCGTCGCGCCAAGTTCTCCGCGACCTAGAGGTCGGCTACGTCGTCTTCGTCGTCAACGCTTGTGCGGGAGCGTAATCCCCGCTATTCGGTCTACGAGGGTATGTATTCCGATCTCCGCCGTACTACTATATCTGCATAGTGTAGATCTTGGCTAGTTTAAGGATATCGTTGCTAGGAAATTTTTTGTTTTCTGCACACGATCCCCTTCAGTGGTATTAGAGCCGATCTATCGTAGATATAGCTGTACGCTGTTAGAACCCATGTTCTGCACGGGGGCACCGTTCCTGTTATTTGCTACCCTCTAGCGTGCACTTGTGATTCCAGCGGCATCGAGTTGATGAAGCGGCCCGGACCGACTTTACGCGTACGCTTACGCGAGACTGGTTCCACTACTGACATACGGCTTGTACCGTATCTGTGGCTGGCGGGTGCATGTTTCTCTCTCTTTAGTTGGCTTTGCATTTTCAATGGAGGGCCCGAAAGGGATGCTTAAACATGCAATTATTGGATCGTTGTTGTGGTCATAAGGTTCGTAGGTATGAAACGGTTCTATTTACGAAAGCCCCGAGCCACGTAAAATATGCAAAAGATAAAGTAGAAGCGTCTAACTTTATTTTGCAGGGGATATGTGATATGGTCAAGGTAGGTTTATAAATTGTTTATAAACTACGGGCGCAAGAATACCATGACGCAATGGACTATATCATATTGCATTACATTTGATGTTTTGTGTGCATCTTATATTGTGTGATTGTGTGTATAGTATACATTAGTTACACGGCGGTAGCTATATAAGATGATCCCTTCAAAATACCACTAGTGTTCTCCCCCCAACGCGCACCACCAAGAAAGTTCTACGTTATGAGGCAGGCCGTGATGATCGGGTGTCAGACATCTCGTCGTTCGCATACAGTGGGTGTAAGACATGTTGCACAAGCGTCAGCGTGGAGGTTTTTGGTGGCGAGCCTAGCATATTCAGAAATATGGCCTCGGAACAGGGAGACCGAAAGGTCGAGCACGAGTCACAAAATTGGTGTGGCGGACTTTGTCTACTCTTGAAGTTGTGCCGCCGGCTCTGATGATGAGGGGTGGTGTAATGGATGGGGGTCGTGTAATCGCTTAAACGACCAGGAGGGATGTTCGTTTGAGTGGGAGTTCGGATAGTTATTTTCTAAAATATTAGAACTCAGAATATAATGAACAGAGTCTGTTTTGCAAACCTTTGTAGATATTAACCATTGTGATAGCATCTTTTCAAATTAGGCGCATTCCTGCGATTGAGAAACTTAAAAGGTTGGGTCCAAACTTCATAGTTTTATAGTTTAGCTTGAGGATACTCCTTGTTTAAACCGTTAGCTCTTTGTGTTACAATACCCGCTAGGAGATAAACCCGGAGATTCCGGTAACAAAAGATAATTTTGATTATCAGATTGTGTGCGGATGATATCATCATAGTCCAGTGTATGCTATAATCTCTGCCATAAAGAACCAACGGTGGGTACGAGTTTTTAGATCGCGAACATATGATATGGTCGCTAAACTCGGGGTACCCCAAACGTTGGGTTGATGAAATTTATCAGTACGTTGACTGATTGTCTTCTCAACCAAGATGGAAGAGAATACACACATTGAGGGAGCACGTGGCGGTCATACTTAATGACATATGTTCATGATTAATGAACATTGAGACGCCTCGCTCAGCTCAATCACTGGATGACAGACATCGTTGCCAAGTGCAAATCCTCTGTCATAGACTATGTCATGCAAGGGGAATCGTTCACCTTCATGGTTCTTGATTACGGTGGAAGTATCAAGAAGATGAAACAGATCGCCGGAAGTCATCAATGATGATGGTGTATATATGATATACATGTTATGAATGTTTTAGCTAAGCAAGTACTCGCAGTAGTGACTAAGTTTTGAACTAGTCATGTTTTGTGAAAAACCAGGTTTACTGCTTGAGTAGCTTGAAAGGATGAGGCGACATTGCGTGTTGATAATGACAGTCAAGTTGTTGTGACGGCCATAGGCACTCTCCCTCTAGATCTACCATTTGGGTTAATTCTTTATGATCGCCTGTTAGTATGATCGTTACAAGTGTGTCTCCTCTAGCGAGACACTTATTCATACATGATAGTGACAAATTGGTGTCCTATAATTATGAAGTAATGATCATATGCCGATCTGAATTTAGATGGTAGAAGCTCCCACATTCATAATATTAATGCCAAAAGATACAAACTTAATAAAGACACCACATATGTGTGGCACTACCGTTTAGTCATGTCAATGTTATATGCATTAGCTCCACACTGGATGGACCTACAAGTCCTAAGATTTGATCTTTTGACACTTGCAAAATAACTGTGACACCGTTTTCGGAAAACGGGCATATAACTTATTGATAGTCATACATGGAGATGTATGTGGTTCAATGAAGTAATTGACGGGTAGTGGAGACCTTTATTTCGTGAACTTCACTGAACGTTTTGAGTATAGCTTGTTGAGAATCGTGCATGTGGGTGTATGTGAATCAATGAAGTACTTTGACGTGTAGTGGAAGTCTTTATTTCATATACTTCATGAATATTCCGAGTAGATATGTGGATATCCACTCCGGGGAATGTTAGTCTGAAATTTTGATTCGATCAAACGAAGTTCAGAATAAAGTAGGAAATAAACTTAACAAGAAAATCAAATTCCCGCGATGCAAATCGAGGAAATGAAGATTTGAGTTATAATGTTGGCACATCATTGGAAGACTTGTGAGAAGAGTTCCACAAATTACGTCGCATGGAACACCATAGTGTCATGGTGTGTTAGGACGTCGTAATTGCACTCTATCGGATAGTGTGTGGTAAATAAATCTCTTACCGAATTATTGTGATCATTAGAGCCATATGGTAGAAACGTAAACACTCACGTTAGCAAATAGGGAAACCATTTGAATCCATGGAGACAATACCATACGAGTGATGGCATGGCTTTTGATCCTGGATTGTCGTTTCAGCAATTTAGTGTTTCGATGTAATCGAACCTAAAATGGATTAATCTTTGTAGTATACCCTACCTAAAGAGTTAGTTGGGTACATGTCTCACGACATAGACAAAATCATTGTCGGGATATACCTTGCGAAAGAAATAGTTTCTTGTCCGAAGGTATAAGTGAGAAAGAAAGTAGAGCAAGACGAAGTTGGAGAACTTCCTCTCCAGACATCAGAGTGGCGCAATCGAAAGTGTTTTCGGTGTCAGACTCCACAGCTTGAAAAAGCTGATGATTCAAAATCATGATGTTCTGAGCTCATACTAAGAGCGTAGGTATACGAGGTTGTGTTCCACACTGTGTGTTACGACAATCTTGTTATGAAGGTCATATTAATGGAATATGATAGACCTACGAACTACGAAGAAGAGATGGTGGACCTAAGTCCGAGAAATGGCTATGAGTCATTTATGATCCGATATAAAATCCATATACGATTACCAGGTATTGACTTGGGAGATCTTGTTGATGGCATCTAGGATGTTGATAGTATATGGAATTTTATGAGAGAGTAGACATTGAGCAGATTCGATTTGTCGTGAAACAGTTCCGACAGACCACATGAGAGTTTGTCTCAAGTGGCGAAGCCTAAATCTATTCTGGGTTGTTTAGCAATTACTATAATTTCGAATGAGAAATTGATAGATGGATGAGAAAACCATGGTTCTTAATAGTGTCATTAAGAATGGTTTTTAATCCTGAGGATGCTAAACATGTGTGCAAACTTCGGTTGTCCATTCATGGGCTGAAGCAAGCATATCGGAACTGGAATCTTCACTTTGATAATGTGATCAAAGGATTTTGGAGTTGTCCAAAATAGTTGAAGAAACCTACATTTGCAAAGAAGTGAGTGGGAGCAAAGTAGCTTTCCTTGATCTTATATGCGGAAGGCATATTTGATTGGGAGCTAAGTAGCTTTTTCTTGATCTTATATGCGGAAGGCATATTTGAGTGGGAGCTAGGTGTCATTCGTGATTTTGTATGTAACGACATATTGAATGACACAGATCCTCTAGTAGAGTGTAAAGGATTATTTAAGTGATTAAATTTTCTATGAAATGAAGTTAGGAGTATTAGGCATCCGATTTATAATTGTATAGATCAGAAGGGGATTAATAACATTAGGTCGGAATATTTCCTAAGTCAAGATTCTGAAGTGTTTCAGAATAGGACAAGTGAAGAAAGAGGTTCTTGCTTGTATGACTAGGTAAAAGATTAAGTTAATCTTGGCTTTTTCAGTGATAGAAAATGATGTTCGACATTCTCTATGTATCAGACATAGAGTCTATCAGGCTGAAGGCTCGACTTGGTGTGACCCGAGTTCTTGGTTGAAGAACAGGTTCTAGAGTGATCCTTGTGTGGATCAATGAACAAACGTTAAGTTTATTCTTCAGTGTCTATGAGAACTGAAGATAGGTTTTCTAGTAACGGGTAAGAGTGGAATGTCAACTTGCCGTAAAGCGGTTACGATGATGCAAGTTATTACACTGACCCATACGACTAGAAATCTCATATAGGAGATGTCCTTTATTTTAAAGATAGACATGGTTAGTTTGCGAAGTCGCATATGAATGCACTGTCGCACAATCTACATAGGTATAGAAATATATCGCGACTTTAGAAGTAGCAAGTGTGATTGGACTGAGCAATTTTCCGAGCGTAGGTGGTCCCCTTAATAGATCTTTCAGACTTTTAAGACGCATGCTACGCGAATGCTCGAGTCTCACTCCATCCACTGGGATATATTTCACCGTCATCGTAAGATGCGGGTTTATGTCAAACTAGGTGACATAGAAGTGTTGCAATGCACATATAGGTCTCAATGTGTGAGTTCTATTGACTGTATTTGACGTGGGGCTACCTTGCGGGTAGCCCACGATAAGGCTACCTGGACCGCGCCAAGGATGGAAAGGCCCACAGGAGGCCCACGCGGGGTACCATGGAACCTAGTCCAAGTCGGGTAGGAAGCATAACCTGCCATATCTGTAGTTGCCATCGGCACCAACCACCCGAGACCTGGCTGCCTATAAAGCCAGGAGGGTTGCCCGTCCCAGGAGACACGCTCATAGCTACAGCACAAACCCTAGCGAGATCGCAATCGCCATTGTAACCACAACTCGCATCAATAATCAGACAAGCAAGAGTAGGGTGTTATCCTCCGGGAGACTGAACCTGGGTAAAACCTTGCTTATCAGCCGTCGTGACCACCTTGCACTCATCTCTCTCCCCATCAATCAACCCGGGGTGCACAACCCTGTGACTTGTCGAGTTAACGCCTCGTCAGTATTCCTCTTCCACGAGGCGAGTAGGCACCAAGATGCTATGGGTGTTGAGTTTTTACCAAGTCGTAAACTAGATTAAGTGTTACTCTAGTGCAAGTGGGAGACCGAAGGGAATATGCCCTAGAGGCACTTAATAAACATAGTTTATTGGCAATATCCCAATCGTTCATTATATGTTTTACACCATGCTATAACTGTATTAACCGGAAACATTAATACAAGTGTGGTAGATAAACAACCAGGTCCCTAGTAGACTCTACTAAGACTAGTTTTGTTGCGCGATTGATGATCGAGGTTTCCCGATCATAGGGCATGGCGCCGGTCGGCAATGGAAGTCATATCGTTAGGAGTAACGATGTGATGGACATACCCAGTATTTATAGGACATAGTCATTACGCCTTAAAACCGTGAGACCAACTCTTATTGTTATTCCTGGAAGATACTTTGATCGCACCAAACGTCGTATCTTATTTAGTATGACAATAACGGTGATACTTTTGGGTATCGGAAAGGAGTAGTTGAGACGAGGGGTCAACAGCGGGATTTGTCAGTCCGCATAGCCGGATAGATACTCTAGGGCCCACTCGGTGAGATTATGTCAAATGAGTTTGCAAACATGTGACTAGGTCACCAGCTGACATAATATCATATACGAGTAGAAGATAGCGATGTCGGTAACGAGATCATGCTAGGTATGGAGATATCTGAAAATGATGGTCGGACACGCTAAGTATCGCCATGACAAAGGGTTTAAGACTATACGTCCAGGTTTGATAGATGAAAGTCATTCGTTATATCACAGGGATTAATTCATGGGGTCCAGGCCTACGAGTTAGTCGTCGATCATAGAGGAGTCTTGATCGTACCTGTTATTATATCGAACCGCTAGGGTAACACACTTAAGGGGTCTCGACAAGACAACCGGAAAGGAAAGAGATCACCGGGAGCGTCCCGGGAGGGGTCCGATGGAGATCGGGCAGCGTCGAAAGAGTTTTCGGAGCTAGGAAAAATTATATATATTATGTTTGATATTAATTAGTGTAATTAATATGCAAATATGATTTTATATATTTATTTTCGGATTTATTTAGGCTGATTTCACTAAATGGGCCTTCTGGTCGAAAGAAGGCCCAAGAGGGGGAAAATCCTCAAGGGGATTCAGTGGGGGCATGGAGGCCGGCCAAGGTGGGCCAGATGGGGCCCACCAGGGGGCCGGCGCACCCTCCTTGGCCGAACCAGGCTGTGGGATAGTCCCACATTGCCTGGCTGGCAAGGTTGGCTCCCCCTGGGAGTCTATATAAGAAGGAGCACACCTGGCCTTTTAATTCACCAATTAATTCCCAATTTCTCTCTCGATCTCGTGGTTCCCTTGTCGGAGCCGCGCCGAGTAGAGGAGAGGGATCTCTTCCACCATAGCCCGCTGCCGCGCTGCTGGTGTTCCGGTCCAAGTCTTCCGCTGCTCGTCCTGCACTGGAGCTTCGGAGGCCGTCGTCTTCACCTTATGTGTGTGACGCCCTGCGAGGTGCTGCGCTAGCGGTACTCGGAGGCCTAATTCCTCCACCCGACCTCGGGGTCATCTTCGTCGTCTTCGTCGCGCCAAGTTCTCCGCGACCTAGAGGTCGGCTACGTCGTCTTCGTCGTCAACGCTTGTGCGGGAGCGTAATCTCCGCTATTCGGTCTACGAGGGTATGTATTCCGATCTCCGCCGTACTACTATATCTGCATAGTGTAGATCTTGGCTAGTTTAAGGATATCGTTGGTAGAAAATTTTTTGTTTTCTGCACACGATCCCTTCATGTATCTGTGTTGAATGATTAAAGGCGGCAAGTTTCAGACGCACTCTTTCTCTAACCAGGGTACTGAAAGGGACTGACAGAGTTTGAATAAGGCGGCTTACTGACCTAATATATGTGGTGCTATTTTTTTTAAAAAAAGCTCTCTTATGGGTTCATTTGACCATTCGTCGCTCCATTTTTTAGAACCTGATGTGAGTGCGAGCGCTATACGAGGCGTGAGCCCGTGCACGGACAAAACGATGATGCGGCCGGGAAACTTCCGATTGAATGGTGGTGGTTAATTTATAATTATTGGAGCAAAGAATGAATACATTCATATCAAGCTATTACATCCATCCTCTGCAATACTATGATTTCAAAAACTAGTCTACAAATCACATGAGCACACATCCGAAAAAATGATGAAGAAAAAACAAGTTTTTGCCAAGATAAGCGGTGCGCATCATAGTCGAACAAACACCACAATTTGCAACACTCACGACAAAAAAAAAATCCAACAACATCATCTTGAGGAAGGGACAATATCCAAACATTGTCATCGCCCAATCAACCACCAATGTCATACTATAATGGTTTTTCACCATGGAGAAAATTCTAAACAAATTTGAGACATGCCTTCTGATGAAGGTGAGAGATCTAAGGTAGTCACTACGGAGATAGAGACTAAGTACTGCAAGAATACTGCCAACCAAAATCTCGGTGCTACTGTCAATATCACTGATGCATTGCACCGATCGTAGGCTATATTCAGTGTATATTCTAAAAGTTTCTACAAATATCTACAAGTATGCTTAATTTATCATACACTAGAAACCGCTATTGAGATATTTATTAGACCGTGTTCTTTACGGATATTTACAATAAATACATATCAATTATATATATTATGCATTATAGAGATATAATATTTGAACATAATTCTGTTACAACATATAGATTGCTATCTTTCAATGACATTTAGTGAAACAAAAAGGCACCTAATGACACTTAGTGAAGAATATTGACAAAAAGATGGTTGTATAAGCTTCACTATCGTATTACTTTAAAAACTAATATGTAGTAGCATTGCCACATATTGGTTAACGTATGATAATAGATGGAAAATCATACTTACTGAAAATGTAACATGCTAAAAATAAATAGAAAAGCATTAAAGTTTAGTAAAAATTATACTGCCTCTGACCTAAAATTTCAATGGACCGGCTCTTGATGATACACTGATGTTGATGCCGTACTTAGAAGGAGCACAATGAGAGGATTTTCATAAAGAAGGACCACCATGAAGATGTTGCCTTTGATTTGCTTCATTACGATCTTAAGTTGTGGCTTGATCGACATGTCTAGAACGATGTTGTTGATAAAAGACCTAGAGGACCTGACTAGTTTCATCTAATTCCCCCTTTTGTGGCCACTTTATTTTTCTGTTTTTTCGTTTCCGTTTCCGGTTTGTTCGGCTACCCACCGAACTCATGTACTAATGTTCCTTACTATCAATGAAAACCTATATTGGCGGCCTTTTCGTCAAAAAAAGAATAATAATAGCCTATGAGTTAACGTGTCACATTGTGCGCACAACACGAGCTTACCGAGTGCAATTTGCTTATGAAATTAGTGACACAACTACTATAATTCTCAGCTTCTGTAGAAATTTGCATCTAAAATTTTGTGGAAAGATAAATACATAGTGTGTCAAGCGCAAACCGAGCCTGGTCGCAAACCAAACATAGCTTGATCAAGGATAATATTTTTCTTGGAAAATAGTGATAGATCCAACGATTAGAAGTTGCAAACGATGACAAGGCCGTGTTATCACGCCTTACATCGAAGTTTCGGTCGAGAACGTGAATCCTGGTCAGAAGTCAAGTTAGGCAAAAGCTAAACTATTTATAAAGCACGCCAATCACTAACGACGAGTTAGTTTTGTAATCCTGCCTTCTCACGACTAGATGATAATCAAAGGCAGCATCAAGGATTACTTTTATGCTGCATTATTGCTCCAACTATAATCTATTCCATTGGACTCCCTCTTCCATCTGCGTGGTTGCTGGTGGGGAAGCTAGGGGAGCAGAGCACAGGAAAAGGGGGCAGAAAAGAAAAATATAACCTGAGATGCAGCTACCAAGCAAGCAACTCCTGCCGGCTCGACGATTGGCAGATTCTGCTGCAAGCGTCGTACCAATACCATGCTCCACATATCCAACAATGTTTAGTTAATCCATACCAAGAACATAAGCTATCCTAATGCCGGCAGTCTCCTGGCAATACCCAAGGGCCATGATTCCAGTTTATTCCTCCTTGATTCTGTGTTCATAGTATAATCAAAGCTTGCCGATAGCGGTAGCGGGTTGCGTTTTTCCTGCGATGATCTAATTAGACTTCAGGACCCAATCTCTTTCTATGAAATTCTCCAAAGTTAAGCTGAAGCTAGTAAACCCTTGCAACAAAACAATGTATTCAAGTTCTTGTACAAATATGGTGTGATTTTCTTGTTAACTTACTACAGGATATATATTTAGATCCCCAACCGAGAATGGCAGGCCAAAACCACAACATTGCACTTCATGTAATGTCACCATTCGACAGGTCAGAAGAACCTCATGTCTTGCAACATATAATTTGTCCAGAAATACACCAGAGCTAATACAAGTTTGGAGTAGTAGGAGTGCACATGTAGACCAGTTAGGTAATGACCTTTGTTTTATCCCTCCCTCTCCCGAGGAGCATAATAAAAAGATTGAGCTGCTCATTTTATCTTCATCTTCATCGTCATCCTATAATTCCCTGGGTCCTAAGTTGTTGAAAATGGTTTCCCTAAGACAAAGTTATTGAAACTCTGATTAAATAACTAGCTGGGTGCTCGGTGATATCTATGCAAATCAAGAAAGAGAAAAGTTAGAGAACTCGGTGATATTATATTGTGTTAGTGTGCATGTAGTGCACTCTGCTTGAATTTTCAAAGGCTGGCGCTGTTATCCTAGTCAATGTAGTTTCTGAAATTCTAAGCATCGTCAAGAAAACAGCTGGCATGGCCACTCAGGTGTTAAACAACTATGTAGGATAAGATGCCATGCTTCACCAGAGACAGAATGGCATCGCAATTTTTTACTTTTTGTTTTCACGCGGGATCGATTTTCATTAACAACAGATAACGAAAATAAAGATGTTTCAAAAGCAAAATAGAAAGCTACCTAAAAGCAGGAGTTTTCCTAGCGACAGGATTCTTACAGGGGCGTTGTCGCCGCATGAAGGCAGGCATACCAGAACACATCGGCTCATTAAGATTTAAGCAACAGGCAAGAGATAGCTCAAAGCCCAGAGTCCTAGCACGGCAGCAGCAAGATCAGTTGCACAGATCAGATTTTTTCCCAATTCGAGGGAGGTGAGAGGCATAAAAACCCGAAAAGCTTTTCCTGGCACTCCCACGGACAACATTTCTAGCAAAAAGATGTCTTCCAATCCAGATATGACAGTAACAGCTTCCTAATCAGTCCCCTCCCAGTTGTCTAGGGGCAGCAGCATTTCCTCCAGCTCCAAGTGAAACGGCAAGGTTCATCAGGATATCAGCACCAGCAGGCATGTCCTCCTGTTCAGCAGCACTGTGCAAGCCTTCCCAATATTTGATGAACACACAAGAGTAACAGATTAGTTCAAAAGGGTTATGAATTAGTTTCCCTTTAAAGCAAGCTTTGTTAAGAATCTTCCAAATGCCCCAACAAACGGTATCAACCAAGGCAATTTTGGACGTTTCTGGTGACATGTAGGAATTGGGGCAACCACCTGAAGAACTGGGCGTAGTTGGACCAACAGTGGCCATAGCAACCAGGCTCTATGACCCCCATTCACCCGATGTAACTAAATGGCAAATCACTTACTTTTAATTCTAAAAAAACTAAATGGTGAATCAGAAAATACATTTTTTTAGCAGGCAAATCAGAAATACACAACCTTCCGAAAGCAAAAACATGGGTATCTGGGCTGGAGTCTAGTGTTGCTGGGCCTTCATTAAGGTTTGGGAAGTGGGAGCGACCTTTTTTTTTCAAGGAGGAGAAGAAAAGTAAGAAATGTTCCTATGCATCAACGCATGAGAGTTGAGAGCAGAGCAGAGGCATCAACTGATCAATGCCACGGCACAATAAAATAACTGAATTTTCTCACGGCAGAGGTTAGAAATATGCGTTGTTAACATTGACACTGATTCCAGCACCAAATAAGAAAATTAAATGAAAAGCAAAATGCTCCACTGCAAACATGCTCGCGGTTTGATCAGGGAGACCTCAGTAGCATGTAAGACGACCTACCGACAGCTTCTGGTGTTTCATTTCGATGTTCACCTGAAGACGGTAGACGTTCTCTTCCCCTCATCTAAGAACACAGAGTACAGCACTCTTCGAATTGACACAATTAAACGCATACAATTAAGAGTTAAGACGTACCGTTGCATGGAAACTAACCAGCTGCCTCCAAGTTTTCACATTGAGAAGCCAGTCTGCCAAGAAGCATGGCTTCGCGGCGGCGGTGCGCGGCGTCCATGGCGGGCAGACTTTCCGTTTGTGCGGACTGCGGAGAAGAGCTCTTGAATTCTCATGGATCATGGGTCGAAGCGTCGAATTCTGGTGGGCCTGGTCCACCCAACGAGCTTCCGATCAAAGGGCCCAAAAGTAGTGGAGCCATGTTTACCGCCCACCGTTCCCTAAAAAAAAAGCTTACGACAGATCGAAACTCTAAAAAAAAAACTCACGACAGATGGATGGGTCCCTTTCATTGTCCACGTCATAGAGTAGGTTCGGGTCCCATGGCCTGATAGCGTCGAAAAATATCTGTCTGCCCAGCCCCAGATTCGCTTTTAAAGTGGCCCTTTAAAAAAGAGAAGCTGCTAGGAGCACCCCACACACGATCGAGGCGACACTTGCATCTCCTAATAATCACTCAAGTGGAATTTTAATTTAGTTTATACTCAACATGAGATCGCTCACTAAAACAATTATGTGGCTAACAGATTAAGTGGCACCAAACTTCAGTAATTATTTCAACAGGTACTTACAAACGGAATTTCAAACCCTTCTAGGGTACAATAAATCGTGTGTATATTCGTTTAGTGGAGGTAAAGATCAGAATAAGCAACAATGATGAGCTTCCTGCAAGAAAGTATCTCAGGGATGTGATGTTACTTGCGTTTTAAAGTAACACGAGTTTAAAAAGCGTTATGGGAGCCTCATTAAAGTCTCAATTCTTCGCAAGTCTAGTCATATAGGTAAAGATAAGGCATATAAACTCGCTGGTGCAAAAAGGGCAAAATATGTGACTAGTAACAATATGTAAATAAGTAAAAAAATGTGAGTTACTACTTACTAGATAGTGCATATACTACGACAAAAGTTACATAACAAACCATACTTCAACTCATATTGGCACAGTACGTATATACTTATATTTTTGTACCAAACATAATTATTTCTAATAGAATATTATGTGATACGTAACGCCAATATATCACAACAATGTATATAGACACATTCGTTTTAGCTTTATGGTGCTATGTGTAATAGGGATGTGAAAATGGAACCCGTTTGTCCCACATTTTCTCCATTTTATACTTGTTTAGTATAAAAATGTAGACCAAAATTTTGTACAACACTAGTAAACAATGAGAAAAAAGTGAGACAAACGGGTCTTGTTTTCGCATCGGTAATGTGTAGGAGCAACAACTTTTAGATAATTTGGATGATACACATCGATTCATGCTTCACGCAACAATTTCATAACGATCATGTTGCCATGATCTTAAGTCTTGTTCCACATACAAAGAGAAACCAAAGAAAGTTTGACGTAGGAGCTTTTATACACAAGAAGTTTTTTTTGTAGGGATCATGCCTAATAAGGTGATCAATCAACCACACACAAGAAAGTATATATGGGTGTCAGTGTCCAGAAGGATTTTACTATCTTCGAGAAGGTAGTGGGAATGGAGTACTCTTCGCCGCATTGGAGTCATGGAGAAGATTTCTATTATTTTCTAAAAAAATTCTCAACTTCTGTAGTCACTTAGATATGGTTATATGGTGATTGCGTTAATGAAAATTGACAAAGAGATCCGTTGTTTTAAAAAACAATCGTTCAGCTGACCCTGGGTGCGTCTAGCATTTTGCTTCCTCCAAAGACGGCAACTCGCCTCGTTGCGCAAATGCCAGCACCATTCACCATGTCACCGCCTGCACCCCGAAGTCTGGACCAATTACGCCTCCCTCCAGATCACGCGATCCAAGGTGTCCGGCGTCTCGACGATCAGGGGCTCGATACACAGTTCCGTAAAATCCAAGGCCTCTATATGCAAAAGAAACCTATAAAATCTATCGTAAAACCACACCAGAGCATCAATCACACAGGACTCCTCCAAAAACTTTCCTTCCTTTCGCATCTCGGGCGGCTCCTCCCCGCCCACCTCCACGCTCCGATCCAACTCGCCGGCGGGCGGCGATGTCGCAGCCGGATGCTGCCGCCGCCGTCGCGGCGCAGCCGCAGGGCGGGCAGGCCCCGGCCGGGCGGCAGGGAGGCGGCATAGGGCAGAGCATCGCCGGCCTCGTGCGGATGGCGGTCTTCTGGTACTTCGCCTCCAAGTTCTTCGGGCCCAAGAAGGCCCCCACGGAGCCCGGGATGCTCATGTCCAACCTCTTCCAGAAGGGAGAGCCCATGGTGAGGACGCCACTCCGATCCCCTTGAAACTTTGGTTTCGGGTACAGAGGCGTGTTAGGTTTCTATCGCGGTTTTAGAGCGGTTTATTGTCGGTGTTCCAGTGAGCGAGGCGGCTTCGCGCGCATGCAGATTAGGCTCTGTTTGCTCCGGTCCAAAAATCGTGTAGGGTTTTATCAGCCTTCTTACTGTGATCTGGAACTTTTTGTTGTTGTTAATAGTTTGCGGATGCTATAACAAGAAGGCGTGTTTGGGGTGATTAGTGTGGTTCCGCGGGGAGTTGATTTAGAAATCAGTAGTGTGCGAAGGCTGTTGTTTGTGTGTGTTGGTGGCTGTTGATCAAGTAGTGCGTCTCTGTTCTAAAACAATCAGATCACGGAAGATACGTGGTTCTTCACAGCATTGCGATTTGATTTATACTCTAAAACAAGGTCACACATTTTGATATGTTAGTTGGAGTTTCTAATTGAGTGGATCTCAACTCAGGGGGGCCTGGGCGTCCATAGATTTTCAGAACCAGTAGAGTATGCAACCAAAAAAGAGAAGATATATCTGTAGGGGCTTGACAATTTGGTAATGTGATGTAGGTTGTAGGGTACATATGGATACTTTGCAGTTGAGTTGATGTGAACATTTGGTGTTTAAGTTATTGTGCTGTGTATGGTAGGCATTTGTCTTTGAAGTATTTGTTCACAATGAAGCTGGGGATGTCATAGTATGCATGGGTGGTATAGTATATAGTGTACTGTATTTCTGCAATGAAGTGAAAAACGTCACAACATCCATATAGAAATGTCACTTTCTGGGTCTTTAGTGTAGAGTTCGGTGAGGTGAATTTTGTCTGGCCTAGGTATTCCGAATAGAAGTGACCGCTGTTCTGTACATTGCCAGGTTATTTATTTGGGCAGGGAAGTGATTTTCTGGTGTTTCTGCGTGCACGCCGAGCTTATAACTTGGTGTATTATATTGCTTCAAATCTTTGATTGAGGAGGTTGGAATCCTGTATTCGTCAGATTGATGGTTCCTGTTAATATTTTATGCAATCTGAAAAGCAAATGCTAAGATAGTTAAGCTGCAAAAGTTTAAATGTATTACCACCCAATTCAACCAAACTAAAGGATTACTGGATTAAGAAAAATTCATCAGTAGTGCCACTGCCACCCATTTTTGTGACTATGGAGGTGGCAGGGTTCATGCAAGCACTAGTATTAGCCACTCGTGTTTTCCTGAACACAAATTGAATGGTGGTTTTGTTGTTGCAGGATATGTGGATGTATTTATCTGAGAACGATAAATTTAATGACTTCAGTAACGAGGAAGCACTAGTCTGGCATGAAACAAACATACCATATGCAGTCTGGGCGCCTACCAGTACCAGAACACATTCACTGACATACTATCCATCGGAGGTAGGATATTACTTACTGTAATTACATTTTATTTTATAATTTTATATGGTTGGTTTGTCTAATTTTGTGACGGTGCATGTTATTGCCATAGGCTCTCATGCACAATGGCTCTTTGTATGCTCATGTTTACTTTGCGCGTTCCGGGTACCCTGTGGACCCTACCGACCCTGAATATGAGCAAAAGTCTGCATTCGGAAGGACACATCGTAAGCTTATTTTTTCATCTCAACCATCCTTTCTAATGATCGCATGTTTGTACGAAATTCTCACTGCATTATACATGTTTAGCTATTGTGGTGTACTTGCGGAAATCAAAAGCTGGTAATAAGAAGAGCTTGCTTGGAGATCCAAATGAGTCCGAGGAAAAACCACCACTCAAGGTACTCAACCCCATCCTTTATTGTTGAGACATATGGACCAGAATTTTCTACTATTGGTTGACTCCAGGAATAACAAAATATGACATCTGATTCCTACAGGAGAACAATGAATCTGAAGACAAAGAGGAGGGCCCAGTTGAATATATTTCTTATTGGAAACCAAATGTCACAATAAATCTCGTTGATGACTTCACACGGTATGCACAAGATCCAAGAATTTGGAACCATTATTGATTTTTTTTAAATCCCATTGGCATGCCGCATGATTACTATCTTTTACCTCCTCTTAAAATAATATCATGAAGTGTTAATTAGTAACTTCCTGGTTAAGGAAATGTAACGCTTCATTGATGTGCATTCTTTGAACACTGGTATGAGTAGATGACATGCCTCAGTTTAGATTCCAGAGAATCTATGAATCCACTTTCACTCTCCAATTAGAAGAGGGGGAACCGGGGAAGGCAATGTAGTTGGTGCATTTGAAAGAACCATGTAACTATAAGAAAACTTTTGTGCAACCTGTATGTTTTTTTTTTCGCGTAAGGACTGGCGCTGCTTCACCATATGCTAATCACAAAAAACACTGCAAAGCTACGTGGTTGTCCGTTTTCTAGGATTCTGTTGGATCTGATGCTAGTAAATTGTGTGTTGGCTGTGTTCTAGATCTTGCTTAATTTAATTTTTTTATATGTTGATCCCCCCAGCTTCATATTTTGCACCAAACCATTCATTTGGTATATGCTTTCTTCTTGATTTTCTTGAAATGAAACTACTGCGCAAAGTTTTGTTTCTAATTTCATTGTTTCAGTTCTTTATTGCTGTTCATCCTTCCTATGTTTTTTATCTATTATTTTCCCCTTTATATTTCACAGGTATCCCCAGAACAATCTTCCCCCCAATGTTGCTCCATGTATCCTCAACTGTTACAATTATAGTATAAATGTTTAACGTTATAATTTTTGCTACAAATGCTCATGTGTTCAATAGTATTTTGTTGTCACCAATCTTTTATTTAGTCATTGTTGTACAATTGATGATACCATTGCATGTAGCCAGCTTCTGATGGATGTAAGTTGTTCAAAATACTATCTTCAAAAAATTAGCATCTAATAGTATTGAGGGAGGATTGATATTCCTTGACAATAGAGATACAGATTTGAATGTGGATCCAACTACAAACAGCTACTACCCCACTGTGTTCTTCAATGAATTTTGGCTACTAAGAGACAAATTGACAGCACTCAATGAGACTGTGAAGGAACTAGCCTTAAACCTTGAAGTTAGTCCTATTAGCATGACCAAGTGGCAATTATTTCTACAGATTGAGCAGTCTTTCCAAGTTCATCGTAGTTATGGAAGTATGCTTGAAGGCGAGGCTGATGAACTCAAGGTATACATGAATATTCTCAATTATAGATTCTGCCTTTTTGGATATGCCGTGCCCTAGTTTGTTCTATTCGGAAGTGAAGGACGGACCCTTTATGCTTTGTGAGATGACATAAGTATATGTACTTTTAATTAATGTTCCTTGGAATTGGTTGCTTCTGTCATAAACCTATTCTGTTAGTCAGTTTCTTGGTTACATATTTCTACTGACCTTGGACTTCTTCGTAAACTGCAGAGGGTTTTCCTTGAAGGAAATCCATATCTCCTGGGATTGACAATGATTGTATCTCTGTTCCACTCTCTGTTTGATTTCCTGGCTTTCAAGAATGGCAAGTAGATTTTTTTAAATATTATATATGTATAAGGATACTCCAACAACAACTCTACTTATGTTGACGATGTTTGACATTGATCAGATATTCAGTTTTGGAATAAGAACAAGTCCATGGAAGGCCTATCAGCAAAATCTGTTGTTCTGAACTTCATTTGTCAGCTTATCATATTTCTGTACCTGCTTGACAATGATACTTCTTGGATGATCCTTGCTAGTTCTGGGGTTGGTGTGTGCATTGAATTTTGGAAGATCGGAAAAGCGATGCATGTTGAGGTAAGCTATTTATGATATATTTTTATCTATGCTATCCTGTTGTGGCTTTTATATTAACTGGTACATTTTTTTCACTAAGTCATTATATTATTTGCTTCTGCTAGTGTCTTACAAACATACACACAGAGCCAGTCTGCTTGACATCCAATATATGCATTAAATGGAACTACTTAATCCTAGCTATCTTGACCTGAAAGCAACTACTTTAAACACTGAATGAAGTGCCAGACAAGGACATGAAATAATCAAGCTCATAAATGAACATATGAAGAAACGAACTTTGTGCTACTACCTCTGTTCCACAATGTAAGCTTTTTTGCTAGCTAGTTTAGCTTGCTAAAAAGGCTTATATTATGGAACGGAGGGACTACTACCTCTGTTCCACAAACGGAGTATTAATTAACTCGAGTTTCTTTCTTCGATTGCATATTTGCAAAACTGGATTGGCATTGTTTTTTGCATTCACCCAAATGGATTTAGTAAAACCCATGACTCGGTGATCCATAATCATGAGTTTTTTTCAGTAATTCAGGACTAATGCCACCATTCGTCCTTGACTAGTTATTCTTTTCTGATATAGATATAGATATACATTTTATAGATCTTATGATATATATTATGAACTAGTTGATATAGAAACCTGTTGTATTTTCTGATGAATTTTCTGACAAAATATCTGTTTACTCGAGTCCAGATAGACAGAAGTGGAAAGTTTCCGATGTTGAGGTTCCGGGACCGTGAGTCATACGCACAGAATAAGACGAAGGAGTATGATGCAATTGCAATGAAGTACCTTACCTATGTCCTCCTCTTCCTTATGGTTGGTTTCGCTATGTATTCACTGAAGTATGATAAACACAAGAGCTGGTACTCGTGGATACTTTCTTCCCTCACAAGTTGTGTTTACATGTTTGGTAAGTAATTCTTTCAACTCTTTTCCACCAGTTCTATTATTGATTCACTAAGCCTTTTAGTAATGGAACTTATTTATATATGCCCTTACATTTTCCAGGTTTTATCATGATGTGCCCACAATTATTCATCAACTACAAGCTACAGTCTGTCGCTCATATGCCATGGAGACAGATGACCTACAAGTTCCTCAACACTATAATCGACGACCTTTTCGCATTTGTCATTAAGATGCCATTGTTGCATCGTCTCTCAGTTTTCAGAGATGGTAAGATGAACTATCTTCGCTGATAACAGTGGCTGTAGTCCCCTGCATTGTAGTATTTGACGTATCGTTCACTCCTGGCCATAGGTTGTTAGCTGACCATTTTTGCTTGCTATGCAGATATCATCTTCTTGATATACCTTTACCAGAGGTGGGTATACCCAGTTGACAAGAAGCGTGTCAACGAGTTCGGCTTCGGAGGGGAAGACGAACCGCCAGCGCCCCAAACTTTGGAAGGAACAGATTCAGCAGCAGCAACCCAACAGATCGAGGCCGAGGCTGAGACAAGCACGGAGGACAAGAAGACGAAGTGATGACAATCTGTCAGCTCCATTCGACGAACACATCTCAGCAGCGCCGACCGATTCTGCCTGTGGGCACAATTTTTGTGTGTGCCAAATTTGACGCTGGACTGGCTTCATGCGTTGCTGACCATAAAAAGTGGATGTAACAGGTTTAGAGTGGGCGAGGTGACACAACTACACACTTAGTCATCCTGCCTCTAATATTCAGTTTTCAGTTTGTTCTGTGTGCTTAGCAACAGCAGTTTTTATAGATGAATCTTCAGGATAGGCTTGTTTCTACATGTTCATGTATGAGTTTTGCCTCCCCGGGAAAGAACGATCACACCAGTGAAGCAGTTGAATTTTGCGTGACATACTTTCCGAATGGCCTAGTGCCTTGAGTGCACTATCATATTCCACAGGGTACAGTTGAAAGAATGTCGTTGTAACTGTGGTATTGTGAGTGACACTAGGAAGTGACTGCACCTTAGCACAGCCCCGTACCGTTGGTGGTGTGGATTGACTGAGAGATGGAGTGGATGAGGGGGGAGACACATTGCGCGGCGGAGGTGGCCTCAGTAGGAAGGGTGGCCGACCCCCTCGTCGTGCCCGTGTCCTTTGTAGATCTCGTATTCCTGCCACTGTTAATATTCGAATCAGGGGGGCTTGCTCGTAGAGTCGTAGTGGGTTGGCACCCAGACGCCGATGTATTTGAAGTACAAATCTCCAAAAGAGCAGAAGGCGATCGTGCGTAAGCAATTGGGCATAGGCGCATGCCATGGTAGGACCAACGGCCGACGAGTCACAGCCAAGATTTTGCTTCAGCTTATCTGTTTTTCCTGGGTGTGCCACCAATAGCAGGTTCAGGAATGCTCTAGCAGCAGTGATGTCTCGTACTCAGGGTTCGTTTGCACCATCGAGGAGAACTGCCTCTATTGTCTAGAACGTTTCTGGTTACTGACTTAATTATTGTACTGTGAAAAAGTGAAGTTATTCAGCATGTTTATTGGTGAAAATTACATGCGTAGAGTACTAGAGTTATTTCAAGACCACCATTAGGGGTATGCATGTTTTACATGATTTTCTTTCTCGAAAATAAACCTTTCTTTTTTATCATTTTTCCAACTTTGCTGATTACTTTTGTCCTTGCTAAAAAATAATCATTATTTTGTTTTCCTTGCAACTTAATTCAAAATTCCCTTTCCTTTTTTCTTTCTTCTCTATCTTGCCTTTTTCTATTCACCGGGAGACGAGATGAGTAAGATGTGGGATGAACGAGCACCACCGAATCCTCTTTAAGAGTAAAAATTAGTCACCCACTGGCTATTCTCAAGATACTCTTTTGATGAACCCAATAATGTAAGGTCGACAATAGTACAAGACACAATCAACCCTTCTAGAGTTCTAGTACTTGGGCTAGCTGCAACCATGTCTCGCCTCATGTTTCAAAGCACGTTTGATTGTCCGCACTAGGATAAAAAAGAGGCTTTTTTTTTTGAAATTAGAGGCTTAATATTGATGCGACATTAAATGTATCGAATCATCGACTCCGTGCATGTCATGCCACCGTAGGTATGCAAATTGGATGGAAACTTTTTGACTTTTCCGTCGAGAGGCAGAAACGGAATGGACATACGGAAAAGAAATAAAATTTTGCGAAACGGGAACTAAACGACCTATTTCGGTGGAACGGCCGTAATATGGAACTTTCCCTTTTTTGCTAAGAAAAATTAGGCAGAACCCGAGACCAGACTAAAAAAGAAAATAATCTAAATCGGCATGTTTAGTCCCTATATGTTCACATATATCTCCCTCTTGACTCATTCCCATTTCGCCATTTCAGTGCCGCACTAGGATTAGGGACGATATTAGGTGCTTTTAATGTTGCCGAATTTGATAACTTATGCACACTATATTATGTAGTAATGGTATTATCTTTTATTTTAATTCATCTTAGAAATTTGATAAGTTTGTTGATTTGTTTGAGTTCTTCTGTATTATTTAAGAGAAAGTATTCTAATTTGTAGTCCGATTCTTTGCATCCGATCGAACGCTTCGAGCGTCGTTGATTTTGGCTGGATCTCAGGCGTGAGAGAGCCCAAAAAAATCTCATTAACCACTCCCTAAATCAACGCGACCCCACATCACGATAACCTCTCCTTCCGTTACCTGCTTCTTCTCTCTCCCCCACAAGGTCGTGTGCCATGAACCAACGACCACGATCCACCATGCCACCATGGCCACCCATAGCAGGAGCCGGGAAGGACGTCCACGTCGATCGAGAGCGGCGTCAGTGGCAGGACCAAGAGGGGCCTGGAGCGCAGCGGTTCCGACGTGTCCCGCGGCGTCGGCGCCGGGTCCGCCAGTGACGAGGACGACGATGGTGGGGACATTGGAGGCCGCAAGAAGCTGAGGCTATCCAAAGACCAGGTCGCCGTCCTCGAGGAGTGCTTCAAGACGCACATCACGCTCAACCCCGTAAGTCCATCCTCCTCCACGATCGATTAACTACCGATCCGCACAACCTTAATTTGCGCGGGCACCGCACTATTCGTCCATGGTGATCGATCGCATTGAGCTGATCGAGGTTTTTCTGGTGTCTTTCTAACAGAAGCAAAAGACGGCGCTGGCGAACCGGCTGGGTCTACAGCCGCGACAGGTGGAGGTGTGGTTCAGTGCGGACCAAGCTCAAGGAGACAGAGGTGGACTGCTAGTACATGAACCGCTGGTGCGAGCAGCTGGCCGACTAGAACAAGCGCCTCGAGAAGGAGGTGGCCGAGCTCAGGGCGCTCAATGTCGCGCCCCTGTCCACCGCGGCGCACCAGCAGGCATCCCCCACCGCCACGCTCACCATGTGCCCCTCATGCCGCCGCGTCGCCGCCTCGGGATCACCGGCGGCCACACCATAACAACAACAACAATGCCACCCCAAATCCAACGCCGTAAACAACATATTTCCCAGCAAGAAGACATATGTCCCTAGGTGTAACCGTGGAAGCATATTTTTGATTCGACTAAAACAATCTTTATTTCTTTAGAAACACAATTCCTGATTGTTAGAAATCCAATGATTCGTGTTGTGTAAGACCTAAATTTTACATGCCCTCGAAGCATGTTCATTAGCTATGAAGCAAATTGTCCGGTTGATGGAAATATAACATTGGCATGTTGAAATAAATTAATTAATAAGATCATTACTTATTTGTATTTGAAGCAAGTTTTCACTTCATTGGTAGCATCTTTTGGTTATCTCGGAAGCAGAACAATTACCTTTTAAACGCCCTAGAAAATGATGCTTCTATGCACCATAAACAATGTTTGTTGCCTTGTGCTTCCATGCTCGGTCGAGAATTGTAGCCGGATTAATAAATTACTTCAATTCGACATGAAATTATGCTTCCATGCATTCAAACAATAAATTAATTAGAGCTAATTAATGGTCGGATTAAAATCTGATGTGTGCGAGTTTTGTTGGAGGAGTTAGGGGCTACATTTATTCCCTGCATGCATGGAGAAGAGTCAACCACTGACTCGGCTATCCCACAGCAAATATCAAATGCATCGTGTGACTCCAAGCTGGTCCGATAGGATGCAAAGATCAGTAGTATGATGCCTAGTGGTCGCCGTCTCCCTCAACGCTAAGTGCCGCCACTTGCTAGCCTCCCTCCCAAAGAAGTACCGACTCACCATCTCACGAGGTAAAAGACAACCAGTTGTACTGAGCGGCTTCATTCGTTCATCATCGATCCTCCATGTTAGCTTACTGATCTCATTGACGAGTTGTGACTGTGGGGATTAGTTTTTTCTTGTGTTTGGTTGTCCACAATTTGTAAACTACGACCTAGGCCCAACATTAGTGATCGTGATGTACATCACATAATGGTTGAGCATGTTGTACATGCTACAACGAAAATCACGGGAAAACAAACATGATAATTAATAACCATGCAATTTTGTTGACCCTTTGCAATGCACGAGCATTTAGATATTTTACTAAATTATAATCTATCGTGATCGATTGATGATGATATCACGTGAATGAAAACCAGAGATCCATGTAACCCACGAAACATATGTGAACAAAAAATCAATGAAACTAGGGTCCCACGACACATAAACCAGCAATCCAGTGTAACCGATTTTACAAAAATCTCGGAAATAGTAATATAGCAATATGAAAAGGAACTGAAGGGAAAAAAAATATCATTTAACGAGGCATGATATTTGTATTCAACTTTATTAAAAGATAAATAATAATATGCAAATTGGGTCCTAATTAAAATACATTATTATAATGTATTTATACTGAACTTTTTTACTTGTTTATAACTCACTAACAATTAAAGTTAATGTACATTCGTGTAACACTTATGCACAATCACATTATGGAGATAAAGTATGATTTTCTTTGTTATACAATGTTAACCATTAGTCTACAAAAGGAACGATTTTAAACCATTGTCTGCAATAGAAATTACATTACTTGTTTCCTTTCTATTTTTCATTAAGAACCTTTCATTAAATCGAATATCTGAAATTGAAAAAAGACATCACATGCTTTTATTGATTAGGTTATCATACTGTGTATTTATGTCTCCCTGTATAGTTGAATTTACAAATAATATATCATGGCTGCGAGTTCTGGACTCATGGTTGAACAAATATCTGAAAGTTCTAGAGTTTGTGAGGTGCTTACAATTGGTTTATCCTTGAGTCATTAGATTGCATGTCAAAATTTTGATGTAGCAGACCCATTAGCAATATCCTAGGTCCGCCGTCTCGTTTCCACCAAGGTGCGGCGCACAATGCACCATCCTTGTCTCCTTGAGTAGTTGAGTCGTCGGCTCGGCAGATCGGTTATGTGCATTGTACATGCATAGTTTTGGGTCTTTCGCGAGGTACCTTATCATGCCAATCACGCATGCATCCATGTCTGTGTTGCATGTCTAAATGGGAGACCGGCTGCATGTCAAATCGGAGCGGCAAGCTAATGCTGCCACCACAAAAGCTCTTGATCGTAATCATTTTGCTTATTAAGAATCGGCTTTTGTATGGTATGACACATGATTGGATATCTGTCGTCAGAAAAGACAAACATTTCTACTCTCTTTCGTCTAGCCTCTACTAAGTTCCCGGCAGAAATAATAAAGCTCTTCCATTTTCTAAAGGACAACCACATAAGTGATGCTAGAATATATAAATAGGCGAAATTCAATTCTTCAATACGAAAGGCGCATCCACGAGAGGACGACAGCCGTACGTCGGACGATCCATCCAACGAAGAACACGTATATGGTTTCTGTGGCAGAGAGTTTTGGCAGAAGTGGTGGTCGAATTATCCGATTGAACAAGTGGTTAAGACTGTTCAGGTGCCGGTTTGCATGGTCACACACTGGCCATGGCAAACGAGGTTAATCCGCGGGTTTCGGAGGTCGTTTTCTCCGACCTTAATTTGCATGCGACTCCTGTAGATGCTTTGTCGGCTCCTTAATTCCTGAACGGGAGGCTGTTCTCTTGTGAGGAGCTAAATCATCTTCGTGTAATCGTTGCTGGCCATGCAATGTTGGTTTTGCACTCCACTTGCCAACGGAATGTCAAGACGCCCCGTCATAACGATCCATATATTCTCTGTAGCATGAACGATAAAATGAACACAAGTTTGGGACTAAAAAAAGAGACTGACTTTGTTCCGGCCCGTGTGGTGCAGATAGAACCAGCAAATATTGGCGTGACACAAGACACCAGTTTCCATTACTGAATAGAAATCGTAATACTAATAATGAACAGATCGACGTGGTTCCAATTATTTTCATCATTTGAATTGAGGTAAGAGCTAGCAAGATTTAACACTCAATAATCAGTTAGATCGAACATCTGCAGTTTTACCTGATCGGTCTAATCCTGGCCCCTACTTTTGGTGTTGAGTTATGATCCAAATTCAGTCTCATGTCTATATAGATAAAATGCCAACTTCTGCCAGAGCGGAACGAGCGTTCCTGGTAGGATTGGACCAAAGCATAACGGAATAGTGAAATGTTGGTGGCCGGCGCCCGTTGTTTTCTCTCTCTTGTCTTTAGAGGGTTTTCACCCAAATCTTATGTCTCATATGTTTGATCTTGTTCGTCATTTCTATTACCCATCGTCTATAACACTTCCTCTACAGGTTGAAAGCATCACATCATGGTTGAATTTTTGTGGTGCTAATTCCATACGGGTAGTTGAGCTCGGGGGGCCTGGTGAGAACTGAGAACCATTGATCTATATAATCTTCATTGGTCATACATGTTTCGACATTGTTAACTTGACGAAGGTATTACATGTAAATTGCACTTTTTTTGCTCTTGAGGGTGAAAACACATGATCTAGTTTCTGTACTCGATCTGGCAACGATGACACTATTGTGATTGATGTTGGTTACGGTGTGACTTAAATCTTCGTTTTATGTATTTTTTTTGAAACACAGTACAGACGCAGATGCTCACAAACACGCACGTACAAACACCCCTATGACCGCACACACGCAAACCCTACCCCTATGAGCACCTCCGAGAAACTGGTCCGGCATATGTTGAGGTTGACGAAGTCAACACGGGCGACTCGCTGTTGACGGGCACGTCACCTACCACTGAAATCATAGCGCTGGTTAAATCCTGTAAAATCCAGAAGAGTGTGAGCACCCATGCCAAATCTGTGATTTGAACCTGGGTGGGCTGGTTCTACCACAAGGAACCAAACCAGTTGAGCTAGACTCACTTCACATGTATTTAATAATTTAGCGGTGTGCATGATCGATTTTTCAAATTGCTCATGATATTGAGTCGTTGCAGACGTGGAATGTAGTTGACATCTTCTTACAATTAATATATTGCCCTTTATATCCAAAAAAGATACCAAACATGAAGCAACCAATGACTGCTTTTTTAAGTGACCAATGTAGGGAGGCACAAAATCAGAGAAAAATTGAAAGGTATGACTATTAATATATAGAGTTATATATTACCATCCAAAAAAATATACCAACCATGAAGTAACCAATGAGTGGATTTGAAGCGTCGTCAATGTATTCACCAATGCCCTGCGCCCCACTGGGCAGGCATCAAATCAATCCTGAGTTTCCTCGCTGCTCACTAGTCAAACGTTGGATTCACTTGACATTAGGAGCATGACAACATGTCACTTCACCAACTGGTTGTACGTACGTGGTGCGAACTAGAGGAGAAGAGCAGATGTATATGCAACCCCGGGTGGGTTCTCAACACTCTCAACAGTGAACCCACCGGTTGCTGGAGTCCAAATTGTCATGCCGAGGTATGAAAGTCTCCTGCGTCTGAGGACGGAAAGGAGGAACTAGTTTGTCTTGAGCCATTCCTTCCATGTAGTGGCACAACTCTCTCACTTTATCTTTCGGAGAATTGTTTCCCTTGTTCTGCTTTGTCGATGCACGCAGCGCTGAAGCCTGAAGTGCGTCTGTGCGCGCACGCATGAGCGAGTGCGCTATTTTTCTTCGGTTGCAAGGGATATGAGTTTAATGATCAACCTATGCAATAAAAAAGTCTGTGTTCATCGCTTGAATACCAAGTGTCGGCTTGGTGTCTGGAGTTCAGGGCATTGAGCCAGCCCATGTGGGTTGGAGTCGCAGGTGAAGCAATCGGACTCAACAAGGTGCTATCCGCGATGAAAAAAAAAAATCCTCTGGAGAGGGCTCATCTATCTAACACCGTACATCCAAGGGAGGTATTCTCCCCCCACTCCTGTTGGTCAACATTTGTGTTCATCGCTTGTTGAAGATGGCAGAATTTCACTCCCCTTTAAAAAAAAAACAACTTAATATGAGGATCTGAATTGCTTCCACAGATAGTAAAAATTTGTACGCTAATTGAAACGTAGAAAAGGAAGATCTTTATAATATGTTGTATGAATGTTTAAACCATCTTCACCGGCGCCCCCGAAAATGTGGCTGGCAACCCCATATGGTAGCAGCTTTGGAGCGCAGGGACATTTTTCTAGACCGATGAACTGGCTGCCGCAACCGAGTTTGTCGTTAAAAAATCCACCAATTTAAAGGAATTTTGTTTGTTTTCGATTCAGTTTTTTTAAAGATTCGTTTCTTTCATCTGGTTTTATCAATTTTTTTTTGGTGTAAACATTTTTCGATAAAGGGTGATTTATTACTTAAAATGTTAATCCGACAAAACATAACAAGGCATGCCATTGCAGACTGCAATATACTTTTCTTCCTATTACTGCATTTTTTCGACCATGCGAATCAAGTAGGTCCAGTCCAAATTACTATAGGAGTATACCAGATGATGTCATGAATTTATGGCAATAACAATAACTTTTGCTCACATACATTTATGATGTATGCCTATGTGATTACTTTTAAATACTTATATTATGTTTTACCTATAGTCGTTAGGTTTTAATTAGTATATTGCGGTGTCCAATCAGTAAAGGGAAAATTGTTGATTATATTGGGTCCTAACCACTTAGCACTAAGCCAAAAACTTTTGTTTACGACACTCATTGTGCTGGATTAGAACTAGTGGAATCATAGATATACCCTTATTTTTCTTTCTTGTTGTTCCTTTTTGTTCTCTTTTATGTGGACATGGTAGAATCATCAATGACAACAACCTTAACCTCCCCAATAAAGTAGTAAATTTTAGGGCGTGCAACTATATATCACTAAATAACTCACTTGGTGGCAAACCAGCAGCACTTGACTGAACAAGAGGTCAAAATGTTGCTCCCGTTTTGTGCATTCTGAAAGGTAAAGGTGAACGCTGCTTGCTATGCTAACCAGACATATCCTGCAAAGAGCCAATATATATGCACCTCCTTTAGATGTGGGTTATTTTGAAGTGGTATGATGTCTCTTTTTTCAAGAAACCACAGCTTCCTTTGACAAAAGTAAACACCGTCGGCAAGTGCAGAAAGGACTCTGCAATGCAAAGTTGAAAGATCATTTTTTTCACCTTGTTGTGGGCGATGTTTTCTACCCCTTCCCCCGAAGAAGTCAACCTCTTGCACCTCCCAAAAATGTGGTGGTTTTGTCACAGCTTTTGCTCGACATCTAGTCGAATGGAAGGCCTCGCGTGCGGCTCCGGAAAGCATGTGCGATCCCTATAGTGTGATTTTCCACCGTCTGAAATGCACTGACATGGTAATTCACCTCCAGATAAGTAATCACCAAGAAAATGGTGAAAGCGTATCGTGATTATTTTGGTAAAAAGCGTATGGTAAAATTGCTGATAGGAACACAGTAACCACTGCACCGGATGAAAAAGGAAGAACCTCCTATAAGATTTTTACTACTAGAAGCAATTACTTGAGATGTTGAGGTAAGATAAGAACCAACCAGTCAGGGTACAAGAAGCCGATTGTGATCGTGATGCCGCACTATAAAAACTCACAAAGATGTGCTACTTATACCTACTAATAAAAGAAACAGCCCTCGTGGAGTCGTGGTCGAACAAAGACTGGGTACTGTTCCCTGTGTTTTCTGCTGTAATCGTCTGCAGTGGCACACACTGTTCTTCAAGCTCAGACTATGATTACCAGAGCATCAAAGATGCTGGACTGAACCCCAGCGTCGCATTCTGGTCACCCATAGCTCGGCTCTAGTGCAGGCCACTGTTGCCATTACTAGCACATCCCAGCGACGGGAAGAGACGACGATGTGGTAGATGCGCGGATCAATCGCGGTGCGCGAAGCTGGATAGCTTGCCCTGCACTGCATCTTCTTCCATGACCAGATCACCTGCAGATCTAGTAAGGCATCGCCTTTTCGACGACGGTGGTGCAACTTCGCGGAAGAAACACGAGAGCTAGCGAGCATGCACGCACGTAGTCGGGTGGTGGAACCGTGGGAGTGGAGGCCAGCCGTGCCGTGCCCCGGGAACCCGTAACTGGCTTCCACTTGTCGACGAGGCGACGAGAGAGATGGTGATATCGACCCCGGCTCGTGGGAAAATGACACGATCTTGTAGGTTGAGTTTGATCGATCGGTCGTCTCCTCCTTTTCCATTTTTCAATACAGTCGGAAAGGCGCAATCCCCTGGCCATATGTGGGTTAATTAGATAATGCTCTGCTGCAGCTGACACGATTACAACGTGTTGCTTCATCAGCATACAGGTTTATTGCACGGCACTAACCCTGGCCTGGAGGTTTTTGATCTCTATCTGCTGGGCAGCCGAAGCCATGGGCCATACTTCACGTAATCACGCGAGCTAGCATAGTGTTCAGAATGTTAACATGATCGGGTTGTGCAGGATGGCTTTCTAGTGCCGGACATGGTTCAAATTTTCGTTGAAGAGTCACCTGATGAGGTTCCGTTGGCTCTAGTGCCGCCTTCGCTTGCTGAGATCAACGTTGGCATCATGGAGGGTGCCATTCAGGTGATGCTAGCCAGCCTGCGGTGCTACAGGGATGGATGGATGACGTTTTCTCGGAGGAGAACGAGCGGCCCTGTCGGTTGTTGCTGGTTGATTTGGGGGAGATTGGAGATCTGTTGTGCAATGACGGGCTTGTCGACACAGATGAGGATGTCGTGGTTGCTGATGCGATGTTGCTGCAGCTCGTGCCCGGCCTCGCTGAGCTGACTCGAGAGGTGATGTTGATGGACGACGCGGTGCAGACGCACGAAGGGGAGGGCAATGCCGTTCCCAGTTCGGACTCCGCTCGGTTGCCCGATCAGGGGGAACATGTTGGGGAAGAGGAGGCCGGGAAGAAGATAGAGATGGGCACCGCCTCGCCGGTGCGGACTGGCCCTGAGCAGCAGGACGTGGAGGTGGGTGCACCTCTATGCCCCTTGTCGAGCTTCCTCGCCCAGATCACGGTGCCGCTCGCGACCACCATCTTGGGCACGCCGGCCACGACGTTAGCCTCTGAGGTGGAGGTGGCGGCGCCGTCTGTGTGGAGGAGCGGTAGGCTCGCTAAGCTGCATCCGAATGGCGCCAACATCGAGCAGTTGGCCAGGGAGACCGTGGCGCACCGTATTGGCTCACTGCCTGAGGAGGCCCTCTCGGGGCGCCGGCGAGAGGACTTCTTGGCCTTATTAGATGTCTCGGGCCAGCCCTTCTCGGAGCAGGCGATAGCGGCTATCGACGACCTCGTCCTAGCCATGAAGAAGACCAAGAAGAAGAAGCCGACGCCAGGGACCAGGATGGAGTGGCAGATGCCACCGGGGGTGTCTTGTTGATGAAGCTCATTATGTTTGGGCACTCCCCCTTGCGTTCTTTGGGAGGAAGGGGTGTAGAGCTGCTGCTAGGAATGCCTTCGGAGGTGGCGGATTTGGTGTGGTAGGAGTTGGCGATGAGGTCTTTCGCCCACACACAAGATGCTAGAGACTAGCTTTTGTTATTTTTTCTTGTAGAGGGATTTTCCCTAACTCAAAATTCTGTACATAACACTCTATTCTATGCAATCGGATGGCGGATTCGACCGCCTTAAACTTAAAAAAAAATCACTGATTAGAAAGAAGGATCATCCGGTTTATAAGGGAAATGTACTAGATCTAAAAACCCTACAAGACTTACTTAATTAAAAGAGGACCGAGTAAGAACCACTCCCTAACAAAGACAACGCCAACACACGACACCTAGAGCAAGAAGGCCGAGTCAGCTAGCAGACTTGAATAACACATCGCCAAGGAGGCTTTGACTTCGGTTACAATGCGACCCGCATGCGCACGCCATGGAAGGGGGAAAAACTAGCTCCGCTAGCCGCATTGGGTGGCCTCTCGAGCAAACTCAAAGCAATGCCTCCAACGAGGGAACGTCATAAAGATGACGCCTTTGGTCGGACAAAACGGGCCGAGCGATTCCCATGTTGCTCGTGGAAGAGAGAGTATGGTCCTCGCCGAGACCACAACTCCAAGAAGGGGACGACACCCATGGGTGCCTCTGTCGTCGGTGTCAAAGTAGGAGCGGAAACGATAGCCCCGTTGGGGGCATCGGGTTCATGTTATATAGCAATGGAAGCCTCATCGAGGGCTTGTACATGATTTATACATGTAAATATACAAATATGTCTAACAGCCGGTACGTAGCAAGGATTTCTCCCGGCCAAGCAAACCTCTCGAGATCCACTGTTGCATACCTGAAACAGAGATGGTAACCACCACCACAACGAGAAGATGTGGATGTTCCTCTTGAAGAAGATAGGGGACCCCCCGCATCCGTCGGCATGGGCAGCACTCACCTTCTTGCACGGCTGACCTCACTTCTAACTAGGTTGACAAGCTATCGGCACCTTACCGCTTTGCCCGCTTCCCAGCAACGGATGGGAGGATGCAAACCGGAGCTGACAAATCTCCTTCTAGGCTCACGACCATTTCGTCCTCACCGTGCCTTGCCGTAGCACTACCTCGCTTGCTGTCGATCCTCTATCCTATTGATACGTCCAAAACGTATCTACTTTCCCAAACACTTTTGCTATTGTTTTACCTATAATTTGTGTGATATGGATGCAACTAACACGGACAAACGCTGTTTTCAGCAGAATTGCCCTGGTGTCTTATTTTTGTGCAGAAATTCAACTTTAGGAAAAATACCACAAATAATGCCAAAGTCCTTATTTTTCCCGAAGACCCACGAAGCCGGAAGACCTCACGGAGAGGGGCCACGAGTCAGCCAGATGAGGTGGCGGCGCGGCGGGCCCCTAGCCGTGCCAGCACCCCATGAGGGCGACATGGCCACCCCCTCGGGTCGCCCTCTCGGATATAAGGTCCTCCTGACCTAAAAACGACGGAGGGTTGGACACTTTTCCCAGAAACATCTCCGTACGCCGCCGCCACCTCGAAACTCAATTCGGGGACCAAAAGTCTCTGTTTCGGCACCATGCCGGGACGGGGAATCGAAGGGGATCATCGGCATCGTCATCACCAACGCATCTCCATCAACCATCCATGTTTCCCCGTAAAAAAAAACCATCCATGTTTCCCCCATCCATGTGTGAGTAATCCACCACTGTAGGCTCAAGGGGATGGTAGGGATTGGATGAGATCGTTCATGTAATAGCTGTAATATCATTAGGGCATGGTGCCTAGTATCCGTTATCGGAGTTTTACGTCGTTGTTGCAACTTGTTATGCTTAATGCTTAACACTAGGGCCCGAGTGCCATGATTTCAGATCTGAACATGTTATTGTATCATGAAGATAATTGTTGTTTTATATCATATCTATGAGTTGTATACCTATATTATTATCCGGAACCGAAGGCCCCAAAGTGAATTGGTACAAGCGGAGGGGATGGCTGTGATGTGAGGACCACGTGAGTTTACAGTGTGTTAATACTTTGCTTCGGTACTTTATTAAAAGGAGTACCTTAATTACTAGTAGATTCCCTTGAGGCCCTGATACGTCTCCAACGTATCCATAATTTCTTATGTTCCATGCTATGTTATATCATCTTATTACATGTTTTATATGCATTTCATATAGTTTTATGCATTTTCTGGGACTAACCTAACAAGATGCCAAAGCGCCAGTTCCCTGTTTTCTGCTGTTTTTGGTTTCAGAAATGTACTTAAGGAAATATTCTCGGAATTGGAAATAAAACATCCTGGAATTATTTTTGGAAAAGGAACGTTCCAGAACACCGAAGACGAGACGGAGAGGACCCACGAGGCGCCGTCACCACCCCGTGGCGCAGGTCCCATCCTGGCCACGCCAGGAGGTGGTGTGGGCCCCTCAGCCGTCCACCGACATCGCCCTTTCGCCCATAAATAGCCCCTGGCCTAAAAACAATCGGAGAATATTCAGTTTTTCTTCCAAGGGTCCCGAGCCGCCGCCATCGTTAACACCACTTCGGGAGAGGTCAGAACTTCTCCCCGACACCCTGCCGGGAGGGGGAATCGTCCCCGGAGGCCTCTACGTCGCCATGACCGCCTTCAGACTGATGCGTGAGTAGTCTACCCTTGGACTACGGGTCCATAGCAGTAGCTAGATGGTTTTCTTATCCTCTTGTGCTATCATGTATAGATCTTGTGAGCTGCCTATCATGATCAAGATCATATTTATGTAATTCTCCATATTGTGTTTGTTGGGATCTGATGAATATTGAGTACTAAAGTTATTGCTTCATAATATGTCATGTGTGTGCTATTTAATGATCTTGCATGCTCTCCGTTACTTGTGTGTGCTTTGGCCAAGTAGATGCTCGTAACTCCAAGAGGGGTATTTATGCTCGATAGTCGGTTCATGTCTCTATTAAATCTGGGGCAGTGACAGAAAGCTCTAAGGTTATAGATGTACTGTTACTAATAGGGATAAAACAATAGTACTTTGTCTAAGGATGATGTTACTTATTTACTTTACACACAGTGCTTAAGGCGATAATCTGTTGCATGCAACTTAATACTGAAAGGGGTGCAGACGCTAACCGGAAGGTAGATTATTAGTCATAGATGTGGTTGGAACGGTCTATGTAAACATCATAACGTTAGTATATGCATTGGGTTGCTCATCATTATTCTGTCAATTGACTAGCTGTAATTTGTTTACCACTCATGGATGAATGTTATTATTATTTATGGAAAGACACCACTTGTGAGCTGTGGACCCCGGTCCTTCCTATTAATATGATAAAATCACAACTGCAAACCTGTTACTTTATGCAAACAAACATCTTTCTTCCACACATATGTTTAATATTTTGTTGCAGCAAGCCGGTGGGATTGACACCCTCACCGTTGAGTTGGGACAAAATACTTTGATTGTTTGTGTGCAAGCTCCACGTTCGTTGCTGACACTGGTGTGGCGCCGTGCCAACGTCGCTGCTAACAACCTCGGGGGAAACGTTCATCTCCTACTGGTTCGATAACCTTGGTTTCATAACTGAGCGAAAACTTGCTGCTGCACTACTTCACACCTTCCTCTTGGGGTCTCACAACAACACACGCTCGTGCTCATTAAAGGATTTTCTGGCGCCCGTGTAGTGCATCAAGATTTTCTGGCGCCGTTGCCGGGGAGTTGAGCATTCCTTCACGAGGGAAGTTTTCGGAGTTCCAATCTTTTTATTTTGTTATTGTCTTGCTTAGTTTATTTTTATTACTGTCTTGTTTGCTTAATATCAAAAATACAAAAAAAAAGTTACTTGCATGACTTTTCTTATTTCGGTTGTGTTATTTATTTTCAGTTTTGTTGCTCTTTGTTTTTTTGGTTTGTGCTATTTTCTTTAATATTGTTTATTTCGGGTTGTTATTTAAATTGCTAAAATGTGTTCCGCTGAAAATACTAAGTTGTGTGACTTTACAAGCACCAACAATAATGATTTTATATGCACACCTATTGCTCCATCTGCATCTAAAGCTGAGTTCTTTGAAATTAAACATGCTTTATTGAACCTTGTATGAGAGAGCAATTCTCTGGTGTTAGTTCTGATGATGCTGCTGCCCATCTAAATAACTTTGTTGAATTATGTGAAATTCAAAAATATAAAGACATAGATGGTGATATCATAAAACTGAAATTATTTCCTTTCTCCTTGAGAGGAAGAGCTAAAGAATGGTTGCTTTCACTGCCTAGGAATAGTATTGATTCTTAGATAAAATGCAAAGATGCTTTTATAGGAAAATACTATCCTCCTGCTAAGATTATATCTCTAAGAAGTAGCATCATGAATTTTAAACAACTAGATAACGAACATGTTTCTTAAGCTTGGCAAAGAATGAAATCTTTGATAAAGAATTGCCCAACCCATGGACTGACTGCTTGGATGATCATCCAAAACTTTTATGCATGACTAAATTTTTCTTCAAGATACTTATTGGATTCAGCTGCTGTAGGCACCTTTATGTCCATCACTTTGGGGGCTGCAACAAAACTCTTGGATGATATGATGGTGAATTATTCTGAATGACATACGGAGAGGACACCTCAAGGTAAGAAGGTAAATTCTGTTGAAGAAACCTCCTCCTTGAGTGAAAAGATTGATATTATTATGTCTATGCTTGCTACTGGTAAATCCCATATTGATCCCAATAATGTTCCTTTAGCTTCTTTAGTTGCACAAGAAGAGCATGCTGATGTAAACTTTATTAAAAGCAACAATTTTAACAACAATGCCTATAGGAACAACTATGATAATAACAACTATAAGCCATATCCTCCTAATAATGGTAACTCTTATGGTAGTTCTTATGGTAATTCTTACAACAATAATAGGACTACCACCTATGAACTTGAAACCATGTTAAAAGATTTTATCACTACACAAACTTTGTTTAATAAAACTGTTGAGGAAAAGCTTGGGAAAATTGATATTCTTGCATCTAAAGTTGATAATCTTGTCCTTGATGTTGATATTTTAAAATCTAAAATAATGCCTACTGAAACTAAAGAGTGTAATCCCTTTGCTAAAATTAATGCCATCCAAATTCAAATTGATGAAAATGTTAGGATGATGGCTCAATTACATGCTAGATGGGAAAGAGAGAGAGAGAACTAGGGAAGGCTAATATTGTTATTTTTTTTACTATTACTACCTCTGAAAATAATGGTTTTTCACATGTTAGTAAGCCTCCTATTATCAATGGTAACATAGTTGGTGTAAGAACACGAGAGAAGGTGGTTCGGTTTGCTTTGATGATAATAATTTTGATTTTGATAATTGTAATATCTCTGAAGTTATTGAGTTCTTGCAAAAATTGGCCACAAGTCCTAATGCTAACTGTCTTAATTTGGCTTTTACTACTCATATTACAAATGCTCTCATCAAACCTAGGGAAGATAAACTAAGACTTGAAGCTTCTACCCCTAAGAAGTTAGAAGATGGTTGGGAGCCCATCATTAAAATGAAAGTATATAAATTTTATTGCAATGCTTTGTGTGACCTTGGTGCAAGTATTTCTGTTATGCCTAAAAAGCTCTATGATATGTTTGATTTGCCACAACTGGAACATTGTTATTTGGATGTTTTTCTTGCTGATAATACTTTAAAGAAACCTTTGGGGAAGATCAATGATATTCTTATTATGTTTAATAATAACCTGGTCCCCGTTGATTTTATTGTCTTGGATATTGAATGCAATTCATCTTGTCCAATTGTGTTGGGAAGACCTTTTCTTAGAACTGTGGGTTACCAATTTCCACTCAATAAAGGTATGGAACACTTCCCTAGGAAAAGAATTGAGCTACCTTTTGATTCTATTATTCATTCAAATTATGGTGTTAATGCTTCATCTCTTGATAATAGTTGACTTTCACTTTTTGTGCCTAGCTCAAAGGCGTTAAACAAAAGCGCTTATGGGAGACAACCCACTTTTATTTCCTGTTATTTTATTTTATTTTGCTTGTGTCAAGAACTTGTCCTACTCTGTAGCAATTCTTTTTATCTTTATTTTATCGCAATGTTGTGTCAAGTTAAGTCTCTAGTTGAAAGTTGATGCTAAATTTTAATTTCTGCGCATAAACAAATTTCTGCTGTTAACCGTTAAATTCATATCAATTCACTGGAACTTCAACAAAATCTGTCTTTTTGTGTGCATAATCCTCAGATGTATACGTAACTTTATTAGTTTTGAGTTTTATGATCTGAGCAAGTTAAGTGACCCCAAAAAATTCGTCTTTACAGACTGCTCTGCTTTTGACAGATTCTGCCATTTATTTTGTAATGCCTCTTTTGCTATTTTGATTGGATCTTTTATCCTATTAAGTATCAGTGGCTGTAGCTAATGTCGAGTAGCATTGTGTATTAATTGTGTTCTTACATAATATCATAATTGTTTGTGCATTAACCCTCTAATGAAGTTACTCTAAGTTTGGTGTGGAGGAAGTTTTCAAGGATCAAGAGAGAAGGATGATATAATGTGATCAAAAGGATAATAACGCCAAATCTTGGGATGCCCCGGTGGTCCACCCCAATATAATTCAAGAATACTTAAGCGTCAAAACTTGGGGATGCCCAAGACATCCCCTTCTTTATCGACAAACTATCAGGTCCTTTCTAGTGAAACTATATTTTAATTCCGTCACATCTTATGTGCTTATCTTGAAGCATCTGTTTTTTTTTATTTTTTTTATTTTTTTTATTCTCTGAATAAAATGGATCCTAGCATTCTTTTGTGTGGGAGAGAGACACGGTCCGCTTTTTCTTATGAATACTCGTATTTTTCACTTATATTCGTTGAGTATTCTTTTCATGTTATTGTTTGCTTTCTAGCTCTTGTTTTTCATGCATCTCTTGCTACAACTGTTAGCTTTGTTATATTATACTCTCATATCTCATTTTTAATTACTTGGAGAGTTTATTGTCGGGGGGCTGCCCCCCGGGTAGGGGCAGATCCCGGTATAATACAATAAGGTGCCAACAGTACCTGACCTTTGGCGAGAGCAAGGGACACCTCCTGATGTACTGAAAGGGCAGCTTGACCCTTGAACGCTGGTAGAGGACAAAGCGCCTCCTGGCAGGCGCAAGGGTCAGGTCTCGCAGCTATAAATAGACACCCCCGGCCCTCACAATCGCAGCACAAACATGAGCGGGTGGTTTCTCTAAGAACTAGCTTCTCGAAGATGTCTTTGCTGATAGGCTAAGATATCTTTGGGAGGCTAGGCCTAGAGATACTCATCCTGAGACGAGCTCGGACGTATCCGGAAAGGGTCCCGAGTCTCGTGGTCCGAGGTGACTCCCGGAAGAAGGTGTACTCGGTTTTACCGGATAGGTTATCCGGGTGGGAACTAACCGGAATGTATGTCTCGGTCTTGATCTTATGCAGAAGAGGCTCACAATGGCAAGCGAGGAGGTAGCCGGTGTGAATGGTCCCGGTCGACCGTCAACGGTCTGTAACAGGCTTTTCCGCCTGATGCGGGAAGAAGTACATTTCCGCCTGACATGGAAGCATGGTCACCTCCCGCCTGACACGGAAGCATGGTCACCTCCCGCCTGACACGGAAGCATGGTCACCTCCCGCATGACACGGGAGCGCGTCAGCCGGTACGATCGTGGTACGACAAGACCTGACATGCCTAGCCCGGCAATCCGGAAAAGGCTATCCGGGATGGGCAAAGACATGTCTTGTCTCTGACAAGGGGACAATGATGATGCAGGAGGGCGCCTGCCGTCCTTATCGCGATGATGACGAAGGGGCTACGCCGGATAGCCCGGCGACTAGGTCGCAATAGCCGGTGACGGCATGCCGGCTAGGCCTGTCCGGTGGGGCCAAGCCAATTTAGGGTTTCCGGCCCTCCTGGCCGGAGCTCTATAAAATGCGCCATAACTGCTCCTGAGAGGGAGAGACCAACTTGAGAGCCAAAACTATAGTCACATTTACTCCTTCTCACCTCGAGTTCATCTAGTTCTTTGTACTCCTCCCTTTGAGAGATCTTGTAGCAAGTTGTAGCTCTTGTAACACAAATATATAGAGAGGAAAGGCAGGAGTAGGAGTGTTACCTCCTCACGAGGGCCCTGAACCTGGGTATATCGTGTGTGTGTTGTGTGCCTTCGTGCATTTGTTCTTGTTTGCTAGATCTTCCCCCTCGCGCTTTGTTCTTATTTCCTGTTCCTTGGAGATCTCGGTTTTACCGGGATCCTCCCCGTGTGAGCTCCTCAGCTCGCTATCCCTCCCCGGATCCACCAACGTCCATCGGCCCCACAAATTAGCCATCCTATGGCATCTGCCGTGACACCACCACGACAGTTGGCGCCCACCGTGGGGCAGACAGTGGCGTTGGCTGGTGTACACATCCGGACGGGCTCCCCCGTTCATTTCGACATTCGGGTTCTCTCTGGCCTAGTCGTAAGGCTAGGGGAGATGGACTTCGTCTGCGACAATGCAGGGTGCTTCCGGAACAGACCGTTTCCGGTGAACGGATGTCTCATCGACTTCGGTGGTTTCACCACCTACGTGGCCACCGAGGTTGTCTTTAGCTACCCGGACGTAGTACTGGAGGCTGAGGACCCTCCCATGCTCTGCGCTGCTCGGGGTATGCGTGCCGGTCGCCCCCCGAGTTGCGTCGCGGTGGTGATGGTCGGGGCAACCGAGGAGGAGTACCAGGACGCAGACGGCGATACCGGGAGCGGTCTCCCTCGTTTGGCCAAACCCCCGCAGGAAAGACCTGCAGCTCGAGATGGCGATCCGCAGCCGCCCCAGCCACGGCGTCGCCCGGATCCCCTCTCGGGGCTGGTGGCCAAATTGGCAGTTCCTGTGGCTGCTGAAGCGGATACCCAGGCCACCTCGGCTGAGTTGGAAGAGCAGCGGAGGTTGCTACTCGCCGAAGCGCAGGAGATCGCCGAGATCCGTCGCGAGCTCAATGCTAGCCTCCGGGAGTACAATGCTGCTCACGGATTCCCTAAGATAGACTCCCGGGAGAAGCGCATCGCGGATCTGCGCAAGAAAGGAAGATTGGTGAATGAGGAGCTGGCTGGTGGAGCCACCACCAGTAACACAGGAAGTCGGATTTCCGCGGGGAAGCCGGTGTACAGCTCACCGACGAAAACCCTTAGGGCCGCCGAAGCCGCCATGGACGAGTTGGCGGGGTTATCCGGTGAGGCCCTGCGCAAGCAGCAGGAGCGGGTAAACGAGTTGGTGATCGAGGCCAATCGTCAGAATCTGGCCTTCAAGAAGAAGAACCCCGGGGCAGGGTCCCAGGTGCACTCAGCCAGACCCAATAGCCAGAAATCGGATGGGGAGGCCTCTTCCCCGCATCCGAGCAGAAGCAAGAGCAAGAGCAAGAGCCGGAGCCGGAGTCGAGGTTCCGGGAAGAACAAGCAGCTACAGACCTATGATCCGGCCTTCGCCGGCATCCAGCAAGCAGGGCAAGCCGGACAGCGTAACTCGGGGCAGGCGGGAAGTACCCGTGGGGATGGTAACCTGGGTGCAGGAAATAATAACCCGGTTGGCCGTGGTAATCCACCCCGGAACCCTCCTCATGTTCAGGGAAACCCACAGAGGGAGGTCGCCTCCGTTCCCCAGCAGGCCGTGATCCCTGTACAGGACAGGCTCAACGATGGCAACTCGAGGCTGCAACAGCTTGGGTATCAGCCAGACGAGAACCCTTTGGGATCTCGGATAGGAACCAGGCAGCTGAACCCGGCAGACGCCAGATTCCGGCTCGACCGGATTCATCAATCCGAGTTGGTGGAAGAGCAAGGACCTCCGGGACCTGCATGCTTCGGACCTCGGATCATGCGGGAACCTCCTGTTCGGAACTTTCAGCTCAACCGAGGTGCCAAGACCTATGACGGTAGCAAGAAGCCGGAGGACTGGCTAACCGACTATGTAACTGCAGTAAGCATAGCCGGTGGAAACAGAAGATGGGCGGTACGTTATGTGCCGCAGATGTTGGAAGGACCAGCCCGGATATGGTTGAACAACTTGAGAGCTGGCAGCATAGACTGCTGGTTAGACTTTGAGGAAGCATTCATCAGCAACTTCACCAGCACGTACAAAAGGCCCAACAGGCCTCAACAACTCGCCATCTGTAGGCAGAGGAGTAATGAGACTGACCGGGAGTACCTTACCTGGTGGAGCAATATTCGCAACTCTTGCGAAGGGGTGGTAGAGGCACAGGCCATCTCCTGGTTTGCACAAGGCTGCCGGCATGGCTCAATGCTGTGGCAGAAGTTGCAAAGAAAGATGCCAACAACCTTGGCAGAGACCATGCGCATCGCCGATACCTATACGCTTGGAGATCCCATGCAACCCCTGGTGGATGTCGGTGACTCCAACAGGAGGAATGCGGGACCTCAGCGTTCAGGACCGAGCATGAGCCATGATCGCCAGGAATTCGGCCACAAGAGGAATCAGCCCGAGTACCACCATGCCGCGCAACATGTCGCAGCAGTAACCCGGGAGCAGGAGGATGCCGGCAACAGCCAGCGTCAAAAGACAAGTGGCCCGACTTGGGGTCAGAGTCAGGAGGTGCAAAAGACCTAGGTGGAGCAAAAGAAGCCCTTGACATATGAGGAAATGCTGAACAAGCGATGCTGCTACCATACTCTGGAGGCCAACAAGCCCGCAAACCATTCTACTCGGCAGTGCAGCTGGTATCAACGCACGTTGCAGGAAGGCAGCTCGGGAGCTATTCGCCAGGGTGCTCCGGCATCTCGGCCCAATATCCCGAGACCTCCTCCTCCGACATCGGGAGCCAATGCTGTTCGACTTCCCCCTCCTCCGAGAGGACCCCCACCTCGGCCAGTGAATGTGGTGCATGCCCGGAACGACAACGGTAACCAAGCCGGACACCAGCAGAGCAACTACCGGGAGGCACATCAAAGCTATGTGGTCTTCGTAACCGAACCCACTGACCGAAAGAGTGTGCGGCAGCGTGCCCTGGAGGTGAATGCTGTGATCCCGGCGGTGCCCAAGTTCTTGCATTGGTCCGAGATGGAGATCACGTGGAGCCGGAAGGATCACCCCCGGGTTATGCCTAAACCGGGTGCGTATGCCCTGGTGGTAGACCCAACTTTTGTCGGACCCAACCTCAACGTCCGCTTCAGCCGGGTTCTGATTGACAATGGCAGTGCCATTAACATCATGTACAAGGACACGATGCTGAAGCTGGGAGTGTCTATGAACACCCTGCTGCCTACCGAGACAACCTTCCACGGCATTGTGCCCGGAGTCTCCTGCTCGCCCATGGGAAAGATCTGGGTTGAGGTGCTATTCGGAACTCGGGAGAACTGCCGAACCGAGAGCTTGGAGTTCGAGGTCGTGGACCTCGAAAGCCCATATCATGCACTGATCGGCAGACCGGCCCTCGCCAAGTTCATGATCTCAACTCACATGGGCTACCTCAAGATGAAGATGCCGGGACCTAACGGTGTAATCACCATCTCGGGAGACCACAAGCGCTCCATGGAATGTGCCTCGGCGGGGTCATGCTTGGCTGAATCCCTCGTGATCGCGGAAGAAAAGAAGAGAATCCAGCAGGTGGTGGCAATGGCCAAGACCTCCCAACTCGGAATGCCCGGGATGGTGAACCCGGAGCAGGGGGCATCATTTCAGCCCCCCAAGGAGACCAAGAAGGTGTGTGTGGACCCCAGCAACCCGGAGCGCCAAGTTATCATTGGCAGCAACTTGGACATCAAATAGGAAGGCGAGCTCGTCGACTTCCTCCGTGAGAATCGGGATGCCTTTGCGTGGTCGAGTGACGATCTGCAAGGCGTCCCGAGGGAGTTGGCTGAGCACTCTCTGTTTGTTAGACCGGATGCGAAGCCGGTGAAGCAACCGACTAGGCGCCTCTCAGATGAAAGGAGAGCCGCGGTCATGGAGCATCTGGCTATACTGCTGGCCGCTGGATTCATAATGGAGGTGCTGCACCCGGATTGGATATCGAATCCGGTCCTGGTGGAGAAGAAGAAGGATGATCCCCTCCTGCTTAAGGTGTGGCGCATGTGTATCGACTTCACCAACCTCAACAAAGCATGCCCGAAAGACCCCTTTCCACTGCCCCGGATAGATCAAGTAATAGACTCCACTGCCGGGAGTGAACTTTTGACTTTCTTAGATGCTTATTCTGGTTTTCACCAGATACCTTTGAATCCGGATGATCAATTAAAAACTGCTTCCATTACCCCTTATGGGGCTTATTGCTATCGTGTCATGACTTTCGGGTTGAGGAATGCTGGTGCTACATACCAGAGATGCATGCAGAAATGCTTGCATGACCAAATAGGCCGAAATGCCGAGGTCTATGTCGATGACATAGTCATAAAAACAAAAGAAAAAGCCTCACTAATAGATGATCTGAGGGAAACATTTAAGAACCTAAGAAGATTCCGGATGAAGTTGAACCCGGATAAGTGCACATTTGGGGTTCCGGCGGGGAAGTTACTCGGTTTCCTCATCTCAAGCCGGGGAATCGAGGTCAACCCGGGTAAAATTCGTGCCATCGAAAGCATGAAGTTGCCAGTACGTCTCAAAGATGTGCAGAAGTTTACCGGGTGTCTTGCATCCCTAAGTCGGTTTGTGAGTCGACTTGGGGAGAAGGCCTTGCCCCTATATCAACTGATGAAGAAGAGCAAGACATTTGTTTGGACCCCGCAGACTGACGCGGCGTTCAACGATTTGAAGAGAATGCTCTCAACAGCACCTGTGTTGGCATCCCCGTTACCCAAGGAACCTATGCTGCTGTATATTGCCGCAACCAACCGGGTAGTCAGTGTGGCGATGGTGGTAGAAAGGGAAGAAGGGGGCAAGCTGATACAGAGGCCGGTGTATTACCTCAGTGAGGTGATCTCGGAGTCCAAGCAAAACTACCCACACTACCAGAAGATGGCGTATGGGGTGTACATGGCGGTGACAAAGCTCAAGCACTACTTTCAGGAACACCCGATCACAGTGGTATGCGAAGCTCCTCTCGCCGAGATCATCGGTTGCAAGGACGCTAGCGGCCGGGTAGCCAAATGGGCCATCCAGTTGTCTCCATACGCTCCGGCGTATGAGAGACGAGATGCCATCAAGTCGCAGGCGCTGCCGGACTTTTTGGTGGACTGGGCCGAGATGCAGTATGAACCTCTGATGTCGGATTACAATTTCTGGAGGATGCATTTCGATGGCTCAAAGGCTAAGATCGGATTGGGTGCCGGAGTGGTCCTCACTTCCCCAAAGCAAGATGTACTGAAGTATGTGTTGCAGATCCATTTTCGGGCATCCAACAATGTCGCAGAATATGAGGCCTTGGTTCATGGACTGAACGTTGCCAAGGAGATCGGCATCCGCCGGACAGAATGCTTTGGTGACTCGGACCTCGTAGTACAACAGGTGTCGGGGAATTGGGATGCCCTTGATGCAAACATGGCCTTATACAGGTTTCATGTGCAGAAAATTTCCGGATTTTTTGAAGGATGCGAGTTCAAGCACATACCCAGAGGAGAAAACGAGGCAGCGGATGTCTTGTCCAAGCTAGGATCATCCCGGGATGCAATCCCACCCGGGATAGCTCTGGAACATTTGAGGAAGCCATCTATTCAACCCTCACCCGAATCGGATTCTATCTTCATCCCGAAGGAACCTGGTGCAGATCCAGTACCCATGGAAGTAGATGTCGGAAGCATCACATCGAACCCGGGGACTGCGGCATAGTGCTCAGAGAGGCAAAGAAAAATGATGATAGAGGTGATGTCGGCAGAGCCAATGAACATAGACGCTCCCGCGTTCCCGGTTGGACCCATCCCGGAGTGGGCACATCCCATTATGGCTTATATCTTGGAAGGAACCCTCCCGGAGAATGAAGTGGAAGCCCGACAGATAATGCGAAGATCAAAAGCATACACTGTCATCAATCAAGAGCTGTACAAGAGAAGTGTCACTGAGGTACTCCAGAGGTGTGTGGAACCGGCAGAAGGACAAGAGATGCTGGTGGAAATAAATCAGGGAGAATGTGGACATCATGCATCATCCCGGGCCCTGGTGGCAAAAGTGTTCCGGCATGGGTTCTACTGGCCCACTGCGCTGCAGCAAGCAGAACATATTGTCCGGAAGTGTGGAGGATGCCAGAGATTTGCTCACCGGATACACATGCCGGCGTCAGCACTGAAAACAATCCCCATCACTTGGCCATTCGCAGTTTGGTGCTTGGATATGGTCGGTCAGTTCAAGCCGGCGAGAGGCAATATGACACACATACTTGTCATGGTGGACAAATTCACCAAGTGGATAGAGGTCAAACCAATCCGGAAGTGCGATGGACACACCGCTGTGCAATTCCTGAAAGACATCATCTTGAGATACGGATACCCGCACAGCATTATCACTGATAATGGCACCAACTTTGCTGTGGGGGAATTCGCTCGATTTTGTGCTGAGAAGGGAATCCGGCTGGATGTAGCATGAGTCGCACACCCGGAAGCAAATGGGCAAGTCGAAAGAGCAAATGCCTTAGTCTTGGCCGGCATCAAAGCTCGTTTGATCGAACCACTATTGAGAACTCCGGAATGCTGGATAGAGGAGTTACCGGCAGTGCTATGGGGTCTCCGGACTACACCGAATAGGTCTACCGGATACACGCCATTCTTCATGGTATTCGGTGCCGAGGCAGTACTCCCGATCGACCTACAGTATGACTCCCCGAGAGTGACAATGTTCACCGAGACCGAGGCAAAGGAGGCCCGAGAAGATGATGTAGATTTACTCGAAGAGGCAAGAGAATTGGCACTATCTCGGTCTGCAATTTATCAACAGAATCTCCGTCGCTATCATAGTCGGAAAGTACACCCGAGGGTGTTCCGAGAAGGGGATCTGGTGCTGAGGCTCATCCAACGCATGGCCGGAATGCATAAGCTGTCACCTCCATGGGAGGGACCTTTTGTGATAAGCAGGGCATTGGACAATGATTCTTATTACCTTGTAGATGCACAGGAGGCTAGGAAAGGTGTAATGGAAAATCCGGTGAGGAAACCAAGCGTCCATGGAATGTAGCTCTACTTCGACCCTTTTACACATAAAGGGCTCAGTGTATGTTGATTTCAATTTTCAGTATTAATGAAAGTAAGGCACCCCGGGAGGAACCCGGGGACTGCCTGTTTATGTGCATGTCTTGTTATTATTTTTGTCGAGTTCATTTACTGTTTTTTACCGGCATCTCGGGAAGGAACCCGGGGACTGCCGGATAACTGTTCTCTACTTTTATTCTGTATGCCGGGAAAGTTCCGAGTTCGACTCTCAAAGTCAAAGTAATGTATGTCATGTGAAATCGTCTTGTGACTCGACTGACGCACGCCGAAATGGTAGTCAAGAGCAAAGAGAGGGAAGGTGGGAAACACGAAAATGGTCTCGGGGACTCGGAGAAGGAACTTATCCGGCATACCTGTTTTTTACTAACTCTGTTATTTTTTAAGTCGGGAATTCGGTTAGTAGGAACTCGGATTGTTTTAAGTAATGTATGCCGTATGTGGAGTTTTGTGACTCGACTATCGAACGCCGAAATGGTAGACAAGAGCAGAAACTACCTAAGTACGGTAAAAATGAAAGGCAGTTCGGGAACTCATAACAGAATACATTGACATAAGTTACTCGAGTAAATAGTTCAGTGCGAGACGAAAATAATATAGCATCCCGGGGATTTGACGAATCTACTCTTAAGTTTTTTAAGCGGTAGGGGAAGTTGGCTTCTCGACGGAGACCTCGGGAGCAGCAGCAGCAGAAGCAGCAGGAGCAGCAGCGGGAGTGACTTCGGCTTCAGTTCCGGCAGCACTACTCGGGGCGTCGGGGTGCACCTCGGTCTGGGACACCTCGGGTATCGGCGAAGTCGCAGCATCCCGGGGCACCACGGTCTCGGGCGCGGCACCGGAGGCAGCATCGTCTTCTTCCGGGATCTCCTCTTCCGCATCGCCGGTTGCGCCGGTATCTTCATCGTCCTCATAATCTGATTCGGAATCAGAAGGAACGGCACTGACGGTGAAGGCACGGATGCTGGCCCAAGAGGCGATGCGGTGCGCCTCTTGTCGGCGCTGGACCTTTTCCGGATCGGTGACCCACGGCGAAACCGTGCGCAGGCGCTGGATCGCCTCCAGATCAAGACCTTCGTACCAGCTAAGTACTTGGGTCAAGACCTGGTCGGCACCAGCCCGCGCACCGGAACGCTTCCAGGCGTGGATGCGCCTCCCGGCACCCCGAAGTGCACTCGCGAGCTCGGGAATCGAGAGCGTCCCGCGAATGCTCGGCCACAGTGCGCCGTGGACGTGGATCGCGGCGCTGAGCAGCTCCGTCCCGATAGACCGGAGAGGTACTATCCGGGCCTTCAGGGCGGTGAGGTGATCCTCGATGTCCCAGGCATCCGAAATGGGACCCTTCCCGGCGCGCTTCTCTCGGGCGGCGGCAACAGCAAGGGCGGCAGCCTCGCGGGAGTGCTCGAACTCTCCTTTAAAAAGAAGAGCTGTCAAACGACTAAGTCATAAGAAAAGCAACAACGAAGAAACGAAGCAGCAAGAGAAGGGGGATGTCGGTCCACTTACTGTTCAGATCCCGGTTCAATACAGTGAGCTCGGAGAGCCAAGTATCAGACCGAGACCGGAGGAGAGCCAGCTCGGTCTCGACATTATGCGCGCGCTCCTCGGACTGGTCCAAGGTTTCTTTCTGCTTCTTGGTCGCCTCGATGAAGCGCGTCTTCATCTCGGTCGTAGCAGCCTTGACCTTTCCGAGCTCGCCGTTCAGCCGCGCGATCTCGGCTTGCGCGGTGGCGAGTGCGGCCTTCTGGTCTACCGAGACCTTGCGAGCGGCATCTCGCTCCTCCCGGAGGCGCTCCTCGGATTTCTTGGACTGACCGAGGTCAGCAAGAACCCGGTTGAAGATGTTGCGGCGTTTCTGGCTGCACTCCTGAAATCAAGACAAAGAAGGAGTTAGTCTGGAAAAGATGTAAGGAACCCGGTTGGGAGGATCTCGGGGACTCGGTGTCCGAGTCCTGCAATTTTCTCTAAGATTGGAGCCTAGTGATCTGCTATTCGGTGGAATCTAGAGCACTAAGCACCAATCTCGGGGACTAGTGGTTGTGAAGCAAATTTTAAAGCAAGCTACCCGGTTGGGAGGATCTCGGGGACTCGCTATCCGAGTCCTGGATTTTTCTCTAAGATTGGAACCTAGTGATCTGCTATTCGGTGGAATCTAGAGCACTAAGCACCAATCTCGGGGACTAGTGGTGGTGGAAGGAACAAGTACTTTTTGAAAGAAAGAGAACGAGCTTACCTCGGTCACCCGAGTAACATCCAACGCGGCCACCTGGAGAGCATGCAGGGCTTGAGCGTTGCGGCTTGGGCCTGCAGCGTGCAAGTCTCCTGCAGTCTCGGAGGCGTCGGCGGCAAGCCAGACCTGGTTGTATTCATCAACAACCTGTATGCCGGAGCCGCCGGCAGCGCGAGTAGCAATAGCGTCCCGGGATCCTGAAGGTACAAAGGAACTGACGGTTGCTCGCAACATCCGCAAGGCAGCAGTAGGATCTCGGCGGGAGGCGGTGGTAACGAGGAAAACGTACCCGTGCGCAGCACCAAGTCGCGGGCCGAGGATGTCGGGGCAGCTGCAGGCGGGGCAGAAGTCGTTTTCTGCCCAGCAATCTTGGGGCGCGACTTCCCGGCAGGTGGATCAGCTGGCCGGGGGGAGGCTGTGGGCTGTTTCTCCGAGATGGTCTTGGTCACGGCTGGCCGAGAGGGGCCGCTTGTCGCGGGTTGCCGGCGAGGGATAAGGATCTCTGCCTCAAGCCCGGGCACCCGTCGCGTACTACCCGGAAGAAGAATTTCTCCCGAGGTGGTCGTGGCCTGCACCGGGATCTCGTCGATCACCGGATGTGCATCCGGGATCACAACGGTAGCCGGTGCGGCACCGGAGGGGGCATGATCACTTCCTCGAGTAGAAGGGCGAGGAGGTGAAGGAGAAGCCCGAGCCGGACTGGGAGTCCGAGTCCCGGGAGGAGGAGGAACAACAGGTGACGGGAGCTCGAGCGCATCTCTGAAAGGAAGTGTATTAGTAATAGTTGTGGAGAAAACAAAGTCAGATAACATAAGGCAAGGAAAACGTACCCGGAATCCACAATAGGAGGACCCCTTTGCCGACGCCGAGCAGGCTTCTTGGTCGTTTTCTTACTCGGCTTGCTCCTCTTGGGGGGGTTGCCGGAATTAGCGGCCCCCTCGGTGTCGGAAGCCGCGTGCTTCCGGCTCTCGGCACGTTTGGTCCCGGTTGTCGGTTTCGGAACCACTGCTGAGGCCCAATTCAGAGGGAGAGCGTCAATAACATCGAGAATCTGGCAGTCAACCTCATCCTCATCATCCGAAGAAATGAAAACTGCCTCTGAGGTCGAAGGATTACCCGGGGCAGCAGCCTTGACGAAAGGAATGGCGAGATGGTCCTCGCCGTCGGGGTCCTCCCTCGGCATCTCGGCCGGTTTTGGGAAGTTTGGCGCGTAAGTCCCGTTGGCGTGGACATCGTCTTCTTCGATTTGACGCTCGAACAACTGCGCAAACAAATCAGGCCGTGTCGGTGTCCAGGTGAACGCATGTACGAAGGCGAATGCACGAAAGACAGATATGAGCACCTGGTCGCATGGTTTTTTCCGGTATCCCCCAATGACACCCCAAGAGTAGTCATCCGTCATCTCCGTCCGGGCAATAACTCGAACGCGACGGACGACCCCTGCGTGATCTAGCCCAAAGATACTGGTCCGGGTGGGGTCTAGGTTCCCGGCCATATGGCACATCTTGTGCACTCGGTTTTGAAGGGGGCAGACGCGGCGAATGATGAAGCAGCGCAGGAGATCATCGCCGGTCATCTTCTCCTTTAGCACGTTCAGAACGTCGTGCATGCAATTGACCTCGTCGTTATCGGGAAGCTGCTTCCAGAGACGGAATTCGCGCGGAGGACCAATAACGAACTCCGGCAGATTGATGAAGTCCGGATTCGAGGATCCCGAACCATCTCCCGAGTGCTCCCGGTTCTTCACGTAGAAGAAGCTGCGCTGCCACTTCCGGCAGGACTCTAGTCCCTTGACTATAGGGAATCCGGAGTCCGCGCGAGGGATGATGGTGGCTGCTCCGCAATCGACTAGGTCTTTTATCTTCTTATCCGGGTTGGGGATGGCTTGGCGGCGAAGAATGAAATACTTGACCCAGAGATCCAAAAATGGCCATATGCCGAGGTATGCCTCTGCGTAGGTAGTGAAGACCGAGAGCATCATAATGGCGTTGGCGGAAAGATGGTGAGGTTGGAGGTCGTAGGTGTCGAGGAAGTCGCGGAAGAAGGGGCTCGCCGGAAGCCCAAACCCACGCTCGAAGTGCGCGAGGAATACCACGTATTCCCTGGGTTGGGGTTCCGGTGCAACCTCCCCCTCCGGGAGACGGCTCTCGACTTCCGGAGGAATCCGGTGAGTCCGATACAGCCAGTCCAGATCTGACTGCTTGGTCTCGGACCCATCCCAGCACCCCCGGGTACGTTCTTCGCCCATGTCGAAGAAGTTTGCAAATGTATCCGAGCTACTCTGCAGACGCAGCGGCGGTTAGTCGGAGTTAGTCTACCGGAAACTAGGATGCCGGAGCACAAACTGCTAAACACCACCGAGTTGGTGGGAAACAAGATCTACCGTTGGCTAAATAATCAAAACAAAAGGGAGGAAAAAAGGGGCATGCTAAACTATAACAAAGCAATGCGAGTGAATGATCTACGCCCTACCGCGACGGTACATCACCGCCGTGTGCCTCGTGCGCGCCGCTCGAGTTGTGCTCACCGGCGGCGGCTCAACCGCACTTGTGTTACGGCACGGCCGGAGTCGGACGGTTGCGCTACCGAAGAAAATCATCGGAGCGGAGAAGAGGAACTCACCGGAGAAGAGAAGGTCGGCGAAGGCGACGGGGTCCGGGCTCCGGCGAACGGCGACGAATGCAGCGGCAGCGGGGCGCTCGAGACAGCGAGGGAAGAAAATGTGAAGGAGAGGAAGAAGGAGGGGAAACCGTTCCGGTCCCCTATTTATGGGGGGGGGGGGATTCCGGAGCGGTTTCCGATTTTCCCGCCCATGATCTCCACGATCGTGGGTGGGATCTAGTTTGTGCAGCAAGCCACGTGGCGCTACCCGGAGCATCCGATCCGGCCACACCGAGGGCCACACGGCCCCAACGGTTGGATTCCGGATCGGCTGCGGCTCCCGGCGCGGGAACCCAAGCGACGGAGTGCTCGCGCAGGAGCACTCGAGTGCGTTTCTGCTCAGACGGGACGTCGGGTGGGCCCTGGCTCACAGTCTCGAATTCATCAGGAGGCCAACGGTCGAGATTCACTGAGGATGTGTTATCCGGTTGCAGGCTTCGCCTCCCGATAAACATAGTCTCGGTAAGAAGATCTCGGGAAGAACCGACTTCGGCAGATAGGGAAAGGTTGTAGTCATGTGTTCTCGGAAGATGGTTATTGTTTAAAGCTGATCCCGCACATCATCCAAGGTCGCTGTGCAGCACCAGCTTCGGGGACTAGTGTCGGGGGGCTGCCCCCGGGTAGGGGCAGATCCCAGTATAATACAATAAGGTGCCAACAGTACCTGACCTTTGGCGAGAGCAAGGGACACCTCCTGATGTACTGAAAGGGCAGCTTGACCCTTAAACGCTGGTAGAGGACAAAGTGCCTCCTGGCAGGCGCAAGGGTCAGGTCTCGCAGCTATAAATAGACACCCCCGGCCCTCACAATCGCAGCACAAGCATGAGCGGGTGGTTCCTCTAAGAACTAGCTTCTCGAAGATGTCTTTGCTGATAGGCTAAGACATCTTCGGGAGGCTAGGCCTAGAGATACTCATCCTGAGACGAGCTCGGACGTATCCGGAAAGGGTCCCGAGTCTCGTGGTCCGAGGTGACTCCCGGAAGAAGGTGTACTCGGTTTTACCGGATAGGTTATCCGGGTGGGAACTAACCGGAATGTATGTCTCGGTCTTGATCTTATGCAGAACAGGCTCACAGTGGCAAGCGAGGAGGTAGCCGGTGTGAATGGTCCCGGTCGACCGTCAACGGTCTGTAACAGGCTTTTCCGCCTGATGCGGGAAGAAGTACATTTCCGCCTGACACGGAAGCATGGTCACCTTCCGCCTGACACGGAAGCATGGTCACCTCCCGCATGACACGGGAGCGCGTCAGCCGGTACGATCGTGGTACGACAAGACCTGACATGCCTAGCCCGGCAATCCGGAAAAGGCTATCCGGGATGGGCAAAGACATGTCTTGTCTCTGACAAGGGGACAATGATGATGCAGGAGGGCGCCTGCCGTCCTTATCGCGATGATGACGAAGGGGCTACGCCGGATAGCCCGGCGACTAGGTCGCAATAGCCGGTGACGGCATGCCGGCTAGGCCTGTCCGGTGGGGCCAAGCCAATTTAGGGTTTCCGGCCCTCCTGGCCGGAGCTCTATAAAAGGCGCCATAACTGCTCCTGAGAGGGAGAGACCAACTTGAGAGCCAAAACTATAGTCACATTTACTCCGAGAACATTTACTCCTTCTCACCTCGAGTTCATCTAGTTCTTTGTACTCCTCCCTTTGAGAGATCTTGTAGCAAGTTGTAGCTCTTGTAACACAAATATATAGAGAGGAAAGGCAGGAGTAGGGGTGTTACCTCCTCACGAGGGCCCTGAACCTGGGTATATCGTGTGTGTGTTGTGTGCCTTCGTGCATTTGTTCTTGTTTGCTAGATCTTCCCCCTCGCGCTTTGTTCTTATCTCCTGTTCCTTGGAGATCTCGGTTTTACCGGGATCCTCCCCGTGTGAGCTCCTCAGCTCGCTATCCCTCCCCGGATCCACCAACGTCCATCGGCCCCACAAATTAGCCATCCTATGGCATCTGCCGTGACACCACCACGACATTTATCTTTTAAATAAGTTGATTGGTGTTTGGTTGAGAACAGAAAATGCTAAATGTGGTAGATGGTATAATTAAATGATTCATAATCTTGCAGATCATCAAATTGTGTCACTTGAATCATTGATGTTGTTTTGAGATATTAATTTGCTTAATGGTAAACATGATGGTCTAGTAAAGTGGAATGATTAATGGTTGGTCTAGAAAAACTTGAAGCTGCGCCACACTTAAATTTTCAGTTGATTGCATAATGGTATATGACTTCTATTTGCCTAAAGCATCCGTAATGACTTTATGTTATGCGCTACGGTCGGGGAAGCCAACGGTGACTTTGTCATTCGCCACGATCCCTCTAGGAGTAATTTTCATTATGCCTTGTATGATCATATTTTTATTTGGAATCTTTTTACTTGTGAGTTCTAAAAATGCGATTTTCATGGCACTTTCACCACCATATTGCTAGCCTGTTTGGTACTTTGCTTTGCCTTTTCTCAAATTGAGAGTTAGTGCATTTTTTGCGGGTACATCCAAACTCGTGGGAGATCTTCATCTTGTTCTTCTACACATAAGCCAAATATCTTCCTCAAAACATCCACCATACCTGCCTACTACAGCATTTCCATAGCTGTTCCGAGATATATTGCCATGCAACATCCATCTTACATTACATGACTTGTTGTCATTCATTACTTATATATTGCTTTGCGTGATTCTATGAAGCTGATGTGTGGTTTTAGCCATGTTACGCTTGATCATCGCATAACCTGCTACACTGGCAGAGGCACCGTTGTCATATGCATTCTTATGACACATTCATATTAGTTACTTATATCATCAGTATGTTGTCTTATCATCATTAGTGTGTTGTCATATACCATATATCATATTAGGATGCTTACCCCTAAAAGTGAAAAGAGCCATGGAGGCCATCGAAAAGAAAACAAAAAAAAATAGAAAAAAGAGAAAAAAAAAGAAAAAAAAAGTGCATAATTACTATTCTTTATCACACACTTGTGCTCTTGTTATAGCACCATATCATCTATAGTCATCCCTTGTGCTCATGTTATAACACCATATCATTTATGATCATCATTTGTGCTCATGTTTAGCACCTTTACTCCATATGAGAGAGTTTTCATATCTTAGTTGCATAACTATGTGGGGAACTTTATACTATAGAACTTGGCTTGTATATTCCAATGATGAGGCTCCTCAAAAGTGCTCTAGGTCTTCGTGAGCAAGCAAGTTGGATGCACCCCCACTAGTTCCATTGGAGAGCTTTCAGATACTTATAGCTCATTGTGCATCCGTTGTGTGGCAATCACTACTCCTTGCATAGCTTCGATTGTAAGACTTTCTCTTGTCAAATGATCATTTACAGCTTGGTGAGCCTTTCTTCCGTTGGCCTTCCAAACCTCCGTTAACATTCTCTTAGCCATAACATCCTGATGTCAGGAACCAACGTTGAACGCTTGCTTGTTTCTTTTGAAAATATAATGTATTGATCTTCTACGTGCATATTGATATTGCTTGACTTGATCCTTTCATTAAGTTGTCATGTTTGTTGGAAGCATTAGATGATTATATTTTTGTGCTTGAAGGTTAAATCATCTTTCATATCTACTTTGCACAGCTGATTGCTATCTAGTACTATATCATTGAAATCTTTGCTTGCTTCACCTACTTGTTTATTTATTACTCATTTGATATCAATATAAACTACAACCCTTATTCATTTGATCTCAGTTTACATGCCTTACAATATTACATGATCAAGATTGTGTTTAAGTATGTCACTTCAGAAATTCTTCTTCTTTTATCGTTCTTGCCTATTCTGGACGTGTAGAACTAAGCTTGGGGATGTTGATACGTCTCCAACGTATCCATAATTTCTTATGTTTCATGCTATGTTATATCATGTTATTACATGTTTTATATGCATTTTATATAGTTTTATGCATTTTCTGGGACTAACCTATTAACAAGATGCCAAAGTGCCAGTTCCGTGTTTTCTGCAGTTTTTGGTTTATGAAAAGTACTTAAGGAAATATTCTCGGAATTGGAAATAAAACATCCTGGAATTATTTTTGGAAAAGGAACGTTCCAGAACACCGAAGACGAGACGGAGAGGAGCCACGAGGCGCCGTCACCACCCCGTGGCGCGGGTCCCATCCTGGCCGCGCCAGGAGGTGGTGTGGGCCCCTCAGCCCTCCACCGACATCGCCCTTTCGCCCATAAATAGCCCCTGACCTAAAAACGATCGGAGGATATTCAATTTTTCCTCCACGGGTCCCGAGCCGCCGCCATCGTTAACACCACTTCGGGAGAGATCATAACTTCTCCCCGTCGCCCTGTCGGAAGGGGGAATCGTCCCTGGAGGCCTCTGCGTCGCCATGACTGCCTCCGGAGTAATGCGTGAGTATTCTACCCTTGGACTACGGTTCCATAGCAATAGCTAGATGGTTGTATTCTCCTTTTGTGCTATCATGTTTAGATCTTGTGAGCCGCCTATCATGATCAAGATCATCTTTATGTAATTCTCCATGTTGTGTTTGCTGGGATCTGATGAATATTGAGTACTAAAGTTATTGCTTCATAATATATCATGTGTGTGCTATTTAATGATCTTACATGCTCTCCGTTACTTGTGTGTTCTTTGGCCAAGTAGATGCTCGTAACTCCAAGAGGGGTATTTATACTCGATAGTGGGTTAATGTCTCTATTAAATCTGGGGCAGTGACAGAAAGCTGTAAGTTTGTAGATGTACTGTTACTAATAGGGATAAAACAATAGTACTTTGTCTAATGATGATGTTACTTACTTAGTTTACACACAGTGCTTAAGGCGATAATCTGTTGCATGCAACTTAATACTGAAAGGGGTGCGGACGCTAACCGGAAGGTGGATTATTAGTCATAGATGCGGTTGGAACGGTCTATGTATATTGTTATAATGTCTGAATGAATCTCACACTAGACATCATAACGTTAGTATATGCATTGGGTTGCTCATTATTATTCTATCAATTGCCTAGCTGTAATTTGTTTACCACTCATGGATGAATGTTATTATTATTTATGCAGAGACACCACTAGTGTACTGTGGACCGCGATCCTTCTTATTAATGTGATAAAACCACAACTGCAAACCTGTTACTTTCTGCAAACAAACATCTTTCTTTCACACATAAGTTTAATCTTTTGTTTCAGTAAGCCGGTGGGATTGACACCCTCACCGTTGAATTGGGACAAAATACTTTGATTGTTTGTGTGCATGCTCCACGTTCGTTGCTGACACTAGTGTGGCGACGTGCCAACGTCGCTACTAACAACCTCGGGGGAAACGTTTATCTCCTACTGGTTCGATAACCTTGGTTTCATAACTGAGGGAAAACTTGCTGCTGCACTACTTTACACCTTCCTCTTGGGTCTCCCAACAACACAAGCTCGTGCTCATCAAATGATTTTCTAGCGCCCGTGTAGTGCATTAGGCCCCGTTGCAAACGGACTGGTAGGGCAGAAAATGATGTGCAGGTTGCATAACTAAATTTGAACACATGCATATGGTTAATTAATCCTTGGATGCATTATTTTATTTCTACAACTGTCTATGTCTTGATATTATATGAATTATCTTATAAATGCAATGCCCGTACATCCGTTGCTATGCCTACATTATTTTAATCTTGTTGTCTACTATAATCACCACTGCTGTCTTATTTCTACTGCTGCTATTATTTCACTACTGTCACTGCTATAAAACTGTTGCTACTGATAATCTGTCTTGAGCAAGTCTATTCACAGGTGCAGCTGAACTGATAAAATCATCTGTTAAGTCTTATAAATATTCTTTGACTCCCCTTGTGTCGAATCAATAAATTTAGGATCTACTTCCCTCGAAGACAGTTGCGGTCCCCTATACTTGTGGGTCATCACCTATTCTCTAGGAGGATCAGCCGGTGGCCACCGACACCATTCGTCTCCCCTCTTCGAGCAATAACATCTAGGCATCGCTGGCAGCTCTATCGCGCAGCAGCCTCATCCATCTAAGCCCAAATTAGGCCTAGACTGCGCACGCGCCCCTCCGCCGAAACTCCCGAGCTTTAGCGCTATGGAGCCATCATTGCACACCACTTCTCCTAGGACTGTTCATCCACCTTTCTCCGCCCCGACACGTCCGCAGTAGGCAGCACCGCACCGCTGCGCGACCCACTGAGACGCCCCCCCCCCCGGCGTATATGTGGTGGTGGTGCGCTCTTCACCCCTGACGCCTTTGGCGACAGGGTGCCGCCACCATCGCTGGTGCCGGCAGCGGCCTTGGTGGCCTGGATTCAGGTGGTTGTTTCCTAGGGTTTTGGTGCCTCCAGAGCCCCCCACGCGAGGGACCCAGAGGATGGAGAAAAAATCGTCTTGTGGCAAATCTAGTAGTATATGCAAAGATCAAAGCAACATACTAGAGACATTAGTATACCAAACAGAAAAGACATGATTACGTAAACGCATCGGGAATAGAATTGCTAACGGCGGCAACCATGTTGATGAAGAGGTTGCTCGTGTCGGGAAACAAAAATAATGGTTGGGAACAAGTCGTTGTTGGTAGTCATGCAAGTACTCCCCAAAAATCAGATCGCTCGCGGTGCACGCCGGAAAACAATATGAAGAAGTGTTGAGTGGTGGGGCAATGTTCTGGAACGAGGCAAAATCATACGTGTATGTGTGGCTAGAATAGACGTCAGCTCTGTTTATATACCGCGGGTCGGGTATGACGCTGGAAGTAATCTCATGTGCAAGTCGGTAACAACCAACGATCCAAAATAATTCATCATAAACATCCGTTTAATGATTTAATTAATGATTTCATAATTTTCAACACACATATGCATGACCTCGGTTTAGGTCATTCCTGAAACCTGGTTGTCAGAGATAAGTGGGAGATAAGTGGGTTTAGGTCGTTACCCTACGGGCATGCACCACTTTCAGCACACGACGCTCAAGACTCCCGGCCGGTATTTCGCCTCTAGAAGTTTCTCCACCAACCAAGACCTGCCGTGTTGCAACAAGCACTACGGGACTGGCAGCTCAGCCCGACGGCAATGATAACGCCGACGGCAAAATGTCGTGGCCGTCGGGGTCACAACATAACACCGACGGCCGCAAACGTACCGTTGGGCTAAAAGTGCCGTCGGCGTCCAAGAGGTGAGCCTGGCGGCCACCGTCGGCGTAGAAGTACCGTCGGTGTACCCCCCCTCGTGCACGTCTCCGGACGCGTCGATCTGACGGCGTAATCCCCCCTCCCCCCCCACACTATGACGCCGACGGCAATACCGTCGGGCTCAGTACACTATTTTCCAGTTTTTCTTAAAATATTAGATTACATTTAAAAATATTATTTGTAAGGCTACTAAATCATAATAAATAACATAAGAACTAATTTATACAAATGTGGCCATAATATAAGGACAAATATGCGGGTATCTCCAGTGTTTTGTTGTGGCGGAGTTCTTGCACTTAGAGGTGAAAACCACCGTTTCGGGTGTCGGGCATGGAACCGTGCGACGGAACACATGAAATGTTTGTTTTTTATGGTCCAATATACCAACCTAACACATCCAAGCAAAAAAATCCATGCGTCTACCCCCTCCCGACGCCGTTTAGAGGGGTAGATCGACGGGTTCAGACTTTTCTCCAGCGGGAGTAGGGTTTCGCCGTAGAGGGGGTCCGGAGTGTCAAGACCCCATCAAAACTTGCATAGACCCCTAACATATGTATACTAGTGTGTTGGTAGTTTGTGGGAACCAAGATACATCTCCGAGGTGCGACCCGCTACACTGACCCCTCTTTCTCCGTCGTAAGTTCTTGCACTTAGAGGTGAAAACCCCCGTTTCGGGTGTCGGGCATGGAACCGTGCGACGGAACACATGAAATGTTTGTTTTTTATGGTCCAATATACCAACCTAACACATCCAAGCAAAAAAATCCATACGTCTACCCCCTCCCGACGCCGTTTAGAGGGGTAGATCGACGGGTTCAGACTTTTCTCCAGCGGGAGTAGGGTTTCGCCGTAGAGGGGGTCCGGAGTGTCAAGACCCCATCAAAACTTGCATAGACCCCTAACATATGTATACTAGTGTGTTGGTAGTTTGTGGGAACCAAGATACATCTCCGAGGTGCGACCCGCTACACTGACCCCTCTTTCTCCGTCGTAAGTTCTTGCACTTAGAGGTGAAAACCCCCGTTTCGGGTGTCGGGCATGGAACCGTGCGACGGAACACATGAAATGTTTGTTTTTTATGGTCCAATATACCAACTTAACACATCCAAGCAAAAAAATCCATGCGTCTACCCCCTCCCGACGCCGTTTAGAGGAGTAGATCGACGGGTTCAGACTTTTCTCCAGCGGGAGTAGGGTTTCGCCGTAGAGGGGGTGCGGAGTGTCAAGACCCCATCGAAACTTGCATAGACCCCTAACATATGTATACTAGTGTTTTGGTAGTTTGTGGGAACCAAGATACATCTCCGAGGTGCGACCCGCTACACTGACCCCTCTTTCTCCGTCGTAAGTTCTTGCACTTAGAGGTGAAAACCCCCGTTTCGGGTGTCGGGCATGGAACCGTGCGACGAAACACATGAAATGTTTGTTTTTTATGGTCCAATATACCAACCTAACACATCCAAGCAAAAAATCCATGCGTCTACCCCCTCCCGACGCCGTTTAGAGGGGTAGATCGACGGGTTCAGACTTTTCTCCAGCGGGAGTAGGGTTTCGCCGTAGAGGGGGTCCGGAGTGTCAAGACCCCATCAAAACTTGCATAGACCCCTAACATATGTATACTAGTGTGTTGGTAGTTTGTGGGAACCAAGATACATCTCCGAGGTGCGACCCGCTACACTGACCCCTCTTTCTCCGTCGTAAGTTCTTGCACTTAGAGGTGAAAACCCCCGTTTCGGGTGTCGGGCATGGAACCGTGCGACGGAACAAATGAAATGTTTGTTTTTTATGGTCCAATATACCAACCTAACACATCCAAGCAAAAAAATCCATGCGTCTACCCCCTCCCGAGGCCGTTTAGAGGGGTAGATCGCCGAGAGAGGTATCGCCGTGTCGGTCCGGGGTGTTCAAATATGTTATTAAAACAATATTAGTAAAGGAAATTATAATTTATATTTTGTAACTGTTAATTAAAAATTTCAATAGATTAATGTTATAAAAAATAAATTTATTTGTTGGAAAAAAAAATCTAAGACCGACGGTAATGCCGTCGGGCTAGCTCTAGGTATAGAAAGTCAACACGCCGCGGGATTGGGGATTATTCCCCATCCAACCCAATCCCGCGAGCTAGCTCCCGGCCCGCGCCACCGCCGCCGCCGCCGCCCTCCCGCACGCCGCCGCGCCAGCCCGCACGCCGCCCGTACCTCGCCGCCGTCGCCCGCGCGCCGCCCTTCGCACGTCGTCCCGCCGCGACGCCCTCCCGCACGCCGGCACGCCGCCGTCGCCCGCCCGCGCGCCTGCCTCGCCCTGCCCGCTCGCCGTCGTCGCCCGCGCGCCTGCCTCGCCCTACCAGCGCCTCCCTCGCCCTGCCCACGCGTGCCCGCACGCCGCCGTCGCCCGTAGCCCGCCGCGCCTGCCCTCGGAGCCTTCTGGTTGTGAGGAAAACAGAATTGCATTTGAAAAATTAGTAAGTTTTCTGCTTGGCTTGCATTACTAGTCCAAACTTCTCTATTAGTTGAAATAGTATGTGATGAGATGATAGGTTCAGGATGTTCGTCGGTTTTTGTTCAACTTTTAAGGAGGCTAATAACGGGTGAATGTTTGTAGCAATGTTGGTTGTCACCATTTGTTTAGACATACATGTCATTACTTTTATACATCAATATGGTGGCCCAAAACTGCGAGGTTTAGTATGCAATCAGCAGTTTCTTATGCATGTATTTTTAGTAACAAACTAGTAGCTATGTCCTTCTCTAGAACAATGCTTGCTAGTATTAATCTGCATTATATTTTATCATGTAGGTTTCTCGGAGCCATCGTGTCGGAGCCGTCGTCGTGTTCGTGTTGTTCGACTACCTCCTCTACAGCGGAGGGTGAGATAAAACTCCTTCTCCTCTCTTGTATTTTTATGTTCTATATATTAGTTTCACGTCAAGTCACGTAACCTAGGTGTCTTTTCCCGTCCGAAAGTGTTACGTGGATAAATATGCGTTAGAGGTCAGCATATTATGATGCGTAACGCTTCGGCATTTACGGGACAGTCGGCGGATGCGTAGTTGGGTACGTTCTCTGTGTTCTGCTCCGGTCCGAGTCAGAATTTCGGTAGTGCCTCCCCGTTGTTCTCCGGATGCACATCCTCTCGGCTTTTTGCCGAGACGTGTATCGGGAGAGCAGCGGGGAGGTGCTGCCGAAATTCTGTCTCGGATCGGGGTAGAGCATGGAGAACGTACTCAATCTACGGATCCGGCGACTGCTAGGAGGCTATCCTATTAGAGATGTAGGATGATGCACGCGTTTTCCCCGGTAGAGAATAGCTTATCAAATGTTTTTTTAGCTGTTATTAACTCTAAGTGCAGATGGCTGATGGTGAGTGGATGTACAGTGGTCGTATTAGTAGGACTGAGATGGCAGCTGAGTGGCAGTGGAAAACTGAATATTATGTGAAGGACGCACACCGTGGTTCTAAGACAGTTCGTCCGCTTTGCACTTGTGCTCGGTGCACGATGAATAACCGTCAGGGTAGTTTAGAGATGACAAAACACCGTTGGCTTTACGGATATATGCCCGACTTTAACATGCAAATCAACTTTCCTGAGAGTGATCGTGTTCGAGAGGTGGTGATGCGGCAACACATCGATGGCAGTGCCCACGATGGCATTGCAAACATGCTTGTTGATCTTCACTATGCAAATCAGGCACATTCGCCACCTCCCGAAGATCCGGATGAACAGGAGGAATCGGATTTACCGGATGAACCAGAGGAAACCGCGAAGGCCTTCCTTGAAATGATGGCCACCGCGAAGAAACCTCTTTATCCGGGTGCAGAAGTCTCTCAGCTTGATGCCATATCGCAACTGTTAGCTGATAAGGCCAAACACGGCCAAACCCGATCAAGCTTTGAAGATCATTTGAAAACAATGGGTAACATGCTCCCTAAGGGACATTGTCTGCCTCGTACCATGTATGAGTCAAAGAAAATCATGAAATCGCTTTGCATGGATTATGAGAAGATACATTGTTGTCCTAAGGGTTGCCTTCTGTTTCGGAAAGAGTTTGTGAATCACACTCACTGTAGCAAGTGTGGGGCCTCTAGGTATGTAGAGGTGAAGGGCGCCGAAGGTGAAATGGTGCAGACGAAAGTTGCTGTAAAGATTCTTCGGTATCTCCCATTCATAAAAAGGATCCAACGCCTTTACATGGATGAGGAGACTGCCAAACAGATGACATGTCACAAGACGGGGAAGAGATACCCTGATATTAGTGATAAAAAGAAGAAGATGAAACATCCGGCTGATGGTGAACGGTGGAAACATTTCGACAGAGTATACCCTGATAAAGCCCGAGAGTCTCAAAATGTCAGAATTGCGATAGCAACCGATGGTTTCAATCCATTCGGTATGTCGGCTAGGTCGTACAGCTGTTGGCCCGTGTTTGTTATGCCGCTCAATCTCCCTCCCGGAGTCTTAATGCAACGCAAGACCATATTGTTGTCTCTGATCATTCCGGGGCCTGAATATCCGGGGAAGAATTTGAGTGTGTACATGCAGCCGCTAATCGATGATTTGGAACATTCTTGGGCACACGGCACATGGACATATGACCGGGTAACGAAGAAAAACTTCTGCATGACAGTTTGGTACCAGTATTCCATGCATGACCTACCCGGGTATGCCCTATTCTGCGGACACTGTACAACCGGAAAGATGCCATGCCCAGTGTGCAGGCATGCTCTTATGTTCGTATGGCTGAAGAAGGGTGGCAAGTATTCCGCCTTTGACAAGCATCGACAGTTCCTCGAAGAAGGTCATAGATTCAGAGAGGACAAAAAACACTTCTTGAAAGACAAAGTTGTCAGTGAAGTAAACAAGATACCAACGTTTGATGGTAAAGTTGTTGATGCGGAGCTACGTGCTCTAAAGCCTAAGACCAAAGGCAAAGGTTTTATTGGATATGGTGAGACGCACAACTGGACTCACATACCAGGTTTGACGCAACTCCCCTATTACAAGGACCTCAAACTTCCTCATAACATCGATGTGATGCACACCGAAAAGAATGTCGCAGAGTCCGTCTTTCACACAACCCTAGACATTCCTGAGAAGACGAAGGACAATGTGAAGGCTAGGGTCGATCAAGAGAGGCTTTGTGACAGAATAAAACTAAACATGCAGCGTCCTGAGGGCAATCGAAGAAATTGGGTCAAGCCAAATGCTGACTTCTGCCTTCTAGCTGCCCAAAAGAAGGAGGCATTCAATTGGCTCAAACACAATGTGAAGTTCCCAGATGGTTATTGTTCTAATATGAGTAACGGAGTCAATTTAACAACGGGCAGAGTCAACGGGCTTAAGAGTCATGACTATCACATATGGATTGAGCGAATAATGCCGGTGATGCTTCGAGGCTATCTCCCTGATCGTGTTTGGCGGCCACTTGCGGAGTTGAGCCATTTCTTCCGCACGCTGTGTGCCAAAGAAATATGTCCGGAAATGATGAAAAGACTTCATGAGAAAGTCCCAGAGTTGATATGCAAGTTAGAGATTATATTTCCGCCAGGCATGTTTACTCCGATGGTACATCTCATATTGCATCTACCTAACGAGGCATTATTGGGGGGACCGGTTCAGAACCGTTGGCAGTTTTGTATAGAGAGAATATTTAAGAATATGCGAACCAAATGTGGAAACAAAAATCAGATTGAAGCATGCATAGCCGAGGCATATATCATCGAGGAGGTGTCAGATGTATCTACAACATACTATCCTGAAGATGTTCCCAATATGCATAATCCGCTCTCTCGGTACAATACCGATAACCCCAGCTATAAACCCAAGCTTCATCTCTTCCAAGGCCAAGGCGGTAAGTCTGGTGGTCAACATATTTACACTGTGACGGAGCAGGAGTGGGAGGACATCATGCTCTATGTGTTGATGAACATAGATGAAGTAGAGGATACATTCGTGCCTCAATTTCTGGATGAGGAGTGGTTGGGAAAAGAAAATCCTACTGTATCGGAATTTAATACTCTTTTAAGGAAGGGTGCCCCCAGAAGGCAAAATTTTGTGGCTTGGTTCATGGAAAAAGTAATTTCTAACTCACCCCCTTGTCTATTGTAGTTTATGTAAACACAAAACTAACAATTTTGACTAAACTTGTAGGGAAATCAACAGAAAACATCTATGAAAGATGAATTGAGATGGGTTTCGCAGGGTTTCGACCCTAAGGTGGCGACTTATGAAAAGTATGATGTGAATGGGTATCGTTTCCATACCGAGAAACACCAAAATACTCGGCCAAATGCGAAAACAGTAAATACTGGAGTGTTTACCGGAGGTCGAAATGAGGATGAGTACTATGGAAGGTTACAGAACATATATGAGGTGAAATTCGATAAAGGGGCCCATCCTCTCACTCTTGTTGTGTTCAAGTGCCATTGGTTCGACCCAGTGGTTGGACTAAAAAGTACCCCTTCCATTGGTTTAGTGGAATTGAGGCCTTCAACCACCTATAGCGGGTCCGATGTATTTGTTGTGTCTAACCAGGCAACACAAGTTTATTATCTACCATACCCATGCCAGAACGAGGAACTACAGGGTTGGGAAGTTGTGTTCAAGGTATCGCCACGTGGTAAGCTACCCATGCCAAACGTGGACGATTACAACAATATAAACCCCATCACATACGAGGGAGATTTCTACCAGGAGGAAGAGGATGGCGGTGACTTTGATGTCCTTATGGGTGGTCTTGATGAAGTCGATGATAGTGAAAGACATGGAAGAGGTGAGGCAGTTGTGAATGTAAAGGACATAGATATGCTCAGCAAGTTACATCTAGATAGTGAAAGTGACGAGGATGAGCCTCCACCGTTCGATGTCATACCCTACTACTCACGTGATAGTGATAGTGACCCTGATGATGATTAGACCCGAACACAACCCAAAACTTGGTGAGCGTCTTTTATGTTTTATTTCCAACTTGCTTACTACGTCTTATTTTTTCATCAATGTTCTCAATGCTTACTTTTGCTTATTTTTGAGTTCTCAATGCTTTCTTTTGCTTATTTTCGCATGAAATTGTAATTTCTTCTTACTAACATTTTACATGTTCTCAATGCAGGTGACTAAACCATGAGCAAGAATTCCGCGGCATCCATGCTTAGGAACATTTGTCGTTTGCGAAAGCCCCCTAAACGCTTAGGGGAGAGTGACGACGAGGACGATGGACGAGGCGGGGGTCAACCCCCTAGAGGACGAGGCGGGGGCCTACCCCCTAGAGGACGAGGCGGGGGTCACCCCACTAGAGGTCGAGGACGAGCCTCGAGGGAGACCACAGTTGAGGTCGAGGACGAGGACGAGGACGAGCCTCGAGGGCGACCTGCACCGCGAGCTCGAGGACGAGGACGAGGCTCGAGGACTAGACCTTTGTGGGAGGTTTCATCTTCACGGATGATGACACCTTCGACGTCTTACTTCAGTGAGGTAATTGCTATCATGCCTACTGTCTACTATCATGCTCATACTCACTAACTGCTAATTTATTTAGGTACCCTCCGCAGCAACCCACTCGGAGGACAAGGAGGTGGAGCAGCAGCACTTTGTGGTGCAGGAGCCTCAGCATCAGTACTTCGAGGGGGAGGAGCCTCAGCAGCAGTACTTTAGGGTGGAGCAGCCTCAGCAGCAGTACGTCGAGCAGCAATACTTTGGGGTGGACTTGGAGCAGCCCGTTGATGAGGACCCGGAGCAGCCCGTTGACGAGGACCTGGAGCAGCACGCCGAGGAGGAGGAGGAGGAGGATGTACGCTATTTTCTCCTATTCCTACCACTTAGTTTTGTTCACTTACATTTTATTTGAACTCTAATTTGCATTTTAATTTTAATTTGCAGCACGAGGGGGAGGATCTTGGGCCCTTGTGGACTCGAGGAATAAAGAATCTTCCAAGAAGATCAACATCTCAAGAGGGCAAAATTCTTATTAAGCCGGTCAACAAAAAGTAAGTGGCTATATTTTGATCATATAAGTATGTGGCTAACTCTCCTTGCATACTAATATTGTTCTTTCATGTGCAGCAATTTTCAACTCATCACCAGTTCGGGAAATCTTCCAGGTGGTGTACTTGTGGGCCTTCTGAAGAGGCATTGGCCAGGCCTCTACAAGGAGAATCCTCAGGATCCAAATTCTCTGAAGAAGTTAGCCATGAGGTGGGAGGACTACGAGGCCGCTCAGGGCTCCGGCTACATGGAGACTGTGGAGGGTGAGAGTTTTAAGCCTAGCTGTGCAGAGGTTGTGGTTCACAAGTTCTGGGTAAGAACTATTATATGGTGTTTTGTTTACTTGTGATTCTCAACCATAGTTAACCATAGTTTTGTTAACTTGTGATTCTCACCATAATAAGATTGTCTACATGATTGTAGGAGTTCTATCGCGTGCCTCCCGAGCACGAGCACACGAGCAACGAGGTCTTCTTTACGATGGCGAGGATCAAGTTACGCCAGATGTGGTATGATGTTAAAATTACAGCTATCGCTCAGTTCTACGCCGAGAAAGGCACGAGATACAACAAGAAGAAAATCCTTCAGCTCAAACTTGGTGAGAAGATGTCCCACGAGGATTTCATGGGGGTAATGAAATTTTCTTTTTATTCCATGTCCATCGTAAAGTGCATTATCTGTTCTTCACTTGAGATGTTGACTTGAGATGTTTTCATCTTAAGATTTGTCCAAAGTGGGCTCTGGGAAAGAAGGATGGTTGGGAGAAACTGGTGGACATGTGGACCGGGAAAGATCTAGATTTCAAGGCCAAGAGCATTCAGAACAGTCTCAATCGCGGTCATGAGGGAACTCACTGTCAAGGGAACCGACACTTCTACCACTACAAGGATCATCAGGTATAAATATGGAACAACCTACTCGTTTTCCCTGGCAGTGTTTTCTTTTTAATGCATACCATTTGTTGTATGTATTTTAGATGACCGTTAATGAAGGGCGGGAGCTGGGAGAGTTTGAAGTGTGGCAATTGGCTCATAAGAAGAAGGTGGTCAAGGACGGCGATGATCAATACTATGGCACAACCACTGAAAACCTTGAGGAGTACAAGACCAGGTTTATTTTTCAAGATCATGTTTACTAAATGCAAGTAAGAAATAATTTGTACTTACTAATTGTTTACTTGTTATGAATGCCATCAGGTACAAGGAGCTGAATGGACCGGATTCTGACCCTGTTAAGGAGCCAGTCGACGAGAGGGTCGTGATTATCGCAGGACATGAAAGGCCACATGGCCGCTCACGCACATTTGACACGGTGATCAAGCCTACCACCAACTACACACGTGTCAAATCACTCACGAGTGTTTCTGTTACACCTCGTGCACCGCGTGCTAGAGCCGCCCATGCTGTGGACCATGTAAGCTTTCTCTCATTTTTCTTCTTCATTCTTAGTTCCCATTCATATATGGGTATGCTCATGAGATTCACTATGTCATATTTAAGGAAATGGAACAAGCCTGGCAAGAGGCTCAGGATGCTTGGATGCAGCAGATGCAGGATCATTCGGCGGCTGTGTATCAAGCTCAGCAGTCGCATCAGTTTGCCTATATGACGGTGAGTTGTGGTCCATCCAATCCTAGCCAATAAATTTCATTGTCCGAGTTTGTACTTCATAATGCATGACATCTAAACTCACTTGCAGGCGCTTAGTACGGCAATGAGAGAGGGTACTCCACTACCCGAGCCAGTACCGGCTCCGCCACCACCGCCGTACCCTCCACGGCCGTGCTACGCCGATTTCGTCGCACACTACACCCAGGCGACTCCTGTTAGTACTTCACCAAAGCTTCACTAAGTTATTTTTTGTACATCTAGATATTTACACTTAGTCATATTTTGTTCAAACATGTAGGGATCGTCTTCTTCACGGGCTCCGTTTGGTCGAGCTTCTGCCTCACCCATGGCCACTCCGGTTCACTCACAAGGTCCTAGCCCGGGTGCTTCTGAAGGAGATATGCCCTAGAGGCAAATAAATAAGTAGTATTTATTGCATTATCTCATAAGTTTATAATAGGTTTGTGTATTATGCTATAAATGTATTAATCGGAATTATTAATACACGTGTGATACATAGACAACCAGGTCCCTAGCAAGCCTCTATATGAGCTAGTCCATTGGGCAACAGTTGATCGAGATTCCCGATCAAGGACAATGACGTCGGTTGACAATGGGGTCATCTTGTTAGCAGAATAAGGTGGCGGACAAACGCAAAGTATTGCAATAAGATCGTATTACGATGTTTGTCATTTGCAATAGATAAGAGTTTGATAGCTTATTCCTTAGACCGTGAGACCGTACTTATTGTTGCTTCGTAGGAGTGCTTTGAGAGCATCAAACGTTGTGTCTTATATAGCATGACAATAACGGTGTCCATCTTGGGTATTCTGAAAGAGCATCGAGACGTAAGGATCAAGAGCGGGATTTGTTCATTCTTGTAATGGAAAGATACTCTGTGCCCACTCGGTGAAATTGCATCTATATAGCTGCGCAGCTTATGACTAGGTCATGGAGATGTAATATCGCAGACGAGTTAATAACCTTCGTCGGTAACGAGATACAGCAGAGGCATCGGTGTGTCTACGATCATATCTCGGACAAGGTAGTATCGCAGAGACAAAGGGAATGAATATCATACTTATGGTTCAACGACGATATTCGTGGAATGCACAGGGGTCGTTATATATTTCCAGGTATCCCTGACGATCATTGGTGAGCAGAGTGTCTCGACCATGTCTGGAGTGTTCCCGAACCGTAGCGTAACAAACTTAAGGTCTTAGCGACGCTAGGAGATAGGTTCTGGAATTTTATAGGTTTTTATTGGAGAGAGAAAATTGATCCGGAGAGAGTTCCGGTGGTCCGGAAGGAGTTCCGGGGAGCTATGGAATGGTTCCGAGAATGTCCGAAAGTTGTTCGGGTGGTTCCGAAATAGTTTCGGAGTCATGGGATATTGAATTATATATAAATATATTAATTATGAATTAATGGGATTTTTATATTAATTTAATATTAATTAAATAAAGGAAAAAGGGGGCTCCCACCTAAATGGGCCCTAAGAGGGCCCATGAGGGGGAAACCGCACCCCACAAGGAAGGGGAAGGCTGGGCCTCCTAGTCCAACTCGGACTAGGAGTTGGAGGGCCCATGGGGGGTTCGGCCGAACCCCCCCTCCCCTCTCCTCCTTTAGTCCCACATGGGGGAGCCAAGGGGGTTGGCACACCCCCTTCCCCCTTTATATAGCAAGGCATATTAATTGATTTAATTAATAGGAAATTCAATTAATTCCCAATTTCTCTCTCGATCTCATGGTTCCCAAGTCGGAGCCGCGCCAAGCTGAGAAAAGGGGTCTCTCTCCACCTAAGCCATACCGCAGAGCGCCGTTGCTCTGCGGGATTCCAGATAAGATCTACTCCTGCGATTTCAGCTGGATCTGAATGACCGGGAGTTGTCGCTAGGCTCCGTATGTTTGCGAGTGCTCGGAGGCTACTCCATTGAGGAGCTTGGGCGACGTCGTCTCGCCCCCTACAGCCGCCGCGCCTCCCCCCTCTGCTGCCGGCGCACCAGCCCCGGTGCTGGCGCTCTGCCTTCTTCCGCCCGACGCCCGTCGACGCAGATCATCATCGACACCCCGGCGTCATCGACTTCGACATCGCGGCAAGTTCTCCGCGACCTCGAGGTCGGCTACGTACGACTTCAGCGTCAACGCTTGTGCGGGAGCGTAATCCCCGCTATCGGTCTACATGGAGGTAATGTAACCCGTTCCGCCACCGTTATCGCATGTACTAGATAGATAGATCCTGGCTAGTTAGGGTTTCGTACGCTAGAAAATTATTGTTTTCTGCACCGTAACCCCTTCAGTGGTATCAGAGGCGATCTATGCGTAGTACTGCTGGTACGGTTAGAACTCATGTTGAATGAGGGCGTCTTTCTTATATTTGCTACCCTCTAGCGTGCACTTGCGATGCCTTCGGTATTGAGTTGATGAAGCGGCCCGGACCGACTTTACGCGTACGCTTACGCGAGACTGGTTCCACTACTGACATACGGCTTGCACCGTATCTGTGGCTGGCGGGTGTCTGTTTCTCTCTCTCTAGTCGGCAAAGCATTTTCAATGGAGGGCCCGAAAGGGATGCTTAAACATGCAATTATACGATCGACGTTGTGGTACAAAGTTCGTAGGTAGGGAAGCGATTCTCTTACGAATAAGCCTATTTGCCACGTAAAACTTGCAAAACTAAATAAAGCTAGAGGCGTCTAACTTTGTTTTGCAGAGGCGTTATTTTATGTGACATGGTTACGGTAAGTTTTGATATTACTCGTACTGTCGGAGGCAATGGAGCGCTCTGTAGACTCGGAGCCATGTCGGGGCGCCGGGGGGCCAGGCACATGGCGCCATGAAGGTCCAGGCGCATCGACCATGTCACATCGCACTTCATTGCATCATTATTGTGTGCTGTTGTGTGTGCATCCTATTGATTGCTTATATGCTAGATATACAACGGTAGCATCATGAATAGGATGATCCCTAACAAAATACCAAAATTGTGTTCTCCCTCGTTGCGCACCACCAAGAAAGTTCTACGTTATGAGGCAGGCCGTGATGATCGGGTGTCACACATCTCGTCGTTCGCATACAGTGGGTGTAAGCCATGTTGCACGCGCAGGGTCTTCGAGGTTTGATTGGCGAGCCTAGCATACTCAGAGGTATGGCCTCGGAACACGGGAAGATCGAAAGATCGAGCACGAGTCATAGAGTTGTTATGATCGACATTTTATGTCCACCTTTGAAGCTGTGCTGCCGGCCGTGATGATCGGGGGTGGTGCAGTGGATGAGGTTCGTGTCATCGCCATTATTATTTTAGGGATAATAATCTTGGTGTGGTGTGTTTTAGATAATAAGATTATAAGACTAAAACTCACCTACATATTGTAAACTTTACCTTACCTCCTTTTGCGATCACATCTGTAGACTACGCAACTATACTTCGGTTACTTCCTCAAGAGCCCGGATGCTACATTAGAAGCCGACGGGTCCAACTTCATCAGATGGTACAGGGGTTTTAGAAACATTCTCGAACACAACAACATTCTATATGTTCTCGATGAACCATTAGGAGAAGGACCAGGAGATTCTGCAAGCGAGGAGGAGGAAGATGATTTCCGTAGGCGTCGAGACAATATTCATTGAAGTGGAGATCACCATGACCGTATGCCTGGCACCCGAGTTGAAAGAGATGTTTCGACGCAAGGAGCCAAGCGTCATGATGGATGCGATAAAGACGCACTTCGGGGATGAATTAAAGCGTGAGCAGTTCAGGCAGCTTAGAATGTTCCAGACCATTCACATGGAGGAGCATACCTGTCTGAAGACACATTTGAAGAGATTGTATGACATCTACTTCCAGCTGACGATGGTCTTCGATTACTGGATGGCGGATTCTTGCGCCATTCGGACTGTCCTGATATCTCTACCTCCTAGCTATGAGAAGCATGTTCGCAAGTACATTTTGAAAGCCGATGATATGAACTTCTACGTGTTCATACGTGAGTTCCAGTCTCTGAAGGTTGATTCCATCGAAGGAGAGATCTTCGATGCTACAGGTATATATTTGATATATGCAGAATTATGGATTCGCCCATGGTATATGATGAAATGTTTGATAATTGCTCTGTTTGTGAAACAGGTCCTGATTATCACATATATGCGGCGCAGTTTGATGTGACCTGGCGCTGAAGCTGGTAGTCAAGGAGTTGATGGCCTTTTGGTGTTCACGTCCTCAAGCTATCATAGTTATCATTAATAGTTTTTGATACAATCTTTTGTAATAGTGAGCGAGTGTGTGTGTCTTGATTGTTGCAAGACGAAGTTATTCATGTAATAAGACAAGATCAGTTGTTTTATGTTATGGAACAAGTCAGTTGTTTTATCTTATGAATAAAGTTTCCACATCTCAGTTACATTGATTGTATGATAAGTATTCATAATTGTAGATATGATAAAATAGCTTGTCCCATGAACAAAGGTTCTATTGCTGGAACAGACACCGTCGAGTTTAGTCATAAAAGCAATGAAAGAAGTAATGGATGTTTTGGCCCATTTAAGTATTTCAAGTGCTGAGTTGATTAAGCTTGAAATCAAGTATTGAAGTTGCAATACTAGCGGAAATTAATTGAGTGTCATTTTTAAATGATTAATTAATGGTGTTTATTGTTTGATCTGAATTCCTCCATGACTTTGGCAAATAGGAGTATTTGCCCGATAAATCGTGGAGTCTGAGATTAATTTGATAATAGATCAAATGGGGTTTTTCAGAAGAAAGATTTGTGGACATTGTATTCACAGAATTCGATCAAAGGACAATATTTTTGAATTATGTCTTTAACACAAGAGACTTGTGGTGATTTGCTTCACATAATTATAATGTCATATATAGTGATATGTGGGGAATTATAATCATGCTCTATTTTAAATAAAGTGTGGCCTGTCAGAATCAGTCTTAGAATCTCCTAATACGTTCGAAACATTATAGTCGATGTCCACTTTAGAAAATAGATATATTTCTCAACGAGAATTCGTAGGATCGACAGTAGTGTCGACATGTATATGATTATGCGATAATTCGGAATATACATAAGTAGTTCTTTGTAGATTGCTCGCATTGGATGAGAGTGTATTCCAAAACCAAATAGAAACAAAGATCAGTTTGTTGTCTGTGTAATTCCGAGAAAAGAAGACTTTTCGAATTATGGTTTATGGATTGAAATTAGAAGTTTGGAATAAAGTGTCAGACTTATGTTGGAAGATGTTCCAAAGAGTATATGTCAGCTACTGAAAGTTTAGTGATTAAGAGTGAGGGAGACTAGAAAATTGTTTTCTGCTTGCAATCCTCTTCATAAAAATCATAATATTTTCATGAAAGAAACTTCTGAATAAGGTGCTGTTATATTTAATATTGCTGTCGGGTCACAGCACTGTATTAAGTATTTCAGATCTTGTTGACAGATCAAGGTGCATTTTATGAATACAAAGAAAGTTGAGAAAGTATCGGGATACGAACAAAGGCTCTTCAGCCTGGAAATCCAAGTTACGTTTAAAAGGATTAAGAGAGTAATTGTTGCTGCAATTCTTATTAGAGGAATAAGATTGTTTAATCGTCATATAAAGTGTTATATGAAAATGTGACTATAAGAAAGACGCAGGAGCATGTCTTGTCAAGAAATGTGTCTTGCACAAGATCAAATTTGTTGACTACGTTTATGTAGATATGCTTGAAGTCTGAGGTCTTTGTATTAGTGTAATACTGTGGTTTGTATTAAATTCGAATTGATGTTAGATCAATGATTTTGGTTTGACCTAAATGTCGAATTAAGTGGGAGCCATAGTTAGTTTACTCAGGTGGAATATGTATGGAACATATTTTTGAGTGGGAGCTCAGGGACTCAGATATGTGGATGACACGTTTTTGAGTGGGAGCCCCATGTTGTCAAATATGTAGAGACATAATTTGAGTGGGAGTCGAATTCATTTTGTGTAGTTAACACATTGTGAAACTTTACCAATAGAATAGGATGAAGTTGTGAAACTATTTAAAAGTTAGTGTCTATTTTGAAATAGAACGGGAATTTTAAATAGTTAGTCGAGTTGTGTTGGGTTATATCTGAGGAGTCAGGATAGAATCAAAAGGATGGTCCTTTGGAATCCAATTGGTCATTAAGAGTAATGATGCATGAAGGTAATGGTTGTATGACATGTGGGTCTATTATGTATATATTAGACATCATACAGAAACCATATTATCTGCTCGATAAAATATAACCGATGTTCTTGGAGTAAAGAACAGTTATGAAAGTAAATTTGGAATTTACTGGAAGTAGAAGTGCGTTAGTTAAGGGATTGACATTTGAATGTCAAGTTTTCTACATTGGTGTGAAAGGATGTAGATATCGCGAGTTTGTAATTGTTACGAGGGGCTCTGCATGGCTAAGTGTGTTTTTCAGAGCAGTTATCTGGTCAGTATAATCAGAGTAAGCGCTGGGAAGCAGAAGTCTCACCTAGTTACGGTATTTGCACATATGTTGTTAGACGACGTGATGATATCAAGCGAGTTGATACCAGTGAATCGCAAAAGCATGTACAATCATGGATTGTGCAGTAACACTTTTCCACGAGCAAGCATTATCAAATGATTCTTATTTGATAAGGGATTCTGATAAAAGTAAAATGCAACTAGTTTATTTGTACTCTAGTGCAAGTGGGAGACTGAAGGAGATATGCCCTAGAGGCAAATAAATAAGTAGTATTTATTGCATTATCTCATAAGTTTATAATAGGTTTGTGTATTATGCTATAAATGTATTAATCAGAATTATTAATACACGTGTGATACATAGACAACCAGGTCCCTAGCAAGCCTCTATATGAGCTAGTCCATTGGGCAACAGTTGATCGAGATTCCCGATCAAGGACAATGACGTCGGTTGACAATGGGGTCATCTTGTTAGTAGAATAAGGTGATGGACATACGCAAAATATTGCAATAAGATCGTATTACGATGTTTGTCATTTGCAATAGATAAGAGTATGATAGCTTATTCCTTAGACCGTGAGACCGTACTTATTTTTCCTTCGTAGGAGTGCTTTGAGAGCATCAAACGTTGTGTCTTATATAGCATGACAATAACGGTGTCCATCTTGGGTATTCCGAAAGAGCATCGTGACGTAAGGATCAAGAGCGGGATTTGTTCATTCTTGTAGTGGAAAGATACTCTGGGCCCACTCGGTGATATTGCATCTATATAGCTGCGCAGCTTATGACTAGGTCATGGAGATGTAATATCGCAGACGAGTTAAAAACCTTCGTCGGTAACGAGATACAGCAAAGGCATCGGTGTGTCTACGATCATATCTCGGACAAGGTAGTATCGCAGAGACAAAGAGAATGAATATCATACTTATGGTTCAACGACGATATTCGTGGAATGCACAGGGGTCGTCATATATTTCCAGGTATCCCTGACGATCATTGGTGAGCGGAGTGTCTCGACCATGTCTGGAGTGTTCCCGAACCGTAGCGTAACAAACTTAAGGTCTTAGCGACGCTAGGAGATAGGTTCTGGAATTTTATAGGTTTTTATTGGAGAGAGAAAATTGATCCGGAAAGAGTTCCGGTGGTCCGGAAGGAGTTCCGGGGAGCTATGGAATGGTTCCGAGAATGTCCGAAAGTTGTTCGGGTGGTTCCAAAATAGTTTCGGAGTCATGGGATATTGAATTATATATAAATATATTAATTATGAATTAATGAGATTTTTATATTAATTTAATATTAATTAAATAAAGGAAAAAGGGGGCTCCCACCTAAATGGGCCCTAAGAGGGCCCATGAGGGGGAAACCGCACCCCACAAGGAAGGGGAAGGCTGGGCCTCCTAGTCCAACTCGGACTAGGAGTTGGAGGGCCCATGGGGGGTTCGGCCGAACCCCCCCTCCCCTCTCCTCCTTTAGTCCCACACGGGGGAGCCAAGGGGGTTGGCACACCCCCTTCCCCCTTTATATAGCAAGGCATATTAATTGATTTAATTAATAGGAAATTCAATTAATTCCCAATTTCTCTCTCGATCTCGTGGTTCCCAAGTCGGAGCCGCGCCGAGCTGAGAAAAGGGGTCTCTCTCCACCTAAGCCATACCGCAGAGCGCCGTTGCTCTGCGAGATTCCAGATAAGATCTACTCCTGCGATTTCAGCTGGATCTGAATGACCGGGAGTTGTCGCTAGGCTCCGTATGTTTGCGAGTGCTCGGAGGCTACTCCATTGAGGAGTTTGGGCGACGTCGTCTCGCCCCCTGCAGCCGCCGCGCCTCCCCCCTCTGCTGCCGGCGCACCAGCCCCGGTGCTGGCGCTCTGCCTTCTTCCGCCCGACGCCCGTCGACGCAGATCATCATCGACACCCCGGCGTCATCGACTTCGACATCGCGGCAAGTTCTCCGCGACCTCGAGGTCGGCTACGTACGACTTCATCGTCAACGCTTGTGCGGGAGCGTAATCCCCGCTATCGGTCTACATGGAGGTAATGTAACCCGTTCCGCCACCGTTATCGCATGTACTAGATAGATAGATCCTGTCTAGTTAGGGTTTCGTACGCTAGAAAATTATTGTTTTCTGCACCGTAACTCCTTCAGCTTCTACCTCGCTGCGTCGATCACCCCACCACGAGAGCCGCGAGATGCGTCGACAATCGCCAAACCCGGTTAGTTCATGAAAAACTCTGACATAAACCAACCATAGACTTAGAACTATTTTTCATGATTCAGTTTGGACTTAGAATGTTTGCATGAATTTGGACTTAGAACGTTTGCATGAATTTGGACTTAGAACATTTGCATGACTTTGATCATTTTTCCTTGCATGAATTTGGACTTAGAAGGTTTGCATGACTTTGATGATTTTCTCTTGCATGAATTTGAACTTGATACATTTGCCATGCTAACCGGAGTTCGTTTTCATTTTGTAGTGATCATGCTCTTGGCGGTGGAATTCGTGCTTGAGAGTTCCTTTGGAGAGATCATTTTGTAACTTCATGAGCTTGATCATGTAGAAACGTGTGATATATGTTGTGTGATATAGAAACGTGTGATATATTTGGTAGCTGATGATCCCTACATGTTGTTCATGAGTTTGATGATGTTTATATGTTTGATGATCCCTATATGATGATGTTTATATGTTTGATGATCCCTATATGATGATGTTCATGAGTTTGATGATGTTTATATGTGAATCCCAGAAAAAATTGAAATTTGCAGGGAATAATAAAAATGCAGCAAAATGCTGCTGTTTTCACTCCAGAATGAGCCCGACGGCAATGCCGTCGGCGTTATGCTGTATTGCATTATTATGCAGTAGTGAGGCCGACGGTATTTGCCGTCGGCGTAGTAACCCTATGGTGAGGCCGACGGCATTGCCGTCGGCCTCACTGTATGGCCTGTGCAGGTCCAGCAGGTGACGCGTGTGTCGTGACGGAGCGTCGTTACGAGTTTCTGCGCCGAGGGTATTTTTAACACCGACGGCCTAAAATAACCGTCGGCGTCACGCGCTAGCCCGACGGCATTTGCGAGCCCGACGGCCACGGCGTGAGCCCGATGGATCACAGCCCGACGGCCTTAGGCCGACGGTGGCCGTCGGACTCACTGAGGCCGAGGGTTTCTGTGATGAGCCCGACGGCATACTCCTGTAGTGAAGACTCCATTAAAAGAAGGCTACAAGATCAAAACTTTACATACATGACAAGAGGATACCTAGGCGTACAAGGCTCGGATATCTACTTCGTAGAGGGACCAGATATCCGCATATATACCAAATGACCCGTCAACATCTCCATGTACACACGAAAGCTTTGTACATGTCTCTCTGTAAAATCCTAGTTCTAAACCCTAACCCAGATCTATAATCTCCGGCTGAAACATCCTATAACTCGCCGAGATAGACTTTGTATCCCCCTATAACTCGCCGAGATAGACTTCGTAGAGTTGACGCCGAGATAGCAATGTGAGACTCAAGTTAGTTCTACCTCTTGCCATGCACGTGCATTTCAGAATTTTAGTTGGGATGTGGCCCGAGTCCCACTAGCAATGCTAGAAAATTTCAAGAGTTTCTTCACCAAACCAAGAGAACTAGAACACCTTTCACCCTCTTTATCATTCCATAACTTTTTATCAAGAAGAAAGATAACCCTAGCCTCGGCTTAGACACACAACAATATATCATTATCACAACTGAGAAAATAATCGGCTAACCAATAAAATAAATCCTAGGCAGTCCAAGCCTAGCGAAAGAATCTCCCCAACTATATAACAAACCTACTGAAAGATGACGAACCAATAAAGATTACACTACTACTAGACAAAAAATTCAAGAATGGCTCGTCACAGATGGGCCGGTGTATATGAGATGAGTCCCACAAGGTTGAACTCAATTTATTCATCAGCGAAGCTAAGGTTCGATTCAACACCTTCAAGGCTTCAAAAAGGGTGCGTAGCACGCACATTGACATTGCTTGGTCGTCACAAATGGTGTTTCCACCTGGAAGATGCGCACACTAACGTGGAATCTGTCACTTGCCAGCTTGTCTACTGGCCGACAACTTCTTGCTGGACGGTCCGGAACCGAGGTGTAAAAAAATGCAACCCACGCCATTCTAGAGTATACTAGAAGAATGATGAGGACCTCACAACCCCACTTTTGGTAGTTGTGGCATCCCCCATAACGCTCCACCAGTGGTTGTCATGGAAGGGGCCTCCCTCCTATGTAAATATGCAAGGCCACACGAACCTTCCAACATCCGTAGACCGAGGGGCACCCGATTTGGACTTTTGAAGCAAAGTGATAGTGATAAAACAATAGGAATGTAATTTTCCATCTTCGAGGGGATGCCCTTGTTTACCCCGGCAGGCCTGACGGGGAAGGAGGTGCCTGTGCCGGTTGTGCAGGAAGCGGAGGGAGCAGACTCGCCCTCTGCCTCGAGAGCTGGGCGAGGCGAGGAGGAGGCCACGACAGGGGAGGTGTCCTCTTCGAGGCCCGGGCCCTTTACTGACGAGATTTGCGACATCTCGTCAAGCGACGACGACGCCTTCGTGGTGGCGTCCTCGCGCCCCGTGGTGGAGGAGGAGGCAGAGGAGGAGGCCTCCGACAAGGAGGCCATGCCGGGGCGACGCGAGACACGCACCAAGGCGGCTGTGGACCGGTCTGGGGCGAGGCCGTCCGATGTCCCCTCCAAGAGGAAAGTCGAGGCGCCCCCGGAGGAGTCTGGTGCCAAGGCCAAGCCCTCATGGCACTCGCCAGGCTTGGCATGGGTCGACACCGGCGCCAAGCCGTCCGGGTAAGTGTTTCTAGCATTTGGTTGCTTGATTCTTACTCTTTTCCTCTTTATCCTCTCTTGAAGATGTTTCCTTGATTCTTGCCAGTGATCTTGTGCCTGCGAAGCGCCGTAAGCTCCGCAAGGCAGCATAGGTAAAGAGAGTCACGGCTGAGGCCGTGGCTGAAGAGGCCGCGAGGCCTGTGGAGACGGCCTCCACAGGCCCAACTGAGGAGGTGCCTCAAGCGGAGGCGGCAGCGCCTCAGGCAGAAGCAGTCGCGCCTCGCCCAGAGGCCTCGGTGCCGCCTCCCGAGCCAATGGTGGTGGAGGCGCCGGAGGAGAGGGTCGCTACCCCTCCTCGTACTCCTACTCCGCCACGCGCGGTTACGCCACCGCATGAGCCAACTCCACCGCGCGAGGCAGCTCCAGCCCACGCGGCTACTCCGCCGTGTGCGCCCACGCCTCCTACGCAGCCAGAGGCTGAGGCGGGCCAGGGGCCACAAGGCGCTGGCGAATCCGCAGGGGAAGCTCCTGCGTCTCTGCCCCATCCCCCTGCAGGGGACGAGCGCCAGGTTGGCACGGGCGGCGAGGACACTTTGGGCGCAGCCGGGGACGGAGTGCGGCCTAGCCCCCAAGCGCGCCCCGAGGCCAGGTTGTCAGGCCTCGACGCCGGGGCATGGCCCTCCACAAGCCGAGACCTGGTACTCAGCGACTGGGATTGGAGTGCTGGACACCGCGAGGTCGCCTTCCGCCCCGTGAGGGAATCCCTAGAGGGCTTGGAGGTGCACCTCGCCCTCGAGGACGTGCAACTCGCCCAGCAGCGCGAAGAGCTTGCAGGGACGTGGGCGTCCTGCCATGTGGCGGTCGAGGCTCGTCGCCAGGAGGACTAGGCACTGCAGGCCACGCGCGAGGAGGCCACCCGCTTCACCAAGGAGGTCCGCGAGGGGGCCATCCATGACGCCACCGAGCTCCTTGCGCCACTCCAGGAGGAGTGTGACGCCGCTGCCGAGCTCCTGGCCGCAGCAACGGCCGAGCGTTAAGCCATGGAGGGCTCGCTGGCGCAGAAACGCCGCGAGTTGGGCCAGCTGGAGACCCAGTTGCTCTCCGCTCACCAAGCCGCGCAGGAAACCCGTGAGGAGGACTGCAAGGGCCTTGCCGAGCGTGAGCGGCAGCTAGCGTTCAGGGAGAAGGAGGTGCTGCTGCGCGACTAGCAGCTGCTTCAGGCGGAGGGCAAGCTGGACACCAAGCGCGAGGAGCTTGAGGAGCGTGAGGGGAACTTGGCTTAGGCGCTCCAGAAGCACGACGAGAAGGTCGCCGCCCAGCAGCAAGCCCTGGAGCGCTACCAGGAGCGATTCACCGCGAAGAAGAAAGAGGCGGAGGATGACCTCGCGGAGCGCGAGCAGCAATATAGGCTGGCCAAAGCCCAGGAGTACCGCGACAAGGCCAAGAAGCAGGAGGACCGCTTCAAGGCCAAGCACGCTGCTGATGCCTAGCGGATCGCAGAGCTCGAGAAGGCAAACTCAGGGCTTGAGGTCCGCCTCCAACGCGCCAAGGAGGCTCATCGCCTGGCGGAGGACGGCCGCATGACAGCCGTCCTGGACCTTAACGCCCTTGTCAAGGACGTGAAGGAGCAGGTGGCTCCCACGGTGGAGCAGGTGGCTCCCGCGGTGGAGCAGGCGGCAGAGGCTGCTCACACAGCGCAGGCGGCTCGCGTGCTCACGAAGCAGCGGGAGCGCATGTTCCAGGCGCTGGTGGCCAGGGGCAATGGGCTCGCAGCCCAGCTGGGCGCGGAGGCGCCGCACGCCGAGGTTCGAGGCCGCGATGATGCAACCATGTACCTGGTCTACTTCGACCAGCTCTTCACGGCGCTTGAGCGCCCCGTCGCTGATCTCCGCAAGGTGATCGAGGTTGAGAGCCGCCAGCTCCTAGGCATGGTCGTGGATCGCCTCTTCAGCAACCTCCGGCTCCTCACGCCGGGCTTCGATCTCTCGACCGTGACTGAGGCTCGTCAGGGCGAGGACGTGTGGCGGGTTTCCAACTCCCTCTGCGAGCAAGTCGATGCCTTCTGCAACCGCTTCAAGCGTGCGGAGGTCGCTGCAGAGGAGAGCGAGGAGGAGGCCGCCTCTGCCGAGACGAAGAAGGGTGTCGTAGAGGAGGTGCACGATGGCGCGGACTCTGCATGAGCTTTGATCATTGCGCCTGTGTGCGCTTGTATCTGAAACAATTTCATGCTTAGACACTATGCAACTTTTGGGCATGTAATATATTCTCTTTGGCATTTTGTTTTTAGCTTGTGTGCCCCTCGAGAGGTCCCTTTTGTCTTATCTTCATGTCTATGGGTTCTCTGCGTCGTTAGGACCCGTCTCTTCGCGCCATGACTCCGCCACTTCGGTATGCTAGAGCAATGACTCAGCAATGCCGGGGGGAGTTTAGGCCTAGGAGAGGTAAGAGCCCTGAGTCGCGATGCTCGGGTGCCCCCCTTAGACGTACGAGTAGTCCATGAAGTTCAAGGGAAAGCAAAATCGTTCGAGGGATAAACGAGCGCTTGCGGAGAAAAAAGGCTCTCGAGGCATGGGTGTGAGACTTAGCTTCTCGAGGCTTTCGCCCTGTAGAGGTTTTTGCCTGGCGAGGAAGTCCTCTCTAGGGGTTTTTCCCTGCTGCCTCCTCAGGCTAGTAGGGACGTTTCTTCCCTTTAAATGTTAGATGGGCGAACCCAAACGCTTGTACACGGTGCTGGGGACTCGTGCGCGCTTATAGGTCCCCTTAGGCGTTCCTTGCAAGGAGAGTAAGTACCAATGCTCTTTGTAGAGATGGCGTGTTTGTGGGAGCTTGCCCTCCAGCCAGAGCTCAGATCCTTGGATTTTGCAGTGCTGCTGGTGTGTCATTTGAGGCACTGGCACCGTACTCAGCCCCCGCTCGCGAGGTGCGCATGTGGAGAGATATAAGCGCACATTTTAAGAAAGTAATGCGGAAATAAAACTCACCACCAAATATTACACAACGACGCCTTAGTGCAAAGTTCACTTAGGAATGAAATTGTCTCATTATGTTGGGGTTGCCAAGTTAATGTTTATATCATGTCGAGGCATGGGGACCACCCATTACTGGCAGAGACTCTCTACGGCCCGAGGTGGCTCGTTACATGGAGAGCTTGGAGGTTTGACCCTCGAGAGAAGCCTTTGGAGCTTGGATGTTTAAGCCGTGAGCTTTTAACCTCTAGAGACAAAAAATGCTTGGAGGTTGAGCGGTAAGCTGCCTCTTCCGCCAGATGTCTTGACGTGACAATGATCACGGGCGTGACAATGATCACGTTTGCTTTTTATCCTTCTGGAGACAAAAATGCTTGGAGGTTGAGCCGTAAGCTGCCTCTTTTGCCAGATGTCTTGACGTGACAATGATCACGGGTAGAACTTGTGCAGGTGCATGATGTTCCACAGATTTTTGACGGGGATGTCATCTTGAGTTTCGAGGCGAGCCACGCCAGGCCTGACGATGTGGGTGACCCTGTAGGGGCGTTCCCACATGGGTGACAGCTTGTGGAGGCCTTCCCTGGAGAGGATTCGCCTGAGGACGAGATCACCAGTCTCCAACGTGCGCGAGCGCATGTTGCGGCTGTGGTAGCATCGCAGGTCCTGCTAGTATTTTGCCGCCCGAAGGGCGGCACGGTGACGTAGTCCCTCGAGAAGCAGTAGGTCTTCGTTGTGGAGATCTTCTTGCTCGTCCTCGTTAAAGGCAAGGACCCGTGGGGATCCGTGCTTTATCTCTGTGGGGAGTACTGCTTTGGCTCCATAGACGAGGGCGAACAGTGTTTCTCCCGTAGGCTTGGGCGGCGTTGTGCGGATGGACCAGAGCACCAAAGGTAGCTCGCCGATCCAGCCCTTGCCTTGGCCCTTGAGGACGTCGAAGGTCCTGGTCTTTAGGCCCTTGAGGACTTCTGCATTTGCTCGCTCAGCCTGACCATTGCTCTGTAGATGAGCGACCGAGGTGGAGCAGAGCTTGATGCCCATTTTTTCGCAGTAAGCCCTAAAGATGCCACTGGTGAATTGTGAGCCATTGTCGGTGATGATGCGATTAGGCACTCCGAAGCGGCATACCAGTCCTTTGATAAATTTCACCGCCACGCCTGCTGGAATTGTGCGTGTTGCCTCCACCTCGGGCCATTTCGTGAACTTGTCGATGGCCACGAAGAGGTATCGATAGCCCCCTTGCGCTCTTGGGAATGGTCCCAAGATGTCCAGCCACCAGACCGCGTACGGCCAGGAGAGCAGGATGGTCTGTAGTCCCAGCGCGGGCTGATGGATTTGCTTGGCGTGGAATTGGCAGGCTTCGCATGCTTGAACGATGTCAACTGCATCCTAAAGTGCTTGAGGCCAGTAGAAGCCGCTCCTGAAGACTTTGCCTGCGAGGGTGCGAGCGCATGAATGGTGGCCGCACTCCCCGCTATGGAAGTCCTTGATCAGCATTCTGCCTTCTTCAGGAGGGACGCACTTGAGCGCAATGCCATTTGGACGCTTTCGGTAGAGATTTCCTTCGAGGATGTGGTAGGACTTTGCCTGGCCGGCAATTCTCTCCGCTTCAACATCTTCCTCGGGAGGATCCCTTTGGCGAGGTAGTCTTTGATCTCGTCGATCCAGCCTGTTTCTTGATGCGCCGCTGTGAGCAACAGACGCTCCCCTGTAGGGGGCCTGCAACCGGGAGCCCCAGTTGTAGGTGGTGGCGGGAGCACTTCGTCTGTGCTTGCGGGCATGGCCTCTTGAGGCTGCTTTATGGATTCCTTGACGAGTCTTTCTTCAAAGACGCCTGGCAGCTGAGCTTGCCACCTTGATGCGCGCTTGGCGATGTCATCATCCTCTTGATTTTCCTTGCTTGGGATGTGCATGAGCTCCATGCCCCTGAAGTGCTTCTCAATCCTGCGGACCTCTTCAAGGTATGCGACCATATGGTCGTCCTTAGGCTTGTACCTCTTGTTGGAGAAGTTAACGAGCAGCTGGGAGTCGCCCTTGATGAGTAGGTGCTTGATGCCTAGGGCGATGGCAGCGCGTAGGCCGGCGAGCAAGCCTTCGTACTCAGCAATGTTGTTGGAGAACTTGTCGATTCCGAAGCACAACTGGACCGCGTAATAGAGCTTGTCGCCCTTGGGCGAGATCAGGACGATGCCAGCCTCGCCATGGCGGCAAGCGAGAGCTCCGTCGAACTTCATGGTCTAGTGGCTGGGCATTTTGTCTCCAGAGGGCTCTGGCTCTTCTCCTAGAGGCTCTTCAGGGGTTGGATCAGTCCATTCGTCGACAAATTCTGCCAGCGTTCTCCCTTTGATTACCCTTGTGGTATCAAAGCGCAAGTTGAATGGTTGTAGCTCTATGTTCCATCCCGCGACACGATCTGTGGCGTTAGGGTTGCGCAGGATTTGCTCTAGGGGGAATGAGGTGACCATCATGATGGGGTGCCCCTGGAAGTAGTGTCGCAACTTTCTTGAGGCGATGAGGAGCGCAATGGGGAGTTTCTGCTGCATTGTGTACCGCTCGCGAGCATCCCGCAGTAGTGTACTGACGAAGTAGACATGATGCTTGACAAGGGTTGTCAGTTTAGACGCGGCGATGTCTGCCTGAGGAGACTCTTCAGGGCCCTCAAGGGGGTTGGCCTGTGGAGGCTCTTTAGGGCCCCCAAGGGGGTTGGCCTGGGGAGGCTCTTCAGGCCCCCTCGCGAGATCAGCTTGTGGGGGTTGACTTGGGGCAGGCTCCGCTTGTGTCTCCGGGCCTGGCGGTGGGTAGGTGGGGCCTGTCCCTTTGCCGAGCTCTTCGTCGGGAGGTTTTGGTTTGGAGTGGTTGCACTCTTCTTGTGGAGGACCGGCTCTTCTCTTACCACCAGGACGGCGCTGGCGGTCTGCGGAGTGGCTAATAGATACAGCTTCAGGTGCTCGCCTGTCCTTGGGGCAACCATGACTGGTGGGCTGGCCAAGTACCTCTTCAAGTCCTCAAAGACTTTTTCCGCTTCAGGCGTCCACTTGAAGGTGCCAGTTCTCTTCATGATCTTGAAGAATGGCAGAGCTCTCTCGCCAAACTTGGAGATGAATCGACCCAAGCTGACCATGCAGCCTGCTAGACGCTGCATGTCCTTGAGCCGGCGTGGAGGTTGCATTTCCTCTATGGCTTTGATCTTGTCAGGGTTTGCCTCTATGCCCCGGTGGGACGTGAGGAAGCAAAGCAATTTGCCGGAAGGCACTCCAAAGACGCACTTGGCGGGGTTGAGCTTGATGTTCACCTTGCGCAGGCTGGCGAAGGTTTCTTCAAGGTACCTGAGGAGAGTATCTCCCTGTCAAGACTGACGACGATGTCATCGACGTAAGCCTCTGCATTTCTGCCCATTTGCTCGCCAAGTGCTATCCTCATGAGCCTCTGGAAGGTGGCGCCAGCGTTTTTCAGGCCGAAGGGCATGCAGACGTAGCAATACACACTACAAGGGGTGAGGAATGCCGTCTTCTCCTCGTCTTCCTTAGCAATTTTGATCTGGTGATAACCAGAGAAGGCATCGAGAAAACAGAGAAGGTCGCAGCATGCCGTGGAGTCCACGATCTGGTCGATTCTTGGCATGGATAAGGATCCTTGGGGCAGGCCTTGTTGACATCAGTGTAATCGATGTAGAGGTGGCCTCCTCCGACGGGTTTTGGGACGACCACGCCGTTGGAGAGACAAGTGGGGTGCGCGACTTCGCGGACGACATTTGCCACCTTTAGGGGCTTGCTTTCTTGCTTTTTACTTGAGGGGGCGTGCGTTTGGACACACGGCTAAGTGGTGATCCATCACCTCCCTCGGTACCAGACATATGTGACGGAGTCCATGCGAACATATCAGAGTTTTCCCGGAGGAAGGCGACGAGCGCGCTTTCCTATTTGGGAGGCAGGGCAGTGCCAATGGTGACGCTAGCCCCCGAGCCTTCAGCCCCCGAGCTGCTGGAGCTTAGAGAGACCTTCTTGGTAGCGGCTGGCTCTTGGGAGAACAACTGCTTCTTCTTCTTGGGTCTCTCGAGAGGCTCCATGTCCTCGTCAGCAGGGAATTCCATGGCGGCTGCCTTGTAGGCTGTCTCGATAGCGCGCGCAGCATCCATGACATGTCCACGGATGGTGATTGTGCCAGTGCTGTCGGGAATCTTGACCATGTTGTAGGCATGATGCGTGACGGCATTGAACTTCGCGAGGGCGGGGTAGCCGAGGATGGCGTTGTACGGCAGATCGATGTGCGCAACGTCGAAGTCAATGTGCTCAGTGCGGTAGTTTTCCTCGTTGCCGAAGGTGACGGCAAGCCTGACCTGCCCCAGAGGCTCGATTGAGCCGCTGGTGACTCCCGTGAAGGGCCTAAAGGGCATGAGCCGCTCATAGGGCACTTGAAGCGCATCGAACGTCTCGATTGAGATGACATTCATGAAGGGAATATGCCCTAGAGGCACTTAATAAACATAGTTTATTGGTAATATCTCAATTGTTCATTATATGTTTTATACCATGCTATAACTGTATAAAGCGGAAACATTAATACAGGTGTGGTAGATAAACAACCAGGTCCCTAGTAGCCTCTACTAAGACTAGTTTCGTTGCGCGATTGATGATCGAGGTTTTCCGGTCATAGGGCATGGTGCCGGTCGGCAGTGGAAGTCATATGGTTAGGTGTAACGATGTGATGGACATACCCAGTATTTATAGGACATAGTCATTACGCCTTAAAACCGTGAGACCAACTCTTATTGTTATTCCTGGAAGATACTTTGATTGCACTAAACGTCATATCTTATTTAGTGTGACAATAACGGTGATACTTTTGGGTATCGGAAGGGGGTAGTTGAGACGAGGGGTCAACAACGGGATTTTTCAGTCCACATAGCCGGATAGATACTGTAGGGCCCACTCGGTGAGATTATGTCAAATGAGTTTGCAAACATGTGACTAGATCACCAGCTGACATAATATCATGGACGAGTAGAAGATAGTGTTGTCGGTAACGAGATCATGCTAGGTATGGAGATATCTGAGAATGATGCTCGGACACGCTAAGTATCGCTTTGACAAAAGGTTTAAGACTAGACGTCCAGGTTTGATAGATGAAAGTCATTCGTTATATCACAAGGATTAATTCATGGGGTCCAGGCCTACGAGTTAGTCATTGATCGGAGAGGAGTCTCGATCATGTCTGTTATTATATCGAACCGCTAGGGTAACACACTTAAGGGGTTTCGACAACACAACCGGAAAGGAAAGAGATTACCGGGAACGTCCCGGGAATGGTCCGATGGAGATTGGGCAGCGACGAAATAGTTTTCGGAGCTAGAATAAATTATATAATTATGTTTGATATTAATTAGTGTAATTAATGTTTAAATATGATTTTATATATTTATTTTCAAATTTATTTAGGCTGATTTCACTAAATGGGCCTTCTGGTCGAAAGAAGGCCCATGGGGGGGGGGACCCTCAAGGGGAAATTCGGTGGGGGGCTTGGCCGGCCTAGGTGGGCCAAATGGGGCCCACCTAGGGCCGGCGCACTTGTCCTAGCCGCACCAGGCATGTGGGATAATCCCACATTGCCTGGCTGGCAAGGTTGGCTCCCCGGGGAGCCTATATAAGAAGGGGCACCCTGGCCTTTTAATTAACCAATTAATTCCCCAATTCTCTCTCGATCTCGTGATTCCATTTGTCGGAGTTGCGCCGAGTTGAGAGGGGGATCTCTTCCACCATAGCCCGCTGCCGCGCTGCTAGTGTTCCGGTCCAAGTCTTCCGATGCTCGTCCTGGACTGGAGCTTCGGAGGCCGTCGTCTCCACCGTATGTGTGTAACGCCCTGCGAGGTGCTGCGCTAGCGGTGCTCGGAGGCCTACTTCCTCCACCCGACCTCAAGGTCATCTTCGTCGTCTTCGTCGCGCCAAGTTCTTCGCGACCTAGAGGTCGGCTACGTCGTCTTCGTCGTCAACGCTTGTGCGGGAGCGTAATCCCCGCTATTCGGTCTACGAGGGTATGTATTCCGATCTCTGTTGTACTTCTATATCTGCATAGTGTAGATCTTTGCTGGTTTAAGGATATCGTTGCTAGGAAATTTTTGTTTTCTGCACACGATCCCCTTCAGTGGTATCAGAGCCGATCTATCGTAGATATAGTTGTACGCTGTTAGAACCCGTGTTCAGCACGGGGGCACCGTTCATGTTATTTGCTACCCTCTAGCGTGCACTTGTGATTCCAGCGGCATCGAGTTGATGAAGCGGCCCGGACCGACTTTACGCGTATGCTTACGCGAGGCTGGTTCCACTACTGACATATGGCTTGTACCATATCTGTGTCTGGCGGGTGTCTGTTTCTCTCTCTTTAGTTGCCTTTGCATTTTCAATGGAGGGCCCGAAAGGGATGCTTAAACATGCAATTATTGGATCGTTGTTGTGGTCAGAAGGTTCGTAGGTATGAAGCGGTTCTATTTACGACAGCCCCATGCCATGTGAAATATGCAAAAGATAAATTAGAAGCGTCCAAACTTTATTTTGCAAGGGCTTTGTGATATGGTCAAGATAGGTTTGATAAATTGTTTATAAACTGCGGGCACCAAGAAGATCATGGCCCAATGGACTATATCACATTGCATTTCATTTGATGTTCTGTGTGCATCTTATATTGTGTGATTATATATATTAGTATATATTAGTTACGCGGCGGTAATTATATAAGATGATCCCTTCAAAAATACCACTAGTGTTCTTCCTCCAACGAGCACCACCAAGAAAGTTCTATGTTATGAGGCAGGCCGTGATGATCGGGTGTCAAACATATCGTCGTTTGCATACGGTGGCTGTAAGCCATGTTGCACAAGCGTCAGCGTGGAGGTTATAGTGGCGAGCCTAGCATATGCAGATATGGCCTCGGAACACGGAGGCCAAAAGGTCGAGCACGAGTCACACAATTGGTGTGACAGACAGTTGTCTAAACTTGAAGTTGTGCCGCCGGCTCTGACGATGAGGAGTGGTGCAATGGATGGGGGTCGTGTAATTGCTTAAACGACCAGGAGGGATGCTCGTTTGAGTGGGAGTTCGGATAGTTATTTTCTAAAATACTTGAACTCAAAATATAATGAACAAAGTATGTTTTGCAAAACCTTTGTAGCTATTAACCATTGTGATAGCATCTTTTAAAATTAGGCGCATTCCTGCAATTGAGAAACTTAAAAGGTTGGGGTCCAAACTTCATAGTTTTATACTTTAGCTTGAGGATACTCCTTGTTTAAACCGTTAGCGCTTTGTGTTACAATACCGGCTAGGAGATAAACCCAGAGATTCCGCTAACAAAAGATAATTTGGATTATCAGATTTTGTGCGGATGATATCATCATAGTCCAGTGTATGCTATGATCTCTGCCATAGAGAATCAACGGTGGGTACGAGTTGTTAGATTGCGAACATTTAAGATGGTCGCTAAACTCGGGGTACCCCTAGAGTTGGGTTGATGAAGTTTATCAGTACGTTGACTGATTGTCTTCTCAACCAAGATGGAAGAGAATACACACATTGAAGGAGCACGTGGCAGTCATACTTGATGACATATGTTCATACTTGATGAACATTGAGATGCCTCGCTCAGCTCGATCACTGGATGACAGACGTCGTTGGCAAGTGCAAATCCTCTGTCATAGACTATGTCATGCAAGGGGAATCGTTCACCTTCATGGTCCTTGATTACGTTGGAAGTATCAAGAAGATGAAACAGATCGCTGGAAGTTATCGATGATGATGGTGTATATATGATATACATGCTATAAATGTTTTAGCTAAGCAAGTACTCACAGTAGTGACTAAGTTTTGAACTAGTCATGTTTTATGAAAATCAGGTTTGCTGCTTGAGTAGCTTGAAAGGATGAGGCGACATTGCGTGTTGATAATGGCAGACAAATTGTTGTGATGGCCATAGACACTCTCCCTCTAGATCTACCATTTGGATAAATTCTTTATGATCACCTGTTAGTATGATCATTATAAGTGTGTCTCCTCTAGTGAGACACTTGTTCATATATGTTAGTGACAAAGTCGTTGTCCTATACTTATGAAGTAATGATCATATGTCGATTTGAATTTAGATGGTAGAAGCTCCCACATTCATAATATTAATGCCAAAGGATACAAACTTAATAAATACACCACATATGTGTGGCACTACCGTTTAATTCATGTCAATGTTATAGTCAATGCATTAGCTCCATACCGGATGGATCTACAAGTCCTAAGATTTGATCTTTTGACACTTGCAAAATTACGGTGACGCCGTTTTCGGAAAACGGGCATATAACTTATTGATAGTCATGCATATAGATGTATGTGGTTCAGTGGAGTGATTGACGGGTAGTGGAGACCTTTATTTTGTGAACTTCACTGAACGTTTTGAGTATAGCTTGTTGAGAATCGTGCATATGGGTGTATGTGAATCAATGAAGTACTTTAACGTGTAGTGGAAGTATTTATTTCATAGACTTCATGAACATTCGAGTAGATATATGGATATCTACTCGGGGAATGTTGGCCTGGAAATTTTGATTCGATCAAACAAGTTCAGTTTGAAGTAGGAAATAAACTTTACAAGAAAATCAAATTCCCGCGATACAGATCGAGGAAATGAAGATTTGAGTTACAATGCTGGCACATCATTGGAAGACTTGTGAGAAGAGTTCCACAAATTACGTCACATGGAACACCATAGTGTTATGGTGTGTTAGGACGTCGTAATTACACCCTATCGGATAGTGTGTGGTAAATAAATCTCTTACCGATTTTTTGTGATCATTAGAGTAATATGGTAGAAACGTAACACTCACGTTAGATCATAGGGAAACCATTTAAGTCCATGGAGACAGTACCATTTGAGTGATGGCATGGCTTTTAGCCTAGATTGTCGTTTCAGCAATTTAGTGTTTCGATGTGATCAAACCTAAAATGGATTAATCTTTGTAGTGTACCGTACCTAAAGAGTTAGTTGGGTACATGTCTCACGACATAAGAAAAATCGTTGTCGGGATATACCTTGCGAAAGAAATAGTTTCTTGTCCAAGGGTATAAGTGAGAAAGAAAGTAGAGCAAGACAAAGTTGATGAACTTTCTCTCCAGACATCAGAGTGGCGCAACCGAAAGTGTTTTCGGTGTCATTCTCCACAGCTTGAAAAAGTTGATGATACAAGATCATGATGCTCTGAGCTCATACTAAGAACGTAGGCGTACGAGGTTGTGTTCCACACTGTGTGTTACGACAATCTTGTTATGAAGGTCATATTAATGGAATATGACAGACCTACGAACTACGAAGAAGAGATGGTGGAGCTAAGTCCGAGAAATGGCTATGAGTCATATATGATCCGAAATAAAATCCATGTACGATTACCAGGTAATGACTTGGGAGATCTTCTTGATGGCATCTGGGATGTTAACAGAATATGGAATTTTATGAGAGAGTAGATACTGATAAGGATCGATTAGTCGTGAAACAGTTCCGACAGATTCAAAAGTTGACCACATGAGAGTTTGTCTCAAGTGGCGAAGCCTAAATCTATTCTGGATCGTTTAGCAATTACTATAAGTTCGAAGGAGAAATTAATAGATGGATAAGAAAACCATATTTCTTAATAGTGTCATTAAGAAAGAGTTGTAATCAGTACAATAATGGTTTGTAATCCTGAGGATGCTAAACATGTATGCGAACTTCAGTTGTCCATTCATGGGCTGAAGCAAGCATATCGGAACTGGAATCTTCTCTTTGATAATGTGATCAAAGGATTTTGGAGTTGTCCAAAATAGTTGAAGAAACCTGCATTCGCAAAGATTTGAGTGGAAGCTAAGTAGCTTTACTTGATCTTATATGCGGAAGGCATATTTGAGTGGGAGCTAGTCGTCATTTGTGATTTTGTATGTAACGACATATTAAAAGACACAGATCCTCTAGTAGAGTGTAAAGGATTATTTAAGTGATTAAATTTTCTATGAAATGAAGTTAGGAGTATTAGGCATTCGATTTATAATTGTGTAGATCGTAAGGGGCTTAATAACATTAAGTCATAATATTTCCTAAGTCAAGATTCTGAAGTGTTTCAGAATAGGACAAGCGAAGAAAGAGGTTCTTACTTGTATGACTAGGTAAAATATTAAGTTTATCTTGGCATTTTCAATGATAGAAAATGATGTTCGACATTCTCTATGTATCAGACATATATTCTATCAGACTGAAAGCTCGACTTGGTGTGACCCGAGTTCTTGGTTGAAGAACAGGTTCTAGAGTGATCCTTATGTGGATCAATGAACAAACGTTAAGTTTATTCTTCAATGTCTATGAGAACTGAAGATATGTTTTCTAGTAAAGGGTAAAAGTGGAAAGACAACTTGCCGTAAAGCGGTTACGATGATGCAAGTTGTGACACTGACCCATACGACTAGAAATCTCATATAGGAGATGTCCTTTATTTTGAAGATAGACATGGTTAGTTTGTGAAGTCGCATATGAATGCACTATCGCATAATCTACATAGGTATATAAATATATCGCGACTTCAGAAGTAGCAAGTGTGATTGGACTGAGCAGTTTTCCGCGCAAAGGTGGTCCCCTTAATAGATCTCTTAGACTTTTAAGGCCCATGCTACGCGAATGTTCGAGTCTCACTCCATCCACTAGGATATATTTCACCGTCATCGTAAGATACGGGATAATGTCAAACTAGGTGACATAGAAGTCTTGCAAAGCACATATAGGTCTTCCACAAGGCGAGCATGCACCAAGATGCTATGGGTGTTGAGCTTTTACCAAGTTGCAAACTAGATTAAGTGTTACTCTAGTGCAAGTGGAAGACTGAAGGGAATATGACCTAGAGGCACTTAATAACATAGTTTATTGGTAATATACCAATTGTTCGTTATATGTTTTATATCAAGCTATAACTGTATTAAGCGGAAACATTAATACAGGTGTGGTAGATAAACAACCAGGTCCCTAGTAGCCTCTACTAAGACTAGTTTCGTTGCGCGATTGATGATCGAGGTTTTCCGATCATAGGGCATGGTGCCGGTCGGCAATGGAAGTCATATCCTTAGGTGTAACGATGTGATGGACATACCCATTATTTATATGACATAGTCATTACGTCTTAAGACCGTGAGACAAACCCTTATTGTTATTCCTGAAAGATACTTTGATTGCACCAAACGTCATATCTTATTTAGTGTGACAATAACGGTGATACTTTTGGGTATCGGAAGGGGGTCGTTGAGACGAGGGGTCAACAAGGGATTTGTCAGTCCGCATAGCCGGATAGATACTCTAGGGCCCACTCGGTGAGATTATGTCAAATGAGTTTGCAAACATGTGACTAGGTCACCAGCTGACATAATATCATGGACGAGTAGAAGATAGTGTTGTCGGTAACGAGATCACGCTAGGTATGGAGATATCTGAGAATGATGCTCGGACACGCTAAGTATCGCTATGACAAAAGCTTTAAGACTAGACGTCCAGGTTTGATAGATGAAAGTCATTCGTTGTATCACAGGGATTAATTCATGGGGTCCAGGCCTACGAGTTAGTCATTGATCGGAGAGGAGTCTCGATCATGTCTATTATTATATCGAACCGCTAGGGTACACACTTAAGGGGTTTTGACAAGACAACCAGAAAGGAAAGAGATCACCGAGAACGTCCCAGGAATGATCTGATGGAGATCGGGCAGCGACGAAATAGTTTTCGGAGCTAGAATAAATTATATATATTATGTTTGATATTAATTAGTGTAATTAATGTTTAAATATGATTTTATATATTTATTTTCGAATTTATTTAGGCTGATTTCCCTAAATGGGCCTTCTGGTCGAAAGAAGGCCCATGGGGGGGAAATCCTGAAGGAGATGCACACGATCCCCTTCAAAACCCTCAAGGGGAAATTCGGTGGGGGGCTTGGCCGGCCTAGGTGGGCCAAATGGGGCCCACCTAGGGCTGGCGCACTTGTCCTAGCCGCACCAGGCATGTGAGATAGTCCCACATTGCCTGGCTGGCAAGGTTAGCTCCCCCCGGGAGCCTATATAAGAAGGGGCACCCCTGGCCTTTTAATTAACCAATTAATTCCCCAATTCTCTCTTATTCTCGTGATTCCCTTTGTCGGAGTCTCGCCGAGTTGAGAGGGGGATCTCTTCCACCATAGCCTGCTGTCGCGCTGCTGGTGTTCCGGTCCAAGTCTTCCGCTGCTCGTCCTAGGCTGGAACTTCGGAGGCCGTCGTCTCCATCGTATGTGTGTGATGCTCTGCGAGGTACCACGCTAGTGGTGCTGGGAGGTCCGCTTCCTCCACCCGACCTCGAGGTCATCTTCATCGCGCCGAGTTCTTCGCGACCTAGAGGTCGGCTACGTCGTCTTCGTCGTCAACGCTTGTGCGGGAGCGTAATCCCCGTTATTCGGTCTACGAGGGTATGTATTCCGATCTCCGTTGTACTTCTATATCTGCATAGTGTAGATCTTGGCTAGTTTAAGGATATCGTTGCTAGGAATTTTTTTTGTTTTCTGCACACGATCCCCTTCAATTCAGGCCTGCGCCGCCATAGATGAGTGTCTTGGAGACGGCGATGTTGTCGATGGTGGGACTGCAGACCAGCGGGAGGGTTCCAACAGTCTTGGTGGACTTAAGGTGGTCCTGCGCGTCGAAGACGATGGTGTACTGCGACCATTCGAGAGGCCTGGAGGTCTCGAGACTGGGGAGGGCGGCGTTGATCTCGCGAGCGAACTGCTTGAACTGGTTGTTCGATTTGGGCGCCTGTGCCCCACCGAGGATGCATGCAATGCCGCCACTTGGAGCTTGGTAGCCTCCATCTTACTCGTCAGGGAGGTTGCCGTTCTTCTCAGCGGCATTGGCCCGATTGCCTAATGGCTTCTGGTAGCCGCCCTTGCGTCCGCTTACGCGGTAGCCACGGCCTCGACCGCGGCTGCCGCTGCCCTCAGCTTGCTCGTGGTCCTTGCTCAGCCTCTTGAGGTCGAAGCAGGTCTCCGTAGAGTGGCCACGCCTGTTGTGGTAGATGCAGAATGGGCGATGGTCGTCCTTTCTCTCCCCAGGCTCGGGAGAGCCCCTGCGGGTGCCCTTAGCGTCAGGCTCTGCCGCGAGAACCGCGGTGGCCTTGCGCTTGGGCTCCTCCTTCTTCTTCTGGATCTTGGACCCCTCATCGTGGTCGTCCCCTCGCGAGGACATTTTGACAAACAGGAGTCCCTCCTTAGCCTTGGTGCACTTGTCAGTCAAGTCGAACATCTTCACCACAGAGGTGAGCTTGTCGTGGATACACAATTTCTCGAGCATCCTGCCGTTCGTGACGCCCTCGCGGAAGGCGGCGATGACTTGGGTGTCAGGGATGTTCGGGATCTTGTTGCGCACTTGGCTGAAGCGCTGGATGTACTTGCGGAGGGTCTCATCCTTCTTCTGCACCACAACGCGCAGGTCGTTGTGGGTGAGCGCACGCTCGTATGTCCCCTTGAACTTGGAGACGAACTGCTTGCAGAGCTCCTCCCAAGATTTCACAGAGTCCTCCGGGAGGTTCAGGAGCCATGACAGCGTAGAGTCGCAAAGCGCGTGGGAGAACCAGTTGGCCATGACCTTGTCGTCTCCGCCTGCCACCTGGATGGAGGTGGTGTAGAGCTGCAGGAACTCGATGGGGTTGCTGGAGCCGTCATAGCCCTTGGGGAGAGCGGGTGAACGCCATGCATCCCGTGGCGTACGTGGCGATCCCGTGCTGCCGCGCGCCACGGTTCTGCTCGCCCGCCTGACCAATTTCTTCCACGAGGCGGTTCTGGCGGTTGCGCTGGAGCTCCATCCCCACACGCGCGTCTGGCGCGGTGCGCTGAACGATTAGGCAGTCGTGAGGCGAGGACGCGTGGGAGGCAGCCCTCTGCGTCACGGCCGGTGCAGGCCCCGGAGGAGGAGGAGGCGGAGGCGCGTCTGGCGCAGCCATACCCGCGAGGGAGGGGTGCACGATGGACTGTGATGGAGCGGGGCGAGTCGTGGCGATGCCGACGAGATGGTTGAGACGCTCCAGCCACTGTTCGTGGGCCTCAGCGGTAGGCTGGTAGCGGAGAAGTTCTTGCGCCATGAGCAGGGCGGTGTGCAGTGCGGGGTCCGTCCTTCCTTGGGCGGAGCCGCTCGGGCACTGCGTAGGGTGCGAGGACTGCGCGTCCTCTTCATGCTCAACGTCGTGCTCGGGCTCCTCCACATGAGGGCCAGAGTTGGCGCGCTCCTCACGGCGGGGGCGTCCCCGCCGTCCGTGCGTGGCAGTGGCGCTGGGCGCGGCGCGAGCTCCTTCTGGCGCGCGTCTGTTGGCGCGGGCGGCGCGAGTAGCGTGGGTGTCCGCCATGGCGCGGAGGCGGCTCGAAGTTCGTTGACGCGCCTCAATCCCCTACGTGGCGCGCCAAATGTCGGGGAGTGACTCCCACGGAACAGGGGTAGTCACACCCTGAAGAGTAGTTCGAAAGGGGGATTGAACACGGAGGTCAAACAACCCACGAGAGGCACGACGACGGTGCTCGTCAAGCCTGGAGAGGAACACCCACGACAGAAATGGACACCGGCCCGTACCCAGGTTCACGGCCGTCAAGAGGAGATAACACCGCTACTCCTGCTTGTCTATATTGCACTGCAGAGGTTACAGTACAACTGATCTTGCCGAGGGCTCTCTTGAGGCTGTTTATGCTTGGAGAGGGACACAATAGTTGTCTTCCTCCTCCAGCAGATGGCTATCCTACTTGCTTGGTTAGGGTTTACAAGTGTTTAGCAAGCAATTGGCCAATCCCCTGCTACGGTAGAGCTCTTGCTCTTTTTATAGGCGTCACAGGCGTCTTTTTTGCGCAGGGCGTCCAAGCTGGGCTCCCACACAGCAGTGGCGCGGAGGAGTTGGAGTCCACCACTGCTGAAACCTCCATGGACGTGGTCCATCCGCGATAAAGTTGTGCGCGGTGGCCGACAGGCAGCAGACCGCGCAGAACAGCTCGCAGGGGTTGCAGTGATCGTGGTGGAGCCCACGATGACGATCTTCTTATAGCGTTGCGCCGTCCAGCCGCTTTATCACGAGAGAGGAAAGTCCCAGCTGTCCTGGCGCAGGCGACGTAACTTTGTTGACTCCTTCACCGGAATGGCAATTGGAGTGCTTGCGTCACTCTAAGGCCGTTGCAGAGGCCATGTGCGTCCTGCAGCGCTTGCTTGGCCGCGAAGTGTCTCCACAGGGCCGCAGAGGCCTGTGGAGAGATTTCCATTGACTTCTCTCCAGGCAAAGATAGCCTGGGGAGTCTCTTGAAGCACGCGGTCCTCTTCAGGCCCTGGCGTCCTCTTCAGGCCCTCGAGGGGAGTTGCCTCTCGAGGGTCTCTCCAAGCGATGGCTTGGTCCTTAGTCTTTTCGTCTGATCCGTCAGCGGGCGAGGCCTGGAGGGAGTGGGCTCTGTACACCCCAGTCCTCACTGGGCCGACAGTATGAAAGTAAATGATGACATTCAACACTACTCTCAGACTCAAAAAGGTTTGAGATCGGGAGAGGACTTATATCCTATGCTATATAACATAGTGGCGGATATGTTGGCTATCATAATACCGAGAGCAAAATAGGATGGTCAAGTTGCTGGTCATGTCCCTCATCTAGTTGACAGAGGAGTATCTACTTACAATCTTACAATATAGCCCTCGTCTATTTTTATGCAACATGAATTAAAGAAATATTTAAGCATGAAATCGATCTATGTATTTTTTTGAACAACTGTTCGTATTGAAGATGAACTTTCACAAATGTGAAACATTTTTGATCCAAAATGTTAACACAGGTATAATCAAAACCTACCAACTCCTCATTTTGGTAAGGATCACGAGAGTTAAGGAGAAGTTTTTTTTAGTAAGGATTCTTTTATAATCGGGAATGGTTTGAATAGTCGCTTTTTGGATGATGTCGGGCTCCAGATATGCCTCTTTCCTTGAGTGAATTCCAAAAACCACCACAATTCGGCTCAAGGTGCCGAACACACATCATTTATGTGATTTGTGTTTTTTTTTCTACATGGTTGCGAACTTTAACCGTATTGTGGTGGTTTTTTTTTGGAATTCACTCTCTTTCCTTCCAATATGTTTGACAGTTGGTTTAATAAAATCTATTATATACTAAAAACAATATATGGATGTAAAATAGAGACACCACATTAAGCCACATCATTTTAATTAAATTTGATTGTTGGATCTAAAATATACGGTTAAGATTTAATGAAAGATGAATAACAACGTAACCTTTTAATCATCAACATGAGCCTGTGTCACGTCCATGCAACAAAAAAAGTATGTTATCACCATTTATTTTTGCAAAACGACGAACAGGTCAGCTAAAAAAAAGATTGTGGACCCACAGTATATAAAAAACAGACCAATGAGAAAAAAAGGCAATAGGTAGCGATCCATACTCAGCTAGATCGTGTCAATGAAGGACTCTTTTCCTCTCGATAAACTACACACCCAATTTTTTACGTGTTAAAATTTCAAAAAAAAACGTGTTAATAAAAGTTTACTATCTTATACTCTGTGTGATCGGAATTGGTAGCCACAAATTTTCCATAATATGAATATATCTACACACTAAAGAAGTCTAGATATATTTGTATTTAGACAAATCTTTGTCAATCATTTTTACTGGGGGATTAGTACAACCATATTTAGACAAATCCATATCAACTATTTTTGGACGGAAATATTATATATAAATATTTGTGCACGTTTGGGAAGACCCTCCCAAACAATCAAGATACTTATATCGGAATTTTGTATGCGTTGTTTGTTTTATCGTGTGGACATACTTATAATACACCGTCATATGAAAAAGCTACCACTGTTGGCTCAGTGTCGACAGAAATAAGGACTCATAATCGAGAATTTAATCGTCGAATGATTTAAAAACATGGGATGTTTGATTATAAAACTAAAACGAAAAGGCAAGCCACGAGAATAATTAGTACCCACCACGGCTTGATGAGCGTTATCCACTTAAAACCAAGAGGATTAGACATATATGAAGTGTCAATTGTTTTGGATCAGTCAAGTATATCTGTATTTAGATAAATTTGTAATAACTATTTCCATTTTCAGGGAGTATATATGGATATACGTGCATGATTTAGAATACTTAATAATCTCAAGATAAATATAAATTTTAGGAACATGAGTATGATGTAGGTGTATTCGTGAGCACACTACGACCATATGTATGTCATCCGTTGAAAAAGCTACCACTAGAGGCTCACTATCGACCGAAACACAAGTCACGAGAACAATTGGTACCGCCACCGTCCGATGAGCGTTGATTGAGGGTTGATCTATTTGGAAGCACCAAGTATTAGATGAATCCAGTAGGATTTTATTCCGTATGACACCATCTCAACCCGATGGCATGTTCATGAAGAACACAACAACATAACATACAAAAAATATACAGCAGAAGGGCTCACCCCACTCATATTTAGACAAATTTGTATCTACTATTTTCGGATGGAGTATATATAAATATAGGTACTATACGTGCATGATTGAGAAGACTTAATAATCACAAGAGAAACACATTTTTTAGAAACATTGAGTACAGTGTAGGTATATTCCTGAGCACACTACGACCATATTTATGGACATACGTATAATACACTATCTATTAAAAAGATACCACTATTGGCTAGCTTAATAGATACCACTATTGGCTAGCTATCTACACTCATAGTCGAGAATGTAATCGTCTAGAGTTAATACATATATGGCTAAAAGGGTGACGTTTTATTATAAAAATAGAACAAAAAGTCAAGCCATGAACAACTAGTACCGGACCACTGTCCTCTCACGTCACTAAAAGCCCTTTATTTGTCATCTAAGGTGAATAGAACTTGATAGAAATTGAAACAATTTATGGTTAGTGAAAAAAATCAGAGATGAGATTCAAGGCAAAGGATACTCTAAAGCTAAAGAGACATCTACTTTGTAAGGCGTGATCATTATTTTAACTATTCATATCAAATTCATTTTTTACTTTAATAAAAATATGCTAGACAAGCACAATATGGTAGAAAGCAGAAGTTTTTAGAAAAAACTAAACATCCAGTCATCATTCTAGCATACCCTCTTTCCATTTGTGCATGATACACAAAATAAGTTTATAATTAAACAAGATGAAAAAACATATCATCATAATTGTGTCGGTAAAGTCACAAGTTAATAGATTCTCATAGTTGCATTAAGAAAAGAACGACTAATATGGATGGAGAGAGTAAATAATATAACTTAATCTCCTTACAACCAAAAAAATCCAGGGGCCTACTTCAATCTCATATGGTTTTCCTATGATGTGGTTAAATACTTTTATGTCAGTGTCAATGTTTTGGGAGAAACTTTATTTCCTCTCTTATTTCTAAATATTAATAGGAGACACAATTAAAATTTGCTAATTAAGTTGTAGAAAAATATTACAACTATTGAAGAAGCGAGAGTGGTGCAACTAAAACATTATTTGTGAGATGACTTACAATAATTTGGTGACTTCCGAATGTAACATCAAAATATCTTTGTTAAATTATATAATACGGTACATGAAAGTATGAGTCATGTTAGTCCATTTTTACATAAGGAAAAAAATTGCAGCTCTTAGAGAGTAACATGAATGAGCGATACATGAATAAGTAAATATATGTATTAATAGCACTAACTCGAGTTAAAGTAACCAGGCTTATAGGATCGTGTGACATGGATTTATCTTTATAATATTAAAACACCTAATTCTATAAAATTCAAAAATAACATGTGTGTGATTTTGTTTCAGTAATTTCCAACAGTCACTTGATGCTCTTATTTAGATTTTGGTAGTTTCTAGTATCTATAAAATCTCAAGTTTAGTACCTGAACATATTCAATACGTTAAAGATGATGCCCTCACATTTGCGAGGGCCACCTTTGTTATAGAAGATAGCAAGAAACGATGAAGAGCGGAACGATCAAACCAACGGGGACACGAGATTTTAACGTGGAAAACCCCTCCAAACAAAGGAGAGGTAAAAACCATGGGTGCCAGCCAGCAATACTTCACTATATCGGGGTGAGGTTACAAACGCCGTGGGTTTACAATGTGTGGCTTACCCCAACAGGCGACTTACAAGATGTATTTATAGAGGGCAGAAACCCTAAATCGGTTGCGATCCGACTCGGACACGATCCGTACCGTACCGCGGGGGCTGCCGCCCCCGCTCCCCCGCGACCGCAGGATGGGCCGGTGGGCTAGCTTCCTCGCTACGCTACGACCCAAGCCTTCCGGCGACGGGATTCCGCTTCGCTCCGAAGTTAGCCGCTCACTTCACATTGTCATATGAATTTGGATCATCATAAAACAACACTCCACCTTGAGACAAATTCCATCTTGTAGTATGAACGAGAACCTTCACCCCTGAAACAACAAAGAGAACACTTTCGGCGCCAAATAGCCTCTTGGGCTAAACAGTGATACCAACTAACCTTGAGCATAGGTCAAACTTAGATACAGGAACATGCTTTGTCATCATATCAGCTGGATTATCAAGAGTACTAATCTTGCATACCTTCAACTTACCTTGTGCAACAACATCACGCACATAATGGTATTTGATGTGAATGTGCTTTGTTCTCTCATGTAACATCTGATCCTTAGTAAGGTAAATGGCACTCTGACTATCACAAAACAGGTTAATGCAAGTATCAACTCCACAAAGCTCAGCAAACAAACCTTTCAACCAAACAATTTCTTTAACTGCTTCTGCAATGGCCATGTATTCAACCTCCGTGGTGGATTGGGCAACAACCGGCTGAAGTGTTGCCTTTCAACTAACAGCACAACCACCAATGGTGAACACATAACCTGTGAGGGACCTCCTCTTATCCAAATCGGCAGCAAAATCTGAATCCACATAGCCAACGAGTCCCTCACCAGCTCTGCCAAACTTCAAACAAGTATCAGACGTGCCACAGAGGTACCTGAAAATCCACTGAACAACTTTCCAATGTTATTTACCAGGATTAGCCATGTATCTACTCACCAAGCTCATAGCATATGATAAATCAGGACGTGAACAGACCATGGCATACATCAAGGAACCAACAGCACTAGAATAGGGAACTCCAGACATGTACTTCATATCATCATCAGTAGTAGGACATTGAGTAGATGACAACTTAAAATGAGAAGCAATAGGAGTACTAACAGACTTTGCACCATGCATGTTAAAACGATGAAGAACTTTCTTAATATAACTTTGCTTACTAAGAAATAAGAATCCAGACTTTCTGTCACGCGTAATTTCCATACCTAAAATTTTCTTAGCAGCATCAAGATCCTTCATCTCAAATTTGCTACTCAACTGTGACTTGAGAGCAGCGACATCTTTCATGCTCTTGGCAGCAATCAACATGTCATTGACATATAACAGCAAGTATATAGGCGATCCAGCAACCAACTTAATGTACACACAGCTATCAAATTCAGACCTCTTAAAGCCATGTGACAACATAAATGAATCAAACATTTTATACCATTGACGAGTGGATTGTTTCAAACGGCCCAAGCCTCCCGGCGACGGGCCTCCGCTTCGCTCCAAAGTTAGCCGCTCACTTCACATCGTTATATGAATTTGGATCACCATAAAACAACAACCTTGCTAGTTGATAAGAAATCAAAGTTCGAATCGAATGGGGAATTGTGCTTTGTGTTGAGCTATGTGACATGTTCGAAATTACTAGTCGTATATATTGTTAGTCGTATATATTGTTGTTGTGACTGGGGCAGGAACTGTACTACCCCAATGGCTGCTCAACAACTCGAGCATATAAACAGAGTCAGATGCTCAGGCACCTCTCCAACAGTAGGAATCCGTTCCATGAAGCTCAAAAGGCATGCCCTGAAACAAGCCACAGTGCTCGGGCTCCAATGGCCAAAACCCAAAGGTTGGACGACCTCACCTCACAATGAGCTGTTCCATTCCCACAAAGGCATCGCACTTTCCAGCATAATACGCCGCATCAGAGATAAAGAATTCCCTCTCCGGCTGATCTCGCCTTATCCATCATGCGTCCATGCATAATAAACCACGGCGAGCAGGCCCTCCACCCGGTGATCGGCGATGATGATTCACCACATCACCGGATCGCATTGCAGCGGGCGCCTTCTTTCTGAAGATTTGGTCCCTTTGTTTTTGTCCAGATCGAGACAAGTCCGTGGAGGGTCGCCGGGAAGGAGCTCTTTTTGGCCTATCCATCGTCCCTTCTGCTTCTGGTTTCGTTGCTTACAGCTAGCCAAGCGCCCAAGCTGCTCTGTTTCGCGTACCAAGAAGCGCGTGTCCATTTTCCAGAGATAGATAATGCCTGGATATTTCTATTTCAGATGGTGCGTGTTAGTGTTAGGTACCCACTGACACTTCTCTATGTTCAGACTGTTTGTTTAGTCTATACTAATCAGTTTCAACGGCCGAGTTACTGGCTTCTTTCTACTGTAGTTGCCGATCAGCATCTCAAATCTTAACAAGCCTAAATTTGGCACCTTTTACCTGTATATTTCCAACGGAGACACTGGAGCAAAGCATGTGGTGGTCGAATCGATGCCTTGTGATCTCTGCTATGGAGCAGGAGAGCTTTTCAGCAACAGATTTGCGCTGCCGTCTTTTGGAACAGCACGCAAGGAATCAAGAGGATGGGAAGTAGTCCTACTTGGTCCATCTGTGTCTTAGCATCATGCAACTTGTGAACCAAAATCTATTAGGGATACTTCCAGTCTAGATTAGATCCTGCTTCACGTCGCTCATAATTGGCATCCGATTTGTCTCTAGGAATGCAGTTGTGTTTGATTGCACAAAATGGCCCTCCCTCTCCATTGACATTCTTGGTATGTACGTACTACGTAGCTAGGATATCTGCCTCAGCTCTCTGAAGAACAATATTATCTTAGGAACCAATTCTTGCGTGGGTGTAGTACGGTGTCACTGTCTGCTCCTGAAATGAAGACAAGTGAACACATTCCCGCTGTATTTTAAGGGGTCAAGTAGTTATCTTGCCGCGTCGTCGTGGTTTTAGCCCGAAAGAACTCGGTTGGTAAGTGGTAACTGTCAAAACTTTGGTAAGAAAACAAGTCCTCTCTACCTCAAACGTTTCATGCTTCAGTCAGCTCACGGCATGATAACAACAATATTTCTGTTGACCTGAAACCTGTTCGCCGGTTCAGTTTCCAGCTAGCACAAGATGAAGAAAGAAGGAGCAATAAATTTGACCAAGGCAATCCATATCCATTTTCATGCATTTGCAAGCACCTTTCCACCCTCCCAACTCGCCTCGCAGGCTCAGCCTCACACGGTCGAGAGCGGCACTGCACACCTGCACTGCGCTGCCACTATGGAGCGATATCGACCTCGAAATTCCGATATGAAAGGGAGCGCAGGCCAAGGCCGGGCCCGGCCGCACTACTTGCCGCTTTCGGCATTCATTCACAAGAGCAGGCTGCGATCCTTGTCCTATAAATAAAGCCTCGACCACCAACTTGCCATTTATCTACGCAGCTGAGCTTGCCATTCCTACGAACGAGTGCTACTACCTAATCGGGTTGACCCCTAGAAAGCTTAGTTAGGGAGAAGAAGAAGAAGGAAAGAAATCATGGATGTGGAGAGCTTCGCGGCGCACGAGATCTCCGTCGACTGGCGGGGCCGCCCGTGCAAGCCCGGCAGGCACGGCGGCATGCGCGCCGCTGTCTTCGTCCTAGGTACGTACCGAAACCAAGAACAATGTCCATGGCGTTTGTGCTAGCTAGTGCTGAGACTTACGAGTGGTGGATGCGACATGCATGCAGGGATCCAGGCGTTCGAGATCATGGCGATCGCGGCGGTGGGGAACAACCTCATCACCTACGTCTTCGGGGAGATGCACTTCCCGCTGTCGGAGGCGGCCAACGTGGTCACCAACTTCGTCGGCACCATCTTCCTCCTCTCCCTCATCGGCGGCTTCCTCTCTGACTCCTATCTCGGCTGCTTCTGGACCATGCTCACCTTCGGCTTCGTCGAGCTCTCGGTATACATCGCATCTCTGGATGGGAACGGGTCGACCCGGCCCTGGACCTGCACCTGGCCCCTCCGGCCTCAAAGCCAATTCACGAGGCCACGGGTCGACCCATTGTCTTACAATAGCTGGCCCTGCTGGACCATCGGGTATCGTGGGTCGACCCACTTTTGCTGTTTTGCCCAGCCGCTCGGTCTTCCTCGGCGCTGTCGCGCAGGTGCAGTACGCATCTTCCTCACGTTCGTGACGCGCCTGGAAGGAGAGGAGGTGTTGCTGCTGTCCGACGAGAACGGGGAGCCCGTCCGGAAGGAAAGACTGGTAGTCGGCGACGAGGTTCTGCTGATGTCCGACGGGGTCGAGGACCTGACGCGCGCCATGGGCGTGAAGCCGTGGAGCTGGACCTGTCGGACAAGCCGGTCGGGCTCGGCGTGCACTCCAGGAGCTACGCGCAGCTGCCCGATAACAGCGTCGTGAAGGTGCTCGACTGGAGGATTGAGTGTCGTGAAGCTGGACCTGTTGTGACGGCGGCCGGCGGCGTGAAGCTGGACCTGTCGTGACGCTGTGGCCATGAACCGTCGTTCTGTTTCTGACTCAGTTGAAGAATTGGGTGCTCGATTTGAGCAACAACAAAGGGCCGGCGGCATCGAGGATTCGAGGTCGACATAGTCGACGACGGTGAGGATAGACACATCATCTGTAGTGCTCCTGGAACGGTTCAAGGTCTGCCTTGGCGAGACGGCGGCGACGACGGTGACGTAGATGCCGGGGCATCGATCGAGACGACCAAGCTGCCTGGCGGCGGCGCCCAGCAGCATTCACTATGCTCGACTAAAGTCATGGGAAAAACTGATCTGCTGGACGACGGCGTGGGGTACTATAGTCCGGATCGCATAGCACACGATCTCCACGATTGGTTTTCCACGTCAATCCACAATGGTGTGTTCTTTGCCAGCCCGTGTTCTTTTCGTTGGGTCGACCCCGCGTGCCCATCGGGTCAGCAGGTCCTGGCCCTCCTGGCCCAATTATAATTCAAGGCCGACCCAACGATTCCATTGGCCTCGCTTTCGTGGGCCGGGCCAGTTACCCGGTGGGTCGACCCGACCCGTTCCCATCTTGAATCGCATCGTTTCTCTCGCCAAGTTCTTCATCCTGCATTCGCCAGAGTGTTTTTCGGCTGCTTCTGGACCATGCTCACGTTCTTCCATCGTCTTCGTTTTTTTACTCGAAAGATTAAGATATGTCAGAGTGTTTTTCCTTTGTGATTGACATAACGTGTGTTCCAGCTTCCAGGAGGAAAACATAACGTGCCAGAGTGTTTTTCCTTTGTGGTTGTCTGGTTGACTGTTGTTTTCACTGAAAGGGAGATGAACTTGGATGGATTATGAATGGGCCTGATAAAAAAAATGCGCCAATATATCACCATGCATGGACCAGAAATTTGGTTGCCGGTTTCAGAAAGTGTTTTCTGGGACCAGGTTGAATTCAACGCAGCATGGCGTGGTATACTACACGCAGCTGACGACGATAATTATTTGTTTTCTTGAAGAAAAGTGATTAGAACTAGACATGCCAAATGGAATTTTGTTGTTGTTGGGACTTGCCTGAAAACAACATGATGCATGTCACTCAAAAGAAAGTTGTGCTAGCTTAGTGATACTTGCCTACTTGGCACTAACTGTCGTCGGCACTTATTTCTTTTGCTAGCATACAACTTTCGTAATTTACTACCTAAAACCCTGCATTAATGGAAAGATGGAATCAAAGAAACCAGATTAAAAACAGTTATAATCAATTGTGTGATCTGTAATGGATGTTTACCGTATCATATTTATGTGTTCTTTCAGGGTTTCATACTACTGTCAGTGCAAGCGCACCTGCCGCAGCTGAAGCCGCCGCCGTGCAACATGGCCTCCATGGACGGTAGCTGCGAGCAGGCCAAGGGCTTCAAGTCCAGCATCTTCTTCGTCGCGCTCTACCTGGTGGCGCTCGGCAGCGGTTGCCTCAAGCCCAACATGATCGCGCACGGCGCCGACCAGTTCTCCGGCGGGGCCGACAATGCCAAGAGGCTCTCCACCTACTTCAACTCAGCTTACTTCAGCTTCTGCCTCGGCGAGCTCGTCGCTCTCACGGCGCTAGTCTGGGTTCAGACGCACTCCGGGATGGACGTCGGCTTCGGCATCTCAGCCGCTGCCATGGCCGCCGGACTCGTCAGCCTGGTCTCCGGCGCGGCCTTCTACAGGAATAAGCCTCCTCAGGGCAGCATCTTCACGCCTATTGCAAGGGTATGAATCGTACATGAGTAATCAAAACACTATGTTCTGCTCCTATATTAAGTTGCCTATAGTAAACCAACGACTCTAAAAATCGAAGTGTTAATAACATGATTTTTTATTCGCAAACAATAAATAAAATCATCTGTTTATTTATCCAACTAGTGGATTGCTTTTGTTTTTTCCCTGACAAGATGCATGTTCAGGCACTAGCTATCCTGATTCCTGAGTCCTGACATGCATGATAAGATGCAGTATCTGTTTGTGGTTGAAATGAAATAATGATAGGGTTTTAACTTAGCTCACAGTCAGGCCGGGAGAATTAATCTGCATACTGAAAAACTTTATGTATTTTGAAATCGGACAGAGTTTGGATTGTTGTGCTGCTAGTGGCGATTTGCTGTATTTCAGTATGTCAACCATCTCCTTTCTGCTAAAGGAGTCGGTCCATTTAAGAAATTTCCAGGATGCCGCAGTATGCAAGAACTTTTGCCATCATCATTGAATGAATCACCATATTAGTACTCTATGATTAGCTTATATATACTTGAAATAGTAGGTAAATTTCTTTTTGTCATCATTCAGTCAGAGCGGTTCGTGCATTATGCCACACCTTGTCATATTCTACAGTTGTGCATTTTGGGATCATATGATAGGTAGAAGTAGTTTACGTGATTGCTTTCCGATCAGATCTAGTCAGATACCTAGAACGGATATGCTATTTGCAAGTTGTGTCTGCGGTGCATTTTCAAAAGTTTATGATTAACCGACTGTTAGGCTGTCAGTTCTGGGCAGCTATGATTTTTTTTTTTTTGAGAGAGGGGCAGCTATGATTTTGATCATATCGATAACGACAGAACTGACTGCGAGGTTTGTAAGTTGTCACGTGTGCTGATGTGCAATATATGCACTTGCACTACGAATATGGCATGAGCTCAAATGCTCAATGATGACAAGCAAGTAACGGTAGACTGTTGAGTCATTCTTCGTGCTGTTACTGTCGAACTAAGTTGAAAGCCATTTTGGCACAAAAATGTATTTACGAATTTGCAGAAATTTCTAACCAAGATACAATTCATGGCAATTGCATTTACCTCAGATTTTTTCCCAGTTGCTGCTGATACTGACAAACTTGTATAACACTGACGAAGTTCTGCGACTTTCGAAATACTGCAGGTGTTTGTCGCTGCCTTCAACAACAGGAAGCAAATCCGTCCCACAAATCCTTCCAACGCCGGAGTTTGCGAGCCGGCACGCCTCGCCGGAAACTTCCGCCATGGCAGAAAATTCAGGTCAGCACCACACCCATCAGCCATCACTCAGCTTTTCAGGCTAAGCAGATTGCTCTGAGTTGTCATGCTATGCCTGACACTCTGAAGCTATGCAGGTTCTTGGACAAGGCGTGCATCAGGGACGCAGCGCAACAGCAGGGACGCAGCAACACGAAGCCCGAGAGCCCGTGGCGGCTGTGCACGGTGGCGGAGGTGCAGCAGGCCAAGACCCTCCTCGCGGTGACACCCATCTTCGCGTGCACCATCGTGTTCAACACCGTGCTCGCGCAGCTGCAGACCTTCTCCGTACAGCAGGGCAGCGCCATGGACACGGCGATCTTCGGAGGATCCTTCCGCGTCCCACCGGCGTCGCTGCAGGCCATTCCCTATGCCATGCTCCTCGTGCTCGTCCCGGCCTACGAGCTCCTCCTCGTCCCTTTCATGAAGCGGCTCACTGGCACGCGGTCCGGGATCACGCCGCTGCAGCGCATCGGCGTGGGCCTCTGCACCGTTTCGTTCTCTATGGTCGCGGCCGCCACAGTAGAGCGCCGCCGCCGGGACCTCGCGGCGTCCGGGACGCAGATGTCCGTGCTGTGGATCGCGCCACAGTTCCTCGTGTTCGGCGTGTCGGAGATGTTCACCGCCGTGGGGCTCATCGAGTTCTTCTACAAGCAGGCCTGCGCGGGCATGCAGTCCTTCCTGACAGCGCTCACCTACTGCTCCTACGCGTTCGGGTTCTACCTCAGCTCCGTTCTCGTCACCACGGTGAACAAGATCACGGCGAAGCACGGCGGCGCCGGCTGGCTCGGCGACAATGACCTCAACAAGGACAGGCTGGACCTGTTCTACTGGATGCTCGCCGTGCTCAGCGTGATCAATTTCTTCTGCTACCTGCTCTGCGCAAGGTGGTACAATTCAGGCGCAGATGGCTCTGATGCTGCCTCTGCTCAGATTGCAGCAGAGGGCAATGGCAAGGAGGTCAGCTGAAGAACTGCATCTTCAACTGAAACTGTATATGCATATGTATATTTATATGTAGAAATGATGAGAAAGAGTTGATGGGAATAGAAGTATTAGGTTAAGAAGGTTTTCTTTGATAAAGAATAGTAAGTCGATTACATATATGCTAGTTATGCAGCAAAAACACTCTCTCTAGGAACCTTAATTTCCACAATGTTAGGCAAGCGCCAGAAATATTAACTGGTCGACATGCAAATATGCAGCACAATTGTAACATCCCAAAATTTTGGAATGTTTAAAAATTTACTAAAATTTAAAACTTTTAATTTATATTAAAATAGAATCACCTTTAACCAAGAAGATCAAACAAAAGGGATTTTATGACTCATTCAAAAGCATTATGATATTAACTGAATCAAGTAACTTCCTCTTCAAACTTAAGTGTTGAACTATAAATAGATATCCTAAATATTTTTTTAATCCTTACACCATATTGGAAAGTACCATCACTTATTTTTGGTATGCATGTTTTAAAATGTTTTGTATAAGTTATTTAATTCAAAAACATTATATTTGGAATTCCTAATAAAACCCTAGGTCAATATTTATAGTTACAAAACTTTTGAAACATCCTCTACTTTTAAAATATGGTTTTGATTCAAGTGTTGATTTTGAAAATGGGTTTGAAAGATTTATTTTAAACTTATGCTTTTGTGAAATTTTACTTAATTTTATTAAGACACAAATTCCATATTTGAGACTCTTTAAATCCAACAAAAAGTGTCAAATCATGTTATTTTAAAATTTATATTTGAAATATATTGAAAACATGAATTTGAATGTTTTAAAGGAAAGATATTAATTTAAAAAAAAATTAGAAGTTTGTTTGATATCATTTGGATAAATAAAATAAAAGATACAAAAGAAATAAGAAAAACAGAAAAGGAAAACAAGGAAAAGAACAGAACAAAAAAAACCTAACTGGGCCGAGCCCAACAGCCGCCCAGCCGCGGCCCTCTCCCCCTCTCTCTCTTTGACCACGGGGACCCACCGGTCAGCCCCGGTCATCCCCAACCTCCAGCTCGCCCACGACCTGGCCACGCCCCGCACGACCTCGCCAACTCCCCACTCCCTCGAGCACCCCCACGATGCGCTAGCGGTCCCCTTAAAACCCCCGAGACCTCCTCTCCTTTTCCCCATGCTCCCCGCATCTTTCTCGCCGCCAGGCCGGCGAATTGACTCGTCGAAGCTTACCTTGCCGCCGCCGCATTTTTCCGAATTCCGGCCGACACGGCAAGCCCCTGCATTCAATACCTCGCCACATCCTTTCCCCTCTGTCTCACTCACCCTCCTAACCCCTCGCAGGAATTTTTCCGCTACCATTTACTCGACTTCGTCCGCGACCAGAAAGTCACCGGAGAAATTGCGTCGCCGCTCGTGTGTTGTCGTCGCGCCGGGAAAAATTGGAGGACGTCGTCACCACTATCTTCTTTCTCGCGCCGAGCCGCACCTCCCCATATACTCCATGAGGCCGGAGACCCTCTACATCGCCGTCTCCACCTCCGCCCGAGGCCAGCGCCACCGCACCTCCATTTTCCGGCGAGTCCCGCCGCCTGGTTTTGGTCAAATTCCCCAGAGCCGTCCAATCCCACATCTACGGCCAGGATTAGAAGACCCAAGCGAAGAGGTATCTCCCAATCTCATCCCTTAGATCCAGATCCAACGGCCACAACCAAACCACTTTTTTTCTGGATTTATCCCGAATAGAAAATTAAATTGTAGTTTTGCAGAAAAGCCCCTGATAATTAAAACCATCATATCTTTTAAACCACACATCCAAATTTGAAAAAATTTATACCATTGGAAAGCCCTTGACACTTAGAATCTTTTGGTATGGTTCAATTTCAAATTTGACTAGGTAAAATTTATTCAAATTTCAAATGGGAGATTAGAGTAAATTTGTCTAAGGTTCAAATCCATAAGTCCAAAAATTTCAAATAAAATAGTTTTGCGAAACTTAGGATCTGTCTAATAATGTTGCCCTGTTAAAATTAAATTTATAGCAACGTCATTTCCATTTAAAAATCAGCAACCCTAATTATATATTTTTAATATAGTTTAAATTCTATTAACCTTATTAAATTGTTTCCTTATACAAAAATAGCACAAGTAATGTATTTTGACCAGAAATATCAAAACTAAGCCTAACCAACCACTTTTGAAATATAAACTTATATAGATGTGTTTAAAACTTGTTAAAAGTAATTTCATCTAATAATATATTGTTTTATAAATCAGAGATTCAATTTGTGTAATTTAGATATAACTTAAATTCTATAAATCGTGTTAATGTGAATCCTTTTGCGGAATGTCACTAAAATAACTATAGGTCTAGAGAAAACAAATACTAACACTTCATTAGATCCATAGGATTCATAAACTAGTGAATTGGTTTTAAAATCCTTTGGACTTCTAAAATTACAATCATAGTTGGAAAGTGGAGTTATTTCCTTTTCACAAAACTATTGTGCAAACATTTTGAACGTGACCAAATATTACAATACTAAAACAATACTTCACCTATTCAGATTTGAAATATTCAAATATGATTTAGACCATCCCTTGGCCACAAATGGCAAACCCTAAGTCCTACCATATTAATTCCTTTTGTAAATTGAATTATGTGATACGACTTGACCATAAAATAAATAAACTAAAACAATTATTGATGAACGTATAATTGTGATGTATGCTTTTATGTGTTATGTGTTTGTTTGAGTTGTTTGTTTATTGTACTTCTCTTTTCTCGTATAGATTGAAAGGGGTGAAACGTTATTCGTTGAAAAGAGTGTGAAAAACGACAACTTCCAAAAGGCAAGTGACGGTCATAAACCACCTATTATTTTCACTATATGCATAGTAGTGTTTTTCTGTAGTATGCATGTTAGGAGTTGTGTGAAGTTACTATATTATGCTATGCTCCTATGCAGTGTTTAGCTATCCCCCACCCTGAGCATAGAAGCAAGAACACTTAGTAGGATGCTTAGCCAAGCAATGAAAAATGTTTTGACTAGTTGGATAGTGAAAAATTAATGAAGTTAATTAATGAACTACCTGGGTGCTGGTTGGAGAACCATGGTGGGTGGCTACTCAGGGGGTCCATGTCTATGGTTCATGTCTATGGCAATTACCCTTGGTGGAAGCGCACAAATGTGGAAAGTCACCCAGGCTTAAAGAGATTGTAGACGCACCTTGTTTAGTAGCTTCTAGTGCAACCACTTGTCAAATGGGCTCTGTCTTGACCATACATGTTGTGAGAACCCGATCCGTCGTGACCAGCAGATGTAGGGGATGATAGGTTGGTTCGGGTCACGCGTTGTGACTCGGGGAATTACTTCGGAAAGGTCTCGTCTCAGTCTTCTCTTTTCCATTTCATAATTGGGTGACATGGACGAGGGAATGATTGGGTCTTGTGGTGAAATTGCACACCCTCTCGAGAGTTAAAAACTAAGTATACTTAGCCGTGTCCCCGGTTATGGACATTTGAGCAATTAGACAGGGCAGATGTTGAAGATCTCCTCATCCCAATTTCTTTAATAAAATTTGATGGGTGAACAAGGGTTTGGGAGAGCTCACCGTTTTCTATCGGTAGTGCTCGTTATGAGTAGTTTTCAAAGTTGTTCACCATTTTCTATCGGTGGTACTATTTGTTGTCAAAGGTGTTCACTGTTGTCTATCAGTGGTACTCTTTGTCTAAGATGAAAAGTTGTTTTATAAATGATAGGACAAAACTGGCTTTATGCAAATCAGCCTCAAACTCCACCGAGCCAAATATGCATGTAGATATAGTCTTAGTAATTTTAGCTTTAAAGTGTCATCTTGCCACCACAATTCAATTGTGCTGACCCAATATAGTTTGGGATGCAACTCACCATTGCAGGACCACCAGACGAGGAGTAAGGATTGTTAGGGTCGCGAGTCTCCAACCAACATGCCTTGCCTGTGGCACATGATGAAGATGGAGCTCACTTATCCATTTGCTTTCCGCTGTGTGTTTATTTCGGTTTGAGCTAGCCATGGGCTATGCACCTCGTATCGAACCCTTTTATTTCTGGATCATCGTGTAAAGAATATTGATGCAATGTAATGGTATTTCACCTTAAACTGTGTGTGCTAGCAAGTCGATCCATAGACTAGCACTATACACAGGAGGTCGCTACCTTATAATAAGGAGGGCCTTTACAAATGGTATCAGAGCACTGTGTTGCCTGTAGGTTCGTGACCCTAGGTTTGGATTAGATTTAGGAATGCCCATAGGAAATAAAATCATATTTTATTAAGTTTTGCATAAAATTTTATGTCATATTCTCATCTAATCTTTTTTCTCCCCAAAATATTTTATAGATGTCCAGCCTCATAGACTCACTCAAGAAAGGACCAGTGTTTACCATGACTTTGGAATGTCAAACTGAGTTCCCAAAAGTAATTAAGTAGAGTACGAAAACCATGGGATTTAATGGAGAAGCAGTTTACAAAGGATTCCCTGTAATGGATGAAGACCAAGAATACTGGTGGGTAGAATTACACTTGTATCAGGATAAAGAAGAGGACCACAAGACAACGGGGCGATGGATGTTCACCAATAAAGTACTGGAAACAACCTTCTCTGATGCAGCACGAAGAGCAGCTTGGAGAGCCATTGAGGAACTTTCAAGGAGAATTAGGTTTAGAATGCACAATACTCAAGGATACCTCAAAGATGTGGAAAAAGAACTTGAAGAACTTAAAAAGGAGATAGAGAAGATCAATGACTTGAAGGCCCCTATGAACCAATTGATGGCTGACATGGTGAATGTGGATTCTGAACTATTCTATCAGGAAGACCAGATGCTGGCCAAGGATACCCAGATTTCATCAATGAAGTAAAAGTATTGATCTCTGAAGAATCTTCGCACTAAGTCCATGAAGGATAAGAAGACAAGGAAGTACATCACTTTGTTTCCTTAGATCAGACCACCATTTAATTAGAACTACGATATCGTGTTAGTGTGTTGATCATACCAACTCAGGTTGTATGACAATAGTAGACTGTTGTTTGTGTCTGAACCTTGTTGCTTGATGTTTGATAGATGATGATTGTAAAATGAATTGTCTTGAATCTTCTGTGTTTGGGTAGGATCCTTCCTTAGTACCTTTCTTCCTCTACTCATCTATGCTAAACCCAATCAGATGCTTCACCAAACTACAAAAAGCAATGAGATGCCAATCGGAATGCAATCACTTTTAGAGACTCAGAATAAGTTGATGCAATTGATGGCCCAGAATCAAGTCAACAACCCCAATAAGGAATTACCCACTGGATGGCATCAACTGTTGTGTAGCCAAACTCAAATAGTATTGAAGATGTATCAGACTATGAATGCAAATGACGACAATCAACAAGGAATAAACTATGACAACCACAAGATCCAAGAGGAAGTGGTGAAAACACCTAGAGCCTGCAAGACTTGTGGGGAAATCGGACACACTTCCAAAGAATGTCAAGATGAGTGGCCTCATTTGGATGCAACCAGTGGAGCTGAGGAATACTGCACCACTCAAGTTACTTGCTTTTTGTGTGAAGGAGACATACATGTTCCAGCTCAGTGTCAACTCTACCCCATAGTACAACAGCTAGTCGACAAGTCAGGGAGGGAATGCACCAGACTTTGAAGAATATATTTGAAGAACAAGAAAAGAAGGGTAAGCGCAAGCGAGATGTTAGTCAAATAGATTGCCACAAATGCGATGGACTAGGACATTATTCATGGTACTGCCCAGAGAAGAAGATTGGCAATACGATCGAACTCGATCAATTGCATAAAAGAATTATGGATCATACCAAGGAGGAGAATAATGCCAGAATCAAGACACAACCTAACACATCCGAAGGCACCACCAAATGTTGCTATTCATGTGAAGAAGAAGGACATTTTTCTCGAGATTTCCCCAATAAGCGAACCAGATCATCATCCATAATAGTACAATACGACCAGCAGGATACAGAGACCCTGTTAGCCTTAGAAAGACCTAAGAAGAAGAGAAACCTGAGCCAAATCATTTGCTACGGGTGCAAAAAAAGAAGGACATTACATCAGTGATTGTCTAGAAGGGAAATCCAAGACTAGCGACAAGAGTGTTTGCACAAAACGAGACTTTTGCCAAGTCACTAGCTCCGAATGTAAGCACAAGGGAGACTGGACCGATAAGTGCCCAGAGGAGAAACATCAAAACTGCCAAGGGAAGAAGTTTAAGGAATGCCCCGCCAACTCCCACAAGAAAGACATCAGTCATGTGATATGTTACAAATGCAAAGTTACAGAGCACTATGGTAGTGGATGTCCTGAGAAGATGAAAAATAAATTACTCAATGGGTCGAGCAGCGGAAAGTAAGTTCCTAAACAATTCTTTTATCCACACGACACTTTGATACTGGTACAATTTTGGAAAGGTTATAAATCAGGAGAAGGATCGATGATGTTTTTGGAACATTTCCAGTTAGAGTTGGTTCTGTGTTACGCTATCTCAATAGTTTGAGAGTTGATAGATTAGTAAGGTTTGTCTTACATATAGAATAAGTGGGAGTTTCAAACCTTAGTTCGTGCCCATGGAAACTATCTACGTGTTAAGACAAGTGAGGACAACCACAAGCAGGGTTTTGTAGTCACCCTGGAATGAGAGTTTGTGCCTACCATGAGAGTATCTATAGAAATAGTTTGGTGTTCACGCTAAAGAAAGTCAACTACGAGTTGCAAGCCTGCCAAGGACATCAAAGGAATAATGAGCTGATGTCGTGAAAACCTCTCATATTGGACTTCATATATGCCCAAGGAGTGACCCTTCTGAGTCAAAAGATGTTCAGCAGACTTCTTACAGTTGTTCACAACTCTGTCGTGAAGCTAAGTTTTACACAAACCATCTTGAGGAAAACTACAAGCTGTATGAGAAACACCTACCGATTGGAAGGGAGAAGTGGAAAATCACAAAAGCCAAGGTGTGGTACCCATTATCAATCGGTTCAATCATGGTAAGGTGCTAGTACAAGCCTGGTGGAATAAGGAACGAGGAAGCATCATCCAACAACTCCAGTTTACCTAACGAGGATTTATGAACCCACATAAGACCTTTTTGAAGCAAGAAAGTTCAGACTATCCACGAAAGTTTTCTTTTAAGGGTGGTAGCCCACCCAATTGCCCTAACCCCGGATATCCAAACCTATATTTCTTTCTAGCCTCTTCGAATCTCGGGACGAGATTCCTTTTAAGGGTGGTAGTCTGTAACATCCAAATTTTTTGGAATGTTTAAAATTCACTAAAATTTAAAACTTTTAATTTATATTAAAATAGAATCACCTTTAACCAAGAAGATCAAACAAAAGGGATTTTATGACTCATTCAAAAGCATTATGATATTAATTGAATCAAGTAACTTCCTCTTCAAACTTAAGTGTTGAACTATAAATAGATATCCTAAATATTTTTTTAATCCTTACACCATATTGGAAAGTACCATCACTTATTTTTGCTATGCATGTTTTAAAATGTTTTGTATAAGTTATTTAGTTCAAAAACATTATATTTGGAATTCCTAATAAAACCCTAGGTCAATATTTATAGTTACAAAACTTTTGAAACATCCTCTACTTTTAAAATATGGTTTTGATTCAAGTGTTGATTTTGAAAATGGGTTTGAAAGATTTATTTTAAACCTATGCATTTGTGAAATTTTACTTAATTTTATTAAGACACAAATTCCATATTTGAGACTCTATTTTAAATCCAACAAAAAGTGTCAAATCATGTTATTTTAAAATTTATATTTGAAATATATTGAAAACATGAATTTGAATGTTTTAAAGGAAAAATCTTAATTTTAAAAAAAATTAGAAGTTTGTTTGATATCATTTGGATAAATAAAATAAAAGATACAAAAGAAATAAGAAAAACAGAAAAGGAAAACAAGAAAAAGAACAGAACAAAAAAAACCTAACTGGGCCGAGCCCAGCACCCGCCCAGCCGCGGCCCTCTCCCCCTCTCTCTCTGACCACGGGGACCCACCGGTCAGCCCCGGTCATCCCCAACCTCCAGCTCGCCCACGACCTGGCCACGCCCCGCACGACCTCGCCCACTCCCCACTCCCTTGAGCACCCCCACGATGCGCTAGCGATCCCCTTAAAACCCCCGAGACCTCCTCTCCTTTTCCCCCAGCTCCCCGCATCTTTCTCGCCGCCAGGCCGGCGAATTAAATCGCCGAAGCATACCTTGTCGCCGCCGCATTTTTCCGAATTCCGGCCGACACGGCAAGCCCCTGCATCCAATACCTCGCCACCTCCTTTCCCCTCTGTCTCACTCACCCTCCTAACCCCTCGCAGGAATTTTTCCGCTACCATTTACTCGACTTCGTCCGCGACCCGAAAGTCACCGGAGAAATTGCGCCGCCGCTCGTGTGTTGTCGTTGCGCCGGGAAAAATTGGAGGACGTCGTCACCACTATCTTCTTTCTCGCGCCGAGCCGCACCTCCCCATATACTCCATGAGGCCGGAGACCCTCTACATCGCCGTCTCCACCTCCGCCCGAGGCCAGCGCCACCGTATCTCCATTTTCCGGCGAGTCCCGCTGCCTGGTTTTGGTCAAATTCCCAAGAGCCGTCCGATCCCACATCTACGTCCAGGATTAGAAGACCCAAGCGAAGAGGTATCTCCCAATCTCATCCCTTAGATCCAGATCCAACGGCCACAACCAAACCACTTTTTTTTTCTGGATTTATCCCGAATAGAAAATTAAATTGTAGTTTTGCAGAAAAGCCCCTGATAATTCAAACCATCATATCTTTTAAACCACACATCCAAATTTGAAAAAATTTATACCATTGGAAAGCCCTTGACACTTAGAATCTTTTGGTATGGTTCAATTTCAAATTTGACTAGGTAAAATTTATTCAAATTTCAAATGGGAGATTAGAGTAAATTTGTCTAAGGTTCAAATCCATAAGTCCAAAAATTTCAAATAAAATAGTTTTGCGAAACTTAGGATCTGTCTAATAATGTTGCCCTGTTAAAATTAAATTTATAGCAACGTCATTTTCATTTAAAAATCAGCAACCCTAATTGTATATTTTTAATATAGTTTAAATTCTATTAACCTTATTAAATTGTTTCCTTATACAAAATAGCACAAGTGATGTATTTTGACCAGAAATTTCAAAACTAAGCCTAACCAACCACTTTTGAAATACAAACTTTTATAGATGTGTTTAAAACTTGTTAAAAGTAATTTCATCTAATAATATATTGTTTTATAAATCAGAGATTCAATTTGTGTAATTTAGATATAACTTAAATTCTATAAATCGTGTTAATGTGAATCCTTTTGCGGAATGTCACTAAAATAACTATAGGTCTAGAGAAAACAAATACTAACACTTCATCAGATCCATTTTTTAAAATCCTTTGGACTTCTAAAATTACAATCATAGTTGGAAAGTGGTGTTATTTCCTTTTCACAAAACTATTGTGCAAACATTTTGAACGTGACCAAATATTACAATACTGAAACAATACTTCAACCTATTCAGATTTGAAATATTCAAATATGATTTAGACCATCCCTTGGCCACAAATGGCAAACCCTAAATCCTACCATATTAATTCCTTTTGTAAATTGAATTATGTGATACGACTTGACCATAAAATAAATAATTATTGATGAACGTATAATTGTGATGTATGCTTTTATGTGTTATGTGTTTGTTTGAGTTGTTTGTTTATTGTACTTCTCTTTTCTCGTATAGATTGAACGGAGTGAAACGTTATTCGTTGAAAAGAGTGTGAAAAACGACAACTTCCAAAAGGCAAGTGACGCTCATAAACCACCTATTATTTTCACTATATGCATAGTAGTGTTTTTCTGTAGTATGCATGTTAGGAGTTGTGTGAAGTTACTATATTATGCTATGCTCCTATGTAGTGTTTAGCTATCCCCCACCCTGAGCATAGAAGCAAGAACACTTAGTAGGATGCTTAGCCAAGCAATGAAAAATGTTTTGACTAGTTGGATAGTGAAAAATTAATGAAGTTAATTAATGAACTACCTGGATGCTGGTTGGAGAACCATGGTGGGTGGCTACTCAGGGGGTCCATGTCTATGGTTCATGTCTATGGTAATTACGCTTGGTGGAAGTGCACAAATGTGGAAAGTCACCCAGGCTTAAAGAGATTGTAGACGCACCTTGTTTAGTAGCTTCTAGTGCAACCACTTGTCAAACGGGCTCTGTCTTGACCATACATGTTGTGAGACCCCGATCCGTCGTGACCAGCAGATGTAGGGGATGATAGGTTGGTTCGGGTCACACGTTGTGACTCGGGGAATTATTTCGGAAAGGTCTCGTCTCGGTCTTCTTTTTTCCATTTTATAATTGGGTGACATGGACGAGTGAATGATTGGGTCTTGTGGTGAAAGTGCACACCCTCTCGAGAGTTAAAAACTAAGTATACTTAGTTGTGTCCCCGGTTATGGACATTTGAGCAATTAGACAGGGCAGATGTTGAAGATCTACTCATCCCAATTTCTTTAATAAAATTTGATGGGTGAACAAGGGTTTGGGAGAGCTCACCGTTTTCTATCGGTGGTGCTCGTTGTGAGTAGTTTTCAAAGTTGTTCACCGTTTTCTATCGGTGGTACTCTTTGTTGTCAAAGGTGTTCACTGTTGTCTATTAGTGGTACTCTTTGTCTAATATGAAAAGTTGTTTTATAAATGATAGGACAAAACTGGCTTTATGCAAATCAGACTCAAACTCCACCGAGCCAAATATGCATGTAGATATAGTCTTAGTAATTTAGCTTTAAAGTGTCATGTTGCCACCACAATTCAATTGTGCTGACCCAATATAGTTTGGGCTGCAACTCACCATTGCAGGACCCCCATACGAGGAGTAAGGATTGTTAGGGTCGCGAGTCTCCAACCAACATGTCTTGACTGTGGCACATGATGAAGATGGAGCTCACTTATCCATTTGCTTTCCGCTGTGTGTTTATTTCGGTTTGAGCTAGCCATGTGCTATGCACCTCGTATCGAACCCTTTTATTTCTGGATCACCGTGTAATGAATATTGATGCAATGTAATGGTATTTCACCTTAAACTATGTGTGCTAGCAAGTCGATCTAGGGACTAGCACTATACACAGGAGGTCGCTACCTTATAATAAGGAGGGCCTTTACAACAATGGTGACGGAACTATCACATCGGAAATAAAAGAGTTACAAGATACAGGAAAAATAGCAAGATCATCCTCTTATCTTCTGAAACAAAAGTTTAACCAAGTATTCAGACAACAAAATGCATACGCATAAATCTCAAATATCCCAAAGGCCCAATAATAGTATAGCAAGCGTTTTGATAAAGAAGTTTCCCATCTCACAGGGAACAAAAGTTTCCACTTTTTTTTAAACGAAGGCAAAAGTTTTGCCTTATATTTATTAAGAAGAAGGTGACCGGTCTATTAATGGAAGAAACCGGGCGAAAACCATACAAACGAACATCAACACCTTAAACGCACACAACCACAAAGACCAACACCTATAGCAACATCCAGAAGCAACCCGACCACTCACAAACTCGTCTAACATATCCCAACCATAAACCGATTACCTCAAAAGGTCTTAACAATCAACTAGGCGTCGTGCCAATGGCGCCACTCTTCTTTCCTATTCTCCTAAGAGCCTTCATCACCTTCTTGATCTTGCCGGTAGGAGCCTCCTCTACTAGGAGGCAAATAATCGCCTTGCCAGACCGAGGGCTAGCTGCCTCCAACGAAGCGAGCAAACCACCAAGTTTATCAACGAAGACCGTCTCAGTAATACGTGTCAACATACAATCACAATCAAAGAAAGGTGCCCGGATGGATTTCAACATCTCAGAATTAGGTGCCAAAGCACCTATCTCATCAACCTCATCCTCCATAGACGCCACCTGACCAACAACCATGGGTGAGAGAGCAACACTTACAAAGGGCGACGAGGCCATCGTCAAATTCTCCACCGAGCTGAACTCCGTCAGAGACAAAATAGATGACTCCTCACATGACTCCTGAAGCACCGGAGCCAAGATCTCGCCTATGTCCTCGCCCTCACGTGCAGACGTGGCAACAAACTGTGACGACGGACAAGGACTGCCACAAGGAGAGAAACAAGCAAAGTGAAGAGCTTTCTCAACCACAGACATCTGCATAGTAAAGTCAAATGAAAAAAAAAAGTTTCCACTTAGCAACTTGGGACAATCGCTGGCGTTGAAAATTTTCCAAAGCTCACGATCTTACATAATGATGCAATCCCACTCCTTTAATTTCTTATTTTCATCTTCAGCAGTTTTTTTTATCAGATTCAGCCTTCCTAAGTTTTTCCTAGGTAGCTTTTTTTATCATTTTCAGTCTTCTCTAGGTTTTCCTGTAGACTACGGATTTGGTCTGTCAGTTTATTCTCCCCATCCTGCCTAGTTTTCTGCTGCTCTTGTTGAAGTTGTTTTTCCAGCCTCTCAGTTGTGCGGTTCAGCTTTTCCTCCACCTATAAAAAATATTTTTAATGCCATATGAATGATAGCAATCAAACTGTATTTCACGGTTACAAATTTATAAATCATTGAAGCTGATGGGGGATAGTTACTGGCTTATCTTCAGAGTAGAAGATTCACATGCGAACATATGGAACATATTTACACCATCACACATACTCTATATATGAAAGTTGGTGGGATTCACCCCCAGATCAGCCCTGCACGTCACCCGCAAAACGCTGACCGTCCGATCGGCGCGTCGGACGGCCAGGATGCGCTCACAACCACACCCCAGATCGACGTTACTGTAGCACGGCCCTCTAGGCCAATCGCGTAGCATCACGTCATCCGGTTACTCGCCGGTCGGAGCCGGTTCCCACCGGTCACCGCGCCAATTTGCAGAAAAGCCACTGCAGAATTCGAAACACAACCCGTGGTCCTTTTTCCAGATTTGCGGAGGACCTCATTGCAAATCCGAAATAGTTCGAATGCTTTTCTGAAAAAATACCACCGCACTCTCTCCTCCCTTCCTCTTCTCTCCCGCGACGCGGAGGTCGCCACCGACAGACGCCTCCTCCCACAAATCCAACGACATGAGGATGTCTGCCGCGGTGTCCTCTACGTCCTCACCGGCGGAGTCATGTCCGGACGTCCGCAGTCGCCGCCAAACATCCAGGGCTCGCCGCCACCGTATTCCATCTCCACCGCCGCAAGAACTGGTCGTCGTCGGCGACTCCGCCGACCAAACGGCCCGCAGCGCCGCCCGTTAGGCTCCCCTCCTTCTCCTCTTGCATATCCGCAGGATCTCGGAGCCCGGTGTGCGCGCCGCCGCACGGTGGAAGCTCGGCCGTGCCGGGCGCATCCGCCGCCGGTGGCGTCAAGGGCTGACGTCACCACGCGCGGCTGATGTGTGGGGTCCACCTGTCGGACATTTACAGTTACAGAGAAAATTCACAAATCACAAAAATCATATCTTCCAATCTATAACTCAGAAAAATACAAAAATTTGCAGAAAAAAGAACTCCTTGCAGCCAATATGTTTACACAATTCAAAAAAAATAGAAAAATGATACAATTTTTACATTGACTGGATATCAAACAAATACAAAAAAAATACCAGAATTTGAAGAAAAAAATATGTCTTTGTAGCCAACATATTTACATGCATGTTTACACATTTCAGAAAAATAAAAATAAATGATACAGTTTTTATATTGACTGGACCCATTTATTTTTGTATTACCTGGACCAGTTCCTAAACCGTGAAAATATTTCGATAAATGTAGTCATAGTTTGTTTTGTCTATTAGTGCCATACTATCACAATTTACATGTGCATGCAAATTTGGAAAGAATTCAAATTCATTTCCTAAGACTATAGGTTTCAATTTATAAATATTCAAATATTGTATTTCATCTGATCACAAGATTAAATTAAAATTTATAGACAGAAATACAAACTTCGTATAATATTGTAAACTACGATATTTCTCTTCCAAATATACTCATTTCTTGGAGCATACAGCACATTCGAATGTGAAAAAGACACCACCTTTAATAATTTCTGCGGACTAAACAACTTTCGAACGCACACTTTTTAATTTTCATTAATTTTTAAACATGTATGATTTCAAAATATATATTAAGGCCCTGTAATACCCGTATGGCCCAATTGATTTGTATGCATATCTCGTCTTCCTCAGCGGATCGTCGAGGGCTTGACACAGAGAGAGGAAGAGGGCGACGGATGGTGGTCGACTGTGGAGATGACGATGACATGCGGGTTGGCGGATCGCTGTTGCTTTTCTTCATGCTAAGTGCTAGGCTTTCGCGCAGGACGAACCGGAATCGAGGGTATGACAAACGGGAGGGAGGACTGCCAGCAATGGGAATTACTGGGGCTATCGGCCACGCTTGGCTGGGGCGTTGGACGCCGGGAGGAGCCGGCGGTGATCGCGACTGCGGTGGTCGCTGGAGCGGGAGAGAGCGGAGATGGGGGTAGCGATATAAGATCAAAGAGAACCGCGATGGGGAGAGATTGAGGTCGCCACCGCACAGGATGTGGCAATGGGGAACACGTCCTTGATCACTAATGAGTCGTTATAGGTGGGTCTACGACTACGTATTGATACGGTATGCCAATACGTTTGGGTATATGAGGCTGGACTTGGACTTAGTTGGGCCACAAATTTAAGTAATTAAAATAACTAATTAGGGGGAAAACAAGTTTGAGTTTAGGGAAGGGGGTGTACCGAAGCAAGCCGGAAATTATTAGAAAAAGGCTTCCCTTTACAAAGGTCTATTTTCATCCACTGAGTTTCTGACACGTGTCGCAATTTCGTTCGTTTGTAATTCTCACCTTTCCTCCCGCGTGACAAGTGGCGGCTTCCTGGTGGTGCGCAGAGAGCTGGACGTCCATTTATTTTGAGATTCGTTTTTTCAAAATGAAATATCTTGAGAACCGTTTATCCGAATTATGAACCGTTTTCACTTTTGAACTCCTCGCGTCGAGATCTTCAAAACTAGATCCATTGTTGATAGGTTTCGACAAACTTTTTTTTGTACTTTGGATTATGTATAGTTTGTACAACCCCGTATGTGTAGTTGTATATCCAACTGAATCTGTGTATAGTTGTACGTACAACCTAATCTGTACAAACTGATCTGTGTAGTTGTACGTTCACCCCTGTTCTGTACGAGCTGATATGTATAGCTGTACGACCTAATTTGTATAGTTGTGCGACATGATCTGTACAACCTGAGTCTGTATAGTTGTACGTCTGAGTATAGGTAGTTGTACATACAAACTGATTTGGTGTAGTTGTACGTTTGAGTTTATGTAGTTGTACATCTAAATCTATGTAGTTGTACGTTTTAATTTGTGTGCATGAATGACTTAATCTGCGTACTGGCTGCAGGAGACCAAACCGAGGGCTTCGTATCGCGCGCAGGCCAATGACCGTGGGCGGCCGTCGTACGGGGCACAACGATTCGTGCGTGATTCGTGCGTGCCAGGCTCGGGGGGACACGTGGCTTTACGCGGTACATGCTAATTGGCCTTCACGGAGAGGGGCCTCCAGGCAGCTACACCCAAGCAAGCCTCACTGGAAATATCTTACCATCTTGGTGATATGCACAAGGTATTCATTATTTATTCCTGTCTTTGACTTGAACATTCGATGCGCTTCCTGTACCATAAGGACGGTAAACACAATAGAGAAAACTGTTTCTACAAATGTAATAATACTAAAACTTAAAAGCACCTGAATGTGCATGAACAGCTCATTGGAAAATGGCCTCCCATCATTTTTTAGTAAGACAAAGTCCAGAGCATGACACAAACTGTTGATATGTGTCTGACGGACAGCAGCATCACTAGTCTTATTGTCAAAGAGAACAACTCTATTTTCAAATAACTTTAGCATTTCCTGAAAAAATAGCACGCAGATGTAAGCAACACTCAATCATATTGCAACTGACTCCCAATAACACACCGTTCAGTACATGACCCCATCAAATGCAAATGGAAACACTTCAGTAACAGTGAAAATATATGAAATTGACCTGAAGATATGGTGGGGCACTATCAGATAACATTTCTTCCCAACCGATCATCCCGCCTACTTCATCTCCACATGTAAAAACTAATATTGTGTGATCAAGGATTTTATCACCAAAGAAAACTTTAATCAACTCAACTGTATTCTCATCTTCACAAGACAATCGAGACGCAGCTGAAAAAACAAGAAGTATTGCGTGTATCCCATGTTTCGCCATGTCCATACACTCAGCTATCTCCTTCTCAACATCTTCAGCGGTGGCTTCCATATCAAATAATCCTACAAAGTAAGGGCACAATAATTTATCAGTATTTGAAGAATGCATGAAGTTATGTGTCTTTTGGTGTATACGAGAAGAATGGCACAAAAATTAAGGAGCAAACCACACGTGAGATATGGAATCATATTGTAACAACATATTTACAGAGTCAAAAATACACAAAAGATACTGGTGAAGCAGAATATTAACTACTCGTAGAATAAGAAATGATTAGCACAGAAGAAAAAACAGAACATTAGTTTTCAGACATCTCGTAGTATTTACTGATTTTCTTGTTAGAAGGAATAAAGGATTAACATCGTTTTGCTCACACAACTGTAAAAAAAAAGGAAGAAGTATTTACTGATTTTCTTGTTAGAAGAAATACAGCATTAACATCGTTTTGTTCACACAACTGTAAAAAAAAGAAAGGAAGAATGGATTGGGTAGAAGCTCAGAGTCATGAATTTTTGGATGAATTATGCATTTCTATTTTGGAAAAAGGAAATTCAGTTCTCGGGGAGGCCGCATCGTCCGGATGACAGTTAGGTCAACATATTTTCCAAACAAAAAGCACCTGCTGGACTTGGTGTTCGCACCGCCCAAGTAGTAGAGTTTGTTCGCGTGCGCCGCCATCATATTTGATTCCACAGGAATCGTTCCCCATAGACGCCAGCTCGAGTGCTCGACACACACAACGTGGGATCGCCGCCGCCGCCACCGTCAAGTAGGTGAGGTTCTCCCTTGATCACCGTCGCAGATTCAGATTAGTGCGATTTTAAGGAGTCTAAACGACGTATCCATGTGATGCAGAGGTGACGGCTCCAGCACGGACGACGATGACGATGGGAACCTCCGGCAAACGCGCCGTCGGCAACGCCGACAGGCTAAGCGACCTCCCTGATGGCCTCATTCACCATATCATGTCGTTCCTCACGGCCCAGCAGGCCGTCCAGACGTGCGTGCTGTCACAGCGATGGGACGACCTCTGGTGCTCCATGACTTGCCTCAACATTGACGAGCAGGAGTTCCGCGTCGACGACGAATGGGACCAGTATGACGACGAATATAATGACATTTTCTGTGCTAGGTTTGAGGATTTCGTCACCAATCTGCTGATGCTTCACAGTGCGCCAATATTGGATAGGTTCCGACTTCATGCTGTTTCTGGTCGTGAGAGTAAATTTTTCAACTCATGGCTACGCCGTGGCATCAAGCGCTGCCCCAAAGTGGTGGAGATCCATTTGACTCACGACTGTGGATTACCTCATCTGGGTTCCAGTTCTTCACGCCTAAACATGCTGCATCTTATCGGGATTACTTTGGACAAAGCTTTCACACAGCAGCTTCGTTCTCGCTGCCCGGTGCTGGATGATTTGGAGCTCAAACGGTGCAGCCTTGACGATGATGCAGAAATTGTATCTTCCACGCTGAAGAAATTGACAATTGAGGACTGTACAACTGAAAATCCTAGTCGGTTGACTATCAAAACTCCATCTCTTACTTATCTGCAGCTAGTCATTACTGCTCGTGATCATAACTGGCAAGCTGTTGTAGTAGACTACGAGATGCCGTTTCTCATCAAAGCCACCATTTGTGTGAACGCCTCAACAGCGATGTTGCCATGCAAGCTTCTTTTCAGCCTAATTCATGTGAAAGATCTAGAACTGACTGGTCTTCGAACGCTGGTATGTCCCTCATCTTGTTAAACCTTTTTCCGATGCAAGGATTTCCCACATACAGTTCTATCACTGAAAACTTTGTGTTTAAGCTTGTTGTTTTCTGGTGCCTTTTGAATTTAATCTTCCAAATGAATAAGATGAGTTACGGAATCATACATTTTTTTTGAGGAAAAAATACATACATCAATATGATTTGATTAGACTTGTATACATCATTTGAACTCTACTGATTTGTCCGTTCATGCTAATTTCCACATTGGATCGGGTACTTTCCCAGTGTTCTATAATGTTAGAACATTACTGCTCTTCAAATGTGATCTGAGTGACAAGTGTGATATACTGGAATGCTTTCTGAACAATGCCCCTTGTTTAGAGAAGCTTACTCTAAAACATTGCAAGGTACTCTCTTCTCCCTATCATGTTATATACGCCAGCTTTACCATCTTACAATTTGGCTGAATACTTTGCACTCCCTAAAGCTTCCAGAAGGTTCTAAGAAACGCCAAGCAGGAGGAAACGTGGAGAGCACATCTCTAGAGTTTCACGACAAGCCGTCTTTCGAGTGCCCACACCTCAAGAGGACTGAAATCAAATACGATGAAGACGACGATGTTCAGAAATTGTTTGACCTTTTGCTTGGCGTTTGGAGGAACCTGCAGAAGAGTACCATTGTGATTAAGAAGGCTTCAAGAAATTACTCCATGATCTTCTGAAATGCAGCACATCCTCTACCATTCGCGTTGTATTCGTATATTTCTCTTTTGATGGCACGGGCCAACTAAACAAGCATCTTTTAGTTGTTAAAAAAAAGCATCTACTGTAAGTTAATTTCTGGAGTTTCCTCTGGTGTGGCTGTGCTGATTGGAGGAGAAACTTCTGGATGGGATGGTCCTTGGATCTGTGCATCCTTTTTTATATAGCTCAATTACATCTTAGTTAAAATACGAGAATATTCTAGATTGTTTTTGTACACCGGCTCAGACTCCAACGCTCCACTAGAATACTCTAAACTTTCCTAGTACACTAATACTACACGAACTCACACTCTAACCCCCCCCCCCCCCCCCCACCCCGCTCAAATGCGACTCCGAAGCCGGCGAATGAAGGAGGTAAAGTCTCTCATTGTTCTGGTGGCAACGGCACTGTGGTTAGAGAGGAACAATAGGGTTTTCGACAACTTTGGCAGAAGGCCAAGCTTTGCGGAGTATATTTGCACATCAGCGAGTAATCGTGTACTTGTTCTTGGGTTGGGCTGAGGGAGATCGCATGTGATTACCCTTGGCAATCTTGTAATTGTCCTTTCTCTATCTTAATGTGAAAGACACGCAAGCCTTTCAGGGCACTTAGGTACGACCACTACAAGTTTCGTCTACACGAGAGGACAAATCAGCCAATCGCATACTCTCAGGGCAAGAAGTAGTGGTCGTCAGGGAGGCAAACGAGAGGATCGCCCCACAGTCACCTAGAGAGGCAGATGTCGAATGGCTGAGTGGGTGATCAAAAGTTGATTGTACACAACATATATAAGGAACTGGTTGAGAATAGGAGTAAGCAACACAGCAATTATCATTTGTGGTATAAGAGGAAGACGTTTGCGCCGGTAGTTTCAGGCCGGACGACTTATTTGATAAACGAAGAAATGGATGTAGGGAAGATGCTGATAGGTTGTGCCAAATTGCCAATACAGGGAACGGGCAGAGATCTCCACCGGCGGTCCTCTAAATAAAAAGTCCCCCACCAGTCTTCCTAATACCGGTAAAATTGCCGGAGGGGTCCAATAGCGCGTCCGACAATCCGGCTTCACACTCTATAAATAGGGAGGCAATCGGTTGCACCGGCAATCGTGACAACACGCGCCATTAATCGTGACAACATGTGCCAAGTCAGATCCTAACGGACGGGACCGGCCGGTCAGTGTCGGGGGGCTACCCCCGGGTAGGGCAGATCCCAGAGTAATTCAGCAGTGTGCCAACAGTGCTTGACTTTTGGCAGGAGCAAGGGCCACCCCCTAGTGCACTGAAGGGGCAACTTGACCTTTCAGAGTTGGTAGAGTGCAAGGTGCCTCCTGGCAGTCGCAAGAGTCATCTCTGGCGGCTATAAATAGCCACCCCGAGCCCTCATAGCAGCACAAGTATCAGTGGGTGGTTCCTCTAAGAACTAGCTTCTCGAAGATGTCTTCGCTGATAGGCTAAGACATCTTCGGGAGGCTAGGCCTAGAGATACTCATCCTAAGACAAATTCGGGTGCATCCGGAAAAGATCTCGGATTTATGGCTCCGGGTAGACTCCCGGAAGGAGAAGTACTCAGGCGTACCGGATAGGCAATCCGGGTAAGTACTAACCGGAATGTTTGTCTCGGTTCTATAAGGTTACTGGGCTCGTGCAGGAAGGACTCGCAAGGTCGGGCAAGAAGGTGACCGGCATGACGGATCCCGGTAGGCCGTCAACGGTCTGCATCAGGCTTTCCCGCCTGATGTGGGGGGAAGTACCATTCCGCCTGACACGGAAGCATGGTCACCTCCCACCTGACACGGAAGCATGGTCACCTCCCGCCTGACACGGGAGCGCGTCAGCCGGTACGACAACGGTACGACAGGACTGGACGTGCCTAGCCCGACAATCCGGAAAAGGCTATCCGGGATGGGCAAAGACATGTCCTGTCTCTGACAAGGGGACAATGATGTTCCAGGACGGCGCCTGCTGTCCTTGCCGGAATGATGACGAAGGGGCTACGCCGGATAGCGCGGCAACTAGGTCGCACTAGCCGGTGTCGACATAACGGTTAGGCCTGTCCGGTGGGGCCAAGCCGGATTAGGGTTTCCGGCCCTCCTGGCCGAAACTCTATAAAATGCGCCATAACTGCTCCTGTGAAGGAGAGACCAACTTTGGAGCCAAAACTACAGTCTCATTTACTCCTAGAGAATTTACTTCGTCTTCCCTTGAGTTCATCTAGTTATTCTTGTTCTTCACCTCAAGAGCTCTAAGAGCAAGTTGTAGCCCTTGTACCACACTTATATTGAGAGGAAAGGCAGGAGTAGGGGTGTTACCTCCTCACGAGGGACCTGAACCTGGGTATATCGTGTGTGTGTTGTGTGCCTTCGTGCACTTGTCCGTATTTACTAGATCTTCCCCCTCGTGTTGTGATCTTGTTTCGTGTTCTTGGGAGATCTCGGTTACACCGGGATCCTCCGCGTGTGAGCTTTTCAGCTTGCTATCCCTCCCCGGATCCACCAACGTCCATCGGCCCCACACATTAGCCATCCTATGGCATCTGCCGTGACACCACCACGACAGTTGGCGCCCACCGTGGGGCAGACAGAGGCGTTGGCTGTTGTACACATCCGGACGGGTTCCCCCGTTCGCTTTGGCGTCCGGGTTCTCTCTGGCCTTGTCGTCAGACTGGGCGAGATGGATTTCGTCAGCGACAACGCCGGATGCTTCCGGAACAAACCCTTCCCGATGAACGGATGCCTCATCGACTTCGGTGGCTTCACCACCTACGTCGCCACCGAGGTTATCTACAGCTACCCGGACAATGTTCTGGAAGCTGAGGACCCTCCTATGCTCTGCACCAACCGGGGTCCGTGTGCCAGAGGCACCGCAAACTCCATCGCGGTCATGATGGTCGGGGCAACCGAGGAGGAGTACCAGGACGCAGACGGCGATGCCGGTAGCGGCCATATTCTCTTGGCCAAACCTCCTCAGGAGAGAGGTACGGCCCGGGACGGTGATCCACAGCCGTCACAACCCCGTCGTCGCCCGGATCCCCTCTCGGGTCTGGTGGCCAAGTTGGCTGTCCCCTTCACAGCTGAGGCAGATACCCAAGCCACTTCGGCTGACTTGGAGGAGCAGCGTAGGTTGCTACTCGCCGAAGCGCAAGAGATCGCCGAGATCCGGCGTGAGCTCAGTGCTAGCCTCCGGGAGTACAATGCAGCTCACGGGTTCCTTAAGATAGACTCCCGGGACAAGCGCATCGCAGATCTGCGCAAGAAAGGCAGAATGGTGAATGATGAATTGGCCGGTGGAGCCGCAACCAGTCATACGGGTACCCTGATCTCGGCTGGGAAACCGGTGTACAGCTCATCGGCAAAAACTCTTAGGGCTGCCGAAGCCGCCATGGCAGAGCTAGCAGGGCTATCCGGGGAGGCTCTGCGCAAGCAGCAGGAGCGGGTGAATGAGTTGGTCGTCGAGGCCAACCGGCAGAATCAGGCCTTCAAGAAGAAGAACCCCGGAGCGGGATCCCAAGTGCATTCAGCAAGGGCCGATAGCCAGAGATCGGGCGGAGAGGCCTCCTCCCCGCATCCGAGCAGAAGCAAGAGCAAGAGCAAAAGCTGGAGCAGAAGCCGGGGATCCGGGAAAAACAAGCAGTTGCAGGCTTATGACCCGGCCTTTGCCGGCATCCAGCAAGCCGGGCAGCATAACTCGGGGCAGGCAGGAAGTACCCGTGATGGTGGCAACCTGGGTGTAGGAAACAATAACCCGGCTAGCCGTGGTAATCCGCCACATGTTCAGGGGAACCCGCGAAGGGAGGCCGCCTCTGTCCCGCAGCAGGCTGTCATCCCGGTACAAGACAGGCACAACGATGGCAACTCAAGGTTGCAGCAGCTCGGGTACCAGCCCAATGAGAATCCTTTGGGATCTCGGATAGGAACCAGACAACTGGATCCGGCCGATGCCAGAATCCGGCTCGACCGGATTCACCAGTCCGAGCTAGTGGAAGAGCAATGACCTCCGGGACCTGCCTGGTTTGGACCCCGGATCATGCGGGAGCCGCCTGTCCGGAATTTTCAACTCAACCGAGGTGCTAAGACCTATGACGGCAGCAAGAAGCCGGAGGACTGGTTGACCGACTATGTAACTGCAGTAAGCATAGCCGGTGGAAACAGACGCTGGGCGGTACGTTATGTGCCGCAGATGTTGGAAGGACCTGCCAGAATCTGGTTGAACAACTTGAGAACCGGCAGTATAGACTGCTGGTTAGATTTCGAGGAGGCATTCATCAGCAACTTCACCAGCACGTACAAAAGGCCAAACAGACCTCAACAGCTCGCCATTTGTAGGCAAAGGAGCAACGAGACTGACCGGGAGTACCTTAACCGGTGGAGCAATATTCGCAATTCTTGCGAAGGTGTGGTAGAGGCACAGGCCATCTCCTGGTTTGCACAAGGATGTCGGCATGGCTCAATGCTTTGGCAGAAGTTGCAAAGGAAGATGCCGGCGACCTTGGCAGAGACCATGCGCATCGCCGATACCTATACGCTTGGAGATCCCATGCAACCCCTGGTGGATGTCGGTGACTCCAACAGGAGGAATGCGGGACCTCAACGTTCGGGATCGAGCAGAAGCCATGATCGCCAAGATTTTGGCCAGAAGAGAAATCAGCCCCAGTACCACCATGCCGCACAGCATGTCGCAGCGGTGACCCGAGATCAAGAGGATAACGGCAACAGTCAGCGTCAGAAAACAAGTGGCCCGGCTTGGGTTCAGAGCCAGGAAGTACAGAAAACTTGGGTGGACCAGAAGAAGCCCCTGACGTATGAAGAGATGCTCAACAAGACATGATGTTACCATACCCTGGAGGCTAACAAGCCGGCGAACCACTCCACCCGGCAGTGCAGCTGGTATCAGCGCACATTGCAGGAGGGCAGCACAGGGGCTACTCGGCCAGGTGCTCCGACATCTCGACCCAACATTCCAAGACCTCCCCCTCCAACTTCAGGAGCCAACGCGATCCGGATTAACCAGTCTCACCGAGGACCCCCACCTCGGCCGGTGAATGTGGTGCATACCCGGAACTACAATGGTGCAGGCCCCAGTAACCAAACCGGACATCAGCAAGGCAGCTACCGGGAGGCACATCATAGCTATGTGGTCTTCGTGACCGAGCCCACTGACCGGAAGAGTGTGCGACAACGCGCCCTAGAAGTGAACGCTGTGATTCCAGCGGTGCCCAAGTTCTTGCACTGGTCTGAGATGGAGATCACGTGGAGCCGGAAGGATCATCCCAGAGTTATGCCTAAGCCGGGGGCGTACGCCTTGGTGGTGGACCCAACCTTTGTCGGACCAAGCCTCAATGTCCACTTCAGTCGGGTTCTGATTGACAATGGCAGCACCATTAACATCATGTACAAGGATACAATGTTGAAGCTGGGGGTGTCCATGAACACCATGCTACCTACCGAGACAACCTTCCATGGCATTGTGCCCGGAGTCTCTTGCTCACCCATGGGTAAAATCTGGGTTGAGGTGCTGTTCGGAACCCGGGAAAACTGCCGAACCGAGAGCTTGGAATTCGAGGTCGTGGACCTCGAAAGTCCGTACCACGCACTGATCGGCAGGCCAACCCTGGCCAAATTCATGATCTCAACTCACATGGGCTACCTGAAGATGAAGATGTCGGGTCCTAACGGCATAATAACCATCTCGGGAGACCACAAGCGCTCTATGGAGTGTGCTTCGGCCGGCTCGTGCTTAGCCGAGTCCCTGGTGATAGCTGAAGAAAAGAAGAGGATCCAGCAGGTGGTGGCACTGGCCAAGACCTCCCAACTCGGAATGCCCGGGATGGTGAACCCGGAGCAGGGCGCATCATTCCAGCCACCTAAGGAGACAAAGAAGGTGGGGGTGGATCCCAGCAACCCGGAGCGCCAAGTCATTATTGGCAGCAACCTGGACAGCAAATAGGAAGGCGAGCTCGTCGACTTCTTCCGTGAGAATCGGGATGCTTTTGCGTGGTCAAGTGACGATCTGCAAGGTGTTCCGAGGGAGTTGGCTGAGCACTCTCTGTTTGTTAGACCGGATGCAAAGCCGGTGAAGCAACCGACTAGGCGCCTGTCGGATGAAAGAAGAGCCGCCATCATGGAGCATCTCGCTATACTGCTGGCTGCCAGATTCGTGATGGAAGTGCTGCACCCGGATTGGATATCGAATCCGGTCCTGGTAGAGAAGAAGAAAGATGATCCCCTTCTGCTTAAGGTGTGACGCATGTGCATCGACTTCACCAACCTCAACAAGGCGTGTCCAAAGGTCCCATTTCCCCTACCCCGGATAGATCAAGTGATTGATTCCACTGCCGGGAGTGAGCTTTTAACTTTTTTAGATGCCTATTCTGGTTTTCACCAGATACCTTTGAATCCGGATGATCAATTGAAAACTGCTTTTATTACCCCTTATGGGGCTTATTGCTATAGTGTCATGACTTTCGGTTTGAGAAATGCTGGTGCTACGTACCAGAGGTGCATGCAGAAATGTTTGCATGACCAGATAGGCTGGAATTCAGAGGTCTATGTCCATGACATAGTCATAAAAACGAAAGAAAAAGCCTCGTTGATCGATGATCTGAGGGAACATTTAAGAACTTAGGAAGGTTCCGGATGAGGTTGAATCCGGATAAGTGGACGTTCGGTGTTCCGGTAGGAAAATTACTCGGTTTCCTCATCACGAGCCGGGGAATTGAAGTCAACCCGGGTAAAATACGTGCTATCGAGAGCATGAAATTGCTCGTACGTCTCAAAGATGTGCAGAAGTTCACTGGCTGTCTTGCGTCCCTAAGTCGGTTTGTGAGCCGACTAGGGGAGAAGGCATTGCCCCTGTACCAGTTGATGAAGAAGAGCAAAACGTTCATTTGGACCCCGCAGGCTGATGCGGCGTTCAACGACTTGAAGAGAATGCTTTCAACAGCACCCGTGTTGGCATCCCCGTTACCCAAGGAGCCTATGATGTTGTATATTGCTGCCACCAACCGGGTAGTCAGTGTAGCCATCGTGGTAGAGAGGCAAGAAGGGGACAAGCTGATACAGAGACCGGTGTATTACCTCAGTGAGGTGATCTCGGAGTCCAAGCAGAACTACCCACACTACCAGAAGATGGCGTATGGAGTGTACATGGCTGTGACCAAGCTCAAGAACTACTTCCAAGAGCATCCAATCACAGTGGTGTGCGAGGCTCCCCTCGCCGAGATCATCGGGTGCAAAGATGCTAGCGGCCGAGTTGCCAAATGGGCCATCCAGTTGTCTACGTACGCTCCGGCATACGAGAGACGAGATGCCATCAAGTCACAGGCGCTGCCGGATTTTTTGGTAGACTGGGCCGAGATGCAGTATGAACCTCCGATGCCGGATTACAATTTCTGGAGGATGCATTTCGATGGCTTCAAGGCTAAGATCGGTTGGGTGCCGGAGTGGTCCTCACTTCACCAAAACAAGATGTGCTGAAGTATGTCCTGCAAATTCATTTCCGGGCATCTAACAATGTCGCTGAGTACGAGGCCTTGGTTCATGGACTGAATGTCGCCAAGGAGATCGGCATCCGCCGGATAGAATGTTTCGGCGATTCCGACCTCGTGGTGCAGCAGGTGTCGGGGAACTGGGATGCACTGGATGCCAACATGGCCTTGTATCGGTTTCATGTGCAAAAAAAATCCGGATTTTTCGAGTGATGCGAGTTCAAGCACATACCCAGAGGAGAAAACGAGGCAGCAGATGTATTGTCCAAGTTGGGATCATCTCGAGATCCCATCCCTCTCGGGATCGCCCTCGAACACTTGAGGAAGCCATCTATTCAGCCCTCACCCGAGTCGGATTCTATCTTCATCCCCAAGGAGCCTGGTTCGAAAGCTGTACCCATGGAAGTAGATGTCGGGAGCATCACATCGAACCCGGGGACTGCACCACTGTGCTCAGAGAGGCAAAGAAAGATGATGATGGAGGTGATGTCGGCAGAACCAATGGACATAGATACTCCCATGTTCCCAGTTCGACCTGTCCCGGGATGGGCACAGCCCATTATGGTTTACATCTTGGAAGGAACCCTCCCGGAGAGCGAAGTGGAAGCCCGGCAGATAGTGCGGAGGTCAAAAGCATACACCGTCATCAATAAAGATCTATATAAGAGAAGTGTCACCGAGGTACTCCAGAGGTGTGTGGAACCGGAAGAAGGCCAAGAGATGCTGCTGGAAATACATCAGGGGGAATGTGGACATCATGCATCATCCCGGGCCCTAGTGGCGAAAGTATTCCGGCATGGGTTCTACTGGCCTACTGCGTTACAGCAAGCAGAAGACATTGTCCGGAAATGTGGAGGATGCCAGAGGTTTGCTCACCGGATACATATGCCGGCATCGGCACTGAAGACAATCCCCATCACCTAGCCATTTGCGGTATGGTGCTTGGACATGGTCGGGCAGTTCAAACCGGCAAGAGGCAATATGACACACATACTGGTCATGGTGGACAAATTCACCAAGTGGATAGAGGTCAAGCCAATCCAAAAGTGTGACGGACACACCGCCGTGCAATTCCTGAAAGACATCATCTTGAGGTACGGATACCCGCACAACATCATCACGGATAATGGCACCAATTTTGCTGTGAGGGAATTCGCTCGATTTTGTGCTGAGAAGGGAATCTGGTTGGATGTAGCATCAGTTGCGCACCCAGAAGCAAACGGGCAAGTTGAAAGGGCAAATGCATTGGTCTTGGCCAGCATCAAAGCCCGCTTGATCGAACCACTATTGAGAACTCCGGGGTGCTGGATAGAGGAGTTACCGGCAGTATTATGGGGTCTCCGGACCACACCGAATAGATCTACCGGGTATACCCCATTCTTCATGGTGTACGGTGCCGAGGCAGTACTCCTGACCGACATACAATATGATTCCCCGAGAGTGACAATGTTCACCGAGACCGAGGCGAAGGAGGCCCGAGAAGATGATGTTGATTTACTTGAAGAGGCAATGGAATTGACACTGTCTCGGTCTGCAATTTATCAACAAAATCTCCGTCGCTATCATAGCCGGAAAGTGCACCCGAGAGTGTTCCGAGAAGGAGATCTTGTGCTAAGGCTCATCCAACGCACGGCCGGAATGCATAAATTGTCACCTCCATGGGAGGGACCTTTTGTGATAAGCAGGGCATTGCACAATGATTCTTATTACCTTGTAGATGCACATGAGGCTAGGAAAGGTGTAATGGACAAATCCGGTGAGGAAACCAAACGTCCATAGAATGTAGCCCTACTTCGACCCTTTTATAGTAAAGGGCACAGTGTATGTTGTATTATGATTTTTATCTATTAATGAAAGTGCGGCACCCCGGGAGGAACCCGGGGACTGCCTCGTCGTATGCCCATTTACTTTGTTCCGTTTTTTTTTTATTTCATACCGGCATCCCGGGAAGGAACCCGGGGACTGCCTGATACTTATTTTTATATTCCCTATATGCCGGGAAAGTTCCGAGATCGATTCTCAAAGTCGAAGTAATGTATGTCATGTGAAACAATCTTGTGACTCGACTGACGAACGCCGAAATGGTAGTCAAGAGCAAAGAGAATCAAATGTGGGGAACACGAAAACGAACTCGGGGACTCGGAGATGGAACTTATCCGGCATATCTATTTTACTAACCCGGTTATTTATTTTTTTATGTTGGAAATTCGGTTAACTAGAACTCGGATATTCTTAAGTAATGTATGACGTGCATGGAATTTTGTGACTCGACTATCGAACGCCGAAATGGTAGACAAGAGCAGAAATTGCCTAAGTAAGGTACACATGAAAAGGAACTCGGGGACTCGTTGCAGAGTAAACCGACATAGCTCGTTTTAATATATAGCATAGTGCGAAACATAAATCTTAAAAGTGTATATTACATCTTGCACCCGGCATCCTGGGGATTTAACAATTCTACACTTAAGTTTCTAAGGGATAGGAGAAGCCGGCTTCTCGGTGGCAGCAGCAGCAGAAGCGACGATGGCGATATACTCCGCGCCAGCAGCGGTGCTCGGGGCATCCGGATGCACCTCGGCCTGAGAGGCCTCGGGTGGCGTTTGAGTAGAAGCATCCCGGGAGACCACGGTCTCGGTGGCGGCACCGGAAGTGGCGTCGTCCTCTTCCGGGATCTCGGCGTCCACGTCATCGGTTTCACCATCGTCTTCATAGTCTGACTCGGAGTCAGAAACGACGAGGCTAGGGGTGAAGACCCCGATGTTGGACCAGGAGGCGATTCGATGCACCACCTCTTGACGTCGCTGGACCTTGACCGGATCGGTGCACCACGCCGAGATGGTGCGTAGGCGCTAGACCACATCAAGGTCAAGACCCTCGTACCAGCTGAGTTCGTGGGTCAAGACTTGATCGGCCCCAGCCCGCGCACCGGAGCGCTTCCAAGCATGGAGACGTCTCCCGGCAGCTCGGAACGCGGTCGCCAGTTCGCTGACCGAAAGGGTACCGCTGACACCCGGCCATAGTGCGCCATGGACGTGGACCGCGGCGCTGATCAACTCGGTCCCGATCGACCGAAGAGGCACTATCCGGGCCTTCAGGGACAGGGCCCTTCCCGGCACGCTTCTCCCGGGCGGCAGCAACGGCAAGATTGGCAGCGTCGCGGGAGTGCTCGAATTCCCCTTTAAAAAGAAGAGCTGTCAAGCGACTAAGTCATAAGGATTGTAGCAGGAAACAAAGAGAGCAGGAGAAAAAGGATGTCGGTCAGTTTACTGTTAAGATCCCGGTTCAACCCGGTTAATTCAGAGAGCCAGGTATCGGCCTACGACCGGAGAAGCGCCAGCCCGGTCTCGGCATGGTGCGCGCGCGCCTCGGATTGGTCCAAGGTCTCCTTCTGCTTCTTCGACGCCTCCACGAAGCACGCCTTCATGTCGGTCGCGGCAGATTTGGCCTTTTCGAGCTCGGCACTTAGCCGTGCGATCTCGGCCTGGGTAACGGCAAGAGCAGCCTTTTGTTCCACTGAGATTTTGCGCGCGGCATCCCGCTCCTCCCGGAGCCGCCCCTCGCACTTCTTGGACTGACCAAGGTCAGCAAGAACCCGGTGGAAGATGCTGCCCGTTTCTTGCCGCACTCCTGAATTCAAAACAAAGAAAGCTATGTCAATATCGGGAAGGATCCCGGGGACTCGGGGTGTTCCGAGATCTATGTCAATTAAAGCTACTCGGTGGGGAGGATCTCGGGGACTCGACTTCCAAGTCCTATGGATTTTCTCTAAGATTGGAGCCTAGTGGTCTGCTATTCGGTGGAATCTAGAGCACTAAGCACCAATCTCGGGGACTAGTGGAGATGGAACAATTTTAAAGCTACTCGGTAGGGAGGATCTCAGGGACTCGTCTTCCGAGTCCTGGGATTTTCTCTAAGATTGGAGCCTAGTGGTCTGCTATTCGGTGGAATCTAGAGCACTAAGCACCAATCTCGGGGACTAGTGGGGGAGGAACAAATAATTTTTGGAAAAGGTAAAGGGAACAAACTTACCTCGATCACCCGAGTAACGTCCAGCGCGGCCACCTGGAGAGCGTGTAGAGCATGGCCGCTGCGGCTAGGGCCCGCAGCGTGCAAGTCCTCCACGATCTCGGAGGCATCGGCGGCAATCTAGGCTTGGTTGTATTCTTCAACAACGCGCATGCTGGAACCGTCAGGCGCGCGAGCAGCAACAACCTCCCGGGATCCTGAAGGCATAAAGGAGCTTACGGTTGCTCGCAGCATCTGCAGGGCGGCAGTGGGGATCTCGGCAGGAGGTGGCGGTAACCGCGAAAACTTACCCGAGCTTAGGGCCAGGTCTTGGGCCGAGGATGTCGGGGGAGCAGTAGGTTTGGCGGAGGTTGTTTTCTGCCCGGCGGCCTTGCTGCGCGCTTTCCCGGCAGGATGATCAGGTTGCCGGGAAGGGGCCGCGGGCTGTTTCGGCGGAGCTGTCTTGCTCGAGGCCTGCCTGGAGGAGCCGCTCGGCACGACCTGCCGAGGAGGACTTGTGATCTCCGTCTCAAGCCCAGGCACCCTGCGCGGGCTGTCCGGAAGAAAGATGTCTTCCGATGCGGTCGTAGCCTGGGCAGGAATCTCGTCCACCACTGGACGAGTATCCGGAGTCGCAGCGGCAGTCGGTGCGGCACCAGAAGCAGGATGCTCGCTCTCTCGTGCGGAAGGGCGAGATGGAGAAGGAGCAGCCCGAGGCGGGCTAGGAGTGCGGGATCCCGGAGGTCGGGAAGCCGCGGATGCCGGGACGTCGAGTGCATCGCTGAAAGAAGTATATCAGTAAAGACTTCAGGAGAAGACAAGACCATGTAACTCGAAGCAAAGAAAATTTACCCGGAATCGACGGTGGGAGGACGCCTCCTTCGGCGTAGAGTCTTCTCGGTCGTTTGCTTGTTCGGCCTGCTCTTCTTGGGGGTGATGCCGGAAGCATCGGTAGGGTTGGTGTCGGAAGCCGCACGCTTCCGGGTCTCGGCGCGTTTCGTCACGGCCGTGGGTTTCGGAACCACTGCCGAAGCCCAGTTGAGGGGAAGAGCGTCAATCACATCGAGTATTTGACAATCAATCTCATCCTCGTCATCTGAAGAAACGGAAATAGCCTCTGAGGTTGAAGGGTTACCCGGAGCGGCAGCACGAACTAGAGGGATAACCAGGTGGTCCTCGCCGTCGGGATCCTCTCTCGGCATCTTAGCCGGTGCCGGGATGTTCGGCACGAACGTCCCACCGGCGTGCATCGCGTCCTACTCGGTCTGCCGCTCGAATAACTGCACGAATAAGTCATTGCATGACAACCATGTCGGTTTCCAGCAGAATCCAGGTGCAAATGTAAGTTGGCGAAAGACAGACACGAGCACCTGTTGTAGGGGTTTTTTCCGGGACCCACCGACAAGACCCCAGACATAATCATCCGGCATCTTCGTTCGAGCAATGGCTCGAACGCGCCGGACAACTGCGGGACGGTCCAACCCGAAGATGCTAGTCCTAGTGGGATCTAGTGACCCGTCCATATGGCACATCTTGTGCGCTCGGGTTTGTAGGGGGCAGACGCGACGAATGATAAAGCAGTGCAGGAGATCGTCGCCAGTCATCTTATCCGTCAGCACGTTGAGGACGCCGTGCATGCATCTGACCTCCTCGGTGTCTGGAAGCCGGTTCCAGAGGTCGAATTCGTGGGGAGGACCAATGGCAAACTCCGACAGATTGATGAAATCCGGATTCGAGGATCCCAGACCCTCTCCCGACGCCTCCCGGTTCTTCACGTAGAAGAAGCTACGCTGCCACTTCCGGCAGGACTCTAGCCCCTGGACTTTGGGGAATCCGGAATCAGCGCGGGGAATTATGGTGGCCGCCCCGCAGTCAACTAAGTCTTTGACCTTCTTATCCGGGTTGGGGACGACTTGGCGGCGGAGGATGAAGTACTTGGCCCAGAGGTCCAAGAAAGGCCACACGCCGAGGTACGCTTCCGCGTAAGTGGTAAAGACCGAGAGCATCATTATTGCGTTGGCTGGGAGATGATGGGGTTGGAGGCCGTAGGTGTCTAGGAAGTCGCGGAAGAACAGGCTAGCCGGTAGCCCGAACCCACGCTCAAAATGCGTGAGGAATACAACGTATTCCCCGGGTTGGGGTTCCGGTTGAACCTCGTCCTCCGGAATCCGGCTCTCGACTTCTGGCGGGATCCGGTGAGTCCGGTACAGCCAATCGAGATCCTTCTGCACGACCTCGGACCCATCCCAACACCCCCGAACACTTTCTTCAGCCATGTCGGAGGGATCTGCGGATGTGTTCGGGCTACTCTGCAGGCGCAACGGCAGTTAGTCGGGGTTAGTCTACCGGGAGCTAAGATACCGGATCGTAAACTCCTAAAAGCAACCGGATTCCTAGCAAGTAAGATCTACCGCGCGCGAGTAAATCGAAACTTAATCGATGAAAATATGCTAGGGCAAGATACAAAGGTGGCCTATGTGCTAGCGAAAAGTAACGTGCGGAGCGCATCCTCGTAAACGCCGCGCGAATCGTGCTCGCCGGCGGCGGCGCCACCGTGGGTGCGTAATTGCACGGCCGACCGCGAGGCATCATCACCGTAATGAAGTTCACCGAAGCCGAGGGAAGAACTCACCGGAGGAAGCGAGGCCGGTGGCGAGCGAGAGTGGCGCGACCCGATGGTGGAGGCGAAGAGCTCCGGCGACCAGCGAGAACGGCGGTGGTGGAGCTCCGGGCGAGGCGCTCGTGACGATAGTGGGAGAATTGATGAATGGGGAAGAAGAGGAACTGACCGTTTCGGTCCCCTATTTATGGGGGGGGGGGGGGGGGGATCCAGAGCGGTTTCCGAATTTCCCGCCCACGATCTCTCCGATCGTGGGTGGGATCTGTTTTGTGCCGCGCGACACGTGGCGTCCCGAGGAGCGCCTGATCCGGCCACACCGGAGGCCACAGAGCCCCAACGGTTGGACTTCGGATCGGCTGCGGCTCCCGGCGCGCGAACCCGAGCGACGGCGTGCTCGGTCCGAAGCACTCGAGTGCATTTCTGATTCGACAGGACCTCGGGTGGGACCCAGTCAGAGATTTGGAATTCAATGCGGAGCCAACAATAAAGATTCACTGACGTGGCACTATCCGGTTAGGAGCATGGCCTTCCGGTCAAAAGGATCTCGGTGCGGGGATCTCGGTAAAATTCATCTCGGCATCAAGTCAAAGGATCGTCACATGTTCCCTGGGGTAATTGTTGTTATTAAAGCTGATCCCGCGCATCATCCGGGGTCGCTGCGCAGCACCAGCTTCGGGGACTAGTGTCGGGGGGCTGCCCCCCGGGTAGGGCAGATCCCGGAGTAATTCAGCAGTGTGCCAACAGTGCTTGACCTTTGGCAGGAGCAAGGGCCACCCCCTAGTGCACTGAAGGGGCAACTTGACCTTTCAGAGTTGGTAGAGCGGAAGGTGCCTCCTGGCAGTCGCAAGAGTCATCTCTGGCGGCTATAAATAGCCACCCCGAGCCCTCATAGCAGCACAAGTATCAGTGGGTGGTTCCTCTAAGAACTAGCTTCTCGAAGATGTCTTTGCTGATAGGCTAAGACATCTTCGGGAGGCTAGGCCTAGAGATACTCATCCTAAGACAAACTCGGGTGCATCCGGAAAAGATCTCGGATTTATGGCTCCGGGTAGACTCCCGGAAGGAGAAGTACTCAGGCGTAACGGATAGGCAATCCGGGTAAGTACTAACCGGAATGTTTGTCTCGGTTCTATAAGGTTACTGGGCTCGTGCAGGAAGGACTCGCAAGGTCGGGCAAGAAGGTGACCGGCATGACGGATCCCGGTAGGCCGTCAACGGTCTGCAGCAGGCTTTCCCGCCTGATGCGGGGGGAAGTACCATTCCGCCTGACACGGAAGCATGGTCACCTCCCACCTGACACGGAAGCATGGTCACCTCCCGCCTAACACTGGAGTGCGTCAGCCGGTACGACAACGGTACGACAGGACTGGACGTGCCTAGCCCGGCAATCCGGAAAAGGCTATCCGGGATGGGCAAAGACATGTCCTGTCTCTGACAAGGGGACAATGATGTTCCAGGACGGCGCCTGCTGTCCTTGCCGGAATGATGACGAAGGGGCTACGCCGGATAGCGCGGCAACTAGGTCGCACTAGCCGGTGTCGACATAACGGTTAGGCCTGTCCGGTGGGGCCAAGCCGGATTAGGGTTTCCGGCCCTCCTGGCCGAAACTCTATAAAAGGCGCCATAACTGCTCCTGTGAAGGAGAGACCAAATTTGGAGCCAAAACTATAGTCTCATTTACTCCTAGAGCATTTACTTCGTCTTCCCTTGAGTTCATCTAGTTCTTCTTGTTCTTCACCTCAAGAACTCTAAGAGCAAGTTGTAGCCCTTGTACCACACTTATATTGAGAGGAAAGGCAGGAGTAGGGGTGTTACCTCCTCACGAGGGCCCTGAACCTGGGTATATCGTGTCTGTGTTGTGTGCCTTCGTGCACTTGTCCGTATTTACTAGATCTTCCCCCTCGTGTTGTGATCTTGTTTCGTGTTCTTGGGAGATCTCGGTTACACCGGGATCCTCCGCGTGTGAGCTTTTCAGATCGCTATCCCTCCCCGGATCCACCAACGTCCATCGGCCCCACACATTAGCCATCCTATGGCATCTGCCGTGACACCACCACGACAGTCAGCATCACAACGCCGGTCTATTTCACTTTCCCCTTCTCTCACCCATTTTCATTATCCCGCCTTCTACCTCCCCCACCCACCTCGTTCCCGCCCTTCCCATCTTCGGCAATCCACATCCGCATGCTGACGTCACCCGCTGATGACCCACAAGTATAGAGCGTGTATCGTAGTACTTTCAATAAATAAGAGTGTCGAACCCAACGAGGAGCAGAAGGTGTTGACAAGTGGTTTTGATGAGGATATCACTGTAAACACTAGTAGACAAGTTTTTAGCAGACTTTGATATAACAGAGAAATTGCGAGTAAATAGAGCGCGGCAATTATAATTGTAGCGAGTGGCCCAATCCTTTTTAGAGCAAAGGACAAGCCGGTTTGTTTACTTATGATGACCAAACGTTCTTTAGTACACACGGGATTTCTGCCTAGTGCTTTCGCTTCATATTGATGAATAATCTTTAGTGTTTAGATAAGTGTCGTGTGGGTGAACCTATGCTAATGCACCACCCTTCTTAGGACTAATACATACTTATGATTATAGCCCTTGCAAGCATCCGCAAATACAACAAGTTAATTAAGATAAATCTAACCATAACCTTGAACTCTGAAATCCTGCGATCCCTCGTGCATCGGAATACCAACGGGGGTTTAGGTTTCTGTCACTCTGACAACCCCACAAATGATAACCGAATACACGATGCATTCCCCTAGGTCCATAAAGGCGAAGTGTCATGTAGTCGATGTTCACATGACACCACTAGAAGAATGGCACCACAACTTAAATATCAAAACATCAAATATTAATCAACATAGTTCACTACTAACATCTAGACTTCTCCCATGTCCTCAAGAACACAACGAACTACTCACAACACACCATAATGAACATGATCAGAGGTGATATAATGATGGATAATTATCTGAACATAAACCCTAGTTCAACGGTTTCACTCAATAGCATCAATAAAAATAGCAATCAACACCGGGAGAGTTTCCCCTATCAAATATAAAGAGTTTAGCCCTAGATGTTACAACGGAAACGGAGTGGATGGATGGAGATGACGGCGTCAGCGGTGGAGATGGTGGTGTTGGCGATGGTGATGGAGTGCAGCTCGATGACGGTGACGATGGCAACGATTTCCCCCCTCCGGGAGGGAATTTCCCCGGCGGCAACGCAGCCTGCCGGAGAGCTTTTCTCTCTCTGTCTTTTCTGCCTCGTGGTGGCGGCGGAGATAGTTTATGTCCAACGTGATAATTCTAGGTCTTCTGGGGTAAGATGTACGCGAAGGGGTACGCCCTGGTGGCGTGGCGGCCTTGGGAGCCGTGTCGGGAGGTTGTGTGGCCCCCCTGGGCCCCACCTCAGGCTCTCCTTTTGGCTCCCTCGATGAAATAATTCAGAAATAATTCCCAGTTGGCCACTTTGTTCTTTTGGTCTTCGCAAATATTGTATCTTGACGGTGCTTTTTCTAGTAGAATTCAGCCTCCGGGATTCCATCCTCCAGTGATCATCAATCATGCAAAATAGATGAAATAACATAAGTATCATCTCCAAATACGATATATATCAATGAATAGCAGTAAATTATGATATAAAATAGTGATGCAAAATGGACGTATCAACTCCCCCCAAGCTTAGACCTTGCTTGTCCCCAAGCGAAAACAGAACTCGATAAACATGACCACAGGTCTATGGAGTGAAGTGTCGATATAAAATATACGAACAAGAAGCATCACATGTATAGATGCACAAATCATCTTAGATATTAACTCCGTTCATGTATAAATCAACTTGTAACTAGTAGAGGTAAATCACAGTAAAGTACATAGAGAAAACCATAGTTGGTGTTGGCAAACTTAGTCCTTGGTCAGAGAACAATGAGCAATTGAGCTTAGTTTGTAAAAGAGCTCTCTTTATAGGTTGATAGCTCCAAAAATCAAATTCATTAGATACCAACAATGTGCTAAGCAAGAAAGAACGAAAGACATGATTAACGATACTAATGTATGAATGGTTGAATCACAATCAACTCAAATGCTTGCTTAAGATAAAAGGAGATAGATTTACTGACTCAACATAAAGTAAGTGATAGGCCCTTCGCAGAGGGAAGCAGAGATACAAGCATGTGCTAGAGCTTTTTGTTTTATAGCTTTTGAAATCATATAGAGAGCATAAAAGTAAGTTTTTGAGCGATGTTTGTTGTTGTCAACGATTCGTAACAGAGTTCTTGTCATCTTCCATACTAAGCAAGTTAAGGGTGGTTCCGATTTTTTATTTTAAAACAAGCCTTTATCATATTCATCTTCTTTTTCTCTTTACTTTCACAACCATGACTCCGTGTTCTGTTCGTTTTCGTCTCATAGTTTTCCATATTTTTCAAAAATAAATCACAATTAACCAAAAATTGAATTTGCGGACTTTTTCTTACCGAAATTGTACCTTCTCCAAATCAGGTTCTGCGAACTCAGAAATATTTTCTTTAATGTAATTCTCCGGAGAAATTGTTTGAATAACATCATCATCTTCATTATAAGAATCTCCAGAAATATAATGTTTGAGTCTTTGTCCATTTACCACTTGTGTAGAGTCATTCTTGAGCGAATCATTTTTTATCGCACACGAACGAAACACCACCAGAATAACATATGGTCCTTCCCACTTGGAGAGTAATTTTCCTGCAAAGATCTAAGACGAGAACTATACAATAGAACTTTCTCACCAACATGAAATTCTCTCTTAAGTATTCTCTTATCATGCCATCTTTTAACTTTTTCTTTAAAGAGTTTAGCATTTTCATAAGCTTCACTTCTCCATTCATCTAAAGAACTCAAATTAAGCAATCTTTTCTCACCAGCAAGTTTAAAATCTCTATTTAGTTCTCTCACTGCCCAATAAGCTTTGTGTTCTAATTCTAAGGGCAAGTCACATGCTTTTCCATAAACCATTTTATAAGGAGACATACCCATGGGATTTTTCTAAGCAGTTCTATAAGCCCACAATGCATCATTTAATTTACTAGCCCAATTCTTTCTCGTTCTATTAACAGTCTTTTGCAAGATAGATTTAATTTCTCTATTTGATAGTTCTACTTCCCACTAGTTTGAGGATGATAAGCTGAAGCAATTCTATGATTAACACCATATTTAGCAAGAACCTTTCTAAAACCACTATGGATAAAATGAGAACCTCCATCGGTTATAAGATATTTAGGAACACCAAACCTAGGGAAAATAATTTCTTGAAGCATTTTTAATGATGTTTCACCATCAGCACTTTTAGTAGGAATAGCTTCTACCCATTTACTAACATAATGAACAACAACAAGTATATGTGTATTACCTTCTGAAGAAGGGGAAAGGACCCATAAAGTCAAATCCCCAACAATCAAATGGTTCAATAACAAGAGAATAATTCATAGACATTTCATTACATCTACAGATATTACCAACTCTTTGACATTCATCACAAGATAAAACAAACTTTCTTGCATCTTTTAAGAGAGTTGGCCAATAAAAACCTGATTGTAAAACCTTTTGTGTGGTTCTATCTCCAGCGTGATGTCCTCCATAAGCGCTACTATGGCACTTTCTCAATATCTCTTTTTGTTCATACTCCGGAACACATCTTCACATAATACCATCAACTCATTCTTTATATAAGTCTAGGTCATCCCAGAAATAATGCCTCAAGTCATAAAAGAATTTTCTTCTTTGTTGAGCTGAAAACGTTGGAGGCAAATACTTCGAAACGATAAAGTTAGCATAATCTGCATACCAAGGACTATCTCATGAACTCACCCTTATTGCAGCCAATTGTTCATTTGGAAAACTATCATTAACAAGTAAAGGATCATAAGCAATGTTTTCCAATCTAGAGAAATTATCAGCACCTTTCCTATCTACAATGTGTAAATCGAATTCTTGCAACAATAGTACCCATCTAATAAGCCTAGGCTTTGCATCTTTCTTTTCCATAAGGTATCTAATTGCAGCATGATCAGTATGAATAATAACTTTAGAATCAACAATGTATTGTCTAAATTTATCACAAGCAAATACAACAGCTAGAAATTCGTTTTCAGTTGTAGCATAATTCTTTTGAGCAGAATCAAGAGTCTTACTAGCATAATAAATAACATTTAATTTCTTATCTACTCTTTGTCGAAGAACAACACCAACAACAAAATCACTAGCATCACACATAATTTCAAATGGTAAATTCCAATCAGGTGGTTGAACAATAGGAGCAGTTATTAAAGTTTTCTTAAGAGTTTCAAAAGCTTCCTTACAATCATCATCAAAAGACAAATGATATATCTTCTTGCAAGAGATTAGTAAGAGGCTTTGATACCTTGGCAAAGTCTTTGATAACCTTCTATAGAAGCCAACATGACCAAAAATACTACGAATACCTTTAACATCTCGGGGGCAAGGCATTTGCTCAATTGCCTCAACTTTAGCTCTATCAACTTCAATACTTCTTTCAGAAATTTATGTCCAAGAACAATCCCTTCATTAACCATAAAGTGACATTTCTCCCAATTAAGAACAAGATTAGTTTCTTCACATCTCTGCAAAACCTTATCAAGATTGTGCAAGCAGTTATCAAAAGAAGTGTCATAGACGGAGAAATTGTCCATGAACACCTCCACAATTTCCTCACAAAAACCATGAAAGAAGCAGACATACATCTTTGAAAAGTAACAGGAGCATTACATAAACCAAAAGGCATAAGCCTATAAGCATAAGTACCATAGGGACAAGTAAATGTGGTTTTCTCTTGATCTTCAGCTTTAACAACAATTTGTGAGAAACCAGAATAACCATCAAGAAAGCAAAAATGAGTTTTATTGGCTAATCTCTCCAACATTTGATCAATAAAGGGTAATGGATAATGATCTTTCTTAGTAACTTTATTAACCTTTCTAAAATCAATGCACATTCTATAACCAACAACTACTCTTTGAGGAATAAGTTCATCATGATCATTAGGAACAACAATAATTTCACCCTTCTTAGGGAGACAATGCACAGTACTAACCCATCTTCTATCAGCAATAGGATAAATGATACCAGCATAAAGAAGTTTTAATACCTCATTTTTTACCACTTCCTTCATCTTAGGTATTAAACAGCGTTGATGTTCAACAACTGGCTTCACGACGGGCTCCATATTAATAGAATGTTGGAATATAGTAGGAGAAATCCCCTTCAAATCATCCAAAGTATAACCCATAGCTCCACGGTGTTTCTTCAATATTTCCAATAATCGTTCTTCTTCTTTACCTGAAAGGTTAGCACTAATAACAGGATATATTTTCTTATCATCAAGATGAGCATAGTTAAGATTATCAGGCAAAGGTTTTTAATCAAAGACAGGATCCTCTTTAGGTGGAAGTGTTTTACCGAAGTCTTCAACTTTTAAATTATGTTTAAGAATAGGTTGACGAAGGAATATTTCCTTGTAACATCCCAAATGTAGACCTTCCAAAATCTATGCTTGTTGTGTAATAAATTGTAACATCATGGCATCTTCCATTTTAAATTGCATTTCAAATAAATAAGTTGTTTCATAAATTCAAATTCCATATTTAAATTCAAATGCTATTTCAAATCAATTCAAAATTGAAGTTTCAAAATCTTTACATTTAATCAAACCAATATTTAACTTGACTATTTTGAAACTAATAAAATTGTCCAAAAGATTTTATCATGTGTTCTTTTTATTTTGTTTTAAAAGTACAAAAACAGAAAAGAATAAAACAAAAGAAAAGAAAAAGAAGAAAAAAACAAAAGGAAAAAAGAGCTCCTGGCCGAAGCTGGGCCGAAACGGCCCAACCCTAGGCCCCTTCCTAGCCAGCCCACCTTACTGGGTCGTCTCCCACCTCCGTACGCTTTCCAGCGAGGACAAGCATGACATGGCTCTCTGGCTAGTTGCCCCCACTGCTCCTCACCTGCCCCTCTCCTCCTATAACCCGCAGCGCCCTGGAAAAACCTAACCCTAGCCCCTCTCTCTCCCGTGCGCCGCCAGCTTCTCCTGCTTCCCCTTTCTTCTCTGTCTGCACAAAAGCCAACAGAGCCGTTCTGAAAATCGACGGCGCCCCGCCACCATGCTCATCGCTGTGCTAGGAGGAGGCCAGGGACGGATACGCCGCAGCACCCTCGTCCCTCGCGCTGAATTCCAGGAGCCGAAGCCACCGGAAGCACCTCCGTCAAGTTCATCTTCGCCGACGCCGGCCGCGGCTTCCTCTCCTCTTCTCCGACACCGACTGGTCGCGTCCGACGTCCCCGAGCCCCGTACTCTCGCCATCGAGCTCCCCTCGGTGAGGCGTCTCCCCTCCGCCTTTTTTCCCCTGCCAATTCGTCCCCGGCCGTTGCAATTTGCCGGCGCCAGAGTTGTCGTTTCGCGCGCGCAGAAAAAACAGAGCCCGGGCCCGATACTCCAATCCTTCTTCCTCGCCTCCGCCACACACGCGCTAAACCACGCACGCACCCGGACGCAGCAGCGCCGCCTGTAATTGGTCGCCGCCGACGTGATTTGCTCCGCCGCGACTCTCTGAACCTGCAGTTTCAGTTCGATAGTGTCGTCTTCTTTTTTTCAGTTTCGTCAGATAGCGTTAGCGTTTAGTGCTACACCAACTCGGATGCGTAGTCTGTCAACAACACCATCCCCGCCTTCTGGCTAGCAGCGCCGTTTCCTCCGTCCGCGCGCTGAGCGAGTTCGATCCCCCGGCTCGTTGAATAAAGCCACCCTTTTTCGTTTTTTCGGCTCACTGACGCATGGGTCCCGCTAGTTAGCGACCTGGGAAGCCCACACAGCCCACGCGCGCACCAGCGTGGCCTGGGGGCCACTGTCAGTCTCACGGGTGGTTTCCCACTCAGTGAGAAAAGTTCGGAGAAGAATCTCTACGTAGGAAACTTGCACCGAGCCCCCTGTGCTATCGGGTTTAGCACTTTAGCCCTCAATAATACGTTTCCTATCACCAACAGGTCCTTGTAACTTGCAGAAACACCCCTAAATTTAATTTGCTAATAACTTTAATTCGATTACTCCAAATAAAATAATCTTTATATGTTTTAATATCAGAAAAATGCAATAAACATTAATATGACATTCTTATGGCATTTTGCATCATTTATTTAAAATGCTTATTTTAATTCAACAAGTGCAACTAAATAATTAAATATGGAATGTGTGGGGTAATAAATATATAATGCCCTAATTCTATTTAATTTGATCATTTCATCTATGCCATGTCTTGCAATGCTAATAAACATTTAATTTGATGTGTAGATACATAATTTGCACCATAATTGATAGCCGGGATTTCCTCCCCGATTTAATGTGACCTAATCATCTCATACCATATTGCACCATCAATTGCTTGCGCATTTCCTTTATTGATTATGTTTTCCTATTGTCTATGTTTTTCTCTTCTCTGGGTAGACGACGACGTGTCTGTTGTCGATACTTTCATCCTTGAGATTCCAGCTTTCGTGCCAGGCCACGAGTTGCTAGGCAAGCTTCTGCTAACCTATTACACGACTGTTTGGTTTTCATCCTTGCATTTTGATCTATGCTATCCTAGTTATCGATTCTTATATTGCGATCCCATCACCTGTTTATCCTGCAGCCCATACAGATTTATCCCCACATCCCATAATGTAGCACACCAACTTTTATTAAAGTTGGAACACCTGTGTTATGTGCTAGTCCCTGGATCACTGTCAGCACCACAGTACAAAATATAAAGTACCATTGCATAAGTATTAAATTGCTACAACGAGATCCAAAAAAAAAATAGCCAATGGCTTTATTACAATTTGCATAGCCATGAAGGCTAACTAAAGTTCAAAGTTCACAGCGAAAGCGAAATAACATTGAGCCTCATCTTCAAGCATGCACCACATGCAGTCATGTTGGGTGTAGACTCGAGCCAAATCATTCAGCATCAGAATTTCCTGCACATTGGAATATGCAGCCCCCGAAAGAGGTCAATACAATGATGTATTGGCAAGTGACTATGGTGGATTTATATACTGGCAAGTCTAACATCTATATGCATATTTGGCTTGGTGGGGTTGAAGGCTATTTGCAGAAAGCAAGTTTTCTCCTATCATTTTGTAAAACACTTTTATTTCTCGAAGACTTGGCACCGAGGGATAAAGCCCAAGTGCACCAACAATTCTTTCCTTGGTCAAATTTTACTTTATGAAAACAGTGTTGAGATTCTTCTGCCCATCCTTGTCCAATTGCTCGAAGTAGTCCATTTCCGGGGACACGGCTGAGAACTCAGATTGTCGACTCTGCAGAGGTTGTGCACTTTCACCTTTAGACTCAATTTGTCCAAGAAATCGTATACACGCGGAGTGTATTATGGAAAGGAGAGAATTGAGACAAGAACTTTCAGAAGAAGAATGCAACCATACTGGCAAGACCCGTTCCACCTATCATCTCTACATCTGCTTGTCAAGCTGACAGGTTGCACTCCCACAAGTTAATCATTCTAGACAAAGCCCATTGTCAAAAGGTTGCATGTGAAGCTTCTAAACTTGGAGGGACTTGGTAATCTCTTCGTTTCTGGGTGGCCATCCACAAGTGTACTTCTGGGTAACAACCACCATACTCATGGCCCTAAGTAGAATAGACATTCATCCTAGGCGATGACAACCACAAGCATAGTCCCAAAAGCCACTCAACATAAACCATATCAACCAATTCCACCCAGATATGTATTTTAGATTTTTAACACTTAGAAACATTTCCATAACATGGTAAACATTTTTATAGCATGGCTAAGCAACTAATAAAATCTTTTCATGGCTGCTTAGGAAAAAGGGTGGCTACACACTACTAGGATATTTGTAGAACACAAACTAACTTAGTATTATAAAATAAATCAAAATTCCCTATCATGCACACTACTCAAAATATACTACTTATGCATATAGAAATTATGGGATATTGTATGAATGTCACTTGCCTTGGTAACAGGAGGAACAAGCACAGCAAGAATAACAATCACAAGCAATTCCTTCCTCTTCTTCACAATCTAGCACAATCAATGAATAAAATAAATACCAACACAATAACATCACAACACTAAACATAATCATGTATGAATGAATGATATGCTATGATATTAGGACACACTTATTAATACTTCTTATTTTCTGTCATTAATAAGTGAATTATAATTTTTAGGTATTTCTTATTTTATTTATCAATTAAATAATTTTAAAATAATATAGTAAAACTTTGATTTCTATAATTATAACTTTTATTGTTTTTATGACATCTTCAATTTGGACATTTATTAATATTGCTGGACAGAGGGAAATAATACAATCCTAAAACAATTACATTTATTTCTAAATCATTTTTATTATTTAAGTTATTATTTTAATGGCCGAAATACTCCTCTGATAATTATACAAATTATAATTTGTCAAAGGGAAAAAAAATTGATGTGGAAATAAACTACATGAGCAGAGCTATCCGTGGATATAAAGTTTATCAAATTTGAACTTGTAGATCAAAAGTTATGAATTTTCTAAGTTTTGCATATTTTCTGTTTTATTTATAAAAATTCCTGCGAAAAAGAATTAACAGGGGCTACGTGGCGCGATCCTATTGGTCGGTACCGCTTCGATGCGGATCGGCTGCGAGAGCCGTCCGATCTAATTAAAAATGGATGCGCGAGATCTAATCGATCTAGATCCATTGGATCTAGATCTAACGGTCCACGATCCGTTGACCAAATACGGGCGGCGCGGTCACCGGAGACGCGCGGGGCGCGGCGGAGCCATGGCCGGCGTTTGCGCCCGAGGAGTTCTACGGTGCTAGGAGGAAACAGAGCTCACCAGGGGATGCGCGACGTCGAGGGGAGGGCGATGGCGCGGTGGCGATGACCGGAGCGTCCTCGTCTTCCCGGAAGAGCTCGCCGGAGTTGCGCACGACGACGGTTCCTCTCGGTCGTGGATGGAGGCGGGGTTTCGCTGCAAAAACACACGCCCCACCGTGTCAAATCGATGCGCACGGCTCACAGGGAGCGAAGGGAGGTGGAAAGGAGGTCCGAGGTGGCCGGAGTTGCTCGGGCGGCGGAGTTCTTACCGACGGCGACGGCGGGATTGCGTGAGCTCGAGCGGGTAGCCTATGGGCTCTCGGGTGGTGTGGTTTGGGGAAATCGGACGAGAGTGAGGAGGGCTATTAGTAGGGGGAAACAACGAGGTAAATGGAGTAGTAAATCGCCGCATTCAAACGAAATCAAATCGGGCGTTTTCGGTCGGAGACGTGGGCGTGATTTGGGGACGAACGGCTCCGCGGGGGAGATGACAGGTGGGTCCCACCTGTCAGCGACTGCGAGCGAGCGCGCGGGGCGCTGGGCGCTGGGGGGCTGAGGCTACGCGCGCGCGGCAGATAGATACGGGCCACGGCCCACTCGACTCAGAAATCCAATTATTTTTATTTAAATCCTTTTCTGTTTTTAAATACTGATTTCAAATATGATTTTTAAACCTATTCAAAACATTTCAGAAAAATTCATAAAAATATGTTTTGGAAAGGTTATTAAAAATGGAACTTTTTTAACATTATACTTTCCCATATATAAATTAGTAAATTTTTATTTATTAAAGGAGTTTTAAATAAACACTTTATGGATTTATAGATTATTTATATTTATAATTTGAAGTTTTATTTAATATTTTTGTGATGTAGTTTTATGCCCAATGATGCATGATGCTTGAATGCAAGTTTTAATTTTTTGCAAAATTTGGGATGTTACAGACTAACCCCCTTAAGAGGAAGCTCGCCCTCGAGCTTCGGAAGGATCAGCAAATAGGTGTGGATGGTCTTCTCGGAGGTCGTCCTCTCGTTCCCAGGTGGCTTCTTCCTCAGTGTGATGGTTCCATTGGACTTTACAAAACTTGATGGTTTTGGTACGGGTGACTCTTTCTGCGGTCTGCAATATCTTGATGGATTTCTCCTCGTAGGTCAGGTCACTCTCCAATTGTACTTCTTCGAGGGGTACAGTATCCTTTAAAGGAACTCTCATCATTTCGGGGTGACATTTCTTCAGCTGACTGACATGGAACACATTATGAACCGCAGACAGAGCTTCTGGTAGTTCTAACTCATATGCCACCTCACCCTTACGAGACAGAATTTTAAAAGGTCCAATAAACCGAGGTGCTAATTTTCCTTTAATTCCAAACCTCTTCACACCCCTGAGTGGCGACACTCTAAGATAGGTTCTATCGCCCACCTCGTAGGCGACTTCCCTACGTTTAGAATCCGCGTAGCTTTTCTGGCGTGACTGTGCTACCTTCAATCTATCTTTAATTAATCTGACCTTCTCTTCAGCTTCTTGGATTATATCAGGTCCAAAGAAACTTCGTTCTCCTACACCACTCCACAACAATGGGGTTGTGCATTTCTTCCTATATAAAGCCTCAAATGGTGCCATCTCAATGCTAGCTTGATAATTGTTATTGTAGGAGAACTCTGCATAGGGTAGATTGTCATCCCAACTAGACCCATAATCAAGCGCACAAGCTCTTAACATATCTTCTAAAATCTGGTTTACTCTTTCGGTCTGACCATCCGTTTGCGGGTGAAATGCCGTACTGAACTCCAATCTAGTTCCCAGTGAATCATGCAACTGCTTCCAAAAATGGGATGTGAACTGGGTCCCTCTATCGGACACGATACTCTTGGGGACGCCGTGTAAGCACACAATCCTCTTCATGTAAATATCAGCTAGCTTTGCGCTGGTATAGGTGGTCTTCACGGGTATAAAGTGAGCTATTTTGGTTAAGCGACAAACAATAACCCAAATAGAATCATACCCTGATCTGGTCCTTGGTAACCCGGTGATGAAATCCATCCCAATAGAATCCCACTTCCAGTCCGGTACCTTCAAAGGTTGCAAAAGTCCTGCTGGTTTCTGATGCTCAGCCTTTACTCGACTGCATACATCGCACTTAGCTATATATTCTGCTATTTCTCTTTTCAGATTGTTCCACCAAAATCTCTCCTTCACATCCATATACATTTTGGTATTTCCTGGATGAATGGAGTAAGGTGTTTCATGGGCTTCTTGCAGAATTAACTTCCTGAGACCAGGATCATTTGCCACACATACACGTTTTTCAAACCACAAGGTTCCTTGCTCATCTTCATGAAATCCCTTGGCTTTTCCTGCTCTCAAATTGGCTTTGATTTCTTCAATATCTTTGTCTCCCTTCTGAGCTTCACGTATATTATCCATCAAATTTGGTTGTACTACCATCGAGGCTACAAAACCATCTGGTACCACTTCCAATCGGAGGTCCTTGAATGACTTGCATAAATCCTCAGGTATTTCTCCTGTCGTGAGGCCATTCAAATACACCTTACGACTCAGGGCATCAGCTACTACATTAGCCTTTCCAGGATGGTATTGGAGACTTAGGTCATAATCCTTGATAAGTTCTAACCATCTTCTCTGCCTCATGTTCAAATCTTTCTGTGTGAAAATATACTTCAAACTTTTGTGGTCAGTAAACACTTCACATCTTTTTCCCATTAGGTAGGGTCTCCAAGTTTTTAGGGCATGTACTACTGAGGCTAACTCGAGATCATGGGTGGGATAATTTGGTTCATGCTTCTTGAGCTATCTAGAGGCATGCCACTCTGCCTTCTTGCATCAGCACACTTCCCAGGCCTTAGCGTGAAGCATCACAGTATACCTGGAATTCTTTCTCTAAATCAGGTAAGCATAGAACTGGGGCTGAAACTAGTTGTTTCTTTAATTCCTGAAAACTTGCTTCGCATGTGTCAGTCCACTCAAATTTCTTCTCCTTCTTTAATAATTCCGTCAGTGCCTTGGCGATTTTGGAAAAGTTTTCTATAAATCTTTGGTAGTATCCTGCTAGACCAAGAAAACTTCGTAATTCTCCAACATTCTTTGGTGGTTCCCAATTGGTTACAGCCGAAACCTTTTCAGGATCCACTGCTATACCCTCCTTGGATACTATGTGTCCTAGGAATGCGACTTGTTCCAACCAAAATTCACACTTGCTGAATTTGGCATATAACTTATGTTCACGTAGTCTCTGCAATACTAGGCGCAAATGCTCTTCATGTTCTTTGTGACTCTCGGAGTAGATCAGAATGTCATCTATGAACACTACCACAAACTTGTCCAGAAAATCCATGAACACTTTATTCATCATATTCATGAAATAAGCTGGAGCATTGGTTAATCCAAATGGCATTACTGTATACTCATAAGAGCCATATCTTGTAACAAACGCTGTTTTTGGTATATCCATCTCTCTAACCTTCATTTGGAGATATCCTGATCGAAGATCAATCTTGGAGAACACACATGCACCTTTCAATTGATCAAATAATTCATTTATCTTGGGTAACGGATACTTGTTCTTGATGGTGTGTTCATTTATATCTCTGTAGTCCGTGACTAGTCTCTGGGTTTGATCTTTCCTTTTGACAAAAAGAACTGGCGCTCCCCAGGGCGAAGAACTTGGACGGATAAATCCTTTCAGAAGGTGTTCCTCTAGTTGCTTCTTGAGTTCTTTCAGTTCATCGACGGCCATTAGGTAAGGTCTCTTGGCTATTGGTCCGGTACCCGGTTTTAGTTCAATGAGAAATTCCACATCTCTATCAGGTGGCATTCCCGGTAATTCTTCTGGGAATACATCTGGGTACTCTTGGACAATCAGCACATCACCAAGGCTAACCCCCTTAAGAGAATTTAGCCTAACTTTCTTAAGTTCGAAAGTTGATCTGAATTTAATCTTTTGTGTTTCTGGGGTGGTGAGGGTGATAGCTCTGTTTGCACAGTCTATGATTCCTTCAAAACGGGTCATCCAATCCATTCCGATGATAACATCCAAACCTTGGGTTTCTAGGATGACTAAGTCTGCTGGAAAAAGATATTCTCCAATCCTTAATTCTAACTGCCTACAGCCTGAATTTACTATCATCTCACCCCCAGGTGAACTCACTCTAATAGGTTTTCCTAAGCTTTCCTCGGCTAGCCCATGTTTGTTTACAAAAGCTCTTGATATGAATGAATGCGATGCTCCAGTATCAAATAAGACCAATGCTGGAAAAGAATTGAGCAGGAACTTACCAATCACAGCGTCAGGTTCATCATGAACTTCTTCCACGTTGAGGTGATTTACTTGTCCCTTCTGGAAAGGATTGGGCTTGGAATTTTCATCGGCCTTTCTCTCTGGGCAATCAGTAGCATAGTGTCCTGTCTTCTTGCACTTGAAGCAAGTCACATTAGACAGGTCTTCCTTCCCTTCAGTGTTAGGACGGGGATTACCATTTCCATGATTATGGCCATGGTGATGGTTTCCCTTGAACCCACCATTATTTCCTTTGTACCCTCCATTATGGTTATGACCATGATGCTTTTGGCCACTACCATTGTTGGAGTAGTTCCAGGGTTTATAGCCACTGACTTCTGAGGTGTGTGGTTTCTTGTGAGCCCCTTCAGTGTTACCTTTACTTGCACCAAACTTCCTCTTCCTATTCTCTTCCTTTCTGATGTTATTGTCCAGGGTGATTGCCTGATCCAGCAGAATCTGATAGTTAGGAGCATATGCCACAGACAAAGGTATCTTTAGTTCTCCCCGAAGTCCATTAAGGAATTTGTCCTTCCTCTTAGCATCAATGTCGATGTCTTCTGGTGCGTACCTTGATAGCGTACAGAAGTCATCTATATACTCCTTCAGAGTTCTACCTTCCTGTCTCAAGCTACGAAACTCCTCCTTCTTCAGATTCATTATGCCAGAGGAGATGTGAGCATTGCGGAAACCATCCTTGAACGCATCCCAAGTCATGCCATCCAAGGGATGGGTCACTTGATAGGTCTCCCACCACATGGCAGCAGGTCCTTCCAATAGGTGAGCAGTGAACCTCACCTTTTCTGCCTCAGAACACTCACAGGTTACTAAGTCCTTGTTGACTGAACGGAGCCAGTCATCCGCCACTATGGGTTCAGTAGTAGAGGAGAACTTATTAGGTCTAAGCCTGAGAAATCTTGCAAGTCTGTCCACAAGAGGTGGGGGTGGTGGTGGATGGTTGTTATCGTTGTTGTTGTTGTTGTTGCTGCAATGAACTGGGTCATCATAGTCATCAGTTGGGCTTGAGCTGCCATCAGCTGTTGCATAGCTTCGCTGTTGTCGGTATCACGACGTGGAGGCATCTGTGGGGTTTTTGCAGGGATGAGTAAAAGATAGATAGATCTATAAGGAGGAACCTTACCCATGCACAAAACAATCCAGTCAAGCACACCATCAATCAACACACCACTTATAAAACACTCAGCAAACAATTCAAAACCTTTGGTTTAAGAAAAACGATATAAAAGTTTGGAAAATAAACTCGCGAGGTTCCGAGGATACAAGGGAAGGTACTGCCTTACCACAAGTTGGTAGGTCAATACAAGATCCGGACAATGTGGTGTATGATAAATGGTAGTCTCTCTAACTAACTACTCGACCATATCCTCTTCCTCCTCTTCAATTTCCTGTATCTCGATTCCTTCATTGGCGAGTACATCCTTGAGTTCCTTTACTTCCTTCTCCAGGGCAAGGTTCTTCTCTTGCAGCTCTCTCTTCTCAGTACGAAGCCTTTTGATCAAGTCACTATCAGCCTCGAACTCGACTTCATTGCTCTCGAGTTCTGCCTTTTGTTCCCTGATAGTCTTGTTCTTCTCTTGAACTCTTTTCTCTTGTCTCCTGTACTTCTCCTCTTGTGCAGCGAATCTCTCTTCCTGTGCCTTAGTTACTTCCTCTTGAACCTTTACTTTCTCTTCGTTTTCCTTAAGTAAGGCACATAACTCATCGTTCTTCAGGAGCTCGGTGCGTCGATCTTCATATAGTTCGGTGACAAGGATTTCCAGCTCCTGGAAATAAGGCTAAGGGGTTTTGCCTTGCCTCTTTCTCCGACATCATACAGGTAAGGTTCTCCATCTTCGTTTCTCCTTCCAAAGAAAATGGAGTAGTGGCCCTTCAACTCTGTGCTGTAGCGTCCGCAGAGGCGCCCAATCAAATCTTGCATGACTAGATTGACCTTTGTCTTTGGAGTCACTAACCATTTTGATCTCTAGTGGGGGCTCCTCTCCACGTCCTGGCTGTGTTGCTTTTATTCCCCAGCAAGCCTCTTTGTTAAACTTCTTCAGAATGAATCCCTTTACTTGGGGTAGTGGTAACCCTATCTTCTCGCCGATGTCGAGGAGGTAACAGCCAAAACGAGTGTTCTCGAAGTCCTCCGCAGTGGTGAAGTGAAAGCTCGTCATCCTTTAGGTAGGAAAGAAAGGAATTTAAAACAAGAATTGCATAAGATAAGGAAGTACTAGTTATGGAGTGTATTATTAATTTAGAAGGATACTAAGTCAAAATCCTAAGGTGATCAACAGATATTAACAACTCTTCGTAAATTGGATTTTTCACTATAGTGAGAGAGACAGACACCCGACCAGCCACTTATATTGTGGGACAGGTCTCATGTACGTGGACATGTAAAATTTGTCCCGGGCCGCTTCATCCCACCATGCCGTTAGAATCCAACATACTTCAAAGATGGTAACATTATGACCAAAAAGGGCTTAACCAATCCTAGGGGCTCGAACCTACAGGCAACACTTTGCTCTGATACCATTTTGTAGCACCCCAACTTTTATTAAAGTTGGAACACCTGTATTATGTGCTAGTCCCTGGATCACTGCCAGCACCAAAGTACAAAATATAAAGTACCATTGCATAAGTATTAAATTGCTACAACGAGATCCAAAAAAAAATAGCCAATATGGCTTTATTACAATTTGCATAGCCATGAAGGCTAGCTAAAGTTCAAAGTTCACAGCGAAAGCGAAATAACATTGAGCCTCATCTTTAAGCATGCGCCACAGGCAGTCATGTTGGGTGTAGACTCAAGCCAAATCATTCAGCATCAGAATTTCCTCCACATTGGAATATGCAGCCCCCGAAGGAGGTCAATACAATGATGTATTGGCAAGTGACTATGGTGGATTAATATACTGGCAAGTCTAACATCTATATGCATATTTGGCTTGGTGGGGTTGAAGGCTATTTGCAGAAAGCAAGTTTTCTCCTATCATTTTGTAAAACACTTTTATTTCTCGAAGACTTGGCACCGAGGGATAAAGCCCAAGTGCACCAACAATTCTTTCCTTGGTCAAATTTTACTTTATGAAAACAGTGTTGAGATTCTTCTGCCCATCCTTGTCCAGTTGTTCGAAGTAGTCCATTTCCGGGGACACGGCTGAGAACTCAGATTGTCGACTCTGCATAGGTTGTGCACTTTCACCTTTAGACTCAATTTGTCCAAGAAATCCTATACACGCGGAGTGTATTATGGAAAGGAGAGAATTGAGACAAGAACTTTCAGAAGAAGAATGCAACCATACTAGCAAGACCCGTTCTACCTATCATCTCTACATCTGCTTGTCAAGCTGACAGGTTGCACTCCCACAACTTAATCATTCTAGACAGAGCCCATTGTCAAAAGGTTGCACGTGAAGCTTCTAAACTTGGAGGGACTTGGTAATCTCTTCGTTCCTGGGTGGCCATCCACAAGTGTACTTCTGGGTAACAACCACCATACTCATGGCCCTAAGTAGAATAGACATTCATCCTAGGCGATGACAACCACACGCATAGTCCCAAAAGCCACTCAACATAAACCATATCAACCAATTCCACCCAGATGTGTATTTTAGATTTTTAACACTTAGAAACATTTCCATAACATGGTAAACATTTTTATAGCATGGCTAAGCAACTAATAAAATCTTTTCATGGCTGCTTAGGAAAAAGGGTGGCTACACACTACTAGGATATTTGTAGAACACAAACTAAATTAGTATTATAAAATAAATCAAAATTCCCTATCATGCACACTACTCAAAATATACTACTTATGCATATAGAAATTATGGGATATTGTATGAATGTCACTTGCCTTGGTAACAGGAGGAACAAGCACAGCAAGAATAACAATCACAAGCAATTCCTTCCTCTTCTTCACAATCTAGCACAATCAATGAATAAAATAAATACCAACACAATAACATCACAACACTAAACATAATCATGTATGCATGAATGATATGCTATGATATTAGGACACACTTATTAATACTTCTTATTTTCTGTCATTAATAAGTGAATTATAATTTTTAGGTATTTCTTATTTTATTTATCAATTAAATAATTTTAAAATAATATAGTAAAACTTTGATTTCTATAATTATAACTTTTATTGTTTTTATGACATCTTCAATTTGGACATTTATTAATATTGCTGGACAGAGGGAAATAATACAATCCTAAAACAATTACATTTATTTCTAAATCATTTTTATTATTTAAGTTATTATTTTAATGGCCGAAATACTCCTATGATAATTATACAAATTATAATTTGTCAAAGGGAAAAACAATTGATGTGGAAATAAACTACATGAGCAGAGCTATCCGTGGATATAAAGTTTATCAAATTTGAACTTGTAGATCAAAAGTTATGAATTTTCTAAGTTTTGCATATTTTCTGTTTTATTTATAAAAATTCCTGCGAAAAAGAATTAACAGGGGCTACGTGGCGCGATCCTATTGGTCGGTACCGCTTCGATGCGGATCGGCTGCGAGAGCCGTCCGATCTAATTAAAAATAGACGCGCGAGATCTAATCGATCTAGATCCATTGGATCTAGATCTAACGGTCCACGATCCGTTGACCAAATACGGGCGGCGCGGTCACCCGAGACGCGCGGGGCGCGGCGGAGCCATGGCCGGCGTTTGCGCCCGAGGAGTTCTACGGTGCTAGGAGGAAACGGAGCTCACTAGGGGATGCGCGACGTCGAGGGGAGGGCGATGGCGCGGTGGCGATGACCGGAGCGTCCTCGTCTTCCCGGAAGAGCTCGCCGGAGTTGCGCACGACGACGGTTCCTCTCGGTCGTGGACGGAGGCGGGGTTTCGCTGCAAAAACACACGCCCCACCGTGTCAAATCGATGCGCACGGCTCACAGGGAGCGAAGGGAGGTGGAAAGGAGGTCCGAGGTGGCCGGAGTTGCTCGGGCGGCGGAGTTCTTACCGACGGCGATGGCGGGATTGCGTGAGCTCGAGCGGGTAGCCTATGGGCTCTCGGGTGGTGTGGTTTGGGGAAATCGGACGAGAGTGAGGAGGGCTATTAGTAGGGGGAAACAACGAGGTAAATGGAGTAGTAAATCGCCGCATTCAAACGAAATCAAATCGGGCGTTTTCGGTCGGAGACGTGGGCGTGATTTGGGGACGAACGGCTCCGCGGGGGAGATGACAGGTGGGTCCCACCTGTCAGCGACTGCGAGCGAGCGCGCGGGGCGCTGGGCGCTGGCGGGCTGATAGGCTACGCGCGCGCGGCAGATAGGTACGGGCCACGGCCCACTCGACTCAGAAATCCAATTATTTTTATTTAAATCCTTTTCTGTTTTTAAATACTGATTTCGAATATGATTTTTAAACCTATTCAAAACATTTCAGAAAAATTCATAAAAATATGTTTAGGAAAGGTTATTAAAAATGGAACTTTTTAACATTATACTTGCCCATATATAAATTAGTAAATTTTTATTTATTAAAGGAGTTTTAAATAAACACTTTATGGATTTATAGATTATTTATATTTATAATTTGAAGTTTTATTTAATATTTTTGTGATGTAGTTTTATGCCCAATGATGCATGATGCTTGAATGCAAGTTTTAAATTTTTGCAAAATTTGGGATGTTACACATAACCTGTTGTATGTTTATCTGTTAGCCTTGCGAGTGGTAGTGCTTGCTTAAGGTTGGTTATGCGAGTCTGTTTCTCTTATGTCACTTATACTTAGCATGATAGATTGTCTACTTTAATAAAATGTTATCTTCTGTTGGGAATTATAATTAAAAGATAAGGCACCGGCAGAAGCCCTTGCGAGGTGCTTTGTTCTGCTAAGTGTCGACCTAGGAACTAAGTTCTTGTCCTCGGATCCAATTTTGAGCGCACTAACCGCTTGTAGGAGCCCTATGGAGCCCCCCGCGGCTTCGATCTTATCTACTTCTTATCCAGGGCGCCGCAAGTAGTTTGGGCTTTCCATTTGATGCATACATATGGTTACATAACGATCTCATGATGATGGAGTAGTCGATTCTCATATAGCGTGGCACGTTCTTAGAGTGCTATGAAGGTTGATCCCGCGGGTACTTGACCTGATTAGCCGTGCACACAATCATGCGGTTCCTGGATGGGTTGTAGAGAAGATATTTGCCGTGTTGAGATGCCCTACCTTCTGGGTTTGCTTTTGGGGTTGATCGAACGAGTACGGGTCCAGTATTGCACCACTTCAGGGTATAATCTTATCGATGAGCCGTGTCCACGGTTATGGACGTTTTGGTGATGATGCTGGCTAATAAGATCATAGACAACTTACACCTAATCATTGTTAATTAACCTGACTAGTAATATAGAATTACTTTCACAATAAGTGGTAACTAAAATTGTTCAATGTGTGAGTATTCCCGAATTGCTTCCTCATACTTGGTTGAGGGGGTTAATCCGATAATGGGTTATGATTGGTGTCAGTTGTAGTTGTATTACTTATGCGCTCTCTCATCCCTCTCTAATTTAGACGGAAGTTATAACGTGTCTCTATTAGGTTGCTAGTGTTGCTGCCGCTAAGTCCACTTAACCCCATACTTTGGGAATCTTTCAGTTTTGTAACTTGTTAGCTTTAGCTTGCTCGATACGCTCCGGTGTATTGACCCGTTCGCGGGCTGTGGTTTTCTCTGCATATGAGGATTCTCCGTACGACCAGGTGGGTGGCTACTACGTGGAGTTCGACGACGATATCTACGAAGAGTAGTTAGAATTCCCCTGGGCTTCTTCCTGGTGGACCGCGTGGATGGGCCTTCTCTTTTTGTTTCGACCTTGTGCCCTTTGCTTCTTGTCTGTACTCAGACCGGCTTGTTTTCCGCTACATGATGTAATTTTGGGACATGTGTCCTCTGCTTGGTGACATTCGATATATTTGCTCAGTGAGAGCGTTGGATAATTATTTCCTTTCTTTGTGTCTTAGGTTTATCCTGTGATTCCATCTTGTTTCCAAACCAATTCGTATACCGTGCGTGTATGTTTGAAGTATACGAGCTGGTAGGATTTTGGTATTCTTGTGTGCGCAATCGTGAGACGTACGTGACGTTGGGATCGCTAGGAGCTGTCAGCCGATGATCCATTCCGAGCCAGACCTACCTGTTTCCTGGGTTGGTATTACCCAGTATGCTCCTGGTTGTGTGGCCCAACTAGTACGTCTTGTTTGTGTAGCCTGAATCCAGACTCTGACAGTCTTCAAGTTCATTTCTTTCTTCCATAAAAGTTTCATCTTCATGATCTTCCATAAATTGCTGAATATAATTAGTAGGAGCAAGAGAAACATAATTGTTCTACTCTAAAATCTTCATTAGGGAATTCGGGTTCATAAGGTGTTTTAGCAAATTTCAAAAAATTGAATTCATATGAATCACCAACAAATTTAGTAAGGATTTTCTCTTTCCTATAATCTATAACAGCTCCACAAGTATTCAGAAAAGGTCTACCAAAATAATAGGACAAGTCTTACTAGCAGCAGAACCAAGTACAAGAAAATCAGCGGGATATTTAGTCTTACCACATAGAACTTCAACATCTCTAACAATACCAATGGGAGAGATAGTTTCTCTATTAGCAAGTTGAATAGCCACATCAATATCTTCAAGTTGACTAGGACCAATTTCATGCATAATCTTTTTGTAAAGCTCATAAGGAATAGCACTTGAACTTGCACCAATATCACATAAACCATAATAGCAATGATCACCAATTTTAACAGATAACACAGGAACACTAGCCTTTCTTGGCTTTGCAGGATGAGAGACAACATTAGAAGCATCATCGCAAAATATAATGTACTCTTCTACCACATTTTCAGAAACAAGTTCTTTAACTATAGCCACAAAAGGTTCAACTTTAATTTGTTCATCAGGTTCTTATACTTTCTTATCACTTTTACTAACCACACTAGCCATAAGAGAATGTTCTTTCACTTTAACAGGAAAATAATTTTATCAACATAAGGCTCAGGAATGATATGATCAACAATATTAACTTCAATGCTTTTAGCTAAAGGAACAACAGGTTTATATTTATAAGGTTCATGATATTTTTCAAACCCCTTCTTGGGCAAACTGAAATAATCAGCAAAGGATTTATAATAATTTGCAACAACTTGAGAATCAAGACCATAAGCATTATTCATATTTCGAAATACATCAGTGTCCATAAAAGTCTTACTGAATTCCAAGTCATATTTTATACCTGACTCCCTACCTTTGTCTTTCTCCCATGCTTCAGTATTTTCTTCCATTCGATCAAGAAGATCCCATTTAAACTCCTTCTTATTACGAGTGAATGATCCAGCACATGAAGTATCCAATAATGCTTTATCTTCAAACGAGAGTCTTGCATAGAAGTTATCAACAATAATATTACCAGGAAGCTCATGAATGGGACATTTGAGCATTAATGCCTTCAATCTCCCCCACGCTTGGGCAATACTCTCTCCATCATGAGGCCAGAAGTAATATATAGAATTCCGATCTTGATGAATTTCACTTGTAGGATAAAATTTAGAATATAAGAGAGGTACAATTTCCTCCCATCCAAGAGAATCCCTGTTCTTCAGCAGTTTATACCAATGCGCAACTCTCCCACAATATGGAGAATAATTTATTCCTGACTTCGTCCATCATAATACCTACACACTTGAACAACTCGCATAATTCATGTAAATACAGCAAATGATCACCAGGGTGGACAGTTCCATCCCAAAAATAGATGTTATTCATAACACGTTTAACAATTTTCATAGTTATTTTAAATGACACGATATCATCAGGAGGCGCCTCATGTTCTACCTCAGCAGCGGTAGAAGACTTTACAATCAGGAAACCAATATTTCTCTTCTCCATTATAAAGCAAATAAGGAGACAGAAATAAAAACAACTCTTACAGTTGAAGTTTTCCTTGCCAATTCCTCTTACCAATAGCGATTCACTCACCGGCAACAGCGCTAGAAAATAGTCTTGATGACCCACAAGTATAGGGGGTGTATCGTAGTACTTTTGATAAATAATAATGTCGAATCCAACGAGGAGCAGAAGGTGTTGACGAGTGGTTTTGATGAGGATTTCACTGTAAACACTAGCAGACAAGTTTTTAGAAGACTTTGATATAACAAAGAAATAAAGTGCAAGTAAATAAAGCGCGGCAATTATAATTGCAGCAAGTGGCCCAATCCTTTTTAGAGCAAAGGACAAGCCGGTTTGTTTACTTATGATGACCAAACGTTCTTGAGGACACACGGGATTTCTGTCTAGTGCTTTCGCTTCATATTGATGAATAAATGTCGTGTGGGTGAATCTATGCTAATGCACCGCCCTTCCTAGGACTAATACATACTTATGATTATACCCCTTGCAAGCATCCACAAATACAAGAAAGTAATTAAGATAAATCTAACCATAGCCTTAAATTCCGAGATCCTGCGATCCCTCGTGCATCGGAATACCAACGGGGGTTTAGGGTTTTGTCACTCCGGCAACCACACAAATGATAACCGAATACACGATGCATTCCCCTAGGTCCATAAAGGCGAAGTGTCATGTAGTCGACGTTCACATGACACCACTAGAAGAATGGCACCACAACTTAAATATCAAAACATCAAATATTAATCAACATAGTTCGCTACTAACATCTAGACTTCTCCCATGTCCTCAAGAACACAACGAACTATTCACAACACACCATAATGAACATGATCAGAGGTGATATAATGATGGATAACAATCTGAACATAAACCCTAGTTCAACGGTTTCACTCAATAGCATCAATTAAAATAGCAATCAACACCGGAAGAGTTTCCCCTATCAAATACAAAGAGTTTAGCCCTAAATGTTACAGCGGGAACGGAGCGGATGGATGGATATGAAGGCTTCGGCGGTGGAGATGGTGGTGTTGGCGATGGTGATGGAGTGCAGCTCGAGGACGGTGACGATGGCGACGATTTCCCCCCTCCGGGAGGGAATTTCCCCGACGGCAACGCAGCCTGCCGGAGAGCTTTTCTCTCTCTGTCTTCTCCGCCTTGTGGTGGCGGCGGAGATGGTTTCTGTCCAACGTGATAATTCTAGGTTTTCGGGGGGAAGATGTACGCGAAGGTACGCCAGGTGGTAGGCCAGGGCGCCCACATCGCCTGGTGGCGGCGGCCTTGAGAGCCACGCCGGGAGGTGGTGTGGGCCCCCTGGGCCCCACCCCAGGCTCCCCTTTTGGCTCCCTCGATGAAATAATTCCCAGTTGTCCACTTTGTTCTTTTGATCTTCGCAAATATTGTATCTTGACGGTGCTTTTTCCAGCAGAATTCAGCCTCCGGGATTCCATCCTCCAATGATCATCAATCATGCAAAATAGATGAAATAACATAAGTATCATCTCCAAATACGATATATATCAATGAATAGCCGTAAATTATGATATAAAATAGTGATGTAAAATGGACGTATCACACGCCTAGCGTAGCCATGGCGCTGCTTGTGGGTGTGGCGACTATGCTCATGGTGGAGGCGGCCTCGTTGCTCGCAAGTCCCGTTCGAAACCGGTGGACTTGTGGATGAATGGTGGGAGATGGAGCTGCAACGCCGATCGCTGCTCATCAACGAGAGGAAAGGGCGGCGTGCTAATGTCGTCGGCATAAAGTTATAAATCAATCTTGTGGCCGCGTCACTTACGCTCAGCGGTGGCGTGGGCGCATGTCAAGGGAGTCCAACACATTGAGGAGGAGTGTGTCACCGTTGAACCCGATCTACTTCGATGGCGGTGGTGCAACTCCACATTCAGAAGAAGGATCTCGTCGGGTTTGGTGAGGGCGAACTTGGCTCCGACTCGCCGAACATCGGCTGAACGAGACGTGCTCCGACTCGCAGACTCTAGAGAGGGGGCTGCCAAGTAGCAAGGTCATGTGTCGATCTGAGTGACCGCCAATGCCTCTTTGGTGTACCCGATGATGGATCCGTCACAAGCGTTGGGACTGGAGGCTACATGTTTGACGTAATGCGGAACGGTGAAATCGACGACATGGTATCAAACCAATGTCCTACATATGCCTCATTAATTTTGTGTTTGTGCGATGAAACCGACGTGCACATTCTTGATTGCGATTAACTAGATTGTTCGGGCATCATGGCCGGCATGAATCCTGGATGGTAGAGGTTCTCTCGAACAAGAAGAAGAGGATGAAGACGACCATGTCGACTGAGGCAAGGAAAAAAATGTCGAGCTCAATGTGCAAGATGTTGAATACTACTAGAAAACCCTTTATTTCCGATGGTACATTTTATTAACCGACGGCCGGTCGGTTCTTACACTAATGGCTGACGGTGGCACTAATTACCGACAGTTTTGATAGAACGCTCGGTTATTACTCAGTTTAACTGATACGTATCCATAATTTCTTATGTTCCATTCTATGTTATATCATATTATTACATGTTTTATATGCATCTTATATAGTTTTATGCATTTTATGGGACTAAACTATTAAAAATATGCCAAAGTGCAAGTTCCCTGTTTTATGCTGTTTTTATTTCAGAAAAGTACTTACAAAATATCCGCCAAAGTGGAAATAAATCAACTAGGAAATATTTTTGAAATATTTGCATCGCGAAGAACCGAAGACGAGACGAAGAAGGGCCGCGAGGGGCCCTCACCACCTGCTGGCGCGGGCGCCAGCCTGGCCGCGCCAGGGGGTGAGGAGGCTACCTCGGGCGGCCACCGACCTAGGTCTTTCGCCCATATAAACCCCCCTTACCTAAAAACAGAGCACATTTGGACACGTTTTCCTCCACGGGTCCCGAACGCCGCCGCCATCGCCAACGGCCGGTCCCATATAAACCCCCCTTACCTAAAAACAAAGCACATAAGTCTCTGCTCCGGCACCCTATCGGGACGGGGAATTGCCCCCGGAACCATCTCCATCGACTCCACCGCCATCTCCATCGCCGTTGCTGACTCCTACGATGAGGAGTGAGTAGTTCTCCCTCGGGGCTGCGGGATCTACGGAAGCCATGTGGTTTATCTCTCTCTCCCATGTGATCTTTATGTGATCATGAGCTTTGTAATCTAGTTGAATATGTGATGCTACTCTTTATCTATTATGCACTCTAGAGGTTACTCTAGTATGAACTCCGGGGTTATTCACGTGTGTAACGATGACAGTGTGTGCACCGTGTGTGATTGAAGGAGATATGCCCTAGAGGCAATTAATAAAGTGTTTTCTTTATCATAACTCGTTTGTTCATAATATGTTTTTTTGTGTCATGCTATAACCGTATTAAGCGGAAACATTAATACGGGTGTGATGCGTAAACAACCAGGTCCCTAGTAGCCTCTACTAAGACTAGTTTCATTGCGCGATCGAGGATCGAGGTTTCCCGATCATAGGGCATGGCGGCGGTCGGCAATGGAAGTCATATCGTTGGAGAACGATGTGATGGACATACCCATATTTGTAGGATGTATTCATTACGCTTTTAACCGTGAGACCAACTCTTATTGTTATTCCTGGAAGATACTTTGATTGCACCAAACGTCGTATCTTAATTAGTATGACAATAACAGTGATACTTTTGGGTTTCGGAAAGGAGTAGTTGATACAAGGGGTCAAGAGCGGGATTTGCCAGTCCGCATAGCAGGATAGATACTCTAGGGCCCACTCCGTGAGATTATGTCTAATGAGCTTGCAAGCATGTGACTAGGTCACGGAGACATGAAATTATAGACGAGTAGAAGATAGCGTTGTCGGTAACGAGGTCAACCTAGATATGAAGATATCTATGAACAACGCTCCGACACGCTAAGTATCGTCATGGCAAAAGGTTTAAGACTTTACGTTCAGCTTTGATAGATGAAAGTCATTTGTTATATCACAGGGATTAATTCATACGGTCCAGGCCTACGAGTTAGTCGTTGATCGGAGAGGAGTCTCTATCATACCTGTTATTATATTGAACCGCTAGGGTAACACACTTATGGGGTTTCGACAAGACAACCGGAAAGGAAAGAGATCACCAGGAACGCCCCAGGAGAGGTCCGATGGAGATCGGGCAGCGACGAAATAGTTTTCAGAGCTATAATAAATTAAATATAATATTTTTGATATTAATAGTGTAATTAATGTGTAAATATGATTTTATATAGTTATTTTCGAATTTATTTAGCCTGATTTCACTAAATGGGCCTTCTGGTCAAAAGAAGGCCCAAGAGAGGGAAAATTCCCTAGGGGAATTCGGTGGGAGCACTGGGGCCGACCCAGGTGGGCCAAAAGAGGCCCACCAGGGGCCGGCGCACCATGTGCAGCCACACCAGGCATGTGGGGATAGTCCCACATTGCCTGGTGAGCAGGTTGGCTCCCCCCGGGAGCCTATATAAGAAGGGGCACCCCTGGTATTTTAACTCACCAATTAATTCCCTTATTCTCTCTCGATTTCGTGATTCCCTTTGTCGGAGTTGCGCCGAGTTGAGAGGGGGATCTCTTCCAACATAACCCGCTGTCGCGCTGCTGGTGTTCCGGTCCAAGTCCTCCGCTGCTCGTCCTGGACTGGAGCTTCGGAGGCCGTCGTCTCCACCGTACGTGTGTAACGCCCTGCGAGGTGCTGCGCTAGCGGTGCTGGGAGGTCTGCTTCCTCTACACGACCTTGAGGTCGGCTTTGTCGGTCTTAATCGACAACGTTTGTGCGGGAACGTAATCCCGCTTTCGGTCTACAAGGGTATGTATTCCGATCTTCGTTCGTACTACTATATCTGCATAGAATAGATCTTGGCATGTTTTAAGGATATCGTTGCTAGGAATTTTTTTGTTTTCTGCACACGATCCCCTTCAGTGATTCCTTTATGACACTGTTGGTGTTAGTTTACTCTGACTTTGAGGGTGCTCTCGTAGCCCTACATAATAAATGGTGTTTGTTTTCCAACATGAGAGTGCTTGAGAGTAGTGTTTATTTATTTAACTTTGATGTCATTGTTGAGAATGTCCACCGGTGAAAGTAGGATCACTAGGCCTTGTTTCTAAGCATTAAAACACCGTTTCCAACAAGTTATGCTACATGTTTGCTTGCTGCAATTTTTATTACAGATTGCAGTTACTACTTATAATCATCCATATTACTTGTATTTCACTATCTCTTCGCATAACTAGTGCATATATACATCTGACAAGTGTATTGAGTGTGTTGGGAACACAAGAGACTTCTCGTATCTTAATTGCAGGGTTGCTTGAGAGGAATATCTTTGACCTCTACCTCCCCGAGTTCGATATACCTTGGGTGATCCACTTAAGGGAAACTTGCTGCTGTTCTACAAACCTCTGCTCTTGGAGGCCCAACACTGTCTAGGAGAATCGAAGCGTGCGTAGACATCAGTAACCAACGGTTTTTTCAAATGACCGACGACATGAAATATTACTCGGATATTACCGTGTCATAACCTACGTTTTTTTGTTAGAGGTGGAGCTGAGCAAGCGGATCCGAAAATTCTACAAGACCATCATCGAGCCATCGTTGGACGAGGAGTCCGACAATGATACCGAGCTGATGATGGCCACAGAAATGTTGATCAATGAGCACACTTTTTCGAGGCCAGTGTATAGGGGCTCGTTGAAGGGACGTAAGCCAAATGTCTAGCGCAACCGATAGAGGGGACACTACCAGTTCTACCGCGACTACTTTCATCCAACCAACCCAATCTTTGATACACAAAGATTCCAGATGTCAAGGCCGTTGTTTTTGAGAATTTTGAGTGGGGTGAGGGCGCACGACAGTTACTCCATCGTCAGGCGTGATGCCACCGGTAAGCTTGTCTTAACTTCCTATCAGAAATGTTCTGCAACTATTCCCATGCTTATAGATGAGTAGTTGTGAATGAGCTAGTCAACCTGCCTTGAGTGGATGTACAAATTATGCAGAGTGGTCATAGAGGTTTTTGGTGATGTCTGCCTTAGAGAGCTCACTGTTGAGTACACCGCTAGTCTGTTGTCGATCAACAAGGAAAGAGGGTTTCTGCGGATGATAGGAAGTATTGACTACATGCATTGGGAGTGGACCAACTGTCCATTGGAATGGCAATGGCAGTATAGCGGGCATGCCGAGGGTTGCACTTTCATTCTTGAGACCGTGGAATCACGATCTCTGGATTTTGCACTTTTTTTTGGCATGGACAGCTCTCACAATGACATCAATGTGCTCGAGCGTTCTCCGGTCTTTGCTAGACTAGCGGAGGGCGATGCTCCAGTGTTTAACTATGAAATCAGTGAGCATCCGTACAACAAAGTGCTACTACCTTGCCGATGGTCTACGGTTGAGAAGGCAATTCATGAACCATTAGATAAGAAAAATAGAAGGTTTGCTAAGCGACAAGAAGCATGCAGGAAGGATGTGGAGCGTGCATTTGGTGTGCTCCAATCTAGGTGGGTTATTGTTCGCCACCCTGCGAGGACATGGAGCACCGAGGTGATGTGGGAGGCCATATCTACTTGTGTGATCGTGCATAACATGATCGTCGTGTATGAGCGCGATGAAGGCATCCATGAGCATGGCTGGGAGTTTCAGGGTGAGTTGGTTGCCCCACATTCAGGAGCAGATACATTCGAGAAGTTCCTGAAGGAGATATGCCCTAGAGGCAAATAAATAAGTAGTATTTATTGCATTATCTCATAAGTTTATAATAGGTTTGTGTATTATGCTATAACTGTATTAATCGGAATTATTAATACACGTGTGATACATAGACAACCAGGTCCCTAGCAAGCCTCTATATGAGCTAGTCCATTGGGCAACAGTTGATCGAGATTCCCGATCAAGGACAATGACGTCGGTTGACAATGGAGTCATCTTGTTAGTTGAATAAGGTGGTGGACATACGCAAAGTATTGCAATAAGATCGTATTACGATGTTTGTCATTTGCAATATATAAGAGTATGATAGCTTATTCCTTAGACCGTGAGACCGTACTTATTGTTGCTTCGTAGGAGTGCTTTGAGAGCATCAAACGTTGTGTCTTATATAGCATGACAATAACGGTGTCCATCTTGGGTATTCCGAAAGAGCATCGAGACGTAAGGATCAAGAGCGGGATTTGTTCATTCTTGTAATGGAAAGATACTCTGGGCCCACTCGGTGATATTGCATCTATATAGCTGCAGCTTATGACTAGGTCATGGAGATGTAATATCGCAGACGAGTTAATAACCTTCGTCGGTAACAAGATACAGCAAAGGCATCGGTGTGTCTACGATCATATCTCGGACAAGGTAGTATCACAGAGACAAAGGCAATGAATATCATACTTATGGTTCAACGATGATATTCGTGGAATGCACAGGGGTCGTCATATATTTCCAGGTATCCCTGACGATCATTGGTGAGCGGAGTGTCTCGACCATGTCTGGAGTGTTCCCGAACCGTAGCGTAACAAACTTAAGGTCTTAGCGACGCTAGGAGATAGGTTCTGGAATTTTATAGGTTTTTGTTGGAGAGAGAGAAATGATCCGGAAAGAGTTCCGGTGGTCCGGAAGGAGTTCCGGAGAGGTCTGGAATGGTTCCAGGAATGTCCGAAAGTTGTTCGGGTGGTCCGAAAGAGTTTTCGGAGTCACGGGATATTGAATTATATATAAATATATTAATTATGAATTAATGGGATTTTTATATTAATTTAATATTAATTAAATAAAGGAAAAAGGGGGCTCCCACCTATATGGGCCCTAAGAGGGCCCAAGAGGGGGAGCCGCACCTCAAAGGGGGGTGGGCCCCATTGGCTGGTTCGGCCAGCCCATGTGGGGGCCGAACCCCCCCTTCCATGTCCTTTGTTTAGTCCCACATGGGGGAGCCAAGGGGTTTGCACACCCCCTTCCCCCTTTATATAGCAAGGCATATTAATTGATTTAATACACAGGAAATTCAATTAATTCCCAATTTCTCTCTCGATCTCGTGGTTCCCAAGTTGGAGCCGCGCCGAGCTGAGGAAGAGGGTCTCTCTCCACCTAAGCCATACCGCAGAGCGCCGTTGCTCTGCGGGATTCCAGATAAGATCTACTCCTGCGATTTCAGCTGGATCTGAATGACCGGGAGTTGTCGCTAGGCTCCGTATGTTTGCGAGTGCTCGGAGGCTACTCTATTGAGGAGCTTGGGCGACGTCGTCTCGCCCCCTGCAGCCGCCGCGCCTCCCCCCTCTGCTGCCGGCGCACGAGCCCCGGTGCTGGCAAAGCATTTTCAATGGAGGGCCCGAAAGGGATGCTTAAACATGCAATTATACGATCGACGTTGTGGTACAAAGTTCGTAGGTAGGGAAGCGATTCTCTTACGAATAAGCCTATATGCCACGTAAAACTTGCAAAACTAAATAAAGCTAGAGGCGTCTAACTTTGTTTTGCAGAGGCGTTATTTTATGTGACATGGTTACGTTAAGTTTTGATATTACTCGTACTGTCGGAGGCAATGGAGGGCTCTGTAGACTCGGAGCCATGCCGGGGCGCCGGGGGGGCCAGGCACATGGCGCCATGAAGGTCCAGGCGCATCGACCATGTCACATCGCACTTCATTGCATCATTATTGTGTGTTGTTGTGTGTGCATCCTATTGATTGCTTATATGCTAGATATACAACGGTAGCATCATAAATAGGATGATCCCTAACAAATACCAAAATTGTGTTCTCCCTCGTTGCGCACCACCAAGAAAGTTCTACGTTATGAGGCAGGCCGTGATGATCGGGTGTCACACATCTCGTCGTTCGCATACAGTGGGTGTAAGCCATGTTGCACGCGCAGGTCTTCGAGGTTTGATTGGCGAGCCTAGCATACTCAGAGGTATGGCCTCGGAACACGGGAAGATCGAAAGATCGAGCACGAGTCACAGAGTTGTTGTGATCGACATGTTATGTCCACCTTTGAAGCTGTGCTGCCGGCCGTGATGATCGGGGGTAGTGTGGTGGATGAGTGTCGTGTAATCGCCATTATTATTTTTTAGGGATAATAATCTTGGTGTGGTGTGTTTTTGATAATGAGATTATAGAACTAAAACTCACCTATATATTATAAACTTATCTTACCTCTTTTGCGATCACATCTGGAGACTACGGAACTACGCTTCGGTTACTTCTTCAAGAGCTCGGATTCTACCTTGGAAGCCGACGGGTCCAACTTCATCAGCTGGTGCATTGGTTTTAGAAACATTCTCCAAACACAACAAACATCCTATATGTGCTAGAACATTAGTTAGGAGTTAGACTAGATGATTCTGATAGCAAGGAGCAAGATGATGAGTTCCGTAAGCATCATGACATGTTCATGGAAGTGACGATCGTCATGAGCGTATGCCTAGCACCTGAGTTGAAAGTTGTTTCAACACATGGAGCCATATGTCGTGATTGATGCGATCAGAGGTCACTTCAAAGATGAATTGAGTCTTGAGCGGTTCAGACAGCTTAGAAAGTTCCAGATCATTCACATGGGGAGCATACCTGTCTGGAAACTCAGTTGAAGAAGTTGTGTGACATCTACTTCAGGATTACGAATATCTACGATTTCTAGATAGCGAACTCCAGTGCAATAGAGATTGTGCTTTACCTCCTAGCTGTGAATAGCATGTGCGTAAATATGCTATAGAGACACGGTGAGCTTCTTCACGTTCGTGAACAAGTTCAAATCTCTAAAAGTTGATTCATCGAAGAAGAGTTCTTCGACGCTATGGGTATATTTGATATACGAAGATATAAATGTATTCTTCTCATACTTGATGAAAAGTGTTTGATAATTGTTCTGTTTGTGAAACAGTCCCTGATTATCACAAGTATGTGGCGGAGGGTGACGTGACAGTGCACAAGTGATGGCAAGTTTATGGCCAGTAGTGCTCACGCCCTCGAGATATCATATTAGTTATCATCAATAGTTTTTGATGAGACATTTTGTAATAGTGAGAATGTGATCTAGTTTGGTGTCTTGAATGTTACAAGACATAATTATTCATATAGAACACATCAGTTGTTTTATCTTATGAAACAAAGCAGTTGTTTCATGTTATGAGTAATTTGCATCACATCTCAATTACATTATGCATATGAAATACATTTATAATAGCGGGAATGATAAAATTATGTTTCCAAAGAGCAAACACCATCGAATTTAGTCATAAAGGCAATGAAAGAAGTAATGGATAATTTTGGTCCATTTAAGTATTTCGAGTGCCAAAATTGATTAAGTTTGAAATGCAGTATTGAAGTTGCAATGCTAGAGGAATTGATTGAGAGTCATTTTTTAAATGATAAATCAATGGTGTTATTGCATGATCCGAATTGTTCCATGATTTTGGTAAATAGGAGTATTTGCCGGATAAATTATGGAGTCTGAAATTAATTTGATAATAGATCAAATGGGGTTTTTCAGAAGAAAGATTAATGAATATTGTATTCACAAGATTCGATCAAAGGACAATATTTTTGAATTATGGTTTCAACACAAAAGACTTGTGGAAATTCGTTTCACAATATTATAATGTCATATATGGTGATATGTGGGGAATTATAATTATGCTCTATTTTAAATAAAGTGTGGTCTGTCAGAATCAGTTTTAGAATCTCCTAATATGTTCGAAACATTATAGTCGATGTCCACTTTAGAAAATAGATATTTTTCTCAACAAGAATTCATAGGATCGACAGTAATGTCGACGTGTATATGATTATGCGATAATTCGGAATATACATGAGTAGTTCTTTGTAGATTGCTCGCATTGGACGAGAGTGTATTCCAGAATCAATTAGAAACAAAGTTCAGTTTGTTGTCTATGTAATTCCGAGAAAAGATGACTTTTCGAATTATGGTTTATGGATTGAAATTAGAAGTTTGGAATAAAGTGTCAGACTTATGTTGGAAGATGTTCCAAAGAGTATATGTCTACTAATGAAAGTTTAGTGATTAAGAGTGAGGGAGACTAGAAAATTGTTTTCTGCTTGCAATCCTCTTCATAAAGATAATAATATTTTCATGAAAGAAACTTCTAAATAAAGTGTTGTTATATTTAATATTGCTGTCAGGTCACAGCACTGTATTAAGTATTTCAGATCTTGTTGACAGATCAAGGTGCACTTTATGAATACAAAGAAAGTTGAGAAAATATCGGAATACGAACAAAGGCTTTTTCAGCCTGGAAATCCAAGTTACGTTTAAAAGGATTAAGAGAGTAATTGTTGCTGCAATTCTTATTAGAGGAATAAGATTGTTTAATCGTCATATAAAGTGTTATATGGAAATGTGACTATAAGAAAGCCGCGGGAGCATGTCTTGTCAAGAAATGTGTCTTAGACAAGATCAAATTTGTTGACTACATTTATGTAGACATGCTTGAAGTCTGAGGGATTTGTATTAATGTAATACTGGAGTTTGTATTGAATTCGAATTGATAATAGATCAATGATTTTGGTTAGACCAAAATGTCGTTTTAAGTGGGAGTCAAAGTTAGTTTACTCAGGTGGAATATGTACAGAACATATTTTTGAGTGGGAGCTCAGGAACTCAAATATGTGGATGACACGTTTTTTAGTGGGAGCATGTGTTCTCAAATATGTGGAGCCAAATTCATCTTGTGTAAATGACACATTGTGAAATTGTATCAGTAGAATAGATAAGAAGGATGAAGTTGTGAAACTATTTGAAAGTCAGTGTCTATTTTGAAATAGAACGTGAATTTTAAAATAGTTAGTCGAGTTGTTTTGGATTAGATCTGAGGAGTCAGATTAGAATCAAAAGGATGGTCCTTTCGAATCCAATTGATCATTAAGAGTAATGATGCGTGAAAGTAATGGTTGTATGACATGTGGGTCTATTATGTAATATTAGACATCATACAGAAACCTTATTATCTGCTCGATGAAATATAACCGATGTTCTTGGAATAAAGAGCAGTTATGAAAGTAAATTTGGAATTTACTGGAAGTAGAAGTGCGTTAGTTAAGGGATTGACATTTGAATGTCAAGTTTTCTACATAGGTGTGAAAGTATGTAGATATCACGAGTTTGTAATTGTTACAAGGGGCTCTGCATGGCTGAGTGTGTTTTTCAGGGCAGTTATCTGGTTAGTATAATCAGAGTAAGCGCTGGGAAGCAGAAGTCTCACTTAGTTACGGTATTTGCATATATGTTGTTAGACAACATGGTGATATCAAGCAAGTTGATGCTGGTGAATCGCAAAAGCATGTACAATCATGGATTGTGCAGTAACACTTTTCCACGAGCAAGCATTATCAAATGATTCTTATTTGATAAGGGATTCTGATAAAGTAAAATGCAGCTAGTTTATTTGTACTCTAGTGCAAGTGGGAGACTGAAGGAGATATGCCCTAGAGGCAAATAAATAAGTAGTATTTATTACATTATCTCATAAGTTTATAATAGGTTTGTGTATTATGCTATAACTGTATTAATCGGAATTATTAATACACGTGTGATACATAGACAACCAGGTCCCTAGCAAGCCTCTATATGAGCTAGTCCATTGGGCAACAGTTGATCGAGATTCCCGATCAAGGACAATGACGTCGGTTGACAATGGAGTCATCTTGTTAGTTGAATAAGGTGATGGACATACGCAAAGTATTGCAATAAGATCGTATTACGATGTTTGTCATTTGCAATAGATAAGAGTATGATAGCTTATTCCTTAGACCGTGAGACCGTACTTATTGTTGCTTCGTAGGAGTGCTTTGAGAGCATCAAACGTTGTGTCTTATATAGCATGACAATAACGGTGTCCATCTTGGGTATTCCGAAAGAGCATCGAGACGTAAGGATCAAGAGCGGGATTTGTTCATTCTTGTAATGGAAAGATACTCTGGCCCCACTCGGTGATATTGCATCTATATAGCTGCAGCTTATGACTAGGTCATGGAGATGTAATATCGCAGACGAGTTAATAACCTTCGTCGGTAACAAGATACAACAAAGGCATCGGTGTGTCTACGATCATATCTCGGACAAGGTAGTATCACAGAGACAAAGGGAATGAATATCATACTTATGGTTCAACGACGATATTCGTGGAATGCACAGGGGTCGTCATATATTTCCAGGTATCCCTGACGATCATTGGTGAGCGGAGTGTCTCGACCATGTCTGGAGTGTTCCCGAACCGTAGCGTAACAAACTTAAGGTCTTAGCGACGCTAGGAGATAGGTTCTGGAATTTTATAGGTTTTTGTTGGAGAGAGAGAAATGATCCGGAAAGAGTTCCGGTGGTCCGGAAGGAGTTCCGGAGAGGTCTGGAATGGTTCCAGGAATGTCCGAAAGTTGTTCGGGTGGTCCGAAAGAGTTTTCGGAGTCACGGGATATTGAATTATATATAAATATATTAATTATGAATTAATGGGATTTTTATATTAATTTAATATTAATTAAATAAAGGAAAAAGGGGGCTCCCACCTATATGGGCCCTAAGAGGGCCCAAGAGGGGGAGCCGCACCTCAAAGGGGGGTGGGCCCCATTGGCTGGTTCGGCCAGCCCATGTGGGGGCCGAACCCCCCCTTCCATGTCCTTTGTTTAGTCCCACATGGGGGAGCCAAGGGGTTTGCACACCCCCTTCCCCCTTTATATAGCAAGGCATATTAATTGATTTAATACACAGGAAATTCAATTAATTCCCAATTTCTCTCTCGATCTCGTGGTTCCCAAGTTGGAGCCGCGCCGAGCTGAGGAAGAGGGTCTCTCTCCACCTAAGCCATACCGCAGAGCGCCGTTGCTCTGCGGGATTCCAGATAAGATCTACTCCTGCGATTTCAGCTGGATCTGAATGACCGGGAGTTGTCGCTAGGCTCCGTATGTTTGCGAGTGCTCGGAGGCTACTCTATTGAGGAGCTTGGGCGACGTCGTCTCTCCCCCTGCAGCCGCCGCGCCTCCCCCCTCTGCTGCCGGCGCACCAGCCCCGGTGCTGGCGCTCTGCCTTCTTCCGCCCGACACCCGTCGACGCAGATCATCGTCGACACCCCGGCGTCATCGACTCCGACATCGCGGCAAGTTCTCCGCGACCTCGAGGTCGGCTACGTATGACTTCATCGTCAACGCTTGTGCGGGAGCGTAATCCCCGCTATCGGTCTACATGGAGGTAATGTAACCCGTTCCGCCACCGTTATCGCTTGTACTAGATAGATAGATCCTGGCTAGTTAGGGTTCCGTTCGCTAGAAAAATTATTGTTTTCTGCACCGTAACCCCTTCAGTTCCTTCATATGTACGAGGAGATCCGTGACCGCGCTACTCACCGACAACTACAGAATTTGATTGAATATCAGAGGCATTGGCAAGAATCATTCAAGGAGACGACTAGTTTTATCTTCTCTTACTTTCGTTTCAACTATGTTTGTTTGAACTATGTTGTCATTTCACTCCCATTATTATAATACTCATATTATTTGAATGATGAAATTTTGGAAATTTACAATTATTTCGATGCAATTGTATTCTATTTCAACAGTTTGGAAAATATGCTATAAACTGCTGATTAAAAAAGGGGCCGAGCAAGAGTACTACCCAAAGACGGGGGGCGGATCAATGTGATTTTCTATCCGCGGCCCCGACGCAATCAGATCACATTTGGTCGGAAAATACGTGGAGATGCCCTAACCGAGATTTCTGCGTGCGAAACATTAGGCCTTTCATTTCCGTATTGGGGCCTTGGGGGTGTTAGTGGAGTACTCTGTCTGTGGAATCAGCCCATCGCGCTAACCTGGATTGCGGACGTGGCGATGGGAAAGGGGTGGAAATCCTTAGAAAAAAGGTCCCTTCACAAAGGTCCACGCGCGTGTGCTCCGGTGCTGACAAGTGTCACAATTTCGTTAGTTTCTGCTCCCACCTTTTCTTCACGCGGTGACAAGTGTCGGCTCCCTGCTGGTGGACAGAGGGTTGTACATGCATTTATTTTGAGATTCGCTTTTTAAAAACGAAATATCTTGAGAACCGTTTCACATTTGAACTCCTCGCGTCGAGATCTTTAAAACTAGATCCCATATTGATAGGTTTCGACAAACTTTTTTTTTTACTTCGGATTGTGTATGTTTTGTACAACCTAAGTGTAATTGTACATACAATCTGAATTTTGTAGTTATACGTACAACCTGCTGCTAGGTGTAGTTGTTCGTACAACCCGAATGTAGTTGTACGTACAACCCGGTCTGTGTTGCTGTACACCCCGGTCTGTGTTGCTGTACAACCCGGTCTGCGTTGCTGTACAATCCGGTCTACGTTGCTGTACCACACGGTATGTGTTGCTGTACAACCTGGTCTGTGTTATTATACGTACAAACTGATATGTGTTATTGTACAGCCCGATCTGCGTTGCTGTACAGTCCGGTCTGCGTTGCTGTACAGACAGGTCTGCGTTATTATACATCCTGTTCTACATTGTTGTACTATCTTAGTTTGTGCTTTGTACAAGTCTAATCTAGATCTAGGTCTGGATCTGAATCTGGACTACCATACGTCGGAGAAGAACGCGTACCATGGTACGATCGCTGTCCTGTCACCACGTGGCAGACTTGCCCTTTGCAAAGGCAAGCCTCTGCCTAGCGATACTCGAAAGGGGTTCGTCTCGGTGTGAGCTCCCCTCCCCTCCGGATTCCTTGGTTCTTCCGCCCGTTGACGGCAGCAAGCAGGGATCTCCCCTGAGCTAGTCAAGAGGTGTGGTGGTAGTCAAGGTTCGATGATCTCCCCTTTCTCCCATTGCAGATTCAGATTAGTGCGATTTTAAGACAAATCCTTGTGTTGCAGCGGTGATGGCACGGACGATGGGGATGGGGGCCTCCGGCAAACGCCCCGTCGCCAACGCCGACAGGCTAAGCGACCTCCCCGACGCTCTCATCCACCATATCATGTCCTTCCTCACGGCCCGGGAGGCCGTGCAGACGTGCGTGTTGTCACGGAGGTGGGAGGACCTCTGGTGCTCCATGCCTTGCATCAACATCGACCAGCGGGAGTTCCCCGCAACCACCGTCACGGGCTTCGAGGACGACGAGTATGAGGATCTGGATGAGGAGGCCCTTAATGGCTCCGCTAGGTTTGAGGATTTCGTCACCAATCTGCTCATGTTCCACACCGCGCCAACGCTGGATACGTTCCGGTTTCATCTTAATCTTTTTGACAAGCTTAATCTCGTCGACCGCTGGCTACGCCGTGGCTTCAAGCGCTGCCCCAAGGTGTTGGAGATCCATTCGACTTACTCTTACTGTTGCAAGTTACCACGGTTGGGTTCCGCTTCTTCACACCTTAACAGGCTGCACCTTAATGGGTTTACTTTGGGCAGTACTTTCACGCAGCAGCTTCGATCTAACTGCCCGGTCCTGACTGATTTGGAGCTCAAGCGGTGTAGGCTTCAAGACAACGCAGAGATTTCATCTTGCACACTGAAGAACTTGACAATTGAGGATTGTACGACTCCTAATCCTAGTGCGTTGACTATCCAAGCTCCATCGCTTGCTTATCTGCAGCTGGTCATTACTGCTTTCAATCAGAACTGGCAAACTGTCATAGTAAACGAGATGCCCTTCCTCATCAAAGCCACCATTTCTTTAAAACCTTCTACGGCGATGTTGGCATGCAAGCTTCTTTTCAGCCTAATTTATGCCAAAGATTTAGAACTGACGGGTTTTCGAACTCTGGTATGTCTTTCTTTCTTGTTAATTGTTTTCCCTTATATATCCTGCCACCAGCCCTATCAATGAATACTTTGTGTTTGAGCTTGTAGTTTTCTGGTGCCATGTGAATATTTAATCTTTGCAATGAATAAGTAGATTTTGAAACAATTACTTCAGTATGGTTACATTACACTTGTATTCATCATTTTAACTGGTCAGTGTTTTGATTCCTTCATGCAGGCTAATTTACACATTGGATCGGGTACTTTCCCAGTGTTCCATAATGTTAGAACCTTACTGCTCGACAATTGTGATCTGAATGACAACTGTGATATACTTGGATGCTTTCTGAGCAATGCGCCTTGTTTAGAAAAGCTTACTCTGCAACATTGCAAGGTACTTTCTTCATCTCTAACATGTTATATACTCTAGCTTTACCATCTTACAATTTGGCTGAATCCTTTTTACTACCTAAAGCTTCCAGAAGGTTCTAATAGAAGCGAAGGAGGAGCAAATAGCGAGATGACATTTTTAGAATGTCAGGACACAACATCTCTCCAGTGCCCAAGCTTAAAAAGGACTGAAATCAAATACAAGGAAGACGAGGATGTTCAAAAACTGTTTGACCTTTTGCTTGGCCTTTGGAGGAACCTACAAAAGAGTACCATTACCCTATATATTAAGAGGGGAGATTTTGGAGCTCTCTCCGCGCTCCGAAATTCGGCCGTCGGATCGAGATCCGGCGGTCCAGACCGTCCAATTCCGCGCGCTACTGTTCTTTCTACAGTAATCTACAGTGACTCGCGCGTTTTTGCAATTACCCGCCCGCCGAGGACCTCAACGTAATTATTGGAAAATACAGGGACTGGTTTCCAAAAGTGTCGAACCCTAATCCTAAATCACAATCTTCCTCAGTTCCCCACCTCCCTCTTCTCCCATGACGCGGCGGCTGCCGCCCCGCCCCAACCTCGACCCTCCTCCACTCCATCTCTGCGCGGCCGCCTCCACCCACACGCCGCCGCCGCCCCGAGTTGTCCTCCTTCCTCTAGCCCGAGACGGCTCTCCAGTCGTGCGCGACTCCGGCCGTCTGGAAAACGCCCCAACATCCATCAAACCCAAACCGGGCGTCTGCTCCAGCCCCACACCCGGCCAGCCCCGAGTTGTCCTCCTTCCTCTAGCCCGAGACGGCTCTCCAGTCGTGCGCGACTCCGGCCGTCTGGAAAACGCCCCAACATCCATCAAACCCAAACCGGGCGTCTGCTCCAGCCCCACACCCGGCCAGCCCCCGGTCTCCTGACCACATCGGAGATGAGCAGCCCCAGGTATTGATCCCCATCAGCTCGCCCCAGTTAATGAGCATTATCCAAATGTATTGACTCATATGCTACTGCTTTCACGAGAGCAGGTGATGCCTATAGGTTGATAGGCCGGACCAACAAATTGGTGCATCTGCTCCTGGTTGTGATTAAGAAGGCCTGAAAAAGTTATTCCATGGGGCAACAATGTTGGACTGAAATGTAGCACCTTATGTCATTTGTTCTATATATTTTGCGTTTGGGCAAGAGCCATCTAAACAAGCATCTACTATCTGTTAGTTTCTGGCCGTTGTTGCCATAAGATGACAATTTGGCATGCTTGGCTCGTAACGTTAATAAAGAAAATAAAGGGGGCACATGGAAGGGGTGGCACACTGGCTACGATCATGAACGGAAGAAACCAGCTTCCTCTGGAATTTGAATAAGCTTCTTCTACATAAGAGACAAGCATGTTATCACTTAACTTGCCTTCAACCAGCTTACTCCATTTTTTACTGATGTGCCATGTGTCACCGATTAGCTGCTCATTAAATGGAAAATTTTCATTGTTACAACATACAAGGTTCAAAATTTTGAACATCAGGCTTCTGTCATTTTCTGTTGAAAAGAACTATATGACCGGAATATCTGTTGATATATTACAAGTTTGTGACACTTAAAAATGACAATAAATACAAGTAGCCAGCCCGTCCTGATATATCAGCCTATGAAAATGATACCTACAACCATGATACCCTATTCTTGATTCTAAATGAGGCTATAAGCACCAACCGCTACACTACGACTTCTAAGCATGTCACCGTTACATTTGTGACAATGTCGATATGAATTAGGAATTGAATGTTGCAACTGACAAAAGAACTAGGTCAAGGTAAGTACCAAAAGATAAGTACAATTGAAATGATAACTAAAAGGTAAGTTCATCTTCAAGTGAAATGATAACACTAGCACAAGGTTCATGTCTTTCAACGAATTTAGACGTTACAGGCAAACAGTTCATCTTCAAGTGACCGGCATGAATAGTTCAATACTACAGTTTGCAATACATAGAGGATTGCTACAGAGTGCATATTTTCTTTTTTTGAAAATCTAGCTGAATCTTTTGCCATCGGAAACTTGACTTTACATAACGATGCACTTGTTCTCGTACATACTTTTGTAGGTGTCCTTTTCTGCATTAGCCTTCTCTAGGCTCCCCATGAGCCTCTTGATCTCCTTTTCAGAGCACAATATCGCTTCCTGCCTAGCTTTCTCAAGTTCCTCTTTGAGTTTGTTAATCTCCTCTTTATGCTCAATATGCTTTTCATCATCTATGTTCTCAAATTCTCTGCATTTGCAATTCCATGTGGAACATTATCATGCTCTTTTGTAGATTTTCCTTAACTCTCCCGGAGCCTCCAAATCTCCTCTTCGGTACTATTCAGATTTTTTGGTCCAAGTTTCCGGTTAGGATTTAGGGATTAGGATTTAGAAGTTGTACAAAACCCGTCGGCTCAAAATCTTTTGGAAATTGAAAAAAAAATAGGAAAAATGACCGCCCGGACTCGATGCATCGGCCAGCTGGGCAGTGACCAAAAAAGGGCGGACATGTGTAACATCCCAGAACTTAGGGTCCAGAAAAAGAGGGGACACAGGAGTGTGCATTGCATTCATGCATCAGAAAATCCGGATAATTTTCGTGCATTTAATTTTCAAAACACTAAGTGATTGAAGTTTCACTTGAGTTGGTGGAATTGAAGTAGATCATCAACTTGAGCGTTATAAACTTCGAGATGATCTTGGCTTAAACCTTATTTTGGGGTTAGAGAGATATACAATAAAATGTTACTCCAAAAGAAATAAAACTTGTTAAACCAAATCATTACTCTATGAGATAATGATTAACCCAACTATTCTTAGTATTCTCTGAGCATCTATTCTTATCAATGGTGCTAGACATATTTCTAGTACATGGAAACCATGACATTCTTGGAGATCAAACTGAATTACCTAAACCTTAAACTAGATCCTCTTACTTGACCTAGACATCATATCTTCTTATCTCCCAATCTTCTCGAAGGCATCAACAAGAGAAGATAACAAAAAGGGAAGAACACAACAAGAAGACTTAAAGAAGCATTCCTTAGATGGACATAGAAGGGTTATGTCAATCTATCCTGAAGAATTGGAAACTCTTACCTCCTAATCCATTCATGTTAATACCTCTGGAAATTATATGACATTACAATGTTAGTGTTATATAGAAATAGGTTGATAACAGGCTTTGCAACCTTGTTGACAACTCATTTTGGTATGCACATACAATGGAGTGCCATATACACATGAATAGTAGGATAGATCATCCAGTACATCAAGTTCTTGGATGTCATAAAATACACATACATTCATATACCACCAACTCAAGAAAGTTGGTTTTGGTTAAATTGAATTATCCTCACCACAAGGGTGAGACAAGTGATGTTGGAATTTTAATATTGGACAAGAAGAACTTGTCTTGAATATCTACTTGTTATTTAGATGGATCAATGCCAAATTAAAGTCACACATGGATTTATGTTGTTTCTCCAAGGGGATCATAACCAAAGAGAAAGTAATACCAAATCATAAGTCTATACAATCAATATCCATATCTAGGAGTCACATGTATCATCTTTCATGACCATGTGAAGAAATGATTCACATATGAGAGAGCCACAAGATCACTAATGGATAATCATCTATCGGTTGAATCAATAATTCATTCTCAAGGAAAGTGAGACTTGGCCATATGGAATTCGGAAAGACATGAAAGCATTAGTGGTAATATGTTAAGGATATTCATTTCATGAACTCCTATATATATTTTCCAGATATATATTTCTAGGACATAAACTCTACTAAGAGGGAGTGTCTCTATCTTAGATCATCTAATGGATGATGGAGTGTGGAGAATTCTAAAATCATCATCATATCCACCATATCACCTTAAGACCTATTCTTAGGCAGGAATTCCTATTTATGCTTCCAGGAACAAGTGATCATGTTCTCACATGATATATGTGTGAGGGATCACAATCGAGTTATTTGGCAATCTCTCATGCTTAACATGGATATGACCTAGAGCATTGTGCATAGTCTTCTTCGGAATCACAATGATCCATTCCGTTATTTCCATCAAACCATAATTTGGTGCGGTATGAAATACTTAAATCACCATACCACTAATTGGTGTACTCCAATATTTCGATATTTTAAATCCATAACCTAGATCATTTTAGAAGTTGATGGAAACAAATTAGAAATAAATAAATAATGCCATAGAAATAATTTTCCCTATGGTTATAATGCACCATAAAAATGATTTAGTGGAAGCAACAAAATATAACAAAATGGAAACATGTTCACATATACTCCTTGAAACAAAATCTCAAATCAATTGAAAAATTTGGAAATAACAAATTCCAAATTAAATGATAGCATAGGAAATATTCTCATATTCCTAAATGCATCCTAAAAATTTAATCAAGTGTAAGTTATAAATTTCAATGGAAGGAAAATAACTAAATATGTCCAAACTCAATTAAAAGGATAAAATAATTCAAACTATACCTAGCAATAAAATTATATCAAGCAATGAAAACTATATAAAGGAAATAAACATTTTATCTCAATTATAAAGTTTCCAGGACTTCTCTGCAATTCTCACAATCATAAACAGATCCAAAACAGGAGACAAGGACCTGTATCAACGGTTTTGGCAGTTTCCCAAAACTCCAGGGGGTTTGACGTGGGGCTACCTTTCGACTAGCCCACCGTAAGGCTACCTGGGCCGCGCCAAGCATGGAAAGGCCCACAGAAGGCCCACTCGGGGTACCACGTATCCTAGTCCAACTCGGTTAGGTCTTGTAACCTGCATATCTGTACCAACCGCCCGAGACCTGGCTACCTATAAAGCCAGGAGGGTTGCCCGTCCTAGAGGACACGCTCATAGCCACCACCACAAACCCTAGCGATATCGCAATCTCGCCATTGTAATCGCTACTCGCATCAATAATCAGACAAGCAGGAGTAGGGTGTTATCCTTCGGGAGCCTGAACCTGGGTAAAACCTTGCTTGTCAGCCGTCGTGATCACCAACACACATCTCTCTCTCCCCATCAATCAACCCGGGGTGCACGACCCTGGGATTTGCCGAGTTACCACCTCGTCAATTGGCTCCGTCTGTGGGAAGTACAAAAAAGTGTTGGAATCATGGTCGCTCCGGCTCCATCCGCAATGAAGACCGACGTCCGCGTCGCCAGGGAGTCGATCCACTTCGGCTCCTTCGAGTACGTCCTCCACCCTCCGGCTCGCCGCTCGGTGTACGCCGATCTGGAGAAAGGTATACACATCACCTTCGGCTCCGTGTGCTGCTTCGCCGACATTCGCGGAATACTCAGGTCCGCGGCAACCGCGCCACGCGCGGCAGCACCCGCATCGGCGAATCTACCGCTGCCCACATCAAGACTCGCGAAGATCGCATCTGTCGCACCTGGGAAGATCGCATCTGTCGCACCCGCGAAGATCTCATCTACCGCGCCCGCGAAGATCGCATCTACCGTGCCCGCGAAGATCGCATCTGCCGCACCCGCGGAGATCGCTCCTGTCGCGCCCGGGAAGATCGCATCTGCGACGACTGCATCGACAACCTCAGCAACGGCCGCGTGGATCGAGTCTACTACACCAATCTCGGTCGCACGGTTGGTCAAATCAAGATCTGCCTCAACTACTGCACCCGCGCGGACGACCAAGGGTGTGCAGCTGACTGCCACGTCGCGCGCGTCTTCGTCTTCGTGGGGCTGCCAAGTCTACCCCAAGCCAATCGCACTCGCTCCGGCGGCTGCGAAACCTCAGAGCACGTGGACGATCGCAAGGAGGCGAAACAACGACTGTGCCGCGCGTCACGTTGCAGCAATTTTCGATCCCGAGCAAGGCTCGGATGACGGAAGCAGCAGCGGCAGCACAAACACACCGACCCAAGTCTACCCCAAGCAATGCTTCATGGCGGGCACAGCGCCACCCGATGACAACGAAGAACCCGCATACCCACTAGAGGTGATCATGCCGGACCAGACTAAAATCGTCATCACACGGGACATGGGAATCCAGGCCATGAAGCATGTCAACGAGGGCACGTTCCCTCCACCCGACGCACCTAGAGAGGATCACCTGGCGGTCCAGTACTTGCTACGCAAGGAAGGCGAACGACTCCACGCCGAAAAAGCCGACTTACTCCGGCGCAAGAGGGACGCAGATGCATCGAGTGCCAGGCGAGCCGCCCTCTCCTTTACCTCCTCCACGGAAGTTAACCAAGGAGCACGGCGAAACAGATCCCACGTTCCCCTCCTAACAGACGCCGACCGAACCAGGGTCACCCGCAACCTCGAGTCGTCCTTCGTCACCGAGGATGAGAACGGGATACCCGTCCCAAAGACGGCGAACGCCGCCCTGATCTCAGTCGAGACGTACCTCCGGCTCACGCAACCACCGGAGGGAGACGCACGTTCCCTGCTCCACAGACAGCAAATCACCTCCATCAGGGCGATCGAAGAAGCTCTAGCGGCCAAGGTACCAAGCAACCGAGCGCGCGAGCCTGCAACCTCGGAGGTCCCAGCAGCACAGCGACAACCAATCAAGGACCTTCGCGACGTCCTCACGCAGAAGACGGTGGACCGCAACCGCAAAGAACGTTCGGCTGGAGCTGCGAACCTCGACGACCAGGCCGACCACGACTTTGAGCCATGTGGGGCTGCATGCTTCAGCTTCAACATCCGTGACACCCGCATGCCTAAGGGCTTCAAGCTGACAGCAGGCACCCCAAAGTACGACGGGAAGCAAGATCCACGACTGTGGCTCGAGGACTACCTCATCGCCTGCACCTGCCAATGCGGGACGTCGACTACGGCAATGCAGTACATCCAGCTTATGCTGACGGACTCGGCGCGCGGGTGGCTCACAAGCCAACCCAAGGACTCTTTCCGAACATGGGAAGAATTCCAGGATAATTTCATAAAAAGTTTCTCGGGAACGTTCGCAAGGCCAACGACCTACATCGAGTTGCAGGCCTGCAAGCAAGGAAAGGATGAGTCGTCCAATGCATAATTTTCGATAGCGTCGAACATGAGCGGTAGACTGAACACCCACACAATCTCGATTTGACACAGCAACACAAAACACCTCTCTTCCTTCCCGATAGCCTCACTTTTCCAAGACAGAACATCCAGCAGTGGACACTCCTCCGCAACACCATGGAACCCGTCTCAGAAGACCGGGTGATGGACGCCTTCATGCACGGCGTTGCTCGCCGCGACCTCCGCGAGGAATTTGGTAGGCTCCAGCCGAAGACCACAATAGAGCTCATGAAGACAGCCAACCAGTGGGCCGAAGGAGAGGACTACGTCCGTGATACTTCCCCCAAGAAAGAGGTCAAAACGAGCAACTAGCGTGAGGCACACCAAAAGAAGAAGCCACGTTACACCCACGACTCAATCGAGCTAGTAGCGGCGGGATATGAAACCCCCCGTGATGACAAACGCGACAACAGTCGACAGTACGATCAAGGTCGATAGTCCAGCTCGAGTCAGTACAACCGTGGCAGCAGCAGCATTAGCCACAATGACGGAGGCCAGAAACGCGAGTGGAAGCGCCCGCTGACCCCGGCAGAGGAGCTGATGCAACCCTGTAAGCATCACTCGTTCCGCAACCCGGAGACAGGCAAGTGGGGTTACAGCCATCTGCTGAAGGATTGTCGCAAAGCAAGGAAGATATACCAAGCCATGCAGCAAATCATCGCTCCAGTGCAAGAAATACAGGCAGGCCCGCAGCTAGCCATCCAGGCGGCACCCGCAAACAACAACCAGGTGCAGCCAGCCGGAGCATTCCCCCAGCCGCAGCAGCAGCAACAGCAACAAGGTCAGTCGGCAGCAACCGACACGTATCCACCCGCACGGGGACAGCTGAACATGATCCAGAAGGGACCCCCGTCAAACAGGCGCCAAAAGCTCATCACCCGCCAAGTACTTCAGGCCATCAATAGCCCGCGCGCGGTACCAGACTACCTGCGCGGGTCAGAGACACCCATCACGTTTTCCAGGGCAGATCACCCATCCGAGGTAACCCGACCCGGACACGCCGCACTCATGATGGAGGCCCTGATCGGCGACTACAGCTTGAAGAAGGTGTTCAAGGACGGAGGCAGCGGCATCAACATCATATTCGCCGACACCCTGAGAAGAATGAACAGGTCGACAGAGAAATTGCCAGAATCGGAAACCACTTTCCACGGCATAGTACCAGGGCAAGCAATCACGCCCATGGGAACAATCACGCTCGACGTCATCCTCGGCACACCCGAGCACTTCAGGAAGGAGTCGATCGATTTCGAAGTCGTCGACTAGAAGTCGCAGTACCATGCCATACTCGGACGCCCAACTTTTGCCAGGTTCATGGCAGTACCCCACTACGCCTACCTGATGGTCAAGTTGCCCGGACCGAAAGGAGTAATCACCGTACGCGGCGACTTCGGGCTCTCCAACAGCTGCGATCGCGAGTTCGCAAAGATTTCTGAGTTCTTCGGAGTCGAGGAGCACTTCAAGGCCATATCAGCCGACAACGACAAGACCATCTTTCCATCTTGCTATAAGCCAGCTAAGGACGCAGCATTCAACACGAACGACGACACCGTCACCCACCAAGTCCATCCGACTGATAGCAGAAAGACGGTCAAGGTTTCGTCAAGTCTGACCCCCGCATAGGAAAGCGCGCTCGTCGAGTTCCTACGTGAGAACTGGAAGATCTTTGCATGGCAACCTTCTGACATGCCAGGGATACCCAGGGAACTCGCCGAGCACTCTCTAAAGGTCCACAAGACGCAAGACCGGTCAAACAATCCATGCGACGCTTCTCAGGACCCAAGCGAGACGCGATCACCATGGAAGTCGATAGACTGCTGCACGCCAAGTTCATCCGAGAGATCAAGGACTCGGACTGGGTCGCCAACCCGGTCCTAGTGGAGAAAAAGAAGACGAAAAAACTACGCATGTGCGTTGACTTCACCGCAGTCAACAAGTGCTGCCCCAAGGATCACTTCCCGCTCCCGCGGATAGACCAGATCATCGACTCGACAGCAGGCTGCGAGCGCATGTCCTTCCTGGACGCCTACTCAGGTTACCAGCAGATCAGGCTGAAAGTCGAGGATGAAGAGAAAACGGCCTTCATCACACCCGACGGCGTCTTTTGCTACCAGACGATGCCGTTCGGGTTAAAGAACGCAGGTGCCACGTACCAGCGGACAATGCAAGCGTGCCTCAAAGGGCTCATCGGGCAGATCGTCCAAGTCTACGTCGATGACATCGTCGTCACAACCCGAAAGGAAGATACCTTAGTCGACGACCTCCGCAAAGTCTTCGCTGCACTCAATGTGTATCAGATCAAGCTCAACCCAGAGAAGTGCGTGTTCGGCGTGCCAGCCGGAGAGCTACTAGGGTACCTCGTATCTGCAAGAGGAATCGAAGCGAAACCCGAGAAGGTGCAGAACATTCTCACAATGCCAGCACCAACCAAACTCCGTGAGGTGCAGCGATTAGCCGGCCGAGTCGCAGCTCTCAGCCGGTTCATTAGTAAGTTGGGAGAGAAAGCTTTACCTTTCTACCAACTGATGAAGAAGACGGATAAGTTCGAGTGGACACAGGAGGCGCAGGATGCGTTCGACCATCTCAAGAAAACCCTGACAACCTCTCCAGTCCTCATGGCACCGCTGGAAAACGAGTCGCTATACTTATACGTCTCAGCAACAAACAGGGTGGTGAGCACGGTACTCGTAGTCGAGCGGGAAGAAGAAGGGCACAGTCACCCGGTGCAAAGGCCCGTCTACTACCTCAGTGAAGTCCTCACCCTGTCCAAGCAGAACTACCGGCACTACCAGAAGCTGGCGTATGGAGTCTTTATGACCTCCAGGAAGGTCGTCCACTAATTCTCCGAGCACCCGATCACGGTGGTAAGCTCCTCTGGACTAGCAGACATTCTTACAAACCAACGCGCGACAATACGAGTCGCGGAGTGGGTTGTCGAACTAGGACCATGGGGGCTGAAGTATGCTCACCCGAAGTCCATCAAGTCCCAAGTCCTCCCAGAATTCACCACCGAGTGGATAGAAGCCCAACTACCAAATGTCCCCGACTTGTCCAACGCATGGACGATGTACTTCGATGGCTCCAAGAAATTCAAGTCAGCCGGGGCAGGACTTGTGCTCATCTCCCCCAAGGGTGACAAGCTGAAGTATGTCCTACAGATGGACTTCCCGACGCCGTCCAACAACGAAGCCGAGTACGAGGCCCTGATCCACGGCATGAAGATGGCCAAGAACTGCGGCGCCACGCACCTCATGATCTACGGCGACTCCTACCTGGTGGTACAGCAAACCATGAAGTCCTGCGACGCCATCGCCGACAACATGATCGCCTACCGAGACCTGTACAACCAGATGGAAGGCAACTTCGAGGGCTGCGAGTTAAGGCACGTCGGCCGCGACAGCAACGAAGAAGCCGACGTCCTCGCTAACATGGGATCAGACAGAGTTCCAGTTCCACCCGGCGTCTTCCTCGAGCGCATCACGCAGAGATCTATCAAGACTCAAGCCGCAGCAAGCACCGCAACAAAAGCAAAAGGAGATGCAAACTTGCCAAGCCAAGAGAAGGTCCCCATGGAAGTCATGCTAATCGAAGCCACATGGACAGGACCATACCTGGCGTACATACTGCATCAGAAGCTGCCAGCGGACCCAGTCGAAGCAAACCGCATCATCAGGCGCTCCAAAAGCTTTACCGTCATCAACGGGGAGCTCTACAAGAGAAGTATCTCGGGAATCCTGCAGAGGTGCATAGACCCAGTCGACGGCCAAGCCATTCTAGTCGACATTCATGCGGGTATCTGCGGGCATCACGCCAGTAATCGAGCACTGGTGGCCAAAGCACTACGAGCCGGGTTCTACTGGTTAACAACCATGCAGGACGCTGAAGATCTAGTAAAGAAATGCACAGGGTGCCAGGAGTTTGCCAACAAGCCACACGCGCCAGCATCAGAGCTCAAGACAATACCGCTAGCCTGGCCCTTCGCCCAATGGGGGCTAGACATGGTGGGCCCGCTGAAGAAATCATCACCCGGAGGGCACACTCACCTCCTGGTTGCAGTCGACAAGTTCACTAAGTGGATTGAAGCCGCACCCATCACAAGTCCGACTGCATCAACAGTGGTCAACTTCATCAGGTCCATCATCTTCAGGTTCGGAGTGCCGAACGGGATCTTTACAGACAACGGCTCGAACTTCACAGCCGAAGAATTCAAAGACTTCTGCTCAGATCAAGGTATCAAACTCTGCTATGCATCCGTCTCACACCCGCAATCCAGTGGGCAAGTAGAGAAGGCCAACGGTTTAGTCTGCAGCGGCATCAAGAAGCGACGGCGTGTGCCACTCAGGCGTGCGGCGGGCGCATGGGTCAAAGAACTACCGTCAGTCCTCTGGAGTCTGCGAACCACGCCTAACAGATCCACCCAGTACACTCCATTCTTCATGGTGTACGGTGCAGAAGCAGTCCTACCCCGCGACATCAAGTTTGACGCACCACGGGTGGTCTCCTACGACGAGTCAGATGCAAAAGAGGCACTCGAAGACAGCATGGACATATTGGACGACGCACGCGACATCGCTCTGGCGCGATCAGCCGTATACCAGCAAGATCTGCGCAACTATCACGGACGAAGATTGCGACTAAGGGCTTTCGTCGCAGGTGACCTGGTCCTTCGCCTCAAACAAAAAAAAGTGCACAAGCTCGCCTCCCCATGGGAGGGTCCGTACATCGTCACAGAGGTGATTGGCAACGGAGCATATCGCCTAAAGGACTCAAAGACAGGAGCAGCCTGCAGCAACCCGTGGAACATTGCACAACTCCGGCGGTTCTATGCTTAGTCGAATCAACCATTGTAACAAGGATAGCATGTCAAAGCGGCAGGTTTCAGACGCACTCTTTCCCTTACCAGGGTATCTGAGGGGACTGGAAGGGTTTTAATGAGGCGGCCTGTTCGCAGCAATCAATAAAGTGATTTGAAGAAAAAGCTGTTCACCTTACCTTCTCAATCAAGACAAACAAAAAATCCTAGGCCGCCACTCGATTTACTCGGGGGCTGCGCCACACAGGTTGAAATAAAGGCCTAGGCCGCCACTCGAACCACTCGGGGGCTGCGCCAAAACAGGCACAACTCAAAAATCCTAGCCTCTATCCGACTTACTCGGGAGATGCGCCACACAGGTTGAAATAAAAGTCTAGGCCGCCACTCGAACAAACTCGGGGGACTGCGCCAAACAGGCACAACACAAAATCCTAGGCCTCTACCCGACTTACTCGGGAGATGGGCCACACAGGTCAAGTCCAAAAATCCTAGGTCGCCACCCGACGCACTCGGGGGCTGCACCTCACAGGTCACACTTGAAAAGCCTAGGCCGCTACTTGAACCACTCGGGGGCTGCGCCAAACAGGCGCAACTCAAAAATCCTAGGCCTCTACCCGACTTACTCGGGAGATGCGCCGCACAGGTCAAGTCCAAAATCCTAGGTCGCCACCCGACGCACTCGGGGGGCTGCACCTCACAGGTCACACTTGAAAATTCCTAGGCCGCCACACGAATTACTCGGGGGCTGCGCCATACAGGCTTCACCAAAGAAATCCTAGGCCGCCACCCGAACTACTCGGGGGCTGCGCCATACAGGTCAAGTCCAAAACCCTAAATCGCCACCGGGTACAATCGGTAGCCGCGGTACACAGGTCTCACTTGAAAGAATCCTAGGACGCCACTCGACTCACTCGGGGGCTGCGCCACACAGGTTCACAACGCAGGCTTAGGCCATCACCCAAGGTACTCGGGGGCTAGCCACACAGGTCAAAACAGAAGCAAGTACTCACACAGTAATGAAAACAATTTCACTCGTTGCTCAAGAACTCTTCTAATTTCATATACTGTCATTTACATTGGCATAGTCGCCACATTGACTAACCCTATACAACAGAAGAAAACTACTCTCAGTCTGCAGGCTCGGCCTTCGGCGCCCCGAGTGGGCCTACAAGATGTTCGCTGTGCTTCTGCACATGCTCAATCATCTGGCGTGCAGCCGCCAGGGTATCGGCGTACTTGGCATCGCCAGGCACTCCACCCATCAGCCTCTCCAATGGAAGGTTAGGCTGATGCAGCCGAACGTACGCCAGAGCCGCATTCGCCCCGGCGACAAGCTGCGCGTGGACGATTTCCTTCAGAGCATCGCCGTCACGGAACCTCTCGAGCAAGGTGGACAGCCCATGCGGCTGCCCATTATGCGGGAAGTAGACGCGGTGGATGTGCCACAAGGTCTTCCGGCAATTCTCCAAGAGGACAGCCGCACGCCAGGTTCGGTCGAGCATGCGGGCAAGGATGCGCCCTCGCGACTTGTTCACCCAGAAATGGCGAGCTTCGTGGGAGTCGCCAGACGCCTCCCGGGTAACACGCTCTTCAACGCGGTCCCGCTCAGCCTCCCAATCTGGGTTCACGTCTGCATACACAAGCTAGAAGTCAGAACCAGCAAATTTCAACAAGGAAAGGCAGCCGCAGAAAGTACCAACCTTGAAGCTGCCGACTGATGAGATCGATCTCCCCAATCAGAAAATCTTTGCATTGGGAAAAACCCGCAGTCGAATGCGACCTGGAGCGCTGCAAGAGCAGCTCGGTATTCTTCAAGGTAGACTCAAGCTCAATCACCTTGTTCTTCAAGTAAGTGATTATGCGCTGGTCGTTCGAAATTCGCGGAGGGACCGGAGCAGCTTGGCGACGGCGAGCACCTGAAGAGGATCCATCGCCACTTGGACCAGCCGCAGAAGCAGACGACGTGCCGCCGAGCAAGTCAGTCTGTCATGAACGTGCAGAATCAATACAAATATACGACTGATCAGCATAGACAAATACGATAGGAGAAAACATTCAATTTCAGCCAGAGCATTGTCAAAGGCCAGAAGACCCAACAAAATATCGGTCGACAGCAATTACAAAGCAAAAGTTATCAGTACATGAAACTGTGACTGCTAAGCCCCTACAACTACTCCTGGGCAACAGACTCCGACTGCGAGCGACTCTTCCGAGCAGCACCCGACCCAGTCGCCTTGGCCAGCGCCCTCTCGAAGGTAGACACAAGCGTCGCAGCAAGCTGTGCAGCCCGCACTTTAACTCCACCCAAGGACGCGGTCCGGCCATCAGGCCTACGGGGGAAGCCGTTGACGACCTTCTCGAAGTCGCCCTGAATTTGGTGGCCTAGGAGGAGCTGGAAGGTGAGCTCGGAGCCGCGTACCGTCTGCGCCCGAGTGAAGTCGGCGAGGGTGGTCGCGTCATCCTCAAATGGAGCAGCAAGGGCGTCCACGGCAGTCGGCGGCGGGTCGCTTGGGAAGATGTTACGGTGCACCGTCGTGAGGGCTCCTGTCGACTTCTTCAGCGCATCTGTGGACTTCCTCAGAGCATCAGACGCATACGCGCAGACACGGTCCAGGAAGCCGACAGCCGTCGCCAAGTCGACGGTGTCACTCGACGAGCCCTCCTCAGGAGCTCCACCGCATGTCTCTGTGCAAAAAGGTCAAACATCAGACAAAGTCAAAAGCAACAACACAGTAGGCATCAAGCCGAAACTTACCCCCAAGAGCACCGGCGAGGGAAAGAAGGCGGTCGACTTGAGTCTTCTCTTGGTCAACCCGCATCCGCTCCTGCTCCTGGAACTCGTGGAGAGACTTCTCAAGCTCACCTTGACTCCGAATCTTCAACTCAAGCTCAGCAACCCGCTTATCGGCCTGGTCAAGGGAAGCGCGAAGCTGGTCCCTCTCCCTTTCCAGGCGAACGTAAGCAGCGGCTGCATCAAGTTGTTGGCGGTAGTATGGCTGAAACAAAAGCAAGATCTTAATAAAGCTGCGGGCGACTCTACTAGTCACCCACACCTTCGGGGGCTACTCCCATCGGGAGCGCTGATCGCGCACCCGATGAAAATTCAAGACTACAAGAACAAGTACAAAGGACTTACGTGGTCTAGAAGCTCGGCATCAACGGAAGGAGGCGGAGGAGCGCGACTCGAAGACGCGATGACAGCAGGTTGCGTGCGCTCCTCAACTGCCACCCGGGTCACCAGCTCGGTCGAAGGGGCGGATGTATGCTCCACCTCACGATGAGGAGAGTGGACATCGCCAGAACGACGGCTGCAGCAATAGTACAATGAACAACTGCAAGATTGGAACTACAAAAGATAACTCGAAGTCAACAAGGTACTAACCTGGTGGTCTCGAGTTCATCATCACTCCCCAGGGAGACAGACGACAGCCGCGCGAACGCGCGCGGTGGCGCGGAGCTGACAGGGGGAACAACCAGGGGCTCACTCCAGCCACCTGGTGACGGCACACCCGACGACGTCGCGACGACTTCCTCTGGATCAGCTTCCGCACCCCTCGCGGGCGACGAAGCACTCGCAGAGTCACCGCCGCTCCGGCGCTTCTGCCTCTTCCACGCGGGTTCCTCGTCATCATCATCATTGTCCGATTCGTCGTTGGGGGAGACAGCGGACGGAAGGTCATCATCATCCTCCTCCTCGACAAATTTCGCTCGTCGTCGGGTCCGTTCTCTGGGAGAGGAGGAAGGCTGATCAGCAGGGACCGACCCTGAAGCAAGTAGACGCAAGTCGAATCAAGAAGCACGAAATCAAGAAACAGAATAACAAGGAAAACAAGTCAAGAACTTACTTCAGGAACGGGGTTTGATGCCCCGTAAGCAGCAACGGGGCACTTGACGTTGCATGTATCCGCGACTCGAAGGTTGGTGATGGACCTCACCTTGGCTTCCACCTCCTCATCGTCAAGTGGCTCGGCGCTGACGCCCTCGACGGCCCACATCGGGTGGGGCCGAGCGCTGAGCGGCTGCACCCGAAGACGGAAGAAGGTGGCCATCAAGAAGACGCCACCCGCCTCGCGCCCAAGGGTCTTGGTGAGATCGCGCAGCAGGCCCAGCAGAGGCTGCACGGCTTCCTTCTCCCCCGCAGTCAGCGGGTGCGTCCAGGCTTGAGTCTTCCGTAGCCCGCGTCCGCTGTCGAATGCCACCAGGCCATCCTGGCTCGACTGGACGTAGAACCACTTCTTGCGCCACCCCTGGACGGAGTCCGACTTCTTCATCTGGAAGTACGCGGTGTCACCGCGCACTTGGATTCCGAAGCCGCCCACGGGGAATGGCAACCCGCTCTTCCCAACGTTCTTGCGAACGAGGAAGAGCGACTTCCACAGCGCCCAGTGGGGCGCGACACCCAAAAAGCACTCGCAAAGCACGATGAAGCCCACGATGCTCAAGACGCCATTGGAGGTCAGATCATGGATCTGAACCCCATAGGCATACAGGAGACCGCGCACAAAATCGTGCAAGGGGAACCCGAAGCCCCGCGGAAGGAAATCCACGAAGCATACGCGTTCCCCATCCCGGGGTGTGGGGTAAACTTCTTTGCCAGGAGCGCGTACCTGGACTTGATCAGCAGGCGGAAGAAGACCTTGAGCACGGAGGAGTTCGACCTCCGCCTTCTTCACCGACGACCTCTGCCAGTCGCCGTCGGGCTTCTTCATCAGCCCAGCTTCGTCGGCGGCGGCGGAGGAACCAACGGCACTCTTCGGCTTGCCCATGGCGTCGCAAGGCAGCGCAAGGTGCACGGACAAAAAACACGGAGCTCTGGTGAGGGCGAGAATGGCAGAAGGCAGAGGAAAGGAGGCGCGGCCGATTGGAGAAGGCGATGCCCTCGCGCTGCGGCGCAGTACTTATGCCTCAGCAAAATCAATCTCAGCCCTCCGTCGCGCAGCGGTTCAGAGCATCTTCATCCCGCCGTCCACGTGTCAAGCAAAGAGGCCAACCGTCGCCGCCAACTTCCTCCACTACGCACGAGAATCAAGGCGTCATCATCGTGCGCGAAAATTTCGCGCCCAATTCTGGAACGTGACAACTGCTGACCGCGGTCAGCGCTGCCAGTGGGCCCCGCAACGTCACGTCCCATCGGGCGCAGAGGCGTGCAAAGAAACGTCAGCAGCGACGTCATCAAGCCAACGGCTCCAAAAAACTAGACAGCGAGATAACTCGAAAGCAAGGTTCGAGTGGTAGGCTTCTAAGCTGAAACAACTGAAGACAATGCGCTGGTCAAGGAACCTGAAACGTCTATTCGGGTGACAAAGAAAGTCGAGTAAGCTCCCGCGGCCGAATCAGATCTACAAGTAAGCCAACAGACCAAATAGAAGCAAGCTTCACATGAAGAACAAGACAAAGTAATTCGACTGCAAAGGTTACTCCCATCGGGAGAGGCCTGTTCGACTGAAAGAATCGGGTTCAAGCTCAAGATCAAGCAATCCAATGGCGCGTCCAGGAGGAGGAAGTCCTTTGCCCGACGCTGCGCTTCGACCAAGCACTCGGGGGCTACTAACGTGGGGCTACCTTTCGACTAGCCCACCGTAAGGCTACCTGGGCCGCGCCAAGCATGGAAAGGCCCACAGAAGGCCCACTCGGGGTACCACGTATCCTAGTCCAACTCGGTTAGGTCTTGTAACCTGCCATATGTGTACCAACCGCCCGAGACCTGGCTACCTATAAAGCCAGGAGGGTTGCCCGTCATAGAGGACACACTCATAGCCACCACCACAAACCCTAGCGATATCGCAATCTCGCCATTGTAATCGCTACTCGCATCAATAATCAGACAAGCAGGAGTAGGGTGTTATTCTCCGGGAGCCTGAACCTGGGTAAAACCTTGCTTGTCAGCCGTCGTGATCACCAACACCTCTCTCTCTCCCCATCAATCAACCCGGGGTGCACAACCCTGGGATTTGCCGAGTTACCACCTCGTCAGGGTTTTCTGCAAAATCACCTTTAAACTGTTTTCTTCTTCCTCCGGCCAGAAAGCAGAGGAGCGTGTTGTCGCCGCTGCGCTGCCGTGCCTCGCTTCTCTTCGCTCTCCCGCGGTGATAAGGACGCCGAAGAGCCGTCCTCATCTCTCACATCATCCCTCACCCGCCCCATCTCTCTCTTTTCTCTTTATTCTCCACGAAAACCTAACCCTAGCTTCTCGGGCCGCCGCCGTGCGCCGGCGATAGGCGTCGATTCCGGCCATCCCTCGCCGTCTCGAGCATCTAGGAAGATCCGCCATGAAGCCTTCTCTCTTCCCCTCGAGCCGTTCGTGCGGAGGAGCTCGGAGTGCCGAGTATTGCGCCGTCTTCTTCAACTCCGGCCGCCAGCGTTCATGGATGAGTTCGTCGCCGTCCGGCATCCTATTTCTTCTCCGAGCGCTCCGGCGTCTTCCTGGTGAGCATACGGTCCAGATGGACCTTCTCTTCATCATTCCCGTGCCTTGCTCTAGCCAGCCGCCGTGGCCGCCGTCCGCCGCCGCGCAAAGGGTCGCCGCCGGTTACTCCGGTGACCATATGGTCCACCTCGACGCCCATTAGAGTCCCCGCAATGCTCCCGTTCAGCCACGCCACACACCACCCTCCAATTTGCACCGGATCGAGCAAATCGTGCTCAAATCCGTGGCAAGTTCATTGCTGATGTCATCATGATGTCAGCAGCCGAATTAATTATTTCTTTTAGTTATTTCCTGAAATGTTTAGTCTATGACATGTGGGACCCCTGTGTCAGACTTTTATTCTTTTAGGAAAATTCTGTAAATATTAAAACCCTGACATGTGGGCCCAACTTAATTTAATAATTGTAGAAATTGATTTAAATTGAATAAACTTTGAAAATTCATAACTAATTCATTTTAAATCGGAAAAATATAATCTTTATACCAAAATGATCAGAAAAATAAAATCTATATTTTTGTATCATTCTTATTTGTGTTTGAATAAAATTGTAACATAATAAAATTTGAAATAAAAAATCACATAATTTGTTTTTTAAATATGAAGTTATTTTGAAATGCTATTTTGGGTGCATTTCAAACTTCATTCAAATTATCTCACATGCATAACTTTAACTTTGGTAATGTGTTTTTAATGCAACATGAACTGCTTTTATTCAATAAATCTATTTTAAATGATAATTTATTTTAAAAAGAAAAATAATAAGAATTATTTTCATAATTTTGAAAATGAAATTACAAGCTTATGCAAGTTGTACTATTACTATTCAATTATCATTTCAAATAAATATGTTATAACAACACTTTGAACTACTAAGTCTTTTTAACTAAATGTTCCACATATATCATTTGTTACCTAACTCCTTTTCAATTATATTACGTGTAAGTAAAATAAGAAGGAACACAATCAAAAATTCATAACACCTAGATAGTAATACAACATGGTGTACTACTAAAACAAAAACATTCATTCATAAGAATAAAGCTAAGTTTTAGTTATAAGGGCCTAACTGAATTAAAATACTGTTCATAATGCAAAGTCTTGGGTAAAACACACAAAGAAGAATAAACATATAACTTTTCCCTCAACTACTTCATATAATACCAACGACTGTTTACATTCTTATGTTCTTCAAAAGTTATTCTTTTTGCCATCATGTAATTTAACACTAGCTCCCTACTTAATCAAAGTTCATACATGCTTTCCACCAACACAAGATGAACACAACCTAACACAATCATTTAATGTTATATGTGGTTTACTTTACTCTTAAGCTTAATATGATACATGAACATCAATGTTAAACAACTCATCTTGCTTGTGAAGTAAAGTTGAAGACCAAACAACGCTAAATGAAAACACCCAACTCAAACAACACACAACCTCCGAGAATGAGTTACGGGGTACTTTGTGATGCATCTCATACTTATGCATTAATCATGCTGCTTCTTTAAACATTAGTCCTTACCAGACCAATGATGTTGTTTTTAGACTTCTCGGAGTTTATATTATATCGAAGACCTTGGCTGCATAATCTTGCAGTCAAAAAGGCAAGTTCATTCCTTTTATTCATGTCCTCTTGAAGTATTTGCTAAGAAACTATTTTCAAAATGTTATTATTGCATATCACACAAAAAAGGCAGAAAACTTATTTTATAATAATATGACTATGGTTATCCACCAGTGAGGTGGTAATCTCATATGGCTGGCAGATGGGACCACGGTAAGAATGTTGTGGTGGAGGTTCCATTTGCATGGGAAAGTATCATCTATGACTTAACAATAAATGTCGCCAGAGATTCTTGCGCCGAATATTACGCGCAACCATGAGATCTGAAATGGGACGGAGAAGTCAGTTGTACCCTTTTCCTCTCGTACACCAATGGATGCATAGTACAAGCCAGGCGGTGGTAAATCCGCTCATGAGCTTGAGATGGCTCAGATAATAATCTCACCTTCGGGTTATGACTTCTAGCATCTATTGAAGGTTGGCTTCGGGACTAGCTTGGGACGGTGCCCACTGGTCAGCAAGTTTTAGCATGGGACGGTGCCCACTAGCTTGCAACCGGAGTAATGGGGGTGTGCGGGGATGGTGGAAAGGCGCAGTGATTGGCTTGGATTACTGACTGGGCCCCACACCAAGGAAGTGTGGACGGGAAGATCGCCCGGTTGTGCAACAAAGTCTTGATCTCTTATGGGTAAAGCAACGCACCTCTGTAGAGTATATGAATGTGACATGTTACTCCACGTTCCAGGATGGAACGACGAACGCAGCAGGAAAGGAGGCTCCTCAAAGCCCTAGCCCTGTGACTCCTGACGAGCATAGTCTTCGGAATAAAAGCAACCTTTTGAAGAAATGTTTTCGAAAACTTGCATTAGCCTACGACAATCCATTGTCCGTGGCTGTATATATACATCAAACTTCCCACCTTATATATATTGAACTTGCTGGGTAACGCTGTTACTCGCCCTTGCCTCTTAAACCCCTTCTTAGACATGAAGAGCTACGAAAAGGTAACATTGGAGGATAAACTCAAGATACCACAGAAGACAACTACATCGAGTTGAAGCAGTTGAAGGAAGACGGAGGAAAAATGAAGGTGTAGTGTAGAAGAGGACAGATTCCTAGTCATAGAACCTATCTCTGTAGGCGTTGCTATGGCGCAACCGCAAGCCTAGCCGTATTCGCAGTAGGCTTAGTATAGATCAGTTCCTCCGAGATTTTCCATTTGATGTTCTTTTATTAGGACCTTGCCTCATTGTTTCAAGGAGGTTCTAAAGATCTGTTGTTTTGGATCTTCTGTTTGTAATCTATAGTCATGCCTTGGACCTACGATGTTTCTGTTATACCACTCTGATGACGTAAGACTGGTGGACGGTGATCTATTGGTGCTATGTCAACGACTATAACATACTACACCATGCAGTGGTATGCTGGGTCTTCACAACATGGACCGTACACTTAGACCTTTCATTTCGGTATTAGGGGTGTTAGGGCATCCCAGCGGCCCGACACATTTGGACCGCAGACGTTTGATTCGGTCTGATTTTGACCGGGACTCGAAAAACCCAGCCAGCAGCCCGACACAAAAAGATTGTGCTGTCTGCGGTGACCAAAATGCCGGCGCGTGGAACAGCCCCTCCCGTCCCATGCGCGAGAAGAGGGTGGCAGGAAACAACTTCATAAGCGGGAACACGGGGAACGACAGGCGGGAGCCGACGCGGCAGGACCTGGCAGCATTCTACCGCAGACATTGATAGTGACCTAATTTGCGTCGGACCGTTTGGCCACTCTCGACGCAAAGCGGATAACAGACAAAAAAACTGATTTTCTGTCCAATGTGTGACGCAAACAACACAAACGAATCAAAACGGATACAATTTAAACCTAGAATACGCCGTTGAAGATGCTGAGTGGAGTACTCAATCTGTGGAATCAGCCCATCATGGGAGAAATGGAACGACGAGTTGACCCGGATTGCGGACGTTGCGACGGGAAATGTTCGTCTCGGTGCGAGCTCCCTTCCCCTCCGGATTCCTTGGTTCTTACACCCGTTGACGGCAGCTGGACGCACGCAAGCAAGGTTTGCTGCTAGGTAAGGTTCGATGATCTCCTCTTTCCCCGATTGCAGATTCAGATTACTGCGATTTCAAGACAAATCCTTGTGATGCAGAGGTGATGGCACGGACGATGGGGATGGGGGCCTCCGGCAAACGGCCCGTCGCCAACGCCGACAGGCTAAGCGACCTCCCTGATGCTCTCATCCACCATATCATGTCCTTCCTCACGGATTCACGGCTCGGGAGGCCGTGCAGACGTGCGTGCTGTCACGGAGGTGGGAGGAGCTCTGGTGCTCCATGCCTTGCATCAACATCGACCAGCGGGAGTTCCCCGACACCGTCACGGGCTTCGAGGACGACGAGTATGAGGATCTGGATGAGGAGGTCGTTAATGGCTCCGCTAGGTTTGAGGATTTCGTCACCAATCTGCTCATGTTTCACAGCGCGCCTACGCTGGATGCGTTCCGGTTTCATCTTCATCTTATTGACAAGCCTAATCTCGTCGACCGGTGGCTACGCCGTGGCTTCAAGCGCTGCCCCAAGGTGTTGGAGATCCATTCGACTTACTATTACTGTTGCAAATTACCACGCTTGGGTTCCGCTTCTTCACACCTAAACAGGCTGCATCTTACTGGATCTACTTTGGACAGTACTTTCACGCAGCAGCTTCGATCTAACTGCCCGGTCCTGACTGATTTGGATCTCAAGAGGTGTAGGCTTCACGACAACGCAGAGATTTCATCTTGCACACTGAAGAACTTGACAATTGAGGATTGTACGACTGCTAATCCTAGTGCGTTGACTATCCAAGCTCCATCGCTTGCTTATCTGCAGCTGGTCATTACTGCTTTCAGTCAGAACTGGCAAGCTGTAGTAGTAAACGAGATGCCCTTCCTCATCAAAGCCACCATTTCTTTAACACCTTCAACAGCAATGTTGGCATGCAAGCTTCTTTTCAGCCTAATTTATGTCGAAGACTTAGAACTGACGGGTCTTCGTACTCTGGTATGTCGTTCTTTCTTGTTAATTTTTTCCCACGATATCCTGCCACCAGCCCTATCGATCAATGAATACTTGTGTTCAAGCTTGTAGTTTTTTGGTGCCATGTGAATTTTTAATATTTGCAATGAATAAGTAGATTTCAAAACCATTACTTCAATATGGTTACATTACACTTGTATTCATCATGTTAACTGGTCAATGTTTTGATTCCTTCATTCAGGCTAATTTACACATTGGATCGGGTACTTTCCGAGTGTTCCATAATGTTAGAACCTTACTGCTCGACAAATGTGATCAGAGTGACAACTGTGATATACTCGGATGCTTTCTGAACAATGCGCCTTGTTTAGAAAATCTTACTTTGCAACATTGCAAGGTACTTTCTTCATCTCTAACATGTTATATACTCTAGTTTTACCATCTTACAATTTGGCTGAATCCTTTTTACTACCTAAAGCTTCCAGAAGGTTCTAATAGAAGCGAAGTAGGAGAAAATAGCGAGATGACATTTTTAGAATGTCAGGACACAACATCTCTCCGGTGCCCAAGCTTAAAGAGGACTGAAATCAAATACAAGGAAGACGAGGATGTTCAAAAACTGTTTGACCTTTTGCTTGGCCTTTGGAGGAACCTACAAAAGAGTACCATTGTGATTAAGAAGGCCTGAAGAAGTTATTCCATGGTGCGACAATGTTCGACTGAAATGTAGCACATTCTGTCATTAGTTCTATATATTTTTCTTTTGGGCAAGGGCCATCTAAACAAGAATCTTCTAGTTGTTAGTTTATGGCTGCTGTTGCCATAAGATGACAATTTGGCATGCTTGGCTCGTAGCGTTAATAAAGATAATAAAGGGGGCACATTGAAGGTGTGGCACACTGGCTACGATCATGAACGGAAGAAACCAGCTTCCTCGAGAATTTGAATAAGCTTCTTCTTCAGAGGAGACAAGCATGTTATCGCTTAACTTGCCTTCAACCAGCTTACTCCATTTTTTTACTGATGTGCCATGGGTCTCCGATTAGCTGCTCACTAAATGAATTTTTTTCATTGTTACAACTTACAAGGTTCAAAACGTTAAATTTTGGGCTTCTGTCAATTTCTGTTGAAAAGAGCTATATGACCGGAATATCTGTTGATATATTACAAGTTTGTGACACTTATAAATGACAATAAATGCAAGTAGCCAGCCCGTCCTGATATATCAGCCTATGAAAATGATACTCCATGATACCCTAAGTTTGACCTTGACTAAACCTTGACAAAGTTTGGTCAAACTTAACAAAGTTTGACCTTGACTAAACCTAGAACGTAAACTAAATTGAAACCGAGGGAGTACCTACAACCATGATACCCTATTCCTGATTCTAAACGAGGCTACAAGGCCCCAACCGCCACACTAAAACTTCTAAGCATGTCACCGCTACATTTGTGACAATGTCAATATGAATTGGGAATTAAATGTTGCAACTGAAAAAAGAACTAGGTCAAGGTAAGTACCAAAAGATAAGTACAACTGAAATAAGAACTAAAAGATAAGTCAAGGTTTCTGAGCATACAAGGCCCAGAGGATGCAACAACCACAAATGCTGCAAGCGGTAACAACACTAGCACAAGGTTCATGTCTTTCAACGAATTTAGACGTTACAGGCAAACAGTTCATCTTCAAGTGACCAGCATGAATTGTTTAATACTACAGTTCGCCATACATAGAGGATTGCTTCGGGGTGCATATTTTCTGCTCATAACTTGCTGAAACTTTTGCCATCAGAAACATGACTTACATAACGATGCACTTGTTCTCGTACATACTTTTGTAGTTGTCCTTTTCTGCATTAGCCTTCTCTAGGCTCTCCATGAGCCTCTTGATCTCCTTTTCAGAGCCCAATATCGCTTCCTGCCTAGCTTTCTCAAGTTCCTCTTTGAGTTTGTTAATCCCCTCTTTATGCTCAAAATATGCTTTTCATCATCTATCTTCCTCAAATTCTCTGCATTTGCAATTTCATGTAGAACATTATCATGCTCTTTTTTAGATTTTTTTCTGGACTCTCCCGGAGCCTCCTAATCTCCTCTTCGGTACTATTCATATTTTCATCAACTTATTAATGATACAAATGAAATTAGATGGTTCATTGATAGAAATCACATCTAACATGATTAGAATTGATTTATTCAGATCAGAAAATAAAGCTAGAACAGTAGATCTCTCATAAGGATGATAAAGTTATCATAAGTGTATGCACATTTATACTTGAACAGTACTAATTTTATTTATCCAAAGGACGACATTATGAATGTATGGTACAACCGATTAACATAAGTAATTATTTTTGGCAAAAATGTCTAAAACATAAACTAGACGTTACACAACACTAAAAAAATAGTGGACAATTGATCTCATGTGTAGCATATCTCCTACCGTCTTGGTGATTTGTGTCAGCTGTTCATAGACCTTTTCTGCAGAAAATCCATCAACACTAGTCTCGTCCTGTCTGTAATGTGATTCCTGAAATCAAGGCAACAAATTTACAGGTGAGGAATCAACGAGGGCCATCTATCAAAAGTAAATACGACTACAAGCTCAAATCACCTGAATTGGAGAGAACGTCCGGTAGGAAAATGCTTTGCCATAATTGATTGATATAACAGAGTCAACTACATCAAGCAACTTGTTGCGTTGCATAGTACGGTGCTCCATATTACTGGTCTTGTTGTCAAACAGAACAACCCTATTTTGACATAGCTTTATCATATCCTGTAAAAAATAGGATATAAATGTAAGCTACAAAAAAGAACACTGCTAGTGATACTAATACTAATAATAGACGATAGCCATCCACTTGACACAACGAAATGAAAAGCAGTTTGAAAGACTTATATGATATAGTAGACCTTGAGATATGCAGGGGATTTCCCGGCTAGCATTTTCTTCCAAGCAATCTCGTCCCCAACTAGATCCCCACGTGTGAAAACTAATATAATGTGGTCAAGGATTTTATCACCAAAAAAGAGTTTAATCGCCTCAACAGTCTTCTCCTCTTCGCAAGAAAATCGTGATTCAGCTGAGAACACCATAAGCATAGCATGTACACCATGCTTACTAATCTCCATACACTTGACGATCTCTTTACGTGTGTCTTCAATCGAAATTTCCATGTCAAATAAGCCTATAAAAATGGGGAGTGTTATAACTGAGCTCCAATTAAGCGATGCATATGTGCAGTTGATTATATGCATCATTAACCAAGTAATTTAGAAGTAAGTAAATACTTGCAAATTTGCATTACAAAAAGGTGTAGCAGTGTTTCTGTACAATGGGAGGACACTTCCCTCACATCAGGGATGATACAGTAAAAGAACAAAGAAAATTTGCAGCAAAATGGGGAAGCATTGTCACCAAACAAACATGATTGTGCGTACACATAAATAACTTCTGAAGTGGCTTTTTACAGGATACTGGGTATAAGCCAGAAATTTCACAAATTTGTGAAATGCTACAATCTGTGAGTATATTTAATGATTGAACTGTGTAATACTTGAGTTGGCTGTATTTTTTGGTACACAATATATTATTTTGTCTCTTTTGCTTTTGATAATGGTGGAACTTCTAGGTGTTATCTGAGCTGACATCGAATTTTTTTTGAAAATTTATTTTGATGGTAGTTCATTAACAAAATCAAGCCAGCATTGAATTTGACAATGTAGAATATACAACTTCAATGCATAATCGCGACAAGAGGTTCATGTTCAAGCAATTTAAGAAACCCTAGACTAACGCAGAAGCAGAGAGATCGCTTGGTGGGATGCTTCGACATCCTTAATCAATTTAGCTGGGGATTATTGCCTGGAGTGTCAATGACGTTGACGGTGCGGATAACACCACCATCATGGAACGTCGCGCTACTTTTCTGGCAAGTTTCAGTGACGCTAACATAGGAGAGCTCTGGCGCAAACGCTTCATTTCCGAGGATGCAATTTGCGGTGGCGCTCTTCCCGGTACCAATTTTCCCGACGAGAGCAAGCGTAACCTCGGCAAGGGGAGGGCAGGGCAGCACCGCCCAGTCGCCGTCGCTATCCTTGCCCCCACCGCCCATGATGAATCGATACGATGAATCGCCGGTGATCTGACGAGAAAATAAATATTGCCAAGCGGCCAATGTGTTTAGAAACGCAAATAATGGATCAAAGATTACACCAAAAATTAAAACGAAGATATGGATATGGAGATAAAGCAGAGGATAGTTGCCTGCGCAGCAACTGCACACAGGGGCCTCGCCTTCACAAGAGCTTCTGCAGACAGTACGCGCGGAGTGGGGAGTGGAGTTGAGACGCGAGACGGCATGGGAAGAAGAGCGGAGAGGATAAATAGTAGGAGGGTATTCGCTTTGGGGCCTGCTGAGCGTTCCCCGGGGATCCGGGGCGAAAATCCTCCCCCTCCCCGTGTTGACACGTGCCCCCTCCCTTCCCCGCCAAATCCCTCTAGATCCCGCTTTTGTTTATAATGCAGTTAAACGGTTTGACCGAAATAAAAAAATTGTACTATTGAAGTAAAAAAATATTTTCCGTCAAAAATCATATACCAGATCCCACTTTTGCTTCCGATGAAACGGTTCGCCCGAAATAAAAAATTGTACTATTGAAGCAAAAAATTATTTTCCATAAAAAATCACGTACCAGATCCTGCTTTTGCTTCCGATGCAGCAAAACGGTTCGATTGAAAATAAAATTTATACTATTGAAGCAAAAAATTATTTTCCATCAAAAATCAAGTAATGGTTTTATGAAGCAAAAACGGGTTATTTCTGATAAGAATTGTGTACTATTGTAGCAAAAAGTCTAATTTCCTCTCAAAACTCACAAAATGTTTCTATGGAGCAAAAAAGTTTATTTGCAACAAATTTTGTGTGCTGCTCGTACTAAAATGCTTAAATGGGGAAAAACAAAAGTTTTACTTGTAGCAAAAAAAATATTGTAGCAATTTTTTTGAAGCATTTTTTTTTGCTATTGTAGCAAAAAGTTTAATAGCAATTTTATTTTGTTATTGTAGCATCCCGCGTAGCCAAAATTTGTGCTATTGTAGCATCTTACGTGGGAAAATTGTGCTGCTGTAGTAGTATTAACTTTGGAGCACGTAGCAAAAATTGTGCTTTTTTTCTATTGAAGCATTCTCAGTGGGAATATTATGATATTGTAGTAATATTAATTTCGAAAACTTATGTAGCAAACTCATTATACTATTATAACAACACCACATAGGTATAAAAGCAACAAAATTGTTATATTACAGCAAAGTCGCCATTTTGCGGCAACACCGCCTCGTGCTCCCATGAGAGCAAAAGTGACGCTTCTCCGGCAGCACCACTTCCAATCGTCGGCAACAATGTCCCGTCGTCGGCAACATCGCCTCATGCTTCCATGACAGCAAATTGACCCTTCTTTGACGGCTCCACTTGCGGTTGCTGACGGCAACGCCATGCTGCCATGAGAGGAAAAGTCGCCCTTCTCCAGCAGCAACACTTCCGGTCATCGACAACAACGTCATGCTCCCATGAGAGCAAAGTCGCCCTTCTCCGGCAGCACCACTTCCGGTCGTCAGCAGCAACGACGTGCTCCCATGAGAGCAAAGTCGCCCTTCTCCGACAGCACCACTTACGGTCGTCGGTATCAACGCCGTGCTCCCATGAGAGCAAACTATTCTTTCTCGGACACGTCTAGCCAACGGCCGGCCGTTGGTTGGCTCATCTGAACGGCCCGCCTAAAAAGGAAAGTATTTGCCCCCGGTGCGGAAAAGGTTCACGAAAAATCAACTGACCACGAATCGTCGTCCACAGCTCAGCCCCGATCCACTCATACTTCCCCAGATCACACCCATTCCAGCATCGATCTCTTGCCGGCGGCGTGCTCCACCCGGCCTCCTGTCTCGGGACGACGACGTGCTCATCCCCGCCTCCATCTTCGGCCGCCCACGGCCCAAAGCCACCCTCCGCCATCGTCGTTCTCTTGCACCCTTGCACCTCCCGGCAAGCTTCAACGCCGCCAGTTCCATTGCTTTGTGCACAGCCTGCAGTCCTGACAGGCGAGATTGAACGCCACCGTCCATTTGCTCCACGCATGCTCTGGATTTCGGCCTCCAGGTCCGCCGCGAGCTCCCATCCACCCTAGCTTTCGGGAGGCCAAGCACTTTCGATTTCCTCCTCGACCTCTACGCCAACCGCTCCTCGGCCGAGAGATGAAGGTCGAGCAGCAGCCGGCGGCAGCCGGTCGATAAGCAGCACCGGAGTGGAATCACAACACCATCGGAGCTCCTCTCGGGTGAAACGAGGCAACTTCGATGTGCAAGGATGCAACTTTGTTGAGACATAATAAGCTAGATTCACAGCAACATTAAATCACAACACCATCAGGCAACTTTATAACATTATGAAACTCTACAAAAAAAGGCCTAAGCAATGATTTAAGTTGCCTAAAACACTCCAAATTTTACCTGAAAACACTAGTTAGTTGACCGAAACACTACAAAAATGTCTAAGCAAGGATTTAAATTTCCCCGAACCACTACTTAATTGCCAAAAATAATGATTAAATTTTCCTAAAACACTCCAAAGTTTGCAGATCACTACTTAGTTGAATGAAACACTACAAAAAAAAAGCCTAAGCAATGATTTAAGTTGCCTAAAACACTTCAAATGTTGCCTGAAAACACTAGTTACTTGCCCGGAACACTACAAAAATGCCTAAGCAAGGATTTAAAATTGCCCCGAACCACTAGCTAATTGCCAAAAACAATGGTCTAATTTGAAACACTCAGAAAGTTTACGTGAGATCACTACTTAGTTGAATGAAACGCTATAGAAAAATGCCTAAGCAATGACTTAAGATGCCTAAAACAATCCAAATATTGCGTGAAAAGACTACTTTGTTTCCCCAAAACACTACAAAAAGGCCTAAGCAAGGATTTAGAATTGCCTGAACAACTACTTAATTGCTTAAAACAATGGTTAAAGTTGCCTGAAACACTCCCAAAATTTCCTGAAATCACTAATTAGTTGCATGAAACACTCCACAAAAATTGCACTAGCTCTGCCCCTTATGCCTCTCTGGTCATGGACATACCAGGAGAAAATACATGTTGTTGCCTTTGTGAGCAGCAACATCGGCAACAGTTTTTGGAAGACTGATTCCTATTTGTTAGAGCTTCTTTGTGCCTTTGTGTGCTCCTAGTTTGAAGCCTTGTTGTGGTGTGCTAGAGGTGGTTGGGCTCTAGGCCAGTGCTGCTGCATTGTACAAGCTAGAGTCATCTCCGTATATGACCGCTGGCTAGAGTCATCGGAGAGATGAACTCACGGACGAACGAAACCAAAATCAGGTCGAGCCTGTAGATTTGTGAATGATCATATCTATAAAATCAAGCATGCAGCCAAACGAAATCAAATCAAACAGTTTGGGTGGAGCGGATATCAAATAAAGATGACAGGACGAGCATGCAAAACCTAGATAGAAATTAAAAGGCGTGGATCTATGGGGCGAAAATTCATGTACCAACTTCAAATCTCTTTATCTCTAGCTCATCGTGCGAGGGATCAAGATTATTCAGATACGGACCTAGTAGAAAATTGGTCGATTCCCTCAAGTGCAACACCTTCTCGTGCTTGCCCGTGACCGCCATGGCTGCTCCACCTCGTCGAACGGTACCTCCCCTTGCACCGCCTTGCTCTAGCTCGGAGACAATGGCAGTACACGGCGAATCTACACAGCCCGCCACTGCTCCTTCAAGGACCGGCCGGACAAAATCATGTACCTCCACTACGGTCCACCCAGCCGCCGCGATAGCAACGCCGCCGCGCAACACGCTCCCCCGAAGTTGATTCGAGATGGCGACCGCACCGTCGGGAGTGGGAGAGAGAGAACGGAGGGGGGCGATTTGGGGATAGGAACGGGGAATCGACTGCGAGTGCCGACAAAAAAGCACCTAATTCATTGTCGGGGCGACGCGCATCTTGACGCAACACGGTCGGCGTGCGCAAAGGCCGTTCGCTTCGACCAACCAGCGCGTGTGCGAGAATAAGCAATTGGGTTCTTTCTCGGCAGCAAACAAAAAATTCAAATAATGCAAAATCACATAACATTTGTAGCAGAAAAATTCATCCAATTATGCAAAATTTCATCCAGTGATGCAAAAATAACACAATGGCAGTGGCGCCTCCATGTTGCAAGGCCGCCGCCCAGGCGTGCTCTGTAGCAACGGCCAACGGGGACGGTCCCCCGGCATTGTGGTGGAGGTAGGCCTTGTCCCGGAAGAGCAGCACGACCCTAGCATCGTCCATGGCCCGGGCCAGCGCCTCCGCCTCGGCGCGTGCGGGCGGCCCCGGCCTCGACGCAGGCGTCAAGGAGCTCCCCGTAGCCGGAGCTTGAGCGCCTCCACGCCGATGAGCCGCACCAGCCTCCGCTGCCGTCACCTCGGCCTCAGGGCCTGGACGCGGCTGCGGGGGAGGCGGGGAAAAGAGGCGAAGGTGTCGCAAGGTGCAGGCCTAGGCATGGTCGGGTGGTAGGGGAGCCATCCCCGCGACGGCGGCGCGCAGGGGATACGTCCCTGGCAGCGGTGGCGCGATGGGGAGCCGTCCCCGCCGCGGCGGTGGCGCGTATGGGATCCATCTCCGGCAGCGGTGGCGCGACGGGGATCCGTCCCGACGGCGGCGACGCTTAGTGGAGGGCGGCGACCGGAATCGGAGGGCGACGGCCGGCGACAGCGCGCAAGGGTGACGTTGGAGGAGGCGGCCGGAAACGGTGGATGGCGATCTGTTTCTGTTTAGCGTGGAGAAGAAAACCAACGGGGAGAGGATAGCGATAAAGGAATGTGGTGGGACCAGAGGATTGCAAAAGCTGAACACGCGTCACGCGCTGGAGCCGGAGGACGCGACGCACCGATCCTCCGGGGGATCCCTATGATTTCCCTTCGCTTTGCTGCCTCGGAAGCTGAGAAGAAACCCAAACGGCCCAGGAAAATTGAATGCATCGCGAGTTCACGAGGAGCCGCCCGTTCCTCTTCCACGAGAAGATTGACGATCGGAATTGCTTTGCCTCCGACGAATTCCCGTCCGATAACTGTCCGACGGTACTACTATTGGTTAGTCAGGCAGCTAGCGCTCCTTCCCTCTCTTGTTTATGTATTTCTCCAATTTAGTCTTCTCTAAAACTAACTACGTATATGGGCTGCACACATCAAACATGTATTAAGCTAGTTTTTGCTGCCGATAAAACATATGTAAGCTAATTATACGTGACATATTCTACTGTTTACACGGTAGAAATAAGTCATAATCGACAATCTACTTTGGTGGTCACAATATTATTTGTCAGATTAAATTAGTCAAGACTGAGTTTATTTGTTATTTAGATTAATCTACTCAGGATTGATATTTAAATAGTTTTATTTTCCTTTTTAGCTTATCTGCTATTTTTAAAAAATATTAGAGCAAAATTAGCAAGAAACAAATAGTACGGACAAAATGGATCCGGCTATCGGCTAGACCGTCCGCGACCCTGGGTTCAAGGAGCGGTTGCCCCGGTCTATCATCTCTGTCATGTTGCATTTCATCGTCATATTGATTTGGTCCCGACATCTATTAGAGTGTCAGGTTTAGTCGTTATGATGATTTGGTAGTCGACTCGTGTGTGCGAGCAGTCTCAAGTACGACGTGGATTTCGTAGTGATGATGTGTGTTTGATTTCGTAGCCCCCGGGGCGTCACCACCGCCTTTCCTGGTCCGGCCCTCACAGTCGCGCCACGAGCCATCAGGGTCCCTCCCGAACCGCCCTCGTTGGAGAACGGCCAGCCCGCCACCACCACGGCAGACGCCTACGATGAAGGCGGCGAGGGGGAGGCCGGTTGGCGGCGGAGATGGGGGTGTCCCGACGTCGCCGCGGGAGGTGACACGGGAGCGAGAGAAGAAGGTTTACGGAATATGACCGATTTATGTTGTCTAGATTCATAACAATATAAATTTACACATACACAAAATGTATCTAGATATAAGTTTGAACATGTCATGTGAAAAAAGATAGGCTTTCACTCAGCCCCCGCGTCGCCCTCCTCTGGCGACACGGGGGGAACCCTAAATCGCCACCTCTAGGTCCACCTTGCACTGCCCTCCGCATCGCCGCCACCGGAGGGGGCGCCGGCAAAGCTGCGCGCTGCCCGGGGAAGGTGGCGGCGGGGCGGTTTCGTGGCACTCTGCTCTCTCCCGCTCGGTTTTCTCGGTCCTAGGAGCAGAACGGCGTCAGAGATTGCGCGGACGGGCGTGGCCGTGCGGGGCTGCGTGCGGCGGAGGTGGGCGGCGCTGGGGCTACGGGAGGCGGCCATGTCTTGGCCGCAGGCGGCGCACGTCGGCGGGGCCGCAGGTCAGGCCGGATATGGGCCCCGCGGGCCGGTTTGGGCTGCTGCTGTGACGTGGTGCGGGAGCTCGTCCCGGCGGCGAAGTTCTCCGGGCGTGGTGGTGGGTTGCTGCCCGGTGGTGTGCAGGGCGGTTGGAGACGCTCCCCGGGCGTGGGGGCTGGTACTGTAGCGTGCCTGCTCGGTCGAGGCGCATTGGTGATGACGGGGCGAGGGCGCGGACGCATGAGCTTTTCCTTCCGACGTGCTACGGCGCCCGGATGGTGTGGAAGGCGGGGCGGCGGCCCCGGAACGGAGACCTCTGCGGTGCGGCATGGAGGCCACGGCCATGGGCGCTATGGCCAACATGGCCGCTGGTCGAGCTCGGTGGACGGCGGTAGGGCGCACTACCTGTGGCGTTGCTCCCTTGCTTTGCAGTCGGGACGACCTCCGGGCGAAAGCTTTGCTCCGACTTGGTCGGAGCCGGCGACGGCGACGTTTTTCGGCGTCGTTTTCCCTCTTGGGGCGTCGCTGTGGAGTGCTTGTTCCCATCCGACGTGGGTGGTGCTAAGATTTATGGGTGAAAGCCTAAGCTCCATCGGGAGCGGGCGGCGGCGACGGACGCGTCGTTTCCTTGTTGGAAGCGCCGCCTTGGAAGTTCTTATCCCCTCACGGTGCGATGGGTTCGCAATGCTCGGGGAGGGTGGTTCTGTTGTCAGGGGAGCGGATGACCGGGGTGGCGGTGCGTCGAGACGGTGGTCTCGGTCTCCCACGCTACGGTGGTTCCATGAGGCGGAGTCGTTGTCTAGCGGGGGTTTAGGTGGTGACCTGGATGAAGACTGCATGGGCAGAGGGTTCGTCAATCTGACTGGATCACCTTCGGGCAATGCGAAAACCGATCTGGTTGCTACGCCAGGGCGGCCATGGGCGCTATGGCCAACATGGCCGCTGGTCGAGCTCGGTGGACGGCGGTAGGGCGCACTACCTGTGGCGTTGCTCCCTTGCTTTGCAGTCGGGACGACCTCCGGGCGAAAGCTTTGCTCCGACTTGGTCGGAGCCGGCGACGGCGACGTTTTTCGGCGTCGTTTTCCCTCTTGGGGCGTCGCTGTGGAGTGCTTGTTCCCATCCGACGTGGGTGGTGCTAAGATTTATGGGTGAAAGCCTAAGCTCCATCGGGAGCGGGCGGCGGCGACGGACGCGTCGTTTCCTTGTTGGAAGCGCCGCCTTGGAAGTTCTTATCCCCTCACGGTGCGATGGGTTCGCAATGCTCGGGGAGGGTGGTTCTGTTGTCAGGGGAGCGGATGACCGGGGTGGCGGTGCGTCGAGACGGTGGTCTCGGTCTCCCACGCTACGGTGGTTCCATGAGGCGGAGTCGTTGTCTAGCGGGGGTTTAGGTGGTGACCTGGATGAAGACTGCATGGGCAGAGGGTTCGTCAATCTGACTGGATCACCTTCGGGCAATGCGAAAACCGATCTGGTTGCTACGCCAGGGCGGCCATGGGCGCTATGGCCAACATGGCCGCTGGTCGAGCTCGGTGGACGGCGGTAGGGCGCACTACCTGTGGCGTTGCTCCCTTGCTTTGCAGTCGGGACGACCTTCGGGCGAAAGCTTTGCTCCGACTTGGTCGGAGCCGGCGACGGCGACGTTTTTCGGCGTCGTTTTCCCTCTTGGGGCGTCGCTGTGGAGTGCTTGTTCCCATCCGACGTGGGTGGTGCTAAGATTTATGGGTGAAAGCCTAAGCTCCATCGGGAGCGGGCGGCGGCGACGGACGCGTCGTTTCCTTGTTGGAAGCGCCGCCTTGGAAGTTCTTATCCCCTCACGGTGCGATGGGTTCGCAATGCTCGGGGAGGGTGGTTCTGTTGTCAGGGGAGCGGATGACCGGGGTGGCGGTGCGTCGAGACGGTGGTCTCGGTCTCCCACGCTACGGTGGTTCCATGAGGCGGAGTCGTTGTCTAGCGGGGGTTTAGGTGGTGACCTGGATGAAGACTGCATGGGCAGAGGGTTCGTCAATCTGACTGGATCACCTTCGGGCAATGCGAAAACCGATCTGGTTGCTACGCCAGGGCGGCGGCCCTGGAACATGGTGGTTTTGGTGGCAACCTGAATGTAGACTGCGTGGGTAGAGGGTTCGTCGACCATGACTGGATCACTTTCGATCTATGCGAAGATTGATCGGGTTGTTACGTCAGGGCGGCGGCCCCGAAACAGGTGGTGTGTGTTGTGGTGTTTGTTGACTTGGGTCGTGTGGGCGGCGAGTCGATTCGTTTGTGTTATTCTTTTGGACAGATTGTATGGTTGTTAGACCTGGTTTCCATTATAAACTGGGTCAACTCTTTCTATCTATTCGGACGGTCGATACGACCAACTTATATCTAAAAAAACATAGGTGAGGCATTAGAGCTAGCTTTAGTGAGAAAGAAGATAAACTATGTTAGCTGACTAACCTGCACCTACAGAGTTTTTTTTTTTGAACTAACACGTACGGGAGTTGGAGTCGTCAAACGATCGATCCAAGCTAGGCAAAAATGGGTCGTCCGCGCGTGAGAAGATTGCTGGCACATAACGATCGGACGCATATCGGATGGGTTTCGTCGGACTTACAGCAGTGCCGCTGGGAAATGCATTAGCCAGTGTCAAAATTATGCCCATGTTTCCTTTCTCAAAACATCGAAAAGATAAAAACTTATCGGGGTATAAATAATTAAATATAGATGTTCTCAGTATCACAGACCCCATTTAAATACATTTTCTCTAATGAGATGTATGTGAACGGCCAATTGGGTAGTTTGACATACTCCAAATGTAAGAAAAAAATCAATAAAAGGAGATCAGACTAATTATAGTGGGAGTAAGACTAGTCATAGTGGGAAGTATCATAGAGTGGTATCATGTTTATTATACTAGTCTATGTTAATATCTCAATAGTGGGAAGTATCATATGAGTGGTATCATATAGTTATGCATTTATTAGCCTATAAACTCATCTTATCTTGGAATCCGCTATGTTACGGTATCTACCTATGATACCATCATCACGTCTCTCTTCATTAAATATTTACCACATCACTATTTTTGCATACGTGGCACTTATGATACTACCTATGTTACTCCCACTATGACTTGTCTAACATATGTAGTATCATGCATGCCAAGTTAGCAAAACGCTGACGTGTCACTGCTATTAATGATAAAAGATATGGTAGAGGTATCATAAGAGCAAGTCTAAGGCATGTGCCACATCATTTAAATCCTACTCCATCCCTCCATTCTAAATTAATTGACTCAGATTTAGTACAACTTACACTAAATTTGAGTCAATTAATTCGGAACGGACGGAGTACTTGGTAGAGAGAAGAGATGAGAGAGTGGAGCGGGCGCTGATGCAATCGCCCGATTACAGCACAAGAAAAGACGAAAAGCAGCGACTTGCAACTCATGATGCTAGCGCTAGCCAATTGCATGCATCCTAGCCAACTAAATTAATACTTTGAAGCCTGTCCTACAGCTGATAACTCTTGTTGTGAATGGAATGAAATTCTTGCTTTATTGATCGGGTCCGGAGGCTATTTATACAGAGAGATACAAGGGGTGTGACTGTTCGCAAGGGATGTAACTGTTCGCAATTTCGGTAACTACAGGAAAAGGAAGGGACGCGTTCGTACGGACACATGCGTCCATACGATTGGGCAACAGTAGCTGCATGATCTATTCCCAACAATCCTATTATATTGCTTGGCTATGTGATGACGCTTAGGTGACATGGCATGGCTTTAGAGACGGCCGTCGGTGGTGTTATTATCCTTACTCTAAGTAGATAACGTAACATAACATATTCCAATACATAATAAGTGTACAAGATAATAAATGCAATGTTGTATGATATCACCATATTATATACTATTGTATGATACTTTCCACTATGACTTAAACTCAAAAGTTTTATCCATACGAACAAGAGTTCACACCGTGACTCTATATTTGAACATAATTGCATAAGCCAAAGAAGAAGAAAAAGTCGACACAATAAAAGTACACAAATGACTTATAAAAGTTCCTAATGTACCGGAGGCTGATCCATCGTTGTTGGGGAAAAAATACCCCTCCTCTTATTCATTACAGAGCTACCTAAACATGCCACTGTTGTCCAAACATTTTCTAAGACAAATATACCAGCGGGCGGAAAATTCTGTAAATATTTTATTATGTAAATAAAGGCGTATAAGACTCTAAAAATATGAAGTTGTCTGCAGAAATATGGAATATTCAATTGATCATAATTGTCGAAAGGATTACATAATAAGGATTACATATTTGTAAATGCATCACATGGTTTTTCTTTTTCAGAGACATTTATATTTCAGTTGTTTTTTTCACTCACTCTTTTGAATGAATAGGTGCTCGCTACATGGAATCCACCGGGAGTTTGCTATTATCATGAAAATTCCAGGGAATTTGTTATTCCCTGCCGTCAATTGACTATTGTCAACCACTCAAGAAGAGCATTTGTGTCACAAGCCAATCTGACTACATCTTTCTCCAGCATCACACTTGGTTGAGTTGTTTTCATTACCATATCATATTACATTCTAGTGACAGAGATAATTGGACTTAGGGTTTCAAAAGGCCACCAATTTATTCTTTTGGCACAGACCTATCAATATTCAGTACGTATTAGGTAACAGTGTAAAATATAGCATCGATTGGGAAGTTCAAGCGAGTTAAGCGACTTTCTGACCGGTGAACCTCGGTGAGAGGCTTTCGTGGCATGAAGAAATGGTTAACGGAGACATACATTAGACTATTATAAATGCTGTTTTTGGCAAAATTACACAAAAGGGAGCCCATTATCAGCTCATCTCTCAAGTAAAAACAAATTAAAAATCTTTACCGGATGCTACTCATCACACTCGAGTATATGTATCTATCTTAATCCTTTTGATAAGTAAGAGTTTTAAACTCAACGACGAGGTGAATGTGTCGATAAGTGGATTTCAGCAAGATTTCGCTATAAATAATTAAGGTGATTTTATAGGTCGTTTTATAGCAAAAAAAGTAAATAGCAAGTAAATAAAAGCAACAAAGTAAGAGTTCAGCGAGTGGCTCCACCCTTATCTGAGCAAAAGACAAGTCAGATGTGAGACTAATGATGGCTAAAATGTCAACTCGGATGTGAGACTAATGATGGCTAAAGTGTTCGCGAGGAAACACCGGCAAATTGGCAAATTGTATTTATCTTGGAAGTTTGGGTTTTTATTTAATTTATAGGATTTTACAAATTATAATGTTCATGCTATGTGGATCTAAGGAATGAGATCACATAAATTCATATACGAGTACATTCGAAGTTCAGTAATTTCAGGCAAGAGGGTAGACCTGTGGCATTAGCTATACAGGCAGTGGTCGAACCGACCTTTTTTTCTCTCTTGCACTCATGTCACCCCCGTGGTGACGGAGCTCCGCCCCCTTTCCCGCCCCAGCTCCCCTCCTCAAGTCCCTCCCCAGTCGCTTCATACGCGGCGGCTCCCAAGTTTTCCAAATGAGATTCCAATACAAACATGTCAGGACTCAGGACAAACTAACTTTTGATTGCCCAAACTTCAAGTTCAACGACGTTCAGATATTATTTGACCTGAATGTCAATTGGCGTAACCTACAGCAGCTACTATTCTGGTCAACAAAGCTTGAACAAACTATTCCCAGCCAATTCTGCATTTCTATTTTCATTTCAGGTTAATCCTCAAACGTTGCGTGCCCCATGCCATTTTCTGTTTAACGCCTATTCTGTTTACATGAAATAAAAATCACCCACAAGTAGCTCATTCTTGATGTACATTATGGTAGTCTTGCCGTACAAAATGGTTTTGAGGAAACTTCGCTCATGTTATGCTAAGATTAACAGGGAGAAAATCAAGATAAAATTATGCAATGGAATGCTGAATATTGTTAAGAAAAAATAGTAAAATAATTTTAATATTATTATTGCTGTTCAGACAAAGTGCCAACTTCAAATCTTCTATTTCCCTGAAACAGACATTTATCTAAAGTTTTCGGCTCATTTTTTTAAAATAATACATTTTTATTGGAAATTCGGGAAATATTGCGCAAATCTTGCATTTTTCAAAAATATTGCGCCTCGGCCTTGAGTTGGCCGAGCAGGCCTCGTCGGTCCACAGGAAGCCGAGCAGGCCCTGTCGGCCAGCAGGAGGCCGAGCAGCCCTCGTCGGCCAGGAGAAGGCCGAGCAGGTGGTGTGCCAGGCACGGGCTTTGGGCCGATTGCCTGATCAGCGTCGAGTGGAGGCAGTTCGGCCACGTCAGGGCCGAATACCTAATCGGCCTCCTCCGAGCCGACGAGGTCGGATTAAGAAGACCGCGTGCGGCCTCTTCTTCTTCCTCCCGTCGCGGCTCCTCTCTCCTCTCTCTCTCTCTCCTGTTCGTCCCAAACGAAAAACCAGCACCGTTTTACACCGTCTAGCCACTAGAAATTAGTCCTAGGTTGTTACTAAGGTTGTGGGGTGCCCGATCTATCATGGGGTAGGCTGTGGAGGCGAGTTGGTGACGGTTGGAGATTCGGTTTCGAAGATGTTCGTGCTCGTGGTGGTGCTCCGGTGGTGGAGGCTCGGGGTGCTCCGGTGGTGGAGGGTCGGGCTGCTGCGGTGGTGCTGCTGTCACGCTTCAAGGGTACGTGACTACTCATACATTAGGGTTAGGGTTTGTGTTATTTAGATTAGGGTTAGTGTGTTGTTAGTATGGTAGGATTTTTAGTTCGCCCGGATGGATTCGTAGTATGTTAGTATTTGTAGTTGGTATTGTATTAGTTTATGATTCCCGTTTGCAATAACTTTACGTCAAGTTTTGATTAGATCATTTAGTTGTTTCAGTATAATTAATGGGACGGTCGTATTAATATTTGATACATTTTAAAATTTTACTAGGTGAGAAAAATGTCGGATATAGTAAAATTTGTTTTCTACTACGGTGACGGTTCAGTACAACAAAATGAAGATGAGATGGACCTGAGTCAGTTTCAGCACATCGAGTTGGATCTGACTGCACCTGAAAATTGGTCTGTTAGTCAGTTAAAATATTGGTTGGCAGAGTGTTTGTGATTAAATACAGAAACACACACTGTCGGGGTGCACGCGTTATAGTCTAGATCCAGTAAAAAAAATTGGTACACTCTGAGGCCGATTGATCGGGATTCTCAGTGGGTCAACTGGTTGCAAGGTTGCAAAAACAGGGGAAGCCACCAGTTGCCTTGTTGCTTCCTGTTGTTAAGGAGGTAAATGTCAATCCTCCTAAAGGCGAGGGTGGGCACGATCCAGGGCAGAGCAGTGCAGCAACCATGGAAATTGAACATGATGGCAGCTATGGTTATGATGGAGGCAGTGGTTATGAATCAGGGTAGAGTAGTATGGTTGGAGGGCACGGTGAAAATGTGGAGGCAGATGGGGATGAGGAAGATGGCCGAATGCAGAACGATCTGGCATGACTCTGGACGATGGTCATGATTCTTCCTGGCAATATCACTAGAGCAGCATGGCTGTGGGAGCAATGTACGCTGACGTTCTCCCACATGCTGCACGACGGCCACCGCATCCGTCCACGCAGCTGCCTCAACGGCGGGCACGGCGTAACGTGCAGCCACCTCCAGAGGCACACCGACAGCACCCGCGTCCACGTGTCGCACCACCTCCACCTGACCAGCCTGGAGGTTCGGGCTGACAGCAGCAGAGTTACCACCCGGGGGGGCTATCAGCAGAGCCCCGATGGGGGCTACCAGCAGGGGGCATACCAGTAGAGCCCCACTGGGGGCTACCAGCAGCGACCCTCTTCGGATTACCACCAGACCCCCAGGACCGGCTTCCAGCCTCGTCCACCACAAGGTATGTCGATTCGTACTACTACATTCTCATGTATTCAAACTATTTACAAAATAACATGTTACATAAAATTTCTCGATTCTATCACAATTCGACTTTGACTTGGTGCCTATTATCTCCGAGCATTACTCGGGTGCGTCGGGTTGGACGAGTCAGCAGGACGTGTTTCCCGATGCGGATGCGGACACCCAGTGGCTCAACATGTACAACAACACTCCTCCTCCACCCCCCACACAGGATACACATCAGGCAGATGACGGGTCTTTGCTTCCTCCACGAGTCACCCCACCCCATCGGTTAGGATGGAGCACTCCTCAGCCACACCCGCCACGTCGTGGCAGAGGCGATGACTGAGACTCTACTTAATTATGTACCACAGACGTATGTTTGCTATTTTCCATGTACCGTAAGACCTATGTATGAGACATATGTATGCTACTTTCTTTTCCTGTGGGCGCGAAACGGGGATGAAAAACAGCCCATGCAAACGTCGGCTTTCCCTCGGCCGACAGGGACAGCTCGGTCTCCTCCCAGCCGACTAGAGCCATGCAGGCCGTGGCAGGCGCCTGCACGCGCGCAGATGCGGCCGACGGCCCTGGTCGGCTTTCCCGGGGCCGACAGGGCCTGATCGGCTTCCTGAAGGCCGACGAGGCCTGCTCGGCCTACTCATAGCCGAGGCTGTAATATTTTTGAAAAATGCCGAATTTCCAATAAAATATGTATTATTTAAAAAAAATAGCCAAGTTTTCGTACCACAGAACAATCATGTATGCTAACCCTTTGGCACAGGACTACCTTGCCACAACAATGTAGCACATCAAAATTATTAATTATATGAGGTTCCTGTCTTCAGTTTAGCAGTTTCTCAGTCTCCTTTTCGAATCTTAATATAGCTTCTGCCACCCTTTTGTCCGCCTCCAGCCTTGCTTTCTGCTCTTCCAAAAGCTGTTTTTCAAGCCAAGTGAATGTCCTATTAGGATTTTCCTCCACCTATTTAATCAAAAGGGCTAAGTCAGTTGTTTAAATTTAGTACACAACAGTAAGTTGTACTACAGTCGAAGTAAGTTGTACATTATAAATACTGCCTTTTTTCTTTTTTAAGGATACGTCCCAGCAGACGAATCGGTTTCAACAAGAAAAGGCCAAGCGGCCAATACAACGCATATTTTGGCACATGCGCCGAAAAAAAAACGCCATCCACCAAAAAAGAAACCGGATCACTCGCCCACCCTCCACCTCTCTACGGGTCCTAAGACACCCCTAAACAAACCTGCCGCCCTCCAAAGGTCCGTCTCTGCTACAACCATCCCGATTGCGGTCTCCACCGAAGGCGTCTGGCCTTGAAAGACCACATTGTTCCTGTGCTTCCAGAGGCTCCAACAGATTAAGGCCATCGCTGTCCACAGGTCTTTGCTATTCCTACCACCGACCTCCTTAGATGAGAGCCACTCCATCAGTCGTAAAATAACTAAGTGATCAATAATAATTTCAAAAGCTCTTTACAATATGTTACTATGTATACGTAAATCAAGTGGAATAAACTTCATGTCGGAGTAAACATTAATAGTTGGTTCCACGCTAGTTCACTCAAGGATGATTTAGCAGATATAAAGAATGTGAAGAAATCATTTGCGTATTGACTGTTCTCTAGATATAAGCATACTTGAACTGCGTGTGAATAAATATGTTGCCAGAATTCAGTGAACAATATCACATTTCTATGTTAGTAAATTCACTTTATATATTTTGTAAGATATTACCATCTTTGCAAACTGTGCAACACATTCATCGTATATCTCTTTCTTCAGTTTGAACCTCTCTTCTGTTGGATAATCCTCAACAATTATCTGTTTCCCGCTGTGCACTTTCTGTGAGAAGAGAAAAAATTCCCAAATGTGAAAACTTAAATTCCAAAGGATGCAACATGATCAAAAGTTAAAGCACCTTAGTTTGAGAGTTGTTGGAAAATGTGTTTCCATGGTTGCTTGATATCACTAATTCCACCGCATCAAGCAATTTTCTCAGTTGTATCAAACGGGGTGTTTTTTTTATTGCAGGAAAGATAGCTATGTGAAAAAGGTCTCGTCGTCTCGGTCGCTCTCGTGAGCGACCAGGCGACGCCGCCATCCCCGCCCTCCCCGCTTTCCCATCCTCCCTTTCCCCCCGCCGCCGCCGGCGTGCGCCGCCGGGCAAAGCCCGTGCGGTACCGGCGGCGGCGGGCCTTTTCCTTTCCCCTTCGTGTGGAGCTGGCGGCACGGGCCGCGGTGCAGGGTGGCGTGCTTGGCGAGGGGCACGGCGGCGTGGTGGCTTCGCCCGGTGCTCGCGGGCCGTTGGCAGCGGCGGCTGCTGCCCTCGGTGGCGCTGGCTCTCCCTCCATCCCACGGCGAGGCGCAGCTAGGAGACGACATCGACGGGCGGAGGTGCGTGGGGCTGAGTTTCTGCGGGGACGGCCGGACCGCCGGACAGGCATGCGCAGGACGGCGCGGGCCGGATCTGGGGCCGATCTGGGCCTGGAGAGCTTCGGCCAGTTCAGCTGCTGGTGGCAACTCACAGCGGCGGCGGTAGTCTGGGAGGTGGCGGCGCGCCTCTCCTCTGACTGTCGCGCGGCTCGAGGCCGGGTGTGGACCAGGTGGGTCTATGCTTGGCAGCCACCGAATGCTCATACGCGTCTCCGTCTCGCTCGTCTTGCTGGACCAACAGGTGCTAGCTGTAGGTTGCAGGTACGAGTCTGGATGCCGGGGTGGCGGCCCTGGAAGTTGGTCTGCGCGGTCGGCTCTCCGGCGAGCAGCGTTGCGGCGGTGATGGCTCTACCCTTGGCTGTGTGGATGGCGAGGAGCGGGCGTCAGGGGATCCTGGCGTTGACGGTGCTTCGGCATAGGCGGCTCCCAGATTGTGCTTTGGAGGCTCGACTTGGTGACAACAGGCGGTCGAAGGTATCAGCTTGCGGTACAAGGTGGTTTTGGGCGAAAGCCCATCGCTTCGGCGGCGCGGCGGCGATGCCTACGGGTGTCGCTTCCCTCTTGGGGGTGTTGTTGTGGTTACCTTGTCTGCGATTGGGCTCCGGGTGAAAACCCTTGACCATTGGTCTCGACGGCGGTGGCGTGAGCCGTCGTCACCCTCCTAGGGGTGTCGTCGTGGAGCTCTGGTACTTGTTCCTCCGTTTTCATCGGTCGGCAAGTTTGGATCTTGTTCCGAGGGCAACCAGCACTGACGCGTGGCGTTCTTGGCGACTCCTATCTCATACACGTGACTTTGTCCTCAAGACGCTCCGTCCTCGATGTCCGCTGGTAGGATCGGCGCTCCACGGCCCGGAGCGAGAGGGCAGGCGGCCTTCTCCGGGGGACAACTTGGCGGGCTTGGTACGACTATGTCCGGTGTTTTCATATGGAGGCGCGGTGGCACCGATAGTTAGTAGTTTCGGTTGTGTCGGCAGGGTGTAAACACTCTTGTTCTTTTTTCCTATCTTTGATCTGCTTGTAAGAGGGGTCCCTCATCACTTTGTATCGGTTCGGCCGTGTGGCTTTATTTATAAAGCGGGGCGCAAGCCTGTTTCGTGTGAGTTGTACCAAACGGTTCTTCTTATTGCTTGTTTTATTGTCAAAGAGAACAACTCTGTTTTTACATAATTTTAACATGTCCTGAAAATAGAGAACACAAATATAAGCCACATTCCCACAAAAAAAGGCACATGCAAATACACACTGGATTCGTCACATCAAATGTAATTGGAATAATGGAAAATTTGACTATCCTTGTCTAAATTTGTGAAGTTTTGTTTAGATATGATATAGACCTGCAGATATGCTGGTGCACTGTCAGTTAGCTTTTTCATCCAACTGGTCTCCTCTCCCACTAGATCTCCATGCGTGAAAACTAAAATCATATGATCAATCACTTCATCACCAAGAAACATTTTAGTTGACTCTACTGTTTTCTCATCTTCACGAGAAAACCGACATGTAGCTGAAAAAACCATCAGTATCACATGTATCCCATCCTTAGCAGATTCTACTGTCCAGACATTTAATGATCTCTTTCTGGACATTTTCAGGTGTTGTGTCCGTATCAAATAAGCCTATAAACACAAAGGAATAACATTATAATTCATTTGTAATTAGGTAATGCAAGTGGACTTTTAAAATATGCATAGTTAAATAATATATAACTACAAATTAGTAACTTTAGTTACAGAGTTACTGTTTCTCCATCTTGGAAAACATAAAAATTCAGTAATGGCACGAAACAAATATAACTACAAAATTGGGTTACTTTGTATATTGTGTAATATACAAGCAGGATGATACCTTGTCAGGTTGCAGAGGGACCGAAAATATTTTCTATATGTAACATATTGATGGATTTTTCTCGAAAATAATAAATTGGAAGAAAATGCCTTAATTAAATAGATTTCTAGTTTTGAGGGTGTTGGAGAAGAATATTTTACAGGTATTGACCTGTGATATGCATGCATCATTTTTCTGGCTTCATTCTTTATTGCAGTGGATTTCTGACTAGTAAATCTTCGATTATTTTGATTTTGCTGATTGAAGTGTAACAATTATAAGTCTAGTGTGACAATTGAAATTTTTTCTTACCATACACTTAAGAATAATCACCTTAATACAAATGCAGTAGCTAGTACAGATTAAGACATACAGCGTGACAACCGAAACTGAACTCCTACAATTTTTTCCCATGAAATATTTCTAAATAGGTGTACTAGCCTAATCAAAACATAAAATTTCTATATCACAAAAATAGTATAAACAAGTTTTAACTTTTAACCCGTACATGGACCGACTGCCTCAGTTTTCAACAACATCAAGTTCAGAGTTCTTAATTACCCAGAGTGTCGATGATATTCAGGGTGCGAGCCGCACCGCCATCATGGAAGGTCCTGCTTCCCTTCTGGCAAGTTCCAGTTACGCCGCTGTAGGAGAATTCCGACGGAAATGCTTCCTTTCCAAGGATGCTGTTCGCGGTGGCGCTCTTTCCAGAACCGATCTTTCCGACGAGGGCAAGGGTAACTTCGGACAGAGCAGCGGAGGGCAGCACCCAGTCGGCGTCGTCGTCGTGGTGTCGGCCGTCACCGTCCATAAAGAACCAAGACTGTAAATGCCGAGAAAAACAGCGCATCATCAGAAACCAAAACGTCTGACCAGAATAAAAAGTAATATTAGTTTCACATCGGAACAAAAATTATCGTGATCCAATACAAGATTCCTGCCAAACAGATCGAGAATCTAACCAAGAACAACAGGCATGATAGAAAGGGGATTTCTCTTACCAGAGCAACAAAGACGGATGGAAATTAAGAGAGTATCGCTCGATCTGCACAGCGTGAGAAAACACTTTCCTTTCACAAGGAAAAACAGTAAGCTGCCAGAGCAAAGAGTAAGTTGAGGACTGGGATGCCGCAGGCAATGGAAGAGTGGAAAGACTGAAGGAGTGGAGCACATAAAATAGGAGGGGTAGTGGAGGCTGGGAGGGTGTTCACTGCCTCGGAAGGCGGAGACGAATGCCAAACGGCAGCAAAAATGAGTGCGTGCCTGGAAGTTCAGGAGGATGCCAGGTGGCCGAAGTCGCAGTTTTCTACCGTCTGACGCTTCTGCTTCATCTCCTACCAGAATTAAACTTCGGGGGTCCAGCTTCTCCGAAAAAACTCCATGTACAGTCGCACGTTTACGCACCAACAGATCAAGGCTTCTGTCTCGGCTCTCGGATACCTATTGTTCAAGACCAACATGTAACGCCCCGAGAATTTTCCTAATTTAGAAAATTGTTTGTTTTTCTGTTTTGCATCAACATGATATTATCATGCATCATTTGTATTTATCAATCTTATTTTAAATTATTGCATTTAAATTCAACTCCATTTAAATTCTTTTCCACTTTTAAATTCAAATGCCTTTTCAATTAAATTCAAATAAAGTTTCAAATTATTTATAAATAATCAAACCGGTAATTAATATGAATAATTTGAAACAATTAAAAATTGTTTAAAAGTTTTATTTATGTTTTCTTTTCTATTTTGTTCTAAATACTTAAAAACAGAAATGGATAAAAGTCACAGGGAGGAAAAATCTTTTCTGGGCCAAAAGCCCAGCAGTGTCCAACAGGCCGGCCCACCTTGCCCTTTCTTCTCCGTACGACCAAGCACGAGGACCTCGCTTTACAGGTCACGCCATGGCTGCCCCACCTCCCACCTGCTCCCCCTCTCCCTTAAAGCCCCCTCTCCCCCTGCCCTCCGAAACCCTAGCCGCCCCCTTCCTCCCCTTGCGCCGCCGCCGCCTCCCCTCTGCCTTTCCTCGATCCTCCTCCGTTTCTTCCCCCAAAAACTCACCGGAGCAACCACGACGTCCCCTGCTACTCCGGTGCCGTCGAAGCCCCGAGGAGGAGCCCCGAAGCACTGCATCCCCGTCGGCATCGTCTACGCGCCAGGAATTGGAGCCCGGATCGCCTAATTCGTCGCCCCCGTCCCCGTCTCCCTCGGCTCCGGCGGGCCTCCGCCGCGCGATTCCGGCGACCCGGACCTTCCTGCGCCTCCGCCTTTCGTCGACGAGCACCCCCAGGGTGAGCCGCCTCCCCGCCGCTTCTTTCCCCCTCCCGTTACGGTCCCGGTCGCTGTAGTTTAGGTTACGCTGCCGCCGGACACGGCCATGGCACGCCGCACCTTCCGAGCACCATCGCGAGCGCCTCGGGCCTTCTTCTTTGCGTCGGAGAGCAAAAATGGGTAGGCCGCACGCTCCCGCACCCACGGCACACACGCACGCGTCCCGCGCAACCCGTGGTCGTCGCCGGCGTCCGGTTTCAGTCCGCCGTGCGCGTGTGTCTCCGGCGATGTTCAGTTCCGTCAGGTTTTGGTCTCCGTTGGACACTTTAAAATCAGTGCTTTGCATAGCATGACAACAACACCAACCTGGACCTTTGGCTAGCGCAGCCGTGTTGTTCCCTCTGTTCTCGCGCGCGCAGTTCGATCCCCGGGCTTGTGGAATAAAAGGAGCCCCTTTTTATTCTTTTCCGACGCTGACACCCGGCCCCACCTGTCAGTGACAGTGGGTGCGCGCAGCGCCCAGTCATCCCTGGCCCCACTGGACAGCCTCACGGGTGAGTTCTTCTCCGGTGAGAAAAGTCCAGAGGGGCCGGACTTCTTACACCGAGCCCCCTGTTCTTTCTGTTTTGCACAGAGAACCCTAACAGAACATGTTTCATCACAGACAAGCCCCTGGCCTTTTGCAGAAAACACCCTAACTTTAATATGTTAATAGCTTTTAATCTATAATTCCAAATTTAATAATGTTTGTATGTTTTAATATCAGAAAAATGCAAGGAATATTAATATGACATTCATATGCCATTTTGCATAATTTAATTTTATTGTTTTGTTTAAATTAACAAATGCAACTAAATAATTAAATATGGAATGTTAGAGGTAATAAATATATAATGCCCTATTCCATTTAACTCAATTAGATCATCCCATGCCATGTGTTACGATGTTAACCAACATTTAATATTATTGAGTAGATAAATAACTTGCACCTAAATATAATTGTCGGGGTTGCTTTCCCGCTTAATTTGGATTTAATGCATTTGTTTTGCATCTTGCCATGTCATGCATCATTCTCATATGATCATGCTGGATCTTTTGCCGTAGTTATAAAGTGCATCTTTTATGCTTTCCAGTGTTTGTTGCTTCTTCGCGGATACGACGTTGAGATGTGTGAGCAACGACAAGATCTGCTTCCATGCGGGATTCCAGGCAAGCAAAGTTTGCTTGTTTACCTATACATGGTCTTTCATTCCTGCCGTTGATCTCTGCTACCCTAGTATTCGATTCTTGAATTGCGATCCCATCACATGTTTATCCTGCAGCCTATACAGCTTTATCCCCACATCCCATTGCCTGTTGTTTGTTTATCTGTTGGCCTTGCGAGTCGTAGCGCATGCTTAGAGTTGTTTGTGCGAGTCGTATGTTGGTCTTATGTTTCAGCTGCTTAGCAAGATAGATTTTTCTACCTTAATAAAATGTTGTATTATATTGGGATATTATAATTAAATGATAAGGCATCAGGCGGAAGGCCTTGCGAGGTGCTTTGTTCTGCTCAGTGTCGACCTAGGAACTGAGATTTGTCCTCGGATCCAATTTTGAGCGCACTAACCACTTGTGTGTGGCCCTATGGAGCCCCCCTCGATTTTGAACGCATCTTCAGCTTGTCCATGTGCCGCAACTAGTTCGGGTTTTCCATTTGCTCATATCCATGTGCATGATGATGATGATTGATGAGAGGTTACTTGATACGGGGGGTCATATAGGGGTGGTGCGCGTGAAGCAGACAGTTCCTACTGTGGTTTGAGCCGCATGGCGCGCAGACACAAACTAATGAGTCCGCAACTGAGATTCGGCCGGACTCTTGACGCGGGTAACAACTCATATGGGTGGCACTTGGACTTGCTGTAGTGAAGGAATAAGTCGTGTTGAGAAGCCCTGATGCTTGCTTGGGTTGATCATGCGAGTATGGGTACAGTAGTGCACCCCTGCAGGGTATAATCTTATCGATGAGCCGTGTCCACGGTTAAGGACGACTTTCGTGATGATGCTGGCTAACAAGATCTAGACAACTTGTATCTAACTAATGTTGATTAATTTGACTAGTAATATAGAATCACTTTCACCATAACTGGTAAATAAAACTATTCAATGTGTGAGTTTTCCGAATTGCTTCCTCATATTTGGTTGAGGGGGTTAATTCGAGAATGGGTTATGTTTGGTGTTAGTTGTTGATGTTTATCTCTTATGCGCTCTCTTATCCCTCTCTGATTAGACGGAAGTTGTAGCGTGTCTCTTTAGGTTGCTAGTGCAGCTGCCGCTAAGTCCACCTCCCCTATATTTTTGGAGATGGTGTAGAAAGTAGGCAAGTCGGTTTTGCTTGCCAGGGAGTGCCCTGACCCTCTTTTGGGTTGTGCTTTATGTGCAGTTAACAGGTTTGAAGTCCGACGACGTTAGCTTGGGAATCCCTCCGGCTTGGCTGGGCAGGGATATGGCGCCATCGCTTATCTTCAGGACTCCTAGTCCAATTTGCATCTTATCCGTAGCCGGATACTATTTTGCTTCCGCTGTCATTTGTATCTTTGTATTGTATCATTTGTATCTTGACTCGTTCGAGTCGTTGTTGTAATATATCTTCTGTTGTATTTGTGGATGTATCGGAACTGTTGTAATGTTATCACAATTCCACCCACATAATGCGCATGTTTCGGCGTGCACATTATGTCTGGTGGGCGACCTAAAATCGTTATTATGCGGATTTCGGCGGGAACGCTTAAATCTACATAGTACCGATTTTAGGGCGTCACACAACAGATCAAGGCTTCTGTCTCGGCTCTCGGATACCTATTGTGTCAATTTAGGACAGTTGGTGAGTCTTCCTAAATCAAGCATATTCTTCTCTCCTAACACAAATGTTTTGATAAGAGCAGAAATTTGTGAGACATTACACATTGATACAGAAGCTTTATCGGATAAATACTTGGGATTACCGGCGCTAGTGGGTGCTGATAGGAGTGACAACTTCAAACACTTCATTGAGAGGATTATCCAAAGAATAAATAGGTGGAAAGAAAAACAGTTGCTGATCAAAGGTAAAGAAATCCTCCTAAAAGCAATTTCCCAGGCCATCCCTGTCTATGCTATGTCAGTTTTCTTAATCCCAAAGGGTGTGTGCAAGGATATGATGGATGCAATAGCAAAATTCTGGTGGGGAGACGATGATAACAGTAACAAAATGCACTGGTATGCGTGGTGGAAAATGTGCTATCCGAAATGTGAAGGGGGCATGGGCTTTCATGATTTTCCATTCATTTAATCTTGCTATGTTAGCCAAGCAGGTCTGGCGCTTGGTGGATGATCCAGAATCTTTATGCGCCCAAGTCCTTCGTGCAAAATACTACCCAGGAGGTGATATCCTAAAAGCTGGTCCGAAATCAGGATCATCGTTCACCTGTCAAAGTATACTAGCAGGCGTTGCCACCTTTAAGAGAGGATATATCTGGAGAGTGGATGATGGTAGCAACATAAATATTTGGAGTGACCCCTGGATTCCAACGAGTCCGAACAGGAGAGTTCAATCTGCACGTGGCCATATCCTTCTAACAAAAGTAAGTCAATTACTAGATGACGATGGTCAGTGGGGCGTTCAATTAATTACCGATATATTCAGTCAGGTTGATGTTGGGCGAATTCTGCAAATTCATATCAATACTCAAGGCTTCTCTGATTTTATTGCATGGGGAGTCACCCCACACTGAAGGTTCACAGTATGCTCGGCATATCACCTTCAGTGGCGGCATCAATTTGGGCCTAATGCAGCGCAACTATCTCTCCCTGGAAGCTCAATATTGAACCCTGTTTGGAAAATTATGTGGAAGCTAAAAATTCCGGGCAAGGTTAAGATATTCCTTTGGCGAGCCTTACATGGCATCCTCCCGCTCAAAAGTATCCTGGCCAACAGGCATATTGGTACCTCGGGGGAGTGTCCCATCTGTCACATAGAGGTCGAGGATGTCAAACATCTCGTCTTCAAATGCGAGACTGCAAGAACCATTTGGTCTGAGCTCGGACTACAGGATATCATCTCAGAAGCGGTTGAAACAGATAGGTCAGGCTCTGCAATTCTTGAATACTTGATCCGATTACCGGATAACAGGATGCCCGGAATCAATTCAATATCCATGAAGGAAACAATGGCTGTAACGGCTTGTTACCTCTGGTGGATACGAGGACGTCGTACTCATAATGAAGACGGCCCCCTACTTACAAATGTAAACTCTCAATACTAGCAATTACAACAAATGCTATCAACACGGAGAAGAAAGGTACATGTGATAATGAGAAAAAATGGACCCGACCGGCGCCACGCTTTCTGAAACTAAATGTGGATGCAGCTTATGTCCAGGATGAGGCCGATGGGGCTACTGGAATGATAATCAGGGACTTTGAAGGTAAATGTGTGAAAGGTGGTTGTGAACCTATATCTCATGTCCAGTCCGCATCAATGTCGGAAGCCATAGCGCTTCGGAATGGGCTGAGGATGGCAGAAAATTGTGGTTGCCACAGATTAATTGCAGAATGAGATTGCTTAGACACAATTAATGCTCTTACGGGATTATAAAGATGGTGGTGGGATGCGGCGGCGATCTATGCGGACTGTGTCGATATTGCATCTCGGATCGGAGAAGTCACCTTCAAGCATTGCCCACGAGAAGCAAATCAAGTGGCTCACGAGTTAGCCCAATATAGTTTTAGCCAAAAAGTTTCTTGTACTTGGGACGATGATCTTCCTGTTTGTATTCTTAGCAAAATTTTAGAGCATGTAACAATACTTTGATTTAAAGGCGGCAAGTTTCAGACGCACTCTTTACCTAACCAGGGTACCGAAAGGGACTGGCAGGGTTTTAATAAGGCGGCTTGCCGACCTAATATATGGAGGTTTAAATTTCAAAAAAAGGTCAAGGGAATTAAATAAATATGCATCGAGAGTTCGAGACAGTGGATTGGACTCGCGCCATAACCCTGACCCATGAATTAGGCAGTGAGGTGGTTGTGTGCCTCTGCCTCTGGCTTCCCCTCGAAGAATCTGTTTTTTGTGTTCTTTCTCATATTTATTGGCCACTGTAAATAGTGATTTTTATGTGAAGATAATGAAAAAATTGAAACTGGTTTGGGCACTGGATTAATAGATTAATCCAATAAAATGATATACAACCATAAAAAATGCAACGTTGATATAATAATAATAACATTGATCAATAAATAATTATAAATATGTTTGGAACATATCGAACATAACTGATAATCATACATATACTTTTTGTGAAAGATATAAGTGGACAATGGGTACTTGGAACAGTACCTTTGATTCGATTTTGGGTATAGTAATAGCTCTTCTTGCTAGAGACCTATAAATTATTGAATCTAGGGAAGTGTAAGATTGGAAAGATTATTTATTTGGGCATTTTCTAGAGTGAATCACAGTGGTCATCAAGTACTCCCTCCATTCTAAATTAATTGACTCAGAATTAGTACAACTTACACTAAATCTGAATCAATTAATTCAGAATGGAATGAGTAAAAAAATAGTATTTAGACCGAAGTTTCATCTCTAGATATACACACTGGAATTCATATGATAAATAAATATTAAGCATCAATGATAACTCATATATATTATTTATGAAAGATCTAAGTAGGCAATGCATCCTTAAGATAATTGTCCACCTTGGTCATGTCCGTTTTGCGGGGTTGCCTGCAGTTAAGATTTCCACTAGTAAGCTTGCACGTGCAATGCACGTCTCTATTAATATCGATAAGTTCCCGCAAAACAATACATATAAGAAGAGACATGCAGCTAGCTACACAGTTAAAACTCTTTAAGTAATAAAACTCCTTTTGTCGAAAAAAAGCTACACGGTTAAAATACTAACCATGATTTTGATTTATTCCAATCGAATTTGCACAGCTAAGGATTTATTTTCCCCACGATGGCATCAACACCATACGAAATCCCAAGTATCATGTATATGGTTTCTATGCATAAGATTTCAATGCGTAAACGATACATCCAAGACTTAGCGGCGCTTGTCTCGCCGGAAGTGAAGAAGACGGAGAGAATGTTGAAGTTCCCGGTGCTGCCGGCGTCGTTCTTCACCATGGATGATTGAGCGGGAGAGTGGATCAAAGTTTGCCAGCGTCAGAGATCATCTACAGAGATGAATTCGCCGAAACGGCGATCTAGAAATCCCGGATCAAATTCAAAATTTCCATAGCAACGGGACCAGGTGGGCATCGGCTCGGCCAGGCCCGGTCTGCATGGAAGCCCATCGGTTTGGGTCGGTCCAATCACTGAAACAAAGGAAAAAAACCACGTTACAACCCTAATATGCCTGGAGTTCGTCTCCGAGGACTGTTTGGGTTTTTCTGAAATCGTTTTTCCGGAACTGTTTCTGGAAACGACGGCGGACACACCATGGCGTACCATGGTGGCGGCGCTAGCGGAGGAAGGGAGTTCAGTTGTGGTGGTGGTGCACCGCCAGGGCGTGGTGGTTTCCAGGGCGCTCGGCGCGCCAGCGCCTTCGAGGTGGGCGGCCCTAGCGGCACTGCCGGCAACCAAGCGGCTCCGCCGCGTTTTGATCAGTATCAGCCAGCCTTTCGCGGCGGCTTCAACGCGGGAGCAGGTTTTGTGGTGCGAGGACGGCGTGGTGGTTTCCATGCTGGTGGTCGCGGGAGCCGTTTCGATGGGCACGGACGCGCTGGACACAGCTATGAAACTCGCAACTACGGCGCTCGTGGCTATGGTCATGAGGATGGTGCCTTCGGGTACACTGAGGGAGGCTATGGGGCTCCGAATGGATACAATGCTGGATGCGGACGTGCATACGATCATGGCGTTCGTGGACGCTATGGTGAGGGAGGCTTTGGAAACGGTGGGGGTCGTGGTACCGCTTTCGTGCAGCCCGCACCCCTTGCAGCAGCGACAACAGTGCCTCGAGTGGCGCCGGTGGTGCATGCGGCGCCGGCGATGCAGGCGGCGCCAGTGGTGCAGACGACGCGGGTGGTGCTGGCGGTACCGGTGGTGGCTCCGGTCCCTTTGATTGCTGCTACGACGGTCACCGTGCCCACGACGGCGCTTCAAGTGGGGGTTGATGTGGATCCTCAAGCTGGGCGGGTGATGCCGATATAGACAGCGCCGATTCTTGCAGGAGAGGCGTTGCAGGAGCAGTCGACGGTCTCAGCTGATCAGTTGGCTACGGCTTTGGCTACGGCAGCTCCGAAGAAGGGGAAACGATGCTATAGATGTGGGGTGGCAGGACATCGATCATTAGACTGCTCGGTGGATATCTGTGTGATATGTGAAGGACCTGCGCATGGAGATAAGAGCTGCCATTTGTTGACGGCTCCAAAGCCCAGGATTTTGGTGTATGGGTATGGTCATGAGGAGCTATTGTTTTTTCCTTATCCATGCACGTCATCATACAAACCTAAGATGGAAAATGTTCGGTTAGCATCTTTGGTGGTGACAGGAGGTGTGATGGATATCCCTAGTATCATTGCTCAGTTACAGAGGTTAGTCCAAATGGAGCAGTATGTGTGGGAAGTGTGTCAGATGGGTCACAACAGATATCAGGTGCAGTTTCCCAATAGGAATGATCTTGAGAGGCTGAAGAGATTTGGACTATGTCGGGTGCCAAATAGCTCTTGTGAGCTAACTTTTGATAGTTGGGCTCAAAATCCACAACCGATGAACTCTTTACCAGAAATTTGGTTGAGGGTTTCAGGGATTCCGAGACCTCACATTGGTGATTTCCTTGCTTTTGGGCTGTGGGCGATATGTTTGGTATGACTTTGAAGATTGATATGGTATTTACTAGGGAACATGATATACTTAGAATTCGGATAGGATGTGTTAATCCTAAGAAGATCCCTTTGCATTTTCCTCTGTTTGTCAAAGATGGCTTCTATGATCTCTCTTTCGTGGTTGAAGGTCTACAGCCACTTGTTGATATGGATGTGGAGATGACGGGAGATGATGAGGATGATGATGAGGAGTTAGGAGATGATTTTGCGGATGTTGTGGCAAAAATAGGCTATAGTGGACAAAAGGGTACTTCACAAAAGACAACAGTGGACACTTCAGCGACTGATAAGGGAGATGTCTCTACCTCACAGCTACCTGCTTCGGAGGTGAAGTCAGGGGTGGTGTTCTCCCCACAAGTGCGCAATGCTTTTGATAGTGCAAGGAAGGAAATTAGGATGTTTATGAGTGGCGAAAAAAAGGCGGAGGTTTTGGCTGGGGGCATCGAGGGTGTTGTTTTAGGGGGTGACGAGGAGGTGACTTTTGCCGCTGCTGCAGCGCAGGGCACGGTCGGCCTTCCAGTGACACCCTCTTCACCGACGGAAGGAGTGGGGAGGCTGGACACGACTGTTGCTCCGTTCGTCGGATAAGTGCAGCAAGAGATTAGGGCACCGTCTATTTCGACAATGACGAGTGCTTCTACTCCTTCAAGTCCCACAGGCGGTGGGACTGTTTTAAGTTACGAGATGGATGTCTGTCTTTCTCCTAATACCCCAGGTGGGGGTGTTAGTTCGAGAGAGATGGGGGCAGCAGCAAGCCCTCGCGCCGGTCTACACTCCTACGATGCCATCTTTTCCGATTAACCATACGGGTGATGAGGAAAAGGTTGGGTCGAAACAACGCGTCATCGACTTCGGCAGCATCCCCGATGTTGAGCATTGGGGCTGCGTTCTAGTGGTCGAATTCGAGCTCAGCACAATGCGGATGCCACTCAGATGGAGCGGGCGATGGCATGGCTGAGAGGCGACACTCCCTGCCAGGTACGAATTTAGATAAAAGTTTTTCCATTCTATGTTTTTCCGACAAAGAGGTAGTTGAGCGAGCGTCTAAGTTGTGGGTCTCCTTAGGTTCAAATGATTTATCAGCTATTCATTCGGCTTCTTTGATTAAAAAATCTGAGTTAGAAAGATCTGTTACTATTTTACACCATAATCTAAAGGATAATTATAGTGATCACCCGCATAGTCTGATCATGAATAAGGCTTCGTGCCTTACTGAAGATTTAGAAGAAGATGATATATCTAGCTCTTTAGAGGATAGAACAAATTTTTCAATTCGGTCTGAGAAGGTTAAACGAACTAAGAAAAAAAGGTTTACTCGAATAGCAACAAGCGTAGAAGTGCTAGGATAAAACTTCAGGCAAGAAATAAAAATGCATAATTTAAAAGGGATATTTTGGAATAGTGAGGGTTTTCGTGACCCTGGAAAGCATTTATTTGTGAAGAATCTATTAGAGAGAGGAAATTAGATTTTATCGCTTTGTCGGAAACGGGTAGATCTAATTTTGCCACTCCTTTTTTAACACACTTAGCGGCTGGGCAAGATTTTAGCTGGTATTGTTTACCTCCGAGAGGGAGGTCTGGGGGATGCTAATTGGTGTCAATATGACAACAATTCAAGTTAAAAATGTCTATGTTGGGGATTTTTGCGTAAAACTATATTTTAAATCTAGATGTGATGGTTTTGAGTGGGTTTTGGTGTTTGTCTATGGGGCAGCACAAGATGAGCATAAACCGATGTTCTTATCAGAGTTAGTCCGCTTATGTGAAAATGAACCATTACCGATGTTGGTGGGTGGGGATTTTAACATCTTGCGGAAACCTGAAGAAAAGAGCAACGACAACTACAATGCACGTTGGCCAATAATGTTTAATGCTATATTACAAAGCCTAGAGTTGAAAGAGATTGAACTTTCGGGTAGACAATAAACTTGGGCTAATAGGAGAGAGACGCCTACTTATGAAAAGTTGGATAGAGTCTTAGCTACGACAGAATGGGAACAAAAATTCCCTTTAGTTTCGGTTCAGGCCTTACCTCGGGCAGGGTCGGAACATACTCCCATTTTCGTTGATTCGGGGGTACAAGCGCATTTAGGTAATACATCACGTTTCTCTTTTGAACTTTCCTGGCTTACGATGGAAGGTTTTTATGACATGGTGGCGACTGAGTGGGCTAATATTGTCAAATGAGACTCTCCTATTCAAATATGGCAAAATAAAATTAGACATTTGAGACGATACCTAAAGGGTTGGGCAAAGAATCAAAGCGACAAATATATAAAGGAGAAAGAGAGATTGTTAAAAATTATCGATGAGCTCGACATCAAAGCTGAAAGCACACCTCTTAGTGTGGGTGAGCGAGATGCATTGAGAGATTGTTGTCTTCGAAGAGACGAAAAAACAAAATGGGCGCAAAGGGCAAAGGTTAAATATATACAGGAAGGTGGAAATAACACAAAGTATTTCCATCTTATTGCAAATGGAAAACATAGGAAAAAGAAGATTTTCCAGTTAGAGCAAGATGAAGGAACCATAGTGGGTGACACTAATTTAAAGGTCTATATCTCTGAATATTATTAAAAAACTGTTTGGGGGAGCTGATTCTAATGATGTTATAATGAATGAAGATATGGTCCATGATATTCCGCAACTCACTCAAGAGGAGAATGATATTCTTACGACTGATTTCTTAGTGAAAGAAGTGTACGAAGCTATCTCTCAAATGGAACTCAATAAGGCTCCGGGGCCTGATGGATTTCCAGTTGAATTCTATAAAACATTTTGTGAGGTCATTCGAAATGATCTAATGGCCCTCTTTGTGGAATTGAAAAAAGGAAACTTGTCCTTGTTTAAATTAAACTTTGGCGTCATTACTCTGTTACCGAAAAAGAAAAATGCGGTTCAGATCCAACAAATAGGCCAATTTGTTTGCTTAATGTCAGCTTCAAAATCTTCACAAAAGTAGGTACTAATCGTATTACCAAAATTGCACAAAAGATAATTAGGCCGACGCAGTCGGCATTCATGCCAGGCGGACACATTTTAGAAGGTGTGGTTGTCTTACATGAAACCATTCATGAGCTTCATAGGAAGAAAATGGATGGAGTTATATTTAAGATTGATTTTGAGAAAGCGTATGACAAAGTAAAATGGCTCTTTCTCCAACAAGCATTGCGTATGAAATGTTTTGCACAAGAATGGTGCGACTGGATTATGCAATTTGTTCAGGGGGGGAGTGTCGGGGTTCGGGTGAATGATGACATTGGTCATTATTTCCAAATCAAAAAAGGCCTAAGACAAGGGGATCCTTTGTCCCCTATGTTATAATATCGTGGCAGATGTGTTAGCCATCTTAATCGCGCGGGCGAAGGAAGATGGACAAATAGATGGGCTCATTCCTCATTTGGTTGAGGGAGGGTTATCTATTCTTCAATACGCAGATGACACTATTTTATTTATGGACCATAATCTAGAAAAGGCGGTAAACTTGAAACTCATACTTTACATTTTCGAACAGCTTTCGGGGCTGAAAATAAATTTTCAGAAGAGTGAAATTTTTTGTTTTGGGAAGGCGAAAGAGGTGGAAGATCAATACCGACAAATTTTTGGATGTGAGTCGGGGTCTTTACCTTTTAAATATTTGGGGGTTCCGATTCATTATAGGAGACTCCGAAATGATGAATGGCAACCGATTGAATGCCGTTTCAAAGGTAAGCTCGATTGTTGGAAAGGGAAGATGTTGTCTTATGGGGATCGGCTGGTACTTGTGAACTCGGTTCTAACAAGCCTTCCGATGTTCATGCTATCCTTTTTAGAATACATAAAGGGGTGAGAAAAAAGTTAGACTTTTATAGATCTCGGTTTTTTTTGGCAAAGTGATGAGAATAAGAGGAAAAATAAATTGACAAAATGGAACATTCTTTGTAGACCAAAGGATCAGGGAGGTTTAGGAGTGGAAGTACTTGAATTAAAGAATAAATGTTTGCTTAGCAAATGGTTTTTCAAACTTTTGAATGAGGAGGGTGTGTAGCAGGAGCTGTTACAAAATAAATACCTCCAAAGTAAAACTTTAGCTCAAGTAGAAGCTCAACCTACTGATTCACCTTTTTGGAAGGGTCTAATGAGAGTAAAAGATGACTTCTTTAGTAGAGGGTCATTTGTAGTTGGTAATGGGGAAACCGCCAGGTTCTGGGAGGATATTTGGTTGGATAACTCTCCATTGATGAATCAATATCTGTTATTGTATAACATTGTGCAACACCAACATGTTTCGGTTCATCATGTGATGCACAATGCGCCCCCACTGAATATAGGATTTAGAAGGGCCTTGGTGGGGAATAAATGGGATATGTGGTCTCATTTGTGCCTTATATTGATGCAAGTGACTTTGAATAATGTTTCCGACCTTTTTAAATGGATTCTGTACCAAAATGAGCAATTCACAGTCAAATCAATGTACGAGGACCTAATGAATGGTCATACTACATATTTATAAAAGTATCTTTGGAAATTAAAAATACCGCAAAAGATTACAAAATTTATGTGGTTCCTTCATCGCAAAGTCTTGTTAACGAAAGATAATTTGGCTAAGAAAAATTAGCAAGGTAGCTTGTATTGTTCCTTTTGTGGGAATGATGAGAGTGTTGATCATCTTTTTATTTCTTGCCCTTTTGCACAACTTGTATGGCGGGTGGTTTTCTGTACTTATAATACCCCTCCCCTACGAACGTCACAAATATGTTTGGGAGTTGGTTGAGGGGATAGACAAAAAGACCAAAGATGAGATTCATATAGGCGTCTCTGCTATCTGTTGGTCTATTTGGACTTGTCGAAATGATATTGTGTTTAACAGAAAGGATAATTTTCATGTTCTACAAGTTATTCACAGAGCAGTACATTGGATACAGTTATGGGTTTTCCTGCTGCCTTCGGACCAGCGGGACCTTATGGTGGCTAGCTGCACGATACTACTGCGCGTGGCACAGGAGTTTTTCTCCCGACATTCGTGGCAACATATTAGTAGGCTTTCGTAGCCCTTCTTTTTGAGTGTCTTTGTCGGCTGAGGCTTGTCTCGATCATTACCGTGTGTGTGAGATGTAAGCATACTTAAGATATTTGTGAACTCTGTAATAATCGGCTGTGTGCATCAATCGATGCAGAGGCTGGGTTTAATAAAATTCCCTTTTCTAAAAAAAACATCCAACACTTAGCACAACTCCAGTCTCCACAAGAAAGGACTTCCAAGGAAATTTACTAATCTAAAAAAAAATGAAATGTGTATATCTTATCTGAACTGAACCACATATGTCTTCTGAACTGACCTATAAAATTTCAAGCACTTGAGGCCGGGCGTTGCACCAAGCTGCTGGAGGCGAAACATCCCCTAAACAAGCACGTTCTTCCCTTTCTTCTCTCGCTACAGTACTCACAGAGGCAAAAAAAAGGCGATTTCTTTTTCGCCGGCGACTCCGCCGCTCCCCTCTCTTCGGTCGGCCACGGTGCCGCCGGAGGGGGAGGAGGGTTGAATCGCCGGTCGGAGCTCTGTGTACAGCTAGTGTTTGAGTAGTTAGGCTGTAGATTTTGCGGGGCGGTGCTTGGTCAAGGCCGGTGTCGTCTCCGCGTTGTTGTTGCTCCATCGGTTGCTGCTCCGGCGTCGCTCTTGGGTGATGTCCGGAGACCGTGGAGCCGCTCTGTCTAGGCGAGTTCGCCGGGACGTCGGGGGCGAGCTCGTTATGGACTTTTGGATCTCCTCTTCGGCCGCGTCACGTCGGCGTCGTCTCCAACGCCGTCGAGAAGAGGAGGTAAGATATGCTGGAGTTGTGGTCGCCGGCCTGTGGCTGGCGGTAGGCCAGTGGTCGCCGCGGCCCTGCGCGGTTTGCGGAGTGTGGATGGCGGATCCGGTGCCTGTCCTCGACGACGTCGATGGGGAGCGGCGGATCTGGAGGTGGAGGACGAGCTTGGGGATGACCCCCGACCCGCGATCTACAGCACTTCGTGTGCTCCTCTTATCGTGGTTCAAAAAGCCGCTTGCCGGCGATGGAGCTGCCTCTTCCTCGGCTCAGGTGGAGTCCGTGTTCTCCTCTCTTGGTGCGTGGCGCGCCGGCGTCGGAGAGGGACGGCAGATTGCTTCGGATGGTGCAGAGTTCCCCAGGGTCCTTGTTGATTTTTCTTTAGGTCTGAGGGACTTTTCTGCAAATTGTATGGACCTACGTGTCCTTCTAGGTCTTTCTGTACCGTGTGTACGTGTACTGTACTCCAGTATGTCTACGACATAATATACACGTACTAGTAAAAGTGCCCGTGCGTTGGGACGGGCTCTATAAAAATCAATACATACTCACAACCATGCAAAATAACATGTATTTTTATAAATAACTATCGATACTCACATCCATGGAAAAATGGGTATTTTTATATAAAAACTGTTTCAATAGGGTTAGTTGCCCCTTAAGAGATTTATGTGACATGAGGCATGGACGATTGTGTATAAGATGGTGCTAGAACTACTTTGATAGGGAAATTTTTCCGACTTAGATGTCCTCTTCTGAATTGCCGGCGAGCACGACCACAACGGCGTCAACCTTCTTGAAATTGCCATGCGATTAATTCTGCAACTATCTGTGGGTAAGAAAACTGTAGGAGGATTACAGTGCAAGCAATAATTCAACCAAAGAATTTTCAATCAACAATATAGATGTGCAACATCATCCACTGAACACGATCTCCCATTGGACAAGTGAGCCACTGAACTCGTCTAGAGCAAAATCTCCAGTTTGCACTAAAACAATGTTGGATACATGGAACTATCAAAAATATTGTTGGCTACATATGATGGTGGCCATATAGCACCAGAACAGTCCCAAAGATATGAAAGAGTAATTAATTACATCACCGTGCGGGCTGGGTGAATACAGATACAGGTGCAGGACTGTATCGGCATCTCTCTGTAGCTTGTGCCCTTGAAATCCTTCTTCCAGTCTACGTAGAATAGAGCAGGCCACGAAGGTGCAGGGATCTCTCGTGTGCAGGAGGCCAAGGAAACCAGGGAGCAGGCGCCGACTTGGGGAAGAAGGGCACCGTCCCTAGCCACTATTGCGAGCTCTCCAGCTCAAGCGCACAACCATAGAAGTCAACTCCACGGCCCGCAGAGCCCAGATGGGCCCAGATCTGGCTGCGCCGCCACCGCCACCGCCTCAGCGACCTCCGCCAAGCGCCACCGCTCCACCTCCAGGACCTCTGCTGCATCTCTAGACCTCCACCGTGCCTCCAAATCTCCAGAACCACTCCGGCCAGGAACAACCATTTTGCCTCGCCGTCTATGCGCAGCCCGCTGCCGTCTCCCCTCCACGCGTGGAGAGATCGATGGGGGGCGCCTACCTTCACCCTCCGCCTTCGAAGGCCTGGTGCGGCCGCCACCTCCGATGCCGGCGACTGTAGCGGCCGGAGAGGGGAGACTGTCAGGGCCCTTTTCTTCGCTAGGTTTCGGGTCTCTGGGCGAGAGCGACCCGAGGAGAGAGGAAAAAACGAAACGTTTTCTTTTACTTACCGGTGGCATGGTGGGTAAATATGTTATTTGTGGAAGGGTAAAATCGTTCAAAAAATGACGTACGACCGGAGTCCCCAAGCCATATTATATAGTAGAGATTACTATAAAAAAACTGCTGGAGGCGATGGTTGTTCCATGTTCGCTCAGATCATAAAGGGAGACCAAGTGGCCTTTCCTCTAGGCATTGTTTCCTCGTCTCACTTACAGGAGCAGACGGCGGCGCTTGTCACAGGCTCGCAGCGCCCCAACATACAGAACATGTTAGGAACAGGGCCCACGTGCATCCTCATGGGCTCATGGCTGTCGGCCCCGCTCGCCTTGCAGCAGGGTCGCGCATGGAACGGCGTCCTCGTGTGGGGGAGCATCGTCGCGGCTTCCGGAACGGGGATCGCGCATGGCGAGGAGGCGTGAGGATTGTGATCTGGCAGGAATTTATGTTCACCTTTTTCCTCGAGGATGTATCGCGTGTCAGCTTGTGCTAGCCCGTAATTTGCGAGGGGACAACAGGTGTATCTCGACCGTTTGATTTATGCGTATATATGGCTACGATTTGATTTTCCTGCCAAGTTCTCTCTTTTCTAAGTACAGGAGATTAGACCAATACTTTAGCATTGAGTGATGTCATCATTTGTATGGCCTAGCCTTCCACTCCTACTAGGTCTTGCCTCTTCCGTGTGTTGCTCTTTGAATCATTGGTAACCTCAAGTCCTAGGAGTAGGATATTGAGAGAGAAAATAGACAAATAGTTGCACAAATATATAAATATCAATTATACTGTTAATCCCATCTTCATATGCACATGATGATGCGGGACCAAGTCTTGGCTTCAACCGAAGAATACTACTCCCACATGAGGGTTAGATCTCAAATAGAGAACACTGTAAATATTATTACTTGACGACGAATGTTTTGATAGCCTTAAAATATTGTCAGTCGTGTTGAAATTGAAATGACAAGATGTACTATGTCGAGTGAAGATGGCTATGGAGACGACTATGCACTAGTAGAAAAGGGACCTCCAGTACCAGTCGGGGAGGGGCATTAGTACCGGTTGTGCAACCGGTACTGCCCAAGCGGGACTAAAAGCCCCCAGCATTAGTCTCGGTTATGTTGCGATCGGTACTAAATGCCTTCACGTGGGGCACGGGGCAGATTTTGTCTGGACGGTACTAAAGGTTTTTCAAACATTTTTGATTTTTTGATTTTTCTGAAAAAAAAATGAATTTTAGAATTACTCACTTAGCCACACACATAACTACCAACTAACCCACCCACTTCACACTAACTACACACTTAGTTTCAATTCAAACTATTTAATCTAGTCAAACTTCCTATTCGGTCACCCATCCTAATTCCTAAGACTACTCCAACCCCAGCACACTTAACATTTAAATTTCTTTCAAACTAGATACTAAGAGAGAACTGAGAACTTACTGATATTTATATCTTATCAATCATATTAACCACTTGGTTATGATGTTACACTTTTTCATTACTTGACTTATAAAAGTTTAGCTGAATAAGCAACAATGATTATTATAATAATAATATTGAAAAAAAGGTGATAAAATAAATTTTAATTTATTTTTCCCTTTTTCATTTAGTGTGGAATATGTCGTATCTTTAAATTATTAAATCAGAACTTAACAAACAAAATGTCTAAATTGATCATAAAAATTAGAGGAATCTAAATATTACATCCAAATCATCTTTTGCATTACAAGAAACATCGATAGCCATGGTGACCATTTTGATTATTTATAAAAAAATGAAATAAAACGATAAACATCTCAAAAAAGGATATCATTTGGCATGGGGTCCCTATAGTATATTAGTTATTATGAAAAATAATAAACTTATTGTTGACAAAATTTTAAAAAAATCTTCACAAAAAGGTCTAAACATATAGAAGTTTCAAGCCCAATGATCAAGTTATGGTCATTCCACGACATAGTTTGTGATAAATATCTCATATTACACAAATAGGTGCATATTGGTATAACAAACAATTTTGCCAAAGGATTCTTGAAATTATTTTCATAAATATCATTTTCCATTTTTTTAAGTGCGAAAAATGACATTTTTTTAACAACGTACAAAACCTAAGATGCAAATCGGCACCCATTTAATTTTCATGGAAACTACATATAATGGATAATCCCCAAGTATTAGGTTTTCCTTGATTTCTACCTAGTTTCGCTTACTTAAATAAGTTTATGTCGATTATTCGAAAGTAATTCAAATTTGAACTACAATTATTTGATAGTTTGGTCTGAATCTTTTGAAAAAATCATTTTAAGCTACACAACGATTGGTTATATCACACAAACATTGATAATTCTAGAAAATATTTCCTCTTTCTCTGAATAGTCATCGCGACCGCTTTGATCGTTCTTACAAAAAAAATGAAATAAAGTGATAAACACCTCAAAAAAAGGAAATCCTTTGGCAGGGGTCCTTATATGTGTACTAGTTGTCATTAAAAAATGATAAACTTGATTTATGACAACATTTGCAAAAAAAAACTTTACAAAAAGATTCATCATCTATTAACATCTAGAAGTTTCAATTCAAATGATCAAGTTATGATCATTTCCACAGCATAGTTTTTCATAAAGATCTCATATTTCACAAATAAGTGCATATTAGTATAAGAAACAATCATGCCAAAGCGATTCTTGAAATTATTTTCATAAATATCATTTTCCATTTTTAAAGTGTGAAAAATGACTTTTTTTGTGAACAAAGTACAAAACAAATTATGCAAAACGACACCCATTTAATTTTCATGGAAACTAGTACACATATGATGCTAATCCCCAAGTATTAGGTTTTTCCTTGATTTCTACCTAATTTCACCTACTTAATTAAGTTTATGTCGATTATTCGAAAGTAATTTAAATTTGAACTACAACTATTTGAGAGTTTTATCTGAATCTTTTGAAAAAACCCATTTTAAGGTATACAAATAGTGTTTATATCACAGAAATATTGATAATTTAGAAAATGTTAACTCGTTCGATGAATAGTCATGCTGATCATTTTGATGGTTTTTACGAAAAATGAAATAAAATGATAAACACTTCAAAAAGGGAAATCCTTTCGCATGGGGTACTTATATGTGTACTAGTAGCCATGAAAAATGATAAAATTGATTTTTCACAAAATGTGCAAAAAAAGTCTTCACAAAAAGGTCTATCATTTATTAACATCTAGAAATTTCAAGTCAAATGATCAAGTTATGGTCATTACACGGCATAGTTTGTCATAAAGATCTCATATTCCACAAATATATGTATATTGGTATAAGAAACAACCATGCCAAATGGATTCTTGAAATTATTTTCATAAATATCATTTCCCATTTTAAAGTGCGAAAAATAACTTTTTTGTGAACAAAGTACAAAAAATATGATGCAAAATGTCACCCATTTAATTTCATGGAAACTAGTACACATATGATGGAAAATTCCCAAGTATTAGTTTGTTTCTTGATTTCTACCTAATTTCGCCTAGTTAAATGAGTTTATGTCGATTATTCAAAAGTAATTCAAATTTGAACTACAACTATTTGATAGTTTGGTCTAAATCTTTTGAAAAAATCATTTTAAGGTACACAACTATTGGTTATATAACAGAAACATTAATAATTCTAGAAAATCTTACCTCTGCAATGAAAAATGATAAACTTGATTTTTAACAAAATGTGCACAAACATTCTTCACAAAAAGGTCTATCATGTATTAACATCTAGAAGTTTCAAGCCAAATGATCTAGTTATGGTCATTTCCACTGCACAGTTTGTCATAATGATCTCATATTCCACAAATATGTGTATATTGGTATAAGAAATAACCATGCCAAATGGATTCTTGAAATTTGAAGGGAATATGCCCTAGAGGCACTTAATAAACATAGTTCATTATATGTTTTATACCATGCTATAACTGTATTAAGCGAAAACATTAATACATGTGTGGTAGATAAACAACCAGGTCCCTAGTAGCCTCTACTAAGACTAGTTTCGTTGCGCGATTGATGATCGAGGTTTTCCGATCATCGGGCATGGCGCCAGTCGGCAATGGAAGTCATATCGTTAGGTGTAACGATGTGATGGACATACCCAGTATTTATAGGACATAGTCATTACGCCTTAAGACCGTGAGATCAACTCTTATTGTTATCCCTGGAAGATACTTTGATCGCACCAAACGTCATATCTTATATAGTGTGACAATGATAGGTGATACTTTTGGGTATCGGGAGGGGGTAGTTGAGACGAGGGGTCAACATCGGGATTTGTCAGTCCGCATAGCCGGATAGATACTCTAGGGCCCACTCGGTGAGATTATGTCAAATGAGTTTGCAAACATGTGACTAGGTCACCAGCTGACATAATATCATAGACGAGTAGAAGATAGCGATGTCGGTAACGAGATCATGCTAGGTATGGAGATATCTGAGAATGATGCTCGGACACGCTAAGTATCGCCATGACAAAGGGTTTAAGACTATACGTCCAGGTTTGATAGATGAAAGTCATTCGTTATATCACAGGGATTAATTCATGGGGTCCAGGAGTACGAGTTAGTCGTTGATCATAGAGGAGTCTTGATCGTACCTGTTATTTTATCGAACCGCTAGGGTAACACACTTAAGGGGTTTCGACAAGACAACCGGAAAGGAAAGCGATCACCGGGAGCGTCCCGGGAATGGTCCGATGGAGATCGGGCAGCGACGAAAGAGTTTTCGGAGCTAGAATAAATTCTATAAAATATGTTTGATATTAATTAGTGTAATTAATTTTTAAATATGATTTTATATATTTATTTTCGAATTTTTAAAGGCAAATTTCCCTAAATGGGTCTTCTAGTGGAAAGAAGGCCCATGAGGGGGGAAGCTTCCCCCCAAGGGAAGGGGGCTGGTTCGGCCAGCCCCTAGTGGGCCACAAGGGGCCCACTAGGGCCGGCGCACCCTCTTGAGCCGCACCAGACATGTGGGGATAGTCCCACATTGCCTGGCTGGCAAGGTTGGCTCCCCCTGGGAGCCTATATAAGAAGGGGCACCCCTGGCCTTTTAATTCACCAATTAATTCCCTAATTCTCTCTCGATCTCGTGATTCCCTTTGTCGGAGTCGCGCCGAGTAGGGGAGGGGGATCTCTTCCACCATAGCCCGCTGCCGCGCTGCTGGTGTTCCGGTCCAAGTCTTCCGCTGCTCGTCCTGGACTGGAGCTTCAGAGGCCGTCGTCTCCACCGTATGTGTGTGACGCCCTGCGAGGTGCTTCGCTAGCGGTACTCGGAGGCCTACTTCCTCCACCCGACCTCGGGGTCATCTTCGTCGCGCCGAGTTCTCCGCGACCTAGAGGTCGGCTACGACGTCTTCATCGTCAATGCTTGTGCGGGAGCATAATCCCCGCTATTCGGTCTACGAGGGTATGTATTTCGATCTCCGCCGTACTACTATATCTGCATAGTGTAGATCTTGGCTAGTTTAAGGATATCGTTGCTAGGAATTTTTTTGTTTTCTGCACACGTTCCCCTTTCAGTGGTATCAGAGCCGATCTATCGTAGATATAGCTGTACGCTGTTAGAACCCGTGTTCTGCACGGGGGCACCGTTCCTGTTATTTGCTACTATCTAGCGTGCACTTGTGATTCCAGCGTCATCGAGTTGATGAAGCGGCCCGGACCGACTTTACGCGTACGCTTACGCGAGACTAGTTCCACTACTGACATACGGCTTGTACCGTATATGTGGCTGGCGGGTGCCTGTATCTCTCTCTTCAGTTGGTCTTGCATTTTCAATGGAGGGCCCGAAAGGGATGCTTAAACATGCAATTATTGGATCATTGTTGTGGTCATAAGGTTCGTAGGTATGAAGCGGTTCTATTTACGAAAGCCCCGAGCCACGTAAAATATGCAAAAGATAAAGTAGAAGCGTCTAACTTTATTTTGCAGGGGCTATGTGATATGGTCAAGGTAGGTTTATTAAATTGTTTATAAACTGCGGGCGCCAAGAAGACCATGGCGCAATGGACTATATCACATTGCATTACATTTGATGTTTTGTGTGCATCTTATATTGTGTGATTGTATAAATAGTATATATTAGTTACACGGCGGTAGCTATATAAGATGATCCCTTCAAAATACCACTAGTGTTCTCCCTCCAACGCGCACCACCAAGAAAGTTCTACATTATGAGGCAGGCCGTGATGATCGGGTGTCAGACATCTCGTCGTTCGTATACAGTGGGTGTAAGCCATGTTGCACAAGCGTCAACGTAGAGGTTTTTGGTGGCGAGCCTAGCATATTCAGAAATATGGCCTCAGAACAGGGAGACCGAAAGGTCGAGCACGAGTCACAAAATTGGTGTGGCGGACTTTTGTCTACTCTTGAAGTTGTGCCGCCGGCTCTGATGATGAGGGGTGGTGCAATGGATGGGGGTCGTGTAATCGCTTAAACAACCATGAGGGATGTTCGTTTGAGTGAGAGTTCGGATAGTTATTTTCTAAAATACTAGAACTCAGAATATAATGAACAGAGTCTGTTTTGCAAACCTTTGTAGATATTAACGTAGCATCTTTTCAAATTAGGCGCATTCCTGCGATTGAGAAACTTAAAAGGTTGGGTCCAAACTTCATAGTTTTATGCTTTAGCTTGAGGATACTCCTTGTTTAAAGCGTTAGCTCTTTGTGTTACAGTACCCGCTAGGAGATAACCCCGGAGATTCCGCTGACAAAAGATAATTTGGATTATCAGATTTTGTGCGGATGATATCATCATAGTCCAGTGTATGCTATGATCTCTGCCATAGAGAACCAACGGTGGGTACGAGTTTTTAGAACGCGAACATATGATATGGTCGCTAAACTCGGGGTACCCCAAACGTTGGGTTGATGAAGTTTATCAGTACGTTGACTGATTGTCTTCTCAACCAAGATGGAAGAGAATACACACATTGAGGGAGCACGTGGCGGTCATACTTAATGACATATGTTCATACTTAATGAACATTGAGACGCCTCGCTCAGCTCAATCACTGGATGACAGACATCGTTGCCAAGTGCAAATCCTCTGTCATAGACTATGTCATGAAAGTGGAATCGTTCACCTTCATGGTTCTTGATTACGGTGGAAGTATCAAGAAAATGAAACAGATCGCCGGAAGTCATCAATGATGATGGTGAATATATGATATACATGTTATGAATGTTTTAGCTAAGCAAGTACTCGCGGTAGTGATTAAGTTTTGAACTAGTCATGTTTTGTGAAAAACCAGGTTTACTGCTTGAGTAGCTTGAAAGGATGAGGCGACATTGCGTGTTGATAATGGCAATCAAGTTGTTGTGATGGCCATAGACACTCTCCCTCTAGATCTACCATTTGGGTAAATTCTTTATGATCGCATGTTAGTATGATCGTTACAAGTGTGTCTCCTCTAGTGAGACACTTGTTCATACATGATAGTTACAAATTGGTGTCCTATATTTATGAAGTAATGATCATATGCCGATTTGAATTTAGATGGTAGAAGCTCCCACATTCATAATATTAATGCCAAAGGATGCAAACTTAATAAAGACACCACATATGTGTGGCACTATCGTTTAGTCATGTCAATGTTATATGCATTAGCTCCACACTGGATGGACCTACAAGTCCTAAGATTTGATCTTTTGACACTTGCAAAATAACTGTGACACCGTTTTCGGAAAGCGGGCATATAACTTATTGATAGTCATACATAGAGATGTATGTGGTTCAATGAAGTAATTGACGGGTAGTGAAGACCTTTAACTTCACTGAATGTTTTGAGTATAGCTTGTTGAGAATCGTGCATTTCGGTGTATGTGAATCAATGAAGTACTTTAACGTATAGTGGAAGTCTTTATTTCATAGACTTCATGAACATTCGAATAGATATATGGATATCCACTCGGGGAATGTTGGCCTGGAAATTTTGATTCAATCAAACAAGTCCAGAATGAAGTAGGAAATAAACTTAACAAGAAAATCAAATTCCCGCGATGCAAATCGAGGAAATAAAGATTTGAGTTATAATGTTGGCACATCATTGGAAGACTTGTGAGAAGAGTTCCACAAATTACGTCGCATGGAACACCATAGTGTTATGGTGTGTTAGGACGTCGTAATTGCACCCTATCGGATAGTGTGTGGTAAATAAATCTCTTTCCGAATTGTTATGATCATTAGAGTCATATGGTAGAAACGTAAACACTCACGTTAGCAAATAGGGAAACCATTTGAATCCATGGAGACAATACCATACGAGTGATGGCATGACTTTTAGCCTGGATTGTCGTTTCAGCAATTTAGTGTTTCGATGTAATCTAACCTAAAATGGATTAATCTTTGTAGTATACCCTACCTAAAGAGTTACTTGGGTACATGTCTCACGACATAGGCAAAATCATTGCCGGGATACACCTTACGAAATAAATAGTTTCTTGTTCGAGGGCATAAGTGAGAAAGAAAGTAGAGCAAGACGAAGTTGGTGAACTTCTTCTCCAGACATCAGAGTGGCGCAACCGAAAGAGTTTTCGGTGTCAGGCTCCACAGCTTGAAAAAGCTGATGATTCAAGATCATGATGTTCTAATCTCATACTAAGAGCGTAGGCATACGAGGTTGTGTTCCACACTGTGTGTTACGACAATCTTGTTATGAAGGTCATATTAATGGAATATGATAGACCTACAAACTACGAAGAAGAGATGGTGGACCTAAGTCCGAGAAATGGCTATGAGTCATTTGTGATCCGAAATAAAATCCATATACGATTACCAGGTATTGACTTGGGAGATCTTCTTGATGGCATCTAGGATGTTAATAGTATATGGAATTTTATGAGAGAGTAGACATTGAGCAGATTCGATTTGTCGTGAAACAGTTCCGACAGACCACATGAGAGTTTGTCTCAACTGGCGAAGCCTAAATCTATTCTGGGTCGTTTAGCAATCACTATAATTTCGAATGAGAAATTGATAGATGGATAAGGAAACCATGTTTCTTAATAGTGTCATTAAGAAAGAGTTGGTGATCCTGAGGATGCTAAACATGTATGCAAACTTCGGTGGTCCATTCATGGGCTGAAGCAAGCATATCAGAGCTGGAATCTCCACTTTGATAATGTGATCAAAGGATTTTGGAGTTGTCCAAAATAGTTGAAGAAACCTACATTTGCAAAGAAGTGAGTGGGAGCAAAGTAGCTTTCCTCGATCTTATATGCGGAAGGCATATTTGAGTGGGAGCTAAGTAGCTTTCCTTGATCTTATGTGCGGAAGGCATATTTGAGTGGGAGCTAGGTGTCATTTGTAATTTTGTATGTAACGACATATTAAATGACACAGATCCTCTAGTAGAGTGTAAAGGATTATTTAAGTGATTAAATTTTCTATGAAATGAAGTTAGGAGTATTAGGCATCCGATTTATAATTGTATAGATCGTAAGGAGCTTAATAACATTAATTTAGAATATTTCCTTAGTCAAGATTCTGAAGTGTTTCAGAATAGGACAAGCAAAGAAAGAGTTTCTTACTTGTATGACTAGGTAAAATATTAAGTTTATCTTGGCGTTTTCAGTTATAGCAAATGATGTTCGACATTATCTATGTATCAGTCATAGATGCTATCAGATTGAAAGCTCGACTTAGTGTGACCCAAGTTCTTGGTTGAAGAACAGGTTCTAGAGTGATCCTTGTGTGGATCAATGAACAAACGTTAAGTTTATTCTTCAGTGTCTATGAGAACTGAAGATATGTTTTTTAGTAAAGGGTAAGAGTGGAAAGACAACTTGCCGTAAAGCGGTTACGATGATGCAAGTTATGACACTGACCCATACGACTAAAAATCTCATATAGGAGATGTCCTTTATTTTGAAGAAAGACATGGTTAGTTTGCGAAGTCGCATATGAATGCACTGTCGTATAATCTACATAGGTATAGAAATATATCGCGACTTCAGAAGTAGCAATTGTGATTGGACTGAGCAGTTTTCCGAGCGTAGGTGGTCCCCTTAAGAGATCTCTTAGACTTTTAAGGCCCATGCTACGCGAATGCTCGAGTCTCACTCCATCCACTAGGATATATTTCACTGTTATCGTAAAGATACGGGATGATGTCAAACTAGATGACATAGAAGTGTTGCAAAGCACATATAGGTCTCAATGTGTGAGATCTATTGACTGTATTCCTCTTCCACGAGGCGAGCAGGCACCAAGATGCTATGGGTGTTGAGCTTTTACCAAGTTGTAAACTAGATTAAGTGTTACTCTAGTGCAAGTGGGAGACTGAAGGGAATATGCCCTAGAGGCACTTAATAAACATAGAATACAGGTGTGGTAGATAAACAACCAGGTCCCTAGTAGCCTCTACTAAGACTAGTTTCGTTGCGCGATTGATGATCGAGGTTTTCCGGTCATAGGGCATGTCGCCAGTCGGCAATGGAAGTCATATCGTTAGGTGTAACGATGTGATGGACATACCCAGTATTTATAGGACATAGTCATTACGCCTTAACACCGTGAGATCAACTCTTATTGTTATCCCTGGAAGATACTTTGATCGCACCAAACGTCATATCTTATATAGTGTGACAATGATAGTTGATACTTTTGGGTATCGGAAGGGGGTAGTTGAGACGAGGGGTCAACAGCGGGATTTGTCAGTCCGCATAGCCGGATAGATACTCTAGGGCCCACTCGGTGAGATTATGTCAAATGAGTTTGCAAACATGTGACTAGGTCACCAGCTGACATAATATCATAGACGAGTAGAAGATAGCGATGTCGGTAACGAGATCATGCTAGGTATGGAGATATCTGAGAATGATGCTCGGACACGCTAAGTATCGCCATGACAAACGGTTTAAGACTATACGTCCAGGTTTGATAGATGAAAGTCATTCGTTATATCACAGGGATTAATTCATGAGGTCCAGGCCTACGAGTTAGTCGTTGATCATAGAGGAGTCTTGATTGTACCTGTTATTATATCAAACCGCTAGGGTAACACACTTAAGGGGTTTCGACAAGACAACCGGAAAGGAAAGAGATCACCGGGAGCGTCCTGGGAATGGTCCGATGGAGATCGGGCAGCGACTAAAGAGTTTTCCGAGCTAGAATAAATTCTATAAAATATGTTTGATATTAATTAGTGTAATTAATATTTAAATATGATTTTATATATTTATTTTCGAATTTTTAAAGACAGATTTCCCTAAATGGGCCTTCTAGTGGAAAGAAGGCCCATGATGGGGGGGGAGCTTCCCCCCAAGGGAAGGGGGCTGGTTCGGCCAGCCCCTAGTGGGCCACAAGGGGCCCACTAGGGCTGGCGCACCCTCTTGAGCCGCACCAGGCATGTGGGGATAGTCCCACATTGCCTGGCTGGCAAGGTTGGCTCCCCCTGGGAGCCTATATAAGAAGGGGCACCCCTGGCCTTTTAATTCACCAATTAATTCCCTAATTCTCTCTCGATCTCGTGATTCCCTTTGTCCGAGTCTCGCCGAGTAGAGGAGGGGGATCTCTTCCACCATAGCCCGCTGTCGCGATGCTGGTGTTCCGGTCCAAGTCTTCCGCTGCTCGTCCTGGACTGGAGCTTCGGAGGCTGTCGTTTCCACCGTATGTGTGTGACGCCCTGCGAGATGCTGCGCTAGCGGTACTCAGAGGCCTACTTCCTCCACCCGACCTCGGGGTCATCTTCGTCGTCTTCGTCGCGCCGAGTTCTCCGCGACCTAGAGGTCGGCTACGGCGTCTTCATCGTCAACGCTTGTGCGGGAGCGTAATCCCCGCTATTCGGTCTACGAGGGTATGTATTCCGATCTCTGCCGTACTACTATATCTGCATAGTGTAGATCTTGGCTAGTTTAAGAAAATCATTGCTAGGATTTTTTTTGTTTTCTGCACACGTTCCCCTTTCAAAATTATTTTCATAAATATCCTTTTCCATTTTTAAAGTGCGAAAAATGACTTTTTTGTGAACAAAATATAACAAATATGATGCAAAATGACACCCATTTAATTTTCATGAAAACTAGTACACATATGATGGATAATCCTCAAATATTAGTTTTTTCCTTGATTTATACCTAATTTCACCTAGTTAATTGAGTTTATGTCGATTATTCGAAAGTAATTCAAATTTGAACTACAACTATTTGATAGTTTTATCTGAATATTTTAAAAAAACCATTTTAAGGTATACAAATAGTGTTTATATCACAGAAATATTGATAATTTTAGAAAATTTTAACTCTTTCGATGAATAGTCATGCTGATCATTTTGATGGTTTTTACGAAAAATGAAATAAAATGATAAACACTTCAAAAAAGGAAATCCTTTCGCATGGGGCACTTATATGTGTACTAGTAGTCATGAAAAATGATAAAATTGATTTTTCATAAAATGTGCAAAAAAAGTCTTCACAAAAAGGTCTATCATTTATTAACATCTAGAAATTTCAAGCAAAATGATCAAGTTATGGTCATTACACGGCATAGTTTGTCATAAAGATGTCATATTCCACAAATATATGTATATTGGTATAAGAAACAACCATTGAAGGGGTTACGGTGCAGAAAACAATAATTTTCTAGCGAACGAAACCCTAACTAGTCAGGATCTATCTATCTAGTACATGCGATAACGGTGGCGGAACGGGTTACATTACCTCCATGTAGACCGATAGCGGGGATTACGCTCCCGCAGAAGCGTTGACGATGAAGTCGTACGTAGCCGACCTCGAGGTCGCGGAGAACTTGCCGCGATGTCGGAGTCGATGACGCTGGGGTGTCGACGATGATCTGCGTCGACGGGCGTCGGGCGGAAGACGGCAGAGCGCTAGCACCGGGGCTGGCGCGCCGGCAGCAGAGGGGGGGGGGGCGGCGGCTGCAGGGGGCGAGACGACGTCGCCCAAGCTCCTCAACAGAGTAGCCTCCGAGCACTCGCAAACATACGGAGCCTAGCGACAACTCCCGGTCATTCAGATCCAGCTGAAATCGCAGGAGTAGATCTTATCTGGAATCCCGCAGAGCAACGGCGCTCTGCGGTATGGCTTGGGTGGAGAGAGACCCCCTTCCTCAGCTCGGCGCGGCTCCGACTTGGGAACCACAAGATCGAGAGAGAAATTGGGAATTAATTGAATTTCCTATGAATTAAATCAATTAATATGCCTTGCTATATAAAGGGGGAAGGGGGTGTGCCAACCCCCTTGGCTCCCCCATGTGGGACTAAAGGAGGAGAGGGGAGGGGGGGTTCGGCCGAACCCCCCATGGGCCCTCCAACTCCTAGTCCGAGTTGGACTAGGAGGCCCAGCCTTCCCCTTCCTTGTGGGGTGCGGTTTCCCCCTCATGGGCCCTCTTGGGGCCCATTTAGGTGGGAGCCCCCTTTTTCCTTTATTTAATTAATATTAAATTAATATAAAAATCCCATTAATTCATAATTAATATATTTATATATAATTCAATATCCCATGACTCCGAAACTATTTCGGAACCACCCGAACAACTTTCGGACATTCTCGAAACCATTCCATAGCTCCCCGGAACTCCTTCCGGACCACCGGAACTCTTTCCGGATCAATTTTCTCTCTCCAATAAAAACCTATAAAATTCCAGAACCTATATCCTAGTGTCGCTAAGACCTTAAGTTTGTTACGCTACGGTTCGGGAACACTCCAGACATGGTCGAGACACTCCGCTCACCAATGATCGTCAGAGATACCTGGAAATATATGACGACCCCTGTGCATTCCACGAATATCGTCGTTGAACCATAAGTATGATATTCATTCCCTTTGTCTCTGCGATACTACCTTGTCCGAGATATGATCGTAGACACACTGATGCCTTTGCTGTATCTCGTTACCGACGAAGGTTATTAACTCGTCTGTGATATTACTATCTCCATGACCTAGTCACAAGTTGCGCAGCTATATAGATGCAATATCACCGAGTGGGCCCAGAGTATCTTTCCATTACAGGAATGAACAAATCCCGCTCTTGATCCTTACGTCTCGATGCTCTTTCGGAATACCCAAGATGGACACCGTTATTGTCATGCTATATAAGACACAACGTTTGATGCTCTCAAAGCACTCCTACGAAGCAACAATAAGTACGGTCTCACGGTCTGAGGAATAAGCTATCATACTCTTATCTATTTCAAATGACAAACATCGTAATACAATCTTATTGCAATACTTTGCGTATGTCCACCACCTTATTCAACTAACAAGATGACCCCATTGTCAACCGACGTCATTGTCCTAGATCGGGAATCTCGATCAACTGTTGCCCAATGGACTAGCTCATATAGAGGCTTACTAGGGACCTGGTTGTTTATGTATCACACGTGTATTAATAATTCCGATTAATACAATTATAGCATAATACACAAACCTATTATAAACTTATGAGATAATGCAATAAATACTACTTATTTATTTGCCTCTAGGGCATATCTCCTTCAGTCTCCCACTTGCACTAGAGTACAAATAAACTAGCTGCATTTTACTTTATCAGAATCCCTTATCAAATAAGAATCATTTGATAATGCTTGCTCGTGGAAAAGTGTTACTGCACAATCCATGATTGTACATGCTTTTGCGATTCACTGGTATCAACTTGTTTGATATCACCATGTTGTCTAACAACATATATGCAAATACCGTAACTAAGTGAGACTTCTGTTTCCCAGCGCTTACTCTGATTATACTAACCAGATAACTGCCCTGAAAAACACACTCAGCCATGCAGAGCCCCTTGCAACAATTACAAACTCGCGATACTTTCACACCAATGTAGAAAACTTGACATTCAAATGTCAATCCCTTAACTAACGCACTTCTACTTCCAGTAAATTCCAAATTTACTTTCATAACTGCTCTTTATTCCAAGAACATCGGTTATATTTCATCGAGCAGATAATAAGGTTTCTGTATGATGTCTAATATTACATAATAGACCCACATGTCATACAACCATTACCTTCATGCATCATTACTCTTAATGACCAATTGGATTCCAAAAGACCATCCTTTTGATTCTATTCTGACTCCTCAGATATAATCCAACACAACTCGACTAACTATTTAAAATTCCCGTTCTATTTCAAAATAGACACTAACTTTTAAATAGTTTTACAAATTCATCCTAATCTATTGGTACAGTTTCACAATGTGTTAACTACACAAGATGAATTCGACTCCCACTCAAATTATGTCTCCACATATTTGATAACACGAGCTTCCACTCAAAAACATGTTATTCACATATTTGAGTTCCCAAGCTCCCACTCAAAAATATGTTCCTCACATATTTCTCCTGAGTGAACTAACTATGACTCCCACTTAAATCGACATCTTGGTTAAACCAAAATCATTGATCTACTATCAATTCGAATTTAATACAAACTACAATATTACATTAATACAAATCCCTCAGACTTCAAGCATGTCTACATAAATGTAGTCAACAAATTTGATCTTGTCCAAGACACATTTCTCGACAAGACATGATACCGCGTCTTTCTTATAGTCACATTTCTCATATAACACCTTATATGATGATTAAACAATCTTATTCCTCTAATAAGAATTATAGCAACAATTACTCTCTTAATCCTATCAAATGCAACTTTGGATTTCCAGGCTAAAAAAAAACCTTTGTTCGTATTCCGATATTTTCTCAACTTTCTTTGTATTCATAAAGTGCACCTTGATCTGTCAACAAGATCTGAAATACTTAATACAGTGCCGTGACCTGACAGCAATATTAAATATAACAACACTTTATTTAGAAGTTTCTTTTATGAAAATATTATGATCTTTATGAAGAGGATTGCAAGCAGAAAACAATTTTCTAGTCTCCCTCACTCTTAATCACCAAATTTTCATTAGCAGACATATACTCTTTGGAACATCTTCCAACATAAGTCTGACACTTTATTCCAAACTTCTAATTTCAATCCATAAACCATAATTCGAAAAGTCATCTTTTCTCGGAATTACACAGACAACAAACTGAACTTTGTTTCTTATTGATTTTGGAATACACTCTCGTCTAATGCGAGCAACTTACAAAGAACTACTCATGTATATTCCGAATTATCGCATAATCATATACACGTCGACATTACTGTCGATCCTACGAATTTTGTTGAGAAAAATATCTATTTTCTAAAGTGGACATCGATTATAATGTTTTGAACGTATTAGGAGATTCTAAGATTGATTCTGACAGGCCACACTTTATTAAAAATAGAGCATGATTATAATTCCCCACATATCACTATATATGATATTATAATTTTCCGAAGAAAATTTCCACAATTCTCTTGTGTTAAAAACATAATTCAAAAATATTGTCCTTTGATCGAATTCTGTGAATACAATGTTCACTAATCCTTTTTCTGAAAAACCCCATTTGATCTATTATCAAATTAATCTCAGACTCCACAATTCATCGGGCAAATACTCCTATTTACCAAAGTCATGGAGGAATTCGGATCAAACAGTAAACACCATTAATTAATCATTAAAAATGACACTCAATTAATTTCCGCCAGTATTGCAACTTCAATACTTGATTTCAAGCTTAATCAACTCAGCACTCGAAATACTTAAATGGACCAAAAACATCCATTACTTCTTTCATTGCTTTTATGACTAAACTCGACGGTGTTTATTCTAGAAATAGAACCTTTGTTCATGGGACAAGATATTTTATCATATCTACAATTATGAATACTTATCATACAATCAATGTAACTGAGATGTGGAAACTTTATTCATAAGATAAAACAACTGACTTGTTCCATAACATAAAACAACTGATCTTGTCTTATTACATGAATAACTTTGTCTTGCAACAACCAAGATACACACACTTGCTCACTATTACAAAAGATCGTATCAAAAACTATTAATGATAACTATGATAACTTGAGGACGTGAACACCAAAAGGCCATCAACTCCTTGACTACCAGCTTCAGCGCCAGGTCACATCAAACTGCGCCGCATATACGTGATAATCAGGACCTGTTTCACAAACAGAGCAATTATCAAAAATTTCATCATCTTCCATGGGCGAATTCATAATTCTGCATATATCAAATATATACCTGTAGCATCGAAGATCTCTCCTTCGATGGAATCAACCTTCAGAGACTGGAACTCACGTACGAATACGTAGAAGTTCATATCGTCGGCTTTCAAAATGTACTTACGTACATGCTTCTCATAGCTAGGAGGTAGAGATATCAGGACAGTCCGAATGGCGCAAGAATCCGCCATCCAGTAATCGAAGACCATCGTCAGCTGGAAGTAGATGTCATACAATCTCTTCAAATGTGTCTTCAGACAGGTATGCTCCTCCGTGTGAATGGTCTGGAACATTCTAAGCTGCCTGAATTGCTCACGCTTTAATTCATCCCCGAAGTGTGTCTTTATCGCATCCATCATGACGCTTGGCTCCTTGCGTCGAAACATCTCTTTCAACTCGGGTGCCAGGCATACGGTCATGGTGATCTCCACTTCAATGAATATGTCTCGACGCCTACGGAAATCATCTTCCTCCTCCTCGCTTGCAGAATCTCCTGGTCCTTCTCCTAATGGTTCATCGAGAACATATAGAATGTTGTTGTGTTCGAGAATGTTTCTAAAACCCCTGTACCATCTGATGAAGCTGGACCCGTCGGCTTCTAATGTAGCATCCGGGCTCTTGAGGAAGTAACCGAAGTATAGTTGCGTAGTCTACAGATGTGATCGCAAAAGAGGTAAGGTTAAGTTTATAATATGTAGGTGAGTTTTAGTCCTATAATCTTATTATCAAAAAACACACCACACCAAGATTATTATCCCTACAATAATAGTGGCGATGACACGACCCCCATCCACTACACCACCCCCGATCATCACGGCCGGCAGCACAGCTTCAAAGGTGGACATAAAATGTCGATCATAACAACTCTATGACTCGTGCTCGATCTTTCGATCTTCCCGTGTTCCGAGGCCATACCTCTGAGTATGCTAGGCTCGCCAATCAAACCTCGAAGACCTGCGCGTGCAACATGGCTTACACCCACTGTATGCGAACGACGAGATGTGTGACACCCGATCATCACGGCCTGCCTCATAACGTAGAACTTTCTTGGTGGTGCGCAACGAGGGAGAACACAATTTTGGTATTTTGTTAGGGATCATCCTATTTATGATGCTACCGTTGTATATCTAGTATATAAGCAATCAATAGGATGCACACACAACAGCACACAATAATGATGCAATGAAGTGCGATGTGACATGGTCGATGCGCCTGGACCTCCATGGCGCCATGTGCCTGGCCCCCCGGCGCCCCGGCATGGATCCGAGTCTACAGAGCCCTCCATTGCCTCCGACAGTACGAGTAATATCAAAACTTACCGTAACCATGTCACATAAAATAACGCCTCTGCAAAACAAAGTTAGACGCCTCTAGCTTTATTTAGTTTTGCAAGTTTTACGTGGCAAATAGGCTTATTCGTAAGAGAATCGCTTCCCTACCTACGAACTTTGTACCACAACGTCGATCGTATAATTGCATGTTTAAGCATCCCTTTCGGGCGGGGATTACGCTCCCGCACAAGCGTTGACGATGAAGTCGTACGTAGCCGACCTCGAGGTCGCGGAGAACTTGCCGCGATGTCGGAGTCGATGACGCTGGGGTGTCGATGATGATCTGCGTCGACGGGCGTCGGGCGGAAGACGGCAGAGCGCCAGCACCGGGGCTGGCGCGCCGGCAGCAGAGGGGGGGGGGGGGGCGCGGCGGCTGCAGGGGGCGAGACGACGTCGCCCAAGCTCCTCAACAGAGTAGCCTCCGAGCACTCGCAAACATACGGAGCCTAGCGACAACTCCCGGTCATTCAGATCCAGCTGAAATCGCAGGAGTAGATCTTATGTGGAATCCCGCAGAGCAACGGCGCTCTGCGGTATGGCTTGGGTGGAGAGAGACCCCCTTCCTCAGCTCGGCGCGGCTCCGACTTGGGAACCACGAGATCGAGAGAGAAATTGGGAATTAATTGAATTTCCTATGAATTAAATCAATTAATATGCATTGCTATATAAAGGGGGAAGGGGGTGTGCCAACCCCCTTGGCTCCCCCATGTGGGACTAAAGGAGGAGAGGGGAGGGGGGGTTCGGCCGAACCCCCCATGGGCCCTCCAACTCCTAGTCCGAGTTGGACTAGGAGGCCCAGCCTTCCCCTTCCTTGTGGGGTGCGGTTTCCCCCTCATGGGCCCTCTTGGGGCCCATTTAGGTGGGAGCCCCCTTTTTCCTTTATTTAATTAATATAAAAATCTCATTAATTCATAATTAATATATTTATATATAATTCAATATCCCATGACTCCGAAACTATTTCGGAACCACCCGAACAACTTTCGGACATTCTCGGAACCATTCCATAGCTCCCCGGAACTCCTTCCGGACCACCGGAACTCTTTCCGGATCAATTTTCTCTCTCCAATAAAAACCTATAAAATTTCAGAACCTATCTCCTAGTGTCGCTAAGATCTTAAGTTTGTTACGCTACGGTTCGGGAACACTCCAGACATGGTCGAGACACTCCGCTCACCAATGATCGTCAGGGATACCTGGAAATATATGACGACCCCTGTGCATTCCACGAATATCGTCGTTGAACCATAAGTATGATATTCATTCCCTTTGTCTCTGCGATACTACCTTATCCGAGATATGATCGTAGACACACTGATGCCTTTGCTGTATCTCGTTACCGACAAGGTTATTAACTCGTCTGTGATATTACTATCTCCATGACCTAGTCACAAGCTGCGCAGCTATATAGATGCAATATCACCGAGTGGGCCCAGAGTATCTTTCCATTACAGGAATGAACAAATCCCGCTCTTGATCCTTACGTCTTGATGCTCTTTCGGAATACCCAAGATGGACACCGTTATTGTCATGCTATATAAGACACAACGTTTGATGCTCTCAAAGCACTCCTACGAAGCAACAATAAGTACGGTCTCACGGTCTGAGGAATAAGCTATCATACTCTTATCTATTGCAAATGACAAACATCGTAATACGATCTTATTGCAATATTTTGCGTATGTCCACCACCTTATTCAACTAACAAGATGACCCCATTGTCAACCGACGTCATTGTCCTTGATCGGGAATCTCGATCAACTGTTGCCCAATGGACTAGCTCATATAGAGGCTTGCTAGGGACCTGGTTGTCTATGTATCACACGTGTATTAATAATTCCGATCAATACAGTTATAGCATAATACACAAACCTATTATAAACTTATGAGATAATGCAATAAATACTACTTATTTATTTGCCTCTAGGGCATATCTCCTTCAACCATGCCAAATGGATTCTTGAAATTATTTTCATAAATATCATTTTCCATTTATAAAGTGTGAAAAATGACTTTTTTGTGAACAAACTATAACAAATATGATGCAAAATGACACACATTTAATTTTCATGCAAACTAGTACACATATGATGGATAATCCTCAAATATTATTTTTTCCCTTGATTTATACCTAATTTCACCTAGTTAATTGAGTTTATATCGATTATTCAAAAGTAATTTAAATTTGAACTACAACTATTTGATAGTTTGATCTGAATATTTTGAAAAAATCATTTTAAGGTATACAAATAGTGGTTATATCACAGAAATATTGATAATTTTAGAAAATTTTAACTCTTTCGATGAATAGTCATGTTGATCATTTTGATGGTTCTTACGAAAAATGAAATAAAATGATAAACACCTCAAAAAAGTTATGGTCATTTCCACGACACAGTTTTTGATTAAGATATCATATTTCACAAATAGGTGCATATTGACACGGACCGGTACTAAAGGTTTTGGCCCCGGCCCTGCCTGACGCAAAACCTTTAGTACCGGTTCGTGACACGGACCGGTACTAAAGGTTCGTCACATATCGGTACTAATGCCCTCGACCCAACTAGCCATTGGGACCGGTACTAATGTTACATTAATACCGGCCCCCAACCCGGGCGGGACTAATGCTCTGGACGAAAGGTCCATTTTATACTAGTGATGGTGTGGGGGCTATAGCGGCAAAACCCTTCGATGGATTTTCTCGCTCATTTTTTATCTTGGATTAAACCAAAATAACAAAGATTAGTTGGCTTACCATACCTAGAAAGACCGAAGTTATTTTAACCAGAATGTTCAGCATAGCTAGAGTTGCTGTAAGATTGGTATAAAAGTTTTTGTTTGGCCAATATGTTTAAAATAAAACTATCGTAGCAAGGACAAATAGTTGAATATCAATCATTCTAATTCTTTGAGCTATGCTTGCCTGAACGAGAAGAAAAAATTGAAATAAAAACTTAAAATTAAGTGGTCCAATTTTGGTTTGGGCAGAGACATGAAGTGAGCGCAAGAAGTTGGAAGGATCTGAAACGGGAGAGTGATTGTTTCTTACCACGAGACGGGACAACGACGAAAAAAAAACTTTAATCACGAGGCATGGCTTTGGTGTCTAAGTTTGTTTCTTCAAAGGAGAGCTGAAGGTGTGACACCATCACTCATTCGATACTCTCTCGAAATAGGGTTCCGCCCTGATTTATAAATAAAGCAATCACCGTTTGAGACCGCTGCTAGGCCAGACAACACAACGCCCAAAAGAAACAACAGAGAAAAAGAAAAGGAAGAGAAAACAAAGCCAACAATAGTGGCTAGACGAAGGTAGACCCGCGACCGTTGCGCTCTCCGGAGAAATCCCACCACGCTCCATGCTCACTGACGCATCACGTACCAAGCAGCACCTCTAAGAAGGAAAGTGACTATGACGACTCTGCTGCCCGGATAGGTCCTAGGGTTTCCCCCGGTACGATACGAGAGGTTGGGAGGAGATACACCCGACACCCTTCAAGAAGGACGATGATACCCACATGCGTCACCGTGCCAGTGTCAAACGATAAGGATTTCTCCCGTCCCGGATTTCTCCCGTCCCCTCCGACACCACTCCCAGACTCTTCGTATTGCACCACCAAGCTCGACGCACAACAACATACTCCATGTCATGCAGCCACCCACGTCTCGCCGTGACACACGTTGCGGGACCGGTAAGTAATAAAGGAAGAGACTTCGGCGAGGGTTAGCAGAGCAGGAGCACGCGGGAGGGAGGGAACTACCTCCACCGCCTTCCAGCGATAGCCGGCCGGATGCATCAACAGGTCAAACCAGGCCACCTGGCCTAGCCGTGCCCGAAAGGGCTCGTGAAGTCCCGCCACCACATTGCAGCTAGGGTCCTACCGTCCTTTCCAACCCTCTTTCTTCATAAAACCCCTGCAGTTCCAAAGGTTGTCGTGTTCGACGATATGACTCATATCTGAAGGAATTCATACTTCATCTCAAAAGATAAAAACAAAAGTGAGAGGATGGTTTTAGAGTACGGTTTTAGATCGTGGCTGATAGCAACTAAAGATTTGGAGAGCCAAAAGAGGAAACAAATAAAACATCATATCTCTCCACCACCCAAGAATCCAAGATAGAATCCATACTTTGACTAGGCCATACAAATCCAAGAGTGCATCTTGCAACAAGATTTTCTGACCTAACACGACAAATGCATCCTTCAAGAAAGAACCATAGTACTTCCTCTCAAAACAAAATAAAACAACACCCCAATCCCAAGTTAGTCACCGATCACGGAGACCCACGTAGGCCCTCGCAACTCCGAAAGACAGAAGAAGCAACACACATGCAGGCCGGTTCACATTTCACTAGTGACTTTTATCAGTACTTAATGTAGTAGTTCGTCATCCGCTTGGGCCTCAGCCATTTCCTTTGCATCACATAACCAGTTTGGGCGATCATCACTTCCCATTCCTTCTTGGTTGTTTCGAACGGCCATTTCACGATGGCCACCATCTTGTCCCAGAGGTCACAAATTTTGTCCCAAACCTGTTCATCAAGCAGAACTAAATAGTCAGTCGTGTCCTAAATTTATCCACACCAAGTTGCAAGTTACGGACATGATCAGAATTTAGCACATATCTGGCTTCATATAATTTACGTCCAGATGTTTTAGATTACCCATTACGAGTATCACCAACCAAAACAAAGTATAAATTTAGTAGAACCATACTTTAGAAACCAAGAGTTACAGTATCTCAAGTTACCTAAACCTGATTCGAAAAGCTAGTTTTCCTTCATTAAAAAAGGTTATTTTGCCACCTAGATACATCCTCCAAAAGAATAAAATCTTGATATAAATCATGGAACCTATCTCACCTACTTAAGATCCGAAGTAATAGTAACGTGGTAAAGTTCAGGATAGCCGTACGGAATACATAAATTGACGAATAATTAACTGAGTTCCTTGATGTGAAAGCGTTTACCAGCTCGGCAGCATACACACAGCTATCATACGCCTGCCTATACCAAGGTTTGAAGACCTCATTCTTTACACCAGAATTTTGTATTCCTGAATGCCCATTGGTTGGTTCTTCTTCCACTTCCACTTGTCCTCCTTCTTTCACTTTTTGGCCTGCTCCTTCCTATATAATATATATATGGAGGATGAAAAGTGCTAATGAAAAATAGACACTATTATTTATTTCTAAAATATATTTAGGGTGCATTTGGTCTGAAAATATTAGGGTGAGATTTCATGGAGTAATAAAGAAAAGGTTATAAACTGAGAATACCTTAATGTTAGGGTGCATTTGTTTTGAAAAAGGCTGTCCCTGATGATCGATCACAATAGAGTCTACATTGTCAAACAATTCATTGCGCTGATTTGCTTGAATGAGTGTATCGTTGGTCTTGTTGTCGAAGAGCACCACTCTACATCCGCATAACCTGACCATCTCCTGTGAACATTACATGTGTGTATAAATGACCCGGAAGAAGTGACAAAGATTGCACTAATCACCTTTTTGTTGTGAATAATCTTTGCCCGAGGCGAAGGACCAAGCAAAGACGAAACGATCTGAACTTAAACGTACCATACTCTGGAGCATCCTTCAGCGTGTCCTTGAATTCATCGTCCCCTACCTCATCTCCATGCGTGAAAGTCAGGATCATGCGTTCGCTAAACGATGTATATACTGACTTGATCGTTGTTGCGTCTTCTTCAGAGAAGCGAGACACAGCTGAGAAAACGACTGAGTACATGACATACAGAGTAGACACTAGCTTGACATCATAATCACAGTGCAGCTCCGCCACTGAGTACAGTTGTACTCCTATTTAAACACTAGCTGGCTAGTAAACTTGGAAGAGCATGCACGGTAGAGGATCAGATTAACATCGAGCTGGGTGGATTACCTGGTGTGTCTATCACATTAACATAGAGCGTGGTGCTTTCCTTTTGACAGGCGAGCGTGACGCTGCGGAAGGAGCGCCTGGAAGTGAACGCCTCCCGGCCGAGGATGCTGTTGCCGGTGGCGCTCTTGCCGTTCCCTATCTTTCCCACCAGGAGGAGCGTGACGCTGGTGGGACGAGACACATGGATGTTTTTACCACCGTCTTGGCAGTCTTCTTTTTTTTTTTGACAGGTCTTGGCAGTCTTCTCCAGTTCCGGCCATCGCGGTCGAAACCCTTTTCGCTGAGAAACTGAATAGTTAGGGAGTGAGCAAAGCAAATGAGAGAAGAGACGGAACTATAAAAAGGAAAGATCTCGTTCGCTTTACCAGAGCAACGGGGAATGCAGAAGCACGCAAGGAGGAGAAAGTGGCAAGAACTGGAAGCAGAACTGGCCGGATGAGAATGAATCGGAAGAGCCAAGAGGCCAGTAGCACTACCCCCAAATATTAATCGTCCAGACTCCGATTCTACTGTTTTTAATAAAGAAGAAAAGGAAGAGGAGGCGATTGGGCCGGCATGCCTCGATCCGGTTCCCCATGAGTTCATAACTGCGTCGCCGGCCGCTCCGTTTTCCCTCCATACCAAAACATACCAAAAACATGACATATGCAGACAACTGTAGCATTTAACAAATTTCCATCCAACGAAGAAAGATTTCAAGTCTAATTTAAACCTTGAGTGGCCCATACCAGTACTCCCTCCGTCCGCGAGAAAGTGCACATCTAGCATCCAAAAAAGAGTCACTACAACAGGAACCCCCCTTCAGCAACGCATCGATGCGTTGTCGAATGTCCATATAAGCGTTGGTAACGTCTACACCAACGGATTTGGTATGCGTTGCCGTTGGTGGCGTTGCAAGGGTCTACAACAACGCATATACATTCGTTGGTAAATGACGTGAATAAGTGTTGTAAGATGGCAACGTATATACTTAGAGCCTAACAACACTTCGTAGCGTTGGTGTTTGCTCTGCATGAATGGGTTTCAAATGGATAGAACTGATCACTACTAATGCTCAAAAGAGTTTAGCTCGAACAATTAACCCGTAGTTTATGTATTGCCAGCACCAATTCTTTGTTCACGGAGTGTACATGAGATACAATAGAGTAAACAGAAAGAAGTCATATAATAAATCAACGATTGTAGCTTTACAAAGAGCATGATCCAATCGCAAGTTGTGTATATCTGAAAATGACATTCTAAAATGCAATCTATAACTATCTGTTAGTAGCACCATCCTCCAAACTTGTTCTCAACATCTCAGCCATGTGTCATCTATTATTTTGGCAATCTACAACAACAACAACAGCAGCAGCAAATTGAGGTAAGCAACTTAAAATTAGTGAGAATAAAAAACAAGTGAATAAAATGGTCCAATTTAAAATAGCTGCAACATAAAAAGGTTGAAGGCCGTGAGATAATTATTCTTCCTACATGACAACTTGTAAGAACAATGAGGGAAGTTGATGATTATCTTCTTTGGACAGCCAGGGTCAAAGCAACGACAAGAAACTGTGAACTTTTTCCGTCATATATAAATTAATTTTTATAGCAGCGGATACTTATGTGTCCTCTTCTTTCCAGATAGAGTTAATCTTCCCAGGCTACCACTTTGTTGAGGAGAGAATACTCCGGAGTGCAATCTAAGTACCAACTAGCTTAGTACCCTCGATCTGTTGACTAAACCTGTTGTTCAGAGAGTAAATTTTACATTAATATAGCAGATAAATAAAAGATGTAGCTAGCTTAGTAATCGCCTCAGCATTTTCTTTTAACTACATGGGCTCACCGTTCAGAGTAAGCGTTTAGAAGAATATAGCAGATAGACCAAAAGATGTGACGTAGTAATTGGCTAAGCATTTATGTCCTTTGTAGACTCAATATCTATCGTCGTGGAACAAAATATCCAGAAAATACAAAAAATACATTATTTAGAAGTAGCTGATGTTAAAGAAAAACAAGACATGAAACTAAATTCAGATATATGCACATTGCATCAGCGTTAAGCTAATCTGTAAGATAATTCTTCTACTGTTTATACGGGAAAGAACACAACCGTGGCCTTCATAAATAAAAATAACTATTGTTAAGAACCACATAAGCACAGTATAACTACTATTTAGGGATCATTTGAACAAAAGGAGCTAGACATAGAGTAATCAATCACATGGCTGTCAAATTGATGAACATGTTAAAGTTCGAACACATATTGCATATCACAGGAGCACCAATGAAGCTATATATAGAACCTAACTTGTTGTAAAATTTGGGAACAGATCATGAGTTAAAATTAGTAACAAGAATGACCACATGTAGGACCTGGTCACCTGATTAAGAGAGAAGCCGGGTGGGGCGGTGGTTTGTAGTGGGCACTTGTGGCAGGGGATCTGGGAGCGAGCGCCCTCAGCTCAAGTGCGCGGATTGCAAGAGGCACAACACGGATCCACTAAGAGCATAACCTGAAATAATGAACGAACAAAGCCAACCAAGGACTGAATGGGTAGGATGAGAGAAGAACTGAAATATCTCCACAGAAGAGTAGGATTGCCGGAAGACCTCAAGCGATGTCTCCGCAGACAATGGTTCCCGTTGATGGTCGGTTTTGAAGTAGCATTTGGCTCGCGGGCTCGCCGCTGCACAAAATTGGCAAGCCCTCAACATCTGAACTGATAAAGCCGGTGTGGAGGGGAGAACGAAGCACGACCGGCTGCCTGGGATGAGAGATCGTGATGGAGATCCGCACATAGGCTTGTGAGAAGACGGTTAGCAGCAGCGGCCGGGGCGTAGAGGGAGGAGAGGATCGAGCAACGCAAATTACTAGCGGGAAAGAGAGGATCTGGGAGGGCGAACTACTAGCGGGAGGAGGGATTTGGAATCGGGATTTAGGCCTTGAGGGGCTATATTCAAGGGAGGGGGATTAATGGAGGTTTATAGATCGTGTCAATCTCCCTCCACACGGACAAGAAGTGGGGAGTTGTTTCCTGGATACGCATGACTAATCCGTTGCAGCATATGCGTAGCTATATGTGGGTACGTGGTGTAGTGAGTGTCCATCTACACTCTCAATACACTTTCACTGTGTTTGGATGTAGGAAAGTTTACTGAGAATTGAATTGGACTAGCAATTCCATTTCCAAGATGGAAAGGAATTGAGCTCCAATTCAAATTCCATTGTTTGGTTGTGAATGAAATTTACGAGTGGAATCAAAGGATAGTACACGATTCCAATTGTTGTTTGGATGTGTATACCTTGGAATTAAAGGTTTTGTTGAGTTTGGACAAGATAAACTTGTTCTACATAAAAAAAATTGTATACTTCATATCTGAATATTGATATATTATTTTCCACATGTAGGAAAATAAAAAAAATAAAAAAAATGGTCACAACAATAAATATGTTGTGATTTATTATGATCTGTAGAATTTGGTTACATAAACAACACTCCCCGTTACACTAGATCTAATTTCACAAGAAATTTATTTGCTAATCTCAGCATGAGCACCGCTACACTAGATCTAATTTTATAATCATTTGAAATGTACAGAACCTGCAAACAATCACCATCCGAACCAAAGATTGATTATGGTTGTGTACAAGACACAGGGCAATCATAGATCACATACACTGGATTGGAGAAACAAATCCGTAGAGGACACCACACGCACAGGACTACAGGAGGCGTTATGAGAACCACAGCTTCGGCCAGGAATCCAGTGGAGGACGAACACCCCCAGGCCGGCAGCGCATCCATGCTCTGTGATGTGGAGGGTGACGTTGTTGCCCTCCGTGCTCCGGTGTAGCACCTCGCCACCACCGTGCAATCCCGTCGCCGTGCCTATTCAAGCGTCGCAGTGCCGCACCCATCCTGCCACCGTGCCCATCTAGGATTAGGGCGATTGGAGATGGACGGGAACGGAGATGGAGAGAGGATGTCGGGGCTGAGAGGAGAGGGAGGGACATTAGTGGGGCGTACCTGGCCGCCGCCGTCGTCGAGCTCATCAAGATCCGTCGGAGCGAGCTTCTTTTTCTTAGCGAGGGGAACGAGCGGGCAAGAGCGAGCAAGTATTTCCGCGACTTTCCGAGGCTCGACCCTCGGAAAGTTTTGGGCCGAGCAAACAGTTGTGAGATTTCCGTGCGGAATTCGTCCAGGTTTCCAGACCTAAATTCTATAGCCAGTCCAAACAGCGGAATTGGATGTCCAATTTCAGATTCTCCAATTCCAGGCAAACTTTCCTACATCCAAACACAGTGTTTATGTTTAATTTAATCATTATTAATTGACCCATGCAGTAATTTGAGATGTAGCTATTGGTTGCATGTCATATCTTAATTACTGCATGCAACAAATCTCATTTAATCGCCTTCTGTTAATGGTTACAAGCAGTCATAAAGTTGTGCCATGGAGTTAGTCCCCATTTCTCTTAATCTATGTGCAAATCTCTAGACGCACATTCTCTTGAGGACGGAGGGAGTACATCCTAATTTAAACCCATGGAGCAAGCCGGGATCTCTTGATGACTGGTTCTGTTTTGTTCACGCATTAGGGCTAGGGGTGTAAACAGATAAGAAAATTTATACACCATATCCGATTCTGAAACCGTTTTAAACAATCCATATCCGGCTTTAAGAAATCCGACAGATAAGGATATCTGATTCCAAACTTGACACCTGGATATGGTATGGGATACGGTATGTAAAATAAACTAAAATATGGATTATCCAAAATTTTAATAAGATTATCCGATGGTTTTAATCTAAATAATCTGGTTTTCTATCGAAATGTCTAACCTAATATAACATAATTTGCAGCTAGTGAGTTGTCGTGTTTGTTCGTTAAACAACATCTCCCTTGAATAGTCATTATAAAGACTATGGAGTACAAGTTTATTAGTTAGTAGGTTATCGAATAATCATTTTTAGTTGTATGGTTTAACAATTTACTTGTGCACATATCTATCCGATTAATTTTTTACCGCTCCAAATCCGGCCCGTTTCCGTTCCTGAATTCGCTATCACGGATATCTGACTCCGAATCCGCATCCGGTCATTATCTGTTCCGCTCTAAATCTGATGAAAAATTATGCTAAAGGATATGATAAATGCAGAATCCGATCCGTTTACACCCCTAATTAGGGCACGTGCTTCATCTTCTTTTAGCTAAGACATTCTCTCTTTAGAGGAAATATAAAATATTTTCTCGATCTGTATGACATATCTTCTCTGACCGATATCATGTTTTCTTGTTTAATTTTGGTCAACCATAATTTAAAAGGAGCCAATTGCTCAAGCCTAGAGGTACACATAGAGGAATTACATTTCTTAATAATGAAATTTGTTACAAAAACTAGTATCAGTGTCAATTACACACTTCTTTTGAGAACCACCTTTCTGTGGGGTGGTGTTTTTTTTAACATGTGGGGCTGGTGTTGTTGTGGCATGACTCCACCCAAAAGGGTTCAAATCCTGATGTTCACATGTACTCTTGGGTTTTTCAAAAAAAGTAACAAAGTACGAGTACACTACTATTCTATAGATGGATTCTAAATTTTTGATACACAAGATTCAAATATCGTGGGCTGACCAAATCACCAAAGCCGTCGTCTTCGTCGGTTCATCACACAAGCCCAATGAAACAAAACAGAGAAATGCTGTCGCTCAACACCTCTGAAGTCTAAACCCTAACGTCTGCCCCAAATCTCTGAAGCGCCCTCAGCCGCCGCCAGGACCAGATCGGCGTCGGCGCTTGAACAAATGTGGTGGCCAGCTCCTCGTCACGCGGACCTCCTCTGAGATTTCTCAGGTAAGTGAACCAGCGGCGGCGGACGCGCAATGCTATCTGCCGGACTTTTCTGGGATAATCAAGACCTCAGCTGATTTGGTTGGTGCTGTACAGGAAGACGAGATGTCGCAAGAGCCAACGGCCAAGCGAGGGTGCCCAGGCGACGACCACGCCGTAGACCGGCTAAGCGACCTGCCGAACGGCCTCCTCCACACCATCATCTCCTTTCTCCCGGCCCCGCAGGTCGTGCAGACGAGCGTGCTGTCGCGGCGGTGGAGGGACCTATGGCGCTCTACCCCCTGCATAAACATCGAAGATAGGGACTTCCGAATTACCACAGGAAGTGAACGCCACGTACTGCAGGAGAAATGGCGCAAGCTCGAGAACTTCACCACCAACTTTCTCTTGTTTCATGACAATGTTGCCTCTTTGGATAAGTTCCGGATATATGCTAATGCTAGTCATGCTAATGCATCTCATCTTCGAGACATTGATAGATGGTTGCGGCGTGGCATCAAATACTGCCCTCAAGTGCTTGAGATTCTTATCTCCTGTTCGCGTCCTCTCGTTCCTTTTCCTCACATGGGAGCAAGTTCTTGCCGCCTCGAAAGGTTGCATCTTTATCGGTTGCGTCTGGACAACCAATTTGCAGAGCTACTCTGTTCGGGCTGCCCTCTCCTGGAAGACTTGGAGCTCAGATGCTGCAGCACACGTTTTCAAGAATTTAAGTCACACACAGTGAAGAGGCTAGTAATCGACCGCTGCGCCAATATCCCTGGAGATCTGATGGTTATCATGGTACCTCGTATTGCTTATCTCCGACTGGGTATTTCACCGGGCTGCTATTCAAACGGTATTTCTATATATGAGACGGCTTCGCTTGTCAAAGCATCGATTCATTTACGGTGAAACATTCTCCTTGAAGCACCAACGCCAGCTTCTGGATAACCTGTGCAGTGTGCCAGATTTAGAGTTGTCGGGTTTTCAGACAAAGGTATGCCTTCCTACACACGTTTTGGTGTATACTAGTTATGTTGCCAGTAAACATTCCTTATGTTCATAGTAGATTAACTATCCATCTAACACTAAGTAGTCAGTTAAATTAGACGCTAGTGTGCATTAGATACGGACTGAAATGATGAGAGACACACTAAAACACATATATGTACGTGCAATTTACGAAAAAGTTAGAATACCTTACAATTCGTAATGGAGGGAGTACATGAGATTCATCATTTTTTTTACATCATACAGATTGTTTCATATAAGTAATAGTCCTTTGAAAATTAATGGATACAATACTACGCATGACAAAGGAAGAAATTATTCACTATTTATTTGATGTTGATGATTGAGCTTACATTTAGTTCTGTTTGTATATTTCAGGCGATGCTTGTTGAGGAATCAGCTGAATTCCCAATATTCACTGACCTGCAAACCTTATCACTTGAACAATGTTTCCTTGATAAATGTGATCTAAATAACAAACTGGACGCTCTAGGCAGCTTTGTTCAGAATGCTCCTTCTTTGGAGAAACTCACTCTCCAATGCTGCATGGTAATAACCTTTCTCCTATCTATCTTGACGTGTCTCAATTTTTTTATAGCTTCTTACCTCAGTCTTGTGATATTGTCAACAGTTTGAAGTAGAATCGGAAAAAGAAGGGCAGCTCGTGAGAAAAAAACATTATTCTCCGACCACAGGACCAAAATACTTTCCGGTGCCTGAAATTGAAGTTCATAGAAGTCATCTATGAGCAGGACCATGATCACCAACTAGTTGAACTTTTGTGGGGAATTGGAAGGAGGCTACCAGATGCCAGTATCATACTTTATGGATTAAAATATTTCCTAGATGTTTGATAACTTCGCCATGATTCTCCTTTGCATTCCAAGGTTATTTTTTGTTTGACGGCACTTAATTTGGTAGTGCTGGTATTCAGGACAGTTGAACTGAAAGTTTGTGTTTGATGGAAAACTAAAATTGTTGACATGGGGTAGACATTATGTATGATCTTTTCACTACAGCGCATCAAATGAGGTGCCAGAAGTTGAACTTTGCTCATTTTGTTAGCCTCTTATGCACTGCTATGTGTTACATAATAAACTGGCAATGCTCACTAGAGTTAAACCTTTGCAAATGTTAGGACATTTTAAACATTTTTTGGAAATAATGGCAGAAAGTGTCCTTATCTGCAAACTACAGTCTTGTCTTAGAGCCAAAATATACTTTGGCACATTTGTAAAGAACAAATCCTGATCTTATGGTAGATATTTCATAAAGAAATATTACTAGGTAATTTAGTGCGGCGACACGCCGCGTCCGTGTGGTGATACCGGTTGTTATACTGTGTTCGCAGTAATGTTAAGCAATTTTGTTTCTGTGAATGAAGGGAGCCAAATATAGTAGATACAGGAGGAAGTGCTAAGGTGGAGGTTAGGGAAATTGTCAAGTAAATTATATAGAAATTATAATGAGGTAGTGCCTAAAAGTTTGGATAATCAAAGTATCGTGTTGTTTGTTTTAGTAGTTTGGATAATCGAAGTATCGTGTTGTTGTTTTAGTAGTATAGTAAGAAATAGTCATAACGAAACAGTATGAAGCTAAAATTTGTCCTGCACATTGAAAACTCTCAACTTCTCCTACACATTTTGCCAAGTGAGGTATATCGAGATGAAACAGTGTGATGGCCTGCTGGTACAGATAATCTTCGGAGCTCTGCTTATCATTTTTGTACATGATTTCATCATCCAGGGAGTTCTTCATGTAAGGTAGCGGTGAGGAAATCAAGAATGCCAAGTGAGGTATATCGAGATGAAGCAGTGTGATGGCGTGCTGGTACAGATAATCTTTGGAGGTCTGACTATCATTTTTGTACATGATTTCATCATCAAGGGAGCTCTTCATGTAAGGTAGCGGTGAGGAAATCAAGATTACAAAATTACCCAATGGTAACGAACTTTATCTAATAGCTATATCACATCATCTGCGTATATTTAGTGAACATGTAGTCACATTAGACATGTGTATCTAGTTAGTGCAAACTAACCATGACATAAAAGAATATATTAGGGCTTCACGGAGATTACGTTACTGTTTAATTTCTGGAGTACGAGTGCAAAAGCTTCATCAATAAGCTTCATAGTCACACATACATGTTTTAAATTGCGTAACAATATGCTCTAAATAAGGTTTGGTAGCTTAAACTTTAGATCAGTCTACAAAGCCAAATCAATGTACAGCAGATATGCATATCTCTGCACTTTTGAGAAACCAAATACCAAATGTATTATGAATAACTAAATATGCATCAAGAATTGTGAGCATTTCCACAACTGTTGTACTTCAAACACTATGTTTTACTAACCTAAGAAGATATGCCAAGTCCGAGAACTTGAGCTAAGGGCATCTCCGGTCACTGTGCCCCCAGGATCCAAAACGTCGCGAAAACGGCGCAAAATCGAAACATGGGGAGCCAATTTTACTAGCCGTTGCCCACCAAGCAGGAAAAATGGGGGCTTTTGGTGAGAGCACCTTGGGTTGGGGAAAAAGTAGGAGAGAGAGGCATCTTTACATGCAAAGTAGAGAAAAAGTAGGTGAAAGATGCCTTTTTGCATGCAAACCTGCACTATTTGCCCCCCAAGTCCAAACCCAGCTTTTTGGGTTCGGACTGGGTACGCCGGCGCTAAAACGGTGTTTTTTCATGTACTGAGTGCTGACTGGTAGAATTTGGCGCTAAAATGGTGATTTTTAACCCAAAAAGTGGCCTTGGGGGCGTTGGGGAGCATGACTGGAGATGCCCTAAGGAACAGCAAGCCGAGAGGTGTGGCCCTGTCACCGACCACCGATCCAAACTGCATGCCTGAAGGGTCGCGTCATCTCACGAGGCGACAACCACGCCATACCCGCGGGAGGCCAGAGCTGCCACTCCCACACCACTGCCACCTACCTGGTGCCGCTCGCTGCCCCGGCTTTGTTTCTGTCGGGATGATAGAGACAACACTCCGGTTGTGAAGCAATATGACGCCATGTGCAGATCCGCACAATGCCGACGAGTTGCCCATACTGCCCATACTTCAGCCCATGGGGAGTCAGGATTTTACCATAGGAACATGTAGTCACATTAGACATGTGTATCTAGTTAGTGCAAACTAACCATGACATAAAAGAATATATTAGGGCTTCACGGAGATTACGTTACTTGCTTCGTACTGTTTAATTTCGGAGTACGAGTGCAAAAGCTTCATCAATATGCTTCATTGTCACATATACATGTTTTAAACTGCGTAACAATATGCTCTAAATAAGGTTTGGTAGCTTAAACTTTAGATCAATCTACAAAGCCAAATCAATGTACAGAAGATATGCATATCTCTGCACTTTTGAGAAACCAAATACCAAATGTATTATGAATAACTAAATATGCTTCAAGAATTGTGAACATTTCTACAACCGCTGTACTTTAAACACTATGTTTTACTAACCTTATAAGATATGCCAAGCACGAGAACTTGAGCTAAGGAGCAGCAAGCGGAGAGGTGTGGCCCCGTCGCCGACCGCCGATCCAACCCGCATGCCGCAGGGGTCGCATCACCTCACAAGGTGACAACCACGCCATGCCCGCGGGAGGCACCACTACCACCTACCCGGTGCCGCTGCCCAGGCTTCGTTCCTGCCGGAATGATAGAGACAACACTCCGGCCGCGAAGCAATAGGACGCCATGCGCAGATCCGCACAATGCCGACGAGCCGCCCATACTTCAGCCCAGGGACGGAGTCATGATTTTACCATAGGGGGGTGACTCGACAATCATTGTATGTTTGTTGTATAAAAAACATCGCCTTAAATCGATGTAACATTAGATTGTGTAATTAAAAACAACATTAGATTGTCAAGCCTGTCGAAGTTGGTATTTTTCCGTGTACTTGAACCAAAAATAAAAATAGAAAAAGGCTAGACATCCTGTTAGTATCAATAAGACACACCACGACACCTTCATCTGAATCTGAACAAAATAAAAGCTAAAAGTTGGAGACTAACCGTACTGAAAAAATGCGGCCCTGGAGTCTGGACTATACGGAGAAAATTGCTTGCCGGTATCACGGTGTGTGGGCGTCGCCTCGTGTTTCTCAAAAAAAAAGTTGAAGACAAAGGGCAACATGGGACTTTGCGGGTAACATAGCTGCCGGACCTACCGCCGAGAAATGCGAGAGAAAAAGAAGAAAAAAAGAAGAGGAGGAGGAGGAGGCTAGCTAGCTAGCTACTCCTACTTCCGTGGATCGCTACTCAATCGTCAATGCGCTCGTGAGCATCTGGATCGGTGTGTGGTGCATGAACCTGTCTGCCCTCACCTAGACGGCAACGGAGACGAACCTGCCTGCCCGCGCGTTGAGCGGTGAGGCCCACACCACACCACACACGGCCGGACACGAACCTGCCTCACAGGCTACGGACCCTCTGATTCCACAGCTCAGGTTACGTCCGCCTCCTCTATTCTGTCAACATCTCCCAAATATTCTACACTTTGATCTCACATACATGCCTGTCTATATAGTTTAACTTCAAATAGTTATACTACTAACTAGTCTTTCTAAAGAGATTTTTTTGGAGCCAACACCAACACCAAATAATCTCCAGGGTGGCTCTGTGCGTCATCGCGATCGTCGAGGATGTTGTTTCGGTTTTAAGCCGGTTCTCCTTAATAAACATCAAATAGGAAAGGCTCTCTTGCTATTGAGGCCTCAAGCATCAAATAGGAAAATTTGGAGCCATGGGATGTGATGTGTTGCCTACCAATGGGAAACTGGTAGCGACGTAATAGTAGCCGCCTCTCCTCCCCAACCCCTAGCCGCCACCTCTCCCCCCCGGCGGCTAAAGTGATACTGTATGTCGGCTACCAGTTGCTAAATCAATGGGCCAACTGTTAGCGACGTAACAATTGCAGGTTGATTTACAGTGTTTTGCTACGAATATTGTAGGCCTTGGATGTGGTGCTCCCTGCTACGAATACAGTGCCTTTGGCCACGCGGGTGTGGTGCTCCCTGCTCTGTGTATAAATGGAGATCCAACATCCAAGGCCTCCTCTCACACACACACAGACGCTACGAGCAGAGTCTTGCTCTAGTACCTGTAGAGCATCCATCACGAGTTCACGGACAAACATGTCTCCGGTGAAGGTGTTCGGGCACCCGATGTTGACAAACGTCGCACGGGTGCTGCTCTTCCTGGAGGAGGTCGGCGTCGAGTACGAGCTCGTGCCCGTCGACTTCCGCGCCGGCGAGCACAAGAAGCCCCAACACGTCCAGCTAAACGTAAGCAAGCAGGAGAGACAGTTCGTCGGACACAGCGCGTATCAGGATTCAGCCAGGTGATGGTTTCTGACAGAGATGCTACGTGTGTTTTCCCTTGCAGCCGTTTGCGAAGATGTCTGGGTTCCAAGATGGCGATCTCGTCCTGTTCGGTGAGCTAGCACGAATCATTCCTGTCTGTCATGTCCATTAATTGGTTTATCTAACAAATCGATGAGTGATGGAATGAGTTTATTTTACGCAGAGTCACGCGCCATCGGCAAGTACATCATCCGCAAGTACGGGACAGCCGGCGGCCTCGACCTCCTCGGAGAAAACAGCGGAGTCGAAGGATCAGCAATGGTGGACGTGTGGACGGAGGTGGAGGCCGGGCAGTACTACCCGGCCATCGCGCCCGTGGTGTTCGAGTGCGTCATCAATCCCTACATCATGGGCGACGCGGCGACGAACCAGGCCGTCGTCGACGAGAGCCTGGAGCGGCTGAGGGGTGTGCTGGGGATCTACGAGGCCCGGCTGGAGAAGAGCGTGTACTTGGCCGGGGACTCCATCAGCTTCGCCGATCTCAACCACATCCCGTTCACCTTCTTCCTCATGGCCACCCCGCACGCGTCGGTGTTTGATGAATACCCCAAGGTGAAGGCCTGGTGGGAGAGCCTGATGGCGAGGCCGGCGGTGCAGAAGGTCTGCAAGAATATGCCTACCACCCCGCTTGGATGGACCACGAATTAGCCAATATCTGTTCGTGCGATCGAGCCTGATTGATCACTGGCTCTGGCTGGATTCCTTGCTTTGTGCACTAGTAGTACTAGTAAATAAACAACTGATCAATGCTGATCTGTACGTCCTAGTACACCACTAGAGACGGTACTGACTAGAGATCAGAATGGATCCGAAGCAAATATATATATACATCTTGGATACGTGTGTGCATGGCTCTAGATCGATCAGGCCGTGAAATCGTAGGAAATACGCCCAACCACCTTTCGATCTGCTCATCCATCAATCGTGCCGTCCAGATTTCGTTTTCCAAACGTAGTTTACTAGACGCGCGTTTTTATCACGCCCATTCATTATGATATATAATGGTTAGAGATAATGATCTATTAGATATAAATCAAAAACTTTATATTATAAAAAGTAAAAAATGACCGCTGTGCAGAGAAGGCTTAGGCTTGCCAAAGCCAGCGTCACGAAGCAAGTATTTGAAGACATGCCGATGTACCTTGAGTACAGAAGCATTGAGATATGTCAAAAATGTAGTTCTTGATGCTCGTTGCTGAAATATACATGTTCATATATGATGAAATAAAATGCAATTTAATTACATATATATTGTGTGTACAAAGTTGTATGAAAGTTGCATAACATATGATGCAACTTTTGAACTTGGCATCTTGGATCCATATTTTGCCTCATGGCGAGGCCGTGAAATCGTAGGAAATACGCCGAACTACCTTTCGATCTGCTCATCCATCAACCGTGCCGTCCAGAATTCGTTTTCCAAACCGCCGACTTAGTAGTTTATTTATTTATTACAATTCGCGCCATTGCCGTTTAATTTCGTTCCGGAAAGGGAAGACATTTCATTTAGTCAGTCACCACACTGGTGTGAAGGATACACGAGTATGCGGCCATCATTTTGTGATCTTGTAACTGAACGATAAGAGCACAAGGTGAAGCGGCAGCAAGTGGCCAAGAAGGACCTGACGAGGATGACGACCTCACCGACATCGATGACGAGGTCATTCTCTACGAGGTGGTCACTGCCAAGTCGGTCCGCTCGGAGCAGCGCCTCCAAGAGACCACGACGCGCGGTGGAGCCTGAAATGCCGACATGCTCCCCACGGTATCCAGGCGGAGGAGGAGTACCTCGTGCGCTAGCGCGAGAGGTAGCTAGAGGCGATCCTCGAGCACTAGTTCATCGATGTCTCCTCATCCGATGTCAAGTGAGAGGTTGACAGCGCCACCGTGGATACAGGCCTAGTGAGGATGTCCCAGAGCCCATTTTACATTGCTTTACAGTGAGATTTATGTTAGGATAACTAGATCTGACCCCCTTAGTTAACTAAACCCCTACATAAAACTAGTTTGGTTGCTCTGTATGTATTGCTGATGAACTGAATGTTGTTTATCAAAAGAATACACGTGAAGTTAAAAAAAATTAATGTTTACTTTACAGTGTCTATTTTGTGGTTTGATTTTTTGTAAGGTTACCTTATATTGCTTTTACGGTTTCACTGTTTAAGAGATCTTAACCACATCGACGGCGTGTGTCCAACAGATCTCATGGGATCTTGTCCGTTTTCTGTCTATCGGTGTGGTTAACGGGTCTGGCTTTTTGGATCTACAGTTGTCATCATTGGCGATGTTTATGCGCTAGTTCCTCTGCGGCATAACACGGCGACTTCCCATCTATTTACGACAACAAGCTGTACTATGACAAGTTTTAGCCGGCCCTTGTGAAGGACGGTGAGGATGACGGCAGGCGTTCAACTCACGTTTCATAGTCGTCTTGGTCGAAAGACATATTTGTAAAAAAAAAAAATTTAAGAATGTCTTATACCATCGTTAATGATCAATAGATTGGTTGATCTTTTCGGAAAAAAAATCATCGCTCTAACAATTGAACTTCTCATTTTCAGTGAATGAAATTTGGGGCCAAGAGAGGTGATTTGGAGGACAAGCTCCATAGAGCTCTCTTTTTTTTGAAAAAAATAAATAAAAAACAATAATTTTAAGTTTCCAAAAAATCTGAAAAAAACATAGAAGTAGAACATGATTATATCTACTATCGTGCATACTAATGCAAAGTATAATGTATTGTGATATGTGCAAAATAACAAAATTCTTTGTGTAGGACGGGATATAAACTATTGCGGGTAGCAAATTTACAAATTCGTAGAATAGGTCATTGTGAATGTAAATAATTGTTTGCAGCATTTTTAGAAACTTAAAAACATCGATTCAATTTTTTTTAAAAAAAACGGGCTCATGGAGCTCGCCCTTTACTCGAAAGAAAAAACGTAGGAAAGCGTGAGCGCTCCCACGTGTCGGTCCGCCTGCTCTCCTAATAAATATCCCACCAGTCCTCCTCCCTTCTTCCTGGCTCTCTCGGGAAATCAGAGTGGAGAAGCCTAGAGGGCACCGAGCTTGGGCCGCCGCGCCGGCTTTCCCTCCCCTTCTCCGTGAGCAGGAACCATTTGCAGCAAGCACCTCGCCGGGAGGCTCCATCCATCTCTGGTTAGTTCCAGCAGCGCTCCGCATTTCCCCTTGTAGCTAGTCTTGTAGATCCGCAGTTCATTTCATTGCTTACGACTTTATCGAGTACATACCTTGTCATCTTGATGCTTTGATTGTGCATAACTGCGTATCTGTCTCCCTGTTCTTCGATTTAGTTCGTGTCTTCGCCATCTTGTTCTATTGCCGGATTTAGATCTTCTTTTGCATTGTGTAACGGTGGTGTTTTTAATTGCAACCGGCGATTTGCAGGATTCGACGCCTCTGTATCCATGGATGCCTCCAGGAAAAGGGCCCGTACGGGCAGCACCTCCGCCGAGGACCGGCTGAGCGCCCTGCCGGATGCCCTCATCCACACCATCATGTCGTTCCTCAAGGCCCGCCAGGTGGTCCAGACGTGCGTGCTGGCCAAGAGGTGGAGGCACCTCTGGCGCTCCGTGCCGTGTCTTGATATCGACCTGCCAGAGTTTAACTGTAACATCGATGATAGCGCCGTTATCGAAGCTAGGTACCAGAAGTTTGTGGATTTCGCAGATTATCTGCTGTTCCATCGCCGTCAGGAAGGTTCCCTCTTGGATACATTCCGGCTGCATGTCAGGAATGCATATCCATATCCATCAAGGTCCGAGGATGCTGGTAGATGGATTCGCCGTGGCCTAAAGTGCTCCCCTAGAGTGTTTCACTTTCAGAATGACCGTACTGCTGGTTACAGACTCCCTGAAGTACCTTTGGAATTGGGGTCTGGACCTCCTAGTTCATGCCGCCTCACAAAGTTACACCTACTCGGTCTTTCATTGAATTGCAGCTTCGGAGAGCAGATCAGTTCCGTGTGTGATGTTCTGGAAGAACTGGAACTGAAAGGTTGTAATATAAGTTTTCAGAAGATTACATCCCTCTCACTGAAGAACCTGATTATTGATTGTTGTGATGCTAATTATTGGACTGATCCTGATGATGATGATCAGCTGATTATTACAGCTCCACATCTTGCTTCTCTGCATCTAAACCTCAAGGCTTTTCAAGGCTTCCTAGTGTCACTAAATGAAATGATATCCCTCGTGAAAGCATCCGTACACAACTGGACTTGCTATCCTGCTGATGTTGTCCACGACAATCAGTGCAAGCTTCTGAGCAGTCTATCTAATGTAACAAGTCTGGAGCTGTTGGGTTTCTGTAAAAGGGTATGACTTCATATCTGATAGTTGGATATGTTTTTGTCTTGTTCCCGCAAAACAGAAATGTTTCGCTTGTTAATCATCTAGTAGTAGTTCAACTTCGAAATGCAATTTTTATTTGCAACTGGGCTCTGGTATGTTGCTTAACTTATATTTTTTGCTCAATATAAATATCCTTGATAGGTTTTGCTCTTTACTAGTGGTCATATGCAATATAAATATCCTTGATAGGGATTGATGTTGGTAACTTGGTATCTATAGTGTGTACCATAAACTCTGATTCGAATATTTCCTTCTCTACAATGAAGCCACATGATTCCTTGTCCTCACCTCTGTGTGGATAATGCTCTTCTTGAGCAATTCTGAATGCTAACTGAAACATTTTGTTCCGATAAAGGACACGAAGATAAATTTCTTGACAACCCCATGTTTACTCTTGATTCGCTCAGACTACCTGTTTTTTTTTATTAAACGGGGCTCAGACTACTTGTGATCAAGTACGTTGTGAGTGTTAACGTGTACAATCTTATTGCCTTGCATTATTTAGATCTAATTGTTTTTTTCAGTTGGTGCCAGACGAGGAACCTGTTGAATTCCCTACATTCAAAAACCTGACAACCCTATTGCTGGACAATTGCGAACTGGGTGACAAATTCCAACTTCTGTGGTACTTTCTGCAGAATTCTCCTAATTTGGAGAGGCTCATAGTGAAGCTTTGCCAGGTATATTGCTTTCATTACCGTAATTCTTTCTTCTCAGCTTGCAACTTACACGAATACGTTCTGCTTCTGCCGAAAGTTCTCAAAAGTTTCCAAGAGACGGAAGGGAAAGGCCAGGTCGAAGACATCGTCCCAGTGTCAGGATGTATTGCAATTGAGCTCCTTGAAGCTGAAATACATTGAAATCACATATGAGAGCAGCGACAATATTGGCCCACTGGTTAATGTTTTGCTTGACGTTTCAGACTGTCTACCGAAGAATACTATAAGGCTTACGAAAGTAGAAACTGCCGTGTAAAGTTCTGAATCGGAGTAGCCTACTGGTATTTTGCTCCGATGCTTTTGTCCTCCTGCTTGCCACGCACCATCGTCGGATGTATTTCAAGATGTACTGCAAATGACTCTGATGTTAAGGAATGGACGAGCTTGTAGAATTCCGTCTCGTTTGCTTGTTCGTTTAAGTAGAAACAGTGTTACTTAAACAGTGTGCCTGACGTGTCCCTCCACAATACGGGTTCCTTTTGTCATGCTTCTGCATTTCATGCTCTTGTCTTTGTGGAAATATACACCCACCCGGCCACCCCCACCTGGTGAGGTGCAGTAAGAGCATCTCTAACAGCAGCCCTATTTTAACCTCCGTGCCCTAATAACCGTTTTTTAGGTCACGAGAGGGCAAAAACCAGCCTTCAACGGCTTTCCTATCACGTGACCTATCTTGGGTAGTCCTAAATTTTGGTCCTCTTTGCCCCATATTTGGGGCACCGAGGACCGCGCGGATGCGTGTCCTATCCTTTCCAAATCAGCGCGCGCGATCAACCGCCACCCTGAAAACATTTCGTCCCCGATCCGCATCTCCGATACGCCGCCGCCGACGATTCGTGCCGCCTGCCGCCGCCCCAGCTCTCGCCCTTGCTCCAGCGGGCTGTCGCTCCGCCGCCGATTCCCGCCGGCAAATGGCCGCGGGCGATATCGATTTGGCCGCCGGGTGTTGAATCTGCCCCGTCGTTGCCGGGCCGCGCCGCCGAGGTAGATTCGGTCGTCTCCCGCGGCCGCGAAGTTCTGGGCGGGTAGATCCCGAGCGCCGCCACCCGTGTGCCACCCCTCCTCGCTCCCCCGCGCGCTGCCGTTACCGACGTGAACGATTTGACTCCGCCCCGCCGTGGCCGAGGTGAGTTTTTTTGCATACTGTTTTGTTTGTGGATAGGGTTGTTTGTAGATGATTAGTTAGATAATTGTAGTGCTTGTTTGTAGATGGTGTTGTTCGATTACACCACATCCGATGAGGAGTTCGACATGGACGAGGACGAAGATGTTGCTTTGGTCCTCATGATGCACCACAACACGAACAAGAGGCCGAAGCACGGCGGTTCGGTGATGGGGCGAGAGTACATCCGGAAGGCGCGACAAAATGCCATCTATGGCACCTACGAGTTGATGGGGCGTCCGATCCGGCCGAGGCGAGGTGGAGACCGAGTCCAGCGCTTCCTTGACGTGTACCACGAGATACGGAACTCCGATGTGCACAACGATCTTCAGAAGGATCACATGGAGGAGTGGTGGACATGAAATGGAAGGCAAAGAGCAAGGCCGTGCACTTGATTCTATTTCATTTGTTGTTGTATGTGATGAACAATTTGATGTTGTGTGCCTATTTGTGTTTTATTTGATGGACCATTTGATGAACTAGACATACTGTGTTGTAATAAATCCAGTACTATTTAATTTTCATTTGTTAAAAATTTATTTGGATCATATAGCATATCATTTGTTCGTCATATGTATGAAAGATGTGCAAAAAAAAGAGCCATTTGGTATAGGACAGGGCACGTAAAATAGGGCAGCTATTGGAGAGATAGTGCCCTAAAATAGGACAGCTGGAAAAGTGGAAAACTGCTCCGTGCCCTATATGTGCTAAAACAGGTGCCCTAAATGTGTAAAAACAACATATAGGATAGGGCAGCTGTTAGAGATGCTCTAAAGCAGCGACAACCTCGTTGCAACCTTCCTCGGCAGTGGCATGGGTTTTCATGCCAGCTACCTCTTGCGAGGATGGGGCATGAGGAGGGAGGTGAGGGAATGGGTTGAGGTGGCAGGATGGGGCATGAGGAGGGAGGTGAGGGAATGGGTTGAGGTGGCACTAGCATTTATCCCTTGAGCTGCCTTCGAAGTGGCGAAGCAAGGGCAATCTATTCTCATTTAGAAGATCTCATGAGCCAAAGGTGTAGAAAAATTACATTGTTTACACTTTTTCCTTTTTTGGAATGATCTTTTTTTGAGACATGTAACCACACACACATATTCGCATTTGGAGTCAAGACGCTACCCGTGGCAATATTTTTTTAGAGAGTACGCAATTGCGTACTGCGTTTTATAGAAGATGAGAGACAAGTTACAAGGTTGTGACAGATCATTGGACGCAACTACTGTCACCAATACCACACCCACCCAAACTAGAAACTTAGTCCACTACTCTCGCAAAAGTCGAGCTCCCTCCTAGATTGGCAAGATTCCAGCTCTTCCAATCCTCCAAAATCTGGGCTACTAAAGCTATGACTGGAAATTGTCCACGAACATTATGAAAAGCCCTCGCATTCCTTTGCTTCCAAAGACGCCAGGCGATGAGAATGACAAACGAGTCAAAAGTTCTCTTCTCCTTCTTCCCAAACTTCCTACTCTCCTGCGCCCACCCGTGGCAATATAACCTCCCATTATATGTATATATTGCATGTATGCCACAAATGGGTCTGATCCCTCGTGTTTAGCTAAATGTACTACCAACACCAAAAAAAACTAGCCTCTAGTTTGCTATTGTCTTTCTTGGAACTTTGGTAGCTTGAATCATAGTAGTCAAAGGCTGTTTCTTTCTTATCATGGATATAACCTCATCAATTGGTTGATAGCCTTGGTGTCGGAGCTCATGTTCGTTTTTATCATCATACCAACTTCAACTCTGGTGGCATATCCGAAATATTGGAGGAAAATGACTTGAACGACGAATTACCTAATTTTCTCCCGTCGGAAAACTTTTGGCATTACAAATATATAGGAAAGTCAGGACAAGGAGATTAATGCTTGTATGTAAGATATAAGGTAATATAAGGTAGATCAAATGACAAAAGTTTGAATAAACCTTGCAATTGTTCAGAGTAAGCATCTCCAGGAGAGGAGTATTGTGCAGAAGGGACCTGCCTCACAATTGTCGAGCACTAAAGTATGTAGCTTCTGGAACAATGGTAATGTATCTGTCATCACTAGAACGGACGGCACATCGCTGGTGACGGCCGGTCGACGCACTCTGTGTTTAGTCCCACCTCGCTAGTTGAGGGAGGCCGACACCAGCTTATAGCTGGGCAAACCTCTCCCTTCAGTCCGGCCTTTTGGGATGAGAGAGGCCTTGGGCCTCCAAATACACTAGTCGAGTATGGACTGACCTTTGGGCTGCTAACATCTGGTATCAGAGTCAGGTTGTGTGCGTTGCTATTAGGTGTGACAGTCGCTATCGCTCCTGTTTAGTGGGATGGGATGTCAGTACTCGAACGGACGGCACATCGCTGGTGACGGTCGATCGACGCGCCCGGGGTTTAGTCCCACCTCGCTAGTTGAGGGAGGCCGACACCAGTTTATATAGCTGAGCAAACCACTCTCTTTAGTCTGGGCTTTTGGAATGAGAGAGTTCTTGGGCCTCCAAATACACTGGTCGAGTTTGGACTGACCTTTGGGCTGCTAACAGTATCGCGCTCCTCTTCTAGTATCCACTGCAGCATAGGACAGAGGGCGTAGTTGCCGCTACGCATCATGTTTGAAACTTCACGCGACGCCTGAAGAATCCCATCCAAATTTGGCACCAGAATTCTTATAAATCTCCCGTGAACCGGCTGTATTTCAAGCACCAACAATATATACTTAATTGAGATGTATTTGAACAATCGAATTGTACAAACATGTATGAAAAAGAAAGAAGGACGCACCATTTTTTTCAAACCCTGCCAGCTTCAAACTGCTCATGTTGGACTTGAATAGAAAGCCCAGAAGCTTGCTGAGATCATAAATACTCCCTCCGATCCAAAAAAAAGTGTCGCTCATCTAGTACAAAGTTTGTACTAGCTTAGTACAAAATGGGCAACACTTTTTATGAATCGGAGGGAGTAACATCCATGCGTCCCACGGTCCACCACCAAGCTTCCAGTGGTACGGCTTCTTTGTAGGTCTCTTCACGAGGCCGATGGGTGCTTCGACAAGAGAAGGCGCCTTATCCACGATAAAACAGGATCCGTTGTAAAAGAGAATGGAAAATGCAAGGAGGTGAGGCGAGCGGGGGCGATGCGTAAGGGGCAGTAGTTGGTCCTCTGGCAGCAATCGCGGGTAAGGTTCTTGAGCGTGTCGGACTTGATCAGTGAGAGGGCTCCCAAGTCGGAGTTCCTAAAGCTCAAGTCTTCTAGGACGGGGAGCCCGATGGTGATCTGCTCCTGGAAATTGCGGTGGAGGGTTTACCTGATCGAGGCACAACTTCGTAAGGCGGCACATGCCGGAGGAACGAGGAGGCAACCTGATCAAAACTCACGGCTGTCGATGTCGATGGATGGGGCGGAGCGCCAGAGGTACCGCCACCTTCGCGAGAGCAGACTCCTCTGCTGACTATAACACACGTAGTGCTTTCCGGCGATATACCAAAACGGCCAGCACTAGAACCACTAGAGTTGGCGTTGGACCGTTGGTGTTGTCGCCCGTGTCGTCGATGAAGAGATTTTCGAGATCGGGGAAGAAGTCGTCGTTGAGAAAGTAATCGCCATCAACAACAATAACCTCGCTGCCACCTTCCTTGTTGACCATGCGGGCTTTATTGTTAGCAACCTCTTGCCGAGGCGAGGCGAGGGAGGGGTTAAGTCTTGACAAGGGTTTCTCCCTGGAGTCACTTCTGAACGTGCGACACAGAGGGAAAGCTGCTCTCATTAAGAAGAGGATCTCGTAAGCAAAAAATGTAGAAAAGTTACAATATTACCCTATATGTGAAAGTTGGTCGGATTTGCGTCCCATTCTACTATCCACGTCACCCATTTTTCACGAGAAGTTGGATCGACGCGTCGGACGGTCCAGATTGCAAGTTTCTGGAGAGGAGATCGCGAGTTACTGTAGCATAGGCTTCTCCACCAATGACAGCCCGCCACGTCTCCCGGTTGCCGCCCGGTGGCTTCCGGTTCCACCAGTCACCGTGGCTTTTTTGTAGAAAAGCGCCTCACAGATCGTTGTAGAGCTCTGATGTCCACAGATTAACGTTGCGAAGGACCTATGTGTAATTACCTACAAGTCCACATACTTTTCTGCAAAACAACCACACACAACCCCCTTCCCTCTTCCTCTCCCCCGCGCGGCGCGGAGATCGCCGCCGGCGCCGCCGCACGTTGCAGCCCTTGCGAACCTCCCCGGTCAAATCGAAGGTCATGGGGAGGTGCGCCGCCTCGCCTGCTTCCACCTCACCGAGTTTGGTGTGTCGGAGCGTCGTCTCTGCGCAAGAATCAACCGCGTCACGCTCGCGCGACCACTGCGCAAGAATCAACCGCGTCACGCTCGCGCGACCACTGCCGCATCCGCACGCCGGCGTCGACGTTCCAACGACCTTTAACCAGCGGCGCCGCCATTAGCGGATACCCCGCGTCCGCGCGTCGGATACGCTCCAAAACACGGTCCAGGCTGCGGTGGATGGACGTCGGCATGCTCAGCGCCGCCGCGGGAGGCAAACCCTAGCCGCCGCCGTCGAGACCCACCTGTCAGCGCGTTCTACACGGAAAAAAATTAGGAAAAAACAGAAAATGTTTAATACTGTAAAATAAATATCTTCAGATATATGCATCAGAAAAATATAATAAATATTCAGAACGAAAATATCTAATTACTTATGGCATAATATAAACATATTTGAATGTTTTCATATGGTGAATATTTCAAAAAATATGGATTTATTTCCTCCAACCATAAATTTGAATTAACAAATGCATTTCCTCTTTACAACAAATTGTAACACGTGGAACTATTTTTATAAATTCCCTCGCAAAAAAATGCTTATTATTTGTGCCATTCAACCGAAATCCAAATTTACATGAAGGCTTTAATATGGTGAATTTTTGGGAAAAGCCAAATTCATTTCCTTCAATCATAGATTAAAATTAACGAATAGTCATATAATGCATTCCATCCGTGGAAATATAATATTTTTGCATGGACAAATACAAACTTACTATGGTTTGTGAAACAGAAAAATTTCCCAAGATTTTAAATTGGTAAATATTTGAAAAATCCTAATACACTTCATCTTTATAATAATTTGTAACACATGAAAATATTCCTATAAATACCCTCACAAAAAAATGGATATTATATTTGTCCCATTCACCCGAATTTCAAATTTACATGTTCCAACTTTAGACCACTTTTAAATCTCCCCAAACAAATACTCATACAATGTATTTCGTCTTAATATGGAAATACATTATATTTGTATGGAAAAATACAAACTTACTATAGGTTGTCAAAAAATAAATATTTTCTGATATTTCAGACCAGCGAATATTTGAAAAAATCCTAATTTAATTTCTAACACATGAAAATACATCGATAGATACCCTCACAATAATAAAATGCTGATTATTTCTGCCATTCAACCGAGATTCAAATTTACATGTTCCAAAAATTTACATAACTTTTCAATCTACCCATATATGTTACAACCGTTAAACAAATTCCAATCTGAAAAACTTCCAATCCTCAACAATTTTGAAATATAACCAATTTAAAAATGTGCATGTTATCAAATTTATATTGTTTCCAAACGGGCGCGGCAATGCCGCGCTAAATTCCCTAGTATTCTTTAGTGGTAATGTAATCTCCCATTATATGTATATGTATATAGATGCATTGATGACACACATGAGTTTCATCCCACGTGGCTAACTAAAGCTATCTACACCATAAAAGTAGCCTCTAGTTTGCTCATCTTTCTTGGAACTTAGGTAGCTTGAATCTTGGTAGTCGCAGGCAGTTTCCTTCTTATCATAGATAGAACCTCATCGTTTGGTCGAGTGTGTTCGTGTCCGAGCTCATTCTCGTTTTTATCATTATACCTGATCTCCAGCAACTTCAACTCTGGTGGCATATTCGAAATATTGGAAGATAATGACTTGAACGGCGTATTGCCTAATTTCCACCTGTTTGGAAACTTTTGGCATTACAGAAATTTAAGGGAGTCAGGAGAGCAAACACACAAGGAGATCAAATGACAGAAGTTGAATAAACAAACCTTGCAATTGTTCAGAGTAAGCATCTCCAGGAGAGGAGTATTTTGCAGAAGTGACCACAACACTTGTATGTTGTCACCTGCCTCACAATTATCAAGCATCAAAGTTCGTAGCCTGCGGAACATTGGCAACGTATCGCGGTCCTCTTCTAGTATCCACTGCCGCATAGGACGGCAGGTATATTTGCCGCTGTCCAACATCTTCAAAACTGCATGTGACGCCTCAAGAATCCCATCCGAATTTGGCATCGGAATCGTTAAATGTTTTCCGTAATACCCTAAATCCACTACCAGCTGTATGTCAAAAACCAGTAATACATACTTATTTCGGATGTACTTATACAATCTAAATGGATCGTGCCAAATGTTTGGTCACACGCAGACGTAAAGAAAGAAGGACGCACCATTTTTTGAAACCCTGCCAGCTTCAAGCTGCTCACGTTGGACTTGAATAGAGAGCCCAGAAGCTTGCTGAGATCACTTAATAACATCCATGTGTCTAGTACACGACCATGCTTCCTGTGGTTCGCCTTCTCTTTAGGCTTCTTCACGAGGCAGATGGATGCTTCGACAAGAGAAGGCGCCTCATCGACGACGAAACTGTTGGTGTTAACCTTGTTGTTTAGGATTTCATCATGTTTTATTTCGTTTGAGTTTCTTGAGTCTAGGTCTAGTACAGCGATGCATGGCATCATGGTGAAGTGGACTGATGGATTAGTAGAGGTGAGACCTGATCGTCAGTCAAGTGGACCAGGAGTTGTGAGTACATGCAAGTACTAGTTAGATTTAGTCAAGTACTAGCTTAGTGGTCGATCTGTTAGTGAGAAGCAGTCCTGATCAGATGGATGTGGAGCTAGAGAAGCGGTCGTGGTGCCGTTGTGGACTAGCTCTTTCGTGGTAGTGACTCAACGTGTGTGCGTGTAGGTAGTGGTGAGTAGAAATCGGATCAAGCCAGTGTGTGTAATCAGTTTGGTTGATTAAGAGAAAGAGTCGGAAAAGGCACAAGTTGTGTGGTGCCAAACTCCCTGTGTTCTCTTCTACCTTGTATGTGTGTCTTCTTCTTCCTTGGCCAGGGCTAACAGAAACAGGCTCGGTTGTACAGTAAAAGAAAATTGAAAAATGCAGGGAGGTGAGCCGAGGGGAGGCGATGTGTAAGCGGTTGCCGGTCGTGCAGCAATCGAGGGTAAGGTTCTTGAGCATGTTGGACTTGATCAGCCAGAGCTTGCTCAAGTCGGAATTCCTGAACCTCAAGTCTACCAGTACGGGGAGCCCGGTGGTGATCTGTTCCTGGAAATCACGGTGGAGGCTTACCTGATCGAGATACAGCTTTCGTAAGGCGGTGCGTGCCGGAGGAACGAGGTGGTAACCTGATCGATTCGCCGTAGTGAATGACGAGCACCGCCGGGGCACAATTGAGGGCACGCGGATCCACCTAGGCATGCAGGGGGACGTCCGATCGTTGATTTCGATGCGTAACCGCAGGGTGTGCAGCAATCCGGTGCTATGATGAATCAGGAGACTGTCGACGAAATCCTCAAACTTATCGAAGTTCATCAAACTAGAAAATCAGAACTCACGAACTGTCGATGTCGAGGGACGGGGCGGAGCGCCAGAGGTGCCGCCACCTCCGCGAGAGAAGACTCGTCTGCACGACCTGCCGGGCCGCCTTGAGCCGTGACAGGATGGTATGGAGCATGGAGTCCGGCTGATCGCTCAGCCGGTCCCTGCCGGAATAGGCCGTGTTCTAGTTGCTAGAGACTTCCATCTAGCTAGGGTTAAATTTTTGTTCAGGTCGCCTGGGTAAACGGGCATGTTTTTCATCATAGATCAGGATCGTACGTCCTGTGTACGTAGTATGCGTCGCGAAGGAAAACGTTTACCACCTCCGCGACAAATTTGATCCTCCTATTCTTGTGGAACTAGCATGGTGGCCCTCGCAAATGCGAGGGCATCATCTTTACCGTATTGAATAGTTTTTTATGTGGTTTTAGATATACTAAAATATGATATTCTTAATTTCATGGTTCTTTGGACACCGAAACCGTGTTGATAAGAAAAATTAAAACTTGTGAGGTTTAAAAAAATAGTTGGAAACCATATATTCCGTGACAAAATATTTATGAGATTTCAAAAAATGTCATGCACGGTTTTATAATCTAGGTAGTGTTATTTTGATCTACGTTCACTCCTTCCACATTGTTCCTTATTGTTCAATCTAGCTGATACAGTCCTACTCACACATAGTTGTCATAGAACTATTTTCAAATTAGTCAAAGATTTACTTCGTGTGCTTTAATCTCTACTATTTCTACTACATCAATAAATAATGTCCAACTTATCATCAACACTCCTGGATTACTATCATAAGAGTGTCCCAATACATTTGGTAAAAAAATTGATAGCTTAAATAAAATATAAAATATACAAACTTAATGGCAATGTATGTCCACTGATTTAAGTTATAGCCGATAAAAGTGTTTTTTTAAAGACATACAAAGAGAATTTTAATCACGATTTTCTGTGTGATCAATAAACAACCATTCTTAAGACCTACGATGATGCAAATATTATTCTCATTAAAAAATCATAGGATCAAATGTTTTTCAAAATATTATTTCATGATTTTAATTCAGGACTCAGTGTCGCCTAATATCCAAAGGACCACACACAACTTTGTTTTACTGCCTACGTCTTATACACTCTCTTATACACATGGTATTTCCATTCAACATTTATGTGCGGACAATTATTACACAATATCATGCATGCCTTTATGCAGATCCTTTACATATATTGTCTTTGATTCTTCTCAATCTACAAATTTTTGTAGTGATCAAGAACTCTACCTGTGTGTATCGATCATCATCTATGTTCTACTTCGACATATCATCATATGTGCTTCTCCAATAAAGAAACACATACATTTTATAGTTAAACAATACATGCAATATTTTGACATCACAACAATATACATTGAAATCGAATTGTGAAAAACGACCGAGCGGTCATATGGTTAGCAGAGGTCGTTGTACTTCTAATTCACCGGTGGTCAAATTACGTGGTTGAATTACATGGCATTTGTTGAATTACATTGCATTTGGTGGACATATTAAGCTTTTGGTGGAATAAGCGAAGTTGAATTACATTGCATTTGTTTAGAAAATAATTATGTGTAATTGTTTATTCTAACTATCAACTATGTTAGGTGCCACATCAATTAATCAATGGTAATCAAATTTTATGAATGCCCGGTTTCATAAAACTGCAACAGATTTTTTACGGGGAGATTGATTATAGTTCTTCATGCAAGTCAAGTATCTTATGTACATGTTCCATTTGTTATGCACTATTGGGTGTAATAATTTTTAACTAATAAATCGTGTTTGAAGAAAAAATATGAATATGATATTCTAAATTTTACATTGCACGATTCCTCCGACGATGTCCACACTATTACGGAGCCCTTTATTGGCTATAGAATGACACGCCCTATTTTTCTTATGTCTTCAGCTCGTGCAGAGGGTGCTTCATTGATTGATGTGTTTTTGGCCAACCGGGTTAATATTTTGAGCTGGTCGCTTGGGTTAATAATGTTTTAGGCTAATCCCATACAAATCTGCATGCTTGTCTCATACCGGCTTGGCTTGAGATTCTGAATTTTCATTTATTATCATTGATTATCTGGTGACATCGAGGATTTTTTTTTTAAGTTTTGCTTTTCCTTTACAGACTTTGGGAATGTTTTATTTTCCTTTTTAGATGTCACAGTATGAAATTATTGGCACAATCAACAACACTAAAAATTCTTAGCAAACATATTTAAATTGAACGTATTATATCTTTTTCCTAGGAACGGATATATCTGCATTTGTAATACGTTAGTGGCATGGATATCGAGGAACCATTAATAGTCAATCAACAGGGGTCAATATGATCAAACTTGATGAAAGAAACACACCAATTAAAAATAAATAATAATATTTGAAAGTTGTCCATGCTATGAGTTGAGTACTGTCAGGCTGGAGCTATATAACGTTACATTAGAGGTTGAAAGAACATGGTGTTAGACAATCTAGGTTGGGTGAATGCCGTGGGTGAGGCGCTCATGTTGGTTATATGTGTGTGTACTGAACTTTTCTCTAAAACTCATGGGATCCAACTTGTGTACGTGTCATATTTATTATTCATTCCATTCACTATTGTAAGTCATTTTAGAATTTTATGATTCGTGTGTATATGGACATATTTTATAAGCATTCACTTATTAAAATATATATGCATTCAATACTGACATATTTAAATTTAAATGACTTAGTTAGTAAATGGGGAAGTATATATTTTATTATTTTGATTTTAAATCCTAACTATTGCTTTTAGATCGAATTATCAAATAATTTTGTTAATATTATCTAACGCCTCAAATTTAATCATTGAGTTTGCAATCTATAATCACTGTAAATAATCAATACGCCAACTGCCGGGTGGCCGGCCGGTTCATGTACGCACGCACGTTGCTAGGGTGGTTATCGTGGCAATGCTTGGACTTAAACATATGGGGTTGTAAAAACGTTTTTACATCTGATTTGTACGTAACGTTATTTAACTTGTGGACCATGTTTGCACGTAACGCTTTTAACTTGTGGATCGTATCAAGAGATAATATAGTTACGTTACTAATATTCTCAAGTTAAATCCTAATCATAGATTTTAGATCTAACCGTTAATATAATTCTAATGACGTGGCTTAACGTGGTGGATCGAAAAACTAACTCATTTTACTTTTAATATATAATATATTGTAATTGTAAAGCAAGCGCCTACCAAACAAATAACCATACCTTCATTTTTTGTAAACAGAACGTCATCTGTCTGATCGCCGATCGATCTTCAGGCTCCAGAATGTGTAGTACAGGCGGCGACCGGCTGAGTGATCTGCCGGATTGCCTCCTCCACGGCATCCTGTCCCACCTCAATGCCCGTCAGGTGGTGCAGACGTGCGTGTTGTCGCGGAGGTGCATGGGAGCGCATCTAACGCTCCGTGCCGTGTGTCCATGTCGACTTCCATGACTTCGGATCGAAGCCCGACGACGACGAGGATGAGCGGTGGGCTACGCACGCCGTGTTCGAGGATTTCGCCGACAACCTCCTGTGCCACCGCAGCGCCTCGTCTCTGGAAACCTTCAGGCTGGACGCCGGTATGCTGAACTGCAACAGGCGCGCTCTCTCAAGCACTACTCGCCGGCGGTGCTTCACGTCAGCAGCGGCAGCGATAGTTCGTATGACTGGGTTGTGCACTTGTGCTACCTTCTCTCGTCCCCGGCCGGCTCCCACTGCCTCACGAGGCTGTACCTGCATAAGGTACTGTAATTTTTGACAGTGGCGACTGCGAAAATCAGTTCGCTTCGGCTTCCGGATTCCCGGTCCTGGAAGTCCTAGACCTCACGGCCTGCTCGTACTGCATAGAGTAAAATAGATGGGCGGTCACTGTACTCTGCCTAAGGGCATGTGACTTGTGACGGTCGGAAAACGCTTTACATCACCCGGCTGTAGCTACAGCCGAGCGCGCGCGCTGGATCGAGTCGGACGTCCGATCGAGTCAACCATCCGGCCCACCTCGCGCATAGCTCCACATGCTTATTCGCTCGGGCGCATCTTCCCCAAATCGTCTGCGTCTGCGGATGGCAGCCGGCCGCTCCTGTGCGCCGGGGACGCCGATCCTCCGCACCCGAGGCCGCCGCCGCTCCTCTTCCTCGCGACGGCCGCCGGCTCGCCGCTGCCCTGCCCCTGCTCCAGCCCTGCGAACATCCTGCCTCCATGGCTGTTCCGCTCAACCACGTCGGGGAAGCGCCGCGACTGCCGCCGCCCCACCACCGGCTCGCCGTTGCCCCTGGCACTGCTCCAGCCCAGCGCGTTGCCACCGTCATGGCGGTAACGCTCCGCGCACCAAGGTCTTGGTCCACTCATGCCGAGTCCAGCACGCCTCTTCGCCACCCATGGCTGTGTCGCCTCGAGCTCCGCCATCCTGCGCCGAGTCCAGTGCGCCTCCTGCCACCATGGTTCTGCCGCCTCTAGCTCCGTCATGGCCATGGAGCTTCAATCCCGAGTGATTCACAGGTCAGTTTGTGTTATTTTTCTTTGTGTTGCATGCAATTTGGGATTTTGCTACATGGGCGACTCGGTTTTGATGTGCACGCAGTGGCAAATTGCTACACTGATATTTAGTGTACATTCTCTACTGCCACAATTAAATTGGGATTTGTTGAATATGTTGTTCGCTTTTGCTACATGACTGTATTTAAAGTGCTACACTCTTATTTGTTACATGATCATGAATTTTACCTATCTGAATTTTTTCTACACAGAGTGCTAAATGTGACAAAAAAAATGTTGTGTTCGACTTTTTTTGCTACATTCATCGCAAGTAACATTTTCTGAATTTTTTGTTGCTACATTCGATGTTACATGCACAGTCGAAAAGTGTTGCACGTGAAACGTTTTTGTTACATAGATCGGACACGCGAAATCGTTTCACTTAAATGGATCGAACGGCTCCGGAGACGACTGTACCAGGGGCTTGCTACAGCCGACTGACGGCTAGCATTTGCCTTTAAAATACTAATTGAATGTTCGTGCGTTGCTACGGATGACGACATAAGTTAACGTAGAAGCGGGTAGAAAATAGAACGATGACCATAACTTGAAAATCTTATTCAATCGAGTCCATATATCAATGATCCGTACAACCATATGCACCTTCAATGATGTTACTAACCGCAACGCTGATTCAAGTGCTAAGAACTTTCTTATATACTATATTCTTCATGGTCGTTACCAAGTCTTCAGATCTTTTTTGCTTCTTTCAATTTTGGCTCTGATCCTTATCATTGATATCGTCCTTTTATTTTTCCTTGATAACAAGTATCTTAATGTTAACCTTAGCAGTAGCTCTGGACAAGGCGACATACAACTGTCCATGGAAAAATACTTGTTCTGGTAGGTAAACACCGACAATAGGGATAGTCTGTCATTGCGCCTTGTTGACCGTCATGGCAAAGCTGAGCCTGATCGGAAATGGTTTCCTTTTAAATTTGAACGGGAACATGTCGTCATCGGAGGGACAAAGAGGTATCCGAGGAAGGAACACCCTATGTCCAGCATGTTGGGGATATACCAACTAGGGGTATCTCCAACATGGATCAATCCGGCTAGTCCAGGGTGGCCCAAGGGTGGTAAGGCTGAACCCTGCCGGGCGGCCCAGATAGCTGACGTACAAGAAAGTAGGCGGACGGTCCAAGGAAGGCGGAAGGCCGAAGCCATCAAGCCACCAAGCTCAAGACGGAAGGCGACAATTAAGCCGGCTAGGTCTAGAACTCTAACTACTTGCCAGACAAGTACTTGCCTTGTATCCTGTGGTCTGGCCGCCTATATAAGCCGGCCACCAGGAAGCCTTTATGGCACGCTCAATGCGCATCATACCCATTGTAAACTGTTCACGGCTATTTGCCTCATAGTGAATTATAGCAGCACGTAGGATCTCGCCACCGCTGCGGGATCTGAAGCTGGGTAAACTCGCCGTGTTCAATCCCGTCCTCGACGACACCAACCTTCTTCCCCACAATCCATACGTAGGCTAGAGGACCCCGTCTCCTATAAAATATGCCGATACTACGACAGTTGGCGCCCACCGTGGGGCATAAGGTTCCTGGCGTCACGTTACAGGCGGGAACACTTGGCGGCATGGGCAAGCAGATCGCCGTCGGGCGCGTCACAAGGTATGGCGGGCACATCTACGTCAACTCAGATGAGTCCTGGCTCCCGGCGGACGACTACCTTATTGGGTGCGCAATTGTACCGATTGGAGTGATCGGCGTCTTCATCGGGTATACGCCAGAGGCGCACCGCCTACCGCGCTTCTACGACCCCACCCACCAACCCTTCGACCAAGCAGTCAAACGACAAGATGGATCTGAATCCGCCTTCTCCCAGGAGTCGGCCGGATCTGACTTGCACTTCGTCGGAGTTGCCGGAAAACAACCATCCTGAGTCAATCCTTCCTGCTCTCCAGGAGGATGCGATGTCAGATGCCGGATCCAGATCTACTGTTCAAGTCAACATAGATTCTGATTCTGATGATGATGCTAGTCTCTTCGAAGAGAAAATCAAAAGCCGCTTTTCCAGTGATAATCCGGTTCCTTCAGAGAGCACAGCGGATACTGACATGCCTGATAAGCTGGCTATGATGGTTGTCGTCGGTCACGAGTCAACCCCAGTTGCTTCTGAAATGCAAGATAAGCCGGCAGAAGATGTCGGCGACACCGTCGCCGGTCAACTCATTGACGGTTCCGATAAGGTGCGCGCAAAGAAGAAAACTGGTCTCGAGAAAGGCGGCAGCAGCAAACCCACAGATTTGCTCTCCGTCATCAAAGAAGTAGAAGATATCATGCACACTCCGGTGAACAAGGATACCCCACTCGACGAAGTGGAGGAACTTAGGCTTAATATGCTTAAGCACTCTGACTTCCTGCGCAAAAGAGAGGAGCATGTTGAGAGCCTTGCAAAGAAGATCGAGAAAGAACAAGAAAAGATGTCGGCCAAAACGAGCCGGCAGCTCTTCGAGGAAAAAAGGCCATCAAAAACCACCGTGATAAGGAGCCGCCAATTCGTGCAACAACAACAGCTCAAGATCTTGGGTTCAACTGGCGCACGACACCACAACGCGTGGACAGAAGGGGGGATGTTGTCTTCTGCACCCACATCCTTAACGTTGATGCCGCGCTAGATAGCCTAGACGACAAGACTTACACAGCGGAGGAAAAGCTGGCCAACGCAAGACACTTCGTTAGCAAGGCCCTCGAACATCAAGCCCGCGCTGACTCCTACGGCCACATGGCGAATGTCCGCGGGGGAGATCTAGAATCCAAGTTAGGAAAGTGCAAAGTTGCACCTGGAGCTGACCCCGAAGGCCCGTCTGGCTCCAGTAGCCATGGCGACAAAAGGAAAGCAACGCCACCTCCAAAGAAGACGCCACCGCCAAAACCAAGGCGGGACGAGAATTCGCGGACAGGAAGCAGGGGAGACCTGCCACCTCAAACCCAGCTAAGGCGCGGTAATGGCGGTAGCCGGGATAACGGACAACCGACTAAAAAAGATGCCGGTAACGATCCTCCCAGGAGAGGTCGAAGCCGGTCTCCGCAGCGCAGCACCGGCAGCAAGAGGAAGGAGGCGGCGGAAGGGCCCAGGCACAGCGTAAGTCGGGCAGCGCAGGACGAGCCAAACGCAAACAGAGGCGGACAACAACTCGATCCAAAAGACGCACGGCATCGCCTACAAGACATAGCGAGAGGAAGGGAGCCGCTATATTCTGGACCAAAGTGCTTTGGCGATGCCATCCGCAGAGAGCCGTTCCCCAAGGACATGACATCAATGTCTAAAAATTGTCCTAGGTACAACGGCCTCGTTAAGCCGGATTCGTGGCTAGCCGATTAAACCATGGCCATAGAAATTGCCGGTGGAAGCAATCATATTGCCGTACGCTACCTACCTCTCATGTTAGAAGGCACGGCAAGGGCTTGGATCGACAACCTTCCTGAAAAGTCTATCCATAGCCGGTACGACATGGAAAAGGTTTTCTCCTAGCACTTCCAAGGAACATACAAGCATTCAAATACCTACACAGATTTGCAACGTTGTATTCAGAAGCCGGACGAAACCATGACAGACTTTGTCAGCCGTTGGATCTCCGAAAAGGCCAACTGCCATGGTGTTTCGGACGAACAGGCTATCCATGCCTTCTACACGGGCCTGTAGAATAAATCCTTGCTCCATCACCGGCTCGTCCGCGAGCAAGTCACGGACCTTGGCGAGATGCTCAACCTAGCCGCCTAATACGCGACAGCAGATGATGACGCACGTTACGATGATCCAGACGTCAGCACCGCGCCAAGACGGAACAACAAACGCAAGCAAGCAACGGACGACAAAGCCGGACCATCCAACGAGGTAGCCGTCGCGTTCCAAGGGAATGCCGGCAAAAAGAAGTGGAAGAACAAGAAAGATAATCGCGACGCCGGCTCAGGCCCTAAGGCGGCGCATATCACTTACGAGCAGGCAAAACTTTTGCCATGCCCATCCACGCCTCACTCGGCAAGGTCAACCATATGCTTAGCGAGTGCCGTTTTATGGACGATTTCAAAAAGGATCCCACAGTTGGCTGGAAGTCAAAAAAGTCAAAGAAGTACGACAAGAAAGACAACAAGGACGACGAGGACGACGACATGTCAATCTCAAGCGATGACGACGTTGCCGCCAAGAAAAAGAAGCCATGCCCGAAGGTCAAAGAATCTCTCGTGTGTTTTGTCGGCACGCCTTCGGCTAAGGTGGAAAAGGCGGAGATGCGCGAACTCAACGCGACAATGTCGGACGTCCCTCAATACTTGAACTGGTCCGAGGCGGCAATCACTTGGGATCGGTCCGACCACCCTGATCACGCTCCTCACCCAGGCAAATACGCCCTTGTCGTCGACCCCATTGTCGACAACTTCAGGCTCACAAAAGTACTCATGGATGGCGGCAGCAGCCTCAACATCCTGTACTATGATACACTAAGCCGCATGAACTTGTCAGAGGACCAACTTGATCACAGCAATCTCACTTTTCATGGCATAGTGCCCGACAGACAAGTACAGTCAATGGGGGGCATTAGGCTAAAGGTAACTTTTTGACCAAAGGAGAACTATCGCTCAGAGTTTCTCCGGTTCGAAGTTGTTCCCTTTAAAAGCGCCTACCAGGCAATCTTCGGACGACCGGCTTTCGCCAAGTTCAGGGCAAGGCCGTGCTACATATACAACAAGCTTAAAATGCCAGGGGAAAATGGAACCATCACGGCTTCCGGTAACTTCAAAAAAGCTAAGGAGTGCGAGCGTGGCATGGCCGCGTTCGCAGAAGCCATCATCCACAAGGAAGAGCTCGCACTACTTGAGGCGGACCCAGACAACTCCATGCCCAAGCCAAAGATTGATGTCAAGAAGACCTTTGAAGCTTCAGAAAACACCAAAAAGGCGGACCTCATCCCAGGCGACAAGTCTAAGCAAGTTGTCATCGGCTCCAACCTTGACAGCAAATAGGAAGGCGTGCTCGTCGAGTTCCTCCGTGAGAATCGCGACATCTTTGCATGGTCGCCATCCGACATGTCTGGTGTACCGAGGGAACTTGCCGAGCACTCACTCAACGTCATTAAAGGATCCAAGCCGGTGAAGCAAGCAACAAGACGCTTTGGTGATGAGAGACGCAACGCTATAGGAAAGGAGATAAATAGGCTGAAGGCCGCCAAATTTCATAAAAAGAAGTTGTACACACCGATTGGGTGGCAAATCCTGTACTTGTCACAAAGAAGAATAAAGAGCTGAGGATGTGTATCGACTATACCGGTGTTAACAAGTGTTGCCCAAAGGATCCCTTTGCGCTGCCTAGAATTAACCAAGTCGTAGACTCCACAGCAGGCTCCGAGCTACTTTGTTTTTTGGACGCCTACTCAGGATACCATCAAATCAAGATGAGGGAGTCATATCACCTGAAAACATCTTTCGCCACTCCATACGGGACTTTCTGCTACATCATGATGCCTTTTGGCCTGAAGAATGCAGGGGCAACATACCAGCGTTGTATGCAAAATTGCCTGCATGAACAGATCGGCCGCAATGTTCACGTCTACGTAGACGCCATTGCGGTGATGTCGAAAAAGAAGCCGGATCTCCTAGAGGATTTGGAAGAAACTTCTCAGAATCTCCGAAAATACCAGATGAAGCTCAATCCCGCCAAGTGTGTTTTTGGCGTTCCAGCTGGCAAACTACTTGGATTTATCGTCTCAGAACGAGGGATCGAAGTTAATTCGGAGAAGATCAAGGCTATCCAAAACACATCCAGACCCACTTGTCCGAAGGACGTGCAGCGCTTAGCCGGATCGGCGGCAGCCGTCAGTCGTTTCATAAGCCACCTTGGGGAAAAGGCAATGCCCCTCTACTGGCTATTGAAGAAATCCGACAACTTTGAGTGGACAGCAGAAGCCGATGCCGCCTTGCAGCAACTTAAGGAGGCTCTCGTATCCGCTCCGATATTGGCAGCACCTCGATCGCAGGAACCAATGCTGCTCTACATCGCGGCAACTGGAGCAGTTGTCAGCGTTGTCTTGGTTGTGGAAAGAAAGGAAAGCGAAGCCGCGACGTCCGAGCAACGTCCGGTTTACTTCATCAGTGAAGTCTTCTCCGCCTCCAAGCAGAGGTATCCACATTACCAAAAGCTGGCTTATGGTGTATTCTTCGCCGCCAGAAAGCTTAGGCATTATTTCCAGGAGCACACAGTGACAGTATTCAGCAGGGCAAGGTTAGGCATTATTTCTAGGAGCACACAGTGACACTAGTCAGCAGGGCACCATTGGGAGACATAATCAACAACGCAGAGGCAACACGTCGAGTTGCCAAGTGGGGCATCAAACTTGCCGCATTCGATATAGTCTACAAACCACGGACCGCCATTAAGACTCAAGCACTCGCAGACTTTGTTGCCGATTGGACATAAGCCATGGAGGAAACAGTACTCCCCGAGTCAGAATATTGGGTCATGCACTTTGACGGATAAAAAATGCTCAAAGGATCGAGGGCCGGAGTTGTTCTGCGCACACCTAAAGGCGACAAGCTCAGCTACGTGTTGCAGATTCATTTCACAACAACCAATAACGTCGCAGAGTATGAAGCTTTGCTTCACGGGTTACACGTGGCAAACGACCTCGGCATCAAGAGAATCTGATTAAGTCGCGCAGCAAGTAAGCAGCACATGGGATGCGACGAGCGCAACAATGGCGGCATACAGAGCCAAAGTTGACAAATTCGCCAAAAATTTCATGGGCTACGAAGTCCGGCATGTTCCAAGAGCTGAGAACGAGGCGGCAGACACCCTCACCAGACTCGGGTCAGAACGCAAAAAAGTGCCAAAGGATATTTTCCTGGAACATTTGCACAAGCCGTCCATTAAGGGCGCCGACTTGTTGGACCCCGATGCAGAAGAACCAGTAGAAGCGGCAAGTCTCGATGTCTACTCGATAGAGCCGGATTGGCCCATACCTCGATTTCTTAATCAACAAGAAGTTGCCGGAGGACGATGAGGTGTTAAAAAGGCAAATCATAAGGCGAGCCAAGGCATTCACAATAATCAAAGGCGAGTTATATAAGTGAAGCACGTGCGGTGTCTATCAGCGGTGCATACTGCTAGAAGAAGGCCAGGAAATTCTGAAGGACATACATGTCGGCACCTGCGGGCATCACGCCTCTGCCAGGTCCATTGTGTCCTAATCTTTCCGCCAAGTTTTCTACTGGCTTCGCCAAAGAAGACGCCGAGCACATCGTGAAAACATGCAAAGGCTGCCAGTTGTACGCCCGCCAACCTCACATGCCAGCACAAGAGCTCGGGACAATCCCCATCACCTGGCCGTTCGCGGTCTGGGGCTTAAACATGGTTGTTCCCTTCAAGAAGGCACGTGGTGGGTACACCCACCTATTGGTCGATGTCGACAAGTTCACCAAATGGGTCGAGGCCAAGCCGATCAGCAAACTTGACGCACGAACATCCACCAATTTCCTCTGGGGAATTATCTCTTGGTTTGGAGTTCCACACAGCATTATCACTGATAATGGCAGCAACCTGTCTCAAGGCGACATAGAAGAATACTGCAGTGATCTAGGTATCCGGCTTGATTTGGCATCCGTGTCACACCCTCAATCAAATGGACAAGTAGAGCGTACAAACGGCTTAGTCCTCTCAGGACTTAAGCCCCGTCTCGAAGCTCCGTTGCACAGGGCAGCCGACGCTTGGGCAGAAGAGCTACAGTCCGTACTCTGGAGTTTGCGCACAACGCCAAACAGATCTACCGGCTACACTCCTTTCTTCTTAGTATATGGCGCAAAGGCGGTGCTACCTACCGACATGAAATACGATTCCCCAAGAGTTCAAGCCTACAACAAGCAAGACGTAGAAGGTGCAAGACAGGATAGCCTAGACCTGTTAGATGAAGAAAAAGACGTTGCTCTACATCGCTCCGCCTTGTACCAGCAACAACTCCGCCGCTACCATAGCCTGAGAGTACGGAAGCGAGGCTTCAGAACAGGTGACCTGGTTCTCCGCCTAATTCAAGATAGAAAAGGCTTGCACAAGCTATCCCCGCCATGAGAAGGACCGTTTATAGTCACAAAGGCGTTGCTCAATGGTTCCTACTACCTAGCCGACATCCGCGACGAAGAAAAAAAGAAAAGGCGCAAGAAGGCGGCAGGAAGGAGAGGAACCAAACGCAAAACAGGCATTCACGATAATAAAAGGCGAGCTATACAAGCGAAGCACATGCGGCATCTATCAGCGGTGCATACAGCCGGAGGAAGGCCGGGAAATTCTGAAGGACATACATATTGGCGCCTGCGGGCATCATGCTTCCGCTAGGTCCATTGTATCCAAAGCTTTCCGCCAAGGTTTCTACTGGCTCACCGCCAAAGAAGATGCCGAGAACATCGTCAAGACATGCAAAGGTTGCCAGTTGTACGCCCGTCAACCTCACTTGCCGGCACAGGAGCTAAGGACGATCCCAATCACCTGGCCGTTCGCGGTCTGGGGCTTAGACATGGTGGGTCCCTTCAAAAAGGCGCGCGGTGGGTACACTCACCTATTGGTCGCTGTCGACAAGTTCACCAAATGGGTCGAGGCCAAACCGATCAGCAAACTTGACGCACGAACAGCCACCAACTTTCTCTGGGGAATTATCTCTCGGTTTGGAGTTCCACACAGCATTATCACCGATAATGGCAGCAATTTGTCTCAAGGCGACATAGAAGAATACTGCAGTGATCTAGGCATCCGGCTTGATTTGGCATCCGTGTCACACCCTCAATCCAATGGGCAAGTAGAGCGTACAAACGGCCTAGTCCTATCAGGACTTAAGCCTCGTCTCGAAGCTCCATTACATAGGGCAGCCGGCGCTTGGGCAGATGAGTTACAGTCGGTATTATGGAGTTTGCGCACAACGCCAAACAGATCCACCGCCTACACTCCTTTCTTCTTAGTATATGGCGCAGAGGCAGTGCTACCTACCGACATGAAGTACGATTCCCCAAGAGTTCAAGCCTACATCGAGCAAGACGTAGAAGGTGCAAGACAGGATAGCCTAGACCTGCTAGACGAAGAAAGAGACGTCGCTCTCCATCGCTCGGCCTTGTACCAGCAACAACTCCGCCGCTATCATAGCCGGAGAGTGCGGAAGCGAAGCTTCAGAACAGGTGACCTGGTTCTCCGTCTAATTCAAGATAGAAAAGGCTTGCACAAGCTATCCCCGCCATGGGAAGGACCGTTTATAGTCACAAAGGCGTTGCTCAATGGTTCCTACTACCTAGCCGACATCCGCGACGAAGAAGAAAAGAAAATGCGCAAGAAGGCGGCAGGAAAAAGGGGAACCAAGCGCAAGAGAGGCATCGACGACCCGTTCGAGCAAACAAGACGGCCTTGGAATATTGAGCAGCTACGTCCTTTCTACACTTAGCAATTTATAATTGTAATAAGTTATATATGATATGAAATAAAAGTCTATGGTTCCTCATATGTGTTGAAAAGCATGCCATCTTTTGTCTTTTCTTGCAGTCATATATCCCCTATGTATCTAAGTTACCTATTTTTTTTAGCTCCGTGCAAAGTTTTAAACTGGTAGATACTTGCAGCTTTCGAGCCAACCCAAAGTAAAAATTAACCTTTTGCGCCGCCTAATTCCTTTACGTTTGATTACTTATATGTGGTTCGCCTAGTAGTATGTCTTTGGCGCCAACATGTTGGCTTTGCTTTCTGATTCTAAACATATGGTTTAGCCCTGGTTGTTTCAGCTAAAGTTTCCGGTTGAGGTTTGCCAACATACAAACAGTCAAGCATATAAGTCAGGGTAAAATTAAGGCGGGCCAACTAAATTTAAGGCAAAATAAAACAAGTTAGCTGGCTTCCCGCCTGGCAGAGCATCTCCAAAAGTATTTACAAATATTACAAGTTGAGATTTGATTGTTTCAGGGGCAGGAAAAGGCTAGCCGTCAAGATGTAAAGTAGACCGGCAACAACAACTTCGGCTCGGGGGACGCCTACATTAGGCTTGGGGGCTAACAACCTCAGACCCAGAGCTATCGCTCCCCTCCGCCTCGGCCGTACCGGCAACTCCAGCTTCTCCAGCAGCAGGCACATGATGGCGCTAGTAGAAGACCGTTGTATCAACCATGTCGACAACACGCGTGGCATAGACGGCAACGCTATTCAACACAGCAACCGGCTGGACCTCGTTGTCGTCTTCATAAGTAGACGGCATGCCTTCGGTGACGGCTTCTATCTCCGCCTCGGGGTAGTGCGCCATGAATAATCCAAGCGCAGTCTTGGCAGCACCCCGCGCCGCCGACTTCAGCGAGCTCTTGTGTAGCTTCGTAGCTTGCTCCAGCATGCTGGGCACATCGCTGAACTCGGACGGCTCCTGGCTGCCGAAGGAGATGAAGAACTTGGCGGCAAACCGCTTGGACGCCGCCAAAGTCTCGGTGATCAGCTCACCCAGACGTGCAAGGCGATCTAGGCGGGGGCTGACAACCTTGTCATCACCTAAGCCGGCAGCAACTGTACCAAAAAATAAAAGCGTCAGTTTGGCTCAGACTAAACAAATTGACGAAAAAAGATGAAGAGTGAGGAATTACCAAGGACCGAGTTATGGAATGCGGACAACTCAATCATATGAGCTGCCACCGCATCCTCCGAAGTCTGGGCGCAAGAAGCCTGCTTGGATATTTCCTCAGCAGCCGCCTTATCCGCCTCCGTCAATTTTTTGCGCAGGCTATCCACCTCCCCAGTAAGCTGGCTAGACTCCTGCGCAAACTTCAACTGCTGGGCCTCCATCTCCTTCCGATGCTCCTCCTTCATCGACAAATTGGCGGCCGCCAGATCGGAAGCTTCATTCATAATAGCTTGCATATCAGTAGACGCCTTCAGTATATCCTGGGCGTGATCTAGCAATTCTACAATATGGAATTACTAGCTAAATGATTGGCGGCAGCAAACAAAAAATTAAGGCGGAAGGCAAAAAACAATGATTTTACCTTCATCCTTCTTGCGGGTCGCTTCCAACTCGGCAATCCGCAGATCCTTGGCCTCGCAATCTTTCTTCAGATCGCGACACCGCTGGTTTATCTCCAACCTGGAGGAGATAAGCTTCACGTTGGCGGACAGGATGCCCTGCGGATAAGGACAAAGGCATATAACATATTCTCAAAAAACCACTAAGCCGGTGACCAATGTTTTTTATCTGCCATCTAAGTGCTCGGGGGGTGGGGGGGGAGAGACTATGTATATGACCGCCAAGTTAGATAACTTACAGAAATATCGTCCTCCAAGTCGGCAAAGGCCTGTGAGGCGAAGTTGGCAAAAGCCAGGGTGGCTTCCTTGGCCTCCTTAAAAGTGGACCAAGGATCCCTAACTCTGCCGCCTCCGGTAGCCGGGGCTGCCCTCCGCGTTCCGCCGGCAACCTCCACCAGCAACTCCTCCTTGGCGGCGCGCGATTGGACGGCTTAATTGGCCGTAGCCTCAGCCGATGGAAAGGGAGTGCTGGTTGCGCGGCCAGCACAGGAGACCCTTGGGGGCGGGCCAGAAGCCGGAACCTAGGGCTGGCGGCAAGCATCGCTAATAAAGTGGCCGGCCCGGGGCGGAGGAGTTGGCGGCACGGTAGCAGGCGAGCTACCTTGGAGCCGTTTTCCCTTGGATAGAAGGGACCTGGACGCCAACCTGGAAGTCGCCACCCGTTCCCTGGCAACAAAGCAAAGTCAGCCAGATGAATACCGGTAATAGAGAAATTCGACGACTATTTAAGGCGGAAATGGGTACCTTCGGGGGATGTTAATCCCCACGTTCTCGTCGAGGTCGACGAGCACCGACTCTGTAGCCGTTGCGGTCCGTTTCTTCCTCTTGGCGTTCACCGTAGAGGAAGCAGCGCCAGACGCCTTGCGCTTCTTAGTTTTCCCGGCTTCCGACTCGTAAAAGTCGGGAGCCAGGTCACTCTCCCCCAGAGCAGAGAGCTGCCAATCGAGAAGAAAGCAAGTCTTAACAGGACTCCATTAAGCCGGCAAAAGCCGTCAAAGAAGGGCAACAAGAAAAATATCTACCTCAAGGGGAGGGTTGTCGTGGGTGTGCATGGGCACGCCTTCCACCGCCTTCACCAGCCCTGATTTGACAAGGCTGTGAAGTCGGAACGTCAGGTCGGCAGCTGGTAACCCCTCTTCGCCTACGCGAAGAGAGGCTATGGCAGTAGGCGAATACTGACACATCTTGTGCGGGCTATACCGCAAAGGCAGTATCTGCCGGCTAAGCCAGCAGATGACGGTGTCCACCCCATCCAGCAAGCTGGGAGCCATCGTGCGGGTGAGGAACTCGATCCGCCTTTGAATAAGGCGGAGCTCCTCCGTCAACTTGGGGACCGCCTCGTCCCAGCATGGCCTGGTCATAGGCGGCGCGTTGACAAAGTCTGGGACGCCAAATTAGCGCCTCGGTGCTGCCATGTCTTGGCAGTAGAAGAAGGTGGACGTCCAGCCCTTGACGGACTCGATGTACGGTATCTTGGGATACCATTGACGTCCTTGGCGGCAGTTGAAAGTGACACTGTCGCGGGTCGCCAGTCCGCCGTCCGGCACAGTCTGGCGCCGGCAACGGAAGCAGTATCTGAAGAAGTCTAAACTAGGCCTAATACCTAGATAGCCCTCAAACAGAGCTGTGAAGCCGGCTAAGACTAAAATGCTATTGGGCGCTATATTGTGGGCCTGGAGCCCGTAGTGATCTAACACCTCGTTAAAGAAGGCGGAAGGCGGCAAGGCCATTCCCCTAACTAAGTGGGAGGTGACGATTACCCGCTCCCCGGCTTTCGGAGCCGGGATGACGTCCCCGAAGGCGGACGTCCAGCTGCAGTCCTCCCGAGTCGGGAGGTAGCCGACAGCCTCCAGGTCCTGGAGCGCTTCTTCGTTGACAATGGAGGGGAGCCAGTAGCGCGACCCGAGGTCGGCTGACTCCTCCTCCTCGTCGGCGGGCGCACCGCCAGCCGCCGCCGGCGCGGTGGAAGACGAAGGCGCCGAGGGCGCCACCGCACGAGCGCGCGCGGTGGGGGTCAAAGAGGGGGCGGTGGCGGCATTGCCCGCGTGCGCCGTCGCAAGACGTGACGCCACGCCACCCATCGCCGCTGCGGCGGTGGTCTCGGCCGCAGGCCCGCTGGACGCCGCCGAGGGAGTGTTCTGCCCAGTGGACATCGCCGTGCGCAGAGGTCGCCGGAGGAAAATGTTCGCCGGAGTTCGCTCGGTGAAGTGAGAAATATTGGAAGAGCGGGAGAGCAAAGTAAGGTGGAGAGCGAGAGCGAAGATGAAAAATGAACGACACAGTTAGTCGGACACGTGTCAAACATCTGTTGCCATAGAGCAGCGCAATATCACACGATCCCCATGACTCCTCTTTTCCCGCGATTTGCAATCATGACATGATTTTCGCTTTGGTTGGTTTCAAACTGTCGTGAACCGACTAGCATTATCCGTCAAAAATATGTTTGGCTTGCCGTTAAAGGTCAGGCTTTCTTGTGAAGCTATCCGGCAAGTTTCATTAAAGCCCTCTTTCCCATGTTGGATAAAGGCGGCCGTGTGCCAACATTGAGGTACACGTTCCCCATTATTTTCAGAATGGTTCAAGTTCTGCAGCCGCCAACATCGAAGAATGAAGAATCAAGAAGAAGAAGTCGGCGCCTGGAGAACTTCAACATTTCTGGGGGCTAATGTTGGGGATATACCAACTAGGGGTATCTCCAACATGGATCAATCCGGTTAGTCCAGGGTGGCCCAAGGGTGGTAAGGCTGAAGCCTGCCGGGCGGCCCAGATAGCTGACATACAAGGAAGTAGGCGGACGGTCCAAGGAAGGCGGAAGACCGAAGCCCATCAAGCCAACAAGCCCAGGATGGAAGGCGACAACTAAGCCGTCTAGGTCTAGGACTCTGATTACTTGCCGGACAAGTACTTGCCTTGTATCCTGGGGTCTAGCCACCTATATAAGCCGACCACCAGGAAGCCTTTAGGGCACGCTCAATACGCATCATACCCATTGTAAATTGTTCACGACTATTTGCCTCATAGTGAATTATAGCAGCACGTAGGATCTCGCCACCGCTGCAGGATCTGAAGCTTGGTAAACTCGCCGTGTTCAATCCCGTCCTCGACGACACCAACCTTCTTCCCCATAATCCATACGTAGGCTAGAGGACCCCCGTATCCTATCAAATATGCCGATACTACGACACAACATGTTGGCCTACCACAATCTCCGCGTCAATAGCATTCATTTGGAACCCCCTTACAACGAGCCTCGTCCCGTTACACAGGCCGTTAGCCGGGTCAATGTTTCTGAGAAGTATAGTCGGACAATTTATCTTCAATTTAAGCTCGTGGGGGGGTAGCCCATTAGGAGCCAGCGAGTTTAAGAACTCGGGAGCATAGTATCCATGCGGATCATCTTCCGCACTGTCAAAGTTGTGGTAGGTCTTCTCCTCGCCCGGAAAACGCTTTATCATGTGCTTGTTTATCTTGTTGACGTTTTCATTTTTGGTTGAGAGGATCGCTCGAGAAGTCATGTAATTGGGATCAGACATGTTGTCGCCTAGAGCAGGAAATACATGCTGGATCAGCTTCTGTAGGTCCTTGTCCTCTCCTGTGGCAGGAACACATATTTCTTCTGGGAGACGTATGTTCCCTTCCTCGTCAACTTCCTATGTGCCATTTCCTACCCTCAACAAGTAATCCACGAACCATGGGTCGTTATGTGCCCTCATGTTGTTGACGAGCCTTAGTTGGCGCATGCCCATCCAGAGGTATGAGCTCCGCAGAGCAGTGTCGATTATCTGCCCCCGTGACCCCTTTCTGATGACGGGAAGCACTTGCCTAAAATAACCACAAAAAACGATAGTCTTTCCGCCGAACGGTTGATCCCGTCGACCCATGATGTCACGCATGATGTTGTCCAGCGCCTCCTCAACTGTCTGGCGCTTCGTCATTGTGGCCTCATCCCATAAGATGAGTGAAGCCTTTCTGAGGAGCTTGGCTGTCCCACTCTGCTTCGCGAAGTTACATGATGCTCCATCTTCAATATTTAGTGGGATCTTAAACCTTGAGTGGGCAGTCCGACCTCCAGGCATGATGGAAGCAGCGACGCCTGATGTCGCCGTTGCTAGAGCGATCTTGCCATTGCCTCGAACCGTAGCAAGGAGCTCCATGTACAACAAGGTCTTTCCTGTGCCTCCGGGGCCATCGACAAAGAAGACACCTCCATCAGCACTGTCAACTGCTAGTAATATTTCATCGTAAGCATGCCTTTGCTCGACATTCAACAAAGATGCTAGATTAGCATCATCGGGGTCAACCTCGATGTTAGTCTCTTCGATCACCTCCCTAGCCTCGCCTCCAGTGTTGTCATACGTCTCGTCCATGTCAGGTAGAGGGAAAGCTCTTATGTCTTTTCCCATTGATTGCAATATGGCATTGATGTCAAGCAACACTATCTGCTCAACTGCATTCGGGCATGTGTGTTGTCGTCGGTAGTCCTCAGACATTGCCTCTATGTGCATATCCCACAAACCTCGCACTTCGCCAGGCTCACAGAATACCAAGATTGTTGCAAAGAGCCTCCTGAGCGAAGCTGGCATCGTGAACTGCTCCGACTCGGTAAGACATTTGTCGAGAGTGTTGTCAGCCTCGATGAGACCTCTCCTTTCAGCAGCCTCGCGGAAGCTTCCACACAAGACACCATCTACGGTTCTCAGATCTTCGAAGGACGTCGATCCTGACACATGGTTTAACAACAACCTCAAAAAATACCGCTCCCCCTCGGCTGGATGGGATGCCACAATTCGACCTACTTGATGACATTGCGTCCTTGGTTTCCAATACTTTGTTGCCTGCCATGTGAAGCTCCCTGGAAAATCCTTGTACAAAATATTTCGAGCCCAAACATGATGTTGGTTGGCCACAAAATACTCCGTCAGCATGGACCTCTCCACATTATGTCGAGCGACAACATCGTTCAGGTCCTCTCCTGCTTTGAACGTGACTCTGTGCATATTTGGGAGAAGTGGAAGCTGTAGGACCGACGCCGAGTTCTCATAGAGCTTGAAGCCAAATATTCTCCACATCGCCTCTGGTGGAGTAACCCATCTTGCATCAATGTATCTCTTGATTTCATCTATGTTACCTTCGCTGTCAGGCTGATCGATGTTGAACGAAGCCCGATTGTGGCCCTTGTATATGTACTTGTAAAGGTACTTGACGGCCTTGATGCTGGAGCACACCTCAACATTGATGTGGCAATTAAACATCCACAAAAGATGAGGGTTGTAAGGCACAACCCACCTATTGTTCAAAGCGTGACCACGGACCCTCACCTGAACGGACGGGGGTATCTGCACTTGCACACCCCATCTTGCATGCACACGTTGTTGGGCTTGAGAACACCGCACGAACCGTGCATCATATGCTTTACAGCCATGGCATAGAGATCCGGGTACTTATGCTTGTCAGGGAGCTCCGCAGATATGAGCAGGTCGTATTGCTCTGGCACAAGAAGCTTATGTGTTGAATCCATGATCAAAAGAAAGTGAACATGGGGGAGGCCTCTCTTCTGGAATTCGACGACATAAACATGAGCTGTCACAACACCAAGGATGTGTTTCTTTAGGAGAATCTCTTTCATCACCTCCAGATTGGCCCTAAACACATTGGCTACAAGATCTGGTCGGTCTTGCGGGGTCTGACCAGGATACAACTCCTCAAGTATCTCCGGCCAATTCGGGTTGCAAGTCATTGTCAGGAAGATGTCTGGCTTACCGTATGTTTGAACCAATGCCATGGCATCCATATGTCTCCGCTTCATGTCTCGATAGCCACCCTGGAATGACCCAGGGATCACCGTCCTTATGCCAACAGCGCTCCCTCGAGATTCTCCTGCACTGATGGTATCAACCATTCCTTTATATAGCTCAGCGTGTATCTCCGGTTGGTGCTCCCTTACCCAGTTCAACCTGCAACCCTCAATCTTGATGTACATGTCCACCGCAAACTGTTGGAACAATCGTGCTCCATGTAGTATGGGGTTAAATATCGCAGGACGCGTCTGTAGCCTGTAGCAGTAGTAGTCCCTGACAGAGACGCACAACCGGCTATTTCCCTCTGTGGAAAGGTAAGAGACCAAAAAATAAGGCAACATATGGGAATGATGGGAAAATAGGTAAAAGTATATGCAAGAGTCAAACCTGCATCGCTACAATTAGCTCTTGGCTGTTACGCAACCTCCCAAGGTATGTCATGTTTAGGGATATTTGGATGCCACCCGAGCTCCCCTTTTGGAAAAAACAGGGGGTACGAGAGCGGGTCATAGCAGCCCTGTGTGGATTGAATACCATATTGTTTATTGTCATTACCATGTAGGGTAATGATGCGCTCAAACCATCTTGCTAGGTTGCTGCCCTCTACCCAAATAGCAGCCACCTCGGACGAGACAGGTTTGTTATATCTCCGCAGATCTAGCTTCTGGTCGGTGTTCAAATCTATCTAGTACTCGTCTAGGCTTTCCCTGTGGGCTCCTAGGCTCCTAAATTGTTGGGAGTAAGGGTTTTCCTTTAGGATTTCTACCAACAACTTGAAGACGTCCTGATCTTTATTCTCGGTGAATTTGGCACGATGGTTTAGTCTTGGGTCATCATCGTAGAAGTATAGTTGTAGATGTTCCGGTCGCGAACCTGGCCCGAACGAGTGCACGTTGTGGTACATGTGGCCCTGCGCCCTGAACGTATACGTCCCGGACCTCATGTTCGTGTACTTGTTGTCGAGGGTGACACCAAGGGTTGTGAAGGAGAAGTGGCCATTGAAGAACCAGATGCTCTCTCGGAAATGTCGGGAGTCTGCATCAGATGTAGACCAGAGTCTCATTAGTTCTGGTATAGGCTCCGGTTCAAGCAACTCGGTTTGCCTGTTCCGACCGTAGAAACCGTCGGTTTCATACTCAAATCTCTTGGCCTTGCAAATTTCACAGTCCACGGCATGCTTCAGGATATGTGTGTTGTCTGGGAGGTTTGAGTACACCTCGTCGAAAGGGTCATTGTCCACAGAGTCCGGGCAGAATGAATCACATGGTTCATCCAGATGGATGTCATCATCGTCGTCATCTGCTATGAAATATTGAGTTACATACTACTTTAGCGGTGTGTATATGTTATTTATTCTCAAAAGACGGTAAATTGATAGGCGCGCAATAATACCCTCAGTGTTAAATAAGCAATACTCATCATCCATGAGGTCCGCAAGGTGGGGATTATCCTCCATGAGCCTGGTAAACATTGCCCCCATTTCACCTTTGTCATATTTGAGTGGGTAAGTGATAAAGAATGTTAAAGTCTGCACATAAGAAGAGATGAAATACATGAGTGTTACCATCAGTCCCGATGGTGTAATCTTGCGTGGTTGCTGAAGCAGACACGGGGTGCGAAGAAGCCGTGACAGGCGCCGCGAAGCGAGCATTAGAACGTTTTTGTTGTGCATGCCTCTCCCCGCTGCGTACGTTTTGCCTACTTGAACTTATTTTGCACAATTCTCTCGCCTCTCTTGCTCTGTGATAAATTCTTTATGAGCTCGCTCTCGAGACCTTCGTTGAGCTCTGTTCCGGCCTTTGGTTCTCTTCTTGATTATTGTCCACATCTCTTAGGTGACTGTCGGGTGTGAGAATATGGCCACAGGTTCTAGTAAGGTAATCACCTGCATTTTTACGCCTCACATTAAGATTATGCTTAATAAATTATGTACATAGGAAATGAAATTGAGAGGAAAAATTTACCGTTGGTTTCTAAACTGTCTTAACTGTCGGGCATGGCATTGCGATGCATGCAGCACACGGGGTCTTTCGCTTAGTCTCATCGTTTGCCCTACGTAGTGCTAGAATCTTTTGCTCCTCTTTGGGTGTACGGCTCTTTCGGAGTAATTTTCGAGTTAAATTATATCCTCCTTTCCTATGTTGGTCCCATCTCCGTGCGTTGATTGCCTCCTTCTGCTCGGCAGTTACTTTCTTCAGTTGCCAGGCCTCACGCTTCTTCTTATTAATTTCTTCCTTGTTTCGTGCATATTTCTCCCGGTCCTTTTGCCTGTTCAATTCTTTTGGGTCTGCTATTTACCCTGAGAGTCATAAATCTTTACCATTAAATGATCTTGAAATGTACAAGATCCAAGTAGATAACTGGTAGTGATATATTTACCTGACTGCTGGTGTTCGGCAGGTCAAGGGTGACACCATTTAAAATATCTGCATGGTTAGTGGCATAAGCACTTGCGAGAGTGCTCCCACCAGACCTCCAAGAAGCCATTTGGGTAGAAAGGTCAACATCATACGGAAGATGGTTCATTGTTTCATCTGGTTTGTCTGAACGATCTGAATTTGGTGTTTCCAATGTAGTCGCACATGACGGCATTGCCCCGGACGTTTTGCCTACACCACCATTTGATACAATCAGTAGTATTTAAAAAAAATGATGATGCTACATCTGGTAGTAAAAATTACCTTCTATAATTGGGGTGTATGATAGTTCGGTGATAGCTGATTTCCCAGTGTCATTATTTGGAGTGTGAAATCCTGCATAAAAGTTTCATTTTATTTCTGAGAGGATGGTTCATAAAGCTTTTGATTAGTGGATGGTCTCAAGAATGAACGTACCTGGTGACGTGGGAACCTGTATGTTAGTTGTAGTCTGTTTTCCATTGAGATTGGATGTTGTAACTTTCTTCAGTTGCCGAGCCTCACGCTTCTTCTTATTAATTTCTTCCTTATTTCGTGCATATCTCTCCCGTTCCTTTTGTCTCTTCAATTCTTTTGGATCTATTACTTGATCTAAAAGTCATAAATCAATACCATTAAATGATATTAGAATGTATAAAATCCAAGTAGGTAACTGGTGGTGATATATTTACCTGAACCATTGGTGTTCGTCAGGTCTTGAAATGGAGTCCGTACCCCAGTACGCTTTGATGATGCCATAGTCAGAACAATCTACTTCTTGTAAACAAAAAAGTGAACTTTGAGTCACCTTCCGTGTGTCGCAAACACATAATTATCTAGAGCATGATATGATAACAATATTTGGGATGATTACAAAAACAATAGTCTTACATTTCTTACCGCTTTATTTCATTCATATTTTAAAATCCCCATTCCGACCGCTCTATATCGTACATAAATGGGGCATGTGTCACACACGTGTAGCCTTAATATTGCTAGATCATCTACACATTTGTAAACAAATTGAAAAAGTATGAAAATGAAATGTAAATCCTAGAAGTAATTGAGAAATAAACCCAATGCTAATCTGATAGCTAAGTCTGGCCGACTAAGATTTAGAAATTCAATCGTAAATTGTATTTAGAAATTCAATCGGAAGAATATATCTAGGTACTTAGAAATACAATCGGAAGAATATATTTAGGTACTTAGAAATTCAATCGGAAGAATATATTTAGGTACTTAGAAACCCAATCGAAAGAATAGTTGATTTGTAGAAAAAGCTTCATTATTAATTCAAACTTGTAACCCATTCAAATTTAGAACCAGCAACAAACCAACATTGGTATCATAATTTGTTTTGTAAAAAAATTATTTGAAAATGCATGATCTTTCTTCATCACATAAAAAATCTAAAATTAATAAAATTAATTGTAAAAAAGAAAGAACCGTGTTACAGAATATATGGTAACACTATTAAGCTGTAGATTATTGGATGTATGCAAACCAACCAAAATTATAAAACAGAACTTATGAACATACATAGAAACTTTCTAGCAGAAGTTTTCCCCGTTAAAACTAAAATACATTTGATGCCATTACATTGCCTTTTTAATGGACAATTCATTAAGCTTGATATTATCCTTTTGCTATAATACATTCATTAAGCTCAAATTATCCTTTTGCTACAGTACCATGGCACACTGAACAGTTCGTTTTACTATGCAAGAAATACACCACTTTGAGTAGAATAGGTACAAACTTTATCTTTCATTTTATCATATTTATCATTTAATTGTTACTTCCTCTCAGTTATATTAAATTGGTTATTTATGCGGAGTAAGAAATGATGTTTCGCATTTTTTGAATAAATGATGTTTCGCACCACAGAGGAGTCTAAACAATATGTAGTACAGGCGAGAGTCTAAAACTACTGATTTTAAAACTCTCATCTTCACGGAGGACTAAAATCCTCTGCTCCCAACTGATTTAGAAAATCCCATTTTATCAGGCGACCAAACTCTCATCTTCTCCGTTGTCAAAAAAACTCTCATCTTCTCCACTCCAACCAAACGCAGTGGGCATTCACGGACACTCAGTGGTGACCTCAAACTCTCAACCCCTCCCCTGGCTCCCGGCCGATGCCGCGGCGAGCTCGCCCTCCCCTGGCTCCCAGCCGACTCCGCGGCGACCTCGCCCTTCCCTACCTCCCGGCTGATTCCGCGGCGAAATCGCCCTCCCCTGCCTCCCGGCCGATGCCACGAGGACCTCGCCCTTCCCTGCCTCCTGGGCGATTCCGCGGCGAACTCGCCCTCCCCTGCCTCCTGGTCGTGCCCGCGGAGAACTCGCCCTCCTCTGCCTTCGGCCGATGGCGCGGCGAACTCACCCTCCCCTGCTCCCAAAAGCTGCCGCAACAAATCACCCCTCCCATGCCTCTCTGTCAACGGAGGCGGAGCGGATCGATGGCTGGCCGCTGGAGGACCGCCGGGGAGATGAGCTGCTGCCCGTTCCCGTTGGTGCGTCCTCCCATCCACAAGCCGGAGAAACGACATGGCGTCGTCAGCCTCAAGTGCAACAACTCTGCCGGTATGATTTCTGCTCTATTCTACCTGGTTGTGAAGAGGATTTGATGGAAAACATAGAAAAATTCATCAATCTTACCGTGAATTCGCCGTTGTAGCTGATTGCATCGGTCGTTCTGTGCCCGCCCCGTCGAGTTTTAATTGGGCTAAGCAAGGCAGTTCCGCATGGAATGGTTGTCTTATAGTAGTATTTGTTAGGAAACAAATCGCAGGTGCAGGCGGGATTCACGTCTTGTTATTATGGCATCAAAATCTGTTTTTTTTTGGAATGTAGGGAATGGAAAATCTCCTATATGCTTTTAATTCCAAGAGTGTCAAGGCACACGTACATTTCCTTTTTTGCTGTTTTCCACACGAGCTTCTTAGTAGCTATTGTTGACTAACAAAACAAGTATTCGCCAAAATAGTTTGTGATACTGTTGTGTTCACCGGTTAGCATTAGCAATTTAGCTGAAGGTTTTTACTGTTGTGTTCACCGATTAGCATTCTGACAATGGCACACATCATAACAATGGAATCCATCTTTGACATAAGGTTTTGGATTTCAAAAGTTTGTCACAAGCCCGCAGGCAGGGTACAGTGACCGCCCATCTATTTTACTCTACTGCATATGTTGGATCGAATCGAGGAAAATGGCAGTTCTAGAGGAAAAATTCAGAGCTCAGCAGCAGAAAAGCGAGGAGGCTGCAAAGAAGAAAGAGGAAAATGAGAAGAGGAAGGCAGAGCTAGCAGCAGCAAGGGCAATTGAAGTTGCAATGAGAAAGGAGAAGAGAAAACAAGATGCAGCAACTAGCAAGCAAGCTAGAGAAGAGACCAAAAGGTTTGTAGCTGAAGCGACTAGAGGCATTGCTGAGAAAAAGAAGCAAGCAGCTCAGGAGAAGAAGCTAGCAGAGAACAAAAAAGCTTTAGAAGAAAGAGCTGCAAAAAGAAACAAGTTGGATGCTTCTTCTCAATCTTCAGTGCATCAACCATCAACTCAAGCTTCAGGTCCAAGTGATAACAGAGCAAGTGTTCCAGATGTTGTCCAAACTAAGACCAAAAAGGTTAACATGTTTGATGAATTCAGGTCCAAGTGATAACAGAGCAAGTGTTTTGTTTTAGAGTACCAGCAACTGTTTGTTTTGCAGACCATGTAGTGTCTTTTATGTAATATATTCCTGATGAAGTGAACCTTAGATGGAGTGGACTATGTTGTTTCTTTTTGTGAAATATATGTCCCGTTGAATCTTGAGTGTGTGCAATATTCCAGTCCAGTTATCCGGATCATGTCGTTTCTTTTTACAATATATATCCTGTTGTTCTGGTCCAATATTTCCCTCTCTGCTACATAGATCATATTTTTTTTTGAACTATACATAGATCATATTACATAGCATAAGTTGTTTTCAAACATTCTGGCATTCAACAACATCGATCGTATTACAGAAGTACAGATCATATTACACACTCGAGACAGTACATATATCATACTACACAAACAGTGGTTACTTCTTCAGTGCTAGCAAACAGACACTAAGAAATTTAGAATGAACACACACTGCCTTATTTCTTAAGAATGAACACGACACAGAGCAACCAACTAAACCAACAAGAATCTTCAGTAGCAGCACTGCTACTTTCAGTAGCTCCACATTGAGATCACTTTGTTCATCATCTTCTCTTCGTTTTCAGGTGCAGTAACATCGAGTTCTTGCTGCCTCAGCTCCAGTTCTTCTCGTCTCTCCTCTGCCCATCCTACCGCTTCGACGACATCAACACCTGCAAGGATGTGTTCCTCCACCAGAACACCAGAAAGTAAACGTACCTGTCAAAATAGAACCTGCAAGGATGAACACACACTGCCTTGTCAAAATAAGAAAGAAATTTCAGTAAAAAGACCCATTCTTTAGAATATCTAGCCGTTCAGTTCAGAGAAATCCTCACAATGTAGACCAAAATATGAAAAATCCTCACGAATTCAACAAGTACAAACGCAGTTCAGTTCAAAGAACTTACCCCATGGCGTTCGCACCTGTAGAATATCCAGCCGTCGTGCGCCGTGTGGTTGAGGTCTTCCGTGATACCACGCGACGACAGGTCGGGCAGCAGACCACCGGAATGGGCGGGGCTCGGCGGCGGCGGAGAGAAGATCGAATGCTTGGGCGGACATGGCGGCGGGCCAGCAGACGGCGATGCTGCGGCACAGCGACGGAGGGGATTTTTCCCGCTGGCAGTGGCAGCTCCCGTCTTAAAAAGACGACGGTTTTGCAAAGAACCCCTTCCCTGCGAGATGACAAGCGGGCTCATCTGTCCACGTGTGCAAATACAACTCTCTACAGCAGTGACCGGCGATGAGGTTGGCGCACGTATTCAGCGACCGTATCGAACATAATTTGAAGTATGGTGACCGTCACAAGCCCACAGGCAGAGTACAGTGACCGCCCATCTATTTTACTCTACTGCATACGTCGGATCAAATCGATCAGCAACACTCGAGAGCCTGACAATTTGTGACTGCCATAACTACATCAGAGCCAACATCGTCATCGCCGCCACTAGCCTCACCTCGCTGCGCCTGAGGCTCCCCGTTCGGCCGTGAAACTAATTCCCGCCGCTACTACGCGGCCCGATTCACCGTCCACGAATCTCCGTCTGGTCACGGACATTGACCAGCACAAACACACGTAATGTGGATGAAGTAACCCTAGAGGAGCTGGCACTGTTCAGAACCTTGAGGAAACTTCTACGATGTACAACGTCCGCAGCTTGGCTTTGTCGGGCTTCAAAACGACGGTATGCGTTTCCGGATTAAGTATTCTTTTTTACATCAAACCCAAACTTACACAATGTTTTTCTCAAACTTTTTGTCTTTCAGTCCGGGGAGCGCCCATTTATCCTGCTTGATAACGTGAGGAAATTGTTGAACTGGAGGCTAACCGAATATATCCCATCTGGTATGTATGAGGACTAGAAGGAAAAGACGTGCGTTACCACGACTACAATAATAGTTGAATAAACAAAAAAAATACGAAACACATATAAAATAATACTAATGATGAAAAAAATAGGTCCATTAATGGGTCACTACATAGAGAAGTAGAGAAGAAAAATAACTATTTAGTTGTAAGTAAAGTTAGGAATACACCAATTAACGAAAAGAACATGACCCAACTTTAAAAATTACACTCAATTAGAGAATCAGGATACAATGATAATTATGAAATTTCATTTAAAATTATGTACATGGTTCTATAATGATTTGATCAAAAAATTGATCAAAATTCTGACAATCTACAAAGATTGTATCATATGATAAAAATTATAAACTCGAAAAGATAGATTAGCTAAGGTTTCATTAGCATCGAGGTCCTATGACCAAGGTCATTTGTTTTATTTTAATATAATGAAATCAGGTAGAATTTTTTGACATAAATCATCCCAAAATCAATGATAGTTGGCATAATTATGTCTTGGCATATTTAAATAAATTGCATAGTTGATATATACTAAATAAAAACAAAAGAACATTCCACAAACAAATATTAAATAGTTCACCAAAATATAGAGCAAACTGAGTTCTTAAACTGTTTACATGCAATATCAATTTGTGCATTCTATCCAGATTGTATAAAATAAAATATGAAAAGTTAACAGGCATGAATATCACGAACAATTATATATCTAATTATAAGAATGCCCTTATTCTAACATATAATTTACATGTTCGCGACACGCTTCAACAACACATGCTATTTTATTATTGTACCCTCAGGGTCATGACTTTTTTGCACTCTGATGAGGATCGACAATGGACTTGAGGCTGGACATCAGAGATGGAGGTGCCCTGTAGTCTCAAGTGTTTGATGGAGCCAGAGGTGTGTGGAGAGTTAGGCAAACTTTGCACACTGAATGTTGCTTTCGGTAGAATACGGCTCGATGGAGGCGGAGGAAAAGATTTGGTTTCACGTGGCACAGGTTGTGCGACGCTATGGTGTAAGCTAGGCAAAGATAAGAGAGATTTATCAAATATCAGTGATAGCTCCAAAATCACCTTATGCTCTTTACAAAAATTGAAACAAACATGTTTAGGTTCAATTTTTTTGAAACAAAACATATAACCACATTCTAGATTTTTTTTAGTATTTTGGTCTACACAAAAAGAGTAATTTGAGGAGAATGGAGCTAATTTTTCTTTCTTACAACCATAACTTATTTTTTATATAGATGGAAATCACTTTTTATTTCACCAAAATTTAGTAGATAATTACAAACATATGTGTATATCCAATAAATGGTTCTCAAACTGTATTTAAATGTGAACTATAAACAAATATAAAGTGAAACATGAGTGGGGTCTACCATGGTGTGGACTTATGGGAGAAGGAAAAGGCACCATTTCTAGGGAGTTTTCGGTAGAATACGGTTTGAGGGAGTCGGAGTGAGAGATTTGGTTTCACGTGGCACAGACTGCATGACGCTATGGTGGAAGCTAGACAAAGATACGAGAGATTTATCGAATATCACCGATAACTCCAAAGTCACCGCACGTCTTTACAAAAATCAAAACAAACATGTTTAGGTTTAACATTTTTGAAATAAAACATATAACCACATTCTAGATTTTTTTTAGTATTTTAGTCTACACAAAAAGAGTAATTTTGAGGAGAATGGAGCTTATTTTTCTTTCTTCCAACCACAATTTTTTTATATAGATGGAAATCACTTTTTATTTCACCAAACAATTAGTAGATAAATACAAACATATGTGTATATACAATAAATGGTTCTCAAACTGTATTTAAATGTGAACTATAAATAAATATAAAGTGAAAAGTGAGTAGGGTCTACCATGATGTGAACTTGTGGGAGAAGGAGAAGCCAACAATTCTAGGGAGCTTAGTATTTAGAAAGTATCGCACTTGAGTTCGACTAGTTCACCACCATGATGTGGACTTGTGAAAGAAGGAGAAGCCAACAATTCTAGGGAGTTTAGTATTTAGAGAGTATCGCACTTGAGTTCGACTAGTTCACCTCGCTCGTTCACTTGCTGCAACTGCAAGCAGTTTTAGGCGAGGCACAAGAAAATTTACCAGTATTTAGAAAACTAACAACTCTGGTCCTCGATGAATGGTATATGAGTAGCAACTTGCAAACACTCTGGCGTTTTCTGCTGCATAGTCCCATCTTGGAGAAGCTTACTCTACAATGTTGTAAGATAATTTGATGGGGCCAAAACATGTTTCTTTTTCACCGATATATAGATATACCTCTTTTATTTTCTAAAAAATATAGATATACCTCATGCACATAAACCCTCTCTATATATATTTGTACCCATATAGTTCCTTATCGAAAACATTTGTACCCACAGTTTCCGGATGTTACAAGGAGGGAAGAAAAAAGGACCATATCGAACATAGTTCCTTTTTTTTAGAAAATAGGGTGCGGATCCCCGACCTCTGCATCAAAATGATGCACACAGCCACTGCAATTATTAAAAAGTATCAAGCACCAATTCCAACCAATATCAGTATTATAGATCACGGATCACTCAAAGTTTCTACAAAAATCAGCCACTTAAAACTGGTACTATCCATCAAGCCTCTTATGATGTAGCCACCCACCCCGGCAGAAGATAGCCCGTACGACCATCGTCATTCGAGTACATCCGGAATCTATGAGTCCACGATGTCCCGCAGGCAGTAGATAGGACCACGTATGGATCCAAGAGGTGGCTTTGTTGATAACCTGCAAGTAATGAGAACACGTTGTTTTGTTAAATATGAAATCATTTCTACAATTCCATATAGCCCAGAGAGTGGCCGCAACACCAATCCGAATAAGTCCCTTAGACTTCTTATCAATCCCATTTAACCATGATCCAAAAAGGTTCGCTACACTAGTCGGAGGCTTAATGTTAAACGTGAAATGAATCAACCGCCAAATATCCCTTGTAAACGGACACGAAATAAAAAAGTGCTCTACAGACTCATCTGTGTCACAGAACACGCACTTCTTACACCTGATCCAATTCCGCTTCGCTAAATTATCTTTCGTAAGTTGTTCTTTATGAAGCATGAACCACAAAAAGATCTTTATTTTTAGAGGGATCTTTAACTTCCACAAATACTTTTTAAGATAGTGAGTATGTCCATTAATCAACTCGACATACATGGATTTAACCGAGAACACGCCATTATCTGTTAAATCCCAAACAAATCGGTCCTCCTCCTCAGTGAGCTCAACTCGCATTAGCCTCTCAACAAGGTGGAACCAGATATCCCGATTAAATCCAACCAAATTCCTCCTAAAGTGAATATTTAAAGGAGTGCCGTCGTAAGCATTCGCCACAGTCATATTTTTATTGGTAGCAAGATTGTACAACGTCGGGTACTCACTTGCTAACGATTCAGCCCCTAACCAAGAGTCCTCCCAGAAACGAATATTATGGCCATTTCCAACGGTGAAGGATCCATGTTTAAAAAACTCTTCCTTGACCCCCATTAATCCTTTCCAGAAGGGTGAGTCATTTGGTTTGACCTCAATTTGTGATAACGTTTTATCACCTAGATACTTATTCGTTAACAATTCTTGCCATACTCCTTGTTCATACTCAATGGGAAAAAAAATTTAGTTTCTAAAACCTCAATGCCGAGCCCTCCTTGATCCTTAGGTCTACAAATTATGTTCCATTTAGTGAGGCGATATTTCTTCTTAAATTGGTTGCTTTGCCAAAAGAACCTGGAGCGATAAAAATCTAATCTTTTCCGAACCCCTTTAGGTATTCGGAAGAAAGATAAAAGGAACATCGGCAAACAAGTCAGGACCAAATCGATAAGCACAAGACGATCTCCGTATGATAACATCTTTGCTATCCAAGATCCTAGCTTTCGCTCGAAGCGATCTTCCACCGCTTTCCATTCTTTATTTAACAATCTCCTATGATGTATCGAAATACCTAGGTATTTAAAAGGTAGCGATCCTAGTTCACACCCAAAGATCTCACGATATTGTTGTTGTTCCTCCATAGCTTTACCAAAGCAATAAACTTCACTTTTATGAAAGTTAATTTTTAGTCCAGATAATTGTTCAAAAAAGGCTAAAAAAAGCTTCATGTTCACGGCTTTCGCAATGTCGTGTTCAAGAAACAGGATCGTGTCATCCGCATATTGAAGTATAGAGACTCCTCCATCCACCAGATGAGGAATTAATCCTCCGACTTGTCCATCCTCCTTAGCTCGAGCTATTAAGATGGCAAGCATATCCGCGACTAAGTTAAATAACAAAGGTGATAGAGGGTCTCCTTGGCGTAAGCCCTTTAACGTTTGAAAATAATGCCCAATATCATCATTTACTCTAACACCTACACTCCCTCCTTGAACAAATCTAGCAATCCATTCGCACCAGGTTTGCGCAAAACCTTTCATACGAAGGACTTGTTGCAAGAAAGACCATTTGACCTTATCATATGCCTTTTCAAAATCGATCTTAAATAAAACACCATCCAATTTCTTTCGATGAATCTCATGGATGGTTTCATGTAGTACAACTACCCCTTCTAGGATATTTCGGCCAGGAATGAAAGCAGTTTGTATCGGTCTTACCACTTTACTCGCAATTGTGGTGACCCTATTTGTTCCAACCTTTGTAAAAATCTTAAAGCTTACATTCAATAGGCAAATGGGTCTGTATTGCTCAATTCTACTAGCATCTTCTTTTTTTGGTAGCAAAGTAATGATACCGAAATTTAGTTTGTATAATGGTAAGTCGCCTCCCCGCAATTGGGCAAACATAGCCATCAAATCATCCTTAATAATTACCCAAAACTTCTGATAAAACTCAGCCGGCAACCCATCTGTCCCGGCGATTTGTTGTGTTCCATTTGTGATATTGCCTCATGCACCTCATGCTCAGTAAACTCCGAAGTTAAGATACCATTCTCTTCGCTTGAGATTTGCGGCATATCACCACCCGTCATAGCCTCATTCATGGACACATAACTAGGTTGCGGTGAACCAAATAATTTCTTGTAAAATTCAGAGATGAACACTTTTAAGTTTGTTTCTCCTACAATAGTCCCCTCATCCTGTTCTAATTGAAAGATACGTTTCTTTCTATGTTTTCCATTTGCCATTATATGAAAATATCTCGTATTATTGCCCCCCTCCTACACATATTTAACCTTAGCACGTTGCGCCCACCGTGACTCCTCATCTCTACGTAATTTTATTAATTCCTTATCCGCCTCCTTTTTTGCTGTCCGTTCAGCATTTGACAGAGGAGCTGTCTCGGCTTTCACATCAAGCTCATCGATTAGAGCCACTAGTTTCTCTTTTATTTTTCGGTATTCACTTGTCATATTTTTAGCCCATCCTTTAAGGAATTGACGCAAATGTCTCACTTTATTTTGCCATCTATCCACAGGAGTGTCGCCTTGTGTGACCGAAAGCCATTCTTTAGCTACTATATCATAAAATCCTTCATGGCGCAACCATGATAACTCAAAGGAGAAATGATTTTTATTTCCTTTATGTGCTTGGTCACCCGAATTAATTAGCAACGGAGTATGATCGGACCCCGTTCGAGTCAGCGCATGTACCGTAACTAAAGGAAATTTCTGCTCCCACTCTACACTTGCTAGAAACCTATCCAACTTCTCATATGTTGGCGTTTCTCTCCTGCTTGCCCAGGTGTATTGTCTCCCAGACAACCGCAATTCTTTTAGTTCGAGGCTCTCAATAATAGTATTGAAAATAAATGGCCAACGCGCATTGAAGTTGGCATTGTTTTTCTCCTCCTGTCTACGGATGATATTAAAATCTCCTCCAACTAACATCGGTAAAGTCTCCCCTTCACATATACGTACCAACTCCGCTAGGAATTCTGGTTTTTTAGCTTCTTGTGCAGCGCCGTATACTACAACAAGAATCCACCTAAATCCATCCAGCTTTGATTTTAAATAAAACTTAACACAAAAATCTCCGGTAATCACTTGTTCGATAACAAACAAACTCGCATTAAAGCCAACTAACATACCTCCTGAATGCCCCAAGGGAGGAATACAATACCAAATGTATTCCAAACCGTCTGCTAAAAAGTTTAAAAAATGTTGTCCAAAGGAAGATCTACCTGTCTCAATTAGAGCTATAAAATCAAGTTTATGCTCTTTAACCAACTCGCTGACAGCCCAATGTTTCGCAGTGTCGCCAAAACCATATGTATTCCAAATGACTCCTTTCATTATTTAATATTCAGTTTTTTAAGCCTAGTACTTCTTCGAACAGTAAGTTTTGAACCAACGACCTTTGTCTTTCGACCGCATTTGGTCTTTGGTGCTCCCAATAGAAAATCTGCATGATCATCTATTGTCTCCTCTTCCTCAAGCAGATCCTCACACAAATTTGATGCCCTACTCATTAATAAATTCGACTCATCATTGTCAATTCTACTCGGTAAAGAGTTGGCCAGAAAAATCACATTCCTATCTTTCTCCGTATTCCTAAGTAAAGAAACTGAAGAAGAAATTTCTGATTCAGATTTACCTAAAGAAATGCCCAATTTATTCGCACGATTTAAGATTTCAGAATCTGAAAACTGTAGAATAGAGGATGGGAATTTAGATGTACCTTTCGGTGTCTGTAAATTTTTCTTCTTTGCCCATTCCATCGCCCTTTCAAGCTGCGTCATGTCCACATTTGGTTGTCCCTGCAGCCGCTCACTGGTTCGCACCTCAGGATCATCCTGACCCCCAAACGCACGCATCTCCTCAAGAGTTGGCTTGGTGATCATCGCAGCATCACAATATTTTCCGCCCCTGGCCGCTGATCCTCCCCTTGCAGATACACCATCGCATGTTGTCATGGCCGCCACAGGTAAAGCAACGGCAGTCTCGTCAATAACAGTGAACACCGAGGCAGCACATGAACTCGCAGTGTCCATGTTGTGATGTTTATCAGCAGATTGTTCAGAAAAATGGGTCATCTCCGCCTCAACTTCAAACTGAGCGTTCAGATTTCTACACGATCGAACATAGTTCCTGAGTCCTAACCGGACCAAGCTTAGACATCAAGTGCAATGATACATATGAGGATGGCCATGATGCGGTTATGAAGCTGAAGCTGGTCGAGATCAAGTACACACAGAGAGATGAGGATGACCTTCATGTGGCTCAGTGGCTGTATGAGAAATGTATATGAAGTATAAAGACCAAGAGACTCTGGAATGTGAGACGGTTGAGTCAAAATATCAAATAAGCTACCAAAGACTATAGTTCAAGTTGAGAGAAATTAGCTACATGCTTAAATTTGCTCTTCAATGATCGGGAGAGAAAAGCTATTTAGGTTGCTTGTAATTTCGTGTGTTCTATTGAATTGCTGATTGATGACTTGTTCTCATCTTGTGATGTGTGTAAATTAGAGTTGGTTTATCTAGAACACATGACTGTTTAGATAGTTTACTATTGTATCTTAGGTCGCACTCTTTTAGTCGTTTGAGTTCTTTTCTGTTCACTATTTGGATCTTGGTTCATGTGCTTCTTGTTCGGCAAAGGTGAAGGAGATATGCCCTAGAGGCAATTAATAAAGTGTATTCTTTATCATATCTCGTTTATTCATAATAGGTTTTTGTGTCATGCTAGAACCGTATTAAGCGGAAACATTAATACGGGTGTGATACGTAAACAACCAGGTCCCTAGTAGCCTCTACTAAGACTAGTTTCGTTGCGCGATTGATGATCGAGGTTTCCCGGTCATAGGGCATGGCGTCGGTCGGCAATGGAGTCATATCGTTGGAGAACGATGTGATGGACATACCCAGATTTGGAGAACGTGGTCGTTACGCCTTTAACCGTGAGATCAACTCTTATTGTTATTCCTGGAAGATACTTTGATCGCACCAAACGTCGTATCTTATATAGTATGACAATAACGGTGATACTTTTTGGTATCGGAAAGGAGTAGTTGAGATGAGGGGTCAAGAGCGGGATTTGCCAGTCCGCATAGCAGGATAGATACTCTCGGGCCCACTCGGTGAGATCATGCCTAATGAGCTTGCAAGCATGTGACTAGGTCACGGAGACATGAGATCATGAACGAGTAGAAGATAGCGTCGTCGGTAACGAGGTCGGGATTAGGTATGGAGATATCTATGGAACGACGCTCGGACATCCTAAGTATCGCTATGGCAAAAGGTTTAAGACTTTGCGTTCAGGTTTGATAGATGAAAGTCATGCGTTATATCACAGGGATTAATTCATGGGGTCCAGGCCTACGAGTTAATCGTTGATCATAGAGGAGTCTTGGTCATACCTGTTATTATATCGAACCGCTAGGGTAACACACTTAAGGGGTTTCGACAAGACAACCGAAAAGGAAAGAGATCACCGGGAGCGTCCCAGGAGGGTTCTGATGGAGATCGGGCAGCGCCGAAAGAGTTTTCGGAGCTAGGAAAAATTATATATATTATGTTTGATATTAATTAGTGTAATTAATATGCAAATATGTTTTTATATATTTATTTTCGAATTTATTTAGGCTGATTTCCCTAAATGGGCCTTCTGGTCGAAAGAAGGACCAAGAGGGGGGGAATCCCCTTGGGGATTCAGTGGGGGCCAGGAGGGGCCGACCCAAGTGGGCCAAGGGCCCACTAGGGGGCCGGCGCACCCTCCAATGCCGCACCAGGCATGTGGGGGTTAGTCCCACATTGCCTGGTTAGCAAGTTGGCTCCCCCCTGGGAGCCTATATAAGAAGGGCACCCCTCGCCTTTTAATTCACCAATTAATTCCCAATTTCTCTCTCGATCTCGTGGTTCCCTTGTCGGAGACGTGCCGAGCTGAGGAGGGGAATCTCTTCCACCATAGCCCGCTGCCGCGCTGCTGGTGTTCCGGTCCAAGTCTTCCGCTGCTCGTTCTGGACTGGAGCTTTGGAGGCCGTCGTCTCCACCGTACGTGTGTGACGCCCTGCGAGGTGCTGCGCTAGCGGTACTCGGAGGTCTACTTCCTCTACTCGACCTTGAGGTCGGCTTCGTCGGTCTTCATCGACAACGTTTGTGCGGGAACGTAATCCCCGCTTTCGGTCTACAAGGGTATGTATTCCGATCTCCGTTCGTACTACTATATCTACATAAAATAGATCTTGGCATGCTTTTAGGATATCGTTGGTAGGAAATTTTTTGTTTTCTGCACACGATCCCCTTCAATGGTATCAGAGCCGATCTATCGTAGATATAGTTGTACGCTGTTAGAACCCGTGTTCTGCACGGGGGCACCGTTCCTGTTATTTGCTACCCTCTAGCGTGCACTTGTGTCTTCCAGCGGCATTGAGTTGATAAAGCGGCCCGGACCGACTTTACGCGTACGCTTACGCGAGACTGGTTCCACTACTGACATACGGCTTGTACCGTATATGTGGCTGGCGGGTGTCAGTTTCTCTCTCTTTAGTTGGTCTTCGCATTTTCAATGGAGGGCCCGAAAGGGATGCTTAAATATGCAATTATTGGATCGTTGTTGTGGTCATAAGGTTCGTAGGTATGAAGCGGTTCTATTTACGAAAGCCCCAAGCCACGTAAAATATGCAAAAGATAAAGTAGAAGCGTCTAGCTTTATTTTGCAGGGGCTATGTGATATGGTCAAGGTAGGTTTTTTTTTTTTTTATAAACTGCGGGCGTCAAGAAGACCATGGCGCAATGGACTATATCACATTGCATTACATTTGATGTTTTGTGTGCATCTTATATTGTGTGATTGTGTGTATAGTATACATTAGTTACACGGCGGTAGCTATATAAGATGATCCCTTCAAAATACCACTAGTGTTATCCCTCCAACGCGCACCACCAAGAAAATTCTACGTTATGAAGCAGGTCGTGATGATCGGGTGTCAGACATCTCGTCGTTCGCATACAGTGGGTGTAAGCCATGTTGCACAAGCGTCGGCGTGGAGGTCTTTGGTGGCGAGCCTAGCATATTCAGAAATATGGCCTCGGAACAGGAAGACCGAAAGGTCGAGCACGAGTCACAAAATTGGTGTGGCGGACTTTTTGTCTACTCTTGAAGTTGTGCCGCCGGCTCTGATGATGAGGGGTGGTGCAATGGATGGGGGTCGTGTAATCGCTTAAATGACGAGGAGGGATGTTCGTTTGAGTGGGAGTAATGTTAGTTATTTTCTAAAATACTATAACTCAAAATTATTATGAACAAAGTCTTATGTTGTTGCAAATTCCATTGTAGATGTCTCGCCCCTCGTTTAACCTAGGTATGTTCCTTGAGAAAGAAAAGCTGAAGACCAATGGGTCAAACTTCATGGCCTGGTTCCGCAACCTGAGGATCCTCCTCACTCCCCATAGGGTGGCTTACGTCATCGAGGCCGCCATAGGTGACCCTCCCGCAGATGATGCCTCTGAGGATGAGAAGAAGGTCTTCCAGACCCGATCGGAGGATTCTGCCTTTGTCCAGAGTGGCATGCTCTACGCCATGGAAGCCGACCTGCAGAAGCGCTTCGAGAAGATGAGCGCCTTCGAGATTATTTCTGATCTGAAGGTTGTCTTCGCGCCGCAGGCTAAGGCTGAGAGATATGAGGCTTCTGAGCTTTTCTTCTCGGCCAAGATGGAAGAGCATAGCAGTGTGAGCGAGCATGTAGTCAAGATGTCTGGCTACGTTCAACGCCTGAATGCTCTGGAATGCAAGATTCCCGATGAGCTGGCGATTGACAGGGTGTTGCAACCGTTGCCCCCTAGCTATAAAGGCTTCGTCATGAACTACAACATGCAGGGCATGGCTAAGTCCCTGGGTGAAGTGTTCGTGATGCTCAAAACTGCTGAGGTAGAGATTAAGAAGGAGCACACGATGTTGATGGTCAACAAGGCCGTTGATTTCAAGAAATCCGGTGGCAAGGGAAAGCAAAGCTGGAAGTCCAGGAGGGAAGGCAAGTTGAATGCCAAGCCCAAGACTAACAGATCTGGTCCCAGAGCTAGCGTGGAGTGTTTCTACTGCAAGGGAAGGGTCACTAGAAGCGCAACTGCCCCAAGTACCTGGAGGATAGGAAGTCTGGCAAGCCGGTCGACAAAGAGCAAGGTATATTTGATATACATGTTATAGATGTGTACCTTACATCCGCCCGGAGCAACACGTGGGTATTTGATACTGGTTCTGTTGCTCATATATGTAACTCTCAGGAGGAGTTACGGAATAGACGGTGGCTGGCGAAGGATGAGGTGACGATGCGCGTCGGCAACAGATCGAGAGTCGACGTGGTGGCTGCCGGCACGCTCCCTCTGCATCTACCATCGGGATTAGTTTTGGTTTTAAATAAGTGTTTTTTTTGCCATCCTTGAGTGTAAACATTATAAGTGGGTCTTGCCTGTTACAAGACGGTTATTCATTTAAATCAGTATCAAGCAATTGTGCTATTTATATGAATGATATCTTTTATGTTGATGCTCCCGAGAATAACGGTTTATTCTTGTTGAATCTCGATCGTAGTACTTACATCCATAACATAGAAGCCAAACGGATTAAGTGTAGTGATGATACCACCATGTATTTGTGGCATTGCCGTCTTGGTCATATTGGTGTAAAGCGCATGAAGCAACTCCACTCGGATGGACTTTTGGACTCGTTGGATTTCGGATCCCTCGATACATGTGAACCATGCCTTATGGGCAAAATGACCAAGACACCGTTCAAAGGTTTCGTTGAACAGGCGTCGGATTTGTTGGGGATCATACATACAGATGTGTGTGGACCGATGAGCGTTTCGACACGCAATGGTTATCGTTACTTCGTCACCTTCACTGATGACTTGAGTAGATACGGGTATATCTATTTGATGAAATACAAGTCTGAGACTTTTGAAAAGTTCAAAGAATTCCAAAGTGAAGTTGAGAATCAGCTTAATAGGAAAATCAAGCACCTCCGATCCGATCGCGGTGGCGAGTACTTGAGTTTTGAGTTTGGCACACATATGAAGAGTTGTGGCATAGTACCCCAACTTACGCCAGCCGGAACACCGCAGCGTAACGCCGTGTCCAAGCGACGTAATCGTACTCTACTGGATAGTGTTCGATCTATGATGTCTCTTACCGATTTGCCAGTGTCCTTCTAGGGTTATGCGTTAGAAACAGCCGCATTCATTTTAAATAGGGCTCCGTCCAAGTCCGTTGAGACGACACCGTATGAATTATGGTATGGCCAAAAGCCTAAGTTATCGTTTCTGAAGGTTTGGGGTTATGAGGCGTACATTAAGAAACTACAGCCCGACAAACTCGAACCGAAGTCGGAGAAAGTCGTCTTTGTAGGATATCCGCGGGAAACCGTTGGGTACACCTTCTACAACCAAACTGAGGGCAAACTTTTGTCGCGAAGACCGGTACCTTTCTAGAGAAGGAGTTTCTCGCGAAAGGAGTAAGTGGGAGGAAGGTAGACCTCGATGAAATCGTTGATCCTGAACTCGAGATTCCGAGTGGCGCAACGGAAGAAATTTCGGAAACGTCCTCCGTGGAAGGAGTGGGAGAAACTGTCGAGGAAGGTATTCTACCTCGTAGGTCTGGTAGATCTCGGATCGCACCAGAATGGTATGGCAACTTGGTTTGCACCGTCATGTTAGTTGAACAAGACGAACCTACGAACTACAAGGAGGCAATGGCGAGTCTAGAGTCCGAGAAATGGCTTGAAGCCATGAAATCCGAAATAGGATCCATGTATGATAACAAAGTGTGGACTTTGATGGATATTCCCGAAGGGCGCAAGGCCGTCGAGAATAAATGGATCTTTAAGAAGAAGACTGATGCTGATGGTAATGTGACCGTCTATAAAGCTCGGCTTGTCGCAAAGGGTTTCCGACAAGTTCATGGAATTGACTACGATGAAACTTTTTCACCGGTAGTGATGCTTAAGTCTATTCGGATTTTGCTAGCAGTAGCTGCCTATTATGATTATGAAATCTGGCAGATGGACGTCAAAACAGCCTTCCTAAATGGAAACATTGAGGAAGAGTTGTACATGGTACAACCGGAAGGTTTTGTCGATACAGGGAATGCTAACAAGGTGTGCAAGCTTCAGCGATCCATCTATGGATTGAAGCAGGCATCTCGGAGCTGGAATCTTCGCTTTGATGAGGTAATCAAAGGTTTTGGATTTATCCAAAATGTGGAAGAGACCTGCATTTACAAGAAAATGAGTGGGATCTCGGTTGTGTTCTTAGCACTGTATGTAGACGACATATTGCTGATTGGGAGCGATGTGGAACTTCTAAATAGCGTGAAGGAGTATTTAAACAGTAAATTTTCCATGAAGGACTTAGGAGAAGCTGCGTATGTTTTAGGCATAAAAATCTATCGTGATAGATCAAGGCACCTATTAGCACTGAGTCAGAGTACTTATCTTGATAAAATACTGAAGCGTTTCGGTATGGAGATGGCAAGGAAGGGTTCTCTGCCGGTTATCAAGAACAAGATATTGCGGAAGGCACAGTGTCCGGTAACGGAACTGGATAAGGCCGATGTGACTAAACATCCTTATGCTTCAGCCATAGGATCGATCATGTATACAATGTTGAGTACTAGACCGGATGTGGCATTAGCTCTAAGTTTGACAAGCCGGTTCCAGAGTAATCCTGGAATGCCGCATTGGATAGCTGTTAAGAGCATTCTTAAGTATCTCAATAAGACAAAAGAAATGTTCCTTGTGTATGGGGGCTGCGATGAAGAACTTGACGTAACGGGTTACGTAGATGCAAGTTTCTGCTCAGACCCCGATGACTCTAAGTCACAGACAGGTTATGTGTTCAAGGTGAATGGAGGCGCCGTGTGCTGGAGAAGTGGGAAGCAACCCATAGTCGCACAATCTACAATGGAGTCGGAGTATATTGCTGCTTGCGAAGCCGCGAATGAAGCTGTGTGGCTGAGGAAGTTCGTCATCGAACTTGGAGTGTTCCCGAGCGTGCAAGACCCCGTGGTCCTCTTCTGTGACAATACGGGTGCCATTGCGAACGCCAAGGAGCCAAGGTCTCACTCCACCGCCAAACACATTCTTCGACGCTTCCATGTGATACGTCAGTACGTACAAGGAGGCGATGTGAAGATTTGTAAAGTGCATACGGATCTGAATGTGGCAGATCCGCTGACGAACCCTCTCCCGCTTGATAAGCATGAAAAGCACCAGTTAGCTATGGGTGTTAGGCTTTTACCAAGTTGTAATCTAGATTAATTTGTACTCTACTGCAAGTGGGAGACTGAAGGAGATATGCCCTAGAGGCAATTAATAAAGTGTATTCTTTATCATATCTCGTTTGTTCATAATAGGTTTTTGTGTCATGCTAGAACCGTATTAAGCGGAAACATTAATACGGGTGTGATACGTAAACAACCAGGTCCCTAGTAGCCTCTACTAAGACTAGTTTCGTTGCACGATTGATGATCGAGGTTTCCTGGTCATGGGGCATGGCGCCGGTCGGCAATGGGAGTCATATCGTTGGAGAACGATGTGATGGACATACCCAGATTTGGAGGACGTAGTCGTTACGCCTTTGACCGTGAGATCAACTCTTATTGTTATTTTGATCGCACCAAACGTCGTATCTTATATAGTATGACAATAACGGTGATACTTTTGGGTATCGGAAAGGAGTAGTTGAGACGAGGGGTCAAGGGCGGGATTTGCCAGTCCGCACAGCAGGATAGATACTCTCGGGCCCACTCGGTGAGATCATGTCTAATGAGTTTGCAAGCATGTGACTAGGTCACGGAGACATGAGATCATGAACGAGTAGAAGATATCATCGTCGGTAACGAGGTCGGGATTAGGTATGGAGATATCTATGGAACGACGCTCGGACATGCTAAGTATCGCTATGGCAAAAGGTTTAAAACTTTGCGTTCAGGTTTGATAGATGAAAGTCATTCGTTATATCACAGGGATTAATTCATGGGGTCCAGGCCTACGAGTTAATCGTTGATCATAGAGGAGTCTTGGTCATACCTGTTATTATATCGAACCGCTAGGGTAACACACTTAAGGGGTTTCGACAAGACAACCGGAAAGGAAAGAGATCACCGGGAGCGTCCCGGGAGGGTTCTGACGGAGATCGGGCAGCGCCGAAAGAGTTTTCGGAGCTAGGAAAATTATATATATTTTGTTTGATATTAATTAGTGTAATCAATATGCAAATATGATTTTATATATTTATTTTCGAATTTATTTAGGCTGATTTCCCTAAATGGGCCTTCTGGTTGAAAGAAGGCCCAAGAGGGGGGAATCCCCTTGGGGATTCGGTGGGGGCCAGGAGGGGCCGACCCCAAGTGGGCCAAGGGCCCACTAGGGGGCCGACGCACCCTCCAATGCCGCACCAGGCATGTGGGGGTTAGTCCCACATTGCCTGGTTAGCAAGTTGGCTCCCCCTGGGAGCCTAGAAGGGGCACCCCTGGCCTTTTAATTCACCAATTAATTCCCAATTTCTCTCTCGATCTCGTGGTTCCCTTGTCGGAGCCGCGCCGAGCTGAGGAGGGGAATCTCTTCCACCATAGCCCGCTGTCGCGCTGCTGGTGTTCCGGTCCAAGTCTTCCGCTGCTCGTCCTGGACTGGAGCTTCGTAGGCCGTCGTCTCCACCGTACGTGTGTGACGCCCTGCGAGGTGCTGCGCTAGCGGTACTCGGAGGTCTGCTTCCTCTCCTCGACCTTGAGGTCGGCTTCGTCGGTCTTCATCGACAACGTTTGTGCGGGAACGTAATCTCCGCTTTCGGTCTACAAGGGTACGTATTCCGATCTCCGTTCGTACTACTATATCTGCATAGAATAGATCTTGGCATGCTTTTAGGATATCGTTGGTAGGAAATTTTTTGTTTTCTACACACGATCCCCTTCAAAAGGCCCTATGATTTACCTCTCTGCTGGAGAAGGGCGCCTTATTGAGGGGGTTTGAGGACATGATGATGCCTAATACGCCTCAGGCATCATCCTTGGTCACAAGGTACAAAAGTGTTCGACCCTAAGACATCATAAGCGCTTCCCATCACTCTTCTCTTTTTCTTATCCTTCTCTTTTTCCCTCCTCCCTATTTCCCCGTACTGCACTTGTCTCCTCTCCTCCAATCGCACCGCTTGATTTACTTGTTTATGTGTTTTTGAAATAAGAGTGAATTCTAGTTTATGCCTCGGACTTTCTCATTTTGAACCATTTACCTCAAGCACAAATTTATCCGGATTGTCTCATTTAGTGGAGGTTTTTCCGGTTTTCACCCCCCCCCCCCTAAGATGTTGGGACCCATATATATGTGGCATGCTCCGTCAGTGTTTCTCTCGTAGTTTTTTCGTTCAATACAAACTGGTTAACCTTCCTTAACCTATAATGTTCTAGAAGAATAATTGTGATTCCTAGTTTATTTTCTCACGCTCAAGCCGATTCTTCCCACCACTTTGGCTTGGCCAGTTAGCCTTCGTCAGTGGTACACTGGTTCAGCCGTCCAGTCGTGGAAGAAACCGGACATAATCCCCTTAAGGTGGCATGCCATGTATGCCGACAACCGGCGTCACATGGCAAATCTCTCCAAAATAAATTTTATTAGCGCTCTGTTCCGAAATATAGGATGTTTTAGCCTTTTTCGAATTTAGATGTATCTAGTCTATAGTGAAATGTCTAAAAAATATTTTAATGGAAGTAGTAGAAAAGATAAAAGTTGACAGAAAAATTCACTAAATGGAATAATCTGGATAAAACCCACTAAAATGTGTTAATTCGTGAAAAGAATGTTAAAGTACGAATGAAAACTAGAATTCACTCTTATGGTACCTGTGAATCAAACAAGTAATCCTCTCCGTTAGAAAAAAAAAAGTCCTCCTTGTGGACGAGAAGAGGACAATGTGCAAGATGTGGAACCGTACTCTTATGGGACTTGAAGCAATCCGACATGAATAGAGTTACATGGTTATTTCTTTGGTAGGCGCTTGCTTTGCAATTACAGAATAGGATTTTGTCGCGGAGGTAGTATTTATTTTCCTTCCCGGCGAATACTACATACACAGGACGTACGGGGGTATTGATCCTGATCTATGAAAAACATACCCATTTACCCAGGAACCTGAACAAAACCCTAGCTAGATGGAAGCCTCCGGCAAGCAGAAGGCGGCCTATTCCGGTAGGGACCGGCTGAGCGATCAGCCGGACTCCGTGCTCCATACCATCCTGTCGCGCCTCAAGGCCCGGCAGGTCGTGCAGACGAGTCTTCTCTCGCGGAGGTGGCGGCACCTCTGGCGCTCCGCCCCGTCCCTTAGACATCGACAGCCGTGAGTTCTGATTTTGTACTTGGCTGAACTTCGATAAGTTTGAGGATTTCGTCGACAGTCTCCTGATTCATCAAAGCGCCGGCTTGCTGCACACCCTGCGGTTGCACATCGAAATCAACGATCAGACGTCCCCCTGCATGCCTAGGTGGATCCGTCGTGCCCTCAACTGTGACCTCGCGGTGCTCGTCATCCACTACGGCGCCTCCATCAGGTTGCCTCCTCGTTCCTCCGGCACACGCCGCCTTATGAAGCTGTGCCTCGATCAGGTGAGCCTCCACCGTGATTTCCAAGAGCAGATCACCACCGGGCTCCCCGTCCTAGAAGACTTGAGCTTTAGGAACTCCGACTTGGGAGCCCTCTCACGGATCAGCTCGGGCACACTCAAGAACCTTACCCTCGATTGTTGCCGGACAACGACCTACTACCCCTTACGCATCACCGCCGCTCGCCTCACCTCCCTGCATTTTTCCATTCTCTTTTATAACGAAGCCAGTTTCATCGTGGATGAGGCGCCTTCTCTTGTCGAAGCATCCATCGGCCTCATGAAGAGCCCTAAAAAGAAGCCGTACCACTGGAAGCTTGGTGGTGGACTTAGGGTGTGTTCGTTTCTGGAATCATGTGGAATGGAATGGAACCGTTCCGCACCTAGAAGCCGTTCTTGTGTTCAGTTGGGACAAGGAATGGAACGGGTTGATTCCCCGAGGTGGAATATTCCTGCTAGATGCGGAACGCACCCGTCCGGCCAAATCGGCCGGACCGAGTGGAACGGCTCGCATCAAACCCTAATCTCTCTCGATCAACTCTCGTACATCCCCGTAAAAAAAACTCTCTCACTTTCCCCGCGCACCACCCCACGCACCACCAATCTCCACCCGCCGGAGCCGGAGACCAACGCCGGCGCGGCCGCCCCCGCCCCCTCCTCCGCCGCCGCCGCGCTGCCCCTAGCAGCGGTACCCGCGGACGAGCCGCCCGCTGAGCCCCCCGCGCGCCGAACTCCAAGCGTCGCCCTGCGCCTTGGCGACATTGGCGTGCAGGCGCAGCCCACCGCCCCCTCCGACACCCAACTCCCGCGCCGCCCTGTTAGCCGTTCCATTCCTGCCGGCGCCGCCGCGACCCCCTCGACCCCCTCCGCTGCGGACCCAAGCCCGACCAGCGCCGCCCGTGCGTGGCCTGGATCCCGCCGCCTGCCGACGGCCACTACGAGGACGACGAGCGCACCAGGTCGCCGTGGCAAGTTCGGGCGCGAGCGGAGGTCTCCGGGCGCGGCCGCAGGCGGAGGTTGCCGGCCATCTCTGGTCGTTCCGTGCCGTTCCATGTCGAGAGGATCTAGTTAGACTCTAATTAACAATATTTAGATTAATTAGAATATAATTAATTAAATCTTAAATTAATTACATGTCGTTCCATTCCTTTTTGTCCGGACCAACCGAACACACGTATGAAGTGGAATGGGATGGAATGGAATGGTTCCATTCCATTCCACTCCATCCAAAAACGAACACACCCTTAGAGACGAATGGATGTTATTAGGTGACCTCAGCAGGCTTCTGGGCTCTCTATCCAAGTCCAACGTGAGCAGCTTGAAGCTGACAGGGTTTCAAAAACTGGTGTGTGGTTATTTCTTTTCGTACATGTTTATACGATTCGGTTGTGTTTATGTACATCTGAATTGAATTAAGTACTACAAGGAAAAGACACGCGTTGCCGCGTTCATCCTAATATGTTCATCCTAATATGATAGGTAAAAAAATATTTTAAACCAAACATACTTATAAAACAATATTAATGATAAAAAATAGTACAATTTGATCACTACATGAAAGTAGAAAAGGACATAATTATTTAGTTGTAATGTCATGAGATTTAAATTGTGTACGTGGTTCTATCTATAATGATTTGATCTAATTTCGATGAACATTGCAAACTCAAAGAAGACAAATTAGGCATCGACATCATATAGTGATGGTCATTAATTTTAGTATAATGAAATTAAGTATATTTTCCGACATAAAATTATCACAAAATCAATAATAGTTGGCATAGTTATGTCCTAACATATTTAAATAAATTGCATCGAATACGGCCGGTACTATATAAAAACAGAGGAACATTTCACCAATAAATACTAAATAATTTACAAAAAATAGAGCGAACTAAGAGATTAAATTGTTTACGTGCAATATTAATCTGTGCATTAGATCTAGATTGTATAAAATAAATTATAAAAAATTAAATGATATGAATACCACCAATCATTATATATTAAATTACAGAAATATACTTCTTTTAACATATAGTATGAGCGCACGTAGCATGCAAGTTACCAATACACTTGAGGGGCGACATTAGGATTGGAGAGTCAACCACTACTAATTGCAACGGTGATACCGATGGCCGGTGTGGGAGGCGACATGAGTGATCGCATGCAACTACTATGAGGATCGTAGAAGTCGGATGAATGGCGTGTTTTCGATACAATACGACTCGCGACAGACGGAGGGAGAGAAATGATGTCACGTGATATCAGCGATGAGGTGTCATGTAGTTCCAAGTGTTTGACGAAGCCAGAGGTGTGTGGAGAGAAGGGCAAACTTTGCGTAGAGGTGTGTGTGGAGAGAAAGGTAAACTTTACGTCGGAACGGTTGTTTTCGGCATAATACGACTCGAGGGAGGCGGAGGGAGAGAAACGGTGTCGTGTAGCACAAGCGGCATGGCGCTGTGGCCTAGGCAGAGATAAGAGAGGGTTATGGGATATCTCTCGTAGCTCCGAACTCACCGCATGTCGTTTTCAAAAAACCGAGACGACATGGTTAGTTTTCAATTTATTGAAATAAAACATACCACTACGTGCACACATTCTACAAACTCTAGGATTATTTGTATTTTTGTCTACAACAAAAAAAATTGAGGAGAACTGAATCTGTTTTTTGTTTGTTTTAAGATAGGAATCTCCTCTTATTTCACAAAAATTTAGTAGAAAAGTACAAACATATGTATATATAATACATCCAATAGAATATTTATTAAACTAAATTTAAAATTGTGAATTATAACTAAATATAAATTAAAATATGAGTGGGGTCCACCATAATGTGGTCATGCTGGAGAAGGAGAAGCCTCTGTTCGTAGTGAGCTTAGTTTTATGAAGGATATATACTAATGCTGCTTGAAATACAGCTGGTATACGGAAATATAAGAATTCCGGTGCCAAATTTGGATGGGATTCTTCAGGCGTCACATGCAGTTTCGAAGATGATTCACAACGGCAACAACGCTCTCTGTCCTATGCTGCAGTGGATACCAGAAGAGGAGCGTTATACTTTACCGTTGTTCCGGAAGCTACGAACTTTAGTGCTCGACAATTGTGAGGCAGGTCACAACATTCAGGTGTTGTGGTCCCTTCTACACAATACTCCTCTGCTGAAAATGCTTACTCTGGACAATTGCAAGGTGTATTCAAACTTTTGTCATTTGATCTACCTCATATTACCTTATATCTTATACAAGCATTACTCTCCTTGTGTGTTCGCTCTGCTGACTTCCTGAAATCTTTGTATTTGCCAAAAGTTTTCAGATGGGAGGAAATTAGGCAAGACGTCGTTCAAGTCATTTTTCTCCGATATTTCGGATATGCCACCAGGGTTGAAGTTGCGAATATGCGTGTGTGGTTACATGTCTCAAGAAAAGACCATTCCAGAAAAAAGAAGTGTAAACAATGTAGTTTTTTACACCTTTTGATTATGAGATCTTCTAAACGAGAATAGATTTCACTCGCGTCACCACTTTGGAGGCAACTGGAGTGAGAAACCCTAGAGCCACCTCAACCCATCCCCTCCCCTCCGTCCTCATGCCATGTCGCCGCAAGAGGTTAGCTGACATGAAAACTCATGCCACCGTCGAGGAAGGTGGCAACGAGGTTGTCGCTGCTTTACTGCACCTCATCAAGGGGTGGGGGTTGTGTGTCCTGCATCTGAGTAGGTGGCCTTGCTGGTGAATGCAACATTGACCTGGTGGCGGATGGCATGCATCGGTGTTGTAAGGTCGTTCTCCACGGATGCGCGAGCGGCGATGCAATGATGGGCGTCACCATGATGAAGGGGGAGTAGTTCACCTCTGTACTATGGATTTGTGGATGTAGTTTATTGTATCTCTTTTATTCGTTAATTGTATTAGCACCATATGAACTGCCTAACATGATTACGGTCATCTATGTATTACCTATGTGGTGGATTTTTTTAATTTACAATTGATATTTGAGACTGCAATTGTTTTGAATATGGGATGTATGGTTAGATGCATATTATGTACCATATTCTTTATTACTTGTTTGATCAAACATGTTCGAGAGAGCGTGCGAGGGGAACGTGTGCATTACTTGGAGTAGGGGGGGGGGGGGGGTGAATGGGTAGTGACAATCAATAGCTTGTGAACCACTTGGGTCTTTACATTACTTTGTTACCTCACTGAGAATAAACATGCTATAGGGAGTCTTGAGGAACCATCCAAGATTCCCATGCATAGAGCTAGTGTGAATTATTTTAAGTTCATGTCATAAAACTTAAGGCTATACTCTAATTTACATCTTAATTCTAGATCATTTGGAGATCTTTTTATAGAGGAGTATAAGAGAGAAAATAACATATCTATGTTAGTACGTGATGCCCATATAAATGTTATCTTATACACAAATACGTTGCACCACACTATTTAGAGAGAGTGCATAAGTGAAACCATGATCCCGATCCATTTTTAAACATAAGAAAACACTTTCCAACGCATTTCCATTACCTTTTTTCATCTATAAAAAAGACTTTTAATACTTGCATTTACAAACCAAGACCCCAAAACACCATTTTCCATTGCATACTTTAGTTTACTTTTATTATTGCTTTTACTTCCATTGCATTTTTATTTCAGTTTTACTAATCTTACACCTTGTGCTTGACAACCACATGGTGGAGTCGGGGCACAAGATAAAACATAACTTATTTTTGTAGGTTGCCCGAAGAAGGAAGGAAAGATACACTTTCCATACACACAATTCCCCGAGAGTTCAATATTTCTCGTGGGAAAACCACCCGTGTTACAACACTCTCCTCCTTGAGTCCCAACGAGAAGGCGTGTCCCAAGCCATCAATATGGTGGTTAAATCAGTCAATGGAAACCACAAAGCTGCCAGCTTCCCTATCATAGGTCACCAAGAAGGTTGATCGAGCCTATAGGTGGGTACTTATTGACAACTTTAAGGGCATTTTTAGTGTTACACCAAACCAAACCGTGAAAGTCTCAACACTTTTATTGTTAAAATAAATATTTATTGCATCACTTAGATGTATTCCTTTTTTATATAGTGAAACAACATGACTATGCTGGAATACTCTACGCGTTCCCATTATCATCATCCCTTACTTGCACAAAGCTAATAGTCTCAGTAAATGTCACTAAGAAATAGTTCGTAAAGATCATAGGTTCATCGCTCCTAGTATTTCTCAATTTATTCTTCATCAACTTCATTGCGTAGATTACTCTTTCAACACTTGTCGTCGCCGCCAGTAAGAGATTTTAATGGAGAGCTCATTGAGATTATTTAGGCATTTGACCGGTCATATTTCTCATGTCATCAATAAAGATAACAAGTTGGAACTAAAATTTGATAAGTGCTTAGGACGATGATAAAAGGGTACACAATATTCTTGCAAAGGGTGAAAATTATTCTTGTAGTACTTCTGCTCACAATGATGTCTTATGTGGTGTTGTTAGTGGTCAGGTGGTGATGATGATGAGGAGTGATGTGTTGATTTCTTATATCATAGTTCTCTAGATGGTGATCATATTATGCTATGTGTTCCTCAATGTGGAACAATGATGTCTAGTTTATGATATGACAAGAATTGTATTAATGTTATGGATGTGATTCATGTTTCTTCTTAGATGATAACTATTTTTCTTGCGATCCTAATAATAAGTATATTGACCGTGATGTACAAACCTTGTAGCAAATCTATGTTTCGTTTCATATGGGAGTGATGGGATCCTATTTCTTATGTTGTATGGTTAGAATTTGTCTTAATTATTTCGAGTTGATTGCCGGTTAAATCGTTGAAAATCCTATCATATCTTGGATTTTTTACATCGGTAACTTTATTGTCAACACCACATCATATCTTTTACTGTAAAAAAAAATGTGAGCTACAAAGATAAAGATTCTTTATAGAAAAATCGTTTTAGGGGATGGGCCACACGAGCCTTTTTTTAATTGACATTTGAAAGTTAAAAAATCCCCCAAAAAACTAGATGTTGACAACAAAAATTATTCTATGATTGTGGAAAGTCTTACCGCGAGATAGTTTCTATTCCATCCACTCCATATTTGAATGAGAAACACTAAACTAGGTTATTTCCTACTTGTAATGGTCATGTGCGCAATGACCTTAACACATTCTATTTTCTACGAGAATAACTGAGTTTTTGTAAGGTTTTCGTCCAAACTTTGTCCTATAATAAACACGACCAAAAAAACTGTATGTGAACCATAAGATATTTGTGTTCTACCGAGGCTATAAAAACAAAACAAAAAATTGCGGGTAAAGAAAAACACATTTGATTTGCTGAATTTGCCAAAAAAAAAGGAAGACTTGCTGTTACATTTTTTCCTCATATATCTTTCCTACCGCCTTTCCTTATATTATTTCTTGCCTTTTCGTTCTCGTCCTCGTCGTCCTCCTCTCTTCTTCTTCCGCTTCCCCAAATCTCCGACAGTTTCCAATTTCTCATCTCCCAAACCCAAACCCCAACCAGAGACCCAAAAGAGTCGCACGCGACTTCTCGCTAGAGAGACCTCCTCCTTCCCCGCCCCGCTCCAAACCCTAATTCCTTCTCCAGATCTCGCGCCCGCCCCGCCCTACCTCGATGTGACGTGGCCCACCTAGGGTTTGTGCCGGTGCCGTGTGGTGGTTGGGTCCCGGTTCGCCGGGCGATTTTGGGTTGGAGCTGGCGGCGCGCGCGCACATGAAGGACACGGTGGACCGCACCAAGGTGGTGCTCCGGCGGCTGCCGCCGGCGATTGCGCAGCAGGCCGTCCTGGACCAGGTCGACGCGCGCTTCGCTGGCCGCTACGACTGGGCCTGCTTCCGCGCCGGTAATGCCAGGTCAGCGTTCCCTCCCTCTCGCCCCCCTCTCCCCTGTGTGGTTCAGCGCTCGTTAGGTCTGGATTGGGGTCCTGTAACTGCTTAACATAGGAATTAGTTATGGGTGGGCGTCTAGCCCTGTCCCGTATTATTCACATGATTTCGTGCGCTGGTTAATTGATTAGTTTAGTTATTGGCAATTAGCTTGTCTACCTCTGTAATTGAGATGTATAGCTTAAACAGGTGCTGTTGTATTTTTCCTGTTAATCACATCTCTTTTGTTTGTGGCTGACCTCTTGTGGAATTATGGTAGATGAAGGGCTGTATATGTTACATAACATGGGCTATATTTATGACTGAGTAAAATGTTCATATTCGCTTTCTCTTATGTTTGATACAGGAGCCAGAGGTTTTCATCTTGTTTTCATGTTGTGTGCCTGTGAGATTTAGTGAGAATGTGCTTGTTATAGAACAGGTTCCTTACAAACTTAAATTCAAAACCACCTTGAAGCATGCAACTTTTTACTTGCTAGCCTTGTAATGCTTTTTGTCTGATGACTTGCTTTAATTTGCTGCTGTTGTGATTTTTTTTTTCAAAGTATAAGGTTTCCTTAATCATTATAGCTAGCAGTGGGAGCTAAACAATAATGGCATTTTGTCTGTCACCAACTTTTTTTCAATAGGCAATTTGTCTTTCAGCCTACAGAATCATAGATTTTCTTGGTTCTATCTTAATTTTAAGAGTCCAGAATATGTTTAAACGATAGCAACATTATTTTTTCCAACTGGCTAACAAATTTCTCAATCCAGCCAAAAGAATCATCGGTATTCTCGTCTCTACCTCAACTTCAAGACCCTAGAAGATGTTGTTGAGTTTGCTGAGTTCTTTAATGGTCATGTATTTGTGAATGAAAAGGGTAAGGTTTTTGCTTCATTCCTGAGGATGCAGAACTCGTATTCACATTATGTCCTCTTTGTGCTTTGCGCACACTGTAGTTCCTACTGCTGTATCAAGTATATCACTACACATGATGTTTGCAATGACTGTATTATTGTGTACAATATCACAACATTAAATATTGATGCCATTTAGATAGCCATTGAACTTACATGCCCATGATTAGGGTTAGCTAGCAAATAAATATTTGGCATGTTGCCTCCGTCCTTCTAATATGAACAATGCTTAATCACTCAGTTGAGGCTCTGTTTTCCCTTTAATTTCTGCAGCGTAGGGACAAGACAGTATGGAGAGACTAGTAAAGTACAATATGAGGCACTGGTTTTAATTAACAGTGCACTACAATATCCTTGTTCAGTGCCATTAGAAATTTAGAAGTGCCACCAGTGTTACTTAGCTTCTCCAAAAATGAAATTAGCCACCACTTTCCTCTTTTATAGCCTGTCCAATAATTTTATTCCTAAACATACCAAGCCAAGCCATAAGCGTTCATGGGTCAAGACTTGTTTGGTCAGGTATTGGAGGTGGTGAATGAAAGCCAATGTTAGATTCATGACTTGGGGCTATTTAATCCATGTCCTGTTAGCCTGGAATTGATCAATACATTTGCCATAAATTTGTAATTGATTTATGTAGTTATTTTTTTGAACACTCGGTCATATATTTGGTATTGCATCAGTGTTTCTTGTAATTTGTATCTCATGCATGTCGTCCATGGTTCTCTGCCAGGTGCTCAATTTAAAGCTCTTGTAGAGTATGCACCATCACAACTGGTTCCAAAATTAAATATCAAGAAAGATCCTCGGCAAGGAACTATTACGAAAGGTCCTAAATATACATTTTTTGTCCAATATGTACCATACTTTCATGTTTCATTTTTCAAACTTAACATTTTGTGTTATCTAATAATTAGATCCGGAATACTTGGAGTTTCTTGAGCTTATATCAAAGCCTACTGAGCATTTACCAAGTGCTGAAATTCAGCTTGAAAGGAAAGAAGCTGAAAGAGCAGGTAAAAGTAAAACATGCCATTATTATGATACTTTCTATTCTTGGTTCATTAAGATATGTTTTCAAAGAAACTCATGTCTTTACTTGGTTACTATTGCAGCTGCTGGAAAGGAGCCACCTGTTGTGACACCTCTTATGTTGTATATTCGGCAGCAAAGAGCAGCTAAGAGTATGGCTCAGGTACATTAGTTCAATTGATTATGATCTTTGGTTCTATTATTGCTTATCAACTGTCGAGTGTCTACTAACCATCATTTCATACATCACAGAGGTCTGTAAGCAGTAGAATAAGCAGAAAAGTTTCAGGTGTGGTAACTAGCAGTTCTAGTCCTTCTAAAAGGGCCTCTGAAAGGCGCAGGGCCTCCACTTCAGCGGTAATATGCTTGGTTGAGAACTTGCTGAAATTTTCTCTTGTCAATGAAATGGATCGTATACTTTCATATGTATGTTTTCGGTAGTGTTACAAATCAATCGTGTAACTTTGAAATAGTAACATGGATTGACCACTCTGTTCCAAGCTTGATATGTCATTACATACTATTTTCTTATATTGACCATTTGGATTGTAACATGTGGTAGCAGGTGGGGTCCAAATGACAGCACATTACTGTGTCATGTTTTTACAGAAGTATGTTTGTGTAGTGTACTCTATGCCTGGACAAGTAGGCATAGATTAGTTCTTTACTACTCCCTCCGTATCAAAATATAAGATGTTTTACCCTTTTCTGGACTGCACGTATCTAGACGTGTTTTAGTATGTAGATTCATATGCATCTTACACTAAGAAAAGTCTAGATACGTGCTTGCCAAAAAAGACTAAAACATCTTATATTTTGATACGGAGGGAGTACATATTTCCATTTTATATTGCAGCAAAAAATTCCGGAAAAGAGTGGTGCTCTCTGTTTGTACTGATTTGACATAATGAAAAAACAGCAGTTTTTCTGTTTCCTTTCATATTATACCACCACAACAAATCAGATGCTCTGTTCTTTGGCCTATGGTTATGTTTTCGTTAGCATGTTAATCCTTATGACTACTATCAGCCTGTCACTTCCTCCCAAAGCATTGCTGTGTTGCTCTGGTGTTTATGAATTTTATGCTCCTATATGGTTTTATATATTTCAGACACTTCACAATTGTTTTATTTTGCGGTTATGATGTGAGTTATCGTTTCTTTGCGCCATAGACAAGTGTGTACGCTGTTTTGTTTAGTTCAAGCACACATACACTAGCCTTGCTCGCACCTCAGCTCTATAAGTGTTGGAACATTTATTTGTGGTAGTTTGTAGAAAGTGTTACATGTTTTCCTGAGGCCCTGTCTTGGTGTCCCATATGCCATAACTCTTCTCTCAGAATGATGACCTGTCAAAACCAAGAAAACAGCAAATGCTACTTTCTGTTTATTATCCACAATGAATTATGACCTGAAGTTTTTAATTTTCTACTTCCTTGTGATATCTTTCAGTATGTTGTGCGAGAAAATGCTAAGGAGAAGCCAACTTACATCTTAGCGTCGAAGAAAGATGATCATACAAGAGAGAAAATTGTTGCTGGAACTTCAGGTTGTACTGTATCAAGACATTGTCAATTGCTATTAGCTTGTTATAGCTGTTATCAATATTCAACAGTATTCGGGTGTTGTAGTCTGTTACTAAGTGATCTTTCTGATATGATCCTTGGTTAGTGCTGTTAAAATGCTGTATCAACTAACGAATGGACAGTGATTCGTTCACTTTACCAACTAGAGCTGAAAGGACAATGGTTCCTTAACTTGAGCTCCATTACCAACTAGAGCTGAAAATGGACAATGGTTCCTTCACTTGAGCCCCATTACCAACTAGTGCTGAATTCGTAACATGCAAATGGCGCACAATTCAAGTTTGTAAGAACCCAGTCATGGCTGAGTTGGTGTACTGCATTGTAGGAATGTAGCTAATATGATAACCTTTGCTATTTTGACTAAAATATTTTTGCTGCTAGTTATTGTTCTCGGCAATGGAAAATAAGTATGCTTTATAAAAGCACCTTTAATGCAAACAAACATTGTATATGTTTTTCACTTACTCGGTTTGATGGCTGACATGTCGATGTGGCAGTAGGCCAAGTGCATGTTTTGTATCTCAATACTTGCAGTCCATTCATGGGAATGACGCTTGTCGTCCACTTCATGGGAATGACGCTTGTCGTCCACTTCTATTTAATTTTCGTATTTGACAAATTAGGTTTTTAATTTTCATTTATTTACTCTAAGCATGGAGCTGTATTTCCTTTCCAAGAATTGTAACTGTCTAATTCTTGTTTTATCCAATTAAAATTTTCTCTTAGGTTTTGTGCTTACACTCTTTCCATCCTTATGATGGAATACAAACGTTTGGTTTTTCTATGATATTAATTATTGTAGTTTTGTTTGTCTTGTAGATGGTACAAGTGGAGGACCATCTGGGCCTCCTCAGGTTGTTGACGGTAAAAGAGACAAAATTGTCCTTTTGAAAGGAAGAGCAAGGGTTGATTCCAATGTAAGCACACACGTTCCACAAGGCTTTTTACCATTTAATTAGTATTGGCCATCATTTTATTTGCTTTTGTCACAGATATCTGATAGCTCAACTCCGCAGCAGTCTGTACCCCCTTCGCGAAATGCTCCTCCATCAAGTTCTAGACAAGACCAGCGGCATGAGGCCAGTGGCAGAATTATCAAGACTATACTCTCAAACAAGGAAGGACGCCATGGAATAGCATCTCAACATGAGCAAGAAGGACACATGGTTAATGCTGACAAGGATAAACGCCCACCACGGGTTCCAAACTCACGTTCTATTGTGAAAGATCAGATTGTTGAAAATGCTGATAAAAGCAACTATGATGACAAGCATAATCATCTGCATGGTTCTGGACCCATTGTTGAGAAGACTGAAAGACAAGCCAGAAATAGAGATAGGCCTGACCGTGGTGTATGGGCCCCTCGTCGTTATGACAAGTCTGCATCAGGAGGTGGTACGCAAGCCTCATCGTCTGAGTTCCCGCTAATGCAGTCACATTCTGAAGATAATTTGTCTCAGCAAGCAGATGGTACAGTTTTCAGTTAAACGGCTTTATAATTATAATTTATCATGCTTGAGTCACTGTATTAACCTAGCTGATTATGTAGGCCATGGAGAAAGAAAGATAGACCCAAGGAGTCCTGGTGGCCTTGTGGAGAATGGTTTGTATTTTTATCTAGTTATAGTTAGTGGTTAATTAGCCAACAAGTTGTGCAAACTTTCCTGTATCAATTTATGTATTAAGGCCCGTTGTGTACTGTTATTCAGGAAACAGGCATGCCAACCGCCGTGGTCCGCAACGTGGGCTGAAGGAGATGGAAATCTCTCCTATTGCTTCTGATGGAAAACCTGCAAAGAGGGGCCCTGCTAGCTATGGGGCTCAAGAGGTGTGATTAGTTTATAGTTTCCTACTTGCCCTCGCTGATTCCAGAATCTAACACCATAAATGCTGTGTGCAGAGACAAGTATGGGTTCAAAAGTCAAGTTCAGGATCGTGAATTTGTCCACCAATGGTACGACTATGTTGCAGTAGTTTCATTAGCCTGTATTTGCTCCCATAATTATACGTGTACAGCGATCCTCATGTTTCCAGCACAATCTGTTGGGTGTTTTTATCTCTAGGTTTTTATCTGATTTTTTGCTGGAAAACACATGTACCCAAAAATGTCCCAAAAATTTAATCCGAAGTGCACGTGATAGTCAGCATTTAAACACTTAATTCTGAAAATTACGTGTTTGTATGTACATGTACATTGTCAATAATTATGCATGAGTGTGCTAATAAATTAAGATGGACAAATGAATTGGCAACTACTCCATTTTGGTAGGAGTATAAGTGTACATTTTGTTGTACTGGAGATAGTCATTTTTTGCACAAAAATTTGCTAACGTACTTTTTAACCGTATTCTGTGATATGTTTTTGAAGCAGTTTTTCTGTTCCTACCTGGAGTACTCTTGTACATACCTTTGCATTTGCCTTCCAAATATACACTTATTTATCAACTTTATCTATCTTGCAGATATTTTCATCAAAACAGATGTTGCAAGTTGTGCAGAAGTTTCTGGATTTTGCAGCTCATTCTGAAGTTCGTGAATGAAATTGTGAGATGATTCTGTGAAGTGCAATCCCGGATTTGCCAATGGAAGTCCCAGCTATAGCTGAAAAGGGAGCTCTTTGATTTGATTCACAGAATCACAAGCAATATTGAAGTAACATAACCCACCAGTAGGAGCTCTCCATCACTCTGGGTGAGATTTGATTTTGGACCCAAGGTTGCTAATTCTGGAGCGACGGATGAAAATTAGGCTGGCATCAGTTTCCTCGAGACAGTGGTCACATATTTCCAAGACCCCTGGAGGCTATACACAAAACCCGACGATACATCAGTGATGGATGTACATATCTCTAGAGAAAGAAGTGGTCTGGTTCTGATTGCTGTTTACAGGTTAGAGGTGCCATGTATCTACAAAGAGATAAAAGTTATCTGACTACCCAGCTTGCTAAATAAAGGCGAATTTTTAGTTAGTTGATTATGAGAATCGTTGTACCAGGGCGTGGTCGGTACAACAGAAGTTACCGTGGAGTGCAGAGTGAAATCACACGTTCTTGTTTTATGCTCCCGGGTAAATGGAATGTGAGATCATTTTGGCATGTCGAAGTTGCTGGTGTGTGTTTTGCTGTTATGTCTCACCAGATAACTCTGTTGGGTTATGTTAAGAGTTATATGCATGGTGATGATGTGTACAGCATCAAAGGTTGTTGCTGTTTTTAGTAATCACGACCCAGAAGTTAATTCACTTGCATTGGTTTAGTCGTTAAGGCTAAACTAAACTCTGTAGCAATTGATCTAAGTGTTGCTACAAAATTATAGTGGAATAACGTGCGGTTCTTGCGTCTCCCTGTTCCAGTCGGTACAAAATTACAGCGATGACCATTTTGCTGTTATGCATTGAGGCATTGAGCATCAGTGAACAGTTTTGGGAACTAAACCTTGTTGGAGAGTCAAATAATACCTATGTATAATAAACTAAGATGTCAAATAATACATTGACAGCATCAACCAGGACGGTTCATATGCATTCCGGCAAGAAGCTACTAGAAAATCTGAAATTGATCTTTTCTCCTTTTATGAAATGCTTCAAGAATTTGGACTTATTTGTTATATTGAGTTGTGCGAACTCTATATTGTCCTCGAATTTGATATGGGTCATAGATTTAGATTTTAGGGTTAATTAGATAGATGCCATTACAATTTCTAGTTATTTGAGAAACATCACTACAACTTTGCTACAATTTTCAATACCATCCATTAGAAACATTAAAACTTAGTCAAATAGGATTCGCCGTTTTTGAATGTTGTATCAATCTCTTTATGGCCACCTAAACACATTTACAGGTCAATATACCCATGTATTCATGTGTATTTACGTATATGTGTGGTGGGCACATCCTAATCAGGCATGAGTTGCAGGTTCTCGAAAAAGGCAATTTCTTTCCTCTCGCTCCCTCTTCACATTCAACCTACTCCCTCCGTTTTTTATACATGACAACTATCCTAAATTTCAGATATCAAGAAAAATAAGCCAACTAATAAATCATAATTAATGTGTGAAAAACCTCTCATGTTTCGAGCTAATTAAGAATGTTGCATATGGTGTTTCTTTCTCTATTGATGCATGCAACATTCACATTAATTAGCACCATATTACAATGTCAAAACTTATTTAATACATCTTGAAAAGAGATAATGGCCTTATATGGAAGAAAAATGACCATGGCGGCAAGCATGGGCGTGGCGGAGGCGGAGGCAACCAATGATTTTAATGGCAGGAAAGACGCTCCCCTACATCCTTTGTCCTCTTGGCGACGGAAGTAGGCAAGCATTGTTAAAGTGGTGTTGGTGGAAATAATCCCCAATTCCTAATTCTCTATCCCGAATTCAGTTCCTGGTTTAGTGTAGATGTCCATGGTAGGTTTTGACTCTCCGGTCCTCCCGTTCTTAGACTGGTGTTTCCGTCAATTTTTAGTAGGTGCAACCAGGGACCGAGTATGCTGGGGTAGCTAGTTTTGTCCCCCTCATAAACTCACACACACTGATAAATTTAACCTCGCCTCCCTTGTAGTCATTTCCTGGCTCCGTCCCTGGGTGCAACATGAGCGAAGAATTAGAGATAGATTTTGTGTAATTCTGGAGCTGCGCATGTTTGTGATGGCCATGTACATCTGGAACTATGTTCTTGTACGAATGTCAATTGTTGAACCTGAATTTTGTAATAGATTATTATGTCATAATTTTATCACATGCTTTCTCTAATTTTACTTTGTCATAATTTTATCGCATAATTTAAGTTGATTGTGGGTTGTGGTGACCCAGCATACCACTGCATGGTGTAATATGATATAGTCGTTGACATAGCACCAATGGATCACCAACCACCAGTGTTACGTCATCAGAGTAGTACAAAAGAAACATCGCAGGTCCAAGGCATGACTATAGATTACAAACAGAAGATCCAAAACAACAGATCTTTAGAACCTCCTCGAAACAATGAGGCAAAGGTCTAATAAAAGAAGATCAAATGAAAAATCTCAGAGGAACTAACCTATGCTAAGCCTACTGCTAATACTGCTAGGCTTGCGGTTGCGCTATAGCAACGCCTACATAGATAGGTTCTATGACTAGGAATTTGTCCTCTTCTACACTACGCCTTCATTTGTCCTCCTTCTTCCTTCATTTGCTTCAACTTGATGTAGTTACCTTCTGTGGTATCTTGAGTTTATCCTCCAGTGTTGCCTTCTCGCAGCTCATCATGTCTAAGAAGGGGTTTAAGAGGCAAGGGTTAGTAACAACGTTACCCAGCAAGTTCAATATATATATTTCTTCAAAAGGTTACTTTTATTCTGAAGACTATGCTCGTCAGGAGTCACAGGGCTAGGTCTTTGAGGAGCCTCCTTTCCTGCTGCGTTCGTCGTTCCGTCCTGGAACGTGGAGTAACATGTCACATTCATACACTCTGCAAAGGTGCGTTGCTTTATCCATAAGAAATCAAGACCTTGTTGCACAACCGGGCGTACTTTCCCGTCCACACTTCCTTGGTGTGGGGCCAAATCAGTAATCCAATCCAATCACTGCGCCTTTCCACCATCCCGCACACCCCCCATTACTTCAGTTGCAGGCTAGAGGAAACCAGTCATCTCATGCCTGCTGACTATTTGGAAACCGCATCAAATCAGTCCTGAAGCCAACCTTCATAGATGCTAGAAGCCACAACCCGAGGGTGAGATTATTATCCGAGCCATCTCAAGCTCATGAGCGGATTTACCACCGCCTGGCTTGTACTATGCATCCGTTGGTGTACGAGAGGAAAAGGGTACAACTGACTTCTCAATCCCATTCCAAATCTTATGGTTGCGCGTGATATACGGCGCAAGAATCACTGGCGACATTTGTTGTTAATTCCTAGGTGATACTTTCCCGTGTAAATGGAACCTCCACCACGACATTCTTATCGTGGTCCCATCTGCCAACCATATGAGATTACCACCTCACTAGAGGATAACCAAAGTCATATTATTATAAAAATCAGTTTTCTTCCCTTTTTGTGTGATATGCTATAATATGATTTTGAAAGTAGTTTCTTAACAAATATTTCAAGAGGACATGAATAAAAGGGATGAACTTGCCTTTTTGACTGCAAGATTATGCAGCCAAGGTCTTCGATATAATATAAACTTCAAGAAAGCTGAAAATAACATCATTGGTCCGGTAAGGACTAATGTTTAAAGAAACAACATGATTAATGCATAAGTATGAGATGCGTCGCAAAGTACCCCACATCTCACTCTCGGAGATTGTGTGTTGTTTGAGTTGGGTGTTTTCATTTAGAGTTGTTTTGTCTTCAAGTTTACTTCACAAGCAAGATGAGTTGTTTAACATTAAAATGCATGTATCATATTAAGCATATGAGTAAAGTCAAACCACATATAAACACTCAATGGTTGCTTTAGGTTGTGTTCATCTTATGTCGGTAGCAGATATGTATGCACTTTAATTAATTAGAGATAGGGTAGTATTATCTTTTATGATGGCAAAACGAATAACTTTTGAAGAACATAAATAATGTCTAACATTGTTGATATCAAATCGCATGGTTAATAGAGAGCTTATAACATTATTCTTCTTTGTGTGTTTTACCCAAGGCTTTGCATTATGGACAATATGAATTAATTCAAGCACTAGCTAACATTTGCTTAGCTTGGTTCCTTATAAGTGCATTCAGAATACACAAGTTGCATTATTCCCTAAATGTTATTATACTTTGGAGCTGTATCCAATTGTACTTAACTAAAATATAAATGGCATGGTTTAGGTAATTCATGGAGTAAGGAAAACTTTTATTCAATAGAAAGTAGCTCAAAGTGTTCTTTTATTTTTATTTATGTTAAATGAGTGCTAAGTAATAATAGAACAACTTTTATAAGCTTGTAACTTTGATTTCAAAATTATGAAAATAATTCTTATAAATTATTACTTTAAAATAGAATATCATTTTAAATAGATTTATTGAAATAAGATAGTTCATGTTGTCATAAAAAACATTACTAAAGTTAAAGTTATGCATGTGAAACAATTTAAATGAAGTTTGAAATGCATCCAAAATAGCATTTCAAATAACTTCATATTTAAAGGATTATGTGGTTTGTATTTCAAATTTTATTATGTTTCAATTTTATTCCAACACAAGTAAGAATGATACAACAATATATATTTTATTTTTCTGATCATTTTGGTAAGATTATATTTTTCTGATTTAAAATGAATTAGTTATGAATTTACAAAGTTTATTCAATTTAAATCAATTTCTGAATTTATTAAATAGAATTGGGGCCACATGTCATAGTTTTAATAATTACAGAAATGATTTACCTAAAAGAATAAAAGTCTGACAGGGTGGCCCCACATGTCATACACTCACACATTTCGAATTTAATTTCCAGGAATTAATTAAATTAGGACGCTGACGTCATGCTGATGTCACCATGGCAGTTCCTCTCTGCCGAGCACAAACCGAGGTGCGTAAAAGATAGAGAGGGTCACAGCGGACCGTCTGGTGGAGGCGTAAGGACCATATGGTCACCGGAACGTCGCCGACGGCGACGTTCGGCGGCGGCCGAAGATGGTTTGCGATGGACTACGAATACCGGATGAATTGAGATGAACATATGGTACAGGAAGATGCGTGAGCTCTCCAAGGTTGCGACGGAAGGCTCAGAGTAGCAAGAAGAAGTCGGACGGCGACGAGCTCGTCCATGGAAGACGACGACCGGAGCTGGAGGAGGTGAAGAAATTCGCCGGTTTCGAGCGCTTCTGGACGCGTGGGTCGCCATGGAGGAAGAGAAAAAACTGAAGGAGATATGCCCTAGAGGCAATTAATAAAGTGTATTATTTATCATATCTTGTTTGTTCATAATATATTTTTGTGTCATGCTATAACCGTATTAAGCGGAAAATTAATACGGGTGTGATGCGTAAACAACCAGGTCCCTAGTAGCCTCTACTAAGACTAGTTTCATTGCGTGATCGATGATCGAGGTTTCCCGATCATACGGCATGGTGCCGGTCGGCAATGGAAGTCATATCGTTGGAGAACGATGTGATGGACATACCCAGATTTGTAGGATATAGTCGTTACGCCTTTGACCGTGAGACCAACACTTATTGTTATTCCTGGAAGATACTTTGATTGCACCAAACGTCGTATCTTAATTAGTATGACAATAACGGTGATACTTTTGGGTATCGGAAATGAGTAGTTGAGACGAGGGGTCAAGAGCGGGATTTGCCAGTCCGCATAGCAGGATATATACTCTAGGGCCCACTCGGTGAGATCATGTCTAATGAGATTGCAAGAGTGTGACTAGGTCAAAGAGACATGTAATCATAGACGAGTAGAAGATAGCGTTGTCGGTAACGAGGTCAAGCTAGATATGGAGATATCTATGGAACGACGCTCGGACACGCTAAGTATCGCCGTGGCAAAAGGTTTAATACTTTACGTTCAGGTTTGATAGATGAAAGTCATTCGTTATATCACATGGATTAATTCATGGGGTCCAGGCCTACGAGTTAGTCGTTGATCGGAGAGGAGTCTCGATCGTACCTGTTATTATATCGAACCGCTAGAGTAACACACTTAAAGGGTTTTGACAAGACAACCGGAAAGGAAAGAGATCATCGGGAATGTCCTGGGAGAGGTCCGATGGAGATCAGACAACGACGAAAGAGTTTTCGGAGCTAGAATAAATTATATATAATATGTTTTGATATTAATGTCTAAATATGATTTTATATATTTATTTTCGAATTTATTTAGACTGATTTCCCTAAGTGGGCCTTCTGGTCGAAAGAAGGCCCAAGAGGGGAAAATTCCCTAGGGGAATTCGGTGGGGGGCTTGGGGGCCGACCCAAGTGGGCCAAGAGGCCCACTAGGGGGCCGGCGCACCCAGCCATGCCGCCCCAGGCATGTGGGATTAGTCCCACATTGCCTGGTGAGGAGGTTGGCTCCCCCTGGGAGCCTATATAAGAAGGGGCACCCCTGACCTTTTAATTCACCAATTAATTCCCCAATTCTCTCTCGATTTCGTGATTCCCTTTGTCGGAATTGCGCCGAGTTGAGAGGGGGATCTCTTCCACCATAGCCCGCTGCCGCGCTGCTGGTGTTCCGGTCCAAGTCTTCTGCTGCTCGTCCTGGACTGGAGTTTCGGAGGCCGTCGTTTCCACCGTACGTGTGTAACACCCTGAGAGGTGTTGCGCTAGCGGTGCTCGGAGGTCTGCTTCCTCTACACGACCTTGAGGTCGGCTTCGTCGGTCTTCATCGACAACGTTTGTGCGGGAACGTAATCCCCGCTTTCGGTCTACAATGGTATGTATTCCGATCTTCGTTCGTACTACTATATCTGCATAGAATAGATCTTGGCATGTTTTTATGATATCGTTGCTAGGAAATATTTTGTTTTCTGCACACGATCACCTTCAAAAACCTGGGGAAGCTCCACGGCTGCTCAGAGCTTCAGGAGGCCGAAATCAATGGCTATGGCCGGCACACGGCGATGGCCGGATGAACTAGGGTTAGGAATTTCTCAGAGAACAGATAGAGAATAGAGAGGGCGGCGAGTGAGGGAGATAGGGGATGAGGACGACTCCTCGAGGTCCTTATCCGTGCGGGGAGGTGAGGCGCGGTCGCACGGCAGCTCGGAGGCATGGCCACGACTCTCCTCTGCTTTCTGGCGAGGAAGAAGAAAGGGAAAGGAAACTTTGCAGATAACCCCCTGGGTTTCCAGGAAATTACAGACATAGTGTACATAGGCCCTTATTTCCTGTCTTTGGACTTGTTTTGAAGTGGAAAATTTTGCAGGGACATCCTAGAAGGTTTAGAATTGCATTTTAATGTTTATTTAACTTTGCACTTAAATATTTTTTATATTTTTAGTACTTTTCATTGTTATATTGGATTTGTACATATTTAAATTTATTACTTTATCAAAAAGGTGTGGCTTTGTAATTTTCTATTTTGATGTGCATGTGAGCAACATGAAAACATGTTGATATTAGTTTATTTGTATATATTTGATAGTCCTTTATTTGTTTGTGATAGTCTGTTATTTTTGCATTCTGAAATTGAACTGATGGATTTCACGAAGATATGGATGGATGTATTTATTCACACAAATGTTTTGGTGCTTTGGGAATTTCTAGGCCCAACAAGTTGTTTTCATTAGTAATTGCACTTGTTCATTTTTATGCCTATAAAGAGTATACACAATGGATGAATGGAAATTCATGTTAATCATGTAGTATTGACATTGTGGCTTTGACTTGTGATACCTCACCTCTAAATCATGTGAAAACATGATCAGATTTCTATGGATACACATAGTGTAGATAACCTGCCTTGAGTTAGGTCTTATGGTGATATGATAGATGCAATGTTGATTTGTTTTAGGTCCTCACATTACCTCATGAATATAAGAAGAATTTGTAAACAAGGTAATAAGTCTTGTCTTCAAACTACTACTTATATTCAAGTGGATGAGGTATTTGATGTACTGGATTATCTGGCCTTTAGTTAATTTGTATATGACACTCAATTGTTTTGTGTGTACAAAAGTGAGTTGTTAACAAGGTTTCGAAGGTTGTTCTCACTACTTCTATATAACACAAACATATGAATATCACACTGTTTCTAGAGACGTTAATAAAGATGAGTAATGACATGAGAGTGTCCAATTCTCCATGATAGATTGGCATAACACTTCTATGCCCATCAAAGGAATGCTTCTCTAAGTCTTCTTGTTGCATTTCCTCCTTTCTGATCATCTTGTCTTGTGGATGCCTCTAAGCAGATTGGGAGATACGAAAATATGATGTCTAGATAAAGTAAGAAGATCTAGGTTAATGTTTAGGTAGTTCAGTTTGGTCTCTGAAACTATCTTGATTCCTATGTACTAGATATGTCTAATACTTTTAATAAGAATAGATACTCACAAAATACTAAGAATAGTTGGGTTGATCATTATCTCTTAGAGTAATGATTTGGTATAACAAGTTTTATTTCATTTGGAGTAACGTTTTATCGTATATCTCTCAAATCTCAAAATAAGGTTTAAGCCAAGATCATCTCAAATTTATAACGCTTTAGTTGATGATCTACTTATATTCCACCAACTCAAGTGAAACTTCAATCACTCAGGGTTTTGAAAATGAATGCGCGAAATTTTTTCGGATTTTCTGATGCATGAATTCAATGCACACTTCTGTGTCCACCCTATTTCTGAACCCTAAATTCTGGGATATTACATGGGTGGGTCCCTCTCATGCTTCGATCTCAAATAGATTGGTCTAGACACCGGGACCACCGTCCTGGAATTTGAGTACATGCTCTCAATGCATCTTCGCTCGGCCATGTGTAGGTACTATGTCTTGAGTATTTGCAGCAGCTCTATAGCAAGACACTTTAAAATAGCGATGCATTTTTAAACAAATGACAAATCAAGCATTTCAGAGCGCACACTTTTGCTCATCCAGTAGTTATCATACTCCCTCACACCATGCACAAGGCGCATGAACACGTTCTTCTTCATCCAAAATCTCTCGGCTAATGTGTCGCGTTCTCTCCGCAAAACACTCGACCTCTAGTGTCAAATGCTTCCATTTTTATGACAATCGACATTTCTCCCAATCTTTGAACCTCGATAAGTTAAGAAGGTCGAAGAAAAACCATTGACTGGTGCCAGGATGGAGAAGGTCAGATCGTCTGCAGAAGCGGCGATGCCAGTGATCTGTTACCTATCGACAACCGGCTCTAGGTAGCAAAGGCAGCTTACAAACGATGGTGAGAGCGACAACCGGAGCAGATGAGGGTTGTGTGACGTTTCTAGGCAGGGGCCGCCGAACTATCACCGTTGAAACATGATGGTGGAGCGTCAATTCGGTGGGGGTGGGATAAAAGGTGATGGGTGGCGCCCCCTTAGATCGTGCGAGTGAGGCAGCTAGACCGTAGAGGATTTGGTCGCCGGGTGCAAGGGAGCTCTAAGCAGAAGTGCAAAGTGACAAAGTAAGAGCATAAGAAAAGTGTTAAAAAAATATTTGTTCTAGCAACAAACATGTTCTAGTGGTCTATGCATCACTAATTTTTGTGAATAAATGAGATTCATGGTGTACTATAAATGGTGCACTAAACAGACTATTTTGAGAGTCACTGTTTTTTTCCCGAAACATCACATATATTATTTCATAATGAAATTTTGCATGAAGGTATAACACACGAACATGTTTTTCTTCAAAATTTCTGTTTTTTTGTACTTTGTAGGTATTCCAAATTTCATTAACCCCAATCGAGATACTGTTTTTTCTCTCTCGAGAATATTCCGTTTAATTTTTGTTCTGCCCTCTGGACGAGTGAATTGTCTAAAACTACCACAATTGCGACACGGGTTATGGGTCAGTACCATTCCTGATTTTTTCTTAAAATCTACCAAGATTGGGGTTAATGGTTACACATTGCGCAAATCTCATTCTAATGGCATGTTGTTAGCAGCTCTGACAAGTGGGGGCCATTTGTAAGGTCTAGTTGGCAACACACGTGGATGAGGAGGTAAGGTGGAGGTGAGGTGGACGCGAGGCCCCACATGTCAGCCACCCAGTTTCATTCTTCTCTGTTCGATCCGCTCTAGTCAACCTAAATAGATCCTCCCGTTGTTCCCGCCGTTGCAAGGCATCATCTGCGATTGGAAGCCGGTGTAGCCCATGTCCATGTCAAATGCGACGCTGATGATATTGTCACAAGCATCGCTCGGCGCCACGACATCCTGTTCGGGCTCGACCCGGCCATCGGTGGGCAAACCCAAGCCCAATGCAACCATCCTGTCACCCGCGCACGCAGCGCGGCGTCGATGGTCCCGAGCGCCGCCCGTGCCATGTCCAACGTCATGTCGTTAAGCGCCGCAGCCTTGCGAGTTTTGCCCTCTCCTTGCCCAGCTCGGCCTTGAGGTAGCTCCGTGCGTGTTCCGCGCGCGCCTTTGGCGGGAGGGCGGAGACGCGGAGTAGCGGTCGAGGACGCCCTCCTTCAACTCCCACACGAGCCAGGATCCGGCACCAGCGTCGGGGACGTAGACGAGCGCGACGGGGACGTCGCAGACTGTGGCGAGGTCCGACACCTTCTTCTAGAGCCCCTAACCATGTTCGTGTATGCCGCGGCGCGCGCCCGCGTGTTCTCCATCAGACTCATGGCGATATTATGACGCGGCGTAGCAGTGGCTGGCATTTCGCGTGTGCTGCTGCTTCGAATCGAATCAGGCAGCCTCAGCTTGTTACAGTTGTCCGGCGAGGCGGCTGGAAGGTATATGTAGAAGGAATCGTAGGTGAGAGCTTCTTCTGTGTGCCGGAGGAGGAGCTGGACGCGTACTCATGCTCGTCTCTCCCGAATGTTGTGGCTCACTGGCTCCCCATGGCTAGCTAGCTCGTGCTCGTGCTCGTCTCTCCCGAACGAGTAGGAGGTAGGAGATTGGCTAGCTAGCTTGTGCTCGTGCTCTCTCTCCCGAACGAGTGGAGGTAGGAGATGAAGTGGGATTGGTTGAGTTAAAAGAGGAGTAGAAAAAAATAAAAGGGAAATAAGATGTGGGGCTGACAGGTGGCCCATGTCCAAGGTCAACGCCACATCAACTCCATATCCACGTGGGTTGCCAACAAGGGTCTGACGGGTGGGTCCAGTCGGTCAGCATTACTGTCAAAATACAGTTAGTGAAAAATTAGTGTTGCCTGTCGGCCCAGCGGGAACTGGGGTATGGAGAGTCCACTCCCCCCAAGCCTCGCACGCGGGCTGATCAGACGAAACGACTAAGGATCAGGCCTCGCCGCCTGGTGTGACCCTCGAGAGGCAATTCCCCTCGAGGGTCTGAAGAGGAAACGAGAGCCTTAGGGGGTCCCTCGCTTCAAGAGACCATCCCGAGGCGCTAGCGCGCCGGGAGGGAAGTCAGCGGGAATCCCCCCACAGGCCTCCCCAGGCCTGAAGGAAAACGTCGCGGCCAAGGAAGTACGGCGAGACGCACATGGCCTCTGCCACACCCACGTGGTGACGCAAGCACACCCGTTGCCGTTTTGGTGATAAAGGAGTCAATAAAGTTGCGCCGCCTGCGGCAGGACTGCCAAGACCTTCCACTCTGGTGATAAAGCAGGTGGACGACGCAACCCTCCAAATGAGAACGTCATCGCGGGCTCCACCTCAGAGACTGCCCCCTGCGGGCAGTACAGCGCGTTCGGCCGCCTGTCAGCCACCGCGCACACCTTTATCAATGATGGACCGCGTCCATGGACGAGCGGGCCGCGGTGGACTCCTGCACCTCCACGCCACTGCCGTGTGGGAACCAACTTGAAGGCCAAGCAGAAGGAGAACGCTAGAGGCGCCTATAAAAGCACCAAGACCTCCATCGTAGGAAGGGTCGGCCAATTGCTTACGACAACGCTTGTAAACCCTAGCATCACCAAGTAGGATAGCCTCTGGCTGGAGGAGGAAGAAGATCATCGCTTCCCTCCCCAGGCAAGAACTGCCTCAAGGGGGCCCTCGGCAAGCTCTGTTGTACTGTAACCACCGCAATCCAATACAGACAAGCAGGAGTAGCGGTCTTACCTCCTCACGAGGGCCGTGAACCTGGGTATGGGCTGGCGTCTATCTCTGTCGTGGGTGTTTCGTCTTCAGGTCCGGCGAGCAATGTCGCCGTGTCCCTCGAGGGTCTTGACCTCCGCGTTCAATCCCCTTCACGAACTACACTTCAGAAAGTGACTACCCCCGATTCTTGGGAGTCAAAACCCGACATTTGGCGCGCCAGGTAGGGGACTGAGGCGCGTCAACGACCTTCGAGCCGTCTCCGCGCCATGGCGAACACCCGCGCGACCCGCGCCGCCCGCGTCAACCGACGCGCGCCTGAAGGAGCTCGTGTCCCGCAAGGTGCCACGGCCACCTGCGCACGACGGGGCCGACCCCGCCATGAAGAGCAAGCCCCTTCGGGCCCTCATGCGGAGGCGCCAGAACGCAACTCCGAGCACCAGGAGGACGCACAGTCGTCGCACCCGACGCAGCGCCCGAGCGGCTCCAGCCCTGGCAGGACGGACCCTGCGCCTCACACCGTGCTGCTCATGGCGTAGGAACTTCTCCGCTACCAGCCCACCGCTGAGGCCCACGAGCAGTGGCTCCAGCGCCTCAACCACCTCGTCGGCATCGCCACGACGCGCCCTGCTCCGTCGCAGTCCAACGTGCATGTAACGCCCCGGGATTTATCCCCTTTTTGTTTTGTGAGTTTTCTTTTGCATCAACATGGCATCGCATTGCATCTCATTAATTTAATTTGTTGCATTTAAATTAAATTTCCACAATTAAATTCAAATGCATTTCAAATTAATTAAAATGTGATATTTAAAAATCTTTTGCAAATGTTAAAAACTAGTTTATTAAATTGCCTAGTTAAAACTAAAACTATTTTGTAAACTTTTCGTATTCAAATTCCTTTTCTATTTTTTTAAATATAAAACAGAAAACAATTAAAAGGAAGAGAAATAAAAGCCCAAAGCCCACCTAAGCCAAACCCTAGGGTTTCCCCCTGGAAAATTATTTCCCACCCCTGCCTTTTTGCAGCCACCCTCCTCCTTTTTCTGATTTTTGCAAAATAATCCTCCCACCTCTCTTTTCTTCTTTTTCCCCTTCCTTTTTCCTTTCTTTTCTTTTTTCCTTTCTTTTCTTCCTTTCTTTCTTTTTTCCCCTTCCTTTCCTCTTGCCCCGCACGGGAGAAGCACCAGCCCGATCCTCCCGAGCCCCGTGCTCCCCGAGCGCCGCCGCCTCCGGCCGCCAGCCCACCGCGCCGCCTCTCCCCGCCGTCGCGCCGGCCGCGGCCCTGTGCCTCCCCACGCCGCGCCGCCGCGCCACCGTGCCCCGTGCGACGCCGGCCGCTCGCCCGCCATGGCCGCCGCCGCACCGCTCCCGGCTCCGGCCGCTGCGCCAGCGCGGCGTCGGGTCGCCCCGCTCCGTCCCGTGCGCCCCCAGCCGCACCAGCGCCTCCCCCTGCCGCGCCCCAGCCACCGGCCGCTGCCGCCGCCGCTTCCAAGCGCCGTCAACCGCCCGCGCCTCCGCTCGCGCGCTCCCCACGCCGCCGCCGCCCTCGCAGCGCCCCCGCGCGCGCCCTCCGTGCCGTTGCCGCCGTGCCGCGCGCCTCCGCTCCGCGCCGCCGCCTCCCGCACGCACCCGTCCCCGCTGCCTCCTCTTCCCGGCCGCGTGCACGCCGCCGCCACCGCCCGCAAGGTGTTTGACAAAATGTCCGCAAGACCCCGGCGTCGCTTTGTTGTCCGAGTTGTCCACCCTTCGAGGTGTTGCTACGTGCGCGTGCGCGTGCCTCTTCCGGTGCCGCGTTGCCGTGAGCGCCCGTGTCCGTGTCGCAAGGCCCGCCCGTGCGCGCTTCCTTTCCGGTGTCCGATTGTCGTGCTCCTACGTGCCACGACTTCCCGCCCACTTTCACGACACCGACAAACGACGATACCCCGGTTCCGTGACGACTACTTACATGATGACGACTACTTCCTCTACGGATCAAAGACGTCGGTTTCGAACCCTAGTTCACCCGATCCGACGTACGGACCCAAACCCTAACCCTATACCTATTTTATTAAATGTCATCTATCTTGTGCATATCGCATCATACTTGCATGTGTTGCATCTCTTGGGTTTGGGGGGTGTAGCAAATCACCTAATTAATAAATATGGAATGCGTGGGGCAAATCAATATATGTATTGCCCAATTCCATTTAATTTGACTAGAACACCTTTGCCATGTCTTGCCATGTTAATGAACATTTAATTTGTCGGGTAGATAAATAACTTTAACATTAATATTAATTGTCGGAATCATGGTAACGCTTAATTTGGATTAAGTGCATCTCGCAATGCATCTTGCCATGTCATGCATCATTCTCCCATGATCATGCTGAATCTTTTGCCGTAGTGGTAAAGTGCATCTTTTACGTTTTCCAGTGTTTGTTGCTTCTTCGCGGATACGAAGTTGAGATGTGTGAGCAACGACAAGATCTACTTCCATGCGGGATTCCAAGCAAGCAAAGTTTGCTTGTTTACCAATACATTGTCTTTCATTCCTGACGTTGATCTCTGCTACCCTAGTATTCGATTCTTTATTGCGATCCCATCACATGCTTATCCTGCAGCCTATACAGCTTTATCCTCACATCCCATCACCTGTTGAATGTTTATCTGTTAGCCTTGCGAGTCGTAGCGCATGCTTAGAGTTGGTTGTGCGAGTCCTCTGTTGGTCGTTTATTTCATATGCTTAGTATGATAGATTATTCTACCTTAATAAAATGTTGTATTATACTTGTCGGGGGGCTGCCCCCCGGGTAGGGCAGATCCCGGTGCAATTAGACAGTGTGGCAACAGTGCTTGACCTTTGGCGAGAGCAAGGGCCACCCCCTAGTGCGCTGAAGGGGCAACTTGACCTTTCAGAGCTGGTAGAGCGCAGAGTGCCTCCTGGCAAGCGCAAGGGTCATCTCTGGCGGCTATAAATAGCCACGCCGAGCCCTCATAACAGCACAAGCATCAGCGGGTGGTTCCTCTAAGAACTAGCTTCTCGAAGATGTCTTTGCTGGTAGGCTAAGACATCTTCGGGAGGCTAGGCCTAGAGATACTCATCCTAAGAGGAACTCGGGTGCATCCGGGAGAGACCTTGGACCCTGTGGCTCCGGGAAGACTCCCGGAAGGAGAAGTACTCGGGCGTGCCGAATACGCAATCCGGGTAAGTGCTAACCGGAACGTTTATCTCGGTCCTATCAGGTTACTGGACTTGTGCAGGAAGGAGTCGCAAGGTCGAGCAAGAAGGTGACCGGCATGAGGGATCCCTGTAGGCCGTCAGCGGTCTGCAGCAGGCTTTCCCGCCTGATGCGGGGGGAAGTACCATTCCGCTTGACACGGAAGTATGGTCACCTCCTGCCTGACACGGAAGCATGGTCACCTCCCGCCTGACACGGGAGCGCGTCAGCCGGTACGACAACGGTACGACAAGACTGGACGTGCCTAGCCCGGCAATCCGGAAAAGGCTATCCGGGATGGGCAAAGACATGTCCTGTCTCTGACAGGGGGACAATGATGTTCCAGGACGGCGCATGTCGTCCTTGCCAGAATGATGACGAAGGAGCTACGTCGGATAGCGCGGCAACTAGGTCGCACTAGCCGGTGTCGACATAACGGTTAGGCCTGGCCCGTGGGGCCAAGCCGGATTAGGGTTTCCGGCCCTCCTGGCCGGAACTCTATAAAAGGCGCCATAACTGCTTCTGTGAAGGAAAGATGTCGTGGTGGTGTCACGGCAGATGCCATAGGATGGCTAATGTGTGGGGCCGATGGACGTTGGTGGATCCGGGGAGGGATAGCGAGCTTACTATCCCACGCGAGGAGGATCCCGGTATAACCGAGATCTCCCAGGAACAAGAAACAAGATCAAAGTGCGAGGGGGAAGATCTAACAAACACAAACAAATGCACGAAGGCACACAACACACCCACGATATACCCAGGTTTAGGGCCCTCGTGAGGAGGTAACACCCCTACTCCTGCCTTTCCTCTCTATATAACAATGGTACAAGAGTTACAACTTGCTACTAGATCTCTCAAAGGGAGGAGTACCACGAACTAGATGAACTCAAGGTGTGAAGGAGTGAATGCTCTAAGAGTAAACGTGACTATAGCTTTGGCTCCCAAGTTGGTCTCTTGCTCTCAGGAGCAGTTATGGCGCCTTTTATAGAGTTCCGGCCAGGAGGGCTGGAAACCCTAAATCGGCTTGGCCCCACCGGACAGGTCTAACCGGCATGTCGTCACCGGCTAGCGTGAGCTAGTCGCCGCGCTATCCGGCATAGCCCCTGCGTCATCATATCGATAAGGACAACAAGCGCCGTCCTGAACCATCATTGTCCCTCTGCCAGAGACAAGACATGTCTTGGCCCATCCCGGATAGCCTTTTCCGGATTGCCGGGCTAGGCATGTCAGGTCTTGTCGTACCACGGTCGTACCGGCTGACGCGCTCCCGTGTCAGGCGGGAGGTGACCATGCTTCCGTGTCAGGCGGGAGGTGACCATGCTTCCGTGTCAGGCGGAATGGTACTTCCCCCTGCAACAGACAGGAAAGCCTGCTACAGGCCGTTGACGGCCTACCGGAAGCCCTCACGCCGGCTACCTCCTCGCTTGCCACTGTGAGCCTCTTCTGCATAAGATCAAGACCGAGACATATACCCCGGTTAGTACTTATCCGGACTACCTATCCGGTAAAGCCGTGTACACCTCCTTCCGGGAGTTTCCTCGAAGTCCGAGATCCGGGACCCTTTCCGGAGGCGTCCGAGCTCGTCTCAGGATGAGTATCTCTAGGCCTAGCCTCCCGAAGATGTCTTAGCCTATCAGCAAAGACATCTTCGAGAAGCTAGTTCTTAGAGGAACCATCCGCTTATGCTTGTGTTGCGATTGTGAAGGCCGGGGGTGTCTGTTTATAGCTGCCAGAGCTGACCCTTGCGCCTGCCAGGAGGCACTTTGCCCTCTACCAGTGTTCAAGGGTCAAGTTGCCCTTTCAGCACACCAGGAGGTGTCCCTTGCTCTCGCCAAAGGTCAAGTACTGTTGGCACCTTACTGAATTATATCGGGATCTGCCCCTACCCGGGGGCAGCCCCCCGACACTAGTCCCCGAAGCTGGTGCTGCACAGCGACCTCAGATGATGTGCGGGATCAGCTTTTAAATAACAATTATCTTCCGAGAACACATGACACCATTCTCCGTTTTCTTGCCGAGATTGATTTCTCCCGGGACCTTCTTACCGAGACTGTGTTAACCGGGAGGCGAAGCGTGCAACCGGATAACGCAGTCTCAGTGAATCTCGACCGTTGGCTTCATGCTGAACTCGAGATTGCGAGCTGGGCCCCACCCGACGTCCCATCTGAGCAGAAATGCACTCGAGTGCGCTGTCGCTTGGGTTCCCGCGCCGGGAGCCGCAGCCGATCCGGAGCCCAACCGTTGGGGGCCGTGTGACCCTCGGTGTGGCTGGATCGAGCGCTCCGGCTAGCGCCACGTGGCGCGCTGCGCAAAACAGATCGCACCCACGACCGTGGAGATCGTGGGCGGGAAAACGGGGAACCGCTCCGGAATCCCCCCCATAAATAGGGGACCGGAACGGTCTCCTCTCCTCCTTCCTCTTCCTTGCTTCTCCTCCACCACTGTCTCGAGCACGTCGCTGCCGCTGCACTCGTCGCCCGAACGTCGCCGCCCTCGCCGTTCTCCGGAGCCCGAGCGCCGTCGCCCTCGCCGTCACCGATCTCCTCTTCTCCGGTGAGTTGCTCTCCCCGCTCCGATGATCTCCTCTGGTAGAACAACCGCTCGCCTTCGGTCTCGCCCTAACACATGCGCAGTTGCGCCGCCGCCGGTGAGCACGACTTGAGCGGCGCGCACGGGGTGCCCGGCGGTGATGCTAGTTGCTGTAGGACCTAAGCCTTTTGCTCGCACTTTGCTTCGTTTGAGTTTAGCCCGCACCTTTTTTCCTCCCTTTTGTTTTGATTATTTAGCACACGGTAGATCTTACTCGTCAGGAACCCGGTTGTGTTTAGCAGTTTGCGATCCGGTATCTTAGCTCCCGGTAGACTAATTCCGACTAACCGCCGCTGCGCCTGCAGAGTAGCCCGAATACACCCGCAGACTTCTCCGACATGGGTGAAGAAAGTATCCGGGGATGCTGGGATGGATCCGAAACCAAACAATGGACCTGGACTGGCTGTACCGGACTCACCGGATTCTGCCAGAAGTTGAGAGCCGTCTTCCGGAGGGCGAGGTTGAGCCGGAACCCCAACCCGGGGAATACGTTGTATTCCTTACGCATTTCGAGCGTGGGTTTGGGCTTCCGGCTAGCCCCTTCTTCCGCGACTTCCTCGACACCTACAGCCTCCAACCGCATCACCTCCCAGCCAACGCCATTATGATGCTCTCGGTCTTCACCACCTATGCGGAAGCATATCTCGGCGTGTGGCCCTTTCTGGATCTTTGGGCCAAGTATTTCATCCTTCGCCGCCAAGTCATCCCCAACCCGGATCAGAAAGTAAAAGACTTGGTCGATTGCGGAGCGGCCACCATCATCCCTCGTGCTGACTCCGGATTCCCTATAGTCAAGGGACTAGAATCCTGCCGGAAGTGGCAACGCAGCTTCTTCTACGTGAAGAACCGGGAGAACTCGGGAGATGGTCCGGGATCCTCGAATCCGGATTTTATAAATTTGCCAGAGTTTGTCAATGGCCCTCCTCGCAAGTTCAATCTCTGGAAACGACTCCCCGATACCGAAGAGGTCAATTGCATGCATGACGTGCTCTCGGCGCTGACCAAGAAAATGACCGGTGACGATCTCCTGCGCTGCTTCATTATCCGCCGCGTCTGCCCTCTGCAAACCCGAGTGCACAAGATGTGCCATATGGATGGGAGCTATGACCCCACCAGGACCAGTATTTTCCCTCTTGACCGTCCCGCGGTCGTCCGACGTGTCCGAGCTATTGCTCGGACGAAGATGTCGGATGAGTATGTTTGGGGTGTCATTGGGGGATCCCGGAAAAAACCATTAAAACAGGTGCTCCTGTCTGTCTTTCGTGCATTTGCCTTCGTACATGCGTTCACCTGGCAACCGACATCGTCATCATGTGGTGATTTGTTTGCGCAGTTGTTCGAGCGGCAAGCCGAGGAGGACGCAGTCCACGCCAACGGGAATTTCGTGCCGAACATCCCGGTGTCGGCTAAGATGCCGAGAAAGGACCCCGACGGCGAGGACCATCTCGCCATTCCTCTGGTCAAAGCTGCTGCCCCGGGTAACCCTTCAACCTCAGAGGCAGTTTCCATTTCTTCGGATGATGCGGATGAGATTGACTGCCAAATCCTCGATGTTATTGACGCTCTCCCTCTCAACTGGGCCTCAGCAGTGGTTCCGAAGCCGACGGCCGGGACCAAACACGCCGAGAGCCGGAAGCGCGCGGCTTCCGACACCGAGGCTGCCGACAACTCCGGCAATCCCCCCAAGAGGAGCAAGCCGAATAAACAAACGGCCCCGAAGCCTCCTCGGCGCCGGCAAAGGGGCCCTCCCACTGTGGATTCCGGGTACATTCTCCTTGCCTTATGCCACATGATTTTGCCTTCTCTACAAACTGTTTCTGAGATATTTTCTTTCAGGGACGCACTCGATCTCCCGTCACCTGCCATTCCTCCTCCTCCCGGAACTCGGACTCCCAGCCCGGCTCGGGCTTCACCTTCTCCTGCTCGCCCTTCTACTCGAGGAAGCGAGCCTGCTGCCTCCGGTGGCGCACCGGCTACCGCAGTGACTCCGGATGCTTGCCCGGTGATTGACGAGATCTCGGCGCAGGCCACGACCACCTCGGGAGAGATTCTTCTTCCGGAAAGTCCGCGCCGGGTGCCCGGGCTTGAGGCGGAGATCCTGAGCCCTCCCCGGCAGTACGTGCCAAGCGGTCCCTCCCGGCAGGCTTCGGACAAGACTGCCCCGGAGAAACGGCCCGCGGTCTCTTCCCGGCCAGCTGATCCACCTGTCCCGAAGTCGCGCCCCAAGGTTGCTGGGCAGAAAACGACTTCTGCCAAGCCTGCAGCTGCCCCGACATCCTTGGCCCAGGATTTGGTGCTGCGCACGGGTACGTTTTCATCGTTACCACCGCCTCCCGCCGAGATCCCTACTGCTGCCTTGCGGATGTTGCGAGCAACCGTTAGCTCCTTTGTGCCTTCAGGGTCCCGGGATATTGCTGCTACCCGCGCGCCCGGCGGCTCCGACATACAGGTTGTTGACGAATACAACCAGGCCTGGCTTGCCGCCGACGCCTCCGAGACCGCGGGAGACTTGCACGCTGCAGGCCCAAGCCGCAACGCCCAAGCTCTGCACGCTCTCCAGGTGGCCGCGCTGGATGTTACTCGGGTGACCGAGGTAAGCTTGTTCTATTTCTTTCAAAAACCCTTTGTTCCTTCCACCACCACTAGTCCCCGAGATTGGTGCTTAGTGTTCTGGATTCCACCGAATAGCAGATCACTAGGTTCCAATCTTAGAGAAAATTTCAGGACTCGTACACCGAGTCCCCGAGATCCTCCCAACCGGGTAGCTTGCTTCAAAATTTGCTTCATAACCACTAGTCCCCGAGATTGGTGCTTAGTGCTCTAGATTCCACCGAATAGCAGATCACTAGGCTCCAATCTTAGAGAAAATTTCAGGACTCGGATACCGAGTCCCCGAGATCCTCCCAACCGGGTAGCTTGCTTATGTGTTAGAGATCCCGGACTCTCCCGATTTCCTTACATTTTTTCCCGGCTGATTCGTCCTTCTTTGTCTTGATTTCAGGAGTGCAGCAAGAAACGCTGCAGCATCTTCAACCGAGTTCTTGCTGACCTCGGTCAGTCCAAGAAATGCGAGGGGCGCCTCCGGGAGGAGCGAGACGCCGCGCGCAAGGTCTCGGTAGACCAGAAGGCCGCACTTGCCACCGCGCAAGCCGAGATCGCGCGACTCAACGGCGAGCTCGAAAAAGTCAAAGCTGCTGCGACCGAGATGAAGACGCGCTTCATCGAGGCGAGCAAGAAGCAAAAGGAAACCTTGGACCAGTCCGAGGAGCGTGCGCATCTTGCCGAGACCGGGCTGGCTCTCCTCCGGTCCCGGTCCGATACTTGGCTCTCCGAGCTCACTGTATTGAACCGGGATCTGAACAGTAAGTGGATCGCCATCCCTCTTCTCTTGTTGCTTTCTTTCTTTGCTGTTGCTTTTCTTATGACCTAGCCGTTTGACAGCTCTTCTTTTTAAAGGGGAATTTGAGCACTCCCGGGAGGCTGCTGTTCTTGCCGTTGCCGCCGCCCGAGAGAAGCGCGCCGGGAAGGGCCCTGTCTCGGAAGCCTGGGACATCGAGGATGACCTCACCGCCCTGAAGGCCCGGATAGTGCCTCTTCGGCCTATCGGGACGGAGCTGCTTAGCGCTGCGGTCCACGTCCACGGCGCACTGTGGCCGAGTATCCGCGCGACGCTTTCGGTTACCGAGCTCGCGAGCGCACTTCGGTGTGCCGGGAGGCGCCTTCACGCCTGGAAGCGTTCCGGTGCGCGGGCTGGTGCGGACCAGGTCTTGACCCAAGTACTTAGCTGGTACGAAGGTCTTGATCTGGAGGCGATCCAGCGCCTGCGGACGATCTCGCCGTGGCTGAGCGATCCGGATAAGATCCAGCGGCGACAAGAGGTGGCGCACCGCATCGCTTCGTGGTCCAGCATCCGTGCCTTCACCGCCAGCGTCCTTCCTTCCGACTCCGAATCTGATTATGAGGATGACGAAGAAACCGGCGCGACCGGCAACGCGGAAGACGAGGCCCCGAAAGAAGATGATGCTGCCTCCGGTGCCGCGCCCGAGACCGTGGTTCCCCGGGACGCAACGACTTCGCCGAGACCCGAGGCCATCGAGACCGAGGTGCGCCCCGACGCCCCGAGTAGCGCTGCCGGAACTGAAGCCGAAGCTGCTCCTGCTGCTTCTTCCGAGATTGCTGCTACTGCTGATGCCACCGGGACTGCTGCTCCTGCTGCTCCTGCTGATGCCGCTCCCGAGGTCGCTGCTCCTGCTGGTGTCTCGGTCGAGAAGCCGACATCTCCTATCACTTAGAAATATTTAAGAGTAGGTCTGTTAAATCCTCGGGATGCCGGGTGCAAGATGTAATATACACTTATATTATCTTCATTTCATACTGAATTATTTATCCGAGTAGCTTATGTCAATTTATTCTGTTATGAGTTCCCGAGTTGTTTTTCATGTCTACCGTACTTAGGTAATTTCTGCTCTTGTCTACCATTTCGGCGTTCGACAGTCGAGTCACAAAACTCCGCATACGGCATACACTACTTAAAACAATCCGAGTTCTGACTAACCGAATTCCCGACATAAAAAACAACTAAGTTAGTAAAAAACAGGTATGCCGGATAAGTTCCTACTCTGAGTCCCCGAGACCATTTTCGTGTGTCCCACCTTCCCTCTCTTTGCTCTTGACTACCATTTCGGCGTGCGTCAGTCGAGTCACAAGATGATTTCACATGACATACATTACTTTGACTCTGAGAATCGAACTCGGAACTTTTCCGGCATACAAATAAAACAGAGGACAGTTATCCGGCAGTCCCCGGGTTCCTTCCCGAGATGCCGGTATAAAACAACAAATGAACTTGACAAAAATGAGAACAAAACATGCATATAACCAGGCCGTCCCCGGGTTCCTCCCAGGGTGCCTAACTTTCATTAATACTAAAAATTGAGATACAACATACACTGAGCCCTTTACGTGTAAAAGGGGCGAAGTAGTGCTACATTCCATGGACGCTTGGTGTCCTTACCGGATTTGTCCATTACACCTTTCCTAGCCTCCTGTGCATCTACAAGGTAATAAGAATCATTGTGCAATGCCCTGCTTATCACAAAAGGTCCCTCCCATGGAGGTGACAATTTATGCATTCCGGCCGTGCGTTGGATGAGCCTCAGCACCAAATCCCCTTCTTGGAACACCCTCGGGTGCACTTTCCGGCTATGATAGCGACGGAGATTCTGTTGATAAATTGCAGACCGAGATAGTGCCAATTCTCTTGCCTCTTCGAGTAAATCTATATCATCTTCTCGGGCCTCCTTTGCCTCCGTCTCGGTGAACATTGTCACTCTCGGGGAATCATACTGTATGTCCGTCGGGAGTACTGCCTCAGCACCGTATACCATGAAGAATGGCGTGTACCCGGTAGATCTATTCGGTGTAGTCCGGAGACCCCATAACACTGCCGGTAACTCCTCTATCCAGCATCCCGGAGTTCTCAACAGTGGTTCGATCAAACGAGCTTTGATGCCGGCCAAGACTAAGGCATTCGCTCTTTTGACTTGCCCATTTGCTTCCGGGTGTGCAACTGATGCTACATCCAGCCGGATTCCCTTCTCAGCACAAAATCGAGCGAATTCCCCCACAGCAAAGTTGGTGCCATTATCTGTGATAATGCTGTGCGGGTACCCGTATCTCAAGATGATGTCTTTCAGGAACTGCACAGCGGTGTGTCCATCACACTTCCGGATTGGCTTGACCTCTATCCACTTGGTGAATTTGTCCACCATCACCAGTATATGTGTCATATTGCCTCTTGCCGGCTTGAACTGCCCGACCATATCTAAATACCATACTGCGAATGGCCAAGTGATAGGGATGGTCTTTAGTGCTGACGCCGGCATATGTATCCGGTGAGAAAATCTCTGGCATCCTCCACACTTCCGAACAATATCTTCTGCTTGCTGTAGCGCAGTGGGCCAGTAGAACCCATGCCGGAACACTTTTGCCACCAGGGCCCGGGATGATGCATGATGCCCACACTCCCCCTGATGTATTTCCAGGAGCATCTCTTGTCCTTCTGCCGGTTCTACACATCTCTGGAGTACCTCAGTTACACTCCTCTTGTATAACTCTTGATTGATGACGGTGTATGCTTTTGACCTTCGTATTATCTGCCGTGCTTCCACTTCATTTTCCGGGAGGGTCCCTTCCAAGATATAAGCCATAATGGGTTGTGCCCATCCCGGGACAGGTCGAACCGGGAACACGGGAGCGTCTACGTCCATTGGCTCTGCCGACATCACCTCCATCATCATCTTTCTTTGCCTCTCTGAGCACTGTGATGCAGTCCCCGGGTTTGATGTAATGCTCCCGACATCTACTTCCATGGGTACTGCATCTGCACCGGGTTCCTTGGGGATGAAGATAGAATCCGATTCGGGTGAGGGTTGAATAGATGGCTTCCTCAAATGCTCCAGAGCTATCCCGGGTGGGATGGCATCCCGAGACGATCCTAGCTTGGACAATACATCCGCTGCCTCGTTTTCTCCTCTGGGTATATGCTTGAACTCGCATCCTTCAAAAAATCCGGATATTTTCTGCACATGAAACCTGTATAAGGCCATGTTTGTATCGAGGGCATCCCAATTCCCCGACACCTGTTGCACTACGAGGTCGGAGTCACCGAAACACTCTATCCGGCGGATGCCGATCTCCTTGGCGACGTTCAGTCCATGAACCAAGGCCTCATATTCTGCGACATTGTTGGATGCCCGAAAATGAATTTGCAGCACATACTTCAGTACATCTTGTTTTGGGGAAGTGAGGACCACTCCAGCACCCAATTCGATCTTAGCCTTTGAGCCATCAAAATGCATCCTCCAGAAATTGTAATCCGGCATCAGAGGTTCATACTGCATCTCGGCCCAGTCCACCAAAAAGTCCGGCAGCGCCTGCGACTTGATGGCATCTCGTCTCTCATATGCCGGAGCGTATGGAGACAACTGGATGGTCCATTTGGCTACCCGGCCGCTAGCGTCCTTGCAACCGATGATCTCGGCCAGAGGAGCTTCGCATACCACTGTGATCGGGTGTTCCTGAAAGTAGTGCTTGAGCTTGGTCACTGCCATGTACACCCCATACGCCATTTTCTGGTAGTGCGGGTTGTTCTGCTTGGATTCCGAGATCACCTCACTGAGGTAATACACCGGCCTCTGTATCAGCTTGCCCCCTTCTTCCCTTTCTACTACTATTGCCACACTGACTACTCGGTTGGTTGCGGCTATATACAACAACATAGGTTCCTTGGGTAATGGGGATGCCAACACGGGTGCTGTTGAGAGCATCCTCTTCAAATCGTTGAACGCCGCATCAGCCTGCGGGGTCCAAACAAATGTCTTGCTCTTCTTCATCAGTTGGTACAGGGGCAAGGCTTTCTCCCCAAGTCGACTCACAAACCGACTTAGGGATGCGAGACACCCGGTAAACTTCTGCACATCCTTGAGACGCACGGGCAATTTCATGCTCTCGATAGCACGAATTTTACCTGGGTTGACCTCGATTCCCCGGCTTGAGATGAGGAAACCGAGTAACTTCCCTGCCGGAACACCAAATGTGCATTTATCCGGGTTCAATTTCATTCGGAACCTTCTTAAGTTTTTGAATGTTTCCCTCAGATCATCTATTAGTGAGGCTTTTTCTTTTGTTTTTATGACTATGTCATCGACATAGACCTCGGCATTTCGGCCTATCTGGTCATGCAAACATTTCTGCATGCACCTCTGGTACGTAGCACCAGCATTCCTCAAACTGAAAGTCATGACACGATAGCAATAAGCCCCATAAGGGGTAATAAAAGCAATTTTCAATTAATCATCCGGATTCAAAGGTATCTGGTGAAAACCAGAATAGGCATCTAAAAAGTCAAAAGTTCACTCCCGGCAGTGCAATCTATCACTTGATCTATCCGGGGTAATGGAAAGGGGTCCTTCGGACATGCTTTGTTGAGGTTGGTGAAGTCGATGCACATGCGCCACACCTTAAGCAGGAGGGGGTCATCCTTCTTCTTCTCCACCAAAACCGGATTCGATATCCAATCCGGGTGCAGCACTTCTATTATGAATCCAGCGGCCAGCAGTATAGCCAGATGCTCCATGACCGCGACTCTTCTTTCATCCGAGAGGCGTCTAGTTGGTTGCTTCACCGGCTTCGCATCCGGTCTAACAAACATAGAGTGCTCAGCCAACTCCCTCGGGACGCCTTGCAGATCGTCACTCGACCACGCAAAAGCATCCCGATTCTCACGGAGGAAGTCGACGAGCTCGCCTTCCTATTTGCTGTCCAGGTTGCTGCCAATGATAACTTGGCGCTCCGGGTTGCTGGGGTCCACACACACCTTCTTGGTCTCCTTGGGGGGCTGAAATGATGCCCCCTGCTCCGGATTCACCATCCCGGGCATTCCGAGTTGGGAGGTCTTGGCCATTGCTACCACCTGCTGAATCCTCTTCTTTTCTTCCGCGATCACCAGAGACTCAGCCAAGCACGACCCCGCCGAGGCACATTCCATGGAGCGCTTGTGGTCTCCCGAGATGGTGATTACGCCGTTAGGTCCCGGCATCTTCATCTTGAGGTAGCCCATGTGAGTCGAGATCATGAACTTGGCGAGGGCCGGTCTGCCGATCAGCGCGTGATACGGGCTCTCGAGGTCCACGACCTCGAACTCCAAGCTCTCGGTTCGGCAGTTCTCCCGAGTCCCGAATAGCACCTCAACCCAGATTTTTCCCATGGGTGAGCAAGAGACTCCGGGCACAATACCGTGGAAGGTTGTCTCGGTAGGCAGCAGGGTGTTCATGGATACTCCCAGCTTCAGCATCGTGTCCTTGTACATGATGTTAATGGCACTGCCATTGTCGATCAGAACTCGGCTGAAGCGGACGTTGAGGTTGGGTCCGACAAAAGTTGGGTCCACCACCAAGGCATACGCCCCCGGCTTAGGCATAACCCGGGGGTGATCCTTCCGGCTCCACGTGATCTCCATCTCGGACCAGTGCAAGAACTTGGGCACCGCCGGGATCACAGCATTCACCTCCAGGGCACGCTGTCGCACGCTTCTTCTGTCAGTGGGTTCGGTCACGAAGACCACATAGCTTTGATGTGCCTCCCGATAGTTGCTCTGCTGCTGTCCGGCTTGGTTACTGGGGCCTGCACCGTTGTCGTTTCGGGTGTGCACCATATTCACTGGCCGAGGTGGGGGTCCTCTCGGAGGCGGGTTGATTCGGACAGCGTTGGCCCCCGATGTCGGAGGAGGGGGTCTCGGGATATTGGGCCGAGATGCCGGAGCACTCTGCCGAATAGCTCCCGAGCTGCCTTCCTGCAACGTGCGCTGATACCAGCTGCACTGCCGAGTAGAGTGGTTTGCGGGCTTGTTGGCCTCCAGGGTATGGTAGCAGCATGGCTTGTTTAGCATTTCCTCATATGTCAGGGGCTTCTTTTGTTCCACCCAGGTCTTTTGCACCTCCTGACTCTGACCCCAAGCCGGGCCACTTGTCTTTTGACGCTGGCTGTTGCCGGCATCCTCCTGCTCCCGGGTTACTGCTGCGACGTGCTGTGTGGCATGGTGGTACTCAGGCTGATTCCTCTTGTGGCCGAACTCCTGGCGATCATGGCTCCTGCTCGGTCCTGAACGCTGAGGTCCCGCGTTCCTCCTGTTGGAGTCACCGACATCCACCAGGGGTTGCATGGGATCTCCAAGCGTGTAGGTATCAGCGATGCGCATGGTTTCTGCCAAGGTCGTTGGCATCTTTCTTTGCAACTTCTGCCACAGCATAGAGCCATGTCGGCATCCTTGTGCAAACCAGGAGATGGCCTGTGCCTCTACGACTCCTTCGCAGGAGTTGCGAATATTGCTCCACCGGGTAAGGTACTCCCGGTCGGTCTCGTTGCTCCTTTGCCTACAGATGGCGAGCTGTTGAGGCCTGTTAGGCCTTTTGTACGTGCTGGTGAAGTTGCTGATGAATGCTTCCTCAAAGTCTAACCAGCAGTCTATGCTGCCAGCTCTCAGGTTGTTCAACCAGATCCGGGCAGGTCCTTCCAACATCTGTGGTACATAACGTACCATCCATCGTCTGTTTCCACCGGCTATGCTTACTGCAGTTACATAGTCGGTTAGCCAGTCCTCCGGCTTCTTGCTGCCGTCATAGGTCTTGGCACCCCTGTTGAGTTGAAAGTTCCGAACAGGTGGTCCCCGCATGATCCAAGGTCCGAAGCAGGCAGGTCCCGGAGGTCCTTGCTCTTCCATCAATTCGGATTGGTGAATCCGGTCAAGCCGGAATCTGGCATCTGCCGGGTTCAGCTGCCTGGTTCCTATCCGAGATCCCAAAGGGTTCTCGTCTGGCTGATACCCGAGCTGCTGCAGCCTCGAGTTGCCATCGTTGAGCCTGTCTTGTGCAGGGATCACGGCCTGCTGGGGAACAGAGGCGACCTCCCTCTGTGGGTTTCCCTGAACATGAGGAGGGTTCCGGGGTGGATTACCACGGCCGACCGGGTTATTGTTTCCTACACCCAGGTTACCATCCCCACGGGTACTTCCCGCCTGCCCCGAGTTACGCTGCCCGGCTTGCTGAATACCGGCGAAGGCCGGGTCATAGGTCTGTAGCTGCTTGTTCTTCCCGGAACCTCGACTCCGGCTCCGGCTTTCGCTCTTGCTCTTGCTTCTGCTCGGATGTGGGGAAGAGGCCTCCCCGTCTGATTTCTGGCTATTGGGTCTTGCCGAGTGCACTTGAGATCCTGCCCCGGGGTTCTTCTTTTTGAAGGCCTGATTCTGACGGCTGGCCTCAATCACCAACTCGTTTACCCGCTCCTGCTGCTTGCGCAGGGCCTCACCGGATAACCCCACCAACTCGGCCATGGCGGCTTTGGCGGCCCTAAGGGTTTTCGCCGGTGAGCTGTACACCGGCTTCCCCGCTGAAATCCGACTTCCCGTGTGACTGGTTGTTGCTCCACCGGCCAGCTCCTCATTCACCATTCTTCCTTTCTTGCGCAGATCCGCGATGCGCTTGTCCCGGGAGTCTATCTTAAGGAATCCGTGAGCTGCATTGTACTCCCGGAGGCTAGCATTGAGCTCGCGACGGATCTCGGCGATCTCCTGCGCTTCAGCGAGTAGCAACCTCCGCTGCTCCTCCAACTCAGCCGAAGTGGCCTGGGTGTCCGCTTCAGCGGCTACAGGTACAGTCAACTTGGCCACCAGGCCCGAGAGGGGATCCGGGCGACGTCGTGGCTGGGGCGGTTGTGGATCACCATCCCGGGCCGCACCCCTTTCCTGAGGAGGATTGGCCAAACGGATGTGACCAATCCCGGTATCGCCGTCTGCGTCCTGGTACTCCTCCTCGGTTGCCCCGACCATCATCACCGCGACGGGACTCGGGGGCGACCGGCACGCAGACCCCGAGCAGCGCAGAGCATGGGAGGGTCCTCAGCTTCCAACACTATGTCCGGGTAGCTACAGACAACCTCGGTGGCGACGTAGGTGGTGAAACAACCAAAGTCAATGAGACATCCGTTCACCGGAAAAGGTCTGTTCCGGAAGCATCATGCGTTGTCGCAGACGAAGTCCATCTCCCCTAGCCTTACGACCAGGCCAGAGAGAACCCGAACGTCGAAATGAACGGGCGAGCCCGTCCAGATGTGTACACCAGCCAACGCCTCTGTCTGCCCCACGGTGGGCGCCAACTGTCGTGGTGGTGTCACGGCAGATGCCATAGGATGTCTAATGTGTGGGGCCGATGGACGTTGGTGGATCCGGGGAGGGATAGCGAGCTGACTAGCCCAAGCGAGGAGGATCCCGGTATAACCGAGATCTCCCAGGAACAAGAAACAAGATCAAAGTGCGAGGGGGAAGATCTAACAAACACAAACAAATGCACGAAGGCACACAACACACCCACGATATACCCAGGTTCAGGGCCCTCGTGAGGAGGTAACACCCCTACTCCTGCCTTTCCTCTCTATATAACAATGGTACAAGAGTTACAACTTGCTACTAGATCTCTCAAAGGGAGGAGTACCACGAACTAGATGAACTCAAGGTGTGTAGGAGTGAATGCTCTAAGAGTAAACGTGACTATAGCTTTGGCTCCCAAGTTGGTCTCTTGCTCTCAGGAGCAGTTATGGCGCCTTTTATAGAGTTCCGGCCAGGAGGGCTGGAAACCCTAAATCGGCTTGGCCCCACCGGACAGGTCTAACCGGCATGTCGTCACCGGCTAGCGTGAGCTAGTCGCCGCGCTATCCGGCATAGCCCCTGCGTCATCATCTCGATAAGGACAACCGGCGCCGTCCTGAACCATCATTGTCCCTCTGCCAGAGACAAGACATGTCTTGGCCCATCCCGGATAGCCTTTTCCGGATTGCCGGGCTAGGCATGTCAGGTCTTGTCGTACCACGGTCGTACCGGCTGACGCGCTCCCGTGTCAGGCGGGAGGTGACCATGCTTCTGTGTCAGGCGGGAGGTGACCATGCTTCCGTGTCAGGCGGAATGGTACTTCCCCCCGCAACAGACGGGAAAGCCTGCTACAGGCCGTTGACGGCCTACCGGAAGCCCTCACGCCGGCTACCTCCTCGCTTGCCACTGTGAGCCTCTTCTGCATAAGATCAAGACCGAGACATATACGCCGGTTAGTACTTATCCGGACTACCTATCCGGTAAAGCTGAGTACACCTCCTTCCGGGAGTTTCCTCGGAGTCCGAGATCCGGGACCCTTTCCGGAGGCGTCCGAGCTCGTCTCAGGATGAGTATCTCTAGGCCTAGCCTCCCGAAGATGTCTTAGCCTATCAGCAAAGACATCTTCGAGAAGCTAGTTCTTAGAGGAACCACCCGCTTATGCTTGTGTTGCGATTGTGAAGGCCGGGGGTGTCTATTTATAGCTGCCAGAGCTGACCCTTGCGCCTGCCAGGAGGCACTTTGCCCTCTACCAGTGTTCAAGGGTCAAGTTGCCCTTTCAGCACACCAGGAGGTGTCCCTTGCTCTCGCCAAAGGTCAAGTACTGTTGGCACCTTACTGAATTATATCGGGATCTGCCCCTACCCGGGGGGCAGCCCCCCGACAAAAGACCAACTTGGGAGCCAAAACTCTAGTCTCATTTACTCCTAGAGCATTTACTTCATCCTCCCTCGAGTTCATCTAGTTCTTCGTGCTCTTCACCTCAAGAGCTCTAAGAGCAAGTTGTAGCCCTCGTTCCACATTTATATTGAGAGGAAAGACAGGAGTAGGGGTGTTACCTCCTCACGAGGGCCCCGAACCTGGGTAAATCGTGTGTGTGTTGTGTGCCTTCGTGCATTTGTTCGTGTTTGCTAGATCTTTCCCCTAGCACTTTGTTCTTGTTTCTTGTTCTTGGGAGATCTCGGTCAGACCGGGATCCTCCCTGTGTGAGCTCTTCAGCTTGCTATCCCTCCCCGGATCCACCAACGTCCATCGGCCCCACACATTAGCCATCCTATGGCATCTGCCGTGACACCACCACGACAGTTGGCGCCCACCATGGGGCTGACAGAGGCGTTGGCTGGTGTACACATCCGGACGGGTTCCTCCGTTCACTTTGGTGTCCGGGTTCTCTCTGGCCTTGTCGTCAGGCTCGGCGAGATGGATTTCGTCAGCGAGAACGCCGGGTGCTTCCGGAACAAACCCTTCCCGGTGAACGGATGCCTCATCGACTTCGGTGGCTTCACCACCTACGTCGCCACCGAAGTTATCTGCAGCTACCCGGACGTTGTCCTGGAAGCTGAGGATCCTCCCATGCTCTGCGCCACTCGGGGTCCGTGTGCCAGTCGCTCCCCGAGCTCCGTCGCGGTCATGATGGTCGGGACAACCGAGGAGGAGTACCAGGACGCCGACGGCGATGCCGGTAGCGGCCATGTTCGCTTGGCCAAACCCCCTCAGGAGAGAGGTACGGCCCGGGACGGCGATCCGCAGCCGTCTCAGCCACGTCGTCGCCCGGATCCCCTCTCGGGTCTGGTGGCCAAGTTGGCTGTCCCCTTGACAGCTGAGGCAGACACCCAAGCCACTTCGGCTGACTTGGATGAGCAACGTAGGTTGCTGCTCGCCGAAGCGCAAGAGATCGCCGAGATCCGGCGTGAGGTCAGTGCTAGCCTCCGGGAGTACAATGCAGCTCACGGGTTCCTTAAGATAGACTCCCGGGACAAGCGCATCACGGATCTGCGCAAGAAAGGCAGAATAGTGAATGATGAGCTGGCCGGTGGAGCCGCAACCAGTCATGCCGGTAGCATGGTCTCGGCGGGGAAGCCAGTATACAGCTCGCCGGCAAAAACTCTTCGGGCTGCCGAAGCCGCCATGGCGGAGCTGGCAGGGCTATCCGGTAAGGCTCTGCGCAAGCAGCAGGAGCGGGTAAATGAGTTGGTCGTCGAGGCCAACCGGCAGAATCAGGCCTTCAAGAAAAAGAACCCCGGAGTGGGATCCCAAGTGCATTCAGCTAGGGCCGATAGCCAGAGATCGGGCGGAGAGGCCTCCTCCCCGCATCCGAGCAGAAGCAAGAGCAAGAGCAAGAGCAAAAGCCGGAGCAGGAGCCGGGGCTCCGGGAAAAACAAGCAGTTGCAGGCTTATGACCCGGCCTTTGCCGGTATCCAGCAGGCCGGGCAGCGTAATTCGGGGCAGGCGGAGAGTACTCGTGGTGGTGGCGACCGGGATGTAGGAAAAAATAACCCGGCTAGCCGCGGTAATCCACCCCGGAATCCGCCACATGTTCAGGGAAACCCACGAAGGGAGGCCGCCTCTGTCCCGCAGCAGGCTGTGATCCCGGTACAAGACAGGCACAACGATGGCAACTCAAGGTTGCAGCAGCTCGGGTACCAACCCAATGAGAATCCTTTGGGATCTCGGATAGGAACCAGACAACTGGATTCGGCCGATGCCAGAATCCGGCTCGACCGGATTCACCAATCCGAGCTAGTGGAAGAGCAAGGACCTCCGGGACCTGCCTGCTTTGGACCCCGGATCATGCGGGAGCCGCCTGTCCGGAACTTCCAGCTCAACCGAGGTGCTAAGACCTATGACGGCAGCAAGAAGCCGGAGGACTGGTTGACCGACTATGTAACGGCAGTAAGCATAGCCGGTGGAAACAGACGCTGGGCGGTACGTTATGTGCCGCAGATGTTGGAAGGACCTGCCAGAATCTGACTGAACAACTTGAGAACCGGCAGCATAGACTGTTGGTTAGATTTCGAGGAGGCGTTCATCAGCAACTTCACCAGCACGTACAAAAGGCCCAACAGACCTCAACAGCTCGCCATCTGTAGGCAAAGGAGCAACGAAACCGACCGGGAGTACCTTACCCGGTGGAGCAACATTCGCAATTCTTGCGAAGGAGTGGTAGAGGCACAGGCCATCTCCTGGTTTGCGCAAGGATGTCGGCACGGCTCAATGCTTTGGCAGAAATTGCAAAGGAAGATGCCGACGACCTTGGCAGAGACCATGCGCATCGCCGATAAATACACGCTTGGAGATCCCATGCAACCCCTGGTGGATGTCGGTGACTCCAACAGGAGGAATGCGGGACCTCAGCGTTCGGGATCGAGCAGAAGCCATGATCGCCAGGATTTTGGCCAGAAGAGGAATCAGCCCGAGTACCACCATGCCGCACAGCATGTCGCAGCTGTGACCCGAGATCAAGAAGATGCCGGCAACAGTCAGCGTCAGAAAACAAGTGGCCCGACTTGGGGTCAGAGCCAGGAAGTACAGAAAACTTGGGTGGACCAAAAGAAGCCCCTGACGTATGAAGAGATTCTGAACAAGCCATGCTGTTACCATACCCTGGAGGCCAAAAAGCCGACAAACCACTCCACCCGGCAGTGCAGCTGGTATCAGCGCACATTGCAGGATTGCAGCTCGGGGGCTACTCGGCCGAGTGCTCCGGAATCTCGACCCAACATTCCGAGACCTCCCGCTCCGACTTCGGGAGCCAACGCGATCCGGATTAATCAACCTCAACGAGGACCCCCACCTCGGCCGGTGAACGTGGTGCACACCCGGAACGACAATGGTGCAGGCCCCAGTAATCAAGCCGGACATCAGCAAGGCAGCTACCGGGAGGCACATCAGAGCTATGTGGTCTTCGTGACCGAGCCCACTGACCGGAAGAGTGTGCGCCAGCGCGCCCTAGAAGTGAACGATGTGATTCCGGCGGTGCCCAAATTCTTGCACTGGTCCGAGATGGAGATCACGTGGAGCTGGAAGGATCATCCCAGAGTTATGCCTAAGCCGGGGGCATACGCCTTGGTGGTAGACCCAACCTTTGTCAGACCAAGCCTCAAGGCCCGCTTCAGTCGGGTTCTGATTGACGACGGCAGCGCCATTAACATCATGTACAAGGATACGATGCTGAAGCTGGGGGTGTCCCTGAACACCTTGCTACCTACCGAGACGACCTTTCATGGCATTGTGCCCGGAGTCTCTTGCTCACCTATGGGTAAAATCTGGGTTGAGGTGTTATTCGGAACCCGGGAAAACTGCCGAACCGAGAACTTGGAATTCGAGGTCGTGGACCTCGAAAGCCCGTACCACGCACTGATCGGCAGGCCAGCCCTGGCCAAGTTCATGATCTCAACTCACATGGGATACCTGAAGTTGAAGATGTCGGGTCCTAACGGCATAATCACCATCTCGGGAGATCACAAGCGCTCCATGGAGTGTGCTTCGGCCGGCTCGTGCTTAGCCGAGTCCCTGGTGATAGCTGAAGAAAATAAGAGGATCCAGCAGGTGGTGGCGCTGGCCAAGACCTCCCAACTCGGAATGCCCGGGATGGTGAACCCGGAGCAGGGCGCATCATTCCAGCCACCTAAGGAGACGAAGAAGGTGGGGGTGGACCCCAGCAACCCGGAGCGCCAAGTCATTATTGGCAGCAACCTGGACAGCAAATAGGAAGGCGAGCTCATCGACTTCCTCCGTGAGAATCGGGATGCTTTTGCGTGGTCGAGTGACGATCTGCAAGGTGTTCCGAGGGAGTTGGTTGAGCACTCTCTCTTTGTTAGACCAGATGCGAAGCCGGTGAAGCAACCGACTAGGCGCCTCTCGGATGAAAGAAGAGCTGCCATCATGGAGCATCTCGCTATACTGCTGGCTGCCGGATTCGTGATGGAAGTGCTGCACCCGGATTGGATATCGAATCCGGTCCTGGTAGAGAAGAAGAAAGATGATCTCCTCCTGCTTAAGGTGTGGCGCATGTGCATTGACTTCACCAACCTCAACAAGGCATGTCCGAAGGACACCTTTCCATTGCCCCGGATAGATCAAGTGATCGATTCTACTGCCGGGAGTGAACTCTTAACTTTTTTAGATGCCTATTCTGGTTTTCACCAGATACCTTTGAATCCGGATGATCAATTGAAAACTGCTTTTATTACCCCATACGGGGCTTATTGCCATCGTGTCATGACTTTCGGTTTGAGAAATGCTGGTGCTACGTACCAGAGGTGCATGCAGAAATGTTTGCATGACCAGATAGGCCGGAATGCCGAGGTCTATGTCGATGACATAGTCATAAAAACAAAAGAAAAAGCCTCACTGATCGATGATCTGAGGGAAACATTTTAAAACTTAAGAAGGTTCCGGATGAAGTTGAATCCGGATAAGTGCACATTCGGCGTTCCGACAGGAAAATTACTCGGGTTTCTCATCTCAAGCCGGGGAATTGAAGTCAACCCGGGTAAAATACGTGCTATCGAGAGCATGAAATTGCCCGTGCGTCTCAAAGATGTGTAGAAGTTCACTGGTTGTCTTGCATCCCTAAGTCGGTTTGTGAGCCGACTAGGTGAGAAGGCCTTGCCCCTATACCAATTGATGAAGAAGAGCAAAACATTTGTTTGGACCCGGCAGGCCGATGCGGCGTTCAACGATTTGAAGAGAATGCTTTCAACAGCACCCGTGTTGGCATCCCCGTTGCCCAAGGAACCTATGCTGATGTATATTGCTGCCACCAACCGGGTAGTCAGCGTTGCCATTGTGGTAGAGAGGGAAGAAGGGGGCAAGCTGATACAGAGACCAGTGTACTACCTCAGCGAGGTGATCTCGGAATCCAAACAGAACTACCCGCACTACCAGAAGATGGCGTATGGAGTGTACATGGCAGTGACCAAGCTCAAGCACTACTTCCAAGAGCACCCAATCACAGTGGTGTGCGAGGCTCCCCTCGCCGAGATCATCGGTTGCAAGGATGCTAGCGGCCGGGTTGCCAAATGGGCCATCCAGTTGTCTCCGTACGCTCCGGCATACGAAAGACGAGATGCCATCAAGTCGCAGGCGCTGCCGGACTTTTTGGTAGACTGGGCCGAGATGCAGTATGAACCTCCGATGTCGGATTACAATTTCTGGAGGATGCATTTTGATGGCTCCAAGGCTAAGATCGGGTTGGGTGCCGGAGTGGTTCTCACCTCACCAAAACAAGATGTGCTGAAGTATGTCCTGCAAATTCATTTCCGGGCATCTAACAATGTCGCTGAGTACGAGGCCTTGGTTCATGGACTGAATGTCGCCAAGGAGATCGGCATCCGCCGGATAGAGTGTTTCGGCGATTCCGACCTCGTGGTGCAGCAGGTGTCGGGGAACTGGGATGCACTGGATGCCAACATGGCCTTGTATCGGTTTCATGTGCAGAAAATATCCGGATTTTTCGAGGGATGCGAGTTCAAGCACATACCCAGAGGAGAAAACGAGGTAGCGGATGTATTGTCCAAACTGGGGTCATCTCGAGACGCCATCCCTCCCGGGATCGCTCTCGAACACTTGAGGAAACCATCTATTCAGCCCTCACCCGAGTCGGATTCTATCTTCATCCCCAAGGAGCCTGGTTCGGAAGCTGTACCCATGGAAGTGGAAGTCGGGAGCATCGCATCGAACCCGGGGACTGCACCACAGTGCTCAGAGAGGCAAAGAAAGATGATGATGGAGGTGATGTCGGCTGAAAGAGCATTTTCCCTCATGTGTGGTTTTGGTAATTATATAACAAACTCTATGGACTAATGTTTGATTTAAGATATCATTATAGATCATGGCCATGGAGTTGTGGAGTTCATGTGTTGGACTCTTGAAGCTTATGCGTTGAGTGGAGCATATTGCAAGTATGTCTTGAAGGATTCAAGACATCATATTAGTGAAGAAATGTTGGAAGATACAAGGTTGATCAAGATGTTGATCAACACACAAAGCTACAAGATGTACCAAGAGCAATCATGTATCTCTTGGGATGGTAAACACTTGTCCGCATAGCTTTGTGAACTAACCCATGATATATGTGTGTGTGGTATCTTTATATGAGGTTAGGTATCTTCCCATGGGCTTGCATCAAATGAAGATTTCATATAGCTCATGGAGGATGACGTCATGTGGTGATCGTCATCAAGGTGAGATGTGCAAGACCAAGACCAAGAGAAGCTTCTTGAAGAGATCCTATGCTTGGTGCTTGCAATGGATACATGAAGATGGAGCTAAGCGAGACTCTCCCATTGTGAGCATGGGGGAGTATTTGGAGAAGTATTCATCAAGCATGTGCTTGGACGCGCAATCAAGAAAGATGAACCACTTGAAGAGATCAAGATAGTCATCATCCAACTCAAGTGGAATGCTCAAGGCAAAGGTATGATCTTGATATGGTTATAGGATAGATAGGCGTACTATCAAGAGGGGCTCTCAAGTTAGTAACTTGATCGCATCGTTGTGGAGAGCTCAAACCTTTGCATACTTGGCATATCATATTTCTTGGTTCTTATTTGGCTTTTATGGTGGTGAGGAGTTAGAGCTTGGTTCATCTCCATGTCAAGCTCTTGTTCATCGAAATCGGTTTTACTTTGGACAACTTGTTGCGTTTTCGGTGGCGGAAATATTGTCGGTTCTACCATGAGGAAAGTCCCACACCTTGCCATGCGTGGTGATTTTACTCTATTTATGGGATGCTGGGTGCTCAGTCGCTATCTTTCCAACAAAATTGGCCTCACCTCATTTGGAGTTCATTTGCAAAAGTTATAGCAGTTTTCGTTTCGGTGTTTTGCTGATTCGGATTATTGGGGCCGGATATTACGCTCTACCGGAATTTCCGGTTCCCCAGCTCATCCAAGAAAACGGCTAAGGATAGGAGAAAAAGGGTTCTGACTCCAGTCAGAAATTGTGCTCGGAAATTTCCATCTACCGGAATTTCCGAGTGCACCCATGTCGTGGTATCGGCATAATTGATAGGAGACGGGGGTCCTCTAGCCTACGTATGGATTGTGGGGAAGAAGGTTGGTGTCATCGAGGACAGGATTGAACACGGCGAGTTTACCCAGCTTCGGATCCCACAGCGGTGGCGAGATCCTACGTGCTGCTATAATTCACTATGAGGCAATAGCAGTGAACAAGTTACAATGGGTACGATGTCTATTGAAGTTGTCTCAAGTTGGATGAGCTTGGCCCTAAAGGCCTCCCGGTGGCCGGCTTATATAGGCGGCCAGGCCCCGGGTTACAAGGTAAGTACTTGGTCGGCAAGTAAACAGAGTCCTAGTTGTAGTCGGCTTGGTTGCCGCCTTCCATCTTGGGCTTGGTGGCTTGATGGGCTTCGGTCTGCTGCCTTCCTTGGACCGTCCGCCTACTTCCTTATACGTCAGCTATCTGGGCCGCCCGGCAGGCATCAGCCTTACCACCCTTGGGCCACCCTGGACTAGCCGGATTGATCCATGTTAGAGATACCCCTAGTTGGTATATCCCCAACATTAGCCCCCATAAAGGTTGAAGTTCTCCAGGCGTCGGCTTCTTTGTCTTCTTGTTCTTCAGTTTTGAACGTTGGCGGCTGCAGGGCTTGAACCATTCTGAATATAGGGGGTCGCGTGCCGGCTTGATTACCAGCGCGCGGCCGCCTTTATCCTACATGGGAAAGACGGCTGGCTTAACTTGTCGGATGACTTCTTGGAGAAGCCTTACCCTTACTGACAGGTCAAACTAATGTCTGATAGATGACGTCATTTGGTCCACGACAGTTTGAACTCAAATGTAACGAAATCATGCATTGTCGGCCATACCAAGGAGGCGGCCTTTAGCCACAGAGGCAACCATGTCGCTGACGACAATGGCGGTTGTGCCATGAAGGCGGTTATGTCGTTGACGATAAGACAGTCATGCCACCAATGTGGCCTTCTTGTTGACGATGGGGTTGCATATCGTGCATACCCCAAGTATCGAACGAGGGCAATATCTATGTCGAGCCCCCGAGTATCGGAGTTTTTCTTGATAAGCCTATCTCCAGCCCCCGAGCGTTGAGTCGATGTAATCGGAAGTCGTCTCAACGCTTGGAAGAAATTGTGGCGTTGTAAGTCGATTATTGCAGTCCCCGAGACTCGTGCCGGATTAACTGAAAGACGGCTGGAGACATGATGAAAATGCTGCGGTTGCAGCCCCCAGGTGTTAAGTATCCTGCATAGTAGACATAGCTGCATTAAGATGTACTTTTAATGAAAGCTGAATAATTTTAAGGCCTGAGCCGATAGATTTTTAACAAACACTTATGGGTTGTAAATTTTATGTGGCCCGCCTTAATATTTATCTGGTTTATATGTTTAACTTTTCATATGTTAGCAGAACCGCAGCCGGAAACTTTAGCTGAGACAACCAGGGCTAGTACCAAATAGTTTAGAATCAGAGACAAATTAAAGCCGGCATGTTGGTGCTAATGACATACAACTAGGTAACCCGCATATAAACAATCAAATAACGGTATTAGGCGGTGCAAACTGATTGCTTAATTTGGCCCGGAGGCGGCAAGTATCTAAAAGTTTGAACCATGCAGCGCAGAGCAAATATCAGGTAAATTAGATACTAAGAGGGATATGATCAAATGAAAAGACAAAAGATGGCATGATCTCATAGCATAATGAGCAAACCACAGACTTTTATTTCATGACCATATATATAATTAAAGGTTAAGTGTGTATAAACTTAGCTTGTTTGACGTTGATGTCGAGGAGGCGGGCGTGGCGGAAGACACCAGCCCCAGAATGTAGGCGGCAGCACCCAGTCTGACAATATCAGCCCCTAGGATTCTGAAGATGATCCCAGCAAGGCGGCGAGTAGGCTGCGGCAGCAATTAAGCCGGATGGCGGCAATGGAGCGTCCTGCCACGTTAGCAATTAAGCCGGGACGCGACGATAAATGCGCTTGTGAGGCGTCTTGTTACGTTAGCAATTAAGCCGAAACACGGATGTTTATTGTTTTGTACCAATCGGTGTCTCCCCAAATTGATCAGGTTTGGACGATCGGACAAAACAACTAACAACTTGGCGATGAACTCATCTAAACCATATGTGATGATGGCGGCGTCCCGCTTAACATCACAGATACGGTAGAATTAATTATTTGATCAAAGACGAAGATACAGATATACTGAATATTTTACCGTCTGATCATAATATTTAGTCATAGCTGAATACGCAGATATACTAAATATCTGACCGCCTGACACAAAAGATATTGAAACGTAGACAAATATCCGCCTAATCAGATACGAGAAGATTTACTTGCTGGAATCAATTCTCGTAGTCTGCATACAGCATGCCATGTTTCTTGCCAACAGCTTATGCGCGCTACGTATCTAGACTAGCTATTTTCCAGCATAGGAGACGTAGCACGTGGGAGCATGGCTTGTTGACGTGATTTAGGAATCTGCATGCTTCACTGCACGCTACAGATTCCCTAGTTGGCCGGAAACGGACGATGGCTACTGGAAGCGAGCGCCCAGATGGATGAGCTCGGAAGCTCTCCGCGTGAGAATTGTTACCATCACCGGATCGTCATGGACTTGGATCACGTCTCCTGAGAGCAAGTCGATCATCTATCTAGACAAACCGAGTAGTTTTATCTCTCTTTCCAGATCTAATCGGGCACGTCGGCAACACGGATGAGCCAGCCAGATCGATGTGGTAGATGCTTTATGACGCTTGGTCGTGCCGGCCTGCCGGAGCAGAATACACGGCTAGATGCGATCTATTCGCTGTAGACGAAGATGTCGATCAGAATCGCCGGCTGTGGACAGCCAATATTGTTCCCGCCTGGAACGTGACGCCAGGAACTTTATGCCACACGGTGGGCGCCAACTGTCGTGGTATCGGCATAATTGATAGGAGACGGGGGTCCTCTAGCCTACGTATGGATTGTGGGGAAGAAGGTTGGTGTCGTCGAGGACGGGATTGAACACGGCGAGTTTACCCAGCTTCGGATCCCACAGCGGTGGCGAGATCCTACGTGCTGCTATAATTCACTATGAGGCAATAGCCGTGAACAGGTTACAATGTGTACGATGTCTATTGAAGTTGTCTCAACTTGGATGAGCTTGGACCTAAAGGCCTCCCGGTGGCCGGCTTATATAGGCGGCCAGGCCCCGGGTTACAAGGTAAGTACTTGGTCGGCAAGTAAACAGAGTCCTAATTGTAGTCGGCTTGGTTGCCGCCTTCCATCTTGGGCTTGGTGGCTTGATGGGCTTCGGTCTGCTGCATTCCTTGGACCGTCCGCCTACTTCCTTGTACGTCAGCTATCTGGGCCGCCCGGCAGGCATCAGCCTTACCACCCTTGGGCCACCCTGGACTAGCCGGATTGATCCATGTTAGAGATACCCCTAGTTGGTATATCCCCAACAACCCAGAATGCCCTCCAGTTTTGGCTAAGGAAAGAAGGACTTTTGGTTCTGACTCGAACCGGAAATTGTGCTCGGAAATTTCCATATACAAGAATTTCCGAGTGCACCCAGAAAAGTCCTCGAGAAACGGCTAAGGAAAAGTTTGGTTTTGGTTCTGACTCCAGCCGGAATTTCAGCTCGGAAATTTCATGGACTCGGAATTTCCGGGTGACCGGAATTTCCGAGTCTCACTTATACCGGAATTTCCGAGTGTCGAAACAGCCAACGGCTATATTTCCTGGAGGGGTATAAATACCCCTCCCCTTCTTCTTCCCCAGAAAATCCAAGGCAGCACGTTTTCCCTTCTCTCCTACTCCATTGTTCACCTTGGAAATCTCTCTTCCCTCTCAATCCCTCCATTGAATCTTCCATATTCTTTAGGGAAATTTGAGAGGAGATCTAGATCTACAATCCTACCAATCATTCTCTCCTCTAAGTGAGGGGAACTTAGTGGATCTAGTTCTTGGAGTTCCTTTGTGGTTCTTCTTCTTTGTTCTTCCTCTCTTCTCCCCCCATAAGCATTAGTTGCTTTTGGTGGGATTTGGGAGTGAAGGATTTGACTCCTTTGTGGTTTCCTTTGTTCTTCCTCTCTTATTCCCCCATAAACATTTGTTGTTGTGTTGGAATTTGAGAGTGAAGGACTTGAGCACTTCGTGTGCTCTTGCCATTGCATTTGCATCGGTTTGAGCCCTCCACGAGGATTCGTGGTGGTGATACTTGTGAGCTTGTTACTCTTGGGTCTTTGGACCCTAGACGCCTTTTGTGGCCGGCCTTTTGTGGCCAAGACCTTTTGTGGTCAAGACCTTTTGTGGTCACTTGAGAGCCCCCAATTAAGTTGTGGGTGTGTGCCTCAAGAGTTGTACGGGATTCGATCTCCGCCCCAAAGGAGATCAATAGTGGAAGGTGAACTCGCAACCTTTTGTGGTTGAGTTCATCAGGAGAAGAAGGTGAGCCTTTGTGGCGTTGCGGCTAACCTGTTGTGGTTGCGCACACCTCTCCAAACGAGACGTACACCCTTTGGGTGGAACTCGGGAATACTTCCTCGTCTCCGCGTGCCTCGGTTATTTCTATACCCGAGCTCCTTACTTATGCACTTTACATTGTGATAGCCTTCGTGCTTGAAGTCATATATCTTGCTATCATCTTGTTACTTGTATTGCTTAGCATAAGTTGTTGGTGCACATAGGTGAGCCTAATATTTATATCTAGGTTGTATGCTTGTTAAAGTAAACCTCTAGTTTTATTCCGCCTTTATCAAGCATACCGGAATTTCTGGGTCATTCTTGGACCGGATATTCCGGCTCCTCGGAAAAAGTTTTAAATCGCCTATTCACCCCCCCCCCCCCCCCTCTAGGCGACGTCTATCCGTTCATCGGCAGAACCAATGGACATAGATATTCCCGTGTTCCCGGTTCGACCTGTCCCGGGATGGGATCAGCCCATTATGGTTTACATCTTGGAAGGAACCCTCCCGGAGAACGAAGTGGAAGCCCGGCAGATAGTGCGAAGGTCAAAAGCATACACCGTCATCAATCAAGAGCTATATAAGAGGAGTGTCACCGAGGTACTCCAGAGGTGTGTGGAACCGGAAGAAGGCCAAGAGATGCTGCTGGAAATACATCAGGGGGGATGTGGACATCATGCATCATCCCGGGCCCTGGTGGCGAAAGTGTTCCGGCATGGGTTCTACTGGCCTACTGCATTACAGCAGGCAGAAGACATTGTCCGTAAATGTGGAGGATGCCAGAGGTTTGCTCACCGGATACATATGCCGGCATCGGCACTGAAGACAATCCCTATCACTTGGCCATTCGCGGTATGGTGTTTGGACATGGTCGGGCAGTTCAAGCCGGCAAGAGGCAATATGACACACATACTGGTCATAGTGGACAAGTTCACCAAGTGGATAGAGGTCAAGCCAATCCGGAAGTGTGACGGACACACCGCCGTGCAATTCCTGAAAGACATCATCTTGAGGTACGGATACCCGCACATCATCATCACGGATAATGGCACCAGTTTTGCCGTGGGGGAATTCGCTCGATTTTGTGCTGAGAAGGGAATCCGGTTGGATGTAGCATCAGTTGCACACCCGGAGGCAAACGGGCAAGTTGAAAGAGCAAATGCATTGGTCTTGGTCGGCATCAAAGCCCGCTTGATCGAACCACTGTTGAGAACTCCGGGATGCTGGATAGAGGAGTTACCAGCAGTATTATGGGGTCTCCGGACCACACCGAATAGGTCTACTGGGTATACGCCATTCTTCATGGTGTATAGTGCCGAGGCAGTACTCCCGACCGACATACAATATGATTCCCCGAGAGTGACAATGTTCACCGAGACCGAGGCGAAAGAGGCCCGGGAAGATGATGTTGATTTACTTGAAGAAGCAAGAGAATTGGCATTATCCCGGTCGGCAATTTATCAGCAAAATCTCCGCCGCTATCATAGCCGGAAGGTGCACCCGAGAGTGTTCCGAGAAGGAGATCTTGTGCTGAGGCTCATCCAACGCACGGCCGGAATGCATAAGCTGTCACCTCCATGGGAGGGACCTTTTGTGATAAGAAGGGCATTGCACAATGATTTTTATTACCTTGTAGATGCACAGGAGGCTAGGAAAGGTGTAATGGACAAATCCGGTGAGAAAACCAAGCGTCCATGGAATGTAGCCCTGCTTCGACCCTTTTACACGTAAAGGGCACAGTGTCTGTTGTATTTCTATTTTTATCTATTAATGAAAGTTTGGCACCCCGGGAGGAACCCGGGGACTGCCTCGTTGATGCCCCTTTACTTTGTTCCATTTATTCATTATTTCATGTCGGCATCCCGGGAAGGAACCCGGGGACTGCCTGGTACCTATTTTTTTTATGTTCTCTATATGCCGGAAAAGTTCCGAGATCGATTCTCAAGTCAAAGTAATGTATGTCATGTGAAATAATCTTGTGACTCGACTGACGAACGCCGAAATGGTATTCAAGAGCAAAGAACATCAAATGTGGGGAACACGAAAACGGTCTCGGGGACTCGGAGCAGGAACTTATCCGGCATATCTGTTTTACTAACCCGGTTATTTTTATGTCGGGAATTCGGTTAACTAGAACTCGGATATTCTTAAGTAATGTATGCCGTGCATGGAATTTTGTGACTCGAACGCCGAAATGGTAGACAAGAGCAGAGATTTCCTAAGTACGGTAGACATGAAAAGGAACTCGGGGACTCGTTGCAGAGTAAACCAACATAGCTCGTTTTTTTATATATAGCATAGTGCAAAATACGAGTTTAAAGAGTATATATTACATGTGGCACCCGGCATCCCGGGGATTTAACAATTCTGCACTTGAGTATTTCTAAGGGATAGGGGAAGCCGGCTTCTCGGTGGTAGCAGCAGCAGGAGCGACGGTGACGGTATCCTCCGCGCCAGCAGCGGTACTCGGGGCATCTAGATGCGCCTCAGTCTGAGAAGCCTCGGGTGGCGATGAAGTTGAAGCATCCCGGGAGACCACGGTCTCGGTGGTGGCACCGGAAGCGGCATCGTCTTCCTCCAGGATCTCGGCGTCCGCGTCACCGGTTGCACCGGTTTCACCATCGTCTTCATAATCTGACTCGGAGTCAGAAGTGACGAGGCTGGTGGTGAAGACGCCGATGTCGGACCAGGAGGCGATGCGATGCGCCACCTCTTGGCGCCGCTGGACCTTGACCGGATCGGTGCACCCCGGCGAGATGGTGCGCAGGCGCTGGACCACATCAAGGTCGAGATCCTCGTACCAACTAAGCACATGGGTCAAGACTTGATCGGCGCCAGCCCGCGCACCGAGCGCTTCCAAGCATGGAGACGCTTCCCGGCAGCTCGGAGCGCAGTCGCCAGTTCGCTGACCGAGAGGGTAGCGCTGACGCCCGGCCATAGTGCTCCATGGACATGGACCGCGGCACTGATCAGCTCCGTCCCGATCGACCGGAGAGGCACTATCCGGGCCTTCAGGGCAGTGAGGTGATCCTCAATGTCCCAGGAGTCCGAGACAGGGCCCTTCCCGGCGCGCTTCTCCCGGGCGGCAGCGACTGCAAGATTGGCAACGTCGCGGGAGTGCTCGAATTGCCCTTTAAAAAGAAGAGTTGTCAAGCGACTAGGTCATGAGGATGGTAGCAGTAAAGAAAGAGAGCAGGAGAAAAGGATGTCGGTAAACTTACTGTTCAGATCCCGGTTCAACCCGGTTAGCTCAGAGAGCCAAGTATCGGCCTGTGACCGGAGAAGCGCCAGCCCGGTCTCGGCGTGGTGCGCGCGCGCCTCGGATTGGTCCAAGGTCTCCTTCTGCTTCTTCGACGCCTCCACGAAGCGCGCCTTCATGTCGGTCGCGGCAGATTTGGCCTTTTCGAGCTCGGCACTTAGCCGCGCGATCTCGGCCTCGGTCGCGGCGAGCGCAGACTTTTGCTCCACCGAGATTTTGCGCGCGGCATCCCGCTCCTCCCGGAGGCGCCCCTTGCACTTCTTGGACTGACCGAAGTCAGCAAGAAGCCGGTGGAAGATGCTGCCCCGTTTCTTGCCGAAGTTCTGAATTCAAACAGAGAAAGCTATGTCAATCTCGGGAAGGATCCCGGGAACTCGATGTGTTCCGGGATCTGTGTCCGCTAAAACTACCCAGTAGGAGGATCTCGGGGACTCGTGTTCAAAGTCTTGTGAAATTTTCTAAAGATTGGAGCCTAGTGGTCTGCTATTCGGTGGAATCTAGAGCACTAAGCACCAATCTCGGGGACTCGTGTTCAAAGTCTTGTGAATTTTTCTAAAGATTGGAGCCCAGTGGTCTGCTATTCGGTGGAATCTAGAGCACTAAGCACCAATCTCGGGGACTAGTGGGGATGGAACAATTAAATTTTGGAAAAGGTAAAGGGAACAAACTTACCTCGATCACCCGAGTAACGTCCAGCGCGGCCACCTAGAGAGCATGTAGAGCTTGGGCGCTGCGGCTAGGGCCGGCAGCGTGCAAGTCCTCCACGATATCGGAGGCATCGGCGGCAATCCAGGTTTTGTTGTATTCTTCAACAACACGCACGCCGGAACCGCCAGGCGCGCTAGCAGCAGCGACCTCCCGGGATCCTGAAGGCATAAATGAGCTTACGGTTGCTCGCAGCATCTGCAGGGAGGCAATGGGGATCTCGGCAGGAGGTGGCGGTAATCGCGAAAACTTACCCGTGCTTAGGGCCAAGTCTTGGGCCGAAGATGTCGGGGGAGCAGTAGGTTTGGCGGAGGCTGTTTTCTGCCCGGCGGCCTTGCTGCGTGATTTCCCGGCAGGATGGTCAGATTTCCGGGAAGGGGCCGTGGGCTGTTTCGGCGGAGGAAGCTTGCCCGGGGCCTGCCGAGAGGAGGCTCCCGGCACGACCTGCCGAGGAGGAGTTGCGATGTCCGTCTCAAGCCCAGGCACCCTGCGCGGGCTGTCCGGAAGGAAGATGTCTTCCGATGCGGCGGTAGCCTGGGCCGGAATCTCGTCCACCATGGGACGAGCATCCGGAGTCGCAGCGGCAGTCTGCGCGGCACCAGGAGCAGGATGCTCGCTCTCTCGTGCGGAAGGCCGAGATGGAGAAGGAGCAGCCCGAGGCGGGCTAGGAGTGCGGGATCCCGGAGGTTGGGAAGCCGCAGATGCCGGGATGTCGAGTGCATCTCTGAAAGAAATGTATCAGAAAAAACTTCGGGAGAAGACAAAAACATGTAACTCGAAGCAAAAAGATCTTACCCGGAATCGACGGTGGGAGGACCTCTCCTTCGGCGTGGAGGCTTCTCGGCCGTTTACTTGTTCGGCCTGCTCTTCTTGGGGGTGATGCCGGATGCACCGGCAGGGGTGGTGTCGGAAGCCGCACGCTTCCGGATCTCGGCCCGCTTCGTCACGGCCGTGGGTTTCGGAGCCACTGGCGAAGCCCAGTTGAGGGGAAGAGCGTCAATCACATCGAGTATTTGACAATCAATCTCATCATCATCATCTGAGGAAACGGAAATAGCCTCTGAGGTTGAAGGGTTACCCGGAGCAGCAGCACGAGCTAGAGGAATGGCAAGGTGGTCCTCGCCGTCGGGATCCTCTCTCGGTATCTTATCCGGTGCCGGGACGTTTGGCACGAACTGCCCACCGGCATGCATCGCGTCCTCTTCGGTCTGACGCTCGAATAACTGCACGAACAAATCATTGCATGATAACCATGTCGGTTTCCAGCAGAATCCAGGTGCAAATGTAAGTTGGCGAAAGACAGACACAAGCACCTGCCGCAGTGGTTTTTTCCGGGAACCCCCGACAAGACCCCAAGTGTAGTCATCCGGCATCTTCGTTCGAGCAATAGCTCGAACACGCCGGGCGACTGCGGCATGGTCCAACCCGAAGATGTTGGTCCTGGTGGGATCTAACATCCCGTCTATATGGCACATCTTGTGTACTCGGGTCTGTAGGGGGCAGACGCGGCGAATGATAAAGCAGCGCAAGAGATCGTCGCCAGTCATCTTATCCGTCAGCATGTTGAGGACGTCGTGCATGCATCTGACCTCCTCGATATCCGGGAGTCGGTTCCAGAGGTCGAATTCGCGGGGAGGACCAATGGCGAACTCCGGCAGATTGATGAAATCCGGGTTCGAGGATCCTGGACCATCTCCCGAAACCTCCCGGTTCTTCACGTAGAAGAAGCTACGCTGCCACTTCCGGCAAGACTCTAGCCCCTGGACTTTGGGAAATCCGGAATCAGCGCGGGGAATTATAGTGGCCGCCTCGCAGTCGACTAAGTCTTTGACCTTCTGATCCGGGTTGGGGATGACTTGGCGGCGGAGGATGAAGTACTTGGCCCACAGGTCCAAGAAAGGCCACACGCCGAGATACGCTTCCGCGTAGGTGGTGAAGACCGAGAGCATCATTATTGCGTTGGCTGGGAGATGTTGAGGTTGAAGGCCGTAGGTGTCGAGGAAGTCGCGGAAGAAGGGGCTAGCCGGAATCCCGAACCCACGCTCGAAATACGTGAGGAATACACCGTATTCCCCGGGTTGGGGTTCCGGTTGGACCTCGCCCTCCGGAAGTCGACTCTCGACTTCTGGCGGAATCCGGTGCGTCCGGTACAGCCAGTCGAGATCCTTCTGGATGGTCTCGGACCCATCCCAACACCCCCGAACACTCTCTTCACCCATGTCGGAGGGATCTGCGGATGTGTCTGGGCTATTCTGCAGGCGCAACGGCAGTTAGTCGAGTTAGTCTACCGGGAGCTAAGATACCGGATCGCAAACTCCTAAAAGCAACCGGATTCCTAGCAAATAAGATCTACCGTGCGCGAATAAATCAAAACTTAATCGACGCAAATATACTCGGGCGGGGTACGAAGATGGCCTAATGCAGTGAAAGATAAAGTGTGGAACGCATCCTCGTAAACGCCGCGCGGCTCGCGCTCGCCGGCGGCGGCGCCACCCGCGGGTGTGTGATTGCACGGCCAAACGCGAAGCTTCGTCACCGTAATGAAATTCACCGGAGCGGGTGGAAGAACTCACTGGAGGAAGTGAGGCCGGTGACGCGCGAGAATAGCGCGGCCCGATGGTGGAGGCGCGGAGCTCCGGCGACGAGCGGCAACGGCGGTGCTTGAGCTCCGGTCGCGGCGACGGCGAGGTGCTCAAGAAGGAGTTGGGGAAGAAGGAGAAGTGACCGTTCCGGTCCCCTATTTATGGGGGGGGTCTGGAGCGGTTTCCGAGTTTCCCACCCACGATCTCTCCGATCGTGGGTGGGATCTGTTTTGTGCCGCGCGACACGTGGCGTCCCCAGGAGCGCCCGATCCGGCCACACCGGGGGCCACAGAGCCCCAACGGTTGGACTTCGGATCGGCTGCGGCTCCCGGCGCGCGAACCCGAGCAGCGGCGTGCTCGGTCAGAAGCACTCAAGTGCATTTCTGACTCGACAAGACCTCGGGTGGGACCCAACCCAAGATCTGGAATTCAATTCGGAGCCAACGATAATATTCACTGATGTGGCACTATCCGGTTAGGAGCATGGCCTTCCGGTTGAAAGGATCTCGGTGCGGGGATCTCGGTAAAACTCATCTCGGCATCAAGTCAAAGGATCGTCTCATGTTTCCTAGGGTAATTGTTGTTATTAAAGCTGATCCCGCACATCATCCGGGGTCGCTGCGCAGCACCAGCTTCGGGGACTAGTGTCGGGGGGCTGCCCCCCGGGTAGGGCAGATCTCGGTGCAATTAGACAGTGTGGCAACAGTGCTTGACCTTTGGCGAGAGCAAGGGCCACCCCCTAGTGCGCTGAAGGGGCAACTTGACCTTTCAGAGCTGGTAGAGCGCAGAGTGCCTCCTGGCAGGCGCAAGGGTCATCTCTGGCGGCTATAAATAGCCACCCCGAGCCCTCATAACAGCACAAGCATCAGCGGGTGGTTCCTCTAAGAACTAGCTTCTCGAAGATGTCTTTGCTGGTAGGCTAAGACATCTTCGGGAGGCTAGGCCTAGAGATACTCATCCTAAGAGGAACTCGGGTGCATCCGGGAGAGACCTCGGACCCTGTGGCTCCGGGAAGACTCCCGGAAGGAGAAGTACTCGGGCGTGGCGAATACGCAATCCAGGTAAGTGCTAACCGGAACGTTTATCTCGGTCCTATCAGGTTACTGGACTTGTGCAGGAAGGACTCGCAAGGTCGAGCAAGAAGGTGACCGGCATGAGGGATCCCGGTAGGCCGTCAATGGTCTGCAGCAGGCTTTCCCGCCTGATGCGGGGGGAAGTACCATTCCGCCTGACACGGAAGTATGGTCACTTCCCGCCTGACACGGAAGCATGGTCACCTCCCGCCTGACACGGGAGCGCGTTAGCCGGTACGACAACGGTACCACAAGACTGGACGTGCCTAGCCCGGCAATCCGGAAAAGGCTATCCGGGATGGGCAAAGACATGTCCTGTCTCTGACAGGGGGACAATGATGTTCCAGGACGGCGCTTGTCGTCCTTGCCGGAATGATGACGAAGGGGCTACGCCGGATAGCGCGGCAACTAGGTCGCACTAGCCGGTGTCGACATAACGGTTAGGCCTGTCCGGTGGGGCCAAGCCGGATTAGGGTTTCCGGCCCTCCTGGCCGGAACTCTATAAAAGGCGCCATAACTGCTTCTGTGAAGGAAAGACCAACTTGGGAGCCAAAACTCTAGTCTCATTTACTCCTAGAGCATTTACTTCATCCTCCTCGAGTTCATCTAGTTCTTCGTGTTCTTCACCTCAAGAGCTCTAAGAGCAAGTTGTAGCCCTTGTACCACACTTATATTGAGAGGAAAGGCAGGAGTAGGGGTGTTACCTCCTCACGAGGGCCCTGAACCTGGGTACATCGTGTGTGTGTTGTGTGCCTTCGTGCATTTGTTCGTGTTTGCTATATCTTTCCCCTAGCACTTTGTTCTTGTTTCTTGTTCTTGGGAGATCTCGTTCAGACCGGGATCCTCCCCGTGTGAGCTCTTCAGCTCGCTATCCCTCCCCGGATCCACCAACGTCCATCGGCCCCACACATTAGCCATCCTATGGCATCTGCCGTGACACCACCACGACAATACTGGGTATTATAATTACAAGATAAGGCACTAGGCGGAAGGCCTTGCGAGGTGCTTTGTTCTGCTCAGTGTCGACCTAGCAACTGAGATTTTGTTCTCGGATCCAATTTTGAGCGCACTAACCACTTGTGGGAGGCCCTATGGAGCCCCCCTCGACTTTGAACGGATCTTCAGCTTGTCCATGTGCCGCAACTAGTTCAGGTTTTCCATTTGCTCATATCCATGTGCATGATGATGATGATTGATGAGAGGTTACATGATACGGGGGGTCATATAGGGGTGGTGCGCGCGAAGCGGACAGTTCCTACTGTGGTTTGAGCCGCATGGCGCGTGGACACAAACTAATGAGTCCGCAATTGAGATTCGGCCGGACTCTTGACGCGGGTAACAACTCATATGGGTGGCACTTGTACTTGGTGTAGTGAAGGAATAAGTCGTGTTGAGAGATCCTGATGTTTGCTTGGGTTGATCATACGAGAATGGGTACAGTAGTGCACCCCTGCAGGGTATAATCTTATCGATGAGCCGTGTCCACAGTTATGGACTATTTTGGTGATGATGCTGGCTAACAAGATCTAGACAACTTGCATCTAATTAATGTTAATTAATTTGACTAGTAATATAGAATTACTTTCACAATGAATTATAACTAAAACTGTTCAACGTGTGAGTTTCCCGAATTGCTTCCTCGTGTTTAGGGGGTTAATTCGAGAATGGGTTATGATTGGTGTTAGTTGTAGATGTTTACTTTATGCGCTCTCTTATCCCTCTCTAATTAGACGGAAGTTGTACCGTGTCTCTTTAGGTTGCTAGTGCTACTGCCGCTAAGTCCACCTCCCCTATATTTTGGGAGATGGTGTAGAAAGTAGGCAAGTCGGTTTTGCTTGCCAGGGAGTGCCCTGACCCTCTTTTGGGTTATGCTATATGTGCAGTTAACAGGTTTGAAGTCTGACGACGTTAGCTTGGGAATCCCTCCGGCTTGGCTGGGCAGGGACATGGCGCCATTGCTTATATTCAGGACTCTTAGTCCAATTTGCATCTTATCCGTAGTCGGATACTATTTTTGCTTCCGCTGTCATTTGAATATTTGTATTGTAATATTTGTATCTTGACTCATTCGAGTCGTTGTTGTATTATATCTTCTGTTGTATTTGTGGATGTATCGGAACTGTTGTAATGTTATCACAATTCCACCCACATAATGCGCATGTTTCGGCGTGCACATTATGTCTGGTGGGTGACCTAAAATCGTTATTATGCGGATTTCGGCGGAATCGCTTAAATCTACATAGTACTGATTTTAGGGCGTCACAATGCACCCCTCTCTCGCGGGCACGGCCGCAACAATAGCGCCTCCGCCCCCGCCAGGGCCTGCACCGGCTGCGACGCAGAGGGCTGCCTCGCACGCGTCCTCGCCGCACAATTGCTTGATCGTGCAGCGCACCGCGCCCGACGCTCGTGTGGGGATGGAGCTCCAGCGCAACCGCCAGAACAGGCTCGTGGAGGAGATCGGCCAGGCGGGCCAGCAGAACCGCAGCGCGCTGCAGCACGGGGTCGCCACGAACACCACAGGCTGCATGGCGTTCACCCGCTCCCTGTGTCGTGTGGTCTGGCCCCCGAAGTTCAGGACGGCTCTCCCTAAGTGCTACGACGGCTCCAGCAACCCCATCGAGTTCTTGCAGCTCTACACCACCTCCATCCAAGCTACAGGTGGAGACGACAAGGTCATGGCCAACTGGTTCTCCCACGCGCTTCGCGATTCTGCGTTGTCGTGCCTCCTGAACCTCCCTGAGGACTCCGTGAACTCTTGGGAGGAGCTCTGCAAGCAGTTCATCTCCAACTTCAAGGGGACGTACGAGCGCGCACTCACCCACAACGACCTGCGCGCTGTGGTACAGAAGAAGGATGAGACGCTACGCAAGTACATCCAGCGCTTCAGCCAAGTGCGCAACAAGATTCCAAACATCCCCGACACCCAAGACATCGCCGCCTTCCGCGAGGGCGTCACAAACAGTAGGATGCTCGAGAAGCTGGGCATCCACGACAAGCTCACCTCTATGGTGAAGCTGTTCGACCTGGCGGACAAGTGCGCCAAGGCTGAAGAGGGACTCCTCTTCGTCAAGATGTCCTCGAGAGGGGACGAATACGCTGAGGGGTCCAGGAGTCAGAAGAAGAAAGAGGAGCCCAAGCGCAAGGCCACCGCGGTCCTCGCGGCAGAGCCTGACGTGAAGGGCACCCGCAGGGACTCCCCTGAGCCTGGTGAGAGAAAAGATGACCACCGCTCGTTCTGCATCTGCCACAACAGGCGCGGTCACTCTACAGAGTCTTGCTTCGACCTCAAGAGGTTGAGCAAGGAGCGCGAGCTAGCAGAAGGCAGCGGCGGCCGCGGCCGAGGGCGTGGCTACCGCGGGAGCGGACGCAAGAGCGGCTACCAGAAGCCATATGGCAATCAGTCCAATGCCGCAGAAAAGAATGGCAATCTCCCTGACGAGGAAGATGGTGGCTATCAAGCCCCACGAGGCGCCATTGCCTACATCCTTGGTGGGCCGCAGGCGCCAAAATCGAGCAATCAGTTTATGCAGTTCGCCCGCGAGCTCAACGCCGCCCTACCAAGCACCGAGACCTCCAGGCCCCTCAAGTGGTCGTAGTACACCATCGCCTTCGACGCTCAGAACCACCCCAAGTCCACCGAGACTGTTGGAACCCTCCCGCTGGTCTGCAGCCCCACCATCGATGGTGGAGCAGGCCTGAATGTTATCTCCACATATACGTTCAGAGCGCTTCAAGTGCCCTACGAGCGGCTTATGCCCTCCAGGCCCTTCACGGGAGTCACCAACGGTTCGATCGAGCCTCTGGGCCAGGTCAGGCTTGCCGTCACCTTCGGAAGCAAGGAAAATTACCGCACCGAGCACATCGACTTCGATGTCGCGCACATCGGCCTGCCGTACAATGCCATCCTCGGCTATCCCGCGCTCGTGAAATTCATGGCCGTCACGCATCATGCCTACAACATGGTCAAGATCCCCGGCAGCGCTGGCACGATCACCATCTGTGGACATGTCCTAGATGCTACGCGCGCTATCGAGACGGCCTACAAGGTCGCCGCCATGGCATTCCCCGCAGACGAGGACATGGAGCCTCTCGAGAGACCCAAGAAGAAGAAGCAGTTGTTCACCCAGGAGACAGCCGCTACGAAGAAAATCTCTCTGAGCTCCAGCAGCTCGGGGGCTGAAGGCTCGGGGGCTAGCGTCACCATTGGCGCCGCACTGCCTCCCAAATAGGAAAGCGCGCTCGTCGCCTTCCTCCAGGCAAACGCTGACATATTCGCATGGACACCGTCAGACATGTCTAGTGTACCGAGGGAGGTGATCAAGCACCACTTAGCCGTGTGCCCAAACGTGCGCCCCGTCAAGCAGAAAGCAAGAAAACAAGCCCCCGAGAAGCAAGCGTTCATCGTCAAGGAGGTCGAGAAGCTCAAATCGGCAAAGGTCGTCCGCGAAGTCGCGCACCCCACTTGGCTCTCCAACGGCGTGGTAGTCCCAAAACCCGCCGGAGGAGGCCGCCTCCGCATCGACTACACTGATGTAAACAAGGCCTGCCCCAAGGACCCTTATCCCATGCCAAGAATTGACCAGACCGTGGACTCCACGGCAGGCTGCGACCTCCTTTGTTTCCTCGATGCTTTCTCTTGTTATCATCAGATAAAAATGGCTAAGGAAGATGAGGAGAAGACGGCTTTCCTCACCCCTTGCGGTGTGTATTGTTATGTCTGCATGCCCTTCGGCCTAAAAAAATCCGGACCACCTTCCAGAGGCTGATGAGGATATCACTTGGCGAGCAAAGGGGGAGAAACGCCGAGGCATATGTCGATGACATAGTCGTCAAATCCCGAGAGGGAAACACTCTCCTCGGGGACCTTGAAGAGACTTTCGCCAACCTGCGCAAGGTGAACATCAAGCTCAACCCCGCCAAGTGCGTCTTCAGGGTGCCTTCAGGAAAACTGCTTGGGTTCCTCGTGTCCCATCGAGGCATAGAGGCAAACCCAGGAAAAATCAAGGCAATAGAAGACATGAAACCTCCACGCAGGCTCAAAGACATGCAACGCCTAGCAGGCTGCATGGCCAGCTTGGGTAGATTCATCTCCAAGTTCGGCGAAAGGGCCCTGCCGTTCTTCAAGATCATGAAAAGATCGGGCACTTTCAAGTGGACCCCTGAATCTGAAAAAGCGTTTGAGGACTTGAAGAAGTACCTGGCCAGCCCACCGGTAATGGTCGCCCCAAGATCAGGCGAGCACCTGAAGCTGTACTTATCAGCCACCCCACAGACAGCCAGTGCCGTCCTTGTGGTATAAAGGGAAGAGCCAGTACTCCACAAGAAGAGTGCAACCACTCCAAAGCAAAAGCCTCCTGATCAGGAGCTCGACGAAAGGGCAGCCCTCACAAACCCACCGCCAGGCCCAAAGCCCCAAGAGAGGCCCGCCCCAAGTCAACTGCTGCAAGGAAATCCCGCCAGAGAGCCTGAGACGTCCCAGGAGGCCGACCCCCTCGAGGCCCATGCCAAGCCTCAGGAGGCCAACCCCCTCGAGGCCCATGACAACCTCAGGAGGCCAACCCCCTCGAGGCCCATGCCAAGCCTCAGGAGGACAACACCCTCGAGGCCCAGGACAAGCCCCCTGAGGCCAACCCCCTTGAGGGCCAAGATGAGCCCCCTCAGGCAAAAGATGCCTAGGCTACAGGAACTACCCTTGTCGAGCATCCAGTCTACTTCGTCAGCACAGTACTGCGTGATGCTCGCGAGCGGTATACAATGCAGCAGAAGCTCCTCCTCGCGCTCCTCATCGCCTCAAGAAAGCTGCGACACTACTTCCAGGGGCACCCCATCATGGTGGTAACCACTTTTCCCCTGGAGCAAATCCTGCGCAACCCAAATGCAACAGATCGTGTCGCAGGATGGAACATAGAGCTACAACCATTCAATTTGCGCTTCGATACCACAAGAGTAATCAAAGGAAGAGCGCTGACAGACTTCGTCGCCGAATGGACTGACCCAACCCCTGAAGAGCCTTTGGAAGAAGAACAAGAGCCCCTTGGAGATAAAATGCCCAGCCACTGGACCATGAAGTTCGACGGAGCTTTCGCTTGTCGCCACGGTGGGGCTGGCGTGGTCCTGATCTCACCAAAAGGCGACAAGCTGTATTACGCGGTCCAGCTGTGCTTCGGAATCGACAAGATCTCCAACAATATCGCTGAGTACGAAGGCCTGCTTGCTGGCCTACGTGACGCAATCGCCCTAGGCATCAAGCATCTACTCATCAAGGGCGACTCCCAGCTGCTCGTCAACTTCTCTAACAAAAGCTACAAGCCTAAAGACGACCACATGGCCGCATACCTTGAAGAGGTCCATAGGCTTGAGAAGCACTTCAGGGGAATGAATCTTATGCACATACCAAGAAAGGAGAACCAAGAGGCCGATGACATCGCCAAGCACGCATCAAAGAGGCAAGCTCAGCCGCCAGGCGTCTTTGAAGAAAGGCTCGTCAAGGCATCCATAAAGCAGCCTCAGGAGGCCATGCCCGCAAGCACAGACGAAGCGCTCCGCCACCACCTGCAAACGAGGCTCCAGATTATGGGCCCCCTACAAGGGAGCGTCTGTTGCTCACAGCGGTGCATCAAGAAACATAATGGATTGACGAGATCAAAGGCTACCTCGACAAAGGGATTCTTCCCGAGGAAGATGTTGAAGCGGAGCGAATCGCCCGCCAAGCAAAATCTTACCAAATCCTCGAAGGAATTATCTACCGCAAGCGCCCAAACGGCACCGCGCTCAAATGCGTTCCTCCTGAAGAAGGCAAATTGCAGATCAAGCACATCCACAATGGGGAATGCGGCCACCATTCGTGCGCCCGCACCCTCGCATGCAAAGTCTTCCGGAGCGGCTTCTACTGGCCTCAAGCACTTCAAGATGCAGTGGACATCGTCCAAGCATGTGAAGCTTGCCAATTCCACGCCAAGCAAATCCACCAACCAGCGCTGGGGCTACAGACCATTCCGCTCTCCTGGCCGTTCGCGGTCTGGGGGTTGGACATCCTGGGACATTTCCCAACAGCGCAAGGCGGATATCGCTACCTCTTCGTGGCCATCAACAAATTCACTAAGTGGCCTGAAGTGGAGGCGGCACGCATAATCACAACAGGCGTGGCGGTGAAATTCATCAGAGGTCTGGTCTGCCGCTTCGGAGTGCCTAATCGTATCATCACCGACAATGGCTCGCAATTCACTAGTGGCATCTTCAGAGCCTACTGTGAAAGAATGGGCATCAAGCTCTGCTTCGCCTCAGTCGCCCATCCGCAAAGCAACGGACAGGCTGAGCGCGTAAACGCAGAAGTCCTAAAGGGCCTAAAGACCAGGACCTTCGACATCCTCAAAGGCCATGGCAAGGGTTGGATCAACGAGCTCCCTTCGGTGCTCTGGTCCATCCGCACAACACCACCAAAGCCTACGGGGGAAACACCGTTCGCCCTCGTCTATGGAGCCGAAGCAGTCCTCCCCACAGAGATAAAGCATGGATCCCCACGGGTCCTTGCCTTTAACGAGGACCAGTAAGAGGACCTCCACAACGACGACCTGCTGCTTCTCGAGGGACTGCGGCGCCGCGCTGCCCTACGAGCGTCCAGGTACCAGCAGGACCTGAGACGCTACCACAGCCGCAACGTGCGCTCGCGTACCCAGGAGGCAGGCGATCTCGTCCTCAGGTGGATCCTCTCCAGGGAAGGCCTCCACAAGTTTTCCCCGATGTGGGAAGGCCCCTACAGGGTCACCCACATCGCCAGGCCTGGCGCGGCCCGCCTCGAGACTCAATACGACATCCCCGTCAAGAATCCATGGAACATCATGCACCTACGCAAGTTCTACCCGTGATCATCGTCACGCACGTGATCAATGTCACGTCAAGACATCTAGTGGAAGAGGCAGCTTACGGCTCAACCTCCAAGTTTTTTTGTCTCTAGAGGTTAAAAGCTCACGACTTAAACCTCACAGAATTTTTTTGTATCCAGAAGGAACAAACGCAGAACATGATCATCGTCACGCCCGTGATCATTGTCACGTCAAGACATCTAGCGGAAGAGGCAGCTTACGACTCAACTGACGTGGGGCTACCTTTCGACTAGCCCACGATGAGGCTACCTGGGCCGCGCCAAGCTGGAGAAGGCCCACAGAAGGCCCACTCGGGGTACCGTGTGCCCTAACCCAAGTCGGTTAGGTCTTGTAAATTGCCATATCTGTAATTACCATCGATACCGACCACCCGAGACCTGGCTACCTATAAAGCCAGGAGGGTTGCTCGTCCCAGAAGATACGCCAATAGCCACCACCACAAACCCTAGCGAGATCGCAATCTCGCCGCCATTGTAATCGCATCTCGCCATCAATAACAGACAAGCAGGAGTAGGGTATTATCCTCCGGGAGCCTGAACCTGGGTAAAATCCCCGCTTGTCAGCCGTCGTGATCACCAACGTTCTTCTCTCTCCCCCTCAATCAACCCGGGGTGCACAACCCTGGGATTTGTCGAGTTACACCCTCGTCAATTGGCGCCGTTTGTGGGAAGGATATCAAGCGTTGGAATCATGGTCGCACCGGCTCCATCCGCAATGAAGATCGAGGTCTGCATCACCCGGGAGCCCATCCGCTTTGGCTCCTTCGAGTACGCCTTCCACCCGCCGGCCCACCGCTCGGTGTACGCCGATCTGCGCAAAGGGAACTCGCCGAGCACTCTTTAAAAGTTCACAAGGACGCAAGACCAGTCAAACAAACCATGCGACGCTTCTCAGGTCCCAAACGGGACGCAATCACCACAGAAATCGACCGGCTGCTGCACGCCAAGTTCATCTGAGAAATCAAGGACTCGGACTAGGTCGCCAACCCTGTCCTGGTAGAAAAGAAGAAGGCGAAGAAACTGCGCATGTGTGTAGACTTAACAACAGTCAATAAATGTTGTCCAAAGGATCACTTCCCGCTCCCGCGGATAGACCAGATCGTCGACTCGACAGCAGGCTGCGAGCGCCTATCTTTCCTGGACGCCTACTCAGGTTACCAGCAGATCAGGCTGAAAGTCGAAGACGAAGAGAAAACGGCATTCATCACACCCGACGGTGTCTTCTGCTACCAGACGATGCCCTTCGGGTTGAAGAACGTCGGCGCCACATATCAGCGTACCATGCAGGCATGCCTCAAAGGGCTCATCGGGCAAATTGTCCAAGTCTACGTCGATGACATCGTTGTTACGACCCGGAAAGAGGACACCCTAGTCGACGACCTCCGCAAGGTCTTCGCAGCGCTAGACACATATCAGATGAAGCTCAACCCGAAAAAGTGTGTATTCGGCGTGCCAGCCGGAGAGTTATTGGGTACCTTGTCTCCGCAAGAGGAATCGAAGCAAATCCCGAGAAGGTGCAGAACATACTCACGATGCCAGCACCCACCAAACTCCGGGAAGTGCAACGATTAGCCGGCCGAGTCGCAGCTCTCAGCCGGTTCATAAGTAAGTTGGGTGAGAAGGCCTTGCCTTTCTACCAACTGATGAAGAAGACGGACAAATTCGAGTGGGCACAGGAGGCGCAAGAGGCGTTTGACCAGCTCAAAAAGACCCTGACGACTTCCCCAGTCTTGGTGGCACCACTAGAAAACGAGCCACTATACCTATACGTCTCAGCGACAAGCAGGGTGGTAAGCACGGTACTCGTAGTCGAACGGGAAGAAGAAGGGCACGGTCACCCTGTCCAGAGGCCAGTCTACTACCTCAGTGAAGTTCTAACACTGTCCAAGCAAAACTACCCGCACTACCAAAAGCTGGCGTACGGGGTCTTCATGACTTTCAGGAAGGTTGTCCACTACTTCTCCGAGCACCCGATCACGGTGGTAAGCTCCTCCGGCCTAGCAGACATCCTCACAAATCAGTGCGCGACGGGACGAGTCGCCAAGTGGGTTGTCGAGCTAGGACCCTGGGGGATGAAATATGCTCACCCGAAGTCCATCAAGGCCCAAGTCCTTCCAGAATTCACTACCGAGTGGATAGAAGTTCAGCTACCAAATTTCCCCGACTTATCCAATGCATGGACGATGTACTTCGACGGCTCCAAGAAATTCAAGGCGGCTGGGGAAGGAGTTGTGCTCATCTCCCCCAAAGGCGACAAATTGAAGTACGTCCTGCAGATGGATTTCCCAACACCCTCCAACAACGAAGCCGAATACGAAGCCCTGATTCACGACATGCGGATGGCCAAGAACTGCGGCGCCATGCACCTCATGATCTACGGCGACTCCTACCTGGTTGTGTAGCAAACCATGAAGTCCTGCGACGCCATCGCAGACAACATGATCTCCTACAGAGACCTGTACAACCAGCTGGAGGGCACCTTCGACGGTTGCGAGCTACGACACATCGGCCGCGACAGCAACGACGAAGCCGACATCCTCGCCAACATGGGATCAGATAGGGTACCGGTGCCACCTGGCGTCTTCCTCGAGCGCATTACGCAAAGGTCCATCAAGACTCGACCCGCAGCAAAACCTTCTACACCGGCAACAAGCACCACGAACCCGCCAAGCCAAGAAAAGGAGCCCATGGAAGTCATGCTAGTCGAAGCTACCTGGACAGAGCCGTACCTGACATACATACTGCACCAGAGGCTGCCAACAGACCCAGTCGAAGCAAAGCGCATCATCAGGCGCTCTAAAGGTTTTACCGTCATCAGCGGAGAACTCTACAAGAGAAGCATCTCAGGAATCCTACAAAGGTGCATAGATCCAGTCGACAGCCAAGCTCTCCTGCTCGACATCCACGCGGGTATCTGCGGGCATCACGCCAGCAGTCGAGCGTTGGTGGCCAAAGCGCTGCGAGCCGGGTTCTACTGGCCAACATCTATGCAAGACGCAGAAGATCTAGTAAAGAAATGTACCGGGTGCCAGAAGTTCGCCAACAAGCCGCACGCGTCGGCGCCCGAGTTGAAGACAATACCGCTAGCCGGGCCCTTCGCCCAATGGGGACTAGACATGGTGGGCCTGCTGAAGAAATCCTCACCCGGAGGACACACTCACCTCTTGGTTGCAGTCGATAAGTTCACCAAGTGGATTGAAGCCGCGCCCATCACAAGTTCGACTGCGTCATCAGCGGTCAACTTCATCAGGTCCATCATCTTCAGATTTGGAGTGCCAAACGGGATCATCACGGACAACGGCTCGAACTTCACAGCCGAAGAATTCAAAGACTTCTGCTCAGAACAAGGAATCAAGCTAAACTACGCATTTGTTTTGCACCCACAATCCAATGGGCAAGTCGAGAAAGCCAACGGCCTAGTCTGCAATGGCATCAAGAAGCGCCTGCGGGTACCACTGAGACGCGCAGCAGGCGCATGGGTGGAAGAACTACCATCAGTCCTATGGAGCTTGCGAACCACGCCTAACAGATCCACCCAGTACACTCCATTCTTAATGGTGTACGGTGCAGAAGCGGTGCTACCCTGCGACATCAAGTTTGACGCACCACGGGTGGTCGCCTACGACGAGTCAGATGCAGAAGAGGCACTCGAAGACAGCATGGACATCTTGGATGAAGCACGCGACATCGCCCTGGCGCGATCAGCCGTATACCAGCAAGACCTGCGCAACTACCACGGACGGAGGTTACGACCAAGAGCTTTCGTCGCAGGCGACCTGGTCCTCCGCCTCAAGCAGAAGAAGGTGCACAAGCTCGCCTCCCCGTGGGAAGGCCCATACATCGTGACAGAGGCAATTGGCAACGGAGCTTATCGCCTAAAGGACTCGAAGACAGGAGCAGTCTGCAGCAACCCATGGAACGTCGCACAACTCCGGCGGTTCTATTCTTAGTCGACTCAATCATTGTACCAAGGATAGCATTTCAACGCGACAGGTTTCAGACGCACTCTTTCCCCTACCAGGGTACCTAAGGGGACTGGAAGGGTTTTAATGAGGCGGCCTGTTCGCAGCAATCAATAAAGTGATTTGAAGAAAATGCTGTCCACTGTACCTTCTCAGTCAAGGCAAACAAAAATCCTAGGCCGTCACTCGAATCACTCGGGGGCTGCGCCACACAGGTTGAAAGAAAAGCCTAGGCCGCTACTCGAATCACTCGGGGGCTGCGCCATACAGGCACAACTCGCAAAATCCTATGCCTCTACTCGATCTACTCGGGAGTTGCGCCGCACAGGTCAAGTCAGAATACCTAGGTCGCCACCCGACGCACTCGGGGGCTGCACCTCACAGGTAACACTTGAAAAAGCCTAGGCCGCCACTCGAACCACTCGGGTCTGCGCCGCACAGGCGCAACTCAGAAAATCCTAGGCCTCTACCTGACCTACTCAGGAGTTATGCCGCACAGGTCAAGTCAAAAAAACCTAGGTCGCCACCCGACGCACTCGGGGGCTGCACCTCACATGTCACACTTGAAAATCCCTAGGCCGCCACTCGAACTGCTCGGGGGCTGCGCCATACAGGCTTCACCGAAAAAATCCTAGGCCGCCACCCGAGCTGCTCGGGGGCTGCGCCATACAGGCCAAGTCCTAAACCCTAAGTCGCCACCCGATACACTCGGAGACTGCGATATACAGGTCTCACCTGAAAAATCCTAGGACGCCACTCGAAGAACTCGGGGGCTGCGCCACACATGTTAACAACGCAGACTTAGCCTGTCACCCAAGGTACTCGGGGGTTGCGCCACACAAGTCAAAGCCGAAGCAGATACTCACACAGCAATGCAAATAATTTCACTCATTACTCGGGAACTCCTTTAACCTCATACAGTGTCATTTACATTGGCATATTCGCCACCTATAGCTAACCCTGCATAGCAGAAGAAGGCTACTCTTAATCTGCAGGCTCGTCCTTCAGCGCGTCGAGTGGGCCTACAAGGCGCTCACTCAGCTTCTGCACCTGCTCGATCATCTGGCGCGCAGCCGCCAAGGTATCGGCGTAGTCGGCGTCGCCAGGCAGTCCACCTATCAACCTCTCCAGCGGAAGGTCCGGCCGGTGCAGCCAGACGTACGCCAGCGCCACATTTGCCCCGGCAACGAGCTGGGCATGGACGATCTCCTTCAGCGCATCACCCTCGTGGAACCTCTCCAGCAAGGCGGCCAGCCCGTGCGGCTGCCCATTGTGCGGGAAGTACACACGATGGATGTGCCAGAGGGTCTTCCGGCAATTCTCCAGGAGAAAGGCCGCGCGCCAAGTCCGATCAAGCATAAGAGCAAGAGTACGCCCTCTCGACTTATTCACCCAGAATTGGCGAGCTTTATAGGAGTCACCAGATGCCTCCCGGGTAACACGCTCCTCAACGCGATCCCGCTTAGCCTACCAATCCGGGTTCACATCTGCATAACAAGATAGAAGTCAGAACAAGGCTGTCGACTGATCAGATCGATCTCCCCGAGCAAAAAATCCTCACGGTGAGAGAACTCTGCAGTAGGATGCGACCTGGAGCGATGCAACAACAACTCAGTATTCTTCAGAGTCGCCTCAAGCTCAGCCAACTTATTCTTCAAGTATGTGATTATCCGCTGGTCGTTCGTGCTTCGTGGAGGAGCTGGCGTCGCTCGACAACGGCAAGCACCCGAAGAAGATCCCTCGCCACTCGGCCCAGCCGTAGAAGCAGAAGAAGTGCTGCCGCGCACGGTAGTCTGCCATGAATGTGCAGAGTCAATACAGATATGCGACTGCTCAGCACAAACAAAGATAGTGGGAAGACAAAATCAATCCAGTCATAAACAGAAATACTGTTCAAGCCCAGCAGACCCGACGGAATATTAGTCATTACAGACAAAAGACAAAAGTACAGGCCCCGCGACTAATGGTAATTTTAACTACAAGACCCCTAAGCCATGGACTCTGACCGGGAGCGACTCTTCCAAGCAGCAGCCGCCTCAGTCGCCTTGGCGAGTGCCCTCTCAAAGGTGGCCACAAGCTTAACAGCTAGCTGTGTGGCCTGCACCTTCACCCCGTTCAAGGATGCCATCCGCCCATCAGGCCTTCGAGGGAAGCCGCTGACAACCTTCTCGAAGTCGCCGGCAACCTGATGGCCTAGGAGAAGCTGGAAGGTGAGCTCGGAGCCGCGTACCGTCTGCGCCCGAGTGAAGTCCGCGAGGGTGGTCGCGTCGTCCTCAAACGGAGCGGCAAGAGCATCAACGGCAGCCGGTGGCGCATCACTCGGGAAAATGCTGCGGTGCACCGTCGCGAGCGCCCCTGTCGACTTCTTCAGCGCGGCCGCCGACTTCTGCAGCGCATCAGACGCATACGCGCAGACACGGTCGAGGAAGCCGACAGCGGTCGCCAAGTCAACTTCGTCACTCGACGAACCTTCCGGAGGAGCGCCACCGCATCTCTCTGCGCAAAAATACAAACTGTCAGCAAGGAAAAAAGTAAGTACAAGTAGGCGCCAAAGCCGAAAACTAACCTCCTAGGGTACCGACAAGTGCGAGAAGGCGGTCGACTTGAGTCTTCTCCTGGGTGGGCCGCACTCGCTCGTGCTCCTGGGACTCGTGCAGGGCTTTCTCAAGCTCAGCCTGAGCCTGGAGCTTCAGCTCCAACTCAGCAACCCGCCTAGTAGCCTGGTCCACAGAAGCACGCATGTAGCGTACCTGCACTTTAAATAAGGCAGATACCTGTGTATAGTGCAAATCCCTGGATCGAATCATTTGCACACACAGTTTACGATGTAATATCACAACAAAGCGTCAATTTTATTACATCGATAATCCAGAATTACAAAATATTTAATACAAGTTGCATAGCATATAGCTAGCATTGAAAAAGTACACAGCGGAATACAATAGCAGTGAGTCTCTATAACTTTCATGTTGCCACAGGCGAAAACATGTTGGTTGTAGACTCGAAACCTTTACGAAACCTCACTCGTCATCTGATCAAATCTGCAATAAGAAAAATATTGCAACAACGTGGGTCAGATTCCATTAAAAATGGAGTCTGGCAAGTGACACTATGGTGGACACTTAAGGAATAACTCTAAAGCATATATGAATAATTGGCTGGTGGAGCTCAAGGCTAATTTGCATAAAGCCAAATTTTTCCTATTCTTTTCAAAACACTTTTCTTGAAATCGACGAGTATGGCATGAAAACCATAAATCTCATCTTCCCTTGTTCACCCATCAACTTTTAACTTAGAAATTGGAATGGTGGAATCCTCCGTTGACGTCCTTGATCAGCTGCTCAAAATTGTCCGTAACCGGGGACACGGCTAAGTACTTAGTTTTACACTCTGCAGAGGTTGTACACTTTCACCATTGTACCCATTCAACCCAAAGTATCCTTTACACACCATTTGTGATAAGGAAAGGAGAGAATGAGACGAGATCTTTCAGAAGCATTTTCCCTCCCACATGGCTTGACCCGTTCCACCTAACATCCCCCTACATCTGCTTGTCAAGCCGGAGAGAGTCCACGCAACATAATTGATCAAGCCAGAGCCCATATGGCAATGGCTGCACTGGAAGCAATCTTCACTCGGAGTTCTTCAGATTCCTCTGTTCCTGGGTGGCCATTCTCAAGTGTACATACTCTAGGAACCATAGAAATGGACCTGAGTAGCCACTCAACATAAACCATCCGACCAATTACCACCCAGGTGTTTCATTCTTAACTTAGTAGAATTTAGATTTTCACAAAACAACATTTGCATAGCAACAATAATTCTACTAAGTATTGCATAGGAACCTAGACACAGGGATAAGGGATTCTACACAGGTTTAGCATAGCAACACATGCATATAAAAATACACTAAGTAATGCATATAAAAATAGGAAGTTTATGAGGTGTGCCACTTGCCTTTGAATGTTGTCGTTGTTCACAAACTCTTTTCAACAACGAACGTTTGCTCTCCGTTTAATCTAAACAATATAAGCAAACAACAATACAACAATCAACAAACAACAATTATAAAGCAACACAATACCTACCAACAAGTTTCTTAAACTTCTAAGGAAAATATGACATGCATGATATGCAAGTTATTCCTAGGGACTAGAAATACTTTTTCATGCCATGAAAATCCTTTAAGTTAATGTAAGGCAAATAGGTGGGTCAAGAATGACTAAGGACTAAGGTTTTAAGTTGGATAAAAATACTTTGTTTTATATCCTCTTTAAACAAGCACTCTAATGGCTTAGCCATGATGTGCCAAATACTTAGAGAAAAATACTAAGTCATTTGTTTAAGGTGATCAACAATTATTATCAACTCTTTGTAAATTGGACATTCACTATAGTGAGAGAGACAGACACCCGGCCAGCCACTTAATTTGTGGAACAGGTCTCATGTACGTGGACATGTAAGGTTTGTTTCCAGGCCGCTTCATCCCACTATGCTGCTAGGATCCAACAACTTCAAGATGATAACATCATGATCAAAATTTGTTTAAGTTTAAAAGACCAGATTAGGAAAGAGGGAAAAGATAGAAAGAGAGATGTAGTTGTCTTCCAGGCTTCATCTCCAGACTTGTAGCTTTCCCTTTGGTGATGTTCTTGGATGACTTTTTGTAGACTTGATAAATCTTCAGACTTGATGATTATTGTGTCCTCGAGGCTGGTTTTGGATTTACTTAGTCTTCAAGAAGTCCCAGAGGAGAAGAAAAGACAGAGAGAGAGACTTAGAGAATAAAAGGGGGTTGGCCTTCTTGAACTTCTTCTCACTTTTCTTCTAAGTGCTTGACATCTTGGGGATGCTTCCAGAGTCTGTTTTCTTCTAAGTCCTTCATGAACCTCTTTTTGATTTTCTTCTAAGTGTTTCTTCTTCTTGAAGATACTTCTGAAGTCTTGTTTTTGGCTAAGTCCTTCATTGGTCTTCCAGCTCCATGTTGAAGATCCTAAGGGTATAGTGCATAGCACTTTTCCTAACCTACTAAGTTTGAAAATAGTCCTAACTTAGAGAGAACAAATGAAGAGGGGTTTTCCTTATGGAAAATTTAACTATAAAATATGCTATGCATGAAATGCAATTTTAATTCACAAGACATAACACTCATTTTTTTGAAGTTTATAAAATATGCATAAAGTTATAATTGCAATTTAATTAGTTTCTAATTTGCAAAACATAATAAAAGGAAACATATAGATTAAAATTTTATGTGTTTTATATTTTATAACACAATTTTCTTTATAGATGATGTTAATAGCCAGAGGTGGTTTAATTATTTTTAATGCAATTTGATTTAATCAAAATAATATTTTTATTAAAAGTTATTCAAACAAAATAGTCAAACTTATTCAATTTGAACACACAACTATGAATTCATTCCAAAATTACTCAAAAATATTTTATAGCAGTAGCATTAATTTACAAATACTCTAAAGTTTCTAAAACATATTTATTTGCAATTTTTGGATTTATAGATTTAAAGTTATTACAAAAATACTCAAATTTAACATTTGAAATTTGAATATTTTATACTAAGTCAAATTTGAATTTTGTCAGATCCAAAATATTCTACATGTCAAGAGCTTTCCAAATATATAAAAATTATTAAATTTGGAGTTGTGGTTAAAAAGTTGTGAGAGATCTAAGTGACAGGGGTGTTTCTGTAAAACTGCCAATTAAATTTAATTAAGGAAATTGTTTTCCACGTGGCAGCTGACTGGGCAGTGACGTGGCTGATGACTAGGCGCTGAGCTGGATAAGTGATCAAATCTGATCCGCACGTTTTAGATCTAACGGCTGAGAACACAACGTACCGGTTCGGTTAAATAATAAAAACCGATCCGTCCGATCGAGATCCGACGGTGGAGATCTAATCTATCAGAGGCCAGCGGCGCTAGGTCGCAGGAGTCCTCGCCGGAGATCGCACCCGCAGCGGCGACACCTCGGCATCGAGCGCTTCCGACGAACTACAGGCTACGAGGACGATCTGAAGTTACCAGAGCGTGCGGAAGGTTGCGGCGAAGACGTTGGCGAGGCGGACGGCTTCGACGTGCCCTTCTCCTCCGTGACTCGCTCGCCGGAGTTGCCGTTGGCGGCGGTGTACTTCTGTCGCGCACGGACGCGTCAATCTGGCGTAGGAGAGGACAAACGGCAAGGTCAAAAAGATGCGCACGGACTCGGAAAGGATGTGGGGGTGGTTCCCGGGCTCGGGCGGTTGCTCACCTCGCCGGAAAGGAGGAATCGGGCGGCGGCGGCAATGGCAGCGACGCGGAGAAATTTGAGCAGCCTGGTGGCGGCTTCCGTTTAGGGTTTGAGGGAAAAGGAGCGGCGGCGGCGGGAGTTTATATGGGGGGGGGGGCGTCAGGAGAACTTCTCCCTGCGAAAATCGCGGCGTATGATCGTATCCGGATCGAACTCCTCTGCTCTGTTCGTTGCGATATGGGAGGAGAGGGATGACGCGTGGGTCCCGCGCGTCAGAGAGAGAGCGCGCGGCGCGGACGGAGCTGGGCCGCTGCTGGGCCTCGGGCGGCTGCGTGCGCGGCAGACAGGAGATGGGCCTCGGCCCAGTTGGCTCGGCCGTTTCTCTTTTTTTTTTTGACAAATCATTTTCTGTTTTCAACTTTTAATTCAAAATTGATTTTTAAACTGAACCAAATCTTTTCAGAAAAATTCATAAAAATATGTTTTGGAATGCTAATTTAATTTAGGACTTTTTGGTAGTATTCTTGCCCAAAATAAAAATTAGTAAATTGGAATATTTTGCAGGATACAATTTAACATGTTTTATGGAATAATTTCCAAAACCATATCATTAAATATTAAATTTCAAACTCTTATTTAATTTAAGCCACAAGATGAAATGGTGTTTATGCATGAATGCATGAGTGCAATGCTTGAATCCTCTTTCAAAAGTAATATTATGTTTTATTTTAAGATAATCTTTTGAACTTCATAAACAACCCTGGAAAGGAATTTTGATTCAATTCTTTTCTTATACAGAATACATATTCATGAAATTCATTTTAGGTGTTGAAAATAAATGGGATTCATTTTAAGTTAATGAAATGTTTATTTGGATAATCCATGTTTTAACTAGTTTAAAAAGATCACTTATAAATATTATTTTAATTTATGAATAGCTATGGCTATGTGATTGAAATCAATTTCTTATATGTAACTATTTACTTAAAATAAAATGGATTGTAGTTTGTAAAATATTTGTCCACTACACTTTTAGGTTTTTGAACTACAGTGGATAATAAAATGTTTAATCTGTGATATTTGAAATATTTAAACTCAAGTTTGAAGTCTTTCCTAGTTGGTTTCCTTATACATTTAATATTTTATTTTAATAAAAGAAAAGTTTTAAATTTTAGTGATTTTTGAATATTATAAAATGTTGGGATGTTACAACGCAGCTTGTCCCTCTCCTTCTCCAGGCGAACATAAGCCGCGGCTGCGTCAAGCTGCTGGCTGTAGTACGGCTGAAACACAAGCAAGAAATTCATAAAGTTGCGGGCGACTATACTAGTCACCCACACCTTCGGAGGCTACTCCCATCGGGAGCGCTGATCGCGCGCCCGATGAAATTGCAAGACTACAAGTACAAGCTGAAGGGGATCGTGTGCAGAAAACAAAAAATTTCCTCGCAACGTTATCCTTAAACTAGCCAAGATCTACACTATGCAGATATAGTAGTACGGCGGAGATCGGAATACATACCCTCGTAGACCGAATAGCGGGGATTACGCTCCCGCACAAGCGTTGACGACGAAGACGACGTAGCCGACCTCTAGGTCGCGGAGAACTCGTCGCGACGAAGACGACAAAGATGACCCCGAGTCGGGTGGAGGAAGTAGGCCTCCGAGCACCGCTAGCGCAGCACCTCGCAGGGCGTTACACACATACGGTGGAGACGACGGCCTCCGAAGCTCCAGTCCAGGACGAGCAGCAGAAGACTTGGACCGGAACACCAGCAGCGCGGCAGCGGGCTATGGTAGAAGAGATCCCCCTCCTCTACTCGGTGCGACTCCGACAAAGGGAATCACGAGATCGAGAGAGAATTAGGGAATTAATTGGTGAATTAAAAGGCCAGGGGTGCCCCTTCTTATATAGGCTCCCGGGGGGAGCCAACCTTGCCAGCCAGGCAATGTGGGACTATCCCACATGCCTGGTTCGGTCAAGGGGGGTGCGTCGGCCCTAGTGGGCCCCTTGTGGCCCACTAGGGGTTGGCCGAACCAGCCCTTCTCCCTTGGGGGGAAGCTACCCCCCCTCATGGGCCTTCTTTCCACTAGAAGGCCCATTTAGGGAAATCTGCCTTTAAAAATTCGAAAATAAATATATAAAATCATATTTAAACATTAATTACACTAATTAATATCAAACATATTTTATATAATTTATTCTAGCTCCAAAAACTCTTTCGTCGCTGCCCGATCTCCATCGGACCATTCCCGGGACATTCCCGGTGATCTCTTTCCTTTCTGGTTGTCTTGTCGAAACCCCTTAAGTGTCTTACCCTAGCGGTTCGATATAATAACAGGTATGATCAAGACTCCTCTATGATCAACGACTAACTCGTAGGCCTGGACCCCATGAATTAATCCCTGTGATATAACGAATGACTTTCATCTATCAAACCTGGACGTCTAGTCTTAAACCCTTTGTCATGGCGATACTTAGCGTGTCCGAGCATCATTCTCAGATATCTCCATACCTAGCATGATCTCGTTACCGACAACACTATCTTCTACTCGTTCGTGATATTATGTCAGCTGGTGACCTAGTCACATGTTTGCAAACTCATTTGACATAATCTCACCGAGTGGGCCCTAGAGTATCTATCCGGCTATGCGGACTGACAAATCCCGCTGTTGACCCCTCGTCTCAACTACCCCCTTCCGATACCCAAAAGTATCACCTATCATTGTCACACTATATAAGATATGACATTTGGTGCGATCAAAGTATCTTCCAGGGATAACAATAAGAGTTGATCTCACGGTCTTAAGGCGTAATGACTATGTCCTATAAATACTGGGTATGTCCATCACATCGTTACACCTAACGATATGACTTCCATTGCCGACCGGCGCCATGCCCTATGATCGGAAAACCTCGATCATCAATCGCGCAATGAAACTAGTCTTAGTAGAGTCTACTAGGGACCTGGTTGTTTTATCTACCACACATGTATTAATGTTTTCGCTTAATACAGTTATAGCATGGTGTAAAACATATAATGAACAGTTGGGATATTGCCAATAAACTATGTTTATTAAGTGCCTCTAGGGCATATTCCCTTCAGTCTCCCACTTGCACTAGAGTAACACTTAATCTAGTTTACAACTTGGTAACAGCTCAACACCCATAGCATCTTGGTGCCTGCTTGTCTCGTGGAAGAGGAATACAGTCAATAGATCTCACACATTGAGACCTATATGTGCTTTGCAACACTTCTATGTCACCTAGTTTGACATCATCCTGTATCTTACGATGACGGTGAAATATATCCCAGTGGATGGAGTGAGACTCGACCATTCGCGTATCATGCGCCTTAAAAGTCTAAGAGATCTATTAAGGGGACCACCTACGCTCGGAAAACTGCTAAGTCCAATCACACTTGCTACTTCTGAAGTCGCGATATATTTCTATACCTATGTAGATTATACGACAATGCATTCATATGCGACTTCACAAACTAACCATGTCTATTTTCAAAATAAAGGACATCTCCTATATGAGATTTCTAGTCGCATGGGTCAGTGTCATAACTTGCATCATCGTAAACGCTTTACGGCAAGTTGCCATTCCACTCTTAGCCGTTACTAGAAAAACTATCTTCAGTTCTCATAGACACTGAAGAATGAACTTAACGTTTGTTCATTGATCCACACTAGGATCACTCTAGAACCCGTTCTTCAACTAAGAACTCGGGTCACACCAAGTCGAGCTTTCAACCTGATAGACTCTATGTGTGATACATAGAGAATGTCGAACATCATTTTCTATCACTGAAAAAGCCAAGATAAACTTAATATTTTACCTAGTCATACAAGTAAGAACCTCTTTCTTTGCTTGTCCTATTCTGAAACACTTCAGAATCTTGACTTAGGAAATATTCCGACTTAATGTTATTAAGCCCCTTACGATCTATACAATTATAAATCGGATGCCTAATACTCCTAACTTCATTTCATAGAAAATTGAATCACTTAAATAATCCTTTACACTCTACTAGAGGATCTGTGTCATTCAATATGTCGTTACATACAGAATCACAAATGACACCTAGCTCCCACTCAAATATGCCTTCCGCATATAAGATCAAGGAAAGCTACTTAGCTCCCACTCAAATATGCCTTCCGCATATAAGATCAAGGAAAGCTACTTTGCTCCCACTCACTTATTTGCAAATGTAGGTTTCTTCAACTATTTTGGACAACTCAAAAATCTTTTGATCACATTATCAAAGTGAAGATTCCAGCTCCGATATGTTTGCTTCAGCCCATGAATGGACCACCGAAGTTTGCATATATGTTTAGCATCCTCAGGAACACCAACTCTTTCTTAATGACACTATTAAGAAACATGGTTTCCTTATCCATCTATCAATTTCTCATTTGAAATTATAGTGATTGCTAAACGACCCAGAATAGATTTAGTCTTCGCCACTTGAGACAAACTCTCATGTGGTCAACTTTTGAATTTGTCGGAACTATTTCACGACAAATCGAATCTGCTCAATGTCTACTCTCTCATAAAATTCCATATACTATTAACATCCTAGATGCCATCAAGAAGATCTCCCAAGTCATTACCTGGTAATCGTATATGGATTTTATTTCAGATCATAAATGACTCATAGCCATTTCTCGGACTTAGGTTCACCATCTCTTCTTCGTAGTTCGTAGGTCTATCATATTCCATTAATATGACCTTCATAACAAGATTGTCGTAACACACAATGTGGAACACAACCTCGTATGCCTACGCTCTTAGTATGAGCTCAGAACATCATGATCTTGAATCATCAGCTTTTTCAAGCTGTGGAGCCTGACACCGAACACACACTCTGATGTCTGGAGAGGAAGTTCACCAACTTCGTCTCGCTCTACTTTCTTTCTCACTAATACCCTTGGACAAGAAACTATTTCTTTCATAAGGTATATCCCGACAATGATTTTGCCTATGTCGTGAGACATGTACCCAACTAACTCTTTAGGTAGGGTATACTACAAAGATTAATCCATTTTAGGTTCGATTACATCGAAACACTAAATTGCTGAAATGACAATCCAGGCTCAAAATCCATGCGATCACTCGTATGGTATTATCTCCATGGATTCAAATGGTTTCCCTATTTGCTAACGTGAGTGTTTACGTTTCTACCATATGACTCTAATGATCACAATAATTCGGTAAGAGATTTATTTACCACACACTATCCGATAGAGTGCAATTACGATGTCCTAACACACCATAACACTATGGTGTTCCATGCGACGTAATTTGTGGAACTCTTCTCACAAGTCTTCCAATGATGTGCCAACATTATAACTCAAATCTTTATTTCCTCGATTCGCATCGCGGGAATTTGATTTTCTTATTATGTTTATTTCCTACTTCATTCTGAACTTCGTTTGATCGAATCAAAAATTCAGACTAACATTCCCCGGAGTGGATATCCATATATCTACTCGGAATATTCATGAAGTCTATGAAATAAAGACTTCCACTACACGTTAAAGTACTTCATTGATTTACATACACCCATATGCATGATTCTCAACAAGCTATACTCAAAACGTTCAGTGAAGTTCACGAAATAAAGGTCTCCACTACCCGTCAATTACTTCATTGAACCACATACATCTCCATGTATGACTATCAATAAGTTATATGCCCGTTTTCCGAAAACGGTGTCACAGTTATTTTGCAAGTGTCAAAAGATCAAATCTTAGTACTTGTAGGTCCATCCGGTATGGAGCTAATGCATTGACTATAACATTGACATGACTAAACGGTAGTGCCACACATATGTGGTGTCTTTATTAAGTTTGTATCCTTTGGCATTAATATTATGAATGTGGGAGCTTCTACCATCTAAATTAAAATCGGCATATGATCATTACTTCATAAATATAGGACACCAAATTTGTCACTATCATGTATGAACAAGTGTCTCGCTAGAGGAGACACACTTGTAACGATCATACTAACAGGCGATCATAAAGAATTTATTCAAATGGTAGATCTAGAGGGAGAGTGTCTATGGCCATCACAACAACTTGACGCCATTATCAACACGCAATGTCGCCTCATCCTTTCAAGCTACTCAAGCAGTAAACCTGGTTTTCACAAAACATGACTAGTTCAAAACTTAGTCACTACTGCGAGTACTTGCTTAGCTAAAACATTCATAACATGTATATCATATATACACCATCATCATTGATGACTTCCGGCGATCTGTTTCATTTTCTTGATACTTCCGCCGTAATCAAGAACCATGAAGGTGAACGATTCCCCTTGCATGACATAGTCTATGAGAGAGGATTTGCACTTGGCAACGATGTCTGTCATCCAGTGATTGAGCTGAGCGAGGCGTCTCAATGTACATGAAGTATGAACATATGTCATTAAGTATGACCGCCACGTGCTCCCTCAATGTGTGTATTCTCTTCCATCTTGGTTGAGAAGACAATCAGTTAACGTACTGATAAACTTCATCAACCCAACGTTTGGGGTACCCCGAGTTTAGCGACCATATCATATGTTCGCGATCTAAAAACTCGTACCCACCGTTGGTTCTCTATGGCAGAGATCATAGCATACACTGGACAATGATGATATCATCCACACAAAATTCGATAATCCAAATTATCTTTTGTTAGCGGAATCTCCGGGTTTATCTCCTAGCGGGTATTGTATCACCAAGAGCTAACGGTTTAAACAAGGAGTATCCTCAAGCTAAAGTATAAAACTATGAAGTTTGGACCCAACCTTTTAAGTTTCTCAATCGCAGGAATGCGCCTAATTAGAAAAGATGCTATCTCAATGGTTAATATCTACAAAGGTTAGCAAAACAGACTCTGTTCATTATATTCTGAGTTCTAGTATTTTAGAAAATAACTATCCGAACTCCCACTCAAACGAACATACCTCCTGGTCGTTTAAGCGATTACACGACCCCCATCCATTGTACCACCCCTCATCATCAGAGCCGGCGGCACAACTTCAAGAGTAGACAATTGTCCGCCACACCAATTTTGTGACTCGTGCTCGACCTCTCGGTCTCCCTGTTCCGAGGCCATATTTCTGAATATGCTAGGCTCGGCACCAAAAACCTCCACGCTGACGCTTGTGCAACATGGCTTAAACCCACTGTATGCGAACGACGAGATGTCTAACACCCGATCATCACGGCCTGCCTCATAACGTAGAACTTTCTTGGTGGTGCGCGTTGGAGGGAGAACACTAGTGGTATTTTGAAGGGATCATCTTATATAGCTACCGCTGTGTAACTAATATATACTATATATACAATCACACAATATAAGATGCACACAAAACATCAAATGTAATGCAATGTGATATAGTCCAATGCGCCATGGTCTTCTTGGCGCCCGCAGTTTATAAACAATTTAATAAACCTACCTTGACCATATCACATAGCCCCTGCAAAATAAAGTTAGACGCTTCTACTTTATCTTTTGCATATTTTACGTGGCTCGGGGCTTTCGTAAATAGAACCGCTTCATACCTACGAACCTTATGACCACAACAACGATCCAATAATTGCATGTTTAAGCATCCCTTTCGGGTCCTCCATTGAAAATGCAAGACCAACTAAAGAGAGAGAAACAGGCACCCGCCAGCCACAGATACGGTACAAGCCGTATGTCAGTAGAGAAACCAGTCTCGCGTAAGCGTACGCGTAAAGTCGGTCCGGGCCGCTTCATCAACTCGATGCCGCTGGAATCACAAGTGCACGCTAGAGGGTAGCAAATAACAGGAACGGTGCCCCCGTGCAGAACACGGGTTCTAACAACGTACAGCTATATCTACGATAGATCGGCTCTGATACCACTGAAGGGGATCGTGTGCAGAAAACAAAAAAATTCCTAGCAACGATATCCTTAAACTAGCCAAGATCTACACTATGCAGATATAGTAGTACGGCGGAGATCGGAATACATACCCTCGTAGACCGAATAGCGGGGATTACGCTCCCGCACAAGCGTTGACGACGAAGACGACGTAGCCGACCTCTAGGTCGCGGAGAACTCGGCGCGACGAAGACGACGAAGATGACCCCGAGGTCGGTTGGAGGAAGTAGGCCTCCGAGCACCGCTAGCGCAGCATCTCGCAGGGCGTTACACACATACGGTGGAGACGACGGCCTCCGAAGCTCCAGTCCAGGACGAGCAGCGGAAGACTTGGACCGGAACACCAGCAGCGCGCCAGCGGGCTATGGTGGAAGAGATCCCCCTCCTCTACTCGGCGCGACTCCGACAAAGGGAATCACGAGATCGAGAGAGAATTAGGGAATTAATTGGTGAATTAAAAGGCCAGGGGTGCCCCTTCTTATATAGGCTCCCGGGGGGAGCCAACCTTGCCAGCCAGGCAATGTGGGACTATCCCACATGCCTGGTTCGGCCAAGGGGGGTGCGCCGGCCCTAGTGGGCCCCTTGTGGCCCACTAGGGGCTGGCCGAACCAGCCCTTCTCCCTTGGGGGGAAGCTTCCCCCCCCCCCCCCCCCCTCATGGGCCTTCTTTCCACTAGAAGGCCCATTTAGGGAAATCTGCCTTTAAAAATTCGAAAATAAATATATAAAATCATATTTAAACATTAATTACACTAATTAATATCAAACATATTTTATATAATTTATTCTAGCTCCGAAAACTCTTTCGTCGCTGCCCGATCTCCATCGGACCATTCCCGGGACATTCCCGGTGATCTCTTTCCTTTCTGGTTGTCTTGTCGAAACCCCTTAAGTGTGTTACCCTAGCGGTTCGATATAATAACAGGTATGATCAAAACTCCTCTATGATCAACGACTAACTCGTAGGCCTGGACCCCATGAATTAATCTCTGTGATATAACGAATGACTTTCATCTATCAAACCTGGACGTCTAGTCTTAAACCCTTTGTCATGGCGATACTTAGCGTGTCCGAGCATCATTCTCAGATATCTCCATACCTAGCATGATCTCGTTACCGACAACACTATCTTCTACTCGTCCGTGATATTATGTCAGCTGGTGACCTAGTCACATGTTTGCAAACTCATTTGACATAATCTCACCGAGTGGGCCCTAGAGTATCTATCCGGCTATGCGGACTGACAAATCCCGCTGTTGACCCCTCGTCTCAACTACCCCCTTCCGATACCCAAAAGTATCACCTATCATTGTCACACTATATAAGATATGACGTTTGGTGCGATCAAAGTATCTTCCAGGGATAACAATAAGAGTTGATCTCACGGTCTTAAGGCGTAATGACTATGTCCTATAAATACTGGGTATGTCCATCACATCGTTACACCTAACGATATGACTTCCATTGCCGACCGGCGCCATGCCCTATGATCGGAAAACCTCGATCATCAATCGCGCAATGAAACTAGTCTTAGTAGAGGCTACTAGGGACCTGGTTGTTTTATCTACCACACCTGTATTAATGTTTTCGCTTAATACAGTTATAGCATGGTGTAAAACATATAATGAACAATTGGGATATTGCCAATAAACTATGTTTATTAAGTGCCTCTAGGGCATATTCCCTTCACAAGCGTAAAGGACTTACGTGGTCCAGGAGGTCGACATCTTCGCAAGCCGAAGGAGGAGCACGGCTCGACGACGCGAGGCCAGCAGGCTGCGTGCGCTCCTCGATGGCCACCCGAGTCACCAGCTCCGTCGAAGGGGCGGATGTGTGCTCCGCTTCACGACAAGGGGAGCTGACACCGCCAGAACGACGTCTGGAACAAAAACAATACAATGATCAACTCGAAGACTGGAACTACAAAGTGCAACTCGGAAAAACAAGACGGAAAGAAACTCACCTGAAGGTCTCGAATTCGTCGTCGCTCCCCAGGGAAAGAGACGGCATCCGAGCGAACGCGCGTGGTGGGGCAGAGCTAACAGGAGGAGCGGCCAGTGGCTCGTTCCAGTCGCCCGGAGACCGCACACCCGAAGACGTCGCGACGGCTTCCTCTCGATCAGCATCCGCACCCCTCGCGAGCGACGAAGCAGTCGCAGAGTCACCGCCACTTCGACGCTTATGTCTCTTCCGTGCGGGTTCCTCCTCGTCGTCATCATCTTCCACCCCTTCGTTGGGAGAGGTAGCAGACGGAAGGTCGTCGTCATCATCCTCCTCCTCCACAATCTTCGACTCGTCGGCGGATCCGTCTTCAGGGAGAGGAGGAAGGCTGACCAGCAAAGATCGACCCTGAAGCAAGTAGACACAAGTCGAATCAAGAAAGAGCAAATCAAGAAATGAAGCAACGGAGAAGAACAAGTCAAGAACTTACCTCGGGAACAGGGTTCGCTTCTCCGTACGCAGCGACGGGGCATTTGACGTTGCAGAGGTCCGCGGCTCGGAGGTTGGTGATGCCCCTCACCTTGGTCTCCACCTCCTCGTCGTCGAGTGGCTGGTTGCCGACGCCGTCGACAGCCCACATCGGGTGAGGCCGAGCAGCGAGTGGTTGAACGCGAAGCCGGAAGAAGGTGGCCATCAAGAAGACGCCACCCGTCTCGCGCCCCAAGGTCTTGGTGAGGTTGCGCAGTAGGCCCAGCAGCGGCCTTGCGGACTCCTTCTCCTCCTCGGCGAGCGGGTGCGACCAGGCGCGAGTCTTCAGCAGCCTACGCTCGCCGTCGAATTGCGCAAGGCCGTCCTGGTTCCACTAGATGTAGAACCACTTCTTCCGCCATCCCTGGACGGAGTCAGACTTCTTCATCTGAAAGTACGCGGTATCACCGCGCACCTGGATTCCGAAGCCGCCCACGGGGTATGTCAACCCGCTCTTCCCGACATTCTTGCGAACGAGGAAGAGAGACTTCCATAGCGCCCAGTGGGGTGCGACCCCAGGAAGCACTCGCAAAGCGCAATAAAGCTCGCGATGCTCAAAATGCCATTGGGGGTCAGATCGTGGATCTGAACCCCATAGGCGTACAGGAGACCGCGAACAAAATCGTGGAGAGGGAACCCGAAGCCCCGCGGAAGGAAATCCACGAAGCATACGCGTTCCCCCTCACGGGGTGCGGGGTACACCTCTTTGCCGGGAGCGCGTACCTGGGCCTGGTCCGATGGTGGCAAGAGGCCTTGCGCGCGGAGGAGCTCAAGCTTCGTCTTCTTCACTGGCGACCTTTGCCAGTCGCCGTCGGGCTTCTTCATCAGCCCGGCTTCGGCGGCGGCGGCGGAGGTGCCAGCGGCGGTCTTCGGCTTACCCATGGCTCCGGAGGACAGCAGCAGGTGGGAGGACAAAAAGCACAAAGCTCGGATGGCGGCGAGAATGGTAGGGAGCAGAAGAAAGGAGGCGCGGACGATTGGAGAAGATGATGCCCTTGCGCTACATCGCAATACTTATGCCTCGAATAAATTCATCTCAGCCATCCACAGAGCAACGGTTCCGAGCAGCTACATCCAGCCGTCCATGTGTCGCACGAAGAAACCAACCGTCGCCGCCCACTTCGTCCACTACGCACGGGAATCAAGGCGTCATCATCGTGCCGCGCAAATTTCGCGCCCGGTTCGGAGACGTGACAACTGCTGACCGCGGTCAGCTCTGCCAGTGGGCCCCGCTATGTCACGTCCCATCGGGCGAAGAGGCGTGCAATGGAGTGTCATCAGTGACGTCATCAAGCCAACGGCTCCGAACAACTGAAACAACACGACAACTCGACTGAGCGATTCGAGTAGTAAGCTTCACAGCTGAAAACAACCAAGTAGGACAGACTGCTGATCCGAGAACCCGAAACAATCATTCGGGTGGCAGAAAAAATCGAGTAAGCTCAAACAGCCGAATCCATCTGGAAGTAAGCCCACGGGTCGATAGAAGCAAGCTTCACACGAAGGCCAATGAGAAGTAATTCGACTTCAGAAGATTACTCCCATCGGAGTGTCCTGTTCGACTGAAGAAAACGAGTGCGACTCAAGAACAAGCAATCCGGTGGCGCGTCCAGGAGGAAGAAGTCCTTTGCCCGACTGTATGATTCGACCCAGCACTCGGGGGCTACTGACGCGGGGCTACCTTTCGACTAGCCCACGATGAGGCTACCTGGGCCGTGCCAAGCTGGAGAAGGCCCACAGAAGGCCCACTCGGGGTACCGTGTGCCCTAATCCAAGTCTGTTAGGTCTTGTAACTTGCCATATATGTAATTACCAGCGATACCGACCACCCGAGACCTGGCTACCTATAAAGCCAGGAGGGTTGCTCGTCCCAGAAGTACGCCAATAGCCACCACCACAAAACCTAGCGAGATCGCAATCTCGCCGCCATTGTAATCGCAACTCGCCATCAATAACAGACAAGCAGGAGTAGGGTATTATCCTCTGGGAGCCTGAACCTGAGTAAAATCCCCGCTTGTCAGCCGTCGTGATCACCAACGTTCTTCTCTCTCCCCCTCAATCAACCCGGGGTGCACAACCCTGTGATTTGTCGAGTTACACCCTCGTCATCAACCTCCAAGCATTTTTGTCTCTAGAGGTTAAAAGCTCACGGCTTAAACCTCCAAGCTCCAAAGGCTTCCCTCGAGGTTCAACCCTCCGAGCTCTCCTTGTAACGAGTCACCTCAGGCCGTTGAGAGTCTCTGCCACTAATGGGTGGTCCTCATGCCTCGACATGGTCAAAACATTAACTTGGCAACTCCAAGCATAATGAGACAATTTCGTTCCCAAGTGAACTTAGTGCTACGGCGCCGCTATGTAATATATTGGTGAGTTTTATTTACGCATTACTTTGTTGAAATGTGCGCTTATATCTCTCCACACGTGTACCTCACGAGCGGGGGCTGAGTATGGTGCCAGTGCCTCAAATGACACACCAGCAGCACTGCAAAATCCAAGGATCCGAGCTCTGGCTGGAGGGAAGATCCCACAAACACGCCATCTCTACAGAGGACCTTGGTACTTACTCTCCTCGCGAGGAACGCCTGAGGGGACCTATGAGCTCGCACGAGTCCCATGCACCGTGTTCCAGCGTTTGGGTTCGCCCCTCTAACATCTACAGGGAAAAAATCCCCCCACAAGCCTGAAGAGGTATCCGGGAACGATCCCTCAAGAGGACCTCCTCGCCAGGGAAAAAGCGTCTACATGGCGAAAACCTCGAGAAGCTAAGTCTCGCACTCACGCATTAAGAGCATTTTCTCTCCCTCTAGCGCACGTTTGCCCCTCAAGCGACTTCGCTTTCCCTTGCGCTTCAAGGACTACTCGCACGTCTAAGGGGGGCACTTGAGCATCGCGACTCAGGGCTCTTACCTCTCCTTGGCCTAAACTCCCCCCGGCCTTGCGGAGTCATTGCTCCTGCATACCGAAGTGGCGGAATCATGGCACGAAGAGATGGGTCCTACCGACGCAGAGAACAAATAGACATGAAGATGAGTCCAAAGAGACCTCTCGAGGGGCAAGTAAGCTAAAAGCAAATGGCAAATAGAATATATTACAGGCCAAATGGTCGTAAATGTCTAAACACAAGATTGTTTCAGATACAAGCGCACGCAGGCGCGATAAAGTGTGGCTCAGGCGGAGGGGACGTCGTCTTGGACCTCCTCCATGGCGCCCTCCTCGGTCTCGGCAGAGGCGGCCTCCTCCTCGCTGTCCTCCGCTGCAGCCTCCGCCCGCCTAAAGCGGTTGCAGAAGGCGTCAACCTGCTCGCGGAGGGAGTTAGAGACCCTGTGCGCATCCTTGCCTCGGGCGGCCTCCGTCACGGTGGAGAGGTTGAAGCCTGGCGTAAGGAGCCTGAGGTTGGTGAAGATACGATCAACAACCACCCCCAGGAGCTGCCGGCTCTCGTCCTCGATCATCTCGTGAAGCTCGGCGATGGGGCCCTCGAGCACCGCGAAGAGCTGGTCAAAGTAGACCAGATACATGGCGGCATCGCCACGGCCTCGGACCTCGGTGTGCGGCGCGTCCGCGCCGAGCTGCACCGCGAGCTCGTTGCCTCGGGCGACCAACGCCTCAAACATACGCTCACGCTGCTTCGTGAGCGCGCTAGCCGCCTGGGCTGAGTCCGACGCCTCCGCCGCCCGCTCCATCGTAGGAGCCACCTGCTCCTCCACGTCCCTGGCCAAGGAGTTGAGGCCGTGAACTGCCTCGTCGCGGGCCTCCTCCGCTCGACGTCGGCCATCCTTGGTGCGCTTCAGGCGGGCCTCCAGCTTGGAGTTGGCCTTCTCGAGGTCAGCGATCCGCTGAGCGTCCGCGGCGTGCCTGGCCTTGAAGCGGTCCTCCTGCTTCTGGGCCAGGTCCCGGTACTTCTGAGAGTGGGACTGGCGGAACTGCTTCTCGCGCTCCACGAGGGCATCCTCCGCCTCCTTCTTCTTCTCGACGAAACGCCGCTCGAAGCGCTCATAAGCAAGCTTCTGGGCGGCGACGTTCTCGTCGTACTTCGAGACCGCCTGGGCCAGGTCCCCTTCGCGCTCCTCGAGGGCCTCGCACTGGGTGACCATGTCCTTCTCCGCCTGAAGGCGTTGCTCATCGCGCTGCCGCAGTACTTTCTCCTTGAGGGCCAGCCGCTGTTCGCGTTCGGCAAGGTCCTTGCGGTCCCCCTCTAGGGTAGCCTGCACAGCCTGGTGCGCAACGAGCAACTGAGTCTCCAACTGGCCCAGCTCGCGGCGTTTCTGCGCCAGCGAGCCCTCCATCGCCTCGCGCTCAGCAGTGGCTTCACGCAGGAGCTCCGCAGCGGCATCCCGTTCCGCTTGGAGGGGCGCGAGAAGTTCGTCGGCGTCGCGGATGGCCCCCTCACGAATTTCCTTGGTGAAGCGGATGGACTCCTCGCGTGCGGCCTGTAGCGCCAAGTCCTCCAGCCGGCGCGCCTCGACGGCCGCATGGAAGGACGCCCACAACCTCACCAGCTCCTCCCGCTGCTGGGCGAACTGTATGTCCCCGAGGGCGAGGTGCGCCTCCAGGCCCTCCAGGGGACTCCCGCACGAGGCCGAAGGCGATCTCGCGGCGTCCCGCGCTCCAATCCCAGCCTCGGAGGACCAGCTCCTGGCGTGAGGAAGGCCCAGCCGTGGCGTCAGGATCCAGGAGCCTGGCCCCAGGTTGAGCTCGGGGGCTAGGCGTAGCTCCGCCTCCGTCCGCGCCAGCCTCCGCTTCGGCGCCCGCGCCAGCGGGGCGCTCATCACCTGCAGCGGGACGGGGAGGTGAGGAAGAACCTCCTCCTGCAGACGCGCTCGCGCCCACTGGCGCCTCGCTCGCTTCCGCCGCAGGTGGCACGGGAGTCGTGGGCGTGCACGGCGGAGTTGGCGCACGCGGTGGCGTCAACACGCGCGGCGGCGTCGGCTCGCGTGGAGGCGTAACCGCGCGAGGGGGAGTAGGAGCGCGAGGTGGCGTGGAAGCCTTCTCCTCCGTGGTTTCCACCACCATGGGCCCGGGGGGCAGTGTAGGTGCCTCTGGGCGTGGCACGTCCTCCTCCGCCTGAGGCTCTGCCGCCCCCGCCTGAGGCGCAGCCGCCTCCACTTGAGGCACCCCCTCAGTGGGGCTTGTGGAGGCCGTCTCCACATGCCTCGTGGCCTCGTCAGCCACGGCCTCTGCCGTGGCTTTCTTCACATCAGCTGCCTTGCGAAGCCAACGGCGCTTCGCAGGCACAAGATCACTGGCAAGAGCCCAAGAAAAGATCTTCAGTAAAGGGCAAAGTGAAAAAAGAAAACAAAAAGAAAACGACCAAGCGTCATGAACACTCACCCTGAAGGGGGGCGCCAGCATTGACCCACGCCAAGCCTGGCGAGCGCCATGAGGGGAAGGTCTTGGACGCAGGCCTCACAGGGGGCGTCACCGCCTTCCTTTTTGAGGGGACGTCAGATGGCCTCGCCCCCGAGTGGTCCACGACGGCCTTGGTGCGGGGCCCGCGCCTTCCTGGAGAGGCCTCCGCGTCAGAGGCCTCCTCTTCCTCAGCCTCCTCCTCCACGGGGCGTGAGGGAGCCACCACGAAGGCATCATCATCACCTGACGAGATGTCGCAAATCTCGTCAGTAAATGGCCCGACCCTCGAAGAAGACACCTCTCCTGCCGTGGTCTCCTCCTCACCTAGGCCAGCTCCTGAGGCCGAGGGAGAATCTGCCCCTTCCGCTCCCTTCATGGCTGGCGTTGGCACCTCCAAGTCCGCCTGGCCTGTCGGGGTGAACGGAGGCATCCCCTCCAGGATGTACATGCGCTACGTCAAGTTGTATTGATGGAGAGGCCGGAGTGCTGCAGGGAGCAGATCCACGGCAGGCACCGATGGGTTGACGAAGAGCGCGGACAAGACATTGTCGACGGTGTCCTTGTCATTGTCCTCGACATGGAACCGCATCTTGTTGCTCGGCCCCGAGTACATCCACATGGGCACCGAGTGTGCCTGGAGGGGGGTGATGCGGCGCGTCACGAAGTCCGCCACGATGATCTGCCCCGTGAGGCCCTCCTCACGAAGGAAACTCAGGCGCCCCATCAAGCTCGCGTTCCTCGCTCCGCCGAAGGTCGCCTTGCCCCAATGGGAGTTCTTCAGTGGTGGCTCGTCGGGAACCTCGAGGAAAGCACAGGGGTGCTCCACCCCGACAAAGAACCACTTCTAGTGGAAGTCGTCCACCTTCTTCGTCATCGAAGTGACGGCCTTGTTCTCGCTCCAGGACATGGGGATGTAGACGCTCCCCATGCCGTTGACGATGCGGAATGAGGCGCACCCAGAGCGCTCATTCTTCGCCGTGCTCCGGAGCGCGTAGAAGCACCAGAACAGCCCCACCGTGGGCTCCAAGCCTAGGTACGCCTCGTAGAGGTAGGCGAAGACGGCGAGGATGAGGACGGAGTTGGGGTGCAGATGCAACAACTACACCTGGTAGAACGCCAGGACCGCCTCACGAAACGGCGAGAAGGGCGGCACCAGCCCGGCGGCGAGGCAGTGCTGGAATATCGGGATGAACCCTCGCGGGCGCTTCCCGTGCGCCGCGGGCTTCAGCGCGGTGGCGCCGTGCTCGTTTGTCCGGTCCGCAGCCAGGTACCGGACCTTGGCGAGCGCCTTCTCGTTGACGCGCACACTATTCTCTAATAGGGAGGATGTACCAGTATTCCATATCGCTATCTTCGGATAGTTGTGCTGCTATCACTCGTTCCACCCAGCAGCGCCACGCCCTGTACGACCTCAGGGGCATCCGCCTGGGAGAAAGACCCCGCAGCGGCCTTGCCCTTGCTCTTGAGTGGACTCATCGTCGGGGGCTCGGAGTGCTGAGGGAGACAGAAGGAGGAGAATCGCAGGAGAGAGCGGAGGCGGAGAGCTCTAGGAGGCGAAAACTTCTACGAGAAAGATTGGAAACGGTAACGGCTCCCTGACGCGACGCTCGGGCTTTATATCCCCTCAAGGAGCAGTTACCGGGGCGTGGTGGGACCCCCCACGACTCGCGCCCCGGATCGTGCGAGACCGTTACTCGTTTGAGTGCCGCGTGGCTCGGGCCGGCCGGGCACTAAGGGCCCACGACGCTTCGCCTGAGCGCATGGGCTCAATCATGCCCATCACGGGCTCGGGGGCTACTGTCGGCCCAGTGGGAACTGGGGCATGGAGAGCCCACTCCCCCCAAGCCTCGCACGCGGGCTGATCAGACGAAACGACTAAGGACCAGGCCTCGCCGCCTGGTGGGACCTTCGAGAGGCAATTCCCCTCGAGGGTCTGAAGAGGAAACGAGGGCCTCAGGGGGTCCCTCGCTTCAAGACCTCCCGAGGCGCTAGCGCGCCTGGAGGGAAGTCAGCGGGAATCCCCCCACAGGCCTCCCCAGGCCTGAAGGGAAACGTCGCGGCCAAGGAAGTACGGCGAGACGCCCATGGCCTCTGCCACGCTCACGTGGTGACGCAAACACCCCCGTTGCCGTTTTGGTGATAAAGGAGTCAATAAAGTTGCGCCGCCTGCGGCTTGTGATAAAGCAGGTGGACGGCGGAACCCTCCAAATGTGAACGTCATCGCGGGCTCCACCTCAGAGACTGCCCCCCCTGCGGGCAGTACATCGCGGTCGGCCGCCTGTCAGCCACCGCGCCCACCTTTATCAATGATGGACCGCGTCCATGGACGAACTGGCCGCGGTGGACTCCTGCACCTCCACGCCACTGCCGTGTGGGAACCACCTTGAAGGCCAAGCAGAAGGAGAACGCCAGAGGCGCCTATAAAAGCACCAAGACCTCCATCGTAGGAAGGGTCGGCCAATTTCTTACGACAACGCTTGTAAACCCTAGCATCACCAAGTAGGATAGCCTCTGGCTGGAGGAGGAAGAAGATCATCGCTTCCCTCCCCATGAAAGAACTGCCTCAAGGGGGCCCTCGGCAAGCTCTGTTGTACTGTAACCACCGCAATCCAATACAGACAAGCAGGAGTAGCGGTCTTACCTCCTCACGCGGGCCGTGAACCTGGGTACGGGCCGACGTCTATCTCTGTCGTGGGTGTTTCGTCTTCAGGTCCGACGAGCAACGTCGCCGTGTCCCTCGAGGGTCTTGACCTCCGCGTTCAATCCCCTTCACGAACTACACTTTTTTTTAATAATAAACACACCATATATTAAGCAAGCAAGCCGCCTCATTAAAAACCTTCCAGTCCCCTATGTACCCTGGTAAGGAAAAGAGTGCGTAAAAAATTTGCTGCTTCACGAGTTTAATAAAGTTACATCCTTTAAAACATCCGGGCGAATGAAACTAGGGGGTTCTACATCCCAAAAAACAGAAGAGGAAGAATAAAAAACAAATCTAGCTAATTTATGTGCTACGACATTTGCCTCCCGAGGGCAATGTTAAATTGTGACTCGGCCAATTCTTCTCGCAATATGAAAACAGTGCATCAAAATCGCCGAGTATGGGCTCCAGACTTCATTTACTCCATTGAAAGCATCAACAATTTCCATAGAGTCCGTCTCCACAATCACCGGAGTGCAGCCAATATCATCCACGAGCTGTAGCCCGCGTTGGAGCGCCATTGCTTCTGAGGTAGTAGCGTCGAGGAGGTTATTAAGACTCTCCCCCACTCCTGCTACAGCTTCCCCTCTATCATTACGAATAACCGCACCAATACCACCTGTACCATTAGGGAAAAAACAGCCATCAACGTTTAGTTTGTAAGACCCTGGTTTTGGCTTTACCCACGTTATTTCATGCGGTGTTCCACTCTTAACAGCTCCTATATAGTTCATTGTCAGGGCTTGGATCGCAAAACTTGTGTGAGCAGGGGGAGCCACCTTCTCACCCTTCATCAATTCACGACGTTGCCACCAAATATACCAAGCACCCACAGCCAAGAGCTCCTTCATCCCCACATGTTTCAGATTTTCGGGGGTCTTTATGTTGGTTCGTAGGAGGGCTTCTAAGGCTACAGAGCCCGATCTATCTATAACTGAAAACTCATCAACAATATTCAAGACACCAACTGATCGCCAAACTTCCTTAGCTCTAGGGCATTTAAAAATAATATGACTGATATCCTCCGCCTCCAAGGAACAAACCGGACACTGTCCCGAAACTGGTATGTGTCGATTTGCAAGAATTGACATACCTGGCACTATTCCGTGTAATGCTTTCCAAAGGAATTTTTTTATCTTGCCTGGGACTTGCAATTTCCATAAAATCTCCCAGACCGGGTTGTGTACTGACATGCCCAACTCATCTGTTCTAGCCAATCTGTGGCCATTTTGATGATTCCATTCAACATAATAAGCTGACCGAACAGTAAACATGTGAGTTTTTGTCATGTTCCAAGACACAAAGTCATCTTGCATGTGTTCACTCAACGGAATCTTTAAAATCCTATCAGCATCAATTGGACTAAAAATATACTGAATTAGAGGCTCATCCCATTCACCATTACCTTGATCGATTAGCTCATTAACAGTTTGAAGAAGAGTTCCACCTTTAGGGGTAATGACCTGGCGTGTCGGACTCCCCGGTACCCATGGATCATCCCAAATATTAATATTATGCCCATTGCCGACTCTCCAAATAAACCCTCGCTTGAAAGTATTTAAGCCTGCAATTATACTCTGCCATGTAAACGAGGCTCCTTGTTTTGGCCCCGCTTTAAGAAGATTACCATCAGGGTAATATTTAGCTCACAAAACCTGTGCACATAAGGAGTCAGGATTGGTTAATAACCTCCAGGATTGTTTTGCCAGCATAGCCAGGTTAAAAGCATGGAGATCACGGAATCCCAGCCCACCATTCTTTTTTGGAATGCACATCTTCCACCACGCCATCCAGTGCATCCGTTTCTGTAGGTCCGAATCACCCCACCAGAAACCGGCCATGGCATCAGTCATCTCTTTACACAGTTTCTTCGGAATCTTGAAAACCGACATAGCATAAACGGGAATTGCTTGGATAATTGCTTTCAAGAGGATTTCCTTACCTCCCATAGATAAGAACCTTTCCTTCCATCCTTCAATTTTTTTAATTATTCTTTCCAGGAGATGAATAAAGCTATCACTTCGATCCGCCCCCACAAGTGCAGGCAGCCCCAAATATTTATCTGAAATTGCTTCAGTCATAATGTTAAGTTCCTCACAGATTGTTGCCTTCACATCTGTATCCACATTCGGGCTAAAGAAAATACTACACTTGGCTTCACTAACCATTTGTCCTGAGCTAGTACTGTTCAAGAACCTGTCTCAACGAGGTTGCATTAATTAAATTTGCCTTCATAAGGATTAGGGAATCGTCAGCAAAGAGTAAATGAGAGACTGATGGTGCATTTCTGCAAACCCTGACACCTTCAATATCACGAACCTCCTCTCTATGAGCCAGAAGGCTTGAAAGACCTTTCAACACAGATCAAAAAAAGATAAGGGGATAATGGGTCCCCCTGTCTAAGCCCTCTTGTAGGGTTAAAACCATTTGTTTCCTGGTTATTAAACCGAATCTTATAGGACACCGATCGCACACATACCATAATCAGATCCACAAATCTGATATCAAAACCGAGTTGTATCATCATCTTTTCCAGAAAAATCCATTCCACTCTATCATACGCCTTGTGCATGTCCAATTTCACCGCACAGTATCCCCACTTTCCTTTCTTCTTATTCTTGATAGTATGGATACTCGCATAGGCCAGCAGAATATTATCAGTAATAGCCTTCCTGTGACAAAAGCACTTTGGACAGGAGAAATAATGTCATCAAGAATATGTTTTAAACGAAGGGCAATCATCTTCAAAATTACCTTATATAGCACATTACATAAACTGATTGGCCGATATTGTGAAATGAGCTCCCGTTCCTCAATTTTTGGTATCAAGACAATCACAGTATCATTCCAACCAGGAGGGATCACCTTATCATTTATAGCAGTTAGAACCTCAGCAGTCAACACATCTCCGAGGATATCCCAGCATTTTTTAAAGAAAATTGCATGTAGTCCATTTGTCCCAGGAGCTTTCATATCGCCAATTGAGAATAGAGCCTTCTTCACATCATCCGCGGTATACGGTTTCAGCAATTTCTCATTTATAATATGAGAAACTTTCGGCTCCACCTTTGTCCTAACTACCCCCAATTTTTTGGAGTTATAACCCGACATTGCCTGTGACCGTTTACCCCATTCGAGAATGGTACTGCCCTGTAACATGTGTCACAATTGTGGTAGTTTTGCGTAAAACGGTTTGTATCGCGCCGCTGCTCTCCTGCCGAAGGGGAAACTGAAGTTCACAGTCTAGGGTTTGCTCCGCGTCGAATCGAATCCGCCGTTCGCCACGGCCGTCGGGATGCAGAGGTACGGGCTGCAGCTCCGCAAGAAGCCGGCGGCGTCCTCCTCCTCGTCTCGACCGCCCCCGCCGGCGCGCCCCCTGGCGGCATTCGCCGACGACGGCGACGACGACGTCGAGGCAGACATCCTCCGCCAGTCATCCAAGAAGCGCGCCCTCCAGAAGGTAACCAGCCACCCGGATTCTCGGCCCTCCATGCCCATTCGCTGCTAGTTTTTCTTCGTTGGCTGTCGGGTTAGATGGCTGATTTGCCTTTTGCGGGGCGGTGTGCTCGCGCAGGTGGAGGAGCTTCAGAAGAAGGCGATCGAAGAGGATCCATCGGTGTTTGCCTACGATGAGGTCTACGATGATATGAAGGAGAAGGCCGCGCGCCCCAAAATGCAGGCCAAGGTTGTTCGGCAGGTAATTATCCGTCTTGATCCTGCACAATCAAAATTTAATTGATTAGATGCGCTTGATGGCTTTGTCTATGCTTAATATAATGAAATGCAGATTATTACATGCCAAAATATGGTGCTGCCCCAACTTACTTTGTGTCATGTTTTCGTCAAATTTTAAATTTTGTTATTAGGAGAATTTCCAGATATTTGATAGCCCGTTTGATCGGAACATACATCAGCCTAAGAGATATAAATGTTTGGAACATAACACTTGATTTATAGGCTAAAGTTTAAACATAGTCGAAGGCCAAACTTGGATTATAAGACTCACAGACCTTTGAGGATCTAAATACTTCTTCATATCGTAGGGAGGTAGTTGGTTATGTTAAATGTGTAATAGAGACATGTATCCAGAGGCAAGCACAAAATGTAGAAAAATATGACTACAACGAAATAGTAAAAAAAGGTGTAACCTCACTCAGTTCGAGGTACGGATGGCGCTTTCTTGTGTGTATCGACATGTCACATTGCTTGGTATCTCCTCGCTTTCAAGTCTTCATGGTGTGGTGGGTTGTTGCAAAAGCAACGCGCCACTACTAATCAGAATCAAATGATGGAGCTATAATTGACAGATATTGGGATATTCTAATCTTTTGTCTAACTCTTTACTTGTTTTCTGTTTCCATGCAATTGTTTGCAGTCAAAGTACATTGAAGCACTCAAGGAAAAAGCAGAGCAGCGTAAACGAGAACAGGACATAGTGTATGAGAGGAAGCTTCATAAAGAGAGGAGCAAGGAGGACCACCTGTTTTCGGACAAAGACAAATTTGTAACATCTGCATATAGGAAGAAACTTGAGGAGGAGAAAAAATGGCTAGAGGAAGAAAGACGGCGCCAACTTCAAGAAGAAAGGGATGATGTAAGTTTTGCACATTTGTTCACAATTGTACATGGTTCTTAGGTACTACTTATCTTCATGGTTCATTTATTTTAACGTGCACGTTTTCCGCTACTTCATTCATAAATGATATGTTATGGTATAGCCTTTAGTTAATTCTAGTACCAGAATTACGACCATGTGAGGTAGTACGGTTGGTCTGTCAAAGTACGCATGAAGGCTTGAAATAGTCTGATGGTTGTGAAGAATGATGATCAAGCTTCTAATATTAATAGTGCCGTTTGTCTGATCACGCAAGTGTGATGTGTGGCGGTATAACACTGTTGTGTTTTTGCATGCATATCAAAGTTTATGTTGCTATAAGAGTTGGAGAATGATGGGCTTTGGTACAATGGCACCTTAGATTTCTCCATTATAGAAATTCACTTCTCATTGTTTATTAATATCCCCTCATTTCTAAGGATTGCCTTTCCTGGATCATGCAAAGATGTGATATGCTGGCTTGTCTATACGTTTATCTCCTATAATCAGACCCCTTGCAAAGAAAACATATATCTAATGCCTCACAATTATTGTGTCTTCTGGCCAACTAATTTGATTTCTTATCTGTTTTTATACAGGTTACTAAAAAGAAAGACCTGAGTGATTTTTACTTTGGACTTGCTAAGAATGTTGCTTTTGGTGCACAAACGAATGATGACACAGAGCCTGCCAAACCTGAAAAGTTGGATAGTAAATTAGATGATATTCAAGCTAGCAAGTCTGATGCCGAAGGATCTGGGCGTTCTCCTAAGCGCATGAGGGAATCCAGTGCGGGATCGGAGAAAGCTCACGAAAGTAGAAGTATGGAAGAACATGCAACAACTAGATCGAAGGATTCAGCAGCTGCCAGACCTACTGAAACAGATTCCGCTGTTTCCACGACTGCTTCACAAGCTCCGCAGAATACTCAACCAGCACCAATCACAGATGAACACTACAAGAGGAGTAATGATGCACTTGCTGCTGCCAGAGAACGTGCTCTGGCTCGCAAGAGAGCGAAGGAGCAGCAACAAATATGAAGTAAGAGGCAGATAAATCTTACCATGTCATTATCGCGCTTAAGTTTTTTTCTGGTTAGAGCTATGCAATGACCGTTACATGACAGCTGTTTTCAAATCTCAGCATTTGTAGATTGATCCGCATGATGCTTTCAGCTTATATGATCCAGATATGTGTATATCAACAGGGAAACACATCCGCCATCAGAATGATTATTATTCTGCTTTGCACAATCAGGAGAGGAGAGATCAGTGAAGCCTATTGTATTTAATGATCATTAGTGCTGCCAATAAAAAGAGATGCACCTTGGCACGGGGAATAGAAGGCTGCATATATTTGTCCTCTTTCCATTTATACTATTGTAATCTGTAACCATTGGTCTGTAGACGTGTGTTCTGTAAACTGTATTGCCTCAAATCAATGCTGAGTGTTCAATGTGACGTTGAGATGACGTAGTGTCTATTTTTAGATCGTATTGCCTGTTCTTAAAGGATGGTGCATCATACATGTTAACTTTCTTCTGACTTGCAAGTTCTCAGGATACTTTGTTGTTACTAGTAGTATGCGCAATGTATTCTCGTTGTATTAGCATCTTCTTGTTTGCAAGGAATTGGTGAATTTCAACCAAATACAACCATACTAGTTTCTACTTCTCTTTTTTCAAATATAATTGAAACCAAAAGGCTTCTCAGCACAGAGAAAGTGGCAAACCGTAGACCTAGCTGTGAGCGGTTGAATTCCGTACGAATTCTCCATTGAAACTTTCAGAATCCTATTTGGAAACGTGATGATGATTAGGAAGAGAATGAGACGGCGCTGGTGCGAGCGGATAAATGTTGCTCTCAGCTGATACAGCGTACTGTCATTGCATTGCAGCCGCTAACTAACCACCCCGACAAGGAGAGCAGGGCTTTGGTTTCACCATCCACACCTCCTGCTCCTGTTCGGCTTCTCCGCACGCAAACCCAAAACCCTAGCGCCGGCAGAGATAGACATCAGAGGGAGGGCCTCGTGACCCGGAGCTCATCACAAGCTAGGTTTCCTCTCGCGGCATGGAGAGCCTCATCCTCGCCTCCTCCCCCCTCCTCGCCGCCGCCCGCCGCCCCTCGCAGCCCCTCGCCGGCTCCGCCGCCGCCCGGCGGAGGGGAGCCAGGAGGAGCCCGAGGCTCGTCGTCTTCGCCGCCGCGTCCCGTGGATCTAGGAACGGTGAGGGACGACCGCCTTGCAGCCATGTTGCCTCCGTCACGGAGTGCTACGTTTAGATGCGACCCCCCGGCTGCGCTGTTCGATTAGGTGCGAGCGGTGAACGCTTGAACGCTGTGCTGTAGGTTTTCTACGGAGTTCTATGGGACTCTTCTATCCTTGGCTAGATCCCACGGCCGAGAATTCGACGTTGTTGCGTCATCTATCCGCAGCCAAGTACTGTTTCTAGTTGTGGCAGATGAGATGACTTGAGATTGAGGATGGTTATCCTTCCGTGTTTTTGACATGCTAGTAGTTGATGAGTAGAGAATGTGCACCTTATCCATCCATGTTTCCTGTAAGCTACTAGCTGTCAAGTACAGTATGCTAGTTGCTTTGCTTTGCTTTGCCCATTTCGGTATTCTATTCTATTAGCATATCCTTTGTTCTGATTTTGTATATATTAATAAATTGCTCCCTACATCAGCTTTGGATGGATTGAACGTGAAGGGCTTCGCGAGCATTTCGTCTTCAACCAGCAGCCAGAATACATCGACGGGAACTGGTACCCTGCCTCCAGTGCCGCCTCAGTCGTCGTATTTGTGAGTCTCTTTCCTTGTTTGTTCCGTCTGCCCAGTTCTTAGATTTACTCTTGCATAACGGCGTGCTCCCAAATCTCTGCAGCGGTTCACCTGTTTTCTGGATTGGAATTGGTGTAGCATTATCCGCGGCATTTTCCCTGGTGTGAAATTCTGCTCCATGTTATGCTTTAGTTTGTTGTCTTGCATATGTTCTCTTCATAAATTGATCCTTGCTTGTTGATGTATCAGGTCTCTTCATTTGTAAAGGTGAGCTCACAGCTATTCTTTGTTTCTGCACTTCAAACAGAGTATGTTTCCTTAGTAGTTTGCACTGTGTACCTTTGCATAGTATGTCATGAGCCAGGGAGGTAAACTATTGAGCTATTTTCTGCTTGTACCTGTTCAACCAGTTCACTTTGCTATTTCGGACCTTTGTTTCTAAGCTCTTAGTTGGTTTAAGCATTGTATGTGGTCCTATAAAGGTGACAATTTATTTAACTTTGATGGCCATTCATTTCTTTTTATGTCACAGATCTTCTAGTTTTAGACTACAGTTTTCATAGCTGCTTTGCACCATTTTCCTTGAATGATATTATGATCAATCCCTTTCTGCATGGCTTTGTACGTTGCTGCATGGATTTATGTACCATGATATTCTGTTTGTGGGCTTGGTCATATACACTTAGCTGTTGCCTTTTACGCTATTTGTCGTATAGCTGCTTGTTTGGATATTAAAATAACATTTGGCTGTACGTTATCGACGTTAGTTCCCCATTCCACGTTAGTTTCCTTCCCCATTTCCTTTTTGACGTGTTGCTAATTTCTTTCAGAAAAAAGCAATGGAACAAGTATTCAAGTCAATGATGACGCAGACACCACAAAACACATTTGGCGCAAACTCGCCATTCCCATTTTCCATGCCACCGCAGGCAGGCCCCACAGCATCAAGCAGTTACCCGTACTCAGGACCAGGGAAAAATACTTCTTCGAAAGGTGCAACGGTTGATGTTTCGGCTACTGATGTGGCAGCAACAGGAACTTTCGAAGCGTCCGATGTGGCCGAAACATCAAAACCGTCAAAGAAATTTGGTATTGACCTTTCATATCCAGATTTTTTTCTCCAACTAAGTATAATGTGGAATGGGCTCCTATATGTGTCGAATTGTCTATAACATGCTGAATGTATCTCTTGATGCATTTGTTTTATATTTATGTGGTCCTTCTTGGCACCTCTTGTAGCACAAAATTAGTAAGTAGGCACACACCACCAACGTGCCTGAATATTATCATAATGGGCTTGACTGTGCTGCTTCTTTTATTATTGCTTAGCATCATTTTTGTTCAGATACTTGGCATCTGCATCTAATTGCAGTTTTGATACCGAAATGTTTGCAGCCTTCGTTGATGTTTCTCCGGAGGAATTGCAGCAGAAGGAGCTTCAATCTTCATTGGAGACAGTAGCTGTAAAGAATGATAGCACAAAAAGTGACATTAAGGAGGATACCGAGCAACAAGTAAGTTCATTCCAGAAGCTTGGTAATAGCTAATAGGCCTCATGCACTATTTGTTGTAATTAATACTTGTCTGATCATACTTAAAGGTTCCTACAAATGGAGCTGCTGCTTTTATGCCGAATGAAGATTCCTCTACCGGGCCAACTGAATCCAGTTAGTAATTGCAAATTTATCTACTTCACAAATTTAGGATTTGCTTTCTATTCCACATCAGTATATTCTTAAAGTCATGGTGTAGTATTATTTTTTTATGTTGTTTCCATGTGTGTACAAATGCATTCTAAATTTGTACAGGTATAGGTAATTGATTCTGATTATACTGTATAGGTAAGTCCGGACCTATGCTATCTATTGATACAATTGAGAAAATGATGGAAGATCCAGCTGTGCAGAAGATGGTTTACCCGTAAGTCTACGACCAACTTCAACTTTGCATCTTGTGCTCACTGTTCTAAAATATGTCTCTGTTGGTCGCTAAGGCGCTAGACACCACACTTCCTACGAAAGTTGCTAGGCACCACCTGCATAGTACCTAACGCCCTTCTAGAACACTTTGTCCATGTTTTGTCTTCATATTTCATTGCTGAGTATGTGCATTTGCTATTTGGTTGTAAGAGTTCAATAAAGTCCTGGTCATCAGTTAAATGCGTGCATATACTAATAAATAGCCTCTGGGGTGTACATGCTATATCTGCACGCTCGACCTATTATGCAGTATGCCCAGCAGAAAGAAAATTGCTTTAAGTCGCATGTAGCACCCTAGGAGCCATTGAGCCAGCTGAACCCCAATACACCTGTCCGTAGGGTCAGGACTTTTGTGTTCTGCCTTGGTGCTTGCCGCAACAAAAAGGTTCTTATCAATATACGAGTTCAAGTAGTTCTGTGTGGTGCAATCACAACAGTTGGTTTAATATGGCACAACTAATTCTCCCATCAATCTTCCTGTATCCATTTTCTGAATGATGTTGACAATGAAGTGATTCATAAGAAAATAAATAAACTTCAGGCATAACTGGTTGTGCGTAGATTAGTTCTGCATGGATGGAACTCTGTGGCTTAAATAATTATGCAACTTCCATTTGTATTTCGTTACGTTGCAATACTGGCTTGGTGAGGTGGTCATACTGGCACTGCCTCTGGTGTAGTGGCCAGCAAGTGAGCCAGTTTCAGTACTCTGAAATTTATGAATTGTTGGTATATTATAAAATTATGTGTAATGTATCTCTTTAGTATTTTTAAGCATGCTGATTTCTTCACATGCTGCAGCTACTTGCCTGAGGAGATGAGGAACCCAGATTCATTCAAGTGTATGCTCCTGTAAAATTATTTATACACTCAGTATCATAATAAGTTGGAGTTTAGTTTCTGTTTTTTGAGGATTTATCTGTTTTCATACGGTAACACATGCGAATTTATTTTCCAGGGATGCTTCAGAACCCGGCGTATCGCCAGCAACTGGAGGATATGCTGTAATACATATTACCACTTATTATATGTGAATCTGTTTCTGATTTTTCCTTTAAAATTGGAAGTCCGTCCTGGCCAAAAGTATTCAAAAAATGTAGCAGTAATCCATTTTATAGTAATATATTATTTGAACAATGATGCCATTGTCTTGTACTCCATATATTTGCTGCGCACCAGTAATGCCACTGCATGTTTATGTAACTTACGTCAGCCCATAACTCATGCTGACAATCCACGTTGTTACCTACTGTGATGGTCTATTATGCATCTTGCCTTATGGAGTTGAAGTGTAGAAATCTGTGAGCACAAGTGTGCAAGTCTTTCTAACTCTCCTATACTCATGTTTCGTGTATTCACAGAACCAACATGGGTGCATCTCCTGATCAATGGGATAATCGCATGGTTGATCACTTGAAGAATTTCGATCTTAGCAGTCCTGAAGTCAGGCAGCAGTTTGGTGAGTGAATTAACAGTTCCAGATTTACTTGGGTCCTGCTTGGAAGCTGGAACACGTTTCAGCAGGAAATTTCCATGATCTGTCAACCGATGCCTTTTCCCTTTTGAAGCTATATATATATATGTTTCACCTGCGCTACAATTCCTTTATGTTATATTGAACAATCAGTGTTCTTTTAATATCCTTATTATTTTCTTGTTCCAACTGCCTAGCATAGCTTTGGCCCATGCTCTTTGTACCCTTACTATTTTCTTGTTGTAAACACCTAGCATAGCTTTGTCACATGCTCCTACCTTTTGGGCTCTTATTATTATGCTACTTGGTAAGTCATGTAACTATGTAATTTTTTGAAAAAGTTTGAATAAAAATTCCATTCTTCCCTGAAGCAGTTTTTATTGCTTACCATGAGCCACCTTCTTAATCTTGATGTTGAATTAAAATGATTAGATGTGAATGTTAAAGCTCTTTTATCGTTTGTACAGCACAAGTTGGCATGACTCCAGAGGAAGTAGTATCAAAAATAATGGCAAACCCAGAAGTTGCTGTTGCATTTCAGAATCCGAAAATTCAAACAGCCATCATGGATGTAAGTTTCTGTGGCAACTTTTTCGGGCTGTTCATTTATTAATTTTTGTTTGTTTTATGCCACTACAAAGTTCGTTTCTCTGAAAAGTTGGCGGTGGCTTTATGTGGGACCTGGACCCAATTGTCGCTTTCGTAGTCAATGGCGTTTTTTAAATTGCAAACCTTGCAGTGATCTGTCCAGTTATCCCTAGTTATTTGATTATTCTGACATGGCATCTTTGTAATGCAGTGCTCACAGAATCCTCTGAATATTGTTAAATACCAAAACGACCAAGAGGTACATTTTAATTTCATTAACTCGTGTCATCTGCTCACATGATAACCTTATGATCAAACTCACCTGGTTCCTCTTTCACTCTCATGTCTGATGCTAGGTCATGGATGTGTTTATGAAGATATCACAAATCTTCCCCCAAATTAATGGCTAGTAGATGTACATCATGGAATTGCAGTTTTTTGATGCCCCGGCTCCAGTCTAAGTGGCTGCAGGACCCATCTGTTAACCGCCTGATGAACAGAATGGTACCCTTCCTGTCATGAAATGTGTTCAGTCATTATGCGCAAAGATGTACCTTTCATGTCTAGATTTTGAGTTGCCAATGTACATCGTATGATCTGGTGTCTCGGTTTGGTTGTAAACCATGCCTAGAGTCGGAGTAGTGAGGTAGCAAAGTTTGGGATATATATTTGCATCACCGCTCCGTAAAACTGTGTAGTTAGCGCTTGGACATTATATGGTTTTGTTGTAGGATATGAAGGTGTGGATGTAGTTCATATCAACTAAATTTTGGTACTTTGTGGTGCATAATGACAATGTATGAACATGTTGTTATGTTCTTCAGCTGTTTGGTTGGATTGTAGCCTGAGTATCATGAAGGTAGCATTTTCTTTAATTTCGCTCTCTATGTTGATTGGGAGATTTCATTTCTTAAGCGAGATCAAATGAACAGTCTCACATTTACTGGTTGAATCCTGTCCTTTTCCATCTACAAATAATTACCTATATCACCTATATCAAACTTAATGGAATCAGGATCCGGCTGTAAGGACATCCTCTAGAACCTGCTGGTGGAACATTTCATGCACATACGTAACCACTAAAAGTCACAATTTTCGCCAGGTTATGTATGTTCCCCGTTTTCCAGCTTTGTCAAGTTCTAAGAGCAAGTCCGGCAGTTCTTCTAAAATGTCTCCCCTATATGTCTATGTAGGGGACTGCCAGTTCTTCTAAAATGTCTCCCCTATATGTCTATGTAGGGGACTGCCCATAAAATAATCTCCCATAAAATATGTTCAACTCCAGCGGTTTCCCTAAAACATCTCTCATATTTAATTTTTCTTTATCTATTTTTTTAATATTTTAAAAATATTGTATAACTAAAATGTAAAATCCAACGGTTACCTCTGTAACTGCTAACTTGTAGTATCAAAAACTTGTCCATCACCAAAATCTGAAAAATAAACAAAGAACTTACGGATATCGGCATATACAATGTCAAAAAGCTTATTAATATCGGGATAGGGGAGTCTTCCACCTCCCCTACTTGTATGGGAGACGAGCGAGCAGAATCGGGGGCGCCTATAAATCAGGGGAGCGTTGAGAGAATTGTTGGGCGGTTGTTTTTGAGCTTTTTTCCCTAAAAAACGTACAGGGGAGGGTTTAAGGAAACTACTGGACTTACTCTAAGGGCAACTTTAGCAGAGACCAGAAAAGTTGTGGAACCAATATTTCCAATGGTTTTATGGGCTTGTGTCCTTTTTTTGGGACAGAACAGAGACCGTAAAGCCGCTTTGACCCGTAAACCATGTAGGCAAAATATTCTTAAAAAAAACATGTGGCAAAACCTTATGGTGTGTTTGGTAGCCCGGTTGAACTCAGATAATCTCTCCTAACCCCATTTTCATCTATTTGGTAGCCCGGTCCTCTCCGGTCAGCCATTCGCACTTGGCTCTAAAAACTACTCTAGCCCTTCCAGGAGAGAAGCAGCGATTGAGCTTCGCTCCTCAGCCCCGCCGAGCTCATACCGAAATTATCCCACGCGTGGCCCCACCAAACTGGCGCGCTCCTCGTCCCCGATCGAAACAGAGCCCCATCCCCATATCCTCTCTCTCTCTCATTCGTAGGCTGCCCCGAACGCATCGTTGCCGCACCATTTCCCGTCGAGCTTTGCCACTCTGACGCACCCAACACTACCCCGACCTTCCCGCACCGTCGCGTCACGCCGCCGCCCTGTGCCGCCCCGCGCCGACGCGCAGCGCTGCCTCGCCTCCCAACGTCATGCCGCCCAATGTCGAGCCTCCCCAACACCCAACTGCGCCCCACCACTCCACACAGCACCGCCGCCCAGCTGCTGCCGGCGAGAGGACCGCCACCCAACTATGGACTCCACATAGCTAGACTTAGCATGTATATATGGTGAGATAGCCCACCCGGACTACCAAACACACCCTTAAGACTATCAATGCACAATGGGGAAATACATCTCAATAAAATCCTGGGAGCGCAGTTTTGGCTTCAGAGCTCACATCCTCCTCGTTGAGCGAGCGACACAAATAAAACGGAATATTCTTTTTGAAAAAATCTGAAAAACTGCAAAAACAAATCCAAGTTATTTACCTATGTGCAAAGTTTCCCGATGAAATGACATTTGTGGTGCTCTGAGCTAAAAAAATCTCTGTTCTAAAAAGCCAATGAATTTGCTTTTCGCACATAAATATAGTTGAGGAGGGACCATATTAATCTTTAAACTACGTAGGTTTTTTTTTTCACAGGAAAGGGTGGCCAGCAGGTAGCAGCTGCACGACTCGATTACATCATTTGGATCATACTCGCTCCTGCAAGCCAAGTCCACGGCCCCGTTTGAGCATTCTACGACTTATATGAAACTGCACGTCTGCACCACGTGTGGTAACTGTTGCACTGCCAGCGTCATTTACTCAGATAAAACGTGATCTATCGAACCTCAAACGCTATCTACAGGAAGCAAACTTGTCCATGATTGTTTCCACGGGGACTTGACAAAAAATTGTTTTCGTCGGTGTCATCCTCCTAAATTTTCGGTGCCATTATCACCTTTAGTAAATCATTTGACATCATTGGTTTGGTTGTATGATAGCTCAGCCCCTGTTTTTCGGGACGGGCAAGGACGGAACCCTCAGCATCATTTTTTTTATAGGACGGCGGTGCATCAAACGGTATCTATATGACAAATAAAATTGTTGGCGGTTCCGAACAAACCACAGCAAGCCCACCATCCGTGTGCACTTGCAAAGGCCGCAACTGGTAAATCTCATGTAAACGACTCACCTGACGACTTGTCCACGGCTCCCTCGTCCCGCCTGGTCCATGGTACTAGCGTTATTTGTGAAACTCCGTCAAGGTAGGCAACTCCTATTTATTGCTCAAATGAGAATGTCAATTTTATCCACGGATACCCGCAGTTACCATACACATATAGACGGTAGTATCCGTATCTTGTAGGTTAAGTCAAGGGTGGGGGACGAGTATAACTTTGTATGAGTGGATATATACATACTCTACCCGTTTGCTGCATCTAGCAGAGCTGGTTGTAATCTTGTCGGATATTATTTGGTAAAGTGTGTCGTAAGCTTTTGAAACTATTAAAATTATCATCAAATTTCCATTTTAAGTTGAAATAATTATTATGTACTCGTTTATATCTATATGTTAGTATGTCATTTGACATCAGTGGTTTGGTTCTATGATAGCTCAGCCCCTGTTTTTTGGGACTGGCGGGGACGGAACCCTCAACATTTCATTTTTTTATACTACATGAAACGGTAGTAGGACAGTGGTGCATCAAACCGTATCTATATAACCGTATCTATATGAAGGATACAATCGTGGGCGGGTCCGAACAAACCACAGCCAGCTCACATCCGTGTACACTTGCGAAGACCAGCAACTGGTAAATCTCTTGTAAACAACCCACCTGACGACTTGTTCACGGCTACCTCGCCTCGGCCAGCCCACAACATTGTTTTTAAGACGCCGACAAGTGAGGCAACTCCTATTCATCGCTCAATTGAGTATGCCAATTTAATCCATGGATATCCGCAGTTACCATACGCATATAGACTGTAGTATTAGGTTAAGTCAAAGGTGGGGCAGGAGTATAACTTTGTATCAGATCAGTGGATATATACATACCCTACCCGTTTGCTACATCTAGCAGAGCTGGTTGTAACCTTGTCGGATATTATTTGGTGAAGTGTGCCTCATTTATATGTATGTGTTATTACGTTGAGATAACTTTTTGTCAAATTTGTTATCGATAAAGGTAAAATTATATATAAATTATATACTATTTGATCCACCTTGGGTTCTAAGTCGGGTCGACAACCAGGCGGAAGAAGAGGAGGAAGATGGGCCGACCCAGCGGCGTGCATTGGCGCATAGGAGCACCCGCCGAGCGAGACGTCCGCATGCCGCATGCGCGCTCCGCCGCCCGCTGGCCAGGTCGTTCGTCACCACCAACTCACCCCGGCTGCTCGGCACTACACACATTGTTTCCAATTCCCTTCCTTCTTCGTCGTGCTTGTGCAACGCGCCAACCTTTCCGGAACCCCGGTCAGGACACTAGTAGAAAACGAGCCTTTGGTTCACCCCTTTAGTCTCGGTTCATTTTTTGAACCCAGACTAAAGGGGTGAGAGCCACACCGCCGGATTTGTGAGGGACCTTTAGTCCCGGTTCGTGTTACGAACCGGGACTAAAGGTTCACCGCATGCGGCAACAGAGGCGGGCCCCAGCGTCAGAACCCTTTAGTCCCGGTTCGTAACACAAACCGGGACTGATGGTTCTGACCTTTATCAGCTTCTTCCACCCCTGCTCACTCCATTTTTCCCACCGAGCCCGAGCTCAAAATCTTTCCTCTCAATTTCTTCTCCATTTCCTCTCCCCAAGACTAGATAATCCATAATATTTTACACCATTTGGCAAGATTGAAGGCACCCCACGGTTAGCCTCTTCATCCTCTTTCCGGCATTGCTTATTTAGCTCATTTTGCTCATTTCATTTTTTTTGTGCAAGCAAGGCGTTCGATGTAATGCCTAAGTTATGATCTCATTTGTGTATATGTACAATTTGTTCTCAAACTAAAATAATAATTTATGTGTTTTAGTGTTGTGAGGAGCCTTATCGACGTCGATCGCCCGCGCCGTCCCGTCACCACCTCGGTGAGACTCTATATTTTATTTTGTTTGATTTTTAAAAACATAGCTTTTATGATTTAGATGCATAGTTACTACTTGTATAATTTTCTAACTTGTATTATATGTATAGTGTCATGCTTCTGATATCCGTCCCCGTCGGTCCTCGTCCGGTCTATGATTCGGATGTGGTATATTTTCAAAACTATTTATTTCATTCTATGTTTCTGACAATTATGGCGACCAACTTGAAATAGAATTATTTTTATCTAGGAGGTAGTTGAACCAGAAATTGAACCTGACCCTATTGTCGAGTTTTGGATAAAGAAAACAATAATTTGAAAGCAAAATTGAAAAGAAGTGAAGATCTTTATCTTCAATGCTTAGAAGATAAGATGAAATTAGAGCTCAAACTTGCCGACGTGGTCGATGGTAACGAGATCAAGATGGATGCAATGCGCTTGAAGATAAAAGGGATTAGAAAATATGCCATTAATCGGGAGGCTTGGTATCATTATGCTGTGGGTTCAGTATTTACCTTAGTTACGATTTTGATCGCATTTGTTGTTGGATTTAAATTCTTTAGATAATTTTTATATTTGTTTCAGTTAATGTATGTTTTATGAGAACTATGTATTACCGCTTGTCAATACTCTACTCTTATTTTAATGGATGACATTGTATTAATTAATTTGCTCTTACATATTATTTATGACAGTAGTGTAATAATGGGGTTCGATATACTTTTATGTAATACAGATGAACCGACAATGGATGTACGGTGACCGATGTTGTCCTGAGTTCATTGATGGCATGCATAATTTTCTCCATATGGCTGAGGCAAACAAGCCGAAGAACCGTTTTATTCGTTGTCCATGTAGTGTCTGCAAGAATATGAGTGATCACTCTACCTCAAAAGTCATTCACTCACACCTCTTGCATAATGGTTTTATGCCTGGTTATTATTGTTGGACCAAGCATGGAGAAACAGGGGTTATCATGGAAGAAAATGAAGAAGAGGAGGATAGTGACAAGTATCCTTGGTTCAGTGATACTACAATGGGAGAAGACGAAACTGAAGAAGATCCCATTATTGATGAGCCCGACGATGATCTTCGTCGGGCCATTCGTAATGCACAAATGGACTGTGGAAGTGAAAACGAAAGGTTGAAGTTGGAGCGTATGTTAGCTGATCACGCCAAATTGTTGTACCCAACTTGTCAAAATGATCAGAAAAAGCTAGGTACCACACTTGAATTGTTGCAATGGAAGGCAGAGAATGGTACTTCTGACAAGGGATTTGAAAATTTGTTAAAAATAGTTAAGAAGATGCTTCCAAAGGATAACGAATTGCCGTCTAGTACGTATGAAGCAAAGAAGGTGGTATGCCCTCTAGGATTAGAGGTGCATAAGATACACGCTTGCATTAATGACTGCATCCTCTACCGCGGTGAGCACGAAAAATTGAATGCATGTCCTGTATGCGGTGATTTGCGGTATAAGATCGGGCGAGATGACCCTGGTGATGTTGAGGGCGAGCCGCGCCCCAGGAAGAGGATTCCTGCAAAGGTGATGTGGTATGCTCCTATAATACCACGGTTGAAACGTTTGTTCAGCAATAGAGAGCATGCCAAGTTGTTGCGTTGGCACAAAGAAGATCGTAAAAAAGACTTGATGTTGAGACACCCCGCGGATGGGTCCCAGTGGAGAAAAAATTGACAGAGAGTTCCCGACATTTTCAGATGACGCAAGGAACTTAAGATTTGGCCTAAGTACAGATGGCTTAAATCCTTTTGGAGAGCAGAGCTCCAGTCACAGCACTTGGCCCGTGACTCTATGTATCTATAACCTTCCTCCTTGGCTGTGCATGAAGCGGAAGTACATTATGATGCCCGTGCTCATTCAAGGCCCGAAACAACCTGGCAACGACATTGATGTGTACCTCAGGCCATTAGTTGAACAACTTTTGCAGTTGTGGTGTGAGGAAGGTGTACGTGTGTGGGATGAGCACAAACTGGAGGAATTTGATCTACGAGCTTTGCTTTTTGTAACCATCAATGATTGGCCTGCTCTAGGCAACATTTCAGGACAGTCAAATAAGGGATACAATGCATGCGCGCACTGTTTAGCTGAGACTGATAGTATACATTTAGGTAACAAGAATGTGTACCTAGGTCATCGTCGGTTTCTTGTACCCAAGCATCCGTTAAGGAAGAAAGGCAAGCTTTACAAATGTGAGGAAGATCATCGGCCGAGGCCTACCCGCCCTTCTAGTTCTGCTATACATGATATGGTCAAGGATTTAAATGTAATCTTTGGAAAGGGTCCTGGCGGTCTCACTGTTCCGAATGACGCAAACAACCACGTACCCATGTGGAAGAAGAAATCTATATTTTGGGAGCTGCCATATTGGATAATGCTAGAGATTCACTCTGCAATCGACGTGCTGCACGTGACAAAGAACATTTGTTGCAATTTGCTAAACTTCTTGGGCGTGTATGGGAAGTCAAAAGATGGGAAGTCAAAAAAAAAAAAGTCAAAAAAAGGTATACCGAAAGGAAGGCAGACCCATCAACGTATGAGCGAAGAGATGCATCGAGACGTACTCATTCAGAGAATCAGCCAGGTCCTGCAAGCTACGCTCTTACTAAAGAAGACAAGAAAATATTTTTTGAGTGCCTTCGCAGTATGAAGGTTCCATATGGCTTCTCATCAAATATAAAAGGAATAATAAACATGGCAAAGCAAAAATTTCAGAATCTAAAGTCTCATGACTGTCACGTGATTATGACACAATTACTTCCGGTTGCATTGAGAGGGCTTCTACCGGAAAATGTTCGAGAACCCATTGTGAAGCTATGTGCATTTCTCAATGCAATTTCTCAGAAGGTCATCAATCCACTAACTCTAAAAAATTTAGAGAAGGGTGTGGTCCAATGTCTTGTCAGCTTCGAGTTGGTGTTCCCACCAACCTTTTTCAATATTATGGCGCACCTTGTAGTCCACCTAGTCGAAGAGATTTCTGTTCTCGGTCCTGTATTTTTACACAACATGTTCCCCTTTGAGAGGTTCATGGGAGTCTTAAAAAAATATGTGCATAACCGGGCTAGGCCAGAAGGAAGCATCGTCAAGGGTTATGGAACAGAGGAGGTCATTGAGTTTTGTGTAGATTTTATTCCTGATCTGAAGCCGATCGGTGTTCCTGAATCACATCATGAGGGGAGACTGCATGGAAAAGGCACCCTAGGAAAGAAAGCAACAATATGTCAATACGGGGATTCTTTCACTCAAGCACACGACACCGTTCTACATAATTCCAGTTTGGTGGGTCCGTATGTCGAGGAACACAAGAATGTTTTACGCTCCAAATACCCGCAGAAATCTGAAGATTGTATTGATGGAGAACACATGAAGACTTTCAGCAGTTGGTTAAAAAGACGTCTCATTAATGACACCAATGTTGAAGAACAACTATACTTGTTGGCCACATCACCAGCTTCAACTATATTGACTTTTCAAGGGTACGAGATAAATGGAAATATATTTTACACAGCCAAACAAGATAAAAAGAGCACCAACTAAAACAGTGGAGTACGCTTTGATGCAACAAACTGCAACGGGACAAAGGACACATATTATGGTTACATAGAGGAGATATGGGAACTTGACTATGGACCTACTTTTAAGGTCCCTTTGTTCAAGTGCAAATGGTTCAACCTACGAGGCGGGGTAGAGGTAGACCCACGATACGGAATGACTACAGTGGATCTCAACAATCTTTCGTACGAGAACGAACCATTCGTCCTAGCCAGTGAAGTTGCTCAGGTTTTCTATGTGAAAGACATGTCTACCCTACCGAAAAAAAGAAAAGATAAGCAAGCGAGTACATCATACGATGAGCCAAAGCGCCACATAGTTCTTTCAGGGAAAAGAGTCATTGTGGGAGTGGAGGACAAGACAGACATGTCAGAAGATTACGATAAGTTTCATGACATTCCGCCCTTCAAAGTCAACACTGATCCAAGTATCAAGTTAAATGAAGAAGATTGTCCGTGGTTACGGCGTAATCAGAAGAACAAGTAAACACTAGAGAGGGATATTATTGTTGATGTGTAATATCCGAATGTTTTGTATCAGAAGAACAAGTGAACTGAAGTATTTTGTAGATGCATGGAACAAAACACACGATTTCACCTGCATACAGCCCAACGGTGGCTCGTGAGTGCCTGCATATGAAATGCACCGTTGGGCGTATGCAGGGAATCCGAATGCTTTGTATTCTGTCGATGAAGTAGAATGAGGAGACAATGACTGCCGAACATGTTCAAGAGGGGGCTATATATAGGGTCATGTGACTCACGAACTGGTCATGATAGTGCCCATCCAACAGCTCAGAATCCCTCACAAGAAACACATCTTCATCCAACGGCTTACAAGTGCTTTAAAGAAACACACGATCCATGTGCTTCTTTAGTCCCGGTTGGTGTTACCAACCGAGACTAAAGAAGCACATGGATCGTGTGTTTCTTTCTAGCGCTTGTGAGACGTTGGATCTGAGGTGTGTTTCTTTTGAGAGATTCTGAGCTGTTGGATCAACAATATCACGACCACTCCGTTACCAACCGGGACTAAAGAAGCACACGTACCTTATATATAGCCCCCCTCCCGGACATGTTCAACACTCAGTGTCTACTCATTATTATTCATTTTGGCAGCACACGGGTAGCAGAGAGCACTCAGTGAAGGCTGAAGGTGAACCCTCCCCTCGACAGAGGCATCTTTGGGCAACCAACGGCAAGACGTCTCTGATGATCTGCGACCATTCCAAACGGTTGCAGATCATCAGAGATGTTTTGTCGGACGGTTGTAGATCATCAGAGATGTCTTGCCACGGTCATTTAGCTTGGCTTGAAATGACCATAACTTGGTCATTTGGCTTGAAACTTCTAGATGTTCATACATGATAGACCTTTTTGTGAATATTTTTTTTGCAAATGTTGGCAAAAATCAAGTTTATCATTTTTCATAGCAACTAGTACACATATAAGGATCCCATGCCAAATGATTTGATTTTTTGAGGTGTTTATCACTTTATTACATTTTTTCTTAAAAACGATCAAAACGGTCGCTACGACTAATCATCGGAAGAGGTGATATTTTCTAGAACTATCAATGTTTCTGTGATATAACCACTAGTTGTGTACCTTAAAATGATTTTTCCAAAAGTTTCAGACCAAACTATCAAATAGTTGTAGTTCAAATTTGAATTACTTTCGATAAATCAACATAATCTCAATTAACTAGGGAAAATTAGCTATAATTCAAAGAAAAAACTCAAACTTGGGGATCATCCATCATATGTGCACCACTCTTAGTGAAAAATAGTTGGGTGCCATTTGGAATCATATTTACTGTACTTACTTCACAAAAAACCTTATTTTTTGCAATTAAAAAAAGGAAAATGATATTTATGAAAATATTTTGAAGAATACCTTTGGCAAGGTTGTTTAATATACCAATATGCACCTATGTGTGGAGTATGAGATCTTTATCACAAACTATGTCGTCAAAATGACCATAACTTGGTCATTTGGCTTGAAACTTATAGATGTTCATACATGATAGACCTTTTTGTGAATACTTTTTTTGCAAATGTTGGCAAAAATCAAGTTTAACATTTTCTATAGCAACTAGTACACATATAAGGATCCCTTGTCAAAGGATTTGATTTTTTGAGGTGTTTATCACTTTATTACATTTTTTCTTAAAAACGATCAAAACGGTCGCTACGACTAATCATCGGAAGAGGTGATATTTTCTAGAACTATCAATGTTTCTGTGATATAACCACTAGTTGTGTACCTTAAAATGATTTTTCCAAAAGTTTCAGACCAAACTATCAAATAGTTGTAGTTCAAATTTGAATTACTTTCGATAAATCAACATAAACTCAATTAACTAGGGAAAATTAGTTATAATTCAAAGAAAAAACTCAAACTTGTGGATCATCCATCATATGTGCACCACTCTTAGTGAAAAATAGTTGGGTGCCATTTGGAATCATATTTACTGTACTTACTTCACAAAAAACCTTATTTTTTGCACTTAAAAAAAGGAAAATGATATTTATGAAAATATTTTGAAGAATCCCTTTGGCAAGGTTGTTTAATATACCAATATGCACCTATGTGTGGAGTATTAGATCTTTATCACAAACTATGTCGTCGAAATGACCATAAATTGGTCATTTGGCTTGAAACTTCTAGATGTTCATACATGATAGACCTTTTTGTGAATACTTTTTTTGCAAATGTTGGCAAAAATCAAGTTTATAATTTTTCATAGCAACTAGTACACATATAAGGATCCCTTGCCAAAGGATTTGATTTTTTGAGGTGTTTATCACTTTATTACATTTTTTCTTAAAAACGATCAAAACGGTCGCTACGACTAATCATCGGAAAAGGTGATATTTTCTAGAACTATCAATATTTCTGTGATATAACCACTAGTTGTGTACCTTAAAATGATTTTTCCAAAAGTTTCAGACCAAACTATCAAATAGGTGTAGTTCAAATTTGAATTAATTTCGATAAATCAACATAAACTCAATTAACTAGGGAAAATTAGCTATAGTTCAAAGAAAAAACTCAAAATTGGGGATCATCCATCATATGTGCACCACTCTTAGTGAAAAATAGTTGGGTGCCATTTGGAATCATATTTACTGTACTTACTTCACCATTTGGAATCATATTTTAAAAATGGAAAATGATATTAAAAAAACTAGAAACAAAAAAAAGGAAAATGAAAGAATAAACTAGAAACCAAAAAATTAAAAAAAAGTAAACCAAAGTATATAAAAGAAAATAGAAACAAAAACTAGGAAAAAGAAAAAGAAACCAAAGTATTTAAAAGGAAACAAAAACCTGTAAAAAGAAAAACAAAAAAAAACAAGGGTGTTTAGTCGCGGTTGGTGGCTTGAACCGCGACTAAAGACCCTTTAGTCCCGGTTCCTGTCACGAACCGCGACTAAAGGCCTGTTTCGCAGCGTTTAGGCAGGTCGCGGCAGAAAAAAGCACAAGTCTCCTCCCCCAAATCCCAAATCCACGCGCGCGCTCCTCCGGCGAAGCTCTGCTCCGGCCGTTGCCGCCCCGCCGCCGCGCTGCTCCGTCCGCCGCTGCGCTCCTCCCCGCCGCCGCGCTGCTCCGTCGTTTGTCGTGCTCCTTGCCGTCTGCCGCTCCGCCGCGCCCCGCTGCTCCCCGCAGAAACCCTAGCTAGGGTTATCCGCCGCTGCGTTGCCGCGTCGCCGCGTCGTCTTCTCCGCACCACGAGGAGGCCTCTGCACACCACGCCGCCGTCCAGCGCCGGTATGCCTCGTCCCCTCCCTCCCTCGACCTCCCTAGCTAGTTCCCACGCCGCCGTCCGCGGCGAGCAGCCCGGCCGCTAGTGCGGCGAATACGTCCGCGGCGAGCACGGCCACGCGAGCAGCCCGGCGTCCAGCGCGGCGAGAAGCGCGGCTTCGGCTTCCAGGGCGGCGAGCAGTCCGGCCTTAGGCGCGGCGAGTAGTCCGGCCTCCAGTACGGAAGCGCGGCCGTTTCGTCAGTAGTTAGCCGTTTTCAGATAAGTGTCACTAGACACGTTCAGTTTCGTCAGTAGTTAGCCGTTTTCTGTTAGCAGATAATTCTCGCCAATTGGTTGCGTTTTGTGCGCCTTGGCTTAGTCGTAGTAGGCCCAGCACAAAGCTCGGATCATGGGGATGGACGTGGTCAGTAGTGGAGCATGTTGCTCGGGAACGATCATGTACTCTTGGTGAATAAAAGGGTAAAACAGAAAAGCTGCAGAAGTTAAGCGTAGCACAAAAATTCAGTGTCTCTTTGTTCATCTTGCTATCTATCTCTCTCGTCTCCTCTCGTTCGAGTTCGATTCTGAGGGAAACAGCTAGCTCAGAAAGATTTCTATTAGACTTGTGGATTTAACTTTTAGCCCGGAAAAGATGTGATTCATCATTAGTTTAGAGCTTTTACCACCTAGATTTATCAATTAAGATTCTTTACCTAATATACACATATAATAATTAGTCACAATACAAAGAAAAAACATGTATATTTGAGAATGTTATAGGTCTTTTTCATGGTGCAACTTTAAGAAAATTGTTCAACGCTGCATTATTAATTGTATTTAGAAAAAGCTATTATTTGCATGTTTTATCTGCAGGGCAAAATTAGGAAATAAGATAATGTCGCCGTCCATCTTCTACCCAATGTGGCTTTAACTTTGTGCCTAGTTATGCCAATAGCATTCTTTCCTTCTTACTATTACCTCTATTCATAATTTATCCTGTGTTTAGTCAAAGGAAAACATAATTAGGCACTGCTAGAGAATCTAAGTCAAACAACTAGTAATGTAAATTTTTAATGCATACTTTGAAATACTATCATGGTGTTAGAATTATTCATACACGTATGATAATTTATTTAAACTTTTCAACTTAATCTTTTTATTACATATCATCTGTCATTTCAATACTGTATTATAATGTAAAACCTATCAATATTTACTGAATCATTTAATGTATTTTACCTAAACAACTGTCAAAATTTTAATGCGGCATACCCATTAGTAAAATCCTAGATCCGTCACTGGTTCATGCACTGATTTTGCTAAGGGCTAGGTGTTTGCAAGTCTCTACAGTTTTTTGCTAGTGTTAGTTCATGCATTAGGGTTTGAATGTTTTCGTGCTGATGATGATTAGGCCCTCCACAGCGTGTGGTTTCATCGGTGCCCAAACAACTTCTTAGACATTGGGCACCGGTGCCCTCCATTGCCCAAGAGGTGCCCAAGGAATTGGCTAGCGATACATTGTCTACTGTTTTTTGCTAGAGCTGATATACAATTCATTATACAGTTGTTTTGATTGATATACAATTCATTATACAACTTGCAGGAGGTCCTTGCTGCTCGGGTGTGTCCACGGCTTGCAGGAGGTCTTGCTTCTCGCTGCCAAGACGAACCTTGTATGATGAATTTGCCATTTGTTCTCACTCTTGGCTAGATTGATTGCTACATTCCTGATGTTTCAGTCCATGTCGAGTGTTTATCTTTGTTTTGTAAATTGAGATGATTGTAAATGTGTTAGATATGAAATTCTAATATATGATCCATATATATATTATGTTGTGTTAGATATGCAAATTGAGATGATTTTAAATGTGTACGAAAAAAGATGATTTTGTGTTAGATATGTAAAATTCTAAAATATGATTCATATATTGTTTTGTGTTAGATATGCAAGATGGGCACTACACTGTTTTTCTTCGCTGCCACCTTGTTGTGCTATATGATCCATACTCGTTGCGATTATTGTACTTGTATATGTTTTTCAGATGAATAAATGTAAACTTGATTATAATGCCCGAGCTATGGATTGCAGGTACATTTGAGCTATGGAGCACTTGCGAGACGAGCAGATATAATAAGCACAATTTCAACGAGACGAAGAGATGGAAGACCAAATGGAACAACTTATTTTTAATGATGCCCGAGCTGGAGGAGATGTAGATGATTATGAATTCGAACAATTTTTGAACGACTTTGGAATCGAGTCACAAGACTTTGATGTGGTGATAACAAACTCCGGCGGAGAGGTGTATATGTGTTTATAATAAATATGGCGATATGTTGTTGTTAACTACATGCATTAATTGATTTGTGTTGTATTTATTAACGACTCATTTTTCTTTTAGCCATCCGGATCAAGCAAATCTGCGAAAAAACAGCCACCAGGTGCTCCTCGAGGCAAGGCAAAAAGAATGACGAGCGAGGATCCAAAGTTACCGATTGAGGAAATTGCTGATTCCGGCGAACCGCTCGAACCAAAACAGAACCGCAACAAATTTATAAGTCAAGCTGGAGTTATTGTTAGGGACATGATCCCAATCAGCATACGCGAATGGAATAAGCCGGCGGTCGCAGATGTGGACGACCCATGTTATGTCCACCAAGTTCTTAAGGATTTGCTCAATAACACGTTGTTGTCACATTTCACCCTCCCGCCAGATCTCTCTAAAGTGAAGAAGGACAACCTCAAGAAGTGGACTCTTATTAAGACGGCGGAACAATTCCGAAACTGGAAGAAAAAGTTATGGAATCAATATGTAGAAACAAAAGAAGTGCCAGATTTCAGTGGAGCACAAGGGAAGAAGTTAGAATCTGAATGGGCGGCGTTTAAGGCGTATAGGGAATCACCTATGGCTGTGGCCCGATCGACGATAAATAAATTGAATGCTGGGCTGAAGGAACACCACCACCATACATTGGGGACAGGTGGCTACAAGAGCGCCATTCCTAAGTGGTTAGCCTATGAAGAAAAACTGCTTCAATCGGGGGTCCGCCCACAGACACTTGACTGGCCCGAGAGGTCAAAATTCTGGTTGTTCGCGCATGGGTCAATGTTGGACCCTAAAACCGGAGAGATTGTTGGAAGGGGAAAATGGAAGGTTCTCGTTAATCGAATAAAAAAGAAGCTTGAAGCAGCAATTGATGATGTTCGCAATGGTGTGTTCAAACCCGATAGAGAGGATGACGAGCTGACACGGGCCCTGGGGAATCCTGAACATGTTGGACGAGCACGAGGCTTTCCTGGCGGTGCTACGTTTAAGATTGCGTGGCCGGAATCCGCTCACACTTATAGAAGCCGTAGCAGAGGTAAGAAGAAGGAGGCCGACCGGATATTACAATTGGAACGTGAAATGAAGGAGCAACGGGCGGAAATAAAAGCATTGAAGGAGCAAAGAACGGAACCTCAGGAGCGGCACCAATTAGACCATGAAGCACATGCCGCCCCATCTCAGCGTAGAAGCAGCGTTGGTTCCACGCGTCAGGTCGACGTTGGTGCCTACCCAGTGGATGACATCACAGAGCCTACAGGTTGTGAGCTACATATAGCAATGAGAAACATAACTTTGAAGGTGGTGGGGCAAGCTTTAGTAATTCAACCTGGAGAACTCTACCATTGTGGTCAAATTCCAGATGGCTACGCTCGTGTCGGGGTGGACGAAATTATGTCGGGATTTGAATTCTTGGAACTTGAGTTACCTGGAGGTGACGAGGAGAAAACGTTGGCAGACGTCAAGCATGCCTTCGCCCTATGGCCCAAGAAATACATCGTCCTTTCAGAACAAGCAAAGTCCACTCCTCGTTCTAGGAGTCCAGCTCACCAGCCAAGTCCACTCTTCCTCGATAGGGATCAAAGACGGATTCCATCTCCACCCCAACAGCAAAGCCCACACCTCCCCGATAGGGACCCCAGCCCGAGTCCATCTCTAGCTCAACAGCAAAGCCAACCGCCCCCCGAGAGGGTTCCTAGCGCGAGGCCATCGCAGTCTGTGCCAGTCCGCCAGAATGTTAAGTCGCTCTCGAGTAGGCGCCGGTCTGGTTCTCCTGTTAGGAAGAAACCTAGAAAGCAGAAAACACCGCCGCCTACTCCAAAGTTACCTTGGGAGAGAACCGTCGAGGAAAACGATATCGCATGCAAAGAACATACGAATGCCTGGCTTGTTGGCGTGAAACAGAAAGCGTTAGCGAAACAATTGCCTCCTGCAAAATTTACTGCCGGAATTCCTCATGAAAAAATTGACCGTTGCATCGATGCCCTATACAACCCCCCACCATCGCCGCCAACAGACTATGATCGCAACATTGGTAAGTCATATGACGAAGAGATGGATGATCGATCGAAAAAAGGGAAACAAGTTGCCCAACTCGGAGAACAAGACGCACAGTCGCCCCCCCCCCCCCCCCCCCCCCCCCCCCGCTCAAGGTGCTTGATGACAGAGTTCTCAAAAACATCAATGTGCGGGAGCTGGTATATTCGGGAGATGATATCCCCTTCGTGGATGTTGTTCGTACTTATGTTCACGGGGAGAATTTTGTTGACGGCGACTTACCCACAAGAATGCGTCAATTTCAAGCCTGGTACAAGGATACCGTAAAGGAGACGAATAAAGACGCTCTCATGATGGCAGTTAAGGAAGAGCATTATTTCCAAGAATACTCCGTTGTCCTTTACTTCGCCGAAAATCTTTCGGTTATACAATCTCCGGGCCCTCGACAAAAACATCATAAGTTCCTATTGTCTGTAAGTCATCTATTCCTGTAATTTAATGTTTTAATTAGCTCTACTCGTTCATTGTCTGTGATAATCCTCTCTATAATATTTTGTGTGCTTTATTACGCAGAATGAAGGTGCTCGAATGCAAGAAGAAGAAAATCAACCATATTGGGTTCATTGACCCCTCTATAATGCATGAAGATAACATAATTGATCCAATACTTAACAAGGATACACCAGGGAATTTGCTAATGTTTTTCAAGCGACAAGCTTACAAAAAATATATATTATGACCTTACAACTTCAAGTGAGTATTACTGCTTATTACACATTCTATTTTTCTCACCCGATGTTAAGTTTAATTGATTAGTTATGCATGACTATTTATAAACGTGCGCAGCTTCCACTACATTCTTATCGTTATTGATTTGCGGAAAGGAGAAATTGTTGTCCTTGACTCGTTAAGAAGATGCCCTAAACAATACAAGACCTGTTTTGATTTGGTGGCAAGGTACTTTCTTTTCTTATCGCCTCTTTCGTTCATTTCCTAATATCAAGGAATTTATGACTCATTCATTCATTTTCTTGTCATGCAGCGTTTGGAAAATGTTCCTCGCGGAACATCCGAACAGTGGATGGCCAGAGAAACTGCGCTGACGTACTAACGATGTAAGTAGTACTATAACTAGGCCCATGCACCATTATCATACTTTATTATTATTTGATTAAATTTTATTCTTCTATAGACTTGCCTTAAACAACCAATAGGGACTGATCTATGTTGATTCTTCGTTTGCGAGTACATGCACACTGTGGTCAACGAGAGTTTGAAAAGCAAAAGAAGTATCGAAGTACGTAAAGCTCTAGTCACAACATTATTTTTGTATCATCAATCGTGATGAGTTTTATTCATTTCATATCTCATGTATTCATTGTGATATCATTTTTTTACAGTTGGCAAGAAAGCGCAACGAGTTACCAATAAAGACCCGCTTCAGGGCAATTGCAGAGGAGTTGACGGGATTTTACCTCACCGATGTCATACCGGAGACCAGAGAGTACCACTATTTTGACTAGTGCGGACATGTAATATATAGTGATCTCCATGTAACAAAATATTTCTAAGTCTCTGGAACCGGGAAACGTGATATTCATGTACCACGCGTACTTAAATGTGTATGTGTTATCAACACATGATCTTCATGTAATTATATATATGCATGATGCAACTTCATCTAGGTTCGTATAATAATTTATACGTGTTTTTCGCCCATCGAAGCCGTAGCATCCGAAACCCCTACCCCCGACGCATCGACATGGTACCATCCAAAACCCCTACCATCACACATCGACTATAGTATCGACGTGGTACCATCCGAAACCCCCTACCGTCACGCATCGACGTGGTACCATCCGAAACCCCTGCCCAGAAAACCGGTAGAAATAAAAAAAAGTAAATCCTGAAATGAAAAAAAGCAAAACCCTGAAATGTAAAAAAATAAGAACCCTAGTCCCGGTTCGTAACTAAAGGGTTCGCCCCCGCACGCCCTGCCGCGGCCACGTGCGCTGCGCTCATTGGGGGAGCTCCGGTCCCGGTTCATATTAAACCGAAACCAAAGGGTCAGGGGCTCTAGTCCGGGACTAGAGCCTGTCTAGAACCGGGACTAGTGCCCCTTTTTCCACTAGTGGACTCATACGAGGCTACTCCGGTCGGTCGTACGAATACATCGGAAGCCACCCTGAAGCAGGCGAAAGAACGCACGAGGTCCACGGATGTTTTGCTTAATTACTCCCCAAACACAGACAATTAAGCTACTACTACTTCGAATACTTGTCTCATCGAGTCCTTGGTGCTTGCTAGCTCACTGCTATAATGCTAGGTCTGCCGAATTCAGCTCGATTTCCTGCGATCTGTTCAAACTCTCTTCTTCTTCTTTGACCAACACTAAAATCCAGTCCGTGAAAACCCTGATCAACTAGCCTGAAAATCCAAGGTGCAGAAAGAGAAAGGAGAAGGTTGTCACCATGCTGTTCAACACAACGTACGGGGAGTGTTCAATTGGCAGGACATTTTGTGCTGTCTGCACACGAGCAATCCAGCAGTAAGAACAGCACATATATCTGCTAAACCCTAACCGTCGGTTTTCTGATGCGAAGACGCGCATCATTTCAAGCACCAGTCAATAGGGTCGAACTTGTTCCGAAAAGTCTTGCAAAAACCACTAGCCAGCACTATCGTAGAATATGTTCGTAGAATGAGCTTAGCTCCTATTTTATGCTTAAAAGAGGCTTCTGCTGTTAAGCTGTTCCCTTCATGAACCACCAACTCCTTACAGTACAACGACAGTACGTACCACTTTCTCTCCCTTTTGTTGCTTTTAAATAGATGGATTCTGGTAATGATTATTCCTAGGAAAATTGGTGGTGGAAGGTTGACGTCTGGCTGCTTCGTCGCATTCGCAGCCAAGGACCTATTAGCTGTTTTATGGTTTCTAAAACCTAGTGTAAAGTAAGTATGAACTCCAGAATACATAAGTTTGGGTTTGACTATTGCGAATATATTTTGTAGGCCCGTCAGCAAACAATTCGGTGACGGCGACTTTATTGTAGGCGCTATGAACTTGTCAATGCACAATATACTACGAAATGAGGTCAGCAGAATTCAACTTCCACTACAAGATTCAGGGTAGCCTGATTGCTCTCGCACTGACATTGGCAAGCAAATGGCAGTCCAAATGTGCAAAAATTCAGTCGTGTGATATTTTCAAAGCAAGATGTGGGCTATTTTTCGTTCTGTTCACATGCATGGACTGATGTACACCGATTGAATGCAAGTCCTTCAGATGTGAGAAAATACACAAGCTAAAAGTTGAGTTGAGATTTCCTTTTCCCCAAAGAAGCTCTGAACTTTATTGTAGATGCGGTGAATTTGTCAATGTGCAGTACGCTAAGATATATGGTCAACGGAATTCAACTTCCACTACAAGATTCAGAGTAGCCTGATTGCTCTCCTCGCACTGACATTGGTAACCAAATGGTAACCGAAATGTGCAAAAGTTCAGGCTTGTTCACATGGACTGGTGTACACCGATTAACCGCAAGAACTTTGGAATTCCACGAATTCAGAAGAAATGCTTATCAGTCTGAAATACTATGTAGAAAGCTAAAAGTTAAGGTGAGATTTCTTTTTTCCTAGAGAAGCTCTGAACGTTTCCTTAAAATGAGCAGGTAAAACAGGTTTCGGCCCAGACGTGCAGATTGATCTACCACCACTTGGTCTACTTGCATATAAGAAATTAAACAGGAAAGGTCTACGCTGGAAAGGTGCACCAGGCAGCATTTCGTGTTCATATTATTACACACGCTACTCCCCACTCTTCGTGCAAGCAGCCAGGGTTAAACAGACAACAGTACAATATCAGATCTCCTGCACCAAACCGACTATTCACTCATTGACATTATAAACACCGTGCCGGTTAGGAAACATGCAGGTAATTAAGCCAGAACGAAACAAAGGAGGGAAGATGAACCAAGATCTTTTAAGAAAGACGAGAAACTAATGCAAGATAGAATTCGGAGGGAGCTATCGATCATTACCAGTTGCAAGCATCCAGTTGTATTCTACTAGTGTAGTAAAAGGTGGTTCCTTGGCCAGTAAGATCCCAAACGCAACTCAAACACATACCAGCAGAACGAGTGGCTGTATAAACTGCCGTAGTCTTCTGTTCTACCCACAGTCTACTTCGCGTAGAAAGATGTATACATGGGAAGTCTGTCCGCAGGAACGTCTCCAAGAGGATGGAAAGAGGCAGTATCGTTTTCATCTACTGCATCTTGGACGTCGTCGCCGGAACGGGCACCGGAGACCGGCCTTCGTTTCGGCCGGTTCTTCGGTCAGAGCCTACGTGCGAGTACGTACTTACGTTGGTGGTCAGCGCGCGAGTCCAGATTCCTGAAACCGCGTACTGAAGAAGAAGCTGTCTTATGGCATCTTCGCCTTTGTTTTATACGGCGACTGAATCCAAGGTTTCATAAGCGAATCCTAGAGCCATGCATGAAACCCTGGTTTGGCTCGTAGGTGCCATCGTACAGCTAAACAAAACTAAGCAGATAACCAACGCAGTGATTGCACAACTACGTGCAAACCTATCAACCATATCACCGTTAATTGTGCTTTATGATTCGCGCTAGTCAGAAGACTTTTGACGGTGCAAACCCATCAAACATCATCATCGTTGGTCCAGCAACTTTCGACGGTGACGATGGTTAATGGTTTCGCATGTAGTTGTGGAGTTGAATTTTCGATAGATAACCTGGCTTGCAACGATGAAGATATATATCTGGCAACACGAATATGCTAGGGGTAAATCGTGTACCTCCTATCCGATCCCCTGGTGGATCATATTATTCAGATAGTACGTACACGAATTGTGTCTACATGTGGAAAGTAACTCGTGTTCTTCTCACGTCGTCTCGCTTTCTGGAAAACAACCGGTCGATTCTCTTTTCTGTAGCGAGGGAGACGACTCGGAGGAGCACGATGAACATATCATTTTCTCCCACTTCGCACGCAGGATATTAGTCGAAATTTGGACTCTGGACACATTGCTGCCTTGCTGGAGCCACACGTGCAGAATTACATATGGATTGTTGTTTCACACGGTAAGGAGCTAGGGCAGATCATGAGATGATTATCTTCCTTCAGTATCACATGAGTGCAACAGTCAACAGTGGCTATGACGGCATGACCATGTTCTTATGCATACATGACGAGTGCTAGCAGTAGTCTAGAGGTGGTGGTCAAATTGATCATTAAAGCCGCGATGATCATGAGATGGAAAATGACAACAATTTTTTTTTTCTAGAGTACCAGCAAGAGTACGGCCTATCACAACAAGTGAAACCGGTAACTACAACATGTCTATGTGTGGATCAGTGGATATATCATAAAAATTTATTTCATCAAATCACTAACATATGTGAATGTATTATGAGATAGAAGAACGCTGATAGTACATTGTACATCTCTTTTTAAACAAGGCAAGGTATTTTCCATTTAATTGATAAAGAACAATATAATTGACCAGTTTTTTATAAAATAAGTACTCGAAAACATATTCAACACGACGTTACACACCGCCCTGAGGCTGCCATTACTAGAGCCAACGACACTTCCACCCAAGTGGCAAGAGACGACACTCAACAACTCAAAAGCTTTCGGAGCGGCCGCTCCGGTTGTCGAAACCTCTGCAACACACATATATAGGTCCAAGGACCACACCCCAACAACGCCAACAACTCTGCCGCCCAAGTGACCGAAGTCGACACCTAGCACAAAGATGGATTACTAGAGACGCCACTCTAATGTCAACATCGGCCCTGAGGCCGAGCACACGATTAGTCGGCGGTAAAGTACAACACATGACAAGGCACAAAGTGACGAAGAATAGAACCACGAGGGCGACACTCCAAAGATTGATACATCAATGATACGACCGACGTCCGCTATGCCCTAGACAAAACATAGGTTTTTACCCGGAGAGCTCGAGACTCAAACAACAAGGGCGCATAAGGGGCCCCTCAACTCTGTCGGCCGAGACACGAAATTCCCAATGCCGACTAGGCCATCCACCAGTGTCCCATTCGAAGCATATGCTAGAGCACTACGCCCTAAACGCTCGGGATGCGCCACCTCAGCGGAGTTGCAATAACCACCATCAAGACGCCTCCTTCACCATGCCCTCACTCCCACGCACCCCGCATGCAAAATGACGCCGCATGAGCCTCTGCACCACATGCCACGGGATCGCCACTGCGGGGTCCGTAGCATTCGACCGACACTGGTTAGCGTAGAGAAGAAGACCTCATCGCCGCCGGCCCACATGGGCTTTCCCCCGGTGGAGTCTACTAGCAACTTTGAGGGAAGGCGTCGGAAGAGGTGCCACCAGTCAGGCATGGTTACCGCCGCCCGTGTCGTCCTAGTTAGGGAGTGACACACATAATTCAACTACTATATCACTAAATCTGTAATAAGTTACCCCTTGGCCAAACACATACACACAAACAAATGAGCCACAAGCAACACGAATTATAATATGTTTTTCTCCATTATTTACTCGTTCATCAAAAAAGAAAAGGGAGGGAACGAAAGGGACTTCAACCTTTAAACCTCCTCCTTCCCTCGCTCCCTGTTTTCTCTTCCCTTCGCCCCCTCACCACCACCACGCGACAATGGTCTACACAATCTCCTCCCCTTCTCCTGCAGGTCCTCCCCCAACCTCCCCTCAACCCAATGTCTCCCAACTTCTCTCGCTCACCTCTAACCCTGCTAGCGCTCCTCCTCTGCCTCGCATCCGGAGCCGCCGCCTCCTCCTCCTTCCCCCTCCCTACCATCGCCATCGCCACCGTCGGCACGAACACCACCACGACGGACTACATCGCCTGCGGCATCGTACCAAACGGTACGGGCTACCAGCTCTCCTGCGCCAGCGTCTCCAACCGCTCCGCTAGCCCCCGCGATTACGACGGATATGGCGGCGGCACTACCACGCCGTTCTCGGCCGTCGTCGCCGGCGATGGATACCTCTGCTCCGTCGGACCGACTTCGTCGCCACCGGTGTCCATGCGCTGGTGGGATTTCAATGCTAGCGATGACGAGCCGTCCAAGAGGGTGTACAGAGGAGCGGCGCTGTCCGCGGTGGCGGGCGGCGGGGAGTACGTGTGCGGCCTCGTGGATAGCAAGATCAGGTGCTGGAGGTGGGCACGGGGAGCCTTGCCGGAAGATGTGTGTTTCTCGGCGATCGCGGTGGGCGGCGGGTTCGTCTGTGGGCTGGTCGTCGGGACAGGGGAGGTGAAGTGTTACGGAGATGGGGACGCGGTGGGGCGTGAGCCCAGGGGCAGGTACATGCTGCTCGCCGCCGGTGAGAGGCATGCGTGCGCGGTGGACGACGGAGGGAGGCTGGGGTGCTGGGGAGAGGCGGCGGCCGTCGCGGTCGCGGCACCGCCGAGGATGATTCGCGCGGTGTCGACGGTGGCGGTGGGCGACGCGATGACGTGCGTGTTGTGGGGCAACTGGACGGCCTCCTGCTGGCCAGAGGAGGTGCCGCCGGAGCTGGCGCAGCACCAGTTCGTGGCGCTGGAGGCGAAGGGGAAGGTGGTGTGCGGGGTGCTCATGTCCGACTACGCGCTCGTGTGCTGGGGCGGAGGCGTCGCGACCGGGGTGAGCAAGGTGTTCGACAAGGTCCTGCCGGGTCCGTGCGCGCCGTCGAACTCGTGCACGTGCGGCGTCTGGTCGGGCTCCGGTCCGCTCTGCGGCGGCGGCGAAGCGGCCATCTGCTACCCCTGCGGCTACACTCCTCCCCTGATGGCGCAGGCGCCTACGTCCAACACGTCGGCGTCGACGTCTCACACAAGGAAGAGGCGGCGGCCGAGTGATCTCGTGATCGCAATGATCAGCGCTGGAATCGGTTCAGGACTCGTGGCCCTCTTCGCCGCGCTTTTAACCGCTTACTACCTGCGCCGGCGCAGCCGCAGCCGCAGCAGCAGCTCCCTTGACTCCGGGCGCATCCATGCCGAGCCAATGACAGCCTCGGCGCCTCGCGTGCCGCGGCGGCTCAGCGTGCTGCTCTCCAAGGGCCCGAACACGACGGTCGAGCAGTTCCCCCTGGCGGCGCTCCGGGCGGCCACGGACGTCTTTTCGCCGTCCCACCGCATCGGTTCCGGCAGCTTCGGCGCCGTCTACCGCGCCTCCCTCCCTGACGGACGCGAGGTCGCCATCAAGCGCGCGGAGCGGCGCGACTCTGGCGCCTCATCCTCTGCCGCCGCTGCGGCAGCGCGGCGCGTCAACCACGAGTCAGCCTTCGTCTCCGAGCTCTCGCTCCTCTCCCGCCTGAATCACAAGAACTTGGTTCGCCTCCTTGGATTCTGCGCCGACGGCGGCGAGCACATCCTCGTGTACGAGTTCATGCCAAACGGCACCCTCCACGACCACCTCCACAAGCGCCCCGCCCCGCTCTCCCCGCCGCTCGCCTCCTGGCCGTCCCGCCTCCGCCTCGCCCTCGGCGCCGCGCGCGGCATCGAGTACCTTCACACCTACGCCGTGCCGCCCATCATCCACCGCGACATCAAGTCATCCAACATCCTCCTCGACGCCTCCTGGTCCGCCAAGGTCTCCGACTTCGGCCTCTCGCTGCTCAAGAACCTTGGAACCGACGTCGACAATGCCGGCGGTGGCGACTACGAGCCGTGCGTCACGGCGGGCACGGTGGGGTACATGGACCCGGAGTACTACCGGCTGCAGCACCTGACGGATAAGAGCGACGTGTACAGCTTCGGGGTGCTCCTGCTCGAGCTGCTGTCCGGGTGCAAGGTGATCCAGCGGTACGAGGGGAGCGGCTCGCCCAAGAACGTGGTCGAAATGGCCGTGCCGTACATCGAGGCGGACCGCGTGCACCGGGTGCTCGACATCCGGCTGCCGCTGCCGACGCCGGGGGAGATGGAGGCCGTCGCCTACGTCGGGTACCTGGCCGCGGACTGCGTCCGGCCCACCGGACACGATCGGCCATCCATGAGCGAGGTTGTCGGAGTGCTCGAGCGGTCCGTGGCGGCATGCGAGGAGCATGAAGACGGCGGCGAGGCAGCCCTGTCGCGATCGTGCACCGATGGGTCGACCACGATGTGACGCATGTGACAAGCGAAGGCATGCCATGCCATTCAGCCATTGCATGTTTGTCCTCCCTTCTGGCAAAGTGGCAAGAACACGATTGGGGGAGTTTCTTGAGAATATTTCTTTTATTTTTATTTATTTTGTAGCTACTTATTATTGACACATTGTTAGTGCTAGATATCACATTGGTTATATTTAAAAGATGGAAATATTAGTGTAAATGGAGGTTTTCTTTTTTCCTTAACCGGAAACATTTTTGCTTTGCCTAGTTGGTCCGCAAGAAAAGAAATTGTTACTGTTTTATATGAAACCAGAGTGTTATTATATAGCAGAGTGTAATGTTGAAATTGAATAAGTAGATAATGCCGATGTAAATACCACTTCCAAGGTGGACATGTTCTTTATCCAATTCTCTACACAATAACTAACATTTGTCCAACACGCAAAACAAAGGTTTCACACATTTGCGAGATATAACGAAAGATAAAGAGTTTATTTGAATAGTAATGTGCACCTTGTTTTATTTCACCGCTTTTAGCATGATTTAACTAAGGTGGACACATAACTATTACGCCACCAAATTCATACAATTGCACATTTTAAGCCCCGTGCTAGGTATCTATCCGTTAAAATCCACAAGCTGCCTTCAGAGCAGTCAGATGTCACACTTGTGTGAGATTTGGATCGTTTGGTCAATGCAACATCAAATTTGCCAACATAATAGTTTAATGTATATATAAACCATCATTATCAACGATTTTTTCGGTGCTCCCCGATAACTATAGAAGTGAGGCAATATTTGGAACAACCTTGTGTAGCATAAACAACAACATGTGTATTATGATGCAAAATCTTTAAGGATAATTTATTGCAATTTATACAACATAAAACCAACCAACTTAATCAACTTTGTGCATGAAGACAACATTAGGGAGTGATCACTCCACTGATGTGCACGGTGGTGTGTTGTTGGAAACCCAAGAGGAAGGTATGATGAGTGTAGCAACAAGTTTCTCTCAGTTATGAAACCAAGGTTATCGAACCAGTAGGAGACATGAATTAATTCGAGGTGTCAACGACGACAGAAAAATGCTTTCAAAGTGGAGGCTGGGTTGATGTGGAACCTGCACACAACACAATGAAGATAATTTGCCCCAACTTAACATTGAGGTTGCCAATCTCATTGGATTGCTGTAACAAAGGATTAAACGTATATGTAGAAAAAAGGATGTTTGTTTGCAGAGAATGAAAGTAACATGATTGAAGTAGGTTGTATTATCAGATTAAAGAAAAGGACCAGGGTCCACAGTTCACTAGTGGTGTCTTCGCACAAATAATAATAACATTCATGCGGGTAAACAAATTACAGTTGGGCAATTGATAGAATAAAGAAGTGCATAATGATGCATATACTAATGTCATGATGTCTACTGTGAGATTCATTTGGGCATTACAACAATATACATAGACTGTTCCAACCGCATCTATGACTAATAATCCACTTTCCGGTTAGCGTATGCGCCCCTTTCAGTATTAAGTTTCAAGCAACAGATTATTACATTAAGCAAATTAAGTGTGTAAATTACGTAAGTAATAACATCCTTAGATAAAGTATGAAGGGAATCGTGTGCAGAAAACAAAAAATTTCCTAGCAACGATATCCTTAAACTAGCCAAGATCTACACTATGCAGATATAGTAGTACGGCGGAGATCGGAATACATACCCTCGCAGACCGAATAGCGGGGATTACGCTCCCGCACAAGCGTTGACGACGAAGACGACGTAGCCGACCTCTAGGTCACGGAGAACTTGGCGCGACGAAGACGACGAAGATGACCCCGAGGTCGGGTGGAGGAAGTAGGCCTCCGAGTACCGCTAGCGCAACACCTCGCAGGGCGTCACACACATATGGTGGAGACGACGACCTCCGAAGCTCCTGTCCAGGACGAGCAGCGGAAGACTTGGACCGGAACACCAGCAGCGCGACAGCGGGCTATGGTGGAAGAGATCCCCCTACTATACTCGGCGCGACTCCGACAAAGGGAATCACGAGATCGAGAGAGAATTAGTGAATTAATTGGTGAATTAAAAGACCAGGGGTGCCCCTTCTTATATAGGCTCCCCGGGGGAGCCAACCTCCCTAGCCAGGCAATGTGGGACTATCCCACAGCCATGGTGCGGCTAGGGATGGTGCGCTGGCCCTAGGTGGGCCCCATTTGGCCCACCTAGGCCGGCAAAGCCTCCCCACAAAATTCCCTTGAGGGTTTTCCCCCCATGGGCCTTCTTTCGACCAGAAGGCCCATTTAGGGAAATCAGCCTAAATAAATTCGAAAATAAATATATAAAACCATATTTGCATATTAATTACACTAATTAATATCAAACATAATATATATAATTTTTCCTAGCTCCGAAAACTCTTTCGGCGCTGCCCGATCTCCATCGGACCCCTCCCGGGACGCTCCCGGTGATCTCTTTCCTTTCCGGTTGTCTTGTCGAAACCCCTTAAGTGTGTTACCCTAGCGGTTCGATATAATAACAGGTATGATCAAGACTCGTCTATGATCAACGACTAACTCGTAGGCCTGGACCCCATGAATTAATCCCTGTGATATAACGAATGACTTTCATCTATCAAACCTGGACGTATAGTCTTAAACCCTTTATCATGGCGATACTTAGCGTGTCCGAGCATCATTCTTAGATATCTCCATACCTAGCATGATCTCGTTACCGACATCGCTATCTTCTACTCGTCTATGATATTATGTCAGCTGGTGACCTAGTCACATGTTTGCAAACTCATTTGACATAATCTCACCGAGTGGGCCCTAGAGTATCTATCCGGCTATGTGGACTGACAAATCCCGCTGTTGACCCCTCGTCTCAACTACCCCCTTCCGATACCCAAAAGTATCACCGTTATTGTCACACTAGATAAGATATGACGTTTGGTGCGATCAAAGTATCTTTCAAGGATAACAATAAGAGTTGATCTCACGGTCTTAAGGCGTAATGACTATGTCCTATAAATACTGGGTATGTCCATCCCATCGTTACACCTAACGATATGACTTCCGTTGCCGACCGGCGCCATGCCCTATGATCGGAAAACCTCGATCATCAATCGCGCAACGAAACTAGTCTTAGTAGAGGCTACTAGGAACCTGGTTGTTTATCTACCACACCTGTATTAATGTTTTCGCTTAATACAGTTATAGCATGGTATAAAACATATAATGAACAATCGGGATATTGCCAATAAACTATGTTTATTAAGTGCCTCTAGGGCATATTCCCTTCAAAGTACTACTATTTTATCCCTAGTAGAAACAATACATCTACAACCTTAGAGATTTCTGTCACTACCCCAGATTTAATAGAGACATGAACCTACTATCGAGCATAAATACTCTCTCTTGGAGTCACAAGCATCTACTTGGCCAGATCATCTACTAGCAACAGAGAGCATGCAAGATCATAAATAACACACACATGATATATTATGAAGCAAATGACATAGTACTCAATATTCGTCGGATCCCAGCAAACACAACATGAAGTATTACATAACGATGATCTTGATCGTGATAGGCAGCTCACAAGATCAAAACATGATAGCATAATAGGAGAAGACAACCATCTAGCTACTGATATGGACCCGTAGTCCAAGGGTGAAATACTCACACATTAGTCCGGAGGCGGTATGGTGATGTAGAGCCCTCCGTGATGATTCCCCCTGAAGGAGATATGCCCTAGAGGCAATTAATAAAGTGTATTCTTTATCATATCTCGTTTGTTTATAATAGGTTTTTGTGTCATGCTAGAACCGTATTAAGCGGAAACATTAATGCGGGTGTGATACGTAAACAACCAGGTCCCTAGTAGCCTCTACTAAGACTAGTTTCGTTGCGCGATTGATGATCGAGGTTTCCCAGTCATGGGGCATGGCGCCGGTCAGCAATGAGAGTCATATCGCTAGAGAACGATGTGATGGACATACCCAGATTTGGAGAACGTAGTCGTTACGCCTTTGACCGTGAGATCAACTCTTATTGTTATTCCTAGAAGATACTTTGATTGCACCAAACGTCGTATCTTATTTAGTATGACAATAACGGTGATACTTTTGGGTATCGGAAAGGAGTAGTTGAGACGAGGGGTCAAGAGCGGGATTTGCCAGTCCGCATAGCAGGATAGATACTCTCGGGCCCACTCGGTGAGATCATGTCTAATGAGCTTGCAAGCATGTGACTAGGTCACGGAGACATGAGATCATGAACGAGTAGAAGATAGCGTCGTCGGTAACGAGGTCGGGATTAGGTATGGAGATATCTATGGAACGACGCTCGGACGTGCTAAGTATCGCTATGGCAAAAGGTTTAAGACTTTACGTTCAGGTTTGATAGATGAAAGTCACTCGTTATATCACAGGGATTAATTCATGGGGTTCATGCCTACGAGTTAGTCGGTGATCATTGAGGAGTCTTGATCATACCTGTTATTATATCGAACCGCTAGGGTAACACACTTAAGGGGTTTCGACAAGACAACCGGAAAGGAAGGAGATCACCGGGAGCGTCCCGGGAGGGGTCCGATGGAGATCGGGCAGCGCCGAAAGAGTTTTCGGAGCTAGGAAAAATTATATATGTTATGTTTGATATTAATTAGTGTAATTAATGTGCAAATATAATTTTATATATTTATTTTCGAATTTATTTAGGCTGATTTCCCTAAATGGGCCTTCTGGTCGAAAGAAGGCCCAAGAGGGGAAAATTCCCAAGGGGAATTCGGTGGGGGGCTTGGGGGGCCGACCCAAGTGTGCCAAGGGGCCCACTAGGGGGCCGGCGCACCCAGCCATGCCGCACCAGGCATGTGGGGGTTAGTCCTACATTGCCTGGTTAGCAAGTTGGCTCCCCCCTGGGAGCCTATATAAGAAGGGGCACCCCTGGCCTTTTAATTCACCAATTAATTACCGATTTCTCTCTCGATCTCGTGGTTCCCAAGTTGGAGCCGCGCCGAGCTGAGGAAGGGGGGATCTCTTCCACCATAGCCCGCTGCCGCGCTGCTGGTGTTCCGGTCCAAGTCTTCCGCTGCTCGTCCTGGACTGGAGCTTCGGAGGCCGTCGTCTCCACCGTACGTGTGCGACTCCCTGCGAGGTGCTGCGCTAGCGGTACTCGGAGGCCTGCTTCCTCTACACGACCTTGAGGTCGGCTTCATCGACAACGTTTGTGCGGGAACGCAATCCCCGCTTTCGGTCTACAAGGGTACGTATTCCGATCTCCGTTCGTACTACTATATCTGCATAAAATAGATCTTGGCATGCTTTTAGGATATCGTTGGTAGGAATTTTTTGTTTTCTGCACACGATCCCCTTCACCCCCTCCCGGCAGGGTGCCGGGAAGAGTTTCTGATCTCCCCTGAAGTCAGGTTGACGAAGGCGGCGGCTCAGGACTCCGTGGAGGAATAATTTTCTTCGTATTGATCTTAGGTTTTCGGGGGTTGTAAGTAGGCAAAAGGGCGAAGGCGGTGGAGGGACGAGGCGCCCTCACATGGGGCCCGTGTGGCAGGCAAGGCTGTCGCGCCTGGACTCCATCTAGGGCCCTCGTGGCCCCTCCCCATCAGGTCTCTGATATTCTGGAACCTATTGTGAAAATAGGGACTTCGGTAAAGAAATCGTCCAATTCCGAGAATATTTCCTTAAGTGGTTTTCTGAAACCAAAAACAGCAGAAAACATGTAACCGACACTGTGACAACTTGTTAATAGATTAGTCCCCAAAAATGCATAAAATCATATAAAATGCATATAAAACATGTAATAATTGGTATAATATAAGCATGGAACATAAGAAAGTATAGATTCGTTGGAGCGACATCCATAACCATTGCAACATGTCACATGTGTATGTAGAAGAGGATACATGGCCATGTAGCAAACCAAAACACTTTTTTTTTTGAGAAAACTCGATTTCACTAAAATATAACCATAAATAATGTAGGCACCGACTTCGTCGATTAGGGCTCGCATGCCATGAATCTGGCTCGCCGGAACCCCGATGGCACAAGACTGAGCTATCCCTGAGCCATCCCCTCGACCCACTGTTTTTCCTTAGCTCATATCTACTTAGAAGCCATTTTTTCAAGAACCCGTAGTAGATTTGTGCTTTTTGGTATTAAGCTTACATGAGAACCGCTTAGAAGCTTTGTATTCGGTTCATGTTATAGAAACCATTCCGCATGTAGAGGAAGGTCACATGAGAGACACAAGATGGGTGGGGGAGAGCCATGGGAGTAGGAGAGGCGAAGGTGGGAGAAGGGAGAACCAATGGAAGTCGAGAGGTATATGCTAGTGAGAGGAAGATGCGACAACCCAAGCAGCTCAAGCACGTGAGTGAGATGAGTGACTTGAGGAGAATCACATTTTCCTACTATTATAGAAGACAACACTAAATTGAGAATTGGTGCGGAGTTTGATAATGTAGGAAAAAATACATCACCTAGACATGCATTGGATAAGGTTAGGCCAACACATAGACATTCAAAATTAATTTCAGAATATAATGATTTAAATGCAAATCTTGTATATTCCCTTCCATATTGTGAAGTGCTACCCTGTTAGCACTAGACGGTATGTGGAGTGGAGTTATATTACATGCCAGTAGGTCAAAAACCACAAATGGAGGTCGAGCTCCATGGAGTCATTTATTTTGAAAAAAATTATTTTGCGAATTTTGAAACCACAGGCCAAGCTCCAAGGAGCTCTACATTTCAAAAATCAAATTTTTAAAGGTAAAAAATTCTGAAAAATTTGGATATAGAAAATAATATATATTTTTTTTGATGGGGAGAAAATAATATATTCTACCAGCATGCAAAATACAAACTCAAATTCATATTATGGGATACACAGAAAATAAAAAATCTGACAAATGTGGAACTGTTCACTACTTCCAAATGCAGACATTATCACTTTTATGTACAGCCGGAAGCATTAGATATGTATAGTTGATAGTTGACACGTTGGTTTTATACAACAATGCATGCATCCAGATTTGTTTCAGATTTTCTTGTAACTTAAAATCTTCCAATTTTCTAAATTTGCAAAATAAAGGGCTCCCTGTAACCAGCTTCCAATTCGGAAACCACAAATGGAGGCCGAGCTTCATGAAGCCCTTTGTTTTGAGAAAATCGAAAATCACAGGAAATTTACAAAAAGATCCTAAATGTAGACAATGCTCTCTTCTACCAAAGTGTAATATTACAAATAAAAATATTTCATATTCAAGGCCACAAAAAAAAGTAAGATCAGATAAATATAGAAGAGTTTAGATTTTGAACGTACTTTTCACTATTTTCAATTGTCAGACTTTGTTATTTTTATGCAGCCAAAAATATGATTTTGATTCTTTTTAAATGAGTACATGAAGCTCGGGCTCCATCAAATTCAAAATATAGGATTCCATGGAGCTCGGCCTCCATTTCTCCACTCTCCCCAACAAATGTACTTTCTTTGCTAGCAAGCTGGTGCAACACCAGTTCCACTGTACCAGTCAACCAGTGTACCACGGGTTGGTGCTTAGTAGTTGTTGAGAGGTCGTCCATTCCTCCCCAACGCAGTTAACCGAGGAACAGGTCAGAGCTCTATAGCCAGTAATAGTAATAGTAGTGGTCTACTACTTCGGTACTCCCCGGCGAGTGGCGAGCATAGTGGAGTTGTACCAAACGGCCATTCCCTCTCGCCTTCTTCCTCGGCGAACTTCTCAATCTCCTTTCCACCCTTCTACGTTTTCTTGTAGGCAGCGAAGCACCACGCAAATAGTAGCTGGTCGAGTCGCCAATTAACGCGGCAATCTCCGGACGGACCGGCCGGCCGCCGGCCATCTCGTCACGGTGAACATCTGTCATAGACGACGGCAGAAATCCATCCATCACATGGCCAAATCCCTTGCTGTTTTTTCTTTTCTTTCGATTTGATAGAAGATCCGACCGGTGAGTCGGTGACCATGTTTTGGCAGCTCATTTGCGTGTGGGAGATGGAGATTTCAAGTGGATCTCCCTTCTTTTGGACCTAGACAGATAGCTACGCTAGGAAGTGCACACTAGACGGGACTCTGACCTGTCTTCGTCTTCTGTATATCTGTGTTTGATGTTTGTAGATTGATAACCCTAGCTAGCGTACAGGCTGAAACGGATAATTCATGTTATTGAAAAAAAAAGGGTCCATCTTTGTCACTGGCATGGTCAGTGGCTATCTCGTGAGTTGTTATTCTTGCTTACCAGATGCAATGTTTGCAACAAGATTCATGCATGCCATGTTCCACATAGAAGAACGCAAATTTAGTTAGTATTTTGGTCGACTGTTATATCTCTATATGTGGAATATGCCATTTATTATGCTCTATAGATGTAAAAGAAACACATGATTATTGTTGGTGCATTTGTGTTCGTTGCGTTGGGATAAGACCACGACGGGAGAATATGATGATGTGGTGCTCCCTTATTTTCTGTTCTTGCATTTAGCCTTAAAACACAATATATACGTATGTCGTACCTAGAGATCAAAAGATGCATCTATTGAATCCGTTGTGATCAATGTCAAAACAGACTTTTCCTTGAGGGTCACAATCAGATCCCCATTTCCTCGACTCTGCACCGCTCCGCTCATCACCATTTTCTTTACGATATCCTACACTCTTGATTCTCGGATCTAACATTCTCATCTGGCAAATGACAACGCACTGCTGATTAAGACGAGCATGTTCTTAATCAATCACAGGTGATATTCTATCAGAATCCTCAACTATGAACGGGCATTGCGCCTGACCTACCTACCTACCCCTTCAACGTCAAGAGTCCCATGCGATTGGTCCTCCAATTAGCTAGAAATCCACTGCCTTGTACAAGTACTATTCTCACTGATGCTGCCTCTACCTAGACGTACGCGTGGGATCTGCAGCCGCAACTTTCTCCGGGAGTTGTTAGCAAGCCCGTTGAGGTGACAGAGGTAAACGGGGTTCAGTTCATTGCCGCCTAACATTTGCTGACCGACCGGGACAGGATGAGCTTATTCTTGGCGTCTGTGATTTTGCAACGAACCAGCTGGAGGATCGTTGCAAACTTCGTGTGATATCTTTACATCGTTTGGGATTTTGTTGTTGTTGCGTATACACCCGTATCTAAGTTCCGAAGAAGGACTGTGCAGTGGCAAGATATTTATTATCGCAGCAGAAGTACAGTGTCTAGTTAGTTTATGTACTGAACAGGTTCTGAATTTGGTTGATGTTTGTTTAAGGTTCTAGGGAATTAAAATATGCAGTATTTGGTAACACTGTAAAAAGGAAAAGTGTTGGAGATGTCGTAGGTTGCAGTGGCTAATTTGTCAAGTCAGTAAACTAAGTATCCCTGGAACCTTCCAAATCCAATCTAATAAACTACTATCAGTCTGGTGTACTTAATCCATAAACAAACCTGGCAGTTCAACATTTGCATTCCAAAGTTTTCGCAGTCGGCGGCTGCATGCAGGTTCAGGTACGGCCCTACTGCAAAAGAACAGATGACTATCCTATCCGGCAGCAGGACCGACGTGCATGCGCATTCAGGTTCAACTGCTGCACATTCCTTTGGATTATACAAATGCATCGGCGTAGAATGATGCCTTGATTTCTTGCTTGCTTGATCACAGCGTTGCATGTGGCTAATGTGAGTGAGTATGTTATCATGGCCATCTTGTGCTGGCTCATGGCATTTTAGTCTACTCACGATCCATGGAGCCTGTTTAATAATGTTTATTTTTTGATGAGGCCTTTTGACTTGAGTCTGGCAGACTAAGGTATTTATTCAGCTGAGATCATCTACCATAGCTGATAGCCCTGCAAGGAAAAAAAAAGGAAATGCATCTTAGCGGCAGTTGAGTTGCAAACTAACACGCATCGAAGTTAATACTTATCATCGTATTAAGAAGAAGTACGTGTGTCGAAATCGCACAAAGTTGCAAAGAAACAAGCAGAAAGAGATATTGACGCATCGGTGAAAAATGTCTATTGTCTAAAAATCTAGCTAACACCAGCAGGCCTACAAAGCAAAGCAAGTAACCAAAAGGCAAAGCGAGCTAACCAGAAATCTGAGCAGAGCCTTAATCACGCATTTCCCCCACACGAAACTGCCGTTAATTAACTGCTTTGCGTCGCCTATGCAATGCATGCAGAATTACCTAAAAAAACACGTGTTTTTGTTCAGGTAGAAGACCACCCGGAGTAACAAAAAACAATCCATTGATGAGAGCGCAAGCCTGATCCCTGCAACGCCTGATGCGTCGTTGTCTAACCCCGTTCCTTCCATCACGCCTTCCCTGCATTGCGATTTTAGCTTTATTGACCGTCGCCACTCGGCTAGTTAATTAAGCATGTGTAAAGCGGCATGGAACCGTCCACTCAATTTATATTTCTGTTCCTCGACCCTCCTAACTAATCAATTTATGTACGACATCAGACTCGTATGGATGATCTGCCGAACACTCCAAGAGCTTCGGTGACTACAGGTATAACCATGCATTTAATTAACGGGAAATCTATTCTGTGCCTGGGCACTATCTCAGTCCTACACGGTGCTCATGTTTTTCGTCTGTCCGATCGCATCCAACGCACGATACTGCCTGCTCCCGTTTCTCCTTATCCACTTCTGCGCGACCCAGTCCCCACTGTCTCGATAACTCTGAGGCCCTCGAATCTCGCCGGCAAGGGCTCCACCGCTCGGCGGTCACACCCACCACCAAGACGTCGAGTTCGACGAACTCATCAGGCTTCCCGGAGTGCAGTACCCTGGTGACGGCGCCACCGCCGACGGATCCGGTGGAGCACCCCACCGGGGTGGTCATGAAGGACCTACTCGAGATGCCCGGAACGGCCGACGGTATCCGCCTCGCGCGGTTCGCCTTCGTCGGCGTCTTACTCGCCGTCATGCAATCCACCGACGACTTCCCCTCCGTAAGCCCGTTCCGGCCCCTGGTACTGGTCCTACTCCCTCCTCTTCCGCCTTGCTAGGAGTACAATTCCTCTGTAGCGAACTGGGCCATGTAGGCCTAAAGAGCCTCGTTTGCTTTAGCTTGTTCAAGAAAAGAAAGGAATCACGTTCTAATCCGTGAAGCACAATTTTGTAGTTGGGAACCGTGGGGAGCTGGAGCTCGTTGTTGGGCCACTTAATTAGTTAACTCTAGACACTCCCCTGTGCACTCCTTTGTTGGAGCTAAGCTCATTTCGGCAATTGATTCCCAAATCTTTTATGATTGCAATGTAACTTCTGAACCAGTGATCTCTCCTGCCTTGCCTGAAAGTAAACTAACACGGCTCATTAGCAAGTACGCCCGATACATTTGAATTCTGAACTTTTTTGGGTAACTTTCTACATGTTGAGTGCAATGGAGGATTGCCTCGTTGATGAGAAGATGAAGGCTAATATGCACTGCTTATTTGTAGACTTGTGAGGCAAGAGGAGAAGAAGGATGTAATTTCTGTTTACTTTTTGAGATGTACTTCATGTACTGGAAGATGTAGTCCCAGAACTTTTTGTATGTAGGTTCTGCAGTTTTCGAGATGTAGCTCATGAAGTTAAGATGTAGTTTCCCCAAGTTAAAACATACTTCATGTACCGGAAGATGTACACTTGAAGTTTCAGAGATTCAGTTTTCTTAATGTGTAGATGTAGTTTCCTCAGGTCACCTTGTCATTACCGTCCAGGCCTCCTCCTCAGTGCTGTCATATGTGGCATTGGGATTCTTTAGATGTGAGCCTCCTCTGCTGCTCATAATGCAAGCTGAAATTCCCAATCCCAACCTGAGTTATTTCTTACTGCTCTCCTGTAGATGTACTTTAATCGGCTATCCTGCTATATTCCTATCGGATGTTTTTCTTCTTATCCATGCAGCGGCACAAGCAATAGCTGCTGGATCGCCTCACCTTAGTCCTGTCAGGGTTGCTCTCCTCAAGTCCTCCGTGATTCCTTATTATGTTTTGCACTGCTCCAAAGTGGTTTGCTGATTCTGGCCGGCTTTGCAGATAGCTCATGATAGTCTTTTTTGCCAATTTTCAGTTTGGAGTCATCTGCATGTCCAAAATCGTGCAATGCAACTAGTGTGTAGTTTATAGAAGATTATACATCACCCATGGATTTTTTAAACTGGAATTGTCCGTGCAGTTGTGTTAGTTTAATAAGATGTTTTTGCAACTTATTTGCATGTGTTATGTTACATCTGCAAGGTTGTTAGGATGTAACAGTAGTAGTTATCCCAACTATGTTAGATATAACATTTTTTGCATTTAGAAGTAACTTCTACCTTTCCATTTTATACATGCATAACGATTGAAGGATGTAACACTAGTTCCACATCCATGGGAATGTAGTTGCTGAGGTGACATGTAATTTCTATAGTTGGAGCGGAAAATATAATTTTTATGGAGTGTGCTCATCTCTGCTCAGACTTTCTTGAAAGCTCAATATTTACCCATCTAAACATTGTGTAATTACTATTTTCTGACGATGCTTGTTACAGAAGTTTCCATTAAATTTTGTGTATGAACTGATCAAACGGACTAATCTAAATGTTTTTTACAAGACTAATCTAAATGTTACTAAGTACTGAAATTCTACATTATTTGCAGCATGAGATGTACATTTTTGTCTTGGTCATTGTATTTTCTTGTAATTTTTTGTTCTCTTCTTTTATGGAACTTCTGAATAATTTTGATCACTGATGTAACTTCTTAATTTGATGTACGTTTTCTTTATGAAATTTTCTAAAACAATATTGCTCACTCGATGTATATATTTTTATTGGATGTGAGATTCTTTTTCTTATGAAACTAGTAAATACATTCTTTTTCTGGATGTGAGTGTTATAACTGGATGCAACTTCTGTTTCTAATTTTACATCAAGAATGGTGGAAGGCTCAAGCTGTATTTTAGAGTAAAAGAAAGAGAAAGTAGATGCATTTAAATGTGCTTTTTCTTAAGGTTTACCGACTTTAAAATGGACGTATTTTGTTGCAAGATTAAGTCTCATTATTTTCCGGTCATGAATTTGGGCACCGCCAAAATGGTGAAGCAGAAGGTGCACGAAGGTGTAGGGAGCGGGGACTGCATGTGTTGTCTTCAAGTGACGACAAAGTAGTTCCGGACGTGAGGGACAGTGAACAGTGAACGTGTGAACAGGAATTTTCTATTTTTGGAACGCGTGCGATTGCATGCTTGCTACTTTCCGTTTTGAGGAGGGGGGCAAAATCGTGCCCGGGCAGGCGGGCACTGTGTAGATAGGTCCTTTAATTAAATGGAATCCGGACGTTCCATCTATAAAAGTATCATCAACTCGCTGTATCCGACCGATAAATCAACTTCTTTTAAAAGAACTGGGGGACTGATAACTAAACTTTATCATTTCACGTTTGGAGGATGTAGTGGCATTCTTTTGTAAGGCCACATCCTCCGACATTGGCTTGCCTAGTCTACGACCTCCACACCATGATGGATCAAGATCAAACCGTTATGGTTATGGTACAGACATGGCACTTGTGACATTAGAGGCGGTTTAGCAGACCAATTTGGTGTTGGGAGGGCTGTTTTCAAGACCGATTGCCACAATCTAAAGACAGCCATTAACACATTTGATTACGATCGACCTTAGCTCACTCCAAGTACTGTTTGCTGATATGTGTTTCAAATTGCGTATGAAGTTTATTGAAACCGGTGTGGTGTTTGTCCCACTGGATTAATAGAGCTGTTGATGAACTACCAGCCATGGGTATCAGTGTAGCTCCTAGAGACCATGCCATGTGGATTAAGAGCTATCTGTCTTCTATAACCCGTATGGTGAGCAGCGATTTAGTCGTGTCTTAATGGAAGAGCAGTGTTCTTTGTAAAAATAAATCAGATCCAATGGAGATCTCTCTCACCGTCGAGTAGGGCTACAAATAATATTCGAGCTGGACATATTCGACTCAGAGCTCAGCTCTACATCTAAACAAGCCCAGCTCAATTTTTTTATATAGAATAACTCAAACTTGCTTTGATCCCGCGCTCGAACCCAATTTTTTTATAGGGTTTAGGCTCGGACGAATTCATTTTCCTCCAAATATCACTGAGCCTAGGCTGTGCACCATGTCTTGACCGTTGATTCTCTGTACCATTGAAAGCCCATCTAAAGTTTGACCCCACTGCCGTGGAAGTTCAAGCCCAAATATTGCAGCTGATTAGGCCCATCCTTATTGCATGTGCGCTGTAGGCTCGAGGCTGTAGCAACTGATTAGGATTTAGGCATATCGTTTTGCTAGAGGAAAACCTAATGAACTACTAGGGTGAACCGCCAGCTGGCATTTGTATCTCTACTGTTGTATACATTGAATAAAGTGGGCTGTTTTCCGCTAAGAAAGCTATAAATAGAGTGCTCGTGTAAGGTCGTGTTTGGTTAGCCTCATGAACTCCATACAGGGTTAAGATGTTGCAATTTTGTAATGTTTGATTCTCTAGATCATACCAAAATGCGCCCCAATTCTCTGAAGCAACTCTCTAAGATGGTCAACTCATCAACCTTTGGCCTCTTCTGCTCTTACAAAGGGTGTCAACATATATTGTAAGCCCAATACTACGTTTAATAATGAGATATGAATATCCATAGGCAATGCATCACATGGATGCCAAGTAGATCATTTTGGAATGGCATATATCCCATATACTTGATAAAATAAAGACTTTGCGATTCCATCAAGCCACTACTACATCGATTTCATTCGGATTCCGGATATAAGGATTGAACCACCACTAACGAAAAGGAAAATTAGAGTCATTGTTGAGCTCGTCAGTGACCCCGCCATAGTCAGTGAGAACCACGCCATCGTAGGGTCCATTGTGGATCCGTGGACAAAACTGAGACATCTCCACCAATGAGGACAAGAGGATGCCCCTGCCGCAAATGACCATAAGGATAGCACTCCAGGGCGGGGATTAGTGCAATCTCCAACAAGGAAAACGAGTAGGGCAATGTAGTTTTCATGAATAAGCATTAGAGAAGCTGCACTCACATTTTTTATTTTTGCACTCTTCTATTGTTCTCCAATTTTAGTCTTTAGACGTGTGACCGGTGACTCCAAACTGAAATCCCCAATAAACCGTCTATTTCTTTGGCCACATCAAATTGAAATTGGTTGTGCCTCCTCGGGTACACTTTAGTGTGTTTTTTGAAAGTCCTACTTGTAAGTCTAAAAAAAAATCCGAAACTTGGTAGACAAATACATGTACACATTAGGTACGAAGTTTGCTTCAAAAGATCACTGTTGTTGGGCTGCAGAAAAATGAGAAGTTCTTACAAATACAACATACTCCTCCATCCTTTTTTATATAAAGTGTCTAAGATTTGACACGGATATTAAAACGTCAATATTTTGCATGCGGTGGACTAATTTTCTACTAAAAAATCGAGAGAAAGGAATCCCTATTAGTCATAAACTGATTTTTTTTTGTCAAATTCCTCCAATCCAATGCTATTTTTCTTTTTTATGTGCCCATTATTTTGTTATTTTTATGTAGCTCGTAATACGGTTTTTTCACCAAAATTTTGAATTTAAGTAGAAATCATGCATATGTATCAATGATGAGGTACAAAGGGATTCGCTTTTTTTCGTGTCACAGCTGATTACTCTTTTTTTTCTTTTTAAAGAGTGGCATTCTATGTCCAATATCTCGATCAAGTAAAAAAATGATTTTTTGCAAACTAAAATTCAATTGTTTTTTAAATCCACGAGAGTGCACAAAATCTGCCACATCAAACTGCTACAAACTCAGAAGGAAAAAAAAACTCCACACATTTCGGAGAGGAGCCACGAGGCGCTCCCTCCCTCCTCCCTCATTCGGTCCTCTTGTTCGCAGCTCTAAAACGCGAGCGCCAAATCCCCCCTCGCGCCGCCAAACAGGTGGCCGGTGCCTGGCCTCCGCTTCCCCTCCCGCCGCCCCGCGCCTGCGCCGCCCTAAGGTAGCGCCGCCTCCCCTCGCAGCTCCCCGGCGATCCCCGCCTCGCCTCCGGCCGTGCCGTATCGGCGGACTCTCTGGTGAGGCTCCTGAGCGCTTGCCTTCTTTGTGGAACGACGCGGGTCGATGCGGGATCGATGGTTTTGATCTGATTTTTTCGCGTTCTTGATGGGTTCGTGGGTTCTTGCTCGCGCGAAGATGGTTTCCAATCCAGGTGGCGGCCGGTGTGGTGGGATGTGTCATGCGCGGTCTGCCACGGGCTAGGGTTTGCGGGCCGCCCATCGGGGTTTCGGGTGGTGGGGAGGGGGTTAAGGACGAGTTCTTGCGGGTACGAAATGGGGGTTTCGTTAGGCGTTCGGGGGTGGGGATGCTCTGTCGAGTGTCGCCCCATGAATTGGGTGATCTGTTGTTCGCTGATTCGTTCAGGGAGTTTCTTGGTTCTTGGGGTTTGCAGATTAGAGCGGAATTTTAATCCCGTGTGTTTTGAAACATTGTTGTGCAGTTTGTGCTTGTCAAGAAAATCATTGTTGTGCAATCTGTGCTTGTTCAGGGAGTTTTTGTCTTTGCAATTTGCGCTTGCAGGTGGATCGGTGCAAATGGCTAGTGCATTGTTGTGCGTTTGGGGTTTCTTGGGTCTTGGCACATGAGCGACTTGCGTTCGGACTCGAACTTTGATAAGTGACAGTGCAAGAAAATTTGAAGTGCATTTTGTTGATGTAAATGGTTGAACTTGCTTGTTGGATTTTGAGGTGTCACACTTGGGTGCTCTTATGCATGCCTGGGTGCATTGAAGGAAGTTTAGCTGATTACTGTTTTTTCTAGTTAAAATTATCTTGTGCATAATGTATTTTGAATCATATAAAACAAATTAACAGAAAGACATCGACACATCGTCCAATTATTTAGTACTCCCTCCATTCCATATTATAAGATGTTTTAGCTTTCTTGGAATCAGATGTATACATACTATATAGACGTATTTTGGTTTGTAGATTCACTCATTTTGCTCCGTATGTAGTCCACATGGGAGTATCTAAAACATCTTATATTATGGAACAGAGGGAGTAATAAAACTAACATGAGTTTTTTATTTTTATTTGTTGTTCATGGCTTCCGCCCATAAAGTGTAAAGAAATTAGTGTACCATTGAATTGTTCGACACTTGGGCTAATATACTATTAAGAGTAATCTGCATTACCCGCTTGTTGTCTCGTGCTTCACCTATGCAGTGTGCGACTCTTAGTGGCTTAGAGTTTGTATTGAACGAGAATGCACTAAGTATTGTGAACTGTTGCAGGCGCCTTACGTGTTGTGCCTTTCATAGAGGTTGTATTATAAGGATCTAATGCCTCTCTTCAAGAGGACTCCTTTTTTCTTACTGGACCCGCCAAAGGACTTGGATCCTAAGGAGAAGGTGTTCGAAGTTCGGTTTACAAAGGAGATATTTCGAGATTATCAGTATCCTCTTACATATAACCATTTGCAGTTAATTACTTTCTACCTGATGTGAAGTATAATCTCCTATCAAATGTGATATTTTGCATCTTTTATGCTTGCAATAGATTGTGCTCCAGCAACATGCGTGTATCCTTGACTATTGATTAGAGAATACCTGAATAGGTTGAACCTTTACCGTAGAAGAGTTTGGACTTGTAAGGTGTCTGGAAAATCTAATTTAACCTATGAGGAAGCTTTGGTCTCAGAGCAGCGTGCGGCAGAGAAGGCTCAACAGCTGCCAAAAGAGCTAATATCTCCTGTTCTCAAGATGGTTCAATACAGTAAGACCAAGCTTTTCCTGCCTATTACATTGTCGAACTATTGTTAATTTGTTATGCTTATGAAGTTTCAGGCTTGTGATATTTCTTATTGCTTTATGATGCACTTTTTTGGTCTGTGGCCAAAACAATATACTCCTTCCGTCTTTGTATACAAGGCCACTACATAGTTTAGGTCTAACTTTGACCATTATATTTACCAACAAAATGCGAGTTATATACCACAAAATAATGTCATTAGATTCATGTTCGAAAGAAGTTTCTGATAATATACCTGTAGTGACTCATATTTTGTTGGTCTAGTTATCAGTTAAGTTAGACATGAACCCTAAAGTAGCCTTGTATACATAGACCGATGGAGTAGCATTTTATTCTGTGTTTCTGTAGATTAAGTTACATTGGGCTAATGTTGTTAATTTACCGGTTCTTGTTCGTGTTTGTGAAACCATTGCATGCTTAGATTTTTATACTTGTAAAGAGTTTTGCATGTTTGACATTTTCTATTAATATCGATTGACAAGCCCCACTCTTTGGCATCTGTTTTCTTTGGATTGTCGACGTACATTTTTTCTGGATCAAATTGATGATATGTTATCCTGCAATGATGCACCACGTGTGATTATCTCATTTTGCGTTTCCACCGCACTATAGTAAATTTTCAATTCAGAACTGGCAATCTATCCATCATGACGACAATCTGTGTCATGTGTACATATTGTTAGTAATTTGCAATGGGGCCATTTTTCATGCTGTTGCAAACTATTCATTTGTGTTTCGAAGTTGCCATACGCTACTTGGTATCTTATTCTGTGAAGAACCTGAAGTATTTGTTGTTGAGAACGTTTTTTATTATATTTTTAATAGACTGGAGTTTTCTGCTACATTTGCTTCAGGTACTCTTAGCTTAACTGACCTTGTCAACAAGATATATGGCCGTCTCCAAGAGGATCTGTTTGAGGGATTGGAATTACATGCTAAAAAAGATGGTTCTGATGCTGCTTGCAAAATTCTGAAGATTACAGGCTCTGATAACACCACAAGCTATGAGGTGGGCTGGATTGGTCAAGACAAGGCAGTTATCAGCACTTCAGTTCTCAGAGCCAATGATTTTATTCGCAAGAAAGCCCCTTCTGGTCGTGATATGCTGAAGCTTTTTATCAGGGAATCAACATCACAAAACTCTCCATGGATTGTACATGCGAATCTTGCAAAGAAATATGGCATACCCACTGAGCCTCCAAAAGACATGATGGTAACCATCTTTCCTTGTTTTCTTTATTTTCTTTCTTATTATTACGATCTTAAGACATCACGGCTACAGAATGGTGAAGGGTTGTCCAAAACGAGGAAAAGACTAGAGAATGGGACACTGGAAGATGCCAAGAAAAGGTTGAAGAAAGGTAAATTAATGAGATATTCATGTCACTTCATATGTTAACATGGGTTTGAAAGTACTACACTTTTGTCAAGCTTCTTACTGTCTTCCTATATGACTTTCAGAAGAGGAACAAGTAGCGCCAGTTAAATACCCAATTGATGATCTTTTAGTAAAGCCTGCAGCAGATGACCCTGTTTTGTCAAAGAGATGCCCACCATCTACAGATTTCAAAGTGCCATTATATTCTGTGGGAGATCTCCTGATGGTCTGGGATTTCTGCATGTCTTTTGGGAGGCTTTTATGCCTGTCGCCATTTTCCCTCTCAGATCTGGAGAATGCAATTTGCCAGAAAGAAACTAATATTATTCTTATTGTGGAAATACATACTGCACTTTTCCATTTGCTCATTAAAGATGAAGGTGACTATTTTGCAGTTCTCCAGAACAAGAACAGAAAATTAAAGGTAATTTCTTATTGTTGTTCGAAATTGAAGTGTCAGCAAAGTGGTACCATATTCTGTTCTGCACATATTAATACAATCGTATCGTATATAGGTATCCTTACTTACCTGGAAGGAGTATCTATGTGATTTCATGGAAATGAGAAGTAAAGATGATTTCTCCCATAACATATCAACAGTACGAAGGGGTCACTATGGTCTTGTTCACACTGACTTGAAACTTCAAATCCTACGGGAACTAGTAGATGAGGCCATTGCAACCACTGCTGTAAAAGAGAAATTAGAAGAACAAATTGATCAGCAACAAGCACTTGTAGCAACAAAAAGAGAGGCAGCAAGAAAGAATAAAGAAGAGCATAAGCTGAACATGGAAGGGGCAGCAGAAAAGAAAATGACTCATACAAGTTCTGTACCAGATGGCAATGAGAGTGTCAATGGTCAGATTGATCTGGAACAACCACTTGCAGCAGCAAAAAGTGAGGGCGCAATAAACAATAAAGAAGAGCAGAAGCTGAACATTGAAGGGGCAACAGGAAACAATACAATTTCTGTACCAGATGGCAACAAGAGTGTTAACGGTCAGCTCGTGGCAAAAGAAGGGGAGGAGAGGAAAAATGCTCCCACCAAAAAAATGGAAGATGGGAAATTGTATCTGGTAGGAATCTATATATGTGTACCTCTTAAGTGTTAATCCATGTGAACTTCCATGCGGACCTGTTAATTTCTACATATGTACATGCTTGTTTTTGCTGATGCTGTTCATGACAGTGCTTCTTTTTGCTTATTTCTTTGTAGAGGAGGCATCTTGAAAAAGAAATGCTGGACCAATCAATTAGGACTAGTCCTCTGGGAAAAGACAGGTTATATAATAGGTATTGGTTTTTTAGACGCGAAGGAAGACTTTTTGTTGAAAATGCAGACTGCAAAGAGTGGGGGTACTATAGCACCAAAGAAGAGGTAATTGGATTGCAACCGTATCAATCTCTTTGCTTGCTTTTCTAGCTATAACAATGTTTATGTTAAAATTCAATTAACAGCTTGATGCGCTCATTGGGTCTTTAAACATAAAAGGCATAAGGGAGAGAGCACTCAAAACACAGCTTGACAAGTTCTACGATAAGATAAGGTATGCAGCTGAAGTATATCCTTGAATATATTTCATACTGTTGTACTGTTTGTGGTGTTGCGATTGCCATTTTGTTAATTGTTGGAAGAGAGGATAGATGTACTTGACAGTATGAAATGCAGATATATACGAAGCCTTATATCTTGAAATTATTCAAATTTCTTTTCTGGTGTATTTTATAAGCTTGTGCTTCTTGACCTGTTTTAATCAACATTGCACGTCACTAGATTGGCTTTAGACCAATGTGAATGATTTTGTTTATTGTTTCGAGCAATTTTATATGTTTGTGATGATATATGCTCCTATTATGGAAGTAGTTTCTTTAAAGCGATCAATTTTCTATTGCATTCTGAATCTGGAAAAACTTTGCACCACAATTTATGATATCGCCGAGAACTAGTAAGACTCACCTGTTTTGGTTGAAAGGGCTGGTTCAGGGCCTAAATGACGACCTCTGATCCGGCAGTATAAGTGTTTTATTACTTAGAGAAGTTATGAAGGTTCCAATGTCAAACCTTGGAAATCTCAAAGCCAGCGTTCTTCACTGACCATGAAATGTTTCTTCTTCTTCGTGTAAAACTGTTTTCTAGACCACAAGTCTAGGTTATTTATTTCAAGTACACATTTTTTGTGCCTTCAATTGAATTATGTTCTTATGGCAACTCTCCTTGGTTCTTATATAGTATTTTGCATAAGCGACTATGGTGAAATCTGTGCACTTATTGAGCAGCTAACCACCTATTTTCTTTTGTTGTCCGATGTAGTAATGCTCTGGAAAAGAGATCGAAGGAGGACACACGGAAGATGTTGCTTGAAGAGGCTTTATTGCGGCGTTCCTCTCGTGTACATGCTCAACCAAAGGACAGCCTTTCTACGTCATTCCTTGATTATGTCAACAGATGGAAACCTATTACAAAGAGAAACAAATTGAAAGAAAATCAAGCTCTTTAGTTGGTAGATAGGCTAGCTTTGTGTAAGGCCAGTTGTCTAAACGGTCCTAAGGGGTTAATTTTGGGTTCCTCAGGAGGAGTCTATTAGGAAGACTCCCTTGCGCCGCGCCCAATTTTTGGACAATAAGGCAGCCTAACTCAAGCTGCCTGTAAGTTGACCCCTTGAGAGTTGCAGTTAGTTGATTTGAAGCTTTGGAGCTGGTATTGGATGTTCGAAATGGTAATGCTATCAGTAGGAACTAGGTAGAAACTGAAAATCATAGGAAACACATGTAGTTTTTATTTCATGGATTCAATCCCATTGTGCTTTCACAACTGCAGTACTTGCTTCATCAGTTAAGTTGTTGTTCCTGCAACCTTCGAAAAAAGTTATTTTTCCTCGATGGTGTCCTGTGTATCGCCAGACTTACAAATACAGAGAGGGGCGTGTGCTGGCGCTACAGAAACAGCAGATGCTGAGTCCAGTTCGTCGGCAGGATCGTTAGCCTCCACCACCAGCAAGGAGATGGTGGACCGTCGACTACAATGTGGTACCCCCAGATATTGGCATACCCAGTGTTCCTTGTTACGATGTTCATTTCCGCAGCCGGTGGGCTAAAACCTCGCCGTAAGTGCCGATACTCCTACGAAAAATAATATACACGCCAACATACAACGCTAGTGCTCATGGTAAAGATTATAGCTAGTGCTCATGCATCAGTTCAATATGGTTCCGCTCAAATAGTACGTTCTGGTCTCTTTTTACACCCGCTCGTTTTTCTTATACGCTACTCGTCGTTCAGTGTAAGACACTAGTGCGACTGCGCGGCCGGGCCCTATGAGCTGCCCTGTGAGCTAATTTTGGCATGCGTAGGGTTTGGGGTCGTGTAGTCTAGGTTCCGACGCGGTCCGACGAAGTATAGTCCGCATGTAATCTCCTATGTGTGAATCCGGTGAAAATTCCTGTGAAGAACTTCGTTCGCTAATTTCCCACGAACTTTTAATTTTAAAATTACAGTTTCTTTTGCTGTATTTAATCTACGTGCGACCAAAGTCGAACTGTAAACTTGCTTCGCACGACCTGCATAAAGAGTTTGTGGGTTCACAAAATGCGTTGTCTGCTAGAGATGCTCTAACACTTATACAGTTTCCCCGCCATTGCCCACGCACGCCTTAAGAGTAAGACGCACAAGATCCTGTGGCAGCAAGCAACGGCATGCATCAACGCTTGTGTTGGCCTGACCACCAGCAAATACGTATATATTCTGTGAAATATTTATGTTTGTCAGAATTCATAAACGTATAAAGAGACCCTGCATACGTAACAAAGTAGTTATTTATTTGGATAAAAGGCCGACGTGCCACAAAATTTCGGTCTAGTCTCTTGTAGCGACCCCGTTCACATTGGCTCAGAAAACATCCTTGTATGTGAAGGCGTTGTCCCAGATCTTGGTATGGCGGGCTGCTCGCCTCCTTTTCTGGTGCTGCCATGGTGGCGGCGGAGGACGATTGTGGACAACGACTCGGCGAGGCACAAGATTCTTCAAGGGTGAAATTGTAGTTTTAGTGCTTGTAGGGTTTCAATTTTGCTTGACAAGCGTGTTTGTGTCATTTAGTCACCATATGTGTGATCTATGTAACATGACTGTCTAATGGAGTATATTACTTCGACACAAAGATGCACCCAAGAGGTCATGGCGGGCATCCGATGATGAAGAGTCATTAGAACAAAACCACCGCTTTGACGTCAAACGTTCAAAAAACCACCACCTTATGTTTGCGTGGCAAAAAGCTACTACATTTTGCTTCCACCTTTGCAAAAAGCACTGATCGAGAATTGAACACGAATTGACACTAGTGCTGATAGGTGGGACCCACCAATCGGTGATGAGGTGGCACAAATTAATCAATTTGCCGAGTGATCCTGCGTCCCACCTCCCAAACTAATAAAAAAAATATGGAAATAAGTCAAAGACGCTTAGCTCCCTTATTTTCTTCTCCCCACGAGAACGACCGTGCCTGAGAATTATTCACGGACAAAAAATAAGGATCAAGCCATGAGCCGACAAATATTATTTTATTTTATTAGATTTTTATTTTCTCAGATTATTTTTTTACTGACAAGTGGGGCCCATTGTCAGTTAAAGTGTTAATTTCTCTTAACTGGCCATGTCATCCTGACTTGTGGGCCCAGTGTTAGAGCAACTGCCAATTCACGTTTTGATGAGGATTCGGATTTTTTCGAAAACTTTGAATAAATCTGGTAGGGTTGCACGATTCAAACCAAAACTAGTACCAAAATAGATTTGAGCCGTAAAAAATGGTAGGTTCAACTGTAAAACATAACTAAGAAATATGTCTACAATTAAACACTTGTTCTTGCAGTGCTCCTTTGCCCGTTTTATATGGTCAGTCATGGAGGTAGGTTCTATAGCAATGTTGAAGCGTTGGAACATTTTTGTCAGCTGTGAGACATTTTCCTTGAATGGCTAGCCAGGCGTAGAACTAGCATTTGGGCTCCACCTTGGTGCTCCAGATGAGGGCATCGAACTGTCGAAGTTGCTGCGGATGGTACCTTCAAATTGGATTTGGTAAGCTTAGCTAGCGGTGTAGAGCGAAAACCACATCCCACAACTATGTTTGGGAGCCCGGCCTATCTATACCCATTCAATAGTGCTTTGAGATTCGGTCCAGCTTTCTTTCCACATTGCAAAAAAAACCTGCATTGTGTCTATTTCGTTTTTGTAAACCCCTCCCATTTAACAGGATACCATCTCACTTTTATATTTCGTAATTTCAGGACAATAAACTTTGTTGTGTTTGGAACAGTTAAGTAAACAATTAGTGTATAAATATTAAGCTTTCTCCAGATTAGGAAACATGATATTGCTTGCCGAAATTTTGGACACATGAATTTTTCCTTCTATGTGTCAGCCAAATATTGAGGGAATCATATTAATAACATTCTATTTGTGGACACAAATTTCCCCTGATTTCCGGATTCGATGAAGTGAATCTTAATACAAGGAATCTTAATACAAGGAATTCGGATCTTAACAGAGAGGAAATTCGGATCATGGAACATAAACACAAAAAGATTTTTGGATCATGGAATATTAATAAACACACGAGTATTTTTGGATCCATGCATGAATCCATGAATTAACAGAAAAAGATTTCGGTTCCACAACCAGTAACAAAATCCACATCCACGAATTAACAGGAAAAAATCCACATCCACAAGCTCGGATCTAGATCTGGCCGTAATCACAACAATTTATCGAAATCCAAAGGAAAGGATAACAAATCCGGTGCACAACCACATGATTCTGTCCAGATCCAGAACAAGAAAAAGAAAAAAAAGAATCAAGAACCCTAGAGCTACAACTTGAGCAGAGAGCTCAGATTAGCCCCTAATGGCCAGATCCAGAGGTCACGACGGCTTGTACAGATGTAGAGGCGTGGAGGGAGAGGCGGCGTCGGAGGCTGCCGGAGCGGTGGAGAGAGGCGGCGTCGGGGCGGCAGCTGGCGTCGGGGCGGCGCTGCATACGGTGGAGGTGGAGAGAGCCGGTGGGTGGGCATTGATTTGGGTTATGTTTTTCCCACTGTCATGGACCTATATATAGGGGGCAAGTGGACTGCGGGTACCATATCAATTTTTATATGGATGTTTTTGTAAACCGTAACCGCACGAATCTTAGAACAGTTGGGAACCGTCAGATAGGACGGGTAACCGAACAAAGGTCTGGAAAAACCGCGCTGGGTGTAGAGGCCATTGGCAGTCCAACGCCATCGAATGGCTTCAGCGCGGTTATATAGATGGTAACCGAACTTTCTGGAGCAGTGAAGTCAGCTGAACAAAGACAGATTGCTTCAGTTTGCGACTGTGTTTGACGCAGAGGGAAAATCTCCTTGAGGATGTTGCCATAAAGCCTGAGTGTGCCAGAAAAGGGAGGAGTGACTATCATCGATAGAAAATTTTAGTGCTTGCAAGGAACAAGTTCCCTTCCAAAGCTTGTCGGTCTGGGTGAACTGCTGCCAATAGCCAGCGAACACGCGGCGGTCCGCTCTGCCATTGCTCCGCCACGAGGTGCTTCTGAACTCCTTATTTGCCGCAGTGACACCTTGGCAATATGCAGAAAGGACAGATAGAAGGCCAGATCAAGAGAACATGTCTCTAGACAAGCCAAACCTGCGGTTTATATCGGTAGGTCCTAGATAAATAACCAGACCTTCAACAGATCAATCCATGTGATTCATATTTTAACTCTCACTGTTCAAACGAACCAAGCATTTACAACATAGAGAATTAATTATCCCAAACAAATCATTTACTATTTACAGTAAGCATAGAGACCAATTAATAATCACATTATTTAGTTATATACAATGACCGCAACATCATCCACATAGCACCACGGGTTCCCAGATGTGCAAAATCCTAGTGCAGGGACATCCATATTCGCCCTGCACTAAGAATTCCTTAACACCCTGGACTAACCTGCTACCACTAAGCAAACCTATATACCAATCCATTTTACATCCCACCGTGCGTATTCACAGAAACCACCAGACTATTCACAGTCAGGCAACAAGTGCCTTGTACCATGGCCCGTGGACCTTCTCCGAGACTGTCGCCACCCTGATCAGCACTTCAGCCGCCTTCACCACCCGGTCGACGAGCTTCCCCGCACCGCCGCGGCGCAGTGCCGAGTCGGCAAGCTTCCGGCCCTTGGCGCCGCTGCCGCCGAGGACGACGCCGCGGAAGGCGCAGTGGACCGCCCGGGAGACCTTCTTGAAGACCACGTCGTCGGCCTGGAGGCTCTTGAGCAGCACCTGGGTTATCATCTGCCTCCTGCTCTGGATCTTGGCGTCTGACGAGGGGCCAGCTGAGGCTGACGAGCTCATCATCGCCTTCACGATCTCTTCAATGCCCGCCTCGCGGGAGTTGTCGGCCAGTAGCTTCACCAGAGTGCCGAAGAGTTCTGAGATGACGTTCTCCAGTTCAAGAGGAGTGATCTTGGAGTTCTCACTCATCAGGACTTGGCGCAGGACTAAGATGCTGCACAAACAGTAAATTCAGTTATTACACATTGAAATTTATATTTCATTTTTCTGCAGACTAGGTATACGAAAGTTTACCTTGTAGCCATCACAATCACTTCTTGGAACTGGCCCTGGACGGCCCTCAATCTCATAAAGTTGAGATGGAAGCTCTCAGGAGTTGACTGCAGTTGCAAGCCCTCCATACCACCAATGAGCTGCAACAAGCCGATCCTCACGAGCTTGTCCACCTTTTCTCCTTTGCACTCCGGCAAGCCTGAATCACCTGCTGCTGACAAAGAAGCTGTTTGTCCCCCTGGAGCTCCATGGCCAGCTCGGAGCACTGTCACAAGGGGCTGACCCTGCAACCAGAAATTAAATTTCGTTAGTGTCCGTAACTAGATAACAACTAAATGCTCCTATGCTGTTATGTCAAGACAGTGCACTATTGGAGACTTACATGATCCACTGCTGGCAGAACTGAAAGAGAGCTCAGATGTTCACTCCATTCTGGATCCACAATGTTCTTTGAAGTTGAAACCCACTGCAGACTAATAGGGAGGAAAGCTGATGCATTGGCAGGAGGCCCGTAGTGATCGCCAAAAGCCTTCTGCAGGTACTCTACTCCAGCAGACCCTTTTATCATTGGTTGCATTAGCTGAATATGTGCCTTGCTCACTTCTGCTTGCAGTCCCTGTTTTAACAAAAAAAACTAATGTTAGAATTCCGCAGCATAATAACAACTGCAGTTAATTGCATAAATGTATTAGCGCAGAACACACCTTTATTTCTTCCAGAGTGAAACGCAGACCCTTAATGACAGCAATAACAAATGAGCTGACACCGTTCTCATCAACTTCAGAACTTGCAGCCAGCTCGCTCAATAATTTGTCATGACTTTTCTTCATCTCATCCTCAATATAGTTTTCTAACCATATCGAGAGAGTACTGCATAATCTGTCCCAGATATTGAGTGTCCTGGGAACCTGACTCAAGTACCTTCATTTTGAAAGGGAAATTATGTAAAAAATTCGAGTTTAAAAATAAATAAGAAGGCTCACAACAAACTTATCTGACAAAAAATTATTTCGCATGAGGTATTTACCTGAGACAAAATTTCGATGTCAATGTTCCCCAAGATTTCCTCCTTCCACCCCTTGGGAGCCAAGTCGTGCAACGAATCCCTCACTTCCTTTACAAGGCTGATCAATTTGCTGTAGTCAGGTTTGTCTCCTTTCATGGAGTCAATGACCACATCCCAGAAAGCCTTTTCCATCGTTTCTCTCACTCTGCCTTGGAAATCCTTCTCAATCGTACTGGCATCATCAGAGTTGACTGCAAACGCACCACCGTTCTCGTGAAGCATCTCATTGACCATTTGCTCATTCTCTGTTGGCAGACTCACTTGTGATATACTGCTTGACGAAGAAGAAGGATTAATACTCAGAGGAGCCGATATGTTAGCAACAGGTATTGCCAATGGATTTCCATTCTCCTTTGCTTCGAAGAATTTCGACCTCATATCTGAGAGAGCAGAGTTCATTCGGTCAATGCCTTCATCGCCACTCAGATGCTGAACCTTCTCTCTGAGAAGTTTTTGGTCGTCAGTGACCTGTTTCTGAATCGCCTTCATATCATGGGTATGGTTTTGTGATTGCCCGTCCGCAGTTAACTTGCATGTTTGCATCATTGATAGCTCAAGCTTGCATGCAGCCCTAACAAGATCACCCTCCAATGATCTTGCATCCTTCACTTTCCACACTACGAAGCGGTAAAGATAAGCGCACCACGCTTTGTCAAAGTTAACCAGCTGAGTCCTGAATTTATTCTGTCCAGTAACATCAGAAGACATCCGGCGGCTAGAGGCTCTTTCTGGTTCGTCAAGTACCGTATTTACCAACAGCTCAAACTCCCTGACAAACTTTGCCGCAAACTCCATGAGCAGCGTCTCTTGTTCACCTTGTCCACTTAGAACAGCATCAGGATGAGCCAGAACCATATAAGCACAGAGCACCACCCTCAATGAGTACCTAGACGACTCGCTTGTTTCAGAACTTCTTGCTGGCCTTTTTGCTGCAACCCTTATTGTTCTACCCGCAGGTGTCTTCCTCTTCGGAGACACAAGGCGTTTCAGGAGATGGCCAATATTCTCCATGGTTGACGAACCTGAGAGAATCAACCGTCTCTCCAGCCGCTCAAGCAATGCCTTACTGGCCTCAAGAGCTGTGGGCGATTCCATCGACATGGCTAATTCCTCAAATGGCATCGACTTGACAGATTTTTCGTTAATTCCCAATGCATCATAAGCTTGAACCAAGGCAAGTGTTGTCTTCTGGGACTTGACAAACTTTCTCCAGCACCTCGCCAGCTTTCTTGAAAGAAGTTCTGCATGCTCCCGTTGTTCCGCCTCCTTAAGCCTGGCATCGACTTCCTCGGCGCTCGCCGAGCCACCCCCGCCGGCGGCTGTCCTCCCCTCGAGCAACCTCCTCCTGATCCCCGGCGGCACCCTCGCCGTCGCCCCGTCCTCCAGCAGCGGTATCTCCATCGCCACCGCCTCCCTCACCCTCGTCATCTCACCCAATCGGATCAAACTGCCGTCGCCGATCGAACTCGACCAGCGAATCGGAAGAACCTCGCGTCTCTCGACCTCGCTTCTTGCTGCTCTACTCCTCCACTTGTTTTCCTTTTTCTTTCTCTCGCTCGAGTTCTTCCGCGCCGTCCTGTGTGAGCCACGCGTGGCACTATATATGGGTGCCTCGTATAGGAGTCTGTTTCCCGACTCGCGAAGGAAATACGGACAGGCAGAGGGCCGTTCCGGTAATAGGCGCTTCGGGACGCTTGGGTTGGAGGTCAGGCTGCAAGTGGAAGTGGGACGTCCACGGCACCGCTTGTCCTAGCCCTCATAATTGTGTAAGCGGGCACCCATAGACTGGCAGCAAAATTATGCGGTCACCTTCAACGACCCAGCGCATATGGACGGAGCTTGTTCTAATCTATTATTACGGACAAAGAAGACTCTCCAACGGTCCGGCGCATAGGGACAACTCTCCGCGTGGACAGGTTTTCAACCCCAAACCTGGTCCAGATTTGGGGAGAAAACAGACAACCTCTTGTCCTCCCTTGTCCGCATTCCACCCTCCACATAAACCCTTGTCCTCTCTTGTCCGCATTCTCCCACCCTTCACACAAATGGACTGGTTTTGCGCTGGTCGTTGGAGGCACTCCCTCCTCAAAAAGGACAGAGGCCCAAAATTGGTCCGCGGACAGAATCACCGCTTTGACTGTCCATATGCGGAAAACCGTTGGGGGTGCCCTAATGCGGCTGTCTCCAATGACCCAAATTGAACCCAACACGTGATGTGGTATGGAGAAGAATAAACACTAAACTCCACAATCCTCCCCGACCCGCTCGGGTTCCACTCCCCCTCCTCGCCTCCTCTACCTCCCCTCACCTCCCGCTTCGCTGACCCCGTGTCGTCCCTCGGGGCGGCCCGAGGGGAGAAACCTCACCACCCCAAGGAGCCTTCAAAGGAGCGCCGTCCGCCGATGCCGCCGGCCCGGACCGTGGTGGCGGCGGGCCCTAATACGTCTCCAACGTATACATAATTTCTTATGTTACATGTTATGTTATATCATATTATTACATGTTTTATATGCATTTTATATAGTTTTATGCATTTTCAGTGACTAACCTATTAACAAGATTCCCAAGTGTCAGTTCCCTATTTTCTGCTGTTTTTGGTTTCAGAAAAGATCTTAAGGAAATATCCGTCAAATTCTCCATTTTCAGTAGCTAGATGGTTGTCTTCTCCTCTTGTGCTATCATGTTTAGATCTTGTGAGCTGTCTATCATGATCAAGATCATCTTTATGTAATTCTCCATGTTGTGTTTGCTGGGATCCGATGAATATTAAGTACTAAAGTTATTGCTTCATAATATATCATGTGTGTGCTATTTAATGATCGTGCATGCTCTCCGTTACTTGTGTATGATCTGGCCAAGTAGATGCTCGTAAATATGTGACTTATTGTAATTCATACACTTGGACTCTCTGTAAATATGTGACTGCGGTGGTAATAGAAAATGGAAAATGACGCAGTGGGGGCCTTCCCCACTGTCTTTATGCGTCAAAAAAAAGTAGATGCTCGTAACTCTAAGAGAGGGTATTTATACTCGATAATAGGTTCATGTCTCTATTTCATCTGGGGCACTGACAGAAAGCTCTAAGGTTGTAAATGTGTTGTTGCTACTAGGGATAAAACAGTAGTATTTTATCTAAGGATGATGTTACTTACTTACTTTACACACAGTGCTTAAGGCGATAATCTGTTGCATGCAACTTAATACTGAAAGGGGTGCGAACGCTAACCGGAAGGTGTATTATTAGTCATAGATGCGGTTGGAACGGTCTATGTATATTGTTGTAATGTCCGAATGAATCTCACACTAGACACCACATCATTAGTATATGCATTGGGTTGCTCATCATTATTCTGTCAATTGCCTAGCTGTAATTTGTTTACCACACATGGATGAATGTTATTATTATTTATGTAGAGACACCACTTGTGAACTGTGGACCCCGGTCCTTCTCATTAATCTCATAAAACCACAACTGCAAACCTGTTACTTTCTACAAACATCACTCTTTCTTCCACATATATGTTTAATCCTTTGTTACAACAAGCCGGTGAGATTGATAACCTCACTGTTAAGTTGGGGCAAAGTATCTTGATTGTTTGTGTGCAGGTTCCACGTTCGCTGCTGACGCTGGTATTGCGCCGTGTCAACATCGCCGCCAACCTCGGGTAAACATACATCTCCTACCGGTTCGATAACCTTGGTTTCGTACTGAGTGAAACTTGCTGCTGCGCTACTTCACACCTTCCTCTTGGGATCTCCCAACAACACACCCACCGTGTGCATCAAGAATTTTTCTAGCGCCGTTGCCGGGGACTTGAAGATTCACTTCGAGGGGAGTTTTCGCACTTCCAATCTTTTTATTTTGTTGTTGTCTTGTTTAGTTTATTTTCTTACTGTTTTGTTTGCTTAATACCAAAAATACAAAAAATAGTTATTTGCATTACTTTTCTTATTTCAGTTTGCTATTTTATTTTTAGTTTTGTTGCTTTTGTTATTTCGGTTTAGTATTATTTTCTTTAATTTTGTTATTTCGGTTTGTCAATTGTGTGACGCCCCAAAATGGGTATTATGTAGATTTAAGCGATCCCGCCGAAATCCGCATAATAACGATTTTAGGTCGCCCACCAGACATAATGTGCACGCCGAAACATGCGCATTATGTGGGTGGAATTGTGATAACATTACAACAGTTCTGATACATCCACAACAACAACATAAGATATAAATACAACAACGACTCAAACGAGTCAAGATACAAATGGTACAATACAGAGATACAAGTGACATCGGAAGCAAAATAGTATCCGACTATGGATAAGATACAAATTGGACTAAGAGTTCTGAAGATAAGTAATGGCGCCATATCCCTGTCCAGCCCAAACCGGAGGGATTCCCAAGCTAACGTCGTCAGACTTCAAACATGTTAACTGCAGATAAAGCACATCCCAAAGAAGGGTCAGGGCACTCCCTGACAAGCAAACTAACCTGCCTACTTTCTACACCATCTACCAAAATATGGGGTAGGTGGACTTAGCGGCACCAACACTAGCAACCTAATAGAGACACGCTACAACTTCTGTCTAATTAGAGAGGGATAAGAGACCGCATAAGTAAACAACTTCAACTAACACCAAACATAACACATTCTCGAATTAACCCCCTCAACCAAGTATGAGGAAGCAATTCGGGAAAACTCACACGTTGAAAAGTTTTAGTTACCATTTATTGTGAAAGTAATTCTATTTTACTAGTCAAATTAATTAACAATAATTAGGTGCAAGTTGTCTAGATCTTGTTAGCCAGCATCATCACCAAGTCGCCCATAACCGTGGACACGGCTCATCGATAAGATTATACCCTGCAGGGGTGCACTACTGGACCCATACTCGTTCGATCAACCCCAAAAGGCAAGCCAGAAGGTAGGGCATCTCAACACGGCAAATCTCGTCTCTACAATCCATCTAGGGAACCGCATGATTGTGCGCACGGTTACTCAGCCCCATACCCGGAACTTTGTAACACTCTAAGAACGTGCCACCCTATATGAGAATTGACTACTTCATCATCATGAGATCGTTATGTAACCATATGCATGCATCAAATGGAAAGCCCGAACTACTTGCGGCGACTGACGTGGTGTTAACTCGACAAGTCCCAGGGTTGTGCACCCCCGGTTGATTGATGGGGAGAGAGATGAGTGCAGGTGGTCACGACGGCCTACAAGCAAGGATTTACCCAGGTTCAGGCTCCCGGAGGATAACACCCTACTCCTGCTTGTCTGGTTATTGATGCGAGTTGTGGTTACAAGGACGAGATTGCGATCTCGCTAGGGTTTGTGCCGTAGCTATTTGCGTATCCTCTGGGACGAGCAACCCTCCTGCCTTTATAGGCAGCCAGGTCTCGGGTGGTTGGTGCCGATGGCAACTACAGATATGTAAAGGCCCTCCTTATTATAAGGTAGCGACCTCCTGTGTATAGTGCTAGTCCCTGGATCGACTTGCTAGCACACACAGTTTAAGATGAAATACCATAACATTGCATCAATATTCATTACACGATGATCCAGAAATAAAAGGGGTTTGATACAAGGTGTATAGCTCATGGCTAGCTCAAACCGAAATAAACACACAGCGGAAAGCAAATGGATAAGTGAGCTCCATCTTCATCATGTGCCACAGGCAAGGCATGTTGGTTGGAGACTCGCGACCCTAACAATCCTTACTCCTCGTCTGAGGGTCCTGCAATGGTGAGTTGCAACCCAAACTATATTGGGTCAGCACAATTGAATTGTGGTGGCAAGATGACACTTTGTAGCTAAAGTTACTAAGACTATATCTACATGCATATTTGGCTTGGTGGAGTTTGACGCTGATTTGCATAAAGCCAGTTTTGTCCTATCATTTATAAAACAACTTTTCATCTTAGACAAAGAGTACCACTGATAGAAAACAGTGAACACCTTTGACAACAAAGAGTACCACCGATAGAAAACGGTGAACAACTTTGAAAACTACTCACAATGAGCACCACCGATAGAAAGCGGTGAGCTCTCCCAAACCCTTGTTCACCCATCAAATTTTATTATAGAAATTGGGATGAGGAGATCTTCAACATCTGCCCTGTCTAGTTGCTCAATTGTCCATAACCGGGGACACGGCTAAGTATACACTTTCACCACAAGACCCAATCATTCCCTCGTCCATGTCAACCAATTATGAAATGGAAAAGAGAAGACCGAGACGAGACCTTTCCGAAGTGATTCCCCGAGTCACAACGCGTGACCCGAACCAACCTATCATCCCCCTACATCTGCTGGTCACGACGGATCGGGGTCTCACAACATGTATGGTTAAGACAGAGCCCATTTGACAAGTGGTTGCACTAGAAGCTACTAAACAAGGTGCATCTACAATCTCTTTGAGCCTGGGTGACTTTCCACATTTGTGCGCTTCCACCAAGGGTAATTACCATAAACATGAACCATAGACATGGACCCCCTGAGTAGCCACCCACCATGGTTCTCCAACCAGCACCCAGGTAGTTCATTATTTAACTTCATTAATTTTGCACTATCCAACTAGTCAAAACATTTTTCATTGCTTGGCTAAGCATCCTACTAAGTGTTCTTGCTTCTATGCTCAGGGTGGGGGATAGCTAAACACTACATAGGAGCATAGCATAATAAAGTAACCACACACAACTCCTAACATGCATACTACAGAAAAACACTACTATGCATATAGTGAAAATAATAGGTGGTTTATGAGCGTCACTTGCCTTTTGGAAGTTGTCGTTTTTCACACTCTTTTCAACGTATAACGTTTCACTCCGTTCAATCTATACGAGAAAAGAGAAGTACAATAAACACACAACTCAAACAAACACATAACACATAAAATCATACATCACAATTATACGTTCAACGATAATTGTTTTAGTTTATTTATTTATGGTCAACTCGTATCACATAATTCAATTTACAAAAGGAATTAATATGGTAGGACTTAGGGTTTGCCATTTGTGGCCAAGGGATGGTCTAAATAATATTTGAATATTTCAAATCTGAATAGGTTGAAGTATTGTTTAAGTATTATAATATTTGGTCACGTTCAAAATGTTTGCACAATAGTTTTGTGAAAAGGAAATAACACCACTTTCCAACTATGATTATAATTTTAGAAGTCCAAAGGATTTTAAAACCAAATCACTAGTTTATGAATCCTATGGATCTAATGAAGAGTTAGTATTTGTTTTCTCTAGACCTATAGTTATTTTAGTGACATTCCGCAAAAGGATTCACATTAACACGGTTTATATAAAATTTAAGTTATATCTAAATTACACAAATTGAGTCTCTGATTTATAAAACAATATATTATTAGATGAAATTACTTTTAACAAGTTTTAAACACATCTATATAAGTTTGTATTTCAAAAGTGATTGGTTAGGCTTAGTTTTGATATTTCTGGTCAAAATACATTACTTGTGCTATTTTTGTAAAAGGAAACAATTTAATAAGGTTAATAGAATTTAAACTATATTAAAAATATACAATTAGGGTTTCTGATTTTTAAATGGAAATGATGTTGCTGAAATAAATTTTAACAGTGCAACATTATTAGACAGATCCTAAGTTTCACAAAACTATTTTATTTGAAATTTTTGGACTTATGGATTTGAACCTTGGTCAAAATTACTCGAATCTTCCATTTGAAATTTGAATAAATTTTAACTAGTCAAATTTGGAATTGAACAATACCAAAAGATTCTACGTGTCAAGGGCTTTCCAATGGTACAAAGTTTGTCAAATTTGGATGTGTGGTTTAAAAGATATGATGGTTTGAATTATCAGGGGCTTTTCTGTAAAAGTACAATTTAGATTTCTATTCGGAATAAATTCAGAAAATTAAGTGATTAGTTGTGGCCGTCGGATCTGGATCTAAGGGATGAGATTAGAAGTTACCTCTTCGCTTGGGTCTTCTAATCCTGGACGTAGATGTGGGATCGGACGACTCTGGGGAGTTTGACCAAAACCAGGCGGCGGAACTCGCCGGAGTTGGAGGGGATGGCGGCGCCGGCGTCGGGTGTCGCTGGGGATTGCACTCCGGCGGTTTTCCGGACTTGTGACGATGTCAGAGAGGTGCGACGCGTCGAGGCGGAGGCGATGGTCACCACGGTGTCGTCTCGTGGGTCCCCGAGCGGCGACACAGCAAGGATCGAGGGTGCGGGCGCCGACGAGCTCCGGCGCGGACGTGCTCGACACTGCGGTGGTCCCCGGGCTCAGCTGAGGAGACGAGGAGGCGCGGGGAAACGTTGCGGAGAGGATTTGGTCGTCGAGGGTGCGCTTGGTTGGCCGGAAATGGCGAAGTCCGGCGGCGGCGATGGCTACTCCGGCGAGCAAGTTCTTCATCTCGGACTCACGATTCGAAGAAGGGGAAGAGGGAAAAAGGAGCCGGGGTTGCGGGGGCTTAAAAGAGGCCTTGTGCGCGTCGTGGGGGGGCTCGAGGGAGTGGGGAGTGGGGCGGGATCGTGGCCATCGTGGGCATGGCTTGAGGTTGGGGACGACCTCGTGCTGACGGGTGGGGCCCGCGCATCAGAGAGAGGAGGAGGGAGAGAGGCTGCGGCGGTTGCTGGGCCGTTGCTGGGCCTCTGCGTGTCACCTCGCGCGGATGGAGAGGCTGGGCCGGCTCGGGCTGGCCCGGCTAATTCTTTTTTGTTTGTTTCTTTTCCTTTTCATTTTATTTTTCTGTTTTTCTTATTTATTTCATAACTTTTATTTTATTAATCCAAAAGTTCAAACAAACTTCTAAAACTTTGTAAAGTCTAGATATTTCTTTCAAAACTTTCAAACTCATGTTTGTAATACTTTTCAAATCCTGACATTTTCAAATAATGACATTTAACACCTTTCGACAATTTAAATAAAAGTTTCAAGAAGATGTCTTAACAAAATTAAGAAAAATACCACAAATACATATGATTAAAATAAATCATTCCAAACCCATTTTTAAAATCAAACACTTGAATCAAAACTATATTTAAGGATAGAGGATGTTCTAAATAGTTTTATGACTTTAAACATGGGCTAGGGTTTATTAGGAATTCCAAATATAATGTTTTTGAATTAAATAACTTATACAAACATTTTGAAATATGCATACCAAAATAAGTGATGGTACTTTTACATTTATGGTGTTAGTATTAAATAAGTATTTAGGATATCTATTTACAGTTCAACACTTAAGTTTGAAAATAAAGTTACTTGATTCAATTAATATTATAAAACTTTGTATAAGTCATAATGAATCCTTTTTAGTTGCCCTTCTTGGATATTGATGATTTTTATTTTAATATAAAGTAAAAGTTTTAAATTTTAGTGATTTTTAAACATTCCAAAATTTTGGGATGTTACAAGATATGGCAGGTTATACTTCCTAACCGACTTGGACTAGGTTACATGGTGCCCCGCGTGGGCCTTCTGTGGGCCTTCCTGTACTTGGCGCGGCCCAGGTAGCCTTATCGTGGGCTACCCGAAAGGCAGCCCCACGTCAGTAGCCCCCGAGTGCTTGGTGGAAGCGTAGAGTCGAGTAAAGGACTCCTTCCTCCTGGACGCGCCATTGGATTTCTTGATCTTGAGCTTGAACTCGATTTCTTCAGTCGAACCGGCCACTCCCGATGGGAGTAACGTTTGCAGTCGAATTACTTTGCCTTCATCTTCTTGCGAAGCTTGCTTCTACTCAGCCTGTTTGGCTTACTTGTGGATGGATTCGGCTACTCGAGCTTACTCTGTTGCCACCCGAATGGTTTCTTCGGGTTCTCGGATCGTCTTCCGATCCTACTTTATTGATTTCAGCTTTGAAGCTTACTACTCGAATTACGCTGTCGAGTTGCTTCAATTGATTTTGGAGCCGTTGGCTTGATGACGTCACTGGTGACGATCCGCTGCACGCCTCTGCGCTCGATTGGACGTGACTGGTGGGCCCCGCTGTCAGAGCTGACCGCGGTCAACAGTTGTCACGTCTCCGAAGTGGGCGCGAATTTTGCGCGGCACGATGATGACGCCTCGGTTTTTGTGCGTAGTGGACGAAGTGGGCGGTGACGGTTGGTTTCCTCGTGCGACACGTGGACGGCCAGATGTGTCTGCTCGGAGCCCTTGTTCTGTGGACGGTTGAGATGAGATTTTTCGAGGCATAAGTACTATGTCTTGACGCTTGGGATTTCATCTTCTCCAATCGCTCTGTGTTCCCTTTCCTCTGCGCTCTACCATTTTCGCCGCCATCCAGAGCTCCGTGCAATCTGCCCGTACACCTTGCGCTGCCTTGCGGCACCATGGGCAAGCCGAAAAGCGCCGCTGGCTCCTCCGCCGCCGCCGACGAAGCCGGGCTGATGAAGAAGCCCGACGGCGACTTGCAGAGGTCCTCGGTGAAGAAGGCCGAGGTGGAGCTCTTCCGCGTGCAGGGTGTGCTTCCACCTGCTGACCAAGTCCAGGTACGCGTTCCTGGCAAGGAGGTTTTCCCCACTCCCCGCGATGGGGAACGTGTTTGTTTCGCGGATTTCCTTCCGCGGGGCTTCGGGTTCCCCATGCACGATTTCGTGCGCGGTCTCCTGTATGCCTATGGGGTTCAGATCCACGATCTGACCCCCAATGGCGTCTTGAGCATCGCGGGCTTCATCGTGCTATGCGAGTGCTTCCTGGGTGTCGGGCCCCATTGGGCGTTGTGGAAGTCGCTCTTCCTTGTTCGCAAGAACGTTGGGAAGAGCGGGTTGACCTTCCCCGTGGGTGGCTTCGGAACCCAAGTACGCGGTGACACCGCGTACTTCCAGATGAAGAAGTGCGACTCCGTCCAGGGATGGCACAGAAGATGGTTCTACGTCCAGTCAAACCAGGACGGCCTGGATGCATTCGACAACGGACGTGGACTGCGGAAGACCGGTGCCTGGGCGCACCCGCTGACTGCCGTGGAGAAGGAGGCCGTGCGGCCCTTGTTGAGCCTGCTGTGCGGTCTGACCAAGACCCTTGGGCGCGAGGCGGGTGGCGTCTTCCTGATGGCCACCTTCTTCCGTCTTCGAGTGCAGCCGCTCAGCGCTCGGCCTCACCCGATGTGGGCCGCCGAGGGTGTCAGCACCGAGCCGCTTGACGACGAGGAGGTGGAAACCAAAGTAAGATCCATCACCAACCTCCGAGTCGCGGACACGTGCAACGTCAAGTGCCCGATTGCGGCTTACGGGGCCTCGAACCCCGTTCCTGAGGTAAGTCTTGGCTTGTTTTCCTTTTGTCTTTGCTCGACTTGCGTCTACTTTCTTTTTGATTCGACTTGTGTCTACTTGCTTCAGGGTCGGGATCTGTTGATCAGCCTTCCTCCTCTTCCCGAGAACGGACCCGACGACGAGTCGAAGTTTGTCGAGGAGGAAGACGACGACGAAGAGATTCCCTCCGCACACTCTCCCCACGAAGAGGTGGAAGAAGGGGATGAAGTGGAGGAACCCGCGCGGAAGAAGCGGAAGCTCCCGAGCCGTGGCGACTCTTACACTGCATCGTCACCTGCTAAGGATGCCGATGTTACACTGGAGGAGGTCGTCGCGACGTCGTCGGGTGCGCGTTCCTCAGGTGGCTGGGATGAACCCCTGAATGTTCCTCCAGTCAGCTCCGCGGCTCCTCGCTCTTTCGCGCGGATGTCTTCGCCCTCCCTGGAGAGTTACGACAACCTTGGGACCCCCAGGTGAGTTTCTTGATGATGTGTATCCTTCGAGTTGCGTTTCATAGTTGCAATGTTTGAGTTGTTGACAAGTGTGCTTGTTTTCGCTGGAGCCATCGTTCTGGCGATGTTAGCTCCCCCCTTCGGGAGGTGGAGCGTACATCCGCCCCTTCGACTGAACTGGGGACCCAGGCTGTAGTGGAGAAGGCGCGTACTGAGCCCGCTGGCGTTGCATCGTCGAGCCGCGACCCTCCTTCGGCTTCAGAGGACCTCGACCTCCTGGACCACGCAAGTCTTTTTGTGCTTGTACTTGTATTCTTGAGTTTTCATCGGGTGCGCGATCAGCGCTCCCGATGGGAGTAGCCCCCGAAGGTGTGGGTGACTAGTATAGTCGCCCGCAACTTTATTAACATCTTGCTTTTGTTTCAGCCATACTACCGTCAGCAGCTTGACGCAGCCGCGACTTATGTTCGCCTGGAGAAGGAGAGGGACCAACTGCGTGCTTCTCTGGACCAGGCTACTGGGCGGGTTGATGAGCTTGAGAAGGCTCTACATGAGTCTCGAGAGCGGGAGCTGGCGCGGGTCGCCCAGGAAAAGACTCTAGTCGGTCGTCTCCTTTCACTCGCCGGTGTTCTTGGGGGTAAGTTTCGGCTTGATGCCTATTGTGTCTTGATCTTTTTCTTTGTCTGACCTTGGATCCTTTGCGCAGAGACTTGCGGTGGGGCTCCTCCGGAAGACGCGTCGAGTGAGACGGTTGACCTGGCGACTTCTGTTGGCTTCCTCGACCGGGTCTGTGCCTATGCCTCAGATGCGCTAAAGAAGTCCGCAACCGCGTTGCAGAAATCGACTGGGGCCCTTGCTGTGGTGCACCAGAGTATCTTCCCGGGCGACCAGCTGCCGGCAGCCGTGGACGCCCTTGCTGCGCCGTTTGAGGACGCGACCACCATCGCCGACTTCACGCGGTCGCAGACGGTACGCGGCTCCGAGCTCACCTTCCAGCTCCTCTTAGGGCATCAGGTTCCAGGTGACTTCGAGAAGGTCGTCAGCGGTTTTCCCCGCAAACCCGATGGCCGAACCGCGTCACTGAGTGGCGTGAAGGAGCGTGCCTCGCAGTTAGCCGTGCAGCTTGCGGCACTCTTCGAGAGGGCCCTTGCTAAGGCGACTGAGGCGGCTGCCTCTCGGAAGGGTCGTTCCCGGTCGCAGTTCGCAGCCTTAGAGTAGGCCTAGCTTTAGGAATTCGGCAGTCGCCGTGGTCTGTATTTTTGAACTTCTTGTTCTGTAATGAATATTGCCCTTCCAGGTCTTTTGGCCTTCAATATTGCTTTCTGCTGACTTTCTTTCTGCCGAGTTTAACTGTGCTTCGCAGTCGTATGATTGTATTGACTCTGCGTATTCATGGCAGAATGTTGTGCGCGGTGATGCTTCGCCTTCTCCTGTGGCCGAGCCGAGTGGCGCGGCTTCTTCTTCGGGTGCTCGCCGTCGTCGGGCGGCGCCTGCTCCTCCACGTAGTGTAAATGATCAGCGGATTATCACATACCTGAAGAACAAGGTGGTTGAGCTAGAGGCGACCCTGAAGGATACTGAGCGGCTGTTGCACCGCTCCCAGTCGCATCCTACGGCGCAGTTCTCGCGACGTGAGGATTTTCTGCTTGGGGAAATCGACTTGATCAGCCGGCAGTTGCAAGGTTTGTATCCTTTTGGCGGCTGCTGTCTTTGCTGGCTTTCTTTCTTGTTCTGACTCGCATTTTATGCGTGCAGATGTTAATCCTGATTGGGAGGCCGAGCAGGTTCGCGTTGAGGAGCGAGTTACCCGAGAGGCGTCCGGCTACTCCTACGAAGCTCGGCAGTTCTGGGTGAACAAGTCGAGGGGGCGCGTCCTTGCCACCATGCTTGATCGTACGTGGCGCGCTGCTTTTCTTCTGGAGAACTACCGGAAGACACTCTGGCACATCAATCGCGTGTACTTCCCGCATAATGCGCAGCCGAACGGGTTGTCCGCCTTGCTGGAGAGGTTTCGCGATGGTGAAGGGCTGAAGGAGGTTGTCGACGCCCAACTTGTGGCTGGGGCGAACGCGGCGTTGGCATACGTCCGGAGGCACCGGCCGCATCTTCCGCTCGACCGGGTGCTTGATGGCCTGCCTGGTGATGACGACTTCGACGAGACCTTAGCGGCTGCGCGCCGTATTATCAGGCAGGTTCAGGACATGAGTGAGTGCCTTGTAGGTCCCCTCGATGCGCCGAAGGCCGAGCCTGCAGTTTAGAGTAGCTGTCGTCTGATGTACAGGGTTAGCTATAGAGGGCAAATGTGCCTGTGCAAGTCGTAGTGTAATAGATTAAAATACTTTCGAGTCATGAGAATTGATCTGCTTGCTCGAAAGTGAAAATGCATGTTTTGATTTGCGACCTATTTGGCGCAGTCGCCTAGTATGTTAGGCAACGGCCTAGGTTTTTTCAAGTGTGACCTGTATGCCGCAGTCTCTGAATTTAACAGGTGGCGACTTAGGATTTTTGCAACTTGACCTGTATGGCGCAGCCCCCGAGTTGTTCGAGTGGTGGCCTAGGATTTTGGCTAAGACCTGTGTGGCGCAGCCCCCGAGTAGGTTGAGTGGCGGCCTAGGATTACAAGTGTTACCTGTTTGGCGCAGCCCCCGAGTATGTCGGGTGGCGACCTAGGATTTTGAACTTGACCTGTACAGCGCAGCCCCCGAGTGAGTTCGAGTGGCGGCTGAGGATTTATCTGAGAAGGCCTGTTTGGCGTAGCCCCCGAGTAGGTCGAGTGGTAGCCTAGGATTACAAGTGTTACCTGTGTGGCGCAGCCCCCGGGTGTGTCGGGTGGCGACCTAGGATTTTGAACTTGACCTGTATGGCGCAGCCCCCGAGTCGGTCGGGTGACGGCCTAGGATTTCTTGACTTACGCTTGTATGGCGCAGCCCCCGAGTAGTTCGGGTAGCGGCCTAAGCTTTTCTTTCAACCTGTGTGGCGCAGCCTCCGAGTAGTTCGAGTGGCGGCCTAGGATTTTTTTGACTCACGCTTGTATGGCGCAGCCCCCGAGTAGTTCGGGTAGCGGCCTAAGCTTTTCTTTCAACCTGTGTGGCGCAGCCCCCGAGTAGTTCGAGTGGCGGCCTAGGATTTTAGCTTCCTCTGTGTGACAGGTAAAGGAGACAAATTTTCTTCAAATCACTTTATTGATTCTTGCGAACAGGCCGCCTCATTAAAACCCTTCCAGTCCCCTCAGTACCCTGGTAAGGGAAAGAGTGCGTCTGAAACCTGCCGCGCTGATTTTCTTGTACAATGATTGGGTTGAACTAGGCATAGAACCGGCGGAGTTGTGCCACGTTCCACGGGTTGCTGCAGTCTGCTCCAGTCTTCGAGTCTTTCAGGCGGTAGGCTCCGTTGCCGATTGCTTCTGTCACGATGTACGGGCCCTCCCATGGGGAAGCGAGCTTGTGCACCTTCTTTTGCTTGAGTCGAAGAACCAGGTCGCCTGCAACGAACGCTCTTGGTCGTAGCCTCCGAGTGTGATAGTTGCGCAGGTCCTGTTGATACACGGCTGATCGTGCCAGGGCGATGTCGCGTGCTTCGTCCAGGGTGTCCCTGCTGTCTTCGAGTGCCTCTTCTGCATCCGACTCGTCGTAGGCGACTACTCTCGGTGCGTCGAACTTGATGTCGTAGGGGAGGACCGCTTCCGCACCATACACCATAAAGAATGGAGTGTACTGCGTAGATCTGTTTGGCGTTGTTCGTAGGCTCCAAAGGACTGACGGTAGTTCTTCCACCCATGCGCCCGTTGCACGTTTCAGGGGCACACGCAGTCGCTTCTTGATGCTGTTGCAGACGAGGCCATTGGCTTTCTCCACTTGCCCATTGGATTGCGGGTGCGAGACAGACGCATAGCTGAGCTTGATCCTCTGCTCTGAGCAGAAGTCCTTGAATTCTTCGGCTGTGAAGTTCGAGCCGTTGTCGGTGATGATCCCATTCGGTACTCCAAATCTGAAGATGATTGACCTGATGAAGTTGACTGCTGTGGATGCAGTCGAACTTGTGATTAGCACGACTTCGATCCACTTTGTGAACTTGTCGACTGCAACCAGGAGGTGAGTGTGACCTCCGGGTGAGGATTTCTTCAGCGGGCCCACCATGTCCAGACCCCATTGGGCGAAGGGCCAGGCTAATGGTATTGTCTTGAGTTCCGATGCTGGCGCGTGCGGCTTGTTTGCAAATTCTTGGCACCCTGTGCATTTCTTTACTAGCTCCTCGGCGTCCTGCATGGCTGTCAGCCAGTAGAACCCGGCTCGTAGCACTTTGGCCACCAGTGCCCGACTGCTGGCGTGATGCCCGCAGATACCCGCATGGATGTCGAGTAAGATGGCTTGGCCGTCGACTGGATCTATGCACCTTTGCAGGATTCCTGAGATGCTTCTTTTGTAGAGTTCTCCGTTGATGACGGTGAAACTTTTGGAGCGCCTGATGATGCACTTTGCTTCGACTGGGTCGGCTGGCAGCTTCTGATGAAGTATGTATGCCAGGTACGGTCCTGTCCATGTGGCTTCGACTAGCATGACCTCCATGGGGACCTTGTCTTGGCTTGGCGTGTTGGCATCGCCTTTTGTTGTTGCAGTGCTTGCTGTATTCTGAGTCTTGATGGATCTCTGCGTGATGCACTCGAGGAAGACGTCGGGTGGGACTGGCACCCTGTCTGAGCCCATGTTAGCAAGGACGTCGGCTTCCTCGTTGTTTTCACGGCCAATGTGGCGCAGCTCGCAGCCGTCGAAGTTGCCTTCCAATTGATTGTAGAGGTCTCTGTAGGCGATCATGTTGTCGGCGACGGCGTCGCAGGACTTCATGGTTTGCTGTACCACCAGGTAGGAGTCGCCGTATATCATGAGGTGCGTGGCGCCGCAGTTCTTGGCCATCCGCATGCCATGGATCAGGGCCTCGTATTCGGCTTCGTTGTTGGACGGCGTCGGAAAGTCCATCTCCAGGACATACTTGAGCTTGTCGCCTTTGGGGGAGATGAGCACGACTCCTGCCCCGGCTGACTTGAATTTCTTGGAGCCATCAAAGTACATTGTCCATGCGTTGGACAAGTCGGGGATATTTGGTAGCTGGGCTTCTATCCACTCGGTGGTGAATTCCGGGAGGACTTGAGCTTTGATGGACTTCGGGTGAGCATACTTCAGCCCCCATGGTCCTAGCTCGACAACCCACTTGGCGACTCGTCCTATCGCGCGTTGGTTTGTGAGAATGTCTGCTAGTCCGGAGGAGCTTACCACCGTGATCGGGTGCTCGGAGAAGTAGTGGACGACCTTTCTGGAGGTCATGAAGACTCCGTATGCCAGCTTCTGGTAATGAGGGTAGTTCTGCTTGGACAAGGTGAGTACTTCGCTAAGGTAGTAGACCGGCCTCTGCACCGGGTGACTGTGCCCTTCTTTTTTGCGTTCGACTACGAGCACCGTGCTTACCACCCTGTTTGTTGCTGAGACGTATAAGTACAGCGGCTCGTTTTCCAGTGGTGCCACGAGGACTGGAGAGGTTGTCAGGGTTGTCTTGAGATGGTCGAATGCGTCATGCGCCTCCTGTGTCCACTTGAACTTGTCCGTCTTCTTCATCAGTTGGTAGAAAGGTAAGGCTTTCTCTCCCAACTTACTAATGAACCGGCTGAGAGCTGCGACTCGGCCGGCTAATCGTTGCACCTCCCGGAGCTTGGTTGGTGCTGGCATTGTGAGTATGTTCTGCACCTTCTCGGGGTTTGCTTCGATTCCTCTTGCGGATACGAGGTACCCTAGTAGCTCTCCGGCTGGCACGCCGAACACGCACTTCTCTGGGTTGAGCTTGATCTGGTACACATCGAGTACGGCGAAGACCTTGCGGAGGTCGTCGACTAGGGTATCCTCCTTTCGGGTCGTGACAATGATGTCATCAACGTAGACTTGGACGATCTGCCCGATTAGCCCCTTGAGGCATGCTTGCATTGTCCGCTGGTACGTGGCACCTGCGTTCTTTAACCCGAACGGCATCGTCTGGTAGCAAAAGACGACGTCGGGTGTGATGAAGGCCGTCTTCTCTTCGTCCTCGACTTTCAGCCTGATCTGCTGGTAACCTGAGTAGGCATCCAGAAAGGACAGGCGCTCGCAACCTACTGTCGAGTCGATGATTTGGTCTATCCGCGGTAGCGGGAAGTGATCCTTGGGGCAGCATTTGTTGACTGCAGTGAAGTCAACGCACATGCGTAGTTTCTTCGTCTTCTTTTTCTCCACTAGAACCGGGTTGGCGACCCAGTCCGAATCCTTGATCTCTCGGATGAATTTGGCGTGCAGTAGTCTGTCGACTTCCATGGTGATCGCGTCTCGTTTGGGTCCTGAGAAGCGTCGCATGGATTGTTTGACTGGTCTTGCGTCCTTGTGGACTTTCAGAGAGTGCTAGGCGAGTTCCCTGGGTATCCCTGGCATGTCAGAAGGTTGCCATGCAAAGATCTTCCAGTTCTCACGTAGGAACTCGACGAGCGCGCTTTCCTATGCGGGGGTCAGACTCGATGAGACCTTGACCGTCTTTCTGCTGTCAGTCGGATGGACTTGGTGGGTTACGGTGTCGTCGTTCGTGTTGAACGCTGCGTCCTTGGCGGGCTTCTTGCGAGCCGGGAATACGGTCTTGTCGTTGTCGGCTGATATGGCCTTGAAGTGTTCTTCGACTCCGAAGAACTCAGAAATCTTGGCGAACTCGCGGTCGCAGCTGTTGAAGAGCCCGAAGTCGCCGCGGACGGTGATTACTCCTTTCGGCCCGGGCAACTTTATCATCAGGTAGGCGTAGTGGGGTACTGCCATGAACCTGGCAAAGGTCGGGCGCCCGAGGATGGCGTGGTATTGTGACTTCCAGTCGACGACTTCGAAGTCGATCGACTCCTTCCTGAAGTGCTCGGGTGTACCGAGGATGACGTCGAGTGTGATTGTTCCCATGGGCGTGATTGCTTGCCCTGGTACTATGCCGTGGAAGGTGGTTTCCGATTCCGGCAATTTCTCCGTCGACCTGTTCATTCTTCTTAGGGTGTCGGCGAATATGATGTTGATGCCGCTGCCTCCGTCCAGGAACACCTTCTTCAGGCTGTAGTCGCCTACCAAGGCCTCAATCACGAGTGCGGCGTGCCCGGGTCGGGTTACCTCTGATGGGTGATCTGCCCTGGAGAATGTGATTGGTGTCTCCGACCCGCGCAGGTAGTCTGGTACCGCGCGCGGGCTGTTAATGGCTTGAAGTACTTGGCGTGTGATAATTTTCTGGCGCCTGTTCGACGGAGGTCCCCTTTAGATCATGGTCAGCTGTCCCCGTGCGGCTGGGTACGTGTCGGCTGTTGCCGCCTGACCTTGTTGCTGTTGTTGTTGCTGCGGCTGGGGGAACGCTCCTGCCGCCTGCACTTGGTTGTTGTTTGCGGGTGCTGCTTGGATGGCTAGCTGCGGTGCCGCCTGTATGGCCTGTACCGGGGCGATGATTTGCTGCATGGCATGGTATATCTTTCTTGCTTTGCGACAATCCTTCAACAGGTGGTTGGAACTCCATTTGCCTGTTTCCGGGTTGCGGAACGAGTGATGCTTACAGGGTTGCATCAGCTCCTCTGCTAGGGTCAATGGGCGCTTCCACTCGCGTTTCTGACTTCCATCATTGTGGCCGATGCTGCTGCTGCCACGTTTGTACTGACTCGAGCTGGGCTGGCGACTTTGGTCGTACTGTCGGTTGCTGTCACGTTTGTCCTCACGGGGGGTTTCGTAGCCCGCCACTACTAATTCGATTGAATCGTGGGTGTAACGTGGCTTCTTCTTTTGACGTGCCTCGCGCCAATTGCTTGTTTCGCCCTCTTTTTTGGGAGAAGTTTCGCGGACGTAGTCCTCTCCTTCGGCCCATTGGTTGGATGTCTTCATGAGTTCTATTGTGGTCTTCGGCTGGAGCCTACCAAATTCCTCCCGGAGGTCGCGGCGAGCGACGCCGTGCATGAAGGCGTCCATCACTCGATCTTCTGATACGGGTTCCATGGTATTGCGGAGGAGTGTCCACCGCTGGATGTAAGAGCGGAGCGACTCATCCTTTCCTTGCTTGCAGGCCTGCAACTCGATGTAGGTCGTTGGCCTTGCGAATGTTCCCGAGAAACTCTTGATGAAGTTATCCTGGAATTCTTCCCATGTTCGGAAAGAGTCTTTGGGTTGGCTTGTGAGCCAGCCGCGTGCCGAGTCTGTCAACATGAGCTGGATGTACTGCATTGCCGTAGTCGACGTTCCGCCTTGGCTGGTGCAAGCGATGAGGTAGTCTTCGAGCCACAGTTTTGGGTCTTGCTTCCCGTCATACTTTGGTGTGCCAGCCGTCAACTTGAAGCCTTTAGGCATGCGGGTGTCGCGGATGTTGAAGCTAAAGCATGCCGCGCCACACGGCTCGAAGTCTCGGTCAGCATGGTCGTCCGTGTTTGCCGCACTAGCCGAGCGCTCCTTGCGGTTGCGGTCCACCGTCTTCTGTGTCAGGACGTCGCGGAGGTCCTTGACTGGTTGTCGCTGTGTCGCTGGGATGCCCGAAGTTGCTGGTTCGTGCACTCGGTTGCTTGGCCCCTTGGCCGGCAGAGCTTCTTCGATTGCCCTTATGGAGGCAATTTGTTGCTTGTGGAGTAGGGAGCGCGCATCCCCCTCCGGTGGCTGCGTGAGCCGGAGGTATGTCTCGACTGAGATCAGGGCGGCATTCGCCGTTTTTGGGACGGGTATCCCGTTCTCATCTACGGTGACGAAGGACGAGTCGAGATTGCGGGTGAGCCTTGTTCGATCGGCTTCTGCCATGTGGGGAACGCGGGCTCTGGTTCGCCGTGCTCCTTGGTTAACCTCTGTAGAGGATGTGAAGGAGAGGGCGGCTCGCCTGGCACTCGAGGCATCCGCGTCCCTTTTGCGTCTGAGCAGGTCGGCTTTTTCGGCGCAGATTCGTTCGCCTTCCTTGCGTAGCAAGTACTGGACCGCCAGGTGGTCTTCTCGAGGTGCGTTGGGTGGGGGGGAACGTGCCCTTGTCCACATGCTTCATGGCTTGGATCGTCATGTCCCGTGTGATGACAAGTTTAGTCTGGTCCGGCATGTCCACCTCTAGCGGATATGCGGGTTCTTCTTCGTCGTCATGCGGTGATGTGCTGGCCATGAAGACTTGCTTGGGGTAGACTTGAGTCGGAGAGTTGGTGCTGCAGCTGCTGCTTCTGTCGCCCGCTTCTTGCTCGGGGTCGAAAATTGCTGCAACGTGGCGCGCGGCGCGGTCGCTGTCGCGTCTTCTCGCGATTGTCCATGTGCTCACGCTCGCCGGGGCGAGTGCGATTGGCTTGGGGTAGACTTGGGATTTCCACGAAGATGAGGGCGTGCGCGACATGGCTGTCGGGCGCGGGCTCCCGGTCGCCCGTGCGGGTGCGACAGTCGAGGTGGATCTTGACTTGGTCGACCGCACGACCGAGGTTGGAGTAGTAGACTCGATTCGCGCGGCCGTTGCCGGAGTTGTCGATGTATATGCCCTCTTCGCGGGTGCAGCGGGCGCAGTCCTCGCGGGTGCGGCAGATGCGATCTTCGCGGGTTCGGCGGCCGCGGCCTCCGCGGGTGCGGCAGATGCGTTCTTCGCGGGTTCGGCGGGCGCGATGGTTGCCGATTTAGGTGACGCCGTTGCGCGGAGCGCGGTAGTCGTAGACGTGAGTATACCACGACTATCGATGCAGCAGAATATGGAGCCGAAGGTGATGTGTATACATTTGTCCAGATCGGCGTACACCGACTGGTGGGCTGGCGGGTGGATGACGTACTCGAAGGAGCCGAATCGGATCGACTCCCTGACGGCGGACACGCCGATCTTCATTGCGGATGGAGCCGGAGCGACCATGATCCTAGCACTTGTTTGACCTTCCCACAGACGGCGCCAATTGACGAGGTGTTAACTCGACAAGTCCCAGGGTTGTGCACCCCGGGTTGATTGATGGGGAGAGAGATGAGTGCAGGTGGTCACGACGGCTGACAAGCAAGTATTTACCCAGGTTCAGGCTCCCGGAGGATAACACCCTACTCCTGCTTGTCTGGTTATTGATGCGAGTTGTGGTTACAATGACGAGATTGCGATCTCGCTAGGGTTTGTGCCGTAGCTATTTGCGTATCCTCTGGGACGAGCAACCCTCCTGGCTTTATAGGCAGCCAGGTCTCGGGTGGTTGGTGCCGATGGCAACTACAGATATGGCAGGTTATACTTCCTAACCGACTTGGACTAGGTTACATGGTGCCCCGCGTGGGCCTTCTGTGGGCCTTCCTGTACTTGGCGCAACCCAGGTAGCCTTATCGTGGGCTACCCGAAAGGCAGCCCCACGTCAGCGACCTAGATAAGAAGCGGATTAGATCGAATCCGCGGGGGGATCCATAGGGCCTCCCACAGGTGGTTAGTGCACTCAAAATTGGATCCGAGGACAAAATCTCAGTTCCTAGGTCGACAATTAGCAGAACAAAGCACCTCGCAAGGCCTTCCGCTAGTGCCTTATCTTTTAATTATAATACCCAACATATGACAACATTTTATTAAGGTAGAACAATCTATCATACTAAGCATGTGAAAAATATAAGACAGATAGACGACTCGCACAATCAACTCTAAGCATGCGTTATGACTCGTAAGGCCAACAGATAAACATGCAACCGGTAATAGGTTGTTGGGATAAATCTATATAGGTTGCAGGATAAACATGTGATGGGATCACGACACAAGAATCGAATACTAGGATAGCAGAGATCAACGGCAGGAATGAAAGACAATGTATAGGTAAACAAGCAAACTTTGCTTGCCTGGAATCCCGCATGTAAGCAGATCTTGTCGTTGCTCACACATATCAACGTCTTATCCGCGAAGAAGCAACAAACACTGGAAAGCATAAAAGATGCATCTTACAAACACGACAAAAGATCCAGCATGATCATGATAATGATGGATGGCATGGCAAGATGCAATACGATATGCACTTAATCAAAATTAAGCGGAACCGAGATTTCGACAATTAATATTTAGGTGGAAGTTATTTATCTATTCATCAAATTAAATATTCATTAACATGGCAAGACATGTCATAGATGATCCATTCAAATTAAATGGAATAGGGCATTATATATATTAATTACCCCCACACATTACATAATTAATTATTTAGATGCAACTAACAAATTGCACTAAGCAATATAAATAAAATATGCAAAATGGCATAAAGATGGCTTAATAATTTTCATTGCATTTTTCTGATAATAAAGCATATAAAGATTATTTTATTTGGAGTTATAGATTAAAAGTTATTGCTAAAACAATTTTAGGGTTATTTCTGTAAATTACAGGGACCTGTTCGTGATGGAAAAGTGTCTGTGAGGGCTCCTGTGCGAAAAACAGGGAACCAGGGGGCTCTCCGCAAAGTTTCAGATCCAGATCTGGATCTGGCGTTTTGTTACCGTGCGTGTGGCCAGCCAGAGAGGCTGAGGCGCGGGTCCCAGCGCTGACTAGGCGTTGACGGCACGGGTGCGGCGCACTCGGTCGCTGACCGGTGGGTCCGTGGTGTCAGTGAGGGAAAGAAAGAAAAAGGGGGGTTTTTATTAGGCCACGCCCGGGATCGAACTCGCGACTACGCGCGACGCGGACGCTCGGCGCTGCTAGCCAGTAGGTTCATGTGCATATTGTTGCTAGCTTAGGTGCAGGTTTGCTTGTGACGTGAAGGTACGACAGGTTAACTGACGAACTGAACCGAGACAACACAGAGAGCACATGCGGAGGAGAAATCGCCGTCGGCGACCTAAAGTGGGCGACTTTGCTCGTGTGCGTGTGCTTGCGTGTGGGAAGAGGTGCGGCGACTCCGATTTTGTGCTCGGATGCAAAGTATGGGGTCGCGTTCCTCGTGTCCGTGCTCGAGCTCGACAAAGGCGGCAATGGCGGACGGAAACCGGACGGGGCGTGGACGAACGCGACGCGTACGAGACAAAAACGAGCCGAGGAGAGGGGGAATCGGACCGTTTACTCACCGTGGGGTCGTCGGAGTAGTTATTCGGCGCGGGGAGGTCCAGGGTCGCCGGAATCGTGGTGGCGGAGCTTCTTGGCCGCGGAGAAGAATCGGACGCGGACGTCGACGGTAGCGGCCCCCGGTCCAATCCCTTGTGCATAGGGGATGAAGAAGGAGAGGCGCAGCTCCGGGGCAACTTCACGGCTCTTCGACGACGGCGTAGCAGCGGCGCGACGGAGAGGTAGCTACGGTGGTTCGGTGGCGACGGAGGAAATAGAGGAAAAAGAAGAGGGGGGACGAAGGGGGAGGCGGCAGCGGCGCGAGGGGGGAGAAGGGAGAGAGGCTAGGGTTCGGCGGAGGGGGAGAGGAGGCTAAAAGGAGGGGCAGTGGTTGAAGCGAGGTGGGGCGCACCATGGCAGGGAGGGGGAGCACGTTCGCTTTCTCCTCTGTCTCCGTACGAAGAAGAAAGTGACAGGGAGGTGGGCTGGGCCCAAAACAAGGAGGAGATGGGCCGAACTGGGCCACTTCAGCCAGAGGAAATTGTTTTGTTTCTCTGTTTTATATTTTTTTCTTTTTTTTCTTTTCTGTTTTTTTAAAACAAAATACAAAAACAAAAGATATAAAAACTTTTGGCAATTTATATAGTTTCAAAATAGCCAAATTGATTCACTAGCTGAATATATGAAAAGATTTGAAATATCACATTTGAATTTATTTGATTTGCATTTGAATTTAAATGTGGAATTTGAATTTCAATGCAACAATTTATATTAATGAGATGACAAATGCATGATGACATGATGATGCAAAATAAAACAAACAATCTAATTGGAGAAATTCGGGGGCGTTACAAATTGTTTCTCTATTATTGCTATTTCGGTTGCTCATTAATTTGCTGAAAATTGGTAGTCCTGATGTTGAAGTTCGTTCGTTTAAACAAAAGGAGGAGAAAGTTTAAAAAATGCTTGGTATAGGATAAATGACGCTCATAAAAAATGCACTAAGAAACACTCCACTCTAATCCTCCTTAGGAATTTTTATGTTGGTATCTCTAGTTGGTATAGGTATGTTCTTGACACTCTTACAGGGGTAATTTTCTTGGTACACCTGATTTTGAAGCCTGTAATTTAATTGAAAGTTTGGTAGGATCACCACCCCTTACTGAAGAAGTTAAAACTGAGATCACTTTGGAAGATATAATTAAAAGGTTGGATTATATGGAGAAAACTTTTCTTGATAATGCTAGTAAGGATAATGAATCAATGATATTAATGGAAGAATCACTACTTTAGAAACTAGCAACACCCTTGATACTCATAATCATAGAATTGATGAATTAGAAGATGTTATGGAAACTTTGGGTTCAACATTTTCTTCTATTAAAACTAATAGAGATAAGTCTTTTGTAGGAAAGGAGCAAAAGTTAATTTATATCCCCAAACTCAAACCTCCCAATATGCCTAAAAGTGATGGTTTACATTTACATAATAGGAAATACTCATGGATACCAAAAACATCTATTACAACCAACCATGTTTTGGAGAAAGTTATTGATGTTGATGCTTCATCTCTTGATAATACTTGAGTTTCACTTTGTGCCTAGCTCAAATACGTTAAACAAAAAACGCTTACGGGAGACAACCCATTTTTATTTCCTGTTATTTCATTTTGTTTTGCTTGTGTCAAGGAACATGCCTACCTCTGTAGCAATTCCTTTCTATCTTATTTTTATTGCAATGGTGTGTCAAGTTAAGCCTCTAGTTGAAAGTTGATGCTTAAATTCAATTCATGTGCTGAATCAGATTTCTGTTGTACATCGTAAAATTCATATCTCCCTACTGGAACGTCATAAAAAATTTCCCTTTTGTGTGCGTAATCCACAGATGTATACGCAGCATTCATTTTTTTTGAGTTTTCTGATCGGAGCAAGTTAAGTGCCTCGAAAAAATCGTCTTTACGGACTGTTCTTTTTTTGGAAGATTCTGTCATTTTTTTTGCAATGTCTCTTTTGCTATTTTGATTGGATCTTTTTATCCTATTAAGTATCAGTGGCTGTAGCTAATGTCAAGTAGCACTGATAGCAATTGTGTTCCCACAGAATATCATAATTTTTTGTGCACTAACCCTCTAATGAACTTACTCTAATTTTGGTGTGGAGGAAGTTTTCAAGGATCAAGAGAAGAGAATGCTATAACTGTGATCAAGAGGATAGTAACACCAAAGCTTGCGGATGCCCCGGTGGTACACCCCAATATAATTCAAGAAGACTGAAGCGTCAAAGTTTGGGGATGCTCAAGGCATCCCCTTCTTCATCGACAAACTAACAGGTCCTTTCTAGTGAAACTATATTTTAATTCGGTCAAATCTTATGTGCTTATCTTGAAGCGTTTGTTTGTTTTTTTATTTTCATTCTCTGAATAAATGTGGATCCTAGCATTATTTTGTGTGGGAGAGAGACACGCTCCGCTTTTTCATATTAATACTCGTATTCTTCACTTATATTCGTTAAGTATTCGTCTTTTGTTATCGTTTGCTCTCTAGCTCTTATTTTTCATGCATCTCTTGTTAGAACTGTTAGCTTTGTTATGGTATACTCTCATATCTCATTGTTTAATTACTTGGAGAGTTTATCTTTTAAATAAGTTGATTGGTGTTTGGTTGAGAACAGAAAATGCTAAATGTGGTAGATGGTATAATTAAATGATACATTAATCTTGTAGATCATTAAATTATGTCACTTGAATCATTGATGTTGTTTTTAGATATTAATTTGCTTAATGTTAAACATGATTATCTAGTAAGTGGAATGATTAAATGGTTGGTCTAGAGAAACTTGAAAACTGTGCCACACTTAAATTTCCAGTTGATTGTATAATGGTATATGACTTCTATTTGCCTAAAGCAACCGTAATGACTTTATGTTATGCCCTACGGTCAGGGAAGCCAACGGTGACTTTGTCATTCGCCACAATTGAAAGAACATTTCTTAATCCCTAGTGTTTTGAGTGTTAGTTAACAATACCAATGATGTACTAATCCTATTGCTAAGTATTTCAGTTTGTTTGAGTTGCATACCACATATCCCAAAGCCAAAATGTAGAGAAAAAGAGTTTCTGGAATTCTTCCCAGAATCGGAATATTGGAGCCGGAAATTTCCAGGATCGGAAATTCCGGGTCTCCTATATCTAACAGAAAAATGGCTAAGGAAAAGTTAGGAAGTGGTTCTGACTCAAACCGGAAATTCAACTCGGAAATTTCATTGACTCGGAATTTCCGAGTCACCCAGAAAACCACTCCAGATTTGGCTAAGGAAAGAAGAGAAAGTGGTTCTGACTTCAACCGGAAATTCAGCTCGGAAATTTCATCAGCTCGGAATTTCCGGGTCACCCAGAAAACCTCTCCAGAATTTGGCTAAGGAAAGAAGAGGAAGACGTTCTGGCTCCAACCGGAAAATCAGCTCGGAAATTTCACTGACTCGGAATTTCCGGGCAACCCTCAGAAATTTGGCTAAGTCAAGATGTCGAAGACGTTCTGATCTCAACCGGAAATTCAGCTCGGATATTTCATTGCACCGGATATTCCGGGTGACTCGGAATTTCCGGGAGTCACTTATACCGGAATTTCCGGGTCTTCGAGGCAGCCAACGGCCAGATTTTGGGAGGGGGTATAAATACCCCCTCACTCACTCAAGAACAGCTAGCTCTCAGATTTTCTCTCTCCTACTATTCTTGAAAGCTCAAATCATCAAGATCTCCCAATCCCTCCACCCAAATTCGTTGATCTTTGGAGGATTGGAGGAGAAGGCCCGGATCTACATCTTCACTGAAGGGATTTGCATTTCCTCCCCATTCACTTGGGGATTTCGTGGCTAGAGTTTCCGGTGGGAAAACCTAGTTCACCATTATTGTAATCTTGGTGTTGCCTTGACCTTTTGTCCTTGACCTGTTGTGGTCATCTTGAGAGCCCCCAATTAAGTTGTGGGTGCGTGCCTCAAGCGTTTGTAAGAGATTCGATCTCCGCCCTAAAAGGGGATCAATAGTGGAAGGTGAACTCGCAAATTCATCGGAGAAGAAGGTGAACCTTTGTAGCGTTGCGGCTAACCTGTTGTGGTACCGCACACCTCTCCAAACGAGACGTACACCCTTGGGTGGAACTTGGGATTACATCTTCGTCTCCGCGTGCTTCACTCGGTTCCCTTTATCCTTGCTCCCTTACTTGCTTGTCTTGTTAGCTTGTTTATCTTGTTATTGCTTAGATTGTCATTTAGGTAAATTCACCATAGTTGCATATCTAGAGAATTTACCTTTGTGTTGACCCTAAATTTGAAAAGACCTAAAAATTTTAATAGCACCTATTCACCCCCCCCCCCTCTAGGTGCCGTATTCCCGTTCAATTGGTATTAGAGCCTTGTTCACTTTAAAGGGCTTAACCGCCTAAGTGCAACGATGACGGAATCCGATGCCGAGAGGGCCGCCTGTGAGAAATTAGAGGCGAAGAAGGAGGCGTTAGCCAAAGGGGCAACCATGTCCGATCTTATTGATATGAGATCGTCCTTGGAGGCCCAACTCCTCAAGATGAATGAGATGCTCATGGCACTCTTGAAGTCTAAGGAGCCCGAGGCTACTTCTCCCTCTCCTCCTCCTAAGGAGCATGGTGAGAACTCTAAGGAGTCATCTTCGGATGGGTCCAAAGATGTTCCTCCAAGTGTTTACCTCGGGAAGGCGGAAAAGGATGAATCACCTAGCTCCTCTAACACCCCCAAAGGAGAGGAATTTCATAATGTCAACCATAATTACTCTCCTAACCCTCATATCCCTAACCCTCATGTAAACTTTAGAAGTGATCCTCCTAAGCTCAAACCTACTCATTTCTCTCAATGGCAATTTCTAATGAAGTCTCATCTATGTAGTGCCTCCATTGAGTTATGGCGCATCATTGAAGAAGGATTCAAGCCCCATGATCCAACCAACTTGACAAGAAGAGAGGTGGTTGATAGCCAACTCAACGCCACCGCTCTTCATCAACTCCAAATGTCCGTTGGAGAGAAGGACATGTCGCTCATTCAACAATTCTCCACCGCCAAAGAAGTTTGGAATGCTCTTTCCGACATCTTTGTCGGGAATGAGAGCATGAAGAAGAACCGGTATGATGCCTTATGCAATGAGGTGGAAGGGTTCTACAAGTTGGATGGAGAAAGTCACGAGGACATGTACCGGAGGTTGGTGTTGGTCGCTAACTTCTTCAAGAACCTCGGGGCGGCCTACATTGATGACGCTTGGATCAAGAGGAAGTTCGTGACCGCTCTCTTGCCCTTTGAGGAAACGGATTTGAAGACACTCCAAGCGAGACATGACTTCGCAAAGATGACATCCAATGAAGTCATGCAAGAGATGACCGCATACAAGGTGGCCTCCAAGATTGCGCAAGATGCAAGAGCTAGAGCCATAGGGATGCACAACATGCCTCAATTGCCTTGAAGGCCACCGTTGAAGAAGAGGATGAAGAGGAGTATGATGATCAAGTCGAGCTATCTAGTGAGACTCTCTCAAGTACTCTTACTCAACACATGGGTCTTGCGGCAAAAACGTTTTGGAAGAACCCCGGAAGGGCCAAAGCGAGGATTGACAAGAAGTTTCCCCCCAATGGAGGAAAGCCATTCAACAAGGTGAGGCATTGCTATAATTGTGATGACAAAAGCCACTTTGTTGCAGATTGCCCATGGGAAAGAAGAGAGGATCATGGTGGGAGGCTCGTGGCCAAGACGAAGGGCAAGGGGCCCATGCCCATGAAGAAGCCCTACTTTAAGAAGAACCAAAAGATTGTCTTGGTAACTCAAGAGTAATATCCCACCAATGATGAAGATAGTGACAAGGAGGATACTCCAACGCAAGTGGCCGCACTAGCCATCTCTTCCACACCTCCGTCACTCTTCTCCTCACCAAACGAGAGCCTCATCATCAAGAATCACTAGAGCAAAACAGGCCACTGGTCCCGGGCCGGGAGGGCTTTTTGTCCCGGTCACGCGCCCGAGACAGCGTGTTCGGGACAAATAGCCTCCCCTATTTGTCCCGGGCACGCCACGGCCCGGGACCAGTAGGGGGGTCACGTGGCCAAACCAGACAGCATCTGGCTCCCACTCATTTGTCCCGGTTCGTAATACGAACCGGGACAGTATATATGATTTTTTGTTTTCTTTTTTTGTTTGTTTTGTTTCCTGTTTTCTATTTTTGTTTCTGTTTTCTATTTATGTTACTGATTCTTTTGTGTTTGTGTTTTTTCATTTATGTTTCATTTCAAACAAGATCTAGTTGCATATTATACGTTACTGTGTAATATATATCATGAATACACGATTTTTTCCTCGGGATATAGTCATGAATACTACTAGTACACGAGTTCTCCCAAACAAATATTTACAACCGGAAGATCATGTCTAAATATTTACAAACAAAGATCATTACATGACAGAGAAGCATTAGACCCTATTTTTTCCTCGGGATGGTCTTTTTTGGCGGCCGGATTATACTGCATTCTGCGTCTGGCTTTATGACATAGTCAAGCAGAAAGCCCGCAATTTCCTCCGCGATTGGTAGTAGGCGGTCTTTTGCATCAAGCCTGTTCCGAATCGTCTCAAACTAAAAAGGAGAGATCAACACCAATATATCAACCATTATGAAAATAATTCAATTTGAAAAGTGAACAAGTTTGAATGAATTGTTAACGTACCCTATTCCAGTCTACACCCTCATTGAAGTGAATTCGGATGAACTCGCAGACATAGAATCCACACAAATTGGTGCCTTGTTGCTGCTTCGCGCACTTTATGATAGAATAAGATAAGAAATCAATAAAAAATAATCAAAAATATTGAAAAATTGGTATTGTGAGACTGAAATTAAGAATATGCGTATGTGGAACCTAGCTAGTACGTCTTACCTCTCGCCATTTAAAAGTGAGGTTCTTAGCTATACCGACATCCTTGTGGAAACCGGTGAACTTGTCCCAAACCCTGAAGTTTACGGTATGAAAAATTAGTAAAGAAGTTAACTAATTACTATATATTATTAGAAAAGACGAGGTCGATTGTGATAATGAACGAAATTACCTCTGGAGCATCTGTTTTGTGTCGTCGAACTTTTCTTCAGGTTTCGATAATGGGTCCAAGACATCAACGATTGCCTTTTCAACATCAATCTCAAATAATACCCAGTGAAATCTGCCATATGTTTATATTTGTTAATAACTAAATCATCAATTACATATACTTAATTAACATCGAGTATGTATAAGAAAGTAAACAACTCACTCGAAGTTGAACGGGAAAATTATGGTGATTTTGTAATGTTGAGCCATCAAATAAGTAAGCAAAAGCTCCTCCGTTTGATCTGGGTAATGTAACAAACTATGATGATGAACTCGATTAGGGTCAATGAATCCAATCTTGTGATTGAGTCCCATCTTTCGAGATTGTATAATTTTCAGTCTGCATAATAGAGTACAAAAGTAATATAGTGATAAGGATAATTACAAGCGATGAAAAATAAGTAGAGCTAGAGAATTACTGACATATATACATAATTTAATTACTTACATGCAAAAGGCACTGATGATAGATTTGTCGAGCGCGTCAAAATTGAATAACTGCCATAATTCGCAATACTCGATTTGAACCTCATCATCACCTGGGCCAAAAAATCCTTTGGAATTTTCCCATAGAGCCAGTCTCCGTCTTGACTTTTCGTGGTACGCAAGTACCATGCATTTAGTTGGTGCAACCTAGCTGGTAGAGTGTGCACCATTGCAGGGTCGACAAGATCTTCTCCTCTCACATATGTCCGCACCACCTCATGTATGGTGACACTCTCGCCAGATTGCAATGCCTTAAGCTCTGCCAGAGTTATACCCATATCTCTAGCTTGCTGCGAAAGTACATCATCGACCAGGTTCTGGTTGTAAGGCGCCAATATGAGTGGAGGGGCCGATTGTCCCGCCTGCATTCCGAGCTGTGGAACATCTCTCTTCTGGGTGGCAGCAGATTTTTGTTCTTCCCGCACTCTCCTAGATGTACGCACCAGAACGCGTGTGTAGTCATCGTCCATATTTAGTTCATATTGCGACGGATGCGTAAGAAATTCTATGGCCCACCGTATTGCATCCGAAGAATAAACCAGAACAGGCAAAGACATCTTTTTTGCCTTCTTTCTCTGGGAAGCCTGGATCTCCTCGACCCATGTATCGACATCTTTGCTAGAGTTCAAAAAGCGAGACTTCCCAGTTTCGCTTTTCTGAGTACTAGTCGACGCAGCGGTGCACTTCCGCTTCTTTTGCGGAGGCGATGGAGTCCGTTGACGCGGCGGAGTACGCTCACGCGACGGCGGAGATGGACTAGCGCCTTGGTTGTCGTTGTGGGGGGTGTCTGGACTAGCGCATTGGTTGTCGTTGTTGTAGTTATGTGGACTGGCTTGTGGACTGGGAGGGCGATTTTGCTGCATGTGTGGGAAAACGACGTATTCTTTTTTCCATAAGCATGTACTCTTGAGGGCAAATCTCAACCTCGTCTTCACCCGTAGGGAAGTCCAGCTTAATTCCCTCATATGTCTTGATAACCTCATCAACCCCGACAACAGCATAGCCATCTGGAATAGGGCGACAATGGTAAGTTCCATTTGGTCTAGGCGGTAGGGCAAAGCCGTGCGCCACCTTCACGGTTATGTTCAAGCATGGCACATGTAGGTCGCAAAGTTCCCGCTGCACGATATTATCCACGGGGTGACGAGGACCCGGCATATCATTGTGGCGATCGAGCTCCGTCGAAGCCACGCTGCTTCTCCGCATTGATTTTGGATCAGGAGAAGGATCTTCGGGCGTCTCAGATTCGCAGGGCATCCGTCGAGTCTGCGCTGCCTTCAGCTCTGCTATCTCCTTCTCATGATGTAGTAATTTATTTTCCATCCACTGGGCCCGGTCAGCAATATCTTTCTTCTTTCTCGATCGGCTTCTGTAAGTGCCAACATCTTTGGGAAACCCAAGTATCCACGGTACAGAGCCGACGGTTCCTCTTGTTCGTCCACTGTGTTCAGGATTCTTAAGGGCTCGCGATAGCTCGTCCTTCTCTCTGTTAGGGTGGAACCTGCCTTCCGTGACCTCCTTCCATACCTCTCTGAGAGCTTCAATAGGGTCAGGTCCGTGCTCCTTGGTAAAAAGACAGTCACCTGTTTCAGGGTCTAACTTTCCACCATGCCCATAGAACCAAGCCTTAAGCCGGTCTGGCCAGTCAAATGTCTCGATCTGTATACCTTTAGCCAAAAACTCTTCCTCCATTTTCAGAAACTTAGGCAGAGCCGTCAGGTAGCCACCTGACCCCATGTTATGGTGATATATCTTTTTGTCTGAATTTTTCTTATTTCTCTCTGACATTATCTTAGCGGCTTCCGATTGCTTGTACGCCTTAAATTCGGGCCACTCATCTTTTATCTTTTCATAGACTCCGACAAATTCTGGAGTTTTACCTTCTTTTATGAACTTGTTTAGCCTTTTCTTCCAGCTGCGGAACAATTCACCCATCTCAATATAAGTCCAGGCCTTGCATCGATTCTCTATAACCGGCTCCTCTACATCCTCCTCTTCCGGTAAAGTGAAATTCTGCATGAGCTCGTCTCAAAGGAGTTGTTTGTCTGCATTCGAGACATAAATAACCCCCTCTTTTGGCACCTTTGGCTTATACCATTCTTGAGCCCTGATGGATAGTCTGTCCCGAACGATGACTCCGCACTGAGCTACAAATTTCCTTGCGTGGTTAGCGGGAGCAATCGGTTTGCCTTTTTCATTAATTGCGTCGATGTGGTACTTCTGTTTCCCTTGGAGCTTTTTGGTCCCGGTTCGTGGCCTGCCTCGTTTCACAGCTGCTTTTTTGCTTGGTCCCGGTTCATGGCCCGCCGACAGCTAAACACAAGAAAAAGTGATAGTTAATATATGTATACACACAAATCTATTCAACGGAGACAAAAACCTGAGGGCATATATCTACCTCGGCGGCCGACTTTCCAACAGTAGAGTCGGTGAACTGTCGGTGAGCTGAACTGTCGGTGACGTCTATTCCGTCTGAATGCCCCTCCAGTCCATCACCGGACTCGTTCAGAAATTGCCCGGTGAAATCGTCTAAGTGTTCCTCTTCTTGTTCATGGTTTCTGCCGGGGTCCAATTCATCACCTTCGCGAATGACGCCGAACATGTCCTCTTCTTGTTGAAGGTTTCTACGGGTGTCCATAGTTTCTGCAAGAGATTTCAATCCATTTAAATAATTTTAATAACTCAACATCTAAATAACTTTACCGATATGTCATACAACTAAATAACTTTAATAACTTCATATATTTTATAATAAATGGATTATCCAAATGAACATTTCATTAGCTTAAAATGATCTTCATTTATTTTCAAAACACAAAATGATTTTCATGAATATATATTCTATATAAGAAAAGAATTAATAGTAAAATCTATTCTAAAGATATGTTATGAAGTTTTCAAATAATTTATGATAATATAAAAACTTTTGGTGCACAAAATATTTTGAATTAAAAATGATTTCATTGCATTTTCTCTTTTCATTTCCAATAGTTGTAATATGTTATTTAAATAACCTATTAAAGCAAAAATTATTTTATTAACCCAAAATAAATTATTTAAATAACTAATCTCAAAGTTGACCTAAATGGGCAATTTTGCATTTTATGAATATTTCAAAATATTAATTTTCAAAATTATTCAAAACATGCCCACAACTGGTTTAACACAAAGATAATAATTTTACAAATTTTTAGAAATATGTTTGACTTCATTTGGACATTTAAATCAAAAGATATGAATAAAATGGAAAAATCAGAAAAAGAAATTCACTTGTGACGTCAGCTATGACATCACTGCATCTTGAACAATCCTCTCCCAAATCCGGCCGAAATCCTCTCCCAAATTCGTTCCCATACTCGAGCCCCCGACACCACGGTCCGTTTGCCCCCCTAAACCCCTAACGGAGCGCCGCCAGGCCGCTGTTGCCGCTCGCCGGAGTCGCTCGGCCGCGGAGCCGAAGATGGCGATATGAGGCTAGGGTTCGTGGCACGCGCGCGCAGAGAGAGAAAGGGAGCACGAGCTAGGGTTCAGGGCACGCGCGAGGCTCACCTAGTCGAAGAAGGATGCGAGGAAGGTGGCGGCGAGGCCCAGCCGGAGTCGAAGAAGGAGGCGGCGGCGGCTAGGGTGGTTCACGGGAAATTTGGGCAGCGCTTCGCGAGGAGTGGGGAATGGCTCCGGGTTGAGCCACCACCCGTGGCTAAGTGTTGCTTATATAGCAACACTCATCTGTCCCGGGTCGTGGCTCCACCCGGGACAAATAGCACCCCATCTGTCCCGGGCTGAGCCACCACCCGGGATAGATAGCACCCCATCTGTCCCGGGCTGTGCCACCACCCGGGATAGATGGGGTTTTTCCTTTTTCTTTTTCTTTTTCTTTTTCTTTTCTTTTCTTTTCTTTTTCTGTTTTCTGTTTTCTGTTTTAAATAACTTTGGAATTTGAAAAAACTTTCAATATGAAAAGTGTTTGAATTTGACTAACTAATACAAAAACATTTTCTCTTTTCTATAACCATTATTTTAATTAGTTTAGCAAGAGCAGGCCAATCGTTAATTGTTACAAAAAGCAGAACTCGTAGGTCAAATTCCTCATGTTTGTGCTCATCCCACACCCGTACACCTTCTTCCCGCCACAACTGTAAAAGTTCTTCAAATAATGGCCTGAGGTACACATCAAGGTCGTCGCCGGGTTGCTTCGGGCCTTGGATGAGCAATGGCATCATAATGAACTTTCGCTTCATGCACAACCAAGGAGGAAGGTTATAAATACATAGAGTCACAGGCCATGTGCTATGACTGCTGCTCTGCTCCCCAAACGGATTGAAACCGTCTGTACTTAGACCAAACCTTAAGTTCCTTGCGTCATCTTCAAATTCCGGGAACTCTCTCTCAATTTTTCTCCACTGCGACCCATCAGCGGGGTGTCTACACATCGCGTCTTTCTTACGGTCCTCTTTGTGCCATCGCAACAACTTGGCATGCTCTTTATTCGCGAACAGGCGTTTCAACCGTGGTATTATAGGAGCATACCACATCACCTTGGCAGGAACCCTCTTCCGGGGACGCTCACCCTCAACTTCACCAGGGTCATCTCGTCTGATCTTATACCGCAATGCAGTGCATACTGGACATGCATCCAAATTCTCATACTCACCGCGGTAGAGGATGCAGTCATTAGGGCAGGCATGTATCTTATGCACGTCTAATCCTAGAGGGCACACAACCTTCTTTGCTTCGTACGTGTTGTCGGGCAACTCGTTGACCTTTGGAAGCATCTTCCTAATTATCTGCAGCAACTTTCCAAATCCCTTGTCAGTCACACCACACTCTGCCTTCCACTGCAGTAATTCCAGTGTGGTACCCAGCTTTTTCTGACCATCTTCGCAACTTGGATACAACAATTTCTTGTGATCCTCTAACATCTGGTCGAACTTCAACCTCTCCTTTTCAGTTCCGCACTCTCTCTTTGCATCAGCAATGGCCCTACCAAGATCGTCAGTGGGCTCATCTGGTGCCTCTTCAGCTTCAGCTTCCCCCGTTGCAGAATCTCCGTACTCCGGGAACATAGGATAGTTGTCATCATCTTCCTCTTCTTCATTGTCTTCCATCATAACACCTTTTTCTCCGTGCTTCGTCCAACAATTATAGCTGGGCATGAAACCATGCCGAATAAGATGACTTTGAAGGGTTCTCACGTTTGGGTGATCTGTCTTATTCTGACAGTTGACACATGGACAACACATGAAACCATTGGTACTGTGGGCCTGGGCTTTCTCTAGAAATTTCCTCAAACCTGTCATGTACTCGGCAGTGCGTCAGTCACCATACATCCATTGTCGGTCCATCTGCATTATATAATGAACTACATCAATAACCATTACAGAACATCGACAAATAAACACTGAACATGCACGGTATCAATTAATTACAAATGAAATGAGAGAAAAATTAACCTTGATCGAAAAGAAGAATAAACTTCTTTAAGTGTACATCAAATCATTTCGTGAACTCTCTCGGGCATTTCATCAAACACCTTGCATGCATACAAAAAAAACATACTAGCACACACCCCCTCCTTCCATTTCAAAAAAAAAATGCCTCCAATGGTTTTGGGAGGGGGCTGCTGATCAGTATATATAAGCACCCCCCCCCCCCCCCCATTTGTCCCGGTTTCAGTCACAAACCGGGACAACAAGGAGGCCATTTGTCCCGGTTTGTGACTGAAACCGGGACAGATGGAGGTTTTTTCATTTTTTTTATTTTCTTTTTCTGTTTTCTGTTTTAAATAACTTTTGCAAACTTTGGATTTTGGAAAAACTATGAATACAAAACCATTTTCTGTTCTCTGTTTTAAATAACTTTTGCAAACTTTGGAATTTGAAAACACTTTTGCAAACTTTAGATATATTTCGGTCAATACAAGAGAACACGCGCACACGGAATTTTTGCGTAACGGAATACATAGATAGTCTACTCATCAACGACATTAAGATGATCATTGTCCGTATTATAGCCGCGTAGACTATCCCACTTCCGTGCAATCTCGAAGCCAAGGCGAGCGTCTAAAGCAGCATATACGACTTGATCGTAGCTCAATGGAACGTTGCCCCATCCGAAAATTAGGTCTTTTTGTAACGTGTCTTCCTTGTCGTCGTTCGTGTTCTTCTTCTTCTTGTATTTCTTCTTCTTCTCAAGATTTGTCCCAATGACCGCATTAGAGAGAGCATATAGACTAGGAGTAAAATTGCCGGTAGGGTTTCGGCGATCCCTCTGCAGGTCGACCGCGGACCGAATAATAATTCCGTAGTAGGCTAGCATCTTCATGTCATTATGGATTGCCACGCCGTAGAATTTGATTGTCTCGTCACCTAAGAAATCCACGAGGACATGTGGCACCCGATCAGCTTTGCAAATTTGGAAGATAAGAGTCTCGGTCGCCACCGAGAGTTGAAGGACGGCGGCGCACTGCGGAGTATCCTTCCGTCGAGGGTCGGTGAACTCGCAATCGAGTCCAACGGCTTTGATCGGAGCGGCGTCGAGGAAGTAGTTCTTCACGTCGCGGATCCACTTCTCCACGCGCCATGCACGAAGGGTGACCCACACCTTGAACCGCATAAATTCCTTCTCGTAGTCGTAAAACTCATCGGACCGAGGCACGAGTGGCTCCATAGGGACGGAGAAAAGAGAGGAGAGATGGCCGGAGAAATGGTGTGTGGAGGAGTCGTACTGTGCAGTGCATTTTATAGCGCCGGAGAGGAAGATGAATCGCCGGCGGAGAGCAGAGGAATTAATCGCCGGAGGGCAGAGGAATCGCCGGCGGCGCCGTATTTCCGCTCGTCTTCCGTGCGCGTCGAAAAAACACGGCGATGGCTCGGCTTCCGCAGGCGCGCGTAACTGAAACCATGACATTTGTCCCGGTTCGTGACTGGAACCGGGACAAATGGGTGTCGCCTGAAGCGCTCGGCGGGTGCTACCTCATTTGTCCCGGTTCCTGGCTGGAACCGGGACAAATGGGTGTCGTCTGGAGCGCTCGGCGCGTTTTATGCCCCATCTGTCCCGGTTTGCAGTACGACCGGGACAAATGGGGTTTTCGAGTTTGGTCCTTTAGCATGTTTTCTACTAGTGAATGCAAGATGTCTTATGGCAAAGACATCCGAGGTAAAATAGTCCCCCACCTCCATATCCCATGAAATTGACGATGGTATGAGCCTAGAAGTCAAGAAATAAATTATTGGTTTTGATAAATTCATGACTAACTTGCAAGGAGAAGGAAAGAAACACTTTGGCTCAATTATGAGTCGCATATGTGAGTTTGAGGATGAGCTTGAATTAAAATGTGAGATTGAGAGAGAGGATGCACACGCTAAGGTGTCCCTCCAATCCTCTCTCGAAGATGAACAAGAAGCTCATGCTCTCCTCAAGGAGCAACTAGCTAAGATCACTAAGGATCGTGATCTCTACTTTGCTAAATGTAAAATTGTGCAAAATGAAAAGTCCGAGCTTGTAGTTGCTCATGCTAGACTTTGCGAAGACTTCGAGTCACTTGAAAATACTCATAAGGTATTGACAAGTGATCACGAACGTCTCCTCAAGTCTCGTGATCAACTCCAAACTCGGATATCTATTCTTGAGAAACCTAGTACTTCTACTCCTTTGAATACTAATGCAAATGTTGTCAAGGATAAACCTAGGGTCTTGTTTGTTCCCTCCATGGCAACCGAGCCCAAGACCTCCCTTGATAAAGGCAAGGGGACACTCACTGCTCCTCTTCATGAGCGAGTGCCCCACAAGGGTAAGGAAGGCCTAGGCTATGTCGCTAAGAAGAAGAAGATGGTCAAGAAGAAGACCAAACCCGCACAAGCCAAGAAAGATGATATAGCAAGTGGAAATGTCACAAGGGGCACTCCCACTCGTGATGACTTTGCGAGCATATCTAACCCCAATTATGCTTTATATGTTGATTATTATGGGGATGTCTATGCTAGATACATTGGTCCTTTTGATGGTTACATTGAATATGCTATTTGGGTCCCAAAGACCCTTGTTGCTAACCAAAAGGCACCCATTGCAAAATGGGTACCTAAACCAAAGAATTGATTGTGTGTAGGGACTTGCTTCCGGAGGATTGAAATGGATAATTGATAGTGGGTGCACTAGTCATATGACCGGAAGCAAGGAAATTGTAACGGAGTTGAAGCCCAATGATGATCAAATGACCGTTACATATGGTGACAGTTCAAAGTCTAAGGTAATAGGGCTCGGCAAGGTGGTAGTGGCACCGGACATCACACTTGTGAATGTTTTTCTTGTCGAGTCTCTAGGTTTCAACTTGATCTCCGTCCATTCTTTAACTTGTTTGGGTTATACCGTTGTCTTCTAAAAGGAGATGGTTATGCTCATGCGGAGCAAGTCTCTCAATGTGTCTTTCGTTGGGTACATTGAGAATGGGCTCTATGTGGTTGACTTCTCCGGAGTCACCACTTCCCATACAATGTGCCTATTCGCTAAGGCGGACTTGGGTTGGCTATGGCATCGCCGACTAGCCCATGTCAACATGAGGACTTTGCAAAGTCTCCACAAGGGTGGTCATATCCTAGGACTAAAAGACCATGTTTCTTTCTCGAAGGATCGAATGTGTAGGGCTTGTGTTGAAGGAAAAATGCATGACATTCACCATCCAAGCAAGACCATCATTTCTTCAACAAGGGTTTTGGAGCTTCTCCATGTTGACCTCTTTGGTCCCATTCCGGAAGCTAGTATTGGTGGCAAGAAATATTGTTTGGTGATTGTTGATGACTATTCAAGATACACATGGGTTTTCTTCTTCAAGTCGAAGGTGGAGACTCAACAAACTATCATCGACTTCTCCAATGAAGCTCAACGTCAACACAATGTCCCTATCTTGGTGATAAGAAGTGAAAATGGGTCTGAGTTCAAGAACTACACCTTGAACGAGTTCCTTAGTGAAGAAGGGATTCGTCATCAATATTCCGCTGCTTATACTCCCCAACAAAATGGTGTAGCCGAAAGGAAGAATCGCACTCTTATTGAGATGGCAAGGTCGATGATGGCCGAGTTCAAGTCCCCTCACAACTTTTGGGCCGAAGCCGTCAACACCGCTTGCCATTCATCCAACCGGCTCTTCTTTCGCAAAGGACTCATGAAGACACCTTATGAAGTGCTTACCGGGAACAAGCCCAATATATCTTACTTCCGAGTTTTTGGTTGTAAGTGTTTCTATCTCATCAAAGGTGTTCGTTTGGGCAAGTTTGAATCTAAGTCTCTTGAAGGGACATTTGCGGGCTACGGGTCCGAATCCCACACTTATAGAGTCTATGATAAGGCCTCGCGCATTATCATAGAAACTTGTAGTGTGGTGTTCAAGGAGAATGACGGCTCCCTTGTGGAGCAAAGTGGTGTTTCCGTTGTAGGTGATGATCAACCTCAAGATGATATCCGAAAAATGGGGTTGGGAGTCCACCGCCCCGTTGAAGTCTATTATGAGGTTCCTCAACAAGGATCAAGTTCTTCACAAGTGGTGGCTACCCCAACACAAGAAACACCCATCGACAACACCGTGCCCAACACGCCCAGCCAAGAAGAAGCACAAGATCCTCCAGCTGCTCCTGGAATTTCTGGAGGGCCGGAAAATCCGGTTCAAACTAGAGTCGGAAATTCTGGTGACTCGGAATTTCCGGTCCATACTGGACCCGGAATATCCGGTCCTGCTGACATTCCCGGTGGCAGCTCGCAGCAAGGCCAAGATCAACCCTCTCCTTCACCGCTGGACGTCACTCCAATGGTTGATCAGGGCCATCAAATCAGTCAAGGCGGAGACATGAATGATCAAGATGATCAAGCGATTCCTCCCACCACTCGGAGGGAAATTGAGATCCGCCACTTGAATAGGGTTGGCACCTCACAAGAATTAAGAGCTCTATCTCTTGACAAGGTGCTTGGTGATGTGAGAAGCAAGGTCTCTACCCGAAGACAACTTGCAAGATTTAGTGAACATCAAGCTCACATCTCCATGGTGGAACCCAAGAAGGTCTTTGAAGCTCTCGAAGATAAAGATTGGCTTGATGTTATGCATGAAGAGCTCAACAACTTCGAGCGCAACAAGGTGTGGAAGTTGGTGGAAAGACCCAAAGATTGCCGCAATGTTATCGGCACCAAGTGGATTTTCAAGAACAAGCAAGATGAACATGGCATGGTGGTGAGGAACAAGGCAAGATTGGTGGCTCAAGGTTACTCCCAAATTGAAGGCATTGACTTTGGAGAAACCTACGCGCATGTGGCTCGACTTGAGTCTTTTCGTATTCTTCTTGCCTATGCCTCTCATCATAACTTTAAGTTGCAACAAATGGATGTTAAATACGCTTTCTAAATGGTCCACTAAATGAACTTGTTTATGTTAAGCAACCACCGGGGTTTGAAGACCTCAAGTATCCGAACCATGTCTACAAGTTAGATAAGGCACTCTATGGCCTTAAACAAGCCCCACGAGCGTGGTACGAGTACCTTAGAGAACTACTTGTAGACCGTGGATTCCAAGTTGGGGAAATCGACCCCACACTTTTCACTAAGAAAGTTAATGGAGAGCTTTTCATTTGTCAATTATGTGTGGATGACATTATATTTGGATCTACTAACAAAGCATTTAACGAAGAATTCTCTAAGCTTATGACTGAAAGGTTTGAGATGTCTATGATGGGTGAGATGAAGTTCTTCCTCGGATTTGAGATCAAACAATTGAAGGAAGGAACGTTCATCAACCAAGGGAAGTACATTCAAGACATGCTCAAGAAGTACGGGTTGCTTGAGCTCAAGGGTGCCTCTACCCAATGCAAACCAAATGTCACCTTGAGCTCAACCCCAAGGGTAAGGATGTGGATCAAAAGGTATACCGCTCCATGATTGGATCTCTTCTCTACCTTTGTGCATCTAGACCGGATATAGTGCTAGCCGTAGGAGTGTGTGCAAGATATCAGGCGCCTCCTAAAGAAAGCCATGATATGGCGGTCAAGAGGATATTTAGATATTTAGCTTATACCCCAACCTTTGGATTGTGGTACCCCAAGGATGCAAATTTCTCATTATGTGGGTACACGGATTCCGATTGGGCGGGAGATCAAGATGATAGGAAGTCAACCTCCGGCGCTTGTCAATTTATTGGGAGGTCCTTGGTAAGTTGGTCTTCTAAGAAGAAAAATTATATATCTCTCTCCACCGCCGAAGCCGGGTATGTTGCCGCCGCAAGTTGTTGCACTCAGTTGCTATGGATGAGGCAAACTTTAAAGGAGTACGGGGTCGATTGCGACAAAGTGCCTCTTCTATGTGACAACGAAAGTGCCATCAAGATTGCTTACAACCCAGTGCAACATTCAAGAACCAAGCATATTGAGATCCGCCATCATTTCATAAGAGATCATGTGGCCCGAGGAGACATTGACTTATCATATGTGGGCACAAGGGATCAATTGGCGGATATCTTCACGAAGCCCCTTGAGGAAGGAAGGTTTTGCTTTTTGAGGAATGAGCTAAATATCATCGATTCGAGGTCCTTAGCTTGATCGCTTGCACACTCACCTAGGGCGTAATTGCATCTTATCTTGTTTAGATATAGGCATGGAAATAGGGGGAGTGCGGTCCTAATACATTGGACCATCCCACCCCCCATTATGCCGATAGCAAGTGCTCTTTTATCTCTATATTCATCCTTATGACTAATGAGCTAAAACGACGAGTATTGGTTATGTACCCAAGATACATCTTCGCGGTGACATGCCATACACTCCTACATGGTGGCCTCGGCCACCGACCTCTTCTCTTTGAAGAGTTTGTTTTATTTGGAGCTTATTGTTGCTATTTGCCCTCCTTTTCATGCATGTGGGAAACCTACTCAACTTGGCGCTTTATGTTTCGTTTTGGTAGTTGTGAGTTGAGTATGGTGTACCAATGACAGTTTGGAAATCTATCCCAAGCCATACTTCCCCCTGAAAACATTTCTCTCTACTGCACACAAGTCATCCATTTGAAAACTGGGATTTTAGTTCAGCAGGTCGGAATATCCGGTTCATTAATGAATCGGAATATCCGGTGACTCGGAATTTCCGGTCGGGCGGTTTGTCAAAAAATATAAGGGCAGGCTCGGGGTGAAGGGCTCATTCGTGCCCTTCTTCCACCCCCGAACTCCCTCTCCTCCAACCGCCGCCCCTGCTGCTCCAAGATCCCTCCGGAGCACTCCGACCGCCGGTGAACCTCTTTCTCGGCCGGATCTGTTCCTCCTCCGCCCCGGGAACTCACTCCTCCAAGCAATGGCCTCAATGGATGAGGGTAACTTCACTTTTCCTTGTCCTTATGTGCTTTCACTAGGATCTTGATGTGGAGTTATTTGTTTCAAGATTGCTTGGTAGAGATTGTTCCTAGCATCATTCTCTGCCATATACATACATTAGTTTTGCATTGTGTTGGATCGATCTAGTTTTAGACCGAGTCAATCTTAGATCTGCACTGTTTCTGTTTGGGTCGGAATATCCGACTCAGCCTGACTCGGAATTTCCGGTCCCCCGGAATTTCCGGTTATGTTTGAATCGGAATTTCCGAGCTGAACACTGCAGTTTTAAGATTAACTCATGTTTAACTACATATGATTCATCAAATGCCTACCTAATGTGTGTATAATCTCATGACTTGTGTGTACTTACCTTATGCTACCCACTATGCTCAAATTCATAGGTTCTAGTGGGAGTCCGTCCGCTGGGGCATCAAGGAACACCTCAAGGGCACCTGTTCACAAGACCCCTGTCAACAAGGGTAAGGGTCCTGCCTCCTCAAGCAACCCACCTGTTCAAAGGAAGAAGAAAGCTGTTGCTAGCAAGCCACCATCCAAGAAAAGGAAGAATGCTCATGTTCCTCAACGTCAGAACTATTCAAAGATGAACTCTGTTGAATACTCTCAGCTCCGACAAGGGGATTGGTACTTTAGGCCAAGGGACAACACTCTGGATGATCGCAGCTTTTGGTGTCAAGAGCAAGAGCTCATACTCATGGACCTCTACTACTCTCTGTCGAAGCCCATTCGGCCTATGCATCCGTTTGACCTTGCAACTCTGCAGAAGAAAGCCTCTTTTGTTGAAGCTATCCATCTTGTCAAGACTATGGTCTTGGAGAGGCTAGTGCTCACTCGTTGCCCTTACAACTCTCAGCTTGTGATGCAGTTCTTTGCCACTCTTGTGATGAAGGGTGACTCAAAGAAGACAATTAAGTGGATGACTGGTGAATCTTTCTGTGAGTCCAACTTTGAGGAGTTTGCCAAGGTTTTGGGCTACAAGTTTGATGGTGACAATCCTCAAGGCTATCGCATGCACCCCTTTCAAGCTCAACAAGAAGCAGACCGTGCACTTATATGGTGAGGGAGCCACACCCGACAATTCTCGAGACTTGCTTCCTCTTTATGATGTCCTTGTGCGCATCCTCCGTGAGAACATTGCAGCAAGTGGTGGCAACAATGACAATGTGGTGACCCCTCTGTGCAACTTGCTCCTCCATGCCAACCGCATTGTGGAGGACCCTGACTCTTATGAAGACTGGAGTGTGGATGTTATGGATTACATCTACAATGAGATGTATGAAGCCATGACCACCAGGGTCACTATCCCCTATGCTCCTTACATCATGAAACTCATCAAGTTCAAGTTTCCTGACTATGACTTCAGTAAGGATGAGATGGAGCCGCATGACTTCAAGAAACTATATGAGAAGAAGACAGTGGTCAAGACTCCTCCTGTGCCTTCTTCTAGCTCAGCTCAGGGTGGATCTTTTATGGGTGATGCTAGGAGGGCTGCTGCTCCTACTTATGTCTCGGCCACTCATGTGAAGGTGAAGAAGCTGAATTGGTTCCAACGCAACATCATGTGCATGAATGTGGACATCCGCAAGGAGAAATACACCGCCTACAAGGATCGTCGTCAGCTGGCCTACAATCAAGACTTGATCCTTCATCATGTGTCTGGCTCTCCTGCTCTAGCAGATCTCTCTGATCCCCTGACCTTTGCTCAGTGGAACCAGGGTTCCTTGGCTCCTTGGACTCAGATTGATCATGACCTTGGCGGCAGCTCGTACACCACTGGACATGATTATGATGATGACGATGAGGAGGAGGCAGATTATGATGATGATGAGGATGATGATGATGATGATGAGACCCCCTCGGACTGAAGACCTTCACGGGACGTAGCATCGCTCCTCTTCCTTTTTGGCGTTTAGATGCCAAAGGGGGAGAAGTTGCTCTAGTAGGACTTCGGGGATTTGCAGGGGTTCGGGCACAAGCATATGCGTTTACCATTTCTTTGCGCTTGTGTCCATTTATCTTATTTGTGGTTATTTGTTGAACTCTTTTATTATCTATGTGTGTTGACTATGTGTATTGAGACAATGTTATGCTATCATTATCCTATGGTTGAGACTTCAAATTTATTGTGTTGGTATTCTCTTCATATCCTATATAAACAAGGTATGAAAATCTATCTAGTCTCAAATGCTACCATAACCTTACACTTTGTCTCATTACTCCTTTGTGATATCTTGTGTTTGTTATTATAAAATTGCTCCTATCATTTGCCTTATTGTGTTTCATACATGCACTTGTTTAGGGGGAGCTATTTTCTGTCAAAAACATGATATTGCATTTTGTTTCTTTGCAAATCTTGGTATTGTCATCTAACACCAAAAAGGGGGAGATTGAAAGAACATTTCTTAATCCCTAGTGTTTTGAGTGTTAGTTAACAATACCAATGATGTACTAATCCTATTGCTAAGTATTTCAGTTTGTGTGAGTTGCATACCACATATCCCAAAGCCAAAATGTAGAGAAAAAGAGTTTCTGGAATTCTTCCCAGAATCGGAATATTGGAGCCGGAAATTTCCAGGATCGGAAATTCCGGGTCTCCTATATCTAACAGAAAAATGGCTAAGGAAAAGTTAGGAAGTGGTTCTGACTCAAACCGGAAATTCAACTCGGAAATTTCATTGACTCGGAATTTCCGAGTCACCCAGAAAACCACTCCAGATTTGGCTAAGGAAAGAAGAGAAAGTGGTTCTGACTTCAACCGGAAATTCAGCTCGGAAATTTCATCAGCTCGGAATTTCCGGGTCACCCAGAAAACCTCTCCAGAATTTGGCTAAGGAAAGAAGAGGAAGACGTTCTGGCTCCAACCGGAAAATCAGCTCGGAAATTTCACTGACTCGGAATTTCCGGGCAACCCTCAGAAATTTGGCTAAGTCAAGATGTCGAAGACGTTCTGATCTCAACCGGAAATTCAGCTCGGATATTTCATTGCACCGGATATTCCGGGTGACTCGGAATTTCCGGGAGTCACTTATACCGGAATTTCCGGGTCTTCGAGGCAGCCAACGGCCAGATTTTGGGAGGGGGTATAAATACCCCCTCACTCACTCAAGAACAGCTAGCTCTCAGATTTTCTCTCTCCTACTATTCTTGAAAGCTCAAATCATCAAGATCTCCCAATCCCTCCACCCAAATTCGTTGATCTTTGGAGGATTGGAGGAGAAGGCCCGGATCTACATCTTCACCGAAGGGATTTGCATTTCCTCCCCATTCACTTGGGGATTTCGTGGCTAGAGTTTCCGGTGGGAAAACCTAGTTCACCATTGTTGTAATCTTGGTGTTGCCTTGACCTTTTGTGGTCCTTGACCTGTTGTGGTCATCTTGAGAGCCCCCAATTAAGTTGTGGGTGCGTGCCTCAAGCATTTGTAAGGGATTCGATCTCCGCCCTAAAAGGGGATCAATAGTGGAAGGTGAACTCGCAACCTTTGTGGTTGAGTTCATCGGAGAAGAAGGTGAGCCTTTGTGGCGTTGCGGCTAACCTGTTCTGGTAGCGCACACCTCTCCAAACAAGACGTACACCCTTGGGTGGAACTCGGGATTAGATCTTCGTCTCTGCGTGCTTCACTCGGTTCCATTTATCCTTGCTCCCTTACTTGCTTGTCTTGTTAGCTTGTTTATCTTGTTATTGCTTAGATTGTCATTTAGGTAAATTCACCATAGTTGCATATCTAGAGAATTTACCTTTGTGTTGAGCCTAAATTTGAAAAGACCTCAAATTTGTAATAGCACCTATTCACCCCCCCCCCCTCTAGGTGCCGTATTCCCGTTCAACAATCCCTCTAGGAGTAATTTTCATTATGCCTTGCATGATCATATTTTTATTTAGAATCTTTTTACTTGTGAGTTCTAAAATGGCGGTTTTCATGACACTTCCACCACCATATTGCTAGCCTCTTCGGCACTTTGCATTGCCATTTCTCACATTAAGAGTTGGTGCATTTTTCGCGGTTACATCCAAACTCGTGGGAGATCTTCATCTTGTTTTCCTACACATAAGCCAAATATCTTCCTCAAAACATCCACCATACCTACCTACTACAGCATTTTCATAGTTGTTCCGAGATATATTGACATGCAACATCCATTTTACATTACATGACTTGTTGTCATTCATTACTTGTTTATTGCTTTGCGTGTTTCTATAAATCTGATGTGTGGTTTTACCCATGTTAGAGCACTGCATAACGTGCTATACTGGTAGAGACACCGTTGTCATATGTATTCGTATGGCACATTCATATTAGTTAATTATATCATCAGTATGTTGTTTTATCGTCATTAGTGTGTTGTCATGCATCATGATCATATTACTATGCTTGCCCCTAAAAGTGCAAAGAGCCATGGAGGCCATCGAAAAGAGAAACAGAAAAAGAAAAAGGAAAAAAAGAGAAAAAAAGAAACAAAGAAATAAAAAAGGGGGCAACATTACTATTCTTTATCACACACTTGTGCTTATATTACAGCACCATATCATTTATAGTCATCACTTGTGCTCATGTTATACCACCATATCATTTGTGATCATTATTTGTGCTCATGTTTAGAGCTTTTACTCCATATGAGAGAGTTTTCATGTCTTAGTTGCATAACTATGTGGGGTTTACACTATAGAACTTGGCTTGTATATTTCAATGATGAGCCTCCTCAAAAGTGCTCTAGATCTTCGTGATCAAGCAAGTTGGATGCACCCCCACTAGTTCCACTAGAGAGCTTTCATATACTTATAGCTCATTGTGCATCCGTTGTATGGCAATCACTATTCCTTGCATAGGTTCGATTGTATGACTTTCTCTTGTCTAATGATCATGTACAACTTTGTGAGCCTTTTTCTTCTGTTGGCCTTCCAAACTTCTGTTAACATTCTCTTAGCCATAACATTCTGGTGCCAGGAACCAACGTTGAACGCTTGGTTGTTCTTTTGAACAAATAATATATTGATCTTCTACATGCATATTGATATTACTTGACTTGATCCTTTCATTAAGGTGTCATGTTTGTTGGAAGCATTAGATGATTATATTGTTTTGCTTGAAGCTTAAATCATCTAATATCTACTTTGCACAGTTGATTGCTATCTAGTACTATATCATTGAAATCTTTGCATGCTTTACCTACATGTTTATTCATTAATCGTTTGATATCAATATAAACTACAACCCTTGTTCATTTGATCTCAGTTTACATGCCTTACATTATTACATGATCAAGATTATGTTTAAGCATGTCACTTTAGAAATTATTCTTCTTTTATCGTTCTTGCCTACTCGGTACGAGTAGAACTAAGCTTGGGGATGTTGATACGTCTCCAACTTATCCATAATTTATTGTGTTCTATGCTATGTTATATCATATTATTACATGTTTTGTATGCATTTTATATAGTTATATGCATTTTGTAGGACTAACCTAATAACAAGATGCCACAGTGTCAGTTCCCTGTTTTCTGATGTTTTTGGTTTCAGAAAAGCTCTTAAGGAAATATCCGCCAAATTGGAAACGAGCCAACCAGGATTTATTTTTGGAATATATGCGTCCAGAAAAACCGAAAACGAGACAAAGAGGGGTCGGAGGCGCCCTCATCACCTGGTGGCGTGGCCCACATGCCAGTCGTGTCGGGAGGTGAGGAGAGCCCATCGGGCACCCACCGACCTAGGTCTTTCGCCTACAAATATCCCCTTGACCTAAAAACAGAGCATGGTTGAACACTTTTTTCTCCATGGGTCCCGAGTCGCCGCCGTCGTCACCACCACTTCGGGAGAGATCAGAACTGCTCCCCGGCACCCTGCCGGGAGGGGTAATCGTCGCCGGAGGCATCTACGTCGCCATGACCGCCTCCGGACTGATGCTTGAGTAGTCTACCTTGGACTACGGGTCCATAGAAGTAGCTAGATGGTTGTCTTCTCCTCTTGTGCTATCATGTTTAGATCTTGTGAGCTGCCTATCATGATCAAGATCATCTTTATGTAATTCTCCATGTTGTGTTTGCTAGGATCCGATGAATATTGAGTACTAAAGTTATTGCTTCATAATATATCATGTGTGTGCTATTTAATGATCTTGCATGCTCTCCGTTACTTGTGTATACTCTGGCCAAGTAGATGCCCGTAACTCCAAGAGGAGGTATTTATGCTCGATAGTAGGTTCATGTCTCTATTTAATCTGGGGCAGTGACAGAAAGCTCTAAGGTTGTAGATGTGATGTTGCTACTAGGGATAAAACTGTAGTACTTTATCTAAGTATGATGTTACTTAATTACTTTACACACAGTGCTTAAGGCGATAATCTGTTGCATGCAACTTAATACTGAAAGGGGTGCGGACGCTAACCGGAAGGTGGATTACTAATCATAGATGTGGTTGGAACGGTCTATGTATATTGTTATAATGCCCGAATGAATCTCACACTAGACACGATATCATTAGTATATGCATTGGGTTGCTCATCATTATTCTGTCAATTGCCTAGCTGTAATTTGTTTATCACGCATGGATGAATGTTATTATTATTTATTGGGAGACACCACTAGTGAACTGTAGACCCCGGTCCTTCTCATTAATCTGATAAAATCACAACTGCAAACCTGTTACTTTCTGCAAACATCACTATTTTTTCCACACATACGTTTAATCCTTTGTTACAGCAAGCCCGTGAGATTGACAACCTCACTGTTATGTTGGGGCAAAGTATCTTGATTGTTTGTGTGCAGTCTCCATGTTCGCTGCTGACGCTGGTATTGTGCCATGTCAACGTCGCCGCCAACAACCTCGGGTGAACATTCATCTCCTACTGTTTTGATAACCTTGGTTTCATACTGAGGGAAACTTGCTGCTGCACTACTTCACACCTTCCTCTCGGGGTCTCCCAACAACACAACCGCCGTGTGCATCAGGCCCTGCTTCCCAAAGGGCGGCGGGGACTCTTGGGTCGCTTGCTGCATAGGCGACGGAGGATGGACGCCGGGGCGGCGGCCCCGGGCCTGCGGTGTGCGTCAACGGCGGGATTCGCGCAGGTGGCGCTGGTTCAGCTCCGTCGTCTCTGGCATGAGGTTGTCGGCTTATTCGGCCGTGAGGGCGGCGTCTGAGCCGTCGAAAGAGGAGTGTCTTCACCGCTGCGGATCCGGCTCAGCGAATTTTCTCCGCTGCTGCTTGCTCCTACGGTGAGGTCGGCTCGACGGTCGTGGGCTGCCGGCTAGGGGTGAGAACATTGCAGCCGCTGGCAAAAGCTTGGCCCAACCTTGGTCGGCCGACGACGGTGACGCACATGGGCGTCATCACCTTCTTGAAGGCGTCGTCGAGGGCAGTCTTGTGTTCCATCTCGAGTGCTCCAAGGGAAACCTTGATCCGGGTTCTACCGGATCCGGCGATGGCGGCATTCTTGTGTCGTGCTCCCTCTTGAGGGCATCGTTGTGGATCCTGTCTTGGTTGGGGGATTTGTGGCTTCGCTGGTGGTTTGTTCTGCTCTTGTTGTTGTCTCCATGTTGCCACGATGCATGAGCTTCTACAGAAGGGTTTGAGTCTCTCCTCTGATGTCGGTTAACGGCCGGGCTAGTGTCGGTGAAATTTTCAACCGAAAACTCGGCTGTGTGATGCCCTTCGATTACGATGTTGGCTGTTGTGTAAAGCCTCGGCGACACAATGCCCTTCGTCCAAAGTGGACTCGGCAATGTGCTGCCCTTCGGCTGCTCCAACACCATCGTGGCTGATCTCGGCGGATTGAAGCTTTTCGTCTACGGCGGTGAAGTTTCTAGTGCACCGGCGTCCAACGGTAACCGGAAGATGAAGAGAGTTGAAGGTCTTCCCTGCGGGGTTGTTGCTTAGTCTCATGTTGTTCTTCTTTCTTGTTGTAGTCTTGTAGCTCTTGCTTTTCTTTCTTGTTTCTGTCTGTAACTCCCTGTAATCCAAACTGGCATTTGTCCCAGATTCCTCTTAAATATTGAAACCGCGCTCGCGGGTTTCCGTAAAAAAAAATCGGTTCAATTCAATTGGTTGGCAGACTGGAACAAGACTTTGCATCAAGGTTTGTTGGATTTACGTGGATCCGCACTGATCATCTAGGAATATGATGAGTTTTCCAACCCCCGAAAGTGTTTTGCTTGATCGCATTGAAACTTGTAGTCAAATCCATAAACTACGTGACGGAGTTCTCAAGAATCAAAACTTTGTGAAGAATATAGCGCAAAGATTGGTGAGGTGCATGAGATACAAATAGCATTACCCAATTGTTTTGTTGGGAAGTTCATCAAGGTGCCATGAAATTGGATGTGCAGTAAAAGCTCACCCATTTCGTTAGTTTCTCAACAGGTTGGAAGACTGAATTCTTTCAGGTGAAGTATGAGAAACTCCCAAATTTCTGCAATGCTTGTGGGAAGGTAGGACATTGGCATGAGGATATGTGGTACTGGAGAGCATGATGTGTGTAAGTTTGAGTGGGGCCCTTTTATCTTGGCTCCATGAAGAGGAAGAGGCACTTACCGTAGCACTAATAATGGAAGCGATCATCCGGTTGACAAGGATGTAGCTGATGGTGTTCCTGGAAAGGGAAGGGGTCGCAATAGTATGAGAGGCCGAGGTTTAGTCAGTGGAATACTGAATACTCTAATTTGGGTTTTTATTCAAAAATTTGGAGACGCACCATGATGGTGCCTGAGATATCCTAGACGAGAATGAGAATCCGAGCCAATCGCAAAGCTTGCTTGGTAAACGGCTGGCCAGTACAGCTCCTCTTTTAAGTTCAAAATCCCGAATTTAGTTCTAGGAGTGGCGGAGAAGCTGGATGACAATGTTGACAAGGGGATTGCTACTGTAGGTATTCCTGCCAAACACTCTGCAAAAATAATAAAAATATTAAGAAAGTTAAGCTAGGTATGGATCAATCTAGATAACCTCCGAGGAGGCTGACCGGACGCAGAGAAAATCTTAGCTTGGAATTGTCGCGGTATGACCAGTACCGCGGTCTGGCGGGTAAAATTTAGGCCAGATGTGATCTTCTTGTCTGAATCACATTTGAATATTGTTAGGGCAGGGAAACTGAAGAGGAAATTGTGTATGAATCAGTTTGCAATTTTTGAAAGTGCTGAAGCTAGTGGGGGCTACTTCTTCTCTGGAGTTCCTCGGTAGTAATTCAACCAATGGATATTTAGACAAATTATATTGATGTAGTTGTCTGCAATACTCATGACAATCCATGGAGACTCACGGTGTTTCTATGGTGAGCCGAAGTGGGAGGACAGACATCTCTCTTGGACTTATTTGCGCAACTTGAAACAAAATACATATATGTTGTGGGTTGTCCTAGGCGATTTTAATGAAATTCTCTAATCTCATGAGAAAGAAGGTGGAGCTTCCAGACCCCTTCGTAAGTTCGTATGATGCAGGCTTTTCGAGATGTGTTAGCTGATTGTGGGATGGAGGATATGGGTTATGAAGATGATCAATTCACTTGGAGGCGAAGAAGAATCAGAGAACATCTTGACAGAGCCGTCTGCAATGGTGATTTCCATGGATATTTCCTTGGAGCAAAAATTATTAATGTGGAGCACCACAAATCGGATCATAGACCATTGCTCCTTGATACATAAGGTGATGAGAATGTTGTTTTTCAACGTTCGGGAGGCGTTAAAGCTTTCAACGTTCAGATTGAGAAAGTACCTGAGAAAGAAGAGATTTATTGGGTGCAGTGAAACCGTGCTAACTGGTTGGAGCTTGGAGATAGAAATACAGAGTTTTTTCACCATTTTGCAGCAGCTCGTAAGAAGCGGAACGTTATAAAAAACTGAAAAATAGTGAAGGGATTTGGCTCGAAGGGGATTATCAGATTAGCTCCTTAGCGGTTGAGTATTTTACGGAGCTGTTTACTGCTGATATTCATGTGCCAGCTGAGGATGTTATACGGAAAGTGAAACCAATTGTTTCTTATTATATGAATGAATCACTGCCAACACCGTACCCGGAAGAAGAGGATAAAATGCGTTATTCAGCACAGGTGACTTGAAGGCTCCGGGTCCGGATGGTCTACATGCAATCTTTATAAGAGGTTCTGGGACTTGTTGGAGTAGAATTAGTAAAAAAATGTTCTTGCAGCCGTGAATAGTAGGGCTATGCCAGAACATGGAACTCAACAACAACGGTTCTTATTTCGAAGGTTGATGCTCCAGAAAGCATTACCCAATTTAGGCTTATAAGTCTCAGTAACGTCATTTATAAGGTAATCTCAAAGATGCTTGCTGCTAGATTGAAGGTGTTGCTTCCTGATATCATTAGTGGGAATAAAAGTGCCTTCGTGCCAGCAAGAATAATTACAGATAATGTGATAGTTGCTTATGAATTCATGCATTTGATGAAGAAGAAGAAGGTTGGGGAAGAAAGAAGTTTGTGCGATAAGACTTAGACATGCACAAGGCATGCATATGATCATGTCGAATGGGGTTTTCTAAAAGAAATTTTGTCTCGTCTGGGTTTTGACAGTAAATGGATTGAGCTGATCAAGGCTTGTGTGAGTTTGATGGAATACAAGGTCCAGATTAATTCTACCGAGTTAGAAACCTTCTCTCCTACTCGAGGGCTCAGGCAAGGGGGACCCTTATCCCCATATCTACTTCTGTAATGTATGAAAGACTCTCTGTTTTGTTGAAATTTAAAGGTTATGCATAGTTCCTACATCTTGTTCGGTGTACTCTATACTCCCACTTCTACATATTTTTGTACTTTCTATTATGTGTATTTTTGTATTTCATTTTTTGTGTAGCTGTACTACCTGTGTATGTGTACTTTTGTACTCTCTGTTCTGTGTAGTTTGTATTCCTAGTCCGGTGTACACTATTTATATGTAGTTTGTACTCCCTGTTCTGTGTAGTATGTACTCCCAGTTCCGTTGTATATTGTTTTATGTGTAGTTTGTATTATTTGTTTTGTGTAGTTTCTACACTTCTTTGTACTACAATAGCTCATACTTTGTACTTATTTGATATTCATACATGTACAACTACTGTAAAATTTCGCAGAGCCATCGAGACGAAGCCGAGTCGTAGCACACAACGACCAATACATGCAACGATGAATATGCATAACGACTAATATTTCCCTTTCAAGATATTATTAAAATCTATCGAGATAAAACCGATCCGTAGCACGCACAACGACCCTGTGCAAGGTGACCCTTTTCCTTGGACAAGGTAATATTGGATCAATCTATATTTACTCTAATCCTGCATTTCATGCGAGGACAAAACGGATTGAGCTAGACTTACATTTTGTTAAGAGTTTCTTTTGATTCAGTTTATTTCCTGTAAATATCAATTTTTTGGTATCTTCACAAAGCCTCTACCGCTTCTTGTGTTTCAGTCATGTCGACCAAATCTCAATCTTTTTTAAGGCGGAAGAGATTGCAGAAGGGTATTAAACAGTTTCTGTGCCTATTGGTTCTTGATATATATACTTATTATTATCTGCAAACTGCCTATTAAGAGGAAGAGCCGGCTGTGTTTGAACTGTGCGACCCAAGACGCTTCCGTTTATTATCTTCATTGTACTAGGATTTTGTTTGTGTGTCCTTAGCGAACAGCAAGCAGAGAAAGGGAGGAGAGCAGGCGCCATGGCCGGGGTCAGAGCTCGAAGACGGGCAAGAGGCAGCGTGGCCAGGTCGTATTGCAGGTTCCAAAGCTTCCAGTCAATGTGAAGAAACAAGCAGTGGTTGATCAGTGCAAGATGGCGACCCTCTTGTGTTAACTTTCTCAAACAAAACCCAGATCAGAGGATAGGCCCCTAGACCATAGCCTCGCCCGCAAATCTGCGCCACTAGGCCACCAACCCGGTTGATGTTCACATCAGAATAAATTTAACTCCCAGTGCTCAAAGAAACGAAGTATCTACAGCATAGATTTTTCACATTATTTAGTTATATTACAACGATCATACAGATAACATGAAGCATCAGATGTGCGATTGAGCATCTCTGAACCCCGACTAAATCTCAAAGAAACGTAGTATTTACAGCATAGATTATTCAAATTATTTAGTTATATTACAACGATCATCCAGATAACACCAGGCACCAGATGTGCAATTGAGCATCTCTGAACCCCGACTAAATCCCTAGTGCAGAGACATCCATATTCGCCCTGCACCAAGAATTCCTTAACACCCTGGACTAACCTACTACTACTAAGCAAACCTATATAAATCGCTGTACAACAGTATCAATCGAGCGGGACAACAATTTACATCCCACCGGACGTATTCACAGAAACCATCAGACTATTCACATTCAAGCAACAAGTGCCTTGAACCACGGGCCGTGGACTTTCTCCGAGACTGTCGCCACCCTGATCAGCACTTCGGCCGCCTTCACCACCCGGTCGACGAGCTTCCCCGCACCGACGCGGCGCAGAGCCGCATCGGCCAGCTTCTGGCCCTTGGCACCGCTGCCGCCGAGGACGATGCCGCGGAAGGCGCAGTGCACCGCCCGGGAGACCTTCTTGAAGACGACGTCGTCGGCCTGGAGGCTCTTCAGGAGCACCCGGGTTATTATCTGCTTCCTGCTCTGGATCTTGGCGTCTGACAAGGGGCCAGCTGAGGCTGACGAGCTCATCATCGCCTCCACGATCTCTTCGGTCCCTGACTCGCGGGAGTTTTCCAGCAGCTTCACCATAGTGCCGAAGAGTTCTGAGATGACGTTCTCCAGTTCAAGAGGAGTGATCTTATAGTTCTCACTCATCAGGACTTGGCGCAGGACGAGCATGCTGCATAAAAAGTAAATTCAGTTATTATGAAACATTGAAATTTCTAATCATCCATGCAGATTATGCTAACCATAGAGTACGAAATAGTTTACCTTGTAGCCATCACAATCACTTCTTGGAACTGGCCCTGGACGGCCCTCAATCTCATAAAGTTGAGATGAAAGCTCTCAGGAGTTGACTGCAGTTGCAAGCCCTCCGTACCACCAATAAGCTGCAACAAGCCGATCCTCACGATCTTGTCCACCTTTTCTCCTTTGCACTCCGGTAAACCTGAATTATCAGCTGCAGACAAAGAAGCTGTTTGTCCCCCTGGAGATCCATGGCCAGCTCGGAGCACTGTAACAAGGGGCTGAGCCTGCAATCAAAGATTAAATTTAGTTGGTGTCAGTAACCATATAACAACTAAATGGTCATATGCTGTTATGTCAAGACAGTGCAGTATTGGAGACTTACATGATCCGCTGCTGGCAGAACTGAAAGAGAGCCAAGATGTTCACTCCATTCTGCATCCACAATGTTCTTTGATGTTGAAATCCACTGCAAAGTAACAGGGAGGGAAGCTGATGCATTGGCAGGAGGCCCGTAGCGATTGCCGAAAGCCTTCTGCAGGTACTCTACTCCAGCAGACCCTTTTATCATTGGTTGCATCAGCTGAATATGTGCCTTGCTCACTTCTGCTTGCAGTTCCTGTTTTTACGGAAAAATATTAGAATTCGCCAGCAAAAACACAAGTGCAGTTAATTGTAGGATTATTTTAGTGTATTGACGCTGAACATACCTTTATTTCCTCCAGAGTGAAACGCAGGCCCTTGATGACAGCAATAACAAATGAGCTGACACCATTATCATCAACTTCAGAATTTGCAGCCAACTCACTCAATAATTTGTCATGACTTTTCTTCATCGCATCCTCCTTTGCAGCAGCAGATAGTTTCCTAACCATATCGAGGGAGTACTGCATAATCTGCCCCAGGTACTGTGTGTCCTGGGAACCTGAATCCAGAACCTTCATTTTGAAAGGGAGATTATGTCACAATTTCATGAGTACAAAAAACTTAACTGACAAAATTTATTTAGCATGAGATATTTACCTGAGACAAAATGTCGATGTCAATGTTCCCCAAGATTTCATCCTTCAACACCTTGGGAGCCAATTCGTGCAACGAATCCCTCACTTCCTTTACCAGGTTGACCAGTTTGCTGTAGTCAGGATTATCTCCCTTCATTGAGTCAATAACCACATCCCAGAAAGCCTTCTCCATTGTTTCTCTCACTCTGGCTTGGAAATCCTTCTCAATGGTACTGGCATCATCAGAGTTGGCAGCAAGTGCACCACCGTTCTGATGAAGCATCTTATTGACCATTTGTTCATTTTCTGTTGGCAGACTCACTTGTGTTGTACTGCTTGATGAAGAAGCTCCAAACAACGATCTGACAACAGACCTTGATCCTTCTGCATTTGTCTTGGAGTTCACATTAACGTCAGAAGGTGGAAGCTGCCCTGAAGGATTAATACTCAAAGGAGTCGATATGTTAGCAACAGGTGTTGCCAATGGACTTCCATTCTCCTTTGCTTCGAAGAATTTCGACCTCATATCTGAGAGAGCAGAGTTCATACGCTCAATGCCTGCATCACCACTCAGATGCCGAACCTTCTCTCTAAGGAGTTTTTGGTCGTCAGTGACTTGCTTCTGTATCGCCTTCATATCATGGGTATGGTTTTGTGATTGCCCGTCGGCAGTTAACTTGCATGTTTGCATCATTGAGAGCTCAAGCTTGCATGCAGCCCTAACAAGATCACCCTCCAATGATCTTGCGTCTTTTACTTTCCAGACCACAAAGCGGTAAAGGTAAGCGCACCATGCTTTGTCAAAATTAACCAACTGGGTCCTGAATTTACTCTCACCAGTAACATCAGAAAACATCTGGCGACTAGATGATTCGGCAGAGTCAGCATCAAGGGATGGCTGCCTTGAGGTTCTTCCTGGTCCCTCAAGTACTGTATTTACCAACAGCTCAAATTCCCTGATAAAGTTTGCTGCTGAATCCATGAGTAGCGTCTCTTGTTCACCTTGTCCACTTAAAACAGCACCAGGATGAGCCAGAACCATATAGGCACAGAGTACCACCCTCAGTGAGTACCTAGACGACCTGCTTTTTTCAGAACTCTTTGCTGGCCTTTTTGCTGCAACCCTTTTTTTACTCGCAGGTGCCTTTCTCTTCGGAGACACAAGGCGATTCAGCAGATGGTCAATATTTTCTGCGGTTGACGAACCGGCTGACTGACGGAGAATAAGCCGTCTCTCCAGCCGGTCAAGTAATGCTTTAGTGGCCTGAAGAGCTGCAGGAGATTCCATCGACATAGCTAATTTCTCAAATGGCATCGACTTGACAGATTTTTCATTAATTTCCAAGGCATCATAAGCTTGAACCAAGGCAAGTGTTGTCTTCTGGGATTTCACAAAATTTCTCCAGCACCTACAGTAAACCGGTGAGAAGAAATAAGTCAATTAACGAGAAACATGCAAGTACAACAAAATTCTTATTAAAAAATGTATTGTATGGCAGTACCTTGCCAACTTTCTTGAAAGAAGTTCTGCATGCTTGATGTAATCAGCTTGGGCAGAACTGCGAGGACTTCCTCGCTGCTTCAAATACTCAGCTCTCTTCCTCTTCGCCTGTTTCAATAATAAGATAACAAATCAGATAAGAAATGGAGTAGAATGGCCAAAATTGTAAAATCAGCATATGTATGAGAACACATACCCTCTGAAGTTTGCTTTCCACATGTTCTTTTAACTTAATCCTCTCTAATTCTCTCTGGCTGCATACGGTCTCGGCTGCCCGTTGAATGTGCACGAGGCGAGCCTGAGCTTTCTTCTTCTCAGCTTCTAACAACGCCACCCGTTTCTTCTCAGCAGCAGCACGCTTTTGCAGGATAGCAGACCGCACCTGCTCTGTGTACTTGCTCTCAGTTGTTGCCTTCTGCACCAGGGACTTTGCTGTTCTCTCCTTAAGTGCCGCCCGCCTCTGCACATCTGCATGCAGTAGGCGCATGCGGTTTTCTTCCGCCTGCCGGACACGAGACTCAACTCTAGTCTCGAGCTCTTCCTTCTCCTTCTCAAACCGCATTTCAACGTCATTCTTGGCTGCTTGTCGGAGTTCATCCAACTTGGCTAGCCGGTTCTGCGCCTTTGCCAGGAAGCTTAATCTTTTCTGCTCAGCTGCCTGAAGCTTGGCTTCAAGGCGCTGACCATAATCCTCCTCTTGAGAAGACGACCACGACGGGCTCCGCGGCTTCTTCCTTGCTTTGCAGGACAACCAATCGTAGAATTGCTGTGGAAAAAAGCAATTTAATACTATGAGCTAATTTGATCAAGCATATAAAAAAAATTCATTACCAACCTTCTTATAATAAAACAAAACTATTTAGTCGTTTCTACAGCCCCTGAGAAAAATTACATCAACCAACAAATCCACATAAGGTGCAACCAAATTCAGTAGTACAAGTGTAAGGTAAGTTACTTGTAAGGAAAACAAAGTGGTCGGTGATAAAAGCAAACAATCCAACCAAGCTACCATAATTTCCTACCACCGAAGCAACAACCTGAAATCAATATAGCTAACAAACTGAAATTAATTGCTTACTCATGAATTTTACCTTTATTATTTGATTAAAAGAATTTTCTTCCTACAAGTGACTTGGGATAAATCGCTGCACGCAACAAATTCTAGTTACGTACTAATAATCAAATTTCACAGAGCTACTAATTGAGTAACAGACAAAGGTATTATTAGACAAATAATAAAAACGAGAACTTTACAGAATGGGGGGAAACGCTTCAATCCAAAGACCAGAAAACCCCAAGTGACAAGAACCGTGGCCAAATCGAAGACAGGAGCAATTCGCGGCACACGTGAAACCAACTTGAGCTCACGACTACCTACCGCCGAAAGAATCCTCAAAGAATGTTATTTCCACTCACCCGCGAACCGTAACCACCGAAAAGAAAGCCCTAGCAAGGCTAATCAAAAGGAATTCTTTCACCTACAGTACTCAGAAGCAAGGAACGTAAAAATCAATTCTTGGAAAAAGGAATTCGATCGCGTAACTAATCATATCATCAAGTCAACCAAAAAGTTGCCGTAAAATCATCCAAAAACAATACGACCTGTGAAATAAATAAACAAACAAATATAGGAGCACCACTCTAACACCATGAAATGCAACTATCGTTTCACCATCGCCAGAGGAAAGAAGGAGGCGGCAAGAACCTGGCTTTCCCCGCGACCTTCGCAATCCGCCGTGAGGAGGAAGAAGGGGGAAAAAGCAGAGTAAGAAAAAGTAAAGACAGAGAGAGACACCAACCTGCCTCCGCTGTTCCGCCTCCTTGAGCCTGGCCTCGATTTCCTCTGCGCTGGCCCCGCCGGCGGCGGTCCTCCCCTCGAGCAGCCTCCTCCTGATCCGCGGCGGCACCCTCGGCGCCGCCCCCTCCTCCAGCAGCGGTATCTCCATCGCCACCGGCTCCCTCACCCCCATCACCTCCCTCCCCGATCAAATCAAACCAAACTCGATCGAACGGGGGAATCGCACGCAAGAAACCTTCGCGTCTCTCGCCGCTCTCTACTCCTCCACTTGTTTTCCTTTTTTCTTTCTCGCTCGAGTTCTTCTTCCGTGTGATTGTTCCTGGGTGCGCCACGCGTGGCGCTATATACCGCGCGCGCGCCACCGATGGGAGTTGGTTCTCCCGAATCGCGAAGCGAATCGCACGACGAGACGGATAGGGAGAGGGTAATCTTCGCGGGGTTACGGTTCGGCGGTTGGAGGGACCCAGCCGGTCGCGCCTTTTTTCGGGGGCCCGGTTGGACCGAATTGCCCCTGCTTCTCCGTCTCTGGTTCGACCGAGTCTGCTTAATTACTTGGAGATGTGACCGAATCGCACGTACGGTGTATGATTACGATCTGTGCAGGAGTAGGAGACTGCTTTTGCTTCCAACTAATTGTTTATGTCGACAACAATTAGGATTCCAGTCTGAGATACTTTCTGCGATGAATAGTTTATGTCGACAAGAATTAAGGATTCTGCATTGCAAAGGCCGACCGTTCGATACAAAATAATAATAATGTGAATAATAACAAGTGCTAGTAGAACCAACTTTTCGGCCTGTTGACCAGAAAACGGGTAGTTTTTGAATAATTATGCAATTCCACATGTCCATTCGTTAAAAGGTCTCCTAACATACGCAGATGTGTTAGACCTTTTCTTTCAAAGAAAACATGATCAAATGTGCAACGGGAATGCCGGTACTGCACTGGATTGCCTAACATGGATCATGCATGCTCAAACGTGCAAGACTGCAAACGTTCTCTTTTGTGACGGTATAACTGATTTTCTTTCTTGACATGTGTACGTATATATGCTACTGCCTCTGTAGTCTGGTACACACAACTAAGTAATCATAAAGTAAGTTCTTACGCAGCCTGTATAGTAGTTCCGTCATCAACGACGTGTAATTTGCCATAAGCTGCAGTAAAGTAAACCATGTCTTGCTCCTTAATGAAACTCCCGGTGGATTCTAGACAAAGAGAATCGTGTGGTGGCTCCTCTCAACGGGGACACATACGTCACGTCGCTCTTGGCCATGTAGGACTGTGCTCGGCTGACACGTGGGCCCCACGTGGCGGGTGGCCCACGCTCGTGTACTGTTATCACGTGTTGCGTCAAGTTTTGGTGAATTGTATGGATACAGTATACCCAATCCTTGGAGCCTAGCCGGGAACGGTGCCAGTCGCCCATTCTCTCGAGAGAATACGAGGCAGTGCCACGAAGAGAAGCCCTGCCCGCTTTTGAGGAAATTACGAAAATAACCTCCTTCTCAGCAACATCCACGCCGCATGTGTGGCTGCTCGTTTTGTAATGAAACGGATTAGTTAAGTGAAGAGCCACGGTTTAAGCGTGTCTTACCTGCCGCATGTGCATGTAAAAGTTGATAAATACTAACTTCCTTCTTGATTCCTACTATGTATTTAGATTTATTCTATGTACATATATTTTCTCATAATTGTATGTATGCAGTTAATATTTAAATTGCTAAAATGCATTATTAGTGAAGGGATGGAGTAATTAGGAGTAGCGTACAGTACCACTATTTATCCGCTTGGTTCAAATGAATTAAATGAAGAAAAACACATATATTTTTTGTTGAAACACATCTTTAAAAGGAAAAAATATATAAATTTACAATTCATTTGAACATCCTACTCAAAAATCCTATGCAGCAAGAACACGACCGAGGTATACAGCGGCTAAAAAATGGTAATTCTACTTCTTAATTGGTTTAATTTTGATTCAGCATGGTTATTAATAATCATGTGTTTTAAACACCTACATTTACATAATTCATGTGTTTTTCAATATTTACGAGACTGACACAACCCCTTCATCCCAAGTGGTGGCAACGGCATGCGGTCCGACGAGACTAGCTACGACATGTATAGCGAGTGAGAAGGAAACATGGGTGGATTTCCTTGGCGCAAAAAAACTAAGAGATGTGATCGGTGATCCTGTAGGAACAACCCCTCTCCTCTAGGTTTAGATGCTACATGAGTATTGTACGGGTACAAAGTTACACGTAGTCCGCGCCTTTACATGGTTTACTATAGCTGATTTTTTTCCTTCATGATATTACTTTTTTTTACCTGATGGGTTTATTTTAGGAGGTCTACCAGAGTAGTTGTAAGGCTTATTGGACTGGTACGTACGATTATGGATAAATCACAAACTACCGAACATGAAATTAAATGATTAGCACATGGAGTGTCAACACTTCCACACACAAAGCACAATTCAACATTTATATGTTGTCGCTTTCTTGAAATTTTGAATTAAAGCGTAAAAGATAATTAATAAGTTCAACTTGCACCAAGCTAGTAGCAGTAAAATAAGGAACTCTAAATTCATTAGCCTCTAACTAACACAACTTTAATATATCCCTAAACACAAAATTAATGTAGTGTGATTACTAGACAGTAGACATCACTCGATATACATATCCTGCACTGTTTCCGGCGGTGGTGTAGCAAAATAAGGCCCTGAAAGTGACGGTGGGTTTGGTAGCTCCTGCTACGCCCTGCGCCTAATTGTTCTGCAAGGAACAAACTACAGAAGGAAATTGAGATAAGCTAACCGTACCAAACCTATTCACCGTCCACGCACTAGTTTCATATTTCTTTGCTCATTTAGCTTGTCCAGTCATATGTCAATAGCTCTATAGGCAAAACGTCCCTTTAAAAAGTCTCTATAGACAAAACTACTAACTAATTCCGGATCAAATATATAAACTGTACTGACACACATTTAATTGGTCAAATCGGTAAATCCCACTACCTAGAAAAGAGTTGTTCCACTACGGAATAAAAGTGTGACAAACAAGATTGTTTCGTCATAAGAAGATCCACAATTAGAACATCTCCACTAAGAATCACAATATATCACTCCGGTTCTAGAAGACTCAGACTGAATCTCGATACCCGTTTGTGCTCTCTCACATCTATTCATTCCGTTCTAAATTAGATGACTTTCATTTATTCATATATAAATGTATCTATACATGTAAATGTCTATATACATCTACATGTGTAGATAAATGTATTTTAACATGCCAATATACATCCAGATGTGGATAACTGAAAGTCATCTAATTTCGAACATAGCGAGTAAGTCTCACTACTTTTCACATATGTTTCAAATGGATACGCTTTCATCACATCAACAGAAAAACAATTAACACACCATCGCTATCATAGTTAAGCAAAGCAGTGCATCATAGTTCATGCAAATGGATATCATGAGCCTAATTGATGCTAGTTATAAATATTAAGAGGGGGTAATTTAAATGATCCAACTCAAATGGGGAGGAAAAAAATGAGGATAAAGCATCAATTGAAGAAAGACATCCTAATTAGACTAGGAAACAAGATACATCTTTGATGGTTTCTATTAATTTTGGCTCCATCTTTGTCAAAGGTGTGGTTTAATAATTTTGTGTAGACAAATTTATGGGGAGTTTAGGTTGAGGAGATGCGTGATGCATGTTATAGTTGTAGAGTCACTTGCTCGAGTAATTGTTAATAAAGATAATAGACAGACTAGCCGGTGGTGCGCAAATTAATTTTGGTGTGTTGTAGATTGTTGTAGCTAGACATTTTCATTTGAATTCTCTAAATTAAATTTAAATGAAAGATGTTTTAAGTGTTCTATATGTTGTCTAGATAATTAATAAGTAAATAATTAAATATAAACAAACATTAAAATATTTTATATTTAAAAACTGAGGAAGTACCAGACAATTATGTTCTTCTTTTAGTGCGATGAGTCTTGCCTCTATTTCGAAATACGAATTGGGTGTTGCTGGCGTCACTGCTATAGTTGACATGCCGCGGTGGATCAGCAGATCGATCTATTTGACCGTGTGGTGCCGACTAATAAGTTTTTTTTTTGAAAGGACCAGCAATTGCTGGCTTCCAGTATATTAGCAGAGGGAAACCGTACACAAAATACACGGATGTCGCCCCGGACGAAATTACGTCCGAAGGCGAGCAGAAAAAAGGAAAGTAAAGAAAAAACAACATAGGGTGACGATCCAGCCACCCTTGTGACTCTTTCGGCACCCCGACGATGTCGAGCCATGGCCCAGCCTCATCGAGCCATGGTTACAAAGCCACCCGAGGCCGCCGCCTCGGCGCACATCAGCCATCCGAGACCGCCCAGACCTCAAGGCCAACCCATGCAACCGTTGCAAATCCGAAGCACGACGAGGAGATAAGACACTCCAAAAGCGGCGCCTCCAAGGAGGTAGCGACGTTTGCGCCGCCGCCGCCCGCTCCGTGGGAGCTTTGGTTTTCACCTGGAGATACTTATGACACCTTGCCTCGGTAGTGAATTGTAGCCTCCCGAACGGCGCAATCAAGAAGGAGAACGACACCCTAAGGCGCCGCCGCCGACGACACCGAAGTGCAAGGTTTTCACCTGGAGAAAACGATCTCTACCGCCAAACCTGAGGATTTGGGCTAGGAAGCAACAAGCCTAATGGCATGGCCCTGTGGTCGACCACCTAAAGCACTACCTAGGGAGGATGCGGAGGACCAATTGGGGTCTGGCCCTAGATGCACAGCCAAGAAGAGTATGCGGGGGACCAACTGGGGTCTGGCCCTGAAGCTCCGACGATGTCCTCAGCACATCCGACCTGCTAGGGTCTGGATCCCGAGCGAGGCCAGGTTCCGGATACCATGGCAGCCGTCTCCCTCGTCAGCCGTCTCGGAGCGCGCCAGCGCCAGCGACCCGCCCCGACCCGCCCCGACGCAGACGACGGCGATTTGGTGGGGAGGCTGACGACGACGCGTAGGTGGAGAGGCTGGCGATGGCGCATTGGTGGAGAGGCTGGCGACGACGCGTTGGTGAAGAAGCACGTGACGACGTGTTGGACTAGAAGCTGGCGACGGAGGAGCCGAACCCGGACGGGAGCATGGACCCGCAAGGCTGAGGAAGCAGCCATGGCGCCGCCCGTGCGGCCACCACGACGACCGACCTCCGCAGCGCATCGAAAGGAGGACGCCCCGCCGCCACCTTCACAGGGTTGTGCGCGGCTTTGCCTACAGCCCCCTCTGGTGGCGGCGAAGCGGGGAGAGACAGCGGGTGTTCTTCGACGACGCGTCTCGGACGCCTGCGGAGTCGCCCAAGCGGGGCGACCCGACAGGCCGGAGAGGGAGGGTTGGATGCGGTGGGGGAGGGTGCGGCGGCGGGTCTCTTCGCAGGAGAGAGAAAGTGGATCTCAGACCCAGCAGAGAGAAAGTATGGCAAACATCGCCGACTAATAAGTCACATAGGCGGCGTTGTTACACTGTACACGCTTGAATATTCTGTTTCACGAAGATACACGAACTACAGTTGATTAAACCGTTTAATAATATTCGAACAGCGTGTGTGTATTGCACGCAAGCCCGTATTGTCTACTTTTTTATGCGGGGATTGTGTACTTATTTTTTTAATGTACGCATACTTATAGGCTAAATAAAGTGCTTGTACGTACCCAAAGTATTTCTTCGACGCTGCTTACTACAGCACTTAATTTGTTGTGTGTACAGCATGTAGGAGTACGTCAGTAGACTCAGTACGCGGTGGATACTGGATAGCGACGGCACAGCGGAGTAGTACTGTTTTGCATCTAACTACGTACGTACGTAAATGTTGCCACCAGAATGCACGACATTTGCGTTCCCCTTATTTGTTTGTTTGCACTGTGCCTTCACCGTACGGTACGTGGCGAATCACCATCTACGTACTACTGTACCAAGAAAAAAAAGGCGAATCCGCGGATAATGCTTCGGATACTTTCCCCGGTCAGGTAACATTGGCATTAGGTGCCAGGCCGCGGCCAAACGACATCCATACTGAGTTCAGCGACGACTTAAGCAAAGTATTTGTAGATCACACCGTTGCAGCAGGAGGCAATACGAGCTCGAGAAGTTGGAGGTGACAAGGGGTGCAGGCCGGGTCAGGAGCAAGGATGAACCTGGCCGGAATCCCCGCGCACGCCATGTTGAGTTGCGTCGACCATCATACAGCCAGCCACGTCACCGTCGAACGTCGTCGCCTCCCGCTGCGTCTGCGTGGCTCCACCGAGGGAGAGCTACGGGTAACTAACCCTGGCCGTTACCTCATCAGCAGGAACCCCAACTGAAAACGGCCACTAATAGTAATACAGTATACATACGGTCACCATCTCCGTTGGAATCGTGACGCACAGGGTGAGCGGGTTATCGTATCCTCATCCGAATCCAGCGCCGTGCGATGACTTCCTTCCTCAGCCTGCTTATCCTCTGTCGATCTACATACGGAAAATGCTGACGGCGAGATGAACCCAACCTGTTGTTTGTTTGAAAAGAATGAGAGGCTTCCTTGTCAGTCACCACGTCACGGCCCCGCGCTTGCGTGCGGCGTGAACCTTATTGCGTCCACGCTTTCGTCCCCGGGAGGAAGAAGAAAAGCTTCGCTTATCCGCAGCGCACTTATCTTAATTAATCAAGGTCAGCCACACGTTTCCGGCGGCGCACTGGCTGCTCGCTGCTCCTTTCTCACTACATACAGGCTACGCCATGTGGTCGTGTCGAAACAAAGATGGGCACTTATAAAATAGTGTCACTGCTTTCGTGTCGTAACAAGTCTTATTGTTCCATGGGATTGTTCGGCTAGAGCATCTCCACCAGCGCGAGTCCAATAAGAATTTGACAGTTATTGGACTCGCCGTCACACGTTGTCGCCTGTTGGGAGCAGCTCGTCACCCCGTCGCTCCCAATAGATAGTTTCCAATAGGAATTTTGTTTTAATATAAATAAAAATGACGTGATGGTGTAAAGTGGGTCTAGCTCAACTGGTTGGTTCCTTGTGGTGAACCAACCCACCTTTCAATTTCTAGACTTGACATGGGTGGTCACACTTTTCTGAATTTTTCAGGAATTAACCGGCGCTATGCTTTCAGTGGTAGGTGACGTGTCCGTTAACAGCGAGACGCCTGTGGTGACTTCGTCAACCTCAAGATCTGTCGGACCGGTTTCTCGGAGGTGCTCATAGGGGTAGTGTTTGCGTGCGTACGTTCATAGGGGTGTCTATACGTGTGTTTGTGAACGTCTGCGTCTGTACTGTGTTTATCAAAAAAAATATGACGTGATGGTAAACTTTGAATAACGTCGGTGAAGTTTGTACACCAAAAGCTTGTCGGGCTGTCATATTACAAAAAAGATCGTCAACACATCCATCGGCTGCTTCTGCGTCTCGACGTCTTTCCAGTCTGGACACGGTGTTGGCTTCGGTTCGAAGGGGCCATCGACAGTGTTGGCTTTGGCGGCAGAATACTCATCTCACGCAAGGTGCAATGCTGACATAGCACAAACCAAGCCCTCATCGGCGGTGTGTAAGAGGAGTGGTCGGCGGTCAATCTTGGAGTCCTCCTTCATCTCCCGTGCTATGGATATCGCGACGCCTCCGACATCGCTGGATTCTTGCTGTTTTGCTTGCATGAGAGTTTCATGTGTCTTCTCCCTCTCGATGGTGAGTCTCGCTCGCCTTCTTCACGTCGACCTTCTCGCCATGCTTTATCATCAATAACGACCAGTTTTTGACGAACGTGTTTGCATTTTTGCTTCGACATGGTTGTGAGTTGTGACCTGGATGAGTATGTGTGGTCGATGAGAGTGTGTGGCTCTTGGCGAAGGGCAAAATGGAAGTTGGGCTATTGATTCTGGGGCAGGAAGTGGATGGGTGGTGGGAGACACACACGCGCCTGAGCCCAAGGAATACATGATTTGGTTGTCATCCTACTGAGTAGTGAGTACATGGCTAACAATAACGTAGGGCCTGCGAATAAAACCCAAGTATGGCTGTATGGGCGACGGACCACCATGATGCAAAGCGGCACACGCGCAGCTAGCTCCTACAGACAGTCCAAAACCCACAACGTCACATATCCAGAGGAGAAGGTTCTAGCCAGGTCCACGTCCACGTGTAGATGAAACAGCCATGTGCCATTAGACTAGCTACAGATTCTCCGTCGTGTATTCAGTTAACCCTCCCTGATGGATGCATCTCCGGCCGTGGAGTGTGTGTCGCCGTCGTGGGGATACCACAACGGAACGGAGTCGCCGTTGCCTGCAGACTACAGTGCAGTGGTGGCGCATTGTGGCTCGGTCGCAGGGGAGTGGAGGGACCGTGCGTGCGTGATGGCGGCTGCTGTCTCCGGCTCCGGCAGGGCGAGGTGGTCACCGGGAAATCACACGAAATAGGTTTTCGCCCCGTTTTATAAATAAAACCCAACGGCCGAACCGATACAAGGTGATGAGGGAACCCTCCTACAAGGCAGATCAAAGATAAACAATAAAAGGAAAAAGGAGACCGGACTTGTCACCGAAGACTCCGACAAAAGATCGAGAAGTGTCGAGGCTCCACGACGACGCCCCCAAGAGAGTCACGACGCAACACGCCGCCGCCGTCTAGACCAAAAGGTCAAGGTTTTCACCTGGAGGCCTAGTGCGGAGAGGGCGACCACAGCAGCGCCCCCAAGAGGGTAACGACACCCACAGGCGTCGACGCTTCTGGCGCGAGGCGCAGAGCTTTCGCTCGGAAGCACCTTCCTACGACTAGTGTGGAGAAGGCACCCACAACAGCGCCCCCAAGAGGGTTACGACACCCACGGGCGTCGTCGTCGTTGGCGTCGGAGCGCAGAGCTTTCGCTCGGGAGCACCATTCTACCACATCGATACCACGAAGCGCCAAGAGTCTCGAGTCAGGCCACCAAGACACGATCTGGGCGCCACCAAAGCCGAAGCGAAGAGAGCACCAGGGACTCCAGCTGCCAACTCCACGCCACCCACGTGGTCCGAGAAGACGACCACCACCACTGCCACGTCGCTCGCCGCAGAGTCGCACGCGCAAACCACCGTCCAGGGCCGCCGCCCCGGCTTCCGCAATCTCCACCCGAGGAACCAGCAAGTCACAGGTTTCACGCAGCAAGTAAGTGAGGCCGGCAACGGATCTAGGCCTGCGAGGACAACATCGACAACCTTTAGGGGAAGATCCAGTCCCCCACCGCCGAGGCGGTTGCTGACCGGACACAGCAGCAGTGCTGGTCAGGCCCAGATCCTCCTGATCAGGCCCGACTAGCCCCGCCACCGTGTTGCAGCATCAAGATTGCAAACGTCCTCCTGCAGTATGACACAGGACCGCACCGGAGGTCTACATCGACAACCTTTAGGGAGAGAACCAATCCCCCACCGCGCGAGATGGTCGCTGACCGGACACAGCAGCAGTGCCAGTCAGGTCCCGATCCGCCTGATCAGGCCCGACCAGCTCCGCCACCATGTTGCAGCATCAGGAATGCAGACGAGACCTCCTGCAGAACGACACAGGCCGCAAGCACCAGCCAAGCCCGTAGAACCCAGATTGGGCCCGGAGGGCTCGGATCTGGGCCGAGCAACTCCGGCCAGGGCACGTCCGAGTCCACCCGTCTCCGCCACCGTGCTATCCTCACCTCCAACGCTGTGGAGCACCGTCTCCCACCGCCATGGCTGGCGCAACGGGCCGCAAGGTGCCTGCTGACCCGCCAGGGAGAGACCGCCGCCCCGCCTAGCTAGCAGCGCCGCCGGAAGCGCCGCCGCCAGCCAGCCGTGCAAACCCTCCGCAGGGCCACCACGCCGCCGAGGGGCCGCGCGGGCAAGCCCCCTGCCAAGCTCGCCGCCCCGATGGGCCGTCGCTGCCCGCGCCGCCACGACCACGCAGGGGAGTAGAGAGGCCCCGCCGCCGCCAGCGCGCGGGCACAGCCCGGCGGCGCCGTCCGGCGGCGGCGCCGTCCGGCGGCGGCGAGGCGGAGGAGGAGGGAGGGAGGGGGCGCCGGCGGCGGGGGGGTTAGGGTTTCCCTCCCGCGTCGCCCACGGGAGCGACGACGAGGAGGGTTTTCAGAAGTTCAGGTCGTCGAAATGATCGAGACAAAGGTCGGTCACCGGGAAATCGGGGGGTGTGGTGGAACCCGGGACATATGCCCTTGTCTCTGTCCGGCTTTCTTTTTTCGGTTTTCTCTTAACGCCAAATTCATTGCCGTTTCAGCGGTTGGCTGTGGTTTCTGCGGTGTGCGTGTCATGCTCTGAGTGAACAGATAAACTATGGATAACTTATGGGAAGGAAAGAAAGGAAAAAGTAATTTGGGAAGGTAACTAACTAGCAAATGACTGAATGAATAGACGGGGATTACTACAAAACAGAGCCTACGGACCCAGCACATTCAATATACAACATGTACTTCGGCAACACACGCAATATATATTGTGAGGTCATTGTAGTTGCTACTGTGTCTGTAGGCAAAGGAGGAAATGGCCAACTGTGCCTGTCCATGTCCAAATCGAGCCAACTTTCAACCAACATTAATGACTTGGATAAACTGAAGTCAAAGGGAAACACTCCTGAAAAGAGAAGGAAAAGACAGAGCACAGTGTCTGTGTTTCAGGCCCGAGCCACAAACATTTCAAGACCCCTTCCTTCAGGGTTCAGGCCCATGACATATGCAATCCTGATCCTCTATGGGCGATGGCCTTCCACTGATCCAACAGATCACATCTCCCTGGGCTTTCTCCAGTTGCTCGAACCGTGACAGTCACAGCTGGTCGTTCAGAGATTATTTAAAAAATTAAGAAAATTAAACAACTAGGGGATGTAGCTCAAATGGTAGAGCGCTCGCTTTGCATGCGAGAGGCACGGGGTTCGATCCCCCGCATCTCCAGTTTTTTCAATTTTGCCTAATCGTTTTGATTAGGCCCCCACGCCGTGTCCGGTAATAAATGGTGTCAGTGTTACGAATGGATCTATCCGACTAGCAGTACGTCCCCTACTCGGATAGCTCGCCATGATTCCCAAGATGTGAGCACAACATTGCTGGATTCTATTTTCCCAAGCTGCGAACAACTCTGTACGTGGCGGTAATTCAGTGTACAGGCCTCCAGGGTATCATGTACAGAAGCTGTATAGCTCAAATGAACAGAAGCTAACGGCATAAGTGATAAGACTGAGCAGTCCTACTCATACAGCATTATGATCTTAGAGCATATATATCTTTACTATTAAATGGGACTTCAACATATCTTATGTTTCGTCTGCCAGATCTCCATCACACTACCGCACATATATGGGCCGAGCCAAGCAAAACGCCGTCAGCCCTCCCCGCTCGCAAGTCTTTACTCGGACGAACATATCAAATTATCATTACCGGGCAGAAACTACGTCTAGGGTTAATTCTTTCCCTCCCGCACCCGGTTGTGCTCCTGTGGCGCTTCCTTCTCTGATGGAGGAACAGAACTGCCGCCGCCGATTCTTCAACCCAAGTTGCGCCATGTTGTTCGTCACGTGTCCTGTGTCATGGTCACCGAGCTAAGACCCAGACCAAGCGCTCAAGATCGATGCCACCAAGCCCGCTCACCTCGTCTCTCCTAGATCACTGCCGCCTCCAGGTTGATTGGCCCTCCAGTTTGCTGCTGATGTGAACGCCTGAATCGACCTCAGCCTTCAGCTTCCCGCTCCATCGACTAATCTCCTGGACAACGGCCAACTCTGTAGTCTACACCAATCCGAAGGTACCAACTGTCTTGGCGTCAAATACATGTTCATTCTTACACACCAAAGGCTGAAATCACGGGCAATTTCCAAAACAAAAAAAAGGTACAATACGTGAACTTTCATTTGCAGACAATACTTTGGGCACCACAATTTCAATGCCTGGAAGCAACGAGTAGCGTACTTCTATTGATTGTTTCTTTTCAATGCCTGGTAAGTTGACTAAGGTATGCGTCTGAATATTCGTTTCTGAATTTGATGCATAACTATTTTGCATGAGAGATTTTCTGTTGCTGAGAATGAATGTATATCAAAGAACGCATCATATATTATACCATATTCAAGAACTGAGTGTATTTGCTAAGCCCCAAACTTCCTGAAGACGGCCAAATTGTATCGTCTTCCTAAAAAAAGTATTGTGTATGGGAGCAGCAAGAAGACATCCTAGCTACATGTTAGTGATGGCCTCCATTAGGCTCCAATTGATTGAAAAGTGAAAATTGCTTTCGGGTTCAGATTAAGGAATACAGACATTATGAGATACTAAGTGAGTTCATCTTTAGGTTGATATTGCTTTTCGGTATATCTAAAGGGCCTACCTAAAGGGAGTAATCTTTAGGAAAATGTCTATTTCAAACCCTAAACTCATAGAGGTTTGGCGATTTGAACCTTCAACTCGAAATCCTTGTCGTTCAGACCTTGAACTTACGAATCCCGTTTAAAAATGAACCGCTGTTTTTTTTTTGAGAAACGGAAAATCCCGACCGGGAATTTGGATCGTCTCACTAACAGGTGGACCGACATGTCGGAAACAAAAATCCTGACCGAGCCCTGCCGCACTATTCACCAGGCCATCGCGCGCGTGAGTTGCTCGCTTTAGACATGCCTTATTTGTGCTAGAGTAGTCATCCTGCCGTTAGAATGAATTAGTTGATCACAGGAAATATAATTAGTGTGCCGTTAATTGGCCGATAATGCCTTGTTCTTGTCGCATGCAAATAGTAGTTTACCATAGGAGAATGGTTGCGGTTGGGAGTAATTAGAGGGAAGTAAACTAGGAGTACGGAGTATTAATTATCCAGCGGGCCTTAATTCCTCTTGCGCTAAAACAGAAAGGAAACTGCAGATCTTTTAGACCTGTGCTCCTTGCTCGCGACCAAGCACTAGTGCGCCATCCCGACCCCTGCTCGCGTCAGAGCGCCGCCGCGCTCCCTGCTCGTTCTGCTCGCTTCCGAGCCGCCGCGCCCCTGCTCTCCCTGCTCGCAACTGAGGGTCGCTCCACCTCCCGAATTCCGTCCTCGTTGCTCACACCGTGCCCAGCCACCGCCTGTGCTGCTGCGTCGGCTGCACGCGCTGCCTGTGCCGGTGAGAGTGCTCGCGCCACAGATGCACCTCCTCGAGGCGTGGACTCCAGGCCCTAAAGTAGGCAAATCTCTGTCGGTGGTCACCGCACTGCTGCCACATGTTCAGCGATGAGCTTGCGTCCAAGAGTAGCGAGCTAGGGAGCGGCGAGTGGCGCAGTGACAGGGACGCCATAGTCAAGCTCACAGAGAACAAAGAGAAAACCGGAGAAGATGGATATAGTATTACACATATGAATCTGTCATGTGGGCCCAAAGTCAACATCCCTGTGCTCTGACTTGCCACAGCAGTGTTTTTAGCCAAATCCCAGCTTAAGGTTCGATTTAGACCGGGATTGCATAGTTTAGGATCTGAATGACCGGGATTCTGAGTTGAGGGTTCAAATCGTCAAACGTGTATGAGTTCAGTGTTTAAAATAGACTTATTCCTAATCTTTAGGTTAGCTTTTTATTTTCAATGCTATATCCAAGAAGTCTATATTGTAATCTTTAGGTTAGCTTTTTATTTTCAAATTAAAAAGCTAACCTAAACCCTTTTGTTCTTTTGCAGGTTTTCTTCTTCTTCTTGGATTGGGTAAAGATTTCTTACGCGCTGCTGGAGAGTAGCTTGGTCCCGTACCATGCACAACAGTTTGGAGGTATGGTCTCTTTCATGGCTGTAAAGACGATGTTGAAGGTGAAGCCACGTCCATGGCACTCCCATGCGGCCAGGACACCGCCGGGGAAGCACACGTTAGATCCCCGGGATAAGCTCCCACCGTCTATATCGGTACTTCCCCTTCTATATCCCGATTTACTTAGAACCATGTCTATTGATACTCCATGTTCTCCACTACGATACGATTTTTGTTCATTCACAATATTTCTCTCTCAAAGAATTTTAATGCTGACGGCCATGAAACAGAATGCTAGAGAAACAAATTTTGTTATTGTTGCCGGTACTTGACTTTCTAGAAAATTATCTCCATTCATGTAAATAAGATGGATAAATTGGAAACCCTGCGGTTTCTTATTTGCTGGTTGCTTGTCTGTCTATTGTTGGTACATGTGAGAGATGAACTTGTCTATAAATTAAATGTGGCTCTGGATCTATTTATCTTGGCGTTCTACGTATGGCTTGATCACATATAAACTACAATTTCATCGGATTTTAAGATCTCGATAGGAGACTTATGTGTTCTTTTCCTATTTTCCTTGGGAGATACAAACAACTATTAAATAAATAAGTAGCAAATACCCCTTTGGTTTTACAAAATACAAATGTGACCGACAAAATAATTAGCACTAGAGCAGCATAAATTAGGTGGAAGCATGTCGAGGAGAGAAGTATGAGTTAATTAGAAATAAAGCTTGTCAAAATAGTCATCTACAGACCGATTTTATATACAACAATTGCCATGTTTTGGGGGAGGTTATAGCGTAAAACTACCACGTTTGAGAAGTCGATCACGAAAAACTACCACTTTTCTTTTGAATCTCGGAAAACTACCACATTTTGCCAAAGTTTTCTCTGAAAACCCAAATGGTGAGCTGAGAGCGAATTGACAACGTTTCTGACATAGCGGGCCCACGTGCGAGGATGACGCGGCAAAGCCAACAAATTAACCGAAAAAATGACAGTGGGACCCACTTGTCAGTCCAATAAAAAATAAAAATGTAAAAAAAAAATCCCCAATCTCGGCGTGGGATGCCTGTTGACAAAGCATGGCTCATCGGCCTCCTCCTTGGAGGCTCATCGGCCTCGTCCATCCGCAAGCCCGTCCTCGTACGCCGCTCCGGACGATCACCGTCCCGGACACGGCGGAGACCTTGGCGTTCTGGCCAATGGCGCGGAGCTGCGTGTAGCGGATGGTCGTGGAGAGGCCGATGACCAGTGGGTCGGCGTGCCGCCGCGTAGGTGGGGTTGGCGATGAAGGAGACCGGGGACAGTGGGTTGGCGCCATCGGTGCGCTCGCCCGCGCCCTGGCCGAGCTCCCGCACGCCATGGCTGGCCATCCTCGCCCGCGCCCCTGGCCGTGCTCTCCTACACCCTGGCCGCGCTCGCCCACGCCATGGCTGCGCCCTGGCCGTGCTCACCCGCGCCCCTGGCCGTACCCACTGGAGCCTGACCAGAGTGAACCACGGGTCGTGCAGGGCGTCGGCTTCATCGCCGTTGCATTGTAGGCCAATGCTCGCCATCGGCTCCGCCGGGACGCGCTCGGTGTTGTTCATCGCAGAATCAAACAGGATGCACCGGCCCGTGGCGTCGCGGTCGTGCAGCAGATGCGATGAGCCTAGGTCCTGCCGCACGGCATTGAGAAGGCTCCCATAAACAGTGTGTTGTCGATGCAGAAACTCAGAACGCCTAGCTCTGCTTCCATACAACGGCACAAACAGGCCGCGCCCTTCGACGGAGGTCCCAATTGAATGAGACATCGACCCGCCCCCAATTCGGTCAGCTTCACCCCGCCAGCCACCCGGCGCCCCTGCCCGCGCGCCGCTTCCTTCCCAGTTCGCACTGGCCAAGTCCCCCATTGCCGTCTACAAAGCATCCCCGAGAAGCGCAAGCCGGAGCTGGCCCTGGATTGGGCCGGCGCGATGCTGAAGTGGGTGAGTGCCTCACGGAAGAAGTCGTGCAGCGGGAACGCGCATGCCGGCCTCCAGCGTAGGCGTCACGTTCGCACGCTGGCCGCCGACAGGGCGTGCAGTCGACCTTGTCTTGCATGAGCAGGAACGAGGCGGCTCCACGGCGGCGGATGTGTCGAGGTCAGTCGCGCTGGCGACACCGCGGTCCGTGTCGATGGTGGAAGAGGAAGGCATCTCGATGGCCTCGAGCGCGAGGAGCCCCTGCAGGGTTGGGGCGGCGTCGGACCCGCCACCAGACTCTACGCTCTGGGCAGCGTCGCGCAGGGGAGATTGGCCCGCCGGAGTCGAGCTGCCGAGTCAACGCCAAAGTGTTTTTTGATATTTTTCTCAGATTTTTTTCCCTTTTCATAGTTTTTTTATTGGACTGACCAGTGGGTCCCACTATTATTTTTTCGGTTAATTTGTCTGACTTTGACACGTTATCCGCACACATGGGCTCGCTATGTCAGAAATGCTGTCAATTCGCTCTCAGCCCGCCATTTGGGTTTTCTGAGAAATCTTCGGCAAAATATTGTAGTTTTCCGAGATTCAAAAGAAAAGTGGTAGTTTTCCGTGATGAACTTCTCAAATGTGGTAGGTTTACGCTATCAACTCATTTTGGCGTCAGGAGAGAGATAGGAGTAGCCGGCCAATGAGAGGGACACCACTGGGTGGCAGGCCAATGAGAGAGACACCACTGGAGCCAGAGAGCATCAATAAGTTCTGAGACAAAGATGGTGGTAACGCCAAGCAAAGCGAGGCGCAGGGACATCGACAAGGCCTAAGATGCTGGAGACATGGACGACGAGCGGACAACCTGTTGCGTTGCTGGTGTAGGCAGGAAGAGAGTTATTAGGTGCGTGTGTGGGGACTTTTCGCTCTGGCCGCCGCTAGATTACTGATGAACAAGATTGACAGGTAAACAATTGGAAAAAATAATGCCACAGCAAAAGTGACTGAGATATTAACAATATTCTCCACCTGAATTTACAAATCAACTTTAATGTTCATTTTGAAATATAATGTTTGATATTCCGTAGCAACGCACGGGCATTCAACTAGTAACTGCCTCAGTAGATTGAACCTAACGCCCCCCAACTGGCAGTTAAACATGACCTGAATCGGCTACTCCTTAATACGGCTAATTCATGCTGCTACCTAGCTTTCTGGCACAAGAACATAGGTCTAAGAACAAGCAAGCATGGATGCCAGCCCTTCTCCTAAAATACCTAATATGTGATTTTTGCCGTTCCATTCCTACTATCGCTTCATGGTACTTATATTACAACGTCACTCTTGTTCAATCGATAGGCCCCAGTATGCCCGCGACCCGCCTTTGCAGCCCATGCCACCCTCTCCTCGTCTCTTGTCCTCCTCCTCACTGCAATCAGCGCCGCACGGGTTGCGTCCCGTTAGGATTGGACATTAGATTTTCTCATTCGCTAAATTACCATATGAGTCGTGCATATAAATCATGATGACGTAGGTTTGTGTCTAGGTGGGCGATTTCTTAATTGACCGCACTTTACTTTTTATTATTTCTGTCACACCATGTGTCATTCACATGTGATGGGTTTAGTGTGGAAAATTATAAAGAACATATTTAAAATGTGACAAATGATAAAATATCCCATCTCGGAAAGGGTTGAGAGGATGAAGTCATTGTTATGTGTTTGTTGAATTAAAAAGGGTATGCAAATTTCATACAAATCAAGAAAACAGTTATGTCAGTTCTACAATCTATATGCATTACACACTAAATCTACTATATGTTTATAACAAATGGTTACATTTAGCTAGTGTTTAACTTACAAGCATGTCACTAAATTTCGAAGAGCACTAAATACATACGATTCAGTTGAGTTGAGGGGCGAACCAGCAAGCCACGATTCAAGGCCTTATCATTTTACTTAATTTACATATTTGACTACAAAATGAACTATCAATGCATGCCACGATTCTAGGACTATCACTCTTCCATAGTTGATAGAACTCTACATTTCTATTGGTCTGCACTTAAGTTAGATTGTATACACGCTAGAAACCTCCATTTATATCTTTTATAACATAATAATGTCAAGATATCTTTCCCGTGATCCCATGGACCTGAGTGACGCAATTGTATTTTGTTTCTTAGATCTATGATTTGTAATTAAACACAAATTCCACAAAGTGCGATTTTAACAGAAGTTGAAGAAAACTAAGATAACTTCGATTAAACATTGTGTTCTAAATTTTGGTGTTGTGTAATGATAGTAATCCACATTATTTGGTGATAGTTTATGTGTTTTTGTTACCAATTCTAGAAAATATATGACGAGGTTATACCAAACGGGTACCAATTCGTGTGGGTACCTGGTGTACGTAATGACTAAACCTCAATTGTCAATAGGATGAAGAAACCCAACAAGCAAAGCCCAAGTTGAAGACGTTTACCATAAATAGCATAGTCGGTAATACTTTTCATATTTGTAGTCCTAGTCGGTTACTACCCGAGACCTGTACCACTATATAAAAGACAGGAGGGTGGCCGATCAAGGACACGCCCAATAAGAATCACTAAACCCTAGTAAGATCGACATCTGCTAGACCCATATACTCGCCGCATATTCACAATCAATAACAGACAAGCATGACGTAAGAGTGTTAACTCACTCGAGGCCCCGAACCTGGGTAAATCCCGCTTGTCAGCCGACGAATCTACCAACACTACACGTTCTCTACCTCATAACTCTTACCCTACGCTAGTAACCATGGGTATTGATGGGCATCCCTCGTCAATATATATTTCAGAGTTTACGCAACATAATAAATTAAATAAAAATGTTAAGTACAAATAATAAATCAGAATCCAAGGGTAACAACTTATTGTTATTATTGTATTCAAAACAAAATTTTAATTAAGCAATTTCCACCGTGTGATTTTATCAAAATTAACCTGGACGCCTTGATTTCAGGTTAGAGCAGGAGATTAGGGTATTATTGGACATGATAATAGTTCAATCATCATGATGTATGATGTTATGCACGCTGAGTCTTGTGCTTTATCGAATATATGTTCATTTTTTGTTTACACTAAGCGACTATGGAAGTTCTAATAGGTGTTCTATGTTGGGCCCGTCCTGCTGATGAAGAAGTCATTCACAAATTATGACATTTAAAGGCTGCATAACGTGAAGAAAAGCAATCCCGACTCTAGTTTTTTTTGTTCTTGTCGCGCTCTCTTCGAAACATTACTAACCAACAATAACCAAAGAGATCTATTGACTCTAAGGTCAACACTTATAGGTTTATGTTTTCATTTTAAATAGGTTGTAGTTTTTTTTAGTGCACTCCTCTGAAATCATGAGGTGGATTGAATTCACATAACGACAGTTTGCACTTTAAACACGTAAAAACAAAACTAAATCACCAAAACCTATTTAAAAATCCCGTAAGGTGATAATAGCATCATATATACAAAAAATGGCATAGATTGCTTCATAATCCTGTCAGATTTCCCATTAGGAGGAATTGATCGATTCGAACAGTGACACCAAAATGTTTTTTGAAGAGCCATGTCAAAAAAGAAGAAGACGATCTCGAAAAAAAGGGAAACTCTAAAACCTAGATCTTGTCACGTACCTTCCCCCACAACCGTCCACCCTCCTTCGGTCCTTCCCCATGGCTTCCGCCGAAATCCCCAACGCCGACACGGCGGACCCCAATCCCATCCCCGCCCGCTCGCCGTCGCCGCCGCTCCCTCCGCGCAAGCGCCGCCTCTCCCTCTCTCCGTCCCCAGCCCCATCCCCCAGGCGTTCCTCGTCTCGCTCCCGTTCCCCTCGCGACCGCCGAACCCGGAGTCGTAGCCGCAGCCGCAGCCGCGAGCGCAGCCGCAGCCGCAGCCGCGAGCGCAGCCGCAGTCGCAGTCGGAGCCATAGCCCGCGCCAACCGGACGGCAAGCGGCGGCGGCAAAACGACCTGACTGTCGAGGCGTGCCGCGACTACCTGCGCGACAGGTGCACCCGCTCCGACCTCGAGTGCAAGTACGCTCACCCGCACCAGTCCATCTCCGTCGACGGGTAAAAAGCGCATCCTCTGCCATTGTCACACACATTCTTATTTTGGTTTTGTTGACTCACTCGGTGATTCGTCCAGGGATAACAAGGTGACGGCGTGCGCGGATTCGCTGAGGAACAACTGCTTCCGGGGCAGAACCTGCCGCTACTACCACCCGCCTCCTCACATCCAGGAGTATGAGCTGATACCGCCCCTTCCTCTTTCGTTCGACTCAATTTGCTTGATGTGGTCCGTGTGCTTCGACCGTGGACATCAGGCAATCTGGATGGATGTTAAGATGCAAGCTATCGCATGTTTTCTGATGCTAGTAGTTCAAATTTCGAAGTACGCTGTGTTCGAAAAATTCCTCGATCTAGTTGAGTTTCTAAAGCAATTAGCAGCAGTATTGTTGTCACATCACATTGCGCACCTAGAGGATCAAATTGTTTGCTTGACATTGTGTATTATAACATTGGCCTTACATCTGATACAAACTGCGGAGAGCCCTTTTATGTGAGTTAGTTCTAAACTTCAGCCGTGCAGTTCGGGCTCATGCATACATGTGCAATATGTACACAGCCTGCACGGCTTTGTACATTTGATATGCGTACCTACACGTGTTGCTCAGTTTCTCATTCCATCCTTGTTTGGTCGATTCTGTATAGGTCGTTGCTGAGATCAGTTGGTCTGGACGCCCCCCATGTGAAAACGGTAAGTTGTTTCTTACTTACCTTCAGGTGTTCTCTATACCTTTGGCATTGTGGGTCAGAGCTGGCGCCTCTGGGCTTCACGATGCCCTGCCCCAGACCTGGGATGCACATTAATTTCATTACTCTTGTAGTTCCTGTGCCTCTTAGGAGGATTGAAACCTAAACTCCGCCTTTTCAATAAAAAGAAACGCAAATGTCTATTTGCGTTTTTTCGGGAAAAGAGAGTTCTCTATACATTTGTTGGCCAGCCCTTGGTCTGAGCGGTTCAGGTTTCCTCAGTACTTATTGTGCACTGCTAATTAAGAGTTTGCTAGCTTGGTTAAAATGATAACAGAAGTTAGTTGTTAGGTTTTATGTTTTACATGGTGTGACCCTAACTCCCTAAGGGACAAAGGCAAAAAGTCTATTGATAGAACACATGGAGGAAATGTCAACACTTTCTTAGTTGTCTTATCCAAACATGTGGAATAGTCCACTTCGCAAGCTGTGCTGATGTATTGATCTTATGATATGATCTCTTTGTCTACATTTATCATTTGGTACTGAGCACACTTCTTTTAAACATTTGTTAGGTGTGCAGAGATTTTGCACGTGGGCGGTGTTCAAGATCAGCAAATGAGTGCCGCTTCTTGCACCATTCATCTGTTCAAGAGTGTGCAATTGTAATGTTCGTTCTCTCGTTAGAGATAGTATTACTAACTTGCCTACCACACAACTTTTTAGATGCCAATTTTTCTTCTGTTTTTTCATACTTGAATACCCCTTTGCGTACTAAACTCTAAAAAGAAAAATGATATTTTCCCCAGTTAGCTTTTCATATGTTTTGACCACAGATTGCTGATTTATACTTTTCTTTTTACAAGGTTTGCCAAGATTTCTTGCGTGGGAGGTGTGAGCGCATGTCATGTAGGTACACTCATATAATGGCACAACCAATGGTACCCCCACCAATGAGGGATATTCCCATGCAGATGCAATACCCTGAGATGGTAATGTGTTTCTGTTGACAATATAGCCTTCACATAGTACTCTGTTGCTTGTTAAGAAGAAAGTACCCTCTCCTTTTCTTTCCCATGATTTTTTTAAATATATTATGTATCTGCTAGGCAGCCAGCAAATCCTTTGTTATCATTTCATCTTAAGTAAGAAATGAATTGGTAAATATATAACTGCATAAGTTTTTGATGTTACAAGTTGTATTTTGTGCTTTATAATTCTGAGCTGTTGTTTATCCTCAAGGTTTACATGCCACCACCACCACCTCCACTTGGATTACCTATGATGGGTCCTCCTGTAACGCCTCCTATGTCTTTTGCTGGTAAATAACAAATGGCAACCGCCCACCCATTCTTTATACCACACTATTGATTTTCAGCAATTTATTTGGTAAAAGAGCTCTAGTTTTCCACTCTGGAAATGCATTGACTCTTGAGTATGTTCCATATATTAGCCATGAATGATTACATGTTAAAGGAGGACAGGCCTGGCGTAGTGGTGAAGTACTCCCCGCTTGTGCCAAGAGTCCTGGGTTCGACGCGGCCTCTCTGCATTGCACTGTGCAGGGTAAGGCTTGCCTCGTATAATCCTTCCCCAGACCCCACCTTGTGTGGGAGCTTCTAGCACTGGGTCATTCCTTTTTAATAGTTATTTATTGACATGCCTTGTGTACTTTGTTACCCTATTTGGTCATGGAAACTGAGCTTTTGACATTTCTCTTGAAAACCATAGGTAATAGGAGCACCGGGCAAATTTGCAGGGACTACTTGAAAAATATGTGCAATAGAGAATCATGCAGATTTGTACATCCTGATTCACAAACTGAGGTCTGTATGTTCTTTTGAAGAATTTGTGCTACGTTATGAGCTACTAACTAGCCACTTCATTTTGCTGCATCTTTTCTACTAGGTGGCACTTAACAATGTTGAAGTTTGTCGTGATTTTAAACGGGGAGAATGCACTCGACCTGCCTGCCGCTTTTACCACCCATCCTCAAGCTGAAGTCTTGTTAGATAAAGTAAAGCTACCTATATCCAATGATATTTTTTCCTTTTTTCAAATCCGGAATCAGATTAGTTTAATGGCTGCTGAGTCCACACAAAAGGCTGTACACCCTTAGAAATCCTTACCACAAGTTAACCTTAACCTTAATTCTTTCTGGACATTTTGTTTTGTCCATTAAAAATAGCTAGAGATTTTTTTAAGATTGCCAAAATTTGTCTATCAAATATTTATGCTATTTGCTTGAGTAATCTAACATGCATGAGAGAGTCGGCATTGGCTACATTTATGTGTCTATGAAAATTTGGTGTGGCCATTTTAGAAATGTTTTGTTCTAAGATTTCACTTTTTCCATCAGATGCTCTCATGTCAGTTTTGCTTAGCTGTCCCGTGCTATTAAAGTTGTATTATGATATCATTTATCTATCTTAGAGCCATTGAGTTCCACTCCCTCCGTTCCACAATATAAGATGTTGTAGGTGTTCTACATGTTGTCTAGATTCACACTAAAATAACTGTACACATACACTAAAATGTGTCTACATGTGAATGTGGAAAAAGGCTAAAACATCTTATATTATGGAACGGAGGGAGTATATAACAATGACAAAAAGGACCTGTTATATAGGTCCAGTGTTTTGGGGAATCATGTTAGTTTGTGAGATTGGGAGTGCAGGTTTGATATATCCGGGAAATGACTAATGTAGTAGGCTGATATATCTGAGGAATGACCTGTCTATGTTCTGCTAGTGCATTTCCGCTCTTTCCAATTATGGTTAAGAATTTTGTAAGTCATATTTCATTGGCCTTTTGATCTTACGATAAAGATATACTATACATGTGTATTATTCTTAGCAGCCTCATAATCAGCAGTGTGCTCTAACAGCTTTAAAATACATGATTTGATAAGTCATCTGTCACAAGTCATGTCTAATTCAGTGTGTTTAAGTGTAAGATCTGGTGGATGTAGAATACTGCATAAAACTCTTATTTGCTAATCCTTGGTGTCTTAAGTGCCGATTACCCCTGCACAACTTGAATGCATAGAGTTCTCATACTTAGTTTTCAGATCTGATTTACACTGCTATTAGCTCTCTTTAACAAGTGGATACTCCTTGTTTCCTCAGTCTTGAGTGCCCTGCGCTGCCGCCGCCGCTGCTCTGCTGCCTCTAGTCCTGCTACCGCTGCCAAAGAGCTACCGCGCTGGCTGTTGTGCTGCTAAGGTGCCGTAGAGTATGCGTACCTCATAAGTGCTTGCCTGGAAGAAACACTTACTATCATCATGCCATGTGATGTTCAGATGTTTTGCTTGAACTTGACTCTCAGCTTCCGAATAGTCCACTTTACGGTGGGATTTGCATGTGTGGTTTTGTACTTTCTGTTAAAGATATTTTAGTATTTTAGTTACCAGCTGCTTTGGTTTTTTGCATCACTGAATTTTGCTTACGATCACTTGTACTCTACACCTTTTCTGGTTCTGTTTCAAAGTTGATACTGTTAGTGGATATTCTGGTATTCTTGCCTAAATAGAGCTGGAAGTAATTCAACTGGTACCAACCATGTATCGAGTAAATGAGCAGTGAAACATGAATGGTTCAGAATGACGTTCACAAAAAGAACAAAGCTGTTTTACTTCTGTGACTGCTTCCAGGAGATTTGCACGAAATTGACATTGAAGTTGAATGTTACTCCTGTAAGCCTATGGCTTTGTAACATGTTGCTGATTGTATCCAATTATTGTGCGTTCGATGTCGTTTGCCATGCGTGGCAGCTTCACGGAGCTCGTACAGGTGGGGTGCGTCATGTCACAACTATTGTGAGATATTGTCCCGTTCGCAGCGTTTTCTCGCCCTGGGAGCTCGTCTCATTGGTACAGTTTTCGATTAAGATAACTTTGTGCATTGCTACTAGATTTCATTAACATTTGCGCTGGGGCATCGACATCACGATTATAAATAAGGGCAGGAGTTGAAAACTAGCCGAAGCCAAAGAACTATAGCGTTTCAGAACCGCCCCACTGCCCACTGCCTTCACAGAAATAAGCAGATTACTTTTACCGCGTACGATTAGAGTTATTTTAAGTTTTTGTAGGTTTGCGTAAACAATGGAGGGTTCAGCGTTGAAACACTCCCCAATAGGAGAGGATTGAGCGTGTCTCTTTGCATTTATTTAGCTGTGGGATAGCCTTGAGCTCTGCCACGGTCTGGAGGTGTTTGACTTGGACTCTCTCCCCATCCCACCCTCTCAAGTCTCTCAACAAGAGCAAAGAAGTAGGAGGCTGACCGTGGCTCGCTGTTAGTTTGGGCCAGTACTTGCAAAGGGGCCTTCATGGTAGAGAGGGAGAGGGAGAGGGATGAGGGAGAAGCAATGGCCGTGCACGGGCCACGGCATGGAGGAGGAGCAGAAGACGCAGCAGCCGTAGAGGCAGTGGTAGTGGCAGCGGCAGCGGCAGGACAGAAGGGAGAGGGAGAGAGGGACGACAGAGGAAGAGGCGGTGAGGAGGAGCTGAAGGACGGCGATGAGGAGGAGGTCGAAAAGCAGAAGGACGAGGAGCTGGAGGAGTGGTCGGTGATAAGGCTGGCGATCGCCGAGCTCTCCCCGATCGGCCACCGCGGCGGCGTCAAGCTGACCTCGTCTCCTTCGCCTCCCACGCTGCCTTTCCTCAGCCTCTCCCACCTCCTCCTCCAGGTCCTCGGTGAGTAAACGAACTCGTCAGAGAGCAGCAGTACGTGCTTCCCATCACTTATCTGGCTAGCTCTTGGTTGAAAGCTTCTGTCCATTGTGATTTATCATTTGATGTTCATTTTGATTTTCTTCTTGGTGTTCCTTCGGCAACCCGTAAATCCTCTTGCTATGCTTGGATCGATTTCTTGACGGGCAACTTTGCTGTTCTTGGCTTCTTGCTTTTCTTCCATGTACTATGTGGAGCTGTGGTCCTTGCTGTTGTTGTTTGCCCTGTCTCTGATACAACGTTCGCTCCCCACGGGCTTTGGCTTGCAGATAAGATTGGTCCGACAATGGCAGTGCTGCGGCTCGACGTCCAACGGAACATCGAGGTAAAGCATTAACAACTCTATCTTCCTCCTCTCGCCTCCCGGGGTTTAACCGCGTGCGTGCCGTCAAAACTCGGTCAGTGATATCATCAGCTAAACAAAACTGATATCATCAGCTAATCGAGGTCTTTGCTACTGATGAACCAGTGTGCAGTAGGCAGAGAGTCTCGATCACACCCCTACCTGAGACCAGAAGATCCAAAACAAAATGAGATTTCACATCGCCTCGAACCAAGAATTCACATCTGAAAACTGTCGGGCGTGTGTACGTGGTCCATCCACGTAGCCTGTTTTAATCTCGTCCCGTGCCGGCCACACGGCTAGGCTCCAAAAAGTGACGGGCCCTTCCAGCCGCCTAGGTTTATCCCATGGCTTGGGCTATCATATTCATATATCATTGCTTTCTTCTTCGCTGGTTCCAGCTGCTGTTCATTTGGGTCTACCATTGCACGGTTAAGATTCTTAAGACTCAAATTATATATCTGAAACTTGTGCTTTCGCAAGGGATGACAAGCACCGATGGCGATAGGGGCTCCCTTTACGTGTGCCGCACACAGGCCGGCGGCCAGCCTCCAACTGCTCCGGTCACATCCGTCCTTAAGGCGTTTCTAGACGCTAACCTTCTTTGTCCGTTCCTTGTTGATGTTTTTCTCCTACGATCAGGATAGAGATGATATTTTTTCTAAAGGCGGTGATGGGGATGGCAGGTGGGAAGCAATTTGTCTTGCTATGAATATTTGGATGGCAATTGGCAGGGCTACTTAGGGACGGTTCCTGTAATCGGTGACGACAGGAAGTGAAGTGACTGCGGCTGGCTAGTAGTGAAGAAATAGCCTTGGTATTGAGAAAGACAATTGGCCAACAAGATTATTGCGACACGATTACACGGCAGTAGTGGTGCAAATAGATGACGGGACTCAATTCAGAACGTCACCATCTGTAGTTTCTCATATTTTCTCTTACGAATGTTTGTATGAATGTACAGAGGTATTATAGATTCTTGCATTCAGCTCTCTGTATTCTATTTTCTTCTTCTGAAAGGCTGAATCCCTATTGCAGAGGCTGCAGGATCTATACTTGATGGACCCATCTAAATACTCCACTCTGTTGGAAATGGTGGAGAAAGAGGCCGACGAGGGCACAGCAAGGAAGGCCGATAGCTGTGCAAGGGCCATTCTATGGCTCACCAGGTAAACAAACAGTACATTACTGCATGATGTTCTTTCACTAGGCTGCTCGATATATACACTATTTTTTCTCATATATTCATTTTATTGTGTAATATCACCAGATCCATGGATTTCACTATTGCGCTGTTACAGAGACTGGAAGAGGAGAAGGAGGAGGGTTCTGATCAGCAGAGCCTTGCACAGCTTGTAGAAGCTGCTTACAAGGTGTCTCTGAAGCAATGGCATGGCTGGATTTCTTCAGCAGCATGCAAGGTCAGGAATCACTCAAATTTTCCGGCAAGCACTTTTTTTCTTGGAAAAAGACCAACACGGTTGACATACATAATTGTTTTCTATTTTGCCAAAACAGATCGCATTGAAGCTCATCCCTGAGAGGAAGATCTTTGTCGGCTGGCTTGTCGGAACGGACCCAAATTGCGGTGTTCTGAAGGTCGAGACCGAGAGGCTCGTCCAGCTGCTCCAGCCCTTTCTTGTCGACATCCACAACATGCTGGTCAGCATCGCTTCTGTATATTAATCCCTAATGAATTCTCTGAATGTTGCGAGGGCTAAATATTCTTTGTTGGTGAAATTCATATTATTATCCCATGGTTTGTATTGATCTCTGATGGTTCACAGGCCAAGTTCAGACTGGACAGGCTGAAGTCAACCTGAGGGCTAAGCTAAGATGGTCTGAGTTTCCAAAATCCCCCCATGCTGTGAATACTTCCTTGGTTTGTCTGTGTACATATTTTCACTTTTTTCCCCGGTACACGCGGTTCGTCTGTATAGGTCATTTTGTAAGGTAGGTAGAATTTTAGATTTGCTAGTGACCTTTTAGTCTTGTGTACAAGTTCTGCCCAGACAATGTACTTGACTAGTTTCTTTCCAGATTTAGTAAATTTCACTTTTTCACCGAGCGCTCAGATCCTAATTGCCAAAAACCTGGCTTTGTTTGGATGTTTGCATACAACGGTATGAAATTCAAGGCGTCCTTCATTTCTAGGACGTCTTATATTTAAAGTGTGGTTTGGGGGCATATGTGTCAGGGGCAGGCCTAGAATTCTGAGAATGGGTATTCAAACTTATAAAAGCATTTTATTATCATTATAAAAGGAAGAATATGTACTACTTGTTAGAATTAGGCCCATTAGTGGGGCAGCCCAAGGCCCAATTTAGTGGCAGCACATGTAAGTGGAGTGGGAGCTAAGTTTAGTCTCATACTGCTAGTGGAAGAGGAGTAGCACCAGCTTATATAGTGGAGCGTGTAACTACTTGGTAAGCTTGTGAGAACATGAGCCTCTCTCATGCGCTCCTCCGCCGCCGCACGCACGCCTGTCTCGTCACGACGCGCCGCGTCGCGGGAATCTCGCCGAGCCTAAACGTGCGCGACGTGGACTTGGCCCATGTTGTATCCGTTAGATGTTTACATGAACGCTAAGTTCGGTGTAGCAGATGCTGACAGTAAACTATACATCATGGAGAGTTTTCATGACTTCAGGCTGGCTAACAACCGTTCTGTAGTCGAACAGGCTCATGAGATACAGTGCATTGCGAAGGAGGTTGAGCACACTAAGTGTGCCTTACCTGACAAGTTTGTGGCCGGGTGCATTATTGCAAAGTTGCCTTCTTCATGGAGGAACTTCACCACAATTCTGAAACACAAAAGATAGGAGATATCAGTTGAAAACCTGATTGCGTCTCTTGATGTTGAGGAGAAGGCTTGGGCTAAGGACACTGCTAAGAGAGGTGGTGAAGGTCATTCTAGCGCCAACATGGTGCAGAAGAACCATAACCACGGCAAGAACAAAGGAAAGAACAAGCCTGCTTTCAATGTACCTGCCAAGACTAATTCTTTCAAGAAGAAGAAGAAGAAGATGATGAACAAGTCTGAGCTAGGTTGCTATACCTGTGGAAAGCTCGGCCACTTCTCACTGGACTGCCCATATCGTGCAGACAAGAAAGGGAAGAAGGCCAAGACTGCCAACGTCGTGACCGCTAGCAATACTGATGGGTATGATAATTTACCATTTGTGCTTTCAATATTTCATTCTCCATGTTGGTGGATTGATATGGGTGCTAACGTTCATGTGTGCGCTGACATCTCTTTGTTCACTTCTTATCAGGTCGCTCGGGATTCTTCCGTCCGAATAGGGACTGGATCACGTGCTACTGTTCGTGGTGTTGGCACGGTAGATCTGAAGTTTACTTCGGGAAAGATCGTGCAGCTGAGGAACGTGCAACCTATGAACAAGAATCTCGTTAGCGGTTCCCTTCTATGCACAGATGGGTTTAAGTTAGTCTTAGAGTCCAATAAAGTTGTAGTGTAAAGTTTGGAAAATTTATTGGTAAAGGTTATGAGTGCGGAGCCTTGTTCCGTTTTTCACTTTTAGATTTCTATAAGAAATCAGTAAACCATATTTGTGACGGTGTTTCCGATGATACCAGTGTTTGACATTCTCGTTTATGTCACATTAATTTTGGTTTGATGTCTCAGTTGTCCAGTATGAGTTTAATTCCGAATTTCACTATTGCCAAAGGTTCTAAGTGCCATAGTTGTGTGCAATCAAAGCAACTTCGAAAGCCTCACAAGGCAGCCGAGGAGAGACCCTTAGCACCGCTGGAACTCGTACATTCGGATCTGTGTGAGATGAATGGCGTGTTGACAAAAGGTGGAAAGAAAATTTTCATGACTTTAATTGATGATGCTCCTAGGTTTTGTTATATATATTTGTTGCAAACTAAAGATGAAGCTTTAGACTACTTTAAATTTTACAAAGCCGAAGTAGAAAATCAATTAGAGAGAAATATCAAACGTCTTGGGTCGGATCGTGGTGGCGAGTATTTCTCCAAAATATTTGATGTTTTCGGTGAGGAACATGGTATTATTCATGAGAGGACGCCTCCATATTCTCCCCAATCAAACGGGGTTGCCGAGAGGAAGAACCGCACGCTGACCGACTTGGTGAACGCCATGTTGGACACTGCTGGTTTATCTATGGCATGGTGGGGGGAGGCTTTATTGACTTCGTGTCATGTCCTGAATAGATTTCCTAACAAGAATAAAGAGAAGACCCCTTACGAGGAGTGTGAAGGGGATCGTGTGCAGAAAACAAAAAATTTCCTACCAACGATATCCTAAAAGCATGCCAAGATCTATTCTATGCAGATATAGTAGTACGAACGGAGATCGGAACACATACCCTTGTAGACCGAAAGCGGGATTACGTTCCCGCACAAACGTTGTCGATGAAGACCGACGAAGCCGACCTCAAGGTCGTGTAGAGGAAGCAGACCTCCGAGTACCGCTAGCGCAGCACCTCGTAGGGCGTCACACACGTACGATGGAGACGACGGCCTCCGAAGCTCCAGTCCAGGACGAGCAGCGGAAGACTTGGACCGGAACACCAACAGCGCGGCAGCGGGCTATGGTGGAAGAGATCCCCCTCCTCTGCTCGGCGCGACTCCGACAAGGGAATCACGAGATCGAGAGAGAAATTGGGAATTAATTGGTGAATTAAAAGGCCAGGGGTGCCCTTTCTTATATAGGCTCCCAGGGGGGAGCCAACTTGCTAACCAGGCAATGTGGGACTAACCCCCACATGCCTGGTGCGGCATAGGAGGGTGCGCCGGCCCCTTAGTGGGCCCCTTGGCCCACTTGGGTCGGCCCCCCTTACCCCCCACCGAATCCCCTAGAGGATTTTCCCCCTCTTGGGCCTTCTTTCGACCAGAAGGCCCATTTAGGGAAATCAGTCTAAATAAATTCGAAAATAAATATATAAAATCATATTTGCATATTAATTACACTAATTAATATCAAACATAATATATATAATTTATCCTAGCTCCGAAAACTCTTTCGGCGCTGCCCGATCTCCATCGGACCCCTCCCGGGACGTTCCCAGTAATCTCTTTCCTTTCCGGTTGTCTTGTCGAAACCCCTTAAGTGTGTTACCCTAGCGGTTCGATATAATAACAGGTATTATCAAGACTCCTCTATGATCAACGACTAACTCGTAGGCCTGGACCCCATGAATTAATCCCTGTGATATAACGAATGACTTTCATCTATCAAATCTGAACGCAAAGTCTTAAACCTTTTGCCATAGCGATACTTAGCATGTCCGATTGTCGTTCCATAGATATCTCCATACCTAATCTCGACCTCGTTACCGACAACGCTATCTTCTTCTCGTCCATGATCTCATGTCTCCGTGACCTAGTCACATGCTTGCAAGCTCATTAGACATGATCTCACCGAGTGGGCCCGAGAGTATCTATCCTGCTATGCGGACTGGCAAATCCCGCTCTTGACCCCTCGTCTCAACTAATCCTTTCCGATACCCAAAATTATCACCGTTATTGTCATACTATATAAGATACGACGTTTGGTGCGATCAAAGTATCTTCCTGGAATAACAATAAGAGTTGATCTCACGGTCAAAGGCGTAACGACTACATCCTCCAAATCTGGGTATGTCCATCACATCGTTCTCCAACGATATGACTCCCATTGCCGACCGGCGCCATGCCCCATGACCGGGAAACCTCGATCATCAATCGCGCAACAAAAATAGTCTTAGTAGAGGCTACTAGGGATCTGGTTGTTTATGTATCACACCCGTATTAATGTTTCCGCTTAATACGGTTCTAGCATGACACAAAAACCTATTGTGAACAAACGAGACATGATAAAGAATACACTTTATTAATTGCCTCTAGGGCATATCTCTTTCAGTCTCCCACTTGCACTAGAGTACAAATTAATCTAGATTACAACTTGGTAAAAGCTTAACACCTATAGCTAACTGGTGTTTTTCATGCTTATCAAGCGGGAGAGGCTTCGTCATCGGATCTGCCACATTCAGATCCGTATGCACTTTGCAAATCTTCACATCGCCTCCTTGTACGTACTGACGTATCACATGGAAGCGTCGGAGAATGTGTTTGGCGGTGGAGTGAGAACTTGGCTCCTTGGCGTTAGCAATGGCACCCGTATTGTCGCAGAAGAGGATCACGGGGTCTTGCGCGCTCGGGAACACTCCAAGTTTGATGATGAACTTCCTCAGCCACACAGCTTCATTCGCGGCTTCGCAAGCAGCAATGTACTCCGACTCCATTGTAGATTGTGCGACAATGGGTTGCTTCCCACTTCTCCAGCACACGGCGCCTCCATTCACCTTGAACACATAACCTGTATGTGACTTAGAGTCATCGAGGTCTGAGCAGAAACTTGCATCCACGTAACCAGTTACGCCAAGTTCTTCATCCCAGCCCCCATACACAAGGAACATTTCATTTGTCTTATTGAGATACATAAGAATGCTCTTAACAGCTATCCAATGCGGCATTCCAGGATTACTTTGGAACCGGCTTGTCAGACTTAGAGCTAATGCCACATCCGGTCTAGTACTCAACATTGCATACATGATCGATCCTATGGCTGAAGCATAAGGATGTTTAGTCATATTGGCCTTATCCAGTTCTGTTACCGGACACTGTGCCTTGCGCAATATCTTATTCCTGATAACCGGCAGAGAACCCTTCTTTGCCGTCTCCATACCGAAACGATTTAGTATTTTATCAAGATAAGTACTCTGACTCAACGCTAATAGGCTCCTTGATCTATCACGATAGATTTTTATGCCTGAGACATACACAGCTTCTCCTAAGTCCTTCATGGAAAATTTACTGTTTAAATATTCCTTCACGCTATTCAGAAGTTCCACATCATTCCCAATCAGCAATATGTCATCTACATACAGTGCTAAGAACACAACCGAGCTCCCACTCATTTTCTTGTAAATGCAGGTCTCTTCCAAATTTTGGATAAATCCAAAACCTTTGATTACCTCATCAAAGCGAAGATTCCAGCTCCGAGATGCCTGCTTCAATCCATAGATGGATCGCTGAAGCTTGCACACCTTGTTAGCATTCCCTGGATCGACAAAACCTTCCGGTTGTACCATGTACAACTCTTCCTCAATGTTTCCATTTAGGAAGGCTGTTTTGACGTCCATCTGCTTAATTTCATAATCATAATAGGAAGCTACTGCTAACAAAATCCGAATAGACTTAAGCATCGCTACCGGTGAAAAAGTTTCATCGTAGTCAATCCCATGAACTTGTCGGAAACCTTTAGCGACAAGCCGAGCTTTATAGACGGTCACATTACCATCAGCATCAGTCTTCTTCTTAAAGATCAATTTATTCTCGACGGCCTTGCGCCCTTCGGGAATATCCATCAAAGTCCACACTTTGTTATCATACATGGATCCTATTTCAGATTTCATGGCTTCAAGCCATTTCCCGGACTCTAGACTCGCCATCGCCTCCTTGTAGTTCGTAGTTTTGTCTTGTTCAACTAATATGACGGTGCAAACCATGTTGCCATACCATTCTGGTGCGATCCGAGATCTACCAGACCTACGGGGTAGAATACCTTCCTCGACAGTTTCTCCCACTCCTTCCACGGAGGACGTTTCCGGAATTGCTTCCGTTGCGCCACTCGGAATCTCGAGTTCAGGATCAACGATTTCATCGAGGTCTACCTTCCTCCCACTCACTCCTTTCGCGAGAAACTCCTTCTCTAGAAAGGTACCGGTCTTCGCGACAAAAGTTTTGCCCTCAGCTTGGTTGTAGAAGGTGTACCCAACGGTTTCCCGCGGATATCCTACAAAGACGACTTTTTCCGACTTCGGTTCGAGTTTGTCGGGCTGTAGTTTCTTAATGTACGCCTCACAACCCCAAACCTTCAGAAACGATAACTTAGACTTTTGGCCATACCATAATTCATACGGTGTCGTTTCAACGGACTTGGGCAGAGCCCTATTTAAAATGGATGCGGCTGTTTCTAACGCATAACCCTAGAAGGACACTGGCAAATCGGTAAGAGACATCATAGATCGAACACTATCCAGTAGAGTACGATTACGTCGCTCGGACATGCCGTTACGCTGCGGTGTTCCGGCTGGCGTAAGTTGGGGTACTATGCCACAACCCTTCAGATGTGTGCCAAACTCAAAACTCAAGTACTCGCCACCGCGATCGGATCAGAGGTGCTTGATTTTCCTAGTAAGCTGATTCTCAACTTCACTTTGGAATTCTTTAAACTTTTCAAAAGTTTCAGACTTGTGTTTCATCAAGTAGATATAACCGTATCTACTCAAGTCATCAGTGAAGGTGACGAAGTAACGATAACCACTGCGTGTCGAAACGCTCATTGGTCCACACACATCTGTATGTATGATCCCCAATAAATCCGACGCCCGTTCAACGAAACCTTTGAAAGGTGTCTTGGTCATTTTGCCCATAAGGCATGGTTCGCCTGTATCGAGGGATCCGAAATCCAACGAGTCCAAAAGTCCATCGGAGTGGAGTTGCTTCATGCGCTTTACACCAATATGACCAAGACGGCAATGCCACATATACATGGCGGTATCATCACTACACTTAATCCGTTTGGCTTCTATGTTATGGATGTGAGTACTACGATCGAGATTCAACAAGAATAAACCGTTATTCTCGGGAGCGTCAACATAAAAGATATCATTCATATAAATAGCACAACTGCTTGATACTGATTTAAATGAATAACCGTCTTGTAACAGACAAGACCCACTTATAATGTTCACACTCAAGGATGGCACAAAATAACACTTATTTAAAACCAAAACTAATCCCGATGGTAGATGCAGAGGGAGCATGCCGACAGCCACCACGTCGACTCTCGATCCGTTGCCGACGCGCATCGTCACCTCATACTTCGCCAGCCGCCGTCTATTCCGTAACTCCTACTGAGAGTTACATATATGAGCAACAGAACCAGTATCAAATACCCACATGTTGCTCCGGGCGGATGTAAGGTACACATCTATAACATGTATATCAAATATACCTTGCTCTTTGTCGACTGTCTTGCCAGACTTCCTATCCTCCAGGTACTTAGGGCAGTTGTGCTCAGGTGATCCGATGGTCACCACCATGTTCTCCAGCTTGATTTCTAATTCGGCCACTTCGAGCATCTTCAGGATTTCCGACAGGGGTTTTGACGTTCCTTTCATGCCGTAGTCCACGATGGCGTTTTTATAGCTAGGGGGCAGAGAAATCAGCACCCTATCAATAACCACCTCTTCTGGGATCACACTTCCCAGATCACTCAGAAGCTGAACACAGCCAAAAAACTTGGCTAAGTGCTCACTTATATTGCCGTTCTCTTCCATCTGGGCTGAGAAGAAAAGCAAGGATGCTTCGAACCTCTTAGCCTTGACTTGTCGTGCAAAAACAACCATGAGTTCGGTGATTATATCATAAGCACCCTTGTTCACGAAGTGGTTTTGCAAGTCAGCCTCCATGGCAAAGAGCATGCCACTCTAGACATAAGAAGAAATATCCGCCTTAACCTCATGGACATTTCTTTCGATATCCGAGGCGGTGTTTGGAAGATCACCTAAGGGGGCTTCAAGGATGTAGGCCACCTTGTGGGTTTCAAGAATGGACTTCAGGTCGCGGAACCAGGACACGAAGTTAGACCCATCGGTCTTAAGCTTCTCTTTCTCAATGAACAGGTTTAGGTTAAAGGACGAGCGAGAGATCTACAATGGAATTTGTAACAACATACAACTTTGTTCTTAATAATTTTGAGTTATAGTATTTTTAAGAAAATAACTAACATAACTCCCACTCAAACGAACATCCCTCCTGGTCGTTTAAGCGATTACACGACCCCCATCCATTGCACCACCCCTCATCATCAGAGCCGACGGCACAACTTCAAGAGTAGACAAAAGTCCGCCACACCAATTTTGTGACTCGTGCTCGACCTTTCGGTCTTCCTGTTCCGAGGCCATATTTCTGAATATGCTAGGCTCGCCACCAAAGACCTCCACGCTGACGCTTGTGCAACATGGCTTACACCCACTGTATTCGAACGACGAGGTGTCTGACACCCGATCATCACGGCCTGCCTCATAACGTAGAACTTTCTTGATGGTGCGCGTTGGAGGGAGAACACTAGTGGTATTTTGAAGGGATCATCTTATATAGCTACCGCCGTGTAACTAATGTATACTATATATACAATCACACAATATAAGATGCACACAAAACATCAAATGTAATGCAATGTGATATAGTCCATTGCGCCATGGTCTTCTTGGCGCCCGCAGTTTATAAACAATTTAATAAACCTACCTTGACCATATCACATAGCCCCTGCAAAATAAAGTTAGACGCTTCTACTTTATCTTTTGCATATTTTACGTGGCTTGGGGCTTTCGTAAATAGAACCGCTTCATACCTACGAACCTTATGACCGCAACAACGATCCAATAATTGCATATTTAAGCATCCCTTTCGGGCCCTCCATTGAAAATGCGAAGACTAACTAAAGAGAGAGAAACTGACACCCGCCAGCCACATATACGGTACAAGCCGTATGTCAGTAGTGGAACCAGTCTCGCGTAAGCGTACGCGTAAAATCGGTCCGGCCCGCTTCATCAACTCAATGCCGCTGGAAAACACAACTGCACGCTAGAGGGTAGCAAATAACAGGAACGGTGCCCCCGTGCAGAACACGGGTTCTAACAGCGTACAATTATATCTACGATAGATCGCTCTGATACTACTGAAGGGGATCGTGTGCAGAAAATAAAAAATTTTCTACCAACGATATCCTAAAAGCATGCCAAGATCTATTTTATGCAGATAGATCGGAACACATACCCTTGTAGACCGACTGCGGGATTACGTTCCCACACAAACGTTGTCGATGAAGACCGACGAAGCTGATCTCAAGGTCGTGTAGAGGAAGCAGACCTCCGAGTACCGCTAGCGCAGCACCTCGCAGGGCGTCACACACGTACGGTGGAGACGACGGCCTCCGAAGCTCCAGTCCAGGACGAGCAGCGGAAGACTTGGACCGGAACACCAGCAGCGCGGCAGCGGGCTATGGTGGAAGAGATCCCCCTCCTCTGCTCGGCGCGACTCCGACAAGGGAATCACGAGATCGAGAGAGAAATTGGGAATTAATTGGTGAATTAAAAGGCCAGGGGTGCCCTTTCTTATATAGGCTCCCAGGGGGGAGCCAACTTGCTAACCAGGCAATGTGGGACTAACCCCCACATGCCTGGTGCGGCATAGGAGGGTGCGGCGGCCCCTTAGTGGGCCCCTTGGCCCACTTGGGTCGGCCCCCCTTGCCCCCCACCGAATCCCCTAGAGGATTTTCCCCCACTTGGGCCTTCTTTCGACCAGAAGTCTCATTTAGGGAAATCAGACTAAATAAATTCGAAAATAAATATATAAAATTATATTTGCATATTAATTACACTAATTAATATCAAACATAATATATATAATTTATCTTAGCTCCGAAAACTCTTTCGGCGCTGCCCGATCTCCATCGGACCCCTCCCGGGACGTTCCCGGTGATCTCTTTCCTTTCCGGTTGTCTTGTCGAAACCCCTTAAGTGTGTTACCCTATCGGTTCGATATAATAACAGGTATGATCAAGAATCCTCTATGATCAACGACTAACTCGTAGGCCTGGACCCCATGAATTAATCCCTGTGATATAACGAATGACTTTCATCTATCAAACCTGAATGCAAGTCTTAAACCTTTTGCCATAGCGATACTTAGCATGTACGAGCGTCGTTTCATAGATATCTCCATACCTAATCTCGACCTCGTTACCGACAACGCTATCTTCTACTCGTCCATGATCTCATGTCTCCGTGACCTAGTCACATGCTTGCAAGCTCATTAGACATGATCTCACCGAGTGGGCCCGAGAGTATCTATCCTGCTATGCGGACTGGCAAATTCCGCTCTTGACCCCTCGTCTCAACTACTCCTTTCCGATACCCAAAAGTATCACCGTTATTGTCATACTATATAAGATACGACGTTTGATGCGATCAAAGTATCTTCCAGGAATAACAATAAGAGTTGATCTCACGGTCAAAGGCGTAACGACTACATCCTCCAAATCTGAGTATGTCCATCACATCGTTCTCCAACGATATGACTCCCATTGCCGACCGGCGCCATGCCCAATGACCGGAAAACCTCGATCATCAATCGCGCAACGAAACTAGTCTTAGTAGAGGCTACTAGGGACCTGGTTGTTTACTTATCACACCCGTATTAATGTTTCCGCTTAATACGGTTCTAGTATGACACAAAAACCTATTATGAACAAACGAGATATGATAAAGAATACACTTTATTAATTGCCTCTAGGGCATATCTCCTTCAGAGTGGTATGGGAGAAAACCATCACTTTCTTATTTACGCACTTGGGGGGTGTTTGGTGAAAGTCAATGTTCCAATTCCTAAGAAACGTAAACTCGGACCAAAGACAGTGGATTGTGTCTTTCTAGGTTATGCTCAGCGGAGCATCGGCTATAGATTTTTAGTAGTTAAATCTGAGGTACCTGATATGCATATTGATAGTATTATGGAATCTCATGATGCAACATTTTTTGAGAACATGTTTCCTATGAAGGATATGCATAGCACTGATAGGATTTCTTCTGAGATATTTACTGAATCTAATACATACGTTGATTATTCTGAACAACCACATGTTGAGGAAGTCCTTGAGAAGGATGACAATGAAGCTCCCAAAAGGAGCAAGAGACAGAGGATTGAAAAATCCTTTGGTGATGATTTCGTTGTTTACCTTGTGGACAATACCCCTACGTCCATTGCAGAGGCATTCGCATCTCCTGATGCGAATGACTGGAAAGAAGTTGTCCGTAATGAGATGGACTCGATTCTTTCTAATGGAACTTGGGAATTATCTGAACGACCCTACGGTTGCAAACCTGTGGGTTGTAAGTGGGTGTTCAAGAAAAAGCTAAGGCCTAATGGTACTATTGAGAAGTACAAGGCACGGCTTGTAGCCAAGGGTTACACTCAACATGAAGGCGAAGATTACTTTGACACCTATTCACCTGTCGCTAGACTGACCACCATTCGTGTACTACTTTCCATAGCTGCCTCATATGGTCTGATCATTCATCAAATGGACGTAAAGACAGCTTTTCTTAACGGAGAGTTGGAAGAGGAAATCTAAATGGATCAGCCCGATGGGTTTGTAGTAAAAGGTGAAGAGAGAAAGGTGTGCAAATTGTTAAAATCTTTTTATGGGTTGAAGCAAGCACCTAAGCAATGGCATGAGAAGTTTGACAGAACGTTAACGTCTGCATACTATGCCATTAATGAGGCTGATAGGTGTGTGTACTATCGTCGTGGTGGGGGCAATATTGTCATATTATGCTTGTATGTTGACGGCATACTAATTTTCGGTACAAGCATGATAGTGATAAATGAGGTCAAGTCTTTCTTGTCAAAGAGCTTTGATATGAAAGATCTGGGACAAGCTGATGTGATTCTGAACATCAAGCTGATTAGGGATGAGAGTGTGATTACGTTAATGCAATCACACTATGTTGAGAAGGTATTGAGCCAATTCGGCTTTGTAGACAGCAAGACTTCTCCAACAGCCTATGATCCCAGCGTGACACTCAGAAAGAACAAGAAAGAGACGAGAGATCAATTAAGATACTCTCAAGTGGTCGGTTCACTCATGTACCTTGCGAGCACGACGAGACCTGATATCTCTTTTGTTGTGAGCAAATTGAGCAGGTTCATGTCTAACCCGGGTACTGATCATTGGCATGCACTTGAAAGGGTCATGCACTATCTGAACGGTACAATGAGTTACGGGATTCACCATTCAGGGCACCCTGTTGTGCTTGAGGGATATTGTGATTCGAACTGGATCTCATATGTTGATGAGCTCTACGCCACAAGTGGATATGCGTTTATTCTTGGTGGTGGCGCAGTATCATGGAGGTATTGCAAACAGACCATATTGACGAGGTCAACCATGGAAGCAGAACTTACTGCTTTAGATACAGCTTCTGTTGGGGCAGAATGGCTGCGTGAGCTCTTGATGGACTTGCCGGTGGTTGAGCAACCATTACCGGCCATCCTTATGAACAGTGACAACCAAACGGTTATTGTCAAAGTGAACAGTGCTAAGGATAACGTGAAGTCATAAAGACACGTTAAAAGACGTTTGAAGTCTGTCAGGAAATTGAGAAATTCCGAAGTAATATCTGTTTCGTATATTCAAACAGACAAAAACCTGGCAGATCCCTTTACGAAGGGACTATCACGTAATGTGATAGAAATTTCATCGAGGGAGATGGGGTTGAGACCCGTGAGCGTTACTCCATAGTGGTAACCCAACCTATGTGATCGGAGATCCCGTAAATTAGGACCTGGGAAGAACAAGCTAGTGGTGTGACAGAGGAGAGTTATTACCTAACCCTCTCTACGTGAAGATGCACAACTCTCAATATCTGTAAGGCAGGTTGGCTACATGCCTTAATGTGGTTCTGTTGGCTATTCATAGCAAAGATGCTGTTCTACAGAACATTCTTGAAAGAACACACCTATATGAGTCAAATTGTTAAACGTCGCAATTTATGAGATTTGGGTGATCTCTAGTAAACTCATGAAGAGACCAGGCAGTATGACGCATATGCTACACCCGCGGGGTAGGCTACTGGCAACCAAGTACCAGTTATTATTTTGTGTGAAATCTAGAAGCATCAAACTTGCAATTCAAGGTTCGTCCATTGTTCAAGTTACCGATAGATGTAGCTCAAGGTTCTAGGCAGAAGTTCAACTTAACAGTCTCTGCTCAAACACTGGTATATAAACAAGACTCGAGGTCTGGCAAATATCTCTAAATGGAGATTTGACATCTGGTGGGGGATTGTTAGAATTGGGCCCATTAGTGGGGCAGCCCAATAAGCAATTTCAGAAATCTCAAAGTCTAATTTAGTGGCAGCACATGTGAGTGGAGTGGGAGCTAAGTTTAGTCCCATATTGCTAGTGGAAAAAGAGTAGCACCGGCTTATATAGTGGAGTGTGTTGCTATTTCGTAAGCTTGTGAGAATATGAGGCTCTCTCACGCGTTCCTCCTCCTCCTCCGTCGCCGCTCGCACGCACGCACTGCCCGCCCGTCTCGTCACGACGCGCCGCGGATTGCGGGAATCTCGCTGAGCCGGGCTTTATTTTTGTAGTCTGAGAAAAACGGTTTGGACGGACACGTCACAGATAGTCGGTTCGGGTCGCTCCCGGATCGTGGGCTACTGTAACCGACCTAAGCGTGCGCGACGTGGACTTGACCCATGTTGTACCCGTTAGCGTTTTCCCTAGCCGCGCTATATGAAGTCGGGCACTGAGTGCGCTGCAATCCACCCCGAACCAATCTAGGTTTTGCCAACTCGTTCCTTGCACCGCCACCGTAGTCTACTCCACCCCGAGCGCCGGCGTGCACCGGCGAACGAGACAACAGGTGTCTGGAACCCTCGTCCTTGTGATCCTGTACGGGAGAGGGCGAATAAGGTTTTTAGGAAGCGCTCCGCGCGACTGCTCTCAAACTCTTTATCACGGCTCGCCTTCCTGTACGCTCGCCGGACTCACGGGCTGCTCGTCAACAACGTCGCCATCGCCTTCAGGAAGCTGCTGTCGTCGCTGCTGCTGCTGCAACAACTACGACGACTACTACGACTACTTCATCTACAGTTGTTTGGTACGTTCATCACGTGCCGATGTGCCGATTTAGTATGTCTATGTGTGTAGACGTTTTGCTGTTGTTCATGTTAATTAATACATATAGTATTTGCGAGATTAACATGCTAATAGCTGTCGTAGTAATGTTTAATATACTAAAATTAATCATGAAAATTGTGCCTAATAATCCAACCCTACTAATCATAAGCTCTGTCGAATTTTATCCAAGAGATGCTAAATACATATGGATGGACCTAGGATGTATTTCCACCCTTTAGGCCTCGCTTGGTCGCTGGAATTGGCGTGTAAACGGCCGAAATAAATTCACGGACCTCCGTATCTTTACAACGTTTTCCCTTCGGACGGAAATATAAAGAACAAACCAAGCGGGGCCTTAGGAAAACTAGTTACCATCTTAATGACTTTTCCTGAAAGAATTATCCTAAAATAATCAAAAAGTGTTCGATCTCAGACAATCTAAGATTAACAGTTACGGTTGAGAGGACATTTTCTACATTGAAATTCTTAATCAGAAGCGATTCCACCCATTCCCTCCGTTAAGCTTGTTTTTTATGTTTCACACCTAGATCTTAAGGGTTTGATCTTGATGTGCATGTGTAGGATGATCCTGATGTGACGACTGTTGACATTGATGATGGCCTTGTTGCCGAAACACATGTCAATGAAGCTTGAAAGAGAAAGAATATGATGTGGGTCAAAACAATGTGGGTAGAATCACAAATTCACAATGATTTGGAAAAGAAGAAGGATGCAAGTCTTGTGTTGATGAAACACCTTTTTCCTCATCGATGATCTTTCTCCTTATTTCCATGTAACGATGAATTGAAATTTGCTTAGTAGTTAGTATTGTAATGATGAGCATCCATTTGATTAGTATCTAAGACTGATTTAATTACGTACAACCGTCATGGTTATACTTATTTGCACATATGTTGATATCATGTTAAACTTATGTCTAGTATGTAATTTGTTAAGTTTACCTCTAATGATAAGAGGTGACCGCAAGCGTATGCACCAGACTCGCGGGCCTGGACCCGATACATCGATACATGAAATAGCACTCTGCATCTATACTTCTTTACAAATTTTACCATGTTTGGCATTTATTTCAACCGTTGATTAAGTCTAATCAAACGGTAGAAAAAATTGAACTACCTAAAACTACTGAAATAAAACTACCCGAAACTACTAAAAAAAGAATTATTTTTAATCTAAAATAAAGGGCACTTTGGTAAATTGATAGGCATACTCAATCTCAGTCTCTCCCAGGCGGTCGCTCCTCTCTCCCTCAAGTCCAGTGAGATGCGGCATCTCTTGCATACACCATTGGAACTACATAAAACTGGAGACAATCTCATAGCGCTAGAACACATAGCGCCGGAGTACGCAGCTGCACGATCTACAACTAACACATCAATTAACTGCTCAACCAGGTCAAAGCAAGGCTAATGTCGATTCCTCCTCTCCTATTGAACGTCTCCCATCCTTGATGAATTCTTTAAGGAGTAGTCATGGAGAATCACAGGTAATTTTTCCGTCCCTGATGACGATGAATCTCACGCACCAAAAACTCACTCCATTCTTCATGACGAATCATCGAAAAATCCTTATGCTACAGAGTAAAGATTCAGTTTAGATAACCTAATCATCTAATCAACATGTCATGCTTTATAGATTTTACTGAATTAGCAAACAAAGTATTACATGTTGAAGTGTCTAATCTAATCAGTCCATGCTTTCAAGTTTCCTAGATAAAGAACTCCAAGAAGCGATCCCACATAATGCAAAATACGTTCACCTCCAGTTCTCCTTGAGCTTGAACACGGAGACGAGGTAATCGACGAGCACATTCTAGCAAGACCATCTGGGCCACCGTGAGATGTGATACGCAAAAGAACACAATAGCTGAGTACGGCCGGGCGGCGGATGAACAAGGGTTGTAGTCACGCTCGTCCAGGTCGAGGCTAGCTGTGACTCGTATGCGGCAGAGCGGCGAGATCTGTGGACGGGGTGGGGCTCGTGGCCGGAGGAAGGGAGCACGGCGAGGGGTTTCACAGGGACAGGATGTGGATGGCTGGAGCCTGGAGGAACGGCTGCATCGAGAGGGGAGGGGAACAGGATATGAAAGAACAAGGCTCTTTCCATCCACAGGCCCTGATTTTTTGAAAAACAATAATTTCGGTGCTTGAACGGTTAATAGAATTTAGAGATGAAGGAGATCAAATCAACGGTTGATTTATTTAAAAACGGAAACTACCCAAAACTACGTAGATAGTTTCAACAAGCACCATAAAAGAGCTCTTACTTCTTATATAAAGTAAAACTCCACTAATTACAGTTAATGTTTCAGTCTCAACATATAAGTTATTCACATCACTTACTATTTTATCCAACCAATTGTCCACGTCATACCAATAATTTAATTACATATTGACTATCTCTACATGCAAATATCCATATCATATTTTCCTTTAGGCATTAAATTGTCCATACAATTTTTCCATTCGATGATAAGATCACACGATCCCGTTATATAATTACAAAATTAAATCATGTTATAGGAAAACGCCAGAAATTAGTTTCACTAATCAACTTTAACTTTTTGTGGTAATTAGAAAAGAGAGCGCTCAATCCCGCATAAACCCGTACGAGCGTCCATTTTGTAGCTTTACCTCATACACCCAATCACATCGTCGACACATCCTCCCCTTGCCCCCAAGCGCCACCATGGACACCTCTGTAGTGACATCCGCCGATTCCACACTCACACGGCCGCAATCGACTCCCTCCCACGACGCCTGTGTCTCCCACCGCATGCCGCATGCGTCTCCTTGCACCGAGCCCAAGCGACATAGCAGGCACATCGTCATGCGCAGAACTGCGTCCTTCGGGTCCTGGTGGGGGCGAGGCAAAGTTCCATCTACATTCCAGGGTGCCAATTCGGCGGCAAATTAAAGTCGGTTGCTTTCGGGAGAACGAAGACAAAGAAAGATGTGGCTCGCTTACCTACTCATCCACCTCCAGTACTAGCAACCATGCAGATACCTCAACCCTCACAGACTCATGAACCCGCAACATGCTCGATGATTCTACATAGAGGTATAAATGACACAATTCTCCTCGAAATGTGTGTCTAATTGCTTTAGATGCTTGTTTTTTTCATTTATCATTGTATATATTGAATGTACCTCTTTCATATGTGAGCATGTGTTGGAGGGGGCTGTGGTCCACCTCGATGTTGTGTCTCTAGATTCGTTCCATCAAGAATTTTGTGTTGACATGGAAGTTGTGGAGGTTGTGGTTGATGCTTCTCAAACCAAAGAAAATGGAAGTAAAAAAATATGCGTGAAAGTGCGGATATTTTTTGGCAGGTCATGGGAGAGTGTGAAACTTGATGTGGTGACCAACAATGATCAAAACGACAAGAAGTAGTCATCGTGTTGAGCAAAACTTGCATCGACTTATGCTGAAACTGTCACCTCGCTCGTTGAGATCTCTACAAGGTTGATACAAATTCATCTGAAAATCTTATAGTGGGTGAAGTGATTTTTGTAGTAAGTGAGGAATGCTCCTCCAACTGGTTTTTTGTCTGTCATTTGTCTCAGATTTTTGTGACTGTGCCACTAGAAGTATATATGCTCAAACTTATCTTTTGCAAAATATTATAAGGTAGGAATACATTGTACAGAAAGACACGAGCAAATGGCCACATCCAAAGGTAATTAATTTGTGCTCCAACAATGTTCGAATTTTCTAGAACATAGTGAAAAGTGGAAGTTGAGGTATCAAGAAGCTCCTCCACCCAGGAACGGAACAATAAGAATCGATTATATTATAATTGTGAAGACACATCGTCCATCGACATCAGGAACAAACATTGGAACACCAGATGGAGCAAATGGTAACGATGGTGTGGTTTCACTCAAGGGGCTTTTGATTCATGTTTTTTTTTAAACTTAAGACAAAAGCTTTACCTTTTTCTTTTATTAAGAAAAAAGGTGTCCGGTTTATTATGAAAGAAACCGGGCGAAAACCTTAATTGCTATACTTGTTTTATGGCCCATACTTTTGTATTGAAAACTCTTGTTAAGATAATTTAGCGTTTAGAATTTTAAAATATTATCTAATGTTGAGTATACACCCTATTGTCTGGTATTGCTTATTGAAAGTGACAAAACTATCGTTTAAATGCTGAATTTTGTCAAAATTAGCCTACTCCAAGTATACCTGGCCAACGGGCCGGCACGGCACGGCACGCGTCGCGGGAGGCACGACACGTTAGCGGCCCGGCACGGTAGGCTCGATAAGTTAACGGGCCGTGCTCGGGCCAGCCCGCGCAGCCTCGGGCACGACACGGCCGACACGAATTGGGCCCGAAGGCCCGGCACGGCCCGTTAGGCACGGTAAATAAACAATAAAAAATAAAAAATATGTATAAATAGCTATAAAAAAATAAATATATATGTATAAATAGGTAAAAAAGTTAAAAAAAATTAAAAAAATGTTAACCGTGCCGTGCCGGGCCGTCCCGCGTGCCTCAGCTCGAACTTGGGCACGGGCCCGTAACAGGCCGGGCCGCGGCACGACATGTTAACAGCCGTGCCGGGCCGTGCTTGTGCCGGGCCAAAATGGCCGTGCCTCGGACCGGCCCATTAATCACGGCCCGGATGGCCAGCTATAACTCCAAGTCCATCTCTCCCACATGGCTTTTCCAGTTTTCCCCTCAAACATCCCGTCTTCTCCCACGCTGCTCTAATGCGCTGACCTCGCCAAGCTCCGGCCCAAACCAATGCGGCTCTAAATTCTCACAGCACGTAGATCCGCCAGGGATCTTGGGAGTTCTTGGGAGCTCAGCTCAATGAGCAGCCAGGGATTCGGTCCGGGGAGCCCCCAGTCCTTCCGCTACCCTAGAGCCGACTACGATCTCGAGTCCGGGATCTCCCGCAAGGCACGCAAGCCCAAGAACTCGCATCTCGACGCCCCTGCCCCGCTGAGCTCGGCCCTGATGAAGATCCGGTACTTCTACGAGGCGCATCCCGTCGCGGTCGCCCTCATCCTGCTCTCCTTCGGGCTCAGCGTCCTCATCCTCCTGTCCGTGTACGAGACCCGGTTCAGGACGATGCGGGCCGGCGGCAGAGAGGTCGGGGCGTACCCATTTCCGGCACTCCGCAACCTCGTCATGGTGGCTGGGCATTCGATTTACACGAGCGCCAGCTGTGGGAAGACCGACCGCGAGGATTCCTGGTTCTTGGAGCCGTACCAGAAGCACCCCGGCCAGGCGGCCACGTTCTTGGCCCATATCAGGGAGGGGGTGGAGATCGCAGCTCGGGATCAGGGCGCGCTCCTGTTGTTTAGCGGTGGGGAGACGAGGAAAGATGCGGGGCCGAGGAGCGAGGCGCAGAGCTACTGGGCTATTGCAGAATCCAAAGGCTGGTTTGGTGAGTTTGTGGTTACTTGAACACTCCTCATCTTGTTCTTTATAGTAAGATTACCATTGGCACAGTATGATTTGAAAATGTGTTGCTCAATAATCCTTTTGAAGGCTGGTATCGTGAACTTCAAACTCCAAGGCCTAGATGTTCAATTACTTCTGTCTACTAGACACTCAGCTGCTCTGATAAGATGAAAAACAAATGTGCATGCTTGTTTAAGTTCTATAGTATATATGTTGATGCATCATCAGATTCAGCTTATTAATCCATTCTGAAACATGGATAGTTAGAATTTTGGATCAAAGAGGTTGATATTTACTGAAGTTTATGGTGTTTACTTTCTTATCTCAGTTCAGTATTATCACCATTCTTTATGCATCCAGTTTGAGCTTCTTAGTTATTTTGCCAACCATCCGTAAAGACCTTGTTGGTTGTATGTGCTTGCAAGCACAGGAAATGATGATAGTGTAAGGAGCCGGGCACTCACCGAGGAGCATGCACGAGATAGTTTCGAAAATCTCTTATTTAGCGTTTGCCGTTTCAGAGAACTCACTGGAACGTACCCACAAAATATAACTGTAAGTTTTTCCACTTATCTTGAGACTTTCTGCTGAAACCTTATTTCACATATTACTGGTTGGCAATGCATTTCTGTACTCCAGTTAACTCCTAAATATCAGATAGTTACCTAATCTGCAACTCTGAACATTTTGTTGCCTAGGTCGTAAGCTATGATTTTAAGGAGGAAAGATTCGCACAATTGCACAGATCTGCACTCGGGTTCCCCGAAGAAAGGTTCTTCTTCTCAGGTACACCAGCTACATCTGAAGCAAAGGAGTCAGCTTTGAAAGGTGAAGCCTCTGTCAGGTCTCAGTTCCAAGAAGATCCATATGGATGCCTTGGTTCTCTTCATGTAAAGAGGCTCAAGAGAGATCCGTTTCACCGTACCATTCCTTACCCCAATGGCTGCCCTGAATTGAAGGGTCTGTTCTCCTATTGCGGTATGGTGCCCTACTCTGGGAACCTTCCTTGGACTCACTAGTGGAAAAGGACATGATGTTTGGATTGAACTTCAACTCTCAGTGTGGAATCCAGCAATCTTGCTTTGCCCCTGTTTCTAAGCCGACAGAACATATGTCTATATTTCTGTCTTATGTGCGAGGGAGAAGATAGATTTTTTTGTAATGTAAGCAGGTCACATAGTCAATATATATAGTTTGTTCTTTCTGTCTGTGAGGTCTCCACTGAAAACTGTGAATTTGTTTGTACACATGCTCTGTACAACTAGCAGTAGAAACAAATGAACTTAGAAATTGTAACTGCAGCTTGAACTGCATCTATGGAAACTGGAAATCCCATGAAAGTGTATGCATGTGATATCTGGTATTCTTCCATGGTGAAAATAACTTTTTTGGTTTTTGACTTTTGAGGCAGGAGCTTTGGGAATACACTAATGGTATGTCTGTGCTGGCTCTTGGCTGCATATATATGTACTAACTTCTGATAATATGACAAGGTTTTAGACATTAATGCCAACGTTCTTTTGTGTGATTAGAATCCAAGAATGGTGCAGAATTGAATTAAATACTGCCAAACTAGATGACCTTTTAGACATGGACACTTTTAAGGTACAACTGTAACTGTTATTATTTTCATATAAACAATCTCCATTGGTTTTTGCAAGTATATCAATAGTTGAAGTAGAGCTACAAACTAGTGTCCTGTCACCAAACCTGAGTTTTCCAACAAACTGCCTTCTCTCACAATTGAAGTTCTCTTGGCTACTGTCTTGTTTGCGGAATTTCATCCATTTTTAGTTGATGAAACAGTTCTCCCACTGTGTATGAGCAAAACTTGCAAATCAACAGATTATAATTTTTATTGGCAGAAACTGCGCTGATGTTGCTACTTCTACAGTTCTTTTACTTTAGATATGTTTTCTTCTTCCTTTCCAATCCCCTTTCAGAGGTGTGCTGTCTTATACCTTCCATGTAAAAGTCGAGATTATCAAAATCCTTTAAAAGAACTAAAGGAGTGGGAATCCCCTGGCCTATGGAGTATGCCACGTCATCACTTGTTTTATGTTTTGTAGCATGCACGCCATCAACTTATTTTGTCTTAGAATTTTTTAAAAAAACTTATTTGCCTCAGCATGCGCATGCAGTAAGGACGCGTGGGCATGGATCTCGTTGGTCGGTTTAATTATGTCGGTTTGAAGTGAGCGAGAGCATTATTTGATTCGACTTTGTTTGGGGATCAAAAAAATCTAGCCCAGCGGCCGACGCAAATTGTCCGCAACGACGCAAACACAACTCAAATTTGGGCGCGGTTTACGTCGTCACGGAGTGACCGCATTGTCCACATGACATGCACATAAATGTATTCATTAATAGGTAATATAGTTAGCCCTCCTATTCCACCCAAAATTGCGCTAATGGCCGCCGTCACGTGCCTTATCACTACGGGGGTTACTCGCAGTCGCTCGCTCTATTAGCCACTAGAGCCCTCGCCGCCGCCACCATCGCGGCAAATCGCGCGCTGGCCCTGGTCGACCAGGCAGTGCCGCTGCTGTGGTGTCAACGGCTAGAACCCGCTGCAACACCCTCTGCATGTGGTCCTCCTCCAGCCTCCGTCGCGCTTGGCCCTTCTCAGAGCGTTCATCCAGTGCGCCTGCGGCGCCGCCTCCTCCGCTTCTGCCTGCCGCGACGTCCACAAGGGCATCCGCCTCCACCCTTATTGATGCAACCTCCGCCGCGGCTTCCGCTAGGGCAACAACGTCTGGAATGTCGAGCGCACGTACGGGCAATGGGCATTCATCTAGGCGTGTTGCCACATGCACCAGCCGTCATGTTGGGCGGCACGCTGCGCGGCCATGAGCTGTCGCCCAGCTCAGTCGCGGCGAGCTGTCTCGAACGAGGCCATGATCACCGGATCCAGAGCGTCCGGGTCCGGATCGAGGAAGTCGAGGTCGTCGTCGACCTCCTCCCGTAGCTCCTCCGTGTACCCCCCAGCCTGGGGGCCGTCGGCATGGAGGACCTCCGCGCGTTCCGCTTGCGCAACCGCCATGGCAGACCGTCCGGCAGCGGCTGAGGCGGAGGTGGTGACGAGGACAACCTGCTTTGTGGCGATCTCGTCCGGGATGGCGGCGTATGCCGCGGGCTCCGATGCGTCGTCGGTGTACCGGGCGTAGGCATGCGCCGCAGGTTCATGGTCGGGAAAGCGATCACGCAACATCGCGACGATTCTAGCCCAGGTGTTGTCGGATTGGTCGGCCATTGTTTTGTGCTAGCGGAGAAACTCTGGTAATGCCCTATAAAGGACTCGGTGGACGGGAGACGAATGACCGGCGCACGGGAACGGCCTTCCGCCCTGCGCGCGGGAAGAAGATGGCGGGAAACACCGTCGTGGCGGGATGTAGCTAATTCTACCGTCGGGCGGGAAGCCATTGACGGTGGCGTAATTTGCGTCAGGCCGTTGGATACAGTCCGGACGCAAAACGGACATCAGACAGAAAACAACCGTCTTTTCGGCATAATCGACTTATTGAGCATATATGAATCTTGCTTGGGACTTCTGAGGCACAATGATCTAAGTACAAATGGAAATGAAGGAAGTATGTTTGTCTCTATATCAAGATGGCTACAGATCTTAGTAAAATCTTAGTACGGTTACAATCTCTACTTTGTTTACTTGATTATATTTTGGTCTTGGCTATACAAGGTGAGAGCAGAAGAAACCGCTAGAGAAAATCACCGGTGAATTCATCACTAAGCACCGACCCAGCTATATCGATGAACCTATCAGTGTGTTGATCTGTGAGCATATCTGTTTTTTATCATCAATAGGGAAACGTTGTTGTTAGTCATATCTATAATCTGATCATTAAGTCTGAATGTACCCACATTATCGACACCAAAATTCAGAAATTTTAAAGTATCTGCAAATAATGCAATTTAATGTTGCATGTGTGATTTTTTTACAAGATCTTCTTTTCAGGTATAACTAGGCGGCCCGGCAAAGCGCGCCTATCCTTCTAGTGATTATTATTGAGCAAGGTAATCCTATATCATACATTGCACCAGTATGTTCTCTTACTACTATGTATACTGATGAATATCCTGACCTCTATTTCGCAGCAACTTAGATGCTTTACACTGCTGTTTATAACAAACATAAATGCTCATAGGTAGGAAGTCCAGACATATCGCTGGAAGTTACTGAGGTTCGCTTTGATGAAAAATGATTCTCTGATTTAATCTACAACCTCATTTTTAGCCAAGTGTATTTTCACTTCTAACTTTTTCTCTTCTGTTCACAAACTGTATATTGCAGAGATATGAATGTCTTAAACTATATCCTTCTCTTACAAAATAATGATAGGAATAGGGTTCCTAGTCCGTGCAGAGTGGAGATTTGGTGATCCGAGCTCTAGTGATCTCACTATTTTCAAAAAATCAAAACATAAATTTAATAATACAAGTTAAACACTGTGGTAGATGATCTATACAGATGGTAGTGTTCCTAATTACCGTACATAAATCTCAACGCTGCTTGACTGTTTGAACAATTTAAATGTACAACAAAGATTGAAAAACAACCACGCTATCAGCAGGTCTTCGGGCTGACATTGATGGAATTCTTGAGCTTCACGTTGTTGCATATGCTTGTTGTGGTAGCGCTCTTTTTCCCTCTGAAAGTAAGATTCACGTCTTACAATAATATGTCACAACAAGGGACCATGTGGCTGCGGTCTAGTTTGATTGCGTCTTTTGTTGCACTTGTGCCTCGAATATTCTTGAATTGGATGTTGGTAAACCCCACTGCTGAAGCTTGCTTCTCGCACGCCTGGGGATTCAAAGGATCGACCATAGTACAATAGTTTTGGTCAACAATAATAGGATTCTTGACATTAGCCATTGTTATATCCTCAAATGTTATGTCTTTGGCGTATCATTTCCCTCCTTGCCACGACTTGATGCGGACACCATTCATGGTGCCCGAGAGGTGTGCCTTATAGATTGTCACATTTGAAACCCGCGCCTCAGAGTTGTTGTCACCTAAACTTCCAACGCTTATTTCATGACCCGGCCCACATGTTATTCTCGAAGCAAACAAGTTTTCGGAGCCGGTCTCGATCGACAAGCAATCGTCCCCGGTTTTAATGGTGCAGTCCATCACTTGGATATCCTTGGTACGAGCAATGTGGATTCCGTCGTTCTCTGGACTGTCCTTGGGCTGTGAATGTGATGCGCTTTAGAAGCACGTCTTTGCAGTCTTCGACTGACATGTGAATCTGATGGCTGTTTAAAAGCTTGATATTCTCCACCTTTAGTTGATTGCACTTGCTAAGTAATAAAGCCATGGGGGCGTGTGAGCATTTCCATCAGTGGTCCCGCCACCGGTCACGGTTAGGCCGTCAACATTGCTAAACATGATCCACTTTCGCCCGTTGTCTTTTGGCCAACTAGATCTTGCGGGAGCTACCAACTTTCCTTCAAGTCTGAATGTAATGTTAGACTTGCACTTACCCAAGAACTTCTTGTGATGTGTTTGACGAGATATGTCTTCTCCTTTGAAACTAGAAAGGTGACCGGTTGAGACGAGGAGCAAGCCACGGTCCATGCTTCCTCAAACGCCGGTGTGTCATCTTGTTGGCCGTCGCCGACAGCTCCGTGGCTGCCCACGTTGACGACGTATGTGCTCTTCTCTCCAAGTTTACGTCCATGCAGAACCTGGTTGATTCGAGTAGGATCCTTCTTCTCTTTTAATCGGGAATCCAGCTCACGTGCCTACGAGCGGTAAGAGCCACGAGGCACTTTCAGTCTGGAGCTGGAGATTACACTGTTATAAAAGATAGTATGAAACGATGAAGAGCGGAACAAATAATCTAACGGAGATATGAGATTTTAACGTGGAAAATCACTCCAAACAAAGTAAGGAAAAAATCATGTGTGTCAGCCAGCAATACTTCACTATATCCGGGTGAGATTATAAACGCCGTAGTTTTACAATGTCTGGCTTACCCCAACAGACGACCTAAAAGATGTATTTATAGAGGGTAGAAACACTAAGTCGGTTACGATCCGACTAAGACACGATCTGTACCTTACCAAGGGGGCTGCCGCCCCGCACCCACGCGAGCACAGGAGAGGCCGGTGGACTAACTTCCTCGCTACGCTACGGCCCAAGCGTCCCGGCGACGGGCCTCCGCTTCGCTCCGAAGTTAGCCGCTCACTCCATATCGTCATATGAATTTGGATCACCATAAAACAACACTACACCTTGAAACAAATTCCATCTTGTAGTATGAACGAGAACCTTCACCACTGAAACAACAAAGAGAACACTTTCGACGCCAAATAGCCTTTTAGGCTAAACAGTGATACCAACTAAGACTGAGCATATCTCAAACTTAGATACATGAACAAATTTTGTCATCATATTAGCCGGATTATCAAGAGTACTAATCTTGCATACCTTCAACTTACCTTGTGCAACAACATCACGCACATAATGATATTTGATGTCAATGTGCTTTGTTAAACATCTAATCCTTAGTAAGGTAAATAACACTTTGACTATCACAAAAACAGGTTAATGCAATTATCAACTCTACAAAGCTCAGCAAACAAACCTTTCAACCAAACAATTTCTTTAACTGTTTCTGCAATAGCCATGTATTTAGGCTCTATGGTGGATTGGGCAACAACCGGCTGAAGTCTTGTCTTCCAACTAACAGCACAATCACCAATGGTGAACACATAACCTGTGAGTGACCTCCTCTTATCCAAATCGGCAGCAACATGTGAATCCACATAGTCTACGAGTCCCTCAGCAGATCTGCCAAACTTTAAGTAAGCATCAAACGTGTTAAGGAGGTAACTGAAAATCCACTAAACAGTTTTCGAATGCTCTTTATCAGGATTAGCCATATATGTACTTAGCGTACATCAAGAAACCAACAACATTAGAATAGGGAACTCCAGACATGTACGACCCAAACCTCCCGACGACGAGGGTCCGTTTCGTTCCGAAGTTAGCCGCTCACTAAATATCGCCGTATGAATATGGATCACCATAAAACAACATCCACACATATCCGAGTCGGACTAGTGCAATTGCAATTCAGCGCGCTGGAGTACGTGGACAGTTTTTGCCTCTTTGGCCGCACCGCGCACGACTCGGTTCTTTGACGCAAGCGCCTGGCTCTGGTCGTACGCCGCGATCACCAGACTTGCGTGTTACGGCCGCCATTGCTGATGACATGGAGCTGCGCCGGCGCGAGCTGGGGACATGCTCGAGACGATGGCCATGGAGCCAGAGCTCAAGACCCGCGTACGCGCTGACCTGGAGTTTCTCAAGGGCTGCGCGCAGTGCCACTGGCCAGACCTGCTCCGCACGGGCACGGCGCGCGTGGCAGTGCTCGCCACGCCGGTGGCCCAGACCTTCTCGACGACCATGTGGTTGGTAGTGAGTGCACCGATGTTGGGTGCAGTTGCAGCTGGCCGCCGAGTCGCCGACGCACAAGTGCGTGCTCCTGCATATGCTTTCTTCGTAGCGAACACCAGACTGAGCGCCACGGTGAGCTTGCTGGTGCTGGTGACGCCGGCCGTGACGACAGTAAGGACTAGAGAGGATCGGCAAGATGCGCTTCTAGCTCGCTATGCTGGAGTCCGGCTGCGTGTACACAATCCATTGGGACTGAACAATCGGCTATACCTCTCGTACGTCGTCCGGTTGTCGTCAACGACATGGGACGACATGTTGGCTGCTGAACATGCACTACACTGCTGCTCTCTAACTCTCTATGCAGAAGTTATCTACTTGACAAAACGTAAGTACAACAAAGCGCTTGAAATGTTCAAAAAATTCAGTCGGAAGTACAAAATCAACTCGGCAAGAAGATTAACCTTTTTCGACCCCTGGATCGATGAGGTGAGTACATTAGCCACATATTTGAAGATCATCTGAAAACTTGTGGAATAGTTCCACATCATACTCCGTCAAGTACATCATAGAAAAACGATGTGTCGGAAAGGCAGAACAGAACCACGTAGTTAGACATGCACTACGGGAAACACAGCTCATCCCGACGGCCATTTCAACGCCGACGGAGGCCGAAACCGACGAAACGAAAAAACCGTCGGGGTCGTTTTGCCGTCGGCGTCCTAGTGGTAAGGCCGACGGCCACCGTCGGGCTCACAGTACCGTCGGCGTTTATCTAATCACATTGTAAGCCCGACGGCATTGCCGTCGGGCTCACTATACAGTTTTTCAGTTTTTTTCAACAAATTAGATTATATTAAAAAAATATGAAAAAATACTAAAAAAAAGGAAACCCTTTAGCATGAAGTCTTTTGACGTGTACTAGTTTTTACAAAAATGATAAACTTGAGTTTTGGTAATTTTTAAAATAAAACTTTACAAAAAATATCAATCATATACAAATATGCAATAGTTTTAATACATATGTGTGACCATTATCATGTCATAGTTTGTGATAAAGTGCTCATAATCAGCACATATGTATGCCATGGTATTTAAAACAACGTCGCCGAAGCGATTTTCAAAATTCTTTTTAGAAATATCATTTTCCATTTTTTAAGTGTGAAAAATGACTTTTTTTGTGAAGCAAGTACATAAAATATGGTCCAAAATGACACCCACTTAATTTTCACAAAGAGTAGAACATATTTTATGGATAATATCTGAATATGAGGATTTTCCTTACTTTCTATCTAAATTCGCCTCTTTAATTAACTTTATGTCAATTTTCCGGAAGTAATTCAAATTTGAACTACAACTGTGTGATAGTTTGCTCTGAAGTTTTTACAAAAATAATTTTAAGGTACACAAGTAGTGGTTACAACATAAAACCGTCAATAGTTTTGAAAAATTCGATCACTTTTGATGAATAGCCATGCTCTCCATTTTGACCGTTTTTTGAAAGAAATGAAAAAATATGAAAAAGTACTCAAAAAAAGAAACCCTTTGGCATGGAGTAATTTTACGTGTACTAGTTAATAGGAAAAATGATAAACTTGATTTTTGACAATCTTTTCAAAACGAAACTTCACAAAAATGTCAAACATCTATAAACATGCATAGGTTTCAAGACAAATGACCAATGTATGACCATTATCATGTCATAGTTTGTGATAAAGTGACCATATTCAGCACATATGTGTGTCATGATATGAGAAACAACGTCACCGAAGCGATTTTCAAAATTCTATTTAGAAATATCATTTTCTATTTTTTAAGTGTCAGAAATGACTTTTTTTGTGAAGCAAGTACATAAAATATGGTGCAAAATGACACCCATTTAATTTTCACAAAGAGTAGAACATATTTTATGGATAATAACTTAATATGAGGATTTTCCTTACTTTCTATCTAAATTCGCCTCTTTAATTTACTTTATGCTGATTTATGTTGCTTTTTTTTGTTTTAAAAGACATCATTCATTATGAAAATGAAGACATGAATGTCATATTTGGATTCCTCTCATTTTTATGATCGACATAGACATTTTATTTATTAAATTCTGATATATTAATATGAAGATATGAATTATTTCTTATTAAATGGAAAAGACAAAACAAAAATAAAATAATTGATTATTATTATTATTATTCAAGTATTATTAAACATAGTTATTTTGTTCATTCAAATCTTATTTTTGAAATTTTAAAGATTAAAAAGTATAATATCTCAGACGAGGGTTAATATGATTGCTATCATACTAATAGCAACAAGGTCTGACATCTCAACTGGAATCTCATTTGAATAGAACTCAATAGTTAAGCGTGCTTGGCCTGGAGCACTCTAAAGATGGGTGACCGTCTGGGAAGTTTGACTGAGTGTGAATAGTTTGAGTTAAGATTATGATTAAGTGTGTGAGTGGATAGTTTGAGCTAAGATTATGATTAAGTGTGTGAGTGGATGGTTTGAGCTAAGATTATGATTAAGTGTGTGATATGAGATTAAATATATGACTAAATTGGAGTTAAAATAATAATTAAAAAAGTTGAAAAAAAATAATTTAGAAAAAATGGCAGAGCCATCTATGAGCCCGACGGTATTGCTGTCGGCGTTCTAGTTGTAAGCCCGACGGTATTTGCGAGCCCGACGGCCACAGCGTGAGCCCGATGGATCACAGCCCGACGGCCTTAGGCCGACGGTGGCCGTCGGACTCACTTAGACCGAGGGTTTCTGTGATGAGCCCGACGGCATTTGCCGTCTGACTGGGCTGTTACTCCTGTAGTGATGGTACGATCAATAATGAGTCACACATATCTATGTATGTCGTTATGGGGTTAAGTTTTACAAACTGTATTGTCACACTAAATAAGTCATCATCGAAGTTGATAGATAAGACACCACATTTGATATGGATTGGAAAATATGTTTTTTCTTAATGTTTGGGATTGTGAGGAAATTTTCACAAGCGACTTCAGTCGGACAAGTTTAATTACATCCGAGTAGGATAACCGTGTGTTCGTGGGGTATCCAAGGGAAGTCTTGGGTTACTATTTCTACAACTGCGAGATGCCAAAGTTTTTGTCATTTGAAACAAAGTCTTTTTCGAGAAACTCGGTCGGAAGGAATAAGAGTACTGTGTGACTCGAAGAAGTTCGAGTGGAGTCGGTCTGGAGGAATTAAGCTACCACCTTTGAACCAAGGAGGCAGATTCGGTCATGGAACCAGGGGTTCAAGATGCGCCACAACCATGTAGGTCGGCTAGATTGTGAAGTGTTTGTGATGTGATCGTGTCTTACGTTGACTGAGCGAAACAAATTTCATTGGATATAAATTTATTTTCCAGATGTTTGCAATAAGTTTCACTAGACCTGGATAAAAATCGAGTGATGTATGACCTTCCAAAGTTGGACAAACTTTTTGTCGTTTTATGCATTTTATTAAATGGAAATAGTATTTTGTCGGACGTCACAGCGGAATTGTTTAAAAACACTGTCAAGTGAGACCCTGGTCCCACTAATAGTGATATAATAATTTCCAAACCATTATCCTCGAATAAAAGAAATAACTCACAAATGGGACCAGAGGCCCACTATCAGGGTTTTAATAATTACCTTTTGCTTAATATCATGCTTAATTACTCAAATGGGGAACGACTGAGGTGGAGCAGTTTGACATCGAGCATGCGTGTGTGAGTCAATATTCAGCGGAGGAAGAATTGTCGGAGCCTAAAATGTTGGACAAAAAAGGAAACCTGCGACCCTTAGTATATAGGTTATTGTTTTTAACATATAGTTCATATTTTTTTATCTCATGAAAATTAAGTTGTAATGTATAAACATTATTTCTTGAACTCATATAAGAAACTGAACCATATTATTTTAAATGAATATTTTTGAACCCCGTGAACAATTATTTTCAGGGTAAATTGGTTTTGTGTCATACCGAGCTGAATTATATCGGCATGTGCCATACCCGGTTGTTTCTCTGTTCTGTGACCTGGTTTGCTCGCATATCGCTCAAACGCTCGGTTCCCTCTGGTCAACCTCCTTTGACCCTCACTGAGTCTGACTGGTGGGATAGGCCTGACGCGGCTCGGCTGGAATTTCCGCGGCTCAGCTAGTGTGCGGCTCAGTTGGGATTTGGTCGGCTGTTTTCAAAATGGATCGCTGGATGAATTAGTAATACTGCGGCTCCATTTTAATACCGATGGTTGGCTGTTTTCGAATTTGAACCCAAACTAGCCCTAATATACACTAACTAGCCCTACTCTAAACTCCGTCTAGGTCGCGCTGGCCTGCCTCGTAGCGTGCTCTCCGCCTGGCGCGCAGGTTGGAGACAACCGCCAGCTGGGCGGCCTCCATCAAGGCCGGGTTTGCCGCGCACTCCGCTGCCACAGCGTTGAGGTCGTCATACACCGCGCACTTTTGCGGCCATGTAGGCGTCGATGGAGTTCATCGCGTCAGCAACCACCTCCATGGCGTCAACAACCGCGTCCGCCGCCTCCGCGTAGACATCAACCGCCTCCGTGAAGTCATCAACCGCAACCGCCTCTGCGAAGTCATCATCCGCCTCATCCAAGGCGTCGATGGAGTTCACCGCAGCCACCTGGTCGGGCCACAGCGACAGTGCCAGATCCTGCTCCTGCGGCGGCTCCGCCTCCTGGTCCTCCACGTCAACGTCCGCCCAGTCGAGGGGCAAGACGTCGCCGATAGGCTGGAGCTACGGCTGGTCCTCCTGCCCCAAAGGGTGGGCGTGGGTGACGGTGGCCCAGGTAGTCTGGAGGCGGCGAGGCATGGTGTTGGCTTTGGAGGCTGCGGGAACGGCACAGGAGTTATATAGGCGGGGAGGGGATGGAAACGGAGGGGGGAAGCGGTGGCACTGGGCGGGAAGCGGCGGATGGATGAGCATGCGTCGCGTCGGAGTTATTGCGGCGGCGACGAAATACGGCCACGCCGACGCTTGGGAAGCCGGGAAAGCCTGGGCACCGACGTAATTTCGAGGCGTGCCGCAGACGGCTCGTCGTCCCGTCGCTTCGTCGCCTGCAGAAACGCGTCGCCATTAAGGCGGGCGTACATGCCTCCTGCACACCGGTGCAATTTAGAGCACAACCTCGCGCCCCCAGGAAGCGCGTAAGTGGGAAACGCGCGGGAAGCGAGTAAGTGGGAAACATGCAGTTGTGGGGCGTGGGGAAATGAGTTCGTCGGGTACTTCATCCTCCAGTCTCGCATAAATAGAGGTGCACACCCCCTCCCGTATGTACTCCATCCTCCAGTCTTCCCGACGCCGCCACTCATCCAAATTCTTGTACTCGTCGCGGCTTCACCATCCATGGCATCACCGCTCAAGCGCTTCGCTACCATGATGTACGTGTGGTCTGATTCCGATTGTTAGTTCCTTACGGTTGCATCTGTTGTTTACATCCGGTATCATGGTTTGTTAACATCATATATATTCGGATTATGTGAGCAGGGATAATGCAGCAGAGGCGGATCGCACGCCGGAGGAGGTGTCGGTGATCGCCTCCCTCACGCAGTCAATTGAGGACTTACAAGAACGACTAGTTGCAGCCTTGAAGAAAGCTAATCAGTAGATGGACGAGACGGTGGAAGCTAGAGAGCAGTTCCTCATGGCCTCGGACTTTGCTGAGAAGCTGTCCGACCAGATGAAGGTCCAGGTGGAGAACAACCTAAAGCTTCATGAGAAAGTTTTGGCCCTCCAGATGGAGAACAACCTGGCGCGGAAGGAAGCTTTAGCCCTGGAAAACCAAGCTATGACGATGGAGAAGCAGCGCCTCGACAAGAAGGTCGAGAAGGCCAAGAAAGAGCAGCTGCTACAGAGGGAGCTCCTCGCTGTTGAGATGGCCAAGTGAGGCCAGTAGGGTGTTCCTGCAGGGCCAAGAAAGAGCAGCTGCTACAGAGGGAGCTCTGTATGTTTTTTGAACACTCATGTATGAGACTTTTTATTTTCATCGAATTATGAACTTAGGGTTATCTTCATATATATTATGAACTTAGGGATATTCGAATATGAACCTCTCTTCTATATAGCGTTATTGTACTTAATATTACTGAGTTATTGTACTTCTGTCGAACACCTTAAGTGCGCACTCTGGACGTGTTCTGGACGAGGACGAGTGGACACGAACTGTCCGTGTCAACACAGCAAGCGCAATATAGACACGAACTGGACGTGAACTTGCACGCTTTGTGCAGTTACGTGATTTGAACGTTTTTAGACCTTATTTATCAACTTGAATCGTTTGAATATATGTTATTGTACTTCTGTCGAACACCTTAAGTGCAGACTTTGGACGCGCTCAGAGCGTGTCCGGCGTGCTCCGAGCGCGAATAGGCGTTGACAAGGTTATACCAAACGGGTACCCCTTCGTGTGGATACCTGGTGCACGTAATGACTAAATCCCAATTGTCATCTGGCTGAGCAAGCCCATCAAGCGAAGCCCAAGGCGAAGATCTCTTACTATAGATAACATAGTCGGTAATATTTTCCATACATGTAGTCCTAGTCGGTTACGACCCGAGACCTGTACCCCTATATAAAGGACATGCGGGTGGGCGACTAGGGATACGCCAAACCAGAACCGCAAAACACTAGCAAGATCGACATCTTGCTAGACCCTTGTACTCACAGCATATACACAATCAATAACAGACAAGCAGGAGTAAGGATTTTACCTCACTCGAGGGCCCCGAACTTGGGTAATTCCCGCTTGTCAGCCGACGAATCTACCAACACCACACGTTTTCTACCTCATAACTCTTACCCTAGGCTAGCAACCATGGGTATTGATGGGGACATCCCTCGTCAATTGGCACCGTCTGTGGGAACATGTGGTGTTGGATCCACGGATTTTCCGGTCCAAATTTGAAACGGCGATCCCCCGACTACTTCAAAAGGATGCACATCAGCAACATCAGCTCATATCCAAATCACAGGCGACCACTCGCCAAAGGCAGCATCGCCAGCAAGGATCGGGCCATACTCACCCAAAACTCAGGAGATCTACTCCAATCTCGATTCAGGTTTTAATCTAACTGTTGGAGAACATAATTTCTTTATTGATCAGCTTGGTGTGCAGGATTTAGTCGAACAGATCGCAACTCAGCCACCTTAGAGGAGATCGACTGAGATCACATCTGTGGAAGACAAAGAAGATACCTCATCGCAAATTGATCTGTTCCCGCCACCACAATCTCCAACAGAGTCAATGACATCTGCAGAATTCAAAAAAATCATGGCGGATGAGTTCCCTGAAGAGGAAGAACTAACGACTGCTTCAGTCGACGACATGATCATATCGACAGCTTTGGCTGGAAGCATTGGAGCGCCAACATCACAGATCGATCCGATCTCATCCATAGTAGGGTCCATGTCCACAAAGGAATTCAACGAATTCATAAGGCAAAACGAGATGGAAGAAGAGGTGCAGTCGACCTTCCATATCAACCCAAACGAAGATCGTATGCAGATCGATGCTCCAGAAGAAAGCTTTCACCTACCAGAGTATGATGAGCCTACAGAAGACAGCATACATCTTGCTGACTTCACCGGCGTAGAGATCCAGTCGCCAAATCATACTGCCGTCGACTATGATGAACATACGCAACAGGGAGAAGATGACAATGGCAACAAAAACGTATAGCAGAGCAGTAAGAGCAGCATATGAAGATCAGTCCGACTACACATATCGCATACCACGGCAAGTTTACGTAGCGATGTGCGGATCCTTATTATCTGCCGCTATTTTAATCATTAGATTTCGAAACAGAAACATCAGAAAACGCGGCCAATCGACAACCCGTCGAGTACCGTGCACATTCACCCTGCCAGACGGCACAACCACTCTAGACATCTCAGTAGAGACAGCGGCGAAAGTAACAAAATTCATCGAAGAGGGAAAAATGATGCCAGTAGATGCGTCTCCAAACGAGTTGGCAACATACAACTACTTCAACTAGCAGGAAACACAAAGCCTAACGCAATACAGAGCAGCACTCAAAGAGCGAAAAAGGCACGCAAGCATATCAAGCGCTCGCATACGACAATTATCGATGAGTTCTACAAGAGCAACTGAAGCACGACACAAATCCAGACTTGACAGAATCCCTAAACGCGAAAGAGCAGACATCACTCGAAACCTGAACAACTCGTTCCTAACCGTCGACTCTGATGGCATAATCCAGCCGAAAACAGCAGAAGGGGCCCTCATATCCATAGGAGCATACCTCCAAGCAGGAAAACCACCGGCAGGTGACCCAGCTGAGACAAGATACCTACAACAAATGAAGGCCCTGGAGATCGCAGCAAAAGAACTGGTCGACTGAGGAAGGAGAAAGCGTAGAAGAAGACGCTCAAGAGAGCGTTCTAGTCGCAGTCGTCAGCGTAGCAGCGGCAGGAGAAGTTGAAGCCGCCGCAGATCTAGAAGCAGATCCAGAGGGTCAGGTGGTGGGGAATCGCCTGACAATCGCAATGCAGGACCGTGCGGAGGTTTGGCTTACCAACCATGCCGAAATTCAACTCAAAACAAGAGCCCTCTAGATGGCTAGAAGATTACAAATTGGCAACCATATGCCAACGAGGAACAACGATGACAGCACTGCAATACATACATCTAATGCTTGAAGGCACAGCCCGCGACTGGCTCAAATCATTACCGGCATGAGCCTGCGACTCTTGGGATCACTTCAAGGAAGATTCGACCCTCTCTGCGAAAAGACGAAAACTTTTGAAGAACTAAGAGCATGTCGGCAAAGGACAGACGAAACACTCAGATCTTATATCAGAAGGTGGACCTCGATTCGAAACTCGGTGGGCGCAATATCAGAGGACAGAGCCATGGACGCCTTCACAAACGGAGTCCTAGGAAGGATTTCCGAGAGGCACTTGGGCGACAAAAACCAAAAAACATGGCAGAACTTATGAAGCTAGCAACCGAGTGGGCAGATGGCGAAGACACAGTCCACGACAAAATTCCACATTCACCACGGCGGCATCACGACAAACGGGACAATCGTGACCACCGAGACAGTCGAGATCGCCGTGATAGGGAAGACAAACGACGACGACACAATCACGACAGTAGAGTCAAAGGTAATGTCAAATTCATGGTGGCAGGATTCTCAAATAATAATCTTAGTCAAAACGATAGAAAGCAAGACAACGGTCGAGAAGCCAGAAGCGGCTACAAGAACGACAGGCCAGTCGGTCGGCGTGACAACAGGGATCATGGATAACAAGGAAGCTACAATAAACAAGACAGGCAACAACGCTTGGACCCAAAGATAGAGAATCCATGCAGGCTGCACTTATTCAAGGACCCAGAGACGGGAAGATTAATCTCTAGTCACACGATTGAAAACTGTCGAGAATTCGAGCAGTTGGCAATCGAGTACGCAAGAAAGTATAGGAGCAATACATTCGAGCACATGGTACCTGCACCACAAGGCGCAACACTACCACCACCACCGCCATATGACCCTAACGGTCAAGCTGTAGGAGCTATATATCACACACACCTACAATCGATAGGTCAACACTCGGGCCATCAGAGGCAAACGTACATGATCCTGAAAGGGCGACCATCAAACATGCAACAGAAATTGCATACCAGGCATGTTAATATGGCAGTCATGGCACCACCAGTTGTGCCAGAGTACCTCCACGGATCTGAAACAACAATTACATTCAGTCGGGAGGACCACCCGCCATCTGTATACAGGCCAGGTCATTCCGCTCTAGTGTTAGAAGCCCAAATAGGAAGTTACAACATGACTAAGATCTTCATGGATGGAGTGAGTGGCATCAACATCATCTTCGCCGACACACTGTGACGGATGAACAGGTAGTCGACAACTTACCTCCATCGTCAAATACTTTTCATGGCATAGTTCCAGGCAAAGCCATTGTGCCAAAAGGCACAATACAGCTCGACGTCACATTTGGAGATGCAACACATTTTTGCACCGAAACAATGGAGTTCGAAGTTGTCGACTGGAGATCACAATACCATGCTATACTCGGACAACCGGCGTTTGCCCGATTTATGGCAGTACCACATTACGCATATTTACAATTAAAGATGTCAGGCCCAAAAGGAGTAATTACGGTCAGTGGAAACTTTCAAAGGTCAGACGCTTGTGACCGAGACTTCCACAAAATCTCTGAAACATTTGGAGCAGAGAAAACATTGGAAGAACTCTCGCTTAGTGACACAATCTATATGCCAGAGCACAAAAAGCAAGCCACAGGCAAGACATTCAACACCGCAGACGACACTCGGACGCACCAGATCCACCCGACGGACTCAGCAAAAACAGTCAAAGTATTGACAAGCTTGCCTCCCGCATAGGAAGGCGCGCTCGTCGAATTTCTCGGTGAGAACTGGGATATGTTTGCATGGTCAGCTGATGACATGCCAGGCATACCCAGGGAATTCGTCGAGCACACTCTCCAACTCAGTCCAGTAACCAGACCCGTCAAACAAACGGTACGACGTGTATCGGGACCTAAAAGAGAAGCCATCGAGAAGCATGTAGACAAGTTGCTCAAAGCAAAATTTATTCGAGAGATAAAGAAATCAGAATGGGTTGCCAACCCCATGATAGTCGAGAAGAAGAAAACAACCGAGACAATAATGTGTATAGACTTCACAGGGCTAAACAAATGCTGCCCAAAGGACCATTTTCCACTATCCCGTATCGATCAGATTGTCGACTCTACTGCGGGATGTGCCCGTCTGTCATTTTTGGACGCATACTCTGGATATCATCAGATAAGAATGAAGAAAGAAGACCAAGAAAAGACAGCCTTCACAACTCCACTCGGAGTGTACTGCTACACTACAATGCCTTTCGGTCTCAAAAATGCAGAAGCTACCTACCAATGAATGATGCAAAACTGTCTGAAAACACATATCGGCAAAAATATGGAAGTCTACGTCGACGACATAGTGATCAAATCAAGAAAGGAGTGCACACTACTAGCAGACATAAGGGAGACATTCGACAACCTCAGAAGCTATAGCATAAAACTAAACAAATAAAAATGCACCTTTGGAGTCCCGGCAGGAGAACTCTTGGGATACTTGGTGTCAGCAAGAGGAATCGAAGCAAATCTAGAAAAGATACATGCTATACTAACGATGAAAAGGCCTACCAACCTATATGAAGTACCACAACTGACAGGAAGAGTGGCAGCCCTCAGTCGGTTCATCAGCAAGCTAGGCGAAAAAGCACTACCGCTTTATCGACTGATGAAGAAAGCAGATAAATTCGAGTGGACAAAAGAAGCAGAAGCGGTTTTCATAGACCTCAAGCGAACACTCCCTAAACCTCCATTCTAGCAGCACCAAAGGAAAAGGAGCCACTATACCTTTATGTGGCAGCAACAAATAGAGTGGTCATCACAGTACTGGTAGTCAAGTGCATGGAAGAAGGAAAAGCCCAGAGTATGCAAAGAACAGTCTACTACATCAGCGAGGTGTTATCCCTATCGAAGCAAAGATATCCACACTTCCAAAAAGTAGCCTATGCAGCATTCATAATGACAAGGAAGCTACGCCACTACTTCACGGAACACCCAATAACAGTGATCATCAAATCAGCAATCAGAGACATACTCACAAATCCAGACACAACAGGACGAGTCGCCAAATGGCTCATCGATATGGGGCCACTCGGGATAACATACGATCACCCAAAAGTTATCAAATCTCAAGTGCTGCCAGATTTCACCATAGGGTGAATTGAGTCACAATTACCAGGAACACCAGATATATCCAATTCATGGACAATGCATTTCGATGGTTCCAAGAAAAACAAAGGGGCAGGAGCAGGGGTAGTACTAATATCACCAAAAGGAGACAAACTAAAGTACGTACTCCAAATGGATTTTACAACGCCATCCAACAACGAGGCCGAATACGAAGGTCTAATACATAGCAATGCACTCGACTGATGATATATGGCGACTCAAACCTGGTGGTACAACAGACAATGAAGACTTGTGATGCCATAGCGGACAATATGATCGCATATCGCGATTTATACAACACATTGGAAGGCAACTTGGACGGTTGCGAATTACGGCATATCGGACGAGAAAGCATACATGCTAGCCAACATTGGGTCGACTAAGGCGTAAGTCCCACCAGGTGTGTTTTTTAAACGCATCACGCACAGATCGATCCACAAGAAGCGGTCAACGGCAAAAGAAGCCGCAGCAAGTAGCACACCTAGCACAATGGGCCCAGCAGTCGAAGTCCTCTTATGCCAAGGAGATCATGTGACTCCAGTCTGGACCGAGCCAATTTTAGCATATATGCTCCGAGAAGAGCTACCAGACGACACAGCAGAAGCCAGGAGGATTACTCGAAGAGAAAAAGTATACACCATTATCAACGGTGAACTCTACAAGCGAAGCACATCAGGTATCTTCCAAAGATGCGTAGATTTAGAGGATGGCAAAACTATACTCTGTGACATTCATGCAGGAACATGCGGACATCATACTGACAGTCGATCGCTGGTAGCTAAAGCCTTCAGAGCAAGATTCTACTGGCCTACTACACGCAAGGACGCAGAAGATATCGTCAGAAGATGCATCAGGTGTCAAAAATTTGCAACAAAACCCCACGCGCCAGCATCAGCACTCAAAACCATACCATTAACATGGCCATTTGCCCAATGGGGGCTCGATATGGTTGGACCACCCAAAAATTCATCACCTGGAGGACATACACACCTACCGGTGGCAGTCGACAAATTCACTAAATGGATTGAAGCAATCCCAATCACAAGTTCAACAACATCCACAGCAGTCAAGTTCATACAATCCATAGTTTATCGGTTTGGTGTTCCGAACAACATCATCACAGACAACGGCACAAACTTCACGGCGGAGGAATTCCAAACCTTTTGCAAAGAGTGGGATATCACGCTCAACTACGCATCAGTAACGCATCCGCAGTCTAATGGACATGTCGAGAAAGCAAACGGCCTCATATGCGCACGCATCAAGAAAAGACTACTAGTTCCACTCAAACGAGCCGCGGGTGCTTGGGTCGAGGAGCTACTAGCAGTACTTTGGAGTATTCGCACAACCCCAAACATGTCAACACAGTTCACTCCATTCTTTATGGTCTACGGAGCAGAGGCAGTCCTGCCACCAGAGATAAAATTTGGCGCACCAAGAATAGAAGCATACGAAAAGAAAGAGGCAAATGTGTCACAAGTGGACGCCTTGGATATAGTAGATGAAGCACGCGACACGGCTTTGGCCCGCACAACTGTTTAACAGCAGGACCTGAGAAACTATCACTGTCGACGTCTCCGACCAAGGACCTTCGAGGTAGGCGACTTGGTGTTACGACTAAAACAGAAGAAAGTCCACAAACTCGCGTCGCCATGGGAAGGACCATTCATAGTCACGGAAGTCATCGAAGGAGGAGCTTATCGACTGAAGTATGCACAGACGGGAGAACTATCATATAACCCATGGAATGTAGCACACTTACGTCGTTTTTACGCATAGGTCTCTCGACAAATCATTGTAAAAGTCGCAGTAGATTCTAGACGCGCTCTTTTCCTTACCAGGGTACCCACGGGAACTGAAAGGTTTTTAATGAGGCGGTCTACTAGACAGATATTATCAATAAATGATACTTTGCTACAACATCTTGGTCACACACATACACCCGATGGACTCGCGGGCTAGATCTTGTTAAAATTCATAAAAACACATAAACCCACCCGACATGCTCGGGGCTGGGTCTTACTTAAAAGGTTCATGAACACATAAACCCACCCGATGGGCTCAGGGGCTGGGTCTTCCTTAAAAAGTTTATAAACACGGATAACCCACCCGACGGACTCGGGGGCTGGACCTTACTCAAAGATCATACATGCACACTCACCCAGTAGACTCGGGGAATTGAGACTCGTTTGATACTGCATAAACCACATATGACTCACTCGGCGGAATCGAGAGTAGGATCTCAAGGAAGACAGGAAAGCTAGCGTGGCTTGAACAAGTCATAAAAACAGAAAACAATCAATACGCAGAATATCCTGCGAGGTCTTACATTACAATAGGGAGCTCAGTCTATTACACACGGAACACTCACTCGTGAGCTACCAACTTGGCCTTGTGGCCACGCGACTGAAGCTCGACGGCTACGGCGGCTTGACGACGCTCTGCAGTGCAAATGCTAACTTGAGCAAGGCGAGCAACGGTACCTCAGATTCCCCGAAAAGATGAAGGTTTCCCGTTCGACTTCTTCGGGTAATCCGACAGAGAAGCTTCATAATTAGCCTCGACGCCATTTGCTAGCAGCAACTTCAGAGTAATTTCCGAGCCACGAACTGAAAAATTGCGTGCCCACTGAGTAAGGGTCGTCGTCCCAGGTCCAAGCACTTGGGAAAGCTCTTCCGCAGACGAAGGAATGGCGGTCCCGGGCAAAACTTCTGCAAAAACGGTACTTAATGTCTGAAGTGACACGTCCAAGGAGCGCCGAGTGTTGTCCAGCTCTTCGCGAGAAGGGACTTGCTGATCATGAAGCTCTCTCTCCAAGGCGGCCACTCGATCTTTACCACTGATGACGTAAAAGATGTTTCAAATCACAAAAATATGAGAACGTAGAACAAAAGACGTTTCAAATCACAAGAAAAGGCAAAAGGGCAGAGCTTTACGACTGATCTGTTCCAGGGAAGAACGCATGCGGCTCTTTTCTTCTTCCGCGAGCACAAAGGCCTGGCCAACGGCAACCAAACCACTTACAGCAGGCTGCAAGGAGGACAAGAGATGGCCAATCGAGTCAGAAGAGAATGATGCGCAAAACGAAGAGAGACGAGCACAAAAAAAAGAGGGAGAAGAAAGATTTACATGGTCGACCCAAGAAGAAGAGGCGGAAGACAAAGGATCGCCGGCCCTGGCAGGAGGGCCAAGACGATCTCGCCTGAGAAAGGAGTTGTTCGTATAATTAAAAGACGAGACAGTACAAAGCAAACAAAATGATAGTCGAAGGATAAGCTTACCTCTCTACATCGACATCAGTAGAAGAAGCCACAACAGCCAAAGACAAATCCTCATCAACGGATTCAATGTCGCCAGTTCGGCGCAGTCAGTGACGCTAAGTTAAAGGAGCAGTCACATAATCGGCCGCTGCCAAAGGAACCCCCTCGGCGATAGTCGCCTCAAAGGCAACCACGCCATCACAAAGGCAGGAGGCTTCAAGTCCACCAACTTCAGCGGAAGAAGCCTTTTCGGCAGTTGAACCATGTTCAGGTAGTGGCGGTAGAGAGGTCACGACTGGTGATCCCTGAACACAACGCAATACAGAACAAGTATGTCAAGCACATAGGGAAGAGCATACTAGCAACCAAGAAGAGCGATAAAAGCTGGGCAAGCAGGAAATCAAAATACCTCGGGAATAAGAGTCCCAAGGCCATAAGGGAACACAGAGAAGTCGAAACAAGCAATATCAACATGTGAGATCCCAGTGATATGTTTCACACAACCATGAAACCCGTGGCCAGACAGCTCAAAGGGACTCATACGAGTGGCGTCAAGACATCGCTCATATCGGCACAAGGGGTGCGCTCATTGTCGCAAGGGCCAAACTCGGCGGTACACATACATGCTGACTTGTTGGATTCCCGTAACGGCTCGGTGCAGCTCTTCTTCTTCTTCTGAAGTCGACAAGACATGGTCCCAGGACTCCAGCATTTCGGGAGAAGCAGTCGAAAAGGCAGGAAGTAAGTTCTAGTCTACTAGTACATAAAACCATTTCTTCCTCCATTTTTGAGAAGGCTCGGCGGACGTCACATCAAAATAGCGACATCCGTCGCGCACGTCGATACAGAAACCCCCAGTCGACAGGGGACGGCCATCACAGTGGAGTAAACTAACCTCGAAGATATGTTTCCAGAGAGCCCAGATGGGATGCACTCCAAGAAAACACTCGCATAAACCACAAAGCAGGAAATATGCAAGATGCCAGGGGGATTTAGATCGTGTATTTGAATCCCATAGGCAAAAAGAAGGCCTCGGACGAAGTCATGTAAAGGAAACCCAAATCCACGAGGAAGATAATCCGCAAAGCAAACTCGTTCCCCAGGAAGAGGCATGGCAAGTACCTCTTTATGGATCGGAGCCCGCACAACAACAACTTCAGCGGCAGACAGTATCCCCGCCTGGCGGAAGTCTTCCAGCTTTTCCTCGGTGACGATGGATTTAACCCAATCACCGGGGAGTTTCTTCGTTGCGGTGGCAGCAACAGAATCAACAAAGATCTTGTCCTTTGAGGACAGGTTGGTGGAAGAAGTTTCTGTGACGGAGGAGATCTTGGTCAGAGAAGCCATGGCAGAAGAAAGCACAGGGTGCGCAAAGGAATCTCTGACGGGCGGGAGGAAGAAGACGAAGAGCAAATAGCACGATAAAAATTAAGAGCATAACACAAGCCTATATGTTGACGGCCCAGACAACTATTCATCACAACCGTCCGCGCCACGAGGGCCAGGACACGCGGCATAATAGGAGGACAATCATCACAGACCACACCGCCCACTACGCGCGCAAAACGAGCAGGACATCATCAAGTCTATGAAAATCTCTCCGCGTCAGGTCAAATCAGAATTGAACCGGCGTCCACAACGGTCAAGGAATGGGACCCACTGTGTCATGTCACGTCAGAGTGTTATTCGCACGCTAAAGATGTCACGCATGACGTCATTTCAGACGAACAAACACAAAAGGCGTCCTATCGCGGTGGACAAACAGGAAAAGCTCCTCACAAGACACAGTCGCAAAATATAATAGTACAAGCTATTCGAGTGGGAAACTGCCATCAGGAGCAGGCAAAAATCATTCGACTGACAAAACGAAAAATTGAGATTATCCTCTACTGTAAACAGTAAAGCACAATCTCAGGGGCTACTCCCATCGGGAGCACTGTCGTGCACCCGATAGAATCAAAGAACATTCAAAACATAAAATTCCCGAGTGAAAATCAGTCGATAGAGTACCTCGGATGCTGTATGCAAGAGATACAAAGGTAAGACCCATCGATCAGTCGAAAGGGCCGAGGATCACTCCAGCAGTGTTAAAATCCTAGACATTTCCGTGTCAACAGATACGATGAAAATCCTGGCGGACGCGCTGGATAGCAAATTAAAACTGCAGACCAATATCAGTAAGACCATCGACTGGCCTGAGTAATGTTTGTCCAGTATGTTCCGGATTCGATCCCAAGGACTCGAAATCCGACTGAAGGCTAGTAACGTTTTGCCCAAGAGCAGTTAACTGGTTTCGACTGCATCGAATAATTCCAGGCCTACTTATTCGAAATCCTTTGTCAAAAGTCATAAAGTCAAAAATCATCATATCGAAAGCATAAAACATGAGACGTGCACTATGTTGTGAGTTCATGACTTATTCTCCGAATTAGCCAAGCACTCGGGGGCTAATGACAAGGTTATACCAAACGGGTACCCCTTCTTGTGAAGGAGATATGCCCTAGAGGCACTTAATAAAGTGTATTCTTTATCATATCTTGTTTGTTCATAATAGGTTTTTGTATCATGCTATAACCATATTAAGCGGAAACATTAATACGGGTGTGATGCGTAAACAACCAGGTCCCTAGTAGCCTCTACTAAGACTAGTTTCGTTGCGCGATTGATGATCGAGGTTTCCCGATCATAGGGCATGGTGCCGGTCGGCAATGGAAGTCATATTGTTGGAGAATGATGTGATGGAGATACCCAGATTTGGAGGACGTAGTCGTTACGCCTTTGACCGTGAGATCAACTCTTACTGTTATTCCTGGAAGATACTTTGATCGCACCAAACGTCGTATCTTATATAGTATGACAATAACGGTGAAACTTTTGGGTATCAGAAAGGAGTAGTTGAGACGAGGGGTCAAGAGATGGATTTGCCAGTCCGCATAGCAGGATAGATACTCTAGGGCCCACCCGGTGAGATAATGAGCTATCAAGCATATGACTAGGTCACGGAGACATGAGATCATAGACAAGTAGAAGATAGCGTTGTCGGTAACGAGGTCAATCTAGGTATGGAGATATCTATGGAACGACACTTGGACACGCTAAGTATCGCTATGGCAAAAGGTTTAAGACTTTGTGTTCAGTTTTGATAGATGAAAGTCATTTGTTATATCACAGGGATTAATTCATGGGGTCCAGGCCTACGAGTTAGTCGTTGATCATAGAAGAGTCTTGATCATTCCTGTTATTATATCGAACCGCTAGGGTAACACACTTGAGGGGTTTCGACAAGACAACCGGAAAGGAAAGAGATCACCGGGAATGTCCCGGGAGGGGTCCGATGGAGATCGGGCAGCGACGAAAGAGTTTTCGGAGCTAGAATAAATTATATATAATATGTTTGATATTAATTAGTGTAATTAATGTGCAAATATGATTTTATATATTTATTTTAGAATTTATTTAGGCTGATTTCTCTAAATGGGCCTCCTGGTCGAAAGAAGCCCCAAGAGGGGACAAATTCACAAGGGAATTCGGTGGGAGGCTTGGAGGCCGGCCTAGGTGGGCCAAATGGGGCCCACCAGGGCCGGCGCACCAGCCATGCCGCACAAGGCTGTGTGGGGATAGTCCCACATTGCCTGGTGAGCAGGTTGGCTCCACCCTGGGAGCCTATATAAGAAGGGGCACCCCTGGCCTTTTAATTCACCAATTAATTCCCCAATTCTCTCTCGATTTCGTGATTCCTTTTGTCGGAGTTGCGCCGAGTTGAGAGGGGGATCTCTTCCACCATAGCCCGCTGCCGCGCTGTTGGTGTTCCGGTCCAAGTTTTCCGCTGCTCGTCCTGGACTGGAGCTTCGGAGGCCGTCGTTTCCACCGTACGTGTGTAACGCCCTGTGAGGTGCTGCACTAGAGGTACTCGGAGGTCTGCTTCCTCTACACGACCTTGAGTTCGGCTTCGTCAGTCTTCATCGACAACGTTTGTGCGGGAACGTAATCCCCGCTTTCGGTCTACAATGGTATGTATTCCGATCTTCGTTCGTACTACTATATCTGCATAGAATAGATCTTGGCATGTTTTAGGGTTATCGTTGCTAGGAAATTTTTTGTTTTCTGCACCCGATCCCCTTCATCTTGTGGCTACCTGGTGCACGTAATGACTAAAGCCCAATTATCATCTGGCTGTGGAAGCCCATCAAGCGAAGCCCAAGTCGAAGATCTCTTACTATAGATAGCATAGTCGGTAATATTTTCCATACATGTTGTCCTAGTCGGTAACGACCCAAGACCTGTACCCCTATATAAAGGACATGAGGGTGGGTGACTAGGGATACGCCATACCAGAACCGCAAAACCCTAGCAAGATCGACATCTTGCTAGACCCTTGTACTCACAACATATACACAATCAATAACAGACAAGCAGGAGTAAGGGTTTTACCTCACTCGAGGGCCCCGAACCTGGGTAATTCTTGCTTGTCAGCCGACGAATCTACCAACACCACACGTTCTCTACCTCATAACTCTTACCCTAGACTAGCAACCATGGGTATTGATGGGGACATCCCTCGTCAGGCGCACATTCGTGTAAAATTTCTGCGCAAACTGGGACTAGACCATTCTAGTCAGTCTTAAATGATAATTTCGTGAGTATCTTGAAATTATCATGTTGCAATTCTCATTTCCATATTTGAGATATGCGATATCACATGAGATTCTCGCCCTTTTCATTTGAATGTATGTATACCATATTTTTCAACATGAGCTGTTCGTATGTGACATATTAAGACTGTGCGTCGGTTTTTCATTTTTTCGATAATGTTTTAATTTATTATGGTTATTTCAAAATCGGTCAAACCTAAGTTTGACCAACATTTAAACAAGTTTAAAACATGAAAATGAAAAACTAAGCATGGATATTTCTTAGTCACTCCAAAACGAAGCTTTTGTGAGGTTTTTGAAAATTTCATGTTGCAATTCCAAAACCATTTCTCTCCAACCTTAGACCTCATAGTTTGAGTTATGCGATATCACCTGATCTTCATGCACTTATCCTTTTGAATGTATGTAGACCACGTTTTTCAACTTGAGTCGTTAGTATATGACATAAAACGACTATGTGCGCAGGATTTTCCTTTTTTGATATTTTTTGAATATTTGAAGCTCATTTCAAATGTCGATCAAACTGCAGCCGTCCGATTTCTCTATAAGGAATATGCAGCCGTCCGATATCCTCCAGAGGGAATCTACAGGCGATCCGCGAGAAGCTCGTTCTGCGGTCTGATTGGACGCGCGCGTAGGACAAGGGATGTACACCCACTAACGAGTGGACCCAACGGGGATTTTGGCTCGCCCACCCCCATTTTCCTCAGTGACACAAAATGGGTATTTTGGCGCACCAAATGCGGATTTCGGCTGTTACCCGTCGTAACCAAATGGGTATTTTGTAAAACCAATTGGGGATAGCGATGAGTTTCTCAAATTTAGCTTGAATGCATATAAATTTTCAAATGAGCTTGGACTCGCTGAAAAATGTGTTTCAAATGAGCTCCAAAGGTAGGGTAAATGGCCTCATTTCTAAACAAAAATGGTCGACTCGCTGAAAAATATGTTTCAAATGAGCTCCAAAGGTAGGTTGGTGGACTCGCTGAAAAATATGTTGCGAATGAGCTCTAAAGGTAGGCTAAACGGCCCCATTTCTAAGCAAAAATGCTGAACTTGGTGGAAAATGTGTTTGAAATGAGGTCCAAAGGTAGGATAAACGCCCTATTTCTAAACAAAAATGGTGGACTCGCTGAAAAATGTATTCGCCGGAGCAAATTGGACCCGCATATTTAAAATTCATATATTTCTTCGTTCGCGGGAGATTACATTCAGAGCGTGCTCGTTGGAGCTCGCCGGAGATTACATACGACCTTCCAAAATCTATGTACACTACGCGGCCCTAACCCTAAGCAGCAAAATTAGCTCACCGGAGCTCGCAGGGTGCGGCCGCGCCGTCGCCAGAGTGCTTCACTCCTCGTCTGAGGAGTCGTCGTCGACGTAGACGATGATGGCCTTCCCCTTGCTCGAGCTTGCGCCGGCCTCCTGCTCGCGGAGGAGGCGGTCTGGCTCGATCTCGGCCCCCTGGCGGCGGCGCTTCGCGTACGCTTGGACCTCCTCCAAGAAGTGCGCCTGGACGGCTTCGGTGACCGTTTCGAGGACCTCGTCCGGGAGGAAGTCCTCGCGGGTCACCGAGGACTCGAAGGCGACATGATCGTAGATCTCGAACCCTTCCTCGTCCACGGCGACCTCGGCTGGGCTGCGCGGCGACGGCGACAAGGTCCACGAGCCGGACGAGGTCTCCTCGTCTGCGGGAGGCGACGGTGGCGCGAGGACGGGCGGCGCGGGCGGCGCTGGCAGGAGACCGTGGAGGAGATCAAACTCCTCCGTCTCCCGCCGCAACAGCGACGGCGGCGGCTGGACTCCCTTCAGTGTCCACCGCCTGCTCGAGCGCTTGCGCGCTCCGTCGGCTTTGATGCAGCGGCGGCGCTCCTGGCGGAGGTGCCATGGAAGGGCGTACATGGTAGCCGGAATCGTCGACTGGAGGATAGGTTGGAAGTGGTCGACGACGAGAAATATACGCTGACCCCACGCGCCAACCCCACGCCGACCGGACGCCCTACCCCATGCGTCGTCGCCACCAGTCAGACTAGTGCCCCGGCCCCACGCGCCGACCCTAGGAAATCCCAACCGAGTCGACACACGAGCCGAGCCGCGCCAGGCCGACCCTACCAGCCAGGCCATGTGCTACAAATATTTATATAGTGTTTTATTTAATATTTATCATAGTTTCAATATTATTCCAATTTAAAAAAGTCTGATGTTTTTATTTATATGATTATAAATATTTGCTTCCCTATTTTTTGGACCTCACAGAACATTTTCTCTCCTTTAATTTTTTAACCTTGCGAACATTTAGTGAACTATAGGCATGCTTCCTCATATGAATGTTTTTAACCCACGTGAATGTTTTTTTAACCTCGTGAATAATTATTTTGGATTGTACTAACATTTTCATTTTGAATTCGTTAGATAGGAAACATTGCTCATGTTAAAAATGTTATTCATGAGGTTTAAAACATTGCTCACGTGTTACACGAAAATGAATCATTTAATCTATACCTCTTATAAAGTAAAGCCCCACTAACATGCATTAATTATTTTCTGTCTCAACATACAAGTTATCCACATCACCACTCTCTTAGCCAATCAAATGTACATGTCATCCCATTAATATTCATTAAATCCAATGTTTTTCTCATACAACATATCCATGGCATTTACTTTTCATCTTCCAATTGTCCATGTCACCCATTTTTATCATCCAATAGAAAATAAATCACGTCAACTAATTTTACCTTTTCAACATTTGTGATATGTTGTATATTTTTTTAAATAAATTCATAGCCATCGGTCTTATATCTCTTTATTTACCCCATTGACATGCATTTATTATGTTCTATTTCAACATGCAAGATATCCACATCACCCATTCTCTTAGCCAACAAAATGTCCATGTCATCCCATTAATTCATTAAAGCCAATATTTTTTGCATGCTACATATCCATCTCATTTAATTTTCATCATCTAATTGTCCATATCACCTATTTTTATCATCAAATATTAAAAAAAATCACGTCAATTAATTTTACCTTTCGACATTTGTGATATGTTGTATATTTCCTTAAATAAATTTATATCCATGTGTCTTATATCCCTTTATTTACATAGTAAAATATTAGAAGATTCCCATTACAACGCGCGGGGTACGTTTCTAGTTAACCGGTAGAAATGCAAGCGTTGTCAGTCTTATATATTTCTCAGGTTCCAAGGAGTAATGAAACATATTAAAAAGAAGCACAGCCCAGGAGAAGAATTTGATTATGTTTGAGGCGAGGTTGCGATATTCCATACAGCTCATAATCGTCTAGTAGCTTTATGGGCTTTAAGAGACAGAGGAACCAGTGGACAAGGCCGGGCTGGATACGTTTACTCGTTATTTGGACTGTGTCAGACAAATTTCGGTACAACGGAACAAACACCGGGGAAGCAAACAAATTTAGTCCCACATCGGGGAGCCTAAGACGTTCATCCAGCCTTATATACAGCCGGGCTGGAAGGGTGGTATGGCTTAATTAAAGTAAAATAGCACATACGATCCAACATGTGTGGCACACACAGTGTAGCAACCTAAACTGGAAAATGTTGAATTCCTCCTGATCCCGCAGCAGCGTATGACATATACGCCTGGTAACTAAACCCTTCCTTTTTTTAGTTTTGGAGATTTCCGTTCCCATCTGGACATGTCCAGGGTTAGATGTGGTATCCGGCTGGTTAGCTGTTAACGGTAAACTGCCGAACTGCACACAGCACAAGGAACAAGCACGATGATCATTGCAATGTGGAGGTGTTCAGTTCTACCATCACATATACAAAACGTAATAACACGGAACATCTTCAACACTCTTCCGCGTACAGGAATTTCATCGATCACATACTTGTTGTCTAAGTAAATTGTCATCTACTGCAGAGCCCTAAATTGTCATCTACTGCAGAGCCCTATGCAGCATCTGCCAGCTACTTTCGCATTTGAATTATAAACATTTTTTTTACTCTGACCTGTTTTTCACCCCACTATCACAAACAGCACAACACTAGCTCGATAGATCACCTCCTAAATAACCACCCACTGCTCTCAGACAACCACGACATGAGACATCTATATACAACAGGAAAAACACCGACTACCAAGGGTTTTTACTGTCTGTTCACTGACAGGGTACAAATCTGGGATGCATACAAATGGATTTGGTGCAGAGAAATACCCGTAGAAGCAAAAAATCTTTCGAGAAGAAATTTGAAGCCGATCACATCCCATACCGTCACTATCGCACCACCTTTGACAACACGTCGACGACGCATCCTTGTCGGCTCTAGTCCGACGCGAAGACGCATCCTTGTCATCACTCCTGCTTGGAGGGTGATCAGACTACCCCTCTTTTGTTGCCTTTCGAGTGCTGGGGAAACCCTGGGATTAATATGTAAAAAGAACATGAAACAGATGTAAAGAAAGATAAAACCAACAAAAGGAAAAGGAAAACAAAAAAACCCTAGAAGTTCTGAGATTTATAAAGCAACAAATTTGCATGTCTAGATACATCACCTTTTGAGAGACTCGAGACACTTATTTTGGGACGGAGGAAGTATATTGTTTTATTGTGAATTGTAAAAAAAACTGTTGAACACGTTTTAATATATAGAAGTTTCTAAATATTTATCGACTCATTGATTTTATTTTTAGTGGTTCCTATTTTTTGTATATCTGGAATTAAATTTGGCATCAAGTATCATGTGTTAACGAAAAAAAAGGTGAAGGAAAAGTATTTGTATATCTGGAAGTATATTGTTTTTTACTCTGACCTGTTTTTCACCCCACTATCACAAACAGCACAACACTAGCTCGATAGATCACCTCCTAAATAACCACCCACTGCTCTCAGACAACCACGACATGAAACATCTATATACAACAGGAAAAACACCGACTACCAAGGGTTTTTACTGTCTGTTCACTGACAGGGTACAAATCTGGGATGCATACAAATGGATTTGGTGCAGAGAAATACCCGTAGAAGCAAAAAATCTTTCGAGAAGAAATTTGAAGCCGATCACATCCCATACCGTCACTATCGCACCACCTTTGACAACACGTCGACGACGCATCCTTGTCGGCTCTAGTCCGACGCGAAGACGCATCCTTGTCATCACTCCTGCTTGGAGGGTGATCAGACTACCCCTCTTTTGTTGCCTTTCGAGTGCTGGGGAAACCCTGGGATTAATATGTAAAAAGAACATGAAACAGATGTAAAGAAAGATAAAACCAACAAAAGGAAAAGGAAAACAAAAAAACCCTAGAAGTTCTGAGATTTATAAAGCAACAAATTTGCATGTCTAGATACATCACCTTTTGAGAGACTCGAGACACTTATTTTGGGACGGAGGAAGTATATTGTTTTATTGTGAATTGTAAAAAAAACTGTTGAACACGTTTTAATATATAGAAGTTTCTAAATATTTATCGACTCATTGATTTTATTTTTAGTGGTTCCTATTTTTTGTATATCTGGAATTAAATTTGGCATCAAGTATCATGTGTTAACGAAAAAAAAGGTGAAGGAAAAGTATTTGTATATCTGGAAGTATATTGTTTTTTACTCTGACCTGTTTTTCACCCCACTATCAAACAAATATTACTCATTATTTTGATCTTATATCTGCTAGGGGTGTCATATTGTTAATGAAGGAGAGCTACTTATTTTCCTTCACTCAGCATTACCATAATTTACCCCTTTTGCCATGTTCACGACCAGTAAAAGATGATACTGGAGTTTTCTTCCAGACCGTGTCGAATAAATTGGATAGTAGATCAGATACATGCTACCTTTTAAATTAGCTTAGGCCATTCATACTAGATACCTAAGAGATATTCAAGAGAGAAGAAGAAGAAGAAAGCATGCAATAAGTTAATGCGGTATTGTGGGATCTGACATTCTGGCCACCAAATTAGTTCAAGATATGTTTTTCTGACAGTTCGAAGTTGATAAACATCTCATTCTGAAGGACATCATTATAAGAAAAATCATCACATAAGTCTGATACGTTGAATCTAAGTATGTGCGGATGAATGAAAAATAAGAAGTTTTACTAACTTTGTTAATTTTTTGTGTTAGATATTTTTTTGTGTGTTACCAATAATTCATCTCCTATAACAGAAGAATTAATTTGGCGAGCTAGTATGAAAAAAAACTTTATTTTCTTATCCTGAAAGGCTAAGATTTTAACGTTCTAAAGGCTAAGATTTTAACGTTCTATGGGCAAATGAGTTAAAGAACATGCAGATTACAACATAGAAAATTAAGAGACGTCCACGAGGTAAATTATAATCCAGAGAACTTAAGTAAATAAGTTTCTTGATATCCTGCACACAAAACCAATTTGAGCAGTTACTCCACTAATACAGGTGTATAGTTTTTTTGAAGAAACAACCATACAACAATGTGTATTTGCTATTTATGGGCAATTTGACCCATCAAAAAATGATACCTAGTCTCGAAATAGTGATTTAACAGATTGTAGTCATTTTGTGTCTATTAAGAACTCATCTGTCGCCAGTTTTTCCAGAAAAAAATGAGACCGCTATGTGCAAAATACTACTCCATCCGTTCCTGAATATAGGGTGTATAAGTTTTCTGCACGAATATTAAAACAAGCTATTTTGTACATAGTGTACTAATTTTTTTTTGGAAAAAATGGCGAGAGATGAGTTCTTAATTGGTATAAAATGAATACAACCCGTTAAATCGCTCTTTTGAGACCAAGTCTCATTTTTTGATGGGTCAAATTGTCCATAAATAGCAAATACACCTTATATTTTGAATTTTTCATCAAAAAACTATACACCTTATATCAAGGAACGGAGGGAGTATGTCTTAATATTCGCACAGAAAACTATATAACTTACATTCAGAAACGGATGGAGTATGTACCAAGCAGGCATCCAGCGATACTTATGTACCAAGTCAATACAGTTGACTACTTCACTCCAGATCCTTGGAGTGTGGCTTTACTTGCGCCTCAGTGACATCAAGGGTTGGATGATTTTATCAACTGTTGAAGCTCCAACAAGAATCGCCTAATCTGAACATAACTTTGCCCTATATTTAGTATCCAATCCATTTATGTCCCTGAATAAAGTTCTCTACTGAGTAGAATATGATAAGCTGTTCTGGTGCCTGACTGCTCCACCCAACCCTTGAAGTGTGATTTGCACCAGGCCCTCGACTGCCGAACTCCCCATAATACAGTGTCTTCAATGCAAAATCCCCTCGCCAAGGAAGCCACCCCTCCGGCCTGACAACCTTCCCCAAATAACAGCCAACATACAGAGTCCTTGCGTACTCCTTCCATGGACGCCCCAGATAGAGCCGGTACGATTGCGGCTTTGATTGGAACAACACGATGAAGTTTCCGTTACCATCCACCGTGCAATTCTGAAACACAAACCCCGTCGTCTGCCCTGGATCAATCCTCCCATTTGCCGCCACCACGTTGCGTGCACTCTTCCAGTATCCCTCTGCCCGTGGCACCGTCTTGATCACACATTCCTCGAACATAGCTGCGGCGTTCCCAAACACAAAATCCACGGTTCCAGTAATGTGGCACCGGCGATACAGATGCCGCATCGTGCGAGCGTACAGCGTGTCCTGATGTCCTCGGAACTCCACGTTCTCCAGCACCGACCGGTCGCTGTCCGAGCGGAAGGCGACCGCCTGATGAGCTCCTGCCCCCGCGCTGTTCTCAAATGTGATGTCCCTCGCCCTGAAACCATCGCCAGTGACAGCCATGGTGGCAGTGTCGTAGGTACCGAGCCCTTGAACCCCAACGCTCCTTGATGCGGTGATCACGGTGGCCGCCATTCCCTCACCCACCAGCAAAATGTTGGTCTTTTCATGCGGAATTACGACGTTTTCCTCGTATATACCTGCAGCGATGGTGATGATGAAGTGGCCGTCGGTATAATTGGGTGCCGCATTGACAGCGTCCTGCACATTGGAGAAGTCGCAGGGCTTCGCTGCTGGACTTGACTTGCAGACGGTGGCAGCCGGATGGATCCTCGCCGGAAAGGCCGCGAGGGTGGTGGAGGAGGAGGAGATGTGTTTGGGGTTTGCGGTTAGAGCTTGCGGAGTAACATGGGAATTGAGGAAGCGGGAGGTGAGCGGGTAGGATGGGAAGGAGGGGGCGGACAGGAGATGGAAACAGTCGTACTGGTACTGGAGCGAGGCGGATGCGAGGTGGAGCGCCGCTGGCAGGTCGCCGGACTCGAGGGAGGAGAGCGCGGCGCGGAGGCGGTGGAGCGATAGGGTGAGGTGGTCAGCGCACGGGTGCGCGTAGGAGGCGGGGGACGGGTGCGCGGCGATGGCCGCTCGGAGGAGGGAGGCGGTTTCCCCTGGTGGTGCGGTGGGAAGGAGGATGAGGAGCGCGAGGAGTACGAGGGCGGCCGCCGCCGCGGCGATGGGAAGGAGGCGGCGGCGGCGGGGCGGGACGTGCTGGTGGTGGCCGGCGTGGGTGCGCGGCATTTGGGCGGCGCGCGTCGCCGCGTCGGGGAGAGAGATCCCGATGCGTACCAGATTGTTTTATTTTAATTGTTTCCTGGCAAGAATTTCATTTATTGGGAAGCGGGGAGATGTAGTTCGTGTTTCCTATTCGAAAGCGTATTCTCGTATTTAGACGTTTTCGATGTGCGCACCTTAACCAACCGATAACTCTGATAAGAAACCGCCTCTCCCGGTGGTGCTCTGCCGCTCTCGCTCCGTGTAATTCTGCTGTGAGCTTATACTGGGTCAATCGATGGATTTGGTCGCTGGGAGAGTGATCCACGGGTGCTCTCCATCCTGGAGATGCTTCAAATCGCCAAGAGTTCCTCTCCTGCTCGGTTCTTGGGCTGCTGGATTTCCTGGAAGCTCCTGCCCGCTAACTGTTCGCCGAAATGCCCCAGCGGTGGTGCCCTTTGCCAAGAAGAAGAGGAAAGGGTACAGTGAGGTGCCGCTTGATGAGGCGAAGAACGATGATGTCGTTGACGAGTTGGATGGCGAGGGTAAGGATGTCGATGATAATGAGGAAGATGAGCAGGAGGATGTCGGCGATGAGGGTATGCTTTTGTGAATTCTGGTGACGTTTCTCTGTTTTTGTAAAGGTTTCGAGTTTAGTCTACTACTCTACTGTGCACTATGGAAGGAGGAAGTTTCTTTGGCTCTGGGCTTTGGGTTCATTTCTTGCATTAATTGTCTGAATGTTTCATTGAAAAAAACAAAACTGTATCTGAGTGTAATACTTTGAAGCGTTAGGCGCTTCAGATATTCATATACCTGTAAGGTCTACTGATTAAGTAACGTAAAACATCCATGACTTGTCGTTTATTACAGCACATCCACCTACGAAAAGTGACTAGACCGTATGTACATGGGAGTAGATGGTTGTACCTATTTCTGCACTTTGCAACTATTTCATGCAATTGCATTGTGCTTACTTGGCGCCCTAATTTAGGCCGAATTCACTATGATTCTTGAACATGTGGTGTTTCTCATTAGGTAGCCCCTTAACCGGTTGAATCAGATACTTCGGTGAAGTGGTTTGAATAGAGTTAATGAGTACAGTTATGTTCGAGGTCATACTCATCTAAAAACACGAGTGCAGTGATGAATTTGGGTCGTGCAGTTGTCCCAGTTATGTCCGGTTATTCTATGTAGGACATGTTTAACCTCTCGACAGTATGCTCCAGTCTATTCATGTATCGTTCTCAGCTATAACCAAGTAACATGACTAATACCAGTATCAATAAAGCAATTATGTCCATTAAATCATCTGCAGATATAGTGGATGAAGACGACTATGATGACGATTATGATGGCGACGATGACTTTGAAGATGATTTCGAGAGTGATGATGAACAAGACCTTTATGTAAGGTTACTTTTTATCTGTTCAAAGCTACAAGCCTTACCAGATAACATTGACCATTGATCACGGATGTGCATTCACATTGTGTAGGTAGGAGATGGAGGTGCTGGTGGTGGAGTATCACTTGCTGGCACATGGTGGGGCAAGGAAGCATTGGCTTTGGCTGAGCAGGTTTCAGAATCATTCGACGGCGACTTGAAAATTTATGCTTTCAAGGCAACTGCAAATTTGGAGATCAGAGTACGCATTGAGAAGATGTCTACTAGGTATATTTCAATGTTCACTATGTATATTTCAATATTAGTACAGGCATATGCCGTAAGTCACATAACTGTCTTGTTTATGTGATTCTGTCGAGGCCGAAGTGATTGGGATGTGGTGAGTTGATAGATTGACTATTAATTTGAGTATGTTTAACTAACTGTTCTTTCAAGGGTGAGGGGTTAGTAAATAAAGGCAAGTGTACAGCAGATACACCCAAAGTTGCCATCTTAATTTTTAGCCATCTTTCTGTTTTGTGTCATTCCTCTAAGATTTCTTATCAAGCACTTGCTATTAGGTATGGTTCTCCAACTATTGATGACATTGAAGCATACACAATTGCATTACGTGCAAAGTTGGATGATGCAGAGTCAGCTGGCAGGATACCCAAAAACATATCCTTGGAGGTTTGCCCCTCTAGAACTATACTCAGGGGCTAGTTAAAGCCTTCTCCAGATACTCTGGGATCGAAGTGATAACTTCAATAACATTGTTCCTATGCATTGATCACTTTGAAGGTGTCATCGCCTGGTGTGGAGAGAGTTATCCGTGTCCCAGACGAGCTTGAACGTTTCAAAGAACGGTCGATGTATGTCAGGTACGTTGCAACGGGTGAAGATGGAGCCACATCTCAAGAAGCCGACGGCGTGTTCAGGCTCATTTCCTACGACATAGACCTGTGTGAGTGCACCTGGGGCATAGCCGATGTGAAGATAAACCGGCAGCAGACTGGCAAGGGCAGGCCCCTGAGCAAGAAGCAGAGAGAATGGCGTGTGCAGACACCGTTCAAGGCGCTGAAGTTAGTCAGGGTGTACTCTGAATGTTGAGCTGCTTCTTTGAGTAATTCCTTGTGTCCAGCTGAGGTGTTCTTGCACCTCATCAAATTTTTGCTGAGACAAACACTGATAGGCGGGCCAGTGTATGTGCAGTAGCTAGATTGTTGTACCACTTGTTCATATTCAGTGATGGCAAAGAGGAGTTCTTCCAGGCAATAGATGATACCTGAACTATCCTGAAGTATTGCACTTGATTCATTGTTTATTTCTCCTAGATATTTAATTCGCTTGGCTAATTATCAATCTTCCTGTACATAGTACTCTTGTGTTTTTTGTCCTACCTAATGAGACTGGCAGAGCGGCTGCCTTTCATGTCAAAAATAATTGTTATTAGCACCCTCTTCCTCTTGTCAACGAGAATAGATAACTTGCTCAACCGAACAAACTGCCGGGTAGGAACTAGGGAAATGTATCAGCAACTAGACGTCTAGACCAGAGGAATATTGATCAAGCGACCTAGCACTTGTTAATGTAGTAACTCCGAGGGATTATATACTACACACTCTCTACATGCCATATATACGAATGAACACTGACACAATATGTTCTTTTTTCTGTACCGCACGTGTGTATGCATGTGTGCTAGTTTGACGCTTTAGACAAAGCCCAGTAAAGGTGAAACGTTGAGATAGATGGCCCATTTCCTCTGTAAATTATCTTAGGAGTACGTAGTACATATCCAGAACTGAACAATCTTAAACTCAGTTTTAGGTGCTCTAGCTATGTTCCCTAAACCGAGTGACGGGAGCTCAACCAATCATTTAGGCATAAATACACATCAAACAAATTGTCTTTAAGGATACAAATAAATTAAACAAGTTGGCCTAGAATACAGTATTTGCCAAAGTCGAGCCTTAAGCGCCCGCACAGATAATTATTACCTAGGCAGATCGATCTAGCCAGTGAAGCTCCACATGTTTATGACTAACGAGTTGCTTGTACCGATCAAACTGCTATGTAGATGCACGACAATATCTATGAAGCAAGACCAAGCAAATACATTGCATGCGATTTCACACTCCTTAAGTATTGGGTTTATTTACGTTCTGTGCGTAAGCCTCTAGCTACTTGTACATATATTAGATAACATGAATTCCATATGGTATAGTTAAACCTCAAGTGTCCAAAGAGTATATGCAGGCATCCGCTGGTGAAAAGCACCGCTCAACAGTTTGATGTACTTGCTACGCTACTAGGCCCATGCCCTACTACTGCAAAACCATAACTAGTTGGACCTGCAAGAGGTACCCTAAGCGTCCATCTCTTTGAGATCTGTGCAACAATTTCAAGGTCAAACCTCTCAACTCGTTACATACATTTTAGAGCCCCTAATAATTTGCAAAATAAACCCCAAATTGAGATTATGTATTAAAAAAATAAATTATATATTTAAAAACCCGGATACTACAGTAATGAAAATTTTGGATTATGCATTAACACAAATTTGATCAACATTAATAGAAAAATTAGGACCACACATTCACAAAAAATTAATGATGCATTAAAAGTTTTCTTTTGGATCACACGTTGACAAAAAAAAACTTCAGATTATGCATCAACCATTATAAGTGATGATTCTAAACAGAAAATGTACAAACTACCATTTGATTGGATTGGATGGTCTTGATAAGCCGTGCAGGTCCAACTAGTTGTGGATAAACCGCACTTTGTTGCAGTCCTATGAGACATTCTGCATGATGTTGGGTTGACGCCCACTTAATTTCCATGTGCTCTACGTCGATATAAATCGAAGGTAACATGGCCTCCCAACACAAATATAATTCAAAATGTAAGCTCCTAGATCATGCATCGCCAAATGCTCGTTATTTGACATGTGTGTACTAATCTTCAAACTTCCCTGGTGAAGGGGTAGTCTAGAGATCATCGGTCACGGTATCTAGACCCTCCACCCCACCCATCCCAAGACAGTTGAGCGGACCGTGAGCCTCTTCATGTCTCCAACATATTAGTTGTGAGGATGTTTCCAACGAGAAACTTTCTAGAAATGTGCACTTCGGCTTTGATGTTCCTTCCAAAATTAGTGACGGGGAATCAGAAGTACGATCATAGAACTGTGTAACATTAGTTGAATCGGCCATCTTCTGTGTCTTTTCTGTCTAGAGTCAAGTAGTGTTGTCACGGGTAGGATCGATGCGATATCACTGGTCATGATCAATAGGTCTGTAAACTACACGAGTTGCATCAGGTTATTTGGTCTGGTACATATGTTATCCAAATGTCGCCGGATAGCTCCTTTTACATTGTATGATTATCTTTTGTAATGATTTTAAAGAGCTTTGGGGCACGCCAACAAAAGCCTCGTTGCTTGACCGATACTCCTGCTAAAAATACCTACCCCTTGCTTTCATCCCATAAGCTGATCTTTGTAGAGGCTCATGAACATATACGGTTCCGAATAGTCTAAGGAGGTTTTGAAGCCGGCCCAAGTAGCTAGGCATTCAATGGTAGAAGCACTAATAACTTGTCCAAAAACAAACTTATAAACAAATCCCTATGCATGCTGCGGTGTGCAATCAAATTCAATGGTAGATGGAGGGGTCTATCTTGGGGTGGGTTTATCTTTGTAGAGGCGCATGAACATATTTATGGTTCCGAAAAGTCTAAGGAAGTTGTGAAGCCGGTCCAACGGTAGAAGCACCAAGTTGTTCAAAACAAACTTAGAAACAAATCCATATGCTGTGGTGCGCTGCGCAATCAATGGTAGATGGAGGGGTCTATCTAGGGGTGGGTTCATCCGCTTTGACCAACACCATATATAGTTCAAAACGAACATTTTTTTAGAAAACAAAAGAACTAATTAAGAGTTGCTTGTAACAAAAACTCAGTTATAGACATTAGACCAAGCTGCATGGACGATGGCGTGGTTTCAGACTTCTCAATAACATATAATTCTCCTCGTTTTGGAGTCTGTCGATCATATATATAGCCACCCGGAGTCTGCAGTATGCACATCGATCCATAGGCAGGCAGGGCAACGGTGCAAACCTGTAATTAATCCCTTCCAACTGCAAGCTAGTGTGGCTCCAGTGGATTGATCCACCAGTAGCAACGATGTCCCCGTACGGTCACCCGCCACCGCCTCCTCCACCGTCGCCAACACCACCTTATCCCCACATAGACCCACCGCCGTCTTCTCCCCCTCCCCCTCCCCCTTACGTGCCGGTGCCACCGCCACCACCGTACGGCGGTCCCGGCCCAACGCCGTATAACCACAGTCTGCCTCCGCCGCCACCACCGTACGGCGGTCCCGGCCCAACGCCGTATAACCACAGCCTACCTCCGCCGCCACCGCCGTACGGCGGTCCCGGCCCAACGCCGTATAACCACAGTCTACCTCCGCCGCCACCGCCGTACGGTCCCGGCCCAACACCGTATAACCACAGTCTACCTCCGCCGCCACCACCGTACGGTGATCCCGTCCCAACGCCGTATAACCACAGTCTACCTCCGCCGCCACCACCGTACTATCCCGGCCTAACGCCGCCGAACGATCCCTATGGCTCCAACAGCACAGGCTACACACCGCCTCCGCCGGGAGGCCCGGGATATTGGCATGGAGGGCACATCGCCATCGTGGTGTGTGTCCCCATCGCCGGGCTGTGCCTCCTCGGGCTGCTTGCGGTGTTGCTGTTCGCACGGCGGAGGCGGAGGGAGCCGGAGCCAGAGTGCCCGCCGGAGGAGGTGCAGGAGGTCTCTGAGTACGTTCGCGGGCAGGAGCAGGTCGTCCACGGGCCGGCGGGAGACGTCGTTGTGGTGGAGGTCCTCGACGAGGTCATCGTGCAGAAGGAGCATGGCGCCGGCCATGCGCACGGACGGGGTGAGGGGCCCTACTAGACATACCAGGCCCGTCATGTATCTGATAACTGCAGTACTGCCCAGGATTGGTATATTTGATAATAAGCTAGTAGCGCAGCTGATGTTGTAGTGTGGCGCGGTGTGATTGGTGAGATTGCATATTTACGTGCATCAGTTGTTGTTGTTGTTTGAATTTAATTAAAACGTGCTATAGCTAGTTGCATGCATGCAGAGTGTCGCCATGTCAACTTGGGAGTGTCTATGTAATAATGGTGATGTTTGGTGTTATGTATTTATTTGGATGCATACATATATTTGTATATTTTTAATGAATGTATATAAAGATTTGTGTTGTGACATGTCCACATATGTTTTTCAATTTGGTAACAATTACTTCTCTTATCAACACATTGTCCCATCTCGTATTGTTGTCCAGTAGTCTGTTCATGAGCTCACCGGAGCTCGGAGCTGCTATAGAAGCGAACACATGCAAAAGAGTTAACGGTGTACATGTTCTCCCATGGGCTAGTGTCCGCCTTCTAGGTCATATGTAGGAATGCAGATTTGGGCCCTAAAGTTGAAACAAAATAAAACAACCAAATCATAACTTTATTAATATAAAATATGAATATAACTTCTTATAATTTTAGTGCTATAATGAAAGATTAGAAGAATTATCATAATTTTAACTGAAAGTATAATCTATCTATATTTCTTAAAATAAAACATTTAAGTTTATGAGGTTGCTTGTACATTTTTCCTCCTACATTATTTCACAACCAAAATCATGCTTCCTAATGCAAGATGAAATGATGACTGACAAGAAGTACAGAAATAAAAACTTTTCTACACATAATTGACCGAGAAACTCTTATGTTCCAAGCGACAATATATAGATTTTAGAAATTAGTAATTTACATCTAACATTTAAAATCAAGCAACCAAAGTGTCGCTATATTGTAACCATCCCTCGCTGACCTTGGCCGAGTGGCCGTCACATATAGGATGTGTCAAGCCATTTAAAAATATAAACCAAACAACCAAACAAGTCGATCAAATATTATGATGCAATTATCGTTGTGTTTTGTGTGCGTCGCTATTAAACTTTTCCTACTCCCTCCGACCATGTCCGGTCCAATGAAATTTTGGGCTTGTGGCATTTTTACTGAACTTTTATAGTTATGTAGATCTTGTTTTTAGCATGTTACAATATCACAATTTACTTTCTATTTGCAACATAGTTTAGCACATAACTTGCAATTTTACCAAATTTTATTTAGTGAATTTTTTATTTGTATTGCATAATATGAAAGATATAGTAAACTAATAGTTTTTTATAAAACTATTGTTTTCTTCAATTCACAATTATGTAATTTATATGTATTATGTTAAGCATTTGCAAAAAAATTGACTTAACAAATATCTTAATAGTGGTTTCTAGTTCAGGATTAAGTAAGCATATTTATATAAACAATATTAGAGTATAAACAAAATCATTGGTATTATTTTTTCTTCCTTTTCATGGTGAAAATTGTGTAGCAACCTAGCAGGTGAAATTTAACAGTGTAGAGTAATCACCAATGAAGTCAATGGTCAATTTATGAAATTAAAATATATTGCTAAGAATTAAATATATACTTCTAAAGTGTATGGATTGAGTTGTATGCATGACATTTGTGCATTTTCTTGTGAAAAATTAATGGAAATTGTGTGTTGTTGACGAGAAAATATCAATTTTGAATCTCCTTTGTGAGTGTTTAGAAAAAAAGGGACGGGCCACTTTTTAGATGAAGCGGTTAAAAGACCATAGTTTTAAAAACTTTGATATTTTGTTGAGTCAAACACGTCAAATTATGTCAATTGTAATACTTAAATGTTAGTATTCCGAAAATATTTTGCTGCCAAGCACACCTTCAAAAAAATTCATTGAGCAAGTATTAAATATTTGTTGGTGTAAAGGATAATAACATCGTGATTACTATATAATTTACTATTTTTGTCCGGCCTATGGGCCGACCCTGTCTCTGATCACTGTCCATCCTGTTCACTGTCCATCTCAGTTCAGAAAAAACATTCACTGAACTCTGACAGGCTAATTCATGTCTGGAAACCTTTAATCAGAGCATGACGCATATCTCATTTTATTAGCGCCTTATATAATTTCGATATATAGTATAGCGGAACTAACTGGATAAACACGAACATCAATACTCCAGCATATTGACCTAGTTATTGAGCAAATTCAGATACAAAGAGTAGAAATAACTGAAGGAAGCAGTTCAGCTAAATAGCACAAAATTACATTGAACAACCTTACGTTTTTGGAGGAAGCTCCAATTATGTCAAAGATCAATGGACCTTAATTCTCAAAGAACATGAATCAACAAGCTCAGAAGCATCGTAATGCAAGCAGCAGGTTAGGTGGCGCAAAAGTTGCAGCCGTGGGCACGCGGCAATCACGCCCTCGTAGACGACCGCCGGCGTGGATTCCGGCAAGTCCTGCAAGACGAGCGCTGTGAACCCCTGACCGGCAGTGGAGGCAAGCAAGCCTCAGGCTTTGCAGTTGCAGACGAGAGTCGACGGGCTTTCTGCTGATGCGACCACGGTGGAGTCTGCAGACCGGTGGCGAACGAGCGATAGATGGACCACAGTTCTGGCCTTTATAATCAAAGCTTGGCCCGTTTGGATGTCACCACTCACGAGGCCCATGTATGAAGATTTTCCATCCATGGAGTTTTTTCACGACTTAAAGTGAACATTTTTTCCTGCCAAACATAAAAAGTAGTAACCATGTATCTCAAGCTATAAAGCATTGTTATATTTTATAAAAATAAATACATTCTTAGAAATATGTTTAGGAAACATTGAATATCACATGTGTGATGCACATGAGCCGGATTGCTCGGTGCGAGCATCTTATCCTCTCGGGCGGCATTCGACCACTCATTTCCTCTCTCTCGCGTGTCTCCGTGGGCTCGCCTTGCACAACAAGTTGACCATTCTTAACTTACATGCCACCAATGTCGATACTAGCGACGCTGATCCTTCGCCTCCCTACCGGAAACTAGAAATGGACACGGTTCCAGGTCGATCGTCACCTCATCTTGTGCTGCATCCGGTGATTCCTAGCAAGCAAGCCATGGACGACGTGGTAACAAACTTGCGACGTATAGTAAAAGAATTAGTTGGTTGTAAAAACTTGTGATGTATAACAGATTGCTATTGTGAAACTTTTTTACCGCGATAATCGGACGAGTTCACTTAAGCACACTGGATGGTTCCGGAGGCAGCTTATATTTTCCAGTTTTCTGCATGGAGACGCCTAACGCATGCTAATATTTTTTTATCACGTCTTGTGTTTTATATCTCGGTGAGCCTAAGCATAAAATGTGTTGCAACTGAGTAGATGAGTAGTTTTCACTATATACAAAATTGTGTAAAGTGCATTCTAAATAGTTAAACTATTTTCAAGGATTCTGTGTTTTGATCGCCGTTGATCTGGGAAAACCTATATGTGCACTTCACTAAAACAATGAGTAACAGGGATGCTTGCATGTCGTTTATCTTGTTACTATATGAAGCTCAAAACATCGCACACAAATACGATAATGCGAATTATCAAGGACATAATGTATATTTTTTTAGAAAAGGGGTAATCCCGACCTCTGCATCAAGCGATGCACACAGCCATTTATTAAATCAACGTAATAGTTTGAGTATCACATTCAAATTACAACTCCAAACGCACAAAAGTGAATGGAAGCTCACAGAGCCCACTAAAAAGCGATAAAAAAGTGACTACAAAAGTCGACTAGTATGCCGCCACGTGGGTTGGGAGAAAAAATCCCGTGCCACCATAAGTAGGCGCGTGCACCCAAACTCCATGAGGTCCCGCTGGTCCGAAGGAAACAGGAAAGCCCATAGTCTGATCCAGTGCGCCGCCGAATGAATAACCTGTATAACATTAGAACAATCTTTTTTGTTAAAAACTATATCATTCCTACAACGCCAAATAGACCAACAAATAGCGGAGACGCCGATACGTATCCTAGCTTTCGTCTTTTTGTCAATCCCATTTAACCAATTCCCAAACATATTGGAAACATTTGTAGGAGGCGGAATATTGTACGTACAAAAAACAACCCGCCATATAAATTTAGCAAACGGACATTCAATAAATAAATGGTTTATAGTCTCAGCTGACAATTTAAATTACCAATCCAATTTCATTTTGCTAGGTTGTCTTTGGTTAGGAGTACCTTTCTATCAAGAAACCACATAAAAACTTTTATCTTTAATGGTATTTTTAACTTCCACAAATAAGTTTTGAGAAATCTTGTATGTCCATTCATCAAATCCTCCTACATCGATTTCACTGTGAATGTCCCAGTTTGAGTTAGTTTCCAGCGAAACAAATCTGGATGATCACTCAAAGTAATATCCATCAAGCGCAAACATAAATGAGACCACATATCCCATTTGTTCCCTGTAAGAGTTCTCCTAAAACTCATATTCAACGGGGGTGCATTATGCATCACAGTATGTATCGAAACGTACTTATGTTGCACTATATTATAAAGTGATGGATATTGATCTTTCAACGGGGTAGTTCCTAACCAAATGTCTTCCCAAAACCTTGTGGCCTCTCCACTACCTACTTGAAAAGAACCTCTCGCAAAGAACTCATCTTTGACTCTCATCAGACCTTTCCAGAAGGGTGAATCAGTCGATTGCATCTCAACATTTGAAAGTGTTGTGCTATGAAGGTACTTGTTTTGTAGAAGCTCCTGCCAAACCCCCTCCTCGTTTAAAAGTTTAAACAGCCACTTACTGAGTAAACATTTATTTTTGAGTTCTAGCACTTCCACTCCAAGACCTCCCTGATCCTTTGGTCGGCAAATAATATTCCACTTTGTTAACCTATATTTGCGTTTGTTTTCATCGCTCTGCCAGAAGAACCTTGATCAATAAAAGTCTAGTCTCTTTCTTACCCCTATGGGTATTTCCAAAAATGATAACATAAACATCGGTAGACTTGTTAAAACGGAATTAACAAGTACCAATCGATCACCATAGGAGAGCATTTTCCCTCTCCAGCATCCAAGTTTGCCTTCGAAACGGCTCTCAACTGGATACCATTCTGAATTTAAAAGTTTCCTATAATGAATAGGAATACCAAGATATTTGAAGGGTAGAGAACCAGTGCCACAACCGAAAATTTCTTTGTATTGGTATTCCTCTTCCTTCGCTTTGCCGAAGCAAAATACCTCACTCTTATGAAAATTGATCTTAAGTCCCGAAAGTTGTTCAAAAATACATAAGATGAGTTTCATATTTAGTGCTACAATAATGTATGTCAATGGAGAAATTCTCATACAATATTTTTTAACAATCTTGGGTCCTGAAAGGACCCAAAGGCTGCTACAAAGCCAAATTTCTTGTTGCAGAGGGAACCTAAGCTTTCAATCGATGGGGACATTTATATGATGCACAATATATATCCCGTAAAGGTACTTTGGAATAAAGGTACGATTATGCAAATGAACAGACATCGACAGAAGAACTAGAGAATAGTAAAGTACCACCTCCCATCTGCTAAGTCAGCTGGTTTGAGACAATGGTATGTACGCACGTAGAAAGAGTCAGGAAAGTTAAGTAGGACTTAGCCTCAAAACTAAGCCAAGTCTTGACTTGAGCACTTAACCCATGTGGCTAATCAGAGCTAAGTCGCATGGTACATGGAATTGAAGAGTTAGTTAACTAAATAATCACCAGTGTGTCGATCTCCAAAGTCAACAGGTGGAGACCGATCGAATCGACTTATATGTAATCTTTTGCGGGTGTGACATAACATCCATCTGAATATACAAACCCGTCACCATCTATATATATCTCTCGCGTTGCCGTGTTTCTCCTCTTGATTTTGGCTCCTTGTTGGTTGGATACTTGGATTTGCTGTGCCGCAACGCTATCCCAATCCCAGGGTCGACGACAATCGTTTATTGTGAAAGGCGTTGAGAGTGGGAGGAGGAAAGGTTTAAATAAACGGCGGGGAGCTCACTGAAAACTACTCCTCTGTCCGCAACTTGCTGCGAGTTTTCATTTCTTCTGTCTGGCTAAGCCAATTTGCTGCTTGGCTAGTTCCATCACCCAAATGAGTTGGAATGGTTCATTCGACAAGAGAGTGATCGATTTGTTTTCCATTGGTAGCCTAATCCCTTTCAGCATGAAGCCATGAATGAAAGGGACGATTTCTAATTTTGCCTTTATGAGAGAAATTGGTGTGCATTTAATTTTATATTTATCCATGTCACCTCATTGCTCCTGTTAGTTTGCACTATGCTGTCCATTACATGTCAGCGTACGTATGAGGAGAAATGCAAATATGATATGGGGTCTGACGCATCCAAAATCCTGTTTGCACGCCTACTTACATTAATATATGTCCATATATTTCGGTTTCTCACATTTAGAACTTGTTTTCTTATGCCATTTTAGTCGATCCATTGTAATTTAGTCCCTCAAATGACTCTTTATACCCTATATTTGATCCGCTAAATAAAACATTTCCTAGTCGATCCACTAAACACAACTCTCTAATTTTTTTGGTTGTGAGTTCTGTTCTAGTTTTAATTCACTTACGACATTTAACTAAATATTTGCACACATCATAAATCCAAACATAATAGTTAAGGTTCAATCAATTCACGAATAATATAAATTTAAAGTTTACAAACAAAATTATTCAAATTCAAACAAACGCCAGGGTTCAAATGGAGAAAAGGGCAATTATGAAGGGTCATGGAGTAACCATTGATCATCTGGAAGCTGAGTAGGAATCTCTTGGTTCTCGGTACATTTGATGTGCCTCGAGAAATCTATATATAATGTTTGCATCATGTTTGGACTCAATCGGTTCACCATTTAAGATGTATCAATAGTTCTTTGGTATCTCGCGTGTTCATGTTTAATGATCATGTTATGCAACATATGCTAGAACATGTCATATTTTCCATAGGACATGTGGTTTTCAATACTCGAGAGAACCACGAACCATGGCAGAGCGCTTCTAAAGCACGCCAAAATCTCTTTCCACATCTTTAATCGTCAATCCTTGACACTTTGCGAAGTGAGATATCTTGTTGCCTAGAGGATGAGGGTTTGTCGTATCCCACAACGGGCAGATGCCATATGCAAAATAGTAGCCCTCTCATGTAGCGACGACCATTAACAACATAGTTACAAGGAGGGTTATCTCAACCCATCTTTCTTTCTTCACTCACAACCAAGAGTCTCTTAGTGTCCTCATCATTGGGTACATTTGATTATTAACCGGTCATTTTAACGGCCCACAAAAGGTTATCATCACGCTAGACTCTCGATCCTCGCATTACCAACCCCAAGTGGAATAGGCGCGAACATGCATGGGCCTCTATCCCAAACATGAGACTTTTTGTGTCGGTTTAGGGTAGCTCGTTAAGGATGCCCGAAGAAGCCGCTAGCTCCGCCAAAGCAATAAAACCAAGCTTGACAAAATGTATATCTCTGCCCAGCTCCCCCGTGTGACGTTGTCCCGAGGTTTCCTGGGACGCCGATGAGGATGAGACCTCAAGGAACAACTACTCCTTCGATTCCACGCCGGTATTGTTCAGGGTCTTCTCAGTTTTGGAGATTATTTATTTGTAATATCTACTATGTATTGGGACCGATAGTTTATCTTGGTTGTGATTATAATCACCAATGTATGCAAAAGCACTCTTGCTAAGTTGCTATCGGATAGAAAAGCGTGAGTGCCATCAGCCCTCACCCTTGGCCGTAGCGTACGCTACCGACCTCCCACGAGCGCCAAAACACCCACACCACTCCACGGGAAGACTCCAGACGGGAGCCAGCAGAAAAAAAAGTGAAAAAGGAGACGCACACACACCAGGTAGCCAGCATCGCAAGCCGCCGCGCGCACCGCAGGTAGCCACGCCGAAGCCTCCCTCCCTCCGCCGCAGGCAGCACTGACACGCCGGACCGCCGCGTCAGCCGCTCACCGTCGTTTTTTGCCGCACGTGGATCCCACGGCGTCGCCGGTCGCCGTCGCCGCAGCTGCCTGCCACCCACCCACGGGCAGTAACTCCATTTCTTTCCTCCCTCAAGCGAAATTCCACCAAAAAATATCTATCTCCCATTCTCCTCCCCTGCTCCTCTTTGTCCGCTCTACTCTTCTTTCTCCTCCCTCCCTCCGCGTCGTCGGCCGCTCCTACCTCGCGCCTTCCTCTTCCCCTCCCTCCCAGCCCGGGAGCACGCTCGACGCCGGCGGCCTTTTTCCTAACCCGCGGCGGCGATGCCCGTGCCCGGTTGGTGGCCCGACAAGCTGAGGCCCAGGTCCAAGGCCAAGCCCGGCGCGTCCGCCGCCACCTCCCCGCGCAAGTCCGTCGACCTCGACTATCTGTCCCCGTCCCCCTCGCCGACGCCCCGGGCCACCCGCAGCCTCGACTCGCCGGCCGCGCGGCATGGCCGCTGCTGCGGAGCCGGGGAGCTGCAGTACAAGCTCCCGCTCCCCGCGAGTGACCCCGACCCGGAGACCCTCGCTGTGTGTGAGGCGGCCGCGCCGGGTGATCAGGGCTGCTCGTCCTCGCACTCCGGGTCGTCCAGCGTCGGCTCTTCTTCGCCCGATGACGCGCCGGATCATCATGTCTCGTTCTCCTCCAGGTAAGTAACTAAGCAGCTGATCGTCTAATTATTAGCTTGTTGATGCCTGTTTAATTAGAGCTTAAATCCCGCGAATTTGCTGAAGCCCACAGTCCGCTCCCCCGTCCTGTCCTGTGCTGCGCACCAGTTTAATTCAATTTATTAAGTGATTGAAATCGTCGAACTGGTTTATTCGAAATGTAGAGGCGCTAGCTAGGTTTAGTGTGAACGGGTTGTTGGGTTAGAAACCTTTGTACTACTAGTAGCAAATTTAAGTCCAAATGCAGAGTTCGGAGACTTGGGAGCGAATAGTGCGACTGACTTCGCACCAACTTCAGCGCTTGACCTCGTCCACGGTCGTTCCAGCTGTATAGCCGTAAGCCACTTCACTGTTTTTGGTGAAGTTTGTATCGCAGGTTGGATTACTAGAGATGTCAGTGCGTGTTTATCTTGCAGTAAAATTATGTCCATGGGAAAAGATTATCCTTATGTTTTGCGCTCAATTATGAAGTATTTGATAGCGTATGATTTCTTTCCACTGCGAAGTTAGTATGTATGTTCTTATTTGGTAACTTTATTTTGCGGGGTGTTTGTAGCTCTTATTATGGTATTGATATGATTCATTTCAAAATGATATTGATAACAAGTGTTAATGGTTCTTCTTTGCTTGGTGTATCTCTAGGTCTATGGATCCGGTTGCTTTTGCCAAGGGAGGAAATACACCATCTGACTCACCTATGGTCGTAAATGAAGATAACCACTTCATGTCTCGTAGTATGCCCCGGGAGCATCAGAAGTTTTTTGAGGTGCCTTTCGCGAATGTGAGGGAACTTCATTTGCAAAACGATGATCCTTCGTCTAGTGAACCCGGTAGTTCACGCGGCCGTGCGTGGTGTGAGGATGCATTTGATCCAAGAACGAGAAGCCCTTCCCTTGGCTGCAAAGGCCACACCTTTGCTATGAATAATGTACATTCAAGAGAGTTTGGGTTTAGCCCAAGGTCACCATTGAATGGTTTGAGGAGCCCGCCTCATCCCTTGCCACTTCCTCCAGCTCCCAGTGCTTCATCACCTCTGCCTCTATCTCCCACTGCTTGCTCGCCTCTCTCTCCATCTCCCACTGCTTCCTCGCCTCTTCCAACATCTCCTACTCCTTGCTTGCAATTCCGGTCACAGTGGAGAAAGGGGAAATTATTAGGGAGTGGTACATTTGGCCAAGTTTACCTTGGATTCAACAGGTATCATGTTTTTCCTCATTTGTAATTGAATGCATCTCTGCCCTATTTATATGCTGTAAATCCTGTACAAAGGTATGTTATGCATAAATTTTGAATATTCAACTAGAGGTTTTTATAAGCTGATATATGAGATTATGTAGCATCTAACTCTCAAGAGATAATGCCTAATGGATGTGAACTTGACATACTGTTCTTTTGCTCATATTTCCTTGTGCCGAATCGTCGGTATTGATTAAATGTCTTGTTCTGTTTCCTAAATGTCTTAAGAAAACAATTCGCACGTGAAATCTTATATCATGACCAATTATGCAGTGAAAATGGGCAGTTTTGCGCGATTAAGGAAGTACAAGTTATTTCAGATGATCCACATTCCAAAGAACGACTGAAACAATTGAATCAGGTTACTTGGTTATCTTAATTCAGCTAGCTTACTTATGTTTCTGTGTACGGTAACAATATTCACCTTACCTGTTTCATTGACTCAACAACATGTTATTCATTTCCATATTGACAGGAAATAGATATTCTTAAGCAACCATCACACCCGAACATTGTGCAGTACTATGGAAGTGAGATGGTAAGTTTTATTTGATAAACCATCATATTTTTCTATATGTGATCATATCAAAATAATTGTTTGCTCTTTCGTGCCATCCATTTATTTTTTACGGGCGCTTGTAAAAGTTGAAAGAAAATTAATGGTGTGTGCATTAAGGGCTCATGCACATATGTCGTTAAAGTCAAATTGACGGGAAATTCAGTTCTACTTCTGTTTACAAATAAATTTTATGCATGATGCAAATTTCTTGCTACTGTCCTTGCTCTCGAAATAACACCTTGTGTCATACTCGGAACACATTGTGGAAATTTTGCATTTCTATGCACGAGAAGTCGAGGACAGAACCTGCCTACATATAAAACTAAACTAACGATGGAGTAGCTAGGTTGCCCATATACTAACATAGGGTATCTTAAAGAATGATTAAATGAATACCATTCCATGCTGCATAACAGCTAAGAGATAGGTGGGAAGTCATATCTTATATGATTCTTTTGTTTTGCGAATATATCTTATATGGTTCTTAGAGTTGCTGTTGTGGCAAGGCCATGGTAGGGATATGCACATGAAATATTACCATGTTACTCATTTGCAGTGGTTTCACTAGGATTTTACGCTTAATCATACCAACAAAATAAACATTTACTTGCCTACTAATTAGCTATACTTAAAACTTTCTAATTGTGTACTTCTATGTACAGACTGATGATACCCTTTCAATTTACCTTGAGTATGTTTCTGGGGGCTCAATTCACAAGTTACTTAGGGAGTATGGCCCTTTCAAAGAACCAGTGATTCGCAGTTATACTTGTCAAATTCTCGCTGGTCTTGCGTATTTGCATGGGAAGAACACTGTCCACAGGTAATATACAGCTTATCTAATTGTTTACTCTTTCCATAGGAAGTACAAAATTGATAATTGCTTAATAGTTCTTTTTCCTGGCAGAGATATTAAGGGAGCAAACATACTTGTTGGCCCTAATGGCGAAGTTAAACTTGCTGACTTTGGCATGGCCAAGCATGTATGCATTTTTCCATTTCCATCCCCCTCGCTACCTTCATTGTGTGTGTCGTACTAAAATTCTTGCATATGTCTTCTTCCCCTTTAAGCCTGTTCATCTCATTATTACTTGTGTTGAAGCAGATATCATCTTTTGCTGAAATACGCTCCTTCAAAGGAAGCCCTTACTGGATGGCTCCTGAGGTGCTGCATTTTTTCTTGACACACCATGTTGAAGTCAATTTTCTTCATTAACAATTGTACACATGTGAGTGAAGTCTTCCCTGATACCGGAAAACACACAGGTTATTATGAACAGTAGAGGTTATAATCTAGCTGTCGACATTTGGAGTTTGGGGTGTACAATTATCGAAATGGCTACGGCAAGACCTCCTTGGCACCAGTATGAAGGGGTATGCTTCTGCTTACCAACTGTATTTTCAAATCCATGTAAATGTGAAAAATAGCAGGCCGACTCAATCTTGTCCAATCTTATCTTGTAGGTAGCTGCAATATTTAAGATCGCAAACAGTAAAGATATACCTGAAATCCCAGATATTTTTTCCGAGGATGGGAAAAGTTTCTTGAAACTGTGCTTAAAACGTGATCCAGCATCTCGCGCCTCTGCAAGTCAGTTGTTGGACCATCCTTTTGTTCAGGACCATCCAGCTGTAAGAGCAGCAAAATCCAGTGCATTGAGAAATGCATTTTCTGCTCCAACAGATCGGAAGCATAGAGTGGTATAGTCTTTTGCTCATTGAAAACTCGTTTCTTAAGTATAGTATATATCTGTTCTGTTTGGTCTTCTCCTCAACTAGAAAAGTCCGCTTATAGTACTAAGTCTGGAAAAATTTAACAAATAGCTAGCAGCATTCTTCTTGCTTTTTGGCCGTGGTATTGATAATATGATCGCCAGATCAATTTTGTGGGATTTCGGCTTAATTCCATCCGAGTCCTCTTATGTCTGCTGTAAATTAATAGTTCATAAGCAAATTGTGACTTTATTCATTGCAGGATTTTTGTTTTTCACGGAAAATATGTCATTTATTGCTTCATTTATGGTATCTCTTGTCTGAAATGCTCACATCTTATCATGCCCTCTCTGTTTGCAGTCTAACAGGGAGCTTCCATCACGGAGAAGTATTGCTCCCCTCAGGGATATAGGTGTGAGTGCGAGAGATTTTACCGGATTTTCCACAACTGTTCCTTCACCCCGTAACTCCAGGTACCGGAATACCAAGTCCATCCTCATTTTACCCATATCGTAGCATTATATTTTTCTTAAACAGAATATGTTTTTTTAGAGATCTTAAACAAAATATGTATACCTCTTAGCAGCCCTATTCCAGTGAGAACAAACATGTCTCTACCGGTATCCCCATCATCAAGCCCACTGAGGCAATTCAAGCAGTCCAACTGGAGCTGCCTGCCATCTCCGCCCCACCCAATGCTTTCGCCTGGTGCTTCATCAAGCTATGCGTTGAATCAGGCACGGCGAAGTCCGGTAATGTCAGACCCTTGGCAAGACATTGCCCCCTTGAAACTTCCCAGTCCATACGGTTCTCCGAAGAGGTTCTAAGCATCTTTTAGGGAGGTTCAGCATGATAAATGCTCTCACGACATGGTAGATGCTCTGTCAGCAACCGCTTGTAATCTCACGTTGCTATACGCTGATTTACTGTACAGTGGAAGAGGTTCACGAGGAAAGAAAACGAACGGAAGTGCTGTATATTTATAGGTCATTGTCGCTTCCGCTCTATATCTCATGATGTAAATCGATACAGAATCTTATAAGAATACGTGATGTAAATTTGCCAGTTAGCGCAAGCTCATAGTATAGTACTCCTAGTTGTGATGATTTCTTATTTCTGTGACAGATGTAGGGATGTCTTCCGGTGAAACGAAATCTGTAACTAGCTGCTGGCGCACTTTGTCAAAATACATTTAATTGGTTTAAAAATGTGAAATTTTGTCAGCCTAATGAGCCGTTGCATTGTCACGTCATTGAGTTTTTGAGTTTATAGCTGCCTAATTTTATTGGTATATCATCGAAGAAAAGTAAAGGTCTAGATGCTGACCTGGTGTTCCCCGGGTTAATTCTCATGAAGAAAGGCAATTTAAAGCTGTTTGACATCGAACTTCGTTTAGCGTACACAAGAATGCAATGCTAAAATCAAGATATTTTTCTGGAAAAGCATCTTCAATGGAAATATGAATGACGAACAAAAATATGGAAAAATGCGGTGAGCGTGGATCGAACACGCGACCTTCAGATCTTCAGTCTGACGCTCTCCCAACTGAGCTATCCCCGCCTTGATGAACTTAGGAGGGCACAAAAGTATGTTCACGATAATTTTCCGTGGATAATAGTGGTCCAGTACTCCAGTTTCCACTTTCCAGCCATGAAAGATGAAACAGCTCTAATTGATCTCTCGATCCATCATTCCCGACCTCGCGGACTTACATAGATTGACATTGGCAAACATTCTTGTGCAGAAACTTACAGCTTACAAGAATACCTAAATCCTTAATTCTCAACAGCACTAACTCTAATTCACCTGGACTTGAGCAGCTTCAGCAGCGCCCTCGCTTTGGCCTTGGCCCTGGCGCCGCACTGACTCTGAAGCAGCAGCAGTAGCTGCGTCACCACGCCGCCGCCGACTGCTTCGCTCCGTGCCGCCCGCGACTCCCTGCACACGGCTAGCAGCGCCGCCGCCGCGTGCTCGCTGCCGTCGTTGCTTGACGACATCATGAACACGTGTCTCACGAGCACCCGCGTGGCGCCCGGGGCGCGCGCCACCGCCCTGCGGCCGGCCTCCGTCTCCGTCAGCGCCTCCACGGCCGCCAGCGCGCTGGACACGGCGCCGCCGCCCTTGCCGTACGCCCACCACGACAGGTGCCTGAAGAGCGCGCCGACCACTCCGTGATGGATGGCGCTGCCACCCGCCGGCTCGGCTGCACAGACAGCCGCGATCGCGCGCACCGCGGCCTCTGAGGCGCGCGGGTCGGTGGCCGGACCGTCTTGCTGCTGCAGGAGCGGCAGTAGAGCCTGCCAGACGCGAGGCGAGGCGGCGACGATGAGCGCCAGGTCCCGCGTCGCCACGGCCGTGGCGATGGTCTCCAGGAGGCGGCACAGGCCAGCCTTTGCCCGGCCGCTGCCGCGCTCCAGGAGGCGGACGAAGGACGCCAGGTTGGCCTCCTTCTTGAGCATGTTGAGGCAGTCGAGCTGCGGCGCGGCGGCGTTCGACGGCATAAGGCTCAGTGCGCACTGCAGTGCGAGCTCCTCCGCTTTCGCGCTGCAGCCATCTGTTGATGCGACCGGGGCGGCGTGGAAGACGAGCGGCAGCAGCACGCAGAGGAACCCGAGCTGGAGCATGCACGCGCGGCCGACGTCCGACTCGGACGCCAGAGCCAAGACCTTCTCGAGCGCGGAGATCTTGGCTGTGCTGGCGGTGGCGGCATCGGACTGGAGGCAACGCTTGAGCGCGGCGAGCGACGGCTCCTCGTCCGCGCCCGACTGATCCGAGAGGCGGTGGTCGGTATTAGCGGCGGAGAGCCAGCGCTCGATGAGGTGGCGCAGTGTGCGGTTGGGCACGAGCGCGGTGGCGTCGCCAAGGGTCTGCATTGTGACGGGGCAGGTGCGGTGGCCGTCGGCGAGCCATCGCTCGATGCATTGGCGGTCGTACGTCTGCCCCGTGCAGAGCGTGACCGGGTCGGTGAAGATGTCCAGGCTGATCGGGCACCGGAACAGGTGCGGTATGCTCATCTTCTTCCTCCGCGCACACAGAGAGATCAGCAAGAATCCATGGAAGAACCGAGGTGGTCGACTCCAGACTTCAGAATGCAGCGTGCGGGGTCACACAGGGAGCTCTTATATTTAACTTGCTGCAGTGCAGGCACTCACTCCCATGCCACTCCCATCAAGAATCCATGGGGATGCACAGATGCAACGTAACACAAGACGAAACCCGTGAGGTGACCGCAGCGAGCGAGAGTCACTGCGGCTGGCCGCTATGGTTGTATGTACTTGATGCAGATGCAGATGATGGGCATAAAGCTGGTGGCCAAGCAACAAGAGTCCGAGCTGCACAACAAAGATGGAAGTGTCACTCACAGTATAATGGATATGGGCTCTCTCTCTCAGATCAGATGAAAGAGAAGGGAGAGGATGGAGGAAGGAAGAGAGCAGCAATGGTGATGGCCGCAAGATAAAGGCCGGAGCAGCCGGAGAAGTTTCTCTTTTGGTGATAGTCGTAGAAAGGGAAAGGTCGGGTGATTGGACCAGTATGCATGAGGGAGAGATAGAGGAACGGAGAAGGTTGAATACTGAAAACGTGGGGACAGTCAGAGTTGGGGACCGGTCGGAGAGCAATGAATTTACAGGTTGGAATGGCCGAATTAAGAGGCTGTATATAGCATTAAACAATGGACTGAGAGCGGCTAAACACATGTTTCAACTTCCAGTTTGCCTGGTCAATTACCATGACTGCAAGTGGCAGCTGTTTGCAATTTGCAGCTTACTAGGTTCAGACAAATTAGGAGCCAGGGCCAGCCAAATGAGATCAAGTTTTGAAAGTTTATACTGAATTGGAGTTGGGCAAAATTGCTGCTGCACTGCAAGTAATCGAGAAAATCTGTGGGTAAATGTTTTCGGTGTTACAATAGTGGAAAAAACCCTGTACTGTTTACATGTGTGCAATACTGTTTGCCAACTGTGGACTATATTCTGAAATCTCAACTATCTTGAGCCGATGAACAGTACCCTTCATTGATCAATGATTGTTCCGTTTGCAGCGGATGCATTTATCAGGAGTTATGTACGCATGCTACTACTACAATGATCTTAACTGACATTATGAGGGAGACAAGCATAATCCATTACGTAGATCCTTCCTTTTTCTTTTCGGTTAATCTGAATTAGTACAGCTAAATATTTTCCAGAGAATCCATTGTATCACTTTGTCAGCCAATGTTCCAACAGCACCAACATTTTGCGCTGCGGCTCCACGACAGAGAGAGCATCTTCCTTGCAAGACAAAGATCGCTACGTTGATTAAAGTATGATCTGCACAGTTGAAACTAATAAACTGAATCGGCTCCTCGAGCAACCCACTGAGAGTAAACAATAGCAACTCCGTAGGTGCTAACAGCAACTTATTGCGGCTATGACAGTGCAAAAGTCTTGGCTTACACTAGACTTTAAGGTAGTGTACCCAGTAATGGCCAGCACGATTGCAAGAATTAAGGGGCTGTACAGGACTACCCTAGGATCATATCAGACGGGATCTAATGAAGACACGGAATGAATAGGGCCATGAACAGAAGTATAATTGACAGGCTCTATCGGCTAGGGTTGTCCTTTTGGCGAGTAGCACGCTAGGTCGGCGGTGATCTGTTCGGCGGATGTTGCAGGGCGATGCTTGCAGCTGCAGACGTAGGCGCCATGGCCATGGGAGTCATCGATCCTTGCAGCCGTTGGAGAGATGCACGGTGGCAGGCTGCTGAGTGATCCGGTGCACGGGCCAGCTAGCCCTTTTAGGGATGCCGCCGCGATTTTGTTAAACCTCTCAAAACTCGATAGTTCCCATTTCTTGCAACCAATCTCTTGTCAATCTTTGAGGAGATAAAAAAGAGAGAAATTCTAGACGACTAGAATACCCCCTTCAGTATATTGCTGTACTTGTTACTCTTAATTATGTTTTGTAGAAATCCTAGACAATTCGAACTACCCGGAAGCTTACAAGTCGTGGATTTGTAGTTGGCTTTGTTTTTAGTCTTTTACATGGTATCTCCAACGGGGATTTTTGTTCCCCAAGGAATTTGAACGACGGGGTAAATTTGTATTTTCATCTACACCTCGGTTATCGATATACATTATTTTACCTTCCTTAGTGCTAATGACTAGCTTTCCCGATTGTATAGCTTGTTTGCCATATAGGGTTATATCACTTGGTTGCATTTTGGAGAAAATTGATCTACCTTAATTTCCCTAAAATCAACGAAAAAGATAAAATAATCGTAGTTGGCTATTCACTATCTCTAGTCAACGATGGATGATCCTTCCTCAAATCCTATGTGGCGAATGTTAGTATCTTAAACGTCCGAAAAAGATAAAATTGATCCATTTTAAACGTAAGGTATGTTAGTGGTAATGTCCGAAATCAGGCCAAACCTATCTTTTTTTTGCTACCTGTCAAAGTTCGTATCTGAAATTGGTCAAAGATCAGCAAATTTGCCCTTGTTCTGTAGATTCGTGAACTAGCCGAAATGCTCTGACGACTTAATTACCGTGAACATACGTGCTTGACTTCTCCAATCGGTTTACTTCCAACCCACAAAATTTTGCTGGATTTGGCGAGTGCGTTCATACTTTTCAATTATTTCCGCGTTAAGATAGCAGTCGACCCATCATATCAGCGTGCAGAAACAGAAAAAAATTACGCGTAGTGTGAGGTAAACCCAATTGTCAAAAGCTCTTATTTTGGACCCTAGCGAGTTAGGTAACTAACTTGTTCGTTACTGGAACCACACCGAAAAAGGCAAAAGACTAAGAGTGCGTGAACATAATCAAGTGCTTACTTGAGTTCATGCGACCGCCAACATGTAGCAGTGAGCGTTGAAAGCAACAGTTTCAAAGCATGTTCTGGAACTACAGGATGGAAATGTCCAAGTGGGATTTTCTTCTGGGATATATCGATCGAACAAGCACCAAGCCAGCAGCGTTAAACTGTTCAGAGACTGCTTGGGGGCTGTAATTTTCCGGTGGAGATTTTCTGACTTGCTCAACTCTGACTTGGGGTCATTGACAGGTGGATTCCACATCCGACGGGCTCCATATTTCAGTGACTTAAAGTCAAGAAAAAGTCAGAAACAACAAGTCAGAGAATCCATGCCGGAAATTTTTGGGCTAGATCGACACGCCATCGTTGGAACGTTCCAGAGAATAGTAATACTACCTCCGGTCCCTTTTTAAGTGTTGGACAAATTTGACGTATCAAATACAATTTTTTATGGTTTAGAGGTAGTACTATTTATTGTTATGGTTTTGGCTCGATTTTTTGTTAGTAAAATGAGCAACTCAATACATAAATTATTTACCCCCATTTTAAAAAATACTCCATATTTGTTATTACAAATTTAAAATATTGTTCGAGGAAAGAACTACTGTTGTCTGGATCTATAAATTTAGACCATACATAGAATCTTAAACGTGACGCCTATCCGTTCCTATTTCTTAAGGATAAAGTTAGGCCATTTAGCAGGAGTGCCCGATGCACGTGTGATGTTGGGTCACTTGGGTTTTCTTGTCTAAGTTTACTAATGAATTCGGCCGATCAGTGATCGACGCATGCATGCATCTTCTAGATCGGAGCTCTCTCGTGATGAAACATCCCTTTCTACTACCGAGAGCTTTGTTGACCGGTTTCTTTCGATCGAGTCGATAACAAATGATGCCAAGGTAAGAGTGTCGTGCTTCGAGAAGCTCTGAAGAATGTGAGACGTTGACTTACTTTGAAGGGACGGCGGATCAGTCGATCAAACTTTACCTAAGGTTTTGTTATTACGAGCACGTTTTTCCTGAAGGTAATAGGAGTGTTTTATTCATGGTTTCTGCGCCAACGAGGTCGCGGAATGCACACAATCATGAGTTCGTTGGAAAAGTTAATGGAGACAACAAAACGGCCCCAAAAATGCACGACCTCTTGCCCCATACCCCACCATACAGAAACAAAATTCATAGTTAAAATAATATAGATAGTGCAACAAAAATGTTGTGTACTTCATCCAGCACAGAAGATACTGTACTATAATAATAATGAAAATTTTATTGCAAAAATTCAAAAAAGAAATATTGCACACCATCGTGGATCCATTAAGTCGAAAACATTTCAACACAAAAATGGTGATTATTACATGTTGCCGTGCACGTAAATCTTGATGATAAACTAAAATGAATTTGCACATGTATGCAACATGAATTGCTAAAATTTTAATAAGCAAGATATAGTGTCTACATTGAGGTGTGAAGTGTAATGATATAGAAACAAAACCCATAGTTGTAATGATATAGAGATGGTGCAACAAAAATGTTGTGTACTTCATGCAAGACCGAGGATACTGCCCTATAATAATGAAATTTTTATTTCATGTCATTGAAGATAAACTATTTTGAAAACCTTTCAACACGAAACGGCTTTGCCGCAATAATATAATAAACTACGAGATCATGATGGTCCGTGTTGCCGCGCACATAAACTTTGATGATAGACTAAAAGGAATTTACACATGTATGCAACATGAATTACTAAAAATGTAATAAGCAGGATATAATGCCTACATTGATGTACCCGGTGAAGTGTATCTGAAGTAAAATTAGACCGAGAAAATCACATAAATGTTTATTTTTCTCTATAGTTGCCTCTTTTGTATACATGTATTGTTTTCTGAGTGGAAATGTATGCCTTCAAAGAAAAGAAAAACAGAATTCCGCTGACTTGCCTCCCCTCACAAAATACCAAGAGTCAGCCCCGATATCAGCTCCACTTTCACTGCAACCTAATCTATAGGAGATGATAAGTTCATTAACATGTACATCAAATAAGGAAGTAGTGTACACAATACATGTTGAAAGTTACATAAGGTCTAACTTTGAGATAATATATTACCTTGCGTCCTGAAAGGTATATATACTAAATCAACAAAGAAAATATATAGAAGAACACAACCTCACATTGCTTCTCGCCTCGGACTGCACTGTATGATTCAGCATCACTGCGCCTCGCCGTGCTGACACGAACCGATTCCTTATTAACACAACTTGATTTTTGTACAAAATATGTATGGCGATGTACTATGTGATAGCAATTGCGATACAACTTGATCGCCGAGACATCCGATAGACAATAGGTAATTCTCACATTGATCGGCCAAAAATTGGTGTGCCTTTATGTGATTCCTACCTACCAATCCCACAAGCTGAAAACATGCGTACATCAGGACCTGTCTTCTTCAATGAATGGGTTTACAATGATTGCTAGTATGTCCACACTCCATGCAATGCCAGTGCAGACAAGAATTCAGCAATAAGTATGACCACCCTATATATTTTTAAATTACTATAATCTATAATGCACAGTGATGTGATCTATAATGCACATGTCGAAATAATGCATTGATAATATTGACATGTGTTCATTTATTGTTAAAAAAAATTGGTTGCAAATATTTCATTTCATGTAGCTAAAATCCCTAATCTATAGCCCACCTCCAATATGCTAAATATCACAAATATTACATATCACCCAGTGCCTCAAAAGAAATAATCAACGAACGGGACAGAGTTACACTCGTTGATGCAACAACAGGGGACAAATCTAAAAAAAATGAAATGTAATTAGGATTAGAATAGGGTTTTGATGGACCAATATACATTGTGGCGTATGAAGACTACATGCCAAGAATCACCACCCGCTCGAAAAGAGAAACAAATTCTTTGGGTAGGTGACTACATCATCACAAGGTGTCCCACTCCAGACTCATGTACTTCAATTAGTCAATAGGTGGACAATTTCACCGAAAAAGCGCAGTTTTAAAATATATCATGTCACATCTACATTTATAATACAAAAGATGCATCACCAAATAGAGTATGCTACAACGATGAATTGCACACTCCTACAACAACACAATATAAGTACAACCAAGATTGGAGGCTACTACAACATACATGATATATTCTAGATCTAGAGATAATTTTGAACTCAAACAACAAAGCGCGATGTTGCAACATTTTTTTGTCCATGAGAACATCCAACTAAGGAAAGACGTAAATATATAATTTATAAGAGAAAGGATCAACACAATATACAAACAAATAGTTGTGAGAGGTGTTTGTTAGTTGGGAAATCAATTCAGCTGAAGGGAATATGCCCTAGAGGCACTTAATAAACATAGTTTATTGGTTATATTCTAATTACTTATTATATGTTTTAAAACCATGCTATAAATGTATTAAGCAGAAACATTAATACACGTGTGGTAGATAAACAACCAGATCCGTAGTAGCCTCTACTAAGACTATTTTCATTGCGCGATTGATGATCGAGGTTTCCCGATCATGATACATGGCGTCTATCGGCAATGGAGTCATATCGTTAGGTGGAACGATGTGATGGACTTACCCATAATTTGTAGGACATAGTCATTACGCCTTCGACCGTGAGATCAACTCTTATTGTTACTCCTCGAAGATACTTTGATCGCACCAAACGTCATATCTTATATAGTGTGACAATCATAGGTGATACTTTTGGGTATCGGAAGGGATTAGTTGAGACGAGGGGTCAAGAGCGGGATTTGTCAGTCCGTATAGCCGGATAGATAGTTTAGGGCCCACTCGGTGAGATTATGTCAAATGAGTTTGCAAACATGTGACTAGGTCACCAGTTGACATAATATCATAGACGAGTAGAAGATAGTGGTGTCGGTAACGAGATCATGCTAGGTATGGAGATATCTGAGAGTGATGCTCGGACAAGCTAAGTATCGTTATGACAAAAGGTTTAAGACTCGACGTCCGGGTTTGATAGATGAAAGTCATTCGTTATATCACAGGGGTTAATTCATGGGGGTCCAGGCCTACAAGTTAGTCATTGATCGGAGAGGAGTCTCGATCGTACCTGTTATTATATCAAACCGCTAGGGTAACACACTTAAGGGGTTTCGACAAGACAACCGAAAAGGAAAGAGATCACCGGGAACGTCACAGGAATGGTCCGATGGAGATCGGGCAGCGACGAAATAGTTTTCGGAGCTAGAATAAATTATATATAATATGTTTGATATTAATTAGTGTAATTAATGTTTAAATATGATTTTATATATTTATTTTCAAATTCATTTAGGCTGATTTCCCTAAACGGGCCTTTTGGTGGAAAGAAGGCCTAGGGGGGGGGGGGACCCTCAAGGGAATTCGGTGGGGGGGGGGGGGGGGCTTGGCCGGCTTAGGTGGGCCAAATGGGACCCACCTAGGGCCGGCGCATCAAGGCTAGCCGCACCAGGCAATGGGGGATAGTCCCACATTGCCTGGCTGGCAAGGTTGGCTCCCCCCGGGAGCCTATATAAAGAAGGGCACCCCTGGCCTTTTAATTGACCAATTAATTTCTCTTATTTCTCCTTGATTTTGTGATTCCCTTTGTCGGAGTTGCGTCGAGGAGGATGAGGGGATCTCTCCATAGCCCGCTGCCGCGCTGCTGGTGTTCCGGTCCAAGTCTTCCGCTGCTCGTCCTGGACTGGAGCTTCGGAGGTCGTCATCTGCACCGTATGTGTGTAACGCCATGCGAGGTGTTGCGCTAGCGGTGCTCAGAGGCCTACTTCCTCCACCTGACCTCGAGGTCATCTTCGTCGTCTTCGTCGCGCCGAGTTCTTCGCGACCTAGAGGTCGGCTACGTCGTCTTCGTTGTCAACGCTTGTGTGGGAGCGTAATCCCCGTTTTTCGGTCTACAAGGGTATGTATTCCGATCTCCGACGTACTTCTATATCTGCATAGTGTAGATCTTGGCTAGTTTAAGGATATCGCCGATAGGAATTTTTTTGTTTTCTACCTGCGATCCCCTTCAGTGGTATCAGAGCCGATCTATCGTAGATATAGTTGTACGTTGTTGGAACCCGTGTTCTTCACGGGGGCACCGTTCCTGTTATTTGCTACCCTCTTGCGTGCACTTGTGATTCCGGCAGTATTGAGTTGATGAAGCGGACCAGACCGACTTTATGCGTACACTTACGCGAGACTGGTTCCACTACTGACATTCGGCTTTTACCGTATCTGTGACTGGCGGGTGTCTGTCTCTCTCTATTTAGCTAGCTTTGCATTTTCAATGGAGGGCCCGAAAGGGATGCTTAAACATGCAATTATTGGATCGTTGTTGTGGTCACAAGTTCGTAGGTATGAAGCGGTTCTATTTACGACAACCCCAAGCCATGTAAAATATGCAAAAGATAAAATAGAACGTGTCTAACTTTATTTTGCAGGGGCAATGTGATATGGTCAAGGTAGATTTATTAAACTGTTTATGAACTGTGGGCGCCAAGAAGATCATGGCACATGACCATATCATGTCGCATTACATTTGATGTTATTGTGTGCATCTTATATTGTGAGATTATATATTATAATATATTAGTTACACAGCGGCAGAAATATAAGTTGATCCCTTCAAAATATCACTAGTGTTCTTCCTTAGACGTGCACCACCAAGAAAGTTCTATGTTATGAGGCAGGCTGTGACGATCGGGTGTCAGACATATCGTCGTTCACATACAGTGGGTGTAAGCCATGTTGCATGCACATTCGTTGAAGGTTATTGTGGCGAGCCTAATATATGCAGATATGACCTCGGAACACGGAGGGTGAAAGTTCAAGCATGAGTCACAAAGTTGTTGTGATCGACAATTCGTTGTCCACCCTTGAAGTTGTGTTGCCGGCTCTGACGATGAGGGGTTGTGCAATGGATGGGGGTAGTGTAATCGCTAAAACGACCAGGAGGGATGTTCGTTCGAGTGGGAGTTCTGATAGTTATTTTTTAAAATACTAGAACTCAGTATATAATGAACAAAGTCATGTTTTGCAAAACCTTTGTAGATATTGACCATTGTGATAACTTATTAAAATTAGGCGCAATCATACGATTGAGAAACTTAAAAGATTGGGTCCAAACTTTATAGTTTTATACTTTAGCTTGAGGATAGTCCTTGTTTGAACCATTAACTCTTTGTGATACAATACCTGCTAGGAGATAAACCCGGAGATTCCGCTAACAAAAGGATAATTTGGATTATTAAGTTTTTGTGCAGACGATATCATCATAATCCAGTGTATGCTATGATATCTGCCATAGAGAACTAAAGGTGGGTACGAGTTTTTAGATCGCGAACATATGAGATGATCGCTAAACTCGGGATACCCCTAAAGTTGGGTTGATGAAGATTATCAGTACGTTGACTGTTCTTCATCTCAACCAGGATGGAAGAGAATACACACATTGAAGGAGCACGTGGCCGTCATACTTGATGACACCAGTCATACTTGATGACATTGGTCATACTTGATGACATATGGTCATACTTGATGAATATTGAGATGTCTCGCTCAGCTCGATCACTGGATGACAGACCTCGTTGCCAAGTGCAAATGCTTTGTCATAGACTATGTCATGCAAGGAGAATCGTTCACATTCATAGTTCTTGATTACGTTGGAAGTATCAAGAAGATGAAACAGACCGCCGGAAGTCATTAATGATGATGGTGTTTATATGATATATACGTTATGAATGTTTAACCTAAACAAGTACTCGCAGTAGTGACTAAGTTTTTGATACTAGTCATGTTTTATGAAAACCAGATTTACTACTTAAGTAGCTTTGAAGGATGAGGTGACATTGCGTGTTGATAAATGGCAGACAAATCATTGTGATGGCCATAGACACTCTCCCTTTAGATCTACCATTGATTATATTCTTTATGATCGTCTGTTAGTATGATCGTTATAAGTATGTCTCCTCTAGCGAGACAATTGTTCATATTTATTAGTGACAAATTCGTTGTCCTATATTTATGAAGTAATGATCATATGTCGATTTGAATTTAGATGGTAGAAGCTCCCACATTCATAATATTAATGCCAGAGGATACAAACTTAATAAAGACACCACATATGTGTGGCACTGCCGTTTAATTCATGTCAATGTTATAGTCAATGATAGCTCCATAACGGATGGATCTACAAGTCCATAGATTTGATCTTTTGACACTTACAAGATAACTAAGACACCGATTCAGAAAACGGGCATATAACTTATTGATAGTCATGCATATAGATGTATGTGGATCAATGAAGTAATTGACGGGTAGCGGAGACCTTTATTTTGTAAACTTCACTAAACGTTTGAGTATAACTTGTTGAGAATCGTGCATATGGGTGTATGTGAATAAATGAAGTATTTTAACGTGTAGTGGAAGTTTTTATTTCATAGACTTCATGAATATTCCGAGTAGATATATGGATATCCACTCAGGGAATGTTAGTCTGGAAATTTTGATTCGATCAAACAAGTTCAGAATGAACTAGGAAATAAATTTAACAAGAAAATCAAATTCCTGCGATACAGATCGAGGAAATAAAGATTTGAGTTATAATGTTGGCATATCATTGGAAGACTTGTGAGAAGAGTTCCACAAATTACGTCGCATGGAACACCATAGTGTTATGGTATGTTAGGACGTCGTAATCGCACCCTATCGGATAGTGTGTGCTAAATAAATCTCTTATCGAATTATTGTGATCATTAGAGTCATATGGTAGAAACGTAAAATTCACATTAGATAATAGGGAAACCATTTGAATCCATGGAGACAATACCATATTAGTGATGGCATGGTTTTGAGTCTAGATTGTCGTTTCAGTAATTTAGTGTTTCAATGTGATCAATCCTAAAATGGATTAATCTTTGTAGTGTACCGTACCTAAAGAGTTAGTTGGGTACATGTCTCACGACATAGGCAAAATCGTTGCCGGGATATACCTTGCGAAAGAAATAGTTTGTTATCCAAGGGTATAAGTGAGAAAGAAAGTAGAGCAAGACGAAGTTGATGAACTTCCTCTCCAGACATCAGAGTGGCGCAACCGAAAGTGTTTTCGTTGTCATGCTCCACAGCTTGAAAGAAGACGATGATACAAGATCATGATGCTCTGAGCTCATACTAAGAATGTAGGCGTACGAGGTTGTGTTCCACACTATGTGTTACGACAATCTTGTTATGAAGGTCATGTTAATGGAATATGACAGACCTACGAACTACGAAGAAGAGATGGTAGACCTAAGTCCGAGAAATGGCTATGAATCATAGATGATCCGAAATAAAATCCATGTACAATTACCAGGTAAATGACTTGGGAGATCTTCTTGATGGCATCTAGGATGTTAACAAAATATGGAATTTTATGAGAGAATAGATACTGATAAGGATCGATTTGTCGTAAAACAGTTCCGACAGATTCAAAAGTTGACCACAACGAGATTTTGTCTCAAGTGGCGAAGCCTAAATCTATTCTGGGTCGTTTAGCATTTACTATAATTTTGAATGAGAAATTGATAGATTGATAAGGAAACCATGTTTCTTAATAGTGTGATTAAGAAAGAGTTGTAATCAGTACAATAATGGTTTGGTGATCTTGAGGATGCTAAACATGTATGCAAACTTCCGTTGTCAATTCATGCGCTGAAGCAAGCATATCGGAGCTGAAATCTTCACTTTGATGATGTGATCAAATGATTTATGAGTTGTCCAAAATAGTTGAAGAAACTTGCATTTGCAAAGAAGTGAGTGGGAGCAAAGTAGCTTTTTTTGATCTTATATGCGGAAGGCATATTTGAGTGGGAGCTAAGTAGCTTTCCTTGATCTTATATGCGGAAGACATATTTGAGTGGGAGTTAGATGTCATTCATTATTTTGTATGTAACGGCATATTGAATGACACAGATCCTTTGGTAGAGTGTAAAGGATTATTTAAGTGATTAAATTTTCTATGAACGAAGTTAGGAGTGATTAGGCATCCAATTTATAATTGTATAGATCAAAAGGGCTTAATGATATTATGTCGGAATATTTCCTAGGTTAAGATTCTGAAGCGTATCAGAATAGAACAAGCAAAGAAAATGGTTCTTACTTGTATGACTAGGTGAAATATTAAGTTTATCTTGGCATTTTCAGTGATAGCAAATGATGTTCGACATTCTCTATGTATCAGACATAGATTCTATCAGACTGAAAGCTCGACTTGGTGTGACCCAAGTTCTTGGTTGAAGAACTAGTTCTAGAGTGATCCTTGTGTGGATCAATGAACAAACGTTAAGTATATTATTCAGTATCTGTGAGAACTGACGATGCAAGTTCTGACACTGACCCGTACGACTATAAATCTCATATAGGGTAAGAGTGGAAAGACTAACTTGTCGTAAAACGGTTACGAGGATGCAAGTTGTGACACTGACCCGTACGACTATAAATCTCATATAGGATATGTCCTTTGTTTTGAAGATAGACATGGTTAGCTTGCGAAGTCGCATATGAATACACTGTTGCATAATCTACGGAGGTATAGAAATATATGGCAACTTCAGAAATAGCAAGTGTGATTGGACTATCTGACTCCATCCACTAGAATATATTTCACCGTCATCGTAAGATACAGGATGATGTCAAACTAGGTGACATCGAAGTGTTGCAAAGCACATATAGGTCTCAATGTGTGAGATCTGTTGACTGTATTCCTCTTTCACGAGACGAGCAGGCACCTATATGCTATGGGTGTTGAGATTTTACCAAGTTATAAACTAGATTAAGTGTTACTCTAGTGCAAGTGGGAGACTGAAGGGAATATGCCCTAGAGACACTTAATAAACATAGTTTATTTGTCATATCCCAATTGTTCATTATAGGTTTAATACCATACTATAACTGTAGTAAGCAGAAACATTAATACAAGTGTGGTAGATAAACAACCAGATCCCTAGTAGTCTCTACTAAGACTAGTTTCGTTGCGCGATAGATGATCGAGGTTTTCCGATCATGGGGCATGGCGCCAGTCGGCAATGAAGTCATGTCGTTGGGTGGAACGATGTGATGGACTTACCCATAATTTGTAGGACGTAGTCATTACGCCTTCGACCGTGAGATCAACTCTTATTGTTATTCCTGAAAGATACTTTGATCGAATCAAACGTCATATCTTATATAGTGTGACAATGATAGGTGATACTTTTGGGTATGAAGGGAATAGTTGAGACGAGGGGTCAAAAGCGGGATTTATCAGTCTGTATAGCCGGATAGATACTCTAGGGCCCACTCTGTTAGATTATGTCAAATGAGTTTGCAAACATGTGACTAGGTCACCAGCTGACATAATATCATACACGAGTAGAAGATAGTGTTGTCGGTAACGAGATCATGCTAGGTATGGAGATATCTGAGAATGATGCTCGTACACGCTAAGTATCTCTATGACAAAAGGTTTAAGACTCGACGTCCAGATTTGATAGATGAAAGTAATTCGTTATATCACAAGGGATTAATTCATGGGGTCCAGGCCTAAGAGTTAGTCATTGATCGGAGATCATGTCTAATGAGCTTGCAAGCATGTGACTAGGTCACGGAGACATGAGATCATAGACGAGTAGACGACAGCGTTTGTCGGTAACGAGGTCGAGATTAGGTATGGAGATATCTATGGAACGACACTCGGACGCGCTAAGTATCGCTATGGCAAAAGGTTTAAGACGTTGCGTTTAGGTTTGATAGATGAAAGTCATTCGTTATATCACAGGGATTAATTAATGGGGTCCAGGCCTACGAGTTAGTCGTTGATCATAGAGGAGTCTTGGTCATACCTGTTATTATATCGAACCGCTAGGGTAACACACTTAAGGGGTTTTGATAAGACAACCGGAAAGGAAAGAGATCACCGGGAACGTCCCGGGAATGGTCTGATGGAGATCGGGCTGCGACGAAATAGTTTTCGGAGCTAAAATAAATTATATATAATATGTTTGATATTAATTAGTGTAATGAATGTTTAAATATGATTTTATATATTTATTTTCGAATTTATTTAGGATGATTTCCCTAAATGACCCTTCTGGTGGAAAGAAGTCCCATAGGAGGGGGGGGGGGGGCTCAAGGGAATTCGGTGGGGGGGGCTTGGCCAGCTTAGGTGGGCCAAATGGGGCCCACCTAGGGCCGGCGCATCAAGGCTAGCCGCACCAGGCAATGGGGGATAGTCCCACATTGCCTGGCTGGCAAGGTTGGCTCCCCCCGGGAGCCTATATAAAGAAGGGCACCATTGGCCTTTTAATTGACCAATTAATTCTCTTATTTCTCCTCGATTTCGTGATTCCCTTTGTCGGAGTTGCACCGAGGAGGATGAGGGGATCTCTCCACGATAGCCCGCTACCGCGCTGCTGTGTTTTCGATCCAAGTCTTCCACTGCTTGTCCTGGACTGTAGCTTCAGAGGTCGTCTTCTGCACCGTATGTGTGTAACGCCCTGCGAGGTGCTGCGCTAGCGGTGCTCGGAGGACTACTTCCTCCACCCAACCTCGAGGTCATCTTCGTCGTCTTCGTCACGTCGAGTTCTTCGACCTAGAGGTTGGCTACGTCGTCTTCGTCGTCAACGCTTGTGGGGGAGCGTAATCTCCGTTTTTCGGTCTAGAAGGGTATGTATTCCGATCTCCACCGTACTTCTATATCTGCATAGTGTAGATCTTGGCTAGTTTAAGGATATCGCCGATAGGAAATTTTTTGGTTTCTGCCTGCGATCCCCTTCATCAGCTTCAACCCACAAATGGAAACATATTTTAAGCCCTAGGTTTATGTCGAATGTCGAATATGTCGTTTCATCAATTGTACATGTCGTCCAACACTAGGGAACATCAGTGAAATGTAGTCATCACTCTTGAGTTCATCGGTATGATCGTACGCTGAGGCACACTAAGCCATGTGGTACTGATCGATGAGGTGAGCACTCAGCAAGGAGGATCTTCAATAGTGGCCATACGAGGAGATGACGATGAACGTTGTGTGTTGGAGGGGGGGGGGGGGGGGGGGGGGTGTACTGCTAAAAATAAGGTTTTTTAGGGGTAGGGTGCAAGGGAGTTTCCTTTTTGTGTCAGATGAATGTGTTTATGTCTATGTTTTTGAATGCATCTTTTATATTCCCTGGTCATTTTTTGTATCAAACTATTAATGCTTATTTGCGGGACATATTCTCTATTGATGTCCCAATTGTATGTTTTACTAGTTGTTGTGACACAACACAAATTTATATGTTGAAATGTTGCATGTTGTGGTGCCTCATGTTTTATGTTGTAATGCCTCATGTTACACGTTGTACTACTTCTATCAGACGGTGGGGAGTTGTTTGCTCCGTTGATATTTGAGGCATCTAACCTGAATTGGATTAGAGTAGACATTGTTGTCCACATTTTGGTTGTTGGCGATATAGACGAGCCACTAGAGACAAGAAGGGTATCCAACTGCAAAGATGTCAATTCAGGGTCGCCAACAAATTGCATGAGTCGACATAAAACTGCATGAAGGTCCCGATTCAACATGCTGGCTATTGAAAATTCAAGTTAAAGAATCCCAACCGTGAGTATGCGAAATTCATTGTCCATACTTCGTACAATGTTGATAAATGGATGTCAGAAATTTTACGCAATCATTAGAGATGTGAGTGAGCCCTTTATCGCAGAGCATGCTCTTTCCTTTCTCATAGTGTAGTTGTGACTTATTTTGAATACATCGTCCCACTTGCAAACGGTTGTAATACAGTTCTTGTGGAATTAGATTTTTTTCATAGTTGTGCGTAGAATTATGTGGGACGACTGAGAAGGGGAACTCATGCAATGTCCAAGGAAGACGAATGAGGAACATCGAGTCTTTATGTTCTTGCATCTAAGCTATTACCATACATTTTATCAAGTTTCTTAATTAAGAAAAGAGGTGGGGGATGTGGCGATCCTGACAAGGGCTAGGGCGATAAATCATGAATGCTGGTGCGTGCGTGCCTATGTGATCAAAGACTTAGATTCAAAGTGCATGTCCGTTAATGAGCATAGTTTTATGGAGCTCCTTTACTTCTGGTGCACATGGAATTATTTCTAAACGTTGCATCGTACAAATAATATGTTCATTTGAAGGGATTATGATGATTTATTAACTCGAAAATAATTAAAATTAGAAAATTCAGTTTGAAAGCATAAAGAGGTAACTGAGACTACCATCATCTAAACGCCTCAAATTTTAAATTCTCGGAAAGAATACATGATACAATTGCAATGTCGTTTCAAACGACATTCGCCAACCCACATGACCATACTTTAGACTCGTTGGTAGGGTCGTTCCAATAGTTTTGTAAAGCCGGGGCGATTTAAATAAATATAATTACACTGATTAAAATTTCTTAGCTCTTTTCACCATTTTATAGTTTTATCCAATATATGTTGTATACTTAGTTAACATTATTAACTAAGTAATATAATTTTAATTGATTTCCATTATATAGTTGTAATGTATATCATTGAAATATATCTTAGTTAGGTAAAATAAAAACTGTGTGATATTATTCTTAACAAAATACAAATTCATCTTAAATGTGAAAACTAATAAGAATAAAAAAACACACGACTCCTTATTGTTCTTACAATTGATGAATTATATATATCGTATATGTATATTATTGTGTGGTTGTTATCCTCTATTTTAGTATTATGAAATAGTTTGAAAGAGATTTCAATGCATAGAACCTAGAAAAAATCTACAGAGGTGTGTAGCTTATGGTGTAAGAAAATATATAGAAATTTGTAGAATATAAATTGAACAGTTGACAAGATTTTTTTGCTTGGTAAAATGTGACTTACAACTTACCGGGACGGTTAATATTGCTGATGGTTTATACTTGTTATACGTAAGTAAAATTGCTTATAGTACTTGTCGTGGAGACAACCAAGATAAATTTACCGTCTCTGACTTAATTTGTTTGTTTATGTGTAATATTATATTACTCCGTTGTACTAGTGCCATTTTTAATATAAACTATGGTCGATAGTATGCTATTTATAAATTGTGAGTAGTCTCTTATCCTACTATACATAAAGGAGCGCAGGATTCGCACGTCCTCGGCGGCCGGGCTACTGTTCATCCGATTTTAAGCCAATCGGGCGACGTCACGTGCCCCCCCTAATCCGTCCCGACCGTTACAGATCTAACGGCTCACAACAATCACTATGGCTGTTTTACAGAAAAACCACTGGAAAAAGCATAAATATGTCCCGCAGTCCACTATTTTGCATGGCGAGGGACGTGACTGCAATTTCTGGGAAACCCACATGCTTTTCTGCAAAATTACCACACTCCCCCTCTCCTCCCTCTCTCCCGCACCTCCGACGTCGCCACCGCCGGTCCACGCATCCCCTCTCAAATCGACGGCCATGCCGAGTGCGCCGCCGCTCCATCTGAAGGGGATCGTGTGCAGAAAACAAAAAAATTCCTAGCAACGATATCCTTAAACTAGCCAAGATCTACACTATGGAGATATAGTAGTACGGCGAAGATCGGAATACATACCCTCGTAGACCGAATAGCGGGAATTACGCTCCCGCACAAGCGTTGACGATGAAGACGCCGTAGCCGACCTCTAGGTCGCGGAGAACTCGACGCGACGAAGACGACGAAGATGACCTCAAGGTCAGGTGGAGGAAGTAGGCCTCCGAGTACCGCTAGCGCAGCACCTTGCAGGGCGTCACACACATACGGTGGAGACGACGGCCTCCGAAGCTCCAGTCCAGGACGAGCAGCGGAAGACTTGGACCGAAACACCAGCAGCGCGGCAGCGGGCTATGGTGGAAGAGATCCCCCTGTCAACTCGGCGCAACTCCGACAAATGGAATCACGAGATCGAGAGAGAATTGGGGAGTTAATTGGTTAATTAAAAAGCCAGGGGTGCCCCTTCTTATATAGTCTCCCATGGGGAGCCAACCTTGCCAGCCAGGCAATGTGGGACTATCCCACAGCCTGATTCGGCCAAGGATTGTGCACCGGCCCTAGGTGGGCCCCATTTGGCCCACCTAGGCCGGCCAAGCCCCCCCACCAATTTCCCTTGAAGGTTCCCCCCCATGGGCCTTCTTTCCACCAGAAGGCCCATTTAGGGAAATCAGACTAAATAAATTCGAAAATAAATATATAAAGGGTTATTTATCAGGTTGCCCTCAGTTGTGGCATAGACCTCAGTTTTGCCCCTAGTAGCAAATCGTGCTCAATTTTGCCCCTACTTCGTGCACAAGGATTCATTCCGTCACTCCAGCCGTCTCCGTTAGACTTACTTACATGTGGGACCCGGAAGACAACCGTTTTTTTGACATTCAGAAGACAACCGTTGGTTGTGGGACCCAGAAGAGTACCATTGGCGCGTCTTGTGGGACCCAGTCGTTGACCGTTCGCTGGCGGCGGCGTGTGCTGTAAAAGCGGCGGAGCGCGTCCCCGGAGCTCGCAGCGGTGAGCACGAATCAGTCAGGGCGTTTGGAATTGGAGGCGGGCACGCACTAAGGTTGTCGGCGACTCCTCTTGGTAGTAAGCAGCAGGGCGCGGGCAACCGATTGCGCGGTGTCGACGGGGAGCGCCGCCGACGGGAAGATCGACGTGGACGGCGCGGCCGTCTGCTACAACTAAAGGGGCCGTGCGCGTAGGATCTGAGATCCCCTACGGCTCCGTCCGGTCGAGAATCGAGGTCGATGTCTACCTCTAGCTCTCGCGCGACATCGCGGATCGAGATTCCGGCGCGCATGGAGATGCCGATCTTCCTCTGTCCGCGGTGTCAGGCGGACGTTGTTCGGAGGATTTCGCAGACAAAGAAGAACAGTAATCGGCCGTTCTTCGTGTGCAAGGCTAATGGGGTAAGAATCAGAGCAATTTCACAAATTTAGTGCATTTAGAATGGGGTGAATCGGAGCAATTTTACTAAATTGATCTGTTTGACATTATTGTAGATAACTTGTTTCTTTCTTTGGGTCGATGCTCTGGCCAAGAAGCTGACGGATGAACTGCTAGGCGAGCATGAACAATGGTTGCCCATCATGCCACAGAGGGCAGCGGCCGGAGAGCGAGCTCCGGGAGAAGATACGGAGGGTGGAGCACGCATTGATGATGTTGAGCTTAGGAGGTTGAACCAGAAGATTAAGAAGCTCGAAGAACAAACACAGATTCCGCTTTGCAATTACATTTGGTCATTTGTAGGTGTGCTAATCACACTAGGTGAAATATTCAAATTGTATGGAAAGGCATGAATTTGGGGGAAATTTGTAAGTTTGAAATTGTATGAGAAGTTTGAAATTCAGATCATTTATGAATGCAATTTAGCTCTGAAACATACTGATAATCTTTAAAAGACAAAATCGGATTCCTTTAAAAATGTGTGAATGCACTAATGGGCCAACTACACCAATTAGGCCCATTCGTAGTGGCCAAATGGGATTCTCTTTAAAAAAAGGTGAGAAGGGTCCAAAATGAACAAAAAATGGTGCGGCTGGGACTCGAACCCAGGACTGCGCTGTATTGTTGTCAATTTGGTCGCGCTGGTAACCAGGAGGAGAATGAGGAGATGTTGGTACATGGAGTGAAAGAAGGTAACTATAGTTACTGCATGACTTTGTTTATAAATTTGAAAATGCATTTTTGTACTGATTTTGTTTGTGACGTTGCTTAACCAGTTATGTAGTTATATCTTTGGGCACACATAAATTTGACGAATTTTTTTGCACTGATCTTTTTTCACGATCCTGAACCACTTGTGGATGACTTGGTTAAAAAATATAAACACACATTACATATAGAGTAACCCTTACATATATTAGCACGTAGTGGCATATATATATAACCACATTACATATTAGCACAGAGGGGCATATATACCCACATTACATATATTAAAAAAACCCTAAACCCTAACTGTCGGCGCCGGTTCACACTCATCGGAGGGCGCCCTTCTGTCTGCCGGCCAGCCGCCATTGCCTACTCCTTCACTCCGCCAGCCTCGTTGCCGTCCACTCCGCCGCCCTGTCCGCCCTCTCGCGTTCGTCAAGGGCCCGGGCATTGGCCTCCCGCATCTCGGATAGCTCCCTTTCCCGGGACTTCCTTATGCGGCGCCGCAGCCTCTTCTCCTCCATCTTCTCCTCCCTCTTCTCCTTCTTCTCCAAGGCGGCGTGGAGGTTCTCGGTCTCCTTGTTGGAGCGCTGGGTGATCCTCGCGACCTCGTCGGGGTCGGGGTTGTGGACGAAGTGTCCGTCGCGACCGTGCGACCTTTTCGGAGGTTTGTCGTCCTCGCTCACCATCTCCTCCGTCGCCTCCCACCACCGGCGAGGGGCTGGGTGGTTGTCCTCGTCGCTGAGGGGCTCGGGGCTCGACGGGAGAGAGTAGGTCGACATGGTGGAGGGAGGATGAGGCAAAGGGGCTGGAGAAGGATGAGAAGAAGGGAAGATGGCTGGGGCAATACTTAAAGACTCGATGAGTGTGAAATAAATGGGGTAGATGAAGAAGGAAGAGGCGCAAATGGTGTGAAAGTGTAAGAGTAGTACGTGCCAGGCAGCCGCAGTGCTGCGGTCAATGCGGTGACTGCAAAAAATAGCTGGGCTAGGATGCGACATGACCCTGCATGCGTGCATTAACGCAAGTCCAAAGTCTCGAGCTCACGCCTGCGTTAACTACCTGTCCAGCAGAACGGAGACCGACCGAGGAAGCAAGAGGCACAATGGACAATAGTCTGCCTCTCTTTGCATTAATTCTACACTAGGGGCATGGACAATAGTCTTCCGTAGCTGCATGGCGAGCACGTATGCATGCAAACTACGGTGGCGACAGCCTGCAGACCCAGTTTAAGCAACACAAGAGTCGTAGATCGACACTAATAACATCTCTAACGACTGGCGACTACTCCCTCCGTCCTCAAGAGAGTGTGCATCTAGAGATTTGCACATGGATCAAGAGAAATGAGGACGTAACTCCATAACATGACTTTATAAGTGGTTGTGACATCAAATTATTGCATGAGTCAGTTAATGTAACATCCCAAAATTTTGGAATGTTTAAAAATCACTAAAATTTAAAACTTTTATTTTATATTAAAATAAAATCATCAATATCCAAGCAGGACAACTGAAAAGGATTTATTATGAATTATTCAAAAGTATTTTGATATTAATTCAATTAAATAAAACTTTATTTTCAAACTTGAGTGTTGAGCTATAAATAAGTATTCTAAATATTTATTAAACCCTAAAACCATATTGCAAAGTATTTTCAAGTCATTTAAATTATACATATTTCTAAAATGGTTTTGGTTAACTTATATAATTCAAAGTTAATGCATTGGGTTTTTACATAAAACGTAGATAATATTTTTGGTCATACAACTATTTGGAACATCCTTTACGTTTAAAATATAGTTTGGTTCAAGTGTTTGATTTTTAAAATGCGTTTGGAAGATTTATTTTTAAACAAATGTATTGGTGATTTTTTTCTTAATTTTATAAAGACACAAATTTCCTAATTAAGACTCTATTTTAAATTCTACAAAAATTTATAATTCATGTTATTTGAAAGTTATTATTTTAAATGTGTTGGAATCGTGTGTAATAATGTCTTAAGAGAAAGATCTAGATTTTTCAAATTTGTAGAAATTTGTTTGAAGTCATTTGAATAAATAAAACAAAAAAATATAATAGAAATAAGAAAAACAGAAAAAGAATCGGAACAAAAAAAACCAAATGGGCCGAGCCCGAACCTACCAGCCGCCCACGCTTAGCGGCCCATTGCAAGCCCGCCCCGGCGTCTCTCTCCCCCTCTCACTGACGTGTGGGCCCCACGGCTCATCTTCAACCTCCAACCGCCCAGACGCCATGACCGGAGCCACCACCCCACGATCCCGCGCCACCTCCCCACTTCCCCGAGCCCTCTTAGCCTCGACCCCCTCTATCATGTGGTATCCCCGACCCTCCTCGCCATTTCCCCTCCACCTTTCCCTCGATTCTTTCCCCAGTCCGGCGGGATTCTTCGCCGGAAATCCGCCTCGTCCGCCGCCGTGCATCCTTTATTTCTGGTGAGGCGAGCTTGCTCCCGAGCCCGAGAGCCTCCTCAACTTCTTGCTCCCTCTCTGACACGTCCTCCTCACGCCTCTTTCGATTTATTCCGCAGGCCAGGAGAGGGAAACGAGTTCGGCCGGAGTTCACCGACGCCGGCGCCCCTCCGTCCATTCCTATTCGTCGTCCTAGGAAACGCCGCTCGACGTCGTCGCCTCCACCTCCTTCCTGGCGTCGCGCCGCACCTCCTCGTGTCCTCTAAAAGGCCGGAGACCCTCTGCATCGCCGACTCCGTCCGTGCCCGAGGCTAGTGCCGCCGCAGCACCATTCATCGGCGAGGAGCGCCGCCTCCATTTGGTAAACACGACGGATACCGTCGGATCGGTCACCTACGGCTACGATTAGAAGTTTGACCGAAGAGGTATAACCCACTCTCAGCCTTTAGATCTAGATCGTGTGGCTCAGGATAAATCACTTTATGAACCAGATCCGACTAATAGGATCTTGCCACGTCACCTCAGCCTTTTCTGGATTTATTCCGAATTAGGTTTAAATGGTAGAATTGCAGAAAAGCCCCTCTAACTTCAAACCTTTATATCTTTTAAACCACACATCCAAATTCGACAAACTTTATACCATTGGAAAGCCCTTGACATGTAGAATCTTTTAGCACTGTTAAATTTCAAATTTGACTAGTTCAAATTCATTCAAATTTCAAATAGAAGATTTGAGTAAATTTGACCTAGGTTTAAATACATAAGTCAAAAAGTTGCAAATAAAATATTTTTGGAAATCTAAGGATCCATCTAATAATGTTGCACTGTTAAAATTAATTTTAGCAATGCCATTTACATTTAAAATCAGAAACCCTAATTGTATGTTTATAACATAGTTTAAATTCTATTAACCTTATTAAATTGCTTTCTTTTACAAAAATAACACAAGTATTATCTTTTAACCAGAGCTAACAAAACTAAGCCTATTCAACCACTTTTAAAATATAAACTTGTAAATACATGTTTAAAACCTATTAGATTTCAAGTTTGTATTAGTTTAAATGTATTCAAATTTCAAAATTGAAGAATTGTGTAAATTGACATAAATTCATGGATCCTAAAAATGCAAATAAAATATTTGTACAAACCTTGCAACTAGTATAACATGTTGCCACTATTAGAAATGATTTTGTCTAATTAAATATGGTTTTATAAATCAGAGATACAACTTGTGCAATTTAGATATAACTTAAATTTCACGAATCATTTTAATGTGAAATCTTCTGCAAAATGCCACTAAAATAACCATAGTCTTGGAGGAGCCAATACTAAACTTCATTAGATCCAAAAGATTCATAAACATGTGAAGTTGATTATAATCTTGTGCCTTTCTTAAATCACAACCATAGTTGGAAATGTTATTATTTCCTTTGATAAAAGTATTATGCAAATATTTTGTACATGACCAAATATTTCAATACTGAAACAATACTTCAACCTATTCAGGTCTGAAATATTCAAATTTGATTTAGACCATCCCTTGACCACAAATGGCAAACCTTAAGTCCTACCACAATAATTCCTTTTGTAAATTGAATTATGTGATACGACTTGACCATAAAATAAATGAAATATAATAATTATTGATGAACGTAGAATTGTGATGTATAATTTTATGTATTATGTGTTTGTTCGAATTGTTTGTTTATTGTACTCCTCTTTCCTCGTATAGATTGAACGGAGTGAAACGTTATTCGTTGAAAAGAGTGTGAGAAACGACAACTTCCAAAAGGCAAGTGACGCTCATAAACCACCTATTATTTTCACTATATGCAGAGTAGTGTTTTTCTGTAGTTATGCATGTTAGGAGTTGTGTGCAGTTCTATATTATGCTATGCTCCTATGTAGTGTTTAGCTATCCCCCACCCTGAGCTGAGAAGCAAGAACACTTAGTAGGATGCTTAGCCAAGCAATGAAAAATGTTTTGATTAGTTGGATAGTGCAAAAATTAATGAAGTTAATTAATGAACTACCTGGGTGCTGGTTGGAGAACCATGGTGGGTGGCTACTCAGGGGGTCCATGTCTATGGTTCATGTCTATGGTAATTACCCTTGGTGGAAGCACACAAATGTGGAAAGTCACTCAGGCTTAAAGAGATTGTAGACACATCTTGCTTAGAAGCTTCCAGTGCATCCACAGGTCATATGGGCTCTGTCTTGACCACATAAGTTGCGAGACCCCGAGATCCGCGTGACCAGCAGATGTAGGGTGATAGGTGGGGATGGGTCCGCTTTATGGATTTTGGGGAATTGCTTCGGAAAGGTCTCGTCTCGGTCTTCTCTTTTCCATTTCACAATTGGGTGACATGGACGAGAGAATGATTGGGTCTTGTGGTGAAAGTGCACACCCTCTCGAGAGTTAAAAACTAAGTATACTTAGCCGTGTCCCCGGTTATGGACATTTGAGCAACTAGACAGGGCAGATGTTGAAGATCTCCTCATCCCAATTTCTATAATAAAATTTGATGGGTGAACAAGGGTTTGGGAGAGCTCACCGCTTTCTATCGGTGGTGCTCGTTGTGAGTAGTTTTCAAAGTTGTTCACCGTTTTCTATCGGTGGTACTCTTTGTTGTCAAAGGTGTTCACTGTTGTCTATCAGTGGTACCCTTTGTCTAAGATGAAAAGTTGTTTTAAAAATGATAGGACAAAACTGGCTTTATGCAAATCAGCCTGGAACTCCACTGAGCCAAATATGCATGTAGATATAGTCTTAGTAATTTTAATTACCAAGTGTCATCTTGCCACCACAATTCAATTGTGCTGACCCAATATAGTTTGGTCTGCAACTCACCATTGCAGGACCCTCAGACGAGGAGTAAGGATTGTTAGGGTCGCGAGTCTCCAACCAACATGCCTTGCCTGTGGCACATGATGAAGATGGAGCTCACTTATCCATTTGCTTTCCGCTGTGTGATTATTTCGGTTTGAGCTAGCCATGGGCTATGCACCTTGTGTCGAACCCTTTTATTTCTGGATCATCGTGTAATGAATATTGATGCAATGTTATGATATTTCATCTTAAACTGTGTGTGCTAGCAAGTCGATCCAAGGACTAGCACTATACACAGGAGGTCGCTACCTTATAATAAGGAGGGCCTTTACAAAGTTAAAAGTAAAGTGTATTGGGAGTGTAGATGGACACTCTTTCATGGAATTTTTATTTGCTAGATGTACAGTTTCTAGCGGACGGAGGGAGTAGCTAGCAAGTAAGCAAATCCTAAAGCAATGAGAAAAATAATGTCGTCACAATCTGAACGTAACGATCAACCCTAAATCTCATATCCATGGAAAAATAATTCAGAGCAAAGAGAAAAAGAAATCAAAGCAAAATCATTTCGTCACAATCTGAAAATATCCAAAGAAATATCGCGACCCGACTGTTTTCAGCGTCCAATCAGGTGGACGGAACCAACCTCTCGCGGATCGCTATCGGGAATCCTTCTAGAAGATCGTATCTGAGGGCTGTCGTTTGGCAGTAGGGTTTGATCGGACGGTTAGGGTGCGACAATAGGGTTTGATCAGATGTTGCGCTAGGATTCAAATGAGCATAATTAATTCAAAAAAAATCAAAATGACATGAGACCAACGCCAAATGTTGTTATATGTGATATAGTTGATATAAAAAATAATAAACTTGGTTTATGGATAATTGATCGAAAATGCTTTCCACAAAAGAGTTATCTTGTATAGACTTGTTTAGAGTTCAATAATAGAGCGATGGGTTCAAATGAGCATAATTAATTCATAAAAAATCAAAATGACATGAGACCAACGCCGAATGTTGTTATATGTGATATAGTTGCTATAAAAATAATAAACTTGGTTTATGGATAATTGATTGAAAATGTTTTTCACAAAAGAGCTATCTTGTATATACTTGTTTAGAGTTCAATAATAGAGCGATGGGTTCAAATGAGCATAATTAATTCATAAAAAATCAAAATGACATGAGACCAACGCCGAATGTTGTTATATGTGATATAGTTTCTCCTCAAATTTATTTGGATCATTTAGACAAGGTCGATTTTTCATGAAATTACAAATGGGAGTGTTTACCCTAGGTTCAGACCTCATTTGAAGCACTTTTCTCATGAGAATAGAGTGATGGTTTGAAATGAGCATTATTAATTTTAAAAAAATAAAAATGACATGAAACCAGCTCCTCAAATTACATGAAAACATAAATCCCACATCATTCAACACAATAGTAAGGATTGTTTCATAGAAATACAACATGATTCATAATGTTTCATAGAATTTTGGCAATAGATACTTTGCTCCTTGTGATTCTTGTGTTACTTGCTATCATTTTGCTCTTTGTGCTCCTTGTTATCACTGTGCTCACTGCTTCTTCTCTTCCCCTCTTGTGTGTCTTCTTCGAACAGACCACAGAGCTGAACAAAAAGTGAGCACAAGGTTTACATGAAGTAATATATGTACAAAAAATTCGAAAATACCATATTTTTCAAAGTGAGAAGAAGATTTACATACCTAGGAGTACTCAGAAGCACAGATGGTTGGTCAACATCAGTTGAAGCATCATTTTCAGCTTCATTTTCAGCATCTTTTGGCTCAACATGTGCAGCATCATCATCAAAATAATTATTTTGAGCATGATAATCAAACTCATCATTTGGAGCATCATCATCCGAATCATCATTTGGAGCAACATTTTCATTTTCTGTTGCATCCGGCTGCTGATCATGATTTTCATCAGAACTCTCTCCGAACGCTGGATCTACAGCATTATCACAATACTTACCGAAATGACCAGACCCACCACACCTTCTGCACTTACGCTGCCTTGCTCCAAGTCCAGCTCCTTCGCTGCGACGTCTGTACCGAATCTTCCTCGGTCTACCTGCTGCTCTCTTCAGAACTGGAGCGCAAAGTCTGAATCCAGGGTCCACTTTGTCTCACTGTTGTTTTCCCTCCAAAGCAGGCAAGGCATGTGCATATGTGGCTCTGAACCTTGCAACAGAGTAGTACTCATGAACATACTGTTGTATGTTCCCTGCTGTACCTTGGGAGAGAAGTGATGAAAAACAACGCATGAATGCATGGCAACCTAGTTATCTGCCATTGCCTACAACTGCAAGTTCTAGCTTCTATATCCACTGGATATCTCCAGTTTCTCTTCTCTCTATCCATTACTGATACCTCTGCTGTGCTATCTGACAATAGAATCATGCTCATTACCAGGCCTACTATTTTCTGCTTCAGTTCAGTCATCACCGAAGGGATAATAATGTGGCCCATGAATTTAGCCTCAGCTATTCCATCACGAAAATGAAACTTCTGCGCGTATTCTATCCTTATCTTGTCAAGAAAATCCACCAAATAAAGATCTTTAAATTTCCGGATGGCTGCGTTGAAAGACTCTGCAATATTATTGTGCACATAATCAACTTTGCTCAGTTCACTAAATTGGCTTCTGGCCCATAACTTAGAGTGGTGTGTTTCCAAGTATTCCTTTATTTTGGCATTGGTGTATAACTGCCTCATGTGGAAGTTGTGCTTCCTCACACTGCAAGTCAAAGATGTTGGCCATAAATTGTCTGTATATGTCTTTCCTTTGAGTTTCTTCACAAAATTTGCAGTAAGGTGATGAAAGCACTCCCTATGCTCTACTCCAGGGAACACATTGTCCACAGCCACTTCTAAACCTTTACAGGCATCTGTATGAATTACCAAGCCATTGGGATGTGCAATAGCCCGGCGCAGATTCGGCAAAAACCAAGTCCAGCTCTCCTCGGACTCTGTCTCCAGCACACCGTATGCAAGTGGAAATACAAAATTGTGCGCATCTACTGCACAAGCTGCTACTAATTGTCCTTTAAACCTGCCTTTGAGGAAATTAGCATCAATAGCCAAATATGGCATGTAGCCTGCCAAAAAATTCAGTTTACAAGCCTCAAAGCACACAAAAACCCTTCTAAAGCATTCCTTGGTCCTTGTCACTCCCTTCAATGTGTACTCCACTGAGTGGTCATCAATTTCAACAATACTACCTGGGCTTGTCCTCTCCACTTCAGCTTTGAATGAATACAACAATTCAAAACTTTAGTGCCAGTTACCATAGATAGATTCCATAGCTTTTTGTTTGCCATTGAAGACCCTCATGTATGGTAAATCCATCTTGAACTTGGCTTTGATGTTTCTCTGCAATTCCTTTGTACACACTTGATGGTTTTCTGTCACCCACTTCTTTACTGCTTCTGCCACCCATTTTGACTTGGCTCTACTGATTGTTTCCTTTCTGAGAGTTGATTCTTCGCATGTGTGGGTAAAAGGATTCACTTTTACCTGAATATTCAAGCTTTTCCGCATTTTAGATGTGTGCATCCTCCATTTACAACCCTCAGTCACACAATGCACTGTGTAACGTCGTTTATCACTTTTGTCAACAACAAAAGCACGTTCTGCCTTGATGCAGTAAGATACAACTGCATTTCTACACTCACTCATGGATGCAAAAATTGTACCTTCCAGCAACTGAGGGTTTTTAGGGTCCCACTGAACAGGTGGAAGGTCTTCCTCCTCATTTTCATCTTCATCTTCTTGCTCATAGTCACCATCATCTGGGATTTCAACATCACGAGATGCCCGTCGTAAATTCTGAATGACATCAGAGTATAGCCTCTTCATCATCCCCAGATATGTCAGCATCAACCTCCACTTCAGTAGGTACCCTTCTGTTGTTGCCCACCCTTGTCGAGCCACCACGTCGCTTTGGATGAACTGAACTATTCTGGCTAGAAATTGCTTTACGACGAGATGGTTCTGTCCGAGAAGATGAACCTGACACCCTTGCATTACTCCTTAATGCCGGCACAACCACATTTACTTGCAACCTCACCTTGAATTGATCTTGCTCCTTATGCTTAGCAAACATGATAGCGAGTTCTGCATCATTGCTAATCTTGACCCAATCCACCCCCCCCCCCCCCCCCCATCGTAGTATTTGAATTCCACTTGTTCATGCAAAGCCCAAGGATATGGGCAGCAAAGAACCTCCCCAAATTGCCTGAAATTCCAATTGCAATCCATTGGCAGGTCATAATCGAAACCTCCCTGGAATTTCTTATGGGTGTTGTCTTCATTCATGATGTAGCGGTCTCTTCTAACGTCCACCAAGAAAGCAAACCGCAACTCCATCCTAACCCACGAAAAAATAGAGACGCAATCAGCACAAGCAAAAATGGGAAGCTATTACAGAAGAAGGCTATGTCCAATTGCAGAAATAGACCGCGTCCTATGTATATCGACTGTTCAAATGCACAAACAAGCAAAAATTGGAGGCCTTACCCCTCGGGAGCCCAGTCGTGGACGCGGCGGGTCTCCCGCCCGACGCCAGAATCGCCAACTACTCCAGGGTCGCTGCCGTAATCCATTTCGCTAACAACGTCTTTGTTGGATACAACAGCCCTTCACCTATCAGCGCTCCGGCCGGGCGCACGGAAGGAGCCCAGCCACAGGTCGAGCAGGTGGCGGCCGCAGTGGCGGAACGAGCGGTCCTAGTGGCGGAACGAGCAGCCGCGGGCCGGTGGCGGCGAATATGCTGGTGGTGCTCGATCTGGTGGCGAGGACGGTCGCGGCGGCGAAGGTTGTTGATTGGGCGGCGCAAATGGTGGATTGGCCGTGGCAGGGAAGCACAGAACGCCGGCGAAGCACAGATTGGGGATCAGGACGTTGGGCGAGACCCACCTGTAAGCATTGCACCCAGTCGGCCCCACCTCTATGTTTTTTGTTTTTAAAATTAGGTCTCACCTCTGCGTTGGGCGGGCCCTCCTGTAAGAACTGCACCAAGTTGGTCTCACCTCTAAGTTGCGGACCCACTGTAAGTAACTCCATCAGACGGAATAGACTTCAAACTTGCCGTCGAGCGCAAACCATAGTACGTGCGAACGAACTAGGGGCAAAACTGAGGACGATTCGCGACTAGGGCAAAACCGAGTCTGAGAAGGCTGCTAGGAGCAATCCATAAATGACCCATATATAAAATCATATTTAATTATTAATTAGACTAATTAATATTAAACATATTATATATAATTTATTCTAGCTCCGAAAACTATTTCGTCGCTGCCCGATCTCCATCGGACCATTCCCGGGACGTTCCCGGTGATCTCTTTCCTTTCCGGTTGTCTTGTCGAAACCCCTTAAGTGTGTTACCCTAGTGGTTCGATATAATAACAGGTACGATCAAGACTCCTCTATGATCATCGACTAACTCGTAGGCCTGGACCCCATGAATTAATCCCTGTGATATAACGAATGACTTTCATCTATCAAACCTGGACGTCTAGTCTTAAACCCTTTGTCATATCGATACTTAGCGCGTCCGAGCATCATTCTCAGATATCTCCATACCTAGCATGATCTCGTTACCGACATCGCTATCTTCTACTCGTCTATGATATTATGTCAGCTGGTGACCTAGTCACATGTTTGCAAACTCATTTGACATAATCTCACCGAGTGGCCCTAGAGTATCTATCCGGCTATGCGGACTGACAAATCCCGTTGTTGACCCCTCGTCTCAACTACCCCCTTCCGATACCCAAAAGTATCACCTATCATTGTCACACTATATAAGATATGACGTTTGGTACGATCAAAGTATCTTCCAGGGATAACAATAAGAGTTGGTCTCACGGTTTTAAGGCGTAATGACTATGTCTTATAAATACTGTGTATGTCCATCAGATCGTTACACCTAACGATATGACTTCCATTGCCGACCAGCGCCATGCCCTATGATCGGAAAACCTCGATCATCAATCGCGCAATGAAAATAGTCTTAGTAGAGGCTACTAGGGACCATACTTGTATTAATGTTTTCGCTTAATATAGTTATAGCATGGTATAAAACATATAATGAACAATTGGGATATTGCCAATAAACTATGTTTATTAAGTGCCTCTAGGGCATATTCCCTTCAGTCTTCCACTTGCACTAGAGTAACACTTAATCTAGTTTACAACTTGGTAAAAGCTCAACACCCATAGCATCTTGGTGTCTGTTCGCTTCGTGGAAGAGGAATATAGTCAATAGATCTCACACACTGAGACCTATATGTGCTTTGCAACACTTATATGTCACCTAGTTTGACTTCATCCCGTATCTTACGATGACGGTGAAATATATCCTAGTGGATGGAGTGAGACACGAGCATTCGCGTAGCTTGGGCCTTACAAGTCTAAGAGATCTATTAAGGGGAACACCTACGCTCGGAAAACTGCTCAGTCTAATCACACTTGCTACTTCTGAAGTCGCGATATATTTCTATACCTATGTAGATTATACGACAGTACATTCATATGCGACTTCGCAAACTAACCATGTCTATTTTCAAAATAAAGGACATCTCCTATATGAGTTTTCTAGTCGTATGGGTCGGTGTCATAACTTGCATCATCGTAACCGCTCTACGGCAAGTTGTCTTTCCACTCTTACCCTTTACTAGAAAACATATCTTCAGTTCTCATAGACATTGAAGAATAAAGTTAACGTTTGTTCATTGATCCACACAAGGATCACTCTAGAATCTGTTCTTCAACCAAGAACTCGGGTCACACCAAGTCGAGCTTTCAGCCTGATAGACTCTATGTGTGATACATAGAGAATGTCGAACATCATTTTCTATCACTGAAAAAACCAAGATAAACTTAATATTTTACCTAGTCAAACAAGCAAGAACCTCTTTCTTTGCTTGTCCTATTCTGAAACACTTCAGAATCTTGACTTAGGAAATATTCCGACCTAATGTTATTAAGCCCTTTCTGATCTATACAATTATAAATCGGATGCCTAATACTCCTAACTTCATTTCATAGAAAATTTAATCACTTAATAATCCTTTACACTCTATTAGAGGATTTGTGTCATTCAATATGTCGTTACATACAAAATCACGAATGACACCTAGCTCCCACTCAAATATGCCTTCCGCATATAAGATCAAGAAAAAGCTACTTAGCTCCCACTCAAATATGCCTTCCGCATATAAAATCAAGGAAAGCTACTTTGCTCCCACTCACTTCTTTGTAAATGTAGGTTTCTTCAACTATTTGGGACAACTCCGAAATCCTTTGATCACATTATCAAAGTGAAGATTCCAGCTCCGATATGCTTGCTTCAGCCCATGAATGGACCACTGAAGTTTGCATACATGTTTAGCATCCTCGGGATTACAAACCATTCTTAATGACACTATTAAGAACCATGGTTTTCTCATCCATCTATCAATTTCTCATTCGAAATTATAGTAATTGCTAAACGACCCAGAATAGATTTAGGCTTCGCCACTTGAGACAAACTCTCATGTGGTCAACTTTTGAATCTGTCGGAACTGTTTCACGACAAATCGATCCTTCTCAATGTCTATTCTCTCATAAAATTCTATATACTATTAACATCCTAGATGCCATCAAGAAGATCTCCCAAGTCATTACCTGGTAATCGTATATGGATTTATTTCGGATCATAAATGACTCAAAGTCATTTCTCGGACTTAGGTCCACCATCTCTTCTTCGTAGTTCGTAGGTCTATCATATTCCATTAATATGACCTTCATAACAAGATTGTCGTAACACACAGTGTGGAACACAACCTCGTACGCCTACGTTCTTAGTATGAGCTCAGAACATTATGATCTTGAATCATCAGCTTTTTCAAGCTGTGGAGCCTGACACCGAAAACACTTTCGATTGCGCCACTCTGATGTCTGGAGAGGAAGTTCACCAACTTTGTCTTGCTCTACTTTCTTTCTCACTTATACCCTTGGACAAGAAAATATTTCTTTCGCAAGGTACATCCCGACAACGATTTTGCCTATGTCGTGAGACATGTACCCAACTAACTCTTTAGGTACGATACACTACAAAGATTAATCCATTTTAGGTTTGATCACATCGAAAACCTAAATTGCTGAAACGACAATCCAGGCTAAAAGCCATGCCATCACTCGTATGGTATTGTCTCCATGGATTCAAATGGTTTCCCTATTTGCTAACGTGAGTGTTACGTTTCTACCATATGACTCTAATGATCACAATAATTCGGTAAGAGATTTATTTACCACACACTATCCGATAGGGTGTAATTATGACGTCCTAACACACCATAACACTATGGTGTTCCATGCGACGTAATTTGTGGAACTCTTCTCACAAGTCTTCCAATGATGTGCCAACATTATAACTCAAATCTTTATTTCCTCGATCTGCATCGCGGGAATTTGATTTTCTTATTAAGTTTATTTCCTACTTCATTATGAACTTTGTTTGATCGAATCAAAATTTCAGACTAACATTCCCCGGAGTGGATATCCATATATCTACTCGGAATATTCATGAAGTCTATGAAATAAAGACTTCCACTACACGTTAAAGTACTTCATTGATTCACATACACCCATATGCACGAGTCTCAACAAGCTATACTCAAAACGTTCAGTGAAGTTCACGAAATAAAGGTCTCCACTACCCGTCAATTACTTCATTGAACCACATGCATCTCTATGTATGACTATCAATAAGTTATATGCCCGCTTTCCGAAAACGGTGTCACAGTTATTTTGCAAGTGTCAAAAGATCAAATCTTAGAACTTGTAGATCCATCCGGTATGGATCTAATGCATTGACTATAACATTGACATGACTAAACGGTAGTGCCACACATATGTGGTGTCTTTATTAAGTTTGTATCCTTTGGCATTAATATTATGAATGTGGGAGCTTCTACCATCTAAATTCAAATCGGCATATGATCATTACTTCATAAATATAGGACACCAAATTTGTCACTATCATGTATGAACAATTGTCTCGCTAGAGGAGACACACTTGTAACGATCATACTAACAGGCGATCATAAAGAATTTATTCAAATGGTAGATCTATAGGGAGAGTGTTTATGTCCATCACAACAACTTGACTGCCATTATCAACACGCAATGTCGCCTCATCCTTTCAAGCTACTCAAGCAGTAAACCTGATAATCACAAAACATGACTAGTTCAAAACTTAGTCACTACTGCGAGTACTTGCTTAGCTAAAACATTCATAACATGTATATCATATATACACCATCATCATTGATGAATTCCGGCGATCTGTTTCATTTTTTTGATACTTCCACCGTAATCAAGAACCATGAAGGTGAACGATTCCCCTCGCATGCCATAGTCTATGACAGAGGATTTGCACTTGGCAACGATGTCTGTCATCCAGTGATTGAGCTGAGCGAGGCGTCTCAATGTTCATTAAGTATGAACATATGTCATTAAGTATGACCGCCACGTGCTCCCTCAATGTGTGTATTCTCTTCCATCTTGGTTAAGAAGACAATCAGTCAACGTACTGATAAACTTCATCAACCCAACGTTTGGGATACCCCGAGTTTATCGACCATGTCATATGTTCGCGATCTAAAAACGCGTACCCTCCGTTGGTTCTCTATGGCAGAGATCATAGCATGCACTAGACTATGATGATATCATCCGCACAAAATCTGATAATCCAAATTATCTTTTGTTAGCGGAATCTCCGGGTTTATCTCCTAGCGGGTATTGTAACACAAAGAGCTAATGGTTTAACCAAGGAGTATCCTCAAGCTAAAGCATAAAACTATGAAGTTTCGACCCAACCTTTTAAGTTTCTCAATCGCAGGAATGCGGCTAATTTGAAAAGATGCTATCACAATGGTTAATATCTACAAAGGTTTGCAAAACAGACTCTGTTCATTATATTCTGAGTTCTAGTATTTTAGAAAATAACTATCCGAACTCCCAGTCAAACGAACATCCCTCCTGGTCGTTTTAAGCGATTTCACGACCCCCATCCATTGCACCAACCCTATCATCAGAGTCGGCGGCACAACTTCAAGAGTAGACAATTGTCCGCCACACCAATTTTGTGACTCGTGCTCGACCTTTCGGTCTCCCTGTTCCGAGGCCATATTTCTGAATATGCTAGGCTCGCCACCAAAAACTCCACGCTGACGCTTGTGCAACATGGCTTACACCCACTGTATGAGAACGACGAGATGTCTGACACCCGATCATCACGGCCTGCCTCATAAAGTAGAAGTTTCTTGATGGTGCGCGTTGGAGGGAGAACACTAGTGATATTTTGAAGGGATCATCTTATATAGCTACCACCGTGTAACTAATATACTATATATACAATCACACAATATAAGATGCACATAAAATATCAAATGTAATGCAATGTGATATAGTCCATTGCGTCATGGTCTTCTTGGCGCCCGCAGTTTATAAACAATTTAATAAACCTACCTTGACCATAGCACATAGCCCCTGCAAAATAAAGTTAGACGCTTCTACTTTATCTTTTGCATATTTTACGTGGCTTGGGGCTTTCGTAAATAGAACCGCTTCATACCTACGAACCTCATGACCACAACAACGATCCAATAATTGCATGTTTAAGCATCCCTTTCGGGCCCTCCATTGAAAATGCAAAGCCAACTAAAGAGAGAGAAACAGGCACCGGCCAGCCACAGATACGGTACAAGCCGTATGTCAGTAGTGGAACCAGTCTCGCGTAAGCGTAGGCGTAAAGTCGGTCCAGGCCGCTTCATCAACTCGATGCTGCTGGAATCACAAGTGCACGCTAGAGGGTAGCAAATAACAGTAACGGTGCCCCCGTGCAGAACACGGGTTCTAACAGCGTACAGCTATATCTACGATAGATCGGCTCTGATACCACTGAAGGGGATCGTGTGCAGAAAACAAAAAATTTCCTAGCAACGATATCCTTAAACTAGCCAAGATCTACACTATGCAGATATAGAAATACGGCGAAGATCGGAATACGTACCCTCGTAGACCGAATAGCGGGGATTACGCTCCCTCACAAGTGTTGACGATGAAGGCGCCGTAGCCGACCTCTAGGTCGCGGAGAACTCGGCGCGACGAAGACGACGAAGATGACCTCAAGGTCGGGTGGAGGAAGTAGGCCTCCGAGTACCGCTAGCGCAGCACCTCGCAGGGCGTCACACACATACGGTGGAGACGACGACCTCCGAAGCTCCAGTCCAGGACGAGCAGCATGGACTTGGACCGGAACACCAGCAGCGCGGCAGCGGGCTATGGTGGAAGAGATCCCCCTCTCAACTCGGCGCAACTCCGACAAAGGGAATCACGAGATCGAGAGAGAATTGGGGAATTAATTGGTGAATTAAAAGGCCAGGGGTGCCCCTTCTTATATAGGCTCCCAGGGGGAGCCAACCTTGCCAGCCAGGTAATGTGGGACTATCCCACAGCCTGGTTCGGCCAAGGATGGTGCGCCGGCCCTAGGTGGGCCCCATTTGGCCCACCTAGGCCGGCCAAGCCCCCCCACCAATTTCCCTTGAGGGTCCCCCCCCCCCCATGGGCCTTCTTTCCACCAGAAGGCCCATTTAGGGAAATCAGCCTAAATGAATTCGAAAATAAATATATAAAATCATATTTAATCATTAATTACACTAATTAATATTAAACATATTATATATAATTTATTCTAGCTCCGAAAACTATTTCGTCGCTGCCCGATCTCCATCGGACCATTCCCGAGACGTTCCCGGTGATCTCTTTCCTTTCCGGTTGTCTTGTTGAAACCCCTTAAGTGTGTTACCCTAGCGGTTCGATATAATAAAAGGTACGATCAAGACTCCTCTATGATCATCGACTAACTCGTAGGCCTGGACCCCATGAATTAATCCCTGTGATATTACGAATGACTTTCATCTATCAAACCTGGACGTCTAGTCTTAAACCCTTTGTCATATCGATACTTAGCGCGTCCGAGCATCATTCTCAGATATCTCCATACCTAGCATGATCTCTTTACCGACATCGCTATCTTCTACTCGTCTATGATATTATGTCAGCTGGTGACCTAGTCACATGTTTGCAAACTCATTTGACATAATCTCACCGAGTGGGCCCTAGAGTATCTATCCGGCTATGCGGACTGACAAATCCCGCTGTTGACCCCTCGTCTCAACTACCCCCTTCCAATACCCAAAAGTATCACCTATCATTGTCACACTATATAAGATATGACGTTTGGTGCGATCAAATTATTTTCCAGGGATAACAATAAGAGTTGGTCTCACGGTCTTAAGGCGTAATGACTATGTCCTATAAATACTGGGTATGTCCATCACATCGTTACACCTAACGATATGACTTCCATTGCCGACCGGCACCATGCCCTATGATCGGAAAACCTCGATCATCAATCGCGCAATGAAAATAGTCTTCGTAGAGGCTACTAGGGACCTGGTTGTTTATCTACCACACATGTATTAATGTTTTCGCTTAATACAGTTATAGCATGGTATAAAACATATAATGAACAATTGGGATATTGCCAATAAACTATGTTTATTAAGTGCCTCTAGGGAATATTCCCTTCACCATCTCTCACTACGCCGGAGATTGGGAGGCGGGATGTCATGGCGGCGCCGGAATCATCCGCGGCATGCTCCACGACCGCCGCCGCATTCAGGCGCCACCGGCAACGTTCCGACGACCTAAAGGCGGCGGCGGCGCCGCCACGAGACGACGCTCCTCCGCGAGCCACATCCAAAGAGCAAAGCGCCTCGCTCCGAATCGCGCGGATGCGTTGCCGACGTGCTCGGCGCTGCTGCGGCCGCGGCGGCGGAGCCCGCCCGCCTGTGACGTTAGCGTGACGCTAGGGCGGGCCCGGCCTATCAGCCCCTTTCCCCAATTTTCCCTGTAAAAATAATCAGAAAATGATTAATTTTGTTATTTCAATATCTTCAAATATAATCATCAGAAAAATATGAAAAAAATATCAAAATGATCACAATAAAAATACCTAAATATTTGTGGCACGATGCAACACATTTGAAAAAAAATCCGTTTGGTTTACATTTTGACCAAAAAAAAAGGTTAGTAGTCACATCTTAATATCTTCAAATGTGTCTACCAAAACATATACATTTTTTTTACCAAAGTGGCCACATCAGAAGTAATTACTTATGGTACACTGCAACACTATTTTAGAGTTCCAATTTGGTGTTACATAAAATTATCAACAAGTTAACTATAAAACAACAATTTCTTCAAATATAACCGTCAGGAAAATATGTGCAAAACATCAAAATGATCACAAGAGGTGTCTACCTACTTATGCCACAATGCATCCAATTTAAAAGTTTCATTAGTGAACAAATTTACGCAAGATCCAACTTCATTTTCTTAAATTGTAGTCTAAATTTAATTTATGCTCACAGAGCGTGCACCACCATCTGATTAGAGGGTTAGATTAGAATTTTAGGCCAGAATACGAACTTAAACATGTCCATACCAACGTCCAAATTTCTTTATCCACGGCCGCGCGAAACTCCACTAGTACGAGATAATATGGAAGCCAGAGATATCGAAAATTCATATGAGAACCTGGATACCATATATCCTGATATGTGAATTTTCTTTTAAATGTTCAAAGTTCCAAAACTAATATTCGGGCAAACATTATCAAGTATTGTACCCATATAAAAACTTTCGCCATAAATAAGAAGTTTGCTTAAAGTATCACTGTATACGAATATACATGGTATATTCGTCAGAAATTTAACTTTTTGCCCAGAATCAATGAGAAGAATTTTCTAGGAAAATATTTTGCAGGAGATAATACTTGATAATCTTTGAGTGGACATAATTCTAAATATTTTTTACAACATTTTTATTTTGCAGAAAAAACGTATATCAGGGTATATGGTACCTGAGAACCAAACCTCCACGTCCTTAGAGACATACTTTATTATTTGAGCCCCTCTTCTTCCTAGGGCCCGGGGCGGTCGCCTGTTTGCCTGCCTATATATCGGCCTTTTTTTAAAACGGCGCAAAAGATTTTCCTTTTCAATGATATAGAAGAAAAGAATTGACCAGTTTATAAGGAAAATCGGCCAATACACCGGCCCCAAGGCCATGCTCTAGACTAGTCAATGACCACACCGCCCGAGCGGCCAAAAGCCAACACCCACACCCCTCAACACAACAAGGCGGAGGGAAGAAACCGGAGCCGCCGCTCCGACATCCACGCCGGCTCCAGAGCCGCGCACCACCAAACCGATGACAAGAAGAGACAAAACGACGCAAAAGCGCCACCCCTACCCGATCCCACGAAGGATCAAGGTTTCCACCGGAAGCTTGCGGGCGCAAAAAGAGATAAATCATCACCTCAACGATGTCTTCAAGAAGAAAACGACACCCCGGGACGTCGTCGATGCCTTCCCCGGTCGGCTTCCAGGGCAAGGCTTTCGCTCGGTGATGAATCACAAAGCTCCACCCACCTCAAGGACCGGCCAGACCACCGCCGCAAACCCGCACACAGACCGCCCGCCCCACGCGCCCGACGTCAGAGGCCATCAACAGAACTAGGCGTCGGGGCCGAGAACCGATTTGCGCCAAGCCTCCTCCTAGCTCACTCGATGAGGACGGCCATCCGGGATCGCCGCCCTGACTTCCGGTCACAATGCCAAGCCGCAGCCATCGAGAGCCCACCATGGTTCGTTTGTGAAGCGTCGTGGAGAAGCCGAGGCGCCCGCCGTTGAAATTGTCGGAGCAAAGCAAGCGAGCCCAGCCCGCCGCACACAACCATGTCTAGGCTCCCCGTCGCAACGGCGAGAAGTGGCACGTCCGGATCATCACCACCTTCCTACCCGATTGCCAAGGAGAGAGCAAATTGGGCAAAACCAGCCACCACTGCAAGGGGCAGCCGCACCCACCGCATCACCAACCGAGGAAGATCCCGCCGCCGCCGCGTCCTGGAGCCACAGCCCCGGTGACCAGCCGCACCAACCTGCCGAGGCCGCATGGCCCGCATGGGCCCAGATCGGGCCCAGACTGCCACACCGCCACAGGCCAGAGGCGAAGCACCGCTGCTGCCCTGTTGATCAGTGACCAATTCCGTGATCAAATATGGCATATATTACAGAACAATGAGCATCCAGATTACAGGTACAAACCTCTATCAGTTGCCGGTATGTTGCACAAATCTGGTGTGTTTATCCTTCCACTGTTGGTCTGTTGCAAGCTGAGCAACAGGGTAAGACTCTGTTTTCAACAACGGAAGATTTTACAGAAACAGATTCTTGGCTCAGATATTACACATAAAAGATCTCAATTGCAGTTGCTGGGTCCGAGTGAGAATATATAGCAGATACTGAAGGTGGATAGAGATTTAATCTGAAGAAACAAATGCATATGTCAGGGCTCAGAAACGTGGAATTGTAAGGCATCATACGCGAGAACTAAGAACGGAACAGGATAATAAGAATAATCTCAAATCTTCGCCAGAAGTTCGATGCACATATATTGATCAATACAAGCGAGGCGACCCGCCGCCACACGGCACAAGCCGACCAAACGCACAAGACACACACCCTTGTGTGGTTTTTTAGCCTTGTTTCCATTATAAACATGGCATCGTATAGCTTGTATGATTTTTGGACCGATTTCCCTTATAAACTGGGGCATCTCTTTTATCTATTCGAGCAGTGGATATCGTCCACTTTTACCTCAATTTTTTTTGATCAATACGCTTAAATTAATACAGTATTTGCCAAGAAATAGACAAGCAAATACAATTGCTAAGATTATTTATACACAAGAGAATCCAATATTTCTTCTATTACAGATGTCTATAATCCCAAGGCACGCTGACGCCTGCCGCTGCTGATCCGGCTGGTGCGCGAGGAGCACGCGCTGGTGCTGCTCCTGTGGTACGGATGGTGACGGCGGCGAGCCGTAAACATGCGCGACTTGGCGTCAGACACCAGGGGCGACGGAGGTGGCGTACTGGGCAAGTAGTCCGGCGACCGGGCTCGGCTGGTAGGAGTCGACGGTGTGTAGTCCGGCGACATGCGGGACTCGGCGTCAGACACCAGGTGGGACGAAGACGGCGTGCTGGGGGTGTAGTCCGGCGACTCGGCCTCAGACAGCAGGGGCGACGAAGACGGCGTGCTGGGCGTGTAGTCCGGCAACATGCGCCACTCGGCGTCAGACTCCTGGCTGGACGAAGACGGCGTGCTGGGCGTGTAGTCCGGCGACATGAGCCACTCGGCGTCAGACTCCTGGCGGGACGAAGACGGCGTGCTGGGCGTGTAGTCCGGCAACATGCGCCACTCGGCTTCAGACTCCTCTCCGGACGAAGACGGCGTGCTGGGCGTGTAGTCCGGCGACATGCCCCACTCGGCGTCAGACTCCTGGCCGGACGAAGACGGCGTACCGGGCGTGTAATCCGGCGAAGAGGCGCGGCTCGGAGTAGTCGACGAGGCGTAGGAAGGTGAATCAGCAGAGGACTCTGGGGGAGTGTAATCCGGCGACCCGCCGCGTGGCAGAGGGCTCGACGGCGAGTAATCCAGGGAGTAGCCCGCGGGCGGAGGAGGGCTGGATGGCGTGTATCGCGGGTAGGGCTGGCCGCTGACGCCGATGCCCAAGAAAAAGGGGGCGCCCGTCGGCATCAGCATCGGGCAGTAGTGGAACGGCGGCGAGGACGGCGTACCCGGGGTGTACGACGGCGTCGAGGTGACGGAATCGGCGCTGGCCATCATCACCGTCTGTATCTCGGAATCAAGAATCGGAGCTCGTGTGGTGTGTGGCGATCAAGAAGTGGAGAGAGAGAGAGTGTGTGGAGGAAGTAGGATCGGTGGGGTGGGGATAATATCGATCGGGGCGTGTGGTTGCGTGGCTGTCACGGTTGGCTTCCTCGAGTTCGTCCCGGAGTCGGATTCGAAATTTGGCGGCAACGCCGTTGGATCCCGCTACATTTTTTTTCCTTGACGAGGGGAGATCCTTGACAATATAATTGATGGGTTCATGGGCCGAGGCCTTTATTCTCCACCCCTTTTTTTCTTTATCTATTCATGGGTGGGCCGAGTACCTTCTAGGAGAAGACTCTGGTCGCCGGCGGTGGCGGTGGGCGATTACTCCGGCGAAGTCTGCCGCCGACGAACCGCAAGGTACCCTGCCCCAGGAACACTCACCTCCCCCGCTTAATCCCACGCATTTTCCCCTTCTGTCCGTATCTTCGCCAAACAGAGGGATCGCACGCGCGCGCCTGATTACTTTGAATTGTGGTTCCATGTGAGGTTTGCTTGCTCACCTGAAATTGCGGTTCCCCGTCATATCTTATGCTGTGTTAGAGTTCCTTTGAGCTGGGGATTTTCGTAACAGGAGGTGAATTTAGGGTTTTGTTCAAACTTTAGGATTTTCGTAACAGGAGGGCATCTCATCAAACAGTACAAGTCGCTGGAATGTGGGTTAAGAAATTTAGGGTTTTGTTCAAACTTTGCAATCAGTTTGGTTTGGTACCTGCTCTTTCTCGACATTATTATTATAGTGTCTGTCACTATAATTCCACGCCTCGATTTATGTCACTATTAGTGATCCTATCAGCGGCTTCAGAGGATTGCACAAGTCAGTGCTCAAATATGACATTTGTCAGTGTGCTCTTCTTCAGTCACTGAACTTGGTTTGCACCTATCCCTGTTTTTCTGCTTTGCTATATCTACTGTTTGAGCTGGTGGAGTTCATTTTGTTGAACAGTTGAAGCCAAGCTGTCTGAAAACAATTAAGAAAATTTAAGCATGTTCTTTAATGCAAGTTCTATTGCACAGACTGAAACCAAACTTCTAGGTAGATCCGTGTTGTAGTGTTTCAGAAGTTCATTCCTGGATGTGTTTCATGGAAAATTTTCAGCTATGGTCCTGGAGAATAGGGAAATTTGTAAGATGGCACCACATTAGGTGAAGTGCTAGTGAGATTATTGTTGATCCTCATCCTCTGTCATGTCAACTAATTAACCTGAGTTGTCCCTTCAGATTCAGTGTCCCCGTTCCTCTAGGAATAGTCTTCTAGTGGTCCTATGTTGCTTTGATGACATCTAACATAATGAGTTTGGCAGGATTGAAACAGACCTGGCCACTATAGCCACACATATCGACGACTTCATTTCTTTCATGGACATAATTGGTGTCCAACAGAAGAGAAACTCATGCATGACACTGGGTTCCATATGAAGCTTCACTTAGTTGTTGATGCATAACTTCACCTCAGGAAGACACCATGTACTTGTTGAAGGCAACAGAGGTAGGACTCATCTATAAAGTTCTCAATTGTTTTATCCATTGTAGTAGGTGATGTATTACAAGTTTGGTTTCTGTCCTGCCTAATCTCCGTTTAAAATGGCTTTGCTAGCAATCTTTTCCATGAGTGGTTTGCTCATTTGAGAAAATAATTTCCATGATAAGGTGTATACACAGTTACTTAGGACATTGGTTAATGTAACTATGTGGAGATCAATGAGGCACAAAGTTACTAAACATAAGTAGTGCGTCAAATAAGTGCCGTAGAGGGCGCTTTTATGTTTCTTTTGAGTAAGTTGAGTATAAAGCATATTAAACATGATATGTTGCTAATTAGAAATTGTATTCAAATTCTAAAAGACTTTTTCTTAAACCCAGTTACATACATTTTGTCCCCTTCTGAACATTAAGTGTAACTACATTTATATGCGGAGGGGGCTCTGTTGATTTATTGGTGTACACTGTCTACAAGAACTCTTCTTCTATCTCATATTGGAATTGCTGTTTCATTTCATTAGGGGGGGTGTTATTAGTAGTTAAAACATGCCCCTAATAGCAAATGACTTTTACCAGTGAAGGATACAAAGTTGGATCATAAAGTAAAGTATCGATGCCAACGTACCTTCATGTTCTAGTATTTGATTTTTAGATTTTTTATATTTTCTTGTTGCCATAATATATTTTGACTCGAAAGGCCTGGCATTCGAAAAGCTAACCAGTTTACTGTTTCTCCTTTTAGGGAGTAATGTCGAGTTATTTGGCGTATGGCGTTGTCTCTTTGTAACTAGATTATTTAAGGGCCAGGTTCTCAATTGTGGTTAGTTCCAAATTTCCTATTGCTTAGTTACTGAGTTGGTGCATTTGTATCAAGATCCTATCTTCCTATTACTGTACTTTTCAAAACGATGTTATTTTCCTGTAAATAATATATGTTCTTATCACATTTGGCCTAGAATATCATGACCACACTCGACACAGATTTCAGAGGATGCAGATAAATAACTTGAAACATATTACTTTATTTTTCTTCTATTTGTCTATTAATGTTGGAATGTGCATTTTACATCCATCTCTTCTTGTACTGGATCAATACGAAATTAATAATTAGATAAACCACTCAAATGATAACACATGTAAACCACATAGATACCATTAGGTATAGTTTTTCTCTCTGTATATCGATTTTTCTCCTTCACTTATTTATGATGGATTGCCATGTCACTATGCATTGCAACTTTGCAAGCCATTAAAAGTAACGACAGACATGCTGAAACTATGGACGGAGGCACTACCAACTTCTCTTAGGACAGACAAGAATTATATCGTAGGATTTGTGGGGTTGGATTAAGAAGTCAATAACCTTTTTAGCACTAGAAGTTTACTGTGAAATGATTACTGATCTAAAGCCAGTGCACTATGCTTTGTCCACTGCAAACAACTAAACAAGTTTACAAACTTCATCGGTTACCTGCAAGTCTTAGCAGTGCATGGCGTTACCACTTCTCCACACATGCACACTTTCTGTCTGCAATGCACACACATGTACATTATTACCTTTTGGAGCTTATCTCATTCATGACATAAAAAATATGCTTGCACAAGTTCCAACCATTCTTTCTCTTTTTATCCTTGTGATATAAAAGCATATGTTTGACCACATTTGTCCTTTGTTTTGGGGGCACAACAAACAATCGTTCACAACACAAGAAACACAATGAGTTGGAGAAGCAATATTCAGACACAAGCATTGCCTGCATCTCTCCAAAGCCAGTCCTAAACCCCAGAAGCCACTTTATGGTGCTCACTGTTGACTTCATACTATCTCTGGTAGAAAAGAGTATCCAACTATCCATTATGCCGTAATATTCCATAGTAGTTAAAGCATATTAAATTTGTTTCATGCATCTTCTTGGAGGAGAATAATTACATCTCTGGTCTAGCTTGAGTGAATTAGGTTTAACGCCTATCAGATCATCTGATCATCAAGAAAGAAACTTTTCTTATGAGAATCATCATGATCAGATGGCATGATAGGAACAAAACCTACTCTATGAGCAGTGCTAACAAGTAACAACTGTTCTAATTTTTTGGCAAACTGACTTCATCATAGTCATCTAGGGACAGGAACACCTCGTCTAAGCATGAAAGCTCCATGTCCTCCTCATTGAAGCTCACTTGCGCATCGCAGCTCGACTCGAACACCCGACATATCACCCAATTGCTGGATTCCTGCAATGATCATCCATATACATGTTGGACACGTTTGTCATGTATATATAATGATGCTAAATGCAGAGTTAGAAAAATGCTAAATGCAATAACATGTATGCAGCACTCACTTTTTCTGAGTGGTCTTTCTTCTTGTGGTACCGTTTGCGTGAACTGCCTGAAGTGCTGCTACTCTCATTCCCATCATGTAAGTGGTACTCATGCATAACCCAGTTGGTTTTGCTTGCCTGGAAGGGCTCTTGTCCAATGGAGAAGACAAACGTCTTCTTGAGGCCAACATTAGAGCCACGGCTACTTACCGCCTCATCGTTACCGATGGGATTCCATTGCCCATTTCGTGAGGTCCTACTCTGTGTTGCGTGGCTGAAGAAGTACCACTGGTTTCCTGCTTGAAGTGCTTTGCCTGGAAAAGAGTTGTCGGTATAATTAATGACAAGTTGCTATGACTTGTGATAAGTACAAGGTTCATGAAAGAAAGTATAAGGTGCATACCATTTAGTTCCCATGGGTCGTAACGATTCAGAGGCAGGGTAGGGACAATATCAGGTCGACATGGGAGGAGAGAGGCCTTGCGTTGCAGGAAATGGACGACGAGTTCTTCGTCAGAGGGGAAGAAGTGGAAACCTGGAGGAAGGTTTGTAGATCCACCCATATATGCTGGGTTGCAAGCACACAAGAAGTAGATAGACTAGAGGCAGATGGAAGGCCGTGAGGAAGGAAGATGAAAGCAGGGGTGCTTGCTTCACGTGTCTTAGTGGTATTTATAGGGGCTGTATATATTTGTATGTAGAGAGAGGGAGAGACGTGCAATTCAAGGAGTGTTGAAAGGTTTTCCCGGCGGCTGCAGGGGTTGCTTTGAGAAGCCTGCCAACTTAACTGCCATGCTTTCCTTCATCTAGTTTTTTATATGGAGGAAACTATGATGCTATGCAAAGACTGGTGTTGGATTTGGACAGAGGAGGATCTCCTATTTGATGTTCAGAGGACTTGCTGCAAATTGGTGTACTATTTAGAAGATAGTTATGAACTAACAGAGTCCATCAATGCATGCATGCATGGTGCTTCATCATGCTGTACATATTTTATTACAAAGCTGAATAGCAAGCAGACAATTTCTTATCTAGCAATGATGCTGGTTTGGGTGTCCTTAATTAGGATAGCCTTTTGATGATGCATTTGATCGTTGACTCCTCTTAGATATGTTACATTAACATGAATGTGTCATCTAAAGTTTCAATGAGAGACTCTTGCACCGTAATCTAGCATAATGCTTGTGTGCTACTTTAGGTACACTTCAAAATACCATGTCTGCCCAAGAGAACTGTCAATATAGCGTAATATTATGTATTGGAGTTTTCTCAATTCTCACATATGCTCATCCACATCTGAGATCACACCAGCGATGTGAATGACGAGCTAGGTGACATGACAGAAGAAATAATTGGCTTGTTTAGGTTGCACGCGCAATTAATTTGAAACCTCATCTTGCAATTAAATTATGCTGCTGATTAGACAGAAGTTTTGACTCTCTCTTATTTGATGTGTGTTGGATATCATGTAGATATCAAGCAATCATGCAACAAATAGTACCTTGGATTTGTTTGAACCAACAAATAACACCTTGATTTAGCTTTGACCGCTGCTATGCATGCTTGTGAGTTTTATAGCCGAAGTGCATAATATGTTCCACTGCCCCAACATATCAAGGAAATTTTGAAATAATAAGAAAATGAAAATAGTTTTGAATGCATCATGTTTTCTATTTTTAAGGGAACTCAGATGTTGTACATTCTTCAGGTTTTAGTAGTTTGTATAATGCACATTAGCCGTGTTGGCTCATCTTAGCGATTTTTTTCTTCTGAAATGAACCAGTTAGTAAAAGAACCCCAACTTGTATCAGAACAATCATGAAATTATTTTGGTATCTGAAGGCTATCCTAGACTCACCCTTTTGTTACCCTTCTGTATTATTCCCTCTATTGTCAAACTGACTTGACCATATCATGACAGCTAAACTTCTCACTGGGTGATATGTGAAGGAAAGGTCAGGTCCAACACAATTGGGGGCATCATCAACTGTGTTCTGAAATTACCAGCACAAATGGCTAGCAAGCGTCCTATGTCCCAGTAGTGGGTCTTGTGAGTGCCGCCACTGTATAATTTTTGTCTGGCATGGCTGCATTCCTCATGTCACGCAGTCGTCACTCGGCCTTCTTCAACCATATGCTCCTTTGTTCATCTTGACCATTGTTATAATGATCCCCCAGGGCAGAGCAAGTTGCAGAGAGTTCAGTGGAGTTGTGGCAAAGTACAAAGTGCATCACTTGGAGATGAAGCCACTCAAGTCCCCCCGTATCCTTTTCGCCCATCAATTTTGTGCTCATGTCTGCGAACTGCTTCGTCAATCATTTCAAGTTACTTCGCTGGCTCAGTTAGCAAGAGACAAGGGATAATTTGGCAGACTTCACCATGATGACAATGATCCATGACAGTGACACGAAGCTATTGAGTATTTTGGTAAAACACCACCGTTTTAAGTAAGCCGTAGCCCAATCGGTAAGAGACACATTTGCCTATGGAAGAGAAGCTTATGAATCAGCTGACAGAGGGAATTAATTTGGGTGGATGCAGTTTGGATAAGCTGCTAATCTCTTCAGTGACATGCTAACCACTGCTACTCCCTCATATTTGATGAGATGCTTATCTTGATGCATGCAGTGTGTAAGAGCTTAAGAACCCTCCTGATCATCAGAATCTTCCAGGTAAGTATCCTAACAGCTCAATCCGTGCCCTCATATAAAAGAAAGAAATGAGAGATATGATAGTCAATCATTTCATGGTGCACACACTCATGCATGCACACACTAGACACTTTTATTCTACCTTTCTCTCCAGCCCTTCTCTTTAGGAAGGGATTTTATGCATGCTGTGTCTCTATATGGCAGGCCATGCCCATGTAAGATTGAGCAAAGTCCATGCACCACTTGAAGCCTGCAGATGAAGTGGTGGCATGGCAGAAGCAGCACACGTAGAGGTGGGGTGGGTACCTGATCCCCGGAGAGAAAGGCCCACGAATCATACAAAGGGAGCTTCTGTGGGGCCGTCCGCTCGGGTGACGTCCTGATGACGCAGTTCTGCATCTGCATCCTCTGTGTGGCAAAGTAAGCAAGGGAACAGCTCGACAGGATCTCCAACGAATGTCCTCACACTATCAACTCAGCACATGCATGTTTGTTCTTCATATTCTTACGTTAGGACTTGAGTAATCCTTCCTCTGAACTTCCATGATTATGCTAGATCGATAGGCAGATCAAACTTTGTTGTGTGCATGAATTAAAATTTGTAGGTACGTACGTACCAACTACTTTCCTGAATTAGTTAACATGCATGATAACAAGTTACTATGAACCTAGATTTACATGTGAAAGTGCTTGACTACATGGATCACTGCGGGAGTGGCAGCTCAGCCCGATGGCAATTATAACACCGACGGCCAAATGTCGGGGCCGTCGGCGTCACAACATAACACCGACGGCTCGCGAAACATCGTCGGGCTCAAAGTCCCGTCGGCGTTCTAGTGGTGAGCCCGACTGCAACCGTCGGCATCAAAACACCGTCAGACTACTCCCCCGCGTGGGCGTCTGGACGCACCGATCTGACGGCGCCATAACCACCCACACTGACGCTGACGGCAATACCGTCAGGTTCAATACACTATTTTCCAGTTTTTCTTAAAATATTAGATTACATTCAAAAATATTATTTGTAGGGGCACTAAATCACAATAAATAACATAAGAACTAATTTGTACAAATATTGTGGTCAAATGTGGCCATAATATAAGGACACATATGCGGCTATCTCCGGGTTTTGTTGTGGCGGGTTCCGGAACTTAGAGGTGAAAACCCCTGTTTCGGGTGCCGAGCATGGAATCGTGCCACGGAACACATGAAATGTTTGTTTTTTATGGTCCAATATAGTGCCTAACACAACCAAGCAAAAAATGCATGCATGTACCCCCTCTCGGCGCCGTTTAGAGGGGTAGATCGACATGTCAGACTTTTCTCCAGCGGGAGTAGTGTTTCGCCGTAGAGTGGGTTCGGAGGACGCTCATCAAAACTTGCATAGACCCCTAAAATATGTATACTAGTGTGTTGGTAGTTTGTGGGAACCTAGATACATCTCCGAGGTGTGACCCGCTTCACTGACCCCTCTTACTCCATAGTAAGTTCTTGCACTTAGGGGTGAAAACCCTCGTTTTGGGTGCCGGGCATGGAATCGTGCGACGGAACACATGAAATGTTCATTTTTTATGGTCCAATATACCAACATAACACAACCAAGCAAAAAATGCATGCATCTACCCCCTCCCGGCGCCGTTTAGAGGGGTAGATCGACCTGTCAGACTTTTCTCCAGCGGGAGTAGTGTTTCGCCGTAGAGTGGGTCCGGAGCGTCAAGACCCCATCAAAACTTGCATAGACCCCTAAACTATGTATACTAGTGTGTTGGTAGTTTGTGGGTGACGTGGGGCTGCCTTTCGGGTAGCCCACGATAAGGCTACCTGGGCCGCGCCAAGGATAGGAAGGCCCACAGAAGGCCCACGCGGGGTACCATGTAACCTAGTCCAAGTCGGTTAGGAAGCATAACCTGCCATATCTGTAGTTGCCATCGGCACCAACCACCCGAGACCTGGCTGCCTATAAAGCCAGGAGGGTTGCTCGTCCCAGGACACGTTGATAGCTACGACACAAACCCTAGCGAGATCGCAATCTCGCCATTGTAACCACAACTCGCATCAATAACCAGACAAGCAGGAGTAGGGTGTTATCCTCCAGGAGCCTGAACCTGGGTAAATCCTTGCTTGTCAGCCGTCGTGACCACCTTGCACTCATCTCTCTCCCCATCAATCAACCCGGGGTGCACAACCCTGGGACTTGTCGAGTTAACACCTCGTCAATTGGCGCCGTCTGTGGGAAGTCAAACAAGTGCTAGGATCATGGTCGCTCCGGCTCCATCCGCAATGAAGATCGGCGCGTCCGCCGTCAGGGAGTCGATCCGATTCGGCTCCTTCGAGTACGTCATCCACTCGCCAGCTCACCAGTCGGTGTACGCCGGTCTAGACAAAGGTATACACATCACCTTTGGCTCCATATTCTGCTGCATCGATAGTCGTGGTATACTCAGGTCTACGACTACCGCGCTACGCGCAACGGCGTCACCTAAACCGGCAACCATCGCGTCCGCCGAACCCGCGAAGATCGCATCTGCCGCACCCGCGGAGATCGCGCCCGCCGAACCCGCGAAGATCGCGCCCGCCGAACCCGCGGAGATCGCGACCGCCGAACCCGCGAAGATCGCATCTGCCGCACCCGCAGGGGCCGCGCCAGCTGCACCCGCGAAGAGGGCATCTACATCGACAAATTCGGCAGCGGCCGCGCGAATCGAGTCTACTACCCCAACCTCGGTCGTGCGGTCGATCAAGTCAAGATCCACCTCGACCGTCGCACCCGCACGGGCGACCAGGGGCCCGCGTCCGACAGCCATGTCGCGCGCGACCTCATCTTCGTGGAAATCCCAAGTCTACCCCAAGCCAATCGCACTCGCCCCGGCGAGCGTGAACACATGGACAATCGCAAGAAGGCGCGACAGCGGCTGCGCCGCGCGCCACGTTGCAGCAATTTTTGACCCCGAGCAAGAAGCGGGCGACAGAAGCAGCAGCGGCAGCACCAACTCTCCGACTCAAATCTACCCCAAGCAAGTCTTCATGGCCGACACAGCACCGCATGACGACGAAGAAGAACCTGCATACCCGCTAGAGGTGGACATGCCGGACCAGACTAAACTTGTCATCACGCGGGACATGGCGATCCAAGCCATGAAGCATGTGGACGAGGGCACGTTCCCCCCACCCAACGCACCTCGAGAAGACCACCTGGCGGTCCAGTACTTGCTACGCAAGGAAGGCGAACGAATTCGTGCCGAAAAAGCCGACCTGCTCAGGCGCAAAAGGGACGCGGATGCATCGAGTGCCAGGCGAGCCGCCCTCTCCTTCACATCCTCCACAGAGGTTAACCAAGGAGCACGGCGAACCAGAGCCCGTGTCCCCCACATGGCAGAAGCTGATCGAACAAGGCTCACTCGCAACCTCGACTCGTCCTTCGTCACCGAAGATGAAAAAGGGATACCCGTCCCAAAGACAGCGAATGCCGCCCTGATCTCAGTCGAGACATACCTCCGGCTCACGCAGCCACCGGAGGGGGACGCACGCTCCCTTCTCCACAAACAACAAATTGCCTCCATAAGGGCAATCGAAGAAGCTCTGGCGGCCAAGGGGCCAAGCAACCGAGCGCACGAACCAACGACATCGGGCATCCCAGCGGCGCAGCGACAGCCAGTCAAGGACCTTCGTGACGTCCTGACACAGAAGACGGTGGACCGCAACCGCAAGGAGCGCTCGGCTAGCGCGGCAAACGCGGATGACCATGCTGACCGCGACTTCGAGCCGTGTGGCGCGGCATGCTTTAGCTTCAACATTCGCGACACCCGCATGCCTAAAGGCTTCAAGTTGACGGCTGGCACACCAAAGTATGACGGGAAGCAAGACCCAAAATTGTGGCTCGAAGACTACCTCATCGCTTGCACCTGCCAAGGCGGAACGTCGACTACGGCAATGCAGTACATCCAGCTCATGTTGACAGACTCGGCACGCGGGTGGCTCACAAGCCAACCCAAAGACTCTTTCCGAACATGGGAAGAGTTCCTGGACAATTTCATCAAGAGTTTCTCGGGAACATTCGCAAGGCCGACGACCTACATCGAGTTGCAGGCCTGCAAGCAAGGAAAGGATGAGTCGCTCCGCTCTTACATCCAGAGGTGGACACTCCTCCGCAATACCATGGAACCCGTATCAGAGGATCGAGTGATGGACGCCTTCATGCATGGCGTCGCTCGCCGCGACCTCCGGGAGGAATTCGGTAGGCTCCAGCCGAAGACCACAATAGAACTCATGAAGACAGCCAACCAATGGGCCGAAGGAGAGGACTACGTCCGCGAAACTTCTCCCAAAAAAGAGGGCGAAACAAGCAACTGGCGCGAAGCACGTCAAAAGAAGAAGCCACGTTACACCCACGACTCAATCGAATTAGTAGCGGCGGGCTATGAAACCCCCCGTGAGGACAAACGTGACGGCAGTCGACAGTACGACCAAAGTCGGCAGCCCAGCTCGAGTCAGTACAACCGTGGCAGCAGCAGCATCGGCCACAATGACGGAAGTCAGAAACGCGAGTGGAAGCGCCCGTTGACCCCAGCAGAGGAGCTGATGCAACCCTGTAAGCACCACTCGTTCCGCAACCCGGAGACAGGCAAATGGGGTTCCAGCCACCTGTTGAAGGATTGTCGCAAAGAAAGAAAGATATACCAGGCCATGCAGCAAATCATCGCTCCAGTACAGGCAATACAGGCAGCCCCGCAGCTAGCCATCCAGGCAGCACCCGCAAACAACAACCAGGTGCAGGCGGCAGGAGCGTTCCCCCAGCCGCAGCAATAGCAACAGGGTCAGTCGGCAGCAGCCGACACGTACCCAGCCACACGGGGACAGCTAAACATGATCCAGAAGGGACCCCCGTCGAACAGGCGCCAGAAAATCATCACACGCCAAGTACTTCAAGCCATCAATAGCCCGCGCGCGGTACCAGACTACCTGCGCGGGTCGGAGACACCAATCACATTCTCTAGGGCAGATCACCCATCAGAGGTAGTCCGACCCGGGCACGCCGCACTCGTGATTGAGGCCTTGATCGGCGACTACAGCCTGAAAAAGGTGTTCCTGGACGGAGGCAGCGGCATCAACATCATATTCGCCGACACCCTGAGAAGAATGAACAGGTCGACGGAGAAATTGCCGGAATCGGAAACCACCTTCCACGGCATAGTACCAGGGCAAGCAATCACGCCCATGGGAACAATCACACTCGACATCATCCTCGGTACACCCGAGCACTTCAGGAAGGAGTCGATAGACTTTGAGGTCGTCGACTGGAAATCACAATACCACGCCATCCTCGGACGCCCGACCTTTGCCAGGTTCATGGCAGTACCCCACTACGCCTACCTGATGATAAAGTTGCCCGGGCCGAAAGGAGTAATCACCGTCCGCGGCGACTTCGGGCTCTCCAACAGCTGCGACCGCGAGTTCGCCAAGATTTCTGAATTCTTCGGAGTCGAAGAGCACTTCAAGGCCATATCAGCCGACAACGACAAGACCGTCTTCCCGGCTCGCAAGAAGCCCGCCAAGGACGCAGCGTTCAACACGAACGACGACACCGTCACCCACCAAGTCCATCCGACTGACAGCACAAAGACGGTCAAGGTCTCATCGAGTCTGACCCCCGCATAGGAAAGCGCGCTCGTCGAGTTCCTACGTGAGAACTGGAAGATCTTTGCATGGCAACCCTCTGACATGCCAGGGATACCCAGGGAACTCGCCGAGCACTCTCTGAAAGTCCACAAGGACGCAAGACCAGTCAAACAATCCATGCGACGCTTCTCAGGACCCAAGCGAGACGCGATCACCATGGAAGTCGACAGACTACTGCACGCCAAGTTCATCCGAGAGATCAAGGACTCGGATTGGGTCGCCAACCCAGTCCTAGTAGAGAAAAAGAAGACGAAGAAACTACGCATGTGCGTTGACTTCACCGCAGTCAACAAATGCTGCCCCAAGGACCACTTCCCGCTACCGCGGATAGACCAGATCATCGACTCGACAGCAGGTTGCGAGCGCCTGTCTTTCCTGAACGCCTACTCAGGGTACCAGCAGATCAGGCTGAAAGTCGAAGACGAAGAGAAGACATCCTTCATCACACCCGACGGCGTCTTTTGCTACCAAACGATGCCGTTCGGGTTAAAAAACGCAGGTGCCACGTACCAGCGGACAATGCAAGCATGCCTCAAGGGGCTAATCGGGCAGATCGTCCAAGTCTACGTCGACGACATTGTTGTCACGACTCGAAAGGAAGATACCCTAGTCGACGACCTCCGCAAGGTTTTCGCCGCACTCGACGTGTATTAGATCAAGCTCAACCCAGAGAAGTGCGTGTTCGGCGTGCCAGCCGGAGAACTACTAGGATACCTCGTATCCGCAAGAGGAATCGAAGCAAACCCCGAGAAGGTGCAGAACATACTCACAATGCCAGCACCAACCAAACTCCGGGAGGTGCAACGATTAGCCGGCCGAGTCGCAGCTCTCAGCCGGTTCATTAGTAAGTTGGGAGAGAAAGCCTTACCTTTCTACCAACTGATGAAGAAGACGGACAAGTTCGACTGGACACAAGAGGCGCAGGACGCATTCGACCATCTCAAGAAAACACTGACAACTTCTCCAGTCCTCGTAGCACCACTGGAAAATGAGCCGCTCTACTTATACGTCTCAGCAACGAACAGGGTGGTGAGCACGGTGCTCGTAGTCGAACGCGAAGAAGAAGGGCACAGTCACCCGGTGCAGAGGCCCGTCTACTACCTTAGCGAAGTACTCACCTTGTCCAAGCAAAACTACCCTCATTACCAGAAGCTGGCATATGGAGTCTTCATGACCTCCAGAAAGGTCGTCCACTACTTCTCCGAGCACCCGATCACGGTGGTAAGCTCCTCTGGACTAGCAGACATTCTCACAAACCAACGCGCGACAGGACGAGTCGCCAAGTGGGTTGTCGAACTAGGACCATGGGGGCTGAAGTATGCTCACCCGAAGTCCATCAAAGCCCAAGTCCTCCCGGAATTCACCACCGAGTGGATAGAAGCCCAGCTACCAAATGTCCCCGACTTGTCCAATGCATGGACAATGTACTTTGATGGCTCCAAGAAATTCAAGTCAGCCGGGGCAGGAGTCGTGCTCATCTCCCCCAAAGGCGACAAGCTCAAATATGTCCTGCAGATGGACTTTCCGACGCCGTCCAACAACGAAGCCGAGTACGAGGCCCTGATCCACGGCATGCGGATGGCCAAGAACTGCGGCGCCACGCACCTCATGATCTACGGCGACTCCTACCTGGTGGTCCAGCAAACCATGAAGTCCTGCGACGCCGTCGCCGACAACATGATCGCCTACAGAGACCTCTACAATCAATTGGAAGGCAACTTCGACGACTGCGAGCTGCGCCACATTGGCCGTGAAAGCAACGAGGAAGCCGACGTCCTTGCTAACAGGGGCTCAGACAGGGTGCCAGTCCCACCCGGCGTCTTCCTCGAGTGCATCACGCAGAGATCCATCAAGACTCAGAATACAGCAAGCACTGCAACAACAAAAGGCGATGCCAACCCACCAAGCCAGGACAAGGTCCCCATGGAGGTCATGCTAGTCGAAGCCACATGGACAGGACCGTACCTGGCATACATACTACATCAGAAGCTGCCAGCCGACCCAGTCGAAGCAAAGCGCATCATCAGGCGCTCCAAAAGTTTCACCGTCATCAACGGAGAACTCTACAAAAGAAGCATCTCAGGAATCCTGCAAAGGTGCATAGATCCAATCGACGGCCAAGCCATCTTACTCGACATCCACGCGGGTATCTGTGGGCATCACGCCAGCAGTCGGGCACTGGTGGCCAAGGCGCTACGAGCCGGGTTCTACTGGCTGACAGCCATGCAGGACGCCGAGGAGCTGGTAAAGAAATGCACAGGGTGCCAAGAATTTGCCAACAAGCCACACGCGCCAGCATCGGAACTCAAGACAATACCATTAGCCTGGCCCTTCGCCCAATGGGGTCTGGACATGGTGGGCCCGCTGAAGAAATCCTCACCCGGAGGTCACACTAACCTCTTGGTTGCAGTTGATAAGTTCACAAATTGGATCGAAGCCGTACCCATCACGAGTTCGACTGCATCCACAGCGGTCAACTTCATCAGGTCAATCATCTTCAGATTTGGAGTACCGAACGGAATCATCACCGACAACAGCTCGAACTTCACAGCCGAAGAATTCAAGGACTTCTGCTCAGAGCAGGGGATCAAGCTCAGCTACGCGTATGTCTCGCACCCGCAATCCAATGGGCAAGTGAAGAAAGCCAATGGCCTCGTCTGCAACGGCATCAAGAAGCGACTGCGCGTGCCCCTAAAACGCGCAGCGGGAGCATGGGATGAAGAGTTGCCGTCGGTCCTTTGGAGTCTGAGAACAACGCCAAAAAGATCCACCCAGTACACTCCATTCTTTATGGTGTATGGTGCAGAAGCGGTCCTCCCCTGCGACATCAAGTTCGACGCACCGATAGTAGTCTCCTATGACGAGTCGGATGCAGAGGAGGCACTCGAAGACAGCAGGGACACCTTGGACAAAGCACGCGACATCGCCCTGGCACGATCAGCCGTGTATCAACAGGACCTACGCAACTATCACACTCGGAGGCTGCGACCAAGAGCGTTCGTTGCAGGCGACCTCGTTCTTCGACTCAAGCAAAAGAAGGTACACAAGCTCGCTTCCCCATGGGAGGGCCCGTACATCGTGACAGAAGCAATCGGCAACGGAGCTTACCGCCTGAAAGACTCGAAGACAGGAGCGGACTGCAGCAACCCGTGGAACGTGGCACAACTCCGCCGGTTCTACGCCTAGTTCAACCCAATCATTGTACAAGAAAATCAGCGCGGCAGGTTTCAGACGCACTCTTTCCCTTACCAAGGTACGTGAGGGGACTGGAAGGGTTTTAATGAGGCGGCCTGTTCGCAAGAATCAATAAAGTGATTTGAAGAAAATTTGTCTCCTTTACCTGTCACACAGAGGAAACCGAAATCCTAGGCCGCCACCCGAACTACTCGGGGGCTGCGCCACACAGGTTGAAAGAAAAGCTTAGGCCGCTACCCGAACTACTCGGGGGCTGCGCCATACAAGCATAAGTCAAAAAATCCTAGGCCCTCACCCGACCGACTCGGGGGCTGCGCCATACAGGTCAAGTTCAAAATCCTAGGTCGCCACCCGACGCACTCGGGGGCTGCGCCACACAGGTAATACTTGTAATCCTAGGCTACCGCTCGAACTACTCGGGGGCTACGCCAAACAGGCCTTCTCAGAAAAATTCTCAGCCGCCACTCGAACTCACTCGGGGGCTGCGCTGTACAGGTCAAGTTCAAAATCCTATGTCGCCACCCGACATACTCGGGGGCTGCGCCAAACAGGTAACACTTGCAATCCTAGGCCGCCACTCGACCTACTCGGGGGCTGCGCCACACAGGTCTTAGCCAAAATCCTAGGCCACCACTCGAACAACTCGGGGGCTGCGCCATACAGGTCAAGTTACAAAAATCCTAAGTCACCACCTGTTTAAATCAGAGACTGCGGCATACAGGTCACACTTGAGAAAACCTAGGCCGTTGCCTAGCATACTAGGCGGATGCGCCAAACAGGTCGCAAACCAAAAAAGGCATTTTCACTTTCGAGCAGGCAGATCAATTCTCATAACTCGAAAGTATTTTAATCTATTACATTACGACTCGCACAGGCACACTTGCCCTCTATAGCTAACCCTGTACATCAGACGACAGCTACTCTAAACTGCAGGTTCAGCCTTCGGCGCATCAAGTGGCCCTACAAGGCGCTCGCTCAGGTCCTGAACCTGCCGGATAATCCGACGCGCAGCCGCCAAGGTCTCGTCGAAGTCGTCGTCACCCGGCAGGCCTTCAAGCACCCTCTCAAGCGGGAGATGTGGCCGGTGCATCCGGACGTATGCCAACGCCGCGTTCGCACCAGCCACAAGTTGGGCGTCGACGACCTCCTTCAACCCTTCACCATCGCGGAACCTCTCCAGCAAGGCCGACAACCCGTTCGGCTGCGCATTATGAGGGAAGTACACACGATTGATGTGCCAAAGTGTCTTCCGGCAGCTCTCCAGAAGAAAAGAAGCGCGCCACGTACGATCAAGCATGGTGGCAAGGACGCGCCCCCTCGACTTGTTCACCCAGAACTGCCGAGCTTCGTAGGAGTCGTCGGGCGCCTCTCGGGTAACTCGCTCCTCAACGCGAGCCCGCTCGGCCTCCCAATCAGGATTAACATCTGCACGCATAAAATGCAAGTCAGAACAAGAAAGAAGGCCAGCAAAGTCAGCAGCCGCCAAAAAGATGCAAACCTTGCAACTGCCGACTGATCAGATCGATCTCCCCAAGCAAAAAATCCTCACGTCGCGAGAACTCCGCCGTAGGATGCGACTGGGAGCGGTGCAGCAGCCGCTCAGTATTCTTCAGGGTCGACTCAAGCTCCACCACCTTGTTCTTCAGGTATGTGATAATCCGCTGATCATTTACACTACGTGGAGGAGCAGGCGCCGCCCGACGATGGCGAGCACCCGAAGAAGAAGCCGCGCCACTCGGCTCGGCCACAGGAGAAGGCGAAGCATCACCGCGCACAACATTCTGCCATGAACACGCAGAGTCAATACAATCATACGACTGCGAAGCACAGTTAAACTCGGCAGAAAGAAAGTCAGCAGAAAGCAATATTGAAGGCCAAAAGACCTGGAAGGGCAATATTCATTACAGAACAAGAAGTTCAAAAATACAGACCACGGCGACTGCCGAATTCCTAAAGCTAGGCCTACTCTAAGGCTGCGAACTGCGACCGGGAACGACCCTTCCGAGAGGCAGCCGCCTCAGTCGCCTTAGCAAGGGCCCTCTCGAAGAGTGCCGCAAGCTGCACGGCTAACTGCGAGGCACGCTCCTTCACGCCACTCAGCGACGCGGTTCGGCCATCGGGTTTGCGGGGAAAACCGCTGACGACCTTCTCGAAGTCACCTGGAACCTGATGCCCTAAGAGGAGCTGGAAGGTGAGCTCGGAGCCGCGTACCGTCTGCGACCGCGTGAAGTCGGCGATGGTGGTCGCGTCCTCAAACGGCGCAGCAAGGGCGTCCACGGCGGCCGGCGGCTGGTCGCCCGGGAAGATACTCTGATGCACCACAGCAAGGGCCCCAGTTGATTTCTGCAACGCGGCTGCGGACTTCTTCAGCGCATCCGAGGCATAGGCGCAGACCCGGTCGAGGAAGCCAACAGCAGTCGCCAGGTCAACCGTCTCACTTGACGCGTCTTCCGGAGGAGCTCCACCGCAAGTCTCTGCGCAAAGGATCCAAGGTCAAACAAAGAATAAGATCAAGACACAGTAGGCATCAAGCCGAAACTTACCCCCAAGAACACCGGCGAGTGAAAGGAGACGACCAACTTGAGTCTTTTCCTGGGCGACCCGCGCCAGCTCCCGCTCCCGAGACTCATGTAGAGCCTTCTCAAGCTCATAAACCCGCCCAGTAGCCTGGTCCAGAGAAGCACGCAGTTGGTCCCTCTCCTTCTCCAGGCGAACATAAGCCGCGGCTGCGTCAAGCTGCTGACGTTAGTATGGCTGAAATGAAAGCAAGATGTTAATAAAGTTGCGGGCGACTATACTAGTCACCCACACCTTCGGGGGCTACTCCCATCGGGAGCGCTGATCGCGCACCCGATGAGAACTCAAGAGTACAAGTACAAGCACAAGAAGACTTACGTGGTCCAGGAGGTCGAGTTCCTCTAAAGCCGAAGGAGGGTCGCGGCTCGACGATGCAACGCCAGCAGGCTCAGCACGCGCCTTCTCCACTACAGCTTGGGTCCCCAGTTCAGTCGAAGGGGCGGGTGTATGCTCCACTTCCCGAAGGGGGGAGCTAACATCGCCAGAACGATGGCTGCAGCGAAAACAAGCACACTTGTCAATAACTCAAACGTTGCAACTACAAAACGCAACTCGAAGGAAACACATCATCAAGAAACTAACCTGGGGGTCCCAAGGTCGTCGTAACTCTCCAGGGAGGGCGAAGGCATCCGCGCGAAGGAGCGAGGGGCCGCGGAGCTGACTGGATGAAACAATCAGGGGTTCATCCCAGCCACCCGAGGACCGCGCACCCGACGACGTCGCGACGACCTCCTCAAGAGTAACATCGGCATCCTTAGCAGGTGACGACGCAGTTGCAAAGTCGCCACGGCTCGGGAGCTTCCGCTTCTTCCGCACGGGTTCCTCCACTTCATCCCCTCCTTCCACCTCTTCGTGGGGAGAGTGTGCGGAGGGAATCTCTTCGTCGTCGTCTTCCTCCTCGACAAACTTAGACTCGTCGTCGGGTCCGTTATCGGGAAGAGGAGGAAGGCTGATCAACAGGTCCCGACCCTGAAGCAAGTAGGCACAAGTCGAATCAAAAAGAAAGTAGACGCAAGTCGAACAAAGACAAAAGGAAAACAAGCCAAGACTTACCTCAGGAACGGGGTTTGAGCCCCGTAAGCCGCAATCGGGCACTTGATGTTGCACGTGTCCGCGACTCGAAGGTTGGTGATGGATCTTACTTTGGTTTCCACCTCCTCGTCGTCAAGCGGCTCGGTGCTGACACCCTCTGCGGCCCACATCGGGTGAGGCCGAGCGCTGAGCGGCTGCACTCGAAGACGGAAGAAGGTGGCCATCAGGAAGATGCCACCCGCCTCACGCCCAAGGGTCTTGGTCAGACCGCGCAGCAGGCTCAGCAAGGGCCGCACGGCCTCCTTCTCCACGGCAGTCAGCGGGTGTGCCCAGGCGCCGGTCTTCCGCAGTCCGCGTCCGCTGTCGAATGCATCCAGGCCGTCCTGGTTCGACTGGACGTAGAACCATCTCTTGCGCCATCCCTGGACGGAGTCGCACTTCTTCATCTGTAAGTACGCGGTGTCACCGCGTACTTGGATTCCGAAGCCACCCACGGGGAAGGTCAACCCGCTCTTCCCAACGTTCTTACGAACGAGGAAGAGCGACTTCCACAACGCCCAATGGGGCGCGACACCCAGGAAGCACTCGCAGAGCACGATAAAGCCCGCGATGCTCAAGACGCCATTGGGGGTCAGATCGTGGATCTGAACCCCATAGGCATACAGGAGGCCGCGCACGAAATCGTGCATGGGGAACCCGAAGCCCCGCGGAAGGAAATCCGCGAAACAAACACGTTCCCCATCGCGGGAAGTGGGGGAAACCTCCTTGCCAGGAACGCGTACCTGGACTTGGTCAGCAGGTGGAAGCAGACCCTGCGCGCGGAAGAGCTCCACCTCGGCCTTCTTCACCGACGACCTCTGCCAGTCGCCGTCGGGCTTCTTCATCAGCCCGGCTTCGTCGGCGGCGGCGGAGGAGCCTGCTGCGCTTTTCGGCTTGCCCATGATGCCGCAAAGCAGCGCAAGGTGTACGGGCAAATCGCAAGGAGCTCTGGATGGCAGCGAGAATGGTAGAGCGCAGAGGAAAGGGAACACAGAGCGATTGGAGAAGATGAAATCCCAAGCGTCAAGACACAGTACTTATGCCTCGAAAAAATCTCATCTCAACCGTCCACAGAACAAGGGCTCCGAGCAGACACATCTGGCCGTCCACGTGTCGCACGAAGAAACCAACCGTCACCGCCCACTTCGTCCACTGCGCACGAAACCGAGGCGTCATCATCGTGCCGCGAGAAATTTCGCGCCCACTTCCGAGACGTGACAACTGTTGACCGCGGTCAGCTCTGACAGTGGGGCCCGCCACGTCACGTCCCATCGAGCGCAGAGGCGTGCAGCAGATCGTCACCAGTGACGTCAGCAAGCCAACGGCTCCAAAAATCAATTGAATCAACTCGACAGAGTAATTAGAGTAGTAAGCTTCAAAGCTGAAGTCAACAAGGTAGGATCGGCTGATGATCCAAGAACCCGAAGAAACCATTCGGATGGCAACATAGTAAGCTCAAGCAGCCGAATCCAAACATGAGTAAGCCAAAACAGGCTGAGTAGAAGCAAGCTTCACAAGAAGATGAAGGCAAAGTAATTCGACTGCAAAGGTTACTCCCATCGGGAGTGGCCGGTTCGACTGAAGAAATTGAGTACAAGCTCAAGATCAAGCAATCCAATGGCGTGTCCAGGAGGAAGGAGTCCTTTGCTCGACTCTACGCTTCGACCAAGCACTCGGGGTAAACTGACGTGGGGCTGCCTTTCGGGTAGCCCACGATAAGGCTACCTGGGCCGCGCCAAGGATAGGAAGGCCCACAGAAGGCCCACGCGGGGTACCATGTAACCTAGTCCAAGTCGGTTAGGAAGCATAACCTGCCATATCTGTAGTTGCCATCGGCACCAACCACCCGAGACCTGGCTGCCTATAAAGCCAGGAGGGTTGCTCGTCCTAGGACACGTTGATAGCTATGACACAAACCCTAGCGAGATCGCAATCTCGCCATTGTAACCACAACTCGCATCAATAACCAGACAAGCAGGAGTAGGGTGTTATCCTCCGGGAGCCTGAACCTGGGTAAATCCTTACTTGTCAGCCGTCGTGACCACCTTGCACTCATCTCTCTCCCCATCAATCAACCCGGGGTGCACAACCCTGGGACTTGTCGAGTTAACACCTCGTCAGTGGGAACCAAGATACATCTCCGAGGTGTGACCCGCTTCACTGACCCCTCTTACTTCGTAGTAAGTTCTTGCACTTAGAGGTGAAAACCCCCGTTTCGGGTGCCGGGCATGGAATCATGCCACGGAACACATGAATTTTTTTTTATGGTCCAATATACCAACCTAACACAACCAAGCAAAAAAAATGCATGCGTCTACCCCCTCCCCACGCAGTTTAGAGGGGTAGATCGACAAGTCAGACTTTTCTCCAGCGGGACTAGTGTTTCGCCGTAGAGTGGGTCCGGAGCGTCAATACCCCATCAAAACTTGCATAGACCCCTAAACTATGTATACAAGTGTGTTGGTAGTTTGTGGGAACCAAGATACATCTCCGAGGTGCGACCCGCTTCACTGACCCCTCTTACTCTGTAGTAAGTTTTTGCACTTAGAGGTGAAAACCCCCGTTTCGGGTGCCGGGCATGGAATCGTGCCACGGAACCCATGAAATGTTTGTTTTTTATGGTCCAATATACCAACCTAACACAACCAAGCAAAAAATGCATGCGTCTACCCCCTCTCGGCGCCGTTTAGAGGGGTAGATCGACAGGTCAGACTTTTCTCCAGCGGGACTAGTGTTTCGCCGTAGAGTGGGTCCGGAGTGTCAAGACCCCATCAAAACTTGCATAGACCCCTAAATATGTATACTAGTGTGTTGGTAGTTTGTGCGAACCAAGATACATCTCCGAGGCGCGACCCGCTTCACTGACCCCTCTTACTTCGTAGTAAGTTCTTGCACTTAGAGGTGAAAACCCCCGTTTCGGGTGCCGGGCATGGAATCGTGCGACGGAACACATGAAATGTTTGTTTTTTATGCTCCAATATACCACCCTAACACAACTAAGCAAAAAAATGCATGCGTCTATGAAAGGGCATGTGCCCTCATGTATGGTTTTGGTAATTAATGACAATCCCTAAGGACTAATGTGTGTTTTGAGCTTATTGCAAGTATGGCTTGAAGTTGTCAAGCCATCACCTATATGAAGAAAGATGGTATCTTCCATGGGCTTTCAACAAGAAGATCAATTCATATAACTCATGGAGGATGATGTCATGCCATGATCGTCATCAAGGTTGACTAGTGCAAGACCAAGGAAAGCTGTCGGAGACATGAAGACGAAGCTAAGCGAGACTCTCCCATGATGGAGTATGGGGGAGTATATGGAGGAGTCTTCATCAAGCATGTGCTAGCAAGCGCAATCAAGAAAGGTGGTCCACTTGAAGAGATCAAGATCGTCATCATCTAGCTCTAGTGGATTGCTCAAGGCAAAGGTATGATCTTGATAGGGCTATAGGATAGATAGGCGTACTATCAAGAGGGGCTCTCGAGTGAGTAACTTGATCGTATCTTTGTGGAGACCTCAAACCTTTGCATGCTTGGCATATCATCTTTCTTGGTTCTTATTTGGCTTTTCTCCTTGTTGGTTTTTGGTGCTTGTTGTGATCTTCATGACAAGACCAAGTTCTTCGAAAACGGTTTTAGTTTGGAAAACTCGTTACGTTTTCGGTGTGGAAATATTACCGGTTCAACCTTGAGGAAAGTTCCACACCTTCACATGTGTGGAGACTTTGCTCCCTTTTTGGTAGCCCTCTCCTTGTCAGTGCCTTTCCAACGGAGTTGGTCTCAAATCATTCGGAGTTTATTTGCAAAAGTTCTTTCAGTTCTGTTGTTTCTGCAGTTTTTCTAAGGGGCAGAAATGTCCGGACCTTGCTCGGAGATTTCCGGCGCTCGAAGATTTCCGAGCCCCACTCCGGAGATCTCCGAGTGGCATAAGATTTTTACCAAGTCCAGATCTCAGTTGCGTACTGACTCAGTTCAGATGTCCTTCGGATTTTCTACCGGAGATGTCCAGGGTCCGGAAATCTCCGGCCTTGGTTCGGATATTTCCGGACAACAAGTTGCAGTTTTTCGCCAAGTCTTATTTGCCTTCAGCACTGATCTTTTCTCAGCTCGCGTCGGAATTCCTACCGGAGATTTCCGGGGTCCGGAAATCTCCAGACCTCAGTTCGGAAATTTCCGGACTGGAGATTCCCAACGGCTAGAAATCAGGGAGGGGCTATAAATACCCCTCCCCTTCTTCTTCCTCAGGGGGATGGATTTCCCCTCTCTCTCTTGCCATTGTTGACCTTGGGAAAGCTTGCCCCCTCTCAAATCCTCCCATGATTCTTGCATATCTTTGAGGGAAAAGTGAGAGGAGATCTAGATCTACAATTCTACCAATCCATATCTCCTCTAAGTGAGGGGAACTTAGTGGATCTAGATCTTTGAGTTCCTTTGTGGTTCTCCCCTTTGTTTTTGCTCTCTCTTATCCCCCTATAAGCATTAGTTGCTTGTGGTGGGATTTGTGAGTGTAGGATTTGTCTCCTTTGTGGTTTCTTGGTTCTTCCTCTCTTATTCCCCCATAAGCATTTGTTGCTTTGTTGGAATTCGAGAGTGAAGGATTTGAGCACTTTGTGTGTTCTTGCCATTGCATCTTGCATCGGTTTGAGCCCTCCACGAGGATTCGTGGTGGTGAAATTCGTGAGCTTGTTACTCTTGGGTCTTGGACCCTAGACGCCTTAGTGGCCGCCTTTGTGGCATAGGACCTTTTGTGGTCAAGGCCTTTGTGGCTAGTTGGGACCTTTATGGTCAAGACCTCTTGTGGTCATTTGGGAGCCCCCAATTCGGTTGTGGGTGTGTGCCCCAAGGTTGTTGTACGGGATTGTTCACCGCCCCAAAGGAGTTCATAGTGGAAGGTGGACTCGGACCTTTGTGGTCGAGTTCATCGGAGAAGAAGGTGAGGCCTTTGTGACGTTGAGCAAACTTGTTGTGGTTGCTCACACCTCTCCAACGAGACGTACACCTTTTGTGGTGGAACTCGGGAATACATCATCGTCTCCGCGTGCCTCGGTTATCCCTATACCCGAGCTCTTTACTTATGCACTTTACTTTGTGATAGCCATCGTGCTTGAAGTTCTTTACCTTGCTATCCCTTTGTTGTTTGTCTTGCATAGCTTAAGTTGTTGGTGCACATAGGTGAACCTAGTATATTTAGGTTGTGTCATTGATAAGTTAAACACTAAGTTTTATTCCGCATTTATCAAGCCTAAATAATAAAAAGTGCTCCTCGCCTATTCACCCCCCCCCCCTCTAGGCGGCTTCTTTCCTTTCAGTCTACCCCCTCCCGGCGCCGTTTAGAGGGGTAGATCGACAGGTCAGACTTTTCTCCAGCGGGACTAGGGTTTCGCCGTATAGTGGGTCCGGACGTCAAGACCCCATAAAAACTTGCATAGACCCCTAAACTATGTATACTAGTGTGTTGGTAGTTTGTGGGAACCAAGATACATCTCCGAGGTGCGACCCGCTTCACTGAACCCTCTTACTCCGTAGTAAGTTCTTGCACTTAGAGGTGAAAACCCCCGTTTCGGGTGCCGGGCATGGAATCGTGCGACGGAACACATGAAATGATTGTTTTTTATGGTCCAATATACCAACCTAACACAACCAAGCAAAAAAAAATGCATGCGTCTACCCCCTCCTGGCGCCGTTTAGAGGGGTAGATCGACATGTCAGACTTTTCTCCAGCGGGAGTAGTGTTTCGCCGTAGAGTGGGTCCGGAGCATCAAGACCCCATCAAAACTTGCATAGACCCCTAAACTATGTATACTAGTGTGTTGGTAGTTTGTGGGAACCAAGATACATCTCCGAGGTGCGACCCGCTTCACTAACCTCATTTACTCCGTAGTAAGTTCTTGCACTTAGAGGTGAAAACCCCCGTTTCGGGTGCCGGGCATGGAATCGTGTGAAGGAACACATGAAATGTTTGTTTTTTATGGTCCAATATACCAACCTAACACAACCAAGCAAAAAAAATGCGTCTACCCCCTCTCGGCGCCGTTTAGAGTGGTAGATCGACAGGTCAGAGTTTTCTCCAGTGGGACTAGTGTTTCGCCGTAGAGTGGGTCCAAGGTACGGAGCCTCGAAAGGGGTAGCAAAGTGCTGACTTCTCTTTTCTTTTTTCGGTTAGGTCATACAATCATGAAAAAGAAGAAAAACTAATGTCAACATTGGAGGGGGTCTGGGCTACGGAGCGTCGAGAGGGGGTCCGGGTTACGGAGCGTCGAAAGGGGTAGCAATATGCTAATGTCAAGATTTTTGGAATATAATTTACGATAATACAAATAAACTAGGAAATTTCAGAAAATAAAAAAAATGAAGAATACATTGATTAACTAAAAGAAGAAAAAAATAAAAAATGCAGTTCTAAGACCGACGGCAATGCCGTCGGCGTTAGAGTAACCCTAACTTAACCACTCACCAGCTGGTCGGGACGACCAGATCGATCGACCCGCCCCCGGCCCGCACTTCCTCCCGCCGCCAGCCAGCCCCTGCCGCTGTGCACCACCCCGCCCACACGCCCCCGCTGTCGTGCCCTCCGCCCCCCGCCTGAACGCTCCCGCCGCCGTGCCCTCCCCGCCCGTAAGCCCGCCGCCGTGCCCTCCCCGCCCGTAAGCCCCCGCCGTGCCTTCCCGCCCGCACGCCCCCGCCGCGCCCTCCCTGCCCGCAAGCCCCCACGCGACGCCGTGCTCTCCGGCCCCCGCCCGCAGCCCGCGCGCCACCCGCCGCCGTGCTCCTCCCCCGTGCACCACCGCCCCGAACCCTCCTCCACCGGCCCCTCCCCCATGCGCCACCTCGTCCTCCTCCCCGGCCCCACGCCCGCCGCCACCTCGACCTCGTCCCTGTGCTCCACCCGACGCTGCCGCCGCCACCTCGTCCTCCTCCCCGAGCTGCTGGACCCGGCCTCCTTCCCTTCCTGAGCTGACCTTGCCGGTAATTTTTTAATTTTTAGTGCTACTGCTAGTGCTAGCTAGGTTAGTGCTAGGTCGGGTTATGTGACTGCTAGCTAGGGTTAGTGCTACTGTTAGTGCTAGGTTAGTGCTACTGTTTGTGCTAGGTTAGTGCTACTGTTTGTGCTAGGTTAGTTTTATAATTATTCTTAGTTTTAGATTTAATTGGTAATGTATTTGCTAGTATTAATCTAGATTATATTTTATCATGTAGGTTTCTCGGATTTCTCACCGTCCAGAGCCGCCGTCCCGGAGTCCCTGTCGCCTCGGAGCCGTCGCCGTTTTCGTGTTGTTCGACTACTTCCTCTACAGCGGAGGGTGAGATAAAACTCTTTCTCCTCTCTTGCATTTTTATGTTCTAGATTTTAGTTTCACGTCAAGTCGCGTAACCTAGGTGTATTTTCCCGTCCGAAAGCGTTACGCGGATAAATATGCATTAGAGGTCAGAATATTATGATGCGTAACGCTTCGGCATTTACGGGACAGTCGGCAGATGCGTAGTTGGGTACGTTCTCCGTGTTCTGCTCCGGCCCGAGTCAGGATTTCGGTAGTGCCTCCCTGTTGTTCTTCGGATGCACATCCTCTCGGCTTTTTGCCGAGACGTGTATCGGGAGAGCAGCGGGGAGGTGCTGCCGAAATTATGTCTCGGATCGGGGTAGAGCATGGAGAATGTACTCAATCTACGGATCCGGCGGCTGCTAGGAGGCTATCTTATTAGAGATGTAGGATGATGCACGCGTTTTCCCCGGTAGAGAATATCTTGTATTTAATATAATGCTATTTATTTGATATCAAATGCTATTTTTGTTGTTATTACCTCTAAGTGCAGATGGCAGAAGGTGAGTGGATGTACAGTGGTCGTATTAGTAGGACTGACATGACAGCTGAGTGGCAGTGGAAAACTGAATATTATGTGAAGGACGCACACCGTGGTTCTAAGACAGTTCGTCCGCTTTGCCCTTGTGCTCGGTGCAAGATAGATAACCGTCAGGGTAGCTTAGAGATGACAAAACACCTTTGGCTTTACGGATATGCCCGACTTTAACATGCAAATCAACTTTCCCGAGAGTGACCGTGTTAGAGAGGTGGTGATGCGGCAACACATCGATGGAAATGCCCACGATGGCAGGCACATTCGCCACCTCCAGAAGATCCGGATGAACAGGAGGAATCAGATTTACCGGATGAACCAGAGGAAACCGCGAAGGCCTTCCTTGAAATGATGGCCACTGCGAAGAAACCTCTTTATCCGGGTGCAGAAATCTCTCAGCTTGATGCCATATCGCAACTGTTAGCTGATAAGGCCAAACACGGCCAAACCCGATCAAGCTTTGAAGATCATTTGAAAACAATGGGTAACATGCTCCTTAAAGGACATTGTCTGCCTCGTACCATGTATGCGTCGAAGAAAATCATGAAATCGCTTTGCATGGATTATGAGAAGATACATTGTTGTCCTTAGGGTTGCCTTCTTTTTCGGAAAGAGTTTGTGAATCACACTCGGTGTAGCTTGTGTGGGGCCTCTAGGTATGTAGAGGTGAAGGGCGCCGAAGGTGAAATGGTGCAGACGAAAGTTGTTGTAAAGATTCTTTGGTGTCTCCCATTCATAAAAAGGATCCTGCACCTTTACATGGATGAGGAGACTGCCAAACAGATGACATGGCACAAGACGGGGAAGAGATACCTGATATTAATGATAAAAAGAAGAAGATGAAACATCCGGCTGATGGTGAAGCGTGGAAACATTTCGACAGAGCATACCATAAAGCTCGAGAGTCTCAAAATGTCAGAATTGCGATAGCAACCGATGGTTTCAATCCATTCGGTATGTCGGCTAGGTCGTACAGCTGTTGGCCCGTGTTTGTTATGCCGCTCAATCTCCCTCCCGGAGTCTTAATGCAACGCGAGACCATATTGTTGTCTCTGATCATTCCGGTGCCTGAATATCCAGGGAAGAATTTGAGTCTGTACATGCAGCCGCTAATCGATGATTTGGAACATTATTGGGCACACGACACATGGATATATGACCGGGCAACGAAGAAAAACTTCCGCATCACAGTTTGGTACCAGTATTCCATGCATGACCTACCCGGGTATGCCCTATTCCGCGGACACTGTACAGCTGGAAAGATGCCATGCCCAGTGTGCAGGCATGCTCTTATGTTCGTATGGCTGAAGAAGGGTGGCAAGTATTCCGCCTTTGACAAGCATCGACAGTTCCTCGAAGAAGGTCATAGATTCAGAGAGGACAAAAAACACTTCTTGAAAGACAAAGTTGTCAGTGAAGTACGCTATTTTCTCCTATTCCTACCACTTAGTTTTGTTCACTTACATTTTATTTGAACTCTAATTTGCATTTTAATTTTAATTTGCAGCACGAGGGGGAGGAGCTTGGGCCCTTGTGGACTCGAGGAATAAAGAATCTTCCAAGAAGATCAAGATCTCAAGAGGGAAAAATTCTTATTAAGCCGGTCAACAAAAAGTAAGTGGCTATCTCTTGATCATATAAGTATGTGGCTAACTCTCCTTGCATACTAATATTGTCTTTTCATGTGCAGCAATTTTCAAGTCGTCACCGGTTCGGTAAATCTTCCAGGTGGTGTACTTGTGGGCCTTCTGAAGAGGCATTGGCCAGGCCTCTACAAGGAGAACCCTGAGGATCCAAATTCTCTTAAGAAGTTAGCCATGAGGTGGGAGGACTACGAGGCCGCTCAGGGCTCCGGCTACATGGAGACTGTGGAGGGTGAGGGTTTTAAGCCTAGATGTACAGAGGTTGTGGTTCACAAGTTATGGGTAAGAACTTTTCTATTGTGTTTTGTTAACTTGTGATTCTCAACCATAGTTTTGTTAACTTGTGATTATCACCATAATAAGATTGTTTACATGATTGTAGGAGTTCTATCGCGTGGCTCCCGAGCAGGAGCACAAGAGCCATGAGGTCTTCTTTACGATGGTGAGGATCAAGTTACGCCAGATGTGGTATGATGTTAAAATTACAGCTATCGCTCAGTTCTACGCCGAGAAAGGCAAGAGATACAACAACAAGAAAATCCTTGAGCTCAAACTTGGTGAGAAGATGTCCCACGAGGATTTCATGGGGGTAATGAAATTTTTGTTTTATTCCATGTCCATCGTAAAGTGCATTATCTGTTCTTCACTTGAGATGTTTTCATCTTAAGATTTGTCCAAAGTGGGCTCTGGGAAAGAAGGATGGCTGGGAGAAACTAGTGGACATGTGGACCGGGAAAGATCTAGATTTCAAGGCCAAGAGCATTCAAAACAGTCTCAATCGCGGCCATGAGGGAACACACTGTCAAGGGAACCGACACTTCTTCCACTACAAGGATCATCCGGTATATATATGGAACAACCTACTCGTTTTCCCCGACAGTGTTTCCTTTTTAATGCATACCATTTGTTGTATGTATTTTAGATGGCCGCAAATGAAGGGCGGGACATGGGAGAGTTTGAAGTGTGGCAATTGGCTCATAAGAAGAACGTGGTCGAGAACGGCGAGGATCCATACTATGGCACAACCACTGATAACCTTGAGGAGTACAAGATCAGGTTTATTTTTCAAGATCATGTTTACTAAATGTAAGTAAGAAATAATTTGTACTTACTAATTGTTTACTTTTTATGAATGCCATCAGGTACAAGGAGCTGAATGGACCGGATTCTGACCCCATTAAGGAGCCAGTCGACGAGAGGGTCGTGTTTCTCGCAGGACATGGAAGGCCACATGGTTGCTTCAGGATGTTTGACACGGTGATCGAGCCTACCACCAACTACACACGTGTCAAATCAATCACGGGTGTTTCTGTTCCACCTCGTACACCGCGTGCTAGAGCCGCCTGAAGGGGTTACGGTGCAGAAAACAATAATTTTCTAGCGAACGAAACCCTAACTAGGCAGGATCTATCTATCTAGTACATGCGATAACGGTGGCGGAACGGGTTACATTACCTCCATGTAGACCGATAGCGGGGATTACGCTCCCGCACAAGCGTTGACGATGAAGTCGTACGTAGCCGACCTCGAGGTCGCGGAGAACTTGCCGCGATGTCGGAGTCGATGACGCCGGGGTGTCGACGATGATCTGTGTCGACGGGCGTCGGGCGGAAGAAGGCAGAGCGCCAGCACCGGGGCTGGCGCGCCGGCAGCAGAGGGGGGGAAGGCGCGACGGCTGCAGGGGGCGAGACGACGTCGCCCAAGCTCCTCAATAGAGTAGCCTCCGAGCACTCGCAAACATACGGAGCCTAGCGACAACTCCCGGTCATTCAGATCCAGCTGAAATCGCAGGAGTAGATCTTATCTGGAATCCCGCAGAGCAACGGCGCTCTGCGGTATGGCTTAGGTGGAGAGAGACCCCTTTCCTCAGCTCGGCGCGGCTCCGACTTGGGAACCACGAGATCGAGAGAGAAATCGGGATTTAATTGAATTTCCTGTGAATTAAATCAATTAATATGCCTTGCTATATAAAGGGGGGAAGGGGTGTGCAAACCCCTTGGCCCCCCCATGTGGGACTAAACAAAGGACAAGGGAGGGGGGTTCGGCCCCCACATGGGCTGGCCGAACCAGCCAATGGGGCCCACCCCCCTTGGTGGTGCGGCTCCCCCTCTTGGGCCCTCTTAGGGCCCATGTAGGTGGGAGCCCCCTTTTTCCTTTATTTAATTAATATTAAATTAATATAAAAATCCCATTAATTCATAATTAATATATTTATACATAATTCAATATCCCGTGACTCTGAAAACTCTTTCGGACCACCCGAACAACTTTCGGACATTCCTGGAACCATTCCACACCTCCCCGGAACTCCTTCCGGACCACCGGAACTCTTTCCGGACCATTTCTCTCTCTCCAATAAAAACCTATAAAATTCCAGAACCTATCTCCTAGCATCGCTAAGACCTTAAGTTTGTTACGCTACGGTTCGGGAACACTCCAGACATGGTCGAGACACTCCGCTCACCAATGATCGTCAGGGATACCTGGAAATATATGACGACCCCTGTGCATTCCACGAATATCGTCGTTGAACCATAAATATGATATTCATTCCCTTTGTCTCTGTGATACTACCTTGTCCGAGATATGATCGTAGACACACCGATGCCTTTGATGTATCTCGTTACCGACGAAAGTTATTAACTCGTCTGTGATATTACATCTCCATGACCTAGTCATAAGCTGCGCAGCTATATAGATGCAATATCACCGAGTCGGTCCTGGCCGCTTCATCAACTCAATACCGAAGGCATCGCAAGTGCACGCTAGAGGGTAGCAAATATAAGAAAGACGCCCTCATTCAACATGAGTTCTAACCGTACCAGCAGTACTACGCATAGATCGGCTCTGATACCACTGAAGGGGTTACGGTGCAGAAAACAATAATTTTCTAGCGATCGAAACCCTAACTAGCCAGGATCTATCTATCTAGTACATGTGATAACGGTGGCGGAACGGGTTACATTACCTCCATGTAGACCGATAGCGGGGATTACGCTCCCGCACAAGCGTTGACGATGAAGTCGTACGTAGCCGACCTCGAGGTCGCGGAGAACTTGCCGCGATGTCGGAGTCGATGATGCCGGGGTGTCGACGATGATCTGCGTCGACGGGCGTCGGGCGGAAGAAGGCAGAGCGCCAGCACCGGGGCTGGTGCGCCGGCAGCAGAGGGGGGTGGCGCGGCGGCTGTAGGGGGCGAGACGACGTCGCCCAAGCTCCTCAATAGAGTAGCCTCCGAGCACTCGCAAACATACGGAGCCTAGCGACAACTCCCGGTCATTCAGATCCAGCTGAAATCGCAGGAGTAGATCTTATCTGGAATCCCGCAAAGCAACGACGCTCTACGGTATGGCTTAGGTGGAGAGAGACCCCCTTCCTCAGCTCGGCGCGGCTCCAAGTTGGGAACCACGGGATCGAGAGAGAAATTGGGAATTAACTGAATTTCCTATGAATTAAATCAATTAATATGCCTTGCTATATAAAGGGGGAAGGGGTGTGCCAACCCCCTTGGCTCCCCCATATGGGACTAAAGGAAGAGAGGGGAGGGGGGTTCGGCCGAACCCCCTTGGGCCTCTCCCTCTTCTAGTCCGAATTGGGGAAGGCCCCCTTGCTTGGTGCGCCACCCCCTCATGGGCCCTCTTTGGGCCCATTTAGGTGGGAGCCCCATTTTTCCTTTATTTAATTAATATTAAATTAATATAAAAAACCCATTAATTCATAATTAATATATTTATATATAATTCAATATCCCATGACTCCGAAACTATTTCGGAACCACCCGAACAACTTTCGGACATTCTCGGAACCCTTCCACAGCTCCCCGGAACTCCTTCCGGACCACCGGAACTCTTTCCGGATCATTTCTTTCTCTCCAATAAAAACCTATAAAATTCCAGAACCTATCTCATAGCGTCGCTAAGACCTAAAGTTTGTTACGCTACGGTTCGGGAACACTCCAGACATGGTCGAGACACTCCGCTCACCAATGATCGTCAGGGATACCTGGAAATATATGACGACCCCTGTGCATTCCACGAATATCATCGTTGAACCATAAGTATGATATTCATTCTCTTTGTCTCTGCGATACTACCTTGTCCGAGATATGATCGTAGACACACCGATGCCTTTGCTGTATCTCGTTACCGACGAAGGTTATTAACTCGTCTGCGATATTACATCTCCATGACCTAGTCATAAGCTGCGCAGCTATATAGATGCAATATCACCGAGTGGGCCCAGAGTATCTTTCCATTACAAGAATGAACAAATCCCGCTCTTGATCCTTACGTCTCGATGCTCTTTCGGAATACCCAAGATGGACACCGTTATTGTCATGCTATATAAGACACAACGTTTGATGCTCTCAAAGCACTCCTACGAAGCAACAATAAGTACGGTCTCACGGTTTAAGGAATAAGCTAGCATACTAACATCTATTGCAAATGACAAACATCGTAATACGATCTTATTGCAATACTTTGCGTATGTCCATCACCTTATTCTATTAACAAGATGACCCCATTGTCAACCGACGTCATTGTCCTTGATCGGGAATCTCGATCAACTGTTGCCCAATGGACTAGCTCATATAGAGGCTTGCTAGGGACCTGGTTGTCTATGTATCACACGTGTATTAATAATTCCGATTAATACAGTTATATCATAATACACAAACCTATTATAAACTTATGAGATAATGCAATAAATACTACTTATTTATTTGCCTCTAGGGCATATCTCCTTCACCGCCCGTGTCGTGGACCATGTAAGGTTTCTCTCATTTTTCTTCTTCATTCTTAGTTCCCATTCATATATGTGTATGCTCATGAGATTCACTATGTCATATTTAAGGAAATGGAACAAGCCTAGCAAGAGGCTCAGGATGCTTGGATGCAACAAATGCAGGATCATTCGGCGGCTGTGTATCAAGCTCAGAAGTCGCTTCAGTTTGCCTATATGACGGTGAGTTGTGGTCCATACAATCTACTAGCCAATAAATTTTATTGTCCGAGTTTGTCCTTCATGATGCATGGCATATAAACTCACTTGCAGGCGCTTACAACGGCAATGAGAGATGGTACTCCACTACTCGAGGCGGTACCGGCTCCGCCACCACCGCCGTACCCTCCACGGTCGTGCTACGCCGATTTCGTCGCACATTACACCCAGACGACTCATGTTAGTACTTCACCAAAGCTTCACTAAGTCATTTTTTATACATCTAGATATTTACACTTAGTCATATTTTGTTCCAACATGTAGGGATCGTCTTCTTCACGGGCACTGGCTCCGTTTGGTTGAGCTTCTGCTTCACCCATGGCCACTCCGGTTCACTCACAAGGTCCTAGCCCGGGTGCTCTACCTCGCTGACTCGATCACCCCACCCCAAGAGCCGTGAGTCGCGTCGACAATCGCCGAACCCGGTTAGTTCATGAAAAACTCTGATGTTAGACATCAAACTTGTTATATTTGGCATGCTATGTAAAAAATGAGACTTGTTAGATTTCGCATGCTAATCTCGGAGTTTCTTTTTCATCTTGTAGTGATGATGCTCTTGGTGGTGTGGAGAGTTCCTTCGGAGATGTCGCTTCGTGAACTTGTAGTTCATCCGTGTAGGAACATGTGGATTGTTTGTGTATGCATGGTGGTTGTCATGTTAGGACCTGTGATACGTTGTGTGAATGATGTTTATGTATGCATAGAGAGTTCCTTTGGATATGGATGATGTTTGTGTGTATGCAACATGTTTGTGATCATTTGTGCTATGTTATGTGAATGATTTGTGCTATACAATATCATGTATTCAAATATGCCCAGAAAATATTTAAAATTTGCTCAGAAAATCAGCAAATGCGGCAGATTTTGGATACAATTATTCTGCCAGTCAAGTCCAACAGCAATGGCGTCGGCGTATAGCTGGTGGAATTTATTAGAGCATGGTGAGCCCGACGGCTTTTGCCGTCGGCGTAGTAACATAATGGTGAGGCCGACGGCATTGCCGTGGGGCTCACCGTGTGGCATGTGCTCGACGTGCTCGACGTATAGCCCCAGCAGCTGACGCGTGTGTGCTGAGGCCGACGGCATTGCCGTCGGACTCACCGTGTGGCCTGTGCTCGACGTATAGCCCCAGCAGCTGACGCGTGTGTCCTGAGGCCGACGGCATTGCCGTCGGGCTACGTGCCGTCTAACGGCCGGAGCGCCTTTTACATGTTTCGTACGCCGAGGGTATTTTGAGATCGACGACCGTCGACGTCGTGCACTAGCCCGACGGCATCTGTGAGCCCGACGGCAACGGCGTGAGCCCGATGAATCACACGCCGACAGCCTTAGCCCGACGGTTGCCGTCGAGCTCGTTAACGCAACCGTCGGGCTCGTTAACGCCGAGGGTTTCCAGCATATTCATTGGAAAATCAGCATCGGGATAGAAACTCATGAATTCAAAAATTCATTGGTCTAAGAATGGATAGAAACTTGTAATTTGCCTTTTCTTTAACAACATATGACCATTTGCGTCCTGCTAAAAAAAATCACAAAATGAATTTCTGCACGACAAGTTCAGTAACTCTATTACTGTATCCTTCTTTATATTGCAACTCTTGCTAGAAGATGGTCATATTTATTACAGAAAATTACCGGGACAAGTTTTTACTATTCTCGTAACTTTTCTGAGCTATATTTCTCGTTCTTTCTCTTACTTCTGGAAAACTGGTTCATATCTACCCATTTTGTGTAAGTTTCCCCCCTCCATCTGCATATGCAAACTCAGTCGAACTTTTCATCAGAGCTCACCACTGGGGCAATGTGTGCTTCATCATATTACCATGAAGTTTTGGGTATAACCTATCTCGCGCATCGGGAATGGGTGGGTCTTCCACTCCTCTGCTTATCTATCTTGGGGGCTGGAATGTGCTCTGGCCTCTGCCCGCTGAGCTTATCCCCCTCTGCTACTTACTGTTGCGAGCACCACCATGTATGGCCTCGACGGCACTGCCATCCCAACATGCCATCATCTGGCACCGGCACCACAGTGGATTGGTGGGTGGTGTTGGAGAAACAGCAGGCCGAGATCAACTTCCTCCCTGTTCCTCGCCTTCTTTCCATTCCACGCCTAGCTAGCTTGCACTATGATGAGCATTATTTCTTCAGTTCTCCGGTCTCTTCCTTGGCAAATCGAAATAGACGTCGATCGAACTGTTTTGTTTTTTGCACTGGTTGTTACATCAGTGACACAATCAAATAGTAGCATTTTACTGTTTGTTACAGTACGTTTCAGTCTCTTCTGATGGATGGTAGCTTCATGTTCCCCATCTCATTTCTTTGTGGTCACTGTTGGACTGTACACGTGTCTCTCTTCCACATCTTTTCTTCTTGTCGGTCAGAAAGGTGATGTGAACCACCGAGCTTGAAAAATGGTGTTGCTTCTGCTAAACTAAACCCTGAAGAAGAAGAATGGAGAGAGGGATCGCTGTCGTCGGCAAACGATGCGAAAGATTGCGATGACACTAGGAAGAAATGTATCTCAGGCGGCCCAGACCCCACACGCATTGGTATCTTCTTGGCGCGTGCAGCTCTCAATTTCCTTTGGAACTATTATTGACGTGTATGCTACTAGTAGCAGCTAGCATCGATCTACCACTACTACCGGTGATTCATCTTCCCTGCCTTGTCTACCTGCGGTGGATTGTCGAATTATCAGACCCTGCACCTCCGGTGGAAAAGACGCGCCACCACACAGGTCTACAACACTTTGAAAATGGCACGCAGGACCAAATAGGCAAACACTCACCTGGCAGAAATACAGGAGGCCCAAAACCACACAGGTCCACATCTGTTTTTCATTACGACTACAAGACTTCCGAAACTTTCAGCTATAAAATTATCATTGTACCAATATATTTAAAATATTATTTTGCGTGGCAATTGCATTTAAATTACACCTTGATGACCCAGCTTTTTCTCTGGAAACTATTTCCATCTTACTACTTGAGAACGCCGTCTTAATCTTCCTGGCTGCCCTTTTCTCCACCATATTATGCTTTGCCTTGGCTCTGTCTTTGATTTGACTTTGCGCCGCCATTAGTAAGCGCAAGCCCCCTGCAAGATGGGCTCTGATTAGCTGAACGCATTGCATTGGCTTCAGCAAGCTATACATAGAGACGAATTCAATGGAGGTTGTGGAAGCCTTCTTCAATCCGAGGAAGGTCGACACGGCCTTTTTTAAATGAATGTCGACTGATCGTGGCAGGATATAAAATGACACGACCGGCACATTGCCCAATAGAAGCAAATAAGGTGGCACATATCATAGCTACATTACAAATAGATGAGAGAAATGTCTAGATCGACGATCGACGGAAAGTATCGCTTTTCCCCTTCCCCTCTCTCGCTTCCACCATTCCCCTTGAGAGTCGCAAGTGTGTTCCCGGGTGCCGCTCCTATCCCTCCCTGTCGGCTTTGCTAGCCGGAGTGGAGCTGGAGTTAGTGGACGAGCTCCTCTGTACATAGCTAGGGTCTTTTAGGGTTAGGTTTAGTTTGGTCCTATGTGGCATATGGCGAGATGTCGGTCTTCTCAGTCCCGATACCTGCTTCGATCGCTGTTGAGTAGCGGTGTGAGCTAGGTACATTATTACCTTTTGCTTAGCGAGTTTCCTAGGCGACAACCGGCAAGCCCGAGTAGATATGAGGGTATCTTCAATAAGCTCAGGTCTCACATGTGTCAGGTGGATCTAGGGACGTTGCTTTCCTTTTCTTGCCATCATGGTGACGGGGAGGATGAAGATGCAACAACTTCTTTGGATCCACCTTTTGTGGGTGCTCAGACGGAACGGGTACACATGGCGGTGCGCGACGGTGGGGTTGTATTGACCTGCGAAGATCCCAAGCCACGACTAGGTGTGGCCGAGGCTGTCCATGGCAAAGGGAGCCACTCCATGGTCTGGAGAGCTTTCCAGAGGTGCTTCTTCCTCCTTTGCTAGAGGATCTCTGATCTAGGTGGTGGAGTTTCCGCTGCCGCCATCCCAAGTGGCTTGTTCCCCGATGATGATGATTTTTACCTGGCCGCGAGGTCCATGGATACCGGCGGTGACGACGAAGGACCGGATCGTGTTTTCTCTTTCATTTATGAGGTCCTGCTTGTAAATTTGGAGGACGAGTTTGTAATTTTCACTTCTTTGGAGTTCTTGTAACTTGGTTTATGCTACCTTAATGAAAGCTCCAGGCCCTTTTGTTGCCACAACTTATTGACGATGTAACAACTAAAAATAATTAATAAAGGTTACAAAATGTGTTTTAAAAAAGTCAAAAGTTTCATCTTGTGTACCATTTGTTTGCTACCATCAAGCACTCAATTAATGAGAATGAAAAGTATGAAGACAAGTAGCAAACGGTGCAATTGGCAGTTTCGGCTCTGTTTGGCAGCATGAGCGATCCTGCAGAAACCCATCACATTTAGGGCGGTGGTGTGAGCTAATTGTCACTTTTTTTGGGGGAAGATGACGGAGAGCACCGCACCTTGGGGATGCATTGTGGCACACAACATTGATTTTTCGGTTTATCGGCGCTAACTCGTTTTCTAACCAACCTGGCCCACTCTCATGCCTACTTGGCAAACCGGGGTGGCGAAGAGTAACCGTTCTTAGGTTATGGAATTTGAAAAAACAAAATAAACTCTAGGGCCAACAACACCTGAGCCCAACGTCCGGTTTAATGGTGGTCAACGGGGGCGGCCGACAAGCTCGATGGAGGAGGCAACACCCAGACGTCCACATGCACGGATATCAAAGCATACGATTTTGGGAAGTTAATTCCAGTTCAGGTTCAGTGGGAAGCGGCACTAGGATTTGTTTTGGCGGCGGCTCTAGGAGAGCATTGAAAGGGAGGTTTGAGGAGAGGGACCAAGAGATGAAAAGGAGCACAGCCGTATTTCTACACGGACGCTCCCCTCTGTCGTGGTCTCCATCAGCGGAATCAGTGCGCCCCTCTGTCGTGCCCTCCAGTACAAGGGCGTAACAGTCATTGCTGGCAGATGCCGGCCTAAAACCCTACTACCCATGTGCTTGTGTCGTCTAATTTTCTGACGTAGATCCGATGGGTGGGACCAAATGGTCGAAAAACGATTTAAATCAAGCAAGTCACATAATCAATACTATATGTTGTCGCCCAACCCCAAAGTGTGGTGCTCAATTTTCCTCAAAAGTGGTGGTTCGTAGACATCGAAAGCCCCTAATGTGGAGTTTCTATGTCATCTACTCTTGTAGGGGAGACGTCGAGACAACAATGGAAGTAGAGAAATGCTCTCGTGCTTTTCTAAAATTTGTTTTGCACGAATTTTAAAGCGCACCAACGACTATGATTAAAAGGCGAGGATTTGGGTGCTAATCTAATCACAACCATCGATATGCTTTTAAATTCGTGTAAAAAAACTCCACGGAAATCGAGCACTTCTCATGAAAGTATTCAATCCTGATAAAAGAGCTGGTGCGGCTGCAGGGCTTAAAACTTCAAATAGAAAATGTAATGCACGAATCTTAAAACAGTTGGACGTCCCAGATTAGACAGGGGAGTTCCAAGCTCCAGCAGTTTTCGACTGTTCTCTCTTTGGTCGTCGTCCTTCCCGCGGGCCGCGGCCATGGCCGCCGCCGCCGCCGCCGCCGCCACCTCTAGTTCCGGTGCAATCGTCTCTACCATATCCGCCCACATAGCTGGCGGACGCCTCTTTGCCGCCCTAGACACTCTCACGCCTTCCTGGTCCTCCTCCCCGATCCCTTCCTCTCTCTACGCATCCCTCCTCCACTTGGCCACCTCCCAGCGCTCCCTCTCGGCCGCCCGCCGTATCGCGGCCCACCTTGACGCCTCCTTCCGTTCCCCCTCCACCTCCCGCTCATCAGTCCCCACCTTCCTTTTGAATCGCGCAATAGAGTCTCTTGCTGCCTGCGGCAGTCTCGCCGACGCGCGGGAGCTGTTTGACTCAATGCCGCGCCGGGATGGTGGTTCTTGGAATGCCATCATCTACGCTTCCTCCCGCGCCGGGAACCCCGCTAAGGCGCTGTCCCTCTTTGCCGATATGTACTCCCTCGGTGTTCGCCCTAACGACGTTACGATGGCATCAGTGCTTGCCTGTTGTGCGGAGCGCCTCAACCTGTGCGGTGCCCAGCAGCTCCACGGCCATATCTCAAAGCGGGACTTTCAGTCCAACGTCATTCTTGGCACGGCACTGGTCGATGTGTATGGGAAGTGTCTGTTGCTTCCCCATGCGAGGCAGGCCTTTGATGGTATTTCGGAACCTAATGCCGTCTCATGGAATGTCATTATCCGGCGGTATCTTCTTGCTGGGATGGGGGATATGGCGGTTGACATGTTCTTCCGGATGGTCCGGGCAGGAGTTAAGCCGCTTGTATATACTATCTCGCATGCAATTAGTGCTTGCCGGGATAACAATGCGCTTAAAGAAGGACGGTGCATACATACTTTTGTGCTCCGACATGGGTATGAGCACAGTGTGCACGTGCAGAGCGCGGTCGTGGATATGTATGCCAAGTGTGGTGCCATCGATGCAGCACAAAGCCTCTTCAACTTGACACCAGTAAAGGACATGGTAATATCAACCTCAATTTTGTCAGGATTGGCTTCTTGTGGGAGGATTGACGATGCAAAGCGAGTGTTCCAGGGCATGGAAGAGCACAATTTGGTGTCCTGGAATGCTATGTTGGCTGGTTATGTCAGGTCTATGGATCTGACTGGTGCTTTGCATTTGTTCCAGAAGATGAGAAATGAGACAGAGGAGCTTGATGCTGTTACGCTTGGTTCAGTGCTCAGTGCTTGTACTGGGATGCTTGATATTGGGAAAGGTGAGGAGGTTCATGCATTCTCCCTGAAATCTGGTTTGTTTAGCTGTCCGTTCCTGAAGAATGCTCTTCTGAGGATGTATTCCAAGTGCGGATGCCTGAGGAGTTCAGAACGGCTTCTTCTGTTCGAGATGGGATCGGAGAGGGACATATACTCCTGGAACTCACTTATCTCTGGTTATGCACGCTACTACATGAGTGAAGCAGCTCTGTATGCACTGAGTGAGATGATGTCTGAGGTAACTCCTAACCATTCCACGTTCAGTTCGGCACTGGCAGCCTGTGCCAACATTTTCTTGCTTAAGCACGGCATGCAGATTCATGCATACATGATCAGAAACGGCTATGAGATTGATGATGTACTGCGAAGTGCACTGGTTGACATGTACTGCAAGTGCAGGCAGCTGGATTATGCCATCAGGGTATTTGAGGCAGAACCATCTCGTGACGTCATCCTGTGGAATTCGATGATCTTCGGATGTGCTCACAGTGGCGAAGGTAATTATGGACTTGAATTGTTTGATGAAATGCAGAAGCAGGGTATTAAGGCAGACTCTGCCACTTTCCTTGGTGCACTTGTTTCATGTATCAGCGAGGGGCATGTTGGGCTGGGAAGGAATTATTTTACTCAGATGACTGATGAATCCATTATTCCTCGCATCGAGCACTATGAGTGCATGATTGAGTTGTTCGGCAAACATGGATACATGGCTGAGCTCGAGGAATTTGTGGACCACATGCCGTCTGAGCCAACAGCTGCAATGTGGCTAAGGATCTTCGACTGCTGCAGGGAATATGGCAATGGGAAATTAGGGGAACGGGCTGCCAAGTGCATCAATGAAAGCAATCCCCTGATACCCGTTCGATATGAGGCTACTCCTGACTAGGAGTACAGTGATGGTTGCAGTGAAGAATCCATGCCAACTTACTAGCTTGGAAGAACAATTGAGGTTGTCCATGTTAGTGCTGTGTCAGCGATATGAGCTGATAGGCACAATTGCCTTTTCAAGGAGCAGACTCCATAAGGATTTTCAGCTGTGTGTGAAGTGTGAACTCATAGCATCAGTATCGGCAAGACTACCCTAAGGCAAGGGGTCGAGCTGAAGAGAGGGCATTGGTGCTGAACACGGAGCTCATGTTTTATGTAGTTGACAGATAATAACATACCCTAGGGCGTTTTTCTTAGCTGACAGACGGGCATGAATTGGAGCTCACTTTGGTGACCGTCAGGCTTATATCACTGAAGTCCTTTCTGGGTTGCTGACCTGACGTTGCATGATTCTTCTGGCGGTCACACTGTCTCTGTTTTCTTTGCATATGTGGTCTGTCTATGTTCAGTGCCGAGACTTTCTCTCTGCAATGTTTGCTCTCGGCAGCCGACTTTGACGAAGTTGTACATTACTTACTTGTGAAAGAAATATGTATAGTACCGGTTCCACATAATTATTTTCTTGTCTAATCATTCGTAAACATCTGCTAAGAAAAAAATACAAGAACCTTCTTTGTTGAGAAATAAGAAACAAGAGAAACTAGGATGCTCAATCTTTGGCATGTTTATAGCGGCATTTCACAGGAAATTTTGTTGTAGGAAGTAAGCGAGCCATTTCAATTGTTTCGAGTTTAGGCAAGCTGCCTCTGAACACAGAGCTGTAATAAACAGGCTAAAGTATGAAGTACATCTACGAAGCAGCATACAGCGGCTGAAACTGGTGCACAGAGTATTGTGGTGCCTTTACATTTTTTTTAAACATAAAAGCACAAAAAAAATTGGGATAGCCAAGCGCATTTGTCACGCGCTAGTATCATCACACTGTGGCGGTTTGGTCAGTTCTTGAATCATATGATATATTTTTTATGTTGCTAAATGTGCATACCGCACATACAACCACCACGTCACGAGATGAAGGCTCATTCTCGTTAGGTGGGTGTGCTTCCATTCGGGCACATTGCCTTGCTCGGCCTGCCCATTTATAAGGTGGCTCTCATTTCATCGGCTCCCCGATGTGGGACTAAAAACGAGGTTGCTATGCTTGCTCTCTGTGTTTCCAGAAGGAAGAAGGCATTTGCGTTCCCATCAAACTGCCAGGTGGGCTGTTAGCTTCAGGATTCATTTGCTGTTCTTTTCAGACGCGATTGGCCCATTTTATCCCCCCCTCGGACTCGCAGCTAACATTCCGTGTACTAAGCTACAGCCCATTCTGCCAGTGAGTGGAGATCTCTTTTTTTAAAATTTTTTGAATCATACAAGTATAAAAAAACTGAATTTTTTTTTTGCATCTTTTAGACCTACACAAAAATAACAAATATGTGAATGTTAGTATACACATTTTTGTAGAGACCCTGTGAAAAAAAAGAGGAAAGGTATACCTTCCGCTACTTCGTCGGAGAGATCCATGGAAACTCAAAACAGAAAAGCGGACGGCATTGTTCATACGATAGCCAGAAAAGTAAGTTCTCCCACCGACCTCCCAAGGGAGGGGTTTGTAGTCATCTATCCTACTCCTCACACTAGATCCCAGAAATCAGGGTGGGCGTTCGGGATTTCCCGAAATTTTGGGACGAGAAATTCGGAAAATAAGAAGTTCGGGAATCATAAATTGATTCCCAATTTTACATGAGAAAATTTGATTTTTGCCAATTCGGGATTCGGGAAATTCGAGATCGGAAAATCCCAAATTTCCCGAAGTTTTAGACTTTAATGTACATGGGCTTAAACTTCTTGGCCGAATAGGGATGGGTGTGACCGAGAGAATAGGGTTGTTGCTGACTTATTGTGCCACTAGAGGGAAATGACACGGTCTAGTAAAATACATTCACCGAACATTGCAAACATGTGCTTCGTCTGGGATAAAAAAAAAAGACTAGCATTTCACCTATACTTTTGGGATTTTTTTATCTTTTCGGATAAACGGGACATTCGGGATTCAACACTACATTTCCGAATTTCCCTAAAAAAAATCTGGAATTCAAAATAGCTTCCCGAAAGTACGTTCGGGATTGTCGGGTTCGGGAAGTTCGGGAACGGGAAATGCAGGATTTGGGATTTGAGATAAGGAAATATGCCCAGCCTAACCTGGAAGGGTACATCTATGCATTTTGCACCGCCAGCCGCCATTGCTCGATCGTTATTTTTATACTTATGACGACATCTCTGACATGGCTTTTCTTGTCTCTCGTGTTGATGCCTTTTCTTGTTTCCGTTGACTGATTTTCACAATGCCTTTCCAGATAGGCTGGTGGCGAGCTACCATAGCGCGAGTGTGAGTCCAACACAACCTTGCAAATGAGAAGCTCGAATCCAAATATGCTTTGCGACGGGGCAGGCGGAAAATAGATGAAAGGAGGACTCAAGCTCACGCATGCAGAGACCGCAAAAATATGATCCACACTCGTTTGGCCAACCCATATACACACTTTCAAATCTTTAGAACATAGTACTCCGAATTTTGACTTTTTTGTGTAGACCATGATATAAAGAATTTGCAATGTGATTTTACATAATTGTAGGAAGCATCATTGACTAACTCTTGATTTATTCTCCAAATATTTTAAGACTTGTAATTTGTCTTTTATAAAAAATTAAATAAAGGGATCACTACGGAACCCAAAATGACTTTCCGCCATTCTGCGTCGCGTGGACCAGCTCGCCCGTACCGAGCTTCCCGCGTTCGTACGGTGGCTCGGCTTCCCCGGCGCTGACGATCACCGGCGGCTACGACGCGGCCGGACGACGCCGGCTTCTGGTCCCCAAAACGAAGTCTGGGTTGCTCCATTTTGCGCGCGCCTATTGGCATGGCACGCCACCACCACCACCACCACCACCATCACTTCGTCTCCCACCTCCGAGCCTCCGCGCCGCTCGCCGACCTCCTCCGCTTCGCGCCCAGCCTCCCCGCCGCCCGCGCCGCGCACGCGCGCGCCCTGAAATCGCCCTTTGCGGACGAGACTTTCCTCCTCAACACCCTCGTCTCCGCCTATGCGCGTCTCGGACGCCTCGCCGACGCACGCAGGGTGTTCGATGAGATTCCCCGCCCCAACACCTTCTCCTACAACGCCCTCCTCTCCGCGCACGCGCGCCTTGGCCGCCCCGCCGACGCCCGCGCTCTCTTCGACGCCATCCCCGACCCAGACCAGTGCTCATACAACGCGGTCATCGCCGCGCTCGCGCAGCACAGCCGCGGCGCCGACGCCCTGCTGTTTGTCGCCGCCATGCACGCTGACGACTTCGTGCTCAACGCCTACTCCTTTGCCAGCGCCCTGAGTGCCTGTGCCGTGGAGAAGGATTCGAGGACCGGGGTGCAGGTGCATGCCCTCGTCTCCAAGTCGCCACATGGGGAGGACGTGTACATTGGGAGCGCGCTCTTGGACATGTATGCCAAGTGCGAGTGCCCAGAGGCGGCACGGAGGGTGTTTGAGGCAATGCCAGAGCGGAATATTGTTTCCTGGAACAGTTTGATCACTTGCTATGAGCAGAATGGTCCTGTGGGGGAGGCGCTTGTACTGTTTGTCAGGATGATGAGCTCTGGTTTCGTGCCCGATGAGGTGACGCTTGCAAGTGTCATGAGTGCATGTGCGGGCCTTGCCTCTGATAGAGAAGGACGTCAGGTTCATGCGCGCGTGCTGAAATCCGACAGGTTTAGGGAGGACATGGTGCTCAGCAATGCTCTTGTGGACATGTATGCCAAATGTGGGAGGACATGGGAGGCAAGGTGTGTATTTGATCGCATGGCTTCTAAGAGTGTTGTCTCTGAAACATCACTGATCACTGGGTACGCAAGGTCTGCAAATGTAGAAGATGCTGAGGTTGTGTTCTCACAGATGGTCGAGAAGAATGTCATTGCTTGGAATGTGCTCATTGCAGCATACACGCAGAACGGTCAGGAGGAGGAGGCACTTAGGCTCTTCGTCAGGCTGAAAAGAGAGTCAGTTTGGCCAACACATTACACGTATGGAAATGTTCTCAATGCCTGTGGTAATGTTGCTGATCTTCAGCTTGGTCAGCAAGCTCATGTGCATGTCCTGAAGGAAGGTTTTCGCTTCGACTTCGGACCAGAGTCTGATGTGTTCGTTGGGAATTCCCTTGTAGACATGTACCTGAAGACAGGATCCATCGACGATGGTGTAAAGGTTTTTGAGAGGATGGCGTCCAGAGATAATGTGTCCTGGAATGCCATGATTGTTGGTCATGCTCAGAACGGCCGTGCAAAAGATGCACTGCATCTTTTTGAGAGAATGATGTGCAGCAAAGAGAGCCCAGACTCTATCACCATGATTGGTGTTCTGTCAGCCTGTGGCCATTCTGGATTGGTGGAGGAGGGCCGGAGATATTTTCGGTCCATGACAGAGGATCATGGGATAACTCCATCCCAAGATCACTATACATGCATGATTGATTTGCTTGGTCGTGCTGGTCATCTTAAAGAAGTTGAAGAGCTCATAAAGGAAATGCCAATGGAACCTGACAGCGTGCTCTGGGCATCTCTGCTAGGTTCTTGCAGGCTACATAAGAATATTGAGATGGGAGAATGGGCAGCTGGGAAGTTGTTTGAGCTTGATCCTGAGAACTCTGGACCCTATGTTCTTCTCTCGAATATATACGCTGAGTTAGGGAAATGGTCTGATGTTTTCAGAGTGAGGAGATCCATGAAGAGCAGAGGTGTCAGTAAGCAGCCGGGCTGTAGTTGGATTGAGATAGGCAGGCAAGTGAGTGTGTTTCTTGCACGAGATAATGGACATCCATGCAGGAATGAGATACACGATACCTTGAGAATCATCCAGATGCAGATGAGCAGGGTGAGTATAGATGCTGAAAATGCCGATTGCATGGTGAATTACAGCTCTGAAGCCTGTGGCTAGAACTGGAAGACACGATGCTGAAAGTGTATGTGCTGACAACTTGGTAGCAGCTATGCCTTATGGATCAAGGATGACTTGTTTTGGACTCAGTGTATAAAGTTGAAATGCCACTTGCAGACAGAACAATATGCAGTGTGCAGATTTTACAGCTGACTTCCGGTAATAAAATAATCGGAAAAATTAACCATCTCTTATCAGATATATGGTTGTTTTTTAACTTAAAGTGGAAAGGGTCAAGGAAAGACACTCAGTATTGTCGTTCGTAAGCAAAGTTCAAGGGTATGAGTTGAACAGAAGCTAGCAAACAAGCCCCCATTGACTTCCTCGAGATCCCTGCAAGTGCAACACCCCTTCGCACCTTCACTTATATTAACCTGAGTAGAGGACTCTGCTTTAGAGTGGAGATCATAAGAGGCTTCTTAGTTACAGTTTAAGCAATGGACGTCCTTCTGCTGCTCCCTTTCTCCACCCTCGTCGTAATCCTTCTGCTCTCCTCTGGCTCCATCGTGGCCGAGGTGGAGGCCACAAACCTGCCGGAAGAGGCAGTCCTGACGCTTGATGCAGGCAACTTCTCGGACGTTGTAGCCAAGCATGAGTTCATCGTTATGGAGTTCTACGCACCATGGTACGTACAGCTAACTCGTTTCTGTAAGCAGCTGCAGTCTTACACGCCCCTGAAGCCCAGTGGCTAATTAACTGATGTGCAACCGCAGGTGTGGCCACTGCAAGCAACTCGCTCCAGAGGTAATCCATTACCTTCACGTGTAGTCAGTCTTACTCTGGAATGGAAGATGCAACACTGAGATGTATGTATGATATGATGCATGCAGTACGAGAAGGCAGCCTCCGTTCTGAGGAAGCACGACCCACCGGTGGTGCTCGCGAAGGTGGACGCGTACGACGAGAATAACAAGGAGCTCAAGGAAAAATACAAGGTGAATTCGTATCCGACCATCAAAATCATCAGGAATGGGGTGAGCGACGTGAGCTCTTATGGCGGCCCAAGGGATGCCGACGGCATGGTGGAGTACCTTAAGAAGCAGGTCGGCCCGCCATCTCTTGAGCTCAGGTCGGCAGAGGATGCTGACCGCTCTATTCATGACAAAGGGGTGGTCCTAGTAAGTCTCCCTTACTATTGTGCAATTTTACACCGCTCATTTCGTTCTCCTGAATAATGCGAAATCGATAGATGTGGTGTGTCTGACAGTCGTCCTGCAGGTGGGAGTATTTCCTGAGTTTGCTGGTATGGAGTATGAGAATTTCATGGCCGTGGCAGGCAAGATGCGAGCAGACTATGATTTCTTTCACACATCTGATGTTAGCATTCTGCCACGTGGCGATCAGGCCATCAAGGGACCCCTTCTTCGACTATTTAAGCCATTCGACGAGCTGTTTGTCGATTCACTGGTCTCTTTCTTCATGTGATTTTCTTTCAGATGCTGATGACTTAATGTGTATGCCTTTTCTTGTGTAATAATGCACAAGTATTTTGCAATTTTCAGGATTTCGATAAGGATGCAATCCAAAAGTTTATTGAGGTGTCTGGTTTCCCTACCGTAGTAACCTTCGATGCCGACCCGGCCAACCTTAAGTTTCTTGAAAGATACTACCGCACACCTAGTGCCAAAGTGCGTAAAAAGAATTACCCCAAAATCCTGTTTGTTACTCCAGAACATGCTGTATCGACTTCATGTGCTGGATGGAAGAGTGTGGACATTCAGTAATTTAGCTCTATTATGTACCTGCACCATGATATTGACATAGGGCCAGCATTTGAGATTATAAGCATACATTGAACTATTTCAGATGTCTCATGAAACATAAATATACATACTTTGGTGTGTGGTTGGACAGGCAATGCTTTTCTTGTACTTCAGCGACGACAAAGTTGAGACCTTCAAGAGCCAGATACATGAAGCAGCCAGGCAGCTCAGTGGTAATAACATAAGCTTTCTAATTGGTGATGTTTCAGCCGCTGACCGTGCCTTCCAGGTCGTTATTCTTACTAGCCTATCATCACATGTTTTTAGGGATTCGTATAACTTATCCTCTGATCAGTATCCATGCGAAACCTTTCAGTATTTTGGGCTCAAAGAAAGTGATGTTCCCCTCCTCTTCGTGCTAGCATCTACTGGAAAATATCTGAATCCAACCATGGAGCCTGACCAGCTCATACCCTGGATGAAGCAGTATATAGTTGAGGCCTAGTCTACTTTACTGTGTTATTTCAGAGTACTATTTGTCAAATATTTCCCTAATCATCTACCCTTTTGCCCATACAGTATGGCAACTTGACACCTTATGTTAAGTCAGAGCCAATCCCTAAGGTGAATGACCAACCTGTTAAAATTGTAGTGGCTGACAATATTGATGACATTGTTTTCAACTCTGGCAAAAATGGTTCGTTCCTCTTATTTCAACTGGGTGTCTGAACTGAAATATACCAGTGGTTTTCTCTTATCAATTCACTGTATGGCATTAATCTCTTCACAGTTCTACTCAAGTTCTACGCACCTTGGTGTGGTCACTGCCGGAAGTTGGCCCCGATACTGGAGGAAGTTGCGGTCTCGTTCCAAGACGATGAAGATGTAATCATAGCAAAGATGGTAATCTACTTTTCAGCTGCTTCAGTCTAAACTGCGTAGAGATTTTCTTAGCCATTATAAACACCGACTCCACTGGTTTCACAGGATGCCACTGCAAACGATATCCCGTCAGACATTGAGGTTGAGGGATATCCAAGTCTGTACTTCATTCCTTCCAGTGGGGGAGACCTTTTGTTATATGAGGGTGCTAGGACGGCGGAGGAGATGATCAACTTTATCAATAAGAACAGGGAACCCAAAGCTGGTGCGTCTGCTGCAGTGGAAGAAGTAACCCAGACCGATGGTGGAGAAGAGGAGGTAACATCATCATCAGCGTCCACTAAAGATGAACTTTAATCAAGATGTGTGTATCGTATGTGTCCTTTCCTTCCTGGCAACTCTTGTATTTTTTTTTGGTTTCTTGCTCTGTGAAATCCAATGTTTTACTTGTGCAAAAATCCAGTGCTTATAACCATCTGTGTCACGCAGGACACTGACAAGCTCTACACTACCCACTCTACAGACTACATAGAATGAGTGTAGGGCAGTTGCTCAGATCAGCAATTACGCAGTTGGAAGGATACATATTCATAGCAAGTCACTGTACTGTGAATTCTGATGTCATGTTTTGAATCGAATAAGTTCCATTTAGCCACTTTTGTTTTCATACCTTTGTGCAACGAGGGCCAATATTTATGAATATGTGTTTTCACACCGAGGAACTCAACAAAGTAAAAAAACAATTTCACTGTTTTTCTTCGCAAAACTGGTTTCTTGATTACTAATAATGGAGAGACGAGATGTGATTTTTTCTTTGAAAATAAATAAGATTGTTCGCATGATACAACCACAAATGGCTCCTGAGCTATAGGGAGCTCATTTTTGAAGAAAAAAAATGAAAATGCCATTTGCGAGTTTTAGCAAATTCAGGACACAAGCTCTAAGTGTAGATAAGTTTGAAATCTACCATCGTGCAAAAATCAATTTAAAATTCTTTTCATGCTACACAAATCTGACAAATTTTCAAGTTTGAAAATGTGCACTGTTCATCGTGAAAAACCTGAGACGTTTTTGAAAATTTGGATTTTTTTTTTACATTTCAAAATACGCCTTTTCACAATAGGAGCATCTTGTCCTACAAGTGAAAATGGATTTCCCGTAAATTTGGGTGTTTTCTTTGTGGAAAAAACCGGAACTTTAATAGACAACTATAGTTCATAGGAATAGAAAAAAGGTACAAAATCCTAATAAACATGCCCAGATCAAAATCAAAACACGTGAGAAAAAAACAGAGATCAAAGATTTTTTTTAAAAATATTCATACTTCATTAAGTTGAACTAAACTAATGAACATTAAGAGCAAGTATCACCGGGCTATAGCAATAGTCATGTCACTAATATCCAAGAGAAAATTCCTTATATGAGACTCTCTTAAAATCTTGTTCCTTATTTGACACCGGTGAAAATTGTCTTCCCTATATGACCTCTCTCTAAAATTTCTTTCCCTATATGACATTCTAGTCCAATTTATCCATTGAAGAGGCATGAAAAGACCTTTTTACCCCTGCTTCATAATGTAGCCAACATTCTATACGAGACTTGGCTGCAGTTTTAATACATATTTGGTGGGCATATCTAAACAACAGGTTATTATAAAATGAGTTAAATCAATTCTTTTTTAGAGTGTTCGACGCACATTTGTACATGTCTAGAAGGCTTAGAAGCTCGTGAATACAAGTGCATATAAACGAAGTTGGCTAGCAATCTATGGATCGATCCACCCAAAGTGCATGTATGAGCTCATGCTCATGTTCAGGAAGTTAGCACCAACGAGCTACGCCTAAGGCAACTAATTCAGTTACGGAGAAGAATATTATGCAGGTGTATGTGTGTATTAGCTCGCCGATACATACGTGTATATCAACATGCACGTGTGACAATGTACGGGATTCGTTTGGCTCAACCAAACGAGATACTTCCGGTAGATCATATCAATCTGCAGAGATCGGATAGGTCTTCAAAATCATGCGGCCGGCCTGCAGCTCAGAAGATCACACGGGCGTTGTTATCTCCACCCTCCTGCTCACACATATACTGCCTATAAAAGGCACACGCACCCAGAGGCAGAGAAGGGGAAAAAATTCGTATCAAAGGACTAGCACGAGACGCAAGAGAGAGCTAGCTCTCAGATCGATCGATCATTTTCAACCTCAGCCTTTCACACATACACCAATCTACATCTATATTTCATCCATCCAATCTCCATATTTTCATCTACATCAATACACCATACATACAGCCCTCACAACTTACCATCCCACGAACACCCATACCCAAAACATCAATAGAAGCTGGAAGAACCGAGCATCTTTACATACTCCCTCCGACCCGAATTACTGGGCGCAATGTCATTTTTACCAATCCCCCCTACACTTTTTCACCTGAAGGAAAAAAGCCCTCCCACCTGACGTCAATCAGGATAAGGACCATCCCGGCCGGCTGCTCCGCCTCCGCCCTTCCGGTGTCGGGCCGTGGTTACAGCGGCGCTGCTTTGCTTGGATGGAGCAGGCAGATCGTCCGGTCCCGCCAGCCTCCGCTAGGAGCTACAGAAGGAAATCAGATAGACCTCGCCGCACCTTAGATCGACTGAGGCAGCCCTTCAGCGGGGGAGGATGAAGGAGAGCGGGCACGTATCGCGGTGCGGGGGAGGATGAAGGAGAGCCGGCGGCGGCGGCGGCGGAGGAGGTCGACATGGTCCGTCTCGTTTTGTCCGTCGTCTCTAGATTCGATGGCGCTGCCTGCCAACTTTGGTCGCCGGCTCCGGTAGGGGAGGCGAGGAGGAGGCCCGAGGAGCTTGGTGGCGGTGGAGGAGGCGAGGAGGAGGGTTCCGGATCTGTTCGCGGCGACGACGGAGGAGGCCAGTGGACGGAGATCATGGCGGCGGCGGCGCGCAGTCGCCATGGTCGCGAGTCGCTCTTCTCCCCTCGTGAATCGTGATGATACTGGAACGTTGGGCTAGGAAAGAGAAAAGGACTTGATTGAAAGTCATTTCTAACTAGCGGGGGGTTTATTGTAAAAAAAATAAAACACACTCCACCCATTAATTCGGGTCGGAGGGAGTAGTAATTTTTTACACATTATATACCAGGGGTAAAAAGGTCTTTTCATACCTCTTTGATGAACAAAATGCATTAGAGTGTCATATAGGGAAAGAAATTTTAGATACAGGCCATATAGGGAAGAAAATTTGCATCGGTGTCAAATAAGGAACAAAATTTTAAGCGAGTTTCATATAAAGAATTTTCTCAATATCCAACGTGAAGGTGATTAGGTGAGAGAAAACAAGATAGAAGCAACACCAAGCGTCCGGCTACAGTGCGCGCCCCGAGTAATCACAATCATGCATGCTAGTGGAAGGAGCACACTTCACTATTTTATGGTTAGAAGGGTGGTTGTCCCCAACCCACCAAGAATAAATCTTAGGTTAGGTTTGACGATAATGTTTCTCATTTTAGTCTTTTAGAGCCAGCGGTTCTATTATCCTTGCTCTAAAAACCCATGGGCGGAGCTGTAAATTATTATCTCTCCAAATTTCCTCATTTCTTAACAACATATTTCTTAACAGCATGACCCTATGAAAATTTGTCTGTACCAAAATGGTTAGGAGGGTGGTTGTACCCCTAGCCTAACAGAATTCAAACCCTAAGTTTAATTCTGGTGTTTCTCTTTTAGACGAAATATTCTTTGGTGGGTGACGATGTTCCTGCCAACAACACAACAACAAGACGTCTATAATGATATCTACTATATAATACGGCTTAAGGTGTCCGGTACGTCGTGGCGTTTTTGCTTATTAGTCCCTCGAAAAGTAAGAAATCAACCCACGGTCCTTTTTAAAGTCGTATACCGGTTTGATTCCCCCCCCTCCCCCACGAGATAACCCACCTCCTCGCGTGACTGGCGGCGCTGCGCCGACCTCCTCTCAGACGCCACGCCACCGCGGATGCGACGGCGTCGCCCCTGAAACGTCAAGGAGGCCTCTTCGTCTACCGTAATGCCATTGCGACCGCGGCCGCGTCGGCGCCACGCGAGCAGAACGAGACGTGGCTGCGGAGCCGGGCGCACCTTGAGGACGGCGGGAGCGCTTCGGGTGATGCTGATGCAGGGACGAATGAGGTCAGATCTTGAATCGTGTGGTTCGATTGGGGTGTTGGGAGATTTGATTCTATCTTCTGAACTTTTCTTGGTTTGATTGGATTGGTGCAGAGTGAGTTCACAAAGAAGAGGCAGCGGCTGATGTCTACGAATCCTCGTGGCGCCTGGTCGCTCCCCGCCGTCCATGCCTAATCCATGTCTGCTCTGACCCAGACCGCTTTGGCTGCTGGTCCAGGAGATGCCCGACGAGGAGGCACATCATCCTACAGACCACCGCTATATCAAGCCTATGTTCAGCAGTGAACCAATCCCCTTCTTCTCGTCCAAGATAATAGTACGAATCTTTTCCCCCAAATCATATTCGATCATGGATCTTTTTCAGCAAACTATCTACTGCATCAGGTTGCACATCATCTTGTAGTAACGTCAGGTTGCACATCATCTTGTACTACTACGAATCATGTTGAGTCTTAACTCATGATTTTCGTCTATTAACTGGTACCTGCTGGTAGCTTAGGAAATTGTTGCGCAAAACTGGGCCTACTGGAATAATTAGCATTGAGAATTTAAGATGAGGAATTTTTATGCTATTTGAATTGATCTCCTGAATTGAATTGGCTCTGTTACTAAAATGTAACCGTATGATTATATTTGAAGTCATCCATTTACTGAACTGTGTTGCCAAATTACAGAAGGAACAAAAATATTAGACTGAAGGTTGCAATAGTTCGTCGACCTTGTAGATACCAGTGGCTTTGTAGTTCTGCCAAAGTCGTCCCTGACAATCCCCTGGCTCCATGCCACTCTCCAAACAAGGGAGTGCCCGTGCTGCAAATTTGGTCTTTCAGGTTTTGATTTTGCTCATTCATTTGCTATTTTTTTCTCCGACAATGATATTGTAAATCAGAAACTTTGATTAGCTACTTACACATCTGAACTGCTATCTATGCATAATGCATATGGGGTATATGTGCATCTGAAGAACGATTCATGTATATTGAGTTACCTATACATATCACCCTAGGTTTCTTTTCCGTTGCATTATTAATTACCGCACGTCCCCAATCTGTATGTCAAAATGGCATCAATGATTGTAACTATGCTTGTATTCCTTCTTCTTTCCGTCCATCAAGGAGCAAATCCTTCCAGATAGGCCAACATTTGTTTCCTGTTTATGAGCTGATGCAACTGCTTGATGAAATGTCTAAATGAGATATGTTTTGTTGTACGTCAAGCAATATCCAGTATCGTATTTAATTCCTGAGTTGTCTTCTTATATGAGTATATTCCACCAGGCCACCAGTATTCTTGTGAGTTTTCTCCAGCTAATCTTGGCATCATCACATATATTATATTTTGTGAGAGTTTGATGCTCCACGATGGTTACCTTTCTCCATGAAAGTTCACCAATGTGGTGGCATTGCATACTTTTTGACTTAAAAAGCATGTTGGGAGCTACAACTAATAACTTCATATACTGGTTTTGTTTTCGTGTACAGTGGTCATCATTTGAGTGAGTTTCGCTTGTGAAGTTCTACTGAAACTTTTTCTCCTTGCTTCTATAATGTAAGACTACTGCACTACAGAGAAACATATAGCTACTTGGGTTAGGAAACTTTCGTTTGGTATGTACCACAATAATAGATTTGTATCACTTTTCTTGTCACTTGGATCCTTGTAGAAGTAAAATGCTACTCATAGAGACCACAACAATATTTTACTTTAAACATGTGCATTTGTTAGAACCATTACAATTTGAAAGTATCTAATCAGAAGTTTGAAATAAGTTGGCTAATGGTATGTGTTACTTCAATACTTGATTCTGAAAGACTTCTGTTAGGGGACGTTCCATCTTACCTTTTGTCCGTGTTTAGATTCTTGTATGTACCCAAGATGTGTACTGTACATGTATTAGAAATCAAATAGGTATGGCTATAGTAGATAATTTTTTAGGACAAATGATTTTTTTCCTTGTGTTGGTTTTCGTGCTCATGTCTATGAGTAGTTTTGTTTATTTTACAGACAAACATGTTATTCAGCTGCATAGAGACATATCTCTGCTCTTGAACCAAGTCATAATAGCCCAATTCTATGTTTTCAAGCAGAAACCATGTCCAGCCGATGCGAAGATCACCACGGTGTCGAGAGGCGGTTTCGGCATGTGTGCGAGATTTGAGCAAGTGACCAGCGCCATAGATACGAGCTACAGAAATCAGGAGTGGGACTCTTCGGAGATCATTTCGGATGCAAGTGATTGCCTGACGGATCAAAAAGATTTAAAGAACCCAAGGAGAGGAAACAATCATTTGTAAAGACTTTTGCATCTCTCTAGGTTGTGTATGCTCAAGGAAACGTTTAGATTTCAATCAGAAGACAGCTTATAAGATGCCCTTACTACCATGCACTTAATATTTTTTGTAAAATAAATGTTAGCTTCTACACTATGAAGGTGTCTGTTGTCAGACTTTCAAACTCTAAACAATCTGAATATTTGCACCGCAAATATAGAGAGGAAAACTGATAGGTTTTTTCCGCGTCCTCATATTACAATGTTTTCTGTTATCTCGTCCCTTGTATATATTCTGTTACAAACGAGATAAGCTCCCAAACTATATCCCAAATCTGTGTCTGCATAAAAGATGTACTTTTAAATTGAAATATTTGATTCAATCTTTGATTGGATGGCTATTTGTCAACGAAGGCCCCGTATTGCCGGTATTGAAATAGATGATGGAGCAGGTGCATCGCTTACCATTCCGACACCTCATCCAATAATTTACATCATTTGCTTTCTCTACTCCCCAATAGAGGCGAAAGCCTAAGTAGGCGGGTGAGGTGGTGATGGTCACATTATCTTGGATGCTAAAACTCAACTGAATTGTATGAGTCGGTTCGACTATATGAGAACTTTGTACGGCTCCACGGCGCACGCATTTTCTCTCCCGTAGCAACGGGTATTTTTCTAGTTTTGTTAATCTCAAGCCCCGATTCGTTGGGCACGCTTGCCTTATACGGTTGTACCGTGTTTAAAAAAAACATGACCCCAGGGCCCCACACTCAGCAGTCTCCATTCGTCCTTGGGCCTTGCCCACCCCATCCCCAATCCAACATTGACCTCCTCGCCGGCGAGAGCAACGCCGCCGCGCCATGGACCCGGAAGCGGTGCGGCGGACCCTCGTGTCCACCGCTTCCGCCACCGACATCGCGGGCTCCACCCCTTACGACGCCTTCGTCATCAGCGGCGTCCGCCTCGACGCCGCCGAGCACGGCCGCGTCCTCTGCTCCTTCGTCGTCACCCCCCGCTTCGCCGTAAGCCACCCGTGACCCTCCCCCTCCATGCCGAAACTTTAAGCTTCAGCAGCTTCCTTACACACTTCGGTTTCGAGACGGCTGACGGGCTGACGGCGTGTGGTGTTTTGTTCGATACGGTGGTGGTGACTTGCAGAATCCCCAAGGGTACCTCCTCAGCGGTGTCACGGCGACGCTCGCCGACCAGTTGGGGTCGGCCGTGTTCTTCTCCAGCGGGGTCGCCACAAGCGGGGTCTCCCTCGAGATCAGTGTCTCCTACGTCGACACGGCCACCCTCGGGGTGAGACTACAATTTCTCTCCCACCCATAGACCATACTTGGAGAGGCTTCAGACTTATCTTTGTGCATCATCAACGATCTATGGGTAATGCGGGATGTACATTTTTTGTGATGAAAACTGCGATTCTATGGAAGTTGACATGCGTTTCGTGCTAGAATGGGGCAATCGGTAAAGTAGACCCTGCTAATTTGCTGAAAATCCTTGCGAGCAATTGATCGGGAGTAAGCCAGTAGATATGAGCCCCGTGCCTCCGCCCGGGTTTTTGTTCAGGAATACAGCTCATATTAGGTGAGGAACTGAATCAGGTTTCAGTAATTTCCTTAGATCCTGCATTCCTGCTGAAGTTCTGTCTGGTGTCTGGGCTCTTTAGAATATCAACATCAGATTGTTGTTCTGGAGCATGCAATTGGGTATGCTTGCTTCGGCTTGGTGTTAAGAACAGCTTTATGCCTAGTTGAAGGTGTCACTTAGTTGTAGATTGCACCTATCAGGTTTTGCATTTTTTTTCATTTGGAGCTAGCTGCTTGTACATATTGGTTTGCTTTTGAGATGTTTTCTCTCAGCGATCAGGTTTGGAGATATATTTCCGTATGGAGTAACGTTCCAGCTAGTCTCGGCTGGTGGTACTACGTCCATTGTTATTATTAGTACAACAAAACCAATTTGTGTAGTAAGAGGATGTTGGAACATGACTGGAGCGAAACTGTGGCAATTACTTTGAACTTGGTTAAAGTTGTTCATTTTTTTTTCTTCCTCGTCATAAACTCGTAAGTAGGATTTAACCCAAGCAGAGCTTCAGGATAACAATTGTACACCATTTTTTGCACTTCTTTATGAATGATTAGTCACACTGATAATGAGTGACATAATCTAGGATTCTATAAATATAAGGGCGACCGTACCAATCTAATGCAGTGCCCTTTATATAGTAAATAGTACTTACTCCACCTCATAATATAAGATGTTTACAACCAATATAAACGGATAGAGTAGTTAGGAAGCTTTTTTTAGATGATCTCTTGCTATGGTGATATAGCTTTTGTTTTGTTTATTCTGTGGGTTTTTTCTTCCATCTTACATGTTGTTCTATTTCGTATTACTACTGTTATCTGACTATGTTTTGGTTGATATTCTGATATTTTGTTTTCTCTATTTTTTTTCATCTTAGGTGGTGTTCTATTGCTTATAACTGCTGTTATCTGACTATGTTTTGGTGGCTATTCTGATATTCATCTAAACAGGCTACTCCTAATTGTTTTATTTTCTTCTCTTACTTACTTTAAGAAACTTTGACTGATTTTCCTATTGTATGTTAAGCTATATAGCTCTATCAAAGTAATTTCATGACTGGCTTATTATTGAGTTTTGTGTTCAGTACATCACTTGGGCTTACTTTCAGTTCAGTGACATTAGGAGCTAATACCTACAGAGGTGGGAGTAAGATTCATAAAAGATAACAGGGAAATGATGCGACGTGGAATGGTGGAATTTTTAGTGCTCACTTATTCGTAGTCTTCTAGAAAGGTCGAAGTTGGTAATTTATTGAGTTAACTTTGGTGATTCTAGGAGAATGACATCTCAATTGGCGAGTAAATGACCATTACTTAGCTTCTTACCTTTTGGTCATTTTCCTGTAGGAATATAAGTTTGTATTAAGAAGGTAAAGGTAGTTTGATTCAATGCACCTGCACTCACTCTTTATTCATTTTGATTTCTTGGATGGCTGAATTCTGAGTGGAACTTGTGGGGTATAACATGGTTACTAGAATCAGTTTAGGGTCAGAATATTGTTATGTTATCCAGATATTTCTCTGAAGAAACCAAACAGACTTTCCAAGTTGCTTGGCTTCAGCCAATTTCTTGCCACAGTAGTATGGGAAGGCTTGATTAATTTTGAACATATATATTCGTCTTTTAGCTGTTATGTTATTTTAATTGCTTATTGGACATGTTATAAAATATTTTATCTAATTTTCAGGAAGAAGTAGAGGTTGAAGGGAAGCTGTTGCGTGCTGGAAAATCAGTCGGTGTAGTCTCTGTTGATTTCAGGAAGAAAAGGACTGGGAAATTGATTGCTCAGGCTCGTCATACAAAGTACCTAGCTGTATCTAGCAAATTGTGAGGATTTACTTCAGCTCTAAGATAAAAATATGGTTATGTTCAACTCCTTTTACCGTTTCTCAATAGGCAACAACAACACGATGTAGTGCTACATTGCTTAAGAAATAAGTACCAGTTACTGTATATCTATCTGAACTTCTATAATACATGTTGATCTGCTCATTTCATCTTTGCTTCCCAACCTTTTCCAGATAATATCATGAACAGAGTACAGTTCTTATTTGAAATACATGAACTTCACTGGAAACAGATAAAGTCCTCCAAAATTCCATATCCAGTTCCAGCAGGCCCTGAGATTATGTGGTAGCTGGAAAGTTACAGTATTCAAATCTTGCTGTATCGGTTACAGTATTCAAATATTGTTGTATCGGTGATTAATCGTAAACCGGTTGATAACTGTAGTCTGCCCTCATCCTGAGGGCGATAGATGCTCCCCTCATCATTGGATCATTGCTGTATCATGCGTCTAGTAACTAAAGATATATATTTGTCTGAGATAGTTGGTGAAATCAGGTCCAGCTATAATCATGCTTGTTCTTGTGCGCTGTCTCGAGTGTTTATTCCTTCCTAGCTGCTTGTTGACTTGAATATAGAAACCTACACAAATCTGTACAGGTTGACAGAATGTGCAACAACTGACAAAGTTTCTTATTGTTCCCGTACTCATTAGCCTGCGATGTTAGCTTGGTAGGTAGTAGGCGCTAAGAAGACAAAACCCACAGAAAGAATGGCCATTCTTGAATGAGAAATGCTCAAGCGCTTTCTCGAAAGTTTTTTTGCACGAATTTTAAAGCACATCAATGGCTGTGATTAGGGGTGGAGATTAATCACAACCATTGATGTGCTTTAAAATTCGTGCAAAAAAACTTCTAGAAAAGCACAGGAGCACTTCTCTTCTTGAATTATTATGGATTTGATGCGAGTTTGTTCCTACCAAAGTGCCTTACCCCAGTGCAGCTTGCGCCCAGGAGAGCTCAGAATTCACACCATTGAATATATATGCCTTTACATCAGTTGATTTACAGTTCTGTCAATACGTTTCTGAATCGGAGGAATCATATGAGACATCATTCGCCGCCGTTGTTGGTGACGGGACACAGCTGGCTTCTCGATCTGCATAACTATTGTGAGGACATACATGCCTACTGTTCATTCTATTAGTGAGGTAGGCGGTTGGATGTCGCGGTCCTTTTTCCTTTAGTGTGGGGTGTGGGCTAATCTGCTGTCCCTATGTGAGCCAGCCACCCACATAAAACACGCACGCGTTCTCCATTTCTCTCCCACTAAATAAAACAGCCCGGACTTTTACCCCACACAAATAAAAAGGTTGCGCCTCAGCACAAATGTCGTGAACCTTTCTGTCGTCAGATCCAAGATTCTTTTGAGATGGAAAGACTAAAGAGCATCGCCGGTGTTCCAGTTCGTAGAAAGGAAGCAAAATGTTTAGCATCCAGAGTTTGAGCACCTAGCTTCCACTGGCTGGAAAGCAACTTCCACAATGATCGTTGGATTATATTATCAGTAAGGCGACCACTTAGCAACCTCCAACCATGATGCCAGAATTTAAGGCCGTGATTCACTACAGGAGTAACAGCACAGCCCGACGGTATTTGCCGTCGGACTCAGCACAGAAACCCTCGGCCTAAGTGAGCCCGACGGCCACCGTCGGCCTAATGCCGTCGGGCTGTGATCCATCGGGCTGACGCCGTGGCCGTCGACGTCGCAAATACCGTCGGGCTCATAGTGAGCCCGACGGTATAACCGTCGGCCTTATAACTACCAATTTAGTCAGCAATGCCATCGGGCTCATAGATGGCTCTACCAATTTTTTTTTTAATTTTTTTTTAACTTTTTTATTATTATTTTAACTCCAATTTAGTCATATATTTAATCTCATATCACACACTTAATCATAATCTTAGCTCAAACTATCCACTCACACACTTAATCATAATGTTAGCTCAAACTTTCCAGACGGTCACCCATCTTTATAGTGCTCCAGGCCAAGCACGCTTAACTATTGAGTTCTATTCAAATGAGATTCCATTTGAGATGCCATACCTTGTTGCTATTAGTATGATAGCAATCATATTAACCCTCATCTCAGATATTATATTTTTTAATCTTTAAAATTTCAAAAATAAGATTTGAATAAACAAAATAACTAGTTTAATAATACTTGAATAATAATAATAATAATCAATTATTTTATTTTTGTTTTGTCTTTTCCATTTAATAAGAAATAATTCATATCTTCATATTGATATATCAGAATTTAATAAATAAAATGCCTATATCGATCATAAAAATGAGAGGAATCCAAATATGACATCCATGCCATCATTTTCATAATGAATAATGTCTTTTAAAACAAACAAGAACCAACATAAATCAGTATAAAGTCAATTAAAGAGGCGAATTTAGATAGAAAGCAAGGAAAATCCTCATATTAAGTTATTATCCATAAAATTTGTTCTACTCTTTGTGAAAATTAAATGGGTGTCATTTTGGACCATATTTGATGTACTTGCTTCACAAAAAAAGTCATTTCTGACACTTAAAAAATGGAAAATGATATTTCTAAAAAGAATTTTGAAAATCGCTTCGACGACGTTGTTTCCCATACCATGACACACATATGTGCTGAATATGGGCACTTTATCACAAATTATGACATGATAATGGTCATACATTGGTCATTTGTCTTGAAACCTATGCATGTTTATAGATGTTTGACATTTTTGTGAAGTTTCGTTTTGAAAAGTTTGCCAAAAATCAAGTTTATCATTTTTCCTATTAACTAGTACACGTAAAAGGACTTCATGCCAAAGGGTTTCTTTTTTTGAGTACTTTTTCATATTTTTCCATTTCTTTCAAAGGACGGTCAAAATGAAGAGCATGGCTATTCATCAAAAGTGGTCGAATTTTTCAAAACTATTGACGGTTCTATGTTGTAACCACTACTTGTGTACCTTAAAATTATTTTTGTAAGAACTTCAGAGAAAACTATCACACAGTTGTAGTTCAAATTTGAATTACTTCCGGAAAATTGACATAAAGTCAATTAAAGAGTCGAATTTAGATAGAAAGTAAGGAAAATCCTCATATTAAGATATTATCCACAAAATTTGTTCCTCTTTGTGAAAATTAAATGGGTGTCATTTTGGACCATATTTTATGTACTTGCTTCACAAAAAAAGTTATTTTTCACACTAAAAAAATGGAAAATGATATTTCTAAAAAGAATTTTGAAAATCGCTTCGACGACGTTGTTTTACATACCATGACACATATGTGCTGATTATGAGCACTTTATCACAAACTATGACATGATAATGGTCACACATATGTGTTAAAACTATTGCATATTTGTATATGATTGATATTTTTTGTAAAGTTTTGTTTTAAAAAGTTGCCAAAACTCAAATTTATCATTTTTCTAAAAACTAGTACACGTCAAAAGACTTCATGCCAAAGGGTTTCCTTTTTTTAGTATTTTTTGATATTTTTTTTGAATGTAATGTAATTTTTTGAGAAAAACTGAAAAACTGTATAGTGAGGCCGACGGTTATACCGTCGGGATTACAATGTGATCAGGTCGCTTCGTCCAGGACGCCCACGCGGGGGAGACGGGGGGAGAAGTCCGACGGTGTTTTGACGCCGACGGTGGCCGTCGGGCTCACATTAGAACGCCGACGGTGTTTTGAGGCCGACGGTGTTTATCTGACCGTCGGTGATAGATTGTGACGCCGACGGCCCCGACGTTTGGCCGTCGGCGTTATAATTGCCGTCGGGCTGGTCTGCCACTCCCGTAGTGATTCATCATTACACGTATGACAACTCTTGAGGTCGTGACCAATTGGTTGAAAGAATTGCCACGGGTCTTGATTCTCTGTATACATACTTTCACATAACTGAAAGATAAACAAGAAGGAAAATGCGAGCAAATGGAGCGATGTAATATGCTGAATTTCTTTGTATCCGATGAACTCTTCTTACTTACACCCATCACGAACAACACTTAATTACCCATAGTCTCGTATCTTTCTAGCTGTATAACTTACTTGGCATTGTGCATGCATGATGCATCGATCTCACTGCGCTGCCTTGGCTTGCCGGTGCCGACCCGCGGCGGAGACGGTCATCTTCTCGACGACGAAGAGCATCTTGAAGATCCTCATGAGCAGCACCCAGCTGCTCCCGGTCCGGCGGCAGTACCGCCCCGTCCCACCGGCCCTCGACGACGCCCGCAGCATCGGCGCGCACCCTCGCGCCCCGCGCTCCGACTCCGTGTCCGACAGCTCCTGCAGCCCCCACGCCGCCGCCTTCGAGCACGAACCGGCGCGGCGCAGAGCCTCCAGCTCCTCGTTGAAGTTCTCCCACAGCATGTCCATCTTCTCCTCCCCGATGCCCGTGCCGCGCAGCACGTCGACCCCTTCGTCGTCGTCTTCTTCTCCTCCTTCTCCTCTTCCTGCGTCTGACCGCCGTTCGGCGTCGTCAGAGGAAGTAGCCTCTTGCTCTTCCATGTCGTCGGCGGCTTGGCGGCTCAACACGGCCAAAGCCGGTGTACACGCGACGCCGTTGTCGAGAGGGAACCAGAGCGGCGAGGAGGCGAAGTGGGGGAAGGGGAGGCGGCGGCGGTGGTGCTGGTGTAGGCACAGCGTGTCAGCAGACTCTGCCGCCGCGGCGGTTGCAGGGAAGGTGAAGTCGTCCATCTTTGGTCGCGGTCTTCTTGATAGCCTATAGGATGTCGGCACCCACCTCGCCGTTGCCGTTCGTCGGCTTCGCTGTCGTGACAGAGATATGGAGCGAATTCGGTTGGCTCGTGCCCGCCCCTTGCTTAGCTCTCTGCTGGGTTGTAGCTAATGGTGCTCTGCTCCAGCGGTCTAGCTAGCTAGCTCTGTGTATCTACTTCACCCGGTCAATATATATACACTTGGTACCAAGAGCATTGTCTGGGCTTGTTCATTTGGATGGATGGTACCAATGAGCATGAGACCGTATTAAATTCCCTTTTGGAAGTTAGCAAAACCACACATATGATTTATTTCACCAATAAAATTCTCACTTCTGCTAATTTGCATATGTCCAAAGTTTATTTGTCATCTCGTCACCTAAAAACGTAATTACTAACACAATAAAATTGAACTATTTGAAAATGTGCAATGTTGCTGCAATGTTGATGCAAATTTTAAACCGTTTATAACATATGGTGTTCATAAGGAATGACATGATCGGATATTGATCCAAAAGCTTAAAAAACTATATGGGATTCAAGAAAAAATCAAGATTGTCCACGTGCATGGTTTTTCTACAACTCATATTCACATTTGGCAGATGTATCTTTTTCCATATACCTTGAGATTGATTTGGAGTTAAAATGCTACTACCTCATTTCCAATAAATAAGTAGTATAAATTTATTCAAAAGTCGAACATGCTAATTTTAGCTTAATATAGATGAAAATATATCAACATCGACAATATAATATTGTTAGTTTATGAAGATTTATTTTATGTGAATCTATTTATATAATGATTTAATATCATAAATATTCTTTTTTTGTCTAAAATATTGGTCAACTTTAGACGTTGTTGACTTTTGACTAGATTTAGAAGCCTTATTCATCGGAACGAATGGAGTAATCAACATGAGCCGAGATGGTCACTTTAACAAAATTGCATTCTCTTTTTTAGATGAGCAAAATAAAATTATGTTATGTAATATATCCTATCTAAATTTGTAGAGCATGGGTATAAACACATTTTTACACGACATCTTCACAAACATGCAAGAAGCTTCTAACTATTTTTGAGACACAAGTCAAAGAAGAAGGCCCTAGAAGAAATTAAAGATAATCAGGTTGAAGTTATTTTAGAAGGGAATTCTAGAACCAAAGGAAATTCTAGAGTTAGCTATTTTATGTGTTGCGTGTAGAACTCTCATGGATAAAAGTATCTACAACTTGGATGATTCTAGAAAGAATCTATAGTATACAGATATCAAGTTAAGAATTATAGTATGATTCCCGTTTGGTACCAATAGAACAGTGTTGTACAAGGGTCCTAGTAAGTATAACAAGGCCTAGGTACCCTTCTCCCTATGTTAGAATATTTAGTTTCGGCACATCAAGGGTTTGATCAACAGGGCAACAATTACTCCGCTGGTAGAATTTTTTTGTAATGAGCGTCCAGTTTATTTTAAAAATTCTTACGGAGGAACGTGATCTTGTATCAATATAATACCATGCATTAATAGAGGATGAGATTTAGGTGATATAAAATAGATGACAATGGAAACGTATGAATTCTTACTTTTGAATCATGAAATAAATAACATACATATTAATGGAGTTGTGTCTGTCATAAAAATTGTGCTAACGAAACTTTAAAAACAATATTGAAATGGATTGAAATATTTGTGTTATACTTAATTTATTATGTTGAATGAAATATTGAGTTATATAATTGTGCTTGAATATTGTGACCGTGCTGAAATAAAATATAGGTTCTACATGTGGTTGTTTTTGTAATAACTTTGCAAACAATGTACCTTATTACGTGGTTGGCGAAAGTTAGTTTATAAGTTCCATCGACATGGTTGTTACTACTCTGGAAACGATCGTGATCGCGTCTACATATATATAATCAAATTAATAAACAGAGTATTGTCAAAACACAAGTCCTTTCTTTAATTCGCCATCTGCCATTGTTATTCTATTGTTTATGAACATTTCCCATTTTTTCAATTCTCATGTTCCCTCTATGATGATCAATTTTCCCCGGTTAACGCCATTTTATTGTTCATGAAGTGTGAAATAACACATATAGTCCTCAACCGTCCCTCACAATGTACTTTTTTTGACAGAAAACACTCGCTTTATTAAACCATTAACACAGAAGTACAATCAGCACCTAGGCTGTGAACTAAGAACGCCGGTGGTTCCACTTCCCAGGAATTCGAAACCCCCTGCACATATGCATACTTTGCACAACAGTGGGCCGCCTGGTTAGCTTCACGACGGGCAAACACAATACTAAAAGAAAGTAAAGTAGAACTTAAAACAGACATCTCATCTAACAAAGGTTTAATCACGGACCGATCACTAGCCCTATTATTCCAGTGTTGTACCAACACAGCACAATCTACCTCAAAAATGACACGATGGAATCCTTGCGAAACCGAGAATTCCATTGCATCCCTGAGCGCCAACGCTTCAATAACCAGTGGTTCAAAGATACCACTATAGACTTCACACCTTGCGCCTTGGAAAGATGATGTGCCTCTCGCCACGATGCCAGAAGCCGCCACACCATCATTCAAACGAATAGCCCCATCTGAATTGATCTTGACAAAACCTTCAGCCGGTTTCTGCCATTTACAAACTGGCCTAATGTTGGCATGTTGTTGTTTTCCCGGATCCTCCAACAAATGCAAAGTTTCTTTCACATACTCAGCTACTTTTCCCGGATCAAAGCCAGCTTCTCCGTGATTCAACTTGTTTCTGGAGGACCATATCGAGTACATCACCGAAGTGATCATCTCTCTGTTCTTCTGAGTAATCCTTGTATCACAAAGGATATCTCTGGCCCAAGTGGCCGAGTGCAATCTTGGCACCTTCAGGAAAAGGATTTCCTTTGCTGCTGCCCACAAGGATTGTGCATGGCTACAATGAATTAGTGCGTGCATTAAATCCTCCGAATGAGCTTTACAAATATCACAGGTGCTATTTTCTTTGATATGCTGCCGTGAGAGAGTCCCATAGTCAGGTAAAATTCCTCGAAGAACTCTCCACCAAAAAACTTGCACTCTCGGGATAACTTTAAGCTTCCAAATCTTTTTTTCCAAATTTGACTATCATTATCAGACGACGTAGCAATACCACCATTGGCTGCCAATTCTTCAGCTTGTCCACGCAAAGCCAAAGCTCGATAAGCTGAACGAACCGAGTACACACCAGACCTCTCTTTTGACCAAGCAACAGAATCATCTCCGTCACTATTCCAAAGAGGGATCCCTTCAATAGCATATGCATCCGGAGCTAAAAAAACACTTCGAATCAGACCAGAATTCCACTGATTATGATGGGTGATCAGTTCATTCATTGTACTCAAATCAGTGTCCATTAACCGGCCCCTTGGCCGCATGCTCGGAGTGGTCGGAATCCAATTATCTTCCCAAATGGATATAGTATTTCCAAAGCCAACTCTCTTAATCAGGCCCATTTTCAAAGCCTCCCTTCCCGCCAAGATCGCTCGCCACGTCCTGGAGGCTGTAGCCGGAGCTGTGGCCTCCATAAACTTTTTGTTATGACAATATTTGGTAAGCAATACTTGCGAGCATAAAGAGTTAGGATTAGTTAATAATCGCCACCCTTGCTTCCCCAACAAAGCTTTGTTGAACGTGTGCATATCCCTAAAACCCATACCACCTTGGGATTTTGGAATAGCCAATTTGTCCCAAGCGATCCAGTGCATCGCTCTCTTGTCCAAGTCACCACTCCACCAGAACTGACCGGAGAGAGAATTTAATTTTGCATGATCCTTTAGACAACAAGAAACTGCTCATATTTTTTGCTTGAATCGCCGACTTTATGAGGTGTTCCTTCTCTGGGTAAGCTAGATTCTTCTCAGCATACCCATTAATTTTGCTCTTTGCACTATCAACAATATATTCAAAAGCTTCTTCTGTGAGTCTCCCTACTATTAGCAGTGGGCAAACCAAGATACTTTTCATTAAAAGCCTCCACTTGAATATTCAAGTTTGACTTTACTGCATTTCTATTCTCTTCCGAAGTACAAGGGCTAAAGAAAATAACACTCTTATCCTTATTTACTCTCTAACCAGTAGCCAGATCATAAATGTTCAAGATATCATCCAACCTCTTTGCACTCGGACCATTTGCATTAATAAAGATCAGACTATCATCTGCAAATAGAAGATGGGAAACCCATAGAGATCTGCTGCAGACCCTTAGACCTCTATCAACAAAACCCGCATTGTAGTTATTTAAAAGAGTGGAGAAGCCCTCACCACAAAAGAGAAACAAATATGGAGACACGGGGTCTCCCTGCTGAATTCCTCTTGAAGGATGGAAAGGAGCCAGTAAACTTCCATTTACCTTCACCGAGAATCTAACTATGGATACACACTTCATGATAGTTTGAACCAGTTTCAACAGAAAGCCCAGCTTCAACATCATTGACTCAATAAAAGGACACTCAACACGGTCATATGCCTTCATCATATCCAGCTTTACAACACAATGCCCCTTGTTCCCTTTTTTTATTCTCTTCATAGCATGGATACTTTTGAAAGCGACCAGCGCATTGTCAGTAATCAAGCGACCTGGAACAAAGGCGCTTTGCTCCTGACTGATAGTATATTCCAACACTGATCTCATCTTATTAGCAATTGCTTTTGTACCAATTTTATAAAGCACATTACAAAGCGAGATAGGTCTAAATTGTTTAATAGACTGAAGACTACGAACCTTAGGAATCAAGGTGATAGTTGTATCGTTGATACTGTCTGGCATCTCACCCCCATTCATAAAACCGAGGACCGCCTTACATACATCATTACCAAGGATACTCCAATGGCGCTGATAAAAATCAGCAGTAAATCCATCAATACCTGGCGATTTTGAAGGGTGCATTTGGAAGAGGGCTTTTTTAATATCTTCCGTAGAAAAATCCTCTCCAAGCATAACCCGATCATCCGGTAACACTTTTTCCTGTACCAAGTCCAGCAACCCTTGGAAAGATGGGGCTCCCTCAGACTTGTACAAATCAGTATAGAACTGTTGAATTTCTTCGCTTATCCCTTCTTCATCCTCACACCGTGTGCCATCTTCTCTAGTGAGCCCAGCAATTGTGTTTATTCTCTTCCTCTGGGATGCACATGCATGGAAGTAGGCACTATTTCGGTCACCATGTTTTAACATTGAACACGTGATCGCTGCCTAATCCAGATTTCTTTTGCAACAAAAATTCATTGATGCGTTCAGCAAGTTTCTTCTCTTCCACAGATGGGCCACGACCCACTCAGACTCTCTTCACACAGTCCAACTCCCTTCTCTAGCTAATTTCTTTTTAAAATTACCAAAAGTTGCTGAACCCCACGACTGGAGCCCGGTTGCATATTCTTCAAAGAATTTACAAGACCCGCCAACCCAGCCCCCTTGTCGGACTGCTGCCACAAATCATGAACAATTTTGTCGTAATCTGCATGTGTTTGCCACACATTTTCGTATCGAAACATTCGCCCTTCAGATTTCTGAACACGATGATTCGTTTCTAATTCCGTCAAGATCAAACAATGGTAAGACTGAACCAAGCTCACATGTTTAACCTTAATCGAATAGAACAACTCCCGAAACTCTTCTATTGCTAAGGATCTGTCTAGTCGTGCTTTGACATTGGCACTTCCTCCTTGTTTATTATCCCAAGTATATGGTAGGCCACAAAAACCAAGGTCTTGTAGATCACAGTCCTCAACTGCATCTCTAAAGGCTCTCATCTGCCATTCGTCCCTTGTATGCTCACTAAAGTGTTCTGTAGCGTACATGGTTTCATTGAAATCACCCATGCAAAGCCACGGTAAACTTTGGAGCCCCTTTAGGCGTCTCATCAACATCCAAGTGCTATGTCTATTTTCCCTTCTAGGTTCACCATAAAAAGCTGTGAATCTCCAGCGAGGAACCGAACCATCTTTACTATCAACAACCAAGTCAATATGGTATAAGTTGAAACTCTTGATCTCAACATTAACCGCTGACGACCAGAAAACTCCAACACCTCCACTAAGGCCATCACTATCAACTGCAAATCCTTTAGTAAAACCAAAGGTGCTAGCGAGACTTTCCACACGTTTCCCTGCAATCTTCGTCTCCATAACAAAGAACAGAGCAGGATTGTATTGCTTCACGAATCCGCGAAGCTCTCGAACTGCAGGGGCGCTCCCAAGACCCCTGCAGTTTGCACTCATGCAATTTATTGGACCCGGCAGGGCTGCAGCGCAGCCGACGCCGATGAATTTTGGTGTTGTGTCATAGTCTTCTTCTTCTTAGCATCCGGGGTTGAGCCTTCTTTCCCAACCCTTTCAGCCTCCTCACGTTTAGAACCAGAGCTCTTCGGATCTACCATTACCAGATCTCTAATTGAGTTATGTCCATCAACATCAGATCCAGCAGCCTGGCTAGTTGTCTTGCCTGCAACCTTCCTAAAATTTTGAGCAGGAATCATACCCCCTCTGCCTCCAAATCCTCTACCCCTACCTCTCCTAACAAACCATGTTGAGTGTGGCCAGCCTCTGTTTCGGTAGGGTCAGGAACGTTCTCTTCCCAGGCCGGGTTCTCATAATATTCAGGGTACTCCTCATAGCCACCTTTAGCAAAAGGAGGGTCTTTCTTCCTCCTTCTATCATCAGGGGCTCTAAGATTCGCCCCCCATGGCAGATTATCAAATCTGTCTCTCTCCGCAGGTGTTGGGCATAAAATATCAGGGTGCCCCAATAAACCACACGAGAAAACAGATGTACGGTAAGAATTCATATTGAACATCATACCAGAAGGTTTTGTCCAATCTTTTCGAATCCAATCCAACCGAACGCATAAGGGGTTCCATCACTTTAATAAAAACTCTAGCCCTTAAATATTGTGCACTCACTAGCCCATCTTTGCTCATATCGAGCTTGACAAATTCTCCGATTTTACTAGCCATCTTCGTGCCCCAAGGCACAATCAGCTTATTATATGGGAGGTCAAGGACCCTAACCCATATCGACAGCTTGTCAAAACGCATCTCCGAAGGGCGACTTCTGAAATCAAAGTTCTCCAGAATCACAGCAAACTTAGAGACAGTCCATGGAGATCTCTCCCATATCCGGTCTCTATCACGTTCAGATGCCAATTCTGCAATGAAAATATTCCTTCCTCCATCAAGAAAAACTAATCCTTTCGGATTCCCCCAAGCTGGTCGCAGAGCCCCCGAGATTGTGTTGATGTGAAAAACCTTTGGCTCTAGAACCAGGATCTTGCCAGCAATTTCCCACTTTGGTCCACTCAGATCTTCCTCGTCATCATCAACCAACCGATCTGACTCAGTTGCAGTGAGTTTGAGGTCCTTCATCAATTCCTCCACCGGGATCCTGCCTTGCGATCTTCTCTCCGCCGCCGAAGTTGACTCTGACTGCGGCGGCGGTGTTGCACTCCCGGCCCCTGCCGGCACCTCCTTGGATGCCATGAGGCGAAGCGCCCCCTACCAGTATGAGAGACTCACCGAGCCTCTCCTCCACATGCACGGACGGCGAGACATCCGGCGCCGCCTTGTTCCACTCAAAAACCCTAATCGCGTCCTGGGAGACGAAGCGGTATTGTCGGGGAAGTTCTACCTCCCCTCACAATGTGCTTGATGCTTTAGGTCCACATAGGATTTTCATATTTCTCCTTCGCAACTCCATCCGAAGGAGAGGACTCAATTCCAAGTATCACCTTGCCCACAAGCGACATGTCAACAATCGGTTGAGCCATGAAACACACTCCCTCTAATATTGCAACATTCCCAACGAAGCTAGAAGGAGATGCATGGCGAGAAACATGCATGATACATTGTTCGACACCAGCGCACACTGATGGATCTCTTTCTTGATTTCTCCATATGCTCGATGTCAAACAACCTCCATCTCCTTCGACTTCCATCATTGACCGTCGAGCCGATTAATTCCTGACATCCACATGATTTCATCGAAGTCACCTAGGATTGCCCTCCCTTAGAAAACACTTAAAATGTCCACAATTGTTTTTTACATGTTCGATCTTGTAACATGTCTAAAAAAATCACTAAATAACAAGTATTACGAGTAGAAGAAAAAATAATTGTAGTTTTCATGCGGAGAAAAATATGAATGCCACTCCATTAAAATATACATGCACTTAAAAGACTCAGACATTGATGTGAGTGTTTTTCCTTCCAAATCTTCAACAAAAAAATTGTTTCTTCCATGTCGAGAGATGGCCCAGCTGCTCAGGTACCTTTGACTTTCCTATTTCATAAGGACACATTTTATACCTATTTACGTTATGCATGGCTATTTTTGTAACCTTTTTCAAACATTCTGTACATATGATTTTTTTTCTCATTTAATGAATTCTAGATTTGAAGTGAAATGGAAAGATACCCTACGTATTCCCATGGGAACCTTAAATAAATTTGTAGTATAATAGAAAGGATATTTGATGCATGTAATGGATTTTTTTGGTAATATGGTGGCCACAATAGTCAAAAAAAAAACAAAATTTAATTAACATAATTTTTTATATATAACCGCTAAAATTGTTGATATGTAAAATTGTATTGTTAAAGATTTATGATGTGAATAGTTTGCATGCATGAATAAATATCACTAACAAATATGGAATAACATGGATAAATAAATGTCTCAAATAGTGGATGTTGTTATGGATAAATAAATGGCTGAAATAGTGGATGATATGGACATCTTGCATGTAGAGATAAACTAATTGAATACATGTTTGATGGGTTTGTCTTAAAAGAATTCATTTTTCTTTAAGTGTTGAAAATCACTAAAAGATCATGGATGTAAAAACAGAATATAAAAAATAATACTCCCTCCATTCCAGAATAAGTATTACATTTGTCTAAATATAAATGTATCTAGACTTACAATACTCTCTCCTTTCTAAAATAAGTATCTAACATTAAATATGAATGTATGTAGACATAAAACACATATAAATAGAACTTGCATGTGGCAAGATGGTTAGGAGGGTGGTTGTACCCCCAGCCCAGCAGAGTTCAAACCCCAGGTTTGACGCTGGTGTTTCTCATTTAGACGAAATATTCTTCAGTGGAAGGCGACGTTCCCGTCGACAGCGAGACACCTGTGGTGACCACGTCAATCTCAAGACCTGACCCGCCGACTCAGTCTTTCGGAGGTGCTCATACGGGTAGGGTATGCGTGTATGCATTTATAGGGGTGAGTGTATGCGCGTGTATATGAGCGCTTGGGTGCTGTGTAAAACACATCTAAAATTCTAAATACATTCCTATTTTGATAAATTAAAGATATTAGTTTTATTTTATTTTAGTATGGAGGGAGTAGTAAATTATTTCCTCCTCTTTTTCCTCATAGTGAAGAGCGAGAGCGAGAACGTGTTACGGTGGTACACCGTAAACGGCCGATCGCAGTACGTAATAGGAGGCGCTGCTGCATGCACGCGGGTAGATCGGCGCGCAGATCTACCCACAAAGCGCAAGGACGTTACCTGGTCCGTCCGCGCAAGCCGGCCGTTGGAAACGTAGTAGTACGTGCGAGTGCGACTGGCGTATCGGAGCAGACCACCAGGTAAGGTGTCTTGTGCTCGCGCGCCTGAATTAACTGACAGAGGTCAGAGGGGTACGTAGGAGGTGCGCCCGCGCCGCCGTACCCGCCGGCCGGGAGCGCGGTTAGACGCTGATTTTGGTCGGAGATGGATGACTAGCTAGGGATGGTGACGGCGCGGCCGTGCCAACCGTGGTGACTGGTGAGTTTGGAAGATAGCTAGCTGTGCGTGTGTGTGGTGTGGGGCGGCTCTTCGACCTGACAGGGAGAGGCCAACGGCGAACGTACGGTCGTCGGAGAATGGTTAATTTGAGCGTTTTGCTGTCTCGTGTCGGCGTACGTACGTGAACGCTGCTGCTGGGTGTGGGTGTCGATAGCCGCCTTACCTCGCTGCTTAATTCTTCCCTGGGATGGAGATGAATGGAGTAAAATACATGACCAATGTACTTACTTCTCCGTCTGGGTAAAGATTTATCTACGGTTACGAGTTACCGGTCTGTAGCATATCGCTGTATTTGATAACAGAAATGAGTAGCAGGAATTTTTTTGTTTGTTTGTTGATAGCATCACGACGACAGCGACGTTAAACATGAAAACCGACTCAGATTGAGCACGAATCGCTCGATTCGGCGGGAATTGGAGCACGGGGTATAGCGGATTTGATCGGGACGTTGTGGGGAGGCGCTTGTGTTCTCGGAGAAGCCGAAGGAGGTCGAGGGAGACCGAATCGGGCGTGACAAGGTTCGGCCAGAGTCGGGGAAAAAGAACTCCGTGCGGGCATTTCCGAGCTCCCCGACACATGCAGCTTGCGGAGGAGTGTGAGAGACGGCGATGGCATGATGTGTACTTCCTCCTCGCTAGGCTCTACTACCTCATGTTGTGCTGCTCGCGGGTACCATCATGTCTAGCCCGCCAAAGCCTTCCTCTCCCTACGTTCCGCCCACCTTCTCCTTATCTATACTTCAACCGGTCAATATGTATAGACCTGGTACGTAAAACGGATGATACCAATGGGCATGAGCTTGTAGCAATACCAAATAATATAATTTTTAAGTATTGCAATTAAATTTCTCACTGTTGCTGATTTGCATTTTTCTAAAGTTTTTCTCACACTCTTCACTTAAAACCGCACGTTTATGACACAATAAAATTGTACTCTTTGAAAGTGTGCAATCTTGTTACAATGTTAGTGCAATTTTAACCAGTTTATTACATATATGGTGTTCGCAAGGAATGGCCTGATCGGCTGATCAGGAATAGCGTGCATGGCTTCTGTACAAATTATTTCCACATCTTGAAGGTGTACCTTTTTTTTTTGTCCACGTATTTTGAATTTGATCTGGAGTGAATGCTAATCGACATGAGCCCAAATGGTCGCACTTTGCAACCTAACATTCTGTTTGGGAATATATTTCAATACATTTATAAATTATGGGTAGAAACACGTTTTTTGCATGACATCTTCAAAAGTTGCATGAAGATTCTAAATATTTTTGATACGCAGTTCGCAAAAAAAAAACACTAGAAGAAAACAATGATAATCATGTTGAAGTTATTTAGGAAGGGAACGCTAAAACTAGAGGAAATTCTAGAGCCGAATGTTTTCTGTCTAGCGTATAGAGTTCTCATGAATCAGAAGTATCTAGAACGATTATCTTAAAATATCTTGAATAGAGAGTATTATATATGTATAGCATAATTAGATGGTTCATGTTTGGCACCAATCTAACAGTGCTACACAGGTCCTAGGAAAGTATAAGAAGAAACCCATGACAAGTCCTAGTTAAGACACGACAAGGGATTGGCCACGTATTAAACTATTTAGTTTTGGTACGACAAGGGTTTGACAAAAAAACAGAACAATTACGTCACCAGTAGACATTTTGTGGAATAAACATTAAACTTATTTCCAAAGGGTTACATACAAATCGTGATTTTTCCTCACCCAAACAAATACGCATAGTATTAGTACTAGGCAATTGAAATGATACAATTTACATGACATAGGAAACATATTAAAATACTTAAAATATATATTAAGCTAAACATACATAAATGGATTGTGTGGCTACTAATAAATATGTATCGTAAACAAAGTTTATCTTATTGAATGAAATATTTAGTTATAATCTTGTGCAGGAATTGTAGGTTATTATAACCACGTAGAAATATTATGAATAATAACTTTGCGTACAAAATATTAGCGGCCTCCAACCGGTAGGGGCCTTATTGACTCCAGTCTCACCCTTCTTTGACATCTTTAAGCGTCTTTCTAAATGAGACGTACTTACAAAAAATCAGGTTTAATAGATATAAAATCTTAAAAAGTGAAATCGATCGATAGCAGCCAGCTAATCGGTGGACATAGATTAAAGGGCGACTGGGAGGGGTATTAATAGTGTAGGTGGTGAGGAGAGGAATCAAGGGGAGAGGAAGCATGACGTGACGAGGATTCAAACCTGGCGAACAATGGGGTCTGCGGCGCGGGAGAAGAAGGAGCCAAAACAAGGAGAAAAACCTTGTGAACTGCGAAAACACACGCAAAAAACCTTTCAGATTGCAACTAGATATGTTCTTCATACCCGAATACATGAACATTGGGACAGCTGAAATCGAGAAAGATCCTTCAGAAACAGAGAAAATTGGTACAAAGAACAAGGGGGTGTCTAATCCTACAATTTTTTTTGAATTTTAACCAGCATATATTAGGCCGGCATGCCGCCTCATCAAAACCCTACCAGTCCCCGTAGGTATCCTGATAGGGAAAGAGTACGTCTGATACCTGCCGCCTTTCTCAAATAATAGTTACATCATCTAGGACGGGTTGAGGGAGGAAGGCTGGGGGTTCGTCGACCCAAATACAATGATTTTTAGAGACAAAGCACTTCCTAGCAATACTATGGGCAACATTGTTCACTTCTCTCCCGCAGTGAGCGAAGGTAACCTTTCCAATTGCTTCCAGCCTTCAAGAAGATATCAGTATATATCACCGTTGCCTCGCTCCAAATTCTACTCTCTCCTGAACACATTTGGACAACCTCTAACGAATCCGATTCAGCAGCAATCGAAACAAAACCCAAATCATTAGCGAAAGTTAAACCGTGCCGCAAAGCTAACGCCTCGGCCACATGCGCTTAAGACACATGCGACAAGAACTACGACGATGCAGCCACGAAGGATCTGTGACTATCCCGGAGAACAGCTCCGACAACTCCTTCCCCATCTTCCTGCGAGAAGGCTGCGTCAACATTTAGCTTAACAATATCACCTTTTGGCTTTGTCCAAACTATCTTATGTTGGGGGTTTAGCGGAGCACAGGATTGCGCCGCATTAGCTGTAATCACCCGGATTGAGGTTACACAATTCTGGATTGGCGGCACCTCCTCCCCATGAGATTGTCGCCTTCTCAGCCACCAAATATACCAAGAAGTTGTAGCAAACAGGTTGTTCACCTGAATAGAAGAGAAGCCAGGAACTGTTGTTGTATGCAATTTTAAGATAGCCTCGAAAATGTAGGGTGTGTTTGGTAGCCCGGTTGGGCTCAGAAAATCTCCCTCCACCCACCTTTCATCTGTTTGTTAGCCCGGTTTTCTCTTCTGGGCCATGCCCACCTGATACAAAAAAGGGTGCTCAGCCATGCCCACTTGAGAAGCTCAAATCGAGCTTCACAACTCAGCCCGACCGAGCTATAGCTGGCCAAACGGGCCGCCCGGAACGGCCCGTCGCGTGCCGGCCTCGGCACGGCCCACGAGCGGCACGGCGCACAAAGGGCACGACAGCATTCGTGCCGTGCCGGACCGGCCCACGTGTTGCGCTCGGCTTCCGGGCACGAGCACGCCGGCACGTGGGCCGCACGTTGGCCCGGCACGGCACGGTCGGCCCACGTCGACACACCGGAAAAAATTAAAAAAATAATTTAAAAAATAAAAAATAATAAAAAAAAATAAAAAAATAAAAAACAAATAAAAAATCCTGGCGGTGCCGTGCCGGGCCGGCCCACGTGCCGCGGAGCCAAGCTCAGCACGAGCACGCACGGGCCACGTGCCAGCACGGCACGGTTGGTCGCGGGCCGGGCCGTGCCTGGGCCGTGCTGAAACAAGCGTGCCTCGGGCTGGCCCGTTTGGCACGGCCCAGTTGGCCAGCTATAGGCCGAGCTCATACAAAAAAATCCCCACGCGTGGGCCCCACCGAGCATCAGCCCAGCGAGCACCCACCGCCCCGGCCTCTCATTTGCCCCCCATCGAGCTCTCTCTCACCTTTCCCCGATGTGGCGCCCCGCAGCAACTTCGCGCCGCCGCCAAGCGCCGGCCCAACCCCGACAGATCCTGGCGCCCCCCCCGGCGTCTCCCAACGTCGTTCCTCAGTGCCGCGAGCCGCCTTGTCCCAGCTCCGGCCAACGTCGAGCTCCGCTGCGCCGCCTTAGACCTCATCGCATCTTAGTCCCGCCGTTGCTGCCTATCTCCGCCTCCGTCGCCTCCGCTCTCCCTGCCTTCACACATCCAGCAAGACGGCGAGGCGCAGGCGGTCCTCGGCCTTGGGTCCACGGAGGAGCCAAGCTCCAGGCGCCAGCACCGAGCGCCGCCGTCGGCCAGCACGGCGGACCCGCCCCCGAGCTCGCGAGCAGTTCCTCGTGTTGCCGCCCACTTTTGCCCCGCTGCGCGTGGAATAGGATGCAGCGGCCTCCTGACAACAGATCCTCTCGCCGGAGGAGGCTCCTCTTGCCGGCGGCGGCGCCTCCCCTCGCCGGCAGCCGCGCTGAAGCTAGAGCTCAACTCCCAGGGACCTAATTGCGTTTCAATTTTTGTTTCCAGGGACCTAATCGTTTTTTATAAAAGTATGGCATGGCTCAGATCATACAGGCTACCAAACATGGTCTGAACTCAGCCCACCTAAGCTGATACGACCTACCAAACAAACACCCATAAATGAATTTGCATGTAGTCACATAGCTGGGTTGAGCCTGTATGGGTTGAGATGGACCATACAGGCTACCAAACACACCCGTAGTCTCCCGATCTCCTCTGTATCATCAAATCATTAATCATAGCATCCATGCCCAGCCCTTTCCAGATCATATCCGCGCCTTGACATTTAAATACCAAATGCATAATTTCCTCGGTACTATTTTTGCACACTGGGCATAGATCATCAGTACCAATGTGTCTCCTGGCCAGTATAGCTTTTAGGGGAATGATACCGTGAAGAATTCTCCAACAGAAGATTTTCACTTTTGCCGACACTTTCAATTTCCAAATAATTTTCCAAATTGGGTTATCTAGGGGGGCAGCGCTAATGAGAGATCGGCAAGTAACACCATTAAACTGATGCCTCCATTCAATATGATGTGCAGACCTAACCAAAAACCTACCTGTTCTAGTTCCATTCCATGCCAGGAAATCAACAAACCCATCAGGGTTTAGCGGAATTTGTAAAATCCGGTTGACATCAACAGGGTGAAAGATATCTGTAATCAACTGATGGCCCCAATCGCCTGTAATAGGATCAATTAATTCAGCCACATTTGTTAACAAACCATCTCTAGGAGTAAGAACTCTCCTGTTTGGTCCACTCGCAACCCACGGATCCTTCCAAATATCAATAGAACCTCCTGTACCAACCCTCCAAATGTATCCTCTTTTGAAAGTTTGTATACCCGCAACAATGCTTTGCCAAGTAAAAGAAGAACCAGCCTTCGGACCTGCCTGTAGAATATCTCCAGAAAATTGGTACAAAGAACAACGGGGTGTCTAATCCTACAATTAAAGCACTTCCATAGAGAAAATTCTAAGACATGACAATTTATAAAATCCATAGAGTTTCCTTTAAACCAAAAAGGCCCTCCATTCAAAGATTATAAGTCTGTAGAATTATGGAACCTGCTACATGAAACCTTCCCCAACGCAGAGATCTTTGTCATCTAGAGGCCATACGACGCAGGCTAGTTTTATAGATCTTGTTCTTGTGAATCCAACGAGTAAAAAATCATCAAAAACTGAGTTTGGATGAATAAGATATCGTTGATTTCGCTTGGGTGTTTTTGTACTTTTTTTTGGGTCCAGCGCTAGTATCGGGTCGGTACCGCTCGGGTACCGCAAAAAACGGGAGAATGCTTGCGTTTGGATGCCCAGAATCGCCCTGGGTGGCAGTATTGTTAGATGGGTGCGATTTCCACTCAAACGGTTGGATTTTGGGTCCTATTTAAGGGGGCTTCTTCCCGGATGACCCCACAGCTCATTTTCCTCCCTCCTCCTCCATTGTTGAGCTTGAAAAGCTTGTCCCTCTCTTAATCCCTCCAATTATACATGCATATCTTTGAGAAAACAAAGAGAAGATCTAGATCTATATTTTCACCAATTATCTCTCCTCTAAGTAAAGGGAACGTAATGGCTTTAGATTTCAGAGTTCTTGGTGTTTCTCTTCCTTTGTTCTTACTTTTTCTCCCATAAACATTTGTTGATTTGTTGAAATTTGAGAGTGAAAGCAGTTGAGCACTTGTGCTCTTTCCATTGCGTTATGCATTGGTTTGTGCTCTCCGTAAGAATTCGTGGAAGTGAAAATTTGTGGACTTGTTACTCTTAGGTCATTGGACCTACACGCCTGGGTGGTGATTTAGACCTTTTGTGGCTAGTTGGGACCTTTTGTCGTCAAAACTTTTTTATGTCCAGAAGTCTCTAATTAAGTCTGCCCCAAGCTTATTGCAAATTATCCAGTTTCCGCCTTTAAGGAGGCCAAAAGTGGAAGGTGAACCAAATTTTTGTGGTGTGGTTTATTGGATAATAGGATGATGCCTTTTGTGATATTGAGTAGGACTTTGTGGTGAGCTCACACCCCGATGATGAGACATATTCCTGTAACATGGAGGAACTCAGGAATACATCACCGGCTCCGCGTGGCTCGGTTATTTCTGTACCCGAGTTCTTTATTCATGCACTTTATATTATGATAGCCTTCTTCTTGTCACTTGTGTAGCATAAGTTGTTGGTGCACATAGTTGAGGCTAGTATATTTAGGTTGGATGCTTATTAAAATAAAACAATATATTTATTCCGCATTTTTCAAGGCTAAACTGGAAAAGTTTTAACCATCTATTCACACCCCCCTTCTAGTAGACATATTTCCTTTCAGCAACTCACCACTCCTCTTGAGACTTCCCCTTGTGGGCATGAAAAGGTGGAATAAATATGTTCAATACGATTTATGCTAAACCACAAGAATATTTATGCTCGGGCAATTAATTTTCATTACTAAACATGTATGAAGTTTATTTTAACTCCTAACCAATAGTGAATGACTAGGTGGGTGTTGGTTGAAACCCATATGACGCCATTGACGGCGGTGGTGAAATTGGATTGGAGACGTAGAAATATTGGTTGAGCAGCAAGATGAAAAATGATTTAACGATGAAAAAGTCAACAAGGTAGCTTGATTTACAGCAGGATTCTAAATAAATAAATAAATAAATATGTTTGATAAAATCTATATTTAATGACAAAAATATTTATGTCCCATTAAAAAAACTTACATTAATGTAATGTAACAGCAAGTATAATGATAGAGAAGATACACCTTCTCTTAACCATCTACGCCATTTAGACAAGATAAAATTATATGTACAATGTTTATCTCTTATTGCCATCCTAGCAATTAATAGGGATTAATTATATTTTGGTAGAAAATTATATTTTAAGGGAACACAAATGGTATAATGGTGAAATTAGCCTTCTCTTATTTTGCAATGATCTCTCACGTAAAGGAAGATATGCTTCTCTCTCTTCATTCTCTCACCTCCAATTAAACTAATATTCTATGTGTTCATGTTAAAAAAAAGACCGACATCACCGCATTATACATTTTTTTGATAAAGGACGATTTATTACTTAAAAGAATTAAGTAGCATATACCCGGCCTCTGCCCAAAGGACAAACAGCCACACCAAATCTCCAACAAAAAGTAGTGTAGTCTTAAAAAACAACATGCTAAGACAGAAAGCAAAGTAATTTTGGAGACACTATGACCCATCTAAGGTGGTGGAGGTCCAATCCGTAGATTATGTTGCCACCCATGTTGGGTAAAAATATCTCTCGCCGTATCCTCCAATCATGTACATACCTCCATAAACAGGTCACGATACTCCACTCGACGTAGAAACGACCATAAACGCAGCGTACTGGTACACCGGTAGATAACCTGTAAGAGAGAAATCTTTGTTATTAAAAATAAAATCATTTATATATAGTCAAAGCGACCAAATAATGGCAAGCGCTCCCACCCTAATAAGTATTCTAAACTTATTATCGATCCCACATAACAAACTGCCAATAATATGAGCAACTATACGTGGAAGATAGTAGTCCAGAAGATATTTGGATGGCTGATCATATAGAACGAGCAAATTGGCATTCAAAGAACAGGTGTTTAATTGTCTCATCATGGTGATAGAATACACATGTCTTACTACCATGTCAATTCCTTTCGCTAAATTATACATGCCAACTATGTGATGCTCTTTGTTACTGGACTAGCATTGTACCACACCTAGTATTATTAATCATAGCTGATTTCAGTCAGCACGGGACGGAAACGCTTCGGGAGAGGCCCCCGCGTCGCTCTCGCGAGGGCGACTCGGGCGGCGGCCGAAACCCTAGCCGCGCGCGCCGCCTCCACCCTCTCTCCCTCCCCGCCAACGCCGGAGGACGCCGTGGGCCGACTGATGGCGGCGGCGGGCTCTCTAGTTTCTCTCTACGGCTCTAGGTCTTTCCCCATCTGGTTCGGCAGCGGTTCGGCGAGGCCCGTGGCAGCCCTTGGCGCGACCATGCTCGACGGGGGTGCTCGCAAGGGTGAGGTCGCGTGGGGTGGTTGGGTTGCGCAGCGTCCGGCGACCGGCGGAGGGAGGTCCCCTCGGGCTTGGTTGTTGGCGACTGCGGCGGGCTGGATATGGGCCAGGCGGGCCCAGATCTGCCGGCGGCAGCGCGGCTCGACAGGGCCTCGCCCTAGTGCGTCTCGACGACGGCTCGCCTTGTTGCGAGATAGGATCCTCGCGCGGTGCCCCACAGGTCGCCACCAGCGGGAGGAGCAGTGCGGCAGCGATGGTGGGTAGCAGGGCAGCGCCGCGCTCCCACGTCCAACCGACCCAAATCTGGGGCGGTTGCTGACTGCGGGTGGCCTCCGCTCCGGCATGACTCTCTCCAGGGGCAGCATGACGGGAGCTCGGGATGCGGACAGCGGAGTTGTGCGCCACCTCCGATGGCCACAGTCAAGCGACGTAGGGGCGGGGCCAGATCTGGGCCGCGGCGGGCCCGGTGGGCCTGCTGCAGGGCTGGAACAGGAATGACCGGTGGGACGTCCCCGATCGAGGGCGTGGTGGTGGTGGCTGTGCAGTGCAACAGAGGGGTGCCGTGCGTGTATGGGCCGGACCTGGGCCACGCAGGCCCAGGCCTGGCGGCGTCATGTATGATGTTTCTTGACCTCCCCGTTCGTGTGTGCTAGGGGTTTGTCTTTGCTGGTGTGGTGCTCCTCAGACCGGCGGTGGTCCGGCTGGCCCGGGTCAGCACGTGGGCGACGATGCTGCTACTTGGCGGCGGGGATCTTGTGGATCTTCTGGTAGAAGGAGTCGGGACTAGTGCTGGGGTTGGCATGGACGGTAACACCTTTGCTGCAATGCGGTGGCGGGGCTTCACGAGCCCATTCGGGCACGGCTAGGCCAGGTGGCCTGGTTTGACCTGCTGATGCATCCGGTCGGCTATCGCTGGAAGGTGATGGAGGCAGTTCCCTCCTGCGTGCTACTACTCTGCTAACCCTTGCCGAAGTCTCTTCCTTTCCTCTTTACCGGTCTCGCACGTGTGTCTCGGTGAGACGTGGGTGACTGCATGACCGTGGTGGCGTATGCTGGTGGGCGGCGAGCTTGGTGGTGCAATCCGAAGCATCTGGGAGTGGTGTTGGAGGGGATGGGAGAAATCCTTGTCGTTTGACACCGGCACGGTGACGCCTGTGGGTATCATCGTCCTTCTTGAAGGGTGTCGGGTTTATCTCCTCCACATCTCTCATATCGTACCAGGGGAAACCTTAGGATCTTTCCGAGCAGCAGCGTCGTCGTCGTCGATTTCCTTCTTGGAGGTGCTATTTGGTACGTGATGCTTCGGAGAGCTTGGAGTGTGGTGTGATTTCTCCGGAGGGCGCTGCGATCATGGGTCACCCTTCGTCGAGCCACAGTTGTTGGCTTTGTTTTCTCTTCTTCTTTTTTTTTTCTCTGTTGTTTCTTTTGGGCGTTGTGCTGTCTGGCCCAGCAGCGGTCTCAATCGGGTGGTTGCTTTATTTATAAAGCGGGGCGAAAACCTATTTCGAGTATTATTAATCATGGGAGATGTCATTGTATCTAGGTTGTGACTACTAAATCGTAAACTCAAGAGAAATACTTTACAGATTAGGGATTGAGATTATGGATTGCGAACAGCTTAGGCTCCAAGTGTTGCATTGCAGGAACTTATATACCGTAACACTGACACACGGATAGCATTCAGGAAGCATTGAAAAAGAAGATAATAGATGGTAGGATCTGCTTAACTGCAATAGTAATATTGCACAGAAATCGAGAAAATGCCGTAATTGACTCCAGGCATCTATAATCTTCTTTACTATTGCAATATTACTATTTCACTTAAGCAAACAATTTTAGGCCGTAGATTATAGATGGAGACAATCCGATTACCCGAACAATCCAATTACCCGAATCAAATCCACATTGCACAACAATCGAGAGAAGGGTGTGGTTCCTACTTCCTAACATCCTCGTGGTGTCTATATTATTAAGACAAAAATTCTGCAATAATTGAAAGGAAAACCGTCAGAGATTACAGATTCCACGCGCGCGCGGTTGGGGAGGGGTATTGATAGTGTAGGGGGTGAGGAGAGGAGTCGAGGGGAGAGGAAGCCGGACGGGAGGAGGATTCAAACCTTGGGGACGATGGGGTCTGGTTTTCACAGTTAACACTTTCTGTGGATAGCAATCGAAAAATTTGGAGTTAAGAACGAATGGCTTATTCATTGTACCGTCCAAGCAAAGTCTCATATGCAGCTATCGACACATTCAGAACAGGTCCAGTTTGATTCTGCTAGCCATCTTTAAGAGGTTCATTATACACCGTTGTCACTAAGACACGTTATCATCTCAAACGGCAGGAGATCCCTCTTCCCGGAAGAGCGCTTCGGCAGAATAGAATGCACAAAAACTGGACACCACGTGGGAACTGGTGAACCAACGCACAATGCTTTTTGATGGTGGTACTAGGGCTATGTGAACCAACTAGGATGTCACGCGCATTCTCTTTACATCGTTCTCGGGTACACTTGCATCAGCACCGTTGCCACTTGCCATGATTTCGCCAGGTTTTGAAACCTGCAAATAAAGAGGCAGCAATCTTCAGTGACAGTCCCACGTTCTACCAACTGATCCATCTCTATATGAAATTGTCAGTCAACCGTTTGTACAGGAATTTCATATTGAGGGGGGAGAGAAAGATATGCATGAGCTTACCTCATCAGGAACGAGAGCATATCTTTCTGAGGGAGAAACCCAAACTTTGGCTGAAAACATCACAAATAAGCATCAGTTGTCTGTCTGAAAGCGTGCATCTGATAGTATATGCACCTCCTAGAAAAAGCATTGGTACTAACCTGCAAATGGAACAGCTGTCGAAGACTCCAGCTTCTTGCAGCCAGAACCGTCCGGGCTTAGGGCATCAATCATCTTGGGTGTATTCCTTCAGGATGGTACAAGATAATATTTGTGAGTGCACATTATTAGAGACGGTCAAAGGCTAGTGAAAACAAGTACTTCACTCGGGAAAATAAATACATTTCACAGGAACCACCTGTCCACTATTTCACCATGACCAAGTTGTCCACTAGTACCCCTTCCCCATGCGAAAACATTTTTCTTTTCCGTAAAAGCAAGAGTATGCCTCCATCCACAAGCAACTTGGACAACTTTCTGCAATACCATCACAAGAAATGGAAGTTGAAAATTATATTCACAAAAATCAATGAACCGAATTTGGGTATGAATATGTTGGTTATGACTTCTATGGTTCATTTAGCCCACCCAAACATGGCATACCTGTTCCTCCGGAAAATTAACCTCCACTGGGGAGCAGTGATCCGCAGTATCACCAGCACCAACTTGTCCAAACTGCAGATGAAAATATGAGACAATCAGGGCAAACATCGATACACCACCTTGACGACTGAAAGTAAAATACACCTGAAACATAACATGTACTGATCGTACATCTAGGCGTCCCGCAAATAACACCAGTTTTAAGAAAGGTATAGTTGGAATAAGGCCAAGCTCAGCCTACAAGTTCCAATTCAAGAAAAAACAAAAGGACATGGATCGCAGAATACCACTAAATGCTGTAAAACAGGGAAGAACTTATCAAATGAACACAGGGGCAATCAAGAGGCTCAAATCTGGGGATTTATCAGATCTCTATGCATTATAACTAGTTATCATCATTAGTAAGGTATAGGTATGGTATAACCAGATCCGATATAGGAATCTCCCTAAAAAAAAGATATAGGACTCAAGGCTTTACCCAAACCAAGCATCAGTAAGGACTAAGTGTACCCTACATAAAGTAGATGAATTTGAGAGCAATGATGATTATCCAAGAGATCCATCATGAACATAGAAAAAAAGAATCATAAATCACATTCCATAAATCAGTTCAAGTTGAAAACGATAAAAGGTGACCTTGTTCCATCCCCATCCATAAAGCTTTCCATCTGATGTAAGTGCCATTGTATGCCTCCATCCACCTGAAATCTAAATAAGCAGAGTGCAAGTATATAGAAGTTACAAACCTTCTTCCTGAATCTCAATAGCAATCAAACACATATGCACTGAACTTATGCAATGAAAAGAAAATTTGGTAGCTCTTTTTTTTTTGTCTTGCTCGAGGAATTTTTAGGCATGAATAATACAGTATTAGCATATAATATATTCCTAGTTGTTTATAAGACTAGCACGGTTAAACCAGATTGGATAACTCTACAGGCCCACATGCACATATTAGGATATGCAATGCAGATCTCAAACCAACTAAGTGAAAACAGAAAACAAACATAGATATTTGAATGATTTGTAAGTATTCCATGGAAGGGAATGAGCAAATGATTTGTACTTTGTTTCAGAATGTTGCTGGTATTAGCTAGTACCTGAGATGTAGAACTATCTTTTAAGGCATCAACTTTGTGTGGAACTAAATGATCTTCAAAATCGCCATGCCCTAGTTGACCATATTTGCTCCAACCATAAGTGTACAAACTACCAGAGGAAGAAACAGTAATGGTATGACGCCATCCACATGCAACAAGCACCATCTTCTCTCCCTGCAAAAGAGCAAACAATGAGAACAAGGGCAAACGTGGAAAGGAAACTCAAAAATAAAAAACTGAACAAACAGAGAAATAAGAACATAGGGAAAAACAATGTGTTCCATAGCCAGAAATGTAAAAGGCAATACATGTGTATAATTTGAAAGAATAAAAGTAACCTATGGGGACCATATCTAAGCTTCCACTAATTGTCTCAAGGAACTATTTGCATTCCAGCAGTCCATCTAGGCAAAAGATTATTCTGAAAGTGTTCCCGCTTAACTATGAAATGCTATATAGTACGTGGATGGGATGGCACTGCCACTGCTCCAGGCCGGAAGCCAATTCTTATAGAAATGTATCCATCAAATTCACTATCAGCTCTACGAACACTAACAGGGATATGGCGGCTGCCTGATACTACAATTCCAGAACACAGCTAGAGATGGCATATTCTATTTCCATTTATTAAGTGTTGATGGGAATAGTAGGAGTTTATCCGTGGATCACAATCTGAAACAAGTCATGTCAATTATAGATCATTTACCTCTACCAAAGATACTTTTTCAGGAACATATCGGTCATTGCGATCACCAAGACCCAAGTTTCCATATCGACCCCAGCCCCATCCATAGACGTCGCCATCTTCAGTTACTGCAGCGGTATGTTCAGCACCCGCAGCAATCATCTTGACACAAATACCCTACACAAATTTTGGACCATCAGCTCTAAATAGCAGTGCACATCATGTAATAGATTGGTAATGATATCCACATCATCATTACATTCTTAGAACTTATGAAAAGAATATCCTCATGGGCTGATAAGTATACTTGAAGGTTCTATTTTTTTTATCAGTAACACGGTGTCACTCACTGCTGTTTATCAGATAGTGGCATCTAAGCATAAATGGTGGAATAACCATTCCAATAACATGGGAGGATCCAGATCTACGACCGATGGAGATATTGTAAGGTACATGGATGGTAATAATGAAGACATGCACTAGGCTGTATAATGTATGCACAAATCATATCATAGCAGTGATTTTCATATGGCACACATCTTTTTTTTTACATGCACATGGCACACATCTTTTTTTTACATGCACATGGCACACATGCTTACAATAATAACACAATGCAATGAAAGATTAATTTCACGGGCGAATCAAAGAAGGCAATATAGAAGCAATATATACTACTGTATATAAGAACAACACTTTACCTCAAAAGCTTGTATCTTTTGTGGTAGCAGCGAATCTTCCGTAGTTCCAAGACCGAGCTGACCATTTTGGTTACGTCCCCAACTAAAACAAACATGTGGCAGAAGGTCAGAATAAACAAGGGTCACTAGAAACTGCAAGAACAATGCAGTGCAGCTATCTGAGAACCGGGTACACTTTATGACAACAGGAATAATCTTCAAAATAATACCTCAAAGTAAACATTTTGTATTTCCTTTTTGAAAGGTACTAATACTAGGAGTAGCTAGTATCCAAACAAGAAGATCCCAGGAGGTGACCAACCGTATCCGTACAACAGGAGTCAGGAGCAGAGTAGACTATATACAGTCTGGGCAAAGGCAAACAAACTTGAAGCTGATGCTAGCCGGCTTACCTCTGCACTTCGCCGGCCATGGTGACGGCGAGACAATGGCTGTCCCCGCACGCCAGCTGCTTGATCTGTATCCCCTGCAGCGCCTTGACCGGCTGCGGCGTGAATACGTCGCTGGAGTTGCCATGCCCCAGCCTCCCGAAGTCGCCCCACCCCCAGCTGTAGACCTGCTGCTCCTCCTCGGAGTATGCGGTGGTGTGGTCTGCCCCGCAGATGACGGAGGTGATCCCCGGCGCGCCGAAGCCGCTGATCACGGTGGGCACGAGCCGGTCCTCGGCGTCCCCGTGGCCGAGCTGCCCGTCCTCGCCCCTGCCCCACGTGCACAGCACATTGCCCGCTGCAGCGAGAGCCGCATCCGTCAGCGCCATGATCCACAGGATTCAGGATTCCTCCCAAGAAGAAAGAAAAGACTGGCCGCCCCAAGAAAGATGAACCGGGTTCAGTGAACTCACCGAGTAGGGCGACGGAGTGGCTGGCGCCGGCGGAGACGAGCACGACGGCCGGCGGAGCCGCTTCTTGGTGGGCGGCCGCGTCCATCTCGGTCGCTGATCCGGGGTCTCGCGACAACCACGAGCACTGAACTGAAGTGAACTGAGCGGGGCCGCCGGCGGATGGAAAATATCTGGGCGACCGGCCACCAATAATTGGATGTGGTAGTAATTAGGCCGAGCGGCGCGAAGTATCGCGACGGCGAGGGAGGTCAGGGGCGGGTGAGTGGAAGCGGCGGCGATTGGAATTGGATGGGCGACCTGCCGGTATTAATGTGCTAGCGTACAAAGCCCACGTGAGGATTCACAGTGCGCTCCGCTCCCTCCGGTGACCGAGTGAGTAAGCTCGCGCGTCATTAAGAACGGGACGGCAAGGCGAAGGTGGACGACGACCTGGGCTTGGGGAGAAGAGCTGCGAGCTGGGAGTGCGAGGACCACTCGTTGGGGCAGAGGGAGTGAAGAGACGAGAGCGCGCGACGTCGCCTTCGCCGGCTTATCTGAATTTTTAACTCCCTTCCGCTGCGGACCAGCTTCCCGGCTGCTTCCACGTCACATAATGTTTCATTTTTATACTGTGGTAGAGGTAGAAGAAGAACGTACCTGGATATTCCGGCAGGATCCTCGCCGTACGGGTGTACTTTTGCTGTATTCCTCTCTTGCGGATGTACGTACTTTTGATGTATGTATTCAGTTGCGTATCCGACTTAAACAGCTAGTGCTACGACAGTCGACAGACAGTGGACCTTTAGTTTGGTACACTGTATACTCGATCGAGGAACAGTGAGCGTACGTGAGAATAGTGTGACAAGGATTGCCGGCCTGATAAAGGACTAACCAAGCGTACTGAACATAGGCCGTTTGCTTAATTATCTAGAGCAGGTAGTGAGCTATAACCCTCGCTGTCAGTACATCTAGGTGAAACCTTCGCTATCATCGCTACCACCAGCAGTGAGGTGTAGTTAGTCCGATCGACTCATCCTCCCTCCATTTTATAGCTAATTTTTTTAAAATAATACTTTTTCTATTGAAAATTCGGAAAATATTGTGCAGAAATAGGAATTTTTAAAAATAATGCAGCCTCGGTCCAGAGGAGGCCGAATCGGCTTCGTCGGCTCACATCAGGCCGAGCGGGTCTGATCGGCCCAGAGCAGGCCGACGAGGGCGCAGAGAGGTCACGGGCCCGGCCGACCGCCTGATCGGCATCGAGTGGCTCGGATTCGGCCACGTCTCGACCGAAGGGCTGGTCGGCCTCCTCTGGGCCGACGAGGACCCTTGAAGACCCAGCGCGCCTTCTTCTTCCTCGCGGCGCCGGCTCTCTCCTCTCTCTCTCTCCTGTTCTTCCTTACCCGAAAAAAGAGCACCGTTTTCCCCGCGATTTGTTCCATTTAGCCACAAAAAATTATTTCTAGGGTGTTCCTAATGCTATGGGGTGGCTCATCTATGATGGGGTAGGCTGTGGAGGCGATTTGGTGGCGTTTGGAGGTGCGGATTTGGAGGTGTTCGTGCTCGTGGTGGTGCTCTGTTGGTGCTCCGGTGGAGGCACGAGGTGCTGCGGTGGTGCGCTGCTCCGGCTGGTGCGGTTGTGCTGCTGTCACGCTTCAAGGGTAAGACATTTTTCCTACATTAGGGTTAGGGTTTGTGTTATATGTACATTAGGATTTAGTTTGCAGATTGGGTGTAGTTAGTCCGGATGGATTTGTTGTTAGTATGGTAGTACTGGTAGTTGATATTGTAGTAGTGTGTAGTTACCATCGCCATAGTTTCATGCATTAGGGTTAGGGTTTGTGTTTAATCTTGGATTAGGCTTAGGGTTCGTGTTTACGTAATCTGTTAAAATTAATTCCATGTATTTTAATTATGTAGTAGTTTCGGTAGAATTTTAGATACGATGTGATATTAATATTTGATGCGTTTTAATATTTTTTAGGTGAGCAATTATGTCGAACATAGTAAAGTTTGTTTTCTACTACGGGGCCGGTTCAGTAAAGCAAAATGAGTATGGGATGGACCTGAGTCAGTTTGAACACGTCGAGTTGGATCTGACTGGCCCTGAAAATTGGTCTGTTAGTCAGTTAAAAGATTGGTTGGCACAGTGTTTGGGATTAAATACAGAAACACACACTGTCGGGGTGCACGCGTTATGGTCAAAGAAAGATACAACATAACTCAAATTAAGATTCTACCTATCTCACATCAATGCAGCCTGCACCATCCGCAGATTTAGCACCCTGGGCGGGAGAAGGCGTTGCAGGTGTGCGTCCCGGACGAGGCTGGCGGTGCAGACGGTAGCGACGGCAAGATGTGAAGGGGTTACGGTGCAGAAAACAATAATTTTCTAGCGAATGAAACCCTAACTAGACATGATCTATCTATCTAGTACATGTGATAATGGTGGCGGAACGGGTTACATTACCTCCATGTAGACCGATAGCCGGGATTACGCTCCCGCACAAGCGTTGACGATGAAGTCGTACGTAGCCGATCTCGAGGTCGCGGAGAACTTGCCGCGATGATGTGTACGATGACGCCGGGGTGTCGACGATGACCTGCGTCGATGGGCGTCGGGCGGAAGATGGCGAGACGCCGGCAGCAGGGGGTGCGCCGGCGGTAGGGGGAGGCGGCGCGGCGGCTGCAGGAGGCGAGACGACGTCGCCCAGGCTCCTCAAAAGAGTTGCCCCCGAGCACTCGAAAACATACGGAGCTTAACGACAACCCCCGGTCATTCAGATCCAGCTGAAATCGCAGGGGTAGATCTTATCTGGAATCCCGCAGAGCCACGGCGCCCGACGATATAGCTTAGGTGGAGAGAGGGGGCAAAACGGGCGGAGAAACAGCTCGGCCGGCCTGCAATACAATTAATTGTATTTTTCTGTAATTAATCCAATTAATATGCCTTGCTATATAAAGGGGGAGGGGGTGTGCAAACACCTTGCCTCCCCCATGTGGGACTAAAGGAATATGGAGGGGAGGCGGGTTCGGCCGAACCCCCTAGTCCGAGTTGGACAAGGGGCCCAAGCCCCTTACCCCCTTGGTGGTGCGGCTCCCACCCCCCCCCCCCCCCCCCCCCCCCCCCCCGGGCCCTCTTAGGTCCCATGTAGGTGGGAGCCCCCCTTTTCATTTATTTAATTATTATTAAATTAATATAAAATATAATTAATTTATAATTAATATATTTAAATACTATTTAATATCCCGTGACTCCGAAATAATTTTCGAATCACCCGAACAACTTTCGGGCATCCCTGGAACCATTCCAGACCTACCCGGAACTCCTTCCGGACCACCGGAACTCTTTCAGAATCATTTCTCTCTCTCCAACAAAATCCTATATTATTCCAGAACCTATCTCCTGGTGTCGTTAAGACCTTAAGTTTGTTACGCTACGGTTCGAGAACACTCCAGACATGGTTGAGACACTCCGCTCACCAATGACCGTCAGGGATACCTGGATGTATATGACGACCCCTGTGCATTCTACGAATATCGTCGTTGAACCATAAATATGATATTCGTTCCCTTTGTTTCTGCGATACTACCTTGTCCGAGATATGATCGTAGACATACCGATGTCTTTGTTGTATCTCGTTACCGACAAAGGTTATTAACTCGTCTGTGGTATTACATCTCCATGACCTAGTCATAAGCTGCGCAACTATATAGATGTAATCTCACCCAGTGGGCCCAGAGTATCTTTCCATTACCAGAATGAATAAATCCCGCTCTTGATCCTTACGTCTCGATGCTCTTTCGGAATACCCAAGATGGACACCGTTATTGTCATGCTATATAAGACACAACGTTTGATGCTCTCAAATCACCCATACGAAGCATCAATAAGTACGGTCTCACGGTCTAAGGAACAAGCTATCATATTTTTATCTATTGCAAATGACAAACATCATAATACGATCTTATTGCAATACTTTGCGTATGTCCATCATCTTATTCAACTAACAAGATGACCCCACTGTCAACCGACGTCATTGTCCTTGATCGGGAATCTCGATCAACTGTTGCCCAATGGACTAGCTCCAATAGAGGCTTACTAGGGACCTGGTTGTCTATGTATCACACGTGCATTAACAATTCCGATTAATACATTTATAGCATAATACACAAACCTATTATAAACTTATGAGATAATGCAATAAATACTACTTATTTATTTGCCTCTAGGGCATATCTCATTCAGTCTCCCACTTGCACTAGAGTACCAATAAACTAGCTGCATTTTACTTTATCAAAATCCCTTATCAAATAAGAATCATTTGATAATGCTTGCTTGTAGAAGAGTGTTACTCTGACAATCTGCACAATACATGATTGTGCATACTTTTGCGATTCATTGATATCAACTGCTTGATATCACAATGTTATCCAATAACATACATGCAAATACCGTAACTAAATGAGACTTCTGTTTCACAACGCTTACTCTGATTATACCAACCAGATAACTGCCTAGAAAAACACACTCAGTCACAATGAGCCCCTTGTAACAATTACAAACTCGCGATATCTACATACTTTCACATCAATGTAGAAAACTTGACATTCTAATGTCAATCCATCAACTAACGCACTTCTATTTCCAGTAAATTCTAAATTTACTTTTACAACTATTCCTTTCCTAAGAAGATCGGTTATATTTCATCGAGCAGATAATATGGTTTCTGTATGATGTCTAATATTACATAATAGACCAACATGTCACACAACCATTACTACCGTGTATCATTACTCTTAGTGATCAACTGGATTTCAAAAGACCATCCTCTTTGATTCTATTCTGACTCCTCAGATATAATCCAAAACAACTAGACTAACTATTAAAATTCCCGTTCTATTCCAAATAGACACTAATTTCCAAATAGTTTCACAACTTCATCCTTCTCATCTATTCTACTGGTACAATTTCACAATGTGTCATATACACAAGATGAATTCAGCTCCCACTCAAATTATGTCTCCACATATTTGAGAACACGAGCTCCCACTCAAAAATATGTCCTTTACATATTCCACCTGAGTAAACTAACTTTGACTCCCACTTAAATCGACATTTTGGTCAAACCAAAATCATTGATCTATTAACAATTCGAAATTAATACAAACTAGTGAAGGGAATATGCCCTAGAGGCACTTAATAAACATAGTTTATTGGCAATATCCCAATCGTTCATTATATGTTTTACACCATGCTATAACTGTATTAAGCGAAAACATTAATACATGTGTGGTAGATAAACAACCAGGTTCCTAGTAGCCTCTACTAAGACTAGTTCCGTTGCACGATTGATGATCGAGGTTTTCCGATCATAGGGCATGGCGCCGGTCGGCAATGGGAGTCATATCGTTAGGTGTAACGATGTGATGGACATACCCAGTATTTGTAGGACATAGTCGTTACGCCTTAAGACCGTGAGATCAACTCTTATTGTTATCCCTGGAAGATACTTTGATCGCACCAAACGTCGCATCTTATCTAGTGTGACAATAACGGTGATACTTTTGGGTATCGGAAGGGGGTAGTTGAGACGAGGGGTCAACAGCGGGATTTGTCAGTCTGCATAGCCGGATAGATACTCTAGGGCCCACTCGGTGAGATTATGTCAAATGAGTTTGCAAACAAGTGACTAGGTCACCAGCTGACATAATATCATAGACGAGTAGAAGATAGCGATGTCGGTAACGAGATCATGCTAGGTATGGAGATATCTGAGAATGATGCTCGGACACGCTAAGTATCGCCATGACAAAGGGTTTAAGACTAGACGTCCAGGTTTGATAGATGAAAGTCATTCATTATATCACAGGGATTAATTCATGGGGTCCAGGCCTACGAGTTAGTCGTCGATCATAGAGGAGTCTTGATCGTACCTGTTATTATATCGAACCGCTAGGGTAACACACTTAAGGGGTTTCGACAAGACAACCCGAAAGGAAAGAGATCACCGGGAGCGTCCCGGGAGGGGTCTGATGAAGATCGGGCAGCGCCGAAAGAGTTTTTGGAGCTAGGATAAATTATATATATTATGTTTGATATTAATTAGTGTTATTAATATGCAAATATGATTATATATATTTATTTTCGAATTTATTTAGGCTGATTTTCCTAAATGGGCCTTCTGGTCGAAAGAAGGCCCAAGAGGGGGAAAATCCTCAAGGGGATTCGGTGGGGGCATGGAGGCCGGCCTAGGTGGGCCAGATGGGGCCCACCAGGGGGCCGGCGCACCCTCCTTGGCCGAACCAGGCTGTGGGATAGTCCCACATTGCCTGGCTGGCAAGGTTGGCTCCCCCCGGGAGCGTATATAAGAAGGGGCACCCCTGGCCTTTTAATTCACCAATTAATTCCCAATTTCTCTCTCGATCTCGTGGTTCCCTTGTCGGAGCCGCGCCGAGTAGAGGAGGGGGGTCTCTTCCACCATAGCCCGCTGCCGCGCTGCTGGTGTTCCGGTCCAAGTCTTCCGCTGCTCGTCCTGGACTGGAGCTTCGGAGGCCGTCGTCTCCACCGTATGTGTGTGACGCCCTGCGAGGTGCTGCGCTAGCGGTACTCGGAGGCCTACTTCCTCCACCCGACCTTGAGGTCATCTTCGTCGTCTTCGTCGCGCCGAGTTCTCCGTGACCTAGAGGTCGGCTACGTCGTCTTCGTCGTCAACGCTTGTGTGGGAGCGTAATCCCCGCTATTCGGTCTACGAGGGTATGTATTCCGATCTCCGTCGTACTTCTATATCTGCATAGTGTAGATCTTGGCTAGTTTAAGGATATCGTTGCTAGGAAATTTTTTGTTTTCTGCACACGATCCCCTTCAGTGGTATCAGAGCCGATCTATCGTAGATATAGCTGTACGCTGTTAGAACCCGTGTTCTGCACGGGGGCACCGTTCCTGTTATTTGCTACCCTCTAGCGTGCACTTGTGATTCCAGCGGCATCGAGTTGATGAAGCGGCCCGGACCGACTTTACGTGTACGCTTACGCGAGACTGGTTCCACTACTGACATACGGCTTGTACCGTATCTGTGGCTGGCGGGTGCCTGTTTCTCTCTCTTTAGTTGGCTTTGCATTTTCAATGGAGGGCCCGAAAGGGATGCTTAAACATGCAATTATTGGATCGTTGTTGTGGTCATAAGGTTCATAGGTATGAAGCGGTTCTATTTTACGACAGCCCCAAGCCACGTAAAATATGCAAAAGATAAAGTAGAAGCGTCTAACTTTATTTTGCAGGGGCTATGTGATATGGTCAAGGTAGGTTTATTAAATTGTTTATAAACTGCGGGCGCCAAGAAGACCATGGCGCGATGGACTATATCACATTGCATTACATTTGATGTTTTGTGTGCATCTTATATTGTGTGATTGTGTGTATAGTATACATTAGTTACACGGCGGTAGCTATATAAGATGATCCCTTCAAAATACCACTAGTGTTCTCCCTCCAACGCGCACCACCAAGAAAGTTCTACGTTATGAGGCATGCCGTGATGATCGGGTGTCAGACATATCTTCGTTCGCATACGGTGGGTGTAATCCATGTTGCACAAGCGTCAGCGTGGAGGTTTTTGGTGGCGAGCCTAGCATATTCAGAAATATGGCCTCGGAACAGGGAGACCGAAAGGTCGAGCACGAGTCACAAAATTGGTGTGGCGGACATTTGTCTACTCTTGAACTTGTGCCGCCGGCTCTGATGATGAGGGGTGGTGCAATGGATGGGGGTCGTGTAATCGCTTAAACGACCAGGAGAGATGTTTGTTTGAGTGGGAGTTCGGATAGTTATTTTCTAAAATACTAGAACTCAGAATATAATGAACAGAGTCTGTTTTGCAAACCTTTGTAGATATTAACCATTGTGATAGCATCTTTTCAAATTTGGCGCATTCCTGCGATTGAGAAACTTAAAAGGTTGGGTCCAAACTTCATAGTTTTATACTTTAGCTTGAGGATACTCCTTATTTAAACCGTTAGCTCTTTGTGTTACAATACCCGCTAGGAGATAAACCCGGAGATTCCGCTAACAAAAGATAATTTTGATTATCGGATTTTGCGCGGATGATATCATCATAGTCCAGTGTATGCTATGATCTCTGCCATAAAGAACCAACGGTGGGTACAAGTTTTTAGATCGCGAACATATGATATGGTCGCTAAACTCGGGGTACACCAAACGTTGGGTTGATGAAGTTTATCAGTATGTTGACTGATTGTCTTCTCAACCAAGATGGAAGAGAATACACACATTGAGGGAGCACGTGGCGGTCATACTTAATGACGTATGTTCATGATTAATGAACATTGAGACGCCTCGCTCAGCTCAATCACTGGATGACAGACATCGTTGCCAAGTGCAAATCCTCTGTCATAGACTATGTCATGCAAGGGGAATCGTTCACCTTCATGGTTCTTGATTACGGTGGAAGTATCAAGAAAATGAAACAGATCGCCGGAAGTCATCAATGATGATGGTGTATATATGATATACATGTTATGAATGTTTTAGCTAAGCAAGTACTCACAGTAGTGACTAAGTTTTGAACTAGTCATGTTTTGTGAAAAACCAGGTTTACTGCTTGAGTAGCTTGAAAGGATGAGGCGACATTGCGTGTTGATAATGGCAATCAAGTTGTTGTGATGGCCGTAGACACTCTCCCTCTAGATCTACCATTTGAATAAATTCTTTATGATCGGGTGTTGGTGTGATCGTTACGAGTGTGTCTCCTCTAGCGAGACACTTGTTCATACATGATAGTGACAAATTGGTGTCCTATATTTATGAAGTAATGATCATATGCCGGTTTGAATTTAGATGGTAGAAGCTCCCACATTCATAATATTAATGCCAAAGGATACAAACTTAATAAAGACACCACATATGTGTGGCACTACCGTTTAGTCATGTCAATGTTATAGTCAATGCATTAGCTCCACACCGGATGGACCTACAAGTCCGAAGATTTGATCTTTTGACACTTGCAAAATAACTGTGACACCGTTTTCGGAAAACGGGCATATAACTTATTGATAGTCATACATAGAGATATATGTGGTTCAATAAAGTAATCGACGTGTAGTGGAGACCTTTATTTCGTGAACTTCACTGAACGTTTTGAGTATAGCTTGTTGAGAATCATGCATATGGGTGTATGTGAATCAATGAAGTACTTTAACGTGTAGTGGAAGTATTTATTTCATAGACTTCATGAATATTCCGAGTAGATATGTGGATATCCACTCCGGGGAATGTTAGTCTGAATTTTTGATTCGATCAACGAAGTTCAGAATGAAGTAGGAAATAAACTTAACAAGAAAATCAAATTCCCGCGATGCAAATCAAGGAATGAAGATTTGAGTTATAATGTTGGCACATCACTGGAAGACTTGTGAGAAGAGTTTCACAAATTACGTCGCATGGAACACCATAGTGGTATGGTGTGTTAGGACGTCGTAATGGCACCCTATCGGATAGTGTGTGGTAAATAAATCTCTTACCGAATTATTGTGATCATTAGAGTCATATGGTAGAAACGTAAACACTCACGTTAGCAAATAGGGAAACCATTTGAATCCATGGAGACAATATCATACGAGTGATGGCATGGCTTTTGAGCCTGGATTGTCGTTTCAGCAATTTAGTGTTTCGATGTAATCGAACGTAAAATGGATTAATCTTTGTAGTATACCCTACCTAAAGAGTTAGTTGGGTACATGTCTCACGACATAGGCAAAATCTTTTCCGGGATATACCTTGCGAAAGAAATAGTTTCTTGTCCGAGGGTATAAGTGAGAAAGAAAGTAGAGCAAGACGAAGTTGGTGAACTTCTTCTCCAAACATCAGAATGGCGCAATCGAAAGTGTTTTCGGTGTCAGTCTCCACAGCTTGAAAAAGCTAATGATTCAAGATCATGATGTTCTGAGCTCATACTAAGAGCGTAGGCATACGAGGTTGTGTTCCACACTGTGTGTTACGACAATCTTGCTATGAAGGTCATATTACTGGAATATGATAGACCTACGAACTACGAAGAAGAGATGGTGAACCTAAGTCCGAGAAATGGCTATGAGTCATTTATGATCCGGGATTTGTTACCATCATTTGATAATGTGATCAAAGGATTTTGTAGTTGTCCAAAATAGTTGAAGAAACCTACATTTGCAAAGAAGTGAGTGGGAGCTAAGTAGCTTTCCTTGATCTTATATGCGGAAGGCATATTTGAGTGGGAGCTAGGTGTCATTTGTGATTCTGTATGTAGCGACATATTGAATGACACAGTTCCTCTAGTAGAGTGTAAAGGATTATTTAAGTGATTAAATTTTCTATGAAATGAATTTAGGAGTATAGGCATCCGATTTATAATTATATAGATCGGAAGGGGCTTAATAACATTAAGTCGGAGTATTTCCTAAGTCAGGATTCTGAAGTGTTTCAGAAAAGGACAAGCAAAGAAAGAGGTTCTTGCTTGTATGACTAGGTAAAAGATTAAGTTAATCTTGGATTTTTCAGTGATAGAAAATGATGTTCGACATTCTCTATGTATCACACATAGAGTCTATCAGGCTGAAGTCTCGACTTGGTGTGACCCGAGTTCTTGGTTGAAGAACAGGTTCTAGAGTGATCCTTGTGTGGATCAATGAACAAACGTTAAGTTTATTCTTCAGTGTCTATGAGAACTGAAGATAGGTTTTCTAGTAACGGGTAAGAGTGGAATGGCAACTTGCCGTAAAGCGGTTACGATCATGCAAGTTATTACACTGACCCATACGACTAGAAATCTCATATAGGAGATGTCCTTTATTTTGAAGATAGACATGGTTAGTTTGCGAAGTCGCATATGAATGCAATGTCGCACAATCTACATAGGTATAGAAATATATCGCGATTTTAGAAGTTGCAAGTGTGATTGGACTGAGCAGTTTTCCGAGCGTAGGTGGTCCCCTTAATAGATCTCTTAGACTTTTAAGGCGCATGCTACGCGAATGCTCGAGTCTCACTCCATCCACTGGGATATATTTCACCGTCATCGTAAGATACGGGTTGATGTCAAACTAGGTGACATAGAAGTGTTGCAAAGCACATATAGATCTCAATGTGTGAGTTCTATTGACTGTATTCCTCTTCCACGAGGCGAGTAGGCATCAAGATGCTATGGGTGTTGAGCTTTTACCAGGTTGTAAACTAGATTAAGTGTTACTCTAGTGCAAGTGGGAGACTGAAGGGAATATGCCCTAGAGGCACTTAATAAACATAGTTTATTGGCAATATCCCAATCGTTCACTATATGTTTTACACCATGCTATAACTGTATTAAGCGAAAACATTAATACAGGTGTGGTAGATAAACAACCAGGTCCCTAGTAGCCTCTACTAAGACTAGTTTCGTTGCGCGATTGATGATCGAGGTTTTCCGATCATAGGGCATGGCGCCGGTCGGCAATGGGAGTCATATCTTTAGGTGTAACGATGTGATGGACATACCCAGTATTTGTAGGACATAGTCGTTACGCCTTAAGACCGTGAGATCAACTCTTATTGTTATCCCTAGAAGATACTTTGATCGCACCAAACGTCGCATCTTATCTAGTGTGACAATAACGGTGATACTTTTGGGTATCGGAAGGGGGTAGTTGAGACGAGGGGTCAACAGCGGGATTTGTCAGTCTGCATAGCCGGATAGATACTCTAGGGCCCACTCGGTGAGATTATGTCAAATGAGTTTGCAAACATGTGACTAGGTCACCAGCTGACATAATATCATAGACGAGTAGAAGATAGCGATGTCGGTAACGAGATCATGCTAGGTATGGAGATATCTGAGAATGATGCTCGGACACGCTAAGTATCGCCATGACAAAGGGTTTAAGACTAGACGTCCAGGTTTGATAGATGAAAGTCATTCGTTATATCACAGGGATTAATTCATGGGGTCCAGGCCTACGAGTTAGTCGTCGATCATAGAGCAGTTTTGATCGTACCTGTTATTATATCGAACCGATAGGGTAACACACTTAAGGGGTTTCGACAAGACAACCCGAAAGGAAAGAGATCACCGGGAGCGTCCCGGGAGGGGTCCGATGGAGATCGGGCAGCGCCGAAAGAGTTTTTGGAGCTAGAATAAATTATATATATTATGTTTGATATTAATTAGTGTTATTAATATGCAAATGTGATTATATATATTTATTTTCGAATTTATTTAGGCTGATTTTCCTAAATGGGCCTTCTGGTCGAAAGAAGGCCCAAGAGGGGGAAATTCCTCAAGGGGATTCGGTGGGGGCATGGAGGCCGGCCTAGGTGGGCCAGATGGGGCCCACCAGGGGGCCGACGCACCCTCCTTGGCCGAACCAGGCTGTGGGATAGTCCCACATTGCCTGGCTGGCAAGGTTGGCTCCCCCCGGGAGACTATATAAGAAGGGGCACCCCTGGCCTTTTAATTCACCAATTAATTCCCAATTACTCTCTCGATCTCGTGGTTCCCTTGTCGGAGCCGCGCCGAGTAGAGGAGGGGGATCTCTTCCACCATAGCCCGCTGCCGCGCTGCTGGTGTTCCGGTCCAAGTCTTCCGCTGCTCGTCCTGGACTGGAGCTTCGGAGGCCGTCGTCTCCACCGTATGTGTGTGACGCCCTGCGAGGTGCTGCGCTAGCGGTACTCGGAGCCTACTTCCTCCACCCGACCTTGAGGTCATTTTCGTCGTCTTCGTCGCGCCGAGTTCTCCGCGACCTAGAGGTCGGCTACGTCGTCTTCGTCGTCAACGCTTGTGCGGGAGCGTAATCCCCGCTATTCGGTCTACGAAGGTATGTATTCCGATCTCCGCCGTACTTCTATATCTGCATGGTGTAGATCTTGGCTAGTTTAAGGATATCGTTGCTAGGAAATTTTTTGTTTTCTGCACACGATCCCCTTCAACTAAAGTATTACATTAATGCAAATCCCTCAGACTTCAAGCATGTCTACATAAATATAGTCAACAAATTTCATCTTGTCCAAGACACATTTCTTGAGAAGACATGCTTACACGTCTTTCTTATAGTCACACTTCTCATATAACACTTTATATGATGATTAAACAATCGTATTCCTCTAATAAGAATTGTAGCAACAATTACTATTTTAATCCTTTAAAATGTAACTTGGATTTTCAGGCTGAAAAGCCTTAGTTCGTATTCTGATATTTTCTCAACTCTCTTTGTATTCATAAAGTGCACCTTGATATGTCAACAAGATCTGAAACGACAACAATATTAAATATAACAACACTTTATTTAGAAGCTTCTTTCATGAAAATATTATGATCTTTATGAAGAGGATTGCAAGCAGAAAACAATTTTCTAGTCTCCCTCACTCTTAATCACCAAATTTTCATTTGTAGAAATATACTCTTTGGAACACATTCCAATATTCTACTTTTATGAATATAAGTCTGACACCTTATTTCAAGCTCCTAATTCCAATCCATAAACCATAATTCGAAAAATCATATTTTCCTCGGAATTACATAGACAACAAACCAAGTTTTGTTTCTATTTGGTTTTGGAATACACTCTCATACAATGTGAGTAATCTACAAAGAACTATTCATGTATATTCCGAATTATCGTATAATCATATGCATGACGACACTATTGTCAATCACACGAATTTTCGTTGAGAGAAATATCAATTTTCTAAAGTGGACATCGACTATAATGTTTCAAACATATTAAGAGATTCTAAGACGGATTCTGACATACCACACTTTATATAAAATAGAGTATGATTATAATACCCCATATATCACCATATATGACATTATAATATTGTGAAACGAATTTCCACAAGTCTTTTGTGTTGAAACCATAATTCAAAAATATTGTCCTTTGATCGAATCTTGTGAATACAATATTCACTAATCTTCCTTCTGAAAACCCCATTTGATCTCTTATCAAATTAATTTCAGGCTCATGATTTATCGGGCAAATACTCTTATTCACCAATAATCATAGAAGAATTCGGATCAAGCAAAAACACCATCAATTAATTTAATAATCATTTAAACTGACTTTTAATTAATTTCCTCTCGTATTGACACTTCAATACTATTTTCAAACTTAATCAATTCGGCACTTGAAATACTTAAATGGACCAAAATATCCATTACTTCTTTCATTGCCTTTATGACTAAGCTCGACGGTGTTTGTTCTAGTAATAGAACTTTTATTCATTGGACATACTATTTTATCATTTCTACAATTATGAATGTTATCATACAATTGATGTAATTGAGATGTGAAACCTTTATTCATAATATAAAACAAATGGCTTGTTCCATAACATAAAACAACTGAATTTGTCTTATTACATGAATAACTATGTCTTGCAACAATCAAGACACTTAACACACTTTATCACGATTACAAAAGATCTTATCAAAAACTATTAATGATAAATATGATAACTTGAGGACGTGAACACCAAATGGCCATCAACTCCTTGATAACCATCTTCAGCGCCAGGTCACATCATACTGTGCCGCATATATGTGATAATCAGGACCTGTTTCATAAACAGAACAAGTATCAAATACTTCATCATATATCAAGAGGCGAATTCATAATTCTGTATATATCAAATATATACCTGTGGCATCGAAGAGCTCTCCTTCGATGGAATCAACTTTCAGAGATTTGAATTCAGACACGAACTTGTAGAAGTTCATATCGTCGGCCTTCAAAATGTACTTGCGCACATGCTTCTCATAGCTTGGAGGCAGAGATATCAGGACAGTCCGAATGGCACAGGAATCTGCCATCCAGTAATCGAAGGCCATTGTCAGCTGGAAGTAGATGTCATACAATCTCTTCAAATAAGTCTACAGACAGGTATGTTCCTCCATATGAATGGTCTGGAACATTCTAAGCTGCCTGAATTGCTCACGCTTCAATTCATCTCGAAAGTGTGTCTTTATCGCATCAATCATGACGCATGGCTCCTTGCGTCGAAATAGCTCTTTCAACTTAGGTGCAAGGCATAGGGTCATGGTGATCTCCACTTCGATGAATATGTCTCGACGCCTACGGAAATCATCCTCCTACTCCTCGCTTGCAGAATCTCCTGGTCTTTATCCTAATGCTTCATCGATAACATACAGAATGTTGTTGTGTTCGAGGATGTTTCTAAAACCCTTGTACCAGCTGATGAAGTTGGACTCGTCGGCTTCTAAGGTAGAATCCGTACTTTTGAGGAAGTAACCGAAGTATAGTTGCGTAGTCTACAGATGTGATCGCAAAAGAGGTAAGGTAAAGTTTATAATATATAAGTGAGTTTTAGTTTATAATCATATTATTAAAACACACCACACCAAAATTATTATCCCTGAAAATAATAATGGCGATTACACGACCCTCATCCACCATACCACCCCCGATCATCACGGCCGGCAGCACAGCTTCAAAGGTGGACATAAAATGTCGATCACAACAACTCTGTGACTCGTGCTTGATCTTTCGATCTTCCTGTGTTCCGAGGCCATATTTGCATATGCTAGGCTCGCCAATCAAACCTCGAAGACCCTGCGCGCGCAACATGGCTTACACCCACTGTATGCGAACGACGAGATGTCTGATACCCGATCATCACGACCTACCTCATAACGTAGAACTTTCTTGGTGGTGCGCAACGAGGGAGAACACAACTTTGGTATTTGTTAGGGATCATCCTATTCATGATGCTACCGGTGTATATCTAGCATATAAGCAATCAATAGGATGCACACACAACAGCACACAATAATGATGCAATGAAGTGCGATGTGACATGGTCGATGCGCCTGGACCTTCATGGCGCCATGTGCCTGGCCCCCCTCGGCGCCCCGGCATGGCTCCGAGTCTACGGAGCCCTCCATTGCCTCCGACAGTACGAGTAATATCAAACTTACCGTAACCATGTCACATAAAATAACGCATCTACAAAACAAAGTTAGACGCCTCTAGCTTTATTTAGTTTTGCAAGTTTTACGTGGCATATAGGCTTATTCGTAAGAGAATCGCTTCCCTACCTACAAACTTTGTACCACAACGTCGATCGTATAATTGCATGTTTAAGCATTCCTTTCGGACCCTCCATTGAAAATGCTTTGCCGACTAGAGAGAGAGAAACAGACACCCGCCAGCCACAGATACGGTGCAAGCCGTATGTCAGTAGTGGAACTAGTCTCGCGTAAGCGTACGCGTAAAGTCGGTCCGGGCCGCTTCATCAACTCAATACCGAAGGCATCGCAAGTGCACGCTAGAGGGTAGCAAATATAAGAAAGACGTCCTCATTCAACATGAGTTCTAACCGTACCAGCAGTACTACGCATAGATCGGCTCTGATACCACTGAAGGGGTTACGGTGCAGAAAACAATAATTTTCTAGCGAATGAAACCCTAACTAGCCAGGATCTATCTATCTAGTACATGTGATAACGGTGGCGGAACGGGTTACATTACCTCCATGTAGACCGATAGCGGGGATTACGCTCCCGCACAAGCGTTGACAATGAAGTCGTACGTAGCCGACCTCGAGGTCGTGGAGAACTTGCCACGATGATGTGTACGATGACGCCGGGGTGTCGACGATGACCTGCGTCGGCGGGCGTCGGGCGGAAGATGGCGAGACGCCGGCAGCAGGGGGTGCGCCGGCGGCAGGGGGAGGCGGCGTGGCGGCTGCAGGAGGCGAGACGACGTCGCCCAGGCTCCTCAAAAGAGTTGCCTCCGAGCACTCGCAAACATACGGAGCTTAACGACAACCCCCGGTCATTCAGGTCCAGCTGAAATCGCAGGGGTAGATCTTATCTGGAATCTCGCAGGGCAACGGCCCCGACAGTATAGCCTAGGTGGAGAGAGGGGGCAAAACGGGCGGAGAAACAGCTCGGCCAGCTTGCAATACAATTAATTTTATTTTTCTGCAATTAATCCAATTAATATGCCTTGCTATATAAAGGGGGGAGGGGGTGTGCAAACACCTTGCCTCCCCCATGTGGGACTAAAGTAATACGAAGGGGAGGGGGGTTCCGCCGAACCCACTAGTCCGAGTTGGACTAGGGGCCCAAGCCCCTTCCCCCCTTGGTGGTGCGGCTCCCCCCCCCCCCCCCCCCCCCCTCTTGGGCCCTCTTAGGGCCCATGAAGGTGGGAGCCCCCCTTTTCCTTTATTTAATTAAAATTAAATTAATATAAATATAGTTAATTCATAATTAATATATTTAAATACTATTTATTATCCTGTGACTCTGAAATAATTTCCGAATCACCCGAACAAATTTCAGACATCCTTGAAACCATTCCAGACCTTCCCGGAACTCCTTCCGGACCACCGGAACTCTTTCCGGATCATTTCTCTCTCTCCAACAAAATGCTATATTATTCCAGAACCTATCGCTTGGTGTCGTTAAGACCTTAAGTTTGTTACGCTACGGTTCGAGAACACTCCAGACATGGTCGAGACACACCGCTCACCAATGACCGTCAGGGATACCTGGATGTATATGACAGTCCCTGTGCATTCTACGAATATCGTCGCTGAACCATAAATATGATATTCATTCCCTTTGTTTCTGCGATACTACCTTGTCTGAGATATGATCGTAGACATACCGATGTCTTTGTTGTATCTCGTTACCGACAAAGGTTATTAACTCGTTTGTGGTATTACATCTCCATGACCTAGTCATAAGCTGCGCAACTATATAGATGTAATCTCACCGAGTGGGCCCAGAGTATCTTTCCATTACCAGAATGAACAAATCCCGCTCTTGATCCTTACGTCTCGATGTTCTTTCGGAATACCCAAGATGGACACCGTTATTGTCATGCTATATAAGACACAACGTTTGATACTCTCAAAGCACCCCTACGAAGCATCAATAAGTACGGTCTCACGGTCTAAGGAACAAGCTATCATATTTTTATCTATTGCAAATGACAAACATCGTAATACGATCTTATTGCAATACTTTGCGGATGTCCATCATCTTATTCAACTAACAAGATGACCCCACTGTCAACCGACGTCATTGTTTTTGATCGGGAATCTCGATCAACCGTTGCCCAATGGACTAGCTCAAATAGAGACTTACTAGGGACCTGGTTGTCTATGTATCACACGTGTATTAATAATTCCGATCAATACAGTTATAGTATAATACACAAACCTATTATAAACTTATGAGACAATGCAATAAATACTACTTATTTATTTGGCTCTATGGCATATCTCCTTCAAGATGAACATCTGATTGAGGTTCCATAATCCTAACTCTTCATCTGTTCTTATTTGGGCTTTCAAGCTCGACCGTCGCACCGTCTTTTCACCATGCCAGCATGCTCGTGACGGTCACCTGAGTCTCTACAAGCACGAGCCTGCAAGCACCTACGCAGGTATGCACGATCTTTCTTGTCCTTTTGTGTTCTCTCGATTTGGTGTGCAAGGGATAGAGAAACAAACACAATTGTGAAAATATGGGGGTGGGGCAATGATATATAGTTGTTAAATGTTTATGCTTGGTGTGGCTACATTACTAGAAATTAGGTGGTGTACACTATATCAGAATATTTTTATAACTGATCTATTGTGAGCAGCAAAGATTTTGATATGGTGCTTAAAATTAAATTAGTTTTGAGCTATCTATTTTTAGTTATATTCTTTTTAGGGCAGTATACAAAATGCTTAGTACTCTATGTTATCGTTTGGTATAAATGGTGTCGCTAACCCCCGACACGCCTCCTCCTTCAGATTAGAGCGCCATAATTATTTTCTTGAGCTATTCTGCAAAGTAATTGGTTTACATTGTTGTGTATTTTGGTTTATGGCGATTTGCTGTAGGAATTATAGGTTTCAAGTTAGAGCAGATGGGTGAGCAGCAATGGAGGTACGGGAAATAGAAATGTGACATTGAGAGACGTTCAGGTGATCCTGATTATCCTTCTCCTCTCTCTATGTACTACTTTCTTGAGCTATTCTGCAAAGTAATTGGTTTACATTGTTGTGTATTTTGGTTTATGGGGGTTTGCTGTAGGAATTAGAGGTTTGAAGTTAGAGCAGATGGGTGAGCAGCAATGGAGGTATGGGAATTAGAAATGTGACATTGAGAGATGCTCAGGTGAGCCTGATTATCCTTCTCTCTCTACTACTTTCTTGAGCTATTCTGCAAAGTAACTTGTTTACATTGTTGTGTATTTTGGGTTATGTCGATTTGCTGCAGGAATTAGAGGTTTGGAGTTAGAGCAGATGGGTGAGCATCAATGGAGGTATGGGAAATAGAAATGTGACACTGAGAGACGCTCAGGTGAGCCTGATTATCCTTCTCCTCTTTGTACTACACTTTTAGATCCTTGACAGAAATGTATGGTGAGCTCCTCCTGTTATGCCGACACCATCCAGGATTTTTCTCCCTTATTGATATGTCTCTATGCCTGTATTTGATATTCTATGTGCATTGGTTTGAATCGGGTTTGATTTCTAGGGTACAGAATTACTGATTCCATGATCTTTGATGCAAGCCCATAATCTGCTCGGATGACTCAGGTGGTTGAATATTTGTGCGGCAAGGCCTCACGCGCTGCTCGCTGACTGCTCTGAGGCCAGGTGTCACAAAACACGGTGGGTGGTATCCCTTTTTTGTTTCTTACTGGGTCATATGAGACAACATATGTTTTGCTGGCAATTGATGCATTTCATATATATAAAATTTGGTGTATATAGTATTCTTTCTCCTGTCGGCACTGAAATGTGCGAATTGATTCTAAATAGAAGCAGTAGGAAAATAATGATTAGAACTTCCATACATTCTCTACTACTATCAAATCCAAAATGGTTAGTTAGCATCTTTTTTTCTGAAAGGAAAACGGTGGGGAAGCTCCCACAACGAGTTTTTTTTCTTCAAATAATAAGAAGAAGCTGGGCTCACTTCTTGTTAGTTAGCATCTTAATGATCCCCTATTTATCTGTTCTAAATATCTTGCTTTTCATGCGAACTTATATGGTGTAAATTGGAATATTATTTCTGTGTGTATGTTAAATCAGTTTTCTGATCTTCTATTTTACACATATCAATTTGCAGTGACAAGGGAGAGTGTGCACCTCACTTCTTCTAACGTGTTGTTGCGTTTCGCCTTGGGGTGAGGTTTTCAGGTTGTTGCCATTTATGTTTATGTTTTTGTGCAGCCTGGCACTGTTATATGTTCTAGATTCTACTGTCCTTCTCCATTGAGCTAAGTTGATGGTGTCGCGGTTCGCCCCTATATTGATCTCTCGATTTGAGGTGTACATGTCTGGGATGGTTTTGGCTGATGTGTCAAAGATTTTTCATTGCTAAAATCGAGGAGTTGTGTGAAAATTCATCAGTATTGTAGAATTGTATAAGCATGTCTCTGTCTAGAATCAGTCACTAGAATATTCAATTATACTTATGTATATATTCTTCATTTGCTAGGAAAATAATAATATAGTACTGAAGGTTATTATAGCTCAAATGGTCATAAACTCATGTCCAGCTGTCCATTACTTATGTTCTTTGTAGTTACCATCTGTTAGGTTTAACTGCCATAGTTACTTCATCAATTGCAAGATAATAACCATGTTAAGCAGTGAATGGAATAGAGAAGGGATAGGGATTGTTATTGATTGTTAACAGGTAGACGGAAACTTTTATCTCTTCATATTGATTGTTATTGCTGAAAATGTTTCTCGAGGAGAGGAAATACATTTATATTGCTCCATTACATACTTGCAGGCTGTTATTTTCATGCAGAGATGTATTTTAGCTAACATTAGGTTTTAAAAGGTATATTGTTCTATTAGGCTCTAATTCTATCTATCAGTTTGTTTTTCTGATATGTTCATGGAGGAAGATTTCTTATTTGGGTATGCTCCCTTCTAGGTGTTGCACATGTTGTTCGGCGGCCTGCCTGCCACGGGGAAAACCACCGCTGCGCTCACCAGCATCTACCATGTCTACAGGTACTCTCTTCTGCATTGTTTTCTTTTCCTTTGTTTTGTGTTTGTTTTGTTTGCTTTGTTCTGTATGAGTAGTGACACATGTATACACGCATGGTGCATCTGCTCAAGAATAAGTGCAAACATGGTGTCAAGTCAACGGATGTTGAGATTTAATTTGTTGATCCATTGCACAAATCATCAAATACACAACTTTAGGAAATTTTAGCAATGCTACTTCTATTATGGACATAATAAGAAAAGTGTATGCAAAGGGATTTTCTTTTCATTTTCTATTTTCTTAGTACATTTCATTTTCGGTGGTTCTTTCCTAAATTTTTTATATGATCAGCTGTGTTTTCTTGCTGTACAGATGTGCTTTGCAAACACGGCAAGATGTGGCTTGGTCAAAAGAAGGAACTGAAGACAATGGCTTCATGGTTTCTACTTCCTTGAGCGGGCACAATGACACTGAAAATATAAGGTGGGATGTTTTAGTATGATGCAGTTTTCTTGTCAAAGAATGGGTCATACTACCATGGTTCCTTGCACAATTCATGTTGAAATATAAATACTGGTTCCTTGCACACCACTTTGATTTCTACTTTCTCTTTATGATATCATCCACACAATTCCTGCTCAATTACAATGTCAGGTGCTCTGTCAGCAAATGGTTTCATTTGAGATGATTATTTAAATTGTTACCACTGCAATAAAAATATGGCTGCTCTTTTTCAATATTCGGTTGCTCCGCAAGATGAGACATCTCAAGAGGTGTGCCACTGTCTACTCAACTTTTATTTTTCCTTGTGCTCCATAGGAGGAGCATATGGCATCACCCCGCTTGTCTTGCCAAACTTGTGCATATGGCATAAACTAAAAGTAGATTTCTCTACAGCTGTCTTTGGCATCATGTTTTACAAAAAATACATCATTCCTATGTAAATGAATCTGGAAAAAAAACATTTCTTATGTGCCGACTAAATTTTATTGCACTCGTTGGTGCTATAATTCCTTTGATCTTACTTGCTGCAGCCCGTGTTTGCTACATCATATCTTGCTTGCTGAGACTTTGCATGCACAGTGATCATGGAACCCAGACGTGACCAAACAAGACAGTTCTTTTATCATGGATCGCCTTGGCCACTCTCCCCGGCTCAGATCAGAAATGGTGGTAGAGTCTCCTCTCGACGCACCCCCACAGTGGTAGCGTGAGCACTGCCTCGCCATGCCACGGTGTTCGTGCCCGAGCGCAAGTATGGTTCCCCTTTCTCTCCTCTCGGAATTTTATCTCACATTCGGTACAACACACGGTCTAGATAGGTTCCTAGTTGTTCTAGGTTTAGGATATTGCTCCGATCCATCTTGGTGATACTCTAATGCTTGGTCTCGTGCTATGCTCTTTTTGTTATTCAGTGGCAGAGGGACTGCGGGTTGACTTCTCTATTTTTCATGGAGGTTTATGCAAAACCAACCAAACATGCGGCTGACAGGTGGGCCCCATGACGAACCAACCAACCCAAGAAAGCCTTAGTCCATTTATTAGTAGGTATAGATTATACAGTTCAGATACTTCCACATTAGTACGTATGGATGCGGATCAAGCTTCACACTAACTATAGGCGAATGAGCTCCAGGTTCTTTGTTTTTCTCGCTGCCTAGCTTCATGCTTCTAAACTTTTTTGTTTCATTTTGATACTAATTCTGGGTATTTATGTTGTACCCAGGTACCTATGAGAGCTATATAGATAGAATTTATCTGTTGTGCTTAGCTGTGGTATGTATGGCGACTGCATGAGCCTGACCAGACAATTAGTTCTGAATCGAGGTAATTTATCTCTCCCCCTTTACATATCATGTAAATATGTGGTGGTCGATTGCCATTACTGAAGCAACCTTGTGCTAGACTAATTTGGTTGTATGATAGTTTAAAGATGAGTGGGGGAAATGATAGGCTTGGCCAATGATGGTGGCTCTTCAATTTTTGTCCATGGTATTTGTTCTTATATTGATTATTACCACCAAACTACACAATTTTACTTCAGATGCCTTTGTTTTGGTTCTCCTCATTTATTAGTTGCACTTTTGCTGAGTCTACCTTCATTCTATGAATAGAGACTTGGCATATGTTACTTAATACTACTACCTGATGTACTGAACTCACGATCTAAATCACAACTTGACGAGATTTTACACAGAAAGGCAAGTGACCAATTATGAATGCATCTTGATTCGAAGGAAAGCTTATCATGTCTGCAGAGAAGCTCAGATCAATGTCGTTGTCGAGTAGTCCTGGCGTGCTGAAGGCTGAAGCTGTAGTCTTATATATCACGTAGTTTGTCTCTCTTTTTTCAGTATTTTTCTGGAAGCATGACAATTTGATTGTTTATAAGATTTTTATGCAAATAAGCACCATTTGGGAATAGTTTTTAAAGGTGCATTTATAGATGTGCCAATACCTGGTAATTGACGTATTTTGAGAATAAAATGAGTTGTGCTTGTGGGACACATTATCTATGTTGCTGACTTCGTCGTCAAACTCAAATTATTAGTGTTGTTGCCTTCCTTCGAGTTTATCACTACCTACACATTGTCATACGAGTAGATGTTTATCTCAATCCAATTTAATGTACAACTTTGATATCGAGATACCAACATGGGTCCACATACAACTGACTTAAGTTTCAGCTGGACTTTGCCACTTGTGCCAATTCCTTGAGTTGTTTCCTCTCATTCGATTTTCTTATAGACAAAAAACACCAAGACGCAAGTTGAAAATCATATGGCTCATAAATATATATCAATATAACTAGAAACCCTATTCTACACCCAGGTATAAGATAAATTATTTTGCACCCGAGGTTTTTTATATTATTTTTATAAAATAAAATTTGTTTAGCACCCAAATAATTGCATTTATTTTGTCTCATAATTAAAAATCTGCATAAGAAATGTAATATATAAGTCATAATATTGTAAAAATAGGTAAAAATGTGTATTTTACGTAATATTGTGTCATGTTAATATTTTCTTACATCATTATTAACTTATGAAACATGGCAAAATTTACGTGACGTAAAAATTCTTTACGGTTTAAAAGATATGGGGTGGGTGTAGAATAACTATTCTACTCACAGGGAGTCAAATAGCGCTACCCTCAATATAACTAAAAATATAGATAGTTAATTATTGATATTTTACTTCGCATTAAAGCACCTGAGGAAGAAAAAACCTTGATACTGCCATTCATTTTTAAGATGCAATGTGTCCTATCAAACTTAAAGTTACTACAACCAATTACATGTCCCATATCGGCTGAATTTCAATCAAACGAAAGGTAGCAAAACAAACACGGCTATGGCAACAATAAGAAAAAAAGGCTAAGTGAATGCAAATAAAACGAACTATTTTTCACCAATAAATAAAGTATATGACAACAATGTAGTCTTTCCATTCGGCAGTTGCGCAGTCGCGCAACGGGTCATCTAGTTGCCATTATGTTAGCCGATGAAACATTGTCAAATATTTTGATGTATAATGTTTCATTTAGAATGAGCTTCTTCATATCATTGCCAATGTGTTATTCGATGAAACGGTGTCAATTATTTTGATATATAATGTTTCACTCATAAATAGCTTCTTGGGATCATTATCATGTTATTGAGCCCATGAAATTATGAAACTATGTAACCGAAGTTCCAATCTAAAACTAAGTAATTAGTTCATCGCTTCAATTCGTGACTTATTCCTTTGACACTAGATAATATTGTATTGCACATACATAATGTAATTATCTTCTCTAACAATAAATAAATCTACCTAATGTTTGATTGTAAGATATAACCTGTGATATAAAAAAATGGGCTGAGAAGTTGACAAAACAAATATGTAGCTATTGATCCGGTGGATCCGTTTTAAGTAAATAAGCAAAATATAGCTATGGAGTACTTCAGAATGAGCATTCAAATCAGGAGATGAGTACCTAAAGGAACGTTGGTTGTTAGAAGAAATGACTTCAGGGCATGTTGGTCATTTATTTTTTTAAATGAGTGTTTATTGGGAAAATATGGATCTAATTATATATGAATTCAATAATTTAACCTCGATTGTACCTTTTTTACAATGAGAAACACATGGAAGTGCTCTCGATTCATATGCACCAAATGACGTAACATGTAGTGCCATAGATCTACACTATAAAAAACACGTATAATCAATATTGGGGGCATGTAAATTTTGTGTTAGTTTTTTTGTGTCCTTTCGACTCCACGTCTGGGGGTATAATAATCAGGTTATCTTTTACAAGATCATACTTTTTATATTTTTGACAGTATAATCATATCAAACTAATCGTGTCTAAAACGTTATGTCTTTCACCGTGTCTATGACATTGTGTATTACACAATGAAGCGATGTGCGCGTTGGAGGAAAAAGTATCCACGTAAGATAAACATAAACAATTTACTATTTTGAAAAAATAATGATGCATTCCCATTTCCAGGGCCCCACAAATTAACAATTATGAAGACATTTTTTTTCACATTTGATATTTCTGGTGACTAGAATTATAATATTTTATCATCCACTATAAATATATATGTGAAATTAGACATATTTTTTCGCATAGTATCAGATATTGCCCTCGCATGTGCGAGGGCCACCGTGCTAGTTTATCTAAAAGTAAATATATTTACATTTATGGCATGTCTATATATACATTTATTTTTATGATGGAAATCATTTGATATGAAACGGAGGGAGTACATGTCATGTCAATACAAGTTTCTGCATGTACACCGTTCTAAATTAGATAATTTTCATTTATTAAAGGTGAATGTATCTAGATTTGCGTTATAAATCTAGATACACCCACTTTTAAATAAATAAAAGTCATTTAATTATTTAGAAATGAAGGAAATATTGCACCAACATATGGCATAGCAGTTAATGAAAAAAAATTAGTAAGGTTATAGCTGAGCTAACGCACACCCATATCACGATTGGCCATATGTTAATAAGTTGCTAGCCAAGTCATATGTATGTGTTAGCCCCAACCCCCAAATCATTAAATTTAAATGCAACATATAAGAAATAATGCATTGTACTTATTGTTTCTTAAATTATACACTTTGAGACAAATTTATGTTGATATTCAGCACATTAAGTGCAAAATGCATGTAACTTCATATTAGAACAATTGTACCAAAAAATACTTTTTTTACCCTTCTTGCTCTAAAATTGTGACAAAATAGCCTAAAAATTGTACTTTTCAGTTTTTTTATTCTCCATTCTCTTGAACTTTATAATGTACTACCTCTGTTCCAATGAATAAGGCTTATATTATTTTAAAAAAGTCAACGTATGTAAAGTTTGACCAACTTTTTCTGGAAAAAAATTAACATGTAAAATATAAAACTAATGTCATTAGAAACATCATGAACTATATATTCATATGATATCTATATAATATCATATTTGTTGATATATATTTCTAAAAGTTTGGTCAAACTTTACTTGGCTTGACTTTTACAGAAAAATATAGGCCTTATTCATCGCAACGGAGGGAGTAGTAGGTATTTGTGTACACTGTACGTGAAATAGCAAAATAGACTCCAGGAGGAAATAGTATGACAAGGATTGCTTACCCGATAAAGGAAGTGTAGTACTGAACACTATTTGCGGCTAAAACCCTGACTGTCAGTACGTCTATCAGTGTGTTGTTGTTACACTTAGGTAAAGAGATCATCGTCATCAGTACTTACGGTACTCCTGTTGATCGACATATGAAAGTCATTTTCCTGGATCGCCAAACTAGTTGAGCACACACACACTGAGCATGTCGACCGAAAGCAACGTTCCCATACGGTGCGGGTTTGGCTTGGGCGTGTCAAGCGTAGGAGCATCGGGCATCATGACTTTTTAAGCCACCGCTCTGTGTGCCTACGCATTGTGCGACCACGACGTTGGCGCGGTACGGGCCGGGCGTGTTTGGTGCAATGGGAGGTGGTTGGGGGTTGCTCTCAGCTGATCGGGCACCAGTGGATCGGCCAATCTCGGTCACACAGGCGATCCGGCCGGGCCCCCGCCTAGCTTGGTCGACACTACTAGAAAACCTGTCTGTCATCTCGTGCGACTATTTGAAGTTTGTTTTTCTAATTGGGAAAACTTCCACTATAATAATCATTCGGAATGATTAATGGTGAAGGTAGTATAAAAAGTACCAAAACTTATATCCAGATCTGTATACCACCTAACGATGATTTTAACCATTGAAGTGAGGCCCTAGATTCCCGACTATCATAGCCCCTTTGGAGCTAGACAAACCTTGTTATAGTAGAAAGTAGAAAGTTGTCATGCTAATACCCCATAGAGCCAGCGCATCAGAATAACAACCATTGTTCGTAAAGAGAAATATATATCGAAAGGATCTAACGTGCAGAGGTACATGCACATATGACAAGTTAAAGACTGTATATACACACTGATCCACCGAAGGTAAACACAGACTGAGTCTCACGAGATCCGTCGGACACACACCTCCACACGCCCTCCGACGATGTTCGATGCACCGTCGAGATGAGGGCTAGAGAAGGGTACTTCATTCCAATTTTGAAGAGTCGCCTGATTGTCATTCCGAATACGACACAAACCCTAACAAAACTCGAAAAAACACCTAGCAAAGGATCCCTCCGCCGGCGACTACGGGATACACCGCGCCTCCATAGCCTTAAGGCCACACGAGACGGCAGATTGGCGGCGCTGCTGACGGGAGGTAGGAAACCAATTGTCTGGGACTTCCCGACAGCTGAACAAAGGAGTACGTCTAATTCCATCCAACGTAAGATCCAGGTGTAATGAAAATTTTAAGTTTCATTTGCAGTCATGCGAGATTATGCTAGGGAAGTGATATGGAAGAACAAATAAGACATATGCCATGCCTCTTTTGTTTTTGAACGGGAGAAAAAATTACCACAATATATTAATTAATAGAAGGTAATTATCCAATTAACTCACGACTGGGAAAAGTACTGATCAAACGAAACCACAGAACGTTACACGGTCCATGACAGACCGACAAACTCTTCGAACACACAATAACCATAACCCCTAACACGTAGCACTTGAACGGCGCAATGTGACCCTTAAAGAGATCGATAACACCTCAACGAAATGTAGAGTACAACATCAAAATCACAGAATAACCCCGAACAAAATGACTCGTGCAAAGAAGTAAAAAAAATCATCTGTCAAACAGTGGCGCCTTTCCTACGATGCTACTGTTTTTATGTCCTTATGGGTGCCCCATATTTTACACGTAAGACGTGACATGCCAACATCTTCTGTGCTTCCACGTACGCTCTTCTGTTGTAGCGAAAAAGGTTAGTTAACTAGCTAACGCAGTAGATATACGAAGGTGCCTTACGTGACGCTGATCGATCATAAGACGATCGAATTCCCATCATCCAGCTTCCAACATGGCATTGGCAAGCACCAGATCTTCTGGTCATAGGTCGATCGCTGACTTGTCTTGTGTAGGAGTAGTAGTCGCGGTCCATCGGGTCATGGACCCGAGCGACGGAAGCTGTTAGCTGTCCGGCCGTCACGGCAAAGATGTATTAGTATGGTCCAGGTCCATGAAGATCACGCGTATTGATGGAGTACATGATCCATGGGCAACTCTCTTCTTTCACGACGAAAAGCAGTACTGCTGTTACTCGAAAAAGGAGGTAGAAAAAAATCGCAAACACGCGTCCTCTAGAACGCTCCCGCCTTCAGCTATCCCAAACTGGGCCCAAAATCCAAATACAAGTTTGGGCTTCCACCGGACCAGTTTTCTTTGGTAGCTGCCACCGATCCAACTCCATTCCAGATTCCACTGGCCACTCCTCCATACTCCATGCCGCCGACGCGTTCTTCCCTCGGCGCCACGCATGGCTAAGCTCTGACCTCCGACCTCTAAAGGCTAGGCAAAGAACCACGGTGGCTCCCCTGATTCCGGCAGACGGCAGTAACGGTGATGGCAAGGGCTGCAGCACCATAGCAGCTGCAGTTCTCCAATTTTAATTAGCCTGTCACCAACCCGTGAGAAGTGGTTTCCATTTTACTTTCTGTTTTGTATCTTTTCCAATTTACATCGGAGGATGTGATCCATGACTAGATTTTTGTTAATTCTGTAGTCTGTAATGAAGAAGGATGAAGAAGCACGAAAGTGCCTAGTGATTGAAATATACGTATGTGTGATAGAGCTCGAAAGAAACTGAAATCTATATCTACTGTTCAGCTGTATCCAAACCCGGGAGCATTTTTACGGTACCCTATACTGCAGGGAGGAGGGAGCAGTATCGAAACCATCTGGCCGTTGATCTCTCTGGGTAATTTAGACTTGTCTATAGAAAGATTAAGAGTCAAATAAACTGGTCCGTGCTTTCCGTCAAAATAACAAACTCATCTCCCTACCCCCGCCCCACCCTTTCGTCTCCAATCTCCCTAGCCGTCACCGGGACTCTCGCCCCAACCCTCTCTGAGCTGACGGCCATATCCGGTTTAACCTTGCTGAGTTCGATGCCATAGCCGGTCTGACCTCGTCGAGCTCACGCCATAGCCGGAACTGTCGTCACTGAACTCGCCGGGGCGTCCCTTGTTCATGTTCCCTGGCGCTCCCACCGTACTACGCAGTCTGACGTCGACAAGTTCATGAAAGAAATCCCAGCTCTATTAATAGATCTACAATGCCTGAAGCTCCACCAAGAAACACAAAATGAAGATTAAAAGAGAGGGCCTCCTGATGTTGGCCTACAGATGTTGCTGCCGTGTGGGTGTTTGAAAATTGTGTGCTTGTTCTTTTAGTTGGTTGTTCTGCCAATGTTTACTTTGAAACTTTTTTCTCTACAGCTGGTAGTGCTAGTAGGTTTTTGCCCCGTAGTGTGTTCTCAAGTCCGAATTCACACAGCGGGTTTCCTATTAGTGCTCAGTGGCCATTGAGCAAATATATTTACTACTTATAAGACATATCATGCTTTCTACTGCTTATGATATCTAGTACTGAACATTCATATATTTGAGAATTATAATGTGTTTAACTGTTGCTGCCTGAATGGCATAAATAAGCCTGCCATTTTTTGGAGATCTTTTCCTTGAAAGAAAAGCACACGAGGAAGCTTCTTCACTGTATTCTTGTGTCTGCTCATGAAAATGTTTCCATGAGGAATGACTTAGCAATTTCACAAAAAAACTCATAGTGATGTTCAAAAGAATGGAGGCAAAATATGCTTTAAAAGGATATTGATCATAGATACCAATAACAGTAGAATGTGATCTCTGGATTTAGCAGAACAGCTTTATCACCAAATGGTGTATATATATAACAAGATATAATTTAGTAAGATAAGGGAATGATTTTACAATTAACAATGAGAAATGGAAACGAAGTTCATTTACTCTCTGAAGAAGCCTCGACGCAGTACATTATATATGTATCAAACTACAACCAAAATGTGCAATACAAAATCAGAAATTTCGCCTCTGCTAGAGGTGTAGGAGAATAAGTATCGTCATATTCTGCTAAACCCAATGATCTCATCAAGGGCGTTGATTGCCAGCCACACAGCACCACCCATACGCGCTTCTAGTTGTCCTCCATGAAGGAGCGTGCTGCGGTGATGCTGAGCCGGAGCTCAATCTTGGTCAGCACATGCCCATCACCATCTCCCTTTCCCGCGCAAGGACGTCGAACATTTGCGCCGATAATTCCTCCGAACCGACCATCCCTACAAGCACATAAATTGAGCTCAATATCATTTCAGGATAGTACTAGTAGCAGCAGTGTTGCTCACTGATAGAAAATTCAGACTTTTTTCATCTTCTGAACGTGATGCTTCAAAATTCAGTTCAATGCAAGAACGATCAAGCTGTGAGTCAGAAAGTAGCTTACCGATGCATTGGCTGAAGCGTGACGGGAGGAGGAGCTCGTGGACTGTGAGGTAGTCGAACCGCTTCTCCACCTCATGCCAGCTCTCCTGCGTGACTCAACGCTTGTAGGTCGTGCTCCAGTCCAGCCGGGGCTGCTGCTGTTGCGCCGCCACTGGCAGCGGCTTCGTCATGGACGCGATGCGCCTCGGCTCAGTCTTGAGCCTCAACGACAGGCCGCCGGGGCTGGACGTAGCTGGCAGGAGCGCCGCCTGAAACATCTCGATGACGCCGCCGTCCTCGCGGATGGCAACCTCGTTGCCGTCGCCCCACGAGAGATTGTGGGGCTGGGGGTAGTAGGCGATGGAGGCGGCAAGAAGGGGATCCAGGGTGGGTGTTCTTGTATGCTGTGGGCGTAACCTAGATGGCGGAAGGTGGACAACGGACGAGTATGATCTACCGAAATTTCCCTATGACAATACCGGTGGTTTCATTAGCAAGCGGTGCACACATATACTGCTCAGCCGAATTCTACTAGTATGGATTCGTATGGGAAAGCGCTAAGCGTCCTTCGGCGGTTGGAAAGATTTCAGCCCTCGCTGTTGTGGATATACCAAGTGGGGGTATCTCTGACATGGATCAATGTGGCTAGTCCAGGGTGGCCCAAGGGTGGTAAGGCTGAAACCTGCCGGGCGGCTTATATAGCTGACGTACAAGGAAGTATGCGGATGGTCCTGATGGGTTCGTAGCATAGAAAACAATAAACTTCCTACGTTGTGAACAAACCAAAAAGACAAGATCTAGTCTAAGAGATGCTCGTAACTGAAACAAATTTCAAGAGAACTAACCCTCGAATACCGTAAGCGTTTCGAGAATAATTCTCGTGGATGATATAGTCGTTCACTCGCCGATCTCAAGATCGTGAAGATGTGCGCTGCAACGGGCAGCGCCTCCGTACTCGGTCACACATACGGCTTGATGACGACCTCCGTTCCCTCGATCTAGCGGGGCAGCAGAAGTAGTAGAACCACCGGAAACTCCAGCAACACGACGACGTGCTGTGGTGGAGAAACTAATCGGCCATGGCTTCGCCAAGCGGATGGCGGGAAGGTGGAGCAGCGGGAGGATGGAGAGAGAGGCAAGTGTGTGGGGAGAGGGAGCTTACACCCCTCTTTATATAGGAGGGGAGGGAGCCGCGAATTTGGAGTGCCCCCACCTCTCCCCTCATCATGTGAGTGGAGTCTCCACTCAACCCACTCATTCTCTCATCAATTCCCACTCAAAATTCCAAGGGGTTTTATTTATTAAATAAAACAATTTCATTTCTTTTTAATATTTGTTAATTCTATTAACAAACATTAACACTTACCCCCTTGGTTCATTTGTTAATTCTATTAACAACCATTGACAATTAAATCTTTGAACTATTTCAATATTACCTGAAATAATTTTGGTGATATCCAAACTTTTCTCTGAAATTCCGTGTCTACCCAAAAGCGTCGACAAACCTTAAGTGTGTCACCCTACGGTTCGTGAATAATGTAGACATGATCGAGACACCTCTTCGATCAATAGTCAACAGCGGGATCTGGAGATCCGTAATGACTCCTACATATTCGACGATGAATCTTGTGATCGTGTGAACCAAAAACGTCATACCCATTTCCTTTTGTCTCGCGATATTTTACTTGTTCGAGATCCGATCATTGGTATCATCTATACCTTGTTCGATCTCGTTCCCGACAAGTACTCTTTACTCGTTCTGTGATATGACATCCTTGTGACCTAGTCATGTGCTTGCAAGCGGTGTCGATGTGATATCACCGAGAGGGTCCAGAGTATATCTCTTCATCATCTAGATAGACAAATCCCACTTCTTGATCTATGAGACTCAACTAATACTTTCGGGATACCCAACGCCACCTTTATAGTCACCCTGTTACGGTGTGACGTTTGATGTCATCAAAGCATTCTTCCGGTGTTAGTGATTGACTTGATATCATGGTCTAAGGATTAGGGTTACTTCGTATGCTCAGTACAACAATATAAACTTAATGACTTGATCGTATTGCTATACTTAATTTGGGTGTGTCCATTATATCTCTCCTAATGACGTGATCCCGTTATTAACAACATCCAATGTTCATGATCAGGAAACCTTGATCATCCGTTAATCAATGAGCTAGTTAAACGAGAGGCGTTACTAGGAACTCTAATTTGTTCATTAGTCACACATGTATTAATGTTTCCGATTAATATGATTCTAGCATGAGAAATAAACATTTATCATAAACATGGAATAAGATAATAACCACTTTATTATTGCCTCTCGGTCATATTCCTTTCAGTCTCCCACTTGCACTAGGGGCAATAATCTGTATTACATTGTAATGACCCTAACACCCATGGAGTTCCGGTGTTGATCATGTTTTGCCTTGGGAGTTGTTTAGTCAAAGGGTCTGCCACATTCAGATCCGTATGTACTTTGTAAATCTTTATATCACCATCCTTGACATGCTCACGGATGGAGTGAAAACGGCGCTTGAAATGCTTGGAATTCTTGTGAGACCTTGGTTCTTTAGCATTGGCTATGGCACCATTGTTGTCACAATACATAACTATCGGATCCAATGCACTTGGAACCACACCTAGTTCGGATATGAACTCCTTCATCCAAACTCCTTCCTGCGCTGCCTCCGAGGCAGCAACATATTCCGCTTCTGTTGATGATCCCGCCACCACATGTTGCTTGGAACTCCTCCAGCTTACTGCTCCTCCATTCATAAGAAATACGTACCCAGATTGTGCTTAGAGTCATCCAGATCGGTGTCGAAGCTAGCATCGACGTAACATCTTGCGACGATCTCTTCTTCACCGCCATACACGAGAAACATATCCTTAGTCCTTCTTAAGTGCTTTAGGATATTCTTTACCGTCATCCAGTGTTCCAAACCTGGATCAGATTGGTACCTGCTAGTCAAGCTGATAGCATGTGCCACATCCGGTCTTGTACATAGCATAGCATACATGATAGAGCCTATGGCTTAGGCATAGGGGATCTTGTTCATCAATTCTCTATCTTCCGATGTAGCTGGACTTTGAGTTTGACTCAATGTCTTTCCTTGTAACATAGGTAAGAGCCCTTTCTTACTTTCGTCCATTCTTAACTTCTTCAGAATCTTGTCAAGGTATGTACTTTGCGAAAGCCCAATTAAGCGTCTTGATCTATCTCTATAGATTTTGATGCCTAATATATATGATGCTTCACTGAGGTCCTCCATCGAAAAACTATTGTTCAAATAACTTTTTATACTATTCAAAAATTCTATATCATTTCCAATCAACAATATGTCATCCACATATAGTACTAGAAATGCTACAAAGCTCCCACTCACTTTCTTTTAGATACAAGCTTCTCCATAAGTTTGGACAAATCCAAACCCTTTGATCACCTCATCAAAGCGGAGGTTCCAACTCCGGGATGCTTGCTTCAGTCCATAAATGGATCGCTGAAGTTTGCATACCTTGTCAGCATCCTTAGGACTGACAAAACCTTTGGGTTGCACCATGTACAACTCTTCCTCAATGTGACCATTAAGGAACGGAGTTTTGACATCCATATGACAGATTTCGTAATCGAAAAATGCAGCAATTGCTAACATAATCCTAACAGACTTCAGCATCGCTACCGGAGAGAACGTCTCCTCGTAGTCAATTCCTTGAACTTGTCGAAAACCTTTTGCGACAAGTCGAGCCTTATAGACGGTCACATTACCATCAACTTCAGTTTTCTTCTTAAAAATCCATTTGTTCTCAACGGCCTTGCGGTCATTGGGTAAGTCCACCAAAGTCCATACTTGGTTTTCGTACATGGATTCCATTTTGGATTTCATGGCTTCTAGCCATTTGTTGGAATCTGAGCCCATCATCGCTTCATCATACGTCGCAGGGTCATCCTTATCAACTACCATGACGTTCATGACGGGGTTGCCGTACAGGAGCTGTACGCGTCCTTGTTGACCTGTGAAGTACGGTAGTATCCTCTTTCGGAGATTCATGATCTTGATTACCATTAGTTTCCTCTTCATCTGGTGAAGTCAACTCCGAAACAATTTCCGGCGATGCGCTACTCGCCATTCCAAGAAGAGAAGGTTCAATAACCTCGTCGAGTTCTACCTTCCTACTACTGACACCTTTTGAGAGAAACTCCTTCTCCAAAAAGGATCCGTTCTTGGCAACGAAAACTTTGCCTTCGGATCTGTGATAGAAGGTGTACCGAATTGTTTCTTTAGTGTATCCTATGAAGACACATTTTTCCGCTTTGGGTTTGAGTTTATCAGGCTGAAGCTTCTTCTCATAAACATCGCATCGCCAAACTTTTAGAAACGATAGCTTAGGTTTGTTTCCAAACCATAGTTCATACGGTGTCGTTTCAACGGATTTAGATGGAGCCCTATTTAAAGTGAATGTAGCTGTCTCTAGTGCATGACACCAAAATGATAGTGGCAAATCTGTCAGAGACATCATAGACCGAACAATATCCAATAAAGTATGATTACGACGTTCGGATACACCATTACGATGTGGTGTTCCGGCAGGAGTTAGTTGTGAAACTATTCCACATTCTTTCATATGTGTGCCAAACTCGTAACTCAAATATTCACCTCCACGATCGGATCGCAGAAATTTAATTTTTCTGTTACGATGGTTTTCCACTTCACTCTGAAATTCTTTAAACTTTTCGAACGGCTCAGACTTGTGTTTCATTAAGTAAATATACCCATATCTACTTAAATCATCAGTGAAGGTAACAAAATAACGATATCCACCGCGCGCCGACACACTCATTGGACCACACACATCGGTATGTATGATTTCCAATAAATCCGCCGCACGTTCCATCGTGCCGGAAAACGGGGTTCTAGTCATCTTACCCATAAGGCATGGTTCACATGTCTCAAATGATTCATAATCAAGTGATTCTTGTAGCCCATCAGAATGGAGCTTCTTCATGCGCTTAACACCAATATGACCTAAGCGGCAATGCCACATGTATGCAGCAATATCATCATTCAACTTGATTCTTTTGGCATTCACATTATGAATGTGTGTATCATTACTATCAAGATTCAAAAGAAATAAACCATTTTTCATAGGTGCATGACCATAAAAGATATCATTCATATAAATCGAACATCCGTTGTTCTCAGACTTAAATGAATAACCGTTTTGCATTAAACAAGATCCAGAAATAATGTTCATGCTCAACACAGGCACCAAATAACAATTATTTAGGTTCATCACTAATCCTGATGGTAGACGAAGAGGTAGCGTCCCGACAACGATCACATCAACCTTGAATCCATTGCCGACGCGCATCGTTACCTCATCCTTTGCTAGTTGTCGTCTATTCCGTAGTTCCTGTTTCGAGTTACCTATGTTAGCAACCGAACCAGTATCAAATACCCAGGCGCTACTGTGAGTACTAGTAAGGTACACATCAATAACATGTATATGACATATACCTTTGTTCACTTTGCCGGCCTTCTTATCCGCCAAATATTTGGGGCAATTACGCTTCCAGTGCCCAGTGCCCTTGCAGTAAAAGCACTCAGTGTCACGCTTAGGGCCAGCCTTGGTCTTTTTCTCAGGTGCGGCAACAGTTTTGCCGCCCTTCTTGAAATTACCCTTTGGCTTGCGTTTCTTGCCTTTCTTGAAACTAGTGGTTTTATTGATCATCAACACTTGATGCTCCTTTTTTATCTCCACTTCAGCAGTTTTGAGCATTGACAGAAGCTCGGGGAGAGTCTTCTTCATGCCTTGCATATTGTAGTTCATCACAAAGTTCTTGTAACTTGGTGGGAGTGATTGAAGAACACGATGAATTCCTAGCTCATTGGGGATCGATATACGTAGGGCTATGAGCTTATCGGCGTACCCAGACATTTTGAGTACGTGCTCGCTAACGGAGTTGTTCTCTTCCATCATGCAGCTAAAGGACTTTTCTGAAGCATCATAACTCTCTACGGCAGCATGGGTATCGAAAATCATTTTCAATTCTCCCATTGTATCAAAAGCAGTGATGTTCTCGAAACGTTTTCGCAGATCCGGCTCTAAACCATACAGAATGCCGCAGTGAACTACATTGTGGTCCTCCTTCTGAGTCAGGAAAACATTTTTCACATCATCTGAGTCCAGGCCGCTTCATCCTACTATGCCACTAAGATACAAAATATACAAAAGAAGCAATAACATGATCATCAACGCCCACATACACATATGTGTTCTACCACTGATGGGTTCTGATACCACTGATGGGTTCGTAGCATAGAAAACAAATTTTTTTCCTACGGTGTGAACAAACCAACAAGCCAAGATCTAGTCTAGGAGATGCTCGTAACGAGTGGAACAAATTCCAAAAGAACTAACCCTCGAAGACCGTAAGCGTTTCGAGAATAATTCTCGTGGATGATGTAGTCGTTCACTCGCCGATCTCAAGATCGTGAAGATGTGCGCTGCAACGGGCAGCGCCTCCGTACTCGGTCACACGTACGGCTTGATGACGACCTCCGTTCCCTCGATTCAGTGGGGCAGCAGAAGTAGTACACCAGAAACTCTAGCAACACGACGACATGCTGTGGTGGAGAAACTAATCGGCCATGGCTTCGCCAAGCAGATGGCTGGAAGGTGGAGCAACGGGAGGAGGGAGAGAGAGGCAAGTGTGTGGGGAGAGGGAGCTTACACCCCTCTTTATATAGGAGGGGGAGGGAGCCACGAATTTGGAGTGCGCCCACCTCTCCCCTCATCATGTGAGTGGAGTCTCCACTCAACCCACTCATTCTCTCATCAATTCCCACTCAAAATTTCAAGGGGTTTTCTTTATTAAATAAAACAATTTCATTTCTTTTTAATATTTGTTAATTCTATTAACCAACATTAACACTTACCCCATTGTTTCATTTGTTAATTCTATTAACAACCATTGACAATTAACTCCTTGAACTATTTCAATATTACCCGAAACAATTTTGGTGCTATCCAAACTTTTCTCTGAAATTCTGTGTGTACCAAAAAGCGTCGACAAACCTTAAGTGGGTCACCATACGGTTCGTGAATAATGTAAACATGATCGAGACACCTCTCTGATCAATAGTCAACAACGGGATCTGAAGATCCGTAATGACTCCTACATATTCGACGATGAATCTTGTGATCGTGTGAACCAAAAACGTCATAACCAATTCCTTTCGTCCGAGATCCGATCATTGGTATCATCTATACCTTGTTCGATCTCGTTCCCGACAAGTACTCTTTACTCGTTCTGTGATATGATATCCTTGTGACCTAGTCACGTGCTTGCGAGCGGTGTCGATGTGATACCACCGAGAGGGTCCAGAGTATATCTCTCCGTCATCTAGATGGACAAATCCCACTTCTTGATCCATGAGCCTCAACTAATACATTCGGGATACCCAATGCCACCTTTATAGTGAAGAGATATGCCCTAGAGGCAAATAAATAAGTAGTATTTATTGCAGTATCTCATAAGTTTATAATAGGTTTATGTATTATGCTATAACTGTATTAATCGGAATTATTAATACACGTGTGATACATAGACAACCAGGTCCCTAGCAAGCCTCTATATGAGCTAGTCCATTGGGCAACAGTTGATCGAGATTCCCGATCAAGGACAATGACGTCGGTTGACAATGGGGTCATCTTGTTAATAGAATAAGGTGATGGACATACGCAAAGTATTGCAATAAGGTCGTATTACGATGTTTGTCATTTGCAATAGATGTTAGTATGCTAGCTTATTCCTTAAACCGTGAGACCGTACTTATTGTTGCTTCGTAGGAGTGCTTTGAGAGCATCAAACGTTGTGTCTTATATAGCATGACAATAACGGTTTCCATCTTGGGTATTCCGAAAGAGCATCGAGACGTAAGGATCAAGAGCGGGATTTGTTCATTCTTGTAATGGAAAGATACTCTGGGCCCACTCGGTGATATTGCATCTATATAGCTGCGCAGCTTATGACTAGGTCATGGAGATGTAATATCGCAGACGAGTTAATAACCTTCGTCGGTAACGAGATACAGCAAAGGCATCGGTGTGTCTACGATCATATCTCGGACAAGGTAGTATCGCAGAGACAAAGAGAATGAATATCATACTTATGGTTCAACGATGATATTCGTGGAATGCACAGGGGTCGTCATATATTTCCAGGTATCCCTGACGATCATTGGTGAGCGGAGTGTCTCGACCATGTCTGGAGTGTTCCCGAACCGTAGCGTAACAAACTTTAGGTCTTAGCGACGCTATGAGATAGGTTCTGGAATTTTATAGGTTTTTATTGGAGAGAAAGAAATGATCCGGAAAGAGTTCCAGTGGTCCGGAAGGAGTTCCGGGGAGCTGTGGAAGGGTTCCGAGAATGTCCGAAAGTTGTTCGGGTGGTTCCGAAATAGTTTCGGAGTCATGGGATATTGAATTATATATAAATATATTAATTATGAATTAATGGGTTTTTTATATTAATTTAATATTAATTAAATAAAGGAAAAATGGGGCTCCCACCTAAATGGGCCCAAAGAGGGCCCATGAGGGGGTGGCGCACCAAGCAAGGGGGCCTTCCCCAATTCGGACTAGAAGAGGGAGAGGCCCAAGGGGGTTCGGCCGAACCCCCCTCCCCTCTCTTCCTTTAGTCCCACATGGGGGAGCCAAGGGGGTTGGCACACCCCTTCCCCCTTTATATAGCAAGGCATATTAATTGATTTAATTCATAGGAAATTCAGTTAATTCCCAATTTCTCTCTCGATCCCGTGGTTCCCAACTTGGAGCCGCGCCGAGCTGAGGAAGGGGGTCTCTCTCCACCTAAGCCATACCGTAGAGCGTCGTTGCTTTGCGGGATTCCAGATAAGATCTACTCCTGCGATTTCAGCTGGATCTGAATGACCGGGAGTTGTCGCTAGGCTCCGTATGTTTGCGAGTGCTCGGAGGCTACTCTATTGAGGAGCTTGGGCGACGTCGTCTCGCCCCCTACAGCCGCCGCGCCACCCCCCTCTGCTGCCGGCGCACCAGCCCCGGTGCTGGCGCTCTGCCTTCTTCCGCCCGACGCCCGTCGACGCAGATCATCGTCGACACCCCGGCATCATCAACTCCGACATCGCGGCAAGTTCTCCGCGACCTCGAGGTCGGCTACGTACGACTTCATCGTCAACGCTTGTGCGGGAGCGTAATCCCCGCTATCGGTCTACATGGAGGTAATGTAACCCGTTCCGCCACCGTTATCACATGTACTAGATAGATAGATCCTGGCTAGTTAGGGTTTCGATCGCTAGAAAATTATTGTTTTCTGCACCGTAACCCCTTCAGTGGTATCAGAGCCGATCTATGCGTAGTACTGCTGGTACGGTTAGAACTCATGTTGAATGAGGGCGTCTTTCTTATATTTGCTACCCTCTAGCGTGCACTTGCGATGCCTTCGGTATTGAGTTGATGAAGCGGCCAGGACCGACTTTACGCGTACGCTTACGCGAGACTGGTTCCACTACTGACATACGGCTTGCACCGTATCTGTGGCTGGCGGGTGCCTGTTTCTCTCTCTCTAGTCGGCAAAGCATTTTCAATGGAGGGCCCGAAAGGGATGCTTAAACATGCAATTATACGATTGACGTTGTGGTACAAAGTTCGTAGGTAGGGAAGCGATTCTCTTACGGATAAGCCTATTTGCCACGTAAAACTTGCAAAACTAAATAAAGCTAGAGGCGTCTAACTTTGTTTTGCAGAGGCGTTATTTTATGTGACATGGTTACGGTAAGTTTTGATATTACTCGTACTGTCGGAGGCAATGGAGGGCTCTGTAGACTCGGAGCCATGCCAGGACGCCGGGGGCCGGGCACATGGCGCCATGAAGGTCCAGGCGCATCGACCATGTCACATCGCACTTCATTGCATCATTATTGTGTGCTGTTGTGTGTGCATCCTATTGATTGCTTAGATGCTAGATATACAACGGTAGCGTCATAAATAGGATGATCCCTAACAAATACCAAAATTGTGTTCTCCCTCGTTGCACACCACCAAGAAAGTTCTACGTTATGAGGCAGGCCGTGATGATCGGGTGTCACACATCTCGTCGTTCGCATACAGTGGGTGTAAGCCATGTTGCACGCGCAGGTCTTCGAGGTTTGATTGGCGAGCCTAGCATACTCAGAGGTATGGCCTCGGAACACGGGAAGATCGAAAGATCGAGCACGAGTCATAGAGTTGTTATGATCGACATTTTATGTCCACCTTTGAAGCTGTGCTGCCGGCCGTGATGATCGGGGGTAGTATGGTGGATGAGGGTCATGTAATCGCCATTATTATTTCAGGGATAATAATCTTGGTGAGGTGTGTTTTTGATAATAAGATTATAGGACTAAAACTCACCTACATATTATAAACTTAACCTTACCTCTTTTGCGATCACATCTGTAGACCACGCAACTATACTTCGGTTACTTCCTCAAGAGCCCGGATGCTACATTATAAGCCGACGGATCCAACTTCATCAGGTGGTACAGGGGTTTTAGAAATATTCTCGAACACAACAACATTCTATATGTTCTCGATGAACCGGTAGGAGAAGGACCAGGAGATTCTGCTAGCGAGGAGGAGGAAGATGATTTCCGTAGGCGTCGAGACATATTCATTGAAGTGGAGATCACCATGACCGTATGCCTGGCACCCGAGTTGAAAGAGATGTTTCGACGCAAGGAGCCAAGCGTCATGATGGATGCGATAAAGACGCACTTCGGGGATGAATTAAAGCGTGAGCAGTTCAGGCAGCTTAGAATGTTCCAGACCATTCACATGGAGGAGCATACCTGTCTGAAGACACATTTGAAGAGATTGTATGACATCTACTTCCAGCTGACGATGGTCTTCGATTACTGGATGGCGGATTCTTGCGCCATTCGGACTGTCCTGATATCTCTACCTCCTAGCTATGAGAAGCATGTACGTAAGTACATTTTGAAAGCCGACGATATGAACTTCTACGTATTCATACGTGAGTTCCAGTCTCTGAAGGTTGATTCCATCGAAGGAGAGATCTTCGATGCTACAGGTATATATTTGATATATGCAGAATTATGAATTCGCCCATGGAATATGATGAAATTTTGATAATTGCTCTGTTTGTGAAACAGGTCCTGATTATCACGTATATGCGGCGCAGTTTGATGTGACCAGGCGCTGAAGCTGGTAGTCAAGGAGTTGATGGCCTTTTGGTGTTCACGTCCTCAAGTTATCATAGTTATCATTAATAGTTTTGATACGATCTTTTGTAATAGTGAGCGAGTGTGTGTGTCTTGATTGTTGCAAGACAAAGTTATTCATGTAATAAGACAAGATCAGTTGTTTTATGTTATGGAACAAGTCAGTTGTTTTATCTTATGAATAAAGTTTCCACATCTCAGTTACATTAATTGTATGATAAGTATTCATAATTGTAGATACGATAAAATATCTTGTCCCATGAACAAAGGTTCTATTGATAGAATAAACACCGTCGAGTTTAGTCATAAAAGCAATGAAAGAAGTAATGGATGTCTTTGGTCCATTTAAGTATTTCGAGTGCCGAGTTGATTAAGTTTGAAATCAAGTATTGAAGTTGCAATACTAACGGAAATTAATTGAGTATCATTTTTAAATGATTAATTAATGGTGTTTATTGTTTGATCCGAATTCCTCCATGATTTTGGCAAGTAGGAGTATTTGCCCGATAAATTGTGGAGTCTGAGATTAATTTGATAATAGATCAAATGGGGTTTATCAGAAGAAAGATTAGTGAACATTGTATTCACAAAATTCGATCAAAGGACAGTATTTTTGAATTATGTTTTCAACACAAGAGACTTGTGGAAATTTGCTTCACAAAATTATAATGTCGCATATAGTGATATGTGGGGAATTATAATCATGCTCTATTTTAAAGTGTGGCCTGTCAGAATCAGTCTTAGAATCTCCTAATACGTTCGAAACATTATAGTCGATGTCCACTTTAGGAAATAGATATTTTTCTCAACGAGAATTCGTAGGATCGACAGTAGTGTCGACATGTATATGATTATGCGATAATTCGGAATATACATGAGTGGTTCTTTGTAGATTGCTCGCATTAAATGAGAGTGTGTTCCAAAACCAAATAGAAACAAAGTTCAGTTTGTTGTCTATGTAGTTCCGAGAAAAGATGACTTTTCGAATTATGGTTTATGGATTGAAATTAGAAGTTTGGAATAAAGTGTCAGACTTATGTTGGAAGATGTTCCAAAGAGTATATGTCTGCTAATGAAAATTTGGTGATTAAGAGTGAGGGAGACTAGAAAATAGTTTTCTGCTTGGAATCCTCTTCATAAAGATCACAATATTTTCATGAAAGAAACTTCTGAATAAAGTGCTGATACATTTAATATTGCTGTCGGGTCACATCACTGTATTAAGTATTTCAGATCTTGTTGACAGATCAAGGTGCACCTTATGACTACAAAGAAAGTTGAGAAAGTATCGGAATACGAACAAAGGCTCTTCAGCCTGGAAATCCAAGTTACATTTAAAAGGATTAAGGGAGTAATTGTTGCTGCAATTCTTATTAGAGGAATAAGATTGTTTAATCGTCATATAAGGTGTTATATGATAAATGTGACTATAAGAAAGACGCATAGCATGTCTTGTCAAGAAATGTGTCTTGCACAAGATCAAATTTGTTGACTACATTTATGTAGACATGCTTGAAGTCTGAGGGATTTGTATTAATGTAATACTGTAGTTTGTATTAAATTCGAATTGATAGTAGATCAATGATTTTGGTTTAACCAAGATGTCGATTTAAGTGGGAGTCATAGTTAGTTCACTCAGGAGAAATATGTGAAGAACATATTTTTGAGTGGGAGCTTAGGAACTCAAATATGTGGATAACATGTTTTTGAGTGGGAGCTCGTGTTATCAAATATGTGGAGACATAATTTGAGTGGGAGTCGAATTCACCTTGTGTAGTTAACACATTGTGAAACTGTACCAATAGAATAGGATGAAGTTGTGAAACTATTTGAAGGTCAGTGTCTATTTTGAAATAGAACGGGATTTTTAAAATAGTTATTCGAGTTGTTTTGGATTAGATCTGAGGAGTCAGATTAGAATCAAAAGGATGGTCCTTTGAAATCCAATTGATCATTAAGAGTAATGATGTATGAAAGTAATGGTTGTATGACATGTGGGTCTATTATGTAATATTAGACATCATACAGAAACCATATTATCTGCTCGATGAAATATAACCGATGTTCTTGGAATAAGAGCAGTTATGAAAGTAAATTTGGAATTTACTGGAAGTAGAAGTGCGTTAGTTGAGGGATTGACATTTGAATGTCAAGTTTTCTACATTGCTGCGAAAGTATGTAGATATCGCGAGTTTGTAATTGTTACAAGGGGCTCTGCATGGCTGAGTGTGTTTTTCAGGGCAGTTATCTGGTTAGTATAATCAGAGTAAGCGCTGGGAAGCAGAAGTCTCACTTAGTTACGGTATTTGCATATATGTTGTTAAACAACATGGTGATATCAAGCAAGTTAATATCCGTGAATCGCAAAAGCATGCACAATCATGGATTGTGCAGTAACACTTTTCCACAAGCAAGCATTATCAAATGATTCTTATTTGATAAGGGATTCTGATGAAGTAAAATGCAGCTGGTTTATTTGTACACTAGTGCAAGTGGGAGACTGAAGGAGATATGCCCTAGAGGCAAATAAATAAGTAGTATTTATTGCAGTATCTCATAAGTTTATAATAGGTTTATGTATTATGCTATAACTGTATTAATCGGAATTATTAATACACGTGTGATACATCGACAACCAGGTCCCTAGCAAGCCTCTATATGAGCTAGTCCATTGGGCAACAGTTGATCGAGATTCCCGATCAAGGACAATGACGTCGGTTGACAATGGGGTCATCTTGTTAATAGAATAAGGTGATGGACATACGCAAAGTATTGCAATAAGATCGTATTACGATGTTTGTCATTTGCAATAGATGTTAGTATGATAGCTTATTCCTTAGACCGTGAGACCGTACTTATTGTTGCTTCGTAGGAGTGCTTTGAGAGCATCAAACGTTGTGTCTTATATAGCATGACAATAACGGTGTCCATCTTGGGTATTCCGAAAGAGCATCGAGACGTAAGGATCAAGAGCGGGATTTGTTCATTCTTGTAATGGAAAGATACTCTGGGCCCACTCGGTGATATTGCATCTATATAGCTGCGCAGCTTATGACTAGGTCATGGAGATGTAATATCGCAGACGAGTTAATAACCTTCGTCGGTAACGAGATACAACAAAGGCATCGGTGTGTCTACGATCATATCTCGGACAAGGTAGTATCGCAGAGACAAAGGGAATGAATATCATACTTATGGTTCAACGACGATATTCGTGGAATGCACAAGGGTCGTCATATATTTCCAGGTATCCCTGACGATCATTGGTGAGCGGAGTGTCTCGACCATGTCTGGAGTGTTCCCGAACCGTAGCGTAACAAACTTAAGGTCTTAGCGACGCTATGAGATAGGTTCTGGAATTTTATAGGTTTTTATTGGAGAGAAAGAAATGATCCGGAAAGAGTTCCGGTGGTCCGGAAGGAGTTCCGGGGAGCTGTGGAAGGGTTCCGAGAATGTCCGAAAGTTGTTCGGGTGGTTCCGAAATAGTTTCGGAGTCATGGGATATTAAATTATATATAAATATATTAATTATATATAAATAGACGAAGAGGTAGCGTCCCGACAACGATCACATCAACCTTGAATCCATTGCCGACGCGCATCGTTACCTCATCCTTTGCTAGTTGTCGTCTATTCCGTAGTTCCTGTTTCGAGTTACCTATGTTAGCAACCGAACCAGTATCAAATACCTAGGCGCTACTGTGAGTACTAGTAAGGTACACATCAATAACATGTATATGACATATACCTTTGTTCACTTTGCCGGCCTTCTTATCCGCCAAATATTTGGGGCAATTACGCTTCCAGTGCCCAGTGCCCTTGCAGTAAAAGCACTCAGTGTCACGCTTAGGGCCAGCCTTGGTCTTTTTCTCAGGTGCGGCAACAGTTTTGCCGCCCTTCTTGAAATTACCTTTTGGCTTGCGTTTCTTGCCTTTCTTGAAACTAGTGGTTTTATTGATCATCAACACTTGATGCTCCTTTTTTATCTCCACTTCAGCAGTTTTGAGCATTGACAGAAGCTCGGGGAGAGTCTTCTTCATGCCTTGCATATTGTAGTTCATCACAAAGTTCTTGTAACTTGGTGGGAGTGATTGAAGAACACGATGAATTCCTAGCTCATTGGGGATCGATATACGTAGGGCTATGAGCTTATCGGCGTACCCAGACATTTTGAGTACGTGCTCGCTAACGGAGTTGTTCTCTTCCATCATGCAGCTAAAGGACTTTTCTGAAGCATCATAACTCTCTACGGCAGCATGGGTATCGAAAATCATTTTCAATTCTCCCATTGTATCAAAAGCAGTGATGTTCTCGAAACGTTTTCGCAGATCCGGCTCTAAACCATACAGAATGCCGCAGTGAACTACATTGTGGTCCTCCTTCTGAGTCAGGAAAACATTTTTCACATCATCTGAGTCCAGGCCGCTTCATCCTACTATGCCACTAAGATACAAAATATACAAAAGAAGCAATAACATGATCATCAACGCCCACATACACATATGTGTTCTACCACTGATGGGTTCTGATACCACTGATGGGTTCGTAGCATAGAAAACAAATTTTTTTCCTACGGTGTGAACAAACCAACAAGCCAAGATCTAGTCTAGGAGATGCTCGTAACGAGTGGAACAAATTCCAAAAGAACTAACCCTCGAAGACCGTAAGCGTTTCGAGAATAATTCTCGTGGATGATGTAGTCGTTCACTCGCCGATCTCAAGATCGTGAAGATGTGCGCTGCAACGGGCAGCGCCTCCGTACTCGGTCACACGTACGGCTTGATGACGACCTCCGTTCCCTCGATTCAGTGGGGCAGCAGAAGTAGTACACCAGAAACTCTAGCAACACGACGACATGCTGTGGTGGAGAAACTAATCGGCCATGGCTTCGCCAAGCAGATGGCTGGAAGGTGGAGCAACGGGAGGAGGGAGAGAGAGGCAAGTGTGTGGGGAGAGGGAGCTTACACCCCTCTTTATATAGGAGGGGGAGGGAGCCACGAATTTGGAGTGCGCCCACCTCTCCCCTCATCATGTGAGTGGAGTCTCCACTCAACCCACTCATTCTCTCATCAATTCCCACTCAAAATTTCAAGGGGTTTTCTTTATTAAATAAAACAATTTCATTTCTTTTTAATATTTGTTAATTCTATTAACCAACATTAACACTTACCCCATGGTTCATTTGTTAATTCTATTAACAACCATTGACAATTAACTCCTTGAACTATTTCAATATTACCCGAAACAATTTTGGTGCTATCCAAACTTTTCTCTGAAATTCTGTGTGTACCGAAAAGCGTCGACAAACCTTAAGTGGGTCACCATACGGTTCGTGAATAATGTAAACATGATCGAGACACCTCTCTGATCAATAGTCAACAACGGGATCTGAAGATCCGTAATGACTCCTACATATTCGACGATGAATCTTGTGATCGTGTGAACCAAAAACGTCATAACCAATTCCTTTCGTCCGAGATCCGATCATTGGTATCATCTATACCTTGTTCGATCTCGTTCCCGACAAGTACTCTTTACTCGTTCTGTGATATGATATCCTTGTGACCTAGTCACGTGCTTGCGAGCGGTGTCGATGTGATACCACCGAGAGGGCCCAGAGTATATCTCTCCGTCATCTAGATGGACAAATCCCACTTCTTGATCCATGAGCCTCAACTAATACATTCGGGATACCCAATGCCACCTTTATAGTGAAGAGATATGCCCTAGAGGCAAATAAATAAGTAGTATTTATTGCAGTATCTCATAAGTTTATAATAGGTTTATGTATTATGCTATAACTGTATTAATCGGAATTATTAATACACGTGTGATACATAGACAACCAGGTCCCTAGCAAGCCTCTATATGAGCTAGTCCATTGGGCAACAGTTGATCGAGATTCCCGATCAAGGACAATGACGTCGGTTGACAATGGGGTCATCTTGTTAATAGAATAAGGTGATGGACATACGCAAAGTATTGCAATAAGATCGTATTACGATGTTTGTCATTTGCAATAGATGTTAGTATGCTAGCTTATTCCTTAAACCGTGAGACCGTACTTATTGTTGCTTCGTAGGAGTGCTTTGAGAGCATCAAACGTTGTGTCTTATATAGCATGACAATAACGGTGTCCATCTTGGGTATTCCGAAAGAGCATCGAGACGTAAGGATCAAGAGCGGGATTTGTTCATTCTTGTAATGGAAAGATACTCTGGGCCCACTCGGTGATATTGCATCTATATAGCTGCGCAGCTTATGACTAGGTCATGGAGATGTAATATCGCAGACGAGTTAATAACCTTCGTCGGTAACGAGATACAGCAAAGGCATCGGTGTGTCTACGATCATATCTCGGACAAGGTAGTATCGCAGAGACAAAGGGAATGAATATCATACTTATGGTTCAACGACGATATTCGTGGAATGCACAGGGGTCGTCATATATTTCCAGGTATCCCTGACGATCATTGGTGAGCGGAGTGTCTCGACCATGTCTGGAGTGTTCCCGAACCGTAGCGTAACAAACTTTAGGTCTTAGCGACGCTATGAGATAGGTTCTGGAATTTTATAGGTTTTTATTGGAGAGAAAGAAATGATCCGGAAAGAGTTCCGGTGGTCCGGAAGGAGTTCCGGGGAGCTGTGGAAGGGTTCCGAGAATGTCCGAAAGTTGTTCGGGTGGTTCCGAAATAGTTTCGGAGTCATGGGATATTGAATTATATATAAATATATTAATTATGAATTAATGGGTTTTTTATATTAATTTAATATTAATTAAATAAAGGAAAAATGGGGCTCCCACCTAAATGGGCCCAAAGAGGGCCCATGAGGGGGTGGCGCACCAAGCAAGGGGGCCTTCCCCAATTCGGACTAGAAGAGGGAGAGGCCCAAGGGGGTTCGGCCGAACCCCCCTCCCCTCTCTTCCTTTAGTCCCACATGGGGGAGCCAAGGGGGTTGGCACACCCCTTCCCCCTTTATATAGCAAGGCATATTAATTGATTTAATTCATAGGAAATTCAGTTAATTCCCAATTTCTCTCTCGATCCCGTGGTTCCCAACTTGGAGCCGCGCCGAGCTGAGGAAGGGGGTCTCTCTCCACCTAAGCCATACCGTAGAGCGTCGTTGCTTTGCGGGATTCCAGATAAGATCTACTCCTGCGATTTCAGCTGGATCTGAATGACCGGGAGTTGTCGCTAGGCTCCGTATGTTTGCGAGTGCTCGGAGGCTACTCTATTGAGGAGCTTGGGCGACGTCGTCTCGCCCCCTACAGCCGCCGCGCCACCCCCTCTGCTGCCGGCGCACCAGCCCCGGTGCTGGCGCTCTGCCTTCTTCCGCCCGACGCCCGTCGACGCAGATCATCGTCGACACCCCGGCATCATCGACTCCGACATCGCGGCAAGTTCTCCGCGACCTCGAGGTCGGCTACGTACGACTTCATCGTCAACGCTTGTGCGGGAGCGTAATCCCCGCTATCGGTCTACATGGAGGTAATGTAACCCGTTCCGCCACCGTTATCACATGTACTAGATAGATAGATCCTGGCTAGTTAGGGTTTCGATCGCTAGAAAATTATTGTTTTCTGCACCGTAACCCCTTCATATAGTCACCCTGTTCGTGTGTGACGTTTGATGTCATCAAAGCATTCTTTCGGTGTTAGTGATTGACATGATCTCATGGTCTAAGGATTAGGGTTACTTTGTATGCTCAGTACAACAATATAAACTTAGTGAGTTGATCGTATTGCTATACTTAATTTGGGTGTATTCTTCATATCATTCTCCTAATGACGTGATCCCGGTATTTACAACATCCAATGTTCATGATCAAGAAACCTTGATCATCAGTTAATCAACGAGCTAGTTAAACGAGAGGCGTTACTAGGAACTCTAATTTGTTCATTAGTCACACATGTATTAATGTTTCCAATTAATACAATTCTAGCATGAGAAATAAACATTTATCATAAATATGGAATAAGATAATAACCACTTTATTATTGCCTCACGGGCATATTCCTTTCATGTCCAAGGAAGGCGGAAGGCCGAATCCCGTCAAGCCACCAAGCCTAAGACAGAAGGCGGCAACTAAGCCGGCTAGGTCTAGGACTCTATTTACTTGCCGGACAAGTACTTACCTTGTATCTTGGGGTCTGGCCGCCTATATAAGACGGCCACCAGGAAGCCTTTAGGGCACGCTTCAATACGCATCATACACATTGTAACCTGTTCACGGCTATTGCCTTATAGTGAATTATAGCAGCACGTAGGATCTCGCCACCGCTGCGGGATCCAAAGCTGGATAAACTCGCCGTGTTCAATCCCGTCCTCGACGACTCCAGCCTTCTTCCCCACAATCCATACGTAGGTTAGAGGACCCTAACTCCAGCCTTCTTCCCCAGGCGCAGTGTAAGCCGGGCAGCGCAGGACAAGCCAAACGCCAATAGAGGCGGAAAACAACTTTATCCAAAAGACGCAAGACATCGCCTACAAGATATAGCAAGAGGAAGGGAGCCGTTATACTCTGACCCAAAGTGCTTTGGCGATGCCTTTCGCAGAGAGCCATTCCCCAAGGACATGACATCAGTGTCTAAAAATTGTCCTAGGTATAACGGCCTCGTTAAGTCGGACTCATGGCTAGCCGACTATGCCATGGCCATAGAAATTGACGGCGGAAGCAATCACATTGCCGTCCGCTACCTACCTCAAATGTTAGAATGAAGAAGGTGTTCTCCCAGCACTTCCAAGGAACATACAAGCGTCCAAATACCTACACGGATTTGCAACGTTGTGTTCAGAAGCCGGACGAAACCATGACAGATTTTGTCAGCCGATGGATCTCTGAGAAGGCCAATTGTCATGGTGTTTCGGACGCTCAGGCTATCCATGCCTTCTACACGGGCCTACAGAAGAAGTCCTTACTCCGTCACCGGCTCGTCCGCGAGCAAGTCACGGACCTTGGCAAGATGCTCAACCTAGCCGCTCAGTACGCGGCAGCAGACGACGATGCACGTGACGATGATCCGGACGTCAGCACCGCGCCAAGGCGGAATAACAAGCTCAAGCAAGCAACAGAAGACAAAGTCGGGCCATCTAACGAGGTAGCCGTCGCATTCCAAGGGAACGCCGACAAAAAGAAGTGGAAGAACAAGATAGATAACCGTGACGCCGGCTCAGGCCCTAAGGCGACACACATCACTTACGAGCAGGCAAAACTTTTGCCATGCCCCATCCACGCCTCACTCAGCAAAGTCAACCACATGCTTAGCGAGTGCCGCTTCATGGACGACTCCAAAAAGGACCCCACCGTTGGCTGGAAGTCAAAAAAGTCAAAGGAGTACGACAAGAAGGACAGCAAGGACGACGAGGATGACGACGACATGTCAATCTCAAGCGATGATGACACTGCCACCAAGAAAAAGAAGCCGTATCCAAAGGTCAAAAAGTCACTCGTGTGCTTTGTCGGCACACCTTCGGCTAATGCGGACAAGGCGGAGATGCGCGAACTCAATGGGACAACGCGGGACGTCCCTCAGAATTTATTTGGTCTGAGGCGGCAATCACTTGGGACCGGTCTGACCACCCTGATCATGTCCCCCACCCAGGCAAATACGCCCTTGTCGTTGACCCCATTGTCGACAACTTCAGGCTCACAAAAGTACTCATGGATGGCGGCATCAACGTCAACATCATGTACTATGATACACTAAGCCGCATGAACTTGTCTGAGGATCAGCTTGATCATAGCAACCTCACTTTTCATGGCATAGTGCCCGGCAGACAAGCAAAGTCAATGGGGAGCATTAGGCTGAAGGTAACTTTTGGACCAGAAGAGAACTACCGCTTAGAGTTCCTCCGGCTCGAAGTTGTCCCCTTCAAAAGTGCCTATCATGCAATCTTTGGACGACCGGCTTTTGCCAAATTCATGGCAAGGACGTGCTATATATACAGCAAGCTTAAGATGCCGGGGGAACATGGAACCATCACGGTCTCCGGCAACTTCAAGAAAGCTAACGAGTGTGAGCGTGGCATGGCCGCCTTCACAGAAGCCGTCATCCAAAAGGAAGAACTCGCACTACTTAAGGCGGACCCAGACAACTCCATGCCCAAGCCAAAGGTGGATATCACGAAGACCTTCGAAGCTTCAGAAGACACCAAAAAGGCGGACCTCATCCCAAGCGATAAGTCTAAGCAAGTTGTCATCGGCTCCAACCTAGACAGCAAATAGGAAGGCGCGCTCATCTAGTTACTCCGTGAGAATCGTGACATCTTTGCATGGTCGCCATCCGACATGCCTTGTGTACCGAGGGAACTTGCCGAGCACTCCCTCAATGTTATCAAGGGATCTAAGCCGGTGAAGCAAGCGACAAGACGCTTTGGTGATGAGAGACGCAAGGCTATAGGAAAGGAGATAAATAGACCGAGGCCGCCAATTTCATAAAAGAAGTTATACACACCGATTGGGTGGCAAATCATGTACTTGTTCCAAAGAAGAATAAAGAGCCGAGGATGTGTATCGACTATACCGGTGGTAACAAGTGCTGCCCAAAGGATCCCTTTGCGCTGCCTAAAATTGACTAGGTCATAGACTCCACATCAGGATCCGAGCTGCTTTGTTTTTTGGACGCCTACTCCGGATACCACCAAATCAAGATGAGGGAGTCAGATCAGCTGAAAACATCTTTCACCACTCCATACGGGACTTTCTGCTACATCACGATGCCTTTTGGCATGAGAATGCAGGAGCAACATACCAACGCTGTATGTAAAATTGCCTGCATGAACAGATCGGCCGCAATGTTCACGTCTATGTTGACGACATTGCGGTGATGTCGAAAAAGAAAGCGGATCTTCTAGAGGATTTGGAAGAAACTTTTCAGAATCTCCGGAAATACCAGATGAAGCTCAATCCCGCCAAGTCTGTGTTCGGCGTTCCAGCCGGCAAACAACTTGGGTTTATCGTCTCTGAATGAGGAATCGAAGTTAACCCGGAGAAGATAAAGGCTATCCAAAACATATCCAGACCAACTTGTCTGAAGGACGTGCAACGCCTAGCCAGATCGGCGGCAGCCGTCAGTCGTTTCATAAGCCGCCTCGGAGAAAAGGCAATGCCTCTCTTCCGGCTATTGAAGAAATCTGACAACTTCGAGTGGACAGCAGAAGCAGATGCCGCCTTACTGCAACTAAAGGAGTCTCTCGTATCCGCTCCCATATTGGTAGCACCTCGATCACAGGAGCCAATGTTGCTCTACATTGCGGCAACTGGAACAATTGTCAGCGTTGTCTTGGCTGTGGAAAGAAAGGAAAGCGAAGCCACGACGTCTGAGCAACGTCCGGTCTACCTCAACAGTGAAGTCTTCTCCGCCTCCAAGAAGAGGTATCCACATTACCAAAAGCTGGCTTAAGGTGTATTCTTTGCCGCCAGACAGCTTAGGCATTATTTCCAGGAGCACACAGTGACAGTAGTCAGCAGGGCACCATTGGGAGACATAATCAATAACGCAGAGCCAACAGGCCGAGTTGCCAAATGGGGCATCGATCTTGCCGCCTTCGATATAGTCTACAAACCACGGACCGTCATTAAGACTCAGGCACTTGCAAACTTTGTTGCCAACTGGACAGAAGCCATGGAGGAAACAGTACTCCCCGAGTCAGAATATTGGGTCATGCACTTTGACGGATCAAAGATGCTCAAAGGCTCGGGGACTGGAGTTGTTTTGCGCACACCCAAAGGAGATAAGCTCAACTACGTTTTGCAGATTCATTTCACAGCAACCAATAACGTCGCAGAGTATGAAGCTTTGCTTCACGGGCTACATGTGGCAAATGACCTTGGCGTCAAGAAAATCCTCTGTTATGGCGACTCCGACTTAGTCGCACAACAAGTAAGCGGCACATGGGACGCGAATAGTGCAACAAAGGCGGCTTACAGGGCCAAAGTTGTTGAATTCGCCAAAAAATTCATGGGCTACAAAGTCCGGCATGTTCCAAGAGCTGAGAACGAGGCCGCAGACACCCTCGACAGACTCGGGTCAGAACGCAAAGAAGTGCCGAAGGACATTTTCCTGGAACATTTGCACAAGCCGTCCATCAAAGGCGTCGACTTGTTGGACCCCGATGCAGAAGAACCGGTAGAAGTGGCAAGTCTTGCCGTCTACTTGGTACAGCCGGATTGGACCGTTCCATATCTCGACCAGAAGTTGCCGGAGGACGATGAGGTGTTGAAAACGCAGGTCATAAGGCGAGCCAAAGCATTCACAATCATCAAAGGCGAGCTATACAAGAGAAGCACGTGTGATATCTATCAGCGGTGCATATTGCACGAAGAAGGCCGGGAAATTCTGAAGGACATACATATCGGCACTTGCGGGCATCACGCCTCCGCCAGGTCCATTGTGTCCAAAGCTTTCCGCCAAGGTTTCTACTGGCTAACCGCCAAAGAAGACGCTGAGCACATCGTGAAAACATGCAAAGGCTGCCAGTTGTATGCCCGCCAACCTCACTTACGGGCACAAGAACTCAGGACAATCCCAATCATTTGGCCGTTCGCGGTCTGGGGCTTAGACATGGTTGGTCCCTTCAAGAAGGTGCGTGGTGGGTATACCCACCTATTGGTCGCTGTCGACAAGTTCACTAAATGGGTCGAGGCCAAACCGATCAGCAAACTTGACGCACGAACAACCACCAATTTTCTTCGGGGAATTATCTCTCGGTTCGGAGTTCCACACAGCATTATCACTGATAATGGAAGCAACCTATCTCAAGGAGACATCGAAGAATACTGCAACGATCTAGGCATCCGGCTTGATTTGGCATCTGTGTCACACCCTCAATCAAATGGACAAGTAGAGCGTACAAACAGCTTAGTCCTCTCCGGACTTAAGCCCCGTCTCGAAGCTCCATTACATAGGGCAGCCGGCACTTGGGCAGAAGAGCTACAGTTCGTACTCTGGAGTTTGCGCACAACGCCAAACAGATCTACCGGCTACACTCCTTTCTTCTTAGTATATGGCGCAGAGGCGGTGCTATCCACCGACATGAAATATGATTCCCCAAGAGTTCAAGCCTACATCGAGCAAGACGTAGAGGGTGCAAGACATGATAGCCTAGACTTGTTAGATGAAGAAAGAGATGTCGCTCTACATCGCTCCGCCTTGTACTAGCAACAACTTCGCCGCTATCGTAGCCGGAGAGTGCGGAAGCGAGGCTTCAGAACAGGTGACCTGGTTCTCCGCCTAATTCAAGACAGAAAAGGCTTGCACAAGCTATCCCCCCCATGGGAAGGACCGTTTATAGTCACAAAGGCGCTGCTCAATGGTTCCTACTTCCTATCCGACATCCGCGACGTAGAAGAAAAGAAAAGGCGCAAGAAGGCGGCAGGAAGGAGAGGAACCAAGCGTAAAAGAGGCATTGATGACCCGTTCGAGCAAACAAGACGGCCTTGGAACTTTGAGCAGCTGCGTCCTTTCTATACTTAGCAATTTATAATTGAAATAAGTTATATATGATTATGAAATAAAAGTCTATGGTTCCTCATCTGTGTTGAGAAGCATGCCATCTTTTGTCTTTTCTTGCAATCATATATCCCCATGTATCTAAGTTACCTAGTTTCTAGCTCCATGCAAAGGTTCAAACTTGTAGATACTTGCAGCTTTCGAGCCAACCCAAAGCAAAAATCAACTTTTTTGCGCCACCTAATTCATTTACTTTTGATTACTTATATGTGGTTCGCCTAGTAGTATGTATTTGGCACCAACATGTTGGCTTTGGTTCCTGATTCTAAACTTATGGTACTAACCCTGGTTGTTTCAGCTAAAGTTCCCGGCTGAGGTTTTGCCAACATACAAACAGTCAAGCATATAAGTCAAAGTAAAATTAAGGCGGGCCAAATAAAACAAAGCAAAGCCTACTTAAGTAGCACAATAAAAAAAGTTAGCTGGCTTCCCGCCTAGTAGTACATCTCAAAAAAAATATTTACAAATATTACAAGTTAAGATATAATTGTTTCAGGGGCAGGAGAAGGCTAGCCGTCAACGAAAAACAAAGGGAACCGGCAACAGCGACTTTGGCTCGGGGGGGGGGGGGGGGGCGCCTATATTAAGCTTTGGGGCTGACAACCTCAGCCCCAGAGCTATCGCTCCCCTCCGCCTCGGCCGTGTCGGCAGCTCCAGCTTCTCCAGCAACCGACACAGGATGGCGCCGATAGAAGACCGTCGTGTCAACCATGTCGGCAACCCGTGTGGCGTAGCCGGCAACACTATTCAGTACAGCAGCCGGCTAGACCTCGCTGCCGTCTTCATAGGTAGAAGGCATGCCCTCGGTGACGACTTCTATCTCCGCCTCGGGGTAGTGCGCCATGAATAAGCCTAGCGCAGTCTTGGCACCACCCCGCGTCGCCGACTTCAGCGAGCTCTTGTGTAGCTTCGTGGCTTGCTCCAGCATGCTGGGCACATCGCTGAACTCGGTGGGCTCCTGGTTGTCAGAGCAGATGAAGAACTTGGCGGTAAACTACTTGGATGCCGCCAAAGTCTCGGTGATCAGCTCACCTAGACGTGCAAGGCGATCAAGGCGGGGGTTGACAACCTTGTCATCGCCTAAGCCGGAAACAACTGTATCAAGAAATAAAAACGTCATTTTGGCCCAGGCTAACAAACGGACGGCAAAGATGAAGAGTGAGGAAAAGCTTACCAAGGACCGAGTTATGGAAGGCGGACAACTCAATCATATGAGATGCCACCGCATCCTCCGCAGTCTTGGCGCGAGAAGTCTGCTTGGATATCTCTTCTGCAGCCGCCTTCTCCGCCTCCGCCATTTTTTTGCACAGGCTATCCAGCTCTCTAGTTAGCTGGCTAGACTCCTGCGCAAACTTCATCTGATGCGCCTCCATCTCCTTCTGGTACTCCTCCTTCGTCGCCAAGTTGGCGGCCGCCAGATCAGAGGCTTCATTCATAATAGATTGCATATCACTAGACGCCTTCAGTATATCCTGGGCGTGATCTAGCAGTTCTACAATATTGATATGCTAGCTAAATGATTGGTGGCAGCAAACACAAACATGGCAAAAGGGAAAAACTCAGTGATTTTACCTTCATCTTTCTTGCGGGCCGCTTCCAAGTCGGCAACCCGCGCATCCTTGGCATCACAATCTTTTTTCAGATCGCGATACCGCTTGTTTATCTCCGACCTGGACGAGATGAGCTCAACATAGGCGGACATGATGCCCTGCAGACACAGACAAAATCATACAACATATTGTCAAAAAACCACTAAGCCGACAACCAAACTCATTGATTTGCCATCTAAGTGCTCGGGCGCAAAGACTATGTATATGCTACCAAGTTCCAAAGAGACAACTTACAACAATGTCACCCTCCAGGTCGGCAAACTTCTGGGCGGCGAAGTCGGCAAAAGAAAGGGTGGACTCCTTGTCCTCCTTAAAGGACTCCCAGGGGTCCCTAACCCTGCCGCGTCCAGAAGCCGGGGCTGCCCTTCGCGGCCCACTAGCAACCTCCACGAGCAACTCCTCCTTGGCGGCGCGAGATCGGACGGCTTCATTGGCCGTAGCCTCTGCCAAAGGAAAAGAAGCACTGGCCGCACGACCAGCAGAGGAGGTCCTTGGCGACGGACTAGAAGCCGGAACCTGGGGCTGGCGCAGACGGCGGGCGTCGCTCATGAAGCCGCCGGCCTGGGGCTGAGGAGTTGGCGACATGGTTGCCGGAGAGGTGCCAAGGGGCCGCTTCCCCCTAGACAAATGGGACTTGGCCGGCAACTTGGAAGTTGCCACCCGTTCCCTGTCGACAAAGTAAAGTTAGCCAGATGAACACCAACAATGAAGAATGCCGACAAATGACTAAGGCGGAAATGAGTACCTTCGGGGGATGTTAATCCCCGCGTTCTCGTCGAGGACGACGAGCACCGGCTCGGTGGCCGTTGCAGTCCGTTTCTTCCTCTCGGCGTTAGACGTAGAGGAAGCAGCGCCGTACGCCTTGTGCTTCTTGGTTTTCCCGGCTCCCAGCTCGTAAAAGTCGGGAGCCAGGTCGTTCTCCCCCAGATCAAAGAGTTGTTAACCAAAAAAGAGTAAGTGTTAAGGAGGACTCGAGTAAGCCGGCAAAGCCGCCAAAAAAGGGCAAAAAGAGAAATGTCTACCTCGAGGGGAGGGTTGTCGTGGGTGTGCATGGGCACGCCCTCCACCACCTTCACCAGCCCTGATTTGACAAGGCTGCGAAGTCGGGCCGCCAATTCGGCAGCTGGTAACCCCTCTTCGCTTACGCGAAGAGAAGCTGTGACAGTAGGCGAATACTGACACATCTTATGGGGCTATACCGCAAGGGCAGTATTTGCCGGCTAAGCTAGTAGATGACGGTGTCCACCCCGTCCAGCAAGGGGGGGCATCTTCTGGTAGAGGAACTCGATACGCTTTTGGATAAGGCGGAGCTCCTCCGTCAACTTGGGGACCGCCTCGTCCCAGCATGGCTTGGGCATAGGCGGCACGTTGACAAAGTCCGAGACAGCAAATTGGCGCCCCGGTGCTGCCATGTCTTGGCAGTAGAAGAAGGTGGAGGTCCAGCCCTTGACGGACTCGATGTATGGTATCTTGGGATACCATTGGCGTCCTTGGCGGCAGTTGAAAGTGATACTGCCGTAGGTTGCCAGCCCTCCGTCCAGCACGGTCTGGCTCCGGCAACGAAAGCAGTATTTGAAGAAATCTATACTAGGCCTAATACCTAGATAGCCCTCAAATAGAGCTGTGAAGCCGGCTAAGACTAAGATGCTATTGGGCGCTATGTTGTGGGGCTGGAGCCCATAATGATCCAACACCTCGCTATAAAAGGCGGAAGGCGGCAAGGCCATTCCTCTAACTAAGTGGGAGGTGAGGATTACCCGCTCGCCGGCTTTCGGAGCCGGGACGACGTCCCCTAAGGCGGGCCGCCAGCTGCAGTCTTCCCGGGTCGGTAGGTAGCCGGCCGCCTCCAGGTCCTTGAGGGTGTCTTCGTCCACCACGGAGGGGAGCTAGGATCGCGACCCGAGGTCGGCTGGCTCCTCCTCTTCATCGGCAGGCGCGCCGCCGGCCACCGCCGGCGCGGTAGAAGACGAGGGCGCCGAGGCCGCCGCCGCACGGGCATGCGCGGCCAGAGTAGAGGACGGAGCGGTGGTGGGAATGCCCGCGTGCGCCGCCACGGGCGCGACATCGCGCCGCCCATCGTCGTGGCCGCTGCAGTCTCTGTCAAGAGCTCGCTGGACGCCGCTGATGTGGTGGCTAGATGTTCGGTGGCCATCGCCGCGCACGTAGGTCGCCGGGGAAGCAACGCTCGCGGGAGTTCTCTCGGTGGTGGCAAGAAAGCTCGGGAGAGCGAGAGCGCGGGAGAGCAAAGGGCAGAGAGGTGAAGTGCGAAGGAAGAGAATGGACCCCTCGGCTCCCTATTTATAGGCCCAGGCGTTGCTCTCTGTGCAACGGCTCGAATAGCCGGACACGTGTGGACCATCCGGCGCCGCGGAACAGTGCACGTTCGCACGATCACCACAACTCCTCTTTTCCCGCAATTTGCAATCATGACCTGATTTTCGTTCTGTTTGGTTTCAAACTGTCGTGAGCCAACTGGCGTCATCCGTCAAACATGAGTTAGACTTGCCGCTAAGGATCAGGTTTTATCGTGAAGCTATCCGGCAAGTTTTACTAGGCCGTCTTTCACATGTCGAATAAAGGTGGCCGTGTGCCAACGTTGAGGTACACGTTCCCCATTATTTTCAGAATGGTTCAAGCGCTGCAGCCGCCAACATTGAAGAATGAAGAATAAAAAAGAAGTTAGTGCCTGGAGAACTTCAACCTTTCTGGAGGCTAATGTTGGGGATATACCAAGTGGGGGTATCTCTGACATGGATCAATCTGGCTAGTCCAGGGTGGCCCAAGGGTGGTAAAGCTGAAGCCTGTTGGGCGGCCCAGATAGCTGACGTACAAGGAAGTAGGCAGACGGTCCAAGGAAGGTGGAAGGCCGAAGCCCATCAAGCCACCAAGCCCAAGACGGAAGGCGACAACTAAGCCGGCTAGGTCTAGGACTCTGTTTACTTGCCGGACAAGTACTTAACTTGTATCCTAGAGTCTGGCCGCCTATATAAGCCGCCCACCAGGAAGCCTTTAGGGCACGGTTCAATACGCATCATACACATTGTAACCTGTTCACGGCTATTGCCTTATAGTGAATTATAGCAGCACGTAGGATCTTGCCACCGTTGCGGGATCCGAAGCTGGGTAAACTCGCCGTGTTCAATCCCGTCCTCGACGACTCCAGCCTTCTTCCCCACAATCCATACTTAGGCTAGAGGACCCCCGTCTCCTATCAATTATGCCGATACTCCGACAGTCGCATCCCCCTGCTGACACGTGTCCAATTCGGTCTCCCAATCCCGCTTTTGCTCCCATGAAGTAAAAACGGTTCGTTTGTTATAAGAATTTTGTGTTACTGAAGCATTTTTTTAGTTTCACCCAAACCCCGCAATTGCTTTCGGGAAGCAAAAACGATTCGTTTAAAAATAAAAAATTGTGCTATCATAGCAATTTTCATCCATTTGCCCCCGTTGCTTCGCTGTAGTAAAAAAATGCTTCATTCGTAATAAAAATTTGTTCAACTGAAGCAAAAAAATCTCACCTGAAATCTGACAATTGGATGGTGGTGCAAAAATGATTTGTTTGTAGCAAAATAAATTATACTACTAGAGCATCATCGTAGCAACTTTTTCTCCAGTAGAACGATGGTAGCAAAAAAGTTCATCCCATGTAGCAAAAACAACAGAATGATGGTGCAAAAAAATTTCATCCTCTACGAGGATGGTAGCAAAATCGTAAATCAATGGTAGCATAACTTCATCTATATAGCAGAAAACTACAAAAGGATGATAGCAAATTGCTACCGCTATTCTACTTATTTGCATCAAGAAAGGGAAAAATTTGCTTCGAACATCCCAAACATTTGCACCACATCATGAGCAAAAATGAATTAGAAACTTGCGACATTATGCTACAAAGCTTTCAAAATTTTGCATCACAGAAAAAAGAAAAAAAACACTGCACGAAGCAATGCAAAACCACCTTCAGTAGCATTGTTGACCTTCCTTGGCAGCACCCATGACCTCCATCCCGCTGCTCTGGCCACCACCGCAACAGCACCACCACCTATTCCACAGCAAGCAGCATGACGTCTAGGCTGACGCTGCCACCGTCGTCGTCCTCCTGGTGGCCGAGCAGGCCGACGAGGAGCGGCACGAAGGCGTCGACGTGGAAGGTGGCGAGGTAGTCCTCTGCGTTAATGGATAGCATCTCACAGAGCTGCATCAGGCAGGAGAGCTAGAGGGAGGAGTCCTGTAGGCCGGCCAGGATCCGCTTGAGCTGGGCGGAGGTGCCGGAGGAGGATGCGGCGGCCGTGGCGACGGAGCCCGGGAGGAGGTCGTCGAGGCCGGCGGAGCAGACCCTAGAGGGCAGTGCTGGCGGAGGTGAAGGAGGGCGGGAAGGGTGCCCGGAGGGCGTCGTCTTCGTCGTCGGAGGTGTCGTGGTGGTGGGGGATTGCGGGGGCGGGGGTGGAGGCCAGGTTCGTGGGTTCCTTGCCCTTGTCGGCGGCGCAGGCACGACGGCGGGAGGGCGGGGACGGGTCCATGGCGCCGGCGGCGGAGTTGGTGAGCGGAGGGTGCAGGGAGCAAGGTTCGGGGCGGAGCGAGCGTGCGCTTGGAGGCCGGCGAGGAGGAGGAGGAGGCGGCGGCACGCTTGCGGCTGCGTCCTGTTTCTCTGTGGTGGAGAAGTGATAAGGTGGGAGGAGATAAGAGGTGAGGCCCACAGGACACGCGTCAAGCGCAGGAGGCGGAGGACGGGAGCGCTGGAACCGCCGGCTGTTAATCAGCATTTTCCATTCGTATGCGCTCTTGGATCCACCGATCGGAGCGTCTATATTTCTCTCCGGGTACCGTAAAAGAGCTCAAACCCGGAGATGTAATTTTCTCTACTTTGCTCTATGGATAAACAAGGTGATCATCTTTTAACTACCTTTTCTAGTTCTGAATTGAAGGTCTCTCTCCCTTGGAATCTTCCCGTTGCTATCAATCCAGTTAACTTCCATACTAATATCTTTATGTAGCCTCTATTTTTTTAAAACTTATGTAGCCTCTAATTAGCAAAGCTTATTTCATCAAAAGGTGAAATGCCCATGTTTGTCCTAGATATAATAAAAGTCCAGCACTCCTGAGCAAAAGAACAATCCCCAAAAGGACAAATCGGAGTTCATGTAGTATCTTCATTGCAAAGGATACAGTTATATTTAGGCATATGGAATTGTTCCTTTGCAGCAGGTTTCTAGCATTGACTCTGTCATGGAGCAGGAGCTGAAGGAAAACTTTGTGTTTGATCTGAGACATGCACTTTCCTGTAGAAGCTTGAATTAATGATGCACCTCACTTTTGCCAATAAGAAAGTTGCATGTGTTTGATGAATACAACTTCAAACACTGACTTGTTATAGAAAGTGTTGTTTTCTAAAGATGAAGCACCCAAACAAGCCATGTTCTTTAGTTTGTTGACCCTTACGTTACACATTTAAGAATATGATAATCGACATGCTTACCAGAAAGTTTGGCGGTGGCATTTTACCTGGAAATCAGTCTGGAGTTTCCCTATTACATTAAACTAGGGATCGTGTTGTATGCTTAGAGAGGCGCCCCTCGACGCTTCCCTCGTGACAGGGGAGTATCTCCGGCATATCTTGGACACAACTCGAAATAAAGTGATCAAATGAAGTGTAAGGTGGTAGCCTTGATTTCCATGTCAGCAGACCGTCCTCTACTTTTCTCCCGACCCCAGGATCTATTAACAGTTCATGAAATGTAACCTTTGATACTTTCCTCTGCACGCGAGCATCAGTTCCGCTACTCCAGACGAGGTGAAGGGGGGCAGTGGGTTGCAAAAGCAAGTCTTTCACGGCTATTCCATGACCTCTTTCCAGAAGTAACTTGGGGTGCTCACCAAACATGGAGAAGTTTGTCTCAACTACTCTTATAAGCCGCCTCAGTATGCAAAGCCAGAAATGAACACCCAGGTTTCTTCTTATTACATCTGCAAGCAAATTTGCAGTGACAAGCGACCAATCAGATTGTAAATCCCTGGCAAACTCATCTGCTATCCGTACTAGCCGTGGGTATGCCAGCTGGTTCGCACTTCCAAATACGAGTGCCTTGAAGAGGTAGCTGAATTAGGGCATTGAGGAAAATTGGCTGCACTGTTCCCAGTTTCTCTGTATTTTTATGCCGGCTCAAGATTACCACTTTGCTTCCATTATCCAAGCTTGCCAGAGAAGAATAAAACTTGGACCAATCCTTCTCGTCCATATCTGAAACAAACTCAACAATTAGCAATGTCTTCTCTGACATTACACTTGCATCGTCTGTTCTGCTTGACAGTTAAGCTTCGCGCAGATGCACAATCGTAGAGAAGCGCGATCTAACCCTCTCATCATTGCAGACATGCCCCACTAGAGTTTTCTTCCCGACTCCAAGAGCACCAATTATGGGAAGTACAGCCGGTGCAGAATGATGAGCGTGTGATAACAAGAACTTGGACAACACTTGCTTTTTAGCATGGCGGGCGAACATGAAGTTGTCAGTGTATATATAGGCATCGTATGGTCTACGGACCATGCGATCACATCCACCCAGAATCAAAACAAACTCCCTCATATTACCAACAATACTTTCTAAGCTTTCAATTGCACCCTGTAACTCGAGAAGGTACCTGGTCTTGTTCTTTGTGGCCCTGGCATGAGGTGTGCGGGGTCGTTTGGGACGAAGACGAACCGAGTTGCCAACCTCCACCTCCATGGGAATCTCCTCGAGGGACCTGTATCTGGCGGCCCCTACTGCCCAGTAGCCTCGGTACATGGCTGCTGCGAGCATCTGCAACTGTGCGAGCATCCAGGAATTTGTGATGTATCGTCCATCCGCCTCCTCGACGACCGTGCGAGCACTCAGGAGCAGCTGTTGCAGCCTCTCTAGCTGCTTCGCTTCATGGTGTCCCTGGCTTGAGTGGTACATGTTGCCCAGTAAAGAAATGAGTCGGCTCACAAGTTCACCTGCTACTGTAGATATGGCAGGCTCCATCCTGATCTCCTCCAGTGGAAGAGTGACAAAATTACGGTGTCAATGAGAGTTTGGAAGAGTGACGAAATTAGGGTGTCGAGGAGAGTTTGGAAGAGACGGTATTGGCAAGAAATTGTCAATACACGATGTTTCAATCAAATTGACTGCTGCAATCTATCTATTATATACTAAAAGTAAAATGAGTTAGTTTTTAGAGACACCACATTTAGCCACATCATCTTAATTAATGTTAACAGTCCGATCTAAAAGTTGTGGCTGCCATATAACTAGAGCTGTATGTTATGTTGTGACTTCACACGTTAATCTAAGTCCTATAGATAAGATCAAGGGATCGAATAGCAGACCACGTTGTACTATATATTAAGGGAGGAGAGAATGGCGCCCTGGGAGCGATCGGGGTACTGTTCATTGTGAACAGTACCAGGCGCTTTTCAATTTTCCCCCGCCAAGGACCCAGATGTAATTCCAAACAAAGTCGACGACGTTTTTACAAAATCGTCTCCACAGACATCCCCGAGCCTCCTCTCTCTCCCGCGACCTCCGCCCTAACCCTAGAACTAAAATCGACCTCATTTCCCCCCCGAGTCGGCCTCCTCCGACCTGCCCCCGCCGCCGCTGTCCATCCCGCTCCCGCCGCCGTCCCGCCCCAGCCACGGCCCTCCTCCTCTCTCTCTCTCTCCCCGTCGCCCCCCTCCTCCAGTCCCCGACACGGAACCTGACTCACCGCCGCCACCGTTTCACGGTGCTCGCGAGGGCACGGAGCCCGTCGAGGAGACCGCCTGATCGCCAGCGGCCGCGCCACCACATGTCCACACGCCGAGCTCGCGCCTGGCCGAGCCCTTGCCCACGCCGCCGGGCCCTGCGCTGGACGAGGAGAGGGCCTTGCGCCCCTTTTCTTCCCATCTTTGCCACCATCCGTCCTCTTCCTCTCGCGATTTCTACATGTCGCCGAGCGACGCCGCTGCAGTTTTCTCCACGGTACGTGCACGGCCGCTGAGATGGACAAGGAGGTTTCCCAATTCTCCACGTTCCATGCTCTGATCGATAAGGTTTCTATTTGCCTCATGCGAACAACCTAACAGTCGATGCCATGTGATAGCTCTTGAGTTTATTTGGATTACGCTTCATCAATTAATTATTGTTTACGCCCTTTTCAACCAGCTGTTCAGATTTCTACCAGCTGTTTTATTATAATTTAACGGTACGCAGGTTGTAAATTCCTTCCGGTATCAAGTCTCTGCAGCAGACCAACTAAACAAATAAATCACCCTCAGTTACAGTCGATGGGTGCAGTACTGTAAGGTACTCTGGAATATTGCATACCATGAGATTGCAGGGCAAGAATTGACGATATCAAATCTGGCCACCCAGGTTCATTAGCTGACTCAAATACGCAAATCCTCTCACAATTCTGCCACCGTTTTTTAGCATTACCTGCCAATCTGTTGTCTTCTGATTCAAGCAGTCAGCTTGATGCATCTGGGCAAACACAACACGCAAGCACACAAATCGATTTGCTAGCCAGATTTGTGTCGTTCCTGGTCAGTCCCCTGCTCCTGGTTGATTTCTTTTCTTAATCTCAGTTGATCAACTACTGGGTACATTATATTATACAATTTCTACTGCTATCTTTGGTTTGCTGAATTTTAGTGGGGCGTAGAACAGTATTATAGAAGTGCTACTGGTATCTTTGGTTTCCTGAATTTTAGTGTGCTGTAGAGCTGAATTTTGGTGCTGCTGGTAGGTGTTAATTTGCACTGATCTGTAGATGTTGCTAATTGAGCTTTGCTGCGACTCATTGCTAGCTGCTAACTTAAAGTTGGTGTTTTGTGTCACTTATTTGCAGATGGAAGGTAATCCATTTTTGGTGATTTCCTATCTTAGAACAGAGCATACGGTTTGCTTGGTTGCACAATTATGTTGCCAGTTGTTCAGTACAACATGCATATTTGTAGGTTGAGCGATTTTCTGTGCTGTTTAGGCAAGTTGGCTATTAAACAAACCAGTTGTTATTTATCTGTAGGCTCCCAATTTCTATGGTGTATGCCTCAAGATGGTACTTTATTTGCCTTCTCTTAGTGCCTGATAATTTCAATCGCTTCACTGCGATAGTTTATTTATTTTGAATCTATCTATAAGATTATGGTCTCATAATTTCCATGGTTCAGTTTGTGCTTTTACAGATGATCACATAGTTAATTCAGCTCACAACTATGAATATGTTGAAGTGTTTTTGTTTTATAGGATATTTACTTATTAATCAGCTAAAGTACATATGTACATACAATTATTTCTAGCAGACCTAACATGGAGAACCTCAATGGATTTAAGGAGATAAATAAACGACATTCCCACATGCGATAGTTTCCTATTCAGTAGGCATGAGGGCTTTTCCTAAATTATATTTTTAATTTTATGTTATCTGTCGATTGGTTTTTCTACTAAAATAAAGGATTATAATTTGCCGTTTGACACAACCACAGAGCAAAATTATTAATACTAAAATACGCATCAAGGGCGCGGCGTGCGCCGCGCCAAATTCAACTAGTATTAAATATAGCTGGACTCTTTTTAGATCAGCCAGAGACAGGTCATCAGACGAAAAACCAGTTGTTTTTCTCGCCGACTCTTCTGAAGTGCATATATCAATTGGCCGGCCGGATCATGCCATGAATAAGAAGCGTTTTCTCAATCTGTTCCAACATTCATCACGCTCTACCGCTGTGACCAAAATCGTTGGGAACGTCCATCCATCGTCTGGCATCTAGCGATTGAAGGATGCATGGGTGCATGGCTGTCTAGCATGCATGCAGAAGAGCGAATTTAAATTAATTGATCGAAGCCCCTAACCAATGATGTGAAATAAAAACATGTGGTAAATGAGATCAGGTACCAAACACGTTTGGCGGGTGGCATCGTGTTCCAAGAGATTGTGCAAGTGAGGACAAATAGTAGAAACTAATAGTTCTAGGAGTTGCTCGTGGAAGGATATTTTATATTTAGGATCATAAATATTAGACTAATTTTAGTTTATCACACTCATTTTGAAACCAAATATTTCTTCGAGTATAATGTTTTCTATAATGATACACATATATATGTAATGTTGTAATAAATCAATGAAAAGGAAGATGCCAAAACTATATTGGACGGCCACTAGATCAGACAGTTAGGATATAGGAGTGACATGAAAGGTAATTAATAATGATATATCAGATATCAGTAGGTTAAAAAATACTGTTAATGATAATAATACCTCCATTTCAAAATTAATTTTATCAAGAGAACTTGCAATCGAAGTCTCTAACGTTGTGTGTCGATGTATAAATATATTGGAATAGTACAAAAGATAAAACGTTCAAATAATTTACTACTCTTAATTAAATTTGTTGCATATTTGTATACAAACAGTGGTATAAATTGCACCTTGGATAATGTCAGCAAATACCTAAAGTGTCAGGTATTTGCCAAGAGAGGAAACATCTAATATTTTAGAAAGAAGTAAATAAGAATGTAATATATATTTTGTGAGGGCGAATGAGAATGAAATATTTGCAAAGTAAAGTTAAATTTCTTACTGTTTTAAGGGGCTAACATTTTAATAGAGGAGAAATTATACTCTCTCTTTAATAAAAGTAGAGAATGTTTTTTGTAACTTAGCGAAGCTGTTACGGTCATCCATTAAAGATCATTTAAATATTCTCTAGATGTATTGCTCAAGTGAAGCATAATATGATTTTGACCACGACAAATGATGTTTGTAATTCAAATATGATTTAGCAATTGACAAACTGAATCTAATCTGACATGATTTGATATCACAGAATAATTCATCACCAGGTTTTTTATACCATGTAAAAGTCACACATATGGTCAATGAGGGTTGATTTGTACATGGCATAATTAATCAACCACACGTCAAAATTTTGGTAGAATAGATAAAGTTAAATGGCTCCATAACCATATCATTTTCTTTCATATTATGTGAATATGTATGGAACAATAGATATATTTCTAAATCAGGTTGAGGTATCGGGAATGGCTATAATACTGCTACATGATACCATACATTATATGGGTAGCTATAGTATGATACTGCTCATATGACTAGTCAACTTTCGAGCAAGAGGCGCCTCTTCAAAAAGCCACCGGTACGTGGCTTCATTGCGAGGCTGGCTTTGGAGTTTAGAGCTCGTGCATGGAATTATTAAGCTATAATAACTGAGCTTGCATGTGTCTCCCGTTGCTCGTCAAATTTACGCGTGTTTTGCCTTTCCGCAAGGCTCAGGACGGCGTTTCAAATGTGCAAATACGAAAAACCAGAACGCGTGAATTAGATACAAGTAGCACCAAATCTAGACGCACCAATTGATTATACCTACTACGCAAGTCTAGCACGAATACAAGTATGAGTGTTGCAGTATGATTAGTTAAAATTGCATGGATGACACCAGGATGAGTTCTAAACTGATATTGTTGGCCTTAAGAAAAACGGTTTTAGTATTTATTTTTTTCACAAAAAGTTAGAGATTTTATCAACTAATTCTAGGTCTAAGTGATTTCTTTAGAAAACGCGTGCAGCCAAATTGCTGTTAAGCCTTGAGTTCATCTTTAAATGATTAATTTTCTTCATAAAAGAGTGTAGCCAAATTGCAATCAACCCTTGATCAGTTCATCAATAAGCGACTAATTTGGTCAGTACAAATTCAGTCGGTCTGAATCAGATAATGTGGCCAACATATATGAAACAATGATGACTAACCAAGTTATGATCACTGCTATTATTCGCCAAATGAATCTCTCACCCCTTCAACTATTTTTGGATTGCCCTAATCATCATTTTTGAGGTTTCATGGCATGACGTATTACGCTCATTGGGAGTTTATCTTGGATCAATCTAATTGCTCCATCGCAGTTCTTTTCTACTCCCTCCGTTACTGAAATGTAAGGCGTGCCTCAAAAAAAAAGTAAGGCATATAGTTTTTTGCATGAATATTAGGATGGGATAGTTTTGCATACAGTAGAGAGGAGTCCCTAACAATCACAAATTGAAAACAATCCATTAAACTTTTCGTTATGGATTGAAACTTAATTTTAGAGGTGTAAAATTGTCCATAAATCGCAAACACCCTATAGTTTGAAATTTTTCCCAAAAAACTATACGCCTTACATTACGAAATGGAGGGAGTATTATATTATTGGGATAAAGTGAGATTACTCGCCTTAATAGAAATAACTATATTAGGTAAAAGAAAAGCTATATCCACAATAAAATATTTTAAGAAAGGCGCCATTTTAAGCTACATCATCTTAATACTTTCAACGGTTAGTTTTACAATAATAGTATGAGAAGACGCTCAAACATGCAAAGACGCTCAGTAATTTATGTAATTCGATATAAACCATGACATGTGCAGGCGATGAGGTAGTTTTCGAGCCAGAGTCGTGGGTCTTGCTTCCCGTCATACTTGGGTGTTCCTGCTGCTAGCTTGAAGCCTTTGGGCATGCGGGTGTCGCGGATGTTGAAGCTGAAGCATGCGGCGCCGCACGGCTCGAAGTTGCAATTGGCTTGATCGTCCAGGTTCATCGTGTCAGTCGCACGCTGGGTACGGTTGCGGTCCACCGTCCTTTGCACGATGACGTTGCGAAGGTCTTCGCCTGGTTGCAGCTGTCGCAGTGGCCTTGCTGTTGGGTCATCTAGTGCTGCCGGCTCGCGGGCTTGGTTCTCTTGCTCCTCTCGTGCCCGGTTACTTGGCACTTTGTTTGAGAAGGCATCCTCGATTGCCTTCATGGACATGATCTGCTGTTTGTGGAGAAGGGCCCGCGCGTCACCCTCCGGTGGCTGCGTGAGCCGCACGTATGTTTCGACTGTCATGATCGCGACATTGGCCGTTTTGGGGACGGGTATCCCGTTCTCATCTTCGGTTACGAAGGACGCGTCGAGGTTGCGGTGACCCTGGCTCGGTCGGCTTCTATCATAAGGGGCACGCGAGCTCTGTGGCGCTGCGCTCCTTGGTTGACTTCCGTGGAGGAGGTAAAGGAATAGGCGACCCTTCTGGCGCTTGATGCATCAGCCTCCCTCTTGCGCCGAAGGAGTTCGGCTTTTTCCGCGCGAAGTCGTTCGCCTTCCTTGCGTAGCAAGTACTGGACTGCCAGGTGATCTTCCCGAGGCGCGTCGGGTGGTGGGAACGTGCCGTCGTCGACGTGCTTCATAGCTCTGATCGCCATGTCGCGCGTGATGGTGATCCACGTTATCTGATTGGGCATGACCACCTTCAGTGGGTACGCGGGTTCGTCATTGCCTTCTGGCGGCACCGTGCCAGCCATAAAGACTTGCACGGGGTAGACTTGGGTAGGGGTATTTACGCTGCCGCTGCTGCTTCCATCATCCAAGCCTTGCTCGGGGTCGAAAATCGCTGCAACGTGGTAGGCGGCGTAGTTGTCGTTGCGTCTCTTTTCCTGGAACCCTGTGATCTGTATCGCGGTCATGGAGGAAGACTTCTCAGTCGCCGGAGTGAGTGCGATTGGCTTGGGGAAGACTTGGCGAGTCCATGAAGATGCGCGTGACGCGGCTGTCGGTAGCGCGATCCTGGTCGCACGTGTGGGCGCGGTCGACGCAGTCGAAGTTGGGGTAGACCTTGGTTTCGCCAGCAGTGCGATCGAGATGGTTGAAGTAGACTCGATCTGCATGGCCGATGCCGAGGTGGTTGACGTAGTCGACCTAGACGCGGATTGGTCGGTCGGAGATGCGATCTTCGCAGTTGTGGCAGATGCGACCTCCGTGGTAGACGACGGCGGGTGCGGCACGATGGTAGCAGATGCGGGTGTCGCCGCCGCGCGTGGCGCGGTCGCCATGGACCTGAATATTCCACGACTATCTACGAAGCAGTGTACGGAACCAAAGGAGATGTATATACCTTCGTACAGATCGGCGTACACCGAGCGGTGGGCCGGCGGGTGGAAGGTGTACTTGAAGGAGCCGAAGCGGATTGGCTCCTGGGTGATGCAGACGTCGATCTTCTTTGCTGATGGAGCCGGTGCGACCATGATTCCAACGCTCGTTCTTCCCACAGACAGCGCCAATTGACGAGGGTGTAACTCGGCAAATCCCAGGGTTGTCCACCCCGGGTTGATTGAGGGGGAGAGATATGAGCGTTGGTGATCACGACGGTTGACAAGCGAGGCGTTTACCCAGGTTCAGGCTCCCGGAGGATAACACCCTACTTCCTGCTTGTCTAGTATTGATGGCGAGTATTGGTTACAATGGCGAGATGACGATCTCGCTATGGTTTGCGGTGGCGGCTATGAGCGTGTCCCCCTGGACGAGCAACCCTCCTAGCCTTTATAGGTAGGCTAGGTCTCGGGTGAATGGGCCGGTGTGGCCGCGCGAGGCGGAGTAGGGGTCGCGGGGGGGGTAGCAACCCGCTCCTCCTGTGGCTCTTCCACCATCTGCTCGGGAGGTGTGGCCGTTGCCTCCTCCACCTAAGACGCTGCAGCTCCCTCCGGAGGCACAGCTTCCTCCGGTTGAGGCGCCGCCTCCTCCGCCTGAGGCATCTTCTCGGTTGGCCCTGAGGAGGCCGTCTCTACAGGCCTCGTGGCCTCTTCAGCCACGGCCTCAGCCGTGGCTCTCTTAACCTCTGATGTCTTGCGGAGCTTGGCGCTTCGCAGGCACAAGGTCACTGGCAAGCACCAGAGAGAGGTCTTCAGAAAAGGATCAAGAAGAAAAAGCAAGGGTAAAAAACGACCAAGTGCTAGAAGCACTTACCCAGGCGACTTGGCGCTAGTGTCGACCCACGCCAAGTCGGGCGAGCGTCAGGTGGGCTTGGTCTTGGCTCCTGACCCCTCTGAGGGCGCCTCAGCCTTCCTTTTGGACGGGACGTCGGACGACCTCGGCCCAGACCAACCCACAGCTTCTTTGGTGCGGGGTTCGCGCCGCCGCGGCGTGGCCTCCTCGTCAGAGACCTCCTCGTCCTCCTCTTACATGGGGCGCGAGGGCGCAACCACGAAGGCGTCGTCGTCACCTAACGAGACGTTGCAAATCTCGTCAGTGAGGGGCGCGGGCCTCAAAGAGGACACCTTCCCAGCCGCGGCCTCCTCCTCACCTCGCCCAGCTCCAGAGGCGGAGGGCGAATCTGCTCCCTCCGCTTCCTGCACCACCGGCACAGGCACCTCCTTCCCCGTCAGGCCTGCCGGGGTAAACGCGGGCATCCCCACCAAGATGGCCAGATGCTCGGTCATGTTGTACTGGTGGAGCGGCCGGAGCGTGATGAGGAGCTGGTCCATGGCAGGCACCACCGGGTTGATGAAGAGCGCGGACAGGACGTTGTCGACGGCGTCCTTGTCGCTGTCCTCGCGGTGGAGCCGCATCTTGTCCTGGGGGCCGGAGTACATCCACATGGGCGTCAAATGCGCCTAAAGGGGAGCGATGCGGCGCATCACGAAGTCCGCAACGATGATTTTCCCCGTGAGGCCCTCCTCGTGAAGGAAACTCAAGCGGCCCATCAGGATAGCGTTCTGCGTGCCGTTGAAGGGAGCCTTGCCCCAGTTTGTGTTCTTCACGGGCGGCGCGTCGGGAACCTCGAGGAAGGCCCAGGGCTGCTCCACCCTGACGAAAAACCACCGCTGGCGGAAGTCGTCCACCTTCTTCGTCACTGAAGTGACGGCCTTGCCCTCGCTCCACGACATGGGAATGTAGATGCTCCCCATGCCGTCCACGATGCGGACGAAACGTATCCCGAGCGCTCGAAAATCAACCTTCTTGGTTGCTGGACAATATGTTTTGAGGATGTACAAGACAAATCCATCTATCCATTTATAATTATTTATTTACTAAAAGCAAAATAAGGGTATTTAAATAGAGACACCATGTTAATCCACCTCATTCAAATTATTTTTATCTGTTAGATCTAAAATGAGTGGTTATAATTTAATGAAATATTATTAATTACATAACAACATGAGTTCCATTTGACACGATTATATCTAGGTGAATACGGTTCTGGTACGTGCCAACAATTTTGTAGGTGTCAACAGTTTTCCTCTTTAAGTAAAAAAAGGTTTTCCATCCAGCTTACAGGAAAAAAAAGTTCCCCATCTAGCTAGATACGTAGAAATAGTAGGGAGTTCAGAAAAAATGCAACATATTTTATGTGTATTTTGTGAACTTAAACAGTAGGAAAAATCCCGACGATTTAATTTTCTTTTTTCTCATAAAACCACTGTACATAAGTATAAATCTTTGATTTTTTTTCTATATATCACACTTAGAGGAAAATAAAGTTTTTCTTCGATTAAAACCTTTCAAAAAAAATTCATGGTCAATGAGTTCCATTCGTTATCAGCAAAGTCTATGAGGTTGTACTGTTTAATATCGCAAAATGAAGATATATCTATGAATATGTCAATATTTTTTTGGTAATTCCTCACAATCTAAAGATGATGCTCATCTCTCTACCTTATAAAAAGTAAAGACGATGCCCTCAGGAAAACTGGTGGTGTATACTTGTCCACCTTATGCTTACCATTCCACAATGATTTAGACCAGTTAGCGCCGTTGCATCTCACGTGGTACTTCACCGGGACACTACATTAATATTCCTATTTACACTGGTATAAAGTATAAACCACTAAATAAACTTCTCTGTATTTTCTTTGAGTCTTAATCTCAACTTATTCAAGTTATTTGAGGTAGAGGGGGTTGTCTCTGTGCTACAGCCTATGGGCGACCTTGTGAGTTGTGAGCCTATCAGACAGCAGTTAGCTTCCGATCATAGATCAAATTCAAGAAATGTGCGGCAAAATTGGCCACACTGTCTGGATACTTGGCTGAGTAACCACCAACCAGTCAAAAAAATAAAATTAGACCGAAAATGATGGCTTCAATTAATTTAGAACGGAGAAAGTACTCAGCAAGTCAACAGTCAAGCTCGAAGCGGGAAATCTCTTGTTCGCAGATGCAGTCGAGAGTCAAGGAGAACATTCAGTGTGATGGAACAGCTGCCATGAGCATGACGTTTGTTCACATAGCCAGAACTCAGTCGACGGCCGACGCAGAGGCTCGAGATTTTCCCCATTTCGAAAAAATGTGAACAACTCTAGCAGATTGCCATTTTAGTGTCCGGATGCTAAAAAAATAGGTCTAGCAGATGTCCCATATAGCTAGCCGTCTCTAAATTTTACTAGAGGAGTCTTTAAAAACACCACTTTGAACACAGGGCACGAGCAACTAAATATAGAGGAGCCTCTGTTTGCCTCATGTAAATTATGTAAGTACGTTACGATTATTTTTGAATTGGCAAATCCTGTAAGTAGGTACTGAACTGAACCCCAACTCGTGACCGGCCCTTGACCGGCTCGCGGAGAGATGACGAGGAGTTCTGACAGAATTAATGTGCAGACAGTTTGTGTGTTTGCACCGCGAGCGGTTGTGGCATCCGTCTCTATGTGTCTGAGAAAACAAGTGAAAGTCTTTTGTTATGAGGCTCATCGTATATATCATCACATATTCACATGTCAGATGATTGGCGAAACAAGAAGACACTTTTTTTACTCCTAAGACTTGAGTGTTCGTTGAGCTTTAAGTGTACTGTGTACATAAATGAGTGGCCATGGTTTATCTATAAATGAGCGGCTTCTCCAAGTGTGCTAGCGCATAAGATGAAACCCTAGTTTGCTAGTAGGAGAATACTTTATATCAGATCACGAACCTGAATGTTACTATTAACCCGCTTGTCTTGTCAAAACTTATTCTTTAGTGACATGGGATACTATATATAGGAGGGATCTACTGGGAACTGGATGCACCGGAAATTTGGGTGGACTGCTCTGAACTCGACTTGGCTTGGCTTGAATTCGTCACTGAATGAACCGAGCTGATTTTTCATGTTAGACGATAAACAATTTTAGATGGTAAACAAGTTCGAGTTAAACGAGCCGAGTTCCACGCTGCTCGTTTAGCTCGTTTAACTCGATAAGAGCAAGTCCAGCAGTTCGTTCAAACACTTCCCTATACGTTTTTAGAGGGAAAAGCCCAAAAACAACCGCCCAGCAGTTCTCTCAACGCTCCCCCAATTTATAGGCGCTCCTGATTCTGCTCGCTCGTCTCCCCTACAAGTAGGGAGGTGGAAGACTCCCCTATCCCAGCGACGCCAACAACCGCTCACGGATGAAGTTTCCTCCTGCCCTTGACAGGTTCATCTGGTCTACTCCCCCCTTCTAGTTTCTTTAGTTTATCCCCAATCAAGCCCAAAATTAATTTGGAAATATCTGGAATTTCAAATCGAGCATGAAATCGACCCCCAAATCGAGTCCCATCTCAATTTCTCGGGAGGGAAAGAAAAACAACGTCGAGGAGAGGGCTTGGGGCGGACCTGCCATGGGGCTTTTTGACACTGCAATATGCCAATATTAGTGACCTTTTTGTTTATGTTTCAGATTTTGGTGATGGACAAGTTTTTGACACTACAAGTTAGTAGGTAGCCATTGGATTTTAAATGTTAGTTATACAATATTCTTAAAATATTAAATAGAGGAGATGTTTTCTAGGAACTGCTAGAGTTGAACAAGTTTTAGGAGAGATTTTTTTAAGTGAAGTCCCCTATATAGACATATAGAGGAGACATTTTAGACGAACTGATGGACTTGCTCTAAGAAAAAATCCTTGCATGTATTGTTATCTTTGTGAACAAGTTTCCCGAATTATTATATGACTAGATATTAATGTATATTGTCACTGATTGTTGTGATGATTACATCATACATGCCCAAATAATTAGACATGATTATATATAAATTTATTATAATGCATGTGAACAATTTTACCGAGCTAAATGAGTTATCGTGAGTTTAGCTAGCCAAACCGAGTTTCATATATGGACTTGTTTATTAAACGAGTCGAACTGAGTTGGCTTATTAGTTGATCGAGGTTCAATGAGTCGAGTCGACCTGCTCGAATTCCAAGCCCGATGGCCTTTGGGTCATAGAGGCATGGTGGATCTCGGCCTTAATCATTGGCAGGAGGGCTCCATCTTTAGTTTGTGTCCAGATTTGTAAGGGCCACACTCTGTTGGTGTTGATACGAGTTCTTTTAGGGCATCTGGATACTTTTTTCTGGTCCTGCCATTTTGCATATTTATCTAGTGTATGTTTTGTTGACTGAAACCGTAAAAACAGTTATTTTACAGTGTTGATGTTTTTTTATGGGATTTGCTAAGATGATCTAATTAATACTACTCCCTCCGTTCATAAATAAGTGTTGTGGACGGATGGAGTATCTTCCAATTTTTTTTTATAAATACTACCTTCCAGAAGAGCGGCAAAATGTCTCCTAAGATACAGGGAGTTTTTTTTTGCAAAAGCATATTCAAAAGTATATTTAAAATTTAAAAAGGACGAGACAAAAGTTCTGGACGTAGATAATGATTAGATCTACTAGTGTACAAAAATATGTCGTATTTTAAGCTGAGAAAAAAACGTGTAGCCCGAAAAATAAATAAAATTGAATTAAGAGTTTGCACGGTGGTGGTGTTCAATGTTATGTATAGCAAGGATTTTTGTCCCGAATTTTTTGAAAATTGTAATTGCCATTTGGACTTTTTCAAACAACGAGCTTCCTGGAGCTCGGGACATTTGTGGTTTCCATACCTGCCGGCCTCCTATTTTTCTGCTTAAAACCAACACCATGTTGTGTCCGTAATACCGTGTTCCTGGAGAAAAATCCAAACAGTGAACACGTATGGACTGAGGTAGTTTTATTTTATTTTATCTGAAGGCGTCAGTTGCTACGTCGGCCTATGGTTTTTAAGCCTATAATTAACACTAGTGAAACATGTCGCTCAGATCAATCGAACCAATTATCGCACTAGTTAAATGACGATGAACTTGTAGTACTCCGTACTACAAATCATGCAAGTCCTGCTCATAATTTGACGAGCACTGTATTCATGCTCTGCTTCCTTGCACCAGCAATGGATGATGGCTTCTTCACATCGCCCCTGTTCTGCCTCTGCATCGTCGTAGCAGCGACCATGCTCTCCTTGCTACGCCAACGCCATGGCCATGGACTTGGGCGGAAGGCACAGCTTCCACCCGGCCCACCAGCCCTGCTCTTCCTCGCCAAGTTCTTGGTGTTCCGGCGGTCCATCTTTGAGCTCATCCCGCTCCTCCTCCATGCACGCTATGGCCCTGTCATATCCGTTCGCCTCTTTCAGACGTTCATGTTCATCCGGGACCGCCACGTGGCCCATCGCGTGCTAGTCCAGGCCGGTGCCACCTTCGCCGACCGGCCACGGAAGTCGGACCCCGAGCTCCTATTCTCCGCCGGCGGCCGCGACATCACCTCATCGTCCTACGGTCCATACTGGCGCCTTCTCCGCCGGAACCTCGTCGTAGAGTCTCTTAGCCCAGCGCGAGTCCGAGCATTCGCCCCGGCTAGAAGGTGGGCTTCCGACGCCCTTGTCAGCAACCTCCTCCTCCATGCGCAAAGAAGCGGTGATACGTCGGAGTCAGAGCTCAACGTTGTCCCGGTGAGAACGTTCCTGCGGCGAGCCATGTTCGAGCTCATTGTGTACATGTGCTTCGGCGTGCGCCTCCAGGACAAGATGCTCGACGAGATCGAGGAGGTCCAGAACTCGGCGCTGTGCTCCATCACCGCCTTCCCAGTCTTCGCTCTGTTCCCGGCCATCACCAAGAGGCTCTTCCGGAAGCGGTGGGCGGCGCATGTGGACCTGCGCCGGAGGCTGGACGGGATCTTCACCCCTCTCATCTACTCGACGCGCCAGCGCAGCGATACACCGTCGTGCTACGCCGACTCGCTGCGCGCGATACGGGTGGCAGACGATGGCGACCGCCCGCTCACGGACCCGGAGAAGGTCAGCCTCTGCTGCGAATTCCTGGATGGCGGCACCGACACCACTGTCACCTTGCTCGAGTGGACCATGGCCGAGCTAGCCAGCCGCCCCGACATCCAAGCCAAGGTCTACGAGGAGGTAAAGTCTTGTGCAGAGTTCAACGACAGGGACCATCTGGCGATGCCATACCTGAAGGCCGTCGTCCTCGAGGGCTTGCGGCTACACCCACCAAGCCACTTCGTCCTGCCGCATGGCACGTCGAAGAGCAATGCCATGATTGAGGGCTACGATGTGCCCAAAGGCGCACAGCTCAACTTCTTGGTCGCCGAGATCGGCCGTGACCCCGCCGTGTGGACTGATGCGCTGGAGTTTCGGCCGGAGAGGTTCTTGGACGGCGGCGAGGGCTGCGGCGTGGACATCACGGGGAGCAGGGAGATCAAGATGATGCCGTTCGGAGCTGGCCGTAGGATGTGCCCCGCCTACTCCCTCGGCATGCACCATGCCGAGTACTTCCTTGCGAGGCTGGTGAGCGAGCTGGAGTGGCGGCCAGCGGTGGAGGGAGAGGCGGTAGACATGACGGAAAAGTTGTACTTCACCACTGTGATGAAGAATCCCCTCCATGTACGCATCATGCCCAGAACCTAACTAGTGTCGGTGATCTGCTGCTGCAGACACACTGCTCGCTAAAAAACCATGGCCTTTTTCCCCCTTGTTACCGAAGCCACAACCAGAGTGAGATCCGACATCTGGAGGGCATACCCTCAGCGTTATGCTTTCCCTTGTTCCGCTAGCTTGTTCTAAAATAACATGAACATTTTGCTGTTATTATCGTTTGGTAAGACTATTTCTTTTTAGCTCTCTAATTCCTATTGCACGGAAGTCGGAACGGTACGTGGGCAGGAGAAGGAGAGAAACAATACTATCTAGGGTTCCGCCCTCCCTCGCCGGTGACATCGCCGGTCCGCTCGGCTCCGATGGACTTAGGGCTTCGTAGGCGTGGCGGATCATGGCCTCTTAATGGCGGGAGGGTCCTTGTCCTTTGTTTGAGGTTTTTCCAAAGTTTTATTTCGAAATACGACTCATCTTAAAGTCAGGATAATGTCCTCCCATCATATCTTTGTTCTGTTGGTGCGCCTAACACCAACGGCAGGTTTCTTCGTTTGTCTGTGTGTTCGTAGTTTTACTCTTTCTAATTTAATGTTGTATTCATTAATTGGCAATTGGCAATTGTTCTAGTGTCTTCTCCGTCTGAGCCTTAGCACGATGTCTTCTCGTGTGTCTACTACAATAAGCTCTATTACGATAGCTTTACTTGGTATACAACTCGGCTTTGACACGTGGGCCCAGCCGACCAGCTAAGGGCATTTCCAGCCGCCTCTCCCTAGAATCCCCCCATAACACTTTTTTCGTATTGGCGCAAACTTTTCCTTCCAATCGCCCCCTCCCTAGAAAGCCTCCAATGACACTTTTTTCCCGTTGGCTAATTTTTTTCTTCCGCCCCTTCAGGATCCACATTTCCATCTGATAGGGCAGAAATTTCATCCGGTATTTTGAGGCCGGATCCAGCCCACTTGGGAGCGATTGGGGGCACTAACGGAAACGCGAAATAACTCGGGCCAGCTCTATCAGTGAGTCAGTTAAAACACAAGAAAATAACGGAAAAAACTCTCGCTCGCCCTCATCGCCTCGGCTCCCGCGCCCCGCTAATGGCATGCCGTCGGTTAGCCTTTCTCAGGCGAGGATGGGCAGCGACTCGTTCTCCTCGTCAGATTCGGCATCGCGCTCCTCGGAATCGCCGATGACACCCTACCAGCTCGCTAGGGTCAAGACCGAGCCAGAGGAGGCGCCACGCTTCCGTTCGCGCGGTGGCAACCTCGTAATCAACAAGCATCGGGCGTCTCATAGCCGCCGTGAGGCCACATACGCCAAAGAGGGAGCCCGAGTGGTCGGCTGAGTACGTGCACTCGGTGCTGAAGCTGGAGGCGACGACACCGAGGAGTTCCCCTTCCAGAAGCTCACTGACGAGGGTGTAACTCGACAAGTCCCAGGGTTGTGCACCCCGGGTTGATTGAAGCGGAGAGAGAGGGACGTTGGTGATCACGACGGCTGACAAGCAAGGTTTTACCCAGGTTCAGGCTCCCGGAGGATAATACCCTACTCCTGCTTGTCTGTTATTGATGGCGAGTTGCGGTTACCATGGCGGCGAGATTGCGATCTCGCTAGGGTTTGTAGCGGTGGTTGTTGGCGTGTCCTCTAGGACGGGCAACCCTCCTGACTTTATAGGTAGACAGGTCTCGGGTGGTCGGTATCGGCAACGATTACAGAGATGGAAGGTTATGAAACCTAACCGAGTTGGACTAGGATACGTGGTACCCTGAGTGGGCCTTCTGTGGGCCTCTCCGTGCTTGGCGCGGCCCAGGTAGCCTCATCGTGGGCTAGTCGAAAGGTAGCCCCACGTCAGTAGCCCCCGAGTGCTTGGTCGAAGCGCAGCGTCGGGCGAAGGACTTCTTCCTCCTGGACGCGCCATTGGATTGCTTGATCTTGAGTTTATACTCGTGTTCTTCAGTCGAAGAGGACACTCCCGATGGGAGTAATATCTTCAGTCGAACTTCTTTGTCTTGTTCTTCATGTGAAGCTTGCTTCTATTCGGCCTGTTGGCTTACATATAGATTTGATTCGGCTGCTCGAGCTTACTCAACTTTCCTTGCCACCCGAATGGATGTTTCGGGTTCTCTGACCAGCGTACTGTCTTAAGTTGTTTCAGCTTTGAAGCTTACCACTCGAATCTTGCGCTCGAGTTATCTTGTTGTTTCACTTGCTTGGAGCCGTTGGCTTGATGACGTCGCTGCTGACGTTTCCTTGCACGCCTCTGCGCCCGATGGGACGTGACGTGGTGGGGCCCACTGGCAGCACTGACCGCGGTCAGCAGTTGTCACGTCTCCGAACTGATTTCGCGCACGATGACGACGCCTTGATTCTCATGCGTAGTGGAGGAAGTGGGCGGCGACGGTTGGCCTCTTTGCTTGACACGTGGACGGCGGGATGAAGATGCTCGGAACCGTTGGGCGACGGAGGGCTGAGATTGATTTTGCTGAGGCATAAGTACTGCGCCGCAGCGCGAGGACATCGTCTTCTCCAATCGTCCGCGCCTCCTTTCCTCTGCCTTCTGCCATTTTCTCCCTCACCAGAGCTCCGCGCTATTTGTCCTCGCACCTTGTGCTGCCCTGCAAAGCCATGGGCAAGCCAAAGACCGCCGCTGGCACCTCCGCCGCCGCCGACGAAGCCGAACTGATGAAGAAGCCCGACGGCGACTGGCAGAGGTCGTCTGTGAAGAAGGCGGAGGTCGAACTCCTCCGCGCTCAAGGCCTCCTCCCTCCTGCTGATCAAGTCCAGGTACGCGCTCCTGGCAAAGAAGTCTACCCCACACCCCGCGAGGGGGAACGCGTATGCTTCGTGGATTTCCTTCCGTGGGGCTTCGGGTTCCCCTTGCACGATTTTGTGCGCGGTCTCTTGTATGCCTATGGGGTGCAGATCCATGATCTGACTCTCAATGGCGTCCTGAGCATCGGGGGCTTTATTGTGCTCTGCGAGTGCTTCCTGGGGGTTGCACCCCATTGGGTGATGTGGAAGTCGCTCTTCCTCGTTCGCAAGAACGTCGGGAAGAGTGGGTTACCATTCCTCGTTGGCGGCTTCGGAATCCAAGTGCGCGGTGACACCGCGTACTTCCAGATGAAGAAGTCGGACTCTGTCCAGGGGTGGCGCAAGAAGTGGTTCTACGTCCAGTCGGGCCAGGACGGGCTGGCGGCATTCGACAGTGGGCGCGGGCTGCGGAAGACTCATGCCTGGTCGCACCCGCTGGCCGTGGAGGAGAAGGAAGCCGCGCGGCCGCTGCTGGGCCTGCTACGCGACCTCACCAAGACCCTTGGGCGTGAGGCGGGTGGCGTCTTCTTCATGGCCACCTTCTCCCGTCTTCGGGTGCAGCCGCTTGTTGCTCGGCCCCACCCGATGTGGGCCGTCGAGGGCGTCAGCAACGAGCCACTTGACGAGGAGGAGGTGGAAGCCAAGGTGAGGTCCATCACCAACCTCCGAGTCGCGGACGTTTGCAACGTCAAGTGCCCGGTTGCTGCATACGGGGCGACGAACCCTGTTTCTGAGGTAATGTTTTTGACATTCCCTTCGTTTCTTCTTCTCTTTATATCCTGCTTCTTAATTCGACTTGCGTCTACTTGTTTCAGGGTCGATCTCTGCTGGTCAGCCTTCCTCCTCTCCTTGAGAACGGACCCGACGACGAGTCGAAGGTGGTGGAGGAGGATGACGATGATGACGAGCTCCCATCCGTGTCTCTCCCAATGACGAGGTGGAGGATGACGACGACGAGGTAGAACCCGCTCGTAAAAGGCAAAAGCGCCGGAGTGGCGGTGACTCCGCGACTGCTTCGTCGCCCGCTAGGGGTGCGGATGCTGATCCAGAGGAGGTCGTCACGATGTCGTCAGGTGTGCGATCTCCTGGCGGTTGGAGTGAGCCGCTGGCTGCTCCTCCGGTCAGCTCCGCGCCACCACGCGCGTTTGCTCGGCTGGCGTCTGTCTCCTTGGGGAGCGACGATGAGTTCGAGACCACCAGGTTAGTGTCTTGTTGGCTTCGAGTTGTCTTTTGCAGTTCCAGTCTTAGTTGATCATTGTACTTTTGTGCTTCAGCCGTCGTTCTGGCGATGTCAACTCCCCTCCTCGTGAGGTGGAGCACACGTCTGTCCCTTCGACCGAGTTGGTAACCCGGGTGGCGGCCGAGGAGCGCACGCAACCTGCTGTTATCGCGTCTTCAAGTCGCGCTCCTCCATCGTCTTCCGAAGATGTTGACCTCCTGGACCACGTAAGTCCTTTGTACTTGAGCTTGTAGTTCTGCAGTTTCATCGGGTGCGCCATCAGCGCTCCCGATGGGAGTAGCCCCCGAAGGTGTGGGTGACTAGTATAGTCGCCCGCAACTTTATTAATTCCTTGCTTGCGTTTCAGCCATATTACCGCCAGCAGCTTGATGCAGCCGTGGCTTACGTTCGCCTGGAGAAGGAGAGGGACCAGCTACGTGCTTCTCTTGACAAGGCTGATAAGCGGGTTGCTGAGCTCGATTTGAAGATTCAGGCTCAGGGTGAGCTTGAGAAAGCTCTCCACGAGTTTCAGGAGCGGGTGCGGGTCGTCCAAGAGAAGACTCAAGTCGACCGTCTTCTCGCGCTCGCCGGTATTCTTGGAGGTAGGTTTCGGCTCGGCGCCTACTTTTTATTGTGCTTTTTCCTTGTCTGACATTAGATCTGTTGTTTAGATGACTGCGGTGGAGCTCCCCCGGAGGGCTCGCGAGTGACACTGTTGACTTGGCGACCGTTGTCGGCTTCCTCGACCGTGTCTACGCGCATGCGTCCGATGCACTAAGGAAGTCGGCGGCTGCGCTGCAGCAGTCGACTGGCGCGCTAATGACGGTGCACCGGAGTATCTTCCCGAATGATGCGCCGCCGACTGATGTCGATGCTCTTGCCGCTCCGTTCAAGGACGATGTGACCACCCTTACGGACTTCACTCGGACTTAGACGGTACGCGGCTCCGAGCTCACCTTCCAGCTCATTCTAGGTCACCAGATTGAGGGCGATTTCGAGAAGGTTGTCAGCGGCTTCCCTCGGAGGGCTGATGGCCGGACCGCGTTGCTTGGCGAAGTGAAGGCGCAGGCTAAGCAGCTAGCTGTGAAGCTTGTGGCCACCTTTGAGAGGGCGCTCGCCAAGGCGTCTGAGGCAGCTGCTTCCCGGAAGACCCGCTCTCGCTCGGAGTCTGCTGCCCCGGAGTAGTAGTGTTGTAGGGATTCGGCGGTCGACGTGGCCTGTATTCATACCTTTTGCTTGTAATGACTTATATTTTGTTTGGTCTTCTGACCTTGAACAATATTTTGTGCTGAAATTGAATATGTCTTCAATTGTATTTGCTTGCGCTGAGCAGTCGCGCATCTGTATTGACTATGCGAACTTATGGCAGACTGACGTGCGCGGCGGCACTTCTTCTGCTTCTGCGGCTGGTCCGAGCGGCGAGGGATCTTCGTTGGCCGCTCGCCGTCGTCGGGCGGCGCCAGATCCACCGCGAAGCGCGAACGACCATCGGATCATCACATACTTGAAGAATAAGGTTGTTGAACTTGAGGCGACTCTGAAGAATACCGAGTTATTGCTGCATCGCTCCAGGTCTCATCCTACTGCAGGCTTCTCCCAGCGTGAAGATTTTCTGATCGGGGAGATCGATCTGATCAGTCGACAACTTCAAGGTTGGTATCTTCTGCGCCTGCTTTTCCTTGTTAAAACTTGCTGGTTTTGACTTCCAGCTTGTGTATGTAGATGTCAACCCGGATTGGGAGACTGAGCGGGACCGCGTTGAAGAGCGCGTTACCCGGGAGGCGTCTGGCGACTCTCACGAAGCTCGCCAATTCTGGGTGAACAAGTCTAGAGGGAGTATTCTTGCTCGCATGCTGGACCGAACTTGGCGTGCGGCTTTCCTTTTGGAGAATTGCCGGAAGACCCTGTGACATATCCATCGTGTCTACTTCCCAGACAATGGGCAGCCGCATGGGCTGGCCACCTTGAAAGGGCATGTGCCCTCATGTATGGTTTTGGTAATTAATGACAATCCCTAAGGACTAATGTGTGTTTTGAGCTTATTGCAAGTATGACTTGAAGTTGTCAAGGCATCACCTATATGAAGAAAGATGGTATCTTCCATGGGCTTGCAACAAGAAGATCTATTAATATAGCTCATGGAGGATGATGTCATGCCTTGATCGTCGTCAAGGTTGACTAGTGCAAGACAAGGGAAGCTGCCGGAGACATGAAGACGAAGCTTCCTTTCTCGTTTGAGCAAGTCTTTGATTGTCTCGTTTCTTTTCGTTTGCTCAACATTTGTTTGTTGCAAAGTGCATTCTTTCTTTTTCCGTCTTTGCACTCTTGCACTTATTGTTCAAATTAATCTAGGAAGGAACGAGGATTCCATGTTGCGCAACCTTTATTGAATTACAAATTCTTCATTGTGCATGTTCCTTGGGGAGTTCCATCTTGATTCATTTGAACACTTGATTGCTTTTATCATAACATCTTCTTGTGTCCAATTGGTTTTCGGATCCTTTGATTGCATCTTTCGAGTTGCAATTGATATCCTTCTATTTTTTTATTGATATCTTTTCTTTTGCATTTCTTGAATCCTCAATATAATTTGATCCCCTCCATGTATTCGTTATTGGATATATGCATTTGATTTCACTCATATCATGAGAAATGCATAAGTTATGGGGAAGCTCTTATTATATTGGCCTTCTAGATTTTCCTCCAATTCCGGCAATGGATGCCAATGGGGGAGAGATTTAGAGGGTTTTAAGGGATTTAGTTCTTTTCTCTTGCAACCTTGCTTTGCTTAGTGTGTTGCATGGTTGTTTTTAATTCCTTATATAAACCCTCGTAAAAGGGATTGTCATCAATTACCAAAATGGGGGAGATTGAAAGGGCATGTGTCCTCATGTATGGTTTTGGTAATTAATGACAATCCCTAAGGACTAATGTGTGTTTTGAGCTTATTGCAAGTATGGCTTGAAGTTGTCAAGGCATCACCTATATGAAGAAAGATGGTATCTTCCATGGGCTTGCAACAAGAAGATCTATTAATATAGCTCATGGAGGATGATGTCATGCCTTGATCGTCGTCAAGGTTGACTAGTGCAAGACAAGGGAAGATGCCGGAGACATGAAGACGAAGCTAAGCGAGACTCTCCCATAATGGAGTATGGGGGAGTATATGGAGGAGTCTTCATCAAGCATGTGCTAGCAAGCACAATCAAGAAAGGTTGACTAGTGCAAGACAAGGGAAGCTGCCGGAGACATGAAGACGAAGCTAAGCGAGACTCTCCCATAATGGAGTATGGGGGAGTATATGGAGGAGTCTTCATCAAGCATGTGCTAGCAAGCACAATCAAGAAAGGTGTTCCACTTGAAGAGATCAGGATCGTCATCTTCTAGCTCAAGTGGATAGCTCAAGGCAAAGGTATGATCTTGATAGGGCTATATGATAGATAGGCGTAATATCAAGAGGGGCTCTCGAGTGAGTAACTTGATCGTATCTTTGTGGAGATCTCAAACCTTTGCATGCTTGGCATATCATCTTTCTTGGTTCTTATTTGGCTTTTCTCCTTGTTGGTTTTTGGTTCTTGTCGTGATCTTCATAACAAGACCAAGTTCTTCGAAAACGGTTTTAGTCTGGAAAACTCGTTGCGTTTTCGGTGTAGAAATATTACCGGTTCAACCTTGAGGAAAGTTCCACACCTTCACATGTGTGGGTACTTTGCTCTATTTATGGTTTGCAATGTAGCCCTCTCCTTGTCAGTGCATTTCCAACGGAGTTGGTCTCAAATCATTCGGAGTTTATTTGCAAAAGATATTTCAGTTCTGTTGTTTCTGCAGTTTTTTTTAAGGGTCGGAAATGTCCGGACCTTGCTCGGTGATTTCCGGTGCTCGGAGATTTCTAAGCCCCAGTCCGGAGATCTCTGAGCGACGGAAGATTTTTGCTAAGTCCAGAACTCAATTGCGTACTGACTCAGTTCAGTTTTCCATCGGATGTTCTACCGGAGATTTCCGGGGTCCGGAAATCTCCGGCCCTGGTTCGGATATTTCCGGTCACAAGTTGCAGTTTTTCGCCAAGTCTTATTTGCCTTCGGCACTGATCTTTTCTCAGCTCGCGTCGGAATTCCTACCGGAGATTTCCGGGGTCCGGAAATCTCCGGTCCTCAGTTCGGAAATTTCCGGACTGGAGATTCCCAACGGCTAGAAATCAGGGAGGGGCTATAAATACCCCTCCCCTTCTTCTTCCTTGAGCTGACGACTTTCCCCTCTCTCTCTTGCCATTGTTGACCTTGGGAAAGCTTGCCCCCTCTCAAATCCTCCCATGATTCTTGCATATCTTTGAGGGAAAAGTGAGAGGAGATCTAGATCTACAATTCTACCAATCCATATCTCCTCTAAGTGAGGGGAACTTAGTGGATCTAGATCTTTGAGTTCCTTTGTGGTTCTCCCCCTTTGTTCTTGCTCTCTCTTATCCCCCTATAAGCATTAGTTGCTTGTGGTGGGATTTGGGAGTGTAGGATTTGTCTCCTTTGTGGTTTCTTGGTTCTTCATCTCTTATTCCCCCATAAGCATTTGTTGCTTTGTTGGAATTTGAGAGTGAAGGACTTGAGCACTTTGTGTGTTCTTGCCATTGCATCTTGCATCAGTTTGAGCCCTCCACGAGGATTTGTGGTGGTGAAATTCGTGAGCTTGTTACTCTTGGGTCTTGGACCCTAGACGCCTTAGTGGTCGCCTTTGTGGCATAGGACCTTTTGTGGTCAAGGCCTTTGTGGCTAGTTGGGACCTTTGTGGTCAAGACCTCTTGTGGTCATTTGGGAGCCCCCAATTCGGTTGTGGGTGTGTGCCCCAAGGTTGTTGTACGGGATTGTTCTCCGCCCCAAAGGAGTTCATAGTGGAAGGTGGACTCGGACCTTTGTGGTCGAGTTCATCGGAGAAGAAGGTGAGGCCTTTGTGGCGTTGAGCAAACCTGTTGTGGTTGCTCACACCTCTCCAACGAGACGTACACCTTTTGTGGTGGAACTCGGGAATACATCATCGTCTCCGCGTGCCTCGGTTATCCCTATACCCGAGCTCTTTACTTATGCACTTTACTTTGTGATAGCCATCGTGCTTGAAGTCCTTTACCTTGATATCCCTTTGTTGTTTGTCTTGCATAGCATAAGTTGTTGGTGCACTTAGGCGAACCTAGTATATTTAGGTTATGTCATTGATAAGTTAAACACTAAGTTTTATTCCGCATTTATCAAGCCTAAATTGTAAAAAGTGTTCCTCGCCTATTCACCCCCCCCCCCTCTAGGCGACGTCTTTCCTTTCACACCTTGCTTGAGAGGTTCCGTGATGGAGATGCTCTGAAGGAGATCGTCCATGCTGAGCTTGTCGCCGGGGCGAATGCGGCTCTGGCGTACGTTCGGCTGCATCGGCCCAACCTTCCGTTGGTGAGGCTGATGGGTGGACTGCCTGGCGATGCCGAGTACGCCGATACCCTGGCGGCTGCGCGCCAGATGATTGAGCAGGTGCAGAAGCATAGCGAGCGCCTTGTAGGCCCACTCGGGGCGCCGAAGGCCGAGCCTGCAGACTAAGAGTAGATTTCTTCTGCTGTACAGGGTTAGTTTGATGTGGCGACTATGACGATGTAAATGACAATATATGAAGTTAAAAGAGTTCTCGAGTAACGAGTGAAATTGTTTTCATTACTATGCGAGTATTTGCTTCTGCTTTGACTTGTGTGGCGCAGCCCCCCGAGTACCTCGGGTGACGACATAAGCCTGCATTGTGAACCTGTGTGGCGCAGCCCCCGAGTGAGTCGAGTGGCGTCCTAGGGTTTTTTCAATCGAGACCTATATACCGCGGCTTCCGATTGTATCGGGTGGCGATTTAGGGTTTTGGACTTGACCTGTATGGCGCAGCCCCCGAGTAGCTCTGGTGGCGGCCTATGATTTCTTCAGTGAAGCCTGTATGGCGCAACCCTCGAGTAGGTCGAGCGGCGGCCTAGGGATTTTCAAGTGTGACCTGTGAGGTGCAGCCCCCTGTGCGTCGGGTGGCGACCTAGGATTTTAGACTTGACCTGTGCGACGCACCTCCCGAGTAAGTCGGGTAGAGGCCTAGGATTTTTTGAGTTGCGCCTGTTTGGCGCAGCCCCCGAGTGGTTCGAGTAGCGGCTTAGGCTCTTTCCAAGTGTGACCTGTGAGGTGCAGCCCCCAAGTGCGTCGGGTGGCGACCTAGGATTTCTGACTTGACCTGTGTGGCGCAACTCCCGAGTAGATCGAGTAGAGGCCTAGGATTTTGCGAGTTATGCCTGTATGGCGCAGCCCCCGAGTGATTCGAGTAGCGGCCTAGGCTCTTCTTTCAACCTGTGTGGCGCAACCCCCGAGTGAATCGAGTGGCGGCCTAGGATTTTTGTTTGCCTTGACTGAGAAGGTAGAGTGAACAGCATTTTCTTCAAATCACTTTATTGATTGCTGCGAACAGGCCGCCTCGTTAAAACCCTTCCAGTCCCCTTAGGTACTCTGGTAAGGGAAAGAGTGCGTCTGAAACCTGCCGCTTTGACATGCTATCCTTGTTACAATGGTTGATTCGACTAAGCGTAGAACCGCCGGAGTTGTGCGATGTTCCATGGGTTGCTGCAGGCTGCTCCTGTCTTCGAGTCCTTTAGGCGATATGCTCTGTTGCCAATTGCTTATGTGACATTGTACGGACCCTCCCATGGGGAGGCGAGCTTGTGCACTTTCATCTTTTTGAGGCGGAGGACCAGGTCGCCTGCGACGAAAGCTCTTGGTCGCAGTCTCCGTCCATGATAGTTGGGCAGGTCTTGCTGGTAAACAGTTGATCGCGCTAGGGCGATGTCGCGTGCTTCGTCCAATATGTCCATGCTGTCTTCGAGTGCCTCTTCTGCATCTGACTCGTCATAGGCGACCACCCGTGGTGCGTCAAACTTGATGTCGCAGGGTAGGACTGCTTCTGCACCGTACACCATGAAGAATGGAGTGTACTGGGTGGATCTGTTAGGCGTTGTCCGCAGACTCCAGAGGACTGACGGCAGTTCTTCGACCCATGCGCCCGCTGCGCGCCTGAGTGGCACCCGCAGTCGTTTCTTGATGTCACTGCAGACGAGACCATTGGCCTTCTCCACCTGTCCATTAGATTGCGGGTGCGAGACAGACGCATAGTTGAGCTTGATACCTTGGTCTGAGCAGAAGTCTTTGAATTCTTCGGCTGTGAAGTTCGAGCCGTTGTCTGTGATGACCCCGTTCGGCACTCCAAACCTGAAGATGATGGACCTGATGAAGTTGACCGCTGATGACGCAGTCGAACTTGTGATGGGTGCGGCTTCAATCCACTTGGTGAACTTATCGACTGCAACCAGAAGGTGAGTGTGCCCTCCGGGTGAGGACTTCTTCAGCGGGCCCACCATGTACAGTCCCCATTGGGCAAAGGGCCAGGCTAGCGGTATTGTCTTCAACTCGGAGGCCGGCGCGTGCGGCTTGTTAGCGAACTCCTGGCACCCGGTGCATTTCTTTACTAGATCTTCTGCGTCTTGCATAGCTGTTAGCCAGTAGAAACCGGCTTGTAGTGCTTTGGCCGCCAGTGCTCGACTGCTGGCGTGATGCCCACAGATGACCGCGTGGATGTCGAGTAGTATGGCCTGGCCGTCGACTGGATCTATGCACCTTTGCAGGATGCCTGAGATGCTTCTCTTGTAGAGTTCTCCGTTGATGACGGTAAAACTTTTGGAGCGCCTGATGATGCGCTTTGCTTCGACTGGGTCTGTTGGCAGCCTCTGGTGCAGTATGTATGCCAGGTACGGCCCTGTCCAGGTAGCTTCGACTAGCATCACTTCCATGGGCTCCTTTGCTTGGCTGGGCGGGTGCGCGGTGCTTGCTGCCGGTGTGGAGGGTTTTGTTGTGGGTCGAGTCTTAATGGACCTTTGCGTTATGCGCTCGAGGAAGACGCCGGGTGGTACTGGTACCCTATCTGATCCCATGTTGGCGAGGACGTCGGCTTTCTCGTTGCTGTCGCGGCCGATGTGTCGTAGCTCGCAGCCGTCGAAGTTGCCCTCCAGCTGGTTGTACAGGTCTCTGTAAGCGATCATGTTGTCGGCGATGGCGTCGCATGACTTCATTGTTTGCTGCACCACCAGGTAGGAGTCGCCGTAGATCATAAGGTGTGTGGCGCCGCAGTTCTTGGCCATCCGCATGCCGTGGATCAGGGCCTCGTATTCGGCTTCATTGTTGGAGGGTGTTGGGAAATCCATCTGCAGGACATACTTCAACTTGTCACCTTTGGGGGAGATGAGTACAACTCCTGCCCCAGCCGACATGAATTTCTTGGAGCCGTCTAAGTACATGGTCCATGCATTGGATAAGTCGGGGATGTTTGGTAGCTGGGCTTCTATCCACTCGGTAGTGAATTCCGGAAGGACTTGGGCCTTGATAGAATTCGGGTGAGCATATTTCAGTCCCCAGGGTCCCAGTTCGACAACCCACTTGGCGACTCGTCCTATCGCGCACTGATTGGTGAGGATGTCTGCTAGGCCGGAGGAGCTTACCACCGTGATCGGGTGCTCGGAGAAGTAGTGGACAACTTTCCTGTGAAGTCATGAAGACCCCGTACGCCAGCTTCTGGTAATGCGGGTAGTTTTGCTTGGACAGTGTGAGAACTTCGCTGAGGTAATAGACTGGCCTATGGACGGGATGAGGGTGCCCTTCTTCTTCTCGCTCAACCACGAGTACCGTGCTCACCACCCTGTTTGTCGCCGAGACGTACAGGTATAGCGGCTCGTTCTCCAGTGGTGCCACCAGAACCGGGGAAGTTGTCAGGGTCTTTTTGAGATGGTCGAACGCCTCTTGCGCCTCCTGTGTCCACTCGAATTTGTCCGTCTTCTTCATCAGTTGGTAGAAGGGTAAGGCCTTCTCGCCCAACTTACTTATGAACCGGCTGAGGGCTGCGACCCGGTCGGCCAATCGTTGTACATCCCTAAGCTTGGTGGGTGCTGGCATCGTGAGTATGTTATGCACCTTCTCAGGATTTGCTTCAATTCCTCTTGCGGAGACAAGGTATCCCAGTAGTTCTCCGGCTGGCACGCCGAATACGCACTTCTCTGGGTTGAGCTTGATCTGATAAGCGTCGAGTGCTGCGAAGACCTTGCGAAGGTCATCGACTAGGGTATCCTCTTTCCGGGTCGTGACAACGATGTCGTCGACGTAGACTTGGACAATTTGCCCGATAAGTCCTTTAAGGCATGCCTGCATGGTGCGCTGATATGTGGCGCCTGCGTTCTTCAACCCGAAAGGCATCGTCTGGTAGCAAAAGACGTCGTCCGGTGTGATGAATGTTGTTTTCTCTTCGTCTTCGACTTTCAGCCTGATATGCTGGTAACCTGAGTAGGCGTCCAAGAAAGATAGACGCTCGCAGCCTGCTGTCGAGTCGACGATCTGGTCTATCCGCGGGAGCGGGAAGTGATCCTTTGGATAACATTTGTTGACTGATGTGAAGTCTACACACATGCGCAGTTTCTTCGTCTTCTTCTTTTCCACCAGGACAGGGTTGGCGACCCAGTCTGAGTCCTTGATTTCTCGGATAAACTTGGCGTGTAGCAGCCGGTCGATTTCTGCGGTTATTGCGTCCCGTTTGGGACCTGAAAAGCGTCGCATGGCTTGCTTGACTGGTCTTGCGTCCTTGTGGACCTTTAAAGAGTGCTCGGCGAGTTCCCTGGGTATTCCTGGCATGTCAGAAGGTTGCCATGCAAAGATCTTCCAGTTCTCACGTAGGAACTCGACGAGCGCACTTTCCTATGCGGGGGTCAAGCTTGACGATACTTTGACCGTCTTGCTGCTGTCAGTCGGATGGACCAGGTGGGTGACGGTGTCATCGTTCGTGTTGAAGGCGGCGTCCTTAGCTGGCTTCTTACGAGGTGGAAAGATGGTCTTGTCGTTGTCGGCTGATATGGCCTTGAAGTGTTCTTCGACTCCGAAGAACTCAGAGATCCTGCTGAACTCTCGGTCGCAGCTCTTGGAGCGGTCGAAGTCGCCACGCATAGTGATTACTCCCTTGGGTCCGGGCAGCTTGATCATGATGTAGGCATAATGAGGTATGGCCATGAACCTGACAAAAGTTGGACGCCCAAGTATGGCGTGATACTGTGATTTCCAGTCGACCACTTCGAAGTCGGTCGACTCTTTCCTGAAGTGTTCGGGTGTGCCGAGGATGACGTCGATTGTGATTGTTCCCATGGGCGTGATTGCTTGCCCTGGTACTATGCCGTGGAAGGTGGTCTCCGACTCAGGCAACTTCTCTGTCGACTTGTTCATTCTTCCCAGGGTGTCGGCGAATATGATGTTGATGCCGCTGCCTCCATCCATGAATACTTTCTTCAGGCTGTAGTCTCCAATCAGGGCTTCGATAACCAGAGCGGCGTGACCGGGTCGCGACACCTTCGACGGGTGGTCCGCCCTGGAGAATGTGATTGGTGTCTCTGACCCTCTCAGGTATTCCGGAACTGCGCGCGTGCTGGTGGTAGCCTGGAGTACCTGGCGGGTGATGAGCTTCTGGACCCTGTTCGAAGGGCGCCCTTTTTGAATCATGTTGATCTGTCCTCGCGCGGTCGGATATGTTTCGTGCGCCACCACCTGGGTGTCATGCTGCGGCTGTTGCTGAGGGAAAGTTCCAGCCGCTTGTGTTGTATTGTTGTTTGCGGGTGCCGCCTGAATGGCGAGCTGTGGAGTCGTCGTCAATGCTTGCACGGGAGTAATGATCTGTTGCATAGCCTGGTAAATCTTCCGAGCCTTGCGACAGTCCTTCAACAGGTGGTTGGAGCCCCACTTGCCTGTCTCCGGGTTGCGGAACGAGTGATGCTTGCAAGGTTGCATCAGCTCTTCGGCTGGAGTTAATGGGCGCTTCCACTCGCGTTTCTGGCTTCCGTCGTTGTGGCTAATGCTGCCGCTGCTGCGATTGTACTGCCCCGAGCTGGACTGCCGACTTTGATCATACAGTCGGCTGTTATCTCGTGTGTCATCACGGGGGGTTTGATATCCCGCCGCTACTAGCTCGATGGTGTCTGAGTGGGTGAAACGTTGCTTCTTTTTCTGGCGTCCGTCTCGCCAGTTGTTTGTCTCAGCCTCCTTCTTTGGAGAGGTGTCGCGGACGTAGTCTTCTCCTTCGGCCCACTAGTTGGCTACCTTCATGAGCTCGATCGTAGTCTTCGGTTGGAGCCTACCAAATTCTTCACGGAGATCACGGCGAGCGACGCCATGCATGAAAGTGTCCATCACCCTGTCTTCTGAGACGGGTTCCATAGTATTCCAGAGGAGTGTCCAGCGCTGGATGTACGCGCGGAGCGACTCGTCCTTTCCTTGCTTGCAGGCTTGCAACTCAATGTAGGTTGTCGGCCTTGCGAATGTTCAAGAGAAACTTTTTATGAAAGTATCTTGGAATTCTTCCCATGTCTTGAAGGAGTCTTTGGGCTGGCTGGTGAGCCACCCGCGGGCTGAGTCCGTGAGCATGAGCTGGATATACCGCATCGCCGTAGTCGACGTCCCGCCTTGACAGGTGCAGGCGATGAGGTAATCTTCGAGCCATAGGCGCGGGTCTTACTTTCCGTCATACTTGGGGGTTCCTGCCGTCAACTTGAAACCTTTAGGCATGCGGGTGTCGCGGATGTTGAAGCTGAAGCATGCAGCGCCGCACGGCTCGAAGTTGCGGTCGGCCGGATCATCCAGGTTCATCGCGTCAGCCGAGCGCGATTACGGTCCACCGTCCTTTGTGTGATGACGTTGCAGAGATCCTCGCCTGGCTGGGCTTGTCTCAGAGGCTGCGTGGCCCCTGATGTTGCCGGCTCGCCGGCTTGGCGATCCCGCTCTTCACGTGCCCGGTTGTTGGGTGCGCCAGTCGCCAAGGCTTCCTCGATTGCCTTCATGGACATGATCTGCTGTTTATGGAGAAGGGCGCGTGGATCTCCCTACGGCGGTTGCGTGAGCCGGAGATACGTCTCGACTGACATGATGGCAGCGTTTGCTGTCTTGGGGACAGGTATCCCGTTCTCGTCCTCAGTGATGAAGGATGAGTCGAGATTGCGGGTGACCCTTGCTCGGTCCACATCTTTCATGTTGGGAACGCGAGCTCTGTGTCGCCGTCCTCCTTGGTTAACTTCCGTGGAGGAAGTGAATGAGAGGGCCGCTCGTCTGGCACTCGATGCATCTGCGTCCCTCTTGCGCCTGAGCAGTTCGGCCTTTTCGGCACGGAGTCGCTCGCCTTCCTTGCGTAGCAAGTACTAGACCGCCAGGTGGTCTTCTCTAGGCGCGTCGGGTGGAGGGAAGGTGTCGTCGTCGACATGCTTCAGGGCCCTGATTCCCATGTCTCGTGTTATGGTGAGTCGTGTCTGGTAAGGCATGACCACCTCCAGTGGGTATGCGGGTTCCTCGTTGCCTTCTGGAGGTTCGGTGTTAGCCATGAAGACTTGCTGGGGGTAAACTTCGGTAGGAGTGTTTACGCTGCCGCTGCTGCTTCCTTGATCCGAATCTTGCTCAGGATCGAAAATTGCTGCTACATGGGCAGCGTAGTCTCCGTTGCGTCTTCGGAGGATCGTCGCCGTGGTTACGGACGGAGGCTTCGCAGTCGCAGGGGCGAGTGCGATTGGCTTGGGGTAGACTTGATGATCCCACGAGGGTGCGTGCGACGCGGCAGTCGACGGCACGGCCTTGATCGCACGTACTTGTGTAGTCGTAGTTGAGGTAGATCTTGACCTTGTCGACCGTGCGATCGAGATGGTTGGAGTAGACTCGATCAGCGCTGACGTCGCCGAGGTTGACGATGTAGTCGAAGCAGGTGCGATCTTCGTGGGCGCGGCAGGCACGGCTTCCACGGCGGGTGATGTCGATGGTGGCATGCGGGTGACAGACGCGGGTGCCGTGGCCACGCGTGTCGAGGTTGTCGCAGACCTGAACATGCCACGACTGTCGACGAAACAGTATATGAAGCCGAAGGTGATATGTATACCTTTGCGCAGATTGGTGTACACCGAGCGAAGGGCCGGCGGGTGGAGGGCATACTCGAAGGAGCCGAAGCGGATGGGCTCCCGAGTAGCGTCGATCTCGATCTTCATTGTGGATGGAGCCGGTGCGACCATGATTCCAACGTCTGATATCTTTCCCATAGACGGCGCCAATTGACGAGGGTGTAACTCGACAAGTCCCAGGGTTGTGCATCCCGGGTTGATTGAAGGGGAGAGAGAGGGACGTTGGTGATCACGACGGCTGACGAGCAAGGTTTTACCCAGGTTCAGGCTCCCGGAGGATAATACCCTACTCCTGCTTGTCTGTTATTGATGGCGAGTTGCGGTTACAATGGTGGCGAGATTGCGATCTCGCTAGGGTTTGTAGCGGTGGCTGTTGGCGTGTCCTCTAGGACGGGCAACCCTACTGACTTTATAGGTAGCCAGGTCTCGGGTGGTCGGTATCGGCAACGATTACAGATATGGAAGGTTATGAAACCTAACCGAGTTGGACTAGAATACGTGGTACCCTGAGTGGGCCTTCTGTGGGCCTCTCCGTGCTTGGCGCGGCCCAGATAGCCTCATCGTGGGCTAGTCGAAAGGTAGCCCCACATCACTCACCGAGCAAATGATGTTCAAGGACACCTTCCGTCACTGGAACTGGGCTTTGCATGTGCCTGGCTCAGAGCTTAGCACGAACGGGAAGTCGAGCGACTGCGCCGGCTTTTGGAGCATGCCGCCAGGATCGCTTCGACCTCAGCACCGGTGTCATCAACCTCGACGACAGCGAAGACGTGGACGAGACCGGGCCGAGCTAGTGGCAACCGCAACGATAGAGCAGGACCAAGCCGCAAGCCGAAGGACGAGCCACCCAGCGACGATCACTGTGATGACTACATGTCTTTCTACATAGCATAAACTAGGCCGTTATTGTATCTTTTTGCGTTGTTTCTAAAATCTTGCATCAACTTTGCCTACATCGTATGAATTCTGCCTAGTTTAAATTAATTTTATCTAAATTTATGTCTACCTAATTTTTTTCCAATGTGGTATGGTGTCACAATCCAAATGGTGTCACAAGCCAAATGCCCTCATAATTCGAATTAATTACCTGTCATGCCACCTATAAGTGGATGCAGGTTCAAAAGGAAAAAAATAAAAAAGGAAGGAAGGAAAAAAGGGTAGAGAAAGCAAGGAAAAAGGGCGCCGTATCTTATGAATCCACCATCGTGAGTGCATCCCTGCATCCTTGCGTTGATAGCCATATGATATAATCCTACGTCTGGAACATATCCGTGGCAATTTGCGGAAACATGCCCGCCTCCACCTCCAGCCGTGTTTCCATCGATCACATCCGAGATTGTGAACCTGAACGGCTGAACCCCTTAAGGCCTCAACCAACGTTGGCCCCAACCATCCCCATGACGGCGACGTGCTATCGTCGACAGAGAGTCTCTTAGTTTCCGATCATATTTTGGCAAGGCGGCAGAGACCTAGCCTTGGCACGATCACTAATGGCAACGATGACAACCTGCAACGGGAAGTCGTGGTAGGCAGCCACCGCATCCGACTGACGGCAGCCTGCAATCGTTGGACTTAACCGAGTTGGAGCTCGAGGGGCCGTCAGCGTTCGAAAGAAGTCTACATAACCCCCCTGAGTTTCAGGTTTGGGACGTTAAGCCCCCCTAACTATTAACTGGAGCAATTAACCCCCCTAACTATCTAAAACCGGGCAAATTACCCCCTCAGATGCTAATTGGCTGTTTTGATGCCACTATGGACTCCGGTTTAGCCAGTAGGCCTCCGCGAAGAGCGATGAGCCCTGGAGGATGAGCAGGCGCAGCCGGCGTGCAACGGCCGCACAGCGTGGACGACCTTCCGCAGGCTAGCAAGGTTTCTGCTGCTGCTCGCCATGGCGCCACGCATTCTTCTACGCCAACGCCAGCTCCTTCGTCGCGTCCCTCGCCATCATCATGTTGCTCATGAGCAGGTCCCTGAGCGGCCGCCTCGCTCGATCAACGCACTGCCGGTCTGTGTCCTCGTCGAGCTGCTCGACCTCATGGCCGCGTTCGCCGCCGGGAGCTGCAGATGGGCCACCACGACCACGTACATCATCTCCCCCGTCCGCGCCGTGCTCCTATACATCATGCTGCAGGTCGTCATCGCGGCATACGCCGTGGGCACGTTCAAGCAATGACAGCGAGCCATGTGCCGCGTACTGACCTGCGCCAATCTGCCACACGCGTAATCAAGCTTCCCAAATTCCATTTATTTGCATGTCGGCGTCCCTAAAGAATTACTTCACGTGAGCTAAGCAATGTCATTTACATGGTCGTGAAGCATGCGACGCTAGAGCCAGCCGGCCGGTAACACCATTGCTAGTGATCCGCAAGAAGACGACGACGAGGTAAGTGTAACGACGATGATTCCCAGCAACAATAGCCAGGCTGCAGACAAGGTGGAGGGAGTCGCGGTCACTTCTGCTTCTGGCCACGATGACCTACCAGGCAGGGCTGAGCCCGCCGGGCGGTGTCTGGCCGGAATGGCATCCGGATCACGTCCCGGGGAACTCGGTTCTACTTGACATCCAGACCAAGAGGTACAGGGCGCTCTACCACTTCAACACTGTGGTGCAAGGCGAGGAAGCATAGCAGGAAGCTGGACGGGGGCGGCTAGACTCCAACGCCGGCGACGGGCGCAACGCGCAACGCCAGTAAGAGTTTCGTTCCTGCTGATGCCACGCCGGAATTAGACTAACACCTAAACTACTGTCCTACGTGGACAAAACCTGAGTCCAAAACAGCCTCACAACGTTTAGGGGGGCAATTTACCCGGTATTGAATACTTAGGGGGGTTAAATGACCTAGTTAGTACTTAGGGGGGCTAAACGCCCGAAACGTGATAGTTAGGGGGGTTATTTGGACTTCTCTCACTGCGTTCTGTGCGCAAAAATTTAGAGTGGTCGGTTTCGTCAGTGCGTTTCTGAACTTCATCTCCTTCCTCTGTTCGTGAGCTGTGAGAGAAGAGAGAGAGCTGCCAGCCCGTGGCAGCAAAAACATCTACTCGAGGATGGTGCTCTCGCTAACTCCGTTGTCAGGGCTGGTTCTGGTGTGCATTTGAAGCTTCTGTATGTCATATATGCGTGACCGGAAATTTCAGAAAGTAAATGTGTCTTGATGAATGAAAGATCCGGAAGAAATTATTACTTTTTTCGTTTCCGTGAATCCAGTCCATGAGGCTGATATCCTTATGCAGTTTGAGGTGTTCGTTGCCTTTATACATGCTGCTATGTATTTTATAGGTTCAGTATGGACTTTGTTAAGGATCAACGGTGCAGGAAGGTAGTCATGTATTCAGACTTTTGCTGAATTTGGTGCAAAAGCTCAGGTTCATCACACATCCACATATTTCTTTTCCCTTTGTTAAGGCACATCACGATTCACTAATCCAAACTTGCGGTGAATTGAGCTCAAGAGACAGAACAAGCGAGAGGAAGAAGAGCTGGCCCTGAAGGCCTGAACCGTTCCATGAGAAGGCAGGCAAGGTTCACTTGGTCGCCGCCCCAAACAGGTCTGCTAGCGATACATACAGGCTTAGGATCGCGTCGTGATCCCACGGGAGGGAGAAGACCAGCAGGGTTTACTTGGTCCAATCAAAATGGACTGCCGTCTAACCTCCCCGGTCGGCGGCCAGACGATCTGAAGTGCGGCGAACTACGACTTGCGAGAGGAAGTTTTGGCAAATCGACAAATCTAACCTGGGAGTGTGTAGGTCAACTAGATGTCCTAAGAGCATCTCCAGTGGATGGTGTATATGGGCGTGTATGTTAAATATACACGTTCGGAGGTAGAAAAACGTCTCCAGTGGAACGTGTATATGGACGTGGGAGCTATCCACGTCCATCCACGATGGTACCGGACGTGGATGTAAACACGCCCCATCCACGCTCGTGGCTAGCGAAAAGCTCATCTTTCCTCCTCCTGCCGTGATTCTCGATCCCCGTCTCCGGCCCGCCCATCATCCCCGTCTCCGGCCGCCCCGTGCTCTGCGCCCTCCCTCCCCGTCCTCTTCTCCTCCTCCACGTCCAGGCCCCCGCCGCCCTCCGACGCGCCGCGCCCGCCCGCCATCCCCGTCTCCGGCAGCCCCGTGCTATGCGCTCGCCCTCCCAGTCCTCTGCTCCTCCTCCACGTCCAGGCCCCCGCCGCCCTCCGACGCGCCGTGCCGCCCGCTAGCCGCGCCCGACATCCCCATCTCTCGCCGCTCCGTCTTTGCGCCGGCTCGCCGCAGGTCCACGGAGGCGCGCGCCATGGAAGGAGCAGATAGAGGGGCGGGGGGAGGTGACGCCCCCGTCGCCAGCTTCGGCGACGGCCCCGACGACGAGGAGCGCCGCACCGCCACCCGCCTCGCCGCTTCGCCGACCCGGCCGCCGACAAGATGGCTTCTTCCGCTTCGCCGACCCGGCCGCCGTCGAGGTCGCGCATGCCGACGCCGTCGCGCTCCTCTGCACCAGCCTCACCTCCTCCTCTCCGTGCTCCCCATCCTCTGCTCCTCCTCAGGACGAACCGCAAGCTCCGGCAGTGTTGCTCCGGCGCAATTCCGTGCTCATTTTTCTTTGAATCGCAGGGGATTTGGTCAATTTCCTTTGAAATCACAGGGATTTGTTCAATTTTGTACTCCGTTGGAATATACACGTCATGTTTACACGTCCTGTTTACACGTTCCACTGAAAAACTCGGATGTGTAAAATTTAGCATGGTGTATATGGACGTGTATATGGAGATATACACGTCCAAATTTACACGTTCCACTGGAGATGCTCTAACTAATGCTGGAGGCGGGCGTGTTTCCACAAATTGCCACGGATACGTTCCAGTCCAGACGTAGGATTATATCAGATGGTCAGCAACGCAAGGATGCAGGGATGCACGAACGACGGTGGATTCATAGGATACGCCGCCGGAAAAAAGGAGGGATATGGCCTGCACAACGAACTCCGCTCGCGTTCACCGTTATAGCTACTATTCGCGACCAGACGTCGTAGGAAGAACAACCATCGCCTCTATGTGGCTAGAGGGAAGGATCTTCGTGCCACTCAAGCTCCCATGGGTCCTCTTCTTGGAGTTCTATATAGTCGGTCCTGCCCATCTCCCTAGGCTTTTGAAAGATCCTCTGCCTGGACCGTCTCCCATGTGTCGAAGCCTGTTAGAAAGCGAGTTGCAGCCCGAAAATGACTTCCCACACGTTCGTGTGAGTACCTGGCCTATCCTGTCCGGCTGTCTGCGCGTGGAGTTGTAAGGACATCTCCTACGGGGCTGCTCAAATCCGGACCGATTTGGTCTGGATTTTGTCCGTTTGAGCAGCCGTCCGCGGGCGTGTTCGCGCGGACTGGAGCCATGCGCCCTACGGGGCTGCTCAAATTGTGAGAGTTTTGAAAGTGCACATATAGACAAATACGAAAATGCCCTGGAAATACCAAAAAACCAAAATTGGCACATGCAAAAGGAGGCCACGGTTCAGGCCATACCGGCCACGACCAGGCCATTGCGGCCACGGGGTGATGGACTAGTCTAGATGTACAAAATAGGATGCCGGCCACTGGTTCAGGCCATGTCGGGCACGATCAGGCCATGCCGATCAGCCCTCGGCCTCCATGTACCGCTGCTGCTTCTTCTCGTAGTAGGCCCTCTTCCTTGGAGTGAAGCAGGTCAGGTCCATGGCCATGATCTGCGCCTCTTGGGCGGCCAGAGCGAGCTCGACCTCCCTCCTCTTGTTCTCGTCCGCTCCGTCCGCTCCGTCCTCCTCCAGCTCGTCCCCGGCGTCGATGTAGCTCGCACGGCCATTCGGGTTGATGAAGCCGTTCATGTACGCGTCGCCTTACTCAAACGTCAGTCCCGGAGTCGCCTGAGTTGACGGGACCGGCGTTTCGTCGAACAGGTTGCGGGGCACGGGAAGAACGCCCGGCGAAACGCGGATGCAACTTTTGCGGGGCGCGGACAGCCCAGAGGCCGGCGCGGTGTTCAGATCGATCGAGCCCACGGCCTTTGAAAGATCCTCTGCCTGGACCGTCTCCCATGTGTCGAAGCCTGTTAGAAAGCGAGTTGCAGCCCGAAAATGACTTCCCACACGTTCATGTGAGTACCTGGCCTATCCTGTCCGGCTGTCCGCGCGTGGAGCTGTAAGGACATCTCCTACGGGGCTGCTCAAATCCGGACCGATTTGGTCCGGATTTTGTCCGTTTGAGCAGCCGTCTGCGGGCGTGTCCGCGCGGACTGGAGCCATGCACCCTACGGGGCTGCTCAAATTGTGAGAGTTTTGAAAGTGCACATATAGGCAAATACGAAAATGCCCTGGAAATACCAAAAAACCAAAATTGGCACATGCAAAAGGAGGCCACGGTTCAGGCCATGCCGGCCACGATCAGACCATGGCGGCCACGGGGTGATGGACTAGTCTAGATGTACAAAATAGGATGTCGGCCACTGGTTCAGGCCATGTCGGGCACGATCAAGCCATGCCGATCAGCCCTCGGCCTCCATGTACCGCTGCTGCTTCTTCTCGTAGTAGGCCCTCTTCCTTGGAGTGAAGCAGGTCAGGTCCATGGCCATGATTTGCGCCTGTTGGGCGGCCAGAGCGAGCTCGACCTCCCTCCTCTTGTTCTCGTCCGCTCCGTCCGCTCCGTCCTCCTCCAGCTCGTCCCCGGCGTCGATGTAGGTCGCACGGCCATTCTGGTTGATGAAGCCGTTCATGTACGCGTTGCCTTCCTCAAACGTCAGTCCCGGAGTCGCCTGAGTTGACGGGACCGGCGTTTCGTCGAACAGGTTGCGGGGCACGGGAAGAACGCCCGGCGAAACGCGGATGCAACTTTTGCGTGGCGCGGACAGCCCAGAGGCCGGCGCGGTGTTCAGATCGATCGAGCCCACGGCGGGGCCGCGGAGCGGCGACGAATCTTCCACTTCAATCGAGTAGAAGGGCTGCGGCGTCGGGTCACGGCCGGGCAAGTACCCGTACGTCGACGCGGGGGATGCGTCGGCGTCGGGGGGGGGGGGGGGGGGTGAGCGCGACCGGGCCGCGGACATGTTGGAGCTGGCGGCCTGCGAGGGAGGCACGTACGTCGTGGTCGCGGTCGCCGGACGCATGCCTAGCACGCTCATCACCGCTTCCGCCGCCGCCTGGGCGATCCTGGTACGCTCGTCGTCCATCGGCGACAGCTTCTCCTCCTTCGCTCTCCTCCTCCGCCCCGCCCTCTTGGCCGACTGCTCCCTCCTCTCTTCGCCTGTGAGCACCTTGGGCTTTTGCATCGGCTTTGGCGGCGGGGCGGCGGCTTCCGGCGGCGGGGCAGGGCGGGACATGGATAGTGTTTTCGACGGGCGGAGGCTGGGTGTGGGAGAGGAAATGGCAAAATGTGTGCCTCTTTTTGGCGGGCCAGGGCGCCAAGTAGTGGACACGATTGTGTCCAGAGTTGTCCGGGAGGCTGCTCAATTGTGGACCAAATTTGGTGCAGATTTGAGCAGCCGCGGACCAAAATACGGACAACAGTCCGTTTGGGCAGCCCAGCAGGGCCTTGGTTTTGTCCGGGGCTGCTCAAATCCGGACTGTCCGGGGCAATTGAGCAGCCCCGTAGGAGATGTCCTAAGATTCACGCACGGTCATACCAGTCAACTCTGCTGCCGCCCCGTAAGCCTATCATGTCCGCGCGTGGAGCTCTTCCAGGTAGTCGGCGCCGAGGTCCTCCAGCTCCAGGACGAACCGCTTGCTGATCTCCCCGGCCAGGCTCCTGCTGCACGTGGCCGTCGCGTCCTTGGCCAGCTCGGCCTTGTTGCGCCGCTTCCTCTTGCAGTGGCGCCGCTTGAGCGTGAGCACGGGCGAGCCGCCGCCGGAGCCCGTGGGCGTGGTGGCGGTGGCGCCGAGCGCGAGGGCACGGAGCGACTCCTCGACGCTCTCCACAGCGCCGCCTAGTCGTAGGCCATGGCCGCGGCCTCCGGTGTGCCGAAGGTGCCCAGCCACACCCGCGCGCCGCCCCGCGTCGAGTCCCGGATCTCCGCCGCGTACCGGCCCCACGGCCGCGCGCGCACGCCGATGAACGACGCCGCCGGCTCCTTCCGCTTCCGTGTCTCCGGCTCCGCGACGACGACCCACTCCCGGTCCCACCCGACCTGCCCATCCAACGGACAGGATAGGCCGGGTACCCCCACGAGGACGGGAGGACGGGTTGCAGCCTTGCAGGGAAAACTGAGGGAGAAGGAAATAGTTGTTGGAGCTGGAACGTTAAGGTCCGATTGGCGTATCCCGCGATGTAGACGGCAGCCCTAACGTCAGTCGCTCGCGCTCTACGTTTCAGGCAGAGAGATTTTAGAGGAGCTGTTGTCCAAGTCCAATTTGTTCTATAGTTTGTGTCATGAGGTACTCTCTTTATTACGTATACTCCCTCCGTTCTTATTTAACTGACTCAGATTTAGTGCAAGTTGTATAATCCGAGTCAATTAATTCAAACCGAAGGGAGATAGTACTTTTAAGCTTCTGCCTTCTGGTCATGTATTTCTTGGGTCCAATTGTTTGCTTGATTCGCTCTGGATTGGATGTCTAATGCCTCTAATTGATTCTTGTTGCCGGAAGCCCATTTCCTTTGTATTCCTAATTCCTATCTCTACAAAATTGTGTATAGAAAAAAAATCCGAAATCTGTTTGATGATTGGTAACTCTTAGTGGTCTATGGTTATTCCTGTCATATGTGGTGTATTTCTCATGGTACATGTTACTGCAGACGTGCTAATGATTCATCAAATGGTGATAACTTTGGTGAGATAAATTTACTAAGAAAGCTGGCTGGGGATAAATGGGACATGGTCAATCATCTGATGAAGTGCTACACAAAATATATCTTCTTTCAGTAAGAAAAAACAAATATTTGCCTTTTCATATTCCTTTTCAAGCATGGCTTACTCACCGTTGTTTAGTATCCAACGAAATGTTGTGTCTTTCCATACGAAAAACCACTTGTGCTGCTACTTAAATTGATTCCAAACTGAAAAGATAGTGTTAAAATCCTTTGTGATGCTATTCAAACTCCTGCTGATGCACATGTATATCGTTGTATGTTACTATTTATAAACTTGGAACTTCTCGGCTACACTTTTTTTTGTAAAAGTGCAGATACTTTAGATGGTTCACAAAATTCAAAACTCTTCTTAGAATTTAAATGACATTATGCTTGATTGTGCTTGTTTTTCGTGAAAACGCAAAAGCCTAGCGTTTACATTCATTGATAGAAAAGAAGTTTTTGTATAAGTCTAAGAAAGGACCATTGATTGTGCTTGTTCAAAGGAGTCTTTTTTTACCAAGTATGACTTTCTTATTTTTGTCTGTGGTTCTTTATTTGTAAGGATGACAAAAAAAAGGAGAGCGCAAAGAAGAAAAGTTATGACAACAGGACACACATCTTAAGACGGTAGATCTAGCTGTGTGCAGCTTCGTTGGCTGACCATTGTTTATGAAGGTTTGGACACACCAAAAGATCTAACATGCGATTTATTCAAATGCACGTAGCTTCTAGCATCTCAAAGCTAAAAACACAGGTCGACGAGGCAACGACATAAACTATATGTACCGATGACGGTTTGATTAGGCGATGTCGGACACGAGATGCGGCTTATGGACAACGGCGACAAACTGGTACAATTTTTGGTTCTATTTTCTTCAGACAGATTTTCCTGGTACGATTTTCAGAGAACTGAACATAGGCGAGTGCTAGATATTTTCAGAGAAAACATGCAACTTAATTTCAGAAGATGGTGCTGTATTTTAGTCATCAAGCTCTGATAGTAAATTTGAATGTCATGTACATCAAGTATTTGAATGAACTGTAGCGTATGCCAATAGTTCAACACATCAAATAGAACAGTTGCAAAGCTCATGGATAATTATAGAACAGTTGCAAAGCCCCTGATAGATGATGGTTCCTCGGTTATCCTTTGGCTGGATGAGTGGCATATTAGTGGTGAGTGCGGACCACTTAGTCAGAGATTTGCAAGCCTTTTTTCATTTGTTGTCGATGAAAAGATTTCGGTTAGGGAGCTGGTTAATACCGAAGATATTTCTTATTGCTTTCACTTGCCCATGTCGGCAAGAGCATATAATGAACTAAACAACAATTCCTGAGTGACTGCATGGCATCCATCTGGATGAGACTGCGTGGCATACAAATATGCTAAGTACGTACCGAGTTTCATGGATAAATGAAATCTGGGTTGTTCAGTGCAAAGTAAAGAACTCAGCGACCAAAATAGGATGTCAGAACTAAGTTTTTAATGCATTGTTTTTGTTATTTTTGCACAGAGCACCACAACTGTCATTTCATCATGAAGCGTGGTATGTTTTGAAAAAAGATATATACTCGGTACCACTTGTTTCTCAGTTTTAAAAAATGTTTTACTATCTGTTTAGATTTTTTTTAACAAGAGCATATGAGCTTGAGAACCAAAACGACTTCCCCGTGCAGAATTAGTGTCACATACACAGCGGGAAGAAGCTTTAAAGACTTGTTGAACCATTTTATGGTCGACTTGTGCCTCTATTATGCCATACCATTTTTTAAATTTTAGTTACATCATTACATGCTTGTGATTTTTCAGTTTCTATCAAAGGTCATGGCGCCATACCAATTTTGAAATTTTAGTTACATGCTTGTGAATTGTCAGTTTCTATCAAAGGTCATGGCGATTTATTTTGTACCTATAGTTTGTGTCGAGATCCGAGCTTTGTGATTATTTACCGTCTTTGCTTAATTTAACCCTCAATAGGCAACGGTTTGAAGGAACTATATCGTCTGCCAGTTGTTCAACACATCAAGTGTTTGAATATCATGTAAAACAGTGATCAAAATATTTGTGAGCCGTAAAGCTATAAATTGTAATCTTTTTTAGACAATGATCTTTTAGCATTAGAGCATGTCCAAAGCAGATTTGTAAATATCATTAGCCATCAATGATAGATCTGTGTAATCGTATCATTTTGTTTTGTTACAACTTAGTACATTGAGATTAAAAAGAAAGAGATAAGTGATCATTCATGGTGTGTTTTACTTTTCTAAATGCTATTTTAAGTTACCGAGTTATGGTGTGTGTGCTTATAAGCCTTATATGCTCGTGTAGGTGTAAAGTTCATTCAAAATGGATGAGGGTGCAGAATTAATGTCATAGATACATAGCGAAAAAAACTTATGAAACGATCAGTGTGAAACCATTAGATTATTTTTTCATTACCCGTTATAACTAACGCACGGGAAATCACCTAGTCTCTTAGTTCACGGCTGGAACCGACGTCCCCACGCCAAAATAGTCCCCCAACGGCTCATTTTTTCCATCGGCGAAACGCTAGGACCCTAATTAGGCGCTAACATCTCTGGGCAGTTCAGTCATCGCGGTGTGATGGTCGGCGAGGAAAGCCTAGCTGGATGCGATGGCAACACAGCGTGAGGTAGCCGTCACGCTGCTGTTGACACTTATGCCTCCCACGTCACCGCATCCACAGGTCCCGCCAGGCCAAAACACTTGGACGGTTAATGCTGTGCGCACACTGAGTAATAAACGTGGGACTGGCTGTATTACACAAACTTGTTGTTTTCCAACCAGGGGCTTTCAAATCCACCTAAATATAAGCTTGTTTGCGCACAGGGTGTTGTTTGGTAATGCAAAATTGGTCCACAAAGTGTACTATATTTTCTTGGAAGAGTTAATGCATGGTTTATTTGTTACCCAATGAAGAGCCAACCACCATAATCATGTGATCATTATTACTGTACCTAAACCAACTGGCATGCCAAAGTATGCAGGTACCGACACATTGCCAATTTTTCTTTCCAATCTTTTTGTACGAAATTGAGCAAGTATTGTATAATTAACAATGCAATTGGATTCACATACAAAACAATGCAATTGGATCTGAAATTATTAAAATCTTCTTTGCGAAGGAATAAATCCCTAACTATTTTAAGGGTCTCGCGTAGATCTTCATACCTTGAAAACCATCATTTATGTCTTTTTTATTCTTTTAAAGAGAATATATTAGTATCATGAAGATACCAATTACCCAGCCTCTACACCAACAAAATGGCGCATCATTTAGGTCCCTAAAGCGCAACAATCAAGTCATCTGGATCTTGGAAGTGAGAGTTATCTAGACCCTTTGGACTAGTGCGGAGCCAACATGCTACTACTCCCTCCGGTCTATATTAAATATGCAACTATTAATATGGATCGAAACGAGTAGAGTGTAAGAGAGACACCAAGCTAGTAACGTTTCACCAATAGAAATTAGCGGCAAAATCTTCACAACTTGCTCAAATTTTGAACATTGATTCCCCTGACCGAGCCTCGTGGCAGCTTAGGTTCATCGGGAGATGGTGCCTTAGATATTGCCTCACTTGTGAAATTCCGATATCGAGATGAGTATTTTAAAGGTTGTCGGGCCTACGGGAGACCCCCAAAAAATAGTTTAGGGACTTGCACTTATTTTTTTTAATTCAAAGATCGACGTGTTGAATTCTATATACAAGTTTTCCGTGCTTTAAAAGGTGATCCTACGAGAAACACTACTCCACCGACCGGATTAATTACAATTGCACACATATTTGAAAATTTGATCAACAGTCATGAGTCATGTGTCGCAAATGTTGTATCATTTAATTTTGCTCCGGATGTGAATCTGATATTTTTTTTCGATCAAGTTGATTGTGCAAATAGTTTTCTTATTCGTGCAAACAATATATATATATGAGATGTTGGATGCATGTGAGTGAATTCGTGGGGATCTCACCCAGGGTGCACGCAACATGGCTGTTTGGATAATCCTAACCCGACCGACCAGAACACGGTGACCAGAGCGCGTCGACCGAGCACGGAGTGACCGAGAAAGAAAGTTTTAACGACGAGAGCCAAAAACAGGTTCGATACAGTTCACTGCAAGCGTTCCGTTCCGGTGAGGACGAATCAACGAGAGCACCGCCCCACTTCTCCAACCACACCCAGCGCCAGCGGCTCCTCCCACGGTTGCTGCACCAAGAAGAAAATCTTTCGCGAAGCCTCTCCGGTCTCTTCCCCCCGGTAATCCCCGCCGCCGCCCGCGACTCCTCGTCCGCTTTGTCAGGTGCGGTTCTTCTTCCCTTCGACCCCGTTTGTCAGTTCGCTTTCTTCTGCTCCTATTGGTTGTGTATGTGTGGGATCAGCCGTGGGCGAGTCCCTCTGCTTACGTCCGTTGATTGGTTGATTTCAAGGTGGAACCGACTGAGATTCGGTTGTCTCTTTTAGGTTTCCGTCATATGTTTGGACGAAGAAAGGCGAGATTCTGAAAATTCTCATCTTTTCCCCATTTAAAAAGTCCTTGTAACGGTTTCTTGACCCTGAATTCATGATGCCGAAAAGTATTTTACACCGGGTGTCAATTGTCTCCCTCTAATATCTGATCTAGGCTAACGCAATTTGTGTTTTTCCCTGTGCTAGGAATTTGTAGTGAGATGCAGATACCCTGATCAGTGAATGTAGTGTCGTCTAATTAATGAATGAACAGTGAAATGTGTGCACGTATGAAATTGTCAATCCGTTGTAACTGTTGAATGATGTGCGCCTGTAACCAAGTGCTTCTATCCTAGTTTTCGTTATTCAGTCGTTTTAAAAAAAAATCATTATTCAGTTATCTGAACTCTCTTTTCATCTGCCATTTTGATGGCAAGTTTGTATGCTGATTCCCAGAGACTATTTAGTTTGACCAAGTTCATATTGTATTCACACTGCAAGACTGATCAGGATACTAATCACATGGTTCTGTGCTGCTAATGTAGCAATGCAGCTGTATCACCATCCATATTCACTGGATAGTCAGAAAGTACGGATAGCACTGGAAGAGAAGGGTATTGACTACACCTCGTATCATGTCAATCCACTAACCGGGAAAAACATGGATGTGGCCTTCTTCCGCATGAACCCTTCAGCCAAGCTCCCTGTCTTCCAAAATGGTGGTCATGTCATTTTCCGTGCCATCGATATCATTCAGTAGGTTCTTCGTTCACTTTGCCAATGGCTGATACTTAGACATATCCAGTACTGCTGACCAAGCGACAATGTTCATTTATCTTTCTCTATATTTTCGTAGGTACATAGACAGACTTGCAGTGCATTTAAGCGGTGAAATCGAGCCTGTGAACACTGAGGTTCACCAATGGATGCAGAAAGTTGATGGTTGGAATCCCAAGATGTTCACACTAACTCACACCCCAGTAAAGTACCGTGCATTTGTCTCCAAGTTCATACGTCGGGTGCTGATTGCTCGGATGGCTGAAGCCCCTGATTTAGCTAGCATGTACCATGTCAAGCTCCGTGACGCGTATGAGAGCGAAGACAGGCTGAAGGATCCTGACACAATGCAGCAATGTGAGGAAGAGCTGAGCAAACTCTTGGATGATGTTGAGGCGCAGCTCAACAAAACAAAATATCTCGCTGGTGATGAATTCTCGCCGGCGGATTCGATGTTCATTCCCATTCTTGCACGCATAACACTTCTGGATCTACACAAGGAATACATCAGCTGCAGGCCCAGGGTCCTGGAGTACCACACATTGGTGAAGCAGAGGCACAGCTACAAGGTTGTAATCGGGAAGTACTTCAATGGATGGAAGAAGTATCACACTCTCTTCAAGACTTCGTTCTTCCTTTGCGTCCGAACCTTGTTTCGAAAATACTAGATGGTTTAGTGTGCTGCGTTCTTAGCCCATCCATGCTGAACCAATGTGTATAGTGAGTTTAGACTGAGTGTATGACCAGTATACTTTCATGTGTTTTTCGTGCAAGGCATGGCTGATAGTTCCTGGGAGTTTTGATTTCCATACATTTCTCTGCTCTAATGTAGCTCTGTACAGCCTACAGAATCTAGATGCTGAATTACTTGCAGAATAATAGGCTATATATACAGTTTGGGTTTTCGAATACGATATGTCTCTATTCTTGGGAAAATCTCATTTCTATAATCTGTTATTTTTAGAGCACCTCATATCTGAAGTACCATGTTTACCTACTGTAACTGCATTCTTCTTTTGCCTTTATTTCTAAGTTCTGCAAGTCTTTTAGAGGTCTTAATTTTTCCAAACTCATAGCTTCTGCTCTCAGATTGCAGTACACTATTTTCCTACTGTATCAATGCACAACTTCCTTTATGTGTGTGAGCTGAAGATCTTCATGCACATGCTGTACATTAACAGTACAGGACAATGGACCCCATGGTCATTGACTGTATAGTGATGCTGGATGCACTGTGTGTCTTCATTACTTGATACCAAAGGTTCTCCTCAGAGTGCATCACGCCTATATATACATCAAAGCTGAAACACTTCGTCCAGCAATTCAAGATTGTTGTTTGACACTTCTTGTTTCTTCACATTTTGTAGATTCCAAGAGTAAGCAGGGAAGAGGAAGAAAGAGAAAGCGTAAGAGCATTAGGGATGGGAACATGGAGGAAAGCTTAAAATCTTTTGTTTTCACCTCTAGTGTTGGAGGTGTAAATGTTCAGTTGGTTCTTTCCTGATGTCTCCCATTCCTATAGACCTTGAGCCGTCCTTCCTCTTCCTTTTGGCTTGCGCAATAGCTTCCTGGAAACTGTAGACATGTGTTCACATAATAAGATATTGTGAGATCTTGAAGGCTAGTAAAGAAGAGGAAGAAAAGAGAGCCTGAGAACTGTGGGAATGGGTACATGGAGGAAAGCCTAACTTGCTTTGTTACCACCTCAAGTGTTGGAGGTGGTAAGTCCATTTGGTGTTTCCCAGTGCCTCCCATTCCTATTGTTCTCAAGCACTCCTTCCCCTTCCTTTTCGGCTTGCCCAGTTGCTTTGGCATAGAAAACAAATATATGTGTTTATTCAGTGTGAAATCTCAAAAGCAAGCTAGGAAGAGGAAGAAAGAGAGGGCCTAAGAGCAGTGGGAATGAGAACATAGAGGAAAGCCTAACTTATTTGTTCTTCACCTCTTGTGTTGAGGTGGAAACATGGTTTGGTATTTCCCGATGCCTCTCATTCCTATTGTTCTTGAGCACTCCTTCCCCACCCTTTTGTTTGCTAAATATCTTTAGCAGAAAAAACAAACATGTAAATGTCCATTGGAAGACGAAAAAAGAGGGTGTTAGAGCGGTGGGTAGGGGAACTTGATGGAAGGCTAAAGCCCTCAGTTCCTCGTCTAACACTGGAGGGACCTTCGACATGAGTTCTCCTGGTGCCTCCGACATCTCTGGTTCTTTGGTGCTCCCTCTTCCTTTTGGATCGCCCACATAGAAAGGTTTCATGGTAGAATATGACTTGGCTCAAGTTCACACGGCCTGCATAGTTGGATTGTTATTTTTTTCATTTCTTTCTTTCTTTGACATGCCTTAATCCACACATAAGACAAGATGGTTGCTTAATTGATTAACTAGTTTATGCTTATAATTGTAGTTTCTGTTTCAGATTCTACTAGCACAACAGAACAGATGTTTAGCTCCAGATTACTCTGCAAATTAAATCCAAAACATGGCGAGATGTTTAATTTACCAGTCAGGTAGTATGTATATGGTACATTTCCCTATCCGAGAAAGGGTAGGTAGTCATTAAGACATAAACAGGTACATTTTTTAAACTTAACAAGACACACAACTTCAATACAGATTGAATGGTGCATATTCTTGGACCATTTCTCGATTTGTGCGTGTCATTTTTTAAACTTAACAAGACACACAACTTCAATACAGGTAGAATGGTGCATATTCTTCACTAGTTCCTGATGTTGAACTCAGGCTGGAGACATCAATCAGATCAATGACACACCACCGCTGATCACTGTAGCTATGAATAGGCGCAGAAATCAGAGTTATCCAGATGGTAATTACCCCGTACAACATGTTTATTTCGTTAGCTTCAATTAGCATCCACCTCTGTAAAATGATCTGAATTGATTAGCTGTTCCAACAGAGTTCTTTTTGAAACTCCAACAGAGTTCTCACATGGGCACAATGATATATACACAGATCAGCAAGAAACAACCCTGACTGAAAAAGTTAGTCTGCAGCTTCGAAAACATTAAATCTGAACATTAACCAGCTGTCTTTTTTAATATATTTGTTAAAACTTGCGGGATAAGGCTTATGTCCCCCACTTTAGCATCTTGCTGGATGTTGGCAGACAACCTAAGTGATTTGTCTTCGAGAATGCACCCTAGAAGGTGCATTATGCATATAGAAGAAATGCCAAGAGGCATGTACAAGGCCTTGGAAGGTTGTTTTTTCTGTAAATAGGACGGGACAGCTCCTCATGCTCAGGTCTCTCTAATCTTCATCTTGCAACCACTCTGGCCGGTATCTGTGCTGGGAATCCAAATGCCTCACTACGGAAAATCTCAGCTAAGCACCACCGTTTGCACTCATCCCCGATCTTCGTCTTGACAGCAGCAACTGCGGGTGAAACGGTGTTGAAGACTACATCGTTCCAGTTTTGCCAGATGCACCAGAAGACAAGTATGATTGCTGTCCACATGTTTCTCCTGTCATGGCCGGGCACAGCTGAAGAAATCCACAAGAGCAGCTCCGAATCGCATCAGGTTCCAATCTGGTTTTCCCCAATCACTAGTGTCCAAGCCCACACGGCCACACTTCACGATCAAAGGCACAACACAGCAACAGGTCCTGAAGGTTTTCTTGCTCGTGGTCACACATCAGGCAAGCAACCTGTGTGATTTGATCCTTTGAGGCCAAGGTAAAATGTTGTAAACTTCTAACTGGGAAGTAGTCCGACTGGTGCAAGAAGTACTGAATCTTTTTAGGACCTTGTTCATCCTTTGTGTGCCTACTTGTTCCAGAAAGACTAGGTGGTTCAGAGTTGAGGTGTTGCATAGTCGATCCTTGCTGAACTGATGTGTATAGTGAGTTTAGACTGATCATATGATCAGTATACCTTCCTCTGTTTTCCTACAAGGGATTGTGCGTCATAGCTTCCTTGGGCATTTATTTTCCTATATTTCTCTCCTTCCATGTAGCTATGTAAAGCCTACCGAATTAGGATATTAGATTGCAGACCGAACAGTAGGCCTATATACTTCTTTCTTCATGAAAGCGGCCTATATATATGTCGATATGGTATCTCTAACTGTGGGCTAATCACATTTTTCATATGTTCTAGACTTGTAGTGCAGCTCATGTCTGAAGTACCTTGTGTACCAAACTACCAATTGCCACTGCAATGTTCTTTATTTCATTCTGTAACTATGTTGTATAAATGCACAGGTTGGGACTTTTATATACACCAGCTTTCAAATATGGTAATCAAGCAGAAGATGTACAAGCAATGATGCACGTGCTCTTAAACACAATAGGTCAATGATCGCGGGGCCCACTGTCCTTTGACAGTAAAATGGTGCCACATGCATCGGGTATCTTCATTGCTTTGCTCAATCCACAAAGTACTCAGCACGTCTATTTATACAACAAAGTTGGAACACTTTGTCCAACAATTGAAGCTTGTTGTTTGACAATTTTTGTTTCTTCGGGTTTCTAGGCACTAATTGTAAGCCGGGAAGAGGAAGAAAGAGAGTACTTAAGAGCACTAGGAATGGGAACATGGAGGAACCCCCAACTTCTTTGTTTCCACCTCTAGGTGCAAATACTTAGTTTGGTGCTTTCCTGATGCCTCCCATTTCTACCGTTCTTTTGAACTCCTTCCTATTCCTTTTGGCTTGCTCAATAACTTTGATGGAAAAAATCATAGACATGAGTGCACATACATAGATAAACGTGAGATCTTGAAGGCGAGACAGGAAGAGGAAGAAAAGAGAGCATAGGAGCAGTAGGAGTGGGAACATGGAGGAAATCCTAACTTGCTTTGTTCTGACCTCTAGTGTTAACTGGAGGTGAGAACCTGGTTTGGTGTTTCCCGATGCCTCTCATTCCTATTATTCTTAAGCCCTCCTTACTCTTCCTTTTGCCTTAGTCAGTAGCTTTAGCCTACAAAGATATTTTGCACACAGCTGATGTAAGATTTCAAAGGCGAACTGGGAAGAGGAAGAAAGAGAGGGCCTAAGAGCAGCGGGAATGAGAGCATAGAGGAAATGCTATCATACTTGTTTTTATGCCTCTTGTGTTGAGGTGAAAACATGGTTTGGTATTTCCCGATGCCTCTCATCCCTACTGTTTTTAAGTCCTCCTTCATCATCCTATGTTTTCTAAGTCGTTTTAGCAGAAAACTTAAAAAAGTACGTGCATATTTTCTGATGATATGAGATGTCCATTGCGAGACATGAAGAGGAAGAAAAGAGAGCCTAAGAGCAGTGGGCATAGGAACATGATGGAAGGTTAAAGCCCTCAGTTTCTAGTCTAACAGGAAGAGGCTTTGGCTTCAATTTTCCTGATGCCTCCTATGCCTATTGTTCTTTGGTTCTCCTTCCTCTTCATTGTGGATCGTACAACATAAAGGGATCCATAGCATAACGTGATTTGGTTCAAGTTCATACACCATGCAAATATTTGGATTGCTATATATGATTTTTTTGTTTGGCATGTCTTAATCCATCCATAAAACAAGAGGGTGGCTTAATTACCTAACTGGTTTAGAGTTCATAATTCAGCAATGTAGATTCATTTTCAGATAATTCTATGCAGGAATCCATATATGCCAATATGTTTAATTTACTGTCAGGTAGTATATATACAGGTAGAGATAAAAATAAGCACATTTTCAGACTTATCATGGCATAAGAGACAACTTTGCCACGCAGAATGGTATGCAATCTTCACTAGTTCCCCTGTGCTCAACTCATGCTCGAGGCTTAAATCAGATCTATGGCACACTACAGCTGATCACTGCAGCTAAGAGTAGGAGCAGAAATCAAGAAGAGAAAGATAGTAATTAGCACACATAAGACCTAACAATAAATGCACTCTGGATTATTTTTGGCATCCACCCTGTAAAAATATCGAAATTGGAGAAGTTGTCCCTACATATTTCGCACCAGGGCGAACCTGGTTGATCGATAGATACATAGATTAGTAAATTACGCTGACAAGATTTATCTGCAGCTTCGAAAAAACTGAGAACTCCAATAGAACTCTAGTATTTAGACATGCTGAACTTCATTGGATGTTTGCATCAGAACCTGGGTGATTGATTTGTGGAATGGTGGCCCAGCCGCCAAGTTGTAATTGGGTGAACTTCAATGGGTGGAAGAAGTACCGAACATTTTTTAGGATCTCGTTCTTCCGTTGTGGCCGAGCTCTCCGTCCGTGTTGCTGTCTATATAATTTAGATATTAACTTACTTGCAAAAAAATATTACACATTTTGTTCCTCAAGAAAATGACATATATATAATTTATAGTTTGGGTAATAGTAGATCTTTGTAACCATTGGATAATACATTTTATCATCTGCTCTAGTGCTGCTCATGTCTAGATTATCTTTTTTGGTTATTGATATCTGTAGTATCTTGTTTTGTTGTTGACGTCTGAAGTATTTTTTTTTGTTGATGTCTGAAGTATCATTTTGGGTTGTTGATGTCTGAAGTAGCTTCTGCATCAACAATTGTCATTCCATGCACATGCACGTGCATTAAACTAGTAGTCTAGAGGCAGTAGAACAGGCCTCGGTGGTACGTGTCCCCACTGTCATGTACTAAGGGTGTGTTTGGTTTAGTGGCCATCCACTGGATGGTGAGGGATAGCCATTTTTTTAGTGGTTATCCAGCGTTTGGTTCATATACCGAGTGATGGCAGGGGTAACCAGATTCTGAGAATGGCTTAAAAAACTGGTTGAGCTCATCCGCCCAAATCGGCCCGATGAGGGCAACCACTTCTGGCTGGCGTTCCTAGTCGGGAGAATTTACAATTTGCCCTGCTTTACCTCAATCCTTTATAATTTGCCCTGCTTTATTTAGTCTTTTACTATTTGCCACATATTAAACCGAATCCTTTATAGTTTGCCCTGTTTCTCCTTTTACAGACTTATTAATTATCTTAACTCAAAAATACACTACGAATATGGTACAAATACAGTACCGGTTAGATCCAACAATCAAACACGATCTGGGCAATCAGTCCTATCTTTCCTTGCGTGGCGGAGGAGAAACAGAGGACATGAGGCGGCGTCGGCGGCCGGACCGGGCGACGTAGCCATGCCTGGGGACCACGAGCGGCAACCACAATTCAGGTAATTCTCCCAGCGGCACGGGCTCACCCTCCTTTCTCCATGAATAATTGCTTCCTTCCTCTCTGTACATGAACAAGATTCACCTGGTGGGATCATGTGATTAGTAATTAACTAGAGGAGAAGTGTTTGCTACTTATAATCTGATACCATGAATAGCTATTTTCCTCACGAACTGAAAATTGCTATTTTGTTTTCGTGTAGGGCGTCGGTGACTTATAATATGATACCATCAATTGATGGAGGCATTGATTGGTCTCAGATTGAGATAGCACCTGCTAATGAAGATGAAATTGATGTTCCTGTAGCAGAAGAGAACATGTGCTTGATGCTCGGAATTGACGATAAATCCGGGCGTAGACGATCTATAGCTGGAGCAGCAATCGAAGCCTCCATTGAGAATATCAATGCTTCTATGGATGATATTGGTGAGGATTTACTTGCTGATACAGCTCTCCCTGTGCCTGACCATATCCCTGAAGAGAAACACTTTTGGTATGATAAAGAACATCCTGTCATAGAGGAAGGTTCCTTGTTTCCTTCGATGGAAGAGTTCAAGATGCTCTTGAGAACATTTGCTATTAGAGGCAAGTTTGATATTCAAATAAAGGATAGTGACACTACTAGATTTGTAGGTCATTGTAAAGGAGAAATATGTCGTTGGAGAATAACGGCTAGGTCAATAGAAGATGGAAAAACAGTCAGGGTAACAACTCATCTGAAATCAACCTTTGATGTTGTATGTTGCAAATATTTTATAAAGTGACATGTAAATGATGGATGGTATTGTGTATTGTTGCAGGTTAATAAAATAATAAAGCCTCATAATTGTTCATCCACAGCTGAAGTGGTTTCAAGCATGGCAGACCAAGCATGGGTGGCAGAAAAATCAATTCCCATACTCCAGGCTGAACCAAACATTGGTGCAGGTGAGCTACGAAAAAGATTAAAAGTCAAGTACAAGGTTACTACTGGGTATCAAACTGTTTGGAGGGCAAAAGAAAAGGCCATGGAAAAATTATATGGTACATGGGGACAAAGCTTTCAAAATTTATGGAACTTTAAAGCCGAGATTGAGAAGAGATCTCCAGGTAGCATTGTAGAAGTTGATGTGAAGAAGGAAGGGGATAAATTCTATTTCAGCAGATTTTTTATGGCACTCAAGCCATGCATCAATGGCTTTTTGAACGGTTGCAGACCATATGTTAGTATAGACTCCACCTTTATGAACGGAAAGTGAAACGGCCAGCTAGCAGCGTGTACAACACTAGATGGTCATAACTGGATGTTTCCCTTAGCATTTGGATTCTTTGCTTCAGAGACCAAGGATAACTGGACTTGGTTTATGCAACAATTGCATAGGGCAATAGGACATCTTCAAAATCTAGCTATATGTACAGATGCATGTGACGAGGTGCTAACTCGACAAGTACCAGGGTTGTGCACCCCAGGTTGATAGATGGGGAGAGAGATGAGTGCAAGGTGATCACGACGGCTGACAAGCGAGGTTTTACCCAGGTTCAGGCTCCCGGAGGATAACACCCTACTCCTGCTTGTCTGGTTATTGATGCGAGTAGCGATTACAATGGCGAGATTGTGATCTCGCTAGGGTTTGTCGTGGTAGTTATGAGCCTGTCCTTTGGGACGGGCAACCCTCCTGGCTTTATAGGCAGCCAGGTCTCGGGTGGTTGGTGCCGATGGCATCTACAGATATGGCAGGTTATGCTTTCCTAACCGACTTGGACTAGGTTACACGCTATCCCGCGTGGGCCTCCTGTGGGCCTTTCCATCCTTGGCGCGGCCCAGGTAGCATCATCGTGGGCTACCCGCAAGGTAGCCCCACGTCAGTAGCCCCCGAGTGCTTGGTCGAAGCGTAGAGTCGGACAAAGGACTCCTCCTCCTGGACGCGCCGTTGGATTGCTTGATCTTGAGCTTGAACTTGATTTCTTCAGTCGAACCAGCCGCTCCCGATGGGAGTAATCTGTGCAGTCGAATTACTTTGCCTTCATCTTCTCGTGAAGCTTGCTTCTACTCAGCCTGTTTTGGCTTACCTTTGGATGGATTCGGCAGCTCGAGCTTACTGCGTTGTCACTCGAATGGTTTCTTCGGGTGCTCGGATCATTGGCTGATCCTACCTTGTTGATTTCAGCTGTGAAGCTTACCACTCAAACAACTCCGTCGAGTTGCTTCAGTTGATTTTGGAGCCGTTGGCTTGTTGACATCATTGATGACGATCTGTTGCACGCCTCTGCGCCCGATGGGACGTGACGTGGTGGGCCCCGCTGTCAGAGCTGACCGCGGACCACAGTTGTCACGTCTCCGAAGTGGGCGCGAAATTTGCGCGGCACGATGACGACGCCTCGGTTTTCGTGCGTAGTGAAAGAAGTGGACGGTGACGGTTGGTTTCTCCGTGCGACACGTGGACGGCTGGATGTGCCCGCTCGGAGCCCTTGTTTGATGGACGGTTGTGATGCTGATCTTCGAGGCATAAGTACTGTGTCTTGACGTTTGGGATTTCATCTTCTCCAATCGCTCCGTGCTTCCTTTCCTCCTGCGCTCTACCATTTCCGCCGCCATTCCGAGCTCCGAGCAATCCGTCCTCACACCTTACGACCTTGGCAATGGGCAAGCCGAAGAGCGCTGCTGGCTCCTCCTCCGCCGCCGATGACGCCGGGGTGATGAAGAAACCTGAAGGCGACTGGCAGAGGTCCTCGATGAAGAAGACCGATGTGGAGCTATTCCGCGCGCAGGGTCTACTGCCACCTGCCGACCAAGTCCAGGTACGCGTCCCTGGCAAGGAAGTCTTCCCCACTCCCCGCGATGGGGAACGTGTTTGCTTGCGGACTTCCTTCCGCGAGGCTTCAGGTTCCCCATGCACGATTTCGTGCGCGGTCTCCTGTATGCCTATGGGGTTCAGATCCACGATCTGACCCCCAATGGCGTCTTGAGCATCGCGGGCTTCATCGTGCTCTGCGAGTGCTTCTTGGGTGTCGCGCCCCACTGGGCGTTGTGGAAGTCCCTCTTCCTCGTTCGCAAGAACGTGGGGAAGAGCGGGTTGACCTTCCCAGTGGGCGGCTTCGGAATCCAGGTGCGCGATGACACCGCGTACTTTCAGATGAAGAAGTCCGACTCCATCCAAGGATGGCGCCGGAGGTGGTTCTACGTCCAGTCGAATCAAGACGGCCTGGACGCATTCGACAGCGGGCGTGGACTGCGGAAGACCGGCGCCTGGGCGCACCCGCTGTCCGCCGTGGAGAAGGAGGCCACGCGGCCCCTGCTGGGCCTGCTGCACGATCTGACCCAGACCCTTGGGCGCGAGGCGGGTGGTGTCTTTCTGATGGCCACCTTCTTCCGTCTTCGGGTGCAGCCGCTCGGCGCCCGGCCTCACCCGATGTGGGCCGCCGAAGGCGTCAGCGCCAAGCCGCTAGATGATGAGGAGGTGGAAGCCAGCGTCAGGTCCATCACCAACCTCCGAGCCGCGGACACGTGCAACGTCAAGTGCCCGATTCCTCCTTACGGGGCCTCGAACCCCGTTCCTGAGGTAAGTCTTGTCTTGTTTTCTTTCTGTCCTTGTTCGACTTGAGTCTACCTTTCTTTTTGATTCGACTTGTGTCTACTTGCTTCAGGGTCGAGCTCTGTTCATCAGCTTTCCTCCCCTCCCTGAGAACGGACCCGACGATGAGTCGAAGTTTGTCGAGGAGGAGGACGAGGACGAAGAAATTCCCTCCGCGCATTCTCCCCGCGACGAGGTGGAGGAGGAAGATGAAGTGGAGGAACCCGCGAGGAAGAAGCGGAAGCTTCCGAGTCGCGGCGAGTCTGCCACTGCGTCGTCACCTGCCCGGGATGTGGACGTTGCTGAGGAGGAGGTCGTCGCGACGTCTCCGGGTGCGCGGTCTTCGGGTGGCTGGGAGGAACCTCTGAACGTTCCTCCAGTCAGCTCCGCGGCGCCACGTTCATTCGCGCGGATGCCTTCGCCTTCCCTGGAGAGCTACGACGACGCCGGCACCCCCAGGTGAGCTTCTTTGCAATGTGTCCTTCGAGTTGTACTTTGCAGTTTCGACGTTTTGGTTTGACAGGTGTTCTTGGTTTTGCTGCAGCCACCGTTCTGACAATGTTAGCTCCCCCCTTCGGGATGTGGAGCTCACATCCGCCCCTTCGACTGGGTTGGGGACGCCGGTGGTGGTGGAGAAGGTGCGTGCTGAGCCTGCCGGCATTGCATCATCTAGCCGCGTGCCTCCTTCGACTGCGGAAGACCTTGAACTCCTGGACCACGTAAGTCTTTCATGCTTTTTCTTGCGTTCTTGATTTTTCATCGGGTGCGCGATCAGCGCTCCCGATGGGAGTAGCCCCCGAAGGTGTGGGTGACTAGTATAGTCGCCCGCAACTTTATTGACATCTTGCTTTTGCTTCAGCCGTACTATCGCCAACAGCTCGACGCAGCCGCGGCTTACGTTCGCCTGGAGAAAGAGAGGGACCAACTGCGTGCCTCGCTGGACCAGGCTACTGGGCGGGTTGATGAGCTTGAGAAGGCTCTTCACGAGTCTCGAGAGCGGGAGCTGGCGCGGGTCGCCCAAGAGAAAACTCAAGTTGGTCGCCTCCTTTCACTCGCCGGTGTTCTTGGGGGTAAGTTTCAACTTGACGCCTACTGAGTCTTTGATCTTTTTCTTATCCTGACTTTGAATTTTTGCGCAGACACTTGCGGTGGAGCCCCTCCGGAAGATGCGTCGAGTGACACGGTTGACCTGGCGGCCGCTGTTGGCTTCCTCGACTGGGTCTGTGCCTATGCTTCAGACGCGCTGAAGAAGTCTACAGCCGCGTTGCAGAAGTCGACTGGAGCCCTCGCCGTGGTGCATCAGAGCATCTTACCGAGCGACCGGCCGCCGGCAACCGTGGACGCCCTGGCTGCGCCGTTTGAGGACGCGACCACCATCGCCGACTTCACGCGGTCGCAGACGGTACGCGGCTCCGAGCTCACCTTCCAGCTCCTGTTAGGCCACCAAGTTCCAGGTGACTTCGAGAAGGTCGTCAGCGGTTTTCCTCGCAAACCCGATGGCCGGACCGCGTCACTGAGTGGCGTGAAGGAGCGTGCCTCGCAGTTGGCCACGCAGCTTGTGGCACTCTTCGAGAGGGCCCTTGCTAAGGCGACCGAGGCGGCTGCCGCTCGGAAGGGCCGTTCCCGGTCGCAGTCCGCGGCCTTAGAGTAGGCGTAGTTGTAGGAATGCGGCAGTCGCCGCGATCTATATTTTGAACTTCATGCTTGTAATGAATATTGCCATGTCGGGTCTTTTGGTCTTCATTATTGATTTTGCTGGCTTTATTTCTTCTGAGTTGATATGTGCTTCGCAGTCGCATGATTATATTGACTCTGCGTATCCCTGGCAGAGTGCTGCGCGTGATGATGCTCCGCCTTCTCCAGTTGCCGAGCCGAGTGGCGCGGCTTCTTCTTCGGGTGCTCGCCGTCGTCGGGCGGCGCCGGCCCCTCCACGCAGTGTAAATGATCAGCGGATAATCACATATCTGAAGAACAAGGTGGTGGAGCTTGAGGCGACCCTGAAGAATGCGGAGCGGCTGCTGCACCGTTACCAGTCGCATCCCACGGCGGAGTTCTCGCGACGTGAGGATTTTTTGATTGGGGAGATCGACCTGATCAGTCGGCAGCTGCAAGGTATGTATCCTTTTGGCGGCTGCCGTTCTTGTTGGCTTTCTTTCTCGTTCTGACTTGCATTTTATGTGCGCAGATGTTAATCCCGACTGGGAGGCCGAGCGGGCTCGCGTTGAGGAGCGAGTCACCCGAGAGGCGTCCGGCGACTCCTACGAAGCTCGACAGTTCTGGGTGAACCAGTCGAGGGGGCGCGTCCTTGCCACCATGTTTGATCGTACGTGGCGCGCTTCTTTTCTTCTGGAGAGCTGCCGGAAGACACTTTGGCACATCAATCGTGTGTACTTCCCGCATAATGCGCAGCCGAACGGGTTGTCTGCCTTGCTGGAGAGGTTCCGCGATGGTGAAGGGTTGAAGGAGGTCGTCGACGCCCAACTTGTGGCTGGTGCGAACGCGGCGTTGGCATACGTCCGGATGCACCGGCCACATCTCCCGCTTGAGAGGGTGCTTGAAGGCCTGCCGGGTGACGACGACTTCGACGAGACCTGCGCGTCGGATTATCCGGCAGGTTCAGGACCTGAGCGAGCGCCTTGTAGGGCCCCTTGATGCGCCGAAGGCTGAACCTGCAGTTTAGAGTAGCTGTCATCTGGTGTACAGGGTTAGCTATAGGGGGCAAATGTGCCTGTGTAAGTATGACAACAGATTAAAGTACTTTCGAGTTATGAGAGTTGATCTGTTTACTCGAAAGTGAGTGCCTGATTTGATTTGCGACCTGTATGGCGCAGTCGCCTAGTATGCTAGGCAGCGGCCTAGGTTTTTCAAGTGTGACCTGTATGCCGCAGTCTCTGATTTTTGTAACTTGACCTGTATGGCGCAGCCCCCGAGTCGCTCGAGTGGTGGCCTAGGATTTTGGCTGAGACCTGTCTGGCGCAGCCCCCGAGTAGGTCGAGTGGCGGCCTAGGATTACAAGTGTTACCTGTTTGGCGCAGCCCCCGAGTATGTCAGGTGGCGACCTAGGATTTGGAACTTGACCTGTGCAGCGCAGCCCCCGAGTGGGTTCGAGTGGCGGCTGAGGATTTTTCTGAAAAGGCCTGTTTGGTGTAGCCCCCGAGTAATTCGAGTGGTAGCCTAGGGTTACAAGTGTGACCTGTGTGGCGCAGCCTCCGTGTGTGGCGGGCGGCGCCCTAGGATTTTGAACTTGACCTGTATGGCGCAGCCCCCGAGTCGGTCGGGTGGCGGCCTAGGATTTTTGACTTTATGCTTGTATGGCGCAGCCCCCGAGTAAGTTGGGTGGCGGCCTAAGCTTTTATTTCAACCTGTGTGGCGCAGCCCCCGAGTGGTTCGGGTGGCGACCTAGGATTTTGGCCCTGCTTGTATGGCGCAGCCCCCGAGTAGTTCGGGTAGCGGCCTAAGCTTTTATTTCAACCTGTGTGGCGCAGCCCCCGAGTGGTTCGAGTGGCGGCCTAGGATTTTTGAGCGTCCTCTGAGTGACGGGAAAGGAGGCAGAATTTCTTCAAATCACTTTATTGATTCTTGCGAACAGGCCGCCTCATTAAAACCCTTCCAGTCCCCTCAGGTACCCTGGTAAGGGAAAGAGTGCGTCTGAAACCTGCCGCGCTGATTTTCTTGTACAATGGTTGTTTTGAACTAGGCGTAGAACTGGCGGAGTTGTGCTACGTTCCACGGGTTGCTGCAGTCCGCTCCTGTCTTCGAGTCCTTTAGGCGGTAAGCTCCATTGCCTATTGCTTCTGTTACGATGTACGGGCCCTCCCATGGGGAAGCGAGCTTGTGCACCTTCTTTTGCTTGAGTCGAAGAACCAGGTCGCCTGCAACGAACGCTCTTGGTCGCAGCCTCCGAGTGTGATAATTGCGCAGGTCCTGCTGATACACGGCTGATCGTGCCAGGGCGATGTCGCGCGCTTCATCCAGGGTGTCTCTGCTGTCTTCGAGTGCCTCCTCTGATTCCGACTCGTCGTAGGCGACTACTCTCGGTGCGTCGAACTTGATGTCGCAGGGGAGGACCGCTTCTGCACCGTACACCATGAAGAATGGAGTGTACTGGGTGGACCTATTTGGCGTTGTTCGCAGACTCCAGAGGACCGATGGCAGTTCTTCAACCCATGCGCCCGCTGCGCGTTTTAGGGGCACGCGCAGTCGTTTCTTGATGCCGCTGCAGACGAGGCCGTTGGCTTTCTCCACTTGTCCGTTGGACTGCGGGTGCGAGACAGATGCGTAGCTGAGTTTGATCCCCTGCTCTGAGCAGAAGTCCTTGAATTCTTCGGCTGTGAAGTTCGAGCCGTTGTCGGTGATGATCCCGTTTGGTACCCCGAATCTGAAGATGATTGACCTGATGAAGTTGACCGCTGTGGATGCAGTCGAACTTGTGATGGGCACGGCTTCGATCCACTTTGTGAACTTATCGACTGCAACCAGGAGGTGAGTGTGACCTCCGGGTGAAGATTTCTTCAGCGGGCCCACCATGTCCAGACCCCATTGGGCAAAGGGCCAGGCTAATGGTATTGTTTTGAGTTCTGATGCTGGGGCGTGCGGCTTGTTGGCAAATTCCTGGCACCCTGTGCATTTCTTCACCAGCTCCTCGGCGTCCTGCATGGTTGTCGCCAGTAGAACCCGGCTCGTAGCTCCTTGGCCACCAGTGCCTGACTGCTGGCGTGATGCCCGCAGATACCCGCGTGGATGTCGAGTAAGATGGCTTGGCCGTCGACTGGATCTATGCACCTTTGCAGGATTCCTGAGATGCTTCTTTTGTAGAGTTCTCCGTTGATGACGGTGAAACTTTTGGAGCGTCTGATGATGCGCTTTGCTTCGACTGGGTCGGCTGGCAGCTTCTGATGTAGTATGTATGCCAGGTACGGTCCTGTCCATGTGGCTTCGACTAGCATGACTTCCATGGGGACCTTGTCTTGACTTGGCGGGTTGACATCGCCTTTTGTTGTTGCAGTGCTTGCTGTACTCTGAGTCTTGATGGATCTCTGCGTGATGCACTCGAGGAAGACGCCGGGTGGGACTGGCGCCCTGTCTGAGCCCATGTTGGCGAGGACGTCGGCTTCCTCGTTGCTTTCACGGCCGATGAGGCGCAGCTCGCAGCCGTCGAAGTTTCCTTCCAACTGATTGTAGAGGTCTCTGTAGGCGATCATGTTGTCAGCGATTGCGTCGCAGGACTTCATGGTTTGCTGTACCACCAGGTAGGAGTCGCCGTAGATCATGAGGTGCGTGGCGCCGCAGTTCTTGGCCATCCGCATGCCGTGGATCAGGGCCTCGTACTCGGCTTCGTTGTTGGACGGCGTCGGAAAGTCCGTCTGTAGGACATACTTGAGCTTGTCGCCTTTGGGGGAGATGAGCACGACTCCTGCCCCGGCTGACATGAATTTCTTGGAGCCATCAAAGTACATTGTCCATGCGTTGGACATGTCGGGGACATTTGGTAGCTGGGCTTCTATCCACTCAGTGGTGAATTCCGGGAGAACTTGGGCCTTGATGGACTTCGGGTGAGCATACTTTAGCCCCCATGGTCCTAGTTCGACAACCCACTTGGCGACTCGTCCTGTCGCGCGCTTGTTTGTGAGAATGTCTGCTAGTCCAGAGGAGCTTACCACCGTGATCGGGTGCTCGGAGAAGTAGTGGACGACCTTTCTGGAGGTCATGAAGACTCCGTATGCCAGCTTCCGGTAATGAGGGTAGTTCTGCTTGGACAAGGTGAGTACTTCGCTAAGGTAGTAGACGGGCCTCTGCACCGGGTGACTGTGCCCTTCTTCTTCGCGTTCGACTACGAGCACCGTGCTTACCACCCTGTTTGTTGCTGAGACGTATAGGTACAGCGGCTCATTTTCCAGTGGTGCCACGAGGACTAGAGAGGTTGTCAGTGTTTTCTTGAGATGGTCGAATGCGTCCTGCGCCTCTTGTGTCCACTCGAACTTGTCTGCCTTCTTCATCAGTTTGTAGAAAGGTAAGGCTTTCTCTCCCAACTTACTAATGAACCGGCTGAGAGCTGCGACTCGGCCAGCTAATCGTTGCACCTCCCTGAGCTTGGTTGGTGCTGGCATTGTGAGTATGTTCTGCACCTTCTCGGGGTTTGCTTCGATTCCTCTTGCGGATACAAGGTACCCTAATAGTTCTCCGGCTGGTACGCCGAACACACACTTCTCTGGGTTGAGCTTGATCTGATACACGTCCAGTGCGGCGAAGACCTTGCGAAGGTCGTCGACTAGGGTATCCTCCTTTCGGGTAGTGACGACGATGTCGTCGACGTAGACTTGGACGATCTGCCCGATTAGCCCCTTGAGGCATGCTTGCATTGTCCGCTGGTACGTGGCACATGCGTTCTTTAACCCGAACGGCATCGTCTGGTAGCAAAAGACGTCGTCAGGTGTGATGAAGGCCGTCTTCTCTTCGTCCTCGACTTTCAGCCTGATCTGTTGGTAACCTGAGTAGGCATCCAGAAAGGACAGACGTTCGCAACCTGCAGTTGAGTCGATGATCTGGTCTATCCGCGGGAGCGGGAAGTGGTCCTTGGGGCAGCATTTGTTGACTGCGGTGAAGTCAACGCACATGCGTAGTTTCTTCGTCTTCTTTTTCTCAACTAGAACCGGGTTGGCGACCCAGTCCGAGTCCTTGATCTCTCGGATGAACTTGGCGTGCAGTAATCTGTCGACTTCCATGGTGATCGCGTCTCGTTTGGGTCCTGAGAAGCGTCGCATGGATTGCTTGACTGGTCTTGCGTCCTTGTGGACTTTTAGAGAGTGCTCGGCGAGTTCCCTGGGTATCCCTGGCATGTCAGAAGGTTGCCATGCAAAGATTTTCCAGTTCTCACGTAGGAACTCGACGAGCGCGCCTTCCTATGCGGGGGTCAGACTCGATGAGACCTTGAACGTCTTTCCGCTGTCAGTCGGATGGACTTGGTGGGTGACAGTGTCGTCATTCGTGTTGAACGCTGCGTCTTTGGCAGGCTTCTTGCGAGCCGGGAAGATGGTCTTGTCATTGTCGGCTGATATTGCCTTGAAGTGCTCTTCGACGCCGAAAAACTCGGAGATCTTGGCGAACTCGCGGTCGCAGCTGTTGGAGAGCCCGAAGTCGCCGCGGACGGTGATCACTCCTTTCGGCCCGGGCAACTTTATCATCAGGTAGGCGTAGTGGGGTACTGCCATGAACCTGGCAAAGCTTGGGCGTCCGAGGATGGCGTGGTATTGTGACTTCCAGTCGACGACCTCAAAGTCTATCGACTCCTTCCTGAAGTGCTCGGGTGTACCGAGGATGACGTCGAGTGTGATTGTTCCCATGGGCGTGATTGCTTGCCCTGGTACTATGCCGTGGAAGGTGGTCTCCGATTCCGGCAATTTCTCTGTCGACCTGTTCATTCGTCTGAGGGTATCGGCGAATATGATGTTGATGCCGCTGCCTCCATCCAGGAATACCTTCTTCAGGCTGTAGTCGCCGATCAAGGCCTCAATCACGAGTGCGGCGTGCCCGGGTCGGACTACCTCCGCTGGGTGATCTGCCCTGGAAAATGTGATTGGTGTCTCCGACCCGCGCAGGTAGTCTGGTACCGCGCGCGGGCTGTTGAAGGCTTGAAGTACTTGGCGTGTGATGATTTTCTGCCTCCTGTTCGACGGGGGTCCCTTCTGGATCATGTTCAGCTGTCCCCGTGCGGCTGGGTACGTGTCGGCTGCTGCCGACGGACCTTGTTGCTGCTGCGGCTGGGGGAACGCTCCTGCCGCCTGCACTTGATTGTTGTTTGCGGGTGCTGCCTGGATGGCTAGCTGCGGTGCCGCTTGTATGGCCTGCACCGGGGCGATGATTTGCTGCATGGCATGGTAGATCTTTCTTGCTTTGCGGCAATCCTTTAACATGTGGTTTGAACCCCACTTTCCTGTTGCCGGGTTGCGGAACGAGTGATGCTTACAGGGTTGCATCAGTTCCTCTGCTGGGGTCAGCGGGCGCTTCCACTCGCGCTTATGACTTCCATCGTTGTGGTCGATGCTGCTGCTGCCACGGTTGTACTGACTCGAGCTGGGCTGCCGACTTTGCTCGTACTGTCGGCTGCCGTCACGCTTGTCCTCACGGGGGGTTTCATAACCCGCCGCTACTAATTCGATTGAATCGTGGGTGTAACGTGCCTTCTTCTTTTGACGTGCCTCGCGCCAGTTGCTTGTTTCGCCTTCCTTTTTGGGAGAAGTTTCGCGGACGTAGTCCTCTCCTTCGGCCCATTGGTTGGCTGTCTTCATGAGTTCTATTGTGGTCTTCGGCTGGAGCCTACCGAATTCCTCCCGGAGGTCGCGGCGAGCGGCGCCATGCATGAAGGCGTCCATCACTCGATCCTCTGATACGGCTTCTATGGTATTGCGGAGGAGTGTCCACCTCTGGATGTAAGAGCGGAGCGACTCGTCCTTCCCTTGCTTGCAGGCCTGCAACTCGATGTAGGTCGTCGGCCTGGCGAATGTTCCCGAGAAACTCTTGATAAAGTTATCCTGGAATTCCTCCCATGTTCGGAAAGAGTATTTGGGTTGGCTTGTGAGCCACCCGCGTGCCGAGTCTGTCAGCATGAGCTGGATGTATTGCATTGATGTAGTCGACGTTCCGCCTTGACAGGTGCAAGCGATGAGGTAGTCTTCGAGCCATAGCTTTGGGTCTTGCTTTCCGTCGTACTTTGGTGTGCCGGCCGTCAACTTGAAGCCTTTAGGCATGCGGGTGTCGCGGATGTTGAAGCTAAAGCATGCTGCGCCACACGGCTCGAAGTCGCGGTCGACATGGTTGTCCGCGTGAGCCGCGCTAGCCGAACGCTCCTTGCGGTTGCGGTCCACCGTCTTCTGTGTCAGGACGTCACGGAGGTCCTTGACTGCCTGTCGCTGCGCCGCTGGGATGCCCGACGTCGTTGGTTCATGCGCTCGGTTGCTTGGCCCTTTGGCCGCCAGAGCTTCTTCGATTGCCCTTATGGAGGCAATTTGTTGCTTGTGGAGAAGGGAGCGCGCGTCCCCCTCCGGTGGTTGCGTGAGCCGGAGGTATGTCTCGACTGATATCAGGGCGGCATTCGCCGTCTTTGGGACGGGTATCCCGTTTTCATCTTCGGTGACGAAGGACGAGTCGAGGTTACGGGTGAGCCTTGTTCGATCAGCTTCTGCCATGTGGGGGACACGGGCTCTGGTTCGCCGTGCTCCCTGGTTCACCTCTGTGGAGGATGTGAAGGAGAGGGCGGCTCGCCTGGCACTCGATGCATCCGCGTCCCTTTTGCACCTGAGAAGTTCGGCTTTTTCGGCGCGAATTCGTTCGCCTTCCTTGCGTAGCAAGTACTGGACCGCCAGGTGGTCTTCTCGAGGTTCGTTGGGTGGCGGGAACGTGCCCTCGTCCACATGCTTCATGGCTTGGATCGCCATGTCCCGCGTGATGACAAGTTTAGTCTGGTCCGGCATGTCCACCTCCAGCGGATATGCGGGTTCGTCTTCGTCGTCATGCGGTGTTGTGCCGGCCATGAAGACTTGCTTGGGGTAGACTTGAATTGGAGAGTTGGTGCTGCCGCTGCTGCTTCTGTCGCCCGCTTCTTGCTCGGGGTCGAAAATTGCCGCAACGTGGCGCGCGGCGCACCCGCTGTCGCGTCTCTTCGCGATTGTCCATGTGCTCACACTCGCCGGGGCGAGTGCGATTGGCTTGGGGTAGACCTGGGATCTCCACGAAGACGAGGGCGCGCGCGACATGGCTGTCGGACGCGGGCCCCTGGTCGCCCGTGCGGGTGCGACGGTGGAGGTGGATCTCGACTTGATCGACCGCACGCCCGAGGTTGGGGTAGCAGACTCGATTCGCGCGGCCGTTGCCGAGATTGTCGGTGTAGATGTCCTCTTCGCGGGTGCAGCTGGCGCGACCCCTGCGGGTGCGACAGATGCGATCTTCGCGGGTTCGGCGGTCGCGATCTCTGCGGGTGCAGTAGATGCGATCTCAGCGGGTCCGGCGGTCGCGATTTCCGCGGGTGCGGTAGATGCGATCTCAGCGGGTCCGGCGGGCGCGATGGTCGGCGATTTTGGTGACGCCGTCGCGCGTAGCGCAGTAGTCGTAGACCTGAGTATGCCACGACTATCGATGCAGCAGAATATGGAACTGAAGGCGACGTGTATACCTTTGTCCAGATCGGCGTACACCGACTGATGAGCTGGCGAGTGGATGACGTACTCGAAGGAGCCGAATCGGATAGACTCCCTGATGGCGGATGCGCCGATCTTCATTGCGGATGGAGCCGGTGCGACCATGATCCTAGCACTTGTTGAACTTCCCACAGACGGCGCCAATTGACGAGGTGCTAACTCGACAAGTCCCAGGGTTGTGCACCCCGGGTTGATTGATGGGGAGAGAGATGAGTGCAAGGTGATCACGACGGCTGACAAGTGAGGTTTTACCCAGGTTCAGGCTCCCGGAGGATAACACCCTACTCCTGCTTGTCTGGTTATTGATGCGAGTAGCGATTACAATGGCGAGATTGTGATCTCGCTAGGGTTTGTCGTGGTAGTTATGAGCCTGTCCTTTGGGACGGGCAACCCTCCTGGCTTTATAGGCAGCCAGGTCTCGGGTGGTTGGTGCCGATGGCATCTACAGATATGGCAGGTTATGCTTTCCTAACCGACTTGGACTAGGTTACACGCTATCCCGCGTGGGCCTCCTGTGGGCCTTTCCATCCTTGGCGCGGCCCAGGTAGCATCATCGTGGGCTACCCGCAAGGTAGCCCCACGTCAGCATGCAAAGGGTTAGAGAATGCAGTTAAGATTGTTTTCCCTCAAACTGAGCAAAGGGAATGCTTTAGGCATCTAATGGCGAACTTCAAGAAAAAATTTCATGGAGACGTTTTTGATAGGATGTGGCTAGCGGCCAAGGCATATCGTGTAGAAACATTTAACTACCATATGGCCAAGATATTTGAAGCTAAACCTGAGGTAGGTATCTACTTGAGTACTTATCATAACTTGAAGTGGATGAGATCTGACTTCAACACCGAAATAAAATGTGATTACATTCACAATAATCTAGCTGAGAGTTTCAATAGTTGGATCAGAGGAATGAAGGACCTTCCCATATATGAGTTAGCGGACTCACTAAGAGAAAAAATCATGGAGCTTTTTCATAGGCGCAGAGAGGTTGGGAGAATGTTTCGTGGAATCATACTACCTGCTTGAAGGGGATCGTGTGCAGAAAACAAAAAAAAAATCCTAGCAACGATATCCTTAAACTAGCCAAGATCTACACTATGCAGATATAGTAGTACGGCGGAGATCGGAATACATACCCTCGTAGACCGAATAGCGGGGATTACGCTCCCGCACAAGCGTTGACGACGAAGACGACGTAGCCGACCTCTAGGTCGCGGAGAACTCGGCGCGACGAAGACAACGAAGATGAGCTCGAGGTCGGGTGGAGGAAGTAGGCCTCCGAGTACCGCTAGCGCAGCACCTCGCAGGGCGTCACACACATACGGTGGAGACGACGGCCTCCGAAGCTCCAGTCCAGGACGAGCAGCGGAAGACTTGGACCGAACACCAGCAGCGCGGCAGCGGGCTATGGTGGAAGAGATCCCCCTCCTCTACTCGACGCGACTCCGACAAAGGGAATCACGAGATCGAGAGAGAATTAGAGAATTAATTGGTGAATTAAAAGGCCAGGGGTGCCCCTTCTTATATAGGCTCCCAGGGGGAGCCAACCTTGCCAGCCAGGCAATGTGGGACTATCCCCACATGCCTGGTGCGGCTCAAGGTGGTGCGCCGGCCCTAGTGGGCCCCTTGTGGCCCACTAGGGGCTGGCCGAACCAGCCCCCCCTCCCTTGGGGGGAAGCTTCCCCCCTCATGGGCCTTCTTTCCACTAGAAGGCCCATTTAGGGAAATCTGCCTTTAAAAATTCGAAAATAAATATATAAAATCATATTTGCATATTAATTACACTAATTAATATCAAACATATTATATATAATTTATTCTAGCTCCGAAAACTCTTTCGTCGCTGCCCGATCTCCATCGGACCATTCCCGGGACGTTCCCGGTGATCTCTTTCCTTTCCGGTTGTCTTGTCGAAACCCCTTAAATGTGTTACCCTAGCGGTTCGATATAATAACAGGTACGATCAAGACTCCTCTATGATCAACGACTAACTCGTAGGCCTGGACCCCATGAATTAATCCCTGTGATATAACGAATGGCTTTCATCTATCAAACCTGGACGTCTAGTCTTAAACCCTTTGTCATGTCGATACTTAGCGCGTCCGAGCATCATTCTCAGATATCTCCATACTTTGCATGATCTCGTTACCGACATCGCTATCTTCTACTCGTCTATGATATTATGTCAGCTGGTGACCTAGTCACATGTTTGCAAACTCATTTGACATAATCTCACCGAGTGGGCCCTAGAGTATATATCCGGCTGTGCGGACTGACAAATCCCGCTGTTGACCCCTCGTCTCAACTACCCCCTTCCGATACCCAAAAGTATCACCTATCATTGTCACACTATATAAGATATGACGTTTGGTGTGATCAAAGTATCTTTCAGGGATAACAATAAGAGTTGATCTCACGGTCTTAAGGCGTAATGACTATGTCCTATAAATACTGGGTATGTCCATCACATCGTTACACCTAACGATATGATTTCCATTGCCGACCGGCGCCATGCCCTATGATCGGAAAACCTCGATCATCAATCGCGCAACAAAACTAGTCTTAGTAGAGGCTACTAGGGACCTGGTTGTTTATCTACCACACCTGTATTAATGTTTTCTCTTAATACAGTTATAGCATGGTATAAAACATATAATGAACAATTGGGATATTGACAATAAACTATGTTTATTAAGTGCCTCTAGGGCATATTCCCTTCAGTCTCCCACTTGCACTAGAGTAACACTTAATCTAGTTTACAACTTGGTAAAAGCTCAGCACCCATAGCATCTTGGTGCCTGCTCGCCTCGTGGAAGAGGAATACAGTCAATAGATCTCACACATTGAGACCTATATGTGCTTTGCAACACTTCTATGTCATCTAGTTTGACATCATCCCGTATCTCACGATGACGGTGAAATATATCCTAGTGGATGGAGTGAGACTCGAACATTCGCGCAGCATGGGCCTTAAAAGTCTAAGAGATCTATTAAGGAGACCACCTAGGCCCCGAAAACTGCTCAGTCCAATCACACTTGCTACTTCTAAAATTGCGATATATTTCTATACCTATGTTGATTATGCGACAGTGCATTCATATGCGACTTCGCAAACTAACCATGTCTATCTTCAAAATAAATGACATCTCCTATATGAGATTTCTAGTCGTATGGGTCAGTGTCATGACTTGCATCATCGTAACCGCTTTACGACAAGTTGTCTTTCCACTCTTACCCTTTACTAGAAAACATATCTTCAGTTCTCATAGACACTGAAGAATAAACTTAACGTTTGTTCATTGATCCACACAAGGATCACTCTAGAACCTTTTCTTCAACCAAGAACTTGGGTCACACTAAGTCGAGCTTTCAATCTGATAGCATCTATGACTGATACATAGATAATGTCGAACATCATTTGCTATAACTGAAAATGTCAAGATAAACTTAATATTTTACCTAGTCATACAAGTAAGAACCTCTTTATTTGCTTGTCCTATTCTGAAACACTTCAGAATCTTGACTTAAAAAATATTCCGACTTAATGTTATTAAGCCCCTTATGATCTATACAATTATAAATCGGATGCCTAATACTCCTAACTTCATTACATAGAAAATTTAATCACTTAAATAATCATTTACACTCTACTAGAGGATTTGTGTCATTCAAGATGTCGTTACATTCAAAATCACGAATGACACCTAGCTCCCACTCAAATATGCCTTCCACATATAAGATCAAGGAAAGCTACTTAGCTCCCACTCAAATATGCCTTCCGCATATAAGATCAAGGAAAGCTACTTTGCTCCCAACTTCTTTGCAAATGTAGGTTTCTTCAACTATTTTGGACAACTCCAAAATCCTTTGATCACATTATCAAAGTGAAGATTCCAGCTCCGATATACTTGCTTCAGCCCATGAATGGACCACTGAAGTTTGCATACATGTTTAGCATTCTCAGGATTACAAACCATTCTTAATGACACTATTAAGAACCATGGTTTTCTCATCCATCTATCAATTTCTCATTCGAAATTATAGTAATTGCTAAACAACCCAGAATAGATTTAGGCTTCGCCACTTGAGACAAACTCTCATGTGGTCAACTTTTTAATCTGTCGGAACTGTTTCACGACAAATTGAATCCGCTCAATGTCTACTCTCTCATAAAATTCCATATACTATTAACATCCTAGATGCCATCAAGAAGATCTCCCAAGTCACTACCTGGTAAACGTATATGGATTTTATTTCGGATCATAAATGACTCATAGCCATTTCTCGGACTTAGGTCCACCATCTCTTCTTCGTAGTTCGTAGGTCTATCATATTTCATTAATATGACCTTCATAACAAGATTGTCGTAACACAGTGTGAAACACAACCTCGTATGCCTACGCTCTTAGTATGAGCTCAGAACATCTTGATCTTGAATCATCAGCTTTTTCAAGCTGTGGAGTCTGACACCGAACACACTTTCGGTTGCGCCACTCTCATGTCTGGAGAGGAAGTTCACCAACTTTGTCTTGCTCTACTTTCTTTCTCACTTATACCCTCGGAAAAGAAACTATTTCTTTCGCAAGGCATATCCCGGCAAAGATTTTGCCTATGTCGTGAGACATGTACCCAACTAACTCTTTAGGTAGGGTATACTACAAAGATTAATCCATTTTAGGTTCGATTACATCGAAACACTAAATTGCTGAAACGACAATCTAGTCTCAAAAGCCATGCCATCACTCGTATGGTATTGTCTCCATGGATTCAAATGGTTTCCCTATTTGCTAACGTGAGTGTTTACGTTTCTACCATATGACTCTAATGATCACAATAATTCGGTAAGAGATTTATTTACCACACACTATCCGATAGAGTGTAATTACGACGTCCTAACGCACCATGACACTATGGTGTTCCATGCGACGTAATTTGTGGAACTCTTCTCACAAGTCTTCCAATGATGTGCCAACATTATAACTCAAATCTTCATTCCTTGATATGCATCGCGGGAATTTGATTTTCTTGTTAAGTTTATTTCCTACTTCATTCTGAACTTGTTTGATTGAATCAAAGTTTCCAGACCAACATTCCCCGAGTTGATATCCATATATCTATTCGATGTTCATGAAGTCTACGAAATAAAGACTTCCACTACACGTTAAAGTACTTCATTGATTCACATACACCGAAATGCACGATTCTCAACAAGCTATACTCAAAACGTTCAGTGAAGTTCACAAAATAAAGGTCTCCACTACCCGTCAATTACTTCATTGAACCACACACATCTCTATGTATGACTATCAATAAGTTATATGCCCGCTTTCCGAAAGCGGTGTCACAGTTATTTTGCAAGTGTCAAAAGATCAAATCTTAGGACTTGAAGATCCATCCGGTGTGGAGCTAATGCATTGACTATAACATTCACATGACTAAACGGTAGTGCCACACATATGTGGTGTCTTTATTAAGTTTGTATCCTTTGGCATTAATATTATGAATGTGGGAGCTTCTACCATCTAAATTCAAATCGACATATGATCATTACTTCATAAATATAGGACACCAAATTTTTCACTATCATGTATGAACAAGTGTCTCGCTAGAGGAGACACACTTGTAACGATCATACTAACAGGCGATCATAAAGAATTTATTCAAATGGTAGATCTAGAGGGAGAGTGTCTATGGCCATCACAACAACTTGACTGCCATTATCAACACGCAATGTCGCCTCATCCTTTCAAGCTACTCAAGCAGTAAACCTGATTTTCACAAAACATGACTAGTTCAAAACTTAGTCACTACTGCGAGTACTTGCTTAGCTAAAATATTCATAACATGTATATCATATATACACCATCATCATCGATGACTTCCGGCGATCTGTTTCATCTTCTTGATACTTCCACCGTAATCAAGAACCATGAAGGTGAACGATTCCCGTTGCATGACATAGTCTATGACAGAGGATTTGCACTTGGCAACGATGTCTATCATCTAGTGATTGAGCTGAGCGAGGCGTCTCAATATTCATTAAGTATGAACATATGTCATTAAGTATGACCGCCACGTGCTCCCTCAATGTGTGTATTCTCTTCCATCTTGGTTGAGAAGACAATCAGTCAACGTACTGATAAACTTCATCAACCCAACGTTTGGGGTACCCCGAGTTTAGCGACCATATCATATGTTCGCGATCTAAAAACTCCTACCCACCGTTGGTTCTCTATGGCAGAGATCATATCATACACTGGACTATGATGATATCATCCGCACAAAATCTGATAATCCAAATTATCTTTTGTCAGCGGAATCTCCGGGGTTATCTCCTAGCGGGTATTGTAACACAAAGAGCTAACGGTTTAAACAAGGAGTATCCTCAAGCTAAAGCATAAAACTATGAAGTTTGGACCCAACATTTTAAGTTTCTCAATCGCAGTAATGCGCCTAATTTGAAAAGATGCTATCACAATGGTTAATATCTACAAAGGTTTGCAAAACAGACTCTGTTCATTATATTCTGAGTTCTAGTATTTCAGAAAATAACTATCCGAACTCCCACTCAAACGAACATCCCTCCTGGTCGTTTAAGCGATTACACGACCCCATCCATTGCACCACCCCTCATCATCAGAGCCGGCGGCACAACTTCAAGAGTAGACAAAAGTCCGCCACACCAATTTTGTGACTGGTGCTCGACCTTTCGGTCTCCCCGCTCCAAGGCCATATTTCTGAATATGCTAGGCTCGCCACCAAAAACCTCCACGCTGACGCTTGTGCAACATGGCTTACACCCACTGTATGCGAACGACGAGATGTCTGACACCCGATCATCACAGACTGCCTCATAACGTAGAACTTTCTTGGTGGTGCGCGTTGGAGGGAGAACACTAGTGGTATTTTGAATGGATCATCTTATATCGATACCGCCGTGTAACTAATATATACTATATATACAATCACACAATATAAGATGCACACAAAACATCAAATGTAATGCAATGTGATATAATCCATTGCGCCATGGTCTTCTTGGCGCCCGCAGTTTATAAACAATTTAATAAACCTACCTTGACCATATCACATAGCCCCTACAAAATAAAGTTAGACGCTTCTACTTTATCTTTTGCATATTTTACGTAGCTCGGAGCTTTCGTAAATAGAACAGCTTCATACCTACGAACCTTATGACCACAACAACGATCCAATAATTGCATGTTTAAGCATCCCTTTCGGGCACTCCATTGAAAATGCGAAGACCAACTAAAGAGAGAGAAACTGACACCCACCAGCCACAGATACGGTACAAGCCGTATGTCAGTAGTGGAACCAGTCTCGCGTAAGCGTACGCGTAAAGTCGGTCCGGGCCGCTTCATCAACTCGATGCCGCTGGAATCACAAGTGCACGCTAGAGGGTAGCAAATAACAGGAACGGTGCCCCCGTGCAGAACACGGGTTCTAACAGCGTACATCTATATCTACGATAGATCGGCTCTGATACCACTAAAGGGGATCGTGTGCAACGATATCCTTAAACTAGCCAAGATCTACACTATGCAGATATAGTAGTACGACGGAGATCGGAATACATACCCTCGTAGACCGAATAGCGGGGATTACGCTCCCGCACAAGCGTTGACAACGAAGACGACGTAGCCGACCTCTCGGTCGCGGAGAACTCGGCGCGACGAAGACGACGAAGATGACCTCGAGGTCGGGTGGAGGAAGTAGGCCTCCGAGTACCGCTAGCGCAGCACCTCGCAGGGCGTCACACACATACGGTGGAGACGACGGCCTCCGAAGCTCCAGTCCAGGACGAGCAGCGGAAGACTTGGACCGGAACACCAGCAACGCGGCAGCGGGCCATGGTGGAAGAGATCCCCCTCCTCTACTCGGCGCGACTCCGACAAAGGGAATCACGAGATCGAGAGAGAATTAGGGAATTAATTGGTGAATTAAAAGGCCAGGGGTGCCCCTTCTTATATAGGCTCCCAGGGGGAGCCAACCTTGCCAGCCAGGCAATGTGGGACTATCCCCACATGCCTGGTGCGTCTCAAGGGGGTGCGCCGGCCCTAGTGGGCCCCTTGTGGCCCACTAGGGGCTGGCCGAACCAGCCCCCCCTCCCTTGGGGGGAAGCTTCCCCCCTCATGGGCCTTCTTTCCACTAGAAGGCCCATTAAGGGAAATCTGCCTTTAACAATTCGAAAATAAATATATAAAATCATATTTGCATATTAATTACACTAATTAATATCAAACATATTATATATAATTTATTCTAGCTCCGAAAACTCTTTCGTCGCTGCCCGATCTCCATCGGACCATTCCCGGGACGTTCCCGGTGATCTCTTTCCTTTCTGGTTGTCTTGTCGAAACCCGTTAAGTGTGTTACCCTAGCGGTTCGATATAATAACAGGTACGATCAAGACTCCTCTATGATCAACGACTAACTCGTAGGCCTGGACCACATTAATTAATCCCTGTGATATAACGAATGACTTTCATCTATCAAACCTGGACGTCTAGTCTTAAACCCTTTGTCATGTCGATACTTAGCGCGTCCGAGCATCATTCTCAGATATCTCCATACCTTGCATGATCTCGTTACCGACATCGATATCTTCTACTCGTCTATGATATTATGTCAGCTGGTGACCTAGTCACATGTTTGCAAACTCATTTGACATAATCTCACCGAGTGGGCCCTAGAGTATCTATCCGGCTATGCGGACTGACAAATCCCGCTGTTGACCACTCGTCTCAACTACCCCCTTCCGATACCCAAAAGTATCACCTATCATTGTCACACTATATAAGATATGACGTTTGGTGCGATCAAAGTATCTTTTAGGGATAACAATAAGAGTTGATCTCACGGTCTTAAGGCGTAATGACTATGTCCTATAAATACTGGGTATGTCCATCACATCGTTACACCTAACGATATGACTTCCATTGCCGACCGGCGCCATGCCCTATGATTGGAAAACCTCGATCATCAATCACGCAACGAAACTAGTCTTACTAGAGGCTACTAGGGACATGGTTGTTCATCTACCACACCTGTATTAATGTTTTCGCTTAATACAGTTATAGCATGGTATAAAACATATAATGAACAATTGGGATATTGCCAATAAACTATGTTTATTAAGTGCCTCTAGGGCATATTCCCTTCAGTGCTATCATTCAACAGCTAAATAATCGAACTAGAGAAATTGGTCATTTGGATGTTGGAAGATCAACAGGAGAAAGTTGTGAGGTCAAGGATACCAACAAGAATAATCTTAGACATGTTGTGAAAATAGGAAGTCGTGAGTGCACTTGCCTAGAATGGCAGCACATCAGGAAGCCTTGTGATCACGCACTTGCATTCCTTATAGGGACCGCAAATACAAACTTTCATCCATATGTGCATGAATACTACTCTGTGCGTATGTTCCAGGCAGCCTATTCTGGAGAGATAGAACCCATCACATAGAAGTCTCAGTGGCCTGAGGTTAATCTTGATTTTGAGATGGTGCCACCAATTTCAAAGAGACCCATTGGGAGACAGAGAAAACTGAGAATTAAAGGTTGCCTCGAAGAAGGTGGTGGTAGCAGTAAAGGAAAGAAAAAGATAGATGGCAAAGGAAAAGAGCAGGGCGATGACGATGAAGAGGAAACGCAAGAAACAGGTGGCAATGGGAAGGAAAAAGAGAAAAAGAGATTTGGCACCACAAATAGATGCAAACAGTGTGGAGAGTTGGGGCACAGGAGAACAGGATGCCCACAAAATGAACCTAGAGAACGGTAACATTTGTATTGTTGCATTAGTATCACATCTATATCATTCACTTATTTTTCATGTACTATATTAAACAGAAAGAAAAAGGTGAAAAAAGTCCAAACCAGTGAGGATCAACTTTCTGGAGAGGTAATTGAGCAAGAGGTATTTTCAGCTGCTGTTGGGACACCAAAAACAACTACAATCACACTGCCGCCGCCTAGCCTTCGTGACAGCCCTGGGCCTATTACAAGGAGGTAATCCTGAGACTTGCATTCAAATGGTCATCATTATGGAATAAAGCTATTTTCTAACATGATGTTTAATATGAATTGTAGGAGACTTACTATTGCCATGGCTGGAGATAGTGCATCAGAGCCACCTGTGACAACTACTGCAGCTCCAACGACACCTACATTTGATTTGCCATCAAGTTCAAATGCAAGCAAGAAAAAGTTAACTCCAAGGAGGAGGAAGCAATGATTTTCTTGCGTCTGAGACTCCATTTTCAACTCCAAAATAGATTTGTTGAATGATATTCACACGAATTTTATTAGATTTAAACTCACAATTATTATGTCAATTTCATGTAATCTCACATAATCTGTGAAAGATGGATGGATTTAGAGCATTCATTTGGTTAGCTACAGAGAACTTGGTTTGCAGGGATCGTACACTACAGAGAACTGTGATCCGTTGGTTAGCTTGCTCGTCGTACTTGGTTTGCAGGGATCCATTTCGTTTGGAGATAGCCAGATTAACAACAGGCAGAAGCAAACCAACCCAATAAGGGGATTTGAGCTAATCTTAAACGGAGGAGAGGGAGCTCAAAGTCGAGCGCGTAGAGGTGGCCGGCTGGCGCCGCCCATCGCGTAGCGCGCCGGCCGGTCTTTGCTCTGTGGCCCTTCCTCCATTGGACCGGCCAGCGTCACCGGCGGGCGGCAGCTCCGCACCTCCTGTACTGTCCGTGGCTGCCGTCGGGAGGAGGTATCCGCGTGTGCATCCGCGGCGCGCCGCCCTTGTTCGCCGCCGGGAGGACGATCTCTGCTGCAGTCCGGCGGGATCCCCAGTCCGGCTGCGGGACGGCTGCAGCTATGCTCTGCTTCTCCTCTCTATCCTCCTGGACGGGAAAATATCGGGCCAACCGGTACTGTATTTGTACCGTATTTGTAGTGTATTTTCGAGTTAAGATAATTAATAAGTCTGTAAAAGGAGAAACAGGGAAAATTATAAAGGATTCGGTGTAATCTGTGGTAAATAGTAAAAGACTAAATAAAGTAGGGCAAATTATAAAGGATTGAGGTAAAGCAGGGCAAATTGTAAATTCTCCCGCGTTCCTAGCCTCACGGCCGAAACGTTTTCCTTGTTGACTCGCTCGTTCTTCCTCCTCTATCCATTCCCTCTGTATCTCGTTTTCCTCTCTCCCCCATCTCTCCATCATGGCGACGGCTCCAAATCAAGGCGACAACCGCGGACGGTGAGTCCATACGGCGACCACAACAGAGACATAGGTCGAGTCTATGCGGCAGCTCCAGATCAAGGCGGCGGAGCTGAGTCCATGCGGCAGCGGTGGCGGCCATTGCCATATGGTGACGGCGGCTGTTGAGTCCAGACGGTGGCGTGGCTGCAGATCAAGGACCAAGGCGGCCTTGTAGGGCGCGCGGTCACCAGGAGCAGAGCAGGAGTATAGCGGGGCGTCGGTGTCGTGCGCGTCAAGCATGCCCCGCCGTGCTAGCTAGCGATACTGCAAGTTGGTGAATTTGAATATAGTATATAATTCTAAAATATCCATTAGAATATTAATCCATAATTTGTATAGATGAAAATCTCACTACCTCAATCAAATAGAGTTTTCACAACTACCTAGCCACTCTCATCCCTCCAACCAAACAAAAAATTGGTTATCCATAACCACTTTCAACTCTTCCAACCAAACATAAATAGTTGCTATCCCTAACCAGTTGGTTGGGGGTGCCCTCATCCCTAAATGTTATCCCTTGAACCAAACACACCCTAAGTGTCTTCATTCTTGCTTTGTGTTTCACCTAATAACTGGAGGCGAGAACTCAGTTTTGTGAGAACTGAGTGCTAGCTCAGTGGCAGAGGCTGCGAGTGCGCGCCTAGCCGGCCTGACTTCGAGTCCTCGCTACGCCAAAAAGGCAGCGGCGATGAATTCTCAGAAACCGGACATCTGACCTTCGTAAAATCAAGGGTGTGATCATTCCCCCATTGGCCATGTTTTGAGAACTCGGTTTTGTGTTTTCTGGTGGCTCCCATTGTTATTGTTTTTAAGCGCTCCTTCCTCTTCCTTATTGCCTTGCTCTGTTGATTTAGAACAGAAACAAAAGGTATGTGTGTTCATATTCAAGGTGAGACCTTAAAAGCAAGCGAGGTAAGAGCAGTAGGAATGCGAGCATAGAGGAAAGCCTTATTTGGTCTTCATCACCTCTTGTGTTGATGTGGAGAAATGGTTTGGTATTTCCTGATGCCTCTCATTCCTACTGTTCGTAAGTGCTCCTTCCTCGTCCTTCTTGTTGGAAGAATGAGGCTTTGGTTTGAGTTCTCCTGCTGCCTCCCATGCCTATTGTTCTTTAGCACACGTTCCTATTCCTTTTAATCACACAACATAAAAATGATTTATAGTATAACATGATTCTGAATACAAGATCATACTCAGTCAACAGGGATTGCTATTCTGTATTTGTTTATTGTTTCACATTCCTTACTCCATCCATTTGATAAGTTGGTGGCTTAAAAGGCTGGATGGTTTATAGTTCATAATTTGTGATTTATTTCAGATTTCAGTACGACAACAACAAAAAATACATGTTTATCTCAATTTTAAAATTCACATGAGTCCATATCATGTCAAAGAAACAGCAAGACTTTGTCGAACTTAAATGGATAAATTGTTTCTGCAACGTTTACACATGATATAGCAAACTATTTGAAAGATACACAGATTAGCAAGAAACAACATGACTGAAAATATTTATTTGTAGCTTTGAATTCTCAAACTTCAGTGGAATCTGTAAATATATATTATCTAGACGTGCAGGGTAACGCTTATGTTCCCAACTATTGGTTTTGATCTTTTGAGGATGGTGGCAAAGCTCAAGATTGTAGATCTGTAATTGGGAAGTACTTTTGACCGTGACCGAAGTAATGAACTCTGTATAGAATTTTGTTCTTCCCTTGTGTCAAAACCTTGTTCCGAAATAGCAGGTGGTTCAGCATGTTGCTTAGCCGGCCCATGATGAAATCTCTACATGTCCTCTTTCCTCCTTTGTGTCTGAAATCTTGTTCCGAAATATCAGGTGGTTCAGGTATTGCATAATCAATCCATGCGGAACCGATGTGTTTCCAAGGGATTGTAGCTGATGGTGTCCTCCTTTTTATATATTCTCTTTTCATGTAGCTGTTTACAGCCTACATAATTTCGATGTGAAGTTACTTACAAACAATAGGCATGTATATACATTTGGTGCCTGGAGAAAATGGCCTATATAAACATTGTTTTAGTCTTGATGATAACAGATCCGTTTAATCATGCGATAATCACGTTCTATCATTTTCCAAGTTTATTTAAAGGTCTTAGGGACACTTCTTTTGGACTTCTGCTTATGCAGAAGCCTGCTTATAGATTTTGGTGGGGAGAAACTGTGGTGGGGAGAAACTCCTAGAAACTGCTTGAGACTTCTTTTTGGCTTCTAAACATTTGGCTTATTTGGTGTGTTAGGTTATGAATTGTCCAAAATGCCATTGAATTTGATATATGCACTAAAAAAGGTCACAAGTATTTAAAAATTACAACTTCCTAATAAATACATATATCGTGTATATGAATACATGTACTACTACTTGTATCAATTTGATACAAAATAAAATTCATTTTCCCCATGATTTGTGTACGTGAGCACTGATAGGTAATCAATAAAGTATTAAATAGCAAACTTGGATGGTGGCTAACTAGCTATGTTGCACTTGATCGATCGATGCATGCGCGGACCAGCTCCGTACGCGCGTAGCATGGAAGCGCGCGAGCAGCAAGCGATGTGTGACGCGGAGTGGCATCTCTCCGTAAATATAACAGAGGAATAGGGGCAGAAGGATATAACGGTTCGCTTCGTCAACCAGAAGCTCGGGAATCCACTCCTTCTCAGCTTCTGCGTTTGTGAAGGAAGTCTGCTTCTCGGTGAAAATAAGCAAATGGGAAGCTAGACACTTCTTTTCTACTTATGCTTCCTTTTTTTTCTGAATTTTACCACACTTATATTAGGTCGAACGAGCCGCCTCATTAAAACCCTGCCAGTCCCTTTCGGTACCCTGGTTAGGGAAAGAGTGCGTCTGAAACTCGCCGCCTCCAGCAATCACAGAATTACAATCAGCCTGAAGGCTGTGAATCAAGAAAACTGGCGGATCGGTTACCCAAGTAGAGGACTCATTCTGTATAGAGGCATACTTTGCACAACAGTGAGCTACTTGGTTGGCCTCTCGCCGAGCAAACAAAATGAAAAACCTCTCTAAACCTAAACTCATCTCCCAAATTTCATCTAAAATAGGTTTGATGATCGAACGATCCAGGAGACGATCTTTCCAATGATTCAGAAGAACCTCACAATCAGTTTCAAAACAAACCTGATTATAACCATGCGCAGTCGCAAAAGTGAATGCATCTCTCAAGGCTAAGGCTTCAATAATCAAAGGATCTTGAATATTATGATAAACCTTGCAGGATGCACCACAAAAAGAAGTAGAACTCCTAGCCACCAATCCTGAAGCAGCCAAGTTTTTATCCAGAGAAACCGCACCATCCGAATTAATTTTCATTGTGAGCGGATCAGGCGGTATCCATTTAGCCCCCGGCCTCGTGAGTTTAGCCTTCTTACCAGATTTTGGTAACACAATCATCCGTAGAGTGTCCTGAATATTTTCCAAAGTTTTTTCCGGATTGAAAGCCAAATCTCCATGTGTCAAATTATTTCTTGACAGCCAAATAGCATACATCACCGATGTAATCAAAGCCTGATCACCATCAGAGAATCTTGGGTCACATAAAATGTCCCTTGCCCAAGTTTGGGGGTGCAGTTTAGGCAGCTTTAGTAAAAAACTGTCCTTCGCCTCCCTCCAAAACAATTCGGCATGGCTACACTCTATAAGTGCATGCATCAACGTTTCCTCTTTCGCTTTGCAGATACCACAGGTGCTTTTTTCCATGACATGCCGCCGTGACAAGGTCCCATAATCAGGAAGAATTCCTCGAAGAACTCGCCACCAAAACACTCGCACCTTTGGAACAACCGAAAGTTTCCACAGCTTCCTCCACACTTCTTTTCCATTATCTGAGGTAGAAGCATGACCATCACCTGTGCCGAAATCAGCCTCAGTAGCTGTTCGGACAAGAGCCTGATAGGCAGATTTTACCGAGTACATTCCTGACTTTTCTTCATGCCAACCTAGCCAATCATCACCCACATTATTCCTCAGCGGAATCTGCAGAATATCATCTACATCCGGACTAAAGAAAAGGCTACGGATTAGAGGAACATTCCACTGTTTAGAAGCAGTCATCAATTCATCCACCGTACTAAGATTTGAATCTGTCAACCGACCCATTGGTCGTTTAGAGAAGGACCTAGGGATCCAATTATCATTCCAAATCGAAATGCTTTCCCCTGAACCCACTCTTTTAATTAAGCCTATGTTCACCGCCTCCCTCCCTGCCAGAATTGCTTTCCATGTGCAAGATGCAGTTTTTGGCGCCACAGCTTCCATAAAGTTCTGATTGTGGCAGTACCTGTTTAAGAGAACTTGCGCACACAGAGAGTCTGGATTTGTAATCAATCTCCAAGCTTGTTTACCAAGAAGGGCAATGTTGAATTTATGCATATCTCTAAACCCCATTCCTCCTTGATCTTTCGGAACAGCCAACTTATCCCAGGCTATCCAATGCAAAGACCTTTTATCCAAATTACCACTCCACCAAAACTTACCCATCGGAGACATGATCTTCTTACAAGTTCCTTTGGAGAGTAAAAAACAGCTCATACTAAAAGTAGATTTAGCTTGGATCACCGCCTTCAGAATCGTCTCCTTCCCTGGATAGGCTAGGTTCTTCTCAGCGTAACCATTCATTTTACTTCTTCCACTTTCAGCAATATACTCAAAAGCTTCACTGGTAAGTCTACCAGTAGCTGTTGGAAGTCCTAAATATCTTTCACTGAAGGCCTCAACCTGAATGTCTAGATTATTTTTGACTTCTTGCCTATGCTCCACCGATGTACAAGGAGTAAAGAAAATTGCACTTTTGTCCTTATTCACTCTTTGACCAGTAGCCTCATGATAAATACTGAGTATCTCATTAAGCCTCCTCGCACTTTGAGCATTAGAATTAATGAAAATGAGACTATCATCCGCAAATAAAAGATGTGAAATCCATGGAGATCGTGAACATACTCGAACACCTCTGTCAACCACTCCACCATTATAATTATGTAGCAAAGCCGTCAAACCTTCTCCGCAGAAAAGGAAGAGATATGGCGAGATTGGGTCTCCTTGTCGAATTCCCCGAGTTGGAATAAAAGGATTCATCAGCCTGCCATTTAGCTTAATAGAGAATCTAACAGTGGAAACACACTTTAGAATAAGTTGAACCAGACGCAAAGGAAAACCCAGCTTCGACATCACAGCTTCAAGAAAGGGCCATTCCACACGGTCATAAGCTTTCATCATATCCAGCTTCACCGCACACTGACCTTTTTTAGCCTTTTTCTTTCTCTTCATAGAGTGAATACACTCAAAAGCCACTAGAACATTATCTGTAATCAAACGTCCGGGAACAAAAGCACTCTGTTCTTGACTAATAACATCTTGCAGCACTGATCTCATCTTATTAGCAATGGCTTTAGTGGCAATTTTATAGAGGACATTACAAAGAGAGATCGACCTAAATTGTTTAATAGCAGGGAAGATTTTGGTCCCAGAACCGAAGATCTTCCATATCAACACAATTGCGAGTGCTTTGCGCCCGGCATGGGGCAATCCACCAGGTTAGTTTTTCCGGGATGGAGGGCCTAATCTGTTTATTGCTGAACTAGGTTCAGAAAGAGATAGAGATCGAATCTTGGAGATTTCCCCTTGGACCGTCTCAAAGTTTGCTGTGGTCTTGGAGAATTTTGATCATTGTAGTCGCCCTTCCGAGCTACAGTTTGATAAACTGCTGATCTGGATTCGTGTGTTGGATTTACCTTATAATAAACTGAACACGACATGGGGTCCGAAGATTGCTAGCAAGATTGGACAATTTGTCAAGTTGGATGCAACTAAAGAGGGCCTGATTAGTGCTAGCTTTCTGCGAGCCAGAGTATTCATCAATGTCCATGACCCTATTATGCGTTGGGTTGGTCTGGACTCGAAGCGGTTGGCAAAAACATTCTGGTATGCAATTCAATATGAGTTTCTGCCGTATTTTTGCTTCTCTTGTGGATTATTAGGGCACCCAGATTCTCGCTGCCCTACACCATCAGAGAGAGATGCAGACGGTAATCTTCCATGGGGGGCGTTCCTGAGAGCTCCTAATGATAGGAAAAAATTGAAAGGTCCTCCTTTTGCAGAAGGAGGGTATGACGATTTTCCTGCTGGTTTTGATGGAGATGAGGAGTTTGTTCAGTCAGAGGATGCAGGGGGTAGTAATGCTCCACCACCCCAAGTCCTACCTGTTGATAGAGGTGGAGGGAGAGGTAGGGGGGGTTTTCAAGGTGGGAGAGGTGGCTCTATGCCGAATCAAGTTTACCGCAAGTTAAATATCCTCCAAAGTGATCCACTGGTTCAGAGCAGTGTTAAAGATAAAGGTATTGTCACTGATTTGGTGATGTATGATGCGAGATTAGCTGGTTCAAAGAGAGAGGAAGCTGCCCCTAGATCTCAGAAAGAGGCAGTTACTCCAGATCCTAAGAAGAGACGTGGACTGTCTAATTCAACAACATCGGCGTCGGCTGCGGTGCAGCCACGCCGGGACCAATGAATTGCATAAGTGTGAACTGTCGTGGTTTGGGAAGTGCCGCGACAGTTCGAGAGCTTTGCGGTTTCGTGAAGCAATTCAACCCTGCGATTTTATTTGTTATGGAAACAAAAAACGAGGGGAAAAGGGTAGAGAAACTTGTTGGCACCTTTGGCTTTGCTGGAGGATTTGCTGTTGATAGTGATGGTTTAAGTGGTGGTATTGGAGTCTTTTGGTCCTCGGCTGTTTCAGTTGATGTGAAGAGCTTTAATATGTACCATATAGATATGCTGGTCACCTGTACTGATATGTCTGTGCCTGTTTGGAGATTCACAGGGATGTACGGGGAGCCACGACGTGAGAAAAGATACCAAACTTGGACTTTGCTGAGACGTCTGAGTGGGCTCCGAAATCTTCCGTGGTTTTGTGTAGGGGATTTTAATGAGACTTTATATAGCACGGAACATTTTAGTGAGAATGATTGAGATGAATGGCAGATGAGGGCCTTTCGTGAAGCAACTGAGGATTGTGATTTGCAGGACCTTGGTTTTGTAGGCTTACCTTTCACATGGGATAATAGGAAGGAGGGTGCCATGAATGTTAAGGCTCGTTTGGATAGAGCTTTTGCTAATGAAGATCTTAGACAGATGTTCTTTTTAATTAAAGTGCAACATGTCTCTTTTGTACAGTCCGATCATTGTATGATTGTGACTGAAATGAAAATTAGAGACCAACCAAGCTACACAGGGAAGCGACAGTTCAGATATGAGAATGTTTGGCAAACTCATGCTGACTATGATAAGTTGGTAGCAGGGTTGTGGTCTAAAACTAATAAGGGTTCAGATTTACAGGGTTTTGCATCTGCTATAACTTCTATGCAAGGCGGACTGAATGCTTGGGGCACCGCCACTTTCGGTAACTTTAAAAAGAAACTCGCAAATCTCAGAAAGGAACTTGAAAGTGTGCGGAAGAAGTCTGTGGGCCGGGGCCCATCAGCGTTAGAGAAGAAGCTAATTGAAAGGATTAAAGAAGTTCTATTTTAAGAGGAGATTTGGATTAAGCAGCGGTCGAGAATTAACTGGTTAAAATCTGGAGACCGAAATACTGCTTATTTCCATGCTTTTGCAACTCAGCGTAAAAGAATGAACTCAATTACAACTCTCCAACGAGAGGATGGTACAGTGTGTGTGTCCCTAGAAGATATACAGGAAGAAGTTCAAAAAATTTATACTGGACTGTATGCTTCCGAGGTATGCCAAATTTCCATGAATTAATTAATATGGTTGATGAGAAGGTCCCTGTTGATGACCGATCTATGCTGGAAAAGGATTTCAATGCTGCAGACGTCAAAACGGCTCTCTTCCAAATGCACCCTTCAAAATCCCCGGGAGTGGATGGTTTTACAGCGGGTTTTTATCAACGGCACTGGAATCTTCTTGGTGAGGATTTATGCAGTGCAGTTTTGGGTTTTCTTAATGGTGGGGACCTACCAGATAATCTTAACGATACCTCGATCACGCTTATTCCAAAGGTACGGAATCTGCTTATGCTTCCTGGGACCTAGAAACTGCTCTAGAAGCTCAAAAGAAGTGTCCCTTAGTTTGTCAAATCTCATACTGTATTATTTTTTGGCTCGTAACTCGGATTCCTACCTATATGCCTACTGTATAAATGCAAAGGATGATACTGATATTATATCGCCAGCTTTGCCGATATGTGTAAGCAGAGGATCTCCATGCACATGCGCTTAATTAAGGGTCCAGGACAATAGGACATGCCCATGTGTGTAGAGATGCAAGTGGAATCCCACCAACATCCCACTTCTAATTCATTTGGGGACTTCTAGTACAAAATTTTGGATCAAAATTTAAACTAGATATTCACAAATGAACTAGAAGTGGGATAATGGTGGGATCCCACTTGACACCTTACATGTGTGTCATTGACTGTAAAATGGTGCAATGGTGACCCATGGACACGGCTGTCTTAATTGTACTCTCTCTAAGTTTCTATACAGAGTGCCCAATTGGTCTATTTATACCACAAAGCCCAAAGAGTCACTCCATCGAAACCATATCGAGCTTGTTGTTTCAGAGTTTTGTTTACTTAGATTTGTACTAGGTACTAAGAGTAAGCCCGGAAGAGGAAGAAAGAGAGAGCTTAAGAGCACTGGGAATGGGAACATGTAGGAATGCCCGACATGTTTGTTTAGACCTCTAGGTACGAATATTTGTTAGGTGCATTTCTGATGCCTCCCATTCCTACTGTTCTTGTGCACTCCTTCCTCTTCCTTTTGGCTTACACAATAGTTTTGATGGAGAAATCAAAGACATATGTGCACATATTTAGATGAATGTGAGGTCTCAAAGGCAAGCAAGGAAATGGAAGAAAAGATGGCGTAAGATCATTGGGAGTGGGAACATGGAGGAAAGCCTAACTTGCTTTGTTTTCACCCAGCATTAATTGGAGGTGAAACTTGGTTTGATGCTTTCCGATGCCTCCCATTCCTATTGTTCTTAAGCACTCCTTCCACTTCCTTTTAGGCTTGCTCAATTCTACTTTGTTTTCACACACCAAATATATATATATGTAACTATAATTGATGTCACATGTTGAAGGCGACTACAAAGAGGAAGAAAGAGAGGGTCTAAGAGCAGTGGGAATGAGTACATAGAGGAACACCTAAATTATTTATTTTCACCTCTTGGGTTCGAGGTGAAAATTTTGTTTGGTGATTCCCGATGCCTCTTATTCCTATTGTTCTTTGGCTCTCCTTCCTCTTCCTCTTAGGTTGCTATTTTTTATATAGCAACTAAACATACATATGCATGTCTTAAGAGATGACATAAGATGTCGAACGCGAGAACATCTAATATCAAAAGAGAGCCAAAGAGTGATTGACATGAGAAAATTATGGGAGGCTAGAGTCTAATACCAAAAGATGAGACCTTTCATTCATATTATTTTTTCTGATGAGACCATGGTTAAAGTTTTGCTGATGCCTTTCATTCCTATTATTGTTCAGTGCTTTTTCTTTCTGCTCACAAAACTTTTTTTTGTTCTTGTTCTCTATTGTTTATCACTCTATGGTTTGTGCTTGTTTATTTTGCATGCCTTAATATGTACACAAGCTAAGACGATGGTTTCACTTGCTAACTGGTTTATATCTTATGACATAAGTATTGTTTTTCTTCCTTAGATTCTACAAGTAGATTGACACAAATTTTCAGCTCCAGCGTGTTTTGCTCATATCATGCCAAGACATTTGCCTTTCGTGTTGTATATGAGGTATCGCCCCGATCCAATCAGTAAAGGTAAGATCATGAGTTTTCACCGCGGCGGCGGCAGTGGCGCCCTGCTAGGGTTGTTGTCGGGCCAGAGAAGAAGAAAGAGAGGAGGAGACGCTAAGAGGAGATGGGCTTTTGTTTCATTTAGTCAAGGGTAAAATTGTCCAAAACAGAATACGTACCCAGTTTTCGCATTAAAAAGGAGCAGAAAGGAGTAGAATGACATTTGTAGATGTATGTGTGAACTGGAGTGGCATTTTTCAAAAGTTGCAAATTGGAGTGGCATTTTTCAATTTCACATGAATTGGAATGGCATATATATCTAATTAACCCTATGTTTTACTACCAGTTTCTAAAAAAAAACTTTACTTGTGGGAGACACGGCGGGCTTGTCTAGATCCACTCTGCTGCAAAGGAGGACAGAAGCAGCCAGGCGTGCAGGCGACATTTAGGCATTGCTTTGTTCTCCAAACCTGAGAGATCACCGGAGACTGAATCCGTGCCAAAAGAATGGCCTGGTAAGCAGAAGCAGCATAGTATTTGTCATAATATCTACATCACCATTAAAGTGCATTGGCAGCTGGTGATCAAGCAGATCCCAAAGCAGCAGATATTCAGTGAGAACTTGGCGCGAAGGGTTCAAACGAATATATGAAACCCATTTCCTGTCTGTTAGGGCATGACAGACTGAAATTTTCTTTTGCTTTGAGTGCTTGAAGAGGTGATGAAAGGGAAAGCCCATTTCCTCCAACCAGTGGCTCTTCCAGAAAGTCTTGCCCTTGCCATCATTTATTTGTATCATTGTTGAGGCTCTGAGCAAGGCTGTTACAACACGGTCTTGTAGCAGAGGAAGCCCTGACTGAGGGTGGGCATTCGGGTTTACCCGAAAATTCGAGTTGGGCTTTTCGGGTAAAATGAAATTCGGGTTTCCAAACATGATACCCGAGAAATGCCCCACAGATCTTGTTAAACGACCGGTCCATGTATGAGGTCGTGTACCATACGTGTTGTATATGCCTACTGGTATATAAAGAGATGTGGAGGTGATGTTACACCCCACGAAACCCTAAACAATTTTTATATGGTATCAGAGCCTAGCGCTCCTACCGCCGCCGCCGCTGTCGTTCTATTTTAGATCGACTCGCCCGCGACATAGCTCGCGAAGCTGCCGTCCAAACTCCAGCCTTGCCGTCCAGACTCCAGCTTTCTCCAAGGCACAACATGGGGACCTTCTCGCTCCAGCTCTCCACGGCGGTCGGCGCCCTTGCTTCTGCTTCATCCCCGGTCACAGGATCCGTGGCCGCAAGCCCTGTTCGCCTGAACGCGATGAACTTCGCGCTCTGGCGCGGCCTCACGCTGCCGAACCTCTCCGGCGCGCACCTCCACGTCCACCTTGACGCTTTCGCGCCAATTCTGGAGAAGACCATCATCCAAGGAACAGGTACAGCCGTTGCGGCTGTCCTCAACCCCGCCTACGATAGATGGTGGGGGCTTGATCAGAAGGTTCTCGGCCTTCTTTTGTCCTCCATGGATGAGGACATTGCCACCCAGCTCATCGGGTGTGAGACGGCAGCGACAGTCTGGACCGCTGTCCACAACATGTTCGGCGCGCAGACTCGCGCTAACGTGCGGCATCTCCGTCGGTAGCTGTTGGGGGGATCGTAACCCGGTAGGCCCACCGACATAGAAGATAAGCCAGCCTGGCAGGAGCCTGGGCCGGATCAAGCATAAAGACATGGGTCGGGTGATACGTAAGCCGGTGCGCAACGTATGCCTTGGCCCGCAAGCAAGGAGGATCCATAAGGCTGGAGACCAAGTACAAGACCTCCTGCTAAAGAAAGAAGAAGCTTAGAGGACTTAGAGTAGAGTCCGGGTATGATAGAGACCCGGACCCGGCTTTGTACCTCCAGCGAGACCCGCCGCCTATATAAGGGGGTCTCCTGGCTCCTAGAGATCTAAGTTCCACAGAGAGACACAGTCGATAGTGATAGTAGAGACACCTTGTAATCTCGAGACCCGGAAGCTAAGGCGCCGAATCCCGAAACCCTAATCAGTAAAGCCGAAGCAGGAAGTAGGTCTTTACCTCACGACGAGGGGCCGAACCTGGGTAAACCCTTGTTTCCCCGCGCCACGTTGGATAAGCTCCTGATGTCGGAAGCCGCCATGCCCCACATCACAAGTTACCTTCGGGTAACATCTGCCGTGACAATCCCACGACAGTTGGCGCCCACCGTGGGGCCTGCGGCCAAGAGCATCACTTTTTCAGGAGAAGCGCGACGAGGTATGGAAAACCTAGCTATCGGCCAGATCCACACGCTCCCAGGAGGGGAACGGATCGTGGACGACTCCGGCTGGACAGAAGAGGCGGATTTCTTGGAAACCGGATCTATGTTCATCTTTGGACAGATCGATGTCTTCGTAGGTGTGATCCGGTCTGATGGAGCCGACACAGAGCAGTACGAGCCGGAGTTCGAGTCAGAGTCCGGGTCAACCACAATGGCCCAGACAGATGGAGAGGAATCAATTGGACAACCAGAAGAAGAAGAGTTGGTGAACCAGGTCACGGAGGACTCCATTGTCACCCCCGTTAATATATCAGATCTGGATACAGACACAGAGTCAATCTTACCCTTGTTCGACGTTTGGAGACGGGTTTGTGGATGAAGATTACCCGGCGCCATCGGGACCCGTGCATCACATGACGGTTCACGTGGTAACCCGGGCACCCCCGGCTGACGGAGGATCGGCTTCCGTGAGTGATGAGACAAGCGCCGAGGCGTTGGCAAGGCAGAACAGAGATAACTGGGATCAACATCAAGCTCCACCTACGGCAAACTATGCACCGCCCAATCCCGTAGCAGGAGGAGTCTTACCGACTTTCAGTTCATTGGCTCATATACAGACACCAGCTGCGGGAATCCCCCTCGGAAACCCGATACTCGCGTCAAACCCGACTAACTTAGTCAGACCTCCGCCGCAGCAGCAGGCACTCGCGGGAACTTCAGCAAGCCCGGCACAAGGGGAAGTAACAAATAATAGCGCGACTATGATGAGAGAGTTAGAAGAACTAAGACATGCGGTGACAAGGGCGAGCCAAGAGCGTGCGGTGGAGAACCGGCGTATCCAAGAGAGGGAACAGCTTGTGATCCAGCAAGAGCAAAACCTGCTGGAAGAAAGAAACACCCTCCAGAGGAGAAGGGACGAGTTAACTGCTATCCAGAACAAAAGGCGCAGAAGCCGGCTTCACCTCCCAACCGGGACAAATACCATAGCACCTTTGGCCTTGGAGTTTCAGACACCAAATCCAGCGCCTATGGCGGCACCAGTAGCGATGGTTCACCCGGGCCAGCGGCCGTCCTACCAGGAGCAGCAGCAAGAAACTTGGCAGAAACCGGAGCAACAATCATCGAGCAACAACCACCACCACCACCCAGGTTTGATCCTCCCCCGGGTCATTACAATAACCCAGTTGACAATATTTTTGCAGCGACGCACGCCCTAGAGCGGATACCTTTCGATAACTCACCGGCCGGCTTAGAGGCAAGGAGAGCCGTGGACCTACTAAGGACAGTTGTAGTTCAACAAAACAACAACCCACGAGGCTCACAAGCTTTCAATTCAGAGCCGGCAAGGACCCGTACCAGAACTCGGCAGCCGGAGCCGGTGGCAGCAAGATCAGTTCAAAATAGGTTGGGACCGGTAAACCGGCCAGCCCCACAACCAGTCCAGCAGCAACAGCAGCAGCAGGCGCTCGGACCACGAAGGATGGCCGCGCCCGCCGTCTCCGCTGCCCAATCCATAGTAGACCGTTCAAGAGCAAGACGCGCGGTGGCCGTGGTAGCCACACCTGAAACCGGAGCAAGAGTCGGAGCCACGGCTCAACCCAGACCCGTCGTGAATTCACCTGCGCCGGGCTACGGAGGAGGCTCATCCGTAAACTTAACAGGACCCAAGTGTTTGTCGGACGCGATTAGATTAGAACCTTTTCCGGAAAAATTCAAAGAGCCGAGTAAGGTTGTTAACTATGAGCCGAATATGAACCCGGAGACATGGTTGAGTGGGTACAATATGGCCATGGACATGAAGAACGCAACAACGAACCTATGTGCAAGCTACCTATATCTGATGATGGCAGAAGGGGCACCCAAAATTTGGCTGGACCGGCTTCCACCAAACAGCATACATTCATGGGAAGAACTCAAGACGACATTTATTTCAAATTTTGCCGGGACGTGCAAGAAGCAGTATACTGAGGCAGATCTAGATCGATGTGTCATGAGGAAGACCGAGTCAGCAAGGCAGTGGGTAGCACGAATCACAGAGATCCAGCTCACACGGCAATAACCACGATGGAGAAAAATTGTGCCTTCGATTCTTTAACGCACAAGCTAGGACGTATGAGAGAAGACCCGGCTCGCCAAGACATCACCATTGGGGAGGTGGTCCCAATTGCTTACAAATATGCATCAACAGACAAAAGAGTAGGCGAGACGGACGAGCAACAGAAGAGCAACCGGGTCAACGCAACGCGTAACCCGGCGCCAAATCAGAACAATGGAAATCAAAACAATAAAAGACCCTATGTGGGAGGAAACTCAGAGTTTGTTGGAACCACCCAGGCCTCAGGCTACAGAGGACCAAGACCCGGCGGAAACTTTAGAGCCGGTCCCCCAAGAGGACCAAACATCAGCGAAATATATAGCATGTCGTGCCCTAGGCATGCCAGGAACGGTAAACCAGCCAGTCACACGTTAGCACAATGCGCTGACATGTGGGTCTGGAGAAAACACGAGCAGTCTTTAGAGAAGAACCAAGGCAACTTCAATGGAAACAATGGGAACAGTGGTAATCACGGCAACAACGGTAACCCGGGCAATCAGGGTACCGGATCCGGGTCTCAGGCACCACCAAACAAAAACGCCGGGTCAAGTCAACACCAAGGCGGAGGTTATCAACAAACACCGAAAGAGCTCCACAGTCAAGGCCAATATCATGTATTTACCACCAACACATGCAGGAGAGAGCAAAAACTGAAGGACAGAGAGGTCAATGCAATAGCAACAGCCTTACCAAGATATCTGAAATGGTCAGAGCAACCAGTTACATGGAGTAGAGAATATCACCCGGAAGGAATCAAATACCCGGGTCTCCTAGCCTTGGTAGTGGCGCCACAAGTAGACGGTTTTCGTCTGAACAAGGTCTTGATGGACGGAGGGAGCAGCATCAACATCTTATATCTGGACACCTTCCAGAGGATGGGTTTGTCTGAAAGTCGACTAACGCCAACATCAACAATTTTTCATGGAATAGTACCAGGAAAGTCGGCTCACCCAATCGGCAAAATTAGACTGGAGGTAGCTTTCGGAGTAAACAAGACGCAATACAGGGCAGAATACCTGACGTTCGAGGTGGTAGACCTAAAGAGCCCGTACCACGCTTTATTCGGAAGGCCGGCTTACGCCAAGTTCATGGCAAGACCATGTTATGTTTACCTCAAGTTGAAGATACCGGGTCCCCAGGGGATCATCACCATTGATGGAAGCAAAGACATGGCAATCGAGTGTGACCGGGGTGACGCCATCATGGCAGATCCGGCCTGCTCAGAAGAAGAGTTGAAATACTACAAGTCTCAGGTAGACCCGGCTGACAAACGCGTGCTGGATAAGCCGGCCCACGAAGAAGAAAAGAAAAATTCAAGTCGGCCCAGGATACCAAGATGGTCAACTTTGTGGAAGGAGATTCCTCCAAGCAGTTCTCGATCGGGTCTCATATGGACCCAAAATAGGAAAGCACGCTTGTCGAGTTCATCCGTGAGCACCGTGACATATTTGCATGGCCCCCTCGGACATGCCGGGTGTCCCGAGTGAACTCGCCGAGCATAGCTTACATGTTGATCCAGCAGCAAAGCCAGTCTAGCAAGGTCTGCGTCGTTTCAATGCAGACATGAAAAAAGTTATTGGAGAGGAGATAGCCCGCCTTCTAGCGGCCGGCTTTATCATGGAAGTGTATCACCCGAAGTGGCTGGCTAACCCGGTCCTTGTGCTAAAAAAGAACGGAGAGTGGAGAATGTGTGTCGATTACACAAGTTTGAACAAAGTCTGTCCAAAAGATCCTTTTGCGCTACCTTGGATAGACCAGATAATTGATGCCACAGCCAGCAGCGAGCTACTGTGCTTCCTGGATGCTTATTCTGGGTATCACCAGATCAAGCTCAAAGAAGAAGACCAAGAGAAGACATCATTTATCACACCCTTTGGAGCTTTTTGCTACAAAACAATGTCCTTTGGCCTCAAGAACGCAGGGGCAACGTACCAGAGATGTATCCAGAAGTGCTTTGAAGATCAGATTGGCTGCAACGTCCATGCTTACGTTGATGATGTCGTGATCAAATCTCAGAAAGTCGGGTCACTCCTAGATGACCTGAAAGAGACCTATACCAATCTCCGCAAGTATCAGATGAAGCTTAACCCGACCAAGTGTGTATTTGGGGTTCCAGCAGGCATGTTACTCGGCGTCATAGTTTCAGAGAGAGGAATTGAGGCAAACACGGCCAAAATCAAGTCGATCATGAACCTTAAGAAGCCGGAGTGCGTAAACGACGTCCAGAAATTAACAGGTTGCATCACAGCCCTAAGTCGGTTCATAGCAAGGATGGGAGAGAAAGCACTCCCATTATACAAGCTACTGAAGAAATCAGACAAGTTCATATGGGATCAAGAAGCGGATGATGCCTTCAAAGATTTGAAGAGAACACTGTCCACAACTCCAGTCTTAGCAGCTCCTACGAGTAAGGAGCTAATGCTGCTATACGTCTCCGTGAACTCACGAGCTGTCAGCGCCGTGGTCGTCGTGGAGAGGAAAGAGGAAGGCAAAGAATACTCGGTTCAGCGGTCAGTCTACTACGTCAGTGAGGCCCTAACCGAGTCAAAGCAGAGATACCCGCAATGGCAGAAGTTGGTCTTTGGAGTCTTCATGGCAAACCGGAAAATGCCACACTACTTTCAGGAACACCCCATAACAGTGGTGAGCTCAGCTCCCTTAGCAGAAATAATCAGAAACAGAGAGGCGACAGGAAGAGTAGCAAAGTGGGCCATCGAGATGGGGCCTTATCACATAAACTATGAGCCAAGAACAGCAATCAAATCTCAAGCCTTAGCCGACTTCATCAATGATGGACCGAGTTTGACCCCTTGCCTTCAGCACCGAATACCAAACATTGGACCATGCACTTTGACGGGTCTAAGCTATTCGGAGGATCTGGAGCTGGCATGGTTCTAACTTCACCAAAGGGAGACAAGCTGAGTTATGTCTTTCAGATACACTTCGAGCCGTGCACGAATAACATTGCCGAGTATGAAGCTCTGTTACACGGCTTGAAAGTCGCCAAGGAGATGGGCATCAGGAGGATCATGTGCTATGGGGACTCGGACTTAGTGGCACAACAAGTATCGGGGACCTGGAATCGAAAGGACGCCAATATGGTAGCATACAAACGAGAGGTTGACAGGGTAGCCGGGTTCTTCTCCGGGTATCAAGTGGAACACATTGATAGAAGAAATAATGAGGCGGCGGACGCTTTATCAAGAATCGGCTCCAGGAGAGACCCGATACCACCTAATGTATTCAAGGCCGAGTTATATAATTCATCCGTCAAGCTGCCAACTGAGGAAGAACTTGCAGTCCCTGATGAACCGGAGTCCCAGTTGGTTGCCTCCTTACACCAAACCCCCTCATGGACCGAGCCGTACCTAGCCTATCTACTCAGAGAGGAGCTACCACAAGATGAAGTTCTGGCGAGACAAATTGTACGCCGGGCTAAGGCGTACGTCATCATCAATGGCGAGTTACACAAGAAGAGCACTTCGGGAGTTTTTCTGCGATGTGTCTCACCAGAGGAAGGCCGGAAAATCCTACAGGAGATCCACTCAGGATATTGTGGACACCACGCGTCAATAAGATCAATGGTAGCCAAGGCATTCAGACATGGTTTCTTCTTGCTGACGGCTTTGGCAGACGCGGAGAGCATAGCCCAGGTTTGTGATGGATGCCAGAGATATGCAAGATGGATTCACGTACCGGCTCAGGACCTAAGGACAATACCAATCACATGGCCTTTTGCAGTATGGGGTATGGACATGGTTGGACCTTTCCAGCCGTCACCCGGCAAGAAAACTCATCTCTTGGTAGCAGTGGACAAGTTCACAAAGTGGGTCGAGGTCCAAGCCTTCAACAGCTGCTCAGCAGCTACAACAGTCAAATTTCTGAAGAAAATCATATTCAGATTCGGATATCCCCACAACATCATCATAGACAATGGGACAAACTTCTCACTTGGAGAGATGCAGAAGTTCTGGGGAGACAACGGGATCCGGCTTGACCTGTCTTCGGTTTCACATCCCCAGTCAAACGGCCAAGTTGAAAGAACAAACCAGGAGCTCCTCAGAGGGGTAAAACCAAGGCTCCGGGTTCCGCTAGTCAGGGCAGCCGGAGCCTGAGAAGAAGAACTGCCATCAGTCGTTTGGAGCATCAACACAACCCCAAATAGATCCACAGACTTCACTCCTTTCTTGATGGTATATGGAGCAGAAGCCGTCTTACCCAACGATATCCTACATGACTCTCCAAGAGTTGCAAATTACGTGGAGACCGAAAATGAGAAAGCCCGGCTCACGTCAGTGGAATTATTGGAAGAAGCAAGAGAGCTAGCCCTGGAAAGATCAGCTATATACCAGTAAGACCTAAGACGGTATCACAGCCGCCGGGTTAGATCCAGGACTTTCCAGGAGGGAGACTTGGTCCTCACATTGGCTCAGAACAGAGCCGGCTTTCATAAGCTCACTCCCCCATGGGAAGGACCTTTCGTGATAAGCAGAAATCTACACAACGGATCCTACTATTTGGTGGATCTAAGGGAAGAAAACACAGTGACAGGACCAAACACAGACCACACAAGGTACCCAATGATAGAGAACGACAGGCCGTGGAACATAGCAGAGCTTAGACCATACTACACATAGGCAAAGGGAAGCCCGGATGGATGGTTTCCACACCTTTTTTATATCTTTTTACCGAGAAAGCAACAGGTTTCAGACGCGCTATTTTTCTTACCAGGGTACCTAAGGGGACTGGAAGGTTTTTAATGAGGCGGCTTGCTAGCTATGTACATATCTTGTGCTAAATAAAGAAAACTTCTCTGAAGAAAAGAGTTTGTTGACAAAAGGCGCCCAGTCATTACATAACAAGGGGTCTTGGGGGCTTACTAACTAAAAGTTAGAAGTTGAAAACTCAAGACTCGGCAGAGACGCCACCAAGTTTATATTTCTACTCCTTAAAGGGTGTTGGAGGCTTACTAACTAAAATTTAGAAGTTGAAAACTCAAGACTCGGCAGAGACGCCACCAACTAATCATTCGAATTTCTTAAGGGGTCTTGGGGGCTTGCCAACTATCAGTTGCAAGTTGAAAACTCAAAACTCGGCATAGACGCCACAATTTCTTGGTTATACTTGCCTGCTAGCTCGATGTTATTCTAACCCGGCAAAGAAGCCACCATGACCAGATGTTACAAACCCGGCTTTCAATCTGACTATGATGCCCATGAGGACTTAGCAGACCCTGATCGAACTTGAGTTTCTAGCACAGGATGTCACAAGAAAGCCGGCTAGGCAGAAGCAAAGGAAACCGAAAGGGTCAACACCAAATACAAGCTTGCAAAACACGGTCGAGGCCGGGTATAAAACTAAAGCAAGAGTATCAGGCGCAAGAAGGCGCAGCAGCACAGGTATAGCTTCATAAAGTTAAAGCTAACCTATTACAGGCTATACAAGCCAAAAGAATACGAGTTTCAGACAAAGTAGAAAGGTGAAAAACATCACAAGCCGGTTTATGCTGCCGGGCCAGATTTAGTAGGCACAACCGGGGTCTCGGGGGCTAAGCCGGAGGAGCTAGAGGCGGCGGACTTCTTCTTCAACTTCCTCTTCGCCAAGCCCTCAGCATCCTCCCAAGAAATCTCGAAAACGCTTGAAAAGAGGCCAGAGGCCGGGCGAGGAGGAGCCGACACGTTGGATGTCCCGGACATAGGAGCCACCTCCGGCTGAGTCGGCAGAAGAGCGCGGTAGCTTGGATCAAGCCCCGTCAAGACCGGCTCTTTGGGAGCAAGTTTGGCTCCATCAGCCATATAACCCACCTGGAAAGTGCTAAGACTGAGGTTATCAGTCAGCACTGTCGCATGGTGTCGGGTCTTCACGTCTATGGCCTTGATGTCCTCCTTGGTGAAAGGAGTACCGTCACTCTTGCAGGGCCACCCCTTCGTGAGAAGCTCTGTGTCGATGTTCGGGTAATGCGCCATGGTCAAGGCCAAGATGCGCATTGACGCACGCCGTGCCGCAGACCTCCTCCAGTTATCAAGCCAAGCCGGCAAGACATGCAGTTGTTGGAGAAACTTGGCCTGCGTCGTGGGCGGCTTCTCCCAGCCATGACAAGCCATCAACGCTTTGCCAGCTCCATAATATAGTTGCTGCACAAGCGTATAGACGGACTTGAGCTTCCCCTCCGGCTCAAGTTTGCAGATGGGGTTCCAAGACCCTGAAAAAAAAAGCCAGAAGTGTAAGTCGGAAGAACAAGCTAAGATAAGTGACAGTCAAAAATAGAGTCGGCTTACCAAAGAGCGCGGTGGTCATCTCAGAAAGAAACGTGACAAGCTTCGTATACTTGGCGTTGGAGGCGTTCAGGTCCTCTTGCAGCTTGTCACACTGCTCCGTCCAGTTGGTCTCATGCTCCTCCATCTCTCGACGGAGGAGGGAGTTTTCTTCAGCAACTTCGCCGAGCTTCTTCTCAAGCTCGGCGATCTTCTTCTCAAGGCCGGCACGGCGGCCGGCTTCCGACTCTAACTCCCCCTTGACAACGTCAAGGGTTTGGTCCTGCTGGCGGGTCTGGTCCTGAAACAAGAAACACAAGCAAATGGTCAGGACGCGGCGAGTAAGAATAAGAAAGCCCAAATTGTTATAAGTCCCAGGTCGCGCAGGCTAAGACCCGACACTTGGGGGCTACACAATTGTGGGCTCAAAATCAAAGTTCAACAAGAAAAACCGGAGTATCGCAGGCTAATAACCCGACTCTTGGGGACTACTCAGTTGAAACCAAAGGCAAAAGAGCAAACGAAGACCCGGAACACTGCAAGCAGTCATTCCGACTCTTGGGGACTAAACAAGAACGTCATTTATCAAAGCAGGTCACATTGGAAGTCCCGAGTCATCGCAGTCTGATAACACGGCACTTGGGGACTAGGAGAGATATACATTCATACCTCAAATTTCTCTTGGAGTTCAGCCAATACGCTGTCCTCCGCCTGGCGAGACTCCCCGACACGCCTATGAAGCTCTCCGAAGAGAGCTGTCAAGTCCAAGTCTCTATAAGTCTGGAAGCCGGATGCCTTGCCGGTTGAAGATTTTGAGGTGGCGGCACCCGGCGCGGTGGTCTTGGCGATGCGGGAGTCGATGGGCTTGTCACCCTTGGCAGAGCCGGTGATCTCCACATCCAGTAAGCAAGATATGTCCTAGGTGAAGCCGGAGGCGTCGCCGGCTTAGCGACCCCTCCTTCAGTACGGAGGGGCAAGGTGACAACAGTTTCATCCACAGCCGGAGAAGGCGTGGGCATAGTGCGAGCTCTGCACAACGGGAAGAAGGTTACAACAAAGAAAAATTAGCAAACATAAAAGGCGAGAGAAAGGCGACATACCCCTTATTGACAGCAAAGCCGCCAAAAAGATCATCGCTCGAATCTGAAGACACTGAGAGAGACTGCCGCTCAATCCCGGCTAAAGGATAAAGAACGGAAGGGCGTGTCTGCGGAGGCTTAACCCGGCGAGGAGTCGGGTTACGGGAAATACCTTCAAAAAGTGGCTCGTCAGAGTCGGAGGATCGAAGCCGGCGCTTTTGGCGACGAGCTTCCCTTTCCTCTTGACAACACAAGACAAATTCAGTGAGAAGCCAGAGCAAGAATACACAAACAGGACAAGCCCAAGCACGGTGAAGTTACCTCGGCGGAGTCTGAGCGGAGCCTCCTCTTGGTAGCCGGTGGGGACGGGTCCACAGATGGAAGAACCGTATCTGATATATTGGCCTCATCAATAGAGGGAGACTGGGTTTCCCGGAGATCGGCATCCATTAATTCAAGGAAAAGCCGGGTGATGGAGTCTAACTCACCTTCTGCTTCTTCTTCCCCGCTGACTTCGGAGCCGACCTCTTCAACATCCTTACCCGACTCATTGGCAGAGTCGGGCGAGGAAGGTAGAGCGGCGGACCACCAAGTATCGTCCGCCTAAAGAATTTGAGGTTATTGACTTAGAGAAAGCTTCAAAGCATAAAGAAAAAGACAGAGGAAACAGAAAATACCGGCTTCAGGGGGTTGGTGGCGCAGAAAGGAGGAAGGCCATCACTCGCCAGAGAATCTGGAGATTCATTGATGATCTTCCGGATGACCCGGACCAACGCTTCCTCCGACTGTTGGCTCCGGTTGAAGCGCATCGGGTTGTCCAGAGACCCGGAATATTGGCAGATAAGGCCCGGCCGGATGCCGAGTGGCATGATGCGCCACCCAACCCAGCAGCAGACCAAATCTGCGCCCGTCAGACCATGGGCAAGAAGGGCGCAAACCCGGCCAACCAGAGGCTTGATAGCCTCCCGGTCAGCCGGGGAGGCGAAGGAGTTCATGTTTTCGTGGAGGGTGAGCCTATCAGCTCGAAAGCCGGGAAGGGCTGGCTCACCCTCAGGAGTGAGTGACTGGCAGTAGAACCAAGTCTTCTGCCAGTCCTTCGGGTGTGAGTGGGGAACCACACCCGGAAAGATGATGTTGCAGAGGCGTTGGATCGTTACGCCACCGCAAGCGACAAGAGGCCCCGCCGGGTATTCCCGTTGGGGCTTGCAGTAATAGAATTGAAGGAAGAGAGGGAGACTGGGAGCGATGCCGAGATAGGCCTCGCAGAGGACGACGAAGTGAGTGATGTTTAAAACCGAGTTCGGTGCTATGTCTTGTGGACGGATTTGGAAGTTATCGAGGATTTGGCGGAAGAAAAGAGAACCCGGGGGCTTGAAACCCCGGGGGATGTGATCGGCGAAGAGAACTACCTCGCCGGGTCCTGGCTGCGGCAGGGTCTCTTCTTTGTCCGGAGCCCGCCTGTGGGCCTCCGACTGAGGCGGAAGCATGCCAAGTTTCACCAGCTCTTGAAGCCGGCTATCACGGACGTTGGACTTGCCCTAGTTACACCCGGTTCTACGCTTCGCCTTCTCGGCGGCGACTGTGCCGGAAGACCCGGCGCCGGGTGTGCTCTTCACCTTTTTGGGAGCACGCTGAGCTGCGGACTTGACAGGCATGGTGACTGCTGGAAGCCGGAAAGCTGCAACAAGAAATAACAAAGTTGAAAGATCAGTCCGGATCTGTGATACAAAAAGAAACGGCAGGAAAAGGGGAGGTCAAACGACAGGGGTGCAGCTCATCGATCAAGAACAAATAAGCAATGAACATGGCGAGTCAAACAGATCTACGTGATCCTGGAAAAACAAGAGAGCAGTAGGGCGGTGTATCCAGAATGGATCTGTGTGACCGCGGGAAAAATCAAGACTAAATGAAAGATATTCAAGAACACGAAGAACGTGCGGGTTCATCCGAGGAACTTGAAGAACATAGAGGATGGGAATGCGAGATTGGGAGAGTAATGATGATGATGTTACCTGACGAACAAAGAGGGTGAAGATCGGGCCCGCACGAACTTGAGAGATCCGATGAGCGGCTCGGGCGAGACGAACCACGAACGAGCTCTTGAGCTTGGGGAAGGTGAACAGTGCGAGTAGGCGAAGAGCTCGAGGCGCGTGCGCAAGGAAGAAGGAGGCGGAGAGCTCGGGGGAGAGTGAGCCGCTGCTCACCTCGTCCCCACCTATTTATAGAGCCCTGAGGTTGACCCAGGGGCAAAAAGGGAAGGATGGAAAGATAATGATCATCTCGGGAGACAAGATCTGTTAGGTGGGATATTCCCTGACAAGATCTATGTTTCCCCGAGGTGGTTATTGTCTCCTCGATTCCCGCGCACGGATAGACATTAAATATGTCGTTGACCAAGAAGTTTGACCGAAAGACAAGAGAAAGAGGAAAGAAAGGAGAAAGTCAAAGGCATAGAAAGTGAAAGTCGGCAAGTGGTGGTCGGGTTACGAGCAGTTGACCAAGTATCAGGTCGGCTGAACGGATAACCCGAGAGCCTGCTTGCTTAATAAGCTGTTTATTGTTTTTCAGATAACCCAGACAAAAGGACTGACGGCTTCCCCCAGAAACATGCTCCAAAGCGCAAAGGTGAAGCGAGTACAGTGTGATGTCCAAGTTATCCTGGGGGCTACTGTTGGGGGGATCGTAACCCGGTAGGCCCACCGACATAGAAGATAAGCCGGCCTGGCAGGAGCCTGGGCCGGATCAAGCATAAAGACATGGGCCGGGTGATACGTAATCCGGTGCGCAACGTATGCCTTGGCCCGCAAGCAAGCAGGATCCATAAGGCTGGAGACCAAGTACAAGACGGAGTCCTGCTAAGGAAAGAAGAGGCTTAGAGGACTTAGAGTAGAGTCCGGGTATGATAGGGATTCGGACCCGGCTTCGTACCTCCAGCGAGACCCGCCGCCTATATAAGGGGGTCTCCTGGCTCCTTGAGATCTAAGTTCCACAGAGAGACACAATCAATAGTGATAGTAGAGACACCTTGTAATCTTGAGACCCGGAAGCTAAGGCGCCGAATCCCGAAACCCTAATCAGTAAAGCCGAAGCAGGAAGTAGGTCTTGACCTCACGACGAGGGGCCGAACCTGGGTAAACCCTTGTTTCCCCGCGCCACGTTGGACAAGCTCCTGATGTCGGAAGCCGCCATGCCCCACATCTCAAGTTACCTCCGGGTAACATCTGCCGTGACAATCCCACGACAGCAGCTGCAGTCGACGCGCAAGGGAGCGATGACGGCGGCCGTGTACATGCATCAGATGAAGAGTTTTGTTGATGCCATGGCAACCGCTGTCTTTCCCATCTCCGATGATGAACTCGTCGATTACATCATCACCGGCCACGGCTCTGCCTACAACTCCATCGCCGGAGCCATGACTGTGGGTAACCTCTCCGTTACGTACTCTGACTTCTACTCTCACGTGCTCTCGTGGGAGGCACTCCAGGCGCAGCAGTCCGAGACCGATGACTGGTCCTCCTCCATGAACGCGGTGTATCGCTCGGGTCCGAACGGCGGAGGCGGCTTCTATGGCCAGCAGCGTGGCGCGCCTGGCTTCGCCCCTGCAGCATCGGTAGGCTATCCCCAGCAGCATGGTGCAGGACGTTCACCGGCTGGCTACCCCCAGCAGCAAGGTGGAGGTGGCGGCGCTCGTCCGTAGGGAGGATACGACGTCTATGGAGGCTAGCCAAACTACGGTGGCCAGAACTTCGGGGGCGGCAACGGTCGCCCGAGCTACGGCAACACCGGCAATAACAACGACGGTGGAAATCGCCAGAAACGCCAGCGTCCCCGATGCCAGATATGTAACAATTGGGGGCATGCCGCCGGTGACTACCGGAATCGCTTCAATCCGGAATATGTCATCCGCACTGAGAACCAGCGTGCCAGGAACAACACGTTCGTGAACCCTCCTACTGCAGCTCCATCACCCTGGCTTATGGATACAGGGGCTACGAATCATCTCACAAATGATCTCGCGTGACTCCAAATACAGCAGCAGTATGGTGGACATGATCAAGTCCAAGTGGCTAATGGTGCAGGTTTGTCTATCACGCATATTGGTCATTCTTCTTTAGCCGGTTCAAATCTTAGACTGAAAAATATTCTTCACATTACTTCACTTAGCACACACCTACTTTCAGTCTATCGTCTAGTTTGTGATAATGATGTTTTTGTTGAATTTCACCGTCATTTCTTTCTTGTTAAGGACCGAGCCACTGGGAGAGTTTTGCTCCACGGTAGGAGTCATGGATGACTCTACCCTATCCCGTTCAGTCGAGTGTCGTCTTCGTCTTCCTCTTGCCATGCCTTGACCGGTGTCACCACATCGTCACAGTGGCATCGACGTCTTGGTCATCCTACCCCTAGTGTCATGCAAACTATTGTAAAAAACAATGATTTATCGTGTTCTGCTATAGATACCTCGTTCGTTTGTGATTCATGTCAACGTGTTAAAAGTCATCAGTTGCCTTATAATTTGTCTCATCGTATTTCTACTACACCTCTTTAGTTAGTTCACTCCGATGTTTGGGGTCCAGCCATTGCCTCGTCTGGTGGTTATAAATACTATGTTAGTTTTAGCAATCACTATTCTCGTTTTTGTTGGATTTATGTCCTTAAACACAAATCTGATGTTGAGCAGGTTTTCTATGCCTTTCAGGCTCATGTTGAGCGTCTTCTGAACACTAACATTAAAGCGTTTCAGTCAGATTGGGGTGGCGAGTATCACAGGATGCATAAGTTTTTCCAACGCATGTGCATCTCTCACCGTGTGTCGTTTCCGCATACTTCTCAGCAGAATGGTGTCGTTTAGCGTAAACATCGTCGTTTGGTAGAAACGGGTCTAACACTTCTTGCTCACTCGTCCCTTTTCTTTGAGGTTTTGGGATGAGGCGTTTATGACGGCTTGCTATCTCATTAATCGTATGCCTACTCCTGTTCTTGCTAAAGACACTCCTATTAATCGGTTGCTTAGGATTCAGCCCAATTATGATTTCCTTCGCACGTTTGGTGGTGCGTGTTGGCCTAGTCTTCGAAAATACAATAGTCACAAACTTGAGTTTAGATCCAAGCAATGTGTCTTTTTAGGCTACAGTTCTATGCATAAGGGCTATAAGGGTCTCGATCGCTCCACATGCCCTATATACATCTCCCGTGATGTAGTCTTTGACGAGTCGGTTTTTTCGTATGCTACTCCCGGCATTACGGCCGATATACCCACTTTGCGTGAGGCGATCTCCTTTCCCACTTCCGAACCGGCTACAAATGATCATGTGCGTAGATATGACTTATCTTACCTAACCACTAATCTGCCTTCTTCTTCAGATGTTATGTCCTCTGTACAGATTGATAATGCATGCACTGAGCAAGTCTACGTGCATGGCCTCGGGAATGATGGCCCCAGCGCGTCTGCCTCCATCTCTAGCGCGCCCGCATCTGCGAGTCTGCATGCGCATGCGCCCTCGCCCGCACGCTCGCATGCGCCTACGTCCTCGCCCGCACGCGCCTACGTCCTCGCCCGCACGCGCCCGTGCAAGTGCATGGACCGCCGGCGCTGTCTTCGCCTGAGCTGCCAGTTTCTCCGCCTGTACAGTCTCCGTCATGAAGGGGGATCGTGTGCAGAAAACAAAAAAATTCCTAGCAACGATATCCTTAAACTAGCCAAGATCTACACTATGCAGATATAGTAGTACGGTGGAGATCGGAATACATACCCTCGTAGACCGAATAGCTGGGATTACGCTCCCGCACAAGCGTTGACGACGAAGACGACGTAGCCGACCTCTAGGTCGCGGAGAACTCGGCGCGACAAAGACGACGAAGATGACCCCGAGGTCGGGTGGAGGAAGTAGGTCTCCGAGTACCGCTAGCGCAGCACCTCGCAGGGCGTCACACACATACGGTGGAGACGACGGCCTCCGAAGCTCCAGTCCAGGACGAGCAGCGGAAGACTTGGACCGGAACACCAGCAGCGCGGCAGCGGGCTATGGTGGAAGAGATCCCCTCATCCTCCTCGTCGCAATTCCGCTAAAGGGAATCACGAGATCGAGGAGAAATAAGAGAATTAATTGGTGAATTAAAAGGGCAGGGGTGCCCCTCTATATAAAGGCTCCCGAGGGGAGCCAACCTTGCCAGCCAGGCAATGTGGGACTATCCCCCATTGCCTGGTGCGGCTGGGCTGGTGCGTCGGCCACCTGGTGGGCCCCTTTTGGCCCACCTAGGCCGGCCACCATGTCCCCCACCAAATTCCCTTGAGGAATTTTCCCCTCTTGGTCCTTCTTTCGACCAGAAGGCCCATTTAGGGAAATCAGACTAAATAAATTCGAAAATAAATATATAAAATCATATTTGCACATTAATTACACTAATTAATATCAAACATATTATATATAATTTATTCTAGCTCCGAAAACTCTTTCGTCGCTGCCCGATCTCCATCGGACCATTCCCGGGACGTTCCCGGTGATCTCTTTCCTTTCCGGTTGTCTTGTCGAAACCCCTTAAGTGTGTTACCCTACCGGTTCGATATAATAACAGATCCAATCAAGACTCCTCTATGATCATCGACTAACTCGTAGGCCTAGACCCCATGAATTAATCCCTATGATATAACGAATGACTTTCATCTATCAAACCTGGACGTATAGTCTTAAACCCTTTGTCATGGCGATACTTAGCGTGTCCGAGCATCATTCTCAGATATCTCCATACGTAGATCTCGTTACCGACATCGCTATCTTCTACTCGTCTATGATATTATGTTAGCTGGTGACCTAGTCACATGTTTGCAAACTCATTTGACATAATCTCACCGAGTGGGCCCTAGAGTATCTATCCGGCTATGCGGACTGACAAATCCCGCTGTTGACCCCTCGTCTCAACTACCCCCTTCCGATACCCAAAAGTATCACCGTTATTGTCACACTATATAAGATATGACGTTTGGTGCGATCAAAGTATCTTTCAGGGATAACAATAAGAGTTGATCTCACGGTCTTAAGGCGTAATGAATATGTCCTATAAATACTGGATATGTCGATCACATCGTTACACCTAACGATATGACTTCCATTGCCGACCGGCGCCATGCCCTATGATCGGAAAACCACGATCATCAATCGTGCAACGAAACTGGTCGTAGTAGAGGCTACTAGGGACCTGGTTGTTTATCTACCACACCTGTATTAATGTTTTCGCTTAATACCGTTATAGCATGGTATAAAACATATAATGAACGATTGGGATATTGCCAATAAACTATGTTTATTAAGTGCCTCTAGGGCATATTCCCTTCACGTCACCGATCGTGTCTGCACCCGAGTCTACTTGCGATACGGAGCCTCAGAATATGACATCCTCCCCTGTCGCCGCTACTGCACCTGGACACGGTATGACTACTCGGTTGCGCGATAATACGCGACGGGAGGAGATCTATAAAGATGGTACAATTCGTTATAATCCTTGACGTCGTGCTTTCTTTGCTGCGCCCACATCTCATCATGATGCTCTCCGTGAACCGTCTTGGTGTGCTGCTATGTCTGATGAATTTTCAGCTCTCTCTGAGACTCACACCTGGACTCTTGTTCCTCGTCCAATTGGCACGAATATTGTTGGCAGTAAGTGGATTTTCAAAACCAAGCATCAACCCGATGGTTCCGTTGAGAAGTATAAGGCTCGTCTACTTGCTCGTGGTTTTACACAGCAACAAGGTATTTGTCAGACCCTGAATTCAAGCTTCACAAACAAAACGTATCGGTTGGGCCACACAACCAAGAACATACTGGGGTTACCAATCCCAGGAAACAAGCAGGCCAGGCTTGGAATGGATCATGGGCCGACAGCTCTTGGCGACCCCAACGTCACATACGTTTCAAGATTGTGCACGCAAGAACCCAAAAGTCTTCCAACTCGTATACTTCAACCATACACACATGGTATACGAGTCGGATTTTTGACAAGTTGAAACCACAGAATAAACCTACGACACAAAGAAAGGACATAATATCCAAAATCTCTCACTGAGCAAAATATAGCGAATGGCACCAATCAGAGGACACATGTCCCAACATTACATCACGCAGCGGAAACAAACCGGTTTGAGTACAGACAAGAAGCAAAGGGCTCAAAGCCGAAACGGAAAAGAAGGCCCATCCACGTGGTCCACCAGGAAGAAGCCCAGGGGAACTCTAACTACTCGTCGTAGATCTCGTCGTAAAACTCCACATAGTATCCACCAACCTGGTCGTGCGGAGAATCCTCAACTGCAGAAAAACCACAGCTCGCGAACGGGTCAATACACCGAAGCGTATCGAACAAGCTTAAGCTAACAGGTTACAAAACTGTAAGACTCCCAAAGTATGAGGTTTAGTAGACTTAGCGACAGCAGCACTAGCAACCTAATAGAGACACGCTACAACTTCCGTCTAAGTTAGAGAGGGATAAGAGAGCTCATAAGCTAACCATCTACAACTAACACCAATCATAACCCATTCTCGGATTAACCCCCTCAACCAAGTATGAGGAAGCAATTCGGGAATACTCACACATTGAACAAATTTTAGTTACAAGTTATTGTGAAAGTAGTTCTATATTACTAGTCAGGTTAATTAACAATGATTAGGTGTAAGTTGTCTATGATCTTATTAGCCAGCATCATCACCAAGTCGTCCATAACCGTGGACACGGCTCATCGATATTATTAAACCCTGCAGGGGTGCACTACTAGACCCGTACTCGTTCGATCAACCCCAAAAGCAAAGCCAGAAGGTAGGGCATCTCAACACGGCAAATCTCTTCTCTACAACCCATCCAGGGAACCGCATGATTGTGTGCACGGCTAATCAGGTCCAGTGCCCGCGGGATCGACCTTCATAGCACTCTAAGAACGTGCCACCCTATATGAGAATCGACTACTCCATCATCATGAGATCGTTAGATAACATATGCATGCATCAAATGGAAAGCCCGAACTACTTGCGGCGCCCTGGATAAGAAGCGGATTAGATCGAATCCGCGGGGGGCTCCATAGGGCCTCCCACAAGCGGTTAGTGCGCTCAAAATTGGATCCGAGGACAAGAACTGAGTTCCTAGGTCGACACTTAGCAGAACAAAGCACCTCGCAAGGCCTTCCGCCGGTGCCTTATCTTTTAATTATAATACCCAACAGAAGATAGCATTTTATTAAAGTAGACAATCTATCAGCTAAGTATAAATGACATAGGACAAACAGACTCGCAGAACCAACCTTAAGCATGCACTACGACTCGCAAGGCTAACAGATAAACATACAACAGGTGATAGGATGTGGGGATAAAGTTGTATGCGCTGCAGGATAAACATATGATGGGATCGCAATTCAAGAATCGTAATTAGGATAGCATAGATCAAAAGGCAAGGCTGAAAATCAAACAATCGTGTAACGGGTTAGCAGAAGCTTGCCTGGCAGCTCGTGGCCCGGCACAAAAGCTGAAATCTCAAGGATGAAAGTATCGACAGCAGACACGTCGTCGTCTACCCAGAGAAGAGCAAAACACAGACAATAGGGAACAATATCATTACAAAGCAAAAGCGCAATCAAAAGATGTTGCAATATGGTATGAGTGATTAGGTCATATTAAAGCAGGGATGAAATCCCGGCACTTAATTATGGTGCAAGTTATTTGTGTAACCAACAAATTAAATGTTGTTTAACATATATAGCATGGCAGTGTGATTTGATCAATTAAAATGGAGTAGGCAATAATTAAATATTTGCCCAACACATTCCATATTTATTAGTTAAGTGCAAAATATTTATCTATGCAACAGATTAAATGTTATTAGCATGGCAAGACATGATACAGATGATAAGAGCAAATTAAATGGAATTAGAGCATTATATCTTTATTACCCCACACATTCCATAATTAATTAATTAATTGCATTTGTTAAATTAAACTAAGCATTTGAAATAAATGATGCAAAATGACATAAGAATGTGATATTAATGTTTATTGCATTTTTCTGATATAAAAACATATAAAGATTATTTGATTTGGAGTTGTAGAAATAAAGTTATTGTATTTTTAGTTCTAGGGTTGTTCCTGAAATTATGCAGGGACTTATCCGTGATAGCCAAAAGTACTGTGAGGGCTGAAAAGGGAGAAACAAAGAGCAGGGGGCCCTGGGTAAAATTCCCCAGCGCTGCTCTCACTGACGGGTGGGACCCGCTGTCAGGGGCACGCAATTAACGAAAAAATGTTGGCTTTACCACGCGCCAGAGAGGGTTCGAACTCGCGTGCGCTCGAGTGCGGATTGAAACGGTGGTGCTAGCCACGGGGACGGGGTAGTGTTGGTGTTAGGAAACACGTTTTTGGGTTTTTGTACGGAAACTGCGAGGAAAACTCTGACGAAACTGAAACTACGGGGACAGTGGGCACGGCGAGGAGAGGCTCGTCGCCGGTGAAAATCCCCCCGGGAGGTGCGGGACGTGCGTGGAGTGGAGGTTGGCGTGCGGGAGCGTGCTGGGGAGCCGTTCCCGTGCTCGGTTGCGAAGGAGGGGCATTAGGGGCTCGGGCCCGTGCTCGATTTCCTGCGGGACGTCATGGCCGTGGCGGACGCCACTCCGGCGCTGGTGAACAGAGGCGCGCGGGAGCAAATGCGGGGGGGGGGGGGGAGGAGGGGGACGGACGAGGCTCACCGCGGGGAGCCCGGTGGCGCGAGGAGGAAGGACGGGGCGTCGGAGAGGTCACGTCGGTGTCAGGGACGTAGGTGGAAGCCGCGGCCGGCGTCGGGGTAGACAGGGGCGTCTCTGGCGGCGAAAACGGACGCGATCTTCTGCGGTTCCGTTGAGGGAGGAGCGGCGGTTCGATCCCTGGCCTCCTCCTACCCAGGCTTGGGCCCGTGCTCGATTTCCTACGGGACGTCATGGCCGTGGCGGACGCAACTCCGGCGCCGGTCTACAGAGGCGCGCGGGAGCAAATGCGGGGGGGGGGGGGGGGAGGAGGGGGCGGACGAGGCTCACCGCAAGGAGCCCGGTGGCGCGAGGAGGAAGGACGGGGGCGTCGGAGAGGTCACGTCGGTGTCGGGGACGTAGGTGGAAGCCGCGGCCGGCGTCAGGGTAGACAGGGGCGTCTCTGGCGGCGCAAACGGACGCGATCTTCTGCGGTTCCGTTGAGGGAGGAGCGGCGGTTCGATCCCTGGCCTCCTCCTAGCCAGGCGACGACCACGGTGGCGGGACGCCGTCGATCTTCGGCGGGTTCGTCGGTTTTTTCATGGAGGACAGGGAGGAAAGGAGAGGGGGCGGCGGCGCGAGGAGTGGCTAGGGTTTTCTGGGGGGCTGCGGCACGGAGGATGCGGGGGATAAGGAGAGAAGGAGCAGGGCAGGTGGCCGGTGGGGCGCAGTGGGCAGAGAGCCAACGCCATGGTGTTCTCCTGTTGATCTGGAAAGGGGATTCGGTACGGAGGAGGGAGAAGAGGCCGTGGGCTGGTGCATGGGCCGAGGTTGGGCTAGGAAGAGGCCCAACTCGCCAGGAGCTCTGTTTTTTCTTTCTGCTTTTTATTTTTCTTTTAGTTCTTTCTGGTTTTTTGGATTTTTAAAACAAAACAAAAAAATCAACCTGATAAAAATCTTTTGGATATTTTTATTAGTTTCAAAATAGCCAAGTTAAAATACTGGATTCATTAATTCCAAAACTTTTGAAACTTTATTTGAAATTGCAATAGAAATTAAATATGGGATATGAAATTTGAAATTAATTTATTTAATTGAAAAGCAATTCAAAATGGAAGATGACATGATGTCACACTAAATTACAGCACAAGCATACAATTTAGGAAAGTACAACTTTGGGATGTTACAACACTCCCCCCCTCAAAGGAATCACGCCCCGAGATTCTTCTTGGAGCAACGAAGATGTCGGGATACTCGGCACGTAGGTGGTCTTCACGTTCCCATGTAGCTTCCTTGTCAGAATGATGAGACCATTGAACCTTGTAGAACTTGACAGTGTTGTTACGGGTGCGACGTTCAGCTTCGTCAAGAATGTGAATCGGTTGTTCCACATAAGAGAGATCTTCTCGAAGTTCAATTGATCCAAGATCAACTGCATGTCCTGGATCTTGGAAGCACTTCTTGAGTTGTGACACGTGGAAGACATCATGCACTTTGGAGAGGTTTGGAGGAAGTTCCAGACGGTAAGCCCATTCACCACGCCTTGAAAGAACGTTGAAAGGCCCAACATAACGTGGATCGAGCTTGCCTTTGATGCCAAAGCGATGCGTGCCTCTCAGAGGAGTGACACGAAGGTAAGCTTGATCACCAGGTGCATAGACCATGTCCCTGTGCTTGCTATCATAATAGCTTTTCTGCCGAGACTGGGCAATCTTTAGATTGTCACGAATGATGCGAACCTTTTCTTCAGCCTCTTGGATAATGTCAGGACCAAAGAATTGATGTTCCCCACCTTGAGACCAATTCAGAGGAGTTCTGCATTTGCGTCCATAGAGAGCTTCAAAGGGAGCCATGCCTAGACTTGCTTGGAAGCTGTTGTTGTAGGAAAACTCAGCATACGGAAGGCAACCATTTCATGCCAAAGGAGATAACACAAGCTCTGAGCATATCCTCCAGAATCTGATTCACTCTTTCAACCTGTCCACTTGTCTGCGGATGGTAAGCTGTGCTGAACAGAAGTTTGGTACCCAAGGCTTTCTGAAAACTATCCCAAAATCGAGAAGTGAAGATACTTCCACAATCTGAGCTTATTGCCAAAGGAACACCATGTAGAGGAACCAATCTTGTCTTATAGAGTTCTGCCAACTGACTAGCTGATACTGTCTCTTTGACTGGGAAGAAGTGAGCCACTTTGGAGAGACGATCAATGACAACAAAGATTGCATCGTTGCCTTTCTTGGACTTTGGAAACCCAGTAACGAAGTCCATCTCGATCTTGTCCCATTTCCACTCAGGAATTTGCAGTGGTTGAAGAAGTCCAGGTGGTCTCTGATGAACTGCCATGACACGACAACAAACATCACACTGAGACACATAGCGAGCAATTTCACGCTTCATCCTGGTCCACCAATAGATTGACTTGAGATCCTGGTACATCTTTGTGCTGCCAGGGTGGATAGAAAGCGGAGTATCATGAGCCTCCTTGAGAATGAGCTCTCTTAAGCTGTCAAGCTTGGGCACTACAATGCGTTCTTCAAACAGCAAGGTACCCTTGTCATCGAGAGAGAAACTCTTGTACTTATCCTTGTCAATGTTGTCTTTGATATTCTTGACACCAGAATCACGCAACTGTGCGGCACGGATCTTATCCTCAAGTGTAGGAGTGGCAATCAAGTTTGCAAGATAACCAGAAGGAACCACTTGAAGATTGAGCTTCTTGAATTCTTCGTGAAGAGGAGGTTGGGTGTCCTCAACCATGAGGTTGTTGCAATAGGACTTGCGACTGAGAGCATCAGCCATTACATTAGCTTTGCCTGGAGTGTAAGAGATGGTAAGATCGTAATCTGAGAGTTTCTCAAGCCACCTTGTTTGCCCGAGATTCAAATATGGTTGAGTGAAGAGATATTTGCGACTTGTGATCAGTGAAGATCTCACAGCTGTGCCCCAACAAATAAGGTCTCCAAGCCTTGAGGGCATACATGATTGCTGCAAGTTCAAGATCATGTGTAGGATAGTTGAGCTCATGAGGCTGCAACTGACGAGATGCATAAGCCACAACTTTGCGTTATTGCATGAGGACTGCGCCTAGTCCTTGAAGAGATGCTTCGCAGAATATTTGGAAAGGTTTGGAAGTGTCTGGGCCAACTAGAACAGGAGTAGAAGTGAGTTTAGCTTTCAAGAGATTGAAGCTCTCATCACACTTTGGAGTCCAAAGAAACTTTCTATCCTTCCTAGTAAGATCGGTGAGAGGCTTAGTGATTTGGGAGAAGTTCTTAACAAATCGACGGCAATAGCTAGCCATGCCAAGGAAACTCCTGACTTGTTTCACCGATGTAGGAGGCAACCATTCAACAATGGCCTTCACTTTTTCTGGATCAACAGAAATGCCTTCAGAAGAGATGACATGACCAAGGTATGATACTTTAGGAAGCCAGAATTCACACTTGGAGAACTTGGCGTAGAGACGGTGTTCTCGGAGCTTCAACAAGATAAGACGTAGATGTTCTCCGTGTTCTTCCTCGGTTTTGGAATAGATAAGAATGTCATCGAGATAGACTACCACGAACTTATCGAGGTATTCCATGAAAACGAAATTCATGAGACGTGAGAAAGTTGCCGGAGCATTTGTGAGACCGAAAGACATGACAATGTATTCATAGAGTCCATAACGAGTGGTGAAAGCTGTCTTTGGAATGTCTTCTTTGCGAATCTTGATCTGGTGATAACCTGACCTCAAGTCCAACTTGGAGAAAACCTTAGCACCAGCGAGTTGATCAAACAGGTCATTGATGCGAGGAAGGGGATACTTGTTCTTGATGGTTTTCTTGTTCAGAGGACGGTAGTCAACAACCAGTCGCTCAGGCGTGTCCCTCTTTTTGACAAACAGAGTAGGACAACCCCAAGGAGAAGTACTAGGTTGGATGTGACATTTACTTTCCAACTCCTCTAGCTGTCTCTTAAGCTCAGCCAGTTCTTTGGGGCCCATCTTGTAAGGACGTTTGGAGATAGGAGCAGTGCCTGGTTCTAGTTCAATAACGAACTCCACGGCTCTGTCAGGCGGCATGCCTGACAATTCTTCAGGAAAGACGTCAGGAAAGTCTCGGACCACCGGTATATCTTCCATAGCAGGGAGAGGAAGAACATTGAGAGCGAAAAGCTGAGCTGAAGAGGTTTGGTTTGGAGAATAGACTATCTGTCCAGAAGGATGAGAAAGAGTTACAGTCTTTGTGGAACAGTCTATCTTAGCTTTGTTGGCCTTCAACCAATCCATGCTGAGAATGACATCAATGTCTGAGTTACCCAGAAGAATTAAGGAAGCAAGGAACAAATGACCTCCAATTTGAATTTGGTTTCCATGGCTTACCCTGGAAGTCTGCATTTGCATTCCCGGAGAATGGATCACGAGTGGAATAGATAAGGGATCTAGAGGCAGCTTCGTTGTTTCAGCGAAGGTTACTGACACACAAGAATGAGATGCTCCAGTATCGAACAATACCTTAGCAGGAAAAGAGCTAACTAGGAGTTTGCCCATTACGACTTCTGGAGCTTCCTCTGCCTCTTTGGCGTTGAGGTGGTTCACCCTTCCACTCCTAGTTGTAGGAAAATTGCTGGGGAAAGCACAAACTAAAGCTTGTGTTGGAGAAGAACGAGCTTGTTGCTTATGAAGCTTGTTTTGTGGACAATGGATAGAGATATGGCCTGGATCACCGCACTTGAAGCAGGTTTTTGAAGTCACTGGCTTTGGCGGAATTTGGACACTTGGCCTTTTCTGAGCTTGAGAGCCTCTTGTAGGAAACATTACGGAGGGAGGACGAGGAGTGAACCCTAAAGGGCTTGGAAGATAGGTGTGTTGAGTTGGAGATGCATATGGAACCCAAAGCCTACGCTTCTGTGGAGGCATGGTGTTTGCTGAAGAAGAAGCACCTTCAAGAGCATGTTTTCGAGATTCTTCAAACATCTCACGACCAAATTCCTCTCGGAGAGCTGTGTTCACGAGCTCTTCAAAGTTAACGCACTTGAACAAGGTGAGTGCATACTTCAGATTTGGGCTCAGGCCTCTGCGAAATTTGGCTTGCTTCTGGGCATCAGTTGATACCTCATCTTGAGCATAGCGAGCCAGACGGTTGAACTCAGCTTGATAGTCCAGCACAGACATGCTTCCCTGAGTCAAGTCATAGAATTCATCACGCTTTCTTTCCATGACCCCCTCGGGAATATGGTGGCGTTTGAAAGCCTCCTTGAACTCATCCCAAGTGACAACACCTGGTACTCATAACTGTTGGAAGTTCTCCCACCAAGACATGGATTTTCCGCAGAGAAGATAGGACACAAAAGGAACACGGTCCTCATCGGACACATGAGAAACAACCAGAGCATTGTTCATCTCACGGAGCCAGTCATCAGCATCGAGTGGCTCGGAGGGAAAATCAAACGTGCGTGGGTTGAGCTGGAGGAACTCTACAATTGTCACACGGCAGTTGCCCTGGTTTTGGTTTTGCTGAATGTGACCCAAAACTTGCGTCATCTGAGACAGCCCTTGCCTCATTTCAGATGGCATTTGAGTATCTTCTTCGCCACTCTCCATCCTGAGGAGGATACAACGTTAACACCACAATCGGATAAACAAAATCCAATGTAAGCGCTTAAAGGAAAAACTCCAGATTGCTTAGGAAAGACAACAAGAAACAAGACATGGCCATCCATCATTGTACGCCACTTTGTTTACTTCCAGAAAGGTTTAAAGAGGGATAAGAACGAAGACTAGCACTAGAACGAGGAAAACCAATTGAGCTTGACGTAACTCCACCAAAAAGGAGAAACAACTGATTGATTCAAGAATGAAACTGAACGTAGCCGAAAAGTTTGATGACTGCCAAAACGAAGAGCACCACCTTGAAGACACCTGCAACTATGGTACTACAAAAACCCAGAACACGTGATGTCCTAATTTTAAATTTTAGGTGAGAAGGGAAATATCGTAACACTTCCTTACCAGAAGAACAGGGAGGGTGGGTGGGGAAAGAAGTAAAAGAACATAATTCCTACTCTCACGTTTAAGAATTTCCTGATAGCTACAAAATATTTTTCTAGACTCAAACAACGACCAGTAGAAGGGAACCTGAGGGCGTTTAGGCTCTGATACCAACTGTCAGACCCTGAATTCAAGCTACACAAACGAAACGTATCGTTTGGGCCACACTGAAGGAGATATGCCCTAGAGGCAAATAAATAAGTAGTATTTATTGCATTATCTCATAAGTTTATAATAGGTTTGTGTATTATGCTATAACTGTATTAATCGGAATTATTAATACACGTGTGATACATAGACAACCAGGTCCCTAGCAAGCCTCTATATGAGCTAGTCCATTGGGCAACAGTTGATCGAGATTCCCGATCAAGGACAATGACGTCGGTTGACAATGGGGTCATCTTGTTAGTTGAATAAGGTGATGGACATACGCAACGTATTGCAATACGATCGTATTACGATGTTTGTCATTTGCAATAGATAAGAATATGATAGCTTATTCCTTAGACCGTGAGACCGTACTTATTGATGCTTCGAAGGGGTGCTTTGAGAGCATCGAACGTTGTGTCTTATATAGCATGACAATAACGGTGTCCATCTTGGGTATTCCAAAAGAGCATCAAGACGTAAGGATCAAGAGCGGGATTTGTTCATTCTTGTAATGGAAAGATACTCTGGGCCCACTCGGTGATATTGCATCTATATAGCTGCGCAGCTTATGACTAGGTCATGGAGATGTAATATCGCAAACGAGTTAATAACTTTCGTCGGTAACGAGATACAACAAAGACATCGGTGTGTCTACGATCATATCTCGGACAAGGTAGTATCGCAGAGACAAAGGGAATGAATGTCATATTTATGGTTCAACGACGATATTCGTGGAATGCACAGGGGTCGTCATATACTTCCAGGTATCCCTGACGATCATTGGTGAGCGGAGTGTCTCGACCATGTCTGGAGTGTTCTCGAACCGTAGCGTAACAAACTTAAGGTCTTAGCGACACCAGGAGATAGGTTCTGGAATATTATAGGAATTTGTTGGAGAGAGAGAAAAGATCCGGAAAGAGTTCCGGTGGTCCGGAAGGAGTTCCGGGGAAGTCTGGAATGGTTCCATGGATGTCCGAAAGTTGTTCGGGTGGTTCCGAAGTTGTTTCAGAGTCATGGGATATTAATTAGTATTTAAATATATTAATGATTAATTAATTATATTTAATATTAATTAAATAAAGGAGAAAAAGGGGCTGCCACCCACATGGGCCCAAAGAGGGCCCATGAGGGGGTGGCGCACCAAGCAAGGGGGCCTCAAGCCCCCTAGTCCGAATTGGACTAGAAGAGGGAGAGGCCCAAGGGGGTTCGGCCGAACCCCCCCTCCCCTCTCTTCCTTTAGTCCCACATGGGGGAGCCAAGGGGTTTGCACGCCCTCTTCCCCCTTTATACAGCAAGGCATATTAATTGGATTAATTCATTGGAAAATACAATTAATTCCCGATTTCTCTCTCGATCTCGCGGTTCCCAAGTTGGAGCCGCGCCGAGCTGAGGAAAGGGGGATCTCTCTCCTCCTAAGCTATACCGCTGAGCACCGTTGCTCTGCGGGATTCCAGATAAGATCTACCCCTGCGATTTCAGCTGGATCTGAATGACCGGGGGTTGTCGCTAAGCTCCGTATGTTTGTGAGTGCTCGGAGGTAACTCCTTTTGAGTAGCATGGGCGACGTCGTCTCGCCCCAGCAGCCGCCGCGCCCCTCTCCCCTCTGCCGCCGGCGCACCACCTCTGGTGCTGGCGCTCTGCCTTCTTCTGCCCGACGCCGGTCGACGCAGATCATCGTCGACACCCCGGCGTCATCGTCTTCGTCATTGCGGCAAGTTCTCCGCGACCTCGAGGTCGGCTACGTACGACTTCATCGTCAACGCTTGTGCGGGAGCGTAATCCCCGCTATCGGTCTACATGGAGGTAATGTAACCCGTTCCGCCACCGTTATCGCATGTACTAGATAGATAGATCCTGGCTAGTTAGGGTTTCGTACGCTAGAAAAATTATTGTTTTCTGCACCGTAACCCCTTCAGTGGTATCAGAGCCGATCTATGCGTAGTACTGCTGGTACGGTTAGAACTCATGTTGAATGAGGGCGTCTTTCTTATATTTGCTACCCTCTAGCGTGCACTTGCGATGCCTTCGGTATTGAGTTGATGAAGCGGCCCGGACCGACTTTACGCGTACGCTTACGCGAGACTGGTTCCACTATTGACATACGGCTTGCACCGTATCTGTGGCTGGCGGGTGTCTGTTTCTCTCTCTCTAGTCGGCAAAGCATTTTCAATGGAGGTCCCGAAAGGGATGCTTAAACATGCAATTATACGATCGACGTTGGGGTACAAAGTTCGTAGGTAGGGAAGCGATTCTCTTACGAATAAGCCTATATGCCACGTAAAACTTGCAAAACTAAATAAAGCTAGAGGCGTCTAACTTTGTTTTGCAGAGACGTTATTTTATGTGACATGGTTACGGTAAGTTTTAATATTACTCGTACTGTCGGAGGCATTGGAGGGTTCCGTAGACTCGGAGCTATGCCGGGGCGCCAGGGGCCGGGCACATGGCGCCATGAAGGTCCAGGCGCATCGACCATGTCACATCGCACTTCATTGCATCATTATTGTGTGCTGTTGTGTGTGCATCCTATTGATTGCTTATATGCTTGATATTCAACGGTAGCATCATAAATAGGATGATCCCTAACAAATACCAAAATTGTGTTCTCCCTCGTTGCGCACCACCAAGAAAGTTCTACGTTATGAGGCAGGCCGTGATGATCGGGTGTCACACATCTCGTCGTTCGCATAGAGTGGGTGTAAGCCATGTTGCACGCGCAGGGTCTTTGAGGTTTGATTGGCGAGCCTAGCATACTCAGAGGTATGGCCTCGGAACACGGGAAGATCGAAAGATCGAGCACGAGTCACAGAGTTGTTGTGATCGACATTTTATGTCCACCTTTGAAGCTGTGCTGCCGGCCGTGATGATCGGGGGTAGTGTGGTGGATGAGGGACGTGTAATCGCCATTATTATTTTGAGGGATAATAATCTTGGTGTGGTGTGTTTTAGGTAATGAGATTATAAAACTAAAACTCACCTACATATTATAAACTTTTCCTTACCTCTTTTTTCGATCGCATCTGTAGACTACGCAACTATACTTCGGTTACTTCCTCAAGAGCCCGGATGCTACATTAGAAGCCGACGGGTCCAACTTCATCAGATGGTACAGCGGTTTTAGAAACATTCTCGAACACAACAACATTCTATATGTTCTCGATGAACCGTTAGGAGAAGGACCAGGAGATTCTGCTTGCGAGGAGGAGGAAGATGATTTCCGTAGGCGTCGAGACATATTCATTGAAGTGGAGATCACCATGACCGTATGCCTGGCACCCGAGTTGAAAGAGTTGTTTCGACGCAAGGAGCCAAGCGTCATGATTGATGCGATAAAGACACACTTCGGGGATGAATTAAAGCGTGAGCAATTCAGCCAGCTTAGAATGTTCCAGACCATTCACATGGAGGAGCATACCTGTCTGAAGACACATTTGAAGAGATTGTATGACATCTACTTCCAGTTGGCGATGGTCATCGATTACTGGATGGCAGATTCTTGTGCCATTCGGATTGTCCTGATATCTCTGCCTCCTAGCTATAAGAAGCATGTACGCAAGTACATTTTGAAGGCCGATGATATGAACTTCTACAAGTTTGTGTCTGAATTCAAATCTCTGAAGGTTGATTCCATCGAAGGAGAGATCTTCGATGCTACAGGTATATATTTGATATATGCAGAATTATGAATTCGCCTCTTGGTATATGATGAAGTATTTGATACTTGTTCTGTTTGTGAAACAGGTCCTAATTATCACATATATGCGGCGCAGTTTGATGTGACCTGGCGTTGAAGCTGGTAATCAAGGAGTTGATGGCCTTTTGGTGTTTACGTCCTCAAGTTATCATAGTTATCATTAATAGTTTTTGATAAGATCTTTTGTAATAGTGAGCGAGTGTGTGTGTCTTGATTGTTGCAAGACAAAGTTATTCATGTAATAAGACAAGTTCAGTAGTTTTATGTTATGGAACAAGTCAGTTGTTTTATATAATGAATAAAGATTCCACATCTCAGTTACATTGATTGTATGATAAGTATTCATAATTGTAGAAATGAGAAAATAGCGTGTCCTATGAATAAGAGTTCTATTACTAGAACAAACACCGTCGAGTTTAGTCATGAAAGCAATGAAAGAAGTAATGGATGTTTTTGGTCCATTTAAGTATTTCGAGTGCTGAGTTGATTAAGCTTGAAATCAAGTATTGAAGTTGCAATACCAGAGGAAATTAATTGAGTGTCATTTTTAATGATTAATTAATGGTGTTTCATTGCTTGATCCGAATTCTCCTATGATTTTGGTAAATAGGAGTATTTGTCCGACAAATCATAAAGTCTGAAATTAATTTGATAATAGATCAAATGGGGTTTTTCAGAAGAAAGATTAGTGAACATTGTATTCACAAGATTCGATCAAAGGACAATATTTTTGAATTATGGTTTCAACACAAAAGACTTGTGGAAATTTGTTTCACAAAATTATAATGTCATATATAGTGATATGTGGGGAATTATAATCATGCTCTATTTTAAAATAAAGTGTGGTCTGTCAGAATCAGTCTTAGAAACTCCTAATATGTTCGAAACATTATAGTCGATGTCCACTTTAGAAAATAGATGTTTTTCTCAACAAGAATTCGTGAGATCGACACTAGTGTCGACATGTATATGATTACACGGTAATTCGGTATATACATGAATAGTTATTTGTAGAATACTCGCATTGAATGGGAGTGTGTTCCAAAACCAATTAGAAACAAAGTTCAGTTTGTTGTCTATGTAACTCCGAGAAAAAATGATTTTTCGAATTAAGGTTTATGGATTGGAATTGGAAGTTTGGAATAAAGTGTCAGACCTATGTTGGAAGGTGTTCCAAAGAGTATATGTCTGCTAATGAAAGTTTAGTGATTAAGAGTGAGGGAGACTAGAAAATTGTTTTCTGCTTGCAATCCTCTTCATAAAAATCATAATATTTTCATGAAAGAAACTTCTAAATAAAGTGTTGTTATATTTAATATTGCTGTCGGGTCACAGCACTGTATTAAGTGTTTCGGGTCTTGTTGACAGATCAAGGTGCACTTTATGAATACAAAGAAAGTTGAGAAAATATCGGAATACGAACAAAGGCGTTTTGAGCCTGGAAATCCAAAGTTGCATTTGAAAGGATTAAGAGAGTAATTGTTGCTACAATTCTTATTAGATGAATAAGATTGTTTAATCGTCATATAAAGTGTTATATGAGAAATGTGACTATAAGAAAGACGCGGTAGCATGTCTTGTCAAGAAATGTGTCTTGGACAAGATCAAATTTGTTGACTACATTTGTGTATACATGCTTGAATTCTAAGGGATTTGTATTAATGTAATACTGTAGTTTGTATTAAACTCGAATTGATAATAGATCAATGATTTTGGTTTGACCAAAATGTCGATTTAAGTGGGAGTCAATGTTAGTTTACTCAGGTGAAATATGTAAAGAACATATTTTTGAGTGGGAGATCAGGAACTCAAATATGTGGATGACACGTTTTTGAGTGGGAGCTCGTGTTATCAAATATGTGGAGACATAATTTGAGTGGGAGTCGAATTCATCTTGTGTATTTAACACATTGTGAAACTGTACCAATAAAATAGGATGAAGTTGTGAAACTATTTGAAAGTTAGTATCTATTTTGAAATAGAACGGGAATTTTAAATAGTTAGTCGAGTTGTTTTGGATTATATCTGAGGAGTCAGAATAGAATCAAAAGGATGGTCCTTTGGAATCCAATTGATCATTAAGAGTAATGATGCATGAAAGTAATGGTTGTATGACATGTGGGTCTATTATGTAATATTAGACATCATACAGAAACCATATTATCTGCTCGATGAAATATAGCAGATCTTCTTGAAAGAAGAGTAGTTATAAAAGTAATTTGGAATTTACTGGAAGTAGAAGTGCGTTAGTTAAAGGGTTGACATTAGAATGTCAAGGTTTCTGCATTGGTGTGAAAGTATGTAGATATCGCGAGTTTGTAATTGTTACAAAGGGCTCTCTATGACTGAGTGTGTTTTTCAGGGCAGTTATCTGGTTAGTATAATCAGAGTAAGTGCTGGGAAACAGAAGTCTCGCTTAGTTACGGTGTTTGCATATATGTTGTTGGACAACGTGGTGATATCAAGCAAGTTGATATCAGTGAATCGCAAGAGCATGAACGATCATGGATTGTGCGGTGACACTCTTCCACTAGCAAGCATTATCAAATGATTCTTATTTGATAAGGGATTCTGATGAAGTAAAATGCAGCTAGTTTATTTGTACTCTAGTGCAAGTGGGAGACTGAAGGAGATATGCCCTAGAGGCAAATAAATAAGTAGTATTTATTGCATTATCTCATTAGTTTATAATAGGTTTGTGTATTATGCTATAACTGTATTAATCGGAATTATTAATACACATGTGATACATAGACAACCAGGTCCCTAGCAAGCCTCTATATGAGCTAGTCCATTGGGCAACAGTTGATCGAGATTCCCGATCAAGGACAATGACGTCGGTTGATAATGGGGTCATCTTGTTAGTTGAATAAGGTGATGGACATACGCAACGTATTGCAATAAGATCGTATTACGATGTTTGTCATTTGCAATAGATAAGAATATGATAGCTTATTCCTTAGACCGTGAGACCGTACTTATTGATGCTTCGTAGGGGTGCTTTGAGAGCATCAAACGTTGTGTCTTATATAGCATGACAATAACGGTGTCCATCTTGGGTATTCCGAAAGAGCATCAAGACGTAAGGATCAAGAGCGGGATTTGTGCATTCTTGTAATGGAAAGATACTCTGGGCCCACTCGGTGATATTGCATCTATATAGTTGCGCAGCTTATGACTAGGTCATGGAGATGTAATATCGCAGACGAGTTAATAACCTTCGTCGGTAACGAGATACAACAAAGACATCGGTGTGTCTACGATCATATCTCGGACAAGGTAGTATCGCAGAGACAAAGGGAATGAATGTCATATTTATGGTTCAACGACGATATTCATGGAATGCACAGGGGTCGTCATATATGTGGGGACCCCGGACTAACTGTCCGAAATACCCGATTATGCTTAACACAACGATCCCGTGATCAGTCTGTCGTTGCACATAATCCGAATGGAATACCAAAGTTTACATCCATTACAATACCGAAGTTAAGTCTTACACAAAATGGTCATCTAGACCAAGTCTTACATAGGTGCCTTCAAGGGCCAAACCAAAACAATCAACATAAGCAGCGGAACTTAAACGTAGTAGCCATCCAACAACTAACGCAGACCCGACAGGCAGTCGACTTATGAAGATCCTTAGTTGGCATAGATGTCGCCATACTCTTCCTGGGCGTAGTACTCCTCCTCCATGTCTGGCTACGACAATAGCCAGAAGCAAACTAGTATGAGTACATTTGAATGTACTCGCAAACTACTCCAACATGAGTGCTTCTAGTTCCAATTTTTGTTTCTCACTTTTATTTATTTAAAGCATCTCTGTATCTTTGTTGAAGAAGATAAGGAATTTATGATTACTAGATATCTCAATTTTATTAATGTTATTCCAAAACTCCTCCTTTTTCAACCATGAACCACCATGGTAATCACTTTCCAACTACCTCATACCGATCCGTTGGTATAGGTGTATGGAACATTCTCCAATTTCCTTTACCTTTGAAACTCAATTTCTTTCCCAAAAACTTGCACATGGTCTAAGTAGGGTCTTCAACTGTCCATATCCGAGGACTCGGCTATTCGAATAGTTTAATTACCCTCTGCAGAGGTAGCACGCTTTTCCCACACTCATCCGATAACTCATCGTGTCAGCCACGTCTCGCCATACCAGCGGTATGCGAAGTTGAGTCACCGACCCTAGTCTTTCCTTTGCTCATGCTAGTATAGGAACCTGCCCCTATGAACCATTCCATCCACACCTAGTCTAGTTTCCCGTCGGAAACCCTAAGTGTGAGGACTCATAGGTTTTATCTGGCGGTGTATACGGACATCCTTCTATCCTCCTCCTTATCTACTCATAGATTTTTGAGCGAGGACCCAGGTCAGGGTTAGGTCACCAAACCACTCCCTCATGCATAACAGAGTCATCTCTGTTGATGCAGTGTCCCATACTAATAAGAGCAAACTATCTGACTAAGCCCTTTCCCATATGTGGGTAAATGTGGTCGCACAGAGTATCGGTTGCTTGACTGAGTACTAGGACACAATGTGCTATTCTAAAACCATCTTTCTCCATTTCCTTATTTCAACACCACATCTTGGTGCTATATATCCACACAAGTTTTCAAAGGAGTTTTGAATAAACAACATTGTTTTTCCATCCTATAGTTTTAGTATCTACTTCTATATAGGGTGGCAAAATCATCTCTATATACTTTTGAAAAAGGGTTTTTGTAAACCTTTGTTTTTGAAAATGATTTGTAAATCTAGATGCATAAGTTAGGTGCAAGCTCAGAGAGTAGCTTGCCTTGCTCGGCAAAGTGATCTTGGTCTTGGTCTTCAGGTTCAGCAAATCCCTCCTCCTCGATATATCCGGCAACGTTCTCGTCTAATACACAATCAATCAAATACAAACAATCACTAGCCTATTCAATCAATCATCATAGCAATACACTCTTAGAGGTTCTATTTCACCATTTCTCATACCAAACAATATCATGTGGTTTCAATTTAATTGAATTAAACATTATTCCCTTGTATCTTAATTAGGGCAGAAACTTGTTGCACATGTTTAATTGCATATCTTGAGTTCTATTTGTCATAAAAATACAAACTGAAATTCTACAGAAAGCTAAGGATGGGTAGAAGATGACACAATTGGGTTTGGGTCATTTGGAGTTACCAAACTCCCTACACATTGTTTTGAATCCAGGAACCAATTAATAAGGTTTTGGCTATTATTTAAATTATATTCATCTAAAAATTAAATCCTTTTAAGATTGACTAACCATGGTTAAATGTGACCTAATAAAATTAGTTTCAACTAATTTGGATTATCAGAGTATCAGAAACAAACAAGTTTAGAATTTAAACATGTTACTGTATTTTGAATGTGGTATTTTTATTATATATCCAAATGGGGTGAAACTAGTTTAGTTGGATAGATAATTTCATAAGCTTTCCAGAACAGTTGGATTTGCTAAATTTGGAGTTGTAAATCTAAAGTTATGGAATTTCTAAAATTGGGTTTAGTGCTGGTTTTTAAATGAAATTTAATTCGAATTTAAAATCCAGAACGGATAAAGATTAAAATCCTGACAGGGGGACCCACCAGTCAGCGACTGAGCGAGCGCGCGCGCGGTCCATTTAAACCTGACGCGTGGAGTCTGCCTGTCAGATTTTTAATATTTTCCCGAACCGGTACGCTACCGTCGGATCCTAATCTAACGGCCCATGTCGCTCGCGACGCCGGCGACCTAAATCGGGCGGCGCCGCGGCTCCGGCGACGGCGACGAGGACGGTGTGCTCACCACGGGGCTCGGGAGGACGCGGCGATGGTGCAGGACGACGGCGGCGAGGTGGGGAAGCTCCTGGGGTGAGTGGTGCGTGCTGGCGAGGCCCCGAGCGACGGCGGCGTCCTCCTCCTTTTTCCCGTGGCTCCGCGGCAACTCCGGCGAGCGATTGACGGCGCACCTGAGCACGGATCAGGGGGAAAAAGGGTGCGGGTGAGAGAGGGGAGCAAGGGGAAGAGAAGGGAGGCAGAGGGGAGCGACGGGGAGGGATGCCGTGGCCTGGCCGCGATCGTCGTCTACCTCGGGCACGGCGAGCTCGAGGAGACCACGGGCGGCCGGAGCTTCGCGGCAACTGCTCCGCCCTCCTGGCGGTGCTCGAGAGGGTGGTGTGAGAGGGGAAGGGGCGGTGGAGAGGTGTGGAGAAGAGCAGGGCACGGGGCGGTTTTTATAGCGGCCGGGCGGCGCACGGTGGGCGCGGTGCAGGGGCGCCCGTGGCCGCGCTAGGCCGCCGTAGGCCGGTGGAGGGGGATGGCGGTGCTGCGGGATGTCTGGGGGACCAAATGGGCAAGGCGGGGCGGCGTGGCGCGCTCGGACGCGCTCGGGCGCCTGGCCCTGCCGTGGGCGAGCTCGGGCGGCGCACGGCGTGCACGTCCTGGCTCGGGCGCGGCGCGCACGGGCCGGTGCTGGTGTGCTGTGCTGGCTTGCGAGGGAGCAGAGAGGCGAGGAAGGGAAAGGGGGGGCCGGGCACGGGAGAGCGCGGCGTTGCCACCTCGGACGCCCGGCGCGACACCGCGACGTGCGCGCGGCCGTGGCTGTCGCCGGCGTCCACACGGCGACTCCGGCCACCATTTTGCCTCCCCCGGCGTGCAGTGAGATCGCAGAGAAGAGGGGAGTGCAGGGCTGGCCTCAATTCGACAATTAAACCTCACATTTCTCGGATTGATCCACGAGTTGCTCGGATTGGGGAAGAACAGGTGGGTGATCACAGGGTGTTTGATGATTTGCTTAAACCAAAACAGAGAGCAATTTACTATTTAATTTTCCAATTTCCCTTTATTCTTTTGGGTCCAAATTTAAGATCTAGGCTAAGTGTATTATTAGTGAGTGTTACAAAGTCTCTTTGAAATATTTTGAAATATTTCAATCATGAATTTCTAATTTAAATTTGAAGTTTTGAATCTGAATTTTTTTGAAAGGGAATAGTTTGTAAAATATAACTAGGAGTGTTTATAATATTTCTCCATTGGTTTTGGTGTAAAAATAAATTATGCTTCTTAATTTGGAAAAATAATGTGACATGTGTCACATGGTGTTTTGTTTTTAGGGTTTGTTTTATTTGTTTTCTCTTTCTTCAAATTTTTAATTAGAGATAGAATTAAACAATCTTGCAAACAATGCAACAAGCAACACTCAAGAATTAACATACACACATCTTTATGAGAAAAGTTTTTGTTGGCCCACATTTTTTGCATTTCTAATTATATTAATATTCTGGGATGTTACAGACTTCCCCCCTTAAAATAAATCTCGTCCCGAGATTTGCTAGGCCTGGGTACTAAAGAGGTTGGGAAACTCGCTCCTAAGATAGTCTTCACGTTCCCAAGTTGCTTCATCTTCAGAGTGGTTAGTCCACTGGACCTTGTAGAACTTGATTGCTCGCCTGCGGGTGAGACGAACATCTTCGTCGAGAATCTTGAGGGGTGTCTCTCGATAAGTCAGATCTGGATTCAGGTCGACGGACTGATGATCGATGTTTTTGAAAACATCAGGCTGGTCAGGAACTTCAAGACATTTCCGGAGCAAGGAAATGTGGAAAACATCATGGTAATCTACTAACTCTTGAGGCAACTCCAGTTGATAAGACACTTCTCCTCGACGGGCAAGGATCTTGAAGGGTCCAATATACCTTGGCGCTAATTTTCCTTTGACATGGAAACGCTGCATTCCTTTAAGGGGTGTCACTCGGAGATAGACATAATCTCCGATATTGAAGGTGACATCACGACGCTTGTGATCAGCGTAACTCTTCTGACGGGATTGGGCGGTCTTGAGTCGCTCACGGATAAGCTGTACTTGCTCTTCAGCCTCACGGAGGGTATCTGGTCCAAACAGTTTGCCTTCTCCGGTGTCGGACCAATTCAGGGGTGTACGACACTTCTTGCCGTAAAGGGCTTCAAAAGGGGCCATTTGCAGACTAGACTGGTAACTGTTGTTGTAGGAGAATTCTGCAAATGGAAGACAATCTTCCCATTTGGATCCATAGGCTAGGACACATGCGCGAAGCATGTCCTCCAATATCTGGTTCACCCGTTCAGTTTGGCCATCGGTCTGGGGGTGATATGCTGTGCTAAATGCCAACTTGGTTCCGAGGGCTTCGTGCAGGGCTTTCCAGAACCTTGAGGTGAATTGTGTGCCTCTATCCGATACAATCCTCTTAGGCACACCATGCAGGCTTACGATTCTGGAAATATACAGGTCTGCTAACTGATTTCCTCTGTAGGTGGTGTGGACGGGAATAAAATGGGCCACTTTGGTCAGCCTGTCAACGACTACCCATATTGAGTCATGGCCTCGGTTGGACCTTGGAAGTCCGGTGATAAAATCCATTCCAATCTCATCCCACTTCCACTCGGGAATCTTTAGGGGTTGAAGCAATCCAGCGGGTCGCTGATGTTCAGCCTTGACTCGCTGACAAATATCACACTTGGCTACGAAAGCACCAATTTCTCGCTTCATTCCATGCCACCAAAATCTTTCACGAAGGTCTTGGTACATCTTGGTTCCGCCGGGGTGGATTGAGTAAGGGGTCTCGTGGGCTTCCTTTAGGATTAACTCCTTGAGTTCCGAGGTATTGGGGACACAGATACGACCATTGAATCTCAACACTCCTTCTGCATCCTCGGTAAAACCAGGCGCTTTACCGAGAGAAATCTTCTTCTTGATTCCTTCTATACTCTCATGACCTTTCTGGGCCTCTTTGATTTGATCTATCAGAGTTGGAGCTAACTCTAAATGGGCGAGATAGCCGTGGCTAACAAGCTCTAGTCCAAAATCCTTGAACTCCTTAAACAGGGCTGGCTGCTCTGCTTGGATCATGGCATTCAGGGTGCAGGGTTTGCGACTAAGGGCATCGGCAACTACATTAGCCTTTCCAGGGTGATAATTGATGCCGATATCATAATCCTTGATTAATTCCATCCACCTTCTCTGTCGCAAATTTAACTCCCTCTGCGTGAAGATATACTTCAAGCTCTTATGATCCGTATAAATCTCGCAACGATGTCCCGCCAGATAGGAGCGCCACGTCTTCAAAGCAAGAACAACAGCGGCTAACTCCAGGTCATGGGTTGGGTAGTTCTCTTCATGTGGTCGCAACTGTCGAGACAGATACGACACCACCCTGCCTTCTTGCATCAGAACACAACCTAGTCCTAGACGTGATGCATCGCAATACACGTCGAAACTCTTGGTGACGTCTGGCATAATCAGGACAGGGGTTGAGGTTAATCTTTTCTTTAATTCCTGGAAACTCTCTTCACACTTCTGAGTCCATTCAAATTTCTTGTCCTTTTTCAGCAGTTGGGTAAGGGGTTTGGCTATACTGGAGAATCCCTCAACGAACTTGCGGTAGTATCCCGCTAGTCCGAGAAAACTTCGGATTTCAGTCACACTAGTTGGGGCTTTCCAGTCCACAATGGCTTGGATCTTTTCTGGGTCAACAGAAATTCCTCCCGCAGACACAACATGTCCGAGAAATGAGACTTCACTAAGCCAAAACTCACACTTGCTTAACTTGGCATACAACTGATGCTCTCGGAGGGTTGCTAAAACTAGACTCAGGTGTTCAGCATGCTCTTCTTCAGTTTTGGAGAAAATAAGGATGTCATCAAGGAAAACTACCACAAACTTGTCAAGATACTCCATGAAGATCTTGTTCATGAGGTTCATAAAATAGGCTGGGGCATTGGTCAGACCAAAGGACATTACGGTGTACTCAAATAAACCGTAACGGGTTGTGAAGTCAGTCTTGGGGATGTCTGTCTCTCGGATCCTTAACTGATGATACCCTGACCGAAGATCGATCTTGGAAAAGACTCGGGCTCCGTTCATTTGATCGAACAGATCCTCGATCTTTGGGAGAGGGTACTTGTTTTTGATGGTCACATCATTCAACCTGCGATAATCCACACACAGGCGTGTGGTACCATCTCTCTTATCCACAAAGATAATGGGTGATCCCCAGGGTGAAGCACTTGGGCGAATAAGCCCTTTGCTGAGCATATCTGCTAACTGCTTCTTCAACTCAACCAGTTCTTCTGGATTCATCCGATAGGGTCTTTGGGATATGGGGGCTGTCCCGGGGATAAGTTCAATGATGAACTCAATATCCCGATCCGGTGGCATACCAGGCAATTCTTCAGGAAAGACATCTTTGAACAGGTGAACAACACGGATCTCATCTAGGGCTGGTCGAGCTATGCTCTCATGGCATCCTGGTTGGGGTCGACTGGTTTCGGACACATACTCCACTCCTACTCCTTTGTCGGTGGTGAGGGCTACAGCTCTTCTGGCACAGTCAATTCGACCATGATACTTGGCTAACCAATTCATACCCAGTATGAGATCTATTCCTTGGGTTCCTAGGATGATTAAGTCGACTAGGAACTTTTCCCCTTTGATCTCAAGGGAAACGTCCGGGCAAAATGACTTGGTATCTATGGTGGATTCTGGGATTTGGATGACCATGGGTTTGGGTAAGAGGCTCCCGACTAAACCTCCCTTAGCAACAAATTCTTGGGTAACAAAAGAATGGGTAGCACCAGAATCAAACAGAACAGTTGCAGGTACTGAGTTGACAAGGAACGTACCCATCACAACATCTGGTGCATCCATGGCCTCTTCAGCATTGATGTGGTGTAGGCGTCCCTTGGCAACAGCCACATTTCCGCGGGGCGCGGGGTTCTTGCCATTTCCATTGTGTCCTTGGCCGTTGTTCGGCGTCTGTGCATCGGGGCGCGGGCCATTCTTCTTAGGATTGGGGCATGCCTTGGAATAGTGACCCTTGGTGCCACAATTGAAACAGACAACATTAGCATTGATGTTGGGATTGCTAGAGTTCCCTCCGGGACGGGTGTTGTCATTGGGACGGCTGAACTTGTTTGGGTTGTATGGGGGCTTAGGGTAACTGGGGTGCGAAGTTGGTGGAGGTCTATATGCTGGCTTGGGGTTTGGTGGGTGGGTGCGAGGTTTCTGACTGCTCGAACCTTCCTGGGCAATCATCCTCCTTTTACGACCCTCAAACATGGATTTGCGCTTGGTTTCCAGCTGTATAGCCTTGTCCACAAGTGATTCCAAATCAGCAAAGTCATGGATAACCAAGGCGCATTGCAGTTCGTCATGAAGTCCGTTCATGAAACGTTCCATCTTCCTCCCCTCGGTGTCGACATCATCAGGAGCATACCGAGACAAGTCAGTGAACTCATCAAGGTATCCAACCACATCCTTACTTCCCTGCCGCAACCTGCGGAATTCATCCTTCTTCCGCTCAATGAGTCCTCGGGGAATGTGCTTCTTGCGGAACTTCTCCTGGAAATCCTCCCAGCTGATAGCATACCCAGCTTGCTGTAGAGCCTTGGTAGCTTCCCACCAAGACCGTGCTGGTCCTGCAAGATAGTGGGTTGCATACAGCACCTTCTCAGGTTCTCCCACAGCTGCAACTATCAGGTTGTTGTTAATGGTGCGAAGCCAGTCATCGGCCTCAAGTGGGTGAAGTCCCTTGGAAAAGGTGGGTGGGTTGGTCCTCTGGAAGTTGCTCAAAGTGGACCGATGATTTCCTTCACCATTGCCATTGCCATTGGCATTGTTGTGGTGGTTGTTGTTGTTGTTGTTGTTGTTGTTGTTGTGAGCAGCAGCTATCTGCTGCAGGGCAGCAATATGAGCTTGACGCTCAGTCCGGGCAGCTTGGCGTTCCTCCATGATGAGCGCCAGAAGTTGGGCGGTGGTTGGGTCCGGTGGGGGTGGTGGTCCTCCATCCGTGTTGGTGCGACGAGTGTCCACCATCCTGAAGTATACCGGGTATAAGGGGCAAGCAAAAGGGGTTTGACCAAGGAAAGATTGGTTTTGCGTAGAGATTAATTTACTAAGGATTATAGGAGAAACATTCTACACATGTCAACAAGACTAGCACACATTTTCATAGCACAACCATTACATCAAGGGTTCATTCAATTCTAGCTTACAACATTCTCCCTAACTAATGTACATATAGCAAGTTCCAAAAGAACCACAACCTTTACTCTACTAGCGATAGGGGGGTCGACCTAATCCTGCGGTAGAACTCAAGTAACTAGCCTACTGAGGTGGAACCTCAGGCTCTGCCATGTCAGCATCGGACTGGTAGGGTGGCTCCTCTGGATCCTCCTCCTCATCCTCATCCTCATCCTCATCGTTCATCTCCTCCAGATAGTCGTCATCGTCACTGAGGAAAGCGTCGTTCTCCTTGCGGAGATCCTCGCCCTCCTCCTCCATCTCGTCAGTACGGAGCTCCAAGTCCTCTATCAGCTCATCCTGCTCAGCAACCTTCTTGCGGAGTTTCGCTATGGTCTTCCGCATCTGGGTTCCCTTCTTGAGAAGAGCGGTCTTCTCAGTCTTCAGCTGTGCCTCACTCTCGCGACTCTCCTTGAGCGAGAGACGCTCAAAGTGAGACCGAAGCCTAGCGCACCTCAGATCCTCCTAGGTGCGAAAGAGCATAATCTCCATGTCCAGGATGTATTCTCCGAATGTCGGGTGCAGAGGGGACCGAATTGGGTGTCCATCGATGGTGCGCCTCCCGTAGAACTGGAAACGAGCGTTTACCAGCTCCGCCTTGTGCTCCTCACAAAGCCGGGATAGCATCCTCTGCATGGAACGACACAGTCCATCGTCCCAGTGGACGTCCATGAGGGTGAAAGAGAGTGCCCTGGATCCGGGGGACTTGATGTTCCCGCGAACAGACCCCTCGATCAACCAGGACAGGTTCCCGTTACCGGGAGCGTCCACCTGGGCTCCCCTGAACTCAGGAGTGGGACGACCTAGCAGCTTGGTCAACTCGAACAAGTCCTTCTCGAACATCAACTTGCCGTCCTTCTCCAGCTGAACGAACTCGGTGAAATGGATCGCCATCTATAAATTTTAGTCAAAATTTTTAAGTTAGTGAGATGGCAAGTATATCAAATTTTAAATGGAAGGGAAAAATATGTGAGCAGATTTTTAAGTTTGTTAAAATGACAAGTGTGGCAAGTTTTTATGAATATGAGGGAAAACTGAGTAGTTGGTAAGAAGAGAATTTTGCACAAATGAGAGGGTAAGAGATAAGCATTTTCAAAATTTCTCACTTTGTTTTTCTTTAAAACTCAACTTTTGCAATCACTACCTAGCGACCATGCTAATCTAAGGCTCCTAAAGTCGAGATGGCTCTGATACCAATTCTGTGGGGACCCCGGACTAACTGTCCGAAATACCCGATTATGCTTAACACAACGATCCCGTGATCAGTCTGTCGTTGCACATAATCCGAATGGAATACCAAAGTTTACATCCATTACAATACCGAAGTTAAGTCTTACAAAAAATGGTCATCTAGACCAAGTCTTACATAGGTGCCTTCAAGGGCCAAACCAAAACAATCAACATAAGCAGCGGAACTTAAACGTAGTAGCCATCCAACAACTAACGCAGACCCGACAGGCAGTCGACTTATGAAGATCCTTAGTTGGCATAGATGTCGCCATACTCTTCCTGGGCGTAGTACTCCTCCTCCATGCCTGGCTACGACAATAGCCAGAAGCAAACTAGTATGAGTACATTTGAATGTACTCGCAAACTACTCCAACATGAGTGCTTCTAGTTCCAATTTTTGTTTCTCACTTTTATTTATTTAAAGCATCTCTGTATCTTTGTTGAAGAAGATAAGGAATTTATGATTACTAGATATCTCAATTTTATTAATGTTATTCCAAAACTCCTCCTTTTTCAACCATGAACCACCATGGTAATCACTTTCCAACTACCTCATACCGATCCGTTGGTATAGGTGTATGGAACATTCTCCAATTTCCTTTACCTTTGAAACTCAATTTCTTTCCCAAAAACTTGCACATGGTCTAAGTAGGGTCTTCAACTGTCCATATCCGAGGACTCGGCTATTCGAATAGTTTAATTACCCTCTGCAGAGGTAGCACGCTTTTCCCACACTCATCCGATAACTCATCGTGTCAGCCACGTCTCGCCATACCAGCGGTATGCGAAGTTGAGTCACCGACCCTAGTCTTTCCTTTGCTCATGCTAGTATAGGAACCTGCCCCTATGAACCATTCCATCCACACCTAGTCTAGTTTCCCGTCGGAAACCCTAAGTGTGAGGACTCATAGGTTTTATCTGGCGGTGTATACGGACATCCTTCTATCCTCCTCCTTATCTACTCATAGATTTTTGAGCGAGGACCCAGGTCAGGGTTAGGTCACCAAACCACTCCCTCATGCATAACAGAGTCATCTCTGTTGATGCAGTGTCCCATACTAATAAGAGCAAACTATCTGACTAAGCCCTTTCCCATATGTGGGTAAATGTGGTCGCGCAGAGTATCGGTTGCTTGACTGAGTACTAGGACACAATGTGCTATTCTAAAACCATCTTTCTCCATTTCCTTATTTCAACACCACATCTTGGTGCTATATATCCACACAAGTTTTCAAAGGAGTTTTGAATAAACAACATTGTTTTTCCATCCTATAGTTTTAGTATCTACTTCTATATAGGGTGGCAAAATCATCTCTATATACTTTTGAAAAAGGGTTTTTGTAAACCTTTGCTTTTGAAAATGATTTGTAAATCTAGATGCGTAATTTAGGTGCAAGCTCAGAGAGTAGCTTGCCTTGCTCGGCAAAGTGATCTTGGTCTTGGTCTTCAGGTTCAGCAAATCCCTCCTCCTCGATATATCCGGCAACGTTCTCGTCTAATACACAATCAATCAAATACAAACAATCACTAGCCTATTCAATCAATCATCATAGCAATACACTCTTAGAGGTTCTATTTCACCATTTCTCATACCAAACAATATCATGTGGTTTCAATTTAATTGAATTAAACATTATTCCCTTGTATCTTAATTAGGGCAGAAACTTGTTGCACATGTTTAATTGCATATCTTGAGTTCTATTTGTCATAAAAATACAAACTAAAATTCTACAGAAAGCTAAGGATGGGTAGAAGATGACACAATTGGGTTTGGGTCATTTGGAGTTACCAAACTCCCTACACATTGTTTTGAATCCAGGAACCAATTAATAAGGTTTTGGCTATTATTTAAATTATATTCATCTAAAAATTAAATCCTTTTAAGATTGACTAACCATGGTTAAATGTGACCTAATAAAATTAGTTTCAACTAATTTGGATTATCAGAGTATCAGAAACAAACAAGTTTAGAATTTAAACATGTTACTGTATTTTGAATGTGGTATTTTTATTATATATCCAAATGGGGTGAAACTAGTTTAGTTGGATAGATAATTTCATAAGCTTTCCAGAACAGTTGGATTTGCTAAATTTGGAGTTGTAAATCTAAAGTTATGGAATTTCTAAAATTGGGTTTAGTGCTGGTTTTTAAATGAAATTTAATTCGAATTTAAAATCCAGAACGGATAAAGATTAAAATCCTGACAGGGGGACCCACCAGTCAGCGACTGAGCGAGCGCGCGCGCGGTCCATTTAAACCTGACGCGTGGAGTCTGCCTGTCAGATTTTTAATATTTTCCCGAACCGGTACGCTACCGTCGGATCCTAATCTAACGGCCCATGTCGCTCGCGACGCCGGCGACCTAAATCGGGCGGCGCCGCGGCTCCGGCGACGGCGACGAGGACGGTGTGCTCACCACGGGGCTCGGGAGGACGCGGCGATGGTGCAGGACGACGGCGGCGAGGTGGGGAAGCTCCTGGGGTGAGTGGTGCGTGCTGGCGAGGCCCCGAGCGACGGCGGCGTCCTCCTCCTTTTTCCCGTGGCTCCGCGGCAACTCCGGCGAGCGATTGACGGCGCACCTGAGCACGGATCAGGGGGAAAAAGGGTGCGGGTGAGAGAGGGGAGCAAGGGGAAGAGAAGGGAGGCAGAGGGGAGCGACGGGGAGGGATGCCGTGGCCTGGCCGCGATCGTCGTCTACCTCGGGCACGGCGAGCTCGAGGAGACCACGGGCGGCCGGAGCTTCGCGGCAACTGCTCCGCCCTCCTGGCGGTGCTCGAGAGGGTGGTGTGAGAGGGGAAGGGGCGGTGGAGAGGTGTGGAGAAGAGCAGGGCACGGGGCGGTTTTTATAGCGGCCGGGCGGCGCACGGTGGGCGCGGTGCAGGGGCGCCCGTGGCCGCGCTAGGCCGCCGTAGGCCGGTGGAGGGGGATGGCGGTGCTGCGGGATGTCTGGGGGACCAAATGGGCAAGGCGGGGCGGCGTGGCGCGCTCGGACGCGCTCGGGCGCCTGGCCCTGCCGTGGGCGAGCTCGGGCGGCGCACGGCGTGCACGTCCTGGCTCGGGCGCGGCGCGCACGGGCCGGTGCTGGTGTGCTGTGCTGGCTTGCGAGGGAGCAGAGAGGCGAGGAAGGGAAAGGGGGGGGGGGGGCGGGCACGGGAGAGCGCGGCGTTGCCACCTCGGACGCCCGGCGCGACACCGCGACGTGCGCGCGGCCGTGGCTGTCGCCGGCATCCACACGGCGACTCCGGCCACCATTTTGCCTCCCCCGGCGTGCAGTGAGATCGCAGAGAAGAGGGGAGTGCAGGGCTGGCCTCAATTCGACAATTAAACCTCACATTTCTCGGATTGATCCACGAGTTGCTCGGATTGGGGAAGAACAGGTGGGTGATCACAGGGTGTTTGATGATTTGCTTGAACCAAAACAGAGAGCAATTTACTATTTAATTTTCCAATTTCCCTTTATTCTTTTGGGTCCAAATTTAAGATCTAGGCTAAGTGTATTATTAGTGAGTGTTACAAAGTCTCTTTGAAATATTTTGAAATATTTCAATCATGAATTTCTAATTTAAATTTGAAGTTTTGAATCTGAATTTTTTTGAAAGGGAATAGTTTGTAAAATATAACTAGGAGTGTTTATAATATTTCTCCATTGGTTTTGGTGTAAAAATAAATTATGCTTCTTAATTTGGAAAAATAATGTGACATGTGTCACATGGTGTTTTGTTTTTAGGGTTTGTTTTATTTGTTTTCTCTTTCTTCAAATTTTTAATTAGAGATAGAATTAAACAATCTTGCAAACAATGCAACAAGCAACACTCAAGAATTAAACATACACACATCTTTATGAGAAAAGTTTTTGTTGGCCCACATTTTTGCATTTCTAATTATATTAATATTCTGGGATGTTACAATATACTTCCAGGTATCCCTGACGATCATTGGTGAGCGGAGTGTCTCGACCATGTCTGGAGTGTTCTCGAACCGTAGCGTAACAAACTTAAGGTCTTAGCGACACCAGGAGATAGGTTCTGGAATATTATAGGAATTTGTTGGAGAGAGAGAAAAGATCCGGAAAGAGTTCCGGTGGTCCGGAAGGAGTTCCGGGGAAGTCTGGAATGGTTCCAGGGATATCCGAAAGTTGTTCGGGTGGTTCCGAAGTTGTTTCGGAGTCATGGGATATTAATTAGTATTTAAATATATTAATGATTAATTAATTATATTTTATATTAATTTAATAATAATTAAATAAAGGAGAAAAAGGGGCTGCCACCCACATGGGCCCAAAGAGGGCCCATGAGGGGGTGGCGCACCAAGCAAGGGGGCCTCAAGCCCCCCTAGTCCGAATTGGACTAGAAGAGGGAGAGGCCCAAGAGGGTTCGGCCGAACCCCCCCTCCCCTCTCTTCCTTTAGTCCCACATGGGGGAGCCAAGGGGTTTGCACGCCCTCTTCCCCCTTTATATAGCAAGGCATAATAATTGGATTAATTCATTGGAAAATACAATTAATTCCCGATTTCTCTCTCGATCTCGTGGTTCCCAAGTTGGAGCCGCGCCGAGCTGAGGAAAGGGGGATCTCTCTCCACCTAAGCTATACCGCTGAGCACCGTTGCTCTGCGGGATTCCAGATAAGATCTACCCCTGCGATTTCAGCTGGATCTGAATGACCGGGGGTTGTCGCTAAGCTCCGTATGTTTGTGAGTGCTCTGAGGTAACTCCTTTTGAGTAGCCTGGGCGATGTCGTCTCGCCCCTGCAGCCGCCGCGCCCCTCTCCCCTCTGCCGCCGGCGCACCACCTCTGGTGCTGGCGCTCTGCCTTCTTCCGCCCGACGCCGGTCGACACAGATCATCGTCGACACCCCGGCGTCATCGTCTTCGTCATTGCGGAAAGTTCTCCGCGACCTCGAGGTCGGCTACGTACGACTTCATCGTCAACGCTTGTGCGCGAGCGTAATCCCCGCTATCGGTCTACATGGAGGTAATGTAACCAGTTCCGCCACCGTTATCGCATGTACTAGATAGATAGATCCTGGCTAGTTAGGGTTTCGTACGCTAGAAAAATTATTCTTTTCTGCACCGTAACCCCTTCACACACAACCAAGAACATACTGGGGTTACCAATCCCAGGAAACAAGTAGGCCAGGCTCGGAATGGATCATCGGCCGACAGCTCTTGGAGACCCCAACGTCACATACGTTTCAAGATTGTGCACGCAAGAACCCAAAAAGTCTTCCAACTCGTATACTTCAACCATACACACATGGTATACGAGTCGGATTTTTAACAAGTTGAAACCACAGAATAAACCTACGACACAAAGAAAGGAAATAATATCCAAAAGCTCTCACTGAGCAAAATATAGCGAATGGCACCAATCAGAGGACACATGTCCCAAGATTACATCACGCAGCGGAAACAAACCGGTCTGAGTACAGACAAGAAGCAAAGGGCTCAAAGCCGAAACGGAAAAGAAGGCCCATCCACGCGGTCCACCAGGAAGAAGCCCAGGGGAACTCTAACTACTCGTCGTAGATCTCGTCGTCGAACTCCACGTAGTATCCACCAACCTGGTCGTGCGGAGAATCCTCAACTGCAGAAAAACCACAGCCCGCGAACGGGTCAATACACCAAAGCGTATCGAACAAGCTTAAGCTAACATGTTACAAAACTGTAAGACTCCCAAAGTATGGGGTTTAGTAGACTTAGCGGCAGCAGCACTAGCAACCTAATAGAGACACGCTACAACTTCCGTCTAAGTTAGAGAGGGATAAGAGAGCGCATAAGCTAACCATCTACAACTAACACCAATCATAACCCATTCTCGGATTAACCCCCTCAACCAAGTATGGGGAAGCAATTCGGGAATACTCACACATTGAAAAAAAATTAGTTACAAGTTATTGTCAAAGTAGTTCTATATTACTAGTCAGGTTAATTAACAATGATTAGGTGTAAGTTGTCTATGATCTTATTAGCCAGCATCATCACCAAGTCGTCCATAACCGTGGACACGGCTCATCGATATTATTAAACCCTGCAGGGGTGCACTACTAGACCCGTACTCGTTCGATCAACCCCAAAAGCAAAGCCAGAAGGTAGGGCATCTCAACACGGCAAATCTCTTCTCTACAACCCATCCAGGGAACCGCATGATTGTGTGCACGGCTAATCAGGTCCAGTGCCCGCGGGATCGACCTTCATAGCACTCTAAGAACGTTCCACCCTATATGAGAATCGACTACTCCATCATCATGAGATCGTTAGATAACATATGCATGCATCAAATGGAAAGCCCGAACTACTTGCGGCGCCCTGGATAAGAAGCGGATTAGATCGAATCCGCGGGGGGCTCCATAGGGCCTCCCACAAGCGGTTAGTGCGCTCAAAATTGAATCTGAGGACAAGAACTGAGTTCCTAGGTCGACACTTAGCAGAACAAAGCACCTCGCAAGGCCTTCCGCCGGTGCCTTATCTTTTAATTATAATACCCAACAGAAGATAGCATTTTATTAATGTAGACAATCTATCAGCTAAGTATAAATGACATAGGACAAACAGACTCGCAGAACCAACCTTAAGCATGCACTACGACTCGCAAGGCTAACAGATAAACATACAACAGGTGATAGGATGTGGGGATAAAGCTGTATGGGCTACAGGATAAACATATGATGGGATCGCAATTCAAGAATCGTAACTAGGATAACATAGATCAAAAGGCAAGGCTGAAAATCAAACAATCGTGTAACCGGTTAGCAGAATCTTGCCTGACAGCTCGTGGCCCGGCACAAAAGCTGAAATCTCAAGGATGAAAGTATCGACAGCAGACACGTCGTCGTCTACCCAGAGAAGAGCAAAACACAGACAATAGGGAACAATATCAATACAAAGCAAAAGCGCAATCAAAAGATGTTGCAATATGGTATGAGATGATTAGGTCATATTAAAGCGGGGATGAAATCCCGACAGTTAATTATGGTGCAAGTTATTTGTGTAACCAACAAATTAAATATTGTTTAACATATATAGCATGGCAGTGTGATTTGATCAATTAAAATAGAGTAGGAAATAATTAAATATTTGCCCAACACATTCCATATTTATTAGTTAAGTGCAAAATATTTATCTATGCAACAGATTAAATGTTATTAGCATGGCAAGACATGATACAGATGATAAGAGCAAATTAAATGGAATTAGGGCATTATATCTTTATTACCCCACACATTCCATATTTAATTAATTAATTGCATTTGTTAAATTAAACTAAGCATTTAAAATAAATGATGCAAAATGACATAAGAATGTGATATTAATGTTTATTGCATTTTTCTGATATAAAAACATATACAGATTATTTGATTTGGAGTTGTAGAAATAAAGTTATTATATTTTTAGTTCTAGGGTTATTCCTGAAATTATGCAGGGACTTATCCGTGATAGACAAAAGTATTGTGAGGGCTGAAAAGGGAGAAACAGAGAGCAGGGGGGCTGGGTAAAATTCCCAGCGTTGCTCTCACTGATGGGTGGGACCCGCTGTCAGGGGCACGCAATTAACGAAAAAAGGTTGGCTTTACCACGCGCCAGAGAGGGTTCGAACTCGCGTGCGCTCGAGTGCGGATTGAAACGGTGATGCTAGCCACGGGGACGGGGTAGTGTTGGTGTTAGGAAACACGTTTTAGGGTTTTTGTACGGAAACTGCGAGGAAAACTCTCACGAAACTGAAACTACGGGGACAGTGGGCACGGCGAGGAGAGGCTCGTCGCCGGTTAAAAATTCCCCCGGGAGGTGCGGGACGTGCGTGGAGTGGAGGTTGGCGTGCGGGAGCGTGCTGGGGAGCCGTTCCCGTGCTCGGTTGCGAAGGAGGGGCATTAGGGGCTCGGGCCCGTGCTCGATTTCCTGCGGGACGTCATGGCCGTGGCGGACGCCACTCCGGCGCCGGTGAACAGAGGCGCGCGGGAGCAAATGCGGGGGGGGGGGGGGGGGGGAGGAGGGGGACGGACGAGGCTCACCGTGGGGAGCCCGGTGGCGCGAGGAGGAAGGACGGGGGCGTCGGAGAGGTCACGTCGGTGTCGGGGACGTAGGTGGAAGCCGCGGCCGGCGTCGGGGTAGACAGGGGCGTCTCTGGCGGCGAAAACGGACGCGATCTTCTGCGGTTCCGTTGAGGGAGGAGCGGCGGTTCGATCCCTGGCCTCCTCCTAGCCAGGCGACGACCACGGTGGCGGGACGCCGTCGATCTTCAGCGGGTTCGTCGGTTTTTTCATGGAGGACAGAGAGGAAAGGAGAGGGGGCGGCGGCGCGAGGAGTGGCTAGGGTTTTCTGGGGGGGCTGTGGCGCGGAGGATGCGGGGGATAAGGAGAGAAGGAGCGGGGCAGGTGGCCGGTGGGGCGCAGTGGGCAGAGAGCCATTGCCATGGTGTTCTCCTGTCGAGCTGGAAAGGGGATTCGGTACGGAGGAGGGAGAAGAGGCCGTGGGCTGGTGCATGGGCCGAGGTTGGACAGGAGGAGGCCCAACTCGCCAGGAGCTCTGTTTTTTTTTCTGCTTTTAGTTCTTTCTGGTTTTTTGGATTTTTAAAACAAAACAGAAAAATCAACCTGATAAAAATCTTTTGGATATTCTTATTTGTTTCAAAATAGCCAAGTTAAAATACTGGATTGATTGATTCCAAAACTTTTGAAACTTTATTTGAAATTGCAATTGAAATTAAATATGGGATATGAAATTTGAAATTAATTTATTTAATTGAAAAGCAATTCAAAATGGAAGATGACATGATGTCACACTAAATTACAGCACAAGCATACAATTTAGGAAAGTACAACTTTGGGATGTTACAGTATTGACTATGGTGATACATTTAGTCCTGTGGTGAAGCCAGCGACTATTTGTCTCGTGTTGTCGCTTGTTGTCTCTCGTGGCTGGACCCTTCGTCAGATCGATGTCAGCAATGCGTTTCTTCATGGTTTCTTGACAGAGGATGTGTATATGCATCAGCCCCCTGGTTTTGAGGATGCGAGATATCCGACTCATGTTTGCAAGTTACAGCGTGCTATTTATGGACCGAAACAGTCTCCACGAGCGTGGTATGCTCGTCTGAGTGCTCGTCTGCTCCAGCTTGGTTTTGTTCCTTCCAAGGCTGACACGTCCTTGTTCATATACAACTGAGATGGTGTCCAAGTATTTATGCTGGTGTATGTGGATGACATTGTTATTGCAGGCTCCACTACGACTGTTGTTGAGGGTCTTGTTCGCTCTCTCTCGGACACGTTTCCCATTAAGGACCTGGCACCCTTGAGTACTTCCTCGGATTGGAAGTGTCGTACAATTCCGGGGGGGATGACACTTGTGCAGCGTAAGTATGCGCTCGACCTGCTACACAAGGTAGATATGAAGAATTGCAACTCCACTCCCACTCCTCTTGTTCCCTCTGAGCGGCTTGCTCGTAACTCTGGAGCTCTCTTAGGAATAGAGGACTCAGTCAGGTATCGCGGTGTTCTCGGCAATCTCCAGTTCCTAACTCTCACTCATCCAGATATATCTTTTGCGGTGAATAAGGTGTGTCAGTTTCTCTCTCAGCGCACTGAGGTGCATTGGGAAGCGGTTAAACGCATCCTGCGATATGTTAAAGGAACTTTGGACACAGGCCTTCGGATTCGTAAGTCACGCAGCAGAATCTCAGTATATTCACTGATGCAGACTGTGCAGGATGTGTTGATGATAGATGCTCTACGAGTGATTTTGCTATCTTTGTGGGTCCAAATCTCATTGCATGGAGTTCGAAGAAGCAACCCACAGTCTCGAGATCTAGCACCGAGACAGAGTACAAAGCACTAGCCAATGGAGCGGCTGAAGCTATGTGGGTCAGTTCGTTGCTCAATGAACTAGGTGTAACCCAGCATCAAGTTCCAGTTCTTTGGTGTGATAATCTAGGGGCTACCTACCTCACAGCGAATCCAGTGTTTCACGCTCAAACCAAGCACATTGAGATTGATTTCCATTTTGTGCGAGAGCAGGTTGCAAATGGTGCACTGGTGGTGAGGTTCATCTCTTCTAATGATCAGTTGGCTGATGTATTTACTAAACCAGCTACGAGGCAAATGTTAGACCGATTTAGATCCAATCTAAACCTTGTATGTAGTAGTATATAGTTTACATTGAGGGGGTGTGTTAAACGATCGGTCCATGTATGAGGTCGTGTATCATACGTGTTGTATATGCCTACTGATATATAAAGAGATGTGGAGGTGATGTTACACCCCCACGAAACCCTAAACAGTTTTTATAGATCTCATACCCGAACCCGTAATTTCGGGTCCGGGTTCGGGTAATCCCGAAGTACCCGAGAATTCTGGGCAACACCAAGGGAACGGGAAGTAGATGAGGGCAGCGGACGTCGGAGCTGCTTGTCGTCAATCGTCAGCGATGTCGCCGGTAAGATGGAGGTGTCGTTGTGCTGCGTGCCCGCGTCATCGTCGGCCCGTCGCGTCGAAGATGGGGACTAGGAGATGGGGATAGAGTCCTACCGCTGGGAGAGGGGCGGCGGCTGGGGGCTGGAGACGTGGGGGCCGATAGCGGCGGCTGGGGGCTGGGGGCCGGCGGCTGGCGGCTGGGAGCTGTGGACAGATAGGAAAGGATAGGGTTCCTGTGATAGTGCGATGCGAGAATGAGCTGGGATGTGCGCATGTGCTGAGTTTTTTGTTTACTTCCTGCCTTCCTGGGATGTTCGGGTAGTTCGAGATATTCAGGTTCCGGGCAGTGATACCCGAGAAACCTGAACTAAATTTGGGTTTCCAGCAGTGATACCCGTGCAAGTGCTCAGGTTTGTCGGGTTCGGGGTAAACGGGTCTGGGTCCAGGTTTTTCGGGTTCGGTGCTCGGGTTTCGGGTTTTATGCCCAGCGTGAGCCCTGACCACGGCTCAGAGGGGTCTGTGGCGGTGTGGCCTGCTGCCACATCTAACGAACACGAAGAGCAATTATTTGAAGATGCAGATTGGGAATGCCCAGACCTCCCATCTGCTTGGGCAGGCATACCGTGTACCAATTGACGAGGCATTTACCCCCAGCTCCTAATTGGGAATTAACTCATTAAGTAGTCCGACAGGTGGGAGAAGTACTGAACTTTTTTCAGGACTTCGTTGTTCCTTTGTGTACTTGTTCCGGACATACTAGGTGGTTCGGCGTGTTGAGGTGTTGCGTAGTCGATCCTTGCTGAACCGATATGTATAGTTAGTTTAGACTGATTACAAGAGCAGACCATCTTGTATTTTCCTCCAAGGGGTTGCGCCTCATAGCTTTCTTGGGTATTCGTTTTCCTATATTTATATCCTTCCATGTTTTTTCGAGAGTAAATAACCTTCCATGTAACTAAATAAAGCATATGAATTAGGGTATTTTATTGCATACAGAAAAATATTCCTATATACAGAGAGGATTTTTTGCTCCTGGGTTCTAGCGATCCTGGTACTCTAAAAAGTTTGAAAAAAATGCTTCGAAGTTGCAAACAAATTCAAAAACAACTACGTATATGCATATTTTGTTTGATAATACGTTGTATTGTAGATTACAAAAAAAATCCTAATTTAAAAAGTTGAATTTTTTGTGTGCAGATCAAGCATGAAAATATGTTTCACTGTAAATGTGGTCATACATAGTCAGGGGCGGAGACAGGGGGGGCTAGCAGGGGTCCGACCCCCCCCCAACCGTTCGCCCCCCCCCCCCCCCCCCCCCCAATAATTTTAAGTACCTAATACTAGGCATATGTGTGCAGTCGGTAGTTTAATTAGCTGATTCATTAGGGAAAAAGTCGTTAGTCCATGCATAAAGGCCCAACACACAATAGCCCATGCCCATCTAGCAGGCTAGGCCCATCCTGGAGAAGGCAGACCAAGCGTCAAGCGATCAATCCAGGGGCGGAGACAGGGGGGGCTAGCAGGGGTCCGACCCCCCCCTAACCGTTCGCCCCCCCCCCCCCCCCCATAATTTTAAGTACCTAATACTAGGCATATGTATGCAGTCGGTAGTTTAATTAGCTGATTCATTAGGGAAAAAGTCGTTAGTCCATGCATAAAGGCCCAACACACAATAGCCCATGCCCATCTAGCAGGCTAGGCCCATCCTGGAGAAGGCAGACCAAGCGTCAAGCGATCAATCTGATCAGTCGATCGGAGTTACGACCTGTTTCCTTGTCTCTCCGTTTTCTCAATTCCTCATCTCGGCGACTCGGCTACTCGCATCTCCGCATCCCGGGCTTGTTCGCATCCGAGCTAAGCATCTTGCCGCCGGACGCCGGCCGCCGCTGCCATTCTTCCGTGAAGGTATATTCTGTCAGAGTATAGAGTATCAGTGATCAATCTATGTACTGACTGCTGGGCTGCTGGCTGCTGCCTGCTGCTGCTAGCTCCCCTGTCTAATTTGTATGATTGTATCTTTTATCACTTGTTGTGCTCAAAGATGAAGAGAAAGGAAATGGATCAAAGGGGTGTAGAGTTCTTTTTCAAGCGGATTGGTTCAACCTCAAGCGCTAATATCACTGCTGAATCTATTGCTGAAAATGCAAAACCATCTGAGGAGAATTCCAATACGGTTGATGTGCAAACTGCTGACCAAAATAATGTGGAACCAACAGAAATTTCAGAGCAAAGTAGACTTGGAAGCACATCATATGAAAGAGATCCTGGTAAGCGTCAACAGATTTGGGAACTTCCTCTTCATAAGCAAGAAGAAGCACGGCGATTTTATATTACAGAGGGCCCTTATCAGCCTCACATGAGACAGTATCCACTTAATGGACTAAAAAATCCTCGTCGATTCCAGTATAGCTATTTCACAAATTTTCCTTGGCTAGAGTATTCACTTTCCACACATCGGTGCATATTGTCTGCCTTGTTTCGTGTTTACGAAAAAACCAAGTGGAAGGTGTGGCTCAGATACATTCACGGTTAAGGGGTTCATAAATTGGAAGAAGGTGAATGATGGAAAAGATTGTGCCTTTTTAACCCACATCGGCAAAGATTCCAACTCAGCTCATAATTATTCAGTTCGATGTTTTGATAATCTGAAAAATAGTATGACCCATATCGACACGGCAATTGTACAAGCAACCGAAAAAAAGGTTTTGGATGCAAGGTTGAGGCTTAAAATTACAATTGATTCCATTAGGTAAGAAATGTTTTTTATACTATGCAGTAGCATATTATTTATTGTATTAAGCATGTTAGTAACAATTGTTTCTTGTTGGTTTCATCAGGTGGTTAACATTCCAAGCTTGTGCTTTTAGAGGCCATGATGAATCTCAAGAATCAATAAACCAGGGTAATTTCCTTGAATTGGTAAAGTTGTTGGCCCTTTATAACAAGGAGGTGGACGCGGTTGTCCTGAATAATGCTCCACGCAATGCAAAGTACACATCCCATCCTATTCAACAAGAGATTCTTAAGTTATTTGCTCGGAAGGTTCAGTGGCAAATTAGAGACGAAATTGGTACAGCCAAGTTTTGTATAATGGTGGATGAAGCTCGAGATGAATCAAAAAAGGAACAAATGGCTTGGTTGTCCGGTTTGTGAACAAGGAAGGATACATAAAGGAGCGTTTTCTTGATGTCGTTCATGTCAGTGACACTACTGCGTTGACTCTCAAACAAGCAATTTGTGCTGTTCTTGCGGATAATAATTTGAGCATTAGAGATATAAGAGGACAAGGATATGACGGGGCAAGTAATATGAGAGGTGAATGGAATGGGTTAAAAGCTCTAATTCTAAACGAGTGCCCTTATGCATATTATGTACACTGCATGGCTCATCGGTTGCAGTTGGCTCTTGTTGCTGCATCAAGAGAGGTACATGAGGTGCACAATTTTTTTCAGCATGCGATTCTCATCATAAATGTTGTTAGTGCGTCACCTAAACGCAATGATGAGTTACTAGCAAATCAAGCCGCAGAAATTGAGCGCGAAATTGAGTTGGGTGAGCTTGATACAGGAAGAGGAGCAAATCAAATAGGATCATTACAGAGACCCGGAGACACTAGATGGAGTTCCCACTTCAAGTCAATTCAGAGTTTACGTAAGATGTTTGGTGCTACGGTTGCAGTCCTACAAAGCGTAGCAACTGATCGCTCGGTCTCAAAATATTCTAGAGGAGATGCTACAGGTGCTCTAAAAATAATTAAGTCATTTGACTTTGTGTTCATTCTACATCTAATGGAGAAAATCATGAAGATCACAGATGTCTTATGTCAAACCCTCCAAAAGAAGTCCATTGACATTTTGAATGCATTGGATTCAGTTTCGAACACAAAGGTGTTGCTTAGTAAGTTAAGAGAAAATGGTTGGGAATCTCTTCTAGAGGAGGTTCAGACTTTTTGTTTGAAGCATGAAATTGAGCTCCCTGATTTGAAACGCAAGTAATACCCCTATCCTTGTATCTCTGTAAGTTAGAATAAGAATTATCATACTTTACTTAACTCTAGAATTAATATATATGTATATATTGCAATTTATAGGTATGTTGATGTGACAAGATCGCGCAACAAGCATGATAACACAACAACACTACATCACTACAAAGCAGACGTGTTCAATGTTGCTATAGATCAACAATTGGTTGAGATAAATGATCGCTTTGGTATTCAAAGTACAGAACTCTTAACACTTTGTGCATCTTTAGATCCAAGACATGATTCTTTTGACATCTCAAAAATATGCACACTGGTTGAGAAGTTTTATCCTGAGGATTTTTCTAATCAAGAAAGGGCTCAGGTAGAGTCTCAGCTTCCCCATTTCCAGTTGGATGTTTGCAATAATCCAGAGCTAAAATGCTTGTCTTCACTTGCTGATTTGACAGTTGGATTATTTAAAACAGGCAAAGCTGCTATATACACAATGGTTGATAGACTACTACGGTTAGTCATAACTCTTCCTGTGTCCACTGCAACCACCGAGCGAGCTTTCTCGGCCATGAAACTCATCAAGACGCGTCTTCGTAATAGAATGGGAGATGATTTTCTTTGACATTATATGATTCTCTACATTGGTAAGGAAATAGGTGCAAAGATTAGCTCTGATGAGATTATTGATTTATTCGACACCGGTGGTCGAAAAGCGGAGTTTAAGCTAATAGACATGTAATTTTCTTTGTAAGCGTCAAACATATATACATATATATTTGAATATTTATGTGGATTTTCTAAGCTAAAGTTTATTCTTGATGAGTTCGCCCTCCCCACATGTCCGAATCCTGGCTCCGCCCCTGTACATAGTAGACATCTATACGTACATGTATGTTTTTTTCAGAAATTTTTAGGACATAAAAATATGTTGTTTGATTGTTTAAAAAAAGGAGCACGAAGCCATAAGTGTTATTCGCTTATTACATTCATATATGCCAATGTGGTGTCTCTAACTGTGGGTTAATCACATTGTATCATCTGTTATGTACAGTGCAGCTCATGTCTGAAGGTACAATGTGTAACAACTCTCACTGAGATGTTATTTTATTTTACTTTGTGAGTATGTTGTGCAGAGGTTGAGACTTTTACTACACACCAGATTTCAGATATGGTTAATCAAGGAAAAGATGTACAAGCAGCGATGCACATGCTCTTAATTAGTAGGGCAGCACAATAGATCAGGCCCGGTGATTGTGGGCCTTGTGTACTCTTCATTGCTTGCTCTACCTAAGGTTCTCCACAAAGCGCCCAACACGTCTATTTATATATCAAAGTTGGAACATTTGTCCAACAATTGAAGCTTGTTGTTTGAGAGTTTTTTTTTCTTTAGGTTTCTAGGCACTAAATTGTAAGTCGGGAAGAGGAAGAAAGCGAGTGCTTAAGAGCATTAGGAATGGGAACATGGAGGAACGCCCAACTTATTTGTTTCCACTTCTAGGTGCAAATATTTTCTTTAGCGCTTTCCTGATGCCTCCCATTCCTATTGTTCTTATGAACTCCTTCCTCTTCCTTTTGGCTTGCTCAATAACTTTGATGGAGAAATCATAGACATGGGTGCACATACTTAGATAAACATGAGATCTCGAAGGTGAGAGAGGAAGAGGAAGAAAAGAGAGCATAAGAGCAGTAGGAGTGGGAACATGGAGGAAATACTAACTTGTTTAGTTCAGACCTCTAGTGTTAACTGGAGCTGAGAACCTGGTTTGGTATTTCCCGATGCCTCCCATTCCTATTATTCTTAAACACTCCTTCCCCTTCCTTTTTGTCTTACTCAGTAACTTTGGCCTACAAATATATATTGCACACAGTTGATGTAACATTTTGAAGGCAAACTAGGAAGAGGAAGAAAGAGAGTGACTAAAAGCAGTCGGAATGAGAAAACAAACTTGTTTTGTGCCTCTTGTGCTGAAGTCAAAACATGTTTTCGCATTTCCCGGTGCCTCTCATTCCTATTGTTCTTAAGTGCTCCTTCCTCATCCTTTAGTTCTGCCAGGACCGACTTCCTTTGCCATTTGATTAATGTGCTCCTCAAGTTCGAAGCTTCTTTTGTTAATGTTCTGCACTTCTTGCTCTTTATCCTGTATTTTCCTGAGTGTCTTGTATTCTTGTCTTCACCATAGGCCAACACTTGTTTCCCCTGTTAGGCAATTTAGTCAGATAAGTTGGTGTCTTAAAGAGCTACCTGTTTATAGTTTATAGTTTATGATTTGTTTTTCAGATTTTAGTAGGACAACTGGACAAGGAAAACACATGTTTATTTCAATTTTATTATGCACATGGGTCCGTATTATGTCAAAGAAGCAACCGGACTTTTTTTTACTGTAACCGACATGAGCTCTGCCATTTCATTATAAGAAGAGAGAAATGATCCACTTTAGAAGGGAAAACCGGAGCCAAACCCATACGGTTAATTACAGGAGCAACCGGACTTTGTCAAACGGAACTGGATAAAGTGTTCCTGCAGCATTCACACATCGCTATACCAAACTATTTGATATATACACAGATTTGCCAGAAACAATCATGACTGTGAAAATAATGACTTATAGCTTTGAATTCTTAAGCGCCAAGGGAATATGTACATATATTTTGTTTAGACGTGTGGGTTAACGCTTATGTTCCCCAGCGTTGAACTTCGATGGTTGTGATCCTTTGTGGATGGTGGTAAAGTCAAATGGTTGTAAACATGTAACTGAGAAGTACTTTGACCGTGGACGAAGTAGTGAACTCTGTTCTTCCTTTGTGTGTGAAACCTTGTCCTCAAATACTACATGGTTCAGCGTGTTGCTTAGCTGATCCATGATGAACTCTCCTCATTCCTCCTTTGTGTCTGAAATCTTATTTGGAAATACTCCAAGGGATGTGTTTCCTCTAAGGTATTATCACTGATTGTTTCCGCCAAGGGATTGTCGCTGATAGTTTCCAAGTATCATTTTTTATCTCTCTCCTTCCATGTAGCTGTTAAGTTATATATATATAGGGTAGCGCTATTTGACTCCCTGAGAGTAGAATAGTTATTCTACACCCACCCCATATCTTTTGAACCGTAAAGAATTTTTTCGTCACGTAAATTTTGCCGTACTTCGTAAGTTCATAGAAACGTAAAAAAATATTAACATGACGTAAAATTTTATTTATGTGGCATATAAAAAATATTACGTAAAATACGTATTTTTACCTATTTTTACATTGTTATGACTTATATATTGCATTTCTTTTTTAGATTGTTTAGTGATGGGGCAAACTAAATGTAATTATTTGAATCATAAACATATTTTTTATAAAAAATAATGTAGAAACTCTCGGGTTCAAAATAACTTATCCTACACATGGGTGCAGAATAGGGTTTCTATATATGAAACCCTATTCTGCACTCAAGTGCAGGATAAATTATTTTGCACCCGAGAGTTTTTATATTGTTTTTTATAAGAGAAAATATATTTATGATCCAAATAATTACATTTATTTTACTCCATAGCTAAAAATCTACATAATAAATGTAATATATAAGTCGTAATAGTGTAAAAATAGGTAAAAATGTATATTTTACACAATATTTTTTATATGCCACATAAATAAATTTTTACGTCATGTTAATATGTTCTTACGTTCCTATGATCTTACGAAGTATGGCAAAATTTTCGTGACATAAAAATTCTTTACGGTTCAAAAGATACGGGGTGGGTGTAGAATAACTATTCTACTCCCAGAGAGTCAAATAACGCTACCTATATATATATGGAAAATACTAACTATGTTGCAACATTGTGGAGAGGGCAATCAGTGCCGTATGTGAGCTTTGTGATCCGTGCACATGCGTGGTCCAAAGTGAGCAGGTGGTAGACCACTAGCACTGCGCATAGCCTGCGCACGTTGGAGAGAGAAATTTGCCTCATTCATCCCGTGACCCCGCACCCACTCCGTTCCTCTCCTCTCTCTTCTAATCCACCCCCACCCACCCACCCACTTCCGCACCACCATCCCCACCCATCCCTCCATCCCGCCTCCTCTCTTCCCCGGCGCATCTCACCACCTCCTCACCCCCACGATTTCCTGCCTCCCGGTGCCGCCGGACCTTCTCTGCCCATTGAGCCCCGCCGGACCTTCCCGGTGCATCCCGTGCGGCCATGCATCTCCGGCCCTGCTCCTCCATGGTCGTCCCCTACTCCTCCACCTCCACCACGAGGACGTAGGGAACGGAGCCGGCGGCGGCGCGCCAGGGCTAGGGGAGTCCCGGGGATGGCACCGGCGAGGGAGGGGAGCCTGAGGTGCACCGCGAGGTGGATCGCGGTGTCCCCGCCGGGCACGTCGCGGCGGTCGAGCGCGGCGGAGACGGGACCTCGTGCGAGGCGTCGGCGGCGGAGAGGATGCGCGGCGGGTGGGCGAGCGGCGGGAGGCCGGCGAGGATGGCGGAAAGACCGGCGGAGTCCCGCGTGGCCGCGCAGTGATTCACCGGGCTGTGCGCGTAGTCGGGCGGGCGGATCAGCGCCGACGAGGTGCTCTTGGGCCGCGCCGCGGGGGATGGGTCCTGGATTTCTTCAGGCACCGTTTGGAATTGTATTAGGCACTGTACTATGATTTGGGCAGGCACCGAACAATTTTGGGTGGGCTCCCTTTGATTTCCATTCATAAACAGGCACCGTCCAATGAGCTGGCTTTCGCCGCCGGGTACCTCAGCCTGCGCTAGCAGTGTCCTAGCCGCTCCTACCCTTCTCTTTTACTATTTCTTTGTGATTTGGCACTGTCCAATGATGAACAGGAACAGTTTTTGATTTGGGTTGGCACCACATGACTCTTAACAGGCACCGTTTCTTGGCTAAGTATGAGTGTTCATACGACTGTGTACTTACTAGTCCATGCGGTGTAGTTTATAAGAGTAAAATCTAGAAATCTTAATTAATATGTAATCATGTATGGGGTAAAGCTTAATTAACCTGACAGACTGTACTAATCAATCTGCTGCAATACGAACCAGCCCTGCTGAAACGCAAACCAAAGGAACCAGAGAGAACCTCGATGTGCGCGCTACGAAATATTTGGATTGAAGTCAAGCACAACCTGCTCTAAACACATACATAGTTTCCATTTTAGTGAGCCTAGCCATGAAAGGTGATGTCCCCCGTTCCCCTTTGGTAATTTCAGTTTGAACACACCCTCCAAAATGGAACCTTGTGGAAAATTTGGCACTAATCTTAAAGAAACCAACGGTGCCGATTGCAGCCACCCTAGTTATGCAACATACAAAAACCTGTTCTATCTGTTCTGTGGCAGCTCATGTCTGAAGTACCTTTTTCGGTTAGTTATATCTAATGCATACCTTGTGTACCAATTTTCCAAAAGTTTATTTGAAGGTCTTAGTTCCTCGAAGTTCAGATTATATGTTTCTCACAACTTGGATTCCTACCGATATTTGTGTTGTATAAATGCAAAGTTTGATACTGATACTATATTCTTTCACCATCCTTCTGGATATGAGTAAGCAAAATATATTCGTGCACATGCGCTGAATTAACACTCCAGAAAATAATACATAGTACATACCCATGTGTGTCATTGACAGTACAATGGTGGCTCATGCATGGGGTGTCTTCATTGTTTGCTCTCCCCAAGTTCTTTACAGAGTGCCCACAGATCTATTTATACCACAAAGTCGAAACACTCTCCAACAATTTCATCTAAAGCTTGTTCTTTGAGTTTTTTTCCTTAGATTTGTAGGCACTAAGAGTAAGCCGGGAAGAGGAAGATGAGAGAGCTTAAGAGCACTGGGAATGTGAACATGGAGGAATGTCCAACATGTTTGTTTCCACCTCTAGGTGCGAATATTTGGTTTGATGCATTCCTGATGCCTCTCATTCCTACTGTTCTTATGCACTTCTTCCTCTTCCTTTTGTCTTACGAAATAGCTTTTCTGGAAAAATCACAAACATATGTGCACATATTTAGATAAATGTGAAATCTCAAAGGCAAGCCGGGAAGTGGAAGAAAAGATGGCATAAGATCAGTGGGAGTGGGAACATGGAGGAAAGCCTAACCTGCTTTGTTTTCACCCAGTGTTAATTGGGGGTGAAAACTTGGTTTGATGTTTTCCCATGCCTCCCATTCCTATTGTTCTTAAGCACTCCTTCCCCTTCCTTTTTGGCATGCTTAATTTCTTTAAGGCTACAAATAAAATATATGTGTACCTATAGTTGATGTCATATGATGAGGGTGAGCTACGAAGAGGAAGAAAGAGAGGGTTTAAGAGCACTGGGAATGAGAACATGGAGGAAATACTAAGTTATTTGTTTTCACCTCTTGGGCTGGAGGTGAACATTTTGCTCGGTGTTTCCCGATGCCTCTTATTCCTATTGTTCTTTAGCACTCATTCCTCTTCCTTCAGCTTGCTAAATTTCTTTAGTAGAAAACCAAACATATACATGCATGAATCCAAATGAAATGAGATGTCAACGCGAGACATGAAGAGGAAGAGAAGAGGGCCAAAGAGCAAAGTGAATGGGAACATGATGGAAGGCTATGTTCTTTGGTGCTCCTTCCTCTTTCTTTTGGCTCCAACACAAAAATGATGTGTTCGTGTCGTTCATCACTATGTAATATGCTTGGTTTGATTCATATATATGTTTTGTTCTTGTTTCTTTTGCATTCATTAATCTGTCCACAAGCTAAGATGATGGGCTTAACTTCCTAAATGTCTTAAGATTTAGTACTCCTTCGATCCAAAATAATTGTTGCGGTTTGAAGTGTGGTTAGTTCAAAACTACGACACTTATTATGGATCGGAGGAAACATTGTTGTTTCTTCCTTAAGCCCATTTATTTTTTTGGCTTATTCCAAGCTGCCCCTCCCCCGGCTTATTCCATAAGCCTAACATCTTATTACTTGTGGCTTCTAAATTATTTATGAGGTAAGCAGTTTAGAAGCACCAGCCAGTAAGCTGGATGACTTATGAAAGAATCTGGGGAGGGCGCAGCTTATGAAACAAGCCAACAAAAGAAATAGACCTTAGATTCTACTACTACATTCACTCCTTAGTTCAGGCATGAGTTTGACATTCACAAGGGAAATAAAAATATAAAAGGAGGTAACCTCATGGACCCTGTAAGAGTACAAAGGAACTGAAAACAAGATAAGCACAAGTAAGATGGTAGATAAAGTACACTCTGAAGTCTGGACATAATAATAACATTAATGCACAATCCTTCTCTTCCCATCATTGTGGGAAGCTAAAATTAGATGAGCAAGCAAACACAACAAACTGAAACTGATCAAACGGGATAAAAATATGCATTGGACAGGAATATTCATGTAGCCACAACAGCATTGATGTCTGATGATCCCCGGCAGATAAAACCTAAAACTAGACGAGGAGGTGAAGAAACTAATTTGATCTTAGTCAACATGAATCTAGTACTGTCTAAAGTACCATTTATAATTACAAACAGAAAAAACATATTTCTTCCACTATAGCATTTAAAATCGTCTTACAAGTCGCCGTTCAACATGTACGTGTTGCTTCAAGCTGTGATACTTCTGACGACAAGTCTACCCTTGCAAGAATCGGAAATATGAATGTGTCTTAAGGCCTTAACATTCTATGTTTAGTACATGTATGTATATTTTCAGATAAGAGGACGATTCAAGAATGTTTGAGAGTGGCTATGCAGTTCGAGGAGCATGTGTCACCTTTTAGATTGAGGGCTTTTATGGTACCCTCAAATGAATAATAGCCATCCATTTACTTGTATCCGATGGCCTGCAACAAATCATACTAGTGTAAAAAACGTGACTAGTACAAATCGTACTAGTGCCCTGAGAAGCGAAATTAGCTAGAGCCATCCGTAGACGGGCCTTGGTCCAGGCCCACTAGAGTCCATCTAGCTGTTGCTGGTGACGTTTGGTAAGAAAAAAAACATAGCCCTAGATCGATCTTGTCTACGCCTCCTCCCGATGCTCCTTTCGGCCACGTATCCGCCATGTTCTGGTGGTCGAAGTCGATGGCGGCGCGCGGCTGAGACGGATTCGGCGTCATAGTCTGCTTGCGGGTGTCGATAGCCTGTCACAGGCGGCGCACGGGCATCGTTGCAACGGGTGACACGGTCGCCGCCCTCGGTTCTATCGGCACGGCCGGCGAAGGTGCGATGGAGCTGCTGGGATGGGGAGGAGGACAGCGAGGTGGTGTCACAGGGAGAGGATAAGTAGTATTGTGATTCTATGTTTTACTAGGTGTACAATTTGACATGGGTACAACAAATAAGGGACACAGTGTCAAGTTAGTGTGACTGCATGCTTTGTTATCCTGTTGATGGTCATGTTGGTGTAGCTAATTGTATGTACATGTGGAAGCTCCCGATATATTCCTAATACACAGCTGACAACTCTCCTTTCTGTTGTTTAACCATGAAATTTGAATAAGGTGTGTGCCCGGTTTTTTCAGAGATGGCCGATGATGCAGTGTAGTAGCAATGGTGAGTTTTGGACTTTTGGTGCCTTTTCTCAGACATAATACATATGAAAATTCTTTTCATTTGCATATTTTTTGGTCATTTTCCTGTGGATTCCTTTTCTTGCTTAAACAAATTTGAGGTTTAATACTCTGCTTATGTCAATTAATCTAGGTTCAAAACAGGTAATGCGTCCGTTCGTTGTCTCATCTTGGGAGACATTGTGTGGCAGCTTGGTGAGCTGCCGGTGCTGTATCAAACAGAGGGATCGGGCGATGGGTAAGTGAGCAAAGCAGAGATTACTATATTCCTTTAGGTTATCAGCCAAGGGTATAGGACGCAACATCGACTAAACTAATTACGGGCAGCTGTGAACAAAGTTGTTAGCAGAAACCTGAAGCTAGAAATATGTCTGGATAATTTGACAGTGGAGAACTGCAAGTTGCGTTCATCTTTATCTACAGGGAAAAATAGTGCACTAACGTAGGAGAGTTGCTACAGTGAATAAGATCGCAAAGAAGATTGATGAAGTTGAGGATAATTAAGGGAGAGAATTGGATGATTTCATGGAAGCTGTCCTTGTGTTGTGTTCCCTTGGACAAAGCTAACATGAAGAAAAAGTAACAAATGGCTCAGGGTCAGTACGAAATGATGCAGTGATCAGTAGTACTGTAACTACAGTAAGATTATGTCTACTATGTTGTTGGCGGATCCTTTTGTTTAACCGTGAACTTTGTAATATATTTTGGTTGTAATGTCAGTTGTTTTTATGCTTGTAAGTATCAGTACTTGTTGAATCTTTTGTTTTGTTGTACTCAGTAGCATACAGTGAGTGAAATGTTGGTCATTCTGTGCTTGTAATATGATATGTGATGAATAAAGCTGAATGTTGGTTTCTAAATGATAGAGCACTGATATTAATATTATTGAAATTCAGTTATATAGTTTACCAAATAAGCTAGTTTCATGATAAAGCAGACATTAAACTGAGCTGCTTCGCATAAACTACGGTTATTTTGGTACATGAAGTACATCAGTGGAGCCTGCTTAGAACAACGGGTAAAGCAGAGTAGATATACATCAGACTTAGTAAGGGATACATTCTCAGTAATTCTAAACTAAAGCTTACAAAGGAAATTAACCAAAGTTCTGGTTTTTTGGGGACAAAATGGATATCAGGAGCTAGCAAAATTCTGGTACAGTAAACACCCGTTTACGATTCTCACTAATTATATAGCACAACATTTGCATAGACAAAACATGTCATTACAAAGACTCAAGTACAGACTACTGTCTGCACGACTGTCCGTTGCCACTTCTTCATTCCTCGCGTTGCTATCACAATATAAGGAGGATAAGTTGTACCATCTAACTTCATCCATATAGTTTGGTGGAGCCAAAATATATTCAGGAAGTTCATCCCCATGTTCATTGGCAAGGCGGTACGCATAACCTGAAAACGAAGGACAGAAATCAAGATCAATAGTACACAGTTTATGCTCAAACCCAACGAGAAATGAAGAAATTAAATTTCACTTAGGATTAAGAGGCACTACTCTTGGTAAATGTACTCCTGTCCATAAATGTGCTACACACCAACCGTGTCCAGAAATCTAACTCATATGTAGAAACAGGATATATTCACTTTTGTAAGGGCAGTGCATTTACTTTATACAAAGAACAGTCAAAAGAAGTTATATTGCCTAATGAAAAAACTGAAGGAATATGTGATACGGGAAATCAGAAATTATACTGAACCTATACATTAAGATAGATTATTTTTGCAAAAGGAAACATAAGGTGGTCATCTTGCTTAGATAAATGCTGCCTAGGAACCACTTGAAAGCCTGTGCATGGTCCAGGGGTAGAGAAATGTATTGTCAAGCATAATTATGAGGATTCGAAAAAAAACATAAATGTGAGGCATTGCATCCTATTCAAGCACTTGAGGAAACAGTCACACATTTGAATGTTCTAGGGGAGATCAGAACCGAGGGCGTCATGCAAGGTGGCGTCACCAACGCCCCACGCGGGCACATTTGGAGGGCGGAGAGGGGGGTCCGGCAGCGTCGTGGGATGAGTCCTCCAGAATGGAGGAGGCGATGTGCGCGGTGGTGGCGGTGTGCTCGGGCTAGGGCTCCATGCCTCCATGCAGTGTCCAGATATGCGAGGTGGAGGAGGCGGCGTCTTGCTGATCGCGTGCAAGGGAGTGCTCGAGATTTTTGCAGCGTCGGCGCTACCTGCGTGCAAGGTGGAGGCGGCGGCGTCCTCTACGGTTCCGGCCTTCCGGGAATGTCTGGGTCTAGGCTTCCACTGTTTTTTCTGAACTATACGGCTTGTTGGGCTTCTCGGGCCTAATCTTCATCGTTGAATCTCAACCGCTCCTTCATTTCATACTAGTCAATATTTGGGAGTAGTAAAAGGTACGGTAAAACTTGCCTTTAGATTTGCTGGTAGCAATGGCAGAAGATCACAGGCTAATAACACAGATTATTTACTTTTATGCCTTATGATGCATTGGCAAGTAGGTATGCCCATTACTCATACATATAGCACTACAACAACAAATCAACAAGGCTACATATACTCCAGTGTTCTCATGATTCTGGACTTGGATGTGGAGAGTGGGCTGGGAAGAGGACGAGAGTGTCCAAGAGCAGTGTGAATGGGAACATCAAGAAAAGCATCAAATCTCTAGATTTCCTCTCGTAGCATAGGAGGTATCTAGTTCAATGTTTTTCTGATGCCTCCCATTCCTATTGTTCTTGGGCGCTCATTCCCCTTCCTTTGTGCTTGCGCAATTATCTTGGTAGGTATACAAGAAATTTTGGCATAAATTTGTAGTGAGTCTAGAAAAAGGAAGGATAGAGGGTCTTTGATTCGTCCCTCGTTAACACTTGAGGTGTAGACTTGGCTTCATTTTTCCCCGATGCCTCCTATTTCTATGGTTCTTATGTGCTCCTTCCACTAACCTTTATCTTATAACAGCTTACTTGTTCCAATGATGTTTTCGCTCTTCATGCGACCAGAATATAAAATATATGGTACAGATAACAGATTCTGCTTTAAGTTGTGCCTAATCAAAAGTTAACAGAATGGTGACCATAGGACGTATGCACGAATTGGTGGATTACAGCGGATGAACAATACACAACAATGGCGGCTAGATGGTACATTTGACGGCAGCGGTGAATACAAAAACCGGAAACGTTGGAGGAGCACGGCGCCGATCGATACCTACTATTATGTAGGCAAATAGAAGCAACGGCTAGAGACGACCAACATGGCGAGGACAACGAACTAATGCATAGCAGCGTCGCCCAACTCCTACCAGGGTTCGAGTCTAGGGTGTTGATTGATTTAACCTCCTCCGCTTTGAGGAAATACCGTGAAAGAACACCACGTCGTCAGCAAGGAGCGCCCCCGCCTCTGAAACCGGAGGCTTCACCAACCGCAGTCAGCAGCACTGCGCTGGCGTCGCTTTCGGATGACCCGATGCCCACAGGGGCTGGACTCTGGTATGGCACAAAATCATCCCTGACCGGCATGAAGCTGCTTTCCTTGTTCCCCAGCATTCCATTTGAATCCTTGATGTGCTAAAAAAATGCACATACTCCATACATTACCATTAAGGGCATAATAAGCAACACCCAGGTAAAGCTAGCTGGACGGAAGTGGCATGGGTAAATTGGTTCAGGCGAATTTTGGTGAAGTCTCCATTTCAGTTCACAGAGTTTTTCGATCACAAGAACAACAGACGGGTTCATGATTTAAGTTCGGTTGGCCCTCAGTTTCTTCTTCACAATGTTTGTATTCGTCAGGTCACCACCTATCTCTAATTTCTTCTGTATGACGCGCGCGCGCGCACACACACGTCTCTACCATCTAAACTAAGTTCACTGACTAGAGGATACAACAGACACGAACACACAGACCAACGAGAAAAGAATGCTTAATCGAGCGAAGCTGCCAGTTCTCAGACCTTGACACTACCATTAGCTTCGCCGTTGTGATCGACCTGCTCGTCGATGTTCTTGACGGGGCCCTTGAACCACTTCCTGGCGTCGACGACCCACCACAGCATGATCAGCCCCAGGACGACGCCGAGCGCGATAGGAGCGTAGTTGAAGGTGTCCATCTTGATGGGGTACACGGTGGGGAGCAGGAACACGGAGCACGTGTAGCATATCCACAGGAACGCCACCAGGCAGACGGGCCTGCTGGCGCTGCCGAGGTAGAACGGCCCGGGGCGGAAGTCCTTCTCCCGCATCACCATCCGAGCGAAGATGGGCACCGCATACCCTCCCACCCACCCGATGGTGGCGATGGAGGTGATGGCCGTGAACACTACGTTGATCCAGAGGATGGGCAGGCCCAGCAGCGCGCACAGGGCGGCGCACAGCCACACCGCGTTCCCGGGCACCTTGCGCGTCGGGTGGATCTTGCGCCACACGGAGGAGAACGGGACGCCGCGGTCACGCGACAGCGCGTACACCACCCGGGCGGCGCTTGTGGTGATAGAGAGGCCGCCGAAGAAGAAGGACGCCCAGATGACAAAGAGCAGCACTATGGCGCCCGTCGAGTTGTTGTACCTCCCATGGAACGCGTCGTACAGTATCTGCGCCGGCACAAACGTGCCGGCGGTCTCGTTGGTCGGGTCATAGAGGTAGCTGAAGTCCTGGATGCTGAAGGTGAGGGCGAGGATGTAGGCCCAGCCGAAGACGGTGATGATGCCGATGCTGGAGAGGATGGCGATGGGGCCGTTCTTGTCGGCGCCCTTGGTCTCCTCCGTCAGGTGCGCCGCCGCGTCATACCCGTAGAGGGAGTACTGGCTCACCAGGAGGGACAGGATGGCCGCGTAGGCGCTGCTGTTGATCCCGGTCACCTCCGGCGCCTTCTCGAAATGCGTGAACACGTACGAGGCAGGCTGCGTGGTTTTCGCCACAAGGGGCACCAAGATCACTATGACAGTGCCACCGATCACCTGCATACAACATCCAAGGAATTGTCATTCTCCCACTGTACCGTGATGAACAGCATTTTCAGTTAGGTGAAAACAAATTATATTATTTGCAAGGGACTGTTAATTACCTGCCACCACATGGAGATCACGTCAAGGAAGGCGATGACTTCCAAGGCGAAAGTGTTGAGCACGGCCCAGATGAAGGTTAACGAAAGGTACATGACGAGGAACAGCCAGCGAGGGGCCAGATAGCCACCGCCTTTGTTAGTGCCTGTGCATAGCAGAATTATGCTCTGTAGCACCTGTGATCCTGCGTATGCCTGAAACAACGGACAGGCAAAATTAACGTACTATTGCACAATGGGTTTCTCTGATCAATCAAGGTCAAGGAAAAGAACAAGCACAGTCATGAATCAGATTATAAATGATGAAGACAGCAACTGCCAAAAGAGGCATACCTGTGTGCCGATTCCGGCAATAAGGCCTATGGCCTCCAGCCAAGCGCAGCACCAAGATGCCAATGGACCCCAGACCGGGCCAGCGAGATGAGCAGCCCAGAAGTACAGGGAACCGGTGGTCTGTTGTGTTGTCAAACATGGAAGGAAATATAAGTTGGAACTTGGAAGCAGAGCACGTCACCCGTGATCAGAAACAAGGACTTTTTGCCCCAGAATAACAAGTATATATAGCAAAACAATGCATTCAAGATTCAGTCATGCCACTCGAGAGTCAAAGCTAAGATTGGACTGATTTTGTGCCCAGAGTACTAGTGTACGATGTGAACCAAGACGAGTAGTAATTTTACGGATCAAAGAACGACGACATGCAGAGAGAAGGGGGAGTTGTGCGTGCGCTTACCGGGAAGGATGAGCAGATCTCTGCCATGGCTATGCCGACGAACCAGGTGAAGAAGGAGACGATGACCCACCCCCAGACGAGGGACGCCGGGCCGGCGTACTGCAGGCTGCTCCCGTAGAGCGGCGTGATCCCCGTGAAGAGCGTCATCGTCGAGAAGGAGATGGCCAGCGTCTTGAACAGCGTCTGCGACAACATGCAACAGATTTCGTGATTCTAAGCCCATGTCTAGAGAAACAACGCATGGATCGCTTTCTTTGTACGGAAACGAAAATAACCAAGAATCTAGCGACGAATTTCGTCAAATATCTACCGTGCGTGCGAGATATCATCTCATCTCATCTCATCCATTTTACAAAGTCAAGAACCGTACCATCTCCCGGCGCAGCTCCTGCTTGTAGCCGAGCTCGTTGAGGCGCTTCTCGCCGGAGTCGACCGCATCTCCCCCTGCCATGGCGAGAACTCGAGGAGGACCGAAGGCAGTTCAGCGCCCCGCCGGCCCCCTTCGGAGACCTCTCTTTGATTCTACGTCGGCGCCCACTCCTCGGGAGTCCGTTTATTGAGAGGAGTACGCTGTGGCGGCGGATGCAGGGGAGGAAGGAAGAGCCTATAGGCAGGCCGTGGCGGCGGCTGTATTTTCCTCGATCTCGTGAACGGAATTGATGAATGGCCGCGGTGTTTGTGCTCTGTTCGTTTGCGTTCAGTTATATTGCCCGTTTGCTGCGCTTGATTCCCTTGTTTGTTTTTCTTGACCTCTTGGGGGTTTGACTAACAGGATTCTCGGAGTTCACACTCGATGGGAATTGGCACGTGCACAATCCCAGTGCACAAAAGGTATTGCGTTTCTCTTCTAAATAGAAATCGAAGAGAAACGAAATTCCTGCAAGAAAAATAGGAGGCTTGATTTGTAAACAGAAACTAATCTGGGTTCTAAAGCCCTCTTTTTTTAAAATCTAGAACACGTGGCAAAAAATTGTGTGCCTTTATAGCTAATAAGTGCCAGAGCTGGAACAAGCCAAGCTTGACAAAATATCAAATCCCCACTCTTAGCATTGTTGTAAATCAATGTGAGCAATTAATGTTGTTTTGTGATCTAATGGGCTGGCTGATGCTACTGTCAGCTACTCCCAATGTAACAGTGCATAAGTTCTACTCTACTATAAATTTGCTCAAAAGTAAAATATCCTCTAACTTTCACCAATGTTATAAAAGATTATTACGATATCAAATCAGAATCAATAGATTCACCTTAAAATGCATTTTATAAGGTATGTATTTAATATTATGTTATTTGGTCAAACTTAGTAAAATTTGCATATAAATGCAAATGACGCTTACACCAGTAAGACGGTTAATCATAGTATCTTGGTGTGTGCCATCCCAGAGTTTGGGTCATGCTAACAAGGTGACATGCATCAGTCATGAACTCATGACACGACAGGAGAAAATTACAAAAAACCACCACAATTGCGGCTAGATTTTCATAAAATCACCGTGATTTCCAAAAATTGTGCGCAACCATGGATCCAGCGCTAATGACTTTCGGATAGCCACCACTCGTGAGCTAACCGTGCACGACGCCCAGATAAACATGATTCTGACAAGGGGGCCCCAGTTTCAAAGCACACGTGGCACGTTTGACACCGCGTCGTGAACGTCCGATTAATTCTGGACTTTTATGCAAATTTCCAAAAAATAAATTATGCGTGTGCAGAGGCGCGGCCATCCCGGCGGCCCGGCTCCTCCTTGGACGCTGCTGCTGCTCCCATTCCTCCACCGTCGCCATGGGCGCCCGTCGTGCCTTCCTGCTGCCTGCTGCTCGCCGTGGGCGTAATCGGCGAGACCGTTGTGGTCTTGCCCTCAACGCCAGGGCCCTCCGCGTCCCTCACCGGCGTCCGCTCGCCAGGGTGCGGCGCGTGGCGCGGCAGGGGCGGCGCGGGGCAAGGCGGCCAGGCCGCGGCGCGGCAGGGATGGTGCAGGGCGGCCAGGGGCAGGGGCGGCCAGGGTGCGACGCGGTTGAGACACGCCAGGGCGGCGCGGCTGGGGCGCATCAGGGGCGGCGCAGGGCGGCCGGGGCACGACTTGGACGGCGCGGGGCGGCCAGGGTGCGGCGCGGCTGGGGCGCGTCCGCGGGGCGGCCGGGACGCGGGCCAGCCGGGGCAGGGGCGGCCAGGGTACGGCGCGGGGCGGCTGGGGCGCGTCAGGGACGGCGCGGGGCGGTCGGGGCGCAGTGGGGAGCGGCGGGGCGGGCGGCGAGCGGCCGCGGGCGAGCTTCCTGGCGACGGCGACGTGGTCGGGAGGGTCGGGGGAGCTGCCTGTTTTATTTTTTATTTTTTGGGATATTTATTTTTTGGAAATTTGCATAAAAGTCCAGAATTAATCGGGCGTTCACGACGCACTGTCAAACGTGCCACGTGTGCTCTGAAACTGAGCCCCGCTTGTCAGAATCATGTTTATCTGGGCATCGTGCACGGTTAGCTCACGAGTGGTGGCTATCCGAAAGTCATTAGCGCTGGATCGGTGGTTGCGCGCAATTTTTAGAAATCATGGTGGTTTTATGAAAACCTAGCCGTAATTGTGGTGGTTTTTTGTAATTTTCTTCCATTCTTAGTTGGAGGTTTTGCAATGTGGTATTCGAGTAGTGTGGTTGTTGTGTGTTGTAAGCTGGAATTTGTTAAGTGTGTGGATATGTAGCTATTTCATGACGTTGTATGGATATAAGAATTTGTTTTAGCTATTTCATGACGTTGTACGGATATAAGAATTTTTTTACCTACAACTGTATGCTTAGAATATAGTGATTATCAGTCTTGTGCTTCCATTTCAAAATATACCGACTGTTACTGTTGTCGGTTCTGTTTATAAATATCAGATAACAAATGAGCATATGAACTCCCGACGATTTTCTCTTTTCTTTTGTGTGTGTTCGTTTAGTTGGTTTTTCGACGTGCACGTAACCAGTCATAGTCATGCACAACATGTGAACACCACTGTTTTCTCTTTTCCATGCATTGCCAACACTAGTAACCAACTATCCTAAAAAAGAATTATAAGCAAGATCATCTCTGATTTTTCTCCAACATATTTCTTTCGAATGTCCGTTGGGTTCACGCCTGATGCTCTCCTTCAAGGGGTGGTTGTGTGCTGGACTTGCTGGTGCATGATGCTAACTTGCTAAGTAGATCATGCTCATTAACTAATCCATTCTTATGAGATTTGATACTTATCTTGGCCATGACCATGAGGCCGACACTTTTGCTTTGCCTCAAGATTCAAACGGGGTGGGCCAGCTGTGAGCCAGTTCCGGGCGTTGACCGTATCCGTGGATCGATCGAACGTCTCAACTCCTGCAAATATTTTCTCCCCAGGTTTTGGCATGCAGCGCCTGGTCTTCTGCACGTAGCCATCAGTTCTATGCAGAAACAGCCAAAAGTAGCCTTTGAAAGGTCCAGTTGATACGCAACTACGCAAGCGAAGTATATCATGCATGTCTCTTTCAGCGGAAGGATTCTCCTTCGCAGGGGCGGAGCCAGGATTCGGACATGGGGGGCGAACTCATTAAGAATAAACTTTAGCTTAGAAAATCCACATAAATATTCAAATATATATGTATATATGTTTGACGCTTATAAAGAAAATTACATGTCTATTAGCTTAAACTCCGCTTTTCGACCACCGGTGTCGAATAAATCAATAATCTCATCAGAGCTAATCTTTGCACCTATTTCCTTACCAATGTAGAGAATCATATAATGTCGAAGAAAATCATCTCCCATTCTATTACGAAGACGCGTCTTGATGAGTTTCATGGCCGAGAAAGCTCGCTCGGTGGTTGCAGTGGACACAGGAAGAGTTATGACTAACCGTAGTAGTCTATCAACCATTGTGTATATAGCAGCTTTGCCTGTTTTAAATAATCCAACTGTCAAATCAGCAAGTGAAGACAAGCATTTTAGCTCTGGATTATTGCAAACATCCAACTGGAAATGGGGGAAGCTGAGACTCTAGCTGAGCCCTTTCTTGATTAGAAAAATCCTCAGGATAAAACTTCTCAACCAGTGTGCATATTTTTGAGATGTCAAAAGAATCATGTCTTGGATCTACAGATGCACAAAGTGTTAAGAGTTCTGTACTTTGAATACCAAAGCGATCATTTATCTCAACCAATTGTTGATCTATAGCAACATTGAACACGTCTGCTTTGTAGTGATGTAGTGTTGTTGTGTTATCATGCTTGTTGCGCGATCTTGTCACATCAACATACCTATAAACTGCAATATATACATATATATTAATTCTAGAGTTAAGTAAAGTATGATAATTCTTATTCTAACTTACAGAGATACAATGATAGGGGTATTACTTGCGTTTCAAATCAGGGAGCTCAATTTCATGCTTCAAACAAAAAGTCTGAACCTCCTCTAGAAGAGATTCCCAACCATTTTCTCTTAACTTACTAAGCAACACCTTTGTGTTCAAAACTGAATCCAATGCATTCAAAATGTCAATGGACTTCTTTTGGAGGGTTTGACATAAGACATCTGTGATCTTCATGATTTTCTCCATTAGATGTAGAATGAACACAAAGTCAAATGACTTAATTATTTTTAGAGCACCTGTAGCATCTCCTCTAGAATATTTTGAGACCGAGCGATCAGTTGCTACGCTTTGTAGGACTGCAACCGTAGCACCAAACATCTTACGTAAACTCTGAATTGACTTGAAGTGGGAACTCCATCTAGTGTCTCCGGGTCTCTGTAATGATCCTATTTGATTTGCTCCTCTTCCTGTATCAAGCTCACCCAACTCAATTTCACGCTCAATTTCTGCGGCTTGATTTGCTAGTAACTCATCATTGCGTTTAGGTGACGCACTAACAACATTTATGATGAGAATCGCATGCTGAAAAAAATTGTGCACCTCATGTACCTCTCTTGATGCAGCAACAAGAGCCAACTGCAACTGATGAGCCATGCAGTGTACATAATATGCATAAGGGCACTCGTTTAGAATTAGAGCTTTTAACCCATTCCATTCACCTCTCATATTACTTGCCCCGTCATATCCTTGTCCTCTTATATCTCTAATGCTCAAATTATTATCCGCAAGAACAGCACAAATTGCTTGTTTGAGAGTCAACGCAGTAGTGTCACTGACATGAACGACATCAAGAAAACGCTCCTTTATGTATCCTTCCTTGTTCACAACCGGACAACCAATGCCATTTGTTCCTTTTTTGATTCATCTCGAGCTTCATCCACCATTATACAAAACTTGGCTGTACCAATTTCGTCTCTAATTTGCCACTGAACCTTCCGAGCAAATAACTTAAGAATCTCTTGTTGAATAGGATGGGATGTGTACTTTGCATTGCGTGGAGCATTATTCAGGACAACCGCATCCACCTCCTTGTTATAAAGGGCCAACAACTTTACCAATTCAAGGAAATTACCCTGGTTTATTGATTCTTGAGATTCATCATGGCCTCTAAGAGCACAAGCTTGGAATGTTAACCACCTGATGAAACCAACAAGAAACAATTGTTACTAACATGCTTAATACAATAAATAATATGCTACTGCATAGTATAAAAAACATTTCTTACCTAATGGAATCAATTGTAATTTTAAGCCTCAACCTTGCATCCAAAACCTTTTTTTCGGTTGATTGTACAATTGCCTTGTCGATATGGGTCATACTATTTTTCAGATTATCAAAACATCGAACTGAATAATTATGAGCTGAGTTGGAATCTTTGCCGATATGGGTTAAAAAGGCACAATCTTTTCCATCATTCACCTTCTTCCAATTTATGAACCCCTTAACCGTGAATGTATCTGAGCCACACCTTCCACTTGGTTTTTTCGTAAACACGAAACAAGGCAGACAATATGCACGATGTGTGGAAAGTGAATACTCTAGCCAAGGAAAATTTGTGAAATAGCTATACTGGAATCGACGAGGATTTTTTAGTCCATTAAGTGGATACTGTCTCATTGTGAGGCTGATAAGGGCCCTCTGTAATATAAAATCGCCGTGCTTCTTCTTGCTTATGAAGAGGAAGTTCCCAAATCTGTTGACGCTTACCAGGATCTCTTTCATATGATGTGCTTCCAAGTCTACTTTGCTCTGAAATTTCTGTTGGTTCCACATTATTTTGGTCAGCAGTTTGCACATCAACCGTATTGGAATTCTCCTCAGATGGTTTTGCATTTTCAGCAATAGATTCAGCAGTGATATTAGCGCTTGAGGTTGAACCAATCCGCTTGAAAAAGAACTCTACACCCCTTTGATCCATTTCCTTTCTCTTCATCTTTGAGCACAACAAGTGATAAAAGATACAATCATACAAATTAGACAGGGGAGCTAGCAGCAGCAGGCAGCAGCCAGCAGCCCAGCAGTCAGTACATAGATTGATCACTGATACTCTATACTCTGACAGATATATACCTTCACGGAAGAATGGCAGCGGCAAGATGCTTAGCTCGGATGCGAACAAGCCCTGGATGCGGAGATGCGAGTAGCCGAGTCGCCGAGATGAGGAATTGAGAAAACGGAGAGACAAGGAAACAGGTCGTAACTCCGATCGACTGATCAGATTGATCGCTTGACGCTTGGTCTGCCTTCTCCAGGATGGGCCTAGCCTGCTAGATGGGCATGGGCTATTGTGTGTTGGGCCTTTATGCATGGACTAACGAATGAATCAGCTAATTAAACTACCGACTGCGCACATATGCCTAGTATTAGGTACTTAAAATTATTGGGGGGGGGGGGGGGGGGGGGGGGGGGGGGCGAACGGTTGGTTGGGGGGGGGGGGGGGGGGGGGTCGGACCCCTGCTAGCCCCCCCTGTCTCCGCCCCTGCTCCTTCCAGAATTGCAGTGACAAGCGTGAAATGTTAGATTGGGTCACACACACTACTCTTGAATTGTGGTTCCAAAGTCCAAACTTGAAAATGACTACCATATATAAGTGCCTCTAAGTATAAAACCTGTATCAGTTACAATTTACGTATGAGCGTGCATTTCAAGATTCAACATATTAGTGAATGGAGATTGTGGTAAATTTGCCCATGAACATGGAAAAATGAACAAAGATCGTAATTACACTATTATTAATGGTTTGGTTATTTTTCTTCTTGCTTGTTCTGTTTTGTTTGCTTCTTGACGTAGGTTTTCTTCGGTTTTGGTCGTGGACATGACTGTGGTGCTGCATTTTGATGTGTGCTTAAGAAAAAAATGTACATGCACAGCTAGCTATGACAAGTGAGCAGGGTGGGAGTTGTCACACCCTGTGTTTTGTAACCAAATTGTTAAAAGTCAATAAACTCAAAAACTTTAGGTCCAACAAAAACTTCTTGGTTGGAATTGTTTGTTTTTTTATTGGAAATCAATGCTTCTCTCTTCTATTTGACAAATTGTCTTCCCCAAACACAAAATTTTGAGGTGGGTGGGATGTTAGTTTTGGCACTCCAGTCCAGCTTGCATGTTTGGCGCTCCATAGATATTGTTCTTCCGTTCCATGCTAGAGATATGAGTGTATTAGGCACACTTCTTTTGGGTTTATGCTTATTCATAAGCCTGCTTATGAATTTCAGTGGGAAAGAACTGTTGTGGGGAGAAGCTCCTAAAAACTAATAGGAGACTTCTTTTGGGCTTGTGAAGTTTTGACTTATTGCCTATATTGTGTTATGAAATGTCTGTAGTGCCCCCTATTTGATATGTGCGCTGAATAAAGCAATTAAACATTGCATATACTAGTTTGCATATAAATACATGTGCGTACTGGTTGTATCCGTGCCCAACTAAATAAAAAATAAAAGAAAGATCATTTTCTCATCTGGTGTCTACGTGAGGCAATAGAGAACATGGCTAGCTAGATACCTTTTCTTTCGATCGATCATTGATAGGTCAATACGCGTGCACGACGCGAGCAAGCTAGCTCCATACGCATGCGCGGCGCGAGCGACGGACCCCAGGAGTGGCAATGCTTTGTAAATAGAGATGAGCTAGAGGGGTGGATCCATATACCAATTCGGTTCTTCAGCTTAGAAGCTCGGGAAACTGCCCCTAGCCCCCTACCTTCTGGGCAGTTTCTCAGTGGGGGACTTCTTTTCAGCTTATGTGGTGGGGGACCTAGAAGCCATCTTATAAGCCCAAAAGAAGTGTGTCTTATCCGATGCAACATTGATACCATTGGGATCATATTTAAAAATTATTATGACAATGATTTCATAACCGTGTTATCGGAAATATTACATCAAACATTTGCAGTCAAGTTTGACTTTCGAGACTTCACACCTAGTCAACACAATGCCTTGTAAAACAACCAAGGGGGTACAAAACATGAATAGGTCACTCTCAAGTGAGGCCAGCAACAATGACAGGTATCATTTTCCCTGATGTCTAGAGACAACTTCAGAAATGCCATCCCCTCTTAAAAGCCAAATTTAATGAATTTTTTGCCTCAGTTTCTTGAAAAAAAAAATGAAAGTGAACTTTGGATACGTATCAAGCGTCCACAATGCTATATTACAATGTTGTTATGGGTTCTTACCATATGTTGGAATTGTATTTTATGCAATCTTGTGTTATTCATCTCAAGAAATCAGAATGGTTGGTAGAAAGATCCACATACAGATCAGCAATGCATAGGATGCTAACCTACATTGCCTACCAGCTAGATCAAATATCATTTACCTTATTATAGCCTCCATATTTAGCTGTCTGCACCTTCTAGCTTAGTAACCAACTGACCACACATGCAACTCTAGTCTTTATATTCTAGATCAATGACCTTTTTTAGGTCGTCATAGATCGGACCAGATTATTTAAGATGCATAGTATCAAAACAAATTTCCAGCTCCTTTGGCTTAAACAGAGTTTTACCAAAACATGCGGCACAGAGCTATACCTGAACTTCATAACAAATAAGTAAGTCAGCAGTTCAGATTTAAAATTACCTGGAGGTGATTTCGTCAGAAATTGGGTACCCATGTGTAAACAAGTCATGTAAACTGGAGTACTGGAGCATGTACGAAGCAATTCTTACAAATTCCTTTGGTGGAGAGAATTGGTGGTCGCCTTCCACTTCATGAAATGCTGATGTATTGCATGCCGGCATGTTCACATTCTGCAGACTGGAACGCAATTCATTCACACCCTCGAAGGAAATAATACGTTGACTTCAGCTCAGAGAATCAAAACAGCAAGCAACTAATCCATATATATATTGGTTAAAATAATTCAAGGTTCCTCACGCAGTTCAACTTGCACTTGACATAATTGTGCGAAATAAAATAAAAGTAACCTTTCTATTTCTGTGTGCAACTTGGTCATCCTGCAGAGTGCCAGCCTGCTTATAATACCAGCGAGATTTCAGGACAAGTAAGCTCGTGTCAATGAAATGTTGTTCATTGCATGGACTGATGGTCATGAATGAATTCGTACTTTGTAGACCCAATGTGCGAATGAAAGTAAACATTCTTAACAGATATATCTAGCTTACGAGGGAGTAGACAGCATGAACAATTAACCGGGCAAAAATTTTGAACTAAGATATGTTCATACTGACAGTACAAGTCCTTCTGATCCTCACCTTGTGAAAGGGTGATTGTCATCCTACCAGCTCCAGTACTATCATACACCTTCAATAAACAGGACTAATATATTCCGACAGAAGCTAAAGAACATGGCATCTTAATATACTATTACTATTAAGCCACCCACATACATGGACTTAGTAAAAATGGTGGTAAAACATGAGGTTGGCATGGTTGAGAACTTCAGGCTGTAGATTTGAACCCTCACTACACATGCATAATATCAATCTACTAAACCTTTATGCAGAATATGAATATCGATATCAGTATATATTTCTAAAATAAGTCAGCCAAGAAACATAAGGGAGCTCAAACCTTGCATTTCTTCAATGATGTTCCTGACAGATCCTTTGCACCACTTCCACGTGTCAAGAACACAAAACAGAAAATGATCAGTCCCAGGCAAATACCAAGAATGTTAGGCGCATATTTAAGGAGCCCATATAGAGTAGGAAGCAGGTAATAGGAACACTGGGCAAGTGTAGTAAATGGACATACACCGCACGTCCGCACTGATCCAAAGGATGGGCAATCCAAGGAGGGAGCTCAAAACATAATACTTTCAGATGGTCTTTGTGCTTGCAGACAGCGAAAATGAAATGACATGGTTCTTTGAGAGTGTATACACCCACAGTGCAAGAAGGAAAGATCACAATGTTGGCACGAACATAGTTCAAGTTGCTTCTGCAACTGCCAATAATTAATCAGAAAAAAGGTGAGCTAACTCTATGTTATGAGTCATCGTGTGAGGAAGTGTCGGTATAATTTTTTTAAAAAAATAATTAATAATTTTCTGATTAATTTTTAAAATTGAGTTCTGATAACTTCAGTTTCAATATTTCCAGTGTTACTGATTATTGCAGGAAACTCAATGATGCATTTACCTGGTTTCTCAGGGTGAGGGCAAGGATATATGCGCAACCAAAGTAAAATTTGTGAATATAATCAAACTATGAAAAAAAAATCCCAGGAACTCATACGATAGAACAAAGCCTGCTGAAAGAAACTAATACATTAACATTTACAGGTGTATTTGAAGAACATAGTACCCCATGTTATAACTCTTTTTTCAAATAAACATAAAGAAGCAAACGTTTGGATTGTTGTTTGTAGAAGTAACTCTGAGAAAAGAGAGACATACACAACTCCTTTTGAGAGGAATCAACTATACAGTATCAAATGAATGAAGGACTTCCTCGAGAACAATTCTAGTGTTCTTGTCCAAGGGCTTCTCCTCGGTATCAGAGTAGGCGACATTGAGCAGATAGAGCTTTCTAGAAGCAACAAACGCCGCAGAGAAAATCCGCTTCATCCCTCCCCGGGTGCTATCCAGTGAATACTCGATTTCATACACTGTCAAGCCATCACGACCTGATCTCTCTCCAGTAGAAATCACCTCTGCGGATTTGGTACTTTCCTGAATCAAGGGAAAGGATTCAAACCAACTGCCAATACTAGCACTGAATTTCTCCAAAATATTAGCACTGAATCTTTACCACCGGTTATAATAAAAAAAAACAAGAGGAGCTCAGTTTTGAGCTTCAGTATGAACTGCTCTTTCGATTACATTAGATGTAATTGCCACCCATAACCATATACTGATAAGATAAACTCCATATACTGCATATATTGCAATGCCCCTAAACAACACCAAAAGAGTTCAGGCATTTAGTGCATTACCTTCTTCTTCTCCGCCTGCAGAAGCCTGTCCGCGACAAACTGCGGCGTACCGAAATCCGTGAGCGAGGAGAGGCGGACCGGGTTGACGACGACGCCGATATTGTTACTCCCCTTCCCCTCCTGCTGAAACAGCGCCGTCGCGCCCGCCTTCTCCACCTTCCCCAACAGCAATATTCAGTTCACAGCTCCAATCCACAATCCCAACGCGTCAAAAATAATGCACAGAGCTTCCTACGCTACTACACTAGTAGTCTAGTACTGTAGGTTGCAGGCTTCGCTTCAGCGCTTCGTACCTTGGGCCATGCGGCGGGCTTGAGGAGGGTGAACCCCTGGTCCTGGTCAGTGTACCGCTCCAGCTCCAGCATCGGCGTGCCTCCTTCTCCTCCCCCGACCTCTGCCTCCGTCTCCGACGCGGAGGCCACGGGGAGTTGCGGTGACCAGGCGGGGAATGGGATGGCTGTGAGGAGCAGCGAACCGGCGGAGACGACCCTCCTGGTTAGGAGCGGGGGAGGGGAGGAGATGTGACATTTGGGCGCGATGGTGCGGGGAGGAGGCGGGTTCTGGGCGCGGACGGCGAGCTTCAGCGGCGGGCCGCGGCAAGGGCAGCCGACGGAGCCGACGAGCGGCATCGATAAAGATCGATTTGTAGAGGGAAGTTCTTGCTCGCGGGCTCGCGGCTATGGCCGCCTCTGCCGCCCCGTTCATTATCGTCATTTTAGTTACGCTGGCTGTGGGCCCGCTAAGAGCATCTCCAATAAGGTCCTAACGGCCTTTTCTATATGGACAAGTAAATTTTATTTTAAATTCTACATTTAGGCCACCTCCAACGGGTCTACAGCTAAAGCGGACCAATTGAAAATCCTTGAAAAAAAGGCAATATAAAAATAAAATATCTTGAGAACCGTTTATCCGAATTACGAACCGTTTTTATTTTTAAATTCTTTACATCGAGATCTTCAAAACTAGATCTATTGTTGACATGTTTCGACGAACTTTTTCTTTTGTACTTTGGATTATGTATAGTTTGTAGAAACATGTTATGCGTATTTGTACATACAACTCAACCTGACTGTAGTTGTACATACAATCTGATTTATACAAGCTGATCTGGTTAGTTGTACGTTCAATCTTGTTCTGTACAACCTGATCTGTATAGTTATACGACCTAATCTGTACAACATGTTGTTTACTTGTACAACGTGATCTGTACAACGTGGTCTGTGTAGTTGTACGTACAACCATATATGTGTAGTTGTACTAGTTAAATTTGTTTTTATATATAGTGTTGTGTGGGTTTGTACATCTTATCTAAAACTGGATCCATATCTGGATCTGGATCTGAAACGGATCCACGTTTCGTACGGCCACCACGTGGCAGCCTAAGAAAGTGCGCGCGCGGCCCAAACCGACCTTTGCAAAGGTCGGTCTTTTTTTAGTGATATCCGGACCAATTTTGTCCGCTTTGGACTGTCTGCGGGCCTATGTCTGTTTTGCGGCCGAGGTGCCTCCATTGGCCCAGCGCAAAAATAAAGAGGACAACGAAATTCAAGCATTCAAAATACAAACATCCGAAACAAATGATCCATAGTTCAAAATACAAATTATAAAAAATGAAAATGTGATGCATATCAAATATCGCCACGGTCACGAATGATCTTCTGCTTCTTAAGAAACCAAGCTCTTGTCTCCGGGTCCATGATGGTCAAGTCGGCCATCATGATCCGGTTCTCCTCGGCCATCACCGCAAGCTTGGTGCGCTCCGCCTTGTTCTTGATTCGGTCGGCCTCTATCTCAAGTTTCTTCTTTTGCATAGCAAGATAGCATGCCATGGCCTTCTCCTTATCTTTGCGTTTCTCGACATACCTTACTGCGATGGTAGATTGGTTGATTTCGAGCAACCCCTTCAACGTAGCCTCCAATTTGGTCACGGCCTCCTCGCGCTTGGCATCTTGGGCCGTGGATTTGTGTCCTCTCGGCCGCTTGCCATTGGAGCCTTGGCCGACCTCGACCTCTTCATCATCTTCATTCACCCTTTTCTTGCCGCCACTCTTCAATGAGTTATATAGCTCGGTCCACTTGGCGCATCCTTTGTTCATCTCCCAACAATGGACCAATTTGAACTTGGTCTTGTACACCTTCTTGAAGAATTCCATTGATTGGAAGCCAAGGACATCAATGCCAACCCCACTCACCTTCTGGACCTTCATACGATCATATGAGGCTTGGAACTTGCAACATTCGGTTTGAATCTGTGCCCACCTCTTGATAAGCGAGCCCTCGTTCCGGTCACTCTCAATTTGATAAGGGCGCATCTTCCTTATCTCATGTTAGTGCTTGTGAACCTAACTCCAAAACAATGTGCCCTTTTGTTGAGTACCAATGGTGGCGTTTTCGCTCACCGTCATCCACGACTCACAAAGGACCTTGTCCTCCATGTCCGTGTAAGACGCCGTGTGGGCATTCCTCTTCTTGAGGTTGGCGACGAGGGTGGCATGCTCCTCATCAAAGTCGAGCGGCTCTTCATCAATTGAGATACCCGTGGCCGGTTGAGACTCACCGAGGCCGGTCAGGTCTTGTGTCTCGGCGTCTTCGCCCATGAAGATCATGTCGGCCATGTCCTCGGACATGTCGCCCATGCCCATGAAACAATCACCACCGGCCTCGGTGAAGAAGGCCGGGTCGGACGGCATCAAGGGTAGCTCCTCAAAGTCGAGCACCCGAGGCTCGGGTACAGTGCCGGCCGCCGACATCGACCGGCTCTTCGGCGCCACGCCCTCGCGGCCGGCGTGACATTGATGAAGGGGATCGCAGGCAGAAAACAAAAAAAAATCCTAGCAACGATATCCTTAAACTAGCCAAGATCTATACTATGCAGATATAGAAGTACGGCGGAGATCAGAGTACATACCCTCGTAGACCGAATAGCGGGGATTACGCTCCCGCACAAGCGTTGACAAACGAAGACGACGTAGCCGACCTCTAGGCCGCGAAGAATTCAGCGCGACGAAAACGACGAAGATCCTCGAAGTCGGGTGGAGGAAGTAGGCCTACGAGTACTGCTAGCGCAGCACCTCGCAGGGCGTTACACACATACGGTGGAGACGACGGCCTCCGAAGCTCCAGTCCAGGACGAGCAGCGGAAGACTTGGACCGGAACACCAGCAGCGCGGCAGCGGGCTATGGTGGAGAGAGAACTCTTATCCTCCTCCGTGCAACTCCGACAAACGGAATCACGAGATCGAGGAGAAATCGACAATTAATTGGGTGAATTAAAAGGTTAGGGCCTTAGGGGTGCCCCTTCTTATATAGGCTCCCGGGGGAGCCAACCTCCCAAGCCAGGCAATTTTGGATTATCCCACATGCCTTGGTGCGGCTAGGGCTGTTGCGCCGGCCCTAGGTGGGCCCCAATTGGCCCACCTAGGCCGGCCAAGCCTCCCACCAAATTCCCTTGAGGGTTTTTCCCCCCATGGGCCTTCTTTCCACCAGAAGGTCCATTTAGGGAAGTCGGCCTAAATAAATTCGAAAATAAATATATAAAATCATATTTAAACATTTATTACACTAATTAATATCAAACATATTATATATAATTTATTCTAGCTCCGAAAACTATTTCGCCGCTACCCGATCTCCATCGGACCATTCCCGGGACGTTCCCCTTAAGTGTGTTACCCTAGCGGTTCGATATAATAACAAACATGATCGAGACTCCTCTCCGATCAATGACTAACTCGTAGGCCTGGACCCCATGAATTAATCCCTATGATATAACGAATGACTTTCATCTACCAAACATGGACGTCTAGTCTTAAACCTTTTGTCATAGCGATACTTAGCGTGTCCGAGCATCATTCTCAGATATCTCCATACCTAGCATGACCTCGTTACCGACATCGCTATCTTCTACTCGTCTATGATATTATGTCAGCTGGTGACCGAGTCACATGTTTGCAAACTCATTTGACATAATCTCACACAGAGTGGGCCCTAGAGTATCTATCCGGCTATACGGACTGACAAATCCCGATGTTGACCCCTCGTCTCAACTACCCCCTTCCGATACCCAAAAGTATCACCGTTATTGTCACACTAAATAAGATATGACGTTTGGTGCAATCAAAGTATCTTTCAGGGATAACAATAAGAGTTGATCTCACGATCTTAAAGCGTAATGACTACGTCCTATAAATATGGGTATGTCCATCACATCGTTCAGCCAACGACATGACTTCCATTGCCAACCGGCGTCATGCCCTATGATCGGAAAACCTCGATCATCTATCACGCAACGAAACTAGTCTTAGTAGAGGCAACTAGGGACCTGGTTGTTTATCTTCCACACCTGTATTAATGTTTCTGCTTAATACAGTTATAGCATGGTATAAAACATATGATGAATAATTGGGATATTACCAATAAACTATGTTTATTAAGTGCCTCTAGGGAATATTCCCTTCAGTCTCCCACTTGCATTAGAGTAACACTTAATCTAGTTTACAACTTGGTAAAAGCTCAACACCCATATCATCTTGGTGTCTGCTCGTCTCGTGGAAGAGGAATACAGTCAATAGATCTCACAAAATGAGACCTATATGTGCTTTGCAACACTTCTATGTCACCTAGTTTGACATCATCCTGTATCTTACGATGACGGTGAAATATATCCTAGTGGATGGAGTGAGACTCGAACATTCGCGTAGCATGGGACTTAAAAGTCAAAGAGATCTATTAAGGGGACCACATACGCTCCGAAAACTGCTCAGCCCAATCACACTTGCTACTTCTGAAGTTGTCATATATTTCTATACCTACGTAGATTATGTAACAGTGCATTCATATGCGACTTCGCAAACTAACCATGTCTTCATTCAAAATAAAGGACATCTCCTATATGAGATTTCTAGTCGTATGGGTCAGTGTCACAACTTGCATTGTCGTAACCATTTTACGGCAAGTTGTCTTACACACTCTTACTCTTTAATAGAAAACATATCTCCAGTTCTCACAGACACTGAAGGATACACTTAACGTTTGTTCACTGATCCACACAAGGATCACTCTAGAACCTGTTCTTCACCCAAAAACTCGGGTCACACCAAGTCGAGCTTTCAGTATGATAGAATCTATGTCTAATACATAGAGAATGTCAAACATCATTTTCTATCACTGAAAATGGCAAGATAAACTTAATATTTTACCTAGTCATACAAGCAAGAATCTCTTTCTTCGCTTGTTCTATTCTGAAACACTTCAGAATCTTAACTTAGAAAATATTCCGACTTAATGTTATTAAGCCCCTTACGATCTATACAACTATAAATCGGATGCCTAATACTCCTAACCTCATTCATAGAAAATTTAATCACTTAAATAATCCTTTACACTCTACTAGAGGATCTTGTGTCATTCAATATCACAAATGACACCTAGTTCCCACTCAAATATGCCTTCCGCATATAAGATCAAGAAAAGCTACTTAGCTCCCACTCAAATATGCCTTCCGCATATAAGATCAAGAAAAGCTACTTTGCTCCCACTCACTTCTTTGCAAATGCAAGTTTCTTCAACTATTTTGGACAACTCCAAAATCCTTTGATCACATCATCAAAAGTGAAGATTCTAACTCCGATATGCTTGCTTCCGCCCATGAATGGACAACTGAAGTTTACATATATGTTTAACATCCTCAGAATTACAAACCATTATTGTACTGATTACAACTCTTTCTTAATGACACTATTAAGAAACATGGTTTTCTTATCCATCTATTAATTTCTCATTCGAAATTATATTAATTGCTAAACGACCCATAATAGATTTAGACTTCGCCACTTGAGACAAACTCTCATTGTGGTCAACTTTTGAATCTGTCGGAACTGTTTCACGACAAATCGATCCTTTTTAATGTCTACTCTCTTAAAAATTCCATATTCTATTAACATTCTAGATGCCATCAATAAGATCTCCCAAGTCATTACCAGGTAATCGTACATGGATTCTAATTCGGATCATATATGACTCATAGTCATTTCTCGGACTTAGGTCCACCATCTCTTTTTCGCAGTTCGCAGGTCTGTCATATTCCATTAATATGACCTTCATAACAAGATTGTCGTAACACACAGTGTGGAACACAACCTCGTACGTCTACGTTCTTAGTATGAGCTCAGAGCATCATGATCTTGTATCATCAGCTTTTTCAAGCTGTGGAGCATGACACCAAAAACACTTTCGGTTGCGCCACTCTGATGTCTTGAGAGAAAGTTCATCAATTTCGTCTTGCTCTACTTTATTTCTCACTTATACCTTTGGACAAGAAACTATTTCTTTCACAAGGTATATCCCGGCAACGATTTTGCCTATGTCGTGAGACATGTACCCAACTAACTCTTTAGGTACGGTACACTACAAAGATTAATCTATTTTAGGTTTGATCACATCGAAACACTAAATTGTTGAAACGACAATCTAGGCTAAAAGCCATGCCATTACTCACATGGTATTGTCTCCATTGATTCAAATGGTTTCCCTATTATCTAAAGTGAATGTTACGTTTCTACCATATGACTCTAATGATCACAATAATTCGGTAAGAGATTTATTTACCACACACTATCCGATAGGGTGAAATTACAACGTCCTAACATACCATAACACTGTGGTGTTCCATGCGACGTAATTTGTGGAACTCTTCTCACAAGTCTTCCAATGTTTTGACAACATTATAACTCAAATCTTTATTTCCTCGATCTGTATCACAGGGATTTGATCTTCTTGTTAAATTTATTTCCTACTTCATTCTGAACTTGTTTGATCAAATCAAAATTCCAGACTAACATTCTCTGAGTGGATATCCATATATCTACTCGGAATATTCATAAAGTCTATGAAATAAAGACTTCCACTACACGTTAAAGTACTTCATTGATTCACATACACCCATTTGCACGATTCTCAACAAGCTATACTCAAAACGTTCAGTGAAGTTCACGAAATAAAGGTCTCCACTACCCGTCAATTACTTCATTGAACCACATACATCTATATGCATGAATATCAATAAGTTATATGCCTGTTTACCTAAAACGGTGTCTTAGTTATTTTGCAAGTGTCAAAAGATCAAATCTAAGGACTTGTAGATCCTTCCGGTATGGAGCTAATTCATTGACTATAATATTGACATGAATTAAACGGTAGTGCCACACATATGTGGTGTCTTTATTAAGTTTGTATCCTTTGGCAGTAATATTATAAATGTGGGAGCTTCTACCATCTAAATTTAAATTGCCATATGATCATTACTTCATAAATATAGGACAACAAATTTGTCACTAACATATATGAACAAGTGTCTTGCTAGAGGAGACACACTTATAATGATCATACTAACAGACGATCATAAAGAATTTATTCAAATGGTAGATCTAGAGGGAGAGTGTCTATGGCCAGCACAACAGTTTGTCTGCCATTATCAACACGCAATGTCGACTCATCCTTTCAAGCTACTCAAGCAGTAAACCTGGTTTTCATAAAACATGACTAGTATCAAAAACTTAGTCACTACTGCGATTACTGGCTTAGGTAAAACATTCATAACATGTATATCATATATACACCATCATCATTGTTGACTTCCGGCGATCTGTTTCATCTTCTTGATAATTCCAACGTAATCAAGAACCATGAAGGTGAACGATTCCCCTTGCATGACATAGTCTATGACATAGCATTTGCAGTTGGCAGCGACGTCTGTCATACAGTGATAGAGCTGAGCGAGGCGTCTCAATGTTCATCAAGTATGACCATATGTCATCAAGTATGACTGTCACGTGCTCCTTCAATGTGTGTATTCTCTTCCATCTTGGTTGAGAAGACAATAAGTCAACGTACTGATAAACTTCATCAACCCAACTTTAGGGGTACCCCGAGTTTAGCGACCATCTCATATGTTCGCGATCTAATAACTCGTACCCACCGTTGGTTCTCTATGGCAGAGATCATAACATACATTGGACTATGATTATATCATCCGCACAAAACCTGATAATCCAAATTATCTTTTGTTAGCGGAATCTCTGGGTTTATCTCCTAGCGGGTATTGTATCACAAAGAGCTAACGGTTTAAACAAGGAGTATCCTTAAACTAAAATATAAAACTATGAAGTTTGGACCCAGTCTTTTAAGTTTCTCAATCGCAGGAATGCGCCTAATTTTAAAAAAAATGCTATTACAATGGTTAGTATCTACAAAGGTTTTGCAAAACAGACTTTGTTCATTATATTTGGAGTTCTAGTATTTTAAAAAATAACTATCCGAACTCCCACTCAAACGAACATCCCTCCTGATCGTTTAAGCTATTACACGACCCCCATCAATTGCACAACCCCTCATCGTCAGAGCCGGCAACATAACTTCAAGGGTAGACAATTGTCAATCACAACAACTCTATGGCTCATGCTCGACCTTTCGGCCTCCGTGTTTCGAGGCCATATCTGCATATGCTAGGCTCGCCACAATAACCTCAACGTAACGCTTGTATAACATGGCTTACACCCACTATATACGAACGACGATATGTCTGACACCCGATCCTCACGGCCTGCCTCATAACGTAGAACTTTCTTGGTGGTGCTCGTTGGAGGAAAAACACTAGTGGTATTTTTGAAGGGATCATCTTATATATAACTACCTAACTAATATATACTAATATATATAATCACACAATATAAGATGCACACAAAACATCAAGTGTATGCGATGTGATATAGTCCATTGCGCCATGATCTTCTTGGCGCCCGCAGTTCATAAACAATTTAATAAACCTACCTTGACCATATCACATTGCCCCTGCAAAATAAAGTTAAAAAAACGCTTCTACTTTATCTTTTGCATATTTTACGTGGCTTGGGGTTGTCGTAAATAGAACCGCTTCATACCTACGAAACTTATGACCACAATAACGATCCAATAATTGCATGTTTAAGCATCCCTTTCGGGCCCTCCATTGCAAATGCAAAGCCAACTAAAGAGAGAGAAACATGCACCCGCCAGCCACAGATACGGTACAAGCCGTATGTCAGTAGTGGAACCAGTCTCGCGTAAGCGTACGCGTAAAGTCGGTCCGGGCCGCTTCATCAACTCGATGCCGCTGGAATCACAAGTGCACGCTAGAGGGTAGCAAATAACAGGAACGGTGCCCCCGTGCAGAACACGGGTTCTAACAGCGTACAGCTATATCTACGATAGATCGGCTCTGATACCACTGAACGAGATCGTAGGCAGAAAACAAAAAAATTCCTACCAACGATATCCTTAAACTAGCCAAGATCTATACTATGCAGATATAGAAGTACGGCGGAGATCGGAATACATACCCTCGTAGACCGAATAGCGGGGATTACGCTCCCACACAAGCGTTGACGACGAAGACGACGTAGCCGACCTCTAGGTCACGAAGAACTCGGCGCGACGAAGACGACGAAGATGACCTCGAGGTCGTGTGGAGGAAGCAGGCGTCCGAGTACTGCTAGCGCATCACCTCGCAGGGTGTTACACACATACGGTGGAGACGACGGCCTCCGAAGCTCCAGTCCAGGACGAGCAGCGGAAGACTTGGACGGGAACACCAGCAGCGCAGCAGCGGGCTATGGTGGAGAGAACTCTCATCCTCCTCGGCGCAAATCCGACAAAGGGAATCACGAGATCGAGGAGAAATCGAGAATTAATTGGGTGAATTAAAAGGCCAGGGGTGCCCCTTCTTATATAGGCTCCCAGGGGGAGCCAACCTCCCTAGCCAGGCAATGTGGGACTATCCCACATGCCTTGGTGCGGCTAGGGCTGTTGCGCCGGCCCTAGGTGGGCCCCAATTGGCCCACCTAGGTCGGCCAAGCCTCCCCCACCAAATTCCCTTGAGGGTCCCCCCCATGGGCCTTCTTTCCACCAGAAGGCCCATTTAGGGAAATCAGCCTAAATAAATTCGAAAATAAATATATAAAATCATATTTAAACATTAATTACACTAATTAATATCAAACATATTATATATAATTTATTCTAGCTCCGAAAACTATTTCGTCGCTGCCCGATCTCCATCGGACCATTTCCCGGACGTTCCTGGTGATCTCTTTCCTTTCCGGTTGTCTTGTCGAAACCCCTTTAGTGTTTTTACCCTAGCAGTTCGATAGAATAACAGACATGATCAAGACTCCTCTCCGATCAATGACTAACTCGTAGGCCTGGACCCCATGAATTAATCCCTGTGATATAACGAATGAATTTCATCTATCAAACCTGGACGTCTAGTCTTAAACCTTTTGTCATAGCGATATTTAGCGTGTCCGAGCATCATTCTCAGATATCTCCATACCTAGCATGATCTCGTTACCGACATCGCTATCTTCTACTCGTCTATGATATTATGTCAGCTGGTGACCTAGTCACATGTTTGCAAACTCATTTGACATAATCTCACCGAGTGGGCCCTAGAGTATCTATCCGGCTATACGGACTGACAAATCCCGCTGTTGACCCCTCGTCTCAACTACCCCCTTCTGATACCCAAAAGTATCACCGTTATTGTCACTCTAAATAAGATATGACGTTTGTTGCAATCAAAATATCTTCCAGGGATAACAATAAGAGTTGATCTCACAGTCTTAAGGCGTAATGACTACGTCCTATAAATATGGGTATGTCCATCACATCGTTCAGCTAACGACATGACTTCCATTGCCGACCGGCGCCATGCCCTATGATCAAAAAACCTCGATCATCAATCGCGCAACGAAACTAGTCTTAGTAGAGGCAACTAGGGACCTGGTTGTTTATCTACCACGCCTCTATTAATGTTTCCGCTTAATACTGTTATAGCATGGTATTAAACATATAATGAACAATTGGGATATTACCAATAAACTATGTTTATTAAGTGCCTCTAGGGCATATTCCCTTCAGTTGAGGTCAAGGGGCGCCGTAGGATCTGCGGGGACGGGGACATGTGTGCCCATCTCCGGTGACGCCTTGCGGGACCCGAGCCGCGAAATGCCTGCCGTGGCCGGGTGCCCAGCCGGCGAGGCCACAGGGAGCCCAGGGGACGATGACCTTGGCGGCTTCCCTTTGGCGGACGAGGAACTCGCCGCCATGGCCACGAGCTCGGGGAAGGCGGATGGGATGAGGCCTCCGAGAAGAAGAACCGCTCGCGCCGCGGCCTAGGTGGCTATGAGGTCGCGTGCAGCAGCGGCCTCGATGGCGAGCCGGAGCTCCCTCTCCTCCGCCTCCGCCGCGGCCTCCTTGATGGCGAGGTCCTTCAACCTCTTCTTCTCCCTCCGCTCGGCCCTCTTGTCCGACTTGGGCAGCCTTTCCTTCTTCACCTTCAACAGGGCGGCGCCGGCCGCGGCCGTGGTAGCGGAGAAGCCGTCCTCCATCGTCGGCGGCGGCGGTAGCTAGGGCGGCACGGGCGGCGGCGGCCGGAGTGGGAGGAGGGTTTCTGTGGGAGAGGAGGTGGGAGGAGAGTAGGTTTGTGTCGCTGGTCGCTGGGCCAGGCGCGGACAAGGGCGGACAAGAGGTTGTTCGTTTTCTCCCCCAAATCTGGAACAAACTTGGGCCAGGTTTGGGGCCGAAAACCTGTCCGCGTGGACGGTTGTCCTTATGCGCTAGGCCGTTGGAGGGGGTCATCAGTCCGGAAGATCAGAAATGGACAGGGCGTGTCCATATGCGATGTGTCCTTACACGAAGGGAACAAATAAATTTCATTCAAACTACAAATAATTTGAATAAAGACGAAAGTACATGAATTAAAAAACCTAGGGTAGCACGCCGGGCACTAGCAGTTCGCGTAGTAGCCCGCCGGCGCGGCTGGGAGCCCGACGGCAGCCGGAGCAGAGGCAATAGAGGTAGCTGGTCGTGGCGGGGGACGGCGGCGATAATGGCTATTCGTCTGCAATGGCGAGTTGCATGTGGCATGGGTTCCACACTAGCGACGGCTAGTCCTCGGAGCCGTCATCATCACCATTGAACTCCTCCGCCTATTGTTGAGGTTACGACGGAGTAGGTTGCACGCGGCCTTCTTCTCTTTCACGCCGCGCCTCGTAGCGGATCCTCTCCCTCTCCATGCCAGCGGCGAACTCCTCATCGGAGGTATTGGTGAGGACGTCGTCGTCGAAGTTGAACCAGCTCGCATGCGGCTCATGGACGAAGAATGAGTTGAGGCGGTCGTCGTGCTCTCAGTAGACCCGCTCATCCCAGCACGTCGAGTTTGGGGTGTACAGAGGGTCGTCAATCGGCTCCGGCGGCAGGTTCTGCTGGCTCCTCTCGACGCGCTCCTAACTGGTTAGCCGAGGAGCGAGCGACACGTGCGCGGGTTCACCGCCCATCCCTCCGGGAGGCGTCAGTGCACCGGTGGTGTGGACTAGCTCCCGCGTATTGGCTTCCGTGAGCATGTCCCCGGAGGCGGATGAGCGGAGTGGCGCTTTCCTTCCTGTGTGTGCTCGAGACTCCTCCCTGATGATGTGGTTTTAGGATGTTGTTTTGGGGAAAAAGAAGATGTGTACGGACGTTTCAATAGTTATACTTTGCAAGTGCACACCGAGCATGATGATCATGAGTCTTCACGACAAACTTGGATGTCTCCTTGCCGCCCCGAATCCACCCGCCTCTCCCGTCACAATTGTGTGGTCTTTGACTTCTTCTCTAACTACCGTAATTGTGTGGTCTTTGACTTCTTCTCTATCTACCGTAGTTAATTGCACCGACGATCACTGAACTCATCACTCATGTATACTTAAGTCACACTTCTGAAAATGGAATTTTTTGGTCTCATAACTGAACACTCGTGTGCGCGCAGGTAAAAAACCCCACCGGCACACACGAGTATCCAGTTGTGAGATCAAAAAATTCGTTTTCCAGAGGTGTGACTTAAGTGCACAGTCAGTGCAATTAACTCTTTAGATTGTTCTAAGTTGGAGGAAGAACTAGAACATTGAGCTGAAAAGTAATCGGAACCGGTACATTTATCATTCTACAGTTTTAACTTGATTCATGGAATATCTACGGGCTACCTGCTACGTACAACCAAGTAATGCAGTTGCAAATTTTGGCAACGGCATAGTAGCTCTCGAAGAACGATCCAGACAGCAACTTGAGCAAATACAATGAAGAAACAGTATTGATACTTGTCAGTTAAACACTTGTGAAACATTCTGTACTCTGAAACACACTACTCTTCAATTCCTTGATCCTCTGTTCAGCAGATTGGCAGGGGCTGACCGTTCCACTCCTTGAGGCACTCAAGCAGAGCGTCGATGTGCTTGCCCTTGTTCATGGCAACGAACACCTTGTCCACCTCTTCACCGGGAGACCGCGTCTTCTCGCCGGTCAAGTACTCCGTCCCAAGCTCCTTGCGCACGAAGCGATAGAGTGGGTATGACCGGCATTCGCTGATGCGGTTCTGCTGTGCGGCAGTGCCATTCTCCACGGCACACCGTGCAGACTCGACCTCCCTTGGGAGCACTGCACGGAGCTCTTGCTCGAATGTCGCGAGCTTGGCGAACACCGACGTCTGCACATCCTGCTCAGCCTCACCGTTGGCCAAGGCGTGCTCCACAAGAACTGCACGCATCTTCTGCATCAGGGGATAGTTGGCACTGCATGGGTCGTCAGCATATGCAAACACGGCCTCTCGGTCGATCGTGAGGAGCAGATCCTTCTCGCAGAATCGTGCGTTGTGGAGATGACCATTGTCATTGGTGCTCAGCGTCTTCCTAGCCACTGTCTTCACACAGTTCTTGACAGCGTTCTTGACGTTCTCCTCGAGGTGGCGGAGGTCGATAGCTTGGCACAAGGCGACCAAGAATGTCGACGACATGAGCTTCAAGATATCGATGGCCTCAGATGTCTTCCTGGCAGATATGAGACCGAGAGAGTTGACGTCTTGGTTGTGCTGCTCCGCGCTCTGCACATGGTTAGTCACCGGGTTGCCCAAAAATTGGAGCTCGGAGCAGTATGAGGCCATGGCAATCTCAGCACCCTTGAAGCCATAGTCCAAGCTCGGATTGCGCCCACCAGACAGGTTGGAAGGCAAACCATTGTTGTAGAAGTCGTTCACTAGCTCCGAGAACTGGGCAAACATGAGCTTGCCGATGGCAGCAATGGCGAGCCTGGTGTTGTCCATAGACACACCGATGGGCGTGCCCTGGAAGTTGCCGCCATGGATGGCCTTCCCACGGGAGACGTCGATGAGTGGGTTGTCGTTGACGGAGTTGATCTCGCGCTCGATCGACTTGGTGGCTGCACGGATGACCTCAATCTGAGGGCCGAGCCATTGTGGTGATGTGCGGAGTGCATACCTATCTTGCTTCGGCTTCATCAGTGGGTCGAGCTCGCCGAGCTTCTTCGCGAGCATCATGTAGGAGCTGCCTTCAAGGATGTGCTCCATGATGGCCGCAGCCTCGATCTGGCCAGGGTGATGCTTCAACTTGTGTGTGAGGTGGTCGGTGTACTCTGGCTTGCCGTTCATGACCTCGCAGAACACGGCCGACAGAACCTCAGCAAGGACACCGAGGATGTTAGCTTCGAAGAGCACTATGGACGCGAGCCCGGAGCCCACCGCGGTGCCGTTGACCATGGCAAGGCCCTCCTTGGGCTGCAGCTCAAAGAAACCATGCTGGATGCCGGCGATTTTGAACGCCTCTGCTGCGTTAACCTTGGTGCCATCTGGAGCCGTCGCGACGGAGTTGGCGCGGCCGGTCACAAGGCCGGCGATGTAGGATAGCGGGACGAGGTCGCCGGACGCGGTGATGGTGCCCCGGAGAGGTAGGCACGGTGTCACGTTGGCGTTGAGGAGAGTGGCGATCGTCTCGAGGATCTCGAAGCGGATGCCGGAGTATCCCTGGAGGAGTGTGTTGACGCGGACGAGCATGGCCGCCCTCGTCGTTGCAGCGGGCAGAACGTGGCCATCGCTGCCGGTGCCGAAGGCTCCCGCGTTAAGGAATCTGATGAGCTCTCTCTGCAGGGCGCCGCCCTCCTTGGTCCTCCGGTGGGAAGTGGCGCCGAAGCCGGTGGTGACACCGTAGCTGTCGGTGCCGTTGGCCATGCTGTTCATGACCCAGTCGCTGCTCTCCTTGACGCGTCCACGGGCGGACTCGTCGAGCTCCACCCTGGTGTCGGCGCCGGCAGCCACGGCGGCGACCATGGCGATGGTCAGGCTGGCGCCCTCCATGGTCACCACCGGCCTGCGGTACTCCTCCACCATCCGCTTCACGGCATCCAAGTGGCTCCCCGACAGCTCCTCGGCAGCCTTTCCCCAGTTGAGGGGGTCGGCGGCCCGCGCCGGCTGCGGCTGCGCCACGCACAGGCCATCGCCGTTGGCGGCAACTTGCACGTTCTCGCACTCCATGGAGATATTTGAAGAAGTACTAAAGCAACCAAGCTAGCTAGACAGTAGACACCCTTGTGGTGTATGTGTATCTGGAATTCTGGATTGTGAAAGACTGAAAGTGGTGATGGCTTGATCGGAGTTGTGCTGAAGAGGAGGAGCTCGAATGGCAGAGGAATGTGAAGCTCTTCTTGGAGGGGAATGGAGACATGGCAGGGATTAAATAGGAAAGCGCAGGTGAGCAGAGCAGGGTAGGTGCGCGTGCGGGTTGGTGTGGAGTGTGGACCTGGGAGGCGAGATTACCACTGAATTGGTAGGTGCAGAGCTTCAGTGGCCATGGCCGCGTCGTACGGACCGGGTGCGTACAAGAGCGCGCTGGCTTCTTCCTGGCAGCTGGATTCAGCGGGGTTGGTGCACGAGGACGGAGGTGAGAGATCGAACATGCCATGCTGACTTCGTCGTCTTCTATTTCCAGGTCAAACGCCAGGGTGCTCAAGTTGTCTTAATCCGAACTCCCGGACTAATTTAAATTGCTCTTGGCAAAGTTGGTATGGACTGATGAACGTAACAATAATCGAAAACCACATCCCACAACTACGTTCGGAAGCCCGGCCTATCTATACCCATTCAATAGTGTTTTGAGATTCGGTCCAGCTTTCTTTGCACATTACAAAAAAAACCTGCATTGTGTCTATTTCGTTTTTGTAAACCCCTCCCATTTAACAGGATACCATCTCACTTTTATATTTCGTAATTTCAGGACAATAAACTTTGTTGTGTTTGGAACAGTTAAGTAAACAATTAGTGTATAAATATTAAGCTTTCTCCAGATTAGGAAACATGATATTGCTTGCTGAAATTTTGGACACATGAATTTTTCCTTCTATGTGTCAGCCAAATATTGAGGGAATCATATTAATAATATTCTATTTGTGGATACAAATTTCCCCTGATTTCCGGATTCGATGAAGTGAATCTTAATACAAGGAATCTTAATAGAAGGAATTCGGATCTTAACAGGGAGGAAATTCGGATCATGGAACATAAACACAAAAAGATTTTTGGATCATGGAATATTAATAAACACACGAGTTTTTTTGGATCCATGCATGAATCCATGAATTAACAGAAAAAGATTTCGGTTCCACAACCAGTAACAAAATCCACATCCACGAATTAACATGAAAAAATCCACATCCACAAGCTCGGATCTAGATCTGGCCATAATCACAACAATTTATCGAAATCCAAAGGAAGGGATAACAAATCCGGTGCACAACCACATGATTCTGCCTAGATCCAGAACAAGAAAATGAAAAAAAAGAATCAATAACCCTAGAGCTACAACTTGAGCAGAGAGCTCAGATTAGCCCCTAATGGCCAGATCCAGAGGTCACGACGGCTTGTACAGATGTAGAGGCGTGGAGGGAGAGGCGGCGTCGGAGGCTGCCGGAGCGGTGGAGAGAGGCGGCGTCGGGGCGGCAGCTGGCGTCGGGGCGGCGCTGCATACGGTGGAGGTGGAGAGAGCCGGTGGGTGGGCATTGATTTGGGTTATGTTTTCCCACTGTCATGGACCTATATATAGGGGGCAAGTGGACTGCGGGTACCATATCAATTTTTACTTGGATGTTTTTGCAAAACTTAACCGCACGAATCTTAGAATAGTTGGGAACCGTCAGACAGGACGGGTACCCGAACAAAGGTCTGGAAAAACCGCGCTGAACAATAATCTCACATGTTTCATTTTTTTCCAAAGTGTTTTCAGTATTAATCATGCGGACAACCAGTGGCGGAGCTTGGTAAAAAATGTTGGGCAGGCTAACTGCTGAAAAAGAGTAAAATGAATTGTTATTAGGCTAAATTTTACCAATATGTAGGCTAATTTTTTTGAGTCTGGACAGGCCATGGCCCGGGTTGGCATGCACTAATCTCCGCTAGTGCGGACAATACGGAGACATCCCCAGTCGACGTGTTATAGCAACATGTGTCTCGCTACGTGCAGCAAGCCTCTTCATCAACTCACAAAGGCTTGTTGGTGATGGTGCTTTTTGGATAGTGCTAATTAGAACAGAATGAGCAATGAGGGTGCCACGACATGCTAAACTGACTTGTCTGGCATTAGTTCTTCTCAAAGGCAAATTAAGCTTTACTGCAAAATCTTTGTCAATGAATGTGTTAGAGCTACTAAAATCCACTAAGGCACTAGTAATAATTCTCAAGGATAAGGTCTCGTCGGTTGGAATACCATGTAACTCGGTATCAGAGATTGAAATAAGTTTCTACTTATCCTATTCTGGTGCTGGTAACTGTTCCTAAACTGGAGCTAACTGAACATCTTCATATTGTTCTTTGTCGGAGTGACCTTGCATAGCATGCAACAGGTTCTTTACTTCGTTGCATTTGTGGCCATAAGACTACATTTCTAGGCAGTAAAGGCACTTACTCCTTTCTCTAGTTTCTCTAGGTTTATCTTGGTTACCCCTTGACCTCAACTCCCGATTCGCAATGATCCTATTCGCATCTACTGGAATAGCTTGTCTGACTGTGTGTTAACAAGAACAATCCTCTTGTTGTTGTTGTGAGAAAGGATTGTTCTTGCTTTCTTGTATACCAGTAAACTGCCCTTAAAGTAGTTGGTTTATGACCATTGGGTGTTGTGCTTAATGGTGACTTTTAGGCCACTAGTGAATCTGAGCAAGAAAAAACTTCTAGCAGGTAAGAGTGATCTGATTTCATTGCATTCATCTAATCTTCAAAGTTGTTGATGTAGTTATCTACTCCAGGGCTAGGAAAATTCACACACATCGGTCTACAAAATTCAGGCCAGATAATCAGGTACAGTTGGGCTCCAGAGCTGGTAAGCCAAGTCTTAGCTCTGCCTCTTATGTGAGTATTGGCCCATTTGATTTTGTTTTCACTGAGAAATACCTACCAATTCGAATATACAGTCGCATTCTAGCGGTCATCCCTTGCATTCTCACCACAATTTACGACAACTCGATACTAGGCATTCTAATGTGAGGTTATTGCTGGGGATTTGTGAACATTGTATCAGCATGTTCCCTAGGATGATGTTGTCGAGCTGGCTGACCATCTCTCTCACTGCCAATTGGCTCGGGTGAACGGATAGACGTCGCCTAGAGGAGGGGGGGGGGGGGGGGTGAATAGGCGATTTAAAACTTTTTCCGAGGAGCCGGAATATCCGGTCCAAGAATGACCCGGAAATTCCGGTATGTTTGACATAGGCGGAAGAAAACTAGAGGCTTACTTTAACAAGCATACAACCTAGATATAAATACTAGTCTCACCTATGTGCACCAACAACTTATGCTAAGAAATACAAGTAACAAGGTGATATCAAGATATATGACTTCAAGCACGAAGGCTATTCCAATATAAAGTGCATAAGTAAAGAGCTCGGGTATAGAAATAACCGAGGCACGCGGAGACGAGGATGTATTCCTGAGTTCCACCCAAAGGGTGTACGTCTCGTTTAGAGAGGTGTGCGCAACCACAACAGGTTAGCCGCAACGCCACAAAAGGCTCACCTTCTTCTCCTGATGAACTCAAACACAAAATGTTGCGAGTTCACCTTCCAGTATTGATCTCCTTTGGGGCGGAGATCGAATCACGTACAACTCTTGAGGCACACACCCACAACTTAATTGGGGCTCTCAAGTGACCACAAAAGGTCTTGACCGCAAAAGTTCTTGGCCACAAAAGACGTCTAGGGTACAAATACCCAAGAGTAACAAGCTCACAAGTATCACCACCACGAATCCTCGTGGAGGGCTCAAACCGATGCAAATGCAATGGCAAGAGCACACGAAGTGCTCAAATCCTTCACTCTCAAATTCCAACACAACAACAAATGTTAATGGAGGAATAAGAGAGGAAGAACAAAGGAAACCACAAAGGAGTCAAATCCTTCACTCCCAAACCACACCAAAAGCAACTAATGCTTATGGGGGGAGAAGAGAGGAAGAACAAAGAAGAAGAACCACAAAGGAACTCCAAGAACTAGATCCACTAGGTTCCCCTCACTTAGAGGAGAGAATGATTGGTAGGATTGTAGACCTAGATCTCCTCTCAACTTTCCCTAAAGAATATGGAAGAATCAATGGAGGGATTGAGAGGAATCAAGCTTTCCAGGGTCAATAATGGAGTAAGAGAGAGAGGAAATTCGTGCTACCTTAGTTTGGGCAAAGGAAGAAGGGGAGGGGTATTTATACCCCCCAGAAAATAGAACAGTTGCACCCAGAATTTAGACCGGAAATTCCGCCCAAAAGTGAAATTTCCGGGCTGATTTTCCGGTTCCGATCAGTGCCTCTTTTTCGAGAAAAACTGCGAGAATCGGATATTCCGGTTCAGTCCAGAATCGGATATTCCGAGTGACTGAAAACTGACAGAAACAGGAAAACCAAAACTGCAATATCTTTTTCATCCGGACTCCGTTTTCGATGATTTTTGGCTCGTTGGAATCCTTACAACGAGATCTACTTGAATATGCATAGAAACATCATAGTACATCATGTTAGGATAAAACCAAATGGGAAATGTTTAACTTACCTAAAACATGTAAACCGGTAAAACCTCCAATATCAAAAACGTAACAAGATATTCATACGAAATCCGTTTTTGATGAACTAGATCTTAGTATGGAGATAAACCAAGCTCTAAATCCTCACATGGATGAAAGCCAACAAGTTTTTTAAAGTAAGACCGTTTCCGATGAACAAGAGATTGACATGGAGATGAACCAAGCTCTAGTTCCTCACCACCATAAAAGCCAAATAAGAACCAAGAAATATGATATGCCAAATATGCAAAGGTTTGAGCTCTCCACAACGACGCGATCAAGTTACTAACTTGACAGCCCCTCTTAATAGTACGCCTATCTATCATATAGCCCTATCAAGATCATACCTTTGTCTTGAGCATTCTGCTTGAGTTAGATGAAATTTTGATCTTTTCAAGTGGTTCATCTTTCTTGATTGTGCGTCCAAGCACATGCTTGATGAAGACTTTTACAAATACTCCCCCATGCTCACAATGGGTGAGTCTCGCTAAGCTCCGTCTTCATGTATCCATAGCAAGCTCCAAGCATAGGATCTCTTCAAGAATCTTCTCTTGGTTTTGCACATCTCACCTTGATGACGATCACAACATGACGTCATCCTCCATGAGCTATATGAAATCTTCATTTGATGCAAGCCCATGGGAATATACCTAACCTCATATAAAGATACCACACACATATATCATGGGTTAGTTCACAAAACTATGCGGACAAGTGTTTACCATCCCAAGAGCATTTTCCCTCATGTGTGGTTTTGGTAATTGAATGAAAATCTCTATGGACTAATGTTTGCTTTGAGATATCATTATAGATCATGTCCATGGAGTTGTGGAGTTCATGTGTTGGACTCTTGAATCTTATGTGTTGAGTGGAGCATATTGCAAGTATGTCTTGAAGGATTCAAGACATCATATTAGTGAAGAAATGTTGGAAGATACAAGTTTGATCAAGATGTTGATTAACACACAAAGCTACAAGATGTACCAAGAGCGATCATGTATCTCTTGGGATGGTAAACACTTGTCCGCATAGCTTTGTGAACTAACCCATGATATATGTGTGTGTGGTATATTTATATGAGGTTAGGTATCTTCCCATGGGCTTGCATCAAATGAAGATTTCATATAGCTCATGGAGGATGACGTCATGTGGTGATCGTAATCAAGATGAGATGTGCAAGACCAAGACCAAGAGAAGCTTCTTGAAGAGATCCTATGCTTGGTGCTTGCAATGGATACATGAAGATGAAGCTAAGCGAGACTCTCCCATTGTGAGCATGGGGGAGTATTTGGAGAAGTCTTCATCAAGCATGTGCTTGGACGCGCAATCAAGGAAAGATGAACCACTTGAAGAGATCAAGATAGTCTTCATCCAACTCAAGTGGAATGCTCAAGGCAAAGGTATGATCTTGATAGGGCTATATGATAGATAGGCGTACTATCAAGAGGGGCTCTCAAGTTAGTAACTTGATCGCGTCGTTGTGAAGTGCTCAAACCTTTGCATACTTGGCATATCATATTTCTTGGTTCTTATTTGGATTTTATGGTGGTGAAGAACTAGAGCTTGGTTCATCTCCTTGTCAAGCTCTTGTTCGTCGGAAACGGTCTTACTTTAGAAAACTTGTTGGCTTTCATCCATGTGAGGATTTAGAGCTTGGTTTATCTCCATACTAAGCTCTAGTTCATCAAAAACGGATTTCGTATGAATATCTTGTTACGTTTTTGATATTGGAGGTTTACCGGTTTACATGTTTTAGGAAAGTTAAACCTTTCTCCATTTTTTTTATCCTAACATGATGGACTATGATGTTTCTATGCATATTCAAGTAGAGCTCGTTGTAACGATTCCAAGAGCCAAAAATCATCGAAAACGGAGTCCGGATGGAAAAGATATTGCAGTTTTGGTTTTGCTGTTTATGTCAGTTTTCAGTCACTCGGAATATCCGATTCTGGACTGAACTGGAATATCCGATTCTCGCAGTTTTTCTCGAAAAAGAGGCACTGATCGGAACTGGAAAATCAGCTCGAAAATTTCACTTTTGTGTGGAATTTCCGGTCTAAATTCTGGGTACAATGGTTCTATTTTCTGGGGGGGTATAAATACCCCTCCCCTTCTTCTTCCCTTGCCCAAACTAAGGTAGCACGAATTTCCTCTCTCTCTTACTCCATTGTTGACCTTGGAAAGCTTGATTCCTCTCAATCCCTCCATTCATTCTTCCATACTCTTTAGGGAAAGTTGAGAGGAGATCTAGATCTACAATCCTACCAATCAATCTCTCCTCTAAGTGAGGGGAACTTAGTGTATCCAGTTCTTGGAGTTCCTTTGTGGTTCTTCTTCTTTGTTCTTCGTCTCTTCTCCCCCCATAAGCATTAGTTGCTTTTGGTGGGATTTGGGAGTGAAGGATTTGACTCCTTTGTGGTTTCCTTTGTTCTTCCTCTCTTATTCCCCCATAAACATTTGTTGTTGTGTTGGAATTTGAGAGTGAAGTACTTGAGCACTTCGTGTGCTCTTGCCATTGCATTTGCATCGGTTTGAGCCCTCCAGAGTATTCATGGTGGTGATACTTGTGAGCTTGTTACTCTTGGGTCTTTGGACCCTAGACGCCTTTTGTGGCCGACCTTTTGTGGCCAAAACCTTTTGTGGTCAAGACCTTTTGTGGTCACTTGAGAGCCCCCAATTAAGTTGTGTGTGTGTGCCTCAAGACTTGGGAGCCCCCAATTAAGTTGTGGGTGTGTGCCTCAAGAGTTGTACGGGATTCGATCTCCGCCCCAAAGGAGATCAATAGTGGAAGGTGAACTCGCAACCTTTTGTGGTTGAGTTCATTAGGAGAAGAAGGTGAGCCTTTGTGGCGTTGCGGCTAACCTGTTGTGGTTGCGCACACCTCTCCAAACGAGACGTACACCCTTTGGGTGGAACTCGGGAATACATCCTCGTCTCCGCGTGCCTTGGTTATTTCTATACCCGTGCTCTTTACTTATGCACTTTACATTGCGATAGCCTTTATGCTTGAAATCATATATCTTGCTATCACCTTGTTACTTGTATTGCTTTGCATAAGTTGTTGGTGCACATAGGTGAGCCTAGTATTTATATCTAGGTTGTATGCTTGTTAAAGTAAACCTCTAGTTTTATTCCGCCTTCATCAAGCATACCGGAATTTCCGGGTCATCCTTGGACCGGATATTCCGGCCCCTCGGAAAAAGTTTTAAATCGCCTATTCACCCCCCCCCCCCCCCTCTAGGCGACGTCTATCCGTTCATCAACACATAAGTTTCAAAAGTCCAACACATGAACTCCACAATTCCATGGACAAGATGTATAAGAATATCTCAATGCAAACATTAGTCCATAGAGATTGCCATTCAATTACCAAAACCACACATGAGAAAAAATGCTCTTTCAATCTCCCCCATTTTGGTAATTGATGACAATCTCTTTTGAGAGGGTTAATAATATGGAATTTAACGAACAAAAGTGGTTGTACTAACATCAAATACTACAAAGGTATGTGATGTTAGTCCATCCACATATATAGAGCAAACTCCCCCATAATTTATGCACATGTGTATGAACATGAATTCATTGCATATATTGTCAACCATTACCGATGGTGGAGTTTTCACTATATATAAAACCAAGCAACGAATGCAAAGGCAAGGAAGACAAATACTTAAGAAGATACCAAAGTACAAAGACAATTCCATACAACCCTCCAAAACTTCTCCCCCATTGGCAACGATTGCCGAAATGGGCGAAAGGCTTTGAAAGGTAACATAATAAGATCTCCTTCATGATTTATGCATTTCTCATGATATGAGTGAAATCAAATGCACTTATCCAATGACGATAGATGAAGGGGATCAAACTATATTGAGGATCCAAAAATTGCACAAGAAAGATATCAATTGAAATCCACTGGAAGGATACCAATTGCAAAGGGGGAAAGTATTCACAAAGAAGTAAGCAATCAAGGGATCCAAAACCAACTGAGCATAATAGGATATTATGATAAGATCAACCAAGTGTTCTAAGAATCTAGAGGGAACTCCCCAAGGTACATGCACAATGAAAAGATTTGTATTTAAATATGGTGTGCATAACATGGAATACTCACTCCCTCCTAGATGCTTTCAAACACAAAAAGGTGCAAGATTGTATAGTTAAGAAAATAAGTATACCTTGTAACAAACAAATGTTGAGCAACAAGAGAAAGAAGTGACAAATGAAGACTTGCTCAAACGAGAAAGGGTGGGTGTGTCATGAAAATACATTTTAGGATACTAAACAAGGATGTGCCTAAGCATCACCATAGTCTTTCAAATTATGAGGCACATAGTGCATATCATGTATTTCGCAAAGAAGCACACCCAAGAGGATAAATCAAATAGGATCACAAGCTTATTAAGAGGCAATGTGAAACCTATAGAAAAACAAAGCTTGTGCCTTTTAAAGATCACCAAAGAATCAAGAAAGTAATAAAAGGTGATCACTAAAGATTTTGAATACCAATTAAATATGTAACTACCCTCATGTGTATAAGTTTCTAAGTGGACACTAAGTCCACAAAGAAACATGCACACACAATGTAGATACAAGGTAAATGTAACATCCCAACATTTTGGAATGTTCAAAAATCACTAAAATTTAAAACTTTTGTTTTTATTAAAATAAAATATTAAAATGCATAAGAAAACTAACTATAGAAGACTTCAACCAATTTTGAAAAAGTCTATTATTTCAAAATTCCCAATGTGTCATTATTTTCAAAAATTATTTCCAATTAAACATTACATTATCCATTGTTTTTCTGTTAAACCTCAATATCTAATTTGACAAATGTTTTACAAAACTTCAAACCATTGCCTGGTAATAAAAAGTTTCTATATAAGTATTGGATTTAAATAACCTAACCATAGCTATTCATAAATTGAAAATAATATTGAGAAGTATTCTTTTAAACTATTTAAATATAATCTATGTTGCCAAATGGTTTTGATTCTTCAACTAACTTCAAATTTTAGTTTGGGAACTATAAGCCTATAGTTATAACTTTAAAAAGTTCATAAATTAAAATTAATGAATTATCCAAATAAGCATTTCATTTGCTTAAATGATTTTCATTATTTTCAAAGCTTGAAATGATTAATATATTCTAAATAAGAAATGAATTAAAAAAACTAAAAGCCTTTTCCAAAGTTGCTATGAAGTTTCAATTGACTTATCATAAATTAAAATATAATGGTGCACAAAATAATTTGAATTAAAAATGATTACATTACATTTTCTCTTTTCATTACAAATACTTGTAATATGATATTAATAATCTATTAAAGCTAAAATCTATTTGATAATGGAATATGAGTCTAAATAACTTAAATTCAAACAATATTGAATATGGGTATTGCATATAATTTATTTAGCCAAAATTAAAATTTATTAAACCTTAGTTTTAAATTAAACACAAAGTGTCAATTTTACATTTACTCAATATTTCGAAAATTATTATTTTGAAAAGTGTTCAAAACACTCCCACAACTGGTTAAACAGAAAGGTAATAATTTTACAAATTTTTAGAAATTTGTTTGGCCTCAATTGGAGTTATAAAACAAAAGTTATAAAAGAAATAAATAAATCAGAAAAGAAAATAAAATATAAAAAAGGGAAAGGAAAAGCTTTTTGGGCCGAGCCCATCTCCTCGCACGCCAGCGCTCGCTCAGCCCAGCCCAACCTCCCTCTCTCTCTTACATCCCGACCCCACCTGTCATCATCGTCTTCAACGCCCTCCCCCAAATCGCGCGCCCGACAATGGTAACTTCGGCCGGTGATTTCTCCGCGTTAAATCCAGGCGATTAAAGCCGTGATTCCTTCCCTCGTTTATGCCTACCAATAGACCTCGCACTCCTCTTCGATTTGCCCTAGAAAATGTAGCATGGGAGCCACCAGGCTGCTCGATTCCATCCGAGACCTTCCGCCACGGCCGCCGGTGAGCTTCTTCGTTTTCCGGTGAACTCCGTCGTCCCCGAGACCTCTCCTCTAACCCTGCCCTCATATTTAATCCGTGCGCATCTGTTTGACAAGGTCTGGCATTGCTTTTCGCAGCGCTTGGAGCCGTGCGTCCTCGAACCAAAGCTCGGGCCGTCGTGGGCATCTCCGGCGAGCAACCTAGGAAACATCAGGAAGAACGGCCGCCCCCTACTTCGCCTACGAGCCCATCTCGACGTCCGGCGCATTTTGGTAATGAAAGCTCTCTCCCCGTCTTCTTATTTTCGCCGGAACACGGCATGCCGAGCCATCGCCGCCGCGCTCCGATAACCTAGCGCCGCCACCGGTGAGCTCCTCTCTCGGTTTGACTCCTGGCCAATAGATCCGATTTAGACGATCGTGATTAGATTTCTTATTCGAATCGGTATGATTGCGTTTGATCCATCGGATCTAGATCTGACGGCCCAGATCCAATGACTTAACCACGTCAGCAGCCCAGTCAGCAGCCCAGTCAGCGCCAGCGTGGATTTTCTTTTTCTAATTAAATTAAAAATGGCAGTTTTGCAGAAAAGTCCCTGTCTATTCAAACTATCATATCTTTTTCTCTGTTTATCCAAATTCAAATATTTTTATATATTTGGAAAGCCCTCGACATGTAGAATATTTTGGATCTGCCAGAATTCAAATTTGAGTTAGTTTAAAATATTCAAATTTCAAATGGCAAATTTGAGTATTTTTGTCATAACTTTAAATCTGTAAGTTCAAAAATTGCAAATAAAATTGTTTTAGAAACTTTAGAATAATTGTAAATTGATGACACTGCTATAAAATATTTTGAGTGATGTTTGAATAAATTCATAGTTATATTTATTTAATTTGAATAGTTTGAGTATTTTCAACATAACTATTAATGGAAATACTATTCTTGATTAAATCAAATTGCTATATATTTAATTAAATACTCCCTCTCTATTAACACTATTAATAAAATTAAGTTATAAAAATATTAATCATGGAAAACTATAATCTTATCCTTTTATTATTTTCTCCAAAAATTGAAATTTAATTAAATTGCAATTATAGCTAAATGCATACTTTATAAAATATCACAATTTTTGTAAGATATTCCTAGGATTTAAAAGTGCATTGCATGCATGACTTATTTTCACATGTAGTTATAATTCCCAAAATAAGACTCCTCCCCCATTTTCTCTAAGTCAGAAATATTTTCAAAACTTAGTAATTTCAATATGGAGCAAAAAGACCAATGAAGGGCTTAGCCAAAACAAGACTCCAGAAGAATCTCCAAGTAGTAGAAACACTTAGAAGAAAAATCAAGAAGAAGTTCATGAGAAAGTTAAAAGTATGGAGAAGATTTCTAGAAGACCAACTACATCTTTCTTTCTATCTTTCCCTTCTTTCCTAATCTTATCTTTCACTTTAGACATAAACGATTTAGATCATGTTATTACCATCTTGAAGTTTGTTGGGTCCTAGCGACATAGTGAGATGAAGCGGCCTGGGATCAAACCTTACATGTCCACGTACATGAGACATGTTCCACAATTTAAGTGGCTGGCCGGGTGTCTGTCTCTCTCACTATAATGAATATCCAACTTACAAAGAGTTGATAATAATTGTTGATCACCTCGAAGAATAGAGCTAGTATTTTCTCTAAGTATTTTCCACATCAGAACTAAGCCATTAGAGTGCTTATTCAAGATGATATAAAACAAAATATTTTATTCAACTTATGACTTTAGTCCTTAGTCATTTTGACCAACCCATTTCCTTGCATTAACTTAAGGAATTTTCATGGCATGACATGCATTTCTAGTCCTTAGAAATAAATTGCATATCATACATGACATGCTTTCCTTAGAAGTTTTACAAAACTTGTTTGTTCACTATGAATGTGCATGTTTGTTTGTTGATTGTTGTTTTGTTGTTTGCTTATATTGTTTAGATTGAACGGAGAGCAAACGTTCGTTGTTGAATAGAGTTAGTGAACAACGACAACATTCAAAGGCAAGTGGCACACCCCCATAAAAGTCCCATTATTTTTTCTATGCATGAGTAGAGTATTTTCTATAAGCATGTGTAGGATAGCATTGCTATGCAAGCCATGATAGACCTCTTTATTCCTGTGTCTAGGTTCCTATGAAATTACTTAGTAGAATAGTGATGCTATGCAAAAACTATTTTGATGAAAAAGATAAAGTCTACTAAGTTTTAATCAAACACCTGGGTGGAAATTGGTTGCTTGGCTGCATGAGTTGAGTGTTGTTCCCAGGGGATTTACCTGTGGAATATTCACTTGTGGAAGGCCACCCAGGAGCAAAGGAATCTGAAGAACTCCAAGTGAATATTGCTTCTCGTGCAGCCATTGCCAATATGGGCTCTGGCTTGATCAACTAAGCTGCGTGGACTCTTCCCGGCCTGACAGGTGGTGGTAGAGGATTTGTAGGTGGAGCGCGTCAGGCCAGAGTGGGAGGGAAAATGTTTCTGAAAGATCTCGTCTCATTCTTCTCCTTTCCTTATCACAGATGGTGTGTAAAGGGTAAATTGGGTGGAATGGGTACAATGGTGAACGTGCACAACCTCTGCAGAGTTAAAATCTAAGTACTTAGTCGTGTCCCCGGAAACGGACAATTGAGCAGCTGAACGAGGATGTCAACGGAGGATTCCACCATTCCAACTTCAAAAATATAAAAACTTGATGGGTGAACAAGGGTAGAATGAGACAGTGGATTTCATGCCACGGATGTCTCGAATAGAAGAAAAGTGTTTTTCCAAAGAGTTAGGAAAAGTTGGCTTTATGCAAAATAGCCTTGAACTCCACCAGCCAAATATGCATATAGGCTGTAGAGTTATTCCATTAAGTGTCCACCATAGTGTCACTTGCCAGACTCCATTTTGAATGGAATCTGACCCACGTTGTTGCAATATTTTTCTTATTGCAGATTGTTTAGATGACGAGTGAGGTTTCGTATATAGGTTTCGAGTCTACAACCAACATGTTTTCGCCTGTGGCGGCATGAAAGTGATAGAGACTCACTGCTATTGTATTTCCGCTGTGTACTATTTTAAAGCTAGCTTTATGCTATGCAACTTGTAATGAATTTGTAATTCTGGATCATCGATGTAATAAAATTGACGCTTTGTTATGATATTACATCGTAAACTGTGTGTGCAAATGAATCGATCCAGTGATTTGCACTATACACAGGTATCTGCCTTATTTTAAGTGCAGGTACACTACAGTAAAGCACATGGTATCCAAGAGGAAGTCATAAATACACCGATAAGATTTTTGCTTAAGAGCAAAGCACATAGCTTAAATTATTCTTAGAGGGTATAGATGACTTCCAACACCAAGTTCTCAAAGCATCACAAATACCCACATAAGATAATTGATAGTTGGGATACTTCGAGACACAAAACAAATATCACATAAGGCAAATGATTTATGAGAATTCATCAATATTGCACATGAGAGACTTTGAAATGAATTTGCTAGATTAACATATTGGGGAACGGTGAATCATGAAGATGATTATATAGATCCCCTTGATGTGTAATCATCCCGGCTTACTCACATTAGCAATGAAGATATTTTGAAAAAAACTTTGCAAAAACCATATCAAATGCAACTTAGAGAAACTCATGCCAAAGAACAACCTACACAAGGTTGAGAGCTGGAAGTATATGCATGAGTTAGATACTTGTTACCGAGATAGCATTGATGGTGTAGAAGATGAGAGTTCACAATCATCCAAGCTTGGCTCCAAGAAGCACATGGTGAAGACATCTTTTTAAAAAAGAGGCAAGCTTCCAATGCATCTCCCATGTACCTAAAACAAATCAAGTACACAATGGTACCCAAGCTAATTGGGTCCAAAGTAGTTAGACCAACTACAATACATAGGACAAACTCCACATAAATATGTGCATATTGATATGAAATAGAATTTCATGCACATCTTAGCCATTTAGGATTTGATGGAGTTTATCCTATATATTGGATCAACGAAAGTAAGCATGTCATAAGATATACATATAGTAAATATGAATGCACAAAACTTTCAAGAACCAAACGAGATACAATGTGGACAAAACACCAATTAAATCGAGAAGCTACACAAAAGTGTGGCAAGAGAAAGATTTGTCCTCATTGTATCAAAGACTCAAACCAACCCATGATCGGAGAAACCAATTTGAAAAGATATCAAATGAAAACACGGTGAAGGCTAAACCAATGAGCATAAGAAATAAATCAAACAAATATGCTCGAAGGTTTATCTCATCCAAGAAGGTAGGCTAGGAACCATGGGATGAGATAGCTAACTCCACAAAAAAAGAGTAAGGTTTCAACAAATAAACCAAGCCCTCTACACTTTTCATGATGGAACCAAGTACCAAGACGAAAAATGTTTGTCTTTCAAAGAGACATGTCATGGGGATCAAAAACCAATTGAAGACAACTAATGTTCAATAACATATAGGGTTGCTCCCCCAAGATTAGTGAATTACTTATGATCTTGTATTTGAATACAAAATGCACACAAATGAGATCATTACTCTCCATATACATTGTTAAAACATTAGTCATGTTCAAGAAGAGAAATAAGATACCAAACCAATTTAAATAATAGTGTTCTAAAGAGTATAGAGTAGCTTCCCCATGATTAGTGCATTATTTGAGATATTGTATGTAAATACAAAATGCACACAAGTGGGATCATTACCCTCCATATATCCTTTTGAGCACAAAGTTCAAGAAACAATGAGTCCCGATAACAATTAAAAGGATGATGTTCTACTCAATGTAGGATAGCTCCCCCAAGAATAGTGCATTACTTAGAATTAAGTCTTTGAATGTAAATGCACAACAATGGGATCCTTGCTTTTCCTAACTCAAAAAGGCACAACACAAATTACGAGTAGAGCAACAAAAAGATCCAAATGAAGCAATGACGACAAAAGAGTGGTTAGACCAAAACAAACTTGGCGATAGAATAAGACAATTTATTAATAATAGCCAATGTAAATATGATCAATACATTTACCACAAATATAATTATCACTTGTCAAAGACAATGATTGTATATAGATAGTTCTCGGTGGTACATGACCTATATATGTATTCAAGATCATATTCACAAAACATAAGCATGTGGCAGAATATAAAAAATTGAAAAACATGCTTATCTAGAGATTATTGATGACTTCACATATTCAATGATCATACTAAGTATCAAGAAACTCTCTCACAAACAAGATACCAAAAGATGGGTGAACAAAATGCATTTAAGCAAATATGTAACTTGTTTGAGTACCATGCCACCTAGGATCAAGATAATCAACAATATCAACTCTACGTGACACTACCTCACATGTTCACATTTTCTAGGCTTGTAATATGCACATAGCTTATTACTCCCCCATAATGTGATAATCCATTCTTTGTTAACAAGAGGCAAAAGAAACCCAACAAGAGATAATTAATGGACATTAGAATTTTAATTTCTCATGAGTAAGAGATACCACAAAGAGAGTAGATAATATTGAAATATCACCACTAAGTGGTATTCCTCATGTATACACATTTTTAGGATAGTGAGTTACCAAAAAAGCACATCACTCCCCAAAATGATATAGTCCATTAAAATCCTTAAAAGAGCCAATTAAGATGAAAGCAAATAGACAAGAGGCTCAAAACATACATGGTGTGCAAACCAACATACACAAGCTTGATTACTCAACAGAAAGTAAGTAGAGTGCACAACACATATAAAACACTAGTAAGGTACAAAACCAAACACATGCAAGGGTGAAGTAACTTTCAATGTATACATATGAATTAAATACAAGTTACCGCAAGGAGGAGCATTGGATATATGGTAAGACAATATACTCCAATTGACTTGACTTGAGAGAGTATGAATGATGAAGATCCCTTAATTCTTCATGATGTAGTCAAGTCTCCAATGTCCTCCGCTTACACCTATTGATCAAGTTTTAGCTTGTTGGTCCCCAACCAAGTTGGGTCCTAAGAGGTTAGTCACAATAGGCTTGGCAACCCAAATGATTCTTTTCTTGACACCACTTTGGGTACCAATAGCTTTGGCAAACACATTGCCAATCTTATCCTTTCGAAGAGAATAGACATTGTCAATTATAGTGGGGTTGGATAAGTTTCCATGAGTGCATGAAGAAGCAAAATGATCCTTCCCACGACATTTGTAGCAAAGTTGACTTTTACCTTTCTTCTTGGGAAGGGGAAGTTCTTCAACTTGGGAAGCTTGAGTTTGAACTTGAGGTTGCTTCCCTTGTTGCTTCTCACTAAGAGGCTTCTTCTTCAAAGGGCAAGATCTAACATGGTTCCCTTCAACCTTGCACTTAAAGCACACAATCTTGTCCGAATCAATAGCTGGTTCTTGGCCCTTCTTCTTGACGAACTTGTGCTTCTTTTTGACATTGGACTTGTTCTTGTTATTGGAGTTGAATCCAAGTCCACTCTTGTCATGAGGAAGTTGTTTCACTCTCAACATGTTGTCGAGGGTGGACTTCCCTTCATGACACTTCTTCAAGTCTTTCTTTAAAGAAGTGACTTGTGCCTTGAGCTCTTTGAGTTCCTCTCCATGGTTAGTTTCAACACAAATACTAGAGGAAGTAGATGCTACATTGTTAGAGCAACAAGGCAAGGAATGTAATTCATCACAAGATTTAGCAATAGTATGTGATGTAGAATTACTAGTACTAGCACATTGAAATAAAGCATTAGTAGTAGAAGCTGTGCTTGTGTCCATAAGAGGCTCACGAGGTGTTACCTTCGTAGTGACCGCCTCATGAGCTAACTTTAGCCTAGCATGGGATGCTAGAAGATCCTCATTAGATCTAAAAAGCTTTTCATGAGTTTCTTCCAAATTCCCATACTTACTAGTTAGCAAATCAAGTTGAGCCCTTAGCTCAACATTCTCCTTCAAAATAGATGCTTCACACAAAGTGTAGTTAGTAGCACAAGCATCATTATCATTAGAAGTGGAAGGAGACAACATGACAAGCTCATTATTTAACTTAGCATTCTCTTTACTAAGCACATTACATTTAGCAATAGCATGGTCATGTTGTTTAGTGAGTTTAGCAATTACTTCATTATTTAACTCCTCACTAGATTCCAATCTTTCCTCGAGAGCAACCCGAGTTTCTTGCTCTTCCTCAAGAGCATTCTCAAGATTGTGGACCTCACCCGCGGAATCACGAGCAAGATCCCACCCTTCATGACAACGGCTCTCCATGGCCTCAAAGTTCTCCTTGAGCTCAAAAAGGGTAGTCATGATTTCTAAGAAGTTCTCATGAGCATTTTTATTCTTTAATAGAGCATGAGAGACAATATCAAACTTTTCATGAATGGAGGCATCATTATCATTTTCATCATCATCATCATCATCATCATCATCATCATGAGATATATTGGAGTGCATGGTAGGAGATACCTTAAACTCCTTAGCCATAAGGCAAACGTGAGTAGTGGATGAAGACGATGAAGAGACACTTGAAGCACCAATGAGGTCCAAGTCTTGTTCCAACAATTGTTGGGATTCCTCTACATTGTTAGATAAACAAGTACTAGAGGAAATAGAAACATTTTTATCATGGCAACAAGACAAGTAAAGCATATCATCATGGGATTTAGTTAAGCAACTACTACATGATATGCAAGGACTATCAACACTAGCATTTATGACATTTGACGTGCTAGAGGTGTTTAAGTCCAAAGATAGAGCATTGCAATAAGATGGGTGAGAAGTATAGTCAACAGTGGATTCAGCATCAAGAATGCAATTTCTATCACCACTCACCATATCATTACCTTGTGGCAAACCACATGTCGGTGAAGTGGATGAGGACGTTGAAGGAGATATGCCCTAGAGGCAAATAAATAAGTAGTATTTATTGCATTATCTCATGAGTTTATAATAGGTTTGTGTATTATGCTATAACTGTATTAATCGGAATTATTGATACACGTGTGATACGTAGACAACCAGGTCCCTAGCAAGCCTCTATATGAGCTAGTCCATTTGGCAACAGTTGATCGACATTCCCGATCAAGGACAATGACGTCGGTTGACAATGGGGTCATCTTGTTAGTTGAATAAGGTGATGGACATACGGAAAGTATTGCAATAAGATCGTATTACGATGTTTGTCATTTGCAATAGATAAGAATTTGATAGCTTATTCCTTAGACCGTGAGACCGTACTTATTGATGCTTCGTAGGGGTGCTTTGAGAGCATCAAACATTGTGTCTTATATAGCATGACAATAACGGTGTCCATCTTGGGTACTCCGAAAGAGCATCGAGACGTAAGGATCAAGAGCGGGATTTGTCCATTCTTGTAATGGAAAGATACTCTGGGCCCACTCGGTGATATTGCATCTATATAGATGCGCAGCTTATGACTAGGTCATGGAGATGTAATATCGCAGACGAGTTAATAACCTTCGTCGGTAACGAGATACAACAAAGACATCGGTGTGTCTACGATGATATCTCGGACAAGGTAGTATCGCAGAGACAAAGGGAATGGATATCATATTTATGGTTCAACGGCGATATTCGTAGAATGCACAGGGGTCGTCATATACTTCCAGGTATCTCTGACGGTCATTGGTGAGCGGAGTGTCTCAACCATGTCTGGAGTGTTCTCGAACCGTAGCGTAACAAACTTAAGGTCTTAGCGACACTAGGAGATAAGTTCTGGAATAATATAGGAGTTTGTTGGAGAGAGAGAAATGATCCGGAAAGAGTTCCGGTGGACCGGAAGGAGTTCCGGGTAGGTCTTGAATGGTTCCAGGAATGTCCGAAAGTTGTCCGGGTGGTTCCGAAATTGTTTCGGAGTTATGGGATATTGAATTATATATAAATATATTAATTATGAATTAATGGGATTTTTATATTAATTAAATAAAGGAAAAATGGGGGCTCCCACCTACATGGGCCCTAAGAGGGCCCAAGAGGGGGAGCCGCACCACCTAAGGAAGAGGAGGCTTGGGCCCCCTAGTCCGAGTTGGACTAGGAGTGGGACAAGCCCAAGGGGCGTTCGGCCGAACCCCCCCTCCCCTCTCCTCCTTTAGTCCCACATGGGGGAGCCAGGGAGTTTGCACACCCCCTTCCCCCTTTATATACCAAGACATATTAATTGGATTAATTCATTGGAAAATACAATTAATTGTACTGCAGGTCGGCCGAGCTTTTTCTCTGCCCGTTTTGCCCCCTCTCTCCACCTAAGCTATACCGCCGGGCACCGTTGCCCTGCGGGATTCCAGATAAGATCTACCCCTGCGATTTCAGCTGGATCTGAATGACCGGGGGTTGTCGCTAAGCGCCATATGTTTGTGAGTGCTCGGAGGTAACTCTTTTTGAGGAGCCTGGGCGACGTCGTCTCGCCCTGCAGCCGTCGCGCCGCTTCCCCCTCTGCCGCCGGCGCACCACCCCTGGTGCCGGCGCCCCGCCTTCTTCCGCACGACGCCCGTCGACGCAGATCATCGTCGACACCCCGGCGTCATCGACTTCATCATCGCGGCAAGTTCTCCGCGACCTCGAGGTCGGCTACGTACGACTTCATCGTCAACGCTTGTGCGGGAGCGTAATCCCCGCTATCGGTCTACATGGAGGTAATGTAACCCGTTCCGCCACCGTTATCACATGTACTAGATAGATAGATCCTGGCTAGTTAGGGTTTTCGTTCGCTAGAAAAATTATTGTTTTCTGCACCGTAACCCCTTCAGTGGTATCAGAGCCGATCTATGCATAGTACTGCTGGTACGGTTAGAACTCATGTTAAATGAGGGCGTCTTTCTTATATTTGCTACCCTCTAGCGTGCACTTGCGATGCCTTCGGTATTGAGTTGATGAAGCGGCCCGGACCGACTTTACGCGTACGCTTACGCGAGACTGGTTCCACTACTGACATACGGCTTGCACCGTATCTGTGGCTGGCGGGTGTCTGTCTCTCTCTCTCTCTAGTCGGCAAAGCATTTTCAATGGAGGGCCCGTAAGGGATGCTTAAACATGCAATTATACGATCGACGTTGTGGTACAAAGTTCGTAGGTAGGGAAGCGATTCTCTTACGAATAAGCCTATATGCCACGTAAAATTTGCAAAACTAAATAAAGCTAGAGGCGTCTAACTTTGTTTTGTAGAGGCGTTATTTTATGTGACATGGTTATGGTAAGTTTGATATTACTCGTACTATCGGAGGCAATGGAGGGCTCTGTAGACTCGGAGCCATGCCGGGGCGCCGGGGGCCAGGCACATGGCGCCATGAAGGTCCAGTCGCATCGACCATGTCACATCGCACTTCATTGCATCATTATTGAGTGCTATTGTGTGTGCATCCTATTGATTGCTTATATACTAGATATACAACGGTAGCATCATAAATAGGATGATCCCTAACAAATACCAAAATTGTGTTCTCCCTCGTTGCGCACCACCAAGAAAGTTCTACGTTATGAGGCAGGCCGTGATGATCGGGTGTCACACATCTCGTCGTTCGCATACAGTGGGTGTAAGCCATGTTGCACGCGCAGGGTCTTCGAGGTTTGATTGGCGAGCCTAGCATATCCAGAAATATGGCCTCGGAACACGGGAAGATCGAAAGATCGAGCACGAGTCACAGAGTTGTTGTGATCGACATTTTATGTCCACCTTTGAGGCTATGCTGCCGGCCGTGATGATCGGGGGTGGTGTGGTGGATGAGGGTCGTGTTATCGCCATTATTATTTTTAGGGATAATAATCTTGGTGTGGTGTGTTTTAGATAATGAGATTATAAAACTAAAACTCACCTACATATTATAAACTTTACCTTACCTCTTTTGCGATCACATCTGTAGACTACGCAACTATACTTCGGTTACTTCCTCAAGAGCCCGGATGCTACCTTAGAAGCCGACGGGTCCAACTTCATCAGATGGTACAGGGGTTTTAGAAACATTCTCGAACACAACAACATTCTATATGTTCTCGATGAACCGTTAGGAGAAGGACCAGGAGATTCTGCTAGCGAGGAGGAGGAAGATGATTTCCGTAGGCGTCGAGACATATTCGTTGAAGTGGAGATCACCATGACCGTATGCCTGGCACCCGAGTTGAAAGAGTTGTTTCGACGCAAGGAGCCGAGCGTCATGATTGATGCGATAAAGACACACTTCGGGGATGAATTAAAGCGTGAGCAATTCAGGCAGCTTAGAATGGTCCAGACCATTCATATGGAGGAGCATACCTGTCTGAAGACACATTTGAAGAGATTGTATGACATCTACTTCCAGCTGACGATGGTCTTCGATTACTCGATGGCAGATTCTTGTGCCATTCGGACTGTCCTGATATCTCTACCACCTAGCTATGAGAAGCATGTGCGCAAGTACATTTTGAAGGCCAATGATATGAACTTCTACAAGTTTGTGTCTGAATTCAAATCTCTGAAAGTTGATTCCATCGAAGGAGAGATCTTTGATGCTACAGGTATATATTTGATATATACAGAATTATGAATTCGCCTCTTGATATATGATGAAGTATTTGATACTTGTTCTGTTTGTGAAACAGGTCCTAATTATCACATATATGCGGCGCAGTTTGATGTGACCTGGCGCTGAAGCTGGTGATCAAGGAGTTGATGGCCATTTGGTGTTCACGTCCTCAAGTTATCATAGTTATCATTAATAGTTTTTGATAAGATCTTTTGTAATAGTGAGCGAGTGTGTGTGTCTTGATTGTTGCAAGACAAAGTTATTCATGTAATAAGACAAGTTCAGTTGTTTATGTTATGGAACAAGTCAGTTGTTTTATATAATGAATAAAGATTCCACATCTCAGTTACATTGATTGTATGATAAGTATTCATAATTGTAGAAATGAGAAAATAGCGTGTCCTATGAATAAGAGTTCTATTACTAGAACAAACACCGTCGAGTTTAGTCATGAAAGCAATGAAAGAAGTAATGGATGTTTTTGGTCCATTTAAGTATTTCGAGTGCTGAGTTGATTAAGCTTGAAATCAAGTATTGAAGTTGCAATACCAGAGGAAATTAGTTGAGTGTCATTTTTAATGATTAATTAATGGTGTTTATTGCTTGATCCAAATTCTCCTATGATTTTGGTAAATAGGAGTATTTGCCCGACAAATCATAAGTCTGAAATTAATTTGATAAGAGATCAAATGGAGTTTTTCAGAGGAAAGAATGGTGAATGTTATATTCACAAGATTCGGTCAAAGGACAATATTTTTGAATTATGGTTTCAACACAAAAGACTTGTGCAAATTTGTTTCACAAAATTATAATGTCATATATGGTGATATGTGGGGAATTATAATCATGCTCTATTTTAAATAAAGTGTGGTCTGTCAGAATCAGTCTTAGAATCTCCTAATATGTTTGAAACATTATAGTCGATGTCCACTTTAGAAAATAGATATTTTTCTCAACGAGAATTCGTAGGATCGACAGTAGTGTCGACATGTATATGATTATGCGATAATTCGGAATATACATGAGTGGTTCTTTGTAGATTGCTCGCATTGGATGAGAGTGTATTCCAAAACCAAATAGAAACAAAACTTAGTTTGTTGTCTATGTAATTCCGAGGAAAATATGATTTTTCGAATTACGGTTTATGGTTTGGAATTAGAAGATTTAAATAAGGTGTCAGACCTATGTTGGAAGGTGTTCCAAAGAGTATATGTCTGCTAATGAAAATTTGGTGATTAAGAGTGAGGGAGACTAGAAAATTGTTTTCTGCTTGTAATCCTCTTCATAAAGATCATAACACTTTCATAAAATAAACTTCTAAATAAAGTGTTGTTATATTTAATATTGATGTCAAGTCACATCACTGTATTAAGTGTTTCAGATCTTGTTGACAGATCAAGGTGCACTTTATGAATACAAAGAAAGTTGAGAAAATATCTGAGTACGAACAAAGGATTTTTGAGTCTGGAAATCCAAGTTACATTTGAAAGGATTAAGAGAGTAATTGTTGCTGCAATTCTTATTAGAGGAATAAGATTGTTTAATCGTCATATAAAGTGTTATATGAGAAATGTGACTATAAGAAAGACGCGGTAGCATGTCTTGTCAAGAAATGTGTCTTGGACAAGATCAAATTTGTTGACTACATTTGTGTAGACATGCTTGAAGTCTGAGGGATTTGTATTAATGTAATATTGTAGTTTGTATTAAACTCGAATTGATAATAGATCAATGATTTTGGTTTGACCAAAATGTCGACTTAAGTGGGAGTCAATGTTAGTTTACTCAGGTGGAATATGTAAAGAACATATTTTTGAGTGGGGGCTTAGGAATCAAATATGTGGATCACATGTTTTTGAGTGGGAGCTCGTGTTCTCAAATATGTGGAAACATGTTTTGAGTGGGAGTCGAATTCATCTTGTGTAATTAACACTTTGTGAAACTGTACCAATAGAATAGGATGAAGTTGTGAAACTATTTCAAAGTTAGTGTCTATTTTGAAATAGAACGGGAATTTTAAATAGTTAGTCGAGTTGTTTTGGATTATATCTGAGGAGTCAGAATAGAATCAAAAGGATGATCCTTTGAAATTCAATTGATCATTAAGAGTAATGATGCATGAAAGTAATGGCTGTATGACATGTGGGTCTATTATGTAACATTAGACATCATACAGAAACCATATTATCTGCTCGATGAAATATAACCGATGTCCTTTGGAAGAAGAGCAGTTATAAAAGTAAATTTAGAATTTACTGGGAGTAGAGGTGTGTTAGTTGTTGGATTGATGTTAGAGTGTCAAGTTTTCTTCATTGGTGTGAAAGTATGTAGATATCGCGCGTTTGTAATTGTTACAAGGGGCTCTCTATGGCTGAGTGTGTTTTTCCAGGGCAGTTATCTGGTTTGTATAATCAGAGTAAGCGCTGGGAAACAGAAGTCTCACTTAGTTACGGTGTTTGCATATATGTTGTCGGACAACATGGTGATATCAAGCAAGTTGATATCAGTGAATCGCAAAAGCATGTACAATCATGGATTGTGCAGTAACACTCTTCCACAAGCGTGCATTATCAAATGATTCTTATTTGATAAGGGATTCTGATAAAGTAAAATGCAGCTAGTTTATTTGTACTCTAGTGCTTGGGAGACTGAAGGAGATATGCCCGAGAGGCAAATAAATAATTAGTATTTATTGCATTATCTCATGAGTTTATAATAGGTTTGTGTATTATGCTATAACTGTATTAATCGGAATTATTGATACACGTGTGATACATAGACAACCAGGTCCCTAGCAAGCCTCTATATGAGCTAGTCCGTTGGGCAACAGTTGATCGAGATTCCCGATCAAGGACAATGACGTCGGTTGACAATGGGGTCATCTTGTTAGTTGAATAAGGTGATGGACATACGCAAAGTATTGCAATAAGATCGTATTACGATGTTTGTCATTTGCAATAGATAAGAATTTGATAGCTTATTCCTTAGACCGTGAGACCGTACTTATTGATGCTTCGTAGGGGTGCTTTGAGAGCATCAAACGTTGTGTCTTATATAGCATGACAATAACGGTGTCCATCTTGGGTACTCCGAAAGAGCATCGAGACGTAAGGATCAAGAGCGGGATTTGTCCATTCTTGTAATGGAAAGATACGTTGGGCCCACTCGGTGATATTGCATCTATATAGCTGCGCAGCTTATGACTAGGTCATGGAGATGTAATATCGCAGACGAGTTAATAACCTTCGTCGGTAATGAGATACAACAAAGACATCGGTGTGTCTACGATCATATCTCGGACAAGGTAGTATCACAGAGACAAAGGGAATGAATATCATATTTATGGTTCAACGACGATATTCGTAGAATGCACAGGGGTCGTCATATACTTCCAGGTATCCCTGACGGTCATTGGTGAGCGGAGTGTCTCAACCATGTCTGGAGTGTTCTCGAACCGTAGCGTAACAAACTTAAGGTCTTAGCGACACTAGGAGATAAGTTCTGGAATAATATAGGAGTTTGTTGGAGAGAGAGAAATGATCCGGAAAGAGTTCCGGTGGACTGGAAGGAGTTCCGGGTAGGTCTGGAATGGTTACAGGAATGTCCGGAAGTTGTTCGGGTGGTTCCGAAATTGTTTCGGAGTCATGGGATATTGAATTATATATAAATATATTAATTATGAATTAATGGGATTTTTATATTAATTTAATATTAATTAAATAAAGGAAAAAGGGGGGCTCCCACCTACATGGGCCCTAAGAGGGCCCAAGAGGGGGAGCCGCACCACCTAAGGAAGGGGAGGCTTGGGCCCCCTAGTCCGAGTTTGTCAGACCCTGAATACAAGCTACACAAACGAAACGTACCGGTTGGGCCACACAACCAAGAACATACTGGGGTTACCACTCCCAGGAAAACCATCAGGCCATGCTCGGAATGGATCATCGGCCGACAGTTCTTGGCGATCCCAACGTCACGTACGTTTCCAGATTGTGCACGCAAGACCCAAAAAGTCTTCCAACTCGTATACTTCAACCATACACACATGGTATACGAGTCGGATTTTTAACAGGTTGAAACCACAGAATAAACCTAAGACACAAAGAAAGGAAAATAATATCCAAAAGCTCTCACTGAGCAAAGTATATCAAATGGCACCAATCAGAGGACAAATGTCCCAACATTACATCATGCAGCGGAAACACACCGGTCTGAGTACAGACAAGAAGCAAAGGGCTCAAGGCCGAAACGAAAAAGAAGGCCCATCCACGCAGTCCACCAGGAAGTAGCCCAGGGGAACTCTAACTACTCGTCGTAGCTCTCGTCGTCGAACTCCACGTAGTAACCACCCAACTGGTCGAGCGAAGGATCCTCAACTGCAGAAAACCACAGCCCGCGAACGGGTCAATACACCGAAGCGTATCGAACAAGTTTAAGCTAACAGGTTACAAAACTGTAAGATTCCCAAAATATGGGGGGGAAGTGTACTTAGCGGCAGCAGCACTAGCAAACTAAAGAGACACGCTAAACTTCCGTCTAATTGGAGAGGGATAAGAGAGCGATTAAATATCCACCTACAACTGACACCAGTCATAACCCATTCTCGAATTAACCCCCTCAACCAAGTATGAGGAAGCAATCCGGGAAAACTCACACTTAACAATTTTAGTTACCATTTAGGGTGTAATTAATACTATATTACTAGTCACATTAATTAACAATGATTACGTGTAAGTTGTCTAGATCTTGTTAGCCAGCGTCATCACCAAAGTCGTCCATAACCGTGGACACGGCTCATCGATAAGATTATACCCTGCAGGGGTGCACCACTGTACCCATACTCGCATGATCAACCCGCTAAGGCCTCTCAACACGACTCATTCCTTCACTACAGCAAGTCCAGGTGCCACCCATATGAGTTGTTACCCGCGTCAGGAGTCCGGCCGAATCTCTATTGCGGACTCATTAGTTTGTGCCTGCGCACCATGCGGCTCAAACCACAGTAGGAACTGTCCGCTACGTACGCACCACCCCTATATGACCCCCCCGTATCAAGTAACCTCTCATCATCATCATCATCATCATGCACATGCATATGAGCGAATGGAAAACCCGAACTACTTGCGGCACATGGACGAGCTGCGGATCCGTTCAAAGTCGAGGGGGGCTCCATTGGGCCACCCACAAGTGGTTAGTGCGCTCAAAATTGGATCCGAGGACAAAATCTCAGTTCCTAGGTCGACACTGAGCAGAACAAAGCACCTCGCAAGGCCTTCCGCCTGGTGCCTTATCTTTTAATTATAGAACCCCAAAAATAAGACAGCAGTTTATTATAGTAGAACAATATATCATACTAAGCACATGAGATAAAGACAAAGGAACGACTCGCTCAACCAATCCTAAGCATGCACTACGACTCGCAAAGGCCAACAGATAAACATGCAAGGGGTTATGGGTTGTGGGGATATAGCTGTATAGGCTGCAGGATAACCATGTGATGGGATCGCAATTCAAGAACCGATAACTAAGATAGCATAGATCAAAAGGCAGGAATGAAAACCCGACAATCGTGTAACCGGTTAGCAAAAGCTTGCCTGGCAGCTCGTAGCCTGGCACGATAGCTGGAACCTCGGTGTCGTAGGTACTCGCAGCAGACACGTCGTCGTCTACCCAAAGAGAGCCAAACACAAACAATAGGAAACAATAATCAATACAGAGAAATGCGCAAACAATTGATGATGCGACATGGTATGCGATGATTAGGTCATATTAAAGCGGGGATGAAATCCCGGCAAAAGATTAGGGTGCAAGTTATTTGTGTAGCCATTAATTTAAATGTTACTTAATATAGCAGATGTGGTGATCCAATTATTAAAAAAATGGAAAAGACATTAATTACTTAATTGACCAACACATTCCACATTTAGGAATTAATTGCAATTGATTTATTTTTAACTCAATTAAATATTTATTAGCATGGCAAGATATGGTATAAAGGGTATGAGCATGTTAAATGAAATTAGGGTATTATATAATTATTACCCCTCATACTCCATATTTAATTAATTAACTGCATTTGTTAATTTAAACTAAGCATTTAAAATAAATAATGCAAAATGACATAAGAATGTGATATTAATGTTTATTGCATTTTTCTGATATAAAAACATATAAAGTTTATTTAATTTGGAGTTAGGAATTAAAAGTTATGCATTTTATAAGTGTAGGGTGTTCTCTGAAATTTCCAGGGACCTGTTCGTGATGGAAACAGTAACTGGAGGGGTTCAGGTGCGAAAGACAGAAACCAGGGGGTCTCGGTGCAAAAACGCAGCGCCCCTGGGGTTTTCTCACCGAGCGCGTGGCTACCCAGAGGGGCTGGCGCGCGGGCCCGGGCGCCAGCGTGGCGCGGACGTGCGAGTGTGGCGCTGCGCTGGCTCCACGGTCGCTGACCGGTGGGGCCAGGCTGTCAGCGTGCGCTGCAAAAATGGGGCATTTTCCACTGCGCCCGGGGGATTCGAACTCGCGTGCGCGGGTGTTAGCGCACGGTGCTGTTAGCCAGTAGGGTTAGATTAGTGATCTTGTTAGATCTAGGGTAGGTTAGTTTTTAGTTAATTAAAAGGTTAGCTATTTCTGACGAAACTGAAGGTGTCATTTTTCTCTGACGAACTGACGAAGACACAGCGCGCGGCGGCCGGAAAAACGAGGTGGGTGCGTGCGTGAGGCGGGGTGCGTGCGGTGAAGGGTGCTCTTTCTGCTCCCGTGCTCGACAGAGAAGGGGGGTGCCTCGAGGCCTCGCGTTCTTGCTCGACACGGCTCGGGGCGCACGGTCCGCGACGAGCAACACTCCGGCGCCGGCCAGACTACGGCGAGCGGATGCGAGAATGCAGGGGGAAAGGAGGGGAAACGGTGGCGCAACTCACCAGGAGGCGGATGGCGAACGGCAGGGAGTCGAGGTGGTCGGAGACGAGCAGCCGGTGCTCGGGAAGGCGCGGCGGAGCTCGGGGCCGCGCGGACGTCGTGGAAGAAGAAGAAGGAGTTGCTGCCTCCCGTCCGTCCTGCGCGCGTCGAGGTGAAGAGGAGGTCGGGGGGCTCTGCTGGCGCGAGGAGGAAGGAGATGGAGGCCGGAGTCACGCCGGCGACGAGCGGAGCCCCTCGGTTTCCATGGCGACGGCGGAAGCTAGGGAGCGAGCGGCGGCGGGGGGAGGAGGAAGAAAGGTCTAGGGTTAGGGTTTCGCTCCGGCTGCGCGGTTTAAAGAGAAGGGGAGAGAGAGGAGGTGGCCGTGGGGGCGGCATGGCAGCCTCTGCCATTGCCGTGCTCCTCCACGCTGGAAAGTGGTACGGAGGAGAGGGAAGGAGAGAGTTGGGTCGGGCTGGGGTTTGCTGGGCCAGGGAGTGGCCCAGTTCGGCCTGGAGCTCCCCCCCACATTTTTTTTTTCTGGTTTTTGTTTTTCCTTTTTTAAAACTTTCCTGTTTTTGTATTTTTCAAAACAAAACAGAAAGGAACCTCATAAAAACTTTTGAGCAATTTTTGCTAGTTTCAAATTAGACATATTAATATCTAGTTTGGTTAATTATAAATAATTTGAAACTTCAAAGGAATTTATTTGAAAGCATTTGAATTCAAAATAAGAATTTAAATTTGGAAAACATTTGGGAGCCATATTTAAGTAAAAGCAACCAATTATGGAATGATGACATGATTCAACAATTTTTATTGCACACCAAAAGGAAAGTTACAGTAGGGCTGTTACAACACTCCCCCCCTCAAAGGAATCACGCCCCGAGATTCTTCATGGAGCAACAAAGAGGTTGGGGTATTCGGCACGGAGATGGTCTTCACGTTCCCATGTAGCTTCCTTGTCAGAATGATGAGACCATTGAACCTTGTAGAACTTAACAGTGTTGTTACGGGTGCGACGTTCAGCTTCGTCAAGAATGCGAATCGGTTGTTCCACATAAGAGAGATCTTCTCGAAGTTCAATTGATCCATGATCAACTGTACGACCTGGATCTTGGAAGCACTTCTTGAGTTGTGACACGTGGAAGACATCGTGCACTTTGGAGAGGTTTGGAGGAAGTTCCAGACGGTAAGCCAATTCACCACGTCTTGAAAGAACGTTGAAAGGCCCAACATAACGCGGAGCGAGTTTGCCTTTGATGCCAAAGCGTTGCGTGCCTCTCAGAGGAATGACACGGAGGTAAGCTTGATCACCAGGTGCATAGACCATGTCCCTGTGCTTGCTATCATAATAGCTTTTCTGCCGAGACTGGGCAATCTTCAGATTGTCACGAATGATGCGAACCTTTTCTTCAGCCTCCTGGATAATATCCGGCCCAAAGAATGGACGTTCACCAGCTTGAGACCAATTGAGCGGAGTTCTACATTTGCGGCCATAGAGAGCTTCAAATGGAGCCATGCCTAGGCTTGCTTGGAAGCTGTTGTTGTAGGAGAACTCAGCATACGGAAGGCAATCCTCCCATTTCATGCCAAAGGAGATAACACAAGCTCTGAGCATATCTTCCAGAATTTGGTTTACTCTTTCAACCTGTCCACTTGTCTGCGGATGGTAAGCTGTGCTGAACAGAAGTTTGGTACCCAAGGCTTTCTGAAAGCTATCCCAAAATCGAGAAGTGATGATACTTCCACGATCTGAGCTTATTGCCAAAGGAACACCATGTAAAGGAACCAGTCTTGTCATATAGAGTTCTGCCAACTGACTAGCTGATACTGTCTCTTTGACTGGAAAGAAGTGAGCCACTTTGGAGAGACGATCAATGACAACAAAGATTGCATCGTTGCCTTTCTTGGACTTTGGAAACCAGTAACGAAGTCCATCTCGATCTTGTCCCATTTCCAATCAGGAATTTGCAGTGGTTGAAGAAGTCCAGGTGGTCTCTGATGAACTGCCTTGACACGACAGCAAACATCACAATGAGACACATAGCGAGCAATTTCACGCTTCATCCTGGTCCACCAATAGATTGACTTGAGATCCTGATACATCTTTGTGCTGCCAGGGTGAATAGAAAGCGGAGTATCATGAGCCTCCTTGAGAATGAGTTCTCTTAAGCTGTCAAGTTTGGGCACTACAATGCGTTCTTCAAACAGCAAGGTACCCTTGTCATCGAGAGAGAAACTCTTGTACTTGTCCTTGCCGATGTTGTCTTTGATATTCTTGACACCAGAATCACGCAACTGTGCGGCACGGATCTTATCCTCAAGTGTAGGAGTGGCAACCAAGTTTGCAAGGTAACCAGAGGGAACCACTCGAAGGTTGAGTTTCTTGAATTCTTCATGAATAGGAGGTTGGATGTCCTCAACCATGAGGTTGTTGCAATAGGATTTGCGACTGAGAGCATCAGCCATTACATTAGCTTTGCCTGGAGTGTAAGAGATGGTAAGATCGTAATCTGAGAGCTTCTCAAGCCACCTTGTTTGCCTGAGGTTCAAGTCTGGTTGCGTGAAGAGATATTTGAGACTCTTGTGATCAGTGAAGATCTCACAGCTGTGCCCCAACAAGTAAGGTCTCCAAGCCTTGAGGGCATACATGATTGCTGCAAGTTCAAGGTCATGTGTAGGATAGTTAAGCTCATGAGGCTGCAACTGGCGAGATGCATAAGCCACAACTTTGCGTTCTTGCATGAGGACTGCGCCTAGTCCTTGAAGAGATGCATCACAGAAGATTTGGAAAGGTTTGGAAGTGTCTGGGCCAACTAGAACAGGAGTAGAAATGAGTTTAGCTTTCAAGAGATTGAAACTCTCATCGCACTTTGGAGTCCAAAGAAACTTTCTATCCTTCCTTGTAAGATCGGTGAGAGGCTTAGCGATTTTGGAGAAGTTCTCAACAAATCGACGGCAATAGCTAGCCATGCCAAGGAAACTCCTGACTTGTTTCACCGATGTAGGAGGCAACCATTCAAGAATGGCCTTCACTTTTTCTGGATCCACAGAAATGCCTTCAGAAGAGATGACATGACCAAGGTAGGATACTTTAGGAAGCCAGAATTCACACTTGGAGAACTTGGCGTAGAGACGGTGTTCTCGGAGTTTCAACAAGATAAGACGTAGATGTTCTCCGTGTTCTTCCTCGGTTTTGGAATAGATAAGAATGTCATCGAGATAGACTACCACGAACTTATCGAGGTATTCCATGAAAACGAAGTTCATTAGACGTGAGAAAGTCGCCGGGGCATTTGTGAGACCAAAAGACATGACAGTGTATTCGTAGAGACCATAACGAGTGGTGAAAGCTGTCTTTGGAATGTCTTCTTTGCGGATCTTGATCTGGTGATAACCTGACCGCAAGTCCAACTTGGAGAAAACCTTAGCACCAGCCAGTTGATCGAACAGATCGTTGATGCGAGGGAGAGGATACTTGTTCTTGATGGTTTTCTTGTTCAGAGGACGGTAGTCAACAACCAGTCGCTCAGTCGTGTCCCTCTTTTTGACAAATAGAGTAGGACAACCCCAAGGAGAAGTACTAGGTTGAATATGACCTTTCCTTTCCAACTCCTCTAGCTGTTTCTTAAGCTCAGCCAGTTCTTTTGGGCCCATCTTGTAAGGACGTTTGGAGATAGGAGCAGTGCCCGGTTCTAGTTCAATAACGAACTCGACGGCTCTGTCAGGTGGCATACCTGGTAATTCTTCAGGAAAGACGTCAGGAAAGTCTCGGACCACCGGAATAGCTTCTATGGAAGGAAGAGGATCAACATTGAGAGCGAAAAGCCGAGCCGAAGATGTTTGGTTTGGAGAATAGACTATCTGTCCAGAAGGATGAGAAAGAGTTACAGTCTTTGTGGAACAGTCTATCTTAGCTTGATTGGCCTTCAACCAATCCATGCCCAGAATGACATCAATATCAGAATTGCCGAGAATTATTAGAGATGCCAAGAAGATATGGCCTCCAATTTGGATTTCGTTGTCGTGGCTTATCTTGGAAGAAGTCATTTGCATGCCGGGAGAAGTAACCGCGATGTTTTTGGTTAGAGGATCGAGAATTAGCCCATGTAAATCCGCAAAGCCCACTGATACGAAAGAATGAGATGCTCCTGTATCAAACAACACTCTAGAAGAGATAGAGTTGACAGGAAGTGTACCAAGAACAACTTCTGGAGCTTCTTCTGCTTCCTCAGCCGTGATGTGGTTCACCCGCGCAGCACGTGCCGGAGGCCTGGTGTTGGGGACGAAAGGCCTAGCCGGGGCAGGTGCGCGGACCATCGCCTGAGTTGGAGAAGGGCGAGGTGGTGGAGGAAGTGTACGGGTCTCCGGGCAGTAGTTGGAGTAGTGGCCCGGTTTCCCGCACTGGTAGCAGGTCACGTTGGGGCGAGCGCCTGTTGGCCTTGGCGGTCCTCCGAAACCCCTCATAGCAAGGGCCGGGTTCGGTGGGCGAGGCACGAGTCCTGGAGGTCCTGGCACGTAGGTAGCTCGTGCGAAGGCGCTGTTAGGCACCCAGAGCCGACGCTTCTGAGCAGGAGTGGCGGCGATTGACGATGAAGAAGAGTTGGTCTCACGAGAGTGCTTGCGCGACTCCTCGAAGACCTTGCGCCCATGCTCCTCATTGAGCGCGATGTTGATGAGGTCCTCGAAGTTGTCGGCCTTTACGAGGTTCAGCTTGTACTTGAGCGCGGGGTTGAAACCCTTGCGGAACTTGGCCATCTTCTTGGCCTCAGTGTTCACCTCATCTCCAGCGTAACGAGCGAGGCGATTGAACTCGCCATTGTACTCCATCACGTCCATCTTGCCTTGCGTCAGCGAGTTAAACTGCTCGCGCATCCTGTCCATGAGACCTTCTGGGATGTGGTGGCGCAGGAAGGCTGCCCTGAAATCCCCCCAAGTGGTAACCACCCCGGGAACTCTCATAGCCTGGAAGTTTTCCCACCATGACGCAGATTTGCCCCTAAGCAGGTAGGACACGTAAGGAACCTTGTCATGCTCAGCCACGTGGGCGATAGCAAGGGTCCTTTCCATCTCGCGAAGCCAATCATCAGCTTCCAGCGGCTCAGTGGGGGAAGCGAAGTTCCTTGGGCCCAGACCGAGGAAGTCCTTGATGGTCACACGTGCATTGCCTTCACTGCGATGCCCGTTGTTGTTCTAGTAGACTTGGTTCTCGGCCATTTGAGCCAGAACTTGGGTCATCTGACCAAGCAACTCAGTGATTGGAGGCGGTGGTGGTGCGTCTTCCGCATTGCGGTTGTTCCTGGTGTTCGTCATCCTGGAGACATTGGATATTAGAACAGCGACAAGATACACAAAGCCCGGGAAAACTTGGAAGTCGAAAACTTGCTCCGAAAAACAGTTGCAAACTGTAGGATAACAAGGATAAGCTTCTCATAACAAAGGTTCATAACCAAATACTTAGTTAGCCATCAGTACAACCACCACGGTTTCATTACTACAAGGACAGCTACTAGTACAAAGTTAACCATCCGTACAACCAACACGGTTTCGGTACAAAGGATAGCTACTACAACAAGGAAAAGATACCACTCGAAGACTAGCTCTCGCTTCCCTCAGAAGACGAAACTAGGCTGCTGCGATGGGTGTAGCGACGATCGCAGTACAGGCGGTGGTGTCGCACAATGCGTCGCAACTGAACGGAGTAGGCATCTGGCGTCTGTGTCCCGTACAGTAGTGGTCCAACGTGGTCTGGATCAGTAGTGATCAGAGGACCCCGCTCTGGAATGTATCCACCCACAGCAGACAGACGACTCGGAAAAGCGAGCTGGAACCTCGGGAAAGCGTCTGGTGGGACGTTCCCCCTGTCATACTGCCCCAGGTGACAGAGTGCCCGGTGCAGCTGCTGACGGAGTGCTGCTATCTCCAAGCGTAGAGTCCCAGCAACTGAGTCTGAAGACTGGCCAAACTGAGCGGTCATGTCCAGAGCCACGAGCTCGTACTGAGAGTCCGTGTAGGGGTAGTATGGAACATAGCAGAATGGATGGTCGTTGAAGCAGTAGTATTCCCTGCGCAGAGCCAGCGCTGCATCGTAAGCTGCCAAGTGTACTGCCATGTCCACAGTGGAAGCCTCAGCAACGTGCTTGTGCGCAGTATCACCATCATCTCCGCTGATCCAAACAGTAGCTCTGTAGAAGGTCTGTCCGTAATCTCTGGGGATCTCGGACACCTGGTACTCCGGGAGGTAGCTGAAACCGACATAGTCAACCATGCTTGTGAGAAGCTTCGGGTAACCGGTAGTCTGCTCACAGTGGGTCTTACGCACCACCTGATAGTGCGCCATCTACATAGCAGTTTGAAGTAGAAGTTAGCCTCCGGAAACAAAAGGATTGATTGCACAGAACGAATTGTACAATGACAATGAGATGAAAACCAGAGAAAGATAGAACAACCACTGATTGATTCGAGATTGAAACTGAACATAGCCGAAGAAGTTGATAACCACCAAAACGACAAAACCACCTGCAACTATGGTACTACGGAAAACCCAGAACACGTGATGTCCTAAATTTTAAAATTAAGGTGAGAAGGGAATTATCGTAACACTTCCTTACCAGAAGAACAGGGAGGGTGGGTGGGGAAAGAAGTAAAAGAACAGAATTCCTACTCTCACGTTTAAGATTTCCTGATAACTACAAAATATTTTTCTAGACTCAAACAACGACCAGTAGAAGGGAACCTGAGGGCGTTTAAGCTCTGATACCAACTGTCAGACCCTAAATACAAGCTACACAAACGAAACGTACCGGTTGGGCCACACAACCAAGAACATACTGGGGTTACCACTCCCAGGAAAACCATCAGGCCATGCTCGGAATGGATCATCGGCCGACAGTTCTTGGCGATCCCAACGTCACGTACGTTTCCAGATTGTGCACGCAAGACCCAAAAAGTCTTCCAACTCGTATACTTCAACCATACACACATGGTATACGAGTCGGATTTTTAACAGGTTGAAACCACAGAATAAACCTAAGACACAAAGAAAGGAAAATAATATCCAAAAGCTCTCACTGAGCAAAGTATATCAAATGGCACCAATCAGAGGACAAATGTCCCAACATTACATCATGCAGCGGAAACACACCGGTCTGAGTACAGACAAGAAGCAAAGGGCTCAAGGCCGAAACGAAAAAGAAGGCCCATCCACGCAGTCCACCAGGAAGTAGCCCAGGGGAACTCTAACTACTCGTCGTAGCTCTCGTCGTCGAACTCCACGTAGTAACCACCCAACTGGTCGAGCGAAGGATCCTCAACTGCAGAAAACCACAGCCCGCGAACGGGTCAATACACCGAAGCGTATCGAACAAGTTTAAGCTAACAGGTTACAAAACTGTAAGATTCCCAAAATATGGGGGGGAAGTGTACTTAGCGGCAGCAGCACTAGCAAACTAAAGAGACACGCTAAACTTCCGTCTAATTGGAGAGGGATAAGAGAGCGATTAAATATCCACCTACAACTGACACCAGTCATAACCCATTCTCGAATTAACCCCCTCAACCAAGTATGAGGAAGCAATCCGGGAAAACTCACACTTAACAATTTTAGTTACCATTTAGGGTGTAATTAATACTATATTACTAGTCACATTAATTAACAATGATTACGTGTAAGTTGTGTAGATCTTGTTAGCCAGCGTCATCACCAAAGTCGTCCATAACCGTGGACACGGCTCATCGATAAGATTATACCCTGCAGGGGTGCACCACTGTACCCATACTCGCATGATCAACCCGCTAAGGCCTCTCAACACGACTCATTCCTTCACTACAGCAAGTCCAGGTGCCACCCATATGAGTTGTTACCCGCGTCAGGAGTCCGGCCGAATCTCTATTGCGGACTCATTAGTTTGTGCCTGCGCACCATGCGGCTCAAACCACAGTAGGAACTGTCCGCTACGTACGCACCACCCCTATATGACCCCCCCGTATCAAGTAACCTCTCATCATCATCATCATCATCATGCACATGCATATGAGCGAATGGAAAACCCGAACTACTTGCGGCACATGGACGAGCTGCGGATCCGTTCAAAGTCGAGGGGGGCTCCATTGGGCCACCCACAAGTGGTTAGTGCGCTCAAAATTGGATCCGAGGACAAAATCTCAGTTCCTAGGTCGACACTGAGCAGAACAAAGCACCTCGCAAGGCCTTCCGCCTGGTGCCTTATCTTTTAATTATAGAACCCCAAAAATAAGACAGCAGTTTATTATAGTAGAACAATATATCATACTAAGCACATGAGATAAAGACAAAGGAACGACTCGCTCAACCAATCCTAAGCATGCACTACGACTCGCAAAGGCCAACAGATAAACATGCAAGGGGTTATGGGTTGTGGGGATATAGCTGTATAGGCTGCAGGATAACCATGTGATGGGATCGCAATTCAAGAACCGATAACTAAGATAGCATAGATCAAAAGGCAGGAATGAAAACCCGACAATCGTGTAACCGGTTAGCAAAAGCTTGCCTGGCAGCTCGTAGCCTGGCACGATAGCTGGAACCTCGGTGTCGTAGGTACTCGCAGCAGACACGTCGTCGTCTACCCAAAGAGAGCCAAACACAAACAATAGGAAACAATAATCAATACAGAGAAATGCGCAAACAATTGATGATGCGACATGGTATGCGATGATTAGGTCATATTAAAGCGGGGATGAAATCCCGGCAAAAGATTAGGGTGCAAGTTATTTGTGTAGCCATTAATTTAAATGTTACTTAATATAGCAGATGTGGTGATCCAATTATTAAAAAAATGGAAAAGACATTAATTACTTAATTGACCAACACATTCCACATTTAGGAATTAATTGCAATTGATTTATTTTTAACTCAATTAAATATTTATTAGCATGGCAAGATATGGTATAAAGGGTATGAGCATGTTAAATGAAATTAGGGTATTATATAATTATTACCCCTCATACTCCATATTTAATTAATTAACTGCATTTGTTAATTTAAACTAAGCATTTAAAATAAATAATGCAAAATGACATAAGAATGTGATATTAATGTTTATTGCATTTTTCTGATATAAAAACATATAAAGTTTATTTAATTTGGAGTTAGGAATTAAAAGTTATGCATTTTATAAGTGTAGGGTGTTCTCTGAAATTTCCAGGGACCTGTTCGTGATGGAAACAGTAACTGGAGGGGTTCAGGTGCGAAAGACAGAAACCAGGGGGTCTCGGTGCAAAAACGCAGCGCCCCTGGGGTTTTCTCACCGAGCGCGTGGCTACCCAGAGGGGCTGGCGCGCGGGCCCGGGCGCCAGCGTGGCGCGGACGTGCGAGTGTGGCGCTGCGCTGGCTCCACGGTCGCTGACCGGTGGGGCCAGGCTGTCAGCGTGCGCTGCAAAAATGGGGCATTTTCCACTGCGCCCGGGGGATTCGAACTCGCGTGCGCGGGTGTTAGCGCACGGTGCTGTTAGCCAGTAGGGTTAGATTAGTGATCTTGTTAGATCTAGGGTAGGTTAGTTTTTAGTTAATTAAAAGGTTAGCTATTTCTGACGAAACTGAAGGTGTCATTTTTCTCTGACGAACTGACGAAGACACAGCGCGCGGCGGCCGGAAAAACGAGGTGGGTGCGTGCGTGAGGCGGGGTGCGTGCGGTGAAGGGTGCTCTTTCTGCTCCCGTGCTCGACAGAGAAGGGGGGTGCCTCGAGGCCTCGCGTTCTTGCTCGACACGGCTCGGGGCGCACGGTCCGCGACGAGCAACACTCCGGCGCCGGCCAGACTACGGCGAGCGGATGCGAGAATGCAGGGGGAAAGGAGGGGAAACGGTGGCGCAGCTCACCAGGAGGCGGATGGCGAACGGCAGGGAGTCGAGGTGGTCGGAGACGAGCAGCCGGTGCTCGGGAAGGCGCGGCGGAGCTCGGGGCCGCGCGGACGTCGTGGAAGAAGAAGAAGGAGTTGCTGCCTCCCGTCCGTCCTGCGCGCGTCGAGGTGAAGAGGAGGTCGGGGGGCTCTGCTGGCGCGAGGAGGAAGGAGATGGAGGCCGGAGTCACGCCGGCGACGAGCGGAGCCCCTCGGTTTCCATGGCGACGGTGGAAGATAGGGAGCGAGCGGCGGCGGGGGGAGGAGGAAGAAAGGTCTAGGGTTAGGGTTTCGCTCCGGCTGTGCGGTTTAAAGAGAAGGGGAGAGAGAGGAGGTGGCCGTGGGGGCGGCATGGCAGCCTCTGCCATTGCCGTGCTCCTCCACGCTGGAAAGTGGTACGGAGGAGAGGGAAGGAGAGAGTTGGGTCGGGCTGGGGTTTGCTGGGCCAGGGAGTGGCCCAGTTCGGCCTGGAGCTCCCCCCCCACATTTTTTTTCTGGTTTTTGTTTTTCCTTTTTTAAAACTTTCCTGTTTTTGTATTTTTCAAAACAAAACAGAAAGGAACCTCATAAAAACTTTTGAGCAATTTTTGCTAGTTTCAAATTAGACATATTAATATCTAGTTTGGTTAATTATAAATAATTTGAAACTTCAAAGGAATTTATTTGAAAGCATTTGAATTCAAAATAAGAATTTAAATTTGGAAAACATTTGGGAGCCATATTTAAGTAAAAGCAACCAATTATGGAATGATGACATGATTCAACAATTTTTATTGCACACCAAAAGGAAAGTTACAGTAGGGCTGTTACAGAGTTGGACTAGGAGTGGGACAAGCCCAAGGGGGGTTCGGCCGAACCCCCCCTCCCCTCTCCTCCTTTAGTCCCACATGGGGGAGCCAGGGAGTTTGCACACCCCCTTCCCCCTTTATATACCAAGGCATATTAATTGGATTAATTCATTGGAAAATACAATTAATTGTATTGCAGGCCGGCCGAGCTGTTTCTCCGCCCGTTTTGCCCCCTCTCTCCACCTAAGCTATACCGCCGGGCACCGTTGCCCTGCGGGATTCCAGATAAGATCTACCCCTGCGATTTCAGCTGGATCTGAATGACCGGGGGTTGTCGCTAAGCTCCGTATGTTTGTGAGTGCTCGGAGGTAACTCTTTTTGAGGAGCCTGGGCGACGTCGTCTCGCCCCTGCAGCCGCCGCGCCGCTTCCCCCTCTGCCGCCGGCGCACCACCCCTGGTGCCAGCGCCCGCCTTCTTCCGCCTGACGCTCGTTGACGCAGATCATCGTCGACACCCCGGCGTCATCGACTTCATCATCGTGGCAAGTTCTCCGCGACCTCGAGGTCGGCTGCGTACGACTTCATCGTCAACGCTTGTGCGGGAGCGTAATCCCCGCTATCGGTCTACATGGAGGTAATGTAATCGTTCCGCCACCGTTATCACATGTACTAGATAGATAGATCCTGGCTAGTTAGGGTTTTGTTCGCTAGAAAAGTTATTGTTTTCTGCACCGTAACTCCTTCAGACGTGAGCTCATCACGACCGGATGTGGAAGGAGGACAATCATCCTTAGAAACGTTGGACACCTCATATATATCTTGAAGTTTTGTCCATATTTCATGAGTGCTCCGAAAAGGCATGATTGACGCAAGAACTACAACGCTCAAAGCACATATAAGACCATTAGATGCTAGAGTATCGAGATAAGAGTTTTTCTCATCCTCTAAAGATAATTCTTGTGAATCCTTTGGAGGAGAAAAACCCATATCTACAATACTCTCTAAATTTGAACCCATGTCTCTAAAAAGATTAAGCATGCGAATTTTCCAAACATCATAATTTGTGCCATCGAATCTATAAGTGGGATTGTGCACTAGATCTCTAAACGACATCTTTATCTCTAGGCGGTTAGTCCTAATAATGAGATAACTTGGCTATGATACCAATTGAACGGATAGACATCGTCTACAGGGGGGGTGAATAGGCGATTTAAAACTTTTTCCGAGGAGCCGGAATATCCTGTCCAAGAATGACCCGGAAATTCCGGTATGCTTGATATAGGCGGAATAAAACTAGAGGTTTACTTTAACAAGCATACAACCTAGATATAAATACTAGGCTCACATATTTGCACCAACAACTTATGCTAAGAAATACAAGTAACAAGGTGATAGCAAGATATATGACTTCAAGCACGAAGGCTATCACAATGTAAAGTGCATAAGTAAAGAGTTCGGGTATAGAAATAACCGAGGCACGCGGAGACGAGCATGTATTCCCGAGTTCCATCCAAAGGGTGTACGTCTCGTTTGGAGAGGTGTGCGCAACCACAACAGGTTAACCGCAACGCCACAAAGGCTCACCTTCTTCTCCTGATGAACTCAACCACAAAAGGTTGCGAGTTCACCTTCCACTATTGATCTCCTTTGGGGCGGAGATCGAATCCCGTACAACTCTTGAGGCACACACCCACAACTTAATTGGGGGCTCTCAAGTGACCACAAAAGGTCTTGACCATAAAAGGTCTTGGCCACAAAAGGCGTCTAGGGTCCAAATACCCAAGAGTAACAAGCTCACAAGTATCACCACCACGAATCCTCGTGGAGGGCTCAAACCGATGCAAATGCAATGGCAAGAGCACACGAAGTGCTCAAATCCTTCACTCTCAAATTCCAACACAACAACAAATGTTAATGGGGGAATAAGAGAAGAAGAACAAAGGAAACCACAAAGGAGTCAAATCCTTCACTCCCAAATCCCAACAAAAGCAACTAATGTTTATGGGGGGAGAAAAGAGGAAGAACAAAGAAGAAGAACCACAAAGGAACTTCAAGAACTAGATCCAATAGGTTCTCCTCACTTAGATGAGAGAATGATTGGTAGGATTGTAGATCTAGATCTCCTCTCAACTTTCGCTAAAGAATATGGAAGAATCAATGGAGGGATTTAGAGGAATCAAGCTTTCCAAGGTCAACAATGGAGTAAGAGAGAGAGGAAATTCGTGCTACCTTAGTTTGGGCAAGGGAAGAAAAAGGGGAGGGGTATTTATACCCCCCAGAAAATAGAACCGTTGCACCCAGAATTTAGACCGGAAATTCTGCCCAAAAGTGAAATTTCCGAGCTGATTTTCCGGTTCCGATCAGTGCCTCTTTTTCGAGAAAAACTGCGAGAATCGGATATTCCGGTTCAGTCCAGAATCGGATATTCCGAGTGACTGTAAACTGACAGAAACAGCAAAACTAAAACTGCAATATCTTTTCTACCCGGACTCCATTTTCGATGATTTTTGGCTTGTTGGAATCGTTACAACGAGCTCTACTTGAATATGCATAGAAACATCATAGTCCATCATGTTAGGATAAAACCAAATGGGGAAAGGTTTAACTTTACTAAAACATGTAAACCGGTAAAACCTCCAATATCAAATACGAAATCCGTTTTTGATGAACTAGAGATTAGTATGGAGATAAACCAAGCTCTAAATCCTCACATGGATGAAAGCCAAAAAGTTTTCTAAAGTAAGACCGTTTCCAATGAACAAGAGCTTGACATGGAGATGAACCAAGCTCTAGTTCCTCACCACCATAAAAGCCAAATAAGAACTAAGAAATATGATATGCCAAGTATGCAAAGGTTTGAGCTCTCCACAATGACGCGATCAAGTTACTAACTTGAGAGCCCCTCTTGATAGTACGCCTATCTATCATATAGCCCTATCAAGATCATACCTTTTCCTTGAGCATTCCACTTGAGTTAGATGGTGAATATCTTGATCTTTTCAAGTGGTTCATCTTTCTTGATTGTGCGTCCAAGCACATGCTTGATGATAACTTTTACAAATACTCCCCCATGCTCACAATGGGAGAGTCTCGCTAAGCTCCGTCTTCATGTATCCATAGCAAGCTCCAAGCATAAGATCTCTTCAAGAATCTTCTCTTGGTCTTGCACATCTCACCTTGATGACGATCACAACATGACGTCATCCTCCATGAGCTATATGAAATATTCATTTGATGCAAGCCCATGGGAAGATACCTAACATCATATAAAGATACCACACACATATATCATGGGTTAGTTCACAAAGCTATGCGGACAAGTGTTTACCATCCCAAGAGATACATGATCGCTCTTGGTACATCTTGTAGCTTTGTGTGTTGATCAACATCTTGATCAATCTTGTATCTTCCAACATTTCTTCACTAATATGATGTCTTGAATCCTTTAAGACATACTTGCAATAAGCTTCACTCAACACATAAGCTTCAAGAGTCCAACACATGAACTCCACAATTCCATGGACAAGATCTATAAGGATATCTCAATGCAAACATTAGTCCATAGAGATTGTCATTCAATTACCAAAACCACACATGAGGGAAAATGCTCTTTCATCGGGTTGGTGTGGCAAACGGATCATGACTGTTTGAGTCGGAATTGGATGGGTGTAGGAGTACTGTGGCGTGGGCATTGGTTGGGAAACAAATTGGTGGAGTGGAAATTGATATTGTGGCATGGGTTGGTACTGAGGTGTGAGGTGTATAGTCGTATGGTTGTTGAGGATGCTGGTAATGGGATATTGGCTAAGGTGGGAATGCAAATTGTTGTTGATGTTGCATATTGTAGGATTAGTTGGGTTGGTCATGTGCGGGTGCGATTGAGGAGTAGGGTCTGAGTGGGTGTGGTTAACTGAAGAAGTAGTGAAATGATTGGTGAAGTCTTGGGTGGAAAAGGCATCGAATTTGGAACGGGTGTCTGATCATAAGGATTGCCAGGCATAGTTGTGGGTGTGCTGACCTTGAAGATCAGGCTGAGATGAGAATGTACATGTGGTGGCATAGCGAAATCTTCCACGTGACCTCTGAATACTTTATATATCCGCGTTGCTGCGTTTATCCATCTTGTCGCTGGGGCGACTGCGGGTCGAATAGCAGTTACAACGCCAAACTCATACGTGCCACCATCTGAGTAAGGTGAGATATATTACCATGTAGATCATTGATGGATTGTTATTGCTGGTTGTCGCTGCTCCAGCCTTTTGGTGATGTTGAGCACATTGCAAGACAGGCGGCTCCCTATCTCTTCCTCAACGCGCGTCTGGCCTGAGCTGCCTCCAGCAACTCTGCCTCCTCCGCCTCCTTGTCCAACGCCTCTTTTTAGATAAAGGGAATTTATTGATATCAAGAAAGTACCAAATGCACCCAGCCTCTGCAACAACGTATTGCCCTAACAGCTTTACGGATGCACACAGCCAAAAATAAAGAAAGAAGAATTACAAAAATCCAAGTCCTGCTATAGCAATCTATTCCTTGATGAAGCAGGACTAACACCACCTAGACAACACCAGAAGTCCAGAAGTACTCACTCACAAAACAACGCCTTGAGCAAGGTCATTGCCAGGCACAACCAATTAAGTCCAGACCTTGGATTTTCACCCTGCAAGGCAAGACTTTGAACTTCTCCTGTGATATCGCCCCCACTTGCAAGCCACTGCTCCAAGTCACAGATCACCAAGCCAGTTCCCCTTGCCATCAAGACACGAACCACCATCGCTAGACCTTAGATCTTGGTTTCCATGTCATTCTCCGCCAGCACCACGGAACGAGAACATGCTCCATGATATCAACCGCCAGCACAGCTTCGAAGCGCTCCCTCTGAAACCGAACGGCCAGAGAAAACATGGGAGCGCACGACCGAATCCCACCCGATCCAGCAATCTCCAGGCATGATTCGCCCAATGGAGTGCCGGCGGAGCCTTACGGAACACGACTCATCCGCCGGATCGATAAGGACAGACACTCGCAAATCATCATCTTGGCGCAAGAAAAAACCTTACGACGCCGCCATTATTCGTAAGATCAGCAGATCCCCACACCGCTGGTCAACTCCATTGCAGGATGGTAGAAGAGGAAAAGGAGGAGCCAGAGCAGGCACACACGAGCGAATCACCCCTCCTCCTCAACGCCTCCCATCGGAGTAAATCTGGCGCCGGCCAGGACAGCCGCGCCTCCCTACGCCCCCGAGCAGACCTCCCCACCTCTTCCCGTGAGCAGATCTCAGGAGCGCCTCTCCTGCCCCAAAGGTGGGCGCCGCCACCGCCGCCAGAGAGGGCAGCAGCGGCTGCCAGGAGGATGGCAGACGGTGGTGTTTGGCGGCGGTGCCGGCGGCGGGATCCCCCGGAGTCGCTCGGGAGAGGAGCGACTCGGGAGGAGCGATCCGTTTTTCTCGGGGAGGAGCCTGTCCAGCGCCTCTTAGGAGCAAGTTCTCACCATATGCATGGTAAAGGTAGGCTAAATCTAGGAAAATAGGTGCAAGAAATGGTAAAGGTAGCTAAATGCAAATATAGACATAAGGAAATTAGGGTTTTGATAATGGTCGAGCCACCCAGTCTCCCACTCTCCGGCCTTATAACCACGACCACAAGCCACATTAGTTCAGAAGTTATTACAGTAATCAGCACCCTTTTTTTTTGAAATTTAACCACCAATATATTAGGTCAGCAAGCCGCCTCGTTAAAACCCCGACAGTCCCTTTCGGTACCCTGGTTAGGGAAAGTGTGCGTCTGAAACTTGCCGCCTTTAAGCGTTAATCACCGTTGCATCATCCGCTAGGGTGCTTACAAGAAAATCAGGGGGTTCCTCATGCCAAAGAACTGACATAGGCCCCTCTGCATGACTCGCTAAAATATGAGCAGCCCTATTCGCCTCTCTAGGAGAGTGAGCAAAAACAACAGCTACAAAGTTACGACAAAGTAAAGTACAATCCTCATAGATAGCTGTTGCTGCACCGAGAGAATTTCCGCCATTGTTCATCACGTCAATTACTTCCACACTGTCTTAACTAGGGAAAATGAGGGAAAGTTGTCCAGAGGGGTAACTTTCCATCTGAAGCCTTCATTACGAGTTGGACGGTGACAGTGCTTCGCTGAAACAGATGAGGAAACAACCGGTCCTGACACGGAGCTCCTGCTCCAGCCGTGCCGCCGCGGAGAGAGCCTCGCAGGCCTTGCTGCAGATCGTCGAGCTCTAGGGCGTCGCCAAGCTCCTCGTTAGGCATCTTGCCAAGCTCCTTGTCCAGTAGAACCTGAAGAAGAAGAATCCGATGAACAAGAACCTAAATCATATTAACCTAAAGAATCGAATTTACATGTTTGCAATAATCGTACAGCATTATTTTGGATACATTGCAACTTCCAAAGATAGCATTAAAACCTGAAGTTTCAACTAAAACCTGAAGATTCTAACATTTGTTGCTTCATCCGGGTTATCTGCAAATATGGAACATAAATCAAAGTGTACAAGTAACTATGTCGGTGTAGTTAGTTTGGGTTCCTGCAAATCTGGAACACAGAGCAGTGTCCAGTGTGGTCTCATTGGCAGGTCATGCAAAACAAAAGAAATGCTTAATGAGGCCATGAACATAGCCAAGAACCAAAAATTAGGATAGCGTCTAAAAAGGTAGAAGAGCCATGCATTTTGCCCAGACGCACACAGAGAACTGAATAGGATCCCTTCACAACTGAAATCAGCTAATCCATTAGTAGATGAACCCACAATATACTGTACCATACAAGCTCCATATATAAACTTTGTAATGTAGATTAAAGTAATTACACAAATCCAGTGAGACAAAAAAAATCATACGAAAAATTAGAGCAAGCATTTAAAGATAAGCTCCAGATCTATAGGTTGTGCATGACAAGGCCTGAGAGATTGCACTGAATGATTTGTTCCTACCACTGGTACACATGATCTGTGTAAAAGTACACCTATAATCTGTGTGAAATAGATACTCCTAGATATACTCCATACTCATGATCTAAAGTACCAACATATACTCCATATTCTATACTTATCTTTACAATGGCAGAAGACCATTTTCTAATGGAGAGAGTGTACACCATCAGTAGGGAAGAGAGAAACCAAGCTCATTAAAGAAGAGGACCAAGTGTAGAATTTCTAAAGGAGAGAGTGTGCAACCTCAACAGCCAGAATTGTTATGTGGCTATCAAAATCCACCAGTGGAGAATTTCAGTACATGCCAACCGAAATGACCACCAAACTCGAAAAGATAAGAACCAACAGCATACACTTTCCTTCAATGACATAGGGGCACTCTGTGTCTTGGATGGAAAAGCAAACAATCTAGCATCAGTTCATCATCGATGGACAATTTGGGAAAGAACTAATAGACTGTAAACTATACCAGCAGCCAAGAAATTTCAGCAAGCTGCATGTTTACTACCAAGGAAACTCTTCAAGCTCATCAAAGAAGAGGACTAAATTTCTATCATTGGCTTGTAAGAAGAAAACAAAAACGAATTGCATCATTAATCTGGAAAGTAACAAGGACTGAGGCACACAATGGCAGCACCACTGCAACCAGTCCCAGAATCAAATTTGGTGCACGGTTTGCACAACTGAACAAACATACTCTAGAATTCTTGATACAATCATATGAGTAGATGGTTTACATTTCCATATAATCGGTAGATCTAGTTAAGATTCCTCTTATTATGTGTTTTCAAGAGATGAAGAGAAAGTGATACATGCATACAACAATAAAAAAATATTAGATAACCCTTGATCTCCGAAGCACCAAGAGGTTCACAATGGTACCACCAATACAATCTTTCCTAAACCTATGCTCCCGTGAAACGGAGCGCTCTGGTTCACAGTTAGGTTTAGTTCGTTGGATCAAAAGTCAATCCATCTCAGCCATACATTCAAGCGGCTTACTCATAGTCGGTTCTGACTGCCAGCGACCACGCTTGCAAGATCCTGGCGGTGGCGCCAGCGACCACACCCGCAAGATTCCACTGCCTTCTTCTTCTCCGCCGAATCCCACACCCATTACATCAGCTTTGTCTTCCATGTCTCCTCCCGTCACATTCCCCTTGTGCTCTGTCCCATTTATCCCCGCCAGGTGTGGAATCTGTCGCCCCTCACCGACGCGCTCGACTGCGTCCTCTCTCTTTTCTCTCCCTTCTTTTCCAGGCTCAGCCGCCGCCGCCTGAAGTCTCACGAGCAGCCGCCCCGATTCGGTCCGCCAGCGGTCGGAATCGCGCCGCCACCACCACCCGGAATCGATCCACCTCCGTCTGGATTTGCTCCTCCCCAACATCTGGGCTCGCCTCTACAGCCGCCCGTCGCCAGCAGCATGGTAATGCTTCCGCCCTGCTTTTTCTGGTCCATTTTGGCGTGTGCTCCGCCTGTATTTGCTTGTTGTTTTGCTGCTGCCTGCTAAGTAGTGATGCTTTGAATCGAATGTTGGGCCATGGCAGGGAGTGAGATTTTGGCATGGCAGCAGGCAGTCACTCTTCGGTTGGTGGTACAAGTGCAAGCAATTCCATAGACGTTGATGGTCCACAGTCTGAGGCTGATGTGGTCAATGCAAAGTATCCTCTATGGGCTCATGCTACAAAAATATCAGCAGATGCAACAAACCGGAATGTGAGATGAATTTGGGACGAATAAGAGTCATTACCTGCAACCGACAACATTGCCATATCTGCCCCCTTGACCCTACAAGGTACCAGCCCCTTTCGCTCTCCTAACTAACATATGCATCTTAGTTCGTAACGCACAGTGTAGTTATTCATGCAGCCATCATCCGAGGTAATTTGTTGTTGTAAGATGCTAGCATTTGACCAGATGTATGAACGCTTGAAAGCTATGAAAGCTACTGCTTGTTCACTTCTCTGTTTCTATGCTTGGTTTTTATTGTTGATTTTTTTGGTTGACTGGAAGTTGAAAACGAGACTGGAGTGTTAGATCGTCTAACTTAAGCTCAATGTACACGGTTTTACTTTGTGTAGTCTTAACTTTATTCGTAGATATGAGATGACTTGGATTTAACCCGCTATTGGCAGTATGACGGTATATATAATTTTCATGGCGTTTATACAGTTCTTGACTGCACTGCACCAGGCTGAACTTCAGTTTGAAGTTACAAAGAAAGGTGTACACTCACATACGAGCTTTTGTATGGTATGATTTTTTGGTGCATGTGTTTCGTCTCTTAGTTACAGTCATAATGATAACAGACCAAAGTTTGTGCTATGCAAAGTAGTAGCATTATGGAAGTTTGCATGATTGGCAGGAAGGTATATCAAATTTCTTTCAAGTGTATTACATGATATTATTCCTTGCGGTTTTGACTCACTGATTTTTGTATTGTTGAATGTCCTCTACTATTTCTTGGTGTTTAGTTCATTGCACGCCATCTGTGAGAACCTCCAAGTAAGGTTAACAATTTAAGGTGTTTTTTTTCGGAGTTGACCTCGGATACATTTTACAAGTAAGAATAGAAGCCGTTGAATTGAGTTCTTAGTACATTATGAACTCATAGTTACAGTGAATTCCATATCTGAAATATTTTACCCTTAAACAAGTGATGTATCATTGATGTACTACAGTTATTTTCAAGATGACGAATTTGATAACATTCTTTTGAAAATCTGAAGCTTATTGCAGAAAACCAAATAAAATTTGGGATGTAATATTTTATTCTTCTTAATCGTGTTTATATCAGTTTGGCAGCCAAAGTAACATGATTTTTTGGGGCTGCAAATGTACAGATCATCTCTAGGATGGCTTTGCATCTTCCTACGGATCAGTATGCCATCATGCATAGTAGTATCAAGGCTCTGTATCATTCTTGCTAATCAAAGGTTACGAAAGATAAGGCTTTCAATTCCATGCAATTCAAATGTGCTTACTTTTCCCGAGAACTTCTGCTATCTCGTAAGGACTCAGAAACCTCACTTGGTAGGGTGATAGAGAATGAATTAGACTGATCACTTGGTAGTGAGAAAGAGAATGGATTAGACAGAGTGAGGAATGTATACAACTACTGCTCAAAAGGCAATAAGAAGCACGCACTCCTACTAGACATGGAAGGAGTAAACCTCAAATATGCTTTCTTCCCTTAGGTATGTTTCTAGATTCTAGTCCGAAGTCGATCGTTGATAGATTTCTTTATTTTGCTTGCTCTTCGTTACTTTCCCTTCTTATATTTTGAAATCGATGTAAAGACAAGAAGAAAGACAGAGGATTCTTGGTAGTTTATTGGCTCTAATTACAGTGGTACGTAAGTGATGTGTTTTGTTTCATGCTCCTTGGTTATTTTTCATCAATATGATTTATTGCCCATCGAGAACTAACTTATGCTCCCGTGAAACGCAGCGCTCTGGTTCACAGTTAGGTTTAGTTCGTTGGATCAAAAGTCAATCCATCTCAGCCATACGTTCAAGCGGTTTACTCATAGTCGGTTCTGACTGCCAGCGACCATGCTTGCAAGATCATGGCGGTGGCGCCAGCGTCCACACCCGCAAGATTCCACTGCCTTCTTCTTCTCCGCCGAACCCCACACCCATTACATCAGCTTTGTCTTCCATGTCTCCTCCCGTCCCATTCCCCTTGTGCTTTGTCCCATTTATCCCCGCGGTGGAGGCAGTTCCCTCCCGCGTGCTCCTGCTTCGTAAACCCTTGCCGAAATCTCTTCCTTTCCTCTTTACCGGTCTCGCAACGTGTGTCACGGTGAGACGTGGGTGGCTACATGACCGTGGTGGCGTATCTGGGAGTGGTGTTGGAGGGGATGGGAGAAATCCTTGTCGTTTGACACCGGCACGGTGACGTTTGTGGGTATCATCAACCTTCTTGAAGGGTGTCGGGTGTATCTCCTCCCCACCTCTCATATAGTACCAGGGGAAACCCTAGGACCTCTCCGGGCAGCAGCGTCGTCATAGTCGCTTTCCTTCTTGGAGGTGTTGCTTGGTACGTGACGCTTCGGAGAGCTGGGAGCGTGGTGGGATCTTCGGAGGGCGCAGCGGTCGCGGGTCATCCTTCGTCGAGCTATTGGCTTTGTTTTATCTTTTTTTTTTCTCTGTCGTTTCCTTTTGGGTGTTGTGCTGTCTGGCCCAGCAGCGGTCTCAAACGGTGGTTGCTTTATTTATAAAGCGGGGCGAAAGCCTATTTCGAGAGGTGTGGAATCTGTCGCCCCTCACCGACGCGCTCGACTGCGTCCTCTCTCTTTTCTCTCCCTTCCTTTCCAGGCTCAGCCGCCGCAGTCTCACGAGCAGCCGCCCCGATTCGGTCCGCCAGCGGTCGGAATCGCGCGCCGCCACCACCACCCGGAATCGATCCACCTCCGTCTGGATTTGCTCCTCCCCAACATCTGGGCTCGCCTCTACAGCCGCCCGTCGCCAGCAGCATGGTAATGCTTCCGCCCTGCTTCCTCTGGTCCATTTTGGCGTGTGCTCCGCCTGTATTTGCCTGTTGTTTTGCTGCTGCCTGCTAAGTAGTGATGCTTTGAATCGAATGTTGGGCCATGGCAGGGAGTGAGATTTTGGCATGGCATCAGGCAGTCACTCTTCGGTTGGTGGTACAAGTGCAAGCAATTCCATAGACGTTGATGGTCCACAGTCTGAGGCTGATGTGGTCAATGCAAAGTATCCTCTATGGGCTCATGCTACAAAAATATCAGCAGATGCAACAAACCGGAATGTGAGATGAATTTGGGACGAATAAGAGTCATTACCTGCAACCGACAACATTGCCATATCTGCCCCCTTGACCCTACAAGGTACCAGCCCCCTTCGCTCTCCTAACTAACATATGCATCTTAGTTCGTAACGTCACAGTGTAGTTATTCATGTAGCCATCATCCGAAGTAATTTGTTGTTGTAAGATGCTAGCATTTGACCAGATGTGTGAACGCTTGAAAGCTATGAAAGCTACTGCTTGTTCACTTCTCTGTTTCTATGCTTGGTTTTTATTGTTGATTTTTTTGGTTGACTGGAAGTTGAAAACGAGACTGGAGTGTTAGATCGTCTAACTTAAGCTCAATGTACACGGTTTTATTTTGTGTAGTCTTAACTTTATTCTTAGATATGAGATGACTTGGATTTAACCCGCTATTGGCAGTATGACGGTATACATAATTTTTACTAGACAATATGGCGCGGCGATACGCCGCACCCGTGTAGTTTTAGTGTCCTTCTCAACAGCTGCAGGCTCGACACACAACAGCTGCCTATATTCTTCATCACCAAAATCATGAATATTTTTTGACCTCTTGTCCTATGGATTCCATATAAAATGATAACATAAGCATTAATGTATCGCTTCATGTAAATCTGCACATATCCTAATTGGGCATTGATGGAAAGCACCAGGTTTTTTTCCTCATACGGAACTATTGGCCATGCCTGTCATATACTTCTCACATTCTAAATCACCATAATAGATAGACACATTTCATTCCTTGTGAAAATCACTACGATATGAGTAGCATTAGCTAGTAAAGTGTTTTGCTGCTTTTGCATCAACAGGGAATGTGTCCTACAAAAATATGATTGGGCACCCTCCAGCGATACAACCTTTTTCACACAAAAAGAGCACATCTATCTTAGAACCTTTTAAATCTGATGGAAACCTCAGCTTATCTAAGATCAACGCTTGTAGAGAACTCCGACCAATGTTGTGGTAGATGGCTACACGAACTTGGCATCCGTGAAGGCACATCCTTTGGCCGTTGAAGCCAAATGGGATAATTGGTAATAAAAACATGATATCACGTCGAGTCTGAAACAAAAAAAGGTTCACAAATGATCATGAAGATAACAAATCAGTAGTACAAAAAGCCATGCACACTACTATCTGTTTCACGAACAACCACTGCCCAGTTCTGCCTCAAATAGATTCTCAGTATCCATGCATTTACTACCTCCGATCTGTTTTAAGTGTCGCCACGAATCAACACGGTAGTATAAAAAGCGTACACTGCTCGCGACATTTATTCTGGGTCAGAGGAGTATAAATAACGGCATGTACACAAGATTATATGCAACAACCTGGCCATGTACGTACAGATACACTTCTTCATGTATATGCATATATGTATATGTACGTACATGTACAAAGAGAGGTTCATGAATGATTGGAGAGGTTGAGAGCAGAGTTGAGAGACCACCTTCACAGACGTTGTAGAGCTTGGCCAGAGATATTTGAAGCTGCCGTGGATAGAGGACGTGAGGGGAGCTGGCGGCCTGAACACATAAAATTTCACATCTGGACCTGAGGAAAAAGGGTCATGTAAGAAACCTTACAAATTTTCATTAACATCAGATTATTAGGCACTGATAAATGACACTCATTTGACGCAGGCTCCACGTGACGGTACTAAATTCAGCATGAAACTTCTATTTCAAGAACCTGATTAAAGCAAATGTACAGGTATATGTTATGCAACAATATCAAATTCACCGAGGCACTTCCTATCAACAGTTGTCACTGAAGCCAATAAGACACAAATGAATATCTAATAAATGTCTTTGTTCAAGTGCAGCACGATGATTTTTTTTTTGGAAGTACATCATGATGATCTTATAATTCTTCCAAACGATTTAAGTTCGCCAACGATGAAAAAAGGCATGTAAAAAACAAATCCGAGAGACAAAAGAGGCTGACCTTGTCTACATCAAATCTAATCAATCAACATCAACCTTTGCATGTGAGGAGAAAACTCAGAATAACATACAATAGGATGGTAGTACTAAGCAGAGTTTGATTAATTGTCCACCGTTAAAAGAATTAACAATGCAAGAATGGAACATTCTAGCACTACCTAGACATTTCAGTACACTACCATAACTGGAATCTAAGGCCAATGAAGTCCAATACCTGAAAAGAAGTTAAGCTGATACATATATCTGAACAAAGTAAATAGATCAATATTTAGTGCCAATCGTGCTGCGTTGGCCACATTTCAAGTAAGAACAAAGACAATGCCTGAAGTTTATTGTCACCAATAATGGGATAAAAACCACCATGTAGGCCTCAACTAACATGAGCTAGAGGCTTTCCCGTCTGTTTTCTCGCACTGGAACTCTAAAATATCTCATCCGCTGAACAAAATCACATAAAGTTTCGTTTAAAGTACATATCCAAATGGGTACATAAAACTTCATAAGGGTAAACTGAGAATTATTTCATTCTCTAGTGGCACAGGAATCAATAAAAAAGAAAGTAATATAAGTGGCAGGAGAAAAAGTGAGGAGGAGTTGAACCATACAAATCTTTGTCATGTCTAAACACCTAAAACTCCGGGAAGAATCCTTGCAAGGCTCACCTTAAGACAGATGCATAAATTTCCAAGCTCTTTAGCATGATATTTTAAGTCACACGTACCTACCAGGTCCAATGGTAAATGAAAGAGAAACAGGAGATTAGTTCACATCAATAGCATAGTAAAAAACTACAGTAATTATGAAACATCATACAGTAAAAATAAGAATTCATAAGACGTAGTTGTTTGCTCCCATTCTTGTAAAAATGGTTGCATGCAAAACTATCCATGCACAGGGGAAACTAATGCCAATAAATTAAGTAGCAATGAAGAAATATAGAGGAAATCCAGAGAATTAAGCAGGAGACTTAACTTTCCTAAAAAAGCATAGTACATATTCTTTAGGATCAAAGAAATTATGCCCGCAAGAGATTTGATCCGTGCAGAAAACCAATGTAAATTAAAACACATTATAAAAGATGGATGGTCGGAGATAAACCTCAATCAGGCAAATGAAAAGGGCACTATCTAACTTGAACTCCATACTCCATTTTAGTACACACATACGTGGACAGTGGACAAACATATTGTTTAGATCATTCTTCTCAAGCGCTATATCTTCAATGATCTGAAAATAAGATGACATGTTTTTTTGAATGACCTGAAAATAAGATGACATGATTTTTTAACACACATTGTTTAGGACTACATTATATAGAAAAGCACACATGTACTTTACAGTTTGTAAGTACCACAAATCTACTTTTGCAAGAAGAAATTAAGAACCAATAAATGATACTTGACTTAATCGTACTAATTTAATTACATAAGAAAATTGAAATTTTCTTGCGGATTGCTGACAGCAGACAAAATAAGTCAGCCCCATATCAGATCTGGTGCATACGCTGTATTTAGCAAACTCCAAGAGAAATTTGATCCGTATGACCGGGAATTGACAGAAAATTATTATTTTATTTTACCTTTGGGATGCTTACCGGAATCAGCATGCTTTAAATATCATGGCCTCCTCAAAAGATACAACTGCTTGGAGTCCTCGGGGCATAAGAGGCCGGCCCTGATGAACATGGAACAGGATCGTATATGGCCATGCGTTTTCATTCTGCTTACCAAATAGCGATCAATCAATCTGTCTGCTAGCAAGAGTATGTAAAAATTTGCAATCAATCAGCTGTATGAGGAGGAGATCGGGAGGTCTGTCCGCTTACCAAATAAGTGTATGTCCGATCAATCAAGGCGGAATGAAAATCGAAGAAAGGCGGGATGAGGACAAGATCGGGAGCGGACCTCGAGAGCGGAGGTGAGGGCGAGGACGTTGTGCGCGTTCTGGTGGGATGTGTGGCCGCGGCGGTGGACGCAGGGGCGGAGGGCGCCGTTCTCCTTGGAGAGTGCCCGGCACGCCGTCGACGGCGTGGAGGTAGATCCTGCGACTGTGCACCTCTGCATGCCCTCGAATTCGATGGGAAGATGACCGTAGAAGCCGCGGCGCCGGAATCGCGAAGGAGAGAGGAAGGGGAGATGGATTCTGCGGGTTGTTTTACAAAAAAGCATGTGATGTTCCGGAAAATTACAGTGAGGTCCTTCCGTCCATTATTTCGTGGACTGCGGGTTTGGTGTGCAAATCTTTGAGGCATCTCTGCAAAAACGCCTCGGTGACCGGCGAAACCGGAGGGCACCGGGTGGCGACCGGGCCACGCGTCGCGTCGGGATTGGTGGAGAAGCCCGTGCTACAGTAACGCGCGTTTTGCACCCAGAAACTTGCGATCTGGTCCGTCCGTTGCTCCGATCGGACGGCCGAGGAAAAAAGGGTGACGTGGCCGCACGCCTGAGCGCGAATCCGTCCAACTTTCATATATAGAGTATGGCGTTTATACAGTTCTTGACTGCACTGCACCAGGCTGAACTTCAGTCTGAAGTTACAAAGAAAGGTGTACACTCACATACAAGTTTTTGTATGGTATGATTTTTTGGTGTATGTGTTTCGTCTCTTAGTAACAGTCATAATGATAATAGACCAAAGTTTGTGCTATGCAAAGTAGTAGCATTATGGAAGTTTGCATGATTGGCAGGAAGGTATATCAAATTTCTTTCAAGTGTATTACATGATATTATTCCTTCCGGTTTTGACTCACTGATTTTTATATTGTTGAATGTCCTCTACTATTTCTTGGTGTTTAGTTCATTGCACGCCATCTGTGAGAACCTCCAAGTAAGGTTAACAACTTAAGGTGTTTTTTTCCGGAGTTGACCTCGGATACATTATACAAGTAAGAATAGAGGCCGTTGAATTGAGTTCTTAGTACATTATGAACTCATAGTTACAGTGAATTCCATATCTGAAATATTTTACCCTGAAACAAGTGGTGCATCATTGATGTACTACAGTTATTTTCAAGATGACGAATTTGATAACATTCTTTTGAAAATCTGAAGCTTATTCCAGAAAACCAAATAAAATTTGGGGTGTAACATTTTATTCTTCTTAATCGTGTTTATATCAGTTTGACAGCCAAAGTAACACGATTTTTTGGGGCTGCAAATGTACAGATCATCACTAGGATGGCTTTGCATCTTCCTATGGATCAGTATGCCATCATGTCAAATAACAAACATTATATTGCACCATGTACACCAATTTATCTTTTGAAGAAAAACCAGGGTTTGGTGCGGCGCCTTACATTTTGTCTCTTCAGTTTGGATAGCATTTTACATTTATGTTCATCCATCTTAAAAGATAAATGGTCATGCAAATATGTCCTATGCAATCCAAGCAGACATGTGGGCCTATGTTATGTTTCATATACATCAGGATGTGATTTTTTCTGTCCATTTGCATGTACAAACTGATGGCACCAGTTTGGGAAATGGTGTCATTAAAATATACCATCCATAAGCTTTAAACAGTATAGCTCTAGCATTCATTGCCATAGTCAAAAGCACATGGCCAAAGTATCAGTTATCATTCTCTGTCTACTTAAGATTTAATGTGAGGTATTTTGGTCGAAAAAGAACAAAAAGTTTGATTTAAGATGGCAATGTACTGATTTTGCATTTCTCAAAACAAGAAAAATGGTAGTGTAGCTAAAGTCAACACCATTCTCAAATGCATTTCCTTCACTTGACTTGATATGTTTTTGTTGTTCTGAAAATTTACCATTTGGTAGCATACTCACCCAGTTCAGACAAAATCCAGTCCTGAGACGATGACTCTATTTTTGATTAGGACTGTTGATCTCTAAATGCATGTTCCCTTTGATATCAGCCTAGCTACTATGAGACATGTGGTGACAGCGACAATGTTGGTGATTTCATTTCTTTTGGTTGTAGGTGCATAGCTTTGTCAAGTTGTGCTATGAATTCTTCATGGTTATGGTAAGTGTTGCAATTCTTATTGATCCTTTCTAGATTAAGCTATATAGAGGTAATCATGTTTCTCCTTTTTGAGTATTGCAATATGGTTATCATAATCATAGGTATATACAATCATATTAACCGTTGGATATCTGACAGACCAAGAGTGTACTTGGATGCCCTGGTAGTGTTGATATTAAATTCACCTTTGAATCAGATTGTATGCTTTACTCTTTAGCTGAATGTGCTACGGTTGTCTTAGGTCCTGCAAGCCAACAAATATATAGCTAGCAGACAACTCTTTTTGTCATACTTTCATTAATTTTAGCAAAATGGTAAGCTGTCATATTTTCTTTCTTTATCTTAAAACTAATTGCTAATGCGGCAACACCATTAGGCATGATATCATTAAAAATTGCAGATATTATATTCTCTATGACAAGTAGGAGAAGGTGATGCGATTTCATCTTTTGTAAGTGCTAAATTAATTATTGCACCATCTTTGTAATCAGATATTATCAGTTTCTGTAAAGAGCTATGGCATGTTACAATATCTCATATTTTCTTTATTTATATAAGCACTAATTACTCATGCCAAAACAACATAATTAATCATGGTATCATTAAAACTGAAAATTATTTGCGACATCTTGTGTCTCTGAAATATGTGATCAAAATGGCAAATAACAAAAAATCAAAGTAATACAGAACTCCACATCAACATTAACCAATATGTGGACATATCCTTCTTTGAAATTGAGAGCGTATTGGATGTAGTAGAGGTGTACAAGAAAACTAACTTTCAGCCAACAATTGTATGGAAATCAGCTTCTAACTTATTGCCTGTTTAGTTGATGATCCATTTGGCTATGCTCTTGAGGATTCTATGATTGTGAGACCATATAGATCATTATCCGTAATAATAATTTTATCTTCCCCTCCTAATTCAGTCATTAATTGTCTAGTGACGAGGGTGTAACTCGACAAATCCCTGGGTTGTGCACCCCGGGTTGATTGAAGGGGAGAGAGGAGAGTGTTGGTGATCACGACGGCTGACAAGCAAGGTTTTACCCAGGTTCAGGCTCCTGGAGGATAACACCCTACTCCTGCTTGTCTGTTATTGATGGCGAGTTGCGATTACAACTGCGGCGAGATTGCGATCTCGCTAGGGTTTGTGGTGGTGGCTGTTGGCGTGTCCCCTAGGACGAACAACCCTCCTGGCTTTATAGGTAGCCAGGTCTCGGGTGGTCGGTGCCGATGGCGTTTACAGATATGGCAGGTTATGAGACCTAACCGACTTGGACTAGGTTACATGATACCCCTAGTGGGCCTTCTGTGGGCCTCCATGTGCTTGGCGCGGCCCAGGTAGCCTCATCGTGGGCTAGTCGAAAGATAGCCCCACGTCAGTAGCCCCCGAGTGCTTGGTCAAAGCGTAGAGTCAGGCAAAGGACTTCTTCCTCCTGAACGCGCCACTGGATTGCTTGATCTTGAGTTTGCACTCGTTTTCTTCACTCGAAGAGGACACTCCCAATGGGAGTAATATCTTCAGTCGAATTTCTGTGTCTTGTTCTTTCTGCGAAGCCTGCATCTATTCGGCATGTTGGCTTACTTGTAGATTTGATTCGGCTGCTTGAGCTAACTCAACTTTCTTTACCACCCGAATGAATGTTTCGGGTTCTCAGATCAGCACTCTGTCCTACTTTGTTGTTTCAGCTTTGAAGCTTACTACTCGAATCTTGCGTTCGAGTTATCGCGTTGTTTCACTTGCTTGGAGCCGTTGGCTTGATGACGTCACTGCTGACGTTTCCTTGCACGCCTCTGCGCCTGATGGGACGTGACGTAGTGGGGTCAACTGGCAGAGCTGACCACGGTCAGCAGTTGTCACGTCTCCGAGCTGGGCGCGAAATTTTCACGGCACGATGATGACGCCTCGATTCCCGTGCGTAGTGGACGGAGTGGGCGGCGACGGTTAGTCTCTCCGCGTGACACGTGGATGGCTGGATGCCATTGATTGGAGCAGTTCTTTTGCGGACGGCTGGGATTGAAACTTGCCCGGCATAAGTACTGCGCCGCAGCCCGAGGGCATCATCTTCTCCATTTGTCCGCGCCTCCTGTTCTATTGCTTTCTGCCATTCTTGCTTCCACGAGAGCTTTGTGCTTTTTGTCCTCCCACCTCCTATGATCTGCTGCGACCATGGGCAAGTCGAAGACCGCTGCTGGCACCTCCGCCGCCGCCGCCGGATTGATGAAGAAGCCGGAGGGCGACTGGCAGAGGTCGACCGTGAAGAGGATGGATCTTGACGCGCTGCGCCTGCAGGGCCTCCTGCCTCCTTCTGACCAGGCTCAGGTACGCGCCCCTAGCAAGGAGACGTCCCCTGCACCCCGCGAGGGGGAGCGCGTTTGTTTCGTGGAATTCCTTCCACGGGGCTTCGGGTTCCCTCTCCACGATTTTGTTTGTGGTCTCTTGTATGCCTATGGGGTGCAGATCCACGATTTGACCCCCAATGGCGTCTTGAGCATCGCGAGCTTCATCGTGCTTTGTGAGTGCTTCTTGGGGATCGCACCCCACTGGGCGCTATGGAAGTCGCTCTTCCTGGTTCGCAAGAACGTCGGGAAGAGCGGGTTGACATACCCGGTGGGCGGCTTCGGCATCCAGGTGCGCGGTGACACCGCGTACTTTCAGATGAAGAAGTCGGACTCCGTCCAGGGGTGGCGGAGGAGATGGTTCTACATCCAGTGGAACCAGGAGGGCCTGCCGCAGTTTGAGGGCGAGCGAGGGTTGCGGAAGACCCGCGCCTGGGCGCACCCGCTCGCCAAGGAGGAAAAGGAATCGACGAGGCCGCTGATGGGCCTGCTGCGCGACCTCATCAAGACCCTGGGGCGGGAGTCGGGTGGCGTCTTCCTGATGGCCACCTTCTTCCGTCTTCGTGTGCACCCACTTAGTGCTCGGCCCCACCCGATGTGGGCCGCTGAGGGCGTCAGCAATGAGCCACTCGACGACGAGGAGGTGGAGACCAAGGTTAGGGGCATCACCAACCTCCGAGCCGCGGACCTCTGCAACGTCAACTATCCAATCGCTGCGTGCGGAGCAGCGAACCCTGTCCCCGAGGTAAGTCCTTGACTTATTCTCTTTGTTGCTTCGTTTCCTTATTTCTTACTTCTTGATTCGACTTGCGTCTACTTGTTTCAGGGTCGGTCTCTGTTGGTCAGCCTTCCTTCTCTCCCTGAAGATGGACCCGCTGACGAGTCGCAGGTTGTGGAGGAGGAGGAGGACGACGACCTTCCATCTGCTACCTCGCCCAACGAAGAGGTGGAGGATGAGGACGACGAGGAGGAACCCGTACGGAAGAAGCAGAAGCGCCAGAGTGGAGGTGACTCTGCGACTGCCTCGTCGCCCGCGAGGGGTGCCGATGCTGATCTGGAGGAAGCCGTCTCGACGTCCTCGGGTGCGCATTCTCCGGGTGGTTGGAGTGAGCCGTTGGCCGCTCCTCCGGTCGGCTCCGCGCCACCACGCGCGTTTGCGCGGCTGGCGTCAGTCTCCTTGGGGAGTGATGACGACTTTGAGACCACCAGGTAAGTATCTTGGTGCCTTGTTGGTTTCGAGTTGCACTTTGTAGTTCAAATCTGAGTTGATCATTGTACTGTTTTGCTCCAGCCGTCGTTCTGGCGATGTCAGCTCCCCTCACCGTGAAGTGGAGCACACGTCTGCCCCTTCGACGGAGCTGGTGACTCGGGTGGCAGTCGAGGAGCGCGCGCAGCCTGCTGGCATCGCGTCGTCGAGTCGCGCTCCTCCGTCGTCTTCCGAAGATGTCGACCTCCTGGACCATGTAAGTCCTTTATGCTTGAACTTGTAATTCTGCAGTTTCATCGGGTGCGCGATCAGCACTCCCGATGGGAGTAGCTCCCGATGGGAGTAGCCCCCGAAGGTGTGGGTGACTAGTATAGTCGCCCGCAACTTTATTAATTTCTTGCTTGTGTTTCAGCCGTACTACCGGCAGCAGCTTGATGCAGCCGCGGCTTGCGTTCGCCTGGAGAAGGAGAGGGACCAGCTGCGTGCTTATCTGGACCAGGCTGATAGGCGGGTTGCTGAGCTGGAGTTGAAGCTTCAGGCTCAGACTGAGCTTGAGAAGGCTCTTCACGAGTCCCAGGAGCCGGAGCGGGTGCGGGTCGTCCAAGAGAAGACTCAAGTCGACCGCCTCCTCTCACTCGCCGGTGCTCTTGGAGGTAAGTTTCGGCTTGACGCCTACTGTTTCTTTTGCTTTTCCTTTGTCTGACATTAGATCTGTTGTTTAGATAACTGCGGTGGAGCTCCTCCGGAGGGCTCGTCGAGTGACACCGTTGACTTGGCGACTGTTGTCGGCTTCCTTGACCGCGGCTGCGCGTATGCGTCCGATGCGCTGAGGAAGTCGGCAGCTGCGCTGGAGCAGTCGACTGGTGCGCTTACGACGGTGCACCGGAGCATCTTCCCAAGTGATGTGCCTCCGGCTGCCGTTGACGCTCTTGCCGCTCCGTTTAAGGACGACGCGACCACCCTCGCGGACTTCACTCGGGCGCAGACGGTACGCGGCTCCGAGCTCACCTTCCAGCTTCTTCTAGGCCACCAAATTCAGGGCGATTTCGAGAAGGTCGTCAGCGGCTTCCCTCGGAGGCCTGATGGCCGGACCGCGTCCCTGGGCGGAGTGAAGGCGCAGGCTAAACAGCTAGCTGTGAAGCTTGTGGCTACCTTTGAGAGGGCGCTCGCCAAGGCGACTGAGGCGGCTGCTTCCCGTAAGACCCGCTCCCGGTCGGAGTCTGCTGCCCCGGAGTAGTAGTGGTGTAGGGATTTGGCAGTCGCCGTGGCCTGTACTTATAACTTTTGCTTGTAATGACTGATATTTTGTTTGGTCTTCTGACCTTGAACAATATTTTGTGCTGAAATTGAGTATCTCTTCAACTATATTTGTTTGTGCTGAGCAGTCGCACATCTGTATTGACTCTGCGAACTCATGGCAGACTAACGTGCGCGGCGGCACTTCTTCTGCTTCTGCGGCTGGGCCGAGCGGCGAGGGATCTTCGTCGGGTGCTCGCCGCCGTCGAGCGACGCCAGCTCCTCCGCGAAGCGCGAACGACCAGCGGATCATCACATACTTGAAGAATAAGGTGGCTGAGCTTGAGGCGAACCTGAAGAATACCGAGCTGTTGTTGCATCGGTCCCGGTCGCATCCTACCGTAGAGTTCTCCCAGCGTGAGGATTTTTTGCTCGGGGAGATCGATCTGATCAGTCAACAGCTTCAAGGTTAGTATCCTTTGCGGCTGGTTTCTTTGGTGACACTTGGTTCTGACTTCTAGCTTGTGTATGCAGATGTGAACCCTGATTGGCAGGCTGAACAGGATCGTGTTGAGGAGCGAGTTACCCGGGAGGCAGCTGGCGACTCATACGAAGCCCACCAATTCTGGGTGAACAAGTCGAGGGGGCGGGTCCTTGCGCGCATGCTTGATGGGACTTGGCGCGCGGCCTTTCTTCTGGAGAATTGCCGGAAGACCCTCTGGCACATCCACCGCGTGTACTTCCCGCACAATGGGCAGCCGCACGGGCTGACCGCCTTGTTGGAGAGGTTCCGCGAGGGTGATGCGCTGAAGGAGATCGTCCATGCCCATCTCGTTGCCGGGGCGAATGCGGCGCTGGCGTACGTCCGACTGCATCGGCCGTACCTACCCCTGGATACGTTGCTGGGTGGCCTTCCTGTTGATGACGACTACGCCGATACCTTGGCGGCTGCGCGCTAGATGATCGAGCAGGTGCAGAAGCTGAGTGAGCGCCTTGTGGGCCCACTCGACGCGCCAAAGGACGAACCTGTGGATTAGAGGTAGCTGTCGTCTGATGTACAGGGTTAGCTATATGTGGCGAATATGCCAATGTAAATGACATTATATGAAGTTAAAAGAGTTCTCGAGTAATGAGTGAAATTATTTGTATTACTGTGCGAGTATTTGCTTCGGCTTTGACTTGTGTGGCGCAGCCCTCGAGTACCTTGGGTGACAGCCTAAGTCTGCGTTGTGAACCTGTGTGGCGCATCCCCCGAGTGAATCGAGTGGCGTTCTAGGATTTTTCAAGTGAGACCTGTATATCGCGGCTTTCGATTGTATCGGGTGGCGATTTAGGGTTTAGGACTTGACCTGTATGGCGCAGCCCCCGAGCAGCTCGGGTGGCGGCCTATGATTTTTTCAGTGAAGCCTGTATGGCGCAGCCCCCGAGTAGTTCGAGTGACAGCCTAGGGATTTTCAAGTGTGACCTGTGAGGTGTAGCCTCCGAGTGCGTCGGGTGGCGGCCTAGGATTTTTGACTTGACCTGTGCGGCGCAACCCACGAGTAGGTCAGGTAGAGGCCTAGGATTTTTTGAGTTGTGCCTGTGCGGCGCAGCCCCCGAGTGGTTCGAGTGCCGGTCTAGGCTTTTTCAAGTGTGACCTGTGAGGTGCAGCCCCCGAGTGCGTCGGGTGGTGACCTAGGATTTCTGACTTGACCTGTGCGGCGCAACTCCCGAGTAGATCGAGTAGAGGCCTAGGATTTTGCGAGTTGTGCCTGTATGGCGCAACCTGTTGGGGATATATCAACTAGGGGTATAACCAACATGGATCAATCCGGCTAGTCCAGGGTGGCCCAAGGGTGGTAAGGCCGAAGCCTGTCGGGCGGCCCAGATAGCTGACGTACAAGGAAGTAGGCGGACGATCCAAGGAAGGCGGAAGGCCAAAGCCCATCAAGCCACCAAGCCCAAGACGGAAGGCGGCAAATAAGCCGGTTAGGTCTAGGACTCTGTTTACTTGCCGGACAAGTACTTTCCTTGTACCCTGGGGTCTGGCCGCCTATATAAGCTGGCCACCAGGGAGCCTTTAGGGCAGAGGCTTCAATACGCATCATACCCATTGTAACCTGTTCACGGCTATTGCCTCATAGTGAATTATAGCAGCACGTAGGATCTCGCCACCGCTGCGGGATCTGAAGCTGGGTAAACTCGCCGTGTTCAATCCCGTCCTCGACGACACCAACCTTCTTCCCCACAATCCATACGTAGGCTAGAGGACCCCCGTCTCCTATCAATTATGCCGATACCACGACAGTTAGCGCCCACCGTGGGGCATAAGGTTCCTGGCGTCACGTTCCAGGCGGAAACACTTGGCGGCGTGGGCAAGCAGATCGTCGTCGGTCGCATCACAAGGTATGGCGGCCACAGCTACGTCAACTCGGATGAGTCCTGGCTCCCGGCGGACGACTACCTTATCGGATGCGCAATCGTACCGATCGGAGGGATCGATGTCTTCATCGGGTATACGCCAGAGGCGTACGGCCTACCGCGTTTCTAAAACCCCACCCACCAACCCTCCGACCAAGCAGTCGACCGACAAGATGGATCTGAATCCGCCTTCTCCCAGGAGTCGGCCGAATCTGATTTCCACTTCGTCGGAGTTGTCGGACTGGGATCAGACTCCCAGCCGGAAAACAACGATCCTGAGTCAATCCTCCCTGCTTTACAGGAGGATGCAGTGTCAGATGCCGGATCCAGGTCTACCGTTCAAGTCAACGTAGACTCTGACTCTGATGATGATGCTAGTCTCTTCGAAGAGAAGATCAAAACCCGCTTTTCCAGTGGTAATCCGGCTCCTTCAGAGGGCACATCGGATACTGACATGCCTGACAAGCTGGCTATGATGGTTGTTGTCGGTCACGAGACAACCCCAGTTACTTCGGAGGCGCAAAACAAGCCGGCGGAAGATGCCGGCGACACCACTGCCGGCCAACTCATTGAAAGTTCCGACAAGGTGCGCGCAAAGAAGAAAACTGGCCTCGAGAAAGGCGGCAGCAGCAAACCCACGGATTTGATCTCCGTCATCAAAGAAGTAGACGAGATCATGAATACTCCGGTGAATAAAGACACCCCACTTGACGAAGTGGAAGAGCTTAGGCTTAACATGCTTAAGCACTCTGACTTCCTGCGAAAAAGAGAGGAGCACGTTGAGAGCCTTGCGAAGAAAATCGAGAAAGAACAGGAGAAGATGTCGGCCAAAACAAGCCGGCAACTCTTCGAGGAGAAAAGGTCGTCAAAAAACCGCCGTGGAAAAGAGCCGCCAACGCAAGCGACGACAGCGGCTCAAGATCTAGGGTTCGACTGGCGTACGACACCACAGCGCGTGGACAGAAGGGGAGATGTTGTCTTCTGCACCCCTGTCCTCAACGCGGCCGCTGTGCTAGATACCCTGGACGACAACACTTACACGGCGGAAGAAAAGCTGGCCAATGCAAGACACTTCGTGAGCAAGGCCCCAGAACAACAAGCTCGCGCTGATTCCTACGGCCACATGGCGGATGCTCGCGGGGGAGACCTAGAGTCTAAGTCGGGAAGTGCAAAGCTGCACATGGCGCCGACCCCGAAGGCCCGTCTGGCTCCAGTAGCCATGGCGACAAAAGGAAGACAACACCACCTCCAAAGAAGACGCCACCGCAAAAGCCAAGGCGGGACGAGAATTCAAGGACAGGAAGCAAAGGAGACCTGCCACCTCCATCCCAGCCAAGACGCGACAACGGCGGTAGCCGGAACAACAGGCCACCGCCTAGGAAAGATGTAGGCAACGACCCCCCCAGGAGAGGTCGAAGCCGGTCTCCGCAGCGTAGCACCGGCAGCAAGAAGAGAGAGGAGGCAGAAGGACCCAGGCGCAGCATAAGCCGGGCAGCGCAGGACGAGCCGGACGCAAACAGAGGCGCACGGCAGCTCGATCCAAAAGACGCACGACACCGCCTACAAGGCATAGCAAGAGGAAAGGAGCCGCTATACTCTGGACCAAAGTGCTTCGGTGACGCCATCCGCAGAGAGCCGTTCCCTAAGGACATGACATCAGTGTCAAAAAACTGTTCTAGGTACAACGGCCTCGTTAAGCCGGACTCATGGCTATCCGACTACGCCATGGCCATAGAAATTGCCGGCGGGAGTAGCTATATTGCCGTCCGCTACCTACCTCTCATGTTGGAAGGCACGACAAGAGATTGGATCGACAACCTTCCTGAAAAGTCCATCCATAGATGGTACGACATGGAAAAGGTTTTCTCCCAGCACTTCCAAGGAACATACAAGCGTCCAAATACCTACACGGATTTACAGCGCTGTATCCAAAAGCCGGACGAAACCATGACAGATTTTGTCAGCCGTTGGATATCCGAAAAAGTCAACTGTCATGGTGTTTCGGACGCACAGGCTATCCACGCCTTCTACACGGGCCTACAGAAGAAGTCCTTGCTCCGTCATAGGCGCGTCCGCGAGCAAATCACGGACCTTGGTGAGATGCTCAACCTGGCCGCCCAATACGCGGCGGCGGATGACGACGCCCGGGACGATGACGCAGACGTCAACATCATACCAAAGCGGAACAACAAGCGCAAGCAGGCGGCAGATGACAAAGCCGGACCTTCCAATGAGGTAGCCGTAGCATTCCAAGGGAACGCCAGCAAAAAGAAGTGGAAGAATAAGAAAGATGGTCGTGACGCCGGCTCAGGGCCTAAGGCGGCGCGAATCACTTATGAACAGGCAAAGCTTTTGCCATGTCCCATCCACGCCTCACTGGGCAAGGTCAACCATATGCTTGGCGAGTGCCGTTTCATGGACGACTTCAAAAAGGACCCCACAGTCGGCTGGAAGTCAAAGAAGTCAAAGAAGAACGACAAGAAAGACAACAAGGAGGATGAGGATGACGACGACATGTCTATCTCAAGCGAAGATGACGCAGCCGCCAAGAAAAAGAAGCCATATCCGAAGGTCAGAGAGTCTCTTGTGTGCTTTGTCGGCACGCCTTCGGCTAAGGCGGATAAGGCGGAAATGCGCGAACTCAACGTGACAATGCCGGACGTCCCTCAGTACTTGAACTGGTCGGAAGCAACGATCACTTGGGACCGGTCCGACCACCCTGATCTTGTTCCTCACCCAGGCAAGTACGCCCTTGTCGTCGATCCCATTGTCGACAACTTCAGGCTCACAAAGTTACTTATGGATGGCGGCAGCAGCCTCAACATCTTGTACTATGACACACTAAGCCGCATGAACCTTTCAGAGGATCAGCTGGACCACAACAACCTCACTTTTCATGGCATAGTACCCGGCAGGCAAGCAAAGTCAATGGGGAGCATTAGGCTGAAGGTAACTTTCGGACCAAAAGAGAACTACCGCTCAGAGTTCCTCCGGTTCGAAGTTGTCCCCTTCAAAAGCGCCTACCATGCAATCTTCGGACGACCGGCTTTCGCCAAGTTCATGGCAAGGCCGTGCTACATATACAGCAAGCTTAAAATGCCGGGGGAGAACGGAACCATCACGATTTCCGGCAACTTCAAGAAAGCCAAGGAGTGCGAGCGTGGCATGGCCGCCTTCGCAGAAGCCATCATCCACAAGGAAGAACTCACGCTGCTCGGGGCGGATTCAGACAACTCCATGCCCAAGCCAAAGATTGATGTCAAGAAGACCTTTGAAGCTTCAGAAGACACCAAAAAGGCGGACCTCATCCCAGGCGACAAGTCTAAGCAAGTCGTCATCGGCTCCAGCCTTGACAGCAAATAGGAAGGCGCGCTCGTCGAGTTCCTCCGTGAGAATCGTGACATCTTTGCATGGTCGCCTTCCGACATGCCTGGTGTACCGAGGGAACTTGCCGAGCACTCACTCAACGTCATAAAAGGATCCAAGCCGGTGAAGCAAGCAATAAGACGCTTTGGAGATGAGAGACGCAAGGCTATAGGAAAGGAGATAAATAGGCTGAAGGCCGCCAATTTCATAAAAGAAGTTGTACACACAGATTGGGTGGCAAATCCTGTACTTGTTCCAAAGAAGAATAAAGAGCTGAGGATGTGTATTGACTATACCGGTGTTAACAAGTGCTGCCCAAAGGATCCCTTTGCGCTGCCTAGAATTGACCAAGTCGTAGACTCCACAACAGGCTCCAAGCTGCTTTGTTTTCTGGACGCCTACTCAGGATACCACCAAATCAAGATGAGAGAGTCAGATCAGCTGAAAACATCTTTCACCACTCCATACGGGACTTTCTGCTACATTACAATGCCTTTTGGCCTGAAGAATGCAGGGGCAACATACCAGCGATGTATGCAAAATTGCCTGCACGAACAAATCGGCCGCAATGTTCACGTCTACGTAGACGACATCGCGGTGATGTCAAAAAAGAAGGCAAATCTCCTAGAGGATTTGGAAGAAACGTTTCAGAATCTCCGGAGGTATCAGATGAAACTCAATCCCGCCAAGTGCGTTTTCGGCGTCCCAGCCGGCAAACTGCTCGGTTTTATCGTCTCAGAACGAGGGATCGAGGTTAATCCAGAGAAGATCAAGGCCATCCAAAACATATCCAGACCCACCTGTCTGAAGGACGTGCAACGCCTAGCCGGATCGGCGGCAGCCGTCAGTCGTTTCATAAGCCGCCTAGGGGAAAAGGCAATGCCTCTCTACCGGCTATTGAAGAAATCCGATAGCTTTGAGTGGACAAAAGAGGCAGTTGCCGCCTTACAACAACTTAAGGATGACCTCATATCCGCTCCGATATTGGCAGCACCTCGATCACAGGAACCAATGCTGCTGTACATCGCGGCAACAGGAGCGGTTGTCAGCGTTGTCTTGGCTGTGAAAAGAAAGGAGAACGAAGCCGCGACGTGTGAGCAACGACCGGTCTACTTCATCAGTGAAGTATTCTCCGCCTCCAAGCAGAGGTATCCGCATTACCAAAAGCTGGCTTATGGTGTATTCTTCGCCGCCAGAAAGCTTAGGCATTACTTCCAGGAACACACAGTGACAGTAGTCAGCAAGGCACCGTTGGGAGACATAATCAACAACGCAGAGGCAACAGGTCGAGTTGCCAAATGGGGCATCGAGCTTGCCGCCTTTGATATAGTCTACAAACCACGAACCGCCATTAAGTCTCAAGCGCTTGCAGATTTCGTCGCTGACTGGACAGAGGCCATGGAGGAAACGACACTCCCCGAATCAGAATATTGGGTCATGCACTTTGACGGATCAAAGATGCTCAAAGGCTCGGGGGCTGGAGTCGTTCTACGCACGCCTAAAGGTGACAAGCTTAGCTACGTGTTGCAAATCCACTTCACAGCAACCAACAACGTTGCCGAGTACGAAGCTTTGCTTCATGGGTTACACGTGGCAAACGACCTAGGCGTCAAAAGAATCCTCTGTTATGGCGACTCAGATCTGGTCGCGCAGCAAGTAAGCGGAAATTGGGATGCGAAAAGCGCAACAATGGCGGCTTACAGAACCAAAGTTGACGAATTCGCAAAAAACTTCGCGGGCTATGAAGTCCGGCATGTTCCAAGAGCTGAGAACGAGGCGGCAGACACACTTGCAAGACTAGGATCGGAACGCAAAAAAGTACCAAAATATATTTTCCTGAAACATTTGCACAAGCCATCCATTAAAGGCGCCAATTTGATGGACCCCGATGCAGAAGAACCGGTAGAAGCGGCAAGTCTCGCTGTCTACTTGACACAGCCGGATTGGACAGTCCCATATCTCGATTTTCTAATCGACAGAAAGTTGCCGGAGGACGACGAGGTGCTAAAAAGGCAGATCATAAGACGAGCCAAGGCATTCACGATAATAAAAGGCGAGCTATATAAGCGAAGCACGTGCGGCATCTATCAGCGGTGCATACAGCCGGAAGAAGGCCGGGAAATTCTGAAGGACATACATATTGGCACCTGCGGGCATCATGCTTCCGCTAGGTCCATTGTATCCAAAGCTTTCCGCCAAGGTTTCTACTGGCTTACCGCCAAAGAAGACGCCGAGAACATCGTAAAGACATGCAAAGGCTGCCAGTTCTACGCTCGTCAACCTCACTTGCCGGCACAGGAACTGAGGACGATTCCAATCACCTGGCCGTTCGCGGTCTGGGGCTTAGACATGGTGGGTCCCTTCAAAAAGACGCGTGGTGGGTACACCCACCTATTGGTCGCTATCGACAAGTTCACCAAATGGGCCGAGGCTAAACCGACCAGCAAACTTGACGCACGAACAGCCACCAATTTCCTCTGGGGAATTATCTCTCGGTTTGGAGTTTCACACAGCATTATCACTGATAATGGCATCAACTTGTCTCAAGGCGACATAGAAGAATACTGCAGCGATCTGGGTATCCGGCTTGATTTGGCATCCGTGTCACACCCTCAATCCAATGGACAAGTAGAGCGTACAAACGGCCTAGTCTTATCAGGGCTTAAGCCTCGTCTCGAAGCCCCATTACACAGGGCAGCCGGCGCTTGGGCAGATGAGCTACAGTCGGTACTATGGAGTTTGCGCACAACGCCAAACAGGTCTATCGGCTACACTCCTTTCTTCTTAGTATATGGCGCTGAGGCGGTGCTACCTACCGACATGAAATACGATTCCCCAAGAGTTCAAGCCTACATCGAGCAAGACGTAGAAGGTGCAAGACAGGTAGCCTAGACCTGCTAGACGAAGAAAGAGACGTCGCTCTCCATCGCTCCGCCTTGTACCAGCAACAACTTCGCCGCTATCATAGCCGGAGAGTGCGGAAGCGAAGCTTCAGAACAGGTGACCTGGTTCTCCGCCTAATTCAAGACAGAAAAGGCTTGCACAAGTTATCCCCGCCATGGAAAGGACCGTTTATAGTCACAAAGGCGCTGCTCAATGGTTCCTACTACCTGGCCGACATCCGGGACGAAGACGAAAATAAAATGCGCAAGAAGGCGGTAGGAAAAAGGGGAACCAAGCGCAAAAAAGGCATTGACGATCCGTTCGAGCAAACAAGACGGCCTTGGAATATTGAGCAGCTACGTCCTTTCTACACTTAGCAATTTATAATTGTAATAAGTTAAATATGATTATGAAATAAAAGTCTATGGTTACTCATCTGTGTTGAGAAGCATGCCATCTTTTGTCTTTTCTTGCAATCATATTTCCCCTATGTATCTAAGTTACCTATTTTCTAGCTCCGTGCAAAGGTTCAAACTGGTAGATAATTGCAGCTTTCGAGCCAACCCAAAGCAAAAATAAACTTTTTTGCACCGCCTAATTCCTTTACCTCTGATTACTTATATGTGGTTCGCCTAGTAGTATGTCTTTGACACCAACATGTTGGCTTTGGTCTCTGATTCTAAACGCATGGTTTAGCCCTGGTTGTTTCAGCTAAAGTTATTGGCTGAGGTTTCGTCAACATACAAAAAGTCAAACATATAAGTCAGGGTAAAATTAGGCGGGCCATATAAATAAAGACAAAATAAAACTTGCCAGCTAGTTTCCGCCTGGCAAAGCAGCAACAAAAGTATATACAAATATTACAAGTCAATGTTGCATTGTTTCAGGGGCCGACAAATAAGGCTAAAAGGAGGCAAGGACAGAAAGATATGGCTCGGGGGAGCGTTTACATCAGGCTTGGGGGCTGACAACTTCAACCCCGGAACTATCACTCCCCTCCGCCTCGGCCGCGCCGGCAGCTCCAGCTTCCTCTCCGCCAGGCACAGGATGGCGTCGGTAGAAGATTGAAGTGTCCACCATATCGGCAACACGCGTGGCGTAGCCGGCAACGCTGCCCAGAACAGCGGTCGGCTCAACCTCGCTGCCGTCTTCATATGTAGACGGCATGCCTTCGGTGACGGCTTCTATCTCCGCCTCGGGGTAGTGCGCCATGAATAACCCAAGTGCGGTCTTGGCACCACCCCGCGTCGCCGACTTCAGCGAGCTCTTGTGCAGTTTGGTCGCCTGCTCCAAGATAGCGGGCACGTCGCTGAACTCGGTCGGTTCCTGGCTGCCGGAGGAGGTGAAGAACTTGGCGGCAAACCGCTTGGACGCCGCCAAAGTCTCGGTGATCAGTTCGCCTAGACGTGCAAGGCGATCCAGGCGGGGGCTGACAACCTTGTCATCGCCTAAACCGGCGGGAACTGTATCAAAAATGAAGCCATTAGTTTGGCTCAGGCTAAGCAAAATGGCAACGTCAAATAAGGAGTGAGAAATTACCAAGGGGCGAGTTATGGAAAGCGGATAGCTCAATCATATGAGTTGCCAGCGCATCCTCAGCAGTTTGGGCGCGAGAAGTCTGCTTGGAGATTTCCTCGGCAGCCGTCTTCTCCGCCTCCGCCAACTTCTTGCGCAGGCTTTCTAGCTCACTAGTGAGCTGGCTAGATTCCTGCGCAAATTTGAGCTGTTGGGCCTCCATCTCCTTCTGGTGAGCCTCCTTCAACTCCAAGTTGGCAGCCGCCAAAGCAGAAGCTTCATTCATAAGAGCTTGCATATCAGTGGACGCCTTCAGTATATCCTGGGCGTGGTCTAGCAGTTATACAAATATGGATTCGCTAACTAAATGATTGACGGCAACATAAGTTGAAAATATAGCTGAAGGCGAAAAGGATCAACCCTATCTTCATCTTTTTTGCGGGCCGCCTCCAACTCGGCAATCCGCAGGTCCTTAGCCTCGCACTCCTTCTTCAGGACGCGGCAGCGTCGGTTTATCTCGACTCGGGAGGAGACAAGCTCGACGTTGGCGGACACAAGGCCCTGTAGGACAAAACAAAGGCATAAAACATATTGTCGAATAACCACTAAGCCGGCAGTCAAAATTTCTTTTATCTTTGACTTGCCATCAAGTGCTCGGGGGAAAGACTATGTATATGCCGGAGTGGTAAAAACTTACAGATAGGTCGCCCTCCAAGTCGGCGAAGGCCTGCGAGGCGAAGTTGGCAAAAGCCAAAGTTGACTTCTTGGCCTCCTTAAAGGTGGACCAAGGGTCCCTGACCTTGCTGCCTCCCGCAGTCGGGGCTGCCCTCTGGGACCCGCCGGCAGTCGACTCCAGCAACCCTTCCTTGGCGGCGCGCGATTGAGCGGCTTCATCGGCCGTAGCCTCAGCCAGAAGTAGGGGAGTCTTGGGCGCGCGATCGGTGGAAGAGGCCCTTGGCGGAGCGCCAGAAGCCGGAGCCGGGGGCTGACGACGAGCGTCGCCCATAAAGCTGCCGGCTTGGAGCTGAGGAGTTGGCGGCACGGTAGCCGGCGAGCTGCCTTGGGGCCGCTTACCCTTGCCAAGAAGCCTGGTCGTCAACCGGGAAGTTGCGACCCTTTCCCTGTCAATAAAAAGCTAGCACAAGTCAATTGGGTGCCAGTATTGAAGAAGTTTGTCGTCTATTAAAGGCAGAGTTGAGTACCTTCGGGGGATGTTAATCCCCGCGTTCTCGCCAAGGTTGGCGAGAGCCGGCTCGGTAGCCGATGCGATCCGTTTCTTCCTCTCGGCAATTACCGTAGAGGAAGCGGCGCCGGATGCCTTGCGCTTCTTCGTCTTCCCGGCTTCCGACTCGTAGAAGTCGGGAGCCAGGTCATCCTCCCCCAAGTCGGAGAGCTGAAAAAGAAGACAAGTTTAATGGAGCTCAATCTTAGCCGGCGAAGCTATCAACAAGGGGCAAGGAAAAAGATATCTACCTCGAGGGGAGGGTTGTCGTGGGTGTGCATGGGCACGCCCTCCACCGCCTTCACCAGCCCCGCCTTGACGAGGCTGCGGAGCCGGAACGCCAGGTCGGCAACCGGCAACCTCTCTTCGCTTACACGGAGAGAGGCCGTGGCAGTAGGCGAATACTGACACATTTTGTGCGGGCTGTACCGCAGGGGGAGGATCTGCCGGCCGAGCCAGCAGATGACGGTGTCGACCCCATCCAGCTGAGGGGGAGCCATCGTCCGTGTGAGGAATTCAATCCGCCTTTGAAAAAGGCGGAGTTCCTCCGTCAGCTTGGGCACCGCCTCGTCCCAGCATGGCCGGGGCATAGGTGGCGCGTTGACGAATTTCGGGATGCCAAATTGGCGGCCCGGAGCTGCCATATCTTGGCAGTAGAAGAAAGTGGAGGTCCAGCCCTTGACGGATTCAAGGTATGGTATCTTGGGATACCATTGGCGGCCCTGGCGGTAGTTGAAGGTGACGCTGCCGTAGGTTGCCAACCCGCCGTCCGGCACCGTCTGTCGCCGGCAACGGAAGCAATATCTGAAGAAGTCTAAACTAGGCATAATACCTAGGTAGCCTTCGAACAGAGTTGTGAAGCCGGCTAGGACTAATATGCTATTGGGTGCTATGTTGTGGGGCTGGAGCCCATAGTGATCTAGAACCTCGCTAAAGAAGGCGGAAGGCGGAAGCGCCATTCCCCTAACTAGATGGGAGGTGAGGATTACCCGCTCCCCGGCTCTCGGAGCCGGGATGACGTCTCCGTAGGCGGCCCTCCACCGGCAATCTTCCCGAGTGGGAGGTAGCCGACGGCCTCCAAGTCTTGGAGGGCGTCTTCGTCGACTATGGAAGGAAGCCAGTAGCGGGACCCGAGGTCCGCCGCTTCCTCTTCCTCGTCGACGGGGGCGCCTGCCGCCGTCGTCGCCGCAGTGGTCGGTGGAGGAGCCGAGGGGCCCGCCGCTGGCGCGCGCGCGGCAGAAATCCGAGGGGCGACGGTGGCGACATTGCCCGTCGCCGCCGTCGCGGGACGAGTTACCGCGCCGCCCATTACCGCCGCGGGCGCGGTTTCGGTCGCCGGACCGCTCGACGCCGTGGAAAGGTTCTGGCAGGTGGACATCGCCGCACGCAGAGGTCGTCGGAGGAGATGAGCTCGCCGGAGTTCGCTCGGAAGCAAGAAGCGGAGAAGTGGAAGGGCAAGAGGGCACGGAGAGCAAAGGCAGGGTGGTGAAAATGGACCGTTCGGCTACCTATGTATAGGTCCAGGCGTTGCTCCCTGTGCAACGGTGCTTTTAGTCGGACACGTGTCCAGCATCCGTTGCAGCGCACGATTGCACGATCTCCACGCCTCCTCTTTTCCCGCAACTTGTGATCATGGCGAGATTCCCGCCTAGGCCGTTTTCAAACTGTCGTGAGCCGGCTAGGTGGAAACCGTCAAGAAGAATGCTCGGCAAAGATTGCCGAGTAGCCGTCTTTTCCCATGATGGACAAAGGCGGCCGCATGTCAACATCAAGACACGCATGCCTCATAGTGAATTATAGCAGCACGTAGGATCTCGCCACCGCTGCGGGATCCGAAGCTGGGTAAATTCGCCGTGTTCAATCCCGTCCTCGACGACACCAACCTTCTTCCCCACAATCCATACGTAGGCTAGAGGACCCCCATCTCCTATCAATTATGCCTATACCACGACACAACCCCCGAGTGATTCGAGTAGCGGCCTAGGCTTTTCTTTCAACCTGCGTGGCGCAGCCCCCGAGTGATTCGAGTGACGGCCTAGGATTTTTGTTTGCCTTGACTGAGAAGGTAGAGTGGACAGCATTTTCTTCAAATCACTTTATTGATTGTTGCCAACATGCCGCCTCATTAAAACCCTTCCAGTCCCCTTAGGTACCCTGGTAAGGGAAAGAGTGCGTCTGAAACCTGTCGCGTTGACATGCTATCCTTGTTACAATGGTTGAGTCGACTAAGCATAGAACCGCCGGAGTTGTGCGACGTTCCACGGGTTGCTGCAGGCTGCTCCTATCTTCGAGTCCTTTAGGCGATATGCTCCGTTGCCAATTGCCTCTGTCACAATGTATGGACCCTCCCATGGGGAGGCGAGCTTGTGCACTTTCTTCTGTTTGAGGCGGAGGACCAGGTCACCTGCGACGAAAGCTCTTGGTCGCAATCCCCATCCGTGATAGTTGCGCAAGTCTTGCTGGTATACGGCTGATCGCGCCAGGGCGATGTCGCGTGCTTCGTCCAATATGTCCATGCTGTCTTCGAGTGCCTCTTCTGCATCTGACTCGTCATAGGCGACCACCCGTGGTGCGTCAAACTTGATGTCGCAGGGTAGGACTGCTTCTGCACCGTACACCATAAAGAATGGAGTGTACTGGGTGGATCTGTTAGGCGTGGTCCGCAGACTCCAAAGGACTGACGGCAGTTCTTCGACCCATGCGCCCGCTGCGCGTCTGAGTGGAACACACAGTCGTTTCTTGATGCCGCGCAGACGAGACCGTTGGCCTTCTCCACCTGTCCATTGGATTGCGGGTGCGAGACAGACACATAGTTGAGCTTGATACCTTGATCTGAGCAGAAGTATTTGAATTCTTCGGCTGTGAAGTTCGAGCCGTTGTCTGTGATGATCCCATTCGAAAGTCCAAATCTGAATATGATGGACCTGAGGAAGTTGACCGCTGATGATGCAGTCGAACTTGTGATGGATGCGGCCTCAATCCACTTGGTGAACTTATCGACTGCAACCAGGAGGTGAGTGTGTCCTCCGGGTGAGGATTTCTTCAGCGGGCCCACCATGTCCAGTCCCCATTGGGCAAAGGGCCAGGCTAGCGGTATTGTCTTCAACTCGGACGCCGGCGCGTGCGGCTTGTTGGCGAACTCCTGGCACCCGGTACATTTCTTTACTAGATTTTCTGCGTCTTGCATAGCTGTTAGCCAGTAGAACCCGGCTCGTAATGCCTTGGCCACCAGTGCTCGACTGCTGGCGTGATGCCCGCAGATGCCCGCGTGGATGTCGAGTAGGATGGCATGGCCGTCGACTGGATCTATGCACCTTTGCAGGATCCCTGAGATGCTTCTCTTGTAGAGTTCTCCGTTGATGACGGTAAAACTTTTGGAGCGCCTGATGATGCGCTTTGCTTCGACTGGGTCTGCTGGCAGCCTCTGGTGTAGTATGTATGTCAGGTACGGCCCCGTCCAGGTATCTTCGACTAGCATGACTTCCATGGGCTCCTTTTCTTGGCTTGGCGGGTTCGCGGTGCTTGTTGCCGGTGGAAGATTTTGCTGCGGGTCGAGTCTTGATGGACCTTTGCGTGATGCGCTCGAGAAAAACGCCTGGTGGTATCGGTACCCTATCTGATCCCATGTTGGCGAGGATGTCGGCTTCCTCGTTGCTGTCGCGGCCGATGTGTCGTAGCTCGCAACCGTCGAAGGCGCCCTCTAGCTGGTTGTATAGGTCTCTGTAGGCGATCATGTTGTCGGCGATGGCGTCGCAGGACTTCATGGTTTGCTGCACAACCAGGTAGGAGTCGCCGTAGATCATAAGGTGTGTGGCGCCGCAGTTCTTGGCCATCCGCATGCCGTGGATCAGGGCTTCGTATTCGGCTTCGTTGTTGGAGGGTGCTGGGAAGTCCATCTGCAGGACATACTTCAACTTGTCACCTTTGGGGGAGATGAGCACAACTCCTGCCCCAGCCGCCATGAATTTCTTGGAGCCGTCGAAGTACATGGTCCATGCATTGGATAAGTCAGGGATGTTTGGTAGCTGGGCTTCTATCCACTCGGTAGTGAATTCCGGAAGGACTTGGGCCTTGATAGACTTCGGGTGAGCATATTTCAGCCCCTAGGGTCCTAGCTCGACAACCCACTTGGCGACTCGTCCTGTCGCGCACTGATTGGTGAGGATGTCTGCTAGGCCGGAGGAGCTTACCACCGTGATCGGGTGCTCGGAGAAGTAATGGACAACTTTCCGTGAAGTCATGAAGACCCCGTACGCCAGCTTCTGGTAGTGCGGGTAGTTTTGCTTGGACAGTGTTAGAACTTCGTTGAGGTAGTAAACTGACCTCTGGACAGGATGAGTATGCCCTTCTTCTTCCCGCTCAACCACGAGTACCGTGCTCACCACCCTGTTTGTCGCTGAGACGTATAGGTATAGCGGCTCGTTCTCCAGTGGTGCCACCAAGACTGGGGAAGTCGTCAGGGTCTTTTTGAGATGGTCGAACGCCTCTTGCGCCTCCTGTGTCCACTCGAATTTGTCCATCTTCTTCATCAGTTGGTAGAAGGGTAAGGCCTTCTCGCCCAACTTACTTATAAACCGGCTGAGAGCTGCGACTCGGCCGGCTAATCGTTGCACTTCCCTGAGTTTGGTGGGTGCTGGCATCGTGAGTATGTTCTGCACCTTCTCAGGATTTGCTTGGATTCCTCTTGCGGAGACAAGGTAGCCCAGCAATTCTCCGGCTGGCACGCCGAATACGCACTTCTCTAGGTTGAGCTTGATCTGATATGCGTCGAGTGCTGCGAAGACCTTGCGAAGGTCGTCGACTAGGGTGTCCTCTTTCCGGGTCGTGACAACGATGTCATCGACGTAGACTTGGACAATTTGCCCGATAAGCCCTTTAAGGCATGCCTGCATGGTGCGCTGATATATGGCGCCAGCGTTCTTCAACCCGTAGGGCATCGTCTGCTAGCAAAAAACGCCGTCGGGTGTGATGAATGTTGCTTTCTCTTCGTCTTCGACTTTCAGCCTGATCTGCTGGTAGCCTTAGTAGGCGTTCAGGAAAGATAGGCGCTCGCAGCCTGCTGTCGAGTCGACGATCTGATCTATCAGCGGGAGCGGGAAGTGATCCTTGAAGGAGATATGCCCTAGAGACAATTAATAAAGTGTATTCTTTATCATATCTCGTTTGTTCATAATAGGTTTTTGTGTCATGCTAGAACCGTATTAAGCGGAAACATTAATGCGGGTGTGATACGTAAACAACCAGGTCCCTAGTAGCCTCTACTAAGACTAGTTTCGTTGCGCGATTGATGATCGAGGTTTCCCGGTCATGGGGCATGGCGCCGGTCGGCAATGGGAGTCATATCGCTGGAGAGCGATGTGATGGACATACCCAGATTTGGAGAACGTAGTCGTTACGCCTTTGACCGTGAGATCAACTCTTATTGTTATTCCTGAAGATACTTTGATTGCACCAAACGTCGTATCTTATTTAGTATGACAATAATGGTGATACTTTTGGGTATCGGAAAGGAGTAGTTGAGACGAGGGGTCAAGAGCGGGATTTGCCAGTCCGCATAGCAGGATAGATACTCTCGGGCCCACTCGGTGAGATCATGTCTAATGAGATTGCAAGCATGTGACTAGGTCACGGAGACATGAGATCATGAACGAGTAGAAGATAGCGTCGTCGGTAACGAGGTCGGGATTAGGTATGGAGATATCTATGGAACGACGCTCGGACGTGCTAAGTATCGCTATGGCAAAAGGTTTAAGACTTTGCGTTCAGTTTTGATAGATGAAAGTCATTCGTTATATCACAGGGATTAATTCATGGGGTCCAGGCCTACGAGTTAGTCGTTGATCATTGAGGAGTCTTGGTCATACCTGTTATTATATCGAACCGCTAGGGTAACACACTTAAGGGGTTTCGACAAGACAACCGGAAAGGAAAGAGATCACCGGGAACGTCTCGGGAGGGGTCCGATGGAGATCGGGCAGCGACGAAAGAGTTTTCGGAGCTAGGAAAAATTATATATATTATGTTTGATATTAATGAGTGTAATTAATATGCAAATATGATTTTATATATTTATTTTCGAATTTATTTAGGCTGATTTCCCTAAATGGGCCTTCTTGTCGAAAGAAGGCCCAAGAGGGGGAAAATCCCTAGGGGATTCGGTGGGGGCCTTGGTGGCCGGCCTGGATGGGCCAAGGGGCCCACCAAGGGGCCGGCGCACCTGGCCTAGCCGCACCTGGCATGTGGGGATAGTCCCACATTGCCTGGCTAGCAAGGTTGGCTCCCCCTGCGAGCCTATATAAGAAAGGGCACCCCTGGCCTTTTAATTCACCAATTAATTCCCGATTTCTCTCTCGATCTCGTGGTTCCCAAGTTGGAGCCGCGCCGAACTGAGGAGGGGGATCTCTTCCACCATAGCCCGCTGCCGCGCTGCTGGTGTTCCGGTCCAAGTCTTCCGCTGCTCGTCCTGGACTGGAGCTTCGGAGGCCGTCGTTTCCACCGTACGTGTGCGACTCCCTGCGAGGTGCTGCGCTAGCGGTACTCGGAGGTCTGCTTACTCTACATGACCTTGAGGTCGGCTTCGTCGGTCTTCATCGACAACGTTTGTGCGGGAACGTAATCCCCGCTTTCGGTCTACAAGGGTACGTATTCCGATCTCCGTTCGTACTACTATATCTGCATAGAATAGATCTTGGCATGCTTTTAGGATATCGTTGGTAGGAAATTTTTTGTTTTCTGCACACGATCCCCTTCAGTGGTATCAGAGCCGATCTATCGTAGATATAGTTGTACGCTGTTAGAACCCGTGCTCTGCACGGGGGCACCGTTCCTGTTATTTGCTACCCTCTAGCGTACACTTGTGTATTCCAGCGGCATTGAGTTGATGAAGCGGCCCGGGCCGACTTTATGCGCACGCTTACGCGAGACTGGTTCCACTACTGACATACGACTTGTACCGTATATGTGGCTGGCGGGTGTCAGTTTCTCTCTCTTTAGTTGGTCTTCCCATTTTCAATGGAGGGCCCGAAAGGGATGCTTAAACATGCAATTATTGGATCGTTGTTGTGGTCATAAGATTCGTAGGTATGAAGCGGTTCTATTTACGAAAGCCCCAAGCCACGTAAAATATGCAAAAGATAAAGTAGAAGCGTCTACCTTTATTTTGCAGGGGCTATGTGATATGGTCAAGGTAGGTTTATTAAATTGTTTATAAACTGCGGGCGCCAAGAAGACCATGGCGCAATGGACTATATCACATTGCATTACATTTGATGTTTTGTGTGCATCTTGTATTGTGTGATTGTGTGTATAGTATACATTAGTTACACGGCGGTAGCTATATAAGATGATCCCTTCAAAATACCACTAGTGTTCTCCCTCCAACGCGCACCACCAAGAAAGTTCTACGTTATGAGGCATGCCGTGATGATCGGGTGTCAGACATCTCGTCGTTCGCATACAGTGGCTGTAAGCCATGTTGCACAAGCGTCAGCGTGGAGGTCTTTGGTGGCGAGCCTAGCATATTCAGAAATATGGCCTCGGAACAGGAAGACCGAAAGGTCGAGCACGAGTCACAAAATTGGTGTGGCGGACGATTTTGTCTACTCTTGAAGTTGTGCCGCCGGCTTTGATGATGAGGGGTGGTGCAATGGATGGGGGTCGTGTAATCGCTTAAACGACCAGGAGGGATGTTCGTTTGAGTGGGAGTTATGTTAGTTATTTTCTAAAATACTATAACTCAAAATTATTATGAACAAAGTCTTATGTTGTTGCAAATTCCATTGTAGATGTCTCGCCCCTCGTTTAACCTAGGTCTATTCCTTGAGAAAGAAAAGCTTAAGACCAATGGGTCAAACTTCATGGCCTGGTTCCGCAACCTGAGGATCCTCCTCACTCCCCATAGGGTGGCCTACATCATTGAGGCCACCATAGGTGACCCTCTTGCAGATGATGCCTCTGAGGATGAGAAGAAGGTCTTCCAGACCCGATCGGAGGATTCTGCATTTGTCCAGAGTGGCATGCTCTACGCCATGGAAGCCGACCTGCAGAAGCGCTTTGAGAAGATGAGCACCTTTGAGATCATTTCGGATCTTAAGGTTGTCTTCGCGCCGCAGGCTAAGGCTGAGAGATATGAGGCTTCTGAGCTTTTCTTCTCGGCCAAGATGGAAGAGCATAGCAGTGTGAGCGAGCATGTAGTCAAGATGTCTGGCTACGTTCAACGCCTGAATGCTCTGGAATGCAAGATTCCCGATGAGCTGGCGATTGACAGGGTGTTCCAATCGTTGCCGCCAAGCTACAAAGGCTTCGTCATGAACTACAACATGCAGGGCATGGCTAAGTCCCTGGGTGAAGTGTTCGTGATGCTCAAGACTGCTGAGGTAGAGATTAATAAGGAGCACACGCTGTTGATGGTCAACAAGACCGTTGATTTCAAGAAGTCCGGTGGCAAGGGAAAGCAGAGCTGGAAGTCCCGGAGGGAGGCAAAGTTGGCTGCCAAGCCCAGGACTAACAGGTCTGGTCCCAGAGCTAGCGTGGAGTGTTTCTACTGCAAGGGGAAGGGTCACTGGAAGCGCAACTGCCCCAAGTATCTGGAGGATAGGAAGTCTGGCAAAACGGTCGACAAAGAGCAAGGTATATTTGATATACATGTTATAGATGTGTACCTTACATCCGCCCGGAGCAACACGTGGGTATTTGATACTGGTTCTGTTGCTCATACATGTAACTCTCAGGAGGAGTTACGGAATAGACGGCGGCTGGCGAAGGATGAGGTGAAGATGCGCGTCGGCAACGGATCGAGAGTCGACGTGGTGGCTGTCGGCACGCTCCCTCTGCATCTACCATCGGGATTAGTTTTGGTTTTAAATAAGTGTTATTTTGTGCCATCCTTGAGTGTAAACATTATAAGTGGGTCTTGCCTGTTACAAGACGGTTATTCATTTAAATCAGTGTCAAGCAATTGTGCTATTTATATGAATGATATCTTTTATGTTGATGCTCCCGAGAATAACGGTTTATTCTTGTTGAATCTCGATCGTAGTACTCACATCCATAACATAGAAGCCAAACAGATTAAGTGTAGTGACGATACCGCCATGTTTTTGTGGCATTGCCGTCTTGATCATATTGGTGTAAAGCGCATGAAGCAACTCCACTCCGATGGACTTTTGGACTCGTTGGATTTCGGATCCCTCGATACATGCGAACCATGCCTTATGGGCAAAATAACCAAGACACCGTTCAAAGGTTTCGTTGAACGGGCGTCGGATTTGTTGGGGGATCATACATACAGATGTATGTGGACCGATGAGCGTTTCGACACGCAATGGTTATCGTTACTTCGTCACCTTCACTGATGACTTGAGTAGATACGGTTATATCTATTTGATGAAACACAAGTCTGAAACGTTTGAAAAGTTCAAAGAATTCCAGAGTGAAGTTGAGAATCAGCTTAATAGGAAAATCAAGCATCTCCGATCCGATCGCGGTGGAGAATACTTGAGTTTTGAGTTTGGCACACATCTGAAGAGTTGTGGCATAGTACCCCAAGTTACGCCGGCCGGAACACCGCAGCGTAACGGCGTGTCCGAGAGACGTAATCGTACTCTACTGGATAGTGTTCGATCTATGATGTCTCTTACCGATCTGCCAGTGTCCTTCTGGGGTTATGCGTTAGAAACAACCGCATTCATTTTAAATAGGGCTCCGTCCAAGTCCGTTTAAACGACACCGTATGAACTATGGTATGGCCAAAAGCCTAAGTTATCGTTTATGAAGGTTTGGGGTTGTGAGGCGTACGTTAAGAAACTACAGCCCGACAAACTCGAGCCGAAGTCGGAGAAAGTCGTCTTTGTAGGATATCCGCGGGAAACCGTTGGGTACACCTTCTACAACCAAGCTGAGGACAAAATTTTTGTCGCGAAGACCGGTACCTTTCTAGAGAAGGAGTTTCTCGCGAAAGGAGTAAGTGGGAGGAAGGTAGACCTCGATGAAATCGTTGATCCTGAACTCGAGATTCCGAGTGGCGCAACGGAAGCAATTCCGGAAACGTCCTCCGTGGAAGGAGTGGGAGAAACTGTCGAGAAAGATGTTCTACCTCGTAGATCTGGTAGATCTCGGATCGCACCAGAATGGTATGGCAACATGGTTTGCACCGTCATGCTAGTCGAGCAAGACGAACCTACGAACTACAAGGAGGCGATGGCGAGTCTAGAATCCGAGAAATGGCTTGAAGCCATGAAATCCGAAATAGGATCCATGTATGATAACAAAGTGTGGACTTTGATCGATATTCCCGAAGGGCGCAAGGCCGTCGAGAATAAATGGATTTTTAAGAAGAAGACTGATGCTGATGGTAATGTGACCGTCTATAAAGCTCGGCTTGTCGCAAAGGGTTTCCGACAAGTTCATGAAATTGACTACGATGAAACTTTTTCACCGGTAGCGATGCTCAAGTCTATTCGGATTTTGTTAGCGGTAGCTGCCTATTATGATTATGAAATCTGGCAGATGGACGTCAAAACGGCCTTCCTAAATGGAAACATTGAGGAAGAGTTGTACATGGTACAGCCGGAAGGTTTTGTCGATCCAGGAAAAGCTAACAAGGTGTGCAAGGTTCAACTATCCATCTATGGATTGAAGCAGGCATCTCGGAGCTGGAATCTTCGCTTTGATGAGGTAATCAAAGGTTTTGGATTTGTCCAAAATGTGGAAGAGACCTGTATTTACAAGAAAATGAGTGGGAGCTCGGTTGTGTTCTTAGCACTGTATATTGACGACATGTTGCTGATTGGGAATGATGTGAAACTTCTGAATAGCGCGAAGGAATATTCAAACAGTAAATTTTCCATGATGGACTTAGGAGAAGCTGCGTATGTTTTAGGCATAAAAATCTATCGCGATAGATCAAGGCGTCTATTAGCACTAAGTCAGAGTACTTATCTTGATAAAATACTGAAGCGTTTCCGTATGGAGAAGGCAAAGAAGGGTTCTCTGCCGGTTATCAAAAATAAGATATTGCGGAAGGCACAGTGTCCGGTGACGGAACTGGGTAAGGCCGAAATGACGAAACATCCTTATGCTTCAGCCATAGGATCGATCATGTATGCAATGTTGAGTACTAGACCGGATGTGGCATTAGCTCTAAGTTTGACAAGCCGGTTCCAGAGTAATCCTGGAATGCCGCATTGGGTAGCTGTTAAGAGCATTCTTAAGTATCTCAATAAGACAAAGGAAATGTTCCTTGTGTATGGTGGCTGCGATGAAGAACTTGGCGTAACGGGTTACGTAGATGCAAGTTTATGCTCAGACCCCGATGACTGTAAGTCACAGACAGGTTACGTGTTCAAGGTGAATGGAGGCGCCGTGTGCTGGAGAAGTGGGAAGCAACCCATAGTCGCACAATCTGCAATCGAGTCGGAGTATATCGCTGCTTGCGAAGCCGCGAATGAAGCTGTGTGGCTGAGGAAGTTCGTCATCGAACTTGGAGTGTTCCCGAGCGTGCAAGACCCCGTGATCCTCTTTTGCGACAATATGGGTGCCATTGCGAACGCCAAGGAGCCGAGGTCTCACTCCACCGCCAAACACATTCTCCGACGCTTCCATGTGATACGTCAGTACGTACAAGGAGCTTCCATGTGATACGTCAGTACCGTGCTCACCACCCTGTTTGTCCCTGAGACGTATAGGTATAGCGGCTCGTTCTCCAGTGGTGCCACCAAGACTGGGGAAGTCGTCAGGGTCTTTTTGAGATGGTCGAACGCCTCTTGCGCCTCCTGTGTCCACTCGAATTTGTCCATCTTCTTCATCAGTTGGTAGAAGGGTAAGGCCTTCTCGCCCAACTTACTTATAAACCGGCTGAGAGCTGCGACTCGGCCGGCTAATCGTTGCACTTCCCTGAGTTTGGTGGGTGCTGGCATCGTGAGTATGTTCTGCACCTTCTCAGGATTTGCTTGGATTCCTCTTGCGGAGACAAGGTAGCCCAGCAATTCTCCGGCTGGCACGCCGAATACGCACTTCTCTAGGTTGAGCTTGATCTGATATGCGTCGAGTGCTGCGAAGACCTTGCGAAGGTCGTCGACTAGGGTGTCCTCTTTCCGGGTCGTGACAACGATGTCATCGACGTAGACTTGGACAATTTGCCCGATAAGCCCTTTAAGGCATGCCTGCATGGTGCGCTGATATGTGGCGCCAGCGTTTTTCAACCCGTAGGGCATCGTCTGGTAGCAAAAAACGCCGTCGGGTGTGATGAATGCTGCTTTCTCTTCGTCTTCGACTTTCAGCCTGATCTGCTGGTAGCCTTAGTAGGCGTCCAGGAAAGATAGGCGCTCGCGGCCTGCTATCGAGTCGACGATCTGATCTATCAGCGGGAGCGGGAAGTGGTCCTTGAAGGAGATATGCCCTAGAGGCAATTAATAAAGTGTATTCTTTATCATATCTCGTTTGTTCATAATAGGTTTTTGTGTCATGCTAGAACCGTATTAAGCGGAAACATTAATGCGGGTGTGATACGTAAACAACCATGTCCCTAGTAGCCTCTACTAAGACTAGTTTCGTTGCGCGATGGATGATCGAGGTTTCCCGGTCATGGGGCATGGCGCCGGTCGGCAATGGGAGTCATATCGCTGGAGAGCGATGTGATGGACATACCCAGATTTGGAGAACGTAGTCGTTACGCCTTTGACCGTGAGATCAACTCTTATTGTTATTCCTGGAAGATACTTTGATTGCACCAAACGTCGTATCTTATTTAGTATGACAATAACGGTGATACTTTTGGGTATCGGAAAGGGGTAGTTGAGACGAGGGGTCAAGAGCGGGATTTGCCAGTCCGCATAGCAGGATAGATACTCTCGAGCCCACTCGGTGAGATCATGTCTAATGAGCTTGCAAGCATGTGACTAGGTCACGGAGACATGAGATCATGAACGAGTAGAAGATAGCGTCGTCGGTAACGAGGTCAGGATTAGGTATGGAGATATCTATGGAACGACGCTCGGACGTGCTAAGTATCGCTATGGCAAAAGGTTTAAGACTTTGCGTTCAGTTTTGATAGATGAAAGTCATTCGTTATATCACAGGGATTAATTCATGGGGTTCAGGCCTACGAGTTAGTCGTTGATCATTGAGGAGTCTTGGTCATACCTGTTTTTATATCGAACCGCTAGGGTAACACACTTAAGGGGTTTCGACAAGACAACCGGAAAGGAAAGAGATCACCGGGAACGTCCCGGGAGGGGTCCGATGGAGATCGGGCAGCGACGAAAGAGTTTTCGGACCTAGGAAAAATTATATATATTATGTTTGATATTAATTAGTGTAATTAATATGCAAATATGATTTTATATATTTATTTTCGAATTTATTTAGGCTGATTTCCCTAAATGGGCCTTCTGGTCGAAAGATGGCCCAAGAGGGGGAAAAATCCCTAGGGGATTCGGTGGGGGCCTTGGTGGCCGGCCTGGATGGGCCAAGGGGCCCACCAGGGGGGCGGCGCACCTGGCCTAGCCGCACCAGGCATGTGGGGATAGTCCCACATTGCCTGGCTGGCAAGGTTGGCTCCCCGTGGGAGCCTATATAAGAAAGGGCACCCCTGGCCTTTTAATTCACCAATTAATTCCCGATTTCTCTCTCGATCTCGTGGTTCCCAAGTCGGAGCCGCGCCGAGCTGAGGAGGGAGATCTCTTCCACCATAGCCCGCTGCCGCGCTGCTGGTGTTCCGGTCCAAGTCTTCCGCAGCTCGTCCTGGACTGGAGCTTCGGAGGTCGTCGTCTCCACCGTACGTGTGCGACTCCCTGCGAGGTGCTGCGCTAGCGATACTCGGAGGTCTGCTTCCTCTACACGACCTTGAGGTCGGCTTCGTCGGTCTTCATCGACAACGTTTGTGCGGGAACGTAATCCCCGCTTTCGGTCTACAAGGGTACGTATTCCGATCTCCGTTCATACTACTATATCTGCATAGAATAGATCTTGGCATGCTTTTAGGATATCGTTGGTAGGAAATTTTTTGTTTTCTACACACGATCCCCTTCAGTCCTTTGGACAACATTTGTTGACCGCGGTAAAGTCTACACACATCCGTAGTTTTTTTGTCTTCTTCTTTTCCACCAGGACAGGGTTGGCGACCCAGTCCGAGTCCTTTATTTCTCGGATGAACTTGGCGTGCAGCAGCCGGTCGATTTCTGCGGTGATTGCGTCCCGTTTGGGACCTGAAAAGTGTCTCATGGTTTGTTTGACTGGTCTTGCGTCCTTGTAGACCTTTAGAGAGTGCTCGGCGAGTTCCCTGGGTATTCCTGGCATGTCAGAAGGTTGCCATGCAAAGATCTTCCAGTTCTCACGTAGGAACTCAACGAGCGCGCTTTCCTATGCAGGAGTCAAGCTTGACGATACTTTGACCGTCTTGCTGCTGTCAGTCGGATGGACTTGGTGGGTGACGGCGTCGTCGTTTGTGTTGAAGGCGGCGTCCTTGGCTGGCTTCTTGCAAGGTGGAAAGATGGTCTTGTCGTTATCGGCTGATATGGCCTTGAAGTGCTCTTCAACCCCGAAGAACTCAGAGATCCTGCTGAACTCTCGGTCGCGGCTGTTGGAGCGGTCGAAGTCGCCGCGCACAGTGATTAATCCTTTGGGTCCAGGCAACTTGATCATCAGGTAGGCGTAGTGAGGTATTGTCATGAACCTGGCAAAAGTTGGGCGCCCAAGTATGGCGTGGTACTGTGATTTCCAGTCGATCGACTCTTTCCTGAAGTGCCCGGGTGTGCCGAGGATGACGTCGAGCGTGATTGTTCCCATGGGCGTGATTGCTTGCCCTGGTACTATGCCGTGGAAGGTGGTCTCCGATTCTGTCAACTTCTCTGTCGACCTGTTCATTCTTCTCAGGGTGTCGGCGAATATGATGTTGATGCCGCTGCCTCCGTCCATGAATACTTTCTTCAGGCTATAGTCGCCGATTAGGGCTTCGATAACCAGAGCGGCGTTACCGGGTCGTGGCACGCCTGACGGGGGTCTGCCCTGGAGAATGTGATTGGCGTCTCTGACCCTCTCAGGTAGTCTGGTACTGCACGCGGGTTGGTGGTAGCCTGGAGTACTTGGCGGGTGATGAGCTTCTGGGTCCTGTTCGAAGGGCGTCCTTTTTGTATCATGTTGATATGTCCTCGCGTAGTCGGGTATGTTTCGTGCGCTACCATCTGTGTGTCATGTTGCGGCTGCTGCTGAGGGAAAGTTCCAGCCGCTTGTGTTGTGTTGTTGTTTGCGGGTGTTGCCTGAATAGCGAGTTGCAGAGTCGTCGTCAATGCCTACACAGGAGTGATGATCTGCTGCATAGCCTGGTAAATCTTTCGCGCCTTGCGACAGTCCTTCAACAGGTGGTTGGCGCCCCACTTGCCTGTCTCCGGGTTGCGGAATGAGTGATGCTTGCAAGGTTGCATCAATTCTTCGGCCGTGGTCAATGGACGCTTCCACTCGCGTTTCTGGCTTCCGTCGTTGTGGCTAATGTTGCCGCTGGTGCGATTGTACTGCCCCGAGCTGGACTGCCGACTCTGATCATATTGTCGACTGTTATCTCGTGTGTCATCACGGGGGGTTTGATATCCCACCGCTACTAGCTCGATGCTGTCTGAGTTGGTGAAGCGTTGCTTTTTCTTCTGGCGTCCGTCTCGCCAGTTGCTTGTTTCGGCTTCCTTCTTTGGGGAGGTGTCGCGGACGTAGTCCTCTCCTTCGGCCCACTGGTTGGCTACTTTCATGAGCTCGATCGTAGTCTTCGGCTGGAGCCTACCAAATTCCTCGCGGAGGTCACGGCGAGCGACGTCGTGCATGAAAGCATCCATCACCCTGTCTTCTGAGACGGGTTCCATAGTATTCCGGAGGAGTGTCCATCGCTGGATGTATGCGCGGAGCGACTCGTCTTTTCCTTGTTTGCAGGCTTGCAACTCGATGTAGGTAGTCGGTCTTGCGAATGTTCCAGAGAAGCTTTTTATGAAAGTATCTTGGAATTCTTCCCAGGTTTTGAAGGAGTCCTTGGGTTGGCTGGTGAGCCACCCGTGCGCTGAGTCCGTGAGCATGAGTTGGATGTATTGCATTGCCGTAATTGACGTCCCGCCTTGGCAGGTGCAGGCGACGAGGTAGTCTTCGAGCCACAGGCGCGGGTCTTGCTTTCCGTCATACTTGGGGGTTCCTGCTGTCAGCTTGAAACCCTTAGGCATGCGAGTATCGCGGATGTTGCACCGCACGGCTCGAAGTTGCGGTCGACCGGATCATCCAGGTTCATCGCGTCAGCCGAGCGCTGGCTGCGGTTACGGTCCACTGTCCTTTGTGTGATGACGTTGCGGAGATCTTCGCCTGGTTGGGCTTGTCTCAGCGGCTGCACTGCCGGGGTCCCCGATGTTGCTGGCTCGCGGGTTTGGCGCTCTCGTTCTTCACGTGCCCGGTTGTTTGGTGCTCCAGTCACCAAAGCTTCCTCGATTGCCTTCATGGACATGATCTGTTGTTTGTGGAGAAGGGCGCGTGGATCTCCCTCCGGCGGTTGCGTGAGCCGGAGATACGCCTCGACTGACATGATGGCGGCGTTCGCCGTCTTGGGGACAGGTATCCTGTTCTCGTCCTCGGTGATGAAGGATGAGTCGAGGTTGCGGGTGACCCTTGCTCGATCCGCGTCTGTCATGTTGGGAACGCGAGCTCTGTGTCACCGTCCTCCTTGGTTAACTTCTGTGGAGGAAGTGAACGAGATCGCAGCCCGTCTGGCACTCGATGCATCTGCGTCCCTCTTGCGCCTGAGCAGTTCGGCTTTTTCGGCACGAAGTCGCTCGCCTTCCTTGCGTAGCAAGTACTGAACCGCCAGGTGGTCTTCTCTAGGCACGTCGGGTGCAGGGAAAGTGCCATCATCGACATGCTTCAGGGCCCTGATTCCCATGTCTCGCGTGATGGTGAGTCGTGTCTGGTCAGGCATGACCACCTCTAGTGGATATGCGGGTTCCTTGTTGCCTTCTGGAGGCTCGGTGTTGGCCATGAAGACTTGCTGGGGGTAAACTTCGGTAGGAGTGTTTACGCTGCCGCTGCTACTTCCTTGATCTGAATCTTGCTCGGGATCGAAAATTGCTGCCACGTGGTGGGCAACACAGTCGCCGTTGCGTCTTCGCAGGATGGTCACCGTGGTCGTGGACGGAGATCTCGCAGTCGCTGGGGCGAGCGTGATTGGCTTGGGGTACACTTGATGGTCCCACGCGGCAGTCGATGGCACGCCCTTGGTCGCACGCACCGGTATAGTCGTAGTTGAGGTAGATCTTGATCTTGTCGACCGTGCGATCGAGATGGTTGGAGTGGACTCGATCTGCGCGGCCGTTGTCGAGGTTGACGATGTAGTCGATGCAGGTACGATCTTCGTAGGTGTGGCAGATGCGACTCCCGCGGCGGATGACGTCGACGGTGGCACGCGGGTGACGGATGCGGGTGACATGGCCACACGTGGCGCGGTTGTCGCAGACCTTTGCGCAGGTTGGCGTACACCGAGCGATGGGCCGGCGGGTGGAGGGCATACTCGAAGGAGCCGAAGCGGATGGGCTCCCGGGTGATGTCGATCTTGAACTTCATTGCGGATGGAGCCGGTGCGACCATGATTCCGACGCTTGATATCTTTCCCACAGACGGCGTCATTTGACGAGGGTGTAACTCGACAAATCCTGGGTTGTGCACCCCGGGTTGATTGAAGGGGAGAGAGGAGAGCGTTGGTGATCACGACGGCTGACAAGCAAGGTTTTACCCAGGTTCAGGCTTCCGGAGGATAACACCCTACTCCTTCTTGTCTGTTATTGATGGCGAGTTGCGATTACAACGGCGGCGAGATTGAGATCCCCCTAGGGTTTGTGGTGGTGGTTGTTGGCGTGTCCCCTAGGACGAGCAACCCTCCTGGCTTTATAGGTAGCCAGGTCTCGGGTGGTCGGTGCCGATGGCGTTTACAGATATGACAGGTTATGAGACCTAACCGACTTGGACTAGGTTACATGATACCCCTAGTGGGCCTTATGTGGGCCTCCATGTGCTTGGCGCGACCCAGGTAGTCTCATCGTGGGCTAGTCGAAAGATAGCCCCACGTCATGTGGTAAATGATAAAAATTCCATCAAACGCTTGGTGAGCGGTCGGAGAAAGTGCAACAAGTTTATATTGTGTAACCACTAAATTACTATACCTTCTCTCTACTCGGCTATTACCAGATTATATGAGGAGTTTTGCAACTTGCATATTATGGTAGAAGCTCCTAAATATTTGTTTGAGTTCTGGAGTTTCGTATGTACTACATTTACTATTATGAAAAGTCAGGTAGCTTGCGACTGTTTGCGGGGGCATGATTTTTTTTTTTTGCATGTGTAAGTCCATATGATTGTAATGAATAAAGAGATTGATTTTATCTTTGTAAGTTTTTTATCTCTCAAGTATGATATTTAGTACAAAATAGTAGTAAGCAGTTGCATCTATTTTAGTATGTCCCAAAAAACAAATAGCTGGAGAAGCCACAACATGAAATTATGTATTTTATATACTGTTTTATAGTCAAAATTAATGTTGACATTTTCTTTTCATGCTTGGGGAGTCGGGGTCATATATCTTCCTCCAAAAATTTCTTCTTCATTGCACTTGACAGAATAAAAGATGGATCTGTGGCAGCCAACAAAAAAAAGTACATAAACAAACATGTGAAAAATGTGAAAGAAAAAAAATATGTTTATGACGATTATAAAAATACCGCGCGCAGCAACGCACGCAAGATCCTTCTAGTACTCCATTATAGACAAGTGGTTTCTAGCAGTCTCAGATAAGTGTAAAATGCAAGGCTAAATCTATCGTGAGTATGTTCAGAAATCTAGTGACGCTCAAGTTTTACATTTCCAAACCACTCTGCTGTCCCAGGTTACCTACAGAGATCAACAGATGATGCAAGTGCCACATGTGCACATGAGTGTCAATAGGATAACGAAAGGGCCTTGCCATCCAAAAATACTCTACTCTAAGGAACCAAATCCACAGATGTGTCTTTGTGTTTGTAAAAATCTGAACTTTTTTATCTGAATGAAAGCGCACTTACCGAGTGGTAGGGCGCCCGGCGCCATGGAGACGACTCTCATGGGCTCGCCGGCCCCGGCGTCGGGGGGTGAGGGCGCTTAGAGCGCGTCCATGAAGGGATGCGTCGGGGGGTGAGGGTGCCGACGAGGACGTGGTAGCCGTCGACGGCGGCGTTGCTGACGGTGCGGTGGAGGCTGCGTTACTCAAGTGCCTCTGTTGATGCAAGTGCCCTGGGACGTGGCCGGCGACTTCTCCGCCCATTTCCTCGCGCCCATCCCCTCCGGAACCAACACTGACTCCGAAACAGACTCGTGCTCCCGTCTATCTCCTCCCCGTCCCCGATTCGGTTTCGAGGTATGAGCTCTATATCTAGATCCGCCCCGACGCTCACAAGATCAGATCGATTGCGCTGATCTTCTGTCTCTGGTTTGTAGGATGTCTAAGCGACGATGCCATGACGATGGGAGGACGATGGCAGGTCCCAACTACCATGTCCACAGCGGCAACAATGGCAAGAGCATCTATCTGGTTCTAGATGACTGGAACGGCGGCTTCACCATCCGCAAGCTCGACGCTGACAGCCCTGACCTGAGCAGCCCCCCTATCGTCCGGCTAGCTTCACCTACGCCTGACGGTCCCATGGACTTTGCCTCATTGGGCAGCAAAATCATAGCCACCAGCAACCAGTATGCCGCAACCCTGGTCTTTGACACTGAAACTGCAGCGCTGGCCATGGGGAATCCCATCCCGGATGCACTTCTCGATGCTCTCAACTTCTTTGTCACCGTCGACGACATGCTACTCGCTTTTGCCTACTACTTCATGTTGCGGCCTCACTCCTTTGAAGTCATGACCACCATCAAGGACGACATGCGCTCTCTGTGCCCAAGCAAAGATTGGTCTTGGAAAAGCATGCCCACACCACCCTTCACCAAGCATGAAAGGATAATGTCATACGCGCTTCACCCTGACGGGCACACTTTGTTCGTGTCTACCTCCAGCAGCGATGTCGGCGGGGGCACATTCTCCTTCGACACCAAGAACCATAAGTGGATGCACCATGGGGAATGGATGCTCCCTTTCCAACTCCAAGGTTTCTTTGACGCCGAGCTAGATGCTTGGGTTGGGCTACACCCAGATGGCTACGTCTGTTCCTGCCAAGTTCCCCCTCTCAGCAGCAGCAGCAGCATCCAAGAGTCCGACTGGAAGATTGCCAAGGAGCATAGGATGTGGAGCCCTCAGCAGCAGGTGGCTAAAGGGCTAGGGGCTACTCTCACATATATGGGCAACTCCAGGTTTATCCTTGTTGATTGCGAGATAGCCGACGGTTTTGACTTCCAGAAAGCTTTTAGTGACCCTCATGGTTGTGTGCTCCACATCACAACGTTTTGTCTCAGGTACAATCATGAGGGCAATCTGCGAATCATCGACAGAAAAACTACCTCTTGCCATGTCAATAGGGAACACCCGTCTTTTTCTCCTGTAGCATTCTGGATGTAGCTAGCAAGGAGATCGCACCTGCTGGTTTTCTAGCTGTATGTCATGCATACTTGCTATGTTCATCGTCCTGTCGGTCGTCTATCTGTAAGGGCGTCTCCAATGTTGAAATAGCGCTCGGTCTTAAGGAGCTATGGTCGACCTTAGCAAGTTTTAAACATTGTGTGCATCGGTCTTATGGCGCAGAACCTTGAGGTCGACCTCACCGGTACGACTCGCCCACAAGCAATTGAAAATGATTTTTTCTCTCCCCTGGTTTGACAGCAGACGACCGAAGCGCACACACAGTTTCTTTCCCGCGACCGCGAGATGTGCTGCGCCGCGAGATGCAGGATGCGCTGTGAGTTTCTATCACGCCTCCGGCGAGCACGTCGAGCAGTGCGTAGACGTTGTACTACGGCTGCTTCACCGACGGAGGATGGCTGGCTGCCGCCATCGATCTTGCGGCGGAGCCGCTCGGTCAAACTGGTCGGAGAAGATTCAGCGACGCGGCCGGCGACACGACGACGCCTGCTTGGAGGCAACAGCGAGGATCTGCTGCCTGTGTTTCCTTGTTATGCACCCTCGCGCGCAGCTCCGCCTAGCAGCGTTCGAGCAAGAGGCGCTCCAGGCAGGGGTGCACGGGAGTGAGGCCAGAGTTGCGGATCTCTGCCGCCCGCGGGGAACATGTCAAGGCTGTGTCCATCTTGATCCTCCGGCACTCTTTGTGGGGAAGTGAATGGATTGGAGATGGGAGCGAGAGAAACTCCATCTAGAGAACTGGGGAAAAAAGAGCAATTGCAGTTGGGTTGCAGTTTATCTTCTCGCGTGAAGGGAAGAAGACCGGTTGGACAGGGAGACAAAACTAGCAGGTGGGGGGCCCAGCTTGAGACTCGTGTTGTGTTTTAAGCATTGTGAGGATTTTAGTCTACTATATCCCACCCGGTTGGACCCACCTTAAGACCTGCAGAAGAATTAAACATTGGAAACGCCCTAAATTACTCCCTCCAAAAAAAAATTATATAAAAACCACTTTGTAAATTGGGTCCAACTTTTTTCTACCACTGATTTGAGCAACAAAATATATGTTATATGCCACAGAAACTAGTATTCATAATCGAAGTATACCCAAATTAAGAAATGGCTTGTATAGGAAAGGAGAATGGGTATGATTTGAATCACTAAAAAGCGAAGTGGTTATTATGTGGAACCTTTCAGAGCTCTTAATTGTTAATTATAGTTTCAGCAACTTATGATAGTTTTGTAATGATAAATGTACCTATATATATTAAGGGGCAAGTTTTTAGAGCTCTCTCCGCGCTCGGAAATTGGGCCGTTCGATCGAGATCGGACGGTCCAATTTCACCAATGCACCCGATGACCAGACACTTTTGCAATTACCCGCCCACCGAGGACGTAGATGCAATTATCGTAAACTCTAGGGGTTTTTCTGCAAAACCATCTCCACAATCCCTCTCCTCCATCCCTTTCCTCCTCCTCGCGCGGCTCCATGCCGCCGCCGCAAGCACCTCCGCCGCCCCTCCAGCCCTCAGCGAACGCATCGACGGGTACCAGCGGCTTCGCCGTCGTCTGCTCCATCTCCTCGCCGACGAACGGCTGTTGTGCCGTCGCGCCGTCTCCGTAATCGCCCATCGCCGCAATCGCCATCTTCCGCCGCGTTCCAACGGCTCCGACGACCTATAAGTGGCGGCACCACCCCTCCTCGGTAGCCCGCCTTCTGTCGCGTCCCACGGCCTTGCGCGAGCATCTCCAAGCGCGGTGGCTCGCCGCCAGCGTCGGTGTCGCCGCCGCGGCGCAACCTGCCAAGAGTGACGTCAGGCCGAGTTGGGCTCGGTTGTTGGGCCGCTCGTGGACTGGGCCGGCCATTTTTTTTCTTTTTTTTTCCTGAGATTTTTTGTAACTTTTGAAACACAGCTCCAAATTAATTCAGAACAAATTAAAAAAAAATTGTGTAAATGAACGTAGCCATTGTAACTATGTTGGGATCTTTACCAAGTTGACTTAAATCTCAAATCTTTAATTTTTTTTGTAACTTTTGAAACACAACTCCAAATTAGTTCAGAACAAATTCAAAAAAAATGTAACTTTTGAAACACAACTCCAAATTAATTCAGAACAAACTCAAAAAAATTGTGTGAATCAACATTGCCATTTTAACTATGTTGGGATCTTTTCCAAGTTGAACAAATTCATTTTTTTTTTGGAACTTTTGAAACAGAACTCCAAATTAATTCAGTAAAATTCAAAAAAATTGTGTAAATCAACATAGCCATTATAACTATATAGAGTATGTTGGGATCTTTTCCAAGTTGACTCAAATCTTGAAATTTTCCGACAACATATAGGAGCTCACTTGACCCCTTTATGTCGTTTTGAAAAAATGAATTTCCCAGTTGTCTTATCGAGAAAAAGCAGATTTAAACTGCAGCATGTTTGAAACAATTTGAAACAATTTATAGAAAATGTTTTACGGTGTTTATTTAAACATACTCATAATTATGCTTAACATTTATTCTATCAACCTTCTAAATATACTAACAAAACAGATAAAGACTCTACATGAAATTTAACAACAAGGGTGCGGCCGTGTGGACGCGCCAATTCCACTAGTATAGATGTAGGCTTGATGAATATAGGTGACATATTCTGATCTTATCTATGACCACAGAAAAGAAACAATGTCCCTGCAGTTCTCTCTCACTTTTTATATGAAGGATAAGCGCCCTCGGGGGGTCTCTCTTCCCATTGTAACTTCAAGTAAAGTTATACAAACCACAGTTTAAGTTGTTCATATTCACAAAACGTCTACTAATTTACTATGAACTAGAGAATGTAAATTCATGGTCGCTTCCTTTCGTTAACAAGGTAATATGTACAATGGCAGAGTCAGGAATTGAGACGATGGGGACGAACAGTAAAAGGTGTGCCATCGGCGATTTTTTTTTGAAAACACATGTAATCCCCATTGTATGGAAATAACAATATAAATAAGTCGAAGCCTCACAATATTAAAGCTCACAAAGTTTAGGCAAAAACAAATGTATTCAACACAAAAAAAGGTTCAAACATATTCAATTTCATAACTCATCAAGTACAACTAACAATGACATAAAAGTAACCTATTAAACAACTTCTCTCAAAAATATATAAATACACCTGGCTCAACTTATATAGTTTTTTGGTAGCATATTCATCAATTGTTTTACTAATCCATCGAGCCTGGCTGTCTACTTGGGCTTTCTATTTCACATCTACAACAAGCCCATGGCCCAACACCGGCATGTAACTGTCTTCCTCCTTGATTCGTCCAGAAAACTTTCCTATAGCTCGTGCCCAATAATGCTAAACTTACGGCGGAAAGAGCTTACGGGTTGACGTGCCGCCACATTAGTTGCCCCCCCACCAAATTTCACCCGGGTGGACCCGTCCGTCCACCAATCAATGCTTGCCACCTCAGCCCGTAGCCTGCTAGCCCGTACAATATGCCCGTAAGTGTAGCATTACTGAGCTCGCGCCTCTCCTCTAATGGTGTTGTGCCGCCGGATCTCAAATAGAGGTTCCCCTCCCGCAAAAGTTGAGGGGGGGCCACCTCGCCCCCCTAGTGGCGCCGCCCCTGAATATGTATTCTCTTGACCATAAGTCCAAGAATAGGTTACAATTATAACTTTTCTAGGCTTCAGATTTGTGTTTCATAAAAGAACACAATTAGGTTTTGGAATCGCTTAATGGAGAAGCTAGCCATTGAACATAAAGTGAAGAATGTCAAAAATATACCTTTACTTGACATTGATAAATGATGCATATACTTATTTACAATTTACATTCTATTAAGTTGCGAAGAAGTTTTTTCTTGGCAGCTATATCCTCTAATTGTTATGCTGATGGAAAACGTTGGATTAGCAGCTAATTTTAACAATACACATTTTGTGATACGTATTACTTATTCTGCTGTTGCTCCATGTTCGTTAGTTGCGCATAACATGTTCACCGAATCGGCTAGTTGTAATTGGTTGTGCATAACATCTTAGAATCTGGATTATCATCTCTAAGGTGCAATTGGCTATTTCCCTATATGATAGTGGAAAGATGTAGATGGATGCATCCTTGCTATTAAGAAGGTAAAAATAGGTATTTCACTTGTTTGTATGACTGCCAAGAGGCTGAATGTATTTTCTGCTTAAATCCAATGTTTTAACTCTTGGAATGACCTGCATATGACAATCATGCGTCATTACATGCCAACACCCGTGTGAAGTCTAATAGCTCATGTGGTCATGTCGTTGTATCAATTTGTGCCAAGGAATAGCTTATAGTGGTATTACTAGGTAATTACGAGGGAGTTTTTTTTTCCAGAAACACGGTACAACGTAAACGTTCAGATACACGCACACGTTCTAGAGGAACCCTTAAAAGCCCTTTGTGGGGGAAGACATAAAAAAGCCAACCAACGACACCCCCAAAGTCTCGCCTCGAGCGATTTTATGTCCGGTACCACCAAATTTGGAGGCCCCCCTAGGGTGCCAAACATTGACTAGGGCATGGCCCTGACAACGCTGGCTCATCCGTCATACACACGTTGTGTCGAGCCCTTGTTAATGAAGGTACGCAAGAGGCCGTTCCGTCGCGTTTAATGTTGATGAGTCGCCGGGCAGTCTCCCAGACGATGGGATTGGACGGAAGGCGATGCGACGAGACGGCGGCGGCAGGCCTGCCGGCACGCGTCGCATTAACGCCAGCGACGGCGTGCGCGGCAATCCACACCGGCGACAGCGTGCACGGCAGTCCATGCAGCGCATTTACGCCGGGGCGGCCTCCTCTGCCCTTAAATCTCCACTCCCACAGCGCGAGCTCTCCCACACCTCCCTCTGTTCTCTCCCTCTCTGACACCCTTCGTCGTCCCTTTTCCGTCGACCTCTACATTCATGGCGAACAACTGGGAGGGCAGTAGCAGCAGGCGCAGCGGGGACCTGTACCGCTACAGCCTGCTGTTGCCACCGGATGTGCGTCTGCCCGCAGGGCGGCGCACGTCCCCCCACGGCGGCCTCTCCGTGCCGACGCTGCTGGAGACGCAATACCAAATCCCGTGACATCGCGCGTCGCCGGTCCTGGCTGACCCCGCACGAGCGCACCCTCCCCGAGTACGACGACAATGACTGGGAAGCATGGCTGCGGCGGTTCGAGCGCAAGCAGACGGAGGCGCTCGTGTTCACAAATAGGAAGGAGGCCTCATTATCAAGCCGATACGGTCAAAGCCCTTCGTATTCCTGAGTGGCGGTATTGAAGTTCATTTCCAAGTCCGAATACTAAACCCCGAGAGCTAATTCCAAGCACGTACCATTCAAACACAATGCAAGAGGTATAATTTTGAGCCGGAATGCTAAATTCAGGCTCCGTTTGACAGGACAACATATTGTAAAATGAAGTATTTCGAAACTAAAGTATTATAACGGTAGACAAAAAAATACTACAGTTTTTCTCCTTTCCCAGTTTCTGAAAAAAGAGGGTTGGATCTCTTTATCAAATACTTAAAAAGGTACTTCAGCTTGTAAACCACGCTATTTATTGGATCCAAACACATTAAAGTATTTAATACTTCAGTATTTTCAGAAACCAAAGTATTCTTTGTATACTTTTAAAATACTTTGATACCAAAAGTATTTATAGGGTGCGTTACATGGGGGCGCAATTTTTGGGACGTTTGGTTTCCTGAGTCTTAAAGCACCTCCGGGCCAGGCCCGGGAGGAACGCTCGGTTCGGCCGTTTCCAGCGAGCCACCCTTGTTTCCGAAGTTTGAGACAACGCGGCGTTTCCGCGGAGCCACCCAACAGAGATTGTCAGGCCCGTGATTGTTGTAAGCTTCTCAAACACTTGCCTTAGAACTTGTATACAGACATCTGAGATCTGCCGTTGTAGGCCGCCACTTCGTCGCCGGTGACCGCCACTGGATATCAGGACCGCAGTTGCACGGTGGTGATGGTCGGATCTGAGACGCCACAGACTCCTTCTTCCCCACAGATTGCTACTTCGCCACGGACTCCTTCCCTGAACTCGGTTCTTTGTGTGACTCCATTGAGAGTAATGAGTAATCCTCTCTTATGCTTGTAGCTTGCGATGGTTGACTGATGACGCAACTGCTTTCCGATGTTCGTGTTGTAGTTTATTTTGCCGCATGGATGTTTGTCTGGTACTTTTAACATAGGCGATCAAACCATCAGGCTCCCCAGTTATGTCTGCTCCATCTGTGAATGATTATGACCGCCCCCTGATATTTAAACCCTCATGGTTTGATCACCGGCGATGTCCGAGTTTGTACTGAACCGTATGGTTCAGCTCGTCAATGACGGCGCCGCATCTCTCTTGGGATTCAAAGAACCAATGATGCGCAAGATAGCTGAAGATCTTTATGAATTTATGGGCATACGTGCCAACACCCTGCAGGTCTACAGCCACTTGAGAAAGTGCAAGAACAAGTGGTCAATTATAAGGGCGATGAAAGACGAGGGAGCACTCGACTGAAACAAAGACTGTTGCTGCTTCTGTCTATTAGACGAACAGAGGCACCGAGAGTACGTGAAGCTAATAAAATTCATTCAGTTTCGTTTCTTGTTCTTACAGTACTTCCGCATACATCCTCCATGACAACTGCTCCTTATGAATTGCAGTGTCAACGAAAGCGCCAAGAGTTCCTCAACAACGATATCACCAACTATGCGCAGATGAAGACGATCTTCGCGCCCCGGTTTGTCAGTCATGACCAGTTGTTCATACCTAAATTGCTGTTCAAGGCACTCAACTTCATTGCTGACAATAAAGAAGAGCATGCCGAGTACCGGGCACTGCAGGCCTTGGAGAGGAGGAGTTGGCTTAGGACCTGGCTTCACAAGCAGTTTGATGCAGGTGTCTGAGTGTCTCTTTGTTCATCTTCTCCACGATGTAATGATCTGTTTTGTATATTTTGGGAGGTGGTCTCATACTGATTCGAACTTGGTTAAACTTTATCGCCGGTCTGTAATGATAAACTTGTGCATCACGATGATAACTAGTTACTGTGTACTACCAGCACGTAGCCAAACACGCGAGTTGATAGCATAAAACTACTATTATTGAGTGGTCAATGTCAAAAAACTACCACTTTCATTTTGAATTGCATGGAGCTACCCCATTTCGTCAAAGTTTTCTCAGATAGCCCAAATCACGGTCTGATCACGAATTGACACCGCTTCTGACCATCCAGTCCCACCTGTCAGGCTGACGTGGCGAGCTAAGACCAATTAACACATAAACTGACTGTGGGACCCACTTGTCTGTCCAATAAAAGAAATAAAAAAATCTGAAAATTGTGAAAAATTTGAGAAATTTTTTATAAAAAAATAAATAAATAAAATCTGAGAAAAAGCCACAGGGGCTCCTCCCTGTCCGCCGTCGCGTCGCCGTCGCCTCCGGCCCCAACCTCCACGGTCGCTCCACGTGCAGACGATGCGCACGCACAAGGGCGCAGACGACCGCTCGCCCGGGTCGCGCCCTTCTCCGGCCCGGCCTCCAGCAGCTCGCCCCGGCCTGGCCTCCTTCTCCGCCCTGGCTAGGAGGCGGCACGCCGCCGATTAAGTTGTTCTCCCACAGCTACAACACTCGTCGTGGGATAGACAGTACTAGGAATCTCGTCATGACGCGCGAGGCAACGTACGCTGAATTGCATGCCTCGAATTAGAACGAACTGAAAGCGCCACGAACGACAGCTCTAACAGATTAGGAACGGACATAGCAAGCTGCAAAAGCACGGGTGAACGAGGGGCGGGGGGAGGGAAACGCGTCGGGAATCGGGTCTCTCACCTGAGGCCGCCGCTGGCCGGCGAGCTGTCGTTGGGATGGTCGATCACCGTGCTCAGGTATCCCATCCGCGCCTGCCCGCGGGCTGGATCACCGGCCCGATCGAATCGAAGCAGCAGAGGGGTGGGGAAGAAACGGATTTGGCCGTGAAGCGAATCAAATTTGGGGGATTTGGGGGGTCCATCTCCACCTCGTGGCTCTCGGCCATGGTGCGACGCAAGCGGACCAACAGCACCTGGTGGTTCCCCTCGCCATCCCCGGCCAGGCCAGCAGCTGGCGGACCAGCAGCAGCTGGATGCGGCGCAGCAGGATGCAGGACCATGGCGGCGAGCAGCGGCGGGAGCGGGTCGACGGCGGAGTCCCGGCGGGTTGCCATCCCTGTCGAGGCAGGGGAGAGCTCCGGGGCGCAGGCGAGGCAGATGAGAGGTCGAGAGAGAAGGCGGGGCCCGGCCAGGAGCACGAGGCGGGCGCATTGGCGATTTTATTTTTATTTTTTTCAGAATTTTTTATTTTCTCTGTTTTTGTCGGCCAAGTGGAAACTGAGGTATGGAGAGCCCATTCCCCCGTTGCTGGCCTGGTCAGTTGCCGTTTTGGTGATAAAGGGGTCAATAAAACGGCTCCGCCTGCTGCGCAGCTGACAGGACCTTCTACTCTGACGATAAAGTAGGTGGACGGCGCAACCCTTCAACGGAGAACGTCATCGTGGTGTCCACCTCAGAGACTGCCCTCTCTGCGGGCAGTACAACGCGGTCGGCCGCCTGTCGGTCACCGCGCCCACCTTTATCAACAATGGACCGTGTCCATGAACGAACAGACGGCGGTGGACTCCTGCTCCACCCTTTCTCTGCCATGTGAGAGCCACCTTGAAGGCCAAGTAGAAGGAGAGCGCCAGAGACGCCTATAAAAGGGAGAAGACATCCATCGTAGCACGGGTCGACTCTTTGCGTGCTACAACCCTTGTAAACCCTAGCAACACTTGTTAGGATAGCCTCTGACCTGAGGAGGAAGAAGACGATCGCTTCCCTCCCCAGGCAAGAACCGCCTCAAGGGGGCCGCCGGCAAGCTCCATTGTACTGTAACCTCCATCATCTAATACAGACAAGCAGGAGTAGCGGTCTTACCTCCTCACGAGGGCCGTGAACCTGGGTAAGGGCCGGTGTCTACCTCTGTCGTGTGCGTGTCTTCTTCGGGTCCGACGAGCAACGTCGCGGAGCCACTTGAGGGTCTAGATCTCCGCGTTCAATCCCCTTCACGAACTACACTTCAGGAAGTGACTACCCCCGATTCTTGGGAGTCATAACCCGACATTTGGCGCGCCAGATAGGGGATTGAGGCGCGTCAACAACCTTCGAGTTCGTCTCCGCGCCATGGTGAACACCCGCGCCACCCGCGTCGCCCGCGTCAACCGACGTGCGCCTGGGGGAGCACACGCGCCGCCAGACACCGCGACTACCCGCGCACGGCGGGGCCGACCCCGCCATGAAGAGCATGTCCCTTCTGGCCCTCACGCAGAGGCGCCGGAGCAAAACTCCGACCACCAGGAGGACGCGCAGTCGTCGCACCCGACGCAGCGCCCGAGCGGCTCGGGCCCTGGGAGGACAGACCCTGCGCCTCACACCACGTTGCTCATGGCGCAGGAGCTTCTCCGCTACCAGCCCACCGCTGAGGCCCATGAGCAGTGGCTCCAACGCCTCAACCACCTCGTCGGCATCGCTACGACGCGCCCCGCTCCGTCGCAGTCCAACCTGCGCCCCTCTCTCGCGGGCACGGCCGCGACAAACGCGCCTCCGCCACCTCCGGGGCCTGCACCGGCTGCGGCGCAGAAAGCTGCTTCGCACGCGTCCTCGCCGCATGATTGCTTGATCGTGCAGCGCACCGCGCCCGACGCTCGCGTGGGGATGGAGCTCCAACGAGACCGCCAGAACATGCTCGTCGAGAAGATTGGCCGGTCGGGTCAGCAGAACCGCGGCGCGCTGCAACACGGGGTCGCCACGTACGCCTCAGACTGCATGGCGTTCCCCCGCTCTCTGCGTCGCGTGGTCTGGCCCCCGAAGTTCAGGCCTGCTCTCCCCAAGGGCTATGACGGCTCCAGCAACCCCATCGAGTTCCTGCAGCTCTACACCACCTCCATCCAAGCTGCGGGTGGAGATGACAAGGTCATGGCCAATTGGTTCTCCCACGCGCTTCGCGATTCTGCGCTGTCGTGTCTCCTGAACCTCCCTGAGGATTCCGTGAACTCCTGGGAGGAGCTCTGCAAGCAGTTCGTCTCCAACTTCAAGGGGACATACGAGCGCGCCCTCACCCACAACGACCTGCGCGCTGTTGTGGAGAAGAAGGATGAGACGCTCCGCAAGTACATCCAGCGCTTCAGCCAAGTGCGCAACAAGATCCCGAACATCCCTGACACTCAAGTCATCGCCGCCTTCCGCGAGGGCGTCACAAACAGCAGGATGCTCGAGAAGCTGGGCATCCACGACAAGCTCACCTCTGTGAGGTCAAGCTGTTCGACCTGGCGGACAAGTGCGCCAAGGCTGAAGAGGGACTCCTCTTCGTCAAGATGTTCTCGAGAGGGGACGCGCATGCTGAGGGGTCCAGGACCCAGAAGAAGAAGGAGGAGCTCAAGCGCAAGGCCACCGCGGTCCTCGCGGCAGAGCCTGACGCGAAGGGCACCCGCAAGGACTCCCCCGAGCCTGGAGAGAGAAGAGATGACCACCGCCCTTTCTGCATCTACCACAACAGGCGCGGCCACTCTACGGAGTCTTGCTTTGACCTCAAAAGGTTGAGCAAGGAGCGCGAGCAAGTAGAGGGCAGTGGTAGCCGTGGCTACCGCGGGAGCGGACGCAAGGGCGGCTACCAGAAACCGTCTGGAAATCAGGCCAACGCCGCAGAAAAAAACGGCAACCTCCGTGACGAGGAAGATGGCGGCTACCGAGCTCCGAGAGCCGCCATTGCCTGCATCCTCGGGGGGGGGGGGGGGCGCAGGCGCCAAAGTCGAACAACCAGTTCAAGCAGTTCGCCCACGAGCTCAACGCCGCCCTCCCAAGCACGGAAACCTCCAGGACTCTCATCGACAACGTGGCTATCTCCAAGACTCTCATCGATGGCGGAGCAGGCCTGAACGTTATCTCCATAGATACGTTCGAAGCGCTTCATGTGCCCTACGAGCGGCTCATGCCCTCGAGGCCCTTCACGGGGGTCACCAGCGGTTCGATCGAGCCTCTAGGCCAGGTCAGGCTTGCCGTCACCTTCGGGAGCAAGGAAAATTACCGCACCGAGCACATCGATTTCGATGTCGCACACATCGGCCTGCCGTACAATGCCATCCTCGGCTACCCCGCGCTCGCGAAGTTCATGGCCGTCACGCACCATGCCTACAACATGGTCAAGATCCTCGGCAGCGCTGGCACGATCACAGTTCGTGGGCATATCCTGGACGCTACGCGCGCGGTTGAGACGGCCTACAAGACCGCCGCCATGGCATTCCCCGCAGAAGAGGACCTCGAGCCTCTCGAGAGACCCAAGAAGAAGAAGCAGTTGTTCTCGCAGGAGGCAGCTGCTACCAAGAAGATCTCTCTGAGCTCCGGTACCTCGGGGCCTGAAGGCTCGGGGGGTAGTGTCACCATTGGCGTCGTGCTGCCACCCAAATAGGAAAGCGCGCTCGTCGCCTTCCTCCAGGCAAACTATGACATGTTCGCGTGGACACCGTCAGATATGTCTGGTGTATCGAGGGAGGTGATCGAGCACCACTTGGCCGTGTGCCCAAACGCGCGCCCCATCAAGCAAAAAGCAAGAGAGCAAGCCCCCGAGAAGCAAGCATTCATCGTCAAGGAGGTCGAGAAGCTTAAAGCGGCAAAAGTCGTTCGTGAAGTCGCGCATCCCACTTGGCTCTCCAACGGCGTGGTAGTCCCAAAGCCCGCAGGAGGAGGTCGCCTCTGCATCGACTACACTGATGTAAACAAGGCCTGCCCCAAAGACCCCTATCCCATGCCCAGAATTGACCAGATTGTGGACTCCACGGCAGGCTGCGACCTCCTCTATTTCCTTGATGCCTTCTCTGGTTATCACCAGATAAAGATGGCTAAGGAGGACGAGGAGAAGACGGCTTTCCTCACCCCGTGTGGTGTGTACTGCTACGTCTGCATGCCTTTCGGCCTCAAAAATGCCGGAGCCACTTTCTAGAGGTTGATGAGGATAGCCCTTGGCGGGCAAATGGGGCGGAACGCCGAAGCATATGTCGATGACATCGTCATGAAATCACGAGAAGGAAATACTCTACTCGGAGACCTTGAAGAAACCTTCGCCAGCCGACGCAAGGTGAACATCAAGATCAACCTCGCCAAGTGCGTCTTTGGAGTACCTTCAGGCAAATTTCTTGGGTTCGTCGTGTCTCATCGAGGCAAAGAGGCAAACCTAGACAAAATCAAGGCCATAGAAGACATGCAACCTCCACGCAGGCTCAGGGACATGCAACACCTGGCAGGCTGCATGGCCAGCTTGGGTCGATTCATCTCCAAGTTCGGTGAAAGAGCCCTGCCGTTCTTCAAGATCATGAAAAGAACGGGCACTTTCAAGTGGACCCCTGAAGCTGAAAAAGCATTTGAGGACTTGAAGAAGTATCTGGCCAGCCCACCAGTAATGGTAGCCCCAAGACATGGCGAGCACCTGAAGCTGTACTTATCAGCTACTCCGCAAACAGTCAGTGTCGTCCTTGTGGTGGAAAGAGAACAGCCAGTACTCCACAAGAAGAGTGCAGCCACTCCAAAGAAAAAGCCTCCTAATAAGGAGCTCGACGAAAGGGCAGCCCTCACAAAGGGATCCTTCCCGTGGAAGAGGTTGAAGCGGAGCGAGTTGCCCGCCAAGCAAAATCGTACCAAATCCTCGAAGGAATTCTCTATCGCAAGCGCCCAAACGGCGTCGCGCTCAAATACGTCCCTCCTGAAGAAGGCAAACTGCTGATCAAGGACATCCACAACGGGGAATGCGGCCACCATTCGTGCGCCCGCACCCTCGCAGGCAAAGTCTTCAGGAGCGGCTTCTACTGGCCTCAAGCACTTCAACATGCAATGAACATCATTCAAGCATGTGAAGCCTGCCAATTCCACGCCAAGCAAATCCACCAACCAGCGCAGGGACTACAGACCATTCCGCTCTCGTGGCCATTTGCGGTCTGGGGGCTGGACATCCTGGGACATTTCCCAACGGCGCAAGGTGGATATCGCTACCTCTTTGTGGCCATTGACAAGTTCACAAAATGGCCTGAAGTGGAGGCGACGCACACAATCACAGCAAGCGCGGCGGTGAAATTCATCAGAGGCCTGGTCTGCCGCTTCGGAGTGCCTAACCACATCATCACCGACAATGGCTCACAGTTCACCAGTGGCATCTTCAGAGCCTACTGTGAAAAAATGGGCATCAAGCTCTGCTTCGCCTCAGTCGCCCATCCGCAAAGCAACGGACAGGCTGAGCGCACAAACGCAGAGGTCCTCAAAGGCCTAAAGACCAGGACCTTCGATATCCTCAAGGGCCACGACAAGGGCTAGATCAACGAGCTCCCCTCGGTGCTCTGGTCCATCCGTACCACGCCACCCAAGCCCACCGGGGAAACACCGTTCGCACTCGTCTATGGAGCCGAAGCAGCCCTCCCCACAGAGATAAAGCATGGATCCCCACGGGTCCTTGCCTTTAATGAGGACCAGCAAGAGGACCTCCACAACGACGACCTGCTGCTCCTTGAAGGTCTACGACACCGCGCCGCCCTCCGGGCGGCCAAATACCAGCAGGAGCTGAGACGCTACCACAGCCGCAACGTGCGCTCGCGCACCCTGGAGGCAGGTGATCTCGTCCTCAGGCAAATCCTCTCCAGGGAAGGCCTCCACAAGTTGTCCCCGATGTGGGAAGGTCCCTACAGGGTCACCCACATCGCCAGGACTGGAGCGGCTCGCCTCGAGACGCAAGACGGCGTCCCCGTCGAGACTTCCAGCGGAAGAGGCAGCCTACGGCTCAACCTCCAAGCATTTTTGTCTCTAGAGGTTAAAATGCTCACGGCTTAAACCTCCAAAACATTTTTTGTCTCCTAAGGGAACAAACGCAAAACGTGATCATTGTCACGCCCGTGATCATTGTCACATCGAGACTTCAAGCGGAAGAGGCAGCCTACGACTCAACCTCCAAGGATCTTTGTCTCTAGAGGTTAAAAGCTCACGGCTTAAACCTCCAAACCATGCTTTGTCTCCTAAGGGAACAAATGCAACCGTGGTCATTGCCACGCCCGTGATCATTGTCACGTCGAGACTTCTAGCGGAAGAGGCAGCCTACGGCTCAACCTCCAGGCATTTTTGTCTCTAGAGGTTAAAATGCTCACGGCTTAAACCTCCAAAACATGCTTTGTCTCCTAAGGGAACAAATGCAACCGTGGTCATTGCCACGCCCGTGATCATTGTCACGTCGAGACTTCTAGCGGAAGAGGCAGCCTACGGCTCAACCTCCAGGCATTTTTGTCTCTAGAGGTTAAAATGCTGACGGCTTAAACCTCCAAAACATGCTTTGTCTCCTAAGGGAACAAATGCAACCGTGGTCATTGCCACGCCCGTGATCATTGTCACGTCAAGACTCCTAGCGGAAGAGGCAGCCTACGGCTCAACCTCCAAGCATCTTTGTCTCTAGAGGTTAAAAGCTCACGTCTTAAACCTCCAAGCTCCAAAGGCTTCTCTCGAGGGCAAACCCTCCGAGCTCTCCATTTAACGAGCCACCTCAGGCCGTTGAGAGTCTCTGCCACTAATGGGTGGTCTTCATGCCTCGACATGGTCAAAACATTAACTTGGCAACCCCAAGCATAATGACTCAATTTCGTTCCCAGGTGAACTTAGCGTTTCCGCGCCGCTTTAAAATGCATTTGGTGAGTTTTATTTTCGCATTACTCTCCTGAAGTGTGCGCTTACATCTCTCCACATGCGTACCTCGCGAGCGGGGGCTGAGTACGGTGCCAGTGCCTCAAATGACACACCAGCAGCACTGCAAAATCCAAGAGTCCGAGCTCTGGCTGGAGGGAAAGATCCCACGAACACGCCATCTCTACAGAGGACCTTGGTACTTACTCTCCTCGCAAGGAACGCCTGAGGGGACCTATAAGCGTGCACGAGTCCCTTGAACCGTGTTCCAGCGTTTGGGTTCGCCCCTCTAACATCTGCAGGGAAAAATCCCCCCACAAGCCTGAAGAGGCATCCAGGAGCGACACCTCAAGTGGGCAACCTCGCCAGGGGAAAAGCCTCTGCAGGGCGAAAACCTCGAGAAGCTAAGTCTCGCACCCACACCTTAAGAGTGTTTTCTCCCCTTAGCGCACGTTTGCCCCTCGAGCGACTTAGCTTTCCCTTACGCTTCATGGACTACTCGCACGTCTAAGGGGGGCACTTGAGCATCGCGACTCAGGGCTCTTACCTCTCCTAGGCCTAAACTCCCCCCGGCCCTGCGGAGTCATTGCTCCTGCATACCGAAGTGGCGGAGTCATGGCACGAAGATATGGGACCTACCGACGCAGAGAACAAATAGACATGAAGATGAGTCCAAAGAGACCTCACGGGGGGCAGACAAGCTCGAATTAAACAACATTAGAGAGTATATTACAGGCCAAAGGTCTTAAGAAATCAAAACACACAACTGTTTCAGATACAAGCGCTCGCAGGCGCAATAAGGAAAGGCTCAGGGGGAAGCAGCGCCGCCTTGGACCTCCTCCGCGGTGCCCTCTTCAGCCTCGGCAGAGCATACCTCCTCCTCGCTGTCTTCAGCCGCGACCTCCGCACGCCTGAAGCAGTTGCAGAAGGCGTCAACTTGCTTGCGAAGGGAACCGGAGACCCGCTGCGCATCCTCGCCTTGAGCAGCCTCTATCACGGAGGAGAGGTCGAAGCCTGGCGTGAGGAGCCTGAGGTTGGTGAAAATGCGGTTAACAACCACCCCCAGGAGCTGCCTGCTCTCGTCTTCGATCATCCTGCGAAGCTCGGAGGCGGGGCCCTCAAGTGCCGCGAAGAGCTGGTCGAAGTAGGCCAGGAACGTGGCGGCGTCATAGCCTCGGCCTCCGGGGCACGGCGCATCCGCACCAAGCCGCACCACAAGTTCGTTGCCGCGTGCGACCAACGCCTCAAACAGGTGCTCACACTGCTTCGCGAGCACGCTGGCCGCCTGGGCTAAGTCCGGCGTTTCCTCCGCCCCCTCCATCGCCGGAGCCACCTGCTCTTCCACGCCCTCAACCGAAGGGCCGAGGCCGTGAATTGCTTCGTCGCGAGCCTCCTCCGCTCGGCGCCGACCAGCCTTGGCGCGCTTGAGGCGGTGCACCAGTTTGGGGTTGGCCTTCTCGAGCTCAGCGAGCCGCTGAGCGTCCGCCGCGTACTTGGCCTTGAGGCGGTCCTCCCGCTTCCGGACCTGAGCGCGGTACTTCTGAAGGAGGGACCGACGGAACTGCTTCTCGTGCTTCCACGAGGGCCTTCCTAGCCGTCTTCGTCTTCTTGGCGAAACGCCGCTCGAAGCGCTCGTAAGAAAGCTTCTGAGCAGCGACACGCTCGTCGAACTTCGAGATCGCCTGGGCCAGACCTCCCTCACGCGCCTCGAGGGCCTCGCGCTGGGCAAACAATGAAGGGGATCGTGGGCTGAAAAAAATAATTTTCCTAGCAACGATATCCTTAAACTAGCCAAGATCTATTCTATGCAGATATAGTAGTACGAACGGAGATCGGAATACATACCCTTGTAGACCGAAAGCGGGGATTACGTTCCCGCACAAACGTTGTCGATGAAGACCGACGAAGCCGACCTCAAGGTCGTGTAGAGGAAGCAGGCCTCCGAGTACCGCTAGCGCAGCACCTCGCAGGGAGTCGCACACGTACAGTGGAGACGACGCCTCCGAAGCTCCAGTCCAGGACGAGCAGCGGAAGACTTGGACCGGAACACCAGCAGCGCGGCAGCGGGCTATGGTGGAGGAGATCCCCGACTCCTCTTGCTCGGCGCGGCTCCAACTTGGGAACCACGAGATCGAGAGAGAAATCAGGAATTAATTGGTGAATTAAAAGGCTGGGGGTGCCCTTTCTTATATAGGCTCCCAGGGGGAGCCAACCTTGCCAGCCAGGCAATGTGGGACTATCCCACAGCCTGGTTCGGCTAGGCTTGGTGCGCCGGCCCCCTGGTGGGCCCCTTGGCCCATCCAGGCCGGCCACCAAGGCTCCCCACCGAATCCCCTAGGGATTTTTCCCCTCTTGGGCCTTCTTTCGTCCGGAAGGCCCATTTAGGGAAATCTGACTTAATAAATTCGAAATTAAATATATAAATCATATTTGCATATTAATAACACTAATTAATATCAAACATAATATATATAATATTTCCTAGCTCCGAAAACTCTTTCGGCGCTGCCCGATCTCCATCGGACCTCTCCCGGGACTGTCCCGGTGATCTCCTTCCTTTCCGGTTGTCTTGTCGAAAACCCTTAAGTGTGTTACCCTAGCGGTTCGATATAATATCAGGTATGATCAAGACTCCTCAATGATCAACGACTAACTCGTAGGCCTGGACCCCCTGAATTAATCCTTGAGATATAACGAATGACTTTCATCTATCAAACCTGAACGTGAAGTCTTAGACCTTTTGCCATAGCGATACTTAGCACGTCCGAGTGTCGTTCCATAGATATCTCCATACCTAATCCCGACCTCGTTACCGACGACGCTATCTTCTACTCGTTCATGATCTCATGTCTCCGTGACCTAGTCACATGCTTGCAAGCTCATTAGACAAGATCTCACCGAGTGGGCCCGAGAGTATCTATCCTGCTACGCGGACTGGCAAATCCCGCTCTTGACCCCTCGTCTCAATACTCCTTTCCAATACCCAAAAGTATCACCGTTATTGTCATACTAAATAAGATACGACGTTTGGTGCAATCAAAGTATCTTCGGGGAATATCAATAAGAGTTGATCTCACGGTCAAAGGTGTAATGACTCTGTTCTCCAAAACTGGGTATGTCCATCACATCACTCTCCAGCGATATGACTCTCATTGCCGACCGGCGCCATGCCCCATGACCGGGAAACCTCGATCATCAATCGCGCAACGAAACTAGTCTTAGTAGAGGCTACTAGGGACCTGGTTGTTTACGTATCACACCCGCATTAATGTTTCCGCTTAATACGGTTCCAGCATGACACAAAAACCTATTATGAACAAACGAGATATGATAAAGAATACACTTTATTAATTGCCTCTAGGGCATATCTCCTTCAGTCTCCCACTTGCACTAGAGTACAAATTAATCTAGATTACAACTTGGTAAAAGCCTAACACCCATAGCTAACTGGTGTTGTTCATGCTTATCAAGCGGGAGAGGCTTCGTCAGCGGATCTGCCACATTCAGATCCGTATGCACTTTGCAAATCTTCACATCGCCTTCTTGTACGTACTGACGTATCACGTGGAAGCGTCGGAGAATGTGTTTGGCGGTGGAGTGAGTCCTTGGCTCCTTGGCGTTCGCAATGGCACCCGTATTGTCGCAGAAGAGGACCACGGGGTCTTGCACGCTCGGGAACACTCCAAGTTCGATGACGAACTTCCTCAGCCACACAGCTTCATTCGCGGCCTCGCAGGCAGCAATGTACTCCGACTCCATTGTAGATTGTGCGACTATGGGTTTCTTCCCACTTCTCCAGCACACGGCGCCTCCATTCACCTTGAACACGTAACCTGTCTGTGACTTACAGTCATCGGGGTCTGAGCAGAAACTTGCATCTACGTAACCCGTTACGCCAAGTTCCTCATCGCAGCCACCATACACAAGGAACATTTCCTTTGTCTTATTGAGATACTTAAGAATGCTCTTAACAACTACCCAATGCGGCATTCCAGGATTACTCTGGAACCGGCTTGTCAAACTTAGAGCTAATGCCACATCTGGTCTAGTACTCAACATTGCATACATGATCGATCCTATGGCTGAAGCATAAGGATGTTTCGTCATTTCGGCCTTACCCAGTTCCGTTACCGGACACTGCGCCTTACGCAATACCTTATTCTTGATAACCGGCAGAGAACCCTTCTTTGCCTTCTCCATATGAAAACGCTTCAATATTTTATCAAGATAAGTACTCTGACTTAGTGCTAATAGGCGCCTTGATCTATCACGGTAGATCTTTATGCCTAAAACATACGCAGCTTCTCCTAAGTCCTTCATGGAAAACTTACTGTTTAAATATTCCTTCACGCTATTCAGAAGTGCCACATCATTCCCTATTAGCAATATGTCGTCAACATACAGTGCTAAGAACACAACCGAGCTCCCACTCATTTTCTTATAAATACAGGTCTCTTCCACATTCTGGATAAATCCAAAACCTTTGATTACCTCATCAAAGCGAAGATTCCAGCTCCGAGATGCCTGCTTCAATCCATAGATGGATCGCTGAAGCTTGCACACCTTGTTAGCACTTCCTGGATCGACAAAACCTTCCGGCTGTACCATGTACAACTCTTTCTCAATGTTTCCATTCAGGAAGGCCGTTTTGACGTCCATCTGCCAGATTTCATAATCATAGTAGGCAGCTACCGCTAACAAAATCCGAATAGACTTAAGCATCGCTACCAGTGAAAAAGTTTCATCGTAGTCAATTCCATGAACTTGTCGGAAACCCTTTGCGACAAGCCGAGCTTTATAGACGGTCACATTACCATCAGCATCAGTCTTCTTCTTAAAGATCCACTTATTCTCGACGGCCTTGCGCCCTTCGGGAATATCCACCAAGGTCCACACTTGGTTATCATACATGGATCCTATTTTGGATTTCATGGCTTCAAGCCATTTCTCGGACTCTAGACTCTCCATCGCCTCCTTGTAGTTCGTAGGTTCGTCTTGCTCGACTAGCATGACGGTGCAAACCATGTTGCCATACCATTCTGGTGGGATCCGAGATCTACCAGACCTACGAGGTAGAACATCTTCCTCGACAGTTTCTCCCACTCCTTCCACGGAGGACGTTTCCGGAATTGCTTCCGTTGCGCCACTCGGAATCTCGAGTTCAGGATCAACGATTTCATCGAGGTCTACCTTCCTCCCACTTACTCCTTTCGCGAGAAATTCCTTCTCCAGAAAGGCACCGGTCTTCGCGACAAAAGTTTTGCCCTCAGCTTGGTTGTACAAGGTGTACCCAACGGTTTCCCGCGGATATCCTACAAAGACGACTTTCTCCGACTTCGGTTCGAGTTTGTCGGGCTGTAGTTTTTTAACGTACGCCTCACAACCCCAAACCTTCAGAAACGATAACTTACGCTTGTGGCCATACCATAATTCATACGGCGTCGTTTCAACGGACTTGGACGGAGCCCTATTTAAAATGAATGCGGCTATTTCTAACGCATAACCCCAGAAGGACACTGGCAGATCGGTAAGAGACATCATAGATCGGACACTATCCAGTAGAGTACGATTACGTCGCTCGGACACACCGTTACGCTGCGGAGTTCCGGCGGGCGTAAGTTGGGGCACTATGCCACAACTCTTCAGATGTGTGCCAAACTCAAAACTCAAGTACTCTCCACCGTGATCGGACCGGAGATGCTTGATTTTTCTATTAAGCTGATTCTCAACTTCACTCTGGAATTCTTTGAACTTTTCAAACGTTTCAGACTTGTGTTTCATCAAATAGATATAACCGTATCTACTCAAGTCATCAGTGAAGGTGACGAAGTAACGATAACCATTGCGTGTCGAAACGCTCATTGGTCCACATACGTCTGTATGTATGATCCCCAACAAATCCGACGCTCGTTCAACGAAACCTTTGAACGGTGTCCTGGTCATTTTGCCCATGAGGCATGGTTCACATGTATCGAGGGATCCGAAATCCAACGAGTCCAAGAGTCCATCGGAGTGGAGTCGCTTCATGCGCTTTATACCAATATGACCAAGACGGCAATGCCACAAAAACATGGCGGTATCGTCACTACACTTAATTCGTTTGGCCTCTATGTTATGGATGTGAGTACTACGATCGAGATTCAACAAGAATAAACCATTACTCTCGGGAGCATCAACATAAAAGATATCATTCATATAAATAGCACAATTGCTTGACACTGATTTAAATGAATAACCGTCTTGTAACAGGCAAGACCCACTTATAATGTTTACACTCAAGGATGGCACAAAATAACATTTATTTAAAACCAAAACTAATCGCGATGGTAGATGCAGAGGGAGCGTGCCGACAGCCACCACGTCGACTCTCGATCCGTTGCCGACGCGCATCGTCACCTCATCCTTCGCCAGCCGCCTTCTATTCCGTAACTCCTCCTGAGAGTTACATATATGAGCAACAGAACCAGTATCAAATACCCACGTATTGCTCCGGGCGGATGTAATGTACACATCTATAACATGTATATCAAATATACCTTTCTCTTTGTCGACCGTCTTGCCAGACTTCCTATCCTCCAGGTACTTGGGGCAGTTGCGCTTCCAGTGACCCTTCCCCTTGCAGTAGAAACACTCCACGCTAGCTCTGGGACCAGATTTGTTAGTCCTGGGCTTGGCAGCCAACTTTGCCTCCCTCCGGGACTTCCAGCTCTGCTTTCCCTTGCCACCGGACTTCTTGAAATCAACGGTCTTGTTGACCATCAACAGCGTGTGCTCCTTCTTAATCTCTACCTCAGCAGTCTTGAGCATCACGAACACTTCACCCAGGGACTTAGCCATGCCCTGCATGTTGTAGTTCATGACAAAGCCTTTGTAGCTTGGTGGCAACGATTGCAACACCCTGTCAATCGCCAGCTCATCGGGAATCTTACACTCCAGAGCATTCAGGCGTTGAACGTAGCCAGACATCTTGACTACATTCCATCTTGGCTGAGAAGAAAAGCTCAGAAGCCTCATATCTCTCAGCCTTAGCCTGCGGCGCAAAGACAGCCTTAAGATCCGAGATGATCTCAAAGGCGCTCATCTTCTCAAAACGCTTCTGCAGGTCGGCTTCCATGGCGTAGAGCATGCCACTCTGGACAAAGGCAGAATCCTCCGATCGGGTCTGGAAGACCTTCTTCTCATCCTCAGAGGCATCATCTGCAAGAGGGTCACCTATGGTGGCCTCAATGACGTAGGCCACCCTATGGGGAGTGAGGAGGATCCTCAGGTTGCGGAACCAGGCCATGAAGTTTGACCCATTGTTCTTAAGCTTTTCTTTCTCAGGGAATAGACCTAGGTTAAACGAGGGGCGAGACATGTACAATGGAATTTGCAACAACATAAGACTTTGTTCATAATAATTTTGAGTTATAGTATTTTAGAAAATAACTAACATAACTCCCACTCAAACGAACATCCCTCCTGGTCGTTTAAGCGATTACACGACCCCCATCCATTGCACCACCCCTCATCATCAAAGCCGGCGGCACAACTTCAAGAGTAGACAAAATCGTCCGTCACACCAATTTTGTGACTCGTGCTCGACCTTTCGGTCTTCCTGTTCCGAGGCCATACCTCTGAGTATGCTAGGCTCGCCACCAAAGACCTCCACGCTGACGCTTGTGCAACATGGCTTACACCCACCGTATGCGAACGAAGATATGTCTGACACCCGATCATCACGGCCTGCCTCATAACGTAGAACTTTATTGGTGGTGCGCGTTGGAGGGAGAACACTAGTGGTATTTTTGAAGGGATCATCTTATTCAGCTACCGCCGTGTAACACACACAATCACACAAAATAAGATGCACACAAAACATCAAATGTAATGCAATGTGATATAGTCCATCGCGCCATGGTCTTCTTGGCGCCCGCAGTTTATAAACAATTTAATAAACCTACCTTGACCATATCACATAGCCCCTGCAAAATAAAGTTAGACGCTTCTACTTTATCTTTTGCATATTTTACGTGGCTTGGGGCTTTCGTAAATAGAACCGCTTCATACCTACGAATCTTATGACGACAACAACGATCCAATAATTGCATGTTTAAGCATCCCTTTCGGGCCCTCCATTGAAAATGCGAAGACCAACTAAAGAGAGAGAAACAGTCACCCGCCAGCCACAGATACGGTACAAGCCGTATGTCAGTAGTGGAACCAGTCTCGCGTAAGCGTACGCGTAAAGTCGGTCCGGGCCGCTTCATCAACTCAATGCCGCTGGAATACACAAGTGCACGCTAGAGGGTAGCAAATAACAGGAACGGTGCCCCCGTGCAGAGCACGGGTTCTAATAGCGTACAGCTATATCTTACGATAGATCGGCTCTGATACCACTGAAGGGGATCGTGGGCAGAAAACAATAATTTTCCTAGCAACGATATCCTTAAACTAGCCAAGATCTATTCTATGCAGATATAGTAGTACGAACGGAGATCGGAATACATACCCTTGTAGACCGAAAGCGGGGATTACGTTCCCGCACAAACGTTATCGATGAAGACCGACGAAGCCGACCTCAAGGTCGTGTAGAGGAAGCAGGCCTCCGAGTACCGCTAGCGCAACACCTCGCAGGGAGTCGCACACGTACGGTGGAGACGACGCCTCCGAAGCTCCAGTCCAGGACGAGCAGCGGAAGACTTGGACCGGAACACCAGCAGCGCGGCAGCGGGCTATGGTGGAGGAGATCCCCGACTCCTCTTGCTCGGCGCGGCTCCAACTTGGGAACCACAAGATCGAGAGAGAAATCAGGAATTAATTGGTGAATTAAAAGGCTGGGGGTGCCCTTTCTTATATAGGCTCCCAGGGGGAGCCAACCTTGCCAGCCAGGCAATGTGGGACTATCCCACAGCCTGGTTCGGCTAGGCTTGGTGCGCCGGCCCCCTGGTGGGCCCCTTGGCCCATCCAGGCCGGCCACCAAGGCTCCCCACCGAATCCCCTAGGGATTTTTCCCCTCTTGGGCCTTCTTTCGTCCGGAAGGCCCATTTAGGGAAATCTGCCTTAATAATTTCGAAATTAAATATATAAAATCATATTTGCATATTAATAACACTAATTAATATCAAACATAATATATATAATTTTTCCTAGCTCCGAAAACTCTTTCGGCGCTGCCCGATCTCCATCGGACCTCTCCCGGGACTGTCCCGGTGATCTCCTTCCTTTCCGGTTGTCTTGTCGAAACCCATTAAGTGTGTTACCCTAGCGGTTCGATATAATATCAGGTATGATCAAGACTCCTCAATGATCAACGACTAACTCGTAGGCCTAGACCCCCTGAATTAATCCCTGAGATATAATGAATGACTTTCATCTATCAAACCTGAACGTGAAGTCTTAGACCTTTTGCCATAGCGATACTTAGCACGTCCGAGTGTCGTTCCATAGATATCTCCATACCTAATCCCGACCTCGTTACCGACGACGCTATCTTCTACTCGTTCATGATCTCATGTCTCCGTGACCTAGTCACATGCTTGCAAACTCATTAGACAAGATCTCACCGAGTGGGCCCGAGAGTATCTATCCTGCTACGCGGACTGGCAAATCCCGCTCTTGACCCCTCGTCTCAATACTCCTTTCCAATACCCAAAAGTATCACCGTTATTGTCATACTAAATAAGATACGACGTTTGGTGCAATCAAAGTATCTTCGGGGAATATCAATAAGAGTTGATCTCACGGTCAAAGGTGTAATGACTATGTTCTCCAAAACTGGGTATGTCCATCACATCACTCTCCAGCGATATGACTCTCATTGCCGACCGGCGCCATGCCCCATGACCGGGAAACCTCGATCATCAATCGCGCAACGAAACTAGTCTTACGGTCCGCTGTTGCTCTCTCCCCATGAGGGCCAGCTGCCGCTCGCGCTCGGCCAGGCCCTTGCGGTCCTCCTCCAGAGCAGCTTGCGTGGCCTGGTGGGCGGAAAGCAGTTGGGACTCCAGCTGACCCAGCCCGCGGCGCTTCTGCGCCAGCGAGCCCTCCATCGCCTCGCGCTCCGCCTTGGCCAGGCGCAGGAGCTCCGCTGCAGCGTCGCGTTCCGCTTGAAGGGGCTCGAGGAGCTCCACAGCGTCGCGGATGGCCCCCTCGTGGACCTCCTTGGCAAAGCGGGTGGCCTCCTCACGCGCGGCTTGCAGCGCCGCATCCTCCAGCCGGCGCGCCTCAACCGCCGCGTGGAAGGATGTCCACGACCTCGTCAGCTCCTCCTGCTGTTGGGCGAGTTGTATGTCACCAAGGGCGAGGTGCGCCTCCAGGCCCTCCAAGGACTCCCGCACGAGGTCGAAGGCCACGTCACGGCGTCCTACGCTCCAATCCCGTGAGCCCGGCCCCTGGTCGAGCTTGGGGACTGAACGTGGCTCCGCTTCCGCCCACGCCTGCCTCCGCTTCGGTGCTCAAGCCAATAAGGCGCTCGTCTTCTCCAGACGGACGAGGGGGCGAGGAAGCACCCCCTCCTACAGACGCACTTGCGCCCGCTGGCGCCTCGATCGTTTCCTCCGGGTGCGGTGCGGGAGCCACGGGCGTGCGCGGTGGAGAGGACGCATGTATCGGCGTCAACTCGCACGGCGGGGTCGGCTCGCGGGGCGGAGCTGCCTCACGTGGAGGCGTAGCCGCGCGAGGGAGAGTAGGAGCGCGAAGTGACGTAGAAGCCTTCTCCTCCGCGCCTTCCACCCCAAGTGGCTCGGGAAGCGATGAAGATGCCTCTTGGCGTGTCGCGCCCACCTCCTCTTGAGGCTCAGCCGTTCCCGCCGGGGGCGCGGCCGCCTCCACTTGAGGCGCCCCCTCAGCAGGGCCTGAGATGGCCGTCTCCGCAGGCCTCGTGTGTCCGTCGGCCACTGCCTCTGCGGTGGCTCTCTTCACGTCTGCGGCCTTGCGAATCCGGTGGCGCTTCGCAGGCACAAGATCGCTGACAAAAAGCACAGGAAAAGACAGTCAAGAGAGAGCAAAGCAGGGGAAAAAACAAGAGCCAAGAATGGCCAGGTGCCATAAATACTCACCCTGAAGGGGAAGCACCGGCATCGACCCATGTTAGGCCTAGAGAGCGCCAGGAAGGCGTGGTCTTGACGCCTTATCCCCCCGGAGGCGTCCCCTCTTTCCTTTTGGAGGGGACATCGGAGGGCCTCACCCCAGAGCGATCCACCACAGCCTTGGCGCGAGGTTCGCGCCTCCCCGACCAAGCGCCTGTCTCGGAGGACGTCCCTGCCTCGATCACCTCCTCCACGGGGCGCGAAGGCGCCACCGCGAAGGCGTCGTCGTCCCCTGACGAGATGTCGCAAATCTCGTCGGTGAAAGGCTCGTGCCTCACGGGGGACGCCCCTCCCGTCGCGGCCTCTTCCTCGCCACTCCAGGCACGGGAGGCTGATGAAGAGTCAACACCGATAACTGCATGCGCCAACGGAGCGACCACCTGATCCATCACCCCCGCCATACCATATGGGGTAAAGTCCGGCATTCCGTCCAAGATGTCCATGCGATCGCCCGGCGGGAGCTGATGCAGAGGTCGCACGGAGCCGGCGATTTTCTTGGGCACCTCCGGCTTGACAAAGAGGATGTTCAAGATGGTGTCGACAACATCCGAGTCGTGATCCTCACGGTGAAGCCGCATTGGGTCCGAGGGACCATTGTACACCCACATCGGCTCTGAGTGTGCCTGGAGGGGCGCGATGTGGCACGTCACGAAGTCCGCCGCGACCATCTGCCCCGTGAGGCCCTCCTCGCGGAGGAAGCTCAAGCGCCCCACCAGGTGTGCGTTATCTGCGCCGCTAAGGGCAGACTTGCACCAGTGAGAGTTCTTCACGGGCGGCGCCTCCGGGACGTCTAGAAACGCGCAGGGCGACTGGACGCCGATGAGCAACCACCTCTGACGGAAGTCACCCACCTTATTGAGCAGGGTCGTGACATGCTTATCTCCACTCCACGACATGGGAATATACACACTCCCCATGCCATCCGCGATGCGGAAGGAGACGCACCCAGTCCGCTCGCCGCCAGCCGTGCACCGCAGCGAGTAGAAGTTCCGGAAGAGCGCTACTGAAAGAGCATTTTCCCTCATGTGTGGTTTTGGTAATTGAATGACAATCTCTATGGACTAATGTTTGCTTTGAGATATCATTATAGATCATGTCCATGGAGTTGTGGAGTTCATGAGCTGGACTCTTGAAGCTTATGCGTTGAGTGGAGCATATTGCAAGTATGTCTTGAAGGATTCAAGACATCATATTAGTGAAGAAATGTTGGAAGATACAAGGTTGATCAAGATATTGATCAACACACAAAGCTACAAGATGTACCAAGAGATACATGATCGCTCTTGGTACATGATCGCTCTTGGTACATCTTGTAGCTTTGTGTGTTGATCAACATCTTGATCAACCTTGTATCTTTCAACATTTCTTCACTAATATGATGTCTTGAATCCTTCAAGACATACTTCCAATATGCTCCACTCAACACATAAGCTTCAAGAGTCCAACACATGAACTCCACAATTCCATGGACATGATCTATAATGATATCTCAATGCAAACATTAGTCCATAGAGATTGTTATTCAATTACCAAAACCACACATGAGGGAAAATGCTCTTTCAATAGTGTACTTAATTTGTTTTAGGTACATGAGAGATGCATTGGAAGCTTGCCTCTATTTAAAGAAGATGTCTTCACCATGTGCTTCTTGGAGTCAAGCTTGGATGATTGTGAACTCTCATCTTCTACACCGTCAATGCTATCTCGGTAACAAGTATCTAACTCATGCATATACTTCTAGCTCTCAACCTTGTGTAGGTTGTTCTTTGGCATGAGTTTCTCTAAGTTGCATTTGATATGGTTTTTGCAAATTTTCTTTCAAAACATCTTCATTGCAAATGTGAGTTAGCCGGGATGATTAAACATCAAGGGGAATATATATTTATATATATAATCATTTTCATGATTCACCGATCCCCAATATGTTAATCTAGAAAATTCATTTCAGAGTCTCTCATGTGCAATATTGATGAATTCTCATAAATCATTTGCCTTATGTGATAATTGTTTTTTGTCTCGAAGTATCCCAACTATCACTTATCCTATGTGGGTACTTGTGATGCTTTGAGAACTTGGTGTTGGAAGTTCATCTATACCCTCTAATAATAATTTGAGCTATGTGCTCTACTTGTAAGCAAAAATCTTATCGGTGTATTTATGACTTCCTCTTGGATACCATGTGCTTTACCTTGTACCTACATTGTGTGTGCATGTTTCTTTGTGGACTTAGTGACCACTTAGAAGCTTATACAGATAAAGGTAGTTACATATTTTATTGGTATTCAAAATCTTTAGTGATCACCTTTTATTACTTTCTTCATTCTTTGGTGATCTCTAAATGGCACAAGCTTTGTTTTTCTATTGGTTTCACATTGCCTCTTAATAAGCTTGTGATCCTATTTGATTTATCCTCTTGGGTGTGCTTGTTTGCGAAATACAAGATATGCACTATGTGCCTCATAATTTCAAAGACTATGGTGATGCTTAGGCACATCCTTGTTTAGTTCAAAGAGATTGTCATCAATTACAAAAATGGGGGAGATTGAAATAGCATTTTCCCTCATGTGTGGTTTTGGTAATTGAATGACAATCTCTATGGACTAATGTTTGCTTTGAGATATCATTATAGATCATGTCCATGGAGTTGTGGAGTTCATGTGTTGGACTCTTGAATCTTATGCGTTGAGTGGAGCATATTGCAAGTCTGTCTTGAAGGATTCAAGACATCATATTAGTGAAGAAATGTTGGAAGATACAAGGTTGATCAAGATGTTGATCAACACACAAAGCTACAAGATGTACCAAGAGCGATCATGTATCTTTTGGGATGGTAAACACTTGTCTGCATAGCTTTGTGAACTAAACCATGATATATGTGTGTGTGGTATCTTTATATGAGGTTAGGCATCTTCCCATGCGCTTGCATCAAATGAAGATTTCATATAGCTCATGGAGGATGACGTCATGTGGTGATCGTCATCAAGGTGAGATGTGCAAGACCAAGACTAAGAGAAGCTTCTTGAAGAGATCCTATGCTTGGTGCTTGCAATGGATACATGAAGATGAAGCTAAGCGAGACTCTCCCATTGTGAGCATGGGGGAGTATTTGGAGAAGTCTTCATCAAGCATGTGCTTGGACGCGCAATCAAGGAAAGATGAACCACTTGAAGAGATCAAGATAGTCTTCATCCAACTCAAGTGGAATGCTCAAGGCAAAGGTATGATCTTGATAGGGCTATAGGATAGATAGGCGTACTATCAAGAGGGGCTCTCAAGTTAGTAACTTGATCGCATCGTTGTGGAGAGCTCAAACCTTTGCATACTTGGCATATCATATTTCTTGGTTCTTATTTGGCTTTTATGGTGGTGAGGAGTTATAGCTTGGTTCATCTCCATGTCAAGCTCTTGTTCATCGAAATCGGTTTAACTTTGGAAAACTTGTTGCGTTTTCGGTGGCGGAAATATTGTCGGTTCTACCATGAGGAAAGTCCCACACCTTGCCATGTGTGGTGATTTTGTTGGGTGCTCATCGTCGCTATCTTTCCTATAAAATTGGTCTCACCTCATTTGGAGTTCATTTGCAAAAGTTATAACAATTTTCGTTTCGGTGTTTTCCTGATTCGGATTATTGGGGCCGGATATTTCGCTCTACCGGAATTTCCGGTTCCCCAGCTGATCCAAAAAACGGCTAAGGAACGGAGAAAAAGGGTTCTGACTCCAGTCGGAAATTGTGCTCGGAAATTTCCGTCTACCGGAATTTCCGAGTGCACCCAGAAAGCCCTCCAGTTTTGGCTAAGGAAAGAAGGACTTTTGGTTCTGACTCAAACCGGAAATTGTGCTCGGAAATTTCCATATACCGGAATTTCCGAGTGCACCCAGAAAAGCCTTCCAGAAATGGCTAAGGAAAAGTTTGGTTTTGGTTCTGACTCCAGCCGGAATTTCAGCTCGGAAATTTCATGGACTCGGAATTTCCGGTTGACCGGAATTTCCGAGTCTCACTTATACCGGAATTTCCGAGTGTCGAAACAGCCAACGGCTATATTTCCTGGAGGGGTATAAATACCCCTCCCCTTATTCTTCCCCAGCCAATCCAAGGCAGCACGTTTCCCCCCTCTCTCCTACTCCATTGTTGACCTTATAAAGCTCACTTCCCTCTCAATCCCTCCATTGAATCTTCCATATTCTTTAGGGAAAGTTGAGAGTAGATCTAGATCTACAATCCTACCAATCAATCTCTCCTCTAAGTGAGGGGAACTTAGTGGATCTAGTTCTTGGAGTTCCTTTGTGGTTCTTCTTCTTTGTTCTTCCTCTCTTCTCCCCCCATAAGCATTAGTTGCTTTTGGTGGGATTTGGGAGTGAAGGATTTGACTCCTTTGTGGTTTCCTTTGTTCTTCCTCTCTTATTCCCCCATAAACATTTGTTGTTGTGTTGGAATTTGAGAGTGAAGTACTTGAGCACTTCGTGTGCTCTTGCCATTGCATTTGCATCGGTTTGAGCCCTCCACGAGGACTCGTGGTGGTGATACTTGTGAGCTTGTTACTCTTGGGTCTTTGGACCCTAGACGCCTTTTGTGGCCGGCCTTTTGTGGCCAAGACCTTTTGTGGTCACTTGAGATCCCCCAAATAAGTTGTGGGTGTGTGCCTCAAGACTTGGGAGCCCCCAATTAAGTTGTGGGTGTGTGCCTCAAGAGTTGTACGGAATTCGATCTCCGCCCCAAAGGAGATCAATAGTGGAAGGTGAACTCGCAACCTTTTGTGGTTGAGTTCATCAGGAGAAGAAGGTGAGCCTTTGTGGCGTTGCGGCTAACCTGTTATGGTTGCGCACACCTCTCCAAACGAGACGTACACCCTTTGGATGGAACTCGGGAATACATCCTCGTCTCCGCGTGCCTTGGTTATTTCTATACCCGAGCTCTTTACTTATGCACTTTACTTTGTGATAGCCTTCGTGCTTGAAGTCATATATCTTGCTATCACCTTGTTACTTGTATTGCGTAGCATAAGTTGTTGGTGCACATAGGTGAGCCTAGTATTTATATCTAGGTTGTATGCTTGTTAAAGTAAACCTCTAGTTTTATTCCGCCTTTATCAAGCATACCGGAATTTCCGGGTCATTCTTGGACCGGATATTCCGGCTCCTCGGAAAAAGTTTTAAATCGCCTATTCACCCCCCCTCTAGGCGACGTCTATCCGTTCAGCTACCGAGGGGCGCATGCCCAGATAAGCCTCGCAGAGGTAGTAGAAGATGGACAGGATGAGCACGGAGTTTGGATGAAGATGAAGGAGTTGAATTTGATAGAACTCCAGCACCACCTTCAAGAAAGGCGAGTACGGCGGCACCAGCCCGGCGGTGATGGCATGGAGAAAAATGGGATAAAATCCTTGGGGGAATCCCCCGAACCGCGCGGCTTGAAGCGCGCTGGCGCCATACTCGTTGGTCGGCCCCGCGACCAGGTGGCGGATCCTCTCCAACGCCTGAAGATCCATGCGCGCCCCCTCGAGAGCCGCGCCCTGCACTACCTCTAGGGTTTCTGCTTGAGAGGAAGGTCCCGCAGCGGCTCTGCTCTTGCTCTTGACCGGGCCCATCGTCACGAGTGCGGAGGATTGAAGGAAATGGAGAATGGAGATTCACAGGAGAAAGCGGAGGCGGAGAGCTCTGTAGAGCGGAATTTTCAGCGAGAAGAATGGGAAACTGTAACGGCCCTCTACTGCATCGCTCGGGCTGTATGTCACCTCTAGGAGCAGTTACCGGGACGTGGTGGGACCCCCCCACGACTCGCGCCCCGGATCGTGCGAGACCGTTATTCGTCCAAGTGCCGCGTGGCTCCGATCGGCTGGGCACTAAGGGCCCACGACGCTTCACCTGAGACCATGGGCTCAGTCGTGCCCATCAAGGGCCCGGGGGCTACTGTCCGCCCAGTGAGAACTGGGGTATGGAGAGCCCATTCCCCCCAGGCCTCACACGCTGGCCAGTCAGACGAAACGACTAAGGACCAGACATCACCGCCTGGCAGGACCCTCGAGAGGCAACTCCCCTCGAGGGCCTGAAGAGGAAACGAGGGACCCTCCCGAGGCGCCAGCTCGCCTCGAGGGTGTCCCGCAGGAATCTCCCCTCAGGCCTCCTCAGGCCTGAAGGGAAACGTCGCGGCCAAGGAAGTACGGCAAGACGCACATGGCCTCTGCCACACCCACGTGGTGACGCAAGCACCCCCGTTACCGTTTTGGTGATAAAAGGGTCAATAAAGCGGCTCCGCCTGCTGCGCAGCTGCCATGACCTTCTACTCTGACGATAAAGCAGGTGGACGGCGCAACCCTCCAACGGAGAACGTCATCGTGGGCTCCACCTCAGAGACTGCCCTCTCTGCGGGCAGTACAACGCGGTCGGCCGCCTGTCGGCCACCGCGCCCACCTTTATCAACAATGGACCGTGTCCATGGACAAACGGACGGCGGTGGACTCCTGCTCCACACTGCCTCTGCCATGTGGGAGCCACCTTGAAGGCCAAGCCGAAGGAGAGCGCCAGAGACGCCTATAAAAGGGAGAAGATATCCATCGTAGCACGGGTCGACTCTTTGCGTGCTACAACCCTTGTAAACCCTAGCAACACTTGTTAGGATAGCCTCTGGTCTGAGGAGGAAGAAGACGATCGCTTCCCTCCCCAGGCAAGAACCGCCTCAAGGGGGCCTCCGGCAAGCTCTATTGTACTGTAACCTCCGATTCTTGGGAGTCATAACCCGACAGTTTTTTATTGAACTGGCTAGTGGGTCCCACTGTGAGTTTGTGGTTAATTTATCTAACTTTGCCATGTCTCCCTGACAGGTGGGTCCGGATGGTTAGAAGCGGTGTCAATTCGTGATCAATCTACGATTTGGGCTATCTGAGAAAATTTCGGCGAAATGGGGTAGCTCCACGCGATTCAAAATGAAAATGGTAGTTTTTTTACATTGACCTCTCAATAATAGTAGTACAATAGTTTCATGCTATCAACTCACAACACGCTCACGGCTACAACCAAAGATATGTGTTGTATCGAGAAGGAAGAAAAGTCAGAGCACAGACATCCAAACAATCGGGGTGATCTTTCCTCTCCGGCCTTCTATACTAACCAAACCAGGACTTTTACCCGTTTCGACCGCCCAGTCAACCAAACCAGTCAATACACGAGCCGCAGCTCCTCCCTCGCTCCAAAGGGCACGCTCTCATTCTCGCCTCACCAACCCACCACCATGGCCGACCGCCTCGTCGCCGCCGCCGCCAGCCTACGCGCCGCCGCTCCGGCCCGCACCTCCCCTTCCGGCCGCCGCGCCGGGCCATCCAACTCCGCCTTCTTCCCCTCCCCACCCTCGCCCTCCCCGGCTCGCCGCCTCGTCAGCCTCCGCGCCGCGCCCTCTCGCCCCTCCCAGGTCCGTGCCGATCAGGTTCAGGGTTTGAAACCTCAGTGTTCTGGTTACTGACTTTAGTGTTTTGGTTTTTTTGCGTGTGATCGCAGAAGGCCAAGGCCGCGGCGGGGGGTACGGCGGCAGCAGCGTCGGACGCGGCGCAGCTCAAGGCCGCGCGCGAGGACATCAGGGAGCTCCTCAGGACAACACACTGCCACCCCATCCTGGTACGGCACCGTATACCCAGTACCCACCCGTAGGCTACCAGCAAATCTGTTCCTTGCATCAGTATCGTCATTTCGGACAGCAAGGTGAAGTAAGTTGATCATTACAGCAAAGCTGGGGTTTAGATAGTATTATAAGGTGCTTTGTTGGACAGTCCGCCTCTCACAGAAATGGTTGCAGTTGTAACCTGTAGTTCCATTAGTCCATTGGCAGTATCGATCGTTACAGTGACAAACTGCACCAGCTATTCTGAATTAGGCCGTGTCTCAATTGCGTTGTTGTGTTATTCAAACCAGTCTCCTCTAGTGGCCAGTGATGCATCTCGTTCAATGTGTTCACTATGGAGCTTATTATGCTGCCTTTTGTGATGCATAGAGTTTAGCCTTTCTACACCGAAAAATTATGAGTATACCATGTGCAAATGTAATAGAATGAAGCGTGTGAATAAAATCAACCAATGAGGAGATCAGAAGACTCTGTTTACTTAGAAATCAAACGATGCAGAAGTTTGAAGGGAATCGTCCGAAATGATTGTTATTTTATAGTGATAATGATATACTGATACTTCTCAAATTAAGATCATTATCATCTGCACTCTTTTGGAAGAAGTCTCCTTTCATTTGTTATAGGCCGCATTTTTTTGTATTTTAACTTTGTAACTATCTTGGACATCTCTGCCCAGTTGGCAGTCATAGAAGCTTAAGGCATCAATAGAGATGCCATATGTTCAAATCAGTATTGTTGATTCAGTATTTTCGAAACAAAATTTTTGGAGAAGTGAAACTTTTCATTTTGAAAATTGCAACTACTTAATGCAAGGCAGTGGGCCAGTGGCACAGACCATTTTACTTCAGTTTTATCATTCTAATACATATCGGTATGTGGAGGCAAGTTGCCATTGAATTTAAAGTTCTATATCCATTCCAAGATTATTAATTGTTATTTGTTTTACTGCATTAAGGTTCGTCTTGGATGGCACGATTCTGGCACATATGACAAGAATATTAAGGATTGGCCAGCACGAGGTGGGGCTAATGGAAGTTTAAGATTTGATGTTGAATTGAAGCATGGAGCCAATGCCGGTACAGTTACTTGGATTTTCACCCTTCAGTTTCTTTGTTCATCCTACCTGTACAACTAAAAACTGGAGGCCCCGATCGTTATCCTTACAGGTTTGGTAAATGCTCTAAAGCTTGTGCAACCGATCAAGGACAAATACCCAAGTATCACTTACGCAGATTTATTCCAGTTGGCAAGTGCTACAGCAATCGAGGTCTGACCTTACCCCCATTGTATTTTTCTAGGTTACAATTAGTATATCAATACTTTGTTAAAACCTAAATTCCCTTCTTTTGCCAATTTGGTACCAGGAATCTGGTGGCCCAAAGCTTCCAATGAAATATGGACGGGTTGATGTTACAGGACCTGAGCAGTGTCCACCTGAGGGGAAGCTTCCTGGTTAGAAATTTCGTGTCCATCACACATTTCAGTTTGTCGTGTTCCGTACAAATGTCCTTCTCTATCGGTTTTGTGTTCTGTAAATATGTTTTAAATCTACGAAGCATCTCCTGACTGCTTGAAATGTTAACCAAGTGTATTTGTTATTTCCATACACTTACCGGGTAATCTATTGCCACACCTAAAACATGGACACGTTCTTAAAAATTTAGAGAGAAAGGTATCTGTTTGTTGCTAAATTCATTTTAATCTGATGATTGCTGATTCTTCAATTATGTGTTCTTTTGTCTTTATTAGATGCTGGCCCGAGTGCACCTGCTGACCACTTGAGGGTGGTCTTCTACAGAATGGGCCTTGATGACAAGGTGTGCGAATAATGATCTGAGCCACCTGTTTGCCCATGTGTTTAGCAGTTTTGGTTGAACTGTGTGTATCTTGTGTCTGCAGGACATTGTTGCTTTGTCTGGGGCACATACACTTGGAAGGTCTAGGCCTGAACGAAGTGGCTGGGGTAAACCTGAAACAAAATACACAGTATGTTCTTAACTTTTCTGTGTGTATGTGCTACCTTTGATGTTTGATTCCCATGTCAGGATAAAGATTGCATTGCATGTCGCGGAATCATTCTGACCTAGTGTGTTTTAGTAATGATTAGGTACTTCATATTTCTATCTAGAACTAACTGTGCTTATTTTCAAGAGTTGTATATTGTCAGAGTATATTTGAGCTGTCTACACTTTAAGTAATGTTTCTTGGCCATTGTTCACATCTGATGGCCTCAGTTGAAATATGCAAAAAGAAATGTCACACGATCGTTAATAATACCCACTTCAAAACATTGATGTTGTTTGCCCTGGTCCATCACCACTTAGATGTACAATTGCATTACATGCGTGTCTGTGTGAGTAATGCTCTTCCATTTTTTTTTACTTACTTTGCTAGAAAAATGGGCCCGGTGCACCTGGTGGGCAATCATGGACAGCTGAATGGCTGAAGTTTGATAACAGTTATTTCACGGTAAATGCCCCGTTCAATCTTTTACATGCCTGGACAATTGATCTGATTTTGTTGGAACTGAGCTGGTATCAATACTTTATTAGGAGATAAAAGAGAAAAGGGACCAGGATCTTCTGGTATTGCCTACGGATGCTGCATTGTTTGAGGACCCAGCATTCAAGGTGATTCTGATGCTCAAACTGAATGTTCCTCAGTATCCTATGGAAGTGAGATAATTATTAAACCAACTGCCTGAAATTCCACAACACCTCCAGGTGTATGCAGAGAAATATGCAGCCGACCAAGAAGGGTTCTTCAAAGACTACGCCGATGCTCATGCTAAACTGAGCAGCCTGGGCTCAAAGTTTGATCCTGCTGAGGTCAGCGTCATCATCTTGTCATTAGTTTTCCAAAACTGGGCCGCCCTTGAGTTTAACACGTTCATCTGTTACCACTCTGACAATAAACAATGCAGACATTGCTCTGATGCGCTGTGCAAACCTTATCGTCCTCGTGTTTCAAACTGATCTCTGTGTATATCCTGCAGGGAATCTCATTGGATGATTAGTGTTGCGCGTCCCTTGAAGCAGGCAATCACTCTTTCACAAAAGGTTCTTTTCGCTCCCCAGTTCGTTGATTCGTGACAGCTCTTTCACACACTTGATGATAAACGAAAGGGTTCGCCCAGTCCTGTCCAACATAGCCTCACTCTGTTTTTATCCTCTGCAGGATCAAGTCCATCGATCGTTCCTCTCCAGCATCGTGTCACCATACAGGACGTTGCAATTTTCCCAGCTTCTGATCATACAAGATGGAGTTTCCTTTTCATTTTCTTTCCAACTTCACCAAGCCGTTAGATTTGGGAGCTTGGGTTGCGAGTGCAAAAATAATACATGCTTCTGCTGACAAACAATTCTGTGCCATGTATGCGGACCTGAAGATTGGATGAGAAATCCCTTTCATTAGAGAATAAGTGGTACATGTTTGCTTTTACTTGTTTTGCTATTAGTCATGTGGCTCACCGAGCAAGGTGGGTGGGCTTGTACGTGCAGTAAACATCAGATCTGCAATACATAAACCTCTGGAGTATGGACCCTACTGCCTCTGAGGATCTGCCTCCCATCCCAGCATAACGATAACCCAGGAGTAATTCCCATTTGGCCAGCCCTCTCGTCCACAGGCACACGGAATCTTTGAAGCAGTGATGTGCATCAGTGCATGGACCCAGTCCACGGGTGCGTGCGTATCATCAGTGGATTGGATTGGACCGATCTGTTGCCTGTTGGTGGTGGGCGTCCACGATTTAAGGCCACAGTTGCTGGATAATAAGACAGCATCAGGACAGCAGTGTTGTGAATTAACAAGCCCGTAGCCTGCGACGACGACGGGCGCGGCATTAACTCGGATCGGCCTCACGTGCCCGCCACGTGTGGCGCGCCACAGCCAAGCCCCGAACCAAAATTACAAATTCCAACGAGTCCGCACTCCGCACGGTCGGGTTGGCTAACCCTTCCCGGTGAGTGTAATCGCACTTACCGCTCCCTCCCGCCCAAATCACCCATGCTCTCACTGAAAATGTTACTCCTACATCAGTCCGGCCAACTGAGTCCGGCGCTTCACATTTTATAGCTTCATGCCTTGCTTAATTCAAGGTTTTTATGGGGATGAGATCAGAGGGGATTTGGTGATCTTGCCCTATAGTATACTAGTACTCCTATGAGGTAGAATGTTTGTTTTGGGAATGAGGTGGTTGGTGGGGGATATTGATGGATTATCACTACTAATTCCCTAAACTATATCAAAAGTAAACATACTACTCAGTATTTTTCAAGATTGGAGATAATCGTCTCCAATCCCCTAAAATACAAGTATAGGTACATCCGAAACAAAAAAAATCAAATGACATTGTATGCAAAGTCAGCCAATGATTCCAAATTCAAAATACAAGTGATCATTAAAATCATTACCCATTCTTGCTCATGCATTTTTTGCTTGTACGGACTTGAAATGACTCGTCGTTGTGGATGACGAATTTTAGAAAGTTGCGTTCGATCCACACGAAATTCATCCATAGTCCTTGCTATTCTATCAGCTTGTTCCATGCTCAATACAATCCATTGCTTTATTCACTTGTGCTATCTTATAATAGGTGGGACTGCACCATCATGGTCACTTACTTATGTCCTCTTGTCCCCTTCTTTTCTGAAGTATCACACTACACTTTTTTCCACCACCCTTGGCTGACCTCTCGTGGAGAAAATATATATGGCGGAATCATGCTTAAACGTATTTGAAGATTCGATACAAAGTAATTTGAAGTTCAAACTCTCATTCACTTGATAGAATATTTATTTATCATGAATAGCGACAGTTTGTCACTATTAATTGCCCAATTTGTTTTTTACCTACCAAATGGAAAAATTTGAACTGAAAATTGCATATACTTATAGAACATCACTCCTCAGATAGTGTATTTCCTTTTTGTGGAAATTTAAAACATAGGTTTACCTCGTTTTCATCTTTTTTCACTATAACATGGTTTCTACCGGGTACTATCTTGGATTGTTGGTTTTTATTGTTATTTTATCATGTTTGTTTTCAGTTTATCTTCATATGAGTGTTATTTTTGGATGGAGGCCGCTGCACGACGACACTATTTACGTCACCTTATTAGGTAAGTCGCCCTAAATATGTCACATGTTGGAGTTAAACACTTTTAGTGATGTGGAAACACGTTTTTTTACTGTAGTATCTTACATCAAGCACTATCTTACATATTATTGGAGATGCTCTTACTAGAAGACTGCAATAACGTCCAACGAATCATGTTGATTAGCGTCATCATCATCATCATTTATGATCACTTGAGAACAAAGTTTAATTTGTGTGATCCAGATCAACGCTGTTGGTAAGAGCATATCTAACAGAAGACTTAAACAACCTGGAAACCGTATCAGAGCCTGGAAACACCACTCTGCTCGTAAACTGGATACGGGCGCCCTTTTTACTAGATCATGTATGCGTGCATTGCCGCGCCCGTCTATTAGGTAAATAGATTTATACTCTTTAACAGTATATTTATATTTTTTAAGATGGAGAACCGCCTAGTAGAGAATAATATTAAACCAATGATAATAATTTGTTAATAAATCAAGTCGAGCAATACCAAGATGAAAATAACAAATAAAAATAGATATGAAAACATATTCCTATTTCAGAGGGTTGAAAAGAAATACGAAAACTATTATTTTCTAAAGAGCATTTACTCACAATACTTACATCCAAAGAAAAGTAATAGTATTTTAGTAGCTACAACTACACTATTTGCAATACAAAACTTAATAAGTTTTAAGTTTGTCCATTACAGTGGAAAACAAACTGGTTAGACAACCAAATTATATAAAACGACACTACTTTTGGCCAAATCTGCATGAACAGAGTAGAGAGTAAGAGGTTAGGAAGCTGATTCTAAATTAGAATTAGTAAAAATATAAGATTTGCACCTGAGTTGTTTACTATGTAGGTCGCTTGTATGCACCCATCAGATTTTTCTGAAATATCACAACGGAATTCGAGGATTGTTATAGATGGGCCAATATTTAGAATTTAAAAGAAAATCATGAAAAAATGGAGGTCTACTCCAAAGAATATCGAGGAAAAAATCCTATGCAATCCAAGTATACTATGCAAAGTTATTTATTGCTTCTATCTGAAAGATATAAGAACATACACTAGGTGTTGTGAAGTTAGTATGTAGTAACAGATTCCATATACGATATGGTTCACCGGCCCAACTAAGCAGGATGCAGGAATTTGATGCGGGGAGTAGCGTCCTCTAGAGATTTCAATTAACGGACGTGATTAGCAAAGTATATCAATCCAACGGTTAAGAAAGATAATGGGCTGAGAAGACTCTAATTTATGTCAGTTATAATATCCCTAATTTTATCATGTTTATTTTCAGTTTATCTTCATGTGAGTGTTTTTTGTATGGAGGCCGCTGCACGCGACACAATTTACGTCACCTTATTAGGTAAGTCTAGAAACACGTTTTATGTATAGTATCTTACATCAATCAATTATTGGAGATGCTCTTACTAGACTGCAATAACGTCCAGCAGAATCCTGTTGATTAGCGTCCTCGTCATCATTTCGGATCACCTGAAAACGAAGTTCAATTTGTGTGATCCAGATAAACGCCGTTGGTAAGCACACCACCGGTGGTCCAACCCCAAAGCCCCCAGAAAGACCCAAGTGCCAAAAAGGCGGCACGACCAAATCGACAAAAGCGGCCACGGCGACCCAAGCTCACCTGAGGAAGACGGCGACGACACACCAAAGCAAACCCCCACGAGCAGCCCACGAGCACGCTCGCCTGCTCCCCACCAAAACCCTAACCCCTCAAACCCCGCCGGTCTCCGCTCCGGGCCGAGGTCAGCGGCAATGTCGTCGTCGTCGAGATCGACGCGCTCCAGCATCTCCCCATTCCGATCCCGCCGCTCGCCCGCTGTGGCGGCCGCGGCGCCTCCACCGGCGCGGACCTCGTCGGGAGGCCGCGGGTCCACCCCATCCTCCTCCTCCGCGCGGCCCGCCACCCCGTCCTCGTCCTCCGGCGGCCGCCCCGCCACCCCCTCCGCGGCCTTCGCGCGCCCTGCCACCCCTACCTCCGCGCGGCCCACCACGCCTTCCTCCTCTACCGCCTCCGCACGCCCAACCACGCCCTCGTCGGTCTCCTCCCGAGCAGCAGCGACCGGGAGGGCGCCTCCCGCCGACGCCTCGAATGCCAAGGAGAATATCATGGTTACCGTCCGCTTCCGCCCCCTCAGGTTCGAATGGTGCCCATTTAATAGCTTTCTGCTACTACCGAAGACGTCAGGTTTCGGGTCTTGTGCTTATTGAATTGTTTGGTTGTAGCCCGAGAGAGATCAACAAGGGGGACGAGGTGGCCTGGTACGCTGACGGTGACAACATGGTGCGAAATGAGTACAACCCCAGTATCGCCTATGCTTTTGGTGAGTGCTCTTCAGCTCATTTCAGGTAACGTTACAACGAATCAATGAGGAATGAGTGAGCTAACGAAATGTGCGCACATGAAACGGAAGGGATTATCGTACTATTTGGGGTTCATTTTGGAAATAAGCGGAAAACTGTTGATGGACCATTAGCTCTGTTATGCAATCAAGGATAAGTGAAATGGATATGTCACTTTTGTTGGCGGCAATGTCGATTAACTCTGGTAATGAACTGTAGAAGTCATTTCCAGCTATGTAGGATGCCTCACATAGGTCAAGCTTGCTTTATATCATGGAAGCTCAAGACTGTGATGACAATATGTGCTTATTACTGAATTAGCAAACAAAACGTAAAGAGAAAATGTGCTATTGTTTTGAATCTGAGGTGCTGTTTCATCAAAAAGGACAATTTAACATTGTTTTCTGAGGTACATCGTGACAGACCCCCACAACTCACGTAGACCATATGCGCACACCAGCATGCACATTTGCTATCCAGAGAGCAGGTAGAGTGCTAGGCATTATCCCAGTAAATGTGCATGCATGAAAGTTCCTACTCCCTCCGTTTTTAAATATAAGATGTTTTAGCCTTTTTTCACATTCACATTTATCTACATGTATCTAGACATGCTCTAGTGTCTATGTTCATTCAGTTTAGTACGTATCTAGAGAACATGTGAAATAACTAAAACATTTTATATTTAGAAAAGTAGGGAGTAGAAAATTTGCGATGCACTACCGCTTGACCCAAGGATCGAAACCAGACAGGCCTGCCTGCGCAACCACAGAGCTAGCCATCAAGCTCTTTTCTCCAAAGAAATCTCATACAATTGATCATAGCCCCATACTTTACAATTTGTGATATCTGCCAGGTCTGTATATTTTAATGAAACCTCCATGCTCTCTGTTTGCATTTGTTCAATTTTACAGATAAAGTGTTTGGTCCAGCTACCACAACTCGCCGGGTATACGATATTGCTGCTCAGCATGTTGTAAGTGGTGCCATGGAAGGAATCAATGGTACTTTTCAACTTTCTTATTCTTTACATTTCTAGAATAAATCATCTTGAATAGTAATTGTGAAGTATAGTGAACCAGGAACCTACCGATATACCCATATAAATTTCTCTAGCGGAATCAATTTTTTCGTAGGAAGGTAGATGTGGGCAACAATTAGAAATATCTGGTGCGGATTGAATGGATCTGCAACCCTTTTCAGTGGCGGGAGCCAGATGCAAAACCCTGAGGGGTCAGCCCGCCTAGATATCACCACATAAATATGTCTAAACTGAAAGGGCTTTTCTGGAAAAGCTGTGGGGTCAGCTAACACCATAGCCGACACATAACTCCACCACGGACCCTTTTCATAAAGCCTTTTGGGGGAAATTCTGTACCACGTTTATATCCAAATTTGCAGTGCCAACTTTGTTTGATCAGACATATCTGGTGTTAGTCTCGCATGCTTCTTTTGTTACAACCAATATTACACAGCTGTCAGAATTTCGGATTTCCACTGCTACCCTTACTCTCTTTCCCGCTGAAAGGAAAGCCACACTCCTCTACCTTTAAGATGTACCCATTTAAATCATTGGTGATTGTGTTGCCACCTTTCTCTTATAGTAATGTTGTACATTTATCTTCTGATATTTATTCAATTCCCTAAGATTGTTCTGTTTCTTTCAGGCACAGTTTTTGCATATGGTGTCACTAGCAGCGGGAAAACTCATACAATGCATGTAAGTTTGTGCATCATTGCTATGCATGTGCCATCTATTTCCTTAATTTCTCTGAAATGTCTAGCGGTGTGCTTCTAGGCACATTTTTCTTCAGCAGAAGACATAGTTTACTGTTCAAAATATTGATGTTGTTCTTTGCTCTCCCTTTTGAGTATTGCCTATTGTGGTAGACTTCAAATGCACACACAACCATGTGCAAATAGTTTTTATCAGCAGCAATTCTGAACTCTCTTTGTTGTACTCTTGGATAACATTGATTGCAGGGAGAGCAGAAGTCGCCTGGAATTATACCATTGGCAGTGAAGGATGTGTTCAGCATTATTCAAGATGTAATTTCTTCATATATTTTTGTCTATAAACTGTTAAAATAATAAGGCTGGCATGACATCATTATTTCTTATCTTGACCTCAGACCCCTGGACGAGAGTTTCTTCTGCGGGTGTCATATCTTGAAATTTACAATGAGGTGACTTCTCTTGTCAAGCCATGCATTTTATTGCTACCGATTTGCAACATCAAGACAAATCACAATTATCTGCTCTAAATTGGAGCTTTACATACATAGATATGCTATCGCTACCCAAAGGAATCAGTGGGTTTCTTATCCCCATACATTAGACATATAAGACCTAGACTGCCATATGCTACTTCTGATTATGATACACAGGATGCAGAAAGGCTTATTTAGAAACAGGTTTAAAACAGTGACAAAATATGAATTTGGATTCAACCTTAATATGTTTAGTAGTTGTTCACGCTTTTTGTTCTGTTTTGTCACTTTGCAGGTTATAAATGATTTACTTGATCCGACAGGGCAGAATCTTCGAATTCGAGAAGACGCACAGGTACCTGGTTATCAGATCATGTCCACCGATCTTGTACAGCACAGCAATCTAAACTACATGGACTTTTATTTTATTTTCTTTTCTTAATATATGAAGCGATGCATGCTTATTCATTATGAGTTCTTATTTCACATTGTGTGTTTATCTGTTTGAATCCTGGTTCTCATTTCTTGCTGAGGAGTCTTCTGTCAATATTTGTTGACCTATAGACCTGATTAGGTACTAATAATCTCCTCATTCTTTCTAATCACTTAGGGAACTTATGTAGAAGGGATTAAAGAAGAGGTGGTTTTATCACCTGCACACGCACTCTCTCTGATAGCATCTGGAGAAGGTATTTTTTTAATGTAGATAACATCTTGCCCTTCCCCCAGATTATCACTAATTGCATCCAAGGAGGATTTCCACAGTTCCACGGAGATTGCTTCATCTCCATGTTTGTCCTTGTGTGATTTTTGCGCCAAAACTTAAACCTACAGTAGAAGTGGCTTTGTTTGTGAATGTGTGTACCTCTGTGTGTATTTGCATGGTTGACTTTCTGTGACTGCGTGCATTTGATGCTTTGGGAGTTCACTGATTGTTACTCCCTCCGTTTCACAATATAAGATGTTTTAGCAATTTTCCACATTCATATGTACAAACACGTATCTAGACATGTTTTAGTATACATGTGCACTCATTTTAGTGTGAATCTAGACAACATGTGTTACACATAAAACATCTTATATTGTGGAACAGAGTGAGTAGATTTTTGTACACCTTGAATCACATTAACCTTACACTAAATTACTGATGACATTGCATCTGGCAGAGCACCGACATGTGGGATCCAACAACTTCAATCTTGTCAGTAGTCGGAGCCATACAATCTTCACACTGGTACTCTCTTCCCTCCTCCTTCCCGCCTCTTCCCTCTCTCGTGCACATCAGCACATGTCTGTTGGCTGACAGGTGTTTACATCGAGTTTACTGCCAAATAATTAGTGCTTACCGAGTCTGCAAAATAATGTTAATCTTTTTGTGTAGTACTTATCTAAATCCTTCCAAAGGGAAGTAGTTTGATGTAGCCAGTTAATATTGTTTCCGCTCAGATAGAATACAACTCAGGGTACCTTTGGATTGTGACCAAAGTGCACCCTAATTGGTTTTGTTTGGATAGTTGCCAACCTTTTGGCGTGCCAATGCTACTTTACGAATTCTAGCTTTTTTTTTTCTAGCCAATGTTGGCTGGCAAGCAAAGCCTGAGCGTAGTTTTTGGCTAGCGAAATCTTTGGTAAGGCAACCTTGGGCAAACAATTAACACACCCTTACATTGTTACATGCGTGCAGACCATCGAGAGCAGTCCCTCTGGTGAAGCAGAAGAGGAAGAAGTCAGATTGTGCCAATTGGTAATTTCTTTCCTCCAATATGCTTATAATTTTATACCATTTCAATCACCTTACTTATTTTCTTTATTTATTTACCACCCAGAAAATTGATAGAATTAATGCCTTCTACATGCTCTTATTATTGTCATCGATATATTTGTCAGAACTTGATTGATCTTGCTGGGTCTGAGAGTTCCAAGACTGAAACAACTGGATTACGTCGTAAAGAAGGTTCATACATAAACAAAAGCCTGCTCACCCTTGGAACTGTAAGTTTCCTGCAACCTGCAGTCCTGAGGATCTATCTTTCTGTGATTTTATTGACAAATATTTAAAGATTAACTTTATGACCCATTTCATCAAGTCGTCCTAAACCTGCTAGGATTAATTTGTGGTAGTTGCTCGTAGCACTCATAGCACTGTTTGCATGCATGACCCAGGGCTGATTCCTACAACCTGGATCCACATAATGCTTAATCTCAGATATAAATGACTAGTAGGAAATGGTCACATTTTTTTCGTTTATTTAGTTCTCATGGTAAATGTCAATTGAATTTTCTTGCAGGTAATTGCTAAACTTACAGATGGTAAGGCTACTCATATCCCCTATAGAGACTCAAAGCTCACACGCTTACTTCAGTACTCTCTGAGTGGTCATGGACGCATTTCTGTGAGTGTTTCTTTGTACAGTATAATTGTGCTTTGCTATCTTGTGAAGATCCTTTATTTGTTTATTTATTTATTGCCTTGGGTTCGGGAAGCTTTCAACATATATGTGTGGGCTCATAACTCACAAGTGTAGGCTAACTTGTGTTGATGTATTCTCACCCTTTTATTTGTCACAGCTTATTTGCACAGTTACCCCTGCTTCCAGCAACACTGAAGAGACACATAATACATTGAAATTTGCCCACAGGAGCAAGCATGTCGAATTAAAAGCATCTCAAAATAAGGTGATAATCAATCAGTCTCAAATCCACATTCTAGGAAAGATGCTTGGTACTGAACTACTGATGGTAAATTGCATTCCAGATAATTGATGAGAAGTCCTTGATAAAGAAGTATCAAAAGGAGATAACATGCTTGAAAGAAGAGTTGCAGCAACTGAGACGTGGCATGATGGGAAACGGGTACATTCTTCCGACGGATCAGGAGGATCTTGTTAACTTAAAACTTCAGGTTTGTTTTGCATGTTTTCAGCACCCAACAAAGTACTTGACTTTTGGAGTTTTGGTCCATTATTCCGGTTTCCTTCTTAGTTTCATGGTAATCATTTCTCCAGCTGTAAGAAAATACCAACTCACTGCAAGACTAACTTTGTTTTCACTTAGCGTGCTTAAACTCTATGCATTGTTGAGATACTTTTCTAAATTTTCTTCCAGATGGTATACTGTAGATTAAATTCAACCTATCCCCTCCAAGCATGAATTTCTTGTTGGCCTTGTTTGCATCCCAAATGATCAATTTTGTTATTTATCTTTGTGTAATAGCTTGAAGCTGGCCAAGTCAAACTCCAGTCAAGGTTAGAGCAGGAAGAGGAAGCAAAAGCAGCATTGATGGGTAGAATTCAAAGGTTAACAAAACTGATTCTGGTGTCAACCAAAAGTTCAATATCAACAAGCTTTTTAGGAAAGGCTAACCTCCGCCGACGGCATTCATTTGGGGAAGATGAGGTTTTCAAGCTCAAGCTCTTCTCTTTGTTCGGTTGCAATTTCTTATTCTATTAGTCAAACTCAGAATAAATTTAAAGAGCCTTACAATAAAAGCTGACATATAAACTGAGAGTAATAAGTACAAGCATGAAAGAGCAATACTTCATCTATTTTGTTATTTTTGTGGATCAAATTTGAGGATGTTACTATGTCACTTTTGCAGATGTTACAGTTAAATTCTTAACCCCGTTGCAGCTTTTGCTCACACTAAAATGTGATATGTGAAGTTACTCTGATTTTTTACCACCTAATGTGCAGCTTAATCATGCTATATGCTTCATAATTGTTTTGGGGGTACATCAAATTACAAGTCCTCTAGTGTTCTCCAACAGCTGGCTGATGGTTTCGTAACATTGATTAAGAAAGAAAAAATGCATTTGTTCACCTCGAAAATCTTGCCTACCATGCCAAATTCTTATGTTGTTTGCAGCTTCTAGTTTTCCTTCCATTAGGCTCTGTAGACTTTTTTGCTGCCCTGGTTCCTTTGAAATCTGCTTAACTTTTATGTAAGCTACTTTTCAATTTATTTCAATAGGGTTCTCCACTACTGTTTCCGTCACAAGAGAACATGTTGTTTTGAAAAAGAACCACGGTGTGAGCATTCACATGTATGAATGTGGGGCACACCCTATTAACTCGTTTGCACGAAAAAGAGTGTAGCCGACGGATCCTGGCGATATGCAATGAGAACATACTCTTAGTGTACGTAGCTGAAATGTTGTAAAAAGAGTGTAGTCAACTGTATATTACGGTTTTATTTATGTCTTCGTAAAATGAAAATACTATCTCTTCTCATTAAAAAGGCACTATTTCTCCTGATGACTTGCACTGTTTCATGCAGTTGAGAGGCCTATTGTTCTTATTCGGTTTCATTTTGCAGCTTGCTTATTTACCTGATCACAAGAGGGAGTACGGCATAGAGGATGATGATGTTAGCCTTGATTCAGAGTTTTCAGTTGAAGCAAAACCTTATTCTAACAATTCTGACGAGTCTGTTAGGTTTGATAGAAGGAATCGCAAACGTGGAATGCTTGGTTGGTTCAAACTAAAGGTTATTTTCTTGCTTTGTACTATATAGCTTGTGTCTCACTTTCCATGTTAATTTTGTACTGTCATCACTGATCTTCTGTTCTCTCCTGACAAAGAGTAAAGAAGACAATTTAGCTTTCTTGGTCGTTCAAAAAGGACATAATTTTAGAAATATGCCAGGTTTTTTTCCCCGGATATTGTTGTTCATTGTATTCTAAATGTGTTTGTTTCATATGTGCTACACTCTACTTGCACTTGCTTTTATTTTAAAGTGCCCCTCTCTGCCTCTCATGATAGGAATTATTTGCTTGTGGGCTTCTATACACTGAAAAATGTGAAATGAAACAAGTAAATAATTCAGTGTATAGAAGCAGATACTTGTGATCTCAAATAAAGCAGATACTTGTGATCTCAAACCACCTTAAACCGTGTACTTTACTACTAAAGTACACGGTTTAAGGTGGTTTGAGATCACACGTATCTGCTCTATATTCTACCTGATTTGAAGATATATAGTTCCCCTTTTTTGTAACATCTGATACTCTGGCCAGTCGCTGGATGCTGTCTAGTTGTTCAACTATCTTTGTTGATGCTTCGTATGGCTTTGTGAGCTATCTTGTCATTTTAACTTACCAACTTTCTTAATCATTATTTTTTACTTACGCAGAAGTCGGATCAATTATCTGGACTGTCAGGTAGTGTCGATAGTGAGAGCACTGCTAGTGGCTCACCTTCCTTCTCCAGATCATCACAACAAAAACACTTATCGCTTGACCTGAAGGATGGTCGAAGGAAATCTGTGACTAGGAAAACAGATGATGCTGTACTTGGTGATTCTTTTCTAGAGAGGACTCAAGCTGGCGATCTATTTAGTGTTGCACCCATAGCTCGACGCCCACTGCCGGTGAGTCTGTTTTCTACAAAATTCATTTTCACCGTTCATCTCATTCTGTTTTGCTGCGCAACTATAAATCCCATGAGTGTCCTTCTCTCGACTAGCAACTTGGTTAGCAGTAGCTATGTTGTGGGATATGGTGGAAACCTCCCATGTTAAGTTGTGTTAAAAAGCGTTCTAGTTCTGGATTGCTGCTTGCTGAAGGACAGTGGCTTGTGAGGTGCCTTCACACGGAGCTGGCTCTCGCCCATTTAGGGTACTGTAATTCCAGATTAAAGTTGTTTACAAGAATTGCACTTTTGGCTCTGAACTGTGAGATCGTCCTTATCCTATGTTCTTTGCTTGGCTACCACTTGTGGCTAGGAGCAGCATGTGGCCCATGACTTCTTTGCTAATAAGAGATTGACTCGTATTGTTTTTATTTTAGCTTGTGTTCTGCTATATTCATTGATTTGGATACTAAATGGCATGTTGCATGTATAGAGTGGAACAACTATCGTGGATCAAATAGATCTTCTTCAAGAGCAGGTCAAAATGTTGGGTGGGGAAGTCGCACTTTCTACAAGCTCACTCAAAAGGTTGTTAGAGCAAGCAGCCAACAACCCTGGTGATTCAAAGATTCATGTAAATATATCTCTAATCCTTTCTGAGCTAGCTGGGCTTATTTATGTGATATCTACCTCAGATCCTCAGCCATTCCTTTTAAAAAATACTTACCTGAGCATTCCCATTTATCTTCTTCTACAGGACCAAATAGAGCAGTTGAAAAATGAAATCAGTGAAAAGAGGTCACATATACATGCGTTAGAACAGCGTATAATGCAATCACTGGAAACTACTGATGACCCAGCTATTAGGACTGAAATGTCCCAGGTAATAGTTGCCAAGTGATGCTAAAGTGAAAGTTGGAATGCATCTTATAATGGCACCTGAAAATTTCTACAGATTTTCATTTGATCACAGTTTACTTATGTTTTTCGTTAATTAGTCAACCTTAACTTTCTGATCACTTAATTAGCTTTAGCCAGTCAGTCATATGCTACAGTGATTTGGATTTTCAATGTTAATGATTGGAATGTTTTGTGTGAATATTTTTTTCAGACCTTTTCAAAATTGAGCATGCAATTGGGTGAGAAGACATTTGAACTAGAGGTTTGTTCAATGTCACTTTGTCAGATAATGTTTTGTTTCTCCGAGTAATATTTCCTGGACTAATTTCTGTTTCGGCTGGGTGGTTTCTCTAGATCATGTCTGCAGATAATAAAATTCTTCAACATCAGCTACAAGCAAAGGTAAGAAAAGGTGGGGGAACAATTATATTTCCTGTCCAACATATTGGTCTGATGTTGTTCTTGTTTAAATAGGTATCAGAAAATGCAGAACTCCAAGAAACAGTTGCACAACAGAGGCAAGAAATCAATAATTTATTGACGGCTTCTAGGAGTGAGTACAATGTGGCTCCTACTCAGTTTAGTGAACCAACAACGGGAAGAAGTGATCCTAGGGACCAGACAGATGGATTCTCAAGTCATGCGAACATTCCCTCTAGAACAGCTGAAGAGAATAAGGAGTCACCATTAAAATCTCAAGTGCTCATGCAGGTAAAACATCACAGGCCCCTAAATTCATCCCTGTCCAATTTAGTTTGTGACTTGAAACCTAAAAGAAAAGATGCTGCAGGTTGCAGAAATTGAGAATTTGAAGCAAGACAAGCTGAGGCTGACGGAAGAGAAGGATGGGCTGGAGATTCAGAGTCAAAAGCTGGCTGAAGAATCATACTATGCTAAAGAATTGGCAGCTGCCGCTGCAGTTGAACTAAAAAAATTGGCGGAAGAAGTCACCAGGCTTTCTTATGAAAATGCGAAGCTCGTTGCAGACTTAACTGCAGCAAAAGAGCTTACTCCATCGGTTGTAAGGGGCACTATCCACAATGACACAAAACGTCGTGATCAGGAGAACGGAATTTTAATTGAGGAGATGCAGAAAGAGCTGGTTGCTAGTTGTCAGAGGGAGGCTGCGTTAGAAGACACGTTATCCCAAAAGGCCCAGCGAGAAAATGAGCTTCTGAAGATAATTGATGATGCAAAGTGCCATGAGCATGATCTGGAAGATGAACTGGCAAACATGTGGGTCCTTGTTTCAAAGATGAAGAAAGAAAGCTCTCAGGATGATTTGTTTGAATTCAAATCAAAGCAAAACGGCTTTCACTCATCGAAGACTGATAATGGCAGAACCCTTGACGAAATGGAAGCTTCAGATAATTGGAAATGGGATGGCATCAGTACTCTAGAAGAAGCAAAAGCTGCGTACAATTTTGAGAGAAGACGCTGCAAAGAGTTGGAAAGCTCCATGTCTAGATTGAAGGTGATCCTATTTTACTTTTAGCATCGAAATATATGTCTTCCTTGAGAGCTGCCTGTGCACAATATGTGGAAATGACTTGGCTGGTATGCACTTCTGTTCTCCTGATGCACGTATTGGACCTTTTCAGGGTGAAGACATCAGAGGCTTAGAGGTTAAAGTCCTTGAAGAGCTACAAAACTTTCATGTGGAAGCATTGTCAAGAATTTGCCAAGAAAAGGTATTATTTTCCATCATCCATATCTTATTTCTACCCACTCTCTAAATTTCTCGCCAGATGCAGAATCCTACATGTCTGCATGCTACATTTTTCTGCGAGAGTGCTGCAGCTTGACTTAAGCAGATGCTGAGACAGAGGCTTTCCTTTCACCCCTACTTACCACATTTTGACTTGTGCTTTACAGATGGCAAAACAGCTACAATAGCCTGCCTTTTTCAAGCTTAGCGGTTGCTTCCACATCCCCTCGTGTTTGTCGGCTGCTGTTTATTGGCACCGTATATTGCTGCTACAGCCGAAGCAATGCTGATTCTAATGCGTTACGATTTACAACACCCGGAGTAGCTAACCCCAAACAGCCCAGCCCTCGCCTGTGCTAACAGAAAAAAAAGGGGGATGCAAAATATAGATCTGACTTCTTGCACGATGCTAATCTTCTGGATACTTACTCTCCTGTACAGTTTACTGGATTAGAAACATCTTGTAGATTGTATTTACTGGTCGCACGGGCTAGCCTAAGGCGTAGCTAAACCGGGCCTTTTGCCTTGAGAGTCGGAGATACTTCCTCCCGTGAACGGATGAAAGTGTTGTTCCCTGTACTTGTAGACTTTGTAGATGGATATGTGATCCCCTGATTTGAGCGGAGTCCCTGTCGTACTTGTTGCCTGAAGGCTGAAGCACAGCTGCAGTTTTCGCATATTGCAATTGGTTTTAAGTTTGTGCTCCAGCCTGCGCATAATTGGCGCTGGACTTGATGTAAGATCAATTTCAGCGATTAGCACAAGCACGGATTTCCGTCGCTATGGTCATTCTATAGAGACGATAGATGCTGGGTTTGTAGTTGTTGCGGTATTGTTCCGTTGAGGGAGAGGCATGTTTTCTTCCATGGTCGATGCAGGAGACGAGTACCTGTGCCTGCGTACAGGGATAGGAGGCCCTGCGTGGCAGCCTGGATTGTGCAACGCGAAGGTCCTGAATCTGCTCGTAAGACTCGCTACCTGGACTCAGCTACCTGTGCCGCATTGTAATGCTCTGTCTGACGACGTATTGCTGGGAAGAAATAGTCCCATTTGTATTACTCCCTCCACTATCTGAGTCAATTAATTTAGAACGAAGAGAGTAGTTCGTACGTAAGTAATCCTGATTCCGGTGAATTGCTGTTACCTTGGCAACATAAGCAGTTACAGCAGGTCTGAACAGCCATCAGGCAAGTCGCAAGGCTGCGGCCATGCGGGCGTAGTAACTTACGAAATAATTATAAGCAGGAAAGAAAAAAGAGAACAGCCGGAGAAACATGCGATGATCACGCCCAAGTTCCGAAACATGTGCAACATGATCAGCGACGTGGACAAGGCAGGCAGGCAGAGGAGCTACGGTAGCTAGCCTAGCAGGGAGCAAAAAGCTGAGAGAGGCTGGAAGCGATTAAGCAGGGAGGGAGGAGTGAGCAGGTGTAGAAATGATACCCGCGCGTCAGCTTTTTGATGCTCGCAAGCAATGCGAGCAAGGAAACAAAACCAAAAGCTAAAGCCGCACCCGCACGGCAGCCAGCAGCAAGGGAAGGGGGGACGACAAGATGTGAGCTACCTGACCCTTCAGACCAGGCTTCAAAAAGAGCAAGCTAAACCCTAGTAGTATGTCAGCTGTTGCTGCAGTAAACCGGCCTAGGCCGCGTGCTCTCTCTCTCTCCGCAGACACAGAGCGAGTGAAAACTTCACTGTTACCATGTTAGCTCAGCCATCATGCTGTAAACGAACGCTGTGTACACCATGCCGGCCGAGCTCGTCGGAGCTAGCTGCGCATTGATTGCCGCTCCTCCTCCATCAACTGCCACTGACATCACGCGCAGCAGGCACGGGCGTGCATGCAGCTTACGTGCGAGATAAGCGTCCGTCTCCATTTCATTCGCTGCTCATCTCCCTCTCACCGGAAGCCCAAACCCCGAAAACCCAACCCAGCATCTCGCAACAGAAGCGAATATGCATCCGATCCACATCTACCTACCAGGATGATCCATTAATCCATGAATGTACGTACGGCAGCGAGATCTGTACGTAACGTAACCACACGTAGAGTACTCTAGTAGTACTATCACGGATATCCCCTTCTCTTTATTACAACACGCTGCTGCCCTCGTGATGGATGACCCGGTCTCGGTTTAGCGGCATCACTGTAGCTGCCGTGGATTGATTGATTGGTTTGCAGGTGAGCGCCGTGTGACGAGCTTGAATAAATGTGTGAAGATGCCCCGCAGTTATTGCACTCAGCTGCTGCAAATGGCCAGGCCCCCGAGCCCTAAACTTTCTGTTTATGGCGAGGCCGCCGATCAGTGACAACGCGTGATCGCTCCGTCGATCACCTCCTCCTCTTCAATCGCCTCGCAGTAATGGTGCTTAATCGATTAACACTGTAGCTTGGACGGACGGAGATCGAATGTGGGGTTCGCATCCGTGTGCGTCCTTTCCCGTGGAGCCAATTGAATGTACACGGCGGATTATATGTTCCTTGAGAACATTTCTCTAGCAGATCTCAGATTTCTTGAGTTTCTAGCTTTCTACTACGTACCGCATGAGCTCCCGGAGAACAGATCTGACATCTCTCATGAGTTTACCGCGTTTGTTCTCCTCGAGCCCTCCTAGTTGGAAACCTTTTTTCCATTGTTTATTTTTATCAAATTTATGATTTTCAACAACACTGTTTCAATAAATGTTTGACATCATATTATATACTGTAATAATCATGCAAATCAAAATAATTTTTTAGGTCTGAATAATTAAAATAATAACGAATGACCTAGAATGGATATAATGGTTCAAATTACGTGTGAATACAAATAATATCAAATGAATAAACATGGGAATGTACAAATCCTTCACCGTCACGGCTCCAGCCACAATGCTATGACCACAATGGTATTTGTGCCAAGCTGTATCGTAGTTCTTCCGTCTCCAATGCAGGCAAATCCAAAATTCATAGCATGCCCTCCCATTCTCGAGCTTCATTCATAGCCATCAATGTTTGGGTCGTTTTCATTGGGAGGAAGGAGGTCTCCGACCGAAAAAGCCGGATCAAAATTTTGGCAAACACGGGGACCCAAATAAGCGTCTACGCATTAGATAACCCCTACGGAAGAGGTGATCCGGATATGTTGGTACCTCGACGAAGTAATCCTTCATAAGCAAAGAATTGTTGAGTGAAATGCAAAGACAATATGCAACATGACGAGATTCTCTACATTTGTCAATGAAGAGCATCTCCTTAATGTCAGATCATCCAAATTGGACAACGACGAGGTCCAATCCAACAAACCAAATGGATATCGAATTATACTCCCAATCAACTAGTTCCTATACATTTTAAACAGCCAAAATCGATGAAGAAATATACCTTCTTCAACACCGACAACCTTAACTGGGATCCGTGCGCGCCGCCCGAGCTGCTCACCGACGACATCCTGAGGGACACAAGCACGTCTCTGCAGCTCAGACACGCCTAGAGCAGCCTCTCTCGGCCCAGCCCCTTCGGCCAACTCCGTGGCAGATACATTTGTTAAGTATGTGGGTGGTTGTCGTGAGATCGGTTGGTCGAGTGCTCTTTCTTTTCAGGTAGTCTCAGACGGCGAACCATAGCTACGTCGAAGAGAACCCGAGGACGATGGGGCGGTGGGCGCAGCGGCGAGAAGCGAGGACGTGGGCTGAAACTTCAGCCGCCATGTTCTCGGGTGGAACAGGAAAAAGACACGTCAAAACAACCATACGGAAGGGAAAGTCGGGAGGAAAATTCCCGCTTCCCCGAATTTTTTCAGACCAGACCCTTTTTTTGTCATTTCTGTTCGGGCGCTTATTTGTACCGAATCCGAAAAAAGTAGTTAAGTTTCAAGGGCGGCTGCTTATCCAGGATCTTGCTGAGACGCTCGAGTATCTTCTACGCATAATTTTGTCACAGACAGGAGGCCACACAAACCGCAGACAAAGCGTGGGGCACAGAAGATCGAGTTCGGGTGGCAGTTAGCCCATACCTCATCCCCCACCACCCGACCCCGTCCGATCGCATCACCGCCGTCCGCACCATCTGACACCGCTACTGTACACCGCGGCGACACGGCACACACACATGGTGGGCCCCGTCTGTAACTATGAGCGGGTAACCATAGCCCAGTGTGGGATCGACACGTTGCCACTGTTGGCACCTCGTCGTCTCGTCCCGTCAAGTGTCATCCACGCTCCGTCTCACGTGGCGCCTGCAGGGCCGGCAGCCGTGCTATCCACACGCCACGTGGCAACACCCTCTACATTCCTTCCAACAAACGCCAAACATAATGTAGTGGTAGCCGGTTAGTACTAACCGTGTGCAAATACGACGTTTAGATTAGTTGTATTGGGAGAAAGCCAGTAACATCACATATTTTTAAATAATGTTTGGTTACATGCAGTTAATGAGAAGAGATATGATAGTTGTAACTTAGCTACAAATATAATACTTGTCAAGATAAAATGAGCATATAAACTAATAAATATGACGGGAAACCCTATTCTACACCTAGCAGCAAGATAAATTATTTTGCACCCGAGACTTGTTTACATTGTTTTTATTAAAAAAATATGTTTATCATTCAAATAATTACATTTTAAAACTCCGATGATCCCGAGACTGTGGAGGTATTAACATGCTACTCCCCACTATAATCGGACTGATTCCACTAGAGTAGAGATATCGTGCTCCCAAACTCTGATGATCCTGATGTTAAAGAAACTTGAGCTTTATAAAAAAATTGAAAGAAAAATTTGGATGTCCCTAATTATGTATTTTAAAACTTGCAAATAATTATATTCAAATACATTGTGCTTTGATCTAAATAAAAATGGTAAACGTGTGGATGGCCTATTTTCAAAGCTTCACATTTATTTGACATTTTATTTACATTGTGCTTTCAGAGTACTCGTGTATTTGACATTTTTTACATGATTGTGTGATAAAAAATTGGCTTTCCTGGATAGCATTTTCAGTATTTTAGAAATTTAGAAATTTTTTGTTTTTAGATGCAAGTGTGAAGCACACCCTTTTTTGATACTACCGCTGCTTAGATTCTTTCGAGCAGAGTAACTACCTAGTCCTGCTAAAGTAATCTCATTCAGAATTGTACGGTCCCTGCCAAAGTCGTCCCATTAACTAACCAACTAATTAACCTTCCATTCACACAATCACACCTGATGGCTGACGGTGGTCCGTCTGCTGCGACGCGCGGATAAAACCCCGTAGCTCCTCCATGGCCGGTGGTCGCTCGCTCGCTTCTATTCTACCGCCGCTGCGAAAGCGACTCGTCTTCCAGCCCGAGCTAGGTGAGTGGTGGTGGTGTGCGCGGACCAACGGACATGATGGATCACCTGAGCCTGGTGCCCTACGAGGGAGGCAGCGGCGGCGGCGGCGCCGGAGGAGGGGCCAAGTACAAGGAGTGCCTGCGCAACCACGCCGCGGCCATGGGCGGCCAGGCCTTCGACGGCTGCGGCGAGTACATGGCCGCCTCGCCGGAATCGCTCAAGTGCGCCGCGTGCGGCTGCCACCGCAGCTTCCACCGCCGCGCCGGCGGCGTCGGCGGTCTCACGGGCGTCTCTGGCGCGGCGCCCTTCTTCTTCAGCCCGCCGCCTCCTCCTCCGCCCTCGCACCAGCACCACCACCCCGTGCTGCAGGGCTTCGTCCCGTCGTCGCGCCCGCCCCAGCTCGCGCTGCCGTACCACGCCGTGCCGGCCGCCGCGTGGCACCACGGCCTGCTGGACCCGTCCGCCGCAGCGCGCTCCGGGTCGGAGACGCCGCCGCGGCCGGGGGACGACTGCAGCCCCGGGTGCGGCGGCAGCGGGAGCTTCGGGAGGAAGCGGCACCGGACCAAGTTCACCCCGGAGCAGAAGGAGCGGATGCGCGACTTCGCCGAGAGGCAGGGCTGGCGCATCAACCGCGACGACGGCGGGGCGCTCGACCGTTTCTGCCTCGAGATCGGCGTCAAGCGGAACGTCCTCAAGGTCTGGATGCACAACCACAAGCACCAGCTCGCCTCGCCCACCTCCGCCGCTGCTACCGCTGCCGCGACAGCAGGCATCAGCGGCATCGGCATATCTCCCGTAGCCGGCCCTGGTGTTGGCTTTGGCATGGGCGTTGGCATGGGCATGGGAGCTGGCTCTGGCGTTGGCATCGGCATTGGCATGGGAGCTGGCGCCGGCGCCGGCACGGGCAATGGCGACGACGACGACGACGACACGGACGATGACTCGCCTCCTCGCGCCGCCGTCTCGTCCCCGTCCCCCTCGCCCATCAGCGTCTAGCTAACGAGCCTCTCCCTTGTTCTTTAATTAGTCGCTCCGGCCAAGATTTAATTAACGTACTTCCCACTGAATTCCCCTGATCACCCGCATGCCTCCCCTGCAGCGGCCGCGCCGTACGTCGCGGTACCGAACCGAGGGCATATCTGTACTTGTCACTTCCCACTCTACTAATTCTAGCTAGGCTCTGCTGTTCGTTTCTTTGTAGCTTCATTACTTGTCTTGTCTTCCATTAATCCTGCTGCTCGATCTAGCTCAAGTGAAGTGAAGTGAAGTGAGTGACTAATCATGGTACTCTTACTATTAATTTGTCCGAGAGGAAGCAGTGGCAGTGCTTTGGAGTTAGTGCGCGGAACGGAAGCTTCTTGTTCTTGGATCTCTCTCAGTTTGCTTCCTCCGACTTGTGAATTGCAGTGTGTTTGTTTGGTCTGTACTGCTCGTAGTAGCTTTAGACTGGGGTATACTGCCTCGTAGCCGCCCACCAGCGGCGCTCTATCCGTGGCGGTGGTGGTGGCCTGAGAGTTTTTGTTCCCATTTGCGCCCTCCCGCCCGGCCGGCAGGGCAGACCTACCACCACCAGACCACGCCGCGGGTGGTGGAGCCGGAGCTTTAGACGATCACGGCGTTCTCATTCTGAGTCCTAGTGTGGTCTGTCGGAAATGCGTGTTCGTCCGTGCCGATCGAGTTGTCTTATCGGCGGCGTCCATGTCGCGCGGCCGGCCTGGCTTGGGTGTGTGCGATGATGATGATGATGGAGATTAGGCATGGTTTGTGGCTTTCGGTGCGGGGCAGGATCCGACACCATCCACATCTCTGTTCTCCTCGGTGGGTGGGGATTTGTCTTGGATCTGGATGCTTACGATTTCATGGTGCCGCTCGACGAGAGCACGACGTCCGGCACTCCGGCGGCCATGGCGCAGGCACACGGCGGCGATGCTATGCTAATGCTACCATGTAGAGCCTCTGCCGCTGGCCCTCCACCGGCCGGCTAACAGCTGATCCTCTGCTCGTTTCGTCTCGTCGCATCAGGTACTGGAGCAGCGCACGAGTGCCTCTTGCAGACGCAGTGGAGTGTGTCAGTGTGTTTGAGCACGGAGCACACGGTAATGGTTTGCATCCTGCTACAGTGCTACTCTCATCCTCTCGTCAGGCTTCTTGTAATACGTACAGTACTATTCAATTCTAGCGCAATGGAGAAAATGCAGAAATAGTTCAAGGAAATGATGTGAAGAGTGCAGCAAGGGATGTCATTACCCCTATATATTAAGGGGCTGATTTTCTCGCTCTCTCCTCGCTCCTGGCCCCACGGTTACTTTAGAAATCTACGGTGTTCTGATCTGCGCCGTCGATTCGTGATCGGATGGCCATCCGACAGTCCCCGAGGTTGTTTTGCACAAAAGCCACTGATCTTTCCATATATTGCAGATTCGTCCCGACATACATAAAACCAAGCCGCATCCCTAAATCATATTCTTCCTCATTTTTCCTCACCCACCACTCCTCCCCGACGCGGCCGCCTCCAGCCCATCCGCCTCGCCGCCGTGCCACAACCTCCGGTCGCTCGCCGCCGCGCTACAGCTTCCGGCCGCCCATCGAGGCCGCTGCTAGCTTCGCAGCGCCTCTGACATGGGGCTACTCTTCGACTACCCCACGATAAGACTACCTGGGCCACGCCAAGTTTGCGGAAGCCCAAAGAAGGCCCAATAGGGGTATCATGTGACCTAGTTCTAGTCGGTTAGGTCATACGACTCACCATATCTGTAATTGCCATCGGCACAGTTCACCCGGGACCTAGCCTACCTATAAAGGCTAGGAGGGTTGCTCGTCTACAGGACACACTCATAGCCGCCACCACAAACCCTAGCGAGATCGTCATCTCGCCATTGTAACCACTACTCGCAATCAATACCAGACAAGCAGGAAGTTGGGTGTTATCCTCCGGGAGGCTGAAGCTGGGTAAACGCCTCGCTTGTCAGCCGTCGTGATCACCAACGCTTCTCTCTCTCCCCCTCAATCAACCCGGGGCGGACAACCCTGAGATTTGCCGAGTTACACCCTCGTCTATTGGCGCCGTCTGTGGGAAGAACGAGCGTTGGAATCATGGTCGCACCGGCTCCATCCGCGAAGAAGATCGACGTCTGCATCACCTAGGAGCCAATCCGCTTCGGCTCCTTCGAATACGCCTTCCACCCGCCGGCCCACCGCTCGGTGTACGCCGATCTGTACGAAGGTATACACATCACTTTTGGTTCCGTACACTGCTTCATAGACAGTCGTGGAATATTCAGGTGCACGGCAACCACGCCACGTGCGACGGTGACACCCGCATCGGTTACCATCGCGCTGCACCCGCCATCGTCTGCCACGGAGTTCGCATCTACCACGACAGGGAAGATTGCATCTCCGACTGATCAACCCGCATCTACATCGACTACGTCAACCACCTCGTCAACGGCCATGCAGATCGAGTCTACTTCGACCATCTCGATCGCACGGCTGGCAAAACCAGGGTCTACTCCAACTTCGACTGCGTCGACCGCACCCACGCATGCGACCGGGATCGTGCTACCAACAGCCGCGTCACGTGCATCTTCATGGACTCATCAAGTCTTTCCCAAGCCAATCGCGCTCGCCCCGGCGACCGCGAAGTCGCCCTCCACGGCCGCGATAAAGATCGCGGGAAAAAAGACGCAACGACGCCTACGCAGCCTATCATGTGGCAGCAATTTTTTATCCCGAGCAAGGCTCGGATGATGGAAGCAGCAGCGGCAGCGTAAACACCCCTACCCAAGTTTACCCCGCGCAACTCTTCATGGCTGGCACAGTGCCTCTAGAGGACAACGACGAACCCGCATATCCACTGGAGGTGGTCATGCCTGACCAGGTGACGCGGCTCACCATCACGCGCGACATGGCGATCAGGGCTATGAAGCACGTCGACGATGGCACGTTTCCACCGCCCGACGCGCCTCGGGAGGATCAACTGGCAGTCCAGTACTTGCTACGCAAGGAAGGCGAGCGACTTGGCGCGGAGAAAGCCGAACTCCTTCGGCGCAAGAGGGAGGCTGACGCATCAAGCGCCAGACGGGCCGCCTTCATTTACCTCCTCCACAAAGTCAACCAAGGAGCGCGGCGACACAGAGCTCGCGTGCCCCTTATGACGGAAGCCGACCGAGCCAAGGTAACCCGCAACCTCGATTCATCCTTCGTAACCGAGGACGAAAACGGGATACCCGTCCCAAAAACGGCCAACGCCGCTATCATGGCAGTCGAGACATACTTGCGGCTCACGCAACCACCGGAGGGTGACGTGCGCGCCCTTCTCCACAAACAGCAGATCATGTCCATGAAAGCAATCGAGGACGCCTTGTCCAACAAGGTGCTAGGCAACCGGGCACGTGAGGAGGCAGAACACCAAGCCCGCAGCACTAGAGGGCCCAAAAGCAAGGCCACTACGACAGCCGCAGCCAGGCGAAGACCTCCGCAATGTCATCGTACAAAGGACGGTGGATCGCAATCGCACCCAGCGTGCGACTGACACGACGAGCACGGACGATCAAGCCGATCGCAACTTCGAGCCGTGCGGCGCCGCATGCTTCAGCTTCAACATCCGCGACACTCGCATGCCCAAAGGCTTCAAGCTAGCAGCAGGAACACCCAAGTATGACGGGAAGCAAGACCCACACGCCTATGGCTTGAAGACTACCTCATCGCCTGCACCTGTCAAGGCGGAACATCGACAACGGCGATGCAGTACATCCAGCTCATGCTTACGGATTCAACACGCGGGTGGCTTACTAGCCAGCCTAAGGACTCCTTCAGAACCTGGGAGGAATTCCAAGATACTTTCATCAAAAATTTCCTTGGAACATACGCGAGGCCAGCAACCTACATCGAGTTGCAAGCCTGCAAGCAAGGAAGGGATGAGTCGCTCTGGTCATACATCCAACGGTGGACACTTCTCCGCAACACTATGGAAGCTGTCTCAGAGGACAGGGTAATGGATGCCTTCATGCACGGCGTCTCCCGTCGCGACCTCCGTGAAGAATTCGGTAAGCTCCAGCCGAAAACCATGATAGAGCTCATGAAGATAGCCAACCAGTGGGCGGAAGGAGAGGACTACGTCCGCGACAACTCCCCAAAGAACGAAGCCGGAACAAGTAACTGGCGAGATGGACGCCAGAAGAAGAAACCACGTTTCACCAACCTCGACTCGATCAAGCTAGTAGCGGCGGGATACCAAACCCCCCGCGATGATGCGCGCGACAACAATCGCCAATATGATCAAGGTCGCCAATACAGTCACAGCGGCGATCAAGGTCGGCAGTCAGACCCAGGATCGTACAACCGTAGCGGCGGCAACATCAACCGCAACGACGGAGGCCAGAAACACGAGTGGAGACGCGCGCTGACCCCAGCCGAGGAGCTCGCGCAACCTTGCAAGCACCACATGTTCCGCAACCCGGAAACGGGCAAATGGGGCGCCAACCACTTGTTGAAGGACTGCCGTAAATCACGCAAGATCTACGAGGCCATGCAAAATATCATCACTCCTGTGCCGGCACTGCAGCCATCCCCGCATTTTGCTATTCAGGCAGCACCCGCGAACAACAACACAACACAAGCGGCGGGAGCCTTCCCCCAACAGCAGCCGCAACATGAAGCCCAGCCAATGGCACACGACGCGTACCCAGCCGCGCGGGGACATCTCAACATGATACAGAAGGGACGCCCTTCAAACAGGGTGCAAAAGCTCATCACCCGCCAAGTTCTTCAGGCCACCACCTGCCCACGCGTAGTACCGAACTACCTGAGAGGGTCAGAAACACCGATCACATTCTCCAGGGCAGACCACCCGTCAGATGTACCTCGACCTGGGCACGCAACCCTAGTCGTTGAAGTCCTGATCGGGGACTACAACCTGAAGAAGGTATTCATGGGTGGGAGCAGTGGTATTAACATCATATTCGCCGACACCTTGAGAAGGATGAACAAGTCGACAGAGAAACTGTCGGAGTCTGAGACCACCTTCCACGGCATAGTACCAGGGCAAGCAATCACGCCCATGGGAACGATCACACTCGACGTCATCCTTGGCACACCCGAGCACTTCAGGAGAGAGTCGATTGACTTTGAGGTCGTCGACTGGAAGTCGCAATACCATGCCATACTTGGGCACCCAACCTTTGCCAGGTTCATGGCAGTACCTCACTACGCCTACCTGATGATCAAGTTGCCCGGACCCAAAGGAATAATCACGGTGCGCGCCGACTTCGACCGCTCCAACAGCTGCGACCGCGAGTTCAGCAGGATCTCTGAGTTCTTCGGGGTCGAAGAGCACTTCAAGGCCATAGGAGCCGACAATGACAAGACCATCTTTCCACCACGCAAGAAGCCAGCCAAGGACGCCGCCTTCAACACGAACGATGACACAACAACCCACCAAGTCCATCCGACTGACAGCAGAAAGACGGTCAAAGTATCATCAAGCCTGACTCCCGTATAGGAAAGCGCGCTCGTCGAGTTTGTACGTGAGAACTGGAAAATCTTTGCATGACAACCCTATGACATGCCAGGAATACCCAGGAATCTCGCCGAGCACTCCTTAAAAGTTCACAAGGATGCCAGACCCGTCAAGCAAGCCATGCGACGCTTCTCCGGGCCCAAACGGGACGCGATCACCATGAAAATCGACTGATTGCTGCACGCCAAGTTCATCCGAGAAATTAAGGACTCAGACTGGGTTGCCAACCCTGTCCTAGTAGAGAAGAAGAAGACAAAGAAACTACGCATGTGCGTCGACTTCACCGCCGTCAACAAATGTTGCCCCAAGGATCACTTCCCGCTCCCGCGGATAGACCAGATCATCGACTCGACAGCAAGCTGCGAGCGCCGGTCTTTCTTGGACGCCTACTCAGGTTACCAGCAGATCAGACTGAACGTCGACGATGAAGAAAAAACTGCATTCATCACACCCGACGACGTCTTTTGCTACCAGACAATGCCCTTCGGGTTAAAGAACGCTGGCGCCACATACCACCGTACAATGCAAGCATGCCTCAAAGGGCTCATCGGGCAAATTGTCCAAGTCTACGTCGATGACATTGTTGTCACGACCCGAAAGGAAGACACCTTAGTCGCCGACCTCCGCAAGGTCTTCGCGGCGCTCGATGAATATCAGATCAAGCTGAACCCAGATAAGTGCGTCTTCGGTGTGCCAGGCAGAGAGTTGCTGGGGTACCTCGTCTCTGCAAAAGGAACCGAAGCAAATCCTAAGAAGGTGCAGAACATACTCACAATGCCAGCACTGACCAAACTCCGTGAGGTGCAACGATTAGCTGGCCGAGTCGCAGCCCTCAGCCGGTTCATAAGTAAGTTGGGTGAGAAGGCCCTACCTTTCTACTAACTGATGAAGAAGACGGACAAGTTCGAGTGGACAGAAGAAGCGCAAGAGGCATTCGACCAGCTCAAAAATACCCTAACGACTTCCCCAGTCCTGGTGGCACCGCTGGAGAACGAGCCGCTATACCTATACATCTCAGCAACCAACAGGGTGGTGAGCACTGTACTCGTAGTGGAGCGGGAAGAAGAAGGGCACAGTCATCCTGTCCAAAGACCAGTCTACTACCTCAGCGAGGTCCTAACATTGTCCAAGCAAAACTACCCGCACTACCAGAAGCTGGCCTACGGGGTCTTCATGACTTCCAGAAGGGTCGTCCACTACTTCTCCGAGCACCCGATCACGATGGTAAGCTCCTCCGGGCTAGCAGACATCCTCACAAACAAGCGCGCGACAGGACGAGTCGCCAAGTGGGTTGTCGAACTAGGACCTTGGGGGGCTGAAGTACGCTCACCCGAAGTTGATCAAAGCCCAAGTCCTTCCAGAATTCACCACCGAGTGGATAGAAGCCCAGCTACCAGATATTCCCGACTTGTCCAACGCATGGACAATGTACTTCGACGGCTCCAAGAAGTTCAGAGCGGCAGGGGCAGGAGTCGTCCTCATCTCCCCCAAGGGCGACAAGCTGAAACACGTCCTGCAAATGGACTTCCCAACACCCTCCAACAACGAAGCAGAGTATGAGGCCCTGATCAATGGCATGCGGATGGCCAAGAACTGCGGCGCCACTCACCTCATGATCTACGGAGACTCCTACCTTGTCGTACAGCAAACCATGAAGTCATGCGACGCCATCGCCGACAACATGATCGCATATAGAGACATGTACAACCAGCTGGAGGGCACCTTCGACGGCTGCGAGCTGCGGCACATCGGCCGCGACAGCAACGAGGAAGCCGACACCCTCGCCAACATGGGATCAGACAAGGTACCATTGCCACCCGGCGTCTTACTCGAGCGCATCACGCAGCGGTCCATTAAGCTTCGACCCGCAACAATCCCCTCCACACCTTCAACGAGCACTGCCAACCCGCCAAGCAAAGAAAAGGAACCCATGGAGGTCATGCTGGTCGAAGCCACATGGACAGGCCCATATCTAGCTTACATACTGCACCAAAGGCTGCCAACGATCCAGTCGAAGCCAAGCGCATCATCCGGCGCTCCAAAAGTTTCACCGTCATCAACGGTGAGCTCTACAAGAGAAGCATCTCAAGAATTCTACAACGATGCGTAGATCCAGTCGATGGCCAAGCTATTCTACTCGACATTCATGCCGGCAGCTGCGGGCATCACGCCAGCAGTCGGGCCTTGGTGGCCAAAGCGCTACGAGCCGGGTTCTACTGGCCAAAAACTATGCAAGACGCTGAAGACCTAGTAAGGAAGTGTCCCGGATGCCAGGAGTTCGCCAACAAGCCACACGCACCGGCGTCCGCGCTAAAGACAATACCACTAGCCTGACCCTTCGCCCAATGGGGGCTGGACATGGTAGGACCGCTCAAGAAATCCTCACCCGGAGGGCACACTCATCTCCTGGTCGCAGTCGACAAATTCACCAAGTGGATCGAAGCCGTGCCTATCACAAGTTCGACTGCATCATCAGCAGTTAACTTCAACAGGTACATCATCTTCAGATTCGGGGTACCTAACGGCATCATTACGGACAATGGTTCGAACTTCACAGCCGAAGAATTCCAAGACTTCTACTCTGATCAAGGCATCAAGCTCAACTACGCATCTGTCTCGCACCCGCAGTCCAACGGGCAAGTCGAGAAAGCCAACGGTCTAGTCTGTAATGGCATCAAGAAGCGCCTGCGAGTACCATTGAGACGCGCCGCGGGCGCATGGGTCAAAGAACTGCCATCAGTACTCTGGAGCCTGCGAACCACGCCAAACAGGTCCACCCAGTACACTCTGTTCTTCATGGTGTATGGCGTAGATGCGGTCTTGCCCTGCGACATCAAGTTCGACGCACCACGGGTGGTGGCCTACGACGAGTCGGACGCGGAAGAAGCACTCGAAGACGACATGGACGTCTTCGACGAAGCCCGCGACATCGCTCTAGCACGGTCAGCCGTGTACCAGCAAGACCTGCACAACTACCACGGACGGAGGCTGCGGCCAAGGGCATTCGTCACAGGCGAGCTAGTCCTCCGCCTCAAGCAGAAAAAGGTGCACATCTCGTCTCCCCATGGGAGGGCCCGTACATTGAGACATAAGTAATCGGTGCCAGGGCTTACCGCCTGAAGGACTCGAAGACGGGAGCAGCCTGTAGCAACCCATGGAACGTCGCACAGCTTTGTCGTTTCTACGCTTAGTCGACCCCATCATTGTACCAAAGCAAGCATGTCAAGGCGGCAGGTTTCAAACGCACTCTTTCCCTTACAAGGGTACCTAAGGGGACTGGAAGGGTTTTAACGAGGTGGCCTGCTCGCGAGAGTCAATAAAGTGATTTATGGAACAAGCTCTCCCCTTTACTTTTTCAGTCAGTCTCTAATCTAGGCCGCCACCCGAACCACTCGGGGGCAGCGCCATACAGGTCAAGTCAAAAGCCTAGGCCGCCACTCGAACTACTCGGGGGCTGCGCCATACATGCCTCAGTCACAAAATCCCAGGCCTCTACTCGATCCACTCGGGAGCCGTGCCAAACAGGTCAAGTAAAAAATCCTAGGCCGCCGCCCGACACACTCGGGGGCTACGCTTTACAGGTATCACTTGAAGTCCTAGGCTGCCACTCGAATTACTCGGGGGCTACGCCATACAGGCATTACTCACAAAATCCTAGGCCGCCACTCGAACCACTCGGGGGCTGCGCCGTACAGGTCAAGTCAAATAATCCTAGGCCGCCGCCAGACAAACTCGGAGGCTGTGCTTTACAGTATCACTTGGAAACCTAGACCACCACTCGAAGCACTCGGTGGCTGCGCCATACAGGTCCGTGACAAAACCCTAGGCCGTCACCCGATCCACTCGGGGGCGACGCCACACAGGTATAAGTCCATCCTAGGTCGCCACCCAATGAACTCGGGGGCTGCGCCATACATGTCAAAACAGAAAACACAATTCACCACTTGAGGAATGCGTCGCACTCAATATACTTGGGGAGGCCGCGTCGCACAAGGCACCTATATCTAAGTCGCACTCGATCCACTCGAGGATGCACAACAGATATTCGTACAGTAATGCAAACAATCTCAGTTGATTTACTTGGGGGCTCCCCCAACCTCATCTAACATACATTGGTATTCACACTCGGCAGATTCGCCTTTTACAACTAATCATGTACAACAGATGTTTGCCACCCCTACTCTGCAGGCTCATCCTTCGGCGCATCGAGTGGCCCCACGAGACGCTCACTCAGCCTCTGGACCCGCTGAATCATCTGGCGTGCAGCCGGCAGGGTTTCGGCGTAGTCATCCTCCTCAGGCAAGCCACCTAGCAACCTCGCCAGAGGGAGATTCGGCCGATGCAGTCGGACATACGCCAACGCCACGTTCGCCCCGGCGACGAGTTGGGCGTCGACAACCTCCTTCAACGCGTCACTTTCGCGGAACCTCTCCAGCAATGTGGCCAACTCGTGGGGTTGCCCATTGTGCGGGAAGTACACGCGATGGATATGCCAGAGGGTCTTCCTGAACCTTCCAGAATGCACTCGGAAATTCTGGTATATGGAAATTTCCGAGCACAATTTCCGGCTCGCATCATAACCCTTTTTCTCCTGTCCTTAGCCATTTTCTTGGATCAGCTGGGGAACTGGAAATTCCGGTAGAACGGAATATCCGGCCCCAATAATCCGAATCAACAAAACACCGAAACGAAAACTGCTATAACTTTTGCAAATGAACTTAAAATGAGGTGAGACCAATTTTGTTGGAAAGATAGCGACGATGAGCACCCAACAAAAATAGAGTAAAATCACCACACATGGCAAGATGTGGGACTTTCCTCATGGTAGAACCGGCAATATTTCCGCCACCGAAAGCGCAACCAGTTGTCCAAAGTAAAACCGATTTCGATGAACAAGAGCTTGACATGGAGATGAACCAAGCTCTAATTCCTCACCAACATAAAAGCCAAATAAGAACCAAGAAATATGATATGCCAAAGTATGCAAAGGTTTGAGCTCTCCACAACGATGCGATCAAGTTACTAACTTGAGAGCCCCTCTTGATAGTACGCCTATCTATCCTATATCCCTATCAAGATCATACCTTTGCCTTGAGCATTCCACTTGAGTTAGATGATGACTATCTTGATCTCCTCAAGTGATTCATCTTTCTTGATTGTGCGTCCAAGCACATGCTTGATGAAGACTTCTCGAAATACTCCTCCATGCTCACAATGGGAGGGTCTCGCTTAGCTTCATCTTCATCTATCCATTGCAAGCACCAAACATAGGATCTCTTCAAGAAGCTTCTCTTGGTCTTGGTCTTGCACATCTCACCTTGATGACGATCACCACATGACGTCATCCTCCATGAGCTATATGAAATCTTCATTTGATGCAAGCCCATGGGAAGATACCTAACCTCATATAAAGATACCACACACACATATATCATGGGTTAGTTTACAAAGCTATGCGGACAAGTGTTTACCATCCCAAGAGATACATGATCGCTCTTGGTACATCTTGTAACTTTGTGTGTTGATCAACATCTTGATCAACCTTGTATCTTCCAACATTTCTTCACTAATATGATGTCTTGAATCCTTCAAGACATACTTGCAATATGCTCCAATCAACACATAAGTTTCAAGAGTCCAACACATGAACTCCACAATTCTATGGACATGATCTATAATGATATCTCAATGCAAACATTAGTCCATAGAGATTTTCATTCAATTACCAAAACCACACATGAGGGAAAATGTTCTTTCACGCGGCCAGCTCGACAACGTATAGCTTCACTGACTCTTGGATGCTGCCCGCGGAGCTCGAGGCCCCTGGCTTCTTGCCACGCCTTCACTCCCATCTCGAGACGATCGGCGGTAGCAGTTGAAGGGGATCGTGTGCAGAAAACAAAATTTTTCCTACCGACGATATCCTAAAAGCATGCCAAGATCTATTCTATGCAGATATAGTAGTACGAACGGAGATCGGAATACATACCCTTGTAGACCGAAAGCGGGGATTACGTTCCCGCACAAACGTTGTCGATGCAGACCGACGAAGCCGACCTCAAGGTCGTGTAGAGGAAGCAGGCCTCCGAGTACCGCTAGCGCAGCACCTCGCAGGGAGTCGCACACGTACGGTGGAGACGACGCCTCCGAAGCTCCAGTCCAGGACGAGCATCGGAAGACTTGGACCGGAACACCAGCAGCGCGGCAGCGGGCTATGGTGGAGGAGATCCCCTTTTCCTCAGCTCGGCGCGGCTCCGACTTGGGAACCACGAGATCGAGAGAGAAATCGGGAATTAATTGGTGAATTAAAAGGCTGGGGTGCCCTTTCTTATATAGGCTCCCAGGGGGAGCCTACCTTGCCAGCCAGGCAATGTGGGACTATCCCCACATAGCCTGGTGCGGCTAGGGAGGTGCGCCGGCCCCCTTGGTGGGCCCTTGGCCCACCTGGGGCATCCCCTCCTGGCCCCCACCGAATTCCCCTTGGGAATTTTCCCCTCTTGGGCCTTCTTTCGTCCGGAAGGCCCATTTAGGGAAATCTGCCTTAATAAAATCGAAAATAAATATATAAAATCATATTTGCATATTAATAACACTAATTAATATCAAACATAATATATATAATTATTTCTAGCTCCGAAAACTCTTTCGGCGCTGCCCGATCTCCATCGGACCTCTCCCGGGACGCTCCCGGTGATCTCCTTCCTTTCCGGTTGTCTTGTCGAAACCCCTTAAGTGTGTTACCCTAGCGGTTCGATATAATATCAGGTATGATCAAGACTCCTCAATGATCAACGACTAACTCGTAGGCCTGGACCCCATGAATTAATCCCTGAGATATAACGAATGACTTTCATCTATCAAACCTGAACGTGTAGTCTTAGACCTTTTGCCACAGCGATACTTAGCACGTCCGAGCGTCGTTCCATAGATATCTCCATACCTAATCCCGACCTCGTTACTGACGACGCTATCTTCTACTCGTTCATGATCTCATGTCTCCGTGACCTAGTCACATGCTTGCAAGCTCATTAGACATGATCTCACCGAGTGGGCCCGAGAGTATCTATCCTTCTATGCGGACTGGCAAATCCCGCTCTTGACCCCTCGTCTCAACTACTCCTTTCCGATACCCAAAAGTATCACCGTTATTGTCATACTAAATAAGATACGACGTTTGGTGCAATCAAAGTATCTTCCGGGAATATTAATAAGAGTTGATCTCACGGTCAAAGGTGTAACGACTATGTTCTCCAAATCTAGGTATGTCCATCACATCGCTCTCCAGCGATATGACTCTCATTGCCGATCGGCGCCATGCCCCCTGACCGGGAAACCTCGATCATCAATCTCGCAACGAAACTAGTCTTAGTAGAGGCTACTAGGGACCGTGTTGTTTACGTATCACACCCGCATTAATGTTTCCGCTTAATACGGTTCTAGCATGACACAAAAACCTATTATGAACAAACAAGATATGATAAAGAATACACTTTATTAATTGCCTCTAGGGCATATCTCCTTCAGTCTCCCACTTGCACTAGAGTACAACTTAATCTAGATTACAACTTGGTAAAAGCCTAACACCCATAGCTAACTGGTGTTGTTCATGCTTATCAAGCGGGAGAGGCTTCGTCAGCGGATCTGCCACATTCAGATCCGTATGCACTTTGCAAATCTTCACATCGCCTCCTTGTACGTACTGACGTATCACATGGAAGCGTCGGAGAATGTGTTTGGCGGTGGAGTGAGACCTTGGCTCCTTGGCGTTTGCAATGGCACCCGTATTGTCGCAGAAGAGGATCACGGGGTCTTGCACGCTCGGGAACACTCCAAGTTCGATGACGAACTTCCTCAGCCATACAGCTTCATTCGTGGCCTCGCAGGCAGCAATGTACTCCGACTCCATTGTAGATTGTGCGACTATGGGTTGCTTCCCACTTCTCCAGCACACGGCGCCTCCATTCACCTTGAACACGTAACCTGTCTGTGACTTACAATCATCGGGGTCTGAGCAGAAACTTGCATCTACGTAACCCGTTACGCCAAGTTCCTCATCGCAGCCACCATACACAAGGAACATTTCCTTTGTCTTATTGAGATACTTAAGAATGCTCTTAACAGCTACCCAATGCGGCATTCCAGGATTACTCTGGAACCGGCTAGTCAAACTTAGAGCTAATGCCACATCCGGTCTAGTACTCAACATTGCATACATGATCGATCCTATGGCTGAAGCATAAGGATGTTTCGTCATTTCGGCCTTACCCAGTTCCGTCACCGGACACTGCGCCTTACGCAATATCTTATTCTTGATAACCGACAGAGAACCCTTCTTTGCCTTCTCCATATGAAAACGCTTCAGTATTTTATCAAGATAAGTACTCTGACTTAGTGCTAATAGGCGCCTTGATCTATCACGATAGATTTTTATGCCTAAAACATACGCAGCTTCTTCTAAGTCCTTCATGGAAAACTTACTGTTTAAATATTCCTTCACGCTATTCAGAAGTTCCACATAATTCCCTATTAGCAATATGTCGTCAACATACAGTGCTAAGAACACAACCGAGATCCCACTCATTTTCTTGTAAATACAGGTCTCCTCCACATTCTGGATAAATCCAAAACCTTTGATTACCTCATCAAAGCGAAGATTCCAGCTCCGAGATGTCTGCTTCAATCCATAGATGGATCGCTGAAGCTTGCACACCTTGTTAGCACTTCCTGGATCGACAAAACCTTCCGGCTGTACCATGTACAACTCTTCCTCAATGTTTCCATTCAGGAAGGCCGTTTTGACGTCCATCTGCCAGATTTCATAATCATAGTAGGCAGCTACCGCTAACAAAATCCGAATAGACTTAAGCATCGCTACCGGTGAAAAAGTTTCATCGTAGTCAATTCCATGAACTTGTCGGAAACCCTTTGCGACAAGCCGAGCTTTATAGACATTCACATTACCATCAGCATCAGTCTTCTTCTTAAAGATCCACTTATTCTCGACGGCCTTGCGCCCTTCGGGAATATCCACCAAAGTCCACACTTTGTTATCGTACATGGATCCTATTTCGGATTTCATGGCTTCAAGCCATTTCTCGGACTCTAGACTCTCCATCGCCTCCTTGTAGTTCGTAGGTTCGTCTTGCTCGACTAGCATGACGGTGCAAACCATGTTGCCATACCATTCTGGTGGGATCCGAGATCTACCAGACCTACGAGGTAGAACATCTTCCTCGACAGTTTCTCCCACTCCTTCCACGGAGGACGTTTCCGGAATTGCTTCCGTTGCAACACTCGGAATCTCGAGTTCAGGATCAACGATTTCATCGAGGTCTACCTTCCTCCCACTTACTCCTTTCGCGAGAAACTCCTTCTCTAGAAAGGTACCGGTCTTCGAGACAAAAGTTTTGCCCTCAGCTTGGTTGTAGAAGGTATACCCAACGGTTTCCCGCGGATATCCTACAAAGACGACTTTCTCCGACTTCGGTTCGAGTTTGTCGGGCTGTAGTTTCTTAACGTACGCCTCACAACCCCAAACCTTCAGAAACGATAACTTAGGCTTTTGGCCATACCATAATTCATACGGCGTCGTTTCAACGGACTTGGACGGAGCCCTATTTAAAATGAATGCGGCTGTTTCTAACGCATAACCCCAGAAGGACACTGGCAGATCGGTAAGAGACATTATAGATCGGACACTATCCAGTAGAGTACGATTACGTCGCTCGGACACACCGTTACGCTGCGGCGTTCCGGCGGGCGTAAGTTGGGGCACTATGCCACAACTCTTCAGATGTGTGCCAAACTCAAAACTCAAGTACTCTCCACCGCGATCGGACCGGAGATGCTTGATTTTCCTATTAAGCTGATTCTCAACTTCACTCTGGAATTCTTTGAACTTTTCAAACGTTTCAGACTTGTGTTTCATCAAGTAGATATAACCGTATCTACTCAAGTCATCAGTGAAGGTGACGAAGTAACGATAACCATTGCGTGTCGAAACGCTCATTGGTCCACATACGTCTGTATGTATGATCCCCAACAAATCCGACGCCCGTTCAACGAAACCTTTGAACGGTGTCCTGGTCATTTTGCCCATGAGGCACGGTTCGCATGTATCGAGGGATCCGAAATCCAACGAGTCCAAGAGTCCATCGGAGTGGAGTCGCTTCATGCGCTTTATACCAATATGACCAAGGCGGCAATGCCACAAAAACATGGCGGTATCGTCAGTACACTTAATTCGTTTGGCTTCTATGTTATGGATGTGAGTACTACGATCGAGATTCAACAAGAATAAACCGTTATTCTCGGGAGCATCAACATAAAAGATATCATTCATATAAATAGCACAATTGCTTGACACTGATTTAAATGAATAACCGTCTTGTAACAGGCAAGACCCACTTATAATGTTTACACTCAAGGATGGCACAAAATAACATTTATTTAAAACCAAAACTAATCCCGATGGTAGATGTAGAGGGAGCGTGCCGACAGCCACCACTTCGACTCTCGATCCGTTGCCGTCGCGCATCGTCACCTCATCCTTCGCCAGCCGCCTTCTATTCCGTAACTCCTCCCGAGAGTTACATATATGAGCAACAGAACGAGTATCAAATACCCACGTATTGCTCCGGGCGGATGTAAGGTACACATCTATAACATGTATATCAAATATACCTTGCTCTTTGTCAACCGTCTTGCCAGACTTCTTATCCTCCAGATACTTGGGGCAGTTGCGCTTCCAGTGACCCTTCCCCTTGCAGTAGAAACACTCCACGCTAGCTCTGGGACCAGACCTGTTAGTCCTGGGCTTGGAAGCCAACTTTGCCTCCCTCCGGGACTTCCAGCTCTGCTTTCCCTTGCCACCGGACTTCTTGAAATCAACGGTCTTGTTGACCATCAATAGCGTGTGCTCCTTCTTAATCTCTACCTCAGCAGTCTTGAGCATCACAAACACTTCACCCAGGGACTTAGCCATGCCCTGCATGTTGTAATTCATGACGAAGCCTTTGTAGCTTGGCGGCAACGATTGCAACACCCTGTCAATCGCCAGCTCATCGGGAATCTTGCATTCCAGAGCATTCACGCGTTGAACGTAGCCAGACATCTTGACTACATGCTCGCTCACACTGCTATGCTCTTCCATCTTGGCTGAGAAGAAAAGCTCAGAAGCCTCATATCTCTCAGCCTTAGCCTGCGGCGCGAAGACAGCCTTAAGATCCGAAATGATCTCAAAGGCGCTCATCTTCTCAAAGCGCTTCTGCAGGTCGGCTTCCATGGCGTAGAGCATGCCACTCTGGACAAAGGCAGAATCCTCCGATCGGGTTGAAGGGGATCGTGGGCAGAAAACAATAATTTTCCTAGCAACGATATCCTTAAACTAGCCAAGATCTATTCTATGCAGATATAGTAGTACGAACGGAGATCGGAATACATACCCTTGTAGACCGAAAGCGGGGATTACGTTCCCGCACAAACGTTGTCGATGAAGACCGACGAAGCCGACCTCAAGGTCGTGTAGAGGAAGCAGGCCTCCGAGTACCGCTAGCGCAGCACCTCGCAGGGAGTCGCACACGTACGGTGGAGACGACGCCTCCGAAGCTCCAGTCCAGGACGAGCAGCGGAAGACTTGGACCGGAACACCAGCAGCGCGGCAGCGGGCTATGGTGGAGGAGATCCCCGACTCCTCTTGCTCGGCGCGGCTCCAACTTGGGAACCACGAGATCGAGAGAGAAATCAGGAATTAATTGGTGAATTAAAAGGCTGGGGGTGCCCTTTCTTATATAGGCTCCCAAGGGGAGCCAACCTTGCCAGCCAGGCAATGTGGGACTAACCCACACAGCCTGGTTCGGCCAAGGGAGTGCGCCGGCCCCTTGGTGGGCCCCTTGTGGCCCACCTAGGCCGGCCCTCCTGGCCCCCACCGAATTCCCCTAGGGAATTTTCCCCTCTTGGGCCTTCTTTCGTCCGGAAGGCCCATTTAGGGAAATCTGCCTTAATAAATTCGAAAATAAATATATAAAATCATATTTGCATATTAATAACACTAATTAATATCAAACATAATATATATAATATTTCCTAGCTCCGAAAACTCTTTCGGCGCTGCCCGATCTCCATCGGACCTCTCCCGGGACTGTCCCGGTGATCTCCTTCCTTTCCGGTTGTCTTGTCGAAACCCCTTAAGTGTGTTACCCTAGCGGTTCGATATAATATCAGGTATGATCAAGACTCCTCAATGATCAACGACTAACTCGTAGGCCTGGACCCCCTGAATTAATCCCTGAGATATAACGAATGACTTTCATCTATCAAACCTGAACGTGAAGTCTTAGACCTTTTGCCATAGCGATACTTAGCACGTCCGAGTATCGTTCCATAGATATCTCCATACCTAATCCCGACCTCGTTACCGACGATGCCATCTTCTACTCGTTCATGATCTCATGTCTCCGTGACCTAGTCACATGCTTGCAAGCTCATTAGACAAGATCTCACCGAGTGGGCCCGAGAGTATCTATCCTGCTACGCGGACTGGCAAATCCCGCTCTTGACCCCTCGTCTCAATACTCCTTTCCAATACCCAAAAGTATCACCGTTATTGTCATACTAAATAAGATACGACGTTTGGTGCAATCAAAGTATCTTCGGGGAATATCGATAAGAGTTGATCTCACGGTCAAAGGTGTAATGACTACGTTCTCCAAAACTGGGTATGTCCATCACATCGCTCTCTAGCGATATGACTCTCATTGCCGACCGACGCCATGCCCCATGACCGGGAAACCTCGATGATCAATCGCGCAACGAAACTAGTCTTAGTAGAGGCTACTAGGGACCTGGTTGTTTACGTATCACACCCGCATTAATGTTTCCGCTTAATACGGTTCTAGCATGACACAAAAACCTATTATGAACAAACGAGATATGATAAAGAATACACTTTATTAATTGCCCATATCTCCTTCAGTCTCCCACTTGCACTAGAGTACAAATTAATCTAGATTACAACTTGGTAAAAGCCTAACACCCATAGCTAACTGGTGTTGTTCATGCTTATCAAGCGGGAGAGGCTTCGTCAGCGGATCTGCCACATTCAGATCCGTATGCACTTTGCAAATCTTCACATCGCCTTCTTGTACGTACTGACGTATCACGGGGAAGCGTCGGAGAATGTGTTTGGCGGTGGAGTGAGTCCTTGGCTCCTTGGCGTTCGCAATGGCACCCGTATTGTCGCAGAAGAGGACCACGGGGTCTTGCACGCTCGGGAACACTCCAAGTTCGATGACGAACTTCCTCAGCCACACAGCTTCATTTGCGGCCTCGCAGGCAGCAATGTACTCCGACTCCATTGTAGATTGTGCGACTATGGGTTGCTTCCCACTTCTCCAGCACACGGCGCCTCCATTCACCTTGAACATGTAACCTGTCTGTGACTTACAGTCATCGGGGTCTGAGCAGAAACTTGCATCTACGTAACCCGTTACGCCAAGTTCCTCATCACAGCCACCATACACAAGGAACATTTCCTTTGTCTTATTGAGATACTTAAGAATGCTCTTAACACCTATCCAATGCGGCATTCCAGGATTACTCTGGAACCGGCTTGTCAAACTTAGAGCTAATGCCACATCTGGTCTAGTACTCAACATTGCATACATGATCGATCCTATGGCTGAAGCATAAGGATGTTTCGTCATTTCGGCCTTACCCAGTTCCGTTACCGGACACTGCGCCTTACGCAATACCTTATTCTTGATAACCGGCAGAGAACCCTTCTTTGCCTTCTCCATATGAAAACGCTTCAATATTTTATCAAGATAAGTACTCTGACTTAGTGCTAATAGGCGCCTTGATCTATCACGGTAGATTTTTATGCCTAAAACATACGCAGCTTCTCCTAAGTCCTTCATGGAAAACTTACTGTTTAAATATTCCTTCACGCTATTCAGAAGTTCCACATCATTCCTTATTAGCAATATGTCGTCAACATACAGTGCTAAGAACACAACCGAGCTCCCACTCATTTTCTTGTAAATACAGGTCTCTTCCACATTCTGGATAAATCCAAAACCTTTGATTACCTCATCAAAGCGAAGATTCCAGCTCCGAGATGTCTGCTTCAATCCATAGATGGATCGCTGAAGCTTGCACACCTTGTTAGCACTTCCTGGATCGACAAAACCTTCCGGTTGTACCATGTACAACTCTTCCTCAATGTTTCCATTCAGGAAGGCCGTTTTGACGTCCATCTGCCAGATTTCATAATCATAGTAGGCAGCTACCGCTAACAAAATCCGAATAGACTTAAGCATCGCTACCGGTGAAAAAGTTTCATCGTAGTCAATTCCATGAACTTGTCGGAAACCCTTTGCGACAAGCCGAGCTTTATAGACGGTCACATTACCATCAGCGTCAGTCTTCTTCTTAAAGATCCACTTATTCTCGACGGCCTTGCGCCCTTCGGGAATATCCACCAAGGTCCACACTTGGTTATCATACATGGATCCTATTTCGGATTTCATGGCTTCAAGCCATTTCTCGGACTCTAGACTCTCCATCGCCTCCTTGTAGTTCGTAGGTTCGTCTTGCTCGACTAGCATGACGGTGCAAACCATGTTGCCATACCATTCTGGTGGGATCCGAGATCTACCAGACCTACGAGGTAGAACATCTTCCTCGACAGTTTCTCCCACTCCTTCCACGGAGGACGTTTCCGGAATTGCTTCCGTTGCGCCACTCGGAATCTCGAGTTCAGGATCAACGATTTCATCGAGGTCTACCTTCCTCCCACTTACTCCTTTCGCGAGAAATTCCTTCTCTAGAAAGGCACCGGTCTCCGCGACAAAAGTTTTGCCCTCAGCTTGGTTGTAGAAGGTGTACCCAACGGTTTCCCGCGGATATCCTACAAAGACGACTTTCTCCGACTTCGGTTCGAGTTTGTCGGGCTGTAGTTTCTTAACGTACGCCTCACAACCCCAAACCTTCAGAAACGATAACTTAGGCTTATGGCCATACCATAATTCATACAGCGTCGTTTCAACGGACTTGGACGGAGCCCTATTTAAAATGAATGCGGCTGTTTCTAACGCATAACCCCAGAAGGACACTGGCAGATCGGTAAGAGACATCATAGATCGGACACTATCCAGTGGAGTACGATTACGTCGCTCGGACACACCGTTACGCTGCGGCGTTCCGGCGGGCGTAAGTTGGGGCACTATGCCACAACTCTTCAGATGTGTGCCAAACTCAAAACTCAAGTACTCTCCACCGCGATCGGACCGGAGATGCTTGATTTTCCTATTAAGCTGATTCTCAACTTCACTCTGGAATTCTTTGAACTTTTCAAACGTTTCAGACTTGTGTTTCATCAAATAGATATAACCGTATCTACTCAAGTCATCAGTGAAGGTGACGAAGTAACGATAACCATTGCGTGTCGAAACGCTCATTGGTCCACATACGTCTGTATGTATGATCCCCAACAAATCCGATGCCCGTTCAACGAAACCTTTGAACGGTGTCCTGGTCATTTTGCCCATGAGGCATGGTTCACATGTATCGAGGGATCCGAAATCCAATGAGTTCAAGAGTCCATCGGAGTGGAGTCGCTTCATGCGCTTTATACCAATATGACCAAGACGGCAATGCCACAAAAACATGGCGGTATCGTCACTACACTTAATTCGTTTGGCCTCTATGTTATGGATGTGAGTACTACGATCGAGATTCAACAAGAATAAACCATTACTCTCGGGAGCATCAACATAAAAGATATCATTCATATAAATAGCACAATTGCTTGACACTGATTTAAATGAATAACCGTCTTGTAACAGGCAAGACCCACTTATAATGTTTACACTCAAGGATGGCACAAAATAACATTTATTTAAAACCAAAACTAATCCCGATGGTAGATGCAGAGGGAGCGTGCCGACAGCCACCACTTCGACTCTCGATCCGTTGCCGACGCGCATCGTCACCTCATCCTTTGCCAGCCGCCTTCTATTCCGTAACTCCTCCTGAGAGTTACATATATGAGCAACAGAACCAGTATCAAATACCCACATATTGCTCCGGGCGGATGTAAGGTACACATCTATAACATGTATATCAAATATACCTTTCTCTTTGTCGACCGTCTTGCCAGACTTCCTATCCTCCAGATACTTGGGGCAGTTGCGCTTCCAGTGACCCTTCCCCTTGCAGTAGAAACACTCCACGCTAGCTCTGGGACCAGATTTGTTAGTCCTGGACTTGGCAGCCAACTTTGCCTCCCTCCGGGACTTCCAGCTCTGCTTTCCCTTGCCACCGGACTTCTTGAAATCAACGGTCTTGTTGACCATCAACACTGTGTGCTCCTTCTTAATCTCTACCTCAGCAGTCTTGAGCATCACGAACACTTCACCCAGGGACTTAGCCATGCCCTGCATGTTGTAGTTCATGACGAAGCCTTTGTAGCTCGGTGGCAACGATTGCAACACCCTGTCAATCGCCAGCTCATCGGGAATCTTGCACTCCAGAGCATTCAGGCGTTGAACGTAGCCAGACATCTTGACCACATGCTCGCTCACACTGCTATGCTCTTCCATCTTGGCTGAGAAGAAAAGCTCAGAAGCCTCATATCTCTCAGCCTTAGCCTGCGGCGCAAAGACAGCCTTAAGATCCGAGATGATCTCAAAGGCGCTCATCTTCTCAAAGCGCTTCTGCAGGTCGGCTTCCATGGCGTAGAGCATGCCACTCTGGACAAAGGCAGAATCCTCCGATCGGGTCTGGAAGACCATCTTCTCATCCTCAGAGGCTTCATCTGCAGGAGGGTCACCTATGGCGGCCTCAATGACGTAGGCCACCCTATGGGGAGTGAGGAGGATCCTCAGGTTGCGGAACCATGCCATGAAGTTTGACCCATTGGTCTTAAGCTTTTCTTTCTCAAGGAACAGACCTAGGTTAAACGAGGGGCGAGACATCTACAATGGAATTTGCAACAACATAAGACTTTGTTCATAATAATTTTGAGTTATAATATTTTAGAAAATAACTAACATAACTCCCACTCAAACGAACATCCCTCCTGGTCGTTTAAGCGATTACACGACCCCCATCCATTGCACCACCCCTCATCATCAAAGCCGGCGGCACAACTTCAAGAGTAGACAAAATCGTCCGTCACACCAATTTTGTGACTCGTGCTCGGCCTTTCGGCCTTCCTGTTCCGAGGCCATACTTCTGAGTATGCTAGGCTCGCCACCAAAGACCTCCACGCTGACGCTTGTGCAACATGGCTTACACCCACCGTATGCGAACGCAGATATGTCTGACACCCGATCATCACGGCCTGCCTCATAACGTAGAACTTTATTGGTGGTGCGCGTTGGAGGGAGAACACTAGTGGTATTTTGAAGGGATCATCCTATTCAACTACCGCCGTGCAACACACAATCACACACAAAATAAGATGCACACAAAACATCAAATGTAATGCAATGTGATATAGTCCATCGCGCCATGGTCTTCTTGGCGCCCGCAGTTTATAAACAATTTAATAAACCTACCTTGACCATATCACATAGCCCCTGCAAAATAAAGTTAGACGCTTCTACTTTATCTTTTGCATATTTTACGTGGCTTGGGCCTTTCGTAAATAGAACCGCTTCATACCTACGAATCTTATGACCACACCAACGATCCAATAATTGCATGTTTAAGCATCCCTTTCGGGCCCTCCATTGAAAATGCGAAGACCAACTAAAGAGAGAGAAACTGTCACCCGCCAGCCACAGATACGGTACAAGCCGTATGTCAGTAGTGGAACCAGTCTCGCGTAAGCGTACGCGTAAAGTCGGTCCGGGCCGCTTCATCAACTCAATGCCGCTGGAATACACAAGTGCACGCTAGAGGGTAGCAAATAACAGGAACGGTGCCCCCGTGCAGAGCACGGGTTCTAACAGCGTACAGCTATATCTTACGATATATCGGCTCTGATACCACTGAAGGGGATCGTGGGTGGAAAACAATAATTTTCCTAGCAACGATATCCTTAAACTAGCCAAGATCTATTCTATGCAGATATAGTAGTACGAACGGAGATCGGAATACATACCCTTGTAGACCGAAAGCGGGGATTACGTTCCCGCACAAACGTTGTCGATGAAGACCGACGAAGCTGACCTCAAGGTCGTGTAGAGGAAGCAGGCCTCCGAGTACCGCTAGCGCAACACCTCGCAGGGAGTCGCACACGTACGGTGGAGACGACGCCTCCGAAGCTCCAGTCCAGGACGAGCAGCGGAAGACTTGGACCGGAACACCAGCAGCGCGGCAGCGGGCTATGGTGGAGGAGATCCCCGACTCCTCTTGCTCGGCGCGGCTCCAACTTGGGAACCACGAGATCGAGAGAGAAATCAGGAATTAATTGGTGAATTAAAAGGTTGGGGGTGCCCTTTCTTATATAGGCTCCCAAGGGGAGCCAACCTTGCCAGCCAGGCAATGTGGGACTAACCCACACAGCCTGGTTCGGCCAAGGGAGTGCGCCGCCCCCTTGGTGGGCCCCTTGTGGCCCACCTAGGCCGGCCCTCCTGGCCCCCACCGAATTCCCCTAGGGAATTTTCCCCTCTTGGGCCTTCTTTCGTCCGGAAGGCCCATTTAGGGAAATCTGCCTTAATAAATTGGAAAATAAATATATAAAATCATATTTGCATATTAATAACACTAATTAATATCAAACATAATATATATAATATTTCCTAGCTCCCAAAACTCTTTCGGCGCTGCCCGATCTCCATCGGACCTCTCCCGGGACTGTCCCGGTGATCTCCTTCCTTTCCGGTTGTCTTGTCGAAACCCCTTAAGTGTGTTACCCTAGCGGTTCGATATAATATCAGGTATGATCAAGACTCCTCAATGATCAACGACTAACTCGTAGGCCTGGACCCCCTGAATTAATCCCTGAGATATAACGAATGACTTTCATCTATCAAACCTGAACGTGAAGTCTTAGACCTTTTGCCATAGCGATACTTAGCACGTCCGAGTATCGTTCCATAGATATCTTCATACCTAATCCCGACCTCGTTACCGACGATGCCATCTTCTACTCGTTCATGATCTCATGTCTCCGTGACCTAGTCACATGCTTGCAAGCTAATTAGACAAGATCTCACCGAGTGGGCCCGAGAGTATCTATCCTGCTACGCGGACTGGCAAATCCCGCTCTTGACCCCTCGTCTCAATACTCCTTTCCAATACCCAAAAGTATCACCGTTATTGTCATACTAAATAAGATACGACGTTTGGTGCAATCAAAGTATCTTCGGGGAATATCGATAAGAGTTGATCTCACGGTCAAAGGTGTAATGACTACGTTCTCCAAAACTGGGTATGTCCATCACATCGCTCTCTAGCGATATGACTCTCATTGCCGACCGGCGCCATGCCCCATGACCGGGAAACCTCGATCATCAATCGCGCAACGAAACTAGTCTTAGTAGAGGCTACTAGGGACCTGGTTGTTTACGTATCACACCCGCATTAATGTTTCCGCTTAATACGGTTCTAGCATGACACAAAAACCTATTATGAACAAACGAGATATGATAAAGAATACACTTTATTAATTGCCTCTAGGTCATATCTCCTTCACGGGTCTGGAAGACCTTCTTCTCATCCTCAGAGGCATCATCTGCAGGAGGGTCACCTATCGCGGCCTCAATGACGTAGGCCACCCTACGGGGAGTGAGGAGGATCCTCAGGTTGCGGAACCAGGCCATGAAGTTTGACCCATTGGTCTTAAGCTTTTCTTTCTCAAGGAACAGACCTAGGTTAAACGAGGGGCGAGACATCTACAATGGAATTTGCAACAACATAAGACTTTGTTCATAATAATTTTGAGTTATAGTATTTTAGAAAATAACTAACATAACTCCCACTCAAACGAACATCCCTCCTGGTCGTTTAAGCGATTACACGACCCCCATCCATTGCACCACCCCTCATCATCAAAGCCGGCGGCACAACTTCAAGAGTAGACAAAATCGTCCGCCACACCAATTTTGTGACTCGTGCTTGGCCTTTCGGCCTTCCTGTTCCGAGGCCATACCTCTGAGTATGCTAGGCTCGCCACCAAAAACCTCCACGCTGACGCTTGTGCAACATGGCTTACACCCACCGTATGCGAACGAAGATATGTATGACACCCAATCATCACGGCCTGCCTCATAACATAGAACTTTCTTGGTGGTGCGCGTTGGAGGGAGAACACTAGTGGTATTTTGAAGGGATCATCTTATTCAGCTACCGCCGTGTAACACACAATCACACAAAAATAAGATGCACACCAAACATCAAATGTAATGCAATGTGATATAGTCCATTGCGCCATGGTCTTCTTGGCGCCCGTAGTTTATAAACAATTTAATAAACCTACCTTGACCATATCACATAGCCCCTGCAAAATAAAGTTAGACGCTTCTACTTTATCTTTTGCATATTTTACGTGGCTTGGGGCTTTCGTAAATAGAACCGCTTCATACCTACGAATCTTATGACCACAACAACGATCCAATAATTGCATGTTTAAGCATCCCTTTCGGGCCCTCCATTGAAAATGCGAAGACCAACTAAAGAGAGAGAAACTGACACCCGCCAGCCACATATACGGTACAAGCCATATGTCAGTAGTGGAACCAGTCTCGCGTAAGCGTACGCGTAAAGTCGGTCCGGGCCGCTTCATCAACTCAATGCCGCTGGAATACACAAGTGCACACTAGAGGGTAGCAAATAACAGGAACGGTGCCCCCGTGCAGAGCACGGGTTCTAACAGCGTACAGCTATATCTATGATAGATCGGCTCTGATACCACTGAAGGGGATCGTGTGCAGAAAATAAAATTTTTCCTACCGACGATATCCTAAAAGCATGCCAAGATCTATTCTATGCAGATATAGTAGTACGAACGGAGATCGGAATACATACCCTTGTAGACCGAAAGCGGGGATTACGTTCCCGCACAAACGTTGTCGATGCAGACCGACGAAGCCGACCTCAAGGTCGTGTAGAGGAAGCAGGCCTCCGAGTACCGCTAGCGCGGCACCTCGCAGGGAGTCGCACACGTACGGTGGAGACGACGCCTCCGAAGCTCCAGTCCAGGACGAGCAGCGGAAGACTTGGACCGGAACACCAGCAGCGCGGCAGCAGGCTATGGTGGAGGAGATCCCCTCTTCCTCAGCTCGGCGCGGCTCCGACTTGGGAACCACGAGATCGAGAGAGAAATCGGGAATTAATTGGTGAATTAAAAGGCTGGGGTGCCCTTTCTTATATAGGCTCCCAGGGGGAGCCTACCTTGCCAGCCAGGCAATGTGGGACTATCCCCACATAGCCTGGCGCGGCTAGGGAGGTGCGCCGGCCCCCTTGGTGGGCCCTTGGCCCACCTGGGGCAGCCCCTCCTGGCCGCCACCGAATTCCCCTTGGGAATTTTCCCCTCTTGGGCCTTCTTTCGTCCGGAAGGCCCATTTAGGGAAATCTGCCATAATAAATTCGAAAATAAATATATAAAATCATATTTGCATATTAATAACACTAATTAATATCAAACATAATATATATAATTATTCCTAGCTCCGAAAACTCTTTCGGCGCTGCCCGATCTCCATCGGACCTCTCCCGGGACGCTCCCGGTGATCTCCTTCCTTTCCGGTTGTCTTGTCGAAACCCCTTAAGTGTGTTACCCTAGCGGTTCGATATAATATCAGGTATGATCAAGACTCCTCAATGATCAACGATTAACTCGTAGGCCTGGACCCCATGAATTAATCCCTGAGATATAACGAATGACTTTCATCTATCAAACCTGAACGTGTAGTCTTAGACCTTTTGCCACAGCGATACTTAGCACGTCCGAGCGTCGTTCTATAGATATCTCCATACCTTATCCCGAACTTGTTACTGACGACGCTATCTTCTACTCGTTCAAGATCTCATGTCTCCGTGACCTAGTCACATGCTTGCAAGCTCATTAGACATGATCTCATCGAGTGGGCCCGAGAGTATCTATCCTGCTATGCGGACTGGCAAATCCCGCTCTTGACCCGTCGTCTCAACTACTCCTTTCCGATACCCAAAAGTATCACCGTTATTGTCATACTAAATAAGATACGACGTTTGGTGCAATCAAAGTATCTTCCGGGAATATTAATAAGAGTTGATCTCACGGTCAAAGGTGTAACGACTATGTTCTCCAAATCTGGGTATGTCCATCACATCGCTCTCCAGCGATATGACTCTCATTGCCGATCGGCGCCATGCCCCATGACCGGGAAACCTCGATCATCAATCGCGCAACGAAACTAGTCTTAGTAGAGGCTACTAGGGACCTGGTTGTTTACGTATCACACCCGCATTAATGTTTCCGCTTAATACGGTTCTAGCATGACACAAAAACCTATTATGAACAAACGAGATATGATAAAGAATACACTTTATTAATTGCCTCTAGGGCATATCTCCTTCAGCAGTCGGCAGGTTTCTTTCATCCCCCTTGACGGTGCCTTGGTGTTTTACATGGCTCTTCCAATTCGGGCATCCTTTAACCACCTCCCAAATATGCATGAACTTGTATGGCTTCTTGCCATCTGACTCCAAGTTAAGGTACAAATACTTGGTGTCTTTGAGATACACAAACAATGGCCAAGTTATGTATGCATGTAAACATGATGGGTAACAGCTTAAGATGATCGGCTAACCTTGTCGGCATCATTCTTGCCAATCTCGTCTCTCATCAAGATTTGCTCATTGCATTGGTGAAACTTGGTAGTGAGAGACGAGATGACGCCCCAACGGCTCTCAACCGATTTGGCATTGCGGCAAGGCAATTCTAGATGAGGAGGATACGTCCATCTTTGGGTGTAGTCCTTGTGAATGCGTGTCCAGTAGGCATGCTTCCTTTGGTTAACGCCGTTCTCGCTGTCCATGCTCACGTTCAGCCACACCTCGGCTAACAAGACATCCTCACTCACGCACCAAGTATTGCCTCTATTTCCAGCCTTCCGGACGCCATCCTCTTCATCGACCTCCCCTTCCTGGCCCTGGGCGGCATCCCCTTCGCCCTGGCCGAACTGCTCCGTCTTGGCGTAGGAACTGACGGCGAAGGTAGTACCGTCGTCGATGATTGAGGTCATTGCCTCGGCCAACGACACATCATATCCAGCAAAAACCACAATTTGCATCGTCGGCAATTAATGTACAATACAAGAATTTGCATCCGGCTGCCCGTAATAACTGTGCCCAACAAACAATCGGCCGGGGAACACACGAAATGAGGGGATCAAGATTATCAATAGCACTCACATGTTCGTCAAAGAAAAGGCGATGGGAAGCAGTCGCATCTTGGCTCGCCGAAGGTGTCCGCCGCAACGCCGTTGATTCGCTGACAACGGCGCGGCGTTCAGATTCAGGTGCGACTCTTCGGGGGAAAACCGCGACGGCTGCAACGGGTAGCCAGAGCTGTTGTCGAAGAAGGCCGGGACAGACGGTGACCCGACAAACCCGTTTTGGCTCATGGCGACCAACATCTCGGTGGTGGCGTTGTCGTTCGGCGACAACAGATCCGCCAACTCATCCTTCGCCTTGACTCGTCGTTGTTGCCGAAGCTGGGAAGCGGCGTTGCGGAGCTGGTCCTGGCTCAAGGGCACCGGGAACAAAAGCTCTTGCGGCTCCCTCTTCATCGGCTGCGATGCCGGCGGCGGCTTGCGACGCTGGGGTTTTGAGAGGCCGACACCCTTGGGCGGCATGGTGGCGGAAGGCAAGGAGGTCGATGCGGCGTGGGCTAGGCGAGGGTTTGAGAAATGGAGGGAAGATAGGGAAGATTTTAGCACCGGGGGCAACAATGTAGAGGAAAGAGAATTGGGCGAGGCGCGCGTGTATGACGGGCGGGACAACGCTGTCAGGACCATGCCTAAGTCGATGTCCGGCACCCGCAATCGAGCCTCCAAGTATAGAGGCCCTATTGGGGGTGCCGGATACAAAATCGCTCTCGACGAGGCTTTGGGGGTGCCGCTGGTGGGCGATTTTTATCTCCGGCCCCCGAAAGGACCTTTAGGGTCCTTTAGAGGCCCCCGCTGGAGATGCTCTAAACCTCTGATCGGATCGGCTAACTACATAGAATCAATTTAATACATTTGAAATGCCATATCAATTTATTCTAAACTTTATATATTTAATCAAAGCGGATCGGCCACGATGGCCAATGTCCATGTTTCCCAACAATTAGGGATCAATCCTCTGGATGATGAGTATTTGTATGGTTTTCTAGCATAACATATCCTTTCTCTGTTTTTTAATATGAGATGTTTTGGATGTTTTACATATTGTTTAGATGTTTAGATACATATTAAAATGAATAAACATACACCCTAAAATATGTCTTAATATATTTGTTTATATTTGAACATTGACAAATGATAAAAGGAGGGCGTACATGAATTCTGGTCAAATATGTTCCTCAAGTTGCGTGCAAGATTTATTCTATCTGGACGATCTTTGTCATCTTTGCTTTCTGTCGGTCACGTCTGATAGACATCATCTAACGCATACACGAGAGAGAAAAAAATAAACAGTAGCAGAACCGCTTAATGTGACTATGAACATCTCAATATACCGCACCGAACTGGAAGTACTGTTGCACCAAAGGCACGGACATATTGAATATAACGTCACTATCTTAAACTCTACGCCAACTGTGACCCCTTCATTCGCAAGAACTGATGTAACCGTAGGTTATACCACCTCCCATCAAAAGAATAGTTGCAAAAGTCCAAACACAGGTAGCAGCCAAGATGTTGAAATTAGAAGATTTGACCATCATGCATCGGATCTTCACTCGTCCGCTCGCAGCGCCCATCGTCTGATCAGTCCCTGTGCCTAAGAATGAAATGTTTATGAGTAAACAGTGTAGACACACATAACCACACCTTACTGTAATTGTGAAAATGAGAAGACAATAAGTTACCATCAGCGAATGTGTGGAGGGAAGCTCCCATGCGGCCATGCATGCACATGTTTTGATATGTACCATTCAGGATGCACTTCATCATCTTGAGGCATCTCTAAAGGCTCACAGGTTAACACTTTGTTCGCATGCAAATCCACGGAAAAAATCATCCTCATCTGTGTGAAATACAGGGTGGAGATGGGCGATTCCGAAGGCGACTCGGGAGGCGGCACTGGAGATCGCTCCGGCAGCCACACCGGCGGTCGCTTCTGGGCGCTTGCATCGGACATTTCTGATGATGAGGACGGGTTTGTCTCGACTGTCTCCGGTGACTTGATGCGGTATGTGTGTCGCACGTCGGAGGAGTCACCGACGCGAGATCTCGTCGAGAAGAGACGTTCCAAGAGGGAAGAGAAGAGGAGGCTACAAAGATTGGCGAACGGCATCGAGCGGTCTACGTCAAGCTCTCCGGTAAGATCGAGTACACAGTCAGCTTATGACAAGGTCGGAGCTTGTTCGTCGGAAAGATCGTCGGCAAGTCTCAATGTCTATAAATTTCCGGTCATGGCTCCCTCAGTTTGGAGGTGCGATGAGCTGGCCGAGGATGCGACCTGGGTGACTGTGTGTCGCCGGCGTCGTAGACATAACGCTGGTTGGCCTGGAAGCGTCGCTGGGTAAGATTTGTCTTCGCCGCCGGCGAGTCGCGGTTTTTCCGGATCAAGAATTCAAAAAGGGAAGCGTAACGTTCAGAGTCCATATTTGCAGATGGGTCGATTTGGAAATACGAAAGGAGCTTCTAATGGGCTGTTGGACCCATGTAGCCTTGAATCGCATGAAATAAGGCCTTACGCAAAGGAAGACCCAGTGTCTCCTGATCGTACTGCTCGTCAGTTTTTCTCCCGTCAAACTAGGCGGCTAGGGTTCTCTTGGTTCCCATCTACGTCCTCGTCGATGGCGAACCAGGGTCCTGGAAGAGGTGGTGCGGATCTTAGGCAGGGTCGTGGCTTTGTGCCTGTGGGCAGAGGAGGGGCGCTTGCTGGTCGCGGTGCGGCACACAGATATGGCCGCGGCAATGAGCAGGGTTTCAATACTGCGCCGGGGAACAACTTCGCCAGCGGAGAATCGAGCAATGGGGCTGGGCAGAATCAGCGTTCTGGATACAACCAGGGCTCCTATGGGTGTGAGTCTATTGGTTATAATAATCATAATTACGGCTGGTCCGATGGTGGCAAAGCAATGCGAGCAATGGTGGTTTCAATGGTGGTTCTGGTTTCAATGGAGGCTCTGGTAATGGAAGTTCCAGTTGAGGTCAGGGTGATGGAGGTTTCAATGGAGGTCCTGGGAATGGTGGCACCAATTCAGAAAACAATGCAATGACTATCTACCTTATGGCAATTTCAACGTCGGGTCCGGTTTGACAACGGCAAAACTTTGTGGGTGCTCGTTTTGGTGGCCGGTACAACTACAGGTCCGGGACAGCCACATGAAGGACTGGTCGTGGTCGTCTAGGAGGTGGCAGATTTCCTCCTCGAGCTGCGGCTACAAACCAAGGGGTTGATGTGTCGGTTGCGACACCATCGGATACTTAGGTGACTGCTGTGGCGTCAACGCTTATGCCGGTGGCGAAACAGATGGTAAATGCGGCAGAGAACACGACAGAAAATAGTCAGGAGATTGTGGACTTAGAGAAGAAGAAGAAGGCGGTGGACAAAACTCGCTGTTATCGTTGCGGTTTAGGTGGACATGTCTTAGCAGATTGCACATCCGTTCTATGTGATTTTTGTGAAAATATGGACCATGCTTCGGAGGAGTGTCCTCTTATTAATGCTCCCAAGCCACATATAGAGATCTATGGGCATTATCATGATGAATTAACCTTCTTTGGTCCATATTGGTTTAATAGATTCTGTTCTAAATTCCAACTCGAATTTATAGGAAGATAACATGCCCAGCAAGTATGATTATTCTGCGGCGCCTGACATGTTTGATTTCTCGGTGCTGAAATCAATAGACGCAAACACTGCTGCACCGCTGGGTGATCAGTTGAATGCTTATGTCCATGGGATAGCAGCGACGCCGGTGGACAGTCACCCGGTGGCCGAGTTTGCTGGGAAAGACTCAGTGATGATCTCCCAGCAATCATCGCCGCTGGGTATCGAGAAGACACAAGGTGTGGGTGTGATCAAGGGGTTTAAGTCCCCGACGTTGATCACACCCACACCTTGTCTACCTCCACTACACCGACACACAAGGGGTTTAAGTCCCCGACGTTGCAGGAGGTGATTGCTTATGGGGGGATAGCCAAATCGCCGATCAGGTTGAGTGTGAGGATTAATTCTCAGCCAAAAGCGGATGCTACTCAAATTGAGAGGGCCATGATGGTGGCTCAGCGTCGTGATGTCGGCTACAGTTCTGATATGTTAGCTAAACCTGCTCTCACTTTTGCGTCATTACCTAATGAAGATATTGTTGCAAGAGCATCTAGACTAGGTATCTCCTTAGGTGTATCCCCATCACAAGTTAATAGTTCAGTGACTTATATTAAGAAAATAGAGTAAGAAAGGGCGCTTACATTCTTAAAAAATAATTTAAGCAATACAGATGATGATCAAGCATCAAACCTTGTTTTAAAACAAGCCTCGAATTTATCTGAGGATTTAGGTAATGAGGAGGAAGAGCTCTCCCATGACCACAAGGGTCTTTTTCCAGGAGAGTCTAATGTGGTACGGAAAAAAGGAACCAAAAAAGGCAGTGGCCTCTTGGTTAAACACAGAAGTGCACGTATTGAAAAATTGAAGAGAAAATTATAATAATACAATGAAAGGTATGATTTGGAATAGTGATGGTTTAGGAGATCCCGCAAAACATTTCACAATTCAAGAGTCGGTTAGGACAGAGAAACTTGATTTTCTGGCACTAATTGAAACAGAACGGTCTAATTTCTCGGCACCTTTCCTTAAGAACCTGGCCGGAGGGCGTGATTATGCATGGTATTATTTACCACCGCACGGTCGTTCAGGTGGAATTTTAGTGGGGTTTAACAATGGAGTTCTGGCTGTACAACAGATAATTACCGGTGATTTATGTGTAAAGTTCCATTTGAAATCTAAATGTGATGGTTTCTTATGGATTCTGGTAGTGGCATATGGGGCTGCCCAGGATGCCCAAAAACCAGACTTCCTTGCCGAGATGGTAAGGATTTGTGAAAATGAAGAACTGCCCATGTTGGTGGGTGGGGATTTCAACATTATTCAGAGGCAAGATGAGAAAAATAATGACAACTTTAACGCGTGAGGGCCGTTTATTTTCAATGTCATTATTGAGAGTCTGAGTCTACGAGAGATTGATCTCTCCGGTAGACAATATACATGGGCTAGCAGGAGAGATGAACCAACATTTAAGAAGTTGGATTGTTTTCTTATGAGTGTCGAGTGGGAACAAAAATTCCCGTTATTCTTGACTCGTACAGGATCAGACCACACACCTCTCATTCTTGACACCGGCGAGCAGGCCCATTTAAGTAATAAATCAAAATTCTCCTTTGAGTTATCATGGCTCCATCAGCCGGGGTTCTACAATATGATCCGTAGGGAGTGGGAATCCATACTTGGTGGATCTTCTCCGATTGACACTTGGCAAAGCAAGATAAGCCATCTTCGACAGTACTTTAGGGGCTGGGCGAAGAACATGAGCGGTGAATATAAGAAACTGAAGGAAAAACTCACACTCTTGATTGATGCGTTGGACATCAAAGCTGAAACCACACCTCTCACGGCCGCTGAAAGGGCGGTTAAGAAAGAGGCTGATGACTGTTTGGCTAATGCCCGGAGAGATGAATAGTCAAAATGGGCTCAGCGGGGAAAAGTCAAACATGTCCAAGAAGGAGGAAATAATACTAAATATTTTCATCTGATAGCTAATGGAAAGCACCGAAAGAAACGTATTTTTCAGTTAGAACAAGATGAAGGAACTATCATTGGAGAGAATAATTTGAAAGTATTTATCTCTGAATATTACAAAAAGCTCTTTGGAGCTTCAGATCCTAGCTCTTTTTCTATGCAGGAGAGTTTAATTGACGATCTATCTCAAATCTCGGCAGAGGAGAATAGTATTCTTACTGCTTCCTTCACTGAGAAGGAGGTATTCGAAGCTATTTCTCAAACGGAGCATAATAAAGCTCCGGGCCAGATAGGTTCCTCGCGGAGTTTTATCAAATGTTCTGGGAGGTTATCAAGATTGACTTGATGCCCCTGTTCTATCAGCTCCAAAATGGGCAGCTTCCTCTCTTCAAACTCAACTTTGGGGTGATAACACTACTGCCCAAAAAAGAAGATGCTAGCCGAATTGAGCAATACAGACCCATTTGTTTATTAAATGTTATCTTCAAATTTTTTACGAAAGTGAGAACAAATCGGGTATCTACTATTGCTCATAAAGTGATTCGCCCAACCCAGACGGCTTTTATTCCTGGTCAAAACATCCTTGAAGGGGTGGTCATTCTACATGAGTCGATCCATGAAATTAAGAGAAAGAAAATGGACGGTGTTCTTTTTAAAAATGATTTTGAAAAGGCATATGACAAAGTAAAATGGTCCTTTCTTCAACAGGCACTGCGCATGAAGGGGTTTGACCCAAAATGGTGTGAGTGGGTGGAAAGGTTTATCCAGGGGGAAGTGTAGGAATACGTGTTAATGACGATATTGGTCATTATTTCCAGACATTGAAAGGGCTGCGCCAAGGGGATCCCTTATCACCGGTTCTTTTTAATATCGTGGCAGACATGCTTGCTGTTCTTATTGCACAGGCACAGGAGGATGGGCAAGTTGGTTCCCTTATTCCTCACCTTGTTGATGGTGGAATATCAAAATTACAATATGCCGATGACACGATTTTATTCCTAGAACATGATATTGAGAAGGCGGTAAATGTGAAACTAATCCTATCAATGTTTGAGCAATTGTCTGGACTCAAAATAAATTTTCACAAAAGTGAGCTTTACTGTTTTGGTAAGGCAAAGGAAATACAAAATGATTACTGTACAATTTTTGGGTGTAACGTAGGATCCTTGCCTTTCAAATACTTAGGCATTCCTATTCATTACCGCAAGTTACTACTTAGAGAATGGAAAATGGTGGAAGACTGGATTGAAAAGAAATTGGGTTGTTGGGCAGGCAAAATGCTCTCATATAGAGATCGTCTTGTTTTGATCAACTCGGTTTTGACCAGCCTACCAATGTTCTTGTTATCTTCTTTCCGCATTCCTGGGAGTGAGGAAGAGACTAGATTACTTTCGCTCAAGATTTTTTTGGCAAAGTGATCAGCACAAAAGAAAGTACCGGTTGACGAAATGGAATATAATCCGTCATCCAAAAGATCAGGGGCGGTCTAGGTATTCAGGTGTTAGACATAAAGAATAAGTGTCTATTAAGAAAATGGCTTGATAAAATTCTAAATGAGGATGGGGTATGGCAGGAGCTGTTGTGCAATAAATACCTGTCAAATAAAACTTTATCTCAAGTGGAGTCTAAACCAACAGTTTCTCCCTTTTGGAAAGGGTTGATGACGGTTAAAAAAGATTTTTTTGAGCAAAGATCTTTTAAAGTTGGCAAAGGTCTGCAAACTCGCTTTTGGGAAGACTCTTAGCTAGGGGACAAGCCCCTGGCAACCCAATATCCATCTTCATATAACATTGCGTTTCATAAATCTGTTACAATGGTGCAAGTTTTATCACAACATCAGCTAAATATTTAGTTTAGACGGACGTTGACGGGGGATAAGTGGACATCTTGGGAAAGGCTTGTTCGACGTCTTATGGACGTTTCCCTTACAAATAACGCGGACTCTTTTCTTTGGAATTCGACTCCAAATAAGAAGTTCACAGTTAGCTCCATGTACGCACAACATATGAATGGTCATATGCCTTTTTTAAAAAAAGTATCTTTGGAAGCTAAAGGTACCATTAAAAATAAATTATTTCATGTGGTTTCTTCATCGAAAAGTTTTACTGACTAAAGATAATTTGGCTAAAGGGAGATGGATAGGATGTAAGCAATGTGTTTTCTGTCATGCTGATGAGACAATAGAACACCTCTTTATTACATGTCCATTTGCTCAGGATATTTGGCGATTAATACATTTTACATTTAACATCTCTCCACCAACTAGTGTAGCTAATTTGTTTGGTCATTGGTTGAATGGAGTGGATAAGAAAAGAAAAGCCCGTATTCGCATTGGTACTTGTGCTTTTGTTTGGGCTATTTGGAATTGCAGGAATGATGTGGTGTTTAACATGAATAGAGGTTCTCATTTTTTGCACGTTGTACATCGGGCGGTATACTGGATCAATTTGTGGTCATACTAGCGAGCACCTATGGAAGCTGGTTCTACCCGGTTGATGGCCGTTGTTCGAGCTATTTTCAACCAATATGGATGGCAACATGCTAAGAGACTCCAAGATGTGTAACTTGATGAATGATGACAAATACTTTATGATATTTTAAATTAATATAAAAAGGCTGTGTGAATCATCACGATGCAGAGGCCGAAGCTTTTCCATTTCAAAAAAAAAATGTGTGAAATACACAATGTTTAGACAGTAGGGATCCATCCGTAGAACGGTTGGCCTCTCCCTGATGAGGTTGTTGTTTCTCCGGGACTGGTCGATGAAGATCCACTCAAAAAGGTCATAAGGCTCCTCAGACCAATCATCATCATCCTCTAGAGTAAACATGGTGACACAAGGATTCTTATTGGAGCCATGGACAAGAAAGTACCTAAGCTTTCCACCACTGACCTGCACAAGGCGGTCCTTCTTCATACCCCAGTAACTTTCTGATTTATTCCTTATTGGCGGTAGTCGAACTAGTTGTAGACGCGGTCTCTTCAAGAATGGGTCGCAGTGAAATAGCCCCCAATCGGGGACAAACCACCAAATCTCCCCTCTGTATGCCAGCACGTTTTGGCATTTCCACTCAGCCCAGGCCCTGGGGAAATACTCCTGAGAATACTCAAGCTTCTTTTTTCTCCACTGAAGATGATTGGCATCCCCAGCGCAAAACAAAGCAGGTGTCTCAAGGCCTGGCAGAAGCTCCGCGACAATGTGCCGTGTAGAATCCACAGGATGCATGAAGACGCCAAGAAAATCTGGATCAATCTTGTGGTCTGGGAAAGGAAGGAGTACAGAGTTCCCCTCGTATATGTTCCCGAGATAGAAATAGGGCTTGAATTCTGTATTGATTGTGATTGAAAATCCAGATGCTTCAGCTCTGCCCTCCGTGGGTAACAGCCGATGTTTGGAGGCCATGAGAAGAAACATCCTAGAGGGGGTCGTGGATATAACCAGCGGAGAGTCTTTGTCTAAAGGTGGGACACAAACTCGCCTGGATAAGATCAAAGACGAAAATTTAGGCGGGCTCTGAAATATGGTGGCCAGATCTTGTCCTTCTTGAAAGTCGGTGTTCGGGGTCACACGTGGCATAGCAGAAAGCATAATCCAGTTTGGGGGTGGCTTCTCAATCATCCTGGCAGGAGCAGGACCCGGTAGCTGAATTTCTTGAGGCGGCTGCTGTAGCTTCCACATGTGGAAGAACCTAGAAGAGTAATATCTTTCAGGGAGAGATTCTGCTTCAATTCTTGCACACTGAAGGTCATTCAGACGTAACATGTTCATGGAGAACATCTGGGTTTCCTGTGTAAAGAATATGACACCAGGATCCAGTGGATGCACTAATGCAATACATGAGACCGTGGCCTTCAGCCCTCTCGCCTTGTAACACATCCCAGGAAGAGCCACTTGCCACAAGGCTTTCTCTGAATCAACTAAAGACCACATCTCAAGAGTGGGAACGCCGAAGAGGAGGTACAGTAGGACATATCGTAGCATGCCCGAGCTCTGTTTCACACAGCTTCTCTTCTCGGATGTGCTTCTGTCAATCGGTGCGTACCCTTCTGGAAGCAGGAGAGGAATGTGATGCAGGCAGGTCGACTCGGGATCCAGGACATCGCACCATAGTAGTCCATGTAGCAAGCTGACCCACCACAATCTTTGGTTGTGCGAAACAACCGAGTGTGTCCTCCAATCTTCCATGCTACAAGTGTTGGTGAGCTTCATCTCTCTTGTTTGCCACGCACCATCTGTAGTGGAATAGGTGCAAAGGTATGCAGTTCCGTCATGCTTGTGCCGCAGTCCAGCTACCATGTATCGGTGCCTACAACCAGGAATCGGTATGAGACCGACCTCTCTTATGTCCATCATGCGACTAGGATTTGGGATCATCGCTGCAGTGCCGTTCGCTGGATGACAGAGGTATAAGGTTGGGTGGTGATCATCCCCCTCCCTCTCCTCTTGAACGACGGACTCGGCGGGCCCTGTGTCGTGGCCGGAAAACAGCAGCAGTACGCCGGATGGGTCCGCTGCCACAACATGGGTATGGCAAACTGACGATCTCCTATCATAACTGATCAAGCGTGAGATCCTGAGGATCGAGACAGTGGGCACATTGCTCACCACGCAGGCAATGTTGTGGCCGGGAGGAAATTCACAAGTCGACTCTACGCGCGGGGTCGCGGCCACGATCACCCAGTCAGGGCGTTGTTCCTGCTCGGCGGCCACCACCTCGTCCTGTCCATTCTGCTGCTCCACCGCATCCTCTTCCCCATCAGCATGATCCACTACCTCATGGTCGACATGTCCATCCGACCCCGCCTCCTTCACATGCTCATCCTCGTGGTCGTCAGTACCAGTCTCCTGCGCCGGCGCGTTGTCCTTGTGGACGAACTCCTCCCACACGATCGCATATTCTTCTTCCGCGGCCTCGTCGACCTCGCCACCGCCGGTCTCCTCCTCCTCCCCCGCCACGCCAGCCGCGTGGTCGTTGCGCCCGAATGCCTCCCCCTCGGACTCCTCGCCCTCGGCATGCTCATCCTTGAGGTTTTTAGCGCCCACCCGCTCGTCCGCCGCCGCCTCACGCTCCTGGCCTACCGCCGCCCGCGCCTGGTAGGGCACAGTCATCGCCGCCACAGAGGTGGGGAATGAGAGTGAGCTAGGGTTTACAGGAACAACCAGCGAGATGGGATTGGGGATTTGGATTCCGTCTGCTTTGATGAGAGGGGGCAATGCGAGAGGGGGCGTGTTCTGGGTGGTGGGGGTGGTACAGAGCTGTAGCCAGCGTACCAACTCCGCAGCTTTTCATCAACAGCTAAACGAATCACAAACTAGGGAGGGGCCACCTTTGTTTTGCCATGACCAAATTTGCGGAGTAGCCAAGAACGCAGTCACAGGGAGAATACCTCGACAACTTTTTGAAAAGTAACATACAAATTTCGAGAAATCTCACTAGTTTGCGTTGGTTTCTTCTGAAGAAAATATAATGACGTTAAACTTAAAAAAACAAGAACCTAACACAGTTTTTTGGCATTTAATTCATAATAATCTAGTACTACGAGTACTAGTCTTGATTTAAAAGGCCCTTTTCTCGGTTCTTTCCGGATCCATGTGAGTTACTCCATCATGAACGAGCATTTAAGTCAGCGGGATGAGCTGGGGCTAAGCCCCCAACATTCAGATTTCCTTTCAAAATCCCCTACTAAACATGATTCTAATGAGTGTTCTAAGCCTTGCTTGTCCCCTCCAACAAAGCTCCGCCCCCTCTAAGCCTGTGGGCTGGCTCCATCCCTGTTCTAGAGATATCTACAACTCCCTTGGCGCCCAAATTTCACAATTGGGCCCGCACACACGCTAGTTGATGGGTTAAAGCATCTCCACCGACGCCCTCGAAACGGCCCTCCAAATGCCCAATGGGGGTCTGAGCCAAAAACAAATGCGGCAGCGGCACCCCCAAACATGTCCGCACACCAAATTTGTGTCCGGTACCCCAGGCCACTCGCCAAACTTGGGGGCCTGCCTGGGACGCCGGACATCGTCCGACACCCCATCCGACAAGCGGCCCCCAACCGTCATAGAGATAAACCCGCACCGGGCGATAATCATTTGGCCCCCATCTTCCTGTTGCTTCCTCTCGCCGCTGATTCGCACCCTCGTCTAGAACCTTGTAGTCACCAATTGTACGCAGGAGTCGAGCAAGAGCACATATTCGCCGTTCCCCATCGTTTTCGCGTGCCGCCGCGGGTCATTCAACCGCATCTGCCTCTTCCTCGCAGCCACCCCACAGGTAAGGTGTTCGGCCGTTTGCCATAGGTCGATGAACCACCGTTAAACTTCTTTAGCTCACGGCTAATGGTTAGCTTTTGTCTAATAGAGTATGGATAGTGACGACGAGATCATGTTTTGTCAACTGATGGGAGAGGAGGCTGCCTTTGTAGACGACGACGAGAATGAGATGGTCATGACGGCTCTGTTAGAGGCTATGGTCGTGGAAGCAGCCGAGTCAAAGCATAGAGATCAAAGAGGGCGCATGACGTGTCCGCTGAGTTTTATGATTTTCTCAGTTTTTATCAGGAAGTTCATGACGAGAGAGTTCATCGGCAATTTCTGACTGATATTGTGGCATATTTGTGGGCTATCAAAGAGTATTTCAATCATGGTGATTTGTTCGTACACATTTGAAGAATTTGAAATATTTAAATTATTATAATAACTGTTGAACTATTTGTGTGTTTGTATAATTTTTTTTTAGAAAGTGTTTGTATAATTATTATTCACCTAGTTTATTGAGTGTCTTAGAGAAAAGATTTGGATCAAATTGAAAACAAGGAGGCGTTAATTTCAAGACTTAGTCCGCCGGCTAAATATTTTGAAGTTATTTATAGGAGAGTAGGGTGTGCGTGTATGTGTTCGTAAAGATGAGTGTATATGAGCGTCCGGGTTGTAGTGTTTAAAAAAAATAAGAGAGAGCATTTGTAGGTCCCACAAGTGAATCGTTTTGCACACTGTCAAATGACTACCGGTTCCTAAATCTGATATTTCTTTTTCCTTGAACCGGCTAGCTGGTCTTACAGATTCACGAAATTAATACGAGAGCTCATCCCATAATACAGTGACAATAAAGTCCACCGATGCGACTACAGAACGTCTCGGTCATCCGCCACGTCAGTTGCAGTCATCCCTTCACTCTTCCACGGACAGGTCTATCGGTCTCGTGATTAAAAAAATGAACAGTTCGTGAAGCTTCGGCTTTGCTAATCTCATTTGGCTAAAAAATATATTGAAGGCTCTTAACAGATTTCAGTAAAAACAACTTCAGTATAGTGGAAAGTGCAACTTGCATTAGGCTGCAAAAAGTCAACCGCTGGAGAGAAATAAATAAAAGTTGTATTTCGCAAAGCTGAAGTTGCATTTTTAAAAATCGTTTGGCATAGAGTAGTATATAAATTCTCAATTTTTAAAGATGCATCAATCTATCTATTATATAATAAGAGTAAAATGAGTAAGTTTTTCGAGCCACCATATTAATCCACATCATATAAATTATTTAGACGGTTAGATCTGAATTTTACAGTTAGGATTTAAGAAGAGATTAGCAGTAACATAAACAGGTTATGTACATGACATGATCCACATTAGAGATAGTATTTCGTCCAACATAATCAATACGTAACAAACTAGAACGTCGGTCGCCGGCCAAGCGATCGATAGGGGCAAAAGGCCAATAGCTAGCTAGCTATTTGATCGTTGATCGTTAAAAGATCATACAGCTGTATACCAGCGCCGCGCACCTCTATTTGCCTACTTATCTTAACGTGGTAAGAAGATTGCACTACTCGCTTCGTTTCATTACCCTATATATAAAAGGACGTCAGATTCACCTCCAAATCTGGCCTCCACGTCACGCGATGAACGTTGGCCGTCCGATCGGCGCGTCGGACGACTCAGATTGCAAGTTTCTGGGGTCAAAACGCGAGCTACTGTAGCAGTGAGCTCTCCACAAATCAGATCGCGCCACGTCGCCCGGTCTCCTTCCGGTCAGCCCCGGTTTCGCCGGTCACGGTGTTATTTTGCAGAAAAACCACTGAAAGACTATACTCGTGACCGCGGTCCAGATTTTAACGCACAGAGGGATCTATTAGTAATTCCGCTAAATTTGAAGGACGTTTATGAAAAACCGTCCCGCACAATCACCCTAGCTCTCTTCTCTCCCGTACGTCCCCCCCGTCCTCCTTCTCTCGTGCGCGCCCACGAGATCGCCGCCGCCGCCCGGCCCCGCCGCTACGCTTCTCCCGGCTCAGATCTACGGCCACAACCACCTCCGCCGCCACGCCCTCTCTGTCCTCGCCGAAGATCGCTTTCCGGGACAGCCGACAAGCGCCGGAATCGTCGCCGCCGCGCTCTGCGTCCACCGCTGCATCCGCAAGCCGCCGGCCACGCTCCGGCGACCCAAGCACAGCGGCGCCGCCACTCCCGGACACCCCGATCCCAAGGAGATGGGCATCATCGACGTCATCTGTCCCAACCCGCTCGAGACCGTTGCCGACGCGCTCAGGCTCACCGAGGAGCTCGCCGCCAGGAAGTTCGACGGCGTCGTGTACGCCCCCATCAGAGGATCTCCATGTTCACTAACGTGTGCAGACCTGTTGGGATCGTCAGGGACATCGACGAGGAGAAGGCGAGGAACTTTGCTTCCAAACTCTGAAGACATGAGCGGGTCAGTTGCTTTGCATCCCCAGTTTCTAATGTTTCTGCGTCGGTGTTTGCTGAATTTACTGCATGAAGAAAGGACGATATTCTCATGTTTGTGTTGTTTCTGATAAAACTTACAGTTTGTCTCCCGTCGGTTTGCTTGATTGTACTATTGGCTAAAGTCAATTATAAGCATCAATTTTCCTGTAGTTACGATAGTAGCTGAATGATCTACGTAGTTTGAGCTGCAGCTGTAGCACGTGAGACTAGGTTGAGTCTAATTGAGATCATCACCAGTTAAGCTCAGCTGATGATCTATCTGATTTGAATGAACTAGCAGTATATTTCATAAACTGGTTTAACGTATGAACATAAAATACAGCTAGAGGATTCATTATAAGTATCATATAAATAAAAGCGGCACTACATGTGTCTCTGTGAAGAAGACGTCAGTACTCAAGCTATTGATGCGTAATATACTATTTTAAGTAGCTTATTGGTGATTCCGTGGCATCAGGCTATGCTACAATGCTTCATTTATGATTGGAAGATTTCAGAGATGTTCTACCACATCTGCTTATGTAATTAGTTTTGCATATTATAGGTCAATATGAGGTTCTTACCTCTTCTGTTTGGGAGCGCATAATTAACACATGCTTACGTCAAAATGATAATTTGTTTTTTCTACAAGACATGAAGCTTTGGATTAATTCTAACATTTATCATTTCAGGTTTCAACCATTCTTGATGATGCGCTTATTTTAGTTCTAAAAATATGAAAATCGAGTGCTCAATTGGCTGCTTCAGGTACATTTGTCTTTCAAGCTCCAACATGTGTTGAATTATAGTTGCATGTTTTGCTTATTTAAATACCTAGGTATATTTAGCTGTATATGATGGATAGCTATAATATAGGTGATGATAGTCTGTTCCACTTAACGCTGGGCCATATAATTCCATCCATTGTTTTTAGCTGTCTACAACTGTGCTTGGCATTGTAAAATTTCTGCTGCTGTCAAAAGATTTATCCTGAATATCTTGCATACGCAAGAGATATCTGAAGCAAATTCTCATAGGTCTAATCCACCACGTGTGTCTTATTTTTCCTTTCACGTATTTTTTGCCAATTGCATACAGTTTATGAAATATTTTGGATTTACAAAAGGAGTTTGTATGTTGGGATCCCTGGCATGTTTGCCGCAAAAGATCAAGATGTCTTTCCCAAATGGGGGCTTTGGTGGTTTCAAATTCACCGGTCAAGCTTATGGTTTAAGAAAGTCTTTAGGTCACCTTTAAGAAAAGAAAGGTGGCAAAATATGGTATGATTCAGTATGCCCATTCTCACTCGCTGTGCTCATAGCTATCACAGATATTTTGTATCATGTTGTTTGCATTATACTTTAGTCGATAGTTTTGATCGATTCATAGGTTTGTTGATTCTACTATTGTACGTGAACTGAAAACAGAGCTTTTTAATAATAGTTCTTCTCCCATAACTTCCCATTATAGTCCGCCCCCCAAAACCTTCTATGATTCATGTACATATATTGATAGGTTTTCGATTTGCCAGCAAATGTATACATATATACATCCTCTGCCTCTCTCTATGTGTACGTGCTTGTGTTGACAAATGCAGATTTTGTTCTCATGTTTGCCAAATCTGCACATCATGTTATCAAGAGCTGAACTTGAACACAATTGTTTACTTATAGGAGAAAGGCATGAGATACTCCACTAAGCCTGTACAGTGAAATTGCCTAAATCTGCAATTGCCCAAACCAGGGAGCCTTTAGGGCAGACACTTCAATACGCATCATACACATTGTAACCTGTTCACGGCTATTTGCCTCATAGTGAATTATAGCAACACGTAGGATCTCGCCACCGCTGTGGGATCCGAAGCTAGGTAAACTCGCCGTGTTCAATCCCGTCCTCGACGACACTAACCTTCTTCCCCACAATCCATACGTAGGCTAGAGGACCCCCGTCTCCTATCAATTATGCAGATACCACGACACCCCTGCAGCCCCCATCTTCCGCCACCCCTCAAGAAGAAGACATCACTAAATAAGAGGACGTCGACCAAAAAGAATTCAGCTCAAGCTAAGGGGAAAGAGAAGATAATTGAGATTGCAGAGACTGTGGGAAAGAAACCTGTAGCAAAGAAGAACCAAAAGCTCCAGTTTGTTACGCCATCTACTGATGTCTGCTGACGCTGTTGTCCAGCCAACTTTAGGAGCCAAGAGAAGCTTGAAGTATTGGCTTGGTGGATGATCTGCTTGTTTGTAACCTGGAACTATGTGTTGTGATGTCACTGAACCTTGTGCGTGTGTGCTGCTCAAACTGGAACTTGTTAAGTAACCTGGAGTTTCAAGACTAATTTTGGCTTATTAATCTGGAGTTTTTACACTGCTTTGGTTCATCTACTTATGAAGAATTTTATCACCTATAATCTGTCGCAAATTGCCTATATTTCAGTAGCTGTCGTCACGCAGCCTCCACCAAGCCGCCATTGCAGTTGCTCGAAGAAGCAAATGACGACAAGCTCCAGCCAGCACCACTTCTCCGAGATATGTTCTTCTTGCGGGTGAGGTGCTCGAGAAAAGGCGCCGACATGGAGCTGAAGACGCTTCAACGGAGAGGAACAGGGGAGGGAAGGGGCGCAGCTGCGGGGGAGAGGAGGGACGGCGGCGGTGGGCAGGAGCAGGGAGAGGAGGGGCGGCTGGGTGCTTCGTGGGCACGCCGGCGAGGAAGACCAGCGGCGGCGGCTCGGGGCTGCGGGTGCGCGCCGGCGAAGAAGAGCAGCTGGGGGCTTCGGGGGCACGCCGTCGAGGAAGAGCAGCGGCGGCGGCTGGGGGTTGCTGGTGCGCGCCGGCGAGGAAGAACAGCGGAGGCAGCTGGGGCTGCGGGGGCGCTCCGGCGAGGAAGAACAGCGGCGGAGGCGGCGCCCTGCTAAGGTTCTTGTGGGGAGAGGGGAGAGCGTCTGAATTCAGTCTATGGGATCAGGGTAAAATCGTCCGAGACAAAACATGTATCCAGTTTTTCTACTAAAATGGAGCAGAAATAAGTATAATGGCATATGAAGAAGTATGAGAGAATTGTAGTGGCATTTTTCAAAAGTTACAAATCGGAGTGGCATTTGTCGATTTCCTATGAATTGGAGCTTTTGGTTCTTCTTTGCTACAGGTTTCTTTCCCACAGTCTCTGCAATCTCAGTTATCTTCTCTTTCCCCTTAGCTTGAGCTGAATTCTTTTTGGTCGACGTCCTCTTATTTAGTGATGTCTTCTTCTTGAGGGGTGGCGGAAGATGGGGGCTGCAGGGGTGTCGTGGTATCGGCATAATTGATAGGAGACGGGGGTCCTCTAGCCTACGTATGGATTGTGGGGAAGAAGGTTGGTGTCGTCGAGGACGGGATTGAACACGGTGAGTTTACCCAGCTTCGGATCCCATAGCGGTGGCGAGATCCTACGTGTTGCTATAATTCACTATGAGGCAAATAGCCGTGAACAGGTTACAATGTGTATGATGCGTATTGAAGCGTCTGCCCTAAAGGCTCCCTGGTGGCCGGCTTATATAGGCGGCCAGACCCCAGGGCACAAGGTAAGTACTTGTCCGGCAAGTAAACATAGTCCTAGACCTAGCCGGCTTAGTTGCCGCCTTCCGTCTTGGGCTTGGTGGCTTGATGGGCTTCGGCCTTCCGCCTTCCTTGGACCGTCCGCCTACTTCCTTATACGTCAGCTATCTGGGCCGCCCGGCAGGCTTCGGCCTTACCACCCTTGGGCCACCCTGGACTAGCCGGATTGATCCATGTTGGTTATACCCCTAGTTGGTATATCCCCAACATTAGCCCCCAGAAAGGTTGAAGTTCTCCAGGCGTCGGCTTCTTCGTCTTCTTGATCTTCAGTCTTGAACGTTGGCGGTTGCAGGGCTTGAACCATTCTGAATATAGGGGGTCGTGTGCCGGCTTGATAGCCAGCGCGCGGCCGCCTTTATCCTACATGGGAAAGACGGCTAGCTTAACTTGTCGGATGGCTTCTCGGAGAAACCTTATCCTTAGTGACAGGTCAAATTGATGTCTGATAGATGACGTCATTTGGTCCATGACAGTTTGAATCTAAATATAACGAAATCTTGCATTGTCGGCCATACCAAGGAGGCGGCCTTTGCCATAGAGGCAACCATGTCGCTGACGACAATGGCGGTTACATCGCTGACGACAAGACAATCATGCCACGGAGGCGACTGTGTCGCTGACGATAAGTCTGCCAAGCCATGGAGGTGACCGTGTCGCTGACGACAAGACGGTCATGCCACCAATGTGGCCTTCTTGTTGACAATAAGGCTGCATATCGTGCAGCCCCAAGTATCGAACGAGGGCAAATATCGATGTCGAGCCCCCGAGTGTCGGAGTTTTTCTTGATCCGCCTATCTCCAGCCCCCAAGCGTTGAGTCGATGTACTCGGAAGTCGTCTCGACGCTTGGAAGAACATGTGACGTTGTAAGTAGATGATTGCAGTCCCGGAGGCTCGTGCCGGCTTGACTGAAAGACGGCTTGAGACATGATGAAAATGCTGCGATTGCGGCCCCCAGGTGTTAAGTATCCTGCATAGTAGACATAGTTGCATTAAGATGTACTTTTAATGAAAGCTGAATAATTTTAAGGCCTGAGCCGGTAGATTTTTAATAAACACTTATGGGTTGTAAATTTTATGTGGCCCGTCTTAATATTTATCTGATTTATATGTTTAACTTTTCATATGTTAGCAGAACCGCAGCCGGAAACTTTAGCTGAGACAACCAGTGCTAGTACCAAATAGTTTAGAATCAGAGACAAATTAAAGCCGTCATGTTGGTGCTAATGACATACTACTAGGTAATCCGCACATAAACAATCAGATAACGGTATTAGGCGGTGCAAACTGATTGCTTAATTTGGCCCGGAGGCGACAAGTATCTAAAAGTTTGAACCATGCAGCGCAGAGCAAATATCAGGTAACTTAGATACTAAGAGGGATATGATCAAATGAAAAGACAAAAGATGGCATGATCTCAGAGCATAATGAGCAAACCACAGACTTTTATTTCATGATCATACATATAATTAAATTAAGCGTATATAAACTTAGCTTATTTGACGTTGATGTCGAGGAGGCGGGCGTGGCGGAAGACGCCAGCCCTAGAATGTAGGCGGCAGCCCCCAGTCTGACAATATCAGCCCCCAGTCTGACAATATCAGCCCCCAGGATTCTGAAGATGATCCCAGCAAAGCGGCGAGTAGGCTGCAGCAGCAATTAAGCCGGATGGCGGCGATGGTATTGAATACGCTACAAAGCTTCATGTCGCGTTAGCCATTAATCCGGAACGCGACGATTAATGCACCGATAAGGCGTCTTGTTACGTTAGCAATTAAGCCGGAACACGGAAGTTCATTATTTTATATCGATCGATGTCTCCCAAAATAGATCAGGTTTCTGCGATCGGACAAAAACGACTAGCAGCTTGGCGATGAACTAGTCTAAACCGTATGTGATGGCGGCGTCCCGCTTAACATCACGTATACGGTAGAATTGAGTATTTGGTTGAAGACGAAGACACAAGCCGTCTAACCGTAGTATTTAGCCATAGACGAATACGCAGACATACTAGATATCTGGCCGCTTGACATTAAGATTGAATCTCACGTGATTTGGTTTACTCTTGAGAAAATTGATCCGAAGGATGGACTCGTTTTTTCCTTGAGACTTGCTGCATGCAAGCGTGTGCACCAGGTGCTTTAGCCGGCACGGCACTCAGGGCCTTTTGTTTGGGCTTCTAGCAGCTTTCCACAGAAAAAAGCAGGCCAAATGAAACAAAGGGATCGTGGTGGATGTGGGCTTTTACCGAAGCCAGGAACGGAATAGGTAGGCGAGAAAAAGCACCTCGGGAGGTGCTTCCCGAGCTTCCCGAGCGCGTTGCTAATCGGTACCAGGCTTTGCCCCTTCCGTTCACCAATATTACAGAAAAACTGCCATTCCAGAAAACTCACGCGTTAATTTTCCTCTGTCCACGCTTCCCGTACACCTACCATCCCTGACCCTCACCCGTTCTTTTCCTCTGTCCACGGTCGATAGGCTGCTGGTAGGTGCTGCAATTGATTAATCATCATTAGTTAATGTAATCTTCCCACATAATCTATGCATGTATACTTTGACATTCTATCATTATCATTAGTTGTTGTAATCTCACCGCATAGTCCATGCATGCAGTAGCCTGATACTGTTGCCCGGACGTAGTAGTTCGCCTGCGTGTAAAATACGCATCGATGCATATATTTTGGGCAACTATATATTCGTGATGGCTATGTAATAACAATTGTGTTATGAAGTTCGTGATGCGTATGCTATTTATTACACGTTAATACCAACAATACACCTTTTTATTAAAATGAAGGGTGTTTTAAACAATTACACAATCTACAGTTAGACAGCCAGCTGGGTTGCCAAAAGCCTGCACTAAAAAAAGCAGCTTCTCCTATACAACAACTTTTCTGCACAGCATTCACAGCCAGCCACAGCCAGCCCAAACAAAAGGACCCTCAACCACTCTGCAGCTTCTGGCCTGCGTCTTGCTCGTCTTGCTCGGTTGCCGCCTATCGAAAACACCAACCCGATGAAGACAGCCCCGCATGGAAAATGACATGCATATCAGACTGGAACCGGTGACGGAGTCTCGATCGGAATCAGCCACCGCACCCGGCACGGGATCGAAGGTTCCTCAGCAAAACAAAACATCAATGAATCACATGTACTAGCCGAGATCGCGGACGATCGTGACGGCAAGCTGCTTTTCTGGCGATTGTTGCTGGAAAAGGCCTACCGATCGGATGGATCGAATCAGCCTGCGCAAGGACATGCTGGATGTCTAGCTTCGCGCCCAAGATTAGCCGGCAAGATGCAATCTGGTCAAAGGCAACGCTGAAGATGATGATGTTTGATCGAGCCGGCCTGTCGGGGCAGAGTACTCGGCTAAATGCGATCCGGTCGCGTTGATGAAGACGATCGGAATCGTCGGCTGCGGACAACCAATATTGTTCCCGCCTGGAACATGATGCCAAGAACCTTAGGCCCCACGGTGGGCGCCAACTGTCGTGGTATCGGCATAATTGATAGGAGACGGGGGTCCTCTAGCCTACGTATGGATTGTGGGGAAGAAGGTTGGTGTCGTCGAGGATGGGATTGAACACGGCGAGTTTACCCAGCTTCGGATCCCACAGTGGTGGCGAGATCCTACGTGCTGCTATAATTCACTATGAGGCAAATAGCCGTGAACAGGTTACAATGTGTATGATGCGTATTGAAGCGTCTGCCCTAAAGGCTCCCTGGTGGCCTGCTTATATAGGCGGCCAGACCCCAGGGCACAAGGTAAGTACTTGTCCGGCAAGTAAACAGAGTCCTAGACCCAGCCGGCTTAGTTGCCGCCTTCCGTCTTGGGCTTGGTGGCTTGATGGGTTTCGGCTTTCCGCCTTCCTTGGACCATCCGCCTACTTCCTTATATGTCAGCTATCTGGGCCGCCCGGCAGGCTTCGGCCTTACCACCCTTTGGCCACCCTAGACTAGCCGGATTGATCCATGTTGTTTATACCCCTAGTTGGTATATCCCCAACAAGGGGGCTGGCTGGCGAGGAAGAGCAGCAGCGGCGGCTGGGGGCTACAAATCTCGACAATATGTATAACACATAAAACATCTTATATCTCATATCTTATATTGTGAAACATAGGGAGTAACTCATAGTCACTTTGCTCAGAAGGCATATATTTGACCAAACTTTTGGCCCATATTTTTCGAATTACGAAAGTATCTACATACCAAAATACGTCTAAGTACACCCATATAATTAGATACTGTGTGAAGTATTTCAGAGGGAGCTATCTTTACTCTTAAGGTTGAGACTGTGATCGTCGGTGTCATACTTCAAACAAATTACAAGTAATAGGTCAACATGTTGCTACCCATCTTATCTATCCAAACCATGCTTACATCTATCAACTAAAAAAGTGTCAACACACTAGATCTTTCACCAACTCTTCTAGATTTATGTTAAAGATTGACCGAATGGCATGCAATAAAAATCAGAGCAAACATGCACAATCTTAGGTACTGAATGTGGTAACCGTCTCTCTCAGATTTCCTTTCTTCTCCAAAACTTTGAACTATGAAGATTGAACAATGCTCGGTTGTTTGTTAGTGTAATAAATAAATATTAAGAATCACAAGATAAATACAGTTTTTAGAAACATTGAGTATAATGTAGATATATTCATGAGTACACTAAAGCCACATATATGGACATAGTTACACTACATCGTCCGTTGACAATTTGAGTCAAGTAGCTTGATGATTGACAAGTTATCACTATTGGCCCGCGTAATCGTCTTCAATTATACACATCCCCTAAGAATACTAAGCTCGCTGGGAATAGGAATAGAGCCTTCTCCTTCTCCCACATGTCCACATCATAGTGAACCCCGCTCATATTTCAATTTATACATTTCACTTTATATTTTGTTGTAGTTAACAAATTTAAACTCAGTTCAAAAAATATTCTATTAAATATATACATATGTTTGTACTTATCTATTTAATTTTTGGTGAAATAAAATTGGATTCCCATCTTAAAAATAGCTCAATTTTCTCTAAAAATTACTCTTTTTGTGTAGACAAAAATACAAAAAAAAACTTTTAAAGTGTGTGTGCACGCATTGGTATGTTTTATTTCGAAAAGTTGAAACCTAAATATGTCGTTTTGTTTTTTAAATCACATGCGGTGAGTTCGGAGCTACCGATTATATCTGATAATCTTATCTATGTCTAGCGTCCACCATAGCGTCGTTCCACCTGTGCCACACGACGATGTTTCTCTCCTCCCGCCTCCCTCGAGTTGTAGTGTACCGAAAACAATCGTCCCTACGTAATTCTCTCCACACACCTCTGGCTTTGTCAAGCACTTGTGACTACATGACTAACATGACATCTCATCCCTGATGCCACATGACACCAATTTTCTCACTCTGTCTCCCTCGAGTCGTACTGTACCAAAAACAACCGTCCCTACGTAAAGTTTGCCCTTCTCTGCACACACACACCTCTGGCTTCGTCAAACACCTATGACTACACACCTCCATTCCGGATGTGGAGCCTCAAGTTCATTGTTAACTTGCACACACCACATGTGCTTCCCTCTGGTGGCCACCCAACATCAAATGCATTGTTAACTTGCACACCACGTGCGCTCTCCTCTGGTGGTCACCCAACGCCATTGAGCTAGCTTCCTATAATTCTCACAATAGTAGCATGTGAACACCCATATCGGCTCCCGCATCGGCCACCGCTATCATTGTTGCAATTTGTATTGGTCGACTCTCCATCCCTAATGTCTCATGCCAAGTCCGTTCATCTAGTTCATCTTGTTCTTCACCAAGAGAGCTCTAGGAGCATGTTGTAGATCTTGTACCACATATATATTGAGAGGGAAGGCAGGAGTAGGGGTGTTACCTCCCCACGAGGGCCCCGAACCTGGGTACATCGTGTGTGTGGTTTCGCCTTCGTGCATTTGTTTATCTTTACTAGATCTTGTGGTGTATCCTTCGGATTTGCATTGAGTTCGTCGGTGACCTTGGTGATTCCGGCATCCTCCACCGTGTGAGTTCTTCAGCTCGCTAGCCCTCACGAGATCCACCAGCGTCCATCGGCCCCACACATTAGCCATCCTATGGCATCTGCCGTGACACCACCACGACAGTTGGCGCCCACTGTGGGGCAGGTAGAGGCGCTGGTTGGTGTACACATCTGGACGGGTTCCTCCGTTCGCTCCGGCATCCGGTTTCTCTCCGGCCTGGTCGTCAGGCTGGGCGAGATGGACTTCGTCAGCGACAATGCCGGTTGCTTCCGGAACAAGCTCTTACCGACAAACGGATGCCTCATCGACTTCGGCACCTTCACCACCTTCATCGCCACCGAGGTCGTCTGCAGCTATCCGGAGTCCTGGAGGCTGAGGATCCCCCCATGCTCCGCGCCACCCGGGATCAGCGTACCAATCGCCCCGCAGGATGTGTAGCGGTCATGATGGTCGGGTTGACCGAGGAAGTGTTCCAGGACGCTCCTGATGGCGATGCCGGTAGTAACCGAGTTCGGTTAGCAAAACCTCCGCAGGAGAGGGGAGCTACCCGAGATGGCGACCCCCAGCCGTCCCACCCTCGTCGCCGGCCGGATCCCCTCTCGGGTCTGGTTGCCATGTTGGTTGTCCCTTTGACAGTGGACGTTGATACCCAGGTCACATCGGCTGATTTGGACGAGCAGCGCAGGTTACTGCTCACGGAGGCACAAGAAATCGCCGAGATCCGGCATGAACTTAGTGCTAGTCTCCGTGAGTACAACACAGCTCACGGGTTCCCCAAGATAGACTCCCGGGATAAGCGCATTGCTGACCTGCACAAGAAGGGCAGGATGGTGAATGATGAGTTGGCCGGTGGCGCAGCGCCTAGCCATAGCAGGTCGGATAGTATGATCTCGGCAGAGAAACCTGTGTACAGTTCACCTGCCAAAACTCTTAGGGCTGCCGAGGCAGCTATGGCTGAGTTGGCCGGGTTTCAGAAAATTGGCTAAGTCAAGTTCAGAAAGTGGTTCTGACTTCAACCGGAAATTCAGCTCGGTAATTTCACTGACTCGGATATTCCGAGTCACCCTCAGAAAATTGGCTAAGTCAAGTTCAGAAAGTGGTTCTGACTTCAACCGGAAATTCAGCTCGGAAATTTCACTGACTCGGATATTCCGAGTCACCCTCAGAAAATTGGCTATGTCAAGATGTCAAAGTGGTTCTGATCTCAACCGGAAATTCAACTCGGATATTTCATTTCACCGGATATTCCGGATGACCGGAATTTCCGGGTGTCACTTATACCGGAATTTCCGAGTCCTCGAAGCAGCCAACAGCCAGATTTTGAGAGGGGGTATAAATACCCCCTCACTCACTCAAGAACAGCTAGCTCTCAGATATTCTCTCTCCTACCATTCTTGAAAGCTCAAATCAACAAAATCTCCCAATCCCTCCACCCAAATTCGTTGATCTTTGGAGGATTGGAGGAGAAGGCCCGGATCTACATCTTCACCGAAGGGATTTGCTTTTCCTCCCCATTCACTTGGGGATTTCGTGGCTAGGGTTTCCGGTGGGAAAACCTAGTTCACCATTGTTGTAATCTTGGTGTTGCCTTGACCTTTTGTGGTCCTTGACCTTTTGTGGTCTTCTTGAGAGCCCCCAATTAAGTTGTGGGTGTGTGCCTCAAGCGTTTGTAAGGGATTCGATCTCCGCCCTAAAAGGGGATCAATAGTGGAAGGTGAACTCGCAACCTTTGTGGTTGAGTTCATCGGAGAAGAAGGTGAGCCTTTGTGGCGTTGCGGCTAACCTGTTGTGGTAGCGCACACCTCTCCAAACGAGACGTACACCCTTGGGTGGAACTCGGGATTACATCTTCGTCTCCGTGTGCTTCGCTTGGTTCCCCTTATCTTTGCTCCCTTACTTGCTTGTCTTGTTAGCTTGCTTATCTTATTATTGCTTAGATTGTCATTTAGGTAAATTCACCGTAGTTGCATATCTAGAGAATTTACCTTTGCGTTGAGCCTAAATTTGAAAAGACCTAAAATTTGTAATAGCACCTATTCACCCCCCCCTCTAGGTGCCGGATTCCGTTCAATTGGTATCAGAGCCAGGTTAACTTTTAAGGGCTTAACCGCCTAAGTGCAACGACGACGGAATCCGATGCCGAGAGGGCCGCCCGTGAGAAATTAGAAGCGGAGAAGGAGGTGTTAGCCAAAGGGGCAACCATGGCCGATCTTATTGATATGAGATCGTCCTTGGAGGCCCAACTCCTCAAGATGAATGAGATGCTCATGGCACTCTTGAAGTCTAAGGAGCCCGAGGCTACTTCTCCCTCTCCTCCTCCTAAGGAGCATGCGGAGAACTCTAAGGAGTCATCTTCGGATGGGTCCAAAGATGTTACCTCAAGTGTTCCCCTCGGGAATGGGGAAAAGGATGAATCACCTAGCTCCTCTAACACCCTCAAAGGAGAGGAATTTCATAATGTCAACCATAATTACTCTCCTAACCCTCCTAGCCCTCACCCTCATGTAAACTTTAGAAGTGATCCACCTAAGCTTAAACCTACTCATTTCTCTCAATGGCAATTTCTAATGAAGTCTCATCTATGTAGTGCCTCCATTGAGCTATGGCGCATCATTGAAGAAGGATACAAGCCCCATGATCCAACCAACTTGACAAGAAGAGAGGTGGTTGATAGTCAACTCAACGCCACCGCTCTTCATCAACTCCAAATGGCCGTTGGAGAGAAGGACATGGCGCTCATCCAACAATTCTCCACCGCCAAAGAAGTTTGGAGTGCTCTTTCCGACATCTTCGTCGGGAATGAAAGCATGAAGAAGAACCGGTGTGATGCCTTATGCAATGAGGTGGAAGGGTTCTACAAGTTGGATGGAGAAAGCCACGAGGACATGTACCGGAGGTTGGTGTTGGTTGCCAACTCCTTCAAGAACCTCGGGGCAATGTACATTGATGATTCTTGGATCAAGAGGAAGTTTGTGACCGCTCTCTTGCCCTTTGAGGAAACGGATTTGAAGACACTCCAAGGGAGACATGACTTTGCAAAGATGACATCCAATGAAGTTATGCAATAGATGACCGCATACAAGGTGGCCTCCAAAATTGCACAAGATGCAAGAGGTAGAGGCATAGGGATGCACAAGCATGCCTCAATTGCTTTGAAGGCCACCGTTGAAGAAGAGGATGAAGAGGAGTATGATGATCAAGTCGAGCTATCTAGTGAGACCCTCTCAAGTACTCTTACTCAACACATGGGTCTTGCGGCAAGAACGTTTTGGAAGAAACCCGGAAGGGCCAAAGCGAGGATTGACAAGAAGTTTCCCTCCAATGGAGGAAAGCCATTCAACAAGGTGAGGCTTTGCTATAACTGTGATGACAAAAGCCACTTTGTTGCAGATTGCCCATGGGAGAGAAGAGAGGATCATGGTGGGAGGCTCGTGGCCAAGATGAAGGGCAAAGGGCCCATGCCCATGAAGAAGCCCTTCTTCAAGAAGAACCAAAAGATTGTCTTGGTGACTTAAGAGCAATATCCCACCGATGATGAAGATAGTGACAAGGAAGATACTCCAACGCAAGTGGCCGCACTAGCCATTTCTTCCACACCTCCGTCACTCTTCTCCTCACCAAACGAGAGCCCCATCATCAAGAATCCAAGATGTCTCATGGCAAAGACATCCGAGGTAAAATTGTCCCCCACCTCCATATCCCATGACATTGATGATGGTATGAGCCTAGAAGTCAAGATGAAATTATTGCATTTGATAAATTCATGACTAACTTGCAAGGAGAAGGAAAGAAACACTTTGGCTCAATTATGAGTCGTATAGGTGAGCTTGAGGATGAGCTTGAATTAAAAGGTGAGATTGAGAGAGAGGATGCACACGCTAAGGTGTCCCTCCAATCCTCTCTCGAAGATGAACAAGAAGCTCATGCTCTCCTCAAGGAGCAACTTGCTAAGATCACTAAGGATCGTGATCTCTACTTTGCTAAATGTAAAATTGTGCAAAATGAGAAGTCCGAGCTTGTAGTTGCTCATGCTAGACTTTGCGAAGACCTCGAGTCACTTGAAAATACTCACAAGGTATTGACAAGTGATCACGAACGTCTACTCAAGTCTCGTTATCAACTCCAAACTCGGATAACTCTTCTTGAGAAACCTAGTACTTCTATTCCTTTGAATACTAATGCAAATGTTGTCAAGGATAAAGCTAGGATCTTGTTTGTTCCCTCCATGGTAACCGAGTCCAAGAACCCCCTTGATAAAGGTAAGGGGACACTCACTACTCCACTTCATGAGCGAGTGCCCCACAAGGGTAAGGAAGGTCTAGGTTATGTTGCTAAGGAGAAGAAGAAGATCAAGAAGAAGACCAAGACCGCACAAGCCAAGAAAGATGACATTGCGAGTGGAAATGCCACAAGGGGCACTCCCACTCGTGATGACTTTGCGGGCATATCTAACCCCAACTATGCTTTATATGTTGAATATTATGGGGATGTCTATGCTAGATACATTGGTCCTTTTGATGGTTATATTGAATATGCTATTTGGGTTCCAAAGACCCTTGTTGCTAACCAAAAGGCACCCATTGCAAAATGGGTACCTAAACCAAAGAATTGATTTTGTGTAGGGCCTTGCTTCCGGAGGATCGAAATGGATAATTGATAGTGGGTGCACTAGTCATATGACCGGAAGCAAGAAGATTGTAACGGAGTTGAAGCCCTATGATGATCAAATGACCGTTACATATGGTGACAATTCAAAGTCTAAGGTAATAGGGCTCGACAAGGTGGTAGTGGCACCGGACATCACACTTGTGAATGTCTTGCTTGTCGAGTCCCTAGGTTTCAACTTGATCTCCGTCCATTCCTTAACTTGTTTGGGTTATACCGTTGTCTTCAAAAAGGAAATGGTCATTCTCTTGCGGAGCAAGTCTCTCAATGTGTCTTTCGTTGGGTACATTGAGAATGGGCTCTATGTGGTTGACTTCTCCGGAGTCACCACTTCCCATACAATGTGCCTATTCGCAAAGGCGGACTTGGGTTGGCTATGGCATCGCCGACTAGCCCATGTCAACATGAGAACTTTGCAAAGTCTCCACAAGGGTGGCCATATCCTAGGACTAAAATTCCATGTTTCTTTCTCGAAGGATCGAATGTGTAGGGCGTGTGTTGAAGGAAAAATGCATGACATCTACCATCCAAGCAAGACCATCATTTCTTCAAAAAGGGTTTTGGAGCTTCTCCATGTTGACCTCTTTGGTCCCATTCCGGAAGCTAGTCTTGGTGGCAAGAAATATTACTTGGTGATTGTTGATGACTATTCAAGATACACATGGGTTTTCTTCTTCAAGACGAAGATGGAGACTCAACAAACTATCATCGACTTCTCCAATGAGGCTCAACGTCAACACAATGCCCCTGTCTTGGTGATAAGAAGTGACAACGGGTCCGAGTTCAAGAACTACACCTTAAACGAGTTCCTTAGTGAAGAAGGGATTCGTCATCAATATTCCGCTGCTTATACTCCCCAACAAAATGGTGTAGCCGAAAGGAAGAATCGCACTCTTATTGAGATGGCAAGGTCGATGATGGCGGAGTTCAAGTCCCCTCACAACTTTTGGGCCGAAGCCGTCAACACCGCTTGCCATTCAGCCAACCGACTCTTCTTCCGCAAAGGACTCATGAAGACCCCCTATGAAGTGCTCACCGGGAACAAGCCCAATATCTCTTACTTCCGAGTTTTTGGTTGTAAGTGTTTTTATCTCATCAAAGGTGTTCGTTTAGGCAAGTTTGAATCTAAGTCTCTTGAAGGGACATTTGTGGGCTACGGATCCGAATCCCACACTTATAGAGTCTATGATAAGGCCTCGCGCATAATCATAGAAACTTGTAGTGTGGTGTTCGAGGAGAATGACGGCTCCCTTGTGGAGCAAAGTGGTGTTTCCGTTGCAGGTGATGATCAACGTCAAGATGCTATCCGAAGAATGGGGTTAGGAGTCCACCGCCCCGTTGAACTCTATTATGAGGTTGCTCAACAAGGATCAAGTTCTTCACAAGTGATGACCACCCCAACACAAGAAACACCCATCGATAACACCGTGCCCAATACGCCTAGCCAAGAAGAAGCACAAGACTCTCCAGCTGCTCCTGGAATTTCCGGAGGACCGGAAAATCCGGTTCAACCTAGAGTCGGAAATTCCGGTGGTTCGGAATTTCCGGTCCATGAACCCGGAATATCCGGTCCTGCTGACATTCCCGGTGGCAGCTCGCAAGGCCAAGATCAACCCTCTCCTTCACCGATGGACACCACTCCAATGGTTGATCAAGGCCATCAAATCTGTCAAGGCGGAGACATGAATGATCAAGATGATCAAGCGATTCCTCCCACCACTCGGAGGGAAATCGAGATCCGCCGCTTGAATAGGGTTGGCACCTCACAAGAATTAAGAGCTCTATCTCTTGACAAGGTGCTTGGTGATGTGAGAAGCAAGGTCTCTACCCGAAGACAACTTGCAAGCTTTAGTGAACATCAAGCTCACATCTCCATGGTGGAACCTAAGAAGGTCTTTGAAGCTCTTGAAGATAAAGATTGGCTTGATGCTATGCATGAAGAGCTCAACAACTTCGAGCGCAACAAGGTGTGGAAGTTGGTGGAAAGATCCAAAGATTGCCGCAATGTTATCGGCACCAAGTGGATTTTCAAGAACAGGCAAGATGAACATGGCATGGTGGTGAGGAACAAGGCAAGATTGGTGGCTCAAGGTTACTCCCAAATTTAAGGCATTGACTTTGGAGAAACCTACGCGCCCGTGGCTCGACTTGAGTCAATCCGTATTCTTCTTGCCTATGCCTCTCATCATAACTTTAAGTTGCAACAAATGGATGTTAAATCTGCTTTTCTAAATGGTCCACTAAATGAACTTGTTTATGTTAAGCAACCACCGGGGTTCGAGGACCTCAAGTATCCGAACCATGTCTACAAGTTGGATAAGGCACTCTATGGCCTTAAACAAGCCCCACGAGCGTGGTACGAGCACCTTAGAGAACTACTTGTAGACCGTGGATTCCAAGTTGGGGAAATCGACCCCACACTTTTCACTAAGAAAGTTAATGGAGAGCTTTTCATTTGTCAATTATATGTGGATGACATTATTTTTGGATCGACTTACAAAGCATTTAACGAAAAATTCTCTAAGCTTATGACTGACAGGTTTGAGTTGTCTACGATGGGCGAGATGAAGTTCTTCCTCGGATTTGAGATCAAACAATTGAGGGAAGGAACGTTCATCAACCAAGCAAAGTACATTCAAGACATGCTCAAGAAGTACGAGTTGCCTGATCTCAAGGGTGCCTCTACCCCAATGCAAACCAAATGCCACCTTGAGCTCAACCCGAAGGGTAAGGATGTGGATCAAAAGGTATACCGCTCCATGATTGGATCTCTCCTCTACCTTTGTGCATCTAGACCGGATATAGTGCTAGCCGTAGGAGTGTGTGCAAGATATCAAGCGGCTCCTAAAGAAAGACATGATATGGCGGTCAAGAGAATCTTTAGATATTTGGCTTATACCCCAACCTATGGATTGTGGTACCCCAAGGATGCAAATTTCTCATTATGTGGGTACACGGATTCCGATTGGGCCGGAGATCATGATGATAGGAAGTCAACCTCCGGCGCTTGTCAATTTATTGGGAGGTCCTTGGTAAGTTGGTCTTCTAAGAAGCAAAATTGTATATCTCTCTCCACCGCCGAAGCCGAGTATGTTGCCGCCGCAAGTTGTTGCACTCAGTTGCTATGGATGAGGCAAACTTTAAAGGAGTACGAAGTCGATTGCGACAAAGTGCCTCTTCTATGTGACAACGAAAGTGCCATCAAGATTGCTTACAACCCGGTGCAACATTCAAGAACCAAGCATATTGAGATCCGCCATCATTTCATAAGAGATCATGTGGCCCGAAGAGACATTGACTTATCATATGTGGGCACAAGGGATCAATTGGCGTATATCTTCACGAAGCCCCTTGAGGAAGGAAGGTTTTGCTTTTTGAGGAATGAGCTAAATATCATTGATTCGAGGTCCTTAGCTTGATCGCTTGCAAACTCACCTAGGACGTAATTGCATCTTATCTTGTTTAGATGTAGGCATGGAAATAGGGGGAGTGCGGTCCTAATACATTGGACCATCCCTCCCCCCATTATGCCGATAGCAAGTGTTCTTTTATCTCTATATTCATTCTTATGACTAATGAGCTAAAACGACGAGTATTGGTTATGTACCCAAGGTACATCTTCGCGGTAACATGCCATACACTCCTACATGGTGGCCTCGGCCACCGACCTCTTCTCTTTGAAGAGTTGATTTTATTTGGAGCTTATTGTTGCTTTTTGCCCTCCTTTTCATGCATGTGGGAAACCTACTCAACTTGGCGCTTTATGTTTCGATTTGGTAGTTGTGAGTTGAGTATGGTGTACCAATAACAGTTTAGAAATCTATCCCAAGCCTACTTACCCCTGAAAACATTTCTCTCTATTGCACACTGAAGGGGATCGTGTGCAGAAAACAATAATTTTCCTAGCAACGATATCCTTAAACTAGCCAAGATCTATTCTATGCAGATATAGTAGTACGAACGGAGATCGGAATACGTACCCTTGTAGACCGAAAGCGGGGATTACGTTCCCGCACAAACGTTGTCGATGCAGACCGACGAAGCCGACCTCAAGGTCGTGTAGAGGAAGCAGGCCTCCGAGTACCGCTAGCGCATCACCTCGCAGGGAGTCGCACACGTACGGTGGAGACGACGCCTCCGAAGCTCCAGTCCAGGACGAGCAGCGGAAGACTTGGACCGGAACACCAGCAGCGCGGCAGTGGGCTATGGTGGAGGAGATCCCCGGATCCTCTTGCTCGGCGCGGCTCCAACTTGGGAACCACGAGATCGAGAGGGAAATCGGGAATTAATTGGTGAATTAAAAGGCTGGGGGTGCCCTTTCTTATATAGGCTCACAAGGGGAGCCAACCTTGCCAGCCAGGCAATGTGGGACTATCCCCACATTGCCTGGTTCGGCCAAGGGAGTGCGCCGGCACCCTGGTGGGCCCCTTGTGGCCCACCTAGGCCGGCCCTCCTGGCCCCCACCGAATTCCCCTAGGGAATTTTCCCCTCTTGGGCCTTCTTTCGTCCGGAAGGCCCATTTAGGGAAATCTGCCTTAATAAATTCGAAAATAAATATATAAAATCATATTTGCATATTAATAACACTAATTAATATCAAACATAATATATATAATATTTCCTAGCTCCGAAAACTCTTTCGGCGCTGCCCGATCTCTATCGGACCTCTCCCGGGACGCTCCCGGTGATCTCCTTCCTTTCCGGTTGTCTTGTCGAAACCCCTTAAGTGTGTTACCCTAGCGGTTCGATATAATATCAGGTATGATCAAGACTCCTCAATGATCAACGACTAATCCGTAGGCCTGGACCCCATGAATTAATCCCTGAGATATAACGAATGACTTTCATCTATCAAACCTGAACGTGAAGTCTTAGACCTTTTGCCATAGCGATACTTAGCACGTCCGAGTGTCGTTCCATAGATATCTCCATACCTAATCCCGACCTCGTTACCGACGATGCTATCTTCTACTCGTTCATGATCTCATGTCTCCGTGACCTAGTCACATGCTTGCAAGCTCATTAGACATGATTTCACCGAGTGGGCCCGAGAGTATCTATCCTGCTACGCGGACAGGCAAATCCCGCTCTTGACCCCTCGTCTCAATACTCCTTTCCAATACCCAAAAGTATCACCGTTATTGTCATACTAAATAAGATACGACGTTTGGTGCAATCAAAGTATCTTCGGGGAATATCAATAAGAGTTGATCTCACGGTCAAAGGTGTAACGACTATGTTCTCCAAATCTGGGTATGTCCATCACATCACTCTCCAGCGATATGACTCTCATTGCCGACCGGCGCCATGCCCCATGACCGGGAAACCTCGATCATCAATCGCGCAACGAAACTAGTCTTAGTAGAGGCTACTAGGGACCTGGTTGTTTGCGTATCACACCCGCATTAACGTTTCCGCTTAATACAGTTCAAGCATGACACAAAAACCTATTATGAACAAACGAGATATGATAAAGAATACACTTTATTAATTGCCTCTAGGGCATATCTCCTTCAGTATCCCACTTGCACAAGAGTACAATTTAATCTAGATTACAACTTGGTAAAAGCCTAACACCCATAGCTAACTGGTGTTGTTCATGCTTATCAAGCGGGAGAGGCTTCGTCAGCGGATCTGCCACATTCAGATCCGTATGCACTTTGCAAATCTTCACATCGCCTCCTTGTACGTACTGACGTATCACGTGGAAGCGTCGGAGAATGTGTTTGGCGGTGGAGTGAGACCTTGGCTCCTTGGCGTTCGCAATGGCACCCGTATTGTCGCAGAAGAGGACCACGGGGTCTTGCACGCTCGGGAACACTCCAAGTTCGATGACGAACTTCCTCAACCACACAGCTTCATTCGCGGCCTTGCAGGCAGCAATGTACTCCGACTCCATTGTAGATTGTGCGACTATGGGTTGCTTCCCACTTCTCCAGTACACGGCGCCTCCATTCACCTTGAACACGTAACCTGTCTGTGACTTACAGTCATCGGGGTCTGAACAGAAACTTGCATCTACGTAACCCGTTACGCCAAGTTCCTCATCGCAGCCACCATACACAAGGAACATTTCCTTTGTCTGATTGAGATACTTAAGAATGCTCTTAACAGCTACCCAATGCGGCATTCCAGGATTACTCTGGAACCGGCTTGTCAAACTTAGAGCTAATGCCACATCTGGTCTAGTACTCAACATTGCATACATGATCGATCCTATGGCTGAAGCATAAGGATGTTTCGTCATTTCGGCCTTACCTAGTTCCGTCACCGGCCACTGCGCCTTACGCAATATCTTATTCTTGATAACCGGCAGAGAACCCTTCTTTGCTTTCTCCATATGAAAACGATTCAATATTTTATCAAGATAAGTACTCTGACTTAGTGCTAATAGGCGCCTTGATCTATCACGATAGATTTTTATGCCTATTACATACGCAGCTTCTCCTAAGTCCTTCATGGAAAACTTACTGTTTAAATATTCCTTCACGCTATTCAGAAGTTCCACATCATTCCCTATTAGCAATATGTCGTCAACCGACAGTGCTAAGAACACAACCGAGCTCCCACTCATTTTCTTGTAAATACAGGTCTCTTCCACATTCTGGATAAATCCAAAACCTTTGATTACCTCATCAAAGCAAAGATTCCAGCTCCGAGATGCCTGCTTCAATCCATAGATGGATCGCTGAAGCTTGCACACCTTGTTAGCACTTCCTGGATCGACAAAACCTTCCGGCTGTACCATGTACAACTCTTCCTCAATGTTTCCATTCAGGAAGGCCGTTTTGACGTCCATCTGCCAGATTTCATAATCATAGTAGGCAGCTACCGCTAACAAAATCCGAATAGACTTAAGCATCGCTACCGATGAAAAAGTTTCATCGTAGTCAATTCCACGAACTTGTCGGAAACCCTTTGCGACAAGCCGAGCTTTATAGACGGTCACATTACCATCAGCATCAGTCTTCTTCTTAAAGATCCACTTATTCTCGACGGCCTTGCGCCCTTCGGGAATATCTACCAAAGTCCACACTTTGTTATCGTACATGGATCCTATTTCGGATTTCATGACTTCAAGCCATTTCTCGGACTCTAGACTCTCCATCGCCTCCTTGTAGTTCGTAGGTTCGTCTTGCTCGACTAGCATGACGGTGCAAACCATGTTGCCATACCATTCTGGTGGGATCCGAGATCTACCAGACCTACGAGGTAGAACATCTTCCTCGACAGTTTCTCCCACTCCTTCCACGAAGGACGTTTCCGGAATTGCTTCCGTTGCGCCACTCGGAATCTCGAGTTCAGGATCAATGATTTCATCGAGGTCTACCTTCCTCCCACTTACTCCTTTCGCGAGAAACTCCTTCTCTAGAAAGGCACCGGTCTTCGCGACAAAAGTTTTGCCCTCAGCTTGGTTGTAGAAGGTGTACCCAACGGTTTCCCGCGGATATCCTACAAAGACGACTTTCTCCGACTTCGGTTCGAGTTTGTCGGGCTGTAGTTTCTTAACGTACGCCTCACAACCCCAAACCTTCAGAAACGATAACTTAGGCTTTTGGCCATACCATAATTCATACGGCGTCGTTTCAACGGACTTGGACGGAGCCCTATTTAAAATGAATGCGGCTGTTTCTAACGCATAATCCCAGAAGGACACTGGCAGATCGGTAAGAGACATCATAGATCGGACACTATCCAGTAGAGTACGATTACGTCGCTCGGACACACCGTTACGCTGCGGCGTTCCGGCGGGCGTAAGTTGGGGCACTATGCCACAACTCTTCAGATGTGTGCCAAACTCAAAACTCAAGTACTCTCCACCGCGATAGGACCGGAGATGCTTGATTTTCCTATTAAGCTGATTCTCAACTTAACTCTGGAATTCTTTGAACTTTTCAAACGTTTCAGACTTGTGTTTCATCAAATAGATATAACCGTATCTATACAAGTCACCAGTGAAGGTGACGAAGTAACGATAACCATTGCGTGTTGAAACGCTCATCGGTCCACACACATCTGTATGTATGATCCCCAACAAATCCGACGCCCGTTCAACGAAACCTTTGAACGGTGTCCTGGTCATTTTGCCCATGAGGCATGGTTCACATGTATCGAGAGATCCGAAATCCAACGAGTCCAAGAGTCCATCGGAGTGGAGTCGCATCATGCGCTTTATACCAATATGACCAAGACGACAATGCCACAAAAACATGGTGGTATCGTCACTACACTTAATTCGTTTGGCTTCTATGTTATGGATGTGAGTACTACGATCGAGATTCAACTAGAATAAACCATTACTCTCGGGAGCATCAACATAAAAGATATCATTCATATAAAAAGCACAATTGCTTGACACTGATTTAAATGAAGAACCGTCTTGTAACAGGTAAGACCCACTTATAATGTTTACACTCAAGGATGGCACAAAATAACATTTATTTAAAACCAAAGCTAATCCCGATGGTAGATGTAGAGGGAGCGTGCCGACAGCCACCACGTCGACTCTCGATCCGTTGCCGACGCGCATCGTCACCTCATCCTTCGCCAGCCGCCTTCTATTCCGTAACTCCTCCTGAGAGTTACATATATGAGCAACAGAACCAGTACCAAATACCCACGTATTGCTCCGGGCGGATGTAAGGTACACATCTATAACATGTATATCAAATATACCTTTCTCTTTGTCGACCGTCTTGCCAGACTTCCTATCCTCCAGATACTTGGGGCAGTTGCGCTCAGGTGATCCGATGGTCGCCACCATCTTCTGCAGCTTGATTTCTAATTCGGCCACTTCGAGCATCTTCAGGATTTCCGACAAGGGTTTTGACGTCCCTTTCATGCCGTAGTCCACTATGGCGTTCTTATTGCTAGGGGGCAGAGAAATCAGCGCCCTATCAATAACCAACTCCTCTGGGATCACACTTCCCAGATCACTCAGAAGTCGAGCGCAGCCAAACAACTTGGCCAAGTGCTCACTGATATTGCCGTGCTCTTCCATCTGGGCTGAGAAGAGAAGCACAGTTGCCTCGTATGTCTCAGCCTTGACTTGTCGTGCAAAAACAACCATGAGTTCAGTGATTATATCATAAGCACCCTTGTTCATGAAACGGTTTCGCAGGTCAGCCTCCATGGCAAAGAGCATGCCACTCTGGACATAAGAAGAAATCTCCGCCTTTACCCCATGGTCAATCCTTTCGATTTCCGGGGCAGTGCTAGGAAGATCACCTAAGGGGGTATCAAGGATGTAGGCCACCTTGTGGGTTTCAAGGATGGACTTCAGATCGCGGAACCAGGACACGAAGTTAGACCCATCGGTCTTAAGCTTCTCTTTCTCAATGAACAGGTTCAGGTTAAAGGAGGGGTGAGACATCTACAATGGAGTTTGCAACAACATAAGACTTTGTTCATAATAATTTTGAGTCATCTACAATTTAGTTGGTCTTCTACTTTATCTTTTGCATATTTTACGTGGCTTGGGGCTTTCGTAAATAGAACCGCTTCATACCTACGAATCTTATGACCACAACAACGATCCAATAATTGCATGTTTAAGCATCCCTTTCGGGCCCTCCATTGAAAATGCGAAGACCAACTAAAGAGAGAGAAACTGTCACCCGCCAGCCACAGATACGGTACAAGCCGTATGCCAGTAGTGGAACCAGTCTCGCGTAAGCGTACGCGTAAAGTCGGTCCGGGCCGCTTCATCAACTCAATGTCACTGGAATACACAAGTGCACGCTAGAGGGTAGCAAATAACAGGAACGGTGCCCCCGTGCAGAGCACGGGTTCTAACAGCGTACAGCTATATCTTACGATAGATCGGCTCTGATACCACTGAAGGGGATCGTGTGCAGAAAACAATAATTTTCCTAGCAACGATATCCTTAAACTAGCCAAGATCTATTCTATGCAGATATAGTAGTACGAACGGAGATCGGAATACGTACCCTTGTAGACCGAAAGCGGGGATTACGTTCCCGCACAAACGTTGTCGATGCAGACCGACGAAGCCGACCTCAAGGTCGTGTAGAGGAAGCAGGCCTCCAAGTACCGCTAGCGCAGCACCTCGCAGGGAGTCGCACACGTACGGTGGAGACGACGCCTCCGAAGCTCCAGTCCAGGACGAGCAGCGGAAGACTTGGACCGGAACACCAGCAACGCGGCAGCGGGCTATGGTGGAGGAGATCCCCGGATCCTCTTGCTCAGCGCGGCTCCAACTTGGGAACCACGAGATCGAGAGAGAAATCGGGAATTAATTGGTGAATTAAAAGGCTGGGGGTGCCCTTTCTTATATAGGCTCACAAGGGGAGCCAACCTTGCCAGCCAGGCAATGTGGGACTATCCCCACATTGCCTGGTTCGGCCAAGGGAGTGCGCCGGCCCCCTGGTGGGCCCCTTGTGGCCCACCTTGGCCGGCCCTCCTGGCCCCCACCGAATTCCCCTAGGGAATTTTCCCCTCTTGGGCCTTCTTTCGTCCGGAAGGCCCATGTAGGGAAATCTGCCTTAATAAATTCGTAAATAAATATATAAAATCATATTTGCATATTAATAACACTAATTAATATCAAACATAATATGTATAATATTTCCTAGCTCCGAAAACTCTTTCGGCGCTGCCCGATCTCTATCGGACCTCTCCCGGGACGCTCCCGGTGATCTCCTTCCTTTCCGGTTGTCTTTTCGAAACCCCTTAAGTGTGTTACCCTAGCGGTTCGATATAATATCAGGTATGATCAAGACTCCTCAATGATCAACGACTAATCCGTAGGCCTGGACCCCATGAATTAATCCCTGAGATATAACGAATGACTTTCATCTATCAAACCTGAACGTGAAGTCTTAGACCTTTTGCCATAACGATACTTAGCACGTCCGAGTGTCGTTCCATAGATATCTCCATAACTAATCCCTACCTCGTTACCGACGATGCTATCTTCTACTCGTTCATGATCTCATGTCTCCGTGACCTAGTCACATGCTTGCAAGCTCATTAGACATGATTTCACCGAGTGGGCCCGAGAGTATCTATCCTGCTACGCGGACTGGCAAATCCCGCTCTTGACCCCTCGTCTCAATACTCCTTTCCAATACCCAAAAGTATCACCGTTATTCTCATACTAAATAAGATACGACGTTTGGTGCAATCAAAGTATCTTCGGGGAATATGAATAAGAGTTGATCTCACGGTCAAAGGTGTAACGACTATGTTCTCCAAATCTGGGTATGTCCATCACATCACTCTCCAACGATATGACTCTCATTGCCGACCGGCGCCATGCCCCATGACCGGGAAACCTCGATCATCAATCGCGCAACGAAACTAGTCTTAGTAGAGGCTACTAGGGACCTGGTTGTTTGCGTATCACACCCGCATTAATTTTTCCGCTTAATACGGTTCTAGCATGACACAAAAACCTATTATGAACAAACGAGATATGATAAAGAATACACTTTATTAATTGCCTCTAGGGCATATCTCCTTCACACACAAGTCATCCTTTTGAAAACTGGGATTTTGGTTCAGCAGGTCGGAATATCCGGTTCATTTATGAACCGGAATATCCGGTGACTCGGAATTTCCGGTGTAAGTTACACTCGGAATATCCGGTGACTCAGAATTTCCGGTGTAAGTTACACTTGGAATATCCGGTCGGGCGGTTTGTCCAAAAATATAAGGGCAGGCTTGGGGTGAAGGGCTCATTAGTGCCCTTCTTCCACCCCCGACCTCCCTCTTCTCCAGCCGCCGCCCCTGCTGCTCCAAGGTCCCTCCGGAGCACTCCGACCGCCGGGGAACCTCTTTCTTGGCCGGATCTTCTCCTCCTCCGCCCCGGGAACTCACTCCTCCAAGCAATGGCCTCAATGGATGAGAGTAACTTCACTTTTCTTTTTCCTTATGTGCTTGCACTTGGATCTTGATGTGGAGTTATTTGTTTCAATGTTGCTTGGTAGAGATTGTTCCTAGCACTATTCCCTGCCTTCTACATACATTAGTTTTGCATTGTGTTGGATCGATCTAGTTTTAGACCGAGTCAATCTCAGATCTGCAGTTTCTGTCTGACTCGGAATTTCCGACTCAGACTGACTCGGAATTTCCGGTCCCCCGGAATTTCCGGTCATGTCTGAACCGGAATTTCCGAGTCAAACACTGCAGTTTTAAGATTAACTCATGTTTAACTACATTTGATTCATCAAATGCCTACCTAATGTGTGTATAATCTTCTGACTTGTGTGCACTTACCTTTTGCTACCCTCTATGCTCAAATTCACAGGTTCTAGTGGGAGTCCGTCCGCTGGGGCCTCAAGGAGCTCAGCAAGGGCACCTGTTCACAAGAGCCAAGTCAACAAGGGAAAGGGTCCTGCAATTCAAAAGCAGAAGAAAGCTGTTGTCAGCAAGCCACCTTACAAGAAAAGGAAGAATGCCCATATTCCTCAACGTCAGAACTACACCAAGATGAACTCAGTGGATTATTCTCAGCTTAGACAGGGGGATTGGTACCTCAGGCCAAGGGACAACTCTCTGGTTGATCGCAGCTTTTGGTGCCAAGAGCAAGAGCACATACTCGTGGATCTATACCTCTCTCTATCGAAGCCCATTCGACCTATGCATCCGTTTGATCTGGCGACTCTGCAGAAGAAAGCCTCCTTTGTTGAGGCTATTCATATTGTCAAGACCATGGGTTTGGAGAGGCTGGTGCTCACCCGTTGTCCCTACAACGCTCAGCTTGTTATGCAGTTCTTTGCCACCCTAGTGATCAAGGGTGACTCGAAGAAGACTATGAAGTGGATGACTGGGGATTCGTACTACGAGTCCAACTTTGAGGAGTTTGCCAAGGTGTTGCGCTACAGGTTTGATGGTGACAATCCTCAAGGCTTTCACATGCACAACCCCTACAAGCTCAACAAGAAGCAAACATCGCACTTATATGGTGAGGGAGCCACTCCTGGTAATTCTCGTGACTTGCTTCCACTGTACGATGTTCTTGTGCGCATCCTGCGTGAGAACATTGCACCAAGTGGTGGTAACAACGACAACGTGGTGACTCCTCTATGCAACCTGCTCCTTCTTGCCAACCGCATTGTGGAGGACACTGGTTCTGATGCTGACTGGAGTGTAGATGTGATGGATTACATCTACAATGAGATGTTTGAAGGCATGACCACCAGGGTCACTATTCCCTATGCTCCTTACATCATGAAGCTCCTCAAGTTCAAGTTCCCTGACTATAACTTCAGCAATGCTGATTTGGAGCCACATGACTTCAAGAAGCTGTATGAGAAGAAGACAGTGGTCAAGCCCCCTCCTAGGCCTTCTACTAGCTCAGCTCAGGGTGGATCCTTCACGGGTGATGCTAGGAGGGCTGCTGCTCCCACTCATGTCCCAGCCACTCATGCGAAGGTCAAGACGCTGAATTGGTTCCAACGCAATGTCCTATGCATGAATGTGGACATCCGCAAGGAGCAATACACTGCCTACAAGGATCGCCGTCAGATGGCCTACAAACAAGACTTGATCCTTCACCATGCATCTGGCTCTCCTGCTCCTACTGAACTGTGTTATCCCCTGTCCTTTGCTCAGTGGAACCAGGGTTCCTTGGCTCCGTGGACTCTGATTGACCATGACCTTGGCGGCAGCTCATACACCACAGGAGATGACTATGATGATGAGGAGGAAGATGAGGTTGAGGAGGCAGAGTATGAGGATGATGAGGAGGATGATGAGGATGACGAAGATGATGATGCTGAGGATGATGATGAGGAGACCCCCTCGGACTGAAGACCTCCATGGGACGTAGCATCGCTCTTCTTCCTTTTTGGCGTTTAGATGCCAAAGGGGGAGAAGTTGCTCTAGTAGGACTTCTTCGGGGATTTGCAAGGGGTCGGGCACAAGCATATGTGTTTACCATTTATTTGCGCTTGTGTCCATTTATCTTGTTTGAAGTTATTTGTTGAACTCGTTTAATTTCCATGTGTGATAACTATGTATTGAGACAATGTTCTGCTGCTATCATTATCCTATGGTATCCAATGGTTGAGACTTCGAATTTATTGTGTTGGTATTCTCTTCATATTCTATATACACAAGGTATGAAAATCTATCTAGTCTCAAATGCTACCATAACCTTACATTTTGTCTCTTTTCTCCTTTGTGATATCTTGTGTTTGTTGTTATAAAATTGCTCCTATCATTTGTCATATTGTGTTGATTAGATGCACTTATTTAGGGGGAGCCATTTTCTGTCAAAAACATGACACTGCATTTTGTTTCTTTGCAAATCTTGGTATTGTCATCTAACACCAAAAAGGGGGAGATTGAAAGAACATTTCTTAATCCCTAGTGTTTTCTGTGTTAGTTAACAATACCAGTGATATACTAATCCTATTGCTAAGTATTTTAGTTTGGGTGAATTTCATATCACAAATCCCAAAGCCAAAATGTAGAGAAAAAGAGTTTCTGGAATTCTTCCTAGAATCGGATATTCCGGGTCTCGGACTCGGATATTCCAAGTCACCCTCAGAAAATTGGCTAAGTCAAGTTCAGAAAGTGGTTCTGACTTCAACCGGAAATTCAGCTCGGAAATTTCACTGACTCGGATATTCCGAGTCACCCTCAGAAAATTGGCTAAGTCAAGTTCAGAAAGTGGTTCTGACTTCAACCGGAAATTGAGCTCGGAAATTTTACTGACTCGGATATTCCGAGTCACCCTCAGCAAATTGGCTAAGTCAAGTTCAGAAAGTGGTTCTGACTTCAACCCGAAATTCAGCTCGGAAATTTCACTGACTCGGATATTCCGAGTCACCCTCAGAAAATTGGCTAAGTCAAGATGTCAAAGTGGTTCTGATCTCAACCGGAAATTCAACTCGGATATTTCATTTCACCGGATATTCCGGATGACCGGAATTTCCGGGTGTCACTTATACCGGAATTTTCGGGTCCTCGAAGCAGCCAACGGCCAGATTTTGAGAGGGGGTATAAATACCCCCTCACTCACTCAAGAACAGCTAGCTCTCAGATATTCTCTCTCCTACCATTCTTGAAAGCTCAAATCAACAAGATCTCCCAATCCCTCCACCCAAATTCGTTGATCTTTGGAGGATTGGAGGAGAAGGCTCGAATCTACATCTTCACCGAAGGGATTTGCATTTCCTCCCCATTCACTTGGGGATTTGGTGGCTAGGGTTTCCGGTGGGAAAACCTAGTTCACCATTGTTGTAATCTTGGTGTTGCCTTGACCTTTTGTGGTCCTTGACCTTTTGTGGTCTTCTTGAGAGCCCCCAATTAAGTTGTGGGTGCGTGCCTAAAGCGTTTGTAAGGGATTCGATCTCCGCCCTAAAAGGGGATCAATAGTGGAAGGTGAACTCGCAACCTTTGTGGTTGAGTTCATCGGAGAAGAAGATGAGCCTTTGTGGCGTTGCGGCTAACCTGTTGTGGTAGCGCACACCTCTCCAAACGAGACGTACACCCTTGGGTGGAACTCGGGATTACATCTTCGTCTCCGCGTGCTTCGCTTGGTTCCCCTTATCTTTGCTCCCTTACTTGCTTGTCTTGTTAGCTTGCTTATCTTATTATTCTTAGATTGTCATTTAGGTAAATTCACCGTAGTTGCATATCTAGCGAATTTACCTTTGCGTTGAGCCTAAATTTGAAAAGACCTAAAATTTGTAATAGCACCTATTCACCCCCCCCCCCTCTAGGTGCCGGATTCCCGTTCAACTGTGCATCGGCCGGCTCAAACTTAGCCGAGTCCCTGGTCATTGCTGAGGAGAAGAAAAGGATTCAGCAAGTGGTTGTACTGGCCAAGACCTCCCAACTCGGAATGCCAGGGATGGTGAACCCAGAGTAGAACGCCTCATTCCAGGCACCAAAGGAGACCAAGAAGGTGGGGGTTGACCCCAGCAACCCGGACCGCCAGGTCATAATTGGCAGCAACCTGGACAGCAAATAGGAAGGCGAGCTCGTCGACTTCCTCCGTGAGAATCGGGATGCTTTTGCGTGGTCGAATGACGATCTGCAAGGCGTTCCGAGGGAGTTGGCTGAGCACTCACTATTCGTCAGGCATGACGCGAAGCCGGTGAAGCAACTGACTAGGCGCCTCTCAGATGAGAGAAGAGCTGCTATCATGGAACATTTCGCGGTGCTTCTGGCTGCCGGATTCGTGATGGAAGTGCTACATCCGGATTGGATATCGAATCCGGTCCTAGTAGAGAAGAAGAAGGATGATCCCCTCCTGCTTAAGGTGTGGCGCATGTGCATCGACTTCACCAACCTCAACAAGGCATGTCCGAAGGATCCGTTTCCACTACCCCGGATAGATCAAGTGATCGATTCCACTGCCGGGAGTGAGCTTTTGACTTTCCTAGATGCCTATTTTGGCTTTCACCAGATACCTTTGAATCCGGATGATCAATTGAAAACTGCTTTTATTACCCCGTATGGGGCTTATTGCTATCGTGCCATGACTTTTGGTTTGAGAAATGCTGGTGTTACATACCAGAGATGCATGTAAAAATGTTTACATGACCAGATAGGCCGGAATGCCGAAGTCTATGTCGATGACATAGTCATAAAAACAAAAGAAAAATCCTCTCTGAACGATGATCTGAGGGAGACATTTAGAAAGTTAAGGAGATTCCGGATGAAGTTGAAACCAGACAAATGTACATTCGGTGTTCCGGCAGGCAAGCTACTCGGTTTCCTCATATCAAGCCGGGGGATTGAGGTCAACCCGGGTAAAATACGTGCAATTCAAAGCATGAAGTTACCGGTACATCTCAAAGATGTGCAGAAATTTACAGGCTGTCTGGCATCCCTAAGTCGGTTTGTGAGCCGACTAGGTGAGAAGGCCTTACCCTTGTATCAGTTGATGAAGAAGAGCAAAACATTTGTATGGACCCCGCAGGCTGATGCGGCGTTCAATGATTTGAAAAAGATGCTCTCAACAACACCAGTGTTGGCATTCCCATTACCCAAGGAACCTATGCTGTTGTGCATAGCCGCCACTAACCGGGTAGTGAGTGTAGCCATCATGGTGGAAAGAGAAGAAGGGGATAAGCTGATACAAAGACCGGTGTACTATCTGAGCGAGGTGATCTCGACATCCAAACAGAACTACCCGCACTATCAGAAGATGGCATACGGGGTGTACCTGGCAGTCACCAAGCTCAAGCACTATTTCCAAGAGCACCCGATCACGGTGGTATGCGAGGCTCCCCTCGCCGAGATCATCGGCTGTAAGGATGCTAGCGGCCGAGTTGCCAAATGGGCCATCCAGTTGTCTCCGTGCGCTCCAGCATACGAGAGACGCGACGCCATTAAGTCGCAGGCGCTGCCGGACTTCTTGGTGGACTGGGCCGAGATGCAGTATTAACCTCCAATTCCAGACTACAACTTCTGGAGGATGCATTTCGATGGTTCCAAGGCCAAGATCAGATTGGGTGCCGGAGTAGTCCTCACCTCACCAAAAAAAGATGCGCTGAAGTATGTACTGCAAATCCATTTCCGGGCATCTAACAATGTTGCTGAGTACGAGGCTTTGGTTCATGGACTGAATGTCGCCAAGGAAATCGGTATCCGCCGGATAGAGTGTTTCGGTGATTCCGACCTGGTGGTGCAGCAGGTGTCAGGGAATTGGGATGTGATTGACGCCAACATGGCCCTATATCGGTTCCATGTGCAGAAAATATCCGGATCTTTTGAAGGCTGCGAATTCAAGCACATACCCAGAGGGGAAAACGAAGCAGCAGATGTGTTGTCCAAGCTAGGGTCATCCCGGGATGCCATCCCACCCGGCATCGCTCTTGAGCATCTGAGGAAGCCGTCTATCCAGCCCTCACCGGAGTCGGATTCTATCTTCATCCCAAAGGAACCTGGTTCAGAAGCTGTACCCATGGAGGTAGAAGTCGGGAGCACTGCATTGAACCCGGGGACTGCAGCACAGAGCTCGGAGATGGCAAACGGCATGTCGATGGAGGTGATGTCGGTAGAACCAATGGACATAGATGCTCCCGTGTTCCCGGGTCGACCTGTCCCGGGATGGGCACAACCCATCGTGGCATACATATCGGATGGAACACTACCAGAGAATGAGGTGGAAGCCCGGCAGATACTGCGGAGATCCAAGGCATACACCATCATCAATCAAGAGCTGTACAAGAGAAGTGTCACCGAGGTGCTCGAGAGATGTGTGGAACCCGAGGAAGGACAAGAGATGTTATTGGAAATACACCAGGGAGAATGTGGGCATCATGCATCATCTCGGGCGCTGGTGGCGAAAGTATTCCGGCATGGGTTCTATTGGCTCACTGCCTTGCAGCAAGCAGAGGACATTGTCCGAAAGTGTGGAGGGTGCCAGAGGTTTGCCCACAGAATACATATGCCGGCATCAGCACTGAAAACAATCCCTATCACTTGCCATTTGCAGTATGGTGTTGGACATGGTCGGGCAGTTCAAACCAGCAAGGGGCAATATGGCACACATGCTGGTCATGGTGGACAAGTTTACCAAATGGATAGAGGTTAAACCAATCCGGAAGTGTGACAGACACACCTCAGTCCAATTCTTAAAGGACATCATCTTGAGATACGGGTACCCGCACAGCATTATCACAGATAATGGTACCAACTTTGCGGTGGGGGAGTTTGCTCGGTTTTGTGCGAAGAAACGAATCCGGTTGGACGTGGCATCGGTAGCTCACCTGGAAGCAAATGGGCAAGTCGAGAGGGCAAATGCCCTGGTCTTGGCCGGCATCAAAGCCCGCCTCATCGAGCCACTATTGAGAACTCCGGGATGTTGGATAGAGGAGATACCGACAGTATTGTGGAGTCTCCGGACCACACCGAATAGATCTACCGGGTACACGCCATTCTTCATGGTGTATGGTGCCGAAGCCGTTCTTCCAACCGACATATAGTATGATACACCAAGGGTTACAATGTTCACCGAGACCGAGGCAAAGGAAGCCCGGGAGGATGATGTGGACTTGCTCGAGGAAGCAAGGGAGTTGGCATTATCTCGGTCTGCAATTTATCAGCAGAACCTCTGCCGCTATCATAGCCGGAAAGTGCATCCCAGAGTATTCTAAGAAGGGGATCTCGTGCTTAGGCTCATCCAACGCACAACCGGGATGCATAAACTCTCGCCTACATGGGAGGGTCCTTTTGTTGTGAGCAAGGCGTTGCACAATGATTCTTATTACCTTGTAGATGCACATGAAGCTAGAAAAGGTGTAGTGGACAAAGCCGGTGAGGAGACCAAGCGGCCATGGAATGTAGCCTTGCTTCGTCCCTTTTACACTTAAAAGGCGAAATGTATGTATCTCGGTTTTCTATCAATGAAATTTCGGCACCCCGAGATGTTACTCGGCGACTGCCTGGCCAGGAGAATGTTATTTATCCTAACTCGCATGCCGATATCCTCTGGAGGAACCCGGGGACTGCCTCATTTTGTGCCCCTTTAATTTTTCCGTTCATTTATTTTGTGCATGTCGGCAACCCAGGGAGGAACCCGGGGACTGCCTTGTACCTATTTCTTGTTTAGTATATGCCGGGCAAGTTCTGAGATCGGTTTTCAAGTCGGAGTAATGTATGTCATGTGAAGTAATCTTGTGACTCGACTGACGAACGCCGAAATGGTAGTCAAGAGCAAAGAGCATCAAATGTGGGAAACACGAAAACGGACTCGGGGACTCGGAATAGGAACTTATCCGGCATATGCGTTTTTCTTATCCAGTTATTTATGTTATTATGTCGGGAATTTAACAACTGGAACTCGGATATGCATAAGTAATGTATACCATAAAAGGATTTCGTGACTCGACTGTCGAACGCCGAGATGGTAGACAAGAGCAGAAATTTCCTAACTACGACATACATGAAAATGAACCCGGGGACTTGTAGCAAAATAAACCGGCATAACTTTTCATTGCATAAGAGAGGAATAGGGTACGAGTTAAAAATGTATATTACAACTAAACCCGACATCTCGGAGATTTAATGTTTCTGCGCTTAAAGTATTTTTGACAACACGTTCAAGGAGCACTAGGGGAAGTTGGCTTCTCGGACTGATCAGCAGAGGGAGCAGTGATGACGGTTTCCTCCGCACTGGCAGCGGTACCCGGAGCGGCCACATTCGCCTCGGCCTGAGGGATCTCGGGTGGCGGAGGAGCAGCAGCATCCCCGGAAGCAACGGTCTCGGTGGCGGCGCCGGTCGTAGCGTCATCAGCCTCCGGGATCTCGGCGTCCACATCACCGGTGTCACCCGTCTCGCCGTCATCTTCATAGTCTGACTCTGAGTCAAAAGCAATGAGGCTCGTGATGAAGGCGTCGGGATCCGCCCAACTGGCGAGACAGTGGGCAGTCTCTTGGCGAAGCTGAATCTTGGCCGGGTCCATGTACCACTCCGAGACGACGCGCAGGCTCTTGATCACTTCGAGATCGAGCCCCTCGTACCAACTCAGCACGTGCTTCAATGCTTGGTCGGCACCGGCGCGAGCACCGGAGCGTTTCCAGGCATGAAGCCGGTTACCGGCATCCTGGAGCGCAGTGGCCAGCTCGGTGACCGAGAGATTGCCGGTAACACCAGGCCATAGGGCACCGTGAGCAGGGACGGCCGTGCTGAGGAGCTCGGTGCCGATCGACCGGAGAGGTACCATCCGGGCCTTCAGGGCGATGAGATGGTCGTCGATGTCCCATGAGTCCGAGACAGGACCCTTTCCGGCGCGCTTCTCCCGGGCGGCAACAATCGCAAGGTTGGCAGCTTCTCGGGAGTGCTCGAAGTGTCCTTTAGAAAGGAGAACTGTCACATGGACAAGCCATGAGGCGATATCGGCAAAAAGAGGAAAATGAAAAAGGAGAACTCGGTGAACTTACTGTTCATATCCCGAATTAGTCCGGTGAGCTCGGTCAGCCAGACATCTTGCTTCGACCGGAGAAGGGCCAACTCGGTCTCGGCAAGATGTGCGCGCGCCTCGGATTGGTCCAAGGTTTTTTTTTGCTTCTTGGTAGCGTCCAAGAAGCGCGTCTTTAAATCTGCAGCAGTAGACTTGGCCTTCTCCAGCTCGGCGTTTAGTCGTGCGATCTCGGATTGAGCATCAGATAAGGCGGACTTTTGATCCACCGAGATCTTTCGCGCGGCATCCCGTTCCTCCCGAAGTCGCCCTTCTGACTTCTTGGACTGACCGAAATCAGCGAGAAGCCGGTGGAAGACACTACTGCGTTTTTTGCTGCAGTCCTGTAAGCAAGCTGCGTCCGATATCAGTCTCGGGGACTTCGGCAGAGAAGGTAGCAAAGCACTTATTTGAGATCTACAGTTGTGACCTAATTCGGTGGAAAGGACCTCGGGCACTGGGAGGAGATTTTTCTTCTTTCAGATTAGAGCCTAGTGATCTGCTACTCGGTGGAGTCTGGAGCACTAAGCACTAATCTCGGGGACTAGTAGGGATAGAAGAATAAAACTTGGTAAGAGTAAAAGAAGGAAACTTACGTCAACCACCCGGGTAACATCCAGCGCATCCACCTAAAGAGTGTGCAGGGCTTGGGCGCTGCGGCTCGGACCGGCAGCGTGCAAGTCCCCCACGATCTCGGACGCATCAGCAGCAATCTAGGCCTTGTTGTATTCTTCAACAACGCGCAAGCCGGTCACGGCGGGCGCGCTCGCTGCAACGACCTCCCGGGATCCTGGAGACACAAAGGAGCTTACGGATGCTCACATGGCTTGCAGGGCGGCAGTGGGGATCTCGGCAGGAGGTGGCGGTAACCCGGAAAACTTACCCGAGGGAGAAGAACCCTTGCTTAGGGCCAAGTCCTGGGTTGAGGACTTCGGAGGAGCACTAGGCTTAGCAGGGACAATCTTCTGCCCGGAGACCTGGCTGCGCGATTTCCCGGCAGAAGGATCAGGTTGCCGGGAAGGAGGTGTGGGCTGCTTCGGCGGTGGGGTTTTGCGCGGAGCAAGCCGAGTAGGGGCACGCGGTACAACCTGCCGCGGTGGACTCGGCATGTCTACGTCGAGTTGAGGCACCCGGCGCGGGGTATCCGGAAGGACGACGTCCTCGGTCGTAGCGGTAGCCTGAACCGGGACCTCGGTCGCCCCGGGATGGATATCTGGAGCCTCAGCACCGGTAGAAGAGCGAGGAATCGCGACCTCGGTCAGCACAGGACCGGATTCAGGGTGATCGATGTCCTGCGCAGGACGCTGAGGTGGAGAAGGGGCAGCCCGGGATGGGCTAGGAGATCGGGACCCCGGAGGACGGGAACCCGCCGACGGCGGAACGTCGAGAGCAGCTCTGTAATGGACGTGTCAGAAAGCACCTCGGAGGAAACCAAAGTAGAATAACTCTAGGTGAAAAGATCGTACCAGGAGGACACGGCGGGAGGACCTATTTTACGCCGGGGACGCTTGTCGCCCGGTTGCTTGGCGCTCTTGCTATTTTTGGTGGCGGCACCCGACCCACCGGCATGGGCGGTCTCGGAGCCCGCACGTTTGCGGGTCTCGGCGCGCTTCGTCGCGGCTACGGGACCCAGAGCCACTGGCATGGCGTATCGGAGAGGACGAGCATCAATTATATCAATAATTTGACAGTCATCGTCCTCACCTTCGTCAGTATCAACTTGGATAGCCTCTTGAGCTGAAGGCTTACCCGGAGCGGCAGCGCGGGCTAGAGGAATCGAGAGGTGATCCTCGCCGTCGGGATCCTCGTCCGGCATCGTCTTCGGCACCGGGAAATCCTCCACGAAGTTGTCCTGGGCATGCATCACGTTCTCTTCTATCTGACGCTCGAATAGCTGCAGCAAGAAGAAGAGATCAGTACATGGCGACTATGTCGGTTTTCTGCAGAACTCGGTTGAAAACGGAAGTCGGCGAAAAGCAAGCACAAGCACCTCCTACAATGGTTTCTTGCGGGTACCAGCGGATAGCCCCCACTTCCAATCCTCTGGCATCTTCGTTCGAGCGATAGCTCGAACGCGGCGCCAAACCGCGCCCTTGTCCAGTGGAAAGATACTGGTTCGGGTGGGGTCATATACCCCACTCATGTGGCATATCTTATGTACTCGGGATTGGACAGGGCAAATGCGGCGAATGATGAAGCAACACAAGAGGTCATCCGGCGTCAGATGGTTCACGAGGACGCTTAAGACGTCATTCATGCTTTCAACCTCCTCGGAATCCGGGAGCTTGTTCCAGAGCTCGAACTCGCAGGGAGGACACATGACGAATTCGGGTAGATTAATGAAGTCTTGAGCGGAGGAGCTCGGAGAATCTCCGGAGGCCTCCCGGTTCTTCACATAGAAGAAGCTTCGCTGCCACTTCCGGCAGGATTCCAGTCCCTGGACCTTGGGGAATCCGGACTCGCTCCGGGGAATGATGGTCGCCGCCCCGCAATCGACGGGCTCCTTGACCTTCTTATCCGGGTTGGGGATGACTTGCCGGCGGAGAAGGAACTATTTGGCCCAGAGTTCCACGAACGGCCAGACGCCGATATACCCTTCCGTGTACGTAGCGAAGCAGGAAAGCATCATAATCGCATTGGCCGGGAGATGGTGCGGTTGGAGGTCGTAAGTGTCGAGGAAGTCACGGAAGAAGGGGCTAGCCGGGAGCCCGAACCCCCACTCGAAATGCGTGACGAAGACTACTCGTTCGCCGGATCGAGGTCCCGGTTCGACTTCGCCTTCGGGAAGTCGGCTTTCGACTTGGGGGGGAATCCGGTGCGTCCGATATGGCCAGTCGAGATCCCACTGACTGACCTCGGAACCGTCCCAGCAACCCCTAACGCTCTCGTCACCCATCTCGGTGAAGGGGTTACGGTGCAGAAAACAATAATTTTCTAGTGAGCGAAACCCTAACTAGCCAGGATCTATCTATCTAGTACATGCGATAACGGTGGCGGAACGGGTTACATTACCTCCATGTAGACCGATAGCAGGGATTACGCTCCCGCACAAGCGTTGACGATGAAGTCGTACGTAGCCGACCTCGAGGTCGCAAAGAACTTGCCGCGATGTCGAAGTCGATGACGCCGGGGTGTTGACGATGATCTGCGTCGACGGGCGTCGGGCGGAAGAAGGTAGAGCGCCAGCACCGGGGCTGGTGCGCCGGCAGCAGAAGGGGGAAGGCGCGGCAGCTGCAGGGGGCGAGAAGACGTCGCCCAAGCTCCTCAAAAGAGTAGCCTCCGAGCACTCGCAAACATACGGAGCCTAGCGACAACTCCCGGTCATTCAGATCCAGGTGAAATCACAGGAGTAGATCTTATCTGGAATCCCGCAGAGCAACGGCGCTCTGCGGTATGGCTTAGGTGGAGAGAGACCGCCTTCCTCAGCTCGGCGCAGCTCCAACTTGGGAACCACGAGATCGAGAGAGAAATTGGGAATTAATTGAATTTCCTATGAATTAAATCAATTAATATGCTTGCTATATAAAGGGGGAAGGGGGTGTGCAAACCCCTTGGCTCCCCCATGTGGGACTAAAGGAGGAGGCGGGTTGGTGCGCCCCCACCATGGGCCGGCCGAACCCCCATGGGGCCCACCCCCCTTGTGGGGTGCGGCTCCCCCCCTCTTGGGCCCTCTTAGGGCCCATTTAGGTGGGAGCCCCTTTTTTTTCTTTATTTAATTAATATTAAATTAATATAAAAATCCCATTAATTCATAATTAATATATTTATATGTAATTCAATATCCCATGACTCCGAAACTATTTCGGAACCACCCGAACAACTTTCGGACATTCCCGGAACCATTCCATACCTCCCCGGAACTCCTTCCGGACCACCGGAACTCTTTCGGGATCATTTCTCTCTCTCCAATAAAAACCTATAAAATTCCAGAACCTATCTCCTAGCGTCGCTAAGACCTTAAGTTTGTTACGCTACGGTTCGGGATACTCCAGACATGGTTGAGACACTCCGCTCACCAATGATCGTCAGGGATACCTGGAAATATATGACGACCCCTGTGCATTCCACGAATATCGTCGTTGAACCATAAATATGATATTCATTCCCTTTGTCTCTGCGATACTACCTTGTCCGAGATATGATCGTAGACACATCGATGCCTTTGCTGTATCTCGTTACCGACGAAGGTTATTAACTCGTCTGTGATATTATCATCTCCATGACCTAGTCACAAGCTGCGCAGCTATATAGATGCAATATCACCGAGTGGGCCCAGAGTATCTTTCCATTACAAGAATGAACAAATCCCGCTCTTGATCCTTACGTCTCGATGCTCTTTCGGAATACCCAAGATGGACACCGTTATTGTCATGCTATATAAGACACAACGTTTGATGCTCTCAAAGCACTCCTACGAAGCAACAATAAGTACGGTCTCACGGTCTAAGGAATAAGCTATCATACTCTTATCTATTGCAAATGACAAACATCATAATACGATCTTATTGCAATACTTTGCGTATGTCCATCACCTTATTCTACTAACAAGATGACCCCATTGTCAACCGACGTCACTGTCCTTGATCGGGAATCTCGATCAACTGTTGCCCAATGGACTAGCTCATATAGAGGCTTGCTAGGGACCTGGTTGTCTATGTATCACACGTGTATTAATAATTCCGATTAATACAGTTATAGCATAATACACAAACCTACTATAAACTCATGAGATAACACAATAAATACTACTTATTTATTTGCCTCTAGGGCATATCTCCTTCAGTCTCCCACTTGCACTAGAGTACAAATAAACTAGCCGCATTTTACTTTATCAGAATCCCTTATCAAATAAGAATCATTTGATAATGCTTGCTCGTGGAAAAGTGTTACTGCACAATCCATGATTGTACATGCTTCTGCGATTCACGGATATCAACTTGCTTGATATCACCATGTTGTTCAACAACATATATGCAAACACCGCAACTAAGTGAGACTACCGCTTCCCAGCGCTTACTCTGATTATACTAACCAGATAACTGCCCTGAAAAACACACTCAGTCATGCAGAGCCCCTTGTAACAATTACAAACTCGTGATGTCTACATACTCTCGCACCAATGTAGAAAACTTGACATTCAAACGTCAATCCCTTAACTAACGCACATCTACTTCCAGTAAATTCCAAAATAACTGTTCTTATTCCAAGAACATCGGTTATATATCATCGAGCAGATAATATGGTTTCTGTATGATGTCTAATATTACATAATAGACCCACATGTCATACAACCATTACTTTCATGCATCATTATTCTTAATGATCAATTGGATTCCAAAGGACCATCCTTTTGATTCTATTCTGACTCCTCAGATATAAATTCCCGTTCTATTTCAAAATAGACACTGCCTTTCAAATAGTTTCACAACTTCATCCTATTCTATTGGTACAGTTTCATAATGTGTTAACTACACAAAATGAATTCGACTCCCACTCAAACTATGTCTCCACATATTTGACAACACACGCTCCCACTCAAAAACGTGTTACCCACATATTTGAGTTCCTGAGCTCCCACTCAAAAATATGTTCCATACATATTCCACCTGAGTAAACTAACTACGACTCCCACTTAATTCGACATTTAGGTCAAACCAAAATCATTGATCTATCATCAATTCGAATTTAATACAAACCATAGCATGACATTAATACAAATCCCTCAGACTTCGAGCATGTCTACATAAATGTAGTCAACAAATTTGATCTTGTGCAAGACACATTTCTTGACAAGACATGCTCCTGCGTCTTTCTTATAGTCACATTTTCATATAACACTTTATATGACGATTAAACAATCTTATTCCTCTAATAAGAATTGATGCAACAATTACTCTCTTAATCCTTTTAAACGTAACTTGGATTTCCAGGCTGAAGAGCCTTTGTTCGTATTCCGATACTTTCTCAACTTTCTTTGTATTCATAAAGTGCACCTTGATCTGTCAACAAGATCTGAAATACTTAATACAGTGCTGTGACCCGACAGCAATATTAAATATAACAGCACCTTATTCAGAAGTTTCTTTCATGAAAATATTATGATCTTTATGAAGAGGATTGCAAGCAGAAAACAATTTTCTAGTCTCCCTCACTCTTAATCACTAAACTTTCATTAGCAGACATATACTCTTTGGAACATCTTCCAACATAAGTCTGACACTTTATTCCAAACTTCTAATTTCAATCCATATACCATAGTTCGAAAAGTCATCTTTTCTCGGAATTACATAGACAACAAACTGAACTTTGTTTCTATTTGGTTTTGGAATACACTCTCATCCAATGCGAGCAATCTACAAAGAACCACTCATGTATATTCCAAATTATCGCATAATCATATACATGTCGACACTACTGTCGACCCTACGAATTCTCGTTGAGAAAAATATCTATTTTCTAAAGTGGACATCGACTATAATGTTTCGAACGTATTAGGAGATTCTAAGACTGATTCTGACAGGCCACACTTTATTTAAAATAGAGCATGATTATAATTCCCCACATATCACTATATATGACATTATAATTTTGCGAAGCAAATTTCCACAAGTCTCTTGTGTTGAAAACATAATTCAAAAATACTGTCCTTTGATCGAATTCTGTGAATACAATGTTCACTAATCTTTCTTCTGAAAAACCCCATTTGATATATTATCAAATTAATCTCAGACTCCACAATTTATCCGGCAAATACTCCTATTTGCCAAAGTCATGGAGGAATTCGGGTCAAACAATAAACACCATTAATTAATCATTTAAAAATGACACTCAATTAATTTCCGCTAGTATTGTAACTTCAATACTTGGTTTCAAGCTTAATCAACTCAGCACTTGAAATACTTAAATGGACCAAAACATCCATTACTTCTTTCATTGCTTTTATGACTAAACTCGACGGTGTTTGTTCTAGCAGTAGAACCTTTGTTCATGGGACAAGCTATTTTATCATATCTACAATTATGAATACTTATCATACAGTCAATGTAACTGAGATGTGGAAACTTTATTCATAAGATAAAACAACTGACTTGTTCCATAACATAAAACAACTGATCTTGTCTTATTACATGAATAACTTTGTCTTGCAACAATCAAGACACACACACTCGCTCACTATTACAAAAGATCGTATCAAAAACTATTAATGATAACTATGATATCTTGAGGACGTGAACACCAAAAAGCCATCAACTCCTTGACTACCAGCTTCAGCGCCAGGTCACATCAAACTGCGCCGCATATATGTGATAATCAGGACCTGTTTCACAAACAGAGCAATTATCAAATATTTCATCATATACCATGGGCGAATTCATAATTCTGCATATATCAAATATATACCTGTAGCATCGAAGATCTCTCCTTCGATGGAATCAACCTTCAGAGACTGAAACTCACGTACGAACGTGTAGAAGTTCATATCGTCGGCTTTCAAAATGTACTTGCGCACATGATTCTCATAGCTAGGAGGTAGAGATATCAGGACAGTCTGAATGGCACAAGAATCTGCCATCCAGTAATCGAAGACCATCGTCAGCTAGAAGTAGATGTCATACAATCTCTTCAAATGTGTCTTCAGACAGGTATGCTCCTCCATGTGAACGGTCTGGAACATTCTAAGCTGCCTGAATTGCTCACGCTTTAATTCATCCCCGAAGTGCGTCTTTATCGCATCCATCATGACGCTTGGCTCCTTGCGTCGAAACATCTCTTTCAACTCGGGTGCCAGGCATACGGTCATGGTGATCTCCACTTCAATGAATATGTCTCGACGCCTACGGAAATCATCTTCCTCCTCCTCGCTTGCAGAATCTCCTGGTCCTCCTCCTAATGGTTCATCGAGAACATATAGAATGTTGTTGTGTTCGAGAATGTTTCTAAAACCCCTGTACCATCTGATGAAGTTGGACCCGTCGGCTTCTAACGTAGCATCCGGGCTCTTGAGGAAGTAACCGAAGTATAGTTGCGTAGTCTACAGATGCGATCGCAAAAGAGGTAAGGTTAAGTTTATAATATGTAGGTGAGTTTTAGTTCTATAATCTCATTATCAAAAACACACCTCACCAAGATTATTATCCCTAAAATAATAATGGCGATGACACGACCCTCATCCACCATACTACCCCCGATCATCACGGCCGGCAGCACAACTTCAAAGGTGGACATAAAATGTCGATCATAACAACTCTATGACTCGTGCTCGATCTTTCGATCTTCCCGTGTTCCGAGGCCATACCTCTGAGTATGCTAGGCTCGCCAATCAAACCTCGAAGACCCTGCGTGTGCAACATGGCTTACACCCACTGTATGCAAACGACGAGATGTGTGACACCCGATCATCACGGCCTGCCTCATAACGTAGAACTTTCTTGGTGGTGCGCAACGAGGGAGAACACAATTTTGGTATTCGTTAGGGATCATCCTATTTATGATGCTACCGTTGTATATCTAGCATATAAGCAATCAATAGGATGCACACACAACAGAACACAATAATGAAGCAATGAAGTGCGATGTGACATGGTCGATGCGCCTGGACCTTCATGGCGCCATGTGCCTGACCCCCGGCGCCCCGGCATGGCTCCGAGTCTACAGAGCCCTCCATTGCCTCCGACAGTACGAGTAATATCAAAACTTACCGTAACCATGTCACATAAAATAACGCCTCTGCAAAACAAAGTTAGACGCCTCTAGCTTTATCTAGTTTTGCAAGTTTTACGTGGCATATAGGCTTATTCGTAAGAGAATCGCTTCCCTACCTACGAACTTTGTACCACAACGTCGATCGAATAATTGCATGTTTAAGCATCCCTTTCGGGCCCTCCATTGAAAATGCTTTGCCGACTAGAGAGAGAGAAACAGACACCCGCCAGCCACAGATACGGTGCAAGCCGTATGTCAGTAGTGGAACCAGTCTCGCGTAAGCGTACGCGTAAAGTCGGTCCGTGCCGCTTCATCAACTCAATACCGAAGGCATCGCAAGTGCACGCTAGAGGGTAGCAAATATAAGAAAGACGCCCTCATTCAACATGAGTTCTAACCGTACCAGCAGTACTACGCATAGATCGGCTCTGATACCACTGAAGGGGTTACGGTGCAGAAAACAATAATTTTCTAGCGAGCGAAACCCTAACTAGCCAGGATCTATCTATCTAGTACATGCGATAACGGTGGCGGAACGGGTTACATTACCTCCATGTAGACCAATAGCGGGGATTACGCTCCCGCACAAGCGTTGACGATGAAGTCGTACGTAGCCGACCTCGGGGTCGCGAAGAACTTGCCGCGATGTCGAAGTCGATGACGCCGGGGTGTTGACGATGATCTGCGTCGACGGGCGTCGGGCGGAAGAAGGTAGAGCACCAGCACCGGGGCTGGTGCGCCGGCAGCAGAAGGGGGAAGGCGCGGCAGCTGCAGGGGGCGAGAAGACGTCGCCCAAGCTCCTCAAAAGAGTAGCCTCCGAGCACTCGCAAACATACGGAGCCTAGCGACAACTCCCGGTCATTCAGATCCAGCTGAAATCACAGGAGTAGATCTTATCTGGAATCCCGCAGAGCAACGGCGCTCTGCGGTATGGCTTAGGTGGAGAGAGACCGCCTTCCTCAGCACGGCGCAGCTCCAACTTGGGAACCACGAGATCGAGAGAGAAATTGGGAATTAATTGAATTTCCTATGAATTAAATCAATTAATATGCTTGCTATATAAAGGGGGAAGGGGGTGTGCAAACCCCTTGGCTCCCCCATGTGGGACTAAAGGAGGAGGCGGGTTGGTGCGCCCCCACCATGGGCCGGCCGAACCCCCATGGGGCCCACCCCCCTTGTGGGATGCGGCTCCCCCCCTCTTGGGCCCTCTTAGGGCCCATTTAGGTGGGAGCCCTTTTTTTCTTTATTTAATTAATATTAAATTAATATAAAAATCCCATTAATTCATAATTAATATATTTATATGTAATTCAATATCCCATGACTCCGAAACTATTTCGGAACCACCCGAACAACTTTCGGACATTCCCGGAACCATTCCATACCTCCCCGGAACTCCTTCCGGACCACCGGAACTCTTTCGGGATCATTTCTCTCTCTCCAATAAAAACCTATAAAATTCCAGAACCTATCTCCTAGCGTCGCTAAGACCTTAAGTTTGTTACGCTACGGTTCGGGAATACTCCAGACATGGTTGAGACACTCCGCTCACCAATGATCGTCAGGGATACCTGGAAATATATTACGACCCCTGTGCATTCCACGAATATCGTCGTTGAACCATAAATATGATATTCATTCCCTTTGTCTCTGTGATACTACCTTGTCCGAGATATGATCGTAGACACATCGATGCCTTTGCTGTATCTCGTTACCGACGAAGGTTATTAACTCGTCTGTGATATTATCATCTCCATGACCTAGTCACAAGCTGCGCAGCTATATAGATGCAATATCACCGAGTGGGCCCAGAGTATCTTTCCATTACAAGAATGAACAAATCCCGCTCTTGATCCTTACGTCTCGATGCTCTTTCGGAATACCCAAGATGGACACCGTTATTGTCATGCTATATAAGACACAACGTTTGATGCTCTCAAAGCACTCCTACGAAGCAACAATAAGTACGGTCTCACGGTCTAAGGAATAAGCTATCATACTCTTATCTATTGCAAATGACAAACATCGTAATACGATCTTATTGCAATACTTTGCGTATGTCCATCACCTTATTCTACTAACAAGATGACCCCATTGTCAACCGACGTCATTGTCCTTGATCGGGAATCTCGATCAACTGTTGCCCAATGGACTAGCTCATATAGAGGCTTGCTAGGGACCTGGTTGTCTATGTATCACACATGTATTAATAATTCTGATTAATACAGTTATAGCATAATACACAAACCTACTATAAACTCATGAGATAACACAATAAATACTACTTATTTATTTGCCTCTAGGGCATATCTCCTTCACTCGGAGGGCCCAGAGGACATATCAGAGCTACTCCGCAGGCGAAGTGTCAGTTAGTCGGGTTAGTATGTCGGTAACGGAAGATCTCGGGTTAGAAACTCCTACCAACAACCGGATTCCTAGCGAACAGATCTACCGCAGTCGAGCAAATAAGAGTTAATCAACGCTAAAATGCTCGTGCAGCGTATGAAGTTGGAACAATACGGAGAAGGGCGGGTGCGGGGCAGACACAACCATCTGCGCCGCATCGCCACTCTAGAGTGCGCTCGCGGGCAGCGGCGTAACTCGTGGATGCACCAACTCACGGGCAAGCGCGATAAATCGCCACCGTGAAGAACTTTGCTGGAGAAAATGGAAGAACTCACCGGAGAAGAGGGTAGCACCGAGGCGCGGGAATGTCGTGGACCGATGGTGGGGACGAAGAACTCCACCGGCGGGCTGCGGCGGCGGTGCTCGAACTCCGGGCGCGGCGGCGACGGAGCGCTCGGGACGGTTGTGTGGAAATGAGAGGAGATTGGGGAAGAAGAAGAATTGACCGCTCCAATCCCCTATTTATGGGGACCTCCGGAGCGGTTTGCAAGTTTCCCGCCCACGATTTGGCGATCTCCCAAATCATGGGTGGGATCAAATTGCGCCGAGCGGCACGTGGCGCCACCCGAAGCGCCCAATCCGGCCACACCGCGGCCCACACGGCCCCAACGGTTGGACTTTGGACCGGGTACGGCTCCCGGCGCGCGAACCCGAGCAGCGATACACTAAGTCAAGGAGCACTCGAGTGTTTCTCTGGCTTGACAAGACCCCGGGTGGGACCCCCCCTGTGTAGTCTTGTCCAATACGAGAAGCGAAGTGTGTACCGGCATGACCGTATCCGGTGGAGGGTTTAAAAGTATCATCTCATTACACGGGCACGGCCTCCCGGTTGGAAGGATCTCGGGGTAGGGATGTCGGTGAAAGTCATCTCAGTACCGAGGATGAAGATTGTTCCTTGCCTTCTTGGTGGGTTTTCTTCTTAAAGCTGATCCCGCACATCACCTTAAGTCGCTGTACATCACCAGCTTCGGGGGCTAGTGTCGGGGGGCTGCCCCCGGGTAGGGCGGATCCCGGTACGGATCAGCGATGTGGTAACAGTGTTTGACCTTTGGAGAGAGCAAGGGCCGTCCTTTGATGCACCGAAGGGGCAACTTGACCTTTCAAAGGTGGTTGGGCCCAAGGTGTCTCTTGGGGGGCGCAAGGGTCATCCCTGGAGACTATAAATAGCCCCCCAGGTCTTCGGGGCAGCATAAGCACCATCGGATGGTTCCTCTAAGAACTAGCTTCTCGAAGATGTCTTTGGTAGCAGCCTAAAACATCTTCGGGAGGCTAGGCCTAGATGTGCTCATCCTAAGTGGTAGTCCGGAGCAGGGGTGGAACTCGGATGCAACCGGGAAGGGTCTCGGATCCCACAGTCTGTCTGAGTCCCCCGGTAAGGTCCCGGGTTGAGGAGAACCCGGATGTACCGGATAGGCTCCCCGGGTAGATACTAACCGACTTACTTGTCTGGGTCCTGGCAAGCTATCTTTGGTGTGCAGGAAAGACATGCCGAACTGGACAAGGAGGAGACCGACATGGGGCATGTCGGTCGGAAGTCAGAGATCTGGTGTAGGCTTTTCCGCCTGACACGGGGGGAAGTCCCATTCCCCCTGACACGGAAGCATGGTCACCTCCCGTCTGGCACAGGAGCGTGTCAGCCGGTACGATGGCGCTACGACAAGATCAGACATGCCTAGCCCGGCAGTCCGGAAAAGGCTACTAGGCATGGGCGAAGACATGTCTTGTCTCTGACAGAGGGACAATGATGATCCAGGACGGCGCCTGCAGTCCTTGTCGGAATGATGACGGCATGGCTATACCGGATAGCACGGCGGCTAGGTCGCACTAGCCGGTGTCGACATAACCGTTAGCCCTGTCTGGTGGGACCGTGCCGGATTAGGGTTTCCGGCCCTTACGGCCGGAACTCTATAAAAGGCGCCATAACTGCTTCAGAGGGGAGAGTACCAACTTGAGGGCCAAAACTATAGTCCCATTTACTCCTTGAGTATTTACTCCTTCCCCTCTCTAGTTCATCTAGTTCATCTTGTTCTTCACCAAGAGAGCTCTAGGAGCATGTTGTAGATCTTGTACCACATATATATTGAGAGAGAAGGCAGAACTAGGGGTGTTACCTCCCCACGAGGGCCCCGAACCTGGGTACATCCTGTGTGTAGTTTCGCCTTCGTGCATTTGTTTATCTTTACTATATCTTGTGGTGTATCCTTCGGATTTGCATTGAGTTCGTCGGTGACCTTGGTGATTCCGACATCCTCCACCGTGTGAGTTCTTCAGCTCGCTAGCCCTCCCCGGATCCACCAGCGTCCATCGGCCCCACACATTAGCCATCCTATGGCATCTGCCGTGACACCACCACGACAGTTCTACTCCGTATTAAGATCACGAATATGACAATATTTGGTATACAAACCAAGTAAGTGGCAAAGGAGACTACATATTACAAGGAGGACACGCCTCCGCTACCGCCGCCGTTCCAACCGTGATTTCAAGGATGTCTTTTCGTAGGCAACAAGTGTCTTTAAGCCGTTGGATTGATTTGGAGGGTGGATACATGAGTGCAACGCACGGTGTGACTCGCTGACGGGGTGAAAACCCGGCAAATCCCTCGGTTAGGTACCTCGGGTTTCGTATAGGAGAGAAGTATGGCGACTGGTGGCCGGACGGCTGACAAGTAAGGACTTACCCAGGTTCGGCCCCTCGTTGGGAGGTAAAGACCTACTCCTGCTTGTCTGATCTTGTATTGATGATGATTACATGGTGGCCTTGATGGCGATTGAGATGGCTAGGGCTAGATGCGCCGTTGCCTATTGTCTATTGTGGTGTAGCTTGTCTTTTTGTCTACCCCTCCGTGTCTTTATATATGGAGCCAGGGGGTTTTACATGAGAGTCCTAATAGACAACGAATAGGAGTCCTTATCTTGTCCTTCAAGTTATTTCCTTAGTAGCTTCTTGGTCTTCATTGGGCCACCCGGTGGGCCTCCTCCTCATTATACGCCATAGTGAGGGTACCCGGAAGGTATACCCACGTCAGTAGCCCCCGAGTGCCTAGTCGACTCGAAGAGTCGGGCAGGGACTCAACATTTCATAAATCTTTGGGTCCTCTTTATGCTTGATGGTTGATTGTAGTCTTCAGTCGATACTTTGTCGAGTGCTTAATTCTTCGAGTGCTTCTGTCTTGATAATTCTTCGAGTGCTTTTGTCTTCGTAATACTTCAAGTCATCAGTTGCGTAAATTACGCTCATCAGGTGCATGGCCGGCGCTCCCGATGGGAGTAGCCCCCGAGGCTATGTGCGACTCGTAGAGTCGGGCATAGGCTCAAGTTGTTCTAATCCCTTATATTTTATCCTCTGTTTCTTGATTCCTCATATCATGTGAACAAATACAGTAAAAAGATTGATGTATCCACGTTGGTTACTGCAATTCGCCTTTATCAAGCGCTCCTTTGTACCTCCTGTTAAGGATATAATACGTGAGATTTCATGACTCGAGTTATTTGATATATATATATATATATATATATATATATATATATATATATATATATATATATATATATATATATATATATATGCTTTCTTTTCGCCTCATGGGGATGGATAGCATAGAAGGCCTGATTCAACCGACGGATCGGGGTCAAGTTAATTCGTGACTCGGGCGAAACACCTTACTAGTCTACTCAATCTCGAGTCCCTTGACTCGAAACCGGCAAGACCGTTCAAGTTTGAACCAAGCCTGTCGGGACTTATTGGTCAGAACCCGGTCATAAATAAAGTACCCTTAGCGCGTCCGCCAGGATTTTGCTTCATGCCTATTGGCACGGAATTTCAACGAGTCCACGTAGCTTGTACGGGTTACCCGGCCCTGTTCAGGTCTTACCGTTGCAATGTTTGATGTAGCATCGAGGACTAGACTAGGCTAGAACATCCCGGAATTGTTATAGAGATATTTGTATAAGATCCGGAAGGTACTCGACCGGATTTTGACTACATACGAGAGCCTGCTACTCCAAATATTCTTGAGATGATTCCGATCCGCCAATTGTATTTCATCTTCGACTGACTCTGATCGTCGACTGAAATCATCGGGTGCACGACAGCGCTCCCGATGGGAGTAGCCCCCGAGGCTATGTTTAATTGCTTACAATTGAGCGTAGGCTTAAAATCACAGTTGAAAATGTTGCGGGTACCCTCCCGATGGGAGTAAATTGCTGAAGTATGAAGCACTGAGGAGATGCTCACTCTTCTTTTGCATCTGAAAATATTGACTTGAACAATGACTAATCGGCCAATTAGTGTACATAAATATAATATTTTGGAATAAAATAATATTGTTCATGTTGGTAAACTGAAATACCATAAATTAAAACTTATCTGTGAGACATAGTAAATATGGAGGGAGTCGACACGGCGAGTGAGGCGGTGTATTGAGTGGATGCGGCGGACCGTAGTCAACGCAGTCCCCGAGAGTTGAGTGCGACTCGGGCGAATTTGAATGGCATAAGCCGCAGCCCCCGAGCGTCGAGTCCGACTGGGTGATTTTTTGAATAACCTTTTATGCCGCAGCCCCCGAGCGTCGAGTGCGACTGGGTGATTTGGGATGAATAGTAGATAGATGGTACTCGATGCGATGGACGGAGTCGACACAGCGGAGTAAGTAACTGAGGCGGCGGATGAAATCAACGCGGCGAGCCAGCGGATAGAGTCGAAGCGGTGGTGGGTGCAGTGTTTAGCCAGAAAAATAATCCAGGTGGCGGACAAGGTCGACACGGCGGAGTGCAACTATTTGAGAAATCCGACGCGAGTCGTAGATAGCTCGACTTTGAGAAATACGACGCGGGTAACTAAGAACCCGACTTCGAAAAAATTCCAATACGGGTAATGAAGACCCCGACTTTGAATATCCGATGCAGGTTATGACCCGACTTTTAAAAAATTCGATGCGGGTAATATCCCGACTTTGAATATCCGATGCGGGTTATGGCCCGACTTTAGAAAATTCTAAAACGGGTTTAGAGTACCCGACTCTAAAAAATTCTGACTGGACATCCAATATATACGCCAACGATTGGTTGCGGACAGCGAACAATATGATTGGTTGTAATAAAGAAAATGGCCATATTGGTGACAATTGTTATAGCTAAAACTTTGCATAATGCCTTAGCGGCCAATTAGTACAAGAAATATAATATTGTGAAGTAAATGAATTGTGCTCATAGTGATAAATTACAATACTATAAATTTAAACTTATTTTCGAGATGTAGAAGATTAGGCGACCAAAGTCGACGCGGTGGAGTGGCACGGCGATTGGCCAGGCGGAGTCAAAACAACGACTGCACCGCCCACCCCCGAGTCTGTCTTGTCGAGTCAAGAAGGCGGAGTCGATGATGCGGGTCAATTAAGGGAATCAGAGTCGATTATGACTTGCACCCGAGTGCATGCGGCGCCCTCCCAGGGAGCAGACTATTTGCACTGACACCGCAGGCGCGATCGTTGCTGTGGAGGTCGATAAATTTGTTGTCGAGACGTAGGCGTCGAAAATTCTTCCGACTAAGACAGTCGATGATGACATGGCTGCGATGGTCACGAGTGAAAGAGTACGGGTGATCCTCAAAGGCTTTTTTGTGCCGATATACCTGACGTTGTGGTCAGATCGCCGTTGATTGACTATGTCCGCTGCAAAGTTGCCAAGTGTGCAGGACTTGGGTCGGACGTCCGAGGCAAGTCCCTCAATTATCACTCCATTGCTCCAAACGGTGCATAAAAAAAAGGAGATAAACACTCACGTATATAGAATTTGATTAGATCCGCCATAAAATAATTAATACAAAGAAGAACCAAGCATCAAGCATAGACCGATCGAGTTGAATAAAAAAAAGGAGATAAACACTAGCGCATGATCGTAGCTTGCATACCGCTTTTGCGAAGGATCGTAGCTAATGCCCAATCAATCCGTGCTGGATTCAGATTTGAGCCAAGCACAAGCAGCCGGAATCAGACGCGGGTGAACGCGACCTTGCGCCTGAGAGCAGGAGTTGATGAGTAGTTCTTGGGCGCAGATCTGTGGCGGCGAGTTGCCGTTGTTGTTGGTGTAGATTGTAGATAGTTGATTTTGCCGATTGGATCGGATCACCCACAGACGAGTACGATGTTGATGTCAATTCCCCGTGCGCTGATCTGATACGGCGAGTCGACGTCTTTGTCGATAAAGATTGAGGCCACCGCAATCGTAAATCTAGCACGCTATTCTTCCTACTGACGGCGTCAATTGACGGGGTATAAACCCGACAAATCTCTCGGTTAATTACCTCGGGTTTCGTATAGGAGAGAAGTATGGCGGCTGGTGGTTCCGGACGGCTGACAAGTAAGGATTTACCCAGATTCGGTCCCTCATTAAGAGGTAAAGACCTACTACTGCTTGTCTGATCTTGTATTGATGATGATTACATGGTGGCCTTGATGACGATTAAGATGGCTAGGGCTAGATGTGCCGTTGCCTATTGTCTATTGTGATGTAGTTTGTCTTTTTGTCTACCCCTCCCTGTCTTTATATATGGAGCATGGGGGTTTTACATGAGAGTCCTAATAGAAAACGAATAGAAGTCCATGTCTTGTCCTTCAAGTTATTTATTTAGTAACTTCTTGGTCTTCATTGGGCCATCCGGTGGGCCTTCTCCTCACTATACGCCATAGTGGGGGTACCCGGAAGGTATACCCACGTCACTCGCCTTAGGCAAGGCAAGGGATTGAGGTCAAATACAAACTAATCTATATGTTTCATATATGTCTAAGTTTGTCTTGTGTAACTAGTTACTTTTTTTCCTTCATGTTAGAGTTGGATGTTTTGTGGACCTAGCCCACCCTGTACTATTTGGTCGGCCTTTTTTATATCTGAGGTACCTAAATTATATATTCTATATTCTGTATTGTAGGTAATCTTCAGTTAGAGAGTGTCATTTCTCACAAATTTTACGCATCACGGGAAAAATGATAAAATCACAAATGAGTCACCTTATGTTTCTGACTCGGGACTATATACGGACATGCGCACTCAAATCTTGAGTCATTTACTGACATAACGTGGCCATTTCACACACAAAAAAAGTAATGGTATGACCGGGGTTTTCTATTGTGATGATCGGAACTTCCAAATCAGTGTTGGGTGATTCCAAGCACTCACATTGCTTATATTTTCAATACTATATATGTCAGTTCACCAAGGAGTAATGCCACATTTTGATTTTGTTTGTAGGATAGAAAATGTATAGAACAGGAACATATAGTGGTATAGGATTGAAATGGCATGTCTGGTTGAATCATATGTAGCTGAATTCTCTTTAACTTCAGTGAGACAATTTTCTCCTGAGATCTGGCCAAATATTATTTTCTATGCAAATTATAGTCTAGATTTTTATGGGATCAATTGCAGTACGGGAACACTTTGGGGGTGAACACCCATCCGAACAAGTACGGTCAATAGCTCAGCATTAAGGTCATAACATTTAGCAAAAAACTGATTCTTAAACCCAACAAGTGCTCTCCTATGGCATTTATTTATGATACTATGAATAAAGCAGCCCTAATCACTACATCACATAGTAGATTGGGAGGCACTCAAAAGTACCTCAAATTACATAAAAATGCCTCAAAAAGTTTTTGATGGCAAAAACAAAAGTGCAGGATTTGACATGGTTGGCAAAGGTCTTTAGAGGCATTTTTGATTAATGTATCCTTTTTAGGCACTTATTAGTGCCTCTTAATGTTACTAGTAGAGGCACTTTTTAGTGCCACAAATACTAGGAATTGGAGGAACTTGATAGTACCTCAAATACTATGAATTGGAGGCACTTGTTAGTGCCACAAGTAATATGAATATGAGGCACTTTTCACTGCCTCTAATGGCTACCATTAGAGGCATTTTTTGAGTGTCTCAAATACTATGAATTGGAGGCACTTGTTGGTGCCACAAATAACATGTATTGGAGGCACTAAGAAGTACCTCTAATGGCTACCATTAGAGGCAATTCTTGAGTACCATAAAACTATGAATTGGAGGCACTAGTTAGTGCCACAAATAACATGTATTGGAGGCACTAAGAAGTGCCTCTAATACTAGGAATTGGAGGCACTTGTTAGTGCCTTTAAATGGTGGCATTAGAGGCACTAGCAAGATTGCCTCTAAATGTCAGTTAAACACTATAGTAGCAATAGGAGTAATTGCAACATTACAATAGCAAAACTACATGCCCACATATTCAAACATTACAGGCCAAGTGCAGTCCAAACTACAGGCCACGTGTAGCAACACTACATGACAAATGAAGTAGAGTATAGTAGTATTATGACAATTTGAATAGTAGATTATGACAGTATGAATAGAACTGTGATACGTACAAAACGTATCTACTTTCCCGAACACTTTTGCTATTGTTTTACCTCTAATTTGTATGTTTTGAATGCAACTAACACGGACTAATGTTGTTTTCAGCAGAATTGCCCTGGTGTCTTGTTTTTTGTGCAGAAACTCAACTTTATGAAAAAACACCAGAAAACACATGGAAGTCCCTATTTTCCCGGAGGAGGGCAGCGAGGCGCACACACCACGTGCTCGCGCGGGTGGCGCCCTGCCGCGCTGACACGTCTCCAACGTATCTATAATTTCTTACGTTCCATGCTATATTATACCATGTTATTACATGTTTTATATGCATTTTATATAATTTTATGCATTTTCTGGGACTAACCTATTAACAAGATGCCAAAGTGTCAGTTCTCTGTTTTCTGCTGTTTTTGGTTTCAGAAAAGTACTTAAAGAAATATTCTCGGAATTGGACAATTTTTATCCTGGAATTATTTTTGAATTATGAACGTTCCAGAAGACCGAAGACGACACGAAGTGGGGCACCGAGGCGCCGCCATCACGTGCTCGCGCGACTCTAGGCCTGGCCGCACGAGCACCAGGTGTGGGGCCCTCGGGCCTCCACCGCCTTCGCCCTTTCGCCTACCTAAATCCCCCTAAAAACCTAAAAGTCACACGGTGTTCGATATTTCCTCCACGGGTCCAGAGCGCCGACACCATCGAAGACAAGATTCGGGGGACATAACTCTCTTTTCTGGCACCCTGCCGGGACGGGGAATTGCCCCCGGAGCCATCTCCATCGACTCCACCGCCGTCTCCATCGCCGTTGCTGACTCCTATGATGAGGAGTGAGTAGTTCTCCCCCGGTGCTATGGGGTCTATGGTAGCCATGTGGTTTATCTCTCTCTCCCATGTGATCTTTATGTGATCATGAGCTTTGTAATCTAGTTGAATATGTGATGCAACTCTTTATCTATTATGTACTCTAGAGGTTACTTTAATATGAACTCCGGGGTTATTCACGGTTGTAATGGTGACAGTGTGTGCACCGTGTGTGATTCCTTTACGACATTGTTGGTGTTAGTTTACTCTGACTTTGAGGGTGCTCTTGTAGCCGTACACAATGAATGGTGTTTGTTATCCAACATGAGAGTGTCTGAGAGTAGTGTTTATTTATTTAACTTTGATGTCATTGTTAAGAATGTCCACTGGTGAAAGTAGGATCCCTAGGCCTTGTTTCTAAGCATTGAAACACCGTTTCCAACAAGTTCTGCTACATGTTTGCTTGCTGCAATTTTTATTACAGACTGCAATTACTACTTATAATCATCCATATTACATGTATTTCACTATCTCTTCGCATAACTAGTGCACCTATACATCTGACAAGTGTATTGGGTGTGTTAGGGACACAAGAGTCTTCTCGTATCTTAATTGCAGGATTGTTCGTGAGGGTTATCTTTGACCTCTACCTCCCTGAGTTCGATATACCTTGGGTGATTCACTTAAGGGAAACTTGCTGTTGTTCTACAAACCTCTGCTCTTGGAGGCCCAACACTGTCTACGAGAATAGAAGCGTGCGTAGACATCATGCGCCAACACATGGTGTGGCTGACTCGGCCACGCCCTCACGACCCCCTCTCGGCTACTTAACCCCTCTGATCAAAAACGTCGGGGGGCTATCCACTTTTTCCATAAACATCTCCGTACGCCGCCGCCACCGTGAACTCTAGTTCGGGGACTAGAAGTCTCTGTTTCGGTACCCTGCCGGGGCGGGGAATCGAAGGGGATCATCGCGATTGTCATCGCCAACGCCTCTCCATTAACCATCCATGTTTCCCCCATCCATGTGTCAGTAATCCACCGATGTAGGCTTGAGGGGATGGTAGGGATTGGATGAGATCATTCATGTAATAGTGATATGTCTCCAACGTATGTATAATTTCTTATGTTCCATGCTATATTATACCAAGTTATTACATGTTTTGTATGCATTTTATATAGTTTTATGTATTTTATGGGACTAATCTATTAACAAGATGCCACAGTGCCAGTTCCATGTTTTCTACTGTTTTTGGTTTCAGAAAAGTACTTAAGGAAATATTCTCGGAATCGGATGAGTTTTTTCCTGAAGTCCGTTTTTCATCGGGAACGTTCCAGAGCACCGAAGAGGAGACGAAGACGGAGCACGAGGGGCCCACACCTGGTCCAGGCGCGGCAGCCCCTCGGCCGCGCCGACACGTGGTGTGGGGCCCCTGCCGCTCCACCGCCTTCGCCCTTTCGCCTACATATACCCCCCAGACTAAAAACCCTTGCACGGTGTTCATATTTTCCTCCACGGGTCCCGAGCCGCCGCCGTCGCCAACACCAATTCGGGAGAGATCAGAACTTCTCCCCGGCACCCTGCCAGGAGGGGGAATCATCACCGGAGGACACTACGTCGACATGACCACCTACGGACTGATGTGTGAGTAGTCTACCCTTGGACAACGGGTCCATAGCAGTAGCTAGATGGTTGTATTCTGCTCTTGTCCTATCATGTTTAGATCTTGTGAGCTGCCTATCATGATCAAGATCACCGTTATGCAATACTTCATGTTGTGTTTGCTGGGATCCGATGAATATTGAGAACTAAAGTTATTGCTTCATAATATATCATGAAGGAGATATGCCCTAGAGGGAGATATGCCCTAGAGGCAATTAATAAAGTGATTTCTTTATCATATCTCGTTTATTCATAATACATTTTTGTGTCATGCTATAACTATATTAAGCGGAAACATTAATACACGTGTGATACGTAAACAACCAGGTCCCTAGTAGCCTCTACTAAGACTAGTTTCCTAGTGGATGGAGTGAGACTCGAACATTCGCGTAGCATGGGCCTTAAAATTCTAAGAGATCTATTAAGGGGACCACATAAGCTCAGAAAACTGCTCAGTCCAATCACACTTGCTAATTCTGAAGTTGCCATATATTTCTACACCTACGTAGATTATACGACAGTGCATTCATATGCGACTTCGCAAACTAACCATGTCTTTCTTCAAAACAAAGGACATCTCCTATATGAGATTTCTAGTCGTATAGGTTAGTGTCACAACTTGCATCATCGTAACCTTTTTACGGCAAGTTGTCTTTTCACTCTTACCCTTTACTAGAAAACATATCTCCAGTTCTCACAGACACTGAAGGATACACTTAACGTTTGTTCATTGATCCACATAAGGATCACTCTAGAACCCGTTCTTCAACCAAGAACTTGGGTCACACCAAGTCGAGCTTTCAGTCTAATAGAATCTATGTCTGATACATAAAGAATGTCGAACATCTTTTTCTATCTCTTAAAATGCCACGATAAACTTAATATTTTACCTAGTCATACAAGAAAGAACAATCTTCTTCACTTGTTCTATTCTGAAATACTTCAGAATCTTAACTTAGGAAATATTCCGACCTAATGTTATTAAGCCCCTTACGATCTATACAATTATAGATTGGATGCCTAACACTCCTAACTTCATTCATAGAAAATTTAATCACTTAAATAATCCTTTACACTCTACTAGAGGATCTGTGTCATTCAATATGTCATTACATACAAAATTACAAATGACACCTAGCTCCCACTGAAATATGTCTTTCGCATATAAGATCAAGGAAAGCTACTTATCTCCCACTCAAATATGCCTTCCGCATATAAGATCAAGAAAAGCTACTTTGCTCCCACTCACTTCTTTGCAAATGCAGGTTTCTTCAACTATTTTGGACAACTCCAAAATCTTTTAATCACATCATCAAAGTGAAGATTCCAGCTCCGATATGCTTTATTCAGCCCATGAATGGACAACTGAAGTTTGCATACATGTTCAACATCCTCAGGATCACCAAACCATTATTGTACTGATTACAACTCTTTCTTAATAACACTATTAAGAAACATGGTTTCCTTATCCATCTATTAATTTCTCATTCAAAATAATAGTAATTGCTAAACGACCCAGAATAGATTTAGGCTTCGCCACTTGAGACAAAATCTCGTTGTGGTCAACTTTTGAATCCGTCGGAACTGTTTCACGACAAAACGATCCTTATCAGTATCTACTCTCTCATAAAATTCCATATTTTATTAATAGCATAGATGCCATCAAGAAGATCTCCCAAGTCATTACCTGGTAATCGTACATGGATTTTTATCTCGGATCATATATGAATCATAGTCATTTCTCGGACTTAGGTCTACCATCTCTTTTTCGTAGTTCATAGGTCTGTTATATTCCATTAACATGATCTTCATAACAAGATTGTCGTAACACATAGTGTGGAACACAACCGTGTACGCCTATGTTCTTAGTATGAGCTCAGAGCATCATGTTCTTGTATCATCAGCTTCTTTCAAGCTGTGGAGCATGACACCGAAAACACTTTCGGCTGCGCCACTCTGATGTCTGGAGAGAAAATTCATCAACTTCGTCTTGCTCTACTTTATTTCTCACTTATACCCTTGGACAAGAAACTATTTCGTTCGCAAGGTATATCCCGACAACGATTTTGCCAATGCCGTGTGACATGTACCCAACTAACTCTTTAGGTACGGTACACTACAAAGATTAATCCATTAGGTTTGATCACATTGAAACACTAAATTGCTGAAACAACAATCTTGGCTCAAAGCCATGCCATCACTCAAAGGGTATTGGCTCCATGGATTAAATGGTTTCCCTATTATCTAACGTGAGTGTTACGTTTCTACCATATGACTCTAATGATCACAATAATTCGATAAGAGATTTATTTACCAAACACTATCCGATAGGGTGGGATTACGACGTCCTAACATACCATAACACTATGGTGTTCCATGCGACGTAATTTTTGGTACTTTTCTCACAAGTCTTCTAATGATGTGGCACCATTATAACTCAAATCTTTATTTCCTCGATCTGTATCGCGGGAATTTGATTTTCTCGTTAAATTTATTTCTTACTTCATTCTGAACTTGTTTGATCGAATCAAAATTTCCAAGCTAACATTCCCTGAGTGGATATACATATATCTACTCGGAATATTCATGAAGTCTATGAAATAAAGACTTCCACTACACGTTAAAGTACTTCATTGATTCACATACACCTATATGCATGATTCTCAACAAGTTATACTCAAAACGTTCAGTGAAGTTCACGAAATAAAGGTCTCCACTACACGTCAATTACTTCATTGACCCACATACATCTATATGCATGACTATCAATAAGTTATATGCCCGTTTTCCGAAAACGGTGTCTTAGTTATTTTGCAAGTGTCAAAAGATCAAATCTAAGTACTTGTAGATCCATCCATTATGGAGCTAATTTATTGACTATAACATTGACATGAATTAAACGGTAGTGCCACACATATGTGGTGTCTTTATTAAGTTTGTATCCTTTGGCATTAATATTATGAATGTAGGAGCTTCTACCATCTAAATTCGAATCGGCATATGATCATTACTTCATAAATATAGGACAACGAATTTGTCACTAACATATATGAACAATTGTCTCGCTAGAGGAGACACACTTATAACGATCATACTAACAGGCGATCATAAAAGAATTTATTTAAATGGTAGATCTAGAGGGAGAGTGTCTATGGCCATCACAACAATTTGTCTGCCATTATCAACATGCAATGTCGCCTCATCCTTTCAAGCTACTCAAGCAGTATACCTGGTTTTCATAAAACATGACTAGTATCAAGAACTTAGTCACTACTGCGAGTACTTGCTTAGGTAAAACATTCATAACATGTATATCATATATACACCGTCATCATTGATGACTTCCGGCGATCTCTTTCATCTTCTTGATTCAACGTAATCAAGAACTACGAAGGTGAACGATTCCCCTTGCATGACATAGTCTATGCCAAAGCATTTGCACCTAGCAACGTCGTCTGTCATCCAGTGATCGAGATGAGCGAGGTATCTCTCAATGTTCATCAAGTATGACCATATGTCATCAAGTACGACCAATGTCATCAAGTATAACTACCACGTGCTCCTTCAATGTGTGTATTCTCTTCCATCTTGGTTGAGAAGACAATCAATCAACGTACTGATAAACTTCATCAACCCAACTTTAGGTGTACCCCGAGTTTAGCGATCATTTCATATGTTTGTGATCTAACAACTCGTACATATCGTTGGTTCTCTATGGAAGAGATCATAGCATACACTAGACTATGATGATATCATCCGCACAAAAACTTGATAATCCACATTATCCTTTTGTTAGCGGAATCTCCGGGTTTATCTCCTAGCGGGTATTGTATCACAAAGAGCTAACGGTTTAAACAAGGAGTATCCTCAAGCTAAAGTATAAAACTATGAAGTTTGGACCCAACCTTTTAAGTTTCTCAATCGCAGGAATGCGCCTAATTTGAAAAGATGTTATTACATTGGTTAATATCTACAAAGGTTTTGCAAAACAAACTTTGTTCATTATATTTGAGTTCTAGTATTTTAGAAAAAAATATCAGAACTCCCACTCAAACAAACATCCCTCATGGTCGTTTAAGCGATTACACGACCCCCGTCCATTGCACAACCCCTCATCGTCAAAGTCGGTAACACAACTTCAAGGGTAGATAATTGTCAATCACAAGAACTCTGTGAATCATGCTCGACCTTTCGGCCTCCGTGTTCCGAGGCCATATCTACATATGCTAGGCTCACCACAATAACCTCCATGTAACGCTTGTGCAACATGAGTTACACCCACTGTATGCGAACGACGATATGTCTGACACCCGATCGTCATGGCCTGCCTATAACGTAGAACTTTCTTGGTGGTGCTCGTTGGAGGAAGAACACTAGTGGTATTTTGAAGGGATCATCTTATATATAACTACCGCCGCGTAACTAATATATACTAATATATATAATCACACAATATAAGATGCACACAATAACATAAAAAATGTAATGCGATGTGATATAGTCCATTGTGACATGGTCTTCTTGGTGCCTGCAGTTCATAAACAATTTAATAAACCTACTTTGACCATATCACATTGCCACTGCAAAATAAAGTTAGACGCTTCTACTTTATCTTTTGCATATTTTACGTGGCTTGGGGCTGTCGTAAATAGAACCGCTTCATACCTACGAACCTTATGACCACAACAACGATCCAATAATAGCATGTTTAACATCCCTTTCGGGCCCTCCATTGAAAATGCAAAGCCAGAAAGAGAGAGAAACGGACACCCGCCAGCCACAGATACGGTACAAACCGAATGTCAGTATTGGAACCAGTCTCGCGTAAGCGTACGCGTAAAGTCGGTCCGGGCCGCTTCATAAACTCGATGACGCTGGAATCACAAGTGCACGCTAGATGGTAGCAAATAACAGGAACGGTACCCCCGTGAAGAACACGGGCTCTAACAGCGTACATCTATATCTACGATAGATCGGCTCTGATACCACTGAAGGGGATCGCAGACAGAAAACAAAAAAATTCCTAGCAACGATATCCTTAAACTATCCAAGATCTACAATTGTAACATCCCAATATTTTATAATATTAAAAAATCACTAAAATTTAAAACTTTTCTTTTATTAAAATGAAATATTAAATGTATAAGTAAACCAACTATGAAAGACTTCAAACTTGAGTTAATATTTCAAATATCACAGTTTTAACATTTTATTATTGTGTTTCAAAAATCTTAAAATATAATTTGAGAAATATTCTACAAACTACAATCCATTTTATTTTAAATAAATTAGTTTCTTTATAAGTATTTGAATTAAACCACTTAGCCATATCTATTCATAAATATAAGATTATTCAAAATGGTATATAATTGCTAAATGGTTTTCATTCCTTTAACTAAGATCAAAATATAGTTTGGAAATTATAAGCCTATAGTGTATAACTTTAAAACTTCATAGTTTTAAATTAATAAATTAGCCAAATAAACATTGCATTTGCTTAAATGAATTTCATCTATTTTTAAAGCATGAAATGATTAATATATCCTAAATAAGTATAAAATTAAAACAAAGGTCTTGTCCAAAGTGGTTATGAATTTTCAAATGCATTATCATATTATAAAATATAAGGTTGCACAAATTATTGTCAATTAAAAATGAATACCTTATATTTCACATTTCCTAAACATTATCTATATTTAGTCTTTAATATTATGCCAAAATAAAGATGAATGATTTCAGCAAAATAAGTTTAAATAACTTAAATTTAAACATATTGAAATGTGGGTATTTTACAAATTTTATTTAGCAAAAAGAAAATTTAATTAAGTTTTAAATTCAAAATTGATATTAAGTATCAATTTTGTATTAAACCAACACTTCAAATTTATTAATTTTAAAAAGTTCTCAAAACATACCCACAACTGGTTTAACAGCAAGATATTATTTTTACAAATTTTTAGAAATTAATTTGACATCATTTGGACATTTAAATCAAAAGATATGAATTAAATAAATAAAATCAGAAAAAAAAATATACTTGCTGACGTCATGCTGACGTCAGCAGATCATCTTCAACCTCCGAAACAGACTCTGCTAGAATCGTGCTTCGATCCAGAGATCGATCCCGGGCCGTTTTCGAACGGGATTCTATCTCTTCCCCCGCCACCATAAATACCCCAGCCGTGCCGCGTCTTTTCCCCCTCGAAACCCTATCAAATCGTGCCCCCAGGCCGCCGGAGGAGCTCGCCGGAGTCCGCACCATCCGCCGCCGTAATTCTTCCACCCCCGGCGAGGTAGGCTGCCCTAAGCACCGAGACCCCACCCATCCTCTTCCCCGTGTCGACACGTTCCTCCCTGACCCTTCCCTCGATCTCTTTCGCAGCAAATCGCGAGTGTGTGGAGCTCGCCGGAACCGCCGTACTCCGACCACGGCCAGTCGCAGTAGAGGACGCGCGAGTCGACGCCGACCACCCCATCCAACTCGCCGTGCCGTGGGGAATCGTTTGACACTCGTCCCACGCCCGGGGAATCACCGGAGCGACGAATCCGTCGTCAACCGAAGCCGCGCCGCCGTCGTCCGCACCATCTCCGGCGAGGAGTGCGCCGCCGCGGTAAGGCCTTCGATCCGGACCGTCAGATCTAATTTTTACGGCTAAGATTAGAAGTATCGGATGAAACGGTACGATCTGATCTGGACCGTCAGATCCAGATCTGACGGCCCAGATCTGTGACTTATACACGTCAGCGCCACGTAGACAGCACAGTCAGCGCACAGTCAGCGCTGACGTGTAAAATCAATTTCGTAATTAAATTTAATTGGCAGTTTTACAGAAACACCCCTGTCACTTAGATCTCTCACAACTTTTTAACCGCAACTCCAAATTTAATAATTTTTATATATTTGGAAAGCTCTCGACATGTAGATTATTTTGGATCTGACAAAATTCAAATTTGACTTAGTATAAAATATTCAAATTTCAAATGGTGAATTTGAGTGTATTTGTAATAACTTTAAATCTATAAATCCAAAAATTGCAAATAAATATGTTTTAGAAACTTTAGAGTATTTGAAAATTAATGCTACTGCTATAAAATATTTTTGAGTAATTTTTGAATGAATTCATAGTTGTGTGTTTAATTTGAATAGTTTGACTAATTTTAAAATAACTTTTAATAGAAACATTATTTTTGTTTAAATCCAATTGCAATAGATTTAATTAAAAGCTCTTTGTCTATTAAAACTAATTATAAAATTTTGTTATAAAAATTTAATCATAGGAAACTTTAATCTTATAATTATTCCTTTTATTATATTTTCCAAAACTAGAAATTAATTAAATTGCATTTATAAATTCATGCATATTTATAAAGAAATCACAAAGGTTATTTTGATATTTCTTGTGATTTAAAATTTCATTTCATTCATAGCATATGTATATTGTAGATATAATTCTCATAGGAAACCCCTCTTCATTAGTTTTCTCTAAGTTAGAAAATAATTTCAACTTAGCATTTTTGTGAATTGCTACAATTAGACACTTAGTAAATTTCAAGATGGAGCTGGAAGACCAATGAAGGACTTAGCCAAAAACAAGACTTCAGAAGTATCTTCAAGGAGAAGAAGCACTTAGAGGAAAATCAAGAAGAAGTTCATGAAGGACTTAGAAGAAAATAGACTCTGGAAGCATCCTCAAGATGTCAAGCACTTAGAAGAAAAGTGAGAAGAAGTTCAAGAAGGCCAACCTTCCTTTTATTCTCTAAGTCTTTCTCTCTGCCTTTTCTTCTCCTCTGAGACTTCATGAAGACTAAGTAAATCCAAGACCAGCCTCGAAGATACAAGAATCATCATGTCTGAAGATTCATCAAGACTACCAAGAACATCAATCAAGACATCATCAAGGAGAATATTACAAGTCTGGAGATGAAGCCTGGAGGACAACTACATCTTTCTTCTATCTTTTCCGTCTTTCCTAATCTTGTCTTTCACATTTGACTTAAACAAATTTTGATCATGATGTTATCATCTTGAAGTTGTTGGATCCTAGCGGCATAGTGGGATGAAGCGGCGTAGAAACAAACCTTACATGTCCACGTAAATGAGACCTGTTCCACAATTTAAGTGGCTGGCCGGGTGTTTGTCTCTCTCACTTTAGCAAATATCCAATTTACAAAGAGTTGATAATAATTTTGATCACCTTGAAGAATAAACTTAGTATTTTCTCTAAGTACTTTTACACATCATGACTAAGACATTAGAGTGCTTATTCAAGATGAATTATAACAAAGTTATTTTGTCAAACATATGACCATAGTCCTTAGTCATTCTTGACCAACACATTTCCTTGTATTAACTTAAAGGATTTTCATGGCATGAAAAAGTATTTCTAGCCTTAGGAATATTTTGCACATCATGCATAAACATATTTTCCTTAGAAAGTTTTATAAAACTTATTTATTCATCTAGTATGTGTTTGTATGCATTGTGGAGTTGTGCTTGCTGTTGATTGTTGTATTGTTGCTTGTCTATACTGTTAGATTGAACGGAGAGTCCCGAGTATCGTTGAAAAGAGTTGTGAACAACGACAACATTCAAAGGCAAGTGGCACACCTCATAAACTTCCTATTTCTATATGCATTACTTAGTGTATTTTTATATGCATGCGTTGCTATGCTAAACCTGTGTAGAATCCCTTATTCCTGTGTCTAGGTTCCTATATCATACTTAGCAGAAATATTGATGCTATGCAATTGATGAAAGGTTTTACAAAATATTAAGTGACTACTCAGGGCTGTGCTCATGGTTGTCGTCGCCTAGGATGAATTTCTATTCTACTTAGGGCCGTGATCATGGCGACTTTTACCTGAGAGTGCACATCCACTAAGTTAATGAAACACCTGGGTGGTAATTGGTTGCATGGGTTATGTTGAGTGGCTACTCAGGTCCATGTCTATGGTTCCTGGAGTATGTACACTTGAGAATGGCCACCCAGGAACAGAGGAATCTGAAGAACTCCGAGTGAAGATTGCTTCCAGTGCAGCCATTGCCATATGGGCTCTGGCTTGATCGATTATGTTGCGTGGACTCTCTCCGGCTTGACAAGCAGATGTAGGGGGATGTTAGGTGGAACAGGTCAAGCCAGGTGGGAGGGAAAATGCTTCTGAAAGATCTCGTCTCATTCTCTCCTTTCCTTATCACAAATGGTGTGTAAAGGATACCTTGGGTTGAATGGGTACAATGGTGAACGTGCACAACCTCTGCAGAGTGTAAAACTAAGTACTTAGCCGTGTCCTCGGTTACGGACAATTTTGAGCAGCTGATCAAGGACGTCAACGGAGGATTCCACCATTCCAACTTCAGAAATAAAACATGATGGGTGAGCCAGGGAAGATGAGATTTATGGTTTTCATGCCATACTCGTCGATTTCAAGAAAAGTGTTTTCAAAAGAGTAGGAAAAATTGGCTTTATGCAAATTAGCCTTGAACTCCACCAGCCAAATATGCATATAGGCTTTAGAGTTATTCCTTAAGTGTCCACCATAGTGTCACTTGCCAGACTCCATTTTTAATGGAATCAGACCCACGTTGTTGCAATATTTTTCTTATTGCAGATTTGATCAGATGACGAGTGAGGTTTCGTTTAAAGGTTTCGAGTCTACAACCAACATGTTTTCGCCTGTGGCAGCATGAAAGTTATAGAGACTCACTGCTAATGTATTTCCGCTGTGTACTTTTTCAATGCTAGCTTTATGCTATGCAACTTGTATCAAATATTTTGTAATTCTGGATATCGATGTAATAAAATTGACGCTTTGTTGTGATATTACATCGTAAACTGTGTGTGCAAATGAATCGATCCAGGGATTTGCACTATACACATGTATCTGCCTTATTTTAAGAGCAGGTACGCCACAACAATATGCAGATATAGAAGTACGGTGGAGATCGGAATACATACCCTCGTAGACGGATTAGCGGGGATTACGCTCCCGCACAAGCATTGACGACGAAGACGACGTAGCCGACCTCTAGGTCGCGAAGAACTCGGCGTGACGAAGACAACGAAGATGACCCCGAGGTCGGGTGGCGGAAGTAGGCCTCCGAGCACCGCTAGCGCAGCATCTCGCAGGGCGTTACACACATACGATGGAGATGACGACCTCCGAAGCTCCAATCCAGGACGAGCAGCGGAAGACTTGGACCGGAACACCAGCAGCGCGACAGCGGGCTATGGTGGAGAGATCCCCTCATCCTCCTCGGAGCAACTCCGACAAAGGGAATCACGAAATCGAGGAGAAATAAGAGAATTAATTGGTTAAATTAAAAGGCCAGGGGTGCCCCTTCTTATATAGACTCCCCGGGGTGAGCCAACTCACTAGCCAAGCAATGTGAGACTATCCCACATGCCTTGGTATGGCTCCAACAGGTGCGGCGGCCCTAGGTGAGCGCCATTTGGCCCACCTAGGCCGGCCATAGCTCCCCCACCAAATTCCCTTGAGGAATTCCCCCCCCCCCCCCCCCCCCCCCCCCATGGGACTTCTTTCCACTTTAAGGCCCATTTAGGGAAATCAGCCTAAATAAATTCGAAAATAAATATATAAAATCATATTTAAACATTAATTACACTAATTAATATCAAACATATTATATATAATTTATTCTAGCTCCGAAAACTATTTCATCGCTGCCCGATCTCCATCGGACCATTCCCGGGACGTTCCCGGTGATCTATTTCCTTTCCGGTTGTCTTGTCAAAAACTCCTTATGTGTGTTACCCTAGCGGTTTGATATAACAACAGACATGATAGAGACTCCTCTCCGATCAATTACTAACTCGTAGGCCTGGACCCCATGAATTAATCCATGTGATATAACAAATGACTTTCATCTATCAAACCTGGACGTCTAGTCTTAAACCTTTTGTCATAGCGATACTTAGCGTGTCCGAGTATCATTCTCAGATATCTCCATACCTAGCATGATCTCGTTACCGACATCGCTATCTTCTACTCGTCTATGATATTATGCCAGCTGGTGACCTAGTCACATGTTTGCAAACTCATTTGACATAATCTCACCGAGTGGGCCCAAGAGTATCTATCCGGCTATACGGACTGACAAATCCCATTGTGACCCCTCGTCTCAACTACCCCCTTCCGATACCCAAAAGTGTCGGGGGGCTGCCCCCGGGGTAGGGCAGAACCCGGTCCAGATCAGCAATATGACTACAAAAGTTGACCTTTTGGAGTGGCAAAGAGTTGTCATTTGGTATACTGAAGAGGCAGCTTGACCCTTGGTTGGTTGTCAGGGTCGGAGTGCCTCCTGGGGGCCACAATGGTCATCGGTGGAAACTATAAATAGACCCCCAGAGCGGCATAAGCACCAGCGGAGGGTTCCTCTAAGAACTAGCTTCTCGAAGATGTCTTTGGTGAGAGCCCAAGACATCTTAGGGAGGCTAGGCCTAGAGATACTCCTCCTAAGTCGCTATTTGGACTCTAGGTGGAACTCGGTACTAACCGGAAGGATCGTCCGACTTTGTGGTATGTCGGGGTCCTCCGGTATGATCTTGGATACAGGAGAACCCGGTTGTATCCCGGTATGAGATTAACCTACTGACCTATCTTAGCTCTGCTTAGTTATATCTGATGCGCAGGACGGCTCTCTAGAGATACCGGAGAAACCGACATGGGGCATGTCGGGCAAGAGTCAAGGGGCAGGTACAGGCTTTCCGCCTGACGCGGGGGAAATCATATCCCTCCTGGCACGGAAGCATGGTCACCTCCCGCCTGACACGGGAGTGTGTCAGCCGGTACGATGACGCTACGACAAGATCGGACATGCCTAGCCCGGCAATCCGGAAAAGGCTACTAGGCATGGGCGAAGACATATCTTGTCTCTGACAAGGGGACAATGATGATCTAGGACGGCCCGCAGTCCTTGCCGAGATGATGACGGCAGGGCTACGCCGGATAGCTCGGCGGCTAGGTCGCACTAGCCGGTGTCGACATAACCGTTAGCCCTGCTCGGTGGGCCCAAGCCGGATTAGGGTTTCTGGCCCTCCCGGCCGGAACTCTATATAAGGCGCCATAACTCCTCCTGTGGAGGGATGACCAACTTGTATGCCAAAACTATAGTCTCATTTACTCCTAGTGTATTTACTCCCTCTTCCTCCCTAATTCATCCGGTTCATCACCAAAACAGCTCAAGGAGCATGTGGTAGATCTTGAGACATACATATATTGAGAGGCATGGCAGGAGTAGGGGTCTTACCTCCTCACGAGGGCCCCGAACCTGGGTATATCGTGTGTGTGGACTTGCCTTCGTGCATTTGTTTGGGTTTTGTAGATGTTTGAGTGTGTTCTTTGGTGTTCTTGAGGGTTTTGGCACTTCCTACCGTGTGTGCTCCTTAGCTCGCTAGCCCTTCCCGGATCCACCAGCGTCCATCGGCCCCACACATTAGCCATCCCATGGCATCTGCCGTGATACCACCACGACAGATGGCGCCCACCATGGGGCAGGTAGAGGCGCTGGCTGGTGTACACATCCGGACGGGTTCCATCGCTCTCTCCGGCATCCGAGTTCTCTCCGGCCTTGTCGTCAGGCTGGGTGAGATGGACTTCGTCAGCGACAACGCCGGCTGCATCCGGAACAGGCAGTTCCCGGCGAACCGCTGCCTCATCGATTTCGGTGTCTTCACTACCTACGTCGCCACCGAGATCGGCTGCGACTATGTGGAAACTGTCCTAGAGGCTGAGGATCCCCCCCAGGATCAGCGCCGCCCGGGATCAGCGTATCGATCGCCCCGCGAGCTGCGTCGCAGTCATGATGGTCGGGGTGACCGAGGAGGTGTTCGAGGATGCTCCCGACGGCGATGCCGGAGGTGGACGACCTCGGTTGGCAAAGCCTCCTCAGGAGCGAGGTGTTGTCCGAGATGGTGATCCCCAGCCTTCCCAGCTTCGTCGCGGGACGGATCCCCTCTCGGGTTTGGTCGCCAAGTTGGCTGTCCCTCTGGCAGCTGATCCTGATGCCCAAGTCACTTTTACTAATTTGGAAGAGCATCATAGGTTGCTGCATGCTGAGGCGCAAGAGATCGCCGAGATCAGGCGTGAGCTTAGTGCTAGTCTCTGTGAGTACAATGCAGCTCACGGGTTCCCTAGGATAGATTCCCGGGACAAGCGCATAGCCGATCTGCGCAAGAAAGGCCGGATGGTGAACGATGAGTTGGCTGGTGGCGCAACACCTAGCCATAGCAGAATAGCTAGTCTGATATCGGCAGAAAAGCCGGTATACAGCTCACCCGTCAAAACTCTCAGGGCTGCTGAGGCGGCTATGGCCGAGTTGGCTGGGCTATCCGGGGAAGCTCTGCGCAAGCAGCAGGAGCGGGTCAACGAGTTAGTCGCGGAGGCTTACCGGCAAAACAAGGCCTTTAAGAAGAAGAACCCGGGTGTAGGATCCCAGGTGTACTTGGCTAGGGTTGAGAGCAACAAATCGGGAGGAGAGGCTTCATCTCCCCATCCGAGTAAGAGCAAAAGCCAGAGCCGAAGCCGCGGCTCTGGGAGAAACAAGCAACTACAGACATACGATCCGACGTTTGCCGGAATCCAGCAAGCTGGGCAGAACAATCCCGGTCAGGCTCAAAGTAGCCATTGTGGTGGTAACCGGGGTGTAGGAAATAATGGCCCGACTAGCCGTGGTAATCCACCTCGGAATCCACCGCAAAGTCAGGGAAACCGGCAGAGAGATGCCGCCTCAGTCCCGGAGCAAGCGGCAGTTCCTGTGGTTAACAGGCATGACGATGGCAACTCAAGGATGCAGCAACTCGGATATCAGCCTAACGAGAATCCTCTAGGATCTCGGATAGGAACTCGGCAGCTAGATCCAGCTGATGCCAGGTTCAGGCTTGACCGGATCCACCAGTCCGAATTGGTAGAAGAGCAAGGCCCTCCGGGACCTGCTTGCTTCGGACCTCGGATCATGCGGAAGCCGGTTGTGCAAAATTTTCAGCTCAACCGTGGTGCCAAGTGAAGGGGTTACGGTGCAAAAAACAATAATTTTCTAGCGAACGAAACCCTAACTAGCCAGGATCTATCTATCTAGTACATGCGATAACGGTGGCGGAACGGGTTACATTACCTCCATGTAGACCGATAGCGGGGATTACGCTCCCGCACAAGCGTTGACGATGAAGTCGTACGTAGCCGACCTCGAGGTCGTGGAGAACTTGCCGCGATGTCGGAGTCGATGACGTTGGGGTGTCGACGATGATCTGCGTCGACGGGCGTCGGGCGGAAGAAGGCAGAGCGCCAGCACCAGGGCAACGGCTGAAATCGCAGGAGTAGATCTTATCTGGAATCCCGCAGAGCAACGGCGCTCTGCGGTATGGCTTAGGTGGAGAGAGACCCCCTTCCTCAACTCGGCGCGGCTCCGACTTGGGAACCACGAGATCGAGAGAGAAATTGGGAATTAATTGAATTTCCTATGTATTAAATCAATTAATATGCCTTGCTATATAAAGGGGGAAGGGGTGTGCAAACCCCTTGGCTCCCCCATGTGGGACTAAACAAAGGAGGAGGGGAGGGGGGTTCGGCCCCCACATGGGCTGGCCGAACCAGCCTATGGGGCCCACCCCCTTTGGTGGTGCGGTTCCCCCTCTTGGGCCCTCTTAGGGCCCATATAGGTGGGAGCCCCCTTTTTCCTTTATTTAATTAATATTAAATTAATATAAAAATCCCATTAATTCATAATTAATATATTTATATATAATTCAATATCCCGTGACTCCGAAAACTCTTTCGGACCACCCGAACAACTTTCGGACATTCCTGGAACCATTCCAGACCTCTCCGGAACTCCTTCCGGACCACCGGAACTCTTTCCGGATCATTTCTCTCTCTCCAATAAAAACCTATAAAATTCCAGAACCTATCTCCAAGCGTCGCTAAGACCTTAAGTTTGTTACGCTACGGTTCGGGAATACTCCAGACATGGTCGAGACAATCCGCTCACCAATGATCGTCAGGGATACCTGGAAATATATGACGACCCCTGTGCATTCCACGAATATCGTCGTTGAACCATAAATATGATATTCATTCCCTTTGTCTCTGCGATACTACCTTGTCCGAGATATGATCGTAGACACACCGATGCCTTTGCTGTATCTCGTTACCGACGAAGGTTATTAACTCGTCTGTGATATTACATCTCCATGACCTAGTCATAAGCTGCGCAGCTATACAGATGCAATAACACCGAGTGGGCCCAGAGTATCTTTCTATTACAAGAATGAACAAATCCCGCTCTTGATCCTTACGTCTCGATGCTCTTTCGGAATACCCAAGATGGCACCGTTATTGTCATGCTATATAAGACACAACGTTTGATGCTCTCAAAGCACTCCTACAAAGCAACAATAAGTACGGTCTCACGGTCTAAGGAACAAGCTATCATACTCTTATCTATTGCAAATGACAAACATCGTAATACGATCTTATTGCAATACCTTGCGTATGTCCATCACCTTATTCTACTAACAAGATGACCCCATTGTCAACCGACGTCATTGTCCTTGATCGGGAATCTCGATCAACTGTTGCCCAATGGACTAGCTCAAATAGAGGCTTGCTAGGGACCTGGTTGTCTATGTATCACACGTGTATTAATAATTCCGATTAATACAGTTATAGCATAATACACAAACCTATTATAAACTTATGAGATAATGCAATAAATACTACTTATTTATTTGCCTCTAGGGCATATCTCTTTCAGTCTCCCACTTGCACTAGAGTACAAATAAACTAGCTGCATTTTACTTTATCAGAATCCCTTATCAAATAAGAATCATTTGATAATGCTTGCTTGTGGAAAAGTGTTACTGCACAATCCATGATTGTACATGCTTTTGCGATTCACGGATATTAACTTGCTTGATATCACCATGTTGTTTAACAACATATATGCAAACACCGCAACTAAGTGAGACTACCGCTTCCCAGCGCTTACTCTGATTATACTAACCAGATAACTGTCCTGAAAAACACACTCAGTCATGCCGAGCCCCTTGTAACAATTACAAACTCGTGATGTCTACATACTTTCACACCAAAGTAGAAAACTTGACATTCAAATGTCAATCCCTTAACTAACGCACTTCTACTTCCAGTAAATTCCAAATTTACTTTCATAACTGCTCTTTATTCCAAGAACATCGGTTATATTTCATCGAGCAGATAATAAGGTTTCTGTATGATGTCTAATATTACATAATAGACCCACATGTCATACAACCATTACTTTCATGCATCATTACTCTTAATGATCAATTGGATTTCAAAGGACCATCCTTTTGATTCTAATCTGACTCGTCAGATCTAATCCAAAACAACTCGACTAACTATTTTAAAATTCCCGTTCTATTTCAAAATAGACACTGACTTTCAAATAGTTCCACAACTTCATCCTATTCTATTGGTACAGTTTCACAATGTGTTAACCACACAAGATGAATTCGACTCCCACTCAAATTATGTCTCCACATATTTGATAACACGAGCTCCCACTCAAAAACGTGTCATCCACATATTTGAGTTCCTGAGCTCCCACTCAAAAATATGTTCTTCACATATTTCACCTGAGTGAACCAACTATGACTCCCACTTAAATCGACATTTTGGTCAAACCAAAATCATTGATCTGCTATCAATTCGAATTTAATACAAACTACAGTATTACATTAATACAAATCCCTCAGACTTCAAGCATGTCTACATAAATGTAGTCAACAAATTTGATCTTGTCCAAGACACATTTCTTGACAAGACATGCTACCGCGTCTTTCTTATAGTCACATTTCTCATATAACACCTTATATGACGATTAAACAATCTTATTCCTCTAATAAGAATTGCAGCAACAATTACTCTCTTAATCCTTTCAAATGCAACTTTGGATTTCCAGGCTCAAAAGCCTTTGTTCGTATTCCGATATTTTCTCAACTTTCTTTGTATTCATAAAGTGCACTTTGATATGTCAACAAGATCTGAAATACTTAATACAGTGTTGTGACCCGACAGCAATATTAAATGTAACAGCACCTCATTCAGAAGTTTCTTTCATGAAAATATTATGATCTTTATGAAGAGGATTGCAAGCAGAAAACAATTTTCTATTCTCCCTCACTCTTAATCACTAAACTTTCATTAGCAGACATATACTCTTTGGAACACCTTCCAACATAGGTCTGACACTTTATTCCAAACTTCTAATTCCAATCCGTAAACCATAATTCGAAAAATCATCTTTTTCCTCGGAATTATACAGACAACAAACTAAGTTTCGTTTCTATTTGGTTTTGGAATACACTCTCATCGAATGCGAGTAATCTATAAAGAACCACTCATGTATATTCCGAATTATCGCATAATCATATACATGTCGACACTACTGTCGATCCTACGAATTCTCGTTGAGAAAAATATCTATTTTCTAAAGTGGACATCGATTATAATGTTTCGAACGTATTAGGAGATTCTAAGACTGATTCTGACAGGCCACACTTTATTTAAAATAGAGCATGATTATAATTCCACACATATCACTATATATGACATTATAATTCTGTGAAGCAAATTTCCACAAGTCTCTTGTGTTGAAAACATAATTCAAAAAATATTATCCTTTGATCGAATCTTGTGAATACAATATTCACTAATCTTTCTTCTGAAAAACCACATTTGATCTATTATCAAATTAATTTCAGACTCCATAATTTATCGGGCAAATACTCCTATTTACCAAAATTATGGAAGAATTCGGATCAAGCAAAACACCATTGATTAATCATTAAAAATGCCTCTCAATCAATTTCCTCTAGTATTGCAACTTCAATACTGCATTTCAAACTTAATCAATTTTGGCACTCGAAATACTTAAATGGACCAAAATTATCCATTACTTCTTTCACTGCCTTTATGACTAAATTCGATGGTGTTTGTTCTTTGGACACATAATTTTATCATTCCCGCTATAAATGTATATCATACGCATAATGTAATTGAGATGTGATGCAAATTACTCATAATATGAAACAACTGCTTTGCTTCATAACATAAAACAACTGATATGTTCTATATGAATAATTATGTCTTGCAACATTCAAGACACCAAACTAGATCATACTCTCACTATTACAAAATGTCTTATCAAAAACTATTGATGATAACTAATATGATATCTCGAGGGCGTGAGCACTACTGGCCATTAACTTGCCATCACTTGTGCACTATCACGTCACCCTTCGCCACATACTTGTGATAATCAGGGACTGTTTCACAAACAGAACAATTATCAAACACTTTTCATCAAGTATGAGAATAATACATTTATATCTTCGTATATCAAATATACCCATAGCGTCGAAGAACTCTTCTTCGATGAATCAACTTTTAGAGATTTGAACTTGTTCACGAACGTGAAGAAGCTCACCGTGTCTCTATAGCATATTCACGCACATGCTTTTCACAGCTAGGAGGTGAAGCGCAATCTCTATCGCACTGGAGTTCGCTATCTAGAAATCGTAGATATTCGTAAGCCTGAAGTAGATGTCACACAGCTTCTTCAACTGAGTCTCCAGACAGGTATGCTCCCCATCTGAATGGTCCGGAACTTTCTAAGCTGTCTGAACTGCTCAAGACTCAATTCATCTTTGAAGTGACCTCTGATCGCATCAATCACGACATATGGCTCCATGTGTTGAAACAACTTTCAACTCAGGTGCTAGGCATACGCTCATGACGATCGTCACTTCCATGAACATGTCATGATGCTTACGGAACTCATCATCTTGCTCCTTGCTATCAGAATCATCTGGCCTAACTCCTAACTAATGTTCTCGCACATATAGGATGTTTGTTGTGTTTGGAGAATGTTTCTAAAACCAATGCACCAGCTGATGAAGTTGGACCCGTCGGCTTCCAAGGTAGAATCCGAGCTCTTGAAGAAGTAACCGAAGTGTAGTTCCGTAGTCTCCAGATGTGATCGCAAAAGAGGTAAGATAAGTTTATAATATATAGGTGAGTTTTAGTTCTATAATCTCATTATCAAAAACACACCACACCAAGATTATTATCCCTAAAATAAAAATGGCGATGACACGACCCTCATCCACCATACTACCCCCGATCATCACGGCCGGCAGCACAGCTTCAAAGGTGGACATAAAATGTCGATCATAACAACTCTATGACTCGTGCTCGATCTTTCGATCTTCCCGTGTTCCGAGGCCATACCTCTGAGTATGCTAGGCTCGCCAATCAAACCTCGAAGACCTGCGCGTGCAACATGGCTTACACCCACTGTATGCGAACGACGAGATGTGTGACACCCGATCATCACGGCCTGCCTCATAACGTAGAACTTTCTTGGTGGTGCGCAACGAGGGAGAACACAATTTTGGTATTTTGTTAGGGAGTATCCTATTTATGATGCTACCGTTGTATATCTAGCATATAAGCAATCAATAGGATGCACACACAACAGCACACAATAATGATGCAATGAAGTGCGATGTGACATGGTCGATGCGCCTGGACCTCCATGGCGCCATGTGCCTGGCCCCCCGGCGCCCCGGCATGGCTCCGAGTCTACAGAGCCCTCCATTGCCTCCGACAGTACGAGTAATATCAAAACTTACCGTAACCATGTCACATGAAATAACGCCTCTGCAAAACAAAGTTAGACGCCTCTAGCTTTATTTAGTTTTGCAAGTTTTACGTGGCATATAGGCTTAATCGTAAGAGAATCGCTTCCCTACCTACGAACTTTGTACCACAACGTCGATCGTATAATTGCATGTTTAAGCATCCCTTTCGGGCCCTCCATTGAAAATGCTTTGCCGACTAGAGAGAGAGAAACAGACACCCGCCAGCCACAGATACGGTGCAAGCCGTATGTCAGTAGTGGAACCAGTCTCGCGTAAGCGTACACGTAAAGTCGGTCCGGGCCGCTTCATCAACTCAATACCGAAGGCATCGCAAGTGCACGCTAGAGGGTAGCAAATATAAGAAAGACGCCCTCATTCAACATGAGTTCTAACCGTACCAGCAGTACTACGCATAGATCGGCTCTGATACCACTGAAGGGGTTACGGTGCAGAAAACAATAATTTTCTAGCGAACGAAACCCTTACTAGCCAGGATCTATCTATCTAGTACATGCGATAACGGTGGCGGAACGGGTTACATTACCTCCATGTAGACCGATAGCGGGGATTACGCTCCCGCACAAGCGTTGACGATGAAGTCGTACGTAGCCGACCTCGAGGTCGCGGAGAACTTGCCGCGATGTCATAGTCGATGACGCCGGGGTGTCGACGATGATCTGCGTCGACGGGCGTCGGGCGGAAGAAGGCAGAGCGCCAGCACCGGGGCTGGTGCGCCGGCAGCAGAGGGGGGGAAGGCGCGGCGGCTGCAGGGGGCGAGACGACGTCGCCCAAGCTCCTCAATAGAGTAGCCTCCGAGCACTCGCAAACATACGGAGCCTAGCGACAACTCCCGGCCATTCAGATCCAGCTGAAATCGCAGGAGTAGATCTTATCTGGAATCCCGCAGAGCAACGGCGCTCTGCGGTATGGCTTAGGTGGAGAGAGACCCCCTTCCTTAACTCGGCGCGGCTCCGACTTGGGAACCACGAGATCGAGAGAGCAATTGGGAATTAATTGAATTTCCTATGTATTAAATCAATTAATATGCCTTGCTATATAAAGGGGGAAGGGGGTGTGCAAACCCCTTGGCTCCCCCATGTGGGACTAAACAAAGGAGGAGGGGAGGGGGGTTCGGCCCCCACATGGGCTGGCCGAACCAGCCTATGGGGCCCACCCCCTTTGGTGGTGCGGTTCCCCCTCTTGGGCCCTCTTAGGGCCCATATAGGTGGGAGCCCCCTTTTTCCTTTATTTAATTAATATTAAATTAATATAAAAATCCCATTAATTCATAATTAATATATTTATATATAATTCAATATCCCGTGACTCCGAAAACTCTTTCGGACCACCCGAACAACTTTCGGACATTCCTGGAACCATTCCAGACCTCTCCGGAACTCCTTCCGGACCACCGGAACTCTTTCCGGATCATTTCTCTCTCTCCAATAAAAACCTATAAAATTCCAGAACCTATCTCCAAGCGTCGCTAAGACCTTAAGTTTGTTACGCTACGGTTCGGGAATACTCCAGACATGGTCGAGACAATCCGCTCACCAATGATCGTCAGGGATACCTGGAAATATATGACGACCCCTGTGCATTCCACGAATATCGTCGTTGAACCATAAATATGATATTCATTCCCTTTGTCTCTGTGATACTACCTTGTCCGAGATATGATCGTAGACACACCGATGCCTTTGCTGTATCTCGTTACCGACGAAGGTTATTAACTCGTCTGTGATATTACATCTCCATGACCTAGTCATAAGCTGCGCAGCTATACAGATGCAATAACACCGAGTGGGCCCAGAGTATCTTTCTATTACAAGAATGAACAAATCCCGCTCTTGATCCTTACGTCTCGATGCTCTTTCGGAATACCCAAGATGGCACCGTTATTGTCATGCTATATAAGACACAACGTTTGATGCTCTCAAAGCACTCCTACAAAGCAACAATAAGTACGGTCTCACGGTCTAAGGAACAAGCTATCATACTCTTATCTATTGCAAATGACAAACATTGTAATACGATCTTATTGCAATACCTTGCGTATGTCCATCACCTTATTCTACTAACAAGATGACCCCATTGTCAACCGACGTCATTGTCCTTGATCGGGAATCTCGATCAACTGTTGCCCAATGGACTAGCTCAAATAGAGGCTTGCTAGGGACCTGGTTGTCTATGTATCACACGTGTATTAATAATTCCGATTAATACAGTTATAGCATAATACACAAACCTATTATAAACTTATGAGATAATGCAATAAATACTACTTATTTATTTGCCTCTAGGGCATATCTCCTTCACCAAGACCTATGACGACAGCTCGAAGCCAGAGGATTGGCTTACCGACTATGTAACTGCAGTAAGCATAGCCGGTGAGAACAGACGCTGGGCGGTGCGATATGTGCCGCAAATGTTGGAGGGACCTTCCAGGATCTGGCTGAATAACTTGAGGACTGACAACATAGACTGTAGGCTAGATTTCGAGGAAGCCTTCATCAGCAACTTTACCAGCACATACAAGAGGCCAAACCAGCCCCAACAGCTTGCCGTTTGCAAGCAGAGGGATAATGAGATTGACCGAGAGTACCTTACTCGGTGGAGCAACATTCGCAACTCTTGCGAAGGGGTTGTCGAGATACCGGCCATATCATGGTTTGCGCAAGGATGCCGACATGGCGCCATGCTTTGGCAGAAGTTGCAAAGGAAGATGCCGGCTACCTTGGCCGAGACCATGCGCATTGCCGACACCTACATGCTTGGAGACCCCATGCAACCCTGTAACATCCCAACATTTTATAATGTTCAAAAATCACTAAAATTTAAAACTTTTCTTTTGATTAAAATAAAATATTAAAATGCATAAGAAAACCATCTATGAAAGACTTCAAACTTATTGGAAGAGTTTAATATTTTAAAATATCTCAGTTTATCAATATTTTCAAAAATTGTTTCAAGTTAAACATTTTACTATCCATTGTATTTCTTAAAACCTCTGTATCTAATATGACAAATGTCTTACAAAATTTCAAACCATTTTCATGTAATAAAAGTTTCTTTGTAAGTATTTGATTTCAACCACTTAGCCATAGCTAATCATAAATTAAAATAATATTACAACTATTTAAAACATGGTATAATTGCCAAATGGTTTTCACTCTTCCACCTGAGTTCAAAACATAGTTTTGGAAATTCTAAGTCTATAGTTTATAACCTTAAAACTTCTTAGATTTTACAATTAATGAATTATCCAAATAAGCATTGCATTAATTTAAATTAGTTTCATTAATTCTCAAACATAAATTGATCTTCATGAATATAAGAAATGAATTAAATCTAAAATCTTTTCCAAAGTTGTTTTATGAAGTTTTCAAATGATTTATCTTAATATAAAATATACAATTGCACAAAATTTAATTAGAATTGAATCCATTATATTTCCTATTACTTTAAAAATACTTATATTTAGTTATTCCACTATTGTACCAAAATAAATATGAATGGTTAAAGCAAATGAGTTTAAATAACTTAAATTCAAACATATTTGAATATGGGTATTTTACAAATTTTATTTAGCCAAAAGAAATTTTAATTAAGTTATAATTTCAAAATTGATATTAAGTATCAATTAGTATTAAAAAATTATTTCAAAAATATTAATTTTAAAAAGTTTTCAAAACATACCCACTAATGTTTTAAAGCATAGATATGAATTTTACAAATTTATAGAAATTAATTTGACATCATTTGGAAACTAAAATCAAAAGATATTCATAAAATGAAACATCGGAAAAAGAATAAGAAAAATCGTTGACGTCATGCTGACGTCGCCCTTTCTTCCTCCTCCGGCCAAAAATCACGCCTCCAATCCCTCTCCAAAATCCGGCGAGATTGTCGCGAGTTGGTTTCCTCCTTCGGCCTATATAAAACCCCCACACCCTCCTCCATCTTTTGCCCCAAACCCTCGCAACTAAGACGCCGCCAGGCCGCCGGATTTGCTCGCCGGAGCACCCGAAGCCGCCGCCGCCATTGTTCTTGTTTTCCGGCGACACGATACGAACCCGCCGCCCATTCCTAGCCCTCCGTCTCTCCAGCACTCACGCGCACCTCCTGATGTTTTTCCCGCCCTTCCTTCGCAGAAAATAAAGAGGGGGAGGACGAGCCGAAGCTCGCCGGCGCCCGAACCCCTCCGGCCGGTCTTCGCGATCACTCGAGGGAGCGGAGCAAGGCACCGACGCCGCCATCGTCTCCAGCCCGCCGCACCTCCTCATCACCTCGCCACGTCCGGGGAGTCCCCGGAGGCACCGGAGCATCCCTGCCCGAGCCGCACCGCCTCCGTCGTCGCCATCCCCGGCGAGATGCGCCGCCACAGTATGGTTAGCCGTCCCTAACCGTCCGATCTGAAATCAACGACGAGGATTAGATCCAATCGACGAATCGGTACGATCTGTTTAGAACCGTTAGATCTAAATCCTACGATCCAGATCTGTTAATCCAGTCAGCAGCCACTTCGTTGCCTCGTCAGCGTCCAGTCAGCTTCAGTTGCCCGGAACTAAGATCAACTTCTCACATTGGTTAAGAGAACTAGCAAATTATGAGTGTTCCCGGTGTGGTGAGATGAGAGCTTTGTACGAGCCACTATCAGATGATGATTCAACGATCAGCTGTTATGTGGCTAGCGATGTAGAAGAAGATCAAGGGAGCGACTCAGGACGTTACTACTAAAGATCTGAGAGTATGCAAAGAGAATAAAAAGAGACACTTCTGTAGCACGGATTAATTTTGTACCCCTTCCCCTTGTCGTGTACTCCTTTCAATCAAGTGATCTATGAGAATGAATAAATTTATTTACTCCTTATGGCGAACTGTTTTCGATCAATTTATCAAAGCACATATGAGTACCAGTAGCTGCATAAAATTCCGATCCACACCACGTTCAACAAAAAAAAACATAATGCATGGGCCTAATCTGATTACATCACACTAAGCATCCGGCAAAAACTCTATTGCATCCCTAACAATATTTGCAGCGCATTCTAGTGCCATCGGGAGAGCATCAAGCCTCTCTAGCACAGCCTTCCGCATGTGGGGAACTTTATAACGGTTCCCTCCCAGCTGAATTAAGACTTCTCGCATGCAATCTTGCAGAGTTAGGAAGATTATGTTGCTGCGCTCGGGTGGGTACTCGTCGAATGCCTGATACACCTTCAATACAATGTCTTAACAGAACCTACACAATTAGTCAACAATTAGCGCAACTCAAAATTAACTTTACATTGACAAACACTAACTTGTTCAAATACCTGGAGATAGCTTGTGAAAAAATGATTGTAATGCTGCAAAAAAACTTAAATCAAGAATATTTAGGTCGGGGGAGTTTGGAGGCTGGCATCTGAGACGAATGTCCCACCCTTCAGCTTGAGCCGCAGCGACAAATTCTGGGTCATTCACAGGGATGTGCGTCTTTGCATTATCATGTTGGATAAATATAGGCATGCCACGCTCCGCTGCAGGCCACCTGGCCCTTATCGCAGGTAGCAGGAAATTTATCATGTACGTACGGCTTACATCTTGAGTAACCGCAGGGAGTACTTTAGTGACCTGCATAATCAAAGTCGTCATTGTTTGAATTATAAAGATAACAAATCATCATGCGAATTTTACAAGTACCAATAAACTAAACAAATTACCATGGTTCCAGCAGCTCTATTTTTGCTCTTTCTTTTTGCTAGTTCTTTGTACGTGAACGGCCAAATACCTAGCTTACCATCAAAAGTCACCGTGCCGTCAGCAGCAAAGCGAGGCCGAGCGACCCCAGCCAAGAACATTACCTACAGAAGAAGATCATCATGTCCTTATTACCAATATGTTTATAATCATTTAAACATTGAAATTATAAAAACAAATTGCTCACCTTCTCAATGAAGTTCTTGCTCTGTGTGCTCCGGTATGGATCCTCTTCACCAGGAGCCAAATAGTAATTATGGCTACCGCGGGAGCGATAGAACCATTTCTCATCAATGTGAATGACGTTGTACATTTCTATGAAACTTGGATTTTCAGGGATAGTAAGCTGATCAAGCATTGACAAACAAAACCTTACTCTCGCTACCTTGTTATCATCTGTTAGTGTGGACTTGATTGGATTTGTGTGACGCCTTAACAAGCCCTCCTTCATACGACGACATAATGTAGTCTTCGACATGTGTAGCTCGTTTGCTAAATCCCTAAGAGTAGTTCTTTTCCTCAAATCCACTTGCTTAATAGCCTCCAGATCAAAAGCTATCCTCTTGCGTCCACAATTTTTTGCTTTGTTGTTTTCCAGCCCATGTATGCCACCGGCTTCCTTGCATATATTCCACCAGTTCTGAATTGTCCGCCTAGGTACGCCAGTTAGTGCAGACACTTCCGTCGATACTCCTCGGCTCAGTAAGCCTGCAGTGGTCCTCTCTAGAACCATCGTCTAGACGGTTTGCTTCTGATGGAGTTTATACCACCTTCTTTTCCTCAGTGTACCATTGGCACTTGCAGATTAAAATGAAGGAAATTAGTCGGATAGTCAGGACTGCAAATTCATTTCATCTACGCTTAAAAAAATTTAACTACCGACATGCAAACATTACCCGTGGCTTCTCCATTCAATCTGTCTTCCTCGTTGCTATCTTCCTCGGGTTCAACTTCTACGTACTCCTCGGTGTCACTAAGTCCACTGCCCCCATTGGCGCATGCAAGGAGTATTAGTAGTTGTAGGTAGTTTTACGGTGGTTCTCCATTCCTTTCACCACCGTAAAATGATTTTACCTGATGCTTCTCCATTCCTTTCGCCTTCCTCATTGATAGTATCCCCCTCTAGTTCAACTTGTACGTGCTCCTCGGCATCACCACGCCCACCATTCTGGTTTGAGTCTACAGCCACAACTGTGCTTAATAGTTAGATTATGTACACGACAAGAACTACTCTAATCAGGACGTACTACACATGAACTGCATCTAATCATAAGTACTGAATGAGAGTTCATCTTGGAGATTACCGAGTACTGGCCATTTGGTCACCAGTGCTCTTAGAAGGCTACGCCCTGTCAGTCCAAGACGAGATCGCCCACGTGCAACCACGCTGCTGCCGCTTCCCGCCTTGATGCTACGATGGACGACGGAGCGCACCTGCTGACGAAGCCAAGGGTGCCTGATGGCCGGAATGTGCAGTCCTTGCCCCGCCTGTCCATGAACTCCTTGCCCGGTGAGTCCCACTCTTGCTCGCCGCCGGCAATCGGAAGGTTCAGCTTGATGAACATCTACCATGGAAAGAACAGCATGTTATGTACACATCAAACGGGGAGGGTGGAAAAATAAAATCATGGTCCATGACAAACTTTGCTCGGGAACAACCCATTCATAGTCGTCGTTGAGATCATCCGCATCTTCATCGAATTGTTCTTCGACTACATCCCAGTTGAGTCGTGATTCCACGTGAGCCATACGGAATGGAGACTGGGAGAGAATGAGTGGGGGAAATCTACAGAAGGTAAGCTGCGCAGAGAGGGCAATGGAGAATGAGGAGAAAGAACACATGGAGGGGAAGTATTTATAGGATGGTTTGGGCGGCTGAAAAATCAAAAATCGTAACAATGGCGCCATTGCCTTGCCGCCCATTGGTACGAACGCTGCTAAGCAATTTCCACCCATTGGTACGCTGCTAAGCAATTCTTCTTTACAAAAATCACACCCAGTCTGTTTCCCGCGAGAGAGAAAAGCCAGTCGCGCAATATCGTTTCCCGCCAGAGAGAAAGAGGCAATCGCGGAAAGAAATCAGACAAGGAAAGAGATCAGAGAGAGATCGTAATCTTCCGGCCGAGAGGGTGCAGTTATTGGCAATTGTTTCGATGGATTATTCTAGGTAGGAAGAGATTGGCAAGGATTGTTTCCTTATCTTGGCTGATACGGACAGCTCTCCTTCCAATTTTTCTTGCACGCGGTTCGGTCCAAGTCAGACTTATACGTATAAATACGGGTGCACTAATATTCGTGCGAAAAGCTTAGGCACCTTATATCTAGGAACGGGGGGAGTATATAATATGGTTGATATTAATTAGTGTAATTAATATGTAAATATGATTTTATATATTTATTTTCGAATTTATTTAGGCTGATTACCCTAAATAGGTCTTCTGGTCGAAAGAAGGCCCAAGAGGGGGAAAATCCCCAAGGGGATTCGTTGGGGGCTTGGGTGGCCGACCCAGGTGGGCCAAGAGGCCCACCAGGGAGCCGGCGCACCAGCCATGGCCGCACCAGCCATGTGGGGATAGTCCCACATTGCCTGGTGAGGAGGTTGGCTCCCCCCTGCGAGCCTATATAAGAAGGGGCACCCCTGGCCTTTTAATTCACCAATTAATTCCCGAATTCTCTCTCGATTTCGTGATTCCCTTTGTTGGAGTTGCGCCAAGTTGAGAGGGGGATCTCTTCCACCATAGCCCGCTGCCGCGCTGTTGGTGTTCCGGTCCAAGTCTTCCGCTGCTCGTCCTGGACTGGACCTTCGGAGGCCGTCGTCTCCACCGTACGTGTGTGACGCCCTGCGAGGTGCTGCGCTAGCGGTACTCGGAGGTCTGCTTCCTCTACACGACCTTGAGGTCGGCTTCGTCGGTCTTCATCGACAATGTTTGTGCGGGAACGTAATCCCCGCTTTCGGTCTATAAGGGTATGTCTTCCGATCTTCGTTTGTACTACTATATCTGCATAGAATAGATCTTGGCATGTTTTAGGGATATCGTTGCTAGGAAAAAATTTGTTTTCTGCACCCGATCCCCTTCATAGTTTGGGTTGAATGGGTACAATGGTGAACGTGCACAACCTCTGCTGAGTGTAAAACTAAGTACTTAGCCGTGTCCCCGGTACGGACAATTTGAGCAGCTGATCACGGACGTCAACGGAGGTTTCCACCATTCCAACTTCAGAAATAAAACTTGATGGGTGAACAAGGGTAGAATGAGACAGTTGTTTTCATGCCACGAATGTCTCGAATAGAAGAAAAGTGATTTCCAAAGAGTTAGGAAAAATTGGCTTTATGCAAAATATCCTTGAACTCCACCAGCCAAATATGCATATAGGTTATTAGAGTTATTCCACTAAGTGTCCACCATAGTGTCACTTGCCAGACTCTATTTTTATGGAATCTGACCCACGTTGTTGCAATATTTTTCTTATTCCAGATTGATCAGATGACGAGTGAGGTTTCGTTTAAAGGTTTCGAGTCTGCAACCAACATGTTTTCGCTTGTGGCAACATGAATGTGATGGAGACTCACTGCTATTGTATTTCTGTTGTTTACTCTTTCAAAGCTAGCCTTATGCTATGCAACTTGTATTGAATATTTTGTAAGTCTGGATCATCGATATAATAAACTTGATACTTTGTTGTGATATTACATCGTAAACTGTGTGTGCAAACGAATTGATCCAGGGATTTGCACTATACACAGGTATCTGCCTTATTTTAAGTGCAGGTACGCTATAGATTGTATCAGAGCACTGTGTTGCCTGTAGGTTCGAAACTCTAGGTTTGGATAGAAACAGGATTTGATCATAGGATTCAAAATCTATTTTATTCAGTTTTCTGAAAACAAAACTTTTTATTTTTCCTCATACTCTCATCTACTATCGACCTTCTGAAAACATCTTATATTTTTCTAGATGACCATGTTCTTATAGTCTAAGTCTGATTCTACTGCTTCATATGGAAAAGCTTCAATTCAACATGAAGTTCTACATGCATGGAAGACCACTGAAGAACCAGGATTCGACCAACACTTCTAAGATATCCAAGAAAGTTGAACAAGAACTTGAAGCACTCAAGAAAAAGATAGATTAGACCACCTACCTATTAGAATAACGAGATCTGTTGATGTATTGACCTATCAAATTGTGGTATGGCAGTACTATCAATTTTTTCTTTACATGACATTGGTGTGTTTCAATCAATAAACGATTAGTTCGATTTTTCAAAAGAAGTTTGAAATTTTTACGTAATGTGCTTGTTTGTGTTGAACCTTGTTGCTAGATGTTTGTTAGATGTTGTTTGTAATTAATTGTCTTGATCTTCTTGTATAAGTTAGAATGTTTGACTACCAACAAAACTTTTCTTTTAAGGGTGGTAGCCACCCCGTTAATTCGAACCCAGCTGCTTAAACCCAGAGATCACAAACTATCTTTCTTTCTGGCCTCCCCAATCAGAAAAACCATCCCCTGCTAGTTTTCCTGTTCCATGTCAGAAATTACTTGTCTCAAAACCTCTCGAGTTATCACAATCATTTCAAGCATTTGCTTTTTCTTTCTAGCCTCTCCGAATCTCGGGGACGAGATTCCTTTTAAGGGTGGTTGTCTGTAACATCCCAACATTTTATAATGTTCAAAAATCACTAAAATTAAAACTTTTGTTTTGATTAAAATAAAATATTAAAATGCATAAGAAAACCATCTATGAAAGACTTCAAACTTATTGAAAGAGTTTAATATTTAAAATATCTCAGTTTATCCATATTTTCAAATGTTGTTTCAAGTTAAACATTTTACTATCCATTGTATTTCTTTAAACCTCAGTATCTAATTTGACATATGTCTTTCAAAATTTCAAACCATTTTCATGTAATAAAAAGTTTCTTTGTAAGTATTTGATTTCAACCACTTAGCCATAGCTAACCATAAACTAAAATAATATTACAACTATTTAAAACATGGTATAATTGCCAAATGGTTTTTACTCTTCCACCTGACTTCAAAACATAGTTTTGGAAATTCCAAGACTATATTTTATAACCTTAAGACTTCTTAGATTTTATAATTAATGAATTATCCCAATAAGCATTGAATTAATTTAAATTAGTTTCATTAGCTCTCAAACATAAATTGATCTTCATGAATATAAGGAATGAAATTAAATCTAAAATATTTTCCAAAGTTGTTTTATGAAGTTTTCAAATGATTTATCTTAATATAAAATATATAGTTGCACAAAATAAAATTTAATTAGAATTGAATCCATTATATGTCCTATTACTTTAAAAATACTTATATTTAGTTATTCCACTATTATACCAAAATAAATATGAATGGTTAAAGCAAATGAGTTTAAATAACTTAAATTCAAACATATTTGAATATGGGTATTTTTACAAATTTTATCTAGCCAAAAGAAAATTTAATTAAGTTATAATTTCAAAATTGATATTAAGTATCAAATTAGAATTAAACCAATATTTCAAAAATATTAATTTTAAAAAGTTTTCAAAACATACCCTTTAATGTTTTAAAGCATAGATATGAATTTTACAAATTTATAGAAATTAATTTGACATCATTTGGACACTAAAATCAAAATATATTCATAAAATGAAAAATCAGAAAAAGAAAAAGAAAAATCGTTGACGTCATGCTGACGTCACTCTTTCTTCCTCCTCCGGCCGAAAATCGCGCCTCCAATCCCTCTCCAAAATCCGGCGAGATTGTCGCGAGTTGGTTTCCTCCTTCGGCCTATATAAAACCCCCGCACCCTCCTCCATCTTTTGCCCCAAACCCTAGCTAAGACGCCGGCAGGCCGCCGGATTTGCTCGCCGGAGCACCCGAAGCCGCCGCCGCCGTTTTTCTTGTTTTCCGGCGACACGAAACGAACCCGCCGCCCATTCCTAGCCCTCCTTCTCTCCCGCACTCGCGGCGCCGGAACCCCTCCAGCCGGTCTTCGGGATCACTCCAGGGAGCGGAGCAAGGCACCGACGCCGCCATCGTCTCCAACACGCCACGCCGCACCTCTTCATCACCTCGCCACGTCCAGGGAGTCCCCGGAGGCACCGGAGCATCCCCGCCCGAGCTGCACCGCCACCGTCGTCTCCATCCCCGGCGAGATGCGCCGCCACGGTATGGTCAGCCATCCCCAACCGTCCGATCTGAAATCAACGACCAGGATTAGATCCAATCGACGAATCGGTACGATCTGTTTAGAACCGTTAGATCTAAATCCTACGATCCAGATCTGTTAATCCAGTCAGCAGCCACGTCGTTGCCTCGTCAGTGTCCAGTCAGCGCTGACGTGGAAAACGAATTTCTTGATTTATTTTAATTCGGCAGATTTGCAGAAAAGCCCCTACATATTCAAATCTTCATAACTTTTTAACCACTTATCCAAATTCAAATATTTTTATATATTTGGAAAGCCCTTGACATATAGAATATTTTAGATCTGATAGGTTTCAAATTTGGCTTAGTTTCAAATATTCAAATTTCAAATGGTGGATTTGAGTATTTTTATAATAACTTTAAATCTATAAATCTAAAAATTGTAAATAAAATTGTTTTAGAAACTGTGGAATATTTGTAATGTGATGCCTCTATTATAAAATATTTTTGAGTATTATTTTCATGATTTAATAGTTGTATGTTTGATTTGAATAGTTTGACTATTTTTGACATAACTATTAATAGAAACATTATCTTTTTGATTAAATCCAAGTGCAATAAATTTAATTAAATGCCCTATGTCAATTAATATTATTTATAAAATTTTGTTATAAAAATTTAATCATAGAAAACTTTAATCTTATTTTCATTCCTTTATTTATATTTTGCAGAAAAACAAATTAATTAAATTGCATTTATAACCTCATGCATATTTATAAAGAAATCACAAAAGTTATTTTGATGCTTTCTTGTGATTAAAAAGTGCATTTCATGCATAACTTATTTTATTATATAGTTATACTCCTCATAAGAAAACCTCTTCATTATTTTCTCTAAGTTAGGATTATTTTCAACTTAGTATTGTGGTAAAGTGCTATGCACTTAGACACTTAGGATTTACAACATGGAGCTAGAAGGCCAATGAAGGACTTAGCCAAAACAAGACTTCAGAAGTATCTCCAAGGAGTAGAAGCACTTTGCGGAAAAGCGAGAAGGAGTTCATGAAGACCAACCCCCTTTATTCTCTAAGTCTTTATCTCTTTCTTTTCTTCTTCTCCGAGACTTCCTGATGACTAAGTTAAATCCAAGACCAGCCTTGGTGATACGAGAATCATCAAGTATGAAGAATCATCAAGTCTACCGAAAATTCAATCAAGACATCACCAAGAAGAAAGTTACAAGTCTGGAGATGAAGCCTGGAAGACCAACTACATCTTTCTTTCTATCTTTTCCCTCTTTTCTAATCTTGTCTTTCCCATTAGACTTAAACAATTTTTGATCATGATATTACCATCTTTGAAGTTTGTTGGATTCTAGCGGCATAGTGAGATGAAGCGGCTTGGAGACTAACCTTACATGTCCACGTACATGAGACATGTTCGACAATTTAAGTGGCTGGCCGGGTGTCTGTCTCTCTCACTATAGTGAATATCCAATTTACAAAGAGTTGATAATAATTGTTGATCACCTTATAGACTTAGTATTTTCTCCAAGTATTTATGCACATCATGGCTAAGCCATTTGAGTGCTTATTCAAGATAATGTATAACAAAGTTATTTTGTCCAACTTCTGACCTTAGTCCTTAGTCATTTTTGACCAACACATTTCCTTGCATTAACTTAAAAGATTTTCATGGCATGACATGCATCTCTGGTCCTTAGAAATAATTTGCATATATTGCATGACATGTTTTAACTTGTTTGTTCATTATGTATTCTTGTATGTGTTGTTTTGTTTTATGATTGTTGTATTGTTGTTTGTTTATATTTTTTAGACTGAACGGAGAGTTCCGAGTATCGTTGAAAATAGTTTGTGAGCAACGACAACATTTAAAGGCAAGTGGCACACCTCATAAACCTCCTACTATTTTCTATATGCAAGGAAACTCGGGAGAACTGACGCACTGAGAGTTTGGAGTTCGAGGTCGTGGATCTCGAAAGCCCCTACCATGCACTAATCGGCAGGCGGGCACTGGCCAAGTTCATGATCTCCACTCACATGGGCTACCTGAAGATGAAGATGCCGGGGCCAAATGGAGTGATCACTATCTCGGGACCCCACAAGCGCTCCTTGGACTTCGCATCTGCCGGCTCCTGCTTAGCCAGAGTCCCTTGTCATAGCTGAGGAGAAGAAGAGAATCCAGCAGGTGGTTGCGCTGGCCAAGACGTCGCAGCTCGGCATACCCGGGATGATGAACCCGGAGAAGAACGCCTCGTTCTAGACACCAAGGGAAACCAAGAAGGTGGGAGTTGACCCCAGCAACCCGGAGCGCCAGGTTATCATTGGCAGCAACCTGGACAGCAAATAGGAAGGAGAGCTCGTCGACTTCCTCCATGAGAATCGGGATACCTTTACGTGGTCGAGTGACGACCTGCAAGGTGTTCCGAGGGAGTTGGCTGAGCACTCATTATTCGTCAGGCCTGACGCGAAGCCGGTGAAGCAACCGACTAGGCGCCTCTCGGACGAGAGAAGAGCTGAAATCATGGAGCATCTAACAGTACTTCTGGCTGCCGGGTTCGTGATGGAAGTGCTACATCCGGATTGGATATCGAATCCGGTTCTAGTTGAGAAGAAGAAAGATGATCCCCTCCTGCTCAAGGTGTGGCGCATGTGCATCGACTTCACCAACCTTAACAAGGCATGCCCGAAAGATCCATTTCTGCTACCCCGGATAGATCAAATGATCGATTCCACTGCCGGGTGTGAGCTTTTGACTTTTTTAGATGCTTATTCTGGTTTCCACCAGATACCTTTGAATCCGGATGATCAATCGAAAACTGCTTTTATTACCCCATATGGGGCTTATTGCTACCGTGTCATGACTTTTGGTCTGAGAAATGCTGGTGCTACATACCAGAGATGTATACAGAAATGTTTACATGGCCAGATAGGCCGAAATGCTGATGTCTATGTCGATGACATAGTCATAAAAACAAAAGAAAAATCCTCTCTGATCGATGATCTGAGGGAAACATTCAAAAACTTAAGAAAATTTCGGATGAGGTTGAACCCGGATAAATGTATATTCGGTGTTCCGACAGGCAAGTTACTTGGTTTTCTCATATCAAGCCGGGGGATTGAGGTCAATCAGGGTAAGATACGTGCGATCGAGAGCATGAAATTACCGACACGTCTCAAAGATGTGCAAAAGTTCTCAGGCTTCTTGACATCACTAAGTCTGTTTGTGAGCCGACTAGGGGAGAAAGCCTTGCCCTTGTATCAATTGATGAAAAAGAGCAAAACTTTTGTATGGACCCCGCAAGCTGATGCGGCGTTCATTGATTTAAAGAGGATGCTCTCAACGGAACCGATGCTGCTCTACATCGCTGCCACTAACCGGGTAGTAAGTGTAGCCATCGTGGTGGAAAGATGTCGTGGTGGTGTCATTGGGGGATCCTGGAAAAAACCATTGAAACAGGTGCTCCTGTCTGTCTTTCGCACACTTGCATTCGCACCCGGGTTCTGCTGGAAACCGACATGGTTATCATGTGGTGATTTATTTGCGCAGTTATTCGAGCGGCAAGCCGAGGAGGACGCGATCCACGCCAACGGGAATTTCGCGCCGAACATCCCGGTACCGGCTAAGATGCCGAGAGTGGATCCCGATGGTGAGGAGCATCTTGCCGTTCCTCTAGTGAAAGTTGTCGCCCCGGGTAACCCTTCAGAGGCTATTTCCATTTCTTCGGATGACGAGGATGAGATTGATTGTCAAATACTCGATGTGATTGACGCTCTCCCCCTCAATTGGGCTTCAGCAGTGGTTCCGAAACCGACGGTCGTGACCAAACGTGCCGAGAGCCGGAAGCGTGCGGCTTCCGACACCGATGCTGCCGATGATTCCGGCAATCCCCCCAAGAGGCGCAAGCCGAACAAACAAACGGCCGAGAAGCCTCGACGCCGGAGAAAGGGTCCTCCCACCGTGGATTCTGGGTACATTTTCTTTGCTTCATGCTACATGATCTTGCCTTCTCCTGAAGTTTTTACTGAGTTATTTCTTTCAGGGACGCACTCGATCTCCCGTCATCCTTTGTCTCCCCTCCTCCTGCATCCCGGACACCCAGCCCGCCTCGGGCTGCCTCTTCTCCACCTCGTCCTTCTACCCGAAGAAGCGAGCCTCCTGCTTCTGGTGCCGCACCGGCTGCTGTTGCGACTCCGGATACACGTCCGGTGGTCGACGAGACCCTAGTGCAGGCCACGACTACCTCGGAAGACATCCTTCTTCCGGAGAGTCCGCGTAGGGTGCCCGGGCTTGAGGCAGAGATCCTGAGCCCTCCCCGGCAGCTCGTGCCAAGCGGTCCCTCCCGGCAAGCTGGGAACAAAACCGCCACGGAGAAACAGCCTGCAGCTTCTTCCCGGCAAGCTGATCAACCTGCCGCGAAAGCGCGCGCCAAGGTTGCCGGGCAGAAAACAACTTCTGCCAAACCTACTGCTGCTTCGACATCCTCGGCCCAAGACTTGGCCCTACGCACGGGTAAGTTTTCACCGTTACCACCACCTCCCGCCGAGATCCCTACTGCCGCCCTACGGACGCTGCGAGCAACCGTAAACTCCTTTGTCCCTTCAGGATCCCGGGAAGTTGTTGCTGCTCGCGCGCCCGGCGGCACTGGCATACACGTTGTTGACGAATACAACCAGGCCTGGATTGTCGCTGACGCCTCCGAGACCGTGGGGGACTTTGTGACGCCATAAAATCGGTACTATGTAGATTTAAGCGCTCCCGCCGAAATCCGCATAATAACGATTTTAGGTCGCCCACCAGACATAATGTGCACGCCGAAACATGCGCATTATGTGGGTGGAATTGTGATAACATTACAACAGTTCCGATACATCCACAAATACAACAGAAGATATAAATACAACAACGAATCGAACGAGTCAAGATACAAATAATACAATACAAAGATTCAAATGACAGCGGAAGCAAAAATAGTATCCGGCTACGGATAAGATGCAAATTGGACTAAGAGTCCTGAAGATAAGCGATGGCGCCATATCCCTGCCCAGCCAAGCTGGAGGGATTCCCAAGCTAACGTCGTCGGACTTCAAACCTGTTGACTGCACATAAAGCACATCCCAAAAGAGGGTCAGGGCACTCCCTGGCAAGCAAAACCGACTTGCCTACTTTCTACACCATCTCCCAAAATATAGGGGAGGTGGACTTAGCGGCAGCAGCACTAGCAACCTAAAGAGACACGCTACAACTTCCGTCTAATCAGAGAGGGATAAGAGCGCATAAAGTAGCCAACTACTACTAACACCAATCATAACCCATTCTCGAATTAACCCCCTCAACCAAGTATGAGGAAGCAATTCGGGAAACTCACACATTGAACAGTTTTAATTATAATTTATTGTGAAAATAATGCTATATTACTAGTCAAATTAATTAACATTAATTAGGTGCAAGTTGTCTAGATCTTGTTAGCCAGCATCATCACCAAAGTCGTCCATAACCGTGGACACGGCTCATCGATAAGATTATACCCTGCAGGGGTGCACTACAGTACCCATACTCGCATGATCAACCCGTTAGGGCCTCTCAACACGACTCATTCCTTCACTACAGCAAGTCCAAGTGCCACCCATATGAGTTGTTACCCGCGTCAGGAGTCCGGCCGAATCTCAATTGCGGACTCATTAGTTTGTGTCCACGCGCCATGCGGCTCAAACCACAGTAGGAACTGTCCGCTTCGCGCGCTCCGCACCTATATGACCCCCCGTATCATGTAACCTCTCATCGATCGGCATCATCATGCACATGCATATGAGCAAATGGAAAACCCGAACTAGTTGCGGCACATGGACAAGCTGTAGATCCGTTCAAAGTCGAGGGGGGCTCCATAGGGCCTCCCACAAGTGGTTAGTGCGCTCAAAATTGGATCCGAGGACAAAATCTCAGTTCCTAGGTCGACACTGAGCAGAACAAAGCACCTCGCAAGGCCTTCCGCCTGGTGCCTTATCTTTTAATTATAATACCCCAATATAATACAACATTTTATTAAGGTAGAATAATAATTACTAAGCAGATGAAACATAAGACCAACAGACGACTCGCACAAACAACTCTAAGCATGCGCTACGACTCGCAAGGCCAACAGATAAACATGCAACGGGTATTAGGTTGTGGGGATAAAGATGTATGGGCTGCAGGATAAACATGTGATGGGATCGTAGTTCAAGAATCGATAACTAGGGTAGCAGAGATCAACGGCAGGAATGAAAGACAATGTATAGGTAAACAAGCAAACTTTGCTTGCCTGGAATCCCGCATGGAAGCAGATCTTGTCGTTGCTCACACATCTCAACGTCTTATCCGCGAAGAAGCAACAAACACTGGAAGCGCAAAAGATGCATTTTACAACTACGGCAAAAGATCCAGCATGATCATATGAGCAGGATGCATGGCATGGCGAGATGCAATTTGAGATGCACTTGACTCAAATTAAGCGGAACCGGGATTCCGACAATTAATATTAATGTTGAAGTTATTTATCTACCCCACAAATTAAATGTCCATTAAGATGGCAAGGCATGGCAAAGATGATCTAGTCAAATTAAATGGAATAGGCATCAATAGTAATTAAATGCCCACACATGCAAGTATGATGCGATATGCACAACATAGATGATATTTAATAAAATAGGTTTAGGGTTAGGGTTTGGGTCCGCACGTTGGATCGGGAGAGATAGGGTTCGAAACCGAAGTCTTCGGAACATAGAGGAAGTAGTCGTCGTCGGGGAAGTAGTCGTCGCGGAACCGGTGCATCGTCGTTTGTCGGTGTCGTGGAAGTGGTCGGGTAGTCGTGGCACGTAGGAGGTCGGCAATCGGACACCAGAAAGAAAGCGCGCACGGGCAGGCACCGCGACACGAACATGGGCAGTCACGACGCACGGCACCGGAAGAGGACGCGCACGCGTATGTAGCAACACCTCGAAGGGTGGACAACTCGGGCACAAAAGCGACGCCGAAGTTCTTGCGGGCATTGTGTCGAACACCTGGCGTGCGGCGGACGCGGGGGAACACCGGACGGAGACGACGTGCACGCGACCGGAAGAGGCCGCGGGGAAGGCGACGCGGCGCGGGCGAAACGCACGGCGGCGGCGACGGCGGCCGGGGACGCGGGCCGTCGGGTGGAGGTAGCCGGCGGCGGGCGCAGCGCGGCAGCGAGCGCGCGGCGGCGGGAGGAGGCGGAAGCGCGCGGCGGCGAGCACGCGGCGGGGCGGCGCGCTGCGGGAGCGGGGAGGCGCAGGCGGGGCGCACGCACGCGGCGGCGGCAGGCTGCAGGGCGCGGCGCGGGCGTGCGGCGGCTTCGGGCGGCGAGCCGGGGAAGCGGAGCGGCGCGGGCGTCGGGGGCGCTGCGGGTCGCGGCGGCATGCAGCGGGGAGAGGCGCGGCGCGGCGCGTGGAGCAGAGGGAGAGACGGCCGGCGGAGCGGAGGCGGCGGCCGCGGCGGTTGAGGGCGAGGGCGCGGCGGCCGGGGGCGACGGCGGCGGCTCGGGGAGGCGCGGACGCGGCCGGCGGCCAGGAGGAGGCGCGGGGAGCAGGGCTTGGGTGGCCGAGGCGCAGCGACGGGCGTGCGGGGCGCGGGAGGCGGCCGGGGCGCTGGAGGGGGGGCGGAGCAGGGCGAGCGGGGCGCGGGAGGGAGATGGCGCGCGGCAGTGCGGCGAGGGCGGGGCGGCGTGCGGGCGCTGGGCGGCGGGGAGGCGCGCGCGGGAGCGGCAGCGCGGCCGGAGGCGGCGCGGCGGCGCTCAGGGGCATGCGAGGCGGCCGGGGCCGGCGGCGTTGAGGAAGCTCGGGCCGGCTCAGGGCTGCGGGATTTTCTCCCGTGCGGGATGGAGAAAGGAGAAGGAAGAGAAAGAAAAAAAGAAAAGAAGGAAAAGAAAAAAAAAGGGAGGGGGGAAAAGAAAAAGAAGGGGTGGAAGATTATTTTGCAAAAATCAGAAAAAGGAGGAGGGTGGCTGCAAAAAGTCAGGGGGTGGGAAAGAATTGTCCAGGGGGAAACCCTAGGGTTTGGGGTTAGATGGGCTTTTGGGCTTTTATCTCTCCCGTTATTCTTTTTCGTTTTATAATTTTAGAGCAAAAACGAAAATAAATTTGAACACGAATCTTATACAAAATATTTTTAGTTTTAAAATAACAATGTAATAAACTAATTTTTAACATTTTTAAAAGATTTGAAAATAACACATTTTTAATTAATTTGAAATGCATTTAAATTTAATTATGGAAATTTAATTTAAATGCAACAAATTAAATCAATGCGATGCGATGCCATGTCGATGCAAAAAAAAGAAAACTCACAAATAAAAAGGGGATAAATCCCGGGGCGTTACAGACTTGCACGCTGCCGGCCCTAGCCGCAACGCTCAAGCTCTGCATGCTCTTCAGGTGGCCGCGCTGGATGTTACTCGGGTGACCGAGGTAAGTTTGTTCCCTTTCCTTCTCCAATAAATATTTGTTCCTTCCCCACTAGTCCCCGAGGTTGGTGCTTAGTGTTCTAGATTCCACCGAACAGCAGACCACTATGCTTCTTGTCCTTCTGCCGGTTCTACACATCTCTGAAGTACTTCCGTGACACTCCTCTTGTATAGCTCTTGATTGATGACGGTGTATGCTTTTGACCTTCGCATTATCTGCCGGGCTTCCACTTCATTCTCCGGGAGGGTTCCTTCCAAGATGTAAGCCATAATGGGCTGTGCCCATCCCGGGACAGGTCGAACCGGGAACACGGGAGCGTCTATGGCTCTGCCGAAATCACCTCCATCATCATCTTTCTTTGCCTCTCTGAGCACTGTGATGCAGTCCCCGGGTTCGATGCGATGCTCCCGACTTCCACTTCCATGGGTACAGCTTTCGAACCAGGCTCCTTGGGGATGAAGATAGAATCCGACTCGGGTGAGAGTTGAATAGATGGCTTCCTCAAATGCTCAAGAGCTATCCCGTGTGGGATGGCATCCCGAGATGACCCTAGCTTGGACAAGACATCCGCTGCCTCGTTTTCCCCTCTGGGTATGTGCTTGAACTCGCATCCTTCAAAAAATCCGGATATTTTCAACACACATGAAACCTGTATAAGGCCATGTTTGCATCAAGCGCATCCCAATTCCCCGACACCTGCTGCACTACGAGATCGGAATCACCAAAACATTCTATCTGGCGGATGCCGATCTCCCTGGCGACATTCAGTCCATGAACCAAGGCCTCATATTCCGCGACGTTGTTAGATGCCCGGAAATGGATTTGCAGAACATACTTCAGCACATCCTGTTTTGGTGAAGTGAGGACCACTCCGCCACCCAACCCGATCTTAGCATTGGAGCCATCGAAATGCATCCTCCAGAAATTGTAATCCGGCATTGGAGGTTCGTACTGCATCTCGGCCCAGTCTACCAAAAAGTCCGGCAGCGCCTGCGACTTGATGGCATCTCGTCTCTCATACGCCGGAGCGTATGGAGACAACTGGATGGCCCATTTGGCTACCCGGCCGCTAGCGTCCTTGCAACCGATGATCTCGGCCAGAGGAGCCTCGCACACCACTGTAATCGGGTGCTCTTGAAAGTAGTGCTTGAGCTTGGTCACTGCCATGTATACTCCATACGCCATCTTCTGGTAGTGCGGGTAGTTCTGCTTGGATTCCGAGATCACCTCACTGAGGTAGTACACCGGCCTTTGTATCAGCTTGCCCCCTTCTTCCCTCTCTACCACCATTGCCACACTGACTACTCGGTTGGTTGCAGCAATATACAGCAGCATAGGTTCCTTGGGTAATGGGGATGCCAACACGGGTGCTGTTGAGAGCATCCTCTTCAAATCGTTGAACGCCGCGTCAGCCTGCGGGGTCCAAACAAATGTCTTGCTTTTCTTCATCAACTGGTACAGGGGCAAGGCCTTCTCCCCAAGTCGACTCACAAACCGACTTAGGGATGCAAGACAACCAGTAAATTTCTGCACATCTTTGAGACGTACGGGAAATTTCATGCTCTCGATAGCACGAATCTTACCCGGGTTGACCTCAATTCCCCGGCTTGAGATGAGGAAACCGAGTAACTTCCCCGCCGGAACACCAAATGTGCACTTATCCGGGTTTAACTTCATCCGGAATCTTCTTAAGTTCTTAAACGTCTCCCTCAGATCATCTATCAGTGAGGCTTTTTCTTTCATTTTTATGACTATGTCATCGACATAGACTTCGGCATTCCGGCCTATCTGGTCGTGCAAACACTTTTGCATGCACCTCTGGTATGTAGCACCAGCATTTCTCAAACCGAAAGTCATGACACGATAGCAATAAGCCCCATAAGGGGTAATAAAAGCAGTTTTCAATTGATCATCCGGATTCAAAGGTATCTGGTGAAAACCAGAATAAGCATCTAAAAAAGTCAAAAGTTCACTCCCGGAAGTGGAATCTATCACTTGATCTATCCGGGGCAGTGGAAAGGGGTCCTTCGGGCATGCTTTGTTGAGGTTGGTGAAGTCGATGCACATGCGCCACACCTTAAGCAGGAGGGGATCATCCTTCTTCTTCTCTACTAGGACCGGATTCGATATCCAATCCGGGTGCAGCACTTCCATTATGAATCCGGCAGCCAGCAGTATAGCCAGATGCTCCATGACGGCAGCTCTTCTTTCATCCGAGAGGCGCCTAGTTGGTTGCTTCACCGGCTTCGCGTCCGGTCTAACAAACAGAGAGTGCTCAGCCAACTCCCTCGGGACACCTTGCAGATCGTCACTTGACCACGCAAAAGCATCCCGATTCTCACGGAGGAAGTCGACGAGCTCGCCTTCCTATTTGCTGTCCAGGTTGCTACCGATGATAACTTGGCGCTCCGGGTTGCTGGGGTCCACACCCACCTTCTTGGTCTCCTTGGGGGGCTGGAATGATGCACCCTGCTCCGGGTTCACCATCCCGGGCATTCCGAGTTGGGAGGTCTTGGCCATCGCCACCACCTGCTGGATCCTCTTCTTTTCTTCCGCGATCACCAGGGACTCAGCTAAGCATGATCCCGCCGAGGCACACTCCATGGAGCGCTTGTGGTCTCCCGAGATGGTGATTACGCCGTTAGGTCCCGGCATCTTCATTTTCAGGTAGCCCATGTGAGTTGAGATCATGAATTTGGCCAGGGCTGGCCTGCCGATCAGTGCGTGATACGGGCTTTCGAGGTCCACGACCTCGAATTCCAAGCTCTCGGTTCGGCAGTTCTCCCGGGTTCCGAACAGCACTTCAACCCACATTTTTCCCATGGGTGAGCAAGAGACTCCGGGCACAATGCCGTGGAAGGTCGTCTCGGTAGGCAACAAGGTGTTCATGGACACCCCCAGCTTCAGCATCGTGTCCTTGTACATGATGTTAATGGCACTGCCATTGTCGATCAGAACCCGGCTGAAACGGACATTGAGGTTTGGTCCGACAAAGGTTGGGTCTACCACCAAGGCATACGCCCCCGGCTTAGGCATAACCCTGGGATGATCCTTCCGGCTCCATGTGATCTCCATCTCGGACCAGTGCAAGAACTTGGGCACCGCCGGGATCACGGCGTTCACCTCCAGAGCACGCTGCCGCACACTCCTCCGGTCAGTGGGCTCGGTCACGAAGACCACATAGCTTTGATGTGCCTCCCGGTAGTTGCCCTGCTGCTGTCCGGCATGGTTACTAGGGCCTGCACCGTTGTCGTTCCGGGTGTGCACCATATTCTCTGGCCGAGGTGGGGGTCCACGCTGAGGCTGATTGATCCGGATCGCGTTGGCCCCCGATGTCGGAGGAGGGGGTCTCGGAATGTTGGGTCGAGATGCCGGAGCACTCGGCCGAACAGCTCCCAAGCTGCCCTCCTGCAATGTGCGCTGATACCAGTTGCACTGCCGAGTAGAGTGGTTCGCGGGCTTGTTAACCTCCAGAGTATGGTAGCAGCATGGCTTGTTCAACATTTCCTCATACGTCAGGGGCTTCTTTTGTTCCACCCAAGTTTTTTGCACTTCCTGACTCTGACCCCAAGCCGGGCCACTTGTCTTTTGACGCTGACTGTTGCCGGCATCCTCTTGCTCCCGGGTCACTGCTGCGACGTGATGTGCGGTATGGTGGTACTCGGGCTGATTCCTTTTCTGGCCAAAATCCTGGCGATCATGGCTCCTGCTCGGTCCCGAACGCTGAGGTCCCGCATTCCTCCTGTTGGAGTCACCGACATCCACCAGGGGTTGCATGGGTTCTCCAAGCGTGTAGGTATCGGCGATGCGCATGGTCTCTGCCAAGGTTGTCGGCATCTTTCTTTGCAACTTCTGCCACAGCATTGAGCCATGTCGGCATCCTTGTGCAAACCAGGAAATGGCCTGTGCCTCTACCACTCCTTCGCAAGAATTGCGAATATTGCTCCACCGGGTAAGATACTCCCGGTCAGTCTCGTTACTCCTTTGCCTACAGATGGCGAGCTGTTGAGGCCTGTTTGGCCTTTTGTACGTGCTGGTAAAGTTGCTGATGAAGGCCTCCTCGAAATCTAACCAGCAGTCTATGCTGCCAGTTCTCAAGTTGTTCAACCAGATCCGGGCAGGTCCTTCCAACATCTGCGGTACGTATCGTACCGCCCATCGTCTGTTTCCACCGGCTATGCTTACTGCAGTTACATAGTCGGTTAGCCAGTACTCCGGCTTCTTGCTGCCGTCATAGGTCTTAGCACCCCTGTTGACCTGAAAATTCCGGACAGGTGGTTCCCGCATGATCCGGGGTCCAAAGCAGGCAGGTCCCGGAGGCCCTTGCTCTTCCACTAGCTCGGATTGGTGAATTCGGTCGAGCCGGAATCTGGCATCTGCCGGATTCAGCTGTCTGGTTCCTATCCGAGATCCCCAAGGGTTCTCGTCAGGCTGGTATCCGAGCTGCTGCAGCCTTGAGTTGCCATCATTGAACCGGTCTTGTGCCGGGACCACAGCCTGCTGCGGGACAGAGGCGGCCTCCCTTCGCGGGTTTCCCTGAACATGAGGAGGGTCCCGGGGTGGATTACCACGGCTAGCCGGGTTATTGTTTCACACCCAGGTTGCCACCTTCACGGGTACTTCCCGCCTGCCCCGAGTTACGCTGCCCGGCTTGCTGGATGCCGGCGAAGGCCGGATCATAGGCCTGCAACTGCTTGTTCTTCTCGGAAACTCGACTCCGGCTCTTGCACTTGCTCTTGCTTCTGCTTGGATGCGGGGAAGAGGCCTCTCCGTACGATTTCTGGCTATTGGGTCTAGCTGAGTGCACTTGGGATCCTGCCCCGGGGTTCTTCTTCTTGAAGGCCTGATTCTGACGGTTGGCCTCGATCACCAACTCGTTCACCCGCTCCTGTTGTTTGCGTAGAGCCTCACCGGATAACCCTACCAACTCGGCCATGGCGGCTTCGGCAGCCCTAAGAGTTTTCGCCGGCGAGCTGTACACAGGCTTCCCCGCTGAGATCAGGCTTCCCGTGTGACTGGTTGCGGCTCCACCTGCCAACTCATCATTCACCATTCTTCCTTTCTTGCGCAGATCCGCGATGCGCTTGTCCCGGGAGTCTATCTTAAGGAATCCGTGAGCTGCATTGTACTCCCAGAGACTGGCATTGAGTTCGCGACGGATCTCGGCGATTTCCTGTGCTTCAGCGAGTAGCAACCTCCGCTGCTCCTCCAAATCAGCCGAAGTGGCCTGGGTGTCTGCTTCAGCAGTTACCGGGACAGCCAACTTGGCCACCAGACCCGAGAGGGGATCCGGGCGACGTCGTGGCTGGGACGGTTGTGGATCGTCATCTCGCGCCGCACCTCTTTCCTGAGGAGGTTTGGCCAAACGGATGTGGCCGCTCCCGGCATCGCCGTCAGCGTCTTGGTACTCCTCCTCGGTTGCTCCGACCATCATCACCGCGACGGAACTCGGGGGGCGACCGGTACGCATACCCCGAGTAGTGCAGAGCATGGGAGGATCCTCAGCTTCCAAGACCACGTCCGGGTAGCTACAGATAACTTCGGTGGCGACGTAGGTGGTGAAACCACCAAAGTCAATGAGGCATCCGTTCATCGGAAAGGGTCTGTTCCGGAAGCATCCTGCGTTGTCGCTGACGAAGTCCATCTCACCCAGCCTTACGACAAGGCCAGAGAGAACCCGAACGTTGAAATGAACGGGGGAGCCCGTCCGGATGTGTACACCAGCCAACGCCTCTGTCAGTCCCACGGTGGGCGCCAACTGTCGTGGTGGTGTCATTGGGGGATCCCGGAAAAAACCATTGAAACAGGTGCTCCTGTCTGTCTTTCGCACACTTGCATTCGCACCCGGGTTCTGCTGGAAACCGACATGGTTATCATGTGGTGATTTATTTGCGCAGTTATTCGAGCGGCAAGCCGAGGAGGACGCGATCCACGCCAACGGGAATTTCGCGCCGAACATCCCGGTACCGGCTAAGATGCCGAGAGTGGATCCCGATGGTGAGGAGCATCTTGCCGTTCCTCTAGTGAAAGCTGCCGCCCCGGGTAACCCTTCAACCTCAGAGTCTATTTCCATTTCTTCGGATGACGAGGATGAGATTGATTGTCAAATACTCGATGTGATTGACGCTCTCCCCCTCAATTGGGCTTCAGCAGTGGTTCCGAAACCGACGGCCGTGACCAAACGTGCCGAGAGCCGGAAGCGTGCGGCTTCCGACACCGATGCTGCCGATGATTCCGGCAATCCCCCCAAGAGGAGCAAGCCGAACAAACAAACGGCCGAGAAGCCTCGACGCCGGAGAAAGGGTCCTCCCACCGTGGATTCTGGGTACATTTTCTTTGCTTCATGCTACATGATCTTGCCTTCTCCTGAAGTTTTTACTGAGTTATTTCTTTCAGGGACGCACTCGATCTCCCGTCATCCTTTGTCTCCCCTCCTCCTGGATCCCGGACACCCAGCCCGCCTCGGGCTGCCTCTTCTCCACCTCGTCCTTCTACCCGAAGAAGCGAGCCTCCTGCTTCTGGTGCCGCACCGGCTGCTGTAACGACTCCGGATACACGTCCGGTGGTCGACGAGACCCCAGTGCAGGCCACGACTACCTCGGAAGACATCCTTCTTCCAGAGAGTCCGCGTAGGGTGCCCGGGCTTGAGGCAGAGATCCTGAGCCCTCCCCGGCAGCTCGTGCCAAGCGGTCCCTCCCGGCAAGCTGCGAACAAAACCGCCCCGGAGAAACAGCCTGCAGCTTCTTCCCGGCAAGCTGATCAACCTGCCGCGAAAGCGCGCGCCAAGGTTGCCGGGCAGAATACAACTTCTGCCAAACCTACTGCTGCTCCGACATCCTCGGCCCAAGACTTGGCCCTACACACGGGTAAGTTTTCACCGTTACCACCACCTCCCGCCGAGATCCCTACTGCCGCCCTGCGGACGCTGCGAGCAACCGTAAACTCCTTTGTGCCTTCAGGATCCCGGGAAGTTGTTGCTGCTCGTGCGCCCGGCGGCTCCGGCGTACACGTTGTTGACGAATACAACCAGGCCTGGATTGCCGCTGACGCCTCCGAGACCGTGGGGGACTTGCACGCTGCCGGCCCTAGCCGCAACGCTCAAGCTCTGCACGCTCTTCAGGTGGCCGCGCTGGATGTTACTCGGGTGACCGAGGTAAGTTTGTTCCCTTTCCTTCTCCAATAAATATTTGTTCCTTCCCCACTAGTCCCCGAGGTTGGTGCTTAGTGTTCTAGATTCCACCGAACAGCAGACCACTATGCTCCAATCTTAGAGAAAAAATCAGGACTCGGAAACCGAGTCCCTGAGATCCTCCCAACCGGGTAGCCTTTAATTGTTACCGATCTCAGAATCTCCTGAGTCCCTTAAATCTTTTCCAAGATTGACTCATCCTTCTTTGTCCTGATTTTAGGAGTGCAGCAAGAAACGCGGCAGCATCTTCCACCGGGTTCTTGCTGACCTCGGTCAGTCCAAGAAGTGCGAGGGGCGCCTCCGGGAGGAGCGAGATGCCGCGCGCAAAATCTCGGTGGATCAGAAGGCCGCACTTGCTACCGCGCAGGCCGAGATCGCGCGGCTCAACGGCGAGCTTGAAAAGGCCAGATCTGCTGCGACCGAGATGAAGACGCGCTTCGTGGAGGCGACGAAGAAGCAAAAGGAGACCTTGGACCAGTCCGAGGAGCACGCGCATCTCGCCGAGACCGGGCTGGCTCTTCTCCGGTCACGATCCGATACTTGGCTCTCCGAGCTAACTGTACTGAACCGGGATCTTAACAGTAAGTGGACCGACATCCCCCTTTTTTCGTTGCTCTCTTTCTTTGTTGTTGCTTTTCTTATGACCTAGCCGCTTGACAGCTCTTCTTTTTAAAGGGGAATTCGAGCACTCCCGCGAGGCTGCCGCCCTTGCGGTTGCTGCCGCCCGGGAGAAGCGTGCCGGGAAGGGCCCTGTCTCGGATGCTTGGGACATTGAGGATCACCTCACTGCCCTGAAGGCCCGGATAGTGCCTCTCCGGTCGATCGGGACGGAGTTGCTCAGCGCCGCGATCCACGTTCATGGTGCGCTGTGGCCGGGTGTCAGCGCGACGCTCTCGGTCGGCGAACTCGCGAGCGCACTCCGATGTGCCGGGAGGCGTGTCCATGCTTGGAAACGCTCCGGTGCGCGGGCTGGTGCCGATCAGGTCATGACCCAAGTACTGAGTTGGTACGAAGGTCTCGACTTGGAGGTGATCCAACGCCTGCGCACCATCTAGCCGTGGTGCAGCGATCCGGCTAAGGTCCAGCGGCGACAAGAAGTGGCGCATCGCATCGCCTCTTGGTCCAATATTCGCGCCTTCACCGCCAGCGTCATTGCTTTCGATTCCGAATCCGACTACGAGGATGACGATGAAACCGGCGCGACCGGCGAGGTGGATGGTGAGATCCCGGAGGAGGATGACGCTGCCTCTGGTGCTGCGACCGAGACCGTGGTTCCCCGGGATGCTACAACTCCTCCGCCATCCGAGGTCTCTCAGGACGAGGTGCGCCCAGATGCCCCGAGTACCGCTGCCGGTTCTGAAGCCACTGCTGCTCCCGCTGCTGCTCCCGAGACTGCTGCTCCCGCTGCTGCCACCGCCGAGAAGCCGGCTTCCCCTACTACTTAGAAAAACTTAACAGTAGAATTGTTAAATCCCCGGGATGCCGGGTGCAAGATGTAACATATACTATTTAACATTTATGTTCCGTACTGAATTATTAATCCGAACAAGCTATGTCGATTTATTCTGTCACGAGTCCCCGAGTTGCTTTTCATGTTTACCGTACTTATGCAATTTCTGCTCTTGTCTACCATTTCGGCGTTCGACAGTCGAGTCACAAAACTCCATATACGGCATACATTACTTAAGACAATCCGAGTTCTGGCTAACCGAACTCCCGACATAAAAAATAACTGGGTTAGCAAAAATAGGTATGCCGGATAAGTTCCTGCTCCGAGTCCCCGAGACCATTTTTGTGTTCCCCACATTTGATTCTCTTTGCTCTTGACTACCATTTCGGCGTGCGTCAGTCGAGTCACAAGATGATTTCACATGACATACATTACTCTGACTTTGAGAATCGAATTCGGAACTTTCCCGGCATACAAATAACACAAAAAATAGGTATTCGGCAGTCCCCGGGTTCCTTCCCGAGATGCCGGTATGAAATAACAAATACATTGGACAAAGTAAATGGGCACACAACAAGGCAGTCCCCGGGTTCCTCCCGGGGTTCCTTACTTTCATTAATACACAAAAAATTTAAGTACATCATACACTGAGCCCTTTATGAGTAAAAGGGTCGAAGCAGAGCTACATTCCATGGACATTTGGTTTCCTCTCCGGATTTGTCCATTACACCTTTCCTAGCTTCCTGTGCATCTACAAGGTAATAAGAATCATTGTGCAATGCCCTGCTTATCAAAAAAGGTCCCTCCCATGGAGGTGACAACTTATGCATCCCGGCCATGCGTTGGATGAGCCTTAGCACAAGATCTCCTTCTCGGAACACTCCCGGGTGCACCTTCCGGCTATGATAGCGGCGGAGGTTTTGCTGGTAAATTGCAGACCGAGAAAGTGCCAATTCTCTTGCCTCCTTAAGTAAATCAACATCATTTTCCCGGGCCTCCCTTGCTTCGGTCTCAGTGAACATTGTCACTCTCGGTGAATCATATTGTATGTCGGTTGGGAGTACTGCCTCGGCACCGTACACCATGAAAAATGGCGTGTACCCGGTAGATCTATTCGGTGTAGTCCGGAGACCCCACAAAACCGCCGGTAACTCCTCTATCCAGCATCCCGGAGTTCTTAACAGTGGCTCGATCAAACGAGCTTTGATGTCGGCCAAGACCAAAGCATTTGCTCTTTCGACTTGCCCGTTCGCTTCCGGGTGTGCAACTGATGCTACATCCAGCCGGATTCCCTTCTCAGCACAAAATCGAGCGAATTCCCCCACAGCAAAATTGGTGCCATTATCCGTGATAATGTTGTGCGGGTACCCGTATCTCAAGATGATGTCTTTCAGGAATTGCACAGCGGTGTGTCCATCACACTTCCGGATTGGCTTGACCTCTATCCACTTGGTGAATTTATCTACCATGACCAGTATGTGCGTCATATTGCCTCGTGCCGGTTTGAACTGCCCGACGATATCCAAACACCATACTGCAAATGGCCAAGTGATAGGGATTGTCTTCAGTGCTGACGCCGGCATATGTATCCGGTGAGCAAACCTCTGGCATCCTCCACACTTCCGGACAATGTCCTCTGCTTCTTGCAACGCAGTGGGCCAGTAGAACCCATGTCGGAACACTTTCGCCACCAGGGCCCGGGATGATGCATGATGTCCACACTCCCCCTGATGTATTTCCAGGAGCATCTCCCGAGCTCTCCCGATTCTTCACATAGAAGAAGTTGCGCTGCCACTTCCGGCAGGATTCTAGTCCTTTGACTATAGGAAATCCGGAGTCAGCACGGGGGATGATGGTGGCCGCTCCGCAGTCGACCAAGTCTTTTACTTTCTGATCCGGGTTGGGGATGACTTGGCGACGAAGGATGAAATACCTGGCCCGGAGGTCCAGGAATGGCCATACGCCGAGGTATGCCTCCGTGTAGGTGGTGAAGACCGAAAGCATCATGATGGCGTTAGCTGGGAGATGATGGGGTTGGAGGCTGTAGGTGTCGAGGAAGTCGCGGAAGAAGGGGCTAGCCGGAAGCCCAAACCCGCGCTCAAAGTGCGTGAGGAATACAACGTATTCCCCGGGTTGGGGTTCCGGTTGAACCTCGTCCTCCGGAAGACGGCTCTGAACTTCTGGCGGAATCCGGTGAGTCTGGTACAGCCAGTCCAGGTCCGCCTGTTTGGTCTCGGATCCATCCCAGCACCCCCGGATACTTTCTTCACCCATGCCGGAGAAGTCCGCAGATGTATCCGGGCTACTCTGCAGGCGTAGTGGCAGTTAGTCGGAATTAGTCTACCGGGAGCTAAGATGCCGGATCGCAAACTCCTAAACACAACCGAGTTCCTGGCAAGTAAGATCTACCGCGTGCTGGTAAATCAAAACTAAAATGAGGAAAATTGGCTCGGACTAAACTCAAACAAGGCATAGTGCGGGAAAAAAGGCTAGGTCCTACAGCGACTGGGCATCCCCGCCGTGCGCCCCGTGCGCAGCCGCACATGTGGTAGGGCACGACCGAGCACGAAACATTGTCCCCGTGGAAGAAAGATTCATCGGGGCGGAGAGAAGAGTTTACCGGAGAAAGCGAGGCCGGTGATGCGCAAGAGGAACGGCGGCGTTCGGGCTCCGACGACCAGCGAGAGCGGCGGCGTTCGGGCTACGGACACAACTACGGCGGCGCGCTCGAGACGACGGTGACGGAGGAGTGAAGGAGAGGAAGAAGAAGAGGTGACCGTTCCGGTCCCCTATTTATGGGGGGATTCCGGAGCGGTTTCCAATTTTCCCGCCCACGATCTCTCCGATCGTGGGTGGGATCCGTTCTGTGCAGCGCGGCACGTGGCGCTCACCGGAGCGCCCGATCCGGCCACACTGAGGGCCACACGGCCCCAACGGTTGTACTTCGGATCGGCTGCGGCTCCCGGCGCGCGAACCCGAGCGACGGCGTGCTCGGTCAGAAGCACTCGAGTGCGCTTCTGATCAGACAGGACGTCGGGTGGGACCCAGCTCGTGATCTCGAATTCAATGCAGAGCCGACGGTCAAGATTCACTAAGACTGCAGTATCCGGTTACAGGCATCGTCTCCCGGTTGAAACGATCTCGGTATGGGGATCTCGGCAAAACTCATCTCGGCATCAAGTCAGAGGATAGTCACATATTTTCTGGGGAGATAGTTGTTATTAAAGCTGATCCCGCACATCATCCGAGGTCGTTGTGCAGCACCAGCTTCGGGGACTAGTGTCGGGGGGCTGCCCCCCGGGTAGGGGCAGATCCCGGAATAATTCAGTAATGAGCCAACAGTACTTGACCTTTGGTGAGAGCAAGGGACACCTCCTGGTGTTCTGAAGGGGCAACTTGACCCTTGAGCGCTGGTAGAGTGCAAAGTGCCTCCTGGCAGGCGCAAGGGTCAGCTCTAGCAACTATAAATAGACACCCCGAGCCTTCACAATGGCAGCACAAGCATCAGCGGGTGGTTCCTCTAATAACTAGCTTCTCGAAGATGTCTTTGCTGGTAGGCTAAGACATCTTCGAGAGGCTAGGCCTAGAGATACTCATCTGGGGACGAACTCGAACGCCTCCGGAAAGGATCTCAGGTCTTGGGCTCCGAGGAGACTCCCGGAAGGAGGTGTATTCGGTTTTTCCGGATAGACAATCCGAGTAAGTGCTAACCGGAACGTCTAGCTCGGTCTTGATCTTGTGCAGGAAAGACTCACGGGGGCAAGCAAGGAGATAACCGGCATGAGGGATCCCGGTATGCCGTCAACGGTATGTAGCAGGATTTCCCGCCTAATCCGGGGGGAAGTACCGTTCCGTCTGACACGGAGGGATGGTCACCTCCCGCCTGACACGGAAGCATGGTCACCTCCCGCCTGACACGGGAGCGCGTCAGGCGGTACGACAACGGTACGACAAGACACGACGTGCCTAGCCCGGCAATCCGGAAAAGGTTATCCGGGATGGGCAAAGACATGTCCTGTCTCTGACAGGGGGACAATGATGTTCCAGGACGGCGCCTGCTGTCCTTGCCGGGATGATGACGAAGGGGCTACGCCGGATAGCGCGGAGAGTAGGTCGCACTAGCCGGTGACGCCATGCCGGTTAGGCCTGTCCGGTGGGGCCAAGCCGGTTTAGGGTTTTCGGCCCCCCTGGCTGGAACTCTATAAAGGGCGCCATAACTGCTTCTGTGGGAGAGGGACCAACTTGGGAGCCAAAGCTGTAGTTGCATTCACTCCTAGAGCATTTACTTATTCATACCTTGAGTTCATCTAATTCTTCGTGTTCTACACTTTGAGAGATCTAAGAGTAAGTTGTAGCCCTTGTACCAAAGTTATATAGAGAGGAAAGGCAGGAGTAGGGGTGTTACCTCCTCACAAGGGCCCTGAACCTGTGTATATCGTCTGTGTGTTGAGTGCCTTCGTGCATTTGTTCTTGTTTGTTAGATCTTCCCGCTATCGTACTGCTCTTGTTTCTAGTTCTTGGGAGATCTCGGTTATACCGGGATCCTCCCCGTGTGGGCTATTCAGCTCGCTATCCCTCCCCGGATCCACCAACGCCCACAAGCCCCACACATTAGCCATCCTATGGCATCTGCCGTGACACCACCACGACAAAAGAGAAGAAGGGGACAAGCTGATACAGAGACCAGTATACTATCTGAGCGAGGTGATCTCGACATCCAAGCAGAACTACCCGCACTACCAGTAGATGGCATATGGGGTGTACTTGGCGCTTACCAAGCTCAAGCACTATTTCCAAGAGCACCTGATCGCGGTGGTGTGCGAAGCTCCCCTGGCCGAGATCATCCGTTGTAAGGATGCGAGCGGCCGAGTTGCCAAGTGGGCCATCCAGTTGTCTCCGTATGCTCCAACATACGAGAGATGCGACGCCATTAAGTCGCAGGCGCTGCCGGACTTCTTGGTGGACTGGGCCGAGATGCAGTATGAACCTCCACTTCCCGACTTCAATTTCTGGAAGATGCATTTTGATGGTTCCAAGGCGAGGATCGGATTGGGTGTCGGGGTCGTCCTCACCTCGCCAAAGCAAGATGTGTTGAAATATGTGCTGCAAATTCACTTCCGGGCATCTAACAATATGGCTGAGTACGAAGCATTGGTGCATGGACTCAATGTCGCCAGGGAAATCGGTATCCGCCGAATAGATTGCTTCGGTGATTCCGACCTGGTGGTGCAGGAGGTGTCGGGGAACTTGGATGCAATTGACGCCAACATGGCCTCATATCGGTTCCATGTGCAAAAAATATCCGGATTTTTCGAAGGCTGCGAGTTCAAGCACATACAAAGAGGGGAAAATATGGCAGCGGATGTGTTATCCAAGCTGGGGTCATCTCGGGATGCCATTCCACCTGGCATTGCTCTGGAGCATCTGAGGAAGCCGTCTATTCAACCCTCACCCGAGTCGGAATCCATCTTCATCCCCAAGGAACCTGGATCGGAGGCCATACCTATGGAGGTAGTGTGGAGAGTACTGGACTGAACCCGGGGACTGCACCCCAGAACTCGGAGACGGCATATGCCGTATATGCTGAGGTGATGTCGGTAGAGCCAATGGATAAAGATGCTCCCGTTTTCCCGGTACGGCCTGTCCCGGGTTGGGCACAGCCCATCATGGCCTACATATCAGATGGCACCCTTCTGGAGAACGAGGTAGAAGCCCGGCAAGTACTGCGAAGATCTAAAGCCTACACCATCATCAATCAAGAGCTATACAAGAGGAGTGTCACCGAGGTGCTTCAGAGGTGCGTGGAGCCCGAGGAAGGCTAAGAGATGCTGCTGGAGATACATCAGGGAGAGTGTGGACATCATGCCTCATCTCGGGCGCTAGTGGCAAAAGTATTTCGGCATGGGTTCTATTGGCTCACAGCCTTACAGCAAGCAAAAGACATTGTCCGAAAGTGTGGAGGATGCCAGAGGTTTGCCCACAAGATACATATGCCGGCATCAGCACTGAAAACCATTCATATCACTTGGCCATTTGCCGTATGGTGCTTGGACATGGTGGGACAATTTAAACCGGCAAGAGGCAATATGACACACATGCTGGTGATGGTGGACAAGTTCACCAAGTGGATAGAGGTCAAACCAATCCGGAAATGCGACGGGCACACCTCGGTCCAATTCTTGAAGGACATCATCCTGAGATATGGTTACCCGCACAACATCATCACAGATAATGGCACCAACTTTGTTGTGGGGGAATTTGCTCGGTTCTGTGCGGAGAAAAGAATCCGGTTGGATGTGACATCAGTAGCCCACCCGGAGGCAAATGGGCAGGTCGAGAGAGCAAATGCCTTCGTGTTAGCCGGCATCAAGGCTCGCCTAATCGAGCCACTGTTGAGTACCCCGGGATGTTGAATAGAAGAGATACCGGCAGTATTGTGGGGTCTCCGGACCACGCTGAATAGATCTACCGGGTATACGCCATTCTTCATGGTGTATGGTGCTGAGGCAGTGCTGCCAACCGACATACGGTATGACGCACCAAGGGTGACAATGTTCACAGAGACCGAGGCAAAAGAAGCCCGGGAGGACGATGTTGACTTGCTCGAGGAGGCAAGGGAATTGGCATTGTCTCGGTCCGCAATTTATCAGCAAAACCTCCGTCGCTATCATAGCCGGAAGGTGCATCCCCGAGTATTCCAGGAAGGGGATCTGGTGCTAAGGCTGATACAGCGCACAACCGGGATGCATAAGCTTTCACCTCCATGGGAGGGGCCTTTTGTCGTGAGCAAGGCGTTGCACAAGGATTCTTATTACCTTGTAGATGCACAGGAAGCTAGAAAAGGTGTAATGGACAAAGCTGGTAAGGAAACCAAGCGGCCATGGAATGTAGCCTTGCTCCGTCCCTTTTACACTTAAAGGGCACAATGTATGTATCTCGGTCTCTATCAATGAAATATCGGCACCCCGAGATGTTACTCGGGGACTTCCTTGCTCAAATTGGTTATTTGTTCTAAATTGCATGTCGGCGTCCTCGGGGGGAAACTGGGGACTGCTTGTTTCCATTTCGCTGTTATTGTGTCGTTTACCTGTTTTATGCATGTCGGCAACCCATAGAGGATCTCGGGGACTGTCTTGTATTTATTTATGTTTGGTATATGCCGGGAACATTCTGAACTTGGTTTCGAAGGTAAAGTAATGTATGCCATGTGAAATAATCTTGTGACTCGACTGACGAACGCTGAAATGGTAGTCAAGAGCAAAGAACGTCAAATATGGTGAACACGTAAACGAACTCGGGGACTTGGAATAAGAATTGTTCCGGCATATGCGTCTTACTAATCCGGTTTTTTGGTTTCTGCTTCTTATGTCGGAAATTTTGCAACTAGAACTCGGATATTTGTAAGTAATGTATGCCGTGAACGGGGTTTCATGACTCGACTGTCGAACACCGACATGGTAGACAAGAGCAGAAATCGCCTAACTACGGTAAACATGAAAATAAACCCGGGGACTCGTGGCGGAATAAACCAACATAACTTGTAGTTCGTTAAAAGCAAAAGTTGACAGGCATAGCATACGGCATCCCGAGGATTTAATATGTCAACGGCTAAGTGTTTTCAGATAAAGCATAAGGGGTATGTCGGACTAGGCCAGAGATGTTCAAGACGCGATGGGGGGAGCCGGCTTCTCAGCTTGGTCGGCAACAGGTGGCGCGGTGGCGATCTCCTCGGCACTGGCAGCGGTACTCGGCACGGACACACCCGTCTCGGGCAACGGGACCTCGGGCGGCGGAAGATCGGTCGCATCTCGGTCAGCGGTGGTCTCGGTAGCCGCAGTGGCCTCGACATCTCCAGCGTCCGGCGTCTCGGCATCAGCATCACCGGCATCCTCCGCCTCGCCATCATCTTCATAGTCTGACTCGGAGTCAGATGCAATGAGACTCGTGATGAAGGAGTCGGGATCCGCCCAACTCGCGAGGCGATGTGCAGTCTCTTGGCGCAGCCGAATCTTTGTCGGGTCAGTGTACCATTCCGAGACGACCCGCAAGCGCTTGATCACCTCGAGGTCGAGATTCTCGTACCAGCTAAGCACATGTTGCAGTGCTTGGTCGGCACCAGCGCGGGCGGCGGACCGTTTCCAGGCATGAAGACGGTTGCCGGCATCCTGGAGTGCGCTGGCCAACTCGGTAATCGAGAGCTTGCCGGTAGCGCCAGGCCACAGCGCGCCATGCGCGTGAACTACCGTGCTAAGGAGCCCGGTGCCGATCGTCCGGAGAGGGACTATCCCGGCCTTCAGGGCTTGAGATCATCATCTTTATCCCATGCGTCCAAGACCGGACCCTTCCCGGCCCTCTTCTCCCGGGCGGCAGCGATCACAAGGGTGGCAGCTTCTCGGGAATGCTCAAAATGTCCTTGAGAAAGAAGGACTGTCACACGGACAAGCCATGAGGCAATGTCGACAAAATAGGAAGATGGAGAAAGCAAACTTGGTATACTCACTGTTCATATCCCGGTTGAGACCGGTGAGTCGGTAAGCCAAGAGTCATGCTTCGACCAAAGAAGGGCCAACTCGGTCTCAGCAGCATGCACACGCTCCTCGAATTGGTCCAAGGTCTCCTTCTGCTTCTTGGTAGCGTCCACGAAACGTGTCTTCAAGTCCGCTGCAGTAGACCTGGCCTTCTCCAGCTCGGCACCCAGCCGCGATCTTGGACTGTGCATTAGTTAAAGAAGACTTTTGGTCCGCCGGGAGCTTGCGCGCCGCATCTCGCTCCTCCCGGAGTCGCTCCTCCGACTTCTTGGATTGACCAAAGTCGCAATAAGCCTGTGGAAGATGCTACTGCGTTTTTTGCTGCAGTCATGTAGCAGTATTTATCCGATATCAGTCACGGGGACTTCGATTGAGCAAAAGATAATGGTAAAATTCTTCAAAATCCACACTTGTGAACCGACTACTCGATAGAGTTTTGGTACCGAAGAGAGGATCTCGGGGACTGGGAATTGAAAGTTTCTTTTTCAAGATTTGAGCCTAGTGATCTGCTACTCGGTGGAGTCTAGATCACTAAGCACCAATCTCGGGGACTAGGGATGATAGAAGATACAAGGCTTACATCAACAACTCGGGTAACATCCAAGACGGCCACCTGGAGGGCGTGTAGGGCTTGCGCGCTGCGGCTTGGGCCAGCATCATGTAAGTCTCCCGCGACCTCGGAAGCATCAGCAGCAATCCAGGCCAAGTTGTAGTCGTCGACCGCCTGTAAGCCGGTGACGGTGGGCGCGCTCACTGCTCCAGCCTCCCGGGATCCTGAGGACACAAATGCGCTTACGCACGCTCGCAGGGCCTGCAAAGCAGCCGTGGGGATCTCGGCAGGAGCTGGTGGTAGCCCGGAGTACTTACCCTTAGCAGAGGATTCGCAAGTCCTGATATGAAGACTTCGGAGGAACAGTGGGCTTGGCAGGGGCACTCTTCTGGCCAGAGGCCTGGCTGCGTTGTTTCCCGGCTTGGGGATCCAGTTGCCGGGTAGGCTGGAGAGTGGGCTGCTTCGGCGGCGGTGTTTTCCGCGGAGCTAGCCGAGTAGGAGCTCGCGGCACAACCTGCTGCGGCGGGCTCGGCACATCTGCATCAGGATGCGGAGACGCTACCCGGTGCGGCGTGTCCAGAAGAACAATGTTCTCGGTGGCTACGGCTTGCCTGGCCGGGATCTCGGTCACCGCAGGCTGACCACCCGAAGTCCCCATGCTGGTAGCGGCGCGAGGAATGGAGACCTCAGCCATGACGGGGCCAGAGTCTTGAGGACCGGCATCCCCCACTCGGCGCCGTGGTGGCGAAGGGGCGGCCTGAGTCGGGCTGGGGGATCTGGAAACCGTGACACGGGGACTGCCGGACTGCGGGACGTCAAGCGCCGCCCTGCATTCGGAAAGCAAGTTAAAAGGGATCTCGGGCAGATCCTGGAAAGAACAACTCGGTGGGAGAAAAGTGTACCCGGTGGACACTGTAGGAGGACCTCTCCTCCGCCGGGGATGCTTGTCGCCCGGATGCTTGGTGGTCTTGGTCTTCTTCATAGCCGCACCCGAGCCACCGGCATGCGCGGTCTCGGACACGGCGCGTTGCGGCTCTCGACGCGCTTCGTTGCGACCGCAGGTCCCGGAACCACTAGCAGGACGTATTTGAGAGGACGGGCGTCAATTACATCGAGTATTTGACAATCATCTTCGTCAGATTCGACTTGGATAGCCTCTTGAGCTGAAGGCTTACTCGGAGCGGCAGCACGAGCAAGGGGTATCGAGAAGTGGTCCTCGCCATCGGGATCCTCCTCCGGCATCCTCTCGGGCACCAGGAAGTCGTCCACGAATTGGTCCCCGGCGTGCTTCTCGTTCTCTTCGATTTGCCGCTCGAACAACTACAATAAGAAAAGGAAATCAGTACATGTCAGGAATGTCGGTATCCTACGGAAACCAGCATAACGAGGATGTCGGTAAAGGCCTGCGCGTACACCTCCTCTAGCGGTTTTTTCCGGGTGGACGGGGCAAGTCCCCACGTCCATTTCTCTGTCATCTTGGTCCGAGCGATAGCTCGGACACGGCGGTAAACCGCGGATTTGTCCAGGCGAAAATGCTTGTCCGGGTTGATTTGTACAACCCGCTCATGAAGCACATCTTATGTACCTGGGTTTGAAGGGGGCAAACCCGGTGAATAATGAAAGTGCGCGGGAGATCATCGGCCGTCATCTCCTCCGCGAGAATGGTCAGAACGTCATGCATGTTCTCGACCTCCTCGGAGTCCGGAAGTTGGGTCCACAGCTCGAAGTCGGTTGGAGGGCCCATGACGAACTCGGGGAGGTTGAGGAAGTCCAGGGCGGAGGAACTCGGTGCATCTTCTCAAGCGACCGGATTCCGCACGTAGAAGAAACTACGTTGCCATTTCCGGCAGGACTCCAAGCCCTGGATCTTGGGGAATCCGGAGTCAGCGCAGGGGATGATGGTCGCAGCTCCGCAGGCGACCAGGTCCTTAACCTTCTGGTCGGGGTTGATGATGACTTGTCGGCGGAGAAGAAAGTATTTGGCTCACAGATCAACAAAGGTACAGATGCCGAGATACCCCTCAGCGTAGGAGGCAAAGCAGGAAAGTGTCATGATAGCGTTGGCAAGGAGGTGATGTGGTTGGAGGTTGTATGTGTCGAGGAAGTCGCGGAAGAACGGGCTAGCCGGAAGGCCGAACCCGCGCTCGAAGTGTGTGAGGAACACTACACGTTCGCCGGGTTGGGGTTCCGGCTCGACTTCACCGGTTGGAAGTCGACTCTCCACTTGAGGTGGAATCCGGTGCGTCCGATACAGCCAGTCGAGATCTCCCTAGTTCGTCTCGGATCCATCCAAACATCCTCTAACGCTCTCATCGCCCATCTCGGCGGATGCGGAGGACATGTCAGAGCTAGTCTGCAGGCGGAAGGTCGGGTTTAGTCGGGTTAGCATGTCGGTGATGGTGGAAACCGGGCTAAAAACTACTCCTGTAAACCGACATCCTGGCAAATAGATCTACCGAAGCAAAACAATTGGAAGTTAATAGAAGCAAGAATCATGGTTCAAGCCTGTTCTAAAGACACAGGGCACGGACAGGGGTATTGCAAGTAGAGGCCTAGCAAAAGTAATCATCTACAATGCGCAACTACAACAAACCATCCTCAGTGCACGGTAACAAGGATCTACCGAGCAAAACCAACGCTTGTCTCACGGACGTTCATGAGGAGCTATGGATGAACACGAACCGTCGCGACAATGGAGAGGTCTACCGGAGGAGGAATAACTCACAGGAGGGGAGGAAGGTGCCGAGGCACGGGAGTGACGCGGACCAATGACGGAGACGGCGGGCTCTGGCGGCGGCGTTCGGGGATCAAGCTACTCAAGCAGTAAACCTGGTTTTCATAAAACATGACTAGTATCAAGAACTTAGTCACTACTGCGAGTACTTGGTTAGGTAAAACATTCATAACATGTATATCATATATACACCATTATCATTGATGACTTCTGGCGATCTGTTTCATCTTCTTGATTCAACGTAATCAAGAACTACGAAGGTGAACTATTCCCCTTGCATGACATAGTCTATGACAAAGCATTTGCACCTGGCAACGTCGTCTGTCATCCAGTGATCGAGCTGAGCGAGGCATCTCAATGTTCATCAAGTATGACCATATGTCATCAAGTATGACCAATGTCATCAAGTATAACTACCACGTGCTCCTTCAATGTGTGTATTCTCTTCCATCTTGGTTGAGAAGACAATCAGTCAACGTACTGATAAACTTCATCAACCCAACTTTAGGTGTACCCCGAGTTTAGCGATCATTTCATATGTTTGTGATCTAACAACTCGTACACATCGTTGGTTCTCTATGGAGGAGATCATAGCATACACTAGACTATGATGATATCATCCGCACAAAAACTTGATAATCCACATTATCCTTTTGTCAGCGGAATATCTGGGTTTATCTCCTAGCGGGTATTGTATCACAAAGAGCTAACGGTTTAAACAAGGAGTATCCTCAAGCTAAAGTATAAAACTATGAAGTTTGGACCCAACCTTTTAAGTTTCTCAATCGCAGGAATGCGCCTAATTTGAAAAGATGCTATTACATTGGTTAATATCTACGAAGGTTTTGCAAAACAGACTTTGTTCATTATATTTTGAGTTCTAGTATTTTAGAAAAAAACTATCAGAACTCCCACTCAAACAAACATCCCTCCTGGTCGTTTAAGTGATTACACGACCCCCATCCATTGTTCGACCTTTCGGCCTCCGTGTTTCGAGGCCATATCTACATATGCTAGGCTCACCACAATAACCTCGATGTAACGCTTGTGCAACATGGCTTACACCCACTGTATGTGAACGACGATATGTCTGACACCCGATCGTCATGGCCTGCCTAATAACATAGAACTTTCTTGGTGGTGCTCGTTGGAGGAAGAACACTAGTGGTATTTTAAAAGGATCACCTTATATATAACTACCGCCGCGTAACTAATCTATACTAATATATATAATCACACAATATAAGATGCACACAATAACATCAAATGTAATGCGATGTGATATAGTCCATTGTGACATGGTCTTCTTGGCGCACGCAGTTCATAAACAATTTAATAAACCTACTTTGACCATATCACATTGCCACTGCAAAATAAAGTTAGACGCTTCTACTTTATCTTTTGCACATTTTACGTGGCTTGGGGCTGTCGTAAATAGAACCGCTTCATACCTACGAACCTTATGACCACAACAACGATCCAGTAATTGCATGTTTAGCATCCCTTTCGGGCCCTCCATTGAAAATGCAAAGCCAGCTAAAGAGAGAGAAACTGACACCCGCCAGCCACAGATACGGTACAAGCCGAATGTCAGTATTGTAACCAGTCTGGCGTAAGCGTACGCGTAAAGTCGGTCCAGGCCGCTTCATAAACCTGATGACGCTCGAATCACAAGTGCACGCTAGATGGTAGCAAATAATAGGAACGGTACCCCCGTGAAGAACACGGGTTCTAACAGCGTACAGCTATATCTAGGATAGATCGGCTCTGATACCACTGAAGGGGATCGCAGGCAGAAAACAAAAAAATTCCTAGCAACGATATCCTTAAACTATCCAAGATCTACAATATGCAGATATAGAAGTACCGCGGAGATCAGAATACATACCCTCGTAGACCGAATAGCGGGGATTACGCTCCTGCACAAGCGTTGACGACGAAGATGACGTAGCCGACCTCTAGGTCGCGAAGAACTCGGCGCGACGAAGACAACGAAGATGACCCCGAGGTCGGGTGGAGGAAGTAGGCCTCCGAGCACCGCTAGCGCAGCACCTCGCAGGGTGTTACACACATACGGTGGAGACGGCGACCTCCGAAGCTCCAGTCCAGGACGAGCAGCGGAAGACTTGGACCGAAACACCAGCAGCGCGGCAGCGGGCTATGGTGGAGAGATCCCCTCATCCTCCTCGGCACAACTCCGACAAAGGGAATCATGGAATCGAGGAGAAATAAGAGAATTAATTGGTTGAATTAAAAGGCCAGGGGTGCTCTTCTTATATAGACTGCTCGGGGGGGGGGGGGGCAACTCACCAGTCAGGCAATGTGAGACTATCCCACATGCCTTGGTATGGCTCCAACAGGTGCGCCGGCCCTAGGTGAGCCCCATTTGGCCCACCTAGGCCGGCCATAGCTCCCCCACCGAATTCCCTTGAGGAATTTCCGCCCCATGGGCCTTCTTTCCACCAGAAGGCCCATTTAGGGAAATCAGCCTAAATAAATTCGAAAATAAATACATAAATCATAATTAAACATTAATTACACTAATTAATATCAAACATATTATATATAATTTATTCTAGCTCTGAAAACTATTTCATCGCTGCCCGATCTCCATTGGACCATTCCCGGGACGTTCCCGGTGATCTCTTTCCTTTCCGGTTGTCTTGTCGAAAACTCCTTATGTGTGTTACCCTAGCGGTTTGATATAATAACAGACATGATCGAGACTCCTCTCCGATCAATTACTAACTCGTAGGCCTGGACCCCATGAATTAATCCATGTGATATAACGAATGACTTTCATCTATCAAACCTGGACTCTAGTCGTAAACCTTTTGTCATAGCGATACTTAGCGTGTCCGAGTATCATTCTCAGATATCTCCATACCTAGCATGATCTCGTTACCGACATCGCTATCTTCTACTCGTCTATGATATTATGTCAGCTGGTGACCTAGTCACATGTTTGCAAACTCATTTGACATAATCTCACCGAGTGGGCCCTAGAGTATCTATCCGGATATACGGACTAACATATCCCACTGTTGACCCCTCGTCTCAACTACCCCCTTCTGATACCCAAATGTGTCAGGGGGCTGCCCCCGGGGTAGGGCAGAACCCAGTCCAGATCAGCAATATGACTACAGAAGTTGACATTTTGGAGTGGCAAAGAGTTGTCCTTTGGTATACTGAAGAGGCAGCTTGACCCTTGGTTGGTTGTCAGGGTCGGAGTGCCTCCTGGGGGGCGCAACGGTCATCGGTGGAAACTATAAATAGACCCCCAGAGCGGCATAAGCACCAGCGGAGGGTTCCTCTAAGAACTAGCTTCTCGAAGATGTCTTTGGTGAGAGCCCAAGACATCTTCGGGAGGCTAGGCCTAGAGATACTCCTCCTAAGCCGCTATTCGGACTCTAGGTGGAACTCGGTACTAACCGGAAGGATCGTCCGACTTCGTGGTATGTCGGGGTCCTCCGGCATGATCTCGGATACAGGAGAACCCGGTTGCCCGGATAGGTATCCCGGTATGAGATTAACCTACTGACCTATCTTAGCTCTGCTTGGTTATATCTGATGCGCAGGACGGCTCTCTGGAGATACCGGAGAAACCGACATGGGGCATGTCGGGCAAGAGTCAAGGGGCAGGTACAGGCTTTCCGCCTGACGCGGGGGAAATCATATCCCTCCTGGCACGGAAGCATGGTCACCTCCCGCCTGACACGGGAGCATGTCAGCCGGTACGATGACGCTACGACAAGATTGGACATGCCTAGCCCGGCAATCCGGAAAAGGCTACTAGGCATGGACGAAGACATGTCTTGTCTTTGACAAGGGGACAATGATGATCCAGGACGGCGCCTGCAGTCCTTGCCGGGATGATGACGGCAGGGCTACGCCGGATAGCTCGGCGGCTAGGTCGCACTAGCCGGTGTCAACATAAGCGTTAGCCCTGTTCGGTGGGCCCAAGCCAGATTAGGGTTTCCGGCCCTCCCGACCGGAACTCTATATAAGGCGCCATAACTCCTCCTGTGGAGGGACGACCAACTTGTATGCCAAAACTATAGTCTCATTTACTCCTAGTGTATTTACTCCCTCTTCCTCCCTAGTTCATCCGGTTCATCACCAAAACAGCTCAAGGAGCATGTGGTAGATCTTGAGACATACATATATTGAGAAGCAGGGCAGGAGTAGGGGTCTTACCTCCTCACGAGGGCCCCGAACCTGGGTATATAGTGTGTGTGGACTTGCCTTCGTGCATTTGTTTGGGTTTTGTAGATGTTTGAGTGTGTTCTTCGGTGTTCTTGAGGGTTTTGGCACTTCCTACCATGTGAGCTCCTTAGCTCGCTAGCCTTCCCCGGATCCACCAGGGTCCATCGGCCCCACACATTAGCCATCCCATGGCATCTGCCGTGATACCACCACGACAAAAAATATCACCTATCATTGTCACACTATATAAGATATGACGTTTGGTGCGATCAAAGTATCTTCCCGGGATAACAATAAGAGTTGATCACACGGTCTTAAGGCGTAATGACTACGTCCTATAAATATGGGTAAGTCCATCACATTGTTCTACCTAACGATATGACTCCATTGCCAACAGACGCCCATCGGGAAACCTCGATCATCAATCGCGCAATGGAACTAGTAATAGCAGAGGCTACTACTAGGGACCTGGTTGTTTATCTACCACACATGTATTAATGTTTCCGCTTAATACAGTTATAGCATGGTCTAAAACTTATAATGAACAATTGGAATATAAACAATAAACTATCTTTATTAAAAGCCTCTAGGGCATATTCCCTTCACACACCACTCCGTGGCGTGGGGCCCATCTGGCAGCGCTAGGAGGTGGTGCAGCCACCTCGGCCACCTCCCCCCGACCCCCTCGCGGCTACAAGACCCCTCTGATCTAAAAATGCTGGGGGGATAGACACTTTCCAGAGAACTCCACCGTGCGTCGCCGCCATCGCGAACCCTAGTTCGAGGACCAGAAGTCTCTGTTCCGGCACCCTGCCGGGACGGGGAATCGAAGGGGATCATCGTCGTCGTCATCTCCACCACCTCTCCCTCAACGATCCATGTTTCCCCCATCCATGAGTGAGTAATTCACCGATGTAGACTTGAGGGGATGGGAGGGATTGGATGAGATCACTCATGTAATAGTTGTAAGATTGTTAGGGCATAGTGCATGGTATCCGTTATCGGTGTTTTACGTTATTGTTGTAACTTGTTATTCTTAATGCTTGACACTAGGGCCCGAGTCACATGATTTCAGATCTGAACATGTTATTGAATTATGATGATAATTATTGTTATGGATCATATCTATGAGTTGTATACACATGTTATTGTCCGGAACCGATGGCCCCAAAGTGATAGCAATTGGGATAACCGGAGGGAATGGCTATGATGTGTTGATCACATGTATTCACGGAGTGTTAATGCTTCTCTCCGGTACTTTATTAAAACGAGTACATTAATTGCCAGAAGTTTCCCTTGAGGCCCCGCTGCAAACGGGCTGGCAGGACAAAAGATGATGTGCAAGTTTCTCATTGCGAGCACGCACAACTAAATTGGAATACATGCTTATGATTAATTTATGCATGGATGCTTTATATTATTTATCTGCAAATGCATGTGCTATGTTATTACATGAATTATCTTGTCCATGCAAAGCCCGTACATCTGTCCCTATGCCTACATTATTATAATCTTTATGTCTACTTCAATCACAATCGTTGTCTTAATTCTCCTGCTACTGTATTTCACTAGTGTCTCTGCTATAAAACTGTTGCTACTGATAATCTTCCTCGAGCAAGTCTATTCACAGGTGCAGCTGATCTGACAAATCATCTGTTACAGCTTACAAATATTCTTTGGCTACCCTTGTGTCGAATCAATAAATTTGAGTTTTACTTCCCTCGAAAACTGTTGTGATCCCCTATACTTGTGGGTCATCAAGTACTCGACCAGATGTAGCATTGGCTCTTTGTTTGACGAGCCGTTTCCAAAGTAATCCAGGAATGGAGCATTGGATTGCTGTTAAGAGCATTCTTAAGTATCTCAGGAAGACAAAGGAAATGTTCCTTGTCTACGGTGGTTGTGATGAAGAACTTGGCGTAACAGGTTACGTTGATGCAAGTTTCTACACAGACCCCAATGAATCTAAGTCATAGATAGGTTATGTGTTCAAGGTGAATGGAGGTGCGGTGTGCTGGAGAAGTGGGAAGCAACCCATCGTGGCGCAATATACAATGGAGTCGGAGTACATCGCTGCTTGCGAAGCCGCGAATGAAGCTGTGTGGCTAAGGAAGTTCATCATTGAACTTGGAGTGTTCCCGACCGCGCAAGACCCCGTGACCCTCTACTGCGACAATACGGGTGCTATTGCTAACGCGGAGGAACCAAGGTCTCACTCAACTGCCAAACACATTCTCCGACGCTTCCGTGTAATACGACAGTATGTATAGGAAGGAGATGTAAAGATTTGCAAAGTGCATACGGATCTGAATGTGGCATATCCTCTGACGAAGCCTCTTCCGCTTGACAAGCATGAGAAACACCAAGAAGCTATAGGTGTTAAGCTTTTATCAAGTTGTAAGCTAGATTAAGTTGTACTCTAGTGCAAGTGGGAGACTGAAGGAGATATGCCCCACAGGCAATTAATAAAGTGATTTCTTTATCATATCTCGTTTGTTCATAATATGTTGTTGTGTCATGCTATAACGTATTAAGCGGAAACATTAATACACGTGTGATACGTAAACAACCAGGTCCCTAGTAGCCTCTACTAAGACTAGTTTCATTGTGCGATTGATGATTGAGGTTTCCCGATCATGTGACATGGCGTCAGTTGGCAATGAAGTCATATCGTTGCTAGAACGATGTGATGGACATACCCATATTTTGTAGGATGTAGTCATTACGCCTTCGACCGTGAGATCAACTCTTATTGTTATTCCCGGAAGATACTTTGATTGCATCAAACGTTGTCGTGGGATTTTCACGGCAGATGTTACACGAAGGTAACTTGAGATAAGGGGCATGGCGGCTTCTGACATCAGGAGCTTGTCTAGCGTGGCGTGGGGAAACAAGGGTTTACCCAAGTTCGGCCCCTCGTCTTGAGGTAAAGACCTACTTCCTGCTTCGGCTTTATTGATTAGGGTTTCGAGACTCGGCGCCTTGGCTTCCGGGTCTCGAGATTACAATGTGTCTCTCCTATGACGTGTTTCGATTAAACTTAGATCTCTAGGAACCAGGAGACCCCCTTATATAGGTGGCGGGTCTCGCTGGAGGTACAAGGCCGGGTCCGGGTTTGTAACATCCCAACATTTTGGAATGTTTAAAAATCACAAAAATTTAAACTTTTGTTTGATTAAAATAAAATATTAAAATGCAGAAGAAAACAAACTATAAAAGAAGTTTAATATCTTTAATATCTCAAATAATCATTATTTAAAAAGTTGTTTCAAGTTAAACATTATAATATCCATTGTATTTGTTAAAACCTCAATATGGAAATTGACAAATAATTCACAAACTGTCAAACCATTTTCATAATAGAAAGTCTCTTTGTAAGTATTTGATTTAAATAACTTAGCCATAAATATTCATAAATTAAAATAATACTTAGAAGTATTCTTTTTAAACTTTTTAATACATGGTCAAATTGTCAAATGGGTTTCATTATCTTACATGAGTTCAAAACGTAGTTTTGGAAATTACAAGTCTATAGTTTATAACTTTAAAACTTCATAGATTATATAATTAATGAATTATCCAAATAAACATTTCCTTAGCTTAAATGATTTTCATTAATGTTCAAAACATAAAATGATTCTCATGAATATATTCAATATAAGAAATGAAATAAATCTAAAATCTTTTCCAAAGGTATTTTATAGAGTTTTAAAATGATTAATCATAATATAAAACTTAATGGTGCACAAAATATTTTGAATTAAAAATGAATACATTATATTTCCCTTTTCATTTTAAATAAATGTGTGATGTTATTTAACGTTGTACTAAAGCCAGAAATGATTTAATGTTGGAAAATGAGTTTAAATAACTTAATTTTAAACTTATATAAGTGTTGAATTTTTATAAATTTTATTTAGCCAAAAACGAAATTATTTAAGCCATGTTTTCAAATTTGACATTAAGTCTCAAATTTGTAATTAATCAATAATTCAAAATTTTGATTTTTGAAAAGTTTTTAAAACATGCCCACAACTGGTTTAACACAAAGATATTATTTTTACAAATATTTAGAAATTTATCTGACTTAATTTGGAGTCTTAAATCAAAAAAAAATCGCTGACGTCAGCGTGACGTCAGCTCGTCTTCGACGATGGGACGGAACGCACGCAAGCGCAACGTCTGGCCGAAATGGCTCTTTTGTTTCCCGTTGATTTAGACCACCAATTCAAGAACTGTTTCTTTCTAATTAAATCCCATGATCTCCTCTTTTATTCCCCCATGAAAGCCCTCTCTTAAACGATCTAAATTGCTCTAATTTCGTCCGCCATTAGACATGGGCGTTTTTTGTTGAAATTAATCTCCGATTGATTGCGGGCAAATTACTGCACCAAATCAAGCATGGTTGGTTCCTATAGATAGCCCTCGACCCCTCCTCCATTCCCCCCCCCCCCCCCAAAGCCCTCTCCAATACGCCCCCTGGCCGACGAATTTCTTCGCCAGAGTTTCGCTCGACCGACACCGTATTACTTTGATTCCGACGAGTAGAGTGAGTCCCCGCCGCCGATTCTTGGTCCTTACTCTTTTCCCACGTCCGTGTGGTCCTCTAAACACCCTTCTTGCTTCATTTCCATAGCCAAATCGTGGAGGCCGAGCTCGACCCGAGGGTCATCGTCGCCGTCGCCACTCCGTCCGCCTCTCCACGCAGCTCCGGGAATCGCCGCTCAACACCGACACCGTCTTCCGCTCCGCCGTGTCCATATGCGCGTCGCCGTCGTCTCCCTTGCGTCCGGGAGCTTCCGAAACATCGTCGCCGTCCACACCCGTCGCCGACGACCACAGCACGCCGACCGTCCGCGTCCACCTGCGATCGCCCGGTCGATCCACCACCGCCGTCATCTTCTCACGCCGGTGAGCTGCTGTTGTGATTCCTTCTATCTTGTTACGTACATATCACTTGATGAAGGGTAGCAGCTTAGAAAAACGCCGTAGGTCACCTATTCAATATTTTCGTTTTTCTGCCTAGATATAACTTCCAAAGTTCATATAAAATCAACCGTAACTCCGTTTTTGATATTTTTGTAGTCTATGAATCGTATGAACGTGTAGAAAATAGTGGTATAATAAAAACTTGTATTTTAGTCGTGCACTAACTTGATATTTACAGAAACATGTAAAATATTATTTTAATTCTAGTTTTAATTCTGTAAGGTCAAAATTTGTAAATAAAATATCTTAGAAAAGCCCATGACCTATAGATTGTGCTAATTCTGTTATTTTCCAACCTTGAGAAATTTAGATTTATTCAAATTTAAAATATGATATTTAGTAAATTTGACATAACTTTTGACATAAACATTATTTTTGAGTAAATCCAATTGCTAATTTTTTTTGATAAAACGTCCCCTGCCCATTAGCACTATTTATAAAATTTTATTATAAAAATTTAATCATAGAAAATTTTAATCTTATAATTATTCCTTTTATTATATTTTCCAAAAATAGAAATTATTTAAATTGCATTTATAAATTAATGCATATTTATAAACAAATCACAAAAGTTATTTTGATGCTTTCTTGTGATTAAAAATTGCATTTCATGCATAACATATTTTATTATATAATTATATCCCTCATAGGAAAACCTCTTCATTATTTTTCTCTAAGTAGAAGTATTTTTAACTTAGCATTTTGGTAAAGTGCTACACTTAGACACTTAGTAATTTTCAACATGGAGCTAGAAGACCAATGAAGGACTTAGCCAAAACAAGACTTCAGAAGTATCTCCAAGGAGTAGAAGCACTTAGAAGAAAGATCAAGAAGAAGTTCATGAAGACCAACCAGAAATATTTTCTAAGTCTTGCTCCCTCTTTCTTTCTTTTCTCCCTCCTTCTCTAAGACTTCATGAAGACTAAATAAATCCAAGACCAGCCTAGGTGATACAAAAATCATCAAGTCTGAAGATTATTCAAGTCTACCAAGAATTCAATCAAGACACCACCAAGGAGAATATTATAAGTCTGGAGATGAAGCCTGGAAGACCAACTACATCTTTCTTTCTATCTTTTCCCTCTTTCCTAATATTGTCTTTCACTTTAGACTTAAACAATTTTTGATCATGATATTATCATCTTGAAGTTTGTTGGATCCTAGTATCCAATTTACGAAGAGTTGTTAATAATTGTTGATCACCTTGAAGAATAGACTTAGTATTTTCTCTAAGTAGATATGCACATCATGACTAAGTCTTTAGAGTACTTATTCAAGATAATATATAACAAAGGTATTTTATCCAACTTCTAAGCTTAGTCCTTAGTCTTTTCGACCAAAACATTTCCTTGCATTAACTTAAAAGATTTTTTATGGCATGACATGCATTTCTAGTCCTTAGAAATAATTTGCATATCATGCATGACATGTTTTCCTTAGAAGTTTAAGAAACTTGTTTGTTCATTATGTATGCTTGTATGTGTTGTGTTGTTTTGTTTTATGATTGTTATATTGTTGTTTGTTTTTATTGTTTAGACTGAACGGAGAGACCCGAGTTACGTTGAAAAGAGTTTGTGAGCAAAGACATCTTCCAAAGGCAAGTGGCACACCTCATAAACTTCCTATTATTTTCTATATGCATTACTTAGTGTATTTTTATATAAGCATGTGTAGGATAGTATTGCTATGCTAAACATGTGTAGAAATCTCTTATTCCTGTGTCTAGGTTCCTATGCAATGGATGAAAAGTTTTACAAAATGTTAAGTGACTACTCAGGGTTGTGCTCATGGTTGTCGTCGCCTAGGATGAATTTCTATTCTACTTAGGGCCGTGAGCATGGTGGTTTTCACCTGAGAGTACACATCCACTAATTTAATGAATCACCTGGGTGGATTGGTTGAATGGTTTATGTTGAGTGGCTACTCATGGTTGTGCTTGTGGTGGTGTTCGCCTAAGGTAGTTTCTACTATACTTGGGGCCATGGGCATGGTGGTTTTCACCTGAGAGTGCACTTGTGGATGGCCACCCAGGAAACAAAGAGATCTGAAGAACTCCGAGTGACGATTGCTTTCAGTGCAGCCATTGCCATATGGGCTCTGGCTTGATCAATTATGTTGCGTGGACTCTCTCCGGCTTGACAAGCAGATGTAGAGGGTGTTAGGTGGAACGGGTCAAGTCAGAGTGGGAGGGAAAATGCTTCTGAAAGATCTCGTCTCATTCTTCTCCTTTTCCTTATCACTACAAGTGTGTAAAGGATAGTTTGGGTTGAATGGGTACAATGGTGAACGTGCACAACCTCTACAGAGTGTAAAACTAAGTACTTAGCCGTGTCCCCGGTACGGACAATTTGAGCTGCTGATCACGGACGTCAAACGGAGGATTCCATCATTCCAACTTCAGACATAAAACTTGATGGGTGAACAAGGGAAGATGAGATTATGGTTTTCATGCCATACTTGTCTTAATTTGAAGAAAGTGTTCTCAAAAGAGTAGGAAAAATTGGCTTTATGAAAAATAGCCTTGAACTCCACCAGCCAAATATGCATATAGGCTTTAGAGTTATTCCATTAAGTGTCCACCATAGTGTCACTTGCCAGACTCCATTTAATGGAATCTGACCCACGTTGTTGCAATATTTTTCTTATTGCAGATTGATCAGATGACGAGTGAGGTTCCGTTTAAAAGTTTCGAGTCTACAACCAACATGTTTTCGCCTGTGGTAACATGAAGTTGATGGAGACTCACTGCTATTGTATTTCCGCTGTTTACTCTTCCAAAGCTAGCTTTATGCTATGCAACTTGTATTGAATATTTTGTAAGTCTGGATCATCGATGTAATAAAATTGATACTTTGTTGTGATATTACATCGTAAACTGTGTGTGCAAACGAATCGATCCAGGGATTTGCCCTATACACAGGTATCTGCCTTATCTAAAGTGCAGGTACGCTACAGGGTTCCTATCATACCCGGACTCTACTCTAAGTCCTCTAAGCCTCTTCTTTCCTTAGCGGGACTCCGTCTTGTACTTGGTCTCCAGCCTTCTAGATCCTTCTTGCTTGCGGGCCAAGGTACATGTTGCGCAACGGCTCACGTATCACCCGACCCATGTCTTTAGGCTTGATCCGGCCCAGGCTCATGCCAGGCCGGCTTATCTTCTATGTCGGTGGGCCTACCGGGTTATGATCCCCCCAACAGTAGCCCCCAGGATAGCTTGGACATCAGGATGGACTTGCTTCACCTTTGCATATGTAGGCATTGCTATGGGGGAAGCCGTCAATCCTTTTGTCCAGGTTATCTGAAAAATACTTAAACATGTTAGATGATCGAGCTTCCGGTGTCGTAACCCAGTCTCCAATTTCCGGCTTGCGCTCTGAGACTTAGCACTTTCCACTCCGGTCTTGTTTCTCTGGACGGTCAACATTCCAGTCAAAGATTATCCTTTCCCCATTCTGCCCCTAGGTCAACGTCTCCTTGGGATAAATAGGTGGGGACCGGGGAGATCAATCATTTCCCCCTCGTGCACCCCACTTCGTCTTCCTCCTCTAGCCACTCTCACTCCGGAACTCTCCGCCTCGTGCCCTAGCTCGCTCGCGGCGCCTCCATTCTTTTTCCATCCCGCAATCGTTCCTCTCAGCTGCATTCCTCGCCGCGGAGCTCCTCACACCACTTTAGATACCCTAGATCCAGATCCAGTTTCTCTGTCCTCCAACAATGGGGAAGAAGCAGACAACCAGGGCTCCGGTTGCCGCCGCAGCCGTGGCAGTGGCGAGCTTGAAGGACAAGAAGGGCAAGGCCTCAGCCTCCGGCGCCAGCGCGGATCCCGCAACCTTGGGTAACTGGAGCGGCTCCACCATGTCCAGTGCCAAGCTCCAGGACCCAGAAGACCAACTCCTGGCGCGCTCCCGTTGGCGAGATCGTCCCCACGCCTCGAGAAGATGAGGTAATCATTTTTGCCGATCATCTCAGCCGAGGTTTCAAGCCTCCGGGCTCCTTCTTCTGCTCGCTTCTTGCCTACTATGGCCTCCGCCCTCAAGATCTTGCTCCGAATTCCATCCTCTATATTTCTAACTTCACCGTTCTTTGCGAAGATTATCTTAAAATCGAGCCCTTCGTCGATCTTTCCTCGAGTTTTTTTACTGCAACCCGCGGCGCTCCTCTGCGGGTGGTCCTTTGAACATCTGCGGCGGCGTTGCGATCCAACGCCGTCGTGATTGTATCTTTCCCTCTCTCAAACTCGCCAGCTACCCTCGGGCTTGGCAGTCCACTTTTTTCTACTGCAAAGACACATCTCCCAAAGGCCAACCCGTTTTACCAGGTTTTCGCGCCGAACCCTTGGAACTGGGGGAGACCGTGAACTCCTACTACGAGGATCACGAGTCTATGGCCCCTATTATGTCCAAAATCCAAGCCCTCAACGCCCACGGGCTCAAGGGGACCGACCTGGTGAAATGTTGGGTCGGGTGGTGCACGAAGCCACTCTCCATCCGGCTCAAGTTCATCCACGAGTATACCAATCTTCCTAGCGATCCTCTCCGGTTCACCACGCGAGAGCCGGATGATGCCGACGTGGTCAAGACGGCGAAACGGCTCTTGATGTAGATTGTGGCCGAAGTCCAGCAAGATGGCTTGCTCCCATTCTGCTCCGAGAACCCGGCTCCTCCGGTAACCTATTCTTCCTTTACCGCCTTTGAATTTGTCTTTGATCTTGCTTGTCTTGTATCTTATCGTTGTTTTTTCTCAGGTGGACAGCGAATGGTGGCAAGCCACTGACGGGACACCTTCCTCCTCCCTCCAAAGCGACGACGACGAAGAGAACTATGGAGCAGAGGAGGTCGAACAGGAAGGTGAGTTGGACCCACTTGGCCGGCTCTTCATCCAATTACTGGAAGGCGATCAGGAAGACAAGTCCGCCACTGACATTCCCCTTTTGCCAGATCAAGAAGGCCAAGAAGCCGAAGCCGCTGCTACACCTCCGTCTCCGTCGGTCCTCTGCAAGCGCACCCGGGCTGCGGTACGCATGATCTCCGACACTCGCTTTCGCGAGCTTGAAGCCTCTGTTTCTCAAAGCCGGACTTCTACGTTGGGTACCAAAGAGGCGACACCGAAGCGCCGAAGGACTCGATCATCTACCTCCTCTGAGGATCTTTCTTCAGGTATACCTCTCAGCCCTTCTCCTCGCAGGCGTCCAACTCCTTCGGCTTCTCCCGTTGTTCTTTATCCCTTGGCTGGCAACGTCCGGGTCTCTAAATGCCGGTCTTTGTCTGGCTCTTCAGATTCTGGCTCGGACGTCCCCTCTCCGACTTCACCGTGAACAAGGGGTATGTCTCTCGCTTCTTGCTCGTTCGTCGCTTGCCTGGGCTGTTTGGTACTTATCTTTTCATTACTCATCAAATGTTTGTTCTCGGTCTGTCTTGCACAAAGCCAAGGCCGCATTGGAGGATGAGGAGGAAACTCCTCTCTAGGTCAAGGTTACAGATTCATCGGCTCCTGCTCCTCCGGTTCCTGAGACCCGGGACACGGAGCCGGTTAACGAGACCCGATCTCCTCCGGTCGCCTCTGGCTCTCCTCCGGTCGCAGTTGGCTCTCCTCCGAAGGACATGCTGCCTACTGTCCACGAGGAGGATGAAGTCGTGATCACTGGCACCGGGTTATGGGACCCGAAGGCCTCTTCATCTGCAAAGGCCAAGACTCCAGAGCCGGTGGTGGAACCGGAGGCCAAGGACAAGGAGGCCTCCGAAGTCCCCCCCCCCCCCCCCCCCCCAAGAAGATCAAGGTTGCCGTGGTGGAAGATAGTCCCCTGAGGGCGATGGATTTCCCCTCCACCTTCCAGTATATTCACGAGCGCTTGTCTGAGCTTCGGAAGGAGGAGTCTGGGATGAGGTGCTACCTCGACAAACGCTTCACGGTATGTTCTCTCAAGTTTCCCTATCTGTAGTAGTCCCCAAGTGCTGAGCTTGTACCTTGTATATGTTTAGTACTTGTCAATGCCTAGGTAACGTCGTGTATATCATGAAAGATCTTCAAAGTAGTCCCCAAGAGCCATAGTTTTAGCTTGACTGAACTCCGGGTTTTCTTTGAAATCTTGCTTTCTCAACCTTTATTTTTTCTGCTAAGTAGTCCCCAAGAGCCAGAAGTAGTGCTAGCAGTGTTCCGGGTGTTATTTTGAAAAATTCTCTGCTCTAAATTGAGTAGTCCCCAAGTGTCGGGTCACTCTCTGTAGCGACCTGGGACTTCACAACAATTTTGAGCTACTTTTCTATGAACTTTACTATGTTATGTCCATGCTTTGTCTTTTCCCTTTTTTCTCACTGCTTCCCCTGTATGTCTTGCAGGAATATTCCACTGAGATCTCCAAAAAGAACAGTGACGCTCGTCACCAGCTGGCTCAGGAAGCCGTCTTCGTGAGAAAGCCGAACAGCAAATCAAGGCTCACGAAGACACGATTCGCCGGCTCTCCCTTGACAATGAGACTTTGATAAAGAAAATGAAGGACCAAGAAAGGGTTATCCAAATCCAGGACGTAGCCATGAAGAAGATCTCCATAGAGCTTGAAAAGGTTAAGAAGTGCGTCCATAATCTGGCCATCCTCGTCTTTGGTAAATAATTTTCTTGTGTTGTTGATTTTGGCTCTTGCTTTCTCCCTCTCTTGTCTTTTGTTTCCTTACTCGATGTTCCTTGTAGGCGGCTTTACTTTGGCTGTGTCGAGATGATCAAGATGGCGTCACCTGCTGAGCATCTTCCCCCGAGCTTGCCGGATTTCTTAGCTGCCACCTCGACTGTGTCGGCTCTGATGTGGCGCTGGAAGGCCTCCTCCTGTCGCAAAGGTGCCATCCGGGTCTTGGCGCTTGCAAAGGCTTATTATCCTCAAGTGGATCCAATGCTGCTCTCCAAGGGCTTCCCTGAGTTCCAGGCTGACGGGACCCGGTACACTACGAAGATCTTTGCCAAGCTTGTGAAATCCATCCGGCTCCCAGCTTGCCGCATTGCAGATGGGCTGACGCTGACGGATCTCCAGGCTTCGTATGATGAGGATAACAAGGCCAAAGGCCATTGAAGAAGAGCCGATGCAACCCTTTGACATGTGGAAGCCCATCAAAGAGACCCCTCAGCTATTTACTCCTATTATCACGGGTGTTGCGCCATCAAGCTCTACTCCAGTGGTCCCTGCTCCTTCACGTCCTTCTGATCTTGACAGCTTTGAAGCATTGTCCTCCATCATCCAGCAGAAGCCGTCTTGTGAGAAGGATCTTGGACAGGGCTTCTTGGGCATGTCTTCTTGAATATCTTCCTTCATTGTTGTGTCTTGTGACGGCTCTCAAGCCCTTGAGCTGGAAAACTATCTTTTGGTCTGTAATAGTTTAAGATTAAAACTTGGACTATGCTTTGCCTTATGTGTGGCCTTTGTGTGGCGCTAAAGGACATGCTTATCTATATACTTATGCTTTTCCTGAATATGCAAGTCTTTCATCGGTGTTGAAGACACCTTTTGGTTTCCTTAGCTTTCTGCCTAGCCGGCTTTCTTTGTGACCTTGCTCGTGCGTAAAACTCTAGGTCAATCAGGATCTGTTAAGTCCCCATAGGTAACATAGTCAGATTGAATGCCGGATTTTTAGCATCTGGTCATGGTGGCGTCAATGCCGGGTTAGAATAGAATCAAGCTAGCCGGCAAGTGTAACCAAGAATATTGTGGCGCCTTTGCCGGGTCTTGAGTTTTCAACTTACAACTTTCTTAGTTAGTAAGCCCCCAAGACCCCTTAAGAAATAAAAATATGAACTTGGTGGCGTCTCTGCCGAGTCTTGAGTTTTCAACTTATAACTCTTGGTTAGTAAGCCCCCAAGACCCCTTAAGAAATAAAAAATATGAACTTGGTGGCGTCTCTGCCGGGTCTTGAGTTTCCAACTTATAACTCTTGGTTAGTAAGCCCCCATGACCCCTTACTGTATGACAATTGAAATTCTGGATCAACCAACTCTTTTCTTCAGAGAAGTTCTCTTTTTTTTATCATAAGATATGTACATAGCTAGCAAGCCGCCTCATTAAAAACCTTCCAGTCCCCTTAGGTACCCTGGTAAGGAAAAGAGCGCGGCTGAAACCTGCTGCTTTCACAATGAAAGGAAAAATACAAAAAAAAGGGGGTGGAACCCGTCTCATCCGGGTCTCCTTTAGTCTATGTGTAGTATGGCCTGAGCTCTGCTATATTCCAGGGCCTGTCATTTTCTGTCATTGGGTACCTTGTGTGATCTGTGTTGGGTCATGTCACCGTGGTTTCTTCTCGTAGATCCACCAAGTAGTAGGATCCGTTGTGTAAATTTCTGCTTATCACGAAAGGTCCTTCCCTTGGGGGAGTGAGCTTATGAAAGCCGACACTGTTCTGAGCCAGTCTAAGGACCAGGTCTCCCTCCTGGAAAGTCCTTGATCTAACCCGGCGACTGTGATATCGCCTAAGGTCTTGCGGATATATAGCTGATTTTGCCAGGGCTAGCTCTCTTGCCTCTTCCAATAACTCCACTGGGGTGAGCCGGGCTTTCTCATTTTCTGTCTCCACATAATTTGCAACTCTTGGAGAATCATGAAGGATATCGCTGGGTAACACGGATTCTGCCCCGTAAACCATGAAGAAAGGTGTGAAGTATGTGGACCTGTTTGGGGTTGTGTTGATACTCCATACAACTGATGGCAGTTCTTCTTACCAGGCTCCAGCTGCCCTGATCAGTGGAACACGGAGTCTTGGTTTTACTCCTCTGAGCAGCTCCTGGTTAGTTCTTTCAACTTGGCCGTTTGACTGGGGATGTGAAACTGAAGCCAGGTCAAACCGGATCCCGTTGTCTCCACAGAACTTCTGCATCTCTCCGAGTAAAAAGTTTGTCCCATTGTGTGTGATGATGCTGTGGGGATACCCGAATCTGAATATGATTTTCTTCAAGAATTTAACTGTTGTTGCTGCTGAGCAAATGTTGACGGGTTGAACCTCGACCCACTTTGTGAACTTGTCCACTGCTACCAGGAGATGAGTTTTCTTGCCGGGTGATGGCTGGAAAGGTCCAACCATGTCCATACCCCATACTGCGAAAGGCCATGTGATTGGTATGGTCCTTAAGTCCTGAGCCGACACATGAATCTGCCTTGCATATCTCTGGTATCCATCGCAAACCCGGGCTATGTTCTCCGCGTCTGCCAAAGCCGCCAGCCAGAAGAAACCATGTCTGTATGCTTTGGCTACCATTGATCTTGTTGATGCGTGGTGTCCGCAATCTCCCAAGTGGATCTCCTGCAAGATTTTCTGGCCTTCCTCCGGTGAGACACATCGCAGAAAAACTCCTGAAGTGCTCTTCTTGTGTAACTCGCCATTGATGATGACATATGCCTTAGCCCGGCGTACAATTTGTTTTGCCAGAACTTCGTCTTGCGGTAACTCCTCTCTGAGTAGGTAAGCCAGATACGGCTCAGTCCATGACAACGTCTGGTGTAAGGCAGCAACCAACTGGGACTCCGGGTCATCAGGGACTGCAAGTTCTTCTTCTGTTGTAAGCTGGACGGATGGATGATATAACTCGGCCTTGAATACATTAGGTGGTATCGGGTCTCTCCTGGAGCCGATTCTTGTTAGAGCATCTGCTGCCTCGTTTTTTCTTCTTTCGATGTGTTCCACTTGATACCCGGAAAAGAACCCGGCTACCCTGTCAACTTCTCTTCTGTATGCTGCCATATTAGCGTCCTTCCGATCCCAGGTCCCTGATACTTGCTCTGCCACTAGGTCCGAGTCCCCATAGCACATGATCCTCTTGATACCCATCTCCTTGGCGACTCTCAGGCCGTGTAACAGAGCTTCATACTCGGCAATGTTATTTGTGCATGGCTCGAAGTGTATCTGTAAGACATAACTCAGCTTATCTCCCTTTGGCGAGGTCAAAACCACGCCGGCTCCCGATCCTCCAAATAGTTTGGACCCGTCAAAGTGCATGGCCCAGTGCTTGATACTTGGCGCAGGAGGTAGGGAGTCAAACTCGGTCCAGTCATTGATGAAATCGGCTAAAGCTTGAGACTTGATTGTTGTCCTTGGCTCGTAGTTGATGTGGTAAGGCCCCATCTCGATGGCCCACTTTGCTACTCTACCTGTTGCCTCTTTGTTTATGATTATTTCTGCTAGGGGAGCCGAGCTCACCACTGTTATGGGGTGTTCCTGGATGTAGTGTGGCATTTTCCGGCTTGCCATGAAGACTACAAAGACCAACTTCTGCCACTGCGGGTGTCTCTATTTTGACTCGGTCAGGGCCTAACTGACATAGTAGACCGGCCTCTGAACTGGGTATTATTTACCTTCCTCTTTCCTCTCTACGACAACCACGGCACTGACGGCTCGTGAATTGGCAGAGACATATAGCGACATTGGCTCCTTACTTGTGGGAGCCGCTAAGACTGGTGATGTGGACAATGTTTTCTTTAAATCTTCAAAGGCATCATCTGTTTCCTGGTCCCATACGAACTTGTCTGATTTCTTCAACAGCTTGTACAGTGGAAGTGCTTTCTCTCCCATCCTTGCTATGAACCGGCTTAGGGCTGTGATGCAACCGTTAACTTCTGGACAGCGTTTACACACTCCGGCTTCTTAAGGTTCATGATCGCCTTAATTTTGGCCGGGTTTGCCTCAATTCCTCTTTCTGAGACTATGAAACCGAGTAACATGCCTGCTGGAACCCCAAACACGCATTTGGTCGGGTTTAGCTTCATCTGGTACTTGCGTAGATTGTTGAAGGTCTCCTTCAGGTCATCTAGGAGTGACCCGGCTTTCTGTGACTTGATGACAACATCATCGACGTAAGCATGAACGTTGCGTCCGATCTGATCCTCACAGCACTTCTGGATACACCTCTGGTATGTTTCCCATGCGTTCTTAAGGCCGAAGGACATTGTCTTGTAACAAAAAGCTCCAACGGGTGTGATGAATGATGTCTTCTCTTGGTCTTCTTCTTTGAGCTTGATCTGGTGATACCCGGAATAAGCATCCAAGAAACACAGTAATTCGCTGCCGGCTGTGGCATCAATTATCTGGTCTATCCGAGGCAGCGCAAAAGGATCCTTCGGACACACTTTATTCAAACTTGTGTAGTCAACACACATTCTCCACTCTCCATTCTTTTTCAACACAAGGACCGGGTTAGCCAGCCACTTCGGGTGATACACTTCCATGATAAAGCCGGCCGCTAGAACGCGGGCTATCTCCTCTCTAATGATCTTTTTCCTGTCTGCATTGAAACGACGCAGACCTTGCTTTACAGGCTTTGCCGCTGGATCAACATGTAAGCTATGCTCGGCGAGTTCGCTCGGGACACCCGGCATGTCTGAGGGGGGCCATGCAAAGATGTCACGATGCTCACGGATGAACTCGACAAGCGCGCTTTCCTATTTTGGGTCCATATGAGACCCGATCGAGAACTTCTTGGAGGAGTCTCCCTCCACGAAATCAACCATCTTGGTGTCCTGAGCTGACTTGAATTTTTTCTTCTCTTCTTCGTGAGCCGGTTTATCCTGCACACGTTTGTCAGCCGGGTCTACCTGAGACTTGTAGTATTTCAATTCTTCTTCTGAACAGGCCTGATCTGCCATGATGGCATCACCTCGATCACACTCGATTGCCATGTCTTTGCTTCCTTCAACCGTGATGATCCCCTGGGGACCCAGTATCTTCAATTTGAGGTAAACATAACACGGCCTCGCCATGAACTTGGCGTAAGCCGGCCTCCCGAATAAGGCGTGATACGGGCTCTTTAAATCTACCACCTCAAATGTCAGGTACTATGATCTGTATTGTGCCTTACTTACTCCAAAAGCTACCTCCAATCTGATTTTGCCAATCGGGTGAGCCGACTTTCCTGGTACTATGCCGTGAAAATTGTTGATGTTGGTGTTAGCTGGCTCTCAGATAGACCCATCCTCTGGAATGTGTCCAGGTATAAGATGTTGATACTGCTTCCTCCGTCCATCAAAACCTTGTTCAATCGGAAACCATCAACATGTGGCGCAACCACCAAGGCTAGAAGACCCGGGTGTTCTATTCCTTCCGGGTGATCTTCTCTACTCCATGTAATAGGCTGCTCCGACCAATTCAGGTATCTCGGTAAGGCTGTTGCTACGGCATTGACCTCTCTTTCTTTCAACTTTTGCTCTCTTCTACATGTGCTGGTGGTGAACACATGATACTGGCCCTGACTATGAAGCTCTTTCGGAGTTTGTTGATAACCTCCCCCTTGGTTTTGATTTGACCCGACATTGTTGTTCGGTGGTCCCTGAGACCCGGACCCTTGCCCTTGGTTGCCCGGGTTACCGTTATTGCCATGGTTACCATGATTACCACTGTTCCCATTGTTTCCATTGAAGTTGCCTTGATTCTGTTCCAAAGACTGCTCATGTCTCCTCCATGCTCTCATGTCAGCACATTGTGCTAACGTGTGACTAGCTGGTTTACCATTCTTGGTGTGCCTAGGGCACGGCATGTTGTATATCCCACTGATGTTTGGTCCTCTTGCAGGGCCGCCTCTGAAGTTTCCGCCGGGTCTCGGTCCTCTGTAATCTGAGGCCTAGGTGGTTCCAACAAACTCTGAATTTCCCCCTTCATAAGGTATTTTGTTGTTGTTTTGATTTCCATTGTTCTGATTAGGCGTCGGGTTACGTGATGCGTTGACCCGGTTATTCTTCTGCTGCTCTTCCGTCTCGCCTACTCTTTTGTCTGTCGCGGCCTTCTTGTAAGCAATCGAGACCACCTCACCAATGGTGATGTCTTGGCGAGTCGGGTCTTCCCTCATACGTCCGAGTTTGTGCGTTAAAGAATCGAAAGCACAGTTTTTCTCCATCGTTGTTATTGCCGTGTGAGCTGAGATATTGATTGATAATTGCAGAATCTCTATGATCTGGGCTACCCATTGCCTTGCTGACTCGACCTTACTCATAACACACCGATCAAGATCCGCCTTGGTGTTCTGTTTCTTGCATGTTCCAGAAAAGTTTGAAATAAATGCCGTTTTGAGTTCCTCCCATGAATGGATGTTGTTCGGCGGAAGCCGGTCAAGCCAAATCTTGGGTGCTCCTTCTGCCATCATCAGATACAGGTATCTCGCACACAGGTTTGTTGTTGCATTCTTCATGTCCATGGCCATACTATATCCACTCAGCCACGTCTCCGGGTTCATGTTCGGCTCATAGTTAACAATCTTGCTTGGCTCTTTGAATTTTTCTAGGAAGGGTTCTGATCTGATAGCATCTGATAAACATTTGGGCCCTGTCAGGTTTGCTGACGAGCCTCCTCCCAAACCCGGCGCTGGTGAGTTCGCGACGGGTCTCGGGTGAGCCATGCCTCCAACTCCCACTTCGGCTTCTGGTGCGGCAATTTCGGCTGCCGCACGTCTTGCTCTTGAAATGTCTACTATGGATTGGGCCGCAGAGGCGGCAGGCGCGACCATCCTCCGTGGCGCAGGTGCCTGTTGTGGTTGTGGTTGTTGTACTGGTTGCGGGGCTGGTCGGTTTACCGGTCCCAACCTGTTCTGAACTGATCTTGCTGCTACCGGCTCTGGATGCCGGGTTATGGTACGGGTCCTTGCCGGCTCTGAGTATAGAGCTTGTGAGCCTCGCAGGTTATTGTTCTGCTGGACCACAGCCGTTCGTAGTAGATCTATGGCTCTCCTTGCTTCTAAGTCGGCCGGTGAGTTGTCGAAGGGTATTTGCTCTAGGGCGTGTGTCGCTGCAAAAATATTGTCAACTGGGTTATTGTAATGACCCGGAGGTGGATCAAACCTGGGTGGTGGTGGTGGTTGTCGCTCGATGACTGCTACTCCGGCTCCTGCCGAGTTTGTCGCTGGTGCTCCTGGCAACCCGGCCAGGAGCGCGCCTGCCCCTGGCGCCAGGTTCACCGTCGCCACTAGCGTTGGTGCAGGTGCCGCGGTTGGCGTTGTCTGGAACTCCAAGACCTGAGGTGCTATGGTGTTTGTTCCGGTTGAAAGGTGGAGCCGGCTTCCACGTCTCTTGTTCTGGACAGCATTTAACTCGTCTCTTCTCCTCTGGAGGGTATTCCTTTCTTCCAATAGACTCTGTTCTTGCTCAATCACAAGTTGTTCTCTATCCTGAATACGCCGGATCTTGTCCGCGCGCTCTTGATTTGCCCTTGCCACCGCCTGTCTTAGATCTTCTAACTCTCTCATCATAGCCGTGCTATTGTTTGTTACCTCTCCCTGTTGCTGTGTCGGGCTTGCTGAAGTTCCCGCGAGTACATGTTGCTGCAACAGAGGGGGCCTGACCAAATTGGTCGGGTTTGGCGCCGGCATGGGGGTTTGTGCAAGTATCGGGTTTCCAAGGGGGATTCCCGCAGCTGGTGTCTGCATATGAGCCAAAGAACTGAAAGTCGGTAAAACTCCTCCGTCTATGGGATTGGGGGGCGCATAGTTTATCGATGGTGGAACTTGGTGCTGATCACAATTATCTCTATTCTGCCTTGCTAGTGCCTCGGCGCTCGTCTCATCGCTCACGGAAGCCGATCCTCCATCAGCCGGTGGTGCCCAGGCCACAACGTGAACCGTCATGTGACGTACGGGTCCCAACGGTGCCGAGTAATCCTCATATGCGAGTCCATCTCCATAACGATCATCAAACAGGGGTAAGATTGATTATGTGTCTGTATCTAGACCTGACATGTTGACGGGGGTGACGATGGAGTCCTTCATGACCCGGATCGCCGACTCTCCCTCTTCTGGTGATCCCACTGATTCTTCTCCGTCCGTCTAGGCCATCATGGTTGACCCAGACTCTGATTCAAACTTCGGCTTGTACTGCTCTCTGTCGGCTCCGCTGGATCGGTTCACACCGACGAAAACATCGATCTGCCCAAAGATGAGCATAGATCCGGTTTCCAAGAAATCTGCCTCTTCTGTCCATCCGGAGTCGTGCATGATCCGCTCCCCTTCTAGGAACGTGTGGATCTGGCCGATATATAGGTTTTCCATGCCTCTCAGCGCTTCTCCTGAAAAAGTGATGCTCTTGGCCGCAGGCCCCACGGTGGGCGCCAACTGTCGTGGGATTGTCACGGCACATGTTACCCGGAGGTAACTTGAGATGAGGGGCATGGCGGCTTCCGACATCAGGAGCTTGTCTAGCGTGGCGTGGGGAAACAAGGGTTTACCCAGGTTCAGTCCCTCGTCTTGAGGTAAAGACCTACTTCCTGCTTCGGCTTTATTGATTAGGGTTTCGAGACTCAGCCCCTTGTCTTCCGGGTCTCGAGATTATAATGTGTCTCTCCTATGACTTGTGTCGATTGAACTTAGATCTCTAGGAACCAGGAGACCCCCTTATATAGGTGGCGGGTCTCGCTGGAGGTACAAGGTCGGGTCCGGGTTCCTATCATACCCGGACTCTACTATAAGTCCTCTAAGACTCTTATTTCCTTAGCGGGACTCCGTCTTATACTTGGTCTCCAGCCTTCTGGATCCTTCTTGCTTGCGGGCCAAGGTGCACGTTGCGCAACGGCTCACGTATCACCCGACCCATGTCTTTATGCTTGATCCGGCCCAGGCTCATGCCAGGTCGGCTTATCTTCTATGTCGGTGGGCCTCTCGGGTTATGATCCCCCAACAAACGTCATATCTTATATAATGTGACAATAAAGGTGTCCCTCTCGGGTATCGGATGGGGCTAGTTGAGACGAGGGGTCAAGCGCGGGATTTGTCAGTCTGTATAACCAGATAGATACTTTAGGGCCCACTCGGTAAGATTATGTCAAATGAGCTTGCAAGCATGTGACTAGGTCACGGGGACATAATATCATGGACGAGAAGAATATAGTATTGTCGGTAACGAGATGATGCTAGGTATGGAGATATCTATGAACGAGGCTGGGACACGCTAAGTATCGCTATGACAAAAGGTTTAAGACTCGACGTCCAGGTTTGATAGATGAGAGTCATTCGTTATATCACAGGGACTGATTCATGGGGTCCAGGCCTACGAGTTAATCATTGATCAGAAAGGGGTCTCGATCATGTCTGTTATTATATCGAACCGCTAGGGTAACACACTTAAGGGGTTTCAACAAGACAACCGGAGAGGAAAGAGATCTCTGGGAACGTCCCGAGAATGGTCCGATGGAGATCAGGCAACGACGAAATAGTTTTCGGAGTGAGAATAAATTATATAATTTCTAATTAATATTAATTAGTGTAATTAATAGTTAAATAAATTTTTATTTATTTATTTTTGAATTTTTAGAGGCCGATTTCGCTAAATGTGCCTTCTGGTGGAAAGAAGGCCCAGAAGGGGGGTTGGGGGAGGGGCCGGCCTAGGTGGGCCAAATGGGGCTCACCTAGGGCCGGTGCACCTTGCTTGGCCAGGTGGGGTGTGGGGATAGTCCCACACCGCCCGACTGGTGAGGTTGGCTCTCCCCGGGAGCCTTTATATAGAGGTGCACCCTGATACGTCTCCAACGTATTCATAATTTCTTATGTTCCATGCTATGTTATGTCATGTTATTAAATGTTTTATATGCATTTTATAAAGTTTTGTGCATTTTTTGAGACTAACCTATTAACAAAATGCCACAGTGCCAGTTCCATGTTTCTGTTGTTTTTTGTTTCAGAAAAGTGCTTAAGGAAATATCCGCCAAATTGGAAATAAATCAACCTGAAATTATTTTTGGAATATTTGCGTCGTGAGGAACCGAAGACGAGACGAAGAAGGGCCGCGAGGAGCCCACACCACCTGCTGGCGCGGGCCCCATCCTGGCCGCGCCAGGAGGTGATGTGGCGCCCTCGGGCGCCCACCGACCTAGGTCTTTCGCCCATAAATACCTCCCTGACCTGAAAACTCGATACAGTTAATGACTTTTTCCTCCACGGGTCCTGAGCCGCCGCCGTCGTCAACACCAATTCGGGGGAGATCAGAACTGCTCCCCAGCACCCTGCCGGGAGTGGGAATCATCCCCGGAGGCCTCTACGTCGCCATGACTGCCTCCGGGCTGATGCCTGAGAAGTCTACCTTGGACTACGGGTCCATAGCAGTAGATAGATGGTTGTCTTCTCCTCTTGTGGTATCATGTTTAGATCTTGTGAGCTGCCTATCATGATCAAGATCATCTTTATGTAATTCTCCATGTTGTGTTTGCTGGGATCCGATAAATATTGAGTACTAAAGTTATTGCTTCATAATATATCATGTGTGTGCTATTTAATATATTAAATATTGAGTACTAAAGTTATTGCTTCATAATATAAAGTTATTGCTTCATAATATTCTCCATGTTGAGAGCATGCAAGATCATAAATAACACACACATAATATATTATGAAACAAATGACATAGTACTCAATAATCATCGGATCCTAGCAAACACAACATGTAGCATTACATAAAGATGATCTTGATCATGATAGGCAGCTCACAAGATCTAAACATGATGGCATAAAAGGAGAAGACGATCATCTAGCTACTGCTATGGACCCGTAGTCTAAGGATAAACTACTCACGCATCAGTCTAAAGATATGCATGGTGATGTAGATCCCTCCGGTAATGATTCCCCTCTCCGGTGGGGTGGCGGAAAGAGCTTCTGAACCCTCCCGAACTAGGGTTGACGACGGCGGCGGCTCAGGAACTTTTCAAGAATTTTTTATCGGGTACCGAGGGTTTTCTCGTCGGGGGGTATTTATAGGAGAAAGGGCAAGGTCAGCGGATACCCGAGGGGGCCACACCACGTGGTGAGGAGGCCAAGGAGGGAGCCGCGCCACCAACAGGTGTGGCTGCCTCGTGGCCCTCCTCCGTCTCCTTTTCGGTGTTCTGGATCCTTCCGGGGAAAATAGGAGTTTTGTCTTTTGTTTCTTCCGATTCCGAGAATATTTCCTTAACAACTTTTCTGAAATCTAAAAATAACAAAAAACAGGGAACTGGCACTGTGACATCTTGTTAATAGGTTAGTCACAGAAAATGCAATAAAACCATCTAAAGTGTATATAAAGCATGTAGCAATTGGTATAATATAAGCATGAAACATAAGAAATTATAGATACGTTTGAGACGTATCAGTGATGATGATCCCAATGAAGTGCAGCTCGATGACGGTGACGATGGCGATGATTTCCCCCCTCCGGGAGGGAGTTCCCCCGGTAGATTTCTCCCTGTCGGAGAGCTTTTCTCTCTCGTGTTTTCCGTCTCATGGAGAGTGCGGAATATTTACATGATGACTCCTCAGATCTTAGGGTTTCGGGAGCTTCAAGTACGCGAAGGGGTGATGCCAGTGGTGGGCCAGGGCGGCCGCGCGACAGGGGGGCGGGCCTGGGCATGGTGTGGGCCCCTTGTGGCCCACCTGGCTCTCCCCTTTTGGCTCCCTTCGGTATCTGGCAAAATAGGAACTTTCATCTGGTTGGTTTTGATTTCTGATCTTCGCAAATTTTATATCCTGGCGGTGTTTTTTCCGGCTGAATCCAAACTCCGATGATCAAACATGCAAAATAGATGAAAGAACATAAATATCATCTCTAAATATGAAATATATCAATGAATAACAGTAAATTATGATATAAAATAGTGATGCAAAATAGACGTATCAGTTTGTTCCGCGCGGACATCGTCGTCGTCATCTCCGCGTCCGGTCTTGGCCTTCATCACATGACGGAGCGGTGGATTGGTCGACGTAGTGCAACTACCAACCTTCGATGTGACAGATGGGGGTGAGAGTAGAGAGAGGGTGAGGAAGGAGTGGGCGATGAAGGGATTTATGGCGAGTGTACGCGAAGGGACACGGCGTCTCCTTCTCCGTTTTCTGCATGTGCGACCTTTCAATGACAATGGTCCTGGCTCTCCAGAGAAACGCCTGATTCGGGCATTCCTCCAGGGCCTGATCCGAGGGTGCTTTCATATTCGGGTACATACCCATCCGGTTCATGCAGCAACACTGGCGAGCTCAGAACCAAACGGGTTGATCTCGTTTCACCATGTGCAAAAAAGGCTGTCGCATACTACCAAACTCCCCAAAGTGTTGCCGTGTGAGAGTGAGACTGTGAGACTGCTTCCGTTGCTGTACGGCTGTACCACGAGTCCACGAGCTGCCGTGAACGACGAGCCTTCCTTGCTGCAGCCGTGGAAGGTAGATGGTCAATTTCTGTTATGCCTAAATTTCGTGCAAATTTCTGTTCAAATTTCACGATGGTATTCAACTCTTGATCAAAGATTCGAGCAGCTGCATTCGAGGTTGTCCTAGTCTTCAAATTTCAATTAACTTCAGGCGATTTTTTTTTTTGAAAACTAATTGCGTAATCCTGAGGGAACATGCTTGCGATTGACGCATATAGGATTATAGGTCCACGCTTGACCAAGCCGTTGGCACCGCGCACGGCAACACGACGCCAAGGCCTGGACCGTCTATATTCTGCACAATCCTCGTTGATGCCAATGTTAGTGGTGAAGGAAGAAACGCTCGGTGCCTATGATGTTATCCCATCTTCACTGAGTGCTACCGAGGATGAGAGAGCAGAGCTTCTTCTCTCAGCTTCTTCTCTGATGGGAGCCCATGAATGCACGCGCTGTGCTCGAGCAAGCTTAATTAATCTGAGTTGTATCCAAAGCTTAACTACGAAACAAGGAAAACGTCCATTTTAAACACTGAACTTGTAGAGGCCGGGCGAATCGCACCCTAAACTTCAAATCCCGGTCGTTTAAACCCTAAACTTAGCAATCCCGGTTTGTTTAAAATGAACCCTATAGCTGTTTGGCACACCGGGTTACAGAAAATCTCGACCGGAAATATCGACTGTCTCACCGATAGGATGGGCCCATAAGTCATATTCATCTCTATCCCTAATTCATCTCCAATCTGTAAAATCCATGGAAAGAGATGACCATGAACGAGCGTGGGAGATGCAGGCGGCTGGCCGCTGCCGAGCTTGTGCCAAGCTTGAGCTACCGGAGATGAAGGAGCGGTCTGGCATTAGAGGCGGAGGTCAGGTTGCAAGCAGGGCGCACCGCGGGAGGCCGCGCACGCGCCGCGCATGTCTGCAAAATTATGCGGTATGTCGTGGATGCGTCGTGTATAAAACCACGGATTTTACGACGCCGCGCGCGCCGTGCTTTTGGCCGTTCGCTCGCTCACATCGAGCTTTGTTTAACAACAGATTTATTGATTGATTGCTAATGATAGGATAGCTAGTTCTTTTCAACAGATTGATTGATTGCAGGGATGAGGGATCTGTAGTTGGGTTCACTGTGTTACGTCTCCTGCCACGTATGTGGCCGCGCGTCACCGGCACGGTCCGGTAGACGAGCGCAGAATGCTCGAGTAAGGAAATGAGCGTGAGCGGGCTAGTGGTTGACGACGGGCGGCGACCGACGGAGCACGGTGGAGTCTAGTAGACACTCGCCAGGCACGGTCCGGTAGACGAGCGCAGAATGCTCGAGTAAGGAAATGAGCGTGAGCGGGCTAGTGGTTGACGACGGGCGGCGACCGACGGAGCACGGTGGAGTCTAGTAGACACTCGCCAGGCACGGTCCGGTACACGGGCGAAGCTCTCCTTAGGGCAAGGTAGGGTAGCCGCCCTACCTTGATTTTTGGCAACCATATTTATATGTATGTGTTTGTCCTGAACGATTTGAGTGGTTAAACGTAAAAAAGGGCCTCCGTATGAGAAAGTTATGATTATTTTAGTGAAACCGATTCTAAATTAAAAAAACTAGAACTCCAACTCTTTTTTTTATATTAGCTAACTCAATCTAACTAAATACGTCTCCAAATAATGTCCTTTGTATAGTAATTATAAAGATAAAACAGCATGTCACCGTCGATTATTTTACAGTATAAACGTATTCTATATTACTATAGATCATGATACTATCGATTTTGAGCATTAGTTAGATGAGTAATCTTTGTAGTTGAAAGGGTCTTCTACAATACGATTTGTGTAGAAAGATGTTGACAATTGCTTATTGATGACTTGATAAGGTGCTAAATTGAGTATGAGAAAAGAAGTAGAGCTTTGTAATTAGCATGTTTTAGATTTTAGTATATTTAACATTTTATATGTCTATTTATCCAACAATAATAAATCATATATAGTATGCATGTTTTAACATCATTTCTCTCTTTGTATTTTCTTTAAAGTTCATCCTACCTTAATTTTTTTCCGTCCTCCACCACTGGTCCGATAGACGAGCGTAGAATGCTCAGCATGGTGGAGTCTAGTAGATACTCGCCAGGTTGAAGATGCACATGACATATGGGCCATCTTAGTCAGTTTAACTAATAAATTATTTAGTTTAACATTATTATTTTTTCTATGCTGGAATCTTTAGTTTAACATTATTATTTTTTCTATGCTGGAATCCTGATTCAGGGTTTAAAATAGATCGAGATTCACAAGTTTAGGGTCCAAACGACAGAGATTTGAAGTTCAGGATTTAAATCGTCGAACCACCATCAATTCAACCACTATCAATTCAGGATTTAGAATAGACTTTTCTCACGAAACAAACGAGGAATTACATTACACACGCACATACATTATGAAACATTCAGATACCATCCTACTACTACGTACACTGACGGAACAAGAAGCCTAAATCTACAAAGTCGCTGCTTAAACACAACAAGTAGCTAGTAAAACATAAACCGAGGACTAGAACCATGGTGGAGACTACGACTACGACGGACCCTCTGAGCCTAGCAGGCGGTGCTCATCTGCAGGCGGCGAGCGAGATGAACGAGATGCCATGTCAGGGCCATCAGTGACAGAACGTTGCACAGGGACGAGTAGCTGTTGAGCTGCTTCAGCCGCTTGTTCAGCCTCACCACCTTGCTCTTGGCCATCTCCGCGTCCGGCGCCGTCACAGACGATGCCGTCGTCGTCGTGGTCTTGGCCGCCCTGATAGTTGCTGTGCCGTCCATCGGCATACGGCCCCCTGCCGTCGTAGGTGTGGTCGTGGTGGTTGTGTCAGCCGTTGCCACGGTGACGGCCGGCGGATGGATGATGTCGGACATATCCCTTCCTCTGCCTTCTTCCTTCTCCACCTTCATCCTCTCAAACATCACCTGCAACGAAAATGAGCATGAGCAAAAACTAATTCGGAACACTTCAACAAGAAGATAAAGAGCACGCATAATATTGTCAGGAAAGACTAATTTACCTTGGTTGCTTTGGGCTCGAGAAGCAGCATGTTGGCGAGGACGAGTCCCAGGGCGCTGAGCAAGTTGAAGCTCTGGGCGCGCGCGGCAAAGGAGCCTCGCTCCCGGCCGAGCACGTGCGCCGCGAGTGCCAGGCCGATGCAGTAGGCCATGGCGCGGAAGTACACCGGGTACAGCTTGCTCTGCACCACGCCCAGCTGCTGCCGAGGCAGCGCCGTGGCCAGGACGTGGCTGGACACGAACGTCACCCACACGCACGCGCCGTAGGCCGTGGCGAACCCCAGCAGGTGCATCACCGCCGTCGCGGTGCGCGCGGCCTCCAAGGGCGCGCCGAGCAGGTACTCGGCGGCGTCGGAGGCCACCTCACGTGCCCGCCTCGCGATGTCCGTAAGGTTCTTGGTCACCTCGCCAGCCTTCGCCTTGGCGACCTCCTCGGCCCGGGCCACCTTCTCGGCCGCGCTTTCTGCGGCATCCTGCGCGTAATCCTCGGCGCGCTCTGCTATGTCTGAGACCTTGTCCTTGGCGTTCTTGGCAGCTCCTGAGACCTTGTCCTTTGCACTGGTCACTGTCTCAGTTGCTCTATCCTTGACGTGTGACGCCTTCTCCCTGGCTTCGCCGGCTGCTTCAGAGACCTTGCCCTTGGCATTCGTCACGGTTTCAGCTGCTTTGTCCTTCACGTGAGACACCTTCTCCTTGGCTTCCCCGGCTGCTTCAGACACTTTGTCCTTGGCACTCCTCATTGTTCCGGCTGCTCCATCCTTGATGTGTGCCGCCTTCACCTTGGCATCACCGGCTGCTCCGGCGACCTTGTCCTTGGCATCACCGGCTGTTCCGACGAGCTTGTCCTTGGCATCACCTGCTGCTCCTGCGGCCTTGTCCTTGGCATCACCGGCTGCTCCTGCAACCTTGTCCTTGGCACTCTTCGCTGCTCCCGTCGCCTCCGAGGCAGCGTCCGACACCATGTCCTCCGCCCTATCCTTGGCATCCGACAGCGTCTCGCCGGCGCCTCTCACTACGTCCTCGGCGCCGTCTTTGACGCGCGACGCCCCGGCTCGCGCACCGTCCTCCACTCCTTTGGCCGCGCCGCAGAGCCTGTCCTTGCAGCGCCTCACGGCACCGAACACCTTGCCCGTGGTGGTCGCCTCGACATGGTGCAGCTTCTCCTTGCCGTCCTCCGCGGCACCGGCCACCTTCCCGGCCGCGTCGGAGGCCACTCCCCTCGCTTTATCCGAGACCGTTTCCTCCGTGGCCTCGCCGCCGCCGAGGAGCTGCGCCTCCTTGCCAGCGCCGTGGCCGGGGTTGAACGGGACCTCCCGCTCGTACTCGACGATCACCACGCGGCGGCCCTCCCTGAGGACATGCTCACCTGGCTGCTGCGCCGCCGGGGGCGGAGGCGCCGGCGACCACACGCCGGCGGCGGCCAGGGTGGAGAGGACGAGGCATGCGGCTACAACGTTTATCATAGTGAGTTGTCGCATTGGAAGTGTACACAGACTGTGACTGACTGAGCTAAGGTTTGAACAAGTTGCACCTTGCCGCTGTGGAGCCGCTTAAATCCGCGAGCCGGCGGCGGGCCTCGGATGGTTGTAGAAGGAGGAAGACGAGGCGGAGGTAGAACACGTGGAGAGCTGGCAGTAGATGTGGTGACGAGCGCGGCGCCGGCGTGACACGCGTGTAATGTACGTGTCCTGATGCTGCGTCGCTTCGGGAGTCGCGCGTTGGAGACCTTGGAGTTGGCCGGTGCAAAGCGGTGTGGGACGCCCGATGGCCGTGGTTCAGAAATGGGACGAGGCGATGGTGTATTTGTGTGCTACGTACCGTGCTCTCAAATTTCAAGTCAAAATCTTTCTGATGAAAATCCCCGGAAATGTAACGGGTTAGCACAAGATAAAGTCTAAAATCCAAATGTATTCAGATAGTTAGAAATTTGAAAGGGAAATCCAGCGAATACCACACAATTCAGATCCAGACGTGAAATGGTATTTAAGGATGAACTTTATTTTGTTAATATATTCTTGGCACCAACTTGGAACATAATTTGTGAAGCATTATACTACTCCGTCCGAAAAAGTATGTCGCTAAAATGGATGATTCTTAGACAGAGGGAGTATATGCTCGGATATAAGGCATTTTTTGTAAATTTTTGTGCCTATTAGTGGGCAGCCCAAATAAATAATATTAGAAAATCTCAAAGCTTATTATTATGGCGGCACACGTGGGAGTGGAATGGGGGTTGAAATTTAGTCCCACATTGTTAGTCGGAGAGTAGTGACTTCAAGAAATCCGGTTACCGCCCGATCCCGACCACCCCCGAGAAATTGTCATACCGATTAAAAAAATCTCAATTCTTTTGAATAGTAATGAAAACTTAAATGGTCTTTAAATTTTAATTTTTAAATTCGTCCGATAACCGGTCGGGATTTTCCAGTAACCATGGTAACCGGAAATCCCGACCCTCCTCAGGTTTTATTTCTACTGGTAACCAAAACCACTTCTACTTGTTAACCTCACGCGTGCTCCTCCTCCTCCGCCCGCACACGAGAAATGGGTCTGCTAATTTCCTGTGCAAACTGAAAGAAGACAATTCTATCAATGCCAAAGCTTCGGCAGCCTTGCATTTAGTTCATCACTTGAAATACAAGTTAGTCCTGTATTGCTTAGCTTTGACGTATTAATAAGCATACACATACCTAATATATAATAGCTCCTAACATCCCCGCGTCATCTCCAGCTATCCACATCACGGGGGCATTCCCAGTCGTCCGATCAACGCGATGGACGGTCCAGATTCACTCCAACGCGTGCGACACTGTTCATCCGCGAATTTCTGCCAATAGCGACGCGACACGCGTTCGGTTCGGCCGGTTCCTGTGCAATTTTGCAGAAAAGCATATGAGAATCTAACTCTCAACCCGCGGTCCATAAATTAACGCTGCGAGGGACCTCGGTGCAATTTCCAGAAAACTCGAAAGCTTTTTCGCAAAATTTCCACAGCAGTTTCCCCTCCGACCCTTCTTCTCTCGTGCGAGCCGTGAGTTTGCCGGCGGCGCCGCCGCGCACAACGGCCGCTCCGCGCCTCCTAGGTCTGATTGAAGCACACGGCGAGCTCCGTCGTCCTCCGCTCTACCTCCTCGCTACCGATGGCGTCCCGAGAGGTCCGGGGTCGCGGTGGTTTGTTGTCGTCGTCTCCAACGCTTCCGCCGCCGCGCATTCGGTCGCCGGCGCCGATTCCGTCGACCATTTTCTCAGCTGCGCGGCCTCCTCGACTCGCCTCGATGTGCTCTTGAAGATGCACGCGGTCGTAGCCCCGCGCGTGCGTGCAGCTCCGGTGCGAGCTCCGCAGCGCCGCCGCGTCCGTCGACTCGCCGCCAGGGGCTGACGCCAGCCCTTGCCCGCTGTCGCTGCCCAGAGGGCCCCACCCGTCAGTTTTTTCAAAATTTCCAGGAAATTCCAAAATTCAAAAAATAATAACTTTTCACCTGTTATTCAGAAATATGCAAACAATATATCAAAATTTGCAGAAAAAAAACCCTTTCCAACCATTGTATTACACAACGTGATTAATCAATCTGCAATTCGTACTTAATAAGAATCTACGAATGTCATCACAAAATTTACATCACAAAATTTATATCTTTTGACATGCAATTCAGGACAATCCAAACAATATATCAAGATTTGCACAAAAATTAAACCTTTGCACATGTTGCATTACACATCTCACCTTCATTTAAGTTGACAAACATATCTCAAACTTATACTTAATTTACCACACATAAGAAATTTGAAAATATCCCAAAAAATACAAATTTTTAAAATACTAAATTTAACATTAATTCACTACACGGGTGCGGCATGACCGCGCCGACTCCACTAGTTGTTCAATATAGCAGCCATGGAAACTTACATTGACGTGTCTTTAGCTGGCTACATGCACAGTTGTTTTGAACATTTTCAGTTTTCAAAATGGAGGATTTCTCCAACCTCCACATCCAAAGAAAGAATACACACCGTTGTTTTTATTAATCATTGGAGAAAATATAAACCATCAAGCCTTATGAAGGTTGCTAAGCGTTTGGTTGGTGAATCCCCAATAGAAAGGTGTGAAGTAGCAGAGCAGCAAGATTTCACTCAGTTATGAAACCAAGGTTATCGAACCAGTAAGAGATGAACGTTTCCTCCGAGGTGTCAACGGCGCCAGAAACTCTTGGTGTGGCGCCGGAGACGTGGAATCTGCACACAACACAATTAAATTATTTTGCCCCAACTGAACGGTGAGGATGTCAATCCCACCGGCTTACTGTAACAAAAGATTAAACGTATGTGTGGAAGAAAGATGTTTGTTTGCAGAAAGTAACAGGTTTGCAGTTGTGGTTTTATCAGATTAATGAGAAGAACCGGGGTCCATATTTTACTAGTGGTGTCTCCATAAATAATAATAACATTCATCCATGCGTGGTAAACAATTGACAGAATAATGATGAGCAACCCAATGCATATACTAATGATCTGGTGTCTAGTGTGAGATTCATTCGGGCATTACAACAATATACATAGACCGTTCCAACCGTATCTATGACTAATAATCCACCTTCCGGTTAGCATCCGCACCCCTTTCAATATTAAGTTGCATGTAACAGATTATCGCCTTAAGCAAAGTGTGTAAAGTAAGTAAGTAAATAACATCATCCTTAGACAAAGTACTATCGGTTTATACCTAGTAGCAACAGCACATCTACAACCTTAGAGTTTTATGTCACTGCCCCAGATTAAATAGAAACATGAACCTACTATCGAGCATAAATACCCACTCTTGGAGTTACGAGCATCTACTTGGTGAGAGCATACACAAGTAACAGAGAGCATGCAAGATCATTAAATAGCACATACATGATATATTATGAAGCAATAACTTTAATACTCAATATTCATCGGATCCCAGCAAACACATAATGGAGAATTACATAAAGATGATCTTGATCATGATAGGCAGCTCACAAGATCTAAAAATTATAGAACAAGAGGAGAAGACAACCATCTAGCTACTGCTATGGACCCGTAGTCCAAGGTAGACTACTCACGCATCAGTTCGGAGGTGGTCATGGCGACGTATAGGCCTCCGGGGACGATTCCCCCTCCCGGCAGGGTGCCGGGGAGCAGTTATGATCTCTCCCGAAGTGGTGTTGATGACGGCGACGACTCGGGACCCGTGGAGGAAAAAGTGTTCAACTGTGCTCTGTTTTAGGTCAAGGGGGTATTTGTAGGCGAAAGACCTAGATCGGTGGGCGCCCGAGGGCTCCTCCTCACCTCCTGGCGCGGCAGGCATGTGGGTCGCGCCACCAGGTGATGAAGGCGCCTCGCGGCCCCTGTTCGTCTCGTCTTCGGTTTTTCTGTACGCATATATTCCAAAAATAAATCCTGGTTGGCTTGTTTCCAATTTGGCGGATATTTCCTGAAGAGCTTTTATGAAATCAAAAACTGCCGAAAACAGGGAACTGACACTATGGCATCTTGTTAATAGGTTAGTCCCAGAAAATGCATAAACCTATATAAAATGCATATAAAACATGCAATAACATGATATAACATAGCATGAAACACGAGAAATTATGGATACGTTGGAAACGTATCAATATCCCAAATCTTAGTTCTACTCGTTCCGAGTAGGCAAGAACGATAAAAGAAGAATAATTTCTAAAGTGACATGCTTAAACACAATCTTGATCATGTAATAATGGAAGGCATGTAAACTGAGATCAAATGAATAAGGGTTATAGTTTATATTGATACCAAACGAGTAATGAATAACCAAGTAGGTGAAGCAAGCAAAGATTTCAATGATATAGTACTAGATAGCAATCAACCGTGCAAACTAGATATTAGAGATGAGTTAAGATTTAAGCATAACAATATAATCATCTAATGCTTTCAACAAACATGACAACTTTATGAAAGGATTAAGTCAAGTAATAGCAATATGCACGTAAAAGATCAATATATTATTTGTTCAAAAGAAACAAGCAAGCGTTCAACGTTGGTTTCTGGCACCAGAATGTTATGGCTAAGAGAATGTTAACAGAGGATTGGAAGGCCAACGGAAGAAAGGCTCACAAAGCTGTAGATGATCATTAGACAAGAGAAAGTCATACTATCGAAGCTATGCAAGGAGTAGTGATTGCCATACAACGAATGCACAATCAGCTATAAGTATATGAAAGCTCTCCAATGCAACTAGTGGGGGTGCATCCAACTTGCTTGCTCATGAAGACCTAGAGCACTTTTGAGTAAGCTCATCATTGGAATATACAAGCCAAGTTCTATAGTGTAAAGTTTCCCGCATAGTTATGCAACTAAGACATGAAAACTCTATCATATGGAGTAAAGGCGCTAAACATGAGCACAAATGATGATCACAAATGATATGGTGTTGTAACATAAGCACAAGTGTGTGATAAAAAATAATAATGTTGCCCCATTTTTTTCTGTTTCTCTTTTCAGTGGCCTCCATGGCTCTTTTCACTTTTAGGGGCAAGCATCCTAATATGATACATGATGTATGACAACACACTAATGATGATAAAACAACATACTGATGATACAAGTAACTAATATGAATGTGCCATAAGAATACATATGACAACGGTGCATCTACCAGTGTAGCAGGTTATGCAGTGCTCAAGCGAAACATGGGTAAAACCACACATAAATTTTATACAAACATGCAAAGCAATAAATAAGTAATGAATGACAACAAGTCATGTAATGTAAGATGGATATTGCATGGCAATATATCTCGGAACAACTAAGGAAATGTTGTAGTAGGTAGGTATTGTGGCTGTTTTGAGGAAGATGTTTGGCTTATGTGTAGGAGAACAAGATGAAGATCTCCCACAAGTTTGGATGTACCTGTGAAAAATGGACCAACTCTCAATGTGAGAAAGGGAAAGGGAAAGTACCGAAGAGGCTAGCAATATGGTGGTGGAAGTGGCATGAAAACCGCAGTTTTAAAACTCACAAGTAAAAAAAATTCAAATAAAAATATGATATGCAAGGCATAATAAAAATTACTCCTAGGGGTGCTGTTGCAAATGAACAAGTCACTATTGGGGACCCGACCGTAGCGCATAACATAAAGCCATTACGGTCGCCTTAGGCAAAATAAGTCATATACCATTATGCAATCAACTGGAAATTTAAGTGTGGCACAATTTTCAGGTTTCTCAAAACCAACCATTTAATCATTCCACTTTACTAGACCATCATGTTTACCATTAAGCAAATAAGTATCTCAAAAAAACATCAATGATTCAAGTGACACAATTTAATTATCTACAAGATTAATGTATCATTTAATTATATTATCTACCACATTTAGCATTTTTTGTTCTCAACCTAACACCAATCAACTTATTTAAAAGATAAACTCTCCAAGTAATTAAACAATGAGATAAGAGAGGTATAATATAACAAAGCTAATAGCTCCACAAGAGATACATGAAAAACAAGAGCTATAGAGCAAACGATAATAAAAGACGAGTACTCAACGAATATAAGTGAAGAATACGAGTATTCGTATGAAAAAGCGGAGCGTGTGTCTATCCCACACAAAAGAATGCTAGGATCCATATTTATTCAGATAATGAAAATAACAAAAACAAAAACAAATAGACGCTTCAAGATAAGCACATAAGATGTGACGGAATTAAAATATAGTTTCACTAGAAAGGACCTAATAGTTTGTCGATGAAGAAGGGGTGCCTTGGGCATCCCCAAGTTTCGACGCTTCAGTCTTCTTGAATCATATTGGGGTGAACCACCGGGGCATCCCCAAGCTTTGGATTTACTATCCTCTTGATCACATTATATCATCCTCTTCTCTTGATCCTTGAAAACTTCCTCCACGTCAAACTTAGAGTAACTTCATTAGAGGGTTAGTGCACAAAAAAATATGATATTCTGTAGGACACAATTGCTACCAATGATACTGGACATTAGCTACAACCACTGATACTTAAAAGCATAAAAGATCCAATCAAAATAGTAAAAGAGGCATTGCAAAACAAAATGGCAGAATCTGTCAAAAAAAGAACAGTCTTTAATTTTTTTGAGGCACTTAACTTGATCATATCAGAAAAAATAAAAGCTAATGAAAGTTGCGTATATATCTGAGGATTATGCACAAAAAAGGGCAGATTATGACGTTCCAGTGAATTGATATGAATTTTACGGTGGACAACAGAAATCTGTTTCAGCACAGGAATTGAATTTTAACATCAACTTTCAACTAGAGCCTTAGCTTGACACAACATTGCAATAAAAATAAGATGCAACGGAATTGCTACAGAGGTAGGCATGTTTCTTGACACAAGCAAAACAAAATAAAATGACAGAAAATAAAAGTGTGTTGTCTCTCATAAGCGCTTTTGTTTAATGTCTTTGAGCTAGGCACAAAGTGAAACTCAAGTATTATCAATAACTTCGTCCAAAACATGGTTGATTGTAATAGGTGTTTTTGGTATCCATGAGTATATCCTATTATGTAAACCATCACTTTTAGGCATATTGGGATGTTTGGATTTGGGAATATAAATGAACTTTTGCTCTTTTCCCACAAAAGCCTTATCTCTCTTAATTTTAATAGAAGCCAATGTTGACTCTAAAGTTTCCATACATCTTCTAGCTCATCAATTCTATGATTATGAGTATCAAGGGTGTTGCTAGTTTCTAAAGCATTGATTCTTCCAATAATACCATTCATTGATTCGTTACCCTTGCTAGCATTATCAAGAAAAGTTTTCTCCATAGAATCCAACCTTTTAATTATATCTTCCAAAGTGATCTCGGTTTTAATTTCTTTAGTAAGGGGTGGTGATCCTACCAAACTTTCAATTAAATTACAGGCTTCAAAAGCAGGTGTTACAAGAAAATTACCCCCGTAAGAGTGTCAAGAACATACCTATACCAACTAGAGATACCAACATAAAAATTCCTAAGGAGCATTAAAGTGGAGTGTTTCTTAGTGCATTTTTTATGAGCATCATTTATCCTATACCAAGCATCTTTTAAACTTTCTTATCCTTGTTGTTTAAACGAACGAATTTCAATTTCAGGACTACCCATTTTCAGCAAATTTGGGACAAACCGGAATAACAATACTCCAAAAATAATAGCAAACCGAAATAACAAAATCAACAAAACTGAAAATTAAAGTGCAAACCGAAATATAATGTAGTAACCCGAATTTTTGAGTTATAAATGAATTTAAGCAAATAAAGTTTTAGCTTCTAAATAATTTATTTGGACTAATTTGTTGTAATTAAATTTGCTATGATGTATGGGACATGCTTAGTAGCCAATATTGATGGAGCTGACTTGCTTGTGCATGTTCACTAGTTAGTAGCATTTTTTTCATCCATCCATTGACTAAGCTAGTAGTATCTGAGTGTAGACGTCATGATTCAGTCATGCTTACGTCACCCTGGGGATATTTTTCTGTGCGTGCATGCTAGTAGCTTAGTCATCCCTTACTCTCTCGTTCGTGTAAGACTAGTCCTAGTGGGGAGTATCATATAGTGGTATCATACATATGATACTCCTCTATGTTATTATGTCAATAATGGGTAGTACCATAGATGTAGTATCATATAACCATGTATTTATTAGGCTATAGACTCATCTTATCTCGAAATCCGCTATGTTACGGTATCTACCTATGATACCACCACCACTTTTCTTCTTATTAAATACTTGCCACATCATCATTTTGCCTATGTGGCACTTATGTTACTACCTATGATACCCTCACTATGACTAATCTAAGTCTGCATGGCAGTTAGCCGGTAGGCGGATGACACGCGGTTAGTTTTCCTTAGCATCATAGGATAAGGCTGCCCAGATATTTTAGCTGGTGCCCACGTCTTATAAATAGAGCAGCTCAGCTGCAGTTTTCCATTCGGCCGATCAATCGATCAAAACAAACAGTGAGCTAAGAGAAAGAGTGAGAGAGCGGCAGCTAGCTGAAACTACATACGGGGAGGCGCTGCTGGAATACGAGGAATGTAGAAGGCGACGACGATGGCCATGAGCTAGGCGCCGGCGAGTTGGGAGTCTCAGCACCCGGTGGTATTCGGGAGGCTACGTCGTGAGGAGTACGGAGCCAAGATGATGTTGTTGTTCCATCGTAAGGAAGGAGGTGATCTGTGTCAGGCGGCGAGTGGAGTCTCCGGCGCAACATCTTTGCTGGTGGTATTCTTCTGGTTATGGCCGGTGTCGTATGAGCTAGTACACGTATGCCGATCTAGCTGGTATCCACATTCTTGGTGATTCTTGATGTCTACGACATAGTTAATCGAGGCAAGTGATTTTTATCTCTCTCATATATTTTGTGAAGTATGCTTTGCTGTGAATATGCATGATACCCTGAGTGGTACGAGTTGTGTGTTGATATACGGGGCTAATACGCTGATATCGTTGCGGTGATGGATCCGTAGAAGCCACTGGTACGAATCGAGCTTAGCACATATATTTGACATGAAATATTAAACAAGTGTTTTATAAAATAAACTTGGTGCTACGAAGGTGATCGTATTGTACCGGTCACAGTATAGATATGAGCACTGTCTGATTTCTCCGTGAGGGGCGGCCCTTGTTCGGGAAAGTGTCGGTGATGGATCCGTAGGAGCGATCGACATGAGTAGGTCAAGGTGTCCGGTGTCCAAGCGGGTAAAAGAACTCTGATCGTTCTGGAACCTGGTGGTTCTGGTCGAGACTGTTGATGTCGGAGTACCCCTCTGCAGAGCGTATAAGTGTGGATATTCACCCCTGTGATTCCCGAGTAGGGAAACTCACTTTCATGTGTGGCACCATGCGTTTTTAATATGCCTAATTAGTTAACCACATAATGATTTACTTGTATTTTGAAAACCTAGTATATTTTACAATACATATGGAAGTGTTTGAATTGCTTGTTGAGTACGACTTGTTTGTACTTACCTTTGCTCCTCTTTGCTTTTAGCTGCAGTTGACGGTGTTATCAGAGTGTGCAACGGAAGACATACGAAGAGTAGGCTGGACCAGTTGGGTGGGAACGACTCTAGGGAATCTATAACTTTCATGTAATATGTAATATTCTTATAAAATGAATAGAAGAGCTGTTTGAGATCCACTGAGCTGGTTTATCCTGCTTTTCTAGCCGTTCGCGTGTATAAACTTTCGGGTTTATATACGTGTGGCGGCTGTCATTCTTCTGGGACGGGTCTCGGGGCGTGACAGTTAAAGTGGTATCAAAGCCTAAGTTTTAGGTCACGTGGGAACTGATGGGTAGATCGTTAGTTTATTTTTACGTCTAACTTTTTATGTGTGTTTTCATGGGCTGACATTCATCATGTTTTCTTATGCTAACTTCTATATAATATTTTTGAAATATTTTGGTTAATTAAGTTTGTTTTTGTGGTGAATTTCGGGGACGAAATTCTTATAAGGCGAGGAGGATGTAGTAACCCAAATTTTTGAGTTATAAATGAATTTAAGTAAATTAAGTTTTAGCTTCTAAATAATTTATTTGGACTAATTTGTTGTAATTAAATTTGCTATGCTGTATGGGACATGCTTAGCAGCCAATATTGATGGAGCTGACTTGCTTGTGCATGTTCACTAGTTAGTAGCATTTTTTCTATCCATCCATTGACTAAGCTAGTAGTATCTGAGTGTAGACGTCATGATTCTTACGCCGGGATATTTTCCTGTGCGTGCATGCTAGTATCTTAGTCATCCCTTACTCTCTCGTGCGTGTAAGTCTGCATGGCAGTTAGCCGGTAGGCGGATGACACGCAGTTAGTTTTCCTTAGCATCAGAGGATAAGGCTGCCCAGATATTAGCTGGTGCCCACGTCTTATAAATAGAGCAGCTCAGCTGCAGTTTTCCATTCGGCCGATCAATTGATCAAAACAAACAGTGAGCTAAGAGAAAGAGTGAGAGAGCGGCAGCTAGCTGAAACTACATACGGGGAGGCGCTGCTGGAATACGAGGAATGTAGAAGGCGACGACGATGGCCATGAGCTAGGCGCCGGCGAGTTGGGAATCTCAGCACCCGGTGGTATTCGGGAGGCTACGTCGTGAGGAGTACGGAGCCAAGATTCTGCTGCTGTTCCATCGTAAGGAAGGAGGTGATCCGTGTCAGGCGGCGAGTGGAGTCTCCGGCGCAACATCTTTGCTGGTGGTATTCTTCTGGTTATGGCCGGTGTCGTATGAGCAGTACACGTATGCCGATCTAGCTGGTATCCACATTGGTGATTCTTGATGTCTACGACATAGTTAATCGAGGCAAGTGATTCTTATCTCTCTCATATATTTTGTGGAGTATGCTTTGCACCCTGAGTGGTACGAGCTGTGTGTTGATATACGGAGCTAACACGCTGATATCGTTACGGTGATAGATCCGTAGGAGCCACTGGTACGAATTGAGCTTAGCACGTATATTTGACATGGAATATTAAACAAGTGTTTTATAAAATAAACTTGGTGCTACGAAAGTGATCGTATTGTACCGGTCACAGTACAGGTATGGGCACTGTCTAAGTTCTCCGTGAGGGGCGACCCTTGTTCGAGAAAGTGTCGGTGATGGAGTCGTAGGAGCGATCGACACGAGTAGGTCAAGGTGTCCGGTGTCCAAGCGGGTAAAAGAACTCTACTCGTTCTGAAACCTGGTGGTTCTGGTCAAGACTGTTGATTTCAGAGTACCCCTCTGCAGAGCGTATAAGTGTGGATATTCACCCCTGTGATTCCCGGGTAGGGAAACTCACTTTCATGTGTGGCACCATGCGTTTTTTATATCCCTAATTAGTTAACCATATAATGATTTACTTGTATTTTGAAAACCTAGTATATTTTACAATATATATGGAAATGTTTGAATTGCTTGTTGAGTACGACTTGTTTGTACACACCTTTGCTCCTCTTTGCTTTTAGCTGCAGTTGACGGTGTTATCAGAATGCGCAACGGAAGACATACGAAGAGTAGGCTGGACCAGTTGGGTGGGAACGACTCTAGAGAATCTATAACTTTCATGTAATATGTAATATTCTTATAATGAAGAGAAGAGCTGTTTGAGATCCGTTGAGCTGGTTTATCCTGCATTTTTAGCCGTTCGCGCGTATAGACTTTCGGGTTTATATATGTATGGCGGCTGTCATTCTTTCGGACCGGGTCTCGGGCGTGACATATAAAAAGTAATGCAAGTAACTATTTTTTTTTGTATTTTTGATATTAAGCAAACAAGACAGTAATAATAGTAAACTAAGAAACACAATAACAAAATAAAAAGATTGAAAGTACGAAAACTCACCTTGTGAAGAACACTCAAATCCCCGGCAACGCGCCGAAAATTCTTGATGGTCGCCAAGCGTGTGGTTGGTGAATCCCCAAGGGGATGGTGTGAAGTAGCAGAGCAGCAAGATTTCCCTCAGTTATGAAACCAAGGTTATCGAACCAGTAGGAGATGAACGTTCCCTCCGAGGTGTCAACGGCGCCAGAAACTCTTGGTGTGGCGTCGGAGACGTGGAATCTGCACACAACATAATCAAAGTATTTTTTCCTCAACTCAACGGTGAGGGTGTCAATCCCACCGGCTTGATGTAATAAAAGATTAAACGTATGTGTGGAAGAAAGATATTTGTTTGCAGAAAGTAACAGGTTTGCAGTTCTGGTTTTATCAGATTAATGAGAAGGACCGGGGTCCACAGTTCACTAGTGGTGTCTCTCCATAAATGATAATAACATTCATCCATGCGTCGTAAACAAATTACAGCTAGGCAATTGACAGAATAATGATGAGCAACCCAATGCATATACTAATGATATGGTGTCTAGTGTGAGATTTATTCGGGCATTACAACAATATACATGGACCGTTCCAACCGCATCTATGACTAATAATCCACCTTCCAGTTAGTGTCCGCACTTCTTTCAGTATTAAGTTGCATGCAACAGATTATCGCCTTAATCAAAGTGTGTAAAGTAAGTAAGTAACATCATCCTTAGACAAAGTACTACAGTTTTATCCCTAGTAGCAACAACACATCTACAACCTTAGATCTTTCTGTCACTGCCCCAGATTAAATAGAGACATGAACCTACTATCGAGCATAAATACCCCCTCTTGTAGTTATGAGCATCTACTTGGCTAGAGCATACAAAAGTAACGGAGAGCATGAAAAATCATTAAATAGCACACACATGATATATTATAAAGCAATAACTTTTGTACTCAATATTCATCGGATCCCAACAAACACAACATGGAGAATTACATAAAGATGATTTTGATCATGATAGGCAGCTCATAAGATATAAACATGGTAACACAAGAGGCGAAGACAACCATCTAGCTACTGCTATGAACCCGTAGTCCAAGGTAAAATACTCACGCATCAGTCTGGAGACGGTCATGGCGACGTAGAGGCCTCCGGGGACGAAGCCGAGTACAAGGTTGTTGCCAATGCAACTGTCGAACTTATATGGGTCCAGTCATTACTCCACGAGTTGGGAATTTCCCAAGATCACACTCCGGTTCTTTGGTGTGACAACATTGGTGCTACGTTTCTTTCGTCTAACCCAGTGTTCCATGCACGAACCAAGCACATTGAGATTGATTATCATTTTGTGAGGGAACGTGTTGCACAGAAACTACTACAGATCAAGTTCATCTTTTCAAAAGATCAACTTGCTGACATCTTTACTAAGCCTTTACCTTTACCCATGTTTGAGGTGTGTAGGCGCAATCTCAACCTCTTAGATGTATCAGGAGTGAGTTGAGATTGAGGGAGTGTGTTAGATATATTGTATAGTTGTGTTTATACCGACCGTATGTGGTCAGGTTTGTATATCCTTATATGGTATGTATACCCCTATATATATGAGAGATATGCCACCCCTAGAGGGTTGAGCAAGTTCCCCCAAACTATACGGTTTAACACCCTCTGTACCTTCTCATATTGCCATTTGCTTGCCGTTCTGAAACTGAATGCAGGACTGGAGCAATTTGCTTGCCATTTTGAGACTGAAATTATTCTTGTGCATATCCTCATCAGACAACATAGTTGTTGAGTAATTCTTGCTCATATCATCACCAAACAACTTTTCTTGAGCATATTTTACAAGAATTGGTTTACAAATTACAACTGCCCCACCCCAATGACAGATTGAGTACATCATCCGTTTTATAATCCATTTGCTGATTCCCTGAAGTGTAGTTACAGTTTCACATTATTCATGGGACAAAATCACAGTTCATCTTGAACTACATGATATGTGTCACATTTTTCGAGAAGAGGTGCGGCCGCGCCGTGCCGGGAGCTAGCAAGAGCCGTGTCGGCGACGGTGGCCCCGTGCAGTGCAGCATAGGTGGAGGATGAGCATTGCTCCTCAACTTCAGTCCGCGGCAGCGGTGCGAGTGGAGGATGATCGCTGCTCCTCAGCTTTAGTCGGAGGCGCGGCGCAGGTGGAACCGTGGAGGTCGCTTGAATCGTCCTAGGATCGCAGGTGGAGCTCGCTCGAATCGAGCTGCAGATTGAGGACTGTCGGGCGGACGGCGAGCAGAGGCCGCGGAGGTTACGGAGGTATGTGGCAGCGGAAATGCAACTACGCAACTATATGCGACCGCACTGCTTATCTGGGACGTATATCCCGAATCCGACGGTCCGCTTAATACTTTGCAAAAAGACTCTCCATTTGTTTAAATGGACAAAACGACCCCCCTATATATGGACCCTAACAGATCAAAAAATAGTATTACATGATTGAGAGATTATTCGGAAAATGGCTAGTTGAAATAAATATTATTACATTCAAGAAAATATTATTACGTCCGGAAAAATATTATTATATTCAGAAAATGTTATTACATCCGAAAAAAATATCCGAAAAATATATTTGTTTTGTTATAGAACTCGGACCCTACATGTATATATATATATATAAACAAGTATGTAATTTGTATATATATATAAACAAATATGTATTTTTTATATTTATAAACATCATTTTGAAAATGCTTTAGTACATATTTGAATACAATGCGTTATTACATTAATCATTAATCCGAATAAATAGAAACCAAATAAATATGTCATTACGTAATCCAAAAAAGTATTGTGCACTTATTAATGCTAATGATGAAACACTTCAGTGCAAGAAACACTTATTAATCCGAAAAACGTATTGTCCATAATACCGAGTACTTCAGTGTAAGAAACACTTAAAAGTAAAGTGGGTCGATGCAAAAAATTAACACGAATCTCCAACAAATATACGGTATTGATGGAAGATGCGATCACACGTAGTTGCGCAAAAACTGCGATTGTGGTGGCTGGGACAGAGACCAAATCAAATGGATTGCTTGATTCCCCTGGTCGGCAGGCGCGCGCTTAAAAGGCGTGTGGAAGCTTGCCATCTGCGGCCTCTGCTCGCTGGAATCGCTACTGCTGCAGATCGATGGATCGATCGCGAGCGATCTGGCCCGGGAGCTAGCTGGGCTCTGGACGGTGGCTCCGATGCCTCTTGGCCGGGATCGAGGACGGCGGGGAGTCAAGAGGCGGACGCCACGGCGGAATTGTAATTGCATTAGTCCGATTCGGACGTGCACGACCCTGCCTCAAAGTTGAACTCGGATATGTCGGAATCTGCAGCCCGAAGACGGCATGCAGGTCCGAACCTGGAGTAGGAACGAGCTGGATTCGGAATTACTGTAGTACTTCTGATCATCGGATGAGCTATGCACCTATTCTCCGGTATAAATATGCGTCTCTCTCCCGTCATCAAGCATACCACAAGCAGCTAGCTAAATATCAAGAATCGCAAGGCCGATCAACTCAAGGGCGTCTAAACTCTAAAGCTTAACTCTAGTTCACTCATATCGCAGCTTATGGGCTCGCGTGCACTCATATCGCTGGCAGCACTTCTGATCATCCTATCATTGTTCCTGTTGCTGCCGGCCCGTGCTCACGCCGACACTACCGCGGGTAGACGTACGGCCTTCTCCGCGCGCCGCCAATTAAGAGAGAAGGAGCCTACTCGAAACGACGTTTTCGTACGCAGACCCGGGGCATCACGGCACGGCCGTAAGCTCGGAGAGAAGAGCACGAACGTCATCAACGTTGGAAGCCACGGAGCTGTCGGCGACGGACAACAAGATGACACACCGGCGTTTGAGAAAGCATGGACAGCGGCATGTTCCTCATCTCAACCGGTGACATTTCTAGTTCCAAAGGAGAAGACATATCTCGTTAAGCACATCACGTTCTCGGGTAAGTGTAATTCAAGCATCACATTCAGACTTGAAGGAAAGTTGGTAGCTCCCGTTAGATCTAGTTGGTCAAAAGACAACGGGCGGAAGTGGATCGTGTTTAACAATGTGGATAGTCTAACCGTGACCGGTGGCGGGACCATCGACGGAAACGGCGAGGTGTGGTGGAAAAATTCATGTCGGGTGGACAAGAAGCTAAAATGCTCACAAGCCCCAATGGCTTTGTTGCTTTACAAGTGCAATCAACTAAAGGTGGAAAATATCAAGCTTTTGAACAGTCAGCAGATTCACATGTCGGTCGAAGACTGTAAAGACGTGCTTCTAAAGCGCATCACAATCACAGCGCCCGAGGACAGTCCAGAGAACGATGGGATCCACATTGCTCGTACCAAGGATATCCAAGTGATGGACTGCAATATTAAAACCGGGGACGATTGCTTGTCCATCGAGACAGGCACCGAAAACTTGTTTGCTTCGAGAATAACATGTGGACCGGGTCATGGAATAAGCGTTGGAAGCTTAGGTACACCTCTTCGGAACCATGAACGGTGTCCGTATCAAGTCTTGGCAAGGAGGGAAAGGATACGCCAAAGACATCACGTTCGAGGATATAACAATGGCTAATGTCAAGAATCCTATTATCGTCGACCAAAACTATTGTACGATGGCCGATCCTTTGAAGCCTAAGGCGTGTGAGAAGCAAGCTTCGGCGGTGGAGTTCACCAACATCCAATTCAAGAATATTCGAGGCACGAGTGCAACAAAAGACGCAATCAAACTAGACTGCAGCGACTCAATCCCTTGTCGCGACATATTGTTGCAAGACGTGAATCTTATTTTCAAGGGGAAAAAGAGCGCCACCACAACAAGTATATGCAACAACGTGAAGTTGAAGAATTCCGTCAATGTCTCCCCAAAGACCTGTTGATAGCATTTTTTTAAATCTTTGTTGTACATTTAAATTATTCAAACAGTCTTAGATGTACGTATGGTTATTGGGAACACTACTATGTGTATAATCATCTATTTCACCTCTTCTTATTTGAGAAAGAGTATCTATTTCACCTCTTTTGTACTCGTAGATAGCAACAATTTAATGTTCTCCTTGTTCCAAAAAAAAGTTGTCCTAACTTTCTCATACCTCACCGTTTTGAATTTCCAGCGATTTGTCTCTTGAAAAAAAGTAAGGCCCAGTTTGATATATTTAGGGGCCCATGTACTCGGAGGCCCACTCCGCTGCCGCTCGGTTCGTCCCCGTCCATTGTTCCGGTGTTCCCGCAGAACCCTACTAGGAACTTGGAACCAAGCCACCGCCCGCATCGACTGGACGCTGCTCCGCCGCCGGCGATGGAGGACATCGAGGACGTGCTTGGACCAGCCGGGTTTTCCGACGGCGGAGCGCCTCCCGGGCTCCGCCTTCCCCTTTCCACTGTCGCTGTCAAGCCCAAGCGCAGGTCGTCGTCCAGGCTCGCGCAGACGCAGCCCGATGCCCGGATCCCAGGCACGCAGGTACCGCCACCGCCATCCGGCGATCCTCTTACGACATGCTGCGTGTGTGCGTTTACTTGCTGCCTTCGTTTCCTGCTTAATCTGACTGCCTTGCTGGGTCTTGTGGTGTGTGACTGTGTGTGTGTTGCAGACGATATATGTGAAGACATTCGGGTGCTCACATAACCAGGCAAGCTTCCTCCACATTACTCTCTGCTTAGCAACTCTACGGTCATTAAAAAAATTGTGCAAGCTTCCGAACTACTACTTAGCTCATCTGAAGTCTTATATAATTATTACTTAGCATCCTGTAATTTCCACTGTTTCAGTAAACAGTTCTTCAAGAGAGCTGTCCGACAGTAATTTGTAGAACAGCTGATAGCCTGATATGATTTGTTTTGTATGGCTTGAGCAGTGCTTAGTACCTAGTTTTGCCTGGTGCTAATGCTAGGATAGGAATCCAATGACATTGCTACTGCTAGTATGTAACCGCCTGTTCTTCTCTACTCTGCAGAGTGACAGCGAGTACATGTCGGGGCAGCTCTCGGCGTTTGGATATGCAATCACTGAAGAACCTGAGGGAGCTGATTTGTGGCTGATTAATACGTATGGCTGTACTGTCTTCTTCTATTATTTCCTTATTTCAATCTGCTACCGCTGGCTGATTGGATGTTCGTCAACTTATCACTGAACTGGTTTAACTTGACAGACATTTTCAAACTGGTCTGGATTTGTGTAGCAAACAACCTAGCTATTTTCTTGAACTAGAAAATTCCATGAACTGCGTACTGTTGCTTCTTGGTACCGAATTTATTTCTATTTTATTTCAAAATTTTAATCCCATGCTATTTTGTCTGCCTTGTGGTGCCTAGCCTAATGGTAAAATGTGTAGCTGATGTGTATGGATAAATCTTGACATGTACTTTTGTCATTCCAGATGCACTGTGAAAAATCCAAGTCAATCTGCCATGACAACTCTCATAACAAAATGCAAGACCGCAAACAAGCCACTGGTTGTAGCTGGCTGTGTACCGCAAGGAAGCCGGGATTTGAAGGAGCTCGAAGGTATTAGTATAATAGGAGTGCAGCAGATAGATCGGGTTGTTGAAGTAGTTGAGGAAACCTTAAAAGGGCATGAGGTTCGTCTGTTGAGTCGGAAAACATTGCCCTCTCTTGATTTACCTAAGGTAAAGTTTATACACCGCACATCCTGTCATGTGCATCAACTGTTTCTGGCACATTGATACGTTTTTATGTTAAACCCAATGGCTGATTATAGCTACACTGTACAGGTTCGAAAGAATAAATTTATCGAGATTCTTCCCATAAATGTTGGGTGTTTAGGTGCTTGCACTTATTGCAAGACAAAGCATGCCCGTGGTCATCTGGGAAGTTATACTGTAGACAGCTTGGTTAGTGTACTGCAATGTTTCTATCATGGACGCAAATATTGCTTCTAATGATTTTTTTAAACTAAATTATCTGTTTCCAATCCACCATAGGTAGATCGTGTGAAAATTGTTGTCTCGGATGGTGTTCGGGAGATATGGTTAAGCAGTGAAGATACTGGTGCTTATGGTAATCTTAGTACCCAGATTATTGTAGATCTACTCAGTGCTGCATGTCATATATTCATGCTACCACTACTTTGCATCTCTGATCTTGTATTTTTTTAGGCAGGGATATCGGGACAAATCTTCCGAATCTCTTAAATGCAATTGTTGCTGAGCTTCCTGCGGACAGAAGCACAATGCTTCGCATAGGCATGACAAATCCCCCTTTCATTCTGGAGCATTTGAATGAGATAGCTACTGTTTTGCGCCATCCATGTGTTTATACTTTCCTTCACGTTCCTGTGCAGTCAGGAAGTGATGCTGTTTTGAAGGTATGCTTGAACTTCTGGTTTTTATTGTAGTAGTAGCAGCAGTAACCTACAGAGACGAGGAAATCTTATTTATTTTTGACTATTTCTACGATTGCGCATCTCAGGCAATGAATCGTGAATACACTGTGAGTGAGTTCAGGATGGTAGTTGACACTCTATGTGAGCTTGTCCCAGGCATGCAGATTGCCACGGATATTATTTGTGGATTTCCTGGTATGGTAGCAAGTATTTGGTTCAGTTATTCGGTCTTCTTTTCTTAACAGTTTTGAGTAACTTACGGCCATGCATATCAACTGGGTCCTTTTTAAGATAAGTTGCTAATAGTTTGTTTTGAACCATGTTATACCCTTTTCAGGCGAGACTGATGATGATTTTGCTCAAACTGTTAACCTTATAAAGGAATATCAGTTACCTCAAGTTCACATATCACAATTTTACCCCAGACCAGGTATCTTGTTCTTCCAAATGCTATGTTATGGTTAACGAATTATCAGTTTTTTTCCTTCACCTACAGCTATAATGTTGTTTCTGTAGGAACACCTGCTGCTAGGATGAAGAAAGTGCCTAGCATTGAAGTGAAAAAACGGAGTCGTGAATTGACCTCAGTTTTTGAAGCCTTTTCACCATACAAAGAGCTGAAAGGCAAAGTCGAGAGGATATGGATCACGGAAATAGCCACTGATGGTGTTCATTTGGTAAGTTCAATTGCAGTAATGGAATGTTCCATAATTGATATGCTTGTGTCAGTTGCCAACTTTGTACTTAGACAAGTTTTGCTTGTATTACCTTTTGCTGCACAGGTTGGACATACCAAAGGCTATATCCAGGTCCTTGTCATTGCTCCAGATAGTATGTTAGGAACTTCAGCAGATGCAAAGATCACATCTGTGGGAAGATGGTCTGTATTTGGTGAAGTGCTAGAAGGATCTGTTGCAGTAAAGGAAGCTGCAGTTAAGCAAAACTGTGCTGAAGTGCATGAAGAAGATGGGCGAAATCACGTGGAGGAAGCCACTTGCACTACAAACACATGTGATTCATGTGCATGCTCGGGTGCAGAAAGCGCAGCACAGCAATGTAAAGATCCACCTGATGCACCTACAAATTGCGGTGATGCTACTCGCCAGGAAGCACCGCAATCTTCGCTTGTGAGGAGAAATGTGGAGGGGACAGTAAAAACAAGTCAAATTGATGCAGCAACACCGGCAGCAAAGGATCTGCAGGCAAATGTAGTTACTAGCGGAGCGCTAGACATTGACAGGATTCTCTGGGGTGGTTTGGCCATAAGCTTTGCCACAACGGTGGCAGTGCTTGCGGTGCTTGCATACAAGATTTCATAGACGTCCCCCTACTAGGCTGGAGCTTGTACCTGTAATTTTTCTCTCCTTTTTGGCGATTCTCCTTATGGAACCGCGCTGTGTTGCCAGCTTATGTTGCTGAAATACAAATTCTCCTGTAGTATTTTCTCTGACTTTTTCCCCTGAAACTTGTGTATTTAGAGGAGGACCATTGATCATATTTCTGTTCAAGGCAATTCGGGTCGTCCATGTAGAAGTATTAAATTGTTGAAATGAAAGTGCTGAATGCTTCACCTATCGAAAGTAAATCAGATAAGATTCCAAACAAAAACTGTGTACTTTTATCTGCTAATGTGAGTGTATAAACAAGTTTTGATGTTCTTTAACAGTAAATTAGCATAAAGGAATTCCCTTTCCGAGAAGGTCTGTGTGCCTTACAGAAGCAACTGCAGAACAATAGACGATGACAGTGGCGAGCCGCAGCCAAGATTAAATGGAACAATTACTTTGACCATTGATATTGAGTTCAGCATAGAATGAACACGAGACAGGAGATAACGCCTGTATAAGAAAATTTGAATTCCTAACAATAGGGGGGACTAATGACGTTGAACTCAGCATAGAATGGACGCTGAGACATTGAGAAGCAAAGAGATGGCAACTGTATTTAACGAACCTCAAGGCAAAAGACAAATTCAGAATACTCACAAAAAGTCCAAAAAAAATTATCAGAGCCAGGTTTCGATCCTGGGACCTGTGGGTTATGGGCCCACCACGCTTCCGCTGCGCCACTCTGATTTGTTGTGATACCGATGCCATTTGTACATAACGCTTATCGGTCGTTTCGTTTCTTCGGTGGGTGCTTAGGAGATCTGTATGGAGTATGGACCGAAGAGAAACCATGCGTTCGTCTCTCGTCTGAGAGGCAGGACCGAAAGGATTAACGGAAATCGTGTGTTCATCAGAACCACGACGTATCTAGCTAGCAGAGCTCTATCCAAAACAGGGGGCACCTGTCTCCACGCTCGCCCCCAAAAGCAAGGCTTTGTTGGGAACTTCGCTTGGTGGTGCTGAATACAGTAGCCATCCAAGGAACACTTGCTGAGTTTGCTGGTGTGCGACCAACACTCCCGTCGCATCGGCCCTGCGCGGGAACTCGGAGTCGCGCGCGCCTGTCGGCCACCCCGGGGGAATGGCGCGAACTTGTAGGCCTGCCGCAAGTTTACCCGATAAGGTAATTCTGTGCGGTAGTCAGAGCATCCAACGAAGTTCACTTTCATTCTTACAGATCTACCCCCACTTGGTAGTACGGTAACACTCAAAGACATATAAAAATAAGATTATGATGTTAAACCTTGATAACATCAAGTCTTCATGTGCGCTCAATAAGCTATGAGCTTCAGAAACGAATCTTCGCCTTGTATCCAAGAACGCCTTGTAGGAGCGCTTTGCTTCATCCAAGCGTTTGCATCGTTTGGTTTTTTCAAGGTTGTCCCGGGAAGCTCCTTCATGTGCACGAGGATCACTTCTATTTTCAAGGCAGTGTTCGTGTCCTCGTCTTCAACTTGCCGTCAGACAGCGGATATTTATAAAGGGTGCCGGTTGAAATCTTGCATCACAAATGTCTGCGTTTTGAGTTCTTATTGTACTGTTGTCTTCAATAAAGGCTTTATATGCCAATAGTTTGCATCTATGTCTTGAGTTGCTCGAGGGGCTGTCTTCAAGATTTGTCGGATAGACTCAATATAGTTGTCATTTTGGTTGTGTGGTGCTGGCCTTGAGGATTGTTTTGTTTGTGAAGTTGTTGTCTTTGATGTGGTTCTTCTAATCTTCATCTTAGTTAGGACTGCTTCTTAATCCTTGAACATGCTGACATTCCTTATGGTTGATGAAAGAATCATGTGTGCCTAAATTTGTATCTCCTTCTTCAACGATCCTTGGAATTCATCAGTTCAACCTTCTCTTGATTTAAGAATATAGAACGATTTGCTTGATTGGATTGGATTGGATCGAGTCACCGGTGGTTAAACCAAACAAACCATAGGGATTCATTTTCCGTGTATACTAGATAGACTTATTAGACTCTTGAATACGTTGGCTTCGGTATCCAAAATCCACGTACGAGGGTATTAGATGCAGTTTCATCACTTAATGCACATTTTTTATAACATCATTGAACACAAAAAATTCACATTGTCAGACATCATTCAATGCGGCTCTACAAATTGCTAACCTTTTTTTTAATGAATACACATCTCCACATTGCCGATACCATCACGACATATTGCGTCAAGCATGTTTATTGTCGTCACTATCACCAAACAAATTATCTAAGTCGTCGCGTCGATGTATCACTAGGTGACCTCCTGATTGAGGTCGAGGCCTTGTCCACACTCTTGGACATGGTTTACGGGCGCAACCACGAGAAAAACTGCGTTGGGGTTGACAGGCTTGGTCTCACCCGCTTGGGAGAGGAGAAATGTGTCAAAAGAACGATAGCATGGCCCTCTCAAAAATAGTTTGGGAAAGATGGCGATGAACTCCCCAAATAGACGGTGGTGTTTTTCTTTTGGACGAAATCAATCAACATGTCACAAATGGGATTGAGATGGAGACCTAGTCTCTTCCTTTCATTTTTGCGTTGGCGCCGACCAGCTAGATCAATGACCGTTGCCTTTAGGGTGGCTTCCTACTACCGCATTCTTATTAGGGGCTTGCACATGGGGCGTTTTAGACGATGTTTGAGGAGAGATAGCAGTGTGGGAGGATAAAATGATGAGGTTATTACTATTTACTGCCGGCAGACGACAATGTGGAAGGGAAGAGAACTTTTGGCCCAATAACGTATATTTCACCGCCGGGGTCACCGGCATGAGGTATCCGTCTTAGTGTCCTACGTGGACGACATGCCCGGCAACTCAGAACCATTTGGCGGAAAAAAAGATGCCACATAGATTTTCGGGTGGTCCAGACCGATAGACGATGTTGGACCAATCTTCATGCCCAAGACTCCCTTGAACCATGATGCCTTCTGGTGCGCCGATGGAGATGCCCTAAACATCGTTTCACCTTTGTTTTCTTAACGAGGAGAGCCCCCGAAGGGGCTGGAAGCATCTCACTAATTCCAAGAGGTGGATGTACATAATATCGGAAATAACATATACGCCCCTGATATTTGAAGAAAAGACCCAACTACCCGAAACGAAAAAGCAGACTGATCCTTCAATTTCCCTACTGTCGAGACGGAGGTCCGTAATGTCGCCGTCATGCTCGAAAGCGGGGAAGAAACCACTTGTTGCCGTGCAGATGAAGGATGCGGTTGCTGACCTCAAGACAGGCCTCACAAGGGAGGTATAAAAACGTTGGAGGCCTCTACCGACTCCTAGATTAGTAGATTGGCCATTGACAGACCTAGGATGTTAGACGGCCATAACTCGCTGCCGAGGTGTTGCTTGAGGACATTGCTTCCCAACTCCACTACTGCCTGGTGTTGCTGCTCGCCCCATTGTCGTCTACATCGCTTCCACAACCTCTGCGTCTCTTGGAGAGCGAAGACGACATGATGAGCACTAGTACTTATTAGCTGCAAATGGCTCTTTGCCGACGTCGTCGGTGTAGGCCGGCCTGCCGTCAAACTCACCACTCCTGCCAAGGATGGGAGGAGAGACACATAGAAGAATAACGCGGCCAGATTTCGAGCTTACCGAACCAGCGGCAGTCGAACCTTGACACAAAGGAATTCCACCATGGAGCTCCGATCAGCAGCAGGATCTCCCACTCTGTTGAGCATCTTCATCGGCACACCCCCTCTTCCCCCCATCCTCCTCGCCACCGAGGCCGACCAAGAGAAGCAGAGAAACCTGAATGAAGGAAATATCAAGGCGCTTATTGAAGAAGGCTACAAACGGTTTGCCATCTCTGCCCCTCCTTCGCCACGAAGTGCACCTCGTTGACATGTCTGACGCCGGGGTGTTTTACGGTACAATTTACTTGTCCTAGAGCTAGGTACTATGGGGTCATATCCACTATTAATTGCAGCGTTATTCCGGGTAACTACACTTTGGCATTTCTCTTTTCCTTTTATTTTTGAAATCCGCACACTTTTTTTATTAGATTTCTTACCATGGAAATACAACCGTGGTCTAGACTTCTTGTAGTACACTTAATAGAATCGTGACAGAGAGAGTATAATATACCATGCACGTGTAGTCCACTTAGTGGAATCGTGAGTGTCTATAAAAACTTTTGAAGTAGTGGCTTGATCTCTATTACGATTTGTGTCCATATCTATTTCATGTAAAATTAGTCCGACGAATATCTCCTATAAATTTCTACAGAAATAACTTAGGTCTGAAAGACTATCAGTTAGTGATAATGTTGTAGGTGAGATTAGACAAGTAGGATAGATGTATGCCGATATGAGAGACTCACATGTATATGCCAGACATGATGAATTAGTATGGTGTAAGGGTGTGACGCCCTAAAATTGGTACTATGTAGATTTAAACGATCTCGTTGAAATCCGCATAATAAAGATTTTAGGTCGCCCACCAGACATAATGTGCACGCCGAAACATGCGCATTATATGGATGGAATTGTGATAACATTACAACAGTTCCGATACATCCACAAATACAACAAAGATATATAATATACAACACGACTCGAACGAGTCAAGATACAAATGATACAATACAAAGATTTAAATGACGGCGGAAGCAAAATAGTATCCGACTACGGATAAGATACAAATTGGACTAAGAGTCCTGAAGATAAGCAATGGCGCCATATCCCTGCCCAGTCAAACCGGAGGGATTCCCAAGCTAACGTCGTCAGACTTCAAACCTGTTGACTGCACATAAAGCACAACCCAAAAGAGTGTCAGGGCACTCCCTGGCAAGCAAAACCGACTTGCCTACTTTCTACACCATCTCCCAAAATATAGGGGAGGTGGACTTAGCGGCAGCAGCACTAGCAACCTAAAGAGACACGCTACAACTTCCGTCTAATCAGAGAGGGATAAGAGAGCGCATAAGATAACCAACTACTACTAACACCAAACATAACCCTTTCTCGGATTAACCCCCTCAACCAAGTATGAGGAAGCAATTCGGGAAAACTCACACGTTAACAATGTTAGTTACCATTTATTGTGAAAGTAATTTTATATTACTAGTCAGGTTAATTAACAATGATTAGGTGTAAGTTGTCTAGATCTTGTTAGCCACATCATCACCAAGTCGTTCATAACCGTGGACACGGCTCATCGATAAGATTATACCCTCCAGGGGTGCACTACTGGACCCATACTCGCATGATCAACCCAGTCAAAAACATTAGGGCCTTTCAACCCAACTCTTTTCCTTCACCGCAACAAGTCCAGGAGCCACGGGAGCTATGTTGGTCCCGGTCAAAAGGGTGCGGACTCCCGCAGGACACACCCCTCCGCAACAACAGGCCGCGCCCTATATGCGTGTAACAAGGCACACCGCCAAAGTAAAATAATACACTAGTATCGATGCATATGAGACAAATGGAAAACCCGAACTAGGTGCGGCTCCCGGACAAGTCGAAGTTCCAGTCAAAGTCGAGGGGGGCTCCATAGGGCCTCCCACAAGTGGTTAGTGCGCTCAAAATTGGATCCGAGGACAAAAACTCAGTTACTAGGTCGACACTTAGCAGAACAAAGCACCTCGCAAGGCCTTCCGCCGATGCCTTAACTTTTAATTATAATACCCCAATATAAGACAACAATTTTTTAAGGTAGAATAATCTATCAGATAAGCATAAGAAATAAAGGCCAACTGACGACTCGCACAAACAAATCTAAGCATGCGCTACGACTCGCAAGGAAAACAGATAAACATACAACGGGTATTAGGTTGTGGGGATAAAGCTGTATAGTCTGCAGGATAAACATGTGATGGGATCGCAACGAAGAAGCGAATACTAGGGTAGCAGAGATCAACGACAGGAATGAAAGACAATGTATAGGTAAACAAGCAAACTTTGCTTGTCTGGAATCCCGCATGGAAGCAGATCTTGTCGTTGCTCACACATCTCAACGTCTTATTCGCGAAGAAGCAACAAATACTGGAAAGCGTAAAAAATGCATTTTATAACTAGGCAAACGATCCAGCATGATCATATGAGAATGATGCATGGCATGGCAAGATGCAATACAATGCAGGTAATCCAAATTAAGCGAGAAAGCAATCCTGACAATTAATATTTAGGTGCAAGTTATTTATTTACCAGCAATATTAAATGTTGGTTAACATGACAACACATGGCAGGGGTGATCTAATTAAATTAAATGGAACAGGGCATTATATATTTATTACACCACACATTCCACATTTAATTATTTAGTTGCAATTATTAAATTACACTAAGCAATTAAAATAACAGATGCAAAATGACATAAAAATGGCATATTAATGTTCATTGCATTTTTATGATCAAAATAGATATAAACTTTGTGCTATTTGGAGTTATAAAACAGTAGATATGACATATATAAGTTTTACAAAATAAAAAGACAGGAAAGAAAAAGGAGGGGAATTGGTGAGGGCTGGAGCTCAAACTTGGGTCGCTGTGAACGGCACAGTGGAACTAGCCACTGGACTATTGCTGGGGTTGTGATACAATTGGTTCCCCACGCCATATGAACTCATATAGAGATGTTAACTGAACTTTAACACAAAACTTCAGACTTTCAGAGCACAAAAGGAGGAAAAAGAGGGGAGGAAAATTGGTGTGGCAGGGGACTCGATCTCGCGACGTGCGCGTCTACGTTCGGTAGTGCTAGCCACCGGGTTGGTGGTCTATTGGTGATGGCAATCGAACCAAATAATAAGAGAATGGAAGCCACGACGTTAACTGGATCTGAACCAAAGGTTCAGGCTTTGGAACAGATGCGACGGAGACGAACTGCACAGGCGCGGCGACTACAAACGGATGACGCACGAAGGCAGCCCGGAGCAAGGGGAGAGGAAGGGAGAGGGGGGAGGAGGTGCTCACGGTGAGGGAGTACGGCTTGGGGACGAAGCCGACAGGAAGCAGAGGAAGGAGGGCTCGGTGGGGGATTCGTGCGGAGGAGGAAGACGACTCCGTCAACGGCGATTTGGTGCGGCTACAGCTCCGGGCTCCGGTGAGGACGACGAGGGTGGCGTTGCGACTCCATTCCCGCACCTAGGAGAGCCTTGTGGTGACCACGCCGACGGCTCGGTGAGCTCTATGCTTCGGCCATGGAGGGAGCTTGGTGGAGAGAAACAAAGGAGAGGGAGATGGCGGCGCTGAGGGGAGAGGGAGGAAGGAGGGGGTGGAGAGGCTAGGGTTTGGGGGGGGAGGAGAGAGAGAGCTGGCTAAAGTAGAGGGGAAAGGGAGCAGGTGGAGGTGGAGGTGGGGGCATGGCCATGTGCGATCTCTCTGTGGAAAGGTGTTCCGTACGAGGGAGAAAGGTGGGGTGGGCTGGGCCAGAGGGGAGATGGGCCAAGTGGGAGAGAGGGAGGTAGGCCAAATGATGGGCTTCGGCCAGGTGAGGATTTTCTCTCTGGTTTTTATTTCTTTTATTTAATTGTTTTCTGTTTTTGTATTTTAAAACAAAATAGAAAAAGAATTTGTATAGAGAAACTTTACAAAATAGATTTTTTTTCTAATAGGAAATTTAATTATTGTTTCCAATAAACAATTTAATATATTAATTTGAATATTTGAAAAGAATTTAAATATCACATTTAAATTAATTTGATTTGCATTTAGATTTAAAAGTGGAAAACAATTTAAATGGAGTTGAATTTGAATGCAATAATTTAAATTAAGATTGACAAATGCAAATGATGCATGATGATGTCATGTTGATGCAAAAAAAAAAAAACAATTTTCTAATTGGGAAAAATCCCGGGGCGTTACAATCGACACCACTAACAAAGGATCGCGTCCCGCGATCCACGCCGAGACCACAAGAAGAGAGGGGTAACTACCGAGTCTTCCGGCTCCGTGAAGAACTTCTCGACACCACTAACAAGAAGTTCTGACTCCACCTTGAACTTCTCGACACCACTAACAAGAGGAGTTGCTCCGTCGATGACGATTTCCGAAGATCGAACCTAATAGGATAAAAGGCAAGAGATCGTCCACCCACACGTAGGATCCTAAAACTTTGAAAATTGGATAAGAGAAGAGACTCTGAAACAAATAAGATAAGAGGAGAAGTAGAATAGAGGTAAGGAGTAAAAAGAAACCTATTCAGATATTTTTCAAAAATAATTTAAGTCAAATAGTTTTCGACACTCTAAAAACAACGACCGTTAGCGAGGTTATCCTACAGACTTTTGCGGACCCGCTGCTTCGATAACCATTCGTATCGAAACAACAAGGAGATCGAAACCAAGGCTCTGATACCACTTTGTGACGCCCAAAATTGGTACTATGTAGATTCAAGCGATCCCGCCGAAATCCGCATAATAACGATTTTAGGTCGCCCACCAGACATAATGTGCACGCCGAAACATGCGCATTATGTGGGTGGAATTGTCATAACATTACAACAGTTCTGATACATCCACAAATACAACCAAGATATATAATATACAACACGACTCGAACGAGTCAAGATACAAATGATACAATACAAAGATTCAAATGACAGCGGAAGCAAAATAGTATCCGACTACGGATAAGATATAAATTGGACTAAGAGTCCTGAAGATAAGGAATAGCGCCATATCCCTGCCCAGCTAAACCGGAGGGATTCCCAAGCTAACGTCGTCAGACTTCAAACCTGTTGACTGCACATAAAGCACATCCCAAAAGAGGGCCAGGGCACTCCCTGGCACGCAAAACCGACTTGCCTACTTTCTACACCATCTCCCAAAATATAGTGGAGGTGGACTTAGCGGCAGCAGCACTAGCAACCTAAAGAGGGAAGGGGTTACGGTGCAGAAAACAATAATTTTTCTAGCGAACGAAGCCCTGACTAGCCAGGATCTATCTATCTAGTACATGTGATAACGGTGGCGGAACGGGTTACATTACCTCCATGTAGACCGATAGCGGGGATTACGCTCCCGCACAAGCGTTGACGATGAAGTCGTACGTAGCCGACCTCGAGGTCGCGGAGAACTTGCCGCGATGACGAAGACGATGACGTCGGGGTGTCGACGATGATCTGCGTCGACGGGCGTCGGGCGGAAGAAGGCGGGGCACCGGCACCAGGGGTGGTGCGCCGGCGGCAGAGGGGGAGGCGGCGCGGCGGCTCCAGGGGGTGGAGACGACGTCGCCCAGGCTCCTCAAAAGAGTTACCTTCGAGCACTCACAAACATACGGAGCTTAGCGACAACCCCCGTTCATTCAGATCCAGCTGAAATCGCAGGGGTAGATCTTATCTGGAATCCCGCAGGGCAACGGTGCCCAGCGGTATAGCTTAGGTGGAGAGATGGGGCAAAACGGGCGGAGAAACAGCTCGGCCGGCCTGCAATATAATTAATCGTATTTTCCAATGAATTAATCTCTACTATATAATATCTCCTACGGTGTCCGGTACGTCGCGGCACTTTTGCAGTTTAGCCCCTCAGCTTTGGCAAATTCAAGGCGCAGTCCCTACATTAATAAACAACCGTTTTTTTGCGTCTTCTACCACGAACATGACGACGCCGGGATCCTCTTCGCTGCCGCCTCCCTCAGCAGCAGCACAAGCCGCGCGCCCGCGCTCCGGTGCCCCGCCCCGGCCCTCCGGCCTCGCCGCCGACCACACCCTCGTGCAAGAACCGTTGCCCCTGCCCGCCCGCAGACAAGACGGCGTCCAGCTCTCGACTCCCCTGCGCCGCCGACCTCTGCGCCGCCGACCCCCGCTCCCAATCCCGTGTCGGAGACGCCCGCCGTCGACCTCTGTGCCGCCGACCCCCGCTCCCAATCCCGTGTCGGAGACGCCCGCCGCCGACCCCCGCTCCCAATCCCGTGTCAGAGATGCTCGCGAAGGCGCGCCGCCTCCCAGCAGCCGCGGCGGGCCCAACCTCCGCGTCCCTCAGAAATTGCTAAGTCAAACCCGTAGTCCAGGGACAGGGGCCAAAGCGCGTGGGGACGATTCACGGCGATCTGCGGAGGAGGACGATGCCTGCTCCACCATCGCCGCCGGCATGGCCCTGAGCCGCTGCAGCGAGCCACAGAGGAACGCGGCATGGGCGGGGTGAAGCTCTCGGGAGGAGACGCAGCAGGTTCGGGAGTGCGCTGGTACAGAAGCTAGAGAGCCGTCGCGGCAGTGTACGCACGCCGCTGGAGGCACGGGCGACGCGGGGTTGCTGTCGAGGGTGAACACGAGCGGAGGGTCCCGGATGTGGCCGCGACGCGCTGGGGTCGGAGGTGGCATCGGGGGGTCTTCCTCGACTGCCAAGAGGTCATGGCCAGGAGGAGAACGCGGAGTAGGCTACGGGCATCCTCTTGCGCATCTTCCTGTTTTTCTTTCCACTCTCGTCCTTCTTCGTCTTCTTTTTCTTCTTTCGTTTACCCGTGAGATTGATGGAGCAGTTGATGTCCTCAACGAAGATGATAGACTTTCCTGCATCTCTATGAAAAGCCTCAGTGGCTCCGTGTTGTTCTTCACCGCCGTGAACTTCAGGTTGTAGATATCGGCCGTGCTTACATGTATATTACCTTTGCACGATGAGTCGCCTGTTCGGCCGTTCTTACATTTGCTTCCCCTGAATACCCGATCTATCGTGCTCACAGCCGGCGAAAAAATAGAACCGGCACCGGCGCACCGCCGCTAGATGCTCTCTCTCTCTCTCTGATGCATTTGGCAGTATAGAGTCAACGAGACGGCCACCTGCCCACCTACGCCATGCTCAGCTAGCACCAATTGCACATCTATGTTCCTTTATGTACGATGATTATATTGTTTGAGGTTGACGCATCGGCACTTATGATTCGGAGACTGGATACTGCAACGACACCCATCAAATATGTGTCCCGCACACCCCAGTTGAGCCCCTTTGGGGTGCCGGACTTGTGTCGGATTATTTGGTAGGCGATGCCACATCGGCGCACTCTAAATAAGCCCTCTATATTTAAAGTTGTTAATATAAACACCTTGTGCCCTATAGAAACTTTCTTTTAAAACATTCATAGGATTGCATTTACATTCATAGGTTGCACGTGACCCGTCAGAGTAATTGCCTGGCGTAATTTAGAAGTATAAAAAAATACATGTTTTTGTTTATCATTTATATTTAGTAAAAATAACTTATGGTTTTTTTAATTACATGGCTGAATATCCGGTTTGCCCGTAGCAACGCACGGGTATTTTACTAGTCCAATTAATATGCCTTGCTATATAAAGGGGGAAGGGGGTGTGCAAACTCCCTAGCTCCCTCATGTGGGACTAAACAAAGGAGAAGGGGGGGTGCGCCCCACCATGGGCTGGCCGCACCAGCCATGGGGCCCATCCCCCTTTGGTGGTGCGGCTCCCCCTTTTGGGCCCTCTTAGGGCCCATGTAGGTGGGAGCCCCCTTTTTCCTTTATTTAATTAATATTAAATTAATATAAAAATCCCATTAATTCATAATTAATATATTTATATATAATTCAATATCCCGTGACTCCGAAACAATTTCGGAACCACCCGAACAACTTTTGGACATTTCTGAAACTCTTCCAGACCTTCCCGCAACTCCTTCCGGACCACCGGAACTCTTTCCGGATCATTTCTCTCTCTCCAACGAAATCCTATATTATTTCAGAACCTATCTCCTGGTGTCGCTAAGACCTTAAGTTTGTTACGCTACGGTTCGAGAACACTCCAGACATGGTCGAGACACTCCGCTCACCAATGACCGTCAGGGATACCTGGATGTATATGACGGCCCCTGTGCATTCTACGAATATCGTCGTTGAACCATGAATATGATATTCATTTCCTTTGTCTCTGCGATACTACCTTGTCCGAGATATGATCGTAGACACACCGATGTCTTTGTTGTATCTCGTTAACGACGAAGGTTATTAACTCGTCTGCGATATTACATCTCCATGACCTAGTCATAAGCTGCGCAACTATATAGATGCAATATCACCGAGTGGGCCCAGAGTATCTTTCCATTAGAAGAATGGACAAATCCCGCTCTTGATCCTTACGTCTCGATGCTCTTTCGGAGTACCCAAGATGGACACCGTTATTGTCATGCTATATAAGACACAACGGTTGATGCTCTCAAAGCACCCCTACGAAGCATCAATAAGTACGATCTCACGGTCTAAGGAATAAGCTATCATAATCTTATCTATTGCAAATGACAAACATCGTAATACGATCTTATTGCAATACTTTGCGTATGTCCATCATCTTATTCAACTAACAAGATGACCCCATTGTCAACCGACGTCATTGTCCTTGATCGGGAATCTCGATGAACTGTTGCCCAATGAACTAGTTCATATAGAGGCTTACTAGGGACCTGGTTGTCTATGTATCACACGTGTATTAATAATTCCGATTAATACAGTTCTAGCATAATACACAAACCTATTATGAACTTATGAGATAATGCAATAAATACTACTTATTTATTTGCCTCTAGGGCATATCTCCTTCAGTCTCCCACTTGCACTAGAGTACAAATAAACTAGCTGCATTTTACTTTATCAGAATCCATTATCAAATAAGTATCATTTGATAATGCTTGCTTGTGGAAGAGTGTTACTGCACAATCCATGATTGTACATGCTTTTGCGATTCACTGATATCAACTTGATTGATATCACCATGTTGTTCAACAACATATATGCAAATGCCGTAACTAAGTGAGACTTCTGTTTCCCAGCGCTTACTCTGATTATACTAACCAGATAACTGCCCTGAAAAACACACTCAGCCATAGAGAGCCCCTTGTAACAATTACAAACTCGCGATATCTACATACTTTCACACCAATGTGGAAAACTTGACATTCTAATGTCAATCCAACAACTAACACACCTCTACTTCTAGTAAATTCTAAATTTACTTTTTTAACTGCTCTTCTTCCAAGAACATCGGTTATATTTCATCGAGCAGATAATATGGTTTCTGTATGATGTCTAATATTACATAATAGACTCACATGCCATACAACCATTACTTTCATGCATCATTACTCTTAATGATCAATTGGATTTCAAAGGACCATCCTTTTGATTCTATTCTGACTCCTCAGATATAATCCAAAAAAACTCGACTAACTATTTAAAATTCCCGTTATATTTCAAAATAGACACTAAATTTCAAATAGTTTCACAACTTCATCCTATTCTATTGGTATAATTTCACAATGTGTTAATTACACAAGATGAACTCGGCTCCCACTCAAATTATGTCTCCACATATTTGAGAACACGAGCTCCCACTCAAAAACGTGTCATCCACATATTTGAGTTCCTGAGCTCCCACTCAAAAATATGCTCTTTACATATTCCACCTGAGTAAACTAACATTGACTCCCACTTAAATCGACATTTTGGTCAAACCAAAATCATTGATCTATTATCAATTCGAGTTTAATACAAACTACAGTATTACATTAATACAAATCCCTCAGACTTCAAGCATGTCTACATAAATGTAATTAACAATTTTGATCTTGTCCAAGACACATTTCTTGACAAGATATGCTACCGCGTCTTTCTTATAGTCACATTTCTCATATAACACTTTATATGACGATTAAACAATCTTATTCCTCTAATAAGAATTGCAGCAACAATTACTCTCTTAATTCTTTCAAATGTAACTTGGATTTCCAGGCTCAAAAAGCCTTTGTTCGTACTCTGATATTTTCTCAACTTTCTTTGTATTCATATAGTGCACCTTTATCTGTCAACAAGATCTGAAACACTTAATTCAGTGTTGTAACCTGACAGCAATATTAAATATAACAGCACTTTATTTAGAAGTTTCTTTCATGAAAATATTATGGTTTTTATGAAGAGGATTGCAAGCAGAAAACAATTTTCTAGTCTCCCTCACTCTTAATCACCAAATTTTCATTAGCAGACATATACTCTTTGGAACACCTTCCAACACAGGTCTGACACTTTATTTCAAGCTTCTAATTCCAATCCATAAACCATAATTCGAAAAACCATATTTTCCTCGGAATTACATAGACAACAAACTAAGTTTTGTTTCTATTTGGTTTTGGAATACACTCTCATCCAATGCGAGTAATCTACAAAGAACTACTCATGTATATTCCGAATTATCGTATAATCATATACAAGTCGACACTACTCTCGATCCTACGAATTCTCGTTGAGGAAAATATCCATTTTCTAAAGTGGACATCGACTATAATGTCTCGAACATATTAGGAGATTCTAAGACAGATTCTGATAGACCACACTTTATATAAAATAGAGCATGATTATAATTCCCCACATATCACTATATATGACATTATAATATTGTGAAACAAATTTCCACACGTCTTTTGTGTTGAAACCATAATTCAAAAATATTGTCCTTTGATCGAATTTTGTGAATACAATATTCACTAATCTTTCTTCTGAAAAACCCCATTTGATCTATTATCAAATTAATTTCAGACTCCATAATTTATCGGGCAAATACTCCTATTTACCAAAATCATGGAAGAATTCAGATCATGCAATAACACCATTGATTAATCATTAAAAATGACTCTCAATCAATTTCCTCTAGTATTGCAACTTCAATACTGCATTTCAAACTTAATCATTTTGGCACTCGAAATACTTAAATGTGCCAAAATTATCCATTACTTCTTTCATTGCCTTTATGACTAAATTCGATTGTGTTTGTTCTTTGGACACATAATTTTATCATTCCCGCTATTATAAATGTATATCATACGCATAATGTAATTGAGATGTGATGCAAATTACTCATAACATGAAACAACTGCTTTGTTTCATAACATAAAACAACTGATTTGTTCTATATGAATAATTATGTCTTGCAACATTCAAGACACCAAACTAGATCACACTCTCACTATTACAAAATGTATTATCAAAAACTATTGATGATAACAAATATGATATCTCGAGGGCGTGAGCACTACTGGCCATGAACTTGCCATCACTTGTGCACTGTCACGTCACCCTTCGCCGCATACTTGTGATAATCAGTTACTGTTTCATAAACAGAACAAGTATTAAATACTTTTCACCAAGTATGAGAAGAATACATTTATATACGGTATATCAAATATACCCGTAGCGTCGAAGAACTCTTCTTCGATGGAATCAACTTTTAGAGATTTGAACTTGTTCACAAATGTGAAGAAGCTCATCAAGTCTCTATAGCATGTTCACGCACATGCTATTCACGGCTAGGAGGTAAAGCACAATCTCTATTGCACTGGAGTTCGCTATCTAGAAATCGTAGATATTCGTAAGCCTGAAGTAGATGTCACACAACTTCTTCAACTGAGTCTCCAGACAGGTATGCTCTCCATGTGAATGGTCCGGAACTTTCTAAGCTGTCTGAACTGCTCAATTCATCTTTGAAGTGACCTCTGATCGCATCAATCACGACATATGGCTCCATGTGTTGAAACAACTTTCAGCTCAGGTGCTAGGCATACGCTCATGACGACCTTCACTTCCATGAAAATATCATGATGCTTACGGAACTCATCATCTTGCTCCTTGCTATCAGAATCATCTGGTCTAACTCCTAACTAATGTTCTAGGACATATAGGATGTTTGTTGTGTTTGGAGAATGTTTCTAAAACCAATGTACCAGCTGATAAAGTTGGAACCGTCGGCTTCTAAGGTAGAATCCGAGCTCTTGAGGAAGCAACCGAAGTGTAGTTCCGTAGTCTCCAGATGTGATCGCAAAAGAGGTAAGGTAAAGTTTATAATATATAGGTGAGTTTTAGTTCTATAATCTCATTACCAAAAACACACCACACCAAGATTATTATCCCTAAAATAATAATGGTGATTACACGACCCTTATCCACCACACCACCCCCGATCATCACGGCCGGCAGCATAGCTTCAAAGGTGGACATAAAATGTCGATCACAACAACTCTGTGACTCGTGCTCGATCTTTCGATCTTCCCGTGTTCCGAGGCCATATTTCTGGATATGCTAGGCTCGCCAATCAAACCTCGAAGACCCTGCGCGTGCAACATGGCTTACACCCACTGTATGCGAACGACGAGATGTGTGACACCCGATCATCACGGCCTGCCTCATAACGTAGAACTTTCTTGGTGGTGCGCAACGAGGGAGAACACAATTTTGGTATTTGTTAGGGATCATCCTATTTATGATGCTACCGTTGTATATCTAGCATATAAGCAATCAATAGGATGCACACACAACAGCACACAATAATGATGTAATGAAGTGCGATGTGACATGGTCGATGCGCCTGGACCTTCATGGCGCCATGTGCCTGGCCCCCGGCGCCCCGGCATGGCTCCGAGTCTACGGAGCCCTCCATTGCCTCCGACAGTACGAGTAATATCAAAACTTACCGTAACCATGTCACATAAAATAACGCCTCTGCAAAACAAAGTTAGACGCCTCTAGCTTTATTTAGTTTTGCAAGTTTTACGTGGCATATAGGCTTATTCGTAAGAGAATCGCTTCCCTACCTACGAACTTTGTACCACAACGTTGATCGTATAATTGCATGTTTAAGCATCCCTTTCGGGCCCTCCATTGAAAATGCTTTGCCGACTAGAGAGAGAGAAACAGACACCCGCAAGCCGTATGTCAGTAGTGGAACCACTCTCGCGTAAGCGTACGCGTAAAGTCGGTCTGGGCCGCTTCATCAACTCAATACCGAAGGCATCGCAAGTGTACGCTAGAGGGTAGCAAATATAAGAAAGACGCACTCATTCAACATGAGTTCTAACCGTACCAGCAGTACTACGCATAGATCGGCTCTGATACCACTGAAGGGGTTACGGTGCAGAAAACAATAATTTTTCTAGCGAACGAAACCCTAACTAGACAGGATCTATCTATCTAGTACATGTGATAACGGTGGTGGAACGGGTTACATTACCTCCATGTAGACCGATAGCGGGGATTACGCTCCCGCACAAGCGTTGACGATGAAGTCGTACGTAGCGAACCTCGAGGTCGCGGAGAACTTGCCGCGATGACGAAGACGATGACGCCGGGGTGTCGACGATGATCTGCGTCGACGGGCGTCGGGTGGAAGAAGGCGGGGCGCCAGCACCAGGGGTGGTGCGCCGGCGGCAGAGGGGGAGGCGGCGCGGCAGCTGCAGGGGGTGGAGACGACGTCGCCCAGGCTCCTCAAAAGAGTTACCTTCGAGCACTCACAAACATACGGAGCTTAGCGACAACCCCCGGTCATTCAGATCCAGCTGAAATCGCAGGGGTAGATCTTATCTGGAATCCCGCAGGGCAACGGTGCCCAGCGATATAGCTTAGGTGGAGAGAGGGGGCAAAACGGGGGGAGAAACAGCTCGGCCGGCCTGCAATATAATCAATTGTATTTTCCAATGAATTAATCCAATTAATATGCCTTGCTATATAAAGGGGGAAGGGGGTGTGCAAACTCCCTAGCTCCCCCATGTGGGACTAAACAAAGGAGAAGGGGGGGTGCGCCCCACCATGGGCTGGCCGCACCAGCCATGGGGCCCATCCCCCTTTGGTGGTGCGGCTCCCCCTCTAGGGCCCTCTTAGGGCCCATGTAGGCGGGAGCCCCCTTTTTCCTTTATTTAATTAATATTAAATTAATATAAAAATCCCATTAATTCATAATTAATATATTTATATATAATTCAATATCCCGTGACTCCAAATAATTTTGGAACCACCCGAACAACTTTCGGACATTTCTGGAACTCTTCTAGACCTTCCCGGAACTCCTTCCGGACCACCGGAACTCTTTCCGGATCATTTCTCTCTCTCCAACAAAATCCTATATTATTCCAGAACCTATCTCCTGGTGTCGCTAAGACCTTAAGTTTGTTACGCAACGGTTCGAGAACACTCCAGACATGGTCAAGACACTCCGCTCACCAATGACCGTCAGGGATACCTGGATGTATATGCCGACCCCTGTGCATTCTACGAATATCGTCGTTGAACCATGAATATGATATTCATTCCCTTTGTCTCTGCGATACTACCTTGTCCGAGATATGATCGTAGACACACCGATGTCTTTGTTGTATCTCGTTACCGACGAAGGTTATTAACTCGTCTGCGATATTACATCTCCATGACCTAGCCATAAGCTGCGCAGCTATATAGATGCAATATCACCGAGTAAGCCCAGAGTATCTTTCCATTACAAGAATGGACAAATCACGCTCTTGATCCTTACGTCTCGATGCTCTTTCGGAGTACCCAAGATGGACACCGTTATTGTCATGCTATATAAGACACAACGTTTGATGCTCTCAAAGCACCCCTACGAAGCATCAATAAGTACGGTCTCACGGTCTAAGGAATAAGCTATCATAATCTTATCTATTGCAAATGACAAACATCGTAATACGATCTTATTGCAATACTTTACGTATGTCCATCTCTTATTCAACTAACAAGATGACCCCATTGTCAACCGACGTCATTGTCCTTGATCGGGAATCTCGATCAACTGTTGCCCAATGGACTAGTTCATATAGAGGCTTACTAGGGACCTGGTTGTCTATGTATCACACGTGTATTAATAATTCCGATTAATACAGTTCTAGCATAATACACAAACCTATTATAAACTTATGAGATAATGCAATAAATACTACTTATTTATTTACCTCTAGGGCATATCTCCTTCAAAGAGACACGCTACAACTTCCGTCTAATCAGAGAGCGCATAAGATAACCAACTACTACTAACACCAAACATAACCCTTTCTCGGATTAACCCCCTCAACCAAGTATGAGGAAGCAATTCGGGAAAACTCACACGTTAACAATGTTAGTTACCATTTATTGTGAAAGTAATTTTATATTACTAGTCAGGTTAATTAACAATGATTAGGTGTAAGTTGTCTAGATCTTGTTAGCCACATCATCACCAAGTCGTCCATAACCGTGGACACGACTCATCGATAAGATTATACCCTGCAGGGGTGCACTACTGGACCCATACTCGCATGATCAACCCAGTCAAAAACATTAGGGCCTTTCAACCCAACTCTTTTCCTTCACCGCAACAAGTCCAGGAGCCACGGGAGCTATGTTGGTCCCGGTCAAAAGGGTGCGGACTCCCGCAGGACACACCCCTCCGCAACAACAGGCCGCGCCCTATATGCGTGTAACAAGGCACACCGCCAAAGTAAAATAATACACTAGTATCGATGCATATGAGACAAATGGAAAACCCGAACTAGGTGCGGCTCCCGGACAAGTCGAAGTTCCAGTCAAAGTCGAGGGGGGCTCCATAGGGCCTCCCACAAGTGGTTAGTGCGCTCAAAATTGGATCCGAGGACAAAAACTCAGTTACTAGGTCGACACTTAGCAGAACAAAGCACCTCGCAAGGCCTTCCGCCGATGCCTTAACTTTTAATTATAATACCCCAATATAAGACAACAATTTTTTAAGGTAGAATAATCTATCAGATAAGCATAAGAAATAAAGGCCAACTGACGACTCGCACAAACAAATCTAAGCATGCGCTACGACTCGTAAGGAAAACAGATAAACATACAACGGGTATTAGGTTGTGGGGATAAAGCTGTATAGTCTGCAGGATAAACATGTGATGGGATCGCAACGAAGAAGCGAATACTAGGGTAGCAGAGATCAACGACAGGAATGAAAGACAATGTATAGGTAAACAAGCAAACTTTGCTTGTCTGGAATCCCGCATGGAAGCAGATCTTGTCGTTGCTCACACATCTCAACGTCTTATCCGCGAAGAAGCAACAAATACTGGAAAGCGTAAAAAATGCATTTTATAACTAGGCAAACGATCCAGCATGATCATATGAGAATGATGCATGGCATGGCAAGATGCAATACAATGCAGGTAATCCAAATTAAGCGAGAAAGCAATCCTGACAATTAATATTTAGGTGCAAGTTATTTATTTACCAGCAATATTAAATGTTGGTTAACATGACAACACATGGCAGGGGTGATCTAATTAAATTAAATGGAACAGGGCATTATATATTTATTACACCACACATTCCACATTTAATTATTTAGTTGCAATTATTAAATTACACTAAGCAATTAAAATAACAGATGCAAAATGACATAAAAATGGCATATTAATGTTCATTGCATTTTTATGATCAAAATAGATATAAACTTTGTGCTATTTGGAGTTATAAAACAGTAGATATGACATATATAAGTTTTACAAAATAAAAAGACAGGAAAGAAAAAGGAGGGGAATTGGTGAGGGCTGGAGCTCAAACTTGGGTCGCTGTGAACGGCACAGTGGAACTAGCCACTGGACTATTGCTGGGGTTGTGATACAATTGGTTCCCCACGCCATATGAACTCATATACATATGAACTCATATAGAGATGTTAGCTGAACTTTAACACAAAACTTCAGACTTTCAGAGCACAAAAGGAGGAAAAAGAGGGGAGGAAAATTGGTGTGGCGGGGGACTCGATCTCGCGACGTGCGCGTCTACGTTCGGTAGTGCTAGCCACCGGGTTGGTGGTCTATTGGTGATGGCAATCGAACCAAATAATAAGAGAATGGAAGCCACGACGTTAACTGGATCTGAACCAAAGGTTCAGGCTTTGGAACAGATGCGACGGAGACGAACTGCACAGGCGCGGCGACTACAAACGGATGACGCACGAAGGCAGCCCAGAGCAAGGGGAGAGGAAGGGAGAGGGGGGAGGAGGTGCTCACGGTGAGGGAGTACGGCTTGGGGACGAAGCCGACAGGAAGCAGAGGAAGGAGGGCTCGGTGGGGGATTCGTGCGGAGGAGGAAGACGACTCCGTCAACGGCGATTTGGTGCGGCTACAGCTCCGGGCTCCGGTGAGGACGACGAGGGTGGCGTTGCGACTCCATTCCCGTACCTAGGAGAGCCTTGTGGTGACCACGCCGACGGCTCGGTGAGCTCCATGCTTCGGCCATGGAGGGAGCTTGGTGGAGAGAAACAAAGGAGAGGGAGATGGCGGCGCTGAGGGGAGAGGGAGGAAGGAGGGGGTGGAGAGGCTAGGGTTTGGGGGGGGGGGGGGGGAGAGAGAGAGCTGGCTAAAGTAGAGGGGAAAGGGAGCAGGTGGAGGTGGGGGCATGGCCATGTGCGATCTCTCTGTGGAAAGGTGTTCCGTACGAGGGAGAAAGGTGGGGTGGGCTGGGCTAGAGGGGAGATGGGCCAAGTGGGAGAGAGGGAGGTGGGCCAAATGATGGGCTTCGGCCAGGTGAGGATTTTATCTCTGGTTTTTATTTCTTTTATTTAATTCTTTTATGTTTTTGTATTTTAAAACAAAATAGAATTAGAATTTGTATAGAGAAACTTTACAAAATAGATTTTGTTTTAAATAGGCAATTTAATTATTGTTTCCAATACACAATTTAATATATTAATTTGAATATTTGAAAAGAATTTAAATATCACATTTAAATTAATTTGATTTGCATTTAGATTTAGAAGTGGAAAACAATTTTAAATGGAGTTGAATTTGAATGCAATAATTTAAATCAAGATTGACAAATGTAAATGATGCATGATGATGTCATGTTGATGCAAAAAAAAAAATTTCTAATTGGGAAAATTCCCGGGGCGTTACAAAGGGTAGGTTGATGATGGTAATGAACTACGGCGTCCACCAACCACTACTGGAAAATACACTGCCGCCGGGTGGACAAAGCTTCGCCGAGTGCAAAACCACGGGCCACTCGACGATGGACTTGTATGCCGAGAGCCGACAGAAAATACCCGGCAAATAAAAAAATACACGACAAATCGAGCTACTTACCAATTGTACCTTTAGTTGGCACTCGACCAAGTATCTAGTGTTGACAAACTTCCTAAAATGCATTCGGTAAAACTTAGGTCGAACGACGTCGCCACGTTGCACCTGCCAACCCGACAATTCTTATTGATTTTCACCTGGTTTCCTGTTAATTAACCCGACAATTTTCTTCTTCTTAATCAATGAATAGGCAAAACTTTTATCTCGTTTTATATAATAGTATAGTTTTAAAACAATGATAGCAAATAGAGTTGAGATTAATCACGGTTCACTACTCTATATTCTTAGTTGTTGAGGAGTCAACATCTATGGGAAAAAAATATATGAAAGAATATTTGGACGCCGAAAAATGTTGCACTTACTCTATGATGTAACATCTTCCAAGAGGAGTTAACATCTTCCTGGAGTACGGAATATTTATTGCAAAATAATATTGGCAAGCCAAAAAACATTTGCTGCACAAAATCCACGAGTTAATATCTTCTTGAAGAAATTCATTACAATTTTGCTGCAAAAATATGCAGCATTCTAAACAAATGGTGAATGAAATCTGTTTAACGTCTTCTTAAATAAAATGCCGCGATAATTTATTACAACGGTATATTTTGTGTGCTACATGAGCGATAATTTGGTGCATATGATCGATTTTTTTCTAGTTTAGTAAAAAAAATGATAGACAACAAAACACATGACTGATATTTCCCAAGATCGTCGTCCGACGGCCAGCACACGCCTTTATTTGTTGTTTGCTAGAGATAAGTAAGCTAGTACTTGCAGTCAGCGCATTTTTTTGTATCTTGTTCTTGAGATGTCTAATGTGTTGATCATATATAACCACCTACTGTTTGTACCGTGAAACTAGTACACTGAAAGGTTAAGAGAAAAAAGTTATTACCATGAGAAAGATTAAGCAAAGGAAGTATAAGGAAGGTAAATATATGGCAGGTATAGATGGCCACCGATCTAATCCTGTGCAGTTTTTTTTACATACCAAACTTATGCTTTTGATAGAAAAATACTACTGTGATGGTCAACTAGTATTGTCAAATCTGGACCGTTTAATATGTTCCATTAGATGGTTGGTATTTATTTGTCCCTACCGTAAAAACCCCCCTGACGCCGTGTTCATCGTCGGACCTTCGGGACATGGAAGAATGCATGACGACTCGCCGAACCCTAGACTATGACCTAATCAACCGCGAGGCCCGGCACTCCAGACCATTTCGTCGCCGGCCAACGCGAGCGAGAGAGACGGGAAACAAACAAACGAAAGGCCACGGACGCACGCACCGGTGTGCATTGCTCGCGTAGTCAGTGACTCGTGACTGCTGCATGTCAGAGGCCCGGACCCATCCACCCAGCCACAGAGAGAGAGGGCGAGAGGGTACACGTGTACACCCATCGCAACGGGAAAAAGACGGGAGAGCATCACGTCCTGCCGCCTCCTGCGAGGTAGAGAGAGAGAGAGAGAGATTTTGTGCGCGCGCCCCGGGGCAAAGCTCTCTCTCTCTCTTAATGTCATCACTGTTCGGTGCGGTAGAGTCAGAAAGACAGAGCTTGGTGCTGGACAGAGAAGAGGGAGAGAGAGAGGAAAGGAGGCGACGTCTCCAATGGAGAGGGGATAGTGGGGGAGAGGATAAAGCGGCGCCGCTTCTTGCCCCGCCCCGGAGGGATCCCTCAGGCTCTCGGCGGTTCCGGGCGTCGCCATTGACGCGCTCGCCGCTCCCCTCTTGGTATGTGGCAGCAAATTTCCCCCCTTTTCGGTTGCATTTGGTTCTTCGATTGGGGAAATCCTGGTGTTCTTGGTGTCACTGCCCTACCCCGACCCCGACCCCAACCCAAGGGCGGCGACGCCGCAACCGAGCGATACGCTGCATTGTGAAGGCGGCGGCGGAGCAGCCACGGCTCCCCTCTCCCTTGCCGCTCCGGTGCCTGGCTTGGCCCGGTGGGGTCGGGGATCGGTGTGAAGCATTTCAGGTTCGGTAGGGGATCGTTTTAGGGTCTGCGACCCAGAGGCGTGGTCTCGGTTCAGTACATTTTTTTTTTAATTTAGGGGAAACAGATTTTAGCATAATCTTATCTGTGTTCTTGAGAGGAAGGACACGAATGCATCTGCTGTCATCACCCTGTCCTGGATTTTACTTTTGGTTGTTCATGCTCCTATTCTGTTAAACTGTCTATGCTGCCATTGACTGCCTCATGTGTACATGTTTCTATTTTTGGAAGTCATGGCTTTGCTCTTTTGGTGCTTCAGGTTATTTCTTTTCTGCATTGACTAGGAAGTTGGTGTTTTTCTTTTTGAAAGACCAAGTTGGTTTTTTTCTCCGGGTAGCAGCTCCATGCTAGCATTTCATTGTTGTGATAAAAATGTGTGCTCTAATTTGGTTTCCGCCTCAATTGCAGCGTGATTGCTTAAATTTGCACCGCTCAGATGGAGGGGATGGACTTCCTGTTGGGAATGGGCATGAATGAGGAGGATATCACGACAATGATGTTTGGAAAGGAAGTTGCTGAGCTCAAAGGAGATACATTTGATGGTTCTGAGGAGGAAGGGCAAATCTTTGAGGAAATTTTCATGCAAACAGGCACCGAGAGTGGTCATCAACCAGGCGCAAGCAAAGCATCTGTACCAGCTAGCAAGCCATCCGGCTCTGCCTCCAACCACAAGATGGCCCACTGCCGTATAGTCGAGTCATTTGCTCACGGCAACCTATCAAGCTATCATGTCTACAATCATAGTGCCAATCAACAGATGCAGAAAGAAATGCCTTGGACAGATCGTGGCAGGCCTTCTGAACTCGTGGTACAGCAGACACCACCTTCTGTTGATCGGGTGTACACTCGAAGGGCGGTGCTTCGAAGGAATCAGAGAGCAAAACTTTGCAGTGTTCTGGATTTGGAAAGGTTTGACCTTGCCAGTATAGTCAAAGGGCGACGGAATTTCCGTGGCGGCAGTGGCCTTGGAATGCTCTGGACTCATCTCCGGCTGCACGCACATCTTTTGATGATGGATGTCGGGTGGAAGATCGAGGGCAAGGAAAGGGGGGACAAGAGTAAGGTAGACCTTGTGTACGAGTCGCCCGACAAAATAATGCGTCTAGTTTCTCTTCCCAAGGCTTGGAAATGCTTTGGTCAGTGGTTGCTTATTCGTTCGTCCAGATTTGATGGAAATGACTACGGAAAGGAATGGCTCAACCTGTGTGACTTTTTGTATGATTTGAAGAACACACTTTTATGCTTAGAACATGAGGTCCGGCTTCCGAAGCAATCTTTATCCTTCGTCCACCAGTGGCAGCTACTCGATCCTTTCATGGCAGTAGTTTGCATCGATAAGAAGATTGCAGCTCTGCGGAATGGAGTGGCACTGAAAGCTGTGGACAGCACAGTTTCATTCCTCAGTCGCAGTGAGAGTAAGCGGCTGAGTCGTAGGAATGCTAGCAAACCATTTGGGCTCAGTTATCCAAGCAGCTATAACAACACGCATCCCACGCCACGAAAAAATCTTCTGCCACTTCTCCTATCTGATGGCCAGCCTGATAAAGTGGAAAATCATCTGCAAAGTGGACACTCTGCTATATGTGGATCAAGCAAGCATAGCCAATATGAAATGGATAAAAGGTCACTGACCATGGCAGAAATAAATGAAAGGAGCATCAGAAATACTGCTCATCGTATAGTTCAAGGTCTCCAAGATTCAGCAGATCATGTCAGTACAAGGCCTGCTTATTTTAGTGCAGAAAATGAAATTTCATACTCAAAAAAGGCTCGGGGTGTTAAAGATGAGTCCGGCCTGCTATATTTACCGCCTAATTATTCTTCAGGTGACCTGGTTGGAAATGTGCAAGTTGGTGGTACAAGTTCTCATGTCTGTGAAGTGACGGAAACTGCGAATGCTGGTAATTCTGCTGCTGATCCTTCTGACGAGTTGCTCATAAGTCCAGACTTACTGTTTTCTCCTGAGCTTGATGAGATGATTCTTGGAACGACAAATGATGTCAACAATGAAAATTGTGGTGGTAGACTTGTCTCTGAGTACCAATCGGGAAATGAGTATGTAAGGGATGGACCTTTGTCTGGTACATCATCATTACCAGAAGAAAAGGGTACATGCCTCAAAGCTATCAGAGATGATATGAACAATGAACATGATGTTGGTGTTGTCCCTGAACTCCAAGCGGGAAATGAATGTGTGGGGAGTGAACCTTCATCTGGTGCATTGTCGCTACTGGCAGAAAAGGATACAAATTTGAAAGCAAAGGAGACGAGCCTGGAAGAGATGTCAAAGACAGGATGGTTATCATCTGAAGTGGCTGGTAGCCCCTTGAAGATTTCTGAACCACAAGTACTGTTTGTGTCCCCGCAAGACGGGAGACTCTCTTTCATGAACAGCAGCACATACAACCAGGAGATGTGGAGTTGCCTTAATTTTTCCCATGACAGCATGGAGACTAACACACAGCTGGATACCGAATCATCTGTGTACGAAGCGAGCTTGATTCAGGGGTTCTTATATCTTGATAGTGATGGTTCTCCGATTAGTTGGGAAGTAATAAACACGGAACCTCCTAGGCAGTTGATCTGTGGCCCTTCTTCGGAACCAAACTCAATGATGTCTGGACATTGTGGTGATCTGAATATGGAGAATGAGGCAAAGAGATATGAAAAAGGGCACACATCAGAATCCTATCCAAGTAAAAAGGAGCAAAAAAGGTCCGAGAAGGTTGCAGATATCAAAGACGGCGCCAGTAGAAGGATACAGAAAGTAAATTGTGTTTGTGTAAGTCATTGTGCAATTGGCCAAAATATGGACATTACAACTGAGGATCTGACTGGTTTTGTAGCTCACAATGTGGGAGTACAGACAGGTGCAACAAGCAGTAAGCATGCTTTCTCGAATAAAAGACCCCGTAAGGATATCCAAGACGAAGTTAGTACAAAGAAACATAAAGTAAATGATGGTCTTATAAGTGACTGCATAACTGGTCAATACATGGACAGTACGGCTGAGAATCCTACTGGCTGTGTAGCTCGTGCTGAGGAAGTACAGATAAGTGCATCAAGCAGTGAGCAGATGGCTTTGAATGTAGTGACCAAAACTAAATGTCACAAGGAACAAGCTGAAGATAACAGTGAACCTTCAAAACAGCTAGTGTCAGCACAACCGGCCCAAAAGAATATCAGAACTGGAAAGACATCATGGACACGTAGATGCAGGTTTGATGAGGATGATCTTTTGATGACAGCTGTCATATACAGGCTGACTGCCCGTTACAGGCACCCTTTTAATCGAATGCTCATAAGTAGAGGTGCCTTCAAAAATCTTCCGAGATCTCGCTGGGAAAATGAAGAAAAATGTGAACGGAAGAGGTTTCCTGAAGGAGCAAGAACGGTGTTGAGCAAGTTACTTGAGATGGGAATTGTTGGCACAGAGAATATTCTTCAATATAGAAGGCCAGGAGCAAGATGTGTGTTGAAAGCTGGGAACATAACCCAGCATGGCATTCTGTGCCGGTGTTGTGACACCATATTTACATTGTCCAACTTTAGGTGCCATGCAGGTGTCAGACAAAAAATCCCCTCTTTGAATCTTTTCTTGGGTAATGGTAAATCTTACAGCCTATGTCAGCTTCAAGCATGGTTTATTGAGCATAAGGAGAGGAAAGAACGTGCAAAAGATACCATGTCCCTACAAGCAGATGAAAATGATGACACTTGTGCATTATGCGGTGATGTTGGTGAACTAATATGCTGTGACAATTGTCCTGCTAGTTACCATCAGTCCTGCTTGCCTTGTCAGGTTTGTTTTCTTCACTACCCAAAATATGGAGTTACCTGTATGTACTTTCTGGGAAACTAACCAAAGAGAAGTGCTCCTGTGCTTTCCCAGAAGTTTTCTTGCACGGATTTTAAGGCACATCAATGGCTGTGATTAGTGTTGGAAATTGGGAGTGTTAATCCCACCTAGTTGGTACTCCTATTAACATCAGTTTTAGACCCATATGAACTTAATCACAGCCGTCGATATGCTTTAAAATTCGTGCAAAAAAACTTTCGGGAAAGCACGAGCATTTCTCCTAACCAAATCGTTTCATGGTGAGTCTGAACGAAAATTTCTCTACTTTTGATCCTTGGGTTCAACTGAGACACGTTTCTGTGCCATGGCTATAAAAAAAGAACAAAGATGTTTTATCACTACTATTCTTGTCCCCAGGATTGTTTTTACTGCCGTTCTACACCCACAACTGCTTTATCATGGCCCTGTCTGTACTGCACTAATTAGTTCAAACACATACTTAATGCCTTACTTTCATCCTTAATGCTACCTGTTCTGGTAATAATCATCGCCATGATGATGACACGACAACATTTGGGTCACTTATATAGCTGTTTTTTTGTTTGAGAAATTTATATACCAGGCTTCAACATATCGTGGTATAACTATCTATTGTATTTTCCGTAACTATTACAACCTCGTTATTATCAATTTTTTCATCTCGAACACAGTAAGTCAAAATATTTTAATTAGATCACTGATCCTTTCCTATTGCATTGCAATCTTTTCAGGAGATTCCAGATGGCAGCTGGTATTGCTCTAGCTGCCTGTGCAATGTTTGCGGGGAAGTGGTAAATTCAAAGGAGCCCAAAAGTCTTCTAAATGCTTTAGAATGCTCACAGTGCGAATATCGATGTAATGTCCCACTTTGCATCTTATCATATTCATGTTATTTGACAAACTATTATTTGGGCCCCATACATATAATTATTATATTTTTTATGAGGCATTTAAGTTTGTTTTTTAGTTATCCATATATTTTTTCAAAAAGCTTAGCGGGTGCCGGGGAATCGAGCGGCGCTCTGTCCGGTAATATGAAAATAATTTGCAGAGTGACTGGTGTCTTGGTCGTTCTTCATTTAAAAAAAGCCACCCTATGTTAGTGTCTGGTTGGTCGAGTACTTCATTTTGTAAAAGTTTAATTTTCATGCATTGTTAACTTAGATAATCGAACATAGATACAAGCACAGCATACAAATATGAAATATCTATGTATGTAAACCTTCATTTTGTGGCAACAGTTAATTTATGCGAGTAATCATTAATTCTTACAATTATACAATTGCGCATGTAATGTCCCGTGATAAGCAGTAAGAGTTTCATGTGTTTGAAGTCAATTTCCACCTGGATTGCACTGAACCTCTTTCCTTGGTTCTGGATTCCAATATTACTAAGGACTGGAGAAAAAAATAACACTGGTTGAAAAAATTCTGTTAAATGCTCATTCATTCCATTGCTTATTCGATTTTAAACGGTACTTTGTTCGTATTGCTTATGAATTCATTTCCTCCAGACCACATAAAATGCATCCTGGGTAAAGTTTGTTGCGATAAGGAAGGTGGAACTGATACCTGGTTTTGTGGAAGAAGATGTCAGCAGGTATTCTGAAAGATTATACTTGTTCTATAACTCAAGATATCTGAATCTTAAAAAAATCTTAAGTTATCTGTATATTTGCTGAAAATGGCAGAAACGTTTACTTAAGGAGTCTGATCATGTTCTGGTACTTTCAGATTTACACGACTATGCGTTCTCTTGTTGGAATACCTGACCACACAGATGATGGCTTTTCTTGCACCATACTTCGTAACAATGGTGATCAAAAGGTGTGCTCAGCTGCAGATATTGCTCTCCTGGCTGAGTGCAACATGAAATTAGTTATCGCCTTGAGTATTTTGGAAGAATGCTTCTTGCCTATATTCGATCCGAGAACGGGGATAGACATGATGCCCGCTATGGTGTATAACTGGAGGTGAGCTGAATCAGTTTGTTAACTCCTTAACAAATTACTGCATGTTCAGTTAATTTTTCTTGTTTTCATACTCTGTAATATCATGTAATTACTTAACATCTTTTGTAAAAAACTTACTTTACACCTTTATTTACACTTTAGTATTTCTTTGTCAGGACCAACTTTGTACATTTGGACTACAAGGGGTTCTATACTGTAGTCCTGGAGAAGGATGACAAAATTCATTCTGTGGCATCCATCAGGTATTGTGAGAATAGATATCAGTAGTGATAGAGATCTGGAGTTAACATATTGCTGTTTCTGCAGGTTACACGGTGCAACCGTAGCAGAGATGCCTCTGATAGCCACTTGTTCTGAGAATCGGCAACAGGGGATGTGCAGGCAACTGGTGGATTACATTGAGGAGGTATGAAGATAACTAGACACTGGTGTTTTTCTTTTCTGCTTGAACTGTTTCTTAAAGCTCTATTGCCAAAGCATCATGTTAGAAGTATAATCCGAGTATATGTCCATCTTAAGGACATGAATGCCTGCGTGTATGTTCCAATATTTGCCTGTCTAGCTGTGAAACTTTGCAACAAACGTAAAGATTCAGAACCTATTAATTATTTATTGAACATGATATGAATTTTTTTCATGATGTGTGCAATGAAAATATTTATACTTTCCCCATGTGTGCTATTTAACAGTTAGAGGTAATTTTTCTATTGTCAAACTTATACGTACCTGTAATTTGGACAGATGCTGAAATTGCTGAAGGTGGAAATGCTGCTTCTATCCGCAATACCAAGCCTAGTTGACACATGGACATCAGCATTTGGGTTTAGGGTGATAGATTACTGTGACAAGAAGAAGCTGAGCAAGGTCAGGCTGGCCTCAGTCCCTGGAACTGTTCTACTGAAGAAGGGTCTGTATGAACGTTCAGAAACCGAAACAGGTGAGCTGCCATACTCTAAACAAACCCTTCATTGTTTACTCACGTCTGTCAGAGAGTCACGCCAGCCTGAATGTCCTACACAGCGTGTGGCCATCAGTTGTCGGCGACAGCAGCAGCAGCAGCAGATGGCGACATAGGGACTCCATCCGGCGTCAAGTCCAAACAGCAGCTGCCGGTTTAGGGCGCCGGTCCAGTTTGCGCAACGGAGAACAGCCTCGGCGACGAGCTAGGAGGTTTGAAGATCGATCCGCCCTGTGTCAATCCTCAGTCGGCTGTCGATCTTGGAAACTGTCCTGCAAATTAGGCCGTACTACTGCGAGTGCGGTGCTGACCTGTATTGTGTAAACTCTGTTGCCATCAGATGTTGTTGAGACGACTACCGCCCCTGCATGTCGTAGAGAAATGTTTCTGTATGATGTACAGTTGAGATGCTCTATGAATGGTGTTGTATTTTTCGTCCTGCACCTGTCTTATGTACTCGAATCTTGCATTTCGTCGTTGCAGCTTATACCTCTGTATGTTCAGAGAATAGCGAAAATACCACTAGTCAAAACCAAACATTTCAAAATTCCACTAGTAAAAACCAATTTGCCATTATACCACTCCTTTTTTCTAGCCAAAATGCCGTTCATGTTTTTTCTAGCCAAAATGCCACCAGTAGCTATTTGAGACTAACATCATCCAAATGGGCTCTGGAGACCGGAGAACGCCACTCTCGTGAACAGGCTCACAACGTTTCCCTAAATGGGCCGCTTCAACGGGTCCAGAGCAAAGCAGTCACTCTAACGCGACAGCTCTGGTCTGGCAGCGCCCGAGCAAACGTTTAGTCCCACCTCGCCTTCTGAGGAAGCTCCGCACCGGTTTATAAGCCCGCTCGCCGCCACCTGTACCGTCCCTTCGGGGACATCCGATAAAATTGGAACGATACAGAGAAGATTAGCATGGCCCCTGCGCAAGGATGACACGCACAAATCGAGAAATGGTCCAAATTTTTTCGAGATTTCGCGCGCCGGTCCCTGCCCCTTTTGCGGATAGCCCCCCTAGAGGATTTTTTTTTCTCCGATCCGTTTCCCTCCACGCGGAGGTTTTCAATTTTCAATATCGCGCCTCGCCCTCTTCCCGAAACGAAATCTGCCGCGGCCATTTCCTAAAATCGCCACGGATTTCCTTTCTCATTTCCCATTTCCCCGCAAATCATCACCCGTTCCTGCCTGCTAGGGCTCGGCCGTCCCTCCGTTTTGCTCTCCGGCGCGCGCACAGCCGCCGCCTCCGCGGCCTCGTCGGTGTCAGGTGATCCCGCGGTCCCCGATTCCAGTCGCCTCCGTTTCTGTGGAGATTTCGTGGTCTTTCTGGGGACGTTTTTTTTTGTGTGGGTATGACTATGACGGCACTGCGGCAGCGGGATCTCCTCTCGTCGTCCTTGTGGTCGGGTTTGTATTGGTTCGTGGAGTGGGGTTTGAAGATAGGGTGTTCGACGGAATGACTGCCTCTGTGAGGTTATGTGGGGTGGGGGAAGCAGTCAAGCAGAGTTTGTGATGGAGTATAGCGCTGTTCGATTTCTTCAGGGCCTAAAACATAATCCTCTGTATGTATGCTATGTTGGGTGTTATGCTGGGGTTCGTTTGATTAGCATCTCAATCCAACGCATTGGCTTTTCAGTTCTCTCAAGTTGTTTTATGACAGAATCATGTCTGCAGTTCATGAAATATGGCTTATCTCTGACTTCATTTCGTTAATGAGTACCATGCCACTTCTAGTATCAGCTGGATAACTGAAATTAGTATCTCCTTATCTGATTTTTTTTTGAAACAAAATCTGTTTGTTTTTCGTGAGTTCAACTGACGGTCAGTACCTTAATAAGGATAACATCTAATAAACAAACTCCCACTTCTTTGTAGTGTGTTTACTAAAAACTCGAGCTTTGGATATGATCTCACCATAACAGTTGCTAAGTTAGGCATCTTTGATGATACATACATGAGTCAGTATCAATTGCAAGCTCAAGTCTACTTGTTTGGTTTCTTACTACATCATATTGCTGCAGGCTTGCAGCTAACTAATATCGGTCGCATCATCTGAGCCATATCGAGACTGCTCGCACATGTTGGCAAACCCGCACAAGTGCTATTTGCACAACCCAGTTCGGTTTTGGCTTGCGGCTTTGTGAGATCTTCATCACCCAACATTCAATAGCACTTCATGCCCTAATTATCAATAGTGGCGGATGCAAGGTAGCAACAAGCTGGACGCTGGCTCCAGCGATAAGCCGCCAAGAGTCAACTGGCCACATCATGCAAATGCTATACAAAGCTCCCGTAGCAAAGATGACTTTCTGAGTTCAAGCTTCCTCTTCTCTTTACCGACACAAAGGGTAAATCCAGAAGCGAACGGCAATATAATGCTTTCTTTAAGGTACACTTACCTGTATTTTATGCAATGCTATGTATGGTCTTATCCCAGACTTAATTGTTCACCACATCAGCAACAAAAATTATATTCTCAGGTCTGCTGCTTTCAAAATTCAAGGCCCAGAACGTCTTCAAGTTCCATTGATCGAGAAGGTATGCCAATAATGTTCTAACATGCTGTGAATCACACACTCAATGCTTAAAAATGCTATAGTTGCAGAGTCACTTAGCATTGCAATCTGTAGATTAAGCTAGCGTTACTGTAAGAGGCGGTTTTCTTTCAAAACCATATTTTAAAGCTATTGGAAATTTGTTTGTCTTGACTAAGTGCAAAATTAAGATCTGTGTTTTAAAGCTGTCTACCAAAGGCGTACCACATTTTTCTTATGCCAACTGGTGGTGGAAAACATCGCTCCCACTTGCCCTATACCTGTAAATTCAACTGTCTTTTCTTTCACTGTCAGTCACCACTTTGCTGATAAAAGCATAAACCTAATTACCACTATCTCCAAAGTTCAACTTTTATGTACTTATATTCACTTTTGTGTTGTTCTTGGTCCTCTAACTTCTAAGGACACTTCTACGACAGGCCTGGCGTTCTGTGTGCAACACCCAGGTGGCCTGTAAGAGTTATTTAAGACCTGGTGTATCTGCAAAAGTGAAAGATTGTGACAGGGATTATGCTCAAAGTTACGAAACAGATTCTTCATATAATGCCAACAAATTGCACAATGTGCCCAGGAGTACAGTTCCCTCTCAGGAAAGTATGTTTCAGCGCACTGAAAGTGGCATTCTGGAGCAAAATACCAGTCATCGGTTGGCAGGCATTAACTCATGTTCAACGACTTACCAGAGCAATCATGTGGTTGGAACAACATATCAGTGCAGTTTTGCCAGAACTGATGCCAATTCATGCCAGACTGTCCCTGCTGCGGATAACATGTGTGCCATGGATGATGATGAGATTCTGGCGGTAGGTTTTTTGTTTTCATCCAATAACTTTGATATTTTATTTACTGAATTATCTTCCCAGAATTAGCTGAACATACCATCGTATCATGTCATTATTGGGTGACAAATCTAGTTATGTTCCAGAGTATTGACGTGGACCGCATCGTTATGGAGCATTATGAAGCAACAAATACACCCAGAGGGTTAGCATCCCGGCAAATGTCAACTCCATCAGGAAACAAGTGTAACTCCACAGGTTTAGATGAGAATAGTTTACCACAAGAACTCTCCCAAATCTGTAGTCATGGTTGCAAGGTAAGCAACATACTAAATGAATCAACAGAAATGCTATTTAGGTATTAGCTATTTCAGCATGTTAGCTCACAAGTTAATATTCAACTTGTGCAGCTAGCTTTTTGCCCAGAGCCAAATTATCATTTGCAGGAGTTAAAGGATCAGGAGCTTGCAGTATCCAGTGAACTTATTGATGGTTCTGGAGAACTCAGTCCTAAACATTCTGAAGAGCTTCGTCAACAGAGGTTTGATTCTTGGTGCTACTGATTGTTTCTGTGTATGTTATGTAGCTCGGTTTTACCAGCATTAATGCTGATGTTTCCCATGGTTATATTCTCTGCAGAGCACATCTAAAGAAACAGAGGCAGTTACTTCAAGACCATATGGCGAGGCCAACCCAAGATGATGAGAGGCAGAGATCACACTCTATGGCCTCCACAACAGGTGTAGAGGGGCATCACCCCCTTATGACCCCAAGAAGCACTTTTGTAATGGACAATGATAGATTCCAGTCTCAACTTTATGTCGGCAATGAACCTGGGAACGGTGGTTCATGCTATACTCCTGCTCCATATCCTTACATGGATAGTTTCGATAGACAGTCGGTGCAGAGAGATTACGCCCGTAAAAATATAGATATTAGCTACACTGACGGTTCTGGTGATAAGAAGTGGAGCAGCAGAGATTTTCCCTGGACTAAGGAACTTGAGGTTATTCTCTTCAAAATCTGCAGTTGATTGCTTCATCAACATTGGTTTATGGCAACAACTAATTTTGGCTGCACCTTCAGGTCCACAACAAGAGAGTTTTTGGAAATCATTCTTTCCGCCCAAATCAGCGAGAAATAATTAATGCCACAATGAGTGGGAGTGATGTTTTTGTTTTGATGCCAACTGGTGGTGGAAAAAGTTTAACCTACCAGGTAATAGACCATGCTTCTATGACTTTTTGTTTTATTTGATATGATATGCATCTTTGATTTTTCTTACTGTGCACACACCTTTTGACTCTCCAGTGGAGATTTTATGAAGTCCTTACTCCTTTGCCTTTTGTCGTTTCTAGTGCTCACATATATATGATTCTACTGGTCAAGCAGTACTTTTAAGCTTTATTTATCAACATTGAAGAGGAGTTAGTCTTGAGATCAGATGCGAGTTATGAATTAATCAATGGTCTTGCAGGAAAATAAAGCAGATCACTTTATTCAGCATTGACTGGTAACTCAATCTAGTAGTTTATTTGCCAAATGAGCACTAAACGCTCACCTGTTTATTTGCAGCTCCCAGCTCTCATTGACGAGGGCATAACACTAGTAGTCTGTCCTCTTGTTTCACTCATCCAAGACCAGATCATGCATTTACTACAGGTAATGCATTATTTCATTTCCTAGCACATATTTTGATGTTTGTTCACCACTCACCTCATGTCTGGAGCAGGCAAATATTCCCGCAACTTATCTCAGTGCCAACTTAGAGTGGACAGAGCAGCAGAAAATATTAAGAGATCTACTGTATCCTACATCTACATGCGACTACAAGTTACTGTATGTCACTCCAGAAAAAATAGCTAAGTAAGTGCAATGTTGCAAATCACACATCACAAGTCCGAAGTTGTTATATTTGGAATCGGCTGCATCATCTCTTGACTGCGGTGTGAAAAATATGTTATTGCAATATAATGTAAAGCTTATGTACTATTGCATTTAGGTAAGAAGTGCTCCTGTGACCTGGTGGAATTGTTCAGTAGTTCACGTTTTCTGAATGACCTAAGGCTTTAGCTCTCTATTAGAGAACTAGGTTGTGGCCTAGTGGCAAAGGGCTTGCAGTGGCAACCCTGCGTCCAGGGTTCAACTCCCATCGGGAGCGAATTCTTGTGCCTCACCTGGGTGGCTGCTACCTATACAATAAAAAAGTCCTGGGTGCTAGTGCCCATGGATCTCATTTTTTTTATTAGTCCCTTATCTGTACTGTTATACGCTTCTCTGTCAGTATAACATTTAGGTCTGTTCTAGTATCAATGTATTCTGTAGTAACTCATAGCAATTTCCTGGGTACAGGAGTGATGCTTTATTGAGACAACTGGAAATTTTATATTCACGAGGTCATCTTTCTAGAATTGTTATCGATGAAGCTCATTGTGTAAGCCAGTGGGGACATGATTTCCGACCTGATTACCAGGTACTTTCTATCAGGAAGACATATGTTCATGTGAAATATAAGAAAAACGTCTGAATAGCTTTTATATATGATCTCTCAGCATCTAGGTCTCTTAAAACAGAAGTTCCCACAGACGCCAGTCCTGGCCTTGACCGCAACAGCAACTGCTAGTGTCAAGGAAGATGTTGTGCAAGCTTTAGGCCTCACAAACTGTGTTGTTTTCAGACAAAGTTTTAATCGTCCAAATCTGAGGTAAGTCTGTCAGAATATATTGGCATACAACTTCTATTGTATCAAACCATCTCAGTTCAAGCTTGCAGGTATATGGTGATGCCCAAGACAAAGAAATGTCTCGAGGATATAGATTGCTTTATTCGCAAAAATCATCATAAAGAATGTGGCATCATATATTGCCTTTCAAGAATGGACTGTGAAAAAGTGGCTGAACAACTGAGGGTTACTTCTTCAGACTTTAAACTGTTTGTTGTTCAAGCATGCTCTGTTCTCTTTAGATATTAATCTTTGTTGCTTGAACAAATTCTTGCTTAACCATCTTTTTCAGTAATCACATGTGTTTTCCAACTTTAGTTGGATATAGTTCTGAATTTCACTTTGTAAAAGGAGTCACACTTTGGTTTCAGTTTCTGTTTGGTAAAATTAGTTACACATGTTGATTTGCGACATCAACAATTGCTAGCTAAAGAAGTGAGCCTAGCTCACCATGTTAGGGCAGTCGTTGTATAACCCAGCAACCCAGGTTCAGGTCCTCACGGAAACAAATTTGGGTTATTGTTTCAAGAAAAAAATTGCTGTACGGCCCTCCCTACCATATTTCCTAAAAAACAATTGTAGCTGACAGGTTTGATGCCTAAACTAATATCGGTGCACAAAACCTTTGCAATTGATTTGACGTGTGATAGTTATCACACAACCATGCTGACTATAGCTGGTCTATTGACTCCAACATGTTGGATATAGGGTTTGGTAGTGCACTGTTAATGATATTTTGTCCCAGATTTACATGCCAGTCTCATTACTTCCCTAAGTGACAGCCATGTCAGTAGTATTATCTGATGTCTTTAGAATGTATAATGATGTCTAACGTTTTATCTGTTCTAGTTGGATGATGTGATAAATCCCAAGGACTGTACTTGGATTTAATCAGATTGTAGTAATTTGATGGGCTGTCCAAATTTGAAATGCCTAGCATTTTAACAACTGACCTGTCTGACTAAATTTCTCTGTTTCCTTTTTCTCTACACAGGATTATGGGCATCAAGCATCACACTATCATGGTAGCATGGAGCCTTTTGATAGAGCAGAAGTCCAGAGGCGATGGAGTAGGGATAAGATAAACATAATATGTGCTACAGTTGCATTTGGGATGGGTAATGTGATTCAAAGATCTTTAAATTCATTATTTATATGTGTCCCATGCTAACATTCCAATTTGCAGGTATTAATAAACCTGATGTTCGTTTTGTTATTCATCATTCCCTCCCCAAATCAATTGAAGGATATCATCAGGTAAGGAATGTGTGCACATGAAACTGCATGGTTGAAGCTGTTTCTTGATCGAGTGTTTCTTTCTAGGAGTGTGGACGTGCTGGTAGAGATGGACAGCGGTCATCTTGTGTGCTGTACTATAATTATTCTGACTATGTAAGTCTAGTGGTGCCTTATATTTTCCTGCTGCTCACCATCTTCACATCATCAGCCATCAGAAATAATAAATAATTTTCTTGTAAAACTATCTAGATTCGTGTCAAAAGCATGATCACACAAGGATCTGCAGAGCAAGTAGCATCAACACCACGCAGAGGCTCTTCGTCTTCACATTTGAAAGCACTTGAAACTCACAAGGAGAATCTCTTGTGCATGGTATATATAATTCTGTACGCATTCTGCTTGTCGAGTTGTATTTTGGAAGCCATCATAGCCATGCCATTTTTTCTCTTCTGTAGGTTAGTTACTGTGAAAATGATGTGGATTGCAGACGTTTACTCCAGCTGATCCACTTTGGAGAGACGTTTGATGCATCACATTGTGCAAAAACATGTGATAATTGCCTGAAAGGATTGAGATGGATTGAGAAAGACGTAACAAATATTGCTAGGCAGTTGGTAAGTGCCTCTGTAGACAGCTGTGTCCTTCCTCCCAAACACACGCACACCTCGCTGTGAACCTACATTATCATGTTGTTGCTTTTTTTAGGTCGAGCTGGTCGTGACGTCAAAGCATACCTGCTCAAGTTCTCATATTCTTGAAGTTTACAGGGGTTCCGTGAACCAAAATGTATGCGCTCCGCTAAGCACTTGGGATTATTATTTCTGAAGTTCATTAATTCTGTTACTTGCTGAACATTGTGCATCTTGGCTTACTGTTTGAGAAATCATGGTGAAACTACATGTGTATGCCTAGATTGTAAAGCTTATCTACTATTGCATTTAGGTCAAGAAGAACCGTCATGATACTTTGCCTCTTCATGGAGCTGGGAAGAATCTAGCTAAAGGTGAGGCAGCAAGAGTACTACGACATCTAGTAACTGAAAGAATACTTGCCGAGGATGTCAAAAAGAGTGAGTATGGATCAGTATCGTCTGTCTTAAAGGTAGCTGTGAAAATACTTTATCCCTGTTTTTTTTACCTTTTTAGGCGAATATTGCTATTTCCTAGTAGCCACCTTGGTCTTATACATATGCCTTCCTTACTTTTTTTTAATTTGAGCAGGTGAATTATACGGAAGCTGGTGGTCTTCGCTCTGGCAATCACACCATTGTCCTTAAGTATGTTTTCTGCCTTGTACATGTTGAATTTGCCTCTTCAAGTTATACTGATACGCGTGCTTTGTTGAGAAATATTTCCCTTTTTCTGATTTCGTTTGAACATACGAATATATTTCACGAGTTCGCACCTAAATCTTCTTAGGGCCCATCATTAATCAATTATGTCTTGTGAGTATGATGATGTAATGTCAGTATGAGTTTGCATTGTGGGTGTTATCAAATTTGTGTTTGCACAATATAGTGTTACCGACAATCTTATCTTGATTTGTAAGACTAATTATATCATGCCAAATGTTGTCATGATTACGACTTAGTTAATTTTTATTCCAAGTTGGAAAGTTGAGATTGAAAAGCTAAATGATATCGCATACTAGAGTGCTTCCTTTAAGGCCTAAATCCTCTTTAATAACAAAATGCGTATAATGCTTTATTATGTTAATTTGCAGGTTTCCCACTCCTGAGCAGGCCCCTAAGATGGGGAAACTTGATGAACCATCAATTTCACAAACCAATAAAACTGTTCACCGGCAGAGTGAAGTTGATGAGGTAGTCGGTCTTTCTAATAAAATCCTTTTGTTTATATTCATTTGGGTCCATTCTAAAGGATATTCTCAATTGCAGATTAAGTCATGTTTGCTCTATGAAACTTTAAGAGTCCTTAGGACGGAGATAGCAGAGGAGTCTGCAGGATGTGGTGTACACCACATATTTAAGTAAGTTCCATGGTATACGTTCAGCAGTCTAAGCACTGACCCAGTACTGACATGGTCAATTGTTCATCTTTAGAAATGAAACGTTGAAGGAAATTAGCACTCGGATACCAAGGACAAAAGAAGAACTTTTGGACATAAACGGCATTGGCAAGTAATGACTCTACACATATTGTATTATTAGACATTGTAACCCATTGACAACGCAGCGGTGAGATGTAGAGCAAGAATTACGTTCTGTTTTACATGTATTTGTTTTTCAGGGTGAAGCTCAACAAGTATGGGGATCGTGTACTTGCAACCATAGAGGATTTTCTCAACAAATCTCCAAATGGGGGCAAAAGAAACAGCAGCAGCGGAGGCAGCAATGAGCAAAATGAGACCGCAAAGAAGCGAAGGGGCCTCACCGCCAACAATACGTCTGGTAACGGTGATGACTTCGAAGAGCGGTCGGTTCAGTCCAAGAAACGTGCGGCAAAGGCACGGGGCACCAAGCAGGGAATATCTGATGCCGCAAGCATGGTCCAAGATGACCGCATTATAGACCTTGAGTTGGACGGAGTGGAGGAGGAGTTGTGCAGCAGCGTCCAACAGCCTGTGGCTTCTGGTAGGGTTTTGCCCAAGTGGGCAGCAGCCGGTAACGCCCGTGCACCCAATGTATTTGATGAATATAGATACACCAAGTAGGCTTGTAGGCATCTATTTATATGTCTAGCATCGTGTTAGGTTGCTGGAAATTTCCAGGGTAGTTCTTGTAGGCTCATGATATCAGTGTAAGCTGCTTTTGTGAGAAAATCTGGATTCAGTGGACCTGCAACTGGAAATGTATGTACCAGTAACTGCCCGTTGTAGACTACTGGTTTAATTTATGTTACGTTGTCTGATGAAAACTAACTTTCAAGACGAACATGTCTCCCGTGAAACAGAGAAGTCACTTGATTCTGCTGCAAGCTCGGTGTAGAATGTAGCAGATGTGGCTTCTGTTTGAAGTCTGCAGAGATAGTGGTTGGTTGGTTTGTTCGTACACGGTGTCCTGTTGGGTATGTGCTACGTGACTGCAACGGCCTGCAGCTTGCCAGGACTGGGGTACGTTTACCTTGGACAACCAATACAACTTTTCTATTTGCCATTATGCAGGTGTAATCTTCCATTTGACCTACATACGCAATTTAATATGACAGCGATCTCCAAATAATCTTATCTGGAATGCTCATTTTCTCAAACAAAATATCGTTTAAGTCTTTAAGAGGCTCTTATTTTCCACCCATTAAACATAGAACGAAATGGTCTCTTTTGTTAAAACAGTTGGCAGGAGCTCGCAGCATTGTTTTCTCGAGTTATTTCGGTGACAGGCCCCGGCCGGAGACATTATTGCCACCCCTTTAAAATTGCCAAAGTCAACTGATGCGCAATGTTCAGAGACTCCGTCTGTATCACACATGTCAAACACCTTTCGCTGATGATTTGTTCGAGCAGTAAGTAATGCGTGATCGGAGAACGACCCGTGAGCCACCGAACGTCCAGTGTGTGTGGTGCGTGGCCGCACCGCCGGGCACGTAACATCCAGAAGCTCCACTGCCGGTAACGTTCTCTCGCCGCATCCAAATCATGTCTCTCTTCTACCGCCAACTACACAAATTTTCTTAATCCTGGGAGTGGCTTTTGCCTCTTGGGGTTTATGAAACTTTCTGAAACTTTTAGCGTTGGGGTGTTTCAGTCAGGGTAACTAGAGCTGATTAATTAGTTTTTCTTTTGGCTGTAAGTGCTAAGTGCTGACAGGTGACTTGACAAGGATTACTTGGAGGTAGTAGCGGAACTGTGTGTTGCTTCGAGCATCTCCAATAAGTGGTGTAAAATAGGAAATACCGTTTTGTAGTCACTAGGGTAAATAAAAAAACGCTTCCAACAGCAGTCGGTGATGTAAAGCAAATTACAGCATGATGTAAATGATCTGAATATACTCCCTCGGTCCCAAAATATTTCTAAATACATCCACTTTTAAACCAAACATGAAACAATTATTTTGAGGCGGAGGGAGTACATCACTCGGACGCAGTCTTCAACTGCCGCACGTTTAAAACCAAAATCGCGACACGAAACCTTCCCATGGGTGATCGGAAGTTGTCCCTACCGTTATCGCCATCTGCGCCGCCCCTCCGCCGCCTCCATCCCGTCCTCGTCTGGCATCAATGCAAGCCCACGCCATCCCCAGCTCTGCCTACGTCCGTTGGAGCCCTCTATTTAGGGAAAGTAGCCGCTTTATCCAATATCTGTGAGCTTTTTGATACTGCAATATGCCGATATTAGTGAGCTTTTTGTTTATGTTTTAGATTTTGGTGATAGACAAGTTTTTAATACTACAAGTTAGCAGTTGTAGAGGTAGCCGTTGGATTTTAAATGTTAGTTACACAATATTCTAAAAATATTACTCACTCTGTACACAAATAAGTGTCTCAACTTTGTTAAAATAAAAAGAAGATGTATCTAGACATGATTTTATCTAGATACATCTTATTTTTAACAAACTTGAGACACTTATTTTTAAACGGAGAGAGTATATAGGAAAGATGTTTTAGGGAGAGAAGAATAAGAAAAAATAATACTGTCCTACTCCCTCCTTTCTGAATTAATTGACTCAGATTTAATACAACTTGTACTAAACCTGGGTTAATTAATTTTGAATGGAGAGAGTATATAACAATGACGTCAAACCGTGGACCTTGACAAAGTAATAAATAAACTGAATAAAACATATCATTTGATCACACACATTCTCATCAACGAAAAAGAATACAATTGCGCACGAACGTGCTCCCCACTTCGAATCGAAATCATCAGCCGACGACCTGGGAATCGATCCACATCCGGCTGGGCAACCGCAAGCAGGATGGGATCCTGATGCCGGCCGGCCATGTCCGGCGATCGATACGGAAATCCCGAGGCGCGCACGAGAGAGACGGTCGCCTTCATATTTTCTTCATTTTTCTGGGCGGAACGGTAGCCTGTCCGCGTCTTCCCTGTCGCAAGCATCTCCAAAAACAAATCCGGCCTGAAAAGGCCGCGCCTTCCTCCCGTCCCCATCCCCTGATCGAGTCTCCACCCCCGAGCTGCCACCGAGCTGTTCCTCGACCACTTCTCGATCTCTGACCCCGAGCCAGGCTCTCTCATTTCCCCCACATAATCGCCGCTTCCCAAGAGCTCGCCAAATCTGGCACTCACTGTCCGGCGTTCTCTGCTGGTGTGATTTCTTGGTTGGCTGGTCTTGTCGTCCTCTTACAAGTTGCAAGCTCTCATTAGTTGGTTTTCTTGCTGGGGTGTGCCTCGTCAGCTCCTCTCCCGACCTCGTTGACTCACGCATTCCGTCGAGCACATTCCACATGGCGCCGGAAGGAGCAAGAATCTGGAGATTTCACGGTTTCTGATGCCGTTCTTGCGGTTGCCGGCGCGGGCTTCTCGTGGATGGACTTCAACGGCTGCTACAGTATGTCTACCACCCCCTTTTCTGTTATTGCAGTGTCCGATGTAAAGGAGTAGGCTAGTTAGTATATAGTAGTGGAAGTAATTTGCTCATGGTTATCGTCTTGCAGTGTTGAAATCAAGAAGTTCTGTTGATGCTGCATATGATGGTTCAGCAGACAGCACCAGCGAATTACCTGACATGATAAACCTTGCACACAAGCATAAGGTCAGCGGTGTTGGGGAAACCACGATGGATGAGTTGGAGTTTGGGAGACAAACCTTTATGTTGTCTCCCAAGGATGATAGTTTCTTTTTCCCCGGGAGCAGTAAGCCGCGTGAATCGACATCAGAAGAGACATCTGTGTCTGGCAAAATGGCGACATCTGAATCGAGGAAATACAGCTTTGGAAACAATGGAACAAGCAAGGCAAGTGGTATACAAGGGAATACATTTTCTTTTGGCACAATTGTGTTTAGCTGACTTAGATATGACACAGTAAAAAGTTATATCTTTTGCTATGTTCATAAATGATTAGAGATAAAGCTTCAAAAATATTGATTGAACTCTGCAACTTACTGTCCGCGTGTAGGAGAACAACTTTTGGCCTAACTTTTATACTGTTTGTTTTGCCATATTGTTGAACTGTAACATCTCATGAAATTTCTCCTTTCCGTGGCAGGTTTCTAGAACAGGTTCAGGGCTTGGTGCAGCCGGGTATGGGAGAGCCGTGGAGATTCTAGACACACTAGGCTGCCTCATGACGACCTTGAGTCCAGACGGTGGCTTTATTTCTAGAGCAACCAAAGGGACCCAGATATCAATTCTAGCTTTTGAGGTAGCTAACACAATACTGAAAGGTGCAAGCGTTATGCAATCTCTCTCTGAAGACTCTGTTACATACTTCAAACAAGTGGTGCTTCCTTCTGAAGGCGTGCAGAATTTGATTTCCAGTGACATGGACGAGTTGATGCGGGTTGTAGCTAATGACAAAAGGTAGACGGGATGTTTGTCCTTAGTGGCCGCTGTGATTTTCTGGTTACTCGGACTGATGAATGTTTTGTGAACTCTGGCTAATATTTTCAGGGAAGAGCTGAAAATATTTTCACAAGAGATTGTCAGGTTTGGCAACCGTTGCAAAAATGCCCAATGGCATAATCTGGACCGCTATTTTGTCAAGTAAGAAACTTTCTGCTTTGACATGCAGTATCGAACTTTACGGGTTAGACTTGAATGATATTTGTCCACTTGGTGTCCAGACTAGAATCTGAATATGTACCACAGAAGCAGCTGAAAGAAACAGCCGCAGTAGAGATGCAAAAGTTGATGACTCTTGTTCAGCGTACAACTGTAAGTATTATACTCTATGCTGAGGATATCATTTCAGCAATAGATCCATGTCATCTGATTTTGATAGTTTTAACCTTTTTTTCCAGGATTTGTATCACGAGCTACATGCCTTAGATAGATTTGAGCAAGATTACCGCTGTCAACAAAAGGGAAATGTAAATTCAAATAAGGTTGAAAAAGGTATTGTGTTTATTATTGTATACCAACAATTTTCTATTGAAAATATTGCAATACATTTTTGTCACTTTTTCTCTTCGAATGCCTAAAAGATGACATACACGTATTTTCTCAAACCTTGGGCATTTTTATTAAATCTTATCATTGATTTTTTTCTGAAATCAAATCCATCTGAGTAGTTATCATGGCAATGTAGCTTTATTGTTTGTAATTCTTACAGTGGTCAGATAACTTTGCAGGAGATAATGTTCAAGTTCTGAGACTGGAGATGAAGACCCAAAGAGGTTACGTGAAGAGCTTGAAGAAGAGATCTTTGTGGTCAAAAACATTGGAAGATGTGAGCAACTTCTTCTACAGAATTTACTTCATATGATCGGTTGGTCTCTCCTGTATTTGCTTATAACACACATTTCTTGTTATAGGTTGTTGAGAAGCTTGTTGACATTGTGCAGTACTTACATGCTGAGATCAATATCTCATTTGGAACTTCTGGTACTTCCATTGTTCTTTCATATTAGAATCAGTCACACTTTTTTGCCAACTGATCTTTTTGTATTATTTCTGTAGATGGAGGTGAATTGAGTTCTGAATCAACAGTGAGCTCTCCGAGACTAGGACCAGCTGGCCTTGCATTGCACTATGCAAACACTATCATACAGATCTATAGCATTGTAAGTTTCTTCACTTCTTGTTGGGAAATTACCTCAAGATCCTGTCGATATTTGCTCACTTTTGCAATCTTAATATATCAATTTCAACTGCACGCATTCTACACGGCCTGTCCAAAATAGAACAACTTTGAGCAGTAATTTCTATTGTGAGATTTTTGTTTAACCCAATGAATTTACAATATTAAGCACTCTCTGGAACATGTATACACTGTACACACATCATTTTGTGTGTCTAGTTTAAATATTCAGAAAGGTATAAGTATTGAGAAAGCTTGACTGAAAGCATCTCATACTTCATTGTCTGCATATGTTTTTGTAAAAAAATTGTGGCTGTTTTACAGAAAAAAAGAGAATTTACCAAACTTAATTAAGTGGCTGGGCGCAACAGTGTAACTGACACTTCCAGTTTGCAAAGACCAATATTCACTAGCTAGTATGAGAGTGCAGCACCGCAGAAAATTTAAAGATTTGTATTTTTTAAGGTTTCACGATCTGGGTATGTACCTGCAAATTCAAGAGATGTCCTCTACCAAGGGTTGCCACCAAGGGTCAGGTTGGCTCTACCAAATAAATTAAGAACTTCTTCAATACCTCGGGAGGTAATACGACGAGAGCGAGAGAATCAAATCAACACAAATTTCATATTCTAAATCCTACATTCCTACTGCAGCTCACTATAGACCAAATAAGGGCAATGATGGAGAAAACTCTGAAATGGCTTGTTCCTATGGCCATCAATACCACATGGTACTGCACATCAAACCGATGCGTTTTAGTTTCACTAATTATATTTATTTCTGATGTCTGTTTTCTTGCTCGTTTTGTGTGGAACTCAGTGCCCGAGGATTCCTGCGGTTTAGTGAATGGGCCAAATCAGGGTAAGTTGGGAAACTTGTCAAATTTCCTAGATAAAAGACGTTTTGTAAAGGAAAAAAGTTTCTTACTCATCACACCCTATTGCGGTTTGTGTACTGTTCATTCAGGACCGAGCGGGTTGGAAGAGGACCAGGTCGACCCGACATGATCGAGACACTGTACCACGCTGACAAGACGAGGACTGAGGCTTACATACTGGAGTTGGTCGTCTGGCTTCACCATCTTGTCAGCCAGAGTACCAGGCCAGCGAACGTTAAACAGCAATCCATGTAACCAGCATCAGCTTACTCGGTCCTGACGAGGTAGCATTACACAGAACAGAAGCCATGGCCTGACAAGAGCAAGCACGAAGCCCTTATGATCTGTTTCGTTTTCTTCATTGCTAGGCTGTAGATGGAAACCAGTGTATGTTCTTGTGCAGGAAGGACCTGAATCGATTAGGTAGTAGGAAAGGAGAGCTTCTCCTTTGATCTTTTGGTTTCTTTGATGCTTCGGTTCTAATATAATGGTTTTTCATATATATGGTGTTGGGCCAACACTGTTGGCATTGGTTGGAAGGACAGTTAGGGCCCGTTCAGAACCTCTCCTGGGCCAAAACTCCGCTCCGCTCTGGAAAAAAATTAAGCGTGCGGCGGAGCTCGTTTTGGGCCGCTCCGCAAAATAAGCCCAGCGCTCCGTGCGCTCCTAGAGCGGCCTTTTTGGAGCGGAGGGCTTCCGAACGGGCCCTTAATAACGCCTCAAAAGATAGTGAATTCATGACAAATAGATAACATATAATCATGTACCCACCTGCCTATGTTTTTATGTAGAATGTGCAAAATATTTGATTGGTGTTCCTTTCTGATGGATATGTTCCAATGGGAACGGAAATCTCCAAAAAAAAAAAAACTTGCCAGGCGTACATGTCATACGCTGCAGGATCTATAGAGGAATTCAGCATTTCCAGTTTGGTTGCTACAACGGGCTTTCCGCACATGTGATCCGATGTGCTCTTTTTAAGTAACTCATCGCACAGCACCTCATCAGAGCATCTAATCAGCGTATGAAATGTACGCCTGATAAATCTAAACCATTTTTTTTAATTTTGTAACTGCACTCAGCACAGCTACTTTCGCATTTGAAAGAAGAATACTAGTACGACACTCCATCAGAATTTTGTTTCTTTTTAGAACTTAATGTCTTCTTGCTTAACCAAAAGTAACTAAACTCCCTGCACATCCACATCGGATCAGCTCATGTTACTTATTAGAGGGTACATAACAAATGTTCATAATAAGGTCCTTTATACATTATTCGACATGTATCAGCAAACAAATCATCCAAATCATCATGGCTGAAAAATAATATCATCTGATAGCAATCAACACTGCTTATCAGAAACTTCTAAGACACTAGCAATCACAAATTCTGAAGTGAGCATTGATCAACATCATAAGAAAGAATCTCAAATTGTCGGAGCTCATCAGTCTGATCTCAGCTGAGGAGGCTCGATTGATTTTTAATATGCCCCTTAGAGAAGGGGTAGCTGATTTCCTAGCTTGGTGTTTTGATTCCAGGAGCTTGCCCTCAGTGCGCCATGCCTATAAATTGTTTGTCGAAGAAGAAGCCCGTACCGCTGGAAGTGATGTAAGAAGTAGTTTTCAACAACCAGAGGTCTTGGGTGGCAGGGGCAAGAATAAATGGTGGCGTAGAAGTTAGCGATGTCCGAACAAGATCAAACACTTGGTGGTGATGTGCACACAACACTCTTGGCATTAGAAATAATCTTGCTAGCGTGGAGTCAAAATTGAGGACTTGAAGTGTCACTTTTATAACAGAGCACATGAAGATGGGGTCATTTGTTTGTCAAATGCAAGGAAGTAAAACCTCTTTGGCGTGCTCTTATGAGAACACCCGGATCAAGCTTGGGTATGCTCAAAGGGGTGAGTATGCGCACATGTATGTAACCGTCTGTGTTGTACTGTGTTATTTTTTATACAAATTTGACAATATGTTCTTTTTCAGCAAACACAAAGATGTATGCACAGCCCAGGACAAAGTTTTGATTGTATTTGGGCCGAGGTTGCGGTATTCCTAGTAAGCCCATGATTTGTCTATAGGCTTGTGGCCTTTCAAGATGGAGTGGCAAATTTTGATTCAACCGAACTAACGATAGGGATGCAACTTTTTATTAGTCCCACATCGGGGAGCTTAACTCGTCCATCCCACCTTAAGTACAGCCGGGCTGCTGCAGGATCAGAAGGAATTCAACATTTTCCAGTTTAGGTAGCTACACTGTGCATGCCACACATGTTGGACGATTATGGGCTTGTACGGAGTACCACAATCTCGGCTCAAACATAATCAAACTCTTCTCCTGGTCTGCGCTTTGCATCTTCTTTTTAATAATACTGGGATCTTTTTCTTTTTAGCTTACATCTCTGTTTTGCTACAAAAAGAACATCTTTGTAATTTCCATAGTAAAAATACAGCAAACTCTCACACAAAAAGGCACACCTCAAGCTATCAAAGAAAAGCACACTTCAAGCGGCTCAACTCTATTTCGCCTTAAGTTTTCTAACAAAAAGCAGCTCAAAACTGAAGTCTCGCCCTCTTTTGGTGTCCACATAGTAGAATTGCAAGTTCTAGTTTGTAGGATTTGTAAAAGAATTTCTATAGGACTGAAATTCTATGAAAAAATTCCTTTGAAATTTGTTTCTGTTTAGCATGAGGAAATATGAAAAGTCTATTTAGCTCCCGAGTTACAAGTTTTTGTTTTGCAAAAAATCCTAATACTTTTCATGCTCCAAAAATTCCAAGGAAACAATATAGGAGTGCATATACATATGTGAATGTGAAGTGCCTGACTTTGTCATTTGGAGCCATAAACTTGTACTAGTTGTTTTGCAAGCCAAAGTATAACGTGTTATTTACAAAAACATTGTAGATATATCGCCACATGCAAATGTACCCATACAAGAAAAAAGTTTTTCACGCATCAAAATGTCATTTTCAATTTTTTGCAACAATCGTGGAGTCAAAATTACGCACTCAGTCTAGTTCCTTTCCGTCCCCGCGTCCCTCTCTGAGGTGACACGGGGAAATCCAAGAATCCCGCCACCGACCCCCTCCCCTTCCGTCTCGCATCACCTATGTTGGAGGACGCAACCGGTTGAAGCCCGTGCTGCCGAAGACTAAGGCGGGGCATATCTTGGTGTGGTCTCTCAGCAACGACGTAGGCAGACGGGTCTAGTTTGCGGCGACACAGTCGGACTTTGGTGGCGCGGACTTGGACGAAGATGACATGGCAAAGATAAGATTACTATGCACAACCAATTAAAGTTCACATCTTGGATTTTCACACTGAAAGATAAGATTATGTATTTGTCCAGTACTGCCAACCTGCTTGGTAGTGTCGATGCTACAAGTCACGAATCTCCAAGTAGTCCTCATCGCCGCGAAGACTCTGTTCGCCATGACAAGATCTCATATCTTAGTCGTGGCCATGACATTCTCTGCCACTGTCAACATCAAAGAAATCAAAAACCGACATGTGCCATGGTAACAATAGACAACAGAATTTCGCTTCGCTCCATTATGAAGCCCCACGAGCAGAAATATGGGTGCATACGACCGAATCCCATCTGATCCAACAATATAGATGCAACAAGCGTCCAATGAACATCTCTGGCGAAGCCTTCCGAAACTTGTCACCGGTAAGATCATTGAGGCTAGGTACAAAGAAGAACACCATCTTAACACGAGAAGACATATAGGATCGCCACCTTTAGGCCTTGTTTACTCCAGGGATTTTTATAGGGATGTGACAATTGGGGATGCGAGAGAATTTGGTGAACAACTAATCCTCACAAATCCTTACAAATACTCTTTCCCCTATAAACTAGCATGGGCTATAGTTTTTGTCTTAGTAAAAAATGAGGTGATTGATGGACATATTTAGGATTATCCCTTCTAATCCCTAAAACCACTGTTCAAGATATCTTCGATATGTTCTAAACCAGTCGACATCCGCCAAGATCGCTGAAGAAATCTTGGGCCGCCGCCCCACCGGACGAACTGCATCGTCCAGGGCTTCCGTGCCGCACACCGGAGAAGATGTGCACTCATGCCAGACGTGCCATGGCAGCCACACTCGAAGCCCCGCCGGCCTAGATCGGGCCGGGCCAACACCTATTGACCTACCAGCCCCAGCCCCTGCGCCGCCAAGCCACCGAGGCCTCACCGCAGACACGCAATAACCGCCACCAAACGGTGCTCCTCCTCCACCAGTTGAGCCGTGCAACCGCCACCAGGGCGAGCTCGAGCTCTCGTTGCGCCGCCAAATCCAGAGGAACCGAAGCGCCTCGCCACCACCCTCCTCAGAGGCCGCGAGATTTCCTGCCAGCCTCCTTCGATGACAAGGGGAGGGAGAACGACATGGCTAGGGTTCAGGTTGCATCCCGTGTCGCCCAGCGGAGGCTAAAGCGGTTTTCCAATATTTTAGCCGCACGACATTTGACCGGCAGCATCCATCAGCGGTGACGGGTTAATCGATCACGGGTGTATCATATAGTCTAGTAATTTGGACTTCTCAAATAATATATAGTCTTGTAATTTATATCGGCGGAAAAGAAACGAGCTCGTAATTTATTTTGACAGAAAAAATAAACATCTCGTAATACAGCCTGTGTGGTGGGTGGAGAAACGAACAGCTGGATCTGTTTCCGCGTCCCGCCCCGCCGGGTAGCGTAGGTTTACCGCCATCAAAATTCAAATCCGAGTCCGGGACGAGCTCGGTGAAGCAGAGCGTGGCTGCCACGAAACCAGACGCCCCGATCGATATTATCCCCGTCCTATCATTCTTCCCCATCTCCGCTTCAAGAATCTAAGATCGCCACTCCACAAGTCCACACCCACGACGCATCGATCGAGCGAGATCTAGACAGCGCCGCTCGCGCCCGTGATCTGCTCCAGCGCCGGCTCCGCGTCTCCTCGCCGCCGTCCTACATTCCGGGTACGCCCTCGCCTCCCTGTCCCAGTACGGCCGCGATGATGAAGTCGACGGGCGCCCCGATCTTCTTGGGCTTCCGCTTCGCCGTTGGCGGCGAGTTCCACTCCTACAGCACGTCGTCGGCGGAGTATTACGACGATTACTCGCCGTCAAGCCTGTTGCCGCGCGCGGAGTCGCCGGACTACACGCCTTGGAGCACTCCTCCGCGCCCCGCGTCGCCGGACTACACGCCGTCAAGCCCTTCGCCGCGCTCCGCCTCACCGGACTACACGCCCTCGAGCCCGTCGTCGCGCCCCCGGTCGCCGGACTACACGCCTTGGACTTGGATGACTAGCACACCTCCGCGCGCGGAGTTGGCGGATTACACGCCCTCGAGCTCTCCTCCGCGTGCCGCCTCCCCAGACTACATCCCCTCGAGCCCGTCGTGGCGTCCCCGGTCGTCGGACTACGCGCCCTCCAGCCTTCCTCCGCGTGCCGCCTCACCGGACTACATGCACTTGAGCCCGTCGTGGCGCCCCCGGTCGCCGGACTACATGCCCTGGACTTGGACTGGCACACCTCAGCGCGCGGCGTCGCCGGACTACTCGCCCTCCAGCCTTCCTCTTCACGCCGCGTCGCCGGATTACACCCCCTCGAGCCCTCCTCCGCGTGTCGCGTCACCGGACTACACGCCCTCGAGCCCGTCGTGGCGGCCGCTTACTTTTCTCGTGGTGCCTCTGCCTCGAGCCGCCACCCCGGAGTACACGCCCCTGAAGCCGTCAGAGCACGCCGCGCCCGCATCAGCTGACTACACTCCATCCACGCCTTCTTGCGGCGCCGCCGCGTCTCCATACTACACTCCAGCGACTCCTCCGAGCTGCCACGCATCACCGTCTCTCCTGGTGTCTGATGCCGAGTCACGCGCGTCGCCGTTCTACACTCCGTCGACTCCTCCAAGAAACGCAGCGTCGTTGGACTACACACCCGCTACGTCGCCTCCGTCGCCCCTGGTGTCTGATGCCCGCTCGTCTCCACCGCGTTGCCGCCACCATCCGTACCAGAGGAGCGGCACCAGCAAGTGCTCCTCCCACGCCGGACGGATCAGCCGCGGGAAGCATCAGCGAGCCCTGGAATATTAGTCATCTTGTAATTGGAGATACTCGATAGTCTTTATATCTATGTAAAAATCCTGGCATTTTTGTATTCCTGGGCAAATTCTGTACTCCGTATGAGCGACCCTTGGGATATTAGGCATCTTGTAACTGGAGATATTGGATTGTCTTTGTCTATGTAAAAGTCCTGGCATATTTTGTATTGCTGGGCAAATCCTGTACTCTGTATTATGCTTATATGAATCGATATGTATCAAACTCTTGATGAAGATTTATTCTTTCTTATGATTGTGATCACTTCTTCATTACTAATTGCTCGAGTCTTCTTTGTTTCTCATAAGCAGCGCTGGTTCCAATCAAAGTGTCAATAGTTCAGTGCTGCAATGATATGTGAGATCAGATCATTTTTAATTGTTCAGTCATACTTAACTGTATGAACTTGCAGATGCATCTGAGTAATGTGCAATCAGACCTTGTTATAAACATTTTTTAGTCTGATCTGTTTTTCACCCCTAACAAATAGCAAGAGCTCTTCCCTGTAAAACTGATGCGCCATGTAGAACCTCAAAGGCACTGTGATTCTGAAAGAAGAATGTAGAGATTGTGATGGAGCGTGGTAGTATTCTGCTTGCGAATGCGACAGTAGCTTGGCAGATGCCTGCATCGGGCTCAATAGATGGCAAATTGTTCAGATAACATATCTGATGAAGTTCCCTTGTCAAGTGCCAGTATCTGTATTGCGGGTTTTCACAGGAGGAAGCCATGAAAGACGTTTTGCTTGTAGAACTGAAAATCTGCACTCCAATGACCTTCATGTTGTGTATGCTATACTGAAGTTCGGCAGCCGAAGAAAGCGCTTTCAACTAGCTGAGCAGTGCTGTTCACAATTTAGAGCTCACCATGAGGAACTTATCAAGTATGTGACAACACCAGTATGAATGCTGAAACATTCGGATCCATTGTTGTTAATTTATATAAAAGAAATAGGTTATATACTTTTTTCTAGGGAAACAAGTTACGTATCTTTCTTTTAGCATCAAACACGCTAATCTCAACCGTGATAGCATTCCGAGCTAGATTATGCGCTTCACCATTGGCTGTTGTACTCTCATGCAAGAAGCTTAGCATCCTAAAACTGGTGTGCGCAAGTGACGCAGTCGTTGACAGTCTTTGCTCTACCTCCCTCTGTGTGCAACTTTGGACTGAATATTGTTGGCAACTTCCAAACAGTCCGTTCAAAAACTTTAACCGCTGGAACTTCAGATCGCTTTCTAAAGCTAGCGCCTCTCGAGAAGCCAAACATTCCGACATTGTGGGATCAATCAACAATGCCCTCCATCGTGATGAGAGAGCATCCTAGACAATTACCTTGATCATCTCCTGCAACAGCTGAACATGCACCCTTGTTTTCTGATTTTGAACATGTAGGCATCTTGCGATAGGAGATATTGGATTGTCTTTGTCCATGTAAACGTCCTGGCATTTCTGCACCATTTTGTCGGTATATCTTGTATTGTGCTACATGAATCGATCTGTACCAAGGTTTTGGTGACGAATTAATTTGAGATTCTTGCTTATGATGTTGATCGGTGATCACTTCATAATTTGTGATTGCTAGCGTCTTCCATGTTTCTGATAAGCAGTGTTGACTGCCATCTGAGAGGATATTATTTTTCAGTCACGATGATTAACCGTGGATGATTTTTTTGCTGATACATGTAGAATATTGTACAAAGGACCTTATTATGAACATGTGTTTACTCTGACCTGTTTTGCATCCCCCTAACATGTAGTAGCAGAAGTTGATCCGATGTGGAAGCTGCAGGGAATTTAGTTCTTTTTGGTTAAGCAATAAGGCATTAAGTTGTAAAAAGGAAAAAAAAATCTGAGGGAGCGCCGTACTAGTATTCTTCTTTCAATAGCATCGGGCTCTGTAGTAGATTTTTTTTGAAAGGGGATAGGCCCAGAAGGGCCTGGATACTGCATTAAAACTCGAAAGCGGTACAATTTACAAGAAGGACCTCCAGGAACCAATGCAGAAAAGGACCTCAACAATTACATAACGGACCCTACAAGAAACGCAATCGGGTCCTCCACCGTTGTTGATGAACGTTGACCTGAAGCCATGGCCTTCGCTAATCCTACCGGGACAAGACCACTTGGTGAAGTTCAGAAGATGGACGCCGCCGCTAGATCAAAAAAGGGCCTCCGAAGGAGGTTGCAAGCCGCCTGACGCAACGCTGACGTAAGGGGAAGGAGTTGCCACCCGCGAGCATCTTGAGTCGGCAGCAAAATCAAGGGCCACCGAGGATGAACTCCAAGAACTCGCAGTATCACGAATCACCCGACCCCCTCCAATGTAGATGTCCACCGCATCAATCTCCCCCATCTCCTCACCACGACAGCCGACCAGAGGGGAAGACAAAGCGGACGAACTCCCGTCACAGAGGAGGCATATGTGGCGCTTATTGAACGAAGCCTCCCACCAATCCTCCACCATGGAAGCTTGTCGGAGGCTTAAAGCAGACCCCACCCAGCATCATGCCAAGGCACTGGAGCAGACGAGCTCGAGAGAAATGAAGAAGCAACCTTATTAGCGGATATGCCAGGGTTCGGCTTCCTCCACCTGCCCTACTCCTTGCTATCGGAGAAAAACAACAGAGAAAACGAGCACCAGGGCGCACCAGATCCAGCTCAAAATGCCGCCACCAAGGGACCATCGGACCTAGCAGATCTAATCTACTACTACAATGCACAGAGGAAGACATGCCTCCTTTCCCTCGTCCCCTCTGGCCGGCAGAGCCGCCTGAGGCAAGAGAGAGGAGTCGGGGAGAACTTGGCGACTCTCAGCGGGAAGGAGCAAGAGAGGAGAAAGACATACTATGGCTGAGCAGTAGGTGACAATTTATTTAGTGAACAAGTATGTGATCGATATAATTCTTGTACATGGAAGAGTGTTGAAGAACAAGTATGTGATCGATATAATTCTTGTACTGTGATGAGTGCAGTTACAAAACTAAAAAAGGAAAACCAGCACCAGGGCGCACCAGATCCAGCTCAAAATGCCGCCACCAAGGGACCATCGGACCTAGCAGATCTAATCTACTACTACTATGCACATAGGAAGACATGTCTCCTTTCCCTCGTCCCCTCTGGCCGGCAGAGCCGCCTATGGCGAGAGAGAGGAGCCGAGGAGAACTTGGCGACTCTCAGTGGAAGGAGCAAGAGAGGGGAAAGACATACTATGGCTGAGCAGTAGGTGACAATTTATTTAGTGAACAAGTATGTGATCGATATAATTCTTATACATGAAAGAGTATTGAAGAACAAGTAAGTGATTGATATAATTCCTGTATAGTGCTGACTGCAGTTACAAAACTAAAAAAAGGTATCAATCACATACTACTATGGCTGTAGGTGACAATTTATTTAGTGAATAAGTATGTGATCGATATAATTCTTATGCATGAAAGAGTGTTGAAGAACAAGTATGTGATTGATATAATTCCTGTACTGTGCTGAGTGCAGTTACAAAATAAAAAAGGGTTTAGTTACCAGGCGTACATGTAATACGCTGCTGTAGGGTCAGGAGGAATTCAATATTTTCCAGGTTTGAGTGCTACACTGTGCATGCCACACATGTTGGATCGTATGTGCTGTTTTACTTTAATTAAGCCATACAGCCTTTCAGCCCGGCCGTATTATAAGGTGGGTTGAGCGTGCTTGGCTCCCCGAGGTGGGACTAAAAGTAGTTGCTTCCCCGGTGTTTGTTCAGCTGTACCGAAATTTATCAGACACCGTCCCACCAATGTCGAGTAAACGTATCCGGGCCGGCCTTGTCCACTGGTTTTCTCTGTCTTTTAAAGCCCACAAGGCTACTAGTAGACGATTATGGGCTTGTACGGAGTACCGCAATCCCAGTGCAGCCCAGCAGCCGTGCCATGAACCTCATGCGCTGTCCCATGTCGTCACAGGATCGGCTGGGGGTTGTTGCTTGTGCGATCCGAGTTGAATGTCGCCGCCACTTTTCAGCCGTGGTCCATCGATATGACCTGCTGTTGCGTGCATCGTCGACCGGCCTCCGCCTGCATATCGATCCCTACTGAGATCTGCACGTGCCATGGAGCGCAGGTCGGTGCGTGGGCCGACGCTCAAACAGCTCAGGATGGAGATCTTTTGGTACGGCAATCCATTGTCAGCCCTCCACAATTAAGTAGGCGCAATGGTGCAATGCATGCTCCCATGACTCCAATGGATCGAATGTGTTCTCGTTTGTTCCATTTGCGTCGTGAGGATGTCCCATCTAGTCCACCCGCGTTTCTTTATGTTGAGAAGTAGTACATTCACGTTCCGATATGCTTTTTATATGACATATTTTTCAAGAATATATGTTTATATGATATATTTTTCAATCACATGGTTTTTCACGTTCTCATATGTTTCTTTATCGCAAGTTTAATTGAGTACATATCATATTTGATCTACACAATAACAAAAGGTGAAAATCAAAACTAAGTTTGTAGGTAGATAATTTCGTGAGTTTTTTAGAGGCTTTAGTGAGCTCGGGCTATAAAAGGATGAATTCAGGATATAGAAAAAAAATATTTTCGTTTTTAGAGGCTTATAATGAAGTCAGGAGAAGGAAAAAAACGACTAATTCAGGTAAAGAAAATAAGTATATATACAAGTAAAAAATACTTTAAGTTCTTTTAGCAATTTTTTCGTTTCTTAGAGGATTAAAAGATGAAGTCTCGATAAGGCAGAAGTAAAAAACAATGTTCAGGATAAAGAAAAAATATATATACCCAAGAAAGGTTTTAAGTCCTTTTTAGCATTTTCATCTTTTAGAGGGTTAAAGATGAAGTCAGGATAAGGCAACAAAATTGTCACTATGGAAATTGAACATTGGATATCTAACTTGAGGAGCAGCAAGCAAACCACTACGGCACCCAATAGTTACTATATATACTCTCAACGCAAAACTAGTTAACATAATTGTTTACCACGGTACCCCCTATAATAAGTTGGCAGTATCTTATGAAACCCAAACGCCAGTGTGTTGAGGGGTAGAGGAACAAGTTAGATCGGGTTAAAGTTTCGGAACAAGTTTATGTTTTCCTAAACTTTAAACTATGGGTAAGATTTGTCACTTGCCCCCCCCCCCCCCCCCCCCCCTAACCCGACAAGTCTTTTCGTAAAAACTTTTAATATTTGACATTTATGTCTTTCTTTTCTAAAAATGGTAAACTAAATATTTTATCAGTAACAATTTTCCAATCAATAGGAGAAAGAACACTTAAAATTATTGGAGTAAAATAGCAGAAGTTATCAATCTTCCGTGTCCCTTATTCTCTATCCGGCCATTTAAGGAAAAAGAGGCTAGGGAGAAAATGCTAATGAACCACGGATAGCCCAAAAATAATCAAACAATCAACATGAAAATAATACAATATCTATGAATCCAGGAGTCCATGACCTAGTAGTCGGGCTGGTAGTGCTTACATGACATATGAAACTCCTAGGGACAGGAGGAATAAAGAGTGAATGAAGAAATAGCAGAATTCGACAGTTTTATTAATTATCATGTTGTTTTTAGGACAATGAAACGGAAAATAGAAAGTGATAAGAAGTTACAGCCTCCTACATTATGGTACAGAAGTGAAGAATGACTCTGATTGAAGCGTGTGCTTTAGTGACATTGATTGAATTGTGGTGTGCCCTTATGGGTGTATATCGAGCGGGCTTGAATCGACTCGCAAGAAACTCGGTAGTTAACAGGCGTACTCGACTCGTTAACTTAATTTAATGTGCTAGAAACGTCACCTTGGTTCGAATAAATAATAGTCAAGTTTATAGATAACCTTGATAAGATCATTTAGAAATTTGAACGACATTATCAAATCATTGAGGGGAAAGAGTTTTAAAAAGGTAGTTCATCGTCGATACATCTATAATCTATGAGCTACCGAGTAATCGTAACTTTGACTTATTGTACTCAATTATCATCGAGCTAACAATATCAACTCTCCTCAACTCACTACTCACTAGTGACTAAGTTCGAACAAATTTTCCAAGCACTTGATAAGCTCATGAGTTTCAAGTAATATGCCCACGTTAGTAAAATACTGTGATGGACTTTTTTTTTTCGGGTACTGTGATGGACTTGAACTGACTATTTATCTTATTTGACCCTGATAGTTGATTATTTATAGCTTTACTAATGATATTTATAGCGAATAAGTACACCTTTTTTTTGACAATAACGAATAAGTACACATGGCCTGCAGTAGGCCCTGGGCCGTGGCCCTTATTGCCCTACCCAAGGAAGGCCCGGACAGCACCGGCGTATTGTACGTACAAGTTGACGGTGGATACGTCAACCTTGCCATGCATGTTTCAGCATGTCAAACATTTACTTACTCAGTTTTGGTACAGGTGAACTTCACAGTTCACATTCCACTCGCCTTGAACCCCAACCAAACTGCACCGCATCCTCCTGCTGGGCCTAACGAAAGATAACTCAGGAAGCAACCTCGTTTTAGTCCCACATCGGGGAGCTAAGCGAATGGCATCCACTTTATAAGAGGGCCTGGACGAGTAGAGGCGTGCCGAATGAAGGTACACCCGACGCATGAGCAGGAAGCTCGTGTTGCGGCGGTGACATGTGCGGTAGGCACATTTAGCAGTATAAAAAATTGGAATTTAATCTCAACCGCCAACAAGTGACTGTGATAGCGCATGATACATACGCTTGGCTATCCAAAAAAATAAACTTTTGGCCCAGCAGCAGGATGCATGAGTGTTTGTAAAAAATCTGATGGGAAAAATCTTGTTTTCTTTCAACATGTTTTCCATATAGTCTAAACTATGTTGCATTTTTTTCAAAAAGATTAGTGTTGTCTCATCATACTATTTTGTAGTCAGCATCACAATATGTTCATACCGATATAGAAAAAGTGTTTGTATAGAGTATCAATTAATCGAGAAAATCTTATTTCTGATCCACATTTTTTTAGTTGAAGAAGTATTCACTATGTTGCAGCTTTTTTTTAGGGAGGCCTGAAGCTATCTCTTGGGAGTGTCGAGGCGATGGTGAAATACTCGTACACACACTTCATATTGTATCCAGTTTATATTTCTTTCATATTTCTTCTGCTGAGATACCAATATTCTTTCAGGCGACGTTCTCGTCGACAGCGAGCCGCCCGTGGTGACTTCGTCAATCTGAAATCTCGATCTGCAGACTCAGTATTTCAAAGGTGTTCATAGGGGTAGGGTATACGTGTGTGCTTTCATAGGGCTGAGTGTGCGCGCACGTATGTGAGCGTCTGCGTTTGTACTGTGTTGCTAAAAAAATATCAATAATTTATATAACTATCTTGACCAGTAGAGATTATATTCGAGAACAAGTTGGAAAACCATATCTCATTATACTGCCAGTGTTTGTAAATATGAGATGTTTAAATTTTTTCAGACCACATGAATTTAGATGCGATGTATATATTCAATTTTTAAGTCTGGATTAATCAATATTAAAATTTCAAAAACATCTTATAATTAGGGAGTTTTTTTTCTTTTTTTTCGGGCATGCCAAGTTGCCACCATCCTATCTAAAAAATCTGGCCGATATGACTCCATTTGATCGTGCGTTTTTGGTGGATCCTCTCCTCTGACTTTGCATTCTCGTCTTACCTCATCAGGAAACTTTAAATTCCGTAGCAAAAAGTAAAACAAAACCGGTACTGGTAAAACGCCGCCCTCTCCAATAATTGGGCATTATTTGATAGCACTGTTCTGTCTACGAATCCTCCATGCCATATGACACTTGCACAGTTCCTTGCTGAAAGATTCAGTCAGGCCTAGCACGCATGGAGAGACAGCCAGCCATGGATGCGTGACGACAAGCAAGAGACTTGGAGCTGACTTTCGGGAACCGATGTCGACGAGACTCGATCGATCGGTGAAATCCGGAGCTCCCGGCCGTGCACTCCAAGGTAACTAACTTTGTACCGCCAAACGAGGGAAGTTACCTTCACATCGGCAGAGGTAAAAAATTGCTTTGCACACTTCGACATGTAACCAAGCCGATGGAGGATTGAATGGGGTTGACGACGCTTTCGAACCAAGCCACCATCTGAATTCTACCCATTAGTCAAAACGGTTTCGGTAAACGTCGGGTCACCAGATCGACTGAATTTTAATTACCCAACGCTAACCACCTTTTGGGTTCTCATGGTGTGATGGCACTGAATTCATTTAGCAGTTCTGAACACGGCACAGCCGTGACGTACGGCACCGGCCACATCCATGAAAAACGAGGGTTTAGCAGTAAAATACTGCAGCTGGTTTAATTTGGTGTCCCTACCCTCGAATCTCGATCTACCAGCATCAGCATTGATTTTGATTGGATTGACACCCGCTCTCATGTCGTTAACCCTTTTATTCTGCTCGTGATTTTGACTTGCGGCTCGATCGTGCAATCATGGAGTACAATTGTTCTTGTCATGTCTTCCGCATTACTCCACACAGTAACATTGAGGGCATGATGCATGAATCGATCCACGGAGAAGGGTCCCGTCATTGGCAAAAGGAAAAGGTGAAGTTTCTGATCATGCCTTTGGGCACCGGACACCATGATCAGATCTGTGCAACCTCGATCTCGTGGTCACCGCCGGTGTGACTCACCCAACGCGCCCACCGTGCCTGCATGCATGTGCCATGAGTTTGCTTGGAAAGTTGTTTTGTGAATTGTGATGGAAAACCAGGTATTTTCACCTTGGAAAGAATTACTATATTGTCACACTTGTTCCTGTGGCATGGGGAGTTGTTAGTGCAAGCTTGCTTGATTGATATGTTCGTTCTTGTTTCTCTTCTACGCCAAGCGACCCGGTTGTACGTGACAGTAGGGTTGAAAACAGAACGGAAACGTCTCATCATTTCCGTTTGTCTCCGTTATTGAAAACGAAACTGAAAACACCCGAAATGAATTAATATATGGGAGTAGAAAATCATTGGAAATAAACATAGAATGGATACCAGACGATAATGGTCATGGCCCGCTTGTCGGTGATCAGTGCATAAATAATGCATTGTGATCACAACAGCAGACACTAACAGTGCAACACATTTTCTCCAAAAAAAGAAAAATAGTAAGGAAAGTGGCCGTACAGCAGAAGACATGCAGCAACACTGCACCACCCACATGGAACCCATAATACTACTATCAGCGGCATCAAAATCAGCAAGTCGCCTAATCAACTAGTACTGATCGTGCCGAAATCAGCAATTCATTATTGTTGCACATGCATATGATATACCGACACGCGAAAACCAACACCCTTAATTACAGCGTCATGTCACCAAATCCACAAGCACTCTCTACGTCGTACGTACATACGGAGTACATACTCCGGCCGGATCGATCGACCGACCTCAGGCCTTAGCGCGCCGTCCTAGCTAGGCGGGAACGCGCGGGCGCGGCTGCGGCGGCGGGCCGGCTGCGGCGAGGCAGTCGTGGGACCTGGTGCAGGACCGGTAGAAGCTCAGCACGGCGAGCCAGTCAGCCAGGGCGTCGGTCACCGCCGGCCACCGCCGCTGCTGCTGCCTACGCCGCGGGCCGCGCCTCCCCGCCTTCTCGGAGTAGCTGAAGGGGTCGTACTCGGCGACCACCCTGTTGCTGGAGAAGAGCGACGGCGGGAGGGGCAGCGGCGGCGCCTTGCCGAGCTTGCTGCTGCGGGTGCTGGGGCCGCGCGCGGGCGTCTTGGGGATGCCCGGGCGGTGCTCCCAAGAGAAGGGCACCGCGGAGGCGCGGAGCGGGGAGAGGAAGCGGTGGTGGAACGGGGAGGGCGCCGGGGAGGGGAAGGAGAAGGAGGCGGACGACGACGTCGATGACGATGCCGAGGAAGACGAGGAGGCGGCGGGAGCGGACGTGGGGTTCGGGGAAGCGAGGAGGCGCCGGCGCCGTCGGCTGGCTACGGCGGCGGGCGGTGCTGGCTGGAACGGCGACGGCGAGGACGGGTCGGGCATCTCCTAGCGTGGTGTGGCTTGTGGATGGATGGTGTGGGGAGTGTGGAGTTTGGGTGGGGCTTGTGAGCTTTTATGGTTGGGTCATGGCGTATTGGCGTCGGCGCTTCGATCCTCTGTAGTCTGTACACGTCGGCAGAGGAGTCAACTGTATCTAGCCAGTAGGAGTACTTAATTTCAGGTTGTCGTGCTGATTTGGCACCTTTAGCTATGAACTATGATGATGAAGAAGCAACATAAAAATACAGGGCAGATTCGCAACACAAATATACTACACGATTTTTTTAAATAAAACCCTTAAAATACAAGAGAAAATATTTGTTTTTGAAGGACAAGGCCCCCTTGACCGATCACCCGAAATCCCGGCCGTTAAGGTGGAGATATCTCGGTATGTTCTCTTTCTCATATATTCCATCCACATTCTCTTTCTAACACACGCCACCATAATGTAGTACCTTTCTTTTTTCTTCTACTACGTCCCGGACGTCATCATGCAGCCGTATAAATTAATTATGTCACCACTAATTATACCTTGAATTGCAATGAAGTATGCAAGATTTTTCTATAGTGTAAATAGATTATTTGAGGAGGCAATCTAAATATACTCAAATATACTGGTAACTAAAGTTTTTAAAGTCAAATCTGTTTGTGCCTAAAATATATACTTTGGCACTCGCCTTTTTGACCATGCTCGTCATTTGGGAAATATGGAGGGAAATGAACGCTAGGGTTTTTCGACACCACGCTTCTCCGTCCAACATCATCATCACTAGGATCAAAGAAGAGGACAACCTTAGGAGCATGGCCGGCGCAAAAGCTTTGGGTAGTGTCACTCCGGGAGATTAAAACTTTCGCAAAACTTTCTTAAAAATCCAGGGCATGTTATAGGCAATCTGTCATAACACCGGGAAAAAAAATTCTCTATGAATAGAAATGGCAAGTCTTTTACCTTGTTTAAGAAAACATCTACTTTAGTTTTTTTAAAAAAGAGAGAAAGAAACAGCTGGTTTTAGTTAAGTAGATGGAGTATACATATGCTTATTCCAGGAAGCGAGGTTACGGCGGAATCAAGGAAGAGGCCACTAGCCAGTGTATGTTTCTCTTTTTGAACAAAGCGCGCGCGGGAGGAGCGGATGCGTCAACTCTTTTCTGATTCTTTGATTCAACTTGCAATGGCAAGAGGAGAAGGCTTGAAACGGTGGAGCCGAACAAGATCACACAGTCATTGTACCTTTGACCCTTTTCGCATAAAGCTGGACATACTAACCTGCGGACAAATTGACTCCCGGCCCGTTACCACTGGCGCGTGCTGGCTGGCTGGCTGGCTGCGATGCGAAACCAAACAAAGATTGCACTAATTGCGTGATCAGCCGGATTATGAGTACTGCTGTCCCTGATCATCTATATCACTATCTCAGCTAGTCTAACAACCAACCATTTTCGTGTTCACCTTTGTGCTTTTGTGCCCGATCATGGGTTGAGGAATATGTTTAAGAATCGTGTTTGCAATCAATTTGGAGGAAGGAGGGGACTACACTAGCGAATTGCTAGCTAGGCTATACCGAACAGATTAGTTGCTTATTGTACACCGAAATACTTAAGATGATTTACCTATACATAGAAATAGATGTGTTTCTACATGTAGGTGAGTCATCTAAATCCAAACGGATGGAGTATGAACAACCGATGTGGTAGCTCAAGAGAACATACGTATTACACGGAGTTACGTATCCTACTACACAACACAATAGACATCGCGGAATTAGAAAAGGCCGCACGCACTAGGAGGTTTTACCACCACTATACTTACTACTCCATCTGTTTTGAATTAATTGACTCAAAATTTGTACTAAATCTGAATCAATTAATTCAGAACGGAGAGAGTAGCAATCAAGTGCAATGCTTATATGCAATAGTTGTCACTGATCGGCTTCACCTTCACACCAAAAATTTGCAATGTGTGCGCAATTAATCAGTTCACATTACACCCACCGATTCATGCACTAACTGCGGCTCACATCTCCTTAAACACTTTCGTCTCTGCACAAGCTAGCCCTGACAGTATCTATATATGTCTGGCCATGCCTCATACGGATCGGCGATCGAAATATTCGATCGACACGCCACAAGCCCATGGTTACTGATGAAAGGTCAAAGTATTGTTAGCATGGGGAAGCCAACCACTATTAGAATGAAACTAGAATGGACCTATTAACAATGTAAAGCACTATGTTGTACGTGCACAACCAATTGTGCACAACCAATTGTGCATCTAAAAGTAGCGGTACACTCGAACCCCGCCCCTTCACTATTTGTCCTCATATGTATGGCACAATTAGGAGTGGGATGTCCCTTGTCGCGTCCTCCCCAAATTTTTATAACTACAGTGTATAAACTAAACTTAATCTAATTTAAAATCCAAGAGGAGGACCTCCATAGTGCCAGCATCATTGTCTTTTGCCCCGGGGACGACGCCGTGAGAAGGGTCAGCCTCGCCATCGTTCGCCTCGGCTCGACGAGAGCCTCCGCGCTACTGCACGCAGCCATGGTACTCTCATGTGGTATGACGATATGGACTGAGCGGGTAACTTCGGAGCGAAGCAGAGGCCCGTGCCGGAGGCTTAGGGTTTTGCCCACTATAAATACATCTTGTAAGCCGCTGGTTGAGGTAAGTCGTGCATTGTAAATCCACGACGTTTGTAACCTCACCCTGGTATAGTGAAGCATTGTTGGCTGGCGTCCGTGTTTTTCCTCACCTTTGTTTGGAGAGGTTTTTTACGTTAAAATCTTGTGTCGCCGTTGATTTGATCGTTCCGCTCTTCATCGTTTCTTGCTATCTTTTGTAGCATTGTGCTCTGCATGTTGTGGCAATGTCTCGCTGCCTCTGCCTTCTCCTTCAGCTCCGCTGCTTCGCGGGTCCGGGAGAAAGCTTCTTCAACCCGTTGGCGCTGAGTCGCCAGCACATTCATGTCTGCGGTATCATGAGCGACAAGAAAGGCCTTGCGAGTGGCAAACTCCCTCTAGGTTTGCAAAAAGAAATGGAGATTTTTTCTACGGGCTGAAACTGGTGGGTGGGTTGGGAGCTGACACGTTGGTTTAATACCGATTACAAGTGTCCGCCGTTCTATGCGAAAGGCCAAATATAGTCTGGTGCCCTCGACTAGGTCCTATGTACGGGTTTTGCCTGGTGGATTTGGAAATTATGTTTTTACTCCCTCCAATCCTATATACTCCCTCCGTCCAAATCTTTTGGACTTCGTTTAAATTTATATGTATCTAGACATGACTTAGTGTATAAATACATCTAAATTTGGACAAAGCCCAAGACATCTTTTGTTAGACGTAGGGAGTAAATGTTGTTAGGAATGATCATATCTACCTATATATAAAAGGCCCCAACATCTGAACGGGAATCCGGCACCTAGAGGGGGGGATGAATAGGTGCTATTACAAATTTTAGGTCTTTTCAAATTTAGGCTAAACACAAAGGTAAATTCTCTAGATATGCAACTACGGTGAATTTACCTAAATGACAATCTAAGCAATAACAAGATAAACAAGCTAACAAGACAAGCAAGTAAGGGAGCAAATATAAGGGGAACCGAGTGAAGCACGCGGAGACGAAGATGTAATCCCGAGTTCCACCCAAGGGTGTACGTCTCGTTTGGAGAGGTGTGCGCTACCACAACAAGTTAGCCGCAACGCCACAAAGGCTCACCTTCTTCTCCGATGAACTCAACGACAAAGGTTGCGAGTCCACCTTCCACTATTGATCCCCTTTTAGGGCGGAGATCGAATCCCTTACAAACGCTTGAGGCACGCACCCACAACTTAATTGGGGGCTCTCAAGATGACCACAAAAGGTCAAGGACCACAAAAGGTCAAGGCAACACCAAGATTACAACAATGGTGAACTAGGTTTTCCCACCGGAAACCTTAGCCATGAAATCCCCAAAAGAATGGGGAGGAAATGCAAACCCCTTCGGTGAAGATGTAGATCCGGGCCTTCTCCTCCAATCCTCCAAAGATCAACGAATTTGGGTAGAGGGATTGGGAGATCTTGTTGATCTGAGCCTTCAAGAATAGTAGGAGAGAGAAAATCTGAGAGCTAGCTGTTCTTGAGTGAGTATCCCCTCCCAAAATCTGGCCGTTGGCTGCCTCGGGGACCCGGAAATTCCGGTATAAGTGACACCCGGAAAATCCGGGTCATCCGGAAATTCCGAGTCAGTGAAATGTCCGAGCTGAATTTCGGTTGAAGTCAGAACCACTTTGACATCTTGACTTAGCCAAATTTCTGATGGTGACTCAGAAATTCCGAGTCAGTGAAATTTCCGAGCTGAATTTCCGGTTGAAGTCAGAACCACTTTGACATCTTGACTTAGCCAAATATCTGAGGGTGACTCAGAAATTCCGAGTCAGTGAAATTTCCGAGCTGAATTTCCGGTTGAAGTCAGAACCACTTTGACATCTTGACTTAGCCAAATTTCTGAGGGTGACTCGGAAATTCCGAGTCAGTGAAATTTCCGAGCTGAATTTCCGATCTGAGTCAGAACCACTTACTGACTTTTCCTTAGCCATTTTTCTGTTAGGTGAAGGAGTCCCGGAATTTCCGATCCTGGAAATTTCCGGTTCCAATAATCCGATTCTGGGAAGAATTCCAGGAACTATTTTTCTCTACATTTTGGCTTGGGATATGTGATATGCAACTCACACAAACTGAAATACTTAGCAATAGGATTAGTACATCATTGGTATTGTTAACTAACACTCAAAACACTAGGGATTAAGAAATGTTCTTTCAACATCCCCACCTTCTCCAGCTATCCACGTCACGCGGACGTTCCTAGCCGTCCGATCAGCATGGTGACAGCCCGGATTCAGTCCAGCGCGCGCGACACTGTTCATCCGCGAATTTCTACCAATAGCGACGCGACACGCGTCCCGGTCACCACCCGGTCGCGTCCGGTCCGGCCAGTTCCCGTGCAATTTTACAGAAAAGCATACGACAAATCTAACTCCCAACACGCGGCCCAGAAATTAACGCTGCGAGGGACCTCAATGCAATTTCTAGAAAACTCAAACGCTTTTCCGTAAAATCCCAGCTGAAAGGGCATGTGCCCTCATGTATGGTTTTGGTAATTAATGACAATCCCTAAGGACTAATGTGTGTTTTGAGCATATTGCAAGTATGGCTTAAAGTTGTCAAGCCATCACCTATATGAAGAAAGATGGTATCTTCCATGAGCTTGCAACAAGAAGATCAATTCATATAACTCATGGAGGATGATGTCATGCCATGATCGTCATCAAGGTTGACTAGTGCAAGACCAAGGGAAGCTGTTGGAGACATGAAGACGAAGCTAAGCGAGACTCTCCCATGATGGAGTATGGGGGAGTATATGGAGGAGTCTTCATCAAGCATGTGCTAGCAAGCACAATCAAGAAAGGTGGTCCACTTGAAGAGATCAAGATCGTCATCATCTAGCTCAAGGCAAAGGTTGACTAGTGCTAGACCAAGGGAAGCTGCCGGAGACATGAAGACGAAGCTAAGCGAGACTCTCCCATGATGGAGTATGGGGGAGTATATGGAGGAGTCTTCATCAAGCATGTGCTAGCAAGCACAATCAAGAAAGGTGGTCCACTTGAAGAGATCAGGATCGTCATCTTCTAGCTCAAGTGGATAGCTCAAGGCAAAGGTATGATCTTGATAGGGCTATAGGATAGATAGGCGTACTATCAAGAGGGGCTCTCGAGTGAGTAACTTGATCGTATCTTTGTGGAGAGCTCAAACCTTTGCATGCTTGGCATATCATATTTCTTGGTTCTTATTTGGCTTTTCTCCATGTTGGTTTTTGGTTCTTGTCGTGATCTTCATAACAATACCAAGTTCTTCGAAAACGGTTTTAGTTTGGAAAACTCGTTGCGTTTTCGGTGTGGAAATATTCCCGGTTCAACCTTAAGGAAAGTTCCACACCTTCACATGTGTGGGGCATTTGCTCTATTTTTGGTAGCCCTCTCCTTGTCAGTGCCTTTCCAACGGAGTTGGTCTCAAATCATTCGGAGTTCATTTGCAAAAGTTATTTCAGTTCTGTTGTTTCTGCAGTTTTTTTAAGGGTCGGAAATGTCCGGACCTTGTTCGGTGATTTCCGGTGCTCGGAGATTTCCGAGCCCCAGTCCGGAGATCTCCGAGCGACGGAAGATTTTTGCTAAGTCCAGAAATCAATTGCGTACTGACTCAGTTCAGTTTTCCATCGGATTTTCTACCGGAGATTTCCGGGGTCCGGAAATCTCCGGCCCTGGTTAGGATATTTCCGGTCACAAGTTGCAGTTTTTCGCCAAGTCTTATTTTCCTTCAGCACTGATCTTTTCTCAGCTCGCGTCGGAATTCCTACCGGAGATTTCCGGGGTCCGGAAATCTCCGGCCCTAAGTTCGGAAATTTCCGGACTGGAGATTCCCAACGGCTAGAAATCAGGGAGGGGCTATAAATACCCATCCCCTTCTTCTTCCTTGAGCTGACGACTTTCCCCTCTCGCTCTTGCCATTGTTGACCTTGGGAAAGCTTGCCCCCTCTCAAATCCTCCCATGATTCTTGCATATCTTTGAGGGAAAAGTGAGAGGAGATCTAGATCTACAATTCTACCAATCCATCTCTCCTCTAAGTGAGGGGAACATAGTGGATCTAGATCTTTGAATTTCTTTGTGGTTCTCCCCCTTTGTTCTTACTCTCTCTTATCCCCCCATAAGCATTAGTTGCTTGTGGTGGGATTTGGGAGTGTAGGATTTGTCTCCTTTGTGGTTTCTTGGTTCTTCCTCTCTTATTCCCTCATAAGCATTTGTTGTTTTGTTGGAATTTGAGAGTGAAGGACTTGAGCACTTTGTGTGTTCTTGCCATTGCATCTTGCATCGGTTTGAGCCCTCCGCGAGGATTCGTGGTGGTGAAATTCGTGAGCTTGTTACTCTTGGGTCTTGGACCTAGACGCCTTAGTGGCCGCCTTTGTGGCATAGGACCTTTTGTGGTCAAGGCCTTTGTGGCTAGTTGGGACCTTTGTGGTCAACACCTCTTGTGGTCATTTGGGAGCCCCCAATTTGGTTGTGGGTGTGTGCCCCAAGGTTGTTGTACGGGATTGTTCTCCGCCCCAAAGGAGTTCATAGTGGAAGGTGGACTCGGACCTTTGTGGTCGAGTTCATCGGAGAAGAAGGTGAAGCCTTTGTGGCGTTGAGCAAACCTGTTGTGGTTGCTCACACCTCTCCAACGAGACGTACACCTTTTGTGGTGGAACTCGGGAATACATCCTCGTCTCCGCGTGCCTCGGTTATCCCTATACCCGAGCTCTTTACTTATGCAATTTACTTTGTGATAGCCATCGTGCTTGAAGTTCTTTACCTTGCTATCCCTTTGTTGTTTGTCTTGCATAGCTTAAGTTGTTAGTGCACATAGGTGAACCTAGTATATTTAGGTTGTGTCATTGATAAGTTAAATACTAAGTTTTATTCCGCATTTATCAAGCCTAAATTGTAAAAAGTGCTCCTCGCCTATTCACCCCCCCCCCTCTGGGCGACGTCTTTCCTTTCACCAGCGCATTTCCCCTTCGCCCCTTCTTCTCTCCCGCGACCCGCGAGGTCGTCGGCGGCGCCGCCGCGCGCAACGGCCTCTCCGCGCCTCCTTGGTCCGATTGATGCCCACGGCGAGCTCCGCCGTCCTCCGCTCTACCTCCTAGCTGCCGATGGCGTCCCGAGAGGTCTGAGATCGCGGTGGTTTGCTGTCGTCGTCTCCACCACGCCTGCCACCACGGATTCGGTCGCCGGCGCCGATTCCGGCGACCATTTGGTCAGCCGCGCGGCCTCCTTGACTCGCCTCGTCGTCCTCTTAAAGATGCACGCGACCGCAGACCCGCACGCGTGCGTGCAGCTCCGGCGCGAGCTCGGCAGCGCCGCCGCGTCCGCCTTCCGGCGTGACGTCAGGGGCTGACGCCAGCCCTTGCCCGCTGCCGCTGACCAGTGGGTCCCACCTGCCAGTTTTCTTTTAATTTCCAGCAAATTCCAAAATTAAAAAAAGATAACTTTCCACCTGTTATTCAGAAAAATGCAAACAATATATCAAAATTTGCATTAAAAAAAACACTTTCCAACTATTGCATTACACACATGATTAATCAATTTGTAATTCCTATTTTATTAGAATCTATGAATGTCATCACCAAATTTATATCTTTTGACATGCAATTCAGGACAATCCAAGCAATATATCTAGATTTGCACAGAAATTAACCTTTTGCACATGTTGCATTACACATCTCACCTTCATTTAAATTGACCAACATATCTGATACTTATACTTCATTTTCTGCGGACGTTCCCAGCTGTCCGATCAGCGCGGTGAACGGCCCGAATTCAGTCCAGCGCGCGCGACACTGTTCATCCGCGAATTTCTACCAATAGCGACGCGACACGCGTCCCGGTCACCACCCGGTCGCGTCCGGTCTGGCCGGTTCCCGTGCAATTTTACAGAAAAACATACGACAAAATCTAACTCCCAACCCGCGGCCCAGAAATTAACGCTGCGAGGGACCTCAATGTAATTTCTAGAAAACTCAAACACTTTTCCGTAAAATTCCCAGCGCATTTCCCCTTCGCCCCTTCTTCTCTCCCGCGACCCGCGAGGTCGCCGGCGCCGCCGCCGCGCGCAACGGCCTCTCCGAGCCTCCTTGGTCCGATTGAAGCCCACGGCGAGCTCCGCCGTCCTCCGCTCTACCTCCTAGCTGGCGATGGCGTCCCGAGAGGTCTAGGATCGCAGTGGTTTGCCGCCGTCGTCTCCACCACGCCTGCCACCACGGATTCGGTCGCCGGCGCCGATTCCGGCAACCATTTGGTCAGCCGTGCGGCCTCCTCGACTCGCCTCGACGTCCTCTTAAAGATGCACGCGACCGCAGACCCGCGCGCGTGCGTGCAGCTCCGGCGTGAGCTCGGCAGCGCCGCCGCGTCTGCCTTCCGGCATGACGTCAGGGGCTGACGCCAGCCCTTGCCCGCTGCTGCTGACCAATGGGTCCCACCTGCCAGTTTTCTTTTAATTTCCAGCAAATTCCAAAATTAAAAAAATGATAACTTTCCACCTGTTATTCAGAAAAATGCAAACAATATATCAAAATTTGCAGAAAAAAAACCCCTTTCCAACTATTGCATTACACACATGATTAATCAATTTGTAATTCCTATTTTATTAGAATCTATGAATGTCATCACCAAATTTATATCTTTTGACATGCAATTCAGGACAATCCAAGCAATATATCCAGATTTGAACAGAAATTAACCCTTTAGACATGTTGCGTTACACATCTCACCTTCATTTAAATTGACCAACATATCTGAAACTTATACTTCATTTTCTCCACATATGAAATTTGAAGATATTCCAAAAAAATACAAATATTCAAACAACTAAATTTAGCATTAATTTACTACACGGGTGCGGCACAGCCGCGCCGACTCCACTAATATATATAACGTAATACAAGACCAAGAGGGAGTAGCATTTTTAGTCGCATCCTACATTTTCATTCTGGATTCACCACTGGCCATGCCCATATATTACTTTATCTGCAAAGTTACAATTCCTATTTCCCTTTGAGCTGGTGACCGGAGAAGTGTGCCCGGTGGTGCGTGATGCATCGATCTCGCACGCATGCGCATCTGAATGCATGGTTGGTTGTTCCTGTGTTAGCCTCGACCTTATGCGGCGGGGCCGGCGTGAATTACCCGGACGGCAAAGCGACGGCCGGGTTCCACACTTGACTTGCACACACGTCTACTCCTCCCGCCAGCAAACCGCCGCGCCGCGCCGGACGGCCGGCCGGCCGGCCGGGGAAAAGAAGTGAAAGCGATCGAGGGAAAGGGTCAGTGGCAAGGGCAAGTACATTGTTTCTTTCTTGCTTTCACTAGCGTTTAGTTTCTTCTCCAGAATCATTGCTTGTCCACTGGCGCACGAACATTTTTATCACGAGCAAAAGAAGAGGCCTTTCTGTGTGTGACAGTTTGCTGAATTCTAGGCAAATAATTATGTCATGAGAACTTAGGGTCTGTTCGTTTTTGGAATCAGAAGGAACGGAATGGAATCGAGTCGTTCCTGATGACGATTCCTGCGTTCGTTTCTGGGATGGAACGGAACCGAGACGTTCCTCAAAAGTGAATATTCGCTGTAGGTGCGGAACGCACCCGTCCGGCCGATTCGGCCGGACGAGGTGAAACGCGCGCTAATCTCACGCTAGCACTCTCCCTTCTCTCACGCTAACCTCTCTCTTCTCGGCCCAGTCGATCGGAGACGGAGGCGCGGCAGCCATGGACCGGAGGCAGAGGCGCGGTAGGTGCGGCCGGACCTCTCTCTCCTCTCGACCTCTTCTCTCTCCCCTCGACCTCTCCTTCTCTCCCCTCGACCGGAGGCGGAGGTGCGGCGGCCATGGACGAGGTGGAGGCGGCCAAACCTCTCTCCCTCGACCGGAGGCAGAGGCGCGGCAGCCATGGAGGAGCGGAGGCGGTCGGGCCTCTCTCCCCTCACCTCTCCTCTCTCCCCTCGACCGGCCCGAGGCGCGGCGGCCATGGACGCGGCCAAAATCGAGCGGCGGCGGCAGAAATCAGACTGGAAGGTCGCGTGCACGGAGGTCGCCGGGCGCTCGCCGCCACGCAGAACGACGCGTCCTCTCTCCCGCGCGGCCGTCGTGGAGCCGGCAGCCGTCCAGCCGCCTCTTCTTCTTGACGTCCAAGGTCCTCGGGCGCGGGCGGAGGACGGAGAACGCGGGCGGGTGGGAGGTCGCGGGCGCAGACGAGGCTCGTCGGGCGCGGCCAAGGGCGGAGGTCGCCGGGTGGAGGCCGGCCGGTGGAGCGCCGCTGGCGGAGACGGAGTCGTCGCTGCGGGCCAGAAGCGAGCATCTTGTGCTCTGCTTATGTCTAATTTGGGTAATAATTAGGTTTATCAAATTTGGTTTAGACTAATTTGGGGAATAATTAGGTTTATCAGATAATTAAATTAAATTAATGTCTAATTAATTTGAGTGTTTAGACTAATTAATTTCCGTTCCATTCCACTGCTCACAAATCAACTGAACGCTTGGATGGAGTAGAATGTGATGGGATGGAACCATTCCATTCCATTCCACTCCATCCAAAAAAACGAACACACCCTTAGTTAGCGTGATACCCTACTTAATACTTAATACGTACGTGCACACTATTTTTTCTGTGAAAGGGTATATGCTGTAGTACGTGTACTATCATTTGTCCCGTCTTTCTAGGACAGGAAGATACCGTCTACCACGGAGAGCCGGGGGAAGACGCATTGCTGCTGTTGAATGATGAAGAAGTTTCAGTCACTAGTTTTGTTTCAGCGCTTCACTCGTCGTCGTACGTACTGCAGGCGTGCGCGTGCACTCATGGTCTCATGGACAATGCTGTGACACCCAAAAAGAGGAAGTGGAAGCAGTTTAAAAAAGCTGCTGACATAAAGTTTAAGGTTTAGATACCGTCTTGCATTTCAACAAAGAGCTCGCAAGTCATTCCAAGTATTAAGGATTTTCTCCTTTTGCTAGCTACGTTTCCTGTTTGAACGATTTCTCAAAGTAATTCAAATGCAAACTATATGTACCTTCTAGTTTGGTTATAACTCCCAAACAATCACTTTAATGCACTCAAGCTGTATTGTATGAATTACCCACCAAGGTTTTTGAAAGATTCAGACCCTTGCTATTAATAGTGTCACTAATCATTTTAACCCCTTCTAAATAAAATCAAAGAAAGTGAGATAAATGTAAAAAAAATGCAATCCTTTGACATGATGTCCATTGATGCATACTACTCCATCCGTTCTGAATTAATTGACTCAGATTTATTTCAAGTGTACTAAAGCTGAGTCAATTAATTCAGAACGGAGGGAGTAGCTGATAGTAAAAATGATGATAATTATTTTGACATCTTTTGGAAAAAAAGATCATAACTTTCAAGCCAAATGACAAAGTGCATGGCTATATCCATGACATAGGTCATGATAATAATGTGACCCTATTTCAAACATAGATGCCAGAATAGTGGAAACACTATTCAACTTCTTGTCACAACAAAGTTTTTTCATTTTCCAAGTGTAACAATGGGTTATTTTGTGAAATAAATACAAAATATAATGCAAAATCGTGCCTCTAGAACTTTCACACAGAGTAAGCCATGTATTGAAAATTTCCTGCTATTTTTTTCATTTGAATATTTTTTGTCCATTTTCTAAAATTAATTTAAATTCGAATTACGAGTGTTTTCTAATTTGATCCACACAATTTGTAAAAAACATATTAAAGTAACCAAGCAGATGTATTAGTGTTAGTAATAGATATAAAACATGCTATATTGTGGGACGTAATACTTTTTGTGACAAGTTAATTAGTTAAAAAGTGAGCCAAGGTCAATTGGTTATGGGAAGTTACATTAAAAAAGTTAATTAGGTATATACTTCGCCGGCTGACCTTGTTTGTGCATGTCTCCATTAGGAGATTCTCTTACTTGATATGGATGGAGACTTACATCCTAACACCACCGCATGGGGATATTTATGGAAGGCTGCTCGTTGGGCAGAGAACATTTTCAGCCAGCCGTACGTCACAGTGAGCAAATGAAGTCGTATGATTTTAGTTTAGTATTCTCTATTCTATTAGACAGAATATAACACCAAATGATGCCTTTCAAACTTATCAATACATGTACTTGAACCGAAATGCCAAATTTAGAACATCTCTCAAATGTTTTGACGAAGTTTTTAACTAAATTCGCGATTTTCAATTTGTTTTCGAGAATGATGAGGTATCTTAACTCAGCATGATGTGCCCCAGGTGTGTATGAACATATATATGTGAGTTTCTAGACTGCAACTTGACAAGTCTATGTTTTTTCTGAAACTCAGATTAATGAATACCGCATCTTCGCTTGATGAATTAACCATGCATGGACGGTGACGAAACTGACGGGGCTTGCAGGACGGTCACCTTCATACAAGGCAGATCACATCACGCGACGGTGACACAATGCAGTGCAACTGCATGGATTTATTGCATGAAGGCGATGAACTTCGTTCTACGGGTACTACAAAAATAACAAGAGTTAAACCTTGGTGCCAAGGAACAAAGGGATTCCCGAATTTGGGAGGATAGGAATCATACAGAAATATTTCTTATGGTGCTGTTTGGAACAAATGAATAGGAAATTAAGATTCCTTTAAAATTTCTATGGGATAGGCTATTTCATAGGATTTTATAGGAAAACTAACATGAGGTCACACCTTATGTTTTAATCTTCCTATGTCTATAACTTCTATGTTTTTCCTACGTGACATCAAAACGACACTTTGAAAAATTTCATGTGGTTTTGGTTCCTGTAGAAACTCAGGAAACATGACACCTCAAATCTTATGTTTTTCCTATTCCTACGTTTTTACTTCCTATGTTTCAAACGGGGCCTAAAATTACAACAAGATTGTGTTCACTTGTCAATCTCTTGTATTTTTCTATACATGGGTCAAGGTTATGCATGTTGCTAGATGCAAATTTGTCGATTCATTTTTAGAATGCAATATTTGTGAATTACTTTTTTAAACATTGACGTGTGTTTAGTCGACATGATGCGCCACCGCGTGGGTGACATCCTAAATGCAACATGACATTCTAGATTTCAACTTGACATGTTCATAATAATGAATGCGTCTTCCTTCGCTCCATAAGTTCTCTACTAGATTTTGACGTTATATTGTTGTAGAGAGAGTGTAATTGGTATCTTATTGGTGTTAACATATTTCCTTTACCCAAAAAAATGCCAATCCATGTACTAATGAAAGTGTGAAACTGACGGTACGTGTAGGCCGGTCACCTCCAAAAACTTCAGGAGTCCAAAAAACTTCAGCTTTGAGGGTGAGGACATAGGCGAGATTTTGGCCCCAGTGCTTCAGGAGTCGTGTGAGGATTCATCTTTTATGTCTCCGACGGAGTTCAGCTCGGTGGAGGATATGATGATGGCCTCGACACTCTGTGTGGGTGTTGCTCCCTCACCCATGGTTGCTGGCCAGGTGGCGTTTATGGAGGATGAGGTTGATGAGGTAGGTGCTTTGGCACCTAATTCTGAGTAGTTGAAGTCCATCCGGTTACCCTTCTTTGACTGTGATGGTATGTTGGCACGTATTGATGAGACGGTCTTCGTGAAAAAACTTGGTGGTTTGCTCGCTTCCTTGGAGGCAGCTAGCCCTGGGTTTGGGAAGGCGATTGTTTGCCTCCTAACAGAGGAGTCTCTTACTGGCAAGATCAAGAAGGTGAAGAAGGCTCTTAGGAGCATAGGCAAGAAGAGTGACGCCATTGGCAAGGCGTCTGTGGGTGTTTAATGGATGCTACTTGGTCATGGATTGTTGAGACCTTTTGAGTTAGTTAGGTAGTCGGTTCGTGGTTGGTATATGTTCGACGAGTTTGTGAGCGGTTCGGTTGCTTCTGGATGTTGCCATACGTGTTGGTGTGTGGGTACATGGAGTTGATGTTTGTTGTATGGTTTTCGCCCGGTTTCTTCCATTAATAAATAGGGCACCCTCTTCTTAATAAATATAAGGCAAAGTGCCTTCGTTTTGAAAAAAATGTATCTACAATCCTCCAGCAAAGATTACTTCTAGTCCATAAATCATTCGTGACAGATATAGTGAGACAGACAGTAGCCAGAGTACACTGCTACTAACCATATGCTTATGTTAATTTTTCGTTTTTGCATTTGCTTCAGTACAGCACTCAGCACTGCATGTGGTGCAAAGTCTAATACTCCTATAGTGGAAAAATGAATCTGTTAAGGAGTATTAGTATTGGTCTAGGAGTCCGTATTAGACTAGATGTATTTTCGTGTCCCCCAAGTCAGATGTACTATATATTGTGGCATTTGGCCCCCTGGTAATACAAGTTGCATATTCCTAACATGGTATCAGAGCTAGGTTTATCAGAGCCCAGGTTAGGGTTTCTTCCGCACGTTGCAACTCCGTGCTTCCTCCACCATCACTGTTGCTAGCTCCGACCTACTTTCTCTCTCCTTCCTCGGAATCGAGCGTGCCGGCCTCTGTGCTTCTTCTTCCTCCTCGTTTGATCTCAAATCGAGCTGCTGCTCGTCTTGGCCGTTGTTGTCAGCCTGCCGCCGCCGTAGTGACTCTTGGCGTTGCTCATGCGTCGTTCCGTCCCGGCGGCCGTCTCCGGCTCTGCGTCCGTCGTCCGCCCGGGCTCCTGCGACCTCCCGTCCCGGCCGCCGGCTCCTCCTCTCCAGCCGCCCGCCGTTGCCGAGCTCCCAATCTGGCCGGGGCTTGCCTTTTCCTCCAGCTGCTCCCGATCTGGCTTGGGGTTGCTTCGATCGGGCAACTCTCTTGCGTGCTTGTTCATGTACTGGTGCACGTGGGGATGTCTTTCCTCGATCAAGCGCTGCTGCGTGTGCTAGATCCACTTTCCAGATCGTGTCTGCTAGTAGTTGACTTCAAAAAAAAAAAGGAAGAGAGAGGTTGTCATATCGTCGTCTATGACTCCCTGGTTTTTCAATGCTGTCGTCCATCTTTTTCTATACTATTTTCCACTACGTCCACCAAATCCGTTTTTCTTTTGTGTCTCGTGTCATGGAGTCCACCATATCTTTTTCTTGTCAGCCTTCTTTTCTGGTCCTCATCCTTTTATAGGATTTTTGTGGCCTTCTTTTCTGGTCCTCATCCTTTTATAGGATTTTTGTGGCCTTCTTTTCTGGTCCTCATCCTTTTATAGGATTTTTGTGGCCTTCTTTTCTCGGTCCTGGTCCTTTCTATGGGATTTTTGTGACCTCTCTTCTCGGTTCTGGTCCTTCTATAGGATTTTTGTGGCCTCATCTTCCTCTTGGTCCTGATCCTACTATTGGATTTTTGTGGCCTCCTCTTTTCGGTCCTGTTTGTGGCCTCCACTCCTTGGTCCTGGTCCTTTTTATAGGATTTTTGTGGCCTCATTTTCTCGGTCCTGGTCCTCTATGATTTTTGTGGCCTCGTTTCGCATTGTCATTGATCTACGCACATTCTTTTGTCGCGAGCTTCTTTCGCCATCGTTTGCTTGTGCTATGATCGTTTGTGACATGCTCTTCTCTTGATCGATTTTTGGTCTATGTCGGTCTTCTTCTTCAATCGACGCTATCCACTTTGGCTTGACTTTCACAGGTTATTGAAGACTCTTCATGTGATGACGATACTTCTTCAAATGCAATGCTATTGCATACGCTTTGCATTTGAGGGGGGGTGTTAAGGAGTATTAATATTGGTCTAGGAGTCCGTATTAGACTAGATGTACTTTCGTATCCCCAAATCAGATGTACTATATATTGTGGCCTTTGGCCACCTGGTAATACAAGTTGCATATTCCTAACAGAATCTTCTGTTCATGGATTGATTTTGTTTGCCAAGTCCAAGCGAGTTAACCAGTTAGGTGACTACACAAACATCAAGCAATTATGTGCAAGTACACTCCTGATGCCCGAGCGTAGAACTGTGCAAACCACATGAATAATAATAAATTGATTGTACAGGTCTTAAATAGTTCCGGGCGCTGGTTCTTCAATAGTTCGCGCTAGGACCAGCCATCAGCATCTAGCAACCAACCAACGTCTTGGAGACTTGGAAGCAGAGCAGAGCCCGTTTGGTTCCTGATATCCTCTGTCAAGGACTGCATTAGCTTTTTCGATAAAGGGAGCTTTATTACTTAAAGAGTATTAAGCATTACACCCGACCTCTGCATAACGAAGATGCACACAGCCGTAAGATTCGAAGTTCAAAGTAAATAAAAAAGGTAGACGCATTACATATCATGATGGGAAAGTGTAAAAACGCCTATAATAGCATTACACCCGACCTCTGCATAACGAAGATGCACACAGCCGTAAGATTCGAAGTTCAAAGTAAATAAAAAAGGTAGACGCATTACATATCATGATGGGAAAGTGTAAAAACGCCTATAATGAAGGAGGGCCGATCCGCAAATTATGCAGCCAACCATGTTGGGATAAAAAGGCTCTCGCCGTATCCTCCAGTCTTGTACACACCTCCATAAATAGGTCTTGATGTAGGACTGCATTAGCTAAAGACCTGATATCCTGTCAAAGACTGCATTAGCTAAAGACATTTCACATGTGATATAGAGCTGATTGATAGATATCCAGCTGCGCTTTTTGGTCGTGAGTAAGAAAATGGTTGCACTCAGTCGGTCAGTCCTATAGATATTAGTCTTGTTTTATATTTATATAAGAATCGTCTGTCAGTGTTGCTACAACGACAAAATATGCACACGAAACAAAAATGAATTCCTGTGAATAATGGTGGAGTGCTCTGCACTGACATCATGGAGCGGTTGAGGGCGGCTAGCTTGATAAGGCGTAAGTAAAGCAATGCTACATGAGTGCTACTTCCTCGGTTTTTAAATATAACATGTTTTAGCATTTATCCACATTCACATGTATATAAATATATCTAGACACATTTTAGTGTGTATGTTTGTTCACTCATTTTAGTAGTCATCTAGACAATACGGGAACACCTATAATATCTTATATTTAAAAATAGAGTGAATGTGACGAAGCTGGTTCGCTTGTTATTTAAAGAGACAGATGAAATATATAGTAGCACCAAAAGACAACCGTCCGTCACTAAAAAAAAACCAGCCTGTTAGCTAGCGCTTACATTTGATGGTCCTTTCGATCAAAAACATGTTCTGGAGGCTGGGGATTTGAGGTACCTGATGCATCAGGCGAAGCAATCAGAGCTGCAGCGGGACGAATTCTTTTGAAACCAAACTGAAGCCTGTTTAAGGCATGGGGAATTTTGCGGATTCAATTTGAATCTGATTGATTCACAACTGGTGGCACAATCCATCAATAGCAGAGATGACAACTGTGGACCGATTGCGGTGTTAATCGACAAAATTAAGCAGTCTATTTTTCTTAACTTTCATTGTTTTGATGTAAGCTACTACCCTGGAGCTTGTAATAAGGTTGCGGACCCTCTTGTCACGCATGGTGCGAAGCTGTGTGATGATTCCCAAGCTATATGGTCGAGTCATGCTCAAACATTAATACAGGTTTTCAGAGCCAGCGATATTGTTGTGCCTTTTGAGTAATGCAATGCATTTCCAATTAAAAAAAGTGTACGAGTAGTTGTAGCATAACTGAGCACGAAATGTCAAATACAAAAAGAAAATGAAATTAAGTCAAATGCAGATAACTGATTTAACTGATCACCATCGTATCTTTGACTCGTTGTTCTTCGTTCTCAAACAATGTCTGTTATAACTAAAGCAGCCACTTTCCCCTTCAGTTAATAAGCCTCAGATATGGGAAGAAAACAAGCATCACAATGCTGCACTGCTGGTAATAGGTTCACGCATTTCCGAGATGTACAGGGATAAACCTGAAACAGCCAACAGAAAATGGAGGTTCGTCTGCTGCAGGCAGTAGAAAATGGTCAGAACTAGCATCCATCTTATCTGCACTCACAGTGAACACACAACATGAACGACATCTCGATATAGTTATAGTTATCTCTGTTTAGCCCCTTCTGTACAGTGGCAATGGTACAAAATATTTACATTTTGCCGTGGCGGCCTGGTGAACTATGCACTCTTCGGATGCAAGAACTGCACTGCCATAACTCGTAAGCACCACCACGCTGTCTGGTTTCCTTGACGTGGTTATGTGAACCATTCATTGTTCCTTTTGTGCCTCTGGGAACAACTGCAGCACTTGCGTCCTGCACATACAGTTTCAGACACGTTTAAACAACCCCAAGTAGGAATGAGACTAACCACGCTCTGCTTGAAACAAAATTTCATCTGAGATTCTGATTTCTGAATACTGTACTGTACCAATGTGTATTTCAGACTATAGAGTTTTAAAAAGTAAGATTTTCATTGAATAAGTAAGCAAGCAAATAGGAGCCTAGTATAGAACATACGTTCAATAAAGTGGATGGTCAAACTTCTGCATCTTTGAAAACTAATTAACTGTGACATATTTTGGCTGGTCGGGAACAAATGAAAACATGGTTCTGTTATGGAAAATAGTTCATACTCATAGGAGACATAGTGGTTAATTGTGTATTAAAGATTCTGCAAAGTTATAAACATCGTAAATTTTGGAATGGAGGCTGTGCACTTGTTACTTAGATATCTTTAAATAATGGAGCATACCAAACCATGAGTAATTAAGTAATCCTACGACACTATATCATAGGTGGCTTCTAGCCAAAACATGGAGTATCTAAAGGCATGTATCCTACAGTACTAGCAACATTAGCAAAACACAGGAAAATGGCACGCCTCACTCAACCCCAGATAGCACCGATAGTTATTTGCTCCCATCAAAGATGAAATGGGTGCTTACGTAAGTCGCTTCGCAACAAAGAACAGAGGTATTCTTTTCAGTTCTCCTCCATGCACAGGTTTTAGTTCATCAATTGCTTGTTCTTCTTGCGTACCAGCAGCTGTCATGACAAACTGTAAAAAAATTGTTGTAAGACTGGACTCGGATTTTACTGCAGAGAAGTTAGATCATGAAATAAAAAACAAGCAGTCACACACATTGTTAAAAAGTTATGACAGAAATGGAATAGCGATGTCCCTACACCATCCATAGAGTCTGTAATATGAATGCTTGAGAAAATTTAGGAACGGAAGTAGAAAAAATATATGTACATAAGAAATCATGCTCAAGGGGTGTGCGAAAATTAGGAACTGACAAAAGATGGGGTACAAGTACAATAAGTGATATGAATGTGTCCCCGATTGTTTTCTTGTTCATGCCAATTGAAAATGACTACCATATCATTGAATTTCAATCCTAGCTTTTATTATGTCCACTGTACAAAGAAAGAACAAATGCACTGAATGTAAACATTATTTGTTTAAAACGAAAAAAAACATTCAAGTATTGCAAAGTCTTAGAACATCAAATGACGAGCAAGTACTGCTACGAGAAAGTTGTCCATACCAATGGGTAAAGTATTGCCATCACACCATAACTTGTAAGAGGAGAGAAGAAGAAAATCGGAAGTACACATGGACTACCTGTGAAAGCAATATTCAAAGATCATGTCAGGATTATGAAAATACCAGCTACCAGCATATATGCTCTGAAATAATATAATGAAAACATGACAGCAGTAAGCTAGTTCAATAAAGTCTCTAAGGTAAGCTACAAAACAAAACAACAATGCTCAGTTACGAGAGGTGTGCACCAAACACCTCACGTGGAACTCGCATAGCATGCAAGTTCTTCAACACAAGGAATATGTGCCTTGTGAAACGCAGTGAACCTATCACAGTTGTGCATGTCCACTTAAAGTTTGGAGAAGATTCCTTTCAGTACCAAAACTTTGTATGTGAAACTGGAAGTAGGGAGCATGAGATGCTTACCAATGGTGCAAGGCATGCGCTTAAGTGTGCCTTAAGTGCAGGCCTAGATACGCTAATTTAACCATGATAGAGACGTAAAATGTTTTTTACAGCAGTAGCTACTAGGAAAGCAAAAGGCCTCTGTTTTACACAGCTAGATTTGCCTAAGGTAGTAAGAAGACGAAAGCACGTAATTGGCACCATGTGATGACAAATTGTGCACATACCAAATCCAGCAAAGAAAGCCCAATTTGACTCAAAGAAATCAAGCCGGTGGTTCAGACTCACTGCAAAGAAGTTCCACTTGTACCTGAAAAAAAGGGTTGGCAAACTTTAAGGTAATATAAGTAACCTTGCAAATGTATAACACCTGAGAAAAAGATTGAACAGATGCTAGAAGGCACTCAGATGTACATACTCGAAGCAGTAGTAGGCATACATCAAAGACAGTAACAAGAAGTTCATTACCTTACCAAGGTAAGGTATGTAACCAATCATTGTAACCTGCATGACATCTTGAATTTAAGTGAAGTGCAGGTCATAAGTATATGCTTAAACGAGCAAGTGATACAAAAGGGTAATAACATGGTTTATGAATCAAATATCCAGTAAGACATGAAGGCTTAGCAAACATGAGCAAGGACCCATACCTCAGCAAAGAAAATAGTCAAAAGAAGTATCGAATACACCTGTTCTCCAACACCAATCGCAACCCTGACAACAGAGTGTCAGCACATGGAGCATGTAAAACCCAACCAGTTACCGTTATTTTAATGTGACTCATGTGAATGCACCTACCCATCAAATCCTTCAGGCCTATCTGCTGATACAGATGTGTTGTGAGTGTCAGAGTCGAAAGCTTGACTTGCATCCAGCTTCTTACTTTTCACAACAGCCAATGCATGCTTAGCAATGTCACCATACCTGGTGTAAGATGATCAACATCACAAAAGGGATAATGGGATGCTCCCTTATTTAGTATCTGGAACATGTTTATCTTGAGGATAGCAAATCAAAGGTTCATACCTATAACAACGAAAGATAGCATAAAAATCGAGAATTGAATTTTCCACAGTTAGAAGATCTAAGAAAGCCTCCTCGATTAAAAGCAACATTAACTTCTTTTCAGTCTACTTTGTGGTGTGGTAACTCGATAAGGAGCGCATCATAATATGCAGAAAATTAGAAAAACAAAAACAGCATAAGTTAATCATATCCATCTGCCTAGCAAAATCACACTTCATCTCAATATTTAGCTACATCCCCCAAATAAGATAAAAACGTATGCACAAATGAGCATTGTCAAATGAAACTAGTCATAAGACCATCGATCATGTGGCAAAACAATTTGTTCCAGAATGTATTTTTTTTAAGTGGGTGTAACAAGGTTGTAGAGTGGCCTGCGGGCATATTTGAGTTTAAACACATTTGCTGGAGCATATATCATAATCGTATCAGACTATCAGTAACAGAAATTCACCAATTTATGAAGCCAGAACTAAACCATGACCAGTTCAGCCCAATTCCAGTTTCAGATTTTCAGTGATATCATCGAGGTTTGATACTATATATACACGCATAATCCTAAATATGTATCATTTATCTTACAAATTACTTGTACAAATATATAGCATGGTATTGCTACACGATTCACTTATGTACAGAAACAAAGGTCTACTTTCTAAAGGAAAAGAAACCAATGGTATGAAAAATAAGAGAATTTTGACATAAAATATTGAGAGGGACTCAGCATACCAAAGTGTACTTATTATGAAGCTGAAGATGTAAAGCGGATAAAACCAAAATACCTGAAAGAGTGCTTAAGTTATAAGAAACAAATATACAATAGTATGCACTGTATTTGGGGAGGGACAAAGAATGTAATAACAAAGCATACTCTAGCGTACACCCCAAACAGTAACTAAAGGTACAAACAGCTCATTTTGTTTTTTCTCATATAGGAATTATCTTTACCAATATAAAAAGGAAGAGTTAGATGGAATGCTTTCAATCTAAGTCATCCAATCCCATTATTCTCCATGTAATGGTTGTGAAAAATAATTGTCCAGCCTCTAATCACTCCTATAATCGTACCTCTTAAATTTACATATTGCATCTATCTGCACACTTATTTCATTTTGTATACATTGGAGTTGATTTTTATTGGTCAAATATTTTTTTCACAAATATTTGTTTATGAAAAAAACATATCTCTACTCTTGAGATGTCCAAGTTATGTGTTTTTTATTTTTATGTTAGTCGGGATGTGCTTTGCACATGCGCCATAACAACAAGTATGTCACAGAAAAAATGTAAAATAAGCTTAAGACATGTTGCATTTGTATCTGAACCACAATTGCAACACCATGAACTTTCCAACCAGGATCTGAGGTTCTATTCAATTTAAGTGCATCACTGAAAAGATAAATCCAGCTAAAGTAATTCAAATGCTAGTGTGCCTACTTTTCCAGAATAAATTTTGGGTGATGACAAAACGCAATTTGGGCTAATGATCATTTAGCCACACTCATGTGCCACTCTATTCAAAACCAACTTTTAATAACTTGTACTGGAAAGAAAGAACTTGATATTGTTGAGCTAAGCTCGAGATTTCATTACATGCTTGGCTAAACAGAAGCACCGGGGCGATGCTAATGACAATAAAGAGCACTTACATAGAAAATCTGGACAAGCCCCGGACGTAAGAATGAGTAGGTCGCAACAGCCGCTGAGTGATCACATAGATTTTGTCTCCACAATTGATCGCATTGCTCAGGTAGTATCCACAAAAGAGTTGGAATGACCACCAATTTCAAGGTTAGCAAGCTATAGAGTACAAGAACTAATTCAGAGAGATACTTACGGGATATAGGATACAAAAGGAGAAAAACGGGAACAGTTGTAACAAGATAATTATACTAATGCTGACATAATCAGAACTCGCTAGTTTAGTTTCCTTAATACGGAGAAGATGTAATAATTATGACTCAATATGACCTCCCCGTGGCCAGATTCCACTATATTTTGCAACAGCGAATCTAAACACAAAGTAAACTGGAGTAGCTAAAGTGACAAACATACATGAAGAGATAAGAAAAGGGGAAGCCCATCATGCCCTGCATAGTTCCAAACGGAATCAAGCTCCCCCAGGCTATTATTCATTCGAGGACGGATGACCTACTAAAATTCATGCTAAATGCCTACCAGGAATATGAATTTCCCTAAAGGAGTCTGTTTGGGAGTCCCTCTGACGGCAATATTCGCAAAAGAGCACAAATTTAGGCGAGACTGAACTTCGAATAGTACGAAAAACTGTACCTTCCCAGGAAGATGAACCCGTTGAGCAGGAAGCACTGCGCGATTCTGACCGACAAAGGCCTCGAGCTGCATCCGGGCCAATCACAAGACAGGGTTACTGAGGGAGCCACGAATCGATGCTTCGTACTGGATTAGGGGACGCTAAAATCGCATGCGGAACAAAATAACACCCGGGATTGGAATCGAGGGGGCGAGAGGCGGAGGAGGTAGAGGGGGGGACCTGGCGCAGAAGGAGACTACGCGATGCAGGCGGGCGGCCTGGAGGAACCCGGCGAGCCAGAGCACGGCCGCCGGCTTCGCTTGCGAGGCAAGCGACTCCATGGGAGAACGCGAGAGAGACTCCTTCGAATTATTTTTGCTTGAAAAAGAGAGGATGATGGTTTGATTAGGGGAGAAGCGGGTCTACGGACGGAATATCGCTCATCTTTATGCATCGGAGGAATATCGCTCATATGAAATACTTTACCCCTTACATCATTTTATTCTCGTGTATGGTACACTATAGTGCTTCTTTTTCTTTTCAAGAAAGCATTCACTAAAGTTTGGTTAAGTCACAAAAAACCTAAAGGAACCACGAGAACAACATGTGAGTATATCACCAAAATAACTAACGGTAAATCTAAGTAGCAGGCACGCACCTTTCATGGGGCTTACATGCACGCACGTGTTATGGCCGTTGGATCAGCCCCTGCATTCGCATGCGCTAAGATGATGTCATCCGGCACTAATTGTAAAATTCGGAAATTTGAAATGTTTTGTAGCCCCAACCGTTTGTCCGATTTAGAATCTGTTTTCACCGCTGAGCTAGTTGTGACGAGATCTTCGAAACAAGATCTCATGTTGACATATTTTGATAACTTTTTTTTGACACAAAACTTACCAACCTTTAACACGTAAGTTATCTGGACTATTATATATAAGTTACCATCATATTAACGATTAATTTTTGGGTTTAAATAAAAGCATTTTTAGATGCAAGCCCTCTAAATATTTGTTACCCACCTAGTAAAGTGAAACATACTTTTAAACCGAAAATTAATCATTGCTTGGGTTAGTAACTTACATAAATTTACCCTGATAACTTACATGTTAATGGGTGGTAACTTTTGGACCATAAAAAAATATCGTTCAAACATATCAACATGGGATCTAGTTTCGAACATCTCGACGCGACTAGTCCAACGGTGAAAACAAATCATAAATCCGGTTTGAGCTACAAAACATTTTGAATTTTCAAATTTTACATTTAATACGCAATGATGTCACCAATTTCGGATTTTAGTGCATGCATGTAGTGCGTGGACTTAAACTAATTAGCAGGCGCCATATACATAGTCCGGTCCATAACTAATTGGTGACCGATCATCGCATTGCACTAATTTTTTTTTTAACGGTGCACTGAAGTTTTTTTTTTGAGAAACACAATACAGTAAAGTTTTTTTTGAAAAACACTGTAGAACGAACGCAAGCACTCATGTACACGCGCATACACTCATCCACTGTGAAGTATGAACACATACACGTACACACTACCCCTATAGCACCTCCGAAAGACTGAGCCGTGGGCGTCTCGCTGTCGAGTGAAACGTCGCCTCCCACTGAAGAATATTCCGCCTAAATGACCAAAATGAGAAACACTAACGTCAAACCTGAGGTTTGAACTCTGATGGGCTGTGGGTATAATCACCCTCCTAACCATCTTGCCACAGATAAGTTCTCAGTGCACTAAGTTTTGTTGTTGTTATAAACTTTGTCAACCTAAAGGTCAATGAAACAATATGTCCAGTTCTACCGCGACAACAACCACTGTATCGGATATCAAAGATGTCAATGTGTTCAATCCCTTATAAAGACTCTCTCCCAGCATGGATACACGGGAAACATCAAGAAGATCCACGGTTAGAAGCTCCTCTATTTTAGATAAATATCAAAAATTTGGAAACTCTATGATAGTTCGTAAAATATGTGACAGGGAAATTTAAAATAGCACAAGAAGACAACAATAGGAATTTCATAATTAGGTGCCTCCCTATTTTAGACAAAGTCGCTCTGTTTTCGGGGAAACATCAAGGCAATTCACACTCAGTAGGGCTCCAAATTCAGAGAAGACATCGACAATTATGAAACAATGTGGTTGTTTATGGAGACATATTGATATAGCTCATAAAGGCAAAAACCACTCCATCGGACGACAATTTGGATGATGAGGTTTAGTCTCATAATATACACTGTGATTCTAAAACTAGGATGGCAACAACTTTCAGAAATGTGAATTGGATGCCAAAAATAAATCTCATAAACACAGTTGTACACTTGGTCAATTTGTACCTTCCGAGCTTTAGTGCTCCTTTATTTAAATAGAAAAGTTCACTATGAGTTCTCCAAAGATTATGAAAATAAACATACAAGTATATAAACATGTATAACGTGTATGAACAAATTTTGCATTGAAATAACTTTTTCATATGTAGTCTGGGCGACAAATGCTAGAAGGAAAAAAGGTTCAAAACCTATTTGTTAATACCGCATGAAACACGGAAGCCAAAACACCTCACTCATGAATATTATGTTTAGAGAAAACTTAATGAAAGTTCAATTTTATAGCTTTTCTTACATGCTAGGTTTTTTAGGTGATCTTACATGGTAGGTGGAGAATCGGCAAAACTTTTTTTTAGGGGAGCAAAACCTTTTTTTTTATAGACGAGCGCACGCTGACAAACAAATCGTTGTAATCTCTTCAGCCCATATCGGCCCATACGTATGTATAGGCCGAACGATGAGAGCCAGCTTCGCCATTCGCCATCATCAAGCCCGAAAGCCCAAAGTCAAATAGGCTCCCACGCAAGAGAAAGCCGAGTCCCGTCAGATCAGTGGTACCACCCTCCAAACAACGCCCCCACACATCTCCGGCGGCGGCGACCAGACGAGAACACGAGCACCAAGGCGATGGCGACCACCCTCACCCGCGGCCTCCGCTCCGGGATCCGTCTCCTCGCCACAGCCGCCGAGGCATCGAAGCCAGGCAAGACCCCTCCCCTCCCCGCTCCCCGCCCGCGCGCAATGAATCGATTGGGGGTTTCGGTGATTCGATTTACGTTTCAGGCCGCGTAGTTTTGGTTGCGTGTGCCGACGTGGATTGATGTGTGCAGCGTAGATCTGTTTGCCCCTGTGGTGATTGCTCCGATCTGTAACCCCGAGTTCCCGACGGCTTTGGCGTTGATGTAATTTCGGGGAATGGTTCGTCATCCGGTCCTCCCTCGGATAGTTGCGATTGAATAGCTTTATTATTCTATCATTTTTAAATTTACTCTTAGATTGATTGATCCGGAGATGAGCCTTGTCAGAAATGATTATGAGCGTGGAGCGTTAGATGCACTGAAGCATAACCCGTTGGCCGATTTCGCGTTCTTGTACGGACGTGCTACACGGATAACCTAGATTGATAGTTCGTACTAGTTTTATAGGCGATTCTGTGGTAATCATGTTACTTTTCTTATGACACTGTAACAACATTCTGATTGTAATGTCTATTTCTTGGCAACCCGCACGAGTTGCGTTTTGCTGTAAACATGGACAGAGAGTGATGTTGATGGAATTTAGGTGAGTATTATGTGAGTCGTAGATGCTCATGAAGGACCTTCACACATGCATTACTGGGGACAAGAATCAGTCAAAAATATGTTTCTGAAGTGCGAGTTTATTTCAGTAATCTGTAATTTTCTTTCTGTGAGTAAAATAATATGTATGGTATGTCATTTTAACTATGTTTCTTTATGGGTTAATGTGTCCTGATTTTGTGGATGCTACATGAGTAATGAATTGCAATCATCTGCTGTTTGTAAATAATACAACTTTAGTTTTTTTTCCTGCACTGAACCTATAGTTTACTTACCGCAGTGTAGCAACTTTTGATCATAAAGAAATGTCTAGTTCCTGGCAAGCTGACTGTAGATATGGAGAAATACTTTTTTTTGGAATAAAGGCATGCATTATGTGAGTGGAAGGTGCTCATGAAGGACCATCACACATGCACCAACCCTAGGAGGCTAATAAGAACATGGCAATATATGTCTTTGACTACCAGGTTTAACAATATAGCTTTAAAGCTTACTTGTAAGCTTCTACAGCTAGTTTGCTCATCTATATCAGAAGCAATACATACTGCAAAGAGTTTAATGCTAAAAATTACTCACCTTACTGTAAACATTTTTGCTTAATCTCAGATTCCCAGCTCATGGACAAATAGTAAGGCTGGTGGAATTTAGGTGTTCATCGTGTTAATGATAGAAGCTCATTAAGGACCATCACACGTACACTTGGGAGACTAGTAGTAGGGCAGGACACCATAATCGTTCTTTGCTCATCCATGTCCTAATTCTTGGTAGGCCGCATGAGTTGCGTCCTGCTGTAAATATGGACAAAGAATATGGTTGATGGAATTTAGATGAGCATTGTGTGTCATAGATGCTCATAAAGAACCATCACACATGTACTCGGGAGACTAGTAGTTGAATTCTGTTGTATCATCACTATCCACCAGGGTTTGGTGTGAAGGAAAAGTTTCGTACCTGCAGTATTTCCATTTATTGTTGTGCACTTTACATAGCCTCTTATTTATTTTTCTCTTCGATGTGTGATTTAGGCATAATTGTCAAGTTCTTTTAGATTGTTTGTTCCGGTGATTATTTGTTAGGATTGTTTGCAGAACTCACCAATAATGTTAATTGTTTAATAATGATTCTATATGCAGATCTTAGTATTTCATTTAGTTATGTCATGCCAATAGTCACAGAAGGCCTTTCCTATCCAAATTTTAGATTTTAAAGTGTATAAACTTTCATTCAGCCTTAATGCAAAGCTAACGACATGATTCATTTAGATTAATCATGTACCTACTGTGGTACTCAAATTAACGATGGAACTCCTTTTATCATGGTACTAAGCTGCTGGGTTCATGAGCATAGTTCTGCAAACTGTTTGTTAATGTCAATTCGCTCCTTTAGGAGATCGATGTTGTTTACCCAGTTTATGGTGCTGTGTTGTTACTATTGATTAATAGCAGTATCTGTCACATGTATGTTGAAATGCTTAGCAGCAAGTAGCTTGAAAATGTGGAGAACTTAAGTTTGCTGTGGTGGGTTGGCACAATTGGAGATTTCATCTGTAAATGATGAAAATCTGTGTGGGTTGAATGAGTTCTGAACTTTTTTCATCGGTAAATTCACTCCTGCTTGCTGATTACCTGCTCTTTGTGTGCGCATCAGCTTCACGTGGATTCCATGCCACCGGCATAAAGAGGATGGGAGGGCACGGCAATGCCGGAGATTACGAGTACTACCTCCATGCCAAGCACATGTACAACTTGCACAGGATGAAGTATCAGAAGCTGACGGCGTGGACTTCTGTGGCAGGAGCAGTAAGCATTGGCATCGCTGTCCCAGTATACGCCGTGATCTTCCAGCAGAAGAAGACCGCCTCCGGATGAGCTTACCTACTTCTATTTTGATTAGCATTTTCTGAAGTCGAAACTCACTTCACTTCACCCTGTTTGTGTTACTCCATTTGCTCTCCGCAGATGCTCTGAATCTATAAGCTTGTTTCTTCGCGTCTGTTTATGTTAATAATACAGTGACTTGTACTTTCCAGTCTGCGGAGAAAACCTGCAGTTTGAGATACACTTCTTGTTTGAGTTTCTGTTGGCACCTGTTGGCGTCTCTTTTCTTCAGTTTGCATCTGTTGAGTTCTCAAATTCTTCTTTAATTGCTCAAATCCTGACGCATGGTTTATTGCGTCAACTGTAAATTACTATGACGATGAAAGTGACAGATGCTACTAAATGTATGTGGAACGATTTCATTCTTGCTTCTTGTTTGGTTGATTTCGAAATCTTTATTTTAGAAAATAATGTTTGACCTCAACTAACTTGATCCTTTCCAAAATTAGTGTATGGTCATCTTTATTTTCAACAGTTTTTTACCTGGACAACTGACAAGCGGCAAAAAGCTTGAAAAGGTAACCAGGTAGAAAATATGAGCAGCATCAGTTAAATGGGGCTAGAAATAAACATGTGCATTTTAAAGTATCATGTCATCGGCTGTTATTGAGAAAGGATTTGCACTGTCACTACCTCACTAGTTGGTAATCAGCAAGACCAATGCCACCTGATGATATCTTCAAGAGACGATATAAACTTGTTTATGTTTGCTAGGATTCTTCGTGTACAATCTGTTAATGGTAATATACTTCATGTTGCATGATTATTATATAATCCAGTTATTAATTTAGCAGGGCACAAGCTTGGTCGGGGTTCAGTTGACGGAAAGTGTAAATAGAGCCCGAGATCCATGTAGCTCGTTTTTTGATTATTATTATTTTCTGATTTTAATTCTTCAAAATAAGCGCTACAGTATATATGTAGCTCAGGCTCCAAAAACACAGATGAGCACTACGATAAATTACGATAAACCCTTTGTCCGATAATTTCATAATCACATCAATGAGCAATAAAATAAAATATTAAAACATTTTTTCAAATTCCATGGCTATTTTTACCACTGCTTAAGTGTCTATGAAATAAATCATGTCATCACGTTTCATCAAATGCAAATTTGCACCCATGATATTTTCACAAGTGCATATATCAACTTTTCCCCAAATAACCCCCTTCCTTGAATCAAAGACTAGTCAAGTTCCGTGGGCTCCAGAACCACTCCTTTCTGCTCACGACGCGGCGGAAGATCGAATCGGCCGCACGCACGGCGATGGCGACGACTCCGCCGCCGCCGCGTCCTCTACTCCTCCTCCTCCCCCTGCTGCTGCTCACCGCCTTTGCCGCCGCCGCCGTCTCCTCCGCCGCGGGCGAGGAGTTCCCGCGGGACGGGAAGGTGATAGACCTGGACGACAGCAACTTCGAGGCGGCGCTGAGCTCCATCGACTTCCTCTTCGTCGACTTCTACGCGCCATGGTGCGTCCACTGCAAGCGCCTCGCCCCCGAGGTACTACCGGTTGTCGACCTGCCGCCTAGAAATTACTGTTCCCGACCCGAGAGATGTGATGCGAATTGAGTTGCTAGGAGTACCAATGATGCCGAATTGAGATGTATGCCGTAGGATGTCGCTCTAGATCTCGCCAGATGGTAGTGTGGTGACAGGGAGTTTCGTTTCGCCAGTTATTGCGAGATCGATCGCTTGAACTCTAGCAGATTAGGGACTTGACATCAAGCGGATAATGAAATGACACTCACCTTCAACACAGTTAAGCTAGATTCCTCTGTGGAAGAAGATGAATTGTTGTAGCCGGACGGATGTCCTGGTCTCTGGTACGGTGGTACCATAGACTGTAGTCATATTGATGCATCAAGATGTTTCTTTCTTCACCATAACTAGATTATCAGGGATTGCACCTTACTTATTTGTACTGTTATAAAAGCAGGGAATTTCCTGTGGAGTATCTGTCTTTTAGGACTTAAGACTGAGAATGTAAACTGTTGCAGTTAGATGAAGCTGCACCGGTGTTGGCGGGACTGAGTCAGCCCATCATGATCGCTAAAGTAAATGCCGACAAGTACAGGAAACTTGGATCAAAATATGGAGTGGAGTAAGTCTGACCCCAATAAGTAGTTCAGGTTTTGTTGCAGTAGATATTTTGTACAGGTTTTCATGTTAATGTTCCTTATTTATCTTCTTAATGTAGTGGCTTCCCTACTCTGATGCTCTTTATCCACGGGGTCCCTATTGAGTACACTGGTTCAAGGAAAGCTGACTTGCTCGTCCGCAATCTTAAGAAGTTTGTCGCGCCTGATGTTTCTGTTCTCGAGTCAGACACTGCAATCAAGAGCTTTGTTGAGAATGCTGGCACGAGCTTTCCGATGTTCATCGGTTTTGGGGTCAATGAGTCACTGATTGCTGAATATGGAGGAAAATACAAGAAAAGAGCATGGTTTGCTGCCGCAAAAGATTTTTCTGAAGACTTGATGGTGACTTATGATTTTGATAAGTCTCCGGCATTGGTTGCAGTTCATCCGAAGTATAAAGAACAAACTGTATTCTATGGCCCATTTGAAGGTAAGTGTTGGGCGACATAATTTTATTCGTTCTCTACATTTATGATTCAACAGTTACTAGTTTCTTATGATGCTGATCTGACTAGTAATTGAAAGTGTTATATTTCATCTTATGTAAATTGGTTTGTCTAAACATGTATACCTTTGTTTATACTTCCCATGTTTATGATGGTAGTAAAAGTGATCTTGTTGTCTACACAGGACATTTCTTAGAAGATTTTATAAAGCAATCGCTGCTGCCTTTGACTGTCCCCATCAACACTGAGACACTGAAATTGTTGGATGATGATGACAGAAAAGTTGTTCTAGCAATTCTGGAGGATGACTCGAATGAAAATTCTACCCAGCTGGTAAAATTGTTGAGGTCTGCAGCCAATGCGAACCGTGACTTGGTGTTTGGATATGTTGGAGTCAAACAATGGGAGGAGTTTGTGGAGACTTTTGATGTTTCCAAGAGCTCACAATTGCCAAAGCTACTAGTGTGGGACAGAAATGAAGAGTATGAACAAGTAAGTATTAACACTCACCTCAGCAACCTATTCATGTTCCAGTTACCAGGGTCTTAATAAAATCCCTTTAATCTGTCATGGTTTATCAGCATTTATATTGGTTATGTGATACCTGTCGTGGAGAATGTTTTGCTCATTCATATTTATGTGATATTTTGAAAGTTTGAAAATAAATACTGAAGCGTGGTTAAAATTTGGAAAAGAAATACAGAAACATTGTTATTTTAATCTGCTATTTCTGTTTAGTTGGCCAGCATCCATGTATATTTCATCAGGTAATTGACTAAAAAATGCTTTGTGGTGAAGGTGGAAGGTTCAGAAAGGTTAGAAGAAGGTGACCAAGCATCCCAAATAAGCCGATTCCTTGAGGGATATAGAGCAGGAAGAACAACAAAGAAGAAAGTCAGCGGCCCATCTTTCATGGGTTTCATGCACTCTCTTGTCAGCATGAACTCGTTATACATTCTTATATTTGTTGTTGCTCTTCTCGGTGTCATGATATACTTTGCTGGCCAAGATGATACTCCTCAGCCAAGACGGGTTCATGCAGAGTGATGGAAGCTGGGTTAGTTTCTTGCACAAGAAGGTTACCAACCAGGAGATCTAGCTCGGAGATATATTGCACACTTTCAGCAGTTGCTATCCCTGAAGAGGTCGGATTTGAGCAGTTGCTTCTGATGTTCTTCATATCCCTGTCGGCAATGTAATCATCAGATCCTGCATTTTCGACCCCAGCTTTTGTTTGTTGGTTAGGTCTTAGCAACGTACCCGCCTTACATTTAAGCTAGAAACTCTGCCTGATTTTGACACTTGTATGGAATTTTTTTATTTGTTTATTTCTTATTGTGAGGATTGTTGGTATGAAAATGTTAGACATTGTACTCTGCTGAACTTTTGTACAACTGATATGGTAATAAGGTGTGAATTATGATCTGGTAGTGCTTTTCCCCTGTTCTGCGATTGAGGCAATGCCATTTTGTCTTAAGATTTTGGATGAAGTTTTATAGCTTGGACTTTTTAGCAGTTCAAAGCTGAACAGTGTATTTCCCAGTTATAGTTTGACGCTGCAGTTTCATCCTGTATGTTAGTAATATCAACACTCGATGAGTACAATGAGTGGATGGTTTTGAAGCAGTAATATTGCTTTACAAATTGAACTGTCTGTGTACTCGTCTCCTGGTGTTGTGAGGACGAGGCCCGTTGTTTCTGTTAAAGGGAGAGTTCAATTGTCTTGACCCTCCCATATGCGCACTGTTTGGTCCCATGACCAGGTACTTTTGTGAAGCTATTCTGTTAACTTTGAAGCTAGCGGTGCTAGCATGTCTGATCGGACGACGGCAATCATAAGTTGGTGCTATCTTATTTAGAGAGTATTTCTTACATGATCCAGTCATAACCAGACCACACAGAACACTGAAGTGTGAAGTCTCAAGTTCGGAGTTCATGATCGAACCTAAGGAGCTTTTACAACTGTTCTCTAGAACGTTTGCAGTTTCAGTTAGCTGTAAGCAGACGAAGACGCCTCGACCATAGCAGCGGTGACCGGTCTGCTGAATTCGTGGCCAAGAAGGCACCAAGCGTGCGGCGTAGCGTTACACTTGCGCTACAATTGAGAAGCTTGATTGCACTTTGTCGCATAATTCCTAATTAGGAAAGAAAATATAGGTAGCATAAACCTTAAACCATGTATATGTGATACATTGTACTATATGATCTGTACAAAGAGCGGTGTTCCTAACTACCATTCACAAATCTCAACGCTGCTTATACGAAGACAGTTCGAACAATTTTAATGTACAACAAATATTGAAGAAACAGACATGCTATCAGCAGGTCTTCGGGGTTACATTAATATAGTTCTTCAGCTTCACGTTGTTGCATATACTTGTTGCGGCAGCGCTCTTTTTTGCCTTGAAAATAAGATTCACGTCTTGCAACAATATGTCACGGCAAGGGACTGTGTCGCTGCAGTCTAGTTTGATTGCGTCTTTTGTTGCGCTTGTGCCTCGAATATTCTTGAATTGGATGTTGGTAAACTCCACCGCCGAAGCTTGTTTCTCGCACGCTTTAGGTTTCAAAGGATCGGCCATCGTACAGTAGTTTTGATCAACGATAATGGGATTCTTGACATTAGTCATTGTTTTATCTTCGAATGTGATGTCTTTGGCGTATCCTTTCCCTCCTTGCCATGACTTGATGCGGACACCATTCATGGTGCCGGAGAGGTGTGCCTTATAGATTGTCACATTTGAAACCTGTGCCTCAGAGTTGTTGTCACCTAAGCTTCCAACGCTTATTCCATGACCCGGTCCACATGTTATTCTCGAAGCAAACAAGTTTTCGGTGCCGGTCTCAATTGACAAGCAATCGTCACCGGTTTTAATGTTGCAATCCATCACTTGAATATTCTTGGTACGAGCAATGTGGATTCCGTCGTTCTCTGGACTGTCCTCGGGAGCTGTGATTGTGATGCGCTTTAGAAGAACGTCTTTACAGTCTTCGACCGACATGTGGATCTGTGGGCTGTTCAACAGCTTGATATTTTCCATCTTTAGTTGATTGCACTTGTAAAGCAACAAAGCCATTGGGGCGTGTGAGCATTTCAGCTTGTTGTCCACTCGGCATGAATTCTTCCACCACGCCTCGCCATTTCCATCTATGGTTCCGCCACCGGTTACGGTTAGGCTATCAACATTGCTAAACACGATCCATTTCCGCCCGTTGTCTTTTGGCCAGCTAGATCTGGTGGGAGCAACCAGTTTTCCTTCAAGCCTGAATGTGATGCTAGACTTGCATTTCCCCGAGAACGTAATCTGCTTGACGAGATACGTATACGTCTTAGGAACCAGAAAGGTGACAGGCTGAGACGAGGAGCAAGCCACGGTCCATGCTTTCTCAAACGCCGGCGTGTCATCTTGTTGTCCATCGCCGACAGCTCCGTGGCTTCCCACATTGACGACGTTCGTGCTCTTCTCTCCAAGTTTACGACCATGTCGAGATACTCCGTGCTCTCTTAGTTGGCGGCGCGCGGAGAATGTCGTCGTAGGTTTACCGGCGGCACTGCCGGCGTGAGCACCGGCCGGCAGCAAGAGGAGCACTAATACGATCATAAGAAGTGCTGCGGGCAAGATGAGTGCACGCGAGGCCATATCTCTCGTCCAGACGCTGCGACCTGTGCTCGATCGTGGTGTGCTTTAGACGCCCTTGATCGATTTGTGGTATGTAGCTAGCTGATTGTGGTGTGCTTGACGACGGGGGATTGACGCATACTTATACCGGAGAAAAGGTGCAAAGCTCATCCAACTCGGTGATTAATCACTACTAATTCCGAATCCAGCTCGTGCCTATAGCTCGGAGCCACGAGGTAATTCGGAGTTCGGACCTGCATGCCATGTTTGGGCTGCACAGGTTCCGACATATCCGACTTCAAGTTTGACGGAGGGGTTGTCGTGCACGTCCGAATCGGACTACTGTACTACAATTCCAATTCCGAGACAGGCCATGAAAACAGTACTACGATCGAAGTTCAGATTTGACTGAATTAGAGTAAACGCTCCAGCACACTCTATGAATTGAATTGAAGTTGCCAAACGTGAGCACGTACTGTACGCCAACACTGGTGACTGGTTCCGGTGCCGCCCTCGGGCCATGCTGTGCATCGGCGCCGCTCACGCCACGGTCGACTCGATCGAGGGCCATGGATCCAGAGCTCTAGACCCGCGTACGCGCTCTGACCTGGAGTTTCTCAACGGCTGCGCGCACTGCCACCAGCTAGCTAGGAAGCCACCATTGCCCATTGGTTGCAGTGTGTCCACCGTGCTCGCCGCGCCGGCGGCCATTCCTTCCCGACGACCATGTGGTTGTTGCCTTGTTGGTGAGTGCACCGATCCTAGTGTAGCAGGAATGCACAAGACGGGACGGCGCGTACCATATGCAGACTTCCACGCGACCAGCCCAAGAGGTGCCTTGCGGCGCAGGACGCATGCATATACGCAGCTGGTAGCTGCAGCGCAACTAGCGAGCGAGACTGCCGGCACATCGCGTTCTCTCTAGTAGGAGTACTTGCACATTACTACGAGTAGTTGGCACTTGTCCTCGAAACGAAACCAAGAAGCGCACTACGGGAGTGGCTGACCAGCCCGACGGTTATTCTAACGCCGACGGCCAAAGGTCGTGGCCGTCGGCCTTATAATCTGACACCGACGGCTGGAATAATACCGTCGGCGTTAAAGTGCCGTCGGCGTCCTAACGTAATCCCGACGGCCACCGTCGGCGTAGTAACACCATCGGAGTACTGGCCCCGTGTGGACGTCCGGGCGCAGCGAGCTAACGGTGCCGTAACCACCCACTCTAACGCCGACGGCAACACCGTCGGGCTCAAAACTGTTTTTTCCACTTTTTCTTAAATTATTAGATTACATTCAAAATTGTAATTTGTAGGGGTACTAAAACAGAATAAATAACATAAGAACTAATTTGTACAAATATTGTGATCAAATGTGGCCATAATGCGGCGGGATTATCCGGTCTTTTGTACACATATGCGGGTATCTCCGGTGTTTTGTTGTGGCGGGGTTCCAGAAGTTAGAGGTGAAAACCCCCGTTTCGGGTGTCGGGCATGGAACCGTGCGACGGAACACATGAAATGTTTGTTTTTATGGTCCAATATACCAACCTAACACATCCAAGCAAAAAAATCCATGCGTCTACCCCCTCCCGACGCCGTTTAGAGGGGTAGATCGACGGGTCAGACTTTTCTCCAGCGGGAGTAGGGTTTCGCCGTAGAGTGGGGCCGGAGTGTCAAGACCCCATCAAAACTTGCGTAGACCCCTAATATATGTATACTAGTGTGTTGGTAGTTTGTGGGAACCAAAATACATCTCCAAGGTGCGACCCGCTTCACTGACCCCTCTTTCTCCGTGGTAAGTTCTTGCACTTAGAGGTGAAAACCCCCGTTTCGGGTGTCGGGCATGGAACCGTGCGACGGAACACATGAAATGTTTGTTTTTTATGGTCCAATATACCAACCTAACACATCCAAGCAAAAAAATCCATGCGTCTACCCCCTCCCGACGCCGTTTAGAGGGGTAGATCGACGGGTCAGACTTTTCTCCAGCGGGAGTAGGGTTTCGCCGTAGAGTGGGTCCGGAGTGTCAAGACCCCATCAAAACTTGCATAAACCCCTAATATATGTATACTAGTGTGTTGGTAGTTTGTGGGGACCAAGATACATCTCCGAGGTGCTACCCGCTTCACTGACCCCTCTTTCTCCGTGGTAAGTTCTTGCACTTAGAGGTGAAAACCACCGTTTCGGGTGTCGGGCATGGAACCGTGCGACGGAACACATGAAATGTTTGTTTTTTATGGTCCAATATACCAACCTAACACATCCAAGCAAAAAAATCCATGCGTCTACCCCCTCCCCGTTTAGAGGGGTAGATCGACGGGTCAGACTTTTCTCCAGCGGGAGTAGGGTTTCGCCGTAGAGTGGGTCCGGAGTGTCAAGACCCCATCAAAACTTGCATAGACCCCTAATATATGTATACTAGTGTGTTGGTAGTTTGTGGGGACCAAGATACATCTCCGAGGTGCGACCCGCTTCACTGACCCCTCTTTCTCCGTGGTAAGTTCTTGCACTTAGAGGTGAAAACCCCCGTTTCGGGTGTCGGGCATGGAACCGTGCGACGGAACACATGAAATGTTTGTTTTTTATGGTCCAATATACCAACCTAACACATCCAAGCAAAAAAATCCATGCGTCTACCCCCTCCCGACGCCGTTTAGAGGGGTAGATCGACGGGTCAGACTTTTCTCCAGCGGGAGTAGGGTTTCGCCGTAGAGTGGGTCCGGAGTGTCAAGACCCCATAAAAACTTGCGTAGACCCCTAATATATGTATACTAGTGTGTTGGTAGTTTGTGGGAACCAAAATACATCTCCAAGGTGCGACCCGCTTCACTGACCCCTCTTTCTCCGTGGTAAGTTCTTGCACTTAGAGGTGAAAACCCCCGTTTCGGGTGTCGGGCATGGAACCGTGCGACGGAACACACGAAATGTTTGTTTTTTATGGTCCAATATACCAACCTAACACATCCAAGCAAAAAAATCCATGCGTCTACCCCCTCCCGACGCTGTTTAGAGGGGTAGATCGACGGGTCAGACTTTTCTCCAGCGGGAGTAGGGTTTCGCCGTAGAGTGGGTCCGGAGTGTCAAGACCCCATCAAAACTTGCGTAGACCCCTAATATATGTATACTAGTGTGTTGGTAGTTTGTGGGGACCAAGATACATCTCCGAGGTGCGACCCGCTTCACTGACCCCTCTTTCTCCGTGGTAAGTTCTTGCACTTAGAGGTGAAAACCCCCGTTTCGGGTGTCGGGCATGGAACCGTGCGACGGAACACATGAAATGTTTGTTTTTTATGGTCCAATATACCAACCTAACACATCCAAGCAAAAAAAATCCATGCGTCTACCCCCTCCCGACGCCGTTTAGAGTTTGTGAATCACACTCACTGTAGCAAGTGTGGGGCCTCTAGGTATGTAGAGGTGAAGGGCGCCGAAGGTGAAATGGTGCAGACGAAAGTTGCTGTAAAGATTCTTCGGTATCTCCCATTCATAAAAAGGATCCAACGCCTTTACATGGATGAGGAGACTGCCAAACAGATGACATGGCACAAGACGGGGAAGAGATACCCTGATATTAGTGATAAAAAGAAGAAGATGAAACATCCGGCTGATGGTGAAGCGTGGAAACATTTCGACAGAGTATACCCTGATAAAGCCCGAGAGTCTCGAAATGTCAGAATTGCGATAGCAACCGATGGTTTCAATCCATTCGGTATGTCGGCTAGGTCGTACAGCTGTTGGCCCGTGTTTGTTATGCCGCTCAATCTCCCTCCCGGAGTCTTAATGCAACGCAAGACCATATTGTTGTCTCTGATCATTCCGGGGCCTGAATATCCGGGGAAGAATTTGAGTGTGTACATGCAGCCGCTAATCGATGATTTGGAACATTCTTGGGCACACGGCACATGGACATATGACCGGGCAACGAAGAAAAACTTCTGCATGACAGTTTGGTACCAGTATTCCATGCATGACCTACCCGGGTATGCCCTATTCTGCGGACACTGTACAGCCGGAAAGATGCCATGCCCAGTGTGCAGGCATGCTCTTATGTTCGTATGGCTGAAGAAGGGTGGCAAGTATTCCGCCTTTGACAAGCATCGACAGTTCCTCGAAGAAGGTCATAGATTCAGAGAGGACAAAAAACACTTCTTGAAAGACAAAGTTGTCAGTGAAGTAAACAAGATACCAACGTTTGATGGTAAAGTTGTTGATGCGGAGCTACGTGCTCTAAAGCCTAAGACCAAAGGCAAAGGTTTTATTGGATATGGTGAGACGCACAACTGGACTCACATACCAGGTTTGACGCAACTCCCCTATTACAAGGACCTCAAACTTCCTCATAACATCGATGTGATGCACACCGAAAAGAATGTCGCAGAGTCCGTCTTTCACACAACCCTAGACATTCCTGAGAAGACGAAGGACAATGTGAAGGCTAGGGTCGATCAAGAGAGGCTTTGTGACAGAATAAAACTAAACATGCAACGTCCTGAGGGCAATCGAAGAAATTGGGTCAAGCCAAATGCTGACTTCTGCCTTCTAGCTGCCCAAAAGAAGGAGGCATTCAATTGGCTCAAACACAATGTGAAGTTCCCAGATGGTTATTGTTCTAACATGAGTAACGGAGTCAATTTAACAACGGGCAGAGTCAACGGGCTTAAGAGTCATGACTATCACATATGGATTGAGCGAATAATGCTGGTGATGCTTCGAGGCTATCTCCCTGATCGTGTTTGGCGGCCACTTGCGGAGTTGAGCCATTTCTTCCGCACGCTGTGTGCCAAAGAAATATGTCCGGAAATGATGAAAAGACTTCATGAGAAAGTCCCAGAGTTGATATGCAAGTTAGAGATTATATTTCCGCCAGGCATGTTTACTCCGATGGTACATCTCATATTGCATCTACCTAACGAGGCATTATTGGGGGGACCGGTTCAGAACCGTTGGCAGTTTTGTATAGAGAGAATATTTAAGAATATGCGAACCAAATGTGGAAACAAAAATCAGATTGAAGCATGCATAGCCGAGGCATATATCATCGAGGAGGTGTCAGATGTATCTACAACATACTATCCTGAAGATGTTCCCAATATGCATAATCCGCTCTCTCGGTACAATACCGATAACCCCAGCTATAAACCCAAGCTTCATCTCTTCCAAGGCCAAGGCGGTAAGTCTGGTGGTCAACATATTTACACTGTGAGGGAGCAGGAGTGGGAGGACATCATGCTCTATGTGTTGATGAACATAGATGAAGTAGAGGATACATTCGTGCCTCAATTTCTGGATGAGGAGTGGTTGGGAAAAGAAAATCCTACTGTATCGGAATTTAATACTCTTTTAAGGAAGGGTGCCCCCAGAAGGCAAAATTTTGTGGCTTGGTTCATGGAAAAAGTAATTTCTAACTCACCCCCTTGTCTATTGTAGTTTATGTAAACACAAAACTAACAATTTTGACTAAATTTGTAGGGAAATCAACAGAAAACATCTATGACAGATGAATTGAGATGGGTTTCGCAGGGTTTCGACCCTAAGGTGGCGACTTATGAAAAGTATGATGTGAATGGGTATCGTTTCCATACCGAGAAACACCAAAATACTCGGCCAAATGCGAAAACAGTAAATACTGGAGTGTTTACCGGAGGTCGAAATGAGGATGAGTACTATGGAAGGTTACAGAACATATATGAGGTGAAATTCGATAAAGGGGCCCATCCTCTCACTCTTGTTGTGTTCAAGTGCCATTGGTTCGACCCAGTGGTTGGACTAAAAAGTACCCCTTCCATTGGTTTAGTGGAAGTGAGGCCTTCAACCACCTATAGCGGGTCCGATGTATTTGTTGTGTCTAACCAGGCAACACAAGTTTATTATCTACCATACCCATGCCAGAACGAGGAACTACAGGGTTGGGAAGTTGTTTCAAGGTATCGCCACGTGGTAAGCTACCCATGCCAAACGTGGACGATTACAACAATATAAACCCCATCACATACGAGGGAGATTTCTACCAGGAGGAAGAGGATGGCAGTGACTTTGATGTCCTTATGGGTGGTCTTGATGAAGTCGATGATAGTGAAAGACATGGAAGAGGTGAGGCAGTTGTGAATGTAAAGGACATAGATATGCTCAGCAAGTTACATCTAGATAGTGAAAGTGACGAGGATGAGCCTCCACCGTTCGATGGCATACCCTACTACTCACGTGATAGTGATAGTGACCCTGATGATGATTAGACCCGAACACAACCCAAAACTTGGTGAGCGTCTTTTATGTTTTATTTCCAACTTGCTTACTACGTCTTATTTTTTCATCAATGTTCTCAATGCTTACTTTTGCTTATTTTCGAGTTCTCAATGCTTTCTTTTGCTTATTTTCGCATGAAATTATAATTTCTGCTTACTAACATTTTACATGTTCTCAATGCAGGTGACTAAACCATGAGCAAGAATTCCGCGGCATCCATGCTTAGGAACATTTGTCGTTTGCGAAAGCCCCCTAAACGCTTAGGGGAGAGTGACGGCGAGGACGATGGACGAGGCGGGGGTCAACCCCCTAGAGGACGAGGCGGGGGCCTACCCCCTAGAGGACGAGGCGGGGGTCACCCCACTAGAGGTCGAGGACGAGCCTCGAGGGAGACCACAGTTGAGGTCGAGGTCGAGGACGAGGACGAGCCTCGAGGGCGACCTGCACCGCGAGCTCGAGGACGAGGACGAGGCTCGAGGACTAGACCTTTGTCGGAGGTTTCTTCTTCACGGATGATGACACCTTCGACGTCTTACTTCAGTGAGGTAATTGCTATCATGCCTACTGTCTACTATCATGCTCATACTCACTAACTGCTATTTTATTTAGGTTCCCTCCGCAACAACCCACTCGGAGGACAGGGAGGTGGAGCAGCAGCACTTCGTGGTGCAGGAGCCTCAGCATCAGTACTTCGAGGGGGAGGAGCCTCAGCAGCAGCACTTTAGGGTGGAGCAGCCTCAGCAGCAGTACGTCGAGCAGCAATACTTTGGGGTCGACTTGGAGCAGCCCGTTGATGAGGACCCGGAGCAGCCCGTTGACGAGGACCTGGAGCAGCACGCCGAGGAGGAGGAGGAGGAGGAGGAGGATGTACGCTATTTTCTCCTATTCCTACCACTTAGTTTTGTTCACTTACATTTTATTTGAACTCTAATTTGCATTTTAATTTTAATTTGCAGCACGAGGGGGAGGATCTTGGGCCCTTGTGGACTCGAGGAATAAAGAATCTTCCAAGAAGATCAACATCTCAAGAGGGCAAAATTCTTATTAAGCCGGTCAACAAAAAGTAAGTGGCTATGTTTTGATCATATAAGTATGTGGCTAACTCTCCTTGCATACTAATATTGTTCTTTCATGTGCAGCAATTTTCAACTCGTCACCAGTTCGGGAAATCTTCCAGGTGGTGTACTTGTGGGCCTTCTGAAGAGGCATTGGCCAGGCCTCTACAAGGAGAATCCTGAGGATCCAAATTCTCTAAAGAAGTTAGCCATGAGGTGGGAGGACTACGAGGCCGCTCAGGGCTCCGGCTACATGGAGACTGTGGAGGGTGAGAGTTTTAAGCCTAGCTGTGCAGAGGTTGTGGTTCACAAGTTCTGGGTAAGAACTATTATATGGTGTTTTGTTTACTTGTGATTCTCAACCATAGTTAACCATAGTTTTGTTAACTTGTGATTCTCACCCTAATAAGATTGTCTACATGATTGTAGGAGTTCTATCGCGTGCCTCCCGAGCACGAGCACACGAGCAACGAGGTCTTCTTTACGATGGTGAGGATCAAGTTACGCCAGATGTGGTATGATGTTAAAATTACAGCTATCGCTCAGTTCTACGCCGAGAAAGGCACGAGATACAACAAGAAGAAAATCCTTCAGCTCAAACTTGGTGAGAAGATGTCCCACGAGGATTTCATGGGGGTAATGAAATTTTCTTTTTATTCCATGTCCATCGTAAAGTGCATTATCTGTTATTCACTTGAGATGTTGACTTGAGATGTTTTCATCTTAAGATTTGTCCAAAGTGGGCTCTGGGAAAGAAGGATGGCTGGGAGAAACTGGTGGACATGTGGACCGGGAAAGATCTAGATTTCAAGGCCAAGAGCATTCAGAACAGTCTCAATCGCGGTCATGAGGGAACTCACTGTCAAGGGAACCGACACTTCTACCACTACAAGGATCATCAGGTATAAATATGGAACAACCTACTCGTTTTCCCTGGCAGTGTTTTCTTTTTAATGCATACCATTTGTTGTATGTATTTTAGATGACCGCTAATGAAGGGCGGGAGCTGGGAGAGTTTGAAGTGTGGCAATTGGCTCATAAGAAGAAGGTGGTCAAGGACGGCGATGATCAATACTATGGCACAACCAGTTCAGACCTTGAGGAGTACAAGACCAGGTTTATTTTTCAAGATCATGTTTACTAAATGCAAGTAAGAAATAATTTGTACTTACTAATTGTTTACTTGTTATGAATGCCATCAGGTACAAGGAGCTGAATGGACCGGATTCTGACCCTGTTAAGGAGCCAGTCGACGAGAGGGTCGTGATTATCGCAGGAGGTGGAAGGCCACATGGCCGCTCGCGCACATTTGACACGGTGATCAAGCCTACCACCAACTACACACGTGTCAAATCACTCACGAGTGTTTCTGTTACACCTCGTGCACCGCGTGCTAGAGCCGCCCATGCTGTGGACCATGTAAGCTTTCTCTCATTTTTCTTCTTCATTCTTAGTTCCCATTCATATATGGGTATGCTCATGAGATTCACTATGTCATATATAAGGAAATGGAACAAGCCTGGCAAGAGGCTCAGGATGCTTGGATGCAGCAGATGCAGGATCATTCGGCGGCTGTGTATCAAGCTCAGCAGTCGCATCAGTTTGCCTATATGACGGTGAGTTGTGGTCCATCCAATCCTAGCCAATAAATTTCATTGTCCGAGTTTGTACTTCATAATGCATGACATCTAAACTCACTTGCAGGCGCTTAGTACGGCAATGAGAGAGGGTACTCCACTACCCGAGCCAGTACCGGCTCCGCCACCACCGCCGTACCCTCCACGGCCGTGCTACGCCGATTTCGTCGCACACTACACCCAGACTCCTGTTAGTACTTCACCAAAGCTTCACTAAGTTATTTTTTGTACATCTAGATATTTACACTTAGTCATATTTTGTTCAAACATGTAGGGATCGTCTTCTTCACGGGCAATGGCTCCGTTTGGTCGAGCTTCTGCCTCACCCATGGCCACTCCGGTTCACTCACAAGGTCCTAGCCCGGGTGCTTCTACCTCGCTGCGTCGATCACCCCACCACGAGAGCCGCGAGATGCGTCGACAATCGCCAAACCCGGTTAGTTCATGAAAAACTCTGACATAAACCAACCATAGACTTAGAACTATTTTTCATGATTCAGTTTGGACTTAGAATGTTTGCATGAATTTGGACTTAGAACGTTTGCATGAATTTGGACTTAGAACATTTGCATGACTTTGATCATTTTTCCTTGCATTAATTTGAACTTAGAAGGTTTGCATGACTTTGATCATTTTCTCTTGCATGAATTTGAACTTGATACATTTGCCATGCTAACCGGAGTTCGTTTTCATTTTATAGTGATCATGCTCTTGGCGGTGGAATTCGTTCTAGAGAGCAAAGGACGGAGAGATCATTTTGTAGCTTCATGGAAAGAGTCATGTAGAAACGTGTGATATATGTTGTGTGATATACTTGTGATATATTTGGTCCCTATATGATGTTTATATGTTTGATGATCCCTGTATGATGATGTTTATATGTTTGATGATCCCTATATGATGATGTTCATGAGTTTGATGATGTTTATACGTGAATCCCAGAAAAAAAATTGAAATTTGCAGGGAATAATAAAAATGCAGCAAAATGCTGCTGTTTTCACTCCAGAATAAGCCCGACGGCAATGCCGTCGGCGTCATGCTATATTGCTTTATTTTGCAGTAGTGAGGCCGAGGGCAAATACCGTCGGCGTAGTAAGCCTATGGTGAGGCCGACGGCAATGCCGTCGGGCTCACCGTATGGCCTGTGCAGCTCCAGCTGGCGACGCGTGTCTCGTGACGGAGCGCCGTTACGAGTTTCTGCGCCGAGTGTTTTTTAACCCCGACGGCCTAAAATAACCGTCGGCGTCACGCGCTAGCCCGACGGCATTTGTGAGCCCGACGGCCATGGCGTGAGCCCGATGGCTCACAGCCCAACGGCATTAGGCCGACGGTGGCCGTCGGGCTCACTGAGGCAGAGGGTTTCTGTGGTGAGTCCGACGGTAAATACCGTCGGGCTGGCCTGTTACTCCTGTAGTGGCGGTAGAGTCGTGCAGTGGCCGGCCGGTGGAGGCCGGCGGTCATCGGCACGACGTACGCGGCGAAAGGGTCGCGAACGAACGCCAACAACCACACCGACTGACCGACCCTCTCCTCGCGGTCGATCGATAAGCAGCCGGCCGGCCTGCGTCCGCGCACGGCGGCGCAAATTAACGTACGGTTCGCATCGCCGCGCAAGAGTCCATCCGACGAATTAACCCCTTCCGGTTAGCTGTTACGTCAGTTTGCTCATGATGGAGCAGCACGACATATCCGGTTAAATCATCATGCGTGCATGCTAATGCCTAATGCTAGCTAGCTCTTGGCTGGGATGGATGGATCACGAGCCACGTTTTCCTGCAATAGGAATTCCACGTTGAACAGGTAAGCCGGCGATCGCCGTCGTGCTCATTTCATTTGACCGACGGGGACGGGCGCAAGGCGCGGCGCGCGGGGTCCCACTGCCGCCGGCCGGCCGGGGCGGATGGTTGGGTTCCCGGATAAACAGGCAACAAAAGGGCAACGTGGGTCATATCATATCATATGGCTGGGGACCGATCCAGCTAGGCTTGCCGTCGGCGTCGGCGTCTCGCCGCGCGCTGGGCAGGCGGACGGTGGACACGCCCGTCTCGTGGTTCGCCGGGGGCGAAACGGTTGTCCGGATCCGGCCGGTGCCTACCGCGCTTTGGGAAACCATACCCTTCTATCATCACGAGCTCTTGCGCTCTTCGCGCGTTTCAGATTTCAGAAGCTGCTCTCGACGTGTTCTATTGCCGTCTGTAGCCACGCCACCTCGATGCATATTTTTTAGCTTCCCCGGCCGACTCCTGTAACTCAACAAGAGATACTGTCACAGTTAAAAAAATAACTCAAGAAGAGATACTACTACAAGTAGCAGTGATTAAGATGATCCTATTTATCCTCGTGCGGTATATCGTTGTTTCTAACAGCTGCATCGTCAAGGCGTGAACAGCGACGGGATTCCCAGCCCAGCCAATTGTGACTGCGCGAGTCTCATCCAGAGAACCTCATGAGCGAGGCCAGTGTCGTTTTCCTTCCATAAATAGCTCCCAAAAGATCACCTCAAGCAGCTGCGTTCTGACCTCCGATCCCTCTGCGTTTGCATCAACAGTCAGCGCCGGAGTTACAGCTATCACATAACTAACTCAAATTATCGATAGTTGTTGGTCAAAATTTTAGCTATTTTTTGACCGTGTATACGTTTTGCACGCAAAAATAGATAGATCACTAAGCACTCCAAATGCTATGATATGCTGGATTATTGCTCGAGAGTCTTGCCGTATCACATTGTACTCCGTTTCGCCGTTGCCCTTGCCGTAGAACCAGTCGTGTTTTGTGTTCTGCTGCAAACCTGCAACGCTCTCCGATCAATCTGCGTCTCCATCTATGATCTCCTGCATTTAATCGCAATGCGTGATCGATAACAATACCCTTCTGAGCGCTGCTTCTTCTCTTCGGAATGATTTGTGTTTCTTTGTCAACAATGATTCTGGGGTGACAAATTGTTCCTTCTTTTCTTCCGTGCGACTCGTTTAATTACAACCCACACGACCGTGACGCGCGCGCAATTATTTAGCTGGATCATGCACTGAGATTGAGAGCTAAGCAAGCAATCATGCGATCGATGTGTGCTGCGACCTGATCATGTATTTGGAAATCGGGCTTGTAGCAAGGTGGTAACAGATAATAAGAGCTTTCTGAATGCGACTATTCTACTATGAAGCTTAAAATTGATCCCAACGGAGTCAAGTACTCCCTGTCTACTATTTGTTCACCCAAAAGCATTGCCAATATTTTTGGCAACTGGCTGAATGAGGTGGATAATAGGTTCAAACAACTTAATTGGATAGGAGCGCTTACCGTAATATGGTCACTGTAGCTATATAGAAATGATAAAGTTTTTAATGATAAAAAGTATTCTTCTTATGCAGGTTATCTACAAGACTACTACTACTCTTTGTTTGTGGTCTCTGTTGTAACGTGTGGTGCATCAAGAGCTATTTATGAAGGTGTGTACCGTACTGAAGGATACGACGAGATTTAGAGACGAAGAGAATACTAGACAGAGAGATAAACAGCTGCAAGATGCTTATAAGCCTCCACACGCAGTCCTTTTAAGGTGAAGAGGAACTAGATCATCTACCACTAGAAACAGATCGATGCAGTTGTTGAATGCCAGGGAAAACAGGCTATCTAAATATGGTTCACCATACTCGATGCTTACAACCTGCAAAACAGTATAATTCGTCTAACAGACACTGCTTTTTCTGCCGACGTGACAATTAAGCTGGAGGAGTCAGATAGGAATCTCCATGGTCCATGCGAGACATGTTAAGTGTAAGAAAGAAAATGTAAGTCGTTGATAGGATAGTTCACTAATGCATTTAGAAAAGACAAAATATATATTAGACGATATATTAGCTCTCAGTTTCTCCTGCAATTAATGATAGTATGCATATAAAAATACATTATTGCTAAAATTAATTAAGATGATGGGTGATGGAAAGATGGCATACCAGGTGATAGAGATAGATATCTTATCTTTATTTGAATAGTGCATCTTTCTGTTTGTGAAAAGATATACTCATAATCTTCAGCAACAGTATAATATCCCAAAATTATCAAATTAAAAATATGTTACTGTATCATCTAGGGACGACTAAAACACAAAATCGAGCCAAAGTTATGTACCTCTTTATCGCTCTCTTTAATCGGAGGCTGACAAAATACGTTATAGTAGAGTTTGTTGTAGTAGACTGGTGGGTATCTTCGTGCTAAGGCTCCAAAGGGGAACCCACCAGAAACCATCACCAAAGATGTGAAAATTATAGATCCGAAGAATCAGACTTGTAACCACCCGAGCGAACACAAAAACATCACCAATCCCAGGATACGCCGGACACACAAGTCCACCTGCTCTCTACTGGCACTTGATGCACCACTAGAGTACTGATAGGCCCGGGAGGATCTTATTTTGACACCATGATGTTGCCACTGCCTCACCGACCCAACAAAGACATATAAATAAACTAAAAAATCTTGAGAACGGGATTGTAGCCAGTGGTTAGGGTCGCAATGACGCACCTAGCACTACTAGAAACACAACCCAACCCGACGGCCATTTTAACGCCGACGGCAATATGTCGGGGCCGTCGGCGTCACAACGTGAAACCGACGAAAAGAAAAAAACGTCGGCGTCGTTTTGCCGTTGGCGTCCTAGTTGTAAGGCTGACGGCCACCGTCGGGCTCACAATGCCGTCAGCGTTCATTTAGTGAGCCCGACGGGAAACTCTTTGGCATGCAGTCTTTTTACGTGCACTAGTTTTTAGAAAAATGATAAACTTGAGTTTTGGCAACTTTTCAAAATAAAACTTTACAAAAATATCAATCATATACAAACATGCAATAGTTTCAACACATATGTGTGACCATTATCATGTCATAGTTTGTGATAAAGTGCTCATAATCAGCACATATGTGTGTCATGGTGTGGAAAACAACGTCGCCGAAGCGATTTTCAAAATTCTTTTTAGAAATATCATTTTCTACTTTTTAAGTGTCAAAAATGACTTTTTTTAAGCAAGTACATAAAATATGGTCCAAAATGACACCCATTTATTTTTCACAAAGAGTAGAACATATTTTATGGATAATACCTGAATATGTGGATTTTCCTTACTTTCTATCTAAATTCGCCTCTAAATTTTCCGGAAGTAATTCAAATTTGAATTACAACTGTGTGATAGTTTGCTCTGAAGTTTTTACAAAAATAATTTTAAGATACACAAGTAGTGGTTACAACATAGAACCGTCAATAGTTTTGAGAAAATTTGACCACTTTTAATGAATAGCCATGCTCTCCACTTTAACCATTTTTTGAAAGAAATGAAAAAATATAAAAAGTACTCAAAAAAAGAAACCCTTTGGAAGTCCTTTTACGTGTACTAGTTTATAAGAAAAATGATAAATTTGATTTTTGGCAAACTTTTCAAAACGAAACTTAACAAAAATGTCAATCATCTATAAACATGCATATGTTTAAAGACAAATGACCAATGTATGACCATTATCATGTCATAGTTTGTGATAAAGTGCCCATATTCAGCACATATGTGTGTCATGGTATGGGAAACAACGTCACCGAAGCGATTTTCAAAATTCTTTTGCGAAATATCATTTTCCATTTTTAAGTGTCAAAAATGACTTTTTTGTGAAGCAGGTACATAAAATATGGTCTAAAATAACACCCATTTAATTTTCACAAAGAGTAGACCATATTTTATGGATAATATCTGAATATTAGGATTTTCCTTACTTTCTATCTAAATTCGGCTCTTAATTTGACTTTATGTCAATTTTCAGGAAGTAATTCAAATTTGAACTATAACTGTGTGATAGTTTGCTCTGAAGTTTTTACAAAAATAATTTTAAGGTACAAAAGTAGTGGTTACAACATAGAACCATCAATAGTTTTGAAAAATTCGACCATTTTTTATGAATAGCCATGCTCTCCATTTTGACCGTTTTTTGAAAGAAATGAAAATATGAAAAAGTTCTAAAAAAAGAAACCCTTTGGCATGGATTCCTTTTACGTGTACTAGTTTATAGAAAAAAATGATAAACTTGATATTTGACGAACTTTTCAAAACGAAACTTCACAAAAATGTCAATCATTTATAAACATGCATAAGTTTTAAGACAAATGACCAATGTATGACCATTATCATGTCATAGTTTTTGATAAAGTGCTCATATTCAGCACATATGTGTGTCATGGTATGGGAAACAACGTCACCGAAGCGATTTTCAAAATTCTTTTTTGAAATATCATTTTCCATTTTTTAAGTGCCCAAAATGACTTTTTTTTAAGAAAGTACATAAAATATGATCCAAAATGACACGCATTTAATTTTTACAAAGAGCAGTAAATATTTGATGGAAAATACCTGAATATGAGGATTTTCCTTACTTTCTATCTAAATTCGTCTCTTTAATTACTTTATGCTGATTTATGTTGGTTCTTGTTTGTTTTAAAAGACATCATTCTTATGAAAATGATGTCATGGATGTCATATTTGGATTCCTCTCATTTTTATGATCGACGTAGACATTTTATTTAGTAAATTCTGATATATAAATATGAAGATATGAATTATTTCTTATTAAATGGAAAAGACAAAACAAAACTAAAATAATTGATTATTATTATTATTCAAGTATTATTAAACATAGTTATTTTGTTCATTCAAATCTTATTTTTGAAATTTTAAAGATTAAAAAGTATAATATCTCAAATGAGTCTTAATATGATTGCTATCATACTAATAACAGCAAGGTATGACATCTCAACTGGAATCTCATTTGAATAGAACTCAATAGTTAAGCGTGCTTGGACTGGAGTACTCTAAGGGTGGGTGACCGTCTAGGAAGTTTGACTAATGGTGGATAGTTTGAGCTAAGATTATAATTAAGTGTGTGAGTGGATAGTTTGAGCTAAGATTATGATTAAGTGTGTGGTATGAGATTAAATATATGACTAAATTGGAGTTGGAATAATAATAAAAAAGTTGAATTTTTTTTGAATTAAAAAAAAATTGGTAGAGCTATCTATGAGCCCGATGGCAATGCCGTCGGCGTAGCTAGCTATGAGCCCGACGGCAATGCCGTTGGGCTCACTATCAGCTCGACGGTATTTGCGACGCCGACGGTAACGGCGTGAGCCCGATGGATTACATCCCGACGGCCTTAGCCCGGCGGCCACCGTCGAGCTACGCGTACGCCGATGGTTATCAGCGTGAGCCCGAAGGCAAATACCGTCGGTCTAATCTGTTAGTCCCGTAGTGTAGCGACCAAAGTTCAACTCCCCTCAGGGGCAGTATTTCTGAAATTCTTGGGCTTATCTCTACTATATAATATTGCTTGGGGACTCCGGTCGTACGTTGTGGCGTTTTGTACTTTAGCCCCTCATCTTTTAGCTAATCAAACCCGCAGTCCAGTACATATATTGTCACTTTGCATTCTAGCCCCTCAACCCTATCCAGACATCACTCCGGTTCCTTTCCTCTTCCTCCTTTGAGTGGCAGCGAGATACCGCGGTGGAGGGAAATGGCGACGCTGGCGCCCCGCGCCAGCCCCTCGCCCCTCCCAACCCTAGCCCTCCAGTGACGGTCCAGCCCTGCCCTGTGGTTCTGCAAGCCTCCTTCTCCTCCATGTCCAGCCGCCGCGGACGTCGCCCCAACCGCCGCCGCAACGGGGAGGCGAGGGACTCGGCGGCGTTACCACGGGAGGAGGCGAGGGACTGGGCGACGCTGCCGCTGGACGCCATATTAATCAGGTGTTGACATGGATTGGTCTGTGTATTTGATTCTACCACCAACGATAAGCTTAACCAATTAACTGGTTCTGATGTACCTAGATTCAGTTTGAGAAGATCTAGGTAGTCAATTGGCAGATTAAATTCATGTTTGTTCTGTGTACAAATATAGTTGCAGAATTCTTTTTAGTGTTGGTTTCCAGCAAAAACCAAGAGCTATTCATTTTTCAGTAGGGGATATGTGATATATTTCCATCTACTTGTGAGTTTCCTCATGGAAAGCGTTGCTGCCACAAGTGATATGCCATGTAATTATAGGCACAATACGTACCTCAAACTTAGCAAATATCAAAGATATCTCTTCACTTATGCATGTGTGCGTGTGTTCAGTTTCTTGTGTAGCACCATGTCAGCATGCGTGGTAAAAATACGAAACTGACTCTAAAACCACTGTAGGCGATTATTGGATTTGGATATTGATGGTACAAGATACCTGGTTTAATAGTTCAGGTGTTAAATGTGTACCAGCCAAGTTGAGGAAGTAAAATTAACTTAGTCCTTTGAATTGTATTATAAACTCCTAAAGTCATGCTTGTATATGCTCTCATATGATAAAATCTATTATGTCTTATATACATCTTTGTTGCTCAATAATCTTTAGGAATATCACCATATGATTGAGGAGGCCAAGAACCTTGACCATAGGATACTGGGGGAGAACCAGAAACTTTTCTTTTTTGATCCATTTAGGTACCTAAGAATTTTCAGTTACATTTTTATCCATTTTCATATACTATTTTTTATTTATTTTCTACATCTTTGGATACTGCTCATGTTCTAGATCTTTGATTAGCATCACACATTTGCAGCCCAGGAAGTCCCATATTCCTTCCACATGGTACTAAAATAAAAAACAAATTGTTCAGTTTTTTGCAACAAGAATATAGGGACAGAGGCTACCAAGAGGTGAGTGTTCATTTGTAATGCAGTAATTGGCTTCTCAGATCAGTTAGAGTGTTTCATTTGCTTCTGTTCCTTGTGTGTCGGTAGGTTGAGAGTCCAAATGTTTACAATATGAAGATTGGGAAACCTCTGGGCATGCCGCGAACTACAGGGACAACATGTTCGCCTTTGAGGTAAGCACCTGGTATGAACACATCGTAAATTTGCTCAACCGGAGAGGGTGTCTTGTCGCCTCTGCACCTCGTGGGTAAGGCAACAGAAGGAATGGGAAGATAGATATTTGGGTTTTCTTGCTTGCTTTAGTTATCTGGCCAAGTCCCTTTATAAGGAGAGGCGTGTCAAAACTAGATCCTAACAATCAGGAAACTATATCTATAATAGAATTTTTTTGAAATAGTTGATAAGAGGTAACTAATTAAAACCACAACAGTAACTGAAAGAAACGACTAGATAAAATAATAGCCGCATCTTATCTCCAGCTCGAAGCCTCGGCCTGTCGTAGTATCGGCATAATTGATAGGAGACGGGGGTCCTCTAGCCTACGTATGGATTGTGGGGAAGAAGGTTGGTGTCGTCGAGGACGGGATTGAACACGGCGAGTTTACCCAGCTTCGGATCCCGCAGCGGTGGTGAGATCCTACGTGCTGCTATAATTCACTATGAGGCAATAGCCGTGAACAGGTTACAATGTGTATGAGGCGTATTGGAGCGTGCCCTAAAGGCTCCCTGGTGGCCGGCTTATATAGGCGGCCAGACCCCAGGGTACAAGGCAAGTACTTGTCCGGTAAGTGATCAGAGTCCTAGACCTAGTCGGCTTAGTTGCCGCCTTCCGTCTTGGGCTTGGTGGCTTGATGGGCTTCGGCCTTCCGCCTTCCTTGGACCGTCCGCCTACTTCCTTGTACGTCAGTTATCTGGGCCGCCCGGCAGGCTTCAGCCTTACCACCCTTGGGCCACCCTGGACTAGCCGGATTGATCCATGTTGGAGATACCCCTAGTTGATATATCCCAACATTAGCCCCCAGAAAGGTTGGAGTTCTCCAGGCGCCGACTTCTTCTTGATTCTTCATTCGTCAATGTTGGCGGCTGCAGGACTTGAACCATTCTGAAAATCAACGAGGCATGTGTGTCCTGATATAGACACACGACCGCCTTTATCCAACATGGGAAAAGACGGCTAATTTGCAATTTCACCGAGCATATTTCTTGACGGTCACCGCTTAGCAGGCTCACGACAGTTTGAAACTGGCCTAGGCGGGAATCTTGCCATGATCACAAATCACGGGAAAAGAGGAGGCGTGGAGATCGTGCGATCATGTGCCGCAGCGGATGCTGGACACGTGTCCGACTAAAAACGCCGTTTGCACAGGAAGCAACGCCCGGACCTATAAATAGGGAACCGAACGGTTCATTTTTGCACCCCTGCCTTTGCTCTCCTTGGCCCCTTGCTCTTCCACTTTCCCGCTTCTTGCTCCGAGCGAACTCCGGCGAGCGTTCTCCTCCGACGACCTTCGCACGCGGCGATGTCCACCGGCCAAGACATCCCTTCTGCGGCGTCCGGCGGTCCGGCGACCGAAGCCGTCCCCGCGGCGGCGATGGGCGGCGCGACATCACGCCCCGCGACGGCGGCGGCGGGCAATGTCGCCACCGTCGCCTCTCAGACTCCCACCGCGCGCGTGCTGGCGGCGGTCTCCTCGGCTCCTCCTTCTTCCGCCGTGGCGACGGCGGCGAGAGGCGCTCCCATCGACGAGGAGGAGGAAGCGGCTGACCTCGGGTCACACTACTGGCTTCCGTCCATAGTCGATGAAGACGCACTCCAAGACCTGGAGGCCGTCGGCTACCTCCCCACTCGGGAGGACTACCAATGGAGATCCGCCTTAGGAGACATCATCCCGGCTCCGAAAGCCGGGGAACGGGTAATCCTCACCTCCCACCTAGTCAGGGGAATGGCGCTACCGCCTTCCGCCTTCTTTAGCGAGGTCTTAGATCACTACGGGCTCCAACCCCATAACATAGCGCCCAACAACATTCTAGTCTTAGCCGGCTTCACCGCTCTGTTCGAGGGCTATCTAGGTATTAGACCTAGTTTAGACTTCTTCAGATAGTGCTTTCGTTGCCGGCCCCAGACTATGCCGGACGGCGGACTGGCGACCTGCGGCAGCATCACTTTCAACTGCCGCCAAGGACGCCAATGGTATCCCAAGATACCATACCTTGAGTCCGTCAAGGGCTGGACGTCCACCTTCTTCTACTGCCAAGACATGGCAGCGCCGGGGCGCCAATTTGTCGTCCCGAACTTTGTCAACGTGCCGCCTATTCCCAGACCATGCTGGGACGAGGCGGTGCCCAAGCTGACGGAGGAGCTCCGCCTTATTCAAAGGCGGATCGAGTTCCTCACCCGCACGATGTCCCCTCCCTTGCTGGATGGGGTGGACACCGTCATCTGCTGGCTTAGCTGGCAGATACTGCCCCTGCGATACAACCCGCACAAAATGTGTCAGTATTCGCCTACTGCCACAGCCTCTCTTCGCGTAAGCGAAGAAGGGTTACCGGCCGCCGACCTGGCGTTCCGACTTCGCAGCCTTGTGAAAGCGGGGCTGGTGAAGGCGGCGGAAGGCGTGCCCATGCACACCCACGACAACCCTCCCCTCGAGGTAAAAAGTCCTGCTCGTTGCCCTTCTTTGACAGCTTTTGCCGGCTAACTAGAGCCCTATTAACAGTTGCCTTTTTTCTCAGCTCTCTGCCCTGAGGGAGGATGACCTGGCTCCCGACTTCTACGAGCCGGAAGCCGGGAAGACCAAGAAGCACAAGGCGTCCGGCGCGGCTTCCTCTACGGTCAACGCCGAGAGGAAGAAACGGACCGCATCGGCTACAATGCCGGTGCTCGTCGATCTCGACGAGAACGCCGGGATTAACATCCCCCGAAGGTACTCATTTCCTCCTTATATAGTTGACGATTTCCTCTATTGCCGGCATTTATCTGACTGTGCTTGCTTTATTGACAGGGAGCGGGTGGCAACTTCCAGGTTGCCGACCAGACTCCTTTCCAAGGGAAAGCGGCCCCAAGGCAGCTCGCCTGCTACCATGCCGCTAACTCCCCAGCCCCAGGCCGGCGGCTTTATGAGCGATGCTCGCCGCCAGCCCCAGGCTCCGGCTTCCGGTCCGCCGCCAGCGACTTCTTCCGCGGGCCGCGCCACCAGTACTCCCCTTCTAACGGCTGAGGCTACGACCAATGAAGCCGTCCAATCTTGTGCCGCCAAGGAGGAGCTGCTGGAGGGGGTTGCCGGCGGGACACAGAGGGCAGCCCCGGCTGCGGGAGGCGGCCGAGTCAGGGACCCTTGGTCCACTTTTAAGGCGGCCAAGGAGTCTACCCTGGCATTTGCCAACTTTGCCTCCCAGGCATTTGCCGACTTAGAGGGCGATATGTCTGTAAGTTTTTCTAACTTTGTGGCATACACATAGTCTTCCCCCCCCCCCCCCCCCCCCCCCCCCCGAGCACTTAGATGGCAAGTCAAGTACATTGAATGCCGGCTTAGTGGTTTTCTGATGATATGCTATATGCCTTTGTCTTTGTCCGCAGGGCCTCCTGTCTACCAACGTTGAGCTTATCTCCTCTCGATTTGAGATAAACCAGTGGTGCCGCGACCTGAAGAAGGATTGCGAGGCCAAAGACCGGCAGATTGCCGAACTGGAGGCGGCCCACAAAAAAGACGAAGGTAAAATTATTCCTTTTGCCTTTTCGTCATCTTCCAATTTATGTTGCCGCTAATTTTTTAGCTAGTGAATCCATATTGTAGAACTGGTAGATCACGCCCAGGATATACTGAAGGCGTCCACTGACATGCAAGCTATTATGAATGAAGCTTCCGATTTGGCGGCCGCCAACTTGTTGATGAAGGAGGAGCATCGGAAGGAGATGGAGGCCCAGCAGCTCAAATTTGTGCAGGAATCTAGCCAGCTTACCGGAGAGCTGGATAGTCTGCGCAAAAAGCTGGCGGAGACGGAGAAGGCGGCTGCCGAGAAAATATCCAAGCAGACTTCTCGCGCCCAAACTGCTGAGGACGCGGTGGCAGCTCATATGATTGAGCTGTCCGCCTTCCATAACTCGGCCCTTGGTAATTTCTCACTCCTCATTTGCTTTCGTCATCTTGCTTAGCCTAGACCAAACTGACGTTTTTATTTTTGATACAGTTCCTGCCGGCTTAGGCGGCGACAAGGATGTCAGCCCCCGCCTAGATCACCTTGCGCGTCTGGGTGAGCTGATCGCCGAGACCTTGGTGGCGTCCAAGCGGTTTGCCGCCAAGTTCTTCATCTCTTCCGGCAGCCAGGAGCCGTCCGAATTCAGCGATGTGCCCAATATGTTGGAGCAAGCTACGAAGCTTCACAAGAGCTCGCTGAAATCGGCGGCGCGGGGTGGTGCCAAGACTGCGCTGGGACTCTTCATGGCACACTACCCCGAGGCGGAGATAGAAGCTGTCACCGAAGGCATGCCGTCTTCTTATGAAGACGGCAGCGAGGTCGATCCGGCTTCTGCACTGAACAACGTTGCCGGCTACGCCACGCGTGTTGCCGACATGGTTGACACTTAGATATTCTACCGGCGACATCATGTGCCTGCCGCTGGAGAAGTTGGAGCTGCCGGTACGGCCAAGGCGGAGGGGAGTGACAGTTCTGGGGCTGAAGTTGTCAGTCCCCAAGCCTGATGTAGGCACCCCCTCCCCCCCCCCCCCCCGAGCTGTAGTTTCCTTTTCTTGTGTCCCTTCCGACATGATTGTCAGCCCTTTCCTGCCCCTGAAACAGTACAAACTCAACTTGTAATATTTGTTTATACTTTTGGAGATGTTCTGGTAGGCGGGAAGCTAGGCGACAAGTTTTATTTTGCCTTATTTTATATGGCCCGCCTTAATTTTACCCTGACTTATATGCTTGATGTTTGTATGTTGGCGAACCTCAGTCGGAAACTTTAGCTGAAACAACCAGGGCTAAACCATTTGTTTAGGATTAGAAACCAAAACCAACATGTTGGTGCCAAGGGCATACTACTAGGCGAACCACATATAAGTAATCAGTGGTAAAGGAATTAGGCGGCGTAAAAAGTCGATTTTTTGCTTTGGGTTGGCTCGAAAGCTGCAAGTATCTACCAGTTTGAACCTTTGCATGGAGCTAGAAAAAAGGTAACTTAGATACATAGGTTGTATATGACTGTAAGAAAAGACAAAAGATGGCATGCTTCTCAACACTGATGAGGAACCATAGACTTTTATTTCATAATCATATGTAACTTATTATAATTATAAATTGCTAAATGTAAAAAGGATGTAGCTGCTCAATGTTCCAAGGCCGTCTTGTTTGCTCGAACGGATCGTCAATGCCTCTTTTGCGCTTGGTTCCCCTTCTTCCTGCCGCCTTCTTGCGCCTTTTCATTTCCTCTACGTCGCGGATGTCGGCTAGGTAGTAGGAACCATTGAGCAACGCCTTTGTGACTATAAACGGTCCTTCCCATGGCGGGGATAACTTGTGCAAGTCTTTTCTGTCTTGAATTAGGCGGAGAACCAGGTCACCTGTTCTGAAGCTTCGCTTCCGCACTCTCGACTATGATAGCGACGGAGTTGTTGCTGGTACAAGGCGGAGCGATGTAGAGCCACGTCTCTTTCTTCGTCTAACAGGTCTAGGTTATCCTGTCTTGCACCTTCTACGTCTTGCTCGATGTAGGCTTGAACTCTTGGGGAATCGTATTTCATGTCGGTAGGTAGCACCGCCTCCGCGCCATATACTAAGAAGAAAGGAGTGTAGCCGGTGGATCTGTTTGGCGTTGTGCGCAAAATCCAGAGTACGGACTGTAGCTCTTCTGCCCAAGCACCGGCTGCCCTATGTAACGGAGCTTCGAGACGAGGCTTAAGTCCTAAGAGGACTAGGCCGTTTGCACGCTCTACTTGTCCATTAGATTGTGGGTGTGACACGGATGCCAAATCAAGCCGGATACCTAGATCGTTGCAGTATTCTTCTATGTCGCCTTGAGACAGGTTGCTGCCATTATCAGTGATAATGCTGTGTGGAACTCCAAACCAAGAGATAATTCCCCAGAGAAAATTGGTGGTTGTTCGTGCGTCAAGTTTGCTGATCGGCTTGGCTTCGACCCATTTGGTGAACTTGTCGACAGCGACCAATAGGTGGTATACCCACCGCGTGCCTTCTTGAAGGGACCAACCATGTCTAAGCCCCAGACCGCGAACGGCCAGGTGATTGGAATTGTCCTAAACTCTTGTGTCGGCATGTGAGGTTGGCGGGCGTACAATTGGCAGCCTTTGCATGTTTTGACGATGTTCTCGGCGTCTTCTTTGGCGGTAAGCCAGTAGAAACCTTGGCGGAAAGCTTTGGACACGATTGCCCTTGCGGAAGCGTGATGCCCGCAGGTACCAACATGTATGTCTTTCAGAATTTCCCGGCCTTCTTCTGGCTGTATGCACCGTTGATAGATACCACATGTGCTTCTCTTATATAGCTCGCCTTTTATTATTGTGAATGCCTTGGCCCGCCTTATGATCTGCCTTTTTAGCACCTCATCGTCTTCCGGCAACTTGTTGTCGACTAGAAAATCGAGGTATGGGACAGTCCAATCCGGCTGTATCGAGTAGACAGCGAGACTTGCCGCTTCTACTGGTTCTTCTGCATTGGGGTCCAACAAGTCGGCGCCCTTAATGGACGGCTTGTGCAAGTGTTCCAGGAAAATATCATTTGGTACTTTTTTGCACTCTGACCCTAGTCTGGCAAGTGTGTCTGCCGCCTCGTTCTCGGCTCTTGGAACATGCCGGTCTTCATAGCCCGTGAAGTTTTTGACGAATTCGTCAACTTTGGCCCTGTATGCCGCCATTGTTGCGCTTTTCACGTCCCATGTTCCGCTTACTTGTTGTGCGACCAAATCCGAGTCACCATAACAGAGGATTCTCTTGACGCCTAGGTCGTTTGCCACGTGCAACCCGTGAAGCAAAGCTTCATACTCTGCGACGTTATTTGTTGCTGTAAAATGAATTTGCAACACGTAGCTGAGCTTGTCGCCTTTGGGTGTGCATAGAACGACTCCAGCCCCCGAGCCCTTGAGCATCTTTGATCCGTCAAAGTGCATTACCCAATATTCTGACTCGGGGAGTGTTGTTTCCTCCATGGCTTCTGTCCAGTCGGCAACAAAATCTGCCAACGCTTGAGACTTAATGGCGGTTCGTGGCTTGTAGACTATATCAAAGGCGGCAAGTTTGATGCCCCATTTGGCAACTCGACATGTTGCCTCTGCGTTGTTGATTATGTCTCCCAACGATGCCTTGCTGGCTACTGTCACTGTGTGCTCCTGGAAATAATGCCTAAGCTTTCTGGCGGCGAAGAATACACCATAAGACAGCTTTTGGTAATGTGGATACCTCTGCTTGGAGGCGGAGAAGACTTCACTGATGAAGTAAACCGGTCGTTGCTCAGACGTCGCAGCTTCTTTCTCTTTTCTTTCCACATACAAGACAACGCTGACAACTGCTCCCGTTGCCGCGATGTAGAGCAGCATTGGTTCCTGCGGTCGAGGTGCTGCCAATATTGGAGCGGATATGAGGGCCTCCTTAAGTTGCTGTAAGGCGGCATCTGCCTCTGCTGTCCACTCAAAGTTGTCGGATTTCTTCAATAGCCGGTAGAGAGGCATTGCCTTTTCCCCTAGGCGCCTTATGAAACGATTGACGGCCGCTGCTGATCCTGCTAGGCGTTGCACGTCCTTCAGACAAGTAGGCCTGGATATGTTTTGGATGGCCTTGATCTTCTCCGGATTAACCTCGATCCCTCGTTCTGAGACGATAAACCCGAACAGTTTGCCGGCTGGAACACCGAAAACACACTTGGCGGGATTGAGTTTCATCTGGTACCTCCGGAGATTCTGAAAAGTTTCTTCCAAATCCTCTAGGAGATCTGCCTTCTTTTTCGACATCACCGCGATGTCGTCTACGTAGACGTGAACATTGCGGCCGATCTGTTCGTGCAGGCAATTCTGCATACAACGCTGGTATGTTGCCCCTGCATTCTTCAGGCCAAAAGGCATCGTGATGTAGCAGAAAGTCCCCTATGGAGTGGTGAAAGATGTTTTCAGCTGATCCGACTCTCTCATCTTGATTTGATGGTATCCTGAGTAGGCGTCCAAAAAACAAAGCAGCTCGGAGCCTGCCGTGGAGTCTACGACTTGGTCAATTCTAGGCAACGCAAAGGGATCCTTTGGGCAACACTTGTTAACACCGGTATATTCAATACACATCCTCAGCTCTTTATTCTTCTTTGGAACAAGTACAGGATTTGCCACCCAATCAGTGTGCACAACTTCTTTTATGAAATTGGCGGCCTTCAGCCTATTTATCTCCTTTCCTATAGCCTTGCGTCTCTCATCTCCAAAGCGTCTTGTTGCTTGCTTCACCGGCTTGGATCCTTTTATGACGTTGAGTGAGTGCTCGGCGAGTTCCCTCGGTACACCAGACATGTCGGAAGGCGACCATGCAAATATGTCACGATTCTCACGGAGGAACTCGACGAGCGCGCCTTCCTATTTGCTGTCAAGGTTGGAGTCGATGACGACTTGCTTAGACTTGTCGCCTGGGATGAGGTCCGCCTTTTTGGTGTCTTCTGAAGCTTCAAAGGTCTTCTTGACATCAATCTTTGGCTTGGGCATGGAGTTGTCTGGGTCCGCCTCAAGTAGTGCGAGTTCTTCCTTGTGGATGACGCTCACCCTCCTTGGCTTTCTTGAAGTTGCCGGAAATCGTGATGGTTCCGTTTTCTCCCGGCATCTTGAGCTCGCTGTATATGTAGCATGGCCTTGCCATGAATTTGGCGAAAGCCGGTCGTTCGAAGATTGCATGATAGGCGCTCTTGAAGGGGACAACTTCGAACCGGAGGAGCTCTGAGCGGTAGTTCTCCTTTGGTCCAAAAGTTACCTTCAACCTAATGCTCCCCATTGACTTTGCTTGCCTGCCGGGTACTATGCCGTGAAAAGTGAGGTTGCTATGGTCAAGCTGATCCTCTGACAGGTTCATACGGCTTAGTGTGTCGTAGTACAGGATGTTGAGGCTGCTGCCGCCATCCATGAGTACCTTTGTGAGCCTGAAGTTGTCGACAATGGGATCGACGACAAGGGCGTACTTGCCTGGGTGAGGAACGTGATCAGGGTGGTCGGACCGGTCCCAGGTGATCGTCGCCTCGGACCAGTTCAAGTACTGAGGGACGTCCGGCATTATCGCGTTCAGTTCGCGCATCTCCGCCTTAGCCGAAGGTGTGACGACAAAGCACACGAGGGATTCTTTGACCTTCGGATATGGTTTCTTTTTCTTGGCGGTCGCGTCATCTTCGCTTGAGATAGACATGTCGTCGTCATCCTCGTCGTCCTTGTTGTCTTTCTTGTCGTACTTCTTTGACTTCTTTGACTTCCAGCCAACTGTGGGGTCCTTTTTGAAGTCGCCCATGAAACGACATTCGCTAAGCATATGGTTGACCTTGCCAAGTGAGGCGTGGATAGGGCATGACATAAGTTTTGCCTGCTCGTAAGTGATACGCTCCGCCTTAGGCCCTGAGCCGGCGTCGCGATTATCCTTCTTATTCTTCCACTTCTTTTTGCCGGCATTCCCTTGGAACGCGATAGCTACCTCGTTGGAGGGTCCGGCTTTGTCATCCGCCGCCTGCTTGCGTTTGTTGCTTCGTTTTGGGATGATGCTGACGTCTGGATCGTCGTCGCGGGCGTCGTCATCCGCTGCCGCATATTGGGTGGCTAGGTTGAGCATCTCGCCAAGGTTCGTGATTTGCTCGCGGACGAGCCGATGACGGAGCAAGGACTTCTTCTGCAGGCCCGTGTAGAAGGCATGGATAGCCTGTGCGTCTGAAACACCATGACAGTTGGCCTTTTCGAAGATCCAACGGCTGAAAAAGTCTGTCATGGTTTCGTCCGGCTTCTGAATACAGCGCTGCAAATCCGTGTAGGTATTTGGACGCTTGTATGTTCCTTGGAAGTGCTGGGAGAAAACCTTTTCCATGTCGTACCAGCTATGGATAGACTTTTCTGGAAGGTTGTCGATCCAAGCCCTTGCCGTGCCTTCTAGCATGAGAGGTAGGTAACGGACGGCAATATAACTGCTTCCGCCGGCAATTTCTATGGCCATGGCATAGTCGGCTAGCCATGAATCCGGCTTAACGAGGCCGTTGTACCTATGACAATTTTTTGACACCGATGTCATGTCCTTTGGGAACGGCTCTCTGCGGATGGCGTCGCCAAACCACTGTGGACCAGAATATAGCGGCTCCTTTCCTCTTGCTATGTCTTGTAGGCGGTGTCGCGCGTCTTTTGGATCGAGCTGCGGTGCGCCTCTGTTGGCGTCTGGCTCGTCCTGCGCTGCCCGGCTTATGCTGCGCCTGGGCCCTTCTGCCGCCTCCTTCCTCTTGCTGCCGGTGCTACACTGCGGAGACCGACTTCCACCTCTCCTGGGAGGGTCGTTACCGGCATCCTTTCTAGGCGGCAATCCGTTGCCCCGGCTACCGCCATTGTCACGTCTTGGCTGGGCTGGAGGTGGCAGGTCTCCTCTGCTTCCTGTCCTTGAATTCTCGTCCCGCCTTGGTTTTGGCGGTGGCGTCTTCTTTGGAGGTGGCGTTGCCTTCCTTTTATCGCCATGGCTACTGGATCCGGACGGGCCTTCGGGGTCGGCGCCAGGTGCGGCTTTGCACTTTCCTGACTTGGACTCTAGGTCTCCCCCGCGAGCATCCGCCATGTGGCCGTAGGAGTCAGCGCGAGCTTGTTGTTCGAGGGCCTTGCTCACGAAGTGTCTTGCATGGGCCAGCTTTTCCTCCGCCGTGTAAGTTTTGTCGTCTAAGGTGTCTAGCGCGGCGGCGGCGTTAAGGATGGGGGTGCAGAAGACGACATCTCCCCTTCTGTCCACGTGCTGCGGTGCCGTGCGCCCGTCGAACCCGAGATCTTGAGCCGTTGTTGTTGCGCGCGTTGGAGGCTCCTTGTCACGGCGGTTTTTTGATGACATTTTTTCCTCGAAGAGCTACCGGCTTGTTTTAGCCGACAACTTCTCATGTTCTTTCTCGATCTTCTTTGCAAGGCTCTCAACGTGCTCCTCTCTTTTTCGTAGGAAGTCAGAGTGCTTAAGCATGTTAATCCTAAGCTCTTCCACTTTGTCGAGTGGGGTATCTTTATTCACCGGAGTGTTCATGATTTCGTCTACTTCTTTGATGACGGAGAGCAAATCCGTGGGCTTGCTGCTGCCGCCTTTCTCGAGGCCAGCTTTCTTCTTTGCGTGCACCTTGTCGGAACTTTCAATGAGTTGACCGGCAGTGGTGTCGCCGGCATATTCCACCGGCTTGTTTTGCGTTTCAGAAGCAACTGGGGTTGTCTCGTGACCGACGACAACCATCATAGCCAGCTTGTCAGGCATGTCAGTATCCGCTGTGCCCTCTGAAGGAGCCGGATTATCACTGGAAAAGCGGCTTTTGATCTTCTCTTCGAAGAGACTAGCATCATCATCAGAGTCAGAGTCTACGTTGACTTGAACGGTAGATCTGGATCCGGCATCTGACATCGCATCCTCCTGGAGAGCAGGGAGGATCGACTCAGGATCGTTGTTTTCCGGCTGGGAGTCGGATCCCAGTCCGACAACTCCGACGAAGTGGAAATCAGATTCGGCCGACTCCTGGGAGAAGGCGGATTCAGATCCATCTTGTCGGTGGACTGCTTGGTCTAAGGGTTGGTGGGTGGGGTTGTAGAAACGCGGTAGGCCGTACGCCTCTGGCGTATACCCGATGAAGACGTCGATCCCTCCGATCGGTACGATTGCGCATCCGATAAGGTAGTCGTCCGCCGGGAGCCAGGACTCATCCGAGTTGACGTAGCTGTGGACGCCATACCTTGTGACGCGGCCGACGGCGATCTGCTTGCCCACGCTGCCAAGTGTTCCCGCCTGGAACGTGACACCAGGAACCCTATGCCCCACGGTGGGCGCCAACTGTCGTAGTATCGGCATAATTGATAGGAGACGGGGGTCCTGTAGCCTACGTATGGATTGTGGGGAAGAAGGTTGGTGTCGTCGAGGACGGGATTGAACACGGCGAGTTTACCCAGCTTCGGATCCCGCAGCGGTGGCGAGATCCTACGTGCTGCTATAATTCACTATGAGGCAATAGCCGTGAACAGGTTACAATGTGTATGAGCCGTACTGGAGCGTGCCCTAAAGACTCCCTGGTGGCCGGCTTATATAGGCGGCAAGACCCCAGGGTACAAGGCAAGTACTTGTCTGGTAAGTAATCAGAGTCCTAGACCTAGCCGGCTTAGTTGCCGCCTTCCGTCTTGGGCTTGGTGGCTTGATGGGCTTCGGCCTTCCGCCTTCCTTGGACCGTCCGCCTACTTCCTTGTACGTCAGCTATCTGGACCGCTCGGCAGACTTCAGCCTTACCACCCTTGGGTCATCCTGGACTAGCCGGATTGATCCATGTTGGAGATACCCCTAGTTGATATATCCCCAACACAGCCTGCCTTAACAGTGTCTAAGGGTTGTTGGTTTTTTTTCTTGCGCAGATTGACGGGGAGGAATTTGGTCTTAAGCCAATGAACTATCCAGGGCATTGCGTAATTTTTAATCACGGGACTCATTCTTACAGAGGTGAGCTTCTTCCTAATTTTAATTATGTTGTATATTTACCCCCGCCGTTGTTATCCCTACTGAGATCATGGCCAAGTGAAGACCGACATGGTCATCGTAATGATTTTCAAAGTTTCTTTGATCTAAGCTAATTCCCCTCACAATATTATAATGAAATTCTACAGAGCTACCGCTGCGCATGGCTGAATTTGGAGTTCTTCACAGAAAAGTCAACTCCAGTCTAATGGTGTGCTATAGATTGGTCTGCACTGTCCAACCTGCACCACCACACGCCAGTTAGTGCATCGTAGAATCGGACCTTGTCGTATCAGTTGCATGAATTGGCCATCATCATGTATATGTTTGAACCGCAGATAACCGATGAATGCCGTGTGGGGCTCAAGTGTTTTCTGAAAATAAATTGGATTCTACAGACAGCCAGTTGCAACTTAGGATCTGAGGGTTGAGCTCTTCCGTGAAAAACAGGCAACATGTCATTTTGGTAGTACATTTTAGTTTACCCTTTCAATGCACGGATTTGAATAAGTTTGTGGGATGCCTAGGTGTTGTGAAATGAGTTCTGTGAGATTTTGCTACTACTGTCCAAGCAATAGACCAATAGCTCGGCTCTCGTGCGTTGCAACGGGCATAACTTTTTATAAAAACATTGGTTAGCACAATCCATGAGGAGCAAATTTATTCGTAGGACTAAACAAACATCATTTTGCCTTTGGTATGGTAATGGATCTAGCAGAACACACTCCGGACCCTTACGATACCGAAGGGTGTCTTTGGAGTCTAAGAACCATGCATCATAAAAGAGGGCAGGAGGCTTGTCGTTCTGAATGACCCCAAGCGTCACTGTTAATTGCCGTGCATAGAAGTAGTTTGTGGACGAAGAGAGTAGTTGGTGTTGTGCGTGGATCTGGTCGCCGGACTAGAGCCGCGAGCCTGCAACTCGCGAGTTTGCTAATATTTGAAACAAATATTTAGCTTATAAATCCAATGAAAATCATATTTAGTTAATTCATTTCATTTGAATTCATTTTATCATAAGTGTATTCCTTAGCTATAAGGACAAATTAATTTATTATTAGAGAATAGTCTCCTAGAGTACAACTTTTATGAAGCATAGAACCCAGTTAAGAGGGAAGACAAAACGTAAAAGGAAAATCGAAGTGCTTGGAACATCTTTACAAATTTATTCATACAATAAGTAGTGTGTGCGTGAACTACTTTCTAAATATTTGTGGAAATAATATTATAACCCATTTTGATTTGTTTTGTCCGTATTTAGCCAAATTTGTTGCCCGTAGCAACACACGGGTATTTTGCTAGTATCTATTAATATAGCACCAAAGGCTAGTCCTAACTGGAAAATCCTCGTTGTAAACATGCCAAAGTCTACCGCACCTCCAGGTCTGAGAGGCCATCCGAGGGGACACAGACTACTTGTGCCCCCAATGGAGGGTGCAAAAAACCTAGCCGCTAGGATCGCTTTCTTTTCTCTTCTATGTTGGTCTCATACACGTTCGGTTGTAGAGTATATCATCTCTTAACTAAGATAACGCAAATATTTTTTGTGAGTCAATTTTAGGTTTTAGCAATAGTTCTATGTGTCATAGATAGACCTGTTGTACATATCCTAAAACCTTGCATGGTGATCAATGCACGATAGGAGAGCGGTTGCTATTCTCAGAAGGCATGCCTTAAATAACTCTATATAATTAAAATACGAGTTTCTAATACTACTTTTTACACGAGTCACATTCATAAGGAATATGCATCCAACGATGAATCCGACAGTATCAATCATCTGTAAATAAGATAGTATTATAAGATTAATCGTTCATGACAAAGCTCAAATTTGTATGCACACAAAATATATCTTACACATTGCAAAGAAAAGAGCAATATACAACACTAATATAAACAAATAAAGGATGTACTAACGTCAAGACTAATGTTCTAACTTGAATTTGCAAATATTAGGTATAATTCGCAGTAAACAAATTTTGAAATGGTAAAGGTGCAATTCGCAGTATGTCGCTTACATATGTGTATTGTAATGGAATAACTCGTACATTGACGAGGGTGTAACTCGGCAAATCACAGGGTTGTGCACCCCGGGTTGATTGAGGGGGAGAGAGAGGAGCGTTGGTGATCATGACGACGGACAAGCAAGGTTTTACCCAGGTTCAGATTCCCGGAGGATAACACCCTACTCCTGCTTGTCTGTTATTGATGACGAGTTGCGATTACAATGGCGGCGAGATTGCGATCTCGTTAGGGTTTGTGGTGGTGGCTGTTGGCGTGTCCTCTAGGACGGGCAACCCTCCTGGCTTTATAGGTAGCCAGGTCTCGGGTGGTCGGTATCGACAGCAATTACAGATATGGAAGGTTATGGGACCTAACCGACTTGGACTAGGATACGTGGTACCCCGAGTGGGCCTTCTGTGGGCCTCCGTGTGGCGCGACCCAGGTAGCCTCATCGTGGGCTAGTCGAAAGGTAGCCCCACGTCAGTAGCCCCCGAGTGCTTGGTCGAAGCGCAGCGTCGGGCAAAGGACTTCCTCCTCCTGGACGCGCCATTGGATTGCTTGATCTTGAGTTTGTACTCGTTTTCTTCAGTCGAAGAGGACACTCCCGATGGGAGTAATATCTTCAGTCGAATTTCTTTGTCTTGTTCTTCATGTGAAGCTTGCTTCTATTCGGCCTGTTGGCTTACATGTAGATGTGATTCGGCTGCTCGAGCCTACTCGACTTTCCTTGCCACCCGAATGGATGTTTGGGGTTCTCTGACCAGCACACTGTCTTAAGTTGTTTCAGCTTTGAAGCTTACCACTCGAATCTTGCGCTCGAGTTATCGCGTTGTTTCACTTGCTTGGAGCCGTTGGCTTGATGACGTCGTTGCTGACGTTTCCTTGCACGCCTCTGCGCCCGATGGGACGTGACGTGGCGGGGCCCACTGGCAGCGCTGACCGCGGTCAGCAGTTGTCACGTCTCCGAACTGGGCGCAAAATTTTCGCGCACGATGATGACGCCTCGATTCTCGTGCATAGTGGAGGAAGTGGGCGGCGACGGTTGGCCTCTTTGCTTGACACGTGGACGGCGGGATGAAGATTCTCGGAACCGTTGCGCGACGGAGGGCTGAGATTTATTTCGCTGAGGCATAAGTACTGCGCCGCAGCGCGAGGGCATCGTCTTCTCCAATCGTCCGCGCCTCCTTTCCTCTACCTTCTGCCATTCTCTCCCTCATCAGAGCTCCGTGCTATTTGTCCTCGCACCTTGCGCTGCCCTGTAGAGCCATGGGCAAGCCGAAGACCGCCGCTGGCACCTCCGCCGCCGCCGACGAAACCGGGCTCATGAAGAAGCCCGACGGCGACTGGCAAAGGTCGTCTGTGAAGAAGGCGGAGGTCGAACTCCTCCGCGTTCAAGGCCTCCTTCCTCCTGCTGATCAAGTCCAGGTACGCACTCCTGGCAAAGAAGTCTATCCCACACCCAGCGAGGGGGAACGCGTATGCTTCGTGGATTTCCTTCCGCGGGGCTTCGGGTTCCCCTTGCATGATTTTGTGCGCGGTCTCTTGTACGCCTATGGGGTGCAGATCCATGATCTGACTCCCAATGACATCTTGAGCAACGCGGGCTTTATTGTGCTCTGCGAGTGCTTCCTGGGTGTCGCGCCCCACTGGGCGATGTGGAAGTCGCTCTTCCTCGTTCGCAAGAACGTCGGGAAGAGCGGGTTACCATTCCATGTGGGCGGCTTCGGAATCCAAGTGCGCGGTGATACCGCGTACTTCCAGATGAAGAAGTCGGACTCCGTCCAGGGGTGGCGCAAGAAGTGGTTCTACGTCCAGTCGGGCCAGGACGGCCTGGCGGCATTCGACAGCGGGCGCGGGCTACGGAAGACTCACGTCTGGTCGCTCCCGCTGGCCGTGGAGGAGAAGGAAGCCGCGCGGACGCTGCTGGGCCTGCTACGCGACCTCACCAAGACCCTTGGGCGTGAGACGGGTGGCGTCTTCTTGATGGCCACCTTCTTCCGTCTTCGGGTGCAGCCGCTTGGTGCTCGGCCACACCCGATGTGGGCCGTCGAGGGCGTCAGCACCGAGCCACTTGACGACGAGGAGGTGGAAGCCAAGGTGAGGTCCATCACCAACCTCCGAGTCGCGGACATCTGCAACGTCAAGTGCCCGGTTGCTGCATACGGGGCGACGAACCCCGTTCCTGAGGTAATGTTCCTGACTTGTTCTCTTTGTTTCTTCTTTTCTTGAGATCCTGCTTCTTAATTCGACTTGCGTCTACTTGCTTCAGGGTCGATCTCTGCTGGTCAGCCTTCCTCCTCTCCCTGAAAATGGATCCGACGACGAGTCGAAGGTTGTGGAGGAGGATGACGACGAGCTCCCGTCCGCTGTCTCTCCCAACGACGAAGTAGAGGATGATGATGACGACGAGGAACCCGCACGGAAGAGGCAGAAGCGTCGGAGTGGCGGTGACTCTACGACCGCTTTGTCGCCCGCTAGGGGTGCGGAAGCTGATCCAGAGGAAGTCGTCGCGACGTCGTCGGGTGTGTGGTCTCCAGGTGGCTGGATCGAGCCCCTAGCTGCTCCCCCTGTCAGCTCCGCGCCACCACGCGCGTTTGCGCGGCTGGCGTATGTCTCCTTGGGGAGTGATGATGAACTCGAGACCACCATGTTAGTATCTTGCTGGCTTCGAGTTGTCTTTTGTAGTTCCAATCTTTTAGTTGGTCATTGTACTGTTTTGCTTCTTGTCCACTCTCCTCATCATGAGGTGGAGCACACGTCCTCCCCTTCGACCGAGCTGGTGACCCGGGTGGCAGTCGAGTAGCGCACGCAACCTGCTGTCAACGCGTCTTCAAGTCGCGCTCCTCCGCCGTCTTCCGAAGATGTCGACCTCCTGGACCACGTAAGTCCTTTGTACTTGAGCTTGTAGTACTGCAGTTTCATCGGGTGTGCGATCAGCGCTCCCGGTGGGAGTAGCCCCCGAAGGTGTGGGTGACTAGTATAGTCGCTCGCAACTTTATTAATTCCTTGCTTGTGTTTCAGCCATACTACCGCCAGCAACTTGACGCAGCCGCGACTTACGTTCGCCTGGAGAAGGAGAGGGACCAGCTGCGTGCTTCTCTGGACCAGGCTGATAGGCGTGTTGCCGAGCTGGAGTTGAAGGTTCAGCCTCAGGCTGAGCTTGAGAAAGCTCTCCACGAGTTCCAGGAGCGGGAGCGGGTGCGGGTCGTCCAAGAGAAGACTCAAGTCGACCGTCTCCTCTCACTCGCCGGTGTTCTTGGAGGTAAGTTTTGGCCTGACGCCTACTGTTTCGTTTGCCTTTCCTTTATCTGACATTAGATCTGTTATTTAGATGACTGCGGTGGAGCTCCTCTGGAGGGCTCGTTGAGTGAAACCGTTGACTTGGCGACCGCTGTCGGCTTCCTTGACCGTGTCTGCGCGTATGCGTCCGATGCGCTGAGTAAGTCGGCGGCTGCGCTGCAGCAGTCGACTGGCGCGCTAACGACGGTGCACCGGAGCATCTTCCCGAGTGATGCGCCGCCGACTGCTGTCGACGCTCTTGCCGCTCCGTTCAAGGACGATGCGACCACCCTTGCGGACTTCACTCGGACGCAGACGGTACGCGGCTCCGAGCTCACCTTCCAGCTCATTCTAGGTCACCAGGTTGAGGGCGATTTCGAGAAGGTTGTCAGCGGCTTCCCTCGGAGGGCTGATGGTCGGACCACGTCTCTTGGCGGAGTGAAGGCGCAGGCTAAGCAGCTAGCTGTGAAGCTTGTGGCCACCTTTGAGAGGGCGCTCGCCAAGGCGTCTGAGGCGGCTGCTTCCCGGAAGACCCGCTCCCGCTCGGAGTCTGCTGCCCCGTAGTAGTAGTGTTGTAGGGATTCGGCAGTCGCCGTGGCCTGTATTCGTACCTTTTGCTTGTAATGACTGATATTTTGTTTGGTCTTCTGACCTTGAACAATATTTTGTGCTGAAATTGAGTATGTCTTCAATTGTATTTGCTTGCGCTGAGCAGTCGCACATCTGTATTGACTCTGCGAACTTATGGCAGACTGACGTGCGTTGTGGCACTTCTTCTGCTTCTGCGACTGGTCCGAGCGGCGAGGGATCTTCGTCGGGTGCTCGCCGTCGTCAGGCGGCGCCAGCTCCCCCGCGAAGCGCGAACGACCAGCGGATCATCACATACTTGAAGAATAAGGTGGCTGAGCTTGAGGCGACTCTGAAGAATATCGAGCTATTGCTGCATCGCTCCAGGTCTCATCCTAGCGTGAAGATTTTCTGATCGGGGAGATCGATCTGATCAGTCGACAACTTCAAGGTTGGTATCCTCTGCGTCTGCTTTTCCTTGTTAAAACTTGTTCTGACTTCTAGCTTGTGTATGCAGATGTGAACCCAGATTGGGAGGCTGAGCGGGACCGCGTTGAAGAGCGCGTTACCCGGGAGGCGTCTGGCGACTCTCACGAAGCTCGCCAATTCTGGGTGAACAAGTCGAGAGGGCGTATTCCTGCTCGCATGCTTCACCGAACTTGGCGTGCGGCTTTCCTTTAATTGCCGGAAGACCCTGTGGCGTATCCATCGTGTTTACTTTCCGCACAATGGGCAGCCGCATGGGTTGTCCACCTTGCTGGAGAGGTTCCGTGATGGTGATGCTCTGAAGGAGATCGTCCATGCTCAGCTTGTCGTCGGGGCGAATGCGGCTCTGGCGTCCGTTCGGCTGCATCGGCCCAACCTTCCGTTGGAGAGGCTGATGGGTGGACTGCCTGGCGACGCCGATACCCTGGCGGCTGCGTGCCAGATGATCGAGCAGGTGCAGAAGCATAGTGAGCGCCTTGTAGGCCCACTCGGGGCGTCGAAGGCCGAGCCTGCAGACTAAGAATAGATTTCTTCTGCTGTACAGGGTTAGTTGGATGTGGCTAATATGCCAATGTAAATGGCAGTATATGGAGTTAAAAGGGTTCTCTAGTAATGAGTGAAGTCATGTGCATTACTGTGCGAGTATTTGATTCGGCTTTGACTTGTGCGGCGCAGCTCCCGAGTACCTTGGGTGACAACCTAAGCCTGCGTTGCGAACCTGTGTGGCGCAGCCCCCGAGTGAGTCGAGTGGCGCCCTAGGATTTTTTAAGTGAGACCTGTGTACCGCGGCTTCCGATTCTATCGGGTGGCGATTTAGGGTTTTGGACTTGACCTGTATGGCGCAGCCCCCGAGCGGCTCGGGTGGCGGCCTAGGATTTTTCCAGTGTAGCCTGTATGGCGCAGCCCCCGAGTAGTTCGAGTGGCGGCCTAGGTATTTTCAAGTGTGACCTGTGAGGTGCAGCCCCCGAGTGCGTCGGGTGGCGACCTAGGATTTTTGACTTGACCTGTGCGGCGCACCTCCCGAGTAAGTCGGGTAGAGGCCTAGGATTTTTTGAGTTGCGCCTGTTTGGCGCAGCCCCCGAGTGGTTCGAGCGGCGGCCTAGGCTTTTTCAAGTGTGACCTGTGAGGTGCAGCCCCCGAGTGCGCCGGGTGGCGACGTAGGATTTCTGACTTGACCTGTGTGGCGCAACTCCCGAGTAGATCGAGTAGAGGCCTAGGAGTTTGCGAGTTATGCCTGTATGGCGCAACCCCCGAGTGATTCGAGTAGCGGCCTAGGCTTTTCTTTCAACCTGTGTGGCGCAGCCCCCGAGTGAATCGAGTGGCGGCCTAGGATTTTTTGTTTGCCTTGACTGAGAAGGTAGAGTGAACAACATTTTCTTCAAATCACTTTATTGATTGCTGCGAACAGGCCGCCTCATTAAAACCCTTTCAGTCCCCTTAGATACCCTGGTAAGGGAAAGAGTGCGTCCCACAGACGGCGCCAATTGACGAGGGTGTAACTCGGCAAATCCCAGGGTTGTGCACCCCGGGTTGATTGAGGGGGAGAGAGAGGAGCGTTGGTGATCACGACGGCTGACAAGCAAGGTTTTACCCAGGTTCAGACTCCCGGAGGATAACACCCTACTCCTGCTTGTCTGTTATTGATGGCGAGTTGCGATTACAATGACGGCGAGATTGCGATCTCGCTAGGGTTTGTGGTGGTGGCTGTTGGCGTGTCCTCTAGGACGGGCAAGCTTTATAGGTATCCAGGTCTCGGGTGGTCGGTATCGACAGCAATTACAGATATGGAAAGTTATGAGACCTAACCGACTTGGACTAGGATACATGGTACCCCGAGTGGGCCTTCTGTGGGACTCCGTGTGGCGCGGCCCAGGTAGCCTCATCGTGGGCTAGTCGAAAGGTAGCCCCACGTTATACATGCCTCGAGTAACATAGTTTTATTTAAATAAGTTCCACAAAAAATGATAGTCCCTGTTTTTTAAAATACACTACCTCTGTTTTAAAATTTACTACCCCTGTTTTAAAATGTATGTCTTGTTAGCAAGCTAAACTAGCTAGCTAAAAAGACTTATATTATGGAACTTAGGGAGTACGATATAGATATATTTTGACGTTGCACTACAAGATTATGATCATCAATCACTTTGTTACATATGGTTTTCTAGCCTCACGAAGAAAACGGGTTTCTCACACAAACATGTTCACTAGATTTTTTTATCAAGCCCCCACCCCCACCCCACCCCACCCTCAACTTAATTAACATAACTTAAGAGGTTTTGCTACAATGCTTCAGAACTCACATCATCGCAACATTGCTATTTAAAATTCTAATTGTTATGTTTTGTATTACATAAACCCATATTATAACGAGATATTATTGTTCAAAAACTATCTTAACGAATCAAATGCACGACCAAGCCCACATTTTGAAACGGGGAAGTGTACTTCATTTTCAATGGGGAGAATCCCCCAAGTTCCAATGAATTTGACGTTCATCCAGCGATTTTTTTTTCTTTTGCGAATACTTCCTCTTTTCCTTATTACATGACTTTTTATTTGTATACGAATGGAAATCATCTAGTCTCTACTATATAATATGTCTTGGGGACTCCGGTCGTACGTCGCGGCGTTTTTGCACTTTAGTCCCTGAAGATTAAGGAAATCAACCCGCAATCCAAATAACGCTTCAGTCAAACGTTCACCTCTATCAATCTATCTCCTCGCTCCTCCTCACCCATGGTAGCCGACGGTGCTCCACCGGAGACGGTGTCCCCCCTTCCTATCTCCTTCTCCTCCTTACCCATGGATGTCGACGTTGCTACGGCGGAGACAACGCTCCCCCTCCCATCTCCTCCACTAGCTCTACATGTAGTCCTTTATGTCAACCCCGACGCTGCCCCAGATCCGTCTCTCACCCCAATCAACAGCGGCGTGGCGGATGGCGACGGAGGTCACGGATGCGCTCCACAAAATTCACGCGCCGCCGGATGGTTCCTGCCCGCCTCCGGCTCCCCCTCCGCTGGCTGCTTTCCGTGCGAGCGCCTACGACCTCCTCGCGCCGATGGAGATTGCCTCCTTCCTCTACCTCCGTTATCTATCCTCCACTGCGCGCATCCTGATTCCCCGAAGCGCGGCCCATGGATTTCCTGGCGAGCCATTTCTTCAGATTGGACCCGTTCCTCAACAGATCTTCAACGAACGGGCTCCTTCCTTTCCTAGATTTGTTCGCTATTTTCCATTGAGGTGCTCAGTGCTCAGGGGCTGCCAGTGTTGTAGACAAATGCTGCTAGGTCCTCGCATCAGCAGCACCCTCCTTGATGCCAGTGCATAGACCTTGCTTCCAGCTCTGGCCTCCTTCCCTAATTGTGCAAAGAGCTCAATTAATTCGTGAGGAGTGAAATTTATGTTTTTTTTTTCTTTCTTACAAAAGAAGAGATAAATTGTTTGTGTCGATTGCAGCAATCATCTGTTCCTCTGATGCCACACTCCTCGCACTACATGACAGGTAATTAAAGTGCTCTTGGCTTTAGCAGTATCATTTACCGGTTTACGTGGAACCTGAGTTGCAAACAAGATTGTTCATTGATTTATTAGGTGTAGTAGCTAAGCTCAGTAAACATTATTGCATTTGCTGTATGTATTCATAAACTGAAATCACATAATGTGTGTGAACTTAAGTCACATAATGTGTGCTAGACATGATTTCATTTCATATTGATATATGCCTGCTTGATTTGTTATTCACAGGCTAAACTGCTGGTTAGCTCCATTATATCACCGTCTTTTCGTGCATTGCATTATGGCTCGGTTGCTGATTGCCAACCAACTGAAAAATGGAGCATTGTTTTTGTGGTTTAGCATGGCTTGGACAATATACATTTTAGTTTTGCTATTCAAACTAAGTGGACACAAGAAAATACCTGAACTCACATTTTAGGGCCAACCCATGACCATGTTAACTGGATTACTGAGATTTGAAGTTTGACGGAGCAAACACAATGTCAATGATATTACTGAAAATTAATTGAAAGGTTTCTTTGGTTGAGCATTGCAGTTGGTTTCATAAGCATATCGATGGCTTAATATGTATCTGGAAGCCACGCTTGATTTGGATTTAGATATAAATTCTAACATTGGCTATACATGGGAGTTTAATGAATTTGTACTCTACATTTTTGGTTTCATAGGTAAACTGAATTGGGAAAGTGGTTTCTCCGGATAAAATAGTTTAAATAGACTCAGATGCCCTGTTGCGATTTAATAGAACTATCTTAGGTAAACCTCCATTAAAATTGTGGAATGTTCTTGTCACAGGGACACAATAATCTTAAAGTCTGATTTTGCAGTGCACCAGTTTTTGTTGACATCAACTATTTGTCGAATAATCACTTTGATCATCGTTTCATTATCTAAGAGGCTGGAGAGCTGCATTAAAATGGGTCTACGACCGTGTAAAAAACCAATTGTGAGGCCAGCAAGGTTGCCTATGTACTATGTCGGTATGCTTGAAGGGACTAACTGAGGATTGTACTAAAGCTTGGCCACCGTCTTCAGTTTATTGTAATTGTAAATATATTGTCAATTTGTCTAATCTCTCTCTTTCAAAAAAAGAAGCATTTTCATCTCTAGGAGTGTATCTGTAACATCCCAGAATATTAATATAATTAGTAATGCAAAAATGTGGGCCAACAAAAACCTTTCTTATAAAAAGTTGTGTATGTTTAAATTCTTGAGTGTTGCTTGTTACATTGTTTGTAATATTGTTGAATTCAAGCTCTAATTGAAAAATTGAAAGAAAGGAAAACAAATAAAACAAATCCTAAAAACAACACACCATGTGACACATGTCACATTATTTTTCCAAATTAAGAAGTATAATTTATTTTACACCAAAACCAATGGAGAATTATTATAAACACCCCTAGCTAATTTTTACAAACTATTCCCTTTCAAAAATTCAGATTCAAAACTTCAAATTCAAATTAGAAATTCATGGTTGAAATATTTCAAAATATTTCAAAGAGACTTTGTAACACTCACTAATAATATACTTAGCCTATATCTTAAATATGGACCCAAAAGAATAAATAGAAATAGGAAAATTAAAATAGCAAATGGTCACTGTTTTGGTTCAGGAAAATCATCAAACACCTGGTGATCACCTCCTGTTCTTCCTAATCCGAACCATGTCTTGGATCAATTCGAGCAATGCGTTGTTCAATTGTCAAATTGTTGCCTCCACTGCACTCCTCTCCTCACCACGATCACGCCGCACCCGAGGACGAGCCAAACGGTGGCTGGGATCGACGAGGAGACGCCGGCGACAGCCGCGGCCGTGCGCACGTCGCCGTGTCGGCACTGTGGCCGCGATGACGCCGCGCCGTGCCGGCCGCGCTGCTCCCTCTCTCTCCCTCCCTCACCTCCTGGCTCCCTCACGCGGCAGCAGCACGCCCCAGCACGCCCCGGCCGCGCCGCGCCCGAGCCACGCCGTGCACGTCGTGCACCGCCCGAGCGCGCTCACGGCCGGCCCGCCCCGTCTCGCATGCGCAGCACGCGCCACGCCACCCCTCCTTGCCCACCTTGCTCCCCAGACCGCCCGCAGCGTAGCCGCACCCCCCACCGGCCTACGGCGAGCACGCACGACCGCGGGTGCCCTCTGCACCGCGTCCACCGTGCGCCGCCCGGCCGCTATAAAAGCCACCCCCGAGCTCCCATTTCCGCCACACTCCACCACGGCCTCTACCCCCTCACTCCACTCCCCCTCGTGCACCGCTAGGAGGCCAGGACCGAGGCCGCGAAGCCTCGGGTCGCCGTAGCCCTCCTCGAGCTCGCCGTGCCCGAGGTAGGTGACGACCACGGCCAGGCCGTGCTGCTTCTCCCCGTCGCTCCCCTCTGCCTCCCTTTCCTTCCCCTTGCACCCCGCACTCACCAGCGCCCCTTTTCCCTCTGTCCCGTGTCCAGGAGCGTCGCCAATCGCTCGCCGGAGTTGGAGCGGATCCGCGGAGGAGAAGGAGCTCGTCGCCGTCGCTCGGAGCCACGCCAGCAAGCGCCGCTCGCCCCAGGAGCTTCCCCACCTCGCCGCCGTCGTTCTGCACCAGCCACACACCCTCCCGAGCCCCCTAGGTGAGCGCATCGTCCACCTCGCCGTCGCCGGAGCCGCAGCGCCGCTCGGGTTTGGTCGCCGGCGTCGCGAGCGATCTCGGCCGTTAGATTTCCATCCTGCGGTCGCGTACCGGTTCGTTTTAATTAAAAAGAATCTGACATACGGGTCCCACGCGTCAGGTTTAAATCAACCGCGCGCGCTCGCTGAGTCGCTGACTGGTGGGTCCCCTCTGTTAGGATTTTAAACATTATCCACTTCTGGATTTTAATTCGAATTTAGATTTAATTTGAAATCAGTACTGAACTCAAATTAGAAAATCCATAACTTTAGATTTACAACTCCAAATTCAGCAAATCCAACTGTTCTGGAAAGCTTATCAAATTTCCTATCCAACCAAACTAGGTTCACCCCATTTGGATGTATAATAAAAATACAACATTCAAATTACAGTAGCATGTTTAAATCCTAAACTTGTTTGTTTCTGATACTCTGATAATCCAAATTAGTTGAAACTAATTATATTAGGTCACATTTAGCCATGGTTAGTCACCCCTAAAATGGTTTAATTTTTAGATGAATATAATTTAAATAATATCCAAAACCTTATTAATTGGTTTCTGGATTCAAAACAGTGTGTAGGGAGTTTGGTAACTCCAAATGACCCAAACCCAATTGTGTCATCTTCTACACATCATTAGCTTTCTGTAGAATTTTAGTTTGTATTTTTGTGACAACCAGAACTCAAGCTATGCAATTAAACATGTGCAACAAGTTTCTGCCCAAATAAAAATACAATGGAATAATGTTTAATTCAATTAAATTGAAACCACATGATATTGTTTGGTATGTGGAGTGGTTACTTAGGACCTCTAAGAGTGTATTGCTATGATGATTGATTGAATAGGCTAGTGATTGTTTGTATTTGATTGATTGTGTATTAGACGAGAACGTTGCCGGATATATCGAGGAGGAGGGATTTGCAGAACCTGAAGACCAAGACCAAGATCACTTTGCCGAGCAAGGCAAGCTACTCTCTGAGCTTGCACCTAACTTATGCATCTAGTTTTACAAGTCATTTTCAAAAACAAAGGTTTACAAAAACCCCTTTTGTTTCAAAAGTATATAGAGATGATTTTGCCACCCTATATAGAAGTAGATACTAAAACTATAGGATGGAAAACAATGTTGTTTATTCAAAACTCCTTTGAAAACTTGTGTGGATATATATAGCACCAAGATGTGGTGTTGAAATAAGGAAATGGAGAAAGGTGGTTTTAAGAAAAGCACATTGTGTCCTAGTACCCAGTCAAGCAACCGATACTCTGTGCGACCACATTTACCCACATATGGGAAAGGGCTTAGTCATATAGTTTGCTCGTATTAGTATGGGACACTGCATCAACAGAGATGACTCTGTTATGCATGAGGGAGTGGTTTGGTGACCTAACCCTGACATGGGTCCTCGCTCAAAAATCTATGAATAGATAAGGAGGAGGATAGAAGGATGTCCGTATACACCGCCAGATAAAACCTATGAGTCCTCACACTTAGGGTTTCCGACGGGAAACTAGACTAGGTGTAGATGGAATGGTTCATAGGGGCAGGATCCTATACTAGCATGAGCAAAGGAAAGACTAGGGTCGGTGACTCAACTTCGCATACCACGGGTATGGCAAAGCGTGGCTGACACGATGAGTTATCGAATGAGTGTGGGAAAAGCGTGCTACCTCTGCAGAGGGTAATTAAACTATTCGAATAGCCGAGTCCTCGGATATGGACAGTTGAAGACCCTACTTAGACCATGTGCAAGTTTTTGGAAAAGAGTTGAGTTTGAAAAGAAAAAGGAAATGGAGAGTGTTCCATACACCTATACCAACGGATCGGTATGAGGTAGTTGGAAAGATATTACCATAATGGTTTATGGTTGGAAAAGGAGGAGTTTTGGAATAACACTAATAAAATTGAGATATCTAGTAGTCATAATTTCCTTATCTTCTTCAACAAAGATATAGAGATGTTTTAATAAATAAAAGTGAGAAAATAAAAATGGAACTAGAGCACTCATGTTGGAGTAGTTTGCGAGTACATTCAAATGTACTCATACTAGTCTGCTTCTGGCTATTGTCGTAGCCAGACATGGAGGAGTACTACGCCCAGGAGGAATACGGCGACATCTATGCCAACTAAGGATCTTCTCAAGTCGACTGCCTGTCGGGTCTGCGTTAGCTGTTGAATGGCTACTACGTTTAAGTTCCGCTGCTTATGTTGGTTGTTTTGGTTTGGCCCTTGAAGGCACCTATGTAAGACTTGGTCTAGATGACCATTTTATGTAAGACTTAACTTCGGTATTGTAATGGATGTAAACTTTGGTATTCCATTCGGATTATGTGCAACGACAGACTGATCACGGGATCGTTGTGTTAAGCATAATCGGGTATTTCAGACAGCTAGTCCGGGGTCCCCACAGAATTGGTATCAGAGCCATCTCGACTTTAGGAGCCTTAGATTAGCATGGTCGCTAGGTAGTGATTGCAAAAGTTGATTTCTTAAAGAAAAACAAAGTAAGAAATTTGAAAATGCTTATCTCTTACCCTCTCATTTGTGCAAAATTCTCTTCTTACCAACTACTAAGTTTTCTCTCATACTCATAAAAACTTGCCACACTTAATTTTAATAAACTTAAAATTCTGCTCACATATTGTCCTTTCCATTAAAAATTTGATATACTTGCCATCTCACTAACTTAAAATTTTGACTAAAAGTTATAGATGGCGATCCATTTCACCGAGTTCGTTCAGCTGGAGAAGGACGGCAAGCTGATGTTCGAGAAGGACTTGTTCGAGTTGACCAAGCTGTTAGGTCGTCCCACTCCTGAGTTCAGGGGAGCCCAGGTGGACGCTCCCGGTAACGGGAACCTGTCCTGGTTGATCGAGGGGTCTGTTCGTGGGAACATCAAGTCCCCCGGATCCAGGGCACTCTCTTTCACCCTCATGGACGTCCACTGGGACGATGGACTGTGTCGTTCCATGCAGAGGATGCTATCCCGGCTTTGTGAGGAGCACAAGGCGGAGCTGGTAAACTCTCGTTTTCAGTTCTACGGGAGGCGCACCATCGATGGACACCCAATTCGGTCCCCTCTGCACCCGACATTCGGAGAGTACATCCTGGACATGGAGATTATGCTCTTTCGCACCCAGGAGGATCTGAGGTGCGCTAGGCTTCGGTCTCACTTTGAGCGTCTCTCGCTCAAGGAGAGTCGCGAGAGTGAGGCACAACTGAAGACTGAGAAGACCGCTCTTCTCAAGAAGGGAACCCAGATGAAGAAGACCATAGCGAAGCTCCGCAAGAAGGTTGCAGAGCAGGATGAGCTGATAGAGGACTTGGAGCTCCGTACTGACGAGATGGAGGAGGAGGGCGAGGATCTCCGCAAGGAGAACGACGCTTTCCTCAGTGACGATGACGACTATCTGGAAGAGATGAACGATGAGGATGAGGATGATGAGGATGAGGATGATGAGGAGGAGGATCCAGAGGAGCCACCCTACCAGTCTGATGCTGACATGGCAGAGCCTGAGGTTCCACCTCAGTAGGCGAGTTACTTGAGTTCTACCGCAGGATTAGGTCGACCCCCTATCGCTAGTAGAGTCAAAGTTGTGGTTCTTTTGGAACTTGCTATATGTACATTAGTTAGGGAGAATGTTGTAAGTTAGAATTGGATGAACTCTTGATGTAATGGTTGTGATATGAAAGTGTGTGCTAGTCTTGTTGACATATGTTAAAGGTTTTCTCCTATAATCCTTAGTAAATCTACCTCTACGTAACAACCCATCTTCCCTTGGTCGAACCCATTTTTGCTTGCCCTTATTCCCGGTGTACTTCAGGATGGTGGAAACCCGTCGCACCAACATGGATGGAGGAGCACCACCACCCCCACCGGACCCAACCACCGCCCAACTTCTGGCGCTCATCATGGAGGAACGCCAAGCTGCCCGGACTGAGCGTCAAGCTCATATTGCTGCCCTGCAACAGATAGCTGTCGCTCACAACAACAACAACCACCACAACAATGGCAATGGCAATGGCAATGGCAATGGTGAAGGAAATCAGCGGTCCACTTTGAGCAATTTCCAGAGGACCAACCCACCCACCTTTTCCAAGGGACTTCACCCACTTGAGGCCGATGACTGGCTTCGCACCATTAACAACAACCTGGTAGTTGCAGCCGTGGGAGAACCTGAGAAGGTGCTGTATGCGACCCACTATCTTGCAGGACCAGCACGGTCTTGGTGGGAAGCTACCAAGGCCCTACAGCAGGCTGGTTATGCTATCAGCTGGGATGATTTCCAGGAGAAGTTCCGCAAGAAGCACATTCCCCGCGGACTCATTGAGCGGAAAAAGGATGAATTCCGCAGGTTGCGGCAGGGAAGTAAGGATGTGGTCGGATACCTCGATGAGTTCACTGACTTGTCTCGGTATGCTCCTGATGACGTCGACACCGAGGGGAGGAAGATGGAGCGTTTCATGAACGGACTTCATGATGAACTGCAATGCGCCTTGGTTATCCATGACTTTGTTGATTTGGAATCACTTGTGGACAAGGCCATACAGTTGGAGACCAAGCGTAAATCCATGTTTGAGGGTCGTAAGAGAAGGATGATTGCCCAGGAAGGTTCGAGCAGTCAGAAACCTCGCACCCACCCACCAAACCCCAAGCCAGCATATAGACCACCACCAACTTCGCACCCCAGTTACCCTAAGCCCCCATACACCCCAAACAAGTTCAGCCGTCCCAATGACAACACCCGTCCCGGGGGGAACTCTAGCAACCCCAACATCAATGCCAATGTCGTCTGTTTCAATTGTGGCACCAAGGGTCACTACTCCAAGGCATGCCCCAATCCTAAGAAGAATGGTCCACGCCCCGATGCACCGGCGCCAAACAACGGCCAAGGCCGCAATGGAAACGGCAAGAACCCCGCACCCCGCGGGAATGTGGCTGTTGCCAAGGGACGCCTGCACCACATCAATGCTGAAGAGGCCATGGATGCACCAGATGTTGTGATGGGTACGTTCCTTGTCAACTCAGTACCTGCAACTGTTCTGTTTGATTCTGGTGCTACTCATTCTTTTGTTACCCAAGAATTTGTTGCTAAGGGAGGTTTAGTCGGAAGCCTCTTACCCAGACCCATGGTCATCCAAATCCCAGAATCCACCATAGATACCAAGTCATTTTGCCCGGACGTTTCCCTTGAGATCAAAGGGGAAAGGTTCCTAGTCGACTTAATCATCCTAGGAACCCAAGGAATAGATGTCATACTGGGTATGAATTGGTTAGCCAAGTACCATGGTCGAATTGACTGTGCCAGAAGAGCTGTAGCCCTCACCACCGACAAAGGAGTAGAAGTGGAGTATGTGTCAGAAACCAGTCGACCCCAACCAGGATGCCATGAGAGCATAGCTCGACCAGCCCTAGATGAGATCCGTGTTGTTCACCTGTTCCAAGATGTCTTTCCTGAGGAATTGCCTGGTATGCCACCGGATCGGGATATTGAGTTCATCATTGAACTTATCCCCGGGACAGCCCCCATATCCCAAAGGCCTTATCGGATGAATCCAGAAGAACTGGTTGAGTTGAAGAAGCAGTTAGCAGATATGCTCAGCAAAGGGCTTATTCGCCCAAGTGCGTCACCCTGGGGATCACCCATCATTTTTGTGGATAAGAGAGATGGTACCACACGCCTGTGTGTGGATTATCGCAGGTTAAATGACGTGACTATCAAAAACAAGTACCCTCTCCCTAAGATCGAGGATCTGTTCGATCAAATGAACGGAGCCCGAATCTTCTCCAAGATCGATCTTCGGTCAGGGTATCATCAGTTAAGAATCCGAGAGACAGACATTCCCAAGACTGCCTTCACAACCCGTTACGGTTTATTTGAGTACACCGTAATGTCCTTTGGTCTGACCAATGCCCCAGCCTATTTTATGAACCTCATGAACAAGATCTTCATGGAGTATCTTGACAAGTTTGTGGTAGTTTTCCTTGATGACATCCTTATTTACTCCAAAACTGAAGAAGAGCATGCTGAACACCTGCGTCTAGTTTTAGCAACCCTCCGAGAGCATCAGTTGTATGCCAAGTTAAGCAAGTGTGAGTTTTGGCTCAGTGAAGTCTCATTTCTCGGACATGTTGTGTCTGCGGGAGGAATTTCTGTTGACCTAGAGAAGATCCAAGCCATTGTGGACTGGAAAGCCCCAACTAGTGTGACTGAAATCCGAAGCTTTCTCGGACTAGCGGGATACTACCGCAAGTTCGTTGAGGGATTCTCCAGTATAGCCAAGCCCCTTACCCAACTGCTGAAAAAGGACAAGAAATTTGAATGGACTCAGAAGTGTGAAGAGAGTTTCCAGGAATTAAAGAAGAGATTGACCTCAACCCCGGTCCTGATTATGCCGGACGTCACCAAGAGTTTCGACGTGTATTGCGATGCATCACGTCTAGGACTGGGTTGTGTTCTGATGCAAGAAGGCAAGGTGGTGTCGTATCTGTCTCGGCAGTTGCGACCACATGAAGAGAACTACCCAACCCATGACCTGGAGTTAGCCGCTGTTGTTCTCGCTTTGAAGACGTGGCGCTCCTATCTGGCGGGACATCGCTGCGAGATTTATACGGATCATAAGAGCTTGAAGTATATCTTCACGCAGAGGGAGTTAAATTTGCGACAGAGAAGGTGGATGGAATTAATCAAGGATTATGATATCGGCATCAATTATCACCCTGGAAAGGCTAATGTAGTTGCCGATGCCCTTAGTCGCAAACCCTGCACCCTGAATGCCATGATCCAAGCAGAGCAGCCATCCCTGTTTAAGGAGTTCAAAGATTTTGGACTAGAGCTTGTTAGCCACGGTTATCTCGCCCATTTAGAGTTAGCTCCAACTCTGATAGATCAAATCAAGGAGGCCCAGAAAGGTCATGAGAGCATAGAAGGAATCAAGAAGAAGATTTCTCTCGGTAAAGCGCCTGGTTTTACCGAAGATGCAGAAGGAGTGTTGAGATTCAATGGTCGTATCTGTGTCCCCAATACCTCGGAACTCAAGGAGTTAATCTTAAAGGAAGCCCACGAGACCCCTTACTCAATCCACCCCGGTGGAACCAAGATGTACCAAGACCTTCGTGAAAGATTTTGGTGGCATGGGATGAAGCGAGAAATTGGTGCTTTCGTAGCCAAGTGTGATATTTGTCAGCGAGTCAAGGCCGAACATCAGCGACCCGCTGGATTGCTTCAACCCCTAAGGATTCCCGAGTGGAAGTGGGATGAAATTGGAATGGATTTTATCACCGGACTTCCAAGGTCCAACCGAGGCCATGACTCAATATGGGTCATCGTTGACAGGCTGACCAAAGTGGCCCATTTTATTCCCGTCCACACCACCTATAGGGGAAATCAGTTAGCAGACCTGTATATTTCCAGAATAGTGAGCCTGCATGGTGTGCCTAAGAGGATTGTATCAGATAGAGGCACACAATTCACCTCAAGATTCTGGAAAGCCCTGCATGAAGCCCTCGGAACCAAGTTGGCGTTTAGCACAGCTTATCACCCCCAGACAGATGGCCAAACTGAAAGGGTGAACCAGATATTAGAGGACATGCTTCGCGCATGTGTCCTAGCCTATGGGTCCAAATGGGAAGATTGTCTTCCATTTGCAGAATTCTCCTACAACAACAGTTACCAGTCTAGTCTGCAAATGGCCCCTTTTGAAGCCCTTTACGGCAAGAAGTGTCGTACACCCCTGAATTGGTCCGACACCGGAGAAGGCAAACTGTTTGGACCAGATACCCTCCGTGAGGCTGAAGAGCAAGTACAGCTTATCCGTGAGCGACTCAAGACCGCCCAATCCCGTCAGAAGAGTTACGCTGATCACAAGCGTCGTGATGTCACCTTCAATATCGGAGATTATGTCTATCTCCGAGTGACACTCCTTAAAGGAATGCAGCGTTTCCATGTCAAAGGAAAATTAGCGCCAAGATATATTGGACCCTTCAAGATCCTTGCCCGACGAGGAGAAGTGTCTTATCAACTGGAGTTGCCCCAAGAGTTAGAAGATTACCACGATGTTTTCCACATTTCCTTGCTCCGGAAATGTCTTGAAGTTCCTGACCAGCCTGATGTTTTCAAAAACATCGATCACCAGTCCGTCGACCTGAATCAAGATCTGACTTATCGTGAGACACCCCTCAAGATTCTCGACGAAGATGTTCGTCTCACCCGCAGGCGAGCAATCAAGTTCTACAAAGTCCAGTGGACTAACCACTCTGAAGATGAAGCAACTTGGGAACGTGAAGACTATCTTAGGAGCGAGTTTCCCAACCTCTTTAGTACCCAAGCCTAGCAAATCTCGGGACGAGATTTATTTTAAGTGGGGAAGTCTGTAACATCCCAGAATATTAATATAATTAGTAATGCAAAAATGTGGGCCAACAAAAACCTTTCTTATAAAAAGTTGTGTATGTTTAAATTCTTGAGTGTTGCTTGTTACATTGTTTGCAATATTGTTGAATTCAAGCTCTAATTGAAAAATTGAAAGAAAGGAAAACAAATAAAACAAATCCTAAAAACAACACACCATGTGACACATGTCACATTATTTTTCCAAATTAAGAAGTATAATTTATTTTACACCAAAACCAATGGAGAATTATTATAAACACCCCTAGCTAATTTTTACAAACTATTCCCTTTCAAAAATTCAGATTCAAAACTTCAAATTCAAATTAGAAATTCATGGTTGAAATATTTCAAAATATTTCAAAGAGACTTTGTAACACTCACTAATAATATACTTAGCCTATATTTTAAATATGGACCCAAAAGAATAAATAGAAATAGGAAAATTAAAATAGCAAATGGTCACTGTTTTGGTTCAGGAAAATCATCAAACACCTGGTGATCACCTCCTGTTCTTCCTAATCCGAACCATGTCTTGGATCAATTCGAGCAATGCGTTGTTCAATTGTCAAATTGTTGCCTCCACTGCACTCCTCTCCTCACCACGATCACGCCGCACCCGAGGACGAGCCAAACGGTGGCTGGGATCGACGAGGAGACGCCGGCGACAGCCGCGGCCGTGCGCACGTCGCCGTGTCGGCATTGTGGCCGCGACGACGCCGCGCCGTGCCGGCCGCGCTGCTCCCTCTCTCTCCCTCCCTCACCTCCTGGCTCCCTCACGCGGCAGCAGCACGCCCCAGCACGCCCCGGCCGCGCCGCGCCCGAGCCACGTCGTGCACGTCGTGCACCGCCCGAGCGCGCTCACGGCCGGCCCGCCCCGTCTCGCACGCGCAGCACGCGCCACGCCACCCCTCCTTGCCCACCTTGCTCCCCAGACCACCCGCAGCGTAGCCGCACCCCCCACCGGCCTACGGCGAGCACGCACGACCGCGGGTGCCCTCTGCACCGCGTCCACCGTGCGCCGCCCGGCCGCTATAAAAGCCACCCCCGAGCTCCCATTTCCGCCACACTCCACCACGGCCTCTACCCCCTCACTCCACTCCCCCTCGTGCACCGCTAGGAGGCCAGGACCGAGGCCGCGAAGCCTCGGGTCGCCGTAGCCCTCCTCGAGCTCGCCGTGCCCGAGGTAGGTGACGACCACGGCCAGGCCGTGCTGCTTCTCCCCGTCGCTCCCCTCTGCCTCCCTTTCCTTCCCCTTGCACCCCGCACTCACCAGCGCCCCTTTTCCCTCTGTCCCGTGTCCAGGAGAGTCGCCAATCGCTCGCCGGAGTTGGAGCGGATCCGCGGAGGAGAAGGAGCTCGTCGCCGTCGCTCGGAGCCACGCCAGCAAGCGCCGCTCGCCCCAGGAGCTTCCCCACCTCGCCGCCGTCGTTCTGCACCAGCCACACACCCTCCCGAGCCCCCTAGGTGAGCGCATCGTCCACCTCGCCGTCGCCGGAGCCGCAGCGCCGCTCGGGTTTGGTCGCCGGCGTCGCGAGCGATCTCGGCCGTTAGATTTCCATCCTGCGGTCGCGTACCGGTTCGTTTTAATTAAAAAGAATCTGACATACGGGTCCCACGCGTCAGGTTTAAATCAACCGCGCGCGCTCGCTGAGTCGCTGACTGGTGGGTCCCCTCTGTCAGGATTTTAAACATTATCCACTTCTGGATTTTAATTCGAATTTAGATTTAATTTGAAATCAGTACTGAACTCAAAATTAGAAAATCCATAACTTTAGATTTACAACTCCAAATTCAGCAAATCCAACTGTTCTGGAAAGCTTATCAAATTTCCTATCCAACCAAACTAGTTTCACCCCATTTGGATGTATAATAAAAATACAACATTCAAATTACAGTAGCATGTTTAAATCCTAAACTTGTTTGTTTCTGATACTCTGATAATCCAAATTAGTTGAAACTAATTTTATTAGGTCACATTTAGCCATGGTTAGTCACCCCTAAAATGGTTTAATTTTTAGATGAATATAATTTAAATAATATCCAAAACCTTATTAATTGGTTTCTGGATTCAAAACAGTGTGTAGGGAGTTTGGTAACTCCAAATGACCCAAACCCAATTGTGTCATCTTCTACACATCATTAGCTTTCTGTAGAATTTTAGTTTGTATTTTTGTGACAACCAGAACTCAAGCTATGCAATTAAACATGTGCAACAAGTTTCTGCCCAAATAAAAATACAATGGAATAATGTTTAATTCAATTAAATTGAAACCACATGATATTGTTTGGTATGTGGAGTGGTTACTTAGGACCTCTAAGAGTGTATTGCTATGATGATTGATTGAATAGGCTAGTGATTGTTTGTATTTGATTGATTGTGTATTAGACGAGAACGTTGCCGGATATATCGAGGAGGAGGGATTTGCAGAACCTGAAGACCAAGACCAAGATCACTTTGCCGAGCAAGGCAAGCTACTCTCTGAGCTTGCACCTAACTTATGCATCTAGTTTTACAAGTCATTTTCAAAAACAAAGGTTTACAAAAACCCCTTTTGTTTCAAAAGTATATAGAGATGATTTTGCCACCCTATATAGAAGTAGATACTAAAACTATAGGATGGAAAACAATGTTGTTTATTCAAAACTCTTTTGAAAACTTGTGTGGATATATATAGCACCAAGATGTGGTGTTGAAATAAGGAAATGGAGAAAGGTGGTTTTAAGAAAAGCACATTGTGTCCTAGTACTCAGTCAAGCAACCGATACTCTGTGCGACCACATTTACCCACATATGGGAAAGGGCTTAGTCATATAGTTTGCTCGTATTAGTATGGGACACTGCATCAACAGAGATGGCTCTGTTATGCATGAGGGAGTGGTTTGGTGACCTAACCCTGACCTGGGTCCTCGCTCAAAAATCTATGAATAGATAAGGAGGAGGATAGAAGGATGTCCGTATACACCGCCAGATAAAACCTATGAGTCCTCACACTTAGGGTTTCCGACGGGAAACTAGACTAGGTGTAGATGGAATGGTTCATAGGGGCAGGATCCTATACTAGCATGAGCAAAGGAAAGATTAGGGTCGGTGACTCAACTTCGCATACCACGGGTATGGCAAAGCGTGGCTGACACGATGAGTTATCGAATGAGTGTGGGAAAAGCGTGCTACCTCTGCAGAGGGTAATTAAACTATTCGAATAGCCGAGTCCTCGGATATGGACAGTTGAAGACCCTACTTAGACCATGTGCAAGTTTTTGGAAAAGAGTTGAGTTTGAAAAGAAAAAGGAAATGGAGAGTGTTCCATACACCTATACCAACGGATCGGTATGAGGTAGTTGGAAAGATATTACCATAATGGTTTATGGTTGGAAAAGGAGGAGTTTTGGAATAACACTAATAAAATTGAGATATCTAGTAGTCATAATTTCCTTATCTTCTTCAACAAAGATATAGAGATATTTTAATAAATAAAAGTGAGAAAATAAAAATGGAACTAGAGCACTCATGTTGGAGTAGTTTGCGAGTACATTCAAATGTACTCATACTAGTCTGCTTCTGGCTATTGTCGTAGCCAGACATGGAGGAGTACTACGCCCAGGAGGAATACGGCGACATCTATGCCAACTAAGGATCTTCTCAAGTCGACTGCCTGTCGGGTCTGCGTTAGCTGTTGAATGGCTACTACGTTTAAGTTCCGCTGCTTATGTTGGTTGTTTTGGTTTGGCCCTTGAAGGCACCTATGTAAGACTTGGTCTAGATGACCATTTTATGTAAGACTTAACTTCGGTATTGTAATGGATGTAAACTTTGGTATTCCATTCGGATTATGTGCAACGACAGACTGATCACGGGATCGTTGTGTTAAGCATAATCGGGTATTTCGGACAGCTAGTCCGGGGTCCCCACAGTATCTTATAAACAACTGGATGTAAGCATGTTCAGGAAATGTAATGGTCATACAATATATGCAGTGTTTTGATATAGCGTATGAATTTACTCTTGCTTTCTCAGTGAAGTGGAGGCGGAGGTCCTGAACTGTGCGGCAGCGGCGGCGAACCAGTTCGTATCTGTTCCTGACCATGGCAGCATGCCACGCATGTCGCAGGGAAGCTCCTCCGGCGTGCGCCAAAGGGTGCGCCAAAGGATGAGACTCCCTCTGGCTCAATGTCCGGGCTGTGAGCACAAAATCTTGATCCTGAAGCAGTCATCAACATCTCTGAACCCCGCCAAATCTTGAGCGACACGCCCTAGGCTGTGAACACAAGAAGGTTGTCTCTTTGTTATTTACTGTTCAGAGTTCAGAGTCAAGTGTATCAAACGGCGTTGCTGAACTTTGGATGTTTGGGCAGGTGAAAGGCTGGGAGTTTCTTCACGTGTTTGGACAAGTACTTGGACACCTTGGCCGGTCACCATGTCAGCAACTTGGAAGATAAATGCGATTGCTCGCAGTGTGCCGCGACAAGTTCAGCAACGCATTGGATGCTACGAGGGATGAAACTTCGTCTCTCAGTTACATCTGATTGATGTAAGTCTTTAGAAAAACAAGCTATATATTAGTGAGCTGAGCTAAGATGATGACAAGACTACTTCTTGGTTATGTTTTAATTTATAATGATAATACAGTTTTGCCGTTCTCCAAGAAGAACCATAGATATTGTGAGTACCGTGTTAACCAGCTGTGTTGCAGAATTGTTTTGTTCATGTTCTATGAGGCTATCTACCCACTTTGTAGACCGACTAACGTTTCGGGTAATTGCTTAATAGTTGGAAGCATTGTATGATTTGGTGACGAGATGAAAATTATTTGAACTCAACATTATTTGCTTAAAAATTGAATAAGATTTGCGATACATATACAATGCAGTAATTATTTTGCATTAGTCGATACTTGAATTTACAACTATACGATTCTCCAAATTATTTATCCATGACTAAGCATGAAAAGTTATGTAAACATGTCTAAATGTTATGCATACTCTAAATTCTTTATCTATTTTCACCGCCTGTTGCAACACACGGACCATCGTAGCAGAGCAAAACAAGATGTAATTGGTGGGAAGCGGTAAGTCTCAGGATAGTATTTTGACAGTAGTTTGAGATTGAAATTGAAAAGAAACCCGAGTGACAAATGAAAGAACTGGTTACTGAACTTAATTGAACATTTTCAGAGCAAAATGTAAATTCTTCAGAGATTCAGTCGGTGATCCAGCACCACATGATTTCAGGCACAAAATTAAAGAGAGATAAGACTATAAACAACTACATGTGCTTCAGTTCAAGAAACAACATCTAAATAATTTATCTTATTTTGTACCGTTTCAAGTCGTCATACTGTTACATGATTTTTATATGTGCTCTATTTCGTGGAGCTATATTTTTTTAAGTAGCTTATTAGAATCTCTAATAGTTGTCTCTACAATTTGGAGAAGAAAACGTTCAAAATGGGTGTGCCTAGAGATCAGTCGACTTAGAACTCGTGAGTTCTCAGTCGGGTGACGTAAACATAACGTACGCATGAGTTTTGGCTAAAAAATATTTAAATTCAAAAATAAGTCCGAAAAAATCAAGTTGCAACCCACTTGCAACCAAAAAATCCAGTTACAACCCACTTGCAATTAAAAAAAATAGTTTCGACCAACTTATAACTGGAAAAAATTCAGTTGCAAACCACTTATAACTGGAAAAAACGTGAAAAAGAAATAAAAAAATACACGCATCTTGACGTATGATCGAATCGTTGGTGGATGCGACTTAGAACTCGTGAGTTCTCAGGCGACTTAGAGCTAGCAAAACCGATATTTATTACAATGTGCCAGTTCACGCACTTTGTCGAGCCTCATGGTCTTAAAATTTAAAATGATAGCTCGTTGCAACGCACGGGCATTTTACTAGTACGGAGTAATATGGAACGGAGGAGTTAAGAGAAACTCAATTCAAAGAGAGAATCCTCCAAACTGAAATCAGTTGACAGGAGTCAGCACTTGGGTCATCGCTCATCACTCCTCCGCCCTCACAACCGAGCACCACGCCTATTTCCCAAGCACGCTTCCGGCGACGGTCATCACGCCAAGTCAGCACGCGTCCCCACAAAATCCGAACCCCAGTACCCACTAGGTCCCCGCCACGTGGGCCGCCGCGCTTCCCGTCCCCACACGTCATCCCCCACATTCCTACTACTATATGTAAACCACCCCGGAGCTGAGCCAGAGAACAGCAGCAGCAGAGTAGGCACCGCCCAGCAGGAACCCAACTCCGGCGCGGCGAGCTCGTATATCAGCCACCTTGCCTCTCTCCAGCGTCCCTTTTGGTCGCCTCTCGCTCGTTCTCGCCGTCGTATCCCGCTTCTCCCCGCGGCCGCCCACTTCTCTTGTCGTGGCGCAGATATATATATTCTCGACGCGCGCGCGTGCAGCTACGGCGCCGGCGGCGGTGTGCGAGATGGAGGCGGCGGGGGCGACGAGTTGTACGACGCCGTCGCACGCGTCCATGGCGGACCCGGACGACTTCGACCTCACGCGGCTGCTGACCCACCGCCCGCGGATCAACGTGCACGTCGAGCGGCAGCGCTCCTTCGACGAACGCTCGCTGGGCGACCTCTACCTCTCCGCCATGGACGGCCGCGGCGGCGTCGGTGGGTACATGGACAGCTACGAGAGCATGTACTCGCCCGGCGGGGGCCTCCGGTCGCTCACCGGCACGCCGGCCTCCTCCGCGCGGCTCTCCTTCGACCCTCACATGCTCGTCGGCGAGGCCTGGGAGGCTCTCCGCCGCTCGCTCGTATGCTTCCGCGGCCAGCCACTCGGCACCATCGCCGCCGTCGACAGCTCCTCCGGCGAAACCCTGAACTACGACCAGGTAACGACCGACTCGGCAACATGCAGGACGCATGCGTCTGATGATTCTTTGACTAGCTCTCTGTCAGCAGAGCAAAGACACCTGTCTCGTGTAAAGTTACTTCTTGGATTGTAGTACTGCTCTTACTAGTATTTTGTCAAATGATTCGAGATATATTTTACCAAAAATCATGTCGCGTAAATAAACCTAGGATTGGATTGCGTCCTATCAATTTGTACAGGTGTTCGTGCGGGACTTCGTGCCGAGCGCGCTGGCGTTCCTGATGAACGGGGAGCCGGACATCGTGAAGAACTTCCTGCTGAAGACGCTGCTGCTACAGGGGTGGGAGAAGCGGATCGATCGGTTCAAGCTGGGCGAGGGCGCCATGCCGGCGAGCTTCAAGGTGCTCAAGGACCCGAAGCGCGGCGTGGACACCCTGGCGGCGGACTTCGGCGAGAGCGCGATCGGGCGGGTGGCGCCGGCAGACTCCGGGTTCTGGTGGATCATCCTGCTCCGCGCCTACACCAAGTCCACCGGCGACCTGTCCCTCGCCGAGACGCCCGAGTGCCAGAAGGGCATCCGCCTCATCATGAACCAGTGCCTCGCCGAGGGGTTCGACACCTTCCCCACCCTCCTCTGCGCCGACGGCTGCTGCATGATCGACCGCAGGATGGTATGTGCAGAGAAAGAGAGCTCATCCATCATCTGTTCATGTCATTGTCGACGCAGCTAGCTGTAGCTGTAGCCGGAGAAGTAATTTTGGTCGATTTCATTGAATAAATGTGTTTTCATTTCATAATGACCAGTCGATCGATGGGGAAACCCTGTTGTGCAGGGCGTGTACGGGTACCCGATCGAGATCCAAGCCCTGTTCTTCATGTCGCTGCGGTGCGCGCTGCTGCTGCTGAAGCCGGACGCGGAAGGGAACAAGGACATCGTGGAGCGGATCGTGACGCGGCTGCACGCGCTGAGCTACCACATGCGGACCTACTTCTGGCTCGACTTCCAGCAGCTCAACGACATCTACCGCTTCAAGACGGAGGAGTACTCCCACACGGCCGTCAACAAGTTCAACGTCATCCCGGAGTCCATCCCGGACTGGCTATTCGACTTCATGCCCTCCCGCGGCGGCTACTTCGTCGGCAACGTCAGTCCGGCCAGGATGGACTTCCGGTGGTTCGCGCTGGGGAACTGCGTCGCCATCCTCGCGTCGCTCGCCACGCCCGAGCAGGCCGACGCCATCATGGACCTCATCGAGGAACGGTGGGACGACCTCATCGGCGAGATGCCGCTCAAGATATGCTACCCTGCCATCGAGGGTCACGAGTGGCAGAACGTCACGGGATGCGACCCCAAGAACACAAGATGGAGCTACCACAACGGAGGATCCTGGCCAGGCAAGCTATCTACCTGCTGCTCTGTGTTCTTCTTCGTCACATCCTCCACATTTCTTATAGTGAAGCTCGATCGGCTTTATACCGTGCTTAATTTGTTCACTCTCTGAGATTTGTGCAGTGCTCATCTGGCTCCTGACGGCGGCGTGCATCAAGACCGGGCGGCTCAAGATCGCCAAGCGAGCGATCGACCTGGCGGAGGCGAGGCTGGCCAGGGACGGCTGGCCGGAGTACTACGATGGCAAGCTCGGGCGGTACGTCGGGAAGCAGGCCAGGAAGCACCAGACGTGGTCCATCGCCGGCTACCTGGTGGCAAAGATGATGCTGGAGGACCCGTCTCACCTGGGCATGATCTCACTCGAGGAGGACAAGGCCATGAACCCTGTGCTCAAGAGGTCTGCCTCATGGACTGTGTAACCCGTCGGACGGTGGGTACTTGATGTGAAGCTGGTCAGGAATGTTAGAAGGGGAAGAAAAAAGGGCTGCGTTAAATTTTGGGTTTAGCAATCGTGTCCTTCACATCATTCATTTCATCGTTGGAAAGACATGTTTTGGTCCCATGTATGGAACACGGTTGTACAATGTGTGTGTGTAACTGTGTATGCAAACATTGAAGAAATAAGCGGTGTTGAAATCTAGACGGAACAATGTTTATCCACCATTTGTTCTACTTTCAACTTGAACTTTGAATCCGGTTTAGCCATGAACAATATGAGAAATTTACATTGAAGATAAGAATGTTTCCATCCCTTGGTTCACATAGTTTTCTTTTAGTTCATTAATGTTTTTATGTGTATCTTTGGTGCAATAAAAAGCTGTGTGCATCGATTGATGCAGAGGCTGGGGCTATGCCTCCTTTTCTAAGAAAAATGTGTATCTTTGGTCCCTTATCTAGTTATCTTTATAAGCTGGACAAGTTTGACGCCTTCGGCCTTCCGTAACCCTAGTGGTTTTCTCAACAATGTGGTTTGGGGTTTGACCCGACTTACCACATGAGTCTCTGCATTAGCTTATTCTTTCCCTCTTCTAGATTTTGTTTTGATACTCTAGTGGTTTTCTCCCCTCTAAGGGCTTGTTTGGACACCCAGGTAGCAAAAACCAAGGACGCTGCCCACACGCCCAAGATTTCCCCACATTGAAGGAAACCCGCGATTCACAAAAGAAAAAAAACTCGTTGTTTTGTGCAACGGAACGAAATCCAAGGATTTATTAAAAAAACAGAAAAAAGAAGCTCATCGGCGGGGAGAAATATGGTCCTTCCGGAAGTTGTCGACGATGCGGTATCTCCTCCACCATGCACCTCCTCGAGGCGGCTGTTGAAGCTTATATGCGGGCTGACCTACTACTCAGAGCTAGCCGTCGGCCATGGTAGTGCCTCCATGTCGTCGGTGATGGTCATTTTAGTTGAACTAGCCCATCTTGTATAGCGTCAACATAGGAATGGGCTTGCTCATCGGTGCGGAGGGATAGGGCGGCAGTTAGCGGGGTAGGGAGGCGGAGCTGACTCATGCGAGGGAGAAGATCGACGAAGCGACATATTGGAGTTTAGGTATTTCCCTCTTGGTGTGTAGAGGTCGGGACGACGTTCCCCAGTTTTGGACACGTATTGGGCTAATAAAACCCTAACTATGTGAGCCTAAGGCCTCCATGGAGTAGTGTCTGAATGCCTCTACAAACAGGTGTTAATGTGCATCGACTATACACATTAGCACATTGCTTTGTCGTGGTATTATTAAGAAAATATAGAAGGTAGGAGTATATAATTGAAGCGAAAATAATGAAGTATTTCTTTATTCAAAGCCTGTTATTTTTTATGAAGTTCGGGAAAACTTTTGTCCATTTTGACATGTATCTTTTTGTCATGTTGATTACTTGAAAATATTTTTATTAAAGTCGGGAATATTTTTAACCCTCAATTAAACAACTTCTTATTGATGCAGCCCTAGCCTACCGCCATCACCATTCTAGCACTCCAACATATGACATGTTACCTCAAAGATGAACTCCTTCCTACATATGAGCCCATATACATCACCTTCAGAAGGTATACTACTTGAGCATCTACCACTGTACCTTGATTGGTGTGACCTGATGAGTACGAACACGTGGGGAGATGTCGAGGAAGCCCAAGAGTTCAAGATATCTGAAGCATACACTTGGAAGAGAAGAAGGAAGAAGAGAGGAGCCTGCAACTCCTGGGAGGTACTATCGCCCGTGCCGAGCGGAACTACCGCCAAGACCTAGGAGCGGTACTACCGCTGCGAGTATGGCCTATGATACAACATGACGTCCAAATGCTACTGGATTTCCTATGGTACCTGGCCGGTACCGACCTAGTACTACCGATGGCTGATACCACTAAAAGGTTACATGCAGATTTTTGTTTTGTTTTACATAACTGCCAAGATCTACTATGCAAAAAAGAGCACTCCATAACGCAGAGACGTGGAAGATCTTGTATTTATCGAACTGAACTAGATGTCAGTAAAGCCCGATGACGAATCTCGCGTCCACGCCGGGAAGCGATATTACTACTTGATTCTCTCGTCCAGCAGGTCGGATATCCATGAATACCCAATTTCATGGATAAAAGTGCTATCCTTCCGCAGAAGATATGATATCGCTATCACGAATATTGTCAGGAGAAGTAGTGTGTTTAGCAAAGTGTTGTTCAAGCATGAAGCAAGAGAAGCGAATCGGGAAGCTCATGATATAGGATATAGCTGTGTTTAGCCAAGTGTTGTTCAAGCATGAAGCAAGAGAAGCGAACTGGGAAGCTCAGGATATAGGATATAGCTAAGGGTTCGTTAAGTTTGTGTTTAGGGTGTCGTGGGGTCTAAGCCTCCACCTGATCATCATATATATAGGCATACTACAATACACGTACGATACGTACGGAATACAAGATATAAACATAACCGACTCTAACATCCTCCCTCATTCTATACTCCTACATACAAGATTTAGATTGGTCTTGAATCGGTCTAACATCTGTCTAGTAGCTGGCTTGGTGAAGACATCAACCAGTTGATCATGAGTGGAGATAAACCGAACCTCCAGAGCTCCTGCAACAACTCGTTCCCTCACAAAGTGGAAGTCTATCTCTATGTGTTTCGTATGAGCATTAAACACACAGGGGTTGTTGTCAGGTACGTAGCCCCTAGATTATCACTCCGAGCTCCTTGAGTAGTGACTCTACCCATGTAGCCTCAGCAGCTCCATTTGCCAGTGCTTTGTACTATGCCTCCGTGCTTGATCTGGAGACAGTGGGCTGTTTCTTTGAACTCCAACACACAAGGTTCGAACCAACGAAAACAGCGAAGCCACCGGTGGATCGTCGATCATCGACACAGCCAGCCCAGTCAGCGTCAGTGAACACGCTTATACCAGTAGATGGAGAACGGTGAATCTGCAACCCGGTCTTAATTGTGCCCTTTACATATCTCAGTATTCGATTAACAACCTCCCAATGATCACTTGTAGGCTGCGAGAGGAATTGGCACACCTTATTAACAGCGAACGAGATGTCAGGACGAGTGAGGGTCAAATACTGCAGACCACCCACCGCACTGCGGTACCGGAAAGAATCATCAGCACCAAGAGGAGTTCCAGACTCGCGTGTCAGTGGCTTGGTGATATCGAGTGGAGTAGAAGTGGACACACAGTTCTACATGTTGACACGATGAAGAAGATCGAGCGCATACTTGCGCTGTGTCAATGCCATCCCCCCAGACTGATAGGACGCTTCTAATCCAAGAAAGTACTCCAGCTGACCAAGATCCTTGATGGGAAACTGTGACACCAGCGATCCCACTAGCCGATCAACCACCTCTGGTGTGGAACCAACGAGAACAATGTCATCAACATAAACAAGCATGAAGATCTGGACACCATCCCGACTAAAAATGAACAAGGACGTGTCGGCCTTGGATGAGACGAAGCCAAGCTCATGGAGGAAAGAACTCAACCGTGCATGCCATGCTCGTGGAGACTGTTTTAGGCCATATATAGAACGCTGAAGCTTGCACACATGAGAGGGAAACCACCGTCTTCAAACCCCGGGGGTTGCTGCATGTAAACATCCTCAGAGAGAAACCCATGCATGAACGCATTACTGACACCCACTTGTCAAAGATTCCATCCTCGAGACACTGCCAGGATAGTGGCCGGTTTGACAACCGGGCTGAAGGTGTCACCATAGTCAATACCATGCTGCTGTGTGAAGCCTCGAGCAACCAGTCGAGCTTTGTGTTTGTCGATGGAGCCATCTGGTCGGTGCTTGGTTTTGAAGATCCACTTACTACCCACCCATTGACTCCAGGAGGCCGAGGAACGAGAACCCATGTCCGCGTCTGACAAAGTGTTGCATACTCCTCGGACATGGCAGCTTGCCATGTGGGTTCACGAAGAGCATCCCGATGAGACATAGGAGCAGCGAAGAATGCCCGACGGAGGGGGTCGTAGCGCACCGTCCTGTCCTTTAAATCCCGAGCTCGTGGATTGAAACACTTGGCCATAGCGTGGCGAGCGGGGTAGCGCCCGTCGCAGCAGCCGCTGGCGACGCTGGAGGCGATGAGGGCCCAGCAGAGGGCGACGCCGCGGGAGGCGACGAAAAGGCTCTGATACCAAGTTTGTGTTTAGGGTTTCGTGGGGTCTAAGCCTCCACCTGATCATCATATATATAGACAGAATACAATACACGTACGATACGTACGGAATACAAGATATAAACATAACTGACTAACACGTTAGGTCTAGGGGTTGGCCATCATGTTTGGTTAACCCACCCACCGGACTTTGTAAACAGTCATGTTATGATCTACTCCCTCCGTTTTAAATTAATTGACTTCTATTTGTCCACATGTGTGTATATCATGTGGGCAAATAGAAGTCAATTAATTCGGAACGGAGGGACTAATAAAGTCTAGGTATGCTAAAAAAACATCTTGATGATTCTTAAAACAACATGGTGATCCAGTTCAAAAAAAGAAGAAGAAAACATCGTGCTTGAGACTTGGAAAACCTAAATTCGCCATCCGGTTACATCGGGAAGGCATCTAAAAAATATATACATGGGTATGCACCAAGCTCTCACAGCGCTTTGCGTCCTGGGCTGTTGGATCTTCACCGCGAAGCGATCTCAACCGTCCATCTCTCTATTGACCTTTGACTCCAATTTTTGGTCCCACCCGTCATCGACTTTGTGGTTGGACGGATCAGTGCGTGCAGCCCATTGGCTATTCTAAGCCGTCCGATCCGGGGACTCCGTTCCGCTTCCATCTGAGCCGTCCACCAGGGAGACAAAATCCCCGCAGAAACCCTAGCCGTCACCATCTCCGGGGACTCGGTGCAGCTCATTCGCTTGCTTTGTTTCCTCTCGCTCCGCCCCTCCCCCACGCGCGCAGAAACCCTAGCCGCCACCATCTCCGGCCCGAGATCTTCTTCGCGCCGCCCCTCCCCCACGCCCGCATCTAGAGCACGCCATGGTCTCCGAGCCTCCGCAGCAGCAGATCGAGGAGGAGGTATGGAGGACGCGTCGCTCGACCACACGCACACCTGGGTCGTCGCCGCCGTCTGCTTCGCCATCGTCTCCGTCTCGCTCGCCGCCGAGCGCTTCCTCCACTTCCTTGGCAAGGTACGCGGTTGCCGCCCCCTCTCCCTTCCTAGACATTTCCCGGGATGTCTCTATTCATCCGTCTGAGTGGCATAATGATGCGAGTTTGGGGGGTTTCTACTTGGTTGCTGCAGGTAACGGATTTGGTTTTCCTGGAATCGGGGAAGAATTTGGTGACCTGCTACAAGGACAAGTTTATGCGGGTTTGGGAGTCATTGTTGATTTGAGATATTCAGGTGAGGTATTCTGTTAGTTGATTTGGTACCAGTAAATAGCCTTATGAGTTTTAGTTTGGAAACCATTGTGCAATGCGTACATCTGAGTTCATGACTTATGCCCGTGAGTTCATGAATTATGCCGTTTTCTCTTTCTTAATATATGAATATTTTTATGACATGCACATATTTGTATTCTTTGATAAAGAAGCTAGCTAGGGTACTACCTCATTCATAAAAGGTTGCATTTCTATAGCTCTGACAATGGTTCATGTCTTTATCTTTGTCGGTCAATCATTTTTCATGCTAAGTACCTCTTTCAGATTTAGATTCTGCTACTGGACATGTGTTTCTAGATTGTCTGGCAGAATATAACATTGAAGTAGAACTGCGTAACTACTGACAAGTGACATGTCATTTGGTGTTGTAGAGTTTATATATTTATTAACATTACGAGACACTTAGAATGGCCATTGCTTTTAAATGCCTTACTCAGCCAAATGATTTTATTTTTATGTATCATGATCATCTATAGACCTACAGTAGCTAATATACATGTCAACATCATACCGATTCGGTTCAGTTCATAGTAATGAATGATCCAGTTTCTTGGATGATGTATTTTTTGTTAGATCAGCTTGCATGATGTCTTATGTTTTCTGTTATCATGTATGTTTATAAATAATCAACCTTTTTATACTTCCTTTGTGCAGATGAGAGGTTATCTGAACTCAACGACATGCCCAGTTATTTCAGAGAGCTCACAGGTTATGCTTTTATTGCTCTTGCTAGGTCTTCCTCCTCCTTCAAGCCAATCTAGCCACCAACGACATATCCTTTTTCCGAGTGTGCCACTCCCTCCGCCTCCTGCTCGCTTCTTCCTTTCACCAGGTTCCTCTTTTCTTGATGGTCCGGTCTTTCTTTCGTTGTTCAGATCCCCACTCGGAGATCACCAGCTTCGCCAAGAGGACGGCCAAGGAACTCAAGCTTCGTCCCCAACTTGGATTGAAAATATATTAAGATAAAGTTAGTGAACATCTAAAGAGGTTGTCGAAAGAAGGTGCTAACCACATTTTAGTCAACTAACATAAATTATTATTCAGGTATTTTCTTCTATATTGACCAAGGCGAGTATTTTGTGTGTCGCCATGGAGATAAGCTATAAAAAAGCAATTCTTATACTGAATCTCTTCTCATCTAAATGAAGAAGGTATTTTTCTTCCAAAGTAATCAAGTTACATAATGAAAAAGTTTCAGTTTTTGCGATATTGTGATCTCTATACCTCAGTTATTCTACAAAATATTATTTTTGTGATTTATGTATGGATATCTTTGTTTTGTTTCCTAATTATGGAGCAAAACTCTCCATTTCATTATTGTATGGAACTCATAAACAAGGTTCAGTTTGATAGTATAGAACTTTAAATATATGTAGTGGTTCCCTCTGTTATATCACACTACCACAGATATTGCTTCACAATCCCGCTCTTTTGCATAGGAAAAGCAGAGTTTGTCTACTTAGGAGGCTGATTTAGAAATTCAGCCATGAGATTCTTCATTTATGATCTCCTGCCGCTTGAGGTCGTGTTCATTTATAATCTCATGTGTGGCGTCGTGAAAATGAAATACGCCTGTTTGGTGACCCTAAAGCATCTTATTCATTCAACATTGACATGATGCTGAAGTATGAGACGTTGCACCATTTATTAATAAGCATAGATCATGCATTACGGATTCTGCTTTCTCTGTACCATGCTTCTTTTCTTTTGCACGTTCAGAGTGGTACCTCCTTTTATCTTGATATGATCAATGTCCCAAGGAATAGGTTGTTTTCTAGATAGATCTGTATACTGGAGATGACAGATATATTGGAGCTATTTTCATTTACATTTATAGGTATCAGGCTTTTGACTTGGTCTAATTTTAATTACACTTTCCTGTTTGCTGCTTATTTTTTGTTGAAAGAAGGGTGATTTCACTTAGACTTGCACTGATTATATGGCTATTCATATATTTGATTTGTGCCTGGTGTGTAGAGGCATGTTTGTATTCAGCATGATTACCAGTTTTTCTTTGTTGCAGCCAATTGTTTTTATTTGTTCCAACTATTAGATTGTGAGGACCATTTAAGAAATACACTAATGTTTACTTATTTTTCAATTGCAGATGATTCCTCTGGCCTCCAACCATGGGTGGCAGTGGTTCATGGCCAAAGGTAATTTTTTTGCTTCCCCTTCCCCTGTCAAGTTCCTCTTCTCGAGTATTAACACATGATTTCTATGGATATTGTATTCTTGCTTTGATTAATGCAACTTTTACCATTCGTTCAGGGCATTAAAAAATGTGGTACCTATTAGTTCATTAAAATCATATATGGTATTTTGTGTCATTCGTTTGTTGTCTTGCCATGACAAGTTTTTAAAAGCACAGTTCCTGTTCATGGATAAGGAGCGGACGCGTAGGTTAATCATGCTCTCTTTTTCGCTATCATCAATGCACCTTCTGCCCTAACATGGTGAAATTGTTTTCTTATTCCGTGTAGCCATATAATTAAGCTGATAAAAAATGTGAAGAAATGTCCAAAATATGCAATCCAATATTTTTTGTCTTTGTCGAGCCTTACAAATATGTCCATGTTCAGGTATAAGGCAGTATTTTTCTGCTGTTTTGGTGTGCTCTTCCATGTTACAACGCCTCTTTCTCGCTAGGATTCATGTGCTGGCGAGTTTGCGTGGGAGAGACCTGGTGATCTGATCTGATCCGATGTTTTGTGTGTGTGTTCCGTATGTAGGCTCCGGGTGGATGTTTTACTTCGTGCTGATTGTGCAGATGGCTATCAACACCTGATTTTATGTGTGAATCTTGCATATTAGTTAGTATGACATGGAAAGCTAAATTATGAGATGAAAAGTAGTTTGTTGCTTTGTGCTAGCTTACTTGCCCTACATATTTGTATTTAGTGCAAAACAATTTATGAAAGAGTGCATGTGTATATCGGCAAATTTACTCATCTCATGTGCACTATGACATTCCAATTCATTCTAATGAATCGCATATGATGATTTCCAGCTTTGTAGAAGGAGTTCAACATGTACCTGAAAATATCAACAAAATTGCAGTGATTTTCAGAAGGCATGCCATGTGTTGTCTTTATTGCGATGTTTTAGAATGTGAGTAAATGAAGGCATGGCCCATAGTTTTCTATGAGGAAAATAAAAACGGTGCTTTTCTTTGACGCCCAATCTGGAGTGCAGATTTACATGAAGCTATATGTAGTTCTAGACTCTAGCTTCCTTTCACTGAAGTAGCAAAAATTCGTGTTGTGTATGCTCCATATTTTCGTTGGACCTTTGACCTTTCCATGGTTTTATTGTATTTGTGCATCTCAAGCAAATGAAGTTAGTATTTTGATTCAGAACGACTGTCTCTGCAGGTCTCTGTTGTAAAGCTTACAAAAAAATTCTATCATCTAATGATTTGGCTTCTGTAGCGTGGTAGCAAGCTGAGCCAGCAGCCAGTTTCGTTTATTAGGTTGAGGCCCTCACTTAATTTTATTAGCATTTCGTTTCAGAATTACATATTTTGTATTTGTATTTGGTAAAAAGTTACAAGGCACTTCTATCCTCCAGTGATAATTGCCTTCTATAGTGTAGTAAGGTGTAACATCAAGCAACACAAAGCAAGAATGGAACCTGATTAAGTGAACAATGCATTCTGTATTGTTATTTTGCTATTCTATAACCAATCATCATAATTTCCTCAAATTGTGATGTTCCAACGTTTTACTAAGTAACACTGCTTATTGATTATTTGGCAATAAGATTTGTGTTTATTGCTGTCTTGGAAACATATACATGGATCATTTGTTATCTTTGTGATTATAAAAAGCCTGCATAAGCTTTGTGTATGTGAGGATATCGGGATACCACACCGATGTCTACACAATACTAACTTAGTAAAACAAATGACGATAAAAAGAGCGTTTGACCTGGGTTTACAATTATTTTAAATCAGGTGGCGCGCGACAAGCCGCGCCCCAAATCTAGTAAGATAACAGTCCACTGGAGCTAAGGACAGATAAAGGGTTCACCAAAGCGAAAATATTGGAACTAGAACTCGATACACTAACCACGGACAGCCCGAATCTTGCAAGGTTCTTGGTCGACAGATCCATCGTCTTGCATACTGAGGCGCAACCACGGCACCGTCGGAAACATCAGTTAACCCCTAAACAAACGCTACTCCAGTCCATGAGTGGAGCACGCCATCGATCTCCCATCAGTCGACCGTCTTCTTCGTCGTGGTTAGGTAGGCCCCGTAAGCAACAACCGCCGCAGCCAGGAGCAGCTTCCATCCGGTGCCGGACGCGCCGCGCCGCGCCCTCCGTCCTGTGCGCACGGCGGCGTAGTACCGCTTCGGGCTGGCCTCGAACATGGCGCGGGGGACGCGCGCCCCGCCGAGCCCGGGGCCCTTCATGGTGCGACAGGTGAGAGCCCAGACGGCGCCGCAGACGAAGACCACGGGGAGGAGACCGACGAGCAGCACGTACTGCTGGCCAGCTCTTCCTCCCGTGGCGGTCGCGACGTCGTCGGCGCCGTCCGGAAGATTCCCGGCGTACGCCGTGACCAGCCGCCCGTAGAGGCCAACGAGGAGCTTTGACGCCATTTCCACCCACGGCTCGGAGGCTTCAACGGCCGAACCCGCCGCTCTCCTGGCCGCCTCCGCGGCGACCGGGAAGTTGTCGACGGCGCCGGCCCTCGCTGACCAGAGGAGGCGCAAGAACCACGCCACCGACGCCCTCGAGGCTTCAAGCACGGCGTCCCTTGTCACGTCCGTGGGGAGCATCTCCACGGTGAAGGCCATGGCCGCTTGCACCGCGCCCGTGACGACGGCCGAAATGTTGGCGATGGGAGAGCTCATGGCGAACGGCTTGGTGATTGGTCCCGCTCTAGCTCTAGCTGTTTTTGGAGCGGAGATCGCCGCAAAATCAAAGTCGATGATGGATCACACTGGACTAAGGTTGGAATAAAGAGAGAACACGGAAAGGTAACAAAGCCGCCGCCCACTTTGCACACACTAACCGAGCAAAAGCAGCTTGCTTAGCTATGCGATCTTCTGATGTACGTGTGCCTTCCACATGAAGCATTCAGTAATCATATTCTATTCTTACCAAACCATCCCTAAAAAAGAATGACTCGTAGCTAAATCTCACAAGATTATGGATCCACTTTAGTATAAGAAACATTTTCTATTATGCAATACGTACACTACTCTTTCCTTACCGGTTTGCCGCTTACTTCTTGCTGTTAGGCAATGCGCTCTAAATACTTGATGAACTATTAACTCGCCAAGGCTTCGCTTCTAACATAAGAGTTTTCCTCAGGGCGAATTTATTAATAACCTTTCTGTTGAATCTACTTTTAGTACTCTAAAATGAGAAAGCATGTACTTGCTTATAGTCGTTTTGTATTCTAGTTCTAACACCTTGTGATGTTTATTGGTTTAAGAACTAGGTGTCAGGTTCTCACTTCCTGTCAGTTCTATTTTTCTCAGCCTCATGTATTATTCAAGGATTTTCTATTGTTAAATATTTTGAAAGTCTTATATTTTCTGAAAAAGCCAGATTGTAATCTACTACTACCTTCGATCCGAAAAATTGTCATGAAGTCTGTAGGATTTTGTGTAGCGAAGTTGATTCTCCCTAGTAGTTAATTAGGACCGAATGGAGTAGTTATTGTCAATCCTAGAAAGGATAATCTGCAACATTTGAAATTGTGAAATGTCCATCTTCATTTGTTGCAGAATATATGATGCAAAAACTGTCATCCACTTAAGAATTTCCCATCTTCATATTATGCTTCTGATGTACTAGCATGTTTTTAGGAAATTCACATTGGATTATGTTTCATAAGCTATATGTATGTAGTTTTATAATACTACAAGATATCTAGGTTTTATGTTAGTAGGAGATACTGGACGTCCCCTTGACATGTTATTATGGTTAGATTTCAAATCAGAAATACTGACGCACAACAAATCACGTGCAAGTCTACATGCCACGTTGTGCCAGAACGTCATGCATGCGGCGAGGCGAAGCTTGCCTATCGTCTAGTTTTATACTGCATGTAGCTTAATTGAATCAGAGGCAGTATGGTAGCACATGACTACATGAGCAGTAAATTTAAAGATCAAATTTGGAAAAATAATTTTGTGAAGCCAAACAAGCATTGGGCTTATTTGCTCGAAGGGTTTGAAAGCCTACCAAGCCCAAACCATAGTCTTCCCCAGTTCCCCTAGAAAAAAAAGCAGCTCCCAGCCGATTCCGCCCACTACGTGTCCCGCTATTCGGGAACTCCATAGCCCAGCACGCCGTCGCCGGAGACGATCAGACTCCGAGAACCCCGCGTGAGGCCAAATGGCGCCGAAGAAGAAGCAGCCAGTCTCGAAGCAGAAGCACAGGCCCAAACCCTCCGCACCCGCCTCCTCATCCGCCGCGCCGCGCCTCGAGATCTCGTCGGAGAACGAGCGCCGCCTCCGACGCCTCCTCCTGGACTCCTCCGCAGCCTCCGCCCCCTCCCCGGCGCCCGCAGATGGTCCGGCGGCGCGCTACGAATCGAGGGAGCAGAAGGGGCGGCGGCTGCGCGGCGTCTACGACAAGCTGGCCCTCGAGGGCTTCTCCTCGGCGCAAATCGAGCAGGCCCTTTCCGCTATACCAGTTCGTACCCCTAAACACGTGCGGAACACCGTTGTGCTATCTACTTTGGCCGTTTTTGTTGATGAGTTTTACTATCGGCCAGGATACGGCTAACTTTGAGTCGGCGTTGGATTGGCTGTGCTTTAATCTCCCCGGAGACGAGCTCCCCCTCAAGTTCGCCAGCGCCGCCGCTTCCACTTCCCGTGCAGGTATGTGATTCGACGGTTTTCCTGTTTCCCGGCATTATTCTATGCTTCCTGGTTTAATGCGTGGACCGGATATATTGGAGCATGTGTGTCGGCACTTATCTGCATTTTGTGTTCTGCCTGCCAGCGCAGGCCAAAAACTCTGCACACTAGGGTTGCTGCATTTATGTTTGTGTTTCCATGGAGACATTGTCGAAATGAATGGTTGGGTGTTAGTTTGCCATGCATAAATCAATGTGTTGATTACTTTTGTGTGACTCTGTAGGAGCAGAGGGTTCAGTTAAGGTACTATCAGCAGCCAAGGACAATTGGGTGCCGCAGAGTCGTGGGCCTGTGGAGGCAAAGGGCAGCACCGAGGTGTTGGAAATTAAAATTGCGAGAAAGCAAGAAGAGGATGTCAAATTGGACGATGGGCGGTCATCGCAAGCTGCATGGATCCTGCAGTACATGGAACAACAAGAGGAGGTATAGATATGCAACCATGTGATTGCTGCGTTAAAACTTAATACATTGTTTAGTTTATTTATCTGCTAGGTGCTCAGACCACTCTGGTTTGTACTCTGAAATAATATGGTGTTCTTTCTATTTTCTTGAGTTACATGGAACATTCCTTGGGATTTAGTGCCTCTGCATCATACTGTTAACATGCAATCTAGATTGTAGGGAAATCCTATCAGTCTCTTGAGATTTTTATGTTAATTTGAGCCACTTCCTGAAATAGATTTTTTTGTTTGACAGAAAATTAGTTATCCACGATAATAACTAATCCTCTAGGACCCTCTTCACACCAAATTAATCTTCTCTGTTAAGCCCGCTCTATGTTTCACAATCTGTTAAACTACTCTATCTGTTAATGAGCACAAGATATTATTTGGAAACTGACATAGTTTGAAAATGTGCATCTATTTTAACATCAATCTGCATACTAGTCATTTCAGATTGAAAAGACTGATATATTCTTTCTTAAAAAATCTACTAATGTAAACAACAATGCTGATTGATTAATGTACACAACTACTCCCTCCGTTCTAAATTAGACGACCTACATTTGTTCACATGTGGATGTAACATGTCTAGATACATCCACATGTGGACAAATGGAAGTCATCTAATTTGGAACGGAGGGAGCACTAATGCAGTAATGCATATTGATGCATTATGGTTTGAACCATTTTATGCCTCTTGTTTTTTAACATTATGTCATTATCCCTCTCTCATATTCTTTCTTCCTTTTTTATGTCCTATTTCATTGTATATTTGTTCCAATTTTTGCCACTGATGCTAGGAGGAGGAAGCAAATTCTCATGATTCCTCCACATGGGAAGATCTCTACGCTGCAAGTTTTGAAGTCGCTGAAACAAAGCCAAGTAGGCGAAAGAAAAAGGGTAGGTACGACCACTGTATTATTGATAGAAAGCTATATCAAATGCTTCTGTATTCTCGAATAGTTTTACTCTTCTCTTATAAGTTTCCAAAGTTCTTGTAGTTTAAGGAATTTGAGCTCATGAATGTTTGTTTCCAGGTAAAAAAGAGAAATCAAAAAATGGAAACACAGAGGAACATATAAGCCAGTCTGCACCTGACGTGCTTCCTAATTTGGAAATCGCAAATGTTGATGATGGTCAGGTTGGCTTGGGTGCAAGTGTGAGCATATCTGACAGTCTTGTCCATATTGATGAAGGATCCAATTTACAGAAGGATATTTCTAAAGATGTGGGCGAAACTTGTACTAAGGAGGTTGCAGAAGAGGAAGTTGAGCTTGACAACTTGTTTTTTGAAGACTCGTCTGCTTGGGAGGGTGTGGCTCCAGAAGTCTTGAAACAGCAAAAAATAGAGCAGTTATCACATGATGGTTATGGCCATCTCCTCGGAAACATAGATGATGTTTGGAAAAAGGTCAGGGGCTCTTGCACTATCTTAATGCGGAGGAGCCATCCGCTGTTGCTCCTTAATGTGATTATTATAATACTCCTTTTCATATTTATAATTCTGGGGCTGTTTTGCCTGACTTAGCTCTAGATGTATAGGCTAGAGCTGGACATGTCAAGTCAAATTCACCTCCTTGCTTCTCTAAAGTTTCTTGGACCATCCAGTTTTGATTAGGAAGGTCGGAGAACCTTATTGTGCTCCATGGGCCTATGCTTCAGTTGTTAAAGGCTGTAGTGAACTGCAACAGCTTTACCATTCAAGATTAATATTAGACTATTCTCCCATAAAAAAGAGACTATCCTAGTTTCAGTGAAAACTGACAAGAGAACATATCCCACATAACTAGCCATATCAATGCTTCCTTACTCCATAATTACGTTGGTTGGATATTAATCCTAAGGTCCATGTGACGGCGGCGGCGAGCGACTGCTATCTCCCATGCAACTTTGTACAAGATTCCTTATGAGTCATTAAGCTTACCTCCATCCCATTTATTGAATGAAAACATATACCTGTTCCAGGAAGATCATGCACATTATTTTAAATATCTAGCTTGCCAGTTGTGTATTGCTATTAGAGGCTTCGCCGTATGGCTGGGACTAAGGAGTGCTGCAGGAAATGATATTACCCCCACGTTCCAAATAAGGCCTTAGTTTTTTTTTTGAAATACCGCAGGGGAGGGCTGTAGCAGGAAGATTGTCAGAAAACATTCCAGGATGTACAGGACAAGGTAGGATGTACGCTAATTTGTACTATCCTACTTGTCCCACTTTCACATCCCTAACTATGGGATAAAAAACATCGAGTAGAGCAGCTAAGTGAACAAATTGAGCTGGCACAAGGATCTCTTATTACTTATTTTTCTGTGAATCAAGACTAATGTTGAGCAGATTATATGTCAACGGCAAGTCCTTGCAAATTCTCCCATTAGGCCCAACAATTAATTATTACCACATGTGGAAGTTTCATAACTTCAGTCCTGTGGAGATTCATTATTTGGGCAATGAACACAGCTTTAAAATCCGAAACATTGTAAGGGCCTCTTTGTTTAAAACAATATTTGGAGGACTGTAATCCTTAGGAATTTTTCTATATCGGTTGTTTGATTCTTAGGGTTGCAGTACATATGATGTCTCCTAATGATTCCTTTGAGAGTAAAAATTCCATTTCCTCAAATCTACCGGAATGACTAATAATCTCATATTCTGTTCTGTGGTGTGTGCTACTACCTCCGATCGGGAGTGATTGGCGCGGGAGATAGCTACGCCAGTACAAATTCCTACAATGCTTGCGACAATCATAACTGATCGGAGGGAGTATCAAACATCCTTTCAATCATTTAGGATACAGGATGTCATGACATTGCAACCCTATTTTTTGTGTGAATCGAAGAGGTCCAGATAACTTATCAACTGCCAAGGCTATTTCCTTATTGTTTTGTCCTGTTATGATTCTGTTTCTAACCGTCTCTTTATTTGTGGTGTTCTGTAGGGAGATTCTGGTAAAATGCCAAAAGCTATCCTACAGAAGTTCTGTCAGAAACTTGGTTGGGAAGCGCCGAAGTATAGTAAAACATCAGAGAAAGATGGTAAATTTATATATGCTGTGAATGTATTACGTGGCTCTACTGGTCGTGGTAAAAGCCGGAAGGCTGGAGGCTTGACAAAAATTGAGTTATCTGAACAAGACGAAGAATATGTATCTGTTCAGGTTAGTGTTCAGCAACTGTAAAATATGTATCTCATAATATTTCTTAAAAAGCAATCCTTGTCTGGATTGGTAATAGTCAACATCTGCTGAATTTGTCACCAGGAAGCACAAAGTAGAGTGGCGACTTTTGCTCTGTATCAGTTGTTTGCTGATCTTCCACTACGTCAATTGCTTATTGAACCATATTCGTCACTTGTTTTAAGATGGCAAGAAGGTAAGAGCAATTATCACACAATCTTCTGATAACTTATAGTTTGTTTGGGTGTTTCTGCTATATATTGCATATCTGTTAAAAAAATAGGTGAACTAGAATTGTCATCAACATCAAGGGTGCTGGATACTGAGGACAGTCGAAGAGCTGGGTTTGTGGATATGTTATTGGATATGGACACACAAAATACTCTTCCCTACCAAATCGGAGATGCTCCTGATGGTGGTTTATCCATTGAATCCCCGAGCAATGAGGAAGACAATTCTTGCTTTGAGAAGAAAGATACACCTTTGCTGAATCGTGCAGGTATTTTTTTAATAAGATCATCACTCCAGTTTTTATGTTGAACTATTTTTCTGAACAACGTCACAGGCAATCATGATTGTGGATGGCTATTATTTTCCTCCTTCCAAGAACTCCTAGGGTGTCACTGGGTGCAGATATGTCTGTGATGTACCCCCTCCATTCCACAATATAAGATGTTGTAGGTGTTGTACATGTTGTCTAGATTCATACCAAAATAAGTTTACACATACAATAAAATGTGTCTAGATACAAGTTTGGACATGTGCATGTGGAAAAGGCTAAAACATCTTATATTGTTGGAACGTTGGGAGTATAGTGTATTTAACATTGACACCTGCCTTCTCTATTTTTCCTGAACTTCCTGTTACCAATATGGTTACTTCTATATTGAATCTGTTTTTGTGGAACTTTTCCAGTGAACCCTATTATATTCTGGATTGTCTATCTTGCTTGCAATATGCATGCCTTGTATCTATTTAACACTACTTTCACTGTTATGTTGCTATATCCCACTCTTTATTGGCACTTGAATGAATCAGTGATTGGAATCTATCTCCCCTTTGCATATGTGTTAACAAATAAAGTGCAACTATATGTAATATATCCCACTCTTTATTGGCACTTGAATGAATCAGTGATTGGAATCTATCTCCCCTTTGCATATGTGTTAACAAATAAAGTGCAACTATATGTGTTAATAAACCAAGCGGAACTATTAATTCTGTCAGGATATCTAATGTGGCCTTTCTGTAATTAGGATCGAGACCGCCAGAGCAAGCAGAGAGCACAGCTTTGAGAAAGCAGTTGGAGCAGAAAAGGAAGCTGCCCAACCATCTCGTATGCAGTGAATGTTGCAGTATACTACAAGTGTTCTCCAAATTTTTCTTGGTCTCTGTTCTAATGTTTCTTCTGTTCACCTTGAATTCAGAAAATGCTGGAAGCAAGAGCTTCTCTACCAATTGCTCGACTGAAAAATCATTTCCTACAGTTACTGAAAGAGAATGATGTAATTGTTGTTAGTGGAGAAACTGGATGTGGGAAAACAACTCAGGTACCTGTGCTACCTTCTCATCCAAACTCCTCTGTTTTCTACTATTATTTCCAGAAGCATAAAATCTCATGATTATTTTTCCTCCACTTGCAGGTGCCACAGTTTATTTTGGATGATATGATTGAGACTGAGCTTGGTGGTAATTGCAGCATTATTTGCACACAACCCCGGAGGATAGCGGTATAGTCACTTTGTAGAACTTGTATTCCCCATTTTCTTTCAATGCAGCATAATAACTAATAAGACTATATTGTTGTTTTTTATATACGAAACAATGCGTGTGCTATTCATGAAAAAACACTTCCAACCAGACAGTTTTTCATACTAATGCTGCATTATTATGTGGTCATTTGATAGGGTAATTGCCCACGTCCTTTCTATTTACTTTTAAAGCACCAATCTTGGTGTTGCCGTAGATGATCATCCATATCTTCTGTTTGATTGAACAGACCTAGATTGTTGAATATAACTTGAATATGTCTATGTATTAATAGGCAATTTCAGTAGCAGAAAGAGTGTCTGATGAAAGGTGTGAATCTTCACCTGGCTCTAAAGATTCTTTGGTTGGATATCAAGTTCGTCTCGACAGCGCTCGGTACTTGTTCTTTCTTTTCTCATGTATGATATACTTACAAAGTTATTATAAATCTTCATGATGTTTCCCAGATTTGTTTGTGATAATTTTTGACTCTTCAACTGTTTTAGGAATGAGAGAACAAAGCTTCTGTTCTGTACAACTGGTATCCTTCTTAGGAAGTTATCTGTAAGTAGTGCTCTCATATGTATCATTGCTTAGGCTTCATGTAATGTTTTGATCGCATGCCAAAGTATAACATGATAACATCCTGCTACTTAGATACTTGTATTTTCATTTGGTCTCTGAATTTATTTGAATGTTTATCCTATTTTTCAGGCTTTCTGTTTCAGCTAATAAAAAAGCACCGATTTATTTCTATATTTTTTTGTTCTTCCATTTCTTATTAGTGGCTGAGAATGCTTTCTTCATATCACATATTTCAGGGAAACAAAGACTTAAGTGATGTTACTCATGTTGTAGTGGACGAAGTTCATGAACGTACTATTTTGGTATTTACTTCTTTTTGTTTTTTTGTGCTACGGTATGTCTTGTTTGTTACTATGTTAGATGAAGTACATGATTAATCTTGATTTTCCCCCCTTTCAGAGTGACTTCTTGCTGATTGTTCTTAAGAGTCTTGTTGAAAAACGCTCCAATCAACCAGGAAGAAAGCTGAAAGTGATTCTCATGTAATGTCCATTCTTTTATTTTTTTCATCATGTTTTTTAACACTTGCAGTTTGTTGCATCGATTATTTTGAGATTGACCTATATATTATATGTTCTTTAACTGCAGGTCTGCAACTGTTGATTCAAGCCTTTTTGCACGATACTTTGGAGATTGTCCTGTGATTAGTGTTGAAGGAAGAACACACCCAGTTTCAACTCACTTCCTTGAAGATGTTTATGAGAAAATGGAGTACTGTCTTGCTTTGGATTCTCCTGCATCTGGAGCATACTTTGCACAGCATGGAGAAAAGGTTCTCATTTTCTCAGTTCTCATTCTCAGTGGAGTGTATATCTATCAAACATTGTTGCCCTTTATTGCTGCTCTGTCTCAATTACTATATCTTGTGAATATGCCCTTTTCTTTTATATACTATAGCTTGTACATATCCACATCATTTCATTAGATGAGTTATGAGCACAGAACGTGTTTTTTTTCTTCTTCTGTTGGATATGTTCTTCAGGATCTGTGTTTGATTACAGTGGTTTTGAAGAATCATAGATGGCATGCAACTAATTCTTTGTGTATTACCAGTCCAACATGACATATGGATATCCCACCTATGCTAGCATTCCTGTTTGAAACTTGAAACTTCAAATTGTTTTATATGTATGCTTAAGTCGTATGGTACACAGACAGTCAGTATCTGCATATTCAAATCCTCAAAGCTAACCGGTGCAGAAGTTTATATACTTGATACTTGCATTTCATTGTTTTTCATCAATGTGTGCTAAACTAATGCCCGAATCTATTTCATTTTGCTCCAGTGGAAGCATGCCAGTAGCTCAGTGAATAACCGGAGAGGAATGAAGAACCTCGTCTTATCCTCGTGGGGGGATGAGTCCATGCTTTCTGAAAATTATGTAAATCCTCATTATACCTTCGACTTCTATCAGTCATACAGTGAAAGGACTAACCAGAATCTGGTGAGTTTGTGCCCTGAACAATTGCATTGCACTTTTTTGAATATGTTTCAGTTCTTACTCAAGATATTCCATTGCAAACTCAGAAACGCTTAAACGAAGATGTCATTGATTTTGATCTGCTGGAAGATTTGATATGCTATATCGATGAGGACTGCCCCCCAGGCGCTGTTCTAGTTTTTCTTCCTGTAAGTTTAAGGCATTGTGTCAGCTTAGTGCTTTGCTTTCAAATGCATACATTTCTTATCATATGGAGCATCCATTTGTCGTTGGTGGTATTACAGGGAGTTGCAGAGATCGAAATGCTGATTGATAGATTATCTGCTTCAGTTAGGTTCAAAGGGGCATCATCTGATTGGATCCTCCCTTTGCATTCAATGCTTTCACCCACTGATCAAAGGAAGGTGTTCCACTCTCCACCAGAAAACATTCGCAAGGTCAGTACTCTGTCTCTTTAAAGCCCAGCAGCACCTAGTTACTTAGTAGTTGGTACTCACGACATAATATTGCAGGTTATTCTTGCCACGGACATAGCAGAGACCAGCATTACAATTGACGATGTTGTATATGTAGTTGATACTGGAAAGCACAAAGAGAATCGTTATAATCCACAGAAGGTTACATTCTCTCCTTTATAACTGTAAATTTGAACAAAATACATACTAACATTTGCATAATCTTTTCGCAGGTTATTCTTTATCCTTATTTAATATTTTTGTCTTATTAACTGGATAATGCACTTTAGATGCCTTGAGAAGGCTCCTGGGAAAAGTTATACTTAGTGAACTTGTGCTTGTGGTTGGCATAGTGTACTTATCTTTGTAGGATCTAAGATCTTACGGGTTATAATCTTTTTGGCCTTTATCCTTCAGCCGACCTTAGAAAAAAAGCCCTAATGGGTTCTCTTACATAGTACTGCCATAAATATTTCTCTCAGGTCCCTTCATTATTGATTATTACCTGGGTGTAACACTGTTGCATTTTGATTGTTAGATGATTTTCCTTACAATAATCTAGTAATGCTGATGCTTTTTGGACTTGCAAATAGTGATTATGTAGTTGTTTATCTGAATTCGTGGCCATTAATTTCTGCGTGAAGTACCTTCTAATAGTTAGAATAATCCCATTGTAGAAAAATAAAAAAATTAAGTAATGGACACATGAACTAATAGTTGATGGTGGAGTGGTCATTTGTGCATCATTTGTAGGCTTCTACAAGGTCACATTGTGTTAAGCCCGTGATGTGGACTTCTAGGCTTGTAGCCCATGAATCCCACAGTAGCAAGGCACATGATGTGATCTAAAGCACACACGTGTGGAACACAACAATGACTGTTAAGCGGCTTAAATCTTGTGTTACCCATGAGCTCATCATAGTATTTTTGTAATGCATGATTTGACATAATGAAATCTTAATAAAGAGTATCCTTTAACAGTGTCATATGTTTATGGCAATGATTAATTTGAGACATAATATTTCAATTAAATGACACTTCTAACTGTTCCATCGTATAATTTTGCAGAAAATGTCGAGCATAGTTGAAGATTGGATTTCTCGTGCTAATGCAAAACAGAGACGGGGACGGGCTGGTCGTGTGAGGCCTGGGTTGTGTTTCTGCTTGTATACCCACCACCGTTTCGAAAAATTGATGCGACCATTTCAGGTTATTGCATGCCATACTCCCTTTATTTGTAAAGTAACCTTTATCTCTAAGATACATCAGTTAGATTTCTGTAGGGTTTAACGACCTTTTCTGCTATTCCTTATTTGGTCATTTGGTGATATGCCTCATAAAAGCCTACCCATCTGCAGTTAATTTAAGAAGTTAGAAATCCAAATTCTGCACAAGAGATTCTATATTTAATATCTACAAAAGATGATTTTCTGGGCACAAGTGGGCTATATTTGCATTTGTACTATTGGCAAAGAAAATCTCAATTATCCTAGATAACATATGTAATAATTTTGCATTGACATTTCTTTCACTTTTCTTGTAACTGTAAGGTGCCCGAGATGCTGCGGATGCCGTTGACTGAGCTTTGTTTGCAAATAAAATCACTTCATCTGGGTGACATAAAATCATTCCTGCTAAAGGTACATTTAACCCTCCTCTCTTTTACCATATTTTGTGTGTTGGTTGGGTGGATGGGTAGGGGGGTTCGGTCGTGTACTTGCTACCTTCTAAGTTTTTTGTAACAGTATGAGAGGCTGCCTCTTCTGGATCTCTTTCGGTACTGTTATTTGTTTATGCAGTTCTGCCAGCTACTTTGCTGTTTTATGTCAGCTTGCTCACATTTCACATCATAATGTTGCAGGCTGTAGAGCCCCCCAAAGAAGAAGCCATCTCCTCTGCAGTTGACTTGTTATATAAGGTTTTCTTCTGCTTTCTACCATGTAAACCTATACACATGTATGAGTGTGCTGGACATAATAAGTAGATCAATATTCACATTTCTGTTCTAGTTCATCATCAAACTTTATTCTCTCTTTTTGTTGTCTTGACTAGGTTGGAGCCTTCGAAGGGCATGAGGAGTTATCACCTCTTGGCTATCATTTAGCAAAACTGCCTGTTGATGTTTTGATTGGCAAGGTGCGGTTAGAATTTATTTTAGCGGTGCATTATCATCTGTAATACCATATGCATTCCAAAATTAGGCGAGTTTGTAGAAAGCATACAGTCTATCTTCTCTAACTTGATTAGTAAATGAAAATAATATTGTTAGATTTTTCATGAAAAATATGTCATAATCGTGTTACTTTGTAATTTTGTTCTAACGTAGTCATATAAGAAATACCGGTTGGAGTTGCATTCTGGAGACTATCCATATCTCAATTGTCTTGTATTTCGGAACGAAGGGAGTAATTCTTCGATGCATACTGTTTCAGCTAAGTAAACCTGCTAGACTGCTGGTATACCTTGGCTAATTACTAATTAGCATCTCATCTGTGCCTTTTCATCCCTTGCGGATATACAAGTTTTGCCACATTCTTGTATCTAGTGGCCCTTTGAGCACCTCCAATAGTTCATTACAATTAATTGATCCTTTTGTTACATGTTTTGATACTCTGATTAATTATGCCTATTATATTGCAGATGATGCTTTACGGGGCTATCTTTGGTTGCTTATCACCAGTTCTTTCTGTTGCTGCTTTTCTGAGTTATAAATCCCCTTTTATCTCTCCAAAAGATGAGGTATTATGCACATAACATGGTCAATTGTTTCTGTAATGTGGATATGCCCTGACATTTGTGACTTCGTAATACAGAAGCAAAACGTAGAGAAAGCAAAAGCTTCATTGTTGAATGAAAACCTTGATGGGTCTACTTCTGTAGTAGATAACAAACAATCAGATCATTTGTTAATGGTTATTGCATACAATAAGTGGTCCTGGATACTGCAAGAGGTAATTGCTTCCTTTTGTTATGGAATACAATTTTCATCATTTGATAGACATGCATGCATGCTTAGCAGTTAGCACCATCTCTTACCTTCATCTTAGAATTTGAATACTACATACTGGACACTCAAAGGAGTTTTACATCTATAAGGATTTCTAATAAGATGATTTTGAATCGCAGCATGGAACTAGATCTGCTCATCAGTTTTGCCGTTCATTCTACCTGAACAGTACAGTGATGTATATGATCAGGTTGGATTTCTTACTTTTTAATCTTCTTGAGATTCTGGTTATTAATTAATGAAGTACTCACTATCACCTTTTTGGGGATAAAATACAAAAAATGTCCAAGTAAGACAAAATTTTCATTTTATCAACCATCACATCTGAAATCGTACAATCATCTTAGTATGAGCATGCTCCCTGTAGCGTTGCCAGTTTAGGGTTTAAGGTGAACCTTGCAAAACTCAAGTATAGGTGGGCAACTTGCAGCTATCCTTTATACCTGTGTGGCTGTGTCATTGCAAGAACATGTCTTCTCTAGTCACCATGAATTGTATAATCTTGTAATCTACTTTGACCTACCATCAATTGCAAATCATCTAATTTGATTTTTCCTCCAGGGACATGCGTTTACAGTATGGGTCACTGTTAGCGGACATTGGACTTGTGGATATTCCCAAGGATAGCCTGGTATGTCTTGCATAATTGCATCAGTGGCCCGTAAACTAAAACTTAAACCGATAATTCTTTAGTCTAAATTTGTATAGCATTTCACATCATTTTGTCCCTTTCTTTGGTTATAAATTGTGTGCTGAAATCACAAAGCTGTTGTGCATCACTTGGGTGATCCTTGTGGTTTTTGTGTAACATGATGGTCCACGTTAACTCTGCGGTTCCAGTGCACTTCTACCTCAGGGCTTATAGTGAACAAGTCGTAAAACACCCATATCATTATATTTAGAACTAGGGTTTCACAATGACGCCTATTGTAGGGTCTTTCTTCATCTTCTATCTCTCAAAGGGAAATATATTCATGAGTTCCCGGCCCTCGAGGGAGGTGCCTTTAATCTCAGATGATACATACATTCATACTTAAATAAAAAATTAACCAAACTAGCGGAAAAACTTCTAGTTTTCAGATAATATAAATCACAGGCTTAGAAGTACTAACTTGCTAAGTTAATTTTTGTCAAGTTTAGGCACTTAAGTTGCATTTGAGACATTGTTTCACGTTTAGAGACCTTCATGGTGTGAGTAAATATGCAACTTGTATGTTTATATACACGTACATGTGTGGTAAATATGTAGAAAGTTATTTATATACGGTGGGGGATATTACACAACTAAGACTTGGAAACTATATAAACTCTAACAACACGCCCCAATTCATGATGGATCGACAACATGCCCCAATGCATGGTGGATCAACAACACTGAGTTTGGAGAGGTAAAAGTTGTGTGTTGCTCCAGTTAGGGCCTTCGTGAAGAAATCCACTAAGCAAAGCTCGGTGAAGAGCAATCACCTGATCCTGCACATGTGCCTTCTCTGTTTCTGCTTTGAATGGAGACAAACATCAAAATCAATCTTCTAATGTCAATTAATGTTATCTTTTCTGCAGAGGCCAATGAATGGGAATAGGAAAACCAATCTTGAGAGTTGGTTTGCCAATATGTCTCTTCCGTTCAACTTATACGCTCGCTACCCTTCAGTTATTAAGGTACTAGCATGCCTTTTCCACTCTTTGGCAGTTATTTGATGTGCGCCAAAGTCTTAAATAGATATGACATGCTTATAAAATGATCTTGTACTGTTGCTTGTTCGAATTCTAATATTGTATGATGTTTATTTTTCAAAAGTTTAATATGATGCTAACATGTTGCTTTTACAAAATGCTTGTGTGGCGTTTGTAGTCGGTCATAAGTGCAGGTCTATACCCTAATGTTGCAGCAACTCCAGAGGGTGTTGATCCGGGAGCTCTAGGTGGCAGAAAGCCATCAGATGTTCTTTTTGGTAAGGACCGTCCTCGATGGTATGATGGAAGACGAGAAGTTCATATACACCCATCATCTGTAAACCACAGCTTGAAGTCAGTTCAGTATCCATTTTTGGTGTTCCTTGAAAAGGTTTGTTTTTCATTTGTACTGATGTATATGACTGGAACAGTATCACAGGCAGCTTTTTGCATGAAATATGTTGTTTTCTTCATAAGGTCGATGTTCTTCTGGTTGGTTAGTTTTTGTATGAGATGTTGGTGTTAGATAATGTACATGTTACTAAGGTCTGCGTCCAAATTATACAGACCCAGAAAAAAATGCATTTACTAATTTACTTATTTATATTCCTATGGTGTCATATCATATAATAAAGTACTCAGAGGCACACCCTCTCTGGAAACAAATGCGAGCTCTGAATCTCTCATAGAGTCATATTCTTAGTCTCTGCTCCCTATTTTTCAGGTCGAGACTAGTAAGGTGTTTCTACGTGATACTAGTGTCATTTCCCCCTACTCACTCCTCCTGTTTGGTGGTTCAATGGTAATTCAACACCAGGTATGATCACCCCCACCCCCACCCCATAATGATAGACTATTGGGCAAAAACATTTGAACACCATCCTTTTTAAATGTAGTATATGGATTTGGGTTTGGCCCATCGGTTCCTTAACTCCCTTGTAGATTTTTCTTACTCCAGTGCCACTGGAATAAGATTCACTATCGTGATTAATTTGTAATTGGGATGCATATGAGCTAACATGATATTAATTTGTAATTGTTCAACTCAGATTTAGTTCTTCTGTCTTTCCTGGTGTTGGCATGCTGCATATTGGCACTTGTACATAAAAGGAGAGAGAGTATCTTAAGAAAATTTATAATCTTTTGTGTGAATAATATATATAAATGGGGAACTGCATTGAGAGGAACATGGTCTGTTGGATCCAACATGAACTCCTGCAGATCAAACTCGGAAGAACCATTAATCCACACGTTCTGAGAAATATTTCACTAAAATGCTACCGTGAACCTATTGATGCTGAGAAACTGGCAATGGCTTTCTTTCCAGGCAGGAGTGGTTGTTATAGACGGATGGTTAAGGTTAAATGCTGCTGCACAGACTGCTGTTTTATTCAAGCAACTTCGCATAACACTTGATGCTGTTCTGAAAGAATTGACAAGAAAGCCTGAGGTATGGTGTCTCCTTTTTGTTTATATAAGGTAGAAAACCCATCTATGCGTACAGGTGCTTGGTATCACTTTACAGTTTGTAAAATCGTATTACCTACTTTGAACAAAAGGCTACTTAGAGCTTTATGCAGGATAGATTCACACCATATGCTGTAACTTGCTTTTGCTAATTAGCTGATCTGAATGTTTTATTTCAGATGGCAACTTTTGTTGACAATGAAGTGGTCAGATCCATCATTCACTTACTGCTAGAAGAAGACAAGGCCCAACAAGCATGAAGTGTGGTAAATCTCTTCATACTAAGTTTTTTCTTGTAACATGATCTTATTGGGAGAATGAGCAAACAGTGTCAAGTATGATCTCTGCAGATGCAACAGACCAACACTCATAACCTGTTAATTTGCTAACCAATGGATTTTCCATGTAAATCACTGTACTCAAATTTTGATATTACATGGTAAACTTATCAAGATTTAGCTTTGGGTGCCATTGATTCTAACTATAGGTTATAGTTTTGTGGTTAACGTTTTGATCACATGTAGCACTTCTTTCAAAGATTTAAGTAATTATATCTAAGAAGGTGGGTTCCTGCTCTGCAACAACTAATTTCTGTAACCTTCGTTAGGTCAGATGAATTAATACAGATAATGGTGGAGCCATGCCAGAATCAACCTCAGAACATGTCTTCTTAGCAGGTGCCTGGATTTAAACTTCACATGACTTGGTACATTTCGGAATGTTTTTGTTGGTAACTAAGTAATCTTTGTCTGACACCGGTATGCTTGAATCATGTTACTGCATTTCGCACTAGTAAATTTTTTGGATTTAGCGATCTTGGGTTATCCTAATTAATTTTATCTGTCCCTAACATATTCCTCGTAACTGGTCAAGAAGTACCAACTTTTTATTCCTTTTTATGGCTCTCCATATCAATGTTTGATCATATGATTTCATCTCACAAGAAATTACGTGCGTCCAACCTTGTCCATTCCATTTGTCATGTTGGTTAGCAGAAGTGCAGTGTACGTCTTAGTGGGGTCACTAGTTAGAGCATGACTACCCCCCGGCCACCTGTTTGTCATCAAAAGTTTGAGGGATCTTCAACAATGATAAAAGGAGCATGGAATTTGAAACTATCATGTTGAGTAAAAAAATATTTGATATGCAGACAGTGACAATGCATATTAATGTATACTGCAGCATTTGATCTTTCTGGAGCATAGAGCTGGGAGGGATAATTCTCAGGGGGGCTCGCTCTATTGATATTTTGATGGGTTTCCTGTTACTTTGCACGCTCCATTCTGATACACTGTCAAAGCTGTCTTACTGTGTTCGTGACTGGCGACGGAGAGGCTTCAGAGTGGCCATATTGCACTACTCGACTTCCTTACAGAACGTAAGTGCACTAATTTGTAGAATGCTCATATCACAATGCTTATATGCTACAGCCGGGAAATTCTAAGTTTCTTTATATCCTGAGCGTGAGATATATGTATAGCAAGTCATTGGAACCGCCCAAACTTGAAAGTCATACCTGTACGAAATTCTACGATAGTAAATTGGTGATTATAATTGCATTGGAAATGGAATAGCCCAGCTTCAGCAAAATGTATGGTCTGAAAATCTTCAAAAAAATATCGTTGTCATGTGTTGAATTATATTTTCCTTTCCTGTACCAAAAGAGGAAATAGTGTTGCAAGCCTTTTATCAGCTGTAGTGGCATCTATACGCTTTCCCCGAACGAGGGTAGTCATATATGGGTGACAACGAAAACACGTTATTATATTCTATGTTGTCTAGATGTGATAATATCTTGGCACTAATATCTTATATACCGAATTATTATCTAATTATGTCTGTATGTCTGGAGGTAACTGAAGGGGGAGAATGCGAATTTAGGGGTTTGGAGAAAATTGAAATTCAAGAGGCATTTTTTATTGAGAATATTTTAACGCTTCATAGTTAATCTTTCTGAATTCTCACTAATCAAACGAGTGAAGAAACTTCTCGCAAACTTCCACACATAATTCACGCTAGATATCACATAGAGGATCGGGTCTAGAGTGACACATGCTACAAGTAATCTCTAGATCTCTCTCATATAAACTCTCATTTTCCTTGTGAGTAGTTTCCAAACATGTTCATAGTATTACCTATAGTAATTGGTGCTTGAATTTCTAGAATTATCCTGCTACAATGAGAAATGTCATCTAGTGCAACAGAGAATGGAAAAAAAATGTCATGTCTTGGTAAGAGATCATTAGTTGAGCAAACGTCATGTCTCGCTAAGCAGTCATATCACAGTTGAGTTGAGAGAAGAGTGACACCTTTTTTGTTTTTTCTCTCACTCAGAAGTTGTTTTTTAACGAATTGTTTCTGACTTATCTCTTCTAAGTCGGCAATTTTACATAGCATTGTCAAGAGAAGTTTGATACCATCCCAATTATGCATTGCCCTAAATTGCATCAGACGTGCCAAAGTCGTCCAGAGGACGGGAGCACATCCCCTGAGAATATAATCTTTGACAACTTGCAACATCGAGAGAGAAAGTAGAATGGAATCATCCAACTGTCTGCTTTCTGTAGGACCATTGTTTCTGGAACGGAGGACAGCGCAACAAGAGGCTGTCTTGAGGGGTCACAAACTCACAGTAGGGCCACGGTCTCACCAGCAGCAACGGTCGTTGATGCCCTTTTTTCCTGGCCAAATCTTCTCTGGTGGTGGCTGCTCCTTTGCGAATGGAGTGTCCAGTCCTCTTCCTTCCTTCCCTTCGTCGCATCTTCATACCCATAGCCACTTTTGGCTTTTGCACCCCAACCACCCCGCTCCCCTTTCCACAAATTTTACATTTCCTTATGGAACATATATCGATTCCACAGCTTTTACCGGTTCCATGTCCAACGGGGTCAAGTCCACACAACGTATGCCCCAAACCGCGCACATTGACGTATACGATGATGCTCCATCCAGTCAAATGTTAGCTCCAGCACGGATCTTCCAAGAGAATCACATGCAAGTTTGAATGCTTAAACTAGAGCTCAGCTTGGGCCAAGATACCACCTAACCGTACGTTTAAAAATGGTGCCAATCGAGGTTTGTCATAAGCTCATAGCCATGTACTAGTATTATGTATTGTATGCCGCCTTGGTTAGCCATTCAGTGTAAAAGCGGATCTTGCGGTGTGGACTATGTAGCCAGATACCATTGAAACGCTATTGTATATTCACCACAATTAAGCCACTAGTCCACTCTGTTATCTTCTGTAATAGTACATTGTTAAGACTAATCAAGTCCGAACAATGTTTAGTTAGTTCCACCTAGACCAGGAGAGGTGGAGTCTTACTCTTAGCAGTGGAGGGAGCAGCCGGTAGATGAGGTTTGGTTTGGCGGGTTGACAGATCCTCGCGCAAAAAACAAGCGGAGAGAACAGCTTGACGGGCATATCCTATCCTTGGGAACCAGCCAAAATTAACGGGAGCAGCATCATCTCTCGCACTCGCAGCATTTCTTGCAACCAAAGCTACACACGGAGGATCTAGATTCCCTTTGGTCGCTTATATATAGCCGCGGCCGTCGTTGCCCGCTCCTTCCTCCCGGTCGCCGATCTCGGGTTGGGTTGGAGGAAGAAAGCCCGGGTACGTACGTGTAGAGATGAACCTGACTTTGAGTCTAGGTGGCGTCGACGATGGCGGTGCCACGGCCAAGAAGCGCAAGGTGAGGGACGGCGTTGTCCAAGACGACGACGGGGATCGCGCCTGCAGGGTCATGAGGCTGCTCCAGGCGAGAGATCGCGTGGCCAAGGTCGAGCTTTATGATCACCACCACCACCACGACGATGGCGGTGCCGAAGAAGGTGGCGGCCTCCGGCTGATGCGCCTGCTGCTCTCCTCGGCGGCGGCCGGGGAGGTCGGCGACACGCACGCCGCGGCCGTGGCCTTGCGGGAAGTCTACCGGCACGCGTCCTTCCGCGGCGCCGAACCCGTCCAGCGGGTAGCGGCCTACTTCGCCGACGCGCTGGCCTCGAGGCTCCTGCTGCCGTCGCCGCCACCAGCCGCGGCGGCGACAACCACGCGCACCGACCAGTTCCTGGCCCTCACCATGTTCTACCAGGCGTCCCCGCTGTACCAGTTCGCGCACTTCACGGCGAACCAGGCGATCGTGGAGGCCTTCGAGGCAGGCGGCCGGCGGCACCTCCACGTCGTCGACTTCGACGTCTCCTTCGGCTTCCAGTGGCCTTCCCTGATCCAGTCTCTATCCGATGCCGCCACCAACAGCGACAGCGGCGACTGCTGGGACGACAAGCCCTTGTCTCTGCGCATCACCGGATTTGGCGCGAACGCCGACGAGCTGCGGGACACGGAGGCCCGGCTAACGCGGTTCGCGGACGGCTGTCCCAACCTCCGGTTCGAGTTCGAGGGCGTCGTGAACGACGGAGCGGAGGACGCCCGCCTTGACCGCATCATAAAGGTCGACCCCGCCGCGACGGTGGTCGTCAACCTGGTGTTCCCGGCGGCGGCCAGCTCGAGGGAATCGAACAGCACATTGGGTTTCATCCGCTCCTTGAACCCGTCCTTGGTGTTCCTGATCGATAAGGCCGATGAAGGCAACGTCGTCGTCAACGGCGCCACGAGATGCGCGAGCCTGCTCCCGCGGTTCGCGGCCAGCCTCCGGTACTACGCCGCCGTGTTCGAGTCGTTGCACGAGTGCCTCCCGGCCGACAGCGCCGAGAGGCTCTCCATCGAGAGGGACCACCTCGGCGTAGAGATCAGCTACGCCATGGCCGCCTCCCCGAGCGATCGCGCGGTGGACTGGAGGGAGACCTTGGAGAGGGCAGGGTTCGTGGCCGCGCGGCTGACGTCGAAGACGGTGAGCCAGGCGAAGCTGCTGCTCAAGATGAAGAGCGGCGGGTGCGGCGGCGGGTTCCGGGTCATCGAGGACGGTGGCGACAGCAAGGCCATGTCGCTGGGGTGGCGAGACAGGGCTCTCGTCACGGCGAGCGCGTGGCGGCCATGCCGGAGATCGGCCGGCAAGAGCGATCTCTGACACATGCGTCCATTCATTCAGTACATAGGCCATGCACATGCATGGGGTGTTCAGCTTAGCTAGCCGATTCTTCTTCCTCCTGCTCCTGGTTTCTTCGTTGGTTCTCTAATCCATATGGAGAGTTTGTTTCTTAATTAGTTTTCTTTGTCTTAGTCCTTGAGTGATACATGTATACTACAGAAGGTAAAAGATATATACTATTATATACAGTTGATACATACAAAATCATGAGCAAGAAATGATACAAATGATGCACTGCTGCATCACGAGCTTAAGTAGCATGGTTGACTAATCTATAACAATATCCTGCTGCAAACATTTATGACATGGACACGATCGAGTTCCGACTGTACGTCCAGTTGACATTTCGCTTTAACTCCGGCACACGTCGCGGAGGACAATCAGAGACACACAACACAGGAGTGGTTCACCAAACCGTTAAAGCTCTACACGTAATAGAGATCTGCAGCTGGACAGAAAATGCCATCGTTGAAATGCATCATGCTGCCATTTGTGTCTTGCAGGCCTCGACCATGAGCACATTAATTAATCGGATGATCGTCATCTACAGTGAAGACCGATCGGGGCAGATCATCACAGATAAGATCGAGTGGCCACGCTGTCAGCTACCTGACCGGTAGCCCAGCGCATGCAGGTGTTCTGACTTTGTAATCATCTTCGTTGTTTTAATCATCTTTCATGGATTCGAATGGCCAAGTGACCGATCCTATGGGCGCGACGTACTAATTGCGTCCTAGCACACCAGCAGAATATAGACACCCGTACTGAAAAATAAAACCAAACGGGGACCAGGCGCCCAAATCCGGTAAAATAATGTATAACTCGCGTACGGAAATACTATCTCTGTTGTCCTAAAATATATAACGTTTTGATATGCTGAAATGGCCTACGAAAACGTTTTATATATTGGAACCCAGGTAGTACAAGACAAGAGTATATCTTCCCTAAACCTCCACCATAAACTCCCCAGTTCGCAATTATTCTGCGGTTTGGTTAAGGCAAAATCAAATTATATAAAAAAAATACAAATATATAGAAAAAGATATCAACCCAATGCAAACTTAATACTATATTATAATCATCATAAATTATCATCGCTCCTCCAACCTCTTGTCCACAAGCTTGCCTGACCTCCTCCCTCAAGCTTGATCGAATGCGGGTTGCTATAGACGAGCTTTACAAACTTAATATTATATTATATTCACCATAAATTATCCTATTTGCCCCACCTCTCTGCCCCTCCCAAAGTCGTCACCGCTAGATTTTGCCGTGTCCGCAAGATCGATGGGCCGATTGAACCACGTGTCATCCACCACTAAATCCCTCCACTGCCATGGCAACCCGCGGGAGGTCGCCGTGATCTTGTTCGACCGCTCGGGCACACCCCACCACCATCGCTCCTCCAACCTCTTGTCCACAAGCTTGCCCGACCTCCTCCCTCAAGCTTGACCGAATGCGGGTTGCTATAGACGTGCTTTACCGGAGAGCCGGAGCCCACATAGCTAGCCGCTCCACCTCGAGCTTGACCAACCGTTCACTGTCGTTTGACTGAACAATATGAAGTTATTGAATTTTGATGACAATTGTTGTTGTGAATATTTATGCAATTTTGTGATCAATTTTGATGTAGTTCTTTGTGTTCATGCTCAATGTTTGTGATTTTTTTGGTGCAGCTTTTGTGATCCACTTGTAGGTGTTGGATAGTGACGACGAGTTCTTCTACAATGAATTAGAATGTTCTAATGATGATTCCAAGTTTCCAATGATGAAGACATGTTGCTTGCATGCCACATCCTTGCCGAAGAAGAGGAAGATATGATGGGATCACCAATGTGCAAGGCTTCTACACCAGGGCACCATGTAGGCAACCAAAGTAGGGTAGCTGGTCATGTTTTCCTATGCAAATGACTACTTTGCAAATAATGTGGCGTTTCCTCCAGAGAAGGTTTGGTGTGGTATTGATGTGTATTGTGGAGTGTGCCAAGAGCTATGATGAGTAATTAAAATTGAAAGATGACTAATTAAAATTGAAAGGAGTTTGCACTACACTACTTGCGGAGATCGTGCAGTCCCGACACCCGAAATGAATCATAATCAAAATGCTAAGGTTTGCAAAGAAGAATCACTGTTTTGTTGTTTGACCGAACACTTGCAGAAAGGTGTGAAAACCCGGTAGCTTGGAGCCAAGGAGGGATGCGAATATGTTGTTTCCCGACGCGTTCAAGATGTTCGAAATCCATATCTTGTCCTGAAGAATACTATAGAGAGATAGATACTTCTTTTTTGCGAGAGAGAGATAGATACTTCTTTCCTGAAAAGAAAAAAAGAAGATGCTTCAGGAGTATGGCATGTATGTACACAGAGAGAGACTCTTTCCGCGGGGAAGAACGCACAGTCCAGAGCATCAGAGCGACTTCCGCGGCCGGACGTTGGGTGATGCTAGTTGGTTACCACCCGGCGGCCGAGCAAAATATTCCATTCTCGGTCCTGTTCTAGTAATTCCACAATGGCCACCGAACACCGCTTACTTTCCGCAAGCTTTCCAGGTCAACATCTCCGAGGAACGATGGAAGGTGGAGAAAACTCAGGTCACGTCGCCGCTATACGCTCGCCGCAGAGTCGAGCCATCGTCGGCGGGAGATTCCATTTTGGCAGCAGCTGTCATAGAGCATATTGTATACTTCTCCGGCGTCGCCGGCCGGCTATCTTTAGCTTCCCGTCGCACGTCGTCGAATCTTAAGCGATGTGTGCATGCCCTTGCTCGTCGGCCTCGCTCGTGTTACGCGAGATCCGGCCTTGTCGCCGTCGTGCGTGAGGCTTCCTCGACTGGCCTGTCGTCGTGTGTGTTTAGCTTGGCGTCACGGGTGGCATATATTTCGCGGAATATCCCACTCCGGATAACCGCGACAATGACTGCCGGCTGCGCGATCTGGATATTCGGACACCAATGTGCACAGCTTGATTCGTCCAAGAATACAGGATGGTAGTAGTGTTGTGTGTGTGTGTTCGTGTAAACTCCGTGGCATCAACTAAGTTGTGCGTTTCACGGCTATGGTCCGACCCTTCCGCTTTCTAATTGGTGGCTTAAGATGACGGATGGATCTCCCAAAACAGCAAAGCCATGGCGATCACCGCTTTGCTTGGCAAGATCAAAACCGAAGCTCGTTTTTGGGTCATCGCGGGTGCCAAGCGTCTCCTGGCCGAGCGAGCTTTTTCTTCGTTCATCTCATTTTGGTTGTAAGAACTTCTATCTTAATTAATGGGTTTGGGGTAAAAAAAATGATCCCCGTTTCACAAACATATTGAGGGGGAACCTAGACTGAACAATGAATCGTGTCGTGTGTACTACGGGTGTACTGCTAGTGCTAGACAACAGCGGCAAATCCCCTTACGGAAACGAGCATACAAAAAATTGTGCTACAAGTTCATGACGGAGCAGCATCACAGTCTCTCCACATTTTTTCAGACCCACGAGGGAAATCCCTCGGTAGCGCCTGAGCAGTTCAGGGAGGGAGTAGCGATCTCGGGCTTGGCCCATTTAACATAACTGCTTCGCTCCTCTATTGGGTATCACCACCACATTCGTGAAGATCTGTTTGCGCCGCACGCGTGCTCCCTCAGCCCGCTACATGGCCGTATGAATCCAGTTCTAAATAAAATATACAAACACCACACAATATCATATATAAAAATTAACTTAACTAGTACAACTACACAAACATGGTTTTACGTACAACTACACAATATCATGTTATATAGATCACGTTGTATAACTACACAACCGGTTGTACATATCAGGTCGTACAACTATACAGATCAGGTTGTACAGAACAGAGTTGAACGTACAACTACACATATCAAGTTGTACAGATCAGGTTGTACGTACAACTATACCCAGGTACACATACCATGTTATATGAAATATACACAATCCGAAGTACAAAAAAAAGTTCGTCGAAACCTATCACCAATGGATGTTTTGAAGATCTCGACGCGAGAAGTTCAAAAGTGAAAACGGTTTGTAATTTAGATAAACGTTTCTCAAGATATTTCATTTTGAAAAAACGAATCTCAAAATAAATGCACGTACAACCATCTGCCCACCACCAGAAAGTCGCCACTTGTCACGCGCGGAGTAAAGGTGGGAATTGAAAACAAACGAAATTACACCACGTGTCGAAAGCGGAGTGGATGGAATAGACCTTCCCGAAGATAAACCTTTTTCTAAGGATTTCGTCCTCTGTTCCTCTGCTGTTGTTCCTTCATTCGTCTCCCACTTCATTTTGTTCCTTTTGTTCTTGGGTGCTTCTTTCCTTCCTTTGCTTATGTTTTTTCTTTCTTTTGGTATTTTTTGGACGTTTTCTTTCTTTTTTATTCTCTCTTCTTTGTTTTTTTCTTCATTTCCTAAACATTTTTGTCTACGTCAATAATCAGAATTTGTTTCTCGTGTTTTAAAAAAATCATACTATCTAAGTCTTGTTCCGCTAGTGTTCCAAACAGTTTATATATTTGTTCCTTTGGACGTCAAGATTTGTTCCATATGGTTTTTTCTGTTCCATATGTGATTTTGTTCCCTGAAAACATTTTTTTGTTCCATGTACATGTAATGTTTGTTCCTTAGAAGCTAAATTTACTTTTCTAACTATATTCGTGTTTGTTCCATCTCATATAATGTTTTTGTTCCTTAGGTGATCAATATTTTGTTTGTCGTTTTTCTTTTAATATTTTTATGTCCATTTTCTTTCTTTCTATCTTGTTTCTTTTATGTTCTCTGATTTTATTATTTTCTTTTCTTTTACTTTTTCTTCACATTCTTTCTTTTTAAAAATTTATTGTTCACCATGTATTTCTCCTTTGTTTTGCGCGCTAATAATGTGCTCCCCTTATAGTCATAAGTTGTTTCGTGGAATAAACTTTGTTCCTCCTATAATCCTAATTTGTTCTATATGATTATGTTTGTTCCTTCATCGATAGAAGTTTGTTACAAATAGTGTTTTTTTTGTTCCCGCAGTAATCAATATTTTTTGTTCCTTGATGTCTAGTGTTTTTTTATTTTTGTTCCTTAGTCTAGAATTATTTGTTCCTTTGTTCAGAAATGTTTATTCCTCTTTTTACAGAAAATTAGTTCCACGATTTTTTTCAATCATGGTTTTCGACGATTTATCCTTTTTGTTCCCTTTACTTATAATTTTTTTCCTTCTGTGATAAGAGTTTGTTCCAAATGGTATTATTTTTAGTTCAAGTGGTAATCAAGATTTTCTGTTCTTCTAATTAGGATTTATTATTCCTGGGTTGTTCCACTTTGTTGAGGTTTGTTCCTCCGTGTTCCCATTTTGTTCTTTGTTCTTTTTCTTTCTAAATAATTTCCCCTTACTGATACTCCAAATGCTTAACGTTGATGATGGTGTGATCACCTGCATCAAGAAAAGAATATGAGTTAGGTTAAGACTCCAAGTGCAGAGTGTATAGTAAGGGAAAAGACTTATTTTCCCCGCGAGGGCGACTCAAGAGTTTAATATCGAACTCTCGGGGAAATGAACCAAAAGTTGTTGTCTCTTTATCCTTCTTTACGAAACCTACAAAACCAAGTAAATTGTTTTGTGCCCTCAACCTCACCAAGTGGTTGTCAAGCACAAGGTTTAAGTAAAAGATATAGAAATAACAAATGCAAAGCAAAAATAAATATGCAATGGTGGTAAATAAAAGTGCAAGGATGGTATAAATGATATTGGATGATGTGTTTGTGGTTTGTATGGTGTTTGCAAGATGTAAAGGTACTTTTGTATTTTCGGATTTAATAATGGCAGAAAATGTAAAGTGTTGGAAAAGTGTTTCTTATGATTAAAAATGGACTAGGGTTCATGGTTTCACAAATGCACTCTCTTTTATATTGTGGTAGATAAATTGAACATGGGAATTGACATATGAGATTGCAACAAGACAAGTTATTAATAATATGGGCATCACATTCTAAATAGCTTTTGGTTATTAATCTCTCTTATACTCCACTAAGATGTAAACTAAATCATAACACCTCTGTAATTAAAATAAATAGAGTATAGCTTTAGTTCAATTACATGAAGTTTAAATAAGAACATGCTAGATCTAGTCATAGTGGTAGTGACAATGTCACTGATGACCCACAAGTATAGGGGGTGTATCGCAGTATTTTCGATAAATAAGAGTGTCGAACCCAACGAGAAGTTGAACATGTTGACAAGTGGTTTTGATAAGGATTTCACTGTAAACACTAGCAAACAAGTTTTTAACAGACTTTGATATAACAGAGAAATAAAGTGCGAGTAAATAGAGTGTGGCAATTATAATTACAGCGAGTGACCCAATCCTTTTGAGAGCAAAGGACAAGCCGGTTTGTTTACTTATGATGACCAAACGTTCTTGAGGACACAAAGAATTTCTGTCTAGTGCTTTCGCTTCATATTGATGAATAATCTTTAGTGTTTAGATAAGTGTCGTGTGGGTGAACCTATGCTAATGCACCACCCTTCCTAGGACTAATACATACTTATGATTATACGCCTTACAAGCATCCGCAAATACAAGAAAGTAATTAAGATAAATCTAACAATATCCTTAAACTCTGAAATCCTGCGATCCCTCGCGCATCGGAATAACAACGGGGGTTTAGGTTTCTGTCACTCCGGCAACCCCACAAATGATAACCGAGTACACGATGCATTCCCATAGGTCCATAAAGGCAAAGTTTCATGTAGTCGATGTTCACATGACACCACTAGAAGAATGGCACCACATTTTAAATATCAAAACATCAAATATTAATCAACATAGTTCACTACTAACATCTAGACTTCCCATGTCCTCAAGAACACAACGAACTACTCACAACACACCATAATGAACATGATCATAGGTGATATAATGATGAATAAAAATCTGAACATAAACCCTAGTTCATCGGTTTCACTCAATAGCATCAATAACAAGAGTAGTCAACACCGGGAGAATCTCCCCTATCAAATACACAGAGTTTAGCCCTAGATGTTACCGCGGGAACGGAGTGGATGAATGGAGATGACGGCGTCGGCGGTGGAGATGGTGGTGTTGGCATTGGTGATGGAGTGCAGCTCGATGACGGTGACGATGGCGATGATTTCCCCCTCCGGGAGGGAATTTCCCTGGCGGCAACGCAGCCTGCCGGAGAGCTTTTATCTCTCTGTCTTCTCCGCCTCGTGGTGGCGGCGGAGATGGTTTCTTTCCAACGTAATAATTCTAGGTCTTCGGGGAGAAGATGTACGCGAAAGGGTGCGCCAAGTGGTGGGCCAGGGCGCCCACATCGCCTGCTTGTACGGCGGCCATGGGAGCCGCGCCGGGAGGTGGTGTGGGCCCCCCTGGGGTCCACCTCGAGCTCCCCTTTTGGCTCCCTCGATGAAATAATTCCCAGTTGGCCACTTTCTTCTTTTGGTCTTCGCAAATATTGTATCTTGACAGTGCTTTTTCCAGCAGAATTCAGCCTCCGGGGTTCCGTCCCCCAATGATCATCAATCATGCAAAATAGATGAAATAACATAAGTATCATCTCCAAATATGATATATATCAATGAATAGCAGTAAATTATGATATAAAATAGTGATGCAAAATGGACGTATCAACTCCCCCTAAGCTTAGACCTCGCTTGTCCCCAAGCGAAAGCTGAACTCAGTAAACATGACCACAAGTTTATGCAGTGAAGTGTCGATATGAAATATACGGACAAGAAGCATCACATGTATAAATGCACAAGTCATCTTAGATATTAATTCCGTTCATGTATAAATCAACTTGTAACAAGTAGAGGTAAACCACAGTAAAGTACATAGAGAAAACCATAGTTGGTGTTGGCAAACTTAGTCCTTGGTCAGAGAACAATGAGCAATTGAGCTTAGTTTATAAAACAGCCCTCTTTATAGGTTGATAGCTCTAAAAATCAAATTCATTAGATACCAACAATGTGCTAAGCAAGAAATAATGAAAGATATGATTAACAATATTAATGTATGAATGGTTGAATCACAATCAACTCAAATGCTTGCTTAAGATAGAAGGAGATAGGTTTACTGACTCAACATAAAATAAAAGATAGGCCCTTCGCAGAGCGAAGCAGAGATACAACCATGTGCTAGAGCTTTTTATTTTATAGCTTTTTGAAATCATATAGAGAGCATAAAAGTAAGTTGTTGAGCGGTGTTTGTTGTTGTCAACGATTCATAACAGAGTTCTTGTCATCTTCCATACTAAGAAAGTTAAGGGTGGTTCCGATTATTTTTTTAAACAAGGCTTTATCATATTCATCTTCTTTTTCGCTTTACTTTCACAGCCATGACACTCCTCCCCACCTTTCTAACATAACCCTGGCTAGCCGAATTCATGGGTGCCCACCAATCAATCTCAAACCATGGAGGAGTGCTATATTTTTGAAAAACTCAACCTTTGATATTATAGTGGTCTGACCATCCCTTTGCAATATTAATGACGAGCAGATGTAGCATGCAAGTCATGGGTTACTTAATTAGTACGGAAGATGACAATCCCAACTAATATTTCCTCTTGCGCTAGTGAACATTGACACAAATAAGGGATAATGATTTTAAATACAGATAGCACAAGAAGTATTTACTTGGAGTGGCGCAAAATAACACATAGTAGGTAGATATGGTGTACACAGATGGCAGGTTTTGGTTTAAGGTTTGGATGTATGAGAAGCATTCCCTCTCGATACAGATCTTTGGCTAGCAAGGTTGGGTAGCAAGCATAAGGGTTGAAGGATGCAAACAAACATACATGTAGTAAAAGACAATCATGCAATTCTTACTTGAAAGCACACACAATTTTAAGTTGTGAATACTAAGCTTGTCATAGACAAGTGAGAAAGATCAATGAATGCTATATTCTACATGTAATTCTTTTTCCTCTTAAGTCCCAAAGTATTCTAGCTACGGACCAATACTAAGTTTGCCAAAGCCAAAAGATTTACTATATGTTCCCAAAGTGATCAACAATACTAAATGACAAGGTCAATCATACACGATAAAAGTTGCAACCTAAAATAAAGTGTGCAGAAAATAAATGATAACACTTCTCATTAATATTCCATAACGGCAACTCACAGGGGGATACATAGATAACCAACTAAAGAGAGATACTTCCACATTGCAAACCATAATATAAGATAACTTCCCTACTCATGATATGACACTACTAAAAAGTATAAGATGAAAGATAATGGTGATACCGTGGCACTCCCCCAAAGCTTGGAACAAGCTAAGGGAGATGCCAATGCCGATGATGATTACTCCTTCTGTGGCGATGGAGATGAATCCCTAATAAGCTTCTCAACCAACTCATTCAGTTCGTCAATCTTGTAAGCAAGAGCACGGATCACTCTGTGTTGTGCTCAATACAGTTCACGAATACATCAGCCTTCGAGTCCCAGCTCTTGGAGTTGTTTCCCCACTCCGCATCGGACTTGGGGCTCCTTTTCCCTGCATTGTTAGAACGATTCATATTCAAAAGGTTTGGCCTCGTACCCTCCGACATCTTTTCAATTTGATCCAGGTGGATTAGGTTGTGGAAGGCGTAGTTGGTGCTTGATGAAGATGTTCTTGGAGCCAGAAGATGACGTGGAACTCTCCCTCTGGTGCTCATCCGTGCGCTCATGCACAAGGGTGACGACGCATGTCTTCTTCTTCCTCCACTTCATCTTCGCTCTTGATGTCCTCCTCTAGCTTGGGATCTTGAAGCCCATCCTCCAAAATCTTCTTTCCCTTGTCGTTGGCGGAGACCATGATGACTCTAAAAACTGGGACAATATTCTGGCAGAAAACAGCTCGAAACAAAACACGTCAAAAACACGATATACGGACCTCGGGGGCCTCGGATGATTATATAGCAAAAATTTACGAAATAAAAGGAAGGCAACAACACGAAACCGAGTAGGAGAGGGGCTCCGAGGCCGCCACATCGCCTGCTGGCGCGGCCAGCAAGGGCGTCGCGCCATGAGGTGGTGTGGTTGCCTCGGACTTCGTGTCTTATTCGTTTTCATCTCATATTTTTCCATATTTTCCAAAAATAAATCACAGTTAACCAAAAATGAAATTTACGGACTTTTTCTTACCGAAACTGTACCTTTTCCAAATCAGGTTCTGCGAACATAGAAATATTTTCTTTAATGTAATTCTCCGGAGAAATTGCTTGAATAACATCAACATCTTCATTATAAGAATCTCCAGAAATATAATGTTTGAGTCTTTGTCCATTTACCACTTGTGTAGAGTCATCCTTGAGCGAAGCAATTTTTATCGCACCGGAACGAAACACTTCCACAATAACATATGGTCCTTCCCACTTGGAGAGTAATATTCCTGCAAAGAATCTAAGACGAGAACTATACAATAGAACTTTCTCACCAACATGAAATTCTCTCTTGAGGATTCTCTTATCATGCCATCTTTTAACTTTTTCTTTAAAGAGTTTAGCATTTTCATAAGCTTCACTTCTCCATTCATCTAAAGAACTCAAATTAAGCAATCTTTTCTCACCAGCAAGTTTAAAATCTCTATTTAGTTCTCTCACTGCCCAATAAGCTTTGTGTTCTAATTCTAAGGGCAAGTGACATGCTTTTCCATAAACCATTTTATAAGGAGACATACCCATGGGATTTTTATAAGCAGTTCTATAAGCCCACAATGCATCATTTAATTTACTAGCCCAGTTCTTCCTCGTTCTATTAACAGTCTTTTGCAAGATAGATTTAATTTCTCTGTTTGATAGTTCTACTTGTCCACTAGTTTGAGGATGATAAGCTGAAGCAATTCTATGATTAACACCATATTTATCAAGAACCTTTCTAAAACCACCATGAATAAAATGAGAACCTCCATCAGTCATAAGATATCTAGGAACAACAAACCTAGGAAAAATATTTCTTCAAGCATTTTTAATGATGTTTCACCATCAGGACTTTAGTAGGAATAGCTTCTGCCCATTTAGTAACATAATCAATAGCAAGAAGTATATGTGTATTACCTTCTGAAGAAGGGAAAGGACCCATAAAGTCAAATCCCCAAAAATCAAACGGTTCAATAACCAGAGAATAATTCATAGGCATTTCATTACGTCTAGAGATATTACCAACTCTTTGACATTCATAACAAGATAAAATAAACTTTCTTGCATATTTAAAGAGAGTAGGCCAATAAAAACCTGATTTTAAAACCTTTTGTGCGGTTCTATCTCCAGCGTGATGTCCTCCATAAGCGCTACTATGGCACTTTCTCAATATCTCTTTTTGTTCATACTCCGGAACACATCTTCGCATAATACCATCAAATCCTTCTTTATATAAGTGTGTGTCATCCCAGAAATAATGCCTCAAGTCATAAAAGAATTTTCTTCTTTGTTGAGCTGAAAAGGTTGGAGGCAAATACTTCGAAACAATAAAGTTAGCATAATCTGCATACCAAGGAATATCTCGCGAACTCACCCTTATTACAGCCAATTGTTCATTTGGAAAACTATCATTAACATGTATAGTATCATAAGCAATGTTTTCCAATCTAGACAAATTATCAGCAACAGGATTATCAACACCTTTTCTATCTACAATATGCAAATCGAATTCTTGCAAAAGTAATACCCATCTAATAAGCCTAGGCTTTGCATCTTTCTTTTCCATAAGGTATCTAATTGCAGCATGATCAGTATGAATAATAACTTTAGAATCAACAATGTATGGTCTAAATTTATCACAAGCAAATACAACAGCTAGAAATTCTTTTTCAGTTTTAGCATAATTCTTTTGTGCAGAATCAAGAGTCTTAGTAGCATAATGAATAACATTCAATTTCTTATCTATTCTTTGTCCAAGAACAACACCAACATCAAAATCACTAGAATCACACATAATTTCAAATGGTAAATTCCAATCAGGTGGTTGAACAATAGGAGCAGTTATTAAAGCTTTCTTAAGAGTTTCAAAAGCTTCCTTATAATCATCATAAAAAACAAATGGTATATCTTTTTGGAAGAGTTTAGTGAGAGGCTTTGATACCTTGGCAAAGTCTTTGATAAACCTTCTATAGAAATCAGCATGACCAAGAATACTCCTAATACCTTTAACATCCCGGGGGCAAGGCATTTTCTCAATTGCCTCCACTTTAGCTCTATCAACTTCAATACCTCTTTCAGAAATTTTATGTCCAAGAACAATCCCTTCATTAACCATAAAGTGGCATTTCTCCCAATTGAGAAAAAGATTAGTTTCTTCACATATCTGCAAAACCTTATCAAGATTGTGCAAGCAGTTATCAAAAGAAGTGCCATAGACGGAAAATTGTCCATGAACACCTCCACAATTTCCTCACAAAAACCATGAAAGATAGCAGACATACATCTTTGAAAAGTAGCAGGAGCATTACATAAATCAAAAGGCATACGTCTATAAGCATAAGTATCATGGGGACAAGTAAATGTGGTTTTCTCTTGATCTTGAGTTTTAACACTAATTTGAGAGAAACCAGAATAACCATCAAGAAAGAAAAAATGAGTTTTATTGGCTAATCTCTCCAACATTTTACCAATAAAGGGTAATGGATAATGATCTTTCTTAGTAATTTTTTTAACCTTTCTAAGATCAATGCGCATTCTATAACCACCAACTACTCTTTGAGGACTAAGTTCATCATGATCATTAGGTAGATAGTAGTTCCACCCTTCTTAGGGACACAATGCACTTGACTAACCCATCTACTATTAGCAATAGGATAAATGATACCAGCATCAAGAGGTTTTAATACCTCATTTCTTACCACTTCCTTCATCTTAGGTATTAAACGGCGTTGATGTTCAACAACTGGCTTCGCATCGGGCTCCATATTAATAGAATATTGACATATAGTAGGAGAAATCCATTTCAAATCATCCAAAGTATAACCCATAGCTCCATGGTGTTTTTGAATATTTCGAACAATCTTTCTTCTTCTTTACCTGAAAGGTTAGCACTGATAATAACATGATATACTTTCTTATCATCAAGATGAGCATACATAAGCCACAGAAGGTTCAACTTTAATTTGTTCATCAGGTTCTTTAGCTTTCTTATCATTTTTATTAACCACACTAGCCATAAGAGAATGTTCTTTCACTTTAACAGGAAAATGAATTTTATCAACATAAGGCTCAGGAATGATATGATCAACAATATTAACTTCAATGCTTTTAGCTAAAGGAACAACATATATATCTTTATAAGGTTCATGATATTTTTCAAACCCTTTCTTGGGCAAACCAAAATAATCAGCAAAGGATTTGTAATAATTTGCAACAATTTGAGAATCAAGACCATAAGCATTATTCATATTTTGAAATACATAAGTGTCCATAAAACTCTTAATGCATTCAAAGTCATATTTTATACCTGACTCCCTACATTTGTCGTTCTCCCATGCTTCAGTATTCTCTTCAATACGGTCAAGAAGATCCCATTTAAACTCCTTTTTATTACGAGTGAATGATCCAGCACATGAAGTATCCAATAATGTTTTATCTTCAAACAAGAGTCTTGCATAGAAGTTATCAACAATAATATTACCAGGAAGCTCATGAATGGGATATTTGAGCAGTAATGCCTTCAATCTCCCTTACGCTTGGGCAATACTCTCTCCATCATGAAGCCAGAAGTTATATATAGAATTCCGATCTTGATGAATTTTACTTGGAGGACAAAATTTAGAATAAAAGAGAGGTACAATTTCCTCCCATCCAAGAGAATCCCTGTTCTTCAGCAGTTTATACCAATGCGCAGCTCTCCCACCAAGTGATATGGAGAATAATTTCTTCCTGACTTCGTCCATCTTAATACCTGCACACTTGAACAACTCGCATAATTCATGTAAATACAACAAATGATCACCGGGATGGACAGTTCCATCGCCAACATAGCGGTTATTCACAACACGTTTAACAATTTTCATAGGTATTTTAAACGACACAATATCATCAGGAGGCGCCTCATGTTCTACCTCAGCAGTGGTAGAAGACTTCCCAAACAGGGCAACATTTCTTCTCTCCATTTTTAAGCAAATAAGGAGACAGAAATAAAAATAGCACTTATAGTTGAAGTTTTCCTTACCAATTCCTCTTACCAATAGTGCTTTACTCCCCGGCAACGGCGCCAGAAAATAGACTTGATGACCCACAAGTATAGGGGGTGTATCACAGTACTTTCGAGAAATAAGAGTGTTGAACCCAACAAGGAGCAGAAGGTGTTGACAAGTGGTTTTGATGAGGATTTCACTGTAAACACTAGCAGACAAGTTTTTAACAGACTTTGATATAACAAAGAAATAAAGTGCGAATAAATAGAGCGCGGCAATTATAATTGCAGCGAGTGGCCCAATCCTTTTGAGAGCAAAGGACAAGCCGGTTTGTTTACTTATGATGACAAAACGTTCATGAGGACACACGGGATTTCTGTCTAGTGCTTTCGCTTCATATTGATGAATAATCTTTAGTGTTTAGATAAGTGTCGTGTGGGTGAACCTATGCTAATGCACCGCCCTTCCTAGGACTAATACATACTTATGATTATACCCCTTGCAAGCATCCGCAAATACAAGAAAGTAATTAAGATAAATCTAACCATAGCCTTAAACTCTGAGATCCTGCGATCCCTCGCGCATCGGAATACCAACGGGGGTTAAGGTTTCTGTAACTCCGGCAACCCCACAAATGATAACCGAGTACACGATGCATTCCCCTAGGTCCATAAAGGCGAAGTGTCATGTAGTCAAACCACTAGAAGAATGGCACCACGACTTAAATATCAAAATATCAAATATTAATCAACATAGTTCACTAGTAACATCTAGACTTCTCCCATGTCCTCAAGAACACAACAAACTACTCACAAGACACCATAATGAACATGATCAGAGGTGATATAATGATGGATAACAATCAGAACATAAACCCTAGTTCAACGGTTTCACTCAATAGCATCAATAGCAAGAGTAATCAACACCTGGAGAGTTTTCCCTATCAAATACACAGAGTTTAGCCCTAGATGTTACAGCGGGAACGGAGTGGACGGATGGAGATGACGACGTCGGCGTTGGAGATGGTGGTGTTGGAGATGGTGATGGAGTGCAGCTCGATGACGGTGACAATGGCGACGATTTCCCCCCTCCAGGAGGGAATTTCCCCGGCGACAACGCAGCCTGCCGGAGAGCTTTTCTCTCTCTGTCTTCTCCGCCTCGTGGTGGCGACCGAGATGGTTTCTGTCCAACGTAATAATTCTAGGTCTTCAGGAAGAAGATGTAAGCGAAGGGGTGCGCCAAGTGGTGGGCCCGGGCGCCCACATCGCCTGCTCGCGCGGCGGCCTTGGGAGCTGCGTCGGGAGGTGGTGTGGGCCCCCTGGGCCCCACCTGAGCTCCCCTTTTGGCTCCCTCGATGAAATAATTCAGAAATAATTCCCAGTTGGCCACTTTCTTCTTTTGGTCTTCGCAAATATTGTATCTTGACGGTGCTTTTTTCTAGCATAATTCAGCCTCCGGGGTTCCATCCCCCAATGATCATCAATCATGCAAAATAGATGAAATAACATAAGTATCATCTCCAAATACGATATATATCAATAAATAACAGTAAATTATGATATAAAATAGTGATGCAAAATGGATGTATCAGTCACCCACATATCCCCGGTAGCATGGTATTTCCTTTATCCCTAGTGAGCCAACAAAGTAAGGTAAAACCCAAAGGGATCACGGTATTGCTGTCAACTTACCACAAAACCGCCCCCCGTTAGTCCAACTAATGCACACGTTCCCCTTGACAAGAACGAGATAAATAATATGTATCTACTTTCATAACAAAGACATAATATTGGCAATCATCATTACATATATCAATTTAAGAGATCCACCATAAAGGTATTACATATATGACTATAATCATGTTCAGCAGCTCATATGACACTAATTAGTGAAACCCAAGAGAGAGGAGAGATACATAAGTTACTTCCACAAACCCATAGTCCAGGGTGGACTACTCCCTCTTCATCATGGAGACGGTAGAGGAGTCGTTGGAGAAGGTGGAGACCACACCGGCAGCGCCCCGCCGGAGTTTCCCCCCTCCAGTCTGCAGCTCTATGTATTTGTTTCGTGTTTCTGTGCTTCTGCGGCGCTCCTCTCCGAAAGGGTCCGGGGGAGTATTTTTATAGTCGTTTTTAGGTCAAGACGGAGGCGTGGAGACGAAGATCAACGACATTGGAGGCTCGAGGCTCCAGAAGGTGGGCCCCATCCGGCCAAAGCATCTGGCCGCATGGGCCACCCCCTTTGGGCCTCAGGCCTCTTCTTGTGTGCTTCCTTGGCTCCTACTCATTCTTCCTTCCAAAAAATGATGTTCCCGAAGTTTCAGGTCATTTGGACGTCGTTTGGGTCCCCGAAACATCAAAATATAGAAAAAGGTTTTTTTTGACAGTGCAAGGTTAATTCCAAATAAATAGGGAAAGTGTGGAATATTACCAAAATGATTATAAAACATTGATATAACCCTTATGTGATGCAAATATGGTTTAAATATAAGTAATACAATGCAAAGTTCATGTATACATTTTCGTGCATCACTTACCTTTTTTTGTGATGTATGTTTTTAGGAAGTATAACTATTTGTTCCTTTTAGAAAGATTTTGTTCCTTCATGTTTTGTTTGTTCCATTCAATGTCTTTCTTCTCTCAAGTGTTTCTACTTGTTTTAATAGAGTAATGTTTCTCTCTATCAGAACTTTGTTCTATAGTTTCTTTATTCCTAATTCTATATATCCAAAAATATGTGTTCCCAAAATATATGGAGATTCGTTCCTACATATAGGAGCTTTTGTTCCATTTAATAGTGGTATGTTCCTCTATACAATAGTTTTTGTTTCCAAAAAGTGTGCAAAACCACAGATAGAAACAATTTTGTTCCTCTGAGTTTCCAACAAGGAGGCTTGTTCCTTCGTGTTCACACTTTTTTGTTCCAGAAATGTGCAGCGAACTAATCAAAACATCACGAAACAGATTTGTTCCTCCGTGGTCATGAACTTGCACACTTTGTTCCTTCGTGTTCCCAATTTTTGTTCCAAGAAGGGTCTGCCCAACGCGCGAACAGCTTCAGGCGCACAGTGCACATAGCATTAGACGCGTTTATTTAGTCCCACCTTGGAAGTTGGATGCCATCCACAGTAACTTAAGTAGCCCGGTCTGCCCATCCGTGTACCAGCAACACAAAGTCACACAGTACTATCTAACAAGTAGGCCCCACAGTAAAAGGAACCGACTGAACTAAAAGGAACGAGAAACATAAGAAAGAAAGGAACAAAGATGGAGAATAAGTGGGCCGGCCCAATAGAGCGAAACAAAAGCAGGGGAACGCCTGGGCGTGAGGGAGGGGGACCCCCATGAGTGCTATCTCATGTTACGTGGCACCAACTTGGCGATGCATTCAATAGAGGGATCACCGCAAGTTTTCTTCGCATAGGCCATGTTCGACACGACCCACTTGATTTTTATATGGAAAACGCGCCTGGGCCCTGGGGTCTCTGGACTGCACACCAGGATTCAGAAATTATAAGTAGTTCATGGATCTGAACAACGAGTTGCCTTCACTCTGGAGCATTTCACTCTACCTTCTTTTGCCTACTGGCCTTTGTGTGACTGTTTTTGTAACATCCCAGAATATTAATATAATTAGAAATGCAAAAATGTGGGCCAACAAAAACTTTTATTATAAAAATGTGTGTATGTTTAATTCTTGAGTGTTGCTTGTTGCATTGTTTGCAAGATTGTTTAATTCTATCTCTAATTAAAAATTTGAAGAAAAAGAAAACAAATAAAACAAACCCTAGAAACAAAACACCATGTGACACATGTCACATTATTTTCCAAATTAAGAAGCATAATTTATTTTTACACCAAAACCAATGGAGAAATGTTATAAACACTCCTAGTTAATTTCTACAAACTATTCCCTTTCAAAAAATTCAGATTCAAAACTTTAAATTCAAATTAGAAATTCATGATTGAAATATTTCAAAATATTTCAAAGAAACTTTGTAACACTCACCAATAATATACTTAGCCTAGATCTTAAATTTAGACTCAAAAGAATAAAGAGAAATGGGAAAATTAAAATAGCAAATTGTCACTGTTCTGGTTCGGGAAATTCATCAAACACCTGGTGATCACCTTCTGTTCATCCCAAACCGAATCAAACCTCGGATCAAATCGAGCAATTGGGAGATTAACTTGTCGAATTGGAGCCTCCCCTGCACTCACCTCACCTCCACGATCCCAGCGCGCCCGAGATCAAGCCAAATGGCCACCGGAGTCGTCGAGGAGACGCTGGCGACAGCCGCGGCCGCGCGCACGTCGCCGTGGTCGGCACTGTGGCCGCGACGACGCCGCGCCGTGCCAGCCGCGCTGTGCCTCCTCTCCCTCGCTCTCCCTCACCCCCTGGTCTCCGCACGCACCCACAGCACGCCCCGGCACCAGCCCGTGCACGCCGCGGCCGCGCCACGACGCGCACGCCGTGCGCCGCCCGAGCACGCCCACGGCAGGGCCACGCGCCCGAGCGCGCCCGAGCGCGCCACGCCACCCCGCCTTGCCCATTCGGTCCCCCAGACGCCCCGCAACCCAGCCGCGCCCCTCCACCGGCCTACGGCGGCCTAGCTCGGCCACGGGCGCCCCTGCACCGCGCCCACCGTGCGCCGCCCGGCCGCTATAAAAGCCGCCCGTGTCCTGCACTTCTCCACACCGCACCCCCTCTGCCTCTCCCCCTCGCACCATTTCCCTCTCCCTTGTGCACCGCGAGGAGGCCAGGACCGAGGCCGCGAAGCCTCGGGTCGCCGTCATCTTCCTCGAGCTCGCCGTGCCCGAGGTAGACGACGACCACGGCACGGCCGTGCTACCCCTCCCCTTCCCTTCTCTCTGCCTCCCTTCCCTTCCCCTTGCACACCTCTCTCACCCGCACCCTTTTTCCCCCTGATCCGTGCTCAGGTGCGCCGTCAATCGCTCGCCGGAGTTGCCGCGGAGCCGCGGGAAAAAGGAGGAGGACGCCGCCGTCGCTCGGGGCCTCGCCTGCACGCACCACTCGCCCCAGGAGCTTCCCCACCTCGCCGCCGTCGTCCTGCACCATCGCCGCATCCTCCCGAGCCCCGTGGTGAGCACCCCGTCCCCCTCGCCGTCGCCGGAGCCGCGGCGCCGCCCGATTTAGGTCGTCGCCGACGCGCTCGATCTCAGCCGTTAGATCTAGATCCTACGGTAGCTTACCGGTTCGTTTTAATTATTAAAAGTCTGACGTGCGGGTCCACGCGTCAGGTTTAAACAGACCGCGCGCGCGCTCGCTGAGTCGCTGACTGGTGGGTCCCCTCTGTCAGGATTTTAATCATTATCCGCTCTGGAATTTAAATTGAATTTAAATTTCATTTAAAAGTCAGTATTGAACTCAACTTTAGAAATTCCATAACTTTAGATTTACAACTCCAAATTTAGCAAATCCAACTGTTCTGGAAAGCTTATGAAATTGTCTATCCAACTAAACTAGTTTCACTCCATTTGGATGTATAATAAAAATACAATATTCAAATTACAGTGGCATGTTTAAATTCTAAACTTGTTTGTTTCTGATACTCTGATAATCCAAATTAGTTGAAACTAATTTTTATAGATCACATTTAACCATGGTTAGTCACCCCTAAAATGGTTTAATTTTTGGATGGATAAAATTTAAATAATATCCAAAACCTTATTAATTGGTTTCTGGATTCAAAACAATGTGTAGGGAGTTTGGTAACTCCAAATGACCCAAACCGAATTGTGTCATCTCCTACACATCATTAGCTTTCTGTAGAATTTTAGTTTGTATTTTTGTGACAAACAGAACTCAAGTTATGCAATTAAACATGTGCAACAAGTTTCTGCCATAATTAAAATGCAATGGAATAATGTTTAATTCAATTAAATGGAAACCACATGATATTGTTTGGTATGTGAAATGGTGAATTAGAACCTCTAAGAGTGTATTGCTATGATGATTGATTGAATAGGCTAGTGATTGTTTGTATTTGATTGATTGTGTATTAGACGAGAACGTTGCCGGATATATCGAGGAGGAAGGATTTGCTGAACCTGAAGACCAAGACCAAGATCACTTTGCCGAGCAAGGCAAGCTACTCTCTGAGCTTGCAACTAACTTATACATCTAGATTTACAAATCATTTTCAAAGGCAAAGGTTTACAAAAACCCCTTTTCAAAAGTATATAGAGATTATTTTGCCACCCTATGTAGAAGTAGATACTAAAACTATAGGATGGAAAAACAAGGTTATTTATTCAAAACTCCTTTGAAAACTTGTGTGGATATATAGCACCGAGATGTGGTGTTGGAATAAGGAAATGGAGAAAGATGGTTTTGGAAAAGCACATTGTGTCCTAGTACTCAGTCAAGCAACCGATACTCTGTGCGACCACATTTACCCACATATGGGAAAGGGCTTAGTCAGATAGTTTGCTCTTATTAGTATGGGACACTGCATCAACAGAGATGACTCTGTTATGCATGAGGGAGTGGTTTGGTGACCAAACCCTGACCTGGGTCCTCGCTCAAAAATCTATGAGTAGATAAGGAGGAGGATAGAAGGATGTCCGTATACACCGCCAGATAAAACCTATGAGTCCTCACACTTAGGGTTTCCGACGGGAAACTAGACTAGGTGTGGATGGAATGGTTCATAGGGGCAGGTTCCTCTACTAGCATGAGCAAAGGAAAGACTAGGGTCGGTGACTCAACTTCGCATACCGCTGGTATGGCGAGACGTGGCTGACACGATGAGTTATCGGATGAGTGTGGGAAAAGCGTGCTACCTCTGCAGAGGGTAATTAAACTATTCGAATAGCCGAGTCCTCGGATATGGACAGTTGAAGACCCTACTTAGACCATGTGCAAGTTTTTGGGAAAGAAATTGAGTTTCAAAGGTAAAGGAAATTGGAGAATGTTCCATACACCTATACCAACGGATCGGTATGAGGTAGTTGGAAAGTGATTACCATGGTGGTTCATGGTTGGAAAAGGAGGAGTTTTTGGAATAACATTAAAAAAATTGAGATATCTAGTAGTCATAATTTCCTTATCTTCTTCAACAAAGATACAGAGATGTTCTAAATAAATAAAAGTGAGAAACTAAAATTGGAACTAGAGCACTCATGTTGGAGTAGTTTGCGAGTACATTCAAATGTACTCATACTAGTTTTGCTTCTGGCTATTGTCGTAGCCAGACATGGAGGAGGAATACTACGCCCAGGAAGAGTATGGCGACATCTATGCCAACTAAGGATCTTCTCAAAGTCGACTGCCTGTCGGGTCTGCGTTAGCTGTTAAAAGGCTACTACGTTTAAGTTCCGCTGCTTATGTTGATTGTTCTGGTTTGGCCCTTGAAGGCACCTATGTAAGACTTGGTCTAGATGACCATTTTATGTAAAACTTAACTCCGGTATTGTAATGGATGTAAACTTTGGTATTCCATTCGGATTATGTGCAACGACAGACTGATCACGGGATCGTTGTGTTAAGCATAATCGGGCATTTCGGACAGTTAGTCCGGGGTCCCCACAGTTTTGTCCCGGCATGATTTAATGCACAAAACAGGACAGGATGAAGCTGTATTTCATAGAAATGGAAAGAAAATTGCAAGAACAAAGTCAATAAGATGATTTTATTCCATACATTATGTTTGCCGCATGCTAACTTTTGTTAATGAGTACGCCAACGACGTACCTTAGCTTTATAGATGGGAAGCAAGACAGAATTACAAGAAACTGAAACCCAAAACCTCAGGGTCAGCAAACTCCGCACTCACACGCTAACACTACTCTCTCACAAAATGACTACTCCCACTCCCACGAGCTAGCTGCCATAACTTAAACTCGTCTGATTGAGATTGTTCCTGTATGCTAACTTAATCAGCCATTATAAAGAGAGCGACGGAACCAGTTTGGTAATTTACACTGTTGCAGCATCAGAGACAAGAATGAAGAGAAAAAACTTGAGAACGAGACCACAAACTACAGGGACGAACGTAAGAGTAAGACCATCATCTGCTATCACATTTATGAAAATAGTCTCCGGTCTGCAGTGTTCTCGCCCAGCGAAGCCCCATCAGCTAATGTAAAATGCTGGCCTATGCAATATGGCCATGTTATATTTGGCAAAAGCTTGAGTGATGGAATGACAATATTATTGTTGAGCGATGTACTCTGTAATTCTGGTGTAACCATCTTCCCTATTCTTCAGGATAGATAGGCCACCCACATGCGTCTGTGCACGCCTCTGCGTGGGCTACCGTTACTCTCTCCCCCACGACATGTACTCTTGATATATAACACCTTCGGGTGACTCAATACAACTCACTGATTCAGATATCTCTCGTCTTCTTGGTATCAGAGCAACCATGGCCTACACCTCCTCCTCCACTCCGGCCAACGACCTCGATACAGACCCCCATACACCGCTTCCGCAGCTTTTCTCCACCCGGCCTCACGCCCCTCCCACCCCTGACGTCTCCGCCGCCATCCCTTTCAGCGGCTTCACCGACCCTCTACCAATGGCCACCATGGCCAACGCGGCAACAAACCAACCGCAAACCAACCAAAACCCTAACCCCGGCAACCACAAACATCGAATTCTCGGATTTCACATCTTCAACCATGTCATGTTTCTTGTCGATTTCACCGGCGCCAATTTCTCCAAATGGCGTCAGATCTTTCTCTTCCTCCTCACGATGAACAAGGTCCTTGACCATGTCACTCCGGGTGCCGCTCCTGCTGACCCTGACGACGCCTGGATGGAGATCGACATCCACATCTCTTTGTGGATCATGGCCACCCTCTCTGACGATCTGTACAGGCTGGTCTGCGGCGCGGACGGCCGCGCCGTCACGACGTGGACACGAGTCCACCAATTCTTCCTCGACAACCAGACCTCGCGGCATCTCTACCTCAGCAAGGCACTCCGGAACACCCCGATCAGCGACATTATTGTTGCCGTCTACGCCAGCAAACTGCAAGCCGTCACCGACGATCTCGCGGCCATCGGTCGGCCGCTCGACGACCACGATCTCACCATGCAGTTCTTGGACGTGTTGGAGCGCAAATTCAAGCTGCAGTCGGAGATCCTCAAGGGCGCCAAGCCGCTCCCCTCCTTCACAGAAGCCTGCTCACATATCCAGCTCACCGAGGTCGACGCCGCGTCTCAAGAGCAGCACACCGGCGCCCAGGTGTTCGCCGTTCACGGTGTCGGCTCTAGCCACGGCGGCAGCCACGGGCATGGCGGTGGCCAGGCCCGACCACCTGGGGTCAGCCCCAACTACAGAGGAAAGAATCCGATCGCCGGCTTCGTGCATCGCAACCAGGGTGGCCCCTCCCCCAGCAACGGCTCATCCGCCCCCCTCCAGCTCCGGCCAGGGTCGTGGTCGCGGGCACCATGCCGGAGGCAGCGACCACTACAGCGGGCGCCAGCAAAAGCAGCAACAGCTCTAGCTGGGCTACTTCGCGCCAATGGGGCACCGTTCCTCCCCCCCCCCACGATCCCCCTGGATCCAGCCGAACTCCTCTACCGTTCTTAGTCCACGACCCGACAACCAGGCACACGCGTACCCTGTGACATACTCGTCGGCGCTGTCCAACGCGGCTTACCAGCTCTCTGCATCACCGTCGTACCAAGCGCCCGCACCAACACAGTACCAGCTCCAGGGAGAGGCGCCAGGACCATCTCAGCAACCGGCATGAAACCACAACACCCTTCTTCATAGCGCCCCCAGCTACGGTGCCCCCTTCGCACCACCGGTCGGTGACTGGGTAATGGACTCTGGCGCCACGGCACACGTTGAAAGAACATTTCTTAATCCCTAGTGTTTTGTGTGTTAGTTAACAATACTTATGATGTACTAATAGAATGCTAAGTATTTCAGCTTGTATGTGATTTAATTGATTTAAGTTCATATGCATCAAAGCCAAAAATGCGAAGAAGAAGGGATTCTGGAATTGTTCCAGGAACCGGAATATTTGAGCCGGAAATTTCCAGGGCCGGAATTTCCGGTTCACCAGAACTTCACAGAAAATGGCTAAGTCAAGTTTGAGAAATGGTTCTGATCTCAACCGGAAATTGTACTTGGAAATTTCACTTTACCGGAATTTCCGAGTGGACCAAGATCAACATCACAGAAACGACTAAGTCAAAATTGAGTAAGTGTTCTGATCTCAACCGGAAATTGTGATCGGAAATTTCCATCTACCGGAATTTCCGATTGCACCCAGAAGAGTTCACAGAAACGGCTAAGTCAAGAATAATAAGTGTTCTGATCTCAACCGGAAATTGTGCTCGCAAAATTTCCATTCACCGGAATTTCCGAGTGCACCTTGAAGAACATTGAAGAAAACTGCTAAGGAAAGAAGAGGAAAAGGTTCTGACTCCAGCCGGAAATTCCTATCGGAAATTTCAATTCTACGAAAATTCCGTGCAACCGGAATTTCCGGGTGGTCGACACATGCAACGGTCAGAATTGGGGAGGTGCTATAAATACCCCCTCACTCACTCAAGAACATTTAGCTCTCAGATTTTCTCTCTCCTACATTTCTGGAAAGCTCAAATCATCAAGATCTCCCAATCCCCCCACCCAAATCCGTTGATCTTTAGAGGATTGGAGGAGAAGGCCCGGATCTACATCTTCACCAAAGCGAATTTGCATTTCTTCCCCATTGACTTGGGGATTTCGTGGCTAGGGTATTTGGTGGGAAAACCTAGTTCACCATTGTTGTAATCTTGGTGTTGCCTTGACCTTTTGTGGTCCTTGACCTTTTGTGGTCATCTTGAGAACCCAAAAATTAAGTTGTGGGTGAGTGCCTCAAGCGTTTGTAAGGGATTCGATCTCCGCCCTAAAAGGGGATCAATAGTGGAAGGTGAACTCGCAACCTTTGTGGTTGAGTTCATCGGAGAAGAAGGTGAGCCTTTGTGGCGTTGCGGCTAACTTGTTGTGGTAGCGCACACCTCTCCAACGAGACGTACACCCTTGGGTGGAACTCGGGATTACATCTTCGTCTCCGCGTGCTTCACTTGGTTCCTCTTATCCTTACTCCCTTACTTGCTTGTCTTGTACTCTAGTTGACCTTGTTATTGAAGGGGTAACGGTGCAGAAAACAATAATTTTCTAGCGAACGAAACCCTAACTAGCCAGGATCTATCTATCTAGTACATGCGATAACGGTGGCGGAACGGGTTACATTACCTCCATGTAGACCGATAGCGGGGATTACGCTCCCGCACAAGCGTTGGCGATGAAGTCGTACGTAGCCGACCTCGAGGTCGCAGAGAACTTGCCGCGATGTCGGAGTCGATGACGCCGGGGTGTCGACGATGATCTGCGTTGACGGGCGTCGGGCGGAAGAAGACAGAGTGCCAGCACCGGGGCTGGTGCGCCGGTACCAGAGGGCGGAGGCGCGGCGGCTGCAGGGGGCGAGACGACGTCGCCCAAGCTCCTCAATAGAGTAGCCTCCGAGCACTCGCAAACATACGGAGCCTAGCGACAACTCCCGGTCATTCAGATCCAGCTGAAATCGCAGGAGTAGATCTTATCTGGAATCCCGCAGAGCAACGGCGCTCTGCGGTATGGCTTAGGTGGAGAGAAACCCCCTTCCTCAGCTCGGCGCGGCTCCGACTTGGGAACCACGAGATCGAGAGAGAAATCGGGAATTGATTGGATTTTCCTATGAATTAAATCAATTAATATGCCTTGCTATATAAAGGGGGAAGGGGGTGTGCCAACCCACTTGGCTCCCCCATGTGGGACTAAAGGAGGAGAGGGGAGGGGGGGTTCGGCCGAACCCCCCATGGGCCCTCCAACTCCTAGTCCAAGTTGGACTAGGAGGCCCAGCCTTCCCCTTCCTTGTGGGGTGCGGTTTCCCCCTCTTGGGCCCTCTCAGGGCCCATTTAGGTGGGAGCCCCTTTTTCCTTTATTTAATTAATATTAAATTAATATAAAAATCCAATTAATTCATAATTAATATATTTATATATAATTCAATATCCCATGACTCCGAAACTATTTCGGAACCACCCGAACAACTTTCGGACATTCCCGGAACCATTCCATACCTCCCCGGAACTCCTTCCGGACCACCGGAACTCTTTCCGGATCATTTCTCTCTCTCCAACAAGAACCTATAAAATTCCAGAACCTATCTCCTAGCGTCGCTAAGACCTTAAGTTTGTTACGCTACGGTTCGGGAATACTCCAGACATGGTTGAGACACTCCGCTCACCAATGATCGTCAGGGATACCTGGAAATATATGACGACCCCTGTCCATTCCACGAATATCGTCGTTGAACCATAAATATGATATTCATTCCCTTTGTCTCTGCGATACTACCTTGTCCGAGATATGATCGTAGACACACCGATGCCTTTGCTGTATCTCGTTACCGACGAAGGTTATTAACTCGTCTGTGATATTACCATCTCCATGACCTAGTCACAAGCTGCGCAGCTATATAGATGCAATATCACCGAGTGGGCCCAGAGTATCTTTCCATTACAAGAATGAACAAATCCCGCTCTTGATCCTTACGTCTCGATGCTCTTTCGGAATACCCAAGATGGACACCGTTATTGTCATGCTATAAAAGACACAACGTTTGATGCTCTCAAAGCACTCCTACGAAGCAACAATAAGTACGGTCTCACGGTCTAAGGAATAAGCTATCATACTCTTATCTATTGCAAATGACAAACATCGTAAAACGATCTTATTGCAATACTTTGCGTATGTCCATCACCTTATTCAACTAACAAGATGACCCCATTGTCAACCGACGTCATTGTCCTTGATCGGGAATCTCGATCAACTGTTGCCCAATGGACTAGCTCATATAGAGGCTTGCCAGGGACCTGGTTGTCTATGTATCACACGTGTATTAACAATTCCGATTAATACAGTTATAGCATAATACACAAACCTATTATAAACTCATGAGATAACACAATAAATACTACTTATTTATTTGCCTCTATGGCATATCTCCTTCAGTCTCCCACTTGCACTAGAGTACAAATAAACTAGCCGCATTTTACTTTATCAGAATCCCTTATCAAATAAGAATCATTTGATAATGCTTGCTCGTGGAAAAGTGTTACTGCACAATCCATGATTGTACATGCTTTTGCGATTCACTGGCATCAACTTGCTTGATATCACCATGTTGTCTAACAACATATATGCAAATACCGTAACTAAGTGAGACTTCTGCTTCCCAGCGCTTACTCTGATTATACTAACCAGATAACTGCCCTGAAAAACACACTCAGCCATGCAGAGCCCCTTGTAACAATTACAAACTCGCGATATCTACATACTTTCACACCAATGTAGAAAACTTGACATTCAAATGTCAATCCCTTAACTAACGCACTTCTACTTCCAGTAAATTCCAAATTTACTTTCATAACTGCTCTTTATTCCAAGAACATCGGTTATATTTCATCGAGCAGATAATAAGGTTTCTGTATGATGTCTAATATTACATAATAGACCCACATGTCATACAACCATTACTTTCACGCATCATTACTCTTAATGATCAATTGGATTCCAAATGACCATCCTTTTGATTCTATTCTGACTCCTCAGATATAATCCAAAACAACTCGATTAACTATTTAAAATTCCGGTTCTATTTCCAAATAGACACTAGCTTTAAAATAGTTTCACAACTTCATCCTATTCTATTGGTACAATTTCACAATGTGTTAACCACACAAGATGAATTCGACTCCCACTCAAATTATGTCTCCACATATTTGATAACACGAGCTCCCACTCAAAAACGTGTCATCCACATATTTGAGTTCCTGAGCTCCCACTCAAAAATATGTTCTTCACATATTTCACCTGAGTGAACCAACTATGACTCCCACTTAAATCGACATTTTGGTCAAACCAAAATCATTGATCTGCTATCAATTCGAATTTAATACAAACTACAGTATTACATTAATACAAATCCCTCAGACTTCAAGCATGTCTACATAAATGTAGTCAACAAATTTGATCTTGTCCAAGACACATTTCTTGACAAGACATGCTACCGCGTCTTTCTTATAGTCACATTTTCATATAACACTTTATATGACGATTAAACAATCTTATTCCTCTAATAAGAATTGCAGCAACAATTACTCTCTTAATCCTTTCAAATGTAACTTTGGATTTCCAGACTCAAAAAACCTTTGTTCGTATTCCGATATTTTCTCAACTTTCTTTGTATTTACAAAGTGCACCTTGATTTGTCAACAAGATCTGAAATACTTAATACAGTGCTGTGACCTGACAGCAATATTAAATATAACAGCACTTTATTTAGAAGTTTCTTTCATGAAAATATTATGATCTTTATGAAGAGGATTGCAAGCAGAAAACAATTTTCTAGTCTCCATCACTCTTAATCACCAAATTTTCATTAGCAGACATATACTCTTTGGAACACCTTCCAAAATAAGTCTGAAACTTTATTCCAAACTTCTAATTCCAGTTCATAAACCATAATTCGAAAAGCCATCTTTTCTCAGAATTACATAGACAACAAACTAAGTTTTGTTTCTATTTGGTTTTGGAATACACTCTCATCTAATGCGAGCAATCTACAAAGAACCACTCATGTATATTCTGAATTATCGCATAATCATATACATGTCGACACTACTGTCGATCCTACGAATTCTTGTTGAGAAAAATATCTATTTTCTAAAGTGGACATCGACTATAATGTTTCGAACGTATTAGGAGATTCTAAGACTGATTCTGACAGACCACACTTTATTTAAAATAGAGCATGATTATAATTCCCCACATATCACTATATATGACATTATAATTCTGTGAAGAAAATTTCCACAAGTCTCTTGTGTTGAAAACATAATTCAAAAAACTGTCCTCTGATCGAATTCTGTGAATACAATGTTCACTAATCTTTCTTCTGAAAAACCCCATTTGATCTATTATCAAATTAATCTCAGACTCCACAATTTATCGGGCAAATACTCCTATTTACCAAAGTCATGGAGGAATTCGGATCAAGTAGTAAACACCATTAATTAATCATTAAAAATGACACTCAATTAATTTCCGCTAGTATTGCAACTTCAATACTTGATTTCAAGCTTAATCAACTCAGCACTCGAAATACTTAAATGGACCAAAAACATCCATTACTTCTTTCATTGCTTTTATGACTAAACTCGACGGTGTTTATTCTAGCAATAGAACCTTTGTTCATGGGACAAGCTATTTTATCATATCTACAATTATTAATACTTATCATACAATCAATGTAACTGAGATGTGAAAACTTTATTCATAAGATAAAACAACTGACTTGTTCCATAACATAAAACAACTGATCTTGTCTTATTACATGAATAACTTTGTCTTGCAACAATCAAGACACACACACTCGCTCACTATTACAAAAGATCGTATCAAAAACTATTAATGATAACTATGATATCTTGAGGACGTGAACACCAAAAGGCCATCAACTCCTTGACTACCAGCTTCAGCGCCAGGTCACATCAAACTGCGCCGCATATATGTGATAATCAGGACCTGTTTCACAAACAGAGCAATTATCAAACATTTCATCATATACCATGGGCGAATCCATAATTCTGCATATATCAAATATATACCTGTAGCATCGAAGATCTCTCCTTCGATGGAATCAACCTTCAGAGACTGGAACTCACGTACGAACGTGTAGAAGTTCATATCGTCGGCTTTCAAAATGTACTTGCGCACATGCTTCTCATAGCTAGGAGGTAGAGATATCAGGACAGTCCGAATGGCGCAAGAATCTTCCATCCAGTAATCGAAGACCATCGTCAGCTGGAAGTAGATGTCATACAATCTCTTCAAATGTGTCTTCAGACAGGTATGCTCCTCCATGTGAACGGTCTGGAACATTCTAAACTGCCTGAATTGCTCACGCTTTAAATCATCCCCGAAGTGCGTCTTTATCGCATCCATCATGACGCTTGGCTCCTTGCGTCGAAACATCTCTTTCAACTCGGGTGCCAGGCATACGGTCATGGTGATCTCCACTTCAATGAATATGTCTCGACGCCTACGGAAATCATCTTCCTCCTCCTCGCTTGCAGAATCTCCTGGTCCTCCTCCTAATGGTTCATCGAGAACAAATAGAATGTTGTTGTGTTCGAGAATGTTTCTAAAACCCCTGTACCATCTGATGAAGTTGGACCCGTCGGCTTCTAATGTAGCATCCGGTCTCTTGAGGAAGTAACCGAAGTATAGTTGCGTAGTCTACAGATGTGATCGCAAAAAGGGGTAAGGTTAAGTTTATAATATGTAGGTGAGTTTTAGTTCTATAATCTCATTATCAAAAAACACACGTCACCAAGATTATTATCCCTAAAATAATAATGGCGATGACACGACCCTCATCCACCATACTACCCCCGATCATCACGGCCGGCAGCACAGCTTCAAAGGTGGACATAAAATGTCGATCATAACAACTCTATGACTCGTGCTCGATCTTTCGATCTTCCCGTGTTCCGAGGCCATACCTCTGAGTATGCTAGGCTCGCCAATCAAACCTCGAAGACCCTGCGCGTGCAACATGGCTTACACCGACTGTATGCGAACGACGAGATGTGTGACACCCGATCATCACGGCCTGCCTCATAACGTAGAACTTTCTTGGTGGTGCGCAACGAGGGAGAACACAATTTTGGTATTTTGTTAGGGATCATCCTATTTATGATGCTACCGTTGTATATCTAGCATATAAGCAATCAATAGGATGCACACACAACAACACACAATAATGATGCAATGAAGTGCGATGTGACATGGTCGATGCGCCTGGACCTTCATGGCGCCATGTGCCTGGCCCCCCGGCGCCCCGGCATGGCTCCGAGTCTACAGAGCCCTCCATTGCCTCCGACAGTACGAGTAATATCATAACTTACCGTAACCATGTCACATGAAATAACGCCTCTGCAAAACAAAGTTAGACGCCTCTAGCTTTATTTAGTTTTGCAAGTTTTACGTGGCAAATAGGCTTATTCGTAAGAGAATCGCTTCCCTACCTACGAACTTTGTACCACAACGTCGATCGTATAATTGCATGTTTAAGCATCCCTTTCGGGCCCTCCATTGAAAATGCTTTGCCGACTAGAGAGAGAGAGATAGACACCCGCCAGCCACAGATACGGTGCAAGCCGTATGTCAGTAGTGGAACCAGTCTCGCGTAAGCGTACGCGTAAAGTCGGTCCGGGCCGCTTCATCAACTCAATACCGAAGGCATCGCAAGTGCACGCTAGAGGGTAGCAAATATAAGAAAGACGCCCTCATTCAACATGAGTTCTAACCGTACCAGCAGTACTACGCATAGATCGGCTCTGATACCACTGAAGGGGTAACGGTGCAGAAAACAATAATTTTCTAGCGAACGAAACCCTAACTAGCCAGGATCTATCTATCTAGTACATGCGATAACGGTGGCGGAACGGGTTACATTACCTCCATGTAGACCGATAGCGGGGATTACGCTCCCGCACAAGCGTTGACGATGAAGTCGTACGTAGCCGACCTCGAGGTCGCGGAGAACTTGCCGCGATGTCGGAGTCGATGATGCCGGGGTGTCGACGATGATCTGCGTTGACGGGCGTCGGGCGGAAGAAGACATAGCGCCAGCACCGGGGCTGGTGCGCCGGCACCGGAGGGGGGAGGCGCGGCGGCTGCAGGGGGCGAGACGACGTCGCCCAAGCTCCTCAATAGAGTAGCCTCCGAGCACTCGCAAACATACGGAGCCTAGCGACAACTCCCGGTCATTCAGATCCAGCTGAAATCGCAGGAGTAGATCTTATCTGGAATCCCGCAGAGCAACGGCGTTGTGCGGTATGGCTTAGCTGGAGACAGACCCCCCTTCCTCAGCTCGGCGCGGCTCCGACTTGGGAACCACGAGATCGAGAGAGAAATCGGGAATTAATTGGATTTTCCTATGAATTAAATCAATTAATATGCCTTGCTATATAAAGGGGGAAGGGGGTGTGCCAACCCACTTGGCTCCCCCATGTGGGACTAAAGGAGGAGAGGGGAGGGGGGGTTCGGCCGAACCCCCCATGGGCCCTCCAACTCCTAGTCCAAGTTGGACTAGGAGGCCCAGCCTTCCCCTTCCTTGTGGGGTGCGGTTTCCCCCTCTTGGGCCCTCTCAGGGCCCATTTAGGTGGGAGCCCCTTTTTCCTTTATTTAATTAATATTAAATTAATATAAAAATCCCATTAATTCATAATTAATATATTTATATATAATTCAATATCCGATGACTCCGAAACTATTTCGGAACCACCCGAACAACTTTCGGACATTCCCGGAACCATTCCATACCTCCCCGGAACTCCTTCCGGACCACCGGAACTCTTTCCGGATCATTTCTCTCTCTCCAACAAGAACCTATAAAATTCCAGAACCTATCTCCTAGCGTCGCTAAGACCTTAAGTTTGTTACGCTACGGTTCGGGAATACTCCAGACATGGTTGAGACACTCCGCTCACCAATGATCGTCAGGGATACCTGGAAATATATGACGACCCCTGTCCATTCCACGAATATCGTCGTTGAACCATAAATATGATATTCATTCCCTTTGTCTCTGCGATACTACCTTGTCCGAGATATGATCGTAGACACACCGATGCCTTTGCTGTATCTCGTTACCGACGAAGGTTATTAACTCGTCTGTGATATTACCATCTCCATGACCTAGTCACAAGCTGCGCAGCTATATAGATGCAATATCACCGAGTGGGCCCAGAGTATCTTTCCATTACAAGAATGAACAAATCCCGCTCTTGATCCTTACGTCTCGATGCTCTTTCGGAATACCCAAGATGGACACCGTTATTTTCATGCTATATAAGACACAACGTTTGTTGCTCTCAAAGCACTCCTACGAAGCAACAATAAGTACGGTCTCACGGTCTAAGGAATAAGCTATCATACTCTTATCTATTGCAAATGACAAACATCGTAACACGATCTTATTGCAATACTTTGCGTGTGTCCATCACCTTAGTCAACTAACAAGATGACCCCATTGTCAACCGACGTCATTGTCCTTGATCGGGAATCTCGATCAACTGTTGCCCAATGGACTAGCTCATATAGAGGCTTGCCAGGGACCTGGTTGTCTATGTATCACACGTGTATTAACAATTCCGATTAATACAGTTATAGCATAATACACAAACCTATTATAAACTCATGAGATAACACAATAAATACTACTTATTTATTTGCCTCTATGGCATATCTACTTCAGTCTCCCACTTGCACTAGAGTACAAATAAACTAGCCGCATTTTACTTTATCAGAATCCCTTATCAAATAAGAATCATTTGATAATGCTTGCTCGTGGAAAAGTGTTACTGCACAATCCATGATTGTACATGCTTTTGCGATTCACTGGCATCAACTTGCTTGATATCACCATGTTGTCTAACAACATATATGCAAATACCGTAACTAAGTGAGACTTCTGCTTCCCAGCGCTTACTCTGATTATACTAACCAGATAACTGCCCTAAAAAACACACTCAGCCATGCAGAGCCCCTTGTAACAATTACAAACTCGCGATATCTACATACTTTCACACCAATGTAGAAAACTTGACATTCAAATGTCAATCCCTTAACTAACGCACTTCTACTTCCAGTAAATTCCAAATTTACTTTCATAACTGCTCTTTATTCCAAGAACATCGGTTATATTTCATCGAGCAGATAATAAGGTTTCTGTATGATGTCTAATATTACATAATAGACCCACATGTCATACAACCATTACTTTCACGCATCATTACTCTTAATGATCAATTGGATTCCAAATGACCATCCTTTTGATTCTATTCTGACTCCTCAGATATAATCCAAAACAACTCGATTAACTATTTAAAATTCCGGTTCTATTTCCAAATAGACACTAGCTTTAAAATAGTTTCACAACTTCATCCTATTCTATTGGTACAATTTCACAATGTGTTAACCACACAAGATGAATTCGACTCCCACTCAAATTATGTCTCCACATATTTGATAACACGAGCTCCCACTCAAAAACGTGTCATCCACATATTTGAGTTCCTGAGCTCCCACTCAAAAATATGTTCTTCACATATTTCACCTGAGTGAACCAACTATGACTCCCACTTAAATCGACATTTTGGTCAAACCAAAATCATTGATCTGCTATCAATTCGAATTTAATACAAACTACAGTATTACATTAATACAAATCCCTCAGACTTCAAGCATGTCTACATAAATGTAGTCAACAAATTTGATCTTGTCCAAGACACATTTCTTGACAAGACATGCTACCGCGTCTTTCTTATAGTCACATTTTCATATAACACTTTATATGACGATTAAACAATCTTATTCCTCTAATAAGAATTGCAGCAACAATTACTCTCTTAATCCTTTCAAATGTAACTTTGGATTTCCAGACTCAAAAAACCTTTGTTCGTATTCCGATATTTTCTCAACTTTCTTTGTATTTACAAAGTGCACCTTGATTTGTCAACAAGATCTGAAATACTTAATACAGTGCTGTGACCTGACAGCAATATTAAATATAACAACACTTTATTTAGAAGTTTCTTTCATGAAAATATTATGATCTTTATGAAGAGGATTGCAAGCAGAAAACAATTTTCTAGTCTCCATCACTCTTAATCACCAAATTTTCATTAGCAGACATATACTCTTTGGAACACCTTCCAAAATAAGTCTGAAACTTTATTCCAAACTTCTAATTCCAGTTCATAAACCATAATTCGAAAAGCCATCTTTTCTCAGAATTACATAGACAACAAACTAAGTTTTGTTTCTATTTGGTTTTGGAATACACTCTCATCTAATGCGAGCAATCTACAAAGAACCACTCATGTATATTCTGAATTATCGCATAATCATATACATGTCGACACTACTGTCGATCCTACGAATTCTTGTTGAGAAAAATATCTATTTTCTAAAGTGGACATCGACTATAATGTTTCGAACGTATTAGGAGATTCTAAGACTGATTCTGACAGACCAAACTTTATTTAAAATAGAGCATGATTATAATTCCCCACATATCACTATATATGACATTATAATTCTGTGAAGAAAATTTCCACAAGTCTCTTGTGTTGAAAACATAATTCAAAAAACTGTCCTCTGATCGAATTCTGTGAATACAATGTTCACTAATCTTTCTTCTGAAAAACCCCATTTGATCTATTATCAAATTAATCTCAGACTCCACAATTTATCGGGCAAATACTCCTATTTACCAAAGTCATGGAGGAATTCGGATCAAGTAGTAAACACCATTAATTAATCATTAAAAATGACACTCAATTAATTTCCGCTAGTATTGCAACTTCAATACTTGATTTCAAGCTTAATCAACTCAGCACTCGAAATACTTAAATGGACCAAAAACATCCATTACTTCTTTCATTGCTTTTATGACTAAACTCGACGGTGTTTATTCTAGCAATAGAACCTTTGTTCATGGGACAAGCTATTTTATCATATCTACAATTATGAATACTTATCATACAATCAATGTAACTGAGATATGGAAACTTTATTCATAAGATAAAACAACTGACTTGTTCCATAACATAAAACAACTGATCTTGTCTTATTACATGAATAACTTTGTCTTGCAACAATCAAGACACACACACTCGCTCACTATTACAAAAGATCGTATCAAAAACTATTAATGATAACTATGATATCTTGAGGACGTGAACACCAAAAGGCCATCAACTCCTTGACTACCAGCTTCAGCGCCAGGTCACATCAAACTGCGCCGCATATATGTGATAATCAGGACCTGTTTCACAAACAGAGCAATTATCAAACATTTCATCATATACCATGGGCGAATCCATAATTCTGCATATATCAAATATATACCTGTAGCATCGAAGATCTCTCCTTCGATGGAATCAACCTTCAGAGACTGGAACTCACGTACGAACGTGTAGAAGTTCATATCGTCGGCTTTCAAAATGTACTTGCGCACATGCTTCTCATAGCTAGGAGGTAGAGATATCAGGACAGTCCGAATGGCGCAAGAATCTGCCATCCAGTAATCGAAGACCATCGTCAGCTGGAAGTAGATGTCATACAATCTCTTCAAATGTGTCTTCAGACAGGTATGCTCCTCCATGTGAACGGTCTGGAACATTCTAAACTGCCTGAATTGCTCACGCTTTAATTCATCCCCGAAGTGCGTCTTTATCGCATCCATCATGACGCTTGGCTCCTTGCGTCGAAACATCTCTTTCAACTCGGGTGCCAGGCATACGGTCATGGTGATCTCCACTTCAATGAATATGTCTCGACGCCTACGGAAATCATCTTCCTCCTCCTCGCTTGCAGAATCTCCTGGTCCTCCTCCTAATGGTTCATCGAGAACAAATAGAATGTTGTTGTGTTCGAGAATGTTTCTAAAACCCCTGTACCATCTGATGAAGTTGGACCCGTCGGCTTCTAATGTAGCATCCGGGCTCTTGAGGAAGTAACCGAAGTATAGTTGCGTAGTCTACAGATGTGATCGCAAAAAGGGGTAAGGTTAAGTTTATAATATGTAGGTGAGTTTTAGTTCTATAATCTCATTATCAAAAAACACACGTCACCAAGATTATTATCCCTAAAATAATAATGGCGATGACACGACCCTCATCCACCATACTACCCCCGATCATCACGGCCGGCAGCACAGCTTCAAAGGTGGACATAAAATGTCGATCATAACAACTCTATGACTCGTGCTCGATCTTTCGATCTTCCCGTGTTCCGAGGCCATACCTCTGAGTATGCTAGGCTCGCCAATCAAACCTCGAAGACCCTGCGCGTGCAACATGGCTTACACCCACTGTATGCGAACGACGAGATGTGTGACACCCGATCATCACGGCCTGCCTCATAACGTAGAACTTTCTTGGTGGTGCGCAACGAGGGAGAACACAATTTTGGTATTTTGTTAGGGATCATCCTATTTATGATGCTACCGTTGTATATCTAGCATATAAGCAATCAATAGGATGCACACACAACAGCACACAATAATGATGCAATGAAGTGCGATGTGACATGGTCGATGCGCCTGGACCTTCATGGCGCCATGTGCTTGGCCCCCCGGCGCCCCGGCATGGCTCCGAGTCTACAGAGCCCTCCATTGCCTCCGACAGTACGAGTAATATCATAACTTACCGTAACCATGTCACATGAAATAACGCCTCTGCAAAACAAAGTTAGACGCCTCTAGCTTTATTTAGTTTTGCAAGTTTTACGTGGCAAATAGGCTTATTCGTAAGAGAATCGCTTCCCTATCTACGAACTTTGTACCACAACGTCGATCGTATAATTGCATGTTTAAGCATCCCTTTCGGGCCCTCCATTGAAAATGCTTTGCCGACTAGAGAGAGAGAGATAGACACCCGCCAGCCACAGATACGGTGCAAGCCGTATGTCAGTAGTGGAACCAGTCTCGCGTAAGCGTACGCGTAAAGTCGGTCCGGGCCACTTCATCAACTCAATACCGAAGGCATCGCAAGTGCACGCTAGAGGGTAGCAAATATAAGAAAGACGCCCTCATTCAACATGAGTTCTAACCGTACCAGCAGTACTACGCATAGATCGGCTCTGATACCACTGAAGGGGTAACGGTGCAGAAAACAATAATTTTCTAGCGAACGAAACCCTAACTAGCCAGGATCTATCTATCTAGTACATGCGATAACGGTGGCGGAACGGGTTACATTACCTCCATGTAGACCGATAGCGGGGATTACGCTCCCGCACAAGCGTTGACGATGAAGTCGTACGTAGCCGACCTCGAGGTCGCGGAGAACTTGCCGCGATGTCGGAGTCGATGATGCCGGGGTGTCGACGATGATCTGCGTTGACGGGCGTCGGGCGGAAGAAGACATAGCGCCAGCACCGGGGCTGGTGCGCCGGCACCGGAGGGGGGAGGCGCGGCGGCTGCAGGGGGCGAGACGACGTCGCCCAAGCTCCTCAATAGAGTAGCCTCCGAGCACTCGCAAACATACGGAGCCTAGCGACAACTCCCGGTCATTCAGATCCAGCTGAAATCGCAGAAGTAGATCTTATCTGGAATCCCGCAGAGCAACGGCGCTCTGCGGTATGGCTTAGGTGGAGAGAGACCCCCCTTCCTCAGCTCGGCGCGGCTCCGACTTGGGAACCACGAGATCGAGAGAGAAATCGGGAATTAATTGGATTTTCCTATGAATTAAATCAATTAATATGCCTTGCTATATAAAGGGGGAAGGGGGTGTGCCAACCCACTTGGCTCCCCCATGTGGGACTAAAGGAGGAGAGGGGAGGGGGGGTTCGGCCGAACCCCCCATGGGCCCTCCAACTCCTAGTCCGAGTTGGACTAGGAGGCCCAGCCTTCCCCTTCCTTGTGGGGTGCGGTTTCCCCCTCTTGGGCCCTCTCAGGGCCCATTTAGGTGGGAGCCCCTTTTTCCTTTATTTAATTAATATTAAATTAATATAAAAATCCCATTAATTCATAATTAATATATTTATATATAATTCAATATCTCATGACTCCGAAACTATTTCGGAACCACCCGAACAACTTTCGGACATTCCCGGAACCATTCCATACCTCCCCGGAACTCCTTCCGGACCACCGGAACTCTTTCCGGATCATTTCTCTCTCTCCAACAAGAACCTATAAAATTCCAGAACCTATCTCCTAGCGTCGCTAAGACCTTAAGTTTGTTACGCTATGGTTCGGGAATACTCCAGACATGGTTGAGACACTCCGCTCACCAATGATCGTCAGGGATACCTGGAAATATATGACGACCCCTGTGCATTCCACGAATATCGTCGTTGAACCATAAATATGATATTCATTCCCTTTGTCTCTGCGATACTACCTTGTCCGAGATATGATCGTAGACACACCGATGCCTTTGCTGTATCTCGTTACCGACGAAGGTTATTAACTCGTCTGTGATATTACCATCTCCATGACCTAGTCACAAGCTGCGCAGCTATATAGATGCAATATCACCGAGTGGGCCCATAGTATCTTTCCATTACAAGAATGAACAAATCCCGCTCTTGATCCTTACGTCTCGATGCTCTTTCGGAATACCCAAGATGGACACCGTTATTGTCATGCTATATAAGACACAACGTTTGATGCTCTCAAAGCACTCCTACGAAGCAACAATAAGCACGGTCTCACGGTCTAAGGAATAAGCTATCATACTCTTATCTATTGCAAATGACAAACATCGTAACACGATCTTATTGCAATACTTTGCGTATGTCCATCACCTTATTCAACTAACAAGATGACCCCATTGTCAACCGACGTCATTGTCCTTGATCGGGAATCTCGATCAACTGTTGCCCAATGGACTAGCTCATATAGAGGCTTGCCAGGGACCTGGTTGTCTATGTATCACACGTGTATTAACAATTCCGATTAATACAATTATAGCATAATACACAAACCTATTATAAACTCATGAGATAACACAATAAATACTACTTATTTATTTGCCTCTATGGCATATCTACTTCAGTCTCCCACTTGCACTAGAGTACAAATAAACTAGCCGCATTTTACTTTATCAGAATCCCTTATCAAATAAGAATCATTTGATAATGCTTACTCGTGGAAAAGTGTTACTGCACAATCCATGATTGTACATGCTTTTGCGATTCACTGGCATCAACTTGCTTGATATCACCATGTTGTCTAACAACATATATGCAAATACCGTAACTAAGTGAGACTTCTGCTTCCCAGCGCTTACCCTGATTATACTAACCAGATAACTGCCCTGAAAAACACACTCAGCCATGCAGAGCCCCTTGTAACAATTACAAACTCGCGATATCTACATACTTTCACACCAATGTAGAAAACTTGACATTCAAATGTCAATCCCTTAACTAACGCACTTCTACTTCCAGTAAATTCCAAATTTACTTTCATAACTGCTCTTTATTCCAAGAACATCGGTTATATTTCATCAAGCAGATAATAAGGTTTCTGTATGATGTCTAATATTACATAATAGACCCACATGTCATACAACCATTACTTTCACGCATCATTACTCTTAATGATCAATTGGATTCCAAATGACCATCCTTTTGATTCTATTCTGACTCCTCAGATATAATCCAAAACAACTCGATTAACTATTTAAAATTCCGGTTCTATTTCCAAATAGACACTAGCTTTAAAATAGTTTCACAACTTCATCCTATTCTATTGGTACAATTTCACAATGTGTTAACCACACAAGATGAATTCGACTCCCACTCAAATTATGTCTCCACATATTTGATAACACGAGCTCCCACTCAAAAACGTGTCATCCACATATTTGAGTTCCTGAGCTCCCACTCAAAAATATGTTCTTCACATATTTCACCTGAGTGAACCAACTATGACTCCCACTTAAATCGACATTTTGGTCAAACCAAAATCATTGATCTGCTATCAATTCGAATTTAATACAAACTACAGTATTACATTAATACAAATCCCTCAGACTTCAAGCATGTCTACATAAATGTAGTCAACAAATTTGATCTTGTCCAAGACACATTTCTTGACAAGACATGCTACCGCGTCTTTCTTATAGTCACATTTTCATATAACACTTTATATGACGATTAAACAATCTTATTCCTCTAATAAGAATTGCAGCAACAATTACTCTCTTAATCCTTTCAAATGTAACTTTGGATTTCCAGACTCAAAAAACCTTTGTTCGTATTCCGATATTTTCTCAACTTTCTTTGTATTTACAAAGTGCACCTTGATCTGTCAACAAGATCTGAAATACTTAATACAGTGCTGTGACCTGACAGCAATATTAAATATAACAGCACTTTATTTAGAAGTTTCTTTCATGAAAATATTATGATCTTTATGAAGAGGATTGCAAGCAGAAAACAATTTTCTAGTCTCCCTCACTCTTAATCACCAAATTTTCATTAGCAGACATATACTCTTTGGAACACCTTCCAACATAAGTCTGACACTTTATTCCAAACTTCTAATTCCAGTTCATAAACCATAATTCGAAAAGCCATCTTTTCTCAGAATTACATAGACAACAAACTAAGTTTTGTTTCTATTTGGTTTTGGAATACACTCTCATCTAATGCGAGCAATCTACAAAGAACCACTCATGTATATTCTGAATTATCGCATAATCATATACATGTCGACACTACTGTCGATCCTACGAATTCTCGTTGAGAAAAATATCTATTTTCTAAAGTGGACATCGACTATAATGTTTCGAACGTATTAGGAGATTCTAAGACTGATTCTGACAGGTCACACTTTATTTAAAATAGAGCATGATTATAATTCCCCACATATCACTATATATGACATTATAATTCTGTGAAGAAAATTTCCACAAGTCTCTTGTGTTGAAAACATAATTCAAAAAACTGTCCTCTGATCGAAATCTGTGAATACAATGTTCACTAATCTTTCTTCTGAAAAACCCCATTTGATCTATTATCAAATTAATCTCAGACTCCACAATTTATCGGGCAAATACTCCTATTTACCAAAGTCATGGAGGAATTCGGAACAAGTAGTAAACACCATTAATTAATCATTAAAAATGACACTCAATTAATTTCCGCTAGTATTGCAACTTCAATACTTGATTTCAAGCTTAATCAACTCAGCACTCGAAATACTTAAATGGACCAAAAACATCCATTACTTCTTTCATTGCTTTTATGACTAAACTCGACGGTGTTTATTCTAGCAATAGAACCTTTGTTCATGGGACAAGCTATTTTATCATATCTACAATTATGAATACTTATCATACAATCAATGTAACTGAGATGTGGAAACTTTATTCATAAGATAAAACAACTGACTTGTTCCATAACATAAAACAACTGATCTTGTCTTATTACATGAATAACTTTGTCTTGCAACAATCAAGACACATACACTCGCTCACTATTACAAAAGATCGTATAAAAACCTATTAATGATAACTATGATATCTTGAGGACGTGAACACCAAAAGGCCATCAACTCCTTGACTACCAGCTTCAGCGCCAGGTCACATCAAACTGCGCCGCATATATGTGATAATCAGGACCTGTTTCACAAACAGAGCAATTATCAAACATTTCATCATATACCATGGGCGAATCCATAATTCTGCATATATCAAATATATACCTGTAGCATCGAAGATCTCTCCTTCGATGGAATCAACCTTCAGAGACTAGAACTCACGTACGAACGTGTAGAAGTTCATATCGTCGGCTTTCAAATGTACTTGCGCACATGCTTCTCATAGCTAGGAGGTAGAGATATCAGGACAGTCCGAATGGCGCAAGAATCTGACATCCAGTAATCGAAGACCATCGTCAGCTGGAAGTAGATGTCATACAATCTCTTCAAATGTGTCTTCAGACAGGTATGCTCCTCCATGTGAACGGTCTGGAACATTCTAAACTGCCTGAATTGCTCACGCTTTAATTCATCCCCGAAGTGCGTCTTTATCGCATCCATCATGACGCTTGGCTCCTTGCGTCGAAACATCTCTTTCAACTCGGGTGCCAGGCATACGGTCATGGTGATCTCCACTTCAATGAATATGTCTCGACGCCTACGGAAATCATCTTCCTCCTCCTCGCTTGCAGAATCTCCTGGTCCTCCTCCTAATGGTTCATCGAGAACAAATAGAATGTTGTTGTGTTCGAGAATGTTTCTAAAACCCCTGTACCATCTGATGAAGTTGGACCCGTCGACTTCTAATGTAGCATCCGGGCTCTTGAGGAAGTAACCGAAGTATAGTTGCGTAGCTACAGATGTGATCGCAAAAAGGGGTAAGGTTAAGTTTATAATATGTAGGTGAGTTTTAGTTCTATAATCTCATTATCAAAAAACACACGTCACCAAGATTATTATCCCTAAAATAATAATGGCGATGACACGACCCTCATCCACCATACTACTCCCGATCATCACGGCCGGCAGCACAGCTTCAAAGGTGGACATAAAATGTCGATCATAACAACTCTATGACTCGTGCTCGATCTTTCGATCTTCCCGTGTTCCGAGGCCATACCTCTGAGTATGCTAGGCTCGCCAATCAAACCTCGAAGACCCTGCGCGTGCAACATGGCTTACACCCACTGTATGCGAACGACGAGATGTGTGACACCCGATCATCACGGCCTGCCTCATAACGTAGAACTTTCTTGGTGGTGCGCAACGAGGGAGAACACAATTTTGGTATTTTGTTAGGGATCATCCTATTTATGATGCTACCGTTGTATATCTAGCATATAAGCAATCAATAGGATGCACACACAACAGCACACAATAATGATGCAATGAAGTGCGATGTGACATGGTCGATGCGCCTGGACCTTCATGGCGCCATGTGCCTGGCCTCCCGGCGCCCCGGCATGGCTCCGAGTCTACAGAGCCCTCCATTGCCTCCGACAGTACGAGTAATATCATAACTTACCGTAACCATGTCACATGAAATAACGCCTCTACAAAACAAAGTTAGACGCCTCTAGCTTTATTTAGTTTTGCAAGTTTTACGTGGCAAATAGGCTTATTCGTAAGAGAATCGCTTCCCTACCTACGAACTTTGTACCACAACGTCGATCGTATAATTGCATGTTTAAGCATCCCTTTCGGGCCCTCCATTGAAAATGCTTTGCCGACTAGAGAGAGAGAGATAGACACCCGCCAGCCACAGATACGGTGCAAGCCGTATGTAAGTAGTGGAACCAGTCTCGCGTAAGCGTACGCGTAAATTCGGTCCGGGCCGCTTCATCAACTCAATACCGAAGGCATCGCAAGTGCACGCTAGAGGGTAGCAAATATAAGAAAGACGCCCTCATTCAACATGAGTTCTAACCGTACCAGCAGTACTACGCATAGATCGGCTCTGATACCACTGAAGGGGTAACGGTGCAGAAAACAATAATTTTCTAGCGAACGAAACCCTAACTAGCCAGGATATATCTATCTAGTACATGCGATAACGGTGGCGGAACGGGTTACCACCTCCATGTAGACCGATAGCGGGGATTACGCTCCCGCACAAGCGTTGACGATGAAGTCGTACGTAGCCGACCTCGAGGTCGCGGAGAACTTGCCGCGATGTCGGAGTCGATGATGCCGGGGTGTCGACGATGATCTGCGTTGACGGGCGTCGGGCGGAAGAAGACATAGCGCCAGCACCGGGGCTGGTGCGCCGGCACCGGAGGGGGGAGGCGCGGCGGCTGCAGGGGGCGAGACGACGTCGCCCAAGCTCCTCAATAGAGTAGCCTCCGAGCACTCGCAAACATACGGAGCCTAGCGACAACTCCCGGTCATTCAGATCCAGCTGAAATCGCAGGAGTAGATCTTATCTGGAATCCCGCAGAGCAACGGCGCTCTGCGGTATGGCTTAGGTGGAGAGAGACCCCCCTTCCTCAGCTCGGCGCGGCTCCGACTTGGGAACCACGAGATCGAGAGAGAAATCGGGAATTAATTGGATTTTCCTATGAATTAAATCAATTAATATGCCTTGCTATATAAAGGGGGAAGGGGGTGTGCCAACCCCCTTGGCTCCCCCATGTGGGACTAAAGGAGGAGAGGGGAGGGGGGGTTCGGCCGAACCCCCCATGGGCCCTCCAACTCCTAGTCCGAGTTGGACTAGGAGGCCCAGCCTTCCCCTTCCTTGTGGGGTGCGGTTTCCCCTCTTGGGCCCTCTCAGGGCCCATTTATGTGGGAGCCCCTTTTTCCTTTATTTAATTAATATTAAATTAATATAAAAATCCCATTAATTCATAATTAATATATTTATATATAATTCAATATCCCATGACTCCGAAACTATTTCGGAACCACCCGAACAACTTTTGGACATTGCCGGAACCATTCCATACCTCCCCGGAACTCCTTCCGGACCACCGGAACTCTTTCCGGATCATTTCTCTCTCTCCAACAAGAACCTATAAAATTCCAGAACCTATCTCCTAGCGTCGCTAAGACCTTAAGTTTGTTACGCTATGGTTCGGGAATACTCCAGACATGGTTGAGACACTCCGCTCACCAATGATCGTCAGGGATACCTGGAAATATATGACGACCCCTGTGCATTCCACGAATATCGTCGTTGAACCATAAATATGATATTCATTCCCTTTGTCTCTGCGATACTACCTTGTCCGAGATATGATCGTAGACACACCGATGCCTTTGCTGTATCTCGTTACCGACGAAGGTTATTAACTCGTATGCGATATTACATCTCCATGACCTAGTCATAAGCTGCAGCTATGGAAGGGTTCCGAGAATGTCCGAAAGTTGTTCGGGTGGTTCCGAAATAGTTTCGGAGTCATGGGATATTGAATTATATATAAATGTATTAATTATGAATTAATGGGATTTTTATATTAATTTAATATTAATTAAATAAAGGAAAAAAGGAGGCTCCCACCTACATGGGCCCTAAGAGGGCCCAAGAGGGGGAGCCGCACCCCACAAAGGGGGTTGGGCCCCAAGGGGTTCGGCTGGCCCATGGTGGGTGCGCACCACCCCCCCAACCTTTAGTCCCACATGCGGGAGCCAAGGGGGTTGGCACACCCCCTTCCCCCTTTATATAGCAAGGCATATTAATTGATTTAATACACAGGAAATTCAATTAATTCCCAATTTCTCTCTCGATCTCGTGGTTCCCAAGTTGGAGCCGCGCCGAGCTGAGGAAGGGGGTCTCTCTCCACCTAAGCCATACCGCAGAGCGCCGTTGCTCTGCGGGATTCCAGATAAGATCTACTCCTGCGATTTCAGCTGGATCTGAATGACCGGGAGTTGTCGCTAGGCTCCGTATGTTTGCGAGTGCTCGGAGGCTACTCTATTGAGGAGCTTGGGCGACGTCGTCTCGCCCCTGCAGCCGCCGCGCCTCCCCCCCTCTGCTGCCGGCGCACCAGCCCCGGTGCTGGCGCTCTGCCTTCTTCCGCTCGACGCCCGTCGACGCAGATCATCGTCGACACCCCGGCGTCATCGACTCCGACATCGCGGCAAGTTCTCCGCGACCTCGAGGTCGACTACGTACGACTTCATCGTCAATGCTTGTGCGGGAGCGTAATCCCCGCTATCGGTCTACATGGAGGTAATGTAACCCGTTCCGCCACCGTTATCGCATGTACTAGATAGATAGATCCTGGCTAGTTAGGGTTTCGCTCGCTAGAAAATTATTGTTTTCTGCACCGTAACCCCTTCAATATCACCGAGTGGGCCCAGAGTATCTTTCCATTACAAGAATGAACAAATCCCGCTCTTGATCCTTACGTCTCGATGCTCTTTCGGAATACCCAAGATGGACACTGTTATTGTCATGCTATATAAGACACAACGTTTGATGCTCTCAAAGCACTCCTACGAAGCAACAATAAGTACGGTCTCACGGTCTAAGGAATAAGCTATCATACTCTTATCTATTGCAAATGACAAACATCGTAACACGATCTTATTGCAATACTTTGCGTATGTCCATCACCTTATTCAACTAACAAGATGACCCCATTGTCAACCGACGTCATTGTCCTTGATCGGGAATCTCGATCAACTGTTGCCCAATGGACTAGCTCATATAGAGGCTTGCCAGGGACCTGGTTGTCTATGTATCACACGTGTATTAACAATTCCGATTAATACAGTTATAGCATAATACACAAACCTATTATAAACTCATGAGATAACACAATAAATACTACTTATTTATTTGCCTCTAGGGCATATCTCCTTCAGTTATTGCTTAGCTTGTCATTTAGGTAAATTCACCGTAGTTGCATATCTAGAGAATTTACCTTTATGTTGAGCCTAAATTTGAAAAGACCTAAAATTTGTAATAGCACCTATTCACCCCCGCCCCCCTCTAGGTGCCGGATTCCCGTTCAATTGGTATCAGAGCCAGGTTCACTTTTAAGGGCTTAACCGCCTAAGTGCAACGATGACGGAATCCGATGCCGAGAGGGCCGCCCATGAGAAATTAGAGGCGGAGAAGGAGGCGTTAGCCAAAGGGGAAACCATGGCCGATATTATAGATATGAGATCGTCCTTGGAGGCCCAACTCCTCAAGATGAATGATATGCTCATGGCACTCTTGAAGTCTAAGGAGCCCGAGGCTACTTCTCCCTATCCTCCTCCTCCTAAGGAACACGGTGAGAACTCTAAGGAGTCATCTTCGGATGGGTCCAAAGATGTTCCTCCAAGTGCTTCCCCCGGGAAGGCGGAAAATGATGAATCGCCTAGCTCCTCTAATACCCCCAAAGGAGAGAAATTTCATAATGTTAACCATAATTACTCTCCTAACCCTCCTATCCCTCACCCTCATGTAAACTTTAGAAGTGATCCTCCTAAGCTCAAACCTACTCACTTATCTCAATGGCAATTTCAAATGTAGTCTCATTTATGTAGTGCCTCCATTGAGCTATGGCGCATCACTGAAGAAGGATTCAAGACCCATGATCCAACCAACTTGACAAGAAGAGAGGTAGTTGATAGTCAACTAAATGCCACCGCTCTTCATCAACTCCAAATGGACGTTGGAGAGAAGGACATGCCTCTTATTCAACAATTCTCCACGGCCAAAGAAGTATGGAATGCTATTTCCGACATCTTCGTCGGCAATGAGAGCATGAAGAAGAACCGGTATGATGCCTTATGCAATGAGGTGGAAGGGTTCTACAAGTTAGATGGAGAAAGTCATGAGGACATGTACCGGAGGTTGGTGTTGATTGCTAACACCTTCCAGAACCTCGGTGCGGTCTACATTGATGACGCTTGGATCAAGAGGAAGTTCGTGACCGCTATCTTGCCCTTTGAGGAAACAGACTTGAAGACACTCCAAGGGAGACATGACTTCGCGAAGATGACATCCAATGAAGTCATGCAAGAGATGACCGCTTACAAGGTGGCCTCCAAGATTGCACAAGATGCAAGAGCAAGAGCCATAGGGATGCACAAGCATGCCTCAATTGCCTTGAAGGCCACCGTTGAAGAAGAGGATGAAGATGAGTATGATGATCAAGTCGAGCTATCTAGTGAGACTCTCTCAAGTACTCTCACCCAGCACATGGGTCTTGCGGCAAGAACTTTTTGGAAGAACCCCGGAAGGGCCAAAGCTAGGATTGACAAGAAGTTCCCCTCCAATGGAGGAAAGCCAAGCAACAAGGTGAGGCTTTGCTATAATTGTGATGAAAAAAGCCACTTTGTTGTGGATTGCCCATGGGAAAGAACAGAGGACCATGGTGGGCGGCTCGTGGCCAAGACGAAGGGCAAGGGGCCTATGCCCATGAAGAAGCCCTACTTCAAGAAGAACCAAAAGATTGTCTTGGTAACTCAAGAGCAATATCCCAGCGGTGATGAAGATAGTGACAAGGAGGATACTCCAACACAAGTGGCCGCTCTAGCCATTTACTCTACACCTCCGTCACTCTTCTCCTCACCTAATGAAAGCCCCATCGTCAAGAATGCAAGATGTCTTATGGCAAACACATCCGAGGAAAAATTGTCCCCTACCTCCATATCCCATGACATTGATGTTGGTATGAGTCTTGAAGTCAAGAAAGAAATTATTGCTTTTGATAAATTCATGATTAACTTGAAAGGAGAAGGAAAGAAACACGTTGGCTCAATTATGAGTCGTATAGGTGAGCTTGAGGATGAGCTTGAGTTAAAAGGTGAGATTGAGAGAGAGGATGCTCACACTAAGGTGTCTCTCCAATCCTCCCTTCAAGATGAACAATAAGCTCATGCTCTCCTCAAGGAGCAACTTGCTAAGATCACTAAGGATTTTGATATTTACTCTGCTAAATGTAAAATTGTGCAAAATAAAAAGTCTGAGCTTGTAGTTGCTCATGCTAGACTTTGCGAAGACTTCGAGTCACTTGAAAATACTCACAAGGAATTGACAAGTGATCACGAACTTCTCCTCAAGTCTCGTGATTAACTCCAAACTCGGATATCTACTCTTGAGAAACCTAGCACTTCTACTCCTTTCAATACTAATGCAAATGTTGTCAAGGACAAAGCTAGGGTTTTGTTTGTTCCCTCCATGGAAACCGAGCCTAAGACCTCTCTTGATAAAGGTAAGGGGACACTCACTACTCTTCATGAGCGAGTGCCCCACAAGGGTAAGGAAGGTCTAGGCTATGTTGCTAAGGAGAAGAAGAAGATCAAGAAGAAGGCCAAGCCCGCACAAGCCAAGAAATATGACATTGCGGGTGGAAATGCCACAAGGGGCACTCCCACTCGTGATGACTTTGCGGGCATATCTAACCCCAATTATGCTTTATATGTTAATTATAATGGGGTTGTCTATGCTGGATACATTGGTCCTTTTGATGGCTATACTGAATATGCTATTTGGGTCCCAAAGACCCTTGTTGCTAACCACAAGGCACCCATTGTAAAATGGGTACCTAAATCAAAGAATTGATTGTGTGTAGGGCCTTGCTTCTAGAGGATCGAAATGGATAATTGATAGTGGGTGCACTAGTCATATGACCGGAACCAAGGAGATTGTAACGGAGTTGAAGCCTAATGATGATCAAATGACCGTTACATATGGTGACAACTCAAAATCTAAGGTAATAGGGCTCGGCAAGGTGGTAGTGGCACCGGACATCACACTTGTGAATGTCTTACTTGTCGAGTCCCTAGGTTTCAACTTGATCTCGGTACATTCCTTAACTTGTTTGGGTCATACCGTTATCTTCGAAAAGGAAATGGTTATCCTTCTGCGGAGCAAGTCTCTCAAAGTGTCTTTCGTTGGGTACGTTGAGAATGGGCTATATGTGGTTGACTTCTCCGGAGTCACCACTTCCCATGCAATGTGCTTATTCGCTAAGGCGGACTTGGGTTGGTTATGGCATCGCCGACTAGCCCATGTCAATATGAGGACTTTGCAAAGTCTACAAAAGGATGGCCATATCCTAGGACTAAAAGACCATGTTTCTTTCTCGAAGGATCGAATGTGTAGGGCTTGTGTTGAAGGAAAAATGCATGACATCCACCATCCAAGCAAGACCATCATTTCATCAACAAGGGTTTTAGAGCTTCTCCATGTTGACCTCTTTGGTCCCATTCCGGAAGCTAGTCTTGATGGCAAGAAATATTGCTTGGTGATTGTTGATGACTATTCAAGATACACATTGGTTTTCTTCTTCAAGTCGAAGGTGGAGACTCAACATACTATTATCGACTTCTCCAATGAAGCTCAACATCAACACAATGTCCCAATCTTGGTGATAAGAAGTGACAATGGTTCCGAGTTCAAGAACTACACCTTGAACGAGTTCCTTAGTGAAGAAGGGATTCGTCATCAATATTCCACTGCTTATACTCCCCAACAAAATGGTGTAGTCGAAAGGAAGAACCGCACACTTATTGAGATGGCAAGATCGATGATGGCCGAGTTCAAGTCCCCTCACAACTTTTGGGCCGAAGCCGTCAACACCGCTTGCCATTCGTCCAACCGGCTCTTCTTTTGCAAAGGACTCATGAAGACACCTTATGAAGTGCTTACCGGGAACAAGCCCAACATCTCGTACATCCGAGTTTTTGGTTGTAAGTGCTTCTATCTCATCAAAGGTGTTCGTTTAGGCAAGTTTGATTCTAAGTCTCTTGAAGGGACTTTTGTTGGTTACGGTGCCGAATCCCATACTTATAGAGTCTATGACAAGGCCTCACGCATTATCATAGAACCTTGTAGTGTGGTATTTGATGAGAATGATGGCTCCCTTATGGAGCAAAGTGGTGTTTCCGATGTAGGTGATGATCAACCTCAAGATGCTATCTGAAGGATGGGGTTGGGCGTCCACCGCCCCGTCGAAGTCTATTATGAGGTTGCTCAACAAAGATCAAGCTCTACGCAAGTGGTGGCTACCCCAACACAAGAAACATCCAACAACAACACCGTGCCCAACACGCCCAGTCAAGAAGAAGCACAAGAACCTCCAACTGCTCCAGGAATTTCCGGAGGGCCGGAAAATCCGGTTCAAACTGGAGTCGGAAAATCCGGAGGGATGCGACTCTAGATGATCGCAGCTTTTGGTGCATTGAGCAAGAATACGTCCTTAAGGACGTCTATTATACTATGTCCAAGCCTATTCGCAAGATGCAGCCATACAACCTTCGTGCTCTTCAGTCCAAGGCCACTTTTGCTGAGGCTATTCATATTGTCAAGACCATGGGTTTGGAAAGGCTTGTGGTCACTTGGTGTAACTACAACTCTCAGCTTGTGATGCAGTTCTTTGCCACTCTTGTGATGAAGGGTGACTCGAAGAAGACCATCAAGTGGATGACAGGAGACACTTACTGCGAGTCTGACTGGTATGAGTTCGCCAAGATTTTGGGTTACAAGTTTGATGGAGATAATCCTCAAGGTTACCGCATGCACCACTCCTACCGGCTCAACAAGAAGGATACCGCACATGTCTATGGTAGGGGTGCAACCCCTGGTCTTGCTCGGAACTTGATCCCTCTCTATGATATTCTTTTGCGCATCTTCCGGGAGAACATTGCTCCAAGTGGTGGAAACAAAGACAATGTGGTGTCTCCTCTGTGCAACTAGCTCCTTCATGCCCACACCATTGCTATAAGCACCGATGAGACTGTGGATTGGAGTGTTGATGTGATGGACTATCTCCATAATGAGATGTTTGAAGCCAAGACTTCTACAGGCACTATTCCCTATGCTCCTTACATCATGAAGCTCATCAAGTCCAAGTTCCCAGAGCATACTTTCAGTGATGATGAGTCAGAGGTTCATGACTTCAAGAAGCTATATGAGAAGAAGACAGTGGCTGTGCCTCAGAGTGTGCCCACCTCTCAGTCCACCAGGGATGGCTCCTTCATGGGAGATACTCGCTGGGCTGCTGCCCCATCTCATGCTCCCTCCACCTCCGGGAAGATGAAGAAACTGAATTGGTTCCAGCGCAACGTTCTCTGCATCAACATTGATATTCGCAAGGAACAATACACTGCCTACAAGGATCGCCGCCAGCTAGCTCATGATCAGCAGTTGATTCTTCACCACGCGTCTGGCTCTGCTGCTCCTGCTGCTCTCACTGCTCCTCTCTCTTATGCTCAGTGGAACCAGGGTTCCATGGCTCCGTGGTCTCAGATTGAGAGTGACCTTGGTGGCAGCTCCTACTCCACGGGTCGGGCTTATGAGGATACTTCTGGTGACGATTATGTTGATGATGAGGAGGAGGAGATGGATGATGAGGACACCCCTTCTGATTGATATCTGCCTTGGGACGTAGCATCGCTCTTCTTCCTTTTTGGCGTTTCGATGCCAAAGGGGGAGTAGTTGCTCTAGTAGGCACTTCGGGGATTTGCATGGGTTCGGACACAAGCTTGTGCGTTTACCATTTATTTGCGCTTGTGTCCATTTATCTTTCATCTTAGTTGTTTTGAACTATTTGTGAACATTGTGTGTGTAATGAGACAATCCTAAGCTATCTTTTCTATCTATGGATGAGATTTCAAGCCTATTGAGTTGACATTCTCGCCTATTGTGTTGGCATTCTCTTCATATTATAAATACACAAGGTATGAAATTCTATCAAGTCTCTATTATTACCTTAGCTTTGTGTACTGTCTCCTTACCTCTTGTTAATATCATGTGCTACTTTTTGCAAAATTGCTCCTATCCATTTGTGTCCTGTTTTTCTTGTATGCACATGCTGAGGGGGAGCCATTTTATCTAGAACATGATATAGCATTCATATTTTCTTTGCAAATCTTGGTATTGTCATCTAACACCAAAAAGGGGGAGATTGAAAGAAGATTTCTTAATCCCTAGTGTTTTGTGTGTTAGTTAACAATACTTATGATGTACTAATAAAATGCTAAGTATTTCAGCTTGTATGTGATTTAAGTTCATATGCATCAAAGACAAAAATGCGAAGAAGAAGTGATTCTGGAATTGTTCCAGGAACCGGAATATTTGAGCCGGAAATTTCCAGGGCCGGAATTTCCGGTTCACACGAACTTCACAGAAAATGGCTAAGTCAAGTTTGAGAAATGGTTCTGATCGCAACCGGAAATTGTACTTGGAAATTTCACTTTACCGGAATTTCCGAGTGGGCCAAGATCAAGATCGCAGAAACGACTGAGTCAAGATTGAGGAAGTGTTCTGATCTCAACCGGAAATTGTGATCGGAAATTTCCATCTACCGTAATTTCTGATTGCACCCAGAAGAGTTCACAGAAACGACTAAGTCAAGAATAAGATGTGTTCTGATCTCAACCAGAAATTGTGCTTGGAAATTTCCATTCACCGGAATTTCCGAGTGCACCTTGAAGAACATTGAAGAAAACTGCTAAGGAAAGAAGAGGAAAAGGTTCTGACTCCAGCCGGAAATTCCTGTCGGAAATTTCAATTCTCCGGAAATTCCGTGCAACCAGAATTTCCGGTTATGTCTTATACCGGAATTTCCGGGTGGTCGACACAGGCAACGGTCAGAATTGGGGAGGTGCATAAATACCCCCTCAGTCACTCAAGAACATTTAGCTCTCAGATTTTCTCTCTCCTACATTTCTTGAAAGCTCAAATCATCAAGATCTCCCAATCCCCCCCACCCAAATCCGTTGATCTTTGGAGGATTGGAGGAGAAGACCCGGATCTACATCTTCACCGAAGCGATTTGCATTTCTTCCCCATTCACTTGGGGATTTCGTGGCTAGGGTTTCCGGTGGGAAAACCTAGTTCACCATTGTTGTAATCTTGGTGTTGCCTTGACCTTTTGTGGTCCTTGACCTTTTGTGGTCATCTTGAGAGCCCCAGTTAAGTTGTGGGTGAGTTCCTCAAGCGTTTGTAAGGGATTCGATCTCCGCACTAAAAGGGGATCAATAGTGAAAGGTGAACTCGCAACCTTTGTGGTTGAGTTCATCGAAGAAGAATGTGAGCCTTTGTGGCGTTGCGGCTAACCTGTTGTGGTAACGCACACCTCTCCAATGAGACGTACACCCTTGGGTGGAACTCGGGATTACATCTTCGTCTCCGCGTGCTTCACTTGGTTCCTCTTATCCTTACTCCCGTACTTGTTTGTCTTGTACTCATACTAGCTTACCTTGTTATTGCTTAGCTTGTCATTTAGGTAAATTCACCGTAGTTGCATATCTAGAGAATTTACCTTTGTGTTGAGCCTAAATTTGAAAAGACCTAAAATTTGTAATAGCACCTATTCACCCCCCCCCCCCCCCTCTCTAGGTGTCGAATTCCCGTTGACACGTCACCGGTAAGCAAGGTATCCTCACCCATACTCATTCCCCTTTAGAGCTTAATCATCAGCATATCATTGTCGGCAACGGCGAACGTCTACCTATCGTCGCCACTGGTACAACCCACCTCACCAACCGTCCTTTTCACCTTAATGATGTTCTTGTGTCTCCTGCCATCGTTCAAAGCCAAGTTAGCACTCGCAAATTTACTCGTGATAATTGGACTTCCGTAGAATTTGATCCTTTTGGTTTTACTGTGAAGGATCTCACCACCAAGATGACCCCGAGGTTGGGTGGAGGAAGTAGGCCTCCGAGTACCGCTAGCGCAGCACCTCGAAGGGCGTCACACACATACGGTGGAGACGACGGCCTCCGAAGCTCCAGTCCAGGACGAGCAGCGGAAGACTTGGACCGGAACACCAGCAGCGCGGCTCCGACAAGGGAACCACGAGATCGAGAGAGAAATTGGGAATTAATTGGTGAATTAAAAGGCCAAGGGTGCCCCTTCTTATATAGGCTCCCAGGGGGAGCCTACCTTGCCACCCTGGCAATGTGGGACTACCCCCATTGCCTGGTGCGGCTAGGATGGTGCGCCGGCCACCTGGTGGGCCCCTTTTGGTCCACCTAGGCCGGCCATCATGCCCCCACCGAATTCCCTTGAGGAATTTTCCCCTCTTGGGCCTTCTTTCGACCAGAAGGCCCATTTAGGGAAATCAGGCTAAATAAATTCGAAAATAAATATATAAAATCATATTTGGACATTAATTACACTAATTAATATAAAACATATTATATATAATTTATTCTAGCTCCGAAAACTCTTTTGTCGCTGCCCGATCTCCATCGGACCATTCCCGGGACGTTCCCGGTGATCTCTTTCCTTTCCGGTTGTCTTGTCGAAACCCCTTAAGTGTGTTACCCTAGCGGTTCGATATAATAACAGGTATGATCAAGACTCCTCTATGATTAACGACTAACTCGTAGGCCTGCACCCCATGAATTAATCCCTGTGATATAACGAATGACTTTCATCTATCAAACCTGGACGTCTAGTCTTAAACCCTTTGTCATGGCGATACTTAGCGCGTCCGAGCATCATTCTCAGATATCTCCATACCTAGCATGATCTCGTTACCGACATCGCTATCTTCTACTCGTCTATGATATTATCTCAGCTGGTGACCTAGTCACATGTTTGCAAACTCATTTGACATAACCTCACCGAGTGGGCCCTAGAGTATCTATCCGGCTATGCGGACTGAGAAATCCCGCTGTTGACCCCTCGTCTCAACTACCCCCTTCCGATACCCAAAAGTATCACCTATCATTGTCACACTATATAAGATATGACGTTTGGTGCGATCAAAGTATCTTCCAGGGATAACAATAAGAGTTGATCTCACGGTCTTAAGGCGTAATGACTATGTCCTATAAATACTGGGTATGTCCATCACATCGTTACACCTAACGATATGACTTCCATTGCCGACCGGCGCCATGCCCTATGATTGGAAAATCTCGATCATCAATCGCGCAACGAAACTAGTCTTAGTAGAGGCTACTAGGGACCTGGTTGTTTATCTACCACACATGTATTAATGTTTCCGCTTAATACAGTTATAGCATGGTATAAAACATATAATGAACAATTGGGATATTGCCAATAAACTATGTTTATTAAGTGCCTCTAGGGCATATTCCCTTCAGTCTCCCACTTGCATTAGAGTAACACTTAATCTAATTTACAACTTGGTAAAAGCTCAACACCCATAGCATCTTGGTGCCTGCTCGCCTTGTGAAAGAGGAATACAGTCAATAGATCTCACACATTGAGACCTATATGTGCTTTGCAACACATCTATGTCACCTAGTTTGACATCAACCCGTATCTTATGATGACGGTGAAATATATCCCAGTGGATGGAGTGAGACTCGAGCATTCGCGTAGCATGCGCCTTAAAAGTCTAAGAGATCTATTAAGGGGACCACCTACGCTCGGAAAACTGCTCAGTCCAATCACACATGCTACTTCTAAAGTCGCGATATATTTATATACCTATGTAGATTATGCGACAGTGCATTCATATGCGACTTCGCAAACTAACCATGTCTATTTTTCAAAATAAAGGACATCTCCTATATGAGATTTCTAGTCGTATGGGTCAGTGCAATAACTTGCATCATCGTAACCGCTTTACGGCAAGTTGCCATTCCACTCTTACCCGTTACCAGAAAACCTATCTTCAGTTCTCATAGACACTGAAGAATAAACTTAACGTTTGTTCATTGATCCACACAAGGATCACTCTAGAACCTGTTCTTCAACCAAGAACTTGGGTCACACTAAGTCGAGCTTTCAGTCTGATAGCATCTATGACTGATACATAGATAATGTCGAACATCATTTGCTATAACTGAAAATGCCAAGATAAACTTAATATTTTACCTAGTCATACAAGCAAGAACCTCTTTCTTTGCTTGTCCTATTCTGAAACACTTCAGAATCTTGACTTAGAAAATATTCCGACTTAATGTTATTAAGCCCCTTACGATCTATACAATTATAAATCGGATGCCTAATACTCCTAACTTCATTTCATAGAAAATTTAATCACTTAAATAATCCTTTACACTCTACTAAAGGATCTGTGTCATTCAATATGTCGTTACATACACAATCACAAATGACACCTAGCTCCCACTCAAATATGCCTTCCGCATATAAGATCAAGAAAAAGCTACTTAGCTCCCACTCAAATATGCCTTCCGCATATAAGATCAAGGAAAGCTACTTTGCTCCCACTCACTTCTTTGCAAATGTAGGTTTCTTCAACTATTTTGGACAACTCCAAAATCCTTTGATCACATTATCAAAGTGAAGATTCCAGCTCCGATATGCTTGCTTCTGCCCATGAATGGACAACCGAAGTTTGCACACATGTTTAGCATCCTCGGGATTACAAACCATTCTTAATTACACTATTAAGAACCATGGTTTTCTCATCCATCTATCAATTTCTCATTTGAAATTATAGTAATTGCTAAACGACCCATAATAGATTTAGGCTTCGCCACTCGAGACAAAGTCTCATGTGGTCTGTCGGAACTGTTCCATATACTATTAACATCCTAGATGCCATCAAGAAGATCTCCCAAGTCATTACCTGGTAATCGTATATGAATTTTATTTCGGATCATAAATGACTCATAGCCATTTCTCGGACTTAGGTCCACCATCTCTTCTTCGTAATTCGTAGGTCTATCATATTCCATTAATATGACCTTCATAACAAGATTGTCGTAACACACAGTGTGGAACACAACCTCGTATGCCTACGCTCTTAGTATGAGCTCAGAACATCATGATCTTGAATCATCAGCTTTTTCAAACTGTGGAGCCTAACACCGAACACACTTTCGGTTGCACCACTCTGATGTCTGGAGAGGAAGTTCACCAACTCCGTCTCGCTCTACTTTCTTTCTCACTTATACCCTCGGACAAGAAACTATTTCTTTCGCAAGGTATATCCCAGCAAAAGATTTTGCCTATGTCGTGAGACATGTACCCAACTAACTCTTTAGGTAGGGTATACTACAAAGATTAATCCATTTTAGGTTCGATTACATCGAAACACTAAATTGCTGAAACGACAATCCAGGCTCAAAAGCCATGCCATCACTCGTATGGTATTGTCTCCATGGATTCAAATGGTTTCCCTATTTGCTAACGTGAGTGTTTACGTTTCTACCATATGACTCTAATGATCACAATAATTTGGTAAGAGATTCATTTACCACACATTATCCAATAGGGTGCAATTACGACGTCCTAACACACCATAACACTATGGTGTTCCATGCGACGTAATTTGTGGAACTCTTCTCACAAGTCTTCCATTGATATGCCAACATTATAACTCAAATCTTCATTTCCTCGATTTGCATCGCGAGAATTTGTTTTTCTTGTTAAGTTTATTCCCTACTTCATTCTGAACTTTGTTTGATCGAATCAAAATTTCAGACTAACATTCCCCGGAGTGGATATCCATATATCTACTCGGAATATTCATGAAGTCTATGAAATAAAGACTTCCACTACACGTTAAAGCACGATTCTCAACAAGCTATACTCAAAACGTTCAGTGAAGTTCACGAAATAAAGGTCTCCACTACCCGTCAATTACTTCATTGAACCACATACATCTCCATGTATGACTATCAATAAGTTATATGCCCGTTTTCCGAAAACGGTGTCACAGTTATTTTGCAAGTGTCAAAAGATTTAATCTTAGGACTTGTAGATCCATACGGTATGGAGCTAATGCATTGACTATAACATTGACATGACTAAACGGTAGTGCCACACATATGTGGTGTCTTTATTAAGTTTGTATCCTTTGGCATTAATATTATGAATGTGGGAGCTTCTACCATCTAAATTCAAATCGGCATATGATCATTACTTCATAAATATAGGACATCAATTTGTCACTATCATGTATGAACAAGTGTCTCGCTAGAGGAGACACACTTATAACGATCATACTAACAGGCGATCATAAAGAATTTATCCAAATGGTAGATCTAGAGGGAGAGTGTCTATGGCCATCACAACAACTTGATTGCCATTATCAACATGCAATGTCGCCTCATCCTTTCAAGCTACTCAAGCAGTAAACCTGGTTTTTCACAAAACATGACTAGTTCAAAACTTAGTCACTACTGTGAGTACTTGCTTAATTAAAACATTCATAACATGTATATCATATATACACCATCATCATTGATGACTTCCGGCGATCTGTTTTATTTTCTTGATACTTCCACCGTAATCAAGAACCATGAAGGTGAACGATTCCCTTTGCATGACATAGTCTATGACAGAGGATTTGCACTTGGCAACGATGTCTGTCATCCAGTGATTGAGCTGAGCGAGGCGTCTCAATGTTCATTAATCATGAACATATGTCATTAAGTATGACCGCCACGTGCTCCCTCAATGTGTGTATTCTTGTAAAGGCCCTCCTTATTATAAGGTAGCGACCTCCTATGTATAGTGCTAGTCCCTGTATCGACTTGCTAGCACACACAGTTTAAGATGAAATATCATAACATTGCATCAATATTCATTACACAATGATCCAGAAATAAAAGGGTTCGATACAAGGTGCATAGCCCATGGCTAGCTCAAACCGAAATAAACACACAGCGGAAAGCAAATGGATGAGTGAGCTCCATCTTCATCATATGCCACAGGCAAGACATGTTGGTTGGAGACTCGCGACCCTAACAATCCTTACTCTTCGTCAGAGGGTCCTGCAATGGTGAGTTGCAGCCCAAACTATATTGGGTCAGCACAATTGAATTGTGGTGACAAGATGACACTTTGTAACTAAAATTACTAAGACTATATCTACATGCATATTTGGCTCGGTGGAGTTTCAGGCTGATTTGCATAAAGCCAGTTTTGTCCTATCTTTTATAAAACAACTTTTCTTCTTAGACAAAGAGTACCACTGATAGAAAACAGTGAACACCTTTGACAACAAAGAGTACCACCGATAGAAAACGGTGAACAACTTTGAAAACTACTCACAGCGAGCACCACCGATAGAAAGCGGTGAGCTCTCCCAAACCCTTGTTCACCCATAGAATTTTATTATAGAAATTGGTATGAGGAGATCTTCAACATCTGCCCTGTCTAGTTGCTCAAATGTCCATAACCGGGGAAACGGCTAAGTAAACTTAGTTTTTAACTCTCGAGAGGGTGTGCACTTTCACCACAAGACCCAATCATTCCCTCGTCCATGTCACCCATTTATGAAATGGAAAAGAGAAGACCGAGACGAGACCTTTCAGAAGCAATTCCCCAAAATCCATAAAGCGGACCCATCCCCACCTATCACCCTACATCTGCTGGTCACGCGGATCTCGGGGTCTCGCAACTTATGTGGTCAAGACAGAGCCCATATGACCTGTGGTTGCACTGGAAGCTTCTAAGCAAGGTGTGTCCACAATCTCTTTAAGCCTGGGTGACTTTCCACATTTGTGCGCTTCCACCAAGGGTAATTACCATAGACATGAACCATAGACATGGACCCCCTGAGTAGCCACCCACCATGGTTCTCCAACCAGCACCCAGGTAGTTCATTAATTAACTTCATTAATTTTTCACTATCCAACTAGTCAAAATATTTTTCATTGCTTGGCTAAGCATCCTACTAAGTGATATTGCTTCTAAGCTCAGGGTGGATGATGGCTAAACACTACATAGGAGCATAGCATAATAAAGTAACTGCACACAACTCCTAACATGCATACTACAGAAAAACACTACTATGCATATACTGAAAATAAGTAGGTGGTTTATGAGCGTCACTTGCCTTTTGGAAGTTGTCGTTTCTCACACTCTTTTCAACGAATAACGTTTCACTCTGTTCAATCTATACGAGGAAAGAGAAGTACAATAAACAAACAATTCAAACAAACACATAACACATAAAAGCATACATCACAATTCCACGTTCATTAATATTTGTTATAGTTCATTTATTTTATGGTCGAGTCGTATCACATAATTCAATTTACAAAAGGAATTAATGTGGTAGGAGTTTTGCGACTCAAAAAAATTAATGTGGTAGGACTTAGGGTTTGCCATTTGTGGTCAAGGGATGGTCTAAATCGAATTTGAATGTTTCAAATCTAAATAGGTTGAATTATTGTTTCAATATTATAATGTCTGGTCATGTTCATAATATTTGCACAAAGCTTTTATCGAAGGGGAATGATAACATTTTCCAACTATGGTTGTGATTTAAGGAAGGCATAAGATTTTAATCAACTTCACATGTTTGTGAACTATATGGATCTAATGAATTTTAGTATTGGCTCCTCCAAGGCTATAGTTATCTTAGTGACATTTTGCAGAAGATTTCACATTAAAATGATTTGTGGAATTTAAATTATATCTAAATTACACAAGTTGTATCTCTGATTTATAAAAACAATGGCATGACGTTTGGTCTGCAAGATCTTACTTTGGTAAGTGGGATTAACCTATTATTCAAGGATTCCAAGATTTACAGGTATATTGAAATAATTCAGAAACCAAACGTGAAACATGATTAGTTCAACTTAATGAAATTGCATATGCCATTTGGTTAAGTGAGATGATACTGATTATGAGAATGATTTCCTGGTTTTCTAAGAAAGTTTTGATTTAGGTAATACTTGAATGGATACTATTTTTTAATATATGGTCATGTGGACATTCGTCTTATTTTAGTGTTTTCTATGAGGGGGTTTACTTTGGTAATCCTTTAAATATCATGTATGTGATTTAAAGATTTGACCTGAGACTTAAATGTACTCAAATTGTCATTCATGAATTTGAATACTCTCACTAAAGTTCAAATATTTTGGGTAGTGGGTTTACCGAATATTTTCATTTTTCTAAAGTTCGAAGTATAACCATATTAGAGATTTTAGATAAGGCATAAACCTCATAAGGATTGTACTTCAAGATTTTTGTTCTGTGAAAATTATGTTTTGACACCAATGGATAGAGATCTGTAAAACAGAGTCAACCCAATTTGGATCAACCCAAACATTTTTTTATATAGAAATTGAATTAAAGCCATAATAGTGCTTTGCATAGATTTAATCCTAGTAAGTTAGTGCACGATTCAACTTTTAACATCTCTGGTTCCAAAGTGTTCTAAAAGTTCTAAGGATTCCAGAGACTACAAAATCAATAATTTTGGCTCAGTAGAATTCAAATTAAAATGTATTTGGTGAATATAGTCTATTTTACCAATTCAACTAATGCTCCCAAAGTTTCAACAGAACCTATAGAATATTTTTACACATATGCGTAGAGAATTTGAATAGCTTTCCAATGGTATAAAGTTTGTCAAATTTGGCAAAACCAATAAAAAGTTATGATGATTCTAAGATAAGGGGCTTTTCTGTAAATCTTTCTATTTGATTTAATTCGGAATATAATCCAGAAAAGGCTGGGTGACGTGGCGTGATGGGATTGGCTGATACCGGCTCAGATAGACTCATTTAAGCTCAGCCGTAGGAGAAGGATCAGACGGCTCACCTCTGTCTGACCAAATCGTGGTGGCGGAATTCGCCGGAGACGGAGAGGGCGGCGGCGCCGGCGTCGGGTGTCGTCGGGGTTTGCGCTCCGGCATTTCCCCCGACTTGGGACGATGTCGTAGGGGTGCAGCGCGTTGAGGCGGAGTCGATGGACACCACGGCGTCGTCTCGCGGGTCCCTGAACGGCGACACGGCAAGGGCCGAGGGTGCGGGCGTCGGCGAGCTCCGACGTGGACGTGCTCGACACTGCGGTCGTCCCCGGGCTCAGCGGAGGAGACGAGGAGGCGCGGGGCAAAGTTGTGGAGAGGTTTTGGTCGTCGGGGGCGCGCTTGGTTGGCCGGGAATGGCGAAGTGCGGCGGCGGACGAGGTAAGCTCCGGCGAGCTATTCCGGCGGCCTTGGGGCACGAACTCGGAGGGGGAGAGAGGGTAAAGGAGGTCGGGGTCGTGGGAATTTAAGGGAGAGGCGCGGTCTGCCGTTTGGGTGCTCTGGGGAGTGGGGGCGAGTGGGGGAAGTGGGCGCGGTCATGGCGTCGTGGGCACGGACGGAGGTTAGGGATGACCTCCGACTGACAGGTGGGGCCCACCTGTCTGTGAGAGTGGACGGAGAGAGGCCGGGGTGGGCTTTTGCTGGGTTGCTAGGCGTTGCACGCGCGTTAGATTAGGATGGGCTCGGCCCAGTTAGCCCTTTTTTTGTTCTGTTCTTTTTCTTGTTTTCCTTTTCTATTTTTTTCTTATTTCTTTGGTTTTAAAATTCCAAATCAAATCAAACCAGTTTCTATAGATTTGAAAAATGAAAACCTTTCTTTTAAAACATACAAACATACTTTACCAAAACATTTTTGAATTTGAAAATTCAAATTATCGCACAAATGTTTAATAGAATCTTTATGCTTATTTTATAAAATAGGGTTATATAAATTTCTTTTGAATTGAAACTAAAATCTAGAAAAGATATGAGTAATATCACTCAATATGATAAACTCAATAAAAAATACTTTGGTACAAATATTTCATTTAAAAAGAGTTGATATATCATTTTTTTTAAACAAATAATCATTTGAAATAGCAAAATAGATATTTCACTTCAAAACTTTAAATTTTCAAAATAACATATGCTTAGATAATTCAAAAGAATTTGTAAATAGGGTTTATTTAGTAATTGAAAGCAATATATCTGATTCAACTTCAATTTCGAGCAATTTATTTTATTCAAACAAAAGTTTTAAATTTTTAGTGATTTTTTTTTTAACATTCCAAAAATTTGGGATGTTATAGACTACCACCCTTAAAATGAATCTCGTCCCGAGATTCGAAGAGGCTAGAAAGAAAGATAGGTTTGGATATCTTGGGTTAGGGGAATTGGGTGGGCTACCACCCTTAAAAGAAAACTTTCATGTGTATCTAGACTGCTGGCTTCAATAAGTGTCACATTGGATTTTCTAACTCTTTGTTGGGTAGACTTGAGTCGTTGGGTGATGCTTCATTCATCCATCATTCAAATTCATCGCATGTACTAGCATCAAAGTGTCATGTGGCTAAAAGAATTGATTAGGAACTTACTTTTCACTGCTCGACCCACTTAGTAACTTATTCTTCATCTTCTCAGGACATCCACTAGCATAGTGCCCTGTATCTTTGCATTTGTAACATATCACATGACTGATGTCTTTCTTGTGGGAGTTGGTGGGGCATTCCTTAAACTTCTTCCCTTGGCAGTTTTGATGTTTCATCTCTAGGCATTTATCGGTCCAGTGTCCCTTGTGCTTACATTCTGAGCTAGTGACTTGGCAAAAGTCTCGTTTTGTGCAAACACTCTGGTCGTTAGTCTTGGATTTCCTTTCTAGACAATAACTGATGTAATGTCCTTCCTTTTTCCACCCGTAGCAAATGATCTGGTTCAGGTTTCTCTTCTTCTTAGGTCTTTCCATGGCTAATAGGGTCTCTGTATCCTGCTGGTCGTATTGTATTATTATGGATGATGATCTTATTCGCTTGTTGGGGCAATCTCGAGAAAAATGTCCTTCTTCTTCACATGAATAGCAACATTTGGGGGAGCCTTCGGATGTGTTAGGTTGTGTCTTGATTCTGGCATTATTCTCCTCCTTGGTATGATCCATAATTCTTTTCTGCAATTGATCAAGTTCGATCGTATTGCCAATCTTCTTCTCTGGGCAGTACCATGAATAATGTCCTAGTCCATCGCATTTGTGGTAGTCTACTTGACTATCAACTTGCTTGCGCTTATCCTTCTTTTCTTGTTCTTCAAATATATTCTTCAAAGTATGGTGCATTACCTCCCTGACTTGTCGACTAACTTGTCGTACTATGGGGTAGAGTTGACACTCAGCTGGAACATGTATGTCTCCTTCACACAAAAAGCAAGTAACTTGAGTGGTGCAGTATTCCTTAGCGGAACTGGTTGCATCCAAATGAGGCCACTCATCTTGACATTCTTTGGAAGTGTGTCCGATTTCCCCACAAGTCTTGCAGGCTCTAGGTGTTTTCACCAACTCCTCTTGGATCTTGTGGTTGTCATAGTTTATTTCTAGTTGATTGTCGTCATTTGCATTCATAGTCTGATACATCATCAATAATATTTGAGTTTGGCTACACAACAGCTGCTGCCATCCAGGGGTAATTCCTTATTCGGGTTGTTGACTTGATTCTGGTCCATCAATTGCATCAACTTATTCCGAGTCTCTAAAAGTGATTGCATTCCTATTGGCATCTCATTGTTTTTGGTAGTTTGGTGAAGCATTTGATTGGGTTTAGCATAGATGAGTAGAGGTAGAAAGGTACTAAGGAAGGATCCTACCCAAACACAGAAGATTCAAGACAGTTCATTTTACAATCAACACCTATCAAACATCAAGCAACAAGGTTCAGACACAAACAACAGTCTACTATTGTCATACAACCTGAGTTGGTATGATCAACACACTAACACGATATCGTAGTTTCTAATTAAATGGTGGTCTGATCTAAGGAAACAAAGTGATGCACTTCCTTGTCTTCTTATCCTTCATGGACTTAGTGTGATGATTCTTCAGTGATCAATACTTTTACTTGATTGATGAAATCTGGGCATCCTTGGCCAGCATCTGGTCTTCCTGATTGCATAGATCAGAATCCACATTCACCATGTCAGTCGTCAACTGGTTCACAGGGGCCTTCAAGTCATTGGTCTTCTCTATCTCCTTTTTAAGTTCTTCAAGTTCTTTTTCCACATCTTTGAGGTACCCTTGAGTATTGTACATTCTAAACCTAATTCTCCTTGAAAGTTCCTCAATGGCCCTCCAAGCTGCTCTTCGTGATGCATCAAAGAATGATGTTTCCAGTACTTTATTGGTGAACATCCATAGTCCTGTTGTCTTGTGGTCGTCTTCTTTATCCTGATACAAGTGTAATTCTACCCATCCACATTCTTGGTCTTCATCCATTACAGGGAATCCTTTGTAAACAGCTTCTCCATTTAATCCCATGGTCTTCATACTCTCCTTAAGTACTTTTGGGAACTCCGTTTCACATTCCAAAGTCATGGTAAACACTGGTCCTTTCTTGAGTGAGTCTATGAGGCTGGACATCTATAAACAAAAGAAGTCATTTAGAAGGATTTGAAATAGATTAGAATAAGGAAGAAGATTATTTAAAAAAAAAAAAGGAATAAAATGTGTTTTTGTATTCCTAAGGTCTTTTCCTATTTCTATTCCAAACCTAGGGTCACGAACCTACAGGCAACACAGTGCTCTGATACCATCTGTAAAGGCCCTCCTTATTATAAGGTAGCGACCTCCTGTGTATAGTGCTAGTCCCTGGATCGACTTGCTAGCACACACAGTTTAAGATGAAATATCATAACATTACATCAATATTCATTACACAATGATCCAGAAATAAAAGGGTTCGATACAAGGTGCATAGCCCATGGCTAGCTCAAACCGAAATAAACACACAACGAAAAGCAAATGGATGAGTGAGCTCCATCTTCATCATATGCCACATGCAAGACATGTTGGTTGGAGACTCGCGACCCTAACAATCCTTACTCTTCGTCAGAGGGTCCCGCAATGGTGAGTTGCAGCCCAAACTATATTGGGTCAGCACAATTGAATTGTGGTGGCAAGATGACACTTTGTAACTAAAATTACTAAGACTATATCTACATGCATATTTGGCTCGGTGGAGTTTCAGGCTGATTTGCATAAAGCCAGTTTTGTCCTATCTTTTATAAAACAACTTTTCTTCTTAGACAAAGAGTACCACTGATAGAAAACAGTGAACACCTTTGACAACAAAGAGTACCACCGATAGAAAACGGTGAACAACTTTGAAAACTACTCACAGCGAGCACCACCGATAGAAAGCGGTGAGCTCTCCCAAACCCTTGTTCACCCATAGAATTTTATTATAGAAATTGGGATGAGGAGATCTTCAACATCTGCCCTGTCTAGTTGCTCAAATGTCCATAACCGGGGACACGGCTAAGTATACTTAGTTTTTAACTCTCGAGAGGGTGTGCACTTTCACCACAAGACCCAATCATTCCCTCGTCCATGTCACCCATTTATGAAATGGAAAAGAGAAGACCGAGACGAGACCTTTCAGAAGCAATTCCCCAAAATCCATAAAGCGGACCCATCCCCACCTATCACCCTACATCTGCTGGTCACGCGGATCTCGGGGTCTCGCAACTTATGTGGTCAAGACAGAGCCCATATGACATGTGGTTGCACTGGAAGCTTCTAAGCAAGGTGTGTCCACAATCTCTTTAAGCCTGGGTGACTTTCCACATTTGTGAGCTTCCACCAAGGGTAATTACCATAGACATGAACCATAGACATGGACCCCCTGAGTAGCCACCCACCATGGTTCTCCAACCAGCACCCGGGTAGTTCATTAATTAACTTCATTAATTTTTCACTATCCAACTAGTCAAAATATTTTTCATTGCTTGGCTAAGCATCCTACTAAGTGATATTGCTTCTAAGATCAGGGTGGATGATGGCTAAACACTACATAGGAGCATAGCATAATAAAGTAACTGCACACAACTCCTAACATGCATACTACAGAAAAACACTACTATGCATATACTGAAAATAAGTAGGTGGTTTATGAGCGTCACTTGCCTTTTGGAAGTTGTCGTTTCTCACACTCTTTTCAACGAAAAAGGTTTCACTCCGTTCAATCTATACGAGGAAAGAGAAGTACAATAAACAAACAATTCAAACAAACACATAACACATAAAAGCATACATCACAATTCTACGTTCATTAATATTTGTTATAGTTCATTTATTTTATGGTCGAGTCGTATCACATAATTCAATTTACAAAAGGAATTAATGTGGTAGGACTTAGGGTTTGCCATTTGTGGTCAAGGGATGGTCTAAATCAAATTTGAATGTTTCAAATCTAAATAGGTTGAATTATTGTTTCAATATTATAATGTCTGGTCATGTTCATAATATTTGCACAATGCTTTTATCGAAGGGAAATGATAACATTTTCCAACTATGGTTGTGATTTAAGGAAGGCATAAGATTTTAATCAACTTCACATGTTTGTGAACTATATGGATCTAATGAATATTAGTATTGGCTCCTCCAAGGCTATAGTTATCTTAGTGACATTTTGCAGAAGATTTCACATTAAAATGATTTGTGAAATTTAAATTATATCTAAATTACACAAGTTGTATCTCTGATTTATAAAAACAATGGCATGACGTTTGGTCTGCAAGATCTTACTTTGGTAAGTGGGATTAACCTATTATTCAAGGATTCCAAGATTTACAGGTATATTGAAATAATTCAGAAACCAAACGTGAAACATGATTAGTTCAACTTAATGAAATTGCATATGCCATTTGGTTAAGTGAGATGATACTGATTATGAGAATGATTTCCTGGTTTTCTAAGAAAGTTTTGATTTAGGTAATACTTGAATGGATACTATTTTTTAATATATGGTCATGTGGACATTCGTCTTATTTTAGTGTTTTCTATGAGGGGGTTTACTTTGGTAATCCTTTAAATATCATGTATGTGATTTAAAGATTTGACCTGAGACTTAAATGTACTCAAATTGTCATTCATGAATTTGAATACTCTCACTAAAGTTCAAATATTTTGGGTAGTGGGTTTACCGAATATTTTCATTTTTCTAAAGTTCGAAGTATAACCATATTAGAGATTTTAGATAAGGCATAAACCTCATAAGGATTGTACTTCAAGATTTTTGTTCTGTGAAAATTATGTTTTGACACCAATGGATAGAGATCTGTAAAACAGAGTCAACCCAATTTGGATCAACCCAAACATTTTTTTATATAGAAATTGAATTAAAGCCATAATAGTGCTTTGCATAGATTTAATCCTAGTAAGTTAGTGCACGATTCAACTTTTAACATCTCTGGTTCCAAAGTGTTCTAAAAGTTCTAAGGATTCCAGAGACTACAAAATCAATAATTTTGGCTCAGTAGAATTCAAATTAAAATGTATTTGGTGAATATAGTCTATTTTACCAATTCAACTAATGCTCCCAAAGTTTCAACAGAACCTATAGAATATTTTTACACATATGCGTAGAGAATTTGAATAGCTTTCCAATGGTATAAAGTTTGTCAAATTTGGCAAAACCAATAAAAAGTTATGATGATTCTAAGATAAGGGGCTTTTCTGTAAATCTTTCTATTTGATTTAATTCGGAATATAATCCAGAAAAGGCTGGGTGACGTGGCGTGATGGGATTGGCTGATACCGGCTCAGATAGACTCATTTAAGCTCAGCCGTAGGAGAAGGATCAGACGGCTCACCTCTGTCTGACCAAATCGTGGTGGCGGAATTCGCCGGAGACGGAGAGGGCGGCGGCGCCGGCGTCGGGTGTCGTCGGGGTTTGCGCTCCGGCATTTCCCCCGACTTGGGACGATGTCGTAGGGGTGCAGCGCGTTGAGGCGGAGTCGATGGACACCACGGCGTCGTCTCGCGGGTCCCTGAACGGCGACACGGCAAGGGCCGAGGGTGCGGGCGTCGGCGAGCTCCGACGTGGACGTGCTCGACACTGCGGTCGTCCCCGGGCTCAGCGGAGGAGACGAGGAGGCGCGGGGCAAAGTTGTGGAGAGGTTTTGGTCGTCGGGGGCGCGCTTGGTTGGCCGGGAATGGCGAAGTGCGGCGGCGGACGAGGTAAGCTCCGGCGATCTATTCCGGCGGCCTTGGGGCACGAACTCGGAGGGGGAGAGAGGGTAAAGGAGGTCGGGGTCGTGGGAATTTAAGGGAGAGGCGCGGTCTGCCGTTTGGGTGCTCTGGGGAGTGGGGGCGAGTGGGGGAAGTGGGCGCGGTCATGGCGTCGTGGGCACGGACGGAGGTTAGGGATGACCTCCGACTGACAGGTGGGGCCCACCTGTCTGTGAGAGTGGACGGAGAGAGGCCGGGGTGGGCTTTTGCTGGGTTGCTAGGCGTTGCACGCGCGTTAGATTAGGATGGGCTCGGCCCAGTTAGCCCTTTTTTTGTTCTGTTCTTTTTCTTGTTTTCCTTTTCTATTTTTTTCTTATTTCTTTGGTTTTAAAATTCCAAATCAAATCAAACCAGTTTCTATAGATTTGAAAAATGAAAACCTTTCTTTTAAAACATACAAACATACTTTACCAAAACATTTTTGAATTTGAAAATTCAAATTATCGCATAAATGTTTAATAGAATCTTTATGCTTATTTTATAAAATAGGGTTATATAAATTTCTTTTGAATTGAAACTAAAATCTAGAAAAGATATGAGTAATATCACTCAATATGATAAACTCAATAAAAAATACTTTGGTACAAATATTTCATTTAAAAAGAGTTGATATATCATTTTTTTTAAACAAATAATCATTTGAAATAGCAAAATAGATATTTCACTTCAAAACTTTAAATTTTCAAAATAACATATGCTTAGATAATTCAAAAGAATTTGTAAATAGGGTTTATTTAGTAATTGAAAGCAATATATCAGATTCAACTTCAATTTCGAGCAATTTATTTTATTCAAACAAAAGTTTTAAATTTTTAGTGATTTTTTTTTTAACATTCCAAAAATTTGGGATGTTATAGACTACCACCCTTAAAATGAATCTCGTCCCGAGATTCGAAGAGGCTAGAAAGAAAGATAGGTTTGGATATCTTGGGTTAGGGGAATTGGGTGGGCTACCACCCTTAAAAGAAAACTTTCATGTGTATCTAGACTGCTGGCTTCAATAAGTGTCACATTGGATTTTCTAACTCTTTGTTGGGTAGACTTGAGTCGTTGGGTGATGCTTCATTCATCCATCATTCAAATTCATCGCATGTACTAGCATCAAAGTGTCATGTGGCTAAAAGAATTGATTAGGAACTTACTTTTCACTGCTCGACCCACTTAGTAACTTATTCTTCATCTTCTCAGGACATCCACTAGCATAGTGCCCTGTATCTTTGCATTTGTAACATATCACATGACTGATGTCTTTCTTGTGGGAGTTGGTGGGGCATTCCTTAAACTTCTTCCCTTGGCAGTTTTGATGTTTCATCTCTAGGCATTTATCGGTCCAGTGTCCCTTGTGCTTACATTCTGAGCTAGTGACTTGGCAAAAGTCTCGTTTTGTGCAAACACTCTGGTCGTTAGTCTTGGATTTCCTTTCTAGACAATAACTGATGTAATGTCCTTCCTTTTTCCACCCGTAGCAAATGATCTGGTTCAGGTTTCTCTTCTTCTTAGGTCTTTCCATGGCTAATAGGGTCTCTGTATCCTGCTGGTCGTATTGTATTATTATGGATGATGATCTTATTCGCTTGTTGGGGCAATCTCGAGAAAAATGTCCTTCTTCTTCACATGAATAGCAACATTTGGGGGAGCCTTCGGATGTGTTAGGTTGTGTCTTGATTCTGGCATTATTCTCCTCCTTGGTATGATCCATAATTCTTTTCTGCAATTGATCAAGTTCGATCGTATTGCCAATCTTCTTCTCTGGGCAGTACCATGAATAATGTCCTAGTCCATCGCATTTGTGGTAGTCTACTTGACTATCAACTTGCTTGCGCTTATCCTTCTTTTCTTGTTCTTCAAATATATTCTTCAAAGTATGGTGCATTACCTCCCTGACTTGTCGACTAACTTGTCGTACTATGGGGTAGAGTTGACACTCAGCTGGAACATGTATGTCTCCTTCACACAAAAAGCAAGTAACTTGAGTGGTGCAGTATTCCTTAGCGGAACTGGTTGCATCCAAATGAGGCCACTCATCTTGACATTCTTTGGAAGTGTGTCCGATTTCCCCACAAGTCTTGCAGGCTCTAGGTGTTTTCACCAACTCCTCTTGGATCTTGTGGTTGTCATAGTTTATTTCTAGTTGATTGTCGTCATTTGCATTCATAGTCTGATACATCATCAATAATATTTGAGTTTGGCTACACAACAGCTGCTGCCATCCAGGGGTAATTCCTTATTCGGGTTGTTGACTTGATTCTGGTCCATCAATTGCATCAACTTATTCCGAGTCTCTAAAAGTGATTGCATTCCTATTGGCATCTCATTGTTTTTGGTAGTTTGGTGAAGCATTTGATTGGGTTTAGCATAGATGAGTAGAGGTAGAAAGGTACTAAGGAAGGATCCTACCCAAACACAGAAGATTCAAGACAGTTCATTTTACAATCAACACCTATCAAACATCAAGCAACAAGGTTCAGACACAAACAACAGTCTACTATTGTCATACAACCTGAGTTGGTATGATCAACACACTAACACGATATCGTAGTTTCTAATTAAATGGTGGTCTGATCTAAGGAAACAAAGTGATGCACTTCCTTGTCTTCTTATCCTTCATGGACTTAGTGTGATGATTCTTCAGTGATCAATACTTTTACTTGATTGATGAAATCTGGGCATCCTTGGCCAGCATCTGGTCTTCCTGATTGCATAGATCAGAATCCACATTCACCATGTCAGTCGTCAACTGGTTCACAGGGGCCTTCAAGTCATTGGTCTTCTCTATCTCCTTTTTAAGTTCTTCAAGTTCTTTTTCCACATCTTTGAGGTACCCTTGAGTATTGTACATTCTAAACCTAATTCTCCTTGAAAGTTCCTCAATGGCCCTCCAAGCTGCTCTTCGTGATGCATCAAAGAATGATGTTTCCAGTACTTTATTGGTGAACATCCATAGTCCTGTTGTCTTGTGGTCGTCTTCTTTATCCTGATACAAGTGTAATTCTACCCATCCACATTCTTGGTCTTCATCCATTACAGGGAATCCTTTGTAAACAGCTTCTCCATTTAATCCCATGGTCTTCATACTCTCCTTAAGTACTTTTGGGAACTCCGTTTCACATTCCAAAGTCATGGTAAACACTGGTCCTTTCTTGAGTGAGTCTATGAGGCTGGACATCTATAAACAAAAGAAGTCATTTAGAAGGATTTGAAATAGATTAGAATAAGGAAGAAGATTATTTTTTAAAAAAAAAAGGAATAAAATGTGTTTTTGTATTCCTAAGGTCTTTTCCTATTTCTATTCCAAACCTAGGGTCACGAACCTACAGGCAACACAGTGCTCTGATACCATCTGTAAAGGCCCTCCTTATTATAAGGTAGCGACCTCCTGTGTATAGTGCTAGTCCCTGGATCGACTTGCTAGCACACACAGTTTAAGATGAAATATCATAACATTACATCAATATTCATTACACAATGATCCAGAAATAAAAGGGTTCGATACAAGGTGCATAGCCCATGGCTAGCTCAAACCGAAATAAACACACAACGAAAAGCAAATGGATGAGTGAGCTCCATCTTCATCATATGCCACATGCAAGACATGTTGGTTGGAGACTCGCGACCCTAACAATCCTTACTCTTCGTCAGAGGGTCCCGCAATGGTGAGTTGCAGCCCAAACTATATTGGGTCAGCACAATTGAATTGTGGTGGCAAGATGACACTTTGTAACTAAAATTACTAAGACTATATCTACATGCATATTTGGCTCGGTGGAGTTTCAGGCTGATTTGCATAAAGCCAGTTTTGTCCTATCTTTTATAAAACAACTTTTCTTCTTAGACAAAGAGTACCACTGATAGAAAACAGTGAACACCTTTGACAACAAAGAGTACCACCGATAGAAAACGGTGAACAACTTTGAAAACTACTCACAGCGAGCACCACCGATAGAAAGCGGTGAGCTCTCCCAAACCCTTGTTCACCCATAGAATTTTATTATAGAAATTGGGATGAGGAGATCTTCAACATCTGCCCTGTCTAGTTGCTCAAATGTCCATAACCGGGGACACGGCTAAGTATACTTAGTTTTTAACTCTCGAGAGGGTGTGCACTTTCACCACAAGACCCAATCATTCCCTCGTCCATGTCACCCATTTATGAAATGGAAAAGAGAAGACCGAGACGAGACCTTTCAGAAGCAATTCCCCAAAATCCATAAAGCGGACCCATCCCCACCTATCACCCTACATCTGCTGGTCACGCGGATCTCGGGGTCTCGCAACTTATGTGGTCAAGACAGAGCCCATATGACATGTGGTTGCACTGGAAGCTTCTAAGCAAGGTGTGTCCACAATCTCTTTAAGCCTGGGTGACTTTCCACATTTGTGAGCTTCCACCAAGGGTAATTACCATAGACATGAACCATAGACATGGACCCCCTGAGTAGCCACCCACCATGGTTCTCCAACCAGCACCCGGGTAGTTCATTAATTAACTTCATTAATTTTTCACTATCCAACTAGTCAAAATATTTTTCATTGCTTGGCTAAGCATCCTACTAAGTGATATTGCTTCTAAGATCAGGGTGGATGATGGCTAAACACTACATAGGAGCATAGCATAATAAAGTAACTGCACACAACTCCTAACATGCATACTACAGAAAAACACTACTATGCATATACTGAAAATAAGTTGGTGGTTTATGATCGTCACTTGCCTTTTGGAAGTTGTCGTTTCTCACACTCTTTTCAACGAAAAAGGTTTCACTCCGTTCAATCTATACGAGGAAAGAGAAGTACAATAAACAAACAATTCAAACAAACACATAACACATAAAAGCATACATCACAATTCTACGTTCATTAATATTTGTTATAGTTCATTTATTTTATGGTCGAGTCGTATCACATAATTCAATTTACAAAAGGAATTAATGTGGTAGGACTTAGGGTTTGCCATTTGTGGTCAAGGGATGGTCTAAATCAAATTTGAATGTTTCAAATCTAAATAGGTTGAATTATTGTTTCAATATTATAATGTCTGGTCATGTTCATAATATTTGCACAATGCTTTTATCGAAGGGAAATGATAACATTTTCCAACTATGGTTGTGATTTAAGGAAGGCATAAGATTTTAATCAACTTCACATGTTTGTGAACTATATGGATCTAATGAATATTAGTATTGGCTCCTCCAAGGCTATAGTTATCTTAGTGACATTTTGCAGAAGATTTCACATTAAAATGATTTGTGAAATTTAAATTATATCTAAATTACACAAGTTGTATCTCTGATTTATAAAAACAATGGCATGACGTTTGGTCTGCAAGATCTTACTTTGGTAAGTGGGATTAACCTATTATTCAAGGATTCCAAGATTTACAGGTATATTGAAATAATTCAGAAACCAAACGTGAAACATGATTAGTTCAACTTAATGAAATTGCATATGCCATTTGGTTAAGTGAGATGATACTGATTATGAGAATGATTTCCTGGTTTTCTAAGAAAGTTTTGATTTAGGTAATACTTGAATGGATACTATTTTTTAATATATGGTCATGTGGACATTCGTCTTATTTTAGTGTTTTCTATGAGGGGGTTTACTTTGGTAATCCTTTCAATATCATGTATGTGATTTAAAGATTTGACCTGAGACTTAAATGTACTCAAATTGTCATTCATGAATTTGAATACTCTCACTAAAGTTCAAAAATTTTGGGTAGTGGGTTTACCGAATATTTTCATTTTTCTAAAGTTCGAAGTATAACCATATTAGAGATTTTAGATAAGGCATAAACCTCATAAGGATTGTACTTCAAGATTTTTGTTCTGTGAAAATTATGTTTTGACACCAATGGATAGAGATCTGTAAAACAGAGTCAACCCAATTTGGATCAACCCAAACTTTTTTTTATATAGAAATTGAATTAAAGCCATAATAGTGCTTTGCATAGATTTAATCCTAGTAAGTTAGTGCACGATTCAACTTTTAACATCTCTGGTTCCAAAGTGTTCTAAAAGTTCTAAGGATTCCAGAGACTACAAAATCAATAATTTTGGCTCAGTAGAATTCAAATTAAAATGTATTTGGTGAATATAGTCTATTTTACCAATTCAACTAATGCTCCCAAAGTTTCAACAGAACCTATAGAATATTTTTACATATATGCGTAGAGAATTTGAATAGCTTTCCAATGGTATAAAGTTTGTCAAATTTGGCAAAACCAATAAAAAGTTATGATGATTCTAAGATAAGGGGCTTTTCTGTAAATCTTCCTATTTGATTTAATTCGGAATATAATCCAGAAAAGGCTGGGTGACGTGGCGTGATGGGATTGGCTGATACCGATTCAGATAGACTCATTTAATCTCAGCCGTAGGAGAAGGATCAGACGGCTCACCTCTGTCTGACCAAATCGTGGCGGCGGAATTCGCCGGAGAAGGAGAGGGCGGCGGTGCCGGCGTCGGGTGTCGTCGGGGTTTGCGCTCCGGCGTTTCCCCCGACTTGGGACGATGTCGTAGGGGTGCAGCGCGTCGAGGCGGAGTCGATGGACACCACGGCGTCGTCTCGCGGGTCCCTGAACGGCGACACGGCAAGGGCCGAGGGTGCGGGCGCCGGCGAGCTCCGACGTGGACGTGCTCAACACTGCGGTGGTCCCCGGGCTCAGCGGAGGAGACGAGGAGGCGCGGGGCAAAGTAGTGGAGAGGTTTTGGTCGTCGGGGCGCGCTTGGTTGGCCGGGAATGGCGAAGTGCGGCGGCGGACGAGGTAAGATCCGGCGAGCTATTCCGGCGGCCTTGGGGCACGAACTCGGAGGGGGAGAGAGGGTAAAGGAGGCCGGGGTCGTGGGAATTTAAGGGAGAGGCGCGGTCTGCCGTTTGGGTGCTCTGGGGAGTGGGGGCGAGTGGGGGAAGTGGGCGCGGTCATGGCGTCGTGGGCGCGGACGGAGGTTAGGGATGACCTCCGACTGACAGGTGGGGCCCACCTGTCTGTGAGAGTGGACGGAGAGAGGCTGGGGTGGGCTTTTGCTGGGTTGCTAGGCGTTGCACGCGCGTTAGATTAGGATGGGCTCGGCCAATGGTAGCCCTTTTTTTGTTCTGTTCTTTTTCTTGTTTTCCTTTTCTATTTTTTCTTATTTCTTTGGTTTTAAAATTCCAAATCAAATCAAACCAGTTTCTATAGATTTGAAAAATGAAAACCTTTCTTTTAAAACATACAAACATACTTTACCAAAACATTTTTGAATTTGAAAATTCAAATTATCGCATAAATGTTTAATAGAATCTTTATGCTTATTTTATAAAATAGGGTTATATAAATTTCTTTTGAATTGAAACTAAAATCTAGAAAAGATATGAGTAATATCACTCAATATGATAAACTCAATAAAAATACTTTGGTACAAATATTTCATTTAAAAAGAGTTGATATATCATTTTTTTTAAACAAATAATCATTTGAAATAGCAAAATAGACATTTCACTTCAAAACTTTAAATTTTCAAAATAACATATGCTTAGATAATTCAAAAGAATTTGTAAATAGGGTTTATTTAGTAATTGAAAGCAATATATCAGATTCAACTTCAATTTCGAGCAATTTATTTTATTCAAACAAAAGTTTTAAATTTTTAGTGATTTTTTTTTTAACATTCCAAAAATTTGGGATGTTATAGACTACCACCCTTAAAATGAATCTCGTCCCGAGATTCGAAGAGGCTAGAAAGAAAGATAGGTTTGGATATCTTGGGTTAGGGGAATTGGGTGGGCTACCACCCTTAAAAGAAAACTTTCATGTGTATCTAGACTGCTGGCTTCAATAAGTGTCACATTGGATTTTCTAACTCTTTGTTGGGTAGACTTGAGTCGTTGGGTGATGCTTCATTCAGCCATCATTCAAATTCATCGCATGTACTAGCATCAAAGTGTCATGTGGCTAAAAGAATTGATTAGGAACTTACTTTTCACTACTCGACCCACTTAGTAACTTATTCTTCATCTTCTCAGGACATCCACTAGCATAGTGCCCTGTATCTTTGCATTTGTAACATATCACATGACTGATGTCTTTCTTGTGGGAGTTGGTGGGGCATTCCTTAAACTTCTTCCCTTGGCAGTTTTGATGTTTCTCCTCTAGGCATTTATCGGTCCAGTGTCCCTTGTGCTTACATTCTGAGCTAGTGACTTGGCAAAAGTCTCGTTTTGTGCAAACACTCTGGTCGTTAGTCTTGGATTTCCTTTCTAGACAATAACTGATGTAATGTCCTTCCTTTTTCCACCCGTAGCAAATGATCTGGTTCAGGTTTCTCTTCTTCTTAGGTCTTTCCATGGCTAATAGGGTCTCTGTATCCTGCTGGTCGTATTGTATTATTATGGATGATGATCTTATTCGCTTGTTGGGGCAATCTCGAGAAAAATGTCCTTCTTCTTCACATGAATAGCAACATTTGGGGGAGCCTTCGGATGTGTTAGGTTGTGTCTTGATTCTGGCATTATTCTCCTCCTTGGTATGATCCATAATTCTTTTCTGCAATTGATCGAGTTCGATCGTATTGCCAATCTTCTTCTCTGGGCAGTACCATGAATAATGTCCTAGTCCATCGCATTTGTGGTAGTCTACTTGACTATCAACTTGCTTGCGCTTATCCTTCTTTTCTTGTTCTTCAAATATATTCTTCAAAGTCTGGTGCATTACCTCCCTGACTTGTCGACTAACTTGTCGTACTATGGGGTAGAGTTGACACTCAGCTGGAACATGTATGTCTCCTTCACACAAAAAGCAAGTAACTTGAGTGGTGCAGTATTCCTTAGCGGAACTGGGGAGTGGGTGCTCTGGGGAGTGGGGGCGAGTGGGGGAAGTGGGCGCGGTCATGGCGTCGTGGGCGCGGACGGAGGTTAGGGATGACCTCCGACTGACAGGTGGGGCCCACCTGTCTGTGAGAGTGGACGGAGAGAGGCCGGGGTGGGCTTTTGCTGGGTTGCTAGGCGTTGCACGCGCGTTAGATTAGGATGGGCTCGGCCAATGGTAGCCCTTTTTTTGTTCTGTTCTTTTTCTTGTTTTCCTTTTCTATTTTTTCTTATTTCTTTGGTTTTAAAATTCCAAATCAAATCAAACCAGTTTCTATAGATTTGAAAAATGAAAACCTTTCTTTTAAAACATACAAACATACTTTACCAAAACATTTTTGAATTTGAAAATTCAAATTATCGCATAAATGTTTAATAGAATCTTTATGCTTATTTTATAAAATAGGGTTATATAAATTTCTTTTGAATTGAAACTAAAATCTAGAAAAGATATGAGTAATATCACTCAATATGATAAACTCAATAAAAATACTTTGGTACAAATATTTCATTTAAAAAGAGTTGATATATCATTTTTTGTAAACAAATAATCATTTGAAATACCAAAATAGACATTTCACTTCAAAACTTTAAATTTTCAAAATAACATATGCTTAGATAATTCAAAAGAATTTGTAAATAGGGTTTATTTAGTAATTGAAAGCAATATATCAGATTCAACTTCAATTTCGAGCAATTTATTTTATTCAAACAAAAAAATTAAATTTTTAGTGATTTTTTTTAAAACATTCCAAAAATTTGGGATGTTACAATTCTCTTCCATTTTGGTTGAGAAGACAATCAGTCAACGTACTGATAAACTTCATCAACCCAACGTTTGGTGTACCCCGAGTTTAGCGACCATATCATATGTTCGCGATCTAAAAACTCGTACCCACCGTTGGTTCTTTATGGCAGAGATCATAGCATACACTGGACTATGATGATATCATCCGCACAAAATCCGATAATCAAAATTATCTTTTGTTAGCGGAATCTCCGGGTTTATCTCCTAGCGGGTATTGTAACACAAAGAGCTAACGGTTTAAACAAGGAGTATGCTCAAGCTAAAGTATAAAACTATGAAGTTTGGACCCAACCTTTTAAGTTTCTCAATCGCAGGAATGCGCCTAATTTGAAAAGATCCTATCACAAATGGTTAATATCTACAAAGGTTTGCAAAACAGACTCTGTTCATTATATTCTGAGTTCTAGTATTTTAGAAAATAACTATCCGAACTCCCACTCAAATGAACATACCTCCTGGTCGTTTAAGCGATTACACGACCCCCATCCATTGCACCACCCCTCGTCATCAGAGCCGGCGGAACAACTTCAAGAGTAGACAAATGTCCGCCACACCAATTTTGTGACTCGTGCTCGACCTTTCGGTCTCCCTGTTCCGAGGCCATATTTCTGAATATGCTAGGCTCGCCACCAAAAACCTCCACGCTGACGCTTGTGCAACATGGCTTACACCCACTGTATGCGAACGACGAGATGTCTGACACCCGATCATCACGGCCTGCCTCATAACGTAGAACTTTCTTGGTGGTGCGCGTTGGAGGGAGAACACTAGTGGTATTTTGAAGGGATCATCTTATATAGCTACCGTCGTGTAACTAATGTATACTATACACACAATCACACAATATAAGATGCACACAAAACATCAAATGTAATGCAATGTGATATAGTCCATTGCGCCTTGGTCTTCTTGGCGCTCGTAGTTTATAAACAATTTAATAAACCTACCTTGACCATATCACATAGCCCCTGCAAAATAAAGTTAGACACTTCTACTTTATCTTTTGCATATTTTACGTGGCTCGGGGCTTTCGTAAATAGAACCGCTTCATACCTATGAACCTTATGACCACAACAACGATCCAATAATTGCATGTTTAAGCATCCCTTTCGGGCCCTCCATTGAAAATGCAAAGCCAACTAAAGAGAGAGAAACAGGCACCCGTCAGCCACAGATACGGTACAAGCCGTATGTCAGTAGTGGAACCAGTCTCGCGTAAACGTACGCGTAAAGTCGGTCCGGGCCGCTTCATCAACTCGATGCCGCTGGAATCACAAGTGCACGCTAGAGGGTAGCAAATAACAGGAACGGTGCCCCCGTGCAGAACACGGGTTCTAACAGCGTACAGCTATATCTACGATAGATCGGCTCTGATACAACTAAAGGGGATCGTGTGCAGAAAACAAAAAATTTCCTAGCAACGATATCCTTAAACTAGCCAAGATCTACACTATGTAGATGTAATGCCCCAATCCATAAATTATACAGTGATGCTATGTGTCGGTGGTCATGCTACATAATCGAAGGTTACTGGGGTTACCACTCCCAGGCCGAGTAAACATCGGCAGGCGTGCTCGGCATGGATCATCGGCAACACAACCCCTCGATCATGCCATATCCAAAGCATAGCCCTCACGTATAATAAAGAGACTGAAACACCGGAACACCTGGCACATGACAGACCCTAAGACTCCAGATAAAATATAGTTCAACTCATAGCAGAGAAAGATAGCAAATATTACAATCCAAGGTCACAGACCCATCAGTACATCAAGCGGAAGCAAATTAAGTTGTTCTAAACAACAAGATCCAAATATGGCCTAAGAGGCCTACAGATAAACAATCCCGTGCCAGCTGGTTCCTAGTTGCCCCAGGCTGCCACCCGGGAACCCCAGACTACTCGTCGATGTCAACATAGAACCCACCTTCGGGGTAGGTAAAGTCCTCCTCTGAAACAAAAATAAACAAGGGTGAGTTCGACGAACTCAACAAGATTTTGAGCTATTTGCTCTATGATTGGCTCTCAAGGTTTTATGGCTGTTTTGCGTAAAGCTGATTTTATTCATAAAATATGACCCCAAGGCAGCGACTATCAGAACATTTTCGAAGAGGGGTAAGAAGTAACTCTTTTCTTTTTATTCACTTACTCATCCTCTTCCACCACTGTACCTGTTTAGCAAGGCACCTCCCCGAATCACCCTCGAGGAAGTCCACCTTTCAATCGTGAGTGGTACCTTTAGTACCCAGTTTTTAATCATTCCGTTTAAGTTATTCTATGATCCCTGAATTCGTCACCAAGTCGTCCTTAACCGTGGACACGGCTTTTCGAAAAGATTTATCCCTGCAGGGGGTGTACAATGTGAAAGTCGCCAGGTTCCCGAGGGACCTCCCAGCTCCTTATCCATGCGTACCGTCCGGCCCATTGCCTGTACAACTAGCTCTCTTCCGGGGAAAGCCGGCTGGGTGGGAGCGGCTACGACCTTTACCTCGCTTTGGACTAACCTAGGATCATCAGTGACTGGGGGACAAGTTCAGTGCCTCCAACACCCTGCCCCTCGGCCACTCATTTTCCTACCACCTTCATCCTCATCTCAGTCTTGGCCACCATCTCAACACACGCGCAAATGGAAAACCAAACTAGAGGACCCTCGGCTAGTCCGACACAAGTTAGTCGGTCGATGAGGTTCCATATACCCACGCATGGTAGCACGCTCAACTTGGCTCGAAGGCGAGAACTCGCACTGAGGCGGCGAGAACGAGACAACCCACCACATACCATGTGGCCTCTCATCCCCACCTTTTAGCATTTTATTACATATTACCAGCATTTCTCCACCATCATCCGCGGAATTTCCACATCTGATCCCGACATGAGTATCCATCGGATCACTAAGCAGTTAACTAAGCAGGGCTAAGCAACAACCTAGCAAAGTAATTAATTCCGGCCATCACCACAATTCTATGGTTAATAGGAGGGGAAAAACAGGTAATGGCTTCAGTAACTGAATGCAACTTTAGGATACTCTAATCCAATCAAATTGACATTTGGAACCGCATGCAATAGTATAGTGGAGAAAATAATTTGCGTAAAATAGGATAAGATATGCAAGAGGGTGGGGATCACGCTTGCCTTGCTCAACAGGCGGGTAATACTGATCTTCGGGGTATTGTGGCGAGACCCCGGTTCCTGGATCTATCGATGCGTAAAAACACCGGAAAGAACACAATCAATACCAGCATTTCATATGCAATGGGCAAACACATGATGGTATGACATTTTAATGCACTGAACTATTATCACACTATATGACATTTAAATGGGATGCTAAGAATAATTATTCAACGATATAGGAAACGTATTCTCCTATGTGTTTTTATGTGCATCTTCAATTTTATTCGCGGTAACAAGCTTGAAATGAGTGGTAAGGTGTAGCTCATGGGCTGATGAGCATTTCCAATTACAGGGGCACCACTTTAGGAATTGGAGAAATTTATTTTAAATTTGAATCACACATTTTTTATTTCTACCCCTTTGTTAATTTAGCAAAACAGAAAAATATATTACCAGCAATTGACATGTGAATCAAACCATTAGATGGCATTTATTTTTCTGAGCATTTTGGTATCTTATTTGCTAAATTTGGATAAGTATTTTGAAAGTTATGAATTTTTGAAGTTTGAAACCTTTTCTGTCTTTTTATTAAATCGCAGAGAAAACGCTCGGGGCGTTTCTCACCGAGCGCGAGGCTACCCGAGCCACTGACGAGCGGGCCCCGGGCCACGCTGGCGCTGACACGGCGATGACGCGGCGCGGGCGGGCTCTGGGCCACTGGCGTGTGGGCCCAGGCCGTCAGCGCGGCCGGAGCGCACGGCCGGAGCGGGCGCCGGCGGCGAGGGGCACGGCGACGGCGTTCCACGGCGCTAGCGGGATCGCTGGGGGGCTCGGTCGACGCGCAAGGACGAGGGGGAGCGGGCTACGGCGGCGCCGCCACTTATTGGTCACCGGAGCGCGCGCGCGGCGGCGGCGAGCTACGTCTACCGGACGTTCTAGGGGGGAGAGGAGACGAGCGGGAGGGTCCATTAGGACCGCAAGCTCACCCTCGTTGCGTGCGGCAGCTCGGAGCGGACGGAGGAGGACGGAGGCGACGGCGAGCGAGCTCGAGGCGCGGCGGCCGGAGTCGGGGAAGACGAGGACGTGCACGGCAAATGCGGGCGACCACGGCGAGATTCCTCCGGCGGGGAGGCAGCAGACGTCGCGGCGGTCCTCGCAGGCGTCCTGGCTTGGCTCGGGGCGCTCTCAATCGCCGGCGGCGAGCTCGGCGGCCATGGCTAGGGTTCGGTGGGGGGAGGAACAGAGGGAAAACTCGGGGGAGAGAGAAACAGAGCGGCGGCCGGGCGTTCTTATCCACTTGCGGCCGCAGAGGAGGAGAGGGGGGGTCCGGGCGCGGCGCACGGCCTGGCGACACGGCGACGGGCGCGGCGGGGACGACCCTCTCGGTCACTACAGGAAGAAGAAGGTGATTTCGCAAAGAACCCCCTGCCCAATTTATTTCCATCACAAACAGGTCATTTTCTGTTTATTTTTAAAACCAGTACACTGTTTTGATTTAATTGGGGCAGTTATACACTTTCTAAAAATCTGGGAAAAATCAGGGAGCTTCCCCACACTTTGTAGAGGCACCACAAAATTTGGCTCTTCAAAATAAAATGTTTTGGTGCACTTTTGTTCTTAGGTGTTAAAAGGGCATTTTGTTGATATAATCATATGAGGCCCCTTTTATAAATTGGAGACAATGTAATTATAATCATTTGAGCTCTTGGAACTTCCTTGACAAATATGCCATATTCAAAATAGTTTGTTCTTAGCAAGTGCAATTATCTCATGTTGACTCTGGTAACTTCCTGGACAAATGCAAGATTAAAGTGGGGGAGTGGTAATGTTCATAGTAGTAGCAACATGATAAACATGCCATGATGCAATTACACAAAAGTGGAAAAATTACAGAGGTTTTTAGGTTTTAAACCTTGGGCTGTTACAAATCTACCCCCTTACAGGAATCTCGTCCCGAGATTCTAAAGTGGCGGAAGAAAGTCGGGATACTCCTCACGAAGACTAGACTCTCTTTCCCAGGTAGCTTCTTCTTCGGAATGGTGAGACCACTGAACCTTGAAGAACTTGGTAGTCTTATTCCGAGTCTTCCTTTCCGCTTCATCTAGGATACGTATGGGATGCTCGCGATACGTGAGATCCGCCTGGATATCCAGCTCCTCATGACTGACTCCACGGATAGGATCCTTGAAGCAACGGCGGAGTTGGGATACATGGAACACATCATGTACATCCGGAAAGTTGGCGGGGAGTTCGAGTTGGTAGGATAGATCTCCTCGTTTGGCCAGAATAGTGAAAGGGCCAACAAAACGAGGGGCCAATTTTCCCTTGATTCCAAAGCGACGAACACCACGAAGAGGAGAGACGCGTAGATAGGCCTTGTTACCAATTTCATAATGGACCTCCCTATGGTGCTTATCATAGTAGCTCTTCTGCCTAGACTGGGCAATCTTCAGATTCTCTCGTATGATTCTCACCTTCTCCTCAGCTTCATTGATCACCTCTGGACCCAAGAGTTGCCTCTCTCCGGTCTCGGACCAAGTTAGCGGAGTTCGGCATTTCCTTCCATACAGAACCTCGAATGGGGCCATACCCAGACTCGCTTGATAGCTATTGTTGTACGAGAACTCAGCGTAGGGAAGGTATTTTTCCCACCCCTTTCCAAAAGAGATTACACAAGCCCGAAGCATATCCTCTAGAACTTGGTTCACCCTTTCGGTCTGTCCATCAGTTTGGGGATGGAAGGCTGTGCTGAAGTTGAGGCGGGTTCCCATGGCTTGTTGGAAACTCGTCCAGAACTTGGAGGTGAACAAGCTGCCACGATCCGAGATTATCCTCTGGGGAACACCGTGAAGTACGATGATCCGGGAGGCATACAGGTCAGCCAGCTTCGCAGCCGTGATGTCGACTCGCACTGGGAGGAAGTGAGCCACTTTGGACAGTCGATCGATGATCACCCAGATAGCATCATTGCCCTTGGGAGACTTTGGCAGTCCCGTAATAAAGTCCATACCAATCTCATCCCACTTCCATTCTGGTATCGCAATAGGGCGAAGAGTGCCAGCAGGCCGTTGATGTTCAGCCTTTACACGACGACAGGTGTCGCATTCCGAAACATACTTGGCGATTTCTCTTTTCATCCGAGTCCACCAGAATAGGGGTCGGAGGTCTTGGTACATTTTAGTACTACCGGGATGAATAGAGAGAGGGGAATCATGCGCTTCCTTGAGGATCAGCTCCTTCAGATTTTGTTCCTTTGGCACTACCAGACGGTCACCAAAGTACACGATTCCCGCTTCGTTCTCCGGGAAGCATTTGGCCTTTCCACTAGCGATGTTCTTCTTGATATTAAGAATGCCAGTATCTAGTTTCTGAGCCTCCTTTATCTGGTCTACTAGAGTAGATTTGATTTCCAGATTTGCGAGATAGCCAGAAGGGACAATTTCTAGGTTCAATCGGGCGAACTCTTCATGGAGAGCAGGTTGAGCCTTCTCAACCATCAGGTTGTTGCTATACGCTTTTCGACTTAGAGCGTCAGCCACGACGTTCGCCTTGCCGGGTTGGTAATTCAGACTCACATCATAGTCTTTGATTAACTCCAACCAACGTCTTTGCCTGAGATTTAGATCCGGCTGAGTGAAAAGGTACTTCAGACTCTTGTGATCTGAGTAAATCTCGCAACGGTTACCAAACAGGTATGGTCTCCATTGCTTCAGAGCGTAAACCACTGCGGCAAGCTCCAAATCATGAGTCGGGTAGTTTTGCTCATGTGTCTTCAATTGGCGAGAGGCATATGCCACTGCATGGCCATCTTGCATTAACACACAGCCCAGGCCTTGCAGAGAGGCGTCACAGAAGACCACGAAATCCTTGCTTGCGTCTGGCAGGGCAAGCACAGGAGCAGAAGTGAGTTTGGCCTTCAGAGTTTTGAAGCTCTCCTCAGCTTGGTCCGTCCATACGAACCTTGTATCCTTCTTGAGGAGGTTGGTCAGGGGCTTGGCTATTTTGGAGAACCCTTCGATGAATCGGCGGTAGTAACCTGCCAATCCCAGAAAGCTGCGGATGTCCTTGACAGACATGGGGGTTATCCAATCCATAATAGTTCGAACCTTGTCGGGAACGACAGCCACTCCATTTGCGGATATCACATGTCCGAGGAATATGAGATTATCCAACCAAAACTCACACTTGGAGAACTTGGCATAGAGGCGGTGTTCTCGAAGGCGTGTCAGGATCAAACGAAGATGTTCGGCATGCTCTTCATCGGTTTTGGAGTAGACGAGAATGTCGTCGATGTAAATGACAACAAACTTGTCGAGATAATCCATGAAGACGGAGTTCATGAGCCTCATGAACGTCGCAGGAGCATTGGTGAGACCAAAGGACATAACGGTATACTCATATGAGCCATAGCGAGTAACAAATGCCGTCTTTGGAATATCCTGCTCTCTGATCTTGATCTGATGGTACCCTGATCTCAGGTCCATCTTGGAGAATACCGTTGCTCCAGCTAGTTGATCCAATAGATCATTGATGCGAGGAATAGGGTACTTGTTTTTGACTGTCACCGCATTTAACGGCCTGTAGTCAGAGACTAGACGAGGCACGGTAGAATCCCTCTTCTTGACGAAGAGTACGGGACAGCCCCAAGGTGAACTGCTCGGCCGAATGAACTCTTTCGCTACCAGTTCATCAATTTGCTCCTTTAACAGCGCCAGCTCCTCCACCGGCATCCGGTAGGGCTTCTTGGCAACCGGCGCGGTACCGGGGAGCAGCTCTATGACGAACTCCACACTTCGATCGGGTGGCATGCCCGGCAATTCTTCCGGGAACACATCCGGGAAGTCACACACAACATGGATGTCTTGGATTTCAGGAGGGGATAAGCCTTCCATAAGGCAAAGGAGAAGCTCAGGTGAGTTGGGCCTGGGTGGAGATGGAGGGCTGGACTGTGCAGACCAATACTCCACAATTTCGCCGGAAGATGAGGTCACGGTGATGGTTCTGGCAGCACAGTCGAGGTTAGCTTTGTATTTCCCTAGCCAGTTCATACCCAATATGGCATCAAAGCCGGTTGAATTGAAGGCTATCAGCGGAAACGGGAAGGGGAAGGAGCCTATATTAATTGAAACTTCAGGAGTCACCCTTTTGGTTTGCCAACGAGTACCAGGGCTGGTGACATATAACGGTGCTTCCAACTCTTCAAACGGTATATTGTTTCGTTGTGCAAATGCTACCGAAATGAATGAATGTGATGCTCCAGAATCAAACAGTAATGTAGCTAGAGCTTTAGCAATTCGAAGCGTACCCATGAGAACACTGGGGTCGTCCTCCACGTCTTCAACAGTGACGTGGTTCATGCGACCACGACTAGTCGTACCCGTCTTGGCTGCGGGCGTGGCAGGTGCTGGTGGTGGCGCCTTCCTCGGGCATTCCCTGGAGTAGTGGCCTGGCTGGCCACAGCTGTAGCACGTGCTTGTTGGTGGTGCAGGGAGTTGAGGACGATAACCACTTCCGCCCGGGCCCACTTTTGGAGTAGGAGGGCGCGGCGGAGGTGGCCGGTACTCCGAGGTCCTTGGCACAAACGGAGGACGGGGCACAGAGCTATAGGGGACGAAGACCCTACGCTTCTTGCCGTCAGCAGCCGAGGAGCTCTGATGATCCCCCTGAAGTGGCCTCTTAGTGGCCTCTAGTTCTTTCCTTCCCTGTTCCAGTGTGAGAGCCTGGTTGTACAGTTCCTGGTAGCTCGGGAACTTGAAGGGCAGCAACTCATAACGAAGCCTTGGATTGAGCCCCTTGCGGAACAACTCCTGCTTATCCGCATCATTGGTCACATCCCGAGGGGCGTAACGGGAGAGACGGCTGAACTCCCGACCATAGACTGGAATGTCCATCCGTCCCTGTTGCAAGTCCAGAAACTCCCTCCTCTTCAAGTCCATGAGGGGCTTGGGGATGTAGGCAGCGCGGAAAGCAGTGCGAAACTCCTCCCAGGTGAAAATATGTCCAGCAGCGAACATCGCCTGGTGGCTCTCCCACCACGCGCCCGCTGCACCCGCCAACAGGTAAGTGGCGAAATTGACTTGTTCCACAGCTGGAACATGCAGGGCAGCGAACTTGCGCTCCAGTGCACGCAGCCAGTCATCTGCGTCCAAGGGCTCCTTAGCATCGGAGAAGGACGGTGGCTGGGACCGCAGGAAATCAGTGAGATTATGACAATCGTTATTCCTCCGGTTCCCTTGGTGCACCAACTGCTCGAGGAGTCGGTCGCTGCGCACACGGCCCTCCTCCACAAGTAGGAGGACCTCCGCCATTGTGGGAGGTGGCGGTAAATCTTCGCCACGGCGACGGCCCGTCATTCTGGATATTGACAAGGACACAGTTAGCATCCCGTCGTGCCATCTTTGTACACAAAAATTGGGACAGCAGAACTGGTAGTAGCAACAGATAGAACCACATGCACATTACTAAACGCACGCATAAATGGAACTGAGTTCACAAATATAGGTTCTAGTACAAGCCGTAGTCTGCTGCGAGAGAGAGGTACAAGCCTCATACATAATACACCGAATGGTTACTAGGAAGATAACAGTGACAAGTCTGTTACATAACGAGCTCTACTGCTCCAGGCTCCAGAGATACAACAAAGGAGTAATTGGCACAACTCGCAGGAAGGCACAATCACTCGAGCATCTCCTGGTGATACACGAAGCTAGTAGTACGCCATGACATCCTCATCAAGTGGCGCCGGGGGAGTGCGGAAACGACGCGCACTGGCAGGCTGGTTGCCATACGGCGACTCGAGTGCAGTAAGCCTCGGGTCTCGGTGAGGACCGGTAGGCGGGGTTACGCCGCCAACATCTGGACCGCAAACGTCGGTAGGCAACTCCTCCAACGGGGGTGGGCGAAGTAGTGTGAGAGGAAGCGTCCCATCCATGACATACGGGCGCATACTCATCAGAGTATGACGGTGACTAGCGCGTGCCGAAACAGCGTAGAGGTACCACTGCCGGGCTCGACGGTCCAACGCTCGGACTAGCTCAATCAGTGCCCGGTGCCTGCTGTCCGACTCCATCTCGCCGCTGCTGTACACAGCACGGTAAACACCCGACGTGCTGTCGTCGGCAGCGGGGAAGTGGCAGAAATCCGACGCCTGGTTAGCGAGGTACGGACAGTAGCTGCGGTAAATAGAGAGGCCGTTATACGCGGCCTCCTGAACCGCCTGCTCCACAGTCATACCCACGCCTCCAGCTACGTTCTCAACGCGACCCTCCTCGTTGAGCACGCGCACCTTACAGAAGAACTGCGCCTGGCGGTACGGTGCATACTCCTCATACACCGTGTACTCCGGGTACCACCTACAACCCTGGCTGGCCAAAGCTGCGGCAAACAAGGCGGGGAACCCTCGAACACCCTCACATCGAGTGAGGCGAACAACCAAGCCCGAACCAGTCATCTGTAGCAAAAATAGTTCAAATGTCAGGTCCGGAGACTCTGGAGTCAGGAATGCAAATAGAACTCGGGTAGAGACTAGGAACAGCAAGGAAAAAGATCCTGAACGCAACAGAGGGACGGGAGCCCCAAAAGCTGGTCGCCCCGCGCCCTGAACCCAAAGTGAGTAAGAGTACACCACTTGTATGACCAGCCATGCGCGGCGGAAGCGACACGTAATTAGGCCCAAAACAAATAGAGGTAAGATGGCTCCGAGATTAGAGGGTAACCAGATAAGGAGTAAAAAGAATCCTAAGATGGTTTTCACAACTCATTTTTAGTTTTAAAATAATATTTTTACCAACACTAGACTCAACGTCGACCAGTAGTAAGGGTTTCCTACAGGCGGTACTGCTCTGATACCAAGTTGTAATGCCCCAATCCATAAATTATACAGTGATGCTATGTGTCGGTGGTCATGCTACATAATCGAAGGTTACTGGGGTTACCACTCCCAGGCCGAGTAAACATCGGCAGGCGTGCTCGGCATGGATCATCGGCAACACAACCCCTCGATCATGCCATATCCAAAGCATAGCCCTCACGTATAATAAAGAGACTGAAACACCGGAACACCTGGCACATGACAGACCCTACGACTCCAGATAAAATATAGTTCAACTCATAGCAGAGAAAGATAGCAAATATTACAATCCAAGGTCACAGACCCATCAGTACATCAAGCGGAAGCAAATTAAGTTGTTCTAAACAACAAGATCCAAATATGGCCTAAGAGGCCTACAGATAAACAATCCCGTGCCAGCTGGTTCCTAGTTGCCCCAGGCTGCCACCCGGGAACCCCAGACTACTCGTCGATGTCAACATAGAACCCACCTTCGGGGTAGGTAAAGTCCTCCTCTGAAACAAAAATAAACAAGGGTGAGTTCGACGAACTCAACAAGATTTTGAGCTATTTGCTCTATGATTGGCTCTTAAGGTTTTATGGCTGTTTTGCGTAAAGCTGATTTTATTCATAAAATATGACCCCAAGGCAGCGACTATCAGAACATTTTCGAAGAGGGGTAAGAAGTAACTCTTTTCTTTTTATTCACTTACTCATCCTCTTCCACCACTGTACCTGTTTAGCAAGGCACCTCCCCGAATCATCCTCGAGGAAGTCCACCTTTCAATCGTGAGTGGTACCTTTAGTACCCAGTTTTTAATCATTCCGTTTAAGTTATTCTATGATCCCTGAATTCGTCACCAAGTCGTCCTTAACCGTGGACACGGCTTTTCGAAAAGATTTATCCCTGCAGGGGGTGTACAATGTGAAAGTCGCCAGGTTCCCGAGGGACCTCCCAGCTCCTTATCCATGCGTACCGTCCGGCCCATTGCCTGTACAACTAGCTCTCTTCCGGGGAAAGCCGGCTGGGTGGGAGCGGCTACGACCTTTACCTCGCTTTGGACTAACCTAGGATCATCAGTGACTGGGGGACAAGTTCAGTGCCTCCAACACCCTGCCCCTCGGCCACTCATTTTCCTACCACCTTCATCCTCATCTCAGTCTTGGCCACCATCTCAACACACGCGCAAATGGAAAACCAAACTAGAGGACCCTCGGCTAGTCCGACACAAGTTAGTCGGTCGATGAGGTTCCATATACCCACGCATGGTAGCACGCTCAACTTGGCTCGAAGGCGAGAACTCGCACTGAGGCGGCGAGAACGAGACAACCCACCACATACCATGTGGCCTCTCATCCCCACCTTTTAGCATTTTATTACATATTACCAGCATTTCTCCACCATCATCCGCGGAATTTCCACATCTGATCCCGACATGAGTATCCATCGGATCACTAAGCAGTTAACTAAGCAGGGCTAAGCAACAACCTAGCAAAGTAATTAATTCCGGCCATCACCACAATTCTATGGTTAATAGGAGGGGAAAAACAGGTAATGGCTTCAGTAACTGAATGCAACTTTAGGATACTCTAATCCAATCAAATTGACATTTGGAACCGCATGCAATAGTATAGTGGAGAAAATAATTTGCGTAAAATAGGATAAGATATGCAAGAGGGTGGGGATCACGCTTGCCTTGCTCAACAGGCGGGTAATACTGATCTTCGGGGTATTGTGGCGAGACCCCGGTTCCTGGATCTATCGATGCGTAAAAACACCGGAAAGAACACAATCAATACCAGCATTTCATATGCAATGGGCAAACACATGATGGTATGACATTTTAATGCACTGAACTATTATCACACTATATGACATTTAAATGGGATGCTAAGAATAATTATTCAACGATATAGGAAACGTATTCTCCTATGTGTTTTTATGTGCATCTTCAATTTTATTCACGGTAACAAGCTTGAAATGAGTGGTAAGGTTTAGCTCATGGGCTGATGAGCATTTCCAATTACAGGGGCACCACTTTAGGAATTGGAGAAATTTATTTTAAATTTGAATCACACATTTTTATTTCTACCCCTTTGTTAATTTAGCAAAACAGAAAAATATATTACCAGCAATTGACATGTGAATCAAACCATTAGATGGCATTTATTTTTCTGAGCATTTTGGTATCTTATTTGCTAAATTTGGATAAGTATTTTGAAAGTTATGAATTTTTGAAGTTTGAAACCTTTTCTGTCTTTTTATTAAATCGCAGAGAAAACGCTCGGGCGTTTCTCACCGAGCGCGAGGCTACCCGAGCCACTGACGAGCGGGCCCCGGGCCACGCTGGCGCTGACGCGGCGCGGGCGGGCTCTGGGCCACTGGCGTGTGGGCCCAGGCCGTCAGCGCGGCCGGAGCGCACGGCCGGAGCGGGCGCCGGCGGCGAGGGGCACGGCGACGGCGTTCCACGGCGCTAGCGGGATCGCTGGGGGGCTCGGTCGACGCGCAAGGACGAGGGGGAGCGGGCTACGGCGGCGCCGCCACTTATTGGTCACCGGAGCGCGCGCGCGGCGGCGGCGAGCGGCGGCCGGCGGCGAGCTACGTCTACCGGACGTTCTAGGGGGAGAGGAGACGAGCGGGAGGGTCCATTAGGACCGCGAGCTCACCCTCGTTGCGTGCGGCAGCTCGGAGCGGACGGAGGAGGACGGAGGCGACGGCGAGCGAGCTCGAGGCGCGGCGGCCGGAGTCGGGGAAGACGAGGACGTGCACGGCAAATGCGGGCGACCACGGCGAGATTCCTCCGGCGGGGAGGCAGCAGACGTCGCGGCGGTCCTCGCGGGCGTCCTGGCTTGGCTCGCGGCGCTCTCAATCGCCGGCGGCGAGCTCGGCGGCCATGGCTAGGGTTCGGTGGGGGGAGGAACAGAGGGAAAACTCGGGGGAGAGAGAAACAGAGCGGCGGCCGGGCGTTCTTATCCACTTGCGGCCGCAGAGGAGGAGAGGGGGGGTCCGGGCGCGGCGCACGGCCTGGCGACACGGCGACGGGCGCGGCGGGGACGACCCTCTCGGTCGCTACAGGAAGAAGAAGGTGATTTCGCAAAGAACCCCCTGCCCAATTTATTTCCATCACAAACAGGTCCTTTTCTGTTTATTTTTAAAACCAGTACACTGTTTTGATTTAATTGGGGCAGTTATACACTTTCTAAAAATCTGGGAAAAATCAGGGAGCTTCCCCACACTTTGTAGAGGCACCACAAAATTTGGCTCTTCAAAATAAAATATTTTGGTGCACTTTTGTTCTTAGGTGTTAAAAGGGCATTTTGTTGATATAATCATATGAGGCCCCTTTTATAAATTGGAGACAATGTAATTATAATCATTTGAGCTCTTGGAACTTCCTTGACAAATATGCCATATTCAAAATAGTTTGTTCTTAGCAAGTGCAATTATCTCATGTTGACTCTGGTAACTTCCTGGACAAATGCAAGATTAAAGTGGGGGAGTGGTAATGTTCATAGTAGTAGCAACATGATAAACATGCCATGATGCAATTACACAAAAGTGGAAAAATTACAGAGGTTTTTAGGTTTTAAACCTTGGGCTGTTACAGTAGATATAGTAGTACGGCGGAGATCGGAATACATACCCTCGTAGACCGAATAGCGGGGATTACACTCCCGCACAAGCGTTGACGACGAAGACGACGTAGCCGACCTCTAGGTCGTGGAGAACTCGGCGCGACGAAGATGACCCCGAGGTCGGGTGGAGGAAGTAGGCCTCCGGGTACCGCTAGCGCAGCACCTCGCAGGGCGTCACACACATACGATGGAGACGACGACCTCCGAAGCTCCAGTCCAGGACGAGCAGCGGAAGATTTGGACCGGAACACCAGCAGCGCGGCAGCGGGCTATGGTGGAAGAGATCCCCCTCCTCTACTCGGCGCGGCTCCGACAAGGGAACCACGAGATCGAGAGAGAAATTGGGAATTAATTGGTGAATTAAAAGGCCAGGGGTGCCCCTTCTTATATAGGCTCCCAGGGGGAGCCTACCTTGCCAGCCAGGCAATGTGGGACTACCCCCATTGCCTGGTGCGGCTAGGATGGTGCGCCGGCCACCTGGTGGGCCCCTTTTGGCCCACCTAGGCCGGCCATCATGCCCCCCACCGAATTCCCTTGAGGAATTTTCTCCTCTTGGGCCTTCTTTCGACCAGAAGGCCCATTTAGGGAAATCAGCCTAAATAAATTCGAAAATAAATATATAAAATCATATTTGGACATTAATTACACTAATTAATATCAAACATATTATATATAATTTATTCTAGCTCCGAAAACTCTTTCGTCGCTGCCCGATCTCCATCGGACCATTCCCGGGACGTTCCCGCTGATCTATTTCCTTTCCGGTTGTCTTGTCGAAACCCCTTAAGTGTGTTACCCTGGCGGTTCGATATAATAACAGGTATGATCAAGACTCCTCTATGATTAACGACTAACTCGTAGGCTTGCACCCCATGAATTAATCCATGTGATATAACGAATGACTTTCATCTATCAAACCTGGACGTCTAGTCTTAAACCCTTTGTCATGGCGATACTTAGCGCGTCCGAGCATCATTCTCAGATATCTCCATACCTAGCATGATATCGTTACCGACATCGCTATCTTCTACTCGTCTATGATATTATGGCAGATGGTGACCTAGTCACATGTTTGCAAACTCATTTGACATAACCTCACCGAGTGGGCCCTAGAGTATCTATCCGGCTATGCGGACTGACAAATCCCGCTGTTGACCCCTCGTCTCAACTACCCCCTTCCGATACCCAAAAGTATCACCTATCATTGTCACACTATATAAGATATGACTTTTGGTGCGATCAAAGTATCTTCCAGGGATAACAATAAGAGTTGATCTCACGGTCTTAAGGCATAATGACTATGTCCTATAAATACTGGGTATGTCCATCACATCGTTACACCTAACGATATGACTTCCATTGCCGACCGGCGCCATGCCCTATGATCGGAAAACCTCGATCATCAATCGCGCAACGAAACTAGTCTTAGTAGAGGCTACTAGGGACCTGGTTGTTTATCTACCACACCTGTATTAATGTTTCCGCTTAATACAGTTATAGCATGGTATAAAACATATAATGAACAATTGGGATATTGCCAATAAACTATGTTTATTAAGTGCCTCTAGGGCATATTCCCTTCAGAACCACCCTAGAATGCACACAACATGGCGACAAGAGGGAAATCCGGTTATTTCATGCCCAAGCAACATCTTAGTCTCACAGCCACCACCAATATTTCACCCATCCCTTCCTCATACAAAATGGCATTAAAAGATCCCCGTTGGCACGACGCTATGCTCGATGAATTTAATGCTCTAATTCGGAATGACACTTGGTCTTTGGTGCCTTATCCTGCAGGTGTAAACGTTGTGACCGGCAAATGGATTTTTCGCCACAAGTTCAACGCGATGGCTCGCTGTCCCGATACAAGGCTAGATGTGTGGTTTGTGGATTCACTCAACGTGCTGGCGTGGATTATGGTGAAACCTTCAGTCCGGTGGTCAAACCAGCTACCATTCGTGTGGTTCTCAGTATTGCCGCTGCTAAAAATTGGCCCATCCATCAACTTGACGTGAAGAATGCATTCTTGCATGGTGAGCTAGCTGAAACTGTCTATTGCAAACAACCTTCTGGTTTTTCTGATGCTTCTCACCCCACACATGTTTGTCTCCTAAAAAATCCCTATACGGCCTCAAACAAGCTCCTAGCACATGGTTCCTTCGCTTCACCTCTTATGTTCATTCCCTTGGATTTGTGTCTTCTAAGAGTGACAACTCACTCCTTATTCTCCAGACACCCCACTCCACGACCTATCTTCTACTATATGTAGATGATATCATACTCACCGCAAGCTACACCACCACTCTCAACCATGTCAATGAGTCACTTCATCGAGAATTTGCCATGACTAACCTCAGAGACATCCACCACTTCTTGGGGGTTAACGTTCATCGTACCCCCATGGCCTTTTTCTCTCCTAGGAGCAATACACCCTCGAGCTTCTTGACTGTGCGGATATGCTGAACTGCCAACCTATTGCCACTCCCCTTGACACCAAATCGAAACTATCCATCACAGATAGTTACACTGTCACCGATCCATCATGTTACCGCAGCCTCGCAGGAGCTCTCCAATACCTCACACTCACGAGGTTGGATCTCTCTCATGCTGTTCAGCAAGTGTGTCTGTTTATGCATGACCCCCGAGAGTCCCATCTTCAGCAAGTCAAGCGAATCCTCCGCTACGTCCGCGGAACAGCACACTATGGTCTCCAACTCCACTGCGGATCATCCACCGAGCTGATCGCCTACTCAGATGCGGATTGAGCTGGATGTCTAGACACCCGCAAATCAACTTTAGGGTTTTGCGTGTACCTTGGCGACAATCCAGTGTCTTGGTCATCCAAACGGCAGAACACGGTGTCAAGGTCCAGTGCAGAAGCAGAATACCGGGTTGTTGCCAATTGCATTGCAGAGTCCGTCTAGCTTTGTCAACTCCTCGCCGAACTTCATCAACCCGCAACAAAAGCAATTGCGGTCTATTGTGATAACATCAACGCCACTTATATGTCCACAAACCCAGTTCAGCATCAGAGAACGAAGCACATCGATATTGATCTTCATTTTGTGCGCGATCGGGTTTCCCTTGGCGAGGCTCGCGTTCTTCATGTTCCCACAGGTTCTCAGTATGCTGACATCTTCACGAAAGGATTGCCACCAGCTTTATTTCAGGAGTTTCGAGCCAGTCTTAACATTCTTCCTGGACCGGTTTCGACTGCGGGGGGGGGGGGGGGGGGGGGGGGGGGGTGTTGAACGATGTACTATGTAATTCTGTTGTAACCATCTTCCCTAGCCTTCAGGATAGGTAGGCCACCCGCATGCATCTGCGCACGCCGCTACGTGGGCTACCGTTACTCTCTCCCCCACGGCATGTACTCTTGATATATAACACCTTCGGGTGACTCAATACAACTCACTGATTCAGATATCTCTCGTCTTCTATTATTTTCATTTTCATGTTGACCATTCATCCTTGACAGAATGCTTTTATTAAGGGTAGATTTATAAATGATGGGGTGTCTCTACTGCATGAGATCCTGAGAGACTCAAAAGTCAAAAAGCAACAAGCAATTGTCCCGAAGATAGACTTTGAGAAAGCCTATGATAAGGTGAACTGAGAATTTTTGTTTGCAAGTTGTTCTCAGTTAGGTTTCAGCCCTCATTGGCTGGATCTAATTAAGAAGACCATGATTAATGGGACTCTGAGTGTCAAAGTAAATGTTGTGGTGGGTCCTTATTTTGGCAGCTTTAAAGGTGTTAGGAAGGGGGATCCTCTAGCTCCCTCACTTTTCAATATTGCTGTGAATTGCCTTTCTAAAATGGTTCATTTGCTATGAGAAATGGTCTGTTCTCTGCTCTGGCTGAGGAATGGATTGAGGGGGGTTGCTCTATGCTGCAGTATGCTGATGACACTATACTGCTAATTAAAGATGACTTGGAGGGTGCTAGGAATTTGAAGCTTCTCCTCTACATTTTTTAGGCTATGTCTGGTTTGAAAATCAATTTTGATAAGACAGAGGTGCTCTTAGTCTTAGCTGATGACAGTAAGGACCTCATGTACTCCAATTTGTTTAACTGTCAGGTGGGGAAGTGGTCTCAAATACTTAGGCACTCCCATTTGTGCTATGAGAATTACTGTTGCTGAGATGGGTTTCGTGGAGGAATCTTTCAAGAAAAGCATGGGTGGCTGGATGGGAGACACCATGTCTATTGGGGGCAGGGTAACTAAAATTGACTCCTGCCTAGCTGCATCTGCTGTTTATCAACTTGCTCTGAGGTTGTTTCATAAAACCAATATTAAAGGCTTCGAAAAGAATATGAGAGGGTTTCTGTGGGCAGGTGGAACTGGCAAAAGAAAGTACCATTGGGTTAAATGGAGATTAATCTGCAAACCCAAGAAGAAAGGTGGTTTGGGCATAAAAAATCTCTCCCTTTTCAATATCAGTCTTATGTGCAAATGGTGGTGGAAGCTGGAAACTGAAAGCTGTCCTTGGCAAGAATTTATGAGTAGAAAATAGCTGAGGGGTGTTGGCATCTTTGCTGCCAAGCACAGACCTTCTGATTCTGCCTTTTGGAAAGATATGCTGCAGATCAAAGATTTATATGTGTGTGGAAGGAAAATGGTTGTGGGGAATGGTCTGAAAACTCATTTCTGGACAGATAGATGGTGTGGTCCTATAGCCTTTAAATTAAGGTTCCTTGATCTTTATAATATTTGTAATGAGATTGATCTTTCTGTGGCCCAAGCTGCTGAGAAGAGATGGCAATTTTCCTTTAGAAGATGGCTATCTCCTTCTCTGCAAACTCAACATAATGTAATGCAGAACCTTTTGTTCTATGTTGCTTCAAACTCTGATCCTGATAAGCCTGTCTGGAAATGGACCAAAAATTGTCATTTCTCTGTCAAATCGATGTATCATTCTCTATCTGATGTGGGGATTGATAGATCTTTTAGGCACCTTTGGAAAGCTAAGGTTCCTTTGAAAATTAAAATAGGGTTCTGGCTGATTTGGCACAATGCAATCGCTACCAAAGACAACCTCCTAAAGAGGAATTGGTCTGGTGGCTCGCGATGTCAGTTCTGTGATGAACCAGAGAAAATTCTGCATCTTTTCTTCACCTGTTCTGCTGCCAAGTTTGTTTGGAGCACAATTGCCCGTGTTGTGGGTGCTCCTGATCGTCCTGGTTCTTTTTCCCAATATTTTTTATGGATTCCGCAACATCTTTCAGTTAGTAGAAATGTGCAAATCGCTTTGGTGGCTGCAGTGTGCTAGGCTATTTGGAAGATTCGCAATAAAGCTTGCTTTAAGGGTAAGCTTATTTCTAATCCCGCTGATCTAATATGCTATTCTCCATGGGGAAGCCGATAAGATTGCTCTCGGAGAAGGTGCAAAATCGCTGATGGACCTGGCAACCATCTCCACCTCTACAAGCAGTGGTCAGAGAAGGATTGGAGATCGCTGAAGTTTTTTCTCTTGGACCGATGATATGTGTTTTGCTGCACATCCTGAAGCTTAGAGGCTGCTGTACTTTGACTCTGTTGCTGCTGAAGTTGTTGTCTATGGTTGTTTTCACTCTATCTCTGTAGTTGGTGGTTGTGTTCTAGGCTCTTTGCTGGTTAGTTTGGGTGGTGCTCGCCTGTGGCTCTGTAATATGTAAACTTACACTCATTTTTGTTTTGGTGGTGGCCTGAAGGCTTGTAAGAGCGAACTTACGCTGCTGGTGCGTTTTGGCGGTTTTTTTTTTTTTTTTGAGGATAAAGCAGTCGTTTGCCATTCGATTAGATAGGAGAAAAGAGTTTAATTACAGAATTTCAACAAATAAAAATAAAAATAAAAATAAAAATATGATAAGTAATGGAAATCGATCCCCACTTTGGGGTATCGCGTTGGTACCACTGTTTTGATCGATTTTCTTCTTTGTTATTGGAATGAATTTCTGCTACAATGGCACAAGACCGTGCGTGTATCTGCAGTGGAAGCACTATATGACAGACTGACAGTATGACACAATATGGAAAACGCGCCTAGGGTCTCTAGAGTTAGAAAGACAAGTTGTACACCAGGATTCAGAAATCAGATGTAGTTCATGGATCTGAACAAGGAATTGCCTTCACTCCGGAGCATTTCACTCTACCTTATTTTGCCTACTGGCCTTTGTGTGACTGATTTTGTCCCGGCACGATTTAATACACCAGATTCACAAAACAGGATAAGGATGCAGTCGCAATTCCCAGGACAGGAAAGGAAATTGCAAGAACATGATCAATAAGATGATTTATTCCATTATGTTTCCGCATACTAACTTAATCAGTCATTATAAAGACAGCGACGAAACCAGTTTGGTAATTTACACTGTTGCAGCATAGACTAGAATGAAGAGAAGAAAACTTGAGAACGAGACCACAAACTACAGGGGCGAGGGTAAGACCATCATCTGCTATCACGTTTATGAAAATTGTCTCCAGTCTGCGGTCTTCTCATGCCAGCGAAGCCCCATCAAGGCATCAACTAATGTGGAATGTGGAACTCACCGCTGGCACGGACTTCGTTCAACTGCTTCTCATACTCATCTTCTTCATCGTCCTCCTCTGGTTCTTCCTCTGGCTTCTTGCCATCCTCTTGCTCGTCCTCCTCCACCCAACCAAATCCGGCCACTGGGGTGGTGGAAGGAGGTGGTTTCTGTGCTTCTTGGACAATCTTCATGATCTCCTCGACGGTTTGGACAGAGTAAGTTGGTGCACTGTTGTCTCTCTTGTAGTACATTGCTTGGGCAGCTTCTGTGAGCTCTCTAGGTAAGTTCTTCAGGAACCAGGGGTGATTCCTGATCTCCCTCATTGTTATTCTCTGTGTCAAGTTGAAAAAGGAATAAGTCGGCGAAAATATCGCTCTTGTAAATATCTGAGTGTGTCGAGAAAAGTACCTTGGCAGGGTTTGCCACGAAAATCCCGGCAAGGAGGTTCTTGCAGTCTTGAGATACATGGACGTACTCAGGTATTTTGTATTGGATTGACATGATTCTCTGAGATAAAAAAAAAAATCACTAAGCCATGAGAATAACAGAGACAATAAGTTTTATTCAAGGCTGCTTAGCAGAAAGATCAGAAGTTGTTACCCCAATGGTCTTTCTGAAATTCTTGGGATCGTCAGGATCCTCAAAAGGGTAACCACCTACTAGCATCACATAAAGGGTCACTCCACACGACCACACATCGGCTGTCTGAATCATCAATTAATGCAAATATTTAGAACATATAATCAACTAACAGACAGATGGATGAACGAAGACAAGAAGCCAAGAACAACTTGAAGGGAAGCACATTTCGAAGTTCGAACATATGCATTTTACGATGTTCGCTTTATTTAGTATGCTCGAAATACCCAAAAATACGTAAAGTTTGAAGTGCTGAAAATTCAGCTTTTTTAATATGTAAAACTGTATTGAACTTGAAATTGTTCCCCAGGGGAAATGATAAGAGTTCCTTAAGATAATCGCACCTGCTTTGAACTATGCAGTGTTGCTTTGGAAAATAACTCAAAACAACTATGTTTTCTATGAAATTTCAAACAAAATGAGTTGTATCCAAATCTAGTTCCAAGAATGCAATCAGTGAATTTCAGAACACTGTAACCAAGATCAGGTAGGTCGAGAAAAAAATTAAAATAATTCAATTCTAAAGCAGTCAAAAGCACATAATTTTATAGCAAAAAGTGGGCACCATATGGTTGGGAAAATCAACACCACTTTGCAGTTTAAGAAGTGTTGGCCCACAAACCAACAATAAAGTAATAGTTGCTATGCTATCCATAGACTATCTATGCTAATCTCCAACGCATCATACTGTTTCTCTTTGACAACCAAATACGACCAAATTTTGCAGCGCTGGAAAGGATAAAAACGTAACCAGTCTAATATGATTTCTTGGACAGCGAAGGAACAAAAAGCAGTAACTGAAGTACAGAAAATTCTTCACAAGATATGATAGCAGTAGCTGACAACAAGAGAGAAAAAAAGCTATAACGAAATAGTTTTGAAGGACCACTAAGTGCCAAAGAGAAGTTCAGTCTAACAAGGCTACATGAAAAGGATTTGGGTCGGAGGGTCCGTTGTGACAGCATATACGTATTAGCTAATGTGTAGCACTAGACCCATGATGGTAACTTAGAAAAGGACATAAAGTACTCCCTCCGTCCAAAAAGTAAGTGTCTCAAGTTTGCCACAAAAATGTCTAGATACATCCACTTTTTGGCAAACTTAAGACAATTATTTTGGGACGGAGGGAGTATATGAAGTGAACCTACAAAGTTGTCCAACACAAAAAAAAATTCACGAACTGATGTTGCTATGATGCTATGTGTGTGTTTAGTGTCTACCTCAGTGAGCTTGTCCTAAACACGCATTCAACTGGTCTATCTCCATTAGATCCTTTAAGGCTTTAATTTCCCTTGTGATGTAAAATCATTCCTTTACAAGCATGCTCCAATAGGCATAATTATGCTCATGTCTCTCCACTCGCTGATACGATTGCATTACGCAACCGAATTGACAACAACCCCAGCTCCAAGATTGTTCGAATCCAAGTAAAAAAAAGAGAATCACATGCTTTCCCCGGTTAATCTAACTTTACTCCAGCCTACAATAAAATAAACCAAGGGGGCAACACAAAGGCTTACAAACTCTTAACATTCTCATGAAAAACGAAAAACTATTGAGCACTAAACCAGCAAGATTCCAACCAAGTTGAGCAATTTCGCCCCTCTTTTTCACATTTGGATGATGGTGTGCATAAAAAGCAGGGTCGCCCGTTGGAGCGAGGATCGCCATCGATCCAGCATGACAGGTGAAATTTTCAAACAATAAAAGAAAAAAAAAACTCGAGAATGTGAATGTCCAAATCGACATCACGCACGAGGAGAACGTATCCTCGCATAATCTCCGTCATTTTTGCTTTTCCGGACGAGTTTTTCAACAAAAGGCACTGCCTTCCAAAAGGAAATATATTTGGAGGTCCGCTAGGACAAGGACTGTCGACATTACACTAGCCGGGAATCTAATCATCTGCCACAGGAGCAGCAGTGGACAGTGGCCAGTAGTATCTGAGATCCAGCATGGCGTTGGGCCCAATCCAACAGCTTGTTGGGCTGGGCCCCACAGCCCAGTGGGAGGGGCGCACGTCTGCCCGGTAACAGGCCGGCAAATCTGTGACATGGGACAAATCCCGAATCCAGAGGCCAGAGATCGCCGCGCCCCACAAAAGATCCTAGTCCATAGATCTACGCCCACTGAAACCGAGGGCCCACCTGCTGACGTGACCGCGGTGACTCATACGCCCAGTCCAGGACGAGTCCTGGTTGGCGGCCTCGGAAAGCGAGTCCCACGCTGCTACGTGTACTACGACGGCAGAGCGCACGTGGCCCATGTCCGGGTCAAGTGGCTGGCTGCTAGCGGGACCCACCAGAGGGAGGGAGAGGGAAGAGAAGAGAGAGGCTGACTAACCTTGCCGTCGTATTCCCGGCGGGAGAGCACCTCCGGGGCGATGTACGCCGGCGTGCCCACCGTCGACTTGGGTTTCGAGTGCAGCAACGACGACTGTAGACAAAAAAGAGATGAATGTTAAGATTGTTTGGGTCATCAATGGCAAAGAGATGTTGCTTCTGGAAGTGAGAAAGGGAAAGCGAGTGCATGCATTTCTGGAGGCTGGAATGGATCTTCTCCTCCCAGCCGCAAAGCTAAGCAAAGTGCAACCTTTTTGACCCTCAGCAAACGTATCCCTACTACTATAGTATTTTTTTCCTTTAATTATTATTGTTGGAGTTTGTTTTTAATTTACCTTTGAGTAACCGAAGTCGCAGATCTTGAGGCGTGGAGCCGGGCTGCCGTCCAGCAGAGTGTTCTCCAGCTTCAAGTCCCGGTGGCAAATTTGCTGCGTATACGCAACAGGTTTAGTTTAGAGGGAGCATCAGCATCCGATCTGATCATCTTGCTTGCGTCTTTTGTTAATCAGCAGCAAATATTGGTTGATTGATCTTCTTACCATGAAGTGGCAGTAGCTGACGCCGCAGATGAGCTGCTGGAAGAAATACCTGGCCTGCCCGCAAGAGAACGAACATCACGAATGGGCTCTCCCAAAAAAAAACAAATGGACATGGGCAATGAATGAAACCGATCCTCACCTCGTCCTCGCTGAACCTCCCGGCGTTGCAGATCCGGTCGAATAGCTCGCCTCCGGCCGCGTACTCCATCACAATGGCCAGGTGCGTCGTCGTCACCACCACCTGCAAAGAACAGAATCGATTACTCCCTCAATCTCTCTCTTCGCCCGAGAGAGGCCGCCGAGAACCACAAAAAATGGACAAATTCTTCCTCTGGCTCATGCACTGACCTCCTTGAATCGGATTATGTTGGGGTGCCGCAGCGACCGGTGGTTTATGATCTCCCTCGCCACATTCTCGTCAATCTGCAGACATACCGCAAGAAAAACAACAGCCGTCAGAAGAAACCACGCCGAATTCGCGGGTGGGGGAATCGGAAAGTTGGAAAGAAAGAAACACGCGACCGCAAGCCGGAATGAATCACGGCCAGTCCAGCAGGGGATCACAAATTAGTCCGGCGGGCTGGCGCACCTTGAGTCCCCTTGGGATATACTTCATGGCGACGAGCTCCTTGGTCTCCTTGTTCCGCATCAGGCGCGCCACGCCGAAGTTGCCGGCGCCGATGTCCTTGAGCAGCTCGTACCTCTCCATGGACGGATCCCGGCCTGCACGAAGATCGGGGAGGGGATCGCGGCTAGCTAGCCAGCTTCTGCCGGAAGCTCGATCAAGCCGGAGGCAGTAGCGCGCGTTTGGGGAATCCCCTTGGGAGGTTTCGGAAGCCTCGCCGTCGTTGTGATGAAGAAGAAGGAAGAGTGTGAAGAGAGAGGGAGGGGGGGGGGAAGGATTCGAAGCTTAAAGGAGAGGCTTCTTCTTCTTCTTCTCAGCTGGGATGGGCTCGATTAATTTAGTACTACTACCACTGCTGCTGCTGCCTGCTACTGAGGAGGAGTACTAGTTTTATTTGATGATTAGATAATGATGATGCGCCATGATATGGCGTGCTCCTGATTTGTTTTTTCAGGGAATTGGTTGTCGTCTCTGGCACCTTTGGTTTCTTCCGATTTACGACCAGGTCCCTGTGCGTTGCAAGCAACGCTCTCTGTTGCTTGGCTGTGGTGAAGTGTTGAGTCGAGTACGGCTCTTGTTGCCTTGGTTTTGACTTTTGAAAAAGTTTTTTAGCCCAAGGCAAGGGCATGTTCACTAATTAATTGATGGTTAATTAGCGGAAACCAACCGATCTAAAATCAACACAACATTCTCGACAAAAGTTATGGAACACGACGGTCGGCACACTGTCACCCTGATTACCCATGTAAGTTGTAGTGTAAACACACCGTCAAAACTAGAGTCATGAAGGTTGGCTTATGTGTCATCGTCATCAAGTTGCACACCATACGACTTCACAGAAAAACCATCAAGGAAACTATTGCCGAAGCGGCGTTCAGAAGCCCAATTTGGCATATGCCAAACAGATGGCTCTCGCACATATGTAGGCAGCTCCAATTCTGTAGAAGATCTCCGAAGAGGAGATGATCTTCACAGCTGGAACGTCCCAAGCAGTTCGTCGTACACCGCTCGTGGCAGTTTCGTCTCATAAACAAAAAGATGACCACTTGGAAGACGAGTTGGACATGTCGGAATGAGACGCCGACTAACAAGGTCTTGTCGCGACCACATCATCACTCACCATCACTGTCGTTGTCGCACAAGCCACCACACAGACCCCTACATCGCCGGTTGCCGAGAGCCAACAACAATATCGTGTAGGTCCGGCCCTGGGAAAGTACGCGCTGATCACAGTCTTCTAGACAATGCCCTTAGGAGAGGAAGCGACATGGAGCGACGCCATCATCCAACCCTGCAACGCAGGGTCAAGGTCTTCACCCGAAGACGTGATCAGAGAGTGGCAAACGACAAGTAGTTCCACAACAACCCTCCAAGGAGAAAGACGACATCCAAGGACCCTGCGTTGTCAAGCTTTCACTCGGAGAACTCCGACATTGCTTCCCCACGAAGACTAGCCAAGCTGCTGACATGCAAAGCCGCTGGACGAACACCTCCTCGACGACGACATCACCACCTCGCAGGAGCCACCACACTCACCGCTGACAGTAGCCAACGGGCCACATCGGGTAGCCATCGACCCAGACAACTGATGTGTTTTGCGTCAATTTTCGGGCGCGTAGTTGACGAGGGAACTTGATGTGGTTTTGCTTCTTTATGTCCCCGGCAATGGCGCCAGAAATTCTTGATGGTTGCTAAGCGTGTGGTTGGTGAATCCCCAAGAGGAGGGTGTAAAGTAGCAGAGCAGCAAGATTTCCCTCAATTATGAAACCAAGGTTATCGAAGTTCCCCTCGAGGTGTCAACGGCGCCAGAAATTCTTGGTGTGGCGTCGGAGACGTGGAATCTGCACACAACACAATCAAAGTATTTTGCCCCAACTCAACGGTGAGGGTGTCAATCCCATCGGCTTGCTGTAACAAAAGATTAGACGTATGTGTGGAAGAAAGATTTTTGTTTGCAGAAAGTAACAGGTTTGCAGTTATGGTTTTATCAGATTAATGAGAAGGACCGGGGTCCACAGTTCACTAGTGGTGTCTCTCCATAAATAATAATATTCATCCATGCGTGGTAAACAAATTACAGCTAGACAATTGATAGAATAATGATAAGCAACCCAATGCATATACTAATGATATGGTGTCTAGTGTGAGATTTATTTGGGCATTACTACAATATACATAGAGCGTTCCAACCGCATCTATGACTAATAATCCACCTTCCGGTTAGCGTTTGCACCCGTTTCAGTATTAAGTTGCACGTAACAGATTATCGCATTAAACACTGTGTGTAAAGTAAGTAAGTAACATCATCCTTAGATAAAGTACTACTGTTTTATCCCTAGTAGCAACAACACATCTACAACCTTAGAGATTTATGTCACTACACCAGATTAAATAGATACATGAACCTACTATCGATCATAAATACCCCCTCTAGCAGTTACAAGCATCTACTTGGCCAGAGCATACACAAGTAACAGAGAGCATGCAAGATCATTAAATAGCACACACATGATATATTATGAAGCAATAATTTTAGTACTCAATATTCATCGGATCCCAGCAAACACAACATGGAGAATTATCACAAGATCTAAACATGATAGCACAAGAGGAGAAGACAACCATCTAGCTACTGGTATGGACCCGTTGTACAATGTAGACTACTCACGCATCAGTCCGGAGGCAGTCATGGCGACGTAGAGTCCTCCGGGGACGATTCCCCCTCCCGGCAGGGTGCCGGGGAGCAGTTCTGATCTCTCCCGAAGTGGTGACGACGATGGCGGCGGCTCGGGACCCGTGGAGAAAAAAGTGATTAACCGTGCTCTGTTTTTAGGTTAAGGGGGTATTTATCGGCGAAAGACTTAGGTCGGTGGGCGCCCTCACCTCCCTGCGCGGCTCCTGATGTGGCCGCGCCAGCAGGTGATGTGGGCCCCTCGGGGCCCGTTTTCGTCTCGTTTTCGGTTCTTCGTGATGCAAATATTTCAAAAATAATTCCTGCTTGACTCGTTTCCAATTTGGCGGATATTTCCTTAAGAGCTTTTCTGAAACCAAAAACAGCAGAAAACAGGGAACTGGCACTGTGGCATCTTGTTAATAGGTTAGTCACAGAAAATGCATAAAACTATATAAAATGCATATAAAACATGATATAACATAGCATGGAACACAAGAAATTATGGATACGTCGGAGACGTATCAACAACCATGCAGTAGGCCAAATTCCACACAGCAGGGATGGGAGGGCTGCCACCCCGCTCCACCGCGACGAGCAGGCGCAAGTGAGGTACCAGCCGCCTTCGCTGCCCATGACGCCGACCAGATGTTGTCATCGAGAAGTCGTCCAGAGACACCTCCAGGCCGGTGCAACACCGAGGGGAGGATGGAGGGAGTCGGAGAATCGGAGAAATAGCCAGTGGCGGCCGCCATGTCGCCTGCAGAGGCTAGGGTCAAGCCCTCCCTGCCGAGGAAGACACGCACTCGCACAAGAGCCTAGTAAAAATCATCCGGTGGTGGCACGGGGGGAGAGGCACTCGGGGGGCGGCAGTGGGATTAGGGTTCTCCCACCATACAGGAACGAAGGAGGGTCGGGTCAGTCTATGGCGCTTACTTTTGAAGAAGTAGAGACAGGAATCCATCTATCCATAGTCTCGCTACGTCCTAATATCTTAAATTTGTTTAAATATATATGTATCTAGGTATGAAACATATATTTACATACGGAGTATATCCATATTCGGACCAAAGACATTTATATTTTAGGACAGAGATAATAGTAGATGAACATCGGCGTCATAGTATTTTACATGACAGACAGAGAGTCAAGTTCTGGTCGTCACGCCGAACACAATATCCAACTGTTTACTCAAGTGATGCAGTACTCCACTTGGGAAGAAAGACCATCGTTTGTTTTTCTGGGAACTGAAAAACCTGACGAGAGCGTGATGCGTAGAATCAAGCACACGAGAAAGCGACCGTCTTCATCCGTCGTCGTCCTCCACGGGTTGACCATCGGCGTCGAAAAGAGGTGTGCGTGGCAGCGTGTGGGTGAAACTGCGAAACCCCACTGATGGCGGATCGGCGAGGACGGTGGGCGGCGCCGGCACATGGCCGCGCCGCGTGGGAGTGCGTACTGCGACGTTGGATTAATGAGAAGGACCGGAGAGTGCGTACTGCGACGTTGGATTAATGAGAGGATGGCGACCGCGTTACACACCGGCCTCCTCAACTCGATCCTCCGCGCCTAATGGCTGATGCGAGCTGTCTTTGGGTTTTTTTTGACGATTTTTTGGTTTATTTAAGATCCCACAAATTTGGTCAACCCGTAGAACTTCACTAGTGGATGTGGTGCGGCATATTACGCGTATGTTTAAATAATGTAGATTCTTGTTGTAGATTTCAATATTACCGGAAATAGACAAAGTTTTGTTGGATCTGGAAGTTCTATGCCATCTGTTGCATTGTGTCTTAAATAATTAGGTCTCTTGTTATTTCGTAATTAACTTGTTGTTAATTTTATCTAAAATCGTATGTAAATTTATATGTTAATGAAACTTTTAAAATTGTTGCATTGGGTCGTCTGGTGCATTGTGCCATAAGAAGTTGGGTAGCTTTTGTAATCATTTTGATATTGTTTACATATTTTCCTTACGGTTATATTTAAAAGAATGTTGTTGTGTCGTAGTTAACTTGGTGTTAACTTTCTTCTAAAATAGCACCAAATTAGAACTTAAAAATAGTGACAGCTCTTGTTGCGATCACTTTTGTAAAAAAAAATGTGTTCTTTTTTTTATATCCACATTTGGAGATATTAATTGTGGGGTTGGCGTGACTATGCCGTGCCTCGTGTAGTAAATAAAATTTGAACATGATAGTTTGAATATTTATAAATTCATGTATGTTTAACAATTGCATCTTGTTTTCTGAGAACCTTTGAAGTTATGGTTGAATAACGTAAATTTGTAATTTCAATGAGTAGATTTGAATATATTTGAAACTTTGAGGTGCGTACATCTAAATTTTGATTATATGGCAGTGAGACAAAAATGTGAGGTGCGTACATCTGAATTTTGATTATATGCCAGCGAGACAAAATTGTATTTTTTTTGTGCTACTATGTACATAATTTTTTTCCAATTAGTATAAGAAGATATCTTGCTTGTTGTATTTTTTTGAAGTTGTTTAAACATTTATGGAGAAGATATGTTGCTTGTTGTTTTTTTAAAATAGTTTTTCAGATGTATGGAGATGTTTTAGGTGTGAAGATCTTTTTTTCTCTAAATTTAGATATTTTGATTGTATTTTTCTGTATTATGGGGTGGGAGCTATGATTTTTTTGAATTTTAAGAAATTTTTCTGATTTCGTGTGCAACTGATAGTGGCCCCGCGTGGCAGGTCTTTTTTCTCCCGTAGGAAAATGTTTCGGAAATCCACAGTGGATGACATGTGGGCCTGGCGGACGTCAGGCTGACGCAATCGACCCGGGGACGCCAAAGATCCGCCGGAGACTCCGAGCTTGCGTTCGCGCGGCACCGCACACGCGCGGAGCCGAAGAGGCGCTCATAGGGAAGAGGTGATGCTGCTGATTCGAACGGGCCGCGCGGTGGACCAAACGGTCACCGGAGTCGCCGGCGGTGACGAATTCCGCGGCCGCGCATGCAGAGCACGGCGCCGACAGATGGCGCCGATTCCGGCCATTTTAGGACGCGGACGCCGACGATGCGAGGGAGAAGAAGACGACGTAGCCCCACGTGCTGTCGGTTTCGTGCGGGAAATCCGGAGCGGCGGCAGCGATTCTGGTGTCGCACGGGAGGAAGAAGGGCGAGGGGGGAAATGGGGAGACATTTTTGCAGAAACGTCTACCTTCTTTAATGTATTTGCTAAGAGGTCCTTCATAGTTGTAAAACCTGGACGCGCTCCGTGATGATTTTCTGCAAATACGCCAGAGAAGACCGGTGCGAGAAGCTGGATCGACGACGGACGGCCGGATTCGTCGGAGGGGGCACGTGTCGGCGTGTGATTGGTTAAAAATAACATGAACAGTAGCCGGGCGCGGACGGAGCGTGGATTCTGCAATCCTTTATATATAGATAGATATGGTGAGGTCGAAATATCTATCTACGTAGTTATAGTTAAGGATGAAAATGGAGTAGATACAAAACGGAAGTGGTGCTAGATTTGTCTATATTTTTTACAGAAACGAAACAAGTAAACAAACCATGTAAACACATATGGAAATAAAAATTGTCAGAAACATATATGGACTTAATACGGTACAGATACTGAACATGAAGCGGATATGGACGGGAAACAAGAGACTCCTTAATAAAGTAAAAATCAACTAGACCAAGTGATCAACAAACTTGTCATGTTTCTAAGATAAAATAAAATATAGGGAGATGTCCTGATAATATAGTATAGTGTGCATAAGTTATCAACTTTGTCAACATGAACAATCGTCTCTAATAACAGTGCATCACTGAAATGTCAAATTAGGAACGACTCAAGAGGGACATGATATGTGGATAATATATGACCTAAATTTGGTCGACTTAGATTGTTTTATTTTTCATATTTCAATCTTAGATTGTGCCTAAATGTTTTCACTAAAAGTACTGGGACTGCTGGAGTTGGAAAACACCCCATAGCAAAAACAGAAAGTTATGTATTATCGGAAATGGAACTTCCATTTTTGTGCTCGTTCTCTCGGAATATGCTGTTTTGATTATGCTTCCATATATAAGTTTCCGTTTCTATTTCCGTTTTATAAAATTTTGTTTATGTTTCCCTATTTTCATTCTGGTTCACTTTTTTAGTGGAAATGACAGAAATATTCTACTTGTTTTCATCCTACACGTAGTAACCCATCTCCCACCACGAGGCTTGATTTATAGAGATTTTCATAGAGATAAAGAATATGGCACCGGTGAAACCGTCATTTAAATTAACAACAGTTGCTCCTCATATCTTGAATAGTACATCCGTGAACGGTTGGATACAACGTCCACGATGAAGAAAATTAGATATATTCACTTTCATCACATATTCTCTCCGTTTTAAATTCATTGACTCAAATTAGTTTAAGTTATACTAAATCTGAATCAATTAATTCACAATGGAGGGAGTACATTCGACAAATATAGAACTTGATTTCCAAAATACATTTTTTTCTGGACATAGATTCTTTTGGCCAGATCGGACTTCAAAACTAGCAAAACATTGACATACATGACATTGAACGGATCAATGTTATGTTTCTTCTAGGGGAGGGGAATGTCTATTTAAATCGTTATTAGTACTTCAGTTTCGAAATAGGACTTTTTATCTTTTTCTGATTCAGATGTACCTACTCACATGTCTAAAGAAAAAAGAAGGCCCCCACTCCTTCCAAGCTTGGTGGGATTGGCCTTGAAGCCAAGTTTAAAGGTCGTGGGTATAGAATCTGTTGGACTGTTGGGCTTCCTGGGCCGACCCACTCCCTGTGCGGCCACACCCACACCTCATCTCTCCTTCCTCTCAACCACGATCTACAATTTCAGTATTCTACCATCCGAGCGTAATCCTTTCCTTTCTCCCCTCGTCGTCCAGTTCTCCACCAGATCCTAATCACGTGCAAGCAGAAATTAGATAAAAACATACATTGATTTCTAGCTCCTTGCCGGTGCTGGCCGCCGGCAGCGGCTGTACGAAATTTCGACGAAATCTCACGGCTCTCCGGGAGCGGATCCTATTTGATGACCAGGTCGTGCACTAGTGCACGACCACCCCTAACGCTTCATGGGCCGTTGGGCTTAGTGCTCCGATTGCGCCTTAGGACTAGGACTGATAGGTAAATGCCCCTTACTCAACCAATGAAGGCGCCCAACAGGTACGCCATTTCTTTTTTCTTTTTCTTTTTTTTCTGTTTCTCTTTCTTTTTTGTTTTATTTGTTTTTGGATGCTTTTATTTCATTCTTTTCGTATAATTTTTAAATACTTCTTAATTTTGTTTAAAATTCATTTTCTTATTATTTCTGTCATCTTCTATTTATTCTGTTCATAGACTTTTTCCGTTCATGGTTTTTTTGTGCTCATAATAAAAATTGTTCACATTAAAAATTTGTTTAATTTTGAAAATGTTTACATTAGAAAATTGTTCATATTGAAATATGTTAAAATTCAAAATTTGTTCACATTTTTTTTAGATTTAAAAAAGGTTCGAATTTGAAGAATATCTTCCAAATTAAAAAATTTCACACCGAAAAATTAGGTAAAATACAAATTATATTTGAACTAGTAAAATGCCCATCCACTGCAACGGGTCTAAATTTTAAAATTTGACAGTGAATAAACTTATCATTTATTAAATTACATGAAAGATCACTAAGAAAACAAATCTTCTTACACGAGAAAATCTAGTGAATCTATTTGAAAAGTTAAAACACTAAAGGAGGTCTATGAACACGGTTATTACATGTTGTACTGTTGGAAGTCATCATGCGTTGCAACGGGTTAACAAATGATAAATAGTTTCTAACAAAATAAAAATAATAAATTTTGTGGGAATAATTGTTTCCAGTATTGCCAACTCTATCTTCAGTGGCTCCGTTGTAGCCCGGCATGGAGATTTTTATCTGTACCATTGGAATCCTTTTTGTAATAATCCCAAGAGATACATGGCTTTGAGCAACTCGTCTTCACCTGTTCAAACTATTGAAATATGCTCATTCACTTGTGAGCATTACAGTAAAATGACACGATTAAAAAAATCTCCGAGGACACAAGACACATAAGCATACCCGCATATGGATATTCTGAACCCACACCCTTCCATAGTGTTAAACTGTTAACATACTCCATACCAGTTTGAACCGCATCCAACATCAATGTGGAGCATGTAAAGAGCCAGTACACTGGTCCTCCCCAACATGTGCAGGTTGAGAGCTGATTGCAACACCACGCTCAGCTCCAGCAAATAAAACAGAGTTAGCAAAGGCAAGATAACTATAACATCAATGTGGAGCATGTAAAGAACCAGTACATTGTTTTTAGTTTGCAAGTACACAAAAGCAGCTTGCAACACTACGCTCAGCTTAAGGAATTTACAGATCATCTGCATCGCAATGGCATGCCCTATCACGCCTATGCAAATAGTATCTGCACGCTGGTGATGAAGCCTGCCATCCCAAGTGTGTAGTGTATCAGAAGGAAACCACCTGGGTGTAGGACTGTATGCCTTCAACAAAAGAGATGACGAGGAAAACCTCCATGGCAAAGGTGAGAGAGGCATTGACTCCATCAGAGGCCCTTGAGCAAGAGGATGTCCCGCACAAGCCAGCCTTCTTCAAAATTCCCACACATTGCTTTCCGAATGAAAACTATTCAGAGACACACCCGATTTTGACTCATGGACACCATTATTCACCAATTTGTCTTCCCTCGAGGCTCAACATTAGCAAACAACTTTAGAGAAACGCGTCACACATTACATAAAATTGTAAAGGAACAAAAGAAAAGGTAAGTGCCCCTAAAATTTATGGATGCAGAGCTTTCACGAGCAATACACAACGTTGTTAAGATATGTGCCTTCTAAAACTACAGTACACTATGATTCCATGACAAGGCTATTTGAGTTATAAATTGGGTTACAAACTTAAAAAAAAATCAAATCCAATAAACAATATCCATCTTGAACAAATTAGCTGAGAAAAGATTAGTACTCCCTAAATTATATGGTAGCATCAGCTCCAACCGCACCTTAATACTAATTGCACGAAATCCTTGTGATTTGTGTGTGTGTGGAATGATTCAGTTTGAAAACAAAGCCAACAGTAGTGACATGAAGAAGCAAAATGATTAAGCTAAGTAGAAAGTCACTGTACTCACTTTTTAGCTCGCTCAAGTTCATCCATATTATCTGCCAGACCTTGCGCCCTGACGACTCAGTCTTCTGGCCAACTGAAGTCTGATCCTAGGACTCCAGTCGCTAGAGCCTACAGGAGTTTCCCCGCCGTGGGAGCTCGTATGGTTGCCGGCAGTGGAGAAGGGGCACCCGCTCGCAGAGGCAGCAGTGCAGGAGCAGATCGGGCCAGAGACCGGCGACAAGGAACGAATCATGGGCAAAGCTCACCGAACAGGGATTGATGGTAAGGTACGGATCGAGCCAAAGCAGGTCGACACCCGCAGGCCCACGGAGAGCATTGAGTTCTCCTTCACCCGATTCCTCACCCCCTACCTCGCGGTTACCAGGGGACATCGAACCCTCCCTCACCGGCGGTGGGGACGCCCTCACGCCCGAGCAGATAGAGGAGGTGCGGCGACTCCACCCGAGCGACTCCTCTGTGGACCACGAGAAGGAAGGCCATGCATGTCGATGCGGCGCCAGATCGTGGGCAAGTCGCGGGCGGCGCGACGCCAGGAGCGGCACACCTGCCCGGCGCCCATGAGGATCTCGATGAGGAACGTCAGCGGCAGCGTCGCCCAGTCCCTCGCCTCCTCCAGCGGCAGCGCCGCCGAGTCCCTCGCCTCCCCGTTGCGGCGGCGGTTGGGGCGACGCTCGTGGCGGCTGGACGTGGAGGAGGAGTAGGCTTGCAGAACCACGGGGCGGGGCTGGACCTTCACGGGAGGGCTAGGGTTGGGAGGGGCGAGGGGCTGGCGCGGGGCACCGCCACCGCCATTTCCCTCCGCCGCGGTGGTCTCGCTGGCGCTCAAAGGAGGAAGAGGAAAGGAACCAAAGTGGTGTCTGGATAGGGTGGAGGGGCTAGAATGCAAAGTGACGATATATGTACTGGACTACGAGTTTGATTAGCTAAAAGATGAGGGGCTAAAGTGCAAAACGCCACGACGTACGACCGGTGCCCCCAAGCAATGTTATATAGTAGAGATTAGTTTCTAGAAACAAGTTTTTTCTTTTTCTTTTTTCATCATGTTTTTTCTGTAAAAACTTGAAAGGAAAAAACAGAACAAATAGACAGAGGAAACGTGCGCCGGCCCACCTGACCATGGTCGACCCAACAAACTCATCGGGCCTCCCTGACCCATTTTTAATTTGAGTCCGACCTGGACAACCTCGTTTTTGTGGGTCGGGTCACTTAGCGTGCGTTTGGTTGATGGACCAAAGTGTATGGAATGGGATGGCCCAGATTTTGGGGATGAAATGGCCCAAATCAGTACGACCCACCTTTTTGTTTGGTTAGAAAGATTTGAGGGATGGGCCGGCCTGTATTTAGATTAATCGATACTAGCAATTCGTTAACAGGTGGTTAATATATCAAAACATGCGGTTAGCCAATTCTCTTCTCCCTCTCACGGAAACTGCCTTCCAATGGTAGAATCGTGCGCCCCATATTTCAGTCTGCCATGCTACCACAGGATTCGAGCACCCGGGGAGACGTGGGGCGCAGCCTCCAGCAGGATAGATTCGTGAATCTCAGCCGCCGTCGACCTCCTGGTGACGGATTGCTGCAGCCAGGAAGATGAAGATCCTTCATCAATTTCGCGAGCGCCTGGCTGACGGCGCATGTCGGTGGCGAGTTAGACGGATCCTGGCGACCGGAGGGAAACAGCTATGACCCACCGTCCCCAGCGACCACGCGAGCATCCTGTTCCCAGGTCGCGTGCCGCTCGGTTTGGAGGTTCTCGGCCATCTCCGACCTCGGCGTCCTCGCGCCGCCGCCACCCGGCTCCCAGGTCGCCGCCTGCTCCCAGCGACCTTGGTGGCGTCTGCTTCCTCGACCTCGCCGGCGTTCGCACGGCGCCCTCGGTCAACTTGCCGGCGTCGGATCCCTGTGCTGTCGTTGATAATGCTGAGAGGAGCGAGATTTGCAGGAAAGAGCGTGATTAGTAAAGGTGTGCCATTTGGTGCGGCCGATTCGGAGTAGTCTTTTGGTACAGCATATTAGGGGAATATTCCCTAACGTGGGCGGAACCATTCACCTCACTTTATAACCAAACGCATCAAAAAATGGAACCATCCCACTCAATCCCTCTCAACCCTTGGAACCAAACGCACGCTTACCCGCTGGGTCGACCCAACCCATTCCCATCCCGATCCAAGCCTACCCCACCCCACTCTTGCCCCGCTCTTCGGCGGCGATCGCCGGCCGCCACCGCGCTCGCCCGTGCCCCCCGGAACACAGGTACCCCACCGATGCGTTTCCCTTAGGTCTCGAACCATCTTCTCCTGCTTGTAGATCTCTGAGGATCTCTTCCTTCTCCTCACAGGGCCTCCTCGCCGGCTCCCGGAGCGGATCCCGCCGCCGCCGCGCGAATTTCTGGTTTTACGGTGGCATGGATAAGCTGGTGCAGTTCGGGAGGAAGGCATGGTTAGTGGTACGGGTCATGTCCGGCTACGAGCAGAGGAAGATCCGATCTTACAGGCTGCAGCTGCAGCAGCGGCTCGAGCAGGTAAGGCCTTTTCTCGGGGCCGGCCACTTCCTGAATGATATTTTCCATCTATTTTATCAGTTCTGTGGAAACCACATTTTACTTGTATAAGCAATTTCGCCTATTAAGTTTCCAGCCGCATGTAAAAAAATGACAATAAATTTTCTAGCTCTTTTATTTGGGTATATAATCTGTTCGAATAGGATAGGGCGGACCTCCAAATCTGTTGCATGTCACTTTGTCTTAGTTTCAGTTGGGGTGACACGTAGTTTTAAATTGAAGCTGTGCTCTTCTCTTCAAGTTGTTTGACATGGCTATAAATGAGAACAATCTAATACTGTTAGAAACAGAAAATTGTGTGCTGAGAGAATAACTTTGCTCAATTTGTATGGAAGTCACAACGCATATCCATATCCAACTTGGTTGATTAGTTGTGTCTGGAAAATATTGACTACACGTGTTACCTTCCCTAAATCAGCTGCTTAGCAAAAGTTTGCTTTTTGGAAATGGTACAACATGTATTGAAACTTATCATTCATACAAAATAACTGTTTCATAACGTTATATGAATACTTCCGTAAACACTTCTGCATTGTACAATGTACTGCAGCTTCATCATATGGTAGACCCCAACCTGTAACTCCAATCCAATTTGTTTTGATATGAATATATGATTATACTTTCGAGGAAACCTGTCTGGTTTTTATTTTCCGTCACAAAGTTATGCAATGTTTGACAGATTCCTTAGGTATGCAAAATGTATGTGTTCTAAAGCAGCATTGTTTTAACTAGTTTGTGTATTACATATCATCTCAATTTTTATCCCCAGATACTGAATTAGATTGCAACTTGTTTGGATTCAAATGGACAAATGGTTAGGAACTCAGCAAGCACACTGCATATCTGATCAACCCAGCACCACTTTATTTCTAATGTGAATGCTCTGTCTCAGTTATATAAAATATATCTGATATTTAAATCTATGTCGACAATGTGTTCATAATAAGACAAAGATAAAACTATTGTCCTTATGACCTGCCTTACTGTACTGATATCACAATTGTTGTCATTCTTGTTGTTCGAGTGTATTTGGTGCATCCCACCTGCCTTGCCCTTAACCCCTTAAAACATGAAGCAGATAGCTATGTTGGTCATCATATAATTAAAAACCTGCAGCGTATTTAATTGACGACTTACATTAGGAGTAAGAAAAAGGGGGCAATTTTCAGTACTAGTAGCTTTATTTTCTGTTTGCCTTTTTTATTATAGGATTTTATTTATTACTTTTCATATATTTAGATAAAATTTAGATCTGAAATTCTGGGGTTAACCTTTGATCAATGTTACTATGTGGTGGAATTGGTAGTCAGACACATAATTCTGATTTTTAGCAATGATGTTGTACTATTATGTAATGGACAAGTTCTATGTTTTAAAACTATTGTTGTAGTTAGAATTTATGTACGAAGGAAACTAATATTGTAGCTTGAGCTGCCACATTAGCTGCGCTTGGGATGATTTTAAGCGCGGTGTATTCCCTTTGGCTATATAATCGTGTGGCTGGAAATTTAAAACCCAATTTCCTCTATAAAGTCTCTGATCTAAATGGCAGAGAAGTTTCCATATGTCTACCTTTTAAAGGGTAAACCGTCCGTTGAACAACCAAAAAAGGGTAAACCAATGTGATCATGACATTGTACGTGCATATGAGTCCCTCATGGCACATACCAGATTTTATCCATTTCTTTGCTACACATAGCAGAAGTCCCCCTTTTTTATCCATTCTTTGCTACTTCAGAGGGGCCCACGAATGCTACCGGGTCTGACGAGCCAATAGCTCGAACATGTTCAGTCAGTTTTTATGAGCAAGAATCAGTGTTGAAGTTGGTTGTGTGTAATACTGAAATTTGAGAGACCAGATTATATGATCTTAATAAATTTTAAAACATTTGTTTCTCTCATATTTGGGTATTACTTACAGCTGAACTTATGCAATTTAAGTTTATCACAGAAATCAGGAAGTCCACAATAGTCATATATCTGTCTATACTGTCCCAGTTTAATGAATTTATATTGCACTATTGCTCACTGTAAAATCTTAAACTAGTGTCAGGAAACTACTAATAGCTTGCAGAAACATCATTCTTCCCCAGTAATAAGTAGTGTTTGTCTTCCATGGTGATAGTGGCATCACCAGTCATACTTTATGTATTAATTTCATTAAACTGAGAACCAATATTGTATTCACTCGCGACAGCACTTAAACTCCAGTATTGCTTATTCAGGCTCAGGCAAAGAAGGAAGAAGTCAAGAAACAGCCAGAGCAAATTATTCTGTCGGAGGTTCGTCAAGTTGTTCAGCAGATGCAAACTCTCAAACAGCACTTCGAAGAAGCTGTAAGACATTGTACCGCAAATTTATAGTTAATTGCAACACTTGCCTAGGAAATGTGTACTGCATTCGAGATGTTATTTTCTAGTTCATGTACAATCTCACAAGTGAGATATAGAGTTTGGCAATCATATTGTCAGCCTTTGGAGAACAACACAGTGGGTTTGTTTACGTTTGATTGATGTGAAACATGCTTGTTCTTGAACTCCTAAAACAGATCTATGCACACAGTTGTTCTCCAAATATTTTGGTTTAGGTTTTTAGTTCAATATTAGGATCACTGACATTAAACTCAGATGTCACTTGTTCTATGCACACAGTTGTTTAATGACATGTAATTTGTTTTTCGTCTTAATTATCAGGAAACTGCCATAGAGAAGATGTTCCAACCGATCGACAAGAATGCTCAGATGATAACAGATATGCAAATGGAGAAAGAGGAGGAGCGGGCGAAGGAAATGGCAAAATTAATGCAGGAGCAAATACAAATGCAAAGAGAGTTCGCTGCAAGGACATATGAGGCCCCTGCCGTAGAGCCCGTTGACACCCAAGCGAGTGAAGCAACAGCTGAAAGTCTTCCAAAACCAGAAACCGGGAAATAGATAATGTGCGGGCATTACTCGGCTTTGCTAAGCAGGTTCTTTTGTGTGCATCGACTCTTTACGTAGTGTTCTTGCTGGGCTAGGTAATAAGCACGGATGTAGCTCATCAACACAACACAATTGCCAATTTTGTACCTATGAGGGCCTATTTCTCTTTGTGCGCAGAGTTATTTACTTGTGCGGTTTCCTGTTCAAGACGGTAAATCATGGAAGCTTTGTGCAATGTGCTAACGGCTATGAGTTTCGGGAACTGTGTGCCTACAAGCAAAATTTGAGTCTGATCCCTAGTCCCTCCGTCCCATAAATCAAGATGTTATCCCAACCAATAAACTCAGATGCAAAATTTTAGTTCCGAAGAACCATTCCATCATTGAGCGAGCGATGAACATACAGTGAAGATGACTAATTTGATATCTTTACTATTAAATGGGAGTTGGTTAATCATACCTCCCCTCCAGGAAACTTTCAGCCGAGCCGGGGTCTGCCTGCTCGCTTCGTACGTGAAAGATGGACCACAAAACACGAACGGCCTGCTAACGTTTCCTCTCGAAACCCTACTTCTCTCGCGATTGGGAGTTCTCTGCATCGTCTTGTCGATCGCACGCCCGGAGCTCACTGCCACCCGCCGCATCCAGCTCTCGTGTCAGCGCTGCGCTCTGCCTCCCACCCTCCCATGACCGTCGTCTGCGTTCGCTCGCACGCGCGAGCACCACCTGGGCCAAGCGATCAAAAAACCGCGCCTCGATGACCAAAAGATCCGCAAGACCCCGCCGATCTGGGTTTGCCAGTGCAAAGAGGAACGATGGGGAAGAGGAGCGCATGGCGGCGCGATTTTCAGAGGGGTCACAACTCACAAGGGGTGAGATCGGAGGCTTAGCTGCCGGGGCGAGGATGTGAGCGTCCATGGACGTGGTGATGCAACATGAGGGAGAAGCGACATGAGCATGGCGCGTGCAGCTCCCATGCCATCCTCTGCATCGTGCGGGTCCGGTGGTGCGGGGCATCTGCATCCCACCCGACGAGGACACCTCCCGCCAGATGAGGCCTGCTTCAAGTGCTGCCCCGTCTCGTCGTCTCCATGGATCCATCATGATCCAGCCGCCCGCGCCTTCCCACCGCCGGATACATCCACATCGAGATCCACAGTAGTAGGGTGTCATGGAGGATCTGACCTCTCTCTGGATGCAGATGGCCGTCGTGGAGGATCAAGCGGGGACGAAAATTGGAAGTAGACTGGCTCCATCTTTCCTCGTACTCTCTCCCTCCCCTTACCTCACTCTTTCTCTCAATCTCACGTCTGCCTATGTCTGCAGCACGCGGAGGTAAACGTGATGCTGCCGGTCAGGGTTTGTGATTACGTCACCTTCTGGTGGCTGGTAGTAACAACGAGAGGAAACGGCTAGAATGGGGCGAGATGAGCAGCGTATAAGCGGCGAGAAGAACAATCCCGATTGTGAAGGTATGATTTGAGTGTCACGTTCCTGTTTGTTGAACTGCGTAAGTTTTCAGTAAACATCATTAGCCTTTTCCAGAGAGTTCAGACAACATGCATGTGTTTAAGTGAATATAAAAAATACTTCCCCATAGGCTGATGCAAAATGGTCAGGATGCGTATGCTGAGGTAGCAACCATTGCTTAACAAGTATATTTTTATTTCATTGTGAACCAATAAGAAAATAAATCATGACAAACATTGCCATGTTGCCATGGGGCAATTCAGTTGCAAAATAAAGCATGGTTGGCTGTACACCCATCAGCTAAATGTTAAGTTAAGTCGTTTGTCCTGAGCAGTGTTTATTTTGCTGTCTTCAGTTCTCCTTCAAAAATGAGATGCTTGCAAAATATTGTTATGCTACTTCAGTTCAATAAACTCTGCGTTATGGGATTGTAGTTGCCATGTTTGCTATTATTCTAAGTTGATTGTAAGCATGTTGATTTTAATAGATTTCCTCACATCTCTACATTTACACATAATCATCTTACACAATGCTCTTAATTGTTTGTAGAGGATTTAACCAAGCACCAACGAACTTCTATTCTTTTGAAATGAAATCAGTTCAACTTCTACTATAAACCCTGATGGCCATACCTCACCTTCAGGACAAGGCAATATCAAGTTAGATAATGTCAACTTAATCTATCTCTCACCATCTTCATTTCGTTGGAGATTTGGCCGATTGATATCTTGGAGGTTGGGGGTATTGGGTGAAATTGGGGGTTTCCTATTTCGGTTCGTACAAAAATTATAATCATGTGCTCATGTTGATCGGGGACATTAGATGAATTTTATGGTTTACAGTTATTTCTTATTTGGGAGTTTAAGGTTTACTTATTTACATGAAACTGAGACCAGGTTAACTTGATACACTCATATTGATTTTCTTGTTAGTCTGCATAGTCGAGCCGATGATATTGCTAATGGCTCACATGGCTCAACGCTACAGAGTCCCTTGTGCCTTGTACACTTTCTTGTTTGTATGTATATTTCAGGTTTGAGTTCTTGTTTATATCTGCTTTCAGAAGACTGCCGGAAATAGCATATACATAGAGATTTCTTCTTATACACAAGTTTTGGGCAATCTGAGGATAGCTTCCGTAGATTATTGCATCATCTTGTGGTTCTCCCATAATCACACATTAATGATATATCCGTGGTACCTGATCCAGATATGTTCAAACTTGACACTTGATGAGATGGATATAAGATGGTTGGGAACAATCTCATGGATAATTTCCTAGGAGGCCACACTCTTATCCTGGGATGACCAGGCAAGTTAATGTATTTACGAGGTGAAATGGTATCATGAAGCGCTTTTTTGTTAAATATAATGTTACTTAGTTGCAGTATATGCTTGGAAAATGCAAGAGTTACTGGAATAATTTTGAACAAAATACCTCAATATGGAGGAGTTTTGTATGGACAACTTGTTAAGTGTTGGAATATGCATTTCTCTCTAAAGAACTAAGGTACCCATATTCGACTTGAAGAGAGGCGCTAATAATATCTATTGTACTCTGGTGGTGCCTTATGTGATTGCTCTATTGACTGAAGTTACACGGTGATTTATCGTGTTATCTCTTTTTTATGGAGGTTCAGATAGATGAATGACTTAGCAGAGAAACAAACGACATTCTGTTACTGGAAAAGGACCAACGTTTTTTCGTGTTCCTGCAAAATCTCTTAGTTTGTAAGTGAAAGCCATTTTCTGCTATATGGTAAGTGCTTGAAGTTTATCAACCATCCTCTTATTGAAGTAATAAGATTAATTTCATGGGAAAAGTTTTGGTCAAGCAAGAAAGTGAGAACTGTTATCAAAAGTTAATTAAAATCATCTTGTATCATAGACTGTCTGTATCAAGTGAAGTTTATCAGATATGGCAACTCCCGATATGGAAGTTTTCCACTATTAATTCATTTACTCATGCAACTATTTGCTAGAGAACAACAATATTTATATGAGTGGTATAGAAAAAAAGGTTAGGTTATTCAGTTGAAGTTTTCTGCTAAATAATGTTACTCAGTTGTAGTAGAGAAAAAAAAGTTTGTAACCTTGCAGAGATGTGTGTACATATTGTAGATCCATTGGGGAAGGTAGATGTCTACAGGTTTAACGGACCTGCTGTAGCTCGACAGAAATGGCAGAAAAAAAGGCCTAAGACCATACACTATGTGACTCTAGTTCAAAGGAAAATATTATCAGATTTTGGTTCGATGCAACTTGTCTACTATGTATGAACGGAACCAACTTGTAGCTATGAGACCCAACAGGGCATATGCATGCATATTTTCCACCTAAAGAAAGCAAACTCTCTCTCATCTTCCTTTCTACACCACCGGCCACCCTGACAGCTTTTGCTCTTTGAACCGAACCAACATATTGGTTCGCTTCTTTTCTCTGACACAATGAAGCGATGTCTGCTATGTGATGAATCGATTCATGGAACTCTTGGAACCGCTTTTCTGGTACTGGATGGCCTAATAGACATTCTTTGGCTTGAGAACAAAGTAAAGAATTTACAAATTCAATTTCTTTGTGTGGTAATGTTTTGACTCATCGAGCTTCCATTAGGGCCTTAGAAACTTGCTAAGTTATTTTGGAAAATGTCTAGGTATTTCACAATATGAGGCGTGTTCGTGAGAAAGAGCATACTGTATGATTTAGGTGGTCAACAACGTTATATGTATTTTGGCTATGATTAATATTTTTTCTTTGTTCGTATTTATTTCTTAACTCACCGGTGAACGAAACAAATTTGTAACCGTAGCAACGCACTAGGCATTGAACTAGTAAACATAACTGGCGAGCGGCGGCGGGAGAAAAGTCTGACGGAGGGAGATGGGCAAATCCGGGCGGTTAAGGAGGGAGTCGGTGGCCGCGATGACGACGGACACCAACGGACGGATAGCCGAATTCTCGTACATGAGGAGGCACCAGAGAAGGACTGAATACGGAGGTGCAGCGGCCATGGACACGGAGGCACTGATGAATGATGATCTACTCCGCCTTCTGTTTGGTCCTCTTGGAGGAGATGGAGCCGTTTTACAGGGAAGAGACGAACGTCTGACGACCGCAACGAACGCCTCCAGAGTCCAGACCCAAGTGGATCGTCCGGCAGATCAAGGTGTTGCTGGACACTGTCTCCAGATTCCGGTCGGAGGAGGTCCAAATGTTGATTCCCCAACTAGAAACTGCAAATTGGAGATGGTCGAGCAGGATTGAATTCAGTTCCAGAGCAGATGGAGCTGCGCCGCCAGATACAGGAGATGCAATCCTTTTTCAGGAACATCAAATGGCCCACGATTGCCTCCTGCAGATTCAAACCAGCATTTGAATCGATCTTTAAGCAGATCAGTGTGCTGCGGGATGAGATCTTCAAGGCCGAAATGGCCGGGCAAGGGATGGATGGAGGCATTTTTTCAAGCACAGAGGTGAAGGCAATTAGCTGCTTCATACCGTAGGGGTTGGGAATATTCAGGCCTTTTTTTTTTTTTTTTTTTTTGGCCTTGTTTACTCAAGAGGTTTTCTTGGGATGAAAAGAGTGGGATGGGAAGGGATTTGGTGATCAATTAATTCCCACAAATATATACAAATACTCTTCCCCTACAGTACACTAGAATGGAATAGAGTTTTTATTTTGGACAAAAATGAAATGGTTGGTGGGGGATATTTTGGGATTATCCACTCTATCCCCTAAAATATACTAGAAGCAAACACTAGTGAAGATCTTTCAGGATCCTGAATAATCCCCTCCAACCCACTAAAATATATTAGAAGTAAACAAGGCCTCGCGGGGCAGCAAGTTCGGACGGTGTGGTGGTTTTGAAGACATTGAGTAAACATGATGCTTATCTTATCTTATGTGCTTATTGTCTCAAGCAAGCACATTCTTTCATCTTAGATTTCTAACATACATTGTTCTTCGTGCAGCGTCATTGAGTCCTACCATACATACTGCATACCTGGACGCATCCCAAGTGATGCTCAGAACATTGCATATCTACTCCATCGAAATTTCAGAGTTGAACAGAACGATTGAGTGTATGGCATGGTTGCTGCCTGAGATGGATCAAAATCGCAACCTTCTATTCTGCCGGGGAAGGGCTGACTGCCAGATCCTAACTCGAGAAGTACAGTTCTTTTCTCTTCATTTTCTTTTTCTCTTGCTGTCTGCATTCTTGTTTATTAGTTAATGACAAGTGTATTTTACTTTTTTGCGGTTGACTGGCCCCTCTGGTGCAATTGTATCTATGGTGAAATCAAAGTAAAAGTAAAGGGAAGAACAAAGTCTGGAGATCAAGTATTCATAACAGAAATCTGCCATTACAATGGAATTTATTCTGGTCGTCTATATTCTCCTATCTTCAGCAAGCCTCTTGGCAAAATAACTTTAAGCTTTGAGCAACTTGAAAAAAAGGTTCAACCCACTATCTTGTGTATCTGTGTTGTCGAGGGAGAATGGTCATGCCTTTTAAATATGGAGGTCGCATTGTTTGCTCGTTATCACCTCAGGAAGTTGTTGTGGTCGATAGTCAAGAGAGCTATTTTTATTACTGAGCCTTCTAGGCAAGTAGTCCTGCTTGGTTATCGTGGCGGAACAATGCCAATGTGTTTAAATGGTCACCTTGATCTGTGAAGGCAGATTGTTTTTGAGGAATTACAAGCAAGTCTCAATGTGCTTTTACAAACCTACTCTGTATCTCTCGTGAGATTCCTGCATAAGCTAGTGTCTAGTTCACACCTCAGAAAATGCATTATAAGTCGCAGTATATGTGACCTTGGTGACTTAAGAAGGAGATTACTATTGCTTGGTCAAACAGAGCCTCAGAGGCGTTTTGAGACTCTCGTGATGCGCTCCTCCTTCCCCTTCCGTGGCGACGGCCACTCCGGCCGCGCCGCCCACCGGATCCACCTTCGCGTCGTGGTCCATGCCGCTCCCGCCGCCGCCGCCGCGCCCGGGATTCAGCCCCGCAGGTTTGTCTCGGTCGGCTTTGTCTCCGCAGCTCCCTGTCTGCTCGCAGCCCTCCTCGCCAGATCTGGATCGGGCGGGATCGTCTTCGTCCTCTCCACCCCGTCCGGCTCAGTCGCTGGGCAGCGAGGTCGTGCCCGAGACCCCCTCGCCGCGCTCGCGGGACGCGTTCAATGCCGCGTTCGCTGCGGGTGGTGGCATTCATGGGGGGTCCTTCCTTGGCGTGGGGGCGTGGAGAGGCTGTTTTGCCCCGCCTTCAAGTCCCCCACCTGCTGCTGCTCCGTCTTCAAGTCCTGCTTCTGCGCCCTCTGCCTCGCCTTCAAGACCAGATCCCGCCCCTGCTGCGGAGCTTCCTTGGACTCTGGTCACCTACAGGAAAGGGCCGCGCCGTCCGGATGTCGCGTCGCCGCCTTCATTTCGCCGTGCCGCGGCAACCACCGCATTGAAGCCGAAGCCACGACACCCAGCATGGCTGTCCGGGAGGTGCTTCCACTGCCTCGACAAGGGGCACATGGCTTTGGGCTGCCATAACCTTATAAGGTGCCAGAACTGCAATTTCTCGGGCACCGTGCTCGCGACTGCTCGGCGCCGCTTCGCCACCGCCTGGACGAGTGCCGCCCAGCGCCTCCGCCGCGTCGCCCGCAGTCGCCACGCCCGCGCCAAGCTACACCGCCGCCGCAGGCCACGACGTTGCCGCTCCTCCTCCGGGAGCCGCCACGCCAGCGACTACCTACGCCGCCGCCCCCACCTCGCCCTCGGCCTGCCGCCATGCCTCGTCTGGGAGACGCCGCCACCCGGCCGCGCGAGGACCACGTGGTCATCACGGCCACGTCGGAGATGCAGCAGGAGGCGGCGTTGCTTGCCTCCAATGCCGCGGTCGCCTGGCTCAATGGCAGCCGTACCGACGTTGCGGTCGACAGGGTCGCGAGGGCGATTGCGACCACGGTCGGTGCGCGGGTCTGCGACGTCTGCGTCGTGCGCCACTACCCCGAGCGCTTCTTCGTCCGCTTCATCAACCAGCACCATGCCGCGGACGCCATCAGCAGATCAAGTTTTCCTTCCGAGGATTTCCATGTGCAGGTCAGGCCGTGGCGTCTGGAGGCCAATGCTGAGAACGTGGACATGCTTCACCATGTGCAGCTCCAGCTCGAGAACGTCCCGCTTCACGGATGGAACGAGCACGTCGTCAGCAGGATCTTGGGACGCGCTTGCTCGCTGGACTACATGGAGGCAAGATCGGTCAACAAGTCTGATACCAAGACCCTGGGGCTGTGGGCATGGACGGCGAACCCATCGGCGATTCCGAGGTCCAAGTGGGTCACCATGCCGGCCCGCGGGCAGCGCGTTCGTGGACGTCGTGGCCTTCGCTACCGCGTCATCATCCACCTCGCTCTCCACGAGGATCACACCGGTGTGGCCGACGACGCCACGGCTATCCCACCGCCGCCAAGGGAGTTCGATTTCGAGCTGGGCGTCCTCGACGGTGAGGGGACTCGCCGGGAACGGACGGAACCTCGGCGGGGCACGGAAGCCAGGCGTGACCACCGCGACGACGACCGCGACGACAGAGGCCGCGACAACGACCGCCGACGCCACGACGGAGATCGCGGCCAAGGCGGGTGGCGTGCCAAGCTGAGGCGCAGCCTCTCTCGCACGTCCAGGGACCGCTCCAAGCATGATGAAGAGCACCGCGGCAGCAAGCATGGCCGTCGCCACACGCCTGGCGCCTCGGAAGTGCGAGCCACACCGGGATCCCTCGACCCTGCGATTGCGGCTATCCTGCCAGCGCTCACCTTCCTCACCTGGGGCGTGGGCCGTGGACGTGGGCCACTTCGGAGCCCCTCGCCGCGCGCGTCGCGCATGCGAGCTGTGGCAGCGAGAACGCCGCCGAGCTCTCCTCAGGCGCCCTCTTCGCCAACCTCGGTTCTGCCTTCCTCTGGCAGGCGAACGCTGGGCACGACGCATGTTTTCCTGCAGGGGAGCAGCGATCCCCTCACCATCTCGCACCAAGAGGACAGCCGCAGCAGCCGCCGCTCGCTAACGCCGATCATCCCGCCAGGGTTCGAGCTGGGGCTCTCCAGCGACTCTGAGCAGGAGGCTGGATATGGGGACCCCGGCAACGACCACATGCGGGAGGCCGAGCACAACGACCTCGACACTGACTCGGAGCACGAGGCTGTTCGCGACGAGCTCTTCGTCCCGCTGCAGCCCCCGGTCCTCGACGACCCGGTCTACTCGCCGCGCCCCGTGCCGCCCACCAACAGGCGCAAGACGTTCGCTGTGGGGTTCACCAGAAGCAGCCTACGCATCCGGACGGAGCACCGCGGGGTGCCGATCGTGAAGATGGCGGAGCGCAACCTGCTTCGCAAGCTCGGCATCCTCGCTGATGGCGACGAGGTGACCAAGCCGGCGATCGACGAGTTCGTTAAGCTCTTCGGCCAACAGCTACCGCCGGACGCCGTCGCTGCGCTCCGGGCGATGTTCCAGCTCGACCACGACAACGCCGCTGCGGTGGAGGAGGCCTTGGTGCGTCTTGGTGGCCCTGGTGCAGTGGACCTGGAAGAGATGGGAGAGAACGCCGTGGCGTGAGCTCGGCGAGGGCTGTTTAGTGTCTGCTTGAGTTTTATTTGTTTCCCAATGTGTGACAACCTGTTTGATCTGCTGTCTGTACTGAGCTGGAACGTTAGAGGGCTTAATGACTTCGATAGATGCACCACTGTCAATGAGACCACTTGCTCTGTTGCTTGTCTCCAAGAATCAAAACTGGCGAATGTTGATCAGGCCGGTGCGAGCTTCCTGGGGGGCTATAGACTTCGGGGTTTCGCTTTCCTCCCGGCAATTGGGACAAGGGGAGGAGTGTTAGTGCTCTGGGATGATAACCTCGTCCATGCCTCCGACATTGTGGTGGGCGAGTTCTGCATCTCCTTGACTATCACAAGCTTAAGAGATGACACCGCCTCCCTCCGACTAACCTCGGTGTATGGGCCTACGGCAAGTAACCGCAAGGAGCTCTTCTTTGCCGAGCTAATTGCGCACAAACCTACCGTTGGAATCAAATGGATGGTGAATGGGGACTTCAACCAAATCCAACGGGCAAGTGACAAGAACAAGACCTCCTTCAATCGGAGACGGATGGCTAGATTTCGGGTGACTCTACAATCTTGTGAGCTCAATGAGATACCCCTACAAAACCGTCGCTTCACTTGGAGCAATGAGAGACTAAATCCGACACTTAGCAAGCTCGATGGTGTCTTTTGCAACCATGAATGTGATATAGCTCTTAGCGACCACACCCTTCACGCTCTATCATCCTCGCTCTCCGACCATTGTCCTATCCTCCTTGCAAGTGCGAGAGGCCCTAAGAAGCCACGGTCCTTTAAGTTCGAGAACTATTGGACCAAGATGCCCGGCTTCAAAGAGGTAGTGACCAAGGCTTGGGTGGCGCCCTCCACACACGCCGAGCCATGCCAACTTCTATTCAACAAGCTCTCAAACACGGCAAAGGCTCTTAAGCGGTGGAGCCGGGGCTTTGCTTCGAATGCCAAGTTGCACCTACACATGGCACTTGCGGTGATCCTCAAGCTTGACGAGGCACAAGATGTGCGCCAACTTTCCCCTGAGGAGGCCGATTTGAGAAGGAGGCTAAAGAAAAGAGTTGTGAGCTTGGCGGTGCTTGAGAGGTCAAGGAAAAGGCAATGTGCGCACATGATTAACCTGAAGAAAGGAGATGCCAACACGAAATACTTCCACATGAAGATCAATGCTCGAAGGAGAAGGAACTTCATCCTAAGGCTTAAAGTTGGAGCCGGTTGGGTCACAAATCATGACGACATTGAGCATCATGTGCACACGCACTTCTCTTCCACCTTCAAGAAGGGGCCTAGGCGCAATAGAGACTTCAATTGGGAAACCCTACACATCCCCGTTTGCGACCTCTCCTCTCTTTCGGAGGACTTCACGGAAGGAGAGGTCCATGACGCCATCAAGGCTTTGCCTTCCGACAAAGCACCGGGGCCGGATGGGTTCACCGGGCTCTTCTTCAAGACTTGTTGGGGGATCATCAAACACGATATCATGAAGGCCATCCGCTTGTTCTCAAACCTCCATGCGGAGGACTTCCATTGGCTCAACTCCGCCAACATCATATTGATCCCAAAGAAGGAAGGGGCCGAAACTGTGCTTGATTATCGGCCTATTAGCCTCATTCATGCGGTGGCTAAGATCATCTCCAAGGTCATGGCGTCTAGGTTGGCCCCTCACATGAACCAACTAGTCTCCCGAGCTCAAAGCGCTTTTATCAAGACTCGTAGCATCCATGACAACTACACCTATGTACGGAACTATGCTAGACGCCTACACAAAGCAAAAATGGCGGCGCTACTCCTCAAGCTTGACATCAAAAAGGCCTTTGACTCGGTGCGGTGGGATTATATCCTTGACTTGCTCCAACGCTATGGGTTCCCACCAAGGTTTAGAGATTGGGTGGCGGGGCTGTTTTTCTCCGCCACGTCTAGGGTGCTCCTTAATGGTGTTCCGGGGATGCCTATAACCCATGGGAGAGGACTGCGGCAAGGGGATCCTCTATCCCCCCTACTATTCGTTCTCGCGATCGACCCCCTCCAACACATTCTTGACAAGGCAACTAACAATGGAGACCTACACCGGCTTAGGGGAAGAGCAACTTGCATCCGCACCTCACTTTACGCGGACGACGCCGCAATTTTTGTGGCGCCTCTCAAAGCGGACTTGGACATGCTTTCTTCCATTCTACGAGACTTTGGAGAGGTTACCGGGCTCGTCACCAATGTTCAAAAGAGTATTGTCGTCCCCATTAGATGTCTCGATGTGGATCTCAATGGCATCCTAAGAGATTTCCCCACGGTGTGCTCCAACTTTCCAATCCGCTATTTGGGCCTTCCTCTATCGGTGCACCGCCTACGCGGGGTGGATTTCCAATTCGTGGTGGATAAAATGGCCTCGAGGCTACCGATTGGGCAAGGGAAGTACGTCAACGTCGCCAGGAGAGTGGAGCTTATCAAGTCCGTCACCACCTCCCAAGCCATCTACCCTCTCACCGCCCTTGCCCCTCCTAAGAGCACCATGAAAGCTATGCTTAAGCTTGCGAGAGCCTTCCTATGGGCGGCGGCGGAAAAGGCCACCGGCGGAAAGTGCAAGGTCAAATGGGAGGATGTTTGCAAGCCTAAGGGTATGGGCGGCCTTGGTATTATCGACTTGGACAAGTTCGGAAAAGCGCTACGCCTCCGATGGCCTTGGCTCGAGTGGACGGATCCGGAGAGAGCTTGGGTTGGCCTTGCCCGCCCTTGTAATGAGGAGGACATGGAGCTTTTTCACTCACTAACCACCGTGATCATTGGAGACGGGAGGAAGGCCACCTTTTGGGACTCGCCGTGGATCGACGGGGCTAGGCCGAAACACATAGCACCCTTGCTTTTCGCGCTCTCCAAGAGGAAGAACTTCACCATCCATAAAGCGCTTGAGGGAGACTTTTGGATGCGAAACATCAACATCGGAGAGGGAGTCTCGGTTGAACACATCACCGAGTTCTACACCCTATGGAGCAAGCTACAAGAGATCCACCTCAACAATGAGTCGCTAGACACCATCAAATGGAACCCCGCCGCCAACGGAATCTACTCCTCCTCCTCGGCCTACTTGGCGCAATTCGATGCACCAAATACATCCCACATGGTGCCGGCGGTTTGGGACAATTGGCCCCCCCCCCCCCCCCCCCCCAAGTGCAAGTTCTTTGCTTGGTTGATCCTCCAAAACAAGGTTTGGACGGCGGATAGGCTCACGAGACGAGGATGGCCAAATTGTGGCCTATGCCAACTTTGCAGGAGGGAGCCGGAGACCGCGGCGCACCTAATCTTCAAGTGTAGATACTCCCTTCGCCTTTGGCGTGCCATCCAGGTTTGGCTAGGCACTACGGACTTCGACACCTCGCTATGGAGTAGTTTCAGCACGGTCAAGGATTGGTGGTGCTCCATCAGCGGGGTGAATGGTCGCCGGCGGCGGGGATTGTCTTCCCTTATCCTCCTCGTCGCTTGGGAAATTTGGAACGAGAGAAACGCAAGAGTTTTCCGCAAGGTGGCTTCCATGCCATCGGCGGTTCTAGATATCATTAAGAAGAGTGCCGCCCTTTGGAGTGTAGCCGGGGCTAAGCATTTGGGTAATTTGATGCCGCGAGAGTAGAACTTTCTCGCCAAGCTTAGTCTTGTGTGTGTTGTAACTTAACTCTTCTTCTTAATGAAAATAGGCAAAGCTTTTGCCTCGTTTCAAAAAAAAAAAAACTATTGCTTGGTCTCTGATTATTGGGTGCAAGAATGCTATCTTGATAAAGGGGTATATTTGATAGTGCGCGAGACCCTTTACTATGGGTGGATTATTATGATATCTGAAGACGTTAACATTCATATCGACTAGTAAGTCATGAGATGTAAAATGTCCTTGCTATTCGTGTGTCGTCGATATCTTATAAATTATGCTTTTGCTATGTGATTTTTTCTGTGATGGGTTGATCAACCATGTTATGCAATGTCTGACCATTTGTGCACATGTTAATATGTCATGATTCTCTGCTCCTGAATATTTAATAAACGAAGAGTGCGGAGGATCATTAACACAGATGTCTCTTTTGGAAATGAAAAAAATATCACTTGAATCATATTGTATTTTATGCAACATTTCTCTCTAATCTTGGGTGACTTTCGCCCACCGGATAATCTTATTTTCTCACAAGATTCACTGTTCTATCTCCTTTCTAAATAGCAACCTTTCATGGAAAGGTTTATTTGCCTTTCAGTGACATGGTGCATGCATTTATAGGGAACTTTCTGTTTGAGAAAATTTGAAGATATTTCGTACCAGCCATTCTAACAATCTTGTTTCTTTAGTTTAGCTAACAACCTTGTTAAGATTTTCTATTAAGAAGTACCGTTAAAAATGATGTTATTATGCATGCGCCGTATTTGCATTCACTTATCATAACCAACCAGGATTGTGTAATTGATGCTGGATGGAAACAACAACAATGGCTGCTGTAGTTCTCTCATGTCAATATATTTGAGTCACTATTAATTGATGCTGGATGGATTTTATTTACAGAAGTGGAACCAAAAAGAAAAGATAAAACTTCATGCAACCTTGTGGACATTTGCTTGTACTTCAGAAGTTCAGATTACTACTCCCCCGATCTGAAAAATCTATCGGAAGGTGTACGTGCGAGTTTAACATGTCACACTATTTTCCCAAGACATTTTTTATGGACTGGAGGGAGACCGAGGGAGTATCTATTTTCCTTCATGTATACGTGTCTTTCAAGATTTTCTCAGTATTAAAGGACTGTGTCCTATTATTTGACACCGAATAGTATGGCATGATTATATCCCAATTATTGTTAGGTATATCTTGCTAGTTTCAGATAAAAAACAGATGTTCCGTGCAATGCATACCAGCTGGTTCAAGCGTTCAGCTACTTGCAAAGTTGCAATACTATGCCAATGCAAACTGAAGTTATATTCACACAACATCTGCTTGCACTTGTACTGACTCTACTTAAATTAGCATCGAGAAACCAGAAATAAATGCAGGCAACAATCGGCACACCTGCATAGCTGTTGCATATATCAAATTCCACATCAAACACACATGCACCTAGGTCGATGCACACAAACAAGCTGCTTCTTAGTGCAGACACTCACACAAGTAGTTGCACACTCACATCAAAGTTATACTCCCAATCGGCCAGGCTCGCGCACGTAGGCACGAACCAGAGCGCCCCTTATTTGAAAGCTCCACAAAAGGTAAAAGCTATCATAAGCTCAGACATGACACACCCAACAACACATGATAGTATAATTAAAGGCAATCGATCACGTCCAGATTTCCCCGAAGCACATATACAGCCTCAAGAGCGTCCATCGCTTCAAATCAGCAAGCTCTAGTCCCCATGGAAGAAACACATGGCAGTGAAGCGCAGCGCAAGAATCACCTAGGCAATGTGAGAGACAGAGAAACAAAGAGTGATCAGTATCTGAGATAACTCGAAGCATGCATTCAGGAATATAACTGACAAAGAAATAGTCAGACGAGTATACATACCTGAGGACGGATGTCCTTGGCAGTTTCTTCTTGTAGTAGCGTGAGTGCACCGGTGCCTCGAAGTGGCTAGGGTGGTGGGCGCCGTCCCACTCCAGCGCGTCCCACACATCCTTCTCGATCTCAACGGTCGGCTTCTTCACGCCTGGGCCACGCGACTCGTTCACAGTCGGCAGCCGGCGCAAGCTCCAGCAACCTCTGATCTTGATGCTCTCCAGGTTTGGGGCCACCATGTTCATCTCGCCTATCTGCTGTAGTGTCGGGAGGTCGTGCAGGTGGATGGAGGTTAGCTTCGGGAACGCTACACCATTGGTGGCTATTTCCTCGGGGTACTCTCCGCCCGGCACGAAGATGTGCCTTAGGTCGCCGCAATGGATGATGTGGAGGGTCTCCAAGCTGGGCAAGGAAGAGGTCGACACGGGGAGCACGTACTGGAGACTGGGGCAGGAGCTCAGGTGTAGGTGTTGTAGCATCCTGAATGACTTAATTTCGGTATTTCCGTAGGTGTTGCTTGGACCTTTACTCCAAATCTGGCGGGCCATCTTGAGACGGAACGCCCAGAAGGCCTCCAGTATATCAAATCCAAAGGAGTTGGAAGAGAATACGGTAACCAAATTGGGGCACCTCTCCATGCGGCACCATTTGAGCATCCTCCAAAATCGCGTGGGCATACTACCGCCACCAACAGATATATCATGCACATGCAGGGAATCCACGCACAGTTTCATTATATTAGTTAGACTAGCAAAATACCCGTGCGTTTCAACGGGTCAAGTAAGAATTATGTTGGTACTCTTCTTGTGACAATAAATATGCACATGTGTTGCTATTTGTATTGAATTTTTTTTTCAGTGCAAAATGCCCGTGCGTTGCAACGGGTCAAGTAAGAATTATGTTGGCACTCTCCTTGCGACAACAAATATGCACATGTGTTGATATTTATATTGAATTGTTATTTTTCCGTTCAAGAAAGTTCAGAAAGACAATGTGGGCCTAGATGTATTTGTAAATATTGTTGAACCAAGTCTTGTTGTATCAAAAAGTTCACCAAGACCATTCATTGAGAAGCTGAATATAAAATAGTCTAGTCCTAAATTTCATTCACCAGAAACACTTTCATTGTTGTACTCGTTCATGTGGCATTTGTCATTGTATAGAGAGGAGCAAAGTAGTTTATTTTCCCACGACATCAACACCTCAATCATGTCTAGGCTTCAGCCCACGCACGCTCAATCATTCCCACTCCCCAAGACTCGAGCCTGGTGCCCTTTCTTGTCGCATGACGCGCCGCCGCATGCGCATGTCCCTGCAGTCTGCAGCTGGGCAGCGACATCGCTGCGCTGCTCCTAAGGTTTCAAGTGGCGCCGCCGCGACACCGCCCGCAATTTGAGCCCGCAAAGTGTCTAGTAGCCTGCCGCGTGAATCCTCATGGGCCGAAGTTGGCCGACCTCGCGACCTGCTAACAGAGCCGCAGACCTGCATATCCCCAATTCCCCACGACGCGAGGAGCCGAGGAGCAAACGAATGGAGTTCTTCCTCGCGGGAGATTCCCTAATAACCCCCCGGGTCACTTAAACCCCACATATCAGTGACCCACCAAAGGGGCCTGTGGGCGATACTTAAGTGACCAGGGGGGTTATCGTAGATTATCCCCTTCCTCGCCGGCTGCTGGGAGATGATGGGGAAACGGAAGGAGGTGGAGGGGCGGGGAAAGCTAGCGTGGACTTTGAATTCTTCCTCGCCGGCTGCTCCGCGGTCTCCACCATGCTGCCCACCGACGAGCTCTTCTCCGGCGGCAAGCTCGTGCCGCTCCGCATTCCTTCTTCCACGACGGAGGACGCGGCCTCCCGTCACCGCGCCGGCGACGCAGCATTAGCCGGACTCGCCCAGGGGCGGAGGTTGCGGTTGAGCATGAGGTGGCCGCGGCGGCGGAGGAGCCCAAGGTGGCCGTCCCGGCGAGGCGGTGGCGGGATCTGTTGTGGATGCGGAAGCAGCATGTGTGTTCGTCGTCGTCATCGTCTACGACGGACACCAAGCCGCTGCGCCGCCTCCTCTGCTGCGGATCCAAGCCGCCGGAGCAGGAGCCGTCGCTCAGCCTCCCGCTGCTCCAGAGGCTTTCTTCTACAGCGAGATCAGGTGGCAGTCACGGCCGTGCGAATCGTATTGCGGGACGGGCGTGGCTAAGAGCAGTCCGCCAGCTGAGCATGGCGACAGCCGCGACCCGTCCCGCTTGACACTTGAGCCGCTGCGCAGATCCATTCGCCCCAGCGCCACCACGTAATCCCGTCGCCCTGTGCCGTCCCTACAGCCCTTGAGCCCTCGAGGTTGGCCGCACCTCCATCCTTGAGGTCGCCGCCACCTGCACGCTGCCCGCACCTCCATCCTTGAGGTCGCCGCCCCCTGCACGCTGCCCGCACCTCCATCCTCGAGGTCGCCGCCCTGCATGCTGCCTGCACGATTGATGCTGGTCGGCAGAAGGCGCGAGATGCAGTGCGGAGAGGACGGAGCAGCAAGGTGTACGGGAAGACCGCGAGTCACTGACATGGGTGGAATCATTGACCGTTTTTCTGGAACCGGACTGCGGGTTGATTTTATAAATCATGAGGGGCTAAAACATAAAAATGCCACGACGTACAACCGGTGTCCTCAAGCGTAGAGATAGATTTAACCAATTTTCATAAATACACATGCTTGCTACTACTAACCTGAACAAAACTCTTGATGCCCGGGACACGCTTCTCTCTCCACATTTAATTACTGCGCACAGAAGCTGGTCCATTTGTAGGCTTGACTTAAGCAAAAAAATATAAATCAGGACACTGCACCAATTTCTCTACACCAAATATTTACCATGCCCACACTATTTTTTTTGGAACCGTAAAATGTTGACTTACAAAGTAAAAATTTAGTGATTTTCAACAATATAGTCTGGTGGATACCGCACCTTGTTCATTTCGATTTACCAGGTGATGATGATGACAAAGAACTCTAGATACCTCTCAACTCTGTCATGCAGCAAGCGCGACACAACACATAAACTAAAATTCACCTCTCAACCCTCTCTTCCCTCAAGCTGAAACAAAAAAAATCTACTATCAGATGTCTGCTCTCAAACAAGCAGCATGATCAAAGCAAAGTAATAGCACGCAAGCAAAGCCAACTCCTATAATGTCCAACGGCGGCAACGACTGCGGTGAGTAGAAGTCGTCTAGTGCCCTGGCCACGGCGTTTCAGGGAAACAAATCTTGGCCGGCCAGTAGGACCGACCCAGGGAGATTGATCCGGTGAGTTAGGATTCATTGGCGGAATGGAATTGAGCCGGCAGCCTGAGCAGGAGAAGGATGGTGGACTGGGGACCGAGTTGGCGTCGGAGAAAGGGTGCGCCGGGAGTAGTATGGCATCGGGGCAGCCTACGCGGGGATGGTTCAGGCGTCTAGGGCATATCAGCGCCGGAAAATACGCTCAGAGGGAGTGGCCGCGTGGAATTCATCGAAGGCACGGGATCGTATGGCGGCACGGCGGCCGCGGAGCCCTTTCAGGAGGCTGCCGGCGTCGGCAGCTCTTCCTCGGCCCGACCCCGACCCTGCTGCTTCACCCTCCTCGCGCGCCCCTCCGGCCGCCCTCCTCGCCGCCCTTCTCTGCGTACGGCCCGCGCGCAGCACCCGCTCCGACCCTGTTCGACCAGCTCGCCCGGGACCGGACGGCGTGTCGCCGCTGGCACGCTGCGTTGGGTCGTCGACACAAAAAAACACCACGACGTACCAGACACGAAACGTTTTCTTTCACTTACCGGTGGCATGGTGGGTAAATATGTGATTTGTGTAAGGATAAAATCATCAGAAAAAATAACGTACATGACTGAGAGAGCCTCGGTCCAGTGCCTTCTCCAAGACACGTCCTCCTTCCGCAATCTCGATGTGTCTGTCCAAGTTGCTGGCCGGTGTCTTCGGAAAAGCTTGCATCTGAGAAACATCGCTAACCATCCTAAGCACATCTATGTATCGGCTTGCTGGGACAGATGGTTGCTTCTCCTCGCAGACTGCTTTCATGAGTTGAACATCTCTGTTACAGTACACAGGTGAGGATGTGACATGGATATTAAAACAAACGTCCCCAATGCTGCTGGCCATAGTTATGGGATCCCATAAGGACCAAGCAAACCTTGCATCCTCAACAACAGCATGCACTTGCAACCAGACTGCTTTCATGAGTTGAACATCTCTGTTACAGTACACAGGTGAGGATGTGACATGGATATTAAAACAAACGTCCCCAATGCTGCTGGCCATAGTTATGGGATCCCATAAGGACCAAGCAAACCTTGCATCCTCAACAACAGCATGCACTTGCAACCTGAAGGGTTTATCCCGGCCAAGGGGTGGCAAATGACGCTCAGCTCCAGCTCGCGTGTCTATGCACAACAACTCTAGGTCAAACTTCTGTGTCTTACCCATCTTATTGCACGAAGGTGCTTACATCCTAGCAGAAATAGCCGCCTCAGACCTGGGACTTCAACTACCATGGTATCAAAGTCAAGAAATTAATTTTACTTCCTGAGAGGTCCAACTCTACAAGATTTGCTAGCCCGCGCAAAAATATATTATCCAATTGTGTGCAGCCTTTTAGGGAGATTTTCGAAATACTGGTGACACCTTTCTTACCGGCCGCTGCGCTAGATGGACTGAGATGTTCTACAGGTTGCTCAATAGGTGGTGTCCGTCGACTTGACGACCCATAGCCATCAAGCCTAAATGACCTTAGCAAGCGAGGGAGCACATCTGGCACAACATCTTGAAGCTTAGTGCACCCATCCAGGACAAGCATCTGAAGGCTACTCACTTCTGATAGGCTGCTCGGTAGAATCTTCATATCACTATTGCCTGACAAATCAAGCATCTCTAGCTTTGTCTTGCCGAGGAAGGAGGTGCTTGTGTCTGTTGAAATCTCAAGTTCACGTGTTGGGTTGATTATCCGGAGCCTCTCCAGGTTAGGCAATTGCCATTGTAAGTGGGTTGCGTATTGCCAACACAGGAATCCCTCTATATTTAGCTCCCTGATGTTGCTCATTAGACCAATCTTCTCTTGAGATAAGATCTCGTTCCAGTACGTGGAACAAAGGTCTAGTACCCTCAGCCTATACAAACATGCCCACTCAGTATGATCCTCTACTTCACATGTTTTATTATCCGTACAGTGGTCTAGTCCAAGAAATTTCAGGCTATGGCATTTCACGAAAGGAGGTGATGCAAAATTGAAGGCACAACAACAAAGAACTAGCACACCGAGGATGCTTTTTGTTTTGTTTTGAGAAACACAGTACAGACGCAGACGCTCACAAACACACACGTACAAACACCCCTATGAACGTACGTACGCAAACCCTACCCCTATAAGCACCTCCGAGAGACCGGTCCGGCAGATCTTGAGGTTGACGAAGTCACCACAGGCGCCTCGCTGTTGACGGGCACGTCACCTACCACTGAAAGCATAGCGCCGGTTAATTCCTGAAAAATCCAGGAAAGCGTGACCACCCATGTCAAGTTTAGGACTTGAACCTGGGTGGGCTGGTTCCACCACAAGAACCAACCAGTTGAGCTAGGCCCACTTCACAGCACACCGAGGATGCTGGAATGGTCAAACAAACTATTTGGCAATTCTAGCAATGGTTCATATCTTTCAAATTCCAAAAAGAAAGATGATGTCTGTGCAGGAATAATTTGTATACCATTTAGTTTTGTATCCTTTGATGTGATTGAAATCCAACGGTATGGCGGTCCTTCTTCATATGTGTCATCATCTTTAACTCTCAGAAAAGGACGCTTCAAATAATTTTTCCACTTTGTAAGCTGACCATCAAGTAATGAAGAATCACAATCCAAAGTTATCTGTCTGCTCAACACATTACTTATCTCCCTTTCTATGTCCTCCTGAAGTATTCCGTCACATATCCAAAAAATGGAAGCATGACGAGACCAATCATAATTTGTGGTAGTACAAAAGCTTGCGTGCAGGAATAGTTTGTACAGACAACAGTCTGCAACCATAGTCGGGTCGACGCCCGTAGTTATGATGGCAGCCTCTTTACAAAGTACATCATAAAACTCTTCACATGTTAAATACTTTATACTGTCATGAACCAAAACACGCGTGAATCTCAACTTGTGTAACTGTCTAATTTCTTCATATTCTTTTATGGTCAGCCTCCTCCTTGTGAACGTCCATAACATAATATTATTGCCAAACTGGTCAAATGATGGAATGCCCAGTTTATTGAAATCAACTTCTGTATCGCTCTCGTTACAGAAAAACACCGCAAATCTATTGTCCTTCAAAGTATGATGAATTTTTTCTGACACACTTACTATCTCACCCCTTGAGCTTTCATCAACTCCCTGAAAATCATCGTCTTCATCCTTATTATCGAGAATAGCCATAGTCGAGCAATCAAGTTTCAGTTCTTCTGCAATTTCCCTCTGCAGTGATCTTGTATTTTTCCATTCTGTAGAATCTATAACAATTATCCTGTCAAAGCTTAATTCTGGCCGAATGCATCCCCAAAAAGAAATATCTTCTAATATGGATTCGACAATAGCGGTTGCCCCGAGTCCACTCCATCCATGAACATAGATAACCCGTTGATCATGCATATCATGAATATACTTACATAACCTCACGCTGGCTTGGTTAATTTTTTTGACAGAGATTTCTGTAGCAAATATTGCAAGTTAGTTAAGACCATCGATGCGAGCAGAAACACTAAATACTAAAAGAAATTCTATCAACATATAATCTGAGGATATGAATGAACAATGGGTGCGTCAGTGAACTAACAAGTGGGTGTTGCAGGCTAATTTTAGTTACGTCGAGTGCTTATAGTTGGTCGATTAACAGATTAGACAATTACATTGAGGGTGTTAAAAGAATAGAGTGATATTTCGGCACCTTTAGTATCAATAGAGAGGGTGAGAGAAATAGGCACGTGGGGGGTGGCGGAGAGGACCTGCGATGAGTTCCTCTAAGGCAGGACAACAGCGGTCGGGAAGGCGAAAGGTTGGTTGCGAGGGCAGAGACTGGAGGAGATATGCCCTAAAGACAATTAATCAAATGTTTTATTTATCATATCTCATTTGTTCATAATACGTTTTTGTGTCATGCTATAACTGTATTAAGCGGAAACATTAATACACGTGTGATACGTAAGACAAATAGGTCCCTAATAGACTCTACGTGACTACTTCATTGTGCAATCGATGATCGAGGTTTTCCGATCATGTGACATGGTGTCAGTTGACAATGGAGTCATATCGTTGGTAGAACGATGAGATGGATATAACCAATATTTGTAGGACGTAGTCATTACGCTTTTAACCGTGAGATCAACTCTTATTGCTATTCCTGAAACATACTTTGATTGCATCAAACGTCATGTCTTAATAGTATGACTAAAAAGGTGTTTCTCTCGGGTATCGGAAGGGAGTGTGTTGAGACGAGGGATCAAGAGCGGGATTTGCCAGTCCGCATAGTAGGATAGATAATTTAGGACCCACTCGGTGAGATTATGTCAAATGAGTTTACAAGCATATGACTAGGTCACCCGGACATAATATCATGGACGAGTAAAAGATAGAGTTGTCGATAACGAGATCAAGCTAGGTATCGTGATATCTTTGAACGACTCTCGGACACGCTAATTATCGCCATGGCAAAAGGTTTAAGACTCGTCGTCCAGATTCGAACGACAAAGTTATTCGTTATATCACAGAGATTAATTCTGGGGATCCAGGCTCATGAATTAGTCATTGATCGGAGATGTGTCTCGATCATGTCTGTTATTATATCAAACCGCTAGGGTAACACACTTAAGGGGAGTCGACATATTTAGCTGAATAGAAATTAGGAAAGAGAGCACCGGGAGCGTCCCGGGAAAGATCCGATGAAGATCGGAGAGGCACGAAATAGTTTTTGGGGCCGGGATAAATTATATATTGTGTGTTAAATATTAATTAGTGTAATTAATAATTAAATACATTTTTATTTATTTAATTTTGAATTCTTAAAAGCTGCATACCTTAAATGGGCCTTCTGGTGCGCATGAGGGAGAGGCCGGCCTAGGTGGGCCAAGTGGCCTAGAGCCGGCGCACCTCCTTGGCCGGCGGGTTAGTGTGGGATTAGTCCCACACCGTCTGGCTAGGGAGGTTGGCAGCCCTCCTTCCCCTTTACATAGAGGTGCTCCTTTGGCTTTTTAATTACACCAATTTCTCTCTATTTTCTCCTTGATTAACGTGATTCCACTGATGGAGTTGCGCCAAGGAGAAAGTTCTCTCCGCCATACGCACGTTGCCGTGCTGCTGGTGATCCGGTTCCGGTCTTCCGCTGCTCGATCTGGATTGGAGCTTGGAGGTTGTCGGCTTCACCGTACGTGTGTCAAACTCCGCGAGGTGCCACGCTAGTGGTGCTTGGAGGTCTGCTTCCTCTACACAACCTCGAGGTCGTCTTCGTCGGCTTCATCGACAACGCTTGTGCGGGAGCGTAATCCCCGCTTTTCGGTCTATAAGGGTATGTATACCAATCTCCTCCGTGTTACTGTATCTGCATAGTATAGATCCTGGCTAGTTTAAGGTTATCGTTGTTAGAAAAATTATTGTTTTCTGCATGCGATCCCCTTCAGTGGTATCAGAGCCGATCTATGCGTAGATATAGTTGTACGCTTTTAGAAACATTGTTCTTCACGGGGACATCGTTCTTTATTTGCTACCCTCTAGCGTGCACTTGCACCGCCGACAGCATTGAGTTGATGAAGCGGCCCGGACTGACTTTACGTGCACGCTTACGCGAGACCAGTTCCACTACTGACATACGGCTTGTACCGTATATGTGGCTGGCGGGTGTCTGTCTCTCTCTCTTTAGTTGGATTTGCATTTTCAATGGAGGGCCCATGAGGGATTTATAAATATGCAATTGTTGTGGTCATAAGTTCGTAGGTATGAAGCGGTTCTATTTACGATAGCCCCAAGCCACGTAAAATATGCAAAAGATAAAGTAGAACGCGTCTAACTTTATTTTGCAGGGGCAATGTGATATGGTCAAGTTAGGTTTATTAAATTGTTCATAAACTTGGGCGCAAAGGAGACCATCGGCGCAAAGGAGACCATCGGCGCAAGGACCATATCATGTCGCATTACATATTGATGTTTTGATTGCATCTTATATTGTGTGGTTATTTATTAGTTACACGGCGGTAGTAATATAAGATGATCGCTCCAAAATATCATTAGTGTTCTCCCTTCAACGTACACCTCCAAGAAAGTTCTACGTTATGAGCCAGGTCGTGACGATCGGGTGTCATACATATCGTCGTTCGCATACAGTGGGTGTAAGACATGTTTGCACGAGCGTTTACGTTGAAGGTTATTATGGCGAGCCAAGCATGTACGGACATGACCTCTGAAAGAACATTTCTTAATCCCTAGTGTTTTGTGTGTTAGTTAACAATACCAATGATGCACTAATCCTATTGCTAAGTATTTCAGTTTGTGTGAGTTGCATACCACATATCCCAAAGCCAAAATGTAGAGAAAAAGAGTTTCTGCAATTCTTCCCAGAATCGGAATATTGGAGCCGGAAATTTCCAGGATCGGAAATTCCGGGTCTCCTATATCTAACAGAAAAATGGCCAAGGAAAAGTCAGGAAGTGGTTCTGACTCAAACCGGAAATTCAACTCGGAAATTTCATTGACTCGGAATTTCCGAGTCACCCAGAAAACCACTCCAGATTTGGCCAAGGAAAGAAGAGAAAGTGGTTCTGACTTCAACCGGAAATTCAGCTCGGAAATTTCACTGACTCAGAATTTCCGAGTCACCCTCAGAAATTTGGCTAAGTCAAGATGTCGAAGACGTTCTGATCTCAACCGGAAATTCAGCTCGGAAATTTTACTGACTCAGAATTTCCGATTCACCCTCAGAAATTTGGCTAAGTCAAGATGTCGAAGACGTTCTGATCTCAACCGGAAATTCAACTCGGATATTTCACGGACTCGGATATTCCGAGTGACTCGGAATTTCCGGGTGTCACTTATACCGGAATTTCCGGGTACTCGAGGCAGCCAACGTCCAGATTTTGGGAGGGGGTATAAATACCCCCTCACTCACTCAAGAACAGCTAGCTCTCAGATTTTCTCTCTCCTACTATTATTGAAAGGTCAAATCATCAAGATCTCCCAATCCCTCCACCCAAATTCGTTGATCTTTGGAGGTTTGGAAGAGAAGAACCGGATCTACATCTTCACCGAAGGGATTTGCATTTCCTCCCCATTCACTTGGGGATTTCGTGGCTAGGGTTTCCGGTGGGAAAACCTAGTTCACCATTGTTGTAATCTTGGTGTTGCCTTGACCTTTTGTGGTCATCTTGAGAGCCCCCAATTAAGTTGTGGGTGCGTGCCTCAAGCGTTTGTAAGGGATTCGATCTCCTCCCTAAAGGGGATCAATAGTGGAAGGTGGACTCACAACCTTTGTGGTTGAGTTCATCGAAGAAGAAGGTGAGCCTTTGAGGCGTTGCGGCTAACCTGTTGTGGTAGCGCACACCTCTCCAAACGAGACGTACACCCTTGGGTGGAACTCGGGATTACATCTTCGTCTCCGCGTGCTTCACTCGGTTCCCCTTATCATTGCTCCCTTACTTGCTTGTCTTGTTAGCTTATTTATCTTGTTATTGCTTAGATTGTCATTTAGGTAAATTCACCATAGTTGCATATCTAGAGAATTTACCTTTGTGTTAAGCCTAAATTTGAAAAGACCTAAAATTTGTAATAGCACCTATTCACCCCCCTCTCTAGGTGCCGGATTCCCGTTCAATTGTTATCAGAGCCTTGTTCACTTTTAAGGGCTTAACCGCCTAAGTGCAACGATGACGGAATCCGATGCCGAGAGGGCCACCCGTGAGAAATTAGAGGCGGAGAAGGAGGCGTTAGCCAAAGGGGCAACCATGGCCGATCTTATTGATATGAGATCGTCCTTGGAGGCCCAACTCCTCAAGATGAATGAGATGCTCATGGCACTCTTGAAGTCTAAGGAGCCCGAGGCTACCTCTCCCTCTCCTCCTCCTAAGGAGCATGTTGAGAACTCTAATGAGTCATCTTCGGATGGGTCCAAAGATGTTACTCCAAGTGTTTCCCTCGGGAAGGCGGAAAAGGATGAATCACCTAGCTCCTCTAACACCTCCAAAGGAGAGGAATTTCATAATGTCAACCATTATTACCCTCCTAACCCTCCTATCCCTCATCCTCATGTAAACTTTAGAAGTGATCCTCCTAAGCTTAAACCTACTCATTTCTCTCAATGGCAATTTCTAATGAAGTCTCATCTATGTAGTGCCTCCATTGAGGTATGGCGCATCATTGAAGAAGGATTCAAGCCCCATGATCCAACCAACTTGACAAGAAGAGAGGTGGTTGATAGCCAACTCAACACCACCGCTCTTCATCAACTCCAAATGGCCGTTGGAGAGAAGGACATGGCGCTCATTCAACAATTCTCCACCGCCAAAGAAGTTTGGAATGCTCTTTCCGACATCTTCGTCGGGAATGAGAGCATGAAGAAGAACCGGTATGATGCCTTATGCAATGAGGTGGAAGGGCTCTACAAGTTGGATGGAGAAAGCCACGAGGACATGTACCGTAGGTTGGTGTTGGTTGCCAACTCCTTCAAGAACCTCGGGGCGGTCTACATTGATGACGCTTGGATCAAGAGGCCGCTCTCTTGCCCTTTGAGGAAACGGATTTGAAGACACTCCAAGGGAGACATGACTTCGCAAATATGACATCCAATGAAGTCATGCAAGAGATGACCGCATACAAGGTGGCCTCAAAGATTGCACAAGATGCAAGAGCTAGAGCCATAGGGATGCACAAGCATGCCTCAATTGCCTTGAAGGCCACCGTTGAAGAAGAGGATGAAGAGGAGTATGATGATCAAGTCGAGCTATCTAGTGAGACCCTCTCAAGTACTCTTACTCAACACATGGGTCTTGCGGCAAGAACGTTTTGGAAGAACCCCGGAAGGGCCAAAGCGAGGATTGAGAAGAAGTTTCCCTCCAATGGAGGAAAGCTGTAACGTACCTGCACTTTTAATAAGGCAGATACCTGTGTATAGTGCAAATCCCTGGATCGATTCGTTTGCACACACAGTTTACGATGTAATATCACAACAAAGTATCAATTTTATTACATCGATGATCCAGACTTACAAAATATTCCATAGAAGTTGCATAGCATAAAGCTAGCTTCGAAAGAGTAAACAGCGGAAATACAATAGCAGTGAGTCTCTATAACTTTCATGCTGCCACAGGCGATAACATGTTGGTTGTAGACTCGAAACCTTTAAACGAAACCTCACTCGTCATCTGATCAAATCTGCAATAAGAAAAATATTGCAACAACGTGGGTCAGATTCCATTAAAAATGGAGTCTGGCAAGTGACACTATGGTGGACACTTAATGGAATAAGTCTAAAGCCTATATGCATATTTGGCTGGTGGAGTTCAAGGCTAATTTTCATAAAGCCAATTTTTCCTACTCTTTTGAAAACACTTTTCTTGAAATCAAGACGAGTATGGCATGACAACCATAAATCTCATCTTCCCTTGTTCACCCATCAAGTTTTACTTCTGAAGTTGGAATGATGGAATCCTCCGTTGACGTCCGTGATCAGCTGCTCAAATTGTCCGTACCGGGGACACGGCTAAGTACTTAGTTTTACACTCTGCAGAGGTTGTGCACGTTCACCATTGTACCCATTCAACCCAAGGTATCCTTTACACACCATTTGTGATAAGGAAAGGAGAGAATGAGACGAGATCTTTCAGAAGCATTTTCCCTCCCACTCTGGCTTGACCCGTTCCACCTAACATCCCCCTACATCTGCTTGTCAAGCCGGAGAGAGTCCACGCAACATAATTGATCAAGCCAGAGCCCATATGGCAATGGCTGCACTGGAAGCAATCGTCACTCGGAGTTCTTCAGATTCCTCGGTTCCTGGGTGGCCATTCACAAGTGTACATACTCCAGGAACCATAGACATGGACCTGAGTAGCCACTCAACATAAACCATACAACCACTTACCACCCAGGTGTTTCATTCTTAACTTAGTAGAATTTAGATTTTCACAAAACAACATTTGCATAGCATCAATAATTCTACTAAGTATTGCATAGGAACCTAGACACAGGAATAAGGAATTCTACACAGGTTTAGCATAGCAATACTATCCTACATATGCATATAAAAATACACTAAGTAATGCATATAGAAACAATAGGAAGTTTATGAGGTGTGCCACTTGCCTTTGAATGTTGTCGTTGTTCACAACTCTTTTCAACGATACTCGGGACTCTCCGTTCAATCTAACAGTATAGACAAGCAACAATACAACAATCAACAGCAAGCACAACTCCACAATGCATACAAACACATACTAGATGAATAAATAAGTTTTATAAAACTTTCTAAGGAAAATATGTTTATGCATGATGTGCAAAATATTCCTAAGGGCTAGAAATACTTTTTCATGCCATGAAAATCTTTTAAGTTAATGCAAGGCAAATAGGTGGGTCAAGAATGACTAAGGACTAAGGTCTTAAGTTGGATAAACATACTTTGTTTTATATCATCTTGAAACAAGCACTCTAATGGCTTAGCCATGATGTGCAAAATACTTAGAGAAAAATACTAAGTCTATAAGGTGATCAACAATTACTATCAACTCTTTGTAAATTGGATATTCGCTAAAGTGAGAGAGACAGACACCCGGCCAGCCACTTAAATTGTGGAACAGGTCTCATGTACGTGGACATGTAAGGTTTGTTTCCAGGCCGCTTCATCCCACTATGCCGCTAGGATCCAACAACTTCAAGATGATAACATCATGATAGAAATTTGTTTAAGTCTAAAAGACAAGATTAGGAAAGAGGGAAAAGATAGAAAGAAAGATGTAGTTGTCCTCCAGGCTTCATCTCCAGACTTGTAACTTTCTTCTGGATGATGTCTTCAGACTTGATGGTTCTTGTATCCTCGAGGCTGGTCTTGGATTTACTTAGTCTTCATGAAGTCTCAGAGGAGAAGAAAAGACAGAGAGAAAGACTTAGAGAATAAAAGGGGGTTGGCCTTCTTGAACTTCTTCTCACTTTTCTTCCAAGTGCTTGACATCTTTGGGATGCTTCCAGAGTCTGTTTTCTTCTAAGTCCTTCATGAACTTCTTCTTGATTTTCTTCTAAGTGCTTCTTCTCCTTGAAGATACTTCTGAAGTCTTGTTTTTGGCTAAGTCCTTCAATGGCCTTCTAGCTCCATCTTGGAAATCCTAAGTGTCTAAGTGCATAGCACTTTACCAAAACACTAGGTTGAAAATAATCCTAACTAAGGGAAAATAAGGAAGGAGTTTTCTTATAAGGAGTATAACTATACAATAGATATGTCATGCATGCAATGCAATTTATTTCTAAGGACAACACTTAACAAAATAAAACAACTAAGTTTTCTAGATGCTAAAATTTTCTAAGGAAAAGATTTAGCATCTTTAAGATGTTGAAATTTTTCTAAGGAAGAGTGTTGTCGAAAAATATTTATCAATATTTTCTAACAAAGAATTTATTTTGTTTAAAGAGGCAAAATATTTCTAAGTACATTTTAATACCAAAGTGGTTATAATATGACTAAGTACTTTATAATTCGAATAGATGATGAAAATAATTTTTAATAAATTTTTAATCATTAAAACAACACTTAAAATTATTTAATCAATATTAACTATAAAATCATAGAAAATTATTCTATAAAAATTAGTAGAAAAATACTACTGTCAAAACTTAGACATTAAAATTTATAGCAAAAGAGTTTGATAAATTTTAATTTCAAATTTGAAGTTATGTTCAAATTACCATTAATGTCACTTTTGAATTTCAACAAATTTTAATTTGACAAAACATAAAAGTAATGATGCCAAAAGTTTCTACGTGTCATAAGCTTTACAAAAATATTTTATTTGTAAAATTTGACCAAACCAATAAAAAGTAGTGATAGATTTAAAATTTAGGATTTTTCTGCAAAACTGCCGGGTCTTCGGTTGACTGTTGACTTTGACCGCTGACGTGGCAGGCTGACTGGGATTTGACTACGAATTTGACCAAAAATAAAGTTACTCTGATGGAAAAATACTCTTAACGAAAGTTGTAGAGAATTACGTGCTCTTTCTAATTAACACAATTATAACATAAGTGGATGAATAGATTGGTCACCAATCTCAAAATATCTTTCTGGTCCGAAACTTCAAACGCGAATATCTCTCAGCTCGCTGAACCAAAAGAGGTGAGGCTTGGGGCAAAAAAAGGTCTTGATCAGAGGAACAACTTTCGTATTGTCGTCCCAAACTTTTGAGATGGTTTGGTTACTCGAACAACATCAAACACGATCCGTATTATACAGAAAATTACGTACGTTAAAATAACAAGTTGTCAACAGGAAAGTTGTAGATATAGAGTAGATCTACCTTTTCACCGAAGGAATTTCGATTTGACGCAACGAGTTCGAAGAGATCTGAGAAATACGACTTCAGATCTGATGGATGACGATTCGAAATTCTTCCTCCACGCTTGATGAAAAGAGTTGAGACTTATTGGGATGGAAAGGTATCGACGAGATCTACAACAATGATTAAGGCCCCGTCGCGATTGGAGATGGTTTTGTTCGTCGAACGAACGAAATACTATTTCGCTGATTAGGGTTTCGGTGGAACGAAAAGAGTAAAAGAGATGCCGGCGGCTACAGGGGTTTATATAGGTGGAGGGATGGTGGAATAGATAGGGCTCGGAGTTGTGAACGCGTAGGATCAAGCGGATCCGGATTTGGAGTTATATTTCTTGAGATATACGTGTTTAAATGAAAAGTGGTTGGAAAAACGAATTTGAGGGTTTGAGTTGGATACGGTAGCTCGGTTCGGTTCGTTCGTGCGCCGGTCGGCTGGCCTGATTCGTTTTTTTTTCTTTTTTTTTTAATTCCTTTATAACTTTTGTTTTAAAACTCCGAATTAAGTGAAATTAATTTATAAAAATTTCTAAAAATTATATCTTTATTTTAAAACATTTATGGACATGTTTTGACCACTTTTTTAAAATATTAATTTTGAATATTTGATTTAATGCAAATTTGGCACTTTTTTCAAATTTGGAAATAGAAATTTAATCAATTTATTTATGGCTAAATAAAATTTGGTACCACAATTGTGAACATATGAAAATAATTATTTCTAATAATTACAATCAAAATATTAAAGTAAAATAAGATAAATAGCATAATCATTATTTTGTTTTTAATATTTTCGTAGATACATTTTCAACTGGAAATAGTATTTCAACCATTGTAATTCAAATCTAAACAATGCAAGAAAATGATGAATGCATGCATGAATTTTGTTTTCTAATCGACATACAATTAGTTTTCAAAAAGTTTTTAATTTTTCTGATTTTTCAGAATTTGAAAAATCCTAGGATGTTACAGACTACCACCCTTAAAAGGAATCTCGTCCTCGAGATTCGAGAAGGCTAGCAAAAGGTTGTGACTGGATATCTGGGTGGGCTACCACCCTTAAAAGGAATCTTTGTTGGTAGTGAAAACTTGGATATGAAACTTGATTCAAAATGTACCGTTCACTTCTTCCATAGTGATATGGTTCACATATCCTTTATCAAAAGGATTTGACTTGGCAGCTTCTTCGGCCTTGTTCTTTGCTCGACACTCGTTGGCGTAATGGCCATTGCTCTTGCACTTGTAGCAAATGATCTCGTTTAAGCTCCGCTTCTTCTTTGGTGCTTCCAAGGCTAAAAATTGTTCTAAATCTTGTTCATCATATTTTATCCCAATGGACGAAGTCCTGTCTCGCTTGATGGGGCAATTTCGAGCTAAGTGATGTCCCTCACATTTATAGCAGCACTTGGAGTTACATTTGGATGTCTTCGGAAGTGACCTTACTCTTATTCCAATTTTCACCTTAGTTTGATCCACAATCTCATTTTGATAATGATTTTGTTCAGCATCCTGACCAATCTTCTTCTGTTTGCAGCCCCATGAATAATGTTCTTGTACTCTACGAGTAACATATGTTATAAGACTAGTATCTCTTTTGCGTTCCTCCTTGTGTTCTTGTACTTCCACATATTTCCTGAGTTTCTGTTGCATTCCCTCTTTGACTTGCTGACTGACTTCTTGCACCATGGGATAGAGTTGACATTGAGTCGGGGCGCGATTTGTTGCTTCACACAAAAAGCAAGTAACCATGGTTGTGGGGTATCCGTCGGTTGAATAGCTGGAGACACCATGGGGCCACTCATCATGACATTCCTTGGATGTGTGTCCTATTTCTCCACACGTTTTACAGGCTTGAGGTTTTGTCAAACTACTTCTTTTGATATCCTTGTTACCAATGTCCATCTGGGGTGGGTTCATATTATTGTTGGTCATGTTGTGACGCATCATCTGCACAATGTGAGTCTGGTTATCCAACAGTTGTTGCATTCCATGAGGTAACTCTCTGTTGTGATTGTGGACTCGATTATGTACCATGAGTTGCATCAACTGACCCTGAGCTTCTAATAGTTGAATTGCAACTGTCATCTCATCGTTGGTGCTTGGGCGAGACATCTGTTTGGGTTTAGCATAGATGAGTAAAAGATAGAAGGATACTAGGGAAAATTTCTACCCCAAACTCAACAAACCGAGGCAAATCATCTTACAAACAATATCTAACAAACATCGAGCAACAAGTTTCAACACAAACAAGCAATCTAGTATTGTCGTACCACACTGAGTTGGCATGATCAATACACTATCACGGTGTCGTTGTTCTAATTAAATGGTGGTCTCTTGTCTATCTCCTTGTTGAGTGCTTCAAGTTCTTCTTTCTTCAAAATCTTCTAAGTGTTTGAGCTATGAATCTGGGTTCTTCAGTGTCCTTCCATGCAGGTAGTTCTTCATGTTGACTTGTGGAATTGCATATGAAGTATCGAACTCAGACATTACGAACATGGTCAACTAGAAAAAGATAAGATATTTTCAAAAGTTTATTATTAGACGAGAGTATAAGAGAGGATAAAATGAAAAGTTTTGTTTTTAGATAACTGAATAAAAATAGATTTTCAATCCTATGGCCAAATCCTATTTCTATCCAGACTTAGGGGTTTCGAACCTACAGGCAACACAGTGCTCTGATACCATCTGTAACGTACCTGCACTTTTAATAAGGCAGATACCTGTGTATAGTGCAAATCCCTGGATCGATTCGTTTGCACACACAGTTTACGATGTAATATCACAACAAAGTATCAATTTTATTACATCAATGATCCAGACTTACAAAATATTCAATACAAGTTGCATAGCATAAAGCTAGCTTCGAAAGAGTAAACAGCGGAAATACAATAGCAGTGAGTCTCTATAACTTTCATGCTGCCACAGGCGATAACATGTTGGTTGTAGACTCGAAACCTTTAAACGAAACCTCACTCGTCATCTGATCAAATCTACAATAAGAAAAATATTGCAACAACGTGGGTCAGATTCCATTAAAAATGGAGTCTGGCAAGTGACACTATGGTGGACACTTAATGGAATAACTCTAAAGCCTATATGCATATTTGGCTGGTGGAGTTCAAGGCTAATTTGCATAAAGCCAATTTTTCCTACTCTTTTGAAAACACTTTTCTTGAAATCAAGACGAGTATGGCATGACAACCATAAATCTCATCTTCCCTTGTTCACCCATCAAGTTTTACTTCTGAAGTTGGAATGATGGAATCCTCCGTTGACGTCCGTGATCAGCTGCTCAAATTGTCCGTACCGGGGACACGGCTAAGTACTTAGTTTTACACTCTGCAGAGGTTGTGCACGTTCACCATTGTACCCATTCAACCCAAGGTATCCTTTACACACCATTTGTGATAAGGAAAGGAGAGAATGAGACGAGATCTTTCAGAAGCATTTTCCCTCCCACTCTGGCTTGACCCGTTCCACCTAACACCCCCTTACATCTGCTTATCAAGCCGGAGAGAGTCCACGCAACATAATTGATCAAGCCAGAACCCATATGGCAATGGCTGCACTGGAAGTAATCGTCACTCGGAGTTCTTCAGATTCCTCGGTTCCTGGGTGACCATTCACAAGTGTACATACTCCAGGAACCATAGACATGGACCTGAGTAGCCACTCAACATAAACCATACAACCACTTACCACCCAGGTGTTTCATTCTTAACTTAGTAGAATTTAGATTTTCACAAAACAACATTTGCATAGCATCAATAATTCTACTAAGTATTGCATAGGAACCTAGACACAGGAATAAGGAATTCTACACAGGTTTAGCATAGCAATACTATCCTACATATGCATATAAAAATACACTAAGTAATGCATATAGAAATAATAGGAGGTTTATGAGGTGTGCCACTTGCCTTTGAATGTTGTCGTTGTTCACAACTCATTTCAACGATACTCGGGACTCTCCGTTCAATCTAACAGTATAGACAAGCAACAATACAACAATCAACAGCAAGCACAACTCCACAATGCATACAAACACATACTAGATGAATAAATAAGTTTTATAAAACTTTCATCGAAAATATGTTTATGCATGATGTGCAAAATATTCCTAAGGGCTAGAAATACTTTTTCATGCCATGAAAATCTTTTAAGTTAATGCAAGGCAAATAGGTGGGTCAAGAATGACTAAGGACTAAGGTCTTAAGTTGGATAAACATACTTTGTTTTATATCATCTTGAAACAAGCACTCTAATGGCTTAGCCATGATGTGCAAAATACTTAGAGAAAAATACTAAGTCTATAAGGTGATCAACAATTACTATCAACTCTTTGTAAATTGGATATTCGCTAAAGTGAGAGAGACAGACACCCGGCCAGCCACTTAAATTGTGGAACAGGTCTCATGTACGTGGACATGTAAGGTTTGTTTCCAGGCCGCTTCATCCCACTATGCCGCTAGGATCCAACAACTTCAAGATGATAACATCATGATAGAAATTTGTTTAAGTCTAAAAGACAAGATTAGGAAAGAGGGAAAAGATAGAAAGAAAGATGTAGTTGTCCTCCAGGCTTCATCTCCAGACTTGTAACTTTCTTCTGGATGATGTCTTCAGACTTGATGGTTCTTGTATCCTCGAGGCTGGTCTTGGATTTACTTAGTCTTCATGAAGTCTCAGAGGAGAAGAAAAGACAGAGAGAAAGACTTAGAGAATAAAAGGGGGTTGGCCTTCTTGAACTTCTTCTCACTTTTCTTCCAAGTGCTTGACATCTTTGGGATGCTTCCAGAGTCTGTTTTCTTCTAAGTCCTTCATGAACTTCTTCTTGATTTTCTTCTAAGTGCTTCTTCTCCTTGAAGATACTTCTGAAGTCTTGTTTTTGGCTAAGTCCTTCAATGGCCTTCTAGCTCCATCTTGGAAATCCTAAGTGTCTAAGTGCATAGCACTTTACCAAAACACTAGGTTGAAAATAATCCTAACTAAGGGAAAATAAGGAAGGAGTTTTCCTATAAGGAGTATAACTATACAATAGATATGTCATGCATGCAATGCAATTTATTTCTAAGGACAACACTTAACAAAATAAAACAACTAAGTTTTCTAGATGCTAAAATTTTCTAAGGAAAAGATTTAGCATCTTTAAGATGTTGAAATTTTTCTAAGGAAGAGTGTTGTCGAAAAATATTTATCAATATTTTCTAACAAAGAATTTATTTTGTTTAAAGAGGCAAAATATTTATAAGTACATTTTAATACCAAAGTGGTTATAATATGACTAAGTACTTTATAATTCGAATAGATGATGAAAATAATTTTTAATAAATTTTTAATCATTAAAACAACACTTAAAACTATTTAATCAATATTAACTATAAAATCATAGAAAATTATTCTATAAAAATTAGTAGAAAAATACTACTGTCAAAACTTAGACATTAAAATTTATAGCAAAAGAGTTTGATAAATTTTAATTTCAAATTTGAAGTTATGTTCAAATTAACATTAATGTCACTTTTGAATTTCAACAAATTTTAATTTGACAAAACATAAAAGTAATGATGCCAAAAGTTTCTACGTGTCATAAGCTTTCCAAAAATATTTTATTTGTAAAATTTGACCAAACCAATAAAAAGTAGTGATAGATTTAAAATTTAGTATTTTTCTGCAAAACTGCCGGGTCTTCGGTTGACTGTTGACTTTGACCGCTGACGTGGCAGGCTGACTGAGATTTGACTACGAATTTGAGCAAAAATAAAGTTGCTCTGATGGAAAAATACTCTTAACGAAAGTTGTAGAGAATTACGTGCTCTTTCTAATTAACACTATTATAACATAAGTGCATGAATAGATTGGTCACAAATCTCAAAATATCTTTCTGGTCCGAAACTTCAAACGCGAATATCTCTCAGCTCGCTGAACCAAAAGAGGTGAGGCTTGGGGCAACAGAAAGGTCTTGATCAGAGGAACAACTTTCGTATTGTCGTCCCAAACTTTTGAGATGGTTTGGTTACTCGAACAACATCAAACACGATCTGTATTATACAGAAAATTACGTACGATAAAATAACAAGTTGTCAACAGGAAAGTTGTAGATATATAGTAGATCTACCTTTTCACCGAAGGAATTTCGATTTGACGCAACGAGCGCGAAGAGATCTGAGAAATACGACTTCAGATCTGATGGATGACGATTCGAAATTCTTCCTCCACGCTTGATGAAAAGAGTTGAGACTTATTGGGATTGAAAGGTATCGACGAGATTTACAACAATGATTAAGGCCCCGTCGCGATTGGAGATGGTTTTGTTCGTCGAACGAACGAAATACTATTTCGCTGATTAGGGTTTCGGTGGAACGAAAAGAGTAAAAGAGATGCCGGCGGCTACAGGGGTTTATATAGGTGGAGGGATGGTGGAATAGATAGGGCTCGGAGTTGTGAACGCGTAGGATCAAGCGGATCCGGATTTGGAGTTATATTTCTTGAGATATACGTGTTTAAATGAAAGGTGGTTGGAAAAACGAATTTCAGGGTTTGAGTTGGATACGATAGCTCGGTTCGGTTCGTTCGTGCACTGGCCGGCTGGCCCGATTCGTTTTTTTTCTTTTTTTTAATTCATTTATAACTTTTGTTTTAGAACTCCGAATTAAGTGAAATTAATTTCTAAAAATTTCTAAAAATCATATCTTTATTTTAAAACATTTATGGACATGTTTTGACCACTTTTTTAAAATATTAATTTTGAATATTTGATTTAATGCAAATTTGACACTTTTGTCAAATTTGGAAATAGAAATTTAATCAATTTATTTATGGCTAAATAAAATTTGGTACCACAATTGTGAACATATGAAAATAATTATTTCTAATAATTACAATCAAAATATTAAAGTAACATAAGATAAATTGCATAATCATTATTTTGTTTTTAATATTTTCGCAGATACATTTTCAACTTGAAATAGTATTTCAACCATTGTAATTTCAAATCTAAAAAATGCAAGAAAATGATGAATGCATGCATGAATTTTATTTTCTAATCGACATACAATTAGTTTTTAAAAAGTTTTTAATTTTTCTGATTTTTCAGAATTTGAAAAATCCTAGGATGTTACAAAAGCCATTCAACAAGGTGAGGCTATGCTATAACTGTGATGACAAAAGCCACTTTGTTGCAGATTGCCCATGGGAGAGAAGAGAGGATCATGGTGGGAGGCTTGTGGCCAAGACGAAGGGGAAGGGGCCCATGCCCATGAAGAAGCCCTACTTTAAGAAGAACCAAAAGATTGTCTTGGTAACTCAAGAGCAATATCCCACCGATGATGAAGATAGTGACAAGGAGGACACTCCAACGCAAGTGGCCGCACTAGCCATTTCTTCCACACCTCCGTCACTCTTCTCCTCACCAAACGAGAGCCCCATCATCAAGAATGCAATATGTCTTATGGCAAAGACATCCGAGGTAAAATTGTCCCCCACCTGCATATCCCATGACATTGATGATGGTATGAGCCTAGAAGTCAAGGAAGAAATTATTGCTTTTGATAAATTCATGACTAACTTGCAAGGAGAAGAAAAGAAACACTTTGGCTCAATTATGAGTCGTATAGGTGAGCTTGAGGATGAGCTTGAATTAAAAGTTGAGATTGAGAGAGAGGATGCACACGCTAAGGTGTCCCTCCAATCCTCTCTCGAAGATGAACAAGAAGCTCATGCTCTCCTCAAGGAGCAACTTTCTAAGATCACTAAGGATCGTGATCTTTACTTTGATAAATGTAAAATTGTGCAAAATGAAAAGTCCGAGCTTGTAGTTGCTTATGCTAGACTTTACGAAGACTTCGAGTCACTTGAAAATACTCACAAGGTATTGACAAGTGATCACGAGCGTCTCCTCAAGTCTCGTGATCAACTCCAAACTCGGATATCTATTCTTGAGAAACCTAGTACTTCTACTCCTTTGAATACTAATGCAAATGTTGTCAAGGATAAAGCTAGGGTCTTGTTTGTTCCCTCCATGGCAACCGAGCCCAAGACCTCCCTTGATAAAGGTAAGGGGACACTCACTACTCCTCTTCATGAGTGAGTGCCCCACAAGGGTAAGGAAGGTCTAGGCTATGTCGCTAAGGAGAAGAAGATGATCAAGAAGAAGACCAAGCCCGCACAAGCCAAGAAATATGATATAGCAAGTGGAAATGCCACAAGGGGCACTCCCACTCGTGATGACTTTGCGGGCATATCTAACCCCAATTATACTTTATATGTTGATTATTATGGGGATGTCTATGCTAGATACATTGGTACTTTTGATGGTTACATTGAATATGCTATTTGGGTCCCAAAGACCCTTGTTGCAAACCAAAAGGCACCCATTGCAAAATGGGTACCTAAACCAAAGAATTGATTGTGTGTAGGGACTTGCTTCCGGAGGATCGAAATGGATAATTGATAGTGGGTGCACTAGTCATATGACCGGAAGCAAGGAAATTGTAACGGAGTTGAAGCCCAATGATGATCAAATGATCGTTACATATGGTGACAATTCAAAGTCTAAGGTAATAGGGCTCGGCAAGATGGTAGTGGCACCGGACATCATACTTGTGAATGTTTTGCTTGTCGAGTCCCTAGGTTTCAACTTGATCTCCGTCCATTCTTTAACTTGTTTTGGGTTATACCGTTGTCTTCGAAAAGGAGATGGTTATCCTCATGCGGAGCAAGTCTCTCAATGTGTCTTTCGTTGGGTACATTGAGAATGGGCTCTATGTGGTTGACTTCTCCGGAGTCACCACTTCCCATACAATGTGCCTATTCGCTAAGGCGGACTTGGGTTGGCTATGGCATCGCCGACTAGCCCATGTCAACATGAGGACTTTGCAAAGTCTCCACAAGGGTGGCCATATCCTAGGACTAAGAGACCATGTTTTTTTCTCGAAGGATCGAATGTGTAGGGCTCGTGTTGAAGGAAAAATGCATGACATTCACCATCCAAGCAAGACCATCATTTCTTCAACAAGGGTTTTGGAGCTTCTCCATGTTGACCTCTTTGGTCCCATTCCGGAAGCTAGTCTTGGTGGCAAGAAATATTGTTTGGTGATTGTTGATGACTATTCAAGATACACATGGGTTTTCTTCTTCAAGTCAAAGGTGGAGACTCAACAAACTATCATCGACTTCTCCAATGAAGCTCAACGTCAACACAATGACCCTATCTTGGTGATAAGAAGTGACAATGGGTCCGAGTTCAAGAACTACACCTTGAACGAGTTCCTTAGTGAAGAAGGGATTCGTCATCAATATTCCGCTGCTTATACTCCCCAACAAAATGGTGTAGCCGAAAGGAAGAATCGCACTCTTATTGAGATGGAAAGGTTGATGATGGCCGAGTTCAAGTCCCCTCACAACTTTTGGGCCGAGTTCAAGTCCCCTCACAACTTTTGGTTATAAGTGTTTCTATCTCATCAAAGGTGTTCGTTTGGGCAAGTTTGAATCGAAGTCTCTTGAAGGGACATTTGTGGGCTACGGGTCCGAATCCCACACTTATAGAGTCTATGATAAGGCCTCGCGCATTATCATAGAAACTTGTAGTGTGGTGTTCGAGGAGAATGACGGCTCCCTTGTGGAGCAAAGTGGTGTTTCCGTTGTAGGTGATGATCAACCTCAAGATGCTATACGAAGAATGGGGTTGGGAGTCCACCGCCCCGTTGAAGTCTATTATGAGGATGCTCAACAAGGATCAAGTTCTTCACAAGTGGTGGCTACCCCAACACAAGAAACACCCATCGACAACATCGTGCCCAACACGCCTAGCCAAGAAGAAGCACAAGATTCTCCAGCTGCTCCTAGAATTTCCGGTGGGCCGGAAAATCCGGTTCAAACTGGAGTCGGAAATTCCGATGATTCGGAATTTCCGGTCCATGAACCTGGAATATCCGGTCCTGTTGACATTCCCGGTGACAGCTCGCAGCAAGGCCAAGATCAACCCTCTCCTCCACCTCTGGACGTCACTCCAATGGTTGATCAAGGCCATCAAATCAGTCAAGGCGGAGACATGAATGATCAAGATGATCAAGCGATTCCTCCCACCACTCGGAGGGAAATCGAGATCCGCCGCTTGAATAGGGTTGGCACCTCACAAGAATTAAGAGCTCTATCTCTTGACAAGGTGCTTGGTGATGTGAGAAGCAATGTCTCTACCCGAAGACAACTTGCAAGCTTTAGTGAACATCAAGCTCACATCTCCATGGTGGAACCCAAGAAGGTCTTTGAAGCTTTTGAAGATAAAGATTGGCTTGATGCTATGCATGAAGAGCTCAACAACTTCGAGCGCAACAAAGTGTGGAAGTTGGTGGAAAGACCCAAAGATTGTGGCAATGTTATCGGCACCAAGTGGATTTTCAAGAACAAGCAAGATGAACATAGCATGGTGATAAGGAACAAGGCAAGATTGGTGGCTCAAGGTTACTCCCAAATTGAAGGCATTGACTTTGGAGAAACCTACGCGCCCATGGCTCGACTTGAGTCAATTCGTATTCTTCTTGCCTATGCCTCTCATCATAACTTTAAGTTGCAACAAATGGATGTTAAATCCGCTTTTCTAAATGGTCCACTAAATGAACTTGTTTATGTTAAGCAACCACCGGGGTTTGAAGACCTCAAGTATCCGAACCATGTCTACAAGTTAGATAAGGCACTCTATGGCCTTAAACAAGCCCCACGAGCGTGGTACGCGCACCTTAGAGAACTACTTGTAGACCGTGGATTCCAAGTTGGGGAAATCGACCCCACACTTTTCACTAAGAAAGTTAATGGAGAGCTTTTCATTTGTCAATTATATGTGGATGACATTATATTTGGATCTACTAACAAAGCATTTAACGAAGAATTCTCTAAGCTTATGACTGACAGGTTTGAGATGTCTATGATGGGTGAGATGAAGTTCTTCCTCGGATTTGAGATCAAACAATTGAAGGAAGGGACGTTCATCAACCAAGCAAAGTACATTCAAGACATGCTCAAGAAGTACGGGTTGCTTGAGCTCAAGGGTGCCTCTACCCCAATGCAAACAAAATGTCACCTTGAGCTCAACCCCAAGGGTAAGGATGTGGATCAAAAGGTATACCGCTCCATGATTGGATCTCTTCTCTACCTTTGTGCATCTAGACCGGATATAGTGCTAGCCGTAGGAGTGTGTGCAAGATATCAGGCGGCTCCTAAAGAAAGCCATGATATGGCGGTCAAGAGGATCTTTAGATATTTGGCTTATACCCCAACCGTTGGATTGTGGTACCCCAAGGATGCAAATTTCTCAGTATGTGGGTACACGGATTCCGATTGGGCGGGAGATCAAGATGATAGGAAATCAACCTCCGGCGCTTGTCAATTTATTGGGAGGTCCTTGGTAAGTTGGTCTTCTAAGAAGCAAAATTGTATATCTCTCTCCACCGCCGAAGCCGAGTATGTTGCCGCCGCAAGTTGATGCACTCAGTTGCTATGGATGAGGCAAACTTTAAAGGAGTACGGAGTCAATTGCGACAAAGTGCCTCTTCTATGTGACAACGAAAGTGCCATCAAGATTGCTTACAACCCGGTGCAACATTCAAGAAACAAGCATATTGAGATCCGCCATCATTTCATTAGAGATCATGTGGCCCGAGGAGACATTGACTTATCATATGTGGGCAGAAGGGATCAATTAGCGGATATCTTCACGAAGCCCCTTGAGGAAGGAAGGTTTTGCTTTTTGAGGAATGAGCTAAATATCATTGATTCGAGGTCCTTAGCTTGATCGCTTGCACACTCACCTAGGGCGTAATTGCATCTTATCTTGTTCAGATGTAGGCATGGAAATAGGGGAGTGCGGTCCTAATACATTGGACCATCCCTCCCCCCATTATGCCGATAGCAAGTGTTCTTTTATCTCTATATTCATTCCTATGACTAATGAGCTAAAACGACGAGTATTGGTTATGTACCCAAGATACATCTTCGCGGTGACATGCCATACACTCCTACATGGTGGCCTCGGCCACCGACCTCTTCTCTTTGAAGAGTTGGTTTTATTTGGAGCTTTTTTTTGCTATTTGCCCTCCTTTTCATGCATGTGGGAAACCTACTCAACTTGGCGCTTTATGTTTCGTTTTGGTAGTTGTGAGTTGAGTATGGTGTACCAATGACAGTTTGGAAATCTATCCCAAGCCTACTTCCCCCTGAAAACATTTCTCTCTATTGCACACAAGTCATCCATTTGAAAACTGGGATTTTAGTTCAGCAGGTCGGAATATCCGGTTCATTATGAATCGGAATATCCGGTGACCCAGAATTTCCGGTGTAAGTTACACCCGGAAATTCTGATCAGGCGGTTTGTCTAAAAAATATAAGGGCAGGCTCGGGGTGAAGGGCTCATTCGTGCCCTTCTTCCACCCCCGAACTCCCTCTCCTCCAACCGCCGCCCCTGCTGCTCCAAGATCCCTCCGGAGCACTCCGGCCGCCGGGGAACTTCTTTCTCGGCCGGATCTGCTCCTCCTCCGCCCCCGGAACTCACTCCTCCAAGCAATGGCCTCAATGGATGAGGGTACCTTCACTTTTCCTCTTCCTTAAGTGCTTGCACTAGGATCTTGATGTGGAGTTATTTGTTTCAAGTTTGCTTGGTAGAGATTAATCCTACCATCATTCCCTGCCATCTATATACATTAGTTTTGCATTGTGTTGGATCGATCTAGTTTTAGACAAGGTCAATCTCAGATCTGCACTGTTTCTGTTAAGGTCGGAATTTCCGACTCAGCCTGACTCAGAATTTCCGATCCACCGGAATTTCCGGTTATGTATGAATCAGAATTTCCGAGCTGAACACTGCAGTTTTAAGATTAACTCATGTTTAACTACATATGATTCATCAAATGCCTACCTAATGTGTGTATCCTCTCCTGACTTGTGTGTACTTATCTTATGCTACCCACTATGTTCAAATTCACAGGTTCTAGTGGGAGTCCGTCCTTCGCTGGGGCAACAAGGGCACCTGTTCACAAGACCCCCTGTCAACAAGGGTAAGGGTCCTGCCTCCTCAAGCAATCAACCTGTTCAAAGGAAGAAGAAAGTTGTTGCTAGCAAGCCACCATCCAAGAAAAGGAAGAATGCTCCTATTCCTCAACGTCAGAACTATTCAAAGATGAACTCTGTTGAATACTCTCAGCTCAGACAAGGGGATTGGTACCTTAGGCCAAGGGACAACTCTCTGGATGATCGCAGCTTTTGGTGTCAAGAGCAAGAGCACATACTCGTGGACCTCTACTACTCTCTGTCGAAGCCCATTCGACCTATGCATTTGTTTGACCTTGCAACTCTGCAGAAGAAAGCCTCCTTTGTTGAAGAAAGACTATGGGCTTGGAGAGACTAGTGCTCACTCGTTGCCCTTACAACTCTCAGCTTGTGATGTAGTTCTTTGCCACTCTTGTGATGAAGGGTGACTCAAAGAAGACAATGAAGTGGATGACTGGTGAATCTTTCTGTGAGTCCAACTTTGAGGAGTTTGCCAAGGTTTTGGGCTACAAGTTTGATGGTGACAATCCTCAAGGCTATCGCATGCACCACCCTTACAAGCTCAACAAGAAGCAGACCGTGCACTTATATGGTGAGGGAGCCACACCCGGCAATTCTCGAGACTTGCTCCCTCTTTATGATGTCCTTGTGCGCATCCTCCGTGAGAACATTGCACCAAGTGGTGGCAACAACGACAATGTGGTGACCCCTCTATGCAACTTGCTCCTTCATTGTAGTGGTATCGGCATAATTGATAGGAGCCGTGGGCCCTCTAGCCTACGTATGGATTGAGGGGAAGAAGGTTGGTGTCGTCGAGGACGGGATTGAACACGGCGAGTTTACCCAGCTTCGGATCCCACAGCGGTGGCGAGATCCTACGTGCTGCTATAATTCACTATGAGGCAATAGCCGTGAACAGGTTACAATGTGTATGATGCGTATTGAAGCGTGCCCTAAAGGCTCCCTGGTGGCCGGCTTATATAGGCGGCCAGACCCCAGGGTACAAGGCAAGTACTTGTCCGGCAAGTAAACATAGTCCTAGACCTAGCCGGCTTAGTTGCCGCCTTCCGTCTTGGGCTTGGTGGCTCGATGGGCTTCGGCCTTCCGCCTTCCTTGGACCGTCCGCCTAATTCCTTGTACGTCAGCTATCTGGGCCGCCCGGCAGGCTTCAGCCTTACCACCCTTGGGCCACCCTGGACTAGCCGGATTAATCCATGTTGGTTACACCCCTAGTTGATATATCCCCAACATTAGCCCCCAGAAAGGTTGAAGTTCTCCAGGCGCCGGCTTCTTCTTGATTCTTCATCTGCCAATGTTGGCGGCTGCAGAACTTGAACCATTCTGAAAATCAACGAGGCACGCACGTCTTGATACTGACGCACGGCCGCCTTTATCCAACACGGGAAAAGACGGCTACTCTGCAATTTCGCCGAGCATTCTTCTTGACGGATTCCACTTAGCCGGCTCACGACAGTTTGAAAACGGCCTAGGCGGGAATCTCGCCATGATCACAAATCGTGGGAAAAGAGGAGGCATGGAGATCGTGCAATCATGCGTTGCAGCGGATGCTGGACACGTGTCCGACTAAAAGCGCCGTTGCACAGGGAGCAACGCCTGGCCCTATAAATAGGGAACCGAACGGTTCATTTTCGCCGCCCTGCCTTTGCTCTCCTCGACCTCTTGCCCTTCCACTTCTCCGCTTCTTGCTTCCGAGCGAACTCCGGCGAGCACATCTCCTCCGACGACCTCCGCGCACGGCGATGTCCACCGGCCAAGACCTTCCTTCCACGGCGTCCAGCGGTCCGGCGACCGAAACCGCGCCCGCGGAAGCGATGGGCGGCGCGATATCTCGTCCCGCGACGGCGGCGACGGGCAATGTCGCCACCGTCGCCCCTCGTATTCCTACCGCGCGTGCGTCGGCGGCGGTCTCCTCGGCTCCTCCATCATCCACCGTGGCGACGACGGCGAGAGGCGCTCCCGTCGACGAGGAAGAGGAAGCGGCGGACCTCGGGTCCCGCTACTGGCTTCCCTCCATAGTCGACGAAGACGCCCTCCAAGACTTGGAGTCCGTCGGCTATCTCCCCACTCGGGAAGACTGCCAATGGAGGGCCGCCTTCGGAGATGTCATCCCGGCTCCGAAAGCCGGGGAGCGGGTAATCCTCACCTCCCACTTAGTTAGGGGAATGGCGCTGCCGCCTTCCGCCTTTTTTAGCGAGGTCTTAGATCACTATGGGCTCCAGCCCCACAACATAGCGCCTAATAGCATCTTAGTCTTAGCCGGCTTCACAGCTCTGTTTGAGGGCTACCTAGGTATTAGGCCTAGCTTAGACTTCTTCAGATACTGTTTCCGTTGCCTGCGTCAGACTGTGCCGGACGGCGGGCTGGCAACCTGCGGCAGTGTCACTTTCAACTGCCGCCAGGGCCACCAATGGTATCCTAAGATACCATATCTTGAATCCGTCAAGGGCTGGACCTCCACATTCTTTTAATGCCAAGACATGGCAGCTCCGGGCCGCCAATTTGGCATCCCGGAATTCGTCAACGCGCCGTCTATGCCCAGGCCATGCTGAGACGAGGCGGTGCCCAAGCTGACGGAGGAACTCCGCCTTTTTCAAAGGCGGATTGAATTCCTCACACGGACGATGGCTCCCCCTCTGCTGGATGGGGTCGACACCGTCATCTGCTGGCTCGGCCGGCAGATCTTCCCCCTGCGGTACAGCCCGCACAAGATGTGTCAGTATTCGCCTACTGCCACGGCCTCCCTCCGCGTAAGCGAGGAGAGGTTGCCGGTTGCCGACCTGGTGTTCCGGCTCCGCAGCCTCGTCAAGGCGGGGCTGGTGAAGGCGGCGGAGGGTGTGCCCATGCACACCCACGACAACCCTCCCCTCGAGGTAGATATCTTGATCCTTGCCCCTTTTTGATAGCTTCGCCGGCTAATCTTGAGCTCCATTAACACTTGTCTTCTTTTTCAGCTCTCCGACTTGGGGGAGGATGACCTGGCTCCCGACTTCTACGAGTCGGAAGCCGGGAAGACGAAGAAGCGCAAAGCATCCGGCGCCGCTTCCTCTACGGTGATTGCCGAGAGGAAGAAACGGATCGCATCGGCTACCGAGCTGGCTCTCGTCAACCTTGACGAGAACACGGGGATTAAAATCCCCCGAAGGTACTCAATCCTACCTTTAATAGACGACAAACTTCTTCAATACTGGCACCCAATTGACTGTGCTTGCTTTTTATTGACAGGGAAAGGGTTGCAACTTCCCGGTTACCGACCAGGCTTCTTAGCAAGGGTAAGCGGCCTCAAGGAAGCTCGCCTGCTACTGTGCCGCCAACTCCCCAGCCCCGGGCCGGCAACTTTATGGGCGACGCTCGTCGCCAGCCCCCGGCTCCGGCTTCTGGCGTGCCGCCAAGGATTTCCTCCGCTGACCGCGCACCCACGACTCCCCTCCTTTTGGCTGAGGCTACTGCCGATGAAGCCGCTCAATCGCGCGCCGCCAAGGAAGGGTTGCTGGAGGCGGCTGCTGGCGGGTCCCAGAGGGCAGCCCCGACTGCAGGAGGCGGCAAAGTTAGGGACCCTTGGTCCACCTTAACGAAGGCCAAGGTGTCAGCCTTAGCCTTTGCCAACTTCACCTCCCAGGCCTTCGCCGACTTGGAGGGCGACCTATCTGTAAGTTTTTACAACTCCGGCATATACATAGTCTTTCCCCCGAGCACTTAGATGGCAGGTCAAAAAAAATTGACTGCCGGCTTAGCGGTTATTCGACAATATGTTTTATGCCTTTGCTTTTTCCTGCAGGGCCTTGTGTTCGCCAACGTTGAGCTTGTCTCCTCCCGAGTCGAGATAAACCAGCGGTGCCGCGACCTGAAGAAGGATTGCGAGGCCAAGGACCTGCGGATTGCCGAGTTGGAGGCGGCCCGCCAAAAAGATGAAGGTAGGGTTGATCCTTTTTGCCTTCAGCTATATATTCGACTTATGTTGCCGTCAATCATTTAGGTAGCGAATCCATATTTGTAGAACTGCTAGACCATGCCCAGGATATACTGAAGGCGTCCACTGATATGCAAGCTCTTATGAATGAAGCTTCCGATTTGGCAGCTGCCAACTTGGTGATGAAGGAGGATCACCGGAAGGAGATGGAGGCTCAGCAGCTCAAATTTGCGCAGGAATCTAGCCAGCTCACTGGTGAGCTGGAAAGCCTGCGCAAGAAGTTGGCGGAGGCGGAGAAGAAGGCTGTCGAGGAAATCTCCAAGCAGACTTCTCGTGCCCAAACTGCTGAGGATGCGTTGGCGGCTCATATGGTAGAGCTGTCTGCTTTCCATAACTCGGTCCTTGGTAATTTTTCACTCCTTACTTTGATTTTTCCATTTTGCTTAGCCTGAGCCAAACTGATGGTTTTATTTTTAATGTAGTTCCCGCCGGTTTGGGCGACGACAAGGTTGTCAGCCCCCGCCTGGATCGCCTTGCGCGTCTATGCGAGCTGATCACCGAGACTTTGGTGGCGTCCAAGCGGTTTGCCGTCAAGTTCTTCATCTCCTCTGGCAGCCAGGAACCGACCGAATTCAGCGACGTGCCCACTATGTTGGATCAGGCTACCAAGCTGCACAAGAGCTCGCTGAAGTCAGCGGCGCGGGGTGGTGCCAAGACTGCACTTGGACTATTTATGGCGCACTACCCCGAGGCGGAGATAGGAGCCGTCACCGAAGGCATGCCGTCTACATATGAAGACGGCAGCGAGGTCGAGCCGGCCGCTGTTCTGGACAGCGTTGCCGGCTACGCCACGCGTGTTGCCGATATGGTGGATACTTCAATCTTCTACCGGCGCCATCCTGTGCCTGCCGGAGAGGAAGCTGGAGCTGCCGGCACGGCCGAGGCGGAGGGGAGTGACAGTTCCGGGGCTGAAGTTGTCAGCCCCCAAGCCTGATGTAGACGCTCCCCCGAGCCATAGCTTTCTTTCCTTGCCTCCTTCTAGCATGATTTATCAGCCCCTGAAACAATGCAACTTTGACTTGTAATATTTGTATATACTTTTGTTGTTGCTCTGCTAGGCGGAAACTAGCTGACAAGTTTTATTTTGCCTTATTTATATGGCCCGCCTTAATTTTACCCTGACCTATATGTTTGACTTTTTGTATGTTGATGAATCTCAGCCGGTAACTTTAGCTGAAACAACCAGGGCTAAACCATGCGTGTAGGATCAGAGACCAAAGCCAACATGTTGGTGTCAAAGACATACTACTAGGCGAACCACATATAAGTAATCAGAGGTAAAGGAATTATGCGGCGCAAAAAGTTTATTTTTGCTTTAGGTTGGCTCGAAAGCTGCAAGTATCTACCAGTTTGAACCTTTGCACGGAGCTAGAAAAATAGGTAACTTAGATACATAGGGGAAATATGATTGCAAGAAAAGACAAAAGATGGCATGCTTCTCAACACAGATGAGGAACCATAGACTTTTATTTAATAATCATATTTAACTTATTACAATTATAAATTGCTAAGTGTAGAAAGGACGTAGCTGCTCAATATTCCAAGGCCGTCTTGTTTGTTCGAACGGATCGTCAATGCCTGGTCCCCTTTTTCCTGTCGCCTTCTTGCGCCTCTTCTTTTCGTCTTCGTCGCGGATGTCGGCCGGGTAGTAGGAACCATTGAGCAACGCCTTTGTGACTATAAACGGTCCTTCCCATGGCGGGGATAGCTTGTGCAAGCCTTTTCTGTCTTGGAATAGGCGGAGAACCAGGCCACCTGTTCTGAAGCTTCGCTTCCGCAATCTCCGGCTATGATAGCGGCGAAGTTGTTGCTGGTACAAGGCGGAGCGATGTAGAGCGACGTCTCTTTCTTCGTCTAGCAGGTCTAGGCTATCCTGTCTTGCACCTTCTACGTCTTTCTCGATGTAGGCTTGAACTCTTGGGGAATCGTATTTCATGTCGGTAGGTAGCACCGCCTCAGCGCCATATACTAAGAAGAAAGGAGTGTAGCCGGTAGATCTGTTTGGCGTTGTGCGCAAACTCCATAGTACCGACTGTAACTCATCTGCCCAAGCGTCGGCTGCCCTATGTAATGGAGCTTCGAGACGAGGCTTAAGTCCTGATAAGACTAGGCCGTTTGTACGCTCTACTTGTCCATTGGATTGAGGGTGTGACACGGATGCCAAATCAAGCCGGATACCCAGATCACTGCAGTATTCTTTGATGTCGCCTTGAGATAGGTTGCTGCCATTATCAGTGATAATGCTATGTGGAACTCCAAACCGAGAGATAATTCCCCAGAGGAAATTGGTGGCTGTTCGATCGACTTAGCCTCGACGCATTTGGTGAACTTGTCGACAACGACCAATAGGTGGGTGTACCCACCACGCGCCTTCTTGAAGGGACCCACCATGTCTAAGCCCCAGACCGCGAACGGCCAGGTGATTGGAATAGTCCCCAGTTCTTGTGCCGGCAAGTGAGGTTGACGAGCGTACAACTGGCAGCCTTTGCATGTCTTTATGATGTTCTCGACGTCTTCTTTGGCGGTAAGCCAGTAGAAACCTTGGCGGAAAGCTTTGGATACAATGGACCTGGCGGAAGCATGATGCCCCCAGGTGCCAATATGTATGTCCTTCAGAATTTCCCGGCCTTCTTCCGGTTGTATGCACCGCTGATGGATGCCGCACGTGCTTCGCTTATATAGCTCGCCTTTTATTATCGTGAATGCCTTGGATCGCCTTATGATCTGCCTTTTTAGCACCTCATCGTCCTCCGGCAACTTTCTGTTGATTAGGAAATCGAGATATGGGACTGTCCAATCCGGCTGTGTCAAGTAGACAGCGAGACTTGCCGCTTCTACCGGTTTTTCTGCATCGGGGTCCATCAAATCGGCGCCTTTAATGGATGGCTTGTACAAATGTTCTAGGAAAATATCTTTTGGTACCTTTTTGCGTTCTGACCCTAGTCTTGCAAGTGTGTCCGCCGCCTCGTTCTCAGTTCTTGGAACATGTCGGACCTCGTAGCCCGCGAAGTTTTTTGCGAATTCGTCAACTTTGGCTCTGTACGCCGCCATTGTTGCGCTTTTCGCATCCCATGTTCCGCTTACTTGCTGCGCGACCAAATCTGAGTCGCCATAACAGAGGATTCTTTTGACACCTAGGTCATTTGCCACGTGTAACCTATGAAGCAAAGCTTCGTACTCGGCAACGTTGTTGGTTGCTGTGAAGTGGATTTGCAACACGTAGCTAAGCTTGTCACCTTTAGGCGTGCGTAGCACGACTCTAGCCCCCGAGCCTTTGAGCATCTTTGATCCGTCAAAGTGCATGACCCAATATTCTGATTCGGGGAGTGTCGTTTCCTCCATGGCTTCTGTCCAGTCGGCGACAAAATCTGCAAGCGCTAGAGACTTAATGGCGGTCCGTGGTTTATAGACTATATCAAAGGCGGCAAGTTCGATGCCCCATTTGGCAACTCGACCTGTTGCCTCTGCATTGTTGATTATGTCTCCCAACGGTGCCTTGCTGACTACTGTCACTGTGTGTTCCTGGAAGTAATGCCTAAGCTTTCTGGCGGCGAAGAATACACCATAAGCCAGCTTTTGGTAATGCGGATACCTCTGCTTGGAGGCGGAGAATACTTCACTGATGAAGTAGACCGGTCGTTGCTCACACGTCGCGGCTTCGTTCTCCTTTCTTTCCACAGCCAAGACAGCGCTGACAACAACTCATGTTGCCGTGATGTACATCAGCATTGGTTCCTGTGATCGAGGTGCTGCCAATATCGGAGCGGATATGAGGGCCTCCTTAAGTTGTTGTAAGGCGGCGTCTACCTCTGCTGTCCACTCAAAGTTGTCGGATTTCTTCAATAGCCAGTAGAGAGGCATTGCCTTTTCCCCTAGGCGGCTTATGAAACGACTGACGGCCGCAGCCGATCCGGCTAGACGTTGCACGTCCTTCAGACAAGTAGGTCTGGATATGTTTTGGATGGCCTTGATCTTCTCCGGATTAACCTCGATCCCTCGTTCTGAGACGATAAACCCGAGCAGTTTGCCGGCTGGAACACCGAAAACGCACTTGGCGGGATTGAGTTTCATTTGATACCTCCGGAGATTCTGAAACGTTTCTTCCAAATCCTCTAGGAGATCTGCCTTCTTTTTTGACATCACCGCGATGTCGTCTATGTAGACGTGAAGATTGCGGCCGATCTGTTCGTGCAGGCAATTTTGCATACAGCGCTGGTATGTTGCCCCTGCATTCTTCAGGCCAAAAGGCATCGTGATGTAGCAGAAAGTCCCGTATGGAGTGGTGAAAGATGTTTTCAGCTGATCCGACTCTCTCATCTTGATTTGGTGGTATCCTGAGTTGGCGTCCAAAAAACAAAGCAGCTCGGAGCCTGCTGTGGAGTCTACGACTTGGTCAATTCTAGGCAGCGCAAAGGGATCCTTTGGGCAGCACTTGTTAACACCGGTATAGTCAATACACATCCTCATCTCTTTATTCTTCTTTGGAACAAGAACAGGATTTGCCACCCAATCAGTGTGTACAACTTCTTTTATGAAATTGGCGGCCTTCAACCTATTTATCTCCTTTCCTATAGCCTTGCGTCTCTCATCTCCAAAGCGTCTTGTTGCTTGCTTCACCGGCCTGGATCCTTTTATGACGTTGAGTGAGTGCTCGGCAAGTTCCCTCGGTACACCAGACATGTCGGAAGGCGACCATGCAAAGATGTCACGATTCTCACGGAGGAACTCGACGAGCGCGCCTTCCTATTTGCTGTCAAGGTTGGAGCCGATGATAACTTGCTTAGACTTGTCACCTGGGATGAGGTCCGCCTTTTTGGTGTCATCTGAAGCTTCGAAGGTCTTCTTGACATCAATCTTTGGCTTTGGCATGGAGTTGTCTGAATCCGCTCCGAGCAGCGCGAGTTCTTCCTTGTGGATGACGGCTTCTGCGAAGGCGGCCATGCCACGCTCGCACTCCTTGGCTTTCTTGAAGTTGCCGGAAATCGTGATGGTTCCGTTCTCCCCCGACATTTTAAGCTTGATGTATATGTAGCACGGCCTTGCCATGAACTTGGCGAAAGCTGGTCGTCCGAAGATTGCATGATAGGCGCTTTTGAAGGGGACAACTTCAAACCGGAGGAACTCTGAGCGGTAGTTCTCTTTTGGTCCGAAAGTTATCTTCAGCCTAATGCTCCCCATTGACTTTGCTTGCCTGCCGGGCACTATGCCGTGAAAAGTGAGGTTGCTGTGGTCCAGCTGATCCTCTGATAGGTTCATGCGGCTTAGTGTGTCTTAGTACAGGATGTTGAGGCTGCTGCCGCCATCCATGAGTACCTTTGTGAGTCTAAAGTTGTCAACAATGGGATCGACGACAAGGGCGTACTTGCCTGGGTGAGGAACGTGATCAGGGTGGTCGGACCGGTCCCAAGTGATCGTTGCTTCTGACCAGTTCAAATACTGAGGGACGTCCGGCATTGTCGCGTTGAGTTCACGCATTTCCGCCTTAGCCGAAAGCGTGCCGACAAAGCACACAAGAGATTCTTTGACCTTCGGATATGGTTTCTTTTTCTTGGCGGCCGCGTCATCCTCGCTTGAGATAGATATGTCGTCGTCATCCTCATCCTCTTTGTTGTCTTTCTTGTCGTTCTTCTTTGACTTCTTTGACTTCCAGCCGACTGTGGGGTCCTTTTTGAAGTCGTCCATGAAACGACACTCGCCAAGCATATGGTTGACCTTGCCCAGTGAGGCGTGGATTGGACATGACAAAAGTTTTGCCTGTTCATAATTGATTCGCGCCGCCTTAGGCCCTGAGCCGGCGTCGCGAACATCTTTCTTATTATTCCACTTATTTTTTTCGGCATTCCCTTGGAATGCTACGGCTACCTCGTTGAAAGGTCCGGCTTTGTCATCTGCCACCTGCTTGCGCTTGTTGTTCCGCTTTGGTATGATGTTGACGTCTGGGTCATCGTCCCGGGCGTCGTCATCCGCCGCCACGTATTGGGTGGCTAGGTTTAGCATCTCACCAAGGTCCGTGATTTGCTCGCGGACGAGCCGATGACGGAGCAAGGACTTCTTCTGCAGGCCCGTGTAGAAGGCGTGGATAGCCTGTGCGTCCGAAACACCATGACAGTTGGCCTTTTCGGATATCCAACGGCTGACAAAATCTGTCATGGTTTCGTCCGGCTTTTGGATACAGCGTTGCAAATCTGTGTAGGTATTTGGACGCTTGTATGTTCCTTGGAAGTGCTGGGAGAAAACCTTTTCCATGTTGTACCAGCTATGGATAGACTTTTCAGGAAGGTTGTCGATCCAAGCACTTGCCGTGCCCTACAACATGAGAGGTAGGTAACGGACGGCAATGAAGCTGCTCCCGCCGGCAATTTCTATGGCCATGGCATAGTCGGCTAGCCATGAATCCGGCTTAACGAGGCCGTTGTACCTATAACAGTTTTTTGACACTGATGTCATGTCCTTAGGGAACGGCTCTCTGCGGATGGCGTCACCGAAGCACTTTGGTCCAGAGTATAGCGGCTCCTTTCCTCTCGCTATGTCTTGTAGGCGGTGTCGTGCGTCTTTTCGATCGAGCTGCCGTGCGCCTCTGTTTGCCTCTGGCTCGTCCTGCGCTGACCGGCTTATGCTGCGCCTGGGTCCTTCTGCCTCCTCTTTCCTCTTGCTGCCGGTGCTACGCTGCGGAGACCGGCTTCGACCTCTCCTGGGAGGGTCGTTGCCGACATCTTTCCTAGGCGGCGGCCTATTGTTCCGGCTACCGCCGTTGTCGCGTCTTGGCTGGGATGGAGGTGGCAGGTCTCCCCTGCTTCCTGTCCTTGAATTCTCGTCCCGCCTTGGCTTTGGCGGTGGCGTCTTCTTTGGAGGTGGCGTTGCCTTTCTTTTGTCGCCATGGCTACTGGAGCCAGACGGGCCTTCGGGGTCGCCGCCAGGTGCAGCTTTGCACTTTCCTGACTTAGACTCTAGGTCTCCCCCGCGAGCATCTGCCATGTGGCCGTAGGAATCAGCGCGAGCTTGTTGATCTAGGGCCTTGCTTACGAAGTGTCTTGCATTGGCCAGCTTTTCTTTCGCCGTGTAAGTGTTGTCGTCCAGGGTATCTAGCGCGGCGGCCGCGTTGAGGACGGGGGTGCAGAAGACAACATCTCCCCTTCTGTCCACGCGCTGTGGTGCCGTACGCCAGTCGAACCCGAGATCTTGAGCCGCTGTCGTTGCTTGCGTTGGCGGCTCCTTGCCACGGCGGTTTTTTGATGACCTTTTCTCCTCAAAGAGTTGCCGGCTTGTTTTGGCCGACATCTTCTCCTGTTCTTTCTCGATCTTCTTCGAAGGCTCTCAACGTGCTCCTCTCTTTTTTGCAGGAAGTCAGAGTGCTTAAGCATGTTAAGCCTAAGCTCTTCCACTTCGTCAAGTGGGGTGTCTTTATTCACCGGAGTATTCATGATCTCGTCTACTTCTTTGATGACGGAGAGCAAATCCGTGGGTTTGCTGCTGCCGCCTTTCTCGAGGCCAATTTTCTTCTTTGCGCACACCTTGTCGGAACTTTCAATGAGTTGACCGGCAGTGGTGTCGCCGGCATCTTCCGCCGGCTTGTTTTGCGCTTCCGAAGCAACTGGGGTTGTCTCGTGACCGACAACAACCATCATAGCCAGCTTGTCAGGCATGTCAGTATCCGCTGTGCCCTCTGAAGGAGCCGGATTACCACTGGAAAAGCGGGTTTTGATCTTCTCTTCGAAGAGACTAGCATCATCATCAGAGTCAGAGTCTACGTTGAGTTGAACGGTAGATCTGGATCCGGCATCTGACATCGCATCCTACTGGAGAGCAGGGAGGATTGACTCAGGATCGTTATTTTCCGGCTGGGAGTCTGATCCCAGTCCGACAACTCCGACGAAGTGGAAATCAGATTCGGCCAACTCCTGGGAGAAGGCGGATTCAGATCCATCTTGTCGGTCGACTGCTTGGTCGAAGGGTTGGTGGGTGGGGTTGTAGAAACGCGGTAGGCCGTACGCCTCTGGCGTATACCCGATGAAGACGTCGATCCCTCCGATCGGTACGATTGCGCATCCGATAAGGTAGTTGTCCGCCGGGAGCCAGGACTCATCCGAGTTGACGTAGCTGTGGCTGCCATACCTTGTGACGCGGCCGACGGCGATCTGCTTGCCCACGCCGCCAAGTGTTCCCGCCTGGAACGTGACGCCAGGAACCTTATTCCCCACGGTGGGCGCCAACTGTCGTGGTATCGGCATAATTGATAGGAGACGGGGGTCCTCTAGCCTACGTATGGATTGTGGGGAAGAAGGTTGGTGTCGTCGAGGACGGGATTGAACACGGCGAGTTAACCCAGCTTCGGATCCCACAGCGGTGGCGAGATCCTACGTGCTGCTATAATTCACTATGAGGCAATAGCCGTGAACAGATTAAAATGTGTATGATGCGTATTGAAGCGTGCCCTAAAGGCTCCCTGGTGGCCGACTTATATAGGCGGCCAGACCCCAGGGTACAAGGCAAGTACTTGTCCGGCAAGTAAACAGAGTCCTAGACCTAGCCGGCTTAGTTGCCGCCTTCCGTTTTGGGCTTGGTGGCTCGATGGGCTTCGGCCTTCCGCCTTCCTTGGACCGTCCGCCTACTTCAACTAGTGGAAAAAGGGGCACTAGTCCCGGTTTTAGAGGGGCTTTAGTCCCGGTGTAGCAACCGGGACTGTCTGGCCGGGACTAGAGACCCCCCACCCATTAGTCTCGGTTCAATACGAACCGGGACTAGAGCCCCCCACCAATTAGAGCTCCGCACGTGGAGGGGCCAGGGGCGCGCGGGGGCGAACCCTTTAGTCCCGGTTCGTGTTACGAACCGGGACTAAAGGTTTTTAGCAAAAATTCAATTTTTTCAAAAAAATCAACTATTTATATTTTTTCAGATTTTTTTATTTTGTATATTCGAATTGTTTTTGAACTTCGAATGTTTCAATTATTTTACCAATTAATTTATATTTAACCCTATTCTCAAGTCAAAGTGCATACCTCAAACTTCCCGCTCGGTCACCCATCCTCACACTACTCCACCCCTAGCACGCTTAACATTTAGGTTCTATTCAAATTAGATACTAAGAGAGAACAGAGAACTTACTGATATAACTGTCTTATCTATCATATTAACCACTCGGTCATGATGATATATTTTTTCATTGCTTGTATTATAAAATTTTAGTTGAATAAATAAAAATGATAATACAATAAAATATTGAAATAAATAATGATAAAAGAAACATTACTTTACTTTTGCCTTTTTATATACTATGGAATAATCCGTATCTTTAAATCCTTAAATCGGAATTCAACAAATAAAATGTCTAAATTGATCAAAACAATTAGAGGAATTCAAATATGACATCCAAATCATATTTTGCATTATAGAAACATCGATAGCCATGGTGACCATTTCGATCTTTTTTACGAAAAAATGAAATCAAACGATAAACACCTCAAAAAAGGATATCCTTTGAAATGGGGTCCTTATATGTGTACTAGGTGGTATGAAAAATGAAAAACTTGATTTTTCACAAAATTTGAAAAAGAAAGTCTTCACAAAAAGAACTATCATCTACAAGTTTCAAGCCAAATGATCAAGTTATGGTTATTTTCACGGCATAGTTTGTGATAAAGGTCTCATATTTCACAAATAGGTGCGGATTGATATACTAAAAAATCATGCCAAATGGATTCTTCAAATTATTTTCATAAATATTATTTTCCTTCTTTTAAGTGGAAAAAAGAGGTTTTTTTGTGAAGGAAGTACAGAAAATATGAATCCAAATGGCACCCAACTAATTTTCACTAAGAGTGGTGCACATATGATGGTTTATCCACAGGTATGAGTTTTTTCTTTGAATTCTAACCAATTTCCCCTAGTTAATTAAGTTTATGTTGATTTATCGAAAGTAATTCAAATTTGAACTACAACTGTTTGATAGTTTGGTCTGAAACTTTTGGAAAAATCATTTTAAGGTACGCAACTAGTGGTTATATCAAAAAAACATTGATAGTTCTAGAAAATATCACCTCTTCCGATGATTAGTCATATCGACCGTTTTGATCGTTTTTAAGAAAAAATGTAATAAAGTGATAAACACCTCAAAAAATCAAATCCTTTGGCATGGGATCCTTATATGTGTACTTGTAGCTATGAAAAATGATAAACTTGATTTTTGCCAACATTTGCAGAAAAAGTCTTCACAAAAAGGTCTATCATGTATGAACATCTAGAAGTTTCAAGCCGAATGACCAAGTTATGGTCATTTCGACGACATAGTTTGTGATAAAGATCTCATAGTCCACACATAGGTGCATATTGGTATATTAAACAATCTTGCCAAAGGGATTCTTCAAATTATTTTCATAAATATCATTTTCCTTTTTTTAAGTGGAAAAAAGAGGTTTTTTTTGTGAAGGAAGTACAAAAAATATGAATCCAAATGGCACCCAACTAATTTTCACTAAGAGTGGTGCACATATGATGGATGATCCCCAGGTATGAGTTTTTTCTTTGAATTCTAACCAATTTCCCCTAGTTAATTAAGTTTATGTTGATTTATCGAAAGTAATTCAAATTTGAACTACAACTGTTTGATAGTTTGGTCTGAAACTTTTGGAAAAATCATTTTAAGGTACACAACTAGTGGTTATATCACAAAAAAATTGATAGTTTTAGAAAATATCACCTCTTCCGATGATTAGTCATAGCGACCGTTTTGATCGTTTTTAAGAAAAAATGTAATAAAGTGATAAACACCTCAAAAAATCAAATCCTTTGGCATGGGATCCTTATATGTGTACTAGTAGCTATGAAAAATGATAAACTTGATTTTTCCCAACATTTGCAGAAAAAGTCTTCACAAAAAGGTCTATCATGTATGAAAATCTAGAAGTTTCAAGCCGAATGACCAAGTTATGGTCATTTCGACGACATAGTTTGTGATAAAGATCTCATAGTCCACACATAGGTGCATATTGGTATATTAAACAATCTTGCCAAAGGGATTCTTCAAATTATTTTCATAAATATCATTTTCCTTTTTTTAAGTGGAAAAAAGAGGTTTTTTTGTGAAGGAAGTACAAAAAATATGAATCCAAATGGCACCCAACTAATTTTCACTAAGAGTGGTGCACATATGATGGATGATCCCCAGGTATGAGTTTTTTCTTTGAATTCTAACCAATTTCCCCTAGTTAATTAAGTTTATGTTGATTTATCGAAAGTAATTCAAATTTGAATTACAACTGTTTGATAGTTTGGTCTGAAACTTTTGGAAAAATCATTTTAAGGTACAAAACTAGTGGTTATATCACAAAAACATTGATAGTTCTAGAAAATATCACCTCTTCCGATGATTAGTCATAGCGACCGTTTTGATCGTTTTTAAGAAAAAATGTAATAAAGTGATAAACACCTCAAAAAATCAAATCCTTTGGCATGGTATCCTTATATGTGTACTAGTAGCTATGAAAAATGATAAACTTGATTTTTCCCAACATTTTCAGAAAAAGTCTTCACAAAAAGGTCTATCATGTATGAACATATATAAGTTTCAAGCCGAATGACCAAGTTATGGTCATTTCGACAACATAGTTTGTGATAAAGATCTCATACTCCACACATAGGTGCATATTGGTATATTAAACAATCTTGTCAAAGGGATTCTTCAAATTATTTTCATAAATATCATTTTCCTTTTTTTAAGTGGAAAAAAGAGGTTTTTTTGTGAAGGAAGTACATAAAATATGAATCCAAATGGCACCCAACTAATTTTCACTAAGAGTGGTGCACATATGATGGATGATCCCCAGGTATGAGTTTTTTCTTTGCGTAGATAGTTTTTCATATATACACAATGTTTTCCGAATTCGTACGCAAAAGTTATAATTTTTTAAATTGAGATCACTTTTTTTACAAAAAAAATTAAAAATCAAAAATTAAAATTTTCTCTAATAGTAGGTCGCGATAGGTACCAGCACGTCAAAGGATTTTTAAATTTGAAGTTTTTTTCGTTTTTTAAATTTATTTAGACGTTGTTTTTTCACGGTAAAAAAGTAGCCTACCGTAGACCCTTTAGTCCAGGTTGGTGCCACGAACCAGGACTAAAGGGTCATGCACTGGGCCCCGCCTCTGCGGCCGCATGTGGTGACCCTTTAGTCCCGGTTCGTGTCACGAACCGGGACTAAAGGTCCCTCCGAAATTCAATCCGGTGGCTTGCACCCTTTAGTCTCGGTTCCTTTTTAAATGTGGGCTAAAGGGGTGAACCAAAGCCCCGTTTTCTACTAGTGTTCCTTGTACGTCAGCTATCTGGGCCGCCCGGCAGGGTTCAGCCTTACCACCCTTGGGCCACCCTGGACTAGCCGGATTAATCCATGTTGGTTACACCCCTAATTGATATATCCCCAACATTCATGCCAACCGCATTGTGGAGGACCCTGGCTCTGATGAAGACTGGAGTGTGGATGTTATGGATTACATCTACAATGATATGTATGAAGCCATGACCACCAGAGTCACTATCCCCTATGCTCCTTACATCATGAAACTCATCAAGTTCAAGTTTCCTGACTATAACTTCAGTGGCGATGAGTTGGAGCCGCATGAATTCAAGAAACTATATGAGAAGAAGAAAGTGGTCAAGCCTCCTCCTAGGCCTTCTTCTAGCTCAGCTCAGGGTGGATCTTTTATGGGTGATGCTAGGAGGGCTGCTGCTCCTACTTATGTCTCGGCCACTCATGCGCAGGTCAAGAAGCTGAATTGGTTCCAACGCAACATCATGTGCATGAATGTCGACATCTGCAAGGAGCAATACACTTCCTACAAGGATCGGTGTCAGCTGGCCTACAATCAAGACTTGATCCTTCATCATGTGTCTGGCTCTCCTGCTCCTACATATCTCTCTGATCCCCTGACCTTTGCTCAGTGGAACCAAGGTTCTTTGGCTCCTTGGACTCAGATTGACCATGACCTTGGCGGCAGCTCATACACCACTGGACATGTTTATGATGATGATGAGGAGGCAGAGTATGATGATGAGGCTGATGATGACGATGATGATGAGGAGACCCCCTCGGACTGAAGACCTTCACGGGACGTAGCATCGCTCCTCTTCCTTTTTGGCGTTTAGATGCCAAAGGGGGAGAAGTTGCTCTAGTAGGACTTCGGGGATTTGCAGGGGTTCGGGCACAAGCATATGCGTTTACCATTTCTTTGCGCTTGTGTCCATTTATCTTATTTGTGGTTATTTGTTGAACTCTTTTATTATCTATGTTTGGACTATGTGTATTGAGACAATGTTATGATATCATTATCATATGGTTGAGACTTCAAATTTATTGTGTTGGTATTCTCTTCATATCATATATACACAAGGTATGAAAATCTATCTAGTCTCAAATGCTACCATAACCTTACATTTTGTCTCCTTACTCCTTTGTGATATCTTGTGTTTGTTATTATAAAATTGCTCCTATCCTTTGTCTTATTGTGTTTCATACATGCACTTGTTTAGGGGGAGCTATTTTCTGTCAAATACATGATATTGCATTTTGTTTCCTTGCAAATCTTGGTATTGTCATCTAACACCAAAAAGGGGGAGATTGAAAGAACATTTCTTAATCCCTAGTGTTTTGTGTGTTAGTTAACAATACCAATGATGTACTAATCCTATTGCTAAGTATTTCAGTTTGTGTGAGTTGCATACCACATATCCCAAAGCCAAAATGTAGAGAAAAAGAGTTTCTGGAATTCTTCCCAGAATCGGAATATTGGAGCCGGAAATTTCCAGGATCGGAAATTCCGGGTCTCCTATAACTAACAGAAAAATGGCTAAGGAAAAGTCAGGAAGTGGTTCTGACTCAAACCGGAAATTCAACTCGGAAATTTCATTGACTCGGAATTTCCGAGACACCCAGAAAACCACTCCAGATTTGGCTAAGGAAAGAAGAGAAAGTGGTTTTGACTTCAACCGGAAATTCAGCTCGGAAATTTCATTGACTCGGAATTTCCGAGTCACCCTCAGAAATTTGGCTTAGTCAAGATGTCAAAGACGTTCTGATCTCAACTGGAAATTCAGCTCGGAAATTTCACTGACTCGAAATTTCTGAGTCACCCTCAGAAATTTGGCTAAGTCAAGATGTCGAAGATGTTCCGATCTCAACCAGAAATTCAACTCGGATATTTCACGGACTCGGATATTCCGAGTGACTCGGAATTTCCGGGTGTCACTTATTCCGGAATTTGCGGGTACTCGAGGCAGCCAACGGCCAGATTTTGGGAGGGGGTACCCCCTCACTCACTCAAGAACAGCTAGCTCTCAGATTTTTTCTCTCCTACTATTCTTGAAAGCTCAAATCATCAATATCTCCCAATCCCTCCACCCAAATTCGTTGATCTTTGGAGGTTTGGAGGAGAAGGCCCGGATCTACATCTTCACCGAAGGGATTTGCATTTCCTCCTAATTCACTTGGGGATTTCGTGGCTAGGGTTTCCGGTGGGAAAACCTAGTTCACCATTGTTGTAATCTTGGTGTTGCCTTGACCTTTTGTGGTCCTTGAACTTTTGTGGTCATCTTGAGAGCCCCCAATTAAGTTGTCGGTGCGTGCCTCAAGCGTTTGTAAGGGATTCGATCTCCGCCCTAAAAGGGGATCAATAGTGGAAGGTGGACTCGCAACCTTTGTGGTTGAGTTCATCGGAGAAGAAGGTGAGCGTTTGTGGCGTTGCGGCTAACCTGTTGTGGTAGCGCACACCTCTCCAAACGAGACGTACACCCTTGGGTGGAACTCAGGATTACATCTTCGTCTCCACGTGCTTCACTCGGTTCCCCTTATCATTGCTCCCTTACTTGCTTGTCTTGTTAGCTTATTTATCTTGTTATTGCTTAGATTATCATTTAGGTAAATTCACCATACTTGCATATCTAGAGAATTTACCTTTGTGTTAAGCCTAAATTTGAAAAGACCTAAAATTTGTAATAGCACCTATTCACCCCCCCCATCTAGGTGCCGGATTCCCGTTCAACCTCGGAACACGGTGACCGAAAGGTCGAGCATGAGTCACAAAGTTGTTGTGATCGACATTTCGATGTCTACCTTTGAAATTGTGTTGCTAGCTCTGATGATGAGTGGTTGCACAAGGAATTCGGATCGTTTAATCAATAAAGCGATAAGAGGGATATTCGTTTGAGTGGGAGTTTTTATAGTTATTTTCTGAAATACTAGAACTCAAGAGATTATGAACAAAGTCTTATGTTTTGCAAATTCCATTGTAGATGTCTTGTCCCACCTTTACCCTAGGCCTATTCCCTTAGAAAGAAAAGCTTAAGACAAATAGGTCGAACTTCATGTCCTGGTTCTGCAACCTGAGGATCCTCCTCACTCCCCACAGGGTGGCTTACGTCATTGAAGCCGACCTAGGTGACCCTCCTGCAGATGATGCCTCCGATGATGAGAAAAAGGTTTTTCTGAAGGGGTTACGGTGCAGAAAACAATAATTTTCTAGCGAGCGAAACCCTAACTAGCCAGGATCTATCTATCTAGTACATGCGATAACGGTGGCGGAACGGGTTACATTACCTCCATGTAGACCGATAACGGGGATTACGCTCCCGCACAAGCGTTGACGATGAAGTCGTACGTAGCCGACCTCGAGGTCGCGGAGAACTTGCCGCGATGTCGGTGTCGATGACGCCGGGGTGTCGACGATGATCTGCGTCGACGGGCGTCGGGCGGAAGAAGGCAGAGCGCCAGCACCGGGGCTGGTGCGCCGGCAGCAGATGGGGGGAGGCGTGGCGGCTGCAGGGGGCGAGACGACGTCGCCCAAGCTCCTCTATAGAGTAGCCTCCGAGCACTCGCAAACATACGGAGCCTAGCGACAACTCCCGGTCATTCAGATCCAGCTGAAATCGCAGGAGTAGATCTTATCTGGAATCCCGCAGAGCAACGGCGCTCTGCGGTATGGCTTAGGTGGAGAGAGACCCTCTTCCTCAGCCCGGCGCAGCTCCAACTTGGGAACCACGAGATCGAGAGAGAAATTGGGAATTAATTGAATTTCCTGTGTATTAAATCAATTAATATGCCTTGCTATATAAAGGGGGAAGGGGGTGTGCAAACCCCTTGGCTCCCCCATGTGGGACTAAACAAAGGAGGAAGGGAGGGGGGTTCGGCCCCCACATGGGCTGGCCGAACCAGCCTATGGGGCCCACCCCCTTTGGTGGTGCGGTTCCCCCTCTTGGGCCCTCTCAGGGCCCATATAGGTGGGAGCCCCCTTTTTTCCTTTATTTAATTAATATTAAATTAATATAAAAATCCCATTAATTCATAATTGATATATTTATATACAATTCAATATCCCGTGACTCCGAAAACTCTTTCGGACCACCCGAACAACTTTCGGACATTCCTGGAACCATTCCAGACCTCTCCGGAACTCCTTCCGGACCACCGGAACTCTTTCCGGATCATTTCTCTCTCTCCAATAAAAACCCATAAAATTCCAGAACCTATCTCCAAGCGTCGCTAAGACCTTAAGTTTGTTACGCTACGGTTCGGGAACACTCCAGACATGGTCGAGACACTCCGCTCACCAATGATCGTCAGGGATACCTGGAAATATATGACGACCCCTGTGCATTCCACGAATATCGTTGTTGAACCATAAGTATGATATTCATTCCCTTTGTCTCTGTGATACTACCTTGTCCGAGATATGATCGTAGACACACCGATGCCTTTGCTGTATCTCGTTACCGACGAAGGTTATTAACTCGTCTGTGATATTACATCTCCATGACCTAGTCATAAGCTGCAGCTATATAGATGCAATATCACCGAGTGGGCACAGAGTATCTTTCCATTACAAGAATGAACAAATCCCGCTCTTGATCCTTACGTCTCGATGCTCTTTCGGAATACCCAAGATGGACACCGTTATTGTCATGCTATATAAGACACAACGTTTGATGCTCTCAAAGCACTCCTACGAAGCAACAATAAGTACGGTCTCACGGTCTAAGGAATAAGCTATCATACTCTTATCTATTGCAAATGACAAACATCGTAATACGATCTTATTGCAATACTTTGCGTATGTCCACCACCTTATTCAACTAACAAGATGACCCCATTGTCAACCGACGTCATTGTCCTTGATTGGGAATCTCGATCAACTGTTGCCCAATGGACTAGCTCATATAGAGGCTTGCTAGGGACCTGGTTGTCTATGTATCACACGTGTATTAACAATTCCGATTAATACAGTTATAGCATAATACACAAACCTATTATAAACTTATGAGATAATGCAATAAATACTACTTATTTATTTGCCTCTAGGGCATATCTCCTTCAGTCTCCCACTTGCACTAGAGTACAAATAAACTAGCTGCATTTTACTTTATCAGAATCCCTTATCAAATAAGAATCATTTGATAATGCTTGCTCGTGGAAAAGTGTTACTGCACAATCCATGATTGTACATGCTTTTGCGATTCACTGGCATCAACTTGTTTGATATCACCATGTTGTCTAACAACATATATGCAAATACCGTAACTAAGTGAGACTTCTGCTTCCCAGCGCTTACTCTGATTATACTAACCAGATAACTGCCCTGAAAAACACACTCAGCCATGCAGAGCCCCTTGTAACAATTACAAACTCGCGATATCTACATACTTTCACACCTATGTAGAAAACTTGACATTCAAATGTCAATCCCTTAACTAACGCACTTCTACTTCCAGTAAATTCCAAATTTACTTTTATAACTGCTCTTTATTCCAAGAACATCGGTTATATTTCATCGAGCAGATAATAAGGTTTCTGTATGATGTCTAATATTACATAATAGACCCACATGTCATACAACCATTACTTTCATGCATCATTACTCTTAATGATCAATTGGATTTCAAAGGACCATCCTTTTGATTCTATTCTGACTCCTCAGATATAATCCAAAGCAACTCGACTAACTATTTAAAATTCCCGCTCTATTTCAAAATAGACACTAACTTTCAAATAGTTTCACAACTTCATCCTATTCTATTGGTACAGTTTCACAATGTGTTAACTACACAGGGTGAATTCGACTCCCACTCAAAATATGTCTCCACATATTTGATAACACGAGTTCCCACTCAAAAACATGTTATCCACATATTTGAGTTCCCAAGCTCCCACTCAAAAATATGTTCTTCACATATTTCTCCTGAGTGAACTAACTATGACTCCCACTTAAATCGACATCTTGGTTAAACCAAAATCATTGATCTACTATCAATTCGAATTTAATACAAACTACAGTATTACATTAATACAAATCACTCAGACTTCAAGCATGTCTACATAAATGTAGTCAACAAATTTGATCTTGTCCAAGACACATTTCTCGACAAGACATGCTACCGCGTCTTTCTAATAGTCACATTTCTCATATAACACCTTATATGACGATTAAACAATCTTATTCCTCTAATAAGAATTGCAGCAACAATTACTCTCTTAATCCTTTCAAATGCAACTTTGGATTTCCAGGCTCAAAAAGCCTTTGTTCGTATTCCGATATTTTCTCAACTTTCTTTGTATTCATAAAGTGCACCGTGATCTGTCAACAAGATCTGAAATACTTAATACAGTGCTGTGACCTGACAGCAATATTAAATATGACAACACTTTATTTAGAAGTTTCTTTCATGAAAATATTATGATCTTTATGAAGAGGATTGCAAGCAGAAAACAATTTTCTAGTCTCCCTCACTCTTAATCACTAAACTTTCATTAGAAGACATATACTCTTTGGAACATCTTCCAACATAAGTCTGACACTTTATTCCAAACTTCTAATTTCAATCCATAAACCATAATTCGAAAAGTCATCTTTTCTCGGAATTACATAGACAACAAACTGAGTTTTGTTTCTATTTGGTTCTGGAATACACTCTCGTCCAATGCGAGCAATCTACAAAGAACTACTCATGTATATTCCGAATTATCGCATAATCATATACACGTCGACATTACTGTCGATCCTATGAATTTTTGTTGAGAAAAATATCTATTTTCTAAAGTGGACATCGACTATAATGTTTCGAACATATTAGGAGATTCTAAGACTGATTCTGACAGACCACACTTTATTTATTTAAAATAGAGCATAATTATAATTCCCCACATATCACCATATATGACATTATAATATTGTGAAAACAAATTCCCACAAGTCTTTTGTGTTGAAACCATGATTCAAAATATTGTCCTTTGATCGAATCTTGTGAATACAATATTCACTAATCTTTCTTCTGAAAAACCCCATTTGATCTATTATCAAATTAATTTCAGACTCCATAATTTATCGGGCAAATACTCCTATTTACCAAAATCATAGAAGAATTCGGATCAAGCAAAACACCATTGATTAATCATTAAAAATGACTCTCAATCAATTTCCTCTAGTATTGCAACTTCAATACTGCATTTCAAACTTAATCAATTTTGGCACTCGAAATACTTAAATGGACCAAAATTATCCATTACTTCTTTCATTGCCTTTATGACTAAATTCGATGGTGTTTGTTCTTTGGACACATAATTTTATCATTCCTGCTATTATAAATGTATATCATACGCATAATGTAATTGAGATGTGATGCAAACTACTCATAACATGAAACAACTGCTTTGTTCCATAACATAAAACAACTGATGTGTTCTATATGAATAATTATGTCTTGTAACATTCAAGACACCAAACTAGATCACATTCTCACTATTACAAAATGTCTTATCAAAAACTATTGATGATGACTAATATGATATCTCGAGGGCGTGAGCACTACTGGCTATTAACTTGCCATCACTTGTGCACTGTCACGTCACCCTTCGCCACATACTTGTGATAATCAGGGACTGTTTCACAAACAGAACAATTATCAAACACTTTTCATCAAGTATGAGAAGAATACATTTATATCTTCGTATATCAAATATACCCATAGCGTCGAAGAACTCTTCTTCGATGAATCAACTTTTAGAGATTTGAACTTGTTCACGAATGTTAAGAAGCTCACCGTGTCTCTATAGCATATTCACGCACATGCTATTCACAGCTATGAGGTAAAACGCAATCTCTATTGCACTGGAGTTCGCTATCTAGAAATCGTAGATATTCGTAAGCCTGAAGTAGATGTCACACAACTTCTTCAACTGAGTCTCCAGACAGGTATGCTCCCCATGTGAATGGTCCGGAACTTTCTAAGCTGTCTGAACTGCTCAAGACTAAATTCATCTTTGAAGTGAACTCTGATCGTATCAATCACGGCATATGGCTCCATGTGTTGAATGCAACTTTCAACTCAGGTGCTAGGCATACGCTCATGACGATCGTCATTTCCATGAACATGTCATGATGCTTACGGAACTCATCATCTTGCTCCTTGCTATCAGAATCATCTGGTCTAACTCCTAACTAATGTTCTAGCACATATAGGATGTTTGTTGTGTTTGGAGAATGTTTCTAAAACTAATGCACCAGCTGATGAAGTTGGACCCGTCGGCTTCCAAGGTAGAATCCGAGCTCTTGAAGAAGTAACCGAAGTGTAGTTCCGTAGTCTCCAGATGTGATCGCAAAAGAGGTAAGATCAGTTTATAATATATAGGTGAGTTTTAGTTCTATAATCTCATTATCAAAAACACACCACACCAAGATTATTATCCCTAAAAATAATAATGGCGATTACACGACCCTCATCCACCACACTACCCCCGATCATCACGGCCGGCAGCACAACTTCAAAGGTGGACATAACATGTCGATCACAACAACTCTGTGACTCGTGCTCGATCTTTCGATCTTCCCGTGTCCCGAGGCCATACCTCTGAGTATGCTAGGCTCGCCAATCAAACCTCGAAGACCTGCGCGTGCAACATGGCTTACACCCACTGTATGCGAACGACGAGATGTGTGACACCCGATCATCACGGCCTGCCTCATAACGTAGAACTTTCTTGGTGGTGCGCAACGAGGGAGAACACAATTTTGGTATTTGTTAGGGATCATCCTATTTATGATGCTACCGTTGTATATCTAGCATATAAGCAATCAATAGGATGCACACACAACAGCACACAATAATGATGCGATGTGACATGGTCGATGCGCCTGGACCTTCATGGCGCCATGTGCCTGGCCCCCGGCGCTCCGGCATGACTCCGAGTCTACAGAGCCCTCCATTGCCTCCGACAGTACGAGTAATATCAAAAACTTACCGTAACCATGTCACATGAAATAACGCCTCTGCAAAACAAAGTTAGACGCCTCTATCTTTATTTAGTTTTGCAAGTTTTACGTGGCAAATAGGCTTATTCGTAAGAGAATCGCTTCCCTACCTACGAACTTTGTACCACAACGTCAATCGTATAATTGCATGTTTAAGCATCCCTTTCGGGCCCTCCATTGAAAATGCTTTGCCGACTAGAGAGAGAGAAACAGACACCCGCCAGCCACAGATACGGTGCGAGCCGTATGTCAGTAGTGGAACCAGTCTCGCGTAAGCGTACGCGTAAAGTCGGTCCGGGCCGCTTCATCAACTCAATACCGAAGGCATCGCAAGTGCACGCTAGAGGGTAGCAAATATAAGAAAGACGCCCTCATTCAACATGAGTTCTAACCGTACCAGCAGTACTACGCATAGATCGGCTCTGATACCATTGAAGGGGTTACGGTGCAGAAAACAATAATTTTCTAGCGAGCGAAACCCTTACTAGCCAGAATCTATCTATCTAGTACATGCGATAACGGTGGCGGAACGGGTTACATTACCTCCATGTAGACCGATAGCGGGGATTACGCTCCCGCACAAGCGTTGACGATGAAGTCGTACGTAGCCGACCTCGAGGTCGCGGAGAACTTGCCGCGATGTCGGTGTCGATGACACCGGGGTGTCGACGATGATCTGCGTCGACGGGCGTCGGGCGGAAGAAGGCAGAGCGCCAGCACCGGGGCTGGTGCGCCGGCAGCAGAGGGGGGGAGGCGTGGCGGCTGCAGGGGGGCGAGACGACGTCGCCCAAGCTCCTCTATAGAGTAGCCTCCGAGCACTCGCAAACATACGGAGCCTAGCGACAACTCCCGGTCATTCAGATCCAGCTGAAATCGCAGGAGTAGATCTTATCTGGAATCCCGCAGAGCAACGGCGCTCTGCGGTATGGCTTAGGTGGAGAGAGACCCTCTTCCTCATCTCGGCGCGGCTCCAACTTGGGAACCACGAGATCGAGAGAGAAATTGGGAATTAATTGAATTTCCTGTGTATTAAATCAATTAATATGCCTTGCTATATAAAGGGGGAAGGGGGTGTGCAAACCCCTTGGCTCCCCCATGTGGGACTAATCAAAGGAGGAGGGGAGGGGGGTTCGGCCCCCACATGGGCTGGCCGAACCAGCCTATGGGGCCCACCCCCTTTGGTGGTGCGGTTCCCCCTCTGGGGCCCTCTCAGGGCCCATATAGGTGGGAGCCCCCTTTTTTCCTTTATTTAATTAATATTAAATTAATATAAAAATCCCATTAATTCATAATTAATATATTTATATATAATTCAATATCCCGTGACTCCGAAAACTCTTTCGGACCACCCGAACAACTTTCGGACATTCCTGGAACCATTCCAGACCTCTCCGGAACTCCTTCCGGACCACCGGAACTCTTTCCGGATCATTTCTCTCTCTCCAATAAAAACCCATAAAATTCCAGAACCTATCTCCAAGCGTCGCTAAGACCTTAAGTTTGTTACGCTACGGTTCGGGAACACTCCAGACATGGTCGAGACACTCCGCTCACCAATGATCGTCAGGGATACCTGGAAATATATGACGACCCCTGTGCATTCCACGAATATCGTCGTTGAACCATAAGTATGATATTCATTCCCTTTGTCTCTGCGATACTACCTTGTCCGAGATATGATCGTAGACACACCGATGCCTTTGCTGTATCTCGTTACCGACGAAGGTTATTAACTCGTCTGTGATATTACATCTCCATGACCTAGTCATAAGCTGCAGCTATATAGATGCAATATCACCGAGTGGGCACAGAGTATCTTTCCATTACAAGAATGAACAAATCCCGCTCTTGATCCTTACGTCTCGATGCTCTTTCGGAATACCCAAGATGGACACCGTTATTGTCATGCTATATAAGACACAACGTTTGATGCTCTCAAAGCACTCCTACGAAGCAACAATAAGTACGGTCTCACGGTCTAAGGAATAAGCTATCATACTCTTATCTATTGCAAATGACAAACATCGTAATACGATCTTATTGCAATACTTTGCGTATGTCCACCACCTTATTCAACTAACAAGATGACCCCATTGTCAACCGACGTCATTGTCCTTGATCGGGAATCTCGATCAACTGTTGCCCAATGGACAAGCTCATATAGAGGCTTGCTAGGGACCTGGTTGTCTATGTATCACACGTGTATTAACAATTCCGATTAATACAGTTATAGCATAATACACAAACCTATTATAAACTTATGAGATAATGCAATAAATACTACTTATTTATTTGCCTCTAGGGCATATCTCCTTCATTTTCTAACCAAGTCGGACGATTCCTCTTTTGTCCAGAGTGGAATGCTCTATGCCATGGAAGCCGACCTTCAAAAGCGCTTTGAGGAGATGAGTGCCATTGAGATAATCTCTGATCTCAAGGCTATCTTTGCGCCGTAGGCTAAGGCTGAGAGATATGAAGCTTCTGAGCTTTTCTTCTCAGCCAAGATGGAAGAGCATAGCAGCGTGAGCGAGCACGTGGTCAAAATGTCTGGCTACGTTCAACGCATGAGGGATCTGGAATGCAAGATTCCTGATGAGCTGGCGATTGATAGGGTGCTGCAACCATTGCCTCTTAGCTACAAAGGTTTCGTCATGAACTATAACATGCAGGTCATGGCTAAGTCCCTGTGTAAGGTGTTCGTGATGCTCAAGACTGCTGAAGTGGAAATCAAGAAGGAGCACACACTGTTGATGGTCAACAAGACCGTCGATTTTAAGAAATCTGGCGACAAGGGGAAGAAGAATTGGAAGTCTAAGAAGGATGGAAAATATCTTGCCAAACCCAAGACTAACAAATCTGGTCCCAAAACCTGGCGTGGAATGCTTCTACTGCAAGGGGGATGGTCACTGAAAGCGCAACTGCCACAAGTATCTGGAAGATAAGAAGGCGGGCAAGATTGTCGGAAAAGAGAAAGGTATATTTGATATACATGTTATTGATGTGTACCTTACATGCGCCCGTAGCAATACCTGGGTATTTGATATTGGTTCTGTTGCTCATATTTGTAACTCTCAGGAGGAGTTACGGAATAAACGGCGCCTGGCTAAGGATGAGGTGACGATGTGCGTCAACAACGGACCAAGAGTTGACGTGTTGGTTGTCGGCACACTCCCTCTACATCTACCATCGGGATTAGTTTTGGTTTTAAATAAGTGTTATTTTCTACCGTCCTTGAGTGTATACATTATCAGTGGGTCTTGCTTGTTGCAAGACGGATATTCGTTCAAATCAGTATCAAGTGGTTGTACTATTTCGATGAATGATATCTTTCATGTTAATGCTCCCGAGAGTAATTGTTTATTCTTGTTGAATCTCGATCGTATTACTCACATCCATAACATAGATGTCAAGAGGATTAAACTTAGTAGCGATACTGCCATGTATATGTGGCATTGCCATCTCGGTCATATTGGTATAAAGCGCATGAAGAAACTCCATACCGATGGACTTTTAGACTCCTTGGATTTTGGATCCCTCGACACATGTGAACCATGCCTCATGGGCAAGATGACCAAGACATCGTTCAATGGTTTCATGGAACGTGCGTCAGACTTATTGGGAGTCATACATACAGATGTGTGTGGACCAATGAGCGTGTCGACACGCAATGGTTATCGTTATTTTGTCACCTTCACCGATGCCTTGAGTAGATATGGGTATATCTATTTGATGAAACACAAGTCTGAAACATTTGAAAAATTCAAAGAACTTCAAAGTGAAGTTGGAAATCAACTCAACAAGAAAATCAAGTACCTTCGATCCGATCGTGGTGGCGAGTATTTGAGTTTTGAGTTTGGCACACATATGAAGGCATGTGGCATCAGGCCGCAACTTACGCCTGCTGGAACACCGCAACTCAACGGTGTGTCCGAGCGACGTAAACGTACTCTTTAGATAGTGTATGGTCAATGATGTTTCTTATTGACTTGCCCGTATCTTTCTAGGGATATGCGTTAGAAACAACCACATTCATTTTAAATAGGGCTTCATCCAAATCCGTAGCAATGACACCGTATGAGATATGGCATGGTAAGAAACCTAAGTTGTCGTTCCTGAATGTCTGGGGTTGTGAGGCGTATGTTAAGAAACTACAGCCCGACAAACTCGAACCGAAATCAGAGAAAGTCGTCTTTGTAGGGTATTCGCGGGAAACCATAGGATACACCTGCTACAACCAAGCCGAGGGCAAAACGTTTGTCGCGAAGAACGAGACCTTTCTCGAGAAGGAGTTTTGTGGGGACCGTGGACTAGCTGTCCGAAATACCCGATTATGCTTAACACAACGATCCCGTGATCAGTCTGTCGTTGCACATAATCCGAATTGAATACCAAAGTTTACATCCATTACAATACCGAATTAAAGTCTTACATAAAATGGTCATATAGACCCAGTCTTACATAGGTGCCTTCAAGGGCCAAACCAAAACAATCAGCGGAAATAAGGCGTAGTAGGCATCAAATCCTAGCGATGACCCGACAGGCAGTCGACTTATGAAGATCCTTAGTTGGCATAGATGTCGCCATATTCTTCCTGGGCGTAGTACTCCTCCATGTCTGGCTACGACAATAGCCAGAAGCAAACTAGTATGAGTACATTTGAATGTACTCGCAAACTACTCCAACATGAGTGCTCTAGTTTCATTTTTAGTTTCTCACTTTTATTTATTTAAAACATCTCTGTATCTTTGTTGAAGAAGATAAGGAAATTATGACTACTAGATATCTCAATTTTTATTAGTGTTATTCCCAAAACTCCTCCTTTTCCAACCATAAACCATTATGGTAATATCTTTCCAACTACCTCATACCGATCCGTTGGTATAGGTGTATGGAACACTCTCCATTTCCTTTTTCTTTTCAAACTCAACTCTTTTCCAAAAACTTGCACATGGTCTAAGTAGGGTCTTCAACTGTCCATATCCGAGGACTCGGCTATTCGAATAGTTTAATTACCCTCTGCAGAGGTAGCACGCTTTTCCCACACTCATTCGATAACTCATCGTGTCAGCCACGCTTCGCCATACCCGTGGTATGCGAAGTTGAGTCACCGACCCTAGTCTTTCCTTTGCTCATGCTAGTACAGGATCCTGCCCCTATGAACCATTCCATCTACACCTAGTCTAGTTTCCCGTCGGAAACCCTAAGTGTGAGGACTCATAGGTTTTATCTGGCGGTGTATACGGACATCCTTCTATCCTCCTCCTTATCTATTCATAGATTTTTGAGCGAGGACCCAGGTCAGGGTTGGGTCACAAAACCACTCCCTCATGCATAACAGAGCCATCTCTGTTGATGCAGCCTCCCATACTAATAAGAGCAAACTATATGACTAAGCCCTTTCCCATATGTGGGTAAATGTGGTCGCACAGAGTATCGGTTGCTTGACTGAGTACTAGGACACAATGTGCTTTTCTAAAACCATCTTGGTGATATATATCCACACAAGTTTTCAAGGGAGTTTTGGATAAATAACCTTGTTTTTCCATCCTATAGTTTTAATATATACTTCTACATATAGTGGAAAAATAATCTCCATATACTTTTGAAAAAGGGTTTTTGTAAACCTTTGCTTTTGAAAATGATTTGTAAACCTAGAGGCATAAGTTAGGTGCAAGCTCAGAGAGTAGCTTGCCTTGCTCGGCAAAGTGATCTTGGTCTTGGTCTTCAGGTTCTGCAAATCCCTCCTCCTCGATATATCCGGCAACGTTCTCTTCTAATACACAAGCAATCAAATACAAACAATCACTAGCCTATTCAACCAATCATCATAGCAATACACTCTTAGAGGTTCTAATTCACCATTCCACATACCAAACAATATCATGTGGTTTCAATTTAATTGAATTAAACATTATTCCATTGTATTTTAATTTGGGCAGAAACTTGTTGCACATGTTTAATTGCATAGCTTGAGTTCTGTTTGTCACAAAAATACAAACTAAAATTCTACAGAAAGCTAAGGATGTGTAGAAGATGACACAATTGGGTTTGGGTCATTTGGAGTTACCAAACTCCCTACACATTGTTTTGAATCCAGAAGCCAATTAATATGGTTTTGACTATTATTTAAATTATATTCATCTAAAAATTAAACCATTTTAGGGGTGACTAACCATGGCTAAATGTGACCTAATAAAATTAGTTTCAACTAATTTGGATTATCAGAGTATCAGAAACAAACAAGTTTAGAATTTAAGCATGCTATTGTATTTTGAATATTGTATTTTTATTATACATCCAAATGGGGTGAAACTAGTTTGGTTGGATAGGAAATTTCATAAGCTTTCCAGAACAGTTGGATTTGTGAAATTTGGAGTTGTAAATCTAAAGTTATGGAATTTCTAAAATTGGGTTTAGTACTGGTTTTTAAATGAAATTTAAATTCGAATTAAAATCCAGAACGGATAAAGATTAAAACCCTGACAGGGGGACCCACCAGTCAGCGACTGCTGGCGCGCGCGCGGTTTTTATTTAAACCTGACGCGTGGGACCCTCATGTCAGACTTTTAATAATTAAAACGAACCGGCAAGTTGCCGTAGGATTTAGATCTAACGGCGCACGATGCTCGCGTCTCCGGCGACCTAAATCGGGCGGCGCCGCGGCTCCGGCGACGGCGAGGGGGACGGAGCGCTCACCTAGGGGTCTCGGGAGGGCGTGCAGATGGTGCAGAACGACGGCGGCGAGGTGGGGAAGCTCCTGGGGCGAGTGGTGCGTGCTGGCGTGGCCCCGAGCGTCGGCGACGATCTTCTCCTCCTCCGCGGCTCTGCTCCGACTCCGGCGAGCGATTGACGGCGCACCTGAGCACGGATCAGGGGGAAAAAGGGTGCGGGTGAGAGAGGTGTGCAAGGGGAAGAGACTGAGGGCAGAGAGAAGGGAAGGGGAGGGGTAGCACGGCCGTGCCGTGGTCGTCGTCTACCTCGGGCACGGCGAGCTCGAGGAGACCCACGGCGGCTGGGGCTCTGCGGCGACAGAGTCGCCCTCCCGGCGTTGCTCGAGAGGTGGTGTGAGAGGGGGAAGAGGCAGTGGGGTGGTGTGGAGAAGAGCAGGGCACGGGGGCGTTTTATAGCGGCCGGGCGGCGCACGGTGGGCGCGGTGCAGGGGCGCCCGTGGCCGTGCTAGGCCGCCGTAGGCCGGTGGAGGGGGCTGGCTAGGTTGCGGGGCTCTCAGGGGACCGAGCGGGCAAGGTGGAGCGGCGTGGCGCGCTCGGGTGCGTGCGGGGGCATGGCCCTGCCGTGGGCGTGCTCGGGCGGCGCACGGCGTGCGCGTCCTGGCTCGGGCGCGGCGCGCACGGGCTGCTGCTGGTGTGTGCTGCGGGTGCGGGAGGAGACCAGGGGGTGAGGGAGAGCGAGGGAGGGGGCACAGCGCGGCCGGCACGGCGCGGCGTCGTCGCGGCCACAGTGCCGACCACGGCGACGTGCGCGCGGCCGCGGCTGTCGCCAACGGCTCCTCGACGACTCCGGTGACCATTTGGCTTGATCTCGGGCGCGCTGTGATCGTGGTGAGGAGAGGAGTGCAGTGGAGGCTCCAATTTAACCAGCTAAACCCTCAATTGCTCGATTTGATCCGTGGTTTGGTTCGGTTTGGGAAGAACAGGTGGTGAACACCAAGTGTTTGGTGAATTGCCTGAACCAAAACAGTGACCTTTTGTTATTTTAATTTTCCTATTTCTATTTATCCTTTTGGGTCCAAATTTAAGATCTAGGCTAAGTATATTATTGGTGAGTGTTACAAAGTCTCTTTGAAATATTTTGAAATATTTCAACCATGAATTTCTAATTTGAATTTGAAGTTTTGAATCTGAATTTTTGAAAGGGAATAGTTTGTAAAAATTAACTAGGAGTGTTTATAATATTTCTCCATTGGTTTTTGGTGTAAAAATAAACTATGCTTCTTAATTTAGAAAATATAATGTGACATTTGTCACATGGTGTTTTGTTTTTGTGGTTTGTTTTATTTGTTTTTCTTTCTTCAAAATTTTAATTAGAGCTAGAAATTAACAATCTTGCAAACAATGCAACAAGCAACACTCAAGAATTAAACATACACACATTTTTATAAGAAAAGTTTTTGTTGGCTCACATTTTTGCATTACTAATTATATTAATAATCTGGGATGTTACAGACTTCCCCCCTTAAAATAAATCTCGTCCCGAGATTTGCTAGGCCTGGGTACTAAAGAGGTTGGGAAACTCGCTCCTAAGATAGTCTTCACGTTCCCAAGTTGCTTCATCTTCAGAGTGGTTAGACCACTGGACTTTTTAGAACTTGATTGCTCGCCTGCGGGTGAGACGAACATCTTCGTCGAGAATCTTGAGGGGTGTCTCACGATAAGTCAGATCTTGATTCAGGTCGACGGACTGGTGATCGATGTTTTTGAAAACATCAGGCTGGTCAGGAACTTCAAGACACTTCCGGAGCAAGGAAATGTGGAAAACATCATGGTAATCTTCTAACTCTTGGGGCAACTCCAGTTGGTAAGACACTTCTCCTCGACGGGCAAGGATCTTGAAGGGTCCAATATACCTTGGCGCTAATTTTCCTTTGACATGGAAACGCTGCATTCCTTTAAGGGGTGTCACTCGGAGATAGACATAATCTCCGATATTGAAGGTGACATCACGACGCTTGGGATCAGCGTAACTCTTCTGACGGGATTGGGCGGTCTTGAGTCGCTCTCGGATAAGCTGGACTTGCTCTTCAGCCTCACGGAGGGTATCTGATCCAAACAGTTTGCCTTCTCCGGTATCGGACCAATTCAGGGGTGTACGACACTTCTTGCCGTAAAGGGCTTCAAAAGGGGCCATTTGCAGACTAGACTGGTAACTGTTGTTGTAGGAGAATTCTGCAAATGGAAGACAATCTTCCCATTTGGATCCATAGGCTAGGACACATGCGCGAAGCATGTCCTCTAATATCTGGTTTACTCGTTCAGTTTGGCCATCGGTCTGGGGGTGATATGCTGTGCTGAATGCCAACTTGGTTCCGAGGGCTTCATGCAGGGCTTTCCAGAACCTTGAGGTGAATTGTGTGCCTCTATCTGATACAATCCTCTTAGGCACACCATGCAGGCTTACTATTCTGGAAATATACAGGTCTGCTAACTGATTTCCCCTATAGGTGGTGTGGACGGGAATAAAATGGGCCACTTTGGTCAGCCTGTCAACGATGACCCATATTGAGTCATGGCCTCGGTTGGACCTTGGAAGTCCGGTGATAAAATCCATTCCAATCTCATCCCACTTCCACTCGGGAATCTTTAGGGGTTGAAGCAATCCAGCGGGTCGCTGATGTTCAGCCTTGACTCGCTGACAAATATCACACTTGGCTACGAAAGCACCAATTTCTCGCTTCATTCCATGCCACCAAAATCCTTCACGAAGGTCTTGGTACATCTTGGTACCGCCAGGGTGGATTGAGTAAGGGGTCTCGTGGGCTTCCTTTAGGATTAGCTCCTTGAGCTCTGAGGTAGTGGGGACACAGATACGACCATTGAATCTCAACACTCCTTCTGCATCCTCGGTAAAACCAGGCGCTTTACCGAGAGAAATCTTCTTCTTGATTCCTTCTATGCTCTCATGACCTTTCTGGGCCTCCTTGATTTGATCTATCAGAGTTGGAGCTAACTCTAAATGGGCGAGATAGCCGTGGCTAACAAGCTCTAGTCCAAAATCTTTGAACTCCTTAAACAGGGCTGGCTGCTCTGCTTGGATCATGGCATTCAGGGTGCAGGGTTTGCGACTAAGGGCATCGGCAACTACATTAGCCTTTCCAGGGTGATAATTGATGCCGATATCATAATCCTTGATTAATTCCATCCACCTTCTCTGTCGCAAATTTAACTCCCTCTGCGTGAAGATATACTTCAAGCTCTTATGATCCGTATAAATCTCGCAGCGATGTCCCGCCAGATAGGAGCGCCACGTCTTCAAAGCAAGAACAACAGCGGCTAACTCCAGGTCATGGGTTGGGTAGTTCTCTTCATGTGGTCGCAACTGCCGAGACAGATACGACACCACCTTGCCTTCTTGCATCAGAACACAACCCAGTCCTAGACGTGATGCATCGCAATACACGTCAAAACTCTTGGTGACGTCTGGCATAATCAGGACAGGGGTTGAGGTCAATCTCCTCTTCAATTCCTGGAAACTCTCTTCACACTTCTGAGTCCATTCAAATTTCTTGTCCTTTTTCAGCAATTGGGTAAGGGGCTTGGCTATACTGGAGAATCCCTCAACGAACTTGCGGTAGTATCCTGCTAGTCCGAGAAAGCTTCGGATTTCAGTCACACTAGTCGGGGCTTTCCAGTCCACAATGGCTTGGATCTTCTCTGGGTCTACAGAAATTCCTCCCGCAGACACAACATGTCCGAGAAATGAGACCTCACTGAGCCAGAACTCACACTTGCTAAACTTGGCATACAACTGATGCTCTCGGAGGGTTGCTAAAACTAGACGCAGGTGTTCAGCATGCTCTTCTTCAGTTTTGGAGTAAATAAGGATGTCATCAAGGAAAACTACCACGAACTTGTCAAGATACTCCATGAAGATCTTGTTCATGAGGTTCATAAAATAGGCTGGGGCATTGGTCAGACCAAAGGACATTACGGTGTACTCAAATAAACCGTAACGGGTTGTGAAGGCAGTCTTGGGAATGTCTGTCTCTCGGATTCTTAACTGATGATACCCTGACCGAAGATCGATCTTGGAAAAGACTCGGGCTCCGTTCATTTGATCGAACAGATCCTCGATCTTTGGGAGAGGGTACTTGTTTTTGATGGTCACATCATTTAACCTGCGATAATCCACACACAGGCGTGTGGTACCATCTCTCTTATCCACAAAGATAATGGGTGATCCCCAGGGTGAAGCACTTGGGTGAATAAGCCCTTTGCTGAGCATATCTGCTAACTGCTTCTTCAACTCAACCAGTTCTTCTGGATTCATCCGATAAGGCCTTTGGGATATGGGGGTTGTCCCGGGGATAAGTTCAATGATGAACTCAATATCCCGATCCGGTGGCATACCAGACAATTCTTCAGGAAAGACATCTTGGAACAGGTGAACAACACGAATCTCATCTAGGGCTGGTCGAGCTATGCTCTCATGGCATCCTGGTTGGGGTCGACTGGTTTCTGACACATACTCCACTTCTACTCCTTTGTCGGTGGTGAGGGCTACAGCTCTTCTGGCACAGTCAATTCGACCATGGTACTTGGCTAACCAATTCATACCCAGTATGACATCTATTCCTTGGGTTCCTAGGATGATTAAGTCGACTAGGAACTTTTCCCCTTTGATCTCAAGGGAAACGTCCGGGCAAAATGACTTGGTATCTATGGTGGATTCTGGGATTTGGATGACCATGGGTCTGGGTAAGAGGCTTCCGACTAAACCTCCCTTAGCAACAAATTCTTGGGTAACAAAAGAATGAGTAGCACCAGAATCAAACAGAACAGTTGCAGGTACTGAGTTGACAAGGAACGTACCCATCACAACATCTGGTGCATCCATGGCCTCTTCAGCATTGATGTGGTGCAGGCGTCCCTTGGCAACAGCCACATTTCCGCGGGGTGCGGGGTTCTTGCCATTTCCATTGCGGCCTTGGCCGTTGTTTGGCGCCGGTGCATCGGGGCGTGGACCATTCTTCTTAGGATTGGGGCATGCCTTGGAGTAGTGACCCTTGGTGCCACAATTGAAACAGACGACATTGGCATTGATGTTGGGGTTGCTAGAGTTCCCTCCGGGACGGGTGTTGTCATTGGGACGGCTGAACTTGTTTGGGGTGTATGGGGGCTTAGGGTAACTGGGGTGCGAAGTTGGTGGTGGTCTATATGTGTAACATCCCAAATTTCTCAAAAATTTAAAACTTTGCATTCATGCATCATGCATCATAAAAGTATGACATTGAAATCACATAAGGAGTAAATAGAATTGTATTTATAATATTAAATAGAATTGTTTTCATTAAAGAGGTTTAATTGAGCTCTATACAAATCAGTATTTTATTATTTTATTTAATCAGAAAAATGATATCAAAAAGTTATAAATTTAATTAGCTTTACAAAACATATTTTTATAAATTTTTCTGAAATGTTTTGATAAGTTTTAAAAATCATTTTTGAATTAAAACACTGAAATCAGAAAATGTTTTGTTTTATAAAAAAGGGGGAGGGAGGCCAACTGGGCCGAAGCCCACTGCTTTCCCTCGTTATCCGCCGCGCGCGCAGTGCAGAAACCCACGCCGCAGCCCACCTCCTCTCCTCTCTCGCTGACGGCCTGGTCCCACATGTCATCACCTTCGTCGTCTGGATCACGAACTTCTACCGAAATCCTAACGAACTCGAAAGCAAATCGGATCAAATCCGTTGTTTAAGCACGGATTAATCGGTCCCCTACGCCCCTATATAAACCCCCCTCCGCCTCCGTGTCCCACGTCCAAAACCCTAACAAAAACACGCCGGATTCGCGAGATCTTCGTCGACATTGCCGCCGCCGTGATCTGCCGTTTTCCGGTGAGTTCGACACGCGAGCTTCGTCTCCACGCCCCCTCTGCGCCTCCCCTTCACCGCACGCGTCTAACGGACAAGCTCCGGCGTGGTTTTGTGCACCAGGACGACCGATTCATCGAAGACCAACGCCGCCACCCGCCGCGCTCCTCCGACGAACTCGCAGGGGAAGAGAAGAGCCACCCCGACCACCTCCGTCACGCCATCGAGTCCGCCGCCGTCTCCCGCGTCCAGTGGTACGAGCCTTACCCCTCCCCTAGCCGTAGAACGTGAGATTCACCGTTTCCGGTGATGGCGCCGCCGCGGGCGCGAAAACACCGGCGAGCCGCGCCGCCCGATCTCCCCCTTCTGATCTGGACGGTTAGATTAGATCGGACGGGCGAGAACAAACCACTTATACCGTTTCGTCGATAGATCTGGTGCGTTAGATCTAATTTAGATCGTACGGTCCTCGCGCGCGATCCGCGCGAACCGGTACCAGCCAATCAGCGGCCGCCGCGTGGCGATTTCTTTTCTATTTTTCGGCAGAGAATTGTTTTAAAAACAGAAAATAGCACAAACTTGTAAAAATCATATCTTTTGATCTGTTCATCCAAATTTGATGAATTTTATATCCACTTGTAGCTTTGTTCGTGTAGTTTAATATGGTTTCATTAGTTTATCCTGCTAGTACATATTAAATTGTTTAACTTTCGGATATTAAATCAATAACTTAATTAATAATTTTTCTCTCCAAATAAATCCAATTGTTTTAGAGAGATATTAATGCCCCCTGTCCAGAGGGTGCAACATGAGTTTTATTTGAAACTTTTTCTAATAGACTTAAAGAAATTGGTTTTATAATTTAAAACTACTAATATGTTCATTAATCAAATGATTAATTAAAATATTTAAAATATTGATCATTTCATTTTTATGCATGAATAACAGAGAACTTAATATAGTAATTAATTGGTCTTGTGAAATTCATTGCATATTAAGCATGCATACATATTTTTGTATTGATATTCTAAGTGTTATGCTTGTGTGCTTATTGAGTGTTATTATTTTGTCTCTAGATTGTGAAGAGGAGGAAGGTCCTTGTGATTGTTATTCCTGTTGTGCTTGTTCCCTTTGTTACCAAAGCAAGTGACATTCATCATCTATCCTATGTTTTCTATATGCATTATTAGTAGATTTTGAGTAGTATGCATGATAGGGAAAATTGGATACTATCTTAGAATGCTAAGTTAGTCTACACTTTGAAAATATCCTAGTAGTGTGTAGCCATCCCTTTCCTTGCAGCCACCAAAAGTTTGATTAGATGCTTAGCTATGCTATAAAGAAGTTATTATCTTGTTATGGAATTATTGCTAAGTGTTAAAACATTGAATACACTTCTGGGTGGAATTGGTTGTTTGGTTTATGTTGAGTGGCTTTTGGGACTATGCTTGTGGTTGTCTTCGCCTAGGATGAATTTCTATTCTACTTGGGGCCATGAGTATGGTGGTTTTCACCCAGAAGTACACTTGTGGACGGCCACCCAGGAACAAAGAGATTACTAAGTCCCTCCAAGTTTAGGAGCTTCCCGTGCAGCCTTTTGACAATGGGCTCTGTCTAGAACTACTAAGTTGTGAGAGTGCAACCTGTCAGCTTGACAAGCAGATGTAGAGTTGATAGGTGGAACGGGTCTTGCTAGTATGGTTGCAATCTTCTTCTGAAAGTTCTTGTCTCAATTCTCTCCTTTCCATAATACACTCCGCGTGTATAGGATATCTCGGACAAATTGAGTCTTAAGGTGAAAGTGCACAACCTCTGCAGAGTCGACAAACTGAGTACTCAGCCGTGTCCCCGGTGATGGACAACTTCGAGCAACAGGACAAGGATGGACAGAAGAATCTCAACATGGTTTTCGTAAAGTAAAATTTGACTAAGGAAAGAATTATTGGTGCTCTTGGGCTTCATCCCTTGGTGCCAAGTCTTGAGATACAAAAGTGTTTTACAAAAGATAGGAGAAAACTGGCTTTCTGCAAAATAGCCTACAAACTCCACTAAGCCAAATATGCATATAGAATTAGACTTGCCATGATTTTATCCACCATAGTCACTTGCCAATACTTCATTGTATTGACCTCCTTCGGGGGCTGCATATTCAAATGTGCAGGTAATTCTGATGAGGAATAAGTTTGGACTCGATTCTACACCCAACATGTCTGCTCGTGGCGTATGCTAGAAGAGAAGGCCCATTGCTTTTATTTTCGTTGTTAACTCTGAATATTTCAGCTAGTCTTTATGACTATGCACTTTGTAATAAAGCTATACTTGGCTATTTTTGGATCTCGATGTAGTATTTTGATACTTATGCAATGATACTATATATTTTGTACTGTGGTGCTAGCAGTGATCCAGGGACTAGCACTTAACACAGGTGTTCCATCTTTATTTAAAGATGGGACGCTACAATATGCTGGCTTGGGGTTTGGTGGGTGGGTGCGAGGTTTCTGACTGCTCGAACCTTCCTGGGCAATCATCCTCCTCTTACGACCCTCAAACATGGATTTGCGCTTGGTCTCCAACTGTATGGCCTTGTCCACAAGTGATTCCAAATCAACAAAGTCATGGATAACCAAGGCGCATTGCAGTTCATCATGAAGTCCGTTCATGAAACGCTCCATCTTCCTCCCTTCGGTGTCGACGTCATCAGGAGCATACCGAGACAAGTCAGTGAACTCATCGAGGTATCCGACCACATCCTTACTTCCCTGCCGCAACCTGCGGAATTCATCCTTTTTCCGCTCAATGAGTCCGCGGGGAATGTGCTTCTTGCGGAACTTCTCCTGGAAATCATCCCAGCTGATAGCATAACCAGCTTGCTGTAGAGCCTTGGTAGCTTCCCACCAAGACCGTGCTGGTCCTGCAAGATAGTGGGTCGCATACAGCACCTTCTCAGGTTCTCCCACGGCTGCAACTACCAGGTTGTTGTTAATGGTGCGAAGCCAGTCATCGGCCTCAAGTGGGTGAAGTCCCTTGGAAAAGGTGGGTGGGTTCGTCCTTTGGAAGTTGCTCAAAGTGGACCGCTGACTTCCTTCACCATTGCCATTGCCATTGCCATTGTTGTAGTGGTTGTTGTTGTTGTTGTTGTTGTGAGCAGCAGCTATCTGTTGCAGGGCAGCAATATGAGCTTGACGCTCAGTCCGGGCAGCTTGACGTTCCTCCATGATGAGCGCCAGAAGTTGGGCGGTGGTTGGGTCCGGTGGGGGTGGTGGTGCTCCTCCATCCGTGTTGGTGCGACGAGTGTCCACCATCCTGAAGCACACCGGGTATAAGGGGCAAGCAAAAAGGGGTTTGACCAAGGGAAGATGGGTTTTTACGTAGAGGTTGATTTGCTAAGGATTATAAGAAAAACATTTAACACATGTCAACAAGACTAGCACACACTTTCATAGCACAACCATTACATCAAGAGTTCATCCAATTCTAACTTACAACATTCTCCCTAACTAATGTACATATAGCAAGTTCCAAAAGAACCACAACTTTGACTCTACTAGCGATAGGGGGTCGACCTAATCCTGCGGTAGAACTCAAGTAACTCGCCTACTGAGGTGGAACCTCAGGCTCTGCCATGTCAGCATCGGACTGGTAGGGTGGCTCCTCTGGATCCTCCTCCTCGTCATCCTCATCCTCATCATCCTCATCCTCGTCGTTCATCTCCTCCAGATAGTCGTCATCGTCACTGAGGAAAGCGCTGTTCTCCTTGCGGAGATCCTCGCCCTCCTCCTCCATCTCGTCAGTACGGAGCTCCAAATCCTCTATCAGCTCATCCTGCTCAGCAACCTTCTTGCGGAGTTTCGCTATGGTCTTCCTCATCTGGGTTCCCTTCTTAAAAAGAGCGGCCTTCTCAGTCTTCAGCTGTGCCTCACTCTCGCGACTCTCCTTGAGCGAGAGACGCTCAAAGTGAGACCGAAGCCTGGCGCACCTCAGATCCTCCTGGGTGCGAAAGAGCATAATCTCCATGTCCAGGATATACTCTCCGAATGTCGGGTGCAGAGGGGACCGAATTGGGTGTCCATCGATGGTGCGTCTCCCGTAGAACTGGAAACGAGAGTTTACCAGCTCCGCCTTGTGCTCCTCACAAAGCCGGGATAGCATCCGCTGCATGGAACGACACAGTCCATCGTCCCAGTGGACGTCCATGAGGGTGAAAGAGAGGGCCCTGGATCCGGGGGACTTGATGTTCCCGCGAACAGACCCCTCGATCAACCAGGACAGGTTCCCGTTACCGGGAGCGTCCACCTGGGCTCCCCTGAACTCAGGAGTGGGACGACCTAGCAGCTTGGTCAACTCGAACAAGTCCTTCTCGAACATCAACTTGCCGTCCTTCTCCAGCTGAACGAACTCGGTGAAATGGATCGCCATCTATAATTTTTTTTAGTCAAAATTTTTAAGTTAGTGAGATGGCAAGTATATCAAATTTTTAATGGAAGGGAAAATATGTGCGCAGAATTTTAAGTTTATTAAAATGAAGTGTGGCAAGTTTTTATGAGTATGAGAGAAAACTTAGTAGTTGGTAAGAAGAGAATTTTGCACAAATGAGAGGGTAAGAGATAAGCATTTTCAAATTTCTTACTTTGTTTTTAAAACTCAACTTTTGCAATCACTACCTAACGACCATGCTAATCTAAGGCTCCTAAAGTCAAGATGGCTCTGATACCAATTCTGTGGGGACCCCGGACTAGCTGTCCGAAATACCCGATTATGCTTAACACAACGATCCCGTGATCAGTCTGTCGTTGCACATAATCCGAATTAAATACCAAAGTTTACATCCATTACAATACCGAATTAAAGTCTTACATAAAATGGTCATATAGACCCAGTCTTACATAGGTGCCTTCAAGGGCCAAACCAAAACAATCAGCGGAAATAAGGCGTAGTAGGCATCAAATCCTAGCGATGACCCGACAGGCAGTCGACTTATGAAGATCCTTAGTTGGCATAGATGTCGCCATATTCTTCCTGGGCGTAGTACTCCTCCATGTCTGGCTACGACAATAGCCAGAAGCAAACTAGTATGAGTACATTTGAATGTACTCGCAAACTACTCCAACATGAGTGCTCTAGTTCCATTTTTAGTTTCTCACTTTTATTTATTTAAAACATCTCTGTATCTTTGTTGAAGAAGATAAGGAAACTATGACTACTAGATATCTCAATTTTTATTAGTGTTATTCCCAAAACTCCTCCTTTTCCAACCATAAACCATTATGGTAATATCTTTCCAACTACCTCATACCGATCCGTTGGTATAGGTGTATGGAACACTCTCCATTTCCTTTTTCTTTTCAAACTCAACTCTTTTCCAAAAACTTGCACATGGTCTAAGTAGGGTCTTCAACTGTCCATATCCGAGGACTCGGCTATTCGAATAGTTTAATTACCCTCTGCAGAGGTAGCACGCTTTTCCCACACTCATTCGATAACTCATCGTGTCAGCCACGCTTCGCCATACCCGTGGTATGCGAAGTTGAGTCACCGACCCTAGTCTTTCCTTTGCTCATGCTAGTACAGGATCCTGCCCCTATGAACCATTCCATCTACACCTAGTCTAGTTTCCCGTCGGAAACCCTAAGTGTGAGGACTCATAGGTTTTATCTGGCGGTGTATACGGACATCCTTCTATCCTCCTCCTTATCTATTCATAGATTTTTGAGCGAGGACCCAGGTCAGGGTTGGGTCACAAAACCACTCCCTCATGCATAACAGAGCCATCTCTGTTGATGCAGTGTCCCATACTAGTAAGAGCAAACTATATGACTAAGCCCTTTCCCATATGTGGGTAAATGTGGTCGCACAGAGTATCGGTTGCTTGACTGAGTACTAGGACACAATGTGCTTTTCTAAAACCATCTTGGTGCTATATATCCACACAAGTTTTCAAGGGAGTTTTGGATAAATAACCTTGTTTTTCCATCCTATAGTTTTAATATATACTTCTACATATAGTGGCAAAATAATCTCTATATACTTTTGAAAAAGGGTTTTTGTAAACCTTTGCTTTTGAAAATGATTTGTAAACCTAGAGGCATAAGTTAGGTGCAAGCTCAGAGAGTAGCTTGCCTTGCTCGGCAAAGTGATCTTGGTCTTGGTCTTCAGGTTCTGCAAATCCCTCCTCCTCGATATATCCGGCAACGTTCTCTTCTAATACACAAGCAATCAAATACAAACAATCACTAGCCTATTCAACCAATCATCATAGCAATACACTCTTAGAGGTTCTAATTCACCATTCCACATACCAAACAATATCATGTGGTTTCAATTTAATTGAATTAAACATTATTCCATTGTATTTTAATTTGGGCAGAAACTTGTTGCACATGTTTAATTGCATAGCTTGAGTTCTGTTTGTCACAAAAATACAAACTAAAATTCTACAGAAAGCTAAGGATGTGTAGAAGATGACACAATTGGGTTTGGGTCATTTGGAGTTACCAAACTCCCTACACATTGTTTTGAATCTAGAAGCCAATTAATATGGTTTTGACTATTATTTAAATTATATTCATCTAAAAATTAAACCATTTTAGGGGTGACTAACCATGGCTAAATGTGACCTAATAAAATTAGTTTCAACTAATTTGGATTATCAGAGTATCAGAAACAAACAAGTTTAGAATTTAAGCATGCTATTGTATTTTGAATATTGTATTTTTATTATACATCCAAATGGGGTGAAACTAGTTTGGTTGGATAGGAAATTTCATAAGCTTTCCAGAACAGTTGGATTTGTTAAATTTGGAGTTGTAAATCTAAAGTTATGGAATTTCTAAAATTGGGTTTAGTACTGGTTTTTAAATGAAATTTAAATTCGAATTAAAATCCAGAACGGATAAAGATTAAAACCCTGACAGGGGGACCCACCAGTCAGCGACTGCTGGCGCGCGCGCGGTTTTTATTTAAACCTGACGCGTGGGACCCCCATGTCAGACTTTTAATAATTAAAACGAACCGGTAAGCTGCCGTAGGATTTAGATCTAACGGCGCACGATGCTCGCGTCTCAGGCGACCTAAATCGGGCGGCGCCGCGGCTCCGGCGACGGCGAGGGGGACGGAGCGCTCACCTAGGGGTCTCGGGAGGGCGTGCAGATGGTGCAGAACGACGGCGGCGAGGTGGGGAAGCTCCTGGGGCGAGTGGTGCGTGCTGGCGTGGCCCCGAGCGTCGGCGACGATCTCCTCCTCCTCCGCGGCTCTGCTCCGACTCCGGCGAGCGATTGACGGCGCACCTGAGCACGGATCAGGGGGAAAAAGGGTGCGGGTGAGAGAGGTGTGCAAGGGGAAGAGACTGAGGGCAGAGAGAAGGGAAGGGGAGGGGTAGCACGGCCGTGCCGTGGTCGTCGTCTACCTCGGGCACGGCGAGCTCGAGGAGACCCACGGCGGCTGGGGCTCTGCGGCGACAGAGTCGCCCTCCAGGCGGTGCTCGAGAGGTGGTGTGAGAGGGGGAAGAGGCAGTGGGGTGGTGTGGAGAAGAGCAGGGCACGGGGGCGTTTTATAGCGGCCGGGCGGCGCACGGTGGGCGCGGTGCAGGGGCGCCCGTGGCCGTGCTAGGCCGCCGTAGGCCGGTGGAGGGGGCTGGCTGGGTTGCGGGGCTCTCAGGGGACCGAGCGGGCAAGGTGGAGCGGCGTGGCGCGCTCGGGTGCGTGCGGGGGCATGGCCCTGCCGTGGGCGTGCTCGGGCGGCGCACGACGTGCGCGTCCTGGCTCGGGCGCGGCGCGCACGGGCTGGTGCTGGTGTGTGCTGCGGGTGCGGGAGGAGACCAGGGGGTGAGGGAGAGCGAGGGAGGGGGCACAGCGCGGCCGGCACGGCGCGGTGTCGTCGCGGCCACAGTGCCGACCACGGCGACGTGCGCGCGGCCGCGGCTGTCGCCAACGGCTCCTCGACGACTCCGGTGACCATTTGGCTTGATCTCGGGCGCGCTGTGATCGTGGTGAGGAGAGGAGTGCAGTGGAGGCTCCAATTTAACCAGCTAAACCCTCAATTGCTCGATTTGATCCGTGGTTTGGTTCGGTTTGGGAAGAACAGGTGGTGAACACCAAGTGTTTGGTGAATTGCCTGAACCAAAACAGTGACCTTTTGTTATTTTAATTTTCCTATTTCTATTTATCCTTTTGGGTCCAAATTTAAGATCTAGGCTAAGTATATTATTGGTGAGTGTTACAAAGTCTCTTTGAAATATTTTGAAATATTTCAACCATGAATTTCTAATTTGAATTTGAAGTTTTGAATCTGAATTTTTGAAAGGGAATAGTTTGTAAAAATTAACTAGGAGTGTTTATAATATTTCTCCATTGGTTTTTGGTGTAAAAATAAACTATGCTTCTTAATTTAGAAAATATAATGTGACATTTGTCACATGGTGTTTTGTTTTTGTGGTTTGTTTTATTTGTTTTTCTTTCTTCAAAATTTTAATTAGAGCTAGAAATTAACAATCTTGCAAACAATGCAACAAGCAACACTCAAGAATTAAACATACACACATTTTTATAAGAAAAGTTTTTGTTGGCTCACATTTTTGCATTACTAATTATATTAATAATCTGGGATGTTACAAGTTTCTCGCCAAAGGAGTAAGTGAGAGGAAAATAGACCTCGACGAGATCGTTGATCCTAAACTCGAAATTCCGAGTGGCGCAACGAAAACTGTTCCGAAAACATCCTCCATAGAAGGAGTGGGAGAAAATGTCGAGGATACGGTTCTACTTCGTAGGTCTGGGAGATCTCATATCGCACCTGAGTGGTACGGCAACATGGTTTGCACCGTCATGTTAATTGAACAAGACGAACCTACGAACTAGAAAGAGGCTATGGCAAGCCCAGAGTCCGAGAAATGGCTAGAAGCCATGAAATCCAAAATGGGATCCATGTATGATAACAAAGTGTGGACTTTGATGGAGATTCCCGAAGGGCGCAAGGCCGTCGAGAATAAATGGATATTTAACAGTAAGACTGATGCTGATGATAATGTGACCGTCTTTAAAGCTCAGCTTGTCGCAAAGGGTTTCCGACAAGTTCATTGAATTGACTACAATGAAACATTTTCACCGGTAGCGATGCTAAAGTCTATTCGGATTTTGTTAGCACTTGTTTCATATTACGATTATGAAATATGGCAGATGGATGTCAAAACAGCGTTCCTAAATGGTAACATTGAGAAAGAGTTGTATATGGTACAACCTGAAGGTTTTGTCGATCCAGAAAATGCTGACAAGGTATGCAAGATTCAGCGTTCCATTTATGTACTGAAGCAAGCATCTCGGAGCTAGAATCGTCGCTTTGATGAGGTGATCAAAGGTTTTAGATTTATCCAAAATATAGAAGAGACTTGTATTTACAAGAAAATGAGTGTCATCTCAGTTATTTTCCTAGTATTATATGTGGATGACAAAATTAAGAAATATTTAAACAGTATTTTTTTTATGAAAGACTTAGGAGATGCTGCATACGTCTTAGGCATTAAAACCTATCATGATAGATCAAGACGTCTATTAGCGTTGAGTCAGAGTACTTATCTTGACAAAATACTGAAATGGTTCGGTATGGAGACGGCAAAGAAAGGTTCTCTACCGGTTGTCAAGAATAAAACATTGAGCAAGGCTCAATGTCCGGTGACGGAACATGATAAAGCCGAGATGGCTAAACATCCTTATGCTTCAGCCATAGGATCAATCATATATGCCATGTTAAGTAGTCGAACTAATGTAGCATTGTCTCTTAGCTTGACGAGTCGGTTCCAAAGTAATCTTGGAAAGGATCATTGGGTAGTTGTTAAGTGCATTCTTAAGAATCTCAAGAAGACAAAGGAAATGGTCCTTATGTATGGTGACTGTGATGAAGAACTTGGCGTAACAGGTTACGTTGATGCAAGTTTCAGCACAGACCCAGATGACTCTAAGTCACAAACAGGATATGTTTTTAAGGTGAACGGAGGCGCTATGAGCTGGAGAACTGGGAAGCAACCCATCATGGCCAAATCTACAATGGAATCGGAATACATCGCTGCTTCTGAAGCCGCGAATGAAGTTGTGTGGCTGAGGAAGTTCATCATTGAGCTTGGAGTATTCCCTTGCGCAAGAACCCATAACCCTCTACTGCGACAATACGGGTGATGTTGCTAACACGAAGGAACCAAGGTCTCACTCAACTACCAAACACATTCTCCGATGCTTCCATGTGATACGACAGTATATACAGGAAGGCGATGCGAAGATTTGCAAAGTGCATACGGATCTGAATGTGGCAGATCCTCTGACGAAGCCTCTTCTACTTGACAAGCATGTAAAACACCAAAATGCTATGGGTGTTAGGCTTTTACCAAGTTGTAATCTAAAATAAATTATACTCTAGGGCAAGTGGGAGACTGAAGGAGATATGCCCTAGAGACAATTAATAAAGTGTTTTATTTATCATATCTCATTTGTTCATAATACGTTTTTGTGTCATGCTATAACTGTACTAAGCGGAAACATTAATACACGTGTGATATGTAAGACAAACAGGTCCCTAGTAGACTCTACGTGACTAGTTCATTGTGCAATCAATGATCAAGATTTCCCGATCATGTGACATGGTGTCAGTTGACAATGGAGTCATATCGTTGGTAGAACGATGTGATGGACATACCCAATATTTGTAGGATGTAGTCATTACGCCTTTGACCGTGAGATCCACTCTTATTGCTACTCCTGAAAGATACTTTGATTGCATCAAACGACATGTCTTAATAGTATGACTAAAAAGGTGTTCCTCTCGGGTATCGGAAGGGAGTATGTTGAGACGAGGGATCAAGAGCGGAATTTGCAAGTCCGCATAGCAGGATAGATACTCTAGGGCCCACTCGGTGAAATTATGTCAAATGACCTTGCAAGCATGTGACTAGGTCACCCGGACATAATATCATGGACGAGTAGAAGATAGTTTTGTCGATACGAGATCAAGCTAGGTATCGTGATATCTATGAACGAGTCTCGGACATGCTAAGTATCGCCATGGCAAAAGGTTTAAGACTCGGCGTCCAGGTTCGAACGACAACGTTATTCGTTATATCACAGGGATTAATTATGGGGATCCAGACCCACGAATTAGTCATTGATCGGAGAGGTGTCTCGATCATGTCTGTTATTATATCGAACCGCTAGGGTAACACACTTAAGGGGAGTCGACATATTTGTCGGAAGAGAAATTAGGAAAGAGAGCACCGAGGCGTCCCGAGAAAGATCCGATGAAGATCGGAGAGCCACGAAATAGTTTTCAGAGCCGGAATAATTTATATATTGTGTGTTTAATATGAATTAGTGTAATTATTATTAGTATAATTAATAGTTAAATACATTTTTATTTAATTAATTTTGATTTTTTAAAAGCTGCATACCTTAAATGGGCCTTCTGGTGGAAAGAAGTCCCATGAGGGGGGGGGGGGGGGGGGACTCTCCTCCTTGGTGTGCATGAGGGAAAGGCTAGCCTAGGTGGGCCAAGTGGGGCCCACCTAGGGCTGGCGCACCTCCTTGGCCGGTGGGTTGGTGTGGGATTAGTCCCACACCGCCCGGCTGGCGAGGTTGGCAGCCCTCCTTCCCCTTTATATAGAGGTGCTCCCTTGGCTTTTTAATTACACCAATTTCTCTCTATTTTCTCCTTGATTAACGTGATTCCTCTGTTGGAGTTGCGCCAAGGAGAAAGTTCCCTCCACCATACGCACGCTGTCGTGCTGCTGGTGATCCGGTCCAGGTCTTCCGCTGCTCGCCCTGGATTGGAGCTTGGAGGTCGTCGGCTTCACCGTATGTGTGTGAAACTCTGCGAGGTGCCACGCTAGTGGTGCTTGGAGGTCTTCTCCTCTACACGAACTCGAGGTCTTCTTTGTCGGCTTCATCGACAACGCTTGTGCGGGAGCGTAATCCCCACTTTTCGGTCTACAAGGGTATGTATACCGATCTCCTCCGTATTAATGTATCTGCATAGTATACATCCTGGCTAGTTTAAGGTTATCGTTGTTAGAAAAAATATTGTTTTCTGCCTGCAATCTACTTCAGAGACAAGGGTGCGGAAGTGGGAGACATGAGGTGTTGTATTGGACGGAGAGAGAGAGAGAGAGAGAGAGAGACACAGAGACAGAGACAGAGACAAACAGATAGATACACACACAGAAGGGAGGGAGGGAGGGAGGGAGAGAGAGAGAGAGAGAGAGAGAGAGATAGAGGTGGAGGGAGGGGGGTAGAGAGAGAGATTTGGTTGGATTTGGCGGAGGGGAGCAATAGACCTAGGGGACCGGGAGATAAGGAACGAAATGACCCTGAAGTTGTTGGTTGTTCATTTTTTTGGAAAGGAAAGCAACAAAGGTTTTCCGTTTTTATACTGATATATTAGAAGCAAACACAAAGTCCTAAGCCTAAAATCAAAAAAACACTACAACATTAGGTTCCACAGACTTCTGTTAACTATTCCTCTACATAGCCGCCAAAGCGGAGAGGGAACAAGATCAAAAGAAGAAGAAGGAATTGTACCCCGAAATCCGGAAAATACCTCTAGGGGTACTCTTGGTTGCACGCAAGTTGCACCATTACTTTGAGGCCCACCCTATCATGGTGCGTACCTCCTACCCCCTATAACAAGTGTTGTCTAACACACATGCCCTCATCAGGGTGGCGGAGTGGGCAGTGGAGCTCTCATATTTTGACATTCGGTTTGATAATGACAAAACTATCAAGGGAAGGGCCTTGGAAGATTTCTTGGCCGAATGGACATAATGGAATCCTACTCCGATGGAAGAACCCGAGCAGGATTCTACTCTCCCCGGGGCCAAGGATTCTGACGACCGATGGGTAATGTATTTAAACGGGGCCTTCTCTTATGAAGGCGTGGGGGCAGGAGTCATTATTGAATCTCTAACTGGGAAGAAGTTGAATAAGGTGTCAAGTGGGATCCCACCAATATCCCATTTGGGGATTTTTAGTTCAAAATTTCGGACCCAAATTTGTACTAGAAATTCACAAATGAACTAGAAGTGGGACATTGCTGGGATCCCACTTGACACCTTAAGTTGAAGTATGCCGTACATATGGCTTTGGAGAAAGGGAAAACCTCTAACCAAATCATTGAGTATGAATGCATGCTTGCTGCGCTCAGGGCCACAATATGGCTAGTGATTTAACGACTGGTTGTGAAAGCTCCCAACTCGTTATCCGGCATATCAACAAGGAGTATAACTGCCCACGCATAAAGGCATACGTTGAAGTTGTTTGGCCTATGGAACTGCGCTCAAGGGACTCCATATGGAACATATTCCCCACTGAGATAATTTTGTCGTAGATGAATTATCCAAGATTGCTACCCGCTGGAGCCAACCCCACCCCGGGCCTTTTTCTTGGAGTTCCTCACCCGACCTACGGTCGATCCGCCCCACCCCCTCCCCGAGCCGTTTCTCTCGGGGAACGAACCTAGAGCCAGATCCCGGACATAAGGAAAAGGAACAGCCCGAGGTACGGCTAGTGGGTCCGTCATGGGCGGCAGATTTCTTGCAATACTTGTACTATCAAGACTTGTTGGAGGATAATACGAAAGCAAAATGTATTGCTCGGCAAGTTAAGATGTACACTTTGGTGGATGGGGAGTTATGCCGCCGACGGGAGAACGGGGTGTTGCTCCGTTGCATTTCAAGAGAAAATGGGCTGGAATTACTGGAAGATATACATCGAGGGATCTGTTCTCATCCTGTGGCTTCCCGATCACTTGCGGGAGTAGCTATGCAACATGGATTATATTGGCTTTCAATACTTGCTAACGCCAAACAATTGGTAAAAACTTGTGAAACTTGTCACCATCATGTCAAGAATATTCAACAGCCGACACAAGCTCTGCAGGTTATTCCTCTTTCCTAGCCATTTTAGTCTTGGGGCTTGATACTGTTGCTCCTTTTCCCCGAGGAGTGGGAGGTGAGTACCTAATCATCACAGAGGATAAATTTACTAAGTGGACAGAAGTCGAGCCCATTCGGGCCCAATCCTCTATAGCGGCCATCCAGTTCATCAGGGGTATTGTATGCTGGTTTGGAGTACCCAACTGTATTATGACTTACATGGGGTCCTTATTCACTAGCAGATCTTTCAATATTATTGTGAAAATCGGGGGACTCGTGTATGTTTTTCATGAGTGGCTCACCCAAAGAGTAATGGGCAGGCTGAGTGGGTTAATTCATAAGTACTTTTGGGACTTAAGAACGGGACATTTGTCAAACTTGAACACGCATGGACCAACTGGTTTGATCATGTAGCAATGGTGTTGTGGTCATTGCACACTACCCTGAACCGTGCCACCGGAGAGACTCCTTTGAACATGGTGTACGGGGCAGAGACAACGCTTCCCACTGAGCTTCCATACGGTTCCCCATAGACTCAGAGCAGCAGTCGAAGCCACACGCTATCAGCAGGGCCTTCAGCGATATCACATCAGAAGAGTGCCGTCTAGAGAGATGAAAGAAGGAGACCCGGTAATCCGCCGATGAATGAGGCGAGAAGGAAAGAACAAATTCTCTTCCCCGTGGAAGGGCCTTACTAGGCAGTACAAGTCACCAGGCCAGGCTTCGTCCGCCTGGTGACGAAGGAGGGAAAGCCACTAAAAAACTCGTGGAACATCGAGCATCTACGCAAGTACCACCTCCAAAAAATACTATATGTAAGGCATAGCATGCGGAGCCGCTCCCGCAGGTGCACCATTTGGCCGCAAGGCGTGATAGGGTGGTCCTTGTGTAATGCGCCATTCCGATGACTGGACTACCTTGCATCACACAGTGGCTGGGATTGCACACGCTAGAGAGTGAGGCGCGTCCAGACCCCTCGGTTGTAAATCCTTCTCTCTGGGTTTAGCTACCCCCGAGTGCTTGGGTGTTTGAGTTCTTATGGAGTTTCCGCTGAGATGATCTTCTAGCCACGTTTTAAGAAACCATTTGAATTCCACTTCAGAAAAAACTTGGTGATTTTTTTTTCAATTTGAAGAGTTCATCTTGATAAAGCCTTTCTCTTTCCATACCTCATGAATATTATATCATGTTGCTTGTTCATCGATTCGTTTTCCTTGCGGTGACGACTAATTGCTTCACAATGCCAAAGGAAAGCGAGATAGCCAATGATAAGTAAATTTCTCTGGATATTTTCTTACTTCTACCCGGATCCTGGATCAGAGACGGAGCAGGAGCATATAAATTTTCATTCTTCCACGCGGGAGAAGTTGCATGTGAAGTTAGCCTCCCGGCGAGTTAGCCTCCAAGCCTCCCGGCGACGGGCCTCGGCTTCGCTCCGAAGTTAGCCGCTCACTTCACTTCAACATATGAATTTGGATCACCATAAAACAAGGGATATCAGTATACCACAAATTGTTTTTTTGTATTTTTATTCGGATTCAGTATCCCAGGCCGATCCCATATGGGTCTTCCCCATGACAAGAAGAATTCCTGGATGCTTCATTATCGACGAATCGGCAGCATCATGTTTCAAACTGAAAAATATTTTATTTTTACCGGTTTTGCTAGTTCTAAGTCGCCTGTGAACTCGTGAGTTCTCAGGCGTGTCCAGCACCGTTCGATCATGCGTAAAAATGTGTGTTTTTTTTTCATTTGCGTTTTTTTAGTTACATGCGACTTGTAACCGGGATTTTTCTCATTATAATTGAATTTTTTTTAGTTACAAGTGGGTTGTAACTGTATTTTTCGATTGCAAGTGGGTTGCAATTGAAAATTTTCAGGTTGTAAATGGCTTCCAAGTGAGTTTTCAGTTACAAGTGGGTTGCAAGTGGCTCGCAAGTGAATTTTTTCCAGAGTTAAATAGATTTTACGTAAACCTCATGACTAAGTCAGCCGAGCGAGAACTCATGAATTCTCAGACGACTGAGCTCTAGCTATTAAATGAATGAATGAATGAAAGTGCTTTTAGTTTTGTTCGGAGAATCGCGGGTCTCTATAACCCGTTCAACTCCTGTAAATCCTGATGAGATAACTGCACCGGCGATTCTAATTCTTTCAGTTTGGTTCCAAATCATTAAAATTGCACATCCAAGTACTAAATCTTTTGTAAGTGATTCATCTGAGTGTTGGTTAGTCTACGGTTCAAACATAAACGAACCAGGTCAAAACAGAAAGAAAGGAAAAAGGAAGAGATACGGCCCACAGACCAACGATTCGTCCACTTATCTCGTACGTAACCAAAACGCCCTGATTGGGGGCGTCCCTAACCAACTAATGGTTCGTGGCCCCTGTTGTGTGCGCATATAAATTAGGTGGAGTCCTGACGACTTGCGACTATACACATTAGGGCTAAGTCACGCAGCTTCCCACACCCCAACGCTGCCCCCGATCGCAGCTTGCGCACAACAACAGGAAGGCTGGAATCTCGACGTGTCGTGCCAGGTCAGTGCCGCTGGAGACCGGAGGGGATCCGCACCTTCCCGCACCATTCGTCGACCTCTACTACATCTACTTCCACGACGTCGACACTCAACCTTGCCTGCACCGAGCAGGCGACGATGTCTTCAATAGCTGGAGCCTGTAATGATCTCCAAACTCTCTCTGTTTTAATCTATTTTGGTGTTCTAGATCACTGTCATTGTTCATCTAGTTGTTACTAGATGGTTTTTAAGGTCTAACATTGGTATCAGACGCCAAATTTGATAGCTCTAGAACCCTAAACACGATCTGTAAATCAAATTTGGGTTAAATATGTTCATTTTTTAGGCAATTAAGTTGTTGATTAAGGTTCGGTTAATCTAACTGCTTGCTAAACAAATGATAATGGTCAATTTCAATTAACACTCGTCTGTTAATTTGGCATTATTTTGAGTTTCGGTTAATTAATTTTGATCGCTTGTTAGTCATGAATCAATTAGAAGGAGGGGATTAATAAAAATTGTGCCAGTTAAAAATTGAATCCCTCTCTGCCCGAACCACCTAACCCTAAGAGAAGTCCCCAAATCGAAGAACCAAAAGCAGTAAGCACCGTTGGGGACTTACCAGTACGCCGCCGCGTCGTCGTCTTTCCCTCCGGGGCGCACATCACACGCTAATGTGCGAGGACGAGGATGCCACGCCGCCGTTCTCTCCCGATGGAGGAGCGCGCGGATGGACGCACTGCAAGGTGCGGAAGGACGCACTCGACCCCGGCTTCACGCTGGACGTCTTGTCGTCGTCACCCCAGAATGGCCGCCGCCTCGCAGGAGCGCGCAACCCATCTCCTCCTCACCACCGATGCGACACACCGGCCATGCTCGACCGAGCAGCGCGCGTGCATCAATATGATGCACGCTGCTCGGCCGAGCGGAGCCACAGCGCCGCCAGGGCTAGGGCGCGTCTTTGGGCCGCCAATACTCGCCGTCGAGGCACAGTCGCCTCAGGCGCCGTTTTTTCGCACGGGAGAAGCAGGGGAGAGGTGAGAGCATACGAAATGGGGAATTAGGGTTAGGGATTTTGCCCTGGTATAGCTTTAGTTCACTGGGTTGCATCTCCTCCGTTCGTTCCGATCGGAGCCGCCAGGGCTAGGGCGCGTCTTCGGGCCGCCAATACTCGCCGTCGAGGCACGGTCGCCTCAGGCGCCGTTTTTTCGCACGGGAGAAGCGGGGGAGAGGTGAGAGCATACGAAATGGGGAATTAGGGTTAGGGATTTTGCCCTGGTATAGCTTTAGTTCAACCGGGTTGCATCTCATCCGTTCGTTCCGATCGGACGGTGAAGACAGCTCTAGGAAGATTCGGGCCTCCTTCAGCTTAGTGGGTTTTCGAGATGGGCTGCGGCCCAGATTTGTTTTTTCCGGGCTGCAATTTCTGTCTGAATTTCCTTTTCAGTTTCTGTTATTTAAATTTTCAGTGCATTATAAGTTTTATTATTCAGTTTTATGCACTGATTTAAATACAGAAAAATATTGCCTAAAATATGAATTGAAATATGCTATTATTCTGAATGAAAATGAACCAACGAGAATTTTTGTTTAGAATATTTAGCATGTTTAAATGTTGAATTATCAAATTAGACATCATATGAAGTTTTTCCTTTTGAAGATTTATGATAGTAAAATTAAATCTGACCAACGTTGTTTTAATTTTACAAGTCATATCCCTAAAGTGTTTTCCAATTTTAAGCCCAAGGGCGTTCTGACATAGAGTTGGAATTTTAAATGTCATGGCATGTTTATTTCTTTTACCAAAGCAAATTTATTTGCATGCCATACTTATGAGTGTCCATTTAAATTTCAGCTTCCGCTCCGTTTAGACCAGATACTTTCGAGCATTTGACAGGAAGTAACTTCCCTCGTTGGAAGAATGCTATGGAACTCTGCTTGGCTTTCAATGAATTTGATTACGCCTTGCGGGAGGACAAACCTGTGGCACCACCTGTCGGTGCCACGGGGTATGATGAATTAAAGAAAGCCTATGATTCCAAATTGGAAAAATGGGGAAAGACAAATCACGTTGCAATGCTCGTGATGAAGTCGTCGATATCTCCAGATATCATTGGGGCTCTCCCCAAGAGGGATAATGCCAAGGAGTTCATGGCAACTTTGGAGGAGCAGTTCAAGGGCTCCGAAAAAGTCTATGCTCAAGAGTTGTTTCATAAGCTCCTTGTAAAATACAATAATGATGGAGATGTGAGATCCCATATTCTGAGGATGGTTAATGCTTCCAACAAACTGAAAGCTTTACAGTGTGAGCTTAGTGATAACTTCCTTCTGATTATGATACTAGAGTCCCTCCCTTCAGAGTTTGAGCAGTGTAAGATAAACTACAACTCTCTCAAAGAAAAATGGTCACTCACCGAGTTATCCCCACGACTCGTTGAGGAAGAAGAGAGGATTAAGAGGCAAAATAAGGATCAAGTTTTTCATGTTGGATCCTGCAAGAGAAAACATGATGAACCAAGTTCCTCCAAGCCTGTAAAGAAGCCTTTTTAGAACAACGCGCCAAAGCCTGTTAAAGGAAAGGAGAAGGTTCATGATCAGTCTTTCGACAACAAGTGTCTCTTCTGTTCAAAAGAAGGGCATTTTAAGAAGGACTGCCAGATATTCTGAAATGGCTCAATTAGAAAGGTACAGATCAAATCACATTTGTTGATGAAAGTTCTTATGTTAATTTCTCTAGTACAAAATGGTGGATTGATTCAGGTGCAACTACTCATGTTGCTAATTCCATGCAGGGTATAAATATAATCCAAAATATAAGAGAGGGGGCAAGAAGACTTAAAGTAGCGAATAGAGTTGATGTTGTAGGGTCACTCACCTTGGAGCTCCACAGCGGCTTTCGGCTTCATTTGAATAATGTTCTTTGTGTACCTACTTTAAGAAGGGATTTGATTTCAGTCTCTTGCTTAGATGATAACATGTTTGAGTGCAAGTTTGGCAACAAACAATTTGAGTTAAAAGTTTGTAATAAGAATGTTGGTCTCCGTGTCAGAACGAGGCAAATTATATATGTTATCAATGAATGATTCAGTTTTGCATGTGAGTGATGTTTCTAAAGATGAGAAGAAATGGAAGGGTGCCAGTACTTCTTCGGAATTGTGGCACTTTCGTTTGGGCCACATTTCGAGGGGGAGAATAGAAAGACTCATAAAAATGACGTACTTCTTCCATTAGACTTCTCTGAGGCAGACAAATGTATTGACTGCATTAAAGGAAAATACGCAAAAACGATTAAGAAAGGAGCAGTTAGATCTACGGGTGTCCTAGAACTTATTCATACTGACATATGTGGACCCCTTAACGTTAAGTCTATAGATGGTTTTTATTCATTCATCACCTTTTTATAGCGACTTTTCCTGATACGGGTATATTTACCCGATACGTGATCGTTCGGAAGCTTTCGAAAAATTCAAAATATTCAAAGCTGAAGTTGAGAACCAACTGAATGTTAAAATAAAAGTTGTACGATCTGATCGCGGGGGAGAGTATTATGGTAGACACGCTCCTTATGGGCAAATTCCAGGACCTTTTACGAAGTTCCTAGATGAGAATGGAATTGTTGCCCAATATTCAATGCATGTCGAACCTCAGCAAAATGGCGTGGCTGGGCGTCAAAATCGCACACTTATGGACATGGTGTGAAGTATGCTTGGTCATGCAAGTTTGCCAGTAAGCCTATGGATGGAGGCATTAAAGACAGCCGCACATATTATAAATCTTGCTCCTACTAAGTCAGCACCGAACACACCTTACGAGATGTGGACAGGAAGAAAACCGAGCTTGAATTATTTGCGTGTATGGGGTTGTCGTGTTGAACCTAGAATATTCAATCCACAACTTAAGAAATTAGATCCAAAAACAGTAAGTTGTTTCTTTATTGGATACCCTCATAGGGGAAAGGGATATCACTTCTATTGTCCGAATCATACCACCAAGTTTGTGGAGACTAAACAAGCGGTATTTTTTGAGGATAGTAAAGTCACTGAATTAAGAAAGATCGATCTTGAGGAAAAGCGGGTGTGTGTTCCATTCCCAACTCCGATTGAGCTCGTTCTGCCAACACGAAGAAAGGTGGCTCGTAGTTTTAGTTCTGAATCTTTTGGTTAAGATCCTAAACCCAATGTTGATCCTGAAAATAATGATGAAAATCCAGAAAGTAAAGAGGATCATCATGAAGAGAATGAAGAAGATCATCAAAATAATGATGTTCCTCCGCCTCCTGTGAGAAGATCACATCGAGACAAAAGGAAAGCCATTTCAGACGACTATGTCACTTGCATGAGTGTAGCACCCCAACTTTTATTAAAGTTGGAACACGTGTGTTATGTGCTAGTCCCTGGATCACTGCCAGCACCACAGTACAAAATATAAAGTACCATTGCATAAGTATTAAAATTACTACAACGAGATCCAAAAATCATAGCCAAGTATGGCTTTATTACAAGTTGCATAGCCATGAAGGCTAGCTAAAGTTCAGAGTTCACACGAAAGCGAAAATAACATTGAGCCTCATCTTCAAGCATGCGCCACAGGCAGTCATGTTGGAAGTAGACTCGAGCCAAACTCATTCAGCATCAAAATTACCTACACATTTGAATATGCAGCCCCCGAAGGAGGTCAATACAATGATGTATTGGCAAGTGACTATGGTGGATGTATAATGACAAGTCTAAAATCTATATGCATATTTGGCTTGGTGGGGTTGGAGGCTATTTGCAAAAAGCAAGTTTTCTCCTATCATTTTGTAAAACACTTTTATTTCTTAAGACTTGGCACCAAGGGATAAAACCCAAGTGCACCATCAATTCTTTCCTTAGTCAAAATTTTACTTTACGAAAATAGTGTTGAGATTCTTCTGCCCATGCTTGTCCAGTTGCTCGAAGTAGTCCATATCCGGGGACACAGCTGAGTACTCAGATTGTCGACTCTGCAGAGGTTGTGCACTTTCACCTTTAGACTCAATTAGCCCAAAAATCCTATACACACGGAGTGTATTGAGGAAAGGAGAGAATTGAGACAAGAACTTTCAGAAGAAGGATGCAACCATACTAGCAAGACCCGTTCCACCTACCAACTCTACATCTGCTTGTCAAGCTGACAGGTTGCACCCTCACAACTTAATTATTCTAGACAGAGCCCATTGTCAAAAGGCTGCACGGGAAGCTTCTAAACTTGGAGGGACTTGGTAATCTCTTCGTTCCTGGGTGGCCGTCCACAAGTGCACCTCTGGGTAACAAACACCATACTCATGGCCCTAAGTAGAATAGACATTCATCCTAGGCGACGACAACCACAAGCATAGTCCCAAAAGCCACTCAACATAAACCAAACAACCAATTCCACCCAGAAGTGTGTTTTAATTTTCAACACTTAGAAACATGTATATAACATGGTATACATTTTCATAGCATAGCTAAGCAACTACTAAAAACTTTTCATGGCTGCTTAGGATAAGGGGGTGGCTACACACTACTAGGATATTTGTAAAAATATAACCAATCTTAGCATTATAAAGTAAATCCAAAAATTCCTATCATGCATACTACTCAAAATATACTACTTATGCATATAGAAAAGATGGGATAAAATATGAAGGTCACTTGCCTTGGTAACAGGAGGCACAAGCACAGGAAGAATAACAATCACAAGCAAGTCCTTCCTCCTCTTCACAATCTAACAACAAGGAATACAAAATAATTAAATACAATATGCAACACTTAAAACTCCAAGCATAAATATGTATGCATGAATGATATGCTATCATAATAGGACACACTTATTAACAATTTTTATTTTCTGTCATTAAATGAATGAAATATAATTTCTAGGTATTTCTTATTTTATTTATCAATTAAATAATTTTAAAAAAATAGAGAAACTTTGATTTCTATAATTACAACGTTTATTGTTTTATGAAATCTTCAATTAAGACATTTATTAATATTGCTGGACAGAGGGAGATAATACAATCCTAAAACAATTAAATTTATTTCTAAACCATTTTTATTATTTAAGTTATTATTTTAATGGCCGAAATACTCCTCTGATAATTATACAATTTATAATTTGTCAAAGGGAAAAACAAATGATGTAGAAATAAACTACATGAGCAGGGCTTTCCAATGACATAAAGTTTATCAATTTTGGACTTACAGATTAAAAGTTATGAATTTTGCAAGTTTTAATAGTTTTCTGTTTTAATTTCTAAATTTTATTCGAAATAGAAAAAGAATCGGTCACGCAGCGCGATCTGATTCGTCCGTACCGATTCGACGCGGATCGGCAGCGTGGGCCGTCCGATCTCCTTAATAACGAGGCCACGCGCGGGCGGAAGAGAGGGGTCTCTAGCGGCCAGCCCAGGGGCTCTTTGGAGGAGGTGTTTGGGGCAAAACACGGAGGAGCTCGGAGGCTTTTAGTAGGGGAAAACGGCGAGGTAAATGGAGTAGTAAATCGCCGCATTCAAACGAATTCAAATCGGGCGTTTTCGGTCGGAGACGTGGGCGTGATTTGGGGACGAACGGCTCCGCGGGGGAGATGACAGGTGGGTCCCACCTGTCGGCGACTGCGGGCGAGAGCGCGGGGCGTTGGGCCGCTGGCAGGCCGTTGCGCTACGCGTGCGCGGCAGATAGCCAACAGGCCGGCCCGTTTTCCTTTTCTTTTTAAATGAAAATAATATCTGTTTTTAAATACTGATTTCAAATATGATTTTTAAACCTATTCAAAACTTTTCAGAAAAATTCATAAAAATATGTTTTGGAAAGGTTATTAAAAATGGGACTTTTTGACATTATACTTGCTCATAAATAAATTGATAACATTTTATTTATTTAAGGAGTTTCAAGTAAACACTTTATGGAATTATAGATTATTTAAATAATTAAATATATAATTTGAAGTTTTTATTTAATATTTTTGTGATGTAGTTTTATGCCTAATGATGAATGATGCATGAATGCAAAGTTTGAAATTTTTGCAAAATTTGGGATGTTACAATGAGTGAGGATATAAATAACGTAGGAAAGGTGGAGGATCCAACCTCATATAAAGAAGCCATTAAAAGTGAGAATTCGTCCAAGTGGCAAATTGCTATGGAAGACGAGTTAAAATCTATGGGCTCAAACAATGTTTGGGACTTAGTAGAAATTCCCAAAGGTGCTACAAGAGTAGGCTGGAAATGGGTCTACAAAACCAAGTTCGATTCCAAAGGGAATATTGAAAGGTTCAAAGCGAGACTTGTGGCGAAAGGCTTCACGCAGAGAGAAGGAATTGATTATAATGAAACCTTTTCTCCTGTGTCAAGTAAAGATTCTTTTAGGATCATCATGTCTCTTGTAGCTCATTTCGACCTAAAATTACACCAAATAGACGTTAAAACGACATTTCTAAATGGTGATCTTAATGAAAATGTTTACATGACTCAGCCGGAAGGTTTTGTCGTGGAAGGAAATGAACATTTTGCGTGTCGGTTGAACAAATCCATCTATGGCTGGAAGCAAACTTCAAGACAGTGGTACCTCAAGTTCGATAAAATTATTCGAGCTTTTGGTTTTGAAGAGAATGTGAAGGACAACTGCATTTATGTTAATTTTAAAGGCAGTAGGTTCACAATTTTAGTCCTATATGTGGATGACATATTGTTGGCCAGCAGCGATAAGGATATGCTGCATGAGACTAAGAATTTTCTGTCTTCCAATTTTGATATGAAGGATATCGGTGAAGCCTCGTATGTTTTTGGCATTGAGATTTATCGAGATAGGTCTAAGAAAGGTGTTAGGACTATCCCAAAAGTCATAATGTGAGAGAGTACTGAAGAAATACAATTTGCATAAGTGCTCTCCCAAACCTGCTCCTATAGTTAAGGGCGATAAGTTTAGGACATTTCAATGTCCGAGGAACCAAATAGAAACTGATCAGATGAAGTCGGTTCCTTATGCTTCAGCTGTCAGAAGCATCATGTATGCACAAGTGTGTACACGCCCTGACTTAGCTTTTGTAACGGGAATGCTTAGCAGATTCCAATCAAATCTAGGAAAAGACCACTGGAATGCCGAAAAGAAAGTCTTGCGTTATATGCAAGGTACGAAAGATTACATGCTTACGTATAGAAGGTCTGATAACCTCGAAGTTGTAGGTTATTCATATTATGATTATGCTGGCTGTGTGGATACTAGGAAATCCACATCAGGTAATATTCACACTGGCCAGAGGAGCTATATCGTGAAAAAGCTCCAAACAAATGATAACTGCTCCGTCTACGATGCATGCAGAATTTATAGCATGTTTTGAGGCCACTGGCAGGCTGTATGGCTAAAGAATTTCATTCCCGGGCTAAAAGTGGTTGACAACATTTCAAAACCACTTTTGCTATACTACGATAATGAACCTGCAGTTTTCTAATGAGTAACAACAAGTCAAGTGATGCTGCCAAGCACATTGACATTAAGTTCAGTGTTGTGAAAGATAGAATCCAGGATCAAACAATTGAGGTAAAGCTTATATGAATGACACGTATGCTTCCGGATCCGCTAACGAAAGACTTACCACCCAGTATTTTCCAAAAGCATGTTGCCGGCATGGGTTTACTGGGAGCCTTATGATTCTGGAATAAGAGGACCATAATAAAGAACTACTCCCATTAAGAAGAATGTTTTCCATTTCGAAATAGGTTGTGTGCTATAAGTGTTGAGGTTCAACGGCATTTTATTGGCTGTTGTAACACCTCACTTTGGTATATTATTCCTATGGAGATTGGACGAATGAAGTTTAAACCAAATGATCAAGGGGGAGAATGTTGGTTGATCTACGGTTCAAACAGAAACGAACCAGGTCAAAACAGAATGAAAGGAAAAAGGAAGAGATAAGGCCCACGAACCAACGTTTGTGCACTTATCTCGTACGTAACCAAAACGCCCTGATTGGGGGCGTCCCTAAACAACTAATGGTTCGTGGCCCCCTATTGTGTGCGCATATAATTAAGTTAGGGGGAGTCCCGGCGACTTGCGACTATACACATTAGCGCTAAGTCACGCAGCTCCCCACACCCCAACTCTGCCCCGATCACAGCTTGCGCACAACAACGGGAAGGCTCGAACCTCGACGTGTCGTGCCAGGGCAGTGCCGCTGGAGACCGGAGGGGATCCGCACCTTCCCACACCGTTTGTCGACCTCTGCTACATCTACTTCCACAACGTCGACACTCAACCTTGCCTGCACCGAGTAGGCGACGATGTATTCAATAGCTGGAGCTTGTAATGATCTCCAAACTCTCTCTGTTTTAATCTGTTTTGGTGTTCTAGATCGCTGTCATTGTTCATCTAGTTGTGGTAGAGGCTAGGGTTCTACCGGTGCGGGGGGCGTAGGTTGTAGGGGTGGAAGTGAGGTTGGAGGGGCTGGAGAGCTTGGCACCGGCGGCGAGGCGCCGTCTCGAGGAGGAGGGAGGAGGCGTGCGGCTAGGAGGCGGCTAGGGTTTGGTCTCCCATCTCCCTGAAGGAGACGACAGTTTATTATTGTTTCTTGTCTGTTTAATATTGAAGGGGTACATGTGTTTATATAGGAGGACAACCTCCTCTAAACCCTAATTTACTTGGGCTAAGCCCCTAATTACTTATGCTAAGCCCATAACTAGCCACTAGTGGGCTTCTTCCGCGTATACTGGATGCCGACCATAACATCTCTCCCCGCCTCCGCAAACAGCTCGTCCTCGAGTTGAACTTCTGGGAATTGCTGGCGGAGATCTTCAAGTTTCTCCCAAGTTGCCTCGTCCTCTGGCATGCCCGTCCACTACACCAAGACGTGCCAGATATCACGGCGCTGATGGGCCTTCATCACGCGAGCCACACTCGCGGGGGCCGGCTCGAGACGACCATCCGAAGTAGGCGGAAGAGATGGCGGTGTAGAAGGCGGATCGCCACGGTAGGCCTTCAGGAGGCCGATGTTGAAGACGTTGTGGAGGCGCGATCCCGTGGGCAGCTCAAGACGGTAGGCAAGCGTGCCGATGCGCTCAAACACACGAAAGGGACAGGCGTAGCGAGGCCCCAACTTGCGCCTGGAACGCGGGTCCAATGGCTGGGCCGTCCGGTGAAGAAGGCGTAGCCAGACCTAGTCCCCCACCGCAAACTCCGCCTCGCGATGGTGTGCATCATAGTACTTCCGGGCCAACTGATGGGCCTGAAGAAGTCGCTGGCACGCCTCAGCCAGTATCTCGTCGCGGGTACGAAGCAGGCCGTCCGCCGTCTCAGTGTGTGTCGTGCCAGGCACGTTGGGAAGCATTGCCCCTCCCATAGACCACCTCAAAGGGAGTGGTGTGCAGCGCGGAATGGTAGGAAGTGTTGTAGCAGTACTCCGCCCAGGCCAGCCAGTCCACCCAAGCCCGTGGACGATCCCCGGTGATGCAGCGCAGGTACATGGCGATGATCTTGTTGACGACCTCGGACTTGCCGTCCGTCTGGGGGTGAAATGTCGTGCTCATGCGGAGCTTCACGCCTGCCAACCGGAAGAGATCCCTCCAGACGTGGCCCATGAACACAAGGTCGCGGTCACTGACGATGGAGGACGGGAACCCGTGGAGGCGGACGATGCCGTCGAAGAAGGCGCGAGCTGAAGGAGATATGCCCTAGAGGCAAATAAATAAGTAGTATTTATTGCATTATCTCATAAGTTTATAATAGGTTTGTGTATTATGCTATAACTGTATTAATCGGAATTATTAATACACATGTGATACATAGACAACCAGGTCCCTAGCAAGCCTCTATATGAGCTAGTCCATTGGGCAACAGTTGATCGAGATTCCCGATCAAGGACAATGACGTCGGTTGACAATGGGGTCATCTTGTTAGTTGAATAAGGTGATGGACATACGCAAAGTATTGCAATAAGATCGTATTACGATGTTTGTCATTTGCAATAGATAAGAATATGATAGCTTATTCCTTAGACCGTGAGACCGTACTTATTAATGCTTCGTAGGGGTGCTTTGAGAGCATCAAACGTTGTGTCTTATATAGCATGACAATAACGGTGTCCATCTTGGGTATTCCGAAAGAGCATCAAGACGTAAGGATCAAGAGCGGGATTTGTTCATTCTTGTAATGGAAAGATACTCTGGGCCCACTCGGTGATATTGCATCTATATAGCTGCGCAGCTTATGACTAGGTCATGGAGATGTAATATCGCAGACGAGTTAATAACCTTCGTCGGTAACGAGATACAACAAAGACATCGGTGTGTCTACGATCATATCTCGGATAAGGTAGTATCGCAGAGACAAAGGGAATGAATATCATATTTATGGTTCAACGACGATATTCGTGGAATGCACAGGGGTCGTCATATACTTCCAGGTATCCCTGACGGTCATTGGTGAGCGGAGTGTCTCGACCATGTCTGAAGTGTTCTCGAACCGTAGCTTAACAAACTTAAGGTCTTAGCGACACCAGGAGATAGGTTCTGGAATATTATAGGAATTTGTTGGAGAGAGAGAAATGATCAGGAAAGAGTTCTGGTGGTCCGGAAGGAGTTCCGGAGAGGTCTGGAATGGTTCCAGGAATGTCCGAAAGTTGTTTGGGTGGTCCGAAAGAGTTTTCGGAGTCACGGGATATTGAATTATATATAAATATATTAATTATGAATTAATGGGATTTTTATATTAATTAAATAAAGGAAAAAGGGGGCTCCCACCTACATGGGCCCTGAGAGGGCCCAAGAGGGGGAGCCGCACCACCAAGGGGAGTGGGCCCCATTGGCTGGTTCGGCCAGCCCATGTGGGGGCCGAACCTCCCCCCCCCCCCTTCTCCTTTTGTTTAGTCCCACATGGGGGAGCTAGGGAGTTTGCACACCCCCTCCCCCCTTTATATAGCAAGGCATATTAATTGGATTAATTTATTGGAAAATACTATTAATTCCCGATTTCTCTCTCGATCTCGTGGTTCCCAAGTTGGAGCCGCGCCGAGCTGAGGAAGGGGGGGTCTCTCTCCACCTAAGCTATACCGCTGAGCACCGTTGCTCTGCGGGATTCCAGATAAGATCTACCCCTGCGATTTCAGCTGGATCTGAATGACCGGGGGTTGTCGCTAACCTCCGTATGTTTGTGAGTGCTCGGAGGTAACTCCTTTTGAGTAGCCTGGGCGACGTCGTCTCGCCCCTGCAGCCGCCGCACCCCTCTCCCCTCTGCCGCCGGCGCACCACCCCTGGTGCTGGCGCTCTGCCTTCTTCCGCCCGACGCCTGTCGACGCAGATCATCGTCGACACCCCGGCGTCATCGTCTTCGTCATCGCGGCAAGTTCTCCGCGACCTCGAGGTCGGCTACGTACGACTTCATCGTCAACGCTTGTGCGGGAGCGTAATCCCCGCTATCGGTCTACATGGAGGTAATGTAACCCGTTCCGCCACCGTTATCGCATGTACTAGATAGATAGATCCTGGCTAGTTAGGGTTTCGTACGCTAGAAAATTATTGTTTTCTGCACCGTAACCCCTTCAGTGGTATCAGAGCCGATCTATGCGTAGTACTGCTGGTACGGTTAGAACTCATGTTGAATGAGGGCGTCTTTTTTATATTTGCTACCCTCTAGCGTGCACTTGCGATGCCTTCGGTATTGAGTTGATGAAGCGGCCCGGACCGACTTTACGCGTACGCTTACGCGAGACTGGTTCCACTACTGACATACGGCTTGCACCGTATCTGTGGCTGGCGGGTGTCTGTTTCTCTCTCTCTAGTCGGCAAAGAATTTTCAATGGAGGGCCCGAAAGGGATGCTTAAACATGCAATTATACGATCGATGTTGTGGTACAAAGTTCGTAGGTAGGGAAGCGATTCTCTTACAAATAAGCCTATTTGCCACGTAAAACTTGCAAAACTAAATAAAGCTAGAGGCGTCTAATTTTGTTTTGCAGAGGCGTTGTTTTATGTGACATGGTTACGGTAAGTTTTGATATTACTCGTACTGTCGGAGGCAATGGAGGGCTCTGTAGACTCGGAGCCATGCCGGGGCGCCGGGGGCCAGGCACATGGCGCCATGAAGGTCCAGGCGCATCGACCATGTCACATCGCACTTCATTGCATCATTATTGTGTGTTGTTGTGTGTGCATCCTATTGATTGCTTATATGCTAGATATACAATGGTAGCATCATGAATAGGATGATCCCTAACAAATACCAAAATTGTGTTCTCCCTCGTTGCGCACCACCAAGAAAGTTCTACGTTATGAGGCAGGCCGTGATGATCGGGTGTCACACATCTCGTCGTTCGCATACAGTGGGTGTAAGCCATGTTGCACGCGCAGCGTCTTCGAGGTTTGATTGGCGAGCCTAGCATACTCAGAGGTATGGCCTCGGAACACGGGAAGATCGAAAGATCGAGCACGAGTCACATAGTTGTTGTGATCGACATGTTATGTCCACCTTTGAAGCTGTGCTGCCGGCCGTGATGATCGGGGGTAGTGTGGTGGATGAGGGTCGTGTAATCGCCATTATTATTTTTAGGGATAATAATCTTGGTGTGGTGTGTTTTTGATAATGAGATTATAGAACTAAAGTCACCTATATATTATAAACTTATCTTACCTCTTTTGCGATCACATCTGGAGACTACAGAACTACACTTCGGTTACTTCTTCAAGAGCTCGGATTCTACCTTGGAAGCCGACGGGTCCAACTTCATCAGATGGTACAAGGGTTTTTTAAAACATTCTCCAAACACAACAAACATCCTATATGTCCTAGAACATTAGTTAGAAGTTAGACCAGATGATTCTGATAGCAAGGAGGAAGATGATGAGTTCCGTAAGCATCATGACATGTTCATGGAAGTGACGATCGTCATGAGCGTATGCCTAGCACCTGAGTTGAAAGTTGTTTCAACACATGGAGCCATATGTCGTGATTGATGCAATCAGAGGTCACTTCAAAGATGAATTGAGTCTTGAGCAGTTCAGACAGCTTAGAAAGTTCGGGATCATTCACATGGGGAGCATACGTGTCTGGAGACTCAGTTGAAGAAGTTGTGTGACATCTACTTCAGGCTTACAAATATCTATGATTTCTAGATAGCGAACTCCAGTGCAATAGAGATTGTGCTTTACCTCCTAGCTGTGAATAGCATGTGCGTGAATATGCTATAGAGACACGGTGAGCTTCTTCACATTTGTGAACAAGTTCAAATCTCTAAAAGTTGATTCCATCGAAGAAGAGTTCTTCGACGCTACGGGTATATTTGATATACGAAGATATAAATGTATTCTTCTCATAGTTGATGAAAAGTATTTGATACTTGTTCTGTTTGTGAAACAGTCCCTGATTATCACAAGTATGTGGCGAAGGGTGACGTGACAGTGCACGAGTGATGGCAAGTTCATGGCCAGTAGTTCTCACGCCCCCGAGATATCATATTAGTTATCATCAATAGTTTTTGATAAGACATTTTGTAATAGTGAGAGTGTGATCTAGTTTGGTGTCTTGAATGTTGCAAGACATAATCATTCATATAGAACAAATCAGTTGTTTTATGTTATGAAACAAAGCAGTTGTTTCATGTTATGAGTAATTTGCATCACACCTCAATTTCATTATGCGTATGATATACATTTATGATAGCGGGAATGATAAAATTATGTGTCCAGAGAACAAACACCATCGAATTTAGTCATAAAGGCAATGAAAGAAGTAATGGATAATTTTGGTCCATTAAAGTATTTCGAGTGCCAAATTTGATTAAGTTTGAAATGCAGTATTGAAGTTGCAATACTAGAGGAAATTGATTGAGAGTCAATTTTAATGATTAATCAATGGTGTTATTGCATGATCCGAATTCTTCCATGATTTTGGTAAATAGGAGTATTTGCCCGATAAATTATGGAGTCTGAAATTAATTTGATAATAGATCAAATGGGGTTTTTCAGAAGAAAGATTAGTGAATATTGTATTCACAAAATTCGATCAAAGGACAATATTTTTGAATTATGGTTCCAACACAAAAGACTTGTGGAAATTCGTTTCACAATATTATAATGTCATATATGGTGTTATGTGGGGAATTATAATCATGCTCTATTTTAAAATAAAGTGTGGTCTGTCAGAATCTGTCTTAGAATCTCCTAATATGTTCGAAACATTATAGTCGATGTCCACTTTAGAAAATAGATATTTTTCTCAACAAGAATTCGTAGGATCGACAGTAGTGTCGACATGTATATGATTATGCAATAATTCGGAATATACATGAGTGGTTCTTTGTAGATTGCTCGCATTGGATGAGAGTGTATTCCAAAACCAAATAGAAACAAAACTTAGTTTGTTGTCTATGTAATTCCGAGGAAAATATGATTTTTCGAATTATGGTTTATGGATTGGAATTAGAAGCTTGAAATAAAGTGCCAGACCTATGTTGGAAGGTGTTCCAAAGAGTATATGTCTGCTAATGAAAATTCGGTGATTAAGAGTGAGGGAGACTAGAAAATTGTTTTCTGCTTGCAATCCTCTTCATAAAGATCATAATATTTTTCATGAAAGAAACTTCTAAATAAAGTGTTGTTATATTTAATATTGCGGTCAGGTCACAGCACTGTATTAAGTATTTCAGATCTTGTTGACAGATCAAGGTGCACTTTATGAATAAAAAGAAAGTTGAGAAAATATCGGAATACGAACAAAGGCTTTTTGAGTCTGGAAATCCAAAGTTGCATTTGAAAGGATTAAGAGAGTAATTGTTGCTGTAATTCTTATTAGAGGAATAAGATTGTTTAATCGTCATATAAGGTGTTATATGAGAAATGTGACTATAAGAAAGACGCGGTAGCATGTCTTGTCAAGAAATGTGTCTTGGACAAGATCAAATTTGTTGACTACATTTATGTAGACATGCTTGAAGTCTGAGGGATTTGTATTAATGTAATACTGTAGTTTGTATTAAACTCGAATTGATAATAGATCAATGATTTTGGTTTGACCAAAATGTCGATTTAAGTGGGAGTCAATGTTAGTTTACTCAGGTGGAACATGTAAAGAGCATATTTTTGAGTGGGAGCTCAGGAACTCAAATATGTGGATGACACGTTTGTTGAGTTGGAGCTCGTGTTATCAAATATGTGGAGACATAATTTGAGTGGGAGTCGAATTCATCTTGTGTAATTAGCACATTGTGAAACTGTACCAATAGAATAGGATGAAGTTGTGAAACTATTTGAAAAAGTATCTATTTTGAAATAGAACGGGAATTTTAAATAGTTAGTCGAGTTGTTTTGGATTATATCTGAGGAGTCAGAACAGAATCAAAAGGATGGTCCTTTGGAATCCAATTGATCATTAAGAGTAATGATGCATGAAAGTAATGGTTGTATGACATGTGGGTCTATTATGTAATATTAGACATCATACAGAAACCATACTATCTGCTCGATGAAATATAACCGATGTTCTTGGAGGAAGAGCAGTTATTAAAGTAAATTTAGAATTTACTGGAAGTAGAGGTGTGTTAGTTGTTGGATTGACATTAGAATGTCAAGGTTTCTGCATTGGTGTGAAAGTATGTAGATATCGCGAGTTTGTAATTGTTACAAGGGGCTCTCTATGGCTGAGTGTGTTTTTCAGGGCAGTTATCTGGTTAGTATAATCAGAGTAAGCGCTGGGAAACAGAAGTCTCGCTTAGTTACGGTATTTGCATATATGTTGTTGGACAACGTGGTGATATCTAGCAAGTTGATATCAGTGAATCGCAAGAGCATGTACGATCATGAATTGTGCGGTGACACTCTTCCACTAGCAAGCATTATCAAATGATTCTAATTTGATAAGGGATTCTGATGAAGTAAAATGCAGCTAGTTTATTTGTACTCTAGTGCAAGTGGGAGACTGAAGGAGATATGCCCTAGAGGCAAATAAATAAGTAGTATTTATTGCATTATCTCATAAGTTTATAATAGGTTTGTGTATTATGCTATAACTGTATTAATCGGAATTATTAATACACGTGTGATACATAGACAACCAGGTCCCTAGCAAGCCTCTATATGAGCTAGTCCATTGGGCAACAGTTGATCGAGATTCCCGATCAAGGACAATGACGTCGGTTGACAATGGGGTCATCTTGTTAGTTGAATAAGGTGATGGACATACGCAAAGTATTGCAATAAGATCGTATTACGATGTTTGTCATTTGCAATAGATAAGAATATGATAGCTTATTCCTTAGACCGTGAGACCGTACTTATTAATGCTTCGTAGGGGTGCTTTGAGAGCATCAAACGTTGTGTCTTATATAGCATGACAATAACGGTGTCCATCTTGGGTATTCCGAAAGAGCATCAAGACGTAAGGATCAAGAGCGGGATTTGTTCATTCTTGTAATGGAAAGATACTCTGGGCCCACTCGGTGATATTGCATCTATATAGCTGCGCAGCTTATGACTAGGTCATGGAGATGTAATATCGCAGACGAGTTAATAACCTTCGTCGGTAACGAGATACAACAAAGACATCGGTGTGTCTACGTTCATATCTCGGACAAGGTAGTATCGCAGAGACAAAGGGAATGAATATCATATTTATGGTTATCCGACGATATTCGTGGAATGCACAGGGGTCGTCATATACTTCCAGGTATCCCTGACGGTCATTGGTGAGCGGAGTGTCTCGACCATGTCTGGAGTGTTCTCGAACCGTAGCGTAACAAACTTAAGGTCTTAGCGACACCAGGAGATAGGTTCTGGAATATTATAGGAATTTGTTGGAGAGAGAGAAATGATCCGGAAAGAGTTCCGGTGGTCCGGAAGGAGTTCTGGAGAGGTCTGGAATGGTTCCAGGAATGTTCGAAAGTTGTTCGGGTGGTCCGAAAGAGTTTTCGGAGTCACGGGATATTGAATTATATATAAATATATTAATTATGAATTAATGGGATTTTTATATTAATTTAATATTAATTAAATAAAGGAAAAAGGGGGCTCCCACCTACATGGGCCCTGAGAGGGCCCAAGAAGGGGAGCCGCACCACCAAGGGGGGTGGGCCCCATTGGCTGGTTCGGCCAGCCCATATGGGGGCCGAACCCCCCCCCCCCCCCCCCCCTTCTCCTTTTGTTTAGTCCCACATGGGGGAGCTAGGGAGTTTGCACAACCCCTCCCCCTTTATATAGCAAGGCATATTAATTGGATTAATTTATTGGAAAATACAATTAATTCCCGATTTCTCTCTCGATCTCGTGGTTCCCAAGTTGGAGCCGCGCCGAGCTGAGGAAGGGGGGGTCTCTCTCCACCTAAGCTATACCGCTGAGCACCGTTGCTCTGCGGGATTCCAGATAAGATCTACCCCTGCGATTTCAGCTGGATCTGAATGACCGGGGGTTGTCGCTAAGCTCCGTATGTTTGTGAGTGCTCGGAGGTATCTCCTTTTGAGTAGCCTGGGCGACGTCGTCTCGCCCCTGCAGCCGCCGCGCCCCTCTCCCCTCTGCCGCCGGCGCACCACCCCTGGTGCTGGCGCTCTGCCTTCTTCCGCCCGACGCCTGTCGACGCAGATCATCGTCGACACCCCGGCGTCATTGTCTTCGTCATTGCGGCAAGTTCTCCGCGACCTCGAGGTCGGCTACGTACGACTTCATCGTCAACGCTTGTGCGGGAGCGTAATCCCCGCTATCGGTCTACATGGAGGTAATGTAACCCGTTCCGCCACCGTTATCGCATGTACTAGAGAGATAGATCCTGGCTAGTTAGGGTTTCGTACGCTAGAAAATTATTGTTTTCTGGACCGTAACCCCTTCACGAGCCACGGATGCCGCCGTGTAGGGATGACCGAGGGCGATGAAGTGCGCGTACTTGGAGAAGCGATCGACCACCGTGAGGATGACGGACTTGCCGCCAACCTTCGGCAGTCCCTCGATGAAGTCCATGGAGATGTCCGCCCACACCTGGGAGAGCACGTCCAGCGGCAGCAGGAGGGCCGCCGGACGGAGCGTCTCGGTCTTGTTCCGCTGGCACGTTACACACGCCCGCACCCAGTCTCGCACCAGGGCACCATCCCCTGGAATGTAAAAATCAGCACGGAGGCGGTGCAGGGTCTTCTGGATGCCCTCGTGCCCGACAGAATGCGCCAAGGTCAAGGCCTGGTGGCGCAAGTCACCATGATCCGGACAAAGATGCGGCGGCCATGGAGGAGCAGCCCCTCGTCCAGGTGCCACGGCGCGGCCAGCTCGCCGCCAGCCAAGCGCTCGCGCAGCTGATGCGCATCCCTGGCCGTCGAAGTGGCGCGGCGAACCTCGTCGATGAAGGCGAAAGACGGCCCGGAGTGGATGCACAGGACCGCGCCCACTGTGGGGGCGTCGGCCATGTCGTCGATGTCGCGGCGGGAGAGTGCGTCAGCAACCGTGTTTAGGCGGCTGGGACGATACTCGACGGTGAAGTCGAAGCCGAAGAGCTTGCTGATCCACTGATGCTGCAGCACGGTGGAGAGGCGCTGATCGAGTAGGAACTTCAGACTGTAGTGGTATGTGCGCACACGGAACATCCGGCCCCAAAGATAAGGCCACCAATGCCGCACCGCTTGGACCAGCCCGATCAGCTCGCGCTCATACGCGGCGAGCTTGTGGTGGCGCGTGGCGAAGGGGCGGCTGAAGAACGCGAGTGGCCCCTCGCCCTGGTGAAGGACGGCGCCGAAGCCGATGCCGGAGGCGTCGCAGTCCACCACGAACGGCGTGTCGAAGTCCGGCATTTGGAGGACGGGGCCCGTCGTGAGTGTCCGTTGCAGGGCGGTGAATGCCGTGGCCGCCTCCTCGTCCCAGGAGAAGGCATCGCGGCGAAGCAGGCGCGTGAGGGGCGTGGCGATGAGGCCGAAGTTCTGGATGTACCGTCGGTAGTAGCCCGCGAGTCCCAAAAATCTGCGAAGAGCCCGCGGTGACTGTGGAGTCGGCCAGGCGGCGATGGCGGCCACCTTTTCCGCGTCCATCGCGACACCGTCCGCCGAGATGACATGGCCCAGGTACTGGATGGATGTCGTGCCAAACGAGCACTTCGAGCGCTTGAGGTGAAGACGATGCGCCCGAAGCTCGTTGAAGATGATGGCCACGTGCTGCAGGTGCTCCGCCCAGGATGCGTTGTAGATCAGAATATCATCAAAGAAAACAAGCACAAAGCGGCGTAAGTTGGGGCTGAGCACGTCGTTCATCAAGGCTTGAAAGGTCGCCGGCGCGTTGGAGAGGCCGAACGGCATCACCAAGAACTCGTAGTGGCCATGGTGAGTGCGGAACGCTGTCTTCGCGATGTCCTCCGGGTGCATGCGCTCCTGATGGTAACCCGAACACAAGTCGAGCTTGGTGAAGAAGCGCGCGCCATGTAGCTCGTCCAGGAGCTCATCCACGACGGGGATGGGGAACTTGTCCTTGGACGTCACGGTGTTGAGGGCGCGGTAGTCGATGTAGAAGCGCCATGTGCCATCGGCCTTGCGCACAAGGAGTACCAGGGCGGAGAACGGCGATGTCGAAATCCGAATGACACCCTGCGCCAGCATGGCCGCCACCTGGCGCTCGAGCTCGTCCTTCTGCAGCTGGGGGTACCGGTATGGCCGAACGGCTACAGGCGCCGTGTTCGGCAGTGTAGGGACACAAAAGCTCTGAATCCTTCATTTGATGAATTTCGAATCGAAGCAAGCAAGAGAGAAACAAAAGGTTAGGAGTTTGGAATGACAACTAGTCACTTCTTGCTGAAGATCTGTTCAGTGAAGGAAGCTTCACTATGATGTGTTAATGCCCGAATTTCTCTACCATTTTCTTCTTTTTCACTTTAGCCAATATGAGTTTACCCGGCACTAGCAGCTTTATCGGGGAATTTCTAATCTTAGTAGGAGCTTTCCAAAGAAATAGCTTAGTAGCCACATTAGCTGCGCTTGGGGTGGATGCGGTGATCACAGGGCCGCGAGGGAGGAAGGCCCTGCGGCTCGTCGAAGATGTCGCTGTGCTGCTGCAGTAAGTCGGCCAGGAGAGGGTGCGCCTCGTCGAGCGCTGCGGCCATCAGGTGGAGCCGTGGGGATGCGCCGGTGCTGCCCAGGCCTGTCCAGTGCATGCGGCGGCCGCCCTCGCGCCAGAAGATGAGGGACAGCACGTCGAGGTCCCACAGGATAGGGCCCAATGTGCGCAGGAAGTCGACGCCTAGGATGAAGTCATAACAGCCCAAATCGATGCCGACACAGTCGATGGAGAACGACTCGGCGCCTATGAGCACGGGAACCTGTCGCGCCACCCCCTGACACGTAAGACGGTCCCCGTTGGCGACTGTAACATCCCAACATTTTATAATGTTCAAAAATCACTAAAATTTAAAACTTTTCTTTTTATTTAAATAAAATGTTAAATGCATAAAGAAACCAACTATGAAAGACTCCAAACATGAGTTTAGTATTTCAAATGTCACAGTTTAAACATTTTATTATTCACTGTATTTCAAAAACCTTAAAATACAATTTGATAAATATTTTACAAACTACAATTCATTTTATTTTTAAATAAATTAGTTCTCTATAAGTATTTGAATTAAATCACTTAGCCAAATAAGCATTCCATTTGCTTAAAGTAATTCATCTATTCTCAAAACATGAAATGATTAATAGTTTCCAAATAAGAATAAAATTAGAACAGGAATCTTTTCCAAAGTTGTTATAAAGCTTTCAAATGAATTATCATAAATTAAAATATAATGTTGCACAAATTATTATCAAATAAAAATGAATACTTTATATCTCCTCTTTTCCATTTTCATATAGTTGTGTTATACCATTAATAATTATACCAAAGCCAAAAATGAATTTAGAAATTGAAAATGAGTTTAAATAACTTAAATTCAAACATATTGGAATGTGGATATTTTTACAAATTTATTTTAGCCAAAGGAAAATTTAAATGAGGAAGAAATTCAAATTTGACTTTAAGTGTCAAATTTGTAATTAAGCAATATTTCAAAATACTAATTTTCAAAAATATTCAAAACATACCCACAACTGGTTTAACAGCAAGATATTATTTTTACTAATTTTTAGAAATTAATTTGACATCATTTGGAGTTATAAATCAAAAGATATGAATAAAACAAATAAAAACAAAAAAAGAATTATGGGATGACGTCAGCGATGACGTCATCATCGTCAACCTCCAGCCGGAGATTTCGCTCCCGAAACTTCCTCTCCGATTCGTTCCAAAATTCGGCGAGTTCTTTGCGGGATTTGATCTCCCTCTCCCCCCCATATAAACCCCGGACACCGCCGCGTATTTTCCCCCTCGAAACCCTAACAATCACGCCGCCAGGCCGCCGCACGGGCTCGCCGGAGTCCACCGTGTCCGCCGCCGTTTTCCACGGTTTTCACGTCGAGGTGAGCTCCTCCCCGCCCGAGACCGCGCTCCCCTTCTCCCCTGTTGCGTTGCGCACCTCCTCATGCCTTAGGGCCAAGTTTTGTGCAGCCGAACGTCACAACCGAGCTCGCCGGAACCGTGCCGCTCCGCCCGCGCCTCCTCGTCGCTGCACGGCAGCCGAGCCTACGCCGCCACCTCCATCGCCCTTCCCGCGACGCGCCGCGCTCGGGGCTGTCCTCCGTTCATCCGGGGAGGAACGGAAACGACCGGAGCGTCGTCGACCGAGGCAGCGCCGCCGTCCCCTCCATCGCCGGCCACCGGAGCGCCGCCACGGTATGGTGCTTCGTTCCCCACCGTCCGATCTAAATTCCACGGCTAAGATTAGAAGTTGAGGACGAACCGGTACGATCTGATCTGGACCGTCAGATCCAGATCTGACGGCCCAGATCTATAACTTATCCACGTAGACAGCCACGTCAGCGCCACGTCACGGCACAGTCAGCGCCAGCGTGTAAATTCATTTTCTATTATAATTTTAATTGGAAAATTTGCAGATTAGTCCCTGTATTTAAAACATCCATAACTTTTTAACCACAACTCCAAATTTAATAATTTTTATATATTTGGAAAGCTCTGGATGTGTAGAATATTTTGGATCTGACAAAATTCAAAATTGACTTAGTATAAAATATTCAACTTTCAAATGGTGAATTTGAGTATATTTGTAATAACTTTAAATCTATAAATCCAAAAATTGCAAATAAATATGTTTTAGAAACTTTGGAATATTTGTAAATCAATGCCACTGCTATAAAATATTTTTGAGCAAGTTTTGAATGATTTCATAATTGTGTGTTAATTTGAATAGTTTGACTAATTTGGAAATAACTTTTAATAGAAACATTATTTTGATTAAATCCAATTGCAATAGATTTAATTAAATGCTCTCTGTCTATTAACAGTAATTATAAGATTTTGTTATAAAAATTTAGTCATAGGAAACTTTAATCTTATAACGATTCCTTTTAATTTATTTTCCAAAACTAGGAATTTATTTAAATTGCATTTATAAACTCATGCATATTTATAAAGAAAATCACAAAAGTGAGTTTGATGCTTCTTGTGATTTAAAATTGCATTTCATTCATAGCATATTTTATATTGTAGATTTAATTCTCATAGGAAAACCCCTCTCCAATAGTTTCTCTAAGTTAGGATTATTTTCAAACTTAGTATTTTGTGAAAAGTGCTATGCACTAGACACTTAGTAGTTTTCAAGATGGAGCTAGAAGACCATTGAAGGACTTAGCCAAAAACAAGACTTCAGAAGTATCCTCAAGGAGAAGAAACACTTAGAAGAAAATCAAGAAGAAGTTCATGAAGGACTTAGAAGAAAACAGACTCTGAAAGCATCCCCAAGATGTCAAGCACTTAGAAGAAAAGAGAGAAGAAGTTCAAGAAGGCCAACTCCCTTTTATTCTCTAAGTCTCTCTCTCTGTCCTTTCCCTCTCCTCTGAGATTTCATGAAGACTAAGTAAATCCAAGACCAGCCATCCTCAAGTCTGAAGATTCAACAAGACTACCAAGAGCTCAATCAAGACATCATCCAGAAGAAAGTTACAAGTCTGGAGATGAAGCCTGGAGGACAACTACATCTTTCTTTCTATCCTTTCCCTCTTGCCTAATCTTGTCTTCTAGACTTAAACAAAATTTGATCATGATGTTATCATCTTGATGTTGTTGGATCCTAGCAGCATAGTGGGATGAAGCGGCCTGGAAACAAACCTTACATGTCCACGTACATGAGACCTGTTCCACAATTTAAGTGGCTGGCCGGGTGTCTGTCTCTCTCACTATAGTGAATGTCCAATTTACAAAGAGTTGATAAAAGTTGTGATCATCTTGAACAAATGACTTAGTATTTTTCTCTAAGTATTTTGCACATCATGGCTAAGCCATTAGAGTGCTTGTTTCCTGAAGAAATAAAACAAAGTGTATTTATCCAACTTAAGACTTTAGTCCTTAGACCTTTTGGACCAACACATTTGCCTTGCACAAACTTAAAGGATTTCCATAGCATGAAAAAGTATTTCTAACCTTAGGAATATTTTGCACTTCATGCATAAACATATTTTCCTTAGAAAGTTTTATAAAACTTATTTATTCATCTAGTATGTGTTTGTTTGCATTGTGGATTGGTGCTTGCTGTTGATTGTTGTATTGTGTTTGCTTATATTGTTTAGATTAAACGGAGAGCAAACGTTCGTTGTTGAAAAGAGTTTGTGAACAACGACAACATTCAAAGGCAAGTGGCACACCTCATAAACTCCCTATTTTTATGCATTACTTAGTGTATTTTTATATGCATGTGTTGCTATGCTAAACCTGTAGAATCCCTTATTCCTGTGTCTAGGTTCCTATGCAATACTTAGTAGAATTATTGTTGCTATGCAAATGTTGTTTTGTGAAAATCTAAATTCTACTAAGTTAAGAATGAAACTCCTGGGTGGTAATTGGTCGGATGGTTTATTTTGAGTGGCTACTCATATCCATTTCTATGGCGAGTATGTACACTTGAGAACGGCCACCCAGGAACAGAGGAATCTGAAGAACTCCAAGTGACGATTGCTTCCAGTGCAGCCATTGCCATTATGGGCTCTGGCTTGATCAATTATGTTGCATGGACTCTCTCCGGCTTGACAAGCAGATGTAGGGGATGTTAGGTGGAACGGGTCAAGCCAGTACGGGGAGGGAAAATGCTTCTGAAAGATCTCGTCTCATTCTCTCCTTTCCTTATCACAAATGGTGTGTAAAGGATACTTTGGGTTGAATGGGTACAATGGTGAAAGTGCACAACCTCTGCAGAGTGTAAAACTAAGTACTTAGCCGTGTCCCCGGTTACGGACAATTTTGAGCAGCTGATCAAGGACGTCAACGGAGGATTCCACCATTCCAACTTCAAAAGTTAAAACTTGATGGGTGAACAAGGGTAGAATGAGGCAGTGGATTCATGCCACGGATGTCTCAGATAGAAGAAAAGTGTTTTCCAAAAAGTTAGGAAAATTGGCTTTATGCAAATTAGCCTTGAGCTCCACCAGCCAAATATTCATATAGGTTTTAGAGTTATTCCTTAAGTGTCCACCATAGTGTCACTTGCCAGACTCCATTTTTAATGGAATCTGACCCACGTTGTTGCAATATTTTTCTTATTGCAGATGTGATCAGATGACGAGTGAGGTTTCGTGAAAGGTTTCGAGTCTACAACCAACATGTTTTCGCCTGTGGCAGCATGAAAGTTATTAGAGACTCACTGCTATTGTATTCCGCTGTGTACTTTGTCAAAGCTAGCTTTACGCTATGCAATTTGTAAAGAATATTTTGTAATTCTGGATCATCGATGTAATAAATTTGACCTTTGTTGTGATATTACATCGTAAACTGTGTGTGCAAATGAATCGATCCAGGGATTTGCACTATACACAGGTATCTGCCTTATTTAAAGAGCAGGTACGCTACAGATGGTATCAGAGCACTGTGTTGCCTGTAGGTTCGAAACCCTAGGTTTGGATAGAAATAGGTTTGACCATAGGATTGAAAATCTATTTCTTCTTCACTTTTCTAAAAACAAATCTTTTCACTATGTCTTCCTCGTATTCTCATCTACTATCAACCTTCTGAAAACCTCTTATCTTTTCTAGATGACCATGTTCTTATAGTCTAAGTCTAATTCTGCTGCCTCATATGGAAAAGCTACGATAAATCATGAAGTTCTGCATGCATGGAAGACCACTGAAGAACCAGGATACGACCAACACTTCTAAGATATCCAAGAAAGTTGAACAAGAACTTGAAGCAGTCATAAAGGAGGTAGATTTGACCACCACCAAAAATAGAATGACGATATCGTGTTAGTGTATTGATCATATCAACTTGGCTATATGACAATACTAGCTTGTTTGTTTGTTGTGAACCTTGCTTGATGTTTGTTAGATGTTGATTGAGTATGTTATAGATTGGTTGCCTTGTTTTGTTTTATTGAACTAGGATTCCCCCATAAGTACAAATAATTAAACTCATTGTTTTCTAAACCAAACAGATGTCTCACCCCAATGCCAACATCAATGATTTGCATACAACTATGCGACTATTATTAGAGAACCAGAGTCAGCTGTTGAAGATGATCAATGACCAACTGCCTAAGATTGATCAAAACCATAGGGATTTTGAAGAGAACCTTATGACCAAACCAAAGGCATGCAAAACTTGTGGAGAGATAGGACATACGTCCCAAGAATGCACTGATGAGTGGCCCCATGGTCATACCGAACATCCAGTTAGGGAATGCCCCACAAGTCAGATGTCTTGTTGTTGTTGTGAAGCAACAAATCACGTTCCAACTCAACATCAACTCTACCCCGTGGTGCAAGATGTCAGTCAGCAAGCCAAAAAGGGGATGCAACAAAATCTCATGAAGCATGTGGAAGTACAAGAAAACAAGGAGGAGCACAAAAGAGATACTAACCATATAACATGTTTTACATGTGGAGAACTAGGACATTATTCATGGGGCTGCAAAGAGAAAAGGACTGGTCAGGATACTGAACCAAATCTTCATCAAAATGAGACTGTGGGTCATACTAAGGTGAAGAATGAGATAAGAGTAAGGTCACTTCCGAAGAAATCCAAAAGTACATCCAAGTGTTGCTATAAATGTGAAGGAGATCACCTAGCTCGAAATTGTCCCATCAAACGAGACTGGACTTCTTTAATTGAGATAGAATATGGCAAACAAGATTTGGAAGAACTTTTAGCCCTGGAAACATCTAAGAAGAAGAAGAGGAACTTAAGTGACGTAACTTGCTACAAATGTAAAGACAAAGGACATTATGCTGATAAGTGCCCAGTGAAGATGAAGGAGAAATGCCTTACCCGATCACACAAGAAAACCAATCGACCCGGGACATGTCGCAGATGCGGAGCAACAGGACACTATGTCAGTGGCTGCCCTGAGTGGAAGAAGGATAAATCTCTCCAAGGACCGAGTGGAAAGCGTGAATGCTAAAAGCTACCTGTAGCCACCACATGCCATTGTATTTTGAACACTTGTACGCCCTACCTCAGAGGAATAAACAAGATTACACAAAGTTTCTATACTGACCACAAAAAATTTCTTTTAAGGGTGGTAGCCACCTAGAGAATTCAAACCCAGTCGCTTAAACACACAGATCTCAAACTATCTTTCTTTTCATCCTTCTAATCAGAAAAACCATTCACTGTCAAGTTTTCAAGTTTCCAGGTCGGAAAATTCATTTCCCAAAAACATCTCGAGTTATCAGAATCACTCAAGCTTTTGCTTTGTCTTTCTAGCTTCTCCGAATCTCGGGGACGAGATTCCTTTTAAGGGTGGTAGTCTGTAACATCCCAACATTTTATAATGTTCAAAAATCACTAAAATTTAAAACTTTTCTTTTTATTTAAATAAAATGTTAAATGCATAAAGAAACCAACTATGAAAGACTCCAAACATGAGTTTAGTATTTCAAATGTCACAGTTTAAACATTTTATTATTCACTGTATTTCAAAAACCTTAAAATACAATTTGATAAATATTTTATAAACTACAATTCATTTTATTTTTAAATAAATTAGTTCTCTATAAGTATTTGAATTAAATCACTTAGCCAAATAAGCATTCCATTTGCTTAAAGTAATTCATCTATTCTCAAAACATGAAATGATTAATAGTTTCCAAATAAGAATAAAATTAGAACAGGAATCTTTTCCAAAGTTGTTATAAAGCTTTCAAATGAATTATCATAAATTAAAATATAATGTTGCACAAATTATTATCAAATAAAAATGAATACTTTATATCTCCTCTTTTCCATTTTCATATAGTTGTGTTATACCATTAATAATTATACCAAAGCCAAAAATGAATTTAGAAATTGAAAATGAGTTTAAATAACTTAAATTCAAACATATTGGAATGTGGATATTTTTACAAATTTATTTTAGCCAAAGGAAAATTTAAATGAGGAAGAAATTCAAATTTGACTTTAAGTGTCAAATTTGTAATTAAGCAATATTTCAAAATACTAATTTTCAAAAATATTCAAAACATACCCACAACTGGTTTAACAGCAAGATATTATTTTTACTAATTTTTAGAAATTAATTTGACATCATTTGGAGTTATAAATCAAAAGATATGAATAAAACAAATAAAAACAAAAAAAGAATTATGGGATGACGTCAGCGATGACGTCATCATCGTCAACCTCCAGCCGGAGATTTCGCTCCCGAAACTTCCTCTCCGATTCGTTCCAAAATTCGGCGAGTTCTTTGCGGGATTTGATCTCCCTCTCCCCCCCATATAAACCCCGGACACCGCCGCGTATTTTCCCCCTCGAAACCCTAACAATCACGCCGCCAGGCCGCCGCACGGGCTCGCCGGAGTCCACCGTGTCCGCCGCCGTTTTCCACGGTTTTCACGTCGAGGTGAGCTCCTCCCCGCCCGAGACCGCGCTCCCCTTCTCCCCTGTTGCGTTGCGCACCTCCTCATGCCTTAGGGCCAAGTTTTGTGCAGCCGAACGTCACAACCGAGCTCGCCGGAACCGTGCCGCTCCGCCCGCGCCTCCTCATCGCTGCACGGCAGCCGAGCCTACGCCGCCACCTCCATCGCCCTTCCCGCGACGCGCCGCGCTCGGGGCTGTCCTCCGTTCATCCGGGGAGGAACGGAAACGACCGGAGCGTCGTCGACCGAGGCAGCGCCGCCGTCCCCTCCATCGCCGGCCACCGGAGCGCCGCCACGGTATGGTGCTTCGTTCCCCACCGTCCGATCTAAATTCCACGGCTAAGATTAGAAGTTGAGGACGAACCGGTACGATCTGATCTGGACCGTCAGATCCAGATCTGACGGCCCAGATCTATAACTTATCCACGTAGACAGCCACGTCAGCGCCACGTCACGGCACAGTCAGCGCCAGCGTGTAAATTCATTTTCTATTATAATTTTAATTGGAAAATTTGCAGATTAGTCCCTGTATTTAAAACATCCATAACTTTTTAACCACAACTCCAAATTTAATAATTTTTATATATTTGGAAAGCTCTGGATGTGTAGAATATTTTGGATCTGACAAAATTCAAAATTGACTTAGTATAAAATATTCAACTTTCAAATGGTGAATTTGAGTATATTTGTAATAACTTTAAATCTATAAATCCAAAAATTGCAAATAAATATGTTTTAGAAACTTTGGAATATTTGTAAATCAATGCCACTGCTATAAAATATTTTTGAGCAATTTTTGAATGATTTCATAATTGTGTGTTAATTTGAATAGTTTGACTAATTTGGAAATAACTTTTAATAGAAACATTATTTTGATTAAATCCAATTGCAATAGATTTAATTAAATGCTCTCTGTCTATTAACAGTAATTATAAGATTTTGTTATAAAAATTTAGTCATAGGAAACTTTAATATTATAACGATTCCTTTTAATTTATTTTCCAAAACTAGGAATTTATTTAAATTGCATTTATAAACTCATGCATATTTATAAAGAAAATCACAAAAGTGAGTTTGATGCTTCTTGTGATTTAAAATTGCATTTCATTCATAGCATATTTTATATTGTAGATTTAATTCTCATAGGAAAACCCCTCTCCAATAGTTTCTCTAAGTTAGGATTATTTTCAAACTTAGTATTTTGTGAAAAGTGCTATGCACTAGACACTTAGTAGTTTTCAAGATGGAGCTAGAAGACCATTGAAGGACTTAGCCAAAAACAAGACTTCAGAAGTATCCTCAAGGAGAAGAAACACTTAGAAGAAAATCAAGAAGAAGTTCATGAAGGACTTAGAAGAAAACAGACTCTGAAAGCATCCCCAAGATGTCAAGCACTTAGAAGAAAAGAGAGAAGAAGTTCAAGAAGGCCAACTCCCTTTTATTCTCTAAGTCTCTCTCTCTGTCCTTTCCCTCTCCTCTGAGATTTCATGAAGACTAAGTAAATCCAAGACCAGCCATCCTCAAGTCTGAAGATTCAACAAGACTACCAAGAGCTCAATCAAGACATCATCCAGAAGAAAGTTACAAGTCTGGAGATGAAGCCTGGAGGACAACTACATCTTTCTTTCTATCCTTTCCCTCTTGCCTAATCTTGTCTTCTAGACTTAAACAAAATTTGATCATGATGTTATCATCTTGATGTTGTTGGATCCTAGCAGCATAGTGGGATGAAGCGGCCTGGAAACAAACCTTACATGTCCACGTACATGAGACCTGTTCCACAATTTAAGTGGCTGGCCGGGTGTCTGTCTCTCTCACTATAGTGAATGTCCAATTTACAAAGAGTTGATAAAAGTTGTGATCATCTTGAACAAATGACTTAGTATTTTTCTCTAAGTATTTTGCACATCATGGCTAAGCCATTAGAGTGCTTGTTTCCTGAAGAAATAAAACAAAGTGTATTTATCCAACTTAAGACTTTAGTCCTTAGACCTTTTGGACCAACACATTTGCCTTGCACAAACTTAAAGGATTTCCATAGCATGAAAAAGTATTTCTAACCTTAGGAATATTTTGCACTTCATGCATAAACATATTTTCCTTAGAAAGTTTTATAAAACTTATTTATTCATCTAGTATGTGTTTGTTTGCATTGTGGATTGGTGCTTGCTGTTGATTGTTGTATTGTGTTTGCTTATATTGTTTAGATTAAACGGAGAGCAAACGTTCGTTGTTGAAAAGAGTTTGTGAACAACGACAACATTCAAAGGCAAGTGGCACACCTCATAAACTCCCTATTTTTATGCATTACTTAGTGTATTTTTATATGCATGTGTTGCTATGCTAAACCTGTAGAATCCCTTATTCCTGTGTCTAGGTTCCTATGCAATACTTAGTAGAATTATTGTTGCTATGCAAATGTTGTTTTGTGAAAATCTAAATTCTATTAAGTTAAGAATGAAACTCCTGGGTGGTAATTGGTCGGATGGTTTATGTTGAGTGGCTACTCATGTCCATTTCTATGGCGAGTATGTACACTTGAGAACGGCCACCCAGGAACAGAGGAATCTGAAGAACTCCAAGTGACGATTGCTTCCAGTGCAGCCATTGCCATTATGGGCTCTGGCTTGATCAATTATGTTGCATGGACTCTCTCCGGCTTGACAAGCAGATGTAGGGGATGTTAGGTGGAACGGGTCAAGCCAGTACGGGGAGGGAAAATGCTTCTGAAAGATCTCGTCTCATTCTCTCCTTTCCTTATCACAAATGGTGTGTAAAGGATACTTTGGGTTGAATGGGTACAATGGTGAAAGTGCACAACCTCTGCAGAGTGTAAAACTAAGTACTTAGCCGTGTCCCCGGTTACGGACAATTTTGAGCAGCTGATCAAGGACGTCAACGGAGGATTCCACCATTCCAACTTCAAAAGTTAAAACTTGATGGGTGAACAAGGGTAGAATGAGGCAGTGGATTCATGCCACGGATGTCTCAGATAGAAGAAAAGTGTTTTCCAAAAAGTTAGGAAAATTGGCTTTATGCAAATTAGCCTTGAGCTCCACCAGCCAAATATTCATATAGGTTTTAGAGTTATTCCTTAAGTGTCCACCATAGTGTCACTTGCCAGACTCCATTTTTAATGGAATCTGACCCACGTTGTTGCAATATTTTTCTTATTGCAGATGTGATCAGATGACGAGTGAGGTTTCGTGAAAGGTTTCGAGTCTACAACCAACATGTTTTCGCCTGTGGCAGCATGAAAGTTATTAGAGACTCACTGCTATTGTATTCCGCTGTGTACTTTGTCAAAGCTAGCTTTACGCTATGCAATTTGTAAAGAATATTTTGTAATTCTGGATCATCGATGTAATAAATTTGACCTTTGTTGTGATATTACATCGTAAACTGTGTGTGCAAATGAATCGATCCAGGGATTTGCACTATACACAGGTATCTGCCTTATTTAAAGAGCAGGTACGCTACAGATGGTATCAGAGCACTGTGTTGCCTGTAGGTTCGAAACCCTAGGTTTGGATAGAAATAGGTTTGACCATAGGATTGAAAATCTATTTCTTCTTCACTTTTCTAAAAACAAATCTTTTCACTATGTCTTCCTCGTATTCTCATCTACTATCAACCTTCTGAAAACCTCTTATCTTTTCTAGATGACCATGTTCTTATAGTCTAAGTCTAATTCTGCTGCCTCATATGGAAAAGCTACGATAAATCATGAAGTTCTGCATGCATGGAAGACCACTGAAGAACCAGGATACGACCAACACTTCTAAGATATCCAAGAAAGTTGAACAAGAACTTGAAGCAGTCATAAAGGAGGTAGATTTTACCACCACCAAAAATAGAATGACGATATCGTGTTAGTGTATTGATCATATCAACTTGGCTATATGACAATACTAGCTTGTTTGTTTGTTGTGAACCTTGCTTGATGTTTGTTAGATGTTGATTGAGTATGTTATAGATTGGTTGCCTTGTTTTGTTTTATTGAACTAGGATTCCCCCATAAGTACAAATAATTAAACTCATTGTTTTCTAAACCAAACAGATGTCTCACCCCAATGCCAACATCAATGATTTGCATACAACTATGCGACTATTATTAGAGAACCAGAGTCAGCTGTTGAAGATGATCAATGACCAACTGCCTAAGATTGATCAAAACCATAGGGATTTTGAAGAGAACCTTATGACCAAACCAAAGGCATGCAAAACTTGTGGAGAGATAGGACATACGTCCCAAGAATGCACTGATGAGTGGCCCCATGGTCATACCGAACATCCAGTTAGGGAATGCCCCACAAGTCAGATGTCTTGTTGTTGTTGTGAAGCAACAAATCACGTTCCAACTCAACATCAACTCTACCCCGTGGTGCAAGATGTCAGTCAGCAAGCCAAAAAGGGGATGCAACAAAATCTCATGAAGCATGTGGAAGTACAAGAAAACAAGGAGGAGCACAAAAGAGATACTAACCATATAACATGTTTTACATGTGGAGAACTAGGACATTATTCATGGGGCTGCAAAGAGAAAAGGACTGGTCAGGATACTGAACCAAATCTTCATCAAAATGAGACTGTGGGCATACTAAGGTGAAGAATGAGATAAGAGTAAGGTCACTTCCGAAGAAATCCAAAAGTACATCCAAGTGTTGCTATAAATGTGAAGGAGATCACCTAGCTCGAAATTGTCCCATCAAACGAGACTGGACTTCTTTAATTGAGATAGAATATGGCAAACAAGATTTGGAAGAACTTTTAGCCCTGGAAACATCTAAGAAGAAGAAGAGGAACTTAAGTGACGTAACTTGCTACAAATGTAAAGACAAAGGACATTATGCTGATAAGTGCCCAGTGAAGATGAAGGAGAAATGCCTTACCCGCTCACACAAGAAAACCAATCGACCCGGGACATGTCGCAGATGCGGAGCAACAGGACACTATGTCAGTGGCTGCCCTGAGTGGAAGAAGGATAAATCTCTCCAAGGACCGAGTGGAAAGCGTGAATGCTAAAAGCTACCTGTAGCCACCACATGCCATTGTATTTTGAACACTTGTACGCCCTACCTCAGAGGAATAAACAAGATTACACAAAGTTTCTATACTGACCACAAAAAATTTCTTTTAAGGGTGGTAGCCACCTAGAGAATTCAAACCCAGTCGCTTAAACACACAGATCTCAAACTATCTTTCTTTTCATCCTTCTAATCAGAAAAACCATTCACTGTCAAGTTTTCAAGTTTCCAGGTCGGAAAATTCATTTCCCAAAAACATCTCGAGTTATCAGAATCACTCAAGCTTTTGCTTTGTCTTTCTAGCTTCTCCGAATCTCGGGGACGAGATTCCTTTTAAGGGTGGTAGTCTGTAACATCCCAACATTTTATAATGTTCAAAAATCACTAAAATTTAAAACTTTTCTTTTTATTTAAATAAAATGTTAAATGCATAAAGAAACCAACTATGAAAGACTCCAAACATGAGTTTAGTATTTCAAATGTCACAGTTTAAACATTTTATTATTCACTGTATTTCAAAAACCTTAAAATACAATTTGATAAATATTTTACAAACTACAATTCATTTTATTTTTAAATAAATTAGTTCTCTATAAGTATTTGAATTAAATCACTTAGCCAAATAAGCATTCCATTTGCTTAAAGTAATTCATCTATTCTCAAAACATGAAATGATTAATAGTTTCCAAATAAGAATAAAATTAGAACAGGAATCTTTTCCAAAGTTGTTATAAAGCTTTCAAATGAATTATCATAAATTAAAATATAATGTTGCACAAATTATTATCAAATAAAAATGAATACTTTATATCTCCTCTTTTCCATTTTCATATAGTTGTGTTATACCATTAATAATTATACCAAAGCCAAAAATGAATTTAGAAATTGAAAATGAGTTTAAATAACTTAAATTCAAACATATTGGAATGTGGATATTTTTACAAATTTATTTTAGCCAAAGGAAAATTTAAATGAGGAAGAAATTCAAATTTGACTTTAAGTGTCAAATTTGTAATTAAGCAATATTTCAAAATACTAATTTTCAAAAATATTCAAAACATACCCACAACTGGTTTAACAGCAAGATATTATTTTTACTAATTTTTAGAAATTAATTTGACATCATTTGGAGTTATAAATCAAAAGATATGAATAAAACAAATAAAAACAAAAAAAGAATTATGGGATGACGTCAGCGATGACGTCATCATCGTCAACCTCCAGCCGGAGATTTCGCTCCCGAAACTTCCTCTCCGATTCGTTCCAAAATTCGGCGAGTTCTTTGCGGGATTTGATCTCCCTCTCCCCCCCATATAAACCCCGGACACCGCCGCGTATTTTCCCCCTCGAAACCCTAACAATCACGCCGCCAGGCCGCCGCACGGGCTCGCCGGAGTCCACCGTGTCCGCCGCCGTTTTCCACGGTTTTCACGTCGAGGTGAGCTCCTCCCCGCCCGAGACCGCGCTCCCCTTCTCCCCTGTTGCGTTGCGCACCTCCTCATGCCTTAGGGCCAAGTTTTGTGCAGCCGAACGTCACAACCGAGCTCGCCGGAACCGTGCCGCTCCGCCCGCGCCTCCTCATCGCTGCACGGCAGCCGAGCCTACGCCGCCACCTCCATCGCCCTTCCCGCGACGCGCCGCGCTCGGGGCTGTCCTCCGTTCATCCGGGGAGGAACGGAAACGACCGGAGCGTCGTCGACCGAGGCAGCGCCGCCGTCCCCTCCATCGCCGGCCACCGGAGCGCCGCCACGGTATGGTGCTTCGTTCCCCACCGTCCGATCTAAATTCCACGGCTAAGATTAGAAGTTGAGGACGAACCGGTACGATCTGATCTGGACCGTCAGATCCAGATCTGACGGCCCAGATCTATAACTTATCCACGTAGACAGCCACGTCAGCGCCACGTCACGGCACAGTCAGCGCCAGCGTGTAAATTCATTTTCTATTATAATTTTAATTGGAAAATTTGCAGATTAGTCCCTGTATTTAAAACATCCATAACTTTTTAACCACAACTCCAAATTTAATAATTTTTATATATTTGGAAAGCTCTGGATGTGTAGAATATTTTGGATCTGACAAAATTCAAAATTGACTTAGTATAAAATATTCAACTTTCAAATGGTGAATTTGAGTATATTTGTAATAACTTTAAATCTATAAATCCAAAAATTGCAAATAAATATGTTTTAGAAACTTTGGAATATTTGTAAATCAATGCCACTGCTATAAAATATTTTTGAGCAATTTTTGAATGATTTCATAATTGTGTGTTAATTTGAATAGTTTGACTAATTTGGAAATAACTTTTAATAGAAACATTATTTTGATTAAATCCAATTGCAATAGATTTAATTAAATGCTCTCTGTCTATTAACAGTAATTATAAGATTTTGTTATAAAAATTTAGTCATAGGAAACTTTAATCTTATAACGATTCCTTTTAATTTATTTTCCAAAACTAGGAATTTATTTAAATTGCATTTATAAACTCATGCATATTTATAAAGAAAATCACAAAAGTGAGTTTGATGCTTCTTGTGATTTAAAATTGCATTTCATTCATAGCATATTTTATATTGTAGATTTAATTCTCATAGGAAAACCCCTCTCCAATAGTTTCTCTAAGTTAGGATTATTTTCAAACTTAGTATTTTGTGAAAAGTGCTATGCACTAGACACTTAGTAGTTTTCAAGATGGAGCTAGAAGACCATTGAAGGACTTAGCCAAAAACAAGACTTCAGAAGTATCCTCAAGGAGAAGAAACACTTAGAAGAAAATCAAGAAGAAGTTCATGAAGGACTTAGAAGAAAACAGACTCTGAAAGCATCCCCAAGATGTCAAGCACTTAGAAGAAAAGAGAGAAGAAGTTCAAGAAGGCCAACTCCCTTTTATTCTCTAAGTCTCTCTCTCTGTCCTTTCCCTCTCCTCTGAGATTTCATGAAGACTAAGTAAATCCAAGACCAGCCATCCTCAAGTCTGAAGATTCAACAAGACTACCAAGAGCTCAATCAAGACATCATCCAGAAGAAAGTTACAAGTCTGGAGATGAAGCCTGGAGGACAACTACATCTTTCTTTCTATCCTTTCCCTCTTGCCTAATCTTGTCTTCTAGACTTAAACAAAATTTGATCATGATGTTATCATCTTGATGTTGTTGGATCCTAGCAGCATAGTGGGATGAAGCGGCCTGGAAACAAACCTTACATGTCCACGTACATGAGACCTGTTCCACAATTTAAGTGGCTGGCCGGGTGTCTGTCTCTCTCACTATAGTGAATGTCCAATTTACAAAGAGTTGATAAAAGTTGTGATCATCTTGAACAAATGACTTAGTATTTTTCTCTAAGTATTTTGCACATCATGGCTAAGCCATTAGAGTGCTTGTTTCCTGAAGAAATAAAACAAAGTGTATTTATCCAACTTAAGACTTTAGTCCTTAGACCTTTTGGACCAACACATTTGCCTTGCACAAACTTAAAGGATTTCCATAGCATGAAAAAGTATTTCTAACCTTAGGAATATTTTGCACTTCATGCATAAACATATTTTCCTTAGAAAGTTTTATAAAACTTATTTATTCATCTAGTATGTGTTTGTTTGCATTGTGGATTGGTGCTTGCTGTTGATTGTTGTATTGTGTTTGCTTATATTGTTTAGATTAAACGGAGAGCAAACGTTCGTTGTTGAAAAGAGTTTGTGAACAACGACAACATTCAAAGGCAAGTGGCACACCTCATAAACTCCCTATTTTTATGCATTACTTAGTGTATTTTTATATGCATGTGTTGCTATGCTAAACCTGTAGAATCCCTTATTCCTGTGTCTAGGTTCCTATGCAATACTTAGTAGAATTATTGTTGCTATGCAAATGTTGTTTTGTGAAAATCTAAATTCTACTAAGTTAAGAATGAAACTCCTGGGTGGTAATTGGTCGGATGGTTTATGTTGAGTGGCTACTCATGTCCATTTCTATGGCGAGTATGTACACTTGAGAACGGCCACCCAGGAACAGAGGAATCTGAAGAACTCCAAGTGACGATTGCTTCCAGTGCAGCCATTGCCATTATGGGCTCTGGCTTGATCAATTATGTTGCATGGACTCTCTCCGGCTTGACAAGCAGATGTAGGGGATGTTAGGTGGAACGGGTCAAGCCAGTATGGGGAGGGAAAATGCTTCTGAAAGATCTCGTCTCATTCTCTCCTTTCCTTATCACAAATGGTGTGTAAAGGATACTTTGGGTTGAATGGGTACAATGGTGAAAGTGCACAACCTCTGCAGAGTGTAAAACTAAGTACTTAGCCGTGTCCCCGGTTACGGACAATTTTGAGCAGCTGATCAAGGACGTCAACGGAGGATTCCACCATTCCAACTTCAAAAGTTAAAACTTGATGGGTGAACAAGGGTAGAATGAGGCAGTGGATTTCATGCCACGGATGTCTCAGATAGAAGAAAAGTGTTTTCCAAAAAGTTAGGAAAATTGGCTTTATGCAAATTAGCCTTGAGCTCCACCAGCCAAATATTCATATAGGTTTTAGAGTTATTCCTTAAGTGTCCACCATAGTGTCACTTGCCAGACTCCATTTTTAATGGAATCTGACCCACGTTGTTGCAATATTTTTCTTATTGCAGATGTGATCAGATGACGAGTGAGGTTTCGTGAAAGGTTTCGAGTCTACAACCAACATGTTTTCGCCTGTGGCAGCATGAAAGTTATTAGAGACTCACTGCTATTGTATTCCGCTGTGTACTTTGTCAAAGCTAGCTTTACGCTATGCAATTTGTAAAGAATATTTTGTAATTCTGGATCATCGATGTAATAAATTTGACCTTTGTTGTGATATTACATCGTAAACTGTGTGTGCAAATGAATCGATCCAGGGATTTGCACTATACACAGGTATCTGCCTTATTTAAAGAGCAGGTACGCTACAGATGGTATCAGAGCACTGTGTTGCCTGTAGGTTCGAAACCCTAGGTTTGGATAGAAATAGGTTTGACCATAGGATTGAAAATCTATTTCTTCTTCACTTTTCTAAAAACAAATCTTTTCACTATGTCTTCCTCGTATTCTCATCTACTATCAACCTTCTGAAAACCTCTTATCTTTTCTAGATGACCATGTTCTTATAGTCTAAGTCTAATTCTGCTGCCTCATATGGAAAAGCTACGATAAATCATGAAGTTCTGCATGCATGGAAGACCACTGAAGAACCAGGATACGACCAACACTTCTAAGATATCCAAGAAAGTTGAACAAGAACTTGAAGCAGTCATAAAGGAGGTAGATTTTACCACCACCAAAAATAGAATGACGATATCGTGTTAGTGTATTGATCATATCAACTTGGCTATATGACAATACTAGCTTGTTTGTTTGTTGTGAACCTTGCTTGATGTTTGTTAGATGTTGATTGAGTATGTTATAGATTGGTTGCCTTGTTTTGTTTTATTGAACTAGGATTCCCCCATAAGTACAAATAATTAAACTCATTGTTTTCTAAACCAAACAGATGTCTCACCCCAATGCCAACATCAATGATTTGCATACAACTATGCGACTATTATTAGAGAACCAGAGTCAGCTGTTGAAGATGATCAATGACCAACTGCCTAAGATTGATCAAAACCATAGGGATTTTGAAGAGAACCTTATGACCAAACCAAAGGCATGCAAAACTTGTGGAGAGATAGGACATACGTCCCAAGAATGCACTGATGAGTGGCCCCATGGTCATACCGAACATCCAGTTAGGGAATGCCCCACAAGTCAGATGTCTTGTTGTTGTTGTGAAGCAACAAATCACGTTCCAACTCAACATCAACTCTACCCCGTGGTGCAAGATGTCAGTCAGCAAGCCAAAAAGGGGATGCAACAAAATCTCATGAAGCATGTGGAAGTACAAGAAAACAAGGAGGAGCACAAAAGAGATACTAACCATATAACATGTTTTACATGTGGAGAACTAGAACATTATTCATGGGGCTGCAAAGAGAAAAGGACTGGTCAGGATACTGAACCAAATCTTCATCAAAATGAGACTGTGGGTCATACTAAGGTGAAGAATGAGATAAGAGTAAGGTCACTTCCGAAGAAATCCAAAAGTACATCCAAGTGTTGCTATAAATGTGAAGGAGATCACCTAGCTCGAAATTGTCCCATCAAACGAGACTGGACTTCTTTAATTGAGATAGAATATGGCAAACAAGATTTGGAAGAACTTTTAGCCCTGGAAACATCTAAGAAGAAGAAGAGGAACTTAAGTGACGTAACTTGCTACAAATGTAAAGACAAAGGACATTATGCTGATAAGTGCCTAGTGAAGATGAAGGAGAAATGCCTTACCCGCTCACACAAGAAAACCAATCGACCCGGGACATGTCGCAGATGCGGAGCAACAGGACACTATGTCAGTGGCTGCCCTGAGTGGAAGAAGGATAAATCTCTCCAAGGACCGAGTGGAAAGCGTGAATGCTAAAAGCTACCTGTAGCCACCACATGCCATTGTATTTTGAACACTTGTACGCCCTACCTCAGAGGAATAAACAAGATTACACAAAGTTTCTATACTGACCACAAAAAATTTCTTTTAAGGGTGGTAGCCACCTAGAGAATTCAAACCCAGTCGCTTAAACACACAGATCTCAAACTATCTTTCTTTTCATCCTTCTAATCAGAAAAACCATTCACTGTCAAGTTTTCAAGTTTCCATGTCGGAAAATTCATTTCCCAAAAACATCTCGAGTTATCAGAATCACTCAAGCTTTTGCTTTGTCTTTCTAGCTTCTCCGAATCTCGGGGACGAGATTCCTTTTAAGGGTGGTAGTCTGTAACATCCCAACATTTTATAATGTTCAAAAATCACTAAAATTTAAAACTTTTCTTTTTATTTAAATAAAATGTTAAATGCATAAAGAAACCAACTATGAAAGACTCCAAACATGAGTTTAGTATTTCAAATGTCACAGTTTAAACATTTTATTATTCACTGTATTTCAAAAACCTTAAAATACAATTTGATAAATATTTTACAAACTACAATTCATTTTATTTTTAAATAAATTAGTTCTCTATAAGTATTTGAATTAAATCACTTAGCCAAATAAGCATTCCATTTGCTTAAAGTAATTCATCTATTCTCAAAACATGAAATGATTAATAGTTTCCAAATAAGAATAAAATTAGAACAGGAATCTTTTCCAAAGTTGTTATAAAGCTTTCAAATGAATTATCATAAATTAAAATATAATGTTGCACAAATTATTATCAAATAAAAATGAATACTTTATATCTCCTCTTTTCCATTTTCATATAGTTGTGTTATACCATTAATAATTATACCAAAGCCAAAAATGAATTTAGAAATTGAAAATGAGTTTAAATAACTTAAATTCAAACATATTGGAATGTGGATATTTTTACAAATTTATTTTAGCCAAAGGAAAATTTAAATGAGGAAGAAATTCAAATTTGACTTTAAGTGTCAAATTTGTAATTAAGCAATATTTCAAAATACTAATTTTCAAAAATATTCAAAACATACCCACAACTGGTTTAACAGCAAGATATTATTTTTACTAATTTTTAGAAATTAATTTGACATCATTTGGAGTTATAAATCAAAAGATATGAATAAAACAAATAAAAACAAAAAAAGAATTATGGGATGACGTCAGCGATGACGTCATCATCGTCAACCTCCAGCCGGAGATTTCGCTCCCGAAACTTCCTCTCCGATTCGTTCCAAAATTCGGCGAGTTCTTTGCGGGATTTGATCTCCCTCTCCCCCCCATATAAACCCCGGACACCGCCGCGTATTTTCCCCCTCGAAACCCTAACAATCACGCCGCCAGGCCGCCGCACGGGCTCGCCGGAGTCCACCGTGTCCGCCGCCGTTTTCCACGGTTTTCACGTCGAGGTGAGCTCCTCCCCGCCCGAGACCGCGCTCCCCTTCTCCCCTGTTGCGTTGCGCACCTCCTCATGCCTTAGGGCCAAGTTTTGTGCAGCCGAACGTCACAACCGAGCTCGCCGGAACCGTGCCGCTCCGCCCGCGCCTCCTCGTCGCTGCACGGCAGCCGAGCCTACGCCGCCACCTCCATCGCCCTTCCCGCGACGCGCCGCGCTCGGGGCTGTCCTCCGTTCATCCGGGGAGGAACGGAAACGACCGGAGCGTCGTCGACCGAGGCAGCGCCGCCGTCCCCTCCATCGCCGGCCACCGGAGCGCCGCCACGGTATGGTGCTTCGTTCCCCACCGTCCGATCTAAATTCCACGGCTAAGATTAGAAGTTGAGGACGAACCGGTACGATCTGGTCTGGACCGTCAGATCCAGATCTGACGGCCCAGATCTATAACTTATCCACGTAGACAGCCACGTCAGCGCCACGTCACGGCACAGTCAGCGCCAGCGTGTAAATTCATTTTCTATTATAATTTTAATTGGAAAATTTGCAGATTAGTCCCTGTATTTAAAACATCCATAACTTTTTAACCACAACTCCAAATTTAATAATTTTTATATATTTGGAAAGCTCTGGATGTGTAGAATATTTTGGATCTGACAAAATTCAAAATTGACTTAGTATAAAATATTCAACTTTCAAATGGTGAATTTGAGTATATTTGTAATAACTTTAAATCTATAAATCCAAAAATTGCAAATAAATATGTTTTAGAAACTTTGGAATATTTGTAAATCAATGCCACTGCTATAAAATATTTTTGAGCAATTTTTGAATGATTTCATAATTGTGTGTTAATTTGAATAGTTTGACTAATTTGGAAATAACTTTTAATAGAAACATTATTTTGATTAAATCCAATTGCAATAGATTTAATTAAATGCTCTCTGTCTATTAACAGTAATTATAAGATTTTGTTATAAAAATTTAGTCATAGGAAACTTTAATCTTATAACGATTCCTTTTAATTTATTTTCCAAAACTAGGAATTTATTTAAATTGCATTTATAAACTCATGCATATTTATAAAGAAAATCACAAAAGTGAGTTTGATGCTTCTTGTGATTTAAAATTGCATTTCATTCATAGCATATTTTATATTGTAGATTTAATTCTCATAGGAAAACCCCTCTCCAATAGTTTCTCTAAGTTAGGATTATTTTCAAACTTAGTATTTTGTGAAAAGTGCTATGCACTAGACACTTAGTAGTTTTCAAGATGGAGCTAGAAGACCATTGAAGGACTTAGCCAAAAACAAGACTTCAGAAGTATCCTCAAGGAGAAGAAACACTTAGAAGAAAATCAAGAAGAAGTTCATGAAGGACTTAGAAGAAAACAGACTCTGAAAGCATCCCCAAGATGTCAAGCACTTAGAAGAAAAGAGAGAAGAAGTTCAAGAAGGCCAACTCCCTTTTATTCTCTAAGTCTCTCTCTCTGTCCTTTCCCTCTCCTCTGAGATTTCATGAAGACTAAGTAAATCCAAGACCAGCCATCCTCAAGTCTGAAGATTCAACAAGACTACCAAGAGCTCAATCAAGACATCATCCAGAAGAAAGTTACAAGTCTGGAGATGAAGCCTGGAGGACAACTACATCTTTCTTTCTATCCTTTCCCTCTTGCCTAATCTTGTCTTCTAGACTTAAACAAAATTTGATCATGATGTTATCATCTTGATGTTGTTGGATCCTAGCAGCATAGTGGGATGAAGCGGCCTGGAAACAAACCTTACATGTCCACGTACATGAGACCTGTTCCACAATTTAAGTGGCTGGCCGGGTGTCTGTCTCTCTCACTATAGTGAATGTCCAATTTACAAAGAGTTGATAAAAGTTGTGATCATCTTGAACAAATGACTTAGTATTTTTCTCTAAGTATTTTGCACATCATGGCTAAGCCATTAGAGTGCTTGTTTCCTGAAGAAATAAAACAAAGTGTATTTATCCAACTTAAGACTTTAGTCCTTAGACCTTTTGGACCAACACATTTGCCTTGCACAAACTTAAAGGATTTCCATAGCATGAAAAAGTATTTCTAACCTTAGGAATATTTTGCACTTCATGCATAAACATATTTTCCTTAGAAAGTTTTATAAAACTTATTTATTCATCTAGTATGTGTTTGTTTGCATTGTGGATTGGTGCTTGCTGTTGATTGTTGTATTGTGTTTGCTTATATTGTTTAGATTAAACGGAGAGCAAACGTTCGTTGTTGAAAAGAGTTTGTGAACAACGACAACATTCAAAGGCAAGTGGCACACCTCATAAACTCCCTATTTTTATGCATTACTTAGTGTATTTTTATATGCATGTGTTGCTATGCTAAACCTGTAGAATCCCTTATTCCTGTGTCTAGGTTCCTATGCAATACTTAGTAGAATTATTGTTGCTATGCAAATGTTGTTTTGTGAAAATCTAAATTCTACTAAGTTAAGAATGAAAATCCTGGGTGGTAATTGGTCGGATGGTTTATGTTGAGTGGCTACTCATGTCCATTTCTATGGCGAGTATGTACACTTGAGAACGGCCACCCAGGAACAGAGGAATCTGAAGAACTCCAAGTGACGATTGCTTCCAGTGCAGCCATTGCCATTATGGGCTCTGGCTTGATCAATTATGTTGCATGGACTCTCTCCGGCTTGACAAGCAGATGTAGGGGATGTTAGGTGGAACGGGTCAAGCCAGTATGGGGAGGGAAAATGCTTCTGAAAGATCTCGTCTCATTCTCTCCTTTCCTTATCACAAATGGTGTGTAAAGGATACTTTGGGTTGAATGGGTACAATGGTGAAAGTGCACAACCTCTGCAGAGTGTAAAACTAAGTACTTAGCCGTGTCCCCGGTTACGGACAATTTTGAGCAGCTGATCAAGGACGTCAACGGAGGATTCCACCATTCCAACTTCAAAAGTTAAAACTTGATGGGTGAACAAGGGTAGAATGAGGCAGTGGATTTCATGCCACGGATGTCTCAGATAGAAGAAAAGTGTTTTCCAAAAAGTTAGGAAAATTGGCTTTATGCAAATTAGCCTTGAGCTCCACCAGCCAAATATTCATATAGGTTTTAGAGTTATTCCTTAAGTGTCCACCATAGTGTCACTTGCCAGACTCCATTTTTAATGGAATCTGACCCACGTTGTTGCAATATTTTTCTTATTGCAGATGTGATCAGATGACGAGTGAGGTTTCGTGAAAGGTTTCGAGTCTACAACCAACATGTTTTCGCCTGTGGCAGCATGAAAGTTATTAGAGACTCACTGCTATTGTATTCCGCTGTGTACTTTGTCAAAGCTAGCTTTACGCTATGCAATTTGTAAAGAGTATTTTGTAATTCTGGATCATCGATGTAATAAATTTGACCTTTGTTGTGATATTACATCGTAAACTGTGTGTGCAAATGAATCGATCCAGGGATTTGCACTATACACAGGTATCTGCCTTATTTAAAGAGCAGGTACGCTACAGCGACCGTGACGCTGTACTGCTCCGAACCCGCCGGCTGAAGAGCCAGACGGCGCATTGCGATGTTCGTCAAGAAGTTGCGCGTCGAGCCCGTGTCCACTAGCGCCGTAAGGCACTCACCATTGATCGTCACCGGAAGCAGCATCGTTTTCGCCGTCCTGATGCCCGCCATCGCATGAAGAGAGATGACGAAGGCGGACCCGTCGACCGGCCCGTAGGTTGTGACGCCGGCCTCAGTGACGGTGGCGGCCGCGAGCTCGGAAGTGAGGTCCTCCACGGCGGCGTCGTCGACAATCTCCAGGTAGAAGAGACGGGCGCACGTGTGGCCCGGGGCATACTCCTCGTCGCAGTTGAGCACAGCCCCTTGCAGCGTCGATCGAGTTGTTCCGCAGATGTCAGCCGTTTGAAGGGGCGGGTCAGCGCAGGAGGGCCCGCGGGCGCGGAGGCCAGCGCGGGGCGCGGCGGGTGGTTTGGCGCCGGGGCGGGCCAGGGCGCTGGGCGAGTAATGCCGCGACCCGCGTAGACCTGCTGCATGGCGAGGGCGCGCTGCTCATACGCGCGTGCGTAGTACATGGCCGTCTGCAGGTCCTCAGGTTCTCGCATCTCGACGTCGATGCGGATGTGGTCGGGGAGGCCGCCAACGAAGAGGTCGGCGCGCTGGCGTGCCGAGACGCCCGGGGCGTGGCAGGCTAACGTCTGGAAGCGGTCGGCGAAGTCCTGGACCGTGCTGGTGAAGGCGAGGCGGCCGAGCTCGGCAAGGCGGCTCCCGCGGAGGGTCGGCCCAAACCGCTGGTGTGACGCCCTAAAATCGGTACTATGTAGATTTAAGCGCTCCCACCGAAATCCGCATAATAACGATTTTAGGTCGCCCACCAGACGTAATGTGCACGTCGAAACATGTGCATTATGTGGGTGGAATTGTGATAGCATTACAACAGTTCCGATACATCCACAAATACAACAGAAGATATAATTACAACAACGACTCGAACGAGTCAAGATACAAATGGTACAATACAAAGATTCAAATGACAGCGGAAGCAAAATACTATCCGTCTACGGATAAGATACAAATTGGACTAAGAGTCCTGAAGATAAGCGATGACGCGATATCCCTGCCCAGCCAAGCCGGAGGGATTTCCAAGCTAACGTCGTCAGACTTTAAACCTGTTGACTGCACATAAAGCACAACCCAAAAGAGGGTCAGGGCACTCCCTGGCAAGCAAAACCGACTTGCCTACTTTCTACACCATCTCCCAAAATATAGGGGAGGTGGACTTAGCGGCAGCAGCACTAGCAACCTAGAGATACATGCTACAACTTTCGTCTAATCAGAGAGGGATAAGAGAGCGCATAAGATAACCATCTACTCTAACACTAATCATAACCCATTCTCGAATTAACCCCCCTCAACCAAGTATGAGGAAGCAATTCGGGAATACTCACACATTGAACAATTTTAGTTACCAGTTATTGTAAAAGTAATTCTATATTACTAGTCAGGTTAATTAACAATGATTAGGTGTAAGTTGTCTATGATCTTATTAGCCAGCATCATCACCAAGTCGTCCATAACCGTGGACACGGCTCATCGATAAGATTATACCCTGTAGGGGTGCACTACTGGACCCGTACTCGTTCGATCAACCCCAAAAGAAAAGCCAGAAGGTAGGGCATCTCAACACGGCAAATCTCTTCTCTACAATCCCATACAGGGAACCGCACGATTGTGTGCACGGCTAATCAGGTCCAGTGCCCGCGGGATCGACCTTCATAGCACTCGAATAACGTGCCACCCTATATGAGAATCAACTACTCCATCATCATGATATCGTTAGGTAACCATATGCATGCATCAAATGGAAAGCCCGAACTACTTGCGGCGCCCTGGATAAGAAGCGGATTAGATCGAAGCCGCGGGGGGCTCCATAGGGCCTCCCACAAGCCGTTAGTGCGCTCAAAATTGGATCCGAGCACAAGAACTGAGTTCCTAGGTCAACACTTAGACGAACAAAGCACCTCGCAAGGCCTTCCGCCGGTGCCTTTTCATTTAATTATAATACCCCAATATAAGACAACAGTTTATTAAGGTAGAATAACCTATCATGCTAAGCAGGTAAAATTGAATAAGACATGACGACTCGCACAAACAACTCTAAGCATGCGCTACGACTAGCAAGGCCAACAGATAAACATGCAACAGGTATTAGGATGTGGGGATAAAGCTGTATGGGCTGCAGGATAAACATGTGATGGGATCGCGATTCGAGAATCGAATACTAGGGTAGCAGAGATCAATGGTAGGAATGAAAGACAATGTATAGGTAAACAAGCAAACTTTGCTTGCCTGGAATCCCGCATGGAAGCAGATCTTGTCGTTGCTCACACATCTAAACGTCTTATCCGCGAAGAAGTAACAAACACTGGAAAGCGTAAAAGATGCATTTTACAACTACGGCAAAAGATTTAGCATGATCATACGAGAATGATGCATGGCATGGCAAGATGCAATACAATGGAGGTAATCCAAATTAAGCGGGAAAACAACCCGGGTAATTAATATTTAGATGCAAGTTATTTATTTACCAGCAATATTAAATGTTGGTTAGCATGGCAACACATGGCATGGGTGATCTAATTAAATTAAATGGAATAGGGCATTATATATTTATTACCCCACACATTCCATATTTAATTATTTAGTTGCAATTAACAAATTACCCTAAGCAATTAAAATAACAGATGCAAAATGGCATAGAAATGGCATATTAGTATTAATTGCGTTTTTCTGATAAATAAACATATAAAGATTATTTTAATTGGAGTTATAGAATTAAAGTTATCGCATTTATAAGCCTAGTGTTGTTTTCTGAAATTTCCAGGGACTTATCCGTGATAGAAAAGTAACAGGAGAGGTCCTCTGTGCAAAAACTGGGAACCAGGGGCTCTGGTGCAAACATTACAGCACCTCGGCTTTTCTCACCGAAGAAGAACTCACTCGTGAGGCTGACAAGCGGGGCCAGGGATGACTGGGCGCTGACGGGGCGCTGCGGGCACCCACTGTCACTGATAGGTGGGGCCGCCCTGTGAGTGAGCGCGAGAAAATAAAAGGTGTGCCTTTTATTCAACGAGGCCAGGGATCGAGCTCGGGTCTACGCGCGGACGGAGGAAACAACGCTGCTAGCCAGAAGTGCAGGATCTGTGATGGTGTTAGGGTAGACACGCTTTTCATTTTAAACAGAGGGGCAAACATTGTTTCCTGACGAACTGTACATAGCGATTAACTGACAAACTGAAGCAGAAACGCGGCGGCGGACTGAAATCGGGCGGCGTCGACCACGGGCGGGTGGTGCTAGGGCGTGGACGGGCGTGCGGAGTACTGCGGTGTGGTGCGTGCGTGCGAGGGAAGCGAGAAGAACAGAGCCGAAAGGAATGAAAAAAAACGAAGCTTTGTGACTTGGGCACGGCCATGGCGGGGACGGAGCAAGTCGAGCACGGGCTCGTCGATTCCGCTGGCAATCTGAGAGGGGGAAGGCGGGGATGGAGAGAGGAGGCTCACCGGGAGGTGCTAGAAGTAGTCGTTTGTCCCGGGGAGGTCTGGTTCGCCGGAAAATCGCGGCGGAGGTCTGCCGGCCGCGGGGAAGAAAGGAAGAGCTCGTCGCACCCGGAGGCTCCCAGCGTGATTCCTTCGGCGGGGACGACCTAAACGAGGTGGCGCCGCTCCGGAACGCCTCTGCGGGTCTTCGACGTCCACAGATGGGCGGCGCTACGGCGGTGTCCTCCGGTGGTATTTTTCGGGGAAGAAACAGAGGTGGAGAAGATGGGGAAGAAGGGGGCGGCGGCGGCTGAGAGGGATAGGGAGAGAAGCTAGGGTTTCCAGAGGGGAGGGGCTGCGGCTAAAAAGGAGGGGAGGAGGAAGGAGCATGTGAGGCAGTGGGTTCCATTGCCTCGGTGTAAAGGTCTCCTCCCGTACGGGGAGGAAGACGATAGGGGGAGAGGTGAGTGGGCCGGACTGGGGTCGGGCTGGGCCAGGAGAAGAGGGGAGATGGCCCAGGGAGTATTTTTTTCTTCTCTGCAATTTTTATTTCTTTTATTTAATTCATTTCTGTTTTATGTTTTTAAAATAAATTAGAAGAAGAAAAGATATATAACTTTTGGCAAAACATTATAGTTCAAAAATACACAATTTTAATATATTAGTTTGAATATTTGAAAAGAAATTAAATACCACATTTAAATTAATTTGATTTGTAATTAGATTTAAAAGGGGAAAATAATTTAAATGGAGTTAAATTTAAATGCAATAATTAAGATCGACAAATGCAAATGATGCATGATGATGTCATGTTGATGCAAAAATAAAAATAAACAATTTTCTAATTGGGAAAAATTCCCGGGGCGTTACAACCGACACCACTAACAAGGGATTGCGTCCCGCGATCCACGCCGAGACCAGAAAAGAGAGGGGTAACTGAAAGAACATTTCTTAATCCCTAGTGTTTTGTGTGTTAGTTAACAATACCAATGATATACTAATCCTATTGCTAAGTATTTCAGTTTGGGTGAAATTCATATCACAAATCTTAAAGCCAAATTGTAGAGAAAAAGAGTTTCTGAAATTCTTCAGGGACTCGGATATTCCGGTCCCCCAACCGGATATTCCGAGTCAACCCCAGATTTTGGCTAAGTCAAGTTCAAAAGTGGCACTGACTTCAGTCGGAAAATCAGCCCGGAAATTTCAAGGACCCGGATATTCCGGTTCACCAACCGGATATTCCGGTTCACCCACCGGATATTCCGAAGCAACCTCAGGAAAATTGCTAAGTCAAGATTCAGAAGTGGCACTGACTTCAATCGGAAAATCAGCCCGGAAATTTCAAGGACCCGGATATTCCGGTTCACCAACCGGATATTCCGAGTCAACCTCAGGAAAATTGGCTAAGTCAAGAATCAGAAGTGGCACTGACTCCAACCGGAAATTCAGCTCGGAAATTTCAAGGACTCGGATATTCCGAGTCAACCTCAGAAAATCGACTAAGTCAAGTTCAGAATTGGTTCTGATCTCAACCGGAAATTCAGCCCGGATATTTTCAAAGGCCCGGATATTCCGGGGCACCGGAATTTCCGGTGCAACTTATACCGGAATTTCCGGGTGACCAAGACAGCCAACGGCCAGATTTTGAGGGGGAGTATAAATACCCCCTCACTCACTCAAGAACGATTGAGCTCTCAGACTTTCTCTCTCCTACTATTCTTGAAAGCTCAATTCATCAAGATCTCCCAATCCCCCCACCCAAACTCATAGATCTTTGGAGGATTGGAGGAGAAGGCCCAGATCTACATCGTCACCGAAGGGATCTTCATTTCTCCCCCATTCATTTGGGGATTTCGTGGCTAGGGTTTCCGGTGGGAAAACCTAGTTCACCATTGTTGTACTCTTGGTGTTACCTTGACCTCTTGTGGTCCTTGACCTGTTGTGGTCCTTCTTGGGAGCCCCCAATTCAGTTGTGGGTGTGTGCCTCAAGCGTTTGTAAGGGATTCGATCTCCGCCCTAAAAGGGGATCAATAGTGGAAGGTGGACTCGAAACCTTTGTGGTTGAGTTCATCGGAGAAGAAGGTGAGCCTTTGTGGCGTTGCGGCTAACCTGTTGTGGTAGCGCACACCTCTCCAAACGAGACGTACACCCTTGGGTGGAACTCGGGAATACATCTTCGTCTCCGCGTGCTTCACTTGGTTCCCCTTACCCTTTACTCCCTTACTTGCTTCTTGTTATTGCTTAGTTTCTCATCTAGGTAAATTCACCGTAGTTGCATATCTATCTAGAGAATTTACCTTTGAGTTGAGCCTAAAATTGAAAAGACCTAAAATTTGTAATAACACCTATTCACCCCCTCCCCCCTCTAGGTGCCGGATTCCCGTTCAATTGGTATCAGAGCCTTGTTCACTTTTAAGGGCTTAACCGCCTAAGTGCAACGATGACGGAATCCGATGCCGAGAGGGCCGCCCGTGAAAAATTAGAGGCGGAGAAGGAGGCGTTAGCCAAAGGGGCAACCATGGCCGATCTTATTGATATGAGATCGTCCTTGGAGGCCCAACTCCTCAAGATGAATGAGATGCTCATGGCACTCTTGAAGTCTAAGGAGCCCGAGGCTACTTCTTCCTCTCCTCCTCCTAAGGAACATGCGGGGAACTCTAAGGAGTCATCTTCGGATGGGTCCAAAGATGTTACCTCAAGTGTTCCCGGGATGGCGGAAAAGGATGAACCACCTAGCTCCTCTAACACCCTCAAAGGAGAGGAATTTCATAATGTCAACCATAATTACTCTCCTAACCCTCCTATCCCTCACCCTCATGTAAACTTTAGAAGTGACCCTCCTAAGCTTAAACCTACTCATTTCTCTCAATGGGTGTATCTAATGAAGTCTCATCTATGTAGTGCCTCCATTGAGCTTTGGCGCATCATTGAAGAAGGATACAAGCCCCATGATCCAACCAACTTGACAAGAAGAGAGGTGGTTGATAGCCAACTCAACGCCACCGCTCTTCATCAACTCCAAATGGCCGTTGGAGAGAAGGACATGGCGCTCATTCAACAATTCTCCACCGCCAAGGAAGTTGGAATGCTCTTTCCGACATCTTCGTTGGGAATGAGAGCATGAAGAAGAACCGGTATGATGCCTTATGCAGTGAGGTGGAAGGGTTCTACAAGTTGGATGGAGAAAGCCACGAGGACATGTACCGGAGGTTGGTGTTGGTCGCCAACTCCTTCAAGAACCTCGGGGCGGAGTACATCAATGCTGCTTGGATCAAGAGGAAGTTCGTGACCGCTCTCATGCCCTTTGAGGACACGGATTTGAAGACACTCCAAGGGAGACATGACTTTGCAAAGATGACATCCAATGAAGTTATGCAAGAGATGATCGCATACAAGGTGGCCTCCAAGATTGCACAAGATGTAAGAGCTAGAGCCATAGGGATGCACAAGCATGCCTCAATTGCTTTGAAGGCCGCCGTTGAAGAGGAGGATGAAGAGGAGTGTGATGATCAAGTCGAGCTATCTAGTGAAGCTCTCTCAAGCACTCTCACTCAACACATGGGTCTTGCGGCAAGAACCTTTTGGAAGAACCCCGGAAGGGCCAAAGCAAGGATTGACAAGAAGTTTCCCTCCAACGGAGGAAAGCCATTCAACAAAGTGAGACTTTGCTATAACTGCAATGACAAGAGCCACTTTGTTGCCGATTGCCCATGGGAGAGAAGAGAGGATCATGGTGGGAGGCTCGTGGCCAAGACTAAGGGCAAGGGGCCCATGCCCATGAAGAAGCCTTTCTTCAAGAAGAACCAAAAGATTGTCTTGGTGACTCAAGAGCAATATCCCACCGATGATGAAGATAGTGACAAGGAGGATACTCCAACGCAAGTGGCCGCACTAGCCATGTCCTCCACTACTCCATCACTCTTCTCCTCGCCAAACGAGAGCGTCATCGTCAAGAATGGAAGATGTCTTATGGCTAAGACATCCGAGGTACAACTATCCCCCAACTCCATATCACATGACATTGATGATGCTATGAGTCTAGAAGTCAAGGAAGAGATCATTGCTTTTGATAAATTCATGACTAACTTGCAAGGAGAAGGAAAGAAACACTTTGGCTCAATCATGAGTCGTATAGGTGAGCTTGAGGATGAGCTTGAACTAAAAGGTGAGATTGAGAGAGAGGATGCACATGCTAAGGTGTCTCTCCAATCCTCTCTCGAAGATGAACAAGAAGCTCATGCTCTCCTCGAGGAGCAACTTGCTAAGATCACTAAGGATCGTGATCTCAACTTTGCTAAATGTAAAATTGTGCAAAAAGAAAAGTCCGAGCTTGTAGTTGCTCATGCTAGACTTTGCGAAGACTTCGAGTCACTTGACAATGCTCACAAAGTGTTGACAAGTGATCACGAACGTCTTCTCAAGTCTCGTGATCAACTCCAAACTCGGATATCTAATCTCGAGAAACCTAGCACCTCTACTCCTTTAAATGCTAATGCAAATGTTGTGAAGGGTATTGCTAGGGTTTTGTTTGTTCCTTCTATGGCAACCAAGCCCAAGACATCTCTTGATAAAGGTAAGGGGACACTCACTACTCCTCTTCACAAGCGAGTGCCCCACAAGGGTAAGGAAGGTCTAGGCTATGTTGCTAAGGAGAAGAAGGAGATCAAGAAGAAGACCAAGTCCGCACAAGCCAAGAAGGTTGACATTGCGAGTGGAAATGCCACAAGGGGCACTCCCACTCGTAATGACTTTGCGGGCATATCTAACCCCAACTATGCTTTATATGTTGATTATTATGGGGATGTCTATGCTAGATACATTGGTCCTTTTGATGGTTATATTGAATATGCTATTTGGGTTCCAAAGACCCTTGTTGCTAACCAAAAGGCACCCATTGCAAAATGGGTACCTAAATCCAAGAATTGATTGTGTGTAGGGCCTTGCTTCCGGAGGATCGAAATGGATAATTGATAGTGGGTGCACTAGTCATATGACCGGAAGCAAGGATATTGTAACGGAGTTGAAGCCCAATGATGATCAAATGACCGTTACATATGGTGATAATTCTAAGTCTAAGGTAATAGGGCTCGGCAAGGTGGTAGTGGCACCGGACATCACTCTTGTGAATGTCTTGCTTGTCGAGTCCCTAGGTTTCAACTTGATCTCCGTCCATTCCTTAACTTGTTTGGGTTATACCGTTGTCTTCGAAAAGGAAATGGTCATTCTCTTGCGGAGCAAGTCACTCAATGTGTCTTTCGTTGGGTACATTGAGAATGGGCTCTACGTGGTTGACTTCTCCGGAGTCACCACTTCCCATACAATGTGCCTATTCGCAAAGGCGGACTTGGGTTGGCTATGGCATCGCCGACTAGCCCATGTCAACATGAGGACTTTGCAAAGTCTCCAAAAGGGTGGCCATATCCTAGGACTAAAAGACCATGTTTCTTTCTCGAAGGATCGAATGTGTAGGGCGTGTGTTGAAGGAAAAATGCATGACATCTACCATCCAAGCAAGACCATCATTTCGTCAAAGAGGGTTTTGGAGCTTCTCCATGTTGACCTCTTTGGTCCCATTCCGGAAGCTAGTCTTGGTGGCAAGAAATATTGTTTGGTGATTGTTGATGACTATTCAAGATACACATGGGTTTTCTTCTTCAAGACGAAGATGGAGACTCAACAAACTATCATCGACTTCTCCAATGAAGCTCAACGTCAACACAATGTCCCTATCTTGGTGATACGAAGTGACAATGGGTCCGAGTTCAAGAACTACACCTTAAACGAGTTCCTTAGTGAAGAAGGGATTCGTCATCAGTATTCCGCTGCTTATACTCCCCAACAAAATGGTGTAGCCGAAAGGAAGAACCGCACTCTTATTGAGATGGCAAGATCGATGATGGCCGAGTTCAAGTCCCCTCACAACTTTTGGGCCGAAGCCGTCAACACCGCTTGCCATTCATCCAACCGGCTCTTCTTTCGCAAAGGACTCATGAAGACACCTTATGAAGTGCTCACCGGGAACAAGCCCAATATCTCCTACTTCCGAGTATTGTAAGTGCTTTTATCTCATCAAAGGTATTCGTTTGGGCAAGTTTGATTCTAAGTATCTTGAAGGGACATTTGTGGGCTACGGATCCGAATCCCACACTTATAGAGTCTATGATAAGGCCTCGCGCATAATCATAGAAACTTGTAGTGTGGTATTCGAGGAGAATGACGGCTCCCTCGTGGAGCAAAGTGGTGTTTCCGGTGTAGGTGATGATGAACCTCAAGATGCTATCCGAAGAATGGGGTTGGGAGTCCACCGCCCCGTTGAACTCTATTATGAGGATGATCAACAAGGACCAAGTTCCTCACAAGTGGTGACTACCCCAACACAAGAAACACCCATCGACAACACCGTGCCCAATGCCCCCTGCCAAGAAGAAGAACAAGACTCTACAGCTGCTCCAGGAATTTCCGGAGGACCGGAATATCCGGGTCAAGATGGACCCGGAAATTCCGGTGGCCCGGAATTTCCGGTTCCTGAACCCGGAATATCCGGTCCTGCTGACATTCCCGGTGGCAGTTCGCAAGGCCAAGATCAACCCTCTCCCTCACCAATGGACACCACTCCAATGGTTGATCAAGGCCATCAAATCAGTCAAGGCGGAGACATGAATGATCAAGATGATCAAGCAATTCCTCCCACCACTCGGAGGGAAATCGAGATCCGCCGCTTGAATAGGGTTGGCACCTCACAAGAATTAAGAGCCCTATCTCTTGACAAGGTGCTTGGTGATGTGAGAAGCAAGGTCTCTACCCGAAGACAACTTGCAAGCTTTAGTGAACATCAAGCTCACATCTCCATGGTGGAACCCAAGAAGGTCTTTGAAGCTCTTGAAGATAAAGATTGGCTTGATGCCATGCATGAAGAGCTCAACAACTTCGAGCGCAACAAAGTGTGGAAGTTGGTGGAAAGACCCAAAGATTGCCGCAATGTTATCGGCACCAAGTGGATATTCAAGAACAAGCAAGATGAACATGGCATGGTGATAAGGAACAAGGCAAGATTGGTGGCTCAAGGTTACTCACAAATTGAAGGCATTGACTTTGGAGAAACCTACGCGCCCGTGGCTCGACTTGAGTCAATCCGTATTCTTCTTGCCTATGCCTCTCACCATAACTTTAAGTTGCAACAAATGGATGTTAAATCCGCTTTTCTAAATGGTCCACTAAATGAACTTGTTTATGTTAAGCAACCTCCAGGGTTCGAGGACCTCAAGTATCCGAACCATGTCTACAAGTTGGATAAGGCACTCTATGGCCTTAAACAAGCCCCACGAGCGTGGTACGAGCACCTTAGAGAACTACTTGTAGACCGTGGATTCCAAGTTGGGGAAATCGACCCCACACTTTTCACTAAGAAAGTTAATGGGGAGCTTTTCATTTGTCAATTATATGTGGATGACATTATATTTGGATCGACTAACAAAGCATTTAACAAAGAATTCTCTAAGCTTATGACTGACAGGTTTGAGATGTCTATGATGGGTGAGATGAAGTTCTTCCTCGGATTTGAGATCAAACAATTGAGGGAAGGAACATTCATCAACCAAGCAAAGTACATTCAAGACATGCTCAAGAAGTACGAGTTGCTTGATCTCAAGGGTGCCTCTACTCCAATGCAAACCAAATGCCACCTTGAGCTCAACCCGAAGGGTAAGGATGTGGATCAAAAGGTATACCGCTCCATGATTGGATCTCTCCTCTACCTTTGTGCATCTAGACCGGATATAGTGCTAGCCGTAGGAGTGTGTGCAAGATATCAAGCGGCTCCTAAAGAAAGCCACGATGTGGCGGTCAAGAGACTCTTTCGATATTTGGCTTATACCCCAACTTATGGATTGTGGTATCCCAAGGATGCAAATTTCTCATTATGTGGATTCACGGATTCCGATTGGGCGGGAGATCATGATGATAGGAAGTCAACCTCCGGTGCTTGTCAATTTATTGGGAGGTCCTTGGTGAGTTGGTCTTCTAAGAAGCAAAATTGCATATCTCTCTCCACCGCCGAAGCCGAATATGTTGCAGCCGCTAGTTGTTGCACTCAGTTGCTATGGATGAGGCAAACTTTAAAGGAGTACGGTGTCAATTGTGACAAAGTGCCTCTTCTATGTGACAACGAAAGTGCCATCAAGATTGCCTACAACCCGGTGCAACATTCAAGAACCAAGCATATTGAGATCCGCCATCATTTCATAAGAGATCATGTGGCCCGTGGAGACATTGACTTATCTTATGTGGGCACAAGGGATCAATTGGCGGATATCTTCACGAAGCCCCTTGAGGAAGGAAGGTTTTGCTTTTTGCGGAATGAGCTTAATATCATTCATTCGAGGTCCTTGGCTTGATCGCTTGCACACTCACCTAGGGCGTAATTGCATCTTATCTAGTTTAGATGTAGGCATGGAAATAGGGGGAGTGCGGTCCTAATACATTGGACCATCCCTCCCCCCATTATGCCGATAGCAAGTGTTCTTTTATCTCTATATTCATTCTTGTGACTAATGAGCTAAAACGACGAGTATTGGTTATGTACCCAAGATACATCTTCGCGGTAACATGCCATACACTCCTACACGGTGGCCTCGGCCACCAACCTCTTCTCCTTGAAGAGTTGATGTTATTTGGAGCTTTCTGTTGCTATTTGCTCTCCTTTTCATGCATGTGGGAAACCAACTCAGCTTGGCTCTTTTGATTCGATTTGGTTGTTGTGAGTTGAGTATGGTGTACCAATATCAGTTTGGAAATCTATCCCAAGCCTACTTTCCCCTGAAAACATTTCTCTCTATTGCACGCAAGTCATCCTTTTGAAAACTGGGATTTTGGTTCAGCAGGTCGGAATATCCGGTTCATTTTGAACCGGAATATCCGGTGACTCGGAATATCCGGTGTAACTTATACCGGAATATCCGGTCTGGCAGTTTGTCCAGAAATATAAGGGCAGCCTCGGGGTGAAGGGCTCATTAGTGCCTTTCTTCCACCCCCGACCTCCCTCTCCTCCACCCGCCGCCCCTGCTGTGCCCAACTCCCTCCGGAGCACTCCGTCCGCCGGGGAACCTCTTTCTCGGCCGGATCTGCTCCTCCTCCGCCCAAGGGACTCACTCCTCCAAGCAATGGCCTCAATGGATGAGGGTAACTTCACTTTTCTTCTTCCTCTTTTGGATCTTGATGTGGAGTTATTTGTTTCAATGTTGCTTGGTAGAGATTGTTCCTAGGACTATTCCCTGCCTTCTACATACATTAGTTTTGCATTACATTGGATCGATCTAGTTTTAGACCGAGTCAAATCTCAGATCTGTAGTTTCTGTCTGACTCGGAATATCCGGTCCATCGTGACTCGGAATTTCCGGTCATGACTGACCCGGATATTCCGAGTCAAACAGAGCAGTTTTAAGATTAACTCATGTTTAACTACATATGATCCATCGAATGCCTATCTAATGTGTGTATTACCTCCTGACTTGTGTGCACTTACCTTATGCTACCATCTATGATCAAATTCACAGGTTCAGGTGGAAGTGAGTCCGCAGGGGGATCAAGGCACACTGCTAGAGCACCTGTTTCCAAGAAAGCAGTCAACAAAGGAAAGGGCCTTGCCCCTCAGAGAAAGAAGAAAGTTGTTGCCAGCAAGCCCTCATCTAAGAAGAGAAAGAGTACCTCTAGTTCCGAGCGTCTGAACTATTCCAAGATGCATGCTGTTGATTACTCTCAGCTGAGGCAGGGGGACTGGTACCTCAGTGCAAGAGACACTTCTCTCGATGATCGCAGTTTTTGGTGCCAAGCACAGGAGCATATATTTGTGGATCTATACCTCTCTCTGTCGAAGCCAATTCGACCCATGCACCCATTTGACTTTGCATCCCTACAGAAGAAGACTGCTTTTTCTGAGGCCATCCATATTGTAAAGACCATGGGGTTGGAGAGATTGGCGCTCATCCGTTGTGCTTACAACGCGCAGCTCGTTATGCAGTTCTTCGCCACCCTAGTGATCAAGGGTGACTCGAAGAAGACAATGAAATGGATGACTGGGGAATCTTACTGTGAGTCCAACTTTGAGGAGTTTGGCAAGGTACTGGGCTACAGCTATGATGGTGATAATCCCCAAGGCACTCGCATGCACCACTCCTACAAGCTCAACAAGAAGGAGACAGCTCATTTATATGGTGTGGGAGCCAACCCTGGATTTTCTCGGAACTTGCTGCCTTTGTATGATGTTCTTGTGCGCATCCTGCGTGAGAACATTGCACCGAGTGGTGGCAACAATGACAATGTGGTTACCCCTCTCTGCAACCTGCTCCTTCACGCCAACCACATTGTGGAGGACTCGGGTTCTGACACTGATTGGAGAGTAGATGTGATGGATTACATCTACAATGAGATGTTTGAGGCTATGACCACCAAGGTCTCCATTCCATATGCTCCATACATCATGAAGCTTCTCCTGTTTAAGTTCCCCAACCTCAACGTCAGCAACAGTGATTTGACGCCACATGACTTCAAGAAGCTCTATGAGAAGAAGACTGTGGTCAAGCCCCCTCCTAGGCCTTCGACTACATCAGCTCCAGGTGGATCTTTCATGGGTGATGCTAGGAGGGCTGCTGCTACCTCTACTCATGTTCCCACCACTCATACACATGTCAAGAAGCTAAACTGGTTCCAGCGCAACATCCTCTGCATGAATGTGGACATCCGTAAGGAGCAATACAATGCCTACAAGGATCGCCGTCAGCAGGACCACAAGCTTGACTTGATCCTTCACCATGCTTCTGGCTCCCCTGCTCCTGCTGATCTGTCTGAGCCCCTGTCCTTTGCTCAGTGGAACGAGGGTTCCTTGGCTCCATGGACCCTGATTCACCAGGACCTTGGTGGCAGCTCATACACCACAGGTTATGACTATGATGAGGAGGCTGAAGATGAGGATGAGGAGGCAGCTGATGAGGAGTATGAGGACGAGGATGATGATGATGAGGAGGAGGAGGACCCCTCGGACTGAAGCTTTCCATGGGACGTAGCTTCGCTCTTCTTCCTTTTTGGCGTTTCGATGCCAAAGGGGGAGAAGTTGCTCTACTAGGACTTCTTCGGGGATTTGCAAGGGTCGGGCACAAGCTTGTGCGTTTATCAGTTATTTGCGCTTGTGTCCATTTATCGTTTTTTTGTTACTTGTGAAACTCTCTTTTTGTCATTTGTGATATCTTTGTATTGAGACAATGGTTGATGCTCATTATATTATGCTTGAGACTTGGAATTGATTGTGTTGGTATTCTCTTCATATTCTATATGCACAAGGTATGAAAATCTATCTAGTCTCAAGTGCCTCCATAATCTTTCATCTTGTCTCGTTTCTCCTTTGTGATATCTTGTGGTTATTGTTATAAAATTGCTCCTATCCTCTGTTATCTTGTGTTGCATACTTGCATATATTTAGATTGAAAGAACATTTCTTAATCCCTAGTGTTTTGTGTGTTAGTTAACAATACCAATGATATACTAATCCTATTGCTAAGTATTTCAGTTTGGGTGAAATTCATATCACAAATCTTAAAGCCAAATTGTAGAGAAAAAGAGTTTCTGAAATTCTTCAGGGACTCGGATATTCCGGTCCCCCAACCGGATATTCCGAGTCAACCCCAGATTTTGGCTAAGTCAAGTTCAAAAGTGGCACTGACTTCAGTCGGAAAATCAGCCCGGAAATTTCAAGGACCCGGATATTCCGGTTCACCAACCGGATATTCCGGTTCACCCACCGGATATTCCGAAGCAACCTCAGGAAAATTGCTAAGTCAAGATTCAGAAGTGGCACTGACTTCAATCGGAAAATCAGCCCGGAAATTTCAAGGACCCGGATATTCCGGTTCACCAACCGGATATTCCGAGTCAACCTCAGGAAAATTGGCTAAGTCAAGAATCAGAAGTGGCACTGACTCCAACCGGAAATTCAGCTCGGAAATTTCAAGGACTCGGATATTCCGAGTCAACCTCAGAAAATCGACTAAGTCAAGTTCAGAATTGGTTCTGATCTCAACCGGAAATTCAGCCCGGATATTTTCAAAGGCCCGGATATTCCGGGGCACCGGAATTTCCGGTGCAACTTATACCGGAATTTCCGGGTGACCAAGACAGCCAACGGCCAGATTTTGAGGGGGAGTATAAATACCCCCTCACTCACTCAAGAACGATTGAGCTCTCAGACTTTCTCTCTCCTACTATTCTTGAAAGCTCAATTCATCAAGATCTCCCAATCCCCCCACCCAAACTCATAGATCTTTGGAGGATTGGAGGAGAAGGCCCAGATCTACATCGTCACCGAAGGGATCTTCATTTCTCCCCCATTCATTTGGGGATTTCGTGGCTAGGGTTTCCGGTGGGAAAACCTAGTTCACCATTGTTGTACTCTTGGTGTTACCTTGACCTCTTGTGGTCCTTGACCTGTTGTGGTCCTTCTTGGGAGCCCCCAATTCAGTTGTGGGTGTGTGCCTCAAGCGTTTGTAAGGGATTCGATCTCCGCCCTAAAAGGGGATCAATAGTGGAAGGTGGACTCGAAACCTTTGTGGTTGAGTTCATCGGAGAAGAAGGTGAGCCTTTGTGGCGTTGCGGCTAACCTGTTGTGGTAGCGCACACCTCTCCAAACGAGACGTACACCCTTGGGTGGAACTCGGGAATACATCTTCGTCTCCGCGTGCTTCACTTGGTTCCCCTTACCCTTTACTCCCTTACTTGCTTCTTGTTATTGCTTAGTTTCTCATCTAGGTAAATTCACCATAGTTGCATATCTATCTAGAGAATTTACCTTTGAGTTGAGCCTAAAATTGAAAAGACCTAAAATTTGTAATAGCACCTATTCACCCCCCCCCCCCCCCCTCTAGGTGCCGGATTCCCGTTCAGTAACTACCGAGTCTTCCGGCTCCGTGAATAACTTCTCGACACCACTAACAAGGGATTGATGCTCCACCTTGAAATTATCGACACCACTAACAAAAAGGAGTTGCTCCGTCGATGTTGATTTCCGAAGATCGAACCTAATAGGATAAAAGGCAAGAAATCGTCCACCCACACGTAGGATCCTAAAACTTTGAAAGTTGGATAAGAGAAGAGACTCAAAACAAGTAAGGTGAGAGGAGAAATAGAATTGAGGTAAGGAGTAAAAGAATCCTATCAAGATCTTTTCAAAATAATTTAAGTCAAACAGTTTTTGACACTCTAGAAACAACGACCGTTAGCGAGGTTATCCTACAGGCTTTTGCGGACCCGCTGCTTCGATAACCAATCGTATCGAAACAACAAGGAGATCGAAACCAAGGCTCTGATACCACTTTGTGACGCCCTAAAATCGGTACTATGTAGATTTAAGCGCTCCCGCCGAAATCCGCATAATAACGATTTTAGGTCGCCCACCAGACATAATGTGCACGTCGAAACATGCGCATTATATGGGTGGAATTGTGATAGCATTACAACAGTTCCGATACATCGACAAATACAACAGAAGATATAATTAGAACAACGACTCGAACGAGTCAAGATACAAATGATACAATACAAAGATTCAAATGACAGCGGAAGCAAAATAGTAGCCGACTACGGATAAGATACAAATTGGACTAAGAGTCCTGAAGATAAGCGATGGCGCCATATCCCTACCCAGCCAAGCCGGAGAGATTTCCAAGCTAACATCGTCAGACTTTAAACCTGTTGACTGCACATAAAACACAGCCCAAAAGAGGGTCAGGGCACTCCCTGGCAAGCAAAACCGACTTGCCTACTTTCTACACCATCTCCCAAAATATAGGGGAGGTGGACTTAGCGGCAGCAGCACTAGCAACCTAGAGATACACGCTACAACTTTCGTCTAATCAGAGAGGGATAAGAGAGCGCATAAGATAACCATCTACAACTAACACTAATCATAACCCATTCTCGAATTAACCCCACTCAACCAAGTATGAGGAAGCAATTCGGGAATACTCACACATTGAACAATTTTAGTTACCAGTTATTGCGAAAGTAATTCTATATTACTAGTCAGGTTAATTAACAATGATTAGGTGTAAGTTGTCTATGATCTTATTAGCCAGCATCATCACCAAGTCGTCCATAACCATGGACACGGCTCATCGATAAGATTATACCCTGCAGGGGTGCACTACTGGACCCGTACTCGTTCGATCAACCCCAAAAGCAAAGTCAGAAGGTAGGGCATCTCAACACGGCAAATCTCTTCTCTACAACCCATCCAGGGAACCGCATGATTGTGTGCACGGCTAATCAGGTTCAGTGCCCGCGGGATCGACCTTCATAGCACTCTAAGAACGTGCCACCCTATATGAGAATCGACTACTCCATCATCATGAGATCGTTAGGTAACCATATGCATGCATCAAATGGAAAGCCCGAACTACTTGCAGCGCCCTGGATAAGAAGCGGATTAGATCGAAGCCGCGGGGGGGGGGGGGTCCATAGGGCCCCCCACAAGCGGTTAGTGCGCTCAAAATTGGATCCGAGGACAAGAACTGAGTTCCTAGGTCGACACTTAGACGAACAAAGCTACTCGCAAGCCCTTCCGCCGGTGCCTTATCATTTAATTATAATACCACAATATAAGACAACATTTTATTAAGGTAGAATAACCTATCATGCTAAGCAAGTGAAATTAAATAAGACATACAGACGACTCGCACAAACAACTCTAAGCAAGCGCTACGACTCGCAAGGCCAACAGATAAACATGCAACAGGTATTAGGATGTGGGGATAAAGTTGTATGGGCTGCAGGATAAACATGTGATGGGATCGCGATTCGAGAATCGAATACTAGGGTAGAAGAGATCAACGGCAGGAATGAAAGACAATGTATAGGTAAACAAGCAAACTTTGCTTGCCTGGAATCCCGCATGGAAGCATATCTTGTCGTTGCTCACACATCTCAACGTCTTATCCGCGAAGAAGCAACAAACACTGGAAAGCGTAAAAGATGCATTTTACAACTACCGCAAAAGATTCAGCATGATCATACGAGAATGATGCATGGCATGGCAAGATGCAATATAATGCAGGTAATCCAAATTAAGCGGGAAAACAACCCGGGTAATTAATATTTAGATGCAAGTTATTTATTTACCAGCAATATTAAATATTGGTTAGCATGGCAACACATGGCTTGGGTGATCTAATTAAATTAAATGGAATTGGACATTATATATTTATTACCCCACACATTCCATATTTAATTATTTAGTTGCAATTAACAAATTACCCTAAGCAATTAAAATAACAGATGCAAAATGGCATATTAATATTAATTGCGTTTTTCTGATAAATAAACATATAAAAATTATTTTAATTGGAGTTATAGAATTAAAGATATTCAATTTATAAGCCTAGGGTCGTTTTCTAAAATTTCTAGGGACTTATCCGTGATAGAAAAGTAACAGGAGAGGTCCTCTGTGCAAAAACTGGGAACCAGGGGCTCCGGTGCAAACATTACAGCACCTCGGCTTTTCTCACCAAAGAAGAACTCGCTGGTGAGGCTCACATGCGGGGCCAGGGATGACTTGGCGCTGACGGGGCGCTACGGGCACCCAATGTCACTGACAGGTGGGGCCGCCCTGTCAGTGAGCGCGAGAAAATAAAAGGTGTGCCTTTTATTCAACGAGGCCAGGGATCGAGCTCGGGTCTGCGCGCGGACGGAGGAAACAACGCTGCTAGCCAGAAGTGCAGGATCTGTGGTGGTGTTAGGGTAGACACGCTTTTCATTTTAAACAGAGGGGCAAACATTGTTCCTGACGAACTGTACAGAGCGATTGACTGACAAACTGAAGCAGAAACGCGGCGGCGGACTGAAATCGGGCGGCGTCGACCACGGGCGGGTGGTGCTAGGGCGTGGACGGGCGTGCGGAGTACTGCGGTGTGGTGCGTGCGTGCGAGGGAAGCGAGAAGAACAGAGCCGAAAGGAAACAAAAAAAACGGAGCTTTGTGACTCGGGCACGGCCATGGCGGGGACGGAGCAAGTCGAGCACGGGCTCGTCGATTCCGCTGGCAATCTGAGAGGGGGAAGGCGGGGATGGAGAGAGGAGGCTCACCGGGAGGTGCTATAAGTAGTTGTTCATCCCGGGGAGGTCTGGTTCGCCGGAAAATAGCGGCGGAGGCCCGCCGGCCGCGGGGAAGAAAGGAAGAGCTCGTCGCACCCGGAGGCTCTCAGCGCGATTCCTTCGGCGGGGACGACCTAGACGAGGTGGCGCCGCTCTGGAACGCCTCTGCGGGTCTTCGACGTCCACGGATTGGCGGCGCTACGGCGGTGTCCTCCGGTGGTATTTTTTGGGGAAGAAACAGAGGTGGAGAAGATGGGGAAGAAGGGGGCGGCGGCGGCTGAGAGGGATAGGGAGAGAAGCTAGGGTTTCGATAGGGGAGGGGCTGCGGCTAAAAAGGAGGGGAGGAGGAGGGAGAATGTGAGGCAGTGGGTTCCACTGCCTCGGTGTAAAGGTCTCCTCCCGTACGGGGAGGAAGACGACAGGGGGAGAGGTGAGTGGGCCGGACTGGGGTCGGGCTGGGCCAGGAGAAGAGGGGAGATGGCCCAGGGAGTATTTTTTTTCTTCTTTGCAATTTTTATTTCTTTTATTTAATTCATTTATGTTTTATGTTTTTAAAATAAATTATAAGAAGAAAAGATATATAACTTTTGGCAAAACATTATAGTTTCAAAAATACACAATTTTAATATATTAGTTTGAATATTTGAAAAGAAATTAAATACCACATTTAAATTAATTTGATTTGCAATTAGATTTAAAAGGGGAAAAGAATTTAAATGGAGTTAAATTTAAATGCAATAATTAAGATTGACAAATGCAAATGATGCATGATGATGTCTTGTTGATGCAAAAAGAAAAACAAACAATTTTCTAATTGGGAAAAATTCCCGGGGCGTTACAGCTGGAGGTAGAGGTCGCGGAAACTGAAGGTGTTACGGTGCAGAAAACAATAATTTTTCTAGCGTACGAAACCCTAACTAGTCAGGATCTATCTATCTAGTACATGTGATAACGGTGGCGGAACGGGTTACATTACCTCCATGTAGACCGATAGCGGGGATTACGCTCCCTCACAAGCGTTGACGATGAAGTCGTAGGTAGCCGACCTCGGGGTCGCGGAGAACTTGCCGCGATGATGAAGTCGATGACGCCGTGGTGTCGACGATGATCTGCGTCGACGGGCGTCGGGCGGAAGAAGGCGGGGCGCCAGCACCAAAGGGGGGGGCGGTGCGCCGGCGGCAGAGAGGGGGCGGCGCGGCGGCTGCAGGGGCGAGACGACGTCGTCCAGGCTCCTTAAAACGAGTTACCTCCGAGCACTCACAAACATACGGAGCTTAGCGACAACCCCCGGTCATTCAGATCCAGCTGAAATTGCAGGGGTAGATCTTATCTGGAATCCCGCAGGGCAACGGTGCTCTATAATATTCCTTCCGGACCATTCCAGACCTCCCCGGAACTCCTTCCGGACCACCGGAACTCTTCCCGGATCATTTTCTCTCTCTCCAACAAATTCCTATAATATTCCAGAACCTATCTCCCGGTGTCGTTAAGACCTTAAGTTTGTTACGCTACGGTTCGAGAACACTCCAGACATGGTCGAGACACTCCGCTCACCAATGACCGTCAGGGATACCTGGATGTATATGACGGCCCCTGTGCATTCTATGAATATCGTCGTTGAACCATGAATATGATATTCATTCCCTTTGTCTCTGCGATACTACCTTGTCCGAGATATGATCGTAGACACACCGATGTCTTTGTTGTATCTCGTTACCGACGAAGGTTATTAACTCGTCTGCGATATTACATCTCCATGACCTAGTCATAAGCTGTGCAGCTATATAGATGCAATATCACCGAGTGGGCCCAGAGTATCTTTCTATTACAAGAATGGACAAATCCCGCTCTTGATCCTTACGTCTCGATGCTCTTTCGGAGTACCCAAGGTGGACACCGTTATTGTCATGCTATATAAGACACAACGTTTGATGCTCTCAAAGCACCCCTACGAAGCATCAATAAGTACGGTCTCACGGTCTAAGGAATAAGCTATCATAATCTTATCTATAGCAAATGACAAACATCGTAATACGATCTTATTGCAATACTTTGCGTATGTCCATCATCTTATTCAACTAACAAGATGACCCCATTGTCAACCGACGTCATTGTCCTTGATCGGGAATCTCGATCAACTGTTGCTCAATGGACTAGTTCATATAGAGGATTACTAGGGACCTGGTTGTCTATGTATCACACGTGTATTAATAATTCCGATTAATACAGTTCTAGCATAATACACAAACCTATTATAAACTTATGAGATAATGCAATAAATACTACTTATTTATTTGCCTCTAGGGTATATCTCCTTCAGTCTCCCACTTGCACTAGAGTACAAATAAACTAGCTGCATTTTACTTTATCAGAATCCCTTATCAAATAAGAATCATTTGATAATGCTTGCTTATGGAAGAGTGTTACTGCACAATCCATGATTGTACATGCTTTTGCGATTCACTGACATCAACTTGCTTGATATCACCATGTTGTTCAACAACATATATGCAAATACCGTAACTAAGTGAGACTTCTGTTTCCCAGCGCTTACTCTGATTATACTAACCAGATAACTGCCCTGAAAAACACACTCAGCCATAGAGAGCCCCTTGTAACAATTACAAACTCGCGATATCTACATACTTTCACACCAATGTAGAAAACTTGACATTCTAATGTCAATCCAACAACTAACACACCTCTACTTTCAGTAAATTCTAAATTTACTTTTATAACTGCTCTTCTTCCAAGAACATCGGTTATATTTCATCGAGCAGATAATATGGTTTCTGTATGATGTCTAATATTACATAATAGACTCACATGTCATACAACCATTACTTTCATGCATCATTACTCTTAATGATCAATTGGATTTCAAAGGACCATCCTTTTGATTCTATTCTGACTCCTCAGATATAATCCAAAACAACTCGACTAACTATTTAAAATTCCCGTTCTATTTCAAAATAGACACTAACTTTCAAATAGTTTCACAACTTCATCCTATTCTATTGGTACAATTTCACAATGTGTTAATTACACAAGATGAACTCGGCTCCCACTCAAATTATGTCTCCACATATTTGAGAACACGAGCTCCAACTCAAAAACGTGTCATCCACATATTTGAGTTCCTGAGCTCCCACTCAAAAATATGCTCTTTACATATTCCACCTGAGTAAACTAACATTGACTCCCACTTAAATCGACATTTTGGTCAAACCAAAATCATTGATCTATTATCAATTCGAGTTTAATACAAACTACAGTATTACATTAATACAAATCCCTCAGACTTCAAGCATGTCTACATAAATATAGTCAACAAATTTGATCTTGTCCAAGACACATTTCTTGACAAGACATGCTACCGCGTCTTTCTTATAGTCACATTTCTCATATAACACTTTATATGACGATTAAACAAACTTATTCCTCTAATAAGAATTGCAGCAACAATTACTCTCTTAATCCTTTCAAATGTAACTTGGATTTCCAGGCTCAAAAAGCCTTTGTTCGTACTATGATATTTTCGCAACTTTCTTTGTATTCATATAGTGCACCTTGATCTGTCAACAAGATCTGAAACACTTAATACAGTGTTGTGACCTGACAGCAATATTAAATATACCAGCACTTTATTTAGAAGTTTCTTTCATGAAAATATTATGATCTTTATGAAGAGGATTGCAAGCAGAAAACAATTTTCTAGTCTCCCTCACTCTTAATCACCAAATTTTTATTAGCAGACATATACTCTTTGGAACACCTTCCAACATAGGTCTGACACTTTATTTCAAGCTTCTAATTCCAATCCATAAACCATAATTCGAAAAATCATATTTTCCTCTGAATTACATAGACAACAAACTAAGTTTTGTTTCTATTTGGTTTTGGAATACACTCTCATCCAATGCGAGTAATCTACAAAGAACTACTCATGTATATTCTGAATTATCGTATAATCATATACAAGTCGACACTACTGTCGATCCTACGAATTCTCGTTGAGGAAAATATCCATTTTCTAAAGTGCACATCGACTATAATGTCTCGAACATATTAGGAGATTCTAAGACAGATTCTGACAGACCACACTTTATATAAAATAGAGCATGATTATAATTCCCCACATATCACTATATATGACATTATAATATTGTGAAACAAATTTCCACACGTCTTTTGTGTTGAAACCATAATTCAAAAATATTGTCCTTTGATCGAATTTTGTGAATACAATATTCACTAATCTTTCTTCTGAAAAACCCCATTTGATCTATTATCAAATTAATTTCAGACTCCATAATTTATCGGGCAAATACTCCTATTTACCAAAATCATGGAAGAATTAGGATCATGCAATAACACCATTGATTAATCATTAAAAATGGCTCTCAATCAATTTCCTCTAGTATTGCAACTTCAATACTGCATTTCAAACTTAATCAATTTTGGCACTCGAAATACTTAAATGGACCAAAATTATCCATTACTTCTTTCATTGCCTTTATGACTAAATTTGATGGTGTTTGTTCTTTGGACACATAATTTTATCATTCCCGCTATTGTAAATGTATATCATACGCATAATGTAATTGAGATGTGATGCAAATTACTCATAACATGAAACAACTGCTTTGTTTCATAACATAAAACAACTGATTTGTTCTATATGAACCATTATGTCTTGCAACATTCAAGACACCAAACTAGATTACACTCTCACTATTACAAAATGTCTTATCAAAAACTATTGATGATAACTAATATGATATCTCGAGGGCGTGAGCACTACTGGCCATGAACTTGTCATCACTTGTGCACTGTCACGTCACCCTTCGCCGCATACTTGTGATAATCAGGTATTATTTCATAAACAGAACAAGTATTAAATACTTTTCACCAAGTGTGAGAAGAATACATTTATATCTTCGTATATCAAATATACCCGTAGCGTCGAAGAACTCATCTTCGATGGAATCAACTTTTAGAGATTTGAACTTGTTCACAAATGTGAAGAAGCTCATCAAGTCTCTCTAGCATGTTCACGCACATGCTATTCACAGCTAGGAGGTAAAGCTATTGCACTGGAGTTCGCTATCTAGAAATCGTAGATATTCGTAAGCCTGAAGTAGATGTCACACATCTTCTTCAACTGAGTCTCTAGACAGGTATGCTTCCCGTGTGAATGGTCCGGAACTTTCTAAGCTGTCTGAACTGCTCAATTCATCTTTGAAGTGACCTCTGATCGCATCAATCACGACATATGGCTCCATGTGTTGAAACAACTTTCAACTCAGGTGCTAGGCATACGCTCATGACGACCTTCACTTCCATGAAAATATCATGATGCTTACGGAACTCATCATCTTGCTCCTTGCTATCAGAATCATCTGGTCTAACTCCTAACTAATGTTCTAGGACATATAGGATTTTTGTTGTGTTTGGAGAATGTTTCTAAAACCAATGTACCAGCTGATGAAGTTGGATCCGTCGGCTTCTAAGGTAGAATCCGAGCTCTTGAGGAAGCAACCGAAGTGTAGTTCCGTAGTCTCCAGATGTGATCGCAAAAGAGGTAAGGTAAAGTTTATAATATATAGGTGAGTTTTAGTTCTATAATCTCATTACCAAAAACACACCACACCAAGATTATTATCCCTAAAATAATAATGGTGATTACACGACCCTCATCCACCACACCACCCCCGATCATCACGGCCGGCAGCATAGCTTCAAAGGTGGACATAAAATGTCGATCACAACAACTCTGTGACTCGTGCTCGATCTTTCGATCTTCCCGTGTTCCGAGGCCATATTTCTGGATATGCTAGGCTCGCCAATCAAACCTCGAAGACCTTGCGCGTGCAACATGGCTTACACCCACTGTATGCGAACGACGAGATGTGTGACACCCGATCATCACGGCCTGCCTCATAACATAGAACTTTCTTGGTGGTGCGCAACGAGGGAGAACACAATTTTGGTATTTGTTAGGGATCATCCTATTTATGATGCTACCGTTGTATATCTAACATATAAGCAATCAATAGGATGCACACACAACAGCACACAATAATGATGCAATGAAGTGCGATGTGACATGGTCCATGCGTCTGGACCTTCATGGCGCCATGTGCCTGGCCCCCGGCGCCCCGGCATGGCTCCGAGTCTACGGAGCCCTCCATTGCCTCCGACAGTACGAGTAATATCAAAACTTACCGTAACCATGTCACATAAAATAACGCCTCTGCAAAACAAAGTTAGACGCCTCTAGCTTTATTTAGTTTTGCAAGTTTTACGTGGCATATAGCTTATTCGTTAAGAGAATCGCTTCCCTACCTACGAATTTTGTACCACAACGTCGATCGTATAATTGCATGTTTAAGCATCCCTTTCGGGCCCTCCATTGAAAATGCTTTGCCGACTAGAGAGAGAGAGACAGACACCCGCCATCCACAGATACGGTGCAAGCCGTATGTCAGTAGTGGAACCAGTCTCGCGTAAGCGTACGCGTAAAGTCGGTCCGGGCCGCTTCATCAACTCAATACTGAAGGCATCGCAAGTGCACTCTAGAGGGTAGCAAATATAAGAAAGACGCCCTCATTCAACATGAGTTCTAACCGTACCAGCAGTACTACGCATAGATCGGCTCTGATACCACTGAAGGGGTTACGGTGCAGAAAACAATAATTTTTCTAGCGTACGAAACCCTAACTAGGCAGGATCTATCTATCTAGTACATGTGATAACGGTGGCGGAACGGGTTACATTACCTCCATGTAGACCGATAGCGGGGATTACGCTCCCGCACAAGCGTTGACGATGAAGTCGTACGTAGCAGACCTCGAGGTCGCGGAGAACTTGCCCCGATGATGAAGTCGAAGACGCCGTGGTGTCGACGATGATCTGCGTCGACGGGCGTCGGGCGGAAGAAGGCGGGGCGCCAGCACCAAAGGGGGGGGGGGGGGGGCGGTGCGCCGGCGGCAGAGAGGGGGGCAGCGCGGCGGCTGTAGGGGCGAGACGACGTCGCCCAGGCTCCTCAAAAAGAGTTACCTCCGAGCACTCACGAACATACGGAGCTTAGCGACAACCCCCGGTCATTCAGATCCAGCTGAAATCGCAGGGGTAGATCTTATCTGGAATCCTGCAGGGCAACGGTGCCCGGCGGTATAGCTTAGGTGGAGAGAGGGGGCAAAACGGGCGGAGAAACAGCTCGGCCGGCCTGCAATACAATTAATTGTATTTTCCAATGAATTAATCCAATTAATATGCCTTGCTATATAAAGGGGGTAGGGGGTGTGCAAACTCCCTAGCTCCCCCATGTGGGACTAAAAAAGGGGAAGGGGGGTTCGGCCCCCACATGGGCTGGCCGAACCAGCCATGGGGCCCACCCCCCTTGGTGGTGCCGCTCCCCCTCTTGGGCCCTCTTAGGGCCCATGTAGGTGGGAGCCCCCTTTTTCCTTTATTTAATTAATATTAAATTAATATAAAATATAATTAATTAATCATTAATATATCTAAATACTATTTAATATCCCGTGACTCCGAAAACTCTTTCGGACCACCCGAACAACTTTCGGACATTCCTGGAACCATTCCAGACCTCCCCGGAACTCCTTCCGGACCACCGGAACTCTTTCCGGATCATTTCTCTCTCTCCAACAAATTCCTATAATATTCCAGAACCTATCTCCCGGTGTCGTTAAGACCTTAAGTTTGTTACGCTACGGTTCGAGAACACTCCAGACATGGTCGAGACACTCCGCTCACCAATGACCGTCAGGGATACCTGGATGTATATGACGGCCCCTGTGCATTCTACGAATATCGTCGTTGAACCATGAATATGATATTCATTCCCTTTGTCTCTGCGATACTACCTTGTCCGAGATATGATCGTAGACACACCGATGTCTTTGTTGTATCTCGTTACCGATGAAGGTTATTAACTCGTCTGCGATATTACATCTCCATGACCTAGTCATAAGCTGCGCAGCTATATAGATGCAATATCACCGAGTGGGCCCAGAGTATCTTTGCATTAAAAGAATGGACAAATCCCGCTCTTGATCCTTACGTCTCGATGCTCTTTCGGAGTACCCAAGATGGACACCGTTATTGTCATGTTATATAAGACACAACGTTTGATGCTCTCAAAGCACCCCTACGAAGCATCAATAAGTACGGTCTCACGGTCTAAGGAATAAGCTATCATAATCTTATCTATTGCAAATGACAAACATCATAATACGATCTTATTGCAATACTTTGCGTATGTCCATCATCTTATTCAACTAACAAGATGACCCCATTGTCAACCGACGTCATTGTCCTTGATCGGGAATCTCGATCAACTGTTGCCCAATGGACTAGTTCATATAGAGGCTTACTAGGGACCTGGTTGTCTATGTATCACACGTGTATTAATAATTCCGGTTAATACAGTTCTAGCATAATACACAAACCTATTATAAACTTATGAGATAATGCAATAAATACTACTTATTTATTTGCCTCTAGGGCATATCTCCTTCAGAAACGCTCCCATGACGGCATCCCGCCCGCGTCCTGCTCGAGGGCGTAGTATCATGTCTGTGCGGCGCCACGGAGGTGATAGGAGGTGATCCACGTGCGGTCGGAGACGAGCATCCGCTGCCCCCGGAAGAACTGCTCGCACTGATTCAGCCAGTTCAGGGGATCGGCCATGCCGTCGTAGGTGGCGAACTCCAGCCTGGTGAAGCGGGGCGGCTGCTGCACTGGAGGCGCGTCCCCGTAGGTGCCCTCCTGGCGACCTGGGGTGAAGGACGAGCTCCGGCGAAGGAGGGGCGAACCCGCCGAGACCGCCAAGGGCGTGGGCGGGTTGCTGCACTGTCAGCTGCGGCGCAGCCTGCGTGTAGACGGGCGGCGCGTCGGCCCACGACGGAAGCGGGGAAGGCGAGGCCGGCCACTTGAACGTGGCGCGCCCCTGGTTGGCGGTGGAGGCCGGCGGCGGCGTGGTGGAGGGTGTGGTGGCCGGTGGGGGCGGCGGGTGCTGGCCCGCCCGGAGCTCGGCCAGCTCGCGGCGGATCGCGCGGAACCCGTCGCTGACCGTGGCGGCCAACTCCGCCAGCGTCGCAGGTAGAAGATCGGCCCCCGGAGCGGTGGCACCAACCGCCGGTGGCACTTGCTGCGCCATGGCGGCGGAGGTGGCGGCGATGGGGTTGACGTCGGCGGCGGATGTGGCGGGGGGCGTGGTTGGTGTTGAGGCTGTTGGGGTCCATCGAGCCGAAGCAATCTGATACCAAAGTGGTAGAGGCTAGGGTTCTACCGGTGCGGGGGCGTAGGTTGTATGGGTGGAAGTGAGGTTGGAGGGGCTGGAGAGCTTGGCGCCGGCGGCGAGGCGCCGTCGCGAGGAGGAGGGAGGAGGCGTGCGGCTAGGAGGCGGCTAGGGTTTGGTCTCTTGTCTCCCTGAAGGAGACGACAGTTTAATACTGTTTCTTGTCTGTTTAATATCGAAGGGGTACATGTGTTTATATAGGAGGACAGCCTCCTCTAAATCCTAATTTACTTGGGCTAAGCCCCTAATTACTTATGCTAAGCCCATAACTAGCCACTAGTGGGCTTCTTTCGCGTATACGGGGATGCCGACCATAACAAGTTGTTACTAGATGGTTTTAGTTTTGTTCGGAGAATAGCGGGTCTCTATAACCCATTCAACTCCTGTAAATCCTGATGAGATAATTGCACCGGCGGTTCTAATTCTTTCAGTTTGGTTCCAAATCTTTAAAATTGCACATCCAAGCACTAAATCTTTTGTAAGTGATTCGTCTGAGATCCTATTTTGCTCTGACGGCTTTAATCTGCCTACGTGGCGCTTTGACCACTACCACATCAGCGTGAGAAGATGAGCAACACGGACACGGTCGGCAAGACGATCACTAGAGTTTTGCATGCAACACATGGATGAGCATACTAGTGTGCAACTGTGCATTAGCTAGCTACAGAAGCAGTTTTGACTGATTCTACTTAGTCTATACTGCTCATGTGGCAGTGGTCAAAGCGTCACATAGATAGATCTAGATCAAAATAGGAAATCATTTATGAAAGATTAAAATTAGTTGTGCAATGTTAAAGATTTAGGACTAAGCTGAAGATAATAATAAAGGATTAGGATTAGTTATCTCAATCTCAATCCTGATTTATAGCTCATCTAGATGATCGGTAAAGCTTCAAACAGGATTTTTGGACGACTCACCAAGTCACGAGCTCACAAGATCCACCCGAAAGAAAAAACAGTAAACACGAACGGAAAAACACGATGGCGAAGGAGGGCGGCGCCGGCGATCGGGAAGCGGCGGAGGACAGCATCGTGTGGAGGGAGCAGACGCGGAAGTTCGAGACGCAAGACGGCGAGGCCTTCCTCCAGTACCGCCTCGTCGCGCAGCCCCGCACCTCCTCCGGCCGCGGCGGCGCGTCCACGGCGGCGATGGACATGGTGCACACGTACGTGCCGGGGAGCAAGCGCGGGCGGGGCCTCGCCGCGCGCCTCTGCGACGCCGCCTTCGCCCACGCGCGGAGCCACGGCATGCGCGTCATCCCCACTTGCTCCTACATCTCGGTGACCTCCTCTGCCCTGAACTCTCCTCTCCCCGAGGCCAAACTCAGTTCTCGACCCTGAGTTTTTCAGCAGTTGAGCAGCGGCGCTAAAAGATCAGCCACGAAAAACGAACACCGAGTACTAATCGATTTCTCAGTAGCAACAAGCAACATGGAAATCCCGATTGATGACTGTTCTTCAACTGCCTAGACTCACGACTCAAGATTTAGGAAGCCTCATCCTCATGTCGTCGTTTTTTGTCTGGACAATAGCTGTAGCTCAGTTTGATCATGTCTACATGAATCTTTTTCTCGAAAGTCTCCTACCTCCAATTGATAGCTAACTATTTGTGGCTGCAGTCGTCCGAAACATTTGGTTCTTCAACTGCTTGTGACCCTGACGCCTGTTTCTTGAACTGCAGGACACATACCTTCCCCGCAATCCGGCGTGGAACGAGCTCCTTTACAAGGACGACGAACGCAAAAACAGCAGTAGCATGTAGAAGAAGTAAAGAAATGTGCTCGCTGAAGAGCTGTTGATGCGCTCAACTGATATGTATGTATAACTGAATAATCAGCTGGCTGACCATGGCCACAAAATATTGTAAGCCCTTCGTCGCTGCACCCGTTATACTTGAGACTCAATGTTTAACTGTTTATATAAAAGTAATGTACGGTCGATGTTTGAACATTTGATATGGTAAGGCAGAGCTTTGAACTAGGTTACTGTTTTGATGTACAAGCATCAGGACACCAGAAACAGCTGTGGCCAGAGGTTCATATTAAGTTTCATTAATTTTTGGATAAACACCCACACACACTTATTGCCAGAAGGGCACCCACACGCCACACCCAGCAGCATTTGGAGATATATTCTTGTGCTACACTGTCATTATTCAGCAATGGAGCATCTAGTTTCACAGATAACAATGAGACGGACATGCCAAAACCATGTAACAGAATTTGCTGTGATTTGCATGATATCATTAGCCAGGAACGGTAATTATGCATTACAAAAATATACACCCATAATTATGCAAATTTTTGTTCGGGCACCATGATATCATTATCGAGATTTGAGAACTGTGCAATACAAGCATAGATGACCAGAACTATACATAACTTCATTGTTGCAGGAAAGGTGTCTCCACCCAACGTTTATTTCCTGGCCACTTCAAAGCAGCAACATACATAGCACAATACAACAACAAATAAGACAAGTACTAAATATGTACATATCGATCTAACATGACATCAGTCTGGAGCGAAATACAACTCCATCCGCATCATAATCTTGTCCAGCAGTGAGATTTATCGGCCATCTCCATTCTCTTTCACTGTGGTTGTCGTCAGGAAGCGCTCACCCAGGGACAAAGTAATCCATCTTCTCCACTGGTAGGTTTAGCACTGAAGTATCAGCCTGAAAATTGCATGTGTTCAGTTAGTTATGTTGAATATGCTTTTAGAAGAAATTCAGATCGCGAGGTCCAGCTGGCCGCTGTGATGAGACAACCAATGATTAGGCATATCACACACGTCGCAGTACATCATATGTATACCTCCTCAAATGGAACAAACACAAAGGGAGTCAAACCCCTGCTGTGGGAAACAGCAGGGACGTCTGGGTCATGTGTCTCATTCTCCTCCCAGCCCTCAACAAGTTCAAGTATGTTGCCTTTCCAGTTTCCCAGTTCATTCCCATTCACCCCTGTGGTTAGGATCTTTAATACATCCAACCTGTTGTATGACCCAACTGTAGTGCCTCTAACCCTGCAGAATGTTGGTGTGAAATTGGATAATTAGGAAAGGTGACTACATTACCAACACCTATAGAGAAGTTTAACTTGAAATACCTAAGGCGCATCCTGACAAGTGTGTATCGATGGCCTGGATATAGGAGTGCCATTTCTATCTGTATGCAAGCGAAACTAATATTAGCCCAAAGTGACAGATATTTCCAAGAATGCATAGATGAAGTCCTAAATTTTTCACCTGACTATCCTCTGACAGCGTATAGTCACCTTTAAACACACTGTCCCCTTTTGATGCACGGAAATGCATGCACTTGACAACGTCTTTAATTTTCATTGCGGAAATCTGCTCATCACATGAAAGCAGAACATCAAACGACATTTCCAATAACCATACTGTTCACCGTAAAAGGAGTTCAAATAGGGACCTTGTAGAGGAACTTCCCGCTTGGATAAAATCTCAAGTAACGGTAGTAGCAAACCTGAAAGCCGACAGAAGAGTATTACTAATCAAACCAAATTGGTAAAAAGAGCAGATGAAATCAACAAGAAAGCTAATTAAAACTACAATAAGAAAAATCAAAAAATGTAATCCTAACTACAGTTTGTAGAGGAAAATGTCTTTAAATAAACAAAAAATATCCTACAACTACAGTGCCACCATACCACATTGACAGTTTTCTTGAACTGCCATTCTGTTACTCCAGTATGAATATATGTGTTTCTACTAACGTAGATACCTGAAGAAGCAGCAAGTGTTAAACATCAATGCATAGACAATAGAGCCACTAAAAAAATACTGTACGAATTATTCAGAAATAACATGAAGTTATTCGGTAAATAAAAGCAGCACCTTGCAGCTGGTTTTTGGTAAAGAAATTATCAGGAAGACTGGAATTATCAATGCAATAGGAAACCTCGTAGCGAAATCAGTACTAACATGTAAAACCTAAATTGGTGTTTCCCAAAGAGTTGGAGCACCACCACTATAGGCAGTTCAACACCAACGTGTCTTTTAACAACCTAATATACCTTTGATAGCATGCCCACTGCGGCAGGTAATACCTACAGACGAATCAGGGAAAGGGATACGGACATCCGGACATGGGACACAAAGAGATACGGAGGTGGAACTTGGGGCATTCAGCCAGGAGTAGTATGGGAAAAAAATTATCTCATGTAAGCTCTCCTTGGTAGCTGTGCTGGGAAAATATGTCATGATGCTCAGACTTCAAGTGGCAGCAAAGCGGATGCACAAAAAACTAGTTTTGTAAATATAAATAGCACTTCTTAAGAATTTTTGATGTAGTGCACAGTAATTGAAACCAAGGATTACGAGTCGACGTCGCAACTTGTCGCTGAGGTACCGACTAGTAGACAAGTCGTGACTAGTCGCGACTTGTCATAGACTTGTCGATATGCAGTATAGCTGTAAATACTGGAAAATGTTGATGAAACAGGGAGTAGAGAGGAACCTGGGACTGTGGCATTTGCATCCAGTGGGTAGGGCCTCCACTTTTGCACAAACCAGCAGCCTCCAAGCGAATGAAAAGGCATCAGATTCGAGCTGGTGCAGTAGTTAGGTTTTCTAGCTGGGCCTTTTTAATTGTCGCTCGACACATGTATGTAGACAAGTCGTGACAAGTCGTAGACAAGTTAAGTTGTCGACCGACAAGTTTAACTTGTCGAGTCGTTCTACGTTGTCGACACCCAGGTTGCAACAGGTAGACAAGTCGCGACTTGTCGAACGACTCACAATCCTTGATTGAAACTGGCACAAAGAACTACCACTAATCATATACTTTGTTGTCATGCCATGGTGACCATTTTAAAATCAAAAAACAGTGGAATTTTCTAAGCAACAGTCAGGTTGAACAGATACAAAAAGGAAGATATTAAACCCCAAAGCAGTTTGTCTATTTGAGTAATTGTGACTATTATTCACCATATGATACAAAGAAATTCAGAACCGCTTCTTCAAATATTTACCATCATTTCGGATTCTTGGTCTCTGCACCCACATTTTCCTCCAGGAAGAATCATATAATGACTGCACCATCTTGTGGTTTGCCTCCATTCCATTCCTCTTTGTATTAGAGAGTCAGATGTTTGAGTGAAACAATTAATATGAAAACCAAAAACTAAAATAGATGTGCATCTAACCTGCCAAGTTTTCAGGCAAGCATTCCCCCACAAAATTGGACTGCGTGCAGTATATTTCCACTTGCGGCAGACAGTAGCAGCCCTCCCTAGAGTATATGGGCTCATCCGTGCAAAGATCTGTTGAAAATATTGCACAAATTATTTATAGCAAAGCAATATGCCATTGATTACTGCAATCGTGCAACAAAACAGATAAACCAAGCAATATGGATTAACTACTGTCATCTAATATGTTAGCCTTTAACCCATACAAATAGGTAATCATCACCTCAGTAAGCAGTTCATCTGGTAAGCACTGGTGAATAAGTGCTGGATCAGGTCTACTTCTCAAACTGCTGAATGGTAAGACAGGTGGAACTCGTATCCCATATAGTTCTGTGAAGACAATCAAACAGTGGAAGACAAAAAGCTAGTAAGTCTTCCATTACACTAGGCTAATGGCCAAGTGATTGACCAAGGAAAACAAGGGAAGGCAGATAACCACTTCAATTGAAGCGTAAACTTTATGTTGTACTTACTCAACCATGGTCTATCTGTAGCAATATATGTCATGCTTCTTGAATGATCAAATGACTTGAACTCTGGGACAATATCAATGGAAATAGCTGCAGGAGATGACATGAATGCATCAAATTTGCCAAAGTAAGAACTAAACAAAGTGGCCTGAAAGTGTTGACAGTTCCTGCATGCATAACATTCTAAGCTATAGGTGAAATAAATAGCAACAAGAATTGAATTTTTTGTGTAACTCTGCAGCCTCTGCTTAAAAAATCTGAATCCTGAATAATGAATACTCACCTATTTACCTCATACTTTGACAGGACAACCACATATATCAAATAATAAATCAACTCCCTTGCAACACTATATATATTGAGGTGTTCCCAATCTAATTTCCAAAGCACAAACAGAGATCCTTGCGTCATTGCTTCTGCAATGATAGGATTGAAGGGGTCATTGGTAGATGCTATCGTGGTGTAGATTTTGTTCAAGTCGATCACAAGTACTTCATCTCCATTGCGATGAACAGCACATGCTTCTTCAACCCCTGCACACTCCCCATGCAAGCTTTGGAGGCCCTGTCGTCCATGCTGCCTGGTTCCACTAGCGAGATGTTGCTGGTCCAAGGTCAGATCCATTTGCAACGGAACCGCAAGACAGCAAAGCATCTATAGGCTCCAGGAATTGGCTGCAAAAGTTTAGTTCTTTTTGGTCCCCCGATTCATGCTCAAGGTACAGAAATGTATTTTCTACTTTTTTTAGAGGCCCCTTTCAATGGAAGGGTGATTGTACCGTGGTACCTACACCTACTTCAATCTTAATGCAAGTGCTCTAGGACCTCAGTTCATTAAACATTCACGTCACTACCGCAATGTTCCTTGTGACCTTGTCGAATCTTGCTGAATTGTAACCCTTGTGGAGATACTTCTAACAGCACTATGCCATTTCTTCCTTGCATTGATGTGCCTTGGTGAATGCTGATTAGAACAACAGAACCTTAATAGATGTACTGCTGAGTTCTAACAATAAACACTATACGGACATATATCGATATCCTTTTTGAATGTCCATTCGAATTCTATCCATTAGTACATGAGGTCACTCTCCATATGTAGTTTTTCATTAAGATAGGTAATGTAAATACGGAGGCGTGAGATTACAATATTACATGTGATTTGGTGGCATAACTGATGTCTGATGATCATCTTACTAGTTTTTTTTTAATGGATGATCATCTTACTAGTTTGTTCAACTGGGGAATGATTTTTATAACTGTTAAACCGTTTATCAGACTACTCCAAATGGTCCTAGAGGTGACGAAATATTGAAAAAAATGAGGCAAATAGACACACATACACCAACGGCGTCGAGGCCCAGCAGCACTTCACATCTATGCCATGTCTATTCTATGGGTTGGTCGGTTAGGGCATTGGGGACAGAAAGAGAAGATGCGGATTTGCTTGGACAGGGAAGGGGAGGCAGCACAGGGGACTGGGCCGAGAGGTTCTTCCGTCGTCGCCGCGAGGCTCCAGAGCTCGCGACTGCGGCAGCCTCCCGCACGCGGCGGCGGAGGGGGAATCCATCACGCCGTACCGAATACGGAATAAAATTGATTTCTTTCAGAAAACAAAAGAACAACAGCGCGGCAGAGTAACAAAATTCTCCGTATGAAGCTCAAATTCGCGTGGAGTGAGCAGCCGAATACCTGGGGAAGCCATGGCCTCGGAGGAATCGGAGCGGCGAGGGGCAGGAATGGAGCGCGCGGAAGATCCCAATCATGTGTCTTCGAGGGGGGATTGGAAGAGGGGAGACGCTCGAGGCCTTGAGAAAAGAAGAGAGTTTTTTTTTTGAAACTAAAGAAGAGAGTTTCAAAACAAAAAAAAGAGTTTGTGTTCCTCTACGACCACAAATTTGAGGGGGTGTTATGTTATGTTAATCGCTTGGTACACCCTGGTTTTTACAACGTGACGTGTGATAATTTTAGACGGCATAAATTTGCAGCCCGCCCAGGCTGGCATTGATCTGGAGTTGTGAACTGAAGATAGCCGATTGGCTATTTTCTCAAGCACACCACAAACTCTGCAAATGGAGCTCGGGTTCTTAATTTGAAAATTTTAAAAACAGCATTTAGAGTTCCAAACAAAATATGAGAAAAAAATCCACCAATAGTCGAATAGTTGTCAATGGGGCCCAATACTACATCTGGCAACCCCGCTTCCGTGCGGTCCATAAGGGTAGTGGGAGTGCCGACAGTCGCGGCAACCTATGCCACGTCGGATGCAAACGGGTCGTGTCTGGCGTGTAGCTATTCAAACTGGCTAGTTGAATTATTATGCCCGGTATTTGGCATAGCGCTTCCCCTATCGGGCGTAGAACGATGTGATGCGTCGAGCCGCGTCTCCCACGTGTTAACGACATACCACTCCCCCGGGCGATGGCTGAACATGCGTCGTGGGCGTTAATGCATGTCAGGAAATCAATGTTCGACGTTAATTGGCGCCACACACCTCTGTTCCGCCCCGTCTAAAAACAAAGTGTGGCGTACATATCCTCTCCCCACATAGTCTCTACCCCGCCCACTCTCCTTTCCCAAGTCCCACCACCGGCAAATCCACCACACCGAACCATGTTTGGTCATGAGGAGGAGATGGAACTTGACCCGCGTCACGATGCATTGTCATAATGTGCACGTCGCTACGAGGCACACAACTGCGAGCAACACAAGCGTCTTCACTGACAGAACTCACGAGCTCGACGAGGTGTTCCTCCGTGAGATGCTTCGCGCCGTTAGATTTAGGGTTAGTTTTATATTTTGTTCAAGATTGTTAAAGTTCGTTCAAATTTCAATGAGAAAACGTGGTTTTAAGTTAAAATAAAAAACTTTGGAAATAACCCATTGGAGGCGGCTGCGGCATGTTTCTCTAAATAACTGGAACAGGTTTAATATATAAAATATTATCAAGAAACTGGTTCTGTGTACACTATTATTTCCCCGGTAAGCTGTACCTTCCAGACACCGCGGAAGCGAACCGATAGAGGGGTATCCAGTATGGCGGCAACCTTCTCCACCTACCCCGCCGCCGCCGCCGCCGCCATATACCCTAGCCACCGTCGCCTCCGGACAGTAACCGCGCCCGCCGCCCTAACTGCTGTCCCTAAATCCGGCCGCCGCCAACTCCCCTCTGTGCTCTCTTTCCGGCGCTCCAATGCAGCGGTACGGCCGCTCCGAGTAGCCGGCGCTGACCCACAGGTGAGATCTTTGGATACCGTCCTCACTGCTGTTAGATACCAGATTGGGATTTTCTACTCGATTCGAGGAGAATTCGCCTCTTTGGTCCTCCTCTCTTGTTTGAGAGAGCGAGGGATTACCTACTTGGGAGAAGTATTGTTGTTTCGTATAGTATATTTTTTTTCAATTAAAACTTCAGTTAGAGAATATTTGAGTGACTGATGATGAATTTTCTTTAGTAATGTAAGCTTGTGATTATTGATAAGCACTCAATTTAGAGTACACTTGCAGTATGCTCTGAACGAAAATAGCATTTAGTGTTAATCGTCGGGTGGGCCACATCCAGAAGAAGATAAGGTTAATTTAGATTTTAGATTGGTTCTGAATATTTGTGGCGTAAATGGAGAACATGGAAAATGTCGTTTCGTCACTCATCGGCTAAACTGACCAAGAATGAGCATAGTGATAGAACAATACTGTAGGTTTAAGAACAGTTGCAGCATGTTAAGCTACTTTTGCAACCAGTGATCCTTGAGATTATTAAATGACCCAAGCATTGGTACGCGTGGAAAATTTGAGTGGAAAGCAATCAGCTGTTGCTCATTTTATTTATTGGAGCTTATTGTTATGTATTTGGTGGAATTTGATTTATCAAGTTTCACTAAACAGATTTGTGTTGCTGCAGGTTGTAAACGGGGAAGATTTCCCTCCTATGAATGACCTAATTCGACTATACAAGAAAGCTTTTATAGCTGGAAACGATGATGTTGTTACTGACATCGAGAAGGCTATCGTTGGCATGGAGGAAGAGAGAAGTAAAACAGCTTCTCAGTTTGAGAGTATTACAGCTGAAATCATTTCAGGGAAGAATAAGTTTCTTCGCTTAAATGCTGATCTAGAGAATTTCCGGAAGCAGACTGAAAAAGACCGTGCAAAGTTTACATCAAAAATACAAGTGGAACTTGTGCAGAGTCTGCTGCCTCTGGTTGATAGCTTTGAGAAGGCAAATGTAGAGGTCACCCTAGAGACTGATAAAGAGCAAAAGATTAGCACAAGCTATCAAGGCATATACAAGCAATTAGTAGAGACCATGAAAAGCTTAGGTGTAGGGGTTGTCGAAACTGTCGGCAAGCCATTCGATCCATTGGTAAGTATAGTTTACCTTTTCTATCACTATCATCCACTTTTTATATGCCTCCTCCGAGCCATTGCTTTTTTTAACTTGTATCAACACAGGCATAATGATACTCCATTATGTTCATTTTGGGCGTAGTCTAATTATATGTGATGATGTAGCCTTGTTAGTTCAACATTATGTTCATATCTCGAGAAGTGGATTGTTGGTAATCTGTTGGTCAATTGATTATTTAACATTTATCCACTGGTTCATATTTAATATACGTTATGTACTCAGTTTAGCTTAGCTGTCACATTACAACAATATGCATTTTTTATGAATTTCTATTATCGTCTGTGCTGAAAAAAGTCATTTGTCTACTGCCTTGAACACTTTGGGAAAGTATGAATAATGGAAATATCACCTGCTTCCTTTTCAAAAGAAATAAATAGAAGATGGAATACGAGGGATGCCCATGCTACTCTTCTTGCATCATATGCAACATAGTAGGCGCTGATTGATTTTTTTTAAAGGTTCATGAGGCTATCGAGCGAGAAGAATCCACGCAGTTCAAGGCAGGGATTGTCTCGCACGAAGTCCGCCGAGGGTTCCTTCTGGGGGAGAGAGTGCTAAGGCCTGCCACTGTGAAGGTCTCTACCGGTCCTGGTGAAGAACACGTGAGTTCCACACCTTCAGAGGAGTCGGTGGAGGATACCAAAGAGGATGCCGCTGTCTGAATCTGCCAGAAAACCCGGCGCCTGCAGTAGAAAGTTGTTGTAGCCAGAGCACCATTGTTTGGGAGTTTACATTGTACTGTTAATATGGAGTGGAGTGTTTGATTCCAATAGTCCTTTTTGAAACAACACATATGAAGATGTATATTTATGGTGATCGCTAATATCCTAAAGAACTTTTACCTTGGCGCAGCCTACCTAAGGTCGTTTGGCACCCATCATTTTCATGGAATTTCTCTCAGATTCCGGACGGTTGAATTGAAATTTAAAAGAATATGTATGCTATGTTAAGTCAATTTATATCCCTAATGTTGTCATTTTTCTAGAATTCATAAAATGAAATGAAGGGTGCTAAATGAGCCCTGGGTGTTTTTCCGTGTAAGCACTGAACATTTGAATGACGATGTACATTAACTTGACTTACAAGTTACAACCGTATGTGCTTGGAGAGTAACAAAATTGTTGCTTCTTTGAACATATTGAGATATAAGATTCTTATGTTTAGCATGGATGCTTAACTAGGAACAACTATTTAATAATACTTCAATATCAAATCTAGGCACCTATAGAGGCAGCTTAGTCCCTGTCAGTTCGAATTCCCGGCGGAGACAGGAGCTCTCAATGGGCCTCGCATCTCCCATCTTCACGATGCCACGCTGGAGGGAGGTGAGCGTTGTCACTAACCACCACGGTACTACCCCGCCCTGCTTGACGAATGTTGCCGGCACTCCCGCTACTAGTCTGGGCGTTGATTGACCCACCAGGCTAGCTGCAGCTCAACGGCTCAGGAGCAGACCACAGTGCACAATTTTGGTTCACAGAATCCATTGTCAAAAGAACAATGCATGTATTGCATACCCAACTGTTCACAGAAGAAAGAACAATTCTTTTGGATGAGCACACTACATGGACCAAATGGCCAATACCATGACTGGCCATCTCTACTCTATTGATTGAGCTAACCGCCTAACCGTGAAGGCCTTGGCCTCAAGGAGTGGCCAACATGACCCTGGACATGTGTTTATGGGTGCATGTGTGTGTCCGTGAGAAGATGCAGATGCTGTCACAGCGATTTGTCCAAAGGTGAGCAGCAATCCATCCATATTTCCGCCTATACCAGAACAGCTCGTGTTGATCCATCAAATTCCTGAACAGTTTCAGCAGCAAGATTTCATGCCCGATCAGAAGAATTTGGCGTAGTCTGGAGGCTGCTGGTCCCAAACTTCCATAAAACCTGAAACAACACAAAATTGCATCTTAATCATGGAGAAAGTACGCCAGGAGCTTAGGAATATCATGATGGCAGGCTGCAACTAACAACTTGAAGCTCACTGGATTATGGTGTGACCTGGCTTACACAGAAACAGCTCAAAATATAAGCTAAATCGTAATACGACTATACGAGACACCCCTTTCCAGTACGGATAGCTGTGATTTGCCAACCTAAGTGAATATAGACAGCAATCTTACATTATCATTTCCACTAACTTGATTGTAACCAAGTCCAAAAGGCTGTCTTGCAAGAATAACAGTGTGCAGAATGTCAAATATAGTGACTAATATACAGCAGGTTAGATTATGAACAGAACTTTTGTTCTTGTAAGTTTAGGAGTTAAAGCATGATAGGCATATCTTTGGTCGAAAACTCCAAAGAGTGCCCGAGCTGGGGTGATCCGTTTATGATCAGACCCATTCGCTTCTTTGAGTGACATCATATCCCCTTTAGTATATTCCAGCGTAAACACTAGGCGAAATACACGAAGCATGTCAGCTAACTACCCCAAGCGTATCAACTGGAGGTCGTGCAATCGTAGGAAACCAGCAGCGAGCCGTTGCCACAGTCCACGGCAGGGGTAGTTGGGCAGCACGCTCCAACCCCTCGAGACACCGGCCTTTGCTCTCCACCATGGATGCTTCTTCAACATCCCATGCCCAGTCGTGAAGGCACACATCGGCAATAGCATTTTAATTTTTTTTTTAAAAAAAGAGCCCCGTATCACTGAACTGTGACTCACAACCTAAAAGAGAGCCTCAGCAATATGGAGCCTGGTCTTCAAGAAACTCAAAAGTCTATTTTTTACTTCTAAAAATTCTGAAAAAGTATACAAGAACATGACGGTATGATGCACTGGCGCATTAACTGCATGTCCCTGCCCACCCGTTCTGTATTAAATATCAACCATCGTACATACGAATCCATCTCTGTATAGACAGAAGTATATCATTATCTAGAATTGCATGGAACCAGCACTTAATGCTCACAACCCCACACTTGACGCACGAAACCAGTCATTCTAACCGGGTTCAAACAAGCCAGAGCTCTGTTCGTCCGCGTCCTATCTTTGGTAGTCTTTAAAGTTTTTAAAGGCCTTCAGAGTACATAAATGAGAGAAAGATCATGCTATGCAGAAACCAACAAAGCTGATATAAACAGACAGTCATAGAAAGACTTGAGTACAGAAGTATCAATTACCAATATCAGTGAGAGAACCATATATTGGATCATCCATGACAGTGATAACCTGCACGAACGATATATACGTACCCATTATTACGGGAAAAAATGTGATAGACATATCTGTAAAAAAACATGGTAGAACGAAGACACCATAAAATATAGTCATCAACTATAGACTCCTCTGTGAATAGCTAACAATACCAGGAAAGAAGAAACCTCACCTCTGACCCATTTAGGCCCATCTCAGCATGAACGTCTGTTTCTATTGGTGGATAGCATGGCATATCAGCACCAAGGAAATCTGGAATTGCAAGAGTATAATCATCTTGCAAACCAGGAAAAATGTTGGTGTTCACAGCAGGGTGCATCATAGTATCCATGCTTGGGTATACCATCCCGCTGCTGTTCAACAGTAGATTGTTAGTACAGAGATAATTGTAAGCATGTATTTCAAGCATGGAATCAGCAGCCATTGATAAACAAATATTGTATCAAGGGAACTAATAAAGAGGGTTCAAATCATACATAGATTCGTATGCCATTGAGATGGTTGTCCCAAGTTAGCAACCGGATGGATTATGCAGAAATACTGAAGGCATGGTCACACCATAATTCAGCCAAAGACATGGCCACCCCATCCATTTTCAACATTATCATGGCATTGTGCCACAAATATAAGCAGTAAGTTTGGTCTAGGAAGCAGATGAGTTGTTGCTTTCTAGCTAAATTACTTCAAATTCCAGTAGCTACAAATTAGTTTCATGTTTTTCTTGACTGTGAATACAGTAGCTTATCATATTAATGCATTAATATGAATATACATATCTAGCTGTTGCAATTGTTTTTAAGGTGTCTGCCTTAGGACGCTTAGGCGATAGAGCCCCCTCCCCAGCGCCTTAGGACGCAAGGGTGTTTGGTTAGACTTTGTTCTTGGCTTTTGGGTTTGGCTCATAAGCCATAAAAACACCTAAATAGGTGTTTTTGACTTTTGGCTTTTGGCTTATACAAGCCAAAATCACCTATTTGGGTGCTTTTTTGGCTTATAAGCCAAAAGCAAAAGCCAACTAAGAAGCCTAACCAAACACCCTGGCGATACAGCTCACAGCCTATTCTTACCTATTACGGATTTTGACAGCAGTTACTGAGCCATATAACTGGTTATACAAATAAATGGTCACGCAGAGACCAAGACATGTTTCTTAAAGGCCAGTCATATGCAGTTCATAACGCTGACAAGGAAATGAAATGTTCATATATCTACAAGCAGAAGAAATGATAAAGAGTTGGAAAGAGAAAGTAACTCACTCTGCTCTTGAAGTGTCACAAGCACTAGGTTCAATTGGCGAGTCATCTTCAATATCGATAACAACCTTATCATCCAACGGAATTTGGGAATACCTATCAGCATTGCTTGCATTATCCACAGTTGTTACGAAGTTAAAATGCTGCTGATTGTGTGCCTCCACTGAAGATACAACAGTGGAGGTTGAGCATTGGCCAAAACCAGGATCATGTCGTATCTCAGCTTGCTCTGGACTACCAATCAGGTTCAGATCACGTATTTTAAACGAGCTAGATTGACCAAGCTTTTCCTCTTCCATTTTGACAACAGTTTCCTCTCCAATATTAGGTAACAATTCCACACTAACTGTTTTCCCTTTATCAGTTGAATCAATCAAGTCTTCATCTTGTGGTGGAGTATCAATATTGTAAATTTGCACCCCTTCCCTGATTTGAAGCTTTGAGCAATCTTGATTAGAGGCCAATGTAGGATACGGTCCATCGCGCTCCTTAACTTCCTGAACTACGTACTGTTGTGCAGTATTGTTGTTTTCTTGCATATCTTGTGTTTCATTTTCGTGGAGTCTCACTTGTTCCACCATTTGATTGCAAGCAATACTTGGGTTAGAACGTTCCAGGCTGAGAAGGTCGCCTTTATTGTCTCCTTGAACGTTAGTCAAGGAGCTGCAACTTGCTGCTTCATCAATCACCATTGGAGGAACCAGATCTACCTGTTGGGCTAATGCAGTACCTCTATGAGCTGGTGCTCCATTCCTGTGCGGAAGTATTGATCGTGGTCTTGTTGGGGCTCTTGCAAAACCACAATGGCTAAGCAAATCCTGGCAATCCTCATGCAAATTATTCTCGACACTTGACACCTTCTCATCTGAAGCCTTATCTTCAGTCCTCTCATCCAAAGTCTTGTCACATTCAGCCTTCTGGTCCATAATACTACTACCATCAGGCTTCTCGGCTGAAACCTTGTCATCTGAGGGCAACGGCGAATGTATTATCTCTCCCTCCTCATCAACACTAGAAGAAGCATGCTCATGAATACTCTCTGTGTTGATCTGTTGCTCCACGACAACTGAATCGGACACCTTACTATCCTCCTGCATCTTACTAGCCTCACTCTCATACTGCACGGCATCAACCTCGTTGCTCGCATTACTGGCAGGGATCACCTTTGACCCAGTATCCTCCAACTCCGACTCTCCCACAGCCTCCACCTTTGGAGCAGGTCCCTCCCCAGCCACCCCGGACAAGCTACTCCCAATGTCATCAATCACCCCACTTCCACGCCGCTCCCTCCTATACCCAGGAGCCGCATCCTCCTCCTCCTCGTCCTCATAATTCCGGCTATCCAAGTAACCCCTACTCCTCTCCCTATTACCGCTCCATTCTGAATTTCTACTGTAAGCTCCAAACTTCCTCTTCCCCCTTCCATTGTATAAGTTACCGTTACTGTAATCACCACCGTGGTTCCACCGTGAGCGAGGGTTAGGATCACCGTACTCGTCATCGAGCCGCTGGGGGCCGTTCCGGCGGGAGTCGTAGGCCTGCGGCAATGCAGGCGGCATCTGGCTCCACCCAGCGCGGCGCTGCAGGGACGCGGGCGGAAGCACGCCTTTCGCCACCAGGTACTCGGCGGCGAGGCGGCCGGCCTCCATGAGCACCTCGTACCTGTGCTGCTGCGGCGGCAGGCCCGGCGAAATGGGAGACGGCGGCGGCGGGTAGAACTGCTTCCTGCCGCGGCCGCCACGGCCGCCGCGGCCGTAGCCGTAACCGCCGCGCGCGAACGGCGGCGGTACCACGCGACCGCGGCCGTGCTGGTACTGCTGCATCCGCGGGTGGTCGAACCGCTGCAGGCTCACGCCCTGCTGGCCCCGATCCATCCGGCGGGAGGAGCAGATGCAGCACGGCAGAGACCACCACGCGAAGCGAGGTACGGGGCGGGCGCCGGGATTAAAAAAATGCGAGAGAGCCGCCGAATCGGAGGAGCTTCCCCAAGCGAGGGCGGACGGACTTACTACGGGTGGACGACGGCGGCGGCGGGGCGCCGGAGCATCGCCGTGGAATCGGGTCGAGATTTGGGGTCTCCGGAGAGCTAGCGCTTTTCCTACGTTTTCGCAACGAAAAAGTGGAGGATAATTGGGCGAGAGTCAAATGAATGACAAGTTTTGATGATTCGTCTTCCTCTTTGCTCGTTTCGTTCTGTTCTGGGGTACACGTGGGGCGGGCGCCTCGTCTGCCCGTGGTCTGCTGGAATATCCATAGCTGTTGGCTGAGTGACATGTGGGCCAGCGATGTGCGGGGCCCGTGTGTCGGTGAGTTTGTGTTCGCTCGTGTGGACACTGTGCCCCGGTTCTTGATTAGGTTGGACACGCTCATGGGACCGCCCAGAATGAGGATGGCGGTAGGTAGACGAGAGACGTTAGCATAACCAGCAGCAGCGTCTTTATAAGGTAAAACTTCACTAAGTGTAATTAATAATCTTTTTATTTTCATATGCAAGTTATACACATCTTTTACTACTCCCTCCGAACCAGATTAACTGTCGCCGAAAATACCTAGACACGCACAATCATACTGGGCTGGTGGCGATAATTTTTTTGGCTCAGAGGTAGTAGTTTTCTCCAATCAATTATTCATGTCGTCAAATTAACATTTATTAATTAGCTTCTATTTCTACATGGAAGCATTAGCCACATCATATTTTTTTCAATCCATCAAATTGTCCACATCATACTTTTTTTTATCGTTCAATGATAAGATCAAACCATGTTGCAACTCGTAGTTACACATGATCATGTGCAAGTAGAACATCTTAGTTTCGTCGGTGACCCTTTTATCAAATTTAAATGATGAAAATCATATAGTTGTTATTTGAAATTATGGGATCTTTTGTATGTATCTACTCAAAAAGTTTCTATATGTATCCACTCAAAATTATTTTAGAAATAATTCGCAACATTGTGCATGTCGTCTTTATGCAAACCATTCACAACGTCCGTTTCTTCAACAGTTGATTTAATCTTATGTATATCAATCAAAGATATACGCTACTAAACCATACAGGTCTTTAAAGAATAAAATACTCCTAGATATACATTATATGTCTAAAAAATATACATTATATGTCTAAAAAATTAGCCTCTCGACTGTTTTTTTTTTTTGAATTTAGTCTCTCGACTGTTATGATCAACTAAAACAATTAGTCCCTCTCATTAATGAAAAAAATATATTTCCTGCGAAAATTCAGATATTTCTGACGCCATCTCCCATCCGTCCAACAAACCGTGTACGCGATCTGACGGCCATGGTTGCACTCGCCCACTTTCCGCCTTACACGTCTTGGGTGATGTCATGGAGCTGCTCGGACCGTGCGCGTGTGTCTCGTGAATTTCCACCTACCACATTCTCCGCCACGACTCCTCTTCCTCCCGAAGTCTCAACTCCCCAAACCAGCCAGCCATGGCAAGCGCCGCCGCCTGCTCCGCGCCGCCGCGGCACCTCTGCTGCGCCACGGCGCTGATGTCCCCCTCCGCCGCCGGGCCGCCCAGCCGCCGGATCGTCCGATACGGCTCCTCTTCCTCCTCCGCCTGCCGGTGGGCTCACGCCGTGCCTCGGATCCGGCGGCCGACGCCAGCGAGGGTGAGCTGCGCCTACAAAACCGGCGGTAAGGGCCGCCTCGCTGCGGTGATCCCTCACCGTTAAGCTTCAGTTTTCTCGTTCCTAAAACTGCCGGAATCCCATTTCCGTTTTACTTTGACGCTATGTCTTCGTTTCTCGTTTACTAGTTGTTGAAGGAAGTCCGTAAGAAGCTTGAATGTAACGTACTTAGTGGAATGCAATGATTGGTTCGGACGAGTCGATCTTATGAGTTCAATTTTTTTGACCAATTGAAAATGTTACGAAGTTCAACCCTGGGCCTTGGCTATTCAAATTCCTCGCTGTAAAATTGATCTTCATATTTGAACTTCACCATTAGAGGCCTGGAGCTCTGTAGTGAAGTAATTTGAGTACAAGGATTTTGGCACCTTTAAACGTGTGTGAGAGTCAGTTGCTTATGTACTGGTTTCAGTATTAAACTGTGTAGGAAAATGCAGCTCCATGTTCGGTTCATTGATTGCTTGTTCCATTGATAAAAGTAGTGAAAATTAGTAGGCATTGTACGCTTGGCATTATCATGTTATTTGGCTGCCCTACAGATTTTAGCTAGTCCTAAGTCGTAGCTCACTCGCTCACTATGTATTATCATGGTAATGTGTTAATATGTAGTGTGAAACTGATACTCTGTCAGTTACAGCTCTTACAAGCTGATCCTTCTCTTTCAGATTTTAGAAGAACCTAATAGCTTAGTTCATCTCTGTGATTCACCTCAGTGAAGACTAGTAGCCACCCCCACACTTCTTTCCCATGTTTGCACAATTAACTGCATTTTTTTCAATTATTTTTTAATTTAGTCTGCGCATGTAGAGAATATATCTAACAGTAGTCATGTTCTATCCGTTTGTACAGCTGAAGCAATCACCGCATGTTCCTGGAACCAATATGTTATCTGCAGTGATGTACCTGTGCTTGTTGAGTTTTGGGCCTCATGGTGTGGACCTTGTAAAATGGTAGATCGAATTATCAATGAAATCGCAGAAGAATACACTGGAAGGATAAAATGCTATAAGCTTGACACTGATGATTACCCACAAACTGCAACATCTTACAACATCGAGAGGGTTCCGACTGTTTTACTATTCAAGGATGGAGAGAAAATACATAGTATTACTGGAACTCTGCCAAAAGCTGTTTATGTGAGGGCCATCGAGAAATCTTTCTTGGAACAATGATCATTCGGGCCAGAAAGTTATATTGTTGCTTGGTCCAGATTCATATTATTACAATATAGTTCATTTATCACCGCCAGTTGGTGCAGAGAGGGCGGAAGGTAAAGTGAGAGTTACAGTGTGAGCTTCTTGCATGGACCCTCTACGTGTTATCCCTTTGCTATGCATCGGTAATGTAAATATTGATGTACCTCTGAACAAAAGAACAGATTGCTAAGTTTTTTATTTTACTTAAAGGCTGTAATGAACCAGGTTGTTATCATTGATGTGACAGGGTTGCATATTTGAGGCCCTCACAGATATCTTGTTAACGATGTCAAAATCAGATTTCGTTATATTCTCTTCTTTTGCACCCATTGTGTGTTTCACTCTTCCTGTTATTTTTCAAATCTAGGATAAATCTTACATCACTTAGTTTCCACAGTCTTCTTCTTGTTATAACCTATAAACATATGTACATAAGCAGCTAACCTGCTGAGGCTAATCTTCTGAAACGGAAGTTTCTGCTATGCAAGTGCAGCCAATTCTGTGGGCTGCTATTACTGAGCAAATTCTTTCGAATAGCTCTTCAAGGTATGTATTATTAAACTTTGTGTTCCTACTATTTTTTGTCTCTAATCTGGAATATATCTCTAGACTCCCTCTTTGAATCAAAGGAATTCCAAAGGATTTTTGGATTATTCTAGTCCTTAGGGATTTTGCCTGTGTGGATTGTTTGATCCATAGGAGTGCAAACCATAGGAAATTTTACGTAGGGTTCATTTAAATGGATTTCATAGGAGCATTCCATCCACTCTGTTGGAATGAATCCTTATTTTTTTTCTCCTATCGGCAATCAATCAGCGTCTCAATCCTGTAGTATCCCAGAGGACAAGACATGATACTCTAATCCTGCATTTTCCCTATTCCTGAGTTTTGAGAATCCTGCGAATCGAAGAGGCTAAACATTGGTTGTTTAGCATGTATTTTTATTGTTCTTTAGCTTGTCTAGATGTAATCTGCAGCTCTTGTTGGGCTGATAAAGAAGTCCCATACCTAGGGTAAAATATGACAAGGAATAAGATTGTAGATTAGGTGCACGAATGTTGGTGGTTGCTGTGGCAGTAGGTATCAACAGGCTGGCTGCCATGGATAATCCTTTCATGCTGAAGAGTAGTGCATAGGGCCTGGGTGGTCTGAATGGAGCCAATGGTATGTACATCCCCCCCCCCCCCCCCCCCACCCCAAAAAGAATGGTATGATACATTAGATTTTGATTCCTTAGAGAGTGAACCCCTTAATGTTGATAATATGAAACTGAATTATTGTTACCTCACTTTCTATGTGCAGTAGCACATTTTCACCACATTTGCAGCTGCTCCCACAGTGGTACTGTTAGCTAGTGGTTACATGTATTTAGCCTGCGTTTGAAACTCCGAGCAATGTAGAGTAGCCTGTTGAGCAGGAGGTAGCACGATAATATGCTCTGAACTGCCCGGTGATCACCAGAATGTGCAGGTAGACCAAAGTGCAGCTGAGCCACATTATGTGCCACATGGGTTGGATCAAGATTGTGGCGATTGTCTGATGACTGCTCGATGTTACATCAATCTGCAGAATCCAATGGCAGCGGGGCTACACCGGTGAATGTTTTGCTGAAGTCGGTATATATGAAACTGTTGAGACTGTTTTCTTAAACGATATTCAGTTTGGAGCCCTGAACTTATCTTGGCTTTTATGTTAGAATTCAGTCTTTGCTACTTGTAGTTTCGAATGTACATGAGTAAAAAGCTGTTTATACACAGGTAGCGCATTCCTATTTCGGATTTATGACATGGATAATTCACATGCACTGTAAATCATCTACTGTACTCTGTTATGAAGTTTATTTATATCCCTCGTGTAAATATCATGAAGTCTTTAAAGGCAGACAATCAGCTTCAGTAATTTTCTCATAGACAAATAATGTTTGTATCTATGGTGGGCACGGGTACCTGATAGCTGTTATTGGCAGAGAACATATCAGATTCTCAAGCAAGCATATACTTCCTCCATTCCTAAATGTAAGAATTTATAAACCTTGCAGGTTTGCACTAAACATGTCTAGTGGACTAAAAAAAAAGAGCTAAAAAGGCTTACATTTAGGAACGGAGGTAGTATTGTAGTAGTAATAAACAATGGTTATAGTTTCATAGCCTCTAACATTTAGAGATACACATATTTTGAAGCAAATCAAACTGGGGGAACATATGTTAGTAATTCCTTTTGAGCGGAATGTGATATGTTTAGCCAAACATTTACAATTGTTTAATTTATAGACTATAAATACACTTGACATCATTAGTGCCTTGGTTTGCCTTTTCCCTTTCCTTTCAGTCTGTGTATCACTTCCTCTGATCAGAACTATATATTGTTGTTGTTTTCTTGCTGGTTACTGAGCAAATGCTGAGACTATCGGACTCCTTACAGCATGCTGTCCTCCAACCTCATTCCAGCTCAAGAACCCATAATTTCCAACGTAGTTGTAGTCATCTCCTGCTCTCTTCACCTGGCTGACCTGTACGGTGACACTGAACTTCTGCTTGCTGCCCGTACCTCCAAAAGACAGTGCCTGCGGCGTCACAGTCACCTTCATCCGTGCCGGAGCTGTCACTGACACGCTGTATTTCGCCGATGAGCCGGCGACGTTGGTCAGGACCCTGTTGAAGGTCCGGGTGGCGGACTTGGTGTTGTTGAGGATGACCATGAACGATGGGTAGTTCAGGTCAAGGCTTGCACCGGCGGCGCACCTGGCGTTTCGCCGGCCGGTTACGGCTGCTATCTGGCGGCTGCTGTACCGGAGGCCGCAGAGGAAGTTGACATAGTCGTCCGCCGTGGCATCGTACACGAGGCCGGGGTCCGTGGCCTGGTTGGGGCTCACGTGACCGCTGCCATAGTCGAGAGGCGTCCCCGGTGATCCACTCGGCATGCTGGCGATGACATTGTTGGCGTTGTCCTTCACGTAGGCCGTCGTCATCATGGCGGAGCGGATGGCCGCCGGGCTCCAGTCGGGGTGCGCCGACCGCAGCAGGGCGACCACGCCAGCGACGTGCGGCGACGACATGCTTGTGCCGGAGACGAGCATGTACTTGGTGAAGAGTTTTTGCGTGCCAATCTCCATGATCTCCTTGTTGGGAACCCAGGCCGCGAGGATGTCCACCCCCGGCGCGACGATGTCGGGTTTCAGGATCGCCGGGCTCATCTGGCTCGGCCCGCGGGCGGAGAAATACGCCACCGTGGGCGCTGGCTTGACGCCGAGCTCCGTCCCGATAAACCGGATGCTCACCTTTGGTGGAGCCTTCGTCGCCGTCACGTACTTCTGGATGGCGGAGCCGTCCGACAGGGTGACCAGCACGAGCGGCATAGTGTAGTCGGACGGCTGGAGGATGTCCGCTATCTGGTGGCCGTTGCTCGCGGCGATCAGTCCGCGGCCGCCGGTTCCCTGCACCTCGTCCATCTGTTGCCTGATGCTCTCGCCGGCGGTGCAGAAAACGTACTTCCCTCTCACCTCCTTTTGGCTGAGGCTGGAGTACTCGCAGCTCTGCTTGCTCTTGTTGCCGTGCCCGTAGTAGAGGTCGGCGCCGGCGATGGCCGTGCTCCCCGGGTACACCGACTTGCCACGGATGCGCCTCATGCCGCTGCCGAGCGTGACGGTGGCCGTGAAATCCCTGTCGATGGTCGACGCGCCGACGGTCGTGATCCACGGTGCACCGTTCATGATCGTGTACCCATCGGGGCCGTCGTTCCCGGCCGAGCAAGTCACGAAGATGCCCTTCTGCATGGCGGCGAACGCCCCGATCGCTATGACGTTGGTGTCGTAAGAAGTCTCCGGGAAGCCCAGCGAGAGCGACATGACGTCGACGCCGTCAGCGATCGCCCGGTCCATGGCGGCCAGCACGTCGCTGGACGCGGACTCCAGTGTGTCGCCCGAGAACACTGCCTTGTACATGGCCACCCTGGCCATGGGCGCGATGCCGGTGGCCGTGCCGTTGGCGTAGCCGAAGTAGCTCGCCCCCTTGACGGCGCTGCCGGCCGCCGTGGACGACGTGTGGGAGCCGTGGCCGTAGTAGTCCCTGGGCGAGTCGTAGTCGTCCGGCGCGATGGACATGCCGCGCTGCTTCAGGGCCTTGCTGAACGACCGCGCGCCGATGAGCTTCTTATTACACATGGAGGACTTGAAGGCATTCCCTGCCTCACACGCGCCCTTCCACCTCGCCGGTACGGGCTTCGTGATGCCGGCGTCGCTGAAGCTCTCGCTCTCGGGCCACACGCCCGTATCGACGATCCCGATGATCACGTCCTCCCCGTACTTGGACGCCGGCCAGACGCCACCAGCGCCGCCGCCGACGAGCCCGAGGAACTCCGGCGTGCGCGTGGTGTGGAGCCTCGCGTACGTCTCCGGGAAGACGGACACGTGCGCCGCCATGCCCTGTATCTCCACCAGCTGCCGCGCGGTGAGCACGGCGCTGAAGCCGTTCATCGCGTGCGAGTACGTGTACAGGTGCTCCGGCGCCGCCTCCAGATTCTTGCTCGCCAGCGACGACAGGACCGACGTGTACCAGCCCTCGTGCGTCGTGAACGGAGTCGGCATCGCGGACACGTCCATCTGCACGATGTACGACCGCCGGTCGCCTCCCCGGGCGGCCCCCGACGCACACGCCGCCAAGAATAAGAAGGTTGCACCAAGCAGAGGCAAAGCCCGATTCATCGTGTCAGACAGGATGTTTCTGCAGGTCTCAGCTCGGAGCTTCGTCTTCCTCCTGCTCTTATGGAGAGAGAGAGAGAGAGAGAATACGACCGGGAGTGAGTGGATGCTACGAGTGGAGAGCACTCGCAGGGCGCGGCGGTGGTGGCAGCCTGCCGGCTACATTATATACATATTGGGTTCCATGAGGGGACTAGAAGACTAGCCAAGAATCTTCTGAAGATCATTCAGAACAAGAAAATACTCCCTGTTTCAGACAACCGGGTCCCGTGCAGATGGGTACCATGTTCGTTCGTCGACGAATGTTGCAATCATTTGGCGTCGGCTGTTGGCTTGGTACGAACGCATAGTCGTGTTTGGTGTGCGTCCATTTCGCTGGCCTTGCTTTCCTCCCACGATACCGCCGCCCTGCATAGGATCTCCGTCTTGTCCGGTGGTAGCTTCGTTAAATTTCACTCGGCAATTCGTTATGCACTCGTCATTTCGTTCAGGTCGAGATGTGGCCGATAAGGGGCATGCTCTCAAAGTCCCAAGATATGTTATCTTTGTGCGTGCCGCACTACTTTGGCCTATCCCTCGCCGCTACCGTCATTTCACAACTCTGTTTGCTAAATTCTATAAGAACAGATCAGCGCGGTTTTTCCACAACTACGAGAATCTCCCCCGCTTATCATTGCATCCAACGAACGGTATTATTCATATTAATTGATGTGTTTTTAAAAATTTAAAAAATAATATGTAAATGCATGTATATAAATTTCTTGTTAGTTCATGGATTTTAAAAAATAATATGTAAATGCATGTATAAATTTTGATGATGCATTGACATTTGAAGATTCATTAATAATTTGTGTACGAATGCTAAAATATTTGAACGGTAAGAGATAAGTGGGAGAGATCCTCATAATTGTAGAGTTGCATTTTCCTAGAAAATATGCCTTTCATCTGTTTTCATGGCTCAGGGGATTTTTGAATTGGACGAGTTGTGATGACGCTCCAATGTCGGTCGTGGATCTTTCGCAGGACATGTGGTTGTGGCCCATGGGGTTTACGGCAAGGCGCAAACTCGCATAGACTCATCTTTCTGGTTGAAAATTCAGGATCTTCCTTTCATGAGGCGTCTTTCTTAGCAAACCTTTCTCGTAGTCTAGGTGTTGCAAATGTCGGTGCTTGGTCGTTTCAGCATGACTTTCTTCATCTATATTTGTTTAAAAGTTTACAATAATTGGAAGCGAGCATATTGGATATCTCCACTAGCAATTAACATCAGGTGATCTTATTAAAAGGCTGAATGTACATTGTATCGTCTTGATATCAATTAGGGATATTATAACCGACTCAAATAGGAGCTCCCTCATGCCACCTCACTTTTGCACCGTTAGATTCGCCTCAGCTCACAATTCTGGCCATTCGATTTCTGTGTGCAGGCTAAGTGGGACAAATGTCCCTGAGGGACGCTGCTCTGGACGTCAAAACGGAATTTTCTGGTGCATTGCGGCCCGTTAAACGAAAAGCCCACGCACGTCACGTTAAAAAAAACCCTACTATTTTCCCTCGAGTCGAGCGCAATAAAGTGAACAGACTCCTCGCTCCACCGCGCCTTGCCTTCATGTCGATCTCTCCACTCGATCCACCGTGCATGCGCCATCCCGCCGATCGCCGCCTGGCCTGCAAGGCCCGTCCGCTCCACCTTCCTCCCCTGCCTCTAGATGCAGCACTCGCCTCCATTCCGCGTCACCCGACATAGAGAAAGCTCTCCCCGCTAGCATCCCTCTGCCGCCGATCCATCCGTCGCGAGCGCCAAGCAAGCCAGCCTCACGCCGCCCACCCAGCCGGACGCGCCCCATGCCACCTGCTCTAGATCCGATCAAAGGCAAGCAGACGTGCCCCATGTCACTTGCTCTAGATCCGATCGAAGGCAAGCAGATGCGCAGCTGCGATCCATCTGCCGCGAGCGCTGAGCGGCCCAGCCGCACACGATCCATGGTAGCGGCCGTAGTGCACAGGTCCTATTCAGGCCTCCATTTCGTGCAGTTGGAAAAAGGTCACGAGCCACAACTCCGTTCTCTCACCAATCCCTTTCTATTTGACCTATGAATATCTCCAGCTTTCAAGTTTCAATATTTGCAAAAAAAAGCTTTCAAGTTTTAACCAGGTCCTATTCTTTTCCATAAATTAGAATTAGTGAACTGGTCTAGCTATTGGTAGCATAGCTCCGGCGAGGCTGTTGACTGTAGAAACTACAACATATTTGCAACGTCTATCCTCATCACACAACCACGCAGTATGATTGATTTGGTCTCTAACTTTTTTTTTGGTAGGGCACATGTGTATCTACCCACATTGATATGTGATCGATATACTGCAGGGAGATAGGAGGCAATCATTGTTGAGTGGTTTGCATTGCCTCCAACAGTATCAAAGGATGTTTGGAAGTGTGGCCTCGTTTTGTTTTCACGGGAGGCTTAATTTGTTCATCTTTACTGATAACAGGAGGTTTAATCAACTGAATTTGTGATTTTGATTTTTTGGTGCAGAGAAAGTGAGGTACGATTCCTAAACTTCTTTATGTATCGGCATTTAACTTATACCAACTTTACATACTTGAATCACACAGGTTTTTAGTTACATAAGTACCATAATGTACGACCAAAAACCTCCAGGTTGCTGAAATAAAAATATTTGTATAATTTTCCATGCAGTTCTGACTATAGAACCCGGAGTGAATTTTAATCTACACATTAATGTGTTTGTCTTTCTCTCTTGATGTTTTAGTTTAACACATAAACGGATGTGTTATATTTATATTAGCCTGCACTAAGTAAAGTTCAATTCATTCCAAATCTACATTTTTTTTGTTCCAATCAACAATAAAACATACTTTCTGTGACCTGTATTATGTCACACATAATTTACATTTTACTGAGATAGATGACTGTTGATGATTGACATGGAGGGGACACCAAGACACAAGAAGTAAAGATAGGGCAGGGAGATTCCAAAGATGTTCTCCTTCGGCTCCTTCATATATGGTGTGTGTCATTGACTTTTCTTCCATCCAGCCTTCCCTCTCCGTTATATAGCACTCATGGTTCTTGTCTTTTATGTTTTTATTTCAGGAACTTTATGCACACCGGAGGAATTGCTCTACTGGGTATGGACATAAGATATGTTTGAGCTCCATTTGTGGAAATGACTTCCGGTAATTTGAGGCCACGCCTTCTTCCATTTTCAAACACATGATTATTGGTTTTGTGATAGTTATTTCACGAATTTCATACAAATCCAGCAATGTAAGCTTGTGCCATCTTCCATTTTGAAATCTTTACTTATCATATGTATGATGTATCCCTATTTTGTATTTGCATGTGTCTCATATGAACATTGAACCCTTTAAATTGCAATACATTCTTCCAACACATCAGTTACAGCTCTAAGTTCATAACCTTTTTTGAATTCTTTAAAAAAGGTATAATTTCTTATAAATCTACATTTATAATGGACGGGCGCAGCAACAGGCGTCTACGTGATTTTAGTATGTCATAATTTATCGGACCTCGCCACACACGCACACAAGGATCGATTGAGTGACTTTTTTGATGAAATGCAGCAGTCGCTGCCTTCATTAAATCGGTTGACTGACTGAATCCATGAAATGGACTGATCCTGATCCTGAACCCGCCGAGAAAGGGGAGGAATTTCTGGGCTAAAAGAATGCGGCAACTTCTGCACTGCATACGCATTAAACTCTGAATCTTCGCGTGCCGGATTCTAATTCCTGACGACGGTGACTGGGTTCTGTCCTGAGAGTGATTCGGAGCTCATCGGCATGGTGCAACCACAGGTCCGCATGGGCTGGAATCAGGCTCCGTGGGAGAAGCTATCGACGTGGAGAGCCTTGGTTGCCGCGAACTTCAAATCAAATATTAGTAAACGAACTCAAATTCTTCGAGAGGTAATCCATCAGATCAGCCATAGCGTTCTCCTCCCATAGCCCGTTCCAGTCAGCCCAGTCGAGCACTCCATCTGGTTGTCAATTCGATTGCACCAAGGAAGGAAGGAACTTCTTCTTGCATGCGAAGTCATTGCACAATTACAATTCGAATCATCCCATCCGTCTAACTTCACACTCATTATAAATGCTACTGTATGGAGATGAGGAGTACAAGGGAGAAGACAAGGAAGATTGCTGGTGGCATGCATCAGTAGTTGCCGAGGCTTGGAAGGTAGCCAGCCATGTCCTAGCGAAAGTGGTTAATTATATCGGTATGCGGATGATTAAGCAACAGAAGAGAGGCAGCATGATGCAAAGGTGATGGTGATGAGTCTTTTATGGGACCAAGTAATCATAGGCGGTTGGTGTATCAGGCGTGTGCGCCTTTTTACTACTAATCGCTATGTGGAGACAAAGGATACAAAAGGAGAGGTTCTCGATCACTATGTTTCAACTTTCAAAGAGGTTATTAATTAAAGGCTCCATAAAGCTTTCTAAGGACCTTATCAATCAAATTAAGATTGATGCCTACGTTTCTTAAAAGAACGTTGTTTGGTGTGGGATGAGTCGGCCTCCGACTTAAGATTATCTAGAGCCACGTACAATTCTTGAAGTCACAAAAGAACGGCAAAAGAATAAGGGCTCGTTTGGTAGCGATCATTGCGGGCTGCAATCGTATAATTCAATCGAGCTATCGTGGAACTGAAATAAAACATTTTAATTGAAATCCCATGAAAATTACATGTTAAGTCAAATGCATCCCTAATCCCGCCATTTCATTTCCACCAAATGAAATGAAATGATGGCATCGGCCATCCCTAGTTTTTCTGCCTCACCCTTGTAAGGGCCCGGGTTGAATTACTAGATTAGTAATAAACAATAATCTAAGAAATATACATAGATTTAAATGGTTACGTAGCAGAATTTGAAATATTCGAACAACAGAGCCGACAAGGTCTATTTATAAAGATATGTCTAGTTCCGACTTTCTTTTTTTTTTAAAAAAATCTAGCCTATCACATGTTGTGATGATGTTATACGTGATCATCCTCCCAGACACAAAGGTCGACTGCTCATTGATATAATCTCCGGGAGTATCTTCTTGAGCCGATTGGCTATAAACTCGGGAGTATCTTCTTGAGCCGATTGGCTATAAACTTTGAGTAATTTTGTAATTAGTATCATTACACAACCTGATCGGTGTGAACTTTGGAATTAGCATCGTTATATGTTTTTGAGAGATTATTGGCACCGTTAATTGTATAACACCCACAGGAACCCAGCCCATGCCATGAAAGCCGTAGGCTGTAGCCATGAGCCCATGATGCTAAGAGATGGGCCAAAGTAGCAAACACTCGACAGGCTTTCTCGATGAGTGATGCATGGGCTAAGAAGAGTCTTCGGAGCAACACAGCTCGGTTGATCTGTTCTGGTACCTGAATATTTCTGCCGGACAAACCGAAGCCTAAGCAAAATATACAGTTATAGAGTTGGGCGCCATGTTTGATTGAACAAACCGAAGGCCAAGGATGTACTGTATCTTTCGGAAATTCAAATTGTCTGCCGAGATCGTATGCTCATGGTAGGATTTTTTTAAAAATATAATCCTTCTGATCCGTAAAATTTGTCATGGGGTTTCAGTTGATCACGTACAACTCATACGTGTGACTTCCACACTTAAATCGGATCCAAGGGAGTAGTAAACATTTCAACAAATTCTGATATTTGTTTGGAGAAGAACATATATGAATATTCTTCTATTCTATTTCCTTCTCCCATGGATCCAGAGGCGAAAAGAAACAAACTGCCTCTTGGATCGCTCGCGCGGGCGATCCCAGAGGCAATCGAAAGCCTAGTCAGAAAGCCTCCGATCCAAACCTCTCAGGCCGCTGCTGCTGTTGCCGGTGGTGCCCTCCCTCCCCCGGCCGTCCGAGCGGCGGGAGCTGAGTTGGTGGGCGCCCGCATCTGACCGGCTTCGCGCGGAGTTGGGACGAGGGGCGGTGCGCAGGCGGCAGCGTTGGAGGTCGGAGACGCACGGGGATTAGTGGAGGTCAACTAGCAGCGAGGAAGCTAGGCGGCGGCGCTAGCCGAATCTTGGTCCAGAGGCCGGCGGCGCTGGTTGTTTTTTGCCCGATTTGGGTCCAGGCACCACGACTGCTGATGCGTGCTGCCACATGGTGGCCTGCAGTTTGATCTTGTGTGCTTTTCCGACTCGTCGACGGTCAAGCTGTGATTTGCCGGTTTTCAGGTGTGTCGGTGGCCGTGATGGACGATTGTGTGGGAGCTCCGCTTGAATAATGGCCGTGATACTTGGTTTCTCTTACGACAATACGTAGATCTACTTGTCGCTGGTCATCCTTGATCAGGCCAAAGTGTCGGGTTCCGAAAGACTTCGTCGGCGATCTCACATGGACGTTGCCTAGAGACTGCTGGATCGGATATGATTCGGTCGAGCCGGAGGGATCGACACGAAGCTCTGTATCTGTGCCATCATGAGCAAATCAAGGTGTAGTCAGAGTCGAAGAATGTTACTAAAGCCGAGTTTGGAGGACTAGCAACGGTGATTGGAGCCTTCGATGCAAGGAGGAACTTGCTTGGAGTTTGTGGACTCGTATGCAGCAGTTGGCAAGTTAGGGCAGCAACACAATTGAAGTTCAAAATCCTATCTTTCAGGGTGAAAATTTAAGGTCTGGACTTAATTGGTTGTGCCTGGCAATGCACTTGTTGAAGATATTGTTTTGCGAGTGAGGAATATCTACAGGGTGAAAACCCAAGATCTTGATCGGGGTGACGATGACGCTTGTGCATTGTTTACTTTTTAAAGACGTTGTTTTTGGAAATTTTGAACTTTCGGTGTTGTTTTTGTGGTGGGTGTGCTGGTGCTACAAGGAATATAAATTCGTAGCGGCACTTTTTTTTAGTTTTTTTCTTATTATCTTTTGGTTGTGTGCATCCGTAATACCTTCGGTTATTGCGGTGTTGTGGGGGTTGGGTATAATTGATATCTCCGTGATATTAATATATGTTCCTTTTCTTAAATAAATAAATGAATATTCTACATTACCTACCAAGTTTTGTGGGGGAATGACAACTGAGCTGTTTCATGCAAAAAGGAAAAAATCAGTGACCCAAAAGGGATTAAAAAGAAACAATAGAGCTCTGATTTTGTTATTTTTACGCAGAGCACATCACATACTCCCTCCGTCCCGAAATATCTGCCGTGAGCGACATTTTTGTGAAAACCCCCTCTAAAGTATTCCGACCGAACCCACAGTCCCTGTCTGGATTTCTGACTGTCGCGACCGATGCGCTCTGGCTCTCGTTCCCCATCTCCATCTGACTCGTCGCCGATGCGCTCGCCGCCGATGTGCTCGCCGCCGAGGCTCTCTTCTCCAGCTCGCTGCAAAGATCCGCTCCACCTTGGCTCCAGCTCCCCCCTCTCCACCTTCCCTCGCATCCCCGCGCTCCCCTCCATCTTCAGTTGCGTCGCCGCGCAAACCTCCGAAAAAGCTTGGAGCTTTCCTCCAATCCGGCGATAAATCGCCGTATCCGGCGTCGGAGACGAAGGATCCGGTGGTTACGAAGACACAACCAACAATGGATGCGTCCACCTCTCTCCTCCCTCCCTCCCCGGATCCCCCTTGTGCATCTTAGCGAGCGAGCACATCGGCGACGAGTTCATGGAGCACATCGCCAAGGACACCGGCGAGGCGAGGCCCGGGAAGGAGCTCTCTGTCGAGGAGCGCAACCTGCTCTCCGTCATCTACAAGAACGTCAGCGGGTCACGGCGTGCCTCCTGCAGGATCATCTCCTCCATCGAGCAGAGTCCAAGAACGTCATCGAGATACATGGGCGGCGTCCTTCACCGCGTCCTCCTCCTCTGCCGAGGTATGACGAACCAAAAATACTCCTGCACAAATGTGTGATTTTACTTGTCCCCCGTGTTGAGTTTCAAATTGAGGCATGATCAGGAAGCACTACATTTTCCTGCACAAATGTCTGCCCCAATTGCTGCACATTCCTGGACTTGAAATTCAGACATCGATGGTACATGTGCTTGATAGATAGCAGGTGCAAGTCAGGAGGCCCTTTATCTAAAACACTTTAAAAACACTCCCTAACTGATTTGTGGCTGCTCTGTTCTGAAATTCCTTTAAACATGTCATGTTTATGCAGCTAGCTTGTCAAATAATTATGCAAATTATGATTGTAATCATTGCTCGTCTCTCCGAAACCTATTGATAAGGAACGCGTTCAAGTGTATGGAATAATAAAACCTTTCAATCATATAAACAAAGAGTATAGCATCTGTACTGGAGCATGGATTCAACAGGTTATGATTTCCATTCTGTAGCGAGCCACTTCAAGGAATCCGCAAGCTAGACAGATGATAAGCACAAGTTCAGAAGTAGGTGTTGTATATATTGAATGTAATTTGTTGCTTACATGTAATCTGCACATGTTCTGGACTACTCCAGTTGGTTCTATGATGCCACTACAGGGTTTCACCAAGTTTAGAAGTTATGGTGCTGCTGTTGCTTTCTCCTTTCTCGACCTTTCCCTTTTTCTTCTTGGATGGTGCTGCTGCTCTTCTTTTGACTTCTTTGGTTGGAGGTTGCTGATTCTCAATGTCCTTGGAGGAAGCTGCTTCTATAAGGGCCATGGTTTGAGTAAGTAGTTCAGCCGGGATAGGTAGAGTGATGCCACGCCTTCCTTCTGCTAGAAGTCGGTCCTTATTCATGTGAGGGGTTTTGTAGTCATTGCCTCCTCTTTTCTTCATGACCTCAACCATACATGTTTGGAATGTCAAAAAACTTCGATCTAGCTTGTCAACATCATAGTCCTGAAATTCTTGCTCCACACCCTTGATCAATTCTCGTATATCTTTAGGTGCTCTGGTTTTTGTGTATGGCTGAAGAGATCGAAAGAAACTCAAGTCGAGAACATTCATGTCTGGACTGTTTGGTGGTTGTTGCATCAAACGAATATCACTCTGCTCCACTGCATGCACAAAACCCTTGTCATCGGGCAAGACGTGAGGTCTTGCATTGTCCCGCTGGATGAAGATGGTGCATCCTTCATCTTCGTAGGCCCACACTGAAGGGAATATGCCCTAGAGGCACTTAATAAACATAGTTTATTGGCAATATCCCAATCGTTCATTATATGTTTTATACCATGCTATAACTGTATTAAGCGAAAACATTAATACAGGTGTGGTAGATAAACAACCAGGTCCCTAGTAGCCTCTACTAAGACTAGTTTCGTTGCGCGATTGATGATCGAGGTTTTCCGATCACAGGGCATGGTGCCGGTCGACAATGAAAGTCATATCGTTAGGTGTAACGATGTGATGGACATACCCAATATGTATAGGACATAGTCATTCCGCCTTAAGACCGTGAGACCAACTCTTATTGTTATTCCTGGAAGATACTTTGATTGCACCAAACGTCATATCTTATTTAGTGTGACAATAACGGTGATACTTTTGGGTATCGGAAGAGGGTAGTTGAGACGAGGGGTCATCAACGGGATTTGTCAGTCCGCATAGCCAGATAGATACTCTAGGGCCCACTCGGTGAGATTATGTCAAATGAGTTTGCAAACATATGACTAGGTCACCAGCTGACATAATATCATGGACGAGGAGAAGATAGTGTTGTCGGTAACGAGATCATGCTAGGTATGAAGATATCTGAGAATGATGCTCGGACACGCTAAGTATCGCCATGACAAATGGTTTAAGACTAGACGTCCAGGTTTGATAGATGAAAGTCATTCGTTATATCACAGGGATTAATTCATGGGGTCCAGGCCTACTAGTTAGTCATTGATCGGAGAGGAGTCTCGATCATGTATGTTATTATATCGAACCGCTAGGGTAACACACTTAAGGGGTTTCGACAAGACAACCGGAAAGGAAAGAGATCACCGGGAACGTCCCGGGAATGGTCTGATGGAGATCGGGCAGCGACGAAATAGTTTTCGGAGCTAGAATAAATTATATATAATATGTTTGATATTAATTAGTGTAATTAATATTTAAATATGATTTTATATATTTATTTTCGAATTTATTTGGGCTGATTTCCCTAAATGGGCCTTCTGGTGGAAAGAAGGCCCATGGGGGGGAAAACCCTCAAGGGAATTCTGTGGGGAGGCTTGGCCGGCCTAGGTGGGCCAAATGGGGCCCACCTAGCGCAACAGGCCTAGCCGCACCAGGGAATGGGGATAGTCCCACAATGAAGGGGATCGTGTGCAGAAAACAAAAAAATTCCTAGCAACGATATCCTTAAACTAGCCAAGATCTACACTATGCAGATATAGTAGTCCGGCGGAGATCGGAATACATACCCTCGTAGACCGAATAGCAGGGATTACGCTCCCGCACAAGCGTTGACGATGAAGACGACGTAGCCGACCTCTAGGTCGCGAAGAACTCGGCGCGACGAAGACGACGAAGATGACCCCGAGGTCGGGTGGAGGAAGTAGGCCTCCGAGTACCGCTAGCGCAGCACCTCGCAGGACGAAACACACATACGATTCAGACGACGACCTCCGAAGATCCAGTCCAGGACGAGCAGCGGATGACTTGGACCGGAACACCAGCAGCGCGGCAGCGGGCTATGGTGGAAGAGATCCCCTCATCCTCCTCGGCGCAACTCCGACAAAGGGAATCACGTGATCGAGGAGAAATAATAGAATTAATTGGTGAATTAAAAGGCCAGGGGTGCCCCTTCTTATATAGGCTCCCAGGGGGAGCCAAGCTTGCCAGCCAGGCAATATGGGACTATCCCCCATTGCCTGGTGCGGCTAGGATGGTGCGCGGGCCCTAGGTGGACCCCATTTGTCCCACCTGGGCCGGCCCTCCCTCAATCCGAAGCCTTGGGGGACTTTCCCCCCCTCATGGGCCTTCTTTCCACCAGAAGGCCCATTTAGTGAAAACAGCCTTTAAAAATTCGAAAATAAATATATAAAATCATATTTAATCATTAATTACACTAATTAATATTAAACATATCATATATAATTTATTCTATCTCCGAAAACTATTTCGTCGCTGCCCGATTTCCATCGGACCAATCCCGGGATGTTCCCGGTGATCTCTTTCCTTTCCGGTTGTCTTGTCGAAACCCCTTAAGTGTGTTACCCTAGCGGTTCGATATAATAACAGGTACGATCAAGACTCCTCTATGATCGACGACTAACTCGTAGGCCTGGACACCATGAAATAATCCCTGTGATATAACGAATGACTTTCATCTATCAAACCTGGACGTCTAGTCTTAAACCCTTTGTCATGGCGATACTTAGCGTGTCCGAGCATCATTCTCGGATATCTTCATACCTAGTATGATCTCGTTACCGACATCACTATCTTCTACTCGTCTATGATATTATGTCAGCTGGTGACCTAGTCACATGTTTGCAAACTCATTTGACATAATCTCACCGAGTGGGCCCTAGAGTATCTATCCGGCTATGCAGACTGACAAATCCCGTTGTTGACCCCTCGTCTCAACTACCCCCTTCCGATACACAAAAGTATCACCTATCATTGTCACACTATATAAGATATGACGTTAGGTGCGATCAAAGTATCTTCCAGGGATAACAATAAGAGTTGGTCTCACGGTTTTAAGGCGTAATGACTATGTCCTATAAATACTGGGAATGTCCATCACATCGTTACACCTAACTATATGACTTCCATTGCCGACCGGCGCCATGCCCTATGATCGGAAAACCTCGATCATCAATCGCGCAACGAAACTAGTCTTAGTAGAGGCTACTAGGGACCTGGTAGTTTATCTACCACACCTGTATTAATGTTTTCGCTTAATACAGTTATAGCATGGTATAAAACATATAATGAACAATTGGGATCTTGCCAATAAACTATGTTTTTTAAGTGCCTCTAGGGCATATTCCCTTCAGTCTCCTACTTGCACTAGAGTAACACTTAATCTAGTTTACAACTTGGTAAAAGCTCAACACCCATAGCATCTTGGTGCCTGCTCGCCTTGTGGAAGAGGAATAGAGTCAATAGATCTCACACATTGAGACCTATATGTGCTTTGCAACACTTCTATGTCTTCTAGTTTGACATTAACCCGTATCTTACGATGACGGTGAAATATATCCTAGTGGATGGAGTGAGACTCGAGCATTCACGTAGCATGGGCCTTAAAAGTCTAAGAGATCTATTAAGGGGGCCACCTACGCTCGGAAAACTGCTCAGTCCAATCACACTTGCTACTTCTGAAGTCGCGATATATTTCTATACCTATGTAGATTATGCGACAGTGCATTCATATGCGACTTCGCAAACTAACCATGTCTATCTTCAAAATAAAGGACATCTCCTATATGAGATTTCTAGTCGTATGGGTCAGTGTCATAACTTGCATCATCGTAACCGCTTTACGGCAAGTTGTCTTTCCACTCTTACCCTTTACTAGAAAACATATCTTCAGTTCTCATAGACACTGAAGAGTAAACTTAACGTTTGTTCATTGATCCACACAAGGATCACTCTAGAACCTGTTCTTCAACCAAGATCTTGGGTCACGCTAAGTCGAGCTTTCAATCTGATAGCATCTATGACTGATACATAGATAATGTCGAACATCATTTTCTATAACTGAAAACGCCAAGATAAACTTAATATTTTACCTAGTTATACAAGTAAGAACCTCTTTCTTTGCTTGTCCTATTCTGAAACACTTCAGAATCTGGACTAAGGAAATATTCCGACTTAATGTTGTTAAGCCCCTTACGATCTATACAATTATAAATTGGATGCCTAATACTCCTAACTTCATTTCATAGAAAATTTAATCACTTAAATAATCCTTTACACTCTACTAGAGGATCTGTGTCATTCAAGATGTCGTTACATACAAAATCACGAATGACACCTAGCTCCCACTCAAATATGCCTTCCGCATATAAGATCAGGGAAAAGCTACTTAGCTCCCACTCAAATATGCCTTCCGCATAGAAGATCAAGGAAAGCTACTTTGCTCCCACTCACTTCTTTGCAAATGTAGGTTTCTTCAACTATTTTGCACAACTCCAAAATCCTTTGATCTCATTATCAAAGTGAAGATTCCAGCTCCGATATGCTTGCTTCAGCCCATGAATGGACCACTGAAGTTTGCATACATGTTTAGCATCCTCAGGATCACCAACACATTCTTAATGACACTATTAAGAAACATGGTTTCCTTCTCCATCTATCAATTTCTCATTCAAAATTATAGCAATTGCTAAATGTCCCAGAATAGATTTAGGCTTCGCCACTTGCGACAAACTCTCATGTGGTCAACTTTTGAATCTTTCGGAACTGTTTCACGACAAATCGATCCTTCTCAATGTCTATTCTCTCATAAAATTCCATATACTATTAACATCCTAGATGCCATCAAAAGATCTCCCAAGTCATTACCTGGTAATCGTATATGGATTTTATTTCGGATCATAAATGACTCATAGCCATTTCTCGGACTTAGGTCCACCATCTCTTCTTCGTAGTTCGTAGGTCTATCATATTCCATTAATATGACCTTCATAACAAGATTGTCGTAACACACAGTGTGGAACACAACCTCGTATGCCTACGCTCTTAGTATGAGCTCAGAACATCATGATCTTGAATCATCAGCTTTTTTAAGCTGTGGAGCCTGACACCGAAAACACTTTCGGTTGCGCCACTCTGATGTGTGGAGAGGAAGTTCACCAACTTCGTCTTGCTCTACTTTCTTTCTCACTTATACACTTGGACAAGAAACTATTTCTTTCTCAAGGTATATCCCGACAACAGTTTTGCCTATGTCGTGAGACATGTACCCAACTAACTCTTTAGGTAGTGTATACTACAAAGATTAATCCATTTTAGGTTCGATCACATCGAAACACTATATTGCTGAAACGACAATCCAGGCTAAAAAGCCATGCCATCACTCGAATGGGATTGTCTCCATGGATTTAAATGGTTTCCCTATTCGCTAACGTGAGTGTTTACGTTTCCACCATATGACTCTAATGATCACAATAATTCGGTAAGAGATTTATTTACCACACACTATCCGATAGGGTGTAATTACGACGTCCTAACACACCATAACACTATGGTGTTCCATGTGACGTTAATTTGTGGAACTCTTCTCACAAGTCTTCCAATGATGTGCCAACATTATAACTCAAATCTTTATTTCCTCGATCTGTATCGCGGGAATTTGATTTTCTTGTTAAGTTTATTTCCTACCTCATTCTGAACTTTGTTTGATCGAATCAAAATTTCAAACTAACATTCCCCGGAGTGGATATCCATATATCTACTCGGAATATTCATGAAGTCTATGAAATAAAGACTTCCACTACACGTTAAAGTACTTCATTGATTCACATACACCCATATGCACGATTCTCAACAAGCTATACTCAAAACGTTCAGTGAAGTTCACGAAATAAAGGTCTCCACTACCCGTCAATTACTTTATTGAACCACATACATCTCTATGTATGACTAGATAAGTTATATGCCCGCTTTCCGAAAACGGTGTCACAGTTATTTTGCAAGTGTCAAAAGATCAAATCTTAGGACTTGTAGATCCATCCGATATGGAGCTAATGCATTGACTATAACATTGACATGACTAAACGGTAGTGCCACACATATGTGGTGTCTTTATTAAGTTTGTATCCTTTGGCATTAATATTATGAATATGCGAGCTTCTACCATCTAAATTCCAATCGGCATATGATCATTACTTCATAAATATAGGACACCAAATTTGTCACTATCATGTATGAACAAGTCTCTCGCTAGAGGAGACACACTTGTAACGATTATACTAACAGGCGATCATAAATAATTTATTCAAATGGTAGATCTAGAGGGAGAGTGTCTATGGCCATCACAACAACTTGACTGCCATTATCAACACGCAATGTCGCCTCATCCTTTCAAACTACTCAAGCAGTAAACCTGGTTTTCACAAAACATGACTAGTTCAAAACTTAGTCACTACTGCGAGTAATTGCTTAGCTAAAACATTCATAACATGTATATCATATATACACCATCAATCATTGATGACTTCCGGCGATCTGTTTTATTTTCTTGGTACTTCCACCGTAATCAAGAACCATGAAGGTGAACGATTCCCCTTACATGACATAGTCTATGACAGAGGATTTGCACTTGGCAACGATGTCTGTCATCCAGTGATTGAGCTGAGCGAGACGTCTTAATGTTCATAAAGTATGAACATATGTCATTAAGTATGATCGCCACGTGCTCCCTCAATGTGTATATTCTCTTCCATCTTGGTTGAGAAGACAATCAGTCAACGTAATGTTAAACTTCATCAACCTAACGTTTGGGGTACCCCGAGTTTAGCGACCATATCATATGTTCGCGATCTAAAAACTCGTACCCTCCGTTGGTTCTCTATGGCAGAGATCATAGCATACACTGGACTATGATGATATCATCCGCACAAAATCTGATAATCCAAATTATCTTTTGTTAGCGGAATCTCCGGGTTTATCTCCTAGCGGGTATTGTAACACAAAGAGCTAACAGTTTAAACAAGGAGTATCCTCAAGCTAAAGCATAAAACTATGAAGTTTGGACCCAACCTTTTAAGTTTCTCAATCGCAGGAATGCGCCTAATTTGAAAAGATGCTATCACAATGGTTAATATCTACAAAGCTTTTGCAAAACAGACTATATTCATTATATTCTGAGTTCTAGTATTTTAGAAAATAACTGTCCGAACTCCCACTCAAACGAACATCACTCCTGGTCGTTTAAGCGATTACACGACCCCCATCCATTGCACAACCCCTCATCATCAGAGCCGGCAACACAACTTCAAGGGTAGGCAATTGTCCGCCACACCAATTTTGTGACTCGTGCTCGACCTTTCGGTCCCCCTGTTCCGAGGCCATATCTGCATATGCTAGGCTCGCCACTATAACCTCCACGTTGACGCTTGTGCAACATGGCTTACACCCACCGTAGGCGAACGAAGATAGGTCTGACACCCGATCATCACGGCCTGCCTCATAACGTAGAACTTTCTTGGTGGTGCGCGTTGGAGGAAGAACACTAGTGGTGTTTTTGAAGGGATCATCTTATATATAACTACCGCCGTGTAACTAATATATACTATATATATAATCACACAATATAAGATGCACACAAAACATCAAATATAATGCGATGTGATACAGTCCACGCGCCATGGTCTTCTTGGCGCCCGCAGTTTATAAAGAATTTATGAAACCTACCTTGACCATATCACATAGCCCCTGCAAAATAAAGTTAGACGCTTCTACTTTATCTTTTGCATATTTTACGTGGCTTGGGGATTTCGTAAATAGAACCGCTTCATACCTATGAACCTTATGACCACAACAACGATCCAATAATTGCATGTTTAAGCATCCCTTTTGGGCCCTCCATTGAAAATGCAAGACCAACTAAAGTGAGAGAAACAGACACCCGCCAGCCGCAGATACGGTACAAGCCGTATGTCAGTAGTGGAACCAGTCTCGCGTAAGCGTACGCGTAAAGTCGGTCCGGGCCGCTTCATCAACTTGATACCACTGGAATCACAAGTGCACGCTAGAGGGTAGCAAATAACAGGAACGGTGCCCCCGTGCAGAACACGGGTTCTAACAGCATACAACTATATCTACGATAGAGCGGCTCTGATACCACTGAAGGGGATCGTGTGCAGAAAACAAAAAATTTCCTAGCAACGACATCCTTAAGCTAGCCAAGATCTACTCTATGCAGATATAGTAGTACGGCGGAAATCGGAATACATACCCTCGTAGACCGAATAGCGGGGATTACGCTCCCGCACAAGCGTTGACGACGAAGACGACGTAGCCGACCTCTAGGTCACGAAGAACTCGGCGCGACGAAGACGACGAAGATGATGCCGAGGTCGGGTGGAGGAAGTAGGCCTCCGAGTACCGCTAGCGCAGCACCTCGCAGGGCGTTACACACATACGGTGGAGACGACGGCCTCCGAAGCTCCAGTCCATGACGAGCAGCGGAAGACTTGGACCGGAACACCAGCAGCGCGGCAGCGGGCGGAAGAGATCCCCTCATCCTCCTCGGCGCAACTCCGGCAAAGGGAATCATGTGATCGAGGAGAAATCAGAGAATTAATTGGTGAATTAAAAGGCCAGGGGTGCCCCTTCTTATATAGACTCCCAGGGGGAGCCAACCTTGCCAGCCAGGCAATGTGGGACTATCCCCCATTGCCTAGTGCGGCTAGGATGGTGCGCCGGCCCTAGGTGGGCCCCATTTGGCCCACCTAGGCCGGCCCTCCCTCAATCCGAAGCCCTGGGGGGACTTTCCCCCCTCACGGGCCTTCTTTCCACCAGAAGGCCCATTTAGGGAAACCAGCCTTTAAAAATTCGAAAATAAATATATAAAATCATATTTAATCATTAATTACACTAATTAATATTAAACATATCATATATAATTTATTCTAGCTCCGAAAACTATTTCGTCACTGCCTGATCTCCATCGGACCATTCCCGGGATGTTCCCGGTGATCTCTTTCCTTTCCGGTTGTCTTGTCGAAACCCCTTAAGTGTGTTACCCTAGCGGTTCGATATAATAACAGGTACGATCAAGACTCCTCTATGATCGACGACTAACTCGTAGGCCTGGACCCCATGAATTAGTCCTTATGATATAACGAATGACTTTCATCTATCAAACCTGGACGTCTAGTCTTAAACCCTTTGTCATGGCGATACTTAGCGTGTCCGAGCATCATTCTCGGATATCTTCATACCTAGTATGATCTCGTTACCGACATCACTATCTTCTACTCGTCTATGATATTATGTCAGCTGGTGACCTAGTCACATGTTTGCAAACTCATTTGACATAATCTCACCGAGTGGGCCCTAGAGTATCTATCCGGCTATGCAGACTGACAAATCCCGTTGTTGACCCCTCGTCTCAACTACCCCCTTCCGATACACAAAAGTATCACCTATCATTGTCACACTATATAAGATATGACGTTAGGTGCGATCAAAGTATCTTCCAGGGATAACAATAAGAGTTGGTCTCACGGTTTTAAGGCGTAATGACTATGTCTTATAAATACTGGGTATGTCCATCACATCGTTACACCTAACGATATGACTTCCATTGCCGACCGGCACCATGCCCTATGATCGGAAAACTTCGATCATCAATCGCGCAACGAAACTAGTCTTAGTAGAGGCTACTAGGGACCTGGTAGTTTATCTACCACACCTGTATTAATGTTTTCGCTTAATACAGTTATAGCATGGTATAAAACATATAATAAACAATTGGGATCTTGCCAATAAACTATGTTTATTAAGTGCCTCTAGGGCATATTCCCTTCACACATTGCCTGGCTGGCAAGGTTGACTCCCCCCGGGAGCCTATATGAGAAGGGGCACACATGGCTTTTTAATTCACCAGTCAATTCCCTAATTCTCTCTCGATCTCGTGATTCCCTTTGTCGGAGTTTCGCCGAGTTGAGAGGGGGATCTCTTCCACCATAGCCCGCTTCCGCGCTGCTGGTGTTCCGGTCCAAGTCTTCCGCTGCTCGTCCTAGACTGGATCTTTGGAGGCCGTCGTCTCCACCGTATGTGTGTAACGCCATGCGAGGAGCTGCGCTAGCGGTGCTCGGAAGCCTACTTCCTCCACCCGACCTCAAGGTCATCTTCGTCGTCTTCGTCACGCCGAGTTCTTCGCGACCTAGAGGTCGGTTACGTCGTCTTCGTCGTCAACGTTTGTGCGGGAGCGTAATCCCCGCTATTCGGTCTACCAGGGTATGTATTCTGATCTCCGCCGTATTTCTATATCTGCATAGTGTAGATCGTGGCTAGTTTAAGGATATCGTTGCTAGGATTTTTTTTAGTTTTCTGCACACGATCCCCTTCAGTGGTATCAGAGCCGATATATCGTAGATATAGCAGTAGGCTGTTAGAACCCGTGTTCTACACGGGGGCACCGTTCATGTTATTTGCTACCCTCTAGCGTGCACTTGTGATTCCAGCGGCATCGAGTTGATGAAGCGGCCCGGACCAACTTTACGCGTACGCTTACGCGAGACTGGTTCCACTACTGACATACGGCTTGCACCATATCTGTGGCTGGCGGGTGTCAGTTTCTCTCTCTTTAGTTGGCTTTGCATTTTCAATGGAGGGCCCGAAAGGGATGCTTAAACATGAAATTATTGGATCGTTGTGGTCATAAGGTTCGTAGGTATGAAGTGGTTCTTTTTACGACAGCCCCAAGCCACGTAAAATATGCAAAAGATAAAATAGAAGCGTCTAACTTTATTTTGCAGGGGCTATGTGATATGGTCAAGGTAGGCTTATTAAATTGTTTATAAACTGCGGGCGTCAAGAAGACCACGGCGCAATGGACTATATCACATTGCATTACATTTGATGTTTTGTGTGCATCTTATATTGTGTGATTATATATATTAGTATATATTAGTTACGCGGCGGTAATTATATAAGATGATCCCTTCAAAAATACCACTAGTGTTCTTCCTCCAACGAGCACCACAAAGAAAGTTCTACGTTATGAGGCAGGCCGGGACGATCATATCATCGTTCGCATACGGTGGGTGTAAGCCATGTTGCACAAGCGTTAGCGTGGAGGTTATAGTGGCGAGCTTAGCATATGCAGATATGGCCTCAGAACACGGAGGCCGAAAGGTCGAGCATGAGTCACAGAGTTGTTGTGATTGACAATTGTCTACCCTTGAAGTTGTGTTGCCGGCTCTGACGATGAGGGGTTGTGCAATGGATGGGGGTCGTGTAATCTCTTAAACGACCAGTAGGGATGTTCGTTTGAGTGGGAGTTCGGATAGTTATTTTCTAAAATACTAGAACTCAATATATAATGAACAAAGTCTGTTTTGCAAACATTTGTAGATATTAACCAATGCAATAGCATCTTTTAAAATTAGGCGCATTCCTGCGATTGATAAACTTAAAAGGTTGGGTCCAAACTTCATAGTTTTATACTTCAGCTTGAGGATACTCCTTGTTTAAACCGTTAGCTCTTTGTGATACAATACCCGCTAGGAGATAAACCCGGAGATTCCGCTAACAAATGATAATTTGGATTATCAGGTTTTGTGCGGATGATATCATCATAGTCCAGTGTATTATGTGATCTCTGCCATAGAGAACCAACGGTGGGTACGAGTTATTGGATCGCGAACATATGAGATGGTCGCTAAACTCGGGGTAGCCCTAAAGTTGGGTTGATGAAGTTTATCAGTATGTTGACTGATTGTCTTCTCAACTAAAATGGAAGAGAATACACACATTGAAGCAGCACGGGGTGTTCATACTTGATGACATATGGTCATACTTGATGAACATTGAGACGCCTCGCTCAGCTCGATCACTGGATGACAGACGCCGTTGCCAGGTGCAAATGCTTTGTCATAGACTATGTCATGCAAGGGGAACCGTTCACCTTCATGGTTCTTGATTATGTTGGAAGTATCAAGATGATGAAACATATCGCCGGAAGTCATCAATGATGATGGTGTATATATGATATACATGTTATGAATTTTTTAGCTAAGCAAGTACTCGCAGTAGTGACTAGGTTTTTGATACTAGTCATGTTTTATGAAAACCAGGTTTACTGCTTGAGTAGCTTGAAAGGATGAGGCGATATTGCGTGTTGATAATGGCAGACAAGTTGTTGTGATGGCCATATACACTCTCCCTCTAGATCTACCATTTAGATAAATTCTTTATGATCGCCTGTTAGTATGATCGTTATAAGTGTGTCTCCCCTAGGGAGACACTTGTTCATATATGTTAGTGACAAATTCGTTGTCCTATACTTATGAAGTAATGATCATATGCCGATTTGAATTTAGATGGTAGAAGCTCCCACCTTCATAATATTAATTCCAAAGGATACAAACTTAATAAACACACCACATATGTGTGGCACTACCGCTTAATTTATGTCAGTGTTATAGTCAATGCATTAGCTCCATACCGGATGGATCTACAAGTCCTTAGATTTGATCTTTTGACACTTGCAAAATAACTATGACACCGTTTTCGGAAAACTGGTATATAACTTATTGATAGTCATACATATAGATGTATGTGGTTCAATGAAGTAATTGACGGGTAGTGGAGACCTTTATTTCATGAACTTCACTGAACGTTTTGAGTATAGCTTGTTGAGAATCGTGCATATGGGTGTATGTGAATCAATGAACCACTTTAACGTGTAGTGGAAGTCTTTATTTCATAGACTTCATGAACATTCGAGTAGATATATGGATATCCACTCGGGGAATGTTGGCCTGGAAAATTTGATTCGATCAAACAAGTTCCGAATGGAGTAGGAAATAAACTTAACAAGAAAATCAAATTCCCGCGATACAGATCGAGAAAATGAAGATTTGAGTTATAATGTTGGCACATCATTGAACGACTTGTGAGAAGAGTTCCACAAATTACGTCGCATGGAACACCATAGTGTTATGGTATTTTAGGACGTCGTAATTGCACCCTATCGGATAGTGTGTGGTAAATAAATCTCTTATCGAATTATTGTGATCATTGGAGTCATATGGTAGAAACGTAACACTCACGTTAGATCATAGGGAAATCATTTAAATCCACCATTTGAGTTATGGCATGGCTTTTAGCCTAGATTGTCGTTTCAGCAATTTAGTGTTTCGATGTGATTAAACCTAAAATAGATTAATCTTTGTTGTGTACCGTACCTAAAAAGTTAGTTGGGTACATGTCTCACGACATAGGCAAAATTGTTGCCGGGATATACCTTGCGAAAGAAATAGTTTCTTGTCCAAGGGTATAAGTGAGAAAGAAAGTAGAGCAAGACGAAGTTGGTGAACTTCCTCTCCAGACATCAGAGTGGCGCAACCGAAAGTGTTTTCGGTGTCAGGCTCCACAGCTTGAAAAAGCTGATGATACAACATCATGATGCTCTCAGCTCATACTAAGAACGTAGGCGTACGAGGTTGTGTTCCACACTGTGTGTTACAACAATCTTGTTATGAAGGTCATATTAATGGAATATGACAGACCTACGAACTACAAAGAAGAGATGGTAGACCTAAGTCCGAGAAATGGCTATGAGTCATTTATGATCCGAAATAAAATCCATGTACGATTGCTAGGTAGTGACTTGGGAGATCTTCTTGATTGCATCTAGTATGTTAATAGAATATGGAATTTTATGAGAGTATAGACATTGAGAAGGATCGATTTGTCGTGAAACATTTCCGACAGATTCAAAAGTTGACCACATGAGAGTTTGTCTCAAGTGGCGAAGCCTAAATCTATGTTGGGTCGTTTAGCAATTACTATAATTTCGAATAAGAAATTTATAGATGGATAAGAAAACCATGTTTCTTAATAGTGTCATTAAGAAAGAGTTGTAATCAATACAATAATGGTTTGTGATCCTGAGGATGCTAAACATGTATGCAAACTTCAGTTGTCCATTCATGGGCTGAAGCAAGCATATCGGAGCTGGAATCTTCACTTTGATAATGTGATCAAAGGATTTTGGAGTTGTCCAAAATAGTTGAAGAAACCTGCATTTGCAAAGAAGTGAGTGGGAGCTAAGTAGTTTTCCTTGATCTTATATGCAGAAGGCATATTTGAGTGGGAGCTAGGTGTCATTTGTGATTTTGTATGTAACGACATACTAAATGACACATATCCTCTAGTAGAGTGTAAAGGATTATTTAAGTGATTAAATTTTCTATGAAATGAAGTTAGGAGTATTAGGCATCCGATTTATAATTGTATAGATCGTAAGGGGCTTAATAACATTATGTCGGAATATTTCCTAAGTTAAGATTCTGAAGTGTTTCAGAATAGAACAAGCGAAGAAAGAGGTTCTTACTTGTATGACTAGGTAAAATATTAAGTTTATCTTGGCATTTTCAGTAATAGCAAATGATGTTCGACATTATCTATCTATCAGACATAGATGCTATCAGACTGAAAGCTCGACTTAGTGTGACCCAAGTTCTTGGTTGAAGAACAGGTTCTAGAGAAATCCTTGTGTGGATCAATGAACAAACATTAAGTATATTTTTCAGTGTCTATGAGAACTGAAGATATGTTTTCTAGTAAAGGGTAAGAGTGGAAAGACAACTTACCGTAAAGCGGTTACGATGATGCAAGTTATGACACTGACCCATACAACTAGAAATCTCATATAGGAGATGTCCTTTATTTTGAAGATAGGCATGGTTAGTTTGCGAAGTCGCATATGAATGCACTGTCGCATAATCTACATAGGTATAGAAATATATCGCGACTTCAGAAGTAGCAAGTGTGATTGGACTGAGCAGTTTTCCGAGCGTAGGTGGTCCCCTTAATAGATCTCTTAGACTTTTAAGGCCCATGCTATGTGAATGCTGGAGTCTCACTCCATCCACTAGGATATATTTCACCGTCATCGTAAGATACGAGATTATGTCAAACTAGGTGACATAGAAGTGTTGCAAAGCACATATAGGTCTCAATGTGTGAGATCTATTGACTGGATTCCTCTTCCACGAGGCGAGCAGGCACCAAGATGCTATGGGTGTTGAGCTTTTACAGAGTTGCAAACTAGATTAAGTGTTACTCTAGTGCAAGTGGGAGACTGAAGGGAATATGCCCTAGAGGCACTTAATAAACATAGTTTATTGGCAATATCCCAATCGTTCATTATATGTTTTATATCATGCTATAACTATATTAAGCGGAAACATTAATACATGTGTGGTAGATAAACAACCAGATCCCTAGTAGCCTCTACTAAGACTAGTTTCGTTACGCGATTGATGGCATGGTGCCGGTCGGCAATGGAAGTCATATCGTTAGGTGTAACGATGTGATGGACATACCCAGTATTTATAGGGCATAGTCATTACGCCTTAAAACCGTGAGACCAACTCTTATTATTATTCCTGGAAAATACTTTGATTACACCAAACTTCATATCTTATTTAGTGTGACAATAACAGTGATACTTTTGGGTATCGGAAGGGGGTACTTGATACGAGGGGTAAACATCGGGATTTGTCAGTCCGCATAGCCGGATAGATACTCTAGGGCCCACTCTGTGAGATTATGTCAAATGAGTTTGCAAACATGTGACTAGGTCACCAGCTGACATAATATCATGGACGAGTAGAAGATAGTGTTGTCGGTAACAAAATCATGCTAGGTATGAAGATCTGAGAATGATGCTCGGACACGCTAAGTATCGCCATGACAAAGGGTTTAAGACTAGACGTCCAGGTTTGATAGATGAAAGTCATTCGTTATATCACAGGGATTAATTCATGGGGTCCAGGCCTACGAGTTAGTCATTGATCGGAGAGGAGTCTCGATCATGTCTGGTATTATATCGAACCACTAGGGTAACACACTTAAGGGAATTCGACAAGACAATCGGAAAGGAAAGAGATCACCGGGAACGTCCCGGGAATGGTCCGATGGAGATCGGGCAGCGACGAAATAGTTTTCGGAGGTAGAATAATTATATATAATATGTTTCATATTAATTAGTGTAATCAATATTTAAATATGATTTGATATATTTATTTTCGAATTTATTTAGGCTGATTTCCCTAAATGGGCCTTCTGGTGGAAAGAAGGCCCATGGGGGGGAAAAACCCTCAAGGGAATTTTGTGGGGAGGCTTGGCTGGCCTAGGTGGGCCAAATGGGGGCCACCTAGGGCCGGTGCAATAGCCCTAGCCGCACCAGGCAATGGGGATAGTCCCACATTGCCTGGCTGGCAAGGCTGGCTCCCCCCGGGAGCCTATATAAGAAGGGGCACCCCTGACCTTTTAATTCACCAATTAATTCCCCAATTCTCTCTCGATCTCGTGATTCCCTTTGTTGGAGTTGCGCTGAGTTGAGAGGGGGGTCTCTTCCACCATAGCCCGCTGCCGCGTTGCTGGTGTTCCGGTCCAAGTCTTCTGCCGCTCGTCTTGGACTGGAGCTTTGGAGGCCGTCGTCTCCACCGTATGTCTGTAACGCCCTGCGAGGTGCTGCGCTAGCGGTGCTCGGAGGCCTACTTCCTCCACCCGACCTCGAGGTCATCTTCGTCGTCTTCGTCGCGCCGAGTTCTTCGCGACCTAGAGGTCGGCTACGTCGTCTTCGTCGTCAACGCTTGTGCGGGAGCGTAATCCCCGCTATTCGGTCTATGAGGTTATGTATTCCGATCTCCGTCGTACTTCTATATCTGCATAGTGTAGACCTTGGCTAGTTTAAGGATATCGTTGCTAGGAAATTTTTTGTTTTCCGCACACGATCCCCTTCACACACATCTTGTATTGCAAGAATAACTTTGTCGCAGAGATATGTCCTCATGACATCACTAGTTACTTTAAGTGATTTCAGCTCAAGTGTCCCCTTCGCTCTTTGTCGACTATTTTTCTTTGTCGGAGTCTCTTCGACAAAGGGCCACATACCTATTTTTCCATCGAATGTCACCTCCCCATCATCACCATATCTGGGCCTGGCCAGTGGTGTTAGGAACATTACTTTTGTGATGCTTTGCTTGTTTCGCACGGTGCGGAAGGGTCGAGGTTCTTTGGGAAGGAGGTAGTATCTGTTCTTCACCCTCGTCATATAGAACCACTTTTCGTCAAGGTGGACGATTCTTTTCATATTATGGAACATATGATGTGTCAAGCTGTTCGGATCGACAAAAGATACACCGAATTTCAGTCTGTTAATCTTGTTAGTTTCTGTCATCACGGGCTTCAAGCTGCTAGTGTGCGGCTCCACCTCGCCCCCACATGATCCTTCTGTGTAAGGTTGAGCGACAAACACCCAAACACCTTGATAGAGCTCGAATTGTTTTCCTCTTGTTTAGTGGGACTGTCGCTATCCTCGAGAGTTGTAGATGTTTTGTTTTGCGGCCACTTCGACCCTTCTTTTTACTCGAGACGTCAACTTCTTCACCTAGTTCAATTTGTTTCTTTGCTTGCTGCCAAATCCTCTCTACAGTTCGTACAATTGTATTCAGCAAGCTTGCAACGAGTAGCTTGTCCTCAAGCACGATATGTCCATCTCTGGCCCTAATCACTTCCAAATCAAATATAAACACCATATCTTTGCTTGTTTGATAGATTTACTGCATTTTTTTTGAATGATGAACTTCTTCCTGAACAACTTCTTCTTGAGCATCTTCTTCTTCTTGAGCAAATTCTTCTTCTTGAGCAACTGGTTCATAAGGCATATCATTCAAATCCATAGCAACAACACCCTGAGAATCTCATCCAAATCAATAGCTTCTTCTTTTTGAGCAATAGGTTCATGAGGAATCTCATGAAAATCCATAGCAACTGGTTCATGAGGAATCTCATGAAAATCCATAGCAACTGGTTCACGAGGAATGGTACACTTTGAGGTACACATTCCTGTAAAACAGAGACACTCGGGTCATAACTTTGTTTCTTTCGAGAACAAGAAGACACCAACCGAATCGACATAGCTTACCATGTACCAAAGGTTTACAGAAGATGTCCTTTTGATGCATCCTATTATATTTCCATATATGCAATGCTTTACGTGGTAGTTTCTTCCTCGTGGAAACCAACTTGCACATTTTTTCACCATTATTTTTTTATCATGTAGCTGCACAAAGGGAAAATTAAATTAAATTGACACGATGAATTTTTCCTTGTAGGTAAGAGCCATTTGAAACTTACTCTATTAGAGCACTATTTGATTATCAAATTTCAGCATTGTCTTCCTCATTGGAGAGCACTATTTGATTATCAAAGTTCACTAATTGTCCTTGTAGGTAAGATCCAATTGCTACTCAGCCCTCGCTGATCTTGCTGTGTTCTCTACAGTTCAGTCAGAGTTAGTAGTTTCAGTCACTGTTGCACATCCATTGTCAACAGCAAAGGTTGATCCAGTGATAACATAATGCACAAAACTTTATAAAATTGCATGTACAGATTTACAGTTCACAGGGTGCATTGATCATCAGAGTTTAAAAAGGATAATATATGCATGGTCGAAGTACATATAATCATTCAGTTAGAGTTTCAGAGTTTTCATTGTAACTGAACTGTAACTTTTATGCATTGATCACCAGGTTGTGCATTGATGTGAATATACTCCATCATTGTAACCTAAGTACAATAGGAAATTTGCATCGTAACCAGTTCCACCATTCTTGAAAAAGTGAAGTAGTTTTCAGTTTAAATTCGCATGACCAGTTTGTTCAATGATAGGAAATTTTAAAGCATCAAACAACAGAGATTGCATCAGTTTAAATTTGCATGACCAGTTTATTCTTATTGCTCTGTTTTACTTTTTAAATATAGACTTTTACTATCATTAAGATAGACAGTTTAATGTCATTAACTTAAACAATAAGATAGACTGGTTGCTGTCATTGTACAAATTTCAATCTGCAAATAGACATCATGTCCTGAATTAGTACTCCATAAATGTTCATGCATCTTTGTTGCATTTTCAGTTTAAATTCTCATGACACTTTGTTCCATGAATGTTCATGCATCTTGATCAGGTGGACTCACATTCAGGCTATGAGCACCATTGGTGGAGCATGAGTTTCTAGAAGCAACTTATAATCGGAGACAACGTTGATAGTTAAGAAGCTCACGAACTTGATCGCTGCTGCAGAACTTGTGTGTAAGTGCTTGATCTAAGGTCGACGTGTTCTTGAAATTGCTCGGATGCAGATCGGTGGAGCTAAGCTACCATTACACACATGTTCTTGAAATTGTCCACCTGTAGCTCTGGAGCTTGGATATATACCGGCAGCATGTAGGTCTGGAGCTTGGATATCCACCGACAACCTGTAGCTCTATGAGAACTTTGGCCGCAGAGTATCAGACAGTATACACCTGTGGTGCAAAAGCAGTGCAACACGTCCTTGTGTGTAAGTGCCTAGCTAAGCTCGATGTGTTCTTGCTGCAATTACATACATGTTCTTGCAATTCTCCACCTACAGGTCGATGGAGTATCTGACGGGGGAGGCGCTGGTAGTGCTCGCCGAGGAGCTGCTTGAAGAAGGGTTAGAGATGGCCTCCTCCTTGCCAATGTTCAGGAGCCGTAGATCCCCTTCCTCACGTCCTGTGACAGCGGCTCGTTTCCGTTCGTGCCGCTGTCGAAGGAGACGAGACCTGCGGAGGAGGAGGCTGACTGCGAGGAGCAGGAGGCGAGGTTGGAGCAGGGACGAGCGGCCGACGTCGAGGAGCTGGTGGCGGGCACCGTCCTTTGCTTCTGCCTAGAGCAGGTCCGGAAGCAAGGACCAGGAGGCGAGGTCGGAGCAGGGACAGCGTCCTGCGGCGAGCAGCTGGACTGGAGGCTGGTACATTCCTCCGGCTGGAGCAGGGCCGGCGGCGAACACGAGCTCCACCCGCTTGGAGCTCGAGTGGGACTGGGCGTCGTCGGGGATTGGAGCACGAGCTCGACGCGGCCTCGAGCTGTAGATCAACGCGTCCAGCGACGGGCAATGGAGGGGACGCGTGGAGGAGGAGACGCGCGGAGGAGCTCGCGGCCATGATCTGAGCTCGCGCGGCCATGATCTAAGCTCGCACGATCTGGGCACCGTGAAACAGATCAGGGTGCTGATTTGTAACGATTTAACTTGTCGAGAGCTTAATTGAAAAAGTTTTGTAATTCAAAATTTTATCCTCCCATAACAGTTATTTCGGGACGGAGGGTGTATATGTTTAGCAAAACCCTTTTACTTTTAGAACAAACAGAAAGACTGGAACGGCTCGACGCGTTCAGAGCCCTCGTCATCTCTACCCGTTCAGATATGCATTGGCGCTAGAAAAGGGTTGTAAATGCCAGCACATGCACCTGCCTCTGACTTGAGAACTTCTTATGCGTATGCGTGTTCGGCTAAAGTGATCTCCACAATAAACTACAGATTCGAAGTCAGCAGCACCACCCTGCAAATTACTAATCTGATACTACTGCCTGATCTCCACAATAAAGTACGCACGTACAGCCCGATCGATGCATCTACTAGCACAGTGTTCAACTGTTGAGTACACGTACATAAATGCCATAGCCAAAACTAGATTGGCCATTCCGTTTCCAAGAGCGTCCATGTGAAGAAGTGTGATCCCTTGACACGTTCACGGACCCCTGATACTTCAAATGTTCAATACAAACTATACTAGCAGTAGAAATGTGTTGCACGTACAGTTATCGATCTACTCTGCAACAGTGAAACGGCTATGCACTCAGAATTCATTTTGAAGATCACATTCGGCAGTAAAAAGCACAAAAAATGATCTTCCATCGCACATCACAGAGCTCCTGGTAGTGTGTAATCGTATAACTACAAATTCATAACGGCTCAAGTGACTGTTGTTGTTGCCAGGTTACATGGGTACCAAGTACCAACCAAGCTTCTGAAACCTGGAAACCACTTGTTCCTGAAGAAGGAAGCTGCCCACAGAATTTGTATCAAAGGTTATCGGGGCAGTTACAGTGATGGAACACCAGGTTTCCCTAATCCGTGGGGTACCAAAAGCGGAAGCAACACCATCTTCATGGCAACCACGCCTTCCGCACCGCCCAGAACAAAAAATCCAGCAAGAAACGCGTGAGTGATCATGCATCCATTCCATCTCAAATGCCGGCAACAAAATCCATCTGTACATACGCAGCCGATCTGGCAGTTCCTCTCTTCGTAGTGGCAATAATCCAGGCAGTGTAGTATAAGGTACTTACTAGTATTACATCACATATGCATCAGCAAAAACCAGGAAAAAATGGCGAGCGGCGGCGGAAGTTCAGGTAGGGCCGCTAGACGCGGGAGCAGGAGTTCTTGAGGGGGATGACCTTGCCGAGCTTGGCCACCACCAGGCTGACGTTGCAGTGCAGGTTGTTGTGGAACGTGGGTTTCACCAGCTTGCCCAGCACCAGCGCCCGGGACCTGATCCTCAGGTTCAGCTCCAGCGGCACCGGCGCCGGCGGCACGCCCTTCGGCCCCGGGGTGCTGCTCAGCCCGGCGCCGCCGCCGTAGAGCGGCACCTTGCTGCCGATCAGCGTCACCGTCACGTTGCGGTGGCTCTTCCGAGACTGGTAGAAGTACTTGAGCTGCGGCAGTTGGCAGAACAGGGTTAATTAGACTTTAGAGGTGTGGACTTGCTTGCAGCTTGAGTTTAATGAAAGAAATGAAGAATCTGAACTGGATTTCGCAGAAAAGACAGAAACAACTAAGAATATGAATAGGATGACAGCAACTCGGGATGACGATGTGACGTTCTAGTTTTTCAACAGTGTGGATTGGTCTCTACTCTGCTTTTTTGCGTTGCTATCTGCAGACGTTATCGTTCACAGCTTATACACGGTTGTGCTGGTCAATGTGCAGCTGTACTCCAATGTTCATAGTATCTACTCCTAGAAATAACTAATGTGCATTCATGAGACTAATTTGACTGACATGTTCTAGTGCAAGATTTTGAGGTTCAAGTTCTTTCATTAACAAGGAATTAATCGTCAGGCAGGCAGGAGTGTTCTGAATTCAGCGCTATCATTCACAACCATTAACACGAGTGCTCGTTCGTGGAAACAGAGGAGCAAATCAGTATTTCTGAGAAATGCTTACATCGCCGGAGGCCATGAGGAGCTGTGAGTAGTAGAAGGTGACGGGCTGCGCGGTGACGTGCACGCCGAAGAAGCTCCCGGTGTTGCGGAATGAGAGCCTGACGGTGGCGTTGATGGTGGAGAGCTCCGTGGGCACGAGCGACGCGTCCGTCCCCGCCTGGATGACGAAGTTGTGGAAGGTGACGCTCTGCGCAAGAGCAACGCACGGCCGGAGAGAAAAATCATCGATCGGTTCAGCTCAAGCCATATATCCCTTGATTCTTGAATGAATCATGGAAAGAAACAGGCAGCCAGCCAAGAACGAACAGGGGGGAATTTTCTTACGTTGACGGAGACGACGGGCTTCTGGTTGCGGCTGGCGCCCCATAGGATGAGTGCGAAGAAGAAGAAGAGCGCGAAGAATGCGCCGACGAAGGCGACGCCGTAGCGGACCTTCTTGGGCAGCGCGGAGAAGCCGCCGCTCCGTCCGTCGTCGTCGTCGTCGTCCTCCATGAGGAGCCCCTCCTCCTCGATGGCCGCCTCCTTCATCCAAGGGCTGCGCCGGGCCGCTTCGCCGCCTGAGCCGTTCGCGCCGCCTCCGCCCCCGCCGCCACGGCGTCCGGTGCCGGTGCCGCGGCGTGAGGAGCCGGTGGCGGCGGATGAGGCGACCTTGCCGGAGAAGCGCGAGGAGGAGGAGTCCCTGGAGTGGTTGCCGAGGGAGCGCGGCGGGGAGGCCGCCGGTGAGGAGTGGAAGGAGGATGCGGCGGTCTTGTTCTCGCCGTCGTCGTGGCTGGGCGACTGCACGTAGTAGGTCGCCCGCGGCGGCGAGGAGGGGGCCAGGCTCGAGGTGACCTCCGAGTCGGTCTTGGCGTGATGCATTGTGGCCGGGTGCGTCGTGCGTGCGCCCCCTCACGACGTCGTCTCTCAGTTCCTGCCTTCCTGGTGGTGGTGGTCGTCGTCTCCTTGCTTCCCTCGTCGTGGTCGCGAGCGATGCTGGGTAAGCCGGAATGCTGGGTCTTGTAATGAGCGTGGATGGTTGTGTAGTAGTGCGCGTCCACCTCTGTCTCTGTCTGGTGTGGATTTTCTTCAGCTTGATGGCGTGCGCGGAGGATCGGGTCGGCGTCGGCGTCGGCTCGGGATCGGGACGTGTTGGGAGGTGTGCTTCCGCGTCGGGGGAGCGTGTGCGGGCGGCGATGACTTCGGGCAAACTGTCGGGCCGGGTTATGGGTCAGGCTTTCCGGCAAACGTCGGGCCGGGTTTCAGGTCGAGCACCTGCAAAAGGAAAGGCTGAGTCTGGCCCGAGCCATGAAAAAACGCGTATATTTTACAGCTGATTGCATGGTACATATCAATCACAAGTTTATAGTTTTTCTCATGGTGCCATATTATAATTACTTTGCCTATATAGAAATGGCGATTCTAAACTTGATTTGTTCATGATACTCTCCAAACGAACACCTGATTTTTTTTTCATAAAGGTGTCTGTCTCCTCGGGCGTTTATGCAGAAGGTCAATCTACGGAGCTTCCTACTTGTTACTTCCCAAAATTGCGTATCACTCCAGTAAAAATCAGTTGATGCACTAGAGTTCACAAGAGCTCTTTAAAAAACCATACATCTAGATCTCAAAAGAATCTGCCAAAAAGTATACATATACATATTTACTACATATGACTAAAAGTTTACACAAAATAAAAAATTAGGATAAAATAAGAGGTTTTACTCTTTTTTTTTTGAAACACACCTTTTACAGAAACTTTTCATAAATGTACCTATTCATATTAAAAAATGGATTTTTAAAAACTCTAAATTAAAATTTTCATTTTTCAGTTGAGTTCTAGTGAGATATGGTCACTCCAATCATTTGTCACTTGTTCGTGCCCCCCTTCAATGGAAAAAAGCAAGCATGGTAACTAACTTGTCATCCAAAGAGGCCCCCGCTCACGTCACGTCTATGGCGGCATTGTCCTTGTCTCTTTCTTATCCATCTTGTTCTTCTCAATCTATACATTTTTGGGTTATATATTTATGTGGCTCTTGAATATTTCATATTTTTTCTCTCCCAACTCAACTATCTTCCCATTTGACACTTCTTTGTGGCTTATCGGTTCGAGCAAATGAACATCATGAGGCTGCAAATTTTGCAGCTTCCTTATCCAACTTTCTTCTTCTAGGCCTATTTAAGAGGTTGCGGTGTCATTGTTTGCATGTTTTTTTAGCACCTTCATTGGCTTGGAGTTTGAGTGAACAAAAAACAAGATATTTCCAGTTGAGACACATAAGAATTTTCATCCAACAATGTGAATGATTTATTGTTGTGTATCTTCTTGAAGAGAGCTAAAACCATGTTCACACATAAAAAATCTGAATATTGCAACATATCGAGTAGCAAGAACATGCATTTGAAATGCAAAACATACTTGATCCTCTTACTCTGGTGCCACTAATGTTTCCGGCTAAATGATCTCAGAAAAGATTCAAAAAACCATAGCCACATGTGAAACCGGTTAAGAATCAGTTTGGATAACAATAATTTAGGAGCCGGTTTGTTGCCCATTCGAGCGATAGCCCCGCTAGCCCACGACACTTGTGCTCAACTTGCCCCCAACATCTGTTTGATATCCTTGCTCTAGTCTCAAGGCAGTGGATCAGAACTAACCAGGACTCACGTGTCTTCCTGCTAATTGATCTAGTGTCTAAGGATGATATGTTAGCTACTGAGTTGGAAGAGAGAAACAAAAAAAGAAGATCCATGTGAAATTTACACTAAGATATGTCTACATGCATGTGGACATATCTTGTGCTACAACATATTATATTTTGATACAGAGCGAGTATTAGGTAAGAGATGTCCTCTTATCAAGAAAGATAAGACACTTTGCCCATTACAGTACAAGTTGTCTTCTCTTAGTTCACATGTGTTTTATTTAAATTTTATAGTCATTCTGTAAATTTAGGATCTACAACTAATATTTATTAGAGATAAAACTAAGAATAGACCCACTATACAACATGTTTTTTTCTCTCTAACATGACAAGTGGAATGAATGAGAGGATACAGTCTCCCCCATGGCTAGCTGTCTCTCAAAAATTTGGAAATTATTCTGGCACCAAACTGGTTGCCTAGTTTAGCAAAGCTTTGCTAAATGCGCCAATTGTGTACGGTAGAGACGTGGAACGGGAGAAAGCCCCTGTATTTGGAACCCTCAGCGGTGGCAGGTGGCAAGTTGGCAACAACCTCTGTTCGTTCGTGCTCCATTTGTCCATCACTTTGCTTCCTGGTTTGTTTCTTCGTCCCCGTCAGTGAGCATCGAGCAGCAGTGCCATTTCTGGATTTTCAGAAGAAAAGGAAACCGAGGCAGTCATTGCAGTGATTAATTGATGCCATCATCGTACTCACCTGATCGTCTATCGTGGGGGTAATCATCGGTCAGTTCATTTCATTGCCATACATAGCTTGCGCATGCTTTTAACTTTCAACTGCTGCCTAAAGCTCGCCGCCTGCTTGCTCTTAACAGTGGATTAGTTAGTTAACGATGCGTGGAATCGTGACTCGTGAGCCGTGACGCCAGCCAGAATTGACCTTTGAATCCACCGATGCGAAGTTGCGAACACCAGCGGACCCTATAAACACTAAAATATAATCACCCACTTCGGTGCTGAAACAAACGGCTCCGAAGGGCATAAACAACTCGATTCTGACTACCAACAGCCCTAATCTCAGTCTCGGATTCAACTCTTCGAACGATCAAATCACGCACGGCTCTCTCGGCTCATTTGACCACACATTACTTAATTCTTAACTCGATCACCCCGTCCAGGCACGCACCTGAAGCCAGATAAACCAGCCTAGTGGTCGCTAGCGCTCAGTAATTTTTATCGGTGATTTTCCATGAAACAGAACATCGGCGAAAGGCAAACAATTGAGGAGGGGCACTGGCCCAGCTGCTCCCTGAAGCCAGATAAACCAGCCAAGGATCGTCCCAAAACGGAAGACAAGGACACTGGCCCAGCTGCTCGTCGGAGTCCTCCACTCCACTTGTCCAGGTAGTCCAGGAAGACATTCAGACCTGCATACAAATTAATTGCAATTTGTTTCTTTTTTACGGAGAGAGATCCTGAAAGATCTAGACTACATAAGCGGCATGTACAGTTTAGCAAAGAACTCATTAGAGCATCTCCACTGGAAGCTATCAAATTCGTGTCCGATACCCTAGTTTTTTTTGACAGAAATGTGTGTACTTTATTAATCAACCAAACAAGGATTCAATACAAATTGTCTCCCGGATGCTCTCCGGAGGCGCACCATGCCACACCGAATTAGACAAAGTTTTAGAACGCGCTAAATGATGTGCAGCAATATTTTTAAGACGACTAACATGAACAAGAGAGCATGAACTCATGGAGACCATCATGTTCTTGATGTCTTCAATGACAGGAGCACAGTTAGAACGATCCCTGGAGCCCTTTTGGTTTTGGATGCGCTGCACCTGCACTAGTGCACTACCGTAAGGCAATCGGTAGCAAGGATAAAACAGTCCAGACACCTCCTCTTGAGTAAAGGACGATGCCGAACGAACGGAGTTAATTGCATGGGGAGTCATGCAACTTGTCCACTTGGTGCAAATAAGTCACTCAATTCGCAGATTTGAAAAACCCGTCATAGAACTTGTCTTCCGGGTGCGCGCACAGTTTCGAGCCACGGTTTTATGTGAAAACCCATCATGCGCGTCTCACGTGACCTTTTATTTTGCAAATAGGTCCCTCTTGGATTTTCGTTCGTGCAGATAACCCCTGTGCGTCGTTGACCAAACCAGACACTTTCTCCGCTTCGACTCACTTTCGGTGCGACTGCGGCGGTAGCCATGAGAGGAGGTTCACAGAGCTCGTCGCCAACGCGAGTGCGGGAGAAGCAGGCAGACGAAGAGGATGTGATGGAGGAGGTGCGGGAGCCTCCGACAATGAAGGCGGTCGCAGCACCTGCGGCGAGCCGTCCTGGGGCGGAGGCGATGGGGGCGCGGGAGCCTGCGGCTAGCTGTCCTTTGGCGGCGGCGGCAGAGGAGATCCAGGATCCTCCAGCACGTCATCGTTTGCGGCTCGATTGGAATGAGACATCGATTCACGGTTAGTCCTCTGGAACATTGCCTCGGTAGCTAGGGTTTCGTGTTTCTTCCCAATCTGGTAGGCAATGGCTAGGGTTTTCTCAAATATTTTCTGCCCAATTTGGTATGTAACGAAATTTGCCAAATTGAATTGTAGGTGTCGATTCGATCCACTTCACTGTCGAGATACATCATGGTGGGATTTTTGTTGGAGCTGGACCGAATGTAAGCTACATAGACCGGAAAGGAGTGGTTTGGTTTGATGATATGGACAGAAACAATTTCAGTTTGAATACATATTATGAGATGATATATCAGTTGGGGTATAGAACAGCGGTAAGGATCTTTTGGTGTCCACCAGGGAAGGCACTGGATGAGCTCATGGAGATCATTTTAACCCGCCATGCTCGTATGATTGCGAAGGCATCCGTAGAGGTGGAAGTGCTGGTCTTGTTTGTTGATCATGTAGAATTCAAATCACCTGACACCTCTGATGATGTTTGTGCTGCGGGGGGAAATGTTCTCCCTGCGGTTATTCTGAGCCCTTGTCGTAAATCAGAAGCCCATGTAAAATCAGAAGTCGACAACTCGGACAGTTCGACATATTCAGAGGAAGAAGAATTTCAGGAGGACTCAGATATGGATTATGATTGGTTTGACAGTGACTACAACATGCAGGAAGACGATGATTTGTTCGTAGAAAATGTTGATGACTCCGAGGATGATGAAATGGTTGACAAGCGCAAGAAGATGGCCGTAGAACATGCATACGTACCTAGAGCAGATGATGTGGCTGAAGATGATTTGCAGTTACGGTGGAAGATAACAATGAGAGGAGGCACATGAGTGATTCTGACGACGAGGAGTACAAGAAGAAGAAGAAAAAGAGACAAGTGATCTATGAGTACAAGCCTTTCAATTATGCAGGTGATTTGGAGAAAGCTCGTTTCAGAGTTGGCATGGTCTTTGACTCGGTGGAGTTAGTGAGGAAAGCTGTGGCTCAGTATGCAGTAAAGAATAGAATTCATGTCAAGAAGAAAAGGAACTATCAAAAGAGGTTTGAGGCTAACTGTGGGGAGGAAGGGTGCACATGGAGGCTAGTTGCTGTTAGAGATAACAGAACTGTTGGATTTCTAGTGAAGATTTATGTTGAACAACACACATGTGAGGGCGTTTGGGCAGTGAAAGAATTGACAACCGACTTTTTAGCTGAGAAGTATGTTGAGATGTTCAGAGACGATGACAAAATGTCACTGAAAACATTTGCTCGAAAAGTGAGGAAGAAATACAACATGGAGCCTAGTAGGCACAAGCTAGGGAGAGCAAGGAAAGCAGCTATAGCAATTGTGCATGGGGATAAAATAAAACAATTCTCTTTACCGTGGAAATATGGTAAGGAGCTTTTAACTAGGAGCCCTAGGTCCTCTTTCTATGTACACCTTGAGCATGGCTTCTTTAGCACCTGTTATATGAGTTTGGCAGCCTGTAAAATAGGATGGCTTAAAGGATGTAGGCCGGTTATCTGTCTAGATGGTACATTCATAAAGACTAAATATGGTGGTCAACTACTCACTGCTATAGGGATTGATGGCAATGATGCTATTTATCCAATTGCAATGGCTATGGTTTAAACAGAGTGCTTCAGTTCATGGACATGGTTCCTGGCTACACTAAAGCAAGATCTGAACATTGTCAACACCTCTCCCTTTACAATCATGAGTGATAAGCAAAAGGTACTTTTAAGGTTTTATTTTGTTTTGTTTGTTATTTGTGCACTGTTTTATTTTGGTTTACATGCTTATCTGTTATGTGTTGTTAGGGTCTCATAAAAGGTGCGCAAGAACAGTTCCCCGATGCTGAGCACAGATTTTGTGTTCGGCACATGTATCAAAACATACACCAAGTTCACAAGGGGGAGACAGTAAAGCAATAGCTTTGGGCTTGTGCCAAGTCGACAACAGTGACAACTTTTGATAGGAATATGGAAAAAATGAAAGAAGATAACCCTGGAGCACATGCATTTGTCGAAGAGATGGCACTTAACACATGGTGTAGAGCCTTTTTTAGTGATTTCCCAAAGTGTGACATTCTGCTAAACAATACATGTGAGGTGCTCAGCAGGTAATTCATTTCTTACATGTCATTGGATTAGTGGTTCTCGGTTGTCCAATTCATTGCTGACATTGGTTCTGCGTTTCATTCCAGACTTATACTAGACGCAAGGGAGCTTCCTGTCATGTCCATGTTCGAGAAGATAAGAGCACAAATCCAGCATAGACATTTTACCAAGAAGAAGGAAGCTCTTGAGAAGTGGTCAGGTAATATCACTCCCAAGATTCGAGATAAATTGCAGAAAAACACAGAATTCTCGAGAGAGGTTGATGTTTTCCCGGCTAGCATGGGTGTATTTGGAGTGGATGCTCATGGAAAGGATTATGTGGTTGAGCTGAATAATGGGGCATGCACTTGCCGTTGATGGCAGCTTACAGGTATCCCTTGTGGCCACACAATTGCATGTACGCGTAGAGAAAGAATAAAGCCAGAGAGTAGGGTCTCAAGCTGTTACTCTAAATCAACCTACTTGCAAGCATACGGATTGCCTGTATTTCCTTTGGCAGATGTAGCGTACCCGCACTTAAAATAAGGCATATAACTGTGTATAGTGCAAATCACTAAATCGATTTGTTTGCACACACAGTTTACGATGTAATATCACAACAAAGTATCAATTTTATTACATCGATGATCCAGACTTACAAAATATTCAATACAAGTTGCAGAGCATATAGCTAGCTTTGAAATAGTACACAACGGAAATACAATAGCAGTGAGTCTCTATCTCATTCATGTTGCCACAGGCGAAAACATGTTGGTTGTAGACTCGAAACCTTTAAACGAAACCTCACTCGTCATCTGATCAATCTGCAATGAGAAAAATACTGCAACAACGTGGGTCAGATTCCATTAAAAATGGAGTCTGGAAAGTGTCACTATGGTGGACACTTAATGGAATAACTCTATAGTCTATATGCATATTTGGCTGATGGAGTTCAAGGCTATTTTGCATAAAGCCAATTTTTTCTACTCTTTTGAGAACACTTTCTTCAAATCAAGACAAGTATGGCATGAAAACCATAATCTCATCTTCCCTTGTTCACCCATCAAGTTTTATTTCTGAAGTTGGAATGGTGGAATCCTCCGTTGACGTCCGTGATCAGCTGCTCAAATTGTCCATACCGGGGACACGGCAAAGTACTTAGTTTTACACTCTGATGAGGTTGTGCACGTTCACCATTGTACCCATTCAACCCAAACAATCCTTTACACACTTATAGTGATAAGGAAAGGTGAAGAATGAGACGAGATCTTTCAGAAGCATTTTCCTCCCACTCTGTCTTGACCCGTTCCACCTAACACCCCCTACATCTGCTTGTCAAGCCGGAGAGAGTCCACGCAACATAGTTGATCAAGCCAGAGCCCATTGGCAATGGCTGCACTGGAAGCAATCGTCACTTGGAGTTCTTCAGATTTCTCTGTTCCCTGGTGGCCATCCACAAGTGCACATACTCCAGAAACCATAGACATGGACCGGAGTAGCCACTCAACTTCGCCACCATATACAACCAATCCACCCAGGAGGTTCATTAACTTAGTGGATGTGCACTCTCAGGTGAAGATCACCATGCTCACGGCCCTAAGTAGAATAGACATTCATCCTAGGCGACGACAACCATGAGCACAGCCCTGAGTAGTCACTTAACATTTTGTATAACTTTTCATCAATTGCATAGCATCATTATATCTACTAAGTATTATATAGGAACCTAGACACAGGAGTAAGTGTTTCTACACAGGTTTTGCATAGCAATACTATCCTACACATGCTTATATAAAAATACACTAAGTAATGCATATAGAAAATAGTAGGAGGTTCATGAGGTGTGCCACTTGCCTTTGAATGCAGTCTTTAATCACAAACTCTTTTCAACGAACTCGGATCTCTCCGTTCAGTCTAAACAATATAAACAAACAACAATACAACAATCCTAAAACAAAACAACACAACACATACAAACAAGTTTCTTAAACGTCTAAGGAATACATGTCATGCATGATATGCAAAATATTTCTAAGGACTGAATGCATGACATGCCATGAAAATCTTTTAAGTTAATGCCAGGAGATGTGTTGGTCAAAAATGACTAAGGACTAAGGTCAGAAGTTGGACAAGATAACTTTGTTATAAATTATCTAGAATAAGCACTCAAATGGCTTAGCCATGATGTGCAAAATACTTAGAGAAAATACTAACTCTATTCCTCGAGGTGATCAACAATCAACTCTTTGTAAATTGGATATTCACTAGCCGCTAGGATCCAACAAACTTCAAGATGGTAATAATCATGATCAAAAATTGTTTCAGTATAAAGTGAAAGACAAGATTAGGAAAGAGGGAAAAGATAGAAAGAAAGAAAAGAGGGAAAAGAGGGAAAATTGTCTTCCAGGATTCATCTCCAGACTTGTAATATTCTCCTTGTGATGTCTTAATTGAATTCTTGGGAGACTCGAATAATCTTCAGACTTGATGATTTTTGTATCACCTAGTCTGGTCTTGGATTTACTTAGTCTTCATGAAGTCTCAGAGAAGGAGGGAGAAAAGAAAGAAAGAGGGAGCAAGACTTAGAAAATATTTCTGGTTGGTCTTCATGAACTTCTTCTTGATATTTCTTCTAAGTGCTTCTACTCCTTGGAGATACTTCTGAAGTCTTGTTTTGGCTAAGTCCTTCATTGGTCTTCTAGCTCCATGTTGAAAATTACTAAGTGTCTAAGTGTAGCACTTTACCAAAATGCTAAGTTGAAAATACTTCTACTTAGAGAAAAATAATGAAGAGGTTTTCCTATGAGGGATATAATTATATAATAAAATATTGTATGCATTAAATGCAATTTTTAATCACAAGAAAGCATCAAAATAACTTTTGTGATTTCTTTATAAATATGCATGAATTTATAAATGTAATTTAATTAATTTCTATTTTTGGAAAATATAATAAAACGAATAATTATAAGATTAAAGTTTTCTATGATTAAATTTTTATAACAAAATTTTATAAATAGGGCTAATGGGCAGGGGACGTTTTATCAAAAAAATTAGCAATTGGATTTACTCAAAAATAATGTTTATATCAAGAGTTATGTCAAATTTACTAAATATCATATTTTAAAGTTGAATAACTCTAAATTTCTCAAGGTTGGAAAATAACAGAACTAGCACAATCTATAGGTCATGGGCTTTTCAAAGATATTTTATTTACAAATTTTGACCTTACAGAATTAAAACTATAATTAAAATAATGTTTTACATGTTTCTGTAAATACCAAGTTAGTGCACGACTAAAATACAAATTTTTATTATACCTCTATTTTCTAAACGTTCATACGATTCCATAGACTACAAAAACATCAAAAACGGAGTTACGGTTGATTTAATATGAATTTTGGAAGTTATATCTAGGCAGAAAAACGAAAATATTGAATAGGTGACCTACGACGTTTTTATAAGCTGCTACCCTTCATCAAGTGATATGTGTAACAAGATAGAAGGAAGCACAACAACAGCTCACCGACGTGAGAAGATGACGGCAGCGGTGGATCGGCCGGGCGATCGTAGGTGGACGCGGACGGTCGGCGTGCTGTGGTCGTCGGCGGCGGGTGTGGACGGCGGTGACGTTTCGGAAGCTCCCGGACGGCGAGGGAGACGACGGCGACGCGCGTATGGACATGACGGAGCGGAAGACGGTGTCGGAGTTGAGCGGCGATTCCCGGAACTGCGTGGAGAGACGGACGGAGTGGCGATGGCGAGCTCGGTCTCCACGATTTGGCTGTGGAAATGAAGCAAGGAGGGTGTTTAAAGGAGCGCATAGACGTGGGAAAGAGTAAGAACCAAGAATCGGCGGCGGGGACTCACTCTGCTCGCCGGAATCAAAGAAATACGGTGGCGGTCGAGCGAAACTCCGACGAAGAAATTCGTCGGCCTCGGGGCGTATTGGAGAGGGCTTTGGGGGGTGGAGGGGAATGGACGAGGAGGTCGAGGGCTATCTATAGGAACCAACCGTGCTTGATTTGGTGCAGTAATTTGCCCGCAATCAATCGGAGATTAATTTCGACCAAAAACGCCCATGTCTAATGGCGGACAAAATTAGAGCAATTTAGTGCGTTTAAGAGAGGGGTTTTGTGAGGGAATGAAAGAGGAGATCATAAGCTTTAAGTAGGAAGAAACGGTGCGTCAATTGGTGGAGTAAAACGCCGGCTATCAAGAGAACCAATTCGGCCGGGCGTTTCGGCCATGCGTGCTGGTTTCCAGGGATGAAGACGACGCTGACGTTATCATGACATCAGCAATTTTTTTTCCTTTTCTGATTTTTCTTATTTCTTTCATAACTTTTGATTTAAGACTCCAAATCAAGTCAAATAAATTTCTAAAAATTTATAAAAACAATATCTTCGTGTTAAACCAGTTGTAGGAATGTTTTGAACACTTTTCAAAAATCAAAATTTTGAATTATTGATTAAATACAAATTTGACACTTAATGTCAAATTTGATTAAATAATTTCGTTTTTGGCTAAATAAAATTTATAAAAATACAACACTCATATAAGTTTAAAATTAAGTTATTTAAACTCATTTTCCAATATTAAATCATTTTAGGATTTATTACAATATTAAATAACATCACACATTTATTTGAAATAAAAAGAGAAATATAATGTATTCATTTTTAATTCAAAATATTTTGTGCACCATTATATTTTATATTATGATAATTAATTTAAAAACCGTATAACAAATTTGGAAAAGATTTTTGATTTAATTCATTTCTTATATAGAAAATATATTCATGAAAGTCATTTTATGTTTTGAAAATAAATGAAAATCATTTAAGATAATGAAATGTTTATTTGGGTTGTTAAGTAATTATAAAATCCATGAGGTTTTAAAGTTATAAATTATAGACTTGTAATATCCAAACTATGTTTTGAACTCAGGTAAATGAATAATAATCTTTTGGCAAATAGATAATGTTTTCAATAGTTTAAAATAACACTTGTAATTATTATTTTAATTTATTTATAGCTAAGGCTAAGTGGTTGAAATCAATTACTTATAAGTAAACTATTTTATTAGAATAAAATGGTTTTGAAAGTTTGTAACACATTTGTCAATTTATATATAATGAGGCTTAAGAAAAATACAATGGAATAATAAAAATGTTTAACTTGAAACAAGTTTTGAAAATTAGTGATTACTTGAGATATTTGAATTAATAAACCTTTTTAATATGCCTGAAGTCTTTTATAATTGGTTTTCTTATGCATTTTAATATTTTATTTTAATCAAAACAAAAAGTTTTAAATTTTAAGTGATTTTTAAACATTCCAAGGTATTGGGATGTTACAGCGGATAAGGATGAGTGGGCACATGTGGATGCAACTCCTATATTGCCACCTCCTTATGAGAAATGTGTTGGTAGGAGGAAGAAGAATAGAAGAAAGCAACCAGGGGAGCCATGAGATGGCACTAGGCTTAGCAAACATGGAGCTATAATGCATTGTGGACATTGTAGAGTTGCTGGGCATAGCAGAGGAGGTTGTCCGAAGCTGAAAGCTGCAATTATCCGAGAAAATGAGGTGCAGCCTGAACATGAGCAGCAGGAACCAGTGCAGCAGGAAAATGTGCAGCAGGAACCAGTGCAGCAACAGCCCTCAGTGCATAAAGGAAAAGCTCCAATAAATCAAGAGGCCCAAGAAAAATCTACTAGCTCTAGAGGTAGACCAAGAAAACAGAGTACCAAGATGAAAGAGCATGTGAAAAATCTTATGGAGAAAGCAAGTAGGAAGAAATCAAAACAAGTAATTGATGAAAATGGTGATATTGACTATCCTGTCATTAGAACATTAAGTGCTCTTTATTGTTTTCAATTTACACTGACTTTCAAATGCAGAAAATGACTTATGTTGTTGATTCTGACAGTACATACAAGAAGCACCAGTGAGAGAAGAGCTTGATCCTAGACAACTTCCTGATTCCATGATTAGTATTCTAGCACATGAGGTACTACGCAATTTACAATGAATGTCCTTTGCATTTAATTGCTGCATCATTTACAATAAATTTTCTTGCCACATAGGGACCATCTGAAGGTGTTCTGTTAGCAGAGGAGTCAATGCCAGAAGAAACCTTCTTTGTGGCGGATAATCGAGCAGCTATACCTGCAGCCAGAAGTCCACTTGTCAACACAGCTGGTAGATCATTAGGACTGACAGGAGGTAGAGGAAGAGGACGTAGAGGAGGTACAAGTGGAGGAGGTAAAACAAGAGGAGGTACAACTGGAGGATCAGCAAGAGGAGGTACAACAAGAGGATCAGCAAGAGGAGCTACAGCTAGAGGAGGAATGGGAGCTGCAGCAAGCGGATCAATGGGAGCTGCAGGTACAGGAGCAAGTGGAACTTGTATAGGAAAATGATTCAAATATTGGCTTTTCGGTGAAAAGAATAAACCTGTTGAAATCAAGTCCACCCAAGAAGCTCCACAACCTGAGGAATGAAGACATGGTTGCCTCCGTCGTTACTGTGTAAATTAAATGTTGTGTTATGCTTTTGTTGGACATGTGTAAACTAAATGTCGAAACACATGCATATTGTTAAAGTTTAGTGTCGAAATTATGCATATGTGTCTAAAATGAAGCTGTCAAAACGGTCAATATTTGTCAAAACTGAAACTGTCAAAGCTGAAACTGTCGAAACTGAAACTGTTGAAGAACTAACAGATAACAAACATGATTTTACTGAAACTATCGAGACACAATTGACAGATTCATACAACACAACCATTAAAGGGTTCATACAACACAACCATAGAACTTTCATGTTCAAAGTTAACTGAAACTCAACACTCAACACAGTTACAACACAATCACACAACTTCCAGGTTCAACTCAATACGATTACAACTGACAACATTAAACAGAATGACACGTTATGCCTCGCCCTGATCTCCAGGTCCAGTGCCATCAATCTTACCGCGCCAAGTGACGAACTTGTGCCTACGACTAAAGTCACCTTCAGGATCAGGGAATTTACCCTCTGTCAGCAGAGGAACACGATCAATCACCTCTTTCACATGGACTATTAGATCGTAATCATGTGTACGCTTCTCTCTAGGTGAGCCTGGAGGCGATGGTGAGTCGACGTCGTCCGAGCTGGCCATGCGAGGCGGTGGAACAGGGGCTGCGATGGTCACAGTCAAGAATTTCGACACAGAGCAGGGGTCGCGCAGCCACGCGAGGACTGGTAACACCCAGCGGTCAGTCACTGGAAGCATCTCTATCAGGTGACCGTCGAGACCAGCGAGCAAATTTGACACAGCCTATGGCTCCCATGCGTCCTCCGGCAGCCCCTCCACACTTAACACACATCGGTAGGCGAACTTACCTTCCCGTCCGTGAGAAATGCAACACCATCTGCCGACATTGACACGAGCGCCGCCGCAGCGGAGCGTCGGCTGCAACGACACAACATGGTGGCAGTCGTCAGCCGACTTGAAATGGACGAAGAAGTGGTACGGGGGCGCCGCCACCTCCACTGTTGCCGGTGCGACGCCGCACTGCTCCGCAAGAGTTGCCAGCAGTGCCGCTGTTGTCACGCGCCGGCCACCTTCAATGGTGATGAGCACAGCCCGTCCCCAGTACTGCTTCTCCAACGCCTGCATTCCTGTGGTGCGCACGAGTACAATGCGTCCCGCCGGTGGACGCATGTCCGGCTCACCGCGCTGCATCGCCTCCTCCATGTAGTACCGTCCGTCGCAGATCGGAGACCACGACACGGGGACTCGACCGCCACCAGCTACGGACGACTCGCTACCCGCGCTAGCGCTCCCACCGCCCTCACTGCCTCCGGTCATCCTCCCGCACTCGCGCTACCCCTCCTGCCGCAGCCGCCGCCGCCGCCGCAGTCGTAGCTCTCGATTTGAGAAGGTGAGTCGATTTGGGAATTAGGGTTACGCTTCTAGAAACGGCTATCTAATAAAAAACCCCAAAAATCCAAGAGGGACCTATTTGCAAAATAAAAGGTCACGTGAGACGCGCGTGACGGGTTTTCGCATAAAACCGTGGCTCGAAACTGTGCGCGCACCCGGAAGACAAGTTATGTGACGGGTTTTTCAAATCTGCAACTTGAGTGACTTATTTGCACCAAGTGGACAAGTTGCATGACTTCCCATGCAATTAACTCGAACGAACAGCTAGAGTTTCAGCAAGTTCAAGTACCTGGACATTTTGTATGCTGACAGAAGAAGCAGCCGCAAAGTCCCCTCTATGGTCACGAATCATAATCCCAGCTCCCATGCTGCCAGACGAAGAAAAAAGGCGCAACGTCGACATTGATCATTAAGAAGCCTTCCGGCGGCGGAGCCCAAGAATCAGCATTGACAGGTTCACGCCTGGGATTAACCTCGTATTTGAATAGATGAGTGAAGATCATCTCAGTGTAAGCCTGATCTTGACAACAACAGATGTTGGATGAATGGAGCCACCTTCCTCTCGCAGCTTGTTCCGCGTATCCCACATATGCCAGAAGGTAACGGCAAGGTTGTCAATTCTTGGTCATTTGATCTTTTCAAATGATCGAACAACCACAGTTTTGGGCTGAAGAAGCTCCGGCGGTTCAGAGAAACATTGAACGTATCTTGTCACTTTGTCAGCACTCCAAACTTCTCGTGCAAACGGACAGAAGACCGCAGCATGTTCAGCACTCTCTTCCGATCGAGCAGTGAATGCATAGTGGCGACTCAGGAACACGACGATGTCGCAGCTAAAAACTGTTAGAAATATGTAACTTGTATTCAATGTGGCCAAAAGCCACAATATATAGTACATATGATTTGGGGGGCACAAAAGTAAATCTAGTCTAATACGGACTCCTAGACCAATACTAATGCACCTTAACATCCCATCTCAAATGCAAAGCGTATGTAATAGCATTGCATTTGAAGAAGTGAAACACTAGAAAAATAAAATGATAATCCAAAATCCGCGTCTTGGGTGTTGATGAAGCATGATGAGTCTTCAAAACCTGTGAAAGTCAAGCCAAAGTGGATAGAGTCGATCGAAGAAGGAGATCAACGTAGACCGAAATTCGATCAAGAGAAGAGCATGTCATAAACGATCATAGCACAAGAAAACGATGGTGAAATAAGCTCGCGACAAAAGAATGTGCATAGATCAATAACAATGCGAAACGAGGCCACAAAAATCCTATAGAAAGGATCAAGATCGAGAAAATGAGGCCATAAAAATCCTACAAAAGGGACCAGGACCGAGAAGATGAGGCCACAAAAATCCAATAAAAAGGACCAGACCGAGAAGAGGAGGCTACAAAAATCCCATAGAAAGGACTAGGACTGAGAAGAGGAGGCCACAAAAATCCTATGAAAGGACCAGGACCAAGAATAGGAGGCCACCAAGGACCGAGAATAGGAGGCCGCAAAAATCCTATAAAAAGCGGTTTTGCTAATTCTCAGGCGCCTGAGAATTTCTTAAGTCTCAGTCACCCACAAAAATATGCATCAGTTGCACTTTTCTGATAAAAAAGTGCAATTGCACTTTTCTGACAGAAAAGTGCAACTCGTTCCAGTTGCACTTTTTTTTGAACTACAGTTGCACTTTTCTGAGGTGATTGAGACTTAAGAAAAAATCAGTCACCTGAGACATAGGCACTCCCTATAAAAAGACCATGACCAAAAAAAAGAAAAAAGGATGCCACCGAGGACCCGAGGCTGACAAATAGAGTTATGTTGAACTCTCATGATATGGAACACAAAAAGAAACAACGGATTTGGTGGACGCAGCGGGAAAAAAGAGTATGAAAAGACACACCACGCACGACACCGGAAAGTGACGAAAAGAGACGGTGCGGGATAATGACACGCGATGCTGAATAATCACTTAAGATCTTTTTTTATTTTAATCAAAATAGCTGAGACAACGAATCTGGTCAATACGATCAGCAAGAACGGACCAGTACGCGACAGCAGGAAACAGAGCGTAGAGCCGGCGGCCGTCCGGCCGGCCGGAGAGCAGCTACAGCAGCGCATGCAACGGGAGAGAAGCCAGCGGGGCAGCTGGGCAGAAGGCCATCGGCAGCGATCGCACGAGGATGCAGGAGCAGCGTTGGGAGACCCATCGCGAACCTGACGAGACACGAAGCGGAATCAAGACGATCGGAAGAGAAGATCCAAAATCCAAATCGAGCGAGGACGAGTTGCGGCGTCCGAAAAAAAAAACCTAAACCTAACTCTGATACCATGATAGGAATATGCAACTTGTGTTGGGGCCAAAGGCCACAGTATATAGTACATAGGACTTAGGGGACACGAAAGTAAATCTAGTCTAATACGAACTCATAGAACAATACTAATGCGCCTTAACTAGGAGCACGGCGATGGCTCCGTGCTTAGAGCATCACTAGCAGTGCCCTCAAACAGGTAACTCTCAAAACCAGTTTGAGGATCGAGAAAACACGAATTTGAAGGCATAAAATGACCGGCGCAGATCAGTGCCTGAACGGATAGACGTCGCCTACAGAGGGGGTGAATAGGAGATTTAATTTTTTTCGAGAAGCCGGAATATCCGGTACAAGAATGACCCGGAAATTCCGCTATTCTTAATAAAGGCGGAATAAAACTAGAGATTTACTTTAACAAGCATACAACCTAGATAAATATACTAGGCTCATCTATGTGCACCAACAACTTATGTTAAGCAATAGAAGAACCAAGGTGATAACTAGCAAGATAGATAACTTCAAGCACGAAGGCTATCACAATGTAAAGTACATAAGTAAAGAGTTCGGGTATAGAAATAACCGAGGCACGCGGAGACGAGGATGTATTCCCGAGTTCCACCCAAGGGTGTACGTCTCATTTTGAGAGGTGTGCGCAACCACAACAGGTTAGCCGCAACGCCACAAAGGCTCACCTTCTTCTCCTGATGAACTCAACCACAAAACGTGGCGAGTTAACCTTCCACTATTGATCTCCTTTGGGACGGAGATCGAATCTCGTACAACTCTTGAGGCACACACTCACAACTTGATTGGGAGCTCCCAAGTCTTGAGGCACACACCCACAACTTAATTGGGGGCTCCCAAGTGACCACAAAAGGTCTTGACCACAAAAGGTCTTGGCCACAAAAGGCCGGTCACAAAAGGCGTCTAGTGTCCAAAGACCCAAGAGTAACAACCTCACAAATATCACCACCACGAATCCTCGTGGAGAACTCAAACCGATGCAAATGCAATGACAAGAGCACACGAAGTGCTCAAGTCCTTCACTCTCAAATTCCAACACAACAACAAATGTTTATGGGGGAATAAGAGAGGAAGAACAAAGGAAATCATAAAGGAGTCAAATCCTTCACTCCCAAATCCCACCAAAAGCAACTAATGCTTATGGGGGAGAAGAGAGGAAGAACAAAGAAGAAGAACCGGAAAGGAACTACAAGAACTAGATCCACTAAGTTCCCCTCACTTAGAGGAGAGATGGATTGGTAAGATTGTAGATCTAGATCTCCTCTCAACTTTCCTTAAAGAATATGCAAGATTCTATGGAGGGATTGAGAGGAGAGTGAGCTTTCCAAGGTCAACGTAGGAGAGAGGAAAGTCGTGCTGCCTTGGGTTGGTTGGGGAAGAAGAAGGGGAGGGGTATTTATACCACTCCAGGAAATATAGCCGTTGGCTGTTTCGACACTCAGAAATTCCGGTATAAGTGAGACTCGGAAATTCCGGTTACCCAAAAATTCCGAGTCCATGAAATTTCCGAACTGAATTTCCGGTTCGAGTCAGAACCAGAACCAAATTTTCCCATAGCCAATTCTAGAGGGCTTTTCTGGGTGCACTCGGAAATTCCAATATATGGAAATTTCCGAGCATAATTTCCGATTGGAGTCAGAACCAAAAGTTCTTCTTTCCTTAGCCAAAACTGGAGGGCTTTCTGGGTGCACTCGGAAATTCTGGTAGACGGAAATTTCCGAGCATAATTTCCGGATCGCATCAGAACCCTTTTTCTCATTTCCTTAGCCGTTTTCTTGGATCAGCTGGGGAACCGGAAATTCCGGTAGAGTGGAATATCCGGTCCCAATAATCCGAATCAGCAAAATACCGAAACGAAAACTGATATAACTTTTGCAAATGAGCTCCAAATGAGGTGAGACCAATTTTGTTGGAAATATTACACTTTCCTCACGGTAGAACCGGCAATATTTCCGCCATCGAAAACGCAACAAGTTGTCCAAAGTAAAACCGATTTCGATGAACAAGAGCTTGACATGGAGATGAACCAAGCTCTAATTCCTCACCAATCATAAAAGCCAAATAATAATCAAGAAATATGATATGCCAAGTATGCAAAGGTTTGAGCTCTCCACAACGATGCGATCAAGTTACTAACTTGAGAGCCCCTCTTGATAGTACGCCTATCTATCCTATAGCTCTATCAAGATCATACCTTTGCCTTGAGCATTCCACTTGAGTTAGATGAAGACTATCTTGATCTCTTCAAGTGGTTCATCTTTTCTTGATTGCGCGTCCAAGCACATTCTTGATGAAGACTTCTCCAAATACTCCCCCATGCTCACAATGGGAGAGTCTCGCTTAACTCCGTCTTCATGTATCCTTAGCAAGTACCAAACATAGGATCTCTTCAAGAAGCCTCTCTTGGTCTTGCACATCTAACCTTGATGACGATCACCACATGACGTCATCCTTCATGAGCTATATGAAATCTTTATTTGATGCAAACCCATAGGAAGATATCTAACCTCATATAAAGATACCACACACATATATCATGGGTTAGTTCACAAAGCTATACGGACAAGTGTTTACCATCCCAATAGATACATGATCCCTCTTGGTACATCTTGTAGGTTTGTGTGTTGATCAACATCTTGATCAACCTTGTATCTTCCAACATTTCTTCACTAATATGATGTCTTGAATCCTTCAAGACATACTTGCAATATGCTCCACTCAACACATAAGTTTTAAGAGTCCAACACATGAACTCCATAATTCCATGGACAAGATCTATAAGGATATCTCAATGCAAACATTAGTCCATAGAGATTGTCATATAATTACCAAAACCACACATGAGGGAAAATGCTCTTTCTGTGCCCTCAACCGATCCTCGCCCCGGCCTTCAAACAGGATTTTGAGCTCGTCGTGGGCGGGGTTGGAGGCCGGGGCGAGCTTGTCGTGGGTGGGCTCGTCGGCGGCGTGGAGGGGTCTGAGGAGGACGGGCTCGGGGCAAGAGAGGTGGAGGCGGACGGGAGGCTGGGCGAGCTCAGGACGGGAGAGGCGGAGGCGGACGGGGTCGGAGGCGGCGGGGTCGAAGGGTGGAGAGCTCGCGGCAGGAGAGGCGGAGGCGGGGCGGGCTCGTCGGCGGCGAAGGGAGACGAATCGGGGTGGAGGCGTCCGAATCGGGGCGGAGGACGAAGCAGCGGGGGTCGGCGGCAAGTCGATGCGGCGGGGCGAGCTCGGCGGAGGACGAATCCAGGCGGCGCCGGGCTCGTCGATTAGAGGAGGAGGACGCGAGGAGGAGGAATGGGAGGTTGGGGGAAATTTCATTCCCGTGAGCGTGCGTTGACCAGATTGAAGGCCCATTCATTTTTGCCTCTGAACCTGCACTTGTACAGGTCCAATAGGGAAATGAGGGTTCGGCCTTCAAAATTTTTTAAGGTTAAAGGGTATGAGGGTTTTGTTCCGCGTCTCGTTTCGGCCTCTAACCTCAAAAAAGCAGTTATTTTAATGGTTTGACCAGTTTAAGGGCACTGCTAGTGATGCTCTTATAGGGGGTAAAATCCGCGGCCCGCTTCCTAGCCGCGCCAGGTTTGCTCTTTGGAGCAATGGTCTCCCTCTCATGCCCGCCCAATACTCATACATCTTGTTTGTCTGAAAAAGTGGCGTAGTATTTTCTCCCGATTTTATTTACTACAAAAACGATCAGAAACACAATTTTGCTAAAAACAACGTCAAATTATGCAGTTTTAATCAAGTATGAGAATGTTCTGGAGCAAATTATAAAGTAAAATGTTTGAAAAGTTAGGTACATTTTGGATATGTCAGGTGCCCAAGCACCGAGCACCAACCGGTTGGCATGGAGTATTGACCATAAGTCAATATAAAAATATGTACTCTCCCGTTTGAAAGGATGTTATCAAAATGGATATAGACATAATTTAGTGCTAGATACATCCATTTTAACGACACCCTTTTTCGAACAGAGGGAGTACTCACTCTAATCTAAATAAATTGTCTCATATGTAGTACAAGATCGATGAGGATTTTTATTTGTCCAGTTTTGAGCTTCCATGATATCGAGACGGTTGTACCGGGGATAGAGTGCCCGGTGAATCTTGAACCGAAGCACGAGAAATTAGTTGGGGGATATCTCGTCTCAAAGGAGCAAGGAACCTCATGTATAGATTGAAGGAGATATGCCATAGAGGCAATTAATAAAGTGAATTCTTTATCATATCTCGTTTGTTCATAATATGTTTTTGTGTCATGCTAGAACCGTATTAAGCGGAAACATTAATGCGGGTGTGATACGCAAACAACCAGGTCCCTAGTAGCCTCTACTAAGACTAGTTTCGTTGCGCGATTGATGATCGAGGTTTCCCGGTCATGGGGCATGGCGCCGGTCGGCAATGAGAGTCATATCGCTAGAGAGCGATGTGATGGACATACCCAGATTTGGAGAACATAGTCATTACACCTTTGACCGTGAGATCAACTCTTATTGATATTCCCCGAAGATACTTTGATTGCACCAAACGTCGTATCTTATTTAGTATGACAATAACGGTGATACTTTTGGGTATTGGAAAGGAGTATTGAGACGAGGGGTCAAGAGCGGGATTTGCCAATCCGCATAGCAGGATAGATACTCTCGGGCCAACTCGGTGAGATCATGTCTAATGAGCTTGCAAGCATGTGACTAAGTCACGGAGACATGAGATCATGAACGAGTAGAAGATAGCGTCGTCGGTAACGAGGTCGGGATTAGGTATGGAGATATCTATGGAACGACACTCGGACGTGCTAAGTATCGCTATGGCAAAAGGTCTAAGACTTCACGTTCAGGTTTGATAGATGAAAGTCATTCGTTATATCTCAGGGATTAATTCAGGGGGTCCAGGCCTACGAGTTAGTGGTTGATCATTGAGGAGTCTTGATCATACCTGATATTATATCGAACCGCTAGGGTAACACACTTAAGGGGTTTCGACAAGACAACCGGAAAGGAAGGAGATCAGCGGGAGCGTCCCGGGAGAGGTCCGATGGAGATCGGGCAGCGCCGAAAGAGTTTTCGGAGCTAGGAAATATTATATATATTATGTTTGATATTAATTAGTGTTATTAATATGCACATATGATTTTATATATTTATTTTCGAATTAATTAAGGCAGATTTCCCTAAATGGGCCTTCCGGACGAAAGAAGGCCCAAGAGGGGAAAATTCCCTAGGGGAATTCGGTGGGGGCCAGGAGGGCCGGCCTAGGTGGGCCACAAGGTGCCCACCAGGGGGCCGGCGCACTCCCTTGGCCGAACCAGGCTGTGGGGGGTTAGTCCCACATTGCCTGGCTGGCAAGGTTGGCTCCCCTTGGGAGCCTATATAAGAAGGGGCACCCCCAGCCTTTTAATTCACCAATTAATTCCTGATTTCTCTCTCGATCTTGTGGTTCCCAAGTCGGAGCCGCGCCGAGCAAGAGGAGTCGGGGATCTCCTCCACCATAGCCCGCTGCCGCGCTGCTGGTGTTCCGGTCCAAGTCTTCCGCTGCTCGTCCTGGACTGGAGCTTCGGAGGCGTCGTCTCCACCGTACGTGTGCGACTCCCTGCGAGGTGCTGCACTAGCGGTACTCGGAGGCCTGCTTCCTCTACACGACCTTGAGGTCGGCTTCGTCGGTCTTCATCGACAACGTTTGTGCGGGAACGTAATCCCCGCTTTCGGTCTACAAGGGTATGTATTCCGATCTCCGTTCGTACTACTATATCTGCATAGAATAGATCTTGGCTAGTTTAAGGATATCGTTGCTAGGAAAATTATTGTTTTCTGCACACGATCCCCTTCAGTGGTATCAGAGCCAATCTATCGTAAGATATAGCTGTACGCTGTTAGAACCCGTGCTCTGCACGGGGGCACCGTTCCTGTTATTTGCTACCCTCTAGCGTGCACTTGTGTATTCCAGCGGCATTGAGTTGATGAAGCGGCCCGGACCGACTTTACGCGTACGCTTACGCGAGACTGGTTCCACTACTGACATACGGCTTGTACCGTATCTGTGGCTGGCGGGTGACAGTTTCTCTCTCTTTAGTTGGTCTTCGCATTTTCAATGGAGGGCCCGAAAGGGATGCTTAAACATGCAATTATTGGATCGTTGTTGTGGTCATAAGATTCGTAGGTATGAAGCGGTTCTATTTATGAAAGCCCCAAGCCACGTAAAATATGCAAAAGATAAAGTAGAAGCGTCTAACTTTATTTTGCAGGGGCTATGTGATATGGTCAAGGTAGGTTTATTAAATTGTTTATAAACTGCGGGCGCCAAGAAGACCATGGCGCGATGGACTATATCACATTGCATTACATTTGACGTTTTGTGTGCATCTTATTTTTGTGTGTGATTGTGTGTTACACGGCGGTAGCTGAATAAGATGATCCCTTCAAAATACCACTAGTGTTCTCCCTCCAACGCGCACCACCAATAAAGTTCTACGTTATGAGGCAGGCCGTGATGATCGGGTGTCAGACATATCTTCGTTCGCATACGGTGGGTGTAAGCCATGTTGCACAAGCGTCAGCGTGGAGGTCTTTGGTGGCGAGCCTAGCATACTCAGAGGTATGGCCTCGGAACAGGAAGACCGAAAGGTCGAGCACGAGTCACAAAATTGGTGTGACGGACGATTTTGTCTACTCTTGAAGTTGTGCCGCCGGCTTTGATGATGAGGGGTGGTGCAATGGATGGGGGTCGTGTAATCGCTTAAACGACCAGGAGGGATGTTCGTTTGAGTGGGAGTTATGTTAGTTATTTTCTAAAATACTATAACTCAACATTATTATGAACAAAGTCTTATGTTGTTGCAAATTCCATTGTAGATGTCTCGCCCCTCGTTTAACCTAGGTCTGTTCCTTGAGAAAGAAAAGCTTAAGACCAATGGGTCAAACTTCATGGCCTGGTTCCGCAACCTGAGGATCCTCCTCACTCCCCATAGGGTGGTCTACGTCATTGAGGCCGCCATAGGTGACCCTCCTGCAGATGATGCCTCTGAGGATGAGAAGAAGGTCTTCCAGATCCGATCGGAGGATTCTGCCTTTGTCCAGAGTGGCATGCTCTACGCCATGGAAGCCGACCTGCAGAAGCGCTTTGAGAAGATGAGCGCCTTTGAGATCATCTCGGATCTTAAGGCTGTCTTTGCGCCGCAGGGTAAGGCTGAGAGATATGAGGCTTCTGAGCTTTTCTTCTCAGCCAAAATGGAAGAGCATAGCAGTGTGAGCGAGCATGTAGTCAAGATGTCTGGCTACGTTCAACGCCTGAATGCTCTGGAGTGCAAGATTCCCGATGAGCTGGCGATTGACAGGGTGTTGCAATCGTTGCCGCCAAGCTACAAAGGCTTCGTCATGAACTACAACATGCAGGGCATGGCTAAGTCCCTGGGTGAAGTGTTTGTGATGCTCAAGACTGCTGAGGTAGAGATTAAGAAGGAGCACACGCTGTTGATGGTCAACAAGACCGTTGATTTCAAGAAGTCCGGTGGCAAGGGAAAGCAGAGCTGGAAGTCCCGGAGGGAGGCAAAGTTGGCTGCCAAGCCCAGGACTAACAGGTCTGGTCCCAGAGCTAGCGTGGAGTGTTTCTACTGCAAGGGGAAGGGTCACTGGAAGCGCAACTGCCCCAAGTATCTGGATGATAGGAAGTCTGGCAAGACGGTCGACAAAGAGAAAGGTATATTTGATATACATGTTATAGATGTGTACCTTACATCCGCCCGGAGCAATACGTGGGTATTTGATACTGGTTCTGTTGCTCATATATGTAACTCTCAGGAGGAGTTACGGAATAGAAGGCGGCTGGCAAAGGATGAGGTGACGATGCGCGTCGGCAACGGATCGAGAGTCGACGTGGTGGCTGTCGGCACGCTCCCTCTGCATCTACCATCGGGATAGTTTTGGTTTTAAATAAATGTTATTTTGTGCCATCCTTGAGTGTAAACATTATAAGTGGGTCTTGCCTGTTACAAGACGGTTATTCATTTAAATCAGTGTCAAGCAATTGTGCTATTTATATGAATGATATCTTTTATGTTGATGCTCCCGAGAATAACGGTTTATTCTTGTTGAATCTCGATCGTAGTACTCACATCCATAACATAGAGGCCAAACGAATTAAGTGTAGTGACGATACCGCCATGTTTTTGTGGCATTGCCGTCTTGGTCATATTGGTATAAAGCGCATGAATCGACTCCACTTTGATGGACTCTTGGACTCGTTGGATTTCGGATCCCTCGATACATGTGAACCATGCCTCATGGGAAAAATGACCAGGAGACCGTTCAAAGGTTTCGTTGAACGGGCGTCGGATTTGTTGGGGATCATACATACAGACGTATATGGAACAATGAGCGTTTCGACACGCAATGGTTATCGTTACTTCGTCACCTTCACTGATGACTTGAGTAGATACGGTTATATCTATTTGATGAAACACAAGTCTGAAACGTTTGAAAAGTTCAAAGAATTCCAGAGTGAAGTTGAGAATCAGCTTAATAGGAAAATCAAGCATCTCCGGTCCGATCGAGGTGGAGAGTACTTGAGTTTTGAGTTTGGCACACATCTGAAGAGTTGTGGCATAGTGCCCCAACTTACGCCCGCCGGAACACCACAGCGTAACGGTGTGTCCGAGCGACGTAATCGTACTCTACTGGATAGTGTCCGATCTATGATGTCTCTTACCGATCTGCCAGTGTCCTTCTGGGGTTATGCGTTAGAAACAGCCGCATTCATTTTAAATAGGGCTCCGTCCAAGTCCGTTGAAACGACACCGTATGAATTATGGTATGGCCATAAGCCTAAGTTATCGTTTCTGAAGGTTTGGGGTTGTGAGGCGTACGTTAAGAAACTACAGCCCGACAAACTCGAACCGAAGTCGGAGAAAGTCGTCTTTGTAGGATATCCGTGGGAAACCGTTGGGTACACCTTCTACAACCAAGCTGAGGGCAAAACTTTTGTCGCGAAGACCGGTGCCTTTTTAGAGAAGGAATTTCTCGCGAAAGGAGTAAGTGGGAGGAAGGTAGACCTCGATGAAATCGTTGATCCTGAACTCGAGATTCCGAGTGGCGCAACGGAAGCAATTCCGGAAACGTCCTCCGTGGAAGGAGTGGGAGAAACTGTCGAGGAAGATGTTCTACCTCGTAGGTCTGGTAGATCTCGGATCCCACCAGAATGGTATGGCAACATGGTTTGCACCGTCATGCTAGTCGAGCAAGACGAACCTACGAACTACAAGGAGGCAATGGAGAGTCTAGAGTCCGAGAAATGGCTTGAAGCCATGAAATCCGAAATAGGATCCATGTATGATAACCAAGTGTGGACTTTGGTGGATATTCCCGAAGGGCGCAAGGCCGTCGAGAATAAGTGGATCTTTAAGAAGAAGACTGATGCTGATGGTAATGTTACCGTCTATAAGGCTCGGCTTGTCGCAAAAGGTTTCCGACAAGTTCATGGAATTGACTACGATGAAACTTTTTCACCGGTAGCGATGCTTAAGTCTATTCGGATTTTGTTAGCGGTAGCTGCCTACTATGATTATGAAATCTGGCAGATGGACGTCAAAACGGCCTTCCTGAATGGAAACATTGAGAAAGAGTTGTACATGGTACAGCCGGAAGGTTTTGTCGATCCAGGAAGTGCTAACAAGGTGTGCAAGCTTCAGCGATCCATCTATGGATTGAAGCAGGCATCTCGGAGCTGGAATCTTCGCTTTGATGAGGTAATCAAAGGTTTTGGATTTATCCAGAATGTGGAAGAGACTTGTATTTACAAGAAAATGAGTGGGAGCTCGGTTGTGTTCTTAGCACTGTATGTTGACGACATATTGCTAATAGGGAATGATGTGGAACTTCTGAATAGCGTGAAGAAATATTTAAACAGTAAGTTTTCCATGAAGGACTTAGGAGAAGCTGCGTATGTTTTAGGCATAAAAATCTACCGTGATAGATCAAGGCGCCTATTAGCACTAAGTCAGAGTACTTATCTTGATAAAATATTGAAGCATTTTCATATGGAGAAGGCAAAGAAGGGTTCTCTGCCGATTATCTAGAATAAGATATTGCGTAAGGCGCAGTGTCCGGTAACGGAACTGGGTAAGGCCGAAATGACGAAACATCCTTATGCTTCAGCCATAGGATCGTTCATGTATGCAATGTTGAGTACTAGACCGGATGTGGCATTAGCTCTAAGTTTGACAAGCCGGTTCCAGAGTAATCCTGGAATGCCGCATTGGGTAGCTGTTAAGAGCATTCTTAAGTATCTCAATAAGACAAAGGAAATGTTCCTTGTGTATGGTGGCTGCGATGAGGAACTTGGCGTAACGGGTTACGTAGATGCAAGTTTCTGCTCAGACCCCGATGACTGTAAGTCACAGACAGGTTACGTGTTCAAGGTGAATGGAGGCGCCGTGTGCTGGAGAAGTGGGAAGCAACCCATAGTCGCACAATCTACAATGGAGTCGGAGTACATTGCTGCCTGCGAGGCCGCGAATGAAGCTGTGTGGCTGAGGAAGTTCGTCATCGAACTTGGAGTGTTCCCGAGCGTGCAAGACCCCGTGGTCCTCTTCTGCGACAATACGGGTGCCATTGCAAACGCCAAGGAGCCAAGGTCTCACTCCACCGCCAAACATATTCTCGGACGCTTCCATGTGATACGTCAGTACGTACAAGGAGGCGATGTGAAGATTTGCAAAGTGCATACGGATCTGAATGTGGCAGATCCGCTGACGAAGCCTCTCCCGCTTGATAAGCATGAACAGCACCAGTTAGCTATGGGTGTTAGGCTTTTACCAAGTTGTAATCTAGATTAAGTTGTACTCTAGTGCAAGTGGGAGACTGAAGGAGATATGCCCTAGAGGCAATTAATAAAGTGTATTCTTTATCATATCTCGTTTGTTCATAATATGTTTTTGTGTCATGCTAGAACAGTATTAAGCGGAAACATTAATGCGGGTGTGATACGCAAACAACCAGGTCCCTAGTAGCCTCTACTAAGACTATAGTTTCGTTGCGCGACTGATGATCGAGGTTTCCCGGTCATGGGGCATGGCGCCGGTCGGCAATGAGAGTCATATCGCTAGAGAGCGATGTGATGGACATACCCAGATTTGGAGAACATAGTCATTACACCTTTGACCGTGAGATCAACTCTTATTGATATTCCCCGAAGAGACTTTGATTGCACCAAACGTCGTATCTTATTTAGTATGACAATAACGGTGATACTTTTGGGTATTGGAAAGGAGTATTGAGACGAGGGGTCAAGAGCGGGATTTGCCAATCCGCATAGCAGGATAGATACTCTCGGGCCCACTCGGTGAGATCATGTCTAATGAGCTTGCAAGCATGTGACTAAGTCACGGAGACATGAGATCATGAACGAGTAGAAGATAGCGTCGTCGGTAACGAGGTCGGGATTAGGTATGGAGATATCTATGGAACGACACTCGGACGTGCTAAGTATCGCTATGCCAAAAGGTCTAAGACTTCACGTTCATGTTTGATAGATGAAAGTCATTTGTTATATCTCAGGGATTAATTCAGGGGGTCCAGGCCTACGAGTTAGTCGTTGATCATTGAGGAGTCTTGATCATACCTGATATTATATCGAACCGCTAGGGTAACACACTTAAGGGGTTTCGACAAGACAACCGGAAAGGAAGGAGATCACCGGGAGCGTCCCGGGAGAGGTCCGATGGAGATCGGGCAGCGCCGAAAGAGTTTTCGGAGCTAGGAAATATTATATATATTATGTTTGATATTAATTAGTGTTATTAATATGCAAATATGATTTTATATATTTATTTTCGAATTAATTAAGGCAGATTTCCCTAAATGGGTCTTCCGGACGAAAGAATGCCCAAGAGGGAAAAATTCCCTAGGGGAATTCGGTGGGGGCCAGGAGGGCCGGCCTAGGTGGGCCACAAGGGGCCCACCAGGGGGCCGGCGCACTCCCTTGGCCGAACCAGGCTGTGGGGGGTTAGTCCCACATTGCCTGGCTGGCAAGGTTGGCTCCCCTTGGGAGCCTATATAAGAAGGGGCACCCCCAGCCTTTTAATTCACCAATTAATTCCTGATTTCTCTCTCGATCTCGTGGTTCCCAAGTCGGAGCCGCGCCGAGCAAGAGGAGTCGGAGATCTCCTCCACCATAGCCCGCTGCCGCGCTGCTGGTGTTCCGGTCCAAGTCTTCCGCTGCTCGTCCTGGACTGGAGCTTCGGAGGCGTCGTCTCCACCGTACGTGTGCGACTCCCTGCGAGGTGTTGCGCTAGCGGTACTCGGAGTCCTGCTTCCTCTACACGACCTTGAGGTCGGCTTCGTCGGTCTTCATCGACAACGTTTGTGCGGGAACGTAATCCCCGCTTTCGGTCTACAAGGGTATGTATTCCGATCTCCGTTCGTACTACTATATCTGCATAGAATAGATCTTGGCTAGTTTAAGGATATCGTTGGTAGGAAAATTATTGTTTTCTGCACACGATCCCCTTCATAGATGACATAACATCTTTCTACTATCTCTAAGCTTTATAATTGTACCTTAACTGGCCTCTTGTAACTCTACAAATTTAAAACTATACTTGTTTTTGTTGAATCGGCTCTGTTTTTGTTTTGAAACTGCCATTTTTTCCTGGATGAATCGGTTGCTTTTTACGGTTTGTAATCCAACGAGCAAGGTTTTTTTTACAAAATATATATTTATTCAAGATTTTTTTAAAAAACAATAGTTTACAATTTGCTATGTATTCTTTAATTTATACATGCTCTACTTTTAGAAATGTGCAACTACCATTACACTTATTAAGGACGGAGATAATCTCGCGCTGGGAGCGATCGATTCACTGTTCATTGTGAACAGTGATTAACAGTTCGCTGAAGGACCTGATCGCAATTCCGCAAAAAAGCACGGCCTTTTCTGCAAAAACACCGCCGCAATACAGACCCTCCCTCTCCTTTCTCTCTCTCACGCGACCTCCACAGCTGCCACCAGCCCGCCGCCGCCGCCGACGCGCCTCCCTTCCTCGCCTCCGGCCCGCTGCTCCCTCCTCCTCATCTGCGTCAAGACCCTGCCCCCAGGCTGCGCTACTCCCTGTCGTGCCCTTCGCGGGGCTATGGAAGGTTGCCTTCCTCTTCCTTGCCCGCTTCTACTTCCTCGCCTGCGCACGCTCTCTCCATGGTGGTCGCCGCCGGCCGGCCTCCCTCTGCTGCGCCATCAGCCCGCCCCGACCTCGGCCCTCCTCTCTCCCCGTCGTTCTCCTCCACGCCCTCCATGGCTGATGGCCGCCGCTCGGCCGGTCGTCGCCGGCGTGCCACCAGCCCGCCCCGAGCTCCGGCCCGGCCGTACCAATCCCGCTGTCTCAGGTAAGGTTCCAGCAACACTATCTTTTTCCAAGTTAGATTCGTCAAATTCTTTCACATATACACGTGATGCTTTGAACAGAAAAAGTGGTTATGTTGGTTCACTGGAGCAATCATCAGATCCTCTCTCAGTGTAGACACGTAATCTCTAGCCTTTGTGCAATTTTTAGGTAAAATTTATCCTCTCTAATCAATTCAATTACCCTTGCTTCGTTTTACCTTCTTCAGATTCTAATCTGGTTGTCAAGATCTAATATTCAATTGTTTGCATATTGCTCCAGAACCTGAACCTCTCTCGCGTAATCACCACCCTTTGTTATTTTTTGCACTTGCCTTTGTATGCAGTTTCTAGGAAAAAATATCCTCTCTACTCAATTCAATTACCCTTGCTTCGTTTTAGCTTTTTAGAATCCAATCTGGTTGTCATGGTTTAATATCCAGTTGTCTGCATACAAGTATATATTAGAGTGTTTCTTTATTAAGCATCCTCCACTGTGGTGAAACAATTATATATGACAATTGATTCTTTATTAAGCATCTTTCACTGTGATAAAACAATTATATATGACAAATAAAAATTAAGAAAAGACCATAGTCGAGCATCAATATAAGAATGTTGTGCTTCACGTCTCACCCCAATTTTGGCGCTAATTCTAGCAAACCATGTTACCAATAATGTTTTTGTTGTTGTTAAGTCTTTATTCCCTCTCCCTAAATTTGTTGGTAGATGCATGTACCTGTACATGTTTGACAAAATCCAATTTCTCATATACCTGTACATGTTTGATAATATCCATATTCTCGCCCATGTGATGTTTGATCTCATTAGTTTCTTAAAAATTTACACCTCAATCAAAGTTCATCCATGCAGCTTATCGCCTCATTGCACCAGTGCACTAGGGTAAGCAGTGTAGCGGCCACCAACGCGTGGCGAGACTGAAGGGAGAGTCATATCTTTTGTTCAACAATGCCTCAAAAGGTAGTGCGTTCATACTAACCATCCATATAACATGGTAGCACCATGTTGAATGAACTTGATTTTCTCTGCTGGCATAATATATAGACAGTCAATGTACTGAAATGTTGAGATATATCTACATTCAATTTTATCAACGATGGTGGTTGAGATACAGTAAGGAGAAGTATTTTCTCTTTAAGAGAAACCTGCAAGGGTTCCTAATGCGTATATTTATAATTTTGTGTTGCAGTGCTGTCAATACAGGGTATGGAGTAAAGGGAAACTTCTCAAACGAAGGCATTATCAAGGAATTTAACTTAGTATTTTTCTTTCATTTTTCTTTATTAGTCGGCTTAGCTAATTCATCCTGAATATTTGTTCGTAAAGATTCAGCCATAGTCATTTGAAGATAAACATTTCTTGCTCCCATATAAAGGATTCAAATGAAAGAGGATGTCTAGACTATTGCAGAAATTTGATACTGACATTCATACGTGCAAAGGTACGCTTATTGCTTGGTATTTCACTTAGAGCATTTACTGCTCTACTCACATGCTACCAAAACATCTACTCACATGTTGTTCTCATATTCTTCTAAATTGTATGTGCTAACTTAATTAATAACCTTTATGTTACTAAAGGTACAAATTGATTGTTTCTTTTCTATGTTGAGTATTTTCTGGCAACAAGAAACAAAGTAGTATGTGCAGGATTTGCAGAGTTAGTCCATTTCTATCTCTCTTTCCTAGGATTTTTTTTTGTGTTTGAAGTTTGAACCCATGAGGACATAGCCAATAACCAGTTTCTTTGCACTGATATAAGTATAGCATAACAAGTTCTAAACTGGCACTACTTCACCATTAAATTGTTGGTGGTTTCTTAATTATAGGTGCCATCTTCGTTCTTCTAATTTTTTTCCTTTAATCTGCCATGTTTTCTTCAGTTTTCCTGCAGCTTGTGTTGTGGTATATGTTTACCACTTCTAAACATCAGTACTATTTTAAAGTTTAATCTCCCTAACTGTATTACTTACATAAAGTTTGTTTTGGCCTTTCAATTCATGACTTCTTCTCACACCAATGCAACAAAATATGTACAATTAATCTACTTATACTACAGAACCAACTACAATATTTAGAAACTATTGAGATGCTATTGCCGAATGGCTTCAGTTTTTTTCTTGAAATTGTGGTATATGTCTATCATTTATAAGCATCAACTATTTAGAGTTTATGCTCCCTCACTGTATTGTTCACACAGTTTTTTTTGGTGACCTTTCAATTCATGCCTTCTTCTCATACCAATGTAACTAAATTAGTATAGACTAATTATACAGCAACATCAACTACAGTAATTGAAAACTATTGAGATGGTACTGTTAAACGAACTAAGGGTATTTTTTATCAATCAACGAATGGCTGGCAAGATGTGAAGCAAAGCATGAATTTTATTCATACATTTATATTTGAACTATTGTGATATTCATTCTAAAGAAATTCATATGCATGCAGACTTGGGTATTTCTGATATGTATTATATTGAGTAGATTGCTAAAATGAACATAAGGTATCCTTTATAAAATAAAGAACGGCTGATAAGAAGTCAAGCAGACCATGAATTTAATGTATAAATTCATATTTCTACTGCTATTCTACTCATTACAAAATAAATCAGATGCACGGCAGACATGGGTAGTTCTCAAATGTTGTATAGTTAATAGAGAGTCTTCTATTATGTTTACTACTTCTTTGTGCCTGGGGTATACATATGATCATCTCTCTATGTACCACATTGGTATGATTTGTACAGCTAATATTGTTCTTCTATCAGGTGCTTCCGATTTGTCTTATGTGCCCTCGCCATTATTGGGTTCAGATTTTTCTTACCGAATGTCTGCTGTTTGAAATGGCGAGGGGAATGCACGTCCAGTGATTCCTTGACGTCAGCGGATCAATTTTCTGCATTCGGTTACTCCCTTCCGTCCACATCCCGTTCTTCTGGTTTGCCCTTTGGTTTTTCGCTGTATCGGTCTGAAAGTTCTCAAGATTTTGTTTCTTTAGCTGCGAATGTGCACGGTAACGCTGACGTTGTTCGTGGTCTGCCATTTTTGCTTCCAGGTGCTAACCCTTTCGATTACTTATCTTGAGATGCAGCCAGTGGTTTATTGTGTTCTTCACCAAGTATGTTCTGTATTTTTCATGTTCTTATTAAATTGTGTTTATTTCTAATTCTTCTTTTAATATTTTATTCAGTACCGCCAACTCCTTATGTGCCTGTGCGTAGAGGTTGTTATAACCGCCGGATGCTTATGGCTCTCTATCGTGGGTTTAGGCCCAGTCGTGTTGAGCTGCCTTTATCAAAATATTTTTTCACCATGTTCAAACGTAATTTTTTGGTTTTTTTTTCTTTCTTTCGTGTTGTTCGTCACTTCGTCCGCTTGCCTTTATTATAATCTCTGTGTAATTATGTACGTGCATTCCGACATATATATTACTAACTATATATATATATTGCTACATTTGATCATCCGAGATTGAGTTAATACCCATACTAAATGCACTAGAAAAATCACAATCTTCAAAGCCTACTTACAATATATATTGTGTCACTACAACAAAAAATATATCATACGTAAAATTTCCCATCAAGGACGCGGCGTGTCGTCGCGCCGATTTCAACTAGTTTTTCTAATGTGCAACACTATTTTTAAAAATGCAAATCGACCTTTATGTGTGTCTGGGTTCTCAATCAATCATACGATTTAAAAGTTATCGAGTTGTGAATGTGAGCAGTTTGGGCCCTTGTAAAATTAGGCCTTCCTAATATTTCGGATGCATTCCGTTGTTCAGGGTGACTGAGTCTCAATATTATCTGGACACCATCGAGGAATTGAACAAATGGGGAGGAGAAGATTGTACATTATTATCGAGGATACCCTCCAACTTTACATATTTTGACACGTCACATAGTTTAAGATGCTATTCTATTCTAATAAAACATGCAGAACAATAATATGGGGGAATCGTGTTCAAAATTTCATAATTGTGTATTTATAATTTTATTTTACTCAATGGGGTACGGAGTGTCATAGATGCACAACTCTTGGGTAAAAGTGGAATTCATTTTATTTTTGCACTACGCCCGGTGCTCTCACATGCTATCACATTTTTGGCAGCTATTAACTACCTCATCACATGTCAACAAAACTGAAAGGGAAGATGACCATCAGAGACTCCTCAGTATAATGTGTGCTCCATGTTGAGGATGTAGCGTGATAACAGTGTACGGTGCATGGGAATATGATGGCGAGAGCTGAAATTCGAAACGCTGAAGGATCATGCTCAACGCCATTTTTGCTTCGAGCATCGCAAAGTTCTGACCAATGCAAATCCTTGGCCCCCAACCGAACGGGAAGAAGATCGGCTGGTCCTTGGTCGCCTTAGAAATACCCTCCGCGAACCTCTCCGGCTTGAACTCCAACACGTCTTTCCCCCACACATCTGGGTTGTGGTGAACCAAGATTATTGGCAGCTCAAGGAGTACGCCTGCAGGGTAGACGATGCCTCCAATCTGCGTTTCTTTGGATGTTTTCCGGTTTAGCGTGACCGCCGGAGGATACAACCTAAGCACCTCATACAGTATCATCGTCACCTAGACAGAATAATTGGAGAGACAAAGCTTGGTCAGCAATGAGTTTTCAATCAATGATTTTAAGGGAGAGCTTATAGTACAACTCATCATGCAATGTTGAAGAAGTGTCGAAAATCACTTGCCGTTTTCAGTCGACTCAGGATGTCGAAGTTGGGCTTATCCTTGCCGAATACGCTCAGAACTTCCTCCCTCGCCCTATCCTGCCACTCAGGGTGCATACTTAGCAGCACCAACGTCCATGTGAGTAATACAGACGTCGTCTCCATCCCCGCGAAGTAGAAGAGTTTGCACTCTTCAATCACATCCTCAGTACTCATCCTCATGTTGGTTGTTTCACTGTCCTTATTTGACTGCAACATGAGGCCAAGCAAGTCGTTGCCACTAAGACCATCGTCATCGAGTGTGCGCCCCCTTTTCTCGATGATGCCTCTGAGAAGCCCTTCGATCTCTCGATTGATCTCCTTCATCCTCTTATTGTTTGTAGTTGGAAAGAACCTGCAACACGCAGTGATATTGGCATGTGACTACAAAACATACTTTAGCAATCATAAGGTAAAGAACTTAGTTTAGAAAGAGAACAAATACCGTGTCAAGGGAAAATAGAGTAGGGACAATAACTTGCTACTGAAAGCGTGCTTACAAGTATCCTGGGATGTACATGTACTGGAAGGCCTTGATGAGACGCTCGGCTTGCTCTGCTTGAAGCTGGAAAATCTTCCGACCTTCCATGAAGCTGCTACCGAACGACGAGCGGGAGATCACGTCTCCGGTGAGGCTCTGAAAATCCTGCCATATATCTACTTCATATGATCCATCCGAACCAGCTACTTTACTTTCCCAGCTGCTTATCAACTCGGTGCAGCATGTTGAGAAAGCCGGCATCATGCCCTGTAAAATAATTAACTTTGGTTAGTGCGTGCTTGTACATGGACTCTGATCGAGGTCTGAACTAGCAAGGATAGTAGTACCTTGAGCTTTTCGAGATGGAAAGCGGGGTTCAGGATCCTCCTATGCCTCGCCCATTTCTCGCCGTCATAACTCGCCAGTCCAAGGGCTAGCAATTTTCCCAGACGTTTATTCGTGAATTTTCCGAATTGACCGGACTTGTCTGATAGGATCTCTCTCACTAACTTCGGCTCTGCGATAACCACCCTGGGGATTGGGCCGAACCAGGTTATGGAGACGTTACCTACATGCAGTTCAATGTTCAGTGGGATCGTCAAATCTACATGCAGATTTTTGCTCAGAAAAACGAGTTTATCCCAGGCTCCCAGCCTTTGCATTGAAAAGATGTATGTATATAGACATAATTCATTTTAAGTATAATCAATCTAGCGAAAAAAATATTCCTTTCTTCGGTTGCACTTGAATCAAGCTGGTGCCAAAGTGGTCAATGCCTCAAAGACGATCCTGTTCATTTTAAGATCGGGCATGTGCTTTCTCAACATGTCCTTCAAATATGTCGGATAAGAAACCTACAATTTTGACAGCCTTGAGACAAGAATAAAATCTAGTTAAAGCCTACTAATTAAGATCGAGCAGGATTAAGTCATCAGCACCGATCGAGCGGCGCAAAAAATGTCACTATTTTTTCGCCGGTGGTAATGACGAACAACAGGCATGCATAGAGCCATACACACTTGAGTAAACATGTTGACGCCGGGAAAGAACAAGAACAACAAGAAGAAAATTCTCGTACCGTGTTCCTTGACGGTGCTGTGGTGGTGAGGCGCCACACGCGGCACAATATCGTGGCACGGCGCCATTGGCTTGGACCGCGCCTCCTCGTTGAGCCGACGGTCCTCTGCGAGGTCCCCGGCCGGAAAGCGGTAAACCGTGCCGGCAAGCCCCTGCGCCCGGAGAGCGCGGCCGAGCCGCCGTGGCCTGAGCCAGTACCTCTCCACCGCCCAAAGGACGAGCGCCGCAGCGAGCAGGCTCCACGGTGAAGGAGAAGCCATGAAACCTCCGAGTGTGGTTGCTGCTACGTCGACCTCCATTAGTTTCCTAGCTAGGCTGATTGGATTTGTCTGCTCTTCTAGAGGTTGTGAAAACTGTGGAGTGAGCGGTCGTTAGAGGTCCCAGTGGTATGTATGCTTTATAGGCACGTATAGGAAGAAGTGTCGCCGGCCGGTGATAGCTAGGTTCTTCGCTCGGCATCACATGTTTTTTCTGCTCTTTTTCTTGTTTCATTTTTCCACAAGAATTTCTTGGCGGTCACGGATGGGAATTGTGGAAAAGGATGCGCCACACTAGGGGCGAGCAAAATTTGGCAGAGACCAGCTAGCGCGGAGACGTCCTAACTGTAAAACCAGCATGTTGCTTTCATTTCTGTGTGGGATATGAGGGGTAGGGATAGGGGAGGAAGGGTTGGGGAGTAGGGTGACCCTCACTTCGATCAGGCATAGATGTTAAACTGAATGAAATTTATTACCACTACAATGGTTGTACTTAGATCGATAATGTTGTGAGGAACACAATGTAGCTTCTTTTTTTTTTGAAAAGAGAATTTTATTAATCCTAGCATCTGCATCGATTGATGCACATAACCGATTATTACAGAATTCACAAGTATTTTAAGTACGGTTACACCTCAAAAACACGGTAACGATCGAGACAAGGCTCAACCGACAATGACACTTAAAAGAAAGACTATGAAAGTCTACTAATATGTTGCCACAAATGTCGGGAGAAAAACTCCTATGTCACGCGCAGTAGTCTCGTGCAGCCAACCACAATAAGGTCCCGCTGGTACGAAAGCAGCAGGAAAGCCCATAACTGTATCCAGTGTACCACCCTGTGAATAACCTGTAGAACATGAAAATTATCCTTTCTGTTAAACACAATATCATTTTGACAAGTCCAAATACACCAATAGATAGCATATACGAATCCTATCTTTGATCTTTTTGTATATCCCCTCAACCAATTCCCAAACATATTTGTGACGTTAGCGGGGGAGGGGTATTATAAGTACATAATACAACACGTCATACAAGTTGCGCAAAAGGGCAGGAAATGAAGAGATGATCAACACTCTCATCATTCCCACAAAAGGAACAATGCAAGCTACCTTGCCAATTCTTCTTAGCCAAATTATTTTTCGTTAACAAGACTTTACGATGAAGGAACCACATAATTTTTTTAATCTTTTACAGTATTCTTAATTTCCAAAGATAGTTCTGTAGATATGTAGTATGACCATTCATTAGGTCCTCATATATCGATTTAACTGTGAATTGCCCATTTTGGTTCAGATTACATTTAAAAAGGGCACGGACATTATTCAGCGTCACTTGCATCAATGTAAAGCACAAGTGAGACCACATATCCGATTTGTTCCCAGCAAGACCCTTCTAAATCCTATATTCAGTGGGGGCGCATTAATTGTGCAGCACATCATGATTCGAAACATGCTACTGTTGCACAATGCTATATAATAATGGATATTGATTTATCAATGGAGAGTTACCCAACCAAGTGTCCTCCCAGAACCTTGTGGTTTCCCCATTACCAACTACAAATGACGCTCTACTAAAGAACTCATCTTTTTCTCTCATTAGACCCTTCAAAAAAGGTAAATCAGTAGGATGAGCTTCTACTTGAGGTAAAGTTTTACTTTCGAGATATTTATTTTGTAACTGCTCCTACCACACACTCTCCTCATTCAAAAGTTTGAAAAGCCATTTGCTAAGCAAACGTTTATTCTTTAATTTAAGTACTTCCACTCCTAAACTTTCCTGATCCTTTGGTCTACAAATAATGTTCCATTTTGTCAATCTATATTTTCTCTTATTCTCATCACTTTGCAAAAAAAAAAAGGAGATCTATAGAAGCCTAATATTTTCCTCACCCCTTTAGGTAATTCTAGAAAGGATAGCATGAACATCCGAAGGCTTCTTAGAACCGAGTTAACAAGTACCAGCCGATCCCCATAAGACAACATCTTCCCTTTCCAACAACAACCGAGGTTACCTTCGAAACGGCAACGTAGCTAAGAGCATCTACACCGACATCCTCAAAATTATATTAGTCACACACACACAAAATGGATTTAAGGGGGTGCTTAGATTGCATATAAAAAATGTACATTTTATTCAAATTTCTTAAAACAAAATAGTTCTAAACTAAATTAAAACTTATAATACACTCGGGCTCCTAACCATATATGATACCTTGTTGGATGCGGGGCCGGGCGAAATGTCCATGATGCCACAACCAGAAAAAAAAAACTGAAAACATTTAAAAATGCCACAACTGCGGATAGATTTAGAATGAAAAAATTCAGTTGCAACCGGGAAATATCAATTCTAACGGTACTAAATACACCATACAAAAATTTAGTTGCAACTAGGAGTATTGTAGAACATACCAAAACCGATTTTTCACACCAACATCCAATGGCTAGGAAGCTCTAAAGTAATTCCTGTTGGAATGAGAGTTAGCATAACTTTTTTTTTGAGAAACACAGTACAACGCAAGCGTTTATGTACACGCGTACACACTCAGCACTATGAAAGCACGCGGTACACCCTATCCCTATAAGCACCTCCGAGAGACTGAGCCGGCGGATCAGATCTTGAGATTGACGAAATCACCACAAGCGACTCGTTGTCGATGGGACGTTGCCTCCGAGGGAAGGAATATTCTGCCTTTTATTTTGTTCCACGTGTTTCTTCGTGATGGTGTTATTGGAAGGAGAGTTCGTGGACTGCAAGGCAAACGATCAGCAATTGCTTGGTCAAGGTAAGCTTAAAGTGTTTTTAAGAAGAAAGGACACCAAAAAGTCACCAACAGAGAGCAAACAGCATACCTTAACCGCTCCACTTCTCAGAAACCTCGTCATGGAAGTTCCAAGAAATCGTAGTATATGGAGACTTGGAGAGTCGGCAAAACCGGGCTTGCGCTTTGCCGCCTGAACTATAAAAATGACGGCACTCACTACCGAAAACATGTCCAATACCACCATTGTCGCGCGAAGGTGCCAACCCAGCCATCAGCCAAGCTCAAAGTCATTAGCCATGGCCGTCGAGCTCCCGTTCTACCTGCTTCTCCTAGTCATACCACTTCTCTACTTAGTGTTCCGACGGCGATCGGGCGGCCCCCGTCTGCCGCCGGGGCCGTGGGCGCTGCCGGTGATCGGCCACATGCACCACCTCGCCGGCGCGCTCCCGCACCGCGCCATGCGGGACCTGGCGCGGCGCCACGGCCCGCTCATATTGCTCCGTTTCTGCCAGCTCCCCGTCGTGGTGGCCTCCTCCCCCGACGCCGCACGGGAGATCATGAGGACGCACGACGTGACCTTCGCGTCGCGGCCCATCGGGCCGATGCTGCAGCTCGTGTTCCGGGGCAACGAGGGGCTCGTCTTCGCGCCCTATGGCGACGGCTGGCGGCAGCTCCGCAAGATGTGCACCGTCGAGCTCCTCAGCTCCCGCCGCGTTCACTCCCTCCGCCCCGTCCGCGAGGAGGAGCTCGGCCGCCTCCTGCGGTCCGTGGCGTCGACAGAGGGGGCCGTGAATCTGACCGAGCGGATATCTGCGTTCGTCGCGGACTCGGCGCTGCACGCCATCGTCGGCAAGCCCAGCGAGAGCCGCGACACGTTCCTGCGACTGCTCAAGGAGGGGCTGAAGAACGTGCCGGGGATGAGCTTGCCGGATCTCTTCCCTTCATCACGACTCGCGATGCTTCTCAGCCGCGTTCCCGCCGAGATCGAGCGCCGACGCCGGGGCATGGTGCCCATCGTTGAGACCATCATCCAGGAACGTCAGGAGAAGAGAGCAGCCGCCGGCATGACGAAAGACGAGGACTTGCTTGACGTGCTCCTGACGCTTCAGAAGGAGATGGACTCGCAGTATCCGCTCACCGCCGAGAACGTCCAAAATATCATACTTGTAAGCAGTCCCCAAAGACCTTCACACCACTCCTTCATTGTAAGCAAGAGCAGAGTTACTTACTCTGTTTCTTTCTTTCTTTCTTTCGCAGGACATGTTCAGCGCAGGCAGCGAAACGTCGGCGACGCTGCTGCAATGGGCAATGGCCGAGCTTCTGCGGAACCCGACGGTGATGAGGGGGGCGCGAGAGGAGGTCTGGAGAGAGCTTGCTGGCCACGACAGGGTGACAGAGGACGGCCTAACCAACCTGCGCTACCTGCGGCTTGTCATCAAGGAGACGCTCCGGCTTCATCCTCCGGCGCCGCTGCTGCTGCCGCGGGAGTGCGGCAGCCCGTGCCGAGTGCTCGGGTACGACGTGCCGCAGGGCGCGATGGTGCTCGTGAACGCGTGGGCCATAGGCAGGGACCCGGCACACTGGGACGAGCCGGAGGAGTTCATCCCAGAGAGGTTTGAGCGAGTTGGCAGGGATTTCAAGGGGACGGACTTCGAGTTCATACCGTTCGGCGCTGGAAGGAGGGTCTGCCCCGGCATGGCGTTCGGACTCGCGCACGTCGAGCTTGCGCTTGCGGCCTTGCTGTTCCACTTCGAATGGAGGCTGCCGGACGGGATGTTCCCCGCAGAGATGGACATGACTGAGGAGGTCGGGATCACAACGAGCCGCCGGTCGGACTTACTCGTGTTCGCCGTCCCTCGTGTGCCGGTGCCCACGGAGTAAAGTAGAGCTCAAGCTGCAAGGCTAGTGTTATGGACAGCATGATGGTATTACCGGATGACATGATGACTGATATACAATACAGTGCAACGCTTGTACAGACTAATAATGAAATAAGAAAAGAGTACTGCTATACATACAGCACTATTCATATGACGTTTGTAGGACAACCAAAAACAACCAGTTTCAACTGCTGATCAAAAAAAGCTTGTGCACCCCTGATGCCCTGATGAAATCAGTTTCAACCAATCTCCCTTCAAAACACATGTCTAAAGTTTCTTACCAAGTGTTTGACTTTGAGGCTTCGATCACTCATGCCCTATCTTGGGCACCCGACGTGAACGCGGTTTTCCCGAAACTATATGCGACCGCACATTTCATCAAAACCGTCCATTTTGCTTTGTGATTCGTGATATTTTTTTGCATCAAACCCCCTCATCTTTAAAGGTTTCTTGCAGCAAACCCTAATCAATATTATGGATACCTACTTAACTTTTCATCATTACCATTAATAAGTGGATATGGAAATATTTGGAGATGATTTTATTTTTTCGTTTTGTATTAACATTTGTGAATATGTGTGTTTATAGAAACATATTTTTGTATTAACAAACTAACAAAAATTTCCTGAAAATGTAAACAATTTTTTTTGTATTAGCATGTATTAACATAATTTTCTGGATATGTGTATATTTGTATATAAGTGTATATTTGGATATGTGTGTTTATGCAAACATATTTTTGTATTAATAAATTGACCAAGATTTTCTAAAAAATGTAAACATATTGTTTTATTTGCATTTTATTGGTTAAAATTCTTTTCGTTTTTTGCCTTAAATTTTATTTTGGTTAAATTATCTCACCAAAGGGAATATTGGTTTAGGGTGCTGTTAGGGTCTTTATATAAGAGGATTGTTTTGTCCATTTATGTAAGTGGAGGGTCTTTTTGCACATATCACATGAACCGTTGGATTCAAAATAGACGTCTCAGATAGGCAGTGCGGTCGCATATAGTTGCGTAGTTACATTTCCGCACCCGACGTTCAATTGTTGAAAACTTGTCTACGCTGCTCACATTGTTCAATCCTGTCATGAAAGAAACGCTTCTGCCATCGCCTTCAAGCTTGACTTCCAAGAGCCTTTAACTCCATCACCACAAGCCGCCGGTCTGACTTAGTCGTGTTCGCTGTCCCTCGTGTTCCGGTGCCCACAGAGTAAGTAGAGCTCAAGCTGCAAGGCTAGTGTTATGGATATCATGATAGTATTACCGGATGACATGATGACTGATATAGTATAGTAGTATAGTACTATATATTAAGGGGGAGACTTTGGAGCTCTCACAGCGTCGTGTCCTGGGCCGTCCGATCGAGATCGGACGGCCGAATTTTCCCAATTCGGCCGGTGAACAGTAATGAACAGTGCCCAGACGTTTTTGCGATTTCCCCCGCCGAGGACCTAGCTGCAATTATCATAAACTGCACATGCTGTTCTGCAAAAGTGTTCATCATTCCACCCGCGCTGGCTAGCGTTAGCCGCACGCGCAGCCCCATCACGAACCCTAGATTGGGGCGTCCATGGCGGCGGCGGGGCGGATGGTTGTGCCGCTGCAAGGCGACCTTCCAGAGGACCGTGCGGATCCGGTGCGGCCTCGCAGTCCTGGGAACTCTCACAGGCGTCGTCCTCAAGATTTTCGATGAGCGCATCCGGCCGCATCTGGTGGCTGCATCAGCTCCAACCAAGCTGTACGCCAGACGAACCTATGCGCGCCACCGCGCCGGTCGTCCTGCAGTAGCTCAACCTTGCCGCGACCACCACAGCTCCCAGGTTCCGTATCCCAGCTCGCTCCTGCTCCCCTTCCATCCCAGCTCGATCGTGCCCACCTCAAAACTGGGAAGAATTGGGCGGCGGCTGCCGGCGGCGACGCCAAGCTGCCGGATCCTCCTCATGGCGCTTTCCTCCGGGGTCATTTATACCTGATCGATCAGCGGCTGGATAAATTTGCTTTCAACGACCACCATTAAGAGCTCCTTTCATTAGGAGGAATCGGATTTCATGGCAGATTGGAGAGGATTTATTTTTCACTCACACCTCAGTCTTTCAGTCCTATGCGTAAGGAACCAGAAAAGATTTACACCGGACACCCTTTACTATTGTTTCATTCGTCTTTCATTTGTCGAAGCACCAAAGTTAAACTACTGATGTTTGATCTATATGGCAACACCCTATTCTTATTCCTAATCATATTCATATATCTGTGTAACTATAACTGCTAATTAGAATTTATTTGCAGTATAACTCCTTGCAACGAAATGAACTAATCATCTGTATCTATAGGGAAATTCTACACTGAATGGCGGGCTTATTCTCACGCAGGTTAGTACTCCTATTAGAGCTCAATTAAATGAATATCAGTAGCTAAACATCAGCTTCATAATTAGTAGTGTAATCCTAGAATATATTTTCATTTATATTCAAAGTAGCTCCATGATTGGTTTCCTGTTGACTATCGCTGTGCTGCCACGCATAATGTAGGGTGAGTGCACAATTATTTCTTATGGCTGAAAATTGAGATTCAGTATGGTTTTCTTCCTATCATGCACTCCGCTATAAAGCAGGTAAAGTTTCAAATTTGTTCAGCTTTTAAGATATCCCTTTTCGAGCTGCATTAGTAAGCATCAGGAAGTTCTTATTCTGTATGAGATGCCAAATAAAAATATTGAGTTCATCAATTGAGCAAATACTGCATAATAGGCGACCCAAAATCTTGCATTTATTTCATGAACTGTGCATTTATTTGATGGTTGTTTGAATGATGCTGCAGCTGTTGGGCTAAGTAGAAACACCAGCGAGACTGTACAAGCTCAGTTCACCTTTCAAGTAGTCTGAATTTTTTGGTGTATGATATATTATGAATTGTTGCTGGATATAAGGAAACCAGTGATAGATGATCTACATATGATGGTGTTTCCTTTCAGAAATTATATGATCATTTCCCTTTCTGCTCTGTGGATTGTCTACTAAATATACGTTGTCTATTCCCTGCAGATAATTTGCTTCAGTTCATCAAACCATCTTGGGAAACCTCCATGGTCCATACTGATTTATCTACAGATTATTGGATGTTAGTCTACCTTCCATGCATCTCAAAATTTCTTAGGCGCAAGGTATTTTCGGATTTATTTGTAGTTAAAAGCGAGAATGCTGGTACGTAAAATTGTTGCTCACTTTTCAGTTTTCCGTTCTTTTTACTCTTTTTGTTTCGTTTGCTGATAGGGGCAAGAAATAATTTCCTAGGTTTATATGCTTTCATAGCTTATGCTAGGTCAGCACCCTCCATGAGATACCCTTTTTTCACATCTGAACAGAAGAAATTGGATTTTTTGTTGCATAATTGAATGGAGGTTGCAGAACCTTATGTAATTTCTTAAATTTACACCAATCTGACTGCAGGCTGTATATAGTTCATGATGCTTACATGTTTTAGCTATATATATTTTATGTACGAACAAGTACCTGAGTTGTGTCTTCCGTTTGAGAATCTTTGAGTTTCCAATGTATTGTGAACTGTGTGCAGATTTCCCGAAGAGACTAGCGAGGACACCAACTTGAGGATACGCGCTGCTCATTTCAAGTGCACTGGCTTCAAGAGATGGCACGTGAGGGCACAATAACATAAGCGTTGGTGCTGTCACAACAGTTGTTGCAGTGGTCAATAATAGGGAGCCCATTCGCTTCAGCTCCACTATACCTTAAAGGTACTGCACATGCATGGTTTCAGGCTTTCATATTTGTAAATAGAGTGAGGATCTTACATTATTCTGTTACTAGAAGGATTGTTGTGATCACATATACATTAATCATATTCTGATACATTAATTTACGACCTAGGTATACGTAGATGATTTCTACAGTTCTTTGTCATGCAAGTTTATCTAAGTATTAGTGTAGGGAAACCAGTCCTCAGATTTGTATCAACCACAGAAAAACCAGGTTGGTGCCAGTGGTCCATCGACGAGACACAACAAAGGTACGATGACTAAACTTTTTTTGTTTTCCCCATACATTTGCATTTAACCGATACCAACTTTATACACTCTCTCCATCTTGGTTTATAAGTCGCTTACGTATCCCTAGGTCGTAAATTTGAGCAACATAACATGATTTATATATTATAGAAACTATATTATTAGAAAATTTAGACTTCATATTTTCTAATGATATAATTTTTCTATTGTACAGTTTATATTATATTAGTTAATTCAGGACCTAGGGATACGTAGATGACTTATAAACCAGAACGGAGTGAGTACTTTACTTGCACAGATTTTATTTGTATTCAATGGTATAGATCTACAAGTGTCACTTGCTCCTAGATATCGAATTTATTTAGTCACTCCATTTATGTTCATATCTATGCCTTAGATTGTAGCGGACTCTAGGATCAACCCGAGGCATGCAATGACGTGGAGGGAATATGAAGACACAGAAAGCAAAGTCAAGCCATATGGGTAGCAATTCATTAGTGATTTTGGACTGAATTGTGAGTCATTTGGTTGGTACTAAGATTTTGTTTTGTAGTTAGGAAGGTAAAATCAATTATGTAGCGCCACCTCTCTCTCAGTGTAAAATTAGTGTATTATAGTATCATTTTTATTGGTCAAAAGAAATACCAGTTCATATGGGCTATGAAGACATATGCACAGTAGGTAACTATTGTATAAATAGATGTGCTGAACACCTTTTTAATGACAGGCAAAATGAACTTACTGTAGCTGTTTTTGTTTGTGAAGGCAAATTTGGCAAACTATACTTCTTCTGTGAGCATCATTAAGTTTTTGATGATGATGTTAGCAGAAATATAGAATAGAACGACTTTGTTCTCTTGCTAGCTTTGTTGAGAGTATCTTCAGGTTGAACCTTTGTTCCAGTGTGGTGTTCTTCCGTTCTCCTCAAGAAGTATTTCATTTGACATTAATATGAACAAGTTATGTAGGCTCAAACTCCTATGTGTAAACAACACAAGAGATTTTGGGTTCTGTTTATATCGGCTGTCAACTGCAACTCATTGCTCAAGAAAACTATGAATCTGCATCAGTGGAAGTGATAGGGTAAGTAAGCCTATAGAAGTCACAATTCAGCACATCAATTCTGCATAAGGTTTTAGGTATATTCTTCCAGGCTTTATGTCTTGCAAAATATTATTTGGGTTTAAAACTTAACAACACTTCAATTTCTCACCAAGGGCGCGGCGTGTCGCCGCGCCTAATTCAACTAGTACAATACATATACAACGCTTGTACAGAGTAATGAAATAAGAAAGACAACCAGTTTCAGCTGCTGATGAAAACAGCTTGTGCACCCCTGATGCCCTGATGAAATCAGTTTCAACCAGTTTCGGCCAATCTCCCTTCAAAACATATTTATGAAGTTTCTTACCAAGTGTTTGACATTGAGGCTTCAGCCCCTCATGCCCTACCTTGTGCACCCCGACCAGTCGGGTTTCATCTCTTGACGCTCAATTGCAAAAAACTTTGTTTACGCTGCTGACATTGTTCAATCCTGAGATAAAAGAAACGCTCATGCCATCGTCTTCAAGCTTGACTTCTCAAAAGCCTTTGACTCCATCAATTGCTGCTTCTACAAGAAATAGATCGCTATAGCGGGACTTACTTTTTTTTTGCAATTCTTCTTTCTCTTTTTGGTTGTGTGCATCCGTAAAGCCGTTACATCAATACGTTGTTGTACTTCCTTGATATCAATAAATTCCCTTTATCTAAAAAATCAATTGGGACGTCATGAATGCTATCCTTTCCGTCAAAGTCTCCCCCCTCTTTGGCGAGAGTGGATCAAAGCCATCAATATCTCCATCCAGACGGTCATCCTCATGAATGGCGTCCCTATGTCTTACAACAAATGCTACTTTAGACCTCTAGGGAAGGACTTCTCCTCCATCCTCTTGTCGGTGATCTCATGTGCCCCACCCTTCAATATGCCGACGACACCCTTATTATCATCCGGGTCGTTCCTGAGCACGTAGAAAATCTCAAAAACATTCTTAACGGCTTCTCCGCCATCTCGGGTCTAGATATTAACTTCCATAAAAGCACCTTTGTGCTGATAAAAAAAGACCTCGAGTTAGCTACTTCCACGATCGGCTCCGTTTGGCCGCGTTGTTTCGATTTGGACCCATTATTATCTCTAAATGTGACTGTTGTCTATTTGGTTGGCGAGGACGCTCCATTCCAATAGGTGGGTGCCTAATCCCTTTTGGCTTTGTCCTCACTGCCATGATCTCGCGTCGGTATGCTACCTGGTAGGGTTTTCGAGGCCACTGACAGGCGTAGATGCGCTTTCTTTTGGACGGGGACGACTCTTGCACTCATGGGTAGTATTATATTTGCGTGGCCTGAAGTGTGCTGCCCAAAAGCCCTTGGAGGCCTCGATATCCTTAACATTTCATCTCAAAACTCTGCTCTTATGTCCAAATCCTATCCAAAATACACTCATCCTGTGAAGTGGGCTTATCTCAGTTGGTTGGTTACTTGTGGTGGAACTAGCCCACACAGGTTCAAGTCCTAGACTTGATATGGGTGCTCACACTTTTCTAGATTTTTCAGGATTATTTTTTCAGTGGTAGGTGACGTACCCGTCAACAGTGAGGCGCATGTGGTGACTTCGTCAACCTCAAAATCTGCCGGACCAGTCTCTTGGAGGTGCTCATAGGGGTAGGGTTTGTGTGCGTGCGTTCATAGGGGTGTTTGTATGTGTGCGTTTGTGAGCGTCTGCGTCTGTACTGTCTTTCTCAACAAAAAAACACTCATCCTCTAATGCCCCTTGGGTTTGTTGGCTCTTACGTAACGGTTGGTATGTGAATCACGACTTGGGAGATGATCATCGCCTTGACAATTCCATTTGGAAACTGATTGTTGTCAGCCTCCCTTCCTTTCAGAGAACACTCGCTTGTACGGTTCATAATAGAGATTCGACGGCCTTGTTGAAGGGCTCCTGGCTGGGCGCTGCCCCACTTTGCAACCTTTACCCCGCCATCTTCTCTCACTGCACTAGATCGAACATCTTCGTCTCCTTGGTCAGCACTTTGGGCCTTGTTACTTCCCTATCCCCATGTCCTCCTCCACCACTTCTTTGGAGTTGGATTTACTCACCTCTTTCCTTCTTGCTTTCGAGCATGACTCGACGAGAACTGACATGTTCCTATATATGCCTCGAGGTTAGGTTAAAGGTTATTTGCACATTTAAATATAAAAAATTGGCTGCGATCAGATAGGATGATGATGGACAAGCATGTACATGGATTATTCATAGATCAAACAAAGAGGAAGAACAAAATCTTTCTGAGTCATGGAGATCAATCGGATAATCGACATACATTTGCAAGCAAGGGAGGAAATACACATACATTTGCCCTCACAGGTTCCACCCACCAGGCCGGTCCATACACTTCCGAGGCCCCGGGGCGAGACGACAAAATGGGGCTTTTGTATCTAAAATAAATTAGCGTATCGTATTCACTCGCAGTAGTTATCATTATATAGCTGACTAACATGCTTCTTTTCATCTAAATTCTCAATCTGTTGCTCTTTTGGATCCTGTGTGCAATTGCAAAGAGTTCCTAGAAGACCTACCGGTTCTAAAATAATAACGATTGAACCTTTATGGGAATCTTTTTTCTCTTCCTTTTGTCGCTACGAGATAAATATTTTCTAGAAGACACATCACCAAAAAAATTCAAAAAAAGGATATACATGGAACAAAAACACCTGCATATGCGCGACTCGATGTCGAATCGTTGATTTATGTTTCCAAATCTACAAGCCCCCAATTGTCACATTCCGCAACCCCTTCTCATCTCTTTAATCTTCCCGAGCTCCATGTACTCCCTCAGATCCAATGAATCTTTGAAGAATAGGCCTACAGCAGAGGATGAATAAGAGAAGAATTGGAGAAGATGTGAGATGAGAAGGAGCCGTCAGCCCGGCTATTTAGCAACAAATAAAAAGAGTATTGTATTAGGGGATGGAGGTAGGCATTGAGGTTGGAAAGAGATATGATTGGGGAAGGCAGCAGCCCCGTTGGTCTCCATTAATCGCTGGACGGGAGCGGCGGCCTCGTCGCATGGTATTGGAGCGACATCGCCGGCGCTACCCTCTCTTTTGATTGGAGAATTAGGGGGAGGAGGCGAGGAGACGAACGAGATTGAGACTGGAGCGATGCAGTGCAGCCCTGCGGGATTTCCCATTTGCCCAATTGCCCTGTTTCTATGCGTGGAAGTTAAACTGGGCCAAAAAACATGTAATATACTAGACTACCATACATGGGCCGGGGCCCTTCCTCCCACGGCCCGGGGCGGTCGCCCCGTCGCCCCGGCCTATGGGCCGGCCCTGCCACCCACCAGTACGAGGAGTGGCAGGGGATACATGCACAATGGTGTACGGGGTTTGACGGCCAACCTATACATGGACGGCCCAGCCTGAGCCCGACAAAAAGTTTCATGGTTGATTCTAAGCCCTCTTTCCTCTCGGGCCTTCCATGGGCCTAGCTGTTTAAAATTTAATAGCCCATAATTCTAAACTGACTTCCACTTCATTCAGCAGCAATTGCTCTTGCATTGCATTATGCCAATATCAGGGTCAGCGCATCCGATATGCTAGTAATTCTTCCAAAAAAAATCGAGATTTCACCGAAGATAGCAGGTCCAAAAACCCTTGGAAACCACCAGCCACTAGTTATACTAAAGAAGATACAGAAGCCAGCCCAGGGTCTTCCTCCTCTTCGGGAAAAATAAATAGATGACGAAAACACTATACAAAAATGAAGACGCCTTTTCACTGAAAGATCTGAATGTGCATTCATGAAGATGCTCCTGGTAGAAGATGGGTCTGCCGAAATGGCCCTCGTGGTCGTGGCTTGCTACGGCTGATGCCTACTGTAACTAACCGACCAAAGAATAGGTTGGCAATGCCATCAGGTCGTATCAGACTTCAGACAAAGAACGCGCCCCGGCCGGGGCCGTCCGCTGGCGACTGGGGCTCCGGCGAGTTGCCGCAATCCAGCAGCACGGTGCGGCTGCACTGGGATCTGGACGTGCTCGGCGACGACGGCAGGCACCGGGGCTCGCCGCTGTACTGGATCACGTCACCGCCATCACGCTGCTGCTGCTGACGATGCCACTCTTTCCCCTTCCGCCCGCTCTGCCCGCCGTAGTAGTACCCCTGCTCGACCTCCACGGCACGCGCGAACGCGCCGGACAGCGGGTCCAGCCGCTCGTAGAGGATCCGGAGGACCTGCTTCATCGACGGCCGCGCGCCGCCGTCCCTGTGGGTGCACCAGTGGATCATGTCCGCCATCACCTGCAGCTCGTCCAGGTCGAACGTGTCCGCCACCGCCGGGTCCACCAGCTCGTGGAGACGGTAGTCGGTGCCTATGATCTCACGGGACCACTCCACGAGGCTCTTGTTCTCCTGCACCACGGGCCTCCCCGTGACGAGCTCCAGCATCAGCACGCCGTAGCTGTAGACGTCGCTCTTCGCCGTCAACTCCTGAGTCACCACGTACTCTGGGTCTACGTAGCCTGCAAGCAGATATACACACGGTACTGACGAAAATGTTAATGGTATATTGGTATTCGCTTGAGGAATCAAGGTAACCGGGGATTCCAATTTACATTTCAGCAGCACGACAGAAAAAACCTCAAGAATTGCAGAAAACATTACCAGGAGTTGCCTGGATCTTGACAGTCGGTGTGGTGGAACTGACAATAGTATTAGCACCACTTGAGCACTGAGCATGGCCACACCCAGCAAGCTATTAAAATGCAATCCATTAGCATGTGACGAGTAAGGGTTTTTTCAACTGAAAACTGATGAGTGTGCACTGATCCCGGTGCAAAAAAGTTATGCCGCAGGTACCTTTGCCAGATAATTCTTGTCCAAGAGAACATTGCTAGGCTTTATGTCTCCATGGTACAACGGAGGATCACAATAGAAATGAAGGTACTCCTGAAACCAAGATAGAGCAGTTTGTAATTGGTAGTTGATTGTCAACAGTAACATAATATACTTGTTTTTTTTCGACGAATATACTTGGTGTTCACACGAGGAAAAGAAATCAAATACACTCGGCATGAATTGCAGTTTTGAGTGAATACTAACTATGCTATTCTCCCAATTGCCGACTTAGGTAAAGGTAAAATTGCAATAAAGTATAAATTACTTGTGGCAATTCAGAATTCAGGAAACTAACTTCCTGAAACTTACCAAAGCATTTGCAACATCTATGGCAATTTGGATCCTGTTTTTCCATGGCACCAGACGTTTACCTGACGCTACAAAAAGAAGAATGCTATTCTGCATATAATTCAAGAAAGTATGTAGCAAGACAAAGAATGAGAATGAAACATGAGTCGTGAGATATTACAATGAAGGTGATCCTTCAGGCTTCCATTTTCCATGTATTCATACACCTGAAACCTGGACAATACGGAATTGTAAAGAGCCATAAACTGGTAAACATCTGAACATATTTTCATCAAACTTTACCTCTCAAATCTTGTTAAACAATATCCTTTAAGTCCAACAAGATGGCGATGATGCAGCCGCCCCAGAAGTTCCATTTCTTTGCAAAATTCTATCTGACTCACTTTTAGTGAGGTCTCTATGCGCCGGATGGCAACCGCAGAACCATTGCTCAGTTGCCCTTTGAATATTGTACCATTATCATTCCCTCCCAACCTAGTGCCAAAGTTTCTTGTTGCCCTTCTCATTTCTGAACGACTAAATCTGCCAAAAATGGGGTAAGTACCTGCAAAACAATCTTGCTAAGCACATAAATTGAAATGGGTCTTACAACTAATTTCGATACTAAGAAATTCAAATAAATTTAGAATCCAACATCACTCCATCAAGTCCAAATTAAAGTAATCACGCAATTGCTTAACGCAAATTTGTGAAACAGAGCATGATAGCAAGAATTATATGATCTGGAGCAGGACAAACTACCGACTCCAGAGTTTATAGCATCTTTTTGTCAATTTCCTGGTGAATAGCTTCAGGATCATGTCCATCAAATGGCATTATATGTCTACTGAAAGTGGAACATATCTAAGTCTACACATCTTTATTTATTTTTTAATTGAAAAGCATGGAAGTGGAAATATATTTATTGAAACAAGGTAGATATTTTTGCATTGAACAGTAGGAATCGGCTACATGCATTGATTGGAAAGAGCTATACTTATACTCTGCCACATTTTACATAAGGTACAATTCACAGTCTGACTCTGCTGAGCTTATCAGTTGCAAACCTCGAAGCCATAAATCAGTTATATTGCCATAAATGGCTGTGTGCATCTATTGATGTGGAGGCTGGATTATATTCCCCTTTTCGGAAAAAAAAAGTGCTATTTAAAATCTTGCGCATCCACAATTACTAACAGAGTATTGTTTCAGAAAATAATCAAACTGGAAGTGCTTTAAAAGGCAGTATATTCTGATTCAATATCAAGTGCTAAGCTTACTCCTATTATAACTGACATGATATTCTATGTAACATCATGAAACGGTACAAGTCATCCAAACATCTAAATTGACCAAAATATTCATAAAGGCAATTCTATTACCCAAACTCATTAGATGTTTACCTTCTTGGCCCTTCTTGACACATGAACTCCACGATTGTACAGGCTCAATTCCCTCAATCCTTTCTAGTTCTTTACTCTTTCTACGGATAAGTAAAATCAATACTACCACAAGTGTAACTGATAATCCTGTAACCAAGGCCCCAATCACTGGGAATAGTACGCGCTTGTAACTATGATGATGATTGGACGACACTCCAGTAATATTCTCCCCAGGTATCAGCGCTGCAAATGGACTAGGGGAAATATTTTGTGCAGGATTTCCAGCTGGGGTTGGCGTCGTGATGTTCACTGCATCAGGGATTCAATAGATTGTTACAACATTGAGAAATTAAAAACTCAGAGAAAGTCAAGTATGAACACTTCACGTCTAGTACACATACTCGCAAACCACATGCCATCACAACAATGCGTAGTATGAAGAATAAATAAGGGATTTATAATATATATATATTGTCATTGCATTGCCCTTATATGCCATTGCTGCCAATGACGTCACTTTTAACTGAAATGCAACAGAATCAAGCAAGAGTTCTGTATATTTCAGTAGAAAAAAAATCAGCATACCCAAAATTAACTATCTGGCCAACCAACATATCAAATTGAAACGGGTTAATATGAAAAGATGCCCACATAAACTCCATTATGCCTAAGATGTATATACATATCAAACTTATACTAGAACAAACATGTCCTGGTTAATATCATATACTCATAATATGTAGGCAGTGGGACACAAGCAAGTGTGCACACCGAAAAAAGTAATGCACAGCTGAAGCTTTCAAATAACACTAACTGACAGTATGAGCCTATGAGGATTCATGAAGCACACTAGCGAAACACAATAGCATTAACAAAATTGAACAAAATCTTTAAAAAAAAGTTTTGTCTCTTTAAGGTGCTAAATGGAGTATATATCAGCATAGATAACTTCCACAAAACCAGAGCTGAAGATCCTGTGGGGTCTATGCATTGCACTAGGATTAAGACATCAGAAGAAAACTGCTATATTTTATTCTCCCTCTAGAAGTTGTCAAATACATTATAGGTTATAGCATCGATTAACTTGCTTGAAAGATCATAGAATGTCATCTAATTTTGGACAATAATGATGATTGTGTGGACAAAGTCATCACATCAGCACAAAAGGTAATCTGTTGGCACAAAGTTTGGAAATGGCACTGTCCATTATACGAAACTAAAGATGGGAGAAAATTCAAACCTTGAAGAGCACCAAGCCCCTGGACGCTAAAAAAGCAACTCGCCGTATCAAGAGAAGAGATGTTCCCTTGACCCACAAGAGCAACAAAGGCAGCATCACGGCAGGTATTCAATGTGACATTGTCTTGTTGTCCGACGAGATGGCGGAGGTATGACAGACCAGAATTCAAGCATCTCTTGCAACTGACGTCATCTGGAAGTGAGGTTGCACAGTTCCTAGCCACGTCGCTGAAATTCGGAGACTGTAACATCTGGACGACAGTAGTCATCCCAACACACTGGTAGGACGCCTGAATCTTGATCCCGAGGCCACAAAACGAAGGAGCGATAGGAGGCACCCCTTTCGACGCCAACGTGTCGGTGATATTGCCAATACAGGCATCGGCAAGCTCAGCTGGAACCCCAAGAGTGCCTGTTGTGTTTGCATACATGGCGGATGAGACCGCGAGGACAGCATTGATGTAGCGGCAACACCTCGAGTGCCCATTTTGATCCGAGCACACGGAGGCAATCAGCGCGTAGTTCGGCCAACTCAAATCCAGCGGGCAATCTGCATGATCAGACAGCAAAAATATGAGTAACGATGCAAACATGCAGGTAGAGTTTCCCCTCATCAAACAAACTTTTGAGAATAACAGTTTCATCGCTATGTATCTCAAACTATATTTGGCAAGCGAGTTTCAGAAGAAGCAGCGACTATTTTCTGTTTAGACAGTTAATTATCTAACAGAACAACTGGGAACAGATCATGTGAGCAGTACTGGCTGGATCCGTGTCTAATGGATTGCATGTCATAAATCACATATCCATATATTATCCCCATCCTTACACCAGAGCTGCTACGGACCGAATGTAGAGCATTTTGGTTGTACATTACGGTTGCACACGAATAAGAAAACAAGCCATGTGCTGATGTTGTGATGTGCATGCAAATCTGGAATGTGATGCCAGGTTAATTGGTGGTTCAGTGACGCCAAATGCAGGACCGTGAGCCTCACGGATGGGCCAAGTCCAACCAAGGGCCATTGAAACGCAGGAGCAGGGAAGGCATGGCCGAGTGGCTACGCTACGAACGTGCACAGCAACAAAATTAGCAAGCGCATTGAATGGCGTGAGGACTCCAGTGGCAGTGGCAGTGGCAGTGAGACGGAGGCGGTCCCCTTGGCCGGCGCTGCCGCCGCCGCTGCATGAGTAGAGCAGACGACAAATGTGCCCCCAAGATGCTCAGGGAGTGTTCCCCGGCTAGGTGAACCCAAGAATTCCTAATCGCCTACCTTGATTCGCGGCCCTAAGAATTGCAGTTTCACAGTAGGGAAGCGATCAATCTGAGCTACAATCGTGACACAAAACAGGACGCAAAGACGTTGGGAGGGAGCTCATCGAATGGGCACAGACAGGAACCGGAAGGGGATGAAATCCAGTCAAGTCACTAGGCGCAGCCGTCGCCGACCGACCCTCCTCCAACAGTCCAACTCCAAATACAGCGAAATGTGGCTATCCCCAGCTCGCCGCCGGAGCGGAGTGGGCTTCCACCGGCTGCTAGAAAACCCGCTAAACAGCTTAAGCCGGGTGACGAACGGTTTACCTGCCGCTATCGTCGCGGGCGGAAGCGGGGCCAAGAGGGCGGCGGCCAGCGCCGCGCAGAGGAGCAGCCCGGGGCGACGCATCCGAGAACCGCGCGGCCGGCGGCGCGGTGCAGACGAGGAGGGAGTAGGAGTGAAGCGGGGCGTGGCGGAAAGGTGGCCTCTGGAGCGAGAGGTGTGAAGGAAGGAATGGGATGCCAGAGTCGCCCCGACGCCAACCCAATATGCTCCTCGCTTCGCTAGTAAAAAATGTCGCTGCGGCTGCGGCTGCGACTGTGGCCGCCGGCTTTTGTTCCGCTTTCCTCTGCGCGGCGCTTTCCTTTTTCTAGCCGCGGGCAGGGCACGCCTGGGGATGGGCTCCGCCGCGGCCACGGGTGCGCGGAACGGAAACGCGACGCTGGGGACTCGGCTCCGGCTCCGCGGACCACGGGTGGTTGCACATGGCGCGGCGCCGTACCCGAGAACCCGTACTCTACTGTACACTTGTGCCTCCCTCGATCAACGATCATGTCCTTTTGTGCCTGATGATGGCCTGATCACCCCGGATGCTTCGCCGTCGAGATGCTCTAGCTCAGCCGGTGACAGGCTCAAACAGTCTCCACTTGTCTGAATCATCTGACCATGACTTAATTAACAATGTGCACGCTTACCACTTTACCAGCCCAACGGAATCCTTATGGAAATGGTTCAAAACAAACGTTATGCTTTTGAGCGAAACATAAATTAAAACCTAGATAAAATATCGGAAATTAGTAATATGTGTTAGACTATATGTAATATGTATATACCGAATATGGTGTAGTACACCAATTCGGTTATACCTCATGTACGTGCCACGGTGGAGACTCTTTCCACCTATATAAACATGCACACAACGACCTTAGGGATACGATCGTTTCCCACAATTCAATATGGTATCAGAGCGATCTTCTTCCCTGATCTAGCTGTCGACAAAGCCGCCGCCGCCGCTACCCTTGCAGCCACCGCCATCACATCCACGACCAGCCGCCGCCGCAGCATCTCTGCCGCTGCCGCCATCCACAACCTACAGCCTACAATCTACAACCACAACCACAAAACAGCAGTTGCTGCCGCCGCAGTCTTCTCTGCCGCCGTCGCCGATATCTACAGCCACGATACAACCAACAGCCGCCGCAGCCTTTCTGTCGCCGCCATCTACACCCACAATACATACAAGATCATCCACATCAGCGATCCGTTGTCGCCATGAGTTTTTCCACCGTAAACTCGCTGGCCGCTGCCCTGGGATCACCACCCGCGCAGCAGCTGACCAGGGAAAATTTCTTGCTATGGAAGGCTCTCGTGCTCCCTGCTTTCCGTGGAGCCAATGTCATGGGGGCTCCTTGACGGATCTGATCGAGCACCTGCCAAAACAGTTGAGGTTGAAGACTCCGAGAAGAAGAAGTCCGTCGTTGAAAATCCTGCATATCTGGCTTGGATCTCCAAGGATCAGCAAGTTCTCTGATTCCTATTGAACTCTCTCTCTCTCTCCTGACATCCTCTCTCATGTTCTTGGCATGGAACACACAGCCGAGGTGTGGGCTTCCATCACCTCCATGTTCTCCACTGCCTCATGCACCAGGGTTCAGCACCTTCGGACATCTCTCAACGAAACAAAGAAGCTCAAGCTCACAGCAGCCCAGTACTTTACAAAGATGAAGGGTTTTGCAGCCGAACTTGCAGCAGCCGGGAAGCCTCTTGAAGAAGATGAACTCATCGGTTACCTGCTCCATGAATTGGATGGTTCGTAAAACTCTCTCGTCGCTGCAGTCAACGGAAATCCCAACACCATCCTTGATGATCTGTTTGGGCAACTCTCATCTTATGAAATGCGCAATGAGATGCTAGATGAACCTGCTGATGATGCCTTCACGTCCTCGGCTAATGCTGCTCAGCGCTCACGTACTAATAGTCGTCCTCCTCCCAATGATCATACTGACCGTGGCAAGCAGTGGGTTGATCGTGGCGATTACCGTGGTGACTATCGTGGTGACCGTGGTGATTACCGTGACCGTGGATACCGTGGTCGTGGAGGGCAGAGACGTTCTGATGATCGTCGTGACACTGGACGGCGTCGTGATCGCCGTGACAAGATTGACAAACCCCCCACTCCGTTTGTTGATGTGACATGCCAAGTCTGCAAGATTCATGGCCACCCTGCTGATGTCTGTTGGTGGCGCTATCAGAAAGATGACTCTGGCTCCGATGATTATCAAGATGACAAGGCTGCACACATGGCCTCCTATTGGGTAGACTCCAACTGGTATTGAGACACTGGAGCCACCGATCACATCACAGGCGAACTGAGCAAACTCTCCACCAAGGAAAAATACAATGGACGCGAACGTGTCCACACGGCTGAAGGAAAAGGTATGGTTATAAGTCATATTGGTCATTCCATGTTGCGCACCCCACATGCTTCCTTACACCTTAATAATATTCTTCATGTTCCTAGTGCTTCAAAAAATCTTTTATCTATCCTAAACTTACACTTGATAATGATGTGTTTCTTAAATTTCACCCATTCTTCTTTTTAATCAAGGATCAGGCCACAAGGAAAACTCTGTTTAAAGGACCGTGTCATGGTGGGCTCTATCCCCTAGTGCCTACTTCTGTGGGATCTTCGTCCAAGCATGCTTTTGTTACAATAAAGCCTTCGTCCTCTACGTGGCATCGTCGCTTAGGGCATCCTTCTTCTTTTGTGGTGCAACAAGTCCTTAAAAAACATAAGTTATCTCATACTCGAGAAATAAATCCTTACATTTGTGATTCTTGTCAACTAGCTAAAAGTCACCAATTGCCCTATCCCGTGTCTACTAGTGTTTCCACTGTTCCCTTGGAACAAGTGTTTTCTGATGTATGGGGCCCTGCTCCTGCCTCTGTTGGCAAGTACACTTATTATGTAAGTTTCATTGATGATTTTAGTAAATTTACTTGGATATATCTTCTCAAGAAAAGATCTGAAGTTTATCAAGTGTTTCTTAATTTTCAAAAATTGGTTGAACGAAAGTTTGATAGAAAAATTATAACTATGCGAACTGATTGGGGTGGTGAATATGAAAAACTTCATGGTTTCTTTCAGAATGTTGGGATTACCCATCATGTCTCATGTCCTCATGCACATCAACAAAATGGTTCCGCTGAACGCAAACACCGTGATATTGTTGAAAAGGGTCTTGCCCTTCTTGCTAATGCGTCCATGCCTCTCAAATTTTGGGATGAAGCCTTTCTCACAGCTATGTTTCTTATAAATCTACTTCCTAGCAAAGTCATCAACTCCGACACTCCGGTTGAACGTCTCCTACACACAACCCTGAACTATGACTCCCTTCGTTTTTTTGGATGTGCATGTTGGCCCAATCTTCGCCCATATAACAAGCGCAAACTCGCTTTCCGCTCCACACGACGTGTTTTCTTAGGCTATAGTCCTCGTCACAAGGGAGTCAAGTGTCTTGATGTCTCCACAGGTCGTGTTTACATCTCTCGTGATGTGGTGTTTGATGAGAACATTTTTCCTTTTGCCTCTCTCCATCCAAATGTTGGAAAACGTCTCCGTCAAGAAATTCTTTTACTTCCTACATCTTCTTCTTGTGGGGATGCCAACATTCATGACTATATGCCTTTACCTGTTGTTCCGGTTACTAACAGTGCACGGGTTCCTGAGGATCCAGCTGAAGAAAATCTGGTCAAAATTGATATTGAAATACCTCAAAACAGTGAAGAACTTGGACATCCAAATATCCCACATGAAGACAAAACTGGTGATGACTCCCATGCTGATTCTGCTGCAGCTTCTGAGCAGACCGGCTCCGATCACGATATGGATCCTTCTACAGATATGTCACCTGGGGAATCATTGGCCGGGTCCCCTGTGTCGACCCCGCCTCCCTCTGCCCATGATGATGATGACAGCGATGCGGTGTCGCCCGCTGATTCGTCTCCAGCCCGCGATAGCAATGCAAATCATGATGAGGGCGCAGCATCTTCTCCGCATGCCGACGGAAGGGGTTACGGTGCAGAAAACAATAATTTTTCTAGCGAACGAAACCCTAACTAGCCAGGATCTATCTATCTAGTACATGCGATAACGGTGGCGGAACGGGTTACATTACCTCCATGTAGACCGATAGCGGGGATTACGCTCCCGCACAAGCGTTGACGATGAAGTCGTACGTAGCCGACCTCGAGGTCGCGAAGAACTTGCTGCGATGTCGAAGTCGATGACGAGGTCGCGAAGAACTTGCTGCGATGTCGAAGTCGATGACGCCGGGGTGTTGACGACGATCTGCGTCGACGGGCGTCGGGCGGAAGAAGGCAGAGCGCCAGCACCGGGGCTGGTGCGCCGGCAGCAGAGGGGAGGGAGGCGCGGCGGCTGCAGGGGCGAGACGACGTCGCCCAGGCTACTCAAAAGGAGTTACCTCCGAGCACTCGTAAACATACGGAGCTTAGCGACAACCCCCGGTCATTCAGATCCAGCTGAAATCGCAGGGATAGATCTTATCTGGAATCCCGCAGAGCAACGGCGCTCTGCGGTATAGCTTAGGTGGAGAGAGACCCCCTTTCCTCAGCTCGGCGCGGCTCCAACTTGGGAACCACGAGATCGAGAGAGAAATCGGGAATTAATTGTATTTTCCAATGGATTAATCCAATTAATATGCCTTGCTATATAAAGGGGGAAGGGGGTGTGCAAACCCCTTGGCTCCCCCATGTGGGACTAAACAAAGGACAAGGGAGGGGGGGGGGGTTCGGCCCCCACATGGGCTGGCCGAACCAGCCAATGGGGCCCACCCCCCTTTGGTGGTGCGGCTCCCCCTCTTGGGCCCTCTTAGGGCCCATGTAGGTGGGAGCCCCCTTTTTCCTTTATTTAATTAATATTAAATTGATATAAAAATCCCATTAATTCATAATTAATATATTTATATATAATTCAATATCCCGTGACTCCGAAAACTCTTTCGGACCACCCGAACAACTTTCGGACATTCCTGGAACCATTCCAGACCTCTCCGGAACTCCTTCCGGACCACCGGAACTCTTTCCGGATCATTTCTCTCTCTCCAACAAATTCCTATAATATTCCAGAACCTATCTCCTGGTGTCGCTAAGACCTTAAGTTTGTTATGCTATGGTTCGAGAACACTCCATACATGGTCGAGACACTCCGCTCACCAATGACCGTCAGGGATACCTGGAAGTATATGACGACCCCTGTGCATTCCACGAATATCGTCGTTGAACCATAAATATGATATGCATTCCCTTTGTCTCTGCGATACTACCTTGTCCGAGATATGATCGTAGACACACCGATGTCTTTGTTGTATCTCGTTACTGACGAAGGTTATTAACTCGTCTGCGATATTACATCTCCATGACCTAGTCATAAGCTGCGCAGCTATATAGATGCAATATCACCGAGTGGGCCCAGAGTATCTTTCCATTACAAGAATGAACAAATCCCGCTCTTGATCCTTACGTCTTGATGCTCTTTCGGAATACCCAAGATGGACGCCGTTATTGTCATGCTATATAAGACACAACGTTTGATGCTCTCAAAGCACCCCTACGAAGCATTAATAAGTACGGTCTCACGGTCTAAGAAATAAGCTATCATATTCTTATCTATTGCAAATGACAAACATCGTAATACGATCTTATTGCAATACTTTGCGTATGTCCATCACCTTATTCAACTAACAAGATGACCCCATTGTCAACCGACGTCATTGTCCTTGATCGGGAATCTCGATCAACTGTTGCCCAATGGACTAGCTCATATAGAGGCTTGCTAGGGACCTGGTTGTCTATGTATCACACGTGTATTAATAATTCCGATTAATACAGTTATAGCATAATACACAAACCTATTATAAACTTATGAGATAATGCAATAAATACTACTATTTTATTTGCCTCTAGGGCATATCTCCTCCAGTCTCCCACTTGCACTAGAGTACAAACAAACCAGCTGCATTTTACTTTATCAGAATCCCTTATCAAATAAGAATCATTTGATAATGCTTGCTTGTGGAAGAGTGTTACTGCACAATCCATGATTGAACATGCTTTTGCGATTCACTGACATCAACTTGCTTGATACCACCATGTTGTCCAACAATATATATGCAAATACCGTAACTAAGTGAGACTTCTATTTCCCAGCGCCTACTCTGATTATACTAACCAGATAACTGCCCTGAAAACACACTCAGCCACAGAGAGCCCCTTATAACAATTACAAACTCGTGATATCTACATACTTTCACATCAACGTAGAAAACTTGACATTCTAATGTCAATCCAACAACTAACGCACTTCTACTTCCAGTAAATTCTAAATTTACTTTTATAACTGCTCAACTTCCAAGAACATCGGTTATATTTCATCGAACAGATAATATGGTTTCTGTATGATGTCTAATATTAAATAATAGACCCACATGTCATACACCCATTACTTTCATGCATCATTACTCTTAATGATCAATTGGATTCCAAAGGACCATCCTTTTGATTCTATTCTGACTCCTCAGATATAATCCAAAACAACTCGACTAACTATTTAAAATTCCCGTTCTATTTCAAAATAGACACTAATTTTTAAATAGTTTCACAACTTCATCCTTCTCATCTATTCTACCGGTACAATTTCACAATGTGTTAAATACACAAGATGAATTCGGCTCCCACTCAAATTATGTATCCACATATTTCAGAACACAAGCTCCCACTCAAAAACGTGTCATCCACATATTTGAGTTCCTGAGCTCCCACTCAAAAATATGTCCTTTACATATTTCACCTGAGTAAACTAACTTTGACTCCCACTTAAATCGACATTTTGGTCAAACCAAAATCATTGATCTATTATCAATTCGAATTCAACACAAACTACAGTATTACATTAATACAAATCACTCAGACTTCAAGCATGTCTATATAAATGTAGTCAACAAATTTGATCTTGTGCAAGACACATTTCTTGACAAGACTTGCTCCCGCGTCTTTCTTATAGTCACATTTCTCATATAACACCTTATATGACGATTAAACAATCTTATTCCTCTAATAAGAATTGCAGCAACAATTACTGTCTTAATCCTTTCAAATGCAACTTTGGATTTCCAGACTCAAAAAGCCTTTGTTCGTATTCCGATATTTTCTCAACTTTCTTTGTATTCATAAAGTGCACCTTGATCTGTCAACAAGATCTGAAATACTTAATACAGTGTTGTGACCTGACAGCAATATTAAATATAACATCACTTTATTTAGAAGTTTCTTTTATGAAAGTATTATGATCTTTATGAAGAGGATTGCAAGCAGAAAACAATTTTCTAGTCTCCCTCACTCTTTAATCACCAAATTTTCATTAGCAGATATATACTCTTTGGAACACCTTCCAACATAGGTCTGGCACTTTATTTCAAGCTTCTAATTCCAATCCATAAACCATAATTCGAGAAATCATATTTTCCTCGGAATTATATAGACAACAAACTAAGTTTTGTTTCTATTTGGTTTTGGAATACACTCTCATCCAATGCGAGCAATCTACAAAGAACCACTCATGTATATTCCGAATTATCGCATAATCATATACATGTCGACACTACTGTCGATCCTACGAATTCTCGTTGAGAAAAATATCTATTTTCTAAAGTGGACATCGACTATAATGTTTCGAACATATTAGGAGATTCTAAGACAGATTCTGACAGACGACACTTTATTTAAAATAGAGCATGATTATAATTCCCCACATATCACCATATATGATATTATAATATTGTGAAACGAATTTCCACAAGTCTTTTTGTGTTGAAACCATAATTCAAAAATATTGTCCTTTGATCGAATTTTGTGAATACAATATTCACTAATCTTTCTTCTGAAAAACCCCATTTGATCTATTATCAAATTAATTTCAGACTCCATAATTTATCGGGCAAATACTCCTATTTACCAAAATCATGGAAGAATTCGGATCATGCAATAACACCATTGATTAATCATTAAAAATGACTCTCAATCAATTTCCTCTAGTATTGCAACTTCAATACTGCATTTCAAACTTAATCAATTTTGGCACTCGAAATACTTAAATGGACCAAAAATATCCATTACTTATTTCATTGCCTTTATGACTAAATTCGATGGTGTTTGTTCTTTTGGACACATAATTTTATCATTCCCGCTATTATAAATGTATATCATACGCATAATGTAATTGAGATGTGATGCAAATTACTCATAACATGAAACAACTGCTTTGTTTCATAACATAAAACAACTCATGTGTTCTATATGAATAATTATGTCTTGTAACATTCAAGACACCAAACTAGATCACATTCTCACTATTACAAAATGTCTTATCAAAAACTATTGATGATATGATATCTCGAGGGCGTGAGCACTACTGGCCATGAACTTGGCATCACTCGTGCACTGTCACGTCACCCTTTGCCACATACTTGTGATAATCAGGAACTGTTTCACAAACAGAACAAGTATCAAATACTTTTCATCAAGTATGAGAAGAATACATTTATATCTTCGTATATCAAATATACCCATAGCGTCGAAGAACTCTTCTTCGATGGAATCAACTTTTAGAGATTTGAATTTGTTCACAAATGTGAAGAAGCTCACCGTGTCTCTATAGCATATTCACGCACATGCTATTCACAGCTAGGAGGTAAAGCACAATCTCTATTGTACTGGAGTTCGCTATCTAGAAATCGTAGATATTCGTAAGCCTGAAGTAGATGTCACACAACTTCTTCAACTGAGTCTCCAGACAGGTATGCTCTGAAAGAACATTTCTTAATCCCTAATGTTTTGTGTGTTAGTTAACAATACCAATGATACTAATCCTATTGCTAAGTATTTCAGTTTGGGTGAAACTCATATCACAAATCCTAAAGCCAAATTGTAGAGAAAAAGAGTTTCTGGAATTCTTCCCAGACCCGGATATTCCGGTTCCCCAACTTGGATATTCCGGGTCATCCCCAGAAAAATTGGCTAAGTCAAGTTCAGAAGTACTACTGACTTCAATCGGAAAATCAGCTCGGAAATTTCAAGGACTCGGATATTCCGGTTCACCAACCCGGATATTCCGAGTCAACCTCAAGAAAATTGGCTAAGTCAAGATTCAGAAGTGGTACTGACTCCAATCGGAAAATCAGCTCGGAAAATTCAAGGACCCGGATATTCCGGTTCACCAACCCGGATATTCCGAGTCATCCCCAGGAAAATTGGCTAAGTCAAGATTCAGAAGTGGCACTGACTCCAATCGGAAATTCAGCTCGGAAATTTCAAGGACTCTGATATTCCGAGTCAACCTCAGAAAATCGGCTAAGTCAAGTTCAGAATTGGTTCTGATCTCAACCGGAAATTCAGCTCGGATATTTTCAAAGGCCCGGATATTCCGGGTGACCGGAATTTCCGGTGGTACTTATACAGGAATTTCCGGGTGCCCAAGACAGCCAACGGCCAGATTTTGAGGGGGAGTATAAATACCCCCTCACTCACTCAAGAACAGTGAGCTCTCAGATTTTCTCTCTCCTACCATTCTTGAAAGATCAAATCATCAAGATTACCCAATCCCCCCACCCAAATTCATTGATCTTTAGAGGATTGGAGGAGAAGGCCCGGATCTACATCCTCACCGAAGGGATTTGCATTTCTCCCCCATTCACTTGGGGATTTCGTGGCTAGGGTTTCCGGTGGGAAAACCTAGTTCACCATTGTTGTACTCTTGGTGTTACCTTGACCTTTTGTGGTCCTTGACCTTTTGTGGTCTTCTTGGGAGCCCCCAATTCAGTTGTGGGTGTGTGCCTCAAGCGTTTGTAAGGGATTCGATCTCCGCCCTAAAAGGGGATCAATAGTGGAAGCTGGACTCGAAACCTTTGTGGTTGAGTTCATCGGAGAAGAAGGTGAGCCTTTGTGGCGTTGCGGCTAACCTGTTGTGGTAGCGCACACCTCTCCAAACGAGACGTACACCCTTGGGTGGAACTCGGGATTACATCTTCGTCTCCGCGTGCTTCACTTGGTTCCCTTTACCTTTGCTCCCTTACTTGCTTATCTTATTATTGCTTAGTTTCTCATTTAGGTAAATTCACCGTAGTTGCATTGTCGTCGTGGTGTCACGGCAGATGCCATAGGATGGCTAATTTATGGGGCCGATGGACGCTAGAGGATTCGGGGAGGGATAGCGCGAAGGGGATCGCACACGAAGAACAGTTGAACACGGGGATTTACCCTGCTTCGGGGCTCTCATGAGGAGATAAAACCCCTACTGCAGCATCTAGCCTATCGATGTATTTTCTCTCGGTGTACCGAAGTACAAACTGCTCCACGAGCTGGGCAAAGCATGCCTCTAGGAGGACTTGAGGAGGTAAGAGCCCGTGTTCAACTGAGGCTGCCCCTGGTGCTCTTTATATAGAGAGAGCCCAGGGGACAAGGGGCGGCCCGCATGACACCACTCACACTATTCACGATGTGACTACTGGGGTCTTGTCAGCATTATTCACTGTGTCATGCAGTTGTACACTTGTCACATCAAGGGATGGGTTTGACATGTCTTGTTTGTCCTTTGTCCTGTAGCGTTTGGCATGGCATCTTCTCTGCATAACCCGGCATGGGTATGCCGGATAACTTGGCGACTCCTCTCCAGGACTCTCCAGGACAACGTCGGGGAAGCCGAGAGTGACGCCGAGTCGGGGAAGCCGGGAGCGCCGCCATGTCGGGGAAGCCGAGAGTGACGCCGAGTCGGGGAAGCCGGGAGCGCCGCCATGTCGGGGAAGCCGAGAGTGACGCCGAGTCGGGGAAGCCGAGAGTGACGCCGAGTCGGGGAAGCCGGGAGCGCCGCCATATCGGGGAAGCCGAGAGTGACGCCGAGTCGGGGAAGCCGGGAGCGCCGCCATGTCGGGGAAGCCGAGAGTGACGCCGACTCGGGCAAGCCGGGAGCACCGCCATGTCGGGGAAACCGGGAGCGCCGCCATGTCGGGGAAGCCGAGAGTGACGCCGAGTCGGGGAAGCCGGGAGCGCCGCCATGTCGGGGAAGCCGAGAGTGACGCCGAGTCGGGGAAGCCGGGAGCGCCGCCATGTCGGGGAAGCCGAGAGTGATGCCGAGTCGGGGAAGCCGGGAGCGCCGCCGTGCCGGAGAAGCCGAGAGTGACGCCGAGTCGGGGAAGCCGGGATGGTGGACGCGATCCTCTCGGTTGACTTAGCAGAGGGGATGTCGGCCCATCCGGGGCCCATTAGTCTCGTTTCCACCGGTTCAGACGAGAACTCAGGCCAGTTCTCCTCATTTTGGCCCGAGATGCCCTTCTCCTCCTTTTTCTTTATCTCCCTCTTATATGAATTTATTTATTCCTGCAACATTAACACAATAAACCCCGTACTCTCAGGGTACCGGGGAAGTACATCCCCGACACTAGTCCCCGAGTCTACGGGGGATTCGTTAGAATCACGCTTAGACTTAAAAAATAAACAACCACCAGGACATCTGCATGCCGAATGATACACTTTGTAGGAGTCCCGGGGTTTACATCCCCGACACTAGTCCCCGAGGCTGCGGGGGACTAGCTGAGTCGCGCGCAGACTTAGAAAAGATACCAACATCATTGCCTTCACTTATTCCGCCGTGTACCTGCAAAAATACAATCGTATGCCGGTTTCTTAGCCACCCTGGGCGTTTTACCGACATAGGTGTCTTCGGCCACCGCCGGCTTGACATAAACACATAACACATGCCGGCGTTTAGCCATTCTGGGCGTATACCGACACGGACGCCTCATGTGCCGGCGTTTAGCCACTCTGGGCGTATACCGACACAGAGTCTCATGTGCCGGCGTTTAGCCAATCTGGGCGTATACCGACACATACGCCTACACACACAATGTCACTCAGGTATCTCGGGTGTTTCGGTATCTCGGTAAGTCGGTATTTCGGTATGTCGGTATGTCAGCCACTCTGGGCATATCACACATGTTTCGGTATCTCGGCCACTCTGGGCACATCACAGGTGTTTCGGTATCTCAGGTGTTGCCTTTGACGAACTCTGATACACCGAAACAAATGACGATTTGGAAATATTACCCGATGCCATGATACATTGGCGAACCGAAATAAAAGGGGATCTAGAGATATGATATGATGCTAGATATAATGGCGAGCCGACATGAATAGCGATATGGAGATATTGCAGTATGCCATGATATACTGGCGAACCGAAATAAACGGGGATCTTATAATTTTGCGTGATACCGCGATATGTGGGCCAACTGATACCATAGATCATATGCAATATACTTTGAGAAAATAATCAACCATAAGATGGATCCAAGATAACCGATATAATCAAGACTCTCGACATGAGTATCCTCGCGGTAAAACCGATATCACCTTTCAACGTTAGTTAGGACATATATATTTTAATAAAGACAGAAAATAACTCTAGCAGCAAACCACACAATAGGACAGAGACTCGGTTTCCACCGAGTCCCCGGGTAAATTTTCAGATATAGCAGGAAGACAAAGGAGCCCGGCAGTCCCCGAGTCCAGTTTCGGGATGCCGGCTCACAAACTACACAACAGGAACCAAGATACGCCAAGCATATAAATAAATACAAACTGAGCAACTCTACCGACTTAGCATGCAAGGTAGAACTAAACGGTAAGCGAGTCCCCGGGTCAAGACATCTCGCCCCCGGGGAAAAACAGATAGATGACAAACAGGTGAAACAGGGCAGTCCCCGGGTTATGATATCTCGTTCCCGGGTAAACAATTAAATTAAGCATGCATGGGCAGCTCCCGAATAAATCTAAGATAACATAATGGCAAGGTACATACGACGATACTCACGGAGCACAGGAGCGGTTGGGGATGTCGGAGGCGACATAACCCGGGTAACTCGTGTGCAGCTGCCAGGGGTTTGTTGATGATGAGTGTCGGGGTAGGCGCCTACGGCTGGTGCCCGCGATGCAGGGATGCCGGTTCGGGATGTCGACGACCGGTTTCCGCGATGCGGGGACGTCGATGACCTCCACCCGCGGTGCAGGGATGTCGGAGACCTCTACCCGCAGCGCAGGGATGTCGGCGACCTCTACCCACAGCGCAGGGATGTCGGCGACCTCAACCCGCGGCGCAGGGATGTCGGCGAACTCAACCTGCCACGCAGGGATGTCAGCGACCTCAACCCGCAGCGCAGGGACGTCAATGACCACTGCCCGCAGCACAGGGATCCCGGATTTAGGATCCCGGATTTTGGGATGCCGGTGACAGTTACCCGCGGCGCAGGATGTCAGTGACCACTGCCCGCAGCGTAGGGGTCCCGGATTTAGGATCCCGAATTTCGGGATGCCGGTGACCGCTACCCGCGGCGCAGGATGTCAGTGACCACTGCCCGCAGCGTAGGGATCCCGGATTTAGGATCCCGGATTTTGGGATGCCGGCGACCGCTACCCGCGGCGCAGGATGTCAGTGACCACTGCCCGCAGCGTAGGGATCCCGGATTTAGGATCCCGGATTTCGGGATGCCGGTGACCGCTACCCGCGGCGTAGGATGTCAGTGACCACTGCCCGCAGCGTAGGGATCCCGGATTTCGGGATGCCGGCGACCGCTACCCGCGGTGCAGGATGTCAGTGACCACTGCCCGCAGCGTAGGGATCCCGGATTTAGGATCCCGGATTTGGGATACCGGCGACCGCTACCCGCGGCGCAGGATGTGAGTGACCACTGCCCGCAGCGTAGGGATCCCGGATTTAGGATCCCGGATTTGGTATACCGGCGACCGCTACCCGCGGCGCAGGATGTCAGTGACCACTGCCCGCAGCGTAGGGATCCCGGATTTAGGATCCCGGATTTTGGGATGCCAGCGACCTCTACCCGCGGCGCAGGATGCCGGTGACAGCTACCCGCGGCGCAGGATGTCAGTGACCACTACCCGCAGCGTAGGGGTCCCGGATTTAGGATCCCGGATTTTGGGATGCCGGCGACCGCTACCCGCGGCGCAGGATGTCAGTGACCACTGCCCGCAGCGTAGGGATCCCGGATTTAGGATCCTGGATTTTGGGATGCCGGCGACCGCTACCCGCGGCGCAGGATGTCAGTGACCACTGCCCGCAGCGTAGGGATCCCGGATTTAGGATCCCGGATTTTGGGATGCCGGCGACCGCTACCCGCGGCGTAGGATGTCAGTGACCACTGGCCGCAGCGTAGGGATCCCGGATTTTGGGATGTCGGGTCCCGTCCGAAATTGTTCCCGTAAGCGCCACTCTGCCCCACGGTGGGCGCCAACTGCCGTCGTGGTGTCACGGCAGATGCCATAGGATGGCTAATTTATGGGGCCGATGGACGCTAGAGGATTCGGGGAGGGATAGCGCGAAGGGGATCGCACACGAAGAACAGTTGAACACGGGGATTTACCCTGCTTCGGGGCTCTCATGAGGAGATAAAACCCCTACTGCAGCATCTAGCCTATCGATGTATTTTCTCTCGGTGTACCGAAGTACAAACTGCTCCACGAGCTGGGCAAAGCATGCCTCTAGGAGGACTTGAGGAGGTAAGAGCCCGTGTTCAACTGAGGCTGCCCCTGGTGCTCTTTATATAGAGAGAGCCCAGGGGACAAGGGGCGGCCCGCATGACACCATTCACACTATTCACGATGTGACTACTGGGGTCTTGTCAGCACTATTCACTGTGTTTGTCATGCAGTTGTACTCTTGTCACATCAAGGGATGGGTTTGACATGTCTTGTTTGTCCTTTGTCCTGTAGCGTTTGGCATGGCATCTTCTCTGCATAACCCGGCATGGGTATTCCGGATAACTTGGCGACTCCTCTCCAGGACTCTCCAGGACAACGTCGGGGAAGCCGAGAGTGACGTCGAGTCGGGGAAGCCGGGAGCGCCATGTCGGGGAAGCCGAGAGTGACGCCGAGTCGGGGAAGCCGGGAGCGCCGCCATGTCGGGGAAGCCGAGAGTGACGCCGAGTCGGGGAAGCCGGGAGTGCCGCCATGTCAGGGAAGCCGAGAGTGACGCCGAGTCGGGGAAGCCGGGAGCGCCGCCATGTCGGGGAAGCCGAGAGTGATGCCGAGTCGGGGAAGCCGGGAGCGCCGCCGTGCCGGAGAAGCCGAGAGTGACGCCGAGTCGGGGAAGCCGGGATGGTGGACGCGATCCTCTCGGTTGACTTAGCAGAGGGGATGTCGGCCCATCCGGGGCCCATTAGTCTCGTTTCCACCGGTTCAGACGAGAACTCGGGCCAGTTCTCCTCATTTTGGCCCGAGATGCCCTTCTCCTCCTTTTTCTTTATCTCCCTCTTATATGAATTTATTTATTCCTGCAACATTAACACAATAAACCCCGTACTCTCAGGGTACCGGGGAAGTACATCCCCGACATGCATATCTAGAGAATTTACCTTTGTGTTGAGCCTAAATTTGAAAAGACCTAAAATTTGTAATAGCACCTATTCACCCCCCCCCCCTCTAGGTGTCGGATTCCCGTTCATGCTCCCCATGTGAATTGTCCGGAACTTTCTAAGCTGTCTGAACTGCTCAAGACTCAATTCATCTTTGAAGTGACCTCTGATCGCATCAATCACGACATATGGCTCCATGTGTTGAAACAACTTTCAACTCAGGTGCTAGGCATACGCTCATGACGATCGTCACTTCCATGAACATGTCATGATGCTTACGGAACTCATCATCTTGCTCCTTGCTATCAGAATCATTTGGTCTAACTCCTTACTAATGTTCTAGCACATATAGGATGTTTGTTGTGTTTGGAGAATGTTTCTAAAACCAATGTACCAGCTGATGAAGTTGGACCCGTCGGCTTCTAAGGTAGAATCCGAGCTCTTGAAGAAGTAACCGAAGCGTAGTTCTGTAGTCTCCAGATGTGATCGCAAAAGAGGTAAGGTAAAGTTTATAACATATAGGTGAGTTTTAGTTCTATAATCTCATTATCAAAAACACACCACACGAAGATTATGATCCCTAAAAATAATAATGGCGATTACACGACCCTCATCCACCACACTACCCCCGATCATCACGGCCGGCAGCACAGCTTCAAAGGTGGACATAACATGTCGATCACAACAACTTTGTGGCTCTTGCTCGATCTTTCGATCTTCCCGTGTTCCGAGGCCATACCTCTGAGTATGCTAGGCTCGCCAATCAAACCTCGAAGACCCTGCGCGTGCAACATGGCTTACACCCATTGTATGCGAACGACGAGATGTGTGACACCCGATCATCACGGCCTGCCTCATAACGTAGAACTTTCTTGGTGGTGCGCAACGAGGGAGAACACAATTTTGGTATTTGTTAGGGATCATCCTATTTATGATGCTACCGTTGTATGTCTAGCAAATAAGCAATGAATAGGATGCACACACAACAACACACAATAATGATGCAATGAAGTGCGATGTGACATGGTCGATGCGCCTGGACCTTCATGGCGCCATGTGCCTGGCCCCCCGGCGCCCCGGCATGGTTCCGAGTCCACAGAGCCATCCTTTGCCTCCGACAGTACGAATAATATCAAAACTTACCGTAACCATGTCACATAAAATAACGCCTCTGCAAAACAAAGTTAGACGCCTCTAGCTTTATTTAGTTTTGCAAATTTTACGTGGCATATAGGCTTATTCGTAAGAGAATCGCTTCCCCACCAACGAACTTTGTACCACAACGTCGATCGTATAATTGCATGTTTAAGCATCGCTTTCGGGCCCTCCATTGAAAATGCTTTGCCGACTAGAGAGAGAGAAACAGACACCCGCCAGCCACAGATACGGTGCAAGCCGTATGTCAGTAGTGGAACCAGTCTCGCGTAAGCGTACGCATAAAGTCGGTCCGGGCCGCTTCATCAACTCAATACCGAAGGCATCGCAAGTGCACGCTAGAGGGTAGCAAATATAAGAAAGACGCCCTCATTCAACATGAGTTCTAACCGTACCAGCAGTACTACGCATAGATCGGCTCTGATACCACTGAAGGGGTTACGGTGCAGAAAACAATAATTTTTCTAGCGAACGAAACCCTAACTAGCCAGGATCTATCTATATAGTACATGCGATAACGGTGGCGGAACGGGTTACATTACCTCCATGTAGACCGATAGCGGGGATTACGCTCCCGCACAAGCGTTGACGATGAAGTCGTACGTAGACGACCTCGAGGTCGCGAAGAACTTGCCGCGATGTCGAAGTCGATGACGCCGGGGTGTTGACGACGATCTGCGTCGACGTGCGCCGGGCGGAAGAAGGCAGAGCGCCAGCACCGGGGCTGGTGCGCCGGCAGCAGAGGGGAGGGAGGCACGGCGGCTGCAGGGGCGAGATGACGTCGCCCAGGCAACTCAAAAGGAGTTACCTCCGAGCACTCGTAAACATACGAAGCTTAGCGACAACCCCCGGTCATTCAGATCCAGCTGAAATCGCAGGGATAGATCTTATCTGGAATCCGGCAGAGCAAAGGCGCTCTGCAGTATAGCTTAGGTGGAGAGAGACCCCCTTTCCTCAGCTCGGCGCGGCTCCAACTTGGGAACCACGAGATCGAGAGAGAAATCGGGAATTAATTGTATTTTCCAATGAATTAATCCAATTAATATGCCTTGCTATATAAAGGGGGAAGGGGGTGTGCAAACCCCTTGGCTCCCCCATGTGGGACTAAACAAAGGACAAGGGAGGGGGGGGGGGGGGTCGGCCCCCACATGGGCTGGCCGAACCAGCCAATGGGCCCACCCCCCTTTGGTGGTGCGGCTCCCCCTCTTGGGCCCTCTTAGGGCCCATGTAGGTGGGAGCCCCCTTTTCCTTTATTTAATTAATATTAAATTAATATAAAAATCCCATTAATTCATAATTAATATATTTATATATAATTCAATATCCCGTGACTCCGAAAACTCTTTCGGACCACCCGAACAACTTTCGGACATTCCTGCAACCATTCCAGACCTCTCCGAAACTCCTTCCGGACCACCGGAACTCTTTCCGGATCATTTCTCTCTCTCCAACAAATTCCTATAATATTCCAGAACCTATCTCCTGGTGTCGCTAAGACCTTAAGTTTGTTACGCTACGGTTCGAGAACACTCCAGACATGGTCGAGACACTCCGCTCACCAATGAATGTCAGGGATACCTGGAAGTATATGACGACCCCTGTGCATTCCACGAATATCGTCGTTGAACCATAAATATGATATTCATTCCCTTTGTCTCTGTGATACTACCTTGTCCGAGATATGATCGTAGACACACCGGTGTCTTTGTTGTATCTCGTTACTGACGAAGGTTATTAACTCGTCTGCGATATTACATCTCCATGACCTAGTCATACGCTGCGCAGCTATATAGATGCAATATCACCGAGTGGGCCCAGAGTATCTTTCCATTACAAGAATGAACAAATCCCGCTCTTGATCCTTACGTCTTGATGCTCTTTCGGAATACCCAAGATGGACACCGTTATTGTCATGCTATATAAGACACAACGTTTGATGCTCTCAAAGCACCCCTACGAAGCATTAATAAGTACGGTCTCATGGTCTAAGGAATAAGCTATCATATTCTTATCTATTGCAAATGACAAACATCGTAATACGATCTTATTGCAATACTTTGCGTATGTCCATCACCTTATTCAGCTAACAAGATGACCCCATTGTCAACCGACGTCATTGTCCTTGATAGGGAATCTCGATCAACTGTTGCCCAATGGACTAGCTCATATAGAGGCTTGCTAGGGACCTGGTTGTCTATGGATCACACGTGTATTAATAATTCCGATTAATACAGTTATAGCATAATACACAAACCTATTATAAACTTATAAGATAATGCAATAAATACTACTTATTTATTTGCCTCTAGGGCATATCTCCTTCACCGACAGCCGCAGCGAGGGGGGCAGCGATGGTGGGGACGTGTCGCCACCGCATTCGTCTACTTCTTCACATGATGCCGAAGAATCCCCATGCAATGGATCTTCTGCGGCACACTCTCCAGGCGCTGGATCATCTGTGGATTCTCCTGTAGCTGATCATGTGCCTGTTGAACGGATAGACGTCGCCTAGAGGGGGGTGAATAGGCCATTTAAACTTTTTCCGAGGAGCCGGAATATCCGGTCCAAGAATGACCCGGAAATTCCGGTATGCTTGATAAAGGCGGAATAAAACTAGAGGTTTACTTTAACAAGCATACAACCTAGATATAAATACTAGGCTCACCTATGTGCACCAACAACTTATGCTAAGCAATACACGTAACAAGGTGATAGCAAGATATATGACTTCAAGCACGAAGGCTATCACAATGTAAAGTGCATAAGTAAAGAGCTCGGGTATAAAAATAACCGAGGCACGCGGAGACGAGTATGTGTTCCCGAGTTCCACCCAAAGGGTGTACGTCTCGTTTGGAGAGGTGTGCGCAACCACAACAGGTTAGCCGCAACGCCACAAAGGCTCACCTTCTTCTCCTGATGAACTCAACCACAAAAGGTTGCGGGTCACCTTCCACTATTGATCTCCTTTGGGGCGGAGATCGAATCCCATACAACTCTTGAGGCACACACCCACAACTTAATTGGGTGCTCCCAAGTCTTGAGGCACACACCCACAACTTAATTGGGGGCTCTCAAGTGACCACAAAAGGTCTTGGCCACAAAAGGCGTCTAGGGTCCAATGACCCAAGAGTAACAAGCTCACAATCTTTCACTTCCACGAATCTCGTGGAGAGCACAAACAGATGCAAATGCAACGGCAAGAGCACACGAAGTGCTCAAGTCCTTCACTCTCAAATTCCAATAAAACAACAAATGTTTATGGGGGAATAAGAGAGGAAGAACAAAGGAAACCACAAAGGAGTCAAATCCTTCACTCCCAAATCCCACCAAAAGCAACTAATGCTTATGGGGGGAGAAGAGAGGAAGAACAAAGAAGAAGAACCACAAAGGAACTCCAAGAACTAGATCCACTAAGTTCTCCTCACTTAGAGGAGAGATGGATTGGTAGGATTGTAGATCTAGATCTCCTCTCAACTTTCCCTAAAGAATATGGAAGATTCTATGGAGGGATTGAGAGGGGAGTGAGCTTTCCAAGGTCAACAATGGAGTAGGAGAGAGGGGAAAGTCGTGCTGCCTTGGGATAGCTGGGGAAGAAGAAGGGGAGGGGTATTTATACCCCTCCGGAAAATATAGCCGTTGGCTGTTTCGACACCCGGAAATTCCGGTATAAGTGAGACTCGGAAATTCCGAGTCCATGTAATTTCCGAGCAGAAATTCCGGCTGGAGTCAGAACCAAAACCAAACTTTTCCTTGGCCGTTTTTGGAGGACTTTTCTGGGTTCACTCGGAAAATTCCGGTATATGGAAATTTCCGAGCACAATTTCCGGCTCGCATCAGAACCTTTTTCTCCTTTCCTTAGCCGTTTTCTTGGATGAGCTGGGGAACCGTAAATTCCGGTAGAGCGGAATATCCGGCCCCATAATCCGAATCAGCCAAACACCGAAACGAAAACTGCTATAACTTTTGCAAATGAACTCCAAATGAGGTGAGACCAATTTTGTTGGAAAGATAGCGACGATGAGCACCCAACACCCGAAACGAAATATTGCATCCCATAAATAGAGTAAAATCACCACACATGGCAAGATGTGGGACTTTCCTCATGGTAGAACCGGCAATATTTCCGCCACCGAAAGCGCAACAAGTTGTCCAAAGTAAAACCGATTTCGCTGAACAAGAGATTGACATGGAGATGAACCAAGCTCTAATTCCTCACCAACATAAAAGTCAAATAAGAACCAAGAAATATGATATGCCAAGAATGCAAAGGTTTGAGCTCTCCACAACGATGCGATCAAGTTACTAACTTGAGAGCCCCTCTTGATAGTTCTCCTATCTATCCTATAGACCTATCAAGATCATACCTTTGCCCTGAGCATTCCACTTGAGTTGGATGATGAGTATCTTGATCTCTTCAAGAGGTTCATCTTTCTTGATTATGCGTCCGAGCACAAGCTTGATGAAGACTTCTCCAAATACTCCCCCATGCTCACAATGGGAGAGTCTCGCTACGCTTCGTCTTTATGTATCCATAGCAAGCTCCAAGCATAGGATTTCTTCAAGAACCTTCTCTTGGTCTTGCACATCTCACCTTGATGACAATCACCACATGACGTCATCCTCCGTGAGTTATATGAAATCTTCATTTTATGCAAGGCCATGGGAAGATACCTAACCTCATATAAAGATACCACACACACACACATATCATGGGTTAGTTCACAAAGCTATGCGAACAAGTGTTTACCATCCCAAGAGATACATGATCGCTCTTGGTACATCTTGTAGCTTTGTGTGTTGATCAACATCTTGATCAACCTTGTATCTTCCAACATTTCTTCACTAATATGATGTCTTGAATCCTTCAAGACATACTTGCAGTAAGATTCACTCAACACATAAGCTTCAAGAGTCCAACACATGAACTCCACAATTCCATGGACAAGATCTGCAAGGATATCTCAATGCAAACATTAGTCCATAGAGATTGTCATATAATTACCAAAACCACACATGAGGGAAAATGCTCTTTCACCTGTCTCTCGGACACGTCTACAAAAAGGCATTTGAAAACCAAAGGAATACAAAGATGGTACAATAACTTATGGTCGACAAGCAAAAATATATAAACAGGGAAATTCCATTAGATATGGTCTGCTAACATCAGCAGGAGAACCATGCTCCCTCTCTGAGGCATTGGACACCCCAAAGTGGAGAAAAGCAATGGAAGAGGAATATAATGCTCTCATTCAGAACAAGACTTGGCACCTTGTTCCCTCAAGCACAAACAAAAATATTATTGATTGCAAATGGGTTTATCGTATTAAGAAACATGTAGATGGCACAGTTGACAGATATAAAGCACGTCTTGTTGCAAAAGGATTCAAACAGAGATATGGCATAGATTATGAGGATACTTTCAGTCCTGTTGTCATGGCTGCCACTATTCGCATTGTTCTAGCCATTTCAGTTTCTCGAGGATGGGGTTTAGGACAACTAGATTGTAGCGTACCTGCACTTTAAATAAGGCAGATACCTGTGTATAGTGCAAATCACTGGATCAATTCATTTGCACACACAGTTTACGATGTAATATCACAACAAAGCGTCAATTTCAGTACATCGATGATCCAGAATTACAAAATATTTGATACAAGTTGCATAGCCTAAAGCTAGCATTTAAAAGTACACAGCGGAAATACAATAGCAGTGAGTCTCTATCACTTTCATGCTGCCACAGGCGAAAACATGTTGGTTGTAGACTCGAAACCTATCAACGAAACCTCACTCGTCATCTGAACAATCTGCAATAAGAAAAATATTGCAACAACGTGGGTCAGATTCCATTAAAATGGAGTCTGGCAAGTGACACTATGGTGGACACTTAATGGAATAACTCTAAAGCCTATATGCATATTTGGCTGGTGGAGTTCAAGGCTAATTTGCATAAAGCCAATTTTTCCTATCTTTTTGGAAAATACTTTCTTCAATTCAAGACAAGTATGGCATGAAAACCATAAATCTCATCTTCCCTTGTTCACCCATCAAGTTTTATTTCTGAAGTTGGAATGATGGAATCCTCCGTTGACGTCCGTGATCCGCTGCTCAAATTGTCCGTACCGGGGACACGGCTAAGTACTTAGTTTTACACTCTGCAGAGGTTGTGCACTTTCACCTTTAGACTCAATTTGTCCGAGAAATCCTATACACACGGAGTGTATTATGGAAAGGAGAGAATTGAGACAAGAACTTTCAGAAGAAGAATGCAACCATACTAGCAAGACCCGTTCCACCTATCATCCCCCTACATCTGCTTGTCAAGCTGACAGGTTGCACCCTCACAACTTAATTATTCTAGACAGAGCCCATTGTCAAAAGGTTGCACGGGAAGCAATCGTCACTCGGAGTTCTTCAGATTCCTCTGTTCCCTGGGTGGCCATCCACAAGTGCACTCTCAGGTTGACAACCCCCATGCTCATGGCCCCAAGTATAGTAGAAACTACCTTAGGCAAAGACAACCACAAGCACAGTCCTGAGTAGCCACTCAACATAAACCATTCAACCAATCCACCCAGGTGTTTCATTAACTTAGTGGATGTGTACTCCCAGGTTGACAACCCCCATGCTCACGGCCCTAAGTAGAATAGAAATTCATCCTAGGCGACGACAACCATGAGCACAGTCCTGAGTAGCCACTTAATATTTTGTAAAACTTTTCATCAATTGCATAGCATCAATATTTCTGCTAAGTATGATATAGGAGCCTAGACACAGAAGTAAGGGAATTCTACGCAGGTTTAGCATAGTTATACTATCCTACACATGCATATAAAAATACACTAAGTAATGCATAGAAAATACTTAGGAAGTTTATGAGGTGTGCCACTTGCCTTTGAATGTTGTCGTTGTTCACAACTCTTTTCAACGATACTCGGGACTCTCCGTTAAATCTAACAGTATAGACAAACAACAATACAACAATCAACAACAAGCACAACTCCACAATACACACTAAACACATACTAGATGAATAAATAAGTTTTATAAAACTTTCTAAGGAAATATGTTTATGCATGATGTGCCAAATATTCCTAAGGGCTAGAAATGCTTTTTCATGCCATGAAAATCTTTTAAGTTAATGCAAGGCAAATAGGTTGGTCCAAAAGGACTAAGGGCTAAGGTCATAAGTTGAATAAAATATTTTGTTTTATATCATCCTGAGTAAGCACTCTAATGGCTTAGTCTTGATGTGCAAAATACTTAGAGGAAATTACTAGCTTTATTCTTCGAGGTGATCAACAATTATTATCAACTCTTTGTAAATTGGATATTCACTAAAGTGAGAGAGACAGACACCCGGCCAGCCACTTAAATTGTGGAACAGGTCTCATGTACGTGGACATGTAAGGTTTGTTTCCAGGCCGCTTCATCCCACTATGCCGCTAGGATCAAACAACTTCAAGATGATAACATCATGATAAAAAAATGTTTAAGTCAAATGTGAAAGACAAGATTAGAAAGGAGGGGAAAAGATAGAAAGAGAGATGTAGTTGTCCTCCAGGCTTCCTCTCCAGACTTGGTGGTTCTTGTATCCTCGAGGCTGGTCTTGAATTTACTTAGTCATCACGAAGTCTAACAGAAGAAGGAGGGAGAAAGAAGAAAGAGGGAGAAAGATTTAGAAAATATTTCTGGTTGGTCTTCATGAACTTCTTCTTGATCTTTCTTCTAAGTGCTCCCACTCCTTGGAGATTCTTCTGGAGTCTCGTTTGGCTAAGTCCTTCATTGGTCTTCCAGCTCCATGTTAAAAATTACTAAGTGTCTAAGTGTAGCACTTCACAAAAATGCTAAGTTTGAAAATAAACCTAACTTAGGGAAAATGCGGAGGAGTTTTCCTTATGGGAAAATATAACTACAAAATAAATATGCTATGCATGACATGCAATTTTAATTAGTTTCTAATTTTGCAAACATAATAAAAAAGGAAACATATAGGTTAAAGTTTTACGTGATTTATATTTGGTAACACAATTTTTATAAATGGTATTAATAGCCAGAGGTGATTTAATTAGATTTATTGCAATTTGATTTAATCAAAATAATAATTCTATTAATAGTTATGTTGAAAATACTCAAACTATTCAATTTAAATATATAACTATGAATTCATTCAAATATTACTCAAAAAAATATTTTATAGCAGTGGCATCAATTTACAAATATTCCATTGTTTCTAAAACAATTTTATTTGCAATTTTTGGAATTATTGATTTAAAGTGATGCCAAAAATACTCAAATTTACCATTTGAAATTTGAATATTTTAAACTAAGTCAAATTTGAATTTTGGAATATTCTACATGTCAAGGGCTTTCCAAATATGTAAAAATATTTGAATTTGGATAAGTGGTTAAAAAGTTATGACAGATCTAAGTGACAGGGGCTTTTCTGCAAAACTACCATTTAAACAATTAAAAGAAAACCAATTCCACGTCAGCGCTGACTGGGCGCTGACTGTGCGCTGACTAGGCATGACGTGGCGCTGACTGGATTAAGTGGGTGGATCTGCACCGTTGGATCTGGATCGGACGGATCTAAACGGCATACCGATTCGTTTTTGAAACGATCTAATCGTGGGCGTTGAAAACAGATCGGACGCTCACCGTGCGTTGACCACCGGGCGGCGGTGCGAGTCGCCGGAGATGATGAAGGTGGCGGCGCGGCGGTCCTGTGTCGGACGAACTCGTCGCTCCGGCGGTTCCCCAGTCGAGTGGACGGTGTCCTTGCGCGCGGCGCGTCGTGGCGAAGAAGATGGGGGTGACGGCGTGGTCTCGGGCGCCCCGGAGGTGGCGTGGAGGTGCGGGCGGGGCCGCGGTTATACCGGCGACTTCGGTCGAGCTTGCTGCGCTCGAATTTGCAGCAGAGTGGAAGAGGGAACGGTGTAGTATGGTGCGCCTTGGTGTTGGGTGGAGGAGGAAGGGGGTCTCGGGCTCGGGCGCTGCTTATCCGTGCCACACTCGGAGAAATGGCGGCGGCGGACCGACGAACTCCGGCGAGCAAAATGCTCGGCTTGGGGGCACGGTTCAAGGGTAAAAGAGAGGGGAAAGCGAGAGGAGAGCGAGGGCTTTTAAAGGAGAGGTTCGGGGCTCGGGTTAATCGTCTTAATCGCTCGAAAATGGGGAATTGATTTTCGGCCGAAACGGCCGGGCGGGATTGACGGGAGGTTGAAGACGATGCTGACGTCAGCATGACGTCAGCAATTTTTCTTTTCTGATTTTTTTCTTTTAATTCATATCTTTTGATTTAAATGTCCAAATGATGTCAAATTAATTTCTATAAATTTGTAAAATTTGTATCTATGTTTTAAAACAATAGTGGACATGTTTTGAAACTTTTTGAAAATTAATTATTTTGGAATATTCATAAAATACAAATTTGACACTTTATGTAAAATTTAAAACTAGGGTTTAATAAATTCTATTTTTGGCTAAAAATAGATTCTATTAAATATCCATATTCAAAATGTTTGAATTTAAGTTATTTAAACTCATATTCCAATATTAAATAAATATTAGCTTTAATAGATTATTAAATATCTCATTACAACTATTTGAAATGGAAGGAGAGAATGTAATGTAATCATTCTTAATTCAAATTATTTGTGCACCATTATATTTTATATTAAGATATATCATTTGAAAAATTTATAACAACTTTGGAAAAGGTTTTAGTTTTAATTCATTTCTCATTTAGAATATATTAATCATTTCATGCTTTGAAAATAAATGAAATTCATTTAAGCAAATGAAATGTTTATTTGGATAATTCATTAATTTTAATTTATGAAGTTTTTAAAGTTATAAACTATAGGCTTAAAATTTCCAAACCATATTTTAAACTTAGTTAAAAGAGTGAAAACCATTTGACAAATAGATCATGTTTTAAATAGTTTAAAACAACACTTATAAATATTGTTTTAATTTATGAATATGATTTGAAGGTTTGTAAAACATTTGTCAAATTAGCTATTGAGGTTTTAATAGTTACAATGGATAATAAATTGTTTACTTGAAACAACTTTGGAGAAAAAGGTTAAACTGAAATATTTGAAATATTAAACCTTTTATCATGTTTAAAGTCTTTTGTAGTTGATTTTCTTATGTATTTTAATATTTTCTTTTAATCAAAACAAAAAAAATTAAATTCTAGTGATTTTCAACATTATAATATGTTGGGATGTTACATAGATGTCAAGAACGTGTTCTTACATGGTGTTCTGGAAGAAGATGTCTATATGAAGCAACCTCTAGGTTTTGAAGATAAAGATTCTCCTCATTACATATGCCGACTTGATAAAGCTCTTTATGGCTTGAAGTAAGCTCCTAGGGCCTGGTACTCTCGGCTTAGCTCAAAGCTTAATGATCTTGGCTTCTCACCATCAAAGGCTGACACCTCCCTATTTCTATATCAAAAGTCAGGTATAACTATGTTTGTCTTGATTTATGTTGATGAAATTATAGTTGCAAGCTCTTCCAATGATGCCACATCTATTCTACTTCAAGAACTCAATAAACACTTTGCTATTAAAGATCTTGGTGATTTACATTATTTCTTGGGTAATGCAGTAAAGAAAATCAGGAATGGATTGTTGTTGACACAAGAAAAATATGCCATGGATTTATTATCACGGGTTGGAATGCTCAACTGTAAAAATGCTCCCACGCCATTGTCTTCTACTGAGCGGTTGTCCCTGCATGTTGGCACGCCACTTGGTCCTAAAGACAGCACATAATATCGCAGCATTGTTGGTGCTCTCCAGTATTTAACTCTCACACAGCCAGATATATCATTCTCAGTCAACAAAGTTTGTCAGTATCTCCATGCTCCAACCACAACACATTGGACTGCTACAAAGAGGATCCTTCGATATGTTCAGCAAACTTTACCACTTGGTCTCACATTCTCATGTTCTTCACATACTCTTTTGAGTGCTTTTTCAGATGCAGATTGGGCAGGATGCCTTGAGGATAGGCGGTCTACTGGAGGCTTTGCAATCTTCCTTGGACCGAATCTAGTCTCGTGGAGCTCACGCAAACAAGCCACAGTGTCTCGTTCAAGCACTGAAGCTGAGTACAAAGTTGTTGCAAATGCAACTGCTGAGTTAATATGGGTTGAAGCACTTCTTCATGAACTTCGTGTGAAATTGAAGGAAAAGCCATGCTTATGGTGTGACAATTTAGGTGCTACCTATTTGTCTGCAAACCTTGTTTTCCATGCTCGGACAAAGCATATAGAGATCGATTATCATTTTGTTAGAGAAAGAGTAGCAAGTAAAAACTTAGAGATTAAGTTCATTTCTAGCAAAGATCAAGTGGCTGATGGATTTACAAAGGCTCTTCCTGTTAGAGAGTGAAATGAGTTTAAACGTAATCTAAATCTTTGTAAGAGTTTAGATTAAGGGGGGCTGTTAGACAATATGTAATATGTATATACCGAATATGATGTAGTACACCAATTCGGTTATACCTCATGTACGTGCTACGGTGGAGGCTCTTTCCACCTATATAAACATGCACTCGACGACCCTAAGGGGTACGATCGTTTCCCACAATTCAATACTCTGGACTGATACATTTCGGTCTATTTTAGCACTAGAAATAAACAATCTTGGCGAGAATATAACGTTCGAAAGAAAACTAGTCATGTTTGCCCGTTGTTTATGGGGTTTTAGCTAGTTTAGCCCCCTCATACAACTCACTATTCAGTCTAGTTTCGCATCCCTTGAGGTAGCATGAGTACATTGTTTTTTTAAAACACGGTACGGACACAAATGCTTATACACACGCATACATCCACCGCACGCATGCACACCCTACCCCTATGAGCATCTCTGAAATACTGAATCGGCGGACTGAGTCTTGAAATTGACGAATTCGCCACGGATGTCTCACTGTCATCAGAAACGTCATCTCCTATTGAAAAATATTCCACATAAATACAACACACATGTCAAATATGTAGCTTGAACTCTGGAGGGCCAAAAATACTAACCGTTCAACCACACATACATTGACAACTCTATCTAATCACGCATTTCAACGGGGACTGTGATGAGCGTCCCCCGGAGGATCTAGGAGAAAAATCCTTCGGGACCCGTGCTGACACGTGTCCCTCTCAGGGCACGAGCAGCGAGGGAGTCATCTTGCCACTGCCTCAGTACATCCAGCTAGGTATGAAACAATGAGGCTACCGTTTTATTTTCTTTCACCCAACGCCTAAAGCGTGAGGCCACCATTTTGTACACCCCACCATCGTACCATCCCCTGGAGAACTCTTTCTTCTACCTCTGCCTTTTCACGCTCTCTCTCCTTCCTTTCTCTTACTTTCTCATGTAGCGGCCGCCTCTTCTGCAAGCGACACTGACACCTGCGGGGACCGTGATGAGCATCCCCGGAGGATCTAGGGAAAAACCTTTCGGGACCCGTTTGGACACGTGTCCCTCTCATACCACCAAATCCCATCAATCTCGTAAATTCTTCATGCAGTAAAAACGGTTCGATCGTAATAAAAAAATTGTGCCATTGGAGCAAAATGACCAATTCCCTTCAAAATTCCGCAGATGCTTCTATGAAGGTAAAAACAGTTCGTTTGTAATAAGAATTTTATACTATTATAGCAAAAAGACCAATTTTCTCTCGAATTGCACAAAAGGCTATGCAACAAAATAAGTATAGCCATGTAGCAAATCCCCTCACCGGGTAGCAAAATTCTCAACCACGATCCTCGTCGGTAGCATCGTCGGCCCTCATCTCCTAGCAACGCCTAATATTGGCTGCGATTTGCTGCTCGATTTGGATTGCCACAAGATAACCTTTGATGGCTTGTAAATTTGGCCTCTATGGTTACTGTGTTCTATATTATACTAGTTGAATTCGGCGCGGCAACATGTCGCGCCCTTGATGAGAGTATTTTCTGATGGTTTTTTCTCTATTCGTTGCGTTCTAAACAACAAATAAGCGTTGAATGTTAATCTTATGTACAAAATAATAGAAGAATGGTACCACTTGGAACAATTTATCACATCAATCTAGAAGAGATAAAATTAGAGTAATCAATCATGAGAGCATAATTGAATATATATACCAAGCCTAAACGGTTGCAGGTAAAACATCAAACTAAATAAACCAACTACATAAAATCTTTCAAAAAAAATCTGAGATCTAATATCAAAGCATCTACATGCAAGACCAAAAGAACTATTTTCCTTTTGTCTTATCTTTCAAAGATTTGTGCTTCAGTAACAAAGCATCTACATTCAAATCCATCCGATGTGCACCTTGCTATTCCGGTTGCCCTTCAACCAGATCCAAAAGGAACCTGAGATTATTTTAAGCTAACCTGGAATTAATGATCCAAGTCCATCAGTGAAACTGGATTGTCTAAAAAGTATAATCAAAACCTCAAACTTTTGAGAAGATGCAAACCATGACCAATAATTTGTATAAGTGCTAGCTGTATGCGAACTAAGAAGTTACCCAAATTAAGGTGAGGTACCAAATAATCCATATAAACTTGAGGAGGAGTCGTTGATACCCTCTATCTTCTGTAATCAATATCAAGCCTCTGATCTACATAAATATGTTCAACTTTAGGTCATTTGGTAGCTCACCTTACTACCGAAAAGCCAATGCCTTCTATTAGATTGAACAATTGGGTCAGGATATTTATCCCTAGTATTCGATTGGCCTGGTCTATTTACTCAAGCTTAAACAGGAATAGTAAATAAGATGTTTGCACCTGCAAGCAGATGCAAATACAACACTCTTGATCATAATGTGTTTTTGCATGCCTAATTAGACGCAAGTTGTGGTAGTTAATCTACTCTTACTGCCAGTAATAATTATCTTTTTTTTCAGATCATTGAGAAAGACTGCACATGAGGTGAAAGCTATAAGAAACTCTCAAATAATGCAACAGTGTCTAAGCGTCAAATAAAATGAATAATAAGACATGCAAACTTATGTAATAAAGAAAAAATAGCTTGAATTGCAAAACCTAAACAAAACTCAATCTAGTATGAAAGTTGGTATATTTGCGACTTAAGCCTTGGGAAATATCTTGTGAACGCTAGCTAAATTGCTTGATTAACTACATTGACTGTGTTTGCTTCAATTTAGGTTTTCAACATGGACGACAAACGGTCATGACAAAATTGGGGTATGGCATGCATTACACAGAAATAAATCTGAGTAGCCCTTGTGCTGTCAACTAAGCAAAAATTATGAAACATAATGTTATAGTGGGCAAAGTTAGGAAATCCTAAAGAAATCAGATGACATGTGTTTAAGCCCCCCAAAAAAATAAGGAACACACACATCGCCGTCAGTTAGGTACATAGAGTTAATAAATGCTAACTCAATCGTAACCGTTAAGGTGGACGGGTAATTGGATTATTATCCCTCCACCTTTTTTAGTTCCTACAACCAGCGAACAGACGTATATAACACATATGCATTCCAGTAATCGAATGAAGCACACAACAACAAATGGTCCAGAACAGAGCTGTCAGGAATTGCAACAGTTGTTCCACAAGTCTTTTGTTAACATTTAACAAACTCATAGAAATCATAGATACCTCTGCTTCTACAGGTTGGTGTGCTCATTAGCAATGTACTCGCAATACTCCTCAATCACATCGTATTTTGACGCCCGGTTCATTTGCACAATCAGTTTGTAGGAGATAAAACATCCATCATGTACCCATGCTTAACTTTTAGAACACAAGTTAAACTTCTTTAAAAACTAATGCTCACTATAATTTCTAAACAATGCAAGTTGGTGAGTCGAGTGTGTAGGCTGTACCCATCCCAAGACGTGCGACTTGAGTCCATTGGTGATGAGGTCGGCGTCATCTTCCTTAGGAACTTCACAATCGTCTGCTTCTTCCGCCCCACCAGATCCAACCGGGTGCGCGTGCATTTGATTTAATCACGTGCTTGCTGCATCAAACAGCAACAACAAATCCAGTAATTAGAAGTAGAATGAACGTGTCAACGAACCAGAACTACCATTCAAATTGAGGATGTCCAATATTTCAGATCATGACTTAAGCAAACTTAATATAACTGGACACTTACCGCCAAAGCCCGAACTCCACAGGCTGCTATGCATCACCTTAAAGTTATCAATGTGGTTATGTGATCTTCACAACTACTAAGAACTATAGTATGTAAACTCACTGAACAGCTGTACATTCAGTTTAAAGCACTGTGCAATCAAGCATTTTATTGTCACACATTGTTTAAAAATTTATGCAACATATCATCCAAATAAGCAGAGAGAAAACAATGCCGTTAAGAGACAAAACAGCATGAAGATTGTGACTTTATCAGTAGCTAAGTACTCAATTTTGATCACATGTCATATAAATAGTTCAATGTCAATGGTCGATACCATCAGCTAGTAAATTCAGCATCAGACTTCTCTTTTACATGTTTTAAATCCAAGAAAGGATAATTCTTTTTTTTCTATCAGCAATGCACTCTTGATGGTCAAATGTTGCAACATCTAAATCAGAAATTCTTGCTTGTGTTGAAACCAAACAAAAACACAACCTGGTAATGGTAAGCCATATTTAATTTCACACTTAAACAGTTGAAAGAGCATTTTCCCTCATGTGTGGTTTTGGTAATTAAATGACAATCCCTATGGACTAATGTTTGAATTGAGATATCTTTATAGATCGTGTCCATGGGAATAATGGAGTTCATATGTTGGACTCTAGAATCTTATTTGATGACAAAGATTCCATTCAAGGATGTATATGATGGATGGTCATGTGTTGAGTTGAGCATATTGCAAGTATGTCTTGAAGTATTCAAGACATCATATTAGGGAAAAAATGTTGGAAGATACAAGGTTGATCAAGATCTTGATCAACACACAAAGCTACAAGATGTACCAAGAGGGATCTTGTATCTCTTGGGATGATAAACACTTGTCCATATAGCTTTGTGAACTAACCCATGATATATGTGTGTGTGATATCTTTATATGAGGTTAGGTATCTTCCCATGGGCTTGCAATAAATGAAGATTTCTTATAGCTCATGGAGGATTACGCCATGTGGTGATCGTCATCGAGCTTGAGATGTGCAAGACCAAGATAAACTTCTTGAAGAGATCCTATGTTTGGAGCTTGCTATGGATACATGAATACGTAGCCTAGCGAGACTCTCCCATTATGGGTATGGGGGAGTATTTGGAGAAGTCTTCATTAAGCATGTGCTTGGACGCGCAATAAAGAAAGATAAACCACTAGAAGAGATCAAGATAGTCATCATCTAACTCAAGTGGAATGCTCAAGGCAAAGGTATGATCTTGAGAGGCTATAGGATAGATAGGCGTACTATCAAGAGGATCTCTCAAGTGAGTAACTTGATCGCATCGTTGTAGAGAGCTCAAACCTTTGCATATTTGGCATATCATATTTTTTGGTTCTTATTTGAATTTTATCCTTGTGAGGATAAGAGCTTGATTCATCTCCATGTCAAGATCTAGTTCATCGAAACGGGTTTACTTTGAAAAACATGTTGCGTTTTTTATGTTGGAGGTTTTACCGGTTGTTCTCTTATTTAGAGATCTTACATTTCTCCATTTGGTTTTAACATCACTTGTTGTACTATGATGTTTATCTGCAATATCTTATAGAGCTCTTTGTGGTGATTCCAACGAGTCAAAAATCATCGAAAATGGAGTTCGGATGATCAAGATATCATCGTTTTCGTGTTGACGTTTCTACCAGGGGCGGAAATTCCAGCCCTAGGCCAGAAGTTCCGGCCGGCCGGAAAGATCCGTACCAACTTCCGGTTTGACCAGTGAACACTTCCCGGACACGTTTTGGGGTGTCCCGGGGGTCCGTAAGTTCCCAACGGACAGATTTGTTGGGAACCTATTTAAGGGGTCATCTTCCCTAATGGTTACCAAGTTTCGGTGCTCTCTCTCCTCCTCCATTGTTGACCTCCAAAGCTTTGAGGTCTGTCAGTCCCTCCAATGATTCTTTCTATTTCCTTAGGGAAAGAGAGAGGAGATCTAGATCCACATTTCCACCAATCCATGTCTCCTCTAAGTGAGGGGAACCTAGTGGGTCTAGATCTTGGAGTTACTTTGTGGTTCTTCTCCTTTGTTCTTCCTCTCTTCTCCCCTCATAAGCATTAGTAGCTTTTAGTGGGATTTGGGAGTGAAGGATTTGACTCCTTTATGGTTCCTTTGTTCTTCCTCTCTTACTCCCCCATAAGCATTTGTTGCTTTGTTGGAATTTGGACTTGAGCACTTTGTGTCTTCTTGCCATTGCTTTTGCATCGGTTTAAGCCCTCCACGAGGATTCGTGGTGGTGAAAGATTGTGAGCTTGTTACTCTTGGGTCATTGGACCCTAGACGTCTTTTGTGGCCAAGACCTTTTGTGGTCAAGACCATTTGTGGTCACTTGAGAGCCCCAATTAAGTTGTGGGTGTGCGCCTCAAGACTTGGGAGCCCCCAATTAAGTTGTGGGTGTGTGCCTCAAGAGTGTTGTACGGGATTCGAACTCCGCCCCAAAGGAGATCAATAGTGGAAGGTGAACTCGCAACCTTTTGTGGTTGAGTTCATCAGGAGAAGAAGGTGAGCCTTTATGGCGTTGCGGCTAACCTGTTGTGGTTGCGCACACCTCTCCAAACGAGACGTACACCTCGGGAATACATCCTCGTCTCTGCTTGCCTCGGTTATTTCTATACCCGAGCTCTTTACTTATGTACTTTACATTGTGATAGCCTTCATGTTTGAAGTGTTCTATCTTGCTATCACCTTGTTACTTGTATTGCTTAACATAAGTTGTTGGTGCACATAAGTGAGCCTAGTATACATATATATATATATATATATATATATATATATATATATATATATATATATATATATATATATATATAGGACATATTCATACTACCCTCGAAGGTAACTACCCCACGTGTGTTTCACACAATGTATGGAGTATCTATCATAACATGAGGTATGTATCATGTAGTATGGAGTATATAATGCTATTTCAGTAATATAGATACTTTTTTTAGTAGTATGTAGAAAACTTCTACATACTTCTCTTTTATATGCATATATGACGATATTTCGAGTATATAGTGTAAAATATTAGGCCATTTGCAATTTTTTCATTAAAGTTGTTTTTGGGTATCTTAGATATAGTATACGAACATACTCAAACCGATAAATTATGACAAAGTACTTCCGTAAGTTGGTATATGAGACGTGGGGTAGTTACCTTTGAGGGTAGAAACCATTTTCCCTATATATATATATATATATATATATATATATATATATATATATATATATAGGTTGTATGCTTGTTAAATTAAACCTCTAGTTTTATTCCGTCTTTATCAAGCATACCGGAATATCCGAGTCTTTCTTAGACCGGATAATACGGCTTCTCGAAAAAGTTTTAAATCGCCTTTTCACCCCCCCCCCCCCCCCCTCTAGGCGACGTCTATATGTTAAACAGTTAGTAATGGTAAGTCATACTCTCTATCTGAACATTTTTTCTTTATCTTATTCACTGAGTTCTGGGTGAATAATATGCAAAGCCATCATCTTCGGAGAAAATTACAAAAAGCCACCACAATTGTGGCTAGGTTTTCGCATAACCACCGGGATTCTCAGAAATTACGCGCAGCCACCGGTCTGGCGTTAATTATTTTCAGACAACCACCAATTATCAGCTAACGGGGCACGACGCTCAGTTAACCCGTATTATGACAGGAGGGGCCCAATTTCAGAGTACACGTGGCAATTGACACCGAGCCGTTAATTGTGGGCTTTTATGCAATTTTCCAAAAAACCAAATAAATAAAAAGAGGAACAAGATATCGTCGTCCTCCCTATCGTTCCCTGTGCTCTCCGGCGACCGGCGTCACGCCCGCCCGTGGAGGTCGCTCCTACGTCTGCTCGCCGCCCTCCTTGCTGCCCGTCGACGGTGCCTGCCTGCCGCCCTCCCTGTTGTCACGCCTGCCTGCCGCCGCGCCCCGCCGACGCCACCTGCCGGCCTCCGCGCCCAACATGTGTTGCGTCGTGCCCCGCCCGCGCCGCGCGGCCTCTGCACCGCGCCGCGCGCTTCGCGCTCTGCCCCACGCCTCGCGCCCCTGCTTGCATGCCTGCCTGCCGCCGCGCGCCGGCCTCTGCTCCCACCCAGCGTCGCGCCGCGCCCTGGGATCTGCCGCTCTGCCCAGCGCCCCGACCCGCCCCACGTTGCGCCCTCCTCGACCCGCCCCGCGTCGCGCTCTGCCACTCTGCCTCGCGCCTCGCGACCCGCGCTCTGCCCCGCGCCACGCCCCGCGCCCCTGCTTCGTCCTGCTCCGGCGGCAGCAGGCCGAGATAGTCGCTGCGGCGGGAGACGGCAAGCTCAGCTGCCGCCCTGTGGCCTCCTCCAATCGATGGCGCGCGCAGCCTCTACATCTCGGCAATGGGCGAGCGGGGAGCAACGTCGGCGGGCAAGCAGCGGCAAGCGGCGGCTAGTGGCGGCTGCCGTGCAGGACGACTTTGTCCCCCATATATTTTTAATTTTTGGGATTTTTTTTTTGGAAAATTGCAGAAAAGTCCAGAAATCATAATTAACGGCTCGGTGTCAAACTTGCCACGTGTCCTCTAAAACCAGGCCCCTCCTGTCATAATACGGGTTAACTGAGCGTCGTGCCCCGTTAGCTGACGAGTGGTTGTTGTTTGAAAATAATTAGCGTCAGACCGGTAGCTGCGTGCAATTTCTGGGAATCCCGGTGGTTATACGAAAACCTAGCCGCAGTCGTGGTGGTTTTTTGTAATTTGCTCTCATCTTCGGGTATTGGAGTCTGTATAAACTAGAGGCCTAGAAACGGCTATATTGCATTTTCATCTCGTCAAACAGATCAGCCGCAGGTATACAAAATCCAAAGTTGATGTCAGAAAAGGCTAGCAGTGACTACCTGGTGCGCGCGAGAGGAAGAAGGGGAGGGGGCGGCGGCAGCAGCGAGCCCCAGGCCGCCGTCGTCGCCCGTAGAGGACGATCCAGTGTCGAAGCACCCGCCAAGCCCCCCGTTCCAGTGGGACCGCTTCCGTATGAGCTCCCACAACGACCCGCGCCACAACCGCATAGGTCGAGCTCGTGTGCAGATGCCTCTACGCTTCCCGTGATGGCACGGTTGAAACGCCACCTCGTCGAGCTCGTCGGTGCGCCGTCGCCGAACTACCTCGCACCACCTCAGATTCTTTTTTCAGGCGATGCGCTCGTGGACAGGCCCTCGCCGTCGCCGGCCTCCCGCTCCTAGACAGACCCTCGCCGCCGCCGGCCCCCCGTCGTCGGTCCCACTCCGCCTGAGTAGAGGCACAAGCTCTTGGGAGGATGGAGATTGGAGAGGGCCAAAAATACTAACCGTTCAACCAGACGTATTGACAACTCTATCTAATCAACCATTTCAACGGAGACAGTGATGAGCGTCCCACGGAGGATCTAGGTAAAAATCCTTCAGGATTCCCTCTCATACCACCAAATCCCACCAATCCCATAAATTCTTTATGCAGCAAAAAAGGTTTGATCGTAATAAAAAAATAGTGCCATTGGAGCAAAATGACCAACTCCCTTTAAAATTCCACAGATACTTCTATGAAGTAAAAAACGGTTCATTTGTGATAAGAATTTTATACTATTGTAACAAAAGGCCAGTTTTCTCTCAAATCGCACAAAAGGCAAAATAAGTCTAGCTATGTAGCAAATCCCCCACCGGGTAGCAAAATTCTCAACCATGATCCTCGTCGTAGCATCGCCGGTCCTCATCTCGTAGCAACGCCTAATATTAGCGATTTGCTGCTCGATTTGGATTGTCAGAAACAAGATAACCTGTGATGTCTTGCAAATTCAGCCCCTATGGTTACTGTGTTCTTACTCCCTCCGTTTTGTAATTCAAGAGCTGTAGTTTTTCTGCACGGTAATTAGCGCATGTTTGTTTTCTGTTGAGATGTTGCATGCCGTAGTTAGATTAGATGGAAATAGTGATTAGTTTTTCTCGAAAATTAGCTGAGCGATCAAACAAACTCCATATTTTCAGGTATTTCCCTTAGTTTGTGCACGCGGGGAGGCAGTAAAAAAGCCGAAGCCCATTCATTTTGAAACAGTTGTCAAAAAACTATAGCTCTTGCATTACAGAACGGAGAGAATATATTATATGTGCTCTTTGCTTTATTGTTGGGCAGTGCTCTACAGTGAGAACGACTGTGCACATATCAGAGGTGACGTTGACCAGTTGATGAACAAGGCTGTGTACTGGGTGTCGAGAATGCGTAGAGGCAGTGGTCTTTAGGTGGGACTGGGCGCTTACGGGTAACCTAAACTTTTCCTTCTGTTCTCTCCCTTTCTTCTATATTATTATGTTGCTAGGGTTAGTTGGAAAAAAGACTTGCAGACGATTGGAGGAGGTGTTATGTGAGTTTGCATAGTGAAAATTAAGGAAGATGGGCCCTGGGTGTCCCATATGAGTCTTCCCATGAGCTCAATTACATGGAGCAGCAAGGTCAGCGAACTCCATTCATGTTTGGGAGCAGTGACAGCAGGCCACAGATGAAAATCACCTGAACCTGAACCTTGGCTGGACCCCCGACGGCGACGGTCCGTATCCGGCATGCACCGGGACCATCGTAACGGCAACCGCTCGACCCCGTGCGCTCGGCCGTTGACACGCGGGACGGGGGGGCAAGGCGTAATGACAAAGCGCCGCAGCGAGCGACCAAGACCGCGAAAAAACAAGGAAACACACAAACGCAAGCGACCTGGCGAAAAAACATGGAAACATACATACCCGGCCTTGCAATCCACACAAGGCGCACGCCACCACTAACACCAACCAAGCCAGCAGCGCAGCGCAGAGCAGGTGGCGAGCGAGCGAGCGGCAAGAAGAACCAAGATGGCCAAGTCGCCGCCGCCGGTGCTTCTCGTCTTGGCCGTCGCCGCCGTCATCCTGTGCTCGTGCCCCGCCGCCGTCTCCGCCCGGAAGGTACGCGCTGTCTTGGCATGCACTGGGCTTTACTTTCTCGACCGCGCGCCGGCGGCGACTGTTTCTTACTGCGCGCGCGCTCCGTCGTGGCTGAGACTGAGACTGACACAGGTTGGCGAGACGTGCGCGGCGGACCGGAACTGCGGCGCCGGGCTGCACTGCGGGACGTGCGTGGCGGACGGGAACGTGCGGCCGCGGTGCACCCGCGTGACCCCCGTCGACCCGCAGAGCAAGGCGGCGGACCTGCCCTTCAACCGCTACTCGTGGCTCACCACCCACAACTCCTTCGCCCGGCTCGGCGCCCGCTCCAAGACCGGCACCGCCATCGCCACCGCATGGAACCAGCAGGACTCCGTCACCCAGCAGCTCAACGTAAGTACTCAAGTCAAGTCAACCAACCGCCGCTCCCGGCCAATCTGCTTAGCGTTGACCTGCTCGCTAGCAAAGTCGCTAGTAGAGCTCTCTCTCTCTCCAAGTGGGCAATGGCCGGCGTGCGCCGGCGTACGGCCTCGCCGTCCGTCCGCACGAATCGTGAAGCATAAAGCCGTTGTAGCATGGCATGGGCAGGAACGACGATAACCCCTATCTGTCAGTCAGTCAGTCAGTGTGCGGTGAGGTGTCCGGCCGGGACGCAACAGCCAACAGGTGTCGCTGGAGGCTCGTCCATGTGTCGACGGAGCGGCGCCACCTCCAGGCGCCGGTCCTTTTCCGTCGCTGGTTTGCGTGCACGGCCGCGCGGCCACACCCACACGCTGCCGATGCAGTGGGGCTTTTGCTTCAAGCGTTGGCGCGCGGCAATGCTTAGTTGCACGGCACACATGGCGCACACGTGATGGCCAATGCTCGTTTGGTGTAGTATCAGTGAGGATGAGCCGTGTGTTGTCTGGTCTAGTTTTGGTAACACGTCAACTTCTTTCCTGTGCCACATTCCATTTTCGATCCAAATCATGCAATCAACACGATGTGATGTCATATGGTGTGGCTGTGTGACCCCCAATGTAATTGCAGACAAATATCTAATTCAGTTTAGAATGTAAAAAACAGAAATAAAATTTCGCGTGTACCTTGAGACATTTTATCTGACGCACAAAGTTTCGCGAAAAATAATGTTTTCTATGCTCTATAAAAAGACAAATTTGGTGCTCTAAAAATACATTTTTTGACATCGGGAACAAAAAGTACTTTTTCCTGAAACTCTCTGTGCCAAACTGCCAACATAAAATGTCCTTATATACATCTAGATTTCTTTGCAAAAAAAAAAGACGCTATGGAATGTGGGTTTGCATTATAGATTAATAGAAGCATCTAGTCCCGGGAAGCAAAATGGATTTTCGGGAAACTAGGTGCTACAAGTAGGAGTGGTATTGCTTTTTCCCACAAGGCCACAACAACCTACTCCGTTGAATTGTATCAGCACTTGTCAGTTGAGAGTTTCATATCAATTCAAGAACAGTAGTATAAGCACTGCTTGCTTAAGCAGGAGCCCATGCATGATTCTTGTTGCTTAGGTTTCGTGCATTTATAAAATCAAGTTGCATATTGTATTCGTCAAACTGGATCGATCGACCGGCTGACTTGCCCGTATCGCAGAACGGCGTGAGAGGGCTGATGCTGGACATGTACGACTTCCGCAACGACATATGGCTCTGCCACTCCTACGGCGGCGCCTGCCAGAACTTCACCGCCTTCGTAAGCTTGCTGCAAACCAAACTCCCACGACGAATCTCTCGCTCCCTACCTTTGTTCGACGAACACGCGGACTAACAGCTAGCGTTCCATACGTGTGTCATGAACTCGTGATGTTCCGAACAGACGCCGGCGGTGAACGTGCTCCGGGAGATCGAGGTGTTCCTGACGAGGAACCCCTCTGAGGTGATCACGATCTTCGTCGAGGACTACGTGGAGTCGCCCATGGGGCTCACCCGCGTCTTCAACGCCTCCGGCCTGACGCGGTACCTGTTCCCGGCGTGGCGCATGCCCAAGAACGGCGGCGACTGGCCGCTGCTCAGCGACATGGTCCGCGACAGCCACCGCCTCGTCGTCTTCACCTCCAAGGCCGCCAAGGAGGCCGCCGAGGGCTTCGCGCACGAGTGGGGCTACGTCGTCGAGAACCAGTGTACGTACTATGCTTCACGCACAAACCATGGATCATCGACAGCGCAAGCCTGAAATTATGTCTGAAAATGTTTATGTGCAAACAGATGGGACCAAAGGAATGGTGAACGGTTCGTGCCCGAAACGCGCAGAGTCGGCCGCCATGAACGACCTGTCGAGGTCGCTGGTGCTGGTGAACTACTTCCGGGACCTCCCCAACTTGCCGGAGGCGTGCAAGGACAACTCGGCGCGGCTGCTGGGCATGATCGACACCTGCCACGCCGCCTCCGGGGACAGATGGGCTAACTTCATCGCCGTCGACTTCTACAAGGTGCCATCACAGATTCACATTCTTCCGAGCCGCATCAGTTTGTAGCTGCGAAACTTAGATTGAATATCAGTTTGACTAGGCTTTGGAGAGTACTAATGCTGTCGTCTGTCCATATTCAATCTCAGAGAAGCGACAGAGGCGGCGCGGCGGAAGCCACTGACAAGGCGAACGGCGGACTGGTCTGTGGATGTGGAAGCATAGCTGCTTGCAATGTAATTTGCCACTATGCGTGCTCTTTGCCTTCTGCAAGTATGATCTATTTCAGCTATACTTGTTTTACTAATGACAAAATCGATGTCTGATCTCTGCAGAGTAATGGTACATGCTCTCCGCACAAACGAGGAGCTACACCGAAAGGCATCTTCAACGCTACCTCAGACGCAGCGGCAGTGTGGCGGCAGCCGGCGAAGATGCAACGGCAGCTGCTCATGCTGCAAACCGCTCTCATTGCTCTACTTCTATGCTTGTAAAAGTACATTGAAATCTTAGTTAGGAAGTTCCTTCAAAGAATTGCATTAGTCTGCAGATTGTAGATCAAACAGTTCCTTAGCAGCAGACTTGGATTAAGATAATGTCTAACCACCACTGCAAATATAAAGCAGTACAACTGCGACTTGCCTATGTAGCGTATTCCAAACGACTAATACATGATAACTCCGTGGTAAATTGCAGGATCCTGATACCTGATAAGAATAGCTCGACGACATATTTGCCTAAGACTAAGAGCAGCCGGTACAGGGCGCGGTAAACGCATTTTGTGCAATTACATGTGTCAGTACCGAGCAGTACCCGCATAAGCAGCCCTATATTCCGATTTACGGGCCAGGTATGTGGGTACTACTGACGTCGGCACATGTCGAACCCACAAAAAAAAAATCGCGTGTGATGTATGTAATATATAACTGAAACATAAACCAAATATTACAAATGTTTTACACATCACAACATACAATAATCAGCTAAAGTACAATATTCATCTAATCAAATTACAAGAATTGTTCAAATCAAAGAATTTAACAACTAAAGAATGGTTCAACTCACATGAATAGTTCACAAACACAATTATTGACATAGGAACATTACTTCTTGCCATGTAGCGTTCAATGGTGCTCAATGAGATCATTGTGAAGTTGATGATGTGTGTTTGCATCTTCAATTTGCATATGGGCTTTAAGAAAAGTTTTAATGCGATCGAGGTTTCCTTGTGGTTGTACACGGGTGCCAACATTATCATAAGATAATGGTAATTGTTTTCGATGATCATATTGATAAGCGTCGAGATTTTTTGATAAGCGCTAAACCCTATGGTATCGGCGGTGTTTTGACAATTGGCCTCAGCAAGTTTTGACTATGCTCACTAAATTTGATGACGCATTCGGTACATTCTACGAAAGAGATGTGACGGGTATGTGACGGGTATGTCGGTACCTCAACGAAATAGTCTTGCATGAGATTGGCATTGCCGAGCGCTTGGTTATGCGGGATGCAAGTGAGACCGAACAACGAATCGCGGCGCCGGCGGATGAAGTTGATCTTCTCGTGCAGCTGCTTCGAGATTTGAGAATGCGGTGAGGTATGGGCTAGTGGGACGTGACGGTTGTGGCCAGAATTAATGACGGCACGCAACAATTCCGCACAAATATAGGTCCGTGGCTCGGTTTGGACTCTTACCCACCATGCATAGCACGCCAACAATTCCGCGCAGCCGCCCAGATATAGGCCATGGCTCGGTTTGGACTCTTACCGCACCTGGCATGACGAATTCGGCAGACAATTTCTAACACCCCCGGAAAAACATTCTCAGGCCGACATCTTTTACCGTTCACTGATCTATACACTTTTTATAAGGTGATAAATGGCAGTTATTTTGCAGGTTTGGGGAATTTACAGGCATTGCTAGATATGGTCTAAGAGAACCGTAATACCTAACAGTAAATGCCCAACAACAGAGATGACTGAGTACAGGGCTGCAAATAACCGGCAGACAACACAAGATCATCCGATATTGTACGAAAATAAACAAGACATGGCGAAACAAAAGATAACAGCAGGCTCAATGCATTAACATACGTTTGCAAAACCTATTATACTGGGGGGAATCAAGAGAGCATATTATAGCATGTGTACAGACTGATCGATCTTGCAAGCATCACTAATACATAATATAACCATCAGGCAAAATTAAACGCCTCATACTAAGGGAAACATCACATCCAGACAAGAGAAGTTGAAGTTCACTCCATCGAGCCAGCGCCATAGCCACCAGCACCGCCACCACGGCCAAAGCCGCCACCACCACGGCCAAATCCACCACCAGAGCTCTGCACAATTTTAGGGTGGAAAAAATGATGAGCAAATAGAATCTATGCATATCAGAAAATAGTTGTAATTTTTAATAGGTTTACAACCTTTCTTTACTGATAACAAGGTTAATGCCAACCTTTTGGCAAAGAAAAGCATGCAAGCTATGAAACTATGAATGAAATCATGAACATTAAACCAAATCTAGGTTGACGATCAAAATCTGCTCAAATGTACATTACAAACAATGGACCTAACAAAGGAGAGGATTCAGCCAGATATTGAGTTAAAAATTGACATTCTAGGGTACCCATAGAAATCAGATAAGTACAACATTATGATTTGAATGTTTATTCCTGTCAGTAAACTGTTATACCAAATCATACGACCAAAACAGGAAAGGAACTGCAAGCACACAGTTGATTACCCTGAATGATGGCTGGAACTCAGCAGGAGCTCCGCCCTTCTCGCCACCAAAGTCACCAGGAGCAGCACGAGGACCACCACGGTAGCCATCCCTGTCTCCAAACCTTGGCCTCTCCCCCTCAAAACGAGGCGGACCCCTGAAAAAGGTCCAAGTAGAAGTAAGCAAATTTGTAAAGGTGGAGTTGGTGTCAACAAAATTATTAATGAGCCCTGCAAAAATTTAAGAGAATATATATAGTGATTAAACAAAGGATATTCGTATATCCTGAACACAATTGTCTTAGTCTTCATTACTGCGAAAACAAGGGATGAGCAAATACCAAGAGAATATACATGCACAAATGAAAAAAAAAATACAACCAAATTCTGGCCATCATCCAAAATATATGAGCCTAAAGAATAGCCAAAAGAGTCAACATCACCCGTTGCTAAAACAGTGTTCACGTTCAACTACCACGCTGCAGAGTTATGTCTACAGAATAAAGGCTCCAAGTCTTAAACCATTAAGTGAAATCTCAACCAAGTATAAGATAAGATACTAGCAAAGTACAGACATTCAGACATCTTAAATGTACGGCTAGCATATACTTAACAAAGTTGGCAGTTATTTCAGTAGAACAATAAATGGCAAGTCAGCTCCACTGAAACCATCTTAGGTGTATCAACAGGTATCAAAGGTTTATGAATCACACTAGAGATCATGTTCACATTCCAAGAGTGCGAAGAAAATGAACAATACCTTGGGCGGTCACCAGGTGGGCCAGAACCGAATGGACGGCCAGGAGGCTTGGCAGACTTCTTGAGAGTGTTGGGCACGATCTCAGATGGCAGGTTGAGGAAGGTGCGCAGGTGCTCAATGCCTTCGTTGGTGAGGTACCAGTAGTAGTGCTGCCACGAGAAGGTCTCCCTGACGAATTCCTTGGACTTGAAGCTCTGCATGAGCTTGATCACCTGCAGGTTGGGCACATCGATCTGCGGATGCTTCGCCAGGTTGTAGTCCTTCTTGGCGTACAGCACCCCCTCTGCAATAGCACATACACGCATCAAGCAAAATGGTTTCACAGAAAATGTTCTCACGTCAATTCATTTTCGACACTGTCATGTTGGTTATGGTGAAGGTAGATAATTTGACTAACGTGTCCAAACCCGAACACCCTAATATGAGCATACGGGAACACATGATCTCAAAAACATATGATAGCTATTACTAGTAGAGTCTAGCCTGCACAAGTTCCTCAAATGCAAAATTTCAGCAACGAACCAAGTACAATATAAGAAGCTATCGTTTATATATCAACAGGCACTAAACGTATTGTTTTCGCCGCCGGTGTATCAGATCCAACATATGCAATGTCACTCGCACCACTGTTGCAGCTAGGAACACACGAGGCGAGGGGACGTTTAGAATAACTGACCTTGGAAGAGGTACTTGCAGATCTCATTGCGGTTCTTCTTGGAGATGATCTGATAGAAACAAGACACGACATCAGCACAGCGTCAGGGCGGGTAAGACCTCCACGGACGAGCGGATTCCGGCCTAGGATCCTCGCTTACCATGCTGGGCAGGTCGTGGGTAGGGCTAGCTCCAAGTGCGCCGGGGCGGGGACTGGAGGCGGCGGCGCGGGGGAGGGAGAGAAACGAAGAACCCTAGAGTTTCTGACGGGTAAGCTTTTATATAGTCGCTTTGGTGTAGGGCTGGACAGAGAGCGCGGTTGGGAGGGGTAGAAATGTCAAATGGAGGGACTGCCTGCGTATAATGGGCTCCGATGGGCTTGTGAAGATAGTGGGGAATGTTATTTCTCCGTGTAATGGCTTGCCTCTGTAGAAGGCCCAATTTAGGATTTGCATGACATGGTGGTTTAATCCTAGCGGCCTACATAATGTTATTCCATCTCCAAAAATACATAATGTTATTCCATTTTGTAAATAAAAATGTTATTCAAAAATAAATTGCTCCTAATGCACATGCAACTTCTGCCTACAAAAGAAAATAAAATTGCCTTTGAAAGAGCATTTTCCCTCATGTGTGGTTTTGGTAATTGAATGACAATCTCTATGGACTAATGTTTGCATTTAGATATCATTATAGATCATATCCATGAAATTGTGGAGTTCATGTGTTGGACTCTTGAACTTTATGTGTTGAGTGAAGCTTATTGCAAGAATATCTTGAAGATTCAAGACATCATCTTAGTGAAGAAAAAATGAGTTGTGCAAGACCAAGAGAAGCTTTCTCGAAAAGATCCTATGCTTGGTGCTTGCAATGGATACATGAAGACGAAGCTTAGCGAGACTCTCCCATTGTGAGCATGGGGGAGTATTTGGAGAAGTCTTCATCAAGCAAGTGATTGGACGCGCAATCAAGAAAGATGACCCACTTGAAGAGATCAAGATGTTCATCATCCAACTCAAGTGGAATGCTCAAGGCAAAGGTATGATCTTGATAGGGCTATAGGATAGATAGGCGTACTATCAAGAGGGGCTCTCAAGTTAGTAACTTGATCGTATCGTTGTGGAGAGCTCAAACCTTTGCATACTTGACATATCATATTTCTAGGTTCTTATTTGCCTTTTATGGTGGTGAGGAACTAGATCTTGGTTCATCTCCATGTCAAGCTCTTGTTCATCGGAAACGGTCTTACTTTGGAAAACTTGTTGGATTTCATCCATGTGAGGATTTAGAGCTTGGTTTATCTCCATACTAAGCTCTAGTTCATCAAAAACGGATTTCGTATGAATATTTTGTTACGTTTTTTATATTGGAGGTTTTATCGGTTTACATGTTTTAGGAAAGTTAAAAATTTCCCATTTGGTTTTATCCTCACATGATAGACTATGATGTTTCTATGCATATTCAAGTAGAGCTCGTTGTAACGATTCCAACGAGCCAAAAATCATCGAAAACGGAGTCCGGATGGAAAAGATATTGCAGTTTTGGTTTTGCTGTTTCTGTCAGTTTTCAGTCACTCGGAATATCCGATTCTGCCTGAATCGGAATATCCGATTCTCGCAGTTTTTCTCGAAAAAGAGGCACTGATTGGAACCGGAAATTCAGCTCGGAAATTTCACTTTTGGACGGAATTTCCGGTCTAAATTCTGGGTGCAACGGTTCTATTTTCTGGGGGGGTATACCCCTCCCCTTCTTCTTCCCTTGCCCATCTAAGGTAGCACGAATTTCCTCTCTCTCCTACTTCATTGTTGACCTTGGAAAGCTTGATTCCTCTCAATCCCTCCATTGATTCTTCCATATTCTTTAGGGAAAGTTGAGAGGAGATCTAGATCTACAATCCTACCAATCCATCTCTCCTCTAAGTGAGGGGAACCTAGTGGATCTAATTCTTGGAGTTCCTTTGTGGTTCTTCTCATTTGTTCTTCCTCTCTTCTCCCCCCATAAGCATTAGTTGCTTTTGGTGTGATTTGGGAGTGAAGGATTTGACTCCTTTGTGGTTTCCTTTGTTCTTCCTCTCTTATTCCCCCATAAACATTTGTTGTTGTGTTGGAATTTGAGAGTGAAGGACTTGAGCACTTCGTGTGCTCTTGCCATTGCATTTGCATCGGTTTGAGCCCTCCACGAGGATTCGTGGTGGTGATACTTGTGAGCTTGTTACTCTTGGGTCTTTGGACCCTAAACGCCTTTTGTGGCCGGCCTTTTGTGGCCAAGACATTTTGTGGTCACTTGAGAGCCCCCAATTAAGTTGTGAGTGTGTGCCTCAAGACTTGGGAGCCCCCAATTAAGTTGTGGGTGTGTGCCTCAAGAGTTGTACGGGATTCGATCTCCGCCCCAAAGGAGATCAATACTGGAAGGTGAACTCGCAACCTTTTGTGGTTGAGTTCATCAGGAGAAGAAGGTGAGCCTTTGTGGCGTTGCGGCTAACCTGTTGTGGTTGCGCACACCTCTCCAAACGAGACGTACACCCTTTGGGTGGAACTCGGGAATACATCCTCGTCTCTGCGTGCCTCGGTTATTTCTATACCCGAGCTCTTTACTTATGCACTTTACATTGTGATAGCCTTCATGCTTGAAGTCATATATCTTGCTATCACCTTGTTACTTGTATTGCTTAGCATAAGTTGTTGGTGCACATAGGTGAGCCTAGTATTTATATCTAGGTTGTATGCTTGTTAAAGTAAACCTCTAGTTTTATTCCGCCTTTATCAAGCATACCGGAATTTCCGGGTCATTCTTGGACCGGATATTCCGGCTCCTCGGAAAAAGTTTTAAATCGCCTATTCACCCCCCTGAACGGGAATCCGGCACCTAGAGGGGGGGGGGGGTGAATAGGTGCTATTACAAATTTTAGGTCTTTTCAATTTTAGGCTCAATCACAAAGGTAAATTCTCTAGATATGCAACTACGGTGAATTTACCTAAATGATAATCTAAGCAATAACAAGATAAGCAAGTAAGGGAGCAAAGGTAAAGGGAACCAAGTGAAGCACGCGGAGACGAAGATGTAATCCCGAGTTCCAACCAAGGGTGTACGTCTCGTTTGGAGAGGTGTGCGCTACCACAACAGGTTAGCCGCAACGCCACAAAGGCTCACCTTCTTCTCCGATGAACTCAACCACAAAGGTTTCGAGTCCACCTTCCACTATTGATCCCCTTTTAGGGCGGAGATCGAATCCCTTACAAACGCTTGAGGCACACACCCACAACTGAATTGGGGGCTCCCAAGAAGACCATAAAAGGTCAAGGACCACAAAAGGTCAAGGTAACACCAAGAGTACAACAATGGTGAACTAGGTTTTCCCACCGGAAACCCTAGCCACGAAATCCCCAAGTGAATGGGGGAGAAATGCAAATCCCTTCGGTGAGGATGTAGATCCGGGCCTTCTCCTCCAATCCTCCAAAGATCAATGAATTTGGGTGGGGGGATTGGGAGATCTTGATGATTTGAGCTTTCAAGAATGGTAGGAGAGAGAAAATCTGAGAGCTCACTGTTCTTGAGTGAGTGAGGGGGTATTTATACTCCCCCTCAAAATCTGGCCGTTGGCTGTCTTGGGCACCCAGAAATTCCGGTATAAGTACCACCGGAAATTCCGGTCACCCGGAATATCCGGGTCTTTGAAAATATCCGAGCTGAATTTCCGGTTGAGATCAGAACCAATTCTGAACTTGACTTAGACGATTTTCTGAGGTTGACTCGGAATATCCGAGTCCTTGAAATTTCCGAGCTGAATTTCCGATTGGAGTCAGTGCCACTTCTGAATCTTGACTTAGCCAATTTTTCTGGGGTTGACTCGGAATATCCAGGTTGGTGAAGCGGAATATCCGGGTCATTGAAATTTCCGAGCTGATTTTCCGATTGGAGTCAGCACCACTTCTGAATCTTGACTTAGCCAATTTTCTTGAGGTTGACTCGGAATATCCGGGTTGGTGAACCGGAATATCCGAGTCCTTGAAATTTCCGAGCTGATTTTCCGATTGAAGTCAGTAGTACTTCTGAACTTGACTTAGCCAATTTTTCTGGGGGTGACCCGGAATATCCGAGTTGGGGAACCGGAATATCCGGGTCTTGGAAGAATTCCAGAAACTCTTTTTCTCTACAATTTGGCTTTAGGATTTGTGATATGAGTTTCACCCAAACTGAAATACTTAGCAATAGGATTAGTATATCATTGGTATTGTTAACTAACACACAAAACACTAGGGATTAAGAAATGTTCTTTCAATCTCCCCCTTTTTGGTGTTAGATGACAATACCAAGATTTGCGTAGAAACAAAACGCAATATCATGTTTTTGGGAGAAAATGGCTCCCCCTAAATAAATGCAAGTATGCAACACAAAATAACAAAGGATAGGAGCAATTTTATAACAACAACCACAAGATATCACAAAGAAGACACGAGACAAAATGTAAGATTATGGAAGCAATTGAGACTTAGATAGATTTTCATACCTTGTGTATATAGAATATGAAGAGAATACCAACACAATCAATTCGAAGTCTCAACCATAATATAAAGATAGCATCAACCATTGTCTCAATACAAAGTTATCACACATGAAATAAAGAGAGTTTCACAAGTAATTTAAAACACGATAAATGGACACAAGCGCAAATAAATGATAAACGCAAAAGCTTGTGCCCGACCCTTGCAAATCCCCAAAGAAGTCCTAGTAGAGCAACTTCTCCCCCTTTGGCATCGAAACGCCAAAAAGGAAGAAGAGCGATGCTACGTCCCCATGGAAGTCTTCAGTCCGAGGGGTACTCCTCATCATCCTCATCACCAGCATCCTCATCATCATCATCATCCTCTTCATACTCCTCAGACTCGGCCTCCTCATCATCATCTTCCCCCTCATCATCATAGTCATAGCCAGTGGTGTACGAGCTGCCGCCAAGGTCCTGGTCAATCAATGTCCACAGAGCCAAGGAACCCTGGTTCCACTGAGCAAAGGTCAGGGGCTCAGATAGAGCAGCAGGAGCAGGAGAGCAAGAAGCATGGTGAAGGATCAAGTCTTGCTTGTAATCCAGCTGACGGCGATCCTTGTAGGCATTGTATTGCTCTTTGCGGATGTCCACATTCATGCAAAGGATGTTGCGCTGGAACCAGTTCAGCTTCTTGACATGCGCATGAGTGGTAGGAACATGAGTAGAGGTAGCAGCAGCCCTCCTAGCATCACCCATGAAAGATCCACCTGTAGCTGATGTAGTAGAAGACCTAGGAGGGGGCTTGACCACAGTCTTCTTCACATACAGCTTCTTGAAGTCATGTGGCACCAAATCACTGCTGCTGAAGTTGTAGTCAGGGAACTTAAACTGAAGGAGCTTCATTATGTAAGGAGCATAAGGGATAGAGACCCTGGTGGTCATAGCTTCATACATCTCATTGTAGATGTAATCCATCACATCTACTCTCCAGTCAGTATCATAACCCGAGTCCTCCACAATGCGGTTGGCGTGAAGGAGCAGGTTGCAGAGAGGGGTAACCACGTTGTCGTTGTTGCCACCACTCGGTGCAATGTTCTCACGCAGGATGCGCACAAGAACATCATACAAAGGAAGCAAGTCACGAGTGAATCCAGGGGTGGCTCCCACACCATATAAGTGAGTTGTCTCCTTCTTGTTGAGCTTGTATGGGGAGTGCATGCGAGTGCCTTGGGGATTGTCACCATCAAACCTGTAGCCCAGTACCTTGGCAAACTCTTCGAAGTTTGACTCACAATATGATTCCCCAGTCATCCACTTCATGGTCTTCTTCGAGTCACCCTTGATCACTAGGGTGGCGAAGAACTGCATTACAAACTGCGCGTTGTAGGCACAACGGATGAGCGCCAACCTCTCCAAACCCATGGTCTTCACAATGTGGATGGCCTCAGAAAATGCGGTTTTCTTCTGCAGAGATGCAAAGTCAAACGGGTGCATGGGTCGAATGGGCTTCGACAGTGAGAGATAGAGATCCACGAATATGTGCTCTTGCGCTTGGCACCAAAAGCTGCGATCATCGAGAGAGTTGTCTCTTGCGCTGAGGTACCAGTCCCCCTGCCTCAGCTGAGAGTAATCCAGAGAATTCATCTTGGAGTAGTCCTGACGCTGGGGACTAGGGACATTCTTTCTCTTCTTGGATGAGGGCTTGCTGGCAACAGCTTTCTTCTTACTCTGAGTTACAGGGGCCTTTCCCTTGTTGACTGGTTGCTTATGGACAGGTGCTCTACCTGTGTTCCTTGATCCCCCTGCGGACGGACTTCCACCTGAACCTGTGAATTTGAGCATAGAGGGTAGCATAAGGTAAGTGCACACAAGTCAGGAGATAATACACACATTAGATAGGCATTTGATGAATCATATGTAGTTAAACATGAGTTAATCTTAAAACTGCAGTGTTTGACTCGGAATATCTGGTACAGATATGACCGGAAATTCCGGGGTACCGGAAATTCCGAGTCAATCTGAACCGGATATTCCGAGTCAGACAGAAACTGCAGATCTGAGATTGACTCGGTCTAAAACTAGATCGATCCAACATAATGCAAAACTAATATATGTAGAAGGCAGGGAATAGTCCTAGGAACAATCTCTACCAAGCAACATTGAAACAAATAACTCCACATCAAGATCCAAGTGCAAGCACATAAGGAAGAAGAAAAGTGAAGTTACCCTCATCCATTGAGGCCATTGCTTGGAGGAGTGAGTTCCCGGGGCGGAGGAGGAGCAGATCCGGCCGAGAAAGAGGTTCCTCGGCGGTCGGAGTGCTCCGGAGGGACTTGGGAACAACAGGGGCGGCGGCTGGAGGAGAGGGAGGTCGGGGGTGGAAGAAGGGCACTAATGAGCCCTTCACCCTGAGCCTGCCCTTATATTTCTGGACAAACTGCCAGACCGGATATTCTGGGTGTAACTTACACCGGATATTCCGAGTCACCGGATATTCCGGTTCAAAATGAACCGGATATTCCGACCTGCTGAACCAAAATCCCAGTTTTCAAAAGGATGACTTGTGTGCAATAGAGAGAAATGTTTTCAGGGGAAAGTAGGCTTGGGATAGATTTCCAAACTGATATTGGTACACCATACTCAACTCACAACAACCAAATCGAACCAAAAGAGCCAAGTTGAGTAGGTTTCCCACATGCATGAAAAGGAGAGCAAATAGCAACAGAAAGCTCCAAATAACATCAACTCTTCAAGGAGAAGAGGTCGGTGGCCGAGGCCACCATGTAGGAGTGTATGGCATGTTACCGCGAAGATGTATCTTGGGTACATAACCATTACTCGTCGTTTTAGCTCATTAGTCACAAGAATGAATATAGAGATAAAAGAACACTTGCTATCGGCATAATGGGGGGAGGGATGGTCCAATGTATTAGGACCGCACTCCCCCTATTTCCATGCCTACATCTAAACTAGATAAGATGCAATTACGCCCTAGGTGAGTGTGCAAGCGATCAAGCCAAGGACCTCGAATCAATGATATTAAGCTCATTCCTCAAAAAGCAAAACCTTCCTTCCTCAAGGGGTTTCGTGAAGATATCCGCCAATTGATCCCTTGTGCCCACATATGATAAGTCAATGTCTCCACGGGCCACATGATCTCTTATGAAATGATGGCGGATCTCAATATGCTTGGTTCTTGAATGTTGCACCGGGTTGTAGGCAATCTTGATGGCACTTTCGTTGTCACATAAAAGAGGCACTTTGTCGCGATCGACTCCATACTCCTTTAAAGTTTGCCTCATCCATAGCAACTGAGTGCAACAACTAGCGGCTGCAACATATTCGGCTTCGGCGGTGGAGAGAGATATGCAATTTTGCTTCTTAGAAGACCAACTAACCAAGGACCTCCCAATAAATTGACAAGCACCGGAGGTTGACTTCCTATCATCATGATCTCCCGCCCAATCGGAATCCGTGAATCCACATAATGAGAAATTTGCATCCTTGGGATACCACAATCCATAAGTTGGGGTATAAGCCAAATATCGAAAGATTCTCTTGACCGCCACATCATGGCTTTCTTTAGGAGCCGCTTGATATCTTGCACACACTCCTACGGCTAGCACTATATCCGGTCTAGATGCACAAAGGTAGAGAAGAGATCCAATCATGGAGCGGTATACCTTTTGATCCACATCCTTACCCTTCGGGTTGAGCTCAAGGTGGCATTTGGTTTGCATTGGAGTAGAGGCACCCTTGAGATCAAGCAACTCGTACTTCTTGAGCATGTCTTGAATGTACTTTGCTTGGTTGATGAACGTTCCTTCCCTCAATTGTTTGATCTCAAATCCGAGGAAGAACTTCATCTCGCCCATCATAGACATCTCAAACCTGTCAGTCATAAGCTTAGAGAATTCTTCGTTAAATGCTTTGTTAGTCGATCCAAATATAATGTCATCCACATATAATTGACAAATGAAAAGCTCCCCATTAACTTTCTTAGTGAAAAGTGTGGGGTCGATTTCCCCAACTTGGAATCCACGGTCTACAAGTAGTTCTCTAAGGTGCTCGTACCACGCTCGTGGGGCTTGTTTAAGGCCATAGAGTGCCTTATCCAACTTGTAGACATGGTTCGGATACTTGAGGTCCTCGAACCCCGGTGGTTGCTTAACATAAACAAGTTCATTTAGTGAACCATTTAGAAAAGCGGATTTAACATCCATTTGTTGCAACTTAAAGTTATGGTGAGAGGCATAGGCAAGAAGAATACGGATTGACTCAAGTCGAGCCACGGGCGCGTAGGTTTCTCCAAAGTCAATGCCTTCAATTTGAGAGTAACCTTGAGCCACCAATCTTGCCTTGTTCCTCACCACCATGCCATGTTCATCTTGCTTGTTCTTGAATATCCACTTAGTGCCGATAACATTGCGGCAATCTTTGGGTCTTTCCACCAACTTCCACACTTTGTTGCGCTAGAAGTTGTTGAGCTCTTCATGCATGGCATCAAGCCAATCTTTATCTTCAAGAGCTTCAAAGACCTTCTTGGGTTCCACCATGGAGATGTGAGCTTGATGTTCACTAAAGCTTGCGAGTTGTCTTCAGGTAGAGACCTTGCTTCTCACATCACCAAGCACCTTGTCAAGAGATAGAGCTCTTAATTCTTGTGAGGTGCCAACCCTATTCAAGCGGCGGATCTCGATTTCCCTCCGAGTGGTGGGAGGAATCGCTTGATCATCTTGATCATTCATGTCTCCGCCTTGACTGAATTGATGGCCTTGATCAACCATTGGAGTGGTGGCCATTGGTGAGGGAGAGGGTTGATCTTGGCCTTGCGAACTGCCACCGGGAATGTCAGCAGGACCGGATATTCCGGGTTCAGGGACCGGAAATTCCGAACCACCGGAAATTCCGAGTCCATGTTGAACCGGATTTTCCGGTCCTCCGGAAATTCCAGGAGCAGCTGTAGAATCTTGTTCTTCTTCTTGGCAAGGTGCATTGGGCACGGTGTTGTCGATGGGTGTTTCTTGTGTTGGGGTGGTCACCACTTGTGAAGAACTTGGTCCTTGTTGATCAACCTCATAATAGAGTTCAACGGGGCGGTGGACTCCCAACCCCATTCTTCGGATAACATCTTGAGGTTCATCATCACCTACACCGGAAACACCACTTTGCTCCACGAGGGAGCCATCATTCTCCTCGAATACCACACTACAAGTTTCTATGATTATGCGCGAGGCCTTATCATAGACTCTATAAGTGTGGGATTCGGATCCGTAGCCCACAAATGTCCCTTCAAGAGACTTAGAATCAAACTTGCCCAAACGAACACCTTTGATGAGATAAAAACACTTACAACCAAATAATCGGAAGTAGGAGATATTGGGCTTCTTCCCGGTAAGCACTTCATAAGGTGTCTTCATGAGTCCTTTGCGAAAGAAGAGCCGGTTGGATGAATGGCAAGCGGTGTTGACGGCTTCGGCCCAAAAGTTGTGAGGGGACTTGAACTAGGCCATCATCGACCTTGCCATCTCAATAAGTGTGCGGTTCTTCCTTTCGGCTACACCATTTTGTTGGGGAGTATAAGCAGCGAAATATTGATGACGAATCCCTTCTTCACTAAGGAACTCGTTTAAGGTGTAGTTCTTGAACTCGGACCCATTGTCACTTCGTATCACCAAGATAGGGACATTGTGTTGACGTTGAGCTTCATTGGAGAAGTCGATGATAGTTTGTTTAGTCTCCATCTTCGTCTTGAAGAAGAAAACCCATGTGTATCTTGAATAGTCATCAACAATCACCAAGCAATATTTCTTGCCACCAAGACTAGCTTCGGGAATGGGACCAAAGAGGTCAACATGGAGAAGCTCCAAAACCCTCTTTGACGAAATGATGGTCTTGCTTGGATGGTAGATGTCATGCATTTTTCCTTCAACACACGCCCTACACATTCGATCCTTCGAGAAAGAAACATGGTCTTTTAGTCCTAGGATATGGCCACCCTTGTGGAGACTTTGCAAAGTCCTCATGTTGACATGGGCTAGTCGGCGATGCCATAGCCAACCCAAGTCCGCCTTTGTGAATAGGCACATTGTATGGGAAGTGGTGACTCCGGAGAAGTCAACCACATAGAGCCCATTCTCAATGTACCCAACGAAAGACACATTGAGAGACTTGCTCCGCAAGAGAATGACCATTTCCTTTTCGAAGACAACGCTATAGCCCAAACAAGTTAAGGAATGGACGGAGATCAAGTTGAAACCTAGGGACTCGACAAGCAAGACATTCACAAGTGTGATGTCCGGTGCCACTACCACCTTGCCGAGCCCTATTACCTTAGACTTAGAATTATCACCATATGTAACGGTCATTTGATCATCATTGGGCTTCAACTCCGTTACAATATCCTTGCTTCCGGTCATATGACTAGTGCACCCACTATCAATTATCCATTTCGATCCTCCGGAAGCAAGGCCCTACACACAATCAATTCTTGGGTTTAGGTACCCATTTTGCAATGGGTGCCTTTTGGTTAGTAACAAGGGTCTTTGGTACCGAAATAGCATATTCAATGTTACCATCAAAAGGACCAATGTATCTAGCATAGACATCCCCATAATAATCAACATATAAAGCATAGTTGGGGTTAGATATGCCCGCAAAGTCATTACGAGTGGGAGTGCCCCTTGTGGCATTTCCACTCGCAATGTCAACCTTCTTGGCTTGTGCGGACTTGGTCTTCTTCTTGATCTCCTTCTTCTCCTTAGCAACATAGCCTAGACCTTCCTTACCCTTGTGGGGCACTCGCTCATGAAGAGGAGTAGTGAGTGTCCCCTTACCTTTATCAAGAGAGATCTTGGGCTTGGTTGCCATAGAAGGAACAAACATAACCCTAGCAATACCCTTCACAACATTTGCATTAGCATTCAAAGGAGTATAAGTGCTAGGTTTATCAAGAGTAGATATCCGAGATTGGAGTTGATCACGAGACTTGAGAAGACGTTCGTGATCACTTGTCAACACCTTGTGAGCATTGTCAAGTGACTCGAAGTCTTCGCAAAGTCTAGCATGAGCAACTACAAGCTCGGACTTTTCATTTTGCACAATTTTACATTTAGCAAAGTAGAGATCACGATCCTTAGTGATCTTAGCAAGTTGCTCCTCGAGGAGAGCATGAGCTTCTTGTTCATCTTCGAGAGAGGATTGGAGAGACACCTTAGCGTGTGCATCCTCTCTCTCAATCTCACATTTTAGTTCAAGCTGATCCTCAAGCTCACCTATACGACTCATGATTGAGCCAAAGTGTTTCTTTCCTTCTCCTTTCAAGTTAGTCATGAATTTATCAAAAGCAATGATTTCTTCCTTGACTTCTAAGCTCATAGCATCATCAATGTCATGTGATATGGAGTTGGGGGATAATTGTACCTCGGATGTCTTTGCCATAAGACATCTTGCATTCTTGACGATGGGGCTCTCGTTTGGTGAGGAGAAGAGTGATGGAGGTGTGGAAGACATGGCTAGTGCGGCCACTTGCGTTGGAGTATCCTCCTTGTCACTATCTTCATCATCGGTGGGATATTGCTCTTGAGTCACCAAGACAATCTTTTGGTTCTTCTTGAAGAAAGGCTTCTTCATGGGCATGGGCCCCTTGCCCTTCGTCTTGGCCACGAGCCTCCCACCATGATCCTCTCTTCTTTCCCATGGGCAATCGGCAACAAAGTGGCCCTTGTCATCGCAGTTATAGCAAAGCCTCACTTTGTTGAATGGCTTTCCTCCGTTGGGGGGAAACTTCTTGTCAATCCTTGCTTTGGCCCTTCCGGGGTTCTTCCAAAAGGGTCTTGCCGCAAGACCCATGTGTTGAGTGAGAGTGCTTGAGAGAGCTTCAGTAGATAGCTCGACTTTATCATCACACTCCTCTTCATCCTCTTCTTCAACGGTGGCCTTCAAAGCAATTGAGGCATGCTTGTGCATCCCTATGGTTCTAGCTCTTGCATCTTGTGCAATCTTGGAGGCCACCTTGTATGCGGTCATCTCTTGCATAACTTCATTGGATGTCATCTTTGCAAAGTCATGTCTCCCTTGGAGTGTCTTCAAATCCGTGTCCTCAAAGGGCATGAGAGCGGTCACAAACTTCCTCTTGATCCAAGCATCATTGATGTACTCCGCCCCGAGGTTCTTGAAGGAGTTGGCAACCAACACCAACCTCCGGTACATGTCCTCGTGGCTTTCTCCATACAACTTGTAGAACCCTTCCACCTCATTGCATAAGGCATCATACCGGTTCTTCTTCATGCTCTCATTCCCAACGAAGATGTCGGAAAGAGCATTCCAAACTTCCTTGGCGGTGGAGAATTGTTGAATGAGCGCCATGTCCTTCTCTCCAACGGCCATTTGGAGTTGATGAAGAGAGGTGGTGTTGAGTTGGCTATCAACCACCTCTCTTCTTGTCAAGTTGGTTGGATCATGGGGCTTGTATCCTTCTTCAATGATGCGCCAAAGCTCAATGGAGGCACTACATAGATGAGACTTCATTAGAAATACCCATTGAGAGAAATGAGTAGGTTTAAGCTTAGGAGGATCACTTCTAAAGTTTACATGAGGGTGAGGGATAGGAGGGTTAGGAGAGTAATTATGGTTGACATTATGAAATTCCTCTCCTTTGGGGGTGTTAGAGGAGCTAGGTGGTTCATCCTTTTCCGCCATCCCGGGAACACTTGAGGTAACATCTTTGGACCCATCCAAAGATGACTCCTTAGAGTTCCCCGCATGTTCCTTAGGAGGAGGAGAGGGAGAAGTAGCCTCGGGCTCCTTAGACTTCAAGAGTGCCATGAGCATCTCATTCACCTTGAGGAGTTGGGCCTCCAAGGACGATCTCATATCAATAAGATCGGCCATGGTTGCCCCTTTGGCTAACGCCTCCTTCTCCGCCTCTAATTTTTCACGGGCGGCCCTCTCGGCATCGGATTCCGTCATCGTTGCACTTAGGCGGTTAAGCCCTTAAAAGTGAACAAGGCTCTGATACCAATTGAACGGGAATCCGACACCTAGAGGGGGGGGGGTGAATAGGTGCTATTACTAATTTTAGGTCTTTTCAATTTTAGGCTCAATCACAAAGGTAAATTCTCTAGATATGCAACTACGGTGAATTTACCTAAATGATAATCTAAGCAATAACAAGATAAGCAAGTAAGGGAGCAAAGGTAAAGGGAACCAAGTGAAGCACGCGGAGACGAAGATGTAATCCCGAGTTCCACCCAAGGGTGTACGTCTCGTTTGGAGAGGTGTGCGCTACCACAACAGGTTAGCCGCAACGCCACAAAGGCTCACCTTCTTCTCCGATGAACTCAACCACAAAGGTTTCGAGTCCACCTTCCACTATTGATCCCCTTTTAGGGCGGAGATCGAATCCCTTACAAACGCTTGAGGCACACACCCACAACTGAATTGGGGGCTCCCAATAAGACCACAAAAGGTCAAGGACCACAAAAGGTCAAGGTAACACCAAGAGTACAACAATGGTGAACTAGGTTTTCCCACCGGAAACCCTAGCCACGAAATCCCCAAGTGAATGGGGGAGAAATGCAAATCCCTTCGGTGAGGATGTAGATCCGGGCCTTCTCCTCCAATCCTCCAAAGATCAATGAATTTGGGTGGGGGGATTGGAAGATCTTGATGATTTGAGCTTTCAAGAATGGTAGGAGAGAGAAAATCTGAGAGCTCATTGTTCTTGAGTGAGTGAGGGGGTATTTATACTCCCCCTCAAAATCTGGCCGTTGGCTGTCTTGGGCACCCGGAAATTCCGGTATAAGTACCACCGGAAATTCCGGTCACCCGGAATATCCGGGTCTTTGAAAATATCCGAGCTGAATTTCCGGTTGAGATCAGAACCAATTCTGAACTTGACTTAGCCGATTTTCTGAGGTTGACTCGGAATATCCGAGTCCTTGAAATTTCCGAGCTGAATTTCCGATTGGAGTCAGTGCCACTTCTGAATCTTGACTTAGCCAATTTTCCTGGGGTTGACTCGGAATATCCGGGTTGGTGAACCGGAATATCCGGGTCCTTGAAATTTCTGAGCTGATTTTCCGATTGCAGTCAGCACCACTTCTGAATCTTGACTTAGCCAATTTTCTTGAGGTTGACTCGGAATATCCGGGTTGGTGAACCGGAATATCCGAGTCCTTGAAATTTCCGATCTGATTTTCCGATTGAAGTCAGTAGTACTTCTGAACTTGACTTAGCCAATTTTTCTGGGGATGACCCGGAATATCCGAGTTGGGGAACCGGAATATCCGGGTCTTGGAAGAACTCCAGAAACTCTTTTTCTATACAATTTGGCTTTAGGATTTGTGATATGAGTTTCACCCAAACTGAAATACTTAGCAATAGGATTAGTATATCATTGGTATTGTTAACTAACACACAAAACACTAGGGATTAAGAAATGTTCTTTCACCCCCCCCTCTAGGCGACGTTTATCCATTTAATTGGTATCAGAGCCAGGTTATCTCATTATTAGGACTAACCGCCTAGGGATAAAGATGTCGTTTAGAGATCTAGTGCACAATCCCACTTATAGATTCGATGGCACAAATTATGATGTTTGGAAAATTCGCATGCTTAATCTTTTTTAGAGACATGGGTTCAAATTTAGAGATTATTGTAGATATGGGTTTTTCTCCTCCAAAGGATTCACAAGAATTATCTTTAGAGGATGAGAAAAACTCTTATCTAGATACTCTAGCATCTAATGGTCTCATATGTGCTTTGAGCGATGTAGTGCTTGCGTCAATCATGCCTTTTCGGGGCGCTCATGAATTATGGACAAAACTTCAAGATATATATGAGGTGTCCAACATTTCCAAGGATGATTGTCCTCCTTCCACTTCCGGTCGTGATGAGCTCACGTCTTCTTCCACTTCACCGAGATGTGGTTTGCCACAAGGTAATGATATGGTGTGTGGTGATAGAAATTGCAATCTTGATGGTGAACCTGCTATTGACTATACTTCACACTCATCTTTTTGCAATGCTCTATCTTTGGACTTAAGCACATATGGCACTCAAAATGTCATACATGCTAGTGTTGATAGTCCTTGCATATCATGTAGTAGTTTCTTAACTAAATCTCATGATGATATGCTTTCCTTGTCTTGTTGCCATGATCAAAGTGCTTCTATTTCCTCTAGTACTTGTTTGGCTAACAATGTAGAGGAATTCCAACAATTGTTGGAACAAGACTTGGACCTCAATGGTGTTTCAAGTAACTCTTCATCGTCTTCATCCACTACTCACCTTTGCCTTATGGCTAAGGAGTATAAGGTAGGTCCTACCGTGCACTCCAATATATCTCATGGTGATGATGATGATGATGTTGATGATGATATTAGTCTTGAAATCAAACAAGAAATTATTGTTTTTGATCATTTCATGACTAACTTGTAAGGAGTTGGCAAGAAACACTTTGGCTCTCTTATGAGCCGTATAGGTGAGCTTGAGGATGTTCTTGAGCTAAAAGGTGAGATTGAGAGAGAAGATGCCTATGAAAAGGTATCTCTTCAATCATCTCTAGAAGATGAACAAGAAACTAATGCTCACCTTCAAGAGCAACTTGAAACTATCATGGAGTCTCATAACTCCAAAATTGCTAAACTCACTAAAGAACATGAACATGCTATTGCTAAATGTAACGTGCTTAGTAAACAAAATGCTAAGTTAAATAATGAGCTTGTCATGTTGTCTCCTTCCACTTCTAATGATAATGATGCTTGTGCTACTAACTCCACTTTGTGTGAAGCATCTATTTTGAAGGAGAATGTTGAGCTAAGGGCTCAACTTGATTTGCTAACTAGCAAGTATGGGATATTGGAAGAAAATCATGAAAAGCTTTCAAGCTCTAATGAGGATCTTGTAGCATCCCATGCTAGGCTAAATTTAGCTCATGAGGCGGTCACAACGAAGGTAAAATCTTGTGAGCCTCCTATGGTCACTAGCATAAACTCTACTACTAATGCTTTATTGCAATGTGCTAGTACTAGTAATTCTACATCACATACCATTGCTAAATCTTGTGATGAATTACATTCCTTGCCTTGTTGCTCTAACAATGTAGCATCTACTTCCTCTAGTATTTGTGTTGAAACTAACCATATAGAGGAACTCAAAGAGCTCAAGGCACAAGTCACTTCTTTGAAGAGAGACTTGAAGAAGTGTCATGAAGGGAAGTCCACCCTCGACAACATGTTGAGACTGCAACAACTTCCTCATGACAAGAGTGGACTTGGATTCAACTCCAATAACAAGAACAATTCCAATGTCAAGAAGAAGCACAAGTTCATCAAGAAGAAGGGCCAAGAACAAGTTATTGATTCGACCAAGATTGTGTGCTTCAAGTGCAAGGTTGAAGGGCACCATGTGAGATCTTGCCCTTTGAAGAAGAAGCCTCTTAGTGAGAAGCAACAAGGGAAGCAACCTCAAGTTCAAACTCAATCTTCCCAAGTTGAAGAACCTTCCCTTCCCAAGAAGAAAGGTAAAAGCCGCCTTTGCTACAAATGTCGTGGGAAGGATCACTTTGCTTCTTCATGCACTCATGGTACCTTATCCAACCCTCTTATTATTGATAATGTTCATTCTCTTCGGAAGGATAAGGTTGGCAATGTGTTTGCCAAATTTATTGGTACTCAAAGTGGTGTCAAGAAAAGAACCATTTGGGTTGCCAAACCTATTGTGACTAACCTCTTAGGACCCAACTTAGTTGGGGACCAACAAGCTCAAACTTGATCAATAGGTGTAAACGGAGGACATTGGAGACTTGACTACATCATGAAGAATTAAGGGATCTTCATCAATCATATGCTCTCAAGTCAAGTCAATTGGATTATATTGTCTTAGCATATATCCAATGCTCCTCCTTGCGGTAACTTGTATTTAACTCATATGTACTCATTGAAAGTTACTTGCACCCTTGCATGTGTTTGGTTTTGTACCTTACTAGTGCTTCATATGTGTTGTGCACTCTACTTACTTATGTTGAGTAATCAATCTTGTATATGTTGGTTTGCACACCATGTATGTTTGAGCCTCTTGTCTACTTGCTTTCATATTAATTGGCTCTTTTAGGGATTTTAATGGACTATCCCATTTTGGGGGAGTGATGTGCTTTTTGGTAACTCACCACCCTAAAATGTGTATTCATGAGGAATACCACTAAGTAGTGATATTTAAATATTATCTACTCTCTTTGTGGTAAGTCTTACTCATGAGAAATTCAAATTCTAATGTCCATTAGTTATCTCTTGCTGGATTTCTTTTGCCTCTTGTTACAAAGAATGGATTATCACATTATGGGGGAGTAATAAGCTATGTGCATATTACAAGCCTAGAAAATGTGAACATGAGAGGTAGTGTCACCTAGAGTTGATATTGTTGATTATCTTGTTCCTAGGTGGCATGGTACTCAAACAAGTTACATATTTGCTTAAATGCATTTTGATCAACCATCTTCTGGTATCTTGTTTGTGAGAAAGTTTCTTGATGCCTAGAATGATCATTGAATATGTGAAGTCATCAAGAATATCTAGATAAGCATGTTTTTCAATTCTTTTATTTTGCCACATGCTTATGTTTTGTGAATATGATCTTAATTATATATGTCATGTACCACCGAGAAATATCTCCATACAATCATTTTCTTTGACAAGTGATAATTATATTGGTGGTAAAATTATTGATCATATTTACATTGGCTTTTGTTCCTAAATTGTATTATTCTTTCGCCAAGTTTGTGTTGGTTTAACCACCCATTTGTCTTCTTTGCTTCATTTAGATCTTTTTGTTGCTCTACTCATAATTTGTGTTGTGCTTTCTTGAGTTTGGACAAGCAAGGATCCCATTGTTGTGCAATTACATTCGAAGAATTAATTCTAAGTAATGCACTATTCTTGGGGGAGCTATCCTGCATTGAGTAGAATATCATCCTTTTAATTGTTATCGGGTCTTATTGTTTTTCTTGAACTTTGTGTTCAAAAAGATATATGGAGGGTAATGATCCCACTTGTGTGCATTTTGTATTTACATAAAAGATCTTAAAAATGCACTAATCATGGGGAAGCTACTCTATACTCTTTAGAACACTATTCTTTAAATTGGTTTTGTATCTTATTGCTCTTCTTGAACATGACTAATGTTTTAACAATGTATATGGTGAGTGATGATCTCATTTGTGTGCATTTTGTATTCATATACAAGATCATAAAGAATGCACAAATCTTGAGGGAGCAACCCTATATGTTATTGAACATTAGTTGTCTTCAATTGGTTTTTGATCCCGATGACATGTCTCCTTGAAAGACAAACATTTTTCGTCTTGGTACTTTGTGCCATCATGAAAAGTGTAGAGGGCTTGGTTTATTTGTTGTAAACTTACTCCTGTTTGTGGAGTTGGCTATCTCATCCCACGGTTCTTAGTGTACCTTGTTGGATGAGATGAAACCTAAGAGCATATTTGCTTGTTTTATTTCTTATGCTCATTGGTTTAGCCTTAACCTTGTTTTCATTTGATATATTTTCAAATTGGTTTCTCGAATCATGTGTTGGTTCGAGTCTTTGATACAATGAGGACAAATCTTTCTCTTGCCACACTTTTGTGTAGCTTTTTGATTTAATTGGTGTTTTGTCCAAATTGTATCTCGTTTGGTTCTTGAAAGTTTTGTGCATGCATATTTACTATATGTATATCTTATAGCATGTTTACTTTCGTTGATCCAATATATAGGATAAACTCCGTCAAATCCTAAATGGCTAAGATGTGCATGAAATTCTATTTCATATCAATATGCACATATTTATGTGGAGTTTGTCCTATGTATTGTAGTTGGTCTAACTACTTTGGACCCAATTAGTTTGGGTACCATAGTGTACTTGATTTGTATTAGGTACATGAGAGATGCATGGGTTGCTTGCCTCTATTTAAAGAAGATGTCTACACCACGTGCTTCTTGGAGCCAAGCTTGGATGATTGTGAACTCTCATCCTCTACACCGTCAATGCTTTCTCGGTAACAAGTATCTAACTCATGCATATACTTCTAGCTCTCAACCTTGTGTAGGTTGCTCTTTGTCATGAGTTTCTCTAAGTTGCATTTGATATGGTTTTTGCAAAGTTTCTTTCAAAACATCTTCATTGCAAATGTGAGTTAGCCGGGATGATTAAACATCAAGTGGAATATATATTTATATATAATCATTTTCATGATTCACGGATCCCCAATATGTTAATCTAGCAAATTCATTTCAAAGTCTCTCATATGCAATATTGATGAATTCTCATAAATCATTTTCCTTATGTGATATTTGTTTTGTGTCTCAAAGTATCACAACTATCACTTATCCTATGTGGGTATGTGTGATGCTTTGAGAACTTGGTGTTGGAAGTTCATCTATACCCTCTAAGAATAATTTGAGCTATGTGCTTTGCTTTCAAGCAAAAATTCTTATTGGTGTATTTATGACTTCCTCTTGGATACCACGTGCGTTAACTTGTACCTACATTGTGTGTGCATGTTTCTTTGTGGACTTAGTGTCCACTTAGAAACTTATACACATGAGGGTAGTTACATATTTAATTGGTATTCAAAATCTTTAGTGATCACCTTTTATTACTTTCTTGATTCTTTGGTGATCTCTAAAAGGCACAAGTTGTGTTTTTCTATTGGTATCACATTGCCTCTTGATAAGCTTGTGATCCTATTTGATGTATCCTCTTTGGTGTGCTTGTATGCGAAATACATGATATGCACTTCGTGCCTCATAATTTGAAAGACTATGATGTTGCTTAGGCTCATCCTTGTTTAGTCTCCTAAATTGTATTTCCATGTCACACCCATCCTTTCCCGGTTGAGCAAGCCTTTATTCAATCTTGCACCTTTTTGTGTTCAAAATTATCTAGGAGGGAGCGAGGATTCCATGTTATGCACACCATATTGAAATACAAATCTTTTCATTGTTCATGTACCTTGGGGAGTTCCCTCTTGATTTTTAGAACACTTGGTTGATCTTATCATAACATCTTCTTGTGCTCAATTGGTTTTTAGATCCCTTGATTGCTTGCTTCTTTGTGAATGCTTTCCCCCTTTTGCAATTGGTATCCTTCTAGTGGATTTCAATTGGTATCTTTCTTATGCAATTTTTGGATCCTCAATATAGTTTGATCCCCTTCATCTAGTCGTCATTGGATAAGTGCATTTGATTTCATTCATATCATGAGAAATGCATAAATCATGAAGGAGATCTTATTATGTTACCTTTCCAAATCCTTTCGCCCATTTCGGCAATCGTTGCCAATGGGGGAGAAGTTTTGGAGGGTTGTATGGAATTGGCTTTTTACTTTGGTATCTTCTTAAGTATTTGCTTTTCTTGCCTTTGCATTCGTTGCTTGGTTTTTTATATATATAGTGGAAACTCCACCATCGGTAATGGTCGATAATATATGCAATGAATTCATGTTCATACACACGTGCATAAATTATGGGGGAGTTTGCTCTATATATGTGGATGGACTAACATCACATACCTTTGTACTATTTGATGTTAGTGCAACCATTCTTGTTCGTTAAATTCCATATTATAAACCCTCTCAAAAGAGATTGTCATCAATTACCAAAATGGGGGAGATTGAAAGAGCATTTTCCCTCATGTGTGGTTTTGGTAATTGAATGACAATCTCTATGGACTAATGTTTGCATTGAGATATCATTATAGATCATGTCCATGGAATTGTGGAGTCCATGTGTTGGACTCTTGAAGCTTATGTGTTGAGTGAAGCTTATTGCAAGAATGTCTTGAAGATTCAAGACATCATCTTAGTGAAGAAAAGATGAGTTGTGCAAGACCAAGAGAAGCTTTCTCGAAAAGATCCTATGCTTGGTGCTTGCAATGGATACATGAAGACGAAGCTTAGCGAGACTCTCCCATTGTGAGCATGGGGGAGTATTTGGAGAAGTCTTCATCAAGCAAGTGATTGGACGCGCAATCAAGAAAGATGACCCACTTGAAGAGATCAAGATGTTCATCATCCAACTCAAGTGGAATGCTCAAGGCAAAGGTATGATCTTGATAGGTCTATAGGATAGATAGGCGTACTATCAAGAGGGGCTCTCAAGTTAGTAACTTGATCGCATCGTTGTGGAGAGCTCAAACCTTTGCATACTTGGCATATCATATTTCTGGGTTCTTATTTGGCTTTTATGGTGGTGAGGAACTAGATCTTGGTTCATCTCCATGTCAAGCTCTTGTTCATAGGAAACGGTCTTACTTTGGAAAACTTGTTGGATTTCATCCATGTGAGGATTTAGAGCTTGGTTTATCTCCATACTAAGCTCTAGTTCATCAAAAACGGATTTCGTATGAATATCTTGTTACGTTTTTGATATTGGAGGTTTTATCGGTTTACATGTTTTAGGAAAGTTAAACCTTTCCCCATTTGGTTTTATCCTCACATGATGGACTATGATGTTTCTATGCATATTCAAGTAGAGCTCGTTGTAACGATTCCAACGAGCTAAAAATCATCGAAAACGGAGTCCGGATGGAAAAGATATTGCAGTTTTGGTTTTGCTGTTTCTGTCAGTTTTCAGTCACTCGGAATATCCGATTCTGCCTGAATCGGAATATCCGATTCTCGCAGTTTTTCTCGAAAAAGAGGCACTGATTGGAACCGGAAATTCAGCTCGGAAATTTCACTTCTGGGCGGAATTTCCGGTCTAAATTCTGGGTGCAACGGTTCTATTTTCTGGGGGGGTATAAATACCCCTCCCCTTCTTCTTCCCTTGCCCATCTAAGGTAGCACGAATTTCCTCTCTCTCCTACTCCATTGTTGACCTTGGAAAGCTTGATTCCTCTCAATCCCTCCATTGATTCTTCCATATTCTTTAGGGAAAGTTGAGAGGAGATCTAGATCTACAATCCTACCAATCCATCTCTCCTCTAAGTGAGGGGAACCTAGTGGATCTATTTCTTGGAGTTCCTTTGTGATTCTTCTCCTTTGTTCTTCCTCTCTTCTCCCCCCATAAGCATTAGTTGCTTTTGGTGGGATTTGGGAGTGAAGGATTTGACTCCTTTGTGGTTTCCTTTATTCTTCCTCTCTTATTCCCCATAAACATTTGTTGTTGTGTTGGAATTTGAGAGTGAAGGACTTGAGCACTTCGTGTGCTCTTACCATTGCATTTGCATCGGTTTGAGCCCTCCACGAGGATTCGTGGTGGTGATACTTGTGAGCTTGTTACTCTTGGGTCTTTGGACCCTAAACGCTTTTTGTGGCCGGCCTTTTGTGGCCAAGACCTTTTGTGGTCAAGACCTTTTGTGGTCACTTGAGAGCCCCCAATTAAGTTGTGGGTGTGTGCCTCAAGACTTGGGAGCCCCCAATTAAGTTGTGGGTGTGTGCCTCAAGAGTTGTACGGGATTCGATCTCCGCCCCAAAGGAGATCAATACTGGAAGGTGAACTCGCAACCTTTTGTGGTTGAGTTCATCAGGAGAAGAAGGTGAGCCTTTGTGGCGTTGCGGCTAACCTGTTGTGGTTGCGCACACCTCTCCAAACGAGACGTACACCCTTTGGGTGGAACTCGGGAATACATCCTCGTCTCCGCGTGTCTCGGTTATTTCTATACCCGAGCTCTTTACTTATGCCCTTTACATTGTGATAGCCTTCGTGCTTGAAGTCATATATCTTGCTATCACCTTGTTACTTGTATTGCTTAGCATAAGTTGTTGGTGCACATAGGTGAGCCTAGTATTTATATCTAGGTTGTATGCTTGTTAAAGTAAACCTCTAGTTTTATTCCGCATTTATCAAGCATACCGGAATTTCCGGGTCATTCTTGGACCGGATATTCCGGCTCCTCGGAAAAAGTTTTAAATCGCCTATTCACCCCCCCTCTAGGCGACGTCTATCCGTTTAGCCTTTGCTATATGTGAAGTAAAGTTGTCACATTTGGCCACATATCATTCGTGGTTTGATTTTCCTTTTTTGACGACTCCGAATAAAGAACCCACTCTATTGTGTGCCCTATAAATCTTAGAAGCATAGTATATGAAGGTTCTAAGATAGGCAGCAAAATCATCGTTATCGTAGATGTGGAGTCGTGTAGTTTGGTGAGTGGGATTATCTTTGGGAGAGGGAGAGGAGCCTGATGGCTGTAACATAAAAAAGTTAGGATGATGCAATATGGTGGATCTTTCCGTGATGCGTCGTCGAGAAAGGAAATCCAGTGAAATTTACACCCAAAGTGGTCAAAGTCAATAACAGTAGGTCGGGAGAGTGTGTTTCACGTGCTCGAGGCTATACGAGAGGGCATGCCTGGTTGGCAAAGCATGTTCCCATGGACAAGGATCCTACATTAGGCTCTTATACACTTGCATTTGTAGGCATCTGTGAATCTTTCCATAAGTAAGAAACTTTAAACATATATTGACAAAATAGAGCAAGTTTAGAGTTTCGTGGAACACAAGTGAACGGAAATCAATAATTGAGCCAATGGAGATCAGATTACATGTGTAATGTATTTGTGTCTCATGAGGTGGAAATATTTTTCAAGTGGTAACGGAAGCACCTCACGAAAGCGAGGTGTTTATGGTAATTAAGTTCATCAAATTTTGAACTCCTTGACTCTAGTGTTCAATGGACATCCCCATTTCTAAATAATGAATATGCATGTTTGGCGGTGCTACTCCTCGACATGGGCTATATGAGTGTGCACTTATCGCTGGAGCTGAAAACATAACGAGCATAGAAGCAAAAAAACACCATGGATTAACATGGGATGGATACGACACGAAAAACTAACATTGTTTGGGACACTAGTGGTATAATAACTTCATCCATACACCAAAAGGCACACGGAAAATTAACAGACAGCAAAATAATAACATGTCACAACTTTGATTTTTATAGGAATCTGCTCTTAGGTTTACTGATCAATAAGACGGTTCATATCACAACTTTAGTTAGGTTAGTATTTATAGGGCTTGAGTAGTATGTAGCCTAGCTTATGGCGGTGTGCACGTTCATGCATCTACCTACCTACTGTACCTAGAAAAATGGACATCTGCACTCTTCCGCATCAGCATTGGCCGTTTAAGAGAGATGGGTACAGTACTCCGTTCCAAAATAACTGTCATGGTTCAAGTTCAAGTTATAATAGTATATCAATCTTTTTTACTATTTGTAGAGGTGAAGGAGCTTAGAGCAAGTTCAATAATATAATCACCAGTTGGCTATAAGAACTTGCCATGTCATATATAGCCAACCTTATAGCTAACATGTACAATAGTGAGACATAAATATGTGATATTTTATTAAAACATGTCCCACCACCCACTCTTACATAGTGCCTAGGAGCACGTGCTAGAGTTGGCTATTGCATAAGAGCCCACCTTATTTCTCTCTCCTCTTCTCACTCCTCCATGTAAGTATAAATATAATATTTAAACCCTTATAGCCAGTTGACTGGACTCTATTATACTTGCTCTTAGTGGTTCTATACTATCTTCGATGTAAGTCATTTAAGCCGAGTAGATAGTCAGTCTGCTCACCTTCGTGGACAGGTGATTAGGAGTGCATAATTTCTAGTAGAAGGTGCTTATGGGTGAATTTTACCCCAACCTTCTTACCTAATATCCTCCTGAAGCATGAAGGATTGTAACCATGAAGTTTAAGCAATAAAGCTCCTTAAGCCGCAAAAAAAAAAATGGCCGTTGCAGTGGCAGTCTACGTGGACAGCGAACCGTCGGCGACGGCCGTACCTGGAAAGCGTCACGGAGAGTTGCACGAGGACAGCTAGAGGTTTTAGGAGAAGCTGAGCTCTCGCCGGCCCCATGCATATCCAGGAAAATATCTATACAAGAAATGCCATCGTCTCTACTTTATTCATTTCTTGGTCATATCAATTTCGTTTTGTGTCTAGTATGGGATCACCTTAGATCCCATCCATCCATCCATGATTGCCACCAGAATCCTACTACTTTTTCTGGACAGGCACTGGCAGGTTTTCGTGTGCTCATTGAAACCGACAATATTCCTCTGCGAAATCCGAGTGTGCAATGGGTTGCCAGTTAGCTAGCTAAGCTGGCCTAATTGTCAAACATGACTGAGTAATGATAATGTCGTGAGTTGTGATTGCCCCCTAAACAACGCCAGGTATGTTAGGTCAGGCCCTCACATCACAGATCACATGCCACCAACTCCTTTTCCTCCGCCTCCAGGTTGAACCAGCAATTATAGTATATAGTATCAATGCCATGCAGCCGCTGGCTGTCAATCTGTGACATCCTTTGGTATCCAGCATAAAGAGCTGAATTACCACATCTGATGTGACACAAGTAACAGAAAGTGAATCTCAAGGAGGAAGAAATGAGAGGTTTATAATGCTCAATTTTACCCCAAAGAGTATACATAGCGCCTTTATCATACTGGAGATATCCTTTACATAAACATGATCCAGAGAAACCAACCAAAAAAACTCTATGCCTAACATATTAATCCAATAATGTACAGATGCTATCATGATCTCCATCCGTAGACGCCTTCCATGGTTCCGCGCCTCAGACCCAACTCATGGAGTAGCAAACAAGCATGTTTCTAAGTTTGCGTCCCTCCAGCTTCTTGATCAGGCCGAAAGATCTCTACGAGTTACCATCTGCCGGATAGCTAGGTCTCTTGATTTCTCCACTTGATATTGTCTGCTTTCGATTGACCTTTTGGTGTATCTCTTGGTGTGTCGTTCCCGCTACCATCACCCGGTTCGCCTGAAGGTGGTTCTGCCGATTTTGCTTGACCTGGAGCTCTGCCACCTCGGCGTTCCTGGCAAGAGAAGGTATCGCTATAAATAAATGCAAAACTTACACTGTAGAAACTCTTCTTAAATAGAAATTCAACTACTTATGTGGGAAACTTTTTTTACAGAACTTATAAGGAAAATGGACTCCTTTTACACATGATTTACGGAACGATACTAACACATCTCAAATATTTAAACTGCAAAGAATTGTGATGAAACCATATTTTGCATAACCAAGAAGAAGTATCAACCTCTTACCATTATCAAAATTTAAAAAGGGAGCCTTCAACATATAGCAAAGGAGAAAAGCTGTGGTCTAAATATAAAACAGTAAACAGTGTGTGATGCTAAGTTGCTAACAGTGTTCATCTCAATGTCCTTCTTGCTTTGGCAACAGGAAAAATACTTAGGGGAAACAAATAAATTGCAAAATTTTGCTTGGGATAATTGTTATCGAATGACAGGTACTTAGAAATAAAGAGAAAAATCGTCAGGCCATGTTGACTTACATCTCTGTATGGGAAATCATCAACTTCCAGCATGTGAATCACATGGCCAATCTTTGGCCTCTTGCGAGCTTCAGGGTCAACACATCGCAGAGCGACTAGCAAAGCCTTCTTCAATGCCCTAGAAGTAGGCTTCTCAGTCATCTTGGGATCCAAAACCCCCTCTGAATTTCGGCCGCTGACCATAGTCTTCAGCCATTCGACAAGATTAACCTGAAAAGATTAACCCGCAGAATTTACAAATGCATTTGACGAGTGCTTTACTTAACACCGGTTGATAGGAGGCACATCCATTACTAACCTCTCCAGGTGGCCTGTTATAATCTACTGGTACCCTACCAGATATTATTTCCATAATAAGAATTCCAAAACTATATACATCACTAGTTTCATTCAACATGCCAGTGCCTGCATACTCTGGAGCAACATACCTGCAAATGACAAGAGATACATAAGAAACTATTCTCATGGCTATCATATGTGATTGTGATATTATAAGTAGCGCACTAACCCAAATGTTCCCATAACCCTGGTCGTGACGTAACTCCTCTCCGAGCCCAAAAGCTTTGCTAGCCCAAAATCAGAAAGCTTAGCATTCCAATGCTTGTCAAGTAGAATATTGCTCGATTTGACATCACGGTGAACCACCTTTGGCTCAAGTCCCTCATGCAAATACATTAAACTGCAGAACTAGGTAACTGTATAAGTACTAAGTAGTGATAAATATCTTAAAATCAGCAATAGCTAGCATGCACTTACCCTTTTGCTGATCCCAAAATAATCTTCATCCGTATGTCCCATGTAAGAGGGCTCACAGGACCAACATCACCGTGAATCCATTGCTCCAAGGTTCCATTATTGACAAACTCATACACAAGCATCCTGAAAAGAATTTATATACATCACACTATTTTACAAGTGCCTCATTTCAGGCCTACCCCAGAGCAACTTATCACACAAGGAGATACCTCTGGTTGCCCTCAGCACAGTATCCCAGCAGGCGCACAAGGTTCTTGTGCCGTACCCGCCCAATTGCTTCAACCTCAACCTTGAATTCCCTCTCTGCCTGTCCCCTAACAAACCAGGTGTTTTACCAAATTAAGCAACACAAAAACCACACGCTACACAGCACATCACACATTTGAGCCTAACAAGTAGCAGCTTCTACATTAAGCATGCTACAACGACCTGACATATTTTTAATCAAATTCTTGCACAATTGTCACCATCTCCATTCAGTAACTCCAATGCATTCACTAGAATATACATCTTGCTTAATCTTCCATTCAATACATTCCAAAATTAGGCGCGAATATAAAACAAGCTTCCAAAATTGGCTAGTTCACGGGATGCGCAGTTTACCTATTATTCAGCAAGTTCTTGACCGCGATCTGGGTGCCGTCCTCGAGAATGCCGTGGTAGACGATGCCGTAGCCGCCCTCGCCAATCACCTTCTCGTCGGAGAACATTGCCGTCGCCGCCTCCAGCTCCTTGAGAGTGTACCAGTGGCCCCACCCCAGGTGTGACACCTCGGGCACGCCCGGCTCCCCGCCACCTCCGCGGCTCTCGCCGCTGGCCCCGCGTGACGAGGGTCCCCCGCTACGCTGGTGGTGGGGCGGCGGCTGCTCCGGGAACGTGATGCGGTGCTCCTTGCCGGTCTCGATCTGGATGGACTCCTGCGGGGTAGCCTGGAGCACCTGCGCGAGCGGCACCTTGGACGCGGCGGCGGGGGCCGCTGCGCCGCGAGAAGGCACTTCTTGGATGTCCTTGGGTTGCTTGGTGGGGTGCTTGGGATGAGCATTGGGCGCGACGGTGGCGAGGTGGAGGACGGGGGTGGCCGGGGCGCGGCGGCGGCGGCGACGTCGGTTGGCGAGGAGGCAGAGCAGGGAGAGGAGGACTAGGAGGAGCACGAAGGCGGCGCCGACGGCGATGCCCACGAGCTCCCACAGGTGGAGCCCGAACACGACGGTGCTCTGGGACAGGTCCGAGTCCGACATCGGACTGCGGCGGCGAGCTCCCTGGCTCAACCAGAAATGGTGGTGGATCTCCGCAACAACTCTCTGGCTTTCGAGCAGAATTCAAGCTACAGATTGGGTTTTGAATAGAGTAACCTGCTAAAAGGCAGAGAATTGGATGCAGAAAGGCTGGATTCCTGCACGGAATAAATATATGAATAATCAAGGTGTCCAAGATTGGGTTTTGCAGAGGAGTGGGAAGGGAAAGGTTGGACTTTGGGAGAGAGAAGGGGATTTAGGACAGGATGGAGTGATGAAAAATGAGGGATTTGAGGGGTGACAGGGCCCAAAACATTGGATTTGGGAGCAATGTGGAGGCAAATATACTAAGATTGGATGATTATTCTGAGGCGAAAAGTGAGGGGTTGTTAATTTGTTCTTGATAAAAGATTGGGCTCCGGTGGGGAGGAGAGTGGTGTGTATACTGGGTGCTTAAAGGGAGGGTGGTTGGTGGTGATCTTCAGAGTAACAACAAATCAAGAAGAAATGGAGAGGGAAGGATGCAATTATTTTAGCAGTACTCCTACAAAAGTGTACTACGTATGTAGAGATGACAGCAGAGAGGAGTGGATTGCAGGAGGAGCACTAGCGGGAGTGGTGATGACAGGGTGTGCGTGCTTTGCCTGAAACGAGATTCAGAAGTCAAGGGTTAAGACCTAATAAATAAATAGTTCCAGTCAGAAAAAAAAACATGAACGACAGGAAAATGATATTTTCAGGTCTAAACAAAGGGTGAAGCTGAATGGTGGAGGGCAGACCAACAGTGAGAGTCATGGAGGGAGGTACAAAGCATCCTCACCGGGCAACCCGATAGTATGTCTACAACTGCTATCATCGAAGGTCAAATATATGTCCGGCTCGTTCAAACAGTTACCCAACCTATCCAATCGGCTACTTCAAAATATTAAGTTTAAACATGCTTTGAAAATTTCGTGGAATTTGCTGATATTTTAGACTCCCTCCGATCCACAAAAAGTATCGCTCCTCTAGTACAAACTTTATACTAGCTTAGTACAAAATGAGCGACACTTTTTATAGATCGAAGGGAGTAATACTTTTGATAAATTTCAAACTCAAACCCTGCAATCAACGTCGTAGACGTAGTCGTTGGAGATGTAGACGAAGGCGATGGAGGAGAAGCCATAGTTGGAGGAGGAACCGTAGTTAGGCGTAGATGTAGCACAAACTCCTCTTACGACGAGTCAATGATGGACTTCATCAAGCTGAGAGTGTTCGCCTTGAGATCTTGCACCAACTCCAGTATGGCCTTTGCGAGGCTAGGACAGTCACCATGGGCCACATCCCATAGTGGCGAGGGAATATGGTAGTTTGGCAGCTCACCTTAATCCTTGCTACATCTAGCGCTTGCAAAGGAGGAGACAACACCAAAGTGGCGAGTATCGCTCCGCCTTCGACGTGCGGAGGGAATGCCACCATCCGCCGTATGGCGAGCACGGGCCTATTGATGTAGTTATACCCAGCGGGTATATCCACGTGACTACAATGAAGCCTAGTCTACCGGAAGGCCCACCTGGTGGCCCATTAACTGGATACTACAAGGAACACGCAAGACGGCCCAATAATGATGAAGTGCGGCTCAAGAAAGGAGCTATCATACCGACTTAAAACTTAACATATATGTAACTTGAATCATATTCAAACTCCCGAGACCTTGCCTCCTATATAAGGGCCAGGAGGGACGCTTGACATGATACACAATCTGATAGCCAACAAACCCTAGCGAGCCTTCGACTCGCCGGGACGTCATTGTAGCACCTTGTAACACCGAGATCTATAATCAGATAAGAAGGAGTAGGAGCCAAGGGCCTCGTCGTTGTGCGACATGGTGTCTTTTGCGGTGGATCATACGGAAAATAGTGATGGAGGCGCGAGCGAGCGACATGGATGGTGTGTGTGTGTGTTGGGGGGTACCCCTTCGTGTGGGTACCTGGTGCACGTAAAGACTAAATCCCAATTGTCAACCGGCTGAGGAAGCCCACCAAGCGAAGCCCAAGTCGAAGATCTCTTACCATAGATAGCATAGTCGGTAATACTTTCCATACATGTAGTCCTAGTCGGTTACGATCCGAGACTTGTACCCCTATATAAAGGACAGGAGGGTGATCGACTAAGGACACGCCCAACCACAATCACAAAACCCTAGCAAGATCGACATCTTGCTAGATCCATGTACTCACTGCATATACACAATCAATAACAGACAAGCAGGAGTAAGGGTTTTACCTCACTCGAGGGGCCCGAACCTGGGTAATTCCCACTTGTCAGACGACGAATCTACCAACACCAGACATTCTCTACCTCATAAACTCTTACCCTAGGCTAGTAACCATGGGTATTGATGGGGACATCACTCATCAATTGGCGTCGTCTGTGGGAATCGGCGGTGTTGGATCCACGATTTTTCGGTCCAAATTTCAAACAGCGATCCGCCGACTACTTCAAAAGGATGCACATCAACAACAGCAGTTCAAATCCAGATCACAGGCGACCATCCGCCAAAGGCAGCATCGCCAGCAAGGATCAGGCCATACTCACCCGAAACTCAGGAGATCTACTCCAATCTCGATTCAGGTTTTAATCTAACTGTTGGAGAACATAATTTTTTTATTGATCAGGTTGGTGTGCAGGATTTAGTCGAACAGATCGCAACTCAGCCATCTCGGGAGAAGTCGACTGAGAGCGTATATACAACAGACAAAGAAAATACCTTGTCACAGATCGATCTGATCCCGCCGCCACAATCTCCAACAGAGTCAATGACATCCGAAGAATTCAACAAATTCATGACAGACGAGTTCTCTGAAGAGGAGGAACTATCGACTGCCTCAGTCGACGACATGATCATATCGACAGATTCGGCTGGAAGCACTGGACCGCCAACATCACAGATCGATCCGATCTCATCCATAGCAGGGTCCATGTCCACAAAGGAATTCAACGAATTCATCAGACAAAACGAGATGGAAGAAGAAGTGAAGTCGACTTTCCATATCAACCCAACCGAAGATCATATGCAGATCGACGCTCCAGAAGAAAGCTTTCACCTACCAGAGTATGATTAGTCTACAGAAGACAGCATACATCTAGCCGACTTCACCGTCACAGAGATCTAGTCGCCAAAACATACATCTAGATTGAAGGTGGAGTCTGAGCCGCGTACCATCAGCTCCTGCGTGTACGACTTCAACGTCTTGGACTTAGGGCCCAGACGCGTAGCAAATCCCGCGATGGTCGACGGGACCTCATCTTTGGGCAGCACCTCTTTGAAGACGACACCAAGAGTCTGGACGGATGTCTACAAAGACTTTTTGGCGTGCTTCATCGTCACCCCAACCTTGTCAATGGCTTGATCGAGTGATAAGTCATCACTCGCCGCACCACCGGAACTGGAGGAAGGAACTGAACAGCAAAAGAAGGATGTTCACATCAAGAAGATCGAAAAAGGACCTGAGTAGCAAAAACAAATCCTCGAACGGAACACATATTATACTCACCTGCAAGAGAGTGTGCATAGCCAAGCAGTCGCTTGACCCGCGTCCCCTCAAAAGCACGAAGAGCATCCATCTCTTCCTGGACGGCCGACTGCTGGGAGAGGCTCTTCTCCATATCAGCCAGTCGGGAGTTCAAAATTTCTTTCTCCTCTGAAATAAAAGAGAGAAAGCAGTTCAGTCACATAAAGAAAGAAAGGCAGTGTATGCAGAGCAAAGGAAGAAGCTTACGGCTGAGCTGATCCAGCTGGGAGCGAAGAGCAGCTCGCTCACCTTCCGAGTGCGCAAGAGCCTCGCCAAAAGAAACAAGGCCACTTGCGGCCGGCTACAATCATAATGCATGCATCAAATACACACATGCCAAAGAAAAATACACTCTGTCGACAGAGGAAAGAAGGTTTACATGATTTAGCCAGGAAGGCAGCGAAGAAGTCGAATGTGCAGCAGTTGAAGCAGCCATGATAGGCGCGACTACCGTCGACGTAAGAGCAGCAGGCGGCGAAGGAGCAACTACAGCCTCCGCGGCTGGAGAGGAGGTGGCAGTCGTGGCGTGGGCATCTAAAGGACTAATGTCCCGATCATCACTAAAAAGGCAAAGAAAAGGAAGTCGAAAATTAAAAGCATAGCCAAAAACCAAAAGAGGGTGAACATATTCGCACAACAAAAGAGTTACCTTCGCTCATCTTCTTCGGAAGAGAGATCGAGGTCGAAGCGAGGCCCGCCAAAACCAGAGTGGCCGGGAGAAGGCGGGGGCGAGCGCTGAGCCAAGGGTGGCACGTCCCGCACAGGTGAAGAAGCACCAGAGTCTGCGGCATCCTCGTCTTCACCTGAGTGCACCTGGCGGAGACGCTTAGGAGCGGGCTCGTCAGTCGCCTCGGTGTCGGGTAGCTCTACACCTTTTCCATCAACTTTGGACTTCTCCGAAGAAGAGGATTCGGCACCATGCAGAGAGTCTGTCGACTTCTCTCGCTCCTTCAGCACAGCTGTCTCCTCAACAGGACCAGCTTCGGGAAGGGGAGGGAGCGAAGACTTTGTCGAATGCCCCTACACAGAGCAAAGCAAAAAGCACAATCAAGATGAAGGGAGAAGACGATGGCAAAAGTCCAGTCGACAGCAATGGAACAAGTAACTTACTTCGGGAAGGGAATTCTCCGAGCTGAAAGGAGCTATCTTGAAGTCATAGTTGATGGTGTCCTCAGCTTTGTAGCTAGTCACCGACTTCACGAGTGTGTCAAGCTCATTCGCCGACAGCTCCACTGCACTGATCCTGGTGGGGTTAGATACACCCACATATGCCCACATCGGGTGCACGCGCTGCTGAAGAGGACACACCCGAGCCTTCAGAAATGTATGGATCAACTGAACACCGGAAACGTCGGTGTTCAGCAATCCAGCGACTCTCTCCAGCAGCGGGGCAACCTCGAGCTCTTCGGCTGAAGAGAGGGAATGCTCCCAGGCCTTCGTCTTCTCACCAAAGTTGGTCAAGAAGGCGGGGCGGACGTCTTGGCCCAGCTAGACGTAGAACCATTTGGTCCTCCATCCCTGAGCAGACTCAACTGCCTTCAAGGTGAAATACTTGCAGCCGGCCTTGACTTGGAACCCGACGCCTCCGACTGGGTTGACACGGCCGTGACGAGCCATGGGGCGCACTAGGAAGATCGACTTCCATAATGGCCAGCTAGGGGATATCCCCAAGAAGCATTCACACATTTACCATAAAACAGGCAATGTGCAAAACTCCATTCGGGACCAGATCATGGATCTGTATCCCGTAAGAAAAAAGGAGGCCGCGCACGAAGTCGTGCAACGGAAAGCCAAAACCGTGAGGGAGGAACTCGGCAAAACATACCCGTTCTCCGAGAAGAGGCGTGGGGAAGTTGTCCTTGTCAGGAGCCCGAACGGTGAGCTCCGATGGCGGAGCCAGAAGACCCTCCTTGCGGAAAACCGCCAGCCGTTTTTCTGTCACGACGGACGAAGTCCAGCCACCAGACTCCTTCTTCAGAGCGGCAGGGACGGTGGTGGTAGTCGTTTCCTTCCTCTTCTTGCTGGCGGCAGTGGAGGACGCTGAGCTCTTCTTTGGAGCCATGGTAGGCTATGGGAATGCATGAGCGAGGAGGGCGTGAAAGTGGAAGAAATTGCAAAAGCAGAGCGATGGCGGGCGCAAGGAAGAAGATGAAACAGAGGAGGGCAAGAGGCAAATGGTAGGGTAAAAATTAATAACGGAGAAACCCGTACTTATGATAAAAACCAGAGGCTCATCACGGCCGTCCAAACAAAAACACGGCGACACGTGGCGCAATCAGAGGGGAACCGTCACAGACCACGCCGCCCACTACGCGCGCAAAACGAGGAGACCATCAACACGTCTGCGAAAATCTCGCCACGTCAAGTCAAATCAGAACTGAACCGGCGTCTACAACGGTCAAAGAGTGGGACCCGCTATGTCATGTCATGTCAGAGTGCTACTCGCACGCCAAAGGTGTCACGCATGACGTCATTTCAGATGAACAAACACAAAAGGCGTCATATCGCGGTGGACAAACAGGAAAGGCGCCTCACAAAACACAGTCGCAGAGTATAAAAGTAAAAACTATTCGAGTGGGAAACTCCCATCGGGAGAAGGCAGAAAACGTTTGACTGACAAAACAAAAAATTGAGATTATCCTCTACTGCAAGCAGTAAAGCACAATCTCGGGGGCTACTCCCATCGGGAGCACTGTCGTGCACCCGATATAATCGAAGGACACTCAAAGCATAAAAATCACCGAGTGAAAATCAGTCGACAGAGTACCTCAGATGATGTATACAAGAAATACAAAGGTAAGACCCATCGATTAGTCGAAAGGGTCGAGGATCACTCCAGCAGTGTTTAATCCTAGAACTTTCCGTATCAACAGATACGAGGAAAATCCTGGCGGACGATGGGTAGTAAATTAAAACTGCAGAACAATATCAGTAAGACCATCGACTGACCTGAGGTGTGTCTGTCTAGTGTGTTCCAGGATCGAGTCCAAGGACTCGAAGCCTGACTGAAGGCTAGTAAGGTTTTGCCCAAGTGCAGTTAACTGGTTTCGATTCATCGAGTAAACCCAGGCCTACTCGGTCGAAATCCTTTGTCAAAATCCATAAAGTCCAAAAGACAGAAATATCATGTCAAAAGCATAAAACATGAGACATGCACTATGTAGTGAGTCCATGACTGATTCTCCGAATTAGCCAAGCACTCGGGGGCTAATGACAAGGTTATACCAAACGGTTACCCCTTCGTGTGGGTATCTGGTGCACGTAATGACTAAATCCCAATTGTCAACCGGCTGAGGAAGCCCACCAAGCGAAGCCCAATTCGAAGATCTCTTACCATAGATAGCATAGTCGGTAATACTTTCCATACATGTAGTCCTGGTCGGTTACGACCCGAGACATGTACTCCTACATAAAGGACAGGAGGGTGATCGACTAAGGACACGCCCAACCACAATCACAAAACCCTAGAAAGATTGACATCTTGCTAGATCACTGTACTCACCACATATAAACAATCAATAACAGACAAGCAGGAGTAAGGGTTTTACCTCACTCGAGGGCCCCGAACCTGGGTAATTCCCGCTTGTCAGCCGACGAATCTACCAACACCACACGTTTCTTTACCTCATAAACTCTTACCCTAGGCTAGTAACCATGGGTATTGATGGGGACATCCCTCGTCAACGCTCCCAGCAATCCACAAATACAAAAGGGAATTAAGGTATAACTAAATCATAACAATGAACTTCATGATCCAAGCAGCCCCTTATGCAACATGTCATAAACTAGGGTTTCGTATCCTGCCACTCAAGCAACCCATTATAAAAAAATACAATGTTTTTCCCTAGGCTATTTAAAGGTTAAGTGTCATACTTTCATGTATCGACATTCACATAACACCACTAAATAAAGAGCATAACAACACAATATCAAAATATTGAACTTAATCAACTTCACATGAAACAACTAAACGGGAATCCGACACCTAGAGGGGGGTGAATAGGTGCTATTACAAATTTTAGGTCTTTTCAAATTTAGGCTAACCACAAAGGTAAATTCTCTAGATATGCAACTATGGTGAATTTACCTAAATGACAAGCTAAGCAATACCAAGGTAAACTAGAGTACAATACAAGCAAGTAAGGGAGTAAAGATAAGAGGAACCAAGTGAAGCACGCGGAGACGAAGATGTAATTCCGAGTTCCACCCAAGGGTGTACGTCTCGTTGGAGAGGTGTGCGCTACCACAACAGGTTAGCCGCAACGCCACAAAGGCTCACCTTCTTCTCTGATGAACTCAACCACAAAGGTTGCGAGTTCACCTTCCACTATTGATCCCCTTTTAGGGCGGATATCAAATCCCTTACAAACTCTTGAGGCACACACCCACAACTTAATTGGGGGCTCTCAAGATGACCACAAAAGGTCAAGGCAACACCAAGATTACAACAATGGTGAACTTGGTTTTCCCACCGGAAACCCTATTCACGAAATCCCCAAGTGAATGGGGAAGAAATGCAAATCGCTTCGGTGAAGATGTAGATCCGGGCCTTCTCCTCCAATCCTCCAAAGATCAACGAATTTGGGTGGGGGGATTGGGAGATCTTGATGATTTGAGCTTTCAAGAAGTGTAGGAGAGAGAAAATCTGAGAGCTAGCTGTTCTTGAGGGAGTGAGGGGGTATGTATACCCCCTCCCAAAATCTGGCCGTTGGCTGTCTCGACAACTCGGAAATTTTGGTATAAGTTACACCCGGAAATTCCGAGTCACTCGGAATATCCGGTTCCAAGAAATCTCCGAGCTGAATTTCCGGTTGAGATCAGAACGTCTTCGACTTCTTGACTTAGCCAAATTTCTTCAAGTTTCTGAGGGTTGCCCGTAAATTCCGAGTCAGTGAAATTTCCGAGCTGATTTTCCGGTTGGAGTCAGAACGTCTTCCTCTTCTTTCCTTAGCCAATTCTGGAGTGGTTTTCTCGGTGACCCGGAAATTCCGAGTGAATGAAATTTCCGAGCTGATTTTCCCGCTTGAGTCAGAACCACTTTAGAACTTTTCCTTAGCCAATTTTCTGGTATAATTAGGAGACCCCGAAATTTCGATCCTTGGAAATATCCGGCTCCAATATTCCGGTTCTGGGAAGAATTCCAGAAACTCTTTTTCTTTACATTTTGGCTTTGGGTTAGTGATATACAACTCACACAAACTGAAATACTTAGCATTAGGATTAGTACATCATTGGTATTGTTAACTAACACTCAAAACACTAGGGATTAAGAAATGTTCTTTCAAGCTCCCCCTTTTTGGTCTTAGATGACAATACCAAGATTTGCAAGGAAACGAATTGCTATATCATGTTTTTAACAGAAAATAGCTCCCCCTAAACAAGTGCATGTATGACACACAAGATGACAATGGATAGGAGAAATTTTGCTATAACAAACACGAGATAACACAAAGGAGTAAGGAGACAAAATATAAGGTTATGGTAGCATTTGAGACTAGATAGAATTTCATACCTTGTGTATATAGGATATGAAGAGAATACCAACACGATAAATTTGAAGTCTCAACCATAGAGGATATCGATAGCATAGGATTGTCTCAATACACACACAAATGAAAAAAAATTAACAACCACAAATAAGATAAATGGACACAAGCGCAAAGAAATGGTAAACACATACTAGAGCAACTTCTCCCCGAAGTCCTACTAGAGCAACTTCTCCCCCTTTGGCATCGAAACGCCAAAAAGGAAGAGGAGCGATGGTACGTCCCATGACAGTCTTCAGTCAGAAGGAGACTCCTCATCATCCTCCTCCTCCTCCTCCTCATCATCATAATCATCATCTGAAGTGTTCTCATAAGCATGACCAGTGGTGTACGAGCTGCCGCCAAGGTCATGATCAATCTGTGCTCAAGGAGCCAAAGAATCCTGGTTCCACTGAGCAAAAGTCAGGGGATCAGATAGAGCAGTTGGAGCAGGAGAGCCAGACACATGATGAAGGAGCAAGTCTTGATTGTAGGCAAGCTGACGACAATCCTTGTAGGCGGTGTATTGCTCCTTGCGGATGTCCACATTCATGCAAAGGATGTTGCGTTGGAACCAATTCAGTTTCTTGACCTTTGCATGAGTGGCCGAGACATAAGTAGGAGCAGCAACCCTCCTAGCATCACCAATAAAAGAGCCACCCCGAGCTGAGCTAGAAGAAGGCACAGGAGGAGGCTTGACCACTATCTTCTTCTCATATAGTTTCTTGAATTCATGCACCTCCAACTCATCATCACTGAAGGTATGATCAGGAAACTTGAACTTGATGAACTTCATGATGTAGGGAGCATAAGGGATAGTGACCTTGGTGATCATGGCTTCATGCATCTCATTGTGGATGCAATTCATAACATCCACACTCCAGCCTTCATCACTATCAGGGTTCTCCACAATGTGGTTGGCATGAAGGAGCAAGTTGCACAGAGGGGTCACCACATTGTCATTGTTGCCACCACTTGGTGCAATGTTCTCACGGAGGATGCGCACAAGGACGTCATAAAGAGGAAGCAAATCTCGAGAGTTGCCGGGTATGCCTCCCTCACCATATAAGTGCACGGTTTGCTTCTTGTTGAGCTTGTACGGGTGGTGCATGCGATAGCCTAGAGGGTTATCACCATCAAACTTGTAGCCCAAAACCTTGGCGAACTCCTCAAAGTTGGACTCACAAAAAGTGTCACCGGTCATCCACTTAAGTGTCTTCTTTGAGTCACCCTTCATCACAAGAGTAACAAAAAACTGCATCACGAGCTGAGAGTTGTATGGACAACAAGTGATCACAAGCCTTTCCAAGCCCATAGCCTTGATAATATGTATAGCTTCAACGAAAGAGGCTTTCTCCTGCAGATTTGCAAGGTTATAAGGATGCATAGTCCGAATGGGCTTCGACAGAGAGTAGTAGATGTCCTTGAGTATGAACTCTTGCTCTTGACACCAAAAGCTGCAATCATCCAGATTGTTGTCCCTTGGCCTAAGGTACCAATCCCCTTGGCGGAGCAGAGTGTAGTCAACCGAGTTCATCTTCGCATAGTTCTGACGTTGAGGAATAGGGGCATTTTTCCTTTTCTTGTACTGAGGCCTGCTAGCAAGTGCTTTCTTCTTCCTAGGAACAACTGGGTTGCTTGAGGAGGCAGGACCCTTGCCCTTGGAGGCAGAGGTCTTGTGAATGAGATGTTCCTTGATGCCTCTGCGAGGGAAGGACTCCCACTAGAACCTGTGAATTTGAGCAACGAGGGTAGCACAAGGTAAGTACACACAAGTCAGGAGAGGATACACACATTAGATAGGCATTTGATGAATCCTATGTAGTTACACATGAGTTAATCTGAAAACTGCAGTGTTCAGTTCGGAAATTCCGATTCAGACTTAACCGGAAATTCCGTACGACCGAAAATTCCGATTCAAGTCGAGTCGGAAATTCCGACCTGGACAGAAACAGTGCAGATCTGAGATTGACTCAGTCTAAAACTAGATCGATCCAACACAATGCAAAACTAATGTATGTAGATGGCTGGGAATGATACTAGAAACAATCTCTACCAAGCAATTTTGAAACAAATAACTCCACATCAAGATCCTAGTGCAAGCACTTAGGGATAGGGAAAAGTGAAGTTACCCTCATCCATTGAGGACATTGCTTGGAGGACTGAGTTCCCGGGGCAGAGGAGGAGCAGATCCGGCCGAGAAAGAGGTTCCCCGGCGGTCGGAGTGCTTCGGAGGGAGCTTGGAGCAGCAGGGGCGGTGGTTGGAGGAGAGGGAGGTCGGGGGTGGAAGAAGGGCACGAATGAGCCCTTCACCCTGAGCCTGCCCCTAAGGACCTCGAATCAATGATATTTAGCTCATTCCTCAAAAAGCAAAACCTTCCTTCCTCAAGGGCTTCGTGAAGATATCCGCCAATTGATCCCTTGTGCCCGCATATGATAAGTCAATATCTCCTCGGGCCACATGATCCCTTATGAAATGGTGGCGGATCTCAATATGCTTGGTTCTTAAATGTTGCACCGGGTTGTAGCCAATCTTGATGGCACTTTCATTGTCACATAGAAGAGGCACTTTGTCGCAAACGACTCCGTACTCCTTTAAAGTTTGCCTCATCCATAGCAATTGTGTGCAACAACTTGCGGCGGCAACATACTCGACTTCGGCGGTGGAGAGAGATATACAATTTTGCTTCTTAGAAGACCAACTTACCAAGTACCTCCCAATAAATTGACAAGCACCGGACGTTGACTTCCTATCATCATGATCTCCCGCCCAATCGGAATCCGTGAACCCACATAGCGAGAAATGTGCATCCTTGGGGTACCACAATCCATAGGTTGGGGTGTAAGCCAAATATCTAAAGATTCTCTTGACCGCCATGTCATGGCTTTCCTTAGGAGCCGCTTGATATCTTGCACACACTCCTACGGCTAGCACTATATCCGGTCTAGATGCACAAAGGTAAAGAAGAGATCCAATCATGAAGCGATATACCTTTTGATCCACATCCTTACCCTTATGGTTGAGCTCAAGGTGGCATTTGGTTTGCATTGGGGTAGAGGCACCCCTGAGCTCAAGCAACCCATACTTCTTGAGCATGTCTTGAATGTATTTTGCTTGGTTGATGAAAGTTCCTTCCTTCAATTACTTGATCTCGAATCCAAGAAAGAACTTCATCTCACCCATCATAGACATCTCAAACCTGTCAGTCATAAGCTTGGAGAATTGTTTGTTAAATGCTTTGTTAGTAGACCCAAATATAATATCGTCCACATATAATTGACAAATGAAAATCTCTCCATTTACTTTCTTAGTAAAAAGGGTGGGGTCGATTTCCCCAACTTGGAACCCACGGTCTACAATTAGTTCTCTAAGGTGCTCGTACCACGCACGTGGGGCTTGTTTAAGGTCATAGAGTGCCTTATCCAACTTGTAGACATGGTTCGGATACTTGAGATCCTCAAACCCCGGTGGTTGCTTAACATAAACAAGTTCATTTAGTGGACCATTAAGAAAAGCGGATTTACCATCCATTTGTTGCAACTTAAAGTTATAATGAGAGGCATAGGCAAGAAGAATACGAACTGAGTCAAGTCGAGTCACGCGCGCGTAGGTATCCAAAGTCAATGCCTTCAATTTGGGAGTAACCTTGAGCCACCAATCTTGCCTTGTTCCTCACCACCATGCCATGTTCATCTTGCTTGTTCTTGAATATCCACTTGGTGCCGATAACATTGCGGCAATCTTTGGGTCTTTCCACCAACTTCCACACCTTGTTGCGCTCGAAGTTGTTGAGTTCTTCATGCATAGCATCAAGCCAATCTTTATCTTCAAGAGGTTCAAAGACTTTCTTGGGTTCCACCATGGAGATGTGAGCTTGATGTTCACTAAAGCTTGCAAGTTGTCATCGGGTAGAGACCTTGCTTCTCACATCACCAAGCACCTTGTCAAGAGATAGAGCTCTTAACTCTTGTGAGGTGTCAACCCTATTCAAGCGGCGGATCTCGATTTCCCTTCTTGTGGTGGGAGGGATCGCTTGATCATCTTGATCATTCTTGTCTCCGCCTTGACTGAATTGATGGCCTTGATCAACCATAGGAGTGACGTCCAGAGGTGGGGAAAAAGGTTGATCTTGGCCTTGTTGCGAGCTGCCACCGGGAATGTCAGCAGAACCGGATATTCTGGGTTCATTGTGGATCATAATTTCCGATTCACCAGAATTTCCGACTCTAGTTTGAACCGGATTTTCCGGCCCTCCGGAAATTCCAGGAGCAGCTGGAGGTTCTTGTGCTTCTTCTTGGTTGGGCGTGTTGAGCACGGTGATGTTGTTGGGTGTTTCTTGTGTTGGGGTATCCACCACTTGTGTAGAGTTTGATCCTTGTTGAGCAACCTCATATCAACGGGGCGGTGGACTCCTAACCCCATCCTTCGGATAGAATCTTGAGGTTGGTCATCACGTACATCGGAAACACCACTTTGCTCCACAAGGGAGCCGTCATTCTCCTCGAACACCACACTACAAGTTTCTATGATAATGCGCGAGGCCTAATCATAGACTTTATAAGTATGGGATTCGGAATCGTAGCCCACAAACGTCCCTTCAAGAGACTTAGAATCAAACTTGCCCAAACGCACACCTTTGATGAGATAGAAACACTTACAACCAAAAACTCGGAAGTAAGAGATATTGGGCTTGTTCCCGGTAATCACTTCATAAGGTGTCTTCATGAGTCCTTTGCGAAAGAAGAGTCGGTTGGATGAATGGCAAGCGGTGTTGACGGCTTCGGCCCAAAAGTTGTGAGGGGACTTGAACTCGGCCATCATCGATCTTGCCATCTCAATAAGTGTGCGGTTCTTCCTTTCGGCTACACCATTTTGTTGGGGAGTATAAGCAGCGGAATATTGATGACGGATCCCTTCTTCACTAAGGAACTCGTTCAAGGTGTAGTTCTTGAACTCGAAACCATTGTCACTTCTTATCACCAAGATAGGGACATTGTGTTGACGTTGAGCTTCATTGGAGAAGTCGATGATAGTATGTTGAGTCTCCACCTTCGACTTGAAGAAGAAAACCCATGTGTATCTTGAATAGTCATCAACAATCACCAAGCAATATTTCTTGCCACCAAGACTAGCTTCCGGAATGGGACCAAAGAGGTCAACATGGAGAATCTCCAAAATCCTTGTTGATGAAATGATGGTCTTGCTTGGATGGAGAATGTCACGCATTTTTCCTTCAACACAAGCCCTACACATTCGATCCTTCGAGAAAGAAACATGGTCTTTTAGTCCTAGGATATGACCACCCTTATGGAGACTTTGCAAAGTCCTCATGTTGACATGGGCTAGTCGGCGATGCCATAGCCAACCCAAGTCCTCCTTAGCGAATATGCACATTGCATAGGAAGTGGTGACTCCGGAGAAGTCAACCACACAGAGCCCATTCTCAACGTACCCAACGAAAGACACTTTGAGAGACTTGCTCCACATAAGGATAACCATTTCCTTTTCGAAGATAACGGTATAAACCAAACAAGTTAAAGAATGCACCGAGATCAAGTTGAAACCTAGGGACTCGACAAGCAAGACATTCACAAGTGTGATGTTCGGTGCCACTACCACCTTGCCGAGCCCTATTACCTTAGACTTTGAATTGTCACCATATGAAACGGTCATTTGATCATCATTAGGCTTCAACTCCGTTACAATCTCCTGGCTTCCGGTCATATGACTAGTGCACCCGCTATCAATTATCCATTTCGATCCTCCGGAAGCAAGGCCCTACACAAAATCAATTCTTTGATTTAGGTACCCATTTTGCAATGGGTGTCTTTTGGTTAGTGTCAGACCCTGAATTCAGGCTACACAAACAAAGCGTATCGGTTGGGCTACACAACCAAGAGCATACTGGGGAATACCAATCCCAGGAACATGCAGGCCTAGCTCGGAATGGATCATCGGCCGACAGCTCTTGGCGATCCCAACGTCACCTACGTTTCCAGATTGTGCACGCAAGAACCCAAAAAAGTCTTCCAACTCGTATACTTCAACCATACACACATGGTATACGAGTCGGATTTTTAACAAGTTGAAACCACAGAATAAACCTAAGACACAAAGAAAGGAAATAATATCCAAAAGCTCTCACTGAGCAAAATATAGCGAATGGAACCAATCAGAGGACACATGTTCCAACATTACATCATGCAGCGGAAAACAAACCGGTCTGAGTACAGACAAGAAGCAAAGGGCTCAAGGCCGAAACGGAAAAAGAAGGCCCATCCACGCAGTCCACCAGGAAGAAGCCCAGGGGAACTCTAACTACTCGTCGTAGATCTCGTCGTCAAACTCCATGTAGTATCCACCAACCTGGTCGTACGAAGAATACTCAACTGCAGAAAAATCACAGCCCGCGAACGGGTCAATACACCGAAGCGTATCGAACAAGCTTAAGCTAACAGGTTACAAAACAGTAAGATTCCCAAAGTATGGGGGTAGGTGTACTTAGAGGCAGCAGCACTAGCAACCTAAAGAGACGCGCTAAAACTTCCGTCTAATTAGAGAGGGATAAGAGAGCGTTTAAGTAGCCATCTACAACTAACACCAGACATAACCCATTCTCGAATTAACCCCCTCAACCAAGTATGAGGAGGCAATCCGGGAATACTCACACGTTAACATTTCTAGTTATCTTTTAGGGTGTAAGTAATTCTATATTACTAGTCAAATAAATTAACAATGATTAGGTGTAAGTTGTCTAGATCTTGTTAGCCAGCATCATCATCAAAGTCGTCCATAACCGTGGACACGACTCATCGATAAGATTATACCCTGCAGGGGTGCACTACAGTACCCATACTCGCATGATCAACCCAGTCAAAAACATTAGGGCCTCTCAACACGACTCATTCCTTCACTACAGCAAGTCCAAGTGCCACCCATATGAGTTGTTACCCGCGTCAAGACTCCGGCCAAATCTCAATTTGAGGACTCATTTGTTTGTGTCCACGCGCCATGCGGCTCAAACCACAGTAGGAACTGTCCGCTTCGCGCGCACCACCCCTATATGACCCCCCGTATCAAGTAACCTCTCATCGAACATCATCATCATGCACATGCATATGAGCGAATGCAAAACCCGAACTACTTGCGGCACATAGACGAGCTGTGGATCCGTTCAAAGTCGAGGGGGGCTCCATTGGGCCACCCACAAGTGGTTAGTGCGCTCAACATTGGATCCGAGGACAAAATCTCAGTTCCTAGGTCGACACTGAGCAGAACAAAGCACCTCGCAAGGCCTTTTGCCTGGTGCCTTATCTTTTAATTATAGAACCCCAAAATAAGACAACAATTTATTATAGTAGAATAATCTATCATACTAAGCATATGAGATAAAAGACAAAGGAACCACTCGGTCAACCAATTCTAAGCATGCACTACGACTCACAAAGGCCAACAGATAAACAAGCAAGGGGTTATGGGTTGTGGGGATATAGCTGTATAGGCTGCAGGATAAACATGTGATGGGATCGCAGTTCAAGAATCGATAACTAGGATAGCATAGATCAAAAGGCACGAATGAAAACCAAACAATCGTGTAACCGGTTAGCAGAAGCTTGCCTGGCAGCTCGTGGCCTGGCACGAAAGCTGAAACCTCAGTATCGTAGGTACTTGCAGCAGGCACGTTGTCGTCTACCCAGAGAAAACCAAACACAGACAATAGGAAGCAATAATCAATACAAAGAAATGCGCAAACAAATGATGGTGTATTATGGTATGAGGTGATTAGGTCATATTTAAGGCGGGAATGAAATCCCGGCAAAAGATTAGGTTGCAAGTTTTTTGTGTAGCCAACAATTTAAATGTTGCTTAACATAAATAGCAGGTATGGTGATCTAATTATTTTAAATGGAATAGACATTAATTAATTATTGGCCCAACACATTACATATTTAGTAATTAATTGCAATTTATTTATGTTCAACTCAAATTAAATATTTATTAGTAGGGCAAGACATGGCATAAAAGATATGAGCAAATTAAATGGAATTAGGGCATTATATATTTATTACCCCACCAATCCATATTTAATTATTTAGTTGCATTTGGTAAAATAAACTAAGTATTTAAATAAATGATGCAAAATGACATAAGAATGTTTTAACGTTTATTGCATTTTTCTGATATAAAAACATATAAGGATTATTTTATTTGAGTTTATAGATTTAAAGTTATTACATTTATAAATCTTGGGTTGTTTCTGAAATTTTTCAGGGGCTTAACCGTGATAGAAAACTAGCAGGGGAGGTCTACTGTGCAATTCCAGGAACCCAGGGGCTCCGGTGAAAAAAACAGGCGCATGGACTTTTCTCACCGCGGGGCGACTCACCCCGGGTCACTGACTCGTGCAGCCGGCGCCCGCATGGTGCTGACTGCGCGCGCTGCGGGCTCCACGGTCGCTGACCAGTGGGCCCGCGCTGTTAGCGCGACCTAAACAAGAAAAAAGGGGGCATTTCTCCTCGCGCCCCGGGGAATCGAACTCGTGAGCGAGTGCGCGGATCAGATCGGTGCGGCTAACCAGAAGAACCAGTGCGGGTTGTTGCCAGGGAAGGCGTTAAAAGGTTTTTAACATGTCCTCGGTAACGTTTATCTGACGAAACTGACGAACGACGACAGACAATGCGTGCAGCGGACGGAACTCGCCGGCGGCGACCTCATCCGGGCGGCGCGAGGCGTGCCAGTGTGCAAGCGCGTGCTGGAGTGTGGGGGATCCCATTCCCGTGCTCGGATATGAGAAAACGGGGTCGATGCGTCATGTTCGTCCTCGACACCGACGACACGGCGGACGGGAACCGGAGCGTGGACGGGCTCGGGCTCTCCAGCGACTAACCGAACGGAGGAGAGGAGGAAAAGGGGACCGGAGCTCACCGCGGTGCTCGTCGGGGGAGTGCTCGGTGCGGGGACGGTCTGGAGGGTAGCAGTCGGCGGAGGCGCTCCGGTGGTGTTTCGGTGGAGGAGGAGAGGAAAAGGAGAGGCCGGCAACGGCCATAGGGGGCTAGGGTTAGGGTTAGGGTTTCGGGGGGTGCGGCCCGATTTAAAGTAAAAGGGGAAGAGGAGAGGAGGTGGCCATGGGGGCGGCATGTGAACGGATAGACGTCGGCTAGAGGGTGAGGGGGTGAATAGGCGATTTAAAACTTTTTCCGAGGAGCCGGAATATCCGGTCCAAGAGTGACCCGGAAATTTCGGTATGCTTGATAAAGGCGGAATAAAACTAGAAGTTTACTTTAACAAGCATACAACCTAGATATAAATACTAGGCTCACCTATGTGCACCAACAACTTATGCTAAGGAATACAAGTAACAAGGTGATAGCAAGATATATGACTTCAAGCACGAAGGCTATCACAATGTAAAGTGCATAAGTAAAGAGCTCGGGTATAGAAATAACCGAGGCACGCGGAGACGAGGATGTATTCCCGAGTTCCACCCAAAGGGTGTACGTCTCGTTTGGAGAGGTGTGCGCAACCACAACAGGTTAGCCGCAACGCCACAAAGGCTCACCTTCTTCTCCTGATGAACTCAACCACAAAAGGTTGCAAGTTCACCTTGCACTATTGATCTCCTTTGGGCGGAGATCGAATCCCGTACAACTCTTGAGGCTCACACCCACAACTTAATTGGGGGCTCCCAAGTCTTGAGGCACACACCCACAACTTAATTGGGGGCTCTCAAGTGACCACAAAAGGTCTTGACCACAAAAGGTCTTGGCCACAAAAGGCGTCTAGGGTCCAAAGACCCAAGAGTAACAAGCTCACAAGTAATACCACCACGAATCCTCGTGGAGGGCTCAAACCGATGCAAATGCAATGGCAAGAGCACACGAAGTGCTCAAATCTTTCACTCTCAAATTCCTACACAACAACAAATGTTAATGGGGGAATAAGAGAGGAAGAACAAAGGAAACCACAAAGGAGTCAAATCCTTCACTCCCAAATCCCACCAAAAGCAACTAATGCTTATGGGGGGAGAAGAGAGGAAGAACAAAGAAGAAGAACCACAAAGGAACTCCAAGAACTAGATCCACTAAGTTCCCCTCACTTAGAGGAGAGATTGATTGGTAGGATTGTAGATCTAGATCTCCTCTCAAATTTCCCTAAAGAATATGGAAGATTCAATGGAGGGATTGAGAGGGAAGAGAGCTTTCCAAGGTCAACAATGGAGTAGGAGAGAGGGAAAAAACGTGCTGCCTTGGATTGGCTGGGGAAGAAGAAGAGGAGGGGTATTTATTCCCCTCCAGGAAATATAGCCGTTGGCTGTTTCGACACTCGGAAATTCCGGTATAAGTGAGACTCGGAAATTCCGGTTACCCGGAAATTCCGAGTTCATGAAATTTCCGAGCTGAAAATCCGGCTGGAGTCAGAAGCAAAACCAAACTTTTCCTTAGCCATTTCTGGAGGACTTTTCTGGGGGCACTCGGAAATTCCGGTAGACGGAAATTTCCGAGCACAATTTCCGGTTCGAGTCAGAACCAAAAGTCCTTCTTTCCTTAGCCAAAACTGGAGGGCTTTCTGGGTGCACTCGGAAATTCCGGTAGACGTAAATTTCCGAGCACAATTTCTGACTGGAGTCAGAACCCTTTTTCTCCTTTCCTTAGCCGTTTTCTTGGATGAGCTGGGGAATCGGAAATTCCGATAGAGCGGAATATCCGGCCCTAATAATCCGAATCAGCAAAACACCGAAACGAAAACTGCTATAACTTTTGCAAATGAACTCCAAATGAGGTGAGACCAATTTTGTTGGAAAGATAGCGACGATGAGCACCCAACAAAATCACCACACATGGCAAGGTGTGGGACTTTCCTCATGGTAGAACCGACAATATTTCCGCCACTGAAAACGCAACAAGTTGTCCAAAGTAAAACCGATTTCGATGAACAAGAGCTTGACATGGAGATGAACCAAACTCTAACTCCTCACCACCATAAAAGCCAAATAAGAACCAAGAAATATGATATGCCAAGTATGCAAAGGTTTGAGCTCTCCAGAACGATGCGATCAAGTTACTAACTTGAGAGCCCCTCTTGATAGTACGCCTATCTATCCTATAGCCCTATCAAGATCATACCTTTGCCTTGAGCATTCCACTTGAGTTGGATGAAGACTATCTTGATCTATTCAAGTGGTTCATCTTTCCTTGATTGCGCGTCCAAGCACATGCTTGATGAAGACTTCTCCAAATACTCCCCCATGCTCACAATGGGAGAGTCTCGCTTAGCTTCATCTTCACGTATCCATTGCAAGCACCAAGCATAGGATCTCTTCAAGAAGTTTCTCTTGGTCTTGGTCTTGCACATCTCACCTTGATGACGATCACCACATGACGTCATCCTCCATGAGCTATATGAAATCTTCTTTTGATGCACGCCCATGGGAAGATACCTAACCTCATATAAAGATACCACACACACATATATCATGGGTTAGTTCACAAAGCTATGCGGACAAGTGTTTACCATCCCAAGAGATACATGATCGCTCTTGGTACATCTTGTAGCTTTGTGTGTTGATCAACATCTTGATCAACCTTGTATCTTCCAACATTTCTTTACTAATATGATGTCTTGAATCCTTCAAGACATACTTGCAATATGCTCCACTCAACACATAAGCTTCAAGAGTCCAACACATGAACTCTACAATTCCATGGACATGATCTATAATGATATCTCAATGCAAACATTAGTCCATAGAGATTGTCATTCAATTACCAAAACCACACATGAGGGAAAATGCTCTTTCAGCATGGCAGCCTCTGCCATTGCCATGCCTCGCTAGAAAGGGCAGTACGGAGGAGGGAGAAGACCCGAGCGGGCTGGGCTGGCTGGCAGCTGGGGTGAGATGGGCCGGATTCGGTCCATCTCGGCCTGGCTCCTTTTTTTTTTGTACTGTTTTTCTTTTTCTTCTTTTGCTTATTTTTCTTTTTAAAACCTTTCTGATTTTTGTAATTTAACACAAATAGAAAAGAAATATGACAAAAACTTTTACACCATTTTTAATAATTTCAAAATAGTCATATCAATATCTAGTTTGATTATTTATAAAAAATATGAAACTTTATTTGAATTTCTTTGAAGAGGCATTTGAATTTAAAATAAGAACTTAAATTGGAAAAAGATGTTGATGCAATCATATTTAATTAAATGAAACCACATATGTAAATGATGACATGATTCAACATTTTTATTGCACACAAAATTGGAAAGTTACAAATGGGCTGTTACAACACTCCCCCCTCAAAGGAATCACGCCCCGAGATTCTTCATGGAGCAACGAAGAGGTCGGGATACTCGGCACGGAGGTGGTCTTCACGTTCCCATGTAGCTTCCTTGTCAGAATGATGAGACCATTGAAACTTGTAGAACTTGACACTGTTGTTACGGGTGCGACGTTCAGCTTCGTCAAGAATGTGAATCGGTTGTTCCACATAATTGAGATCTTCTCGAAGTTCAATTGATCCATGATCAACTGCACGTCCTGGATCATGGAAGCACTTCTTGAGTTGTGTCACGTGGAAGACATCGTGCACTTTTGAGAGGTTTGGAGGAAGTTCCAGACGGTAAGCCAATTCACCACGCCTTGAAAGAAGGTTGAAAGGGCCAACGTAACGCGGAGCGAGCTTGCCTTTGATGCCAAAGCGTTGCGTTCCTCTCAGAGGAGTGAGATGAAGGTAAGCTTGATCACCAGGTGCATAGACCATGTCCCTGTGCTTGCTATCATAATAGCTCTTCTGCCGAGACTGGGCAATCTTCAGATTGTCACGAATAATGCGAACCTTCTCTTCAGCCTCCTGGATTATGTCAGAATTGACGTTCGCCATCTTGAGACCAATTCAGAGGAGTTCTGCATTTGCGGCCATAGAGAGTTCAAAGGGAGCCATGCCTAGACTTGCTTGGAAGCTGTTGTTGTAGGAAAACTCAGCATAAGGAAGGAAATCCTCCCATTTCATGCCAAAGGAGATAACACAGGCTGTGAGCATATCCTCCAGAATTTGGTTCACTCTTTCAACCTGTCCACTAGTCTGCGGATGGTAAGCCGTGCTGAACAGAAGTTTGGTACCCAAGGCTTTCTGAAAGCTATCCCAAAATCGAGAAGTGAAGATACTTCCACGATCCGAGCTTATTGCCAAAGGAACACCATGTAAAAGAACCAGTCTTGTCATATAGAGTTCTGCCAACTGACTAGCTGATACTGTCTCTTTGACTGGGAAGAAGCGAGCCACTTTGGAGAGACGATCAATGACAACAAAGATTGCATCGTTGCCTTTCTTGGACTTTGGAAACCCAGTAACGAAGTCCATCTCGATCTTGTCCCATTTCCACTCAGGAATTTGCAGTGGTTGAAGAAGTCCAGGTGGTCTCTGATGAACTGCCTTGACACGACAACAAACATCACAATGCGACAAATAGCGAGCAATTTCACGCTTCATCCTGATCCACCAATAGATTGCCTTGAGATCCTGGTACATCTTTGTGCTGCCAGGGTGGATTGAAAGCGGAGTATCATGAGCCTCCGTGAGAATGAGCTCTCTTAAGCTGTCAAGCTTGGGCACTACAATGTGTTCTTCAAACCGCAAGGTACCCTTGTCATCGAGAGAGAAACTCTTGTACTTATCCTTGCCAATGTTGTCTTTGATATTCTTGACACCAGAATCACGCAACTGTGCGACACGGATCTTATCCTCAAGTGTAGGAGTGGCAATCAAGTTTGCAAGATAACCAGAAGGAACCACTTGAAGATTGAGCTTCTTGAATTCTCCGTGAAGAGGAGGTTGGATGTCCTCAACCATGAGGTTGTTGCAATAGGACTTGCGACTGAGAGCATCAGCCATAACATTAGCTTTGCCTGGAGTGTAAGAGATGGTAAGATCGTAATCTGAGAGCTTCTCAAGCCACCTTGTTTGCCTGAGGTTCAAATCTGGTTGAGTGAAATGATATTTGAGACTCTTGTGATCAGTGAAGATCTCACAGCTGTGCCCCAACAAATAAGGTCTCCAAACCTTGAGGGCATACATGATTGCTGCAAGTTCAAGATCATGTGTAGGATAGTTGAGCTCATGAGGCTGCAACTGGCGAGATGCATAAGCCACAACTTTGCGTTCTTGCATGAGGACTGCGCCTAGTCCTTGAAGAGATGCATCGCAGAAGATTTGGAAAGGTTTGGAAGTATCTGGGCCAACTAGAACAAGAGTAGAAGTGGGTTTAGCTTTCAAGAGATTGAATCTCTCATCACACTTTGGAGTCCAAAGAAACTTTCTATCATTCCTGGTAAGATCGGTGAGAGGCTTAGCGATTTTGAAGAAGTTCTCAACAAATCGACGGCAATAGCTAGCCATACCAAGGAAACTCCTGACTTGTTTCACCGATGTAGGAGGCAACCATTCAACAATGGCCTTCACTTTTTCTGGATCAATAGAAATGCCTTCAGAAGAGATGACATGACCAAGATAGGATACTTTAGGAAGCCAGAATTCACACTTGGAGAACTTGGCGTAGAGACGGTGTTCTCGGAGCTTCAACAAGATAAGGCGTAGATGTTCTCCGTGTTCTTCTTCAGTTTTGGAATATATAAGAATGTCATCGAGATAGACTACCACGAACTTATCGAGGTATTCCATGAAAACGAAGTTCATGAGACGTGAGAAAGTCGCCGGAGCATTTGTGAGACCGAAAGACATGACATTGTATTCGTGGAGACCATAACGAGTGGTGAAAGCTGTCTTTGGAATGTCTTCTTTGCGGATCTTGATCTGGTGATAACCTGACCTCAAGTCCAACTTGGAGAAAACCTTAGCACCAGCGAGTTGATCAAACAGGTCATTGATGCGAGGAAGGGGATACTTGTTCTTGATGGTTTTCTTGTTCAGAGGACGGTAGTCAACAACCAGTCGCTCAGTCCTGTCCCTCTTTTTCACAAACAGAGTAGGACAACCCCAAGGAGAAGTACTAGGTTGAATATGACCTTTACTTTCCAACTCCTCTAGCTGTCTCTTAAGCTCAGCCAGTTCTTTGGGGCCCATCTTGTAAGGACGTTTGGAGATAGGAGCAGTGTCTGGTTCTAGTTCAATAACGAACTCCACGGCTCTGTCAGGTGGCATACCTGACAATTCTTCAGGAAAGACGTCAGGAAAGTATCCGACCACCGGAATAGCTTCTATGGAATGAAGAAGATCAACATTGAGAGCGAAAAGCTGAGCTGAAGAGGTTTGGTTTGGAGAATAGACTATCTGTCCAGAAGGATGGGCAAGAGTTACAGTCTTTGTGGAACAGTCTATCTTAGTTTGATTGGTCTTCAACCAATCCATGCCTAGAATGACATCAATATCTGAATTGCCGAGAATTATTAGAGATGCCAAGAAGATATGGCCTCCAATTTGGATTTCATTGTCGGGGCTTATCTTGGATGAGTACATCTGAACACTGGGGGAAGTGACGCTAAGACCATTGGACAAAGACTCGAAAGATAGATCATGCATTTGTGCAAAAGCTTGTGATGCAAAAGAATGCGATGCGCCTGTGTCAAATAACACCTTAGCAGGAATATGATTAACATGAAGTATACCAAGGACAACTTCTGGAGCTTCCTCTGCTTTGTAACATCCCAATATTTTGGAATGTTTAAAAATCACTAAAATTTAAAAAAATTGAAAGCATTTAAGTAATTTTGCTTTGGAAAAGAAATTTTAAGCATTGCATGCGTGCATACATGTATCTCATCATTCATCATTTTATTAAATCTCAAAAGGGTTTAAATTAAAATCCATTATATTTCATATTGCTCTGAAAATATTTATATTCTATTATTCTATTTTTATGCCAAAATAAAGGAGAATGATTTCAGCAAAATAATTTTAAATAATCTAATTTCAAACATATTTGAGTATGGGTAATTTCATAAATTTTATTTAACTCCAAATAAATTATTCAATCCCTTATTTCAAAGTTAACCTAAAATAGGTAAAATTGTATTTTATGGATATTTCAAAATAATTATTTTTCAAAAAGTTTCAAAACATGCCCACTATTGGTTTAAAGCATAGATATGAATTTTACAAATTTTTAGAAATTGATTTGACTTCATTTGGAATTATAAATCAAAAGATATAAATTAAATAGAAAATCAGAAAAAGAAAAATGCTGACGTCAGCGATGACATCACGGTCGTCTTCAACCTCCATCCGAAATTTCCGCCCCTGATTCCTTTCCCAAATCCGGCGGATTCTTCGCGATTTTGGTTCCCTCTCCGGCCCATACTTAAACCCCACTCCCTCCTCCGTATTTCCCCCACACAAACCCTAGCTATAGCGCCGCTAGGCCGCCACAAGAGCTCGCCGGAGTTCCTCGTCTCCGCCGCCGTATTCCTTCGTTTCCGGCAAGGTGAGCCACCTCCTCGCGCCCGTGACCCCCTCCCCCTCTTTCCCTCGACGACGCGCATCTCTCTGATGTTTTCCCGTGCTTGTTCATGCGCCAGATCAACGAGACCGTGCTCGACCCGAAGGTCGCCTCCGCAACCACCACTCCGACCACCCCTCCCCGGCGCTGTGAGATGAACCCGACGCTGCCACGACGTCCACTGGCCTCCTCGTGACCAGCCGCGCTCCGCCGTCACCTCTGTTCGTCCGGGGGAGCTCCCAAACGCCGAAGCCGTCCTCGCCTGAGCCACCGCCGCCGTCTCCTCCATCTCCGGCGACCATCCCGCGCCGCCCGGTGAGCCTTTCCTCCCGAGCCGTCCGATCTGCAACCAACGCCCGAGATTAGATTCATTTAAATGAATCGGTACAGCCAGATCTGACCATTAGATCTAGATCCAACGATCCATATTCATCCACTTAACCACGTCAGCGCTGACGTGGCCTGCACAGTCACCATCCCAGTCAGCTGCCACGTCAGAAAATAAATTCTTTTAATTAGATTATTTGGCAGTTTTGCAGAAAAGCCCCTACCACTTAGATCTGTCATAACTTTTTAACCACTCTTCCAAATTTAACAAACTTTATATTTTTGGAAAGCCCTCAACATGTAGAATATTGTAGATCTGCCAAAATTCAAATTTGACTAAGTTTAAAATATTCAAATTTCAAATGGTAGATTTGAGTATTTTTGTAATAACTTTAAATCTGTAAATTCAAAAATTGCAAATAAAATTGTTTTAGAGACTTTGGAATAATTGCAAATTGATTCCACTGTTATAAAATATTTTTGAGTAATATTTGGATAAATTCATGGTTTTATATTTAAATTGAATAGTTTGAATATTTTCAACATAACTTCTAAAATAAACATTATTCTTGAATAAATCCAATTGCTATGAATTTATTTAAATCCTTTCTGTTATTTAATACTAATTAAAAAAAATGTTATAAAAATTTAAATCACAGAAAACTTTAATCTTATATTTATTTCTTTATTATATTTGTGAAAATAGAAATGAATTAAATTGCAATTATAACTTTATGCATACCTTATAAATATCACAAAAATTAGTACTATGTTCCTTGTGAATTAAAATTGCATTTCATGCATAGCATATTTTATTTTGTAATTATATTCCCATAAGAAAACTCCTTCCCCATTTTCTCTAAGTTAGGATTATTTCCAGCTTAGTATTTTGGTAAAAGTGCTATGCACTAGATACTTAGTAATTTTCAAGATGGAGCTAGAAGGTCATTGAAGGACTTAGCCAAAATAAGACTTCAGAAGTATCTTTAAGGAGAAGAAGCACTTAGAAGAAAATCTAGAAGAAGTTCATGAAGGACTTAGAAGAAAACAGACTCTGGAAGCATCCCAAAGATGTCAAGCACTTGGAAGAAAAGTGAGAAGAAGTTCAAGAAGGCCAACCCCCTTTTATTCTCTAAGTCTTTGTCTCTGTCTTTTCTTCTCCTCTGAGACTTCATGAAGACTAAGTAAATCCAAGACCAGCCTCGAGGATACAAGAATCATCAAGTCTGAAGATTCATCAAGACTACCAAGAGCTCAATCAAGACATCATCCAGAAGAAAGTTACAAGTCTGGAGATGAAGCCTGGAGGACAACTACATCTTTCTTTCTATCTTTTCCCTCTTTCCTAATCTTGTCTTTTAGACTTAAACAAAGTTTGATCATGATGTTATCATCTTTGAAGTTTGTTGGATCCTAACGACATAGTGAGATGAAGCGGCCTGGAGACAAACCTTACATGTCCACGTACATGAGACCTGTCCCACAACTTAAGTGGCTGGCTGGGTGTCTGTCTCTCTCACAATAGTGAATATCCAATTTACAAAGAGTTGATAATAATTGTTGATCATCTTGAAGAAATGACTTAGTATTTTCTCTAAGTATGTTGCACATCATGCATAGCATATTTTTGTATTGATATTTTGGTTTGTATGTTTATGTGTGTTTTGTTTGATGTGTTAGAAATTTCGGAGGGAAACGACAACTGTTGCAGCTGCTGTTGCTATTCTTCTTGTTGCCAAGGCAAGTGGCACACCTCATAAAGTTCCTAAGTATTTTCTATGCATAACTTAGTTATTTTCTATGCATGAGTAGAGCTTAGTAGATTTGCTATGCAAGACTTTAGAATTCCCTATTCCATTGTGTCTAGGTACCTATGAAATGACTTAGTAGATTTTGATGCTATGCAATTGATGAAAGGTTTTTATAAAATGTTAAGTGGCTACTCAGGACCATGTCTATGAGGGTTTTCACCTGAGATAGTTTTTACTATACTTAGGATCATAGTATGTGGGGGTTTTCACCTGGGAGTGCACATCACTAAATTAATGAATCATCTGGGTGGATTGGTTATTTTGGTTTATGTTGAGTGGCTACTTAGGACCATGTCCATGAGGGTTTTCACCTAAGATAGTTTCTACTATACTTAGGATCGTGAACGTGGGGGTTTTCACCTGAGAGCACACTTGTGGATGGCCACCCAAGAACAAAGGGATGTGATGAATGAAGGGAGAAGAATGTGAAGAACTCAAGGAGAAGTATTCCAAGTAAAGACTGCAGCTGATCAAGGACAATGGAGGAATCCCAATATTCTAATTTCTTAATAAAATTTTGATAAACAACAGTGGACTACTCAGGACCATGTTCATGGGGGTTTTCACCTAAGATAGTTTCTACTATACTTAGGACCAATGAATGTGGGGGTTTTCACCTGAGGGTACACCTAAGGACGTGATAACTTTTGGTTCACTGGAACTTGCCAGTGTTGCCAATTATGATGTTAATAAGTTTGTTTTACAAAGAGTTAGGCAAAACTGGTTTTATGCAAAATAGCCTTGAACTCCACCAGCCAAATATACATACATGCTTTAGAGTTATTTCCATTGAGTGTCCACCATAGTGTCACTTGCCAGACTCCATTTTAATGGAATCTGACCCACTCTGTTGCAAATCATTATTTGTTGCAGAAATATCTAACGAAGAGTAAGGAATACGTTTTGGGTTTCGAGTCTGCACCAACATGTTTTCGCCTGTGGCGTATCATGAAGATGGAGGCTCATCGAAGATTTATTTCCGCTGCTTTAGTGTTTTGAGCTAGCTTTGAGCTATGCAAAGATGTATCGAACTATTTATTTTAGCAAGTCTGGATTATTCGTGTAATATTGATACAATGTTGTGATATTCATCGTAAACTGTGTGTGCAAATGAATCGATCCAGGGATTTGCACTATACACAGGTATCTGCCTTATTTAAAGTGCAGGTACGCTACATGCTTCATCAGCCCTGATGTGCTTCACCCGCGCAGCACGTGCCGGAGGCCTGATGTTGGGGACGAAAGGCCTAGTCGGGGCAGGTGCGCGGACCATGGCCTGAGTTGGAGCAGGGGGAGGTGGTGGTGGAGGAGGACGGGTCTCCGGGCAGTTGTTGGAGTAGTGGCCCGGTTTCCCGCACTGGTAGCAGGTCACGTTGGGGCGAGCGCCCGTTGGCCTTGGCGGTCCTCCGAAACCCCTCATAGCGAGAGACGGGTTCGGTGGGCGAGGCGCGAGTCCTGGAGGTCCTGGCACGTAGGTAGCTCGTGCGAAGGCGCTGTTAGGCACCCAGATCCGACGCTTCTGAGTAGGAGCGGCGGCGATTGACGATGAAGAAGAGTTGCTCTCACGAGAGTGCTTGCGCGACTCCTCGAAGATCTTGCGCCCATGCTCCTCATTGAGCGTGATGTTGACGAGGTCCTCGAAGTTATCAGCCTTGACGAGGTTCAGCTTGTACTTGAGCGCGGGGTTGAAACCCTTGCGGAACTTGGCCATTTTCTTGACCTCAGTGTTCACCTCATCTCCAGCATAACGAGCAAGGCGATTGAACTCGCCATTGTACTCCATCACATCCATCTTGCCTTGCGTCAGCGAGTTAAACTGCTCGCGCATCATGTCCATGAGACCTTCTGGGATGTGGTGGCGCGGAAAGGCTGTCTTGAAATCCCCCAAGTGGTGACCACCCCGGGAGCTCTCATAACCTGGAAGTTTTCCTAACATGAGGCAGACTTGCCCCTCAGCAGGTAGGACACGCAAGGCACATTGTCTTGCTCAGCCACGTGGGTGATAGCAAGGGTCCTTTCCATCTCGTGAAGCCAATCATCAGCTTCCAGCGGCTCAGTGGGGGAAGCGAAGTTCCTTGGGCCCAGACTGAGGAAGTCCTTGACGGTCACACGTGCATTGCCTTCATTGCGCTGCTCGTGGTTGTTCTGGTAGGCTTGCTGTTCAGCCATTTGAGCCAGAACTTGGGTCATCTGCCCAAGCAACGCAGTGATCGGTGACGGCTCAAAGCCTTCCGCACTGCGGTTGTTCCTGGTGTTCGGCATCCTGGAGACATTGGATATTAGAACAACAACAAGATACATAAAGCCAGGGAAAACTTGAGAAGTCAAATTCTTGCTCAGAAAACAGTTGCAAACTGTAGGATAACAAGGATAAGTTTCTCATAGCAAAGGTTCAGAACCATACACTTAGTTAGCCATCAGTACAACCACCAAGGTTTCAGTACTACAAGGACAACTACTAGTACAAAGTTAACCATCCGTACAACCAACACGGTTTCGGTACAAAGGATAGCTACTACAATAAAGAAAGAGATACAACTCGAAGACTAGCTCGCGCTTCCATCTGAAGAAGAAACTGTGCACCCCTCTCCGGTGATGCGATGGGTGTAACGACGATCACAGTACACGTGGTACTCTCGCACAATGCGTCAAAACTCAGGGGAGTAGGCATCTGGCGTCTGTCTCCCGTACATCAGTGGTCCAACGTGGTCTGGAGAAGTAGTGATCAGAGGACCACGCTCTGGAGTGTATCCACCCACAGCAGACAGACGACTCGGAAAAGCGAGCTGGAACCTCGGGAAAGCGTCTGGTGTGACACCCCCCTGTCGTACTGACCCAGGTGAGAGAGTGCCCGCTGCAGCTGCTGACGGACTGCTGCTAGCTCCAAGCGTAGAGTCCCAGCAACTGAGTCTGAAGACTGGCCAAACTGAGCAGTCTTGTCAAGAACCTCGATCTCGTACTGAGAGTCCGTGTAGGGGTAGTATGGAACATAGCAGAACGGAGGGTAGTTGAAACAGTAGTAGTCCCTGCGCACAGCCAGAGCTGCATCATAAGCTGCCAAGTGTACTGCCATGTCCACAGTAGAAGCCTCAGCCACATGCTTGTGCATAGTATCACCATCATCTCCCCTGATCCAAACAGCAGCTCTGTAGAAGGTCTGTGCGTAATCTCTGGGGATCTCGGACACCTGGTACTCCGGCTGAAAGCTGAAACCGACATAGTCAACCTTGCTTCTGAGAAGCTTCGGGTAACCGGTAGTCTGCTCGCAGTGGGTCTTACGCACCACCTGAGAGTGCGCTATCTACATAGCAGTTTGAAGTATAAGTTAGCCTCCGGAAACAAAAGGATTGATTGCACAGAAGAATTGTACAAGGACAAATAGATGAATCCAGTGAAAGGTAGAACAACAACTGATTGATTCAAGATTGAAACTGAACATAGCTGAAGAGGTTGATAACTACTAAAACGACAAAAACAACCTTCAAACACCTGCAACTATGGTACTACGGAAACCCAGAACACGTGATGTCCTAAATTTAAAATAGAGATGAGAAGGGAAAAACATCATTACACTTCCTTACCAGAAGAACATGGAGGGTGGGTGGGGAAAGAAGTAAAAGAACAGAATTCCTACTCTCACGTTTAAGATTTTCCTGATAACTACAAAATATTTTTCTAGACTCAAACAACGACCAGTAGAACGGAACCTGAGGGCGTTTAGGCTCTGATACCAACTGTCAGACCCTGAATTCAGGCTACACAAACAAAGCGTATCGGTTGGGCCACACAACCAAGAGCACACTGGGAATACCAATCCCAGGAACATGCAGGCCTGGCTAGGAATGGATCATCGGCCAACAGCTCTTGGCGATCCCAACGTCACCTACGTTTCCAGATTGTGCACGCAAGAACCCAAAAAAGTCTTCCAACTCGTATACTTCAACCATACACACATGGTATACGAGTCGGATTTTTAACAAGTTGAAACCACAGAATAAACCTAAGACACAAAGAAGGAAATAATATCCAAAAGCTCTCAGTGAGCAAAACATAGCGAATGGCACCAATCAGAGGACACATGTCCCAACATTACATCATGCAGCGGAAAACAAACCGGTCTGAGTACAGACAAGAAGCAAAGGGCTCAAGGCCGAAACGAAAAAAGAAGGCCCATCCACGCAGTCCACCAGGAAGAAGCCCAGGGGAACTCTAACTACTCGTCGTAGATCTCGTCGTCGAATTCCACGTAGTATCCACCAACCTGGTCGTACGAAGAATCCTCAACTGCAGAAAAACCACAGCCCGCGGACGGTTCAATACACCGAAGCGTATCGAACAAGCTTAAGCTAACAGGTTACAAAACAGTAAGAGTCCCAAAGTATGGGGGTAGGTGTACTTAGCGACAGCAGCACTAGCAACCTAAAGAGACGCGCTAAAACTTCCGTCTAATTAGAGAGGGATAAGAGAGCGTTTAAGTAGCCATCTACAACTAACACCAGACATAACCCATTCTCGAATTAACCCCCTCAACCAAGTATGAGGAAGCAATCCGGGAATACTCACATGTTAACAATTCTAGTTATGTTTTAGGGTGTAAGTAATTCTATATTACTAGTCAAATAAATTAACAATGATTAGGTGTAAGTTGTCTAGATCTTGTTAGCCAGCATCATCACCAAAGTCGTCCATAACCTTAGACACGGCTCATCGATAAGATTATACCATGCAGGGGTGCACTACAGTACCCATACTCGCATGATCAACCCAGTCAAAATTATTAGGGCCTCTCAACACGACTCATTCCTTCACTACAGCAAGTCCAAGTGCCACCCATATGAGTTGTTACCCGCGTCAGGAGTCCGGCCGAATCTCAATTTGCGGACTCACTAGTTTGTGTCCACACGCCATGCGTCTAAAACCACAGTAGGAACTGTCCGCTTCGCGCGCACCACCCCTATATGACCCCTCGTATCAAGTAACCTCTCATCGAACATCATCATCATGCACATGCATATGAGCGAATGGAAAACCTGAACTACTTGCGGCACATGGACGAGCTGTGGATCCGTTCAAAGTCGAGGGGGGCTCCATTGGGCCACCCACAAGTGGTTAGTGCGCTCAACATTGGATCCGAGGACAAAATCGCAGTTCCTAAGTCGACACTGAACAGAACAAAGCACCTCGCAAGACCTTCCGTCTGGTGCCTAATCTTTTAATTATAGAACCCCAAAATAAGACATCAGTTTATTATAGTAGAATAATGTATCATACTAAGCATATGAGATAACAGACAAATGAACGACTCGCTCAACCAATTCTAAGCATGCACTACGACTCGCAAAGGCCAACAAATAAACAAGCAAGGGGTTATGGGTTGTGGGGATATAGTTGTATATGCTGCAGGATAAACATGTGATGGGATCGCAGTTCAAGAATCGATAACTAGGATAGCATAGATCAAAAGGCAAGAATGAAAACCAAATAATCGTGTAACCGGTTAGCAGAAGCTTGCCTGGCAGCTCGTGGCCTGGCACGAAAGCTGGAACCTCAGTATCGTAGGTACTTGCAGCAGGCACGTCGTCGTCTACCCAGAGAAAACCAAACACAAACAATAGGAAGCAATAATCAATACATAGAAATACGCAAACAAATGATGGTGCATTATGGTATGAGGTGATTAGGTCATATATAAGGCGGGGATGAAATCCCGACAAAAGATTAGGTTGCAAGTTGTTTGTGTAGCCAACAATTTAAATGTTGCTTAACATAAATAGCAGGTATGGTGATCTAATTAATTTAAATGGAATAGACATTAATTTATTATTGGCCCAGCACATTACATATTTAGTAATTAATTGCAATTTCTTTATGTTCAACTCAAATTAAATATTTATTAGCAGGGCAAGACATGGCATAAAAGATATGAGCAAATTAAATGGAATTAGGGCATTATATATTTCTTACCCCACCATTCCATATTTAATTATTTAGTTACATTTGGTAAAATAAATTAAGCATTTAAATAAATGATGCAAAATGACATAAGAATGTTATATTAATGTTTATTGCATTTTTCTGATATAAAAACATATAAGGATTATTTTATTTGAGTTTATAGATTTAAAGTTATTGTATTTACAAATCTAGGGTTGTTTCTGAAAATTTTCAGGGGCTTAACCCTGATAGTAAACTAGCAGGGGAGGTCTACTGTGCAATTCCAGGAACCCAGGGGCTCCGATGAAAAAAACAGGCGCATGGACTTTTCACACCGCGGGGCGACTCACCCCGGGTCACTGACGCGTGGGGCCGGCGCCCGCGTGGTGCTGACTGCGCACGCTGCGGGCTCCACGGTCGCTGACCAGTGGGCCCGCGCTGTCAGCGCGACCTAAACAAGAAAAAAGGGGGCATTTCTCCTCGCGCTCCGGGGAATCGAACTCGCGAGCGAGTGCGCGGATCGGATCGGTGTGGCTAACCAGAAGAACCAGTGCGGGTTGTTGTCAGGGAAGGCGTTAAAAGGTTTTTAACATGTCCTCGGTAACGTTTATCTGACGAAACTGACGAACGGCGACAGACAGTGCGTGCAGCGGACGGAACTCGCCGGCGGCGACCTCATCCGGGTGGTGCGGGAGGCGTGCCAGTGTGCAAGCGCGTGCTGGAGTGTAGGGGATCCCATTCCCGTGCTCGGATGTGAGAAAACAGGGTGGATGCGTCGTGTTCATCCTCGACACCGGCGGCACGGCGGACGGGAACCAGAGTGTGGACGGGTTCGGGCTCTCCGGCGACTAACCGAACGGAGGAGAGGGGGAAAAGGGGACCAGAGCTCATCGTGGTGCTCGTCGGGGGAGTGCTTGGTGCGGGGACGGTCCGGAGGGTAGCAGTCGGCGGAGGCGCTCCAGTGGTGTTTCGGTGGAGGACGAGAGGAAAAGGAGAGACCGGCGGCGGCCAGAGGGGGCTTGGGTTAGGGTTAGGGTTTCGGGGGGTGCGGCCCGATTTAAAGAAAAAGGGGAAGAGGAGAGGAGGTGGCCGTGGGGGCGGCATGGCAGCCTCTGCCATTGCCATGCCTCGCTGGAAAGGGCAGTACGGAGGAGGGAGAAGACCCGAGCGGGCTGGGCTGGCTGGCAGCTGGGCTGGGATGGGCCGGATTCGGTCCATCTCGGCCTGGCTCCTTTTTTTGTACTGTTTTTCTTTTTCTTCTTTTGTTTATTTTTCTTTTTAAAACCTTTCTGATTTTTGTAATTTAACACAAACAGAAAAGAAATATGACAAAAACGTTTACATCATTTTTAATAATTTCAAAATAGTCATATCAATATCTAGTTTGATTATCTATAAAAATATGAAACTTTATTTGAATTTCTTTGAAGGGGCATTTGAATTTAAAATAATAACTTAAATTGGAAAAAGATGTTGATGCAATCATTTTTAATTAAATGCAACCACATATGTAAATGATGACATGATTCAACATTTTTATTGCACACAAAATTGGAAAGTTACAAACGGGCTGTTACAGTTAGCAATAAGGGTCTTTGGGACCCAAATAGCATATTAAATATAGCCATCAAAGGGACCAATGTATCTAGCATAGACATCCCCATAATAATCAACATATAAAGCATAATTGGGATAAGATATGCCCGCAAAGTCATCACGAGTGGGAGTGCCCCTTGTGGAATTTCCACTTGCTATGTCATCTTTCTTTACTTGTGCGAGCTTGGTCTTCTTCTTGATATTCTTCTTCTCCTTAGCAACATAGCCTAGACCTTCCTTACTCTTGTGGGGCACTCGCTCATGAAGGGGAGTAGTGAGTGTCCCCTTACCTTTATCAAGAGAGGTCTTGGGCTCGGTTGCCATGGAGGGAACAAACAAAACCCTAGACTTATCCTTGACAACATTTGCATTAGTATTCAAAGGAGTAGAAGTACTAGGTTTCTCAAAAGTAGATATCCGAGTTTGGAGTTGATCACGAGACTTGAGGAGACGTTCGTGATCACTTGTCAATACCTTGTGAGTATTTTCAAGTGACTCGAAGTCTTCACAAAGTCTAGCATGAGCAACTACAAGCTCAGACTTTTCATTTTGCACAATTTTACATTTAGCAAAGTAAAGATCACGATCCTTAGTGATCTTAGCAAGTTGCTCCTTGAGGAGAGCATGAGCTTCTTGTTCATCTTCAAGGGAGGATTGGAGAGACACCTTAGTGTGTGCATCCTCTCTCTCAATCTCACCTTTTAACTCAAGCTCATCCTCAAGCTCACCTATACGACTCAAAATTGAGCCAAAGTGTTTCTTTACTTATCCTTGCAAGTTAGTCATGAATTTATCAAAAGCAATAATTTCTTTCTTGACTTCTAGGCTCATACCAACATCAATTTCATGGGACATGGAGGTAGGGGACAATTTTACCTCGGATGGCTTTGCCATAAGACATCTTGCATTCTTGATGACGGGGCTCTCATTTGGTGAGGAGAAGAGTGACGGAGGTGTGGAGGAAATGGCTAGTGCGTTGGAGTATCCTCCTTGTCACTATCTTCATCATCGGTGGGATATTGCTCTTGAGTTACCAAGACAATCTTTTGGTTCTTCTTGAAGTAGGGCTTCTTCATGGGCATGGGCCCCTTGCCCTTCGTCTTGGCCACGAGCCTCCCTCCACGATCCTCTCTTCTTTCCCATGCGCAATCTACAACAAAGTGGCTTTTGTCATCACAATTATAGCAAAGCCTCACCTTATTGATTGGCTTTCCTCCATTGGAGGGGAACTTCTTGTCAATCCTCGCTTTGGCCCTTCCGGGGTTCTTCCAAAACGTTCTTGCCGCAAGACCCATGTGTTGGGTGAGAGTACTTGAGAGAGTCTCACTAGATAGCTCGACTTGATCATCATATTCATCTTCATCCTCTTCTTTAACGGTGGCCTTCATAGCAATAGAGGCATGCTTGTGCAGACCTATGGCTCTTGCTCTTGCATCTTGTGCAATCTTGGACGCCACCTTGTAAGCGGTCATCTCTTGCATGACTTCATTGGATGTCATCTTCGTGAAGTCATGTCTCCCTTGGAGTGTCTTCAAGTCCGTTTCCTCAAAGGGCAAGAAAGCGGTCACGAACTTACTCTTGATCCAAGCGTCATCAATGTAGACCGCACCGAGGTTCTTGAAGGTGTTAGCAATGAACACCAACCTCCGGTACATGTCCTCATGACTCTCTCCAACTTGTAGAACCCTTCCAACTCATTGCATAAGGCATCATACCGATTCTTCTTCATTCTCTCATTGCCGACGAAGATGTCGGAAATAGCATTCCAAACTTCTTTGGCGGTGGAGAGTTGTTGAATGAGAGGCATGTACATCTCTCCAACGACCATTTGGAGTTGGTGAAGAGCGGTGGCATTGAGTTGGCTATCGACCACCTCTCTTCTTGTCAAGTTGGTTGGATCATGGGCCTTGAATCCTTCTTCAATGATGCGCCATAGATCAATGGAGGCACTACATAAATGAGACTTCATTTGAAATTGCCATTGAAAGAAATGAGTAGGTTTGAGCTTAGGAGGATCACTTCTAAATTTTACATGAGTGTGAGGGATAGGCAGGTTAGGAGAGTAATTAGGGTTAACATTATGAAATTCCTCTCCTTTGAGGGTATTAGAGGAGCTAGGTGATTCATCCTTTTCCGCCTTCTTGGGGGAAGCACTTGGAGGAACATCTTTGGACCCATCTGAGGATGACTCCTTAAAGTTCTCACCGTGCTCCTTATGAGGAGGAGAGGGAGAAGTAGCCTCAGGCTCCTTACACTTCAAGAGTGTCATGAGAATCGCATTCATCTTGAGGAGTTGGGCCTCCAAGGACGATTTCATATCTATGAGATCGACCATGGTTGCCCCTTTGGCTAATGCCTCCTTCTCCACCTCTAATTTTTCACGGGCGGCCCTCTCGGCATCGGATTCCGTCATCGTTGCACTTAGGCGGTTAAGCCCTTAAAAGTGAACCTGGCTCTGATATCAATTGAACGGGAATCCGGCACCTAGGGGGGGGGGGGGAGGCAGGGTGAATAGGTGCTATTACAAATTTTAGGTCTTTTCAAATTTAGGCTCAACACAAAGGTAAATTCTCTAGATATGCAACTATGGTGAATTTACCTAAATGACAAGCTAAGCAATACCAAGGTAAACTAGAGTACAATACAAGCAAGTAAGGGAGTAAAGATAAGAGGAACCAAGTGAAGCACGCGGAGACGAAGATGTAATCCCGAGTTCCACCCAAGGGTGTACGTCTCGTTGGAGAGGTGTGCGCTACCACAACAGGTTAGCCGCAACGCCACAAAGGCTCACCTTCTTCTCCGATGAACTCAACCACAAAGGTTGCAAGTTCACCTTCCACTATTGATCCCCTTTTAGGGCTAACGTGGGGCTACTCTTCGACTACCCCACGCCAAGGCTACCTGGACCTAGCCTACCTATAAAGGCTAGGAGGGTTGCTCGTCTACAGTACACGCTCATAGCCGCCACCACAAACCCTAGCGAGATCGTCATCTCGCCATTGTAACCACTACTCGCAATCAATACCAGACAAGCAGGAAGTAGGATGTTATCCTCCGGGAGCCTGAACATGGGTAAACGCCTTGCTTGTCAGCCGTCGTGATCACCAACGCTTCTCTCTCTCCCCCTCAATCAACCCAGGGTGAACAACCCTGGGATTTGCCGAGTTACACCCTCGTCAATTGGCGCCGTATGTGGGAAGAACGAACGTTGGAATCATGGTCGCACCGGCTCCATCCGCAAAGAAGATTGACGTCTGCATCACCCGGGAGCCAATCCGCTTCGGCTCCTTCGAGTGCGCCTTCCACCCGCCGGCCCACCGCTCTGTGTACGCGATCTGTACAAAAGTATACACACCACCTTTGGTTCCGTACACTGCTTCGTACACAGTCGTGGAATATTCAGGTCCGTGGCAACCGCGCCACACGCGGCGGTGACACCCGCATCGGCTACCATCGCGCCGCACCCGCCGTCGTCTACCACGGAGGCCGCATCTCCGACTGGTCAACCCGCGTCTACATCGACTACGTCAACCACCTCGTCAACAACCATGCAGATCGAGTCTACTTCGACCATCTCGATCGCACGACTGGCAAAACCAGGGTCTACTCCAACTTCGACTGCATCGACCGCACCCACGCGTGCGACCGGGATCGTGCTATCGACAGCCGCGTCACACGCATCTTCATGGACTCATCAAGTCTTCCCCAAGCCAATCGCACTCGCTCCAGCGACTGCGAAGTCGCCCTCCACGACCACGATAAAGATCACGGGGGGAAGACGCAACGACGGCTACGCAACCTATCACGTGGTAGCAATTTTTGATCCCGAGCAAGACTCGGACGATGGAAGCATCAACGGCAGCGTAAACACACCTACCCAAGTTTACCACGCGCAAGTCTTCATGGCTGGCACAGTGCCTCCAGAGGACAACGACGAACCCGCATATCGACTGGAGGTGGTCATGCCTGACCAGGTGACGCGGCTCACCATCGCGCGACATGGCGATCAGGGCTATGAAGCACGTCGACAACGACACGTTTCCACCACCCGACGCGCCTCGGGAGGATCAGCTGGCAGTCCAGTACTTGCTACGCAAGGAAGGCGAACGACTTCGCGCAGAAAAAGCTGAACTCCTTCGGCGCAAGAGGGAGGCTGACGCATCAAGCGCCAGACGGGCCGCCTACTCATTTACCTCCTCCACGGAAGTCAACCAAGGAGCACGGCGACACAGAGCTCGCGTGCCCCTTATGACGGAAGCCGATCGGGCCAGGGTCACCCGCAACCTCAACTCATCCTTCGTAACTGAGGATGAAAACGGGATACCCGTCCCGAAAACGGCCAACGCCGCTATCATGGCAGTCGAGACATACCTACGGCTCACGCAACCACCGGAGGGTGATGCGCGCGCCCTTATCCACAAACAGCAGATCATGTCCATGAAAGCAATCGAGGACGCATGTCAAACAAGGTGCCAGGCAACTGGACACGTGAGGAGCGAGAACACCAAGCCCGCGAGCCGGCGGCACTAGATGGCCCAGCTGCAAGGCCACTACGACAGCCGCAGCCAGGCGAAGACCTTCGCAATGTCATCGTGCAAAGGACAGTGGACCGCAACCGCACCTAGAGTTTGACTGACACGACGAACCCGGATGACCATGCCGATCGCAAATTCGAGTCGTGCGGCGCCGCATGCTTCAGCTTCAACATCCGTGACACCCGCATGCCCAAAGGCTTCAAGCTTGCAGCAGGAACACCCAAGTACGACGAAAAACAAGACCCACGCCTTTGGCTCGAAGACTACATCATTGCCTGCACCTGCCAAGGCGGAACGTCGACCACGACGATGCAGTACATGCAACTCATGCTCACGGATTCAGCACGCGGGTGGCTCACCAGCCAACCTAAGGACTCCTTCAGAACCTGGGAAGAATTCCAAGATACTTTCATCAAAAGTTTCCTTGGAACGTACGCGAGGACGACAACCTACATCGAGTTGCAAGCCTGTAAGCAAGGAAGGGATGAGTCGCTCCGGTCATACATCCAACGGTGGACACTTCTCCGCAACACTATGGAAGCCGTCTCAGAGGACCGGGTGATGGATGCGTTCATGCATGGCATCTCCCGCCGCGACCTCCGCGAAGAGTTCGGTAGGCTCCAGCCGAAAACCATGATCGAGCTCATGAAGATAGCCAACCAGTGGGCCGAAGGAGAGGACTACGTCTGCGACAACTCCCCGAAGAACAAAGCCGGAACAAGTAACTGGCGGGATGGACGCCAGAAGAAGAAACCACGTTTCACCAACCTCGACTCAATCGAGCTAGTAGCGGCGGGATATCAAACCCCCCGTGATGACGCGCGCGATAGCGATCGCCAATATGACCAAGGTCGCCAATACAGTCGCAGCGGCGATCAAGGTCGACAGTCGGACCTAGGACAGTACAACCGTAGCGGCGGCAACATCAACCGCAACGACGGAGGCCAGAAACGCGAGTGGAGATGCGCGCTAACCCCAACCGAGGAGCTGGCGCAACCCTGCAAGCACCACATGTTCCGCAACCCGGAAACAGGCAAATGGGGCGCCAACCACTTGTTGAAAGACTGCCGTAAAGCACGCAAGATCTACGAGGCCATGCAACATATCATCACTCCCGTGCCGGCACTGCAGCCAGCCCCGCAGCTTGCTATTCAGGCAGCACCCGCGAACAACAACCCATCACAAGCGGCGGAAGCCTTCCCCCAGCAGCAGCCGCATCATGAAGCCCAGCCAATGGCACACGACGCGTACCCGGCCGCGCAGGGACATCTTAACATGATACAGAAGGGCTGCCCTTCAAACAAGGTGCAAAAGCTCATCACCCGCCAAGTCCTTCAGGCCACCACCTGCCCCACGCGCAGTGCCGAACTACCTGAGGGGGTCAGAGGCACCGATCACATTCTTCAGGGCAGACCACCCGTCAGATGTACCTCGACCCGGGCACGCTGCCCTAGTTGTTGAAGCCCTGATCGGAGACTACAACCTGAAGAAGGTATTCATGGATGGGGGCAGTGGCATTAACATCATATTCGCCGACACCCTGAGAAGGATGAACAAGTGGACAGAGAAGCTGCCGGAGTCTGAGACCACCTTCCACGGCATAGTACCAGGGCAAGCAATCACGCCCATGGGAACGATCACACTCGACGTCATCCTTGGAACACCCGAGCACTTCAGGAGAGAGTCGATTGACTTTGAGGTCGTCGACTGGAAGTCGCAATACCATGCCATACTTGGGCGCCCAACCTTCGCCAGGTTCATGGCAGTAGCGCACTACGCCTACCTGATATTCAAGTTGCCTGGACCCAAAGGAATAATCACGGTGCGCGGCGACTTCGACCGCTCCAACAGTTGCGACCGCGAGTTCAGCAAGATCTCTGAGTTCTTTGGGGTCGAAGAGCACTTCAAGGCCATAGCAGCCGACAACGACAAGACCATCTTTCCACCCCGTAAGAAACCAGCCAAGGACGCCGCCTTCAACTCGAACGATGACACAACAACCCACCAAGTCCATCCGACTGACAGCAGCAAGACGGTCAAAGTATCATCAAGCCTGACCCCCGCATAGCAAAGCGCGCTCATCGAGTTTCTACGTGAGAACTGGAAAATCTTTGCATGGCAACCCTCTGACATGCCAGGAAAACCCAGGAATCTCGCCGAGCACTCCTTAAAAGTTCACAAGGACGCCAGACACGTCAAGCAAGCCATGCGACGCTTTTCCGGGCCCAAACGGGACGCGATCACCATGGAAATCGACCGACTGCTGCACGCCAAGTTCATCCGAGAAATTAAGGACTCGGACTGGGCCGCCAACCCTGTCCTAGTAGAGAAGAAGAAGACGAAGAAACTACGCATGTGTGTTGACTTCACTGCCGTCAATAAATGTTGCCCCAAGGATCACTTCCCGCTCGGCGCGGATAGATCAGATCATCGACTCGACAGCAGGCTGCGAGTGCCTGTCCTTCCTGGACGCCGACTCAGGTTACCAGCAGATCAGACTGAACATCGACGATGAAGAAAAAACTGCATTCATCACACCCGACGACGTCTTTTGCTACCAGACAATGTCCTTCGGGTTAAAGAACGCTGGCGCTACGTACCAGCATACAATGCAAGCATGCCTCAAGGGGCTCATCGGGCAAATTGTCCAGGTCTACGTCGATGACATCGTTGTCACGACCCGATAGGAAGACACCTTAGTCGCCGACCTCCGCAAGGTCTTCGCGGCACTCGATGAATATCAGATCAAGCTGAACCCAGATAAGTGCGTCTTCGGCGTGCCAGCCAGAGAGTTGTTGGGGTACCTCGTCTCTGCAAGAGGAAACAAAGCAAATCTTGAGAAGGTGCAGAACATACTCACAATGCCAGCACCAACCAAACTCCGTGAGGTGCAACGATTAGCTGGCCGAGTCACGGCTCTTAGCCGGTTCATAAGTAAGTTGGGTGAGAAGGCCCTGCCTTTCTACCAACTGATGAAGAAGACGGACAAGTTCGAGTGGACAGAATAAATGCAAGAGGCATTCGACCAGCTCAAAAAGACCCTGCCGACTTCCCCAGTCCTGGTGGCACCACTGGAGAACGAGCCGCTATACCTATACGTTTCAGCAACCAACAGGGTGGTGAGCACTGTACTCGTAGTGGAGCGGGAAGAAGAAGGGCACATTCATCCTGTCCAAAGACCAGTCTACTACCTCAGCGAGGTCCTAACATTGTCCAAGCAAAACTACCCGCACTACCAGAAGCTGGCCTACGGGGTCTTCATGACTTCCAGAAAGGTCGTCCACTACTTCTCCGAGCACCCGATCACGGTGGTAGGCTCCTCTGGGCTAGCAGACATCCTCACAAACCAGCGCGTGACAGGACGAGTCGCCAAGTGGGTTGTCGAGCTAGGACCCTGGGGGCTGAAGTACGCTCACCCGAAGTCGACCAAGGCCCAAGTCCTTCCAGAATTCACCACCGAGTGGATAGAAGCCCAGCTACCAGATGTCCCCGACTTGTCCAACGCATGGACAATGTACTTCGACTGCTCTAAGAAGTTCAGAGCGGCAGGGGCAGGAGTCGTCCTCATTTCCCCCAAGGGCGACAAGCTGAAATACGTCCTGCAAATGGACTTCCCAACACCCTCCAACAACGAAGCAGAGTACGAGGCCCTGATCCATGGCATGCGGATGGCCAAGAACTGCGGCGCCACTCACCTCATGATCTACGGAGACTCTTACCTCGTCGTACAACAAACCATGAAGTCATGCGACGCCATCGCCGACAACATGATCGCCTATAGAGACCTGTACAACCAGCTGGAGGGCACCTTCGACGGCTGTGAACTGCGGCACATCGTCCGCGACAGCAACGAGGAAGCCGACGCCCTCGCCAACATGGGATCAGACAACGTACCAGTGCCACCCGGCGTCTTCCTCGAGCGCATCACGCAGCGGTCCATTAAGCTTCGACCTATAACAGTCCCCTCCACACCTTTAACGAGCACTGCCAAACCGCCAAGCAAAGAAAAGGAACCCATGGAGGTCATGCTGGTCGAAGCCACATGGACGGGACCATATCTAGCTTACATACTGCACCAAAGGCTGCCAACTGATCCAATTGAAGCCAAGCGCATCATTCGGTGCTCCAAAAGTTTCACCGTCATTAGCGGTGAGCTCTACAAAAGAAGCATCTCAGGAATTCTACAAAGATGCATAGATCCAGTCGATGGCCAAGCTATTCTACTCGACATTCATGCCAGCATCTGCGGGCATCACGCCAGCAGTCGGGCCTTGGTGGACAAAGCGCTACGAGCCGGGTTCTACTGACCAACAGCTATGCAAGACGCCGAAGATCTAGTAAGTGTCCCGGATGCCAGGATTTCGCCAACAAGCCACACGCGTCGGCGTCCGCACTAAAGACAATACCACTAGCCTGGCCCTTCGCCCAATGGGGGCTGGACATGGTAGGCCCGCTCAAGAAATCTTCACCCGGAGGACACACTCATCTCCTGGTCGCAGTCGACAAATTCACCAAGTTGATCGAAGCCGTGCCTATCACAAGTTTGACTGCATCATCAGCAGTTAACTTCATCAGGTCCATCATCCTCAGATTCGGGGTACCAAACGGCATCATTACGGATAATGGCTCGAACTTCACAGCAGCAGAATTCCAAGACTTCTGCTCTGATCAAGGCATCAAGCTCAACTACGCATCTGTCTCGCACCCGCAGTCCAACGGGCAAGTCGAGAAAGCCAACGTCCTAGTCTGCAATGACATCAAGAAGCGCCTGCGAGTACTATTGAGACGCGCCGCGGGCGCATGGGTCGAAGAACTGCCATCAGTACTCTGGAGCCTGAGAACCACGCCAAACAGATCCACCCAGTACACTCTGTTCTTCATGGTGTATGGCGCAGAGGCGGTCTTGCCCTGCGACATCAAGTTCGACGCACCACGGGTGGTGGCCTACGACGAGTCGGATGCGGGAGAAGCACTCGAAGACGACATGGACGTCCTCGACGAAGCCCGGGATATTGCTCTAGCACGGTCAGCCGTGTACCAGCAAGACCTACGCAACTACCATGGAAGGAGGCTGCGACCAAGGGCATTCGTCACAGGAGACCTAGTCCTCAGCCTCAAGCAGAAGAAGGTGCACAAACTCGCCTCCCCATGGGAGGGCCCGTACATTGTGACATAAGTAATTGGTGGCGAAGCTTACCGCCTGAAGGACTCGAAGACGGGAGCAGTCTGCAGCAACCCATGGAACGTCGCACAACTTCGTCGCTTCTACGCTTAGTCGACCCAATCATTGTACCAAGGCAAGCATGTCAAGGCGGCAGGTTTCAGACGCACTCTTTCCCTTACCAGGGTACCTAAAGGGACTGGAAGGGTTTTAACGAGGCGTCTTGCTCGCAAGAATCAATCAAGTGATTTATGGAACAAGCTCTCCCCTTTACTTTTTCAGTCAAAAAGCAATGCCTAACCTAGGCCGCCACTCGAACCACTCGGGGGCAGCGCCATACAGGTCAAGTCAAAAGCCTAGGCTGCCACTCGAACCACTCGGGGGCTGCGCCATATAGGCCTCAGTCACAAAATCCTAGGCCGCTACTCGATCCACTCGGGAGCCGCGCCATACAGGTCAAGTCAAAAATCCTAGTCCGCCGACCGGCATACCCGGGGGCTGTGCTTTACAGGTATCACTTGGAGTCCTAGGTTGCCACTCAAACTACTCGGGGGCTGCGCCATACAGGCATTACTCGCAAAATCCTAGGCCGCCACTCGAACCACTCGGGGGTTGCGCCATACAGGTCAAGTCAAAAAGTCCTAGGCCACCGCCAGACGAACTCGGAGGCTATGGTTTACAGGTATCACTTGAAAACCTAGGCCGCCACTCGAAGCACTCGGGGGCTGCGCCATACAGGTCCATGACAAAACCCTAGGCCATCACCTGATCCACTCGGGGGCTACGCCATACAGGTATAAGTTCATCCTAGGTCGCCACCCAATGAACTCGGGGGCTACACCATACAGGTCAAAACAAAAACTCAATTCACCACTTGGGGAGCCACATCGCACAAGGCACCTACATCTAAGTCGCACTCGATCCACTCGAAGATGCACAACAGATATTTGTACAGTAATGCAAACAGTCGCAGTTGATTTACTTTGGGGCTCCCCCAACCTTATCTAACATACATTGGTATTTACACTCGGCAGATTCGCCCTACAACAAATCCTGTACAACATATGCTTGCTATCCCTACTCTGCAGGCTCATCCTTCGGTGCATCGAGTGGCCCCACGAAACGTTCACTCAGCCTCTGGACCTGCTGAATCATCTGGCGTGCAGCCGGCAAGATTTCGGCATAGTCAGGCAAGCCACCTAGTAACCTTGCCAGGGGAAGATTTGGCCGATGCAGTCAGACATAAGCCAACGCCACGTTCGCCCCGGCGACGAGTTGGGCGTCGACAACCTCCTTCAGCGCGTCACCATCGCGGAGCCTCTCCAGCAATGTGGCCAACTCATGGGGTTGCCCATTGTGCGGGAAATACACGCGATGGATGTGCCAGAGGGTCTTCCTGCAACCTTTCAGGAGAAAATCAGCCCGCCAAGTACGATCAAGCATACACGCGAGGATCCGCCCTCTCGATCTGTTCGACCAAAAGTGGCGCGCCTCGTATGAATCACCAGTTGCCTCCCAGGCGACCCGCTCTTCAACCTGAGCCTGCTCAGCTTGCCAATCAGGGTTCACATCTGCATCAAGAAATTGTAAGCGTTATAATCAACAAATCGCAAGGAGGAAGTCAAAAACAAAGTGCTACCAACCTTGCAGCTGTCGACTGATCAGATCAATCTCGCCAAGCAAGAATTCTTCACGCCGAGAGAACTCCACAACAGGGCGCGACTTAGAGCGTTCCAACTCCAACTCGGCACACTTCAGACTCGCCTCGAGGTTGATCACCTTGTTCCTCATGTAGGTGATCAGCCGTTGGTCGTTCGTGCTTCGCTAAGGAACCGGCGTTGATCGACGACGGCGTATAGGCTCAGTCGAAGGAGAACCTCCCTCGTCACCCGTACCAGTAGTCGCAGCAATGGAAGTGGTCTCGCACATGTCAGTCTGTCACGAACATGCAGTGTCAATACAGAAAAGTAAAGGCGACTTCTCAACCAAAGCAGAATTGAAGTGAAGGAACATATACTTCAGCACAAAACATAGTTCAAGGCCAGAAGACACGACAAAATATAAGTCATTACAAGCTGCAGGCTCAAACGTAGACTACTAAGTCCTACACTACAAGGTTCCTATGCTGCGGACTCCGACCGGGAGCGACTCCTCCGAGCAGCAGCCGCTTCGGTTGCCTTGGCGATCCCCCTCTCGAAGGTGGCAACAAGCTTCACAGCTAGCTGTGTAGCCTGCGCCTTCACCCCGCTAAGAGATGTGGTCTTGCCGTCAGGCCTTCGAGGGAAGCCGCTGACAACTTTCTCGAAGTCGCCAGCGACCTGATGGCCAAGTAGAAGCTTGAAAGTAAGCTTGGAGACACGTACCGACTGCATCCGAGTGAAGTATGTGGGGGTGGTCGCGTCATCTTCAAACGGCGCCGTGAGTGCATCGATGGTAGTCGGTGGTGGCGCGCTAGGAAAGATGCTCCGGTGCACAGTCGCCAACGCCTCGGTCGACTTCTGCAGCGCAGTGGAGGCGTACGTGCAGGCACGGTCAAGAAACCCGACCGCGGTTGCCAAGTCGACATCGTCACTGGACGAGCCTTCCGGGGGAGCGCCTCCGCATTTCTCTCAACAAAAGGTCAGAAGTCAACACAAGGCAAATCAAGCAAAGACAAAAGTAGGCGCCAAGCCGAAAGACTCAGCTCCAAGGGCGCCGGCGAGTGCGAGTAGGCGGTCGACTTGAGTCTTCTCCTGGACAACTCGCGCACGCTCGCGCTCCTGCGACTCGTGCAGTGCCTTATCCAGCTCCGCCTGAGCCTGAAGCTTCCGCTCCAGCTCCGCAGCTCGCCTCGTGGCCTGGTCCAAGGAGGTGCGCAGTTGATCCCTCTCCTTCTCCAGTCAAACGAAGGCAGCGGCTGCCTCAAGCTGCTGGCGGTAGTATGGCTACAAAACAAGCAAGAAAAATATAAAGTTGCGGTCGACTATCCTAGTCACCCACACCTTCGGGGGCTACTCCCATCGGGAGCGCTGTTCGCGCACCCGATGCAACTACGGAAGAACAAGAACAAGAACTTACGTGGTCCAGGAGATCGGCATCCGCCGAAGTCGCCGCGGTAGCGTCACTCGGCGCCACGGAGTAACCAGCCCACGCATGCTCCTCGACCACCCGCATAGCTAGCTCGGTTGAAGGAGTAGACGTGTGCTCCACTACGCGTGGAGGGGAGCTGACACCGCCAGAACGGTAGTTGGCACAAGATTCAGAAAAACTTGACTCGAAGCCTGAAAATCAAGAAGGCAACTCGACGCAACAGAAAGGAAAGAACGACTAACCTAGTGGTCTCGGGGTCATCGTCGCTCCCCAGGGAGACGGATGGCATCCGAGCGAACTCGCGCAGCGGCGCAGAGCTGATAGGAGGTGCATCCAAGGGCTCGTCCTAGTCGTCCCGAGACCTCGCAACCGAAGAGGACATGCCAGCCTCCTCCAAGTCAGCAGCCGCATCCTTCGCAGGAGACGAAGCAGTCGCAGAGTCGCCACCACTCCGCATTTTCTGCTTCTTCCGCGCGGGCTCCTCTTCCTCTTCTTCGTCCACCTCGTCACTCGGAGAGACGGCGGGCGGAATGTCCTCGTCATCACCTTCCTCCTCCACAAACGTCGCCTCGTTATGAGGTCCCTTTTCTGGGAGTGGAGGAAGGCTGACAAGAAAAGAGCGACCCTGTAACAAATAAAGACAAGTCGAATCAAGAAACATAAGATCAAGAAATCAAGTAAGGAAAAGAAGAAAAAGGTAGAAGCTTACCTCAGGAACAGGGTTCGCCGCTCCGTACACGGCGACAGGACACTTGACGTTGCAGGGGTCTGCGGCTCGGAGGTTAGTGATGCCCCTCACCTTGATCTCCACCTCCTCGTCGTCAAGCGGCGGGTCGCCGGCGCCCTCAACTGCCCACATCGGGTGGGGGCGAGCGCGGAGTGGCTGGACTCGATGAAGGAGATATGCCCTAGAGGCAAATAAATAAGTAGTATTTATTGCATTATCTCATAAGTTTACAATAGGTTTGTGTGTTATGCTATAACTGTATTAATTGAAATTATTAATACACGTGTGATACATAGACAACCAGGTCCCTAGTAAGCCTCTATATGAGCTAGTCCATTGGGCAACAGTTGATCGAGATTCCCGATCAAGGACAATGACGTTGGTTGACAGTGGGGTCATCTTATTAGTTGAATAAGGTGATGGACATACGCAAAGTATTGCAATAAGATCGTATTACGATGTTTGTCATTTGCAATAGATAATAATATGATAGCTTATTCCTTAGACCGTGAGATCGTACTTATTGATGCTTCGTAGGGGTGCTTTGAGAGCATCAAACGTTGTGTCTTATATAGCATGACAATAACGGTGTCCATCTTGGGTATTCCGAAAGAGCATCGAGACGTAAGGATCAAGAGCGGGATTTGTTCATTCTTGTAATGGAAAGATACTCTGGGCCCACTCGGTGAGATTACATCTATATAGTTGCGCAGCTTATGACTAGGTCATGGAGATGTAATATCACAGACGAGTTAATAACCTTTGTCGGTAACGAGATACAACAAAGACATCAGTGTGTCTACGATCATATCTCGGACAAGGTAGTATCGCAGAAACAAAGGGAATGAATATCATGTTTATGGTTCAACGACGATATTCGTAGAATGCACAGGGGCCGTCATATACATCCAGGTATCCCTGGCGGTCATTGGTGAGCGGAGTGTCTCGACCATGTATGGAGTGTTCTCGAACCGTAGCGTAACAAACTTAAGGTCTTAACGACACCAGGAGATAGGTCCTGGAATAATATAGGTTTTTGTTGGAGAGAGAGAAATGATCCGGAAAGAGTTCCGGTGGTCCGGAAGGAGTTCCGGGAAGGTCTGGAATGGTTCCAGGGATGTCCGAAAGTTGTTCGGGTGGTTCGGAAATTGTTTCGGAGTCACGGGATATTAAATAGTATTTAAATATATTAATTATGAATTAATTATATTTTATGTTAATTTAATATTAATTAAATAAAGGAAAAAGGGGGCTCCCACCAACATGGGCCCTAAGAGGGCCCAAGAGGGGGAGCCGCACCAAGCAAGGAAGGGGGGCTTGGGCCCCTAGTCCGAGTTGGACTAGGAGGGTGCGCAGGCCTCCCCCCCCCCCCCCCCTCTCCTCCTTTAGTCCCACATGGGGGAGGCAAGGTGTTTGCACACCTCCTCCCCCCTTTATATAGCAAGGCATATTAATTGGATTAATTCATTGGAAAATACAATTAATTGTATTGCAGGCCGGCCGAGCTGCTTCTCCGCCCGTTTTGCCCTCTCTATCCACCTAAGCTATACCACCAGGCGCCGTTGCCCTGCGGGATTCCAGATAAGATCTACCCCTGCGATTTCAGCTGGATCTGAATGACCGGGGGTTGTCGTTAAGCTCTGTATGTTTGCGAGTGCTCGGAGGTAACTCTTCTCGAGGAGCCTAGGCGACGTCATCTCGCCCCCTGCAGTCGCCGCTCCACCTCCCCCTCTGCCGCCGGCGCCTTCCCCCTGCCGCCGGCGCCTCGCCACCTTCTGCCGGACGCTCGTCGACGCAGGTCATCGTCGACACCCCGGCGTCATCGTCTTCGTCATCGCGGCAAGTTCTCCGCGACCTCGAGGTCGGCTACGCACGACTTCATCGTCAACGCTTGTGCGGGAGCGTAATCCCTGTTGTCGGTCTACATGGAGGTAATGTAACCCGTTCCGCCACCGTTATCACATGTACTAGATAGATAGATCCTGGCTAGTTAGGGTTTCGTTCGCTAGAAAAATTATTGTTTTCTGCACCGTAACCCCTTCACTCGAAGCCTGAAGAAGGTGGCCATGAGATGGACGCCGCCCGACTCGCGCCCCAAGGTCTTGAACAGGTTGCGCAGAAGTCTCAGCAACGGCCTCGCAGACTCCTTCTCCTCCTCCGCGAGCGGATGCGCCTACACGCGCGTCTTCCGCAACTCGCGCTCGCCGTTGAAGTCCGCCAGACCCTCCTGGTCGCACCTGATGTAGAACCACCGCTTCCGGCACCCCTGGACGGAATCCGACTTCTTCATCTGGAAGTACGCGGTGTCGCCGCGCACTTGGATGCCGAAGCCGCCCACCGGGTATGTCAACCCGCTCTTCCCCACGTTCTTCCGAACAAGGAAGAGCGACTTCCATAAAGCCTAGTGGGGAGCAATTCCCATAAAGCACTCACAGAGCACGATAAAGCTCGCGATGCTTAAGACGCCATTGGGGGTCAGATCGTGGATCTGAACCCCATAGTCGTACAGAAGACCACGAACAAAATCGTGGAGAGGGAACCCGAAGCCCCGTGGAAGGAAATCCACGAAGCAAACGCGCTCCCCCTCGCGAGGAGCATGGTACACTTCCTTACCAGGGGCGCGTACCGTGGCCTGGTTCGTCGGGGGCAGCAGGCCCTACGAGCGCAGGACCTCAAGGTCGGCCTTCTTCACCGACGACTTCTGCCAGTCGCCGTCAGGCTTCTTCATCACACCTGCTTCGGTGGCGGCGGTGGCGCTGGCGGCAGCCTTCGACTTCCCCGTCGAATTGGGCGCTCACGGAAGGAGAGAGGACAAAAGGCGAAGAGCTCGGATGGGGGCAGGAATGGCGCAAGGAATGGAGGCAATGGCAATTAGAGAAGATGACCTGTTCTCACGTCGCGGTACAATACTTATGCCGTGGAGGCAATCCATCTCAGCCGTTCGCAAAGAAACCGTTCCCCGCAAATCCATCCAGCCGTCCACGTGTCATATGGAGAGACTAACCGTCGCCGCCCACTCCGTCCACTACGCACGTGAATCAAGGCACCATCATCACGCCGCAAAATTTTCGCACCAAAATCAGAGCACGCAGGCAACTGCTGATAACAGTCAACACTGACAGTGGGGCCAGTCCCGTCACGTCCCATCAGGCACAGAGGCGTGCTACGAAGCGTCATAGTTGACGTCAGCAGAGCAACTGCTCTAAGGAAGACACAGAGCTGAGGAAGAACTCGAACGCATGATTCGAGTAGTAAGCTTCGTAGCTGAAATCACCAGTGCCCGGAGTGCTGATCCAGGAACCCGAAACACTTAATCGGGTAGCAAAGAGTATCAAGTAAGCCCAACCGGCTGAATCAATAAAAAGTAAGCCAGCAGGCCGAATAGAAAGCGAGTTCCACAAAAGCCAAGACAAAGTAATTCGACTGAAGAACTTACTCCCATCGGCAGCGTGCTCTTCGACTGAAGAAAACGAGTCCAAACTCAAGTACAAGCAACTTGGCGGCGTGCCCAGGAGGAAGGAGTCCTCTGCCCGACTCTACGATTCGACCAAGCACTCGGGGGCTACTGACGTGGGGCTACTCTTCGACTACCCCACGATAAGGCTACCTGGGCCACGCCAAGGTTGCGGAAGCCCAAAGAAGGCCCACTAAGCGTATCGTGTGACCTAGTTCTAGTCGGTTAGGTCATACGACTCACCATATCTGTAATTGCCATCGGCGCCGTTCACCCGGGACCTAGCCTACCTATAAAGGCTAGGAGGGTTGCTCGTCTACAGGACACGCTCATAGCCGCCACCACAAACTCTAGCGAGATCGTCATCTCGCCATTGTAACCACTACTCACAATCAATACCAGACAAGCAGGAAGTAGGATGTTATCCTCCGGGAGCCTGAACCTGGGTAAACGCCTCGCTTGTCAGCTGTCGTGATCACCAACGCTTCTCTCTCTCCCCCTCAATCAACCCGGGGTGAACAACCCTGGGATTTGCCGAGTTACACCCTCGTCAAGGGCGGAGATCGAATCCCTTACAAACGCTTGAGGCACACACCCACAACTTATTTGGGGGCTCTCAAGATGACCACAAAAGGTTAAGGATCACAAAAGGTCAAGGCAACACCAAGATTACAACAATGGTGAACTAGGTTTTCCCACCGGAAACCCTAGCCACGAAATCCCCAAGTGAATGGGGAAGAAATGCAAATCGCTTCGGTGAAGATGTAGATCCGGGCCTTCTCCTCCAATCCTCCAAAGATCAACGGATTTGGGTGGGGGGGGGGGGGGGGGGTTGGGAGATCTTGATGATTTGAGCTTTCAAGAAGTGTAGGAGAGAGAAAATCTGAGAGCTAGCTGTTCTTGAGGGAGTGAGGGGGTATTTATACCCCCTCCCAAAATCTGGCCGTTGGCAGTCTCGACAACTCGGAAATTCCGGTATAAGTTACACCCGGAAATTCCGAGTCACTCGGAATATCCGGTTCCAAGAAATCTCCGAGCTGAATTTCCGGTTGAGATCAGAACGTCTTCGACTTCTTGACTTAGCCAAATTTCTTCAAGTTTCTGAGGGTTGCCCGGAAATTCCGAGTCAGTGAAATTTCCGAGCTGATTTTCCGGTTGGAGTCAAAACGTCTTCCTCTTCTTTCCTTAGCCAATTCTGGAGTGGTTTTCTAGGTGACCCGGAAATTTCGAGTCAATGAAATTTTCGAGCTGATTTTCTGGCTCGAGTCAGAACCACTTTAGAACTTTTCCTTAGCCAATTTTCTGGTAGAATTAGGAGACCCGTAAATTCCGATCCTTGGAAATATCCGGCTCCAATATTCCGGTTCTGGGAAGAATTCCAGAAACTCTTTTTCTTTACATTTTGGCTTTGAAGTACATATGCAACTCACACAAACTGAAATACTTAGCATTATGATTAGTACATCATTGGTATTGTTAACTAACACTCAAAACACTAGGGATTAAGAAATGTTCTTTCAACAACAACAAGACTTCTCCCATGTTCTTAAAAACTTAACGAACTACTCACAAGACATCATGTAATCATGATCAATGCATGAATATATAAGTAACAATCTAAACATACCAATCTTTCAGTGATAAAACTTCTTCTTCAACTATATTTTGCCTAGCCATGTCTTTGAATTATCAAGTGTCTATATTATATCGAGTGTGCCTCATTGCTGTAAATTATACTTAAATTGTTTACATTGAATGTCACTTGCCCCTTAGTATGTGTTGGTTATGTACCTTGCATTTGTTTGTATATATTGGGCTTACTATTTACTTATCTTGAGAAATCAAGTATGTGTATATTGGGTTGCACACCATGTATATGTGATTTTTGTGTTGAGCCTTCATTGCATCTTTCTTGTATCTTAAGGGTGTGTTTAGTAGTATGTGTGCACACATAAATTCCCACCTGACCCCACTTTCGGGTGTTTGGTAGCTTGTATGTGTCATATGGGTCGTGTCACACCTCACCCCGAAAATGCCTCTCAGCCCTGAAGAGGAGAGAAGATGAAAACGAGCTTCGCACCTCAGCCCTGCCAACCTCATCCGGAAATCTTCACGTGTGGGCCCTACCGGAGTGATGTGCCACGAGCCCCTCCTGAAACCCCTCGTCATTTCCCCGAGACTCTCTCTCCTCAGGCCAAGAAACTTGCCGAACAGTCGCCTTTAAATCACAACACTGCATCCTCGACCTACACCGCTCCTCTCGGCTCTCAGCACTGAACAACCTCCTTCCGGTCCTTCCTCGGCCTGGTGCCGTTTCCTGGTCCCACCTCTGCCGAGGCCCGGTGGTCCTCGCGCCGCCTCCTGCCAGCGCCACCCAGAGCAAGCCAATGTCGTCAAAACCTCCTTCCTCATGCCCAACGCCGTCTAGCTCCGCCAATCTCACATCCTAGCTCCACCTAGCTCCGGTCAGCTCCAACCATGGACAATGGGAGTGGTGTGAGGACATAGTTGTTTTTTATATTCTTCTCAAGGTCCTCGGGGTAAGAATTCTGACCTATTTCTATTTTCATTTTTTAGACTTAGGGGACATATAAGTAAAACTGTGATATAATATTTTTAATGCTAGGATTAACTATAGGTTACAAATTCTAAGGACCTCATTGGATTATAGGATTTTCATAGGAATATTGAAAGATTTCAATTCTTAGATTTTTTTTCTACAGAATCCTTCTGATCAAAGGAATGACACCTCTAAAAAAAAATATGTTTCTACACTTAAATCCCATAGGAATTTCAACGTCCAGTCTAAGGACTTCTCTAGATCATAGGATTTAGGGCTTTTTTTTCAAAAAACACAGGAATTTTATAAGATTTCAGGTGTAGTTTTTCCTCCGTTTATAATTATCTGTTTAACACCTGCAGTTCTATCAAATTTCTGTGTTCTTTATTCCTATGTTTGCTCATCCGTCGGCTACGATATCAGAAATTAATTTTAATATATGGTAGATAGGAGGTAATACATCACCCGTCCTTTTCTGCGTAGGCTGCAGACTGCATCCTTTGGATTTATCTCCCGGTAGACTTGCATAAGAACAGCCAAAGAAAAACGGAACGGGCAAATATGATCCAAGCGCCGACACATGGTGCATCAGCCTCCAAGTTTGTATTGGTGCAATGGGGCCACAGTTTTTTCTAGTCAATCACCTGCAAATGTGCGTGCTGCAAAGGACAAAAAGGACAAGATCTCGATTTTGTAGCGACCTTATTTTATCTCACCTTGTTTAATTGCATAACACGGAAGTGAATATAGTATCCCACCAGCCAAGGGATGTATATAAACTGATCTGCCTGCCTGCCTCCGTACTACCATACTGATAATTAGTTTGTACAAATGTGAATTTGGTATAAAAAATAATAATATCCTATAAGATGGGGCAATGATCTCAGGGATGGTTATGTAGTAAAACAACCGAGCTCTAATTTTCTTAGGCGTATAACGTATTGCTATGCTTGCAAGAATGTGTTCTGACTTCCAACTTGTGCATCTATCTATTGTAATTCACCTACTGGCGCCTCGTTCAGCCATAGGTAATGAATGAACTCGTACAGCTTTCCGCTCACACTCACCTGCTTGAATTGAAGATTGTAAATTTACTGGCTTGTGTTGGATACCGGAAGATAAGAAAAAGTAAATGAAGGAAGAAAGAGCATAACGGACCTTGTAAGGAGTCGGATTTAGCCGCCTGATGTGATCTGGTCGCAGTTTTTCGAGCTGTTGCATGCAGCGGCTTCTGATCTTCTCCAGTGAAGGCAGCTCTGCTCTAGGTTTATCTGCACAAATGCAGATGTGAATGTATAAGTTATGTTTGAATCAAATGCGACAACACTAGAGTCAACAACTTAACATGGTCCTGTTCAACTGCAACAAAGTCCTCTTTGCTCTCTCAACGGCAAGCGTAGGGAAACATCAATACGACAAAGCAGTACAACTTACAAGATGACTGGATGTGATACAATTTTTCTTATTTGATAAATGTTATGTAACAAAACAGCCCCCTTTAGTTCTTAAGAGCATAGAATAGAGATACTGATTACTCATCTGACAAAGTTGTTACTAGGAAGTGGTGGGCCAACTACTTTTGATTTGTTTGTTTTTTTTCATTTCAGGAGTAGCCCAGTCTGTGGCTTTTGCCTGTTCCTTTACAAAACCTGGTAAATTTACCAGTTTTTATCCGGTTTTCCCTAATTAATTGGGCAACTATTTCTTTTATACTCCCTCTGTCCAATAAAGGATGTCTCAACTTGATCAAAAATTGGATGTATCTAGACATGATTTAGTGTATAGATACATCCAAATTTGATAGAAAGTGTGACATCTTTTGTTGGACAAAGGGAGTACTTAATTGCAGAGCTCCTGCCCTTCTGAGATTTCACGAAAAGAAGTTATTAATGTAAGAGGAGTTACAAGGTCCATACTTGAACTCCCGGGCCAGTAGCATTGTAGAAGCTCCTCAACATACTGGGGGACAACATAAGCTCTCTTGGATTCAAGGAATGGATGGCGACAAAGGATTCGCTCTCCTGCCTGGAAATGGAATATGTCAATAATGTGAAATCAAGTTAAAAACAAGAATCAGTCTGCTAGATGAAGAAGACTCAAGGATATGATCAACTGAAGTATTATCTCAACTATATTCCACTCAAAGGTAGATTATAATATTATATGTACTTGTGTGATTGACAAAATGGTGTGACAAATATAGAATCTCACATGTAAACAGAGAACAGAAGTGCATTGCTACCTTTGGCGATGGTTCACTTTGACGTATCATGATGTCTACCAATGCATAACCTTCTTTTCCATACAATCTGAAACATCGTTTTTTGCATGGAATAGAGACCTGCAAAGCGACACCCATAAATATCAGTAAAGTATAGTTATGCAATCCTTTTTAAAGTTTATAAACAGTAAACATACTTTTGCCACATCCTCAGAGAGTTTGATACGAGGTCTATTGTTGATCTCAACTAGCTTAAAGACACATCCAAGAGCAGCTTGGGAATAACACGTCACAAGATAAGTTCCAATGCCAAAGGCATCAACTTCATGACCCTACAAAAAATGGAAGTTTGAGACCGTTTATACACTTGAAAATAAAATACAGACAAATCATGCAGTCAATAATCATTGGCTCCACAGAAGCAAACACGAATGCATCAAGCCATATAAGCACCACAATCTATCCTTTGAAAATAGCACATAGTACCAACAAAGTTCTATTGTGAACTAAACTTATTGTAAAAACGATTGTCAACTCACACAGTAACGATTTTTTTTACCTGTTTATTGAGGGCATCAATCGTTTCCTCATTCAGGTCATTGCTAGCAGTGATGATCATCTTCCCAAAACCAGGTATATTAAACTCTTTTTCTATTGCATGGAACACTTTTCGAGCTTCGATAGACAGATACGCCAGATCACCAGAATCTAATCTGATACCAGATGCCTTATACCTGCATAAGAAAAAATATGTATCCAAACTGAATTTAATTTTTTAATAAAACAATGTGCACTAGATGCATTAATTTATAGCATCATCTATAAATCTATAAGAGAGAATATTACAAATCAAAACAAATAGATGCCATCTTATATCTTGGAGTAGGAGGGTCTCTAGGGTACTGGGATATGATGGATTATTTTGCAAGTACACATGAGCTGGGAACGACATGGTTGAGGGAACTTAAGCCTGTACACACAAAGTTACTGTAAGCTCAGGCCGCCCCTAAATTTGATATTACGGGGATCGAGTTTCTGATAAAATATGGCTTCATTTGTATTCTTAAAAAAGGCCTTATCTGAATTCTGGTCTACCATAAATGGTTCCATGATGAGCCAATCTCGTAGCCACTAATTTGGTAGAAAAATAACTCATTTCCAATAACCTAATGCATATGGAATAAGTGCCCAAGGATAGGCTCAAGAACCGTTCGACATACCCTAAGTCATGGAGTGCTAGAGCTACTGCACAGAAATTTGGAATCCCACTTCGCATGACCTGAAAACAAAAAGGAAGTGAGATTTTTCTCCAGATAACACAGGGGCGTCAATAAAGTAATAATATGCAAGCTTCAGATAAAGAATGTCAAATGGTAAAAGATGGGGAACATGCTATGTATACACACTTGCACAGTCACTTATTACACACCAGAAAACAAGTACAAAATTGTACAGGCATCAATTTGGAGTTGCTGATTCCTTCTCAGAGTAGCAGTGCCACACTGCTGGTCTTTAAATATTGTTTTATAGGATTTGCATTTCTTTGCATTGATAAGAAGAAACGAAGCACGCCTAACCATGTACAAATGGAAGTCATCAAATTTGGAACGGAGGGAGTATATACTTGAAGTTGGATACACTTCCAATTTTAAATACAAGTGTGATAGCTCAAGAGGTATAACAAAGGACGGTAAGGGGGCAACTTCATAACAAAATCTACTGTGAAAAATATGACAAAAGGAGCTTGAGGAAACAAAAGCAAAATTTGATTGTTAGAATTAGAAATTATGATGTGTAAAGTTACAGACCTCATTCAGACATAGCCAAAACAAGAGAAAGTTACAGGTTACAATAGGTTAACAACTCACATCATATGTGTCCACAAGAGCTAGGAAGTTGCTTGGAAAAGCTAATGCATAGGATGCAAATGCAGCCAGCTCACTTTGATTTGTGTCGACAAAAACACTGGATAATGAACCTGCTACCTGAAATCAACAAGTAATAATATATGAATACTGTATGAATTGGCCGCCAGGTTCTGCAAACATATCTTAATACAAAATGACAAACCTTTCGGTGCGTGTTTGAGGATAAAATAAGCAATTATACCTGAATCTTGTGAAGCCAATCTTGCACTAAACTAACAAAATCCTTGCAGACACTTGAACCGTCTTTGTTCCTTAGGGTCCTGTCTGGGATCTCACTGAGGCCCTGAAAAATTTAAACAATTGCTAAATCCGCCAACAGCATTGCAACAAATGGAAAATAAAATAAAATAAAAAACTTCCTGGATGCAGGGGATATCTAAGCTTAAGTATCTATAGGAGCAACTGCAGGGGAAAGTACCGAATGCTGTGCACATTGCACATAAGTGATACAGGAAAAAGAGTTGCTATGCTCAAAGGAATCCATGTCGAGATAACAATTATCCATACAGTACAAGTCAGATAATATGCTAAATTATGAAGAAAAACAAACTAGAAAGAGGAAAAAATGTACATGCAAGTGCAAGATATGAAGAGAATAAAGATTACAATATCCATCATCAAACAACTATATGGTCACAAGGATTTCAAATTTGAGTTGTGTTACAGCTTTTAGCATGTTCCACGTCAGCCTAACACTAAGAAAGAGTGGAAAAGCATAGCCACATGACGTAATCAGACAGCGTCAGAGTACATAGCACCAGAAGATGTTGCTCCGCAGATTTAGGCGTCATGAGTTGAGGGCTCGTATGATAAAGAAACAAAATTTCAAAATCTTGATACGACATGGAGCTTAGCAACTTCTTTTTCTGTAACAGATTATAAGACGCTGGCATTGTATGGGTGCAGGTATCAGAACGTTTTATAATTCGATACGGAGGGAGTAATATAGTAAAGAATTGTTTGACCAAGGCAGACATGACATACTGAGACAAAGCTAGGTGGTCCTGTGATAGCAAGCTACTGCATATATGAAAGCTTTTGTAAATTGGTAACATGAAGGATATTTTACTAACCATATATGAGCTAACATAAGCATGAGAATGTGTTCCACGGAGTGGTATGCCAAATAGGTGTCCAGCTAATACATTACTGCAAAACACAAGATAATGGAATTACATAAATGGTGAGCAATATCGACACTAATATTCTCTGGATAAAACTACAACTTCTGTAAGGAGAAGAAAAGCAAAGCAATACAAAGAGACATAGCACAATATGCTGGACTTAAATATATATCCTTTGGAAGTGAAAGAACCTACCTGGTTGCATCAAAGCCACCCATAAAACAATACTTCGAAGCACTTATTGCACCATCAGGCCCCTGCAAACATGAACCAAAAGATATGTCTCAGCATACAAATACATAATGTTTGTATAAAAACATAGTTGAAATAATACCCCAGAAGGTATATAAGATCACCTGTGCTCGTCTTAAACCAAATTCCATTAGAACCTTTGACTTTCCAGCAACATGACGGTGTCGTGCAGCATTGGTGGTTACCAAAGAGGCATAATTGATGAGATTTACAAATGGAGTCTCAAGCAGTTGAACCACCTGATAATGTTATAACGAGAGTAAGTTGCTTTAGAAATAATTCAAATTTTAGATGATTCTCAAACAAAATTTATGATAGACATATTAGACACAACAGCTGGTCAGGGACTTTGTACTTACAGCAACTGGACCCTCAACTCTCATCAGGGGAACTTTTGGAAAGACTACTGAGCCCTCAGGAATGGAGTACACCTCCACATTGGAGCAATCGATTTCCCTAAGATAATCAAAGAACGCATCCTAGAAATTGCAAGTATATCAGTAACTACGCAAATAACTGAAGGATTATACATGGAGAAGTGCACAAGTTGAACCTTGTGGCATCTAAGTTGCATTTTTTTTGGTAGCCCATGCTCTATACATGAGACCAGTAGAAAGCTATTGGAGCTAACATAAGAGCCATTTACAATTTGAAGAAAGAAAAAAACAAAGATTATTATACATATGCATATAGTGTTAAGATGATACCTCACACATTGGCATGACTGATTGCAGGAAAGAAATCTCATCTTCCGTGAACTTAAAGTTCGCAATGAACTTAATACATTCTTCAAGACCAGCAAAAACAGTGAATTCTCCGCCAAATGGATTTTTCCTAAAGTACAGGTCAAACCTGTAAAAAGGAAAAGGGGCCAAATCACCACGAGGTTAACCATGCCTGAGTTGTTGGCTGTGACACACTGTCTATATGTAGATCCACATTTACGAAACTGGGTCAACGTAGCTTTGAAGCTAAATATTTCTAACAAACAACACCATGGGGAAGTAATAGATCCAAGTGAAAGTGACCATAAAGTGTATATCAGATTCAAATTACAATAATAATGCACCAACATGGACCACATTTGATGGCCATACAAATGGCTATTACACAAATTCAGGTTTTCCAAAAGAGCTAGAGAGTACTTCTATGCTCTTCCAAGATAAAATTGTGAGTTCCATGGAAAAGAGGAATTAGATTATAATTGTGCATTACAGCTGGTTAGTTTCTAGAAGCATAATTTGTAAGTTTTGTGGCAGATTGACATATTGCCATGGTATGAAGTCCAAAACCATGTACCCATCATGCTCATGTCCAAAAACACCAGAAAATATTAAATCTACGATGATGTTATTACCTTCCACTTTTGGATGTCATATGTTGATAACAGTTGACATATTCCTAGCCAATGCACTGATCAACACTTTTGGCACTGGTTATTTTCATTTCAATGAACAAGAAGTCCATTAGTCCATATTCACACTTGGACGCAGGGAATAGTTGATGTTACACCCTTCAAACAACCCCATAATACAAATGTGTAAATTAGTAGTTTGTAGGACATCAATGAATAGGAGGAAACGGGAATTGTCTGTGGGAACATGTGTGTTTACTAATACGGCATGTAAAAATCTATCAAAGCATGTCATATTAGACCATTCAGATGGAGCATAATGCCATAACGGGACATATGCATATGAAGCCATAAATACACATAGAAAATAGCTTACCCAGAGTTTCTCTTGTAGCAAATTTTGCATTTGTGCTTTTTGTTGCTTCTAAATTTTATTGTCATGTTGTTCATAGCAGTACACAAAAGCACCAAGTACAATTGCGAAGTGCCCCACAGAATATTCTATCAAGTGACAATGTTTTTTATAGCATCTCTAGCTTCCGAACTATACATCCAAAAACCACATAAGGCACAACGCACCTAACCAGAGCGAGAACAGTTAAATGTGAGATCAAAACTAATTGCCTCATTTGTTTAGTCACGTAGCGAAGTTCATTGTTATACAACTATGTCACATCATTCAAATGTCCACATCCATTTGTTTCCTCTGCATCTGGAGTACATTATATAACCATTTTAAAAGTACTCCATCTACACAATGAAACAATGACATATGCAATAGCTGCCATTATATGTCAGAATCTAAACTAGAGGTACCACATACTAAAAAACATTAGGGAAAATCCCAAAGGAAAGATCAGTAGAGTTTTTTTAACACACGGACATCTGGACCCACATGGAAACAATGGAAATTTCAAGCAAGTAACTACAGCTGAAGTCTCACTTTTGTCATGAAGTGATTATAGAATGGACACTGGGAAGGGCTTTCCAAAGCAATGCATAGCTAAGCAATGAAGAACTAACCATCCAACTTCAAAATATAAGACGAAAATAAATATACACAGCACGCATAACCAAATGAAAAGATTCCTCAGAAAATACCACGTTTTACATGGAAAACTCCGGCTAAGAAAACTGAAGATGCCCCTGCAAAGAATCTGTTTCGATAGTACAGATTTTTCAACTGAACTGCTTATAAATTAACATGTCACCTTTGACCAGGCAGATAACCAAAACTACACGTGAGAGAGCTTAACACAGCAAAAACAGAGCATCTGACATCTGTTCTGTTATCCAACCACCAAAAAATCAACTATACAAACCCCATAATTACGCCGCTTTTAACTTAAAGGAAGGGCAAAAAAATTACACACCAATTTTTATTGAGAACAAAAATATCACATTGGTTAAAGTCAAAAAAAAAAATCGCATTCGCCACAGCAATGACAGAGTTGCACGAACAGCCCAGAAATCACAGCTATCGCCAATTCATCCCCCCGAACCTTATCTGAAACCACCCAGCTCACCAACTCGCGCCAGATCACCACCTCTGATCCAATCCAATCAGCACGGCCGAACCGGAGATACGCGGAGCGGAGGACACGAGGCAGAGGCGAGGGTGCTTACACGGCTCGGTCGGCGTGCTTGCCGGCCTTCCAGTAGGCGTAGGCCATGGAGAACTGGTACTGATCGGTGAGCAGCGCCGTCGCCATGGGGTTGGTGGGCGGCCCCACCTGCGCCCTCGCCGCCGCAACCGCGGAGCCGTTGGCATCGGCGCCGGCGTTAGGCGCCGTCGCCTCCATGCTTGGACTCCTGTAAGCTTCTGGAGGCTCCCTTAGGGTTCTCCGGGCTGAGGCGTGGAAGCTTCAATGGGAGGCGGGAGGAAGACAATTGGAGGCCGGGAGGGGAAGGAGGAGGAGAGACGACAGGGGCCGATTTGGAATTTGGAGGTTTGGCTTGGAGCAAAGAGGTATTTATAGGGTGGTGTGTTTCACATATATACCTCTAGAAGTTGGTAACGACATATAAACCCTCCGTTCGTTGTTATAGGATGTTTAAACTGTTTCAACATGGACTATATACGAAATTAAATGAGTGAACATACACATTTGTCTAGTTATATAAAAATCTGAAAAAGGTTAAAACACCTTATATTTACAAACAATGGGACTGTGGGAGGAGTTCCCTCTCATATTGGTCGACGAACAATAATAATCTTATGCGTTATGGTGTTATCGTGTAATTTTCATCTATTTGAGAGATGTCTTTGGTGCTTAGTTTTGTTAATTGTTATAAGGGTTTATAGATCAAGATAAACCCAATATTAGCAAATCTTTAGCACTAGTGTTGTCGCGTGAAACACAAATCAAACAACCAACAATGGTCGATGAACAGGGCGTGAGAGTCTTTGTACGGTGTCCAGTTGTAATACCGTAAATCAATCTAGATTGCCAACGGGTATTATATGTGTTTCTTACTGCAATTTTTTAGCTCAGTATGTATTTTTAGATTAAACTTAAAACAACATCCTTAAGACATTAAGATACACATTAACAACAGTGACAATTCATCTTCCTCTTTCTTGCTGGTTGCATTCACTTTGAACTTTCAAGTCATCGTCAATGCACTATTAAAAATGGAAGTTGGTTTTGTAGCTTTCGTGAATCATGACACTTGATCATTTTAAGCTCTCTGTATTTTGCTATGAGTCTGATGTACAATATGATTTAGATCAGGAGTATCTCATCCAAGGAAAATCTCAAAAACTTTCAGGTGTAGTAGAATGGATTTCTCCCATAACTACAGGACCAAAGTAGAAGTCGCACCCCTACCACATTCTGTTTTCGGCCAGATGACACCACGCCTTTTTGGATGCAATCAGGGCCACCTTTTAACCGTTCTATACTTCCTTTCTTGTCATGCAAACTTGCAAAATATACTCACTACAAGGCTACAACGTCATGACAGTGGGCCTAAGACTTACAGGGTCCCACCAAGCAGTGAGACGATTGTTTGGTTACGGCAGAGAAGATGTGGTGGTTGGTAGGTGGCGGCTCTGCCTTTTTTTCTGCGATTTATTTTTTGGAGTGTAACCTGGGCCCGTTTTGTTTTGGAGAGGTGTAGCCTGCCAGAATCTTCCTGGATCGCGTGCCGTCGGACTGGGATCTCATGTGGCCGCAGCCGCCGACGGGACGGGTTTGCCTGTGCCCCTTAGCTGCGCCCATCCGTCCGCCCGCATCATCCAACGGCCCTCATTTTTCCTTTGACAGAAAAACCACCGGGGCAAAAAAAAATCAATGGAACGCACTGCTACGATCTGCGAGGCTGCAACGGAGCAGTTACAGCCTTACAGGCACGACTGGTTGTAGGTTCACAATCCGGAGGCATACGTGCTGGAGTTCATCGCCATCTACACCTACGACCAGTCGATCTCCTGCTCCCCGATGAGACACCCCCACAACGGCGGAGGCAACGACGAGAAGCCGTCCGTACCAACGAGCACCTAGATTAGATGAACTACAGCGGCAGCAGCTGCTGCCCTTCAACTGGCAGGGACGAGTGGGCACCAAACCAGCAAGGCATCAATAGTGCATGTTAGTGATCCTTCTTTAAATCGAAAAGCCAGCAACGATCGCAATCAGTTGTTGTATCTCAGAAGTTGGCCATACAGGCACAAAGGAGACGGGACAAACAGTTGTAGCCTTGACGATTGCCTTCTGACGACTTCACGATGGCGCGAGTCAGTGTGGCAGACCCATGTTTTTTTCGTGTTGGTCTCTTGTGGCTCCTCGAAATTTGGAGGCTCGTCTCTTTTACATTTTATTAGTTTTTCACCAAAGTCATCGAAAACACTTGAATAGTGAATATGCACACTAAAAAATGTGTACATACAACATACAATACATGTATTGTATAGACAAAAGTTAAACATCTGATATGAAAAAACGGAGGGAGTACTTGATTACTTAAGCCACGATTTATTCCCCAATAAACATCTAATAATGTGAGGTCAAGTGAAGGAGACCATGTGTATTCCGCAATTACGCTGTTCCTGTGGAGTTGGATTTTATTCCCAGCCATTTGAGTGATTTGGTCATTACAACCGTTTGTAAACCGGCTCTAATCATGCATTTGTTAGAGACCATGAGGCTCAGCCGGTTGGTGAAACCAGCTTTCACATGTGTAATGGAATCGACTCGACTATAAGGTTTTGTATTTATAGTACATATGCAAATTCTTTGCACTAACGAGATTGGAACCACCCATCTCAAAAATTTATGCGGAACTTATTTCCGTGCAAGGCTAGTAAGTTTGGCAGAAAATTCGTGATGAAACATCTCTATCAGGATGTTTATCCAGTGGAAAACTAAGACACCGCTCGACCATGTCATGATCAAAACTAAATCTTCGAAGTCCAACCACAGCAACAAGTGTAGCTTTCGTGGTCTTCCCACTGCATTTCTTCCCCTGATTTTTTCCTGGCCGTCAGGACCCAAGCGAGAAGAAGACACGAATTAAATTAGCAATACATGATGGGCCACCGTGTAAAGTTCGTGGATAGCTCATTGGGATTGGCTACCCAAGCTGGCTTCCGTCACTACAGGCAGTACAGCTTGATGATAGGTGGGTACAAATACAATGCTTCGTCGACATCACCACAAGATTTTCTGGGGAAGCTATTTGGGCTAGCTTCGAGAATCCATCAAGGAGTGTGACGTGAAAACGATTTCTACGTCAGCACTGAACATCTGGCCACGGCTGCGCTCGTATCAAGGTCAGAATGTGCAACTTGCCTGTCTCTGTAGATCACAGGCTCCATTTGACCCTTGTTTTCTAGGAAAAGGCGGGATGGCATTGAGCTGGATTGGTCTTTTTTGTCTACCACCACAATAGAAATGCCAAGGGTTCAAATCAAGGTTTGGGTAACCGGGTGGTACCTCCCGGTAACCGCAAAACCCGATCAACCTTACTAAATCGGTTTACCAGGTAAAAAATATTTTTTACATATGAGCGAGCACCCTCAACAAATGATCATACCGAGGTGTTCAAAGTTAAATTTTGTTTTTAAAATTTGTCTAGTAATCGGCCAGGTATCTGTTAGCCGCAATAACCGTAAATCCCGACCCTCTCCGGTAAATATTCTTGGGTAACCAAAATCTTAGTTCGAATCTCCTTGGTTTTCCATCCCTGTAGGATAGACACATGTTTCAAAAGGCCATCATCATGCAAAATTAGTGAAGAAATTTCAGAAAAGGCATCTAGCTTTTAGGTGCATATTTTTCAGACGCGCGGGTCCTCATGTAGCGAGAAATGCTCTCCAAGTGTGAGCTCTTTCGCATTTATCTCTAAAGTGTTGCCAATGGAGTAAAAAACTTTGCTAAAAAGATGTTGCAAATCCACAAAGCTTCACCAGAGAACAAACCATTTAACTTTGAATGTTGGGAGAAGCATATATATGATGTAACAAACATACTTATATAAAACTTGGTGGAAATGTAAATATTTTTCTGGTCCGTGTTTACTGTCACTATTTGTGCAACAAGTTAGTATCGTGTAACCTTACTTTGGTTTGTACCCCCTCCCTCCTAAAAACAGGTTGTGGTATTCCACATCCATTAGTATCATGTAACCTTACATTGATGCAAAATTACATACATAATCTGGCAACCAAGTTATTAAAATTTGGTAAGTTAGTGATACTAACATTGTAATAGCAATAATTTTGTATCAAAACATGGAACTGTGGTATATAGTTTTGAAAATCTTGTCGCGAATAAGACAACAATGAAAACGTTTTTATAACTGAATTAGCAGTTAAAGAGATTAAATATTTAAGTTTATGCAGCAAGAGGAATCCACATGATGTTATAAACTTAAATATTGGGGAGCCGCCGCACGAGCATAACAAGAATTTCGTTATATAAATCGAGATCAATCGAGCACCTACAAAACCTTCACAGCAAAATCTATCTGATGGAAATCAAAATATACATTGTATTACGGGACGAAATCAATATCTACTATTTTTTTTGAGGGAAACAAAATCAATATCTACCTTTTTTTATAGAATAAATCAATATCTACTGAAAAGAAAAAGGGAAGTCTAGAGAGAACGTGGCCCATTAAAGAGTACAGCCCATAAGACCTATATCGCTCTCGTTCACGGGCTGTCGCACTAACCCACAACTCTCGATTCATCGCCTGATCGCCTCAAATCCCTCATTTTTATGGGATTTTTATTGCCTCAGATCAGTAGCCGGCGGCGGGAAAGAGAGTCGGGGAGGAGGCCATGGCGGTTGCGCAGGCAATCTGGCGAGCCCATGCGGCGGTGTTGAGCAGTCCAGCCGCCAGCGGGCGGTTCGTGCCGTCGCGCACGCCAGCGAGCGGCGCCGGGACTGCGGCAGCAACGCAGCGTAATCCATTCTCCCGGGTTGGGAGAGCAGGAGTAGCAGCAGGCCTAGGCGCAGGTAAGCATCGTCGCCGGCTCATTACCATCGAGCAGCGCAGCGGCCTCTGTTTTTACCTTATAGTATTCCCATGTTTGCTATTTAACCTGTTCGGAGACAAAAAAAAAAATGCAATGGTCTCTATTCTTTTGTTAGTTCATTAGTTCTGATTTTACTTTGGCATTACTTTTGTTGTGCAATTGTCAAAATGAAGAGAAATAGTGTTGGCATTGCATCCATAATTGGTGCTTTCATGGAAATGCTAATTGCTAAGGCGTAGAGTAGAGCCATGATTTTGTACTCATGTTTATCTTTTACAGTATTTATTCCCAGTTATGTATATTGTTATTTTTACAACTTCAAACATATCCGGAAAGCTATAATTTTGCAAGACTTGATTTTTTTATTTACTTGTAGTTGTTTTCGACAAGATTGTGTTAAAAGATTGTGTTATTTGTGACGTCGAGTTTTTTTTGGATTGTGTGTGTGGGGGTGGGGTGGAGTGGGGGGTCACACCCCCTCCACTAGTGATGTTGACTATCTCTTGATATATTATGTTAGGGCCAGATACAACTGGTATCTTCTTTTTTTTAGATCGAAGGCATCGCATGCCCGACTTTAAATTAATAAAGCCACCGGGCAGAGTACATACTAGCATCGGAACTGAGAAGGGCACACGAGTTACAATTTAGGTTTAGGGTATTACGGCGGGGCCTGTAGGCACATATGGAAGACCATGCAACAACAAAAGCAAAATAAAGATAGCTTCTAGGTAGGTCCGGTTGCTGGTTGGCGCTGGATCACCGAGTGGGTGAATGAGTAGAGCTTCCAGATCATCTTTATCAGCTCGTCCACCATCGGCAGGAGATTAGGTTTACGGTCGACACTGCTGTAGAAATTAAAATAAGTATTTTGAAAATCACATCAGCAAGTTGCCAAAGGAAAAAACCGCCTCTATAGATAATTCATTACGCATAACCCACAAAGCCCAACAACGAATCACACAACAAAGTCAAAACACAGCAAACCCCTCCAGGATAGCTTAGGCGTTTGCGAAGGATGTCGCTTGCCAATTGACCTACAACATCGAACGAATTCCGCTCCACACAAATTGAGCCAACACACGCTAAAACAATATGTGGTAAACAGTCTTAATGCGTCCTCACAAGGGCCTAGAGACCACTAGAAGCGCATTTCCTCTTCGCAATCTGCTCTCGCGAGGGAAGCCGGCCACAGGAAAGCTGCCATATGAAAATTTTGATCTTCAACGGGACGTGAATTTTTTAGATGCTCTGAATGGATGGTCATTGGCCTTTCTGGCGCATTTTCGTACAGGGACTTAGTTGAGAAAGAATTGGAAGGTTTGAGAGATCACGACACACTGTCTGGCTCGCTCAGGATCATGCTGTAACTCCTCTATGTCCCCCTGCAGTTGTTGCCATTGATGCAGCTCTTCCGGGCAAAATCTCTCCCAAAGGTTACGCGCCATCCGGATCCCGGATCCCATATGGGCTAAGTACACCAAAATGTCTTGCGCAGAACAGATGTCAAACAAGCGTTGATATTTCTCCTTCAGAGGGGCCTCTCCAACCCACCAGTCATGCAAAATGTTATACAGACACCAGAACCAGATGAAACAGGCACCCAGCTTAAAGGGTTATTTGACTTTGTGGATACTACGCTAGAATTGAGATCCACCTTGAGGAGTAGAAGAGAACAAGCCCTGCACATCATATTTTTGGCTCTTAGAATTCCAATCCAGTATCCATTTGCACATAAGAGCTATGTTGATGTTCTTAGAGTTTATGATGTCTAGGCCACCGTGATCTATGGGCCTCTCATTTAATCATGTGGTATTTTCTCTTATTGCCTGTCTCTTTCCACAAATATCTAACACCATGTTTATCAAAACCAGCATGAGTACCATCATCCAGAAGGAACAGACCCATGGAAAAAATGGGCAGGCTGGGTAGGCACGCATCAATCAGCGTGAGCCTAGCCGCAAACGGCTTAAGCCAGCCTTACCAGGGTTCAGTTTTGTGTCCAACTGGTTACTGGTATCATCTTAATGCCTATTTATATAGTATTGTCTTACTGTATTAACTATATTGTCTTTATAAAAAACGATGTCGTCAGGGATCACGTATGCAGGCTGCCTGCATGATCCAAAACGGACTCATCTTCTCCACATGCGATGCTTTTGCATTGATCCGATTGGGTGGTACGTACTGCTGATTGAGCAACGAACACATACCTCTTGAGAGCAAACAGACAAGATCAGCGATTCGATAAGGTAGTTCAGATCATGACCCGTGCGCACAGTAGTGCACGGCGCCTGGGACAAAGTAAAGATAAACCTTCTTTCGTCCTGTAACTGTGTGAGACCCGCACACATGCACAAGTCATACTCAGGTGGTCTCTTTTGCTCCGGTAGGAAACGCACCGAGAATACCATAGACCATGGAATAGTGTTGTGAATGTGTGTATACATAATCATCAGCGCTAGCTTGCTGCTTGCTTGTGGAGTCGTGTTGGTGTGTGCTAGCTAGCCCTGCTGGTTGTGACCTCTAGACCATGGCCATGGCGAGTCCCAAGAAGCTGCAGGAGAGGGTCGCCATCGGAAGAACGGCGTGGATGCTGGCTGAGTTGGTGATTCTCTTCCTCCTCCTCGCCCTCCTAGCCCGTCGCGCCTCGTCGCTGGGGGAGCACGGCGCGACGTGGCTCGCAGTCGCAGCGCTCATCTGCGAGACGTGGTTCGCTTTCGTGTGGCTCCTCAACATGAACGGCAAGTGGAGCCCCGTCCGGTTTGAGACTTACCCCGAGAACCTCTCGGAGCGAATGGACGAGCTGCCGGCCGTGGACATGTTCGTTACGACGGCGGACCCGGCGCTAGAGCCGCCGGTGATCACGGTGAACACTGTGCTCTCGCTGCTCGCCGTCGACTACCCGGACGTCGGCAAGCTGGCGTGCTACGTCTCTGACGACGGATGCTCGCCCGTGACGTGCTACGCGCTGCGCGAGGCCGCCGAGTTCGCCGGCCTCTGGGTGCCCTTCTGCAAGAAGCACGGCATCGGGGTGAGGGCCCCTTTCATGTACTTCTCTTCCGCGCCGGAGGCTGCCACAGGCGTGGCCGGCCACGAGTTCTTGAAAAGCTGGGCATTCATGAAGGTCAGCCAAAATAATATTCCTTCTTAGCTGACATGATCATGCCACTATGCCAGTACAATTATTTTTGGTCCTATGATTCATTATCATCCATCTTCTCTTGTGGTATGTGATTTCAGAGCGAGTATGAGGGGCTAGTAAGCAGAATCGAGAACGCCAACGAGGAGTACCTTCTCAGGGACTGCGAGTTCGCCGAGTTCATCGACGCTGAGCGCAAGAACCATCCTACCATCATTAAGGTCGCCACATTGGCCATCTGGCCACATTTACATCGGTGTGCCAAACGCATAGTAAATATGTCTTGTGCTTTCTCATACTCCAATTTGTCTGAGTTCAGGTTCTCTGGGACAACAGCAAGAGCAGAGCAGGGGAAGGATTCCCACATCTCGTGTACGTCTCCAGAGAGAAGAGCCCCGGACATTATCACAATTTCAAGGCCGGCGCCATGAATGTTCTGGTCAGCTAGCACTCTCTTCACCCTGCCACACAAAGAACACAACAATTTACTGATAGTTCTGAGGAGTGTTGGTAATTCTGCTGGCCCTTTCGTGGTGCAGGCAAGGGTGTCGGCTGTGATGACCAACGCACCGATCATGCTCAATGTGGACTGCGACATGTTCGCCAACAACCCACAGGTCGCCCTGCATGCTATGTGCCTGCTGCTGGGGTTCGACGACGAGATCCAGAGTGGGTTCGTTCAGGCACCGCAGAGGTTCTACGGTGCCCTCAAGGATGACCCCTTTGGCAACCAGATGGAGGTCCTGCTTAATGTATGGACTTACACAACTGCTGTTTGCCGCTACTATTTTGCCCATTTGTTCTGGTGGTGAAGGACGGGTTGTAGTGCACCACGAGTGTTACAAACTTTTACAGTTTACTTGTTTCTTGGGGCATATTCAGAAAGTTGGAGGTGGAGTCGCTGGGATCCAAGGCATTTTCTATGGTGGGACGGGCTGTTTTCACCGCAGGAAAGTCATTTACGGCGTGCCGCCACCGGGCACCGTCAAACACCAGAGAACAGGTAAATCTAATTAGCACAGGAAAGATGTAAGAAAAATCAATTATATGATCAGTGGTTCAACTAGGTTCCTCACAAGTCACTTCACATGCCTGCTCTTATTTTGCCAGGCTCACCATCCTACAAGGAGCTGCAAATCAAGTTTGGGAGCTCAAAGGAACTGATAGAATCATCTAGGAATATCATCTTAGGAGACTTGCTCACTAGACCAATAGTCGACATATCAAGTCGGGTCGATGCGGCAAAACAAGTTGGCGCCTGCAACTATGAGGCTGGCACATGTTGGGGTCAGGAGGTACACTTAGTTGCCATTGCCGTTTTTTTGCAGGTTTTGCTACAGTATAACTAGACATCATTTGCAGTTTCTCGAATTCCAGTTCGCTCCATGTATTTTGCAGGTTTTGCTACAGTGCAACTAGACATCATTTGCAGTTTCCCAAATTCCAATTCGCTCCATTTATTTGCAGGTTGGCTGGGTCTATGGATCGATGACAGAAGACATATTAACCGGGCAGTTGATCCACGCGACGGGTTGGAAATCGGCGTTGATGGAGACTAGCCCACCGTCATTCATGGGATGTGCTCCGACTGGCGGACCAGCAAGCCTGACCCAGTTCAAGAGATGGGCAACAGGGCTTCTGGAGATACTCATCAGCCGGAACAGCCCAATCCTCGGCACCATCTTCAAGCGCCTCCAGCTCCGGCAATGCCTTGCCTACATGCTCATATATGCGTGGCCGGTGAGGGCGCCTTTCGAGATGTGCTACGCGCTACTGGGACCCTTCTGCCTACTCACAAACCAGTCTTTCTTGCCGAAGGTCATGCAATTTTCTCATGAGACACCGGTACATTACTCATAGCTGAAATGCCAGCACACGCCTAGTTTCTTATGCAACTACACTAGAAGGTTGTTTAAATTGTTGCATGTAATAAATAATAGACTAGTTTCTTGGCTGGATTGCCTAAAATCAATAGTTGGCTGATGTGTAGATCTTCTAAATTATGCAACTACTTCTGCAGGCATCAGATGAAGGTTTCTGCATCCCACTAGCGCTGTTCCTGACCTTCAACATATACAACTTGATGGAGTACAAGGATTGCGGGCTCTCAGCCCGTGCCTGGTGGAACAACCACAGGATGCAGCGCATCACCTCGGCCTGCGCCTGGCTGCTCGCCTTCCTCACCGTGCTCCTCAAGACCCTAGGACTCTCCGAGACCGTGTTCGAGGTCACCCGTAAGGAAAGCAGCTCGTCCAATGGTGGTGTGATCATCGACGAGGCCGATCCAGGGCTGTTCACGTTTGACTCGTCGCCCGTGTTCATCCCGGCGACGGCGCTTGCAATCTTGAACATTCTTGCGATCGCTGTTGCGGCATGGCGTACCCTTGTCGCCGGGACAGCCGCGGGCGTTCATGGCGGCCCAGGAATCGGAGAGTTCTTGTGCTGTGGCTGGATGGTGCTGTGCTTGTGGCCTTTCGTGAGAGGGCTTGTTAGCAGGGGAAAGTACGGAATCCCGTGGAGTGTCATGGCGAAAGCTGCTTTGATTGTGTCCGTATTTGTACGCTTCTGCACAAGGAACTAACATGCGCGGCATCAAATTATTGCTGTAGAAGCTTTATTTTTTGTTCTGCTTAGAAGAACAACTACCATTGGAGCGTGTAAGAAACATAAGAATATTGCAGGAAGTTTGGCCGGATGCTGTTCGATGACAAGACTGGAAGCAAACACTGGTTCGATCTTTGGAAGACCGTGACTACGGTTCCTCAATCCTCAACAATAAAACTGGAAGCAGCAGTAGCACATGCTACCTGGGGAAGGGAGGGCTGCCTAAGTTGACAGAGTTTAGCACCTAAACAGCAAGCAGCACACATGCTACCCAAGAGGCCAAGAACCGTCATCTGCGGATAGCCAAATCTTTTTGTCCGGAGGGAGGCGCACGTCCCCATAGAATGGCATCATCCCTGCAGTTTTTCCGGACCAGACGCCGTCAACCCGTGGAAGACGACGCCACCGTTGCGGCGAGGTGACCGCCGAGCCGTTGGGAGACAAGCAGCGTCCTTGGCCTCCAGCGATCGAGGGACACGGGAGAGCACCGAGGCTGATCCACAAGCGCGGAGCGAACAGAGCCAGAGGCCCAGAGCGGCGAGCTCTCTCAGTTTACAACCCACCAGTTGGATGCCCAAACGGTCCGACGTATTTTGAAGCTAAATCGCGACCGTTTTATTTCATTTACATCGGTCCACTGTCCGTTTTTCTGTCCGATGTCCGTTTTGCGTCAGGAATTCCCAACAATCCGCAAATTAGGCCACTCTCAATGGCGGCGGTAGAATTAGCGCCGCCACGTCCCACCGTGTCGGCTTCCCGTTCACGACAACATTTCCCGCCACCCTCTTCCCGCGCGCGGCGGAAGGCCGTTTCCGCGCGCCGGCCTTTTGTTTCCCGTCCACCGCGTGACACGTCCTTTATAAGGCGTCGCCGGCGGTACCCAACCAGCACAAAACAATTGCTGACCACCCCCGACAACACCTAGGCTAGAATTGTCGTGATGACGTGCGACCGCTTCCCCGGCGGAGGCCTACGCCCGGTTCACCTACGACGCCGAGGAGGCGGCGGCGGTTGCAATACAAACGAAGCGTCGTAATGCGGAGCGACGCGACGGTTCCTGGCGGCAGTTCGTGCGCCCACGAGGTGTTTGACAGTTTACGTGCGAATGGGGTGTGGGCCTTTGTGGACGGCCTCTAAATGTTGTCCGGACACTCGTTTAGAGGCCCCCGGTGGAGATGCTCTAAGGGCAACAATATCAACCAGTTGGCGTATCCATGTGTCTGTTTTGAGGGTTTCTCAACCCCTTTGTTGAAATAGCAAGTTGGAGTTCGCAGTTGAATAAACTCGCACTTATAAGATCAGAAACCAGAACCGGAATATCATTTATCCTAGATTATTTGCATAAACTGGAAGACCTGAATCTTGAAAGCTACTGCATCATATTCCCCCAAAAAAAATGTACCTGAAGTGCATTTCCTACTCAACAGACTGCTGTTACAGTCTTTCGTAGAAAAGGAGGGTGGCTTCCGCTGACAAAACATCAGCCTCTGACACTTTTGATACATGATCATCTGAGATGTAAACCCAGTGCTTGCCACGAGGTCGTGCTGGATCATTAGCATCAGGGTTTGACACCACTCTCCTGTAAGCTGCATAATGCCCACCTCCGCATATACCGTAGTGCTCAACAACAGCTGAGAGAGTGTATAACTCTTTCCTTGGTGAGAATGATGTTGACCACGATGACGAAGTACTTGTAGCCACATCAACCTTTCCCTGAAAAGGCTGAGAGAGTGAACGAATTTATTAGATAAGTAAAATATTAAGAGCTGGTGATGAGTGCAATTATCATCATATCCAGAGAGAAATCAAATGAAAATTTTGTTAGAAACCAGAGAACATGCCTTGTAAAGTGAGCAGCTAGAGCCATTTGACACTTCATCCTTACGTGGCTGACTAGATGAGTTCCCAACGGTAGGAGACATATTAATAGGCATCTGTGTATTTATCTGTCGATAGAGATGGAGAGATGGCAGGTCGTATATCTGTGTGTTCATAGCTGAAGGTCCAGGTCCCTGTTCAGTGCTGAATGTTCCTCCTGCGAATGGAGATAGATCGAGAAGTAAAGGAAACGAGACATGTCCCTGCAGTCAAAGTAAAAATCATTCAGCCACAGTTCATACAAAGATATAATGTCTCAAGTGCCTTCATGCTTACCCCACGCTTCACGAGATCACCATACATACTAACAGAAGCACGTAGCAAATGAATGCACAAGATCTGGAATACGACATATAGACATCTTTAGACATTATTCCGTGTAAGTTTCAAAACGTGCATTCCATCTTTTATACCTTCGGACAACGAGTGATAGCCAACTGCTTTGTTGCTTTCGAAGATACTGACCATTTTGTTTTCTCTGGACCAAATAACTGCTTGCAGCTGCAACTGTCATAATCGACACAGGTGCGCAGTTGGTTAACTTTTTCCTGGTACAAATATGAATACACCCATATCAAACTCAAACTGCACAATAAGTGCAACTTCACAACAAAACATTAAATTACAAGTAAAAATTACCTCGTCGACTTCTGATTTAAGAGAAAAATATTTGGCAGCAGCATTGTGCCAACAACGATCACAACGGTAATTGTCCAGTTGCTCTAACACAGTGAAGTGCTTCAGGCAATCCACCAAACTACACCCATTGATCTGAATTGATAAGGGGACAAAGCATTATAAACAATGGATTAATGGGAATACTAACTAATGTATCCTGAAGTAACAAAGCTTGGTAAGGCTCACTCGGACATACAATATCTCCATTTATATCAGGCACAGGTGACAGAGGCAAGCAGTGAAAATTCTCAAAGTCCAAGGACAGCTGTGAGACATTAGCAACAATGAGGGCGGAAAATCGTCACTTCTGACCAAACAGACAATGCATGCTTCCAACAATCTACATAAAAGAGTTACTTCCTAGTTGTATACTGTCGTAGACAGCTAAGACATACTTCTTAATTTCGAACTCTAATGATGCTAAGTCGGCAGCATTGGCACAGAAAAACCAGACATAGCAGGAAACATGGGCCTGGTGAGCAATCCAGAAAGGGGCAGCTCCTCCGGTGCAGCCAAGGCAAACATACGTCCCAGCAAAGGAGGATTAGGGAAGTAGAATCAGTATATGTTATAGGCTTATAGCCTATGAGGCACTCTTTTTCAGGATGATTCTTTATCTAAGTTCATGTTTCTCTAGGCGTTTGGTTCATGAATGGAGCTTAAGTAGTCCTTATTTAAGGTTAGCCATGTAAGACCCTAATTTCCATTAAGCTATGATGTCTAACAATTTTTGGTAGTTCTCCCATGTGAATTATCTACCGTTAGTAGATTGTGTAATAACATATTTCACAAATATACTGGCGCACGGTTTAAAAAAACGAACAGTCCAAGGTGTGTATTTGGGGTTGCTGAAAGAAGAGATGTATTTGGTAGTGGTCATAAAATGCATCTAGCCATAGAAGCAAAATGCATGTAGCGGTAGAAATAACAATAGTGAAGTTCACAAACCAAGTATTAATAGTTACAAAAGAAAGAGGCATAGATATCTACCACAGATGAACAATTTCTGCAAGATAATGTGCTGCCAATAGTCCCATCAAAGGGACCAAATATGTTTTGTTTCCAGCGCTTGCATTCGGATTGGTTACCTTCCCTTTGCTTGTATACTTTGGAGTGAAACATTGTAATGTCTGCCAGAGAGCTCTTATATGGTACGTAACAGTGGGAAAATTCATCCCTCACTGATGTCAAAAGATGACCAAAAGCTTCCGAAGCATCCTATGATGGTAAAATGTTCTTGTCAAATACGGTACTCCCTCCGTCCAAAAATAAGTGTCTAGACATCTCTAGATACATCTTCTTTTTGACAAACTTGAGACACTTATTTTTGGACGGAGGGAGTATATTATATGGTAAAATTTCTATAAATGAATATACAGAAGAAATCATCATGCCTGCTGTCTTGTCAAATTGAATTGACTAACATAGAAGCTCAAAGCGTGCATTACTCCTTGGGGATTCAATACAGTTCTTTCATCTCGAACTGTGCTCAAGTCTGCACACATATACGCAGATTCATTAAGTGGTAATAAAAGAAATTGTGGAGCAACAAACTGAAAGAAGTTTAGAACTAAAATACAAATTGATGAACAACCACAAAAGTGTTGAGCTCAGACGTTACAAATACAGCATATGATTTAAATGAAAAAAAAGAAAAATGTTTCACAAATATAGTTACGAAATGGACCAAGTGCATCATCAAGCACAACTATGAGAGCAGTAAGCAATTTCTCATTCGACTGAACCAGGCAATACAATTCAATTCAATGGTATTGGAGTCAAAGAGATCCATAAACACCCAGGAGGTTTGATTAAGGATAAAATGTGTTTAAAGACAAAATGTGTATCTATTATACCATTGGTGGGCACATTCTGAGAGATATAGGTCCAAGAACCCAAGTTATATACAAAACTGTGTAGTTGCATTCAGATACGAAAAAAACTACACAAATGCCCACACTACTAATTCAACACCAGTTATCTTGAAGACGATAAAAAGCTTAAAATTCCACATAAGAAATGTCACCTTCCAAAAGGGAACTTAAAGCAAAGATAAGGGGCATTCTTTCAGACTGTTCCTCAGGTAGCACGTCATCACTTCCAAGCAAATCATCTAGAGAGGACACAAAATGGTCGCAGCTAGCAAGGGCCTGTCAAGGAAAAAAACCTGATTTAGTACGAACTCGAACACGCTGATGACACTCACGCATGAAGCAAACCAGAACATGGATTCATTAGGAATTAGGAGATACCTGCAGGATAACATTAAGAAAGCAATTATTGCCAAGATTTCTTAGGCCTCCAGTGTAGTACACTCTCTCTGATTCTGAAAAGAGCTTCCGAAGCATCCATGGTATGGCCAAACTGCTGTGCAGTGCTTTGCACAACCCAGCAATTCCTATCCCAAGTCCAACAGCAACAGCTGTAAGACTGTAACCACGCCTGTGTCCTTCAGTAAGAGATACCACTAGATTGCCATGCTCAAACTTACCCATGACTGGGCTTGCCCTCCACCACAATCCTTTGCTTGAAACAAAACGCAATGCTGGGAAGCCTGAATTTGTTTCCAACTGAGGTCTTTGGTTTAGTTATCAGATTTTTGCAGTACCTAAATCAACAGAAAACATTTGCATCACATTTGATTTCATCGTGACGACCTGCCACTGCCAGAAATCACTGTAGGCTCGTGCCCTCAAAGGCTTTTTTTACTTGCAGTAGAACTCAGGTCAAACGAATCAAAAAGGATAAAAACAGGCAGACTTATACAAGCATGAAGCATGGATTGACGAACTATATTTTTAGAATTCCAGTACCACGCAGCAAACAAATCGGCTACTAATAACTGAACGGAGAGGCAGACTGATCTGGATTTGACTGCTCGCAGCCACAGCAGAGAGAGAATCCCCCAAGAAAGAACCGGGCTCCTGCAACCAAGTTAGGGTTACTTACCAACACTACACGGTAATAAAGCACGGTAGGTGTCCCTGGTTGCGCCGTCGCCGAGGAGGAGGGGAATCAAGTAAGCCGCCGTTGTTGCGTCCCGTTCGCCGTCGCTGAGGCCGCCGACGAGGAGGGGGGACAAGTTGCGAGGAAGAGAGAGAAGAGCAGACGAGGGTGGGAGATCTGAACAGCGTCTATCTCGTCCGCTTGATCGCTAGTGCACGGTCCAGATTGAAAGACAGAAGACCATGACCCACTTTGGTCGAACCTTTTCCAAGTCCAAAATGTCATGATTTTCCCAAATTGAACGCAGAACTTGCTTGCGATGAAAAATAGCCATACTTGGATTGAACCTACATACACGCAAGCTAAGTGAACAAACATTCAAACTCAAATATTTCTGAAACAATTCAATCACAAATATGGTGTTACGGAAATTGGTGATGTCTTCCTCCATAAATTGCTCAGATTATGGCATAGTATATATTGAGAAGAATGTCATCTTACAAGTTACAACGCTTACAGATTGAATGAGGTCAGGTAAACTTCTAAACCCAACCGGTTTCGCGAAAAAATGCTTTGCCAATTTGCGTTTTTTTAGCTGAATCATGAACCGTTTTGCAGGTATAACAATCCATTTTGTTCTCTAGGGATCATGTCTTCTTTCGCTCTTAGAGGCGTGGAGGCCATGTTCTTGATAATCGCAGCAGATAGATCAAACTCAGATTTGTACTTGGAGCAGCTGGCCTCGATCCACTGCTCTGCAAGGCTTGTTGACACATTGTCTTGGCTGTCCCTCTCATGTTCTTCAATCGCTGGCCTTATCTCGTCGTACAGGGCATCGATTTCCGCAGCCGCCTGTTTCTTCACTTCCTGCAATATTTGGATCAGAAAAAAACATTGTGACCATGCGAAATTGAGATGTCTGTGGTTTTCAAGAGAAAGGGTTACAGTTTTCCTTACATCACAGTATAATATCTCCTCGCGTGCCTCGGCAGATGCTAACAGGTCACAAATATCTGCAACGCTCAGTTGCTTGCGCAGACCACGTTTAGCTTTTCCACCACGAAATTTGGGTTCGCGTCTCACCAAGACCAATTCGGTATGGTGGTTGTTGTTCTGGGGAGAGCCCTGATTCTCGAGCTTTGGAATTTTGTGGGTCGAATTTTGCAGAGTGTCATCAGCATATTGTGCACCATATTCAGTTGATCCATTCGCACTAAAATCACCCAATGAAATAGCTCTCAGTGGTTCAATAGTCATTGGTGTGAGTTCATCTGAGCTTGCCATCAGTGGTTCAATAGTCATTAGTGTGAGTTCATCTGAGCTTGCCGTCAGTGGTTCAACACTCATTGGTGTGGGTTCGTCTAAGCTTGCCATCAATGGTTCAACAGTGATTGGCGAGAAGTCATTTGAGCTTGCAATCTCACGATTCTCAGTGTTTTGGACTGTGTTGCTGTTGCTGTTGCTTTCTTGGGTACTTGGCTTATCTTCTGCTAAAAGGATGTCCCTTGGAATGCTTGTGGGTGCGTCATCAGCAGAGTCATAAAGAGGGATATTCTCAACAGAAAACCTGCAGATTAAGATGTGAAGTATTTGCTGCTTAAATGCTGCTCAGAATTTTTATATCCGTCAATATTTAACACTTCTACATGGGGGGATTCTCGGATCATGTTCTATGTGAAAACTACCCTGAAAACCTACACTTGCTTTTTGAATGCAGTTTCAGTCAGAGTTTCTGGTGAGCAACTGGGTTGGAATGGAACACTGATCTGGCAATTCATGGCATGGTCCATTATAACACGGAATCATGACTACTTCATGGAGATTTTGATCATGTGATGCTGGAGCATTTGGAATCAGAGAAATGGATATACACATATATACTCAGCGATCATCCCACCTCAATTAATAGTTGCAAAGGAATGTTGAGAACTTCTTTTGCACACATCATGCATAAAACTAGGCCTAGCCTCAAGGAAGGCATGCAAAATCTTGGCTAGATGCTTAATAAACAGTTTCTGATTATCATGCAATTTCCACTGTAATTCCATCGTGTACATACTTCATTCATTTATTAAAAAAAATACAAAGGTGCAGTAGGGAGTCTTCGACTACTGTTTTTCGCTCAAGAAAATATTTTAGCACTTCAAGCAATGAACATTAACTTACCTTGTTCTTAATTCGTTGAAATGGTTATTGTAGTACATAATGGTCTAATTAGCAAAGTTATTAAGGTACAACCTCTTTCTCGGAGGCTCGGGTCATTTGATCAAACCAAATTTTAGTTAGCCAAATGTCCGCTAAGTGAAATTAAAGCTTCTCATCAAGGATATGTCAGTCAGATTTCGAAAATACCAACGGTATGTCAACTTTTATTTCGTATTGCAGACTAACATAAAAGATAAAAGCATACCTGTCATCATCATCTTCCCACAGGTACGTGGCCTCCTAAAACAGGGCAGACAATAAACATGAATTATGCAAGTGTTAGACACTCCATATATTAGCTTGAAAAGAGGATGCATCAATGATCGTAAAGAAAGAGGACCTAATAATGAAACAAACTAGTTCATTACACGAAATTAACAATAATGAAGTGAGTATCTCCTAATTACAATAAATCATCCAATAAGAGGACAGATGAAGCAACACAAAGGAGCTATCAATACTTTTCTTCTGCGGTGTAATCAAACTAATGGAGACAAGGGACAAACTCTACAGTAAATGACTTTTCTTCTGCGTTAACTGGAAGTTCAGAAAGATACAAATGGTTTCTTCTGTCAAACTTTAGTGTTGGAAGTCAAACATGAAATAGGATCTTATCTTAAGTTAATGAGATATATAACAGCATCTTGTTTTACCCACCTGGAAACCACGTGATTTAGCCCCAAGAAACCCTGAACAACTGGCAGCTCCACATAGGCACCGGACCATCGCGCCACCAAACCACTCAAAGTTATAGTCATAGGACAATTCCATTCCGATAGGAATATCTTGTTTTGCAAATATGCCAACTCTTACTTCCCCGAGTACATTCCATTTCCTTGTCTCACAGTTCGGTTGGCTGCATGTTTTGTAACAAGCTGTTAGATTAGATACTTAAAATGCAAAAGAAGCGAAAAATACGATGAACAAGTAAATTAAATAAAAGAAATAAATATAAGGATTTGTTTTCACTACAAACATACCACGAATGGTTGATAAATCTGGCTAGACTCCCTTTCTTTGTTGCATCAATAGATTCATCAGCATTGAGGTAAATAATATAAGCCTCCGTTAAACCTAATGGGAAGGCATAAAAATATTATACGGAGTAGCAAGCAAGAGGCACCACAGTTATGGGAAGAGGTCTAGTATCTGCATACCCTGGTCTTCATATGTTTGAGATCTCCGTTTGGCTACCTTTGATGATATTACTTCTCCACAGTATTCAATAACAAAATCTCCAGACTACAAGTACCATTAAGGCAACAATTAGTTACTGAAGCATATATACTTGAATGGGCAGAATAAAATCAAGATAAATGTAGTCACCGTGATATTCTCATCAGCCACAAGACCCCATCCACGCCCTTCAGTTTTTACTAATCTTGTCCTAGCATATTGACATTTCTGAAACCGCTGCTTACATGAAAATTGATCAAATGACAACAAGATTACAAGTAAACTGGAAAATAAGGACTATCGTACATAAAACACATCCTAGAATTAACTTACTTCTAGCATAATTGTACATCAATTCATATGCAGCATCGTCATACCATGCAACAGATAAAGGATTCATAATGTTTTAAATAGCGGCCTACAGCAAATAGCGGCAACCCTCAAAAGTGGGCTATAGCGAGCTAAAGGGAGCTAAATGGGGTTATAGCGGATAAATTGTACATGGATTCATTTAGTGGCAACATACTCCAAGGCTATAGCCAGGCTAGAGCGGAGCTATTTAACACTATCATCCTATAAAATCTTCCTACAGAACCCCTTAGAATTTTGAACATCAATAAAAAAGGTGAGGAGTGTGGGGATTATAATTGGGTATCAGGAATTGATAGTAGGCATACTACATAAATTTCAACAGATTTGAGCGAAACTTGAAAGTGTTCGATCTAAGACTCATAATATGACATTTGAAGGCACAAAGTGTACCTTACTTAAATATAAAAACCAATAAAATAAGTAGTATATTTAAATTTCATCATTCTATAGGACTACGATAAACCAGATCATATTAGTGTGAATAAAATTAGAAACAATCCTTAGACGACTGAGTACGACTTCAACTGAAGTAAGAATGTGCACAGGCATTGTTTTCCTTGTCGACAGATCCATGCAAAAAATCAAGAATCAGGGTTAAAGAAATTAACCAAACAAATAGACAATAATGGCACCTATACGGAACAAGTAAACAAAAAAAAATACCTGGTTCTTACAATATACACCACAGCGACAATAGCCAGGGGTGCACTCAGTGTTAGTCGAGACATTCCAGCACCTCTCCCCACAGGCGCTGTCCGGGTCCATCAGATCGTACTGGCACTCGCATACAGCTATGTCCTCCTCCTTCTGCCGCTTGTGCCTTCAAGCGGTAATACACAACAATGAGATTTGCATTACAATCTAAAACTCCAAAGCCCAATGCTTCCGGAAGCAGTGGGTAGATAAGAAAAGAAAATATATAGAACAAAACCTCCAACCTTCTATACGAGAAATCATTAGTCTCGATATAAATGTAAGGCGGTGGCTCAATGTGCTCTTCCTCCTGCAAGGGACACTGAACGAGTTCAGTGCAAAGATAACAAGATTGCTACAAGCACGTTCATAGAGGAGTCCACAAATGCGTTTTTAAGCAGCAAGAGTCTACCATTTGCGGTGCCAGATCCTGGCCGCTGGAACAACAAGACGGGGTAACCTGGAAAGTGGGGGAACTGATCAACTGAGGCTTCAATCTAGCATGTTACAATGGTGGAAAAGGAGTTTCTTATAAGGAAAAAATCTGCGAGCGACTTGTGTAACCCCGTCGCGCCCGGTAAGACTATGTGAGTTGGAGTTGGTCAGTTGGGGAAAAGCAGGAATAGGGCGTACCAGGACGTCTGGATCAAAGGCAGAGGAGGGGTTCGTGGGGTCTGTTGGAGCAGCCCGTCGGCTTCTTCCAGTACTTGGCGTTCAATCACCGTCTCCGACGCCTCCGAGCTCCTGCCGCGGCCTTCTTCCAACGCCGCAGAGTCCTAGGCCCAACGTGGGAGGCTTGCTCCGCCACCGCCGAGGTGACCGACGAAGCCCCGCCGCCGGAAGGTGCCACGACGCCTGTTACCGCTCTCGAATAGGAAGCAGCAGTCAGCAGAGAGGGGCTCCGGCGAGGGAGACGGTGAGGGAGGGCGGCGCGGTGCGGGAGCAAGCGATAGAGGAAGGAGGTCGGCGCACCGCCGGCTCACGTGCAGTTGCGACTGCGAGTCTGCTTGTAAATGAAAACGTACTCTCGACGTTACGCTTCCTTCGCTACAATACAGTATATTATTCTTTACTGCGGCATCCATCCGTTCCAAATTAGATGGCTTTCATTTATCAAAAAGAGCATGTTTTAACCTTAGGTCTTCTGGAATAAACATCCAACTGGCAAAACTTTTCCGTAAACATGCCGTGCACGGTGCACCTAAGCTCTCACATTGGATGATTTTAGGAATATGGTCCAGATCAAATAAGGGAACTAATCATGCAAAGATATGAGTCGGTCGCCAAAGACACCTCCCCAAACTCAACCTTCGGGGGATATTCACACCACCGATGTAATGAATTCAGGGTGGAGCTCAAATTTACACCACCGTCCCCTCCACGTCGCGATGATGGGGAATTGTTAAACGGTCGTTCGGTCTGATGGGGATTTTACAGGCTCCGGCGAGCCAAGTTCATGACCAAGAATGACGAATGTGCAGACGGTGCCTTCACTATTGATGGTGGATTTTAATTTTATTGGGGAGTTTTTATGTTGTGAAGGGTGGTTTGACATGTTGAAATTGTGTATATAGTTTGTTGTGACATGTTGCAAAGGTTTAGAAGGGAATATTCTCATGTTGTGATTTCTTTCTTTGTTGTTGTGTGTGTTGGTCACATATGTTGTAATGTATTTTCTAGTAGTGTTTCGATGCATAGCACTGGAGATGTGTTTCATGTTCGTAAGTTTTGGTCATATGAAATATTTCAATGTTTATGTGAAGTTGAATAGTTTTATGGGATCACGAGGGATATTAATTGGATCAATGTTGCAAGCAAACAAAAAAAGTTGCATGTGGGGTTTTTTACATGTCAGTACATGTGTTATGTGTGGCGAGGTATTGTTCTCTTCGGTCGTTTCTTAACAGAAGTCGAGTTTTATGGACAACATAAACATAGACCTGAATGTAAATACATTTGCAATAGCACACACATGTACTCACATAACGCATCAACAATGCAGTATTAGAGCATCAAGATAGGAAACTTTCACCATAAGTAAAACATAGAGTTTAATCTCTAATCTCTCCTACGATAGTGAAATGGAAGAGTGGTTGGGGGACTATGGTCGCCGTGTATAAGGACTTATGTTATATTCATTTTTTTAATATAATTCTAAGGGCAAGTACAATGTGTGATGCATGTCTTCTCTTAGCGTTGATACGTAGGATATTTATCTAGTTGGAGAAGAGAGAATAAAGAAATGGGAGACTGCCTTCTCTTAGCTAGATTCCTTACAAAATAAGAAAAAGTCCATTTTAAACCTTGAAGTTGTAGTGGTTCGGCGAAATGAACCCTAAACTTCAAATCCCTGTCGTTTGTACCCTAAACTTAACAATCCCGGTCTAAATCAAACGCTAGATTTTACAAAACATATGTATATAACTAACCGGTCCCTAGAATTTACGAATAGGTCCCTGAAAAAAATGAAAAAACACAATTAGCTCCCCAATCGTTGGAGCTAGCTACCAGCTAGCTCGCCACATGCATGGCATCCCGCAGCCCTGCAGCTACCAGCTAGCTCGCCACGAAGCCGTGCGTTGGCGAGGACGCAACTACTTGACGCGGACACGAGCGAGAAGCATAGAACCGGCCAGCGACGGCGACCTGCATGGTCATTGGCGGAGCTAGCTCCCGGCGACCCTGGGCAGCTGCCCGGGCTCAGCCACAGAAGGTCCACTAGAATTTGAGTAAACTATGAAGATTACGTGCGGAGAATCATGGGCAGATACTAAGCTAGCTCATTGTCTTCATTCACTGCCCAGGCTCTATGATCTTTCTAGCTCCGCCACTGTGCATGGTGTGTGCGGCGGCGGCGAGCTGCCGAGCTCGGGGTGTGGGCGGCGAAGAGCGTGACGGCGCCCGCGGAGACGAGGGGCCCGACGATGCACCCGCCCAGGACTTGGCCCTAGCCTGCAGAGAGCAGCACGGCGTGACGTCTCGATCGGTGGGGTGGGAGCATGGCCGGTCATGGAGAGCAGCTCGAAGCGGCCCTGGAGCGGGCTTCGGCATGGTCGACGGTGGCAGTTGCTGCTGCTTCTGGTGGTAATGATGAAGGTGCTCCCGCGCGAGCGAGAAGGAGAGGGGCCGGCCGGCGGCAGCGATCTACATGGCGTGCGCGGCGGCTGCAAGCTCGGGGAGTGGGTGGCGGCGGTGACTTGCAAGAGGGCAGCGACCACGCAGCAGGGCGGCGAGGACTCCCGTGCGCGCGCGCGAGCCAGCAGCGTGCGGGCCTGGGCCGCTCCCGCTTCCGCCGCCGGTGACCATCTGCTTCAAATTTTAGAGCTAGGGAGATGGGTTAGAAATAGAGATGAATATGACATGTGGGGCCGTTCAGTCAGTGAGACAAAAGAAATTCCTGGTAAGGATTTTCTGTTTCCCGGTGTGCCAAACAGACGTAGGGTTCGATTTAGACCGGGATTGTTAAGTTTAGGGTACGAACGACAGGGATTTGAAGTTGAGGGTTTATTTTGCCGAACCACTACCACTTTGGGGTTTGGAATGGACTTTTTCCTTACAAAATAAGAGATGGCTATTTCACCATTGTACCATTTGTTTTCCTTTAAAATATAATTTCCTATTAAACTATAACTAATTTTCAGTAATTGATAGGGATGACAATAATAGATAATGCATTGTACAAATTATATGTTTACATTCTATAAATGATATGGATGGCTAAGTGAAGGTGTGTATTCCCTACAGTTGTACATGCCCTAAGTGACCACAATTTTGTGTTTGCATGTTTACGTTTGCTTTGTGTCTTAAACTAGGGTTTCCTCATATGTTGTCCTTATTTTCAACATAGCATTATATGATCCATATTTATCTGCATGTGAATATATATAAACATGTAGTACCACATGTAAAATAATACTCACTCTGTTTCATACTCCCTCTGTTTCTTAATATAGGGTGCCTAAGGTTTTGTCATAGATATTAAGGCGCAAGTATTTTGCATATGGTGGACTAATTTGGTACTGAAATTAATTGAGGGAAAGAAGTTCCTAACAACCATAAATTGAAAACAATTTGTCATATTTCTCCAATCGAGACTGTGACTCATTTCGATGGAAAAAATTGTCCAGAAATCATAGCACACTTATATTTTTTGATTTTTATTTAAAAACTTAGACACCTTGTATCAAAAAATGGAGGGCGTATTATATTAGATGAATCACATGTGGATGTATTTAGACACGTAACATATTAGTCGGGCACATCACATCAAAGTTAGGTCATTTTTCAAAAACATGACAACTAGCTCAGTTGGTTAGGGTCCATGAAACGAAAGAAAACTGCTTTCACTTGCTTCCCACCTCGTCATAGCCCTGAAAAGCTCATTCGGAGTTCTAGCGCTCGCTTCGTTCCCTTCCAAGGCATGCTTCCGTACATCGATATGTGGCCACATATGAGTCATCTATTTCTTCCGTTACATAATGTAAGATGTTTAAATAAATTTTCACATTCATACGTAGGTATATATCTAGACATATTTTAGTGTACATGTACACTCATTTTAGTGTAAAGTTAGGTATTATGTTATGTTATGAAATGGAGAGAGTAATGTATGGAGCTGTCTTTCAGAAAAAACGAATGAAGACATGGATGCAGATCTTGTCGGCCACACGAGTATGATAGGATAACCATATGCTTACAGTGTGCAAGTCCGACCAAAAGATTTGGATTGAATGTGCCTAGGATTAGAGCAGACAACCTCGTCACGTTAACTTCCATCTTATAAAGATTTGGATTGAATGTGCCTAGGATTAGATCAGACAACCTCGTCACGTTAACTTCCATCTTCTTTCTTTTATAAGTACAGTACAAGGAGAATATGGGAAACTTGGCCGAGGTCCGTGAGTCCTGTCTGTCTCCTAGTCCTAGACAGTCAACATATGGCTTTGAACAAGGCAGCTGCTAGGAAAATGGAACTCCCTTCGCCGCGTATCCTTCCGTACGGAAATGGACGGACGCACCTAGCCGCAAGGCATGTCCATGTACGCGCTGGTGCGTGGTGACTTCCTGGAGGGGTAAACAAGAACCGATTTTGTGGGGACACCAGACCGAAGCATGCTCATTGTTACTGTATTGTTTATGCTGTTCAAGTACACGGAGTAGTAAAAGAGAGAAATGCTTACGTGCACACGGTGCAGCTAACAGTCGTCAGCACTTGCGTTGCATAGAATCCCTCGGATAAAAAACAGTCAGTATAAAAAACATACTAAAGGCCCGCTTGGAAAGTCAGGAGGAAATACCAAACCGATAATTTTTCAGAGCTCCTTCGTATTTTTTGCCGGACGTCGGTAGGTCTATATTCTGCAGGCCCGCTTGGAAAGTCAGGAGGAAATACCGAACCCATAATTTTTCAGAGCTCCTTCGTATTTTTTGCCGGACGTTGGTAGGTATGTATTTCTGCATGATCGTTGTATCTAAACTAGCAAAATGCCCGTGCGTTGCAACAGGTTGATTTTTATATTCAATTTGTCAGAGTGTCATACACATGTCAAATTTGTTCAGGTCTGCCAAAAATATGCAACTACAATCTTGACTACAGATTTCTCATCATCGCTATTTATCTCGTCACCTCATGTTATTTGCAGATAACACTATTCACCCTCTCCTCCTTCCCATCTTCTTCAATCATTCCTCGATGAAGTCTTGTGTTAACTATTCAACATTCCCAGTCCACACCTTTAATATCTTCTAATGACTAATTTCATGTTTACGAGTTCAAAAAGATAGGGACCACTGTACCAATTTACATCAAGAACATCCATTTCCCATCTCGGTATTTGGAAGTATATTGTCATGCGTTAGAAGGCAAATATCTTCACCGTTTAATAGAAACTAGTAAGTGTAAATCAATCAATTTTCTGATCCATGACCAATTAACATATAAATTTTGGATCCAACAACACATTTTATTGCCTGCTTTTTTTTATTGATTTAGAGAAAGAGGAGTACAAGAAGTACCAAACCCAAAACCACTAATCTAGGGAAGCCAAAAGGGAAAAAGAAAGAAAAAGAACGCCTGGAGTAACTCTCCAGCGCCCCCAAGAAACCACCTACTCTCTAATCTGGTTCTCTCGGACGCAGCAGTAGATCACCTGCGCCCATAACATCATCCACGTTAGTTGGATTAGCGTTGTTTCTTTCCATGATCAATGCATGTTTGAAAGCATGCTCAAGCTATAGGCACAAAATGATTTCCATAAAAAATGTGTATATGGTACTATGCATGTTTTGCAGAAGTTTTACCTTACTACGATTAATCAGCACCTTTAACACCGGAAGACAGGAAGAAATAACAAAAAAAAGCATATGTACATCACATCAGTCTAAGACAATTAACTATAGATTGATAACCTCATTACATTGTCATAGAAAAAATAGCAAATTATTAAGTCATCCATATTTTAATATAAAACAGAGCAAGCTAAGTATACAGGAAACTTACATGTAACACAACAAAACATAGTTTCCTGGTGCTACCCTTTCTATTTTACTTGTGATTAATCGTGAACCTGGATTTGAAACCATCAAAGCAATTGGTTCACCAAAGGGAAAGAGGCACCAAACATGCTAGACTCAATACATGATTCTCTTAAATTTATGGCCACGGAATCTACAAATTGTAGGCAAAAAGTAACAACACACTGCCATGCTAGGAACTTACGGACTTGTAAAAAACAGAGCTAAAAACTCCAAGAATACCAGCTAGTAAAGATGAATCCATCGCAGTACTATCCCTAGGCACCCTTACTGTTCTGAATGTGGACGGTTGCAACGGTAGTAAAAATATTTTTTATATGTTATGCCAACCATATATTTAAACAAGTATGCAGAGTGAACCTGATCTTTAGCATTAACCAGAAAATACCATACTCTTGAAATTGCTCCAGTCTCTGAAGAGTCAAGCCTTGGGACACCGCATGACCAAATAGCTATAGTCGTACCCTGCAATGAGGTTACTGAACTCTTCAACACTACCCTCCTGAAAAAGAACAAAAACACAATCATCTCAGTGAACCAGCAATCTGCCATATTAGGTGACGGTTTCTTGGTCCCATATGCGCATCAAATAAACCAATGTCAATTGAAAAATGATAGGGAGTGCTGTAAACTAATGGTGTACCAGAGGAAACAACAAAAGTTGCCTTCAAATGTGTCTTGAAGTCACAATAAATCAAACCCTCCCTGATCCAAAGTAGCAAACTGTCCTGGCGGCACAACATTTCTCAAATAACACTATAGTACTGAATTTTCATACAGTCGGTGTCGTCGTCCAGTGGCTGAGGTCTCATAGTCCTGGGACTTTACGAGACCCATTCTACTAAAATCTTACTGTGTGCAAGTAGTCCAAGGCTCCAGCTAGTTCACCATCTTTTTCTGAATCTAAAAACAATGTATGCATCCGTCAGCAGAAAATAAGAACGCCTCTCTTTCACATAATATCCATCGAATAACAAGAGCATTGCTAAATACTATCTTGGTCAGTGGTTACATAATACAATTAAATATGTAGAAAGAAGAACTTAGAATGTAAAGTAGAAGAGCCAACTACCTTTTCTAGAGGATGCGGCGGTGATGCAATTATTGGAAGGTGGCGGCGCAATCAACGTGGGTTGATGGTCTTGTAGGAGGTGGAGCGGTCTTGGAAGGGGAGATGCGATCAGCAATACAGAGAAGAGACGTGTGGTCTTGGAGAGGAGGCGAACAGATCCTTGCAGGCGACACAGAGGGATTCATTGTTACGGCGGATGCAAAAATGCAACGGTTGGAGAAGGTGTGGTGATGGGCGGTTGCGGCGGCGGACCTGTCGATGGCGACCTTGAGGCGTCGACGGTTGCCGAGGAGAGGTTCAGAGATGGGCTTGACATATCTTATTTCTGATCATTCAGGTAGTATACGCACAGGGAAAAGGAAATACAGCAAATGGGCAATCACAAGACCTGAGGTGTTGGGCAATCACCAACTGATGCGGCTGGTCGTCTTTGCCGTCCGTTGAAGGCATGCCCCGCCTCGATGGAGACATGGAGTGGGGAGCAGCGACGGAGCAGCTGAGGTCGGGGAGGGCGCTCGGGCAGTGCGGGCGTCCGGCTGTAGGGAGCTCCAGGCGTGAGGAGCCGCGGAGGCCGGATGCAAAGGGACCCTTCCGCCGAGTTCCCCATAGTTCATCGCCTCGTCGACCTCCGAGACGGATTCTGCCGCCGCCGCCGTACAAGCTCACGCCGCCACAGAGGCCGGGAAGCTCGAGATTGGGGCGTTTTTTTTTGTCGGTCGTGCGGTTGGACCTGGGGATTTTCGGAGTGCGGGTTGATTTCATCATTATGTAGGGTGTTTTTTGTAAAATCGCCAGGACGTACGACCGGATTCCCCAAGACATATTATATAGTAGAGATTACCGCCCATCCAAACGGGGCCTACGATGTTTTAGCATGAGACATATTTTACAGACGTGCCCATATGTTTTTAGCATAGGACATATCTTTAGTGCACAATGTGCTAAAACATATACTCCCTCCGTCTCAAAATAAGTGTCTCAACTTTGATAGAAAGTGGATGTATTTAGACATGTTTATGTCTATATACATCCATTTTCTATCAAAGTTATGACACTTAATTTGGGACGGAGGAAGTACTCCCTCCGTCCCGAAATAAGTGTCTCAACTTTGTTCAAAAGTGAATGTATCTAGACATGTTTCATATATAGATACATCTACCTTTAGACAAACTTGTGACACTTATTTTAGGACAGGGGAGTATTATATTTTGATACGGAGAAAGTACTTTAGTAGAATTGAGATATCCACGGAAAAAAATATCCGGAAAGATCCTGTACCTAGGTTCTACTCCCTCCATTCCATGATACTCTCTCCATTTCGATGAATTAGACTCTTTTCTTTTTGAAAAGTCAAAGCAAGTAAAGTTTAACCAAACTTTTGAAAAAAATATCCACAAATATGATAATATATACTTTGGAGTAGATATCATACGAAAATATAGTTCATGATGTTTCTAATGACATTAATTTTATATTTTGCGTATTAATATTTTTCAATAAAAACTTGATCAAACTTTATATGAATTGACTTTTCTAAAATAATATAATCCTTATTCATTGAGACAGAGTTAGTATTTGACTTAGAGTATTTGAATGCAACGATGAGCCACTGATGAGAGGGGGCAATTCTATTTCGTCGCACGATAGTGCAATTACATAAGGTTTGCCCTCCGTCTTTTCATTTAGTACATCTTTTGCTGACCCGCTTAGTTAGAGTGTCAACCCTTAGAGATATAAACATTTGGAATGTCTCGGATGGTTCTTGAACATGTTTGCTTCATCAAATTAGTACGAATTCTGATAGGAACTAACACACACACACAAATATTGTGACATACCACCTTTTCATAGTGCACACGTAGTAATAACATCCCATTTAATGGGATGGAGAGGCAGTGGTTCTGGAGTTAGAGAGGTGGTGCATTGGACTTCTCAACAAAAATCAAACTAAGGTTTGAATTTATGGCGTGTCTCCTATATTATTGAAAACATAATTGCGCATTTGTTAAAAATTTATCCATCTTAAGAGCGCTTTGATGTAACTTTTAAGATTGTTAACACTTTGTCACTAGACAAAAGCCCATTTACTCAGTCTTAAGAGGGTGTTAGAGTATTAAAGTTTGAGCAACCTTAGAGAAATGATGTTTCTTATAGATATTTTTTAATATTTATTCAAACTTAAACATGTTTGACTTAAAAAAAAGAGTAGTACTGTTTTTTGTTTGGCCTGAGTAAATGACCTTGTATATTATATAGACGGAGGGAGGAGTTCTCTTACTGGTCGTGTTTATTTCTAATTTCCTGGATAGAGAAAACTCTCTCTCTCTCTGTCTTGTGCGAAAGAAACCAGGAACAGCCCTTGAACGCAACGATGAGCCACTGTGGCGTCTAGCTAGAACTCCAACGCGTTAATTTGGTTGCGCCGAATTCCGTCCCAGGAGAAGGCGCCAATGATTCCTGTCGAGCTTGCTGACCGTAATTTCTATCTTTCCTGGGTCACCTTCTGACTTGTAGATTGGTCTAACACTCGAACTTCAAGTCATAGCGTCTGTTGGCTCTCTCCATCTGCCGAAGCAAAGAGCAAGACTCCAAGAACCGCCATGAACACGCGCTTCCAAAGAAAAAGTTGAGTTGAGGTTTTTCTTGCAGCAGAGCAGAGCGGGAAGAAGAGGCCAAGCATTTTTGGAGGCAGAGATGCATGCATGTCATGTCAGCAAATCCTTAGTGGCTAAGCTGCAGGAGCTTGCCCAAGTCGGTTTTCGCTTGTTTATTGTACTCGCATAATGCAGGCTAATTCGCATCGGCATTCGTGTAGAGAACCTTCGTTGCTATTCGATAGGCTAATGGGTGTTTATACCCCAAGTAATCGCTGGCTTAATCCATGTTTGCTTCGTCTGCTCTCTGTGGATTGCTGCTCTGGATGTGATGTGATGTGATCTCTTCGAGGTTTTAAGGAAGACCAGTATAAATAGGACTTCCCTCATGCTTGACCTGCGGAAGCTGATGTGCGTGAAACGCGTGTTGCCGCCGCGATTGCGAACGAGCCGAACAGAGCAATGCTGCCGCCGACGCCGACAGCGGCGGCAGCTGTGTTTTCGGAGCAGTCTCAGGCGGCGGAGAATGCGGCGATCGTGTCGGCGCTCACGCACGTCATCGCCGGCGGCCGCGCCCCGCCGCCGCTGGTCGTGCCGTGTCGCCAGACGTCGCACCCGGGGACGGATCAGGAGCAGGCCGGGAGGAAGTACCGGGGCGTGAGGCGGCGGCCGTGGGGCAAGTGGGCGGCGGAGATACGCGACCCGCAGAAGGCGGCGCGGGTGTGGCTCGGCACGTTCGCCACCGCCGAGGACGCGGCGCGCGCCTACGACGCCGCGGCGCTGCGCTTCCGCGGGAGCCGCGCCAAGCTCAACTTCCCGGAGCACGCCGCGGCCGCCGCCGCGCGTCGCGCCACGGACGCCGCGGTGGCCGCGGCGGCGGCGGCCACGAAGCCGGCGGCGTTGCTGGAGTCGCAGCCGCCGGAGCACGGAGCTGGCGACGTGGTGGACGACTACCTGGAGTACTCCAGGATCCTGCAGGAGGGGCCAGCGGAGCCGAGCAACGCGGTGGGCTGGCACGTGTCCGGCAACGGGAACGCGAACGGTCGTTTCCTGGGGTCGTGGAGCATCGGGGCGTCGCCCACGTCGTCGTCCTCCAGCGCCTCGCTCGTGAGCCAAGGGCCCGCATCCGCTCCTCTGTTCGGCTTGAAGCAGAACAGTGATAGTTCTTACAAGGGTTACTAGCGAAGGTCAGCGTGGCGTTTGACAAACGAGGAGAAGGAAGAAGACAAGACCAAATTCGCAAAGAAGAAGGAACTAGACGATGGCTCGTCGTAGTTCATAGTACGTCGTTGCCATCGTGCTCCTTCTTTCCGGTGAAGTGAAAGTGCTTTCTCCGGGCGCATGAGTACTCCGTTCCTTTTGGAAAACAGCATATACTAGTATGGATTTGATGAGCCACGATGATGAATTTGGGAGCAATCGCATTGATAAGCAAGCAACTAGCTAGGCGTAATTTTGGTAGGAGAACTTTCTAGTGGCATGTAGGTTCTTAGGTTTTTCATTCGTGTATCTGGCAATGTTACTAGAGCCAGGTAGTGTACGCTTTACTGACAGTAGAGTACTCCTGACTGTAGGATGATAATTCATCTGTCATGTAGGCATCTACTGTATTAGTTATCCATTTATTCATAATAATGCTTATGATTCATTTCTATATACATAAATGGTCACTTTGTTTTACAGAAAGTACCCTTATCAACTTATAAGCCTTTGTTTGGTTCAAAGGAAACGTGGAGAAATAATGTAGAAATATATAACTTCCTAGGATGACACTATTCATCCGTTTGGTTTAAGGAATTGAGCAAAGAAAAAGGCAGCGACTTTTTCCTCCGATTAATTTCAAAGGAAAACAAATAAGTTCTGCAATCCACATGGACTTATTTTTTAAACCATATGCAGATTAATGAGTCCGAAGTCTCTAATGGCGTAATAACATGCTAATTATACTTTCTCAAGTGGTTTGACTTTGATTTGAACATGTTTAGTAGTAATCATTTGTTTTTCCTAATCATGTGAATCAGACAACCAAGTTTACATAATTCTCATTTTTCATTTCTCTATTTTGTGCATGCATTTATATACTTATCATATGTTTTTCATATTGCGTTTTTAGAATCTTACAAAGTAAACATGCCCTTAGGTTATGTCATATCTCGACCTCGCTTGCAGCCCAATTCAAATCAAATGATTAAATTAATAGGAAATCACTTGTTGTCGAAATAACGAATAAACGGTTAGGCATTCTAAGAGTCAGTATTTGGCATGTTTTTTGTAAGAATTTGTAGCACATATATAAAGCATTCCATAACAAATCTATTAAAGGGTCCATATAGTACCGACGTAGTAATGTTTCCAAAGTGCTCACTTTATGTGTTTCATTTGTATCACGAAATGTATTTATTTGGAGAGGTTTTCCCTTGATTTACATTGCTTGATGCCATCACATTTCACATGATATCCACGCGGTAGGCGACACATTAGAGAAGATAGGTATAAAATAGTCAAAATAATCGTTAAAATACAACAAATATATTGATCCACTCGACAAAACATCATGTTGCTGAGAAGGTTAACGCATCGCCTGTGGGGAAGATTATACGCCGATCAGCCTCATTCGCACGATGTCCAATATCTTTTCCCAACTTATATCTAACATGTCATATTCTCCCCACTGTGGGTGTGTGTGTCTAGGAACCAAAGTGCCTTTGTGTGTAAGCGGTGCATCCACGACTATTTCCTCTATGTTCAAATTTTTGATCAAGGAGTTATACTCCACCTGAATGTCGAGCATTTTGGTTATCTAAGTACCTCGTGTACATACCCAGAATGGTGCAAATAAGAATAGATCTCTCTCACCAAAAGATACATATTTACCACAGTAATACATTCTTCCCATAAGTATCTTCCCTTTTGGAAGATAAATGACATTTGTTTGAATGAAAACAATGAGATGGTGAAAAAACGAGGCTGACTTGATACCATCATGAACATCAAGCTTTTACCATAATCATCCTGGATTTCCAGTCTTGAGTGTTGGAATGCACTAAAATACAGTCTTGATCATTCTCAATGTATATAATCTAAATATTGACTATACAACACTATAACGCCCAACAATGATCAATAAGAAGTTCTTAAAAAAATGATCAATAAAATACACATGATTCTATCAATCTTTAGTTTTCATGTATTACCCCTACTCGTACAATCTCAGTTTTAGTTTCTTCATTTCTTCTTGTTTCTCTGACAAGTGGGTCTCACGAGGATAAGTGAGTCTGAGGTCACATAGGTAGGAAAAAGATATTTTGCAAAAAGAACACCGTCACATGTGAGACTCGCAATCATTTGGGCTAGTTTAAACCTTAGCGCACAAGCTTTGATACAAACAAATCCTATTTTATAACAAATGAAACGAGTTTTACACATCCTGGACGACTATTTGGACCGTGTGGAGTAACTCTTTTCCTCTCCAGTTTCAGACGTTCCGGCTCTCCTTGAACCATCAAGGCTGTCGAACACACACCGTATCATATCCTGAATTCTCTGAGAAGTCGGTCCAAAAATCACTGCTACACTTGGAATCCTCCTCCAATTTGTAACTGAACCGACTAGCGATGCTGGATGCGAACTGCTGCTCTGTACGGTACCCGACTCGAGTGTTCCAGTCTGTTCCGAGGCGATGATCTCTCGCTACTGACATTTGGGAACATGAATCACGATGATGATTCTTACACAACCGTGACTCACAACTGTTCGTACACAAACATGACTCAAGCAAACACGCGCCGATGGTAAAAAATCCCTGTCGGACCACCATCCGATCACAGAACCGACGGCCCAGATCGTCTCCTCCTGGAGACCAGACCAAGGAAGGAGCCAAGCGCACCCAACGTGGCGGGCCCGGACTCCCAAAACGGGTCCCTGTCAGAACCCACCCCACGCAAACCCTACCCTATCCGTCTCTGCTTCCTCCTCCCCGCTCCCCTCTCCTATATCAGCCACCGCGACGACCTCCGCCAGCCCACCACGCACGACGCTCTCCAATCCAACCACAAGCACCCATCGTTTCCGAGCAACGCCGGCGGTTTCGAGCGAGCGAGAGAGAGAGACAGGAGGCGCTTCCGAGCCATGGATCGGTACCAGAGGGTCGAGAAGCCGCGGGAGGAGGCGCCCATCGGCGCCAACGAGATCCGCATCACCGCGCAGGGCCGCACCCGCAACTACATCACCTACGCCCTCGCCCTGCTCCAGGTCCGTATATTGCTCGGACCCTCGGTTCCAACAAAGGGAGAATCGATTTGTTCCCCCTCTGTGGTTGGCTTAGGGTTTAGTGTGGGTTCCACGAGGGTCGAATCAGGTGGTGGTTAGGTGGTTAGGGCATACAACTGCCGAGGTTTACTCTTCTTAATGCTCTATATTGCGTTATTATCGTGCTTCGTTATTATTTACTGTTCTTATGTTCTATATTGCGTTATTATTGTGCTTCGTTATTACTATGGTGCTACTCCAATAGATAGGCGTTGGTTGACTAGTATACGCTCTTTATTCCGTTGCCACGCTCTTTGTTTATTGCTGTTTTTGGTGGATCTGTATGGCATTAAGATGCTAATTTTAGGAACCTTATTATACTATTTAGCTATGCCATGTTAGTACCTAATCGAGTTTGCAGTTGGGTATCGAGATTTTTCTTTTGTTATTACTGTTCTGAATCGACGTGGATACATACATAGGAAGACAGTAAATTTCAGCAATGCTCGTTGGTGCTTAAAGTTTCAGAACGACCATCTTTGGAATATCTACATCTTTCAAAGTTCCTGAATAATCTTTACCCTCCGTCAATAACAGGACGAGGCCGTAGATGAAGTTGTTATCAAGGCTATGGGAAGGGCCATCAACAAGACAGTGGCCATCGTGGAGCTTCTCAAGGTAAAACAGGAATCCACTTCTGAATACTTGATTGATGATGCACCTTGCGGTTTTATTAAGTTAACTCATTCATGCTATATCCCTGGTGAGCAGAGGAGGATTGCTGGTCTCCATCAGAATAACTCCATCGAGTCGATCAATATAACTGACACATGGGAACCATTGGAAGAAGGCCTCAACATGTATGCACTCGATCTGTTTAACTTAAAGAACTCCTTTTCAGTTGCAAGTAGTGACGTGATTGTATATGTCCTTTTGACAGCCTTGAGACTACTCGCCATGTTTCCTTGATTACCATTACCCTGTCAAAGAAGGAGCTGGATACGTCGTCTACTGGGTTAGTAGGGTTCAGCCTTTCCCCCTATTTTTATGTTTGTTTGTGAGCTGTACATATGATTTCCTGTATCATGTATAAGAATCTAAGACATACAGTTTGCAATTACTTAAAAATATCTGTGTAGTAAATTCTTGCTCCAACAACACTAGCCTTTTACAATAAATAAATAACATGCTCATTGTTGACTTCGTGACGATCTTTGTGAATTACCTGTTAACGGGGTCGATTAGCATATTGCGAATTCTTCTGTGCAGATTCCTCTCTTCATGACATATATATTTAACAAACATTTGAATTTTGCAGTTACCAGCCACCGATACCTGCTGATCAGGTCAGGCCACCAACTGACTTTGATCAGGATGCAGAGGACTTACCAAGTGGCCGTGGAAGAGGACGTGGCCGCCGCGGAAGGGGCAGAGGAAGAGGTAAATATCTGCCTGCTTACACTTAATTGTAGAGTTGATATGTGTCTGCAAATTATGGATTATTATGGTTGGTCTTGGTCCTGTTTCCTGATTATTTTCTCTTTATATTTGGACCACTGTGATATAGGAGGGTTTAACAATGAAGGGGCAGATTATGATGATGAGGGTGGAGACTTCGAGGGCCCAAGGGGATATCGTGGCAGAGGGAGAGGAAGGGGGAGGCGTGGATCCTTTGGGCCTGGAAGGGGTTATGCTGGCGATGGCTATGTGAACGAAGAAGCTGGTGGTTACCATGGTGGGGAGTATAATGCACCTCCTGCCCAAGGATATGGTTCGTTCTGTTGAATTTCACTTATCTAAATGCTATCATCATTTGTTGTGATTCCAAATGATTTTTCAGTTTCTTGCATGTTGATATTTTGATTCATTATTTGTTACGATTACTTATTAGTAGAGAGTTCTTAAAAAGCTAGTAATAAATTGGCATTACCATGAATGTTCACTTCTTAAAAAGCTAGTAATAAATTGGCATTACCATGAATGTTCCCCTCCTGTTCATTTTTTGCCAACTTCTTTTGAATGTGGCTTGCCTCACCACCTTTGGTTAATAATAGATGTTTTTTTAAGCAAATACCTTATAATTACGTATCTCCCATGCAGAAGGTGACAGGGAGAGGGGACGAGGTCGAGGCAGAGGACGTGGTCGTGGACGTGGGGGTCGTGGTCGTGGACCTCCTCCTCAAGAGTAGATTGGATGGCCCATCGACTATGGAATGCAACAACTCTTATCTTTGCTAGATTATTGTTATCTTCTGTTGTAATTCTATCTGGTTAGGTTTATGTTTAAAGTTGACAAGAGTGACTCCAGACCTCCAGTGTGGGTGAGGCTAGTTATGATTTTGTAGCTAGGTTATTTCATTTGCTTTTATATCAGACCTGGTATCATTCCAACTGTGCATTGTAGCATCCTTAATGTGTTCAGCAATCAAATCTTAGCTTAGAAAGTTCTTTTATGACGTTCCACCATTTTGTTTTGAATGTGATTTATTTTTTAACTTTGCCATTGTTGTCGGCCAATTCTTAATGCTGAAGGAAGGAAGGTGCCCAATTTGATCATCTCTTTTGTTGATTCATCTTGGAAATTTTGTTATTTTTATGTCCTGTAGACACGTTTCTTCAGTTTGCGGTTCCTTCAGATTTATTTTCAAAACAACTCTATTTTTTATATGGATTTCAAAGCAACTCTCGGGTAGCAATGACCAATGTTTGGAGAACAAACACGAGATTCGGAAAACCAGATAAATTTCACTCAGTTTACCCAGTGCGTGCATCTGTGACTTACCGGTGCAGGCAGTGGAATACCGATGAGTTTAGTAGTGCTGAGCAGAAAGAGGTGGAAGAACCAAAAACCTGTTCTCGGCAGTCTCTTCAGCCTGTCCATGGTGGGACGGACGTAGTGTTAGATGCCTTGATCTCTAACAGTGGGTATGAGAATGATTCCTCAAGATTGTTGATTCAAGATTTCAAGTCACTGGCCAAGTACTCTTGCTGTTCAATTCTGAGGGCCTTTTTGATTTGAAGGGTTTTCAAAAAAATTGTATAGGATTCCATCACACACGAATTTTTCCTATATAGTTCATTTGGTTCAAAGGATTTAATCCTACAAATTCTTATGAATTGTTTTTCTACACTACAATTTTATAATAGTTTTAGCAAAAGGTGAGGCCTCTTGGAAAAATTAATTTGTTTATTATGACAACTATGACATATTCAAACCCTACAAATTTCCTACATTTTTGGTTCCCGTAGGACTCTAAATGTCATGACATGCTATTCCTGCACTATTCCTATTCATGTGCTTTTCAAGTGGATCACATTAATTGATGGATAAGTCCAACTTTGTTTCCACACGCCACACATCAAACAATAGTATGTAGCAGCTCTATAGGCCACCTCGGGCCAGAGGATGCCTGTTATCTGGCCCGAGGTGATCTTGGTTAATACCAAGGGAGCATCACGATTGCTCTTTCAAATCCATCGTTGATGGGGTCTTGATGCTCTTTGGCGGGGAGTGTTGTGCCTGCTTCAAAGTTGATTCACGGGAGATGTAGCTTTCGTGCTGGCGTGCTGCCATGATTAGCAAGCTGTTGTTCACACTGTCTATTTGGTCTTCATGCCGCTCGAGCTCTTTCGCCAGAGACAGGTGAGAGGCCGGTGATGGTTCACTATTATCTTCAGCTCAACCTTTTACCTCGGCCACTTCGGCGTATGTTATTGATGGTTGAGCCACTGACTCTATGGTTCACGAGTGATGGGGATGTAGAAGACTTTTCATGAACGTGATTAGACGTTTGTTGTGTTTGAGTTCTCATCAGACCCACTTCGAAGCTAGGGTGGTTTTCTAGAAGCAAACTCCTTTGTGTTATGTTAAAATTATACTCAGACACAAGATGCGTGTCACCTGTTAGAGCCTCAAGATGCGGACGACAATCACTTAAGGATCATAATAAGACCCTAACGAAGAATGCGGCAATACAAAAGGCCTTACTTGCTAGTTTGCCATGAAGCACAAGTCAATGCTTCACCCAATGGAGAAGAATCCAGCAGACCAAATCATGAATCACCCTCATTCACTCGGCCGACCCCGCCGTCAAAGACCAACTAGACGAAATGAAGTCAGATCCAAGACTTCAAGTTGGCCATGACTGAAGCTCCACACACCCTCCGATAACACCAAGAATTACCACCAGAACGATGATACAACTGGCCGAGGTCTAGAAAAAGTTAGTGTGATAAAGACGACATGGCCAACCCTGAACTACGCGACCAATCCTGGACTACGCGACCAACCCGGGACGATCCACCTCCCGGTGCCACGAGACACCCGAAGGCGATGCAAACCAGCTATAGCAGCAACACATAGACAACGAAGCCTAGCAAGAGGCTTTTGTGTTGCTAGAGGTGAGAATGTGAGTCCCTTACTCCTGAAATCCATCCCAATCCTAGTACGTCGTGCCAAACACCCATTTTAATCCACTACTTTCTAAGTTCAAACATTTTAAATTCTTTTTGAAAAACTTTTGGAGGATTTAAATCCTTAGTGATTATTTAATTTCTTATAATTTACATGATGTTTTGGAGATTTTTATATCCGCTCATACATGTTGCTACAATTCATTTGTTACTCCCACGTTATATTAACACTCGTGAGTACGTATTTCTACAATTTTTGAATTTAAACTTTATTGGACATACATTTTTTGTTTTTCTATCTTATAGGATTTATATATACATAACATTGTAATTGTACATTTTTCAAATGACATGGTTACAAAAAATACGGAGCAATGAGGCCCTAAATGGGTGTTCATGGTGCTGGATCACAACATTTGATCTTTTGTTCTGTTTTGCTAGTGACGAACTAATCGAAATAGAGCGAAGCTGCTCATTTCGATAAACTTGTTTAACAACTTCCTAAAATATGTAACAACAACATTGGAGCACAAAAAGTATCTAGACAGCGACAACTAATGTGTCGGAGAGAGTAATAAAAACTATGACAAGGCCCATGAAACGGGCTTATCTCCACAATAGCAATAAACATGACAATGCAAATAGACAATGCAAATATGATGTAATTTGAGTTTTTACATTTTTTTTACATAACTAGTAAATGAATGATATTTTGACTACGACAATAATATTTAAACTACTTGAATTTGGCAATCCCGGGAACTTCAAACAAGTTTGTAATTCAAGCCGAGCATTGCAAGCTTTTAAAAAAATCAAAAGCCCATCATTGTGAAAGCCATCCACAGTGATTGGGCTGGTCCGTAGAAAAGAAAGGAGTGATTGGGCCAGATCGGCAAAACTGATATACACATCTTCTGTTCCGTACATATTCTCCCCGGAAACAAGACGCCAGCAATTTACTCGAGTAGAACAATCCCCGGAGGCCAAAACCCTCCTTCTCCTGTCCCCCACCGCCGGCGACCTCCTCCTACTCCGATGGATCTCTCCACCGTCCACGCCGCGCTCGCCGCCAGGTCCTACCCCGACCTCGCCCTTCTCTGCGACGACCTCTTCCTCCAGGTACGCACGCACGCACACTCCCCTCTCCCCCGTCCCACCCCGACGAATCCCCTCCCTTTACCCCTTCTCATGCCCTCCACAACTCGACTCGCAGATCGCGTCCCGGGGCGCCGCCACCGACGACTGGCCCTACGCTGTCCACCTCCTCGCCCATCTCTACCTCAATGACCTGTATGTGACCTCCTCCTTGTTTTTTAAATCTTTCCGCGCTCGGATTTGGTTTTTAACCTAGGGTTTCTGTCACAATGTTATGTGGCCTGGGTGCGTGAGCAGGAACAGCGCGAGGTTTCTGTGGAAGACCGTGCCTCAGGAGGTGAAGGACGCGCATCCAGAGCTCGCCGCCGTCTGGAAGATTGGCCAGTGCCTCTGGAACCGTGACCACGCCGGCGTATACACCACTGCAAAGGAGTTCGAGTGGGCCCCTGAAATCGCTGATTTTGTGGCCGCCTTACTAGGTATAATATATATTCTTCCTGTTTAATAATTTTTTCCTTTGCTAGCTGCATAATGTAGTGTAGCTTGGATTGCTTGCTTTGATAGAGCTCTGGTGTTTCTGTTATGTGATGAGGGTTGGAAGATGCAGATAAGTGGGTTTCTTTTATAGAGTATTCATGGAGAAGATTTATCTCTTTAATTGGGCAACATCCTTACTCAAGGAGACATTGGTAGTAGAGTCCTGTGATATTATGTTCTGGTTGTTGAAAAAGCTTAGTACATATAAGAAATAATGGTCCTATAGGTGTCTGCCACACTGGCTTTATATCTCCATTTTATCCACATGTGATTTTAATAGTGTTTAGCTAAGAGATCTTTTTTTGTGCCTAAGTGCTGCCGATTTGGACTGTTCGTCTAATTAACAATATGATGCAACAAATCGAATTAACTAGGCTACATACTTCAATGAATGCTTCGTCTGGAGTTACGGTTTGGAAAATACAGTTATGCCAGCTACACTCCTTATGTTTGTATTTTTCTGATGAATATAGGGAGGTTAAATTGTTTTTTGAATCTGTACTTGCGTTTCCTGCCGAAAAAAAAGGTTGGCATCTGAATATATCACGTGGTTAAAATTTCCCTGTTGCTTGTATGGTCATCTGGTCTTGTCTTGAAGTTATAATACTTTGTAATTGTATGATTTTTTGTTTCTATTGCGTTATTGCCTTACTGGTTAATCAGAATTTTCACTTTTGTTTGTCATATGTAGAAAGCTACAGAAAGAGGATATTTGAGCTGTTGACTTCTGCGTATTCCACAATCAGCGTTGCAGATGTGGCTCACTTCATGGGGATGAGTGAGGAGGATTCTACTAACTGTATGTTTTTGGGATCCAGCTGGTTAATAGCGAATTTGCAAGTATTTTTTTTACCTACTGAGCATTTTAACATGTTTAGTTATTTGTATTGTTTAAAGCATGTAGCATTTGTTCATCTTAGAATAGATCTGTCAGTATGCAGTGTTGCCCTCATACGAAACAAACACTAGTTTTGTTGCCGGGTGAGGCGATTTGCTATCCACAAAAGGTTTAGTTTAGTTGTTAGTTGAGTGTTGATATCCTTGAGGAGCATGTGTCATTACCTGCACTATCAAACCTGAGCATATTGAGATGGTCAGATGGCTACCTTTCCTTTATATTTGATTTGAATACTTGTCTGAATACATATCACTGGCCAGGAGGGCTCAGATCCAGTTACCGCTTTCAAAAGTCATGTCCTTATTTATCTAACTTACATTACGATACCACTCTTACTCTGTCTATCCATCTACTATTTAACCATCTATCATGTATATAGTCTATGTTCCTTCTGATAGTTATATTAGTAGGGTTTATTTGAAGATGTGAGTGCTCTGCCTCCCATTTAAAATATTGGCAAATTTGGATTACAACCCCAAGGATTGGTACTTTATCATTTACCACCTTTGTCGCACTGACATGTTGCCTTGCCCGGGGACTTTGTCAGGCGGTAAATCTTGAAGCGCCAGCTATTGGCCTGCAAAGTGAATAATGGATACCCCCTTAAATTTTATACTGTCATAATCTATAAGGGTAAATTTATTGCAATGTTCTTGCCATGCTATTTGACCTTAACACAAAGGCCTAAGTTTTTGTGTATGGCAGTAAATTCCATTGCAGGCTTACCAAATATTTTCCACATTTCTTCCTGGATTGGACACTACACATTCACACTGTTATTTGCTTACAAACTTACCCAGCAGTGCAGAATTTTCTTTTATGACCCAAATTTCTGAGCCAAAACATTTGCTACATATTCATAGCTAGATTTTTTTTTTGTAGAAACGTAGTTGCAATTTTTTTCTGAAGTGATAGAACAAGAGTTATGGTGCTTACACAATTATAAACTTCTTGGATTTTGTACAAAAGAGGAACTGAGTGGTATTATTTAAATTATATCCATATCAACATGCTGTTAAGAACCACCTTGCTTTACTTATGCATAATTACGCACATGCTTTTCTATTATATTTTGTTGAACAGTTGCTTTTACCTATGTCACTGCAGTTGATGACAATTGTTTCATTTTTCCTCAATGCAGATGCCATGCAAAATGGTTGGAGTATGGATGCAGCAACCAAGATGCTTACTGTGAGAAAACAAAAGGCGCAGACGAATCAGAAGCTCGATGCAAGCAAACTGCAGCGTTTAACTGAATGTGTTTTCCATCTGGAGCACTGATGTGCTCCGTTCCTCGCACCCCCTTTACATTCTTAAGGCACCTATTAATCATACATGGTAGCATACTACTGTATGACTAGTTTGTGTTTTGGCTAGAAAGGAATGCCAGTCAGTACTTAATATATGCATCTGCGATGTCTTCCGGTTAGCGACTTTTCTGTCTCATTTGCTTTTTAACATGTCAGTTTTTGCAATATAATGAAGCGAATGAGGCTTTTCTTAGTTTTCACCTCAGGTTTTTGGGTTCATGTTTTAGACGATACAAAGTTTGGTGAATCACTTCTGGGGATTGCACAGATCGGGCCACTGTTCATACTTCAGATTATAAGATCTAGTGGACCATCTTTTTTCTTCGTTAGTCATCTTCGTCAGCTTGGTGATTGACCCAGCTTTGCTTTGTTGTTTGGCTGCTCATTTGGCACGAAAATATAGCCTTTGAAGGATCACATTTCGTAGAATATAAGACATCCAGATGAACATGTACTCCATATTGTAAAACAGACTGCACATATATTTTTCTTCTCAATCTGCTTGGGGATATGTTGGCAGCATCAGCGGTCCTTACAGCAGGACAGAGGCCCGTAAGTTGATGTTGCCAGACATGCCCTCTACATTCATTGACCTAATCACACAAGCAAGAACGAATGAATTCCCGTGTCTACATACACATGAGAACACAAACAATGCTTTTTTTTGTTGAAAATAACACAAACCATGCTTTCAACATTCCATCGTCTACTCTAGCTTACAACTTGCTGCTTTGCTCTCCTATAAATAAGGTCTACCCGTCGCGCCAAATTCCAGGAGCTCTGCAGGCTCTCTAAACCACCTTTTAAAGCCAATTGTTGAAGGGTATTTTTCGTGCAACTCTTCAGCCTCATTCATGACGATCACTCCAGGAAGAGCACATGCATTCACATGGTGGCACTAGTAAATGCATTACTCCGACAGTGGTCACGTTTGAGGTTGGGTACATCGACATGGTAGCAAGCGAAGCTGTCAGTATCGACCACATTTTGGAGACTTATATCGAACAATTAATTGATATTTGGACCAGCAGACTTTCATATTGTTGCGCTCATTCACTTTGTACCTTTTTTGTATCTGGAATAACATTACAAGAGCACCACATTCAAGGAAACAAATATGTATATGCTAACAAGCGCACCCGTGTGCGTGCGTGCGTTTATTGAAATGAGTGTATGCGTGTATATATGAGCGATTACATTATACTGTGTTTATCAAAAAATAAAAAAGATGCCACAAGGCAAACATGCTGAAATTATTGCGGCCATGTCATTAACAGTAAAAATAAAGGATGCATATTGCATTATGAGTGATTAAACTTTAGTCTAACATTGCTAGTTGAGAAAAAAATAGACCAATAGTAAATGCTTAGTCTTTTACCTTCTACTAATATGCATCATGAACTATCCATCTTAGGACAACTGATCAGATCGGACCATTTAGGATGTGTTTGGTTCAGAGGGTATGGTTTGGGGATGAGGGTATCCCAAGCACCTGGTTAGGGATAGCCAATTTTCCTGTTTGGTCGAGTGTGTGGGATGAGCCAGTTTTATGTTAGGTAGGAAATAAAAATATGGTTGGGATACCGTTACTGTACAAAAAGAAATGAGAATGGTAGATTCAGTACATTTCACATAAATGGAATAAGCAAAGCTGAATTGAATAGAACGATTTTACTAGCTAGCTCTCTCAGCCGCTTGCAGCAGTAATCAACTGTGTGCAACACTAGTCATACTCGTGTATCCAGCGGCCATGGAAGATTGGAAGAAGCACATGTGAGATAGATTGAGAAGGTCGGAGAGAGCTGGGGACACGAGATAGGAGCGAACGCCAGCGCCCCAACGCCGTTCCATGCCGCCGTTTGGGGATTAGTAGGTATGACAGCTCTTTTTTTTTGACTAAAACGTGTTTATCGGAAGAGTTAGCTCGTTAGCGAAAACTGGTTGGCCTCATCCATCACATTTAGCCGGATGAGCTCAACCACCGTTTCGGCATCATATTCCCAAAAAATGGCTATCCCTATCCTTCCGGCCTCTAAACCAAACATGCGGCAACCACAAAAAAAGTGGCTATCCCTAACCACTCAGGGGATAGCCACTCAACCAAACACACCCTTAAACACCTAACCGTACATGGATCCATCCCCGGATGGGCCGAAAATTTCGTCCACGCAAAGGATGGCCCAATTATGTGCTACATGTTGGTCGGTGTTATTTCCTGATCGACAATTGGTTGGTTTTTTTTTTTTTTTTGAAATAGAGGGGCGAGCCTCCGATTTCTATTATTAGAAACCAGGCTACAAAAGTATCAGGCAGAACAATTGGTTGGTTGTACCTGCATTCTGGACCAACAGAATGATAGTAAGAGATTTCAGCATTTCTGACAGACATGTCACTAAGAGTTTTTATTAAATTGATGCACTAGTCAACTATTTCAAAACTTCAAACTGATAGAAAGGACTAGGAAATAGATTTATATTGTTAAACAACTTCCTTTTACTTACGTCAATGCAGTTCATGACAGATTGTTTCCTATCTCCTCAATGCAGATGCCGTGCAAAATAGTTGTAGTCTGGATGGGCTTCCCAAGATGCTTACAGTCAGAAAATAAAAGGCGTAGACAAATCAGAAGCTCGATGCAAGCAAACTGCAGCGTTTAACTGACTGTGTTTTCCACCTGGAGCACTGATTTCCTCCGTTCCTGGCACTCCTTACCTCATCTACTCTTAAGACACCTATTAATGATACATGGTACAGTAGATTGGTAGGCTAGGTAGCCTAATACTGTACGACTAGATTGCGTTTTATTTGGAAAGGAAGGCCTGCCAGTACACAATATATGTGTCCGCCATGGTGTTCTACTGTTCTAATTGATGAGCTTGCTTTTTCTATCTCGTTTACTTCTTAGCATGGAAGTTTTTGCAATCAAATGTACACTGAAGCCAACAATACTCTTCTTAGGTTGAACAAGAGGTCTGCGTTCTGGATTTTAGGGGCCATGTTTGGTAAATCGCTTCTGGCTGGTCTGCTGGGAAACTGGACAGAAAAGGAAGGTGATTTCGTTGACGTTGGAGGGAGCCAAAACAAGCAGCACTACTTCTCGCTGGTATGGTAGGAGAAGCTCAGCCAACATGAAGGACTGAATTCCTGATACCTTCCGAGACTACATGCACACAGGTACACCATATGAGAACACAAACCATGCTTTGAACATTCATCGACTACTCTAGCTTATAACTTCATGCATTGCTCCCCTATAGCTTACAACTTCCTGCTTTGCTCTCCTATAAATAAGGTCTACCCGTTGCCGTTGCGCCAAATTCCAGGAGCTCCACTGGCTCTCTTAAAGCCAGTCGTTGAAGTGTATTTTTTGCGAAACCCTGCAGACTCATCCATGACGATCACTCCAGGAAGTGCACATGCATTCACATGGTGGCACTGGTAAATGTATTACTCTGACTAATTTCAGGTTTTCTACTCTGCAACTCAATCATGCATAAGAAGGCCTCTAACAAAAAGAACACTTCTGTTGAGGTTTGGTTGGCCAAACCAACCCAACTTATATATACATGCCGAGCACTAATCTTATTCAAAGACCCAAGCCTGGTTGGTCACGTTTGAGGTTGGGTACATCGACATGGTAGCAAGCAAAGCTGCCAATTCAAACCGCAAATGGGGAAGCTTATATCGAAAACTTAATAGATATTAGGACCAACAGACTTTCATATTGTTGTGCTCTGTCACTTTGCACCTTTTTTTGTATCCAGAATAACATTACAAAAGCACCATATTTAAGGAAACAAATATGTACATGCTAACAAGCACACCCGTTTTAGAGGCCACAAGGCAAACATGCTGAAATTATTTCGGTCATGTCATTAACTGGTAAAGAATGCATATTGCATTGCGAGTGATTAAACTTTAATCTTGCATTGCTAGTTGAGAAAAAAATGACCAATATTAAAGGCTTAGTCTTCTACCTTCTACTAATAGCTTGAGAAGAGGATTAGTACACATTGCTACTTGAGCTGGTTCGCTGCGTTTTTTTAAGCTAACGTATGCTGTGTACGTACCTTGGTGGGCCCTAAGAAATCAGGGGCCCTGTGCGGCCGCACCCTGGGCACATGCTCAGGGCCGGGCACACAAGAAGCATGACTTCCCCTTGCTCCCACAGGAGAAGTTGTCAATCAGCGACTGAATTCTTGATACCTTCCAAGACTACATACATATAGCCGGGTACACCACATGTGCATACAAACCTTATGCACATTCATCGGCAACTTCCTGCTTTTTTCAGGCTCAAGCTGTCACGAAAGATAGCAAAAAAAATGATAAAGAGTGGAACGATCAAACCAACGGGGACACGAGATTTAACATGAAAAACCCCTCTAAATAGAGTAGGAGAAAAAATCACGAGCGTCAGTCGGTAATAATTACTATGATCGAGTGAGGTTACAAATGTTGGAGATTTACAACTTACGACTTATCCCAACCGATGACTTTTAAGAATTCTATATGGTGGCATAACACTATGTGGGCTGCAGCCCGACACGGAAACAACTCGTACTCCGCTCTCCTTCATGACAAACAGATCTTTATCAGTATATATGAATTTAGATCCCATAAAACAACACAAGCTGCCTTTCTAGCCAGTCGGAGAACCAAGCAGCCTCATTTATAATTGATCACTACTGGAAGAGCACATGAATACACATGGTGGTACGGCACTGACAAATGTATTACTGTGAGTACTACTTTCAGGTTGCCCACCGTGCAATTCGATCGCCCATAAGAAAGCTCCAAGCTTATTCAAAGAGCCGAGCCTGGTTATTGGTCACGCTTGAGGTTTGGCATATCGACAAGGTAACAAGTGAAGCTGCTAATTACAGCCGTAAATACGAGACTTGTACCAAAAAAATAATCTATATTAGGACCAGCGGACTGCATAGTGTTGCGCTAATTTGAATCTGAAAAACAAGTGTTGCGCTAAAGTCACCTTGTACCTTTGCATGATTTGAGTAACTAGTAACTGAGCACGTGCACATACACGTATCGACTAATCCACAAAAAAAATATAAACAAAAATTTATCTTCAATGTGACCAAAAAAGCATATCTGACACCATTGCCAATGTGACCAAAGAAGCATATCTCACAACATTGGAGCCTTAAGTAAACCTCTAAGCTGAAGCATGCATCTCAGTAACATAAAAGGTTCAGTCTGTACCATCCTAACCATATTTTGGTCATTGCGACTATTTCGATCGGTACAAATGTACATCTAACTGAACCGCTAATCGTGGATGAACCTGCAATGACTGAACTCTAAATTTAATATTTAACGGATTATTGTAGCCAAATGCAACTAATACACCTAATTCAGGCGTGGAACTTGTTAGCCAAATGAGATCAGCAACCAACACAATGGATGCCTGTAGGCTGATTTGGCATTTGCTAACTGATTTGGCATTTGCTAACTGATTAGTCATTTGCTAACTGTAAATGTAGGTTAAAATTGAAAAGTGGTGAACACGTCCGAAGACAAACTCTGACAGAACTGCAAATGTAGTCTACATGCATAGCAAGTAGTGAAGAGAAATAGATGCCAATTCTCGATAAAAGCACAAACCGAGTCACTGGCTCTAGTTCATGTTGAGAATATAGGCAATTGTTCGATTAAACTAATTCAATAATAAATCATGAACATGATATAAACAGTGCTAATGATGTACTGAATCTTGATGATAAGACTACGTACTAGACAGATAGTAGAAACATCTATACATATGACTAGTACTATAAACATGGAAATAATTAGGAGAGGTATGAACACATCATACCCAACAGTTGGCCAATTGACCGAAGCGGAAGCAACAACGTTGTCGGCAGCCCTCTTGTCAGCGGCAACCTTCTCGATGTCGGCGTCAGTGCTCATGGTGATGACGAAGGCGACGAGGACGTAGTTGCAGTAGAGGAAGTAGCCGACGTAGTGGATGAAGATTGGCGGGCAGTCGCGTAAGAGACGCTCCCCAAAAACCTAATCGACCCTCTCCCGTACAGGAAACAGAGAGGCCGGGTTTCGGAGGCCTGCTCTCCCGTCGACCGTGTAAGCGACAGACGGGATATGATCAACGATGGCAACTACAGCGAGGAGGAACGACGGTGGCGGCTGTGGGCGGATGGTTCTGTTGTCTGGTGTGTCTTCGGAGAGGAGCGACCTCTCCTTTTATGCACATACGCGGGAGACAAAGGGTCCAGGTGAAACTCACGTAATGAATGATCGTTAAGACTGAAAACTGCGTTTCACCTGGACCCTTTGTCTCCCGCGTCTGTGCATAAAAGGAGAGGTCGCTCCTCTCCGAAGACACACCAGACAACAGAACCATCCGCCCACAGCCGCCACCGTCGTTCCTCCTCGCTGTAGTTGCCATCGTTGATCATATCCCGTCTGTCGCTTACACGGTCGACGGGAGAGCAGGCCTCCGAAACCCGGCCTCTCCGTTTCCTGTACGGGAGAGGGGCGATTAGGTTTTTGGGGAGCGTCTCTTACGCGACTGCTCGACAATCTTCATCCACTACGTCGGCTACTTTCTCTACTACAACTACGTCCTCGTCGCCTTCGTCATCACCATGAGCACTGACGCCGACATCGAGAAGGCTGCCGCTGACAAGAGGGCTGCCGACGACGCTGCTGCTTCCGCTTCGGCCAATTGGCCAACTGTCGGGTATGATGTGTTCATATCTCTCCTAATTATTTCCATGTTTGTATTACTAGTCACATGTGTAGATGTTTCTACTATTAGTCTATTATGTACTCTTATCATCAAGATTCAGTACGACATTAGCACTGTTTATGCCATGTTCATGATTCATTATTGGATTAGTTTAATCGAACAATTGCGTATATTCTCAACAATCCAAAAACCTAATATGTGTAGACAATTTTCGGTCAATGGTTTTGCTGCTGCACTGAAACCAGTCCCGTTTACGGGGACATATTTTAAGCGTTGGCAAACCAAAACCATCTTATGTCTCACTGCGATGAACGTAGTCTGGGTCGCCGGTGTCACTCCCACTGAAACGATTACTCCTGAACAGGAGAAGGGTTTAGGGATGTCACTGTCGTCTTTATTGGAGCCGTTCTGAGCGTGATCAGAGATAAGTTGGTTGACGCATATTTACATGTGCGGGTTGCCAAGGACTTGTGGGAGGCGCACGAATCTAAATTCAGCGCAACTGATGCTGGAAGCGAGATGTACACTATAGAGCAGTTACATGATTATAAGATGGTTGAAAACCGTTCTGTATTAGAACAAGCTCATGAGATACAGTGCATCGCTAAGGAGCTTGAGCTTCTGAAGTGTGTGTTACCGGGCAAGTTTGTCGCGGGATGCATAATCGCTAAGCTGCCCAATTCCTGGAGAAACTTTGCTAGTACTCTGAAACATCAGAGGCGTGAATTCTCTGTTGAGGATGTCATTGGCCATCTGAGTGTTGAGCATACTTCAAGGGCAAAGTACTCGCATGGAAAAGGCGAAGGTGCTTCTGATTCCAATATGGTACAGAAGAACTTCAACTCCCACAAGCACAAGGGAAAAACTGTCGTCCAACAGAATACCGACTTCAAGAAGAAGGGTAACAAACCTTTCAAGAAGGATAAGAAGAAAGGTGCATGCTACACCTGTGGTTCAGAGGAACATTGGGCTACTAAGTGCCCGAAGAAGTTCAGGAAATCAGGACAAGACCCCAAGTCTGTCAACATGATCGTGAGCAACAATGAGAACGGTGCATCCGGGTACGGTAATTTGTTTACTGTATTTTCAGTTTTTCAGTCTAACGAATGGTGGATTGATACTGGTGCAAATACCCATGTGTGTGTGCTGACATTTCATTGTTTTCTTCTTATCAGGTCACAGGGAACGTATCCGTATTGATGGGGAATGGCGAGAGTGCTTCTGTTCTTGGTGTTGCCACGGTCGATCTGAAGTTTACTTCGGGAAGGATCGTGCAGCTCAAGAACGTTCAACATGTCCCCGCCATCAAGAAGAATCTCGGTAGTGGCTCCTTTCTATGTAGAGAAGGCTTTAAGTTGGTATTCGAGTCTAATAAAGTAGTTGTTACGAAATATGGACTATTTGTTGGAAAAGGTTATGAATGCGGAGGCATGTTCCGCTTTTCTCTTGCTGATTTCTGTAATAAAGTCGTGAACAATATTCATTCGAATGTTAATGAAACAGAAGTTTGGCATTCACGTCTTTGTCACATTGGTTTCAGTTGTATGACGCGGCTAGCAAAACTAAGTTTAATCCCATCTTTCACTTTAGCCAAAGGTTCTAAATGGATTTCGTGTGTTCAAGCAAAGCAACCTCGCAAGCCTCATAAAGCTGCGGAGGAAAGACACTTGTGAAGGAGATATGCCCTAGAGGCAATTAATAAAGTCTATTTCTTTATCATATCTTGTTTGTTCATAATATGTTTTTGTGTCATGCTATAACGGTATTAAGCGGAAACATTAATACGGGTGTGATGTGTAAACAATCAGGTCCCTAGTAGGCTCTACTAAGACTAGTTTCATTGCACGATCAATGATCGAGGTTTCCCGATCATAGGGCATGGTGCCGGTCGGCAATGGAAGTCATATCGCTGGAGAACGATGTGATGGACATACCCAGATTTGTAGGACGTAGTCATTACGCCTTTGACCGTGAGACCAACTCTTATTGTTATTCCTGGAAGATACTTTGATTGCACCAAACGTCGTATCTTAATTAGTATGAAAATAACGGTGATACTTTTGTGTATCGGAAAGGAGTAGTTGAGATGAGGGGTCAAGAGCGGGATTTGCCAGTCCGCATAGCAGGATAGATACTCTAGGGCCCACTCGATGAGATTATGTCTAATGAGCTTGCAAGCATGTGACTAGGTCACGGAGACATGAATCATAGACGAGTAGAAGATAGCGTTGTTGGTAACGAGGTCAAGCTAGATATGGAGATATCTATGAACGACGCTCGGACACGCTAAGTATCGCCATGGCAAAAGGTTTAAGACTTTACGTTCAGGTTTGATAGATGAAAGTCATTCGTTATATCACGGGGATTAATTCATGGGGTCCAGTCCTACGAGTTAGTCATTGATCGGAGAGGAGTCTCGATCATACCTCTTATTATATCGAACCGCTAGGGTAACACACTTAAGGGGTTTCGACAAGACAACAAGAAAGGAAAGAGATCACCAGAAACGTCCCGGAAGAGGTCCGATGGAGATCGGGCAGCGACGAAAGAGTTTTCGGAGCTAGAATAAATTATATATATAATATATTTGATATTAATTAGTGTAATTAATGTCTAAATATGATTTTAGATATTTATTTTCGAATTTATTTAGTCTGATTTCCCTAAATGGGCCTTCTAGTCGAAAGAAGGCCCAAGAGGGGAATTTAATTCCCTAGGGAATTCGGTGGGGCTTGGGTGGCCGACCCAAGTGGGCCAAGAGGCCCACTAAGGGGCCGGCGCACCAGCCTATGCCGCACCAGGCATGTGGGGTTTAGTCCCACATTGCCTGACTGGCAGGTTGGCTCCCCCTGGGAGCCTATATAAGAAGGGGCACCCCTAGCCTTTTAATTCACCAATTAATTCCCCAATTCTCTCTCGATTTCGTGATTCTCTTTGTCGGAGTTGCGCCGAGTTGAGAGGGGGGTCTCTTCCACCATAGCCCGCTGCCGCGCTGCTGGTGTGGAGGGTTTTGTTGCGGGGCGAGTCTTGATGGATCTCTGCGTGATGTGCTCGAGGAAGACGCCGGGTGGCACTGGTACCTTGTCTGACCCCATGTTGGGGAGGGCGTCGGCTTCCTCGTTGCTATCGCGACCGATGTGCCGCAACTCGCAGCCGTCGAATGTGCCCTCCAGCTGGTTGTTCAGGTCTCTATAGACGATCATGTTATCGGCGATGGCGTCGCAGGACTTCATGGTTTGCTGCACGGCGAGGTAGGAGTCGCCGTAGATCATGAGGTGTGTGGCGCCGCAGTTTTTGGCCATCCGCATGCCATGGATCAGGGCCTCGTACTCTGCTTCGTTGTTGGAGGGTGTCGGGAAGTCCATCTGCAGAACATATTTTAGCTTGTCGCCTTTGGGGGAGATGAGTACGACTTCTGCCCCTGCTGACTTGAACTTCTTGGATCCGTCAAATACATTGTCCATGCGTTGGACAGGTCAGGGACATCTGGTAGCTGGGCTTCTATCCACTCGGTGGTGAATTCCGGGAGGACCTGGGCCTTGATGGACTTCGGGTGAGCGTACTTCAGCCCCCAGGGCGCTGGTTTGTGAGGATGTCTGCTAGTCCAGAGGAACTTACCACCGTGATCGGGTGCTCGGAGAAGTAGTGGACGACCTTCCTGGAAGCCATGAAGACTCTGTATGCCAGCTTCTGGTAGTGCGGGTAGTTTTGCTTGGACAGTGTTAGGACTTCGCTGAGGTAGTAGACTAGCCTCTTGACAGGATGACTGTGCCCTTCCTCTTCTCGCTCCACTACAAGGATAGTGCTCACTACCCTGTTGGTTGCTGAGACGTACAGGTATAGCGGCTCGTTCTCCAGTGGTGCTACCAGGACTGGGGAAGTCGTCAGGGTCTTCTTAAGCTGGTCGAATGCCTCTTGTGCTTCTTCTGTCCACTCGAACTTGTCCGTCTTTTTCATCAGTTGGTAGAAAGGCAAGGCCTTCTCACCCAACTTACTTATGAACCGGCTGAGAGCTGCGACTCAGCCGACTAATCGTTGTACTTCACGGAGCTTGGTGGGTGCTGGCATTGTGAGTATATTCTGCACCTTCTCGGAATTTGCTTCGATTCCTCTTGCAGAGACGAGGTACCGTAGTAGCTCTCCGGCTGGCACGCCGAAAACGCACTTTTCTGGGTTCAGCTTGATCTGATATGCGTCGAGCGCCGCAAAGACCTTGCGGAGGTCGGCGACTAGGGTGTCCTCCTTTCGGATCGTGACGACGATGTCATCGACGTAGACTTGGACAATTTTCCCGATGAGCCCTTTGAGGCATGCTTGCATTGTGCACTGATACGTGGCGCCAGCGTTCTTCAACCCGAAGGGCATTGTCTGGTAGCAAAAGACGCCGTCGGGTGTGATGAACGCCGTTTTTTCTCCGTCTTCGACTTTCAGTCTGATCTGCTGGTAACCTGAGTAGGCGTCCAGAAAGGACAGGCGTTCGCAGCCTGCTGTCGAGTCGATGATCTGATCTATCCGCGGGAGCGGGAAGTGATCCTTGCGGCAGCATTTGTTGATGGCGGTGAAGTCGACACACATGCGTAGCTTCTTCGTCTTCTTCTTCTCTACTAGGACAGGGTTGGCGACCCAGTCCGAGTCCTTGATTTCTCGGATGAACTTGGCGTGCAGCAGTCGGTCGATTTCTGCGGTGATCGCGTCCCGTCTGGGTCCGGAAAAGCGTCTCATGGCCTGTTTGACGGGTCTAGCGTCCTTGTGAACTTTTAAGGAGTGCTCGGCGAGATTCCTGGGTATTCCTGGCATGTCAGAGGGTTGCCATGCGGAGATTTTCCAGTTCTCACGTAGAAACTCGACGAGCGCGCCTTCCTATGCGGGGGTCAAGCTTGATGACACTTTGACCGTCTTGCTGCTGTCACTCGGATGGACCTGATGAGTTGTGGGGTCGTCGGTCGTGTTGAAGGCGGCATCCTTGGCTGGCTTCTTTCGGGGTGGAAAGATGGTCTTGTCGTTGTCGGCTGATATGGCCTTGAAGTGCTCTTCGACCCCGAAGAACTCAGAGATCCTGCTGAACTCGCGGTCGCAGCTGTTAGAGCGGTCGAAGTCGCCGTGTACCGTGATTACTCCTTTGGGTCCAGGCAACTTGATCATCAGGTAGGCGTAGTGTGGTACTGCCATGAACCTGACGAAAGTTGGGCGCCCAAGAATAGCATGATACTGTGACTTCCAGTCGACAACCTCAAAGTCGATCGACTCTTTCCTGAAGTGCTCTGGTGTCCCGAGTATGACGTCGAGTGTGATCGTTCCCATGGGTGTGATTGCTTGCCCTGGTACTATGCCGTGGAATGTGGTCTCGGACTCTGGCAGCTTATCTGTCGACTTGTTCATCCTTCTCAGGGTGTCGGCGAATATGATGTTGATGCCACTTCCTCCATCCATGAAAACCTTCTTCAGGTTGTAATCTCCGATCAGGGTTTCAACGACTAGGGCGGCATGCCCGGGTCGAGGTACATCTGACGGGTGGTCTGACCTATAGAACGTGATTGGTGTCTCAGACCCTCTCAGGTAGTTTGGTACCGCGGGTGGGCAAGTAGTGGCCTGTAGTACTTGGCGGGTTATGAGCTTCTGCGCCCTGTTTGAAGGGCGTCCTTTTTGTATCATATTGAGCTGTCCCCGCGCAGCTGGGTACGCGTCGTGTGCCATCGGCTGGGCTTCTTGTAGTTGCTGCTGAGGGAAGGTGCCCGCTGCCTGTGTCGGGTTGTTGTTCGCGGGTGCTGCCTGAATGGCGAGCTGCGGGGCTGGCTGCAGCGCTGGCACAGGGGTGATGATATTTTGCATCGCCTGGTATATCTTGCGTGCTTTGCGGCAATCTTTCAATAGGTGGTTGGTGCCCCACTTGCCCGTTTCCGGAACGAGTGATGCTTGCAAGGTTGCATCAGCTCCTCTGCTGGGGTCAGCGCGCGCTTCCACTCGTGATTCTGGCCTCCGTCATTGCGGCTAATGCTGCCACTGCTGCGGCTGTATTGTCCTTGGTCGGACTACCGACCGTGATCGCTGTTTCGACTGTACTGGCGACCTTCATCATAGTGGCGACTGCTATCGCACGCATCATCACGGGGGGTTTGATATCCCGCCGCTACTAGCTCGATCGAGTCGAGGCTGGTGAAACGTTGTTTCTTCTTCTGGCGTCCATCTCGCCAGTTACTTGTTCCGGCTTCGTTCTTTGGAGAGGTGTCGCGGACGTAGTCCTCTCCTTCGGCCCACTGGTTGGCTATCTTCATGAGCTCGATCGTGGTCTTCGGCTGGAGCCTACCGAACTCTTCGCGGAGGTCGCAGCGAGCGACGCCATGCATGAACGCGTCCATCACCCGGTCTTTTGAGACGGGTTCCATGGTGTTACGGAGGAGTGTCCACCGTTGGATGTATGACCGGAGCGACTCATCTCTTCCTTGCTTACAGGCTTGCAACTCGATGTAGGTCGTCGGCCTTGCATATGTTCCAGAGAAACTTTTGATACAGGTATCTTGGAATTCTTCCCAGGTCTTGAAATATTCCTTGGGTTGGCTGGTGAGCCATCCGCGTGCCGAATCCGTGAGCATGAGCTGGATGTGTTGCATCACTGTGGTCGATGTCCCACCTTGACAGGTACAGGCAATGAGGTAGTCTTCGAGCCAGAGGCGCGGGTCTTGTTTCCCGTCGTACCTGGGTGTTCCAGCTGCTAGCTTGAAGCCCTTCGGCATGCGGGTGTCGTGAATGTTGAAGCTGAAGCATGCGGCGCCGCACGGCTCGAAGTTGCGATCGGCCTGCTCATCTGGGTTCGTCGTGTCAGCCGAACGCTGGCTACGGTTGCGGTCTACCGTTCTTTGTATTATGACGTTGTGAAGGTCTTCGCCTGGTTGTGGCTGTCGCAGGGGCTGTGCTGCAGGGACATCTGGTGCTGCCGGATCGCGGGCTTGGTGTTCTTGATCTTCACGTGCCCGGTTTCTTGGCACCCTGTTTGCCAGGGCTTCCTCGATTGCCTTCATGGACATGATCTGTTGGTTGTGGAGAAGGGCTCGTGTGCCTCCCTCCAGTGGCTGTGTGAGCCGAATGTACGTTTCGACTGCCATGATGCAGGCGTTCGCCGTTTTTGGGACGGATATCCCGTTTTCTTCCTCGGTGACAAAGGATGAGTCAAGGTTGCGGGTGATCCTGGCTCGATCGGCTTCCGTCATGAGGGGAACGCGGGCTCTACGTCAGCGTCCTCCTTGGCTGACCTCGGTGGAGGAAGTAAACGAGTAGGCAGCCCTTCTGGCGCTTGACGTGTCCGCATCCCTCTTGCGCCGGATAAGTTCGACTTTTTCGGCGTGTAGTCGTTCGCCTTCCTTGCGTAGCAAGTACTGGACTGCCAGCTGATCTTCCCGAGGTGCGTCGGGTGGTGGAAACGTGCCGTCGTCGACGTGCTTCATGGCCATGATCGCCATGTCGCGCGTGATGGTGAGCCGAGTCGTCTGGTCGGGCATGACCACCTCCAGTGGGTATGCGGGTTCGTCGTTGCCTTCTGGAGGTGCTGTGCCGGCCATGAAGACTTGCACGGGGTAAACCTGGGTAGGGTGTTTACGCTGCCGCTGCTGCTTCCGTCATCCGAATCTTGCTCAGGATCGAAAATTGCTGCCACGTGGCGGGCGGCGCAGCCGTTGTTGCGTCTTCTTGCGATCTTTACAGGGGTCATGGTAGGAGATTTCGCAGTCGCCGGAGCGAGTGCGATCGGCTTGGGGTAGACTTGATGAGTCCATGAGGATGCGGGCGACGTGGCAGTCGGCAACGCGTCCTTGGTCACACGTGCGGATGTAATCAATGCAGTTATGGTTGAGGTAGATCTTGGTTTTGCCGGCCATGCGATCGAGGTGGTTGAAGTTGACTCGATCTGCATGGCCACTGTCGAAGTAGCCGATGTAGTCGAAGTACATGCGATCCTCACAGTTGTGGCAGATGCGGCTCCCGCGGTAGACGACGGAGGGTACGGCGCGAGGGTGGCCGATGTGGGTGTCACCGCCGTGTGTGGTGCGGTCGCCGTGGACCTTAATATTCCACGACTGTCGATGAAACAGTATATGGAGCCAAAGGTGATGTGTATACCTTCGTACAGATCGGCGTACACCGAGCGGTGGGCCGGCGGGTGGAAGGCATACTCGAAGGAGCCAAAGCGGATGGGCTCCAGGGTGGTGCAGATGTCGATCTTCCTTGCGGATGGAGCCGGTGCGACCATGATTCCAACGCTTGTTTTTTCCCACAGACGGCGCCAATTGACGAGGGCGTAACTCGACAAATCCCTGGGTTTTCCAACCCGGGTTGATTGAGGGGGAGAGAGGGAAGCGTTGGTGATCACGACGGCTGACAAGCGGGGCGATTTACCCTGGTTCAGGCTCCCGGAGGATAACACCCTACTTCCTGCTTGTTTGATATTCATGGCGAGTAGCGATTACAATGGCGATGTCGGGTAGTGACTCCCAAGAATCAGGGGTAGTCACTTCTTGAAGTATAGTTCGTGAAGGGAATTGAACGCGGAGGTCAAGACCCTCGAGGGACCCTGCGACGGTGCTCGCCGGACCCGAAGAAGACACGCACACGACAGAGGTAGACACCGTCCCTTACCTAGGTTCACGACCCTCGTGAGGAGGTAAGACCGCTACTCCTGCTTGTCTGTATTAGATGATGGAGGTTACAGTACAATGGAGCTTGCCGGAGGCCCCCTTGAGGCAGTTCTTGCCTAGGGAGGGAAGCGATCGTCCTCTTCCTCCTCCAGCCAGAGGCTATCCTAACAAGTGTTGCTAGGGTTTACAAGGGTTGTAGCACGCAAAGAGTCGATCCCTGCTACGATGGATGTCTTGTCCCTTTTATAGGCGCCTCTGGCGCTCTCCTTCGGCTTGGCCTTCAAGGTGGCTCCCACATGGCGGTGGCATGGTGGAGCAGGAGTCCACCGCCGTCCCTTCGTCTATGGACGCGGTCCATTGTTGATAAAGGTGGGCGCGGTGGCCGACAGGCGGCCGACCGCGCTGTACTGCCCGCAGAGAGGGCAGTCTTTGAGGTGGAGCCCACGATTGTAACGCCCCGGGATTTATCCCCAATTAGATTTTTGTTTGTTTTTCTTTTTGCATCCACATGACCTCATCATGCATCATTTTATTTGTCAACCTTGAATTTAAATTGTTGCATTTAAATTCATCTCCATTTAAATTCTTTTCCACTTTTAAATCTAATTGCAAATCAAATTAATTTAAATGTGGTATTTAAATTCTTTTCAAATATTCAAATTAATATATTAAATTGTGTTTTGGAAACAATAATTAAATTGCCTATTTAAAACAAAAACTATTTTGTAAAGTTTCTCTATACAAATTCTTTTCTCTTTTGTCTTAAAATACAAAAACATAAATGAATTAAATAAAAGAAATATTTTTTTCAGAGGAGTAGAAAAACCTTCCTGGGCCATCTTCCCTCTCCTCCTGGCCCAGCCCGACCCAACCCAAAGCCCACCTACCTCTTCTCCCTCCTCTGTACGGAGACAGAGGAGAGGAGCCTTTCCAGCTCGACCATGGCGCCCCCACCACGTGCTCTCTCTCCCCCAACCACTCCCTCACTCCTTTAAGCCAAGCCCCTCCCCCTGGAACCCTAGCCGCACCCTCCCCCTCCTTCCTCCCTCCTAGCGCCACCACCCTCTTTTCTTCTTCCTCTACTCCTTCTCCACCGAAAACCACCGGGTGCCACCTCGCTGTCGCGCCACCGTTCCACATGCGTCGAAGACCCACCAAGCCGACCCTGAGGTGCGCCTTGCCGTTGTCGACCTCCACTCCGGAGCAATTGGATCGGGAGCCAGCATGGACGTCGCATCCACCTCCGCCTCCGCCACGGCCGGCGACGGCCGCCACCGTGATTCACCGCTTCCATGCATCCCCGCGTCGTACAACCATGCCGAGCCTCCTCCCTGTAAGCTGCTCTCCCTTTTCCCCCCACTCCCCTTCTCGAATTCATGCCGAAGGCCTCGAGTTCGTCCATGTTTTCTCCGGTGCCCCCGCTGTCCGCCATGGCCGCCAGCTTGGGCACGAGCTGCTGCTCCTTTTCCGCTCCTCACTAGCACGCACCCCACGTTCCCTGCACACACAAGCACCGACGCACTTGCAGCTCACCCCGGCGCCCTCTAGCTCACACGCAGGCACGTCCGAGCGCGGTCGCCGCCGGCGACTATCCGCTGTGTTCTCTGCCTTCGTTTTCAGTTTCGTCAGGGTTCAGTTTCGTCAGGCTGAGGCCTTCTTCAAGTGGTTAAAAACGGTACCGTGCTAGTAGAGACAACAACACACACATTCCCTACTGGTCACCGGCGCTGTTCGTTTCCACGCGCTCGCAGCGCGAGTTCGATCCCCGGCGTTGTTGAATAAAATGCCCGCTTTTTAGTTTGTTTGCTTCACTGACAGTGTGGTCCCACCTGTCAACGAAGGTGGGAGCCCGCTGCGGCCAGCGCAGCGTCCAGTCAGCACTGGCCCCGCCTGTCAGCCTCTCTGGCTGGAACCAGGCACAATATCAAAAGACCAGAAGATCTCCTGCGCTGCAAGTTTTACACAGAAGCCCATGCACTTCCTGTTTTACGTTTTAAACCCTCAACCAGAACATTTTTCAATCACAGACAGGTCCCTGTCTTTTGCAGAAACAACCCTAAATTTAATTTGTTAATAACTTTAATTTTATAACTCCAATTAAAATAATCTTTATATGTATTTGTATCAGAAAAATGCAAAGAATATTAATATGCCATTTGTATGCCATTTTGCATCTGTTATTTTAATTGCTTAGTGTAATTTATTATTTGGAACTAAATAATTAAATATGGAATGTTAGGGGTAATAAATATATAATGCCCTATTCCATTTAAGTTGATTAGATCACCCATGCCATGTGTTGCCATGTTAACCAACATTTAATATTGCCGGTAAATAAATAACTTGCACCTAAATATTAATTGTCGGAATCCCGGTTCCGCTTAATTCGGATTAAGTGCATCTCGCAATGCATCTTGCCATGTCATGCATCATTCTCCCATGATCATGCTGGATCTTTTGCCGTAGTTTTAAAATGCATCTTTACGCTTTTCAGTGTTTGTTGCTTCTTCGCGGATACGATGTTGAGATGTGTGAGCAACGACAAGATCTGCTTCCATGCGGGATTCCAGGCAAGCAAAGTTTGCTTGTTTACCTATACATTGTCTTTCATTCCTGCCGTTGATCTCTGCTACCCTAGTATTCGATTCTTTATCGCGATCCCATCACATGTTTATCCTGCAGCCCATACAGCTTTATCCCCACAACCTAATACCTGTTGCATGTTTATCTGTTGGCCTTGCGAGTCGTAGCACATGCTTAGAGTTGTTTGTGCGAGTCGTCCGTATGTCTTATTTAATTTCACCTGCTTAGCATGATAGATTATTCTACCTTAATAAAATGTTGTCTTATATTGGGGTATTATAATTAAAAGATAAGGCATCGGCGGAAGGCCTTCCGAGGTGCTTTGTTCCGCTAAGTGTCGACCTAGGAACTCAGTTCTTGTCCTCGGATCCAATTTTGAGCGCACTAACCGCTTGTGGGAGGCCCTATGGAGCCCCCCGCGGCTTCGATCTAATCCGCTCCTTATCCAGGGCGCCGCAAGTAGTTTGGGCTTTCCATTTGATGCATGCATATGGTGACATAACGATCTCATGATGATGGAGTAGTCGATTCTCATATAGGGTGGCACGTTCTTAGAGTGCTATGAAGGTCGTATCCCGCGGGCACTGGACCTGATTAGCCGTGCACACAATCATGCGGTTCCCTGGATGGGTTGTAGAGAAGAGATTTGCCGTGTTGAGACGCCCTAGCTTTTGGCTTTGCTTTTGGGGTTGATCGAACGAGTACGGGTCCAGTAGTGCACCCCTGCAGGGTATAATCTTATTGATGAGCCGTGTCCACGGTTATGGACGACTTGGTGATGATGCTGGCTAACAAGATCATAGGCAACTTACACCTAATCATTGTTAATTAACCTGACTAGTAATATAGAATTACTTTCACAATAATTGGTAACTAAAATTTGTTCACTGTGTGAGTTTTCCCGAATTGCTTCCTCATACTTGGTTGAGGGGGTTAATTCGAGAATGGGTTATGATTGGTGTTAGTTGTAGATGTTTATCTTATGCGCTCTCTTATCCCTCTCTAAATAGACGGAAGTTATAGCGTGTCTCTCTAGGTTGCTAGTGCTGCTGCCGCTAAGTCCACCTCCCCTATATTTTGGGAGATGGTGTAGAAAGTAGGCAAGTCGGTTTTGCTTGCCAGGGAGTGCCCTGACCCTCTTTTGGGATGTGCTTTATGTGCAGTCTACAGGTTTGAAGTCTGACGACGTTAGCTTGGGAATCCCTCCGGCTTGGCTGGGCAGGGAAATGGCGCCATTGCTTATCTTCAGGACTCTTAGTCCAATTTGCATCTTATCCGTAGTCGGATACTATTTTGCTTCCGCTGTCATTTGAATCTTTGTATTGTATCATTTGTATCTTGACTCGTTCGAGTCGTTGTTGTATTATATATCTTTTGTTGTATTTGTGGATGTATCGGAACTGTTGTAATGTTATCACAATTCTACCCACATAATGCGCATGTTTCGGCGTGCACATTATGTCTGGTGGGCGACCTAAAATTGTTATTATGCGGATTTCGGCGGGATCGCTTAAATCTACATAGTACCGATTTTCGGGCGTCACAACGATGACGTTCTCCGTTGGAGGGTTGCGCCGTCCACCCGCTTTATTGTCAGAGTAGAAGGTACTGGCAGCTGATCAGCAGGCGGAGCCGCTTTATTGACCCCTTTATCACCAAAACGGCAACGGGGGTGCTTGCGTCACCACGTGGGCGTGGCAGAGGCCATGTGCGTCTTGGCGTACTTCCTTGGCCGCGACGTTTCCCTTCAGGCCTGAGGAGGCCTGAGGGGAGATTCTTGAGGGACTCCCTCGAGGCGAGCAAGCGCCTCGGGAGGGTCCCCTGAGGCAAGGGGTCCCTTGAGGCCCTCGTTTCCTCTTCAGGCCCTCGAGGGGAATTGCCTCTCGAGGGTCCCGCCAGGCGGTGGTGCCTGGTCCTTAGTCGTTTCGTATGTCTGGCCAGCGTGCGAGGCCTGGAGGGAATGGGCTCTCCATACCCCAGTTCCCACTGGGCCGACAGTAGCCCTCGGGCCCATGATGGGCACGATTGAGCCCATGGGCTCAGGCGAAGCGTCGTGGTCCCTTAGTGCCCAGCCGGCCCGAGCCACGCGGCGTTTGGACGAATAACGGTCTCGCACGATCCGGGGCGCGAGTCGTGGGGGGTCCCACCACGTCCCGGTAACTGCTCCTCGAGGTGACATAAAGCCCGAGCGAGGCAGCAGGGGGACGTTACCGTTTCCAATTCTTCTCGCTGAAATTTCCGCTCTACAGAGCTCTCCGCCTCCGCCTTCTCCTGTGAATCTCCCTTCGCCTTTCCTTCGATCCTCCGCACTCGTGACGATGGGCCCAGTCAAGAGCAAGAGCAGAGCCGCTGCGGGACCTTCCTCTCAAGCAGAAAACCTGGAGGTAGTGCAGGGCGCGGCTCTCGAGGGGGCGCGCATGGATGTTCAGGCGTTGGAGAGGATCCGCCACCTGGTCGCGGGGCCGACCAACGAGTATGGCGCCAGCGCGCTTCAAGCCGCGCGGTTCGGGGGATTTCCCCAAGGATTTTATCCCATTTTTCTCCATGCCATGACCGCCGGGCTGGTGCCGCCGTACTCGCCTTTCTTGGAGGCGGTGCTGGAGTTCTATCAAATTCAACTCCTTCATCTTCATCCAAACTCCGTGCTCATCCTGCCCATCTTCGCCTACCTCTGCGAGGCTTATCTGGGCGTGCGCCCCTCGGTAGCGCTCTTCCGGAACTTCTACTCGCTATGGTGCACGGCTGGCGGCGAACGGACTGGGTGCGTCTCCTTCCGCATCGCAGATGGCATGGGGAGTGTGTATATTCCCATGTCGTGGAAGCGGAGACAAACCTGTCACGGCCCTGCTCAAGAAGGTGGGTGACTTCCGTCAGAGGTGGTTGCTCATCGGCGTCCAGTCGTCCTGCGTTCCTAGACGTCTCGGAGGCGCCGCCCGTGAGGAACTCTCACTGGTGCAAGTCTGCCCTTCGCAGCACGGATAACACACACCTGGTGGGGCGCTTGAGCTTCCTCCGCGAGGAGGGCCTCACGGGGCAGATGGTCGCGGCGGACTTCGTGACGTGCCGCATCGCGCCCCTCCAGGCACACTCAGAGCCGATGTGGATGTACAATGGCCCCTCGGACCCAATGCGGCTTCACCCTGAGAATCACGACTCAGATGTTGTCGACACCATCTTGAACATCCTCTTTGTCAAGCCGGAGGTGCCAAGAAGATCGCCGGCTCCGTGCGACCTCTGCATCAGCTCCCTCTGGGTGAACGCATGGACATCCTGGACGGAGCTAGAATTTACCCCATTTGGTATGGCGGGGGTGATGGATCGGGTGGTCGCTCCGTCGACGCATGCAGTTGTCGGTGTTGACTCTTCATCAGTCTCCCGCGCCTGGAGTGGCGAGGGAGAGGCCGCGACGGGAGGGGCGTCCCCCGTGAGGCACGAGCCTTTCACCGACGAGATTTGCGACATCTCGTCAGGGGACGACGACGCCTTCGCTGTGGCGCCTTCGCGCCCCGTGGAGGAGGTGACCGAGGGGGGGACGTCCTCCGAGGCAGGCGCTTGGTCGGGGAGGCGTGAACCTCGCACCAAGGCTGTGGTGGATCGTTCTGGGGTGAGGCCCTCCGACGTCCCTTCCAAAAGGAAAGTGGGGACGCCTCCGGGGGGATCAGGCGTCAAGACCACGCCTTCCTGGCGCTCTCCAGGTCTGACATGGGTCGGTGCCGGTGCTTCCCCTTCAGGGTGAATATTTATGGCACCTGGACATTCTTGGCTCTTGTTTTTTCCCCCTGCTTTTCTCTCTCTTGACTGTCTTTTCCTAAGATTTTTGTCAGCGATCTTGTGCCTGCGAAGCGCCGCCGGCTTTGCAAGGCTGCAGACGTGAAGAGAGCCACCGCAGAGGCAGTGGCCGACAGACACATGAGGCCTACGGAGACGGCCACCTCAGGCCATGCTGAGGGGGCACCTCAAGTGGAGGCGGCCGCGCCCTCGGTGGGGACGACTGAGCCTCAAGAGGAGGTGGGCGCGCCACACCAAGAGGCATCTTCATCGCTTCCCGAGCCACTGGGGGTGGAAGGCGCGGAGGAGAAAGATTCTACGCCACTTCGCGCTCCTACTCTCCCTCGCGCGGCTACGCCTCCGCGTTAGGCAGCTCTGCCCCGCGAGCTGACCCCACCGCGCGAGTTGACGCCGATGCATGCGTCATCTTCACCGCGCACGCCCGTGGCTCCCACACCGCACCCGGAGGAAATGATCGAGGCGCCAGCGGGCGCAAGTGCGTATGTAGGAGGAGCTGTTTCCTCGCCCCCTCGTCCGGCAGGAGAAGACGAGCGCCTTATTGGCTCGAGCACCGAAGCGGAGGCAGGCGTGGACGGAAGCGGAGCCACGTTCAGCCCCCAAGCTCGACCAGGGGCTGGGCTCCCGGGACCGGACGCCGCGGCTGGGCCTTCGTCTAGCCAGGAGCTGGTCCTCCGAGGCTGGGATTGGAGCACGGGACGTCGCGAGGTGGCATTCGTCCTCGTGCGGGAGTCCTTGGAGGGCCTGGAGGCGCACCTCGCCCTTGGTGACATACATCTCGCCCAGCAGCAGGAGGAGCTGACAAGGTCGTGGACATCCTTCCACACGGCGGTTGAGGCGCGCCGGCTGGAGGATGCGGCGCTACAAGCCGCGCGTGAGAAGGCCACCCTCTTTGCCAAGGAGGTCCCCGAGGGGGCCATCCGTGACGCCGCAGAGCTCCTCGAGCCTCTTCAAGCGGAACGTGACGCCGCAGCGGAGCTCCTGCGCCAGGCCAAGGCGGAGCGCGAGGCGGTGCAAGGCTCGCTGGCGCAGAAGCGCCGCGGGCTGGGTCAGCTGGAGTCCCAACTGCTTTCCGCCCACCAGGCCGCGCGGGCTGCTCTGGAGGAGGACCGCAAGGGCCTGGCCGAGCATGAGCGGCAGCTGGCCCTCATGGGGAGAGAACAAAAGCGGCGCGAGGAACAACGTCTTCAGGCGGAGAAGGACTTGTTTGCCCAACGCGAGGCCCTCGAGGCGCGCGAGGGAGGCCTGGCCCAGGCGATCTCGAAGTTCGACGAGCGTGTCGCTGCTCAGAAACTTCTTATGAGCGCTTCGAGCGGCGTTTCGCCAAGAAGACGAAGGCGGCTAGGAATTCCCTCGTGGAGCACGAGAAGCAGTTCCGTTGGTCCCTCCTTCAGAAGTATCGCGCTCAGGTCCGGAAGCGGGAGGACCGCCTCAAGGCCAAGTTCGCTGCGGACGCGCAGCGGCTCGCTGAGTTCGAGAAGGCCAACTCCAAACTGGTGCGCCGCCTCAAGCGCGCCAAGGCTGGTCGGCGCCGAGCAGAGGAGGCTCGCGACGAAGCAGTTCATGGCCTCGGCCCTCCGGTCGAGGGTGTGGAAGAGTAGGTGGCTCCGCGATGGAGCGGGAGGAGGAAACGCCGGACTCAGCCCAGGCGGCCAGCGTGCTCGCGAAGCAGTGTGAGCACCCGTTTGAGGCGTTGGTCGCACGTGGCAACGAACTTGCGGCGCGGCTTGGTGCGGATGCGCCGTGCCCCGGAGGCCGAGGCTATGACGCTGCCATGTTCCTGGCCTACTTCGACCAGCTCTTCGCGGCGCTTGAGGGCCCCGCCACCGAGCTTCGCGGGATGATCGAAGACGAGAGCAGGCAGCTCCTGGGGGTGGTTGTTGACCGCATCTTCACCAACTCAAGCTCCTCACGCCGGGCTTCGACCTCTCCTCCGTCATAGAAGCTGCTCAAGGCGATGAAGCGCGGCGGGGCTCCGGTTGCCTCCGCGAGCAAGTTGACGCCTTCTGCAACCGCTTCAGGCGCGCGGAGGCGGCGGCTGAAGACAGCGAGGAGGAGGCCCGCTCTGCCGAGGCCGAGGTGGGTGCCGTGGAGGAGGTCCTCCCGCTTTCGGACCTGCGTGCGCTTGTATCTGAAACAACTGTGTGTTTAGATTTCTTAAGACCTTTGGCCGGTAATATACTCTTTATTGCTGTTTTCATTCGAGCTTGTTTGCCCCCCGTGAGGTCTCTTTGGACCCATCTTCATGTCTATTTGTTCGCTGCGTCGGTAGGTCCCATCTCTTCGTGCCATGACTCCGCCACTTCGGTATGTAGGAGCAATGACTCCGCAAGGCCGGGGGGAGTTTACCCCTAGGAGAGGTAAGATCCCTGAGTCGCGATGCTCAAGGGCCCCCCTTAGACGTGCGAGTAGTCCATGAAGCATAAGGGAAAGCGAATTGCTTGAGGGACAAACGTGCGCTAGGGGGAGAAAACGCTCTTAAGGCGTGGGTGCGAGACTTAGCTTCTCGAGGTTTCCGCCATGCAGAGGCATTTCGCCTGGTGAGGTTGCCCACTTGAGGGGTCGCTCCTGGATGCCTCTTCAGGCTCGTGGGGGGATTTTTCCCTGCAGATGTTAGAGGGGCGAACCCAAACGCTGGAACATGGTTCAAGGGACTCGTGCGCGCTTATAGGTCGCCTCAGGCGTTCCTTGCGAGGAGAGTAAGTACCAAGGTCCTATGTAGAGATGGCGTGTTTGTGGGATCTTGCCTTCCAGCCAGAGCTCGGACTCTTGGATTTTGCAGTGCTGCTGGTGTGTCATTTGAGGCACTGGCACCGTACTCAGCCCCCGCTCGCGAGGTACGCATGTGGAGATATATAAGCGCACACTTCAACAGAGTAATGCGAAAATAGAACTCACCAAATACATTAAAAAGCGGCGCCGAAGCACTAAGTTCACTTGGGAACGAAATTGAGTCATTATGCTTGGGGTTGCCAAGTTAATGTTTTGCCCATGCCGAGGCATGGGGACCACCCATTAGTGGCAGAGACTCTCAACAACCTGAGGTGGCTCGTTAAATGGAGAGCTCGAAGGGTTTGCCCTCGAGAGAAGCCTTTGGAGCTTGGAGGTTTAAGCCGATAGCTTTTAACCTCTAGAGACAAAGATGCTTGGAGGTTGAGTCGTAGGCTGCCTCTTCCGCTAGGAGTCTCGATGTGACAATGATCACAGGCGTGGCAATGACCACGGTTTCATTTGTTCCCTAAGGAGACAAAGAATTCTTTGGAGGTTTAAGCCATGAGCTTTTAACCTCTAGAGACAAAGATGCTTGGAGGTTGAGCCGTAGGCTGCCTCTTCCGCCTGATGTCTCGACGTGACACTGATCACATTTTGCGTTTGTTTCCTTAGGAGACAAAAAAATGTTTTGGAGGTTTAAGCTGTGAGCATTTTAACCTCTAGAGACAAAAATGCTTGGAGGTTGAGCCGTAAGCTGCCTCTTCCGCTAGAAGTCTCGACGTGAAAATGATCACGGGCGTGACTATGATCACGTTTTTAATTTGTTCCTTGTGGATACAAATATTTGTGAGGCTTAAGCCTTGAGCTTTTAACCTTGAGGGACAAACAGTGCTTGAAGGTTGAGCCGTGGGCTGCCTCTTTCGCTAAATGCCTTGAAGTGACAATGATCACGGGTAGAACTTGCGTAGGTGCATGATGTTCAATGGATTCTTGACGGGGACGCCGTCTTGCATCTCGAGGCGAGCCGCGCCAGGCCTGGCGATGTGGGTGACCCTGTAGGGACCTTCCCACATCGGGGACAGCTTGTGGAGGCCTTCTCTGGAGAGGATTCACCTGAGTACGAGGTCGCCTGTCTCCAGGGTGCGCGAGCGCACGTTATGGCTGTGGTAGCGTCTCAGGTCCTGCTGGTACTTTGCCGCCCAGAGGGCGGCGCGGCGTCGTAGCCCTTCAAGAAGCAGCAGGTCGTCGTTGTGGAGGTCCTCTTGCTGGTCCTCATTAAAGGCAAGGACCCATGGGGATCCATGCTTTATCTCTGTGGGGAGGACTGCTTTGGCTCCATAGACGAGTGCGAACGGTGTTTCCCCGGTGGGCTTGGGTGGCGTGGTATGGATGGACCAGAGCACCGAGGGGAGCTCGTTGATCCAGCCCTTGCCGTGGCCCTTGAGGATATCGAAGGTCCTTGTATTTAGGCCTTTGAGGACCTCTGCGTTTGCGCGCTCAGCCTGTCCGTTGCTTTGTGGATGGGCGACTGAGGCGAAGCAGAGCTTGATGCCCATTTTTTCACAGTATGCTCTGAAGATGCCACTGGTGAACTGTGAGCCATTGTCGGTGATGATGCGGTTAGGCACTCCGAAGCGGCAGACCAGGCCTCTGATAAATTTCACCGCCGCGCCTGCTGTGATTGTGCGTGTCGCCTCCACTTCAGGCCATTTTGTGAACTTGTCAATGGCCACGAAGAGGTAGCGATATCCACCTTGCGCCGTTGGGAAATGTCCCAGGATGTCCAGCCCCCAGACCGCAAACGGCCATGAGAGCGGAATGGTCTGTAGTCCCAGCGCTGGTTGGTGGATTTGCTTGGCGTGGAATTGGCAGGCTATACATGCTTGAATGATGTTCATTGCATCTTGAAGTGCTTGAGGCCAGTAGAAGCCGCTCCTGAAGACTATGCCTGTGAGGGTGCGGGCGCACGAATGGTGGCCGCATTCCCCGCCGTGGACGTCCTTGATCAGCAGTTTGCCTTCTTCAGGAGGGACGCATTTGAGCGCGACGCTGTTTGGGCGCTTGCGATAGAGAATTCCTTCGAGGATTTGGTACGATTTTTCTTGGCGGGCGATTCGCTCCGCTTCAACGTTTTCCTCGGGAAGGATCCCTTTGTGGAGGTAGTCCTTGATCTCGTCGATCCATCCTGTTTCCTGGTGCACCGCTGTGAGCAACAGACGCTCCCCTGTAGGGGGCCCGCAGCCTGGAGCCCCGCTTGCAGGTGGTGGTGGGAGCGCTTCGTCTGTGCTTGCGGGCAGTGCCTCTTGGAACTGCTTTATGGATGCCTTGACGAGCCTTTCTTCAAAGACACCTGGCGGGTGAGCTTGCCTCTTTGATGCGCGCTTGGTGACGTCATCAGCCTCTTGGTTTTCCTTTCTTGGGATGTGCATGAGCTCCATTCCCCTGAAGCTCTTCTCAAGCCTATGGACCTCTTCAAGGTATGCGGCCACGTGGTCGTCCTTAGGCTTGTAGCTTTTGTTAGAGAAGTTGACGAGCAGCTGGGAGTCGCCCTTGATGAGTATATGCTTGACGCCTAGGGCGATTGCGGTGCGTAGGCCGGCAAGCAGTCCTTCATACTCGGCGATATTGTTGGATATCTTGTCGATTCCGAAGCACAGCTGGACTGCGTAATACAACTTGTCGCCCTTGGGTGAGATCAGGACTACGCCTGCTCCGCCGTGGCGGCAAGCGAAAGCTCCATCGAACTTCATGGTCCAGTGGTTGGGCATTGCGGCTTCAGAGGGCTCTTGCTCTTCTCCCAAAGGCTCTTCAGGGGTTGGGTCAGTCCATTCGGCGACGAAGTCTGCCAGCGCTCTTCCTTTGATTACCCTTGTGGTATCGAAGCGCAAATTGAATGGCTGTAGCTCTATGTTCCATCCTGCGACACAGTCTGTTGCGTTTGGGTTGCGCCGGATTTGCTCCAGGGGGAAAGAGGTGACCACCGTGACGGGGTGCCCCTAGAAGTAGTGTCGCAGCTTTCTTGAGGCGATGAGGAGTGTGAGGAGAAGCTTCTGCTGCATTGTATACCGCTCGCGAGCATCACGCAGTACTGTGCTGACGAAGTAAACTGGATGTTCGACGAGGGTAGTTCCTGTTGCCTTGGCGTCTTTTGCCTGAGGTGGCTCAGCTTGGCCCTCGAGGGGGTTTGCCTCAGGGGGCTTGACCTGTGCCTCGAGGGGGTTGGCCTCAGGGGGCTTGCCCTGGGCCTCGAGGGGGTTGGCCTCAAGGGGCTTGCCCTGGGCCTCGAGGGGGTTGGCCTCGTGAGGCTCCTCAGGCTCCTCGGCCTGAATTCCTTGCAGCGGTTGACTTGGGGCGGCCCTCTCTTGGGGCTTTGGGCCTGGCGGTGAGTTTGTGAGGGCTGCCCTTTCGTCGAGCTTCTTATCAGGAGGCTTTTTCTTTGGAGTGGCTGCACTCTTCTTGTGGAGTACTGGCTCTCCTCTTTCCACCACAAGGACAACACTGGCTGTTTGTGGAGTGACTGATAAGTAAAGCTTCAGGTGCTCGCCATGCCTTGGGGCGACCATTACTGGTGGGCTGGCCAGATACTTCTTCAAGTCCTCAAATGCTTTTTCAGCTTCTGGGGTCCACTTGAAAGTGCCCGTTCTTTTCATGATCTTGAAGAACGGTAGGGCTCTTTCGCCGAACTTGGAGATGAATCGACCCAAGCTGGCCATGCAGCCTGCCAGGCGTTGCATGTCCTTGAGCCTGCGTGGAGGTTGCATGTATTCTATGGCCTTGATTTTGTCTGGGTTTGTCTCTATGCCTCGGTGAGACACGAGGAACCCAAGCAATTTGCCTGAAGGTACTCCAAAGACGCACTTGGCGGGGTTGAGCTTGATGTTCACCTTGCGCAGGCTGGCGAAAGTTTCTTCAAGGTCTCCGAGGAGAGTATTTCCTTCTCGTGATTTCACGACGATGTCATCGACATATGCTTCAGCGTTCCGCCCCATTTGCCCGCCAAGGGCTATCCTCATCAGCCTCTGGAAAGTGGCTCCGGCATTTTTGAGGCCGAAAGGCATGCAGATGTAGCAATACACACCGCACGGGGTGAGGAAAGCCGTCTTCTCCTCGTCCTCCTTAGCCATCTTTATCTGGTGATAACCAGAGAAGGCATCAAGGAAACAGAGGAGGTCGCAGCCTGCCGTGCAGTCCACAATCTGGTCAATTCTGGGCATGGGATTAGGGTCTTTGGGGTAGGACTTGTTTACATCAGTGTAGTCGATGCAGAGGCGGCCTCCTCCGGCGGGCTTTGGGACTACCACGCCGTTGGAGAGCCAAGTGGGATGCGCGACTTCGCGAACGACTTTTGCCGCTTTGAGATTTTCGACCTCCTTGACGATGAATGCTTGCTTCTCGTGGACTTGCTTTCTTGCCTTTTTCTTGACGGGGCGCGCGTTTGGGCACACGGCCAAGTGGTGCTCGATCACCTCCCTCGGTACACCAGACATATCTGACGGTATCCACACGAACATGTGAGAGTTTGCCTGGAGGAAGGCGACGAGCGCGCTTTCCTATTTGGGAGGCAGCGCGGCGCCAATGGTGACGCTAGCCCCCGAGCTGCTGGAGCTCAGAGAGATCTTCTTTGTAGCAGCTGCCTCCTGAGAGAACAACTGCTTCTTCTTCTTGGGTCTCTCGAGGCTCTAGGTCCTCTTCTGCGGGGAATGCCATGGCGGCGGTCTTGTAGGCCGTCTCAACCGCGCGCGTAGCGTCCAGGACATGCCCACGAATTGTGATCGTGCCAGCGCTGCCGGGGATCTTGACCATGTTGTAGGCATGGTGCGTGACGGCCATGAACTTCGCGAGCGCGGGGTAGCCGAGGATGGCATTGTACGGCAGGCCGATGTGTGCGACATCGAAATCGATGTGCTCAGTGCGGTAATTTTCCTTGCTCCCGAAGGTGACGGCAAGCTTGACCTGGCCTGGAGGCTCGATCGAGCCGCTGGTGACCCCCGTGAAGGGCCTCGAGGGCATGAGCCGCTCGTAGGGCACTTGAAGCGCTTCGAACGTATCTATGGAGATAACGTTCAGGCCTGCTCCGCCATCGATGAGAGTCTTGGAGACAGCCACATTGTCGATGGTGGGGGTGGAGACCAGTAGGAGGGTTCCAACAGTCTTGGTGGACTTGGGGTGGTCCTGAGCGTCGAAGGCGATGGTGTACTGCGACCACTTGAGGGGCCTGGAGGTTTCCGTGCTTGGGAGGGTGGCGTTAAGCTCACGCGAGAACTGCGTGAACTGGTTGTTCGACTTCGGCGCCTACGCCCCCCCGAGGATGCAGGCAATGGCGGCTATCGGGGCTTGGTAACCACCATCTTCCTCGTCAGGGAGGTTGCCGTTCTTTTCTGCGGCGTTGGCCTGGTTTCCAGACGGTTTCTGGTAGCCGCCCTTGCGTCCGCTCACGCGGTAGCCACGACCTCGACCACGGCTACCACTGCCTTCTGCTTGCTCGCGCTCCTTGCTCAACCTTTTGAGGTCGAAGCTGGACTCCGTAGAGTGGCCGCGCCTGTTGTGGTAGATGCAGAAAGGGCGATGGTTATCTCTTCTCTCTCCAGGCTCGGGGGAGTCCCTGCGGGTGCCCTTCGCGTCAGGCTCTGCCGCGAGGACCGCGGTGGCCTTGCGCTTGGGCTCCTCCTTCTTTTTCTGGCTCCTGGACCCCTCAGCATGATCGTCCCCTCTCGAGGACATCTTGACGAAGAGGAGTCCCTCTTCAGTCTTGGCGCACTTGTCCGCCAGGTCGAACAGCTTGACCACAGAGGTGACCTTGTCGTGGATGCCCAGCTTCTCGAGCATCCTGCTGTTTGTGACGCCCTCGCGGAAGGCGGCGATGACTTGAGTGTTAGGGATGTTCGGGATATTGTTGAGCACTTGGCTGAAGCGCTGGATGTACTTGCGGAGCGTCTCATCCTTCTTCTGCACAACAGCGCGCAGGTCGTTGTGGGTGAGGGCGCGCTCGTATGTCTCCTTGAAGTTGGAGACGAACTGCTTGCAGAGCTCCTCCCAGGAGTTCACGGACTCCTCCGGGAGGTTCAGGAGCCACGACAGCGCAGAGTCGCGAAGCGCGTGCGAGAACCAATTGGCCATGACCTTGTCATCTCCACCCGCAGCTTGGATGGAGGTGGTGTAGAGCTGCAGGAACTCGATGGGGTTGCTGGACCCGTCGTAGCCTTAGCAAGAGCAGGCCTGAACTTTGGGGGCCAGACCACGCGACGCAGAGAACAGGTGAACGCCATGCAGCCTGAGGCGTACGGGGCGACCCCGTGCTGCATTGCGCCGCGGTTCTGCTGACCTGCCTGGCCAATCTCCTCCACGAGCCTGTTCTGGCGGTCTCGCTGGAGCTCCATCCCCACGCGAGCGTCGGGCGTGGTGCGCTGCACGATCAAGCAATCGTGCGGCGAGGACGCGTGCGAGGCAGCCCTCTGCGGCGCAGCCGGTGCAGGCCCCGGAGGTGGCGGAGGCGCGTTTGTCGCGACCGTGCCCGCGAGAGAGGGGCGCATGTTGGACTGCGACGAAGCGGGACGCGTCGTGGTGATGCCGGCGAGGTGGTGGGCTGGTAGCGGAGAAGCTCCTGCGCCATGAGCAGAGCGGAGAACCATACTCTAACTGATTTGGTTAACACCATGTTAGATACATCGGGATTATCCAAGACATGGTGGGGCGAGGCGCTATTGACGTCATGTCATGTTCTGAATAAGGTTCTAACAAAATATAATGAACTCACTCCCTATGAACAATGGGAGAAGAGAAGGATAACACTCTCATACTTACGTACTTGGCGCTGTTTGGCGAAAGTCAATGTGCCGATCCCCAAAAAGCGTAAGCTTGGACCTAAGACCGTGGACTGTGTTAATTTGAGCTACGCTAAGAATAGCATTGGCTACAGATTCTTGGTAGTGAAATCTGATGTATCTGACGTGAAGGTCAGTACGATTATGGAGTCTAAAGATGCTACTTTCTTTGAGGATATTTTTCCTATGAGAGATATGCAAAGCACTTCTAGACAGGAATCCGAGCAAACTCCTGAGCCTGCCATTCCTATGTAATATTATGAACAAACCCATGATGAAAATCCTGAGAAGGATGATGAGGAAACCCTTGGTAGGGGCAAGCGACAAAGGACTGCAAAGTCCTTTGGCGACGATTTTCTCGTGTACCTTGTGGATGACACTCCCACTTCTATTTCAGAGGCTTATGCATCTTCGGATGCTGATTACTGGAAAGAAGCAGTCCGTAGCGAGATGGATTCCATCATGGCTAACGGGACATGGGAAATTACTAAACGTCCTTACGGTTGTAAACCGTTGGGATGTAAGTGGGTGTTCAAAAAAAAAGCTTAGACCCGATGGTACGATTGAAAAGTACAAGGCTAGGCTTGTGGCCAAGGGCTATGCCTAGAAAGAAGAGGAAGATTTCTTCGTGTCGGGTTATGACTCCCAGGAATCGGGGGTAGTCACTTCCTGAAGTGTAGTTCGAGAGGGGATTGAACGCGGAGGTGTAAACCCTCAAGTGGCTCCGCGACGTTGCTCGCTGGACCCAAAGAAGACGCACACCCGACCAAAGAAGACACCGCCCTTTACCCAGGTTCACGGCCCTCGTGAGGAGGTAAGACCGCTACTCCTGCCTGTCTGTATTATATGTGGGAGGTTATAGTACAATTGAGCTTGCCGGAAGCCCCCTTGAGGCAGTTCTTTCCTGGGGAGGGAAGCGATGATCTTCTTCCTCCTCCGGACAGAGGCTAACCTAACCAGAGTTGCTAGGGTTTACAAGGGAGTTTTGCACGCAAAGGGCCGACCCCTGCTACGATGGATGTATTCTCTCTTTTATAGGCGCCTCGGGCCTTCTCCTTCGGCTTGGCCTTCAAGGTGGCTCCCACTTTCCAGTGGCGGGGTGGAGCACGAGTCCAACGTGCTCCATTCGTCCATGGAATCGGTCCATTGTTGATAAAGGTGGCGCCATGGCCGACAGGCGGCCGACCGTGCGGTACTATCCGCAGAGCGGGCAGTCTCTGAGGTGGAGCCCGCGATGACGATCTCTGTTGGAGGGTTGCGCCGTCCACCTACTTTATCGTCAGAGTTGAAGGTCCTCACAGCTGTGCAGCAGGCGGAGCAGTTTTATTGACTGCTTTATCGCCAGGGACAGCGACGGGGGTGTGAGCGCCACTGTATGAGCGTGGCAGAGGTCACGTGCGCTCTGCCGGGATTCCTTGGCGACGACGTTTCCCTCCAGGCCTGAGGGGAGATTCCTGACGGACTTCCCTCAGGCGGGTTGGTTCCTCGGGGGAAGGACCCCCTGAGGTGAGGGGTCCCTTGAGGCCCTCGCTTCCTCTTCAGGCCCTCGAGAGGGGAATCACCTCTCGGGGGTCTCGCCAGGCGGTGACGCCTGGTCCTTAGTCGTTTCGTCCGTCTGGCCCGCGAGCGAGGCCTGGGGGGAATGGGCCCTTGATACCCCAGCTCCCATTGGGCCGACAGTAGCCCCCGGGCCCATGATGGGCACGACTGAGCCCATGGGCTTAGGCGAAGCGTCGTGGGCCCTTAGTGCCCAGCCGGCCCGAGCCACGTGGCGCTTGGACGATTAACGGCTTCGCACGATCTGGGGCACGAGTCGTGGGGGTCCCACCACGCCTCGGTAACTGCTCTTGGAGAGGACATAAATCCCAGGCGTTGCCGCGCAGAGCCGTTACCGTTTCTAGTTCTTCCCGCAGGAGTTTCCGCTTCTCAGAGCTCTCCGCCTCCGCTCTCCCCTGCGCATTTCCCACCTTTGTCTTCGCCGAAACCCAAGTCCTCTCCGATGGGCCCGGTGAAGAGGAAAAGTAAGGCCGCAGCGGGGTCTTCTTCCCGGGCGGCGGCCATGGAGGTAGTGCGGGGCGCGGTACTCGAGGGGGCGCGCACCGATCTTCAGGCGTTGGGGAAGATCCGCCACCTGGTTACGGGGCCGACCAACGAGCATGGTGCCAGCGAACTCCAAGCCGCCCGGTTCGGGAGATTTCCTCAAGGGTTCTACCCCATTTTTCTCCACGCCATCACCGCCGGGCTGGTGCCGCCGTACTCGCCTTTCTTGGAGGCAGTACTGGAATTCTACCAAATTCAACTCCTCCATCTTCACCCAAACTCCATACTCATTTTGTCCATCTTCGCCTACCTTTGCGAGGCTTCTCTGGGCGTGCACCCTTCGGTTGCGCTCTTCAGGACCTTCTACTCGCTGCGGTGCATAGCTGGTGGCGAGAGGACGGGATGCGTCTCCTTCTGCATCGCGGACGGCATGGGGCATGTATATATCAGCATGTCCTGGAGTGGGGATAAGCCTGTTACGGCCCTGCTCAAGAAGGTGGGTGACTTTCGCCAGAAGTGGCTGCTCATCGGCGTCTCGTCACCCTGCGCATTCCTGGACGTCCCGGAGGCGCCGCTCGTGAGGAACTCCCACTGGTGCAAGTCTGCTCTTCGTAGTGCGGACAACGCTTACTTGGAGGGGCGTTTGAGATTTCTCCGCGAGGAGGGTCTCACGGGTCAGATGGTCGCGTCGGACTTCGTGACACGCCACATCGCCCCCCTTCAGGCGCACTCGGAGCCGATGTGGATGTATGCCTGACGTGGGGCTACCTTTCGACTAGCCCACGACGAGGCTACCTGGGCCGCGCCACACGGAGGCCCACATAAAGCCCACTCGGGGTACCACGTATCCTAGTCCAAGTCGGTTAGGTCTCATAACGTTCCATATCTGTAATTGCTGTCGATACCGACCACCCGAGACCTGGCTACCTATAAAGTCAGGAGGGTTGCTCGTCCTAGAGGACACGCCAACGGACACTGCCACAAACCCTAGCGAGATCGCAATCTCGCCGCCATTGTAACCGCAACTCGCCATCAATACCAGACAAGCAGGAGTAGGGTATTATCCTCCGGGAGCCTGAACCTGGGTAAAACCTTGCTTGTCAGCCGTCTTGATCACCAACGCTCCTCTCTCTCCCCTTCAATCAACCCGGGGTGAACAACCCTGGGACTTGCCGAGTTACACCCTCGTCAATTGGCGCCGTCTGTGGGAAAGATATCGGACGTTGGAATCATGGTCGCACCGGCTCCATCCGCAATGAAGATCGAGATCGACGCCACTCGGGAGCCCATCCGCTTCGGCTCCTTCGAGTATGCCCTCCACCCGCCGGCTCTTCGCTCGGTGAACGCCAATCTGCGCAAAGATGGATTTCCCAACACCCTCCAACAATGAAGCCGAATATGAAGCCCTGATCCACGGCATGCGGATGGCCAAGAACTGCGGTGCCACACACCTTATGATCTACGGCGACTCTTACCTGGTTGTGCAGCAAACCATGAAGTCCTGCGATGCAATCGCCGACAACATGATCGCCTACAGAGACCTGTACAATCAGCTAGAGGGCGTCTTCGACGGCTGCGAGCTACGGCACATCGGCCACGACAGCAACGAGGAAGCCGACATCGTCGCCAACATGGGATCAGATAGGGTACCAGTACCACCTGGCGTCTTCCTCGAGCGCATCACGCAAAGGTCCATCAAGACTCGACCCGCAGCAAAACCCTCCACACCGGCAGCAGGCGGCGCGAACCCGCCCAGCCAAGCAAAGGAGCCCATGGAAGTGATGCTAGTTGAAGCTACCTGGACAGGGCCGTACCTAGCATACATACTGCACCAGAGGCTGCCAACAGACCCAGTCAAAGCAAAGCGCATCATCAGGCGCTCCAAAAGTTTTACCGTCATCAACGGAGAACTCTACAAGAGAAGCATCTCAGGCATCCTGCAAAGGTGCATAGATCCAGTCGACGGCCAGGCCATACTACTCGACATCCACGCGGGCATCTGTGGGCATCATGCCAGCAGTCGAGCACTGGTGGCCAAAGCACTACGAGTCGAGTTCTACTGGCTAACAGCTATGCAAGACGCAGAAGATCTAGTAAAGAAATGTACCGGGTGCCAAGAGTTCGCCAACAAGCCGCACGCGCCGGCCTCCGAGTTGAAGACAATACCGCTAGCCTGGCCCTTTGCCCAATGGGGACTGGATATGGTGGGCCCGCTGGAGAAGTCCTCACCCGGAGGGCACACTCACCTCCTGGTTGCAGTCGATAAGTTCACCAAGTGGATTGAAGCCGCACCCATCACAAGTTCGACTGCGTCATCAGCGGTCAACTTCATCAGGTCCATCATCTTCAGGTTTGGAGTGCCGAACGGGATCATCACAAACAACGGCTCGAACTTCACAGCCAAAGAATTCAAAGACTTCTGCTCAGATCAAGGTATCAAGCTCAACTATGCGTCTGTCTCGCACCCGCAATCCAATGGACAGGTGGAGAAGGCCAACGGTGTAGTCTGCAGCGGCATCAAGGAACGACTGCGTGTGCCACTCAGGCGCGCAGCGGGAGCATGGGTCGAAGAACTGCCGTCAGTCCTCTGGAGCCTGCGGACCACGCCCAACAGATCCACCCAGTACACTCCATTCTTCATGGTGTACGGTGCAGAAGCAGTCCTACCCTGCGACATCAAGTTTGACGCACCACGGGTGGTCGCCTACAACGAGTCAGATGCAGAAGAGGCACTCAAAGACAGCGTGGACATATTGGACGAAGCACGTGACATCGCCCTGGCGCGATCAGCCGTATACCAGCAAGACCTGCGCAACTATCACGGACGGAGATTGCGACCGAGAGATTTCGTCGCAGGTGACCTGGTCCTCCGCCTCAAGCAGAAAAAGTGCACAAGCTCGCCTCCCCATGGGAGGGTCCGTACATTGTCACCGAAGCAATTGGCAACGGAGCATATCGCCTAAAGGACTCAAAGACAGGAGCAACCTGCAGCAACCCGTGGAACGTCGCACAACTCAGGCGGTTGTATGCTTAGTCGCCTCAACCATGTAACAAGGACAACATGTCAAAAGCGGCAGGTTTTAGACGCACTCTTTCCCTCACCAGGGTGCCTAAGGGGACTGGAAGGGTTTTAATGAGGCGGCCTGTTCGCAGCAATCAATAAAGTGATTTGAATAAAATGATGTTCACTCTACCTTCTCAGTCAAGACAAACAAAAAATCCTAGGCCGCCACTCGATTCACTCGGGGGCTGCGCCACAGAGGTTGAAAGAATAAAGCCTAGGCCGCTACTCGAATCACTCGGGGGCTGCGCCAAATAGGCGCAACTCAAAAAATCCAAGGCCTCTACCCGACTTACTCGGGAGGTGCGCCGCACAGGTCAAGTCAAAAATCCTAGGTCGCCACCTGACGCACTCGGGGGCTGCACCTCACAGGTCACACATGAAAATCCCTAGGCCGCCACTCGAACTACTCGGGGGCTGCGCCATACAGGCTACACTGGAAAAATCCTAGGCCGCCACCCGAGCCGCTCGGGGGCTGCGCCATACAGGTCAAGTCCAAAACCCTAAATCGCCACTCGATGCAATCGGAAGCCGCGATACACAGGTCTCACTTGAAAAAAATCCTAGGACGCCACTCGACTCACTCGGGGGCTGCGCCACACAGGTTCACAACGCAGGCTTAGGCTGTCACCCAAGGTACTCGGGGGCTGCGCCGCACAAGTCAAAGCCGAAGCAAATACTCGCACAGTAATGCACATGACTTCACTCATTACTAGAGAACTCTTTTAACTCCATATACTGTCATTTACATTGGCATATTAGCCACATCCAACTAACCCTGTACAGCAGAAGAAATCTATTCTTAGTCTGCAGGCTCGGCCTTCGGCGCCCCGAGTGGGCCTACGAGGCGCTCACTATGCTTCTGCACCTGATCGATCATCTGGCGCGCAGCCGCCAGGGTATCGGCGTACTCGGCGTCGCCAGGCAGTCCACCCATCAGCCTTTCCAATGGAAGGTTGGGCCGATGCAGCCGAACGTACGCCAGAGCCGCATTCGCCCCGGCGACAAGCTGAGCATGGACGATCTCCTTCAGAGCATCACCATCACGGAACCTCTCCAGCAAGGTGGCCAGCCCATGCGGCTGCCCATTGTGCGGAAAGTAAACACGATGGATATGCCACAGGGTCTTCCGGAAATTCTCCAAAAGGAAAGCCACACGCCAAGTTCGGTCAAGCATGCGAGCAAGAATGCGCCCTCTCGACTTGTTCACCCAGAATTGGCGAGCTTCGTGAGAGTTGCCAGACGCCTCCCGGGTAACACGCTCTTCAACGCGGTCCCGCTCAGCCTCCCAATCCGGGTTCACATCTGCATACACAAGCTAGAAGTCAGAACCAGCAAGTTTTCAACTGATAAGATCGATCTCCCCGATCAGAAAATCTTCACGCTGGGAGAAGCCTGCAGTAGGATGAGACTTGGAGCGATGTAGCAGTAGCTCGGTATTCTTCAGAGTCGCCTCAAGCTCAGCCACCTTATTCTTCAAGTATGTGATGATCCGCTGGTCGTTCGCGCGCGGGGGAGCTGGCGCCGCCCGACGACGGCGAGCACCCGACGAAGATCCCTCGCCGCTCGGACCAGCCGCAGAAGCAGAAGAAGTGCCGCCGCGCACGTCAGTCTGCCATAAGTTCGCAGAGTCAATACAGATGTGCGACTGCTCAGCGCAAGCAAATACAATTGAAGACATACTCAATTTCAGCAGAAAAATATTGTTCAAGGTCAGAAGACCAAACAGAATATCAGTCATTACAAGCAAAAGGTATGAATACAGGTCACGGCGACTGCCGAATCCCTACAACACTACTACTTCGGGGCAGCAGACTCCGAGCGGGAGCGGGTCTTCCGGGAAGCAGCCGCCTCAGACGCCTTGGCGAGCGCCCTCTCAAAGGTGGCCACAAGCTTCACAACTAGCTGTTTAGCCTGCGCCTTCACTCCGCCAAGCGACGTGGTCCGGCCATCAACCCTCCGAGGGAAGCCGCTGACAACCTTCTCGAAATCGCCCTCAATCTGGTGACCTAGAATGAGCTGGAAGGTGAGCTCGGAGCCGCGTATCGTGTGCGTCCGAGTGAAGTCCGCAAGGGTGGTCGCATCGTCCTTGAACGGAGCAGCAAGAGCGTCGACGCCAGTCGGCGGCGCATCACTCGGGAAGATGCTCCGGTGCACCGTCGTTAGCGCGCCAGTCGACTGCTGCAGCGCAGCCGCCGACTTCCTCAGCGCATCAGACGCATACGCGCAGACACGGACGAGGAAGCCGACAGCGGTCGCCAAGTCAACGGTGTCACTCGACGAGCCCTCCGGAGGAGCTCCACCGCAGTCATCTAAATAACAGATCTAATGTCAGACAAAGGAAAGGCAAACGAAACAGTAGGCGTCAGGCCGAAACTTACCTCCAAGAACACTAGCGAGTGAGAGGAGACGGTCGACTTGAGTCTTCTCTTGGACGACCCGCACCCGCTCCCGCTCCTGGGACTCGTGGAGAGCTTTCTCAAGCTCAGCCTGAGCCTGAACCTTCAACTCCAGCTCGGCAACACGCCTATCAGCCTGGTTCAGAGAAGCACGCAGCTGGTCCCTCTCCTTCTCCAGGCGAACGTAAGCCGCGGCTGCGTCAAGTTGCTGGCGGTAGTATGGCTGAAACACAAGCAAGGAATTAATAAAGTTGCGGGCGACCCCATGCGGCTTCATCTGGAGGACCTTGGCTCGGACGTGGTCGACACCATCCTAAACATCCTCTTCGCCAGTCCGGATGTGCCTGGGAAGATCGCCGGCTCCGTGCGTCCCCTGCACCAGCTTCCTCTGAGCGACCGCATGGATATCCTGGACGGAATGCCGGATTTCACTCTTCATGGTCTGGCGGGCTTGATGGATCAGGAGGTCGCTCCGCCGGTGCGCGCAGTCGTTGGTGTTGATTCTTCGTCCACCTCCCGTGCCTGGAGCGGCGAGGAAGAGGCCGCAACGGGAGAGGCGCCCCTGCGAGGTACGAGCCATTCACCGACGAGATTTGCAACATCTCGTCGGGCGATGACGACGCCTTCGTTGTGGCGCCTTCGCGCCTCAAGGAGGAGGCGTCTGAGGCGGGGGCGGCCTCTGAGACTGATGCTTCGCCAGGGAGGCGCGAGCCTCGGACCAAGAAGATGGTGGATCGCTCTGGAGCGAGGCCCTCTGACATCCCCTCCAAAAGAAAAGCGGCGACGCCTCTGGAGGGATCAGGTGCCAAGCCCACACCTTCCTGGCGCTCTCCCGGCCTGTCGTGGGTCGATGCCGGTGCTTCCCCTTCATGGTGAGTATTCCCACCACTTGGTTATTTTTTGGCTTTTGTTGTCCCCCCTGCTCCGTCTTCTTCTGAACAATCTTCTTTGGGCCTTTTCCAGCGATCTAGTGCCTGCGAAGCGTCGCAAGCTTCGCGAGGCAGCAGGTGTGAAGAGAGCCGCAGCTGCGGTGGCGGCTGGCGAGCGCCCGAGGCCTGTGGAGACGTTCTCTTCAGGCCCAGTGGAGGGGGCGCCTCAGGAGGGAGCCGTCGTGCCCCTAGAGGGGGCGCCCGAGCCACAAACAGCGCCTCCCGAGCCTCTGCTTGTGGACAGCGGGGAGGAGACGGCTCCCGCGTTACCTCGCGCTCCGACTCCTCCTCGCGCGGCTACGCTACCATGCGAGGCAATTTTGCTCCGCACGCTACCATCGCCGCGCGCAGGGACGCCGCCGCCTGCGTCACCTTCACCATGCTCGCCCGCGGCGCCCGCGCCACCTCTGGAGGGAGCGACCGAGGCTTCAGCAGGTGCAAGTATGGCCACAGGAGGGGGTGTGGCCTCGCCACCTCGCCTTGCCGGAGAAGATGAGCGCCCCAATGACTCGAGCGCCGCAGCTGAAGCCGGCGTGGATGGAGGTGGAGCCACACCCAGCCCCCGAGCCCGACCTGGGGCAGGGTTCACGGGACCGGCCGCTGCAGCTGGGCCCTCATCTAGCCAGGAACTGGTTCTCCGAGGCTGTGATTGGAGTGCAGGGCGCCGCGAGGTGTCATTCGTCCTTGTGCGGGAGTCTTTGGAGGGCCTGGAGGCCCACCTTGCCCTTGGCGACATACGGCTCGCCCAGCAGCAGGAGGAACTGGCGAGATCATGGGCGTCCTTCCACGAGGCCGTTGAGGCGCGCCGGCTGGAGGACTCGGCGCTGCAGGCAGCCCGCGAAGAGGCCATCAACTTTGCGAAGGAAATTCGCGACGGAGCCATTCGTGATGCTGCAGAGCTACTTGAGCCCCTCCAGGCAGAACGCGACGCCGCTGAGGAGCTCCTGCGAGGGGCCACAGCCGAGCGTGAGGCGATGGAGGGCTCGCTGGCGCAGAAGCGATGCGAGCTGGACCAGTTAGATGTAACGCCCCGGGATTTATCCCCTTTTTGTTTTGTGATTTTTCTTTTTGCATCGACATGACATCGCATTGCATCTCATTAAATTTAATTTGTTGCATTTAAATTAAATTTCCATTATTAAATTCAAATGCATTTCAAATTAATTAAAAACGTGTTATTTTCAAATCTTTTAAAAATGTTAAAAATTAGTTTATTAAATTGTCTTTTGAAAACTAAAAATATTTTGTATAGGTTTCGTGTTGAAATTCCTTTTCTATTTTGTTTTAAAAATATAAAACAGAAAATAATAAGGGGAGAGAAATAAAGCCCAAAGCCATCTAACTCAAACCCTAGGTTTCCCCACAGAAAATTATTTCCCACCCCCCTGGAAATTTGCAGCCACCCTCCTCCTTTTCTAGGTTTTTGCAAAAGTCCTTCCTCCCCCTCTCTTTCTTCTTTTCCCCCTTCCTTCTTCCTTTCTTTTCTTTTTTCCTTTCTTTTCTTCCTTTCTTTCTTTTTTTCCCCTTCCTTTCCTCTTCTTTTCTCTCCTCCTTCCCGCACCCGCACCCTTCTTCCTCCCGCAGCCCGACCAGCCCGAGCCGACCACTGCGCCTCCCAAGCGCGCGCGCGTCCCCGCCGCCCGGCGCCCCGCTGCTCTGGCCGCCCGGCCTCCTCGCCGCGCCCCGCGCCGGCCACGCCGCCGCGCCACGGCCGCTCCGCCCCGAGCTCTACCCCGCGCATCCAGCCGAGCTCCTCGCTCCTTCCTCCCCCGACCGCCAGCGCGCGGAGCGCCCCCGCCGCCGGCCGAGCGCCGCCGCTCCCCAGGGCCCCGGGCCGCCGCGCGCCGCCTCCTCCCGAGCTCCTCCAGCCCGCACCGAGTCGTCCGCCGCAGCAGCCAGCGCCCGCGCGCCGTGCGCCCCGCCCCTGCACCTCGCCTCCTGCACGCTCCGGCCGCCGCCGCGACATGCGCCGCCTGCGCCTCCCCCCGCAGCGCCGCGCCGTCGTTGCCTCGTTCCTCACTGCCGCGCACCTCCGGCCGCTGCCCGCGTCCCCCGGCCCCGCGCGCCCACGCCGCCCTGAGCCGCCGCGTCGCGCCTGCGCTTCCTCTGGCCGCCGCCGGCCTGAGCTCCGCCGCGCAGCCGCTCCCCGCCGCCCGCGACGCGCGTCGCGCCGCCCCGCAGCCGCTCCTCCGCCCCGCGCCGCCGTGCTCCACCGCCGCCGCGCTCCGCCCGTTGCCCGCGCCACGACGCTTGCGCGCGCCGTCCCGCGCCGCGTCGCCGCCGCGTCCGCCCGTGCCCGCGCGCTCGCCTGCGCACGTCGCCTCCGCTCGCCCACCTCCATCCGACGCCCCCGTGCGCTCGCCGCCGCCGTGCGTTCCACTCCGCGCCTCCGCTTCATCCGCCGTCTCCGTCCGGTGGCGTCCCCGCATCCGGCGCTCGCTAGGTGTTCAGTGAAACGCCCGCAAGAACTTCGTCGCCACTTTTGTCCGAGTTGTCCACCCTTCGTGGTGTTGCTACGTGCGCGTGCTCCTTCCGGTGCCGCGTTGTCGCGCCGCCCGTGTCCGTATTGCGGTGCCCGCCCGTGCACGTTTCTTCCCGGTGTCCGTTTGCCGCGCTCCTACGTGCCACGACTACCCCGACCACTTCCACGACACCGACAAACGATGATGCCCCGGTTCCGCGTCGACTACTTCCTCTATGCACCGAAGACGTCGGTTTCGAACCCTATATCTCCCGATCCAACGTGCGAACCCAAACCCTAACCCTAAACCTTTTTTATTAAATGTCATCTATCTTGTGCATTTCGCATCATAATTGCATTTGTTGCATCTCTTGGGTTTGGTGGTGGAGCAAATCACCTAATTAATAAATATGGAATGTGTGGGGCAAATCAATATATGTATTGCCCGATTCCATTTAAATGGACTAGATCATCCATGCCATGTCTTGCCATGTTAACCAACATTTAATATTGTTGAGTAAATAAATAACTTGCACCTAAATATTAATTGTCGGAATCCCGGTTCTGCTTAATTTGAATTAATTGCATTTATATTTCGTCTTGCCATGCCATGCATCATTCTCATATGATCATGCTGTATCTTTTGCCGTAGTTGTAAAATGCATCTTTTACGCTTCCAGTGTTTGTTGCTTCTTCGTGGATAAGACGTTGAGATGTGTGAGCAACGACAAGATCTGCTTCCATGCGGGATTCCAGGCAAGCAAAGTTTGCTTGTTTACCTATACATTGTCTTTCATTCCTGCCGTTGATCTCTGCTACCTTAGTACTCGATTCTTTATTGCGATCCCATCACATGTTTATCTTGCAGCCTATACAGCTTTATCCCCACATCCCATCACCTGTTGAATGTTTATCTGTTGGCCTTGCGAGTCGTAGTGCATGCTTAGAGTTGGTTGTGCGAGTCGTCAGTTGGTCTTTTATTTCATATGCTTAGCTTGATAGAATATTCTACCTTAATAAACTGTTGTATTATATTGGGGTATTATAATTAAAAGATAAGGCACCGGCGGAAGGCCTTGCGAGGTGCTTTGTTCTGCTAAGTGTCGACCTAGGAACTGAGATTTTGTCCTCGGATCCAATTTTGAGCGCACTAACCACTTGTGGGAGGCCCAATGGAGCCCCCCTCGACTTTGACTGGAACTTCGACTTGTCCGGGAGCTGCACCTAGTTCGGGTTTTCCATTTGTCTCATATGCATCAATACTAGTGCAGTATTTTACTTTGGCGGTGTGCCTTGTTACATGCATATAGGGCGCGGCCTGTTGGTGCGGAGGGGTGTGTCCTGCGGGAGTCCGCACCCTTTTGGCCGGGACCAGCATAGCTCCCGTGGCTCCTGAACTTGTTGCGGTGAAGGAAAATAGTTGGGTTGAAAGGCCCTAATGTTTTTGACTGGGTTGATCATGCGAGTATGGGTCCAGTAGTGCACCCCTGCAGGGTATAATCTTATCGATGAGCCGTGTCCACGGTTATGGACGACTTGGTGATGATGCTGGCTAACAAGATCTAGACAACTTACACCTAATCATTGTTAATTAACCTGACTAGTAATATAGCATTACTTTCACAATAAATGGTAATTAAAACTGTTCAACGTGTGAGTTTCCCGGATTGCTTCCTCATACTTGGTTGAGGGGGTTAATTCGAGAATGGGTTATGATTGGTGCTAGTTGTAGATGTTTATCTTAAGCGCTCTCTTATCCCTCTCTGATTAGACGGAAGTTGTAGCGTGTCTCTTTAGGTTGCTAGTGCTGCTGCCGCTAAGTCCACCTCCCCTATATTTTGGGAGATGGTGTAGAAAGTAGGCAAGTCGGCTTTGCTTGCCAGGGAGTGCCCTGACCCTCTTTTGGGTTATGCTTTATGTGCAGTTAACAGGTTTGGAAGTCTGACGATGTTAGCTTGGGAATCCCTCCGGCTTGGCTGGGCAGGGATATGGCGCCATCGCTTATCTTCAGGACTCTTAGTCCAGTTTGCTTCTTATCCGTAGTCGGATACTATTCTGTTTCCGCTGTCATTTGAATCTTTGTATTGTATCATTTGTATCTTGACTCGTTCGAGTCGTTGTTGTAATTATATCTTCCGTTGTATTTGTGGATGTATCGGAACTGTTGTAATGTTATCACAATTCCACCCACATAATGCGCATGTCTCGATGTGCACATTATGTCTGGTGGGCGACCAAAAATCGTTATTATGCGGATTTCGGCGGAAGCGCTTAAATCTACATAGTACCGATTTTCGGGCGTCACATTAGAGTCCCAACGTCTCTCTGCCCACCAGGTCGCGCATGCCGCTCTAGAGGAGGACCGCAAGTGCTTGGCCGAGCGCGATCGGCAGCTGGCCCTCAGGGGGAGTGAGCTGCAGCGGTGCGAGGAGCGGTGTCTCCAGATGGAGAAGGACCTGGCCACCCAGCGTGAGGCCCTCGAAGCGAGCGAGGGAGGCCTGGCACAGGCGATCTTGAAGTTCGACGAGCACGTCGCTGCTCAGAAGCACTCTGACGAGCGCTCGGAGCGGCGCTTCACCAAGAGGACGAGAGCGGCGCAGAGGGCCCTCGCGGAGCACGAGAGGCATCTCCGTCGGACCCTTCTCCAGAAGTACCGTGCTCGGCTTCGGAAGCGGGAGGACCGCCTCAGGGCCGAGCATGCTGCGGACGCTCAGTGGCTCGCTGAGCTCGAGAAGGCCAACTTCAAGCTGGCGCGCCGCTTCAAGCGCGCCAAGGCCCATTGGCGCCGAGCGGAGGAGGCTCGCGACGTGGCGACCCACGGCGCTAGCCCTTCGTCCAGTGCGCCAGTGATGCAGTGCGACCGCCTGTTTGAAGAGCTGGTTGCGCGTGGTGGTGAGCTTGCGGCGCGGCTCGGCGCAGACGCGCCGTATCCTTGGACCCAAGGCCACGACGACGCCGCCGCGTTCCTGGCCTATTTTGACCCGCTTTTCGCGGCGCTGGAGGGCCCCGCCGCTGAGCTTCGCGAGGTGATTGAAGACGAGAGCAGACAGCTCTTGGGGGTGGCCGTTGATCGCATCTTCACCAACATCAAGCTCCTTGTGCCGGACTTCGACCTCCGCTTGGTGACCGAGGTTGCTCCCGGCGAGGACGCGCAGCGCGTCTCGTCTTCCCTCCGCGAGCAGGTGGATGCATTCTGCAACCGCTTCAGGCGTGTGGAGGCTGCGCCGGACTTCAGGGAGGAGGAGGCTCGCTCCGCCGAGGTCGAAGGTGGCGCTGCGGAGGAGGAGGCCCACTCCGCCGAGGTCGAAGATGGCGCCGCGGAAGAGGAGGCCTGCTCCGCCGAGGTCGAAGTTGGCGCCACGGAGGAGGAGGCCCGCTCTGCCGAGGTCGAAGATGGCACTACGGAGGCTCAAAGCGATGCTGCATCCCCCTGAGCCTTTCTGGGCTGCGCCTGCGGGCGCTTGTAACTGCACCAGCTGTGTGCTTTTTGGCATCTTAAGACCTTTGGTTTGTAATATACTTTTAATTGCTGTTTTAACTCGAGCTTGTCTGCCCCTCATGAGTTCTCTTTGGACTCATCTTCATGTCTATTTGTTCTCTACGTCGCTAGGTCCCATCTCTTCGTGCCATGACTCCGCCACCTCGGTATGCGGGAGCAATGACTCCGCAAGGCCGGGGGGAGTTTAGTAGGCCTAGGGGAAGTAAGAGCCTTGAGTCGCGATGCCCAAGTGCCCCCCTTAGACGTGCGAGTAGTCCATGAAGCGTAAGGGAAAGTGAACGGATAGACGTCGCCTAGAGGGGGGGGGGGGGGGGGGTGAATAGGCGATTTAAAACTTTTTCGAGGAGCCGGAATATCCGGTCCAATAGTGACCGGAAATTCCGAGTAGCCGGAATATCCGGTACACGAGTGACCCGGAAATTCCGGTATGCTTGATAAAGGCGGAATAAAACTAGAGGTTTACTTAAACAAGCATACAACCTAGATATATAAACTAGGCTCACCTATGTGCACCAACAACTTAAGCTAAGCAATACTAGTAACAAGATGATAGCAAGATATATGACTTCAAGCACGAAGGCTATCACAATGTAAAGTGCATAAGTAAAGAGCTCGGGTATAGAAATAACCGAGGCACACGGAGACGAGGATGTATTCCCGAGTTCCACCCAAAGGTGTACGTCTCGTTTGGAGAGGTGTGCGCAACCACAACAGGTTAGCCGCAACGCCACAAAGGCTCACCTTCTTCTCCTGATGAACTCAACCACAAAAGGTTCGAGTTCACCTTCCACTATTGATCTCCTTTGGGGCGGAGATCGAATCCCGTACAACTCTTGAGGCACACACCCACAACTTAATTGGGGGCTCCCAAGTCTTGAGGCACACACCCACAACTTAATTGGGGGCTCTCAAGTGACCACAAAAGGTCTTGACCACAAAAGGTCTTGGCCACAAAAGGCCGGCCACAAAAGGCGTCTAGGGTCCAAAGACCCAAGAGTAACAAGCTCACAAGTAATACCACCACGAATCCTCGTGGAGGGCTCAAACCGATGCAAATGCAATGGCAAGAGCACACGAAGTGCTCAAGTCCTTCACTCTCAAATTCCAACACAACAACAAATGTTTATGGGGGAATAAGAGAGGAAGAACAAAGGAAACCACAAAGGAGTCAAATCCTTCACTCCCAAATCCCACCAAAAGCAACTAATGCTTATGGGGGGAGAAGAGAGGAAGAACAAAGAAGAAGAACCACAAAGGAACTCTAAGAACTAGATCCACTAAGTTCCCCTCACTTAGAGGAGAGATGGATTGGTAGGATTGTAGATCTAGATCTCCTCTCAACTTGCCCTAAAGAATATGCCAGAATCTATGGAGGGATTGAGAGGGAAGTGAGGTTTCCAAGGTCAACAATGGAGTAGGAGAGAGGGGAAAGTCGTGCTGCCTTAGATTTTCTGGGGAAAAAGAAGGGGAGGGGTATTTATACCCCTCCAGGAAATATAGCCGTTGGCTGTTTCGACACTCGGAAAATCCGGTATAAGTGAGACTCGGAATTTCCGGTCACCCGGAAATTCCGGTCTAGAGAGACTCGGAAATTCCGGTCACCCGGAAATTCCGGTCTAAGAGAGCTCGGAAATTCCGGCTGGAGTCAGAGGCAAAACCAAACTTTTCCTTAGCCATTTCTGGAGGACTTTTCTGGGGGCACTCGGAAATTCCGGTAGACGGAAATTTCCGAGCACAATTTCCGACTGGAGTCAGAACCCTTTTTCTCCTTTCCTTAGTCGTTTTCTTGGATGAGCTGGGGAACCGGAAATTCCGGTAGGGCGGAATATCCGACCCCAATAATCCGAATCAGCAGAACATCGAAACGAAAACTGCTATAACTTTTGCAAATGAACTCCAAATGAGGTGAGACCAATTTTGTTGGAAAGATAGCATCCCATATATAGAGTAAAATCACCACCCATGGCAAGGTGTGGGACTTTCCTCATGGTTGAACCGGCAATATTTCCGCCACCGAAAACGCAACAAGTTGTCCAAAGTAAAACCGATTTCGATGAACTAGAGCTTGACATGGAGATGAACCAAGCTATAATTCCTCACCAACATAAAAGCCAAATAAGAACCAAGAAACATGATATGCCAAGTATGCAAAGATTTGAGCTCTCCACAAGAATGCGATCAAGTTACTAACTTGAGAGCCCCTCTTGATAGTACGCCTATCTATCCTATAGCCCTATCAAGATCATACCTTTGCCTTGAGCATTCCACTTGAGTTGGATGATGACTATCTTGATCTCTTCAAGTGGAACATCTTTCTTGATTGCGCGTCCAAGCACTTGCTTGATGAAGACTTCTCCAAATACTCCCCCATGCTCACAATGGGAGAGTCTCGCTAAGCTTCGTCTTCATGTATCCATTGCAAGCACCAAGAATAGGATCTTTTCGAGAAAGCTTCTCTTGGTCTTGCACAACTCATCTTTTCTTCACTAAGATGATGTCTTGAATCTTCAAGACATACTTGCAATATGCTCCACTCAACACATAAGCTTCAAGAGTCCAACACATGAACTCCACAATTCCATGGACATGATCTATAATGATATCTCAATGCAAACATTAGTCCATAGAGATTGTCATATAATTACCAAAACCACACATGAGGGAAAATACTCTTTCAGAAAGCGAAGTCGCTCGAGGGGCAAAGACGCACGCTAGGGAGAGAAAAACGCTGTTAAAGCATTGGTGCTAGACTTAGCTTCTCGAGGTTTTAGCTCTGTGAAGGCTCTTCGCCTGGCGAGGTTGCCCTCTTGAGGGGTCGCTCCTGGGGAGGCATTTTGCCTGGCGAGGTTTCCCACTTGAGGGGTCGCTCCTAGGGAGGCTCTTTGCCTAGCGAGGCTGCCCACTCGAGGGGTCGCTCCTGGGAAGGTTCTTTGCCTGGCGAGGTTGCCCACTTGAGGGGTCGCTCCTGGGGAGGCTCTTTGCCTGGCGAGGTTTCCCACTTGAGGGGTCGCTCCTGGGGAGGCTTTTCTTCTGGCGAGGTTGCCCACTTGAGGGGTCGCTCACGGATGCCCCTTCAGGCTTCACGGGTGAATTCTTCCCTGCAGGTAATAGAGGGGCGAACCCAAACGCTGGAACACAGATCAAGGGATCGTGCGCGCTTATAGGTACCCTCAGGCGTTCCTTGCGAGGAGAGTAAGTACCAAGGTCCTCTGTAAAGATGACGTGTTTGTGGGGAATTGCCCTCCAGCCAGAGCTCAGACTCTTGGATTTTGCAGTGCTGCTGGTGTGTCATTTGAGGCACTGGCACCGTACTCAGCCCCCGCTCGCGAGGTACGCATGTGGAGAGATATAAGCGCACACTTCAACAATAGTAATGCGTAAATAAAAAACCCCCAAAAACGTTTTTTAAGCGGCGCCGAAGCGCTAAGTTCACTTAGGAACGAGATTGAGTCATTATGCTTGGGGTTGCCAAGTTAATGCTCTGACCATGTCGAGGCATGGGGACCACCTGTTGGTGGCGGAGACTCTCAACGGCCTGAGGTGGCTCGTTTTAATTGAGAGCTCGAAGGGTTTACCCTCGAGTGAAGCCTTTGGGGCTTTGGAGGTTTAAGCCGTTGGCGTTTTAACCCCCAGAGACAAGAATGCTTGGAGGTTGAGCCGTAACCTGCCTTGTCCGCTAGGAGTCTCGACGTGACAATGATCACGTGCGTGGCAATGACCACGGTTGCGTTTGTTCCGTTAGGAGACAAAGCATGTGTTTGAGGTTTAAGCCTTTTGGCGTTTTAACCTCTAGAGACGACATTGCTTGAAGGTTGAGCCGTAAGCTACCTCTTCCGCTTTGTCTTCTCGACGTGACAATGATCACGGGTGTGCCAATGACCACTTTGGCATTTGTCCCTTTAGGAGACAAAGCTATGTTTTTGGAGGTTTAAGCCTTTCGGCGTTTTAACCTCTAGAGACGAAAACTGCTTAGAGGTTGAGCCGTAGGCTGCCTCGTCCGCTTGACATCTCGACGTGACAATGATCACGGGTGTGGCAATGACCACTTTGGCATTTGTTCCTTTAGGAGACAAAGCTATGTTTTTGGAGGTTTAAGCCTTTCCGCGTTTCAACCTCTAGAGACGAAAAATGCTTAGAGGTTGAGCCGTAGGCTGCCTCGTCCGCTTGACGTCTCGACGTGATAATGATCACGGGCATGACAATAATCACTTTTTTTTACTTGTTCCTTGCGGATACAAAGGTTTGCGAGGTTTAAGCCTTGAGCTTTTAACCTTGAGGGACAAAAAGGTGCTTGGAGGTTGAGCCGTGGGCTGCCTCTTTCGCTAAATGCCCTGACGTGATGATGATCACGGGTAGAACTTGCGCAGATGCATGATGTTCCATGTGTTCTTGACGGGGACGCCGTCTTCCGTCTCTAGGCGAGCCACGCCAGGCCTGGCGATGTGGGTGACCCTTTAGGGACCTTCCCACATCGGGGACAGCTTGTGGAGGCCTTCCCTGGAGAGGATTCACCTGAGGACGAGATTGTAACATCCCAACATTTTATAATGTTCAAAAATCACTAAAATTTAAAACTTTTCTTTTTATTAAAATAAAATATTAAATGCATAAGGAAACCAACTATAAAAGACTCCAAACTTATTGAAAGAGTTTAATATTTCAAATGTCACAGTTTAAACATGTTATTATCCACTGTATTTCAAAAACCTTAAAATGTAAATTGACAAATATTTTACAAACTACAATCCATTTTATTTTAAGTAAATAGTTTACTTATAAGAAATTGATTCCAACCACTTAGCCAAATAAGCATTTCATTTGCTTAAATGAATTTCATTTATTTTCAAAGCATGAAATGATTAATATATTCTATAAAATGAAATGAATTAAATCTAAAATGTTTTCCAAAGTTGTTATGAAGTTTCATATGAATTATCATAATATAAAATATAATGGTGTACAAAATATTTTGAATTAAAAATGAATACATTATATTTCCCTTTTCATTTCAAATATATGTGTATTGTTATTTAGTATTATACTAAAGCCTAAAATGAATTTAGTATTTGAAAATGAGTTTAAATAACTTGAATTCAAACATAATTGAATGTGGGAAATTTCCTAAATTTTATTTAACCCAAATGAATTAAATTAAATGCCTATTTTCAAACATATCATAAAGTGTCAAAATTTGCATTAATCAATATTTAAAAATTTTATTTTTGAAAATTGTTCAAAACATGCCCACAACTGGTTTAACACAAATATAATAATTTTATAAATTTTTAGAAATTTGTTTGACTTCATTTGGAGTTATAAACCAAAAGTTATTAAGAAAATAGAAAATCAGAAAAAGAAAAATCCCTGACAGGCGGGACCCACCTGTCAGAGGGAGAGGTTGTCTTCAACCTCTAGCCATGAATCACGCCCCGAGTCAAGAAACGGCCGTCGTTTAATCCTCTTAAATCCTCGTGTTTAAGAGCCTCAATCAACTCCTCGAGACCACGTATTTGTAGCCCTGCCTGTCCTCCCCATTTCCCCTCTTCTTTCTCACCTTTTAGTGCCCCCAGGCCGCCGCTATCCACCATCGCCCTCCGCCACGGCCGCTGGCGAGAAGCTTCAATTCCGGCGAGCTCCGTGATCCCCAAGACCACCCACCTCCTCCATTCTTCTTATTTCTTCATTGCGCATAGTTTTGACATGTTTTTGCTTGTTCTCGGGCAGCAAAACCTCGTCACCGTCCACGCCCGAAGAAAGCCGCCCGCGGGAGCAACTCCGGCGAGCAACCTCCGGTGCGTCCGTGCACCCCATCGTCGTAAACTTCGCCACCGAGTCCGCCACGACCTCCTCTCCATCTTGGTATGACCAGTTCTTCCCTTCCTCCCCTAGAATGCTTAGAACGCGAGATGCCGATGCGCCACCGCCGCGGGCAAGTCTCCGACGAGGTCCCCAGTGACCTAGCGCCGCCAGCCCCGGTTCGATCTGATCCAGGCCGTTGGATCTCGATCGTACGACCATGATTAGATCTTCTTTAAACCGAATCGGTACGCTGACTCAGCGGTCCAGTCAGCGCCCACGTGGTCGCCACGTCGGATCCAGTCAGCGCCAGCGTGGAAATTCGTTTTCTAATTAAATGAAAAGTGGCAGTTTTGCAGAAAAGCCCCTGTCTATTCAAACTATCATATCTTTTTCTCTGTTTATCCAAATTCAAATATTTTTATATATTTGGAAAGCCATTGACATCTAGATTAATTTGGATCTGCCAAAATTCAAATTTGACTTAGTTGAAAATATTCAAATTTCAAATGGTGAATTTGAGTATTTTTTGCCATAACTTTAATTCTGTAAATTCAAAAATTGTAAATAAAATTGTTTTAGAGACTTTGGAATATTCATAATGTGATGACACTGCTATGAAATATTTTTGAATAATATTGAATGAATTCATAGTTATATGGTTAATTTGAACAGTTTGAGTATTTTTCCACATAACAATTAATAGAAATATTATTTTTGATTAAATCAAATTGCTATAATTTAATTAAATGCCCCCTGTCTACTAACACTAATTACAAAATTTTGCTATAAAAATCTAATTATAGAAAACTTTAATATTATAATTATTCCTTTTATTATATTTTCCAAAAATAGAAATTGATTAGATTGCATTTATAGCCAAATGCATACTTTATAAATACCCCAAATTTTGTATGATATTTCATGCATAACTTATTTTTCACATATAGATATATTTCCCATAGGAAATTTTCCCGTCATTATTTTCTCTAAGTTAGAAGTATTTTCAACTTAGCATTTTAGTAAAGTGCTACACTAGACACTTAGGATTTTCAACATGGAGCTAGAAGGCCAATGAAGGACTTAGCCAAAACAAGACCTCAGAAGTACCTTCAAGGTGTAGAAGCACTTAGAAGAAAATCAAGAGGAAGTTCATGAAGACCAACCAGCAATATTTTCGAAGTCTTGCTTCCTCTCTCTTTCTTTTCTCCCTTCTTCTCGGAGACTTCGTGAAGACTAAGTTAAATCCAAGACCAGCCTAGGTGATACAAGAATCATCAAGTCTGAAGATTCATCAAGACTACCAAGAGCTCAATCAAGACATCATTTAGAAGAAAGTTACAAGCCCGGAGATGAAGCCTGGAGGACAACTACATCTTTCTTTCTATCTTTTCCCTCTTTTCGAATCGTGTCTTTCACATTTGACTTAAACAAATTTTGAGCATGATATTATCATCTTGAAGAAATGATTTAGTATCTTCTCTAAATATTTCTACACATCAAGACAAAGCCATTAGAGGGCTTATTCAAGATGATATAAAACAAAATATTTTATTCAACTATTGACATTAGTCCTTAGTCATTTTGACATACATTTCGCTTGCATTAACTTAAAAGATGTTCATGGCATGACATGTTTTCCTTAGAAGTTTTACAAAACTTGTTTGTTCATTTGATATGAGCATGTATGTTTGATGATTGTTGTTTGTTGATTGTTGTATTGTTGTTTGCTATTATTGTTTAGATTAAACGGAGAGCAAACGTTCGTTGTTGAAAAGAGTTTGTGAACAATGACAACATTCAAAGGCAAGTGGCACACCTCATAAACTTCCTATTATTTTCTATATGCATTACTTAGTGTATTTTTATATGCATGAGTAAAATAGTATTGCTATGCTAAACCTGCATAGAATTCCCTTACTCCTGTGTCTAGGTTCCTATATAATACTTAGTAGATGTATTGATGCTATGCAATTGATGAAAAGTTTTACAAAATGTTAAGTGACTACTCAGGGCTGTGCTCATGGTTGTCGTCGCCTAGGATGAATGTCTATTCTACTTAGGGCCGTGAGCATGGTGATTTTTACCTGAGAGTGCACATCCACTAAGTTAATGAAACTCCTGGGTGGATTGGTTGTTATGGTTTTTGTTGAGTGGCTTTTGGGACTATGCTTGTGGTTGTCATTGCCTAGGATGAATGTCTATTCTACTTAGGGCCACGCGTATGGTGGTTGTTACCCAGAAGTACACTTGTGGATGGCCACCCAGGGAACAAAGGAATCTGAAGAACTCCGAGTGATGATTGCTTCCCGTGCAACCTTTTGACAATGGGCTCTGTCTAGAATAATTAAGTTGTGAGGGTGCAACCTGTCAGCTTGACAAGCAGATGTAGGGGGATGATAGGTGGAACGGGTCTTGCTAGTATGGTTGCATTCTTCTTCTGAAAGTTCTTGTCTCAATTCTCTCCTTTCCTTAATACACTCCGCGTGTATAGGATTTCTCGGACAAATTGAGTCTAAAGGTGAAAGTGCACAACCTCTGCAGAGTGTAAAACTAAGTACTTAGCCGTGTCCCCGGTTACGAACAATTTTGAGCAGCTGATCAAGGACGTCAACGGAGGATTCCATCATTCCAACTTCAGAAGTAAAACTTGATGGGTGAACAAGGGAAGAACAGATTTATGGTTTTCATGCCATACTCGTCGATTTCAAGAAAAGTGTTTTCAAAAGAGTAGGAAAAATTGGCTTTATGCAAATTAGCCTTGAACTCCACCAGCCAAATATGCATATAGGCTTTAGAGTTATTCCATTAAGTGTCCACCATAGTGTCACTTGCCAGACTCCATTTTTAATGGAATCAGACCCACGTTGTTGCAATATTTTTCTTATTGCAGATTTGATCAGATGACGAGTGAGGTTTCGTTTAAAGGTTTCGAGTCTACAACCAACATGTTTTCGCCTGTGGCAGCATGAAAGTTAAAGAGACTCACTGCTATTTTATTTCCGCTGTGTACTTTTTCAATGCTAGCTTTATACTATGCAACTTGTATCAAATATTTTGTAATTCTGGATCATCGATGTAATAAAATTGACGCTTTGTTGTGATATTCCATCGTAACTGTGTGTGCAAATGAATCGATCCAGGGATTTGCACTAAACACAGGTATCTGCCTTATGAAAGTGCAGGTACGCTACAGAGATTGCCTGCCTCCAGGGTGCGCGAGCGCACATTGCGGCTGTGGTAGCGCCTCAGGGACTGCTGGTACTTGGCCGCCCGTAGGGCGGCGCGGCGTCTTAGCCCTTCAGGGAGCAACAGGTCGTCGTTGTGGAGGTCCTCTTGCTGTTCCTCATTAAAGGCAAGGACCCGTGGGGACCCATGCTTTATCTCTGCGGGGAGGACTGCTTCGGCTACATAGACGAGTGCGAACGGCGTTTCCGCGGTGGGCTTGGGTGGCGTGGTACGGATGGACCAGAGCACCGAGGGTAGCTCGTTGATCCAGCCCTTGCCGTGGCCCTTGAGGACATAGAAGGTCTTGGTCTTTAAGCCTTTGAGGACCTCTGCGTTTGCGCGCTCGGCCTGTCCGTTGCTTTGCGGATGGGCGACTGAGGCGAAGCAGAGCTTGATGCCCATTTTCTGGCAGTAGGCTCTGAAGATGCCGCTTGTGAACTGCGAGCCATTGTCGGTGATGATGCGGTTAGGCACTCCGAAGCGACAGACCAGGCCTCTGATGAATTTCACCGCCGCGCCTGCTGTGATTGTGCGCGTCGCCTCCACTTCAGGCCATTTTGTGAACTTGTCAATGGCCACGAAGAGGTAGCGATATCCACCTTGCGCCGTTGGGAAATGTCCCAGGATGTCCAGCCCCCAGACCGCAAACGGCCACGAGAGCGGAATGGGTTGTAGCCCCAGTGCTGGTTGGTGGATTTGCTTGGCGTGGAATTGGCAGGCTTCACAAGCTTGAATGATGTCCGTTGCATCTTGAAGCGCTTGAGGCCAGTAGAAGCCGCTCCTGAAGACTTTTCCTGCGAGGGTGCGGGCGCACGAATGGTGGCCGCATTCCCTGCTGTGGATGTCCTTAATCAGCAGTTTTCCTTCTTCAGGAGGGACGCACTTGAGCGCGATGCCGTTTGGGCGCTTGCGGTAGAGAATTCCTTCGAGGATTTGGTACGATTTTGCTTGGCGGGCAATTCGCTCCTCTTCGACATCTTCCTCGGGAAGGATCCCTTTGTGGAGGTAGTCTTTGATCTCGTCGATCCATCCTGCCTCTTGGTGCACCGCTGTGAGCAACATACGCTCCCCTGTTGGGGACCCGCAGCCTGGGGCTCCGCTTGTAGGTGGTTGCGGGAGCGTTTCGTCTGTGCTTGCGGGCAGGGCCTCGAGGGGCTGCTTTATGGATGCCTTGACGAGCCTTTCTTCAAAGACACCAGCTGGGCTTGCCTCTTTGATGCGCGCTTGGCGATGTCATCAGCCTCTTGGTTTTCCTTTCTTGGGATGTGCATGAGCTCCATTCCCCTGAAGTTCTTCTCCAGCTTACAGACCTCTTCAAGGTATGCGGCCATGTGGTCGTCCTTGGCCTTGTAGCTTTTGTTGGAGAAGTTGACGAGCAGCTGGGAATCGCCCTTGATGAGTATGTGCTTGACGCCTAGGACGATTGCGGCGCGTAGGCCAGCGAGCAGCCCTTCATACTCGGCGATGTTGTTGGATATCTTGTCGATTCCGAAGCACAACTGGACTGCGTAATACAACTTGTCTCCTTTGGGTGAGGTCAGGACTACACCTGCCCCACCGTGGCGACAAGTGAAAGCTCCGTCGAACTTCATGGTCCAGTAGCTGGGCATTGCGGCTCCAGAGGACTCGTGCTCTTCTTCCCAGGGCTCTTCAGGGGTTGGATCAGTCCATTCGACCACGAAGTCTGTCAGCGCTCTTCCTTTGATTACCCTTGTGGTATCGAAGCGCAAATTGAATGGATGTAGCTCGATGTTCCATCCTGCGACACGATCTGTTGCATTTGGGTTGCGCATAATTTGCTCCAGGGGGAAAGAGGTTACCATCGTGATGGGGTGCCCCTGGAAGTAGTGCCACAATTTTCTTGAGGCGATGAGGAGTGCGAGGAGAAGCTTCTGCTGCATCGGGTACCGCTCGCGAGCATCATGCAGTACTGCGCTGACGAAGTAAACTGGATGCTCGACGAGAGTAGTTCCTGTTTCCTTGGCGTCTTTCGCCTGAGGTGGCCCAGCTTGGCCCTCGATGGGGTCGGCTTCAAGGGGCTTGTCCTGGGCCTCGAGGGTGTTGGCCTCAAGGGATGTGGCCTCGAGGGACTTGGCCTCGAGGGACGTGGCCATGAGGGACTTGGCCTCGAGGGACGTGGCCTCGAGGGACTTGGCCTCGAGGGATGGGGCCTCGAGGGTCGTGGCCTTGAGGGACGTGGCCTCAAGGGACGTGGCCTCACAGCGCTCCTTCTGGGCCTCGAGTGTGTTAGCCTTTTGAGACTCCTCAGTCCCTTCGGCATGAACCTCTTGCAGCAGTTGACTCGGGGCGGTCCCCTCTTGAGGCGTTGGGCCTGGCATGGGCCTTGTGGGGACTGCCCTTTCATCGAGCTCTTTATCAGGAGGCTTTTTCTTTGGAGTGGTTGCACTCTTCTTGTGAAGTACATGCTCCTCTCTTTCCACCACAAGGACAGCACTGGCTGTTTGTGGGTTAGCTGATAAGTACAGCTTCAGATGCTCGCCAGGCCTTGGGGCGACCATTACAGGTGGCCAAGTACTTCTTCAAGTCCTCAAATGCTTTTTCAGCTTCAGGGGTCCACTTGAAAGTGCCCGTTCTTTTCATTATCTTGAAAAACAGCAGGGCTCTTTCGCCGAACTCAGAGATGAATCGACCCAAGCTGGCCATGAAGCCGGCCAGGCGTTGCATGTCCTTGAGCCTGCGTGGTGGTTGCATGCCTTATATGGCCTTGATTTTGTCTGGGTTCGCCTCTATGCCCCGATGGGACACGAGGAAACCCAGCAATTTGCCTGAAGGTACTCCAAAGATGCACTTGGCGGGGTTGAGCTTGATGTTCACCTTGCGCAGGCTGGCGAAGGTTTCTTCCAGGTCTCCGAGAAGAGTATTTCCTTCTCGCGACTTCACGCTGATGTCATCGACATATGCTTCAGCGTTTCGCCCCATTTGCCCGCCAAGGGCTATCCTCATTAACCTCTGGAAAGTGGCTCCAACATTTTTTAGGCCGAAGGGCATGCAGACGTAGCAATACACACCGCATGGGGTGAGGAAAGCCATCTTCTCCTCGTCCTCTTTAGCCATCTTAATCTGGTGATAACCAGAGAAGGCATCGAGGAAACAGAGGAGGTCGCAGCCTGCCGTGGAGTCCACGATCTGGTCAATTCTGGGCATGGGGTAAGGGTCCTTGGGGCATGCCTTGTTTACTTCGGTGTAGTCGTTGCAAAGGCGGTCTCCGCCAGCGGGTTTTGGGACTACCACGCCGTTGGAGAGCCAAGTGGGGTGCGCGACTTCGCGGACTACTTTTGCCGCTTTGAGCTTCTCGACCTCCTTGACGATGAATGCTTGCTTCTCGGGGGCTTGCTTTCTTGCTTTTTGCTTGACGGGGCGTGCGTTTGGGCACACGGCCAAGTGGTGCTCGATCACCTCCCTCGGTACACCAGACATATCTGACGGTGTCCATGCGAACATGTCAGAGTTTGCCTGGAGGAAGGCGACGAGCGCGCTTTCCTATTTGGGAGGCAGCGCGGCGCCAATGGTGACGCTAGCCCCCGAGCCTTCAGCCCCCGAGCTAACGGAGCTCAGAGAGATCTTCTTTGTAGCAGCTGCCTCCTAGGAGAACAACTGCTTCTTCTTATTGGGCCTCTCGAGAGGCTCTTGGTCCTCGTCTGCGGGGAAGGCCATGGCGGCGGTCTTGTAGGCCGTCTCCACAGCACGCGTAGCGTCCAGGTAATGCCCACGTATGGTGATCGTGCCGGTGCTGCCGGGGATCTTGACCATGTTGTACGCATGGTGCGTGACGGCCATGAACTTCGCGAGCGCGGGGTAGCCGAGGATGGCGTTGTACGGCAGGCCGATGTGCGCAACATCGAAGTCGATGTGCTCGGTGCGGTAATTTTCCTCGCTCCCGAAGGTGACGGCAAGCCTGACCTGGCCTAGAGGCTCGATTGAGCCGCTGGTGACCCCCATGAAGGGCCTCGAGGGCATAAGCCTCTCGTAGGGCACTTGAAGCGCTTCGAACGTATCTATGGAGATAACGTTCAGGCCTGCTCCGCCATCGATGAGCGTCTTGGAGACAGCCACATTGTCGATGGTGGGGGTGCAGACTAGCGGGAGGGTTCCAACAGTCTTGGTGGACTTGGGGTGGTCCTGAGCGTCGAAGGCGATGGTGTACTGCGACCACTTGAGGGGCCTGGAAGTTTCCGTTCTTGGGAGGGCGGCGTTGAGCTCGCGGGCGAACTGCTTGAACTGGTTGTTCGACTTCGGCGCCTGCGCCCCCCCGAGGATGCAGGCAATGGCGCCCCTCGGGGCTTGGTAGCCGCCGTCCTCCTCGTCAGGGAGGTTGCCATTCTTTTCTGCGGCGTTGGGTTGATTTCCAGCAGGTTTCTGGTAGCCGCCCTTGTGTCCGCTCCTGCGGTAGCCACGACCTCGACCGCGGCTACCGCCGTCTTCTGCTTGCTCCCGCTCCTTGCTCAACCTTTTGAGGTCGTAGCAGGACTCCGTAGAGTGGCCGCGCCTGTTGTGGTAGATGCAGAAGGGGCGGTGATCATCTTTCCTCTCCCCAGACTCGGGGGAGTCCCTGTGGGTGCCTTTTGTGTCAGGCTCTGCCGCGAGAACTGCGGTGGCCTTGCGCTTGGGCTCCTCCTTCTTCTTCTGGCTCTTGGACCCTTCAGCATGATCGTCCCCTCTCGGGGACATTTTCATGAAGAGGAGTCCCTCTTCAGCCTTGGCGCACTTGTCCGCCATGTCGAACAGCTTGACCACAGAGGTGAGCTTGTCGTGGATGCCCAGTTTCTCGAGCATCCTGCTGTTTGTGACGCCCTCGCGAAAAGCGGCGATGACTTGAGTGTCGGGGATGTTCGGGATCTTGTTGCGCACCTGGCTGAAGCACTGGATGTACTTGCGGAGCGTTTCATCCTTCCTCTGCACCACAGCGCGCAGATCGTTGTGGGTGAGGGCGCACTCGTACGTCCCCTTGAAGTTGGAGACGAACTGCTTGCAGAGCTCCTCCCAGGAGTTCACAGAGTCCTCTGGGAGGTTTAGGAGCCACGACATCGCAGAGTCGCGTAGCGCGTGGGAGAACCAGTTGGCCATGACCTTGTCGTCTCCCCCCGCAGCTTGGATGGAGGTGGTGTTGAGATGCAGGAACTCTACGGGGTTGCTGGAGCCGTCGTAGCCCTTGGGAAGAGCCGGCCCGAACTTCTGCGGCCAGACCACGCGACGCAGAGAGCGAGTGAACGCCATGCAGCCCGAGGTGTACGTAGCGACCCCGTGCTGAAGCGCGACGCGGTTCTGCTGTCCCGCCTGGCCGAGCTCCTCCACGAGCCTGTTCTGGCGGTCTCGCTGGAGCTCCATCCCCACACGGGCGTCGGGCGCGGTGCGCTGCACGATCATGCAATCACGCGGCGAGGTCGCGTGCGAAGCAGCCGTCTGTGCCGCAGCCGGTGCAGGCCCCGGAGGTGGCGGAGGCGCATTTGTTGCGACCGTGCCCGCGAGAGAGGGGTGCATGTTGGATTGCGACGGAGCGGGCGCGTCGTGGCGATGCCGACGAGGTGGTTGAGGCGTTGGAGCCACTGCTCGTGAGACTCAGCGGTGGGCTGCTAGCGGAGCAGCTCCTGCGCCATGAGCAGCGCGGTGTGGGGCGCAGGGTCTGTCCTCCCCGGGCCCGAGCCGCTCGGGCGCTGTGTAAGGTGCGACGACTGCGCGTCCTCCTAGTGCTCGGCGTCGTGCTCCGGCGCCTCCGCGTGAGGGCCAGAAGGGACATGCTTCTCTTGGCGGGGTCGGCCCCGCCTTGCGCGGGTGGTCGCGCGGGTGGTCGCGGCACCTGGGGGAGCGCGTGTTCCCGCGGGCGCACGTCGGCTGACTCGAGCGGTACGGGTGGCGCGCGTGTTCACCATGGCGCGGAGACGAACTCGAAGGTTGTTGACGCGCCTCAATCCCCTACCTGGCGCGCGAAATGTCGGGTTATGACTCCCATGAATCGGGGGTAGTCACTTCCTGAAGTGTAGTTCGAGAGGGGATTGAACGCGGAGGTCTAAACCCTCAAGTGGCTCCGCGAGGTTGCTCGCTAGACCCGAAGAAGACGCACACCCGACCAAAGAAGACACCGCCCTTTACCCAGGTTCACGGCCCTCGTGAGGAGGTAAGACCGCTACTCCTGCCTGTCTGTATTATATGTGGGAGGTTACAGTACAATTGAGCTTGCCGGAAGCCACCTTGAGACAGTTCTTGCCTGGGGAGGGAAGCTATGATCTTCTTCCTCCTCCGGACAGAGGCTAACCTAACCAGAGTTGCTAGGGTCTACAAGGGAGTTTTGCACGCAAAGGGCCGACCCCTGCTACGATGGATGTCTTCTCTCTTTTATAGGCGCCTCGGGTCTTCTCCTTCGGCTTGGCCTTCAAGGTGGCTCCCACTTGCCAGTGGCGGGGTGGAGCACGAGTCCACCGTGCTCCATTCGTCCATGGACTCGGTCCATTGTTGATAAAGGTAGCGCCGTGGCCGACAGGCGGCCGACCGCACGGTACTATCCGCAGAGCGGGCAGTCTCTGAGGTGGAGCCCGCGATGACGATCTCTGTTGGAGTGTTGCGCCGTCCACCTGCTTTATCGTCAGAGTAGAAGGTCCTCACAGCTGTGCAGCAGGCGGAGCCGTTTTATTGACTGCTTTATCGCCAGGGACAGCGACGGGGGTGTGAGCGCCACTGTACGAGTGTGGCAGAGGTCACGTGCGCTCTGCCGGGATTCCTTGGCGACGACGTTTCCCTCCAGGCCTGAGGGGAGATTCCTGTCGGACTTCCCTCAGACGGGTTGGTTCCTCGGGGGAAGGACCCCTTGAGGCCCTCGCTTCCTCTTCAGGCCCTCGAGAGGGGAATCGCCTCTCGGGGGTCCCACCAGGCGGTGACGCCTGGTCCTTAGTCGTTTTGTCCGTCTGGCCCGCGAGCGAGGCCTGGGGGGAATGGGCCCTTGATACCCCAGTTCCCACTGGGCCGACACTTCGATACTTACTAACCTGTAGCTAGACTGACCACCATACGAGTTTTACTCTCGTTGGCAGCCTCGCATGGTCTTATTGTCCATCAAATGGATGTTAAGCCGGCTTTCCTAAATGGAGAGTTAGACGAGGAAATCTATATGCAACATCCAGATGGCTTTGTATTAGATGGTCAGGAGGGAAAAGTATGTAAGTTATTAAAATCTTTATATGGCCTGAAACAAGCGCCTAAGCAATGTCATAAGAAATTCAATACAACTTTAACCTCTGCTGGTTTTGTTGTTAATGAGGCTGACAAATGCGTATACTATCGCCATGGTGGGGGCGAAGGAGTTATAATGTGCTTGTATGTTGATGACATACTGATTTTTGGGACCAACCTCAAAGTCATTGAGGAGGTCAAGTCTTTTCTATCTCAAAACTTTGAGATGAAAGACCTTGATGTGGTTGATGTTATTCTGAACATCAAGCTATTGAGAAATAATGAGGGTGGGATAACACTTTTGCAATCCCATTATGTTGAGAAGATTTTGAGTCAATTTGGATATTCAGACTTCAAAACTTCTCCAACGCCTTATGATCCAGTGTGCAAATTCGAAAGTTTAATGGCACAACTAAGGATCAACTGAGGTATTCTCAAGTAATTGGTTCTCTCATGTACCTAGATAGCGCGACAAGGCCTGACATCATGTTTGTTGTTAGCCGGTTTGTTTCCAATCCAGGTGATGTGCATTGGCATGCTGTCGAAAGAATTATGCGCTACATGAAAGGTACTGAGAACTACGGACTTCACTATTCCGGTAGCCCGTCAGTGCTTGAAGTCTACTGTGATGCGAATTGGATCTCTGATGCTGATGAGATGAAAGCTACAACAGGGTATGTGTTTACCCTTGGAGATGGTGTTGTTTCCTGGAAGTCTTGCAAGCAAACGATCCTGACGAGATCGACAATGGAAGCAGAATTAACAGCTTTGGACACATCTGGTGTCGAAGCAGGATGGCTTCGAGATCTTTTGATGGACTTGCCAGTGGTTGAATAGTCATTTCCGGCTATACTAATGAACTGTGATAACCAAACAGTGATTGTTAAGGTTAAGAGTTCAAAGGACAATATGCAGTCCAACAAACACATAAGAATGAGATTAAAATCTGTCAGACATTTAAGAAACTCCGGAGTTATAGCGTTGGATTATATTCAGTCGGCTAAGAATCTGGCAGATCCCTTCACCAAAGGGCTATCAGGTGTTGTGATAGAAAATGCATCGAGGGAGATGGGTATGAAACCCACATGAGTTGCCATGGTAGTAACCCAACCTATGTGATCGGAGATCCTGTGAAGTAGGACCTGGGAAGAACAAGCTATTGGTTAACTGAAGAGAGTAAACTATACAAACCCACTCCATTGAGATGCAATACTCTCGGTTTTGCTGTATGGCAGGTTGACGTTTGTCTTAATGTGTTCCAAAACTTTGCATAAGCAAGACCCTATCCTACAGAGCGATCTTTGGAGGAACACACCTATATGAACCTGACTGCTGGTCACAGTCTATGAGATTAGGGTGATCTCTAGTAAGTTCATGAAAAGGTCAGGAGTGACTAATATGCTCCACCCGAGGGGTCAGCCTTCAGCAGCCTAGTACTGGTAAAACAGTTAGTGAAACTACTTTACGCCAAACTGACAATTCAAGGCCTAGTCCATTGTCAGTTGTGAAGGAGTGTAGCTAATTGCTCTAGGTAGAGTTCAACCTTAACAAGTCTCTACTGAAAATACTGGTATATCAAAACAATGTTTGAAACGGATGACAACTTCATGGGTCTTTGGGATCTGGTGGGGGATTGCTGAAATATTGGGCCTTTTAACCCATTATCAATTCTTGAAAATCCCTAAGGCCCATGTTGTCATGACATGTGGTGGGAGTTTAGTCCCATACTGCTAGTTGGATGAGATGTGCATCAGCTTATATACTGAGGCAATCTACTACTAGTATGAATTGGTATGAGGTATGAGGAGAATGGCTGTGTACCACACGCGCGCTCCTCCTCCTCCACCGCCCGCCTCGCCACGCCTCGTCACGACACGTCACGACGCGCCGCGGTTGCGGGAATCTCGCCGAGCCGATGTATTCTTTTTGTCACGCAGGAATAAAATGTCAACGGTCACGAAACGCTCTGCGGCAATGGAGATTGATTGCTAGCTAAAACGTCGTGTCTTAAGTGCTCTTAAGTACGTGCGTTTTCAGTCTTAACGATCATTCATTACGTGCGTTTCGCCTGGAACCTTTGTCTCCCGCGTCTGTGCATAAAAGGAGAGGTCGCTCCTCTCCGAAGACACACCAGACAACAGAACCATCCATCCACAGCCGCCACCGTCGTTCCTCCTCGCTGTAGTTGCCATCGTTGATCCCATCCCGTACGCCGCGTACACGGTCGACGGGAGAGCAGGCCTCCGAAACCCCGCCTCTTCGTTTCCTGTTCGGGAGAGGGGCGATTAGGTTTTTGGGGAGCGTCTCTTACGCGACTGCTCGCCAATCTTCATCCACTATGTCGGCTACTTCCTCTACTACAACTACGTCCTTGTTGCCTTCGTCATCACCATGAGCACTGACGCCGACATCGAGAAGGTTGCCGCTGACAAGAGGGCTGCCAACGACGCTGCTGCTTCCGCTTCGGCCAATTGGCCAACTATCGGGTATGATGTGTTCATACCTCTCCTAATTATTTCCATGTTTGTAGTACAAGTCACATGTGTAGATGTTTCTACTATATGTCCAGTACGTAGTCTTATCATCAAGATTCAGTACGTCATTAACATTGTTTATGTCATGTTTATGATTCATTATTGGATTAGTTTAATCGAACAATTGCCTATATTCTCAACAGTTCAGCACATAAGTAATTATCATCCTTCTTTCACACAAGTGTTTTTATGTAGTCTTCTATGACCAAATACACTTGTACTGTACCGAGACTACTTTCAAGTTGAGATTAACTTCAAAATGAGCTAGATGATGAAATAATGAGAAAACAGACACTCGTCAGTGCCGGTCAGTCAAGGTCACTCCGATGAAAGCTCTCAGTGAAACCCCCTACAAAGGCAAAAAATCTCTATTGAATGACAGATTTTGATATAAAGACATACTAGTTCTTCTTTGCCTGCGTTGTACAACCAGAAGGTAAATAATATTTGCTCTATCAACTATATATTTGTATTAGTTATCCATTTCAAACTAGGTTAACCCACGTATAGTTCAGCACATTTCAAACAATACATTGGCACCTGATGCCAAAGAATCATTTTTTTCAAATACCTAGCTTGCAACAACCTGTTCATCTCTCTCCATCTCTTGTTGAACATACAGCTAATCCTTACTAACCAACCATGAGAATAACTAAATAGTAAACATTTGTTTACCCTGACCGAAATATATAGATCTCCAAAACTCGAACAACTAAGAAAGCATAGCAGAAACCTTGGTGATACAGAGCATTTGATGGAACACGTTGCTATATAAATAATAGAGCACAATGCTTGAACAATACATTTAACACAATTGAGTAGATGTTTTTTCATAGAAATTTGATAAAGCATTCATTTTAAAATTTAGATACAAAATGAACAACCTTGATGCACTCAAGGCCATTTCATCAGACAGTGACCTCAAGCTCCAACTTTTACGGGGATAACCAACAAGAATGGTAACTCTTAGTCACAAGCCTTGAAATAGAATCCATAATATGAATGATAAGAAAATGTATGATAACACTTACGCTCGCAACACGTGGGAGCTCGACCATAGACCTGCTGCCAGCAGGTTATCGGATATTGGGAGCATTGACCATATGACATATGAATCAAAAAGAGGTACCAGCAGAACACATATTATAAACCAGAACCAAAACATGAAGTAGATTATCCTTAGCAACATGGTTTACACTCCAGAACATGAATAGGCCATTGGAATTCTTAGTAATACATTCAATGATCACATAGATGCATTGGTCAATAAGAACATCAAAGGGCTTTAGTGTCATTGGCCAAATGGTGGAACACCAAAAAGGTTACAGTATTACATTCCCTAAGATGGAAAATGTTTTCAACCATGAGATTTAAATAAAAATATGAAAAATATTTATCAGAAGTAGTACTTTGCATAATGGAGAATCGGAAGCAAAGATGCGAAGAAATGATGCCTTACTGGTGACGTACTTAATACATTTATAGAATTATCCTAAAATGTGGGGCCTATTCTAATCCAAAAATTACCTCACAAATGGTGACAAGTAGTAGCGAAATATGGTCTCCTCCAAAAAAAAAATCCTACAGAAACGGTAAGAAAACATTGCAAAGATGTCGTCATATATGAAAAGTGTTATACACATTAGATGAAAATTTTCCAGCTGACAAACCATAACTTCCTGACAATTATTGCACTTCCAGATATGAAAGCAATATAGATTATAGAATATATGAATGAAAACTGAAAAGCGACCATATGGCCTCAATTTGTTTTAGCATAACTTGGTTTTTAAGAGGAAATACAGATTGTACACTCCTGCTGGCAGAAACATGCTTAATAAATCAGCAAAAAAGCAAAAATAATGGAAACTATTTTAGCTTATGTTAAACAACCAGACATTGTGATAAACCAAAAAGGTAAATAACGTGTGAGAAGTATAATCAACTGTAAATGTTTTCTCTTTTTGTTGTGCCGTTGGACTCACCTAATTATATGTATGTAAATCTTCAGGGTATGGAATTATTATAAACAGCTATAATTTCACCATTAAATTATTAACTGCTAATACGATATGCATACAACATACATTACAACAGGCAAACCAAAATTGTAAACGACAAAGACACACAAATAGGGACAGATACCATCAACTGAACCAAACTCTTGTTCTGAATTGGACATTTCATCAGACTTAGGAGAGCTTCGAAGATGAATAACTAACTTGGTACCTTTCCCTGAAGATTATGAAATAGCATAAGTGATATTTCAAGAGCTTTGTAATATGAATTTGATTGAACCAAAATAAATTATGACATATTGCATAATAGAGACATCAGGAGCTTGGGTCCTGATAACTGAATGTGGTTACTTTCATCAAGTGCTTGTAATTATATTTCTTCTCAGCATGATCATTGGCTCATTATTCACGAGGGTTAAAAAATCAATTTAAGTGTGGATGCATACTCCAGCAATGATAAAGCACACTGTAAGAAACTGCAATATCTAAGAATCGTGCCAAAACTGCAATTAGTAAAACTATTCTTAGTTTGCAACATAAATGGGCTGCCAAAGAATTTGTGCTGCATAAAATTTGTCACATCATCTGATTTGATATATGTTAGATATTTTTCAAGCAATAAGCCTATAGCCTATTGGTGAGCTTGATGCATAATAACTGATCCATCCGTAATCTCTACATAAAAATGTGTAGCCCAAAGAGTTGTAACGTAGCACACGCACTAATAATGGATACAACAAATATTACCAGTTTTAAAAAACAGAGACATCAGGAGCTTTGTATGCTGAATTTTAGGGTTGCAAAGCTAATGGGTCCTGATAACTAAATATGTTAACTTTAATCTTGGGCTTGTAATTATATTTCTTTACAGCATGATCATTGGCTCATTATTCAGGACTTCAGGAGGGTTAAAAAATCAACTTTAAGTGTCGAGTCGTACTCCAGCAATGAGTCGTTCACAAGGCGAGCTGGAATTCCTTCTGATGAAGATGAACTCCGAAACGGCCAGACATGTAATGCATCGATCTATGTGAGGGGGAAAGTGGGAAACAAGATTGGATCGAGACAATTTTGTTTGTAACTACCTTGTGGATGAGTCCGTCTTTGATGATGGAGAAGCTGATCTTCTTTTAGAGCTCGTACAGCGCCTCCACCTCGTTCAACGTGACTGCTGCAAAGCACATCCCGTTTCAGTTCAGAGTAAATAGAGAGGAAAGGCAAGGCAAACATGTATTGTGCTGCTATCAAGAAGCATGAGGGAGCATGGGGAATGCTCACATGAGGTCTAGGCGGCCAGGACGGCTGGCTCATGCTTCGACGACGGCAATGCAAGGACGCGTGTGGGAGGAGATGCAATGGCGACGTGCGGGATCGGTCCGGGGGCGGCGAGACCAGGATGCGTGGGCAGCGAATCCAATAGGAGGCGGCGCCAGCGGCGGGTCCAAGCGGCGAGGCGTGGCGTGTCGTGGCGGCAGGGAACTGAGCAAATCATGAGTGCGTCGTGGTCGTGGGCGGGCTAATTTTTTTTAAATAATACTTTTTTTTTTAGAAATTAGAGAAATATTGCGCAGTTTCAGCAAATTTCATAAATAATACGGCCTCGGCCAGGTGGAGGCCGACTGGGGCTGGTCGGCCCGGAGGTGGCCGACGGGGCTCGTCGGCCCAGAGCTGGCCGACCAGCGTGGAGAGAGGATCACGGGCGCGGCCGATTGCCTGATCGGCCCCGATCGGCCACGGTTCGGTCACGTCCCGGCCGAGTGGCCCGTCGGCCACCTCCTGGCCGACGAGGTCCTGTTAACTGCCCGAGCGCTTCTTCTTCCTCCCATCTCACGGCTTTCTCTTCCTCTCCTCTCTCTCTCCTTCTTACCATCTAGCCACGAGCAGGTGAGGACGGGGAGGGCGCGGAGGGTGCGACCTCGACGGGGAGCGGGCTGGTGAGGTCGCGGAGGGCGCGGAGGCGGGCGAGCGCGGACGGGAGGGAGCCGTTGAAGGCGGGAGTGCGCGAGTGGGAGCGCGCCGGAGAGGTTGAGGCCGGACACGTCGAGCCCCACGACGGTGCCGCGGACGCCACAGGTGACGGCCGCCCACGCTTCGAGGGTAAGACTTTTCCATGTATTAGGGTTAGGGTTAGGGTTAGGGTTTGTGTTTTTTCTATAGGGTTATGATTTAGTTTGCAGGTAGGGTGTAGTTAGTCCGGATGGATTTGTAGTTAGTATGGATTTGTAGTTAGTATAGTTTCATGCATTAGGGTTAGATTTTGTGTATAATCTTGGATTAGTCTTAACGTTCGTGTATACGTAATCTGGTATAATTAATTCCATCTATTATAATTATGTAGTAGTTTCGGTAGAATTTTAGGTACGATGTGATATTAATATTTGATGCATTATAATATTTTTTAGGTGAACAATTATGTCGAATGTAGTAAAGTTTGTTTTCTACTACGGTGTCGGTTCAGTAAAGCAAAATGAGTATGGGATGGACCTGAGTGAGTTTGAGCAAGTCGAGTTGGATCTGACAGACCCTGAAAATTGGTCTGTTAGTCAGTTAAAAGATTGGTTGGCACAGTGTTTGGTATTAAATGCATAAACACACACTGTCGGGGTGCACGCGTTATGGTCAAGGTCCAGTAAAAAATTTTGGTACACTCTGAGGCCGATTGATCGGGATTCTCAGTGGGTGAACTGGTTGCAAGGTTGCGAAAACAGGGGAAGCCACCCAGTTGCCTTGTTGCTTCCTGTCGTTAAGGAGGTAAATGTCAATCCTCCTGAAGGCGAGGGTGGGCACGATCCAGGGCAGAACAGTGCAGCAACCATGGAAATTAAACATGATGACAGCCATGGTTACGAAGGAGGCAGTGCTTATGAATCAGGGCAGAGTAGTATGGCTGGAGGGCATGATGACGATGAAAATGTGGAGGCAGATGGGGATGAGGAAGATGGCCGAATGCAGGACGAGATGGAAGATGAAGATATTGAGGGTCATTGCGGTGATGGCAGTGATTCTGATTCATCGAATGACACAGAGTACGAGCCGGAGGTGCCTTATCCAGCTTCATGGACTCAGGACTTCTCATCTGGCATGACTCTGGAGGATGGTCATGATTCTTCCTGGCAATATCACCAGAGCAGCATGGCTGTGGGAGCAATTTACGCTGACAAGCAACATCTGCAGGAAGCAATCATACAGTGGGCAATGTCGACATCAAGGGTTTTCAAGACAACTGTGTCGAGTAAGAAATATCTGACCATGGAATGCTCGAGGATAGATTGTCCGGGTAGGGTGCACACATATGTCCCCAAGTATGATACAAACTGGGTTGTGAGTGACATGGTAATGCATACATGTCGTATTCCCAGCATCCTTCAGGATCACCGTAATCTGTCATCCACGCTTATTGCTCGTTTGTTTTACACGGAGATAGTGGAGAGCAAGGCGATGGAAGTGAAGGCAATAAGGAACAAAGTCTTCACAAGATTCAATTTCAACATTTCTTATGGCAAGGCCTGGAGGGCTAAGCAGAGCGCGCTGGAGGCCAGATTTGGGTCATTCTTTGACTCATATGATTCTGTTGTCCGGTTGCTCCGCACGCTTCAGGCGAGGAATCCTGGCACATATGTTGATCTTCAAGACTTCTACATGCCAGAGTTCCCTACAGTTAGGGTGTTGCACCGTTTGTTCTTCTCTTTTGGTGTATGCATCGAAGCCTTCAGCCACCGCCGACCAGTGTTATGTGTCGATGGCACATTTTTGACCGGCAAGTACAAGGGTCAGATATTGACTGCTATTGGCCAAGACGGCAATAACCAACTGTTGCCCCTTGCTTTCGCTTTTGTTGAGAGCGAGAACACGGAAAGTTGGACGTGGTTCTTTAGGCAGTTGAAAAAAGTTGTTGTCAAGGATAAGCAAAATGTTTGCGTTCTACATGACAGACATGCGGGTATACTCAACGCTATAAAGGCATTAACAAACCCTGGACCAGATGAAAAAACACCGTGGGTGGATCTTCAGAGTCGTTGGTGCATGCGCCATCTAGGTGCTAACTTCTTCTCACAGTTCAGAAATAAGAGTCTCATGAATCTATTCAAAAAACTCTGCAAGCAGAACCAGGAATGGAAGTACAATTTTCTCCGTGACAAGCTTGATGAGTTCACGAACAAACATGTTCGGGAGAGGAAAGCTGCACGTAATGCGGCAGTGGCGTTTCATGTAGCCCAAGTAGCGGCACAAGCAGCTACAGGGCCTGCACCGCAAGAAGAAGAACCAATCGGTCTGTGTGATCTTCCAGGCTTTGACCCACCGGGCACGAGGAGAAAGGGTGGACGGTTGATTAAGAATTTCCAGCAGTGGATTGAGCATGAGCCCGTGGAGAGGTGGTCATTGTTGCACGACTCATACGGAGCCAGGTATGGCGTCATGACTACAAACCTTGCCGAAACATACAACTTTGTCCTTCGAGGGAACAGAGCCTTGCCATTAACTGCCCTTGCGGAGGGAATTTTCCAAGGCATAGTTAATTACTTCAGAGTCAAACGCCAGCAAGCCGAAATGCATATACTTCGCACTCCAAACTCACCCTGGTGTGAAAAGATTACGAAGTACATGGATGCTAAGATGGAGAAGGCACGAACTTTCCACGTGGTTGCCATCGGAAATCAGGAAAGGAGGTTCGAGGTCCGCTTACCTACCGACAAGTTCGGTTGTGGCAATGTGTTGAGAACGCATGAGGTGAAGATTGGAAATGAAGCATGGCCAACCTGTGAATGCACATGCAACAAACCAAAATTGTTTCACCTTCCATGCTCGCATGTACTTGCTGCTTGTGGGCAGCTTGGTTTGGAAGCAATCTCGTTTGTGTCACCATACTTCAGTCGTGAAGCTGTCTTGAACACATGGACAGGTGAGATGCAAGGATTCCGAGCCATTGGTAATTTCAACACCGTTGAGCCAGGTGAGAGGAGATACATTCCTGATCCAAGGTTACTTCGTCCGGGTAGAGGTAGACGCCAGTGTAGACGCATACTTAATGATATGGATGAATCGGAAGCTGGAGGACCTACCAGGCAATGTTTTCTATGCAACCAATTTGGCCATAGGGATACAAACTGTCCGGAATTTGGACCTGGTGATGCTACAGTCCGTGGAAGAGGCAACCGAGGCCGGAGAGGAAGAGGAAGAAACTAGAGTACCTTTATATTTGTAATAAATGCAGACTACGTATCTGCCTCTATGTACTACTCTGTAATCGTGGAACCATTATGTTTGTATTTGTACTCTGTAATCGTCAAAATTGTAATTTGTTTGGATTTGTAGTCATTTAAATTTTGTTATTTGGTCATTCTATTATCATTTTAATCTGTCCTTACAGAGATGGCGGGGATGGCGTTGCTTAACCCGGTGGTGGACAACAAGCATCGTGCTAAGCTAATGCAGGATAATGTTCTCCAACCTCTGATCACTCGTGGTCAGAAGGATAACTGGCAGATACACCCAGCTTGGATCGATCGGTAAGTTTTATTTTTATTTTGCTCATAACATGTACTGGTCAAATAGTTAACAATTTTGTGATACATGCAGTTTGACGTGGGCTGGGCTCCTACCCTTTGCTCGCCTTGTTGAGGCGTCAGATGTGACTGGCCGGCTTGCGATGGACCACTGTTTGCTCACCTGCTTGGTGGACCGATGGAGACCGTAGACGCACACGTTTCACTTTCGCTGGGGCGAGATGGCTCCTACTCTACAGGATGTGTCCTACCTACTGGGCCTTCCTCTAGCTGCTGAGCCCATAGGTCCGTTGCAGGCCCCTGATATGTGGTCTGAGGATATGGCAGACCGATTCCAACATATAAATCCCAACGCACCTGTGTTTCTGCATGAGGATCACGGACCCAAGCTTGATTGGTTACTTAAGTTCCAGGTTAGTACTACGTCATTGTCTTGTTTCATCCATCACTTCAGCTAACCTTTACCTAACTTGTAGAATTATTGTTTTCGGTGCAGATACAGAATTTTGGCACGATCCAGATGTCCGAGGCCCAGATTACTAGGAGCCTCGAGGCGTACCTTATGTGGCTGCTAGGAAAAGTGATGTTCACGGAGAACCATGTCACCACTATCAGTGCGCGATACATCCCCATCGCATTGGAGATTGCAAGTGCGACACAGCCGTACCACATCACTGTTCGTAGCTGGGGTTCTGCAGTCTTAGCGGCCACGTACCGAGATATGTGCAACGCGTGCTATCTTACGGCGAAAAAGTCAGCAATTCTTGGATGCCCTATGCTGTTGCAGCTGTGGTCGTGGGAGAGGTTCCCCATTGGACGACCCGACATTTCGGCTGCCGATCCGTGGCCGCTCAACCATTATTTTGACCCGGAGCACATAGACGACCCTACTTTTGGCACACTTTGGACACATCGCAAGGTATGTTCAATAATAGTTTACTAATTATGCTAGTTAATGAGTATCTTCCTGTTTACTTATACAATTTACGTCTTTGTTTTGCATAGACGATTCGCTCGAGATCAGGTTCGGAACTGCTATCCGGCATTCAACGAGCAGTTCGACGTTCTCTCCGGGGCTTCAGTTATTTGGGAGCCATACTCGCCTGACGCGATCGCGTCGAAATTCCCTGGAGGAATTTCTATCATGTGCACACGAGATGTAGCATACTGGATGACGAAGTCGAAGATTATCTTCGACGTCAGCGTTGAGGAGATGGCTCAGCAGCGTGTTATGAGGCAGTTCGGTCTGCGCCAGATCTCGGTCCCCCCGCCTATTGATGCGCCTCTACCAGACATCGTCCACCGGTACCTCCATTTCTTAACCACACATTTTTGTTTTAACACTTGTCGTCCACAATTATGCTAATGTTTCTTGTCTTGCAGATGGAGCAGGAAGGGAACTAACAGGACTGCGACACAATGGTTGCAAAAAGTGCAACCTTACGTGGCCGAGTGGGCTGATGCGCTGACTCGTCTCTGGGTCGAGGCGCAACCCTTCGATCCGGCGGAGTACGACGAGTACCTACAATGGTACGTCACTTCCACAAGGGTTTCTCTCGTTCAGCACGCCCAACCAGATGTGATGCCGGCCCCTGCTACGTGGGATATGTACCCCAGCCAGTCTATGTCCGGCTCACGGCAACACGCGGTACAAATAATTAACTTATCTACAATCATTTACCCTTATCTATATTATCCTTCATTTCCTAACTGTCTGTACCACTTTCAGGCTGAGTTGACGTGGGATCTTGGGAATGATATAGACCAGTTAGACCGTTCACTTTCGACCGGGCCTTTGCTTACACGCGAACAACATCGGTCTTGGTTGCAGTCCGCTGCTCAGAGAGTGCGACAGATCTACGAGGCTATCATGTGTGTCCGCTCGTCTGACGTTCTCCCACATGCTGCACGACGGCCACCGCATCCGTCCACGCAGCTGCCTCAACGGCGGGCACGGCGTGACGTGCCGCCACCTCCGGAGGCACACCGACAGCACCCGCGTCCACGTGTCGCACCACCTCCACCTGACCAGCCAGGAGGTTCGGGCTGGCAGCAGCAGAGTTACCACCAGGGGGGCTACCAACAGAGCCCCACTGGGGGCTACCAGCAGCGACCCTCTTCAGAGTACCAGCAGAGCCCCTGGACCGGCTTCCAGCCTCGTGGACCACACGGTATGTCGATTCGTACTACTACATTATCATGTACTCAAACTATTTACAAAATAACATGTTACATAAAATTTCTCGATTCTAGCACAATTCGACTTCGACTTGGGGCCTACTATCTCCGAGCATTACTCGGGTGCTTCTGGTTGGGAGAGTCAGCCTTCTTCTCCTTGCCCTTACGCACTGCTTCAGCCCGCTTTTCCTTTGACGACGGCATGAAATCGTCGTCATCATCGCTGGAGTATACCCAGAGAAATGAACGACCGTACCTCTCACGTTTGTCTTGAGTTCGATGAATCGGCGCATTAGTAACATGCCTATCAAACTTATCCGCAAGCCTCAAGACTTCAGTACGGATTTGTTCTGGGGTCCTATACGGAAACCCATCTCGGCATAGCCTCGCCCCTAGCAAAGCGAGATGTCTCTCACTACCAACAATTTCTTCAAGTGGAATTTCCCTACCATCTACCTTCAAATAGGTGACAATCTTAGCTAGCTGCTCGGATGCGGCTATATGAAAGCCGGACACACACTTCTCACAAGGTACAATACACACCATGCTGGCGCTCTGTGAGAGTACCCCGCTTAGCCTAGAGTGGTTTTTATAGGACAATGGTGGCGGGAGAAACAGGCGGGAAACGGTGGCGGGAGAAACGGGCGGGAAACGGTGGCGGAAGGAATAGGCGGGAACGGTTGGCGGGAGAAACGGGCGGGAAACGGTGGCGGGAGAAAAAGGCGGGAACGTCTGGCGGGAGAAACGGGCGGGAAACGGTGGCGGGAGAAAAAGGCGGGAACGTCTGGCGGGAGAAACGCGCGCTAAGGAGAAATGGGCGGGAGAAACGTGCGCTAAGGAGAAATGGGCGGGGTGGGGTGTTGCTGCATGCAACGATCGGCTTACCCTGGGCCGACAGGGCTGGTCGGCCACCTCCCAGCCGACCAGGTCTATGCCAGGTCCGACCAGACTTGGTCGGCCAGCTCTGGGCCGACGAGCCCCAGTCGGCCTGCTCCGGGCCGACGAGCTCCAGTCGGCCTCCTCCGGGCCGAGGCCGTAATATTTTTGAAATTTGCTGAAACTGCGCAATATTTCCCGAATTTCTAAAAAAAAAAGTATTATTTTAAAAAAATTAGCCGTGGGCGGTGGGAGGTTTCCTTTCCTGCGCTCTTGAATTTTGTCTATTTTTTCTTTCTTTTTACGATTGAGGAAAAAGGAGAATTAAACATACATCATTAGATGATTTTGGTACGTTCGATCTAGGGCTTTGGACGGTCCAGATCCTCTGGATCTGACAGTCTGGGTCTTTTAATATTAGTGGAGATAAAATACCCTTTATCTAAAAACAAATTACAAGAGCAACGCCTTGCAAAATAGGTGAAGGAAACATATTATGTAAAACTGTAAAAGGGCATCCGTTTTAGAGGCAACAATGCAAAACAAGTTGGAATTAGTTGGGCCAGGCCATTAACAATAATGAATTTGTAGAACATTGAATGGTGAACCTTTTGTCTCACGTTGCTAGTAGAGAGGAAGTCCGACAAATATTTATGGGAGTTAAATACACCCTAGCTACTTGTTCCTTTTTTTGAAATCACAATACAGTACGAATATGCATAATTTGGTACTCAAACTTGATGGACGTGAATGTAAGGTATTTTTTACTATACACGGACGTACACGAAGTCGTATTGTGGTCCCATATAAAGTACAAGTATCAGTCGTTTGTAGGGAGGGCATTTTTTTTACATAGAGAGGTATGCAAAAAATGCACTGAATGTTCTGTAATTTGATGGAGGGCTTCTTACACGGAGCCTCCGTCGTTATGCAAAAAAATGTATTGTTGTAATATGAATGGAAATGTGGTCATCTATTTATCAATGTTTTGGATATAACTATTGAGGTACTGAAATCAACTTCAAACACATAATTGAGGTACTGAAAACATTACCCAAATAGTGAAAACAACTTGAAGTACATAATAACCTGAACCACAACTTAGACGATTGCATCGGTGCAAAAATATCAAGTACAAGGTACCCTAAGAGAAACTAGGTAGCATTACAGCATATAATGAAAAGTACATAAAACGTCAAACATGGATTTTTTTTCTTCACCGGTGGTTGATTTTTTCCTACACTATTTGTCTGCCCTTATCGTTTGTCGGCAGCAGAAGGTTGATTTTCTTCATCTTATCTAGCTTCAGCAGCCATTCTTCTTGTATATGCAATTTCCAGTCCAGCAATCCTTTTTTCTCCTATGCTCTTGCTGCAGCTACTCTTTTCCTCTCTTCTTCTTTTGTTAATGCATCTCTTTTCTTCTCTTCTTCCTTTGCTACAAGAGCTCTCTCCCTCTCTTCTGCCTTTGCTGCGACAACTTCTTGTTTCTGTAATTCCCTTTTGGCCTTTCTCTCAGCTTCATGCTGAGATGAACGCAACAGTCGGTTCTCTGTTGAGATAAACCATGGAGGGAATTTTGTCTACCGATGTCAGAAGTCTCCATGCCCTTCATCTCAAGTTTCTAGCCGAAAACATTTGTCGTGACAATCCCACGACAGCCTTGTCGGGGGGCTGCCCCCCGGGTAGGGCAGATCCCGGTACAGATCAGCGATGTGGTAACAGTGTTTGACCTTTGGAGAGAGCAAGGGCCGTCCTTTGCTGCACCGAAGGGGCAGCTTGACCTTTCGAAGGTGGATGGGCCCAAGGTGTCGCTTGAGGGGCGCAGGGGTCATCCCTGGAAACTATAAATAGCCCCCCAGACCCTCAGAGCGGCATAAGCAGCAGCGGATGGTTCCTCTAAGAACTAGCTTCTCGAAGATGTCTTTGGTAATAGCCTAAGACATCTTCGGGAGGCTAGGCCTAGAAGTACTCATCCTGAGTGGTAGTCCGGAGCAGGGGTGGAACTCGGATGCAACCGGGAAGGGTCTCGGATCCCACGGTCTGTCAGAGTCCCCCGGTAAGGTCCCGGGTTGAGGAGAACCCGGATAAACCGGATAGGCTCCCCGGGTAGATACTAATCGACTTACTTATTTAGGTCCTGGCAAGCTATCTTTGGTGCAGGATGGACATGCCGAACTGAACAAGGAGGAGACCGACATGGGGGCATGTCGGTCGGAAGTCAGAGATATGGTGCTGGCTTTTCCGCCTGACGCGGGGGGAAGTCCCATTCCTCCTGACACGGAAGCATGGTCACCTCCCGTCTGGCACGGGAGCGTGTCAGCCGGTACGATGATGCTACGACAAGATCATACATGCCTAGCCCGGCAATCCAAAAAAGGCTACTAGGCATGGGCGAAGACATGTCCTCTCTCTAACAAAGGGACAATGATGATCCAGGACGCGCCTGCAGTCCTTGCCGGAATGATGACGTCAGGGCTATACCGGATAGCACGGCGGCTAGGTTGCACTAGCCGGTGTCGACATAACCGTTAGCCCTGTCTGGTGGGACCGTGCCGGATTAGGGTTTCCGGCCCTCCTGGCCGGAACTCTATAAAAGGCGCCATAACTGCTTCAGTGGGGAGATGAACAACTTGATGGCCAAAACTATACTCACATTTACTGCTAGAGCAGTTATTCTCTCCTTTCTTCTTGTTCATCTAGTTCATCACCTGAAGGGCTCAAGGAGCAGGTTGTAGATCTTGTGCCATACTTATATTGAGAGAAAAGGCAGGAGTAGGAGTGTTACCTCCTCACGAGGGCCCCGAACCTGGGTACATCGTGTGTGTGACTTTGCCTTCGTGTAATTGTTTGTATTTACTACAGCTTTGAGTGTGTTCATCGGTGATCTTGAGCATTCCGACATCTCCTACCGTGTGAGCTCTCTAGCTCGCTAGCCCTCCCCGGATCCACCAGCGTCCATCGGCCCCACACATTAGCCATCCTATGGCATCTGTCATGACACCACCACGACAGTTGGCGCCCACCGTGGGGCAGGTAGAGGCGCTGGCTGGTGTACACATCCGGACGGGTTCCACCGTTCGCTCCGGCATCCGAGTTCTCTCCGGCCTGGTTGTCAGGCTGGGCGAAATGGACTTCGTCAGCGACAATGCCGGTTGCTTCCGGAACAAGCCCTTCCCGACGAACGGATGCCTCATCGACTTCGGCACCTTCACCACCTACGTCGCCACTGAGGTCGTCTGCAGCTATCCGGACGTTGTCCTGGAGGCTGGGGATCCCCCATGCTCCGCGCCACCCGGGATCAGCGTATCGATCGCCCCACGGGATGTGTAGCGGTCATGATGGTCGGGGTAACCGAGGAGGTGTTCCAGGACGCTCCGGACGGCGATACCGGTAGTAACCGAGTTCGGTTGGCAAAACCTCCGCAGGAGAGGGGTGCTGCCCGAGATAGCGACCCCCAGCCGTCCCACCCTCGTCGCCGCCTGGATCCTCTCTCGGGTCTGGTCGCCAAGTTGGATGTCCCTTTGACAGTTGACGTTGATACCCAAGTCACATCGGCTGATTTGGACGAGCAGCGCAGGTTACTGCTCGCGGAGGCCCAAGAAATCGCCGAGATCCGGCGTGAACTTAGTGCTAGTCTCCGTGAGTACAATGCAGCTCACGGGTTCCCTAGGATAGACTCTCGGGACAAGCGCATTGCTGATCTGCGCAAGAAGGGCAGGATGGTGAATGATGAGTTGGCGGGTGGCGCAGCGCCTAGCCATAGCAGGTCGGATAGTATGATCTCGGCAGAGAAACCTGTGTACAGCTCACCTGCCAAAACTCTTAGGGTTGCCGAGGCAGCTATGGCTGAGTTGGACGGGCTATCCGGGGAAGCTCTGCGCAAGCAACAAGAGCGGGTCAACGAGTTAGTCGTAGAGGCTAACCGGCAGAACAAGGCCTTCAAGAAGAAGAACCCGGGTGTAAGAGACTTTGGACCTGCTGTACATATGTAATTTGCTGTGTTTGGTAATTTAGAGGCAGTGGGATCCTTTCCCACTGTCATAAAAGCTTCAAAAAAAAAAAAGAAGAAGAACCCGGGTGTTGGGTCCCATGTCCACTCGACTAGGGCCGAGAGCAACAAATCGGGGCGGAGAGGCTTCGTCTCCGCATCCAAGTCGGAGCAAGAGGAAAAGCAGGAGCCGGAGCCGAGGTTCCGGGAGAAACATGCAATTGCACACATACGACCCGTCCTTGGCCGGAGTTCAGCAGGCCGGACAGAACAATCCCGGTCAGGCTCAGGGCAGCAATGGTGGTGGTAACCGGGGTGTAGGAAACAATGTCCCGGCTAGCCGTGGCAATCCACCTCGGAATCCACCACAAAGTTAGGAAAACCGGCAGAGAGACGCCGCATCTGTTCCACAGCAAGCCATCGTTCCGGTGGTTAACAGGCATGACGATGGCAACTCGAGGTTGCAGCAACTCGGATACCAGCCTAACGAGAATCCCTTGGGATCTCGAATAGGAACTCGCCAGCTAGATCCAGCTGATGCCCAGATCAGACTTGACCGGATTCACCTATCCGAGTTGGTTGAAGAGCAAGGCCCTCCGGGACCTGCTTGCTTCGGACCTCAGATCATGCGGGAGCCGGCTGTGCAAAATCCAGCTCAACCGGGGTGCCAAGACCTATGACGGCAGCTCCAAAGCCGGAGGATTGGTTAACCGACTATGTAACTGCAGTAAGCATAGCTGGTGGAAACAGACGCTGGGCGGTACGATATGTGCCGCAGATGTTGGAAGGACCTGCCAGGATATGGCTAAATAACTTGAGGACTTGCAGCATAGACTGTTGGTTGGATTTCGAGGAGGCCTTCATCAGCAACTTCACCAGCACCTACAAGAGACCCAATCGACCTCAGCAGCTCGCCATCTGCAGGCAGAGGAGCAATGAATCTGACCGAGAATACCTTACTCGATGGAGCAACATTCGCAATTCTTGCGAAGGGGTGGTCGAGGCACATGCCATATCGTGGTTTGCACAAGGATGTAACATCCCAAATTTTTCAAAAATTTAAAACTTTGCATTCAAGCATCATTCATCATTAGGCATAAAACTACATCACAAAAATATTACATAAAACTTCAAATTATAAATTTGAATAAACTATAATTCCATAAAGTGTTCACTTAAAACTCTCTAAATAAATAAATTATTATCAATTTATTTATGGGTAAGTATAATGTCAAAAAGTCCATTTTTAATAACCTTTCCAAAACATATTTTTATGAATTTTTCTGAAATGTTTTGAATAGGTTTAAAAATAATATTTGAAATCAGTGTTTAAAAACAGGAAATAATTCTTTTAAAAAGAAAAAGGAAATCGGGCCGGCCCGTTGGCTATCTGTCGCACACGCGTAGCCTACCAGCCCGCCAGCGGCCCAGCGCCCCGCGCTCTCGCTCGCAGTCGCTGACAGGTGGGACCCACCTGTCATCACCCCCGCGGAAACGTTCGTCCCCAAATCACGCTCCCGACCCCGACAGGAAACGGCGGATTGATTCGCATGATTACGAGCGATTTACTACTCCCCTTACCTCGCCTCCTCCCCCTACTAATACCCCTCTCCGTTCTCTTCCGTTTGCCCCAAACCAATCGGCCCGAGAGCCACCAGGCCGCACGCATTCGTCTCCGGAGTTCCGCGGTGGCCGCCGGCAAAAACTTCGACTTCCGGTGAGCTAAAGCAATGCCGATCCCTCTCGTAGTTTCCCCTCGCACCCTTGCACTCACGCGACACCTTTTGACACGGTTACGGGCTTTTTGGTGCAGCGCTTAGTCGAGTTCGTCCACGACCGAGGAGATCCGCCGCCACGCACAACTCCGGCGAGCTCTCCCGAGGGAACGAGGACGCTCCGCTCATCGCCGCCTCGCCATCGTCTCCATCTCGACGCCACGCACCCCCTGGTGAGCTCAGTTTATCTCCTAGCACCGTAGAACGCCTTGGACGCAAACGCCGGCCATGGCTCCGCCGCGCCACGCGCGTCTCCGGCGACTCGCGCCGCCCGTGTTAGGTCAATGCGTCCTGGACCGTTGGATTTAGATCCAACGGATCTGTTTTATTTTTATTTTTCGCTTCTGTGATTAATCTGGCGCGTCCGATTTCATTTAGATCTAACGGCTCTCGATCGCGATCCGCGTTTAACCGGTACGGGATCGCGCCGCGTGGCCGATTCTTTTTCTATTACGAATAAAATTTAGAAATTAAAACATAAAACTATTAAAACTTGCAAAATTCATAACTTTTGATCTGTAAGTCCAAAATTGATAAACTTTATGTCATTGGAAAGCTCTGCTCATGTAGTTTATTTATACGTCATTTGTTTTTCCATTTGACAAATTATAATTTGTATAATTATCAGAGGAGTATTTCGGCCATTAAAATAATAACTTAAATAATAAAAATGATTTAGAAATAAATGTAATTGTTTTAAGATTGTATTATTTCCCTCTGTCCAGCAATATTAATAAATGTCCAAATTGAAGATGTCATAAAAACAATAAAAGTTGTAATTATAGAAATCAAAGTTTTACTATATCATTTTAAAATTATTTAATTGATAAATAAAATAAGAAATACCTAAAAATTATATTTCATTTATTAATGACAGAAAATAAGAATTATTAATAAGTGTGTCCTATCATCATAGCATATCATTCATGCATACATGATTATGTTTAGTGTTGTGATGGTATTGTGTTGGTATTTATTTTATTCATTGTTTGTGCTAGATTGTGAAGAAGAGGAAGGACTTGCTTGTGATTGTTATTCTTGCTGTGCTTGTTCCTCCTGTTACCAAGGCAAGTGACATTCATACAATATCCCATATTTTCTATATGCATAAGTAGTATATTTTGAGTAGTGTGCATGATAGGGATTTTTTATTTATTTTATAATGTTAAGTTAGTTTGTATATTACAAATATCCTAGTAGTGTGTAGCCACCCTTTTCCTAAGCAGCCATGGAAAGATTTTATTAGTTGCTTAGCCATGCTATAAAAATGTTTACCATGTTATGGAAATGTTTCTAAGTGTTAAAATCTAAAATATACATCTGGGTGGAATTGGTTGTTATGGTTTATGTTGAGTGGCTTTTGGGACTATGCTTGTGGTTGTCATCGCCTAGGATGAATGTCTATTCTACTTAGGGCCACGAGTATGGTGGTTGTTACCCAGAAGTACACTTGTGGATGGCCACCCAGGAACGAAGAGATTACTAAGTCCCTCCAAGTTTAGAAGCTTCCCGTGCAACATTTTGACAATGGGCTCTGTCTAGAATGATTAAGTTGTGGGAGTGCAACCTGTCAGCTTGACAAACAGATGTAGAGATGATAGGTGGAACAGGTCTTGCTAGTATGGTTGCATTTGCCTTCTGAAAGTTCTTGTCTCAATTCTCTCCTTTCCATAATACACTCCGCGTGTATAGGATTTCTCGGACAAATTGAGTCTAAAGGTGAAAGTGCACAACCTCTGCAGAGTCGACAATCTGAGTTCTCAGCCGTGTCCCCGGAAATGGACTACTTCGAGCAACTGGACAAGGATGGGCAGAAGAATCTCAACACTGTTTTCATAAAGTAAAATTTGACTAAGGAAAGAATTGTTGGTGCACTTGGGCTTTATCCCTCGGTGCCAAGTCTTCGAGAAATAAAAGTGTTTTACAAAATGATAGGAGAAAACTTGCTTTCTGCAAATAGCCTTCAACCCCACCAAGCCAAATATGCATATAGATGTCAGACTTGCCAGTATATATCCACCATAGTCACGTGCCAATACATCATTGTATTGACCTCCTTCGGGGGCTGCATATTCCAATGTGCAGGTAATTCTGATGCTGAATGATTTTGGCTCGAGTCTACACCCAACATGACTGCCTGCGGCGCATGCTTGAAGATGAGGCTCAACGTTATTTCGCTTTCGCTGTGAACTTTGAACTTTAGCTAGCCTTCATGGCTATGCAAATTGTAATAAAGCCATATTTGGCTATTATTTTTGGATCTCGTTGTAGCAATTTTAATACTTATGCAATGGTACTTTATATTTTGTACTGTGGTGCTGACAGTGATCCAGGGACTAGCACATAACACAGGTGTTCCAACTTTAATAAAAGTTGGGGTGCTACAAAGGATGCCGGCATGGCTCTATGCTTTGGCAAAAGCTGCGGAGGAAGATGCCGACAACCTTGGCAGAAACCATGCGCATCGCCGACACCTACACGCTTGGAGACCCCATGCAACCCCTGGTGGATGTCGGAGACTCCAACAGGAGGAATGCGGGGAATCAGCGCTCGGGGTCGAGCAGAAGCCATGATCGCCACGATTTCGGTTAGAAGAGGAACCAGCCCGAGTTCCACTATGCCTCGCAACACGTTGCAGCAGTTGGCCGAGATCAGGGGGATGTCGGAAGCAATCAGCGGCAGAAAGTGACTGGCCCGGCTTGGGGTCAGAGCCAAGAAGTACAGAAAACTTGGGTGGACCAAAAGAAGCCCCTGACGTATGAAGAGATGCTGAACAAGCCATGCTGCTACCATACGTTGGAATCTAACAAGCCTGCAAACCACTCTTCCCGGCAATGCAGCTGGTATCCGCGCACGTTGCAGGAGGGCAGCGCGGGGGCTACTCGATCGAACGCTCCGGCATCACGGCCCAATATCCCGAGACCCCCACCACCACTATCCGGTGCTAATGCTGTCCGGATTAATCAGCCCAACCAGGGACCTCCCCCAAGACCAGTAAATATGGTGCACACCCGGAATGACAATGGTGCAGGTCCGAGTAACCAACCCGGGCACCAGCAGAGCAACTACCGGGAGGCACATCAGAGTTATGTGGTCTTTGTGACCGAGCCCACTGACCGGAAGAGTGTGCGACAACGGGCTTTAGAGGTAAATGCCGTGATCCCGGCGGTGCCCAAATTCTTGCACTGGTCCGAGATCGAGATCACCTGGAGTCGGAATGATCACCCCCGGGTTATGCCCAAGCCTGGTGGCTATGCTCTGATGGTGGACCCGACCTTTGTCGGACCTAGCCTCAACGTTCGCTTCAGCCGAGTTCTAATTGACAATGGCAGTGCCATTAACATTATGTACAAGGATACCATGCTGAAGCTGGGGGTGTCCATGAACACGCTGCTCCCAACCGAGACCACCTTTCACGGCATTGTGCCCCGAGTCTCCTGCTCCCCTATGGGCAAAATTTGGGTTGAGGTATTATTTGGAACCCGGGAGAACTGCCGGACTGAGAGCTTGGAGTTCGAGGTCGTGGATCTCGAAAGTCCATACCATGCACTTATTGGTAGGCCGGCACTGGCCAAATTCATGATCTCCACTCACATGGGATACCTGAAGATGAAGATGTCGGGTCCAAATGGGGTGATCACCATAGCAGGAGACCACAAGCGCTCCATGGAATGTGCATCGGCCGACTCAAACTTAGTCGAATCCCTGGTCATTGCTGAGGAGAAGAAGAGAATTCAGCAAGTAGTTGCACTGGCCAAGACCTCGCAACTCGGCATACCCGGGATGGTGAACCCGGAGCAGAACGCCTCATTCCAGGCACCAAAGGAGACCAAGAAGGTAGGAGTTGACCCCAGCAACCCGGAGCGCCAGGTCATCATTGGCAGCAACCTGGACAGCAAATAGGAAGGCGAGCTCGTCGACTTCCTCCGTGAGAATCGGGATGCCTTCGCGTGGTCGAATGACGATCTGCAAGGCGTTCCGAGGGAGTTGGCTGAGCACTCACTATTCGCCTGACGCGAAGCCAGTGAAGCAACCAACGAGGCGCCTCTTGGATGAGAGAAGAGCTGCTATCATGGAACACCTCGCAGTACTTCTGGCTGCCGGATTCGTGATGGAAGTGCTGCATCCGGATTGGATATCAAATCTGGTCCTGGTAGAGAAGAAGAAAGATGATCCCCTCCTGCTTAAGGTGTGGCGCATGTGCATCGACTTCACCAACCTCAACAAGGCATGTCCGAAGGATCCGTTTCCACTTCCCCGGATAGATCAAGTGATCGATTCCACGGCTGGGAGTGAGGTTTTGACTTTTCTAGATGCCTATTCTGGTTTCCACCAGATACCTTTGAATCTGGATGATCAATTGAAAACTGCCTTTATTACCCCGTATGGGGCTTATTGCTATCTGAAGGAGATATGCCCTAGAGGCAATTAATAAAGTGTATTCTTTATCATATCTCGTTTGTTCATAATAGGTTTTTGTGTCATGCTAGAACCGTATTAAGCGGAAACATTAATGCGGGTGTGATACGTAAACAACCAGGTCCCTAGTAGCCTCTACTAAGACTAATTTCGTTGCGCGATTGATGATCAAGGTTTCCCGGTCATGGGGCATGGCGCCGGTCGGAAATGAGAGTCATATCGCTAGAGAACGATGTGATGGACATACCCAGATTTGGAGAACGTAGTCGTTTCGCCTTTGACCGTGAGATCAACTCTTATTGTTATTCCCGGAAGATACTTTGATTGCACCAAACGTCGTATCTTATTTAGTATGATAATAACGGTGATACTTTTGGGTATAGGAAAGGAGTAGTTGAGACGAGGGGTCAAGAGCGGGATTTGCCAGTCCGCATAGCAGGATAGATACTCTCGGGCCCACTCGGTGAGATCATGTCTAATGAGCTTGCAAGCATGTGACTAGGTCACGGAGACATGAGATCATGAACGAGTAGAAGATAGTGTCGTTGGTAACGAGGCCGGTATTAGGTATGGAGATATCTATGGAACGACGCTCGGACGTGCTAAGTATCGCTATGGCAAAAGGTTTAAGACTTTACGGTCAGGTTTGATAGATGAAAGTCATTCGTTATATCTCAGGTATTAATTCATGGGGTCCATGCCTACGAGTTAGTCGTTGATCATTGAGGAGTTTTGATCATACCTGATATTATATCGAACCGCTAGGGTAACACACTTAACGGGTTTCGACAAGACAACCGGAAAGGAAGGAGATCACCGGGAGCGTCCCGGGAGGGATCCGATGGAGATCGGGCAGCGCCGAAAGAGTTTTCGGAGCTAGGAAAAATTATATATATTATGTTTGATATTAATTAGTATAATTAATGTGCAAATATAATTTTATATATTTATTTTCGAATTTATTTAGGCTGATTTCCCTCAATGGGCCTTTTGGTCGAAAGAAGGCCCGAGAGGGGAAAATTCCCAAGGGGAATTCGGTGGGGGGCTTGGGGGCCGACCCAAGTGGGCCAAGAGGCCCACTAGGGGGCCGGCGCACCCAGCCATGCCGCACCAGGCATGTGGGGGTTAGTCCCACATTGCCTGGTTAGCAAGTTGGCTCCCCCCTGGGAGCCTATATAAGAAGGGGCACCCCTGGCCTTTTAATTAACCAATTAATTCCCGATTTCTCTCTCGATCTCGTGGTTCCCAAGTTGGAGCCGCGCCGAGCTGAGGAAAGGGGGATCTCCTCCACCATAGCCCGCTGCCGCGTTGCTGGTGTTCCGGTCCAAGTCTTCTGCTGCTCGTCTTGGACTGGAGCTTCGGAGGCCGTCGTCTCCACCGTACGTGTGCGACTCCCTGCGAGGTGCTGCGCTAGCGGTACTCGGAGACCTGCTTCCTCTACACGACCTTGAGGTCGGCTTCGTCGGTCTTCATCGACAACGTTTGTGCGGGAACGTAATCCCCGCTTTCGGTCTACAAGGGTACGTATTCCGATCTCCGTTCGTACTACTTTATTTGCATAGAATAGATCTTGGCATGCTTTTCGGATATCGTTGGTAGGAAAATTTTTGTTTTCTGCACACTATCCCCTTCAGTGGTATCAGAGCCGATCTATCGTAGATATAGCTGTACGCTGTTAGAACCCGTGCTCTGCACGGGGGCACCGTTCCTGATATTTGCTACCCTCTAGCGTGCACTTGTGTATTCCAGCGGCATTGAGTTGATGAAGCGGCCCGGACCGACTTTACGCGTACGCTTACGCGAGACTGGTTCCACTACTGACATACGGCTTGTACCGTATATGTGGCTGGCGGGTGTCAGTTTCTCTCTCTTTAGTTGGTCTTCGCATTTTCAATGGAGGTCCGAAAGGCATGCTTAAACATGCAATTATTGGATCGTTGTTGTGGTCATAAGATTCGTAGGTATGAAGCGGTTCTATTTACGAAATCCCCAAGCCACGTAAAACATGCAAAAGATAAAGTAGAAGCGTCTAACTTTATTTTCCAGGGGCTATGTGATATGGTCAAGGTAGGTTTATTAAAATTGTTTATAAACTGCGGGCGCCAAGAAGACCATGGCGCAATGGACTATATCACATTGCATTACATTTGATGTTTTGTGTGCATCTTATTTTGTGTGATTGTGTGTATTGTATACATTAGTTACACGGCGGTAGCTGAATAAGATGATCCCTTCAAAATACCACTAGTGTTCTCCCTCCAACGCGCACCACCAAGAAAGTTCTACGTTATGAGGCAGGCCGTGATGATCGGGTGTCAGACATCTCGTCGTTCGCATACAGTGGGTGTAAGCCATGTTGCACAAGCGTCAGCGTGGAGGTCTTTGGTGGCGAGCCTAGCATACTCAGAGGTATGGCCTCGGAACAGGAAGACCGAAAGGTCGAGCACGAGTCACAAAATTGGTGTGGCGGACGATTTTGTCTACTCTTGAAGTTGTGCCGCCGGCTTTGATGATGAGGGGTGGTGCAATGGATGGGGGTCGTGTAATCGCTTAAACGACCAGGAGGGATGTTCGTTTGAGTGGGAGTTATGTTAGTTATTTTCTAAAATACTATAAATCAAAATTATTATGAACAAAGTCTTATGTTGTTGCAAATTCCATTGTAGATGTCTCGCCCCTCGTTTAACCTAGGTCTGTTCCTTGAGAAAGAAAAGCTTAAGACCAATGGGTCAAACTTCCTGGCCTGGTTCCGCAACCTGAGGATCCTCCTCACTCCCCATAGGGTGGCCTACGTCATTGAGGCTGCCATAGGTGACCCTCCTGCAGATGATGCCTCTGAGGATGAGAAGAAGGTCTTCCAGACCCGATCGGAGGATTCTGCCTTTGTCCAGAGTGGCATGCTCTACGCCATGGAAGCCGACCTGCAGAAGCGCTTTGAGAAGATGAGCGCCTTTGAGATCATTTTGGATCTTAAGGCTGTCTTCGCGCCGCAGGCTAAGGCTGAGAGATATGAGGCTTCTCAGCTTTTCTTCTCAGCCAAGATGGAAGAGCATAGCAGTGTGAGCGAGCATGTAGTCAAGATGTCTGGCTACGTTCAACGCCTGAATGCTCTGGAATGCAAGATTCCCGATGAGCTAGCGATTGACAGGGTGTTGCAATCGTTGCCGCCAAGCTACAAAGGCTTTGTCATGAACTACAACATGCAGGGCATGGCTAAGTCCCTGGGTGAAGTGTCTGTGATGCTCAAGACTGCTAAGGTAGAGATTAAGAAGGAGCACACGCTGTTGATGGTCAACAAGACCGTTGATTTCAAGAAGTCCGGTGGCAAGGGAAAGCAGAGCTGGAAGTCCCGGAGGGAGGCAAAGTTGGCTGCCAAGCCCAGGACTAACAGGTCTGGTCCCAGAGCTAGCGTGGAGTGTTTCTACTGCAAGGGGAAGGGTCACTAGAAGCGCAACTGCCCCAAGTATCTCGAGGATAGGAAGTCTGGCAAGACGGTCGACAAAGAGCAAGGTATATTTGATATACATGTTATAGATGTGTACCTTACATCCGCCCGGAGCAACACGTGGGTATTTGATACTGGTTCTGTTGCTCATATATGTAACTCTCAGGAGGAGTTACGGAATAGAAGGCGGCTGGCGAAGGATGAGGTGACGATGCGCGTCGGCAACGGATCGAGAGTCGACGTGGTGGCTGTCGGCACGCTCCCTCTGCATCTACCATCGGGATTAGTTTTGGTTTGAAATAAATGTTATTTTGTGCCATCCTTGAGTGTAAACATTATAAGTGGGTCTTGCCTGTTACAAGACGGTTATTCATTTAAATCAGTGTCAAGCAATTGTGCTATTTATATGAATGATATCTTTTATGTTGATGCTCCCGAGAATAACGGTTTATTCTTGTTGAATCTCGATCGTAGTACTCACATCCATAACATAGAAGCCAAACGGATTAAGTGTAGTGACGATACCGCCATGTATTTGGTGCATTGCCGTCTTGGTCATATTGATGTAAAGCGCATGAAGCAACTCCACTCCGATGGACTTTTGGACTCGTTGGATTTCGGATCCCTGGATACATGCGAACTGTGCCTTATGGGCAAAATGACCAGGACACCGTTCAAAGGTTTCGTTGAACGGGCGTCGGATTTGTTGGGGATCATACATACAGATGTGTGTGGACCGACGAGCGTTTCGACACGCAATGGTTATCGTTACTTCGTCACTTTCACAAGTCTATTTGATGAAACACAAGTCTTGAACGTTTGAAAAGTTCAAAGAATTCCAGAGTGAAGTTGAGAATCAGCTTAATAGGAAAATCAAGCATCTCTGATCCGATCGCGGTGGAGAGTACTTGAGTTTTGAGTTTGGCACACATCTGAAGAGTTGTGGCATAGTGAAGGAGATATGCCCTAGAGGCAAATAAATAAGTAGTATTTATTGCATTATCTCATAAGTTTATAATAGGTTTGTGTATTATGCTATAACTGTATTAATCGGAATTATTAATACACGTGTGATACATAGATAACCAGGTCCCTAGCAAGCCTCTATATGAGCTAGTCCATTGGGCAACAGTTGACCGAGATTCCCGATCAAGGACAATGAAGTCGGTTGACAATGGGGTCATCTTGTTAGTTGAATAAGGTGATGGACATACGCAAAGTATTGCAATAAGATCGTATTACGATGTTTGTCATTTGCAATAGATAAGAATATGATAGCTTATTCCTTAGACCGTGAGACCATACTTATTAATGCTTCGTAGGGGTGCTTTGAGAGCATCAAACGTTGTGTCTTATATAGCATGACAATAACGGTGTCCATCTTGGGTATTCCGAAAGAGCATCAAGACGTAAGGATCAAGAGCGGGATTTGTTCATTCTTGTAATGGAAAGATACACTGGGCCCACTCGGTGATATTGCATCTATATAGCTGCGCAGCTTATGACTAGGCCATGGAGATGTAATATCGCAGACGAGTTAATAACCTTCGTCGGTAACGAGATACAACAAAGACATCGGTGTGTCTACGATCATATCTCGGACAAGGTAGTATCGCAGAGACAAAGGGAAGAATATCATATTTATGGTTCAACGACGATATTCGTGGAATGCACAGGGGTCGTCATATACTTCCAGGTATCCCTGACGGTCATTGGTGAGCGGAGTGTCTCGACCATGTCTGGAGTGTTCTTGAACCGTAGCGTAAAAAACTTAAGGTCTTAGCGACACCAGGAGATAGGTTCTGGAATATTATAGGAATTTGTTGGAGAGAGAGAAATGATCCGGAAAGAATTCCGGTGGTCCGGAAGGAGTTCCGGAGAGGTCTGGAATGGTTCCAGGAATGTCCGAAAGTTGTTCGGGTGGTCCGAAAGAGTTTTCGAAGTCACGGGATATTGAATTATATATAAATATATTAATTATGAATTAATGGGATTTTTATATTAATTTAATATTAATTAAATAAAGGAAAAAGGGGGCTCCCACCTACATGGGCCCTAAGAGGGCCCAAGAGGGGGAGCCGCACCAAGCAAGGGGGGTGGGCCCCATGGGGGGTTCGGCCAGCCCATGGTGGGGGCGCACCACCCCCCTCCTCCTTTGTTTAGTCCCACATGGGGGAGCCAATGGGTTTGCACACCCCCTTCCCCCTTTATATAGCAAGGCATATTAATTGGATTAATTCATTGGAAAATACAATTAATTACCGATTTCTCTCTCGATCTCGTGGTTCCCAAGTTGGAGCCGCGCCGAGCTGAGGAAGGGGGGATCTCTCTCCACCCAAGCTATACCGCAGAGCGTCGTTGCTCTGCGGGATTCCAGATAAGATCTACCCCTGCGATTTCAGCTGGATCTGAATGACCGGGGGTTGTCGCTAAGCTCCGTATGTTTGTGAGTGCTCGGAGGCAACTCCTTTTGAGTAGCCTGGGCGACGTCGTCTCGCCCCTGCAGCCGCCGCGCCCCCTTCCCCTCTGCCGCCGGCGCACCACCCGTGGTGCTGGCGCTCTGCCTTCTTCCGCCCGACGCTCGTCGACGCAGATCATCGTCGACACCCCGGCGTCATCGTCTTCGTCATCGCGGCAACTTCTCCGCGACCTCGAGGTCGGCTACGTATGACTTCATCGTCAATGCTTGTGCGGGAGCGTAATCCCCGCTATCGGTCTACATGGAGGTAATGTAACCCGTTCCGCCACCGTTATCGCATGTACTAGATAGATAGATCCTGGCTAGTTAGGGTTTCGTTCGCTAGAAAAATTATTGTTTTCTGCACCGTAACCCCTTCACATAGTACCCCAACTTACGCCAGCCGGAACGCCGCAGCGTAACGGCGTGTCCGAGCGACGTAATCGTACTCTACTGGATAGTGTTCGATCTATAATGTCTCTTACCGATCTGCCAGTGTCCTTCTAGGGTTATGCGTTAGAAACAGCCGCATTCATTTTAAATAGGGCTCCGTCCAAGTCCGTTGAAACGACGCCGTATGAATTATGGTATGGCCAAAAGCCTAAGTTATCGTTTCTAAAGGCTTGGGGTTGTGAGGCGTACGTCAAGAAACTACAGCCCGACAAACTCGAACCGAAGTCGGAGAAAGTCGTCTTTGTAGGATATCCGCGGGAAACCGTTGGGTACACCTTCTACAACCAAGCTGAGGGCAAAACTTTTGTCGCGAAGACCGGTACCTTTCTAGAGAAGGAGTTTCTCGCGAAAGGAGTAAGTGGGAGGAAGGTAGACCTCGATAAAATCGTTGATCCTGAACTCGAGATTCCGAGTGGCGCAACGGAAGCAATTCCGGAAACGTCCGCCAAACACATTCTCCGACGCTTCCATGTGATACGTCAGTACGAACAAGGAGGCGATGTGAAGATTTGCAAAGTTCATATGGATCTGAATGTGGCAGATCCGCTGACGAAGCCTCTTCCGCTTGATAAGCATGAAAAGCACCAGTTAGCTATGGGTGTTAAGCTTTTACCAAGTTGTAATCTAGATTAAGTTGTACTCTAGTGCAAGTGGGAGACTGAAGGAGATATGCCCTAGAGGCAATTAATAAAGTGTATTCTTTATCATATCTCGTTTGTTCATAATAGGTTTTTGTGTCATGCTAGAACCGTATTAAGCGGAAACATTAATGCGGGTGTGATACGTAAACAACCAGGTCCCTAGTAGCCTCTACTAAGACTAGTTTCGTTGCGCGATTGATGATCGAGGTTTCCCGGTCATGGGGCATGGCGCCGGTCGGCAATGAGAGTCATATCGCTAGAGAACGATGTGATGGACATACCCAGATTTGGAGAACGTAGTCGTTACGCCTTTGACCGTGAGATCAACTCTTATTGTTATTCCCGGAAGATACTTTGATTGCACCAAACGTCGTATCTTATTTAGTATCACAATAACGGTGATACTTTTGGGTATCGCAAAGGAGTAGTTGAGACGAGGGGTCAAGAGCGGGATTTGCCAGTCCGCATAGCAGGATAGATACTCTCGGGCCCACTCGGTGAGATCATGTCTAATGAGCTTGCAAGCATGTGACTAGGTCACGGAGACATGAGATCATGAACAAGTAGAAGATAGCGTGGTTGGTAACGAGGTCGGGATTAGGTATGGAGATATCTATGGAAGACGTGCTAAGTATCGCTATGGAAAAAGGTTTAAGACTTTATGTCGTGGTATCGGCATATTTGATAGGAGACGGGGGGTCCTCTAGCCTACGTATGGATTGTGGGGAAGAAGGTTGGTGTCGTCGAGGTCGGGATTGAACACGGCGAGTTTACCCAGCTTCGGATCCCACGGCGGTGGCGGGATCCTACGTGCTGCTATAATTCACTATGAGGCAATAGCCGTGAACATGTTACAATGTGTATGATGCGTATTGAAGCGTGCCCTAAAGGCTTCCTGGTGGCCGGCTTATATAGGCGGCCAGACCCCAGGATACAAGGCAAGTACTTGTCCGGCAAGTAATCAGAGTCCTAGACCTAGCCGGCTTAGTTGCCGCCTTCCGTCTTGGGCTCGGTGGCTTGATGGGCTTAGGCCTTCCGCCTTCCTTGGACCGTCCGCCTACTTCCTTGCACGTCAGCTATCTGGGCCGCCCGGCAGGCCTTGGCCTTACCACCCTTGGGCCACCCTGGACTAGCCGGATTGATCCATGCTGGTTATACCCCTAGTTGATATATCCCCAACATTAGCCCCCAGAAAGGTTGAAGTTCTCCAGGCGCCGGCTTCTCCTTGATTCTTCATCTGCCAAGGTTGGCGGCTGCAGGACTTGAACCATTCTGAAAATGAACGAGGCTCGCGTGTCTTGATGTTGACATGCGGTCGCCTTTGTCCATCATGGGAAAAGACGGTTACTCGGCAATCTTTGCCGAGCATTCTTCTTGGCGGTTTCCACCTAGCCGGCTTCACGACAGTTTGAAAACAGCCTAGGCGGGAATCTCGCCACGATCACAAATTGCGGGAAAAGAGGAGGCGTGGAGATCGTGCAATCATGGGCTGCAACGGATGCTGGACACGTGTCCGACTAAAAACACCGTTGCACAGGGAGCAACGCCTGGCCCTATAAATAGGTAGCCAAACGGTCCATTTTCTTTACCCTGCCTTTGCTCTCCGTGCGCCCTTGTCTCTTCCACTTCCTTGCTCCCTGCCTCCGAACGAGCTCCGGCGAACTTCTCCCCTCCGGCGACCCTTCTTACGGCGATGTCAACCGGTCCAGCCCACGCAACGGCGTCGAGCGGGCCGACGACCGAGGCCGCACTCACAGCGTTGATGGGCGGCGCAATAAACCGTCCCGCGGCGGCGGCGACGGCGGGCAATGTCACCGCCGTCGTCCCCCGGACTTCTACCGCGCGTGCGCCCGCGGCGGGCTCTTCAGCTCCTCCACCAACCACCACAGCAACGGCGACGGCGAACGCCCCCGGCGACGAGGAAGAAGAAGCGGCGGACCTCGGGTCCCGCTACTGGCTGCCTTCTATCGTCGACGCAGACGCCCTCCAAGATTTGGAGGCTGTCGGCTACCTCCCCACTCGGGAGGATTGCCGGTGGAGGGCCGCCTTGGGAGACATCATCCCGGCCCCAGAAGCCGGAGAGCGGGTAATCCTTACCTCCCACCTTGTCAGGGGAATGGCGCTTCCGCCTTCCGCCTTCTTTAGCGAGGTCTTGGATCACTACGGGCTCCAGCCCCATAACATCGCACCCAATAGTATGTTAGTCTTAGCCGGCTTCACAGCTCTGTTCAAAGGCTACCTAGGTATTAGGCCTAGTTTAGACTTCTTCAGATACTGCTTCCGTTGCCGACGACAGACGGTGCCGGATGGCGGGCTGGCGACCTGCGGCGGTGTCACCTTCAACTGTCGCCAGGGCCGCCAATGGTATCCTAAGATACCATACCTTGAGTCCGTCAAGGGCTGGACCTCCACATTCTTCTACTGCCAAGACATGGCAGCGCCGGGCCGTCAAGTCGGCATTCCGGCATTTGTCAACGCACCACCCATGCCTCGCCCATGCTGGGACGAGGCGGTGCCCAAGTTGACGGAGGAACTCCGCCTTATTCAAAGGCGGATCGAGTTCCTCACGAGGACGATGGCTCCCCCCCCCCCAGCTGGATGGGGTCGACACCGTCATTTGCTGGCTCGACCGGCAAATTCTCCCCCTGCGGTACAGCCCGCACAAGATGTGTCAGTATTCGCCTACTGACACAGCCTCTCTTCGCGTGAGCGAAGAGATATTGCCGGTCGCCGACCTGGCATTCCGGCTCCGCAGCCTCGTCAAGGCGGGGTCGTTGAAGGCGGTCGAGGGCGTGCCCATGCACACCCACGACAACCCTCCCCTCGAGGTAAATATTTTCTTCCTCTGCCCCTTGTTTGACAGCTTTGCCGGCTAGGATTGAGTTCCTTTAACATGTCTTCTTTTTCAGCTCTCCGAGTTGAGGGAGGATGACCTGGCTCCCGACTTCTACGAGTCGGAAGCCGGGAAGACGAAGAAGCGCAAGGCGTCCGGCGCTGCTTCCTCTATGGCGAATGCCGAGAGGAGGAAACGGATCGCGTCGGCTACCGAGCCGACTCTCGCCAACATTGGCGAGAACGCGGGGATTAACATCCCCCGAAGGTACTCAACTTTGCCTTTATCAGACGACAAAACTCTTCAATACTGGCCAATTGACTGTGCTTGCTTTTTGTTAACAGGGAAAGGGTCGCAACCTCCCGGTTGACGACCAGGCTCCTTGGCAAAGGTAAGCGGCCGCAAGGCGGCTCGCCGGCCACCGTGCCGCCAACCCCTCAGCTCCACGCCGGCAGCTTCATGGGCGACGCTCGACGTCAGCCCCCAGCTCCGGCCTCAGGCGCTCCGCCAAGGGCCCCTTCCGCCGACCGCGCGCCCAAAACTCCCCTTCTGTTGGCTGAGGCTACGGCCGATGATGCCGCGCAATCGCGAGCCGCCAACGAAGGTTTGCTGGAGTCGACTGCCGGCGGGTCTCGGAGGGCAGCTCCGACTGCGGGAGGCGGCAAAGTCAGGGACCCTTGGTCTACCTTTAAGGAGGCCAAGGAGTCAACTTTGGCTTTTGCCGCCTTTGCCTCGCAGGCCTTCGACGACTTGGAGGGCGACCTATCTGTAAGTTTCTACCCCTCCGGCATATACATAGTCTTTCCCCCGAGCACTTAGATGGCTAGTCAAAAAAAACTTTGACTGCCGGCTTAGTGGTTATTCGACAATATGTTATATGCCTTTGTTTTTTCTTGCAGGGCCTTGTGTCCGCCAACGTCGAGCTCGTCTCCTCGCGAGTCGAGATAAACCGGCGCCACCGCAACCTGAAGAAGGAGTGCGAGGCCAAGGACAGGCGGATCGCCGAGCTGGAGGCGGCCCGCAAAAAAGATGAAGGTAGGGTTGATCCCTTTCTCCAACTATGCTTTTGACCTATGTTTCCGTCAATCATTTAGCTTAGCGAATCCATATTTGTAGAACTGCTAGATCACGCCCAGGATATCCTGAAGGCATCCACTGATATGCAAGCTCTTATGAATGAAGCTTCAGACTTGGCGGCCGCCAACTTGGAGTTGAAGGCGGCTCATCAAAAGGAGATGGAGGCCCAACAACTCAAGTTTGCGCAGGAATCCAGCCAGCTCACTGGTGAGCTGGAAAGCCTGCGCAACAAGTTGGCGGAGGCGGAGAAGATGGCTGCGGAAGAGATATCCAAGCAGACTTCTCGCGCCCAAACTGCAGAGGACGCGCTGGCAACTCATATGATTGAGTTGTCGGCTTTCCATAACTCGGTCCTTGGTAATTTCTCGCTCCTTTTTTTTTTTGATACTGCCATGTTGCTTTAGCCTGAGCCAAACTTATGGCTTTACTTTTGATGCAGTTCCCGCCGGTTTAGGCGATGACAAGGTTGTCAGCCCCCGCCTGGATCGCCTTGCGCGTCTGGGCGAGCTGATCGCCGAGACTTTGGCGGCGTCCAAGCGGTTTGCCGCCAAGTTCTTCACTTCGTCTAGCAGTCAGGAACCGACCGAGTTCGGCGACGTGCCCGCCATCTTGGAGCAGGCGACCAAATTGCACAAAAGCTCGCTGAAGTCGGCGGCGCGGGGTGGAGCCAAGACTGCCCTTGGGTTGTGTAACATCCCAGATTATTAATATAATTAGTAATGCAAAAATGTGGGCCAACAAAAACTTTTCTTATAAAAATGTGTGTATGTTTAATTCTTGAGTGTTGCTTGTTGCATTGTTTGCAAGATTGTTAATTTCTAGCTCTAATTAAAATTTTGAAGAAAGAAAAACAAATAAAACAAACCACAAAAACAAAACACCATGTGACAAATGTCACATTATATTTTCTAAATTAAGAAGCATAATTTATTTTTACACCAAAACCAATGGAGAAATATTATAAACACTCCTAGTTAATTTTTACAAACTATTCCCTTTCAAAAATTCAGATTCAAAACTTCAAATTCAAATTAGAAATTCATGATTGAAATATTTCAAAATATTTCAAAGAGACTTTGTAACACTCACCAATAATATACTTAGCCTAGATCTTAAATTTGGACCCAAAAGAATAAATAGAGATAGGAAAATTAAAATAACAAAAGGTCACTGTTTTGGTTCAAGCAATTCACCAAACACTTGGTGTTCATCCACCCTGTTCTTCCCAATCCGAACCAACTCGTGGATCAATCCGAGAAATGTGAGGTTTATTTGTCGAATTGAGGCCAGCCCTGCACTCCTCTCTTCTCTGCGACCTCACAGCACGCCGGAGGAGGCAAAATGGTGGCCGGAATCGCCGTGTGGACGCCGGCGACAACCACGGCCGTGCGCACGTCGCAATGTCGCGACGGGCGTCCGAGGTGGCAACGCCGTGTGCACCCGTGCCAGGCCCCTCCCTCTCGCCCTTGCCTCTCTGATCCCTCGCAAGCCCGCACAGCCCCAAGCACCAGCCCGTGCACGCCGCGCCCGCGCCATGACGCGCACGCCGTGCGCCGCCCGAGCTCGCCCACGGCAGGGCCATGCGCCCGAGCGCACCAGAGCGCGCCACACCACCCCTCCTTGCCCATTTGGTCCCCCAGACATCCCGCAGCCCAGCCATCCCCCTCCACCGGCCTACGGCGGCCTGGCACGGCCACGGGCGCCCCTGCACCGCGCCCACCGTGCGCCGCCCGGCCGCTATAAAAGCCGCCCCCGTGCCCCTCTTCTCACCGCACCACCCCACTGCCTCTCCCCCCTCACTTCACCACCCTCTCAAGCACCGCCAGGAGGACGGAGCAGTTGCCGCGAAGCTCCGGCCGCCCGTGGTCTCCTCGAGCTCGTCGTGCCCGAGGTAGACGACGATCGCGGCCAGGCCACGGCATCCCTCCCCTTCCCTTCTCTCTGCCTCCCTTCTCTTCCCCTTGCGCCCGCACTCACCCGTGCCCCTTTTCCCTCTGTCCCGTGCCCAGAATCGCCAGGGATCGCTCGCCGGAGTTCGAGCCCCGCCGCGGAAGAAGGAGATCGACGCCGTCGCCGCCAGGAGAGTCCCCGAGCCTCGTCTTCGCGCCCAGGAGCTTCCCCACCTCGCCGCCGTCGTCCTGCACCAGCCGCACGCCCTCCCGAGCCCGTAGGTGAGCAGCCCGTCCTCGACGCCGTCGCCGGAGCCGTGGGGCCGCCCGATTTAGGTCGCCGGCGACGCGAGCGTCGTGGGCCGTTAGATTTCCATCCTACGGTAGCTTACCGATTCGTTTTAATTAATAAAAATCTGACATGAGGGTCCCACGCGTCAGGTTTAAATGAAAACCGCGCGCGCGCCAGCAGTCGCTGACTGGTGGGTCCCCCTGTCAGGGTTTTAATCTTTATCCGTTCTGGATTTTAATTCGAATTTAAATTTCATTTAAAAACCAGTACTAAACCCAATTTTAGAAATTCCATAACTTTAGATTTACAACTCCAAATTTAACAAATCCAACTGTTCTGGAAAGCTTATGAAATTTCCTATCCAACTAAACTAGTTTCACTCCATTGGGATACATAATAAAAATAAAATATTCAAAATACACTAGCATGTTTAAATTCTAAACTTGTTTGTTTCTGATACTCTGATAGTCCAAATTAGTTGAAACCAATTTTATTAGGTCACATTTAGCCATGGTTAGTCACCCCTAAAATGGTTTAATTTTTAGTGAAATATAATTTAAATAATAGCCAAAGCCTTATTAATTGGCTTCTGGATTCAAAACTATGTGTAGGGAGTTTGGTAACTCCAAATGACTCAAATCCAATTGTGTCATCTTCTACACATCATTAGCTTTCTGTAGAATTTTAGTTTGTATTTTTGTGACAAACAGAACTCAAGCTATGCAATTAAACATGTGCAACAAGTTTCTGCCCTAATTAAAATACAAGGGAATAATGTTTAATTCAATTAAATTGAACCCACATGATATTGTTTGGTATGTGGAATGGTCAATTAGAACCTCTAAGAGTGCATTGTTATGATGATTGATTGAATAGGCTAGTGATTGTTTGTATTTGATTGATTGTGTATTAGAAGAGAACGTTGCCGGATATATCGAGGAGGAGGGATTTGCTGAACCTGAAGACCAAGACCAAGATCACTTTGCCGAGCAAGGCAAGCTACTCTCTGAGCTTGCACCCAACTTATGAATCTACATTTACAAATCCTTTTTAAAAGCAAAGGTTTACAAAAACCCTTTTTCAAAAGTATATAGAGATTATTTTGCCACCCTATGTAGAAGTAGATACTAAAACTATAGAATGGAAAAACAATGTTGTTATTCAAAATTCCTTTGAAAACTTGTGTGGATATATAGCACCAAGATGTGGTGTTGAAATAAGGAAATGGAGAAAGATGGTTTTGGAAAAGCACATTGTGTCCTAGTACTCAGTCAAGCAACCGATACTCTGTGCGACCACATTTACCCACATATGGGAAAGGGCTTAGTCATATAGTTTGCTCTTATTAGTATGGGACACTGCATCAACAGAGATGACTCTGTTATGCATGAGGGAGTGGTTTGGTGACCTAACCCTGACCTGGGTCCTCGCTCAAAAATCTATGAGTAGATAAGGAGGAGGATAGAAGGATGTCCGTATACACCGCCAGATAAAACCTATGAGTCCTCACACTTAGGGTTTCCGACGGGAAACTAGACTAGGTGTGGATGGAATGGTTCATAGGGGCAGGTTCCTATACTAGCATGAGCAAAGGAAAGACTAGGGTCGGTGACTCAACTTCGCATACCACAGGTATGGCGAAGCGTGGCTGACACGATGAGTTATCGAATGAGTGTGGGAAAAGCGTGCTACCTCTGCAGAGGGTAATTAAACTATTCGAATAGCCGAGTCCTCGGATATGGACAGTTGAAGACCCTACTTAGACCATGTGCAAGTTTTTGGAAAAGAGTTGAGTTTGAAAAGAAAAAGGAAATGGAGAGTGTTCCATACACCTATACCAACGGATCGGTATGAGATAGTTGGAAAGATATTACCATAATGGTTTATGGTTGGAAAAGGAGGAGTTTTGGAATAACATTAATAAAATTGAGATATCTAGTAGTCATAATTTCCTTATCTTCTTCAACAAAGATACAGAGATGTTTTAAATAAATAAAAGTGAGAAACTAGAAATGGAACTAGAGCACTCATGTTGGAGTAGCTTGCGAGTACATTCAAATGTACTCATACTAGTTTGCTTCTGGCTATTGTCGTAGCCAGACATGGAGGAGGAGTACTACGCCCAGGAAGAGTATGGCGACATCTATGCCAACTAAGGATCTTCTCAAAGTCGACTGCCTGTCGGGTCTGCGTTAGCCGTTGGATGGCTACTACGTTTAAGTTCCGCTGCTTATGTTGATTGTTTTGGTTTGGCCCTTGAAGGCACCTATGTAAGACTTGGTCTAGATGACCATTTTATGTAAGACTTAACTTCGGTATTGTAATGGATGTAAACTTTGGTATTCAATTCGGATTATGTGCAACGACAGACTGATCACGGGATCGTTGTGTTAAGCATAATCGGGTATTTCGGACAGCTAGTCCGGGGTCCCCACAGGTTGTTCATGGCGCACTACCCCGAGGCGGAGATAGAAGCCGCCACCGAAGGCATGCCGTCGACGTACGAAGACGGTAGCGAGGTTGAGCCGGTCGCTATGCTGGACAGCGTTGCCGGCTACGCCACGCGAGTCGCCGACATGGTGGACACTTCAATCTTCTACCGACGCCATCCTGTGCCTGGCGGAGAGGGAGCTGGAGCTGCCGGCGCGGCTGAGGCGGAGGGGAGTGATAGTTCTGGGGCTGAAGTTGTCAGCCCCCAAGTCTGATGTAGATGCTCCCCCGAGCCATATCTTTGCTTGCCCTTGCCTCCCACCAGCCTTATTTTGTCGGCCCCTGAAACAATGCAACATTTGTAATATTTTGTATATACTTTTGCTGTTGCCTTGTTAGGCGGAAACTAGCTGACAAGTTTTACTTTGTCTTTATTTATATGGCCCGCCTTAATTTTACCCTGACTTATATGTTTGACTTTTTGTATGTTGACGAAACCTCAGCCCGTAACTTTAGCTGAAACAACCAGGGCTAGACCATTTGTTTAGAATCAGAGACCAAAGCCAACATGTTGGTGTCAAAGACATACTACTAGGCGAACCACATATAAGTAATCAGAGGCAAAGGAATTAGGCGGCGCAAAAAGTTTGTTTTTGCTTTGGGTTGGCTCGAAAGCTGCAAGTATCTACCAGTTTGAACCTTTGCACGGAGCTAGAAAATAGGTAACTTAGATACATAGGGGAAATATGATTGTAAGAAAAGACAAAAGATGGCATGCATCTCAACACAGATGAGGAACCATAGACTTTTATTTCATAATCATATTTAACTTATTACAATTATAAATTGCTAAGTGTAGAAAGGACGTAGCTGCTCAATATTCCAAGGCCGTCTTGTTTGCTCGAACGGATTGTCAATGCCTCTCTTGCGCTTGGTTCCCCTTTTTCCTGCCGCCTTCTTGCGCATTTTCTTTTCTTCTTCGTCGCGGATGTCGGCTAGGTAGTAGGAACCATTGAGCAGCGCCTTTGTGACTATAAACGGTCCTTCCCATGGCGGGGATAACTTGTGCAAGCCTTTTCTATCTTGAATTAGGCGGAGAACCAGGTCACCTGTTCTGAAGCTTCGCTTCCGCACTCTCCGGCTATGATAGCGGCGGAGTTGTTGCTAGTACAAGGCGGAGCGATGGAGAGCGACGTCTCTTTCTTCGTCTAGCAGGTCTAGGCTATCCTGTCTTGCACCTTCTACGTCTTGCTCGATGTAAGCTTGAACTCTTGGGGAATCGTACTTCATGTCGGTAGGTAGCACTGCCTCTGCGCCATATACTAAGAAGAAAGGAGTGTAGGCGGTAAATCTGTTTGGCGTTGTGCGCAAACTCCATAATGCCGACTGTAACTCATCTGCCCAAGCGCCGGCTGCCCTATGTAATGGAGCTTCGAGACGAGGCTTAAGTCCTGATAAGACTAGGCCGTTTGTACGCTCTACTTGTCCATTGGATTGAGGGTGTGACACGGATGCCAAATCAAGCCGGATGCCCAGATCACTGCAGTATTCTTCTATGTCGCCTTGAGACAAATTGCTGCCATTATCGTTGATAATGCTGTGTGGAACTCCAAACCGAGAGATAATTCCCCAGAGAAAATTGGTGGTTGTTCGTGCGTCAAGTTTGCTGATCGGCTTAGCTTCGACCCACTTGGTGAACTTGTCGACAACGACCAATAGGTGAGTGTACCCACCGCGTGCCGTTTTGAAGGGACCCACCATGTCTAAGCCCCAGACCGCGAACGGCCAGGTGATCGGGATCGTCCTTAGCTCCTGTGCCGGCAAGTGAGGTTGACGGGCGTACAACTGGCAACCTTTGCATGTCTTTACGATGTTCTCGGCGTCTTCTTTGGCGGTGAGCCAGTAGAAACCTTGGCGGAAAGCTTTGGATACAATGGACCTAGCGGAAGCATGATGCCCGCAGGTGCCAATATGTATGTCCTTCAGAATTTCCCGGCCTTCTTCCGGCTGTATGCACCGCTGATAGATGCCGCAAGTGCTTCGCTTGTATAGCTCGCCTTTTATTATCGTGAATGCCTTGGCTCGCCTTATGATCTGCCTCTTTAGCACCTCATCGTCTTCCGGCAACTTTTGGTCGATTAGAAAATCGAGGTATGGGACTGTCCAATCCGGCTGTGTTAAGTAGATAGCGAGACTTGCCGCTTCTACCGGTTCTTCTGAGTCGGGGTCCATCAAATCGGCGCCTTTAATGGATGGCTTGTGCAATTGCTCCAGGAAGATATCTTTTGGTACCTTTTTGCGTTCTGATCCAAGTCTTGCAAGTGTGTCTGCCGCCTCATTCTCAGCTCTTGGAACATGTCGGACTTCGTAGCCTACGAAGTTTTTTGCAAATTCGTCAACTTTGGCTCTGTAAGCTGCCATTGTTGCGCTTTTCGCATCCCATGTTCCGCTTACTTGCTGCGCGACCAGATCTGAGTCGCCATAACAGAGGATTCTTTTGACGCCTAGGTCGTTTGCCACATGTAACCCGTGAAGCAAGGCTTCGTACTCGGCAACATTGTTGGTTGCTGTGAAGTGGATTTGTAACACGTAGCTAAGCTTGTCGCCTTTAGGCGTACGTAGAACAACTCCAGCCCCCGAGCCTTTTAGCATCTTTGATCCGTCAAAGTGCATGACCCAATATTCTGACTCGGGGAGTGCTGTTTCCTCCATTGCCTCTGTCCAGTCGGCGACAAAGTCTGCAAGTGCTTGAGATTTGATGGCGGTCCGTGGTTTATAGACTATATCAAAGGCGGCGAGTTCGATGCCCCACTTGGCAACTCGACCCGTTGCCTCTGCATTGTTGATTATGTCTCCCAACGGTGCCTTGCTGACTACTGTCACTGTGTGTTCCTGGAAGTAATGCCTAAGCTTTCTGGCGGCGAAGAATACACCATAAGCCAGCTTTTGGTAATGCGGATACCTCTGCTTGGAGGCGGAGAACACTTCACTGATGAAGTAGACCGGTCGCTGCTCACACGCCACGGCTTCGTTCTCCTTTCTTTCCACAGCCAAGACAACGCTGACAACAGCTCATGTTGCCGCGATGTACAGCAGCATTGGTTCCTGTGATCGAGGTGCTGCCAATATCGGAGCGGATACGAGGGACTCCTTAAGTTGTTGCAAGGCGGCGTCTGCCTCTGCTGTCCACTCGAAGTTGTCGGATTTCTTCAGTAGCCGGTAGAGAGGCATTGCCTTTTCCCCTAGGCGGCTTATGAACCGACTGACGGCTGCCGCCGATCCGGCTAGGCGCTGCACGTCCTTCAGACAAGTAGGTCTGGATATGTTTTGTATGGCCTTGATCTTCTCCGGGTTAACCTCAATCCCTCGTTCTGAGACGATGAACCCGAGGAGTTTGCCGGCTGGGACGCCGAAAACGCACTTGGCGGGATTGAGTTATATCTGATACCTCCAGAGATTCTGAAAAGTTTCTTACAAGTCCTCTAGGAGATCTGCCTTCTTTTTTGACATTACCGCGATGTCGTCTACATAGACGTGAACATTGCGACCGATCTGTTCGTGCAGGCAATTTTGCATACAGCGCTGGTATGTTGCCCCTGCATTCTTCAGGCCAAAAGGCATGGTAATGTAGCAGAAAGTCCCATATGGAGTTGTGAAAGATGTTTTCAGCTGATCTGACTCTCTCATCTTGATTTGGTGGTATCCTGAGTAGGCGTCCAGAAAACAAAGCAGCTCGGAGCCTGCTGTGGAGTCTACGACTTGTTCAATCATAGGCAGCGCAAAGGGATCCTTTGGGCAGCACTTGTTAACACCAGTATAGTCGATACACATCCTCAGCTCTTTATTCTTCTTTGGGACAAGTACAGGATTTGCCACCCAATCGGTGTGTACAACTTCTTTTATGAAATTGGCGGCCTTCAGCCTATTTATCTCCTTCCCTATAGCCTTGCGTCTCTCATCTCCAAAGCGCCTTGTTGCTTGCTTCACCGGCTTGGATCCTTTTATGACGTTGAGCGAGTGCTCGGCAAGTTCCCTCGGTACACCAGGCATGTCGGAAGGCGACCATGCAAAGATGTCACGATTCTCACGGAGGAACTCGACGAGCGCGCCTTCCTATTTGCTGTCAAGGTTGGAGCCGATGACAACTTGCTTAGACTTGTCACCCGGGATGAGGTCCGCCTTTTTGGTGTCTTCTGAAGCTTTGAAAGTCTTCTTGACATCCATCTTTGGCTTTGGCATGGAGTTGTCTGAATCCGCCCCGAGCAGCGCGAGTTCTTCCTTGTGGATGACGGCTTCTGCGAAGGCGGCCATGCCACGCTCGCACTCCTTGGCTTTCTTGAAGTTGCCGGAAACCGTGATGGTTCCGTTTTCCCCCGGCATTTTAAGCTTTTTGTATATGTAGCACGGTCTTGCCATGAACTTGGCGAAAGCCGGTCGTCCGAAGATTGTATGATAGGCGCTCTTGAAGGGGACAACTTCGAACCGGAGGAACTCTGAGCGGTAGTTCTCTTTTGGTCCGAAAGTTACCTTCAGCCTGATGCTTCCCATTGACTTTGCTTGCCTGTCGGGCACTATGCCATGAAAGGTGAGGTTGCTGTGATCCAGCTGATCCTCTGATAGGTTCATGCGGCTTAGTGTGTCGTAGTACAGGATGTTGAGGCTGCTGCCGCCATCCATAAGTACCTTTGTGAGTCTGAAGTTGTCGACAATGGGGTCGACGACAAGGGCGTACTTGCCTGGGTGAGGGACGTGATCAGGGTGGTCGGACCGGTCCCAAGTGATTGCTGCCTCCGACCAGTTCAAGTACTGACGGACGTCCGGCATTGTCGCGTTGAGTTCGCGCATCTCCGCCTTATCCTCTTTAGCCGAAGGCGTGCCGACAAAGCACACAAGAGATTCTTTGACCTTCGGATACGGCTTCTTTTTCTTGGCGGCTGCGTCATCTTCGCTGGAGATAGACATGTCGTCGTCATCCTCATCCTCCTTGCTGTCTTTCTTGTCGTTCTTCTTTGACTTCTTCGACTTCCAGCCGACTGTGGGATCCTTTTTGAAGTCGTCCATGAAACGGCACTCTCCAAGCATATGGTTGACCTTGCCCAATGAGGCGTGGATGGGACACGGCAAAAGCTTTGCCTGTTCATAAGTGATTCGCGCCGCCTTAGGCCCTGAGCCGGCTTCGCGAATATCTTTCTTATTTTTCCACTTCTTTTTGCCGGCGTTTCCTTGGAACGCTACGGCTACCTCATTGGAAGGTCCGGCTTTGTCATCCGCCGCCTGCTTGCGCTTGTTGTTCCGCTTTGGTATGATGTTGACGTATGGGTCATCGTCCCGGGCGTCGTCATCCGCCGCCGCGTATTGGGCGGCTAGGTTGAGCATCTCACCAAGGTCCGTGATTTGCTCGCGGACGAGCCTATGACGGAGCAAGGACTTCTTCTGTAGGCCCGTGTAGAAGGCATGGATAGCCTGTGCGTCCTAAACACCATGACAGTTGGCCTTTTCGGACATCCAGCGGCTGACAAAATCTGTCATGGTTTCGTCCGGCTTTTGGATACAGCGCTGCAAATCCGTGTAGGTATTTGGACGCTTGTATGTTCCTTGGAAGTGCTGGGAGAAAACCTTTTCCATGTCGTACCAGCTATGGATGGACTTTTCAGGAAGGTTGTCGATCCAGGCTCTTGCCGTGCCTTCCAACATGAGAGGTAGGTAGCGGACGGCAATATGGCTGCTCCCGACGGCAATCTCTATGGCCATGGCGTAGTCGGATAGCCATGAGTCCGGCTTAACGAGGCCGTTGTACCTAGAACAGTTTTTTTGACACTGATGTCATGTCCTTGGGGAACGGCTCTTTGCGGATGGCGTCACCGAAGCACTTTGGTCCAGAGTATAGCGGCTCCTTTCCTCTTGCTATGTCTTGTAGGCGGTGTCGTGCGTCTTTTGGATCGAGCTGCCGTGCGCCTCTGTTTGCGTCCGGCTCGTCCTGCGCCGCCCGGCTTATGCTGCGCCTGGGCCCTTCTACCTCCTCTCTCCTCTTGCTGCCAGTCCTACGCTGCGGAGACCGGCTGCGGCCTCTCCTTGGAGGGTCGTTGCCGGCGTCTTTTCTAGGCGGCTGCCTGTTGTTCCGGCTACCGCCATTGTCGCGTCTTGGCTGAGGTGGAGGTGGTAGGTCTCCTCTGCTTCCCGTCCTTGAATTCTCGTCCCGCCTTGGCTTTGGCGGCGGTGCCTTCTTTGGAGGTGGCGTTGCCTTCCTTTTGTCGCCATGGCTACTGGAGCCAGACGGGCCTTCGGGGTCGGCGCCGGGTGCAGCTTTGCACTTGCCCGACTTAGACTCTAGGTCTCCCCCGCGGGCATCCGCCATGTGGCCGTAGGAATCAGCGCGAGCTTGTTGTTCTAGGGCCTTGCTTACGAAGTGTCTTGCGTTGGCCAACTTTTCTTCCGCCGTGTAAGTGTTGTCATCCAGGGTATCTAACGCGGCAGCCGCGTTGAGGATAGGGGTGCAGAAGACAACATCCCCCCTTCTATCCACTCGATGTGGTGCCGTACGCCAATCGAACCCTAGGTCTTGAGCCGCTGTCGTTGCTTGCGTAGGCGGCTCTTTTCCACGGCGGTTTTTTTGATGACCTTTTCTCCTCGAAGAGTTGCCGGCTTGTTTTGGCCGACATCTTCTCCTGCTCTTTCTTGATCTTCTTCGCAAGGCTCTCAACGTGCTCCTCTCTTTTTCGCAGGAAGTCAGAGTGCTTAAGCATGTTAAGCCTAAGCTCTTCCACTTCGTCGAGTGGGGTGTTTTTGTTCACTGGAGTATTCATGATCTCGTCTACTTCTTTGATGACGGAGAGAAAATCCGTGGGTTTGCTGCTGTCGCCTTTCTCGAGGCCAGTTTTCTTCTTTGCGCACACCTTGTCGGAACTTTCAATGAGTTGGCCGGCAGTGGTGTCTCCGGCTTCTTCCGCCGGCTTGATTTGCGTTTCCGAAGTAACTGGGGTTGTCTCGTGACCGACAACAACCATCATAGCCAGCTTGTCAGGCATGTCTGTATCCGTTGTACCCTCTGAGGGAGCCGGATTTCCACTGGAAAAGCGGGTTTTGATCTTCTCTTCGAAGAGACTAGCATCATCATCGGAGTCAGAGTCTATGTTGACTTGAACGGTAGATCTGGATCCGGCATCTGACATCGCATCCTCCTGTAGAGCAGGGAGGATTGACTCAGGATCGTTGTTTTCCGGCTGGGAGTCGGATCCCAGTCCGACAACTCCGACGAAGTGGAAATCAGATTCGGCCGACTCCTGGGAGAAGGCGGATTCAGATCCATCTTGCCGGTCGACTGCTTGGTCGAAGGGTTGGTGGGTGGGGTTGTAGAAACGCGGTAGGCCGTACGCCTCTGGCGTGTACCCGATGAAGACGTCGATTCCTCCGATCGGCACGATTGCGCATCCGATAAGGTAGTCGTCCGCCGGGAGCCAGGACTCATCCGAGTTGACGTAGCTGTGGCCGTCAAACCTTGTGACGCGACCGACGGCGATCTGGTTGCCCACGCCGCCAAGTGTTCCCGCCTGGAACGTGACGCCAGGAACCTTATGCCCCACGGTGGGCGCCAACTGTCGTGGTATCGGCATATTTGATAGGAGACGGGGGTCCTCTAGCCTACGTATGGATTGTGGGGAAGAAGGTTGGTGTCGTCGAGGTCGGGATTGAACACGGCGAGTTTACCCAGCTTCGGATCCCACGGCGGTGGCGGGATCCTACGTGCTGCTATAATTCACTATGAGGCAATAGCCGTGAACAGGTTACAATGTGTATGATGCGTATTGAAGCGTTCCCTAAAGGCTTCCTGGTGGCCGGCTTATATAGGCGGCCAGACCCCAGGATACAAGGCAAGTACTTGTCCGGCAAGTAATCAGAGTCCTAGACCTAGCCGGCTTAGTTGCCGCCTTCCGTCTTGGGCTCGGTGGCTTGATGGGCTTAGGCCTTCCGCCTTCCTTGGACCGTCCGCCTACTTCCTTGCACGTCAGCTATCTGGGCCGCCCGGCAGGCCTTGGCCTTACCACCCTTGGGCCACCCTGGACTAGCCGGATTGATCCATGCTGGTTATACCCCTAGTTGATATATCCCCAACACTTTACGTTCAGGTTTGATAGATGAAAGTCATTCGTTATATCTCAGGTATTAATTCATGGGGTCCAGGCCTACGAGTTAGTCGTTGATCATTGAGGAGTCTTGATCATACCTGATATTATATCGAACCGCTAGGGTAACACACTTAAGGGGTTTCGACAAGACAACCGGAAAGGAAGGAGATCACTGGGAGCGTCCCGGGAGGGATCCGATGGAGATCGGGCAGCGCCGAAAGAGTTTTCGGAGCTCGGAAAAATTATATATATTATGGTTGATATTAATTAGTGTAATTAATGTGCAAATATAATTTTATATATTTATTTTCAAATTTATTTACGCTGATTTCCCTAAATGGGCCTTCTGGTCGAAAGAAGACCCAAGAGGGGAAATTCCCAAGGGGAATTCGGTGGGGGGCTTGGGGGCCGACCCAAGTGGGCCAAGAGGCCCACTAGGGGGCCGGCGCACCCAGCCATGCCGCACCAGGCATGTGGGGGTTAGTCCCACATTGCCTGGTTAGCAAGTTGGCTCCCCCCTGGGAGCCTATATAAGAAGGGGCACCCCTGGCCTTTTAATTAACCAATTAATTCCCGATTTCTCTCTCGATCTCGTGGTTCCCAAGTTGGACCCGCGCCGAGCTGAGGAAAGGGGGATCTCCTCCACCATAGCCCGCTGCCGCGCTGCTGGTGTTCCGGTCCAAGTCTTCCGCTGATCGTCCTGGACTGGAGCTTCGGAGGCCGTCGTCTCCACCGTACGTGTGCGACTCCCTGCGAGGTGTTGCGCTAGCGGTACTCGGAGGCCTGCTTCCTCTTCACGACCTTCAGGTCGGCTTCGTCGGTCTTCATCGACAACGTTTGTGCGGGAACGTAATCCCCGCTTTCGGTCTACAAGGGTACGTATTCGGATCTCCGTTCATACTACTATATCTGCATAGAATAGATCTTGGCATGCTTTTAGGATATCGTTGGTAGGAAATTTTTTGTTTTCTGCACACGATCCCCTTCAGTGGTATCAGAGCCGATCTATCGTAGATATAGTTGTACGCTGTTAGAACCCGTGCTCTGCACGGGGGCACCGTTCCTGTTATTTGCTACCCTCTAGCGTGCACTTGTGTATTCCAGCGGCATTGAGTTGATGAAGCGGCCCGGACCGACTTTACGCGTATGCTTACGCGAGACTGGTTCCACTACTGACATACGGCTTGTACCGTATATGTGGCTGGCGGGTGTCAGTTTCTCTCTCTTTAGTTGGTCTTCGCATTTTCAATGGAGGGCCCGAAAGGGATGCTTAATCATGCAATTATTGGATTGTTGTTGTGGTCATAAGATTCGTAGGTATGAAGCGGTTCTATTTACGAAAGCCCCAAGCCACGTAAAACATGCAAAAGATAAAGGTGAAGCGTCTAACTTTATTTTGCAGGGGCTATGTGATATGGTCAAGGTAGGTTTATTAAAATTGTTTATAAACTGCGGGCGCCAAGAAGACCATGGCGCAATGGACTATATCACATTGCATTACATTTGATGTTTTGTGTGCATCTTATTTTGTGTGATTGTGTGTATAGTATACATTAGTTACACGGCGGTAGCTGAATAAGATGATCCCTTCAAAATACCACTAGTGTTCTCCCTCCAACGCGCACCACCAAGAAAGTTCTACGTTATGAGGCAGGCCGTGATGATCGGGTCTCAGACATCTCGTCGTTCGCATACAGTGGGTGTAAGCCATGTTGCACAAGCGTCAGCGTGGAGGTCTTTGGTGGCGAGCCTAGCATACTCAGAGGTATGGCCTCGGAACAGGAAGTCCGAAAGGTCGAGCACGAATCACAAAATTGGTGTGGCGGACGATTTTGTCTACTCTTAAAGTTGTGCCGCCGGCTTTGATGATCAGGGGTGGTGCAATGGATGGGGGTCGTGTAATCGCTTAAACGACCAGGAGGGATGTTCGTTTGAGTGGGAGTTATGTTAGTTATTTTCTAAAATACTATAACTCAAAATTATTATGAACAAAGTCTTATGTTGTTGCAAATTCCATTGTAGATGTCTCGCCACTCGTTTAACTGTAGCACCCCAACTTTTATTAAAGTTGGAACACCTGTGTTATGTGCTAGTCCCTGGATCACTGCCAGCACCATAGTACAAAATATAAAGTATCATTGCATAAGTATTAAATTACTACAACGAGATCCAAAAATAATAGCCAAAATGGCTTTATTACAAATTGCATAGCCATGAAGGCTAGCTAAAGTTCAGAGTTCACAGCGAAAGCAAAAGTAACATTGAGCCTCATCTTGAAGCATGCGCCACAGGCAGTCATGTTGGGTGTAGACTCGAGCCAATCATTCAGCATCAGAAATTCCTGCACATTGGAATATGCAGCCCCCGAAGGAGGTCAATACAATGATGTATTGGCAAGTGACTATGGTGGATAAATATACTGGCAAGTCTAACATCTATATGCATATTTGGCTTGGTGGGATTGAAGGCTATTTGCAGAAAGCAAGTTTTCTCCTATCATTTTGTAAAACACTTTTATTTCTCGAAGACTTGGCACCGTGGGACAAAGCCCAAGTGCACCAACAATTCATTCCTTAGTCAAATTTTACTTTATGAAAACAGTGTTGAGATTCTTCTGCCCATCCTTGTCCAGTTGCTCGAAGTAGTCCATATCCGGGGACACGGCTGAGAACTCAGATTGTCGACTCTGCAGAGGTTGTGCACTTTCACCTTTAGACTCAATTTGTCCGAGAAATCCTATACACGCGGAGTGTATTATGGAAAGGAGAGAATTGAGACAAGAACTTTCAGAAGAAGAATGCAACCATACTAGCAAGACCCGTTCCACCTATCAACTCTACATCTGCTTGTCAAGCCGACAGGTTGCACTCCCACAACTTAATCATTCTAGACAGAGCCCATTGTCAAAAGGTTGCACGGGAAGCTTCTAAACTTGGAGGGACTTGGTAATCTCTTCGTTCCTGGGTGGCCGTCCACAAGTGTACTTCTGGGTAACAACCACCATACTCATGGCCCTAAGTAGAATAGACATTCATCCTAGTCGATGACAACCACAAGCATAGTCCCAAAAGCCACTCAACATAAAACATAACAACCAATTCCACCCAGAAGTGCATTTTAGATTTTAACACTTGGAAACATTTTCATAACATGGCAACATTTTTATAGCATGGCTAAGCAACTAATAAAATCTTTTCATGGCTGGTTAGGGAAAAAGGGTGGCTACATACTACTTGGATATTTGCAAAATACCAACTAACTTAGCATTAATAAAATAAATCAAAATCCCTATCATGCACACTACTCAAAACATACTACTTATGCAATAGAAAATATGGGATATTGTATAAATGTCACTTGGCTTGGTAACAGGAGGAACAAGCACAGCAGGAATAACAATCACAAGCAAGTCCTTCCTCTTCTTCACAATCTAGCACAAACAATGAATACATAAATACCACACCATATCATCACAGCACTAAACAAAATCATGTATGCATGAATGATATGCTACGATGATTAGACACACTTATTAATAATTCTTATTTTCTGTCATTAATAAATGAATTATAGTGGTCTAGGTATTTCTTATTTTATTTATTAAGTAATTTGAAATGATATAGTAAAACTTTGATTTCCATAATTACAACTTTTATTGTTTTTATGACATCTTTAATTTGGACATTTATTAATATTGCTGGACAGAGGGAAATTATACAATCTTAAAACAATTACATTTATTTCTAAATAATTTTTATTATTTAAGTTATTATTTTAATGGCCGAAATACTTCTCTGATAATTATTCAATTTATAATTTGTCAAAGGGAAAAACAAATGATGTAGAATTAAACTACATGAACAGAGCTTTCCAATGACATAAAATTTATTAAATTCGGACTTACAGATCAAAAGTTATGAATTTTGCAAGTTTTATCTATTTTCTGTTTTATTTATAAAATTTCCTGCGAAATAGAAATTAACTGGGCTACGTGGCGCAATCCTATTGGTCGATACCGCTTCGGCGCGGATCGGTAGCGTGGGCCGTCCGATCTCCTTTATAACGAGCGCTCGGGATTAAATAGATCTAGATCCGTTGGATCTAGATCCAACGGTCCGAAAACGGAGACCACGCGCGGGCGGCGCGGTTCGCCGGAAAAACTCCCAACCGCGGCGGCGCCACGGCCGGCATTGCACGCTCGCATCCTAGGGACCTACGGGATGGATGGTTCTTACCGAAACGTGGGGAAGGTCGATGCGGGGACGGTGGCGAGGTGGCGGTCTCCGGCGTGTATTCCTCCTCGCGTAATCGCTCGCCGGAGTAGCACGAGGCGGCGGTTCTCCTCGGGCGAGCACGGACACGGCGTTGCGCTGCGGGAAGGAGTTCAAAACCGTGTCAAGAAGCTCCGCAAGGAAAAGTTAAAGCGAGAGGAAGCAACGATACGGCACGGGGTGGTTAGGGTTGCGCGCACGGCGAGGTTCTCACCGACGGCGACGGCGGAAGAGCGGGGTCTCTAGCGGCCAGCCCAGGGTCTCTTTGGAGGAGTGGTTTGGGGCAAAACACGGAGGAGCTCGGGGGCTTTTAGTAGGGGAAAACCGCGAGGTAAATGGAGCAGTAATTCGCCGTATTCAAACGAAATCAAATCGGGCGTTTCAGTCGGAGACGTGGGCGTGATTTGGGGACGAACGGCTCCGCGGGGGAGATGACAGGTGGGTCCCACCTGTCAGCGACTGCGAGCGAGCGCGCGGGGCGCTGGGCTGCTGTCGGGCTGCTCGGCTACGCGCGCGCGGCAGATAGTTACGGGCCACGGCCCACTCGCTCCGAAATTTGAATATTTTTATTTAAAACCCTTTTCTGTTTTTAATTACTGATTTCAAAAATGATTTTTAAATCTATTCAAAACATTTCAGAAAAATTCATAAAAATATGTTTTGCAAAGGTTATTGAAAATGGAACTTTTTAACATTATTCTTGCCCATATATAAATTGGTAAAATTTTATTTATTAATGGAGTTTTAAATAAACACTTTATGGAATGTGTAGATTATTTATATTTAGATTTGAAGTTTTATTTAATATTTTTGTGAGGTATTCTTATGCTCAATGATGCATGATGCTTAAAATGCAAGTTTTAAATTTTTGCAAAATTTGGGATGTCACAGACTAACCCCCTTAAGAGGAAGCTCGCCCTCGAGCTTCGAAAGGATTGGCAAATAGGTGTGGATGGTCTTCTCGGAGGTCGTCCTCTCGTTCCCAGGTGGCTTCTTCCTCAGTGTGATGGTCCCATTGGACTTTACAAAACTTGATGGTTTTGGTACGGGTGACTCTTTCTGCGGTCTGCAATATCTTGATGGGTTTCTCCTCGTAGGTCAAGTCACTTTCCAATTGTACTTCTTCGAGGCGTACAGTATCCTTTAAAGGAACTCCCATCATTTCGGGGTGACATTTCTTCAGTTGACTGACATGGAACACATTATGAACCGCAGATAGAGCTTCTGGTAGTTCTAACTCATATGCCACCTCACCCTTACGAGACAGAATTTTAAAAGGTCCAATAAACCGAGGTGCTAATTTTCCTTTAATTCCAAACCTCTTCACACCCCTGAGTGGCGACACTCTAAGATAGGTTCTATCACCCACCTCGTAGGCGACTTCCCTACGTTTAGAGTCCGCATAGCTTTTCTGGCGAGACTATGCTACCTTCAATCTATCCTTAATTAATCTGACTTTCTCTTCAGCCTCTTGGATTATATCAGGTCCAAAGAAACTTCGTTCTCCTACACCACTCCACAACAATGGGGTTGTGCATTTCTTCCATATAAAGCCTCAAAAGGTGCCATCTCGATGCTAGCTTGATAACTGTTATTGTAAGAGAACTCGGCATAGGGTAGGTTGTCATCCCAACTAGACCCATAATCGAGCGCGCATGCTCTTAACATATCTTCTAGAATCTGGTTTACTCTTTCGGTCTGACCATCCGTTTGCGGATGGAATGCTGTACTGAACTCCAATCTAGTTCCCAGTGACTCGTGCAACTGCTTCCAAAAATGGGAAGTGAACTGGGTCCCTCTATCAGACACGATACTCTTGGGGACGCCGTGTAAGCACACAATCCTCTTCATGTAAATATCAGCTAGCTTTCCGCTGGTATAGGTGGTCTTCACGGGTATAAAGTGAGCTATTTTGGTTAAGCGACAAACAATAACCCAAATAGAGTCATACCCTGATCTGGTCCTTGGTAACCCGGTGATGAAATCCATCCCAATAGAATCCCACTTCCAGTCCGGTACCTTCAAAGGTTGCAAAAGTTCTGCTGGTTTCTGATGCTCAGCCTTTACTCGACTACATACATCGCATTTAGCTATATATTCTGCTATTTCTCTTTTCAGATTGTTCCACCAAAATCTCTCCTTCACATCCATATACATTTTGGTATTTCCTGGATGAATGGAGTAAGGTGTTTCATGGGCTTCTTGCAGAATTAACTTCCTAAGATCAGGATCATTTTCCACACATACACGTTTTTCAAACCACAGGGTTCCTTGCTCATCTTCAAGAAATCCCTTGGCTTTTCCTGCTCTCAAATTGGCTTTGATTTCTTCAATATCCTTGTCTCCCTTCTGAGCTTCACGTATATTGTCCATCAAATTTGGTTGCACTACCAACGAAGCTATAAAACCTTCTGGTACCACTTTCAATCGGAGGTCCTTGAATGCCTTTCATAAATCCTCAGGTATTTCTCCTGCCGTGAGGCCATTCAAGTAAACCTTACGACTCAGGGCATCAGCTACTACATTAGCCTTTCCAGGATGATATTGAAGACTTAGGTCATAATCCTTGATAAGTTCTAACCATCTTCTCTGCCTCATGTTCAATTCTTTCTGTGTGAAAATATACTTCAAACTTTTGTGGTCAGTGAACACTTCACATCTTTTACCCATTAGGTAGGGTCTCCAAGTTTTTAGGGCATGTACTACTGAGGCTAACTCGAGATCATGAGTGGGGTAATTTGTTTCATGCTTCTTGAGCTGTCTAGAGGCATAAGACGCCACTCTGCCTTCTTGCATCAGCACACTTCCCAGGCCTTGGCGTGAAGCATCACAGTATACTTGGAATTCTTTCTCTAAATCAGGTAAACACAGGACTGGGGCTGAAACTAGTCGTTTCTTTAATTCCTGAAAACTGGCTTCGCACGCGTCAGTCCATTCAAATTTCCTCTCCTTCTTTAATAATTCTGTCAGTGCCTTGGCAATTTTGGAAAAGTTTTCTATAAACCTTCGGTAGTATCCTGCTAGACCAAGAAAACTTCGTAATTCTCCAACATTCTTTGGTGGTTCCCAATTGGTTACAGCTGAGACCTTTTCAGGATCCACTGCTATACCCTCCTTGGATACTATGTGTCCTAGAAATGCGACTTGTTCCAACCAAAATTCACACTTGCCGAATTTGGCATATAACTTATGTTCACGTAGTCTCTGTAATACTAGGCGCAAATGCTCTTCATGATCTTTGTGACTCTCGGAGTAGATCAGAATGTCATCTATGAACACTACCACGAACTTGTCCAGAAAATCCATGAACACTTTATTCATCATATTCATGAAATAAGCTGGAGCATTGGTTAATCCAAATGGCATTACTGTATACTCATACGAGCCATATCTTGTAACAAACGCTGTTTTTGGTATATCCATTTCTCTAACTTTCATTTGGAGATATCCTGATCGAAGATCGATCTTGGAAAACACACATGCACCTTTCAATTGATCAGATAATTCATTTATCTTGGGTAACGGATACTTGTTCTTGATGGTGTGTTCATTTATATCTCTCTAGTCCGTGACTAATCTCTGGGTTTGATCCTTCTTTTTGACAAAAAGAACTGGCGCTCCCCAGGGCGAAGAACTTGGACGGATAAATCCTTTCAAAAGGTGTTCCTCCAGTTGCTTCTTGAGTTCTTTTAGTTCATCGACGGCCATTGGGTAAGGTCTCTTGGCTATTGGTCCGGTACCCGGTTTTAGTTCAATGAGAAATTCCACATCTCTATCAGGCGGCATTCCCGGTAATTCCTCTGGGAATACATCTGGGTACTCTTGGACAATCAGCACATCACCAAGGCTAACCCCCTTAAGAGAATTTAGCCTAACTTTCTTAAGTTCGAAAGTTGATCTGAATTTAATCTTTTGTTTTTCGGGGGTGGTGAGGGTGATAGCTCTGTTTGCACAGTCTATGATTCCTTCAAAACGGGTCATCCAATCCATTCCGATAATAACATCCAAACCTTGGGTTTCTAGGATGACTAAGTCTGCTGGAAAAAGATATTTTCCAATCCTTAATTCTAACTGCCTACAGCCTGAATTTACTATCATCTCACCCCCAGGTGAACTTACTCTAATAGGTTTTCCTAAGCTTTCCTCGGCTAGCCCATGTTTGTTTACAAAAGCTCTTGATATGAATGAATGCGATGCTCCAGTATCAAATAAGACCAATGCTGGAAAAGAATTTAGCAGGAACTTACCAATCACAGCGTCAGGTTCATCATGAACTTCTTCCACGTTGAGGTGATTTACTTGTCCCTTCTGGAAAGGATTGGGCTTGGCATTTTCATCGGCCTTTCTTTCTGGGCAATCAGTAGCGTAGTGTCCCGTCTTCTTGCACTTGAAGCAAGTCACATTAGACAGGTCCTTCTTCCCCTCAGTGTTAGGACGAGGATTTCCATTTCCATGATTATGGCCATGGTGATGGTTTCCCTTGAACCCACCATTATTTCCTTTATACCCTCCATTGTGGTTATGGCCATGATACTTTTGGCCACTACCATTGTGGGAGTAGTTCCAGGGTTTATGGCCACTGACTTCTGAGGTGTGTGGTTTCTTGTGAGCCACTTCAGTGTTACCCTTACTTGCACCAAAATTCCTCTTCCTATTCTCTTCTTTTCTGATGTTATTGTCCAGGGTGATTGCCTGATCTAGCAGAATCTGATAGTTAGGAGCATATGCCACAGATAGAGGTATCTTTAATTCTCTCCGAAGTCCATTTAGGAATTTGTCCTTCTTTTTTGCATCAGTGTCGATGTCTTCTGGTGCGTACCTTGATAGCGTACAGAAGTCATCTATATACTCCTTCAGAGTTCTACCTCCCTGTCTCAAGCTACGAAACTCCTCCTTCTTCAGGTTCATTATGCCAGAGGAGATGTGAGCATTGCGGAAACCATCCTTGAACGCATCCCAAGTCATGCCATCCAAGGGATGGGTCACTTGATAGGTTTCCCACCACATGGCAGCAGGTCCTTCCAATAGGTGAGCAGTGAACCTCACCTTTTCTGCCTCAGAACACTCACAGGTTACTAAGTCCTTGTTGACGGAACGGAGCCAGTCATCCGCCACTATGGGTTCAGTAGCAGAGGAGAACTTATTAGGTCTAAGCCTGAGGAATCTTGCAAGTCTGTCCACCGGAGGTGGGGGTGGTGGTGGATGGTTGTTATTGTTGTTGTTGTTGTTGTTGTTGTTGTTGGTTGCTGCAATGAACTGGGTCATCATGGTCATCAGTTGGGCTTGAGCTGCCATCAGCTGTTGCATAGTTTCGCTGTTGTCAGGGTCACGACGTGGAGGCATCTGTGGGGTTTTTGCATGGATGATTAAAAGATAGATAGATCTATAAGGAGAAACCTTTACCATGCACAAAACAAACCAGTCAAGCACACCATCAATCAACACACCACTCATAAAACAATCAGCAAATAGTTCAAAACCTTTGGTTTTTAGGAAAACGATATGAAAGTTTGGAAAACAACTCGCGAGGTTCCGAAGATACAAGGGGAGGTACTGCCTTACCACAAGTTGGTAGGTCAATACAAGATCAAGATATTGTGGTGTATGACGAATGGTAGTCTCACTAACTAACTACTCGACCATATCCTCTTCCTCCTCTTCAATTTTCTGTATCTCGATTCCTTCATTGGCGAGTACATCCTTGAGTTCCTTTACTTCTTTCTCCAGAGCAAGATTCTTTGCTTGCAGCTCTCTCTTCTCAGTACGAAGCCTTTTTATCAAGTCACTATCAGCCTCGAACTCGACTTCATTGCTCTCGAGTTCTGCCTTTTGTTCCCTGATGATCTTGTTCTTCTCTTGAACTCTTTTCTCTTGTCTCCTGTACTTCTCCTCTTGTGCAGCGAATCTCTCTTTATGTGCCTTAGTTACTTCCTCCTGAACCTTCACCTTCTCTTCGTTCTCCTTAAGTAAGGCACATAACTCATCGTTCTTCAGGAGCTCGGTGCGTCGATCTTCATATAGTTCGGTGACAAGGATTTCCAGCTCCTGGAAATAAAGGCTAAGGGGTTTTGCCTTGCCTCTTTCTCCGACATCATACAGGTAAGGTTCTCCATCTTCGTTTCTTCTTCCAAAGAAAATGGAATAGTGGCCCCTCAACTCTAGGCTGTAGCGTCCGCAGAGGCGCCCAATCAAATCTTGCATGACTAGATTGAGCCCTTTGTCTTTGGAGTCACTAACCATTTTGATCTCTAGTGGGGGCTCCTCTCCTCGTCCTGGTTGTGTTGCTTTTATTCCCCAGCAACCCTCTTTGTTAAACTTCTTCAGAATGAAGCCCTTTATTTGGGGTAGTGGTAACCCTATCTTCTCGCCGATGTCGAAGAGGTAACAGCCAAAACGGGTGTTCTCGAAGTCCTCCGCGGTGGTGAAGTGAAAGCTCGTCATCCTTTAAGTAGGAAGGAAGGGAAATTAGAACAAGAATTGCATAAGATAAGGAAGTACTGGTTATGGAGCGTATTATTACTTTTAGGGGGAAAACTAAGTCAAATTCCTAAGGTGATCAACATATATTAACAACTCTTCGTAAATTGGATTTTTCACTATAGTGAGAGAGACAGACACCCGGCCAGCCACTTATATTGTGGAACAGGTCTCATGTACGTGGACATGTAAAGTTTGTCCCGGGCTGCTTCATCCCACCATGCCGTTAGAATCCAATATACTTCAAAGATGGTAACATTATGACCAAAAAGGGCTTAACCAATCCTAGGGGCTCGAACCTACAGGCAACACTTTGCTCTGATACCATTTTGTAGCACCCCAACTTCTATTAAAGTTGGAACACCTATGTTATGTGCTAGTCCCTGGATCACTGCCAGCACCACAGTACAAAATATAAAGTATCATTGCATAAGTATTAAATTACTACAACGAGATCCAAAAATAATAGCCAAAATGGCTTTATTACAAATTGCATAGCCATGAAGGCTAGCTAAAGTTCAGAGTTCACAGCGAAAGCAAAAGTAACATTGAGCCTCATCTTCAAGCATGCGCCACAGGCAGTCATGTTGGGTGTAGACTCGAGCCAATCATTCAGCATCAGAAATTCCTGCACATTGGAATATGCAGCCCCCGAAGGAGGTCAATACAATGATGTATTGGCAAGTGACTATGGTGGATAAATATACTGGCAAGTCTAACATCTATATGCATATTTGGCTTGGTGGGGTTGAAGGCTATTTGCAGAAAGCAAGTTTTCTCCTATCATTTTGTAAAACACTTTTATTTCTCGAAGACTTGGCACCGTGGGACAAAGCCCAAGTGCACCAACAATTCATTCCTTAGTCAAATTTTACTTTATGAAAACAGTGTTGAGATTCTTCTGCCCATCCTTATCCAGTTGCTCAAAGTAGTCCATATCCGGGGACACGGCTGAGAACTCAGATTGTCGACTCTGCAGAGGTTGTGCACTTTCACCTTTAGACTCAATTTGTCCGAGAAATCCTATACACGCGGAGTGTATTATGGAAAGGAGAGAATTGAGACAAGAACTTTCAGAAGAAGAATGCAACCATACTAGCAAGACCCGTTCCACCTATCAACTCTACATCTGCTTGTCAAGCCGACAGGTTGCACTCCCACAACTTAATCATTCTAGACAGAGCCCATTGTCAAAAGGTTGCACGGGAAGCTTCTAAACTTGGAGGGACTTGGTAATCTCTTCGTTCCTGGGTGGCCGTCCACAAGTGTACTTCTGGGTAACAACCACCATACTCATGGCCCTAAGTAGAATAGACATTCATCCTAGGCGATGACAACCACAAGCATAGTCCCAAAAGCCACTCAACATAAAACATAACAACCAATTCCACCCAGAAGTGCATTTTAGATTTTAACACTTGGAAAAATTTCCATAACATGGCAACATTTTTATAGCATGGCTAAGCAACTAATAAAATCTTTTCATGGCTGCTTAGGGAAAAAGGGTGGCTACATACTACTTGGATATTTGCAAAATACCAACTAACTTAGCATTAATAAAATAAATCAAAATCCCTATCATGCACACTACTCAAAACATACTACTTATGCAATAGAAAATATGGGATATTGTATGAATGTCACTTGCCTTGGTAACAGGAGGAACAAGCACAGCAGGAATAACAATCACAAGCAAGTCCTTCCTCTTCTTCACAATCTAGCACAAACAATGAATACATAAATACCACACCATATCATCACAGCACTAAACAAAATCATGTATGCATGAATGATATGCTATGATGATTAGACACACTTATTAATAATTCTTATTTTCTATCATTAATAAATGAATTATAGTGGTCTAGGTATTTCTTATTTTATTTATTAAGTAATTTGAAATGATATAGTAAAACTTTGATTTCCATAATTACAACTTTTATTGTTTTTATGACATCTTTAATTTGGACATTTATTAATATTGCTGGACAGAGGGAAATTATACAATTTTAAAACAATTACATTTATTTCTAAATAATTTTTATTATTTAAGTTATTATTTTAATGGCCGAAATACTCCTCTGATAATTATTCAATTTATAATTTGTCAAAGGGAAAAACAAATGATGTAGAACTAAACTACATGAACAGAGCTTTCCAATGACATAAAATTTATTAAATTTGGACTTACAGATCAAAAGTTATGAATTTTGCAAGTTTTATCTATTTTCTGTTTTATTTATAAAATTTCCTGCGAAATAGAAATTAATTGGGCTACGTGGCGCAATCCTATTGGTCGATACCGCTTCGGCGCGGATCGGTAGCGTGGGCCGTCTGATCTCCTTTATAACGAGCGCTCGGGATTAAATAGATCTAGATCCGTTGGATCTAGATCCAACGGTCCGAAAACGGAGACCACGCGCGGGCGGCGCGGTTCGCCGGAAAAACTCCCGACCGCGGCGGCGCCACGGCCGGCATTGCACGCGCTCGCATCCTAGGGACCTACGGGATGGATGGTTCTTACCGAAACGTGGAGAAGGTCGATGCGGGGACGGTGGCGAGGTGGCGGTCTCCGGCGTGAATTCCTCCTCGCGTAATCGCTCGCCGGAGTAGCACGAGGCGGCGGTTCTCCTCGGGCGAGCACGGACACGGCGTTGCGCTGCGGGAAGGAGTTCAAAACCGTGTCAAGAAGCTCCGCAAGGAAAAGTTAAAGCGAGAGGAAGCAACGATACGGCACGGGGTGGTTAGGGTTGCGCGCACGGCGAGGTTCTCACCGACGGTGACGGCGGAAGAGCGGGGTCTCTAGCGGCCAGCCCAGGGGCTCTTTGGAGGAGTGGTTTGGGGCAAAACACGGAGGAGCTCGGGGGCTTTTAGTAGGGGAAAACCGCGAGGTAAATGGAGCAGTAATTCGCCGTATTCAAACGAAATCAAATCGGGCGTTTCGGTCGGAGACGTGGGCGTGATTTGGGGACGAACGGTTCCGCGGGGGAGATGACAGGTGGGTCCCACCTGTCAGCGACTGCGAGCGAGCGCGCGGGGCGCTGGGCCGCTGGCGGGCTGCTCGGCTACGCGCGCGCGGCAGATAGTTACGGGCCACGGCCCACTCGCTCCGAAATTCGAATATTTTTATTTAAAACCCTTTTCTATTTTTAATTATTGATTTCAAAAATGATTTTTAAATCTATTCAAAACATTTCAGAAAAATTCTTAAAAATATGTTTTGGAAAGGTTATTGAAAATGGAACTTTTTAACATTATTCTTGCCCATATATAAATTGGTAAAATTTTATTTATTAATGGAGTTTTAAATAAACACTTTATGGAAAGTGTAGATTATTTATATTTAGATTTGAAGTTTTTTTTAATATTTTTGTGAGGTATTCTTATGCTCAATGATGCATGATGCTTAAAATGCAAGTTTTAAATTTTTGCAAAATTTGGGATGTTACATTAACCAAGGTTTGTTCCTTGAGAAAGAAAAGCTTAAGACCAATGGGTCAAACTTCATGGCCTGGTTCCGCAACCTGAGGATCCTCCTCACTCCCCATAGGGTGGCCTACGTCATTGAGGCTGCCATAGGTGACCCTCCTGCAGATGATGCCTCTGAGGATGAGAAGAAGGTCTTTCCAGACCCGATCGGAGGATTCTGCCTTTGTCCAGAGTGGCATGCTCTACGCCATGGAAGCCGACCTGCAGAAGCGCTTTGAGAAGATGAGCGCCTTTGAGGTCATTTTGGATCTTAAGGCTGTCTTCGCGCCGCAGGCTAAGGCTGAGAGATATGAGGCTTCTGAGCTTTTCTTCTCAGCCAAGATGGAAGAGCATAGCAGTGTGAGCGAGCATGTAGTCAAGATGTCTGGCTACGTTCAACGCCTGAATGCTCTGGAATGCAAGATTCCCGATGAGCTAGCGATTGACAGGGTGTTGCAATCGTTGCCGCCAAGCTACAAAGGCTTCGTCATGAACTACAACATGCAGGGCATGGCTAAGTCCCTGGGTGAAGTGTCTGTGATGCTCAAGACTGCTGAGGTAGAGATTAAGAAGGAGCACACGCTGTTGATGGTCAACAAGACCATTGATTTCAAGAAGTCCGGTGGCAAGGGAAAGCAGAGCTGGAAGTCCCGGAGGGAGGCAAAGTTGGCTGCCAAGCCCAGGACTAACAGGTCTGGTCCCAGAGCTAGCGTGGAGTGTTTCTACTGCAAGGGGAAGGGTCACTGGAAGCGCAACTGCCACCAAGTATCTGGAGGATAGGAAGTCTGGCAAGACGGTCGACAAAGAGCAAGGTATTTTGATATACATGTTATAGATGTGTACCTTACATCCGCCCGGAGCAACACGTGGGTATTTGACACTGGTTCTATTGCTCATATATGTAACTCTCAGGAGGAGTTACGGAATAGAAGGCGGCTGGCGAAGGATGAGGTGACGATGCGCGTCGGCAACGGATCGAGACTCGACGTGGTGGCTGTCGGCACGCTCCCTCTGCGTCTACCATCGGGATTAGTTTTGGTTTTAAATAAATGTTATTTTGTGCCATCTGTGACGCCCTAAAATCGGTACTATGTAGATTTAAGCGTTCCCGCCAAAATCTGCATAATAACGATTTTAGGTCGCCCACCAGACATAATGTGCAAGCCGAAACATGTGCATTATGTGGGTGGAATTGTGATAACGTTACAACAGTTCCGATACATCCACAAATACAACAGAAGATATAATTACAACAATGACTCGAACGAGTCAAGATACAAATAATACAATACAAAGATTCAAATGACAGCGGAAGCAAAATAGTATCCGACTACGGATAAGATGCAAATTGGACTAAGAGTCCTGAAGATAAGCAATGGCGCCATATCCCTGCCCAGCCAAGCCGGAGGGATTCCCAAGCTAACGTCGTCGGACTTCAAACATGTTGACTGCACATAAAGCACATCCCAAAAGAGGGTCAGGGCACTCCCTGGCAAGCAAAACCGACTTGCCTACTTTCTACACCATCTCCCAAAATATGGGGTAGGTGGACTTAGCGGCAGCAGCACTAGCAACCTAAAGAGACACGCTACAACTTCCGTCTAATCAGAGAGTGATAAGAGAGCGCATAAGAAAACAACTACAACTAACACCAAACATAACCCATTCTCGAATTAACCCCCTCAACCAAATATGAGGAAGCAATTCGGGAAACTCACACGTTGAACAGTTTTAATTATAATCTATTGTGAAAGTAATTCTATATTTACTAGTCAAATTAATTAACATTAATTAGGTGCAAGTTGTCTAGATCTTGTTAGCCAGCATCATCACCAAAGTCGTCCATAACCGTGGATACGGCTCATCGATAAGATTATACCCTGCAGGGGTGCACTACTGTTCCCATACTCGCATGATCAACCCAAGCAAGCATCAGGGCTTCTCAACACGACTTATTCCTTCACTACAGCAAGTCCAAGTGCCACCCATATGAGTTGTTACCCGCGTCAGGAGTCCGGCCGAATCTCAATTGCAGACTCATTAGTTTGTGCCTACGCGCCATGCGGCTCAAATCACAGTAGGAATTGTCCGCTACGCGCGCACCACCCCTATATGACCCCCCTGTATCACATACCCTCTCATCATCATCATCATCATCATCATCATGCACATGCATGTGAGCAAATGGAAAACCCGAACTAGTTGCGGCACATGGACAAGCTGTAGATCCGTTCAAAGTCGAGGGGGGCTCCATAGGGCCTCCCACAAGTGGTTAGTGCGCTCAAAATTGGATCCGAGGACAAAATCTCAGTTCCTAGGTCGACACTGAGCAGAACAAAACACCTCGCAAGGCCTTCCGCCTTGTGCCTTATCTTTTAATTATAATACCCCAATATAAGACAACATTTTATCAAGGTAGAATAATCTATCATACTAAGCAGATGAAACATAAGACCAACAGACGACTCGCACAAACAACTCTAAGCATGCGCTACGACTCGCAAGGCCAACAGATAAACAAACAACAGGCGATGGGATGTGGGGATAAAGCTGTATAGGCTACAGGATAAACATGTGATGGGATCGCAGTTCAAGAATCGAATACTAGGGTAGCAGAGATCAACGGCAGGAATGAAAGACAATGTATAGGTAAACAAGCAAATTTTGCTTGCCTAGAATCCCGCATGGAAGCAGATCTTGTCGTTGCTCACACATCTCAACGTCGTATCCGCGAAGAAGCAACAAACACTGGAAAGCGTAAAAGATGCATTTACAACTACGACAAAAGATCCAGCATGATCATGGGAGAATGATGCATGACATGGCAAGATGCATTGCGAGATGCACTTAATCCGAATTAAGCGGAACCGGGATTCCGAAAATTAATATTTAGGTGCAAGTTATTTATTTACCAGCAATATTAAATATTGGTTAGCATGGCAACACATGGCATGGGTGATCTAATTAAATTAAATGGAATAGGGCATTTTATATTTATTACCCCACACATTCCATAATTAATTATTTAGTTGCAATTAAAAAATTACACTAAGGAATTAAAATAACAGATGCAAAATGACATACAAATAGCATATTAATATTCCTTGCATTTTTCTGATACAAATACATATAAAGATTATTTTAGTTGGAGGTATTGAATTAAAGTTATTAACATATTAAGTTTCTGGACTAAACTGCAAAAGGGCAGGGACTTGTCTGTGATGGAAAAAGAATTCAGTGAGGGGCTCTGCATGAAACCAGAGAGCACAGGGGGCTCAGGGAAAATTATGCAGCGCATGTTTGCTGGGAGAGAATGACAGGTGGGACCCCATGTCAGGAATGGAATGAAAAGAAAAAGGGGGTGATTTTAATTGGCACTGAGGGGATTCGAACTCGCGACCTCGGGCTGGGGAGCGATGGCTGAGCTAGCCACTCGGATTGAAGTGTGTTGGTGACAGTTAACCGGATCTGAAGAATATGACCCAACTCACTGACGCTAACTGAATTTTTTTGCAGTAACAGAGGTGCAGTTCGTCAGGTTTCCCGGTGAGCAACAAAAGGAAATGCGGGCGCGGTGTGGGGATTTGATCTCCCGATCTGCACGAAGAGGCAGAGGATGCGCAGCCATTGGTCTACGACCTCTTTGATGCTAAGGAAGGAAGCGGCGTCGATATAACCCGATGCGTGGAGTTTAGCTGAATCACAGATTCAGACTTTCGTATCGCGGCCAGAACGACTGGCGACGGACGAAGACCATCGACCACCACGGTGCCGTGCGCGTGAGGTGCGGGCGTGCGTTCTGGAGGTGTTGGGTGTGCGTGTGCTGCTGTTGTGCGGTTTAGCGCGTTGGGGCGAGGAACAGAGGCCAAAACCGGAGCTTTGGAGGTTCAGCCATGGCTATGGCGGTCAGAGGAGGAGGCGTGGATGATTTCGTCCAAAATAAGCAGCGGATTCGAGGGAAAGAGAGGGGAATGGGGAGAACAGCTCACGTGGAGGGTCATCGGAGTGGTTGGTCGGCTCGAGGAGGTCCGGAACGCCGGAATTTGGAGGCGGACGTCCGCCGGCCGCGGGGGAGACGAGGACGAGGGCGACGGGCACAGCGGCTCCGCGTCCAATTAATGTGGGGAAGGAGCTCGGCGACGGGATGGCGCTGCTCCGGTGCTCCTCCCCGATGCTTCGATGGCAGCGGAGTGGCCGGGGGACGGCGTGGTTGCTCCGGTGAGCTTTTGGTGGAAGAAACAGAGAGGGGATCAGAGGGGAGAAGAAAGGGAGGCAGCGGCGCAGCAGGGGGAGAGGAGGGGGACGATCTAGGGTTCCAGGAGGGGGAGCCGGGCTAGCTAAAAAGGGAGAGGGGGAGTGGTTGGAGGAGGGGAGCTCCATGGCGCTTTCTCTGCCTCGCTGTAAAGCGAGGAAGAGGACAGGAGGAGAGGTGGGTCGGGCTGGAAGGGAGAGGAGAGTTGGGCCAGAGGTGGGGTTTGGCCCAGGTAAGGTTTCCTTTTTTTTTAATTGTTTTGATTTTTATTCTTTTCTGGTTATTGTTTTTAAAATAAAATAGAAGGAGAAAAGATATATAACTTTTGGCAAATATTTGTAGTTTTCAAAAATACACAATTTAATTCATTAGTTTGAATATTTGAAAAGAATTTAAATATCACATTTAAATTAATTTGATTTGCATTTAGATCTAAAAGTGGAAAATAATTTAAATGGAGATGAATTTAAATGCAACAATTTAAATTCAAGATTGACAAATAAAAATGATGCATGATGATGTCATGTTGATGCAAAAAGAAAAACAAACAAAATCTAATTGGGGATAAATCCCGGGGCGTTACACCATCCTTGAGTGTAAACATTATAAGTGGGTCTTACCTGTTACAAGACGGTTATTCATTTAAATCAGTGTCAAGCAATTGTGCTATTTATATGAATGATATCTTTTATGTTGATGCTCCCGAGAATAACGGTTTATTCTTGTTGAATCTCGATCGTAGTACTCACATCCATAACATAGAAGCCAAACGGATTAAGTGTAGTGACGATACCGCCATGTATTTGTGGCATTGCCGTCTTGGTCATATTGGTGTAAAGCGCATGAAGCAACTCCACTCCGATGGACTTTTGGACTCGTTGGATTTCGGATCCCTCGATACATGCGAACCGTGCCTTATGGGCAAAATGACCAGGACACCGTTCAAAGGTTTCGTTTAACGGGCGTCGGATTTGTTGGGGATCATACATACAGATGTGTGTGGACCGATGAGCGTTTCGACATGCAATGGTTATCGTTACTTCGTCACCTTCACTGATGACTTGAGTAGATACGGTTATATCTATTTGATGAAACACAAGTCTGGAACGTTTGAAAAGTTCAAAGAATTCCAGAGTGAAGTTGAGAATCAGCTTAATAGGAAAATCAAGCATCTCCGATCCGATCGCGGTGGAGAGTACTTGAGTTTTGAGTTTGGCACACATCTGAAGAGTTGTGGCATAGTACCCCAACTTACGCCAGCCGGAACGCCGCAGCGTAACGGCGTGTCCGAGCGACGTAATCGTACTCTACTGGATAGTGTTCGATCTATGATGTCTCTTACCGATCTGCCAGTGTCCTTCTGGGGTTATGCGTTAGAAACAGCCGCATTCATTTTAAATAGGGCTCCGTCCAAGTCCGTTGAAACGACGCCGTATGAATTATGGTATGGCCAAAAGCCTAAGTTATCGTTTCTGAAGGTTTGGGGTTGTGAGGCGTACGTCAAGAAACTACAGCCCGACAAACTCGAACCGAAGTCGGAGAAAGTCGTCTTTGTAGGATATCCGCGGGAAACCGTTGGGTACACCTTCTACAACCAAGCTGAGGGCAAAGCTTTTGTCGCGAAGACCGGTACCTTTCTAGAGAAGGAGTTTCTCACGAAAGGAGTAAGTGGGAGGAAGGTAGACCTCGATGAAATCGTTGATCCTGAACTCGAGATTCCGAGTGGCGCAACGGAAGCAATTCCGGAAACGTCCTCCGTGGAAGGAGTGGGAGAAACTGTCGAGGAAGATGTTCTACCTCGTAGGTCTGGTAGATCTCGGATCGCACCAGAATGGTATGGCAACATGGTTTGCACCGCCATGCTAGTCGAGCAAGACGAACCTACGAACTACAAGGAGGCGATGGAGAGTCTAGAGTCCGAGAAACGGCTTGAAGCCATGAAATCCGAACTAGGATCCATGTATGATAACAAAGTGTGGACTTTGGTGGATATTCCCGAAGGGCGCAAGGCCGTCGAGAATAAGTGGATCTTTAAGAAGAAGACTGATGCTGATGGTAATGTGACCGTCCATAAAGCTCGGCTTGTCGCAAAGGGTTTCCGACAAGTTCATGGAATTGACTACGATGAAACTTTTTCACCTGTAGCGATGCTTAAGTCTATTCGGATTTTGTTAGCGGTAGCTGCCTACTATGATTATGAAATCTGGCAGATGGACGTCAAAACGGCCTTCCTAAATGGAAACATTGAGGAAGAGTTGTACATGGTACAGCCGGAAGGTTTTGTCGATCCAGGAAATGCTAACAAGGTGTGCAAGCTTCAGCGATCGATCTATGGATTGAAGCCCGGGAAGACTATGTTGACTTGCTCGAGGAAGCAAGAGAACTGGCATTGTCTCGGTCTGCAATTTATCAGCAGAACCTTCATCGATATCATAGCCGGAAAGTGCATCCCAGAGTATTCCAAGAAGGGGATCTCGTGCTAAGGCTCATCCAACGCACAACCGGGATGCATAAACTCTCACCTCCATGGGAGGGTCCTTTTGTTGTAAGCAAGGCATTGCACAATAATTCTTATTACCTTGTAGATGCACATGAAGCTAGAAAAGGTGTAATGGACAAAGCTGGTGAGGAAACCAAGCGGCCATGGAATGTAGCCTTGCTTCGTCCCTTTTACACTTAAAGGGCGCAATGTATGTATCTCGGTTTTTATCAATGAAATTTTGGCACCCCGAGGCGTTACTCGGGGACTGCCTGGCCAAAGTATGTTATTTATCCTAACTTGCATGTCGGCATTTCCGGGAGGAACCCGGAGACTGCCTACTTTTGTGCCCCTTTAATTTTTCGGTTCATTTATTCTACGCATGTCGGCAACCCAGGGAGGAACCCGAGGACTGCCTTGTACTTGTTTTTTGTTTAGTATATGCCGTACAAGTTCTGAGCTCGGTTTTCAAGTCGGAGTAATGTATGTCATGTGAAATAATCTTGTGACTCGACTGACGAACGCCGAAATGGTAGTCAAGAGCAAAGAGCATCAAATGTGGGAAACACGAAAAAGAACTCGGGGACTCGGAATAGGAACTTATCCGGCATATGCATTTTACTTATCCGGTTATTTATTTTATTATATCGGGAATTTCACAACTGGAACTCGGATATGCATAAGTAATGTATACCGTAAACGGAATTTCGTGACTCGACTGTCGAACACCGAAATGGTAGACAAGAGCAGAAATTGCCTAACTACGACATACATGAAAATGAACTCGGGGACTCGTAACAAAATAAACCGGCATAACTTGTCATTGCGTAGGAGGAGTAGAGTGCAAATTAAAAGTGTATATTACAGCTGAACCCGGCATCCCAGGGATTTAATGTTTCTACACTTAAAGTAATTTTGGCAGCACATTCAAGGAGCAGTAGGGAAAGCTGGCTTCTCGGATTGATCAGCAGAGGGAGCGACGATGACGGTATCCTCCGCGCTGGCAGTGGTATCCGGAACGGCCACATTTGCCTCGGCCTGAGGGATCTCGGGTGGCGGAGGAACAGCCGCATCCTGGGAAGCCACGGTCTCGGTAGCTGCGCCTGTCTCAGCGTCATCAGCCTCCGGGATCTCGGCATCCGCATCACCAGTATCCCCTGTCTCGCCGTCATCTTCATAGTCTGACTCGGAGTCAGAAGCAATGAGGCTCGTGATGAAGGCGCCCGGATCCGCCCAGCCGGCAAGACGATGAGCAGTCTCTTGGCGAAGCTGAATCTTGGCCCGGTCCGTGTACCACTCCGAGATGATGCGCAGGCTCTTGATCACTTCAAGATCGATCCCCTCGTACCAGGTCAGCACATGCTTCAATGCTTGGTTGGCACCGGCGCGAGCACCGGACCGTTTCCAGGCGTGAAGCCGGTTACCGGCATCCTGAAGCGCGGTGGCCAGTTCGGTGACCGAGAGATTGCCGGTAACACCAGGCCATAGGGCACCATGAGCATGGACGGCCGCACTGAGGAGCTCGGTGTCGGTCGACCGGAGAGGTACCATCCGGGCCTTCAAGGCGATAAGATGGTCGTCGATGTCCCATGAGTCCGAGACAGGACCCTTTCCAGCGCGCTTCTCCCGGGCGGCAGCAATCGCAAGGTTGGAAGCTTCTCGGGAGTGCTCGAAGTGTCCTTTAGAAAGCAGAACTGTCACATGGACAAGCCATGAGGCGATATCGGCAAAAAGAGGAAAACGGAAAAAGAGAACTCGGTGAACTTAATGTTCATATCCCGGTTTAGTCCGGTGAGCTCGGTCAGCCAGGCATCTTGCTTCGACCGGAGAAGGGCCAACTCGGTCTCGGCAAGGTGTGCGCGCGCCTCGGATTGGTCCAAGGTTTCCTTCTGCTTCTTGGTAGCGTCCAAGAAACGTGTCTTCAAGTCTGAAGCAGTGGACTTGGCCTTCTCCAGCTCGGCATTTAGCCGCGCGATCTCGGATTGAGCATCAGATAAGGCGGATTTTTGATCCACCGAGATCCTTCGTGCGGCGTCCCGCTCCTCCCGAAGTCACCCCTCTGACTTCTTGGACTGACCGAAATCAGCGAGAAGCCGGTGGAAGACGCTACTGCGTTTTTTGCTGCAGTCTTGTAAGCAAGGTGTGTCCGATATCAGTCTCGGGGACTTCGGCAGAGAAGATAGCAAAGCACTTATTTGAGATCCACAGTGGAAAGGATCTCGGGCGCTGGGAAGTGATTCTTCTTTTTCAGATTAGAGCCTAGTGATCTGCTACTCGGTGGAGTCTGGAGCACTAAGCACTAATCTCTCGGGGACTAGTGGGGATAGAAGAATAAAGCTTTGTAAGGGTAAAAGAAGTAAACTTACATCAACAACCCGGGTAACATCTAGCACAGCCACCTGAAGAGTGTGCAGAGCTTGAGGCGATGCGGCTCGGACCAGCAGCGTGCAAGTCCCCCACAATCTGGGAGGCATCAGCAGCAATCCAGGCCTTGTTGTATTCTTCAACAACGCGCAAGCCGGTCGAGGCGGGCGCGCTCGCTGCAACGACCTCCCGGGACCCTGGAGACACAAAGGAGCTTACGGATGCTCGCAGGGCCTGCAGGGCGGCAGTGGGGATCTCGGCAGGAGGTGGCGGTAACCTGGTAACTTACCCGACGCAGAAGAACCCTTGCTTAGGGCCAAGTCCTGGGTTGAGGACTTCGGAGGAACGTTGGGCTTAGCAGGGGCAATCTTCTGCCCGGAGGCCTGGCTGCGCGATTTCCCGGCAACAGGATCAGGTTGCCGTGAAGGAGGTGTAGGCTGCTTCGGCGGCGGGGTTTTGTGTGGAGCTAGCCGGGTAGAGGCGCGCGGTACGACCTGCCGCGGAGGACTCGACATGTCTGCGTCGAGTTGAGGAGACACCCGGCGCGGGGTATCCGGAAGGACGACGTCCTCGGTCGCCGCGGTAGGCTCTACCGGGACCTCAGTCGCCCCGGGATGGACATACGGAGTCCCAGCACCGGTAGAAGCGCGAGGAGTCGCGAATTCGGTCAGCACAGGACCGGATTCAGGGTGATCGGTGTCCTGCGCTCGACGCCGAGGTGGAGAAGGGGCAGCCCGGGATGGACTAGGAGATCGGGACCCCGGAGGACGGGAACCCGTAGACGGCGGAACGTTGAGAGCCGCTCCGCAATGGACATGTCAGAAAGGACTTCGGGGGAAGCCAGGATAGAACAACTTGAGGCGAGAGGCTCGAACCCGGAGGACACGGTGGGAGGACCTCTTCTACGCCGGGGAGGCTTGTCGCCCGGCTGCTTGGTGATCTTTCTCTTCTTGGTGGCGGCACCCGAGCCGCCGGCATGGGCGGTCTCGGACCCCGCACGTTTGCGGGTCTCGGCGCGCTTCGTCGCGGCTACAGGCCCCAGAACCGCTGGCATGGCGTATCGGAGAGGACGGGCATCAATTATATCAAGAATTTGACATTCATCGTCATCATCTTCGTCAGTATCAACTTGGATAGCCTATTGAGCTGAAGGCTTACCCGGAGCAGCAGCGCGGGCTAGAGGAATCGAGAGGTGATCCTCGACGTCGAGATCCTCAGCCGGCATCGTCCTCGGCACCGGGAAGTCCTCCTCGAAATTGCCCTCGGCATGCATCGCGTCTTCTTCTATCTGTCGCTCAAACAACTGCAGCAAGAAGAGGAAATCAATACATAATGGCTATGTCGGTTTCCTGCAGAACTCGGTTAAATACGGAAGGCGGCAAAAATAAAGCACAGGCACCTCCTCCAGCGGTTTCTTGCGAGTACCGGCGCATAGTCCCCACCTCCAATCCTCTGGCATCTTCGTTCGAGCGATAGCTCGAACACGGCGCCAAACAGCGGCCTTGTCCAGTGGAAAGATACTGGTCCGGGTGGGATCATATAATCCACTCATGTGGCCTATCTTGTGGGCTCGGGATTGGAGAGGGCAAACTCGGCGGATGATGAAGCAACGCAGGAGGTCGTCGGATCTCAAGTCAGTCACGAGGACGCCTAAGACGTCATTCATGCTTTCGACCTCCTCCGAGTCCGGGAGGTTGTTCCAGAGCTCGAAATCGCGGGGAGGACCCATGACGAACTCGGGCAGGTTAATGTAATCCGGAGCGGAGGAACTCGGAGAGTCTCCCGAAGCCTCCCGGTTCTTCACATAGAAGAAGCTTCGTTGCCACTTACGGCAGGATTCCAGTCCCTGGACCTTGGGGAATCCGGACTCACTCCGGGGGATGATGGTCGCCGCTCCGCAATCGACGAGATCTTTGACCTTCTTGTCCGGGTTGGGGATGACTTTCCGGCGGAGAAGAAAATATTTGGCCCAAAGTTCCACGAACGGCCAGACGCCGAGATACCCTTCCGCGTACGTAGCGAAGCAGGAAAGCATCATGATGGCATTGGCAGGGAGATGGTGCGGTTGAAGGTCGTAGGTGTCGAGGAAGTCGCGGAAGAAGGGACTAGCCGGGAGCCCGAATCCACGCTCGAAATGCGTGAGGAACACTACCCGCTCCCCGGGTTGGGGTTCCGGCTCAACCTCACCCCTCGGAAGTCGGCTCTCGACCTGCGGCGGGATCCGATGTGTCCGATATAGCCAATCAAGATCCTCCTGATTGGTCTTGGAGCCATCCCAGCATCCTCTAATACTCTCGTCACCCATCTCGGAGGGCCCGGAAAACATGTCAGAGCCACTCTGCAGGCGAAGTACCAGTTAGCCGGGTTAGTATGTCGATAACGGAGGACCCCGGGTTAGGAACTGCTACCGCCAACCGGATTCCTAGCAAACAAGTCTACCACGGCTGAACAAATGGGATTTAATCGAGGCAAAAATACTAGTTCAACGTGCAAAGTTTGGGCAGTGGGGATGAAGGCGAGAACAGAACCAAAAGTCACCATCTGCGATGCACAGCACGGACAAACCCTACTCAGTGCATTAAGATCAAGGTCTACCAAGCCAAATCAGTGGGCAGTTCGTGTAGGTTCGGAAGACCTAACGGGCGAAACGCGAAATATCGCCGTGGTTGAAGAACCTCACCGGAGGGAACGGAGGCACTCACCGGAGGAGAAGCAGGCACCGAGGCGCGGGAATGTCGCGGACCGATGGTTGAGGCGGAGAGCTCCGGCGGCGGGCTGCGGCGGCGATGCTCGGGCTCTGGGCGCGGCGGCGGCGGAGCGCTCGGGGCAGTCGCGAGGAAAGAGGGAGATTGGGGACGAAGAAGAAGGAACCGCAGTCGCGAGGAAAGAGGGAGATTGGGGAAGAAGAAGAAGGAACCGTTCCGATCCCCTATTTATGGGGAGCTTCGGAATGGTTCCCCGACTTTACCGCCCACGATCTCTCAAATCGTGGGTGGGATCAGGTTGTGTCGATTCCGACACGCGGCTGCACGCGGAGCACTTCTCGCAGCCACACCGCAGGCCACACAGACCCAACGGTTGGACTTTGGATCGACTACGGATCCCGGCTCGCGGACCCGAGCAGCTTCGCATTAAGTCAAGAAGCACTCGAGTGTCTCACTGTTATGACAAGACCCCGGGTGGGACCCCCTGGCAGAGGAACTTTTGTCAGGCACAGGAAGCGTGGGGCAGGTAGTTATGCTCGGATCTGGGTGGGGTCGGAATAGTCTCCTTCCCCGGATAGACCTTACCGGGCGATCGGATCTCGGAACAAAAAAGATGTCGGTAAAAGTCATCCCTCTCCCAAAGGCAAAGGTTATTTTTGACTTCTTGGTTGGTTTTCTTCTTAAAGCTGATCCCGCACATCACCTTAAGTCGTTGTACAGCACCAGCTTCGTGGACTAGTGTCGGGGGGCTGCCCCCCGGGTAGGGCAGATCCTGGTACATATCAGCGATGTGGTAACAGTGTTTGACCTTTGGAGAGAGCAAGGGTCGTCCTTTGCTGCACCGAAGGGGCAGCTTGACCTTTCGAAGGTGGATGGGCCCAAGGTGTCTCTTGAGGGGCGCAGGGGTCATCCCTGGAAAGTATAAATAGCCCCCCAGACCCTCAGAGCGGCATAAGCAGCAGCGGATGGTTTCTCTAAGAACTAGCTTCTCGAAGATGTCTTTGGTAATAGCCTAAGACATCTTCGGGAGGCTAGGCCTAGAAGTACTCATCCTGAGTGGTAGTCCGGAGCAGGGGTGGAACTCGGATGCAACCGGGAAGGGTCTCGGATCCCACGGTCTGTCAGAGTCCCCCGGTAAGGTCCTGGGTTGAGGAGAACCCGGATAAACCGGATAGGCTCCCCGGGTAGATACTAACCGACTTACTTATTTAGGTCCTGGCAAGCTATCTTTGGTGTGTAGGATGGACATGCCGAACTGAACAAGGAGGAGACCGACATGGGGGCATGTCGGTCGGAAGTCAGAGATCTGGTGTTGGCTTTTCCGCCTGACGTGGGGGGAAGTCCCATTCCTCCTGACACGGAAGCATGGTCACCTCCCGTCTGGCACGGGAGCGTGTCAGCCAGTACTATGACGCTACGACAAGATCAGACATGCCTAGCCCGGCAATCCGGAAAAGGCTACTAGGCATGGGCGAAGACATGTCTTGTCTTTGACAAAGGGACAATGATGATCCAGGACGGCGCCTGCAGTTCTTGCCGAAATGATGACGGCAGGGCTATACCGGATAGCACGGCGGCTAGGTCGCACTAGCCGGTGTCGACATAACCGTTAGCCCTGTCTGGTGGGACCGTGCCGGATTAGGGTTTCCGGCCCTCCCGGCCGGAACTCTATAAAGGGCGCCATAACTGCTTCAGTGGGGAGATGACCAACTTGAGGGCCAAAACTATACTCACATTTACTCCTAGAGCAGTTATTCTCTCCTTTCTTCTTGTTCATCTAGTTCATCACCCGAAGGGCTCACGGAGCAGGTTGTAGATCTTGTGACATACTTATATTGAGAGAAAAGGCAGGAGTAGGGGTGTTACCTCCTCACGAGGGCCCCGGACCTGGGTACATCGTGTATGTGACTTTGCCCTCGTGCATTTGTTTGTATTTACTAGAGCTTTGAGTGTGTTCATCGGTGATCTTGAGCATTCCGACATCTCCTACCGTGTGAGCTCGCTAGCCTTCCCCGGATCCACCAGCGTCCATTGGCCCCACACATTAGCCATCCTATTGTATCTGCCGTGGCACCACCACGACAAGCCTCCATGCCCAACAAAATTCCCTCAATGGTTTATCTCAACAGAGAACCGACTGATGCGTTTATCTCAGCATGAAGCTGAGAGAAAGGCCAAAAGGGAATTACAGAAACAAGAAGCTGCCGCAACAAAGGCAGAAGAGAGGAAGCGAGCTCTTGTAGCAAAGGAAGAGGAGAAGAAGAGAATTGCTTTAACAAAAGAAGAAGAGAGTAGCTGCAGCAAGAGCAAAGGATTGCTGGACTGGAAATTGCATATACAAGAAGAATGGCTGCTGAAACTAGATAAGATGAAGAAAGGCAAGCTTCTGCTCGTGAAAAACGACAAGGGCAGACAAATAATGTAGGAAAAAGTCAACCACCACTGAAGAAAACATCCATGTTGATGTTTTTAAGTAGTTTTCATTATCTGCTGTAATGCTACCTAGTTTCTCTTAGCGTACCTTGTACTTGATATTTTTGCACTGATGCAATCGTCTAAGTTGTGGTTCATGATATTATGTACTTCAAGTTGTTTTCAGTATTTGGGTAATGTTTTCAGTACCTCAATTATGTGCTTGAGGTTCTTTGCAGTACTTGCGTGATGGTTTCAGTACCTCAATTATGTGCTTGAAGTTGATTTCAGTAGCTCAATAGTTATGTGCAGAAGATTGATAAATAGATGATCACATTTCTATTCATATTACAACAATACATTTTTTACGTAACGACGGAGGCTCCGTGTAAGAAGTCCTCCATCAAATTACAGAACATTCAGTGCATTTTTTGCATACCTCTCTATGCAAAAAAGCCCACCCTACAAATGACTGGTACATGTACTTTATTCGGAACAACAATGCGGCTCCGTGTATGCTCGTGTACGGCAAAAAGTACCATACATTCACGTCCCATCAAGTTTGAGTACTAAATTATGCGTATTCTAAAATACGAGTATTGTACTGTGCTTTTAAAAAAAGTACAGATACCCAGGGTGTATTTAACTCTATTTATGGCTTGGTCTTCTAACTCTCTACTAAGAATTTGAGAAGAGGAGGGATATACATGCTATTCCATGCCGCCTGCCTCTCACGCGGGACATGAACGAGCTAGGCTAGGATCTATCCTGGCGTGCGTCCTATCTTCATTCTGCCATGCCTGAAAATTGTGCGTAACAGCGAAAAGTGAAAGATGAACTAAACAATTACGGACGGTAGCTATGGGATCCAAACAGTCATGCAACCGCCTATCTTCCATCACGGTTCCATTACTTCAGTGTGCAAAATCGTCGGAGAATGGATTTAGCAACCGTGATGCTTACTGTCAGAAAACAAAATGTGCAGACGAACTAGAAGCTCGACGCAAGCAAACTGCATGAGGTTTGACGCTTTGTGTCTCATAGATATCAGACTATTCCTGTTGAGAGAGAGAGAATATGTGTTGATTTGCACTCGTGAGTATCATTAAGAGTTTTTTTAGTGTGAGGGGTGTTTCCGTCGATAATGGGACTAAACTTGTGACATCATTAATATTAAAAGAACCCCACAGGTGTTCTATGAGATTGTTGGTCAGATGACAGTTCGAATACATTTTATATTTATGTGTACTCAATCATAAAAACAATGTATGTAGTGCGACTAAGGTCACGACTTTATTTACGAGAACTGAAAGATTTTTAATGAGACGACTTGCTTTAATATAGTGTGCTTTAAATTTAAAAAAAGATCATGACTTCATTAATTTAAAATTCACGATTCTGAACTTCTGCCGGAGTTTCTGAGTGTGTTGGTCTGAACGTCCAACCAGTATGACATGCTACTAACCAGTCAGTAAGATGTCCTCTGCTCCTCTGTATGACCCGGTAGAGCTAGCACTTTTTGGTTCGTCAACAGCAATGGACTAGTTCCTGATTATGTCAGTTGTGCATGCAGTTGTGGAGCCTTTCAGATGCTAGGTAATTCCATGCCACCAAGAACGTCAGGTACATCTCGTTCGTTAGCCCCTGAGCCTAGATTTGCATGCAAAATGAGCACTTACTAGATTTCCTATGTCTCCCGGCCCTAAAATCTCCCCTTCCAGGAAAAAAATCGTCATCTTCCTTTCGTGGGTCTCTTGCTGGTAGCATCAGATTGCACTAAGACGACTGTCCATCACTCCTGAAAAACTCGAATCAACTTCTCAACTTCTTGAACCTTTTGTACTACCGGTTTATTTCTTCTGCTGCCTTCGAGGGTGGATGGATAGTACTGGGTTGTTGGCCACATGACTGATCCGCTGTGAATCGATTATTCGATCTCCGGCACTCAACCTACCATCTTGCTTGGAGAAAGTCCCCGCTGAGAGTGGATATATAGAACATGGGGGCATATGAACCAACTAATTTGGTATGTGCATTGGTGATGCAAAACATGTCCGAAAATTTGAAACAAAATTTGTATGCATAGGGGATGTAAAACATGTGCCGTGCACATCAGTTTCGTGACAAAATTACAATTTACCTTGCCTCTGTAAAAAAGAGAAAATTTACGTGCTATATAGCAGTATATATGTGACATATTTTTATCTTTTTTATATAGGCTAAGTAAAATGTTGTTTCTCCGCGAAACTTTATATTCACCCATGGAACAAACATATGCACACGCGGATATTTTTTCGGACTTTTTTATGTTTAAAAAATATATTTCCAAAACGTGTGCATATGCACCCATGTTCAACGTAGTACTTTCCGTCCCCGCTAGGCTACTTGGTGTGTGCTTTTCACTGGTATGCACCAATGCACCATCGTGCAATGTGAACGTTCAAAAACATTTCTTGCACTTAAATAAACATGGAGATAAGATTTAAAACCATCCATGACACACGATTTACTGAACCATCGCTACATGGAGGTTAGAGACGGGTGGTAAATCCACCAAAAAACAAGATTCCGCCCCGCTTTATAAATAAAGCACCACGGGGTGGTAAATCCCACACGGTTCACAAACACACACGTTTCTACGAATAAAATCGTTTGCAATAAGGGAGGCAGCATATGTGCCTTTCAGAAAGACCACACACGTTTGTAGACATATTTATTCACGTGAATGTAGAACATAATGTGAGTTTTATAGAAAATATCGTCCATTTTGTTTGCCGAGCATCATTATCAAAAAGAAGTAGTAACACCCCTATAGGCGGATAGCCCCATTACACAAAATACCATCGGAAATGTTAGACACTTGGAAACGATTATTAGCATTGAAGATAATCGTGTTATTACCCATTGCATGCAAGAAATGAAAATAATGCTTTGTGGTGTGTACTAAGCAGTGGCGGAGCCCCCCTTTGTGGGAGGTCGGGTGGCCTCCCCACCTTGTTTCTAGATAGAAGTTCACGTATGCATATACTTATTTTGCATCGATTGCACATTCCACTAGTGTTTTGGCGGCTCAACCATGCAAGTAATAACAAGAGATTATTTGGAAGAACCCCCAACAGAAAAAATAGAGCAAGAAGAAAACCACACACTGCTTTGACTGTTTCGTGTTTTTTTCTTCTGAAAAACCCATCATTGATAGTTAGCTAGCTTTGCTAGTCAGTTTAAAAGATCATGTATCTTTGCTTGGCTACCATGCAATAATTTTGTTGTTTCTCAATATTTTTAGTTAAGAGATTTCATAACATGATTTTACTCTTTTTTTAATTCTTAGCTAGTTAATAAAAAAATGTCGTTCTACTATAGTTGGCCAGCCTAACTATTTCTTTCTGACTCCTCCATTGGTATTCCGCGGAGGCCTATTCTAGAACCTCTCCGTGGGGGTATGGGTGACGGGGAGAAGGGGGTTGTTCGGGATGTCTGCTCGAACGGATTTGGGTGAAAAATGAGGGGATATGCTGGAGATGCTCTTACATGACATTATTTTAATATTTATACTTTTTTTTACTCCACCACTGATGGTAAGGTTAAGGCAAGCAGCAATCAGCCAGCTATAGCATTCAAAATATGGACTACGTATATAGGCATTCATCTGTGACATGATTGAACCAATAACCCTTCAAATGGAATGTGGACGGACATGTTGTCGTCTCTCATAAAACGGACACCAGGAGTGTGGAGCACTCTTTTTTGAGATTTGGCAAAATGGCGCAACAAGAAGCAAACTCCCGCCAGAGATTCTCTCCAGGCTTGCACCAACACACACAAAGACACAAGGATTTTACCCAGGTTCAGACCGCTCAAAAGCATAACACCTTACATTGTGCTTGTATGTGTATGATGGATATATGGAGGAGCTTACAATGGGAAATGGAGAAGCCCTCTCTACAAGCTACGCGAGTTGAGTTTGTCTTAGCAAGGATGGGAATGAGCCGATCACCCCTCTCGTTGCCAAAGGAACTCCTTTTATAGACGTAAGGGGTTACCACTGAGGCAGACTAACGCGTGTCGCCAGCGTTTGGGCGGTGGAAGCAGCGTCTGCAACAGGTTGTGCAGGACAGCTCGTTGTGTGTCAGGTCTTAGTTGCATCTTGTAATGATGGTGCCTGCGGGTGCAAGGAGACCAGAGACTGACTTACGAGACTGAATGAGGTGCAATAGTGTGAAAAGAGTAGGCCTGCCCTTCCTCGTCACATCTGACGAGCGCCGCCAAATACCGGAGGGTGGTGTTGCGCGCCTATGTGGCACACAATGCTGCCGATTTGGTCGCCCTTTCCTAGAACAGTGTGCAGTTCTCCTCGGGACCGTGCGGCGGCAGTTGGCTTCATCGTGTGCAGGTGCGGTCAGCCGATGTCAAGGCCGAGCATGGGAAGGAACCAAGCGTTCCAAATTGAGGACATGGAGAAAGGGTAATCCTCAAGTCTTAAAGAAGATCTACATGCCACCCGAGAACCACGGTAGGTCAGGCCACGCAGGCCCGAGCGAGGCATGAACGTGGGGACCTTCTAATGCTCCATGGTAAAGACAGATTCGATCCGGTGTAATCCAAGAAATCTTCTAATGCTCCATTATTTATCGACGTTACAGTCAACTATATTTGGAGTGAGGTAAGAATTAATATGAATAGTATAACGTCTAATAATATGAGCCTGAAAACACTCGATTTTGCCCACGTAAAAACCAGTGGCGGCGGCAGGTGTATGCACCGGTATTCCAAGGAATACCCAAGATTTTGACAAGGAAACAAACATGTAGATATATTTCCTGGTTTTCTAGCACAACACGCACACGAGACGGAGTTATCGAGTCACGTGAGATGCCCTTGCTCAGCCCTACCTCACTTTCTCCGTCCTCTCCCCTTTCCACGAGCTCGACCATACCAGGGACCAGCCGCCGGGCCGATGCAGCACCAACAGCCGCCCGGAGCAGGCGACGGCGCCCCGTCCCCTGCCCTCCCCATGGCCATGTCCGCGGCTGCCTCGCCCCTGCCCTGCCCGTAGCGCAGAAGCACGTCCAGGAGCTGCCCTGCACGGCCCCTTGCACGCAGCGCAGCTACAACTCCTCTTCCTCTTTCATGTGGATTACTTAATTTGCTATGTTTGATTGCTTGATTCGCTTGCTGGCGAGCAAAAAAAATTGGGTGAATACCCAGGCATTTTTTTTGGCGCCGCCACTGGCAACATCTACTAAAATCTGGAGTAGGCTTGCTTTCAAAATGAAGAATTTGCTAGAAACAATTCACTAGCTTGCAATGCCACCTGAGACCTCTAAGATATCGAGTACATGGGCGAACTACACAGCTTTAATCTCTGCCGTACCAAGGGTGCAAGCACATCTAATAATCACCCAAGCGAAGCCGAAATGATCTGTCAGAAAAAACCAATGCATGGACTTAGTTTCCGGTGTCTCCAAATCCTACGTCTTACCGGGAAGGAGGCTGCACGATAGGTGTTCGCTCGCTCTACCAAGCGAACATACACCCTTTGTGACTGTGGCGCTCTGTTTCTTGCCTCTTGGCCTCATTTCCACTTTTAAAATGGTTACCGTCCGTGCAACCATGCATCTATGGCAGATGTACATAATAACTCAAACTCTTTAAGAGTAGTACATGTCTGTGCTGACACCCTCTACTTCCCTGTCTTTGTTTTCATGTCAATTTAAAATAGACACAACAGAGATTTTCTTTGAAACACAGAAAATAATTAAGGTTCTTCTGATGGAGTACAACTCGCAATATTCCTAACCTTAAAGCTCACTACAGCTCTAACCGTAGTTAAGAAAAGTTGGAACTACGTGCTGGATCCACGAATATTTTCTTCAACGTGAATGCAGCATCTCTAGTTCAAAAGGAGAAACGGCAAAACAAATGTTGGTGAGGGGTAATAATTATCGGTATGAGGAGCTACTAGTTATTGTGCTAGAAACTGACGTGAACTTATAGTAATTTTGGCAACACGCGCGGGCAGACAAACAGAGCAAAGGAGCCAAAAATTGCGATTAGCCCAGTGGCATTAGACTCATTACATTGAGTGGTAATGAATTAATGATGCAAGGACGCGAGGAAGAACTTTTTTTTTTTTGGAAATTTACGCAAGGAAGAACTGGCGCTTGCAACAGATCACATTGTCGTCGCCGTGTATTATGTCGTCAACTTGACTCATTTGTATGTTTGAAGAAATCATTTGGCCACCACTAGGCACTTTGCATCAGATCGGACCAGCTTGGAGCCACACCATGCATTTAATGTTGGCCGTGCGATGAAAACAACCCAGCTGAGTAGTTGATTCCTGAAATAAATGCAGCCCCCTAACTGCTCCACCAGAACTGCCGCACACATATGATTTTAATCCGGCCACTAATTAGCTCCTAATTAATTTATTGTTTGAATGTATGGAAACATCATTTCCTGCTGAATTGAATCAATTTATTAATCCGGCCACCCTTTCTCCACGAAGCATGGAAGCACAAGGCAACAAACATTGTTCTTGATGCATAGAAGCGTCATTTTCTTGACGTTCGAAGGTAACTGTTTTGCTTCCTAGATAACCAAAAAATGCTACCAATGCATTGAAAACCTGCTTCAAATAAAAATAAGTACCGATCTTATTGATTTATTTTAACATAGCAAGGTTATATTTCCATCAACTGGACAGTTTGCTTCCATAGCTAATGAACATGCTTCAAAGGCATCTAAATTTAGGTCTTACACAACATGAATCATTGGATACAAAACCGTGCTTCGAAAGAAATAAAGATTGCTCCAGTCGAATCAAAAATATGCTTCCACGGTGACGGAGACGAACGCATCAAGGTCCTCGCCGAGGAGCTGGTACTTGAGGCAGAGGACGTTGGCACGGGAGGAGGAGGCGAGGCAGGCGACGAAGTCGGGGAAGCAGAGCGGGGGGCTGCGCTCGACCACCTTGAGCACGGTGGCGGTTTGGCCGATGGTGTGGGTTAGCTGCGAGCTTGGCCATGAACACCTGGATAGGGCGTACGTCATCGTGAACCACTGGCGCCGGTGCCTGGATGTCCTTGAGCCGACGGCCTGTACGCGGTGGCGTCTAACCCTGCGCACTTGATCTTTCCCCGACGGCATGCAACGAGCGCGCTGCAACCGCTAGGCTGCCACCAGCAAGGTGGAACGGCGAGGTCGCTGCCGCTCATTCCGGCCTCCTGGTGGTCCTCCGAGTCAACGTGGATGGCGGCCAGTGAGATCGTCTAAGGTGGCAGCGAGAGCCTGGAAGCACGGTGGCGGCGAGGAAGCAAGGAAGCTCGTCGTCGCGGTGGTTCTTCTGAGCGGCGGCATGGTGTGGATCGTGCGCTCGTGACACATGACTCGTGGGAGAGAAAAGACATGTAATATGGCAAGTAACGGCAGGTTTGACGTGGGGTTCGCGCTAATTAAGGTAGGGTGGTTAACGAGATTTTACTGGCTCGCGCTAATTAAGGAAGGAAAAGAATCAGACGTGTGTCCACAAAATCAACGATGCACGAGGCGTCCGGCAGAAGGAAAGAAATCAGACGTATAATTAAAAGAGTTTCCCAAATCATTTAGCAGCCCAAAAAATCTTTTTTTTAGAAGAGCGCAAGAAATCATTTAGCAGACCAGTATTGTACACTCATTCAGCCTGGCCTATACTACTTTCTTGAGTGTAGCTCCGCTGCTGCAGGCAATCTTTTTTCTTTCTTTTTTTTTGAGGGTACGTAAATTTGCGTACCATAGCGTTACATAAGTAGAGAAACAAGTACAATACGCCTACGCCAACCAGAGTTGGTTGATGTAGTTTACACAGAACAAAAACATAAGCCTACTCTCCTACTAGGGTTATACTCCCTCCTAGCCCTGCTAAGCTCCATTGCCGTCTCTCCTCCTCAATCCTATTTACCAGCTCCAGCACCAAGTAAGTTTGCGCCGTGTTGCCAAGGGTTCTCGCATTGCGTTGCTTCCAGATCAACCAACAAGTACAAATGATCCCCGCGTCGAAACTGCCCGATCCACTGCACTATGGCATAACAACGCTGCCCGGTCTGTTTTTTCTTGAGCTACCTCTTGTCCAGATGTCTCCCAATCCCATAATTCAACAGACAACAACAAGCCTGTATGAGCAAATTAAGTATCTTCACTCTCTCACTCTAATTTGCTTTTTGCCTAGGAGCAAAGGTCGGTCATCCCTTCCCCTGCCTTTTATAGGGTATCAAGGAAACTTTTCTTGTAAGAAACCTTCAATGTCACTGTCCTAGTAATCACACCACAGCTGCAACGCATGCCTCGACTGGAAGGACCTCCCATGTGCCTTCGGCCAAGAGAAGTACATAGAGACTGCTTTTATTCACCACACTAAAGAACATAACAAGTTCTATTCGTAGTAAGAAAAGTTGAAACTAAAGTTGAAACTACGTGCTGGATCCACGAATATTTTCTTCAACGTGAATGTACGTAACACCTCTAGTTTAAAAGGAGAAATGGCAAAACAAATGTTGGTGAGGGGTAATAATTATCGGTATGCATGTATGAGGAGCTACTGGTTGTTGGGATAGAAACTAGTGTGAAGCCACTTAGGAGTCGTTTGGCACCCATCATTTTCATGAAATTCATTTCAGACCAAACGTGATGGAATTATAATGTCATTTCAGTTGGAGTTTCAAAACAATGTACTCCCTCCGTTCCAAAATAAGTGTCTCAAGTTTGCCCAAAAATAGATGTATCTAGACATATTTCATATATAGATACATCCATTTTTGTATAAACATGAGACACTTATTTTGGATGGAGGGAGTATATGCTATGTTAAATCAATTTTTGTCCCTCATGTTATCATTTCTCTGAAATTATTTTATTTTGCCAAATGAAATGAAATGATGAGTGCCAACGAGCCCTTAAAGTATTTTGGCAACACACGTAGGCAGACAAACAGAGCAAAGGAGCCGAAAATTTCGGCTAGCACAGTGGCATTGGACTCATTGAGTGCTAAGAGCATCTCCGGTAGGGATGGCAATGGGTACCCTTTACCCGCGTACCCTGCGGGTAAAAACCCTATTAGGATAAGGGTTTGAGAAGAGAAAATATCCATGGGTATGTAAATGGGGAAATCTCATGCCCATCGGGCATAGAGGGTACGGGTATGGGTTCGTATAACCCATACCCGCATACCCATGTACCCTTCTAAATATGTGACAAATGGGTCTCTCAATAATAACCTAGTGTACCTATTAATTTTTATGACTATGTGTTGTTGTCTATCATTAAAATGTGTTGTTGTTTATGTGCAAGTGTTGATGTTTACATGTGTTGCTTATGCGAAAGTGTTGCATGTGTTGTTGTTTTTAATGTGTTTGTTGTTGACAATGTGCTACTATTTATAAGTATGTGATGCGGTTTTAAATGTGTTGCTCATTAAAGTTATATGATGTTGTTTATGATTATTTTCTACTAAATTTGTTGTGTTGCAAACGCGGCTATTTTTACCCGCAGGTACCCTTTTACCCTGTCGGGTGAAGGTTATGGGAAAAATTTGTACCCGCACAAGGGTATGAGTACGTGTGACGGGTAAGATTGAGGAGGGCGGGTAAGGGTATGGGGAGGCTCCACCCTTACCCATACGTACCCATATACTGCGGGTGCCATCCCTAATCTCCGGCAAGTGATAGTGTGATGCGCTAAAAAAAACTTTTCCAACGCCGAATTAGCAATTAAGTGTGAAGGTGGGGTGGAAATTGGTCCACTTTCAAGACGTGCAGCATGTAGTTGCAGATTTAACATGCGTGGTTGGCGCGTCGCAAACAAGTTGTGATATAACAGCGGCTCAAAACAAGATAAAAAATCAAAATAATATAGACTAAAAATACATATGTTAGTTCATAGTTTGTTGACAACAGAAATTTACTCGATAAAAGGTGTTCTCATCAGCGACGTCCTACAGGTTGAGCGGCGCTACTTTGGTATTTAAAATAAAGACCGAAATATACTTGATAGTTTACTATCCGACAAATTCGTGTCATGACCATACATTGTGGTAACTGCTAAATTAGTGTCATTTATACATTTTTACAATTTATATGGTGATTGATTAAATCAAGTAGAGCGTTAGATCATACTACCCATTGATTATTTTGAACATAACAAGTGTACTTTCAAGTAAATATTACTGATCTATGTACATGTCCTGATATCTATATGCGAGTAGAAGCACTACGAACTTCTAAATTTCAGAGGAGAGAAAGTCAAACAAAACCTAATCAGCTAGATCTGCTGAGAACTAGAGTTTTTTATATCATTTTGTTAGGTTGTTGCACGTAACAGTCTTGTAGAGTTTTTCACTATCAAGCTATATATTTTTATGCAATAAGTTATTTGTGCTGTCGAAAATGGAGATGGTGGGCTCTCACATAAAGACCGAATTAATCAACGGTCCATTCGGCTGATTCGGGTACCAAGAACTAAACACCGAATTAATCAAACTAAATTCGGTCTTTAAATTTTACTACCCATTTTCTAATCGGTATTTTTGGTCTCTGTCCATTCGGTTTCGTCTCGGTCTTCTCACATTCCGTCATCGGTTTTTATGCCCACCCCTACCCTTACGTACCGTGTCACTTTTTCAGTTTAGTCCATTTTTTATTATTCTTTGAAATGTCGACCTAGCATGTGGGATCACATGGTTACACGTTAACAAATACGACGCTCTACACGCTCCCGGTGATCATGTATGATACACTGACACGTATTCAATGACATAACTTATGTAGCTGTGTATGGTGATAAAAGCGAGTAACAAGTCTAAGTCCAAGTACAGTGATGAGCGATGGATTTTACTTGATTGTTTAGCAGCCCAATGTTGTAGCTTCAACCTATCTTTTTAAATACTAAGCTCACTAAAATTGGTGTCTTCTCCTTCTCCCACAAGTCCACATCATGGTAGACCCCACATATGTTTGTAATTATCTACTAAATTTTGGTGAAATAAAAAGTGATTTCCATCTATATAAACAAAATTGTGGTTGTAAGAAAGAAAAGTTAGCTCCATTCTCCTCAAAATTACTCTTTTTGTGTAGACCAAAATAAAAAAAAACTAGAATGTGGTTCTATGTTTTATTTCAAAAAATTAAACCTAAACATGTTTGTTTCGATTTTTGTAAAGAAAATGCGGTGACTTTGGAGCTATCGGTGATATTTGATAAATCTCTCTTATCTTTGTCTAGCTTCCACCATAGCGTCGCACAACCTGTGGCACGCAAAACCAAATCTCTCCCTCCGCCCCCCTCGAGCCGTATTCTACTAAAAGCAATATTCAATGCGCAAAGTTCGCCTAACTCTCCGCACACACCTCTGACTTCATCAAGCACTTGAGACTAGAGGGCACCTCCATCCCTGATGTCCAGCCTCAGATCCATTGTTAACTTGTGCACCGCGTGTCCTCCTCTCTGGTGGCCACCCAATGCCAAGTCCAATGTTAACTTGCACGCCACGTTCGCTCCCCTCTGATGGCCACTCAACGCCATTGACCCAACTTCCTACAACGTTCACTAATAGTAGCTGCACGTGAACACCCTTCCCTCCGCTCGCATCGGCTGTTGTCATCGTTGATGTTAGTAGTGGTCGACTATCCATCCCTAATGTTGCTCCTTAAGTCCATTGTTAGCTTGCACACCATGTGCGCTCCTCTCTGGTGGTGAACCAACGACATCGACTTGATTTTCTACAACCCTCACAATAGTTGCACGTGAACACCCATGTTGGCTCCCGCATTGGTCGACTCAATAATGGTGGCAACAACGGTTTAAACTTTGAATGATAAATCGATGGTGAATGAGGTTGGAAAGATGAGTTATACGCGTCGTTGTTAGATGCCACCTATTAGGAAGAAAGATGACGTGGGTATTTATCCGTATACTTTATATATTTGCTTATATCTCACTTGTATGCAGAGAACAAGCCACATTATGTAAGAAAATGCATGTGTCTATTTTTTAGGTAGTTGAATGCATACACAGAAGGAACTATGTTTGACTAGACTCAGTTGCAATCATCAGAGTGTAGAAAAGTCATGACCGCACAATAATAAAATAACATGTGGTGTTGAAGCGTGTGGCTACATGTAAATTATATGTTAGAAGAAGGGCATTCTTACAATTAGATATATAATTGTTGGTTGTATTCATGCCTGCTTTTTATATTTTTTTTTTATACAATCTGGATGGAATGCACAAATTGATATGGCATGTAAACGGATCTCAATTTACTCTATATTTTGATGAATTATTTAATGTTGATTTGTGGAATGTTCTTATGTTTTTATGTAGTATATATCGATCGTATTTGATACAATTTATTTAAATATGCCAATATGCCAAGATAATATTATGCCAATTATCATTGATTTTAGGATAATTTATGTCAGAAAATTCTACATGATTTCATTATATTAAAATAATGATAAAATCAATGACCTTGGTTATAGGACCTCGATGGCTAATGAAATCTTAGCTAATCTATCTTTTTAAGTTTTTAATTTTTATCATATCATACAGTGTATGTAGATTGTTAGAATTTTGATCAATTGATTTTTTGATCAAATCATCATAGAACCACCATGTACACAATTTTACTTTCATAACATCTCATAATTATCATTATATCTTGATTCTCTAATTGAGTGTAATTTTCTAAAAGTTGGATCATGCTGTTACTGTTAAGTGATGTATTCCTAACTTTACTACAATTAACAATTAAATAGTTGTTTTGCTTTTCTACTTCTCTATGTAGTGCCGTGGGCCTCCCATTCCCACCTACAGAGTGATTCGCCGCTGCCAATCGTCCTCTTGTCTCGCCAGGACTGCCCGATCCACCGCACTACGGCGTAGCAGCTCTGCCCGATCTGTTTCCCAATCCCATAATTCAAAACAACCTGTACGAGCAAATTAAGCATCTTTATTCTCTCACTCTACTCTGCTTTTCTGCCTAGAAGCAAAGGTCGGTCATCCCTTCCCCTGCCTTTTATAGCTGTATCAAGGAAACTTTTCTTGTCAGAAACCTTCAATGTCCTAGTAATCACACAACGGCTGCAATGCATGCCTCCAGGGAAGGACCTCCCATGTGCCTTCGGCCAAGAGAAGTACATAGAGACTGCTTTTATTCACCACACTAAAGAACATAACAAGACCGAAAACTCAAAATGGAGGCCAACACTCGTAGCAAGACAACAAATAGTAGAAGCCAGAGGCTAACAAATTTCCATAGTGCATTGAATTCGTCTAGATAATTCGTTTACTCCAACAAATATGAAGTCAGGCAGCCATGCGACAACCTCTTCCTCCTAATATTTGCCAAGAATATCAGAATTTCTAACTCACGGCCCTAGACGGGGGCACAACCTTCATGTTCACTAACAAAAACTTTGCTCTTCTATGTACCATGCCTAGAATGAAATTTCTCCATGCGGAACGACAATACATTATAGCCAACAATTAATCATCACCGCCTCCATCGTCAGCTTCCATGGCGTCATAATCCTCTCCGTCTGCTTGGTCACCAGCATCATCGACATCCATGACTACTTCTTGCCTTGCAACAACTTCATTAATTGCTTCTATTGCCTGTGATATCTTCGTGTCTGGAATTAGTCTTTCCACCTTCATGGTTTTGAAATTGTCCTCGGCAAAGAACGTGGTGAATGGCTTTGAGACCTGCAAGGCGATCATAGCTAGATTCACCTAATGTTGTTTTCTAAGGTTTAAAGGAAGATAGTAGTCATCTCACCTTGAAATAGTGATTTCTCTCTTTGGCACTCTCAACAAGGTTGTTCCAGTGTTTATCTTGCTGCAATGTTGAAGCAGAACCTATTACCTGCATTACGCTAATCTGTTATTTCGGCTTTACAAGTAAGAAGAATAGCATAAACCAATAAGCTAACTTCAGATATGTGTATAATAGGTTAAATTGACAAACTCGAGTTACAAATTGCACAGCCAGTAGATTTTAAAAAGGGAACTCGGGCACTATAACCTCCATACTCTCTCACGGAATAACAAAAATTGCAGCAATATCCGTGAACAAACACGCTTGGTTTCCGTGTGCAATGTCATTCAAAGTTTATTATTTCTACTAGTGTGCATGCAATGTGGATCATGAAAAAAGAAGTGCTACATAAAAGGGGGCACGGGGCTGAGAATTATGTTTGCAGAAACTGCACTTACTAGTACAGCAGACCTAGCTCTGGTGATGGCAACATTCATTCGTCTAAAATCAGAAACAAACCCAATCTTTTGCTCCTTATTGCATCTTACACATGAAAAAATGACAACCTCCTTTTCACGGCCCTACATTTGAGCAACAAGATGCAACATTATAAGCCCTGCTACTTGCTTGAGTACATAGAGCAGATCTGCAAATGCATGATAATGAACTAGTTACCTGGAATCCATCAACAGTGTTTACATCTATAACTTCCTTTGATTGGTCACCAAAGGTCGACTTAAAATGATCCTTCAAAAGTTTCACCTGATGCCTGTATGGTGATATAACAGCTACTTGAGAACTAGATTTGAGCTCTGGGTAGTGCATGGCCAATTGGTGATATAGGAGGGTTATGAATTCCATTTCATCTTTATTCACCCATGAACCACTTCCAGACGGCTGGGATTCAATCCCATCAACATCAAAGAAGCAAAATGGTCCGAAGCAGCTGTAGGAATGCCAAGGACGTTTTTTGTTGAGTCCCTCCCCATCTTGTAGGATACCTTCATAGAATTCTTTTGAAGGGAATATACTAATCTGGTTATTGAATGGATTAACAAGATCAGAAAAAACAATGCAAAAATAATAATCAGAAAACCATTCCAAATCTAGTTTCCAGCTTAGATGAATTGAGAATGGAATACTACCTCTGGATGCATACGATATTGAATTTTGAGCATTTGCACGGGAAAACCAGCAGCTTGAAATCTCTTGAAAAGACTTGTTCCATATCTATGGTTACATTGGCGTTATATTAGCATTACAAGCTGTTAACAGTGTGAATTGATCAATGGGAATAAGGAGATGTCTTACCCTAACTTCTGAGCGGTTGATGAAATTACAGTTGCGGGCAACTGAACTGGGTCACCAACCTAATAGGAATATAAAGTGATAGTGATGAGCAGTGACGATACGGGGCCACCATTGTTAGCAAAATACTCGTAGTATTTCATGTATCAAGGTAGCAACAAGTTCGAACAGATCCGGAGCAAAATTATCAGGAACAGATGGCTAGGTAGGGCACGTGCGCAAACAAACATGCACAAAGAAATGAAAACGAATTTATACAGAACCTAAGTAAGTGAAATGATTTTAAATTTAATTCACAAGGACATTGAGAATATCATCCTGTGTATGATCCTGCTGTTCAGTAGATTAATGGGTTAATTAGATGCCCATTCAAGAAATGCCACTTCAATTTGCATCTTTTGAAATATGCCACCAGAATTATGCATCACATCTCTACATGCCATTATGTAAAAATTTAGACCAAATTGCCCCCATCTTCCGCCTTGTTCTTCTTCTTCCTCCATACCTCATGCCATGTCCTCCTCCCGCTCACTCTCTTTCTGACTGCTTTCGTCGTCGAACTGTGATGTTGCTGTCAGGCCGGCCATCAGAACTACGATGGCACCGGGTCACCGGTGGTTGCTACGTACATATGCTACATGGATACGGTCGACAACGGAGGCCATCGGCCGTACTTTTTTCATTATTCCTTCCGGCATTAAAGCCGCGCCTCCGATCACTTCCGATCACTTTCAAGTGTCATCTGTGGCGGATCGCATGTGTGGCACACTTCAAGTGGGTATTTGTACAAGCGGGACAAGATAGAACAATTGTACACTCAGTGCGAACTGTGAAGCGAATCTTGCAGAACCTGAACAAGTCCTGTTCCGTCCCCAAACTTTAGCTGTCCCACAGCAAGAAGCCAGAGAGAAATTTGTAGCACCCCTGGAAAGTAACGGCGACGTGTGTCCATGCCACGCTGCCACACACGGCAGGGTGAGGTGAGGTCGGCTCTCGGCATTGGTGCGTTCACGGCACGATGGAACGACGGGCCGCATGGCGGCCACTGCCACTTGTCCTCGCGTGGGCGTACGCACTAGCTCTGACCTCCATGTCTGATATTGTGATACTGGAAGCTCTGAGGGTACCAGTTAACCAAGCCGTTGTACGTACAGATACAGAACCGTGCAGAATTCGGTGTACAAGTTTATGAGTGCAATCGGGAGGAGGTCTCTGGCATCAGGGATGGAGGAAGAAGACCAAGGAGGAAGATGGGGAATTTGCTCTAAAATTTACACAATGGCATGTAGAGATCTGATGCATAATTCTAGTGGGATTTTTTAAAGATGCAAATTGTAGTAACATTACTTGGAATGAACAAAATTGCAGTGGCATTTATCTAATTAACCCTAGATTAAATTACCCAGTACTACAATGATAAACTATAGTACAGTGGGAAGGAAAAGTTAAATAACTGAATAAAAGAGATGTGTAAAGCATCTGAGGGGAGTAGATGGCATACAAGAAAAACTTGTCTGCATCCATGAACCAGGGGTACAAGAGTTGCTAGTTCTACCTGAAAACGAAGTAGATATGCCAAATTCACAAATAGAAGCATAAAAATGCCATCACCAAATCTGATTATGGTAATGCTCCATATGGTAAAATAATATGCACAAAATATACTCACAGCTTGTGCTGCTTCATCAATTATAACAACATCAAAAGAACGAGTCATCCTGCTGAAAATGGCTGATCCACTGAAACTCAGGGTAGAAAATACCTACGAGTATTCCTTGGCAATGAGAATACAATTTCAAATATAATTAATGAGTATAGATAACAAAAGATGAGCGTACAATAGCTGCTTCGTCAAGAATTGAAGCTCTAATTCGATCAATTTCACCAGCTCCTCGTCTCCCGCCATCTGCTGAGAGATCCACACCAGAAAGTTTTTGTTGTATCTGAAAATATTTGAACTTGCTGTAATTCACACGAGTTAGACAGAATGCTTAGCAACTAAAATCACATACAAGGTAATCCATGGAAACTGCTTTGACAGAATGATGTGCCTTTAGTCCAATACGAACAATCTTGGGAATGTAAGTTTTGTTATTTTCATCACGTATCCCTGAAAACATACAATAACTTTATTACTTAATTCAAGAATACTTTTAGTGACAGAATTTTTTAGCATTAGATTACATAGAGCCAAAAACCCTTTAACCTGTTTGAAGAACGCGCAATACAATCTCGTCAAGTGCTGAGTTGGATGGAGCACAGACCAACACATGGGCTCGATACTTGCGATTGGAGCTTATGAATTCTGGTTTCTGTCCAGAAATGTTTTAACCATGTAAGGAATAGACATCCACATCTAAGCATAATGGAAAATATAACGAATTACCAAGTATAGAAGTGTACCAGCTCATTCCCAGTAGGATAAAAACCATCATCACCATCGATAGGCATAATCAAATCTCGAGGATTTGCGCCAATTAGCCAAGGAGATGCTTTCATCCAGTTTGCATTCCTATCATGTAAAGTCTGCAGTAAGATGGTGCTAAGTGCCAAAAACCACTTGCAGTAGAATCTTGCAGAATTTGGGAACGGAAAACACAACCAAAAGGCACACAAACACATCTAACACAACACATGAAGCTAGATGCTTAAAGATCGTCACAGATGAGTGTAAATGTAAAGAACGGCAATCTTTTCCCCCTAATAAAGCCTGGTTACACCCTACAGATTTGAGATATCAAAGAAAAATGCGAGTGACCTGAACTTAGGGTAATTTAGTTAGTACTGCACACCATGCAAAAGCACAAGAAAAATCAGCAATGCATGCACCAATTAGAACATTGTCTGGTAATATATATTTTTTAACACCCATTGTCTGGTAATATTGTTAATGATGTAACTGTTACATGCTCATCACTCTGCATTTTCAAGGAATTTTCAGAAACTGACTAGGAATTATGCACGTTTACATACTTGCCCTCAGCATCCAGCTCTGGCCCATGCTTTTGAACATCAAACCCTCCTCTGCAAAAGGATCATGAAACTTGTGAGATACATGCACCCATTTTTATCTAGAAAGAACATTATAGAGGAATAAGCTTTTGCAAACTGCAGTGTACGTTTCCATTGTAACTTCTAGTACTCCTTCCGTCCCAAAATAAGTGTCTCAAGTCTCTCAAAAAGGTGATGTATCTAGACATGGTTCATGTCTAGATACATCACCTTTTTAAGAGACTTGAGACACTTATTTTGGGACGGAGGGAGTATATCATTTCAGATAAAAAAGGCAAGGATATTTTTCTTGTCTTCAAAAAATAATTACTATTATGCAATCCATTCGATATTACAAAAATAAACTGATGACTGTTACTTGGTCTGCATTCTTGCGGGAGCGGAATGGAGAACAGCACTGAGAAGTCCAAGGATAGTTTGTGTTTTTCCGGTTCCTGGAGGGCCCTACAAATAAACCGTAAAACGCTCCAGTCAATGCTGCATGGTTCTAGGGAGTGCAATGTACGCCAGAACTGCTTATAGATTCTAAAGAACAGGCATGCATCCAAAATTGCTTTGACAACTGACTTTATATTGTCAAAGTAAACAATAATACACTGCAAGTTAGCAACAGCAGTAAAAAGTAGCGAACTAACCTGAATAAGGACAAAGGATCTGCGAGACAGACCTGCCTGGAAGAGACAATACAAGTCTGTTAGGCACATTAGTTTCCCTTGAAACTAGATATGATAACAATATCAAATAATATGACTTATGCTCACATTAACTGCATCTAGCTGTGAGCCATTAAGATTTGTTTTCAGGTAATCCATAAGTGGCTCGGGGACATTCCAAGCACGATTTTGATTGTCTCCATCTTTGTTCTTCTCAGACGCTGAAAGAATCAAATCCTTAAAAGGAAGTGTAGCTACAGAGTGCATCGCAGAGTACTCTCGCAATATAGTAGACAAGCTGCACATCTGAGAATATAGACAAAAGGTAACTATCAAGATCATATCCAGAAGTACATGCCCTCAATAAGCCAATAGCTCACCTTTAAAACCCACATGACGCTCCCTGATGCCGAAATAATGGAAGAAATGCGCTGCAGCCTTGAAGTTTTCACAGGCTTTGCAACATTCAAATTTTTAATTTCCCCTGCCAAAAATGTTCTAAGAGAGATTGGATATTTACCACCCCGCTGTTCCACCACGGCAAAGGCATATGCAGTAGGAGTTACACCCTCCGCAAACTGCAAATGCAGGCATGTTTCAACTCATTATTCATCCTCAATATGGCTAACCATGTCGGGTGTACATTAGATGTGAGAAAATGCAATCATGAGTCCATAACTTATTATATGTAGATCTGATGGACTATATGTTTTTCCATGCGAAATATGTGAAAATATTCATAGCAATAAGAGGAACTTCAAACTAGTATGTACATTCATCTCAGATATTTTCCGAATTCAGATTTGACAATAAACAGAATGAGTGTTTGACACTGTAGGCTCTACCAAATTTGGCTGGTAAATCAGGATGTCGACAGCTTCCTTGTACATTACTAGCACAAAACTTACTTTCTCTTTGGAGAGGAGAAGGAGGTCATTCTCTGACACGATCTCCCGGAAGCCATCATTCTCGGGCGCCATGGAAACCTTGTGGAACCCCTCGCACTCTGTACAATTTCCCACCGCCGCTCTCTGCCAGTCCAGCCCAATCTCTGCTCACACCACAGAGGACACAAACCAGAAATCGCTTAACAGACCAACATAAATAAAGCAACGCACACACACGCGGCAGGCAGGATGAAAAAATCCAGACGCCCACCATCCTCCTCGCTGCTGCGGCCCTGGACGATCTGCGCCTTGACCTCCTCGAAGAGCAGCGGCTCGAAGACGCCTAGGTACTCGGCCACCGAGTCGTAGCTGTTCTTCACGCGCTGCAGGCCCCTAGTCTGATCCGCGCCCTGCCACCAAGCCGGGCAGGAGAAGGTTCAGGGTCTGTGGCGTAATTGCGCTACGGTTGGTGCGGCGGCGGCGGGTGAGAGGGTTGGTGCGTACCTGGGAGTCGGCGACGAGGCGGAGGTAGTCCCAGCTGAGTAAGATCTTGAGGAAGCGGTCCACGGTGGAGGCGGCCGAGGAGGAGGTGGAGGCCCCGCCGCCGCCGGACTTCTCCACCGCCATGGATTTTCTCCGCGGCGGGCGAGGTTTTGGGGTTTAGGGGATTGTGAGCCGACGGTGGACACGGCCGGAGCCTGGAGAGACCGAGCGACAGTTAGTGGCACGGGCTCTCGGTGCTGGGTTCTTATTGGACCGTTTCGGGCCCAATATGGCCGAACAGCAGTGGAGCTTTCCTTGAGCAGTTGCAGCAGGGTGGGCGTTCTTGCCGCGACGAGCTTGGCGCCGCTGGACGCTGATGCTCGGCTTGGACGCGGAACGTCGGCTCGAGTCTCTGGGTGGGGGACGAGGCGGGGTCGGGGACGGGCTGACGGCGGCGGCTGGAGTCGCTGAGGCGGGGGACGAGAGTGGGGTTGGGGACGGGAAGACGACGAGCCGCGAGAGGAGTCGATGGTGGCGGCGGCTCGAGTCACTGGGGCAAGGCGGTGTCGGGGACGGGCGGACGGCGAGAGGAGGCGGCGGCGGGACTGAGCTTCAGTGACTCATAAACGGAGAGACTTGTGGCCCCTCCATTTTAGATCCATGGACAAGATTTGACCAAATTTGTTACAGTACTTAAAATAAAAAATTCTCGGAAAAAATGAAAAAAAATCAGTAAATCACAAATGTCTATTTTATATTCTGGAAAAAGGTTGATTTCATTTGACAATTATTTTGTGAATGCTATTCATTTACAAATATTAATCAAAATAGGATGCCACTTTCCGAGAATATAAAGCGAGGCATTTGAGATTTACTGGATTTTTTTAATTTTTCCGTACACTTTTTTTAAGTAATAAATTTGAACAAATCTTATCCACTGGGCTGAGATGGCCACAAGTCTCTCTGTGACCTGTTTATACAAGTCACTGAAGCTCAGTCGCGGCGGCGGTGGAAGGAACGGGGCTTGGGAGGAAGAGACCTACGAACCAATCTCACCCACCGGTTCAGACTCACGGGTTAAACCTGTTTGGAACTGAAACCATCAAACCCAAATCTAATCACCCAGGTTTTACGTGACACCCGAACTAGACCAAACCTGTTTAGTAGCAAGCCCATTAACACCCAAACCAAGAGAAGCACATATGTCAAACTTAACCGATCTGGTTCATGATAATAACGGAATTCATGTATTGAACTCTAGAATCTTATATGAAGGAACCGACCAATAAAGAGAAAGTCGACTCGCTACTCAACGGCATGAGCGAGACACATTCGCCGCGCTCAACCCTACCTAATGTGTTTTCGCCGTGCCAGCATGGCAATTACTGGGATACCTCATGTCCGCCATGGGCGTTGAGGTAAACCCAGAAAAAAATAGGCGATCCTGAAGACGAAGGAGCCGACCAAGCTGGAAGTGCAAGGACTCGCTGGACGCATCGCCGCACTCAGCAAATTCATCAATGGGATGGTCGATAAGTCGCTACCATTTTACCAGATGATGAAGAAATCAGATAAATCATGAAGGCCTACGACGCCACAATATAGAACATGATCGGACCTATCAACATCTTGGAGGGCAGCTTTGACGGTTTCGAGTTGCAAGTTACAACACATCATGTGTGCCAGCAACGAAGAAGCATACATGGTACCAACATCTCCTCGACCAAGGCCATCATACTACCTGGCGTTTTCCTTAAGAGAATCGGACACATATTCATCAAGACGAAACGCACACCCGCACTTCCTCAACCAATAACGGGGACAACAACAACATGCACATACGTGAACGCCGACGAGAAAGCAGCGACAGAGGAGCCAGAGGCACCCGACGAAGAGGGCGTCTAGTAGAAGTACTACTCATGGAACCAATCTGGACACGCTTCTTGTCTTTTCTGCTTTGTCAAAAACTACCAGAAGACTCAGTCGAAACAGGAAGCATCACTCGACGCGTCAAGGCCTTTATAGGCATGAACAATTATACAAATTAATTATACAAACACATCATGTCCGGCATCTTGCAGAGGTGCATCGCACCCGAAAACGACAAAGCCATCCTCCTCGACATCCATGCCGGCATTTACGGACATCATGCAAGCAGCAAAGCACTCGTCGCCAAAATCTTTTTAAACAACATTTATTTATTATTGAAGTGTAATAGGAGCCTCTCCCTCTGTAATTCCTAAAGAGGATGTTTAAATTGTCAGTTCTCTCACGAGTCACAACAAGCATGGTAAATTTTAGCTGTCTACATGCAGCATTCTTGAGTTGAACAAGTGACACGAGAGTGGGAATATTTAAGCACTTTATTGGATCATTTCTTGGTACAAATATAGCACATTTCACGGATGGAATATAAACAACCGAAAGGGGAACAAATAAAACACGACCGCAACAATTTACGGTGCAACAGGAAGAGCAAACAGAGGAAGAGCAAACTGCAAGAATCACACGTACGCTTGAAAGGAACATTGCAAATCAAGAAGCTAGAGACACGACGAAATCATCAGCTTGTGACAGATTCCCTCCATCTGCCTAGCTAGAAGTGGTTGACCCTCCTGCAGTTCGTCCTGATCTCGCCGTTGTGCCCGGTGAGCGGCGAGATGTTGCCCATCCTGACCATGGACTTGGCGAAGTGCTGGAAGAAGAGCTCGTTGTTGGCGGCGTAGCTCTTGACGAGCTCCATTGTCTCGTGGCTCTGCGTGAGCAGGACCTCGTCGGAGTTGAGCAGGCCGTTCATGGCCAGGATGTTCTTGTAGTACTGGTTGTCGAACTGGAACTGGGTGGCCGGGTCGAGCGCGAAGAGGATCTGGTCGCCGCCGGACCTGGGGCACCGCCCGCGCAGCTCCGCCGCGTAGGCCGGGTTCAGCGTCGGGTCCGGGCGCCCGTCGTTGTTCTGGCTGTACAGCCGCTGACGGAAGCTCACGCAGCGCGAGTCGCCGATGGTGTGTGCTCCTGGATAGTTCGTTAATTACATGCATACAACAAATGTTACTACTTATTCGAATCTGTTCGATGGTGTCTACGAGGAATGCATGTCGAACACCTGTGAGTGGCAGCATGTATAGTATACCTGAGAGCGCGACAAGGTCGACGATGTCGAGACCCTGGTTACGGAACTTGGCGGCGATGGTGGGGAGGGTGTCGTTGGGAGCAGGGATGAGGTTGTTGGAGCCGCTCAAGCTGGCGGTCAGGGAGTCCCTCCTCCCGAGTGGCACTTCCCAGCCCGGTCCGCCGGTCTGCTCCATGCATCGGCCAGGTTCATCAAGCCAAAGTCAGGAAATTCGTTTTCGAGAAAACTATGCTGCATTGTACTGTACGTGTTGTTAGTCAATGAAATTGTTGCATACCAGGACGGTGGAGTCCCTGGCGGCGACGGCGACGATGTCGGCGCAGGAGACGGTGTGCGGGCAGGCGTGCTCGAGGGCGGCCTTGATCTCGTCGATCACCTCGTATCCCCTCAGCGAGTCGCGGTTCGGGTTGGACCGCTTCTCGGTGGTGAACCTGCCGCTGCCGTCGGCGTCGAGCAGCACCGACGCGTCGCAGCCCTGCACGAAGCAGTCGTGGAAGTGCAGCCGGACGAGGGACGCCGCCATGCGGGGGTCCTTGGCGTGCTCCTTGGCCACGATGGCGCCCACCACCGCTTGCAGCTGCGGGCACGTGTGCTCGTAGAACTGCGGGAATAACATGCCTCCTGCAGGAAGCGGCGGGTGGCCCGCGGCGCCCTCCGGGAAAAGCGCCGACACGGCCAGCGCCGCCGCCACGGCGACCGCGAGGCCGCTGCTCCAGTGCAACGCCATCTTCTTCTCGCTCGCTCGATCACACTAGCTAGAGATGGTGGCACACCACGGCTAGCTAGCTTGCTAATGCGTTGGGTTGGGTTGGATGAGAAGTTCAGACGGATGATCAGCTATTTATAGGACTGCAAACATGCAAAAGACAGCAATCGATGAGGAAGTTGGTAACGTAATCCCATGATAATGTAGTATTATTAGCAAGCTTGAGGGAGCCGGTAATGGCCTTTCCAGCGCGAGGCTGTTTCTCACCTCCTCCATTACTGCCTTTTTTTGCAGAGTAAGTACAACCTATGCACTATGCAAAGTTGGGCTCAGGTACACGTACAGAAAGTACTTGGGGCGTCGGTGAGGAGAGGCACAGTGGACGATTCTGTTCTAAAAATGCACACGCATCTGCTCTGCTTAGCAGGACACCCGAAAAGAGCTTAATATAGTATGCCGACCTTACTCAGTTAATTCCAATCATGCGAGCTACGGGAGGTTGAGTGAGTCATCAGGATTGTCGCTCATAGCTCGGGATGTAGCTGCTTACTACAGGGTAGTGACCTAACACCTACTCCCTCCGTTCGCTTTTAATTGACTTGAGGACTGAAGAAGCGGGGAGGAAGGAATGTATTACGATGGAGTCACTTAAAATGGAACGGAGGGAGTATGTGAGAAGGCACCACAGACCTGTCAATGCAACATTGAACCTCTTTGCGCAACATATTTTAGTGGTATGCAACATCTTTTGCATTTTTACCCGGGTGTCTAAGAGGTTGTCTAAAAATGCTACAATAATTCAAACACACCCACACCCACACCCAACATATCAATATGTATGCAGCAAATTTCCATTTGGTTATAGCAAAAACTAGAAAGACGTTCACAACATATATAACATAAATAATCGACGAACGCAACAACGTAAAATCAGCTTTGCAGCATGAAGACAACATCACAGACAAACGACGAGGATCATTGTAAAATATCACACAATTCTATGCAACAGAGCACACGCCCCCTTTAACTGCCAGTGAGCTACTACCAGGAGGTGGAGATGAGAAATAAATAGAGGATATGGGTATTGATGACGCTTACTACAACAAAATCATCATTAAGTCTAGTGAATAGCAAAGAGGGTAATTTTAATGACCAAACTAGAGTCCATGGTTATAATCTAAACCATAGTTATGAGGTGTTGGTTAAATTAAAAATCTCGCTAATTAAGAGCCTCTTTCGATTGAAGTATTTTCAGCTATTTAGAACTATATTCTACATTACTTTTTCCTATGACATCTCTCTAGATAATTCAAACCGGGCACCAAATTCCGCCACAAGAATGTAATCCATTTTTATGCCCTCGATACCATAGAATATCAATGTGAGCTCACACCTTGTTTCATGATATATCCAAAGACTCATATTCTCTCACCTCAACCATTTCAAATTCCCCCTTTCCGTCTTAAGCCCCCTTCAAAGTATGCTTTTATAATTCTTGTGGTTTGAAATCGTACATAAATTCACTATATCTATATGTAGCATCTCACTCTTGTTCTATTTATGTTCCTACATTTTCAATACCTTCAATTGATAAGATGTCGTGATTGAGTAATCTCATGGAGGTGATACATACATCTCATATTTCAATTGGGCGTTTGTTCTGGACCAACATTTCCTCTATTTTTGTTGAGAGATTTGTAGAACTATTTCAAGAAGTGTCAACTGATACGTCTCCAACGTATCCATAATTTCTTGTATTCCATGCTATGTTATATCATATTATTACATGTTTTATATGCATTTTATATAGTTTTATGCATTTTCTGAGACTAACCTATTAACAAGATGCTACAGTACTAGTTCACTATTTTCTGCTGTTTTTGGTTTCAGAAAATCTCTTAAGGAAATGCCCGCCAAATTGGAAACGAGCCAACCAGGATTTATTTTTGAAATATTTGCGTCCAGAAAAACCGAACAAGAGACGAAGAGGGGCCGCGAGGCGGCCTCATCACCTGGTGGCGCGACCCACTTGCCTGCCGCGCCAGGAGGTGAGGAGAGCCCCTCGGGCGCCCACCGACCTAGGTCTTTCGCCTACAAATACCCCCTTGACCTAAAAACAGAGCACGATTGAACACTTTTTCCTCCACGGGTCCCGAGCCGCAGATGTCGTCTCCACCACTTCGGGAGAGATCAGAACTGCTCCCCGGCACCCTGCCGGGAGGGGGAATCGTCCCCGGTGAACGGGAATCCGGCACCTAGAGGGGGGGGTGGATAGGTGCTATTACAAATTTTAGGTCTTTTCAAATTTAGGCTCAACACAAAGGTAAATTCTCTAGATATGCAACTATGGTGAAACTACCTAAATGACAATCTAAGCAACAACACGATAAACAAGCTAACAAGACAAGCAAGTAAGGGAGCAAAAATAAGGGGAACCGAGCGAAGCACGCGGAGACGAAGATGTAATCCCGAGTTCCACCCAAGGGTGTACGTCTCGTTTGGAGAGGTGTGCGCTACCACAACAGGTTAGCCGCAACGCCACAAAGGCTCACCTTCTTCTCTGATGAACTCAACCACAAAGGTTGCGAGTCCACCTTCCACTATTGATCCCCTTTTAGGGCAGAGATCGAATCCCTTACAAACGCTTGAGGCACGCACCCACAACTTAATTGGGGGCTCTCAAGATGACCACAAAAGGTCAAGGACCACAAAAGGTCAAGGCAACACCAAGATTACAACAATGGTGAACTAGGTTTTCCCACCGGAAACCCTAGCCACGTAATCCCCAAGTGAATGGGGAGGAAATGCAAATTCCTTCGGTGAAGATGTAGATCCGGGCCTTCTCCTCCAATCCTCCAAAGATCAACGAATTTGGGTGGAGGGATTGGGAGATCTTGTTGATTTGAGCTTTCAAGAATGGTAGGAGAGAGAAAATCTGAGAGCTGACTGTTCTTGAGTGAGTGAGGGGGTATTTATACCCCCTCCCAAAATATACCCCCTCCCAAAATCTGGCCGTTGGCTGCCTCGGGGACCCGGAAATTCCGGTATAAGTGACACCCGGAAATTCCGAGTCACCCGGAATATCCGAGTCTGAGAAATATCCGATTTGAATTTTCGGTTGAGATCAGAACCACTTTGACATCTTGACTTAGCCAAATTTCTGAGGGTGACTCGGAAATTCCGAGTCAGTGAAATTTCCGAGTTGAATTTCCGGTTGAAGTCAGAACCACTTTCTGATCTTGACTTAGCCAAATTTCTGAGGGTGACTCGGAAATTCCGAGTCAGTGAAATTTCCGAGCTGAATTTCCAGTTGAAGTCAGAACCACTTTCTGAATTTGACATAGCCAATTTTCTGAGGGTGACTCGGAAATTCCGAGTCAGTGAAATTTCCGAGCTGAATTTCCGATTGAAGTCAGAACCACTTTCTGATTTTTCCTTAGCCATTTTTCTGTTAGGTATATGAGACCCGGAATTTCCGATCCTGGAAATTTCCGGTTCCAATAATCCGATTCTGGGAAGAATTTCAGAAACTCTTTTTCTCTACATTTTGGCTTTGGGATATGTGATATGCAACTCACACAAACTGAAATACTTAGCAAATAGGATTAGTACATCATTGGTATTGTTAACTAACACTCAAAACACTAGGGATTAAGAAATGTTCTTTCAATCTCCCCTTTTTTGGTGTTAGATGACAATACCAAGATTTGCAAAGAAACAAAATGCAATATCATGTTTTTGACAAAAAATGGCTCCCCCTAAACAAGTGCATGTAAGCAACACAATATGACAAAGGATAGGAGCAATTTGATAACAACAAACACAAGATATCACATAGGAGAAAAGAGACAAAATGTAAGGTTATGGTAGCATTTGAGACTAGATAGATTTTCATACCTTGTGTATATAGGATATGAAGAGAATACCAACACAATAAATTTGAAGTCTCAACCATAGGATAATGATAGCATAATTGTCTCAATACACATAGTCATCACACATAGAAAATAAAAGAGTTCAACAAATAACTTCAAACAAGATAAATGGACACAAGCGCAAATAAATGGTAAACGCATATGCTTGTGCCCGACCCCTTGCAAATCCCCGAAGAAGTCCTACTAGAGCAACTTCTCCCCCTTTGGCATCTAAACGCCAAAAAGGAAGAAGAGCGATGCTACGTCCCATGAGGGTCTTCAGTCCGAGGGGGTCTCCTCATCATCAGCATCATCATCATCGTCATCCTCATCATCCTCCTCATACTCTGCCTCCTCATCATCATCTTCCTCCTCATCATCATAATCATGTCCAGTGGTGTACGAGCTGCCGCCAAGGTCATGGTCAATCTGAGTCCACGGAGCCAAAGAACCCTGGTTCCACTGAGCAAAAGTCAGGGGATCAGAGAGTTCAGCAGGAGCAGGAGAGCCAGACGCATGATGAAGGATCAAGTCTTACTTGTAGGCCAACTGACGGCGATCCTTGTAGGTAGTGTATTGCTCCTTGCGGATGTCCACATTCATGCATAGGACATTGCGTTGGAACCAATTCAGCTTCTTTACCTTCGCATGAGTGGCTGGGACATAAGTGGGAGCAGCAGCCCTCCTAGCATCACCCATAAAGGATCCACCCTGAGCTGAGCTAGAAGAAGGCCTAGGAGGGGGCTTGACCACTGTCTTCTTCTCATAAAGCTTCTTGAAGTCATGCGGCTCCATCTCACCATTGCTGAAGTTATAGTCAGGAAACTTGAACTTGATAAGCTTCATGATGTAAGGAGCATAAGGAATAGTGACCCTGGTGGTCATGGCTTCATACATCTCATTGTAGATGTAATCCATAACATCCACACTGCAGTCTTCATCTGAACCAGGGTCCTCCACAATGCGGTTGGCATGAAGGAGCAAGTTGCATAGAGGGGTCACCACATTATCGTTGTTGCCACCACTTGGTGCAATGTTCTCACGCAGGATGCACACAAGAACATCATAAAGTGGAAGCAAGTCACGAGAATTGCCAGGGGTGGCTCCCTCACCATATAAGTGCACTGTTTGCTTCTTGTTGAGCTTGTAAGGGTGCTGCATGCGAAAGCCTTGAGGATTGTCACCATCAAACCTGTAGCCCAAAACCTTGGCAAACTCCTCAAAGTTGGACTCACAGAAAGATTCCCCAGTCATCCACTTCATAGTCTTCTTCGAGTCACCCTTGATCACTAGGGTGGCAAAGAACTGCATCACTAGCTGAGAGTTGTAAGGACAGCGAGTGAGCACTAGCCTCTCCAAGCCCATGGTCTTGACAATATGAATAGCCTCAACAAAGGAGGCTTTCTTCTGCAGAGTTGCAAGATCAAACGGATGCATAGGCCGAATGGGCTTCGACAGAGAGAGGTAGAGGTCCACGAGTATGTGCTCTTGCTCTTGGCACCAATAGCTGCGATCATCCAGAGAGTTGTCCCTTGGCCTAAGGTACCAATCCCCTTGTCTGAGCTGAGAATATACCACAGAGTTCATCTTTGAGTAGTTATGATGTTGAGGAATAGGGGCATTCTTCCTTTTCTTGGATGGTGGCTTGCTAGCAACAACTTTCTTCTGCCTTTGAATAGGAGGATTGCTGGAGGAGGCAGGACCTTTTCCCTTGTTGACAGGGTTCTTGTGGACAGGTGCTCTTGCTGTGTGTAACACCCTGGATTTTTGACCCTTTTAATTTTTTTCCAAAATGCATTAATTCTCTTTATTTGAATGTATTTGGAGTCAGACCTCTTCAAAACCATTTGAATTTGAATCTTCCCCAATCTGGCACATCAAGTGGGATCTTGTGCTTTACCTTTTCCCTCCCACTTGGTACTTGACACAAATAAATCTCCCTGGACAAAAATTATTTGAGAAACCCTTTTACCCCTCCGTTAAAAAGTATGCCTTTAAATTAGCCTACCAAAGGGACCCCTATTTTTATGTCTCCAAAAATTCTACAAAAATTAGGGAAACCTCCCTAGGTGTTCTTGAAGCCATTTATGTAAAAACATGATACCATCCCTTGGGAAAATATCTCCCCACACCCCTTTCTCTTTTCTGTCCTTTTCAAAACCTATTTTTAAAAATTGTCCAAATAACTCCCCTGGATGGATCCAAGCCAGAGTTAGGTTCTCATTCACCCCTCCTACCTCATGCCAAAAGGTCATGTCCAACCAACATTATTTAAGCCTCCAAACAGGATATCTCCACTTTGGTCAGAGCTGTTTTTCAAACTTTCTAAATAGAACTTTGGTCGAATTGGCAAAAACCCTCTTCTACAATCTGGTAGCCCTTCTCATTTGGCGCACGGGGATATGTTCCTTTTTCTTTTTGGTGCCTTGTGTTGCGAGATCGGTGGCGATGCCGGTTTTGGCATGCCCGGGAGCACGCCGGCGTCGGCACGACCGGGCCCGCGGGGCGCCGCCCGCTTTTGGTCGACGGAGGACCACTCGCCGCACCCCTGCTCGACTCCCCTTCCTCCCTGGACACCTCCGCACGCACGCACCCCTCCACGCGCGCACGCACGCCGCCGTAGAGCCGCCGGGCGCTAGCCGACGGGCTGTCCCCGCCCTGTTCTCGCCGGACCCGCCCGTCAGCGCCTCGTCCGTGAGCGCGCGCATTCACTCCTCCCCCACCCAGCGCCACGGGCGCGACTGTGTCACCGCCCGCACGACGCCGGCGTCACCTCGTCGGAGTAACTCCCCGCACCGGCCAACCTAACCCCATTCACTCCGGCCGCTCGCTCCGCCGCTATTTAAACCCTCCCCGACCCTCGAGAAGAAGCACCCCTCCTCCTCTCGCCCTCCTATCGCTCCCCTGCCCCAATCAGAGCCCGACGAGCACCGTAGCTCCGACGATGGGTTTGCCCTAGCCGTCGTGGCCGTGGACAAATTCTTCGTCGGGGAAGCTCCGCTCGTCGATTCCTTCAGCCAGTAGAAGCCCTAGGAGTAGAGGAAGTCATAGCCGTGCTCGTCGAAGAAGGAGGCGGTCGGAATCGTGGGATTCTTCCTCGACACGACGCCGGAGTCGAGGGAGAAGGAGGCATCTCCGCCCGAGCCGTCCCCGCTGCCTCAAACCTCGTCGCCGTGAACCCCGAGTGCACGGTGAGCCTCCCCGCGTCATCCCCTAGCCCCAGAACCCCCTCCCCTGGCCGCTAGACCTCGCCGGAATCCTCGCCGGCGACGGGAACGCCGCCCCGTTCTGTTCCCGCGGCGTAACGGTTCAAACAGAACCAGGGTCGCTGCCATGCGGGACCCACGCATCAGCATTCTTTTTCTGAACCGTTTTCTAATCCATTTAAATTCTGTTTTTATTTATTTAAAAATAGAAACTTTGGAGGGGCATATCTCACTCAATACTTGTCCAAAATTTACAAACTTGAGCTTTCTGAAAACTAGAGAAAAATCTCTATCCAATGATGCCAATATGGGCTAATTTGGAGTTCATTTGCTGGTTCAATTCTTCTGAGGCATTTTCTCGGTTTTAACTCCTTTTATCCGTTTAAAATAGATTCAAAGGATCTCGAAGAGGGACCAGAGCCCTACCTTGTGGAAGGCAAGACATCCACCACATTCCACCATTGCTGCATTCCCGGAAATTTTCCCCATTTTAACTTGGATGAGTTGCACCCGTTCTTGTCTCTTCGTCGCACCCCATATATTACTTGTATTTGCTCTATATTGTTAATAACCCACTAAAGATGTGACTATTCCGGCACACCCGCCGCGAATGCTCGGTCGAATAAATTGTTGATTGTTCTTTTCCTGTTTGTGGAATTATTACTGTTAATAACCCACTAAAGACGACATGTGACTATTCCGGCACACCCGCCGCGAATGCCCGGTCGAATAACTTGTTGATTGTTCTTTTCCTGTTTGTGGAATTATTACTGTTAATAACTCACTAAAGACGACATGCGACTATTCCGGCACACCCGCCGCGAATGCCCGGTCGGTTCAATTGACTTGAGTGTTTCTTGTTTGTGGCATGAACATATGTGAAGTTGTGCTCATTATACTTGACTGCCATTGTCCTAACCCTGTTGTATTGCTGCATCAGAGATGTTGGTTTTACAACCATTGTGGTGGAAACATCTTTGGAAAGAGCTTGAGAAATTTGACTAAAACTTAATCACCTCCCTCGACCAGATTGAGTCATTAGTGCCATTCACCAAACCTTTAGCTCAACCCCGCGTCGTCGAAATGGGCAGACCTGACTTAGTAGCATTATCGAGATTCCCCTTTGATGTCACCCCTTGGTGAGTCTAGTCGGTTACCTGTGTGGTCGGGGCTAGTCTTGTGATGGTTCCGGAGCTCGGCGTCGCTCATTGGTTGGGGACGTGCCGGAATTGTAGTTCAGCCTAAGGCAAGGCCCTAGGGCATGTCGGTAACTATATAAGGGGCGTCTTGATTTTGTGGAAGGTTGGGGAGTGAACACCCGCCGCCAGGAATGGTTAAGTACTTCGGTGCCGGTGGGACTATTGGGCACTCCAGCGTATGGTTGTTGCGACCTCTCGAGAGTGTATCTAGAAACTAGCCTAGTCCCCAGGATACGGGACAAGTTTGGGTCGAGTCACACTTGGAGTCGGTCTGTCACGGGGAAAACTTTACAATAAACTTGACAAGTATATGAGACTCGGGGAGTCTACGCGATTACGCCAAGGATGGCGAGGGGCTAGAGGGCCCAGAAAGCGGTGAAACTTACCCAATAAACTATGTGGTGGACACCCCCTCGGTGTCATGTTCAAGTCCCCACGTTAAGAGGGGACTCGTTGGTGCCATAATGATCTATAAATGCCATGCTATATCTCGCACTATGCCATGCTACTTACCGTACTTATGCCATGCCATATAGGTAGTATGCGTGCCGTGTGGCCGATGTCTTGCGAGTACATGCAATGTACTCACCTTGCTAATTCTTTGGTCAGACCCTCCGTCGCCCGTCCAGGAGTACCCGCTCTACGAGAACTAGGATCGAGTATTCCAGGCAGAACCCTGTGGAGACCGCCCGCCATGCTACGCTTCCATCTATGCTGACGCCTACGCCTTCCGATGCATTAGTCCTTCGCTCCGACGATCAAGAATAATGTACATACTGTTGTGTGCGCCGTCGCCCCCCCCCCCTTTCCGGAGCCGCTCTCGCGAGCCGTGATTTGTATAATTATTCGAACCTATGTATTTGGTCTCGTCTTTAATACCAAGTAAATCGTGTGCTAGTGTTTCTGGGACTAGTATACGAGACTATTCCGATCTTTGAATCGGGGTGTCACAAAGCTTGGTATCAGAGCCTGACTGCCTGTAGGATACCCTAGTTCACGGACACTAGAACAGGACCGTTACCTTGTTCTTTGGATTATTTCTATCCCTGTTTATGGGTTTCATTCTACGCCGCTCGCTGCGTTAGCAACTAACGTTAATATTTACTCTTGTGGCTATGCTGGTACAGATGCCGGAACTATTCGCCGAGACGACTGCCGAGCACATCTCCGGTTTTCCGCAACTTTTGCGGGAGATTTGGAGCCACCTCTACCCGGAGTCTGCTCCTCCCCTGTACCGCGTGTACTTTGACCGTCCCACTGGGACCAACTCCGAGTTCGCAGCCACTCTCGTCTTGCGTCCGGAGGCAGGAGATCCGACCGTTCTCCACACCCTCACTTCTGGAGTCACCGCTCAGGTGACCCGGGCTATCCAGGAGGTCGCCTACGACGCTATCACTCTTATCCGCACCTTTGACCCTATCATGGGAGAGTGCAGCCGCTACACCCACTTTCCTAGACTGCAGATGACCACCGGGGATGTCATCTTCCCAAACCCCGGTGACCCTGAGGCGTCCCTCACCACCCTGATCCGCTACACAGCGCTTCTCCACCAGTACCTCCACGCCACCCTTGGCCAACTCGCGTCTCTTCGCATTGACTTGGCCACAGCTACTCGCCCCCGCGGCGGGAATACCAACTCTGGCTTCCGCTCGTCCTCCTTTCCTATGTCCACCCGTGGTACTCTGGAGTACATCCGGAACAGCCTAGCTGAGTCCTCTTCCCGTCCCCCACCTACCGTGGCTCCCCTCCGCCCCGCCGCTCGCCGCTTCACGCGTATTCCGATCATTCGTACTCACCGTCGCCGTGGTCACCCCGTCGCTCCACCTCACACGCCAGGACCCCACGACGTCCCGACAACACCGGACTACAGCCCCCCCCCCCCCCCCGGATGAGCTACGACCCCATCACTCCAGCGACACCGTTCGTGGACGACTTCTAGACACCTGGAGCTCCCGAAGACTAGAGTACCTTACCGTTGTCTCGCGTAATAACGTAGCGATGGGCTCGGGGAATGCTGTATCGGTTGTACGCAACCATGTATCGTAGTCACATTCATGCCTTCATCTTTAGTTGCACTTGTTGTATGATGGGTTGTACTCAGCCATGTACCTTAGATCGCCTCCATGCATGTATCCTCACCCTTGTACTAAACCTTCCCCATTGTTTTATACCACCGTTTCTCGGCTTTCGATATTTGGATTTCCATTTGGTTTTCTTGGATGAATTACTTCCCCCCCCCCCTAAGGATGCTCATGGCACGCAACGCAACAGGCAGCCTCAGGATGAAATCCAATGGCAGTCAGTCCCAATCCCCGTCGGGATCCGAAGAGCAAGGCCACTTGGTGCCCGGCCCAACCATTGAGCCATCACCAAGTCAACTCCTGCTGATGATGGATGACAGGCACAATCAGCACACGGCCACCATCATGAGGGAGTTTGGCAGCTACATGACAGCTCAGCCCGCCCACCGTGGCGAACGCTCCAAGCTGCAATACTTTCAGCGTACCCAGCCGCCCAAGTTTGCATTCGCGGAAGATCCACTCGAAGCCGACGATTGGCTCCGCACCATGAACAAGAAACTCGCCATCGCCCGAGTCGACGAGCAGGACAAGGTGATGTACGCCACCCACTACCTGGAGGGCCCCGCCAACGCTTGGTGGGACAACCAGAGGGATGCGCAGGATGGGGAAGCACCCATCACTTGGGCTGCTTTCCAGGAAGCCTTCCGCAAGGCGCACATTCCGTCCAGCCTCGTCAAGATGAAGCAACAGGAGTTTCTGGCACTCACTCAGGGCAGCCGCTCGATTAGCGAGTACCTCACCAAGTTCAACAACCTCACCCGCTATGCTCCTGATGACACCAACACCGAAGAGAAGAAGAAGGATAGATTTCTGCATGGGATGCACCAGCCATCAAAACCCAGCTGAGTGTTCTGCAGTTCCCAGATTTTCAGGCTATGGTCAACACCGCACTGATTTCTGAGAAGGAGCACCGTCACATCTACGACAACCACAAGAGGAAGTTTGAGGATCGCAAGCCTCCCCATGACCGCCACCCCGCAAGGACTCGCCCATGGCAATCCAACAGCAAGTACGACCTCCCACCGCCACCACCACCCGCTTGGATTCAGCCTAAGAAGACTGTGTTCCCAAACCACGAGGTCTTCAACAAGCGCCCCATGTCCGATGAACGCAAGAGGGACAACACTTGTTTCAAGTGTGGCAAGCCGGGACACTACATCAGGGACTGCCCCAGTAACCCCAACGGCAGCGGTAACAACTACGGCAACGCCAACCCGGTCGACGCGCCCAAGCCGCCCATGGTCGCCCGTGTCCACCACATGTCCGCCGAGGAGGCCTACGAGGCCACGGACGTAGTGCTTGGTACGTGCACCATCAACGCTAAACCCGCTCTCGTTTTATTTGATTCCGGAGCTTCCCACTCCTTCATCTCGAAAGATTTTGCCGCCAAACACCATTTGCCGATTTCCCTTTTGGACCGTGTTTGGTGATACGAACCCCCGCCTCTGAGATGGATACCACCACCGCCTGCAAAGGGTTGACCATCAAGATTAACCAAGTGGAGTTCCCCGCCCAACTCCATGTGATCAAGGTGCCTGGTTTGGACGCCATCCTTGGGATGGATTGGTTGGTCCCGCACTCAGCTCAAATTGATTGTGCCAACCGGAAGATCATGCTTACCAACCCCGAAGGAATCCACACCACATACTTGCCCAACAAACCTCATCAGGTCAACGCCGGGATGTTCTCCATTCAAGCTCCAGGAATTGGTCAAGTCTATGTGGTCAGCGAGTATCCCGATGTGTTCCTCGACGAGCTGCCCGGAATGCCGCCAGATCGTGACGTGGAATTTGCTATTGAAGTTGTGCCAGGGACGAACCCAATATTCAAGAAGCACTACCGCATGACAAGTCCCGAGCTAGTGGAACTCAAGCGACAACTCGACGAGTTGATTGAGAAGAAGTTCATCCGCCTAAGTATTTCACCATGGGGATCGCCGGTATTGTTTGCCAAGAAAAGTGATGGTACCCTCCGGTTGTGCATCGACTACCGCGCCCTGAACGAGGTTACCATCAAGAACAAATACCCACTGCCCCGAATCAACGATCTGTTTGATCAGCTCCGTGGTGCCCGTGTGTTCTCAAAGATTGACCTACGCACGGGATATTACCAGTTGGAGATCCAAGACAGCGACATCCCCAAGACGGCTTTCACTACGAGATACGGATTGTTTGAGTGCACCGTGATGTCCTTTGGATTGACCAACGCACCCGCCTACTTCATGGGAATGATGAACAAGGTGTTCATGGAGTACCTCGACAAGTTCGTGGTTGTGTTCACCGACGACATCCTCATCTACTCCAAGAACGAGGAAGAGCACGAAGAGCACCTAAGACTAGTCTTAACGAGGCTACGAGAGCAACAACTCTACGCCAAGTTCAGCAAGTGTCAGTTTTGGTTGAAGGAAGTTGAGTTCCTCGGGCATGTTCTATCAGGTGTCGGCGTGGCCGTCAACCCCAACAAGATCTCCGACGTACTGAGTTGGAGGACACCCTCCAATGTGTCCGAAATACGAAGCTTTCTCGGACTAGAGGGAAATTACTGGAGATTCATTGAGAACTTCTCCCGGATTGCCAAACCAATGACAGAGTTACTCAAGAAGAACCGCAAGTTCACCTGGACCGACGAATGTGAAGAGAGTAATAACGAGCTCAAGAATAGACTAACCACCGCTCCTATATTGGTTTTGCCCGATGATGGCAAGGACTTCACCGTGTATTGCGACGCCTCCCGAAACGGTCTGGGCGCCGTACTCATGCAGGATGGAAAGGTGATCGCCTATGTGTCCAAGCAACTCAAGACTCATGAGGTGAATTACCCGACTCACGACTTGGAGTTGGCCGCCGTCATACTCGCCTTGAAACATTGGCGACATCATCTCATTGGGCGAAGATGCGAGATCTACACCGACCACAAAAGTCTGAAGTACATCTTCACCCAGCCCGACCTCAACTTGAGGCAACGTAGATGGCTTGAGGTGATCAAGGACTACGACCTCGGCATCCACTATCATCCTGGGAAAGCCAACGTGGTCGCCGACGCGCTGAGTCGGAGACCGTTGCCTATACCCCCGAGTTTAGAGGAGGAGTTCGCGAAGCTCAACCTATGCATTGGCAACCAAGCTTACTTGGATGCTCTTGAAGTGAAACCGGACCTAGAAGGAGACATCAAGGCCGAGCAAGCCAACGACCCCGATATCCGAGACATTATCCACCGAATCCCACTCAAGAAAGCAAAGGGATTCTCCGTGGGAGAAGACGGAATACTGCGCTTCGGCAACCGTCTTTGCGTCCCCGGGAAGGCCGAGCTTCGGAGACAAATATTGAACGAGGCTCACGACTCCCCCTACTCCATTCATCCTGGAGGCACCAAGATGTACCAAGATCTGAAGCAAACATTTTGGTGGGCCGGGATGAAGAAGGAAATCGCGTACCACATCGCGTATTGCAACACCTGCAACCTCGTCAAGGCAGAGCACCAGAAGCCCGCCGGACTCTTGCAGCCGTTGTCCGTGCCAGAGTGGAAGTGGGACAATATTTGTATGGACTTCATCACCGGGCTCCCCAAGACCAACAGGGGAAACGACTCCATTTGGGTGATCGTTGACCGTTTGACTAAAGTTGCCCACTTTGTCCCTGTCAAGACCACCTACCGCTTCGAGCAGCTAGCACAGTTGTACGTGAACAAGATTGTCAAACTGCACGGAATTCCCAAGACCATCGTATCCGACAGGGGTACCCAGTTTACCTCATAATTTTGGACTAGTCTCCATGAGGCTATGGGGACTAAGCTCTCGTTCAGCACCGCGTACCACCCACAGACCGGTGGTCAGACCGAGCGCGTCAATCAGATTCTGGAGGACATGCTACGCGCATGTGTGCTCGTATATGGAGCTGGTTGGGAAGACAACCTCCCATACGCTGAGTTCTCCTACAACAACAGCTTTCAAGGCAGCCTGCAGATGTCCCCTTTTGAAGCACTGTATGGCAGGAAATGTTGAACCCCTCTCAACTGGTCCGAGACGGGAGATGGAAAGATCTTTGGATCCGGAACTCTACTCGAGGCTTAAAAACAAGTACACCTGATTCGTGACAAACTCAAGACGGCCCAGTCTCGCCAGAAGAGTTACTATGATCGCCGACACCGTCTCGTAAACTTTGAAGTGGACGACCACGTCTACCTCCGGGTGACACCCCTCAAGGGACTGCAGAGGTTCCATCTCAAGGGAAAACTCGCTCCAAGATTTACCGGCCCCTTCAAGATCCAAGCAAGGGTGGGAGCCGTCGCGTACCAACTGGAACTCCCAGAAAGACTAGCTGGAGTTCACGACGTCTTCCATGTGTCTCAACTAAGGAAGTGTGTCTCACCACCCACCAAGCATACAAATGTTGAAGAACTAGAACTGAGCACTGACTTGACTTATGAAGGGCACCCAGCTAAGATCCTCGAGGAAACAGAACGCCGCACCCGCAGCAAGGTTACCAAGTTCTACCGAGTACAGTGGAACAAACACACAGAGGAAGAAGCAACCTGGGAACGTGAAGATTTGCTGAGGTCTGAGTATCCGTACCTATTCAACGAGCCGCAGGAATCTCGGGGACGAGATTCATCTTAAGGGGGGAAGGTTTGTAACACCCTGGATTTTTGACCCTTTTAATTTTTTTCCAAAATGCATTAATTCTCTTTATTTGAATGTATTTGGAGTCAGACCTCTTCAAAACCATTTGAATTTGAATCTTCCCCAATCTGGCACATCAAGTGGGATCTTGTGCTTTACCTTTTCCCTCCCACTTGGTACTTGACACAAATAAATCTCCCTGTACAAGAATTATTTGAGAAACCCTTTTACCCCTCTGTTAAAAAGTATGCCTTTAAATTAGCCTACCAAAGGGACCCCTATTTTTATGTCTCCAAAAATTCTACAAAAATTAGGGAAACCTCCCTAGGTGTTATTGAAGCCATTTATGTAAAAACATGATACCATCCCTTGGGAAAATATCTCCCCAAACCCCTTTCTCTTTTCTGTCCTTTTCAAAACCTATTTTTAAAAATTGTCCAAATAACTCCCCTGGATGGATCCAAGCCAGAGTTAGGTTCTCATTCACCCCTCCTACCTCATGCAAAAAGGTCATGTCCAACCAACATCATTTAAGCCTCCAAACAGGATATCTCCACTTTGGTCAGAGCTGTTTTTCAAACTTTCTGTATAGAACTTTGGTCGAATTGGCAAAAACCCTCTTCTACAATCTGGTAGCCCTTCTCATTTGGCGCACGGGGATATGTTCCTTTTTCTTTTTGGTGCCTTGTGCTGCGAGATCGGTGGCGATGCCGGTTTTGGCATGCCCGGGAGCACGCCGGCGTCGGCACGACCGGGCCCGCGGGGCGCCGCCCGCTTTTGGTCGACGGAGGACCACTCGCCGCACCCCTGCTCGACTCCCCTTCCTCCCTGGCCACCTCCGCACGCACGCACCCCTCCACGCGCGCACGCACCCCTCCACGCGCGCACGCACGCCGCCGCAGAGCCGCCGGGCGCTAGCCGACGGGCTGTCCCCGCCCTGTTCTCGCCGGACCCGCCCGTCAGCGCCTCGTCCGTGAGCGCGCGCATTCACTCCTCCCCCACCCAGCGCCACGGGCGCGACTGTGCCACCGCCCGCACGACGCCGGTGTCACCTCGTCGGAGTAACTCCCCGCACCGGCCAACCTAACCCCATTCACTCCGGCCGCTCGCTCCGCCGCTATTTAAACCCTCCCCGACCCTCGAGAAGAAGCACCCCTCCTCCTCTCGCCCTCCTATCGCTCCCCTGCCCCAATCAGAGCCCGACGAGCACCGTAGCTCCGACGATGGGTTTGCCCTAGCCGCCGTGGCCGTGGACAAATTCTTCGTCGGGGAAGCTCCGCTCGGCGATTCCTTCAGCCAGTAGAAGCCCTAGGAGTAGAGGAAGTCGTAGCCGTGCTCGTCGAGGAAGGAGGCGGTCGGAATCGTGGGATTCTTCCTCGACCCGACGCCGGAGTCGAGGGAGAAGGAGGCATCTCTGCCCGAGCCGTCCCCGCTGCCTCAAACCTCGTCGCCGTGAACCCCGAGTGCACGGTGAGCCTCCCCGCATCATCCCCTAGCCCCAGAACCCCCTCCCCTGGCCGCTAGACCTCGCCGGAATCCTCGCCGGCGACGGGAACGCCGCCCCGTTCTGTTCCCGCGGCGTAACGGTTCAAACAGAACCAGGGTCGCTGCCATGCGGGACCCACGCGTCAGCATTCTTTTTCTGAACCGTTTTCTAATCCATTTAAATTCTGTTTTTATTTATTTAAAAACAGAAACTTTGGAGGGGCATATCTCACTCAATACTTGTCCAAAATTTACAAACTTGAGCTTTCTGAAAACTAGAGAAAAATCTCTATCCAATGATGCCAATATGGGCTAATTTGGAGTTCATTTGGTGGTTCAATTCTTCTGAGGCATTTTCTCGGTATTAACTCCTTTTATCCGTTTAAAATAGATTCAAAGGATCTCGAAGAGGGACCAGAGCCCTACCTTGTGGAAGGCAAGACATCCACCACATTCCACCATTGCTGCATTCCCGGAAATTTTCCCCATTTTAACTTGGATGAGTTGCACCCGTTCTTGTCTCTTTGTCGCACCCCATATATTACTTGTATTTGCTCTATATTGTTAATAACCCACTAAAGACGACATGTGACTATTCCGGCACACCCGCCGCGAATGCCCGGTCGAATAAATTGTTGATTGTTCTTTTCCTGTTTGTGGAATTATTACTGTTAATAACCCACTAAAGACGACATGTGACTATTCCGGCACACCCGCCGCGAATGCCCGGTCGAATAACTTGTTGATTGTTCTTTTCCTGTTTGTGGAATTATTACTGTTAATAACTCACTAAAGACGATATGCGACTATTCCGGCACACCCGCCGCGAATGCCCGGTCGGTTCAATTGACTTGAGTGTTTCTTGTTTGTGGCATGAACATATGTGAAGTTGTGCTCATTATACTTGACTGCCATTGTCCTAACCCTGTTGTATTGCTGCATCAGAGATGTTGGTTTTACAACCATTGTGGTGGAAACATCTTTGGAAAGAGCTTGATAAATTTGACTAAAACTTAATCACCTCCCTCGACCAGATTGAGTCATTAGTGCCATTCACCAAACCTTTAGCTCAACCCCGCGTCGTCGAAATGGGCAGACCTGACTTAGTAGCATTATCGAGATTCCCCTTTGATGTCACCCCTTGGTGAGTCTAGTCGTATACCTGTGTGGTCGGGGCTAGTCTTGTGATGGTTCCGGAGCTCGGCGTCGCTCATTGGTTGGGGACGTGCCGGAAATGTAGTTCAGCCTATGGCAAGGCCCTAGGGCATGTCGGTAACTATAAAAGGGGCGTCTTGATTTTGTGGAAGGTTGGGGAGTGAACACCCGCCGCCAGGAATGGTTAAGTACTTCGGTGCCGGTGGGACTATTGGGCACTCCAGCGTATGGTTGTTGCGACCTCTCGAGAGTGTATCTAGAAACTAGCCTAGTCCCCAGGATACGGGACAAGTTTGGGTCGAGTCACACTTGGAGTCGGTCTGTCACGGGGAAAACTTTACAATAAACTTGACAAGTATATGAGACTCGGGGAGTCTACGCGATTACGCCAAGGATGGCGAGGGGCTAGAGGGCCCAGAAAGCGGTGAAACTTACCCAATAAACTATGTGGTGGACACCCCCTCGGTGCCATGTTCAAGTCCCCATGTTAAGAGGGGACTCGTTGGTGCCATAATGATCTATAAATGCCATGCTATATCTCGCACTATGCCATGCTACTTACCGTACTTATGCCATGCCATATAGGTAGTATGCGTGCCGTGTGGCCGATGTCTTGGGAGTACATGCAATGTACTCACCTTGCTAATTCTTTGGTCAGACCCTCCGTCGCCCGTCCAGGAGTACCCGCTCTACGAGAACTAGGATCGAGTATTCCAGGCAGAACCCTGTGGAGACCGCCCGCCATGCTACGCTTCCATCTATGCTGCCGCCTACGCCTTCCGATGCATTAGTCCTTCGCTCCGACGATCAAGAATAATGTACATACTGTTGTGTGCGCCGTCGCCCCCCCCCCCTTTCCGGAGCCGCTCTCGCGAGCCGTGATTTGTATAATTATTCGAACCTATGTATTTGGTCTCGTCTTTAATACCAAGTAAATCGTGTGCTAGTGTTTCTGGGACTAGTATACGAGACTATTCCGATCTTTGAATCGGGGTGTCACACTGTGTTCCTTGATGCCCCAGCGGACGGACTCCCACTAGAACCTGTGAATTTGAGCATAGTAGGTAGCATAAGGTAAGTGCACACAAGTCGGGAGATTATACACACATTAGGTAGGCATTTGATGAATCATATGTAGTTAAACATGAGTTAATCTTAAAACTGCAGTGTTTGGCTCGGAAATTCCGATTCAGACATAACCGAAAATTCCGGGTCAAACTGAGTCGGAAATTCCGAGTCAGACAGAAACAGTGCAAATCTGAGATTGACTCGGTCTAAAACTAGATCGATCCAACACAATGCAAAACTAATGTATGTAGATGGCAGGGAATAGTGCTAGAAACAATCTCTACCAAGCAATATTGAAACAAATAACTCCACATCAAGATCCTAGTGCAAGCACATAAGGAAGAGGAAAAGTGAAGTTACCCTCATCCATTGAGGCCATTGCTTGGAGGAGTGAGTTCCCGGGGCGGAGGAGGAGCAGATCCGGCTGAGAAAGAGGTTCCCCGGCGGTCGGAGTGCTCCGGAGGGATCTTGGAGCAGCAGGGGCGGCGGCTGGAGGAGAGGGAGGTCGGGGTGGAAGAAGGGCACGAATGAGCCCTTCACCCCGAGCCTGCCCTTATATTTTTGGACAAACCGCCCGACCGGATATTCCGAGTGTAACTTACACCGGAAATTCCGAGTCACCGGATATTCCGGTTCATAAATGAAACGGATATTCCGACCTGCTGAACTAAAATCCCAGTTTTCAAATGGATGACTTGTGTGCAATAGAAAGAAATGTTTTCAGGGGGAAGTAGGCTTGGGATAGATTTCCAAACTGTCATTGGTACACCATACTCAACTCACAACTACCAAATCGAAACATAAAGCGGCAAGTTGAGTAGGTTTCCCACATGCATGAAAAGGAGGGCAAATAGCAACAATAAGCTCCAAATAAAACCAACTCTTCAAAGAGAAGAGGTCGGTGGCCGAGGCCACCATGTAGGAGTGTATGACATGTTACCGCGAAGATGTATCTTGGTACATAACCAATACTCGTCGTTTTAGCTTATTAGTCATAAGAATGAATATAGAGATAAAAGAACACTTGCTATCGGCATAATGGGGGGAGGGATGGTCCAATGTATTAGGACCGCACTCCCCCTATTTCCATGCCTACATCTAAACAAGATAAGATGCAATTACACCCTAGGTGAGTGTGCAAGCGATCAAGCTAAGGACCTCGAATCAATGATATTTAGCTCATTCCTCAAAAAGCAAAACCTTCCTTCCCCAAGGGGCTTCGTGAAGATATCCGCCAATTGATCCCTTGTGCCCACATATGATAAGTCAATGTCTCCTAGGGCCACACGATCTCTTATGAAATGATGGAGGATCTCAATATGCTTGGTTCTTGAATGTTGCACCGGGTTGTAAGCAATCTTGATGGCACTTTCGTTGTCACATAGAAGAGGCACTTTGTCGCAATCGACTCCGTACTCCTTTAAAGTTTGCCTCATCCATAGCAACTGAGTGCAACAACTTGCGGCGGCAACATACTCGGCTTCGGCGGTGGAGAGAGATATACAATTTTGCTTCTTAGAAGACCAACTTACCAAGGACCTCCCAATAAATTGACAAGCGCCGGAGGTTGACTTCCTATCATCATGATCTCCCGCCCAATCGGAATCCGTGTACCCACATAATGAGAAATTTGCATCCTTGGGGTACCACAATCCAAAGGTTGGGGTATAAGCCAAATATCTAAATATCCTCATGACCGCCATATCATGGCTTTCTTTAGGAGCCGCCTGATATCTTGCACACACTCCTACGGCTAGCACTATATCCGGTCTAGATGCACAAAGGTAGAGGAGAGATCCAATCATGGAGCGGTATACCTTTTGATCCACATCCTTACCCTTAGGGTTGAGCTCAAGGTGGCATTTGGTTTGCATTGGGGTAGAGGCACCCTTGAGCTGAAGCAACTCGTACTTCTTGAGCATGTCTTGAATGTACTTTGCTTGGTTGATGAACGTTCCTTCCCTCAATTGTTTGATCTCAAATCCGAGGAAGAACTTCATCTCACCCATCATAGACATCTCAAACCTGTCAGTCATAAGCTTAGAGAATTCTTCGTTAAATGCTTTGTTAGTCGATCCAAATATAATGTCATCCACATATAATTGACAAATGAAAAGCTCTCCATTAACTTTCTTAGTGAAAAGTGTGGGGTCGATTTCCCCAACTTGGAATCCACGGTCTACAAGTAGTTCTCTAAGGTGCTCGTACCACGCTCGTGGGGCTTGTTTAAGGCCATAGAATGCCTTATCCAACTTGTAGACATGGTTCGGATACTTGAGGTCTTCAAACCCCGGTGGTTGCTTAACATAAACAAGTTCATTTAGTGGACCATTTAGAAAAGCGGATTTGACATCCATTTGTTGCAACTTAAAGTTATGATGAGAGGCATAAGAAAGAAGAATACGAATTGACTCAAGTCGAGCCACGGGCGCATAGGTTTCTCCAAAGTCAATGCCTTCAATTTGGGAGTAACCTTGAGCCACCAATCTTGCCTTGTTCCTCACCACCATGCCATGTTCATCTTGCTTGTTCTTGAAAATCCACTTGGTGCCGATAACATTGCGGCAATCTTTGGGTCTTTCCACCAACTTCCACACCTTGTTGCGCTCGAAGTTGTTGAGCTCTTCATGCATAGCATCAAGCCAATCTTTATCTTCAAGAGCTTCAAAGACCTTCTTGGGTTCCACCATGGAGATGTGAGCTTGATGTTCACTAAAGCTTGCAAGTTGTCTTCGGGTAGAGACCTTGCTTCTCACATCACCAAGCACCTTGTCAAGAGATAGAGCTCTTAGTTCTTGTGAGGTGCCAACTCTATTTAAACGGCGGATCTCGATTTCCCTCCGAGTGGTGGGAGGAATCGCTTGATCATCTTGATCATTCATGTCTCCGCCTTGACAGATTTGATGGCCTTGATCAACCATTGGAGTGATGTCCATCGGTGAAGGAGAGGGTTCATCTTCGACATGCTGCGAGCTGCCACCGGGAATGTCAGCAGGACCGGATATTCCGGGTTCATGGACCGGAAATTCCGAATCGCCGAAATTTCCGACTCCAGTTTGAACCGGATTTTCCGGCCCTCCGGAAATTCCAGGAGCAGCTAGAGAATCTTGTGCTTCTTCTTGGCTAGGCGTATTGGGCACGGTGTTGTCGATGGGTGTTTCTTGTGTTGGGGTGGCCACCACTTGTGAAGAACTTGATCCTTGTTGAGCAACCTCATAATAGAGTTCAACGGGGCGGTGGACTCCCAACCCCATTCTTCGGATAGCATCTTGAGGTTGATCATCACCTACAACGGAAACACCACTTTGCTCCACAAGGGAGCCGTCATTCTCCTCAAACACCACACTACAAGTTTCTATGATTATGCGCGAGGCCTTATCATAGACTCTATAAGTGTGGGATTCGGATCCGTAGCCCACAAATGTCCCTTCAAGAGACTTAGATTCAAACTTGACTAAACGAACACCTTTGATGAGATAAAAACACTTACAACCAAAAACTCGGAAGTAAGAGATATTGGGCTTGTTCCCGGTAAGCACTTCATAGGGGGTCTTCATGAGTCCTTTGCGGAAGAAGAGTCGGTTGGATGAATGGCAAGCGCTGTTGACGGCTTCGGCCCAAAAGTTGTGAGGGTACTTGAACTCGGCCATCATTGACCTTGCCATCTCAATAAGAGTGCGATTCTTCCTTTCGGCTACACCATTTTGTTGGGGAGTATAAGCAGCGGAATATTGATGACGAATCCTTTCTTCACTAAGGAACTCGTTTAAGGTGTAGTTCTTGAACTTGGACCCGTTGTCACTTCTTATCACCAAGATAGGGACATTGTGTTGACGTTGAGCCTCATTGGATAAGTCGATGATAGTTTGTTGAGTCTCCATCTTCGTCTTGAAGAAGAAAACCCATGTGTATCTTGAATAGTCATCAACAATCACCAAGCAATATTTCTTGCCACCAAGACTAGCTTCCGGAATGGGACCAAAGAGGTCAACATGGAGAAGCTCCAAAACCCTTTTTGAAGAAATGATGGTCTTGCTTGGATGGTAGATGTCATGCATTTTTCCTTCAACACACGCCCTACACATTCGATCCTTCGAGAAAGAAACATGGTCTTTTAGTCCTAGGATATGGCCACCCTTGTGGAGACTTTGCAAAGTCCTCATGTTGACATGGGCTAGTCGGCGATGCCATAGCCAACCCAAGTCCGCCTTTGCGAATAGGCACATTGTATGGGAAGTGGTGACTCCGGAGAAGTCAACCACATAGAGCCCATTCTCAATGTACCCAACTAAAGACACATTGAGAGACTTGGTCCGCAAGAGAATGACCATTTCCTTTTCGAAGACAACGGTATAACCCAAACAAGTTAAGGAATGGACCGAGATCAAGTTGAAACCTAGGGACTCGACAAGCAAGACATTCACAAGTGTGATGTCCGGTGCCACTACCACCTTGCCGAGCCCTATTACCTTAGACTTTGAATTGTCACCATATGTAACGGTCATTTGATCATCATTGGGCTTCAACTCCGTTACAATCTCCTTGCTTCCGGTCATATGACTAGTGCACCCACTATCAATTATCCATTTCGATCCTCCGGAAGCAAGGCCCTACACACAATTAATTTTTTGGTTTAGGTACCCATTTTGCAATGGGTGCCTTTTGGTTAGAAACAAGGGTCTTTGTAACCCAAATAGCATATTCAATATAACCATCAAAAGGACCAATGTATCTAGCATAGACATCCCCATAGTGATCAACATATAAGGCATAATTGGGGTTAGATATGCCCGCAAAGTCATCACGAGTGGGAGTGCCCCTTGTGGCATTTCCACTCGCAAAGTCATCTTTCTTGGCTTGTGCGGGCTTGGTCTTCTTCTTGATCTTCTTCTTCTCCTTAGCAACATAGCCTAGACCTTCCTTACCCTTGTGGGGCACTCGCTCATGAAGAGGAGTAGTGAGTGTCCCCTTGACTTTATCAAGGGAGGTCTTGGGCTCGGTTCCCATGGAGGGAACAAACAAGATCCTAGCTTTATCCTTGATAACATTTGCATTAGTATTCAACGGAGTAGAAGTACTAGGTTTCTCAAGAATAGATATCCGAGTTTGGAGTTGATCACGAGACTTGAGGAGACGTTCGTGATCACTTGTCAATACCTTGTGAGTATTTTCAAGTGACTCGAGGTATTCGCAAAGTCTAGCATGAGCAACTATAAGCTCGGACTTTTCATTTTGCACAATTTTACATTTAGCAAAGTAGAGATCACGATCCTTAGTGATCTTAGGAAGTTGCTCCTTGAGGAGAGCATGAGCTTCTTGTTCATCTTCGAGAGAGGATTGGAGGGACACCTTAGCGTGTGCATCCTCTCTCTCAATCTCACCTTTTAATTCAAGCTCATCCTCAAGCTCACCTATACGACACATAATTGAGCCAAAGTGTTTCTTTCCTTCTCCTTGCAAGTTAGTCATGAATTTATCAAACGCAATAATTTCTTCCTTGACTTCTAGGCTCATACCATCATCAATGTCATGGGATATGGAGGTGGGGGACAATTTTACCTCGGATGTCTTTGCCATGAGACATCTTGGATTCTTGATGATGGGGCTCTCGTTTGGTGAGGAGAAGAGTGACGGAGGTGTGGAAGAAATGGCTAGTGCGGCCACTTGCGTTGGAGTATCCTCGTTGTCACTATCTTCATCATCGGTGGGATATTGCTCTTGAGTTACCAAGACAATCTTTTGGTTCTTCTTGAAGTAGGGCTTCTTCATGGGCATGGGCCCCTTGCCCTTCGTCTTGGCCACGAGCCTCCCACCATGATCCTCTCTTCTCTCCCATGGGCAATCTGCAACAAAGTGGCTTTTGTCATCACAATTATAGCAAAGCCTCACATTGTTTAATGGCTTTCCTCCATTGGAGGGAAACTTCTTGTCAATCCTCGCTTTGGCCCTTCCGGGGTTCTTCCAAAACGTTCTTGCCGCAAGACCCATGTGTTGAGTAAGAGTACTTGAGAGGGTCTCACTAGATAGCTCGACTTGATCATCATACTCCTCTTCATCCTCTTCTTCAACGGTGGCCTTCAAGGCAATTGAGGCATGCTTGTGCATCCCTATGGCTCTAGCTCTTGCATCTTGTGCAATCTTGGAGGCCACCTTGTATGCGGTCATCTCTTGCATGACTTCATTGGATGTCATCTTTGCGAAGTCATGTCTCCCTTGGAGTGTCTTCAAATCCGTTTCCTCAAAGGACAAGAGAGCAGTCACAAACTTCCTCTTGATCCAAGCATCATCGATGTACACCGCCCCGAGGTTCTTGAAGGAGGCAACCAACACCAACCTCCGGTACATGTCCTCGTGGCTTTCTCCATCCAACTTGTAGAACCCTTCCACCTCATTGCATAAGGCATCATACCAGTTCTTCTTCATGCTCTCATTCCCGACGAAGATGTCGGAAAGAGCATTCCAAACTTCTTTGGCGGTGGAGAATTGTTGGATGAGCGCCATGTCCTTCTCTCCAACGGCCATTTGAAGTTGATGAAGAGCGGTGGCGTTGAGTTGGCTATCAACCACCTCTCTTCTTGTCAAGTTGGTTGGATCATGGGGCTTGTATCCTTCTTCAATGATGCGCCATAGCTCAATCTCGTCACCACCACTTCGGGAACACTTTTTCCTCCACGGGTCCCGAGCACGATTGAACACTTTTTCCTCCACGGGTCCCGAGCCGCCGATGTCGTCACCACCACTTCGGGAGAGATCAGAACTGCTCCCCGGCACCCTGCCGGGAGGGGGAATCGTCCCCGGTGAACGGGAATCCGGCACCTAGAGGGGGGGGGGGGGTGAATAGGTGCTATTACAAATTTTAGGTCTTTTCAAATTTAGGCTCAACACAAAGGTAAATTCTCTAGATATGCAACGATGGTGAAATTACCTAAATGACATTCTAAGCAACAACAAGATAAACAATCTAACAAGACAAGCAAGTAAGGGAGCAAACATAAGAGGAACCGAGCGAAGCACGCGGAGACGAAGATGTAATCCCGAGTTCCACCCAAGGGTGTACGTCTCGTTTGGAGAGGTGTGCGCTACCACAACAGGTTAGCCGCAACGCCACAAAGGCTCACCTTCTTCTCCGATTAACTCAACCACAAAGGTTGCGAGTCCACCTTCCACTATTGATCCCCTTTTAGGGCGGAGATCGAATCCCTTACAAACGCTTGAGGCACGCACCCACAACTTAATTGGGGGCTCTCAAGATGACCACAAAAGGTCAAGGACCACAAAAGGTCAAGGCAACACCAAGATTACAACAATGGTGAACTAGGTTTTCCCTCCGACTCCACTCCGATGGACTCTTGGTCATATTGGTATAATGCGCATGAAGCGACTCCACTCCGATGGACTCTTGGACTCGTTGGATTTCGGATCCCTCGATACATGCGAACCATGCCTTATGGGCAAAATGACCAGGACACCGTTCAAAGGTTTCGTTGAACGGGCGTCGGATTTGTTGGGGATCATACATACAGATGTGTGTGGACCGATGAGCGTTTCGACACGCAATGGTTATCGTTACTTAGTCACCTTCACTGATGACTTGAGTAGATACGGTTATATCTATTTGATGAAACACAAGTCTGAAACGTTTGAAAAGTTCAAAGAATTCCAGAGTGAAGTTGAGAATCAGCTTAATAGGAAAATCAAGCATCTCCGGTCCGATCGCGGTGGAGAGTACTTGAGTTTTGAGTTTGGCACACATCTGAAGAGTTGTGGCATAGTGCCCCAACTTACGCCCGCCGGAACACGCAGCGTAACGGTGTGTCCGAGCGACGTAGTCGTACTCTACTGGATAGTGTCCGATCTATGATGTCTCTTACCGATCTGCCAGTGTCCTTCTGGGGTTATGCGTTAGAAACAGCCGCATTCATTTTAAATAGGGCTCCGTCCAAGTCCGTTGAAACGACGCCGTATGAATTATGGTATGGCCAAAAGCCTAAGTTATCGTTTCAAAAGGTTTGGGGTTGTGAGGCGTACGTTAAGAAACTACAGCCCAACAAACTCGAACCGAAGTCGGAGAAAGTTGTCTTTGTAGGATATCCGCGGGAAACCGTTGGGTACACCTTCTACAACCAAGCTGAGGGCAAAACTTTTGTCGCGAAGACCGGTACCTTTCTGGAGAAGGAGTTTCTCGCGAAAGGAGTAAGTGGGAGGAAGGTAGACCTCGATGAAATCGTTGATCCTGAACTCGAGATTCCGAGTGGCGCAACAGAAGCAATTCCGGAAACGTCCTCCGTGGAAGGAGTGGGAGAAACTGTCGAGGAAGATGTTCTACCTCGTAGGTCTGGTAGATCTCGGATCCAACCAGAATGGTATGGCAACATGGTTTGCACCGTCATGCTAGCCGAGCAAGACGAACCTACGAACTACAAGGAGGCGATGGAGAGTCTAGAGTCCGAGAAATGGCTGGAAGCCATGAAATCCGAAATAGGATCCATGTACGATAACAAAGTGTGGACTTTGGTGGATATTCCCGAAGGGCGCAAGGCCGTCGAGAATAAGTGGATCTTTAAGAAGAAGAATAATGATGATGGTAATGTGACCGTCTATAAAGCTCGGCTTGTCGCAAAGGGTTTCCGACAAGTTCATGGAATTGACTACGATGAAACTTTTTCACCGGTAGCGATACTTAAGTCTATTCGGATTTTGTTAGCGGTAGCTGCCTACTATGATTATGAAATCTGGCAGATGGACGTCAAAACGGCCTTCCTGAATGGAAACATTGAGGAAGAGTTGTACATGGTACAGCCGGAAGGTTTTGTCGATCCAGGAAATGCTAACAAGGTGTGCAAGCTTCAGCGATCCATCTACGGATTGAAGCAGGCATCTCGGAGCTGGAATCTTCGCTTTGATGAGGTAATAAAAGGTTTTGGATTTATCCAGAATGTGGAAGAGACCTGTATTTACAAGAAAATGAGTGGGAGCTCGGTTGTGTTCTTAGCACTGTATGTTGAAGACATATTGCTAATTGGGAATGATGTGGAACTTCTGAATAGCGTGAAGGAATATTTAAACAGTAAGTTTTCCATGAAGGACTTAGGAGAAGCTGCGTATGTTTTAGGCATAAAAATCTATCGCGATAGATCAAGGCGCCTATTAGCACTGAGTCAGAGTACTTATCTTGATAAAATACTGAAGCGTTTCCGTATGGAGAAGGCAAAGAAGGGTTCTCTGCCGGTTATCAAGAATAAGATATTGCGTAAGGCGCAGTATCCGGTGACGGAACTGGGTAAGGCCGAAATGACGAAACATCCTTATGCCTCAGCCATAGGATCGATCATGTATGCAATGTTGAGTACTAGACCGGATGTGGCATTAGCTCTAAGTTTGACAAGCCGGTTCCAGAGTAATCCTGGAATGCCGCATTGGGTAGCTGTTAAGAGCATTCTTAAGTATCTCAATAAGACAAAGGAAATGTTCCTTGTGTATGGTGGCTGCGATGAAGAACTTGGCGTAACGGGTTACGTAGATGCAAGTTTCTGCTCAGACCCCGATGACTGTAAGTCACAGACAGGTTACGTGTTCAAGGTGAATGGAGGCGCCGTGTGCTGGAGAAGTGGGAAGCAACCCATAGTCGCACAATCTACAATGGAGTCGGAGTACATTGCTTCCTGCGAGGCCGCGAATGAAGTTGTGTGGCTGAGGAAGTTCGTCATCGAACTTGGAGTGTTCCCAAGCGTGCAAGACCCCGTGATCCTCTTCTGCGACAATACGAGTGCCATTGCAAACGCCAAGGAGCCAAGGTCTCACTCCACCGCCAAACACATTCTCTGACGCTTCCATGTGATACGTCAGTACGTATAAGGAGGCGATGTGAAGATTTGCAAAGTGCATACGGATCTGAATGTGGTAGATCCGCTGACGAAGCCTCTTCCGCTTGATAAGCATGAACATCACCAGTTAGCTATGGGTGTTAAGCTTTTACCAAGTTGTAATCTAGATTAAGTTGTACTCTAGTGCAAGTGGGAGACTGAAGGAGATATGCCCTAGAGGAAATTAATAAAGTGTATTCTTTATCATATCTCGTTTGTTCATAATAGGTTTTTGTGTCATGCTAGAACCGTATTAAGCGGAAACATTAATGCGGGTGTGATACATAAACAACCAGGTCCCTAGTAGCCTCTACTTAGACTAGTTTCGTTGCGCGATTGATGATCGAGGTTTCCCGATCATGGGGCATGGCGCCGGTCGGCAATGAGAGTCATATCACTAGAGAGCGATGTGATGGACATACCCAGATTTGGAGAACGTAGTCGTTACGCCTTTGACCGTGAGATCAACTCTTATTGTTATTCCCGGAAGATACTTTGATTGCACCAAACGTCGTATCTTATTTAGTATGACAATGACGGTGATACTTTTGGGTATCGGAAAGGAGTAGTTGAGACGAGGGGTCAAGAGCGGGATTTGCCAGTCCGCATAGCAGGATAGTTACTCTCGGGCCCACTCGGTGAGATCATGTCTAATGAGCTTGCAAGCATGTGACTAGGTCACGGAGACATGAGATCATGAACAAGTAGAAGATAGTGTCGTCGGTAACGAGGTCGGGATTAGGTATGGAGATATCTATGGAACGACGCTCGGACGTGCTAAGTATCGCTATGGCAAAAGGTCTAAGACTTTACGTTCAGGTTTGATAGATGAAAGTCATTCGTTATATCTCAGGGATTAATTCATGGGGTCCAGGCCTACGAGTTAGTCGTTGATCATTGAGGAGTCTTGATCATGCCTGATATTATATCGAACCGCTAGGGTAACACACTTAAGGGGTTTCGACAAGACAACCGGAAAGGAAGGAGATCACCGGGAGCGTCCCGGGAGGGGTCCGATGGAGATCGGGCAGCGCCGAAAGAGTTTTCGGAGCTAGGAAAAATTATATATATTATGTTTGATATTAATTAGTGTTATTAATATGCAAATATGATTTTATATATTTATTTTCGAATTTATTTAGGCAGATTTCCCTAAATGGGCCTTCCGGACGAAAGAAGGCCCAAGAGCGGGGGGGGGGGGGGGGGAAACCCCTTGGGAATTCGGTGGGGGAGCTGTGACCGGCCTAGGTGGGCCAGATGGGGCCCACCAGGGGGGCGGCGCACCATGTGCCGAGCCAGGCATGTGGGGATAGTCCCACATTGCCTGGCTGGCAAGGTTGGCTCCCCCCGGGAGCCTATATAAGAAGGGGTAGCCCCAGCCTTTTAATTCACCAATTAATTCCCGATTTCTCTCTCGATCTCGTGGTTCCCAAGTTGGAGCCGCGCCAAGCAGAGCAAGGGGATCTCCTCCACCATAGCCCGCTGCCGCGCTGCTGGTGTTCCGGTCCAAGTCTTCCGCTCGTCCTGGACTGGAGCTTCGGAGGCCGTCGTCTCCACCGTACGTGTGCGATTCCCTGCGAGGTGCTGCGCTAGCGGTACTCGGAGGCCTGCTTCCTCTACACGACCTTGAGGTCGGCTTCGTCGGTCTGCATCGACAACGTTTGTGCGGGAACGTAATCTCCGCTTTCGGTCTAGAAGGGTACGTATTCTGATCTCTGTTCGTACTACTATATCTGCATAGAATAGATCTTGGCATGCTTTTAGGATATCGTCGGTAGGAAATTTTTTGTTTTCTGCACACGATCCCCTTCAGTTTTCCCACCGGAAACCCTAGCCACGAAATCCCCATGTGAATGGGGGAGGAAATGCAAATTCCTTCGGTGAAGATGTAGATCCGGGCCTTCTCCTCCAATCCTCCAAAGATCAACGAATTTGGGTGGAGGGATTGGGAGATCTTGTTGATTTGAGCTTTCAAGAATGGTAGGAGAGAGAAAATCTGAGAGCTGACTGTTCTTGAGTGAGTGAGGGGGTATTTATACCCCCTCCCAAAATCTGGCCGTTGGCTGCCTCGGGGACCCGGAAATTCCGTTATAAGTGACACCCGGAAATTCCGAGTCACCCGGAATATCCGAGTCTGAGAAATATCCGAGTTGAATTTCCGGTTGAGATCAGAATCCGGATGGCACCCGTCGGGTTCGGGTGCGGGTATGGGGACCCGCACCTCTACCCGCTCCCTGTTACCCGTACCCATACCCGCATGCGGGTATAGATTTTCCCAATACCCGGCACCCGTCGGGTACGCGATACCCGTCGGGTACCCACCAAAGTCATGTAAACAGCAAAATGTCTGGTTCTCCAGTTAGATTGTTGGGCTCTCGCCGGACTAACTCAACTCCATGTTGCCTGAGGACATGTCTCCGGGGAGCAGCGGTGCACGGCTAGAGTTTAGGGTTTGACTTTGATGTGGGGTATGTGTTTTACCATATGACATGTGTGGCATACCCACTGACATGTGAGGTCTCCCGGGTATGCGGGTAAAAGGGTATGGGTATGCCATCCTCATACCCGCACCCGCATACCCGATGGGTATAACATTTTCCTGCTAAGTATACCCATGGGTATTTTTTTAGCCCAAACCCTCCCCATTTGAGGCGGGTACCCGTCGGGTTTGCGGGTATCGGGTACCCATTGCCATCCGGAGATCAGAACCACTTTGACATCTTGACTTAGCCAAATTTCTGAGGGTGACTCGGAAATTCCGAGTCAGTGAAATTTCCGAGCTGAATTTCCGGTTGAAGTCAGAACCACTTTCTGATCTTGACTTAGCAAAATTTCTGAGGGTGACTCGGAAATTCCGAGTCAGTGAAATTTCCGAGCTGAATTTCCGGTTGAAGTCAGAACCACTTTCTGAACTTGACTTAGCCAATTTTCTGAGGGTGACTCGGAAATTCCGAGTCAGTGAAATTTCCGAGCTGAATTTCCGATTGAAGTCAGAACCACTTTCTGATTTTTCCTTAGCCATTTTTCTGTTAGGTATATGAGACCCGGAATTTCCGATCCTGGAAATTTCCGGTTCCAATAATCCGATTCTGGGAAGAATTCCAGAAACTCTTTTTCTCTACATTTTGGCTTTGGGATATGTGATATGCAACTCACACAAACTGAAATACTTAGCAAATAGGATTAGTACATCATTGGTATTGTTAACTAACACTCAAAACACTAGGGATTAAGAAATGTTCTTTCACCCGGAGGCCTCTACATCGCCATGACCGCCTCCGGACTGATGCGTGAGTAGTCTACCTTGGACTACGGGTCCATAGCAGTAGCTAGATGGTTGTCTTCTCCTCTTGTGCTATCATGTTTAGATCTTGTGAGTTGCCTATCATGATCAAGATCATCTTTATGTAATTCTCCATGTTGTGTTTGCTGGGATCCGATGAATATTGAGTACTAAAGTTATTGCTTCATAATATATCATGTGCGTGCTATTTAATGATCTTGCATGCTATCCGTTACTTGTCTATGCTCTGGCCAAGTAGATGCTCGTAACTCCAAGATGGGGTATTTATACTTGATAGTAGGTTCATGTCTCTATTTAATCTGGGGTAGTGATAGAAAGCTCTAAGGTTGTAGATGTGCTGTTGCTACTAGTGATAAAACAATAGTACTTTATCTAAGGATGATGTTACTTACTTACTTTACACGTAGTGCTTAAGGTGATAATCTGTTGCATGCAACTTAATACTGAAATGGGTGCAGACGCTAACCGTCAGGTGGATTATTAGTCATAGATGCGGTTGGAACGGTCTATGTATATTGTTGTAATGCCCGAATGAATCTCACACTAGACACCATATCATTACTATATGCATTGGGTTGCTCATCATTATTTTGTCAGTTGCCTAGCTGCAATTTGTTTACCACGCATGGATGAATGTTATTATTATTTATGGAGAGACACCACTAGTGAACTTTGCACCCCGATCCTTCTCATTAATCTGATAAAACCACAACTGCAAACCTGTTACTTTCTGCAAACATCACTCTTTCTTCCACACATACGTTTAATCCTTTGTTACAGCAAGCCGGTGAGATTGAGAACCTCACTGTTAAGTTGGGGCAAAGTATCTTGATTGTTTGTGCGTAGGCTCCACGTCAACCACCAGGAAGCATCTTTCTGGCGCCTTGACACCTCAAGGGAATCATTCATCTCCTACTGGTTCGATAACCTTGGTTTCATACTGAGGGAAACTTGCTGCTGCACTACTTCACACCTTCCTCTTGGGGTCTCCCAACAACACACCCAACATGTGCATCATCAACGTACTTAGGGAGATGTATGAAGCTCCCCTACACAACCACACAAGTCCTCCTCGACACCTACCCGGTGGGCCGCAACAAAGACCGAGGAAATCCTTTTGGTTGTTGCAACACGAGTGGGATGCTAGGCTAAGGAAAATCAGCCATAGATTCAACAGGAAACAATGGCGTGTCACACTCTCCGACATGCGACAATCAATGCCCCATGTCTTGTTTTCATGAGTTGACGTCTCATATGGGGGGGGGGGGGATTCTGCCCTTGTGTGGGTCGTAAACTCCCAAATCTACGTGTAGGTGGTACGTCCTGTCCCCTGACTAGTGCGTCGACTTTTGGGTGGGCTCATCACGCAGATTGCCAGTGCGTCTGGGTTGAGGATTGGTCGGATGTCGGCGAGCTCATACACTCTAGAAGTTGTTAGACTTCGAGGACGATGTGGTTTACTGGGACTGGGGGAGATTGTTCTGAATTTACAAACCTAAGCATGTGATGTCTTTTGTCGGCACCTAGGATGGTGATCCCTCATGTATCACTTTTCTTGGTGGACGAGTCATCATGGAGCTTGATACCTTGTCCACCCTAGTGCGCTCCATGTGACATAGTATCTCACGTGGATACTGACGTGGGGCTACCTTTCGGCTAGCCCACAATGAGGCTACCTGGGTCGCGCCAAACATGGAGAAGCCCACAGAAGGCCCACTCGGGGTACCACGTATCCTAGTCCAACTCGGTTAGGTTTTGTAACCTGCCATATCTGTACCAACCGCCCGAGACCTGGCTACCTATAAAGCCAAGAGGGTTGCCCGTCCTAGAGGACACGCTCATAGCCACCACCACAAACCCTAGCGAGATCGCAATCTCGCCATTGTAATCGCTACTCGCATCAATAATCAGACAAGCAGGAGTAGGGTGTTATCCTCCGGGAGCCCGAACCTGGGTAAATCCTTTCTTGTCAGCCGTCGTGATCACCAACACCTCTCTCTCTCTCCCCATCAATCAACCCGGGGTGCACAACCCTGGGATTTGCCGAGTTAACGCCTCGTCAATTGGCGCCGTCTGTGGGAAGTCAAAAAAGTGTTGGAATCATGGTCGCTCCGGCTCCATCCACAATGAAGGCTGACGTCCGCATCGCCAGGGAGTCGATCCACTTCGGCTCCTTCGAGTACGTCTTCCATCCTCCGGCTCGCCGCTCGGTGTACGCCGATTTGGACAAAGGTATACATATCACCTTCGGCTCCGTATGCTGCTTCGCCGATAGCCGCGGAATACTTAGATCCGAAGAAACCGCGCCACGCGCGGCAGCACCCGCATCGGCGAATCTACCGCCGCCCTCACAAAGACCCGCGAAGGTCGCATCTGTCGCACCCGCGAAGATCGCATCTGTCGCACCCGCGAAGATCGCATCTGTCGCATCCGTGAAGATCGCATCTGTCGCACCCGCGAAGATCGCATCTACGTCGACTACGTCTACAACCTCAGCAACGGCCGCGCGGATCGGGTCTACTACGCCAATCCCGATCGCACGGTCGGTTAAATCAAGATCTACTTCAATTACTGCACCCGCGCGGACGACCAAGGGCTCGCGTCCGACAGCCACGTCGCGCGCGTCTTCATCATCATGGGGCTGCCAAGTTTAACCCAAGCCAATCGCGCTCGCTCCGGCGGCTGCGAAACCTCCAAACACGTGGACAATCGCAGGAAGACGCAGCAACGACTGCGCCGCGCATCACGTTGCAGCAATTTTTGATCCCGAGCAAGGCTCGGACGACGGGAGCAGCAGTGGCAGCACAAACACCCCGACCCAAGTCTACCCCAAGCAATGCTTCATGGCGGGCACAACGCCACCCGAGGACAACGAAGAACCCGCATACCCACTGGAGGTGGTCATGCCGGACCAGACTAAACTTGTCATCACACGGGACATGGGAATTCAGGCCATGAAGCATGTCGACGAGGGCACGTTCCCTCCACCCGACGCACCGATAGAGGAGCACCTGGCAGTCCAGTACTTGCTACGCAAGGAAGGCGAACGACTCCGCGCCGAAAAAGCCGAGCTACTCCGGCGCAAGAGGGACGCAGATGCATCGAGTGCCAGACGAGCGGCCCTCTCCTTTACCTCCTCCACGGAAGTTAACCAAGGGGCACGGCAAAACAGAGCCCGCGTTCCTCTCCTGACGGACGCCGACCGAACCAGGGTCACCCGCAACCTGGACTCGTCCTTCGTCACCGAGGATGAGAACGGGATACCCGTCCCAAAGACGGCGAACGCCGCCCTGATCTCAGTCGAGACATACCTCCGGCTCACGCAGCCACCGGAGGGAGACGCCCGTTCCCTTCTCCACATGCAGCAAATCGCCTCCATAAAGGCGATCGAAGAAGCTCTGGCGGCCAAGGTACCAAGCAACCGGGCACGCGAGCCAGCGACTTCGGGAGTCCCAGCAGCACAGCGACAACCAATCAAGGACCTTCACGACGTCATCACGCAGAAGACGGTGGACCGCAACCGCAAAGAACGTTCGGCTGGGGCAACGAACCAAGACGACCAGGCCGATCGCGACTTCGAGCCGTGCGGTGCTGCATGCTTCAGCTTCAACATCCGCGACACCCGCATGCCTAAGGGCTTCAAGCTGACAGCAGGCACCCCAAAGTACGACGGGAAGCAAGATCCACGACTGTGGCTCGAGGACTACCTCATCGCCTGCACATGCCAAGGCGGGACGTCGACCACGGCAATGCAGTACATCCAGCTTATGCTGACGGTTTCGGCGCGCGGGTGGCTCACAAGACAACCCAAAGACTCTTTCCGAACCTAGGAAGAATTCCAGGATAATTTCATAAAATGTTTCTCGGGAACATTCGCAAGGCCAACGACCTACATCGAGTTGCAGGCCTGCAAGCAAGGAAAGGACGAGTCGCTCCGCTCCTACATCCAGCGGTGTACACTTCTCCGCAACACCATGGAACCCGTCTTAGAAGACCGGGTGATGGACGCCTTCATGCACGGTGTTGCTCGCCGCGACCTCCGCGAGGAATTTGGTAGGCTCCAGCCGAAAACCACAATAGAGCTCATGAAGACAACCAACCAGTGGGCCGAAGGAGAGGACTACGTCCGCGACACTTCCCCCAAGAAGGAAGTCGAAACAAGCAACTGGCGTGAGGCGCGTCAAAAGAAGAAGCCACATTACACCCACGACCCAATCGAGCTAGTAGCGGCGGGATATGAAACCCCCCGTGATGACAAGCGCGACAACAGTCGACAGTACGATCAAGGTCGACTGTCCAGCTCGAGTCAGTACAACCGTGGCAGCGGCAACATTAGCCACAATGACGGAGGCCAGAAACGTGAGTGGAAGCGCCCGCTAACCCCGGCAGAGGAGCTGATGCAACCTTGTAAGCATCATTCGTTCCGCAACCCGGAGACGGACAAGTGGGGTTCCAGCCATCTGCTGAAGGATTGTCGCAAAGCACGGAAGATATACCAGGCCATGCAGCAAATCATCGCTCCAGTACAAGCAATACAGGCAGCTCCACAGCTAACCATCCAGGCGGCACCCGCAAACAACAACCAGGTACAGGCGACCGAAGCATTCCCCCAGCCACAACAGCAGCAACAAGGTCAGTCAGCAGCGACCGATACGTATCCACCCGCTCGGGGACAGCTGAACATGATCCAGAAGGGACCCCCGTCAAACAGGCGCCAGAAGCTCATCACCTGCCAAGTACTTCAGGCCATCAACAGCCCGCGTGCAGTACCAGACTACCTGCGCGGGTCAGAGACACCGATCACGTTTTCCAGGACAGATCACCCATCCGAGGTAACCCGACCCGGACACGCCGCACTAGTGATTGAGGCCCTGATCGGCGACTACAGCTTGAAGAAGGTGTTCATGGACGGAGGCAGCGGCATCAACATCATATTCGCCGATACCCTGAGAAGAATGAACAGGTCGAGAGAGAAATTGCCGGAGTCGGAAACCACTTTCCACGGCATAGTACCAGGGCAAGCAATCACGCCCATGGGAACAATCACGCTCGACGTCATCCTCGGCACACCCGAGCACTTCAGGAAGGAGTCGATCGATTTCGAGGTCGTCGACTGGAAGTCACAGTACCACGCCATACTCGGACGCCCAACTTTTGCCAGGTTCATGGCAGTACCCCACTACGCCTACCTGATGATCAAGTTGCCCGGACCGAAAGGAGTAATCACCGTACGTGGCGACTTTGGGCTCTCCAACAGTTGCGATCGCGAGTTTGCCAAGATTTCTGAGTTCTTCGGAGTCGAGGAGCACTTCAAGGCCATATCAGCCGACAACGACAAGAACATCTTCCCACCCCGCAAGAAGCCAGCTAAGGACGCAGCATTCAACACAAGCGACGACACCATCACACACCAAGTCCATCCGACTGACAGCGGCAAGACGGTCAAAGTATCGTCAAGCTTGACACCCGCATAGGAAAGCGCGCTCGTCGAGTTCCTGCGTGAGAACTGGAAGATCTTTGCATGGCAACCTTCTGACATGCCAGGAATACCCAGGGAACTCGCCGAGCACTCCTTAAAAGTCCACAAGGACGCAAGACCAGTCAAGCAATCCATGCGACACTTCTCAAGACCCAAGCGAGACGTGATCACCATGGAAGTCGATAGACTACTGCACGCCAAGTTCATCCGAGAGATCAAGGACTCGGACTGGGTCGCCAACCCGGTCCTGGTGGAGAAAAAGAAGACGAAGAAACTGCGCATGTGCGTTGACTTCACTGCAGTCAACAAGTGCTGCCCCAAAGATCACTTCCCGCTCCCGCGGATAGACCAGATCATCGACTCGACGGCAGGCTGCGAGCGCCTGTCCTTACTGGACGCCTACTCAGGTTACCAGCAGATCAGGCTGAGAGTTGAAGACGAAGAAAAGACGGCATTCATCACACCCGACGACGTCTTTTGTTACCAGACGATGCCATTCGGGTTAAAGAACGCGGGTGCCACGTACCAGCGGACAATGCAAGCGTGCCTCAAAGGGCTCATCGGGCAGATCGTCCAAGTCTACGTCGATGACATCGTCGTCACGACTCGAAAGGAAGATACCTTAGTCGACGACCTCCGCAAGGTCTTCGCTGCACTCGATGTGTACCAGATCAAGCTCAACCCAGAGAAGTGCGTGTTCGGCGTGCCAGCCGGAGAGCTACTAGGGTACCTCGTATCCGCAAGAGGAATCGAAGCAAACCCCGAGAAGGTGCAGAACATACTCACAATGTCAGCACCAACCAAGATCCGGGAGGTGCAACGATTAGCCGGCCGAGTCGCAGCTCTCAGCCGGTTCATAAGTAAGTTGGGAGAGAAAGCTTTACCTTTCTACCAACTGATGAAGAAGACGGACAAGTTCGAATGGACGCAGGAGGCGCAGGATGCGTTCGACCATCTCAAGAAAACCCTGACGACCTCCCCAGTCCTAGTGGCACCGCTGGAAAGCGAGCCGCTATACCTGTACGTCTCAGCAACAAACAGGGTGGTGAGCACGGTACTCGTAGTCGAGCGGGAAGAAGAAGGACACAGTCACCCGGTGCAAAGGCCCGTCTACTACCTCAGCGAAGTCCTCACACTGTCCAAGCAGAACTACCCGCATTACCAGAAGCAGGCGCATGGAGTTTTCATGACCTCCAGGAAGGTCGTCCACTACTTCTCCGAGCACCCGATCACGGTGATAAGCTCCTCTGGACTAGCAGACATTCTCACAAACCAACGCGCGAAAGGACGAGTCGCCAAGTGGGTTGTCGAGCTAGGACCATGGGGGCTGAAGTACGCTCACCCGAAGTCCATCAAGGCCCAAGTCCTCCCAGAATTCACCACCGAGTGGATAGAAGCTCAGCTACCAAATGTCCCCGACCTGTCCAACGCATGGACAATGTACTTCGATGGCTCCAAGAAATTCACGTCGGCTGGGGCAGGAGTTGTGCTCATCTCCCCCAGGGGTGACAAGCTGAAGTGTGTCCTACTGATGGATTTCCTGACGCCATCCAACAACGAAGCCGAGTACGAGGCCCTGATCCACGGCATGAGGATGGCCAAGAACTGCGGCGCCACGCACCTCATGATATATGGTGCCTCCTACCTGGTGGCACAGCAAACCATGAAGTCCTACGACGCCATCGCCGACAACATGATCGCCTACCGAGACTTGTACAACCAGATGGAAGGCAACTTCGATGGCTGCGAGTTACGGCATATTGGCCGCGACAACAACGGAGAAGCCGATGTCCTAGCTAACATGGGATCAGACAGAGTTCCAGTTCCACCCGGCGTCTTCCTCGAGCGCATCACGCATAGATCTATCAAGACTCAAGCCACAACAAGCACCGCAACAAAAACAAAAGGCGATGCAAACCCGCCAAGTCAAGAGAAGGTCCCCATGGAGGTCATGCTAGTCGAAGCTACATGGATAGGACCATACCTGGCATACATACTGCACCAGAAGCTGCCAGCGGACCCAGTCGAAGCAAAGCGCATCATCAGGCGCTCCAAAAGTTCCACCGTTATCAACGGGGAGCTCTACAAGAGAAGCATCTCGGGAATCCTGCAGAGGTGCGTAGACCCAGTCGACGGCCAAGCCATCCTACTCGACATCCACGCGGGTATCTGCGGGCATCATGCCAGTAGTCGAGCACTGGTGGCCAAAGCACTACGAGCCGGGTTCTACTGGTTGACAGCCATGCAGGACGTCGAAGATCTAGTAAGGAAATGCGCATGGTGCCAAGAGTTTGCCAACAAGCCGCACGCGCCAGCATCAGAGCTCAAGACAATACCACTAGCCTGACCCTTCGCCCAATGGGGGCTAGACATGGTGGGCCCGCTGAAGAAATCCTCACCCAGAGGGCATACTCACCTCCTGGTTGCAGTCGACAAGTTCACCAAGTGGATCAAAGCCGTGCCCATCACAAGTTCGACCGCATCATCAACAGTCAACTTCATCAGATCGATCATCTTCATGTTCGGAGTACCAAACGGGATCATCACAGACAACGGCTCGAACTTCACAGCCGAAGAATTCAAAGACTTCTGCTCAGAACATGGTATCAAACTCAGCTATGCATCCGTCTCGCACCCGCAATCCAATGGGCAGGTGGAGAAAGCCAATGGCCTCGTCTGCAGTGGCATCAAGAAGCGACTGCGCGTACCACTAAGACGCGCAGCGGGCGCATGGGTGGAAGAACTACCGTCAGTCCTTTGGAGTCTGCGGACCATGCCCAACAGATCCACCCAGTACACTCCATTCTTCATGGTGTACGGTGCAGAAGCAGTCCTACCCTGCGACATCAAGTTTGACGCACCACGGGTGGTCGCCTACGACGAGTCAGATGCAGCAGAGGCACTCGAAGATAGTATGGACATATTGGACGAATCACGCGACATCGCTCTGGCGCGGTCAGCCGTATACCAGCAAGACCTGCGCAACTATCACAGACGAAGACTGCGGCCAAGAGCTTTCATCGCAGGCGACCTGGTCCTTCGCCTCAAACAGAAGAAAGTGCACAAGCTCGCCTCCCCATGGGAGGGCCCGTACATTATCACTGAAGCAATTGGCAACAGAGCATATCACCTAAAGGACTCGAAGACAGGAGCAGCCTGCAGCAATCCGTGGAACGTCGCACAACTCCGAAGGTTCTATGCTTAGTCGATTCAGCCATTGTAACAAGGATAGCATGTCAGGGCGGCAGGTTTCAGACGCACACTTTCCCTTACCAGGGTACCTAAGGGGACTGGAAGGGTTTTAATGAGGCGGCCTGTTCGCAGCAATCAATAAAGTGATTTCAAGAAAATGCTGTTCACTCTACCTTCTCAGTCAAGGCAAACAAAAAATCCTAGGCCGCTACTCGATTCACTCGGGGGATGCGCCACACAGGTTGAAATAAAGCCTAGGCCGCCACTCGAGTCACTCGGGGGCTGCGCCATACATGCATAACTCGCAAAAATCCTAGGCCTCTACTCGACTCACTCGAGAGATGCGCCGCACAGGTCAAGTCCAAAATCCTAGGTCGCCACCCGACGCACTCGGGGGCTGTACCTCACAGGTCACACTTGAAAAGCCTAGGCCGCCACTCGAACCACTCGGGGGCTGCGCCAGACAGGCACAACTAAAAAATCCTAGGCCTCTACCCGACTTACTCGGGAGGTGCGCCACACAGGTCAAGTCCAAAATCCTAGGTCGCCACCCGACTTACTCGGGGGGTGCACCTCACAGGTCACACATGAAACCCTAGGCCACCACTCGAACCACTCGGGGGCTGCCACATACAGGCTACACTAGAAAAATCCTAGGCCGTCACCCGAGCCACTCGGGGGCTGCGCCATACAGGTCAAGTCCAAAATCCTAAACCGCCACCCGATACAATCGGTAGCCGCGGTACACAAGTCTCACTTGAAAAAACCTTAGGACGCCACTCGACTTACTCGGGGGCTGCGCCACACAGGTTCACAACGCAGGCTTAGGCCGTCACCCAAGATGCTCGGGGGCTGCGCCACACAAGCCATAGACAAAGTAAATACTCGCACAGTAATGAAAACAGTTCCACTCGTTACTCGAGAACCCTTTTTACTTCATATACTGTCATTTACATTGGCATAGTCGCCACATTAAACTAACCCTATACAGCAGAAAAAATCTACTCTTAGTCTGCAGGCTCGGCTTTCGGCGCCTCGAGTGGGCCTACAAGGCGCTCGCTATGCTTCTGCACCTGCTCAATCATCTGGCGCGCAGCCGCCAAGGTATCGGCGAACTCGGCATCGCCAGGCAGTCCGCCCATCAGCCTCTCCAACGGAAGGTTGGGCCGATGCAGCCGAACGTACGCCAGAGCCACATTTGCCCCGGCGACAAGATGAGCATGGACGATCTCCTTCAACACATCGCCATCACGGAACCTCTCCAGCAAGGTGGCCAGCCCATGCGGCTGCCCATTGTGCGGGAAGTAGACGCGATGGACATGGTACAGGGTCTTCCGGCAATTCTCCAAGAGGAAAGCCGCACGCCAAGTTTGGTCCAGCATGCGAGCGAGAATACGCCCTCTCGACTTGTTCACCCAAAATTGGCGAGCTTTGTGAGAGTCGCCAGATGCCTCCCGGGTAACACGCTCTTCGACGCGGTCCCGCTCAGCCTCCCAATCCGGGTTCACATCTGTGTTCACAAGCTAAAATTCAGAACTACCAAGTCTTAACAAGGAAAAGCAGGCTCAGAGGATACCAACCTTGAAGTTGTCGACTGATCAGATCGATCTCTCCGATCAAGAAATCTTCACGCTGGGAGAAGCCGGCTGTCGGATGAGACCTGGAGCGATGCAGCAATAGCTCGGTATTCTTCAGAGTCGCCTCAAGTTCAACCATCTTATTCTTCAAATATGTGATGATACGTTGGTCGTTCGTGCTTCGGGGCGGAGCCGGCGCCGACCGACGACGGCGAGCACCCGACGAAGACCCCTCACCGCTCGGACCAGCCGCGGAAGCAGAAGAAGTGCCGCCGCGCACGTCAGTCTGCCATAAGTTTGCAGAGTCAATACAGAGGCGCGACTGCTCAACGCAAGCAAATACAATTGAAGACACTCAATTTCAACACAAAATATTGTTCAAGGTCAGAAGACCAAACAAAATATCAGTCATTACAAGCAAAAGGTACGAATACAGGACAAGGCGACTGCCGAATCCCTACAACTCTACTACTCCAAGGCAGCAGACTCCGAGCGAGAGCGGGTCTTCCGAGAAGCAACCGCCTCAGACGCCTTGACGAGGGCCCTCTCAAAGGTGGCCACAAGCTTCAAAGCCAGCTGCTTAGCCTGCGCCTTCACTGCGCCAAGCGACGCGGTCCGGCCGTCAGCCCTCCGAGGGAAGCCGCTGACAACCTTCTCGAAATTGCCCTCAATCTGGTGACCTAGAATGAGCTGCAAGGTGAGCTCGGAGCCGCGTACCGTCTGCGTCCGAGTGAAGTCCACAAGGGTCGTGGCATCTTCCTTGAACGGAGCAGCAAGAGCGTCGATGGCATTCGGTGGCGCAACACTTGGGAAGATGCTCCGGTGCACCGTCGTTAGCGCACCAGTCGACTGCTTCAGCACAGCCGCCGACTTCCTCAGTGCATCGAACGCGTACGCGCAGACGCGGTCGAGTAAGCCGACAGCAGTCGCCAACTCAACCGTGTCACTCGACGAGCCCCACCGCAGTCATCTAGAAAAAGAGATCTAATGTCAGACAAGGGACAAACACAAGAAACAGTAGGCGCCAAGCCGAAACTTACCTCCAAGAACGCCGGCGAGCGCGAGAAGACGGTCGACTTGGGTCTTCTCTTGGACGACCCGCACCCGCTCACGCTCCTGGAACTCGTGAAGAGCCTTCTCAAGCTCAGCCTGAGCCTGGAGCTTCAGCTCTAGCTCAGCAACCCGCCCGGTAGCCTGGTCCAGAGAAGCACGCAGTTGATCCCTCTCCTTCTCCAGGCGAACATAAGCCGCGACTGCATCAAGTTGCTGGCGGTAGTATGGCTGAAACAAAAGCAAGGAATTAATAAAGTTGCGGGCGACTCTACTAGTCACCCACACCTTCAGGGGCTACTCCCATCGGGAGCGCTGATCGCGCACCCGATGAAAACTCAAGACTACAAGTACAAGTACAAAGGACTTACGTGGTCCAGAAGATCAACATCTACGGAAGACGGCGGAGGAGCGCGACCCGAAGACGCGATGACGGCAGGTTGCGTGCGCTCCTCAACTGCCACCCGAGTCACCAACTCGGTCGAAGGGGCGGACGTATGCTCCACCTCACGATGAGGAGAGGGGACATCACCAGAACGACGGCTGAAGCAAAACAGAACGATGACCAACTAAAGGATTGGAACTATGAAAGACAACTCGAAGTCAACAAGGTACTCACCTGGTGGTCTCGAGGTCATCATCACTCCCCAAGGAGACAGACGCCAGCCGCGCAACGCGCGTGGTGGCGCGGAGCTGACAGGGGGAACAGCCAGCGGCTCACTCCAACCGTCAGGAGACCGCACACCCGACGACGTCGCGACGACCTCCTCTGGATCAGCATCTGCACCCCTAGCGGGCGACGAAGCAGTCGCAGATTCGTCGCCACTCCTGCGCTTCTGCCTCTTCCGTACGGGTTCTACCTCGTCATCGTCATCCTCCACTTCGTCGTTGGGAGAGACAGCGGACGGAAGCTCGTCGTCATCGTCATCCTCCTCCACAACCCTCGACTCGTCGTCGGATCCATTTTCAGGGAGAGGAGGAAGGCTGACCAGCAGAGATCGACCCTGAAGCAAGTAGACGCAAGTCGAATTAAGAAGCAGGATTTCAAGACAAGAAGAAACAAAGAAAACAAGTCAGGAACATTACCTCAGGAACGGGATTCGTCGCCCCATATGCAGCAACCGGGCACTTGACATTGCAGGTATCCGCGGCTCGGAGGTTGGTGATGGACCTCACCTTGGCTTCCACCTCCTCGTCGTCAAGTGGCTCGGCGCTGACGCCCTCGACAGCCCACATCGGGTGGGGCCGAACGGCAAGCGGCTGCACCCGAAGACGGAAGTGAAGGGGTTACGGTGCAGAAAACAATAATTTTCTAGCGATCGAAACCCTAACTAGCCAGGATCTATCTATCTAGTACATGTGATAACGGTGGCGGAACGGGTTACATTACCTCCATGTAGACCGATAGCGGGGATTACGCTCCCGCACAAGCGTTGACGATGAAGTCGTACGTAGCCGACCTCGAGGTCGCGGAGAACTTGCCGCGATGTCGGAGTCGATGACGCCGGGGTCTCGACGATGATCTGCGTCGACGGGCGTCGGGCGAAAGAAGGCAGAGCGCCAGCACCGGGGCTGGTGCGCCGGCAGCAGAGGGGGGTGGCGCGGCGGCTGCAGGGGGCGAGACGACGTCGCCCAAGCTCCTCAATAGAGTAGCCTCCGAGCACTCGCAAAACATACGGAGCCTAGCGACAACTCCCGGTCATTCAGATCCAGCTGAAATCGCAGGAGTAGATCTTATCTGGAATCCCGCAGAGCAACGGCGCTCTGCGGTATGGCTTAGGTGGAGAGAGACCCCCTTCCTCAGCTCGGCGCGGCTCCGACTTGGGAACCACGAGATCGAGAGAAAAATTGGGAATTAATTGAATTTCCTGTGTATTAAATCAATTAATATGCCTTGCTATATAAAGGGGGAAGGGGGTGTGCAAACCCCTTGGCTCCCCCATGTGGGACTAAACAAAGGACATGGGAGGGGGGGTTCGGCCCCCACATGGGCTGGCCGAACCAGCCAATGGGGCCCACCCCCTTTGAGGTGCGGCTCCCCCTCTTGGGCCCTCTTAGGGCCCATATAGGTGGGAGCCCCCTTTTTCCTTTATTTAATTAATATTAAATTAATATAAAAATCCCATTAATTCATAATTAATATATTTATATATAATTCAATATCCCGTGACTCCGAAAACTCTTTCGGACCACCCGAACAACTTTCGGACATTCCTGGAACCATTCCAGACCTCTCCGGAACTCCTTCCGGACCACCGGAACTCTTTCCGGATCATTTCTCTCTCTCCAATAAAAACCTATAAAATTCCAGAACCTATCTCCAAGCGTCGCTAAGACCTTAAGTTTGTTACGCTACGGTTCGGGAACACTCCAGACATGGTCGAGACACTCCGCTCACCAATGATCGTCAGGGATACCTAGAAATATATGACGACCCCTGTGCATTCCACGAATATCGTCGTTGAACCATAAGTATGATATTCATTCCCTTTGTCTCTGCGATACTAACTTGTCCGAGATATGATCGTAGACACACCGATGCCTTTGCTGTATCTCGTTACCGACGAAGGTTATTAACTCGTCTGCGATATTACATCTCCATGACCTAGTCATAAGCTGCAGCTATATAGATGCAATATCACCGAGTGGGCCCAGAGTATCTTTCCATTACAAGAATGAACAAATCCCGCTCTTGATCCTTACGTCTCGATGCTCTTTCGGAATACCCAAGATGGACACCGTTATTGTCATGCTATATAAGACACAACGTTTGATGCTCTCAAAGCACTCCTACGAAGCAACAATAAGTACGGTCTCACGGTCTAAGGAATAAGCTATCATACTCTTATCTATTGCAAATGACAAACATCGTAATACGATCTTATTGCAATACTTTGCGTATGTCCACCACCTTATTCAACTAACAAGATGACCCCATTGTCAACCGACGTCATTGTCCTTGATCGGGAATCTCGATCAACTGTTGCCCAATGGACTAGCTTATATAGAGGCTTGCTAGGGACCTGGTTGTCTATGTATCACACGTGTATTAACAATTCCGATTAATACAGTTATAGCATAATACACAAACCTATTATAAACTTATGAGATAACGCAATAAATACTACTTATTTATTTGCCTCTAGGGCATATCTCCTTCAGGAAGAAGGTGGCCATCAAGAAGACGCCACCCGCCTCACGCCCAAGGGTCTTGGTGAGGTCGCGCAGCAGGCCCAACAGTGGCCGTGCGGCTTCCTTCTCCTCCGCAACCAGCGGGTGCGACCAGGCACGGGTCTTCCGCAGCCCGCGCCCGCTGTCGAATGCCGCCAGGCTGTCCTGCCTCGACTGGACGTAGAACCACTTCTTGCGCCACCCCTGAACGGAGTCCGACTTCTTCATCTGGAAGTACGCGGTATCACCGCGCACTTGGATTCCGAAGCCGCCCACGGGGAAAGGTAACCCGCTCTTCCCAACGTTCTTGCGAACAAGGAAGAGCGACTTCCACATCGCCCAGTGGGGTGCGACACCCAGGAAGCACTCGCAGAGCACAATAAAGCCCGCGATGCTCAAGACGCCATTGGGGGTCATATCGTGGATCTGAACCCCATAGGCATACAGGAGACCGCACACAAAATCGTGCAAGGGGAACCCGAAGCCCCGCGGAAGGAAATCCACGAAGCATACGCGTTCCCCATCGCGGGGTGTGGGATAAACTTCTTTGCCAGGAGCGCGTACCTGGACTTGATCAGCAGGCGGTAGAAGACCTTGAGCACGAAGGAGTTCGACCTCCGCCTTCTTCACGGACGACCTCTGCCAGTCGCCGTCGGGCTTCTTCATCAGCCCGGCTTCGTCGGCGGCGGCGGAGGAACCAGCGGCAGTTTTCGGCTTGCCCATGGCTTCGCGGAGCAACGCAAGGTGAACGGACAAATAGCGCGGAGCTCTGGTGAGGGCGAGGAAGGCAGAGGAAAGGATGCGCGGACAAACGGAGAAGACGATGCCCTCGCGCTGCGGCGCGGTACTTATGCCTCAGCAAAATCAATCTCAGCCCTCCACTGCGCAACAGTTCCGGGCGTCTTCATCTCGCCGTCCACGTGTCAAGCAGAAAAACCAACCGTCGCCGCCCACTTCCTCCACTACGCACGAGGATCGAGGCGTCATCATCGTGTGCGAAAATTTCGCGCCCAGTTCAAAGACGTGACAACTGCTGACCGCGGTCAGCGCTGCCAGTGGGCCCCGCCATGTCACGTCCCATCGGGCGCAGAGGCGTGCAAGGAAACGTCAGCAGCGACGTCATCAAGCCAACGGCTCCAAACAACTGAAACAACATGTTAACTCGAGCGCAAGATTCAAGTGGTAAGCTTCTAAGCTGAAACATCTTAAGACAGTGCGCTGTTCAAGGAACCCGAAACATCTATTCGGGTGACAAAGAAAGTCCTTTCGACTGAGGAAATCGAATCTACATGTAAGCCAACAGGCTGAATAGAAGCAAGCTTCACATGAAGAGAAGACAAAAGTAATTCGACTACAAAGGTCACTCCCATCGGGAGAGGCCCGTTCGACTGAGGAAATCGAGTTCAAGCTCAAGATCAAGCAATCCAATGGCGCGTCCAGGAGGAGGAAGTCCTTTGCCCGACGCTGCGCTTCGACCAAGCACTCGGGGGCTACTGACGTGGGGCTACCTTTCGGCTAGCCCACAATGAGGCTACCTGGGCCGCGCCAAACATGGAGAAGCCCACAGAAGGCCCACTCGGGGTACCACGTATCCTAGTCCAACTCGGTTAGGTTTTGTAACCTGTCATATCTGTACCAACCGCCCGAGACCTGGCTACCTATAAACCCAGGAGGGTTACCCGTCCTAGAGGACACGCTCATAGCCACCACCACAAACCCTAGCGAGATCGCAATCTCGCCATTGTAATCGCTACTCGTATCAATAATCAGACAAGCAGGAGTAGGGTGTTATCCTCCGGGAGCCCGAACCTGGGTAAATCCTTACTTGTCAGCCGTCGTGATCACCAACACCTCTCTCTCTCTCCCCATCAATTAACCCGGGGTGCACAACCCTGGGATTTGCCGAGTTAACGCCTCGTCAGATCCCTTCTCGGAGGCATACTCTTTGCAACTGCTGACCCTTCGAGAGCTGGTTGGTCAGTTTGTGGGTTTAGGGTTTGATCTATGGTGACAACGGCGGGGTGGGGTGGGGGTGGGGGGGGGGGACGAAGGATGATGCGGCAACTCCATTTTGTTCTTTATTCCAATGATGTGGTTGCGAGGTTGGCACCTTGGTCTTTCTAGTCTACACAATTTTGGATTGCTTTGATGTGTTCATCTGAAGTTAGGTCAGCTTGTTCTCATACCACTCCACTTCCCCATTTTGAAGGATGTTATCCGTTGGTAATCGAACAACCATACTTTAGGCTATTTGTCCTTGTTTATTTGATTGGCGATGATGATGAAAGCTGAAGACATCCTCCATTTGGTTTAGCCGACAAGATATTGGTATCGAGCCCCTCCTCCTCCTCCTCCCATCCTCGTTCTCAGCTCCCGCGATTTGTGTTATAATCTTAACGTTTAGTGCAAATCAGTTGTACTCATCCTACTCTTATATTCATTTCATGGCTATGCTCAGGGACGAAGCCCGGATCACGCATCACGCCATGGGGCACAAAGAGCACCCTAGCTACAATATGCTACAATTTTCCTTTTATAAGTCTGCTCGCCCTATCACTCCATGTTTATGGTCTATGTTTGGCCGGTTCTCTTAGGGGTCCTTTGATTTAAAGAAATTTCTTAGGCTTTTTAGAGTATTGAATTAATTTTCCTATCTTGCTTGTTTCATTTGTAGGATTAGATCCTATGGTATTTCCCCTGAAAATCATTTGTAATACATGCTATAGAAAGTTTAACTCCACGTTTTTTTACTACTACTTTATTTTCTTTACCATGTGAGCTCTTTAAGGGATGCTCATTTTGTCATCAGAAAATAATAATAATTGAATTAGATCAATCTGCTGCTGCTATGCAACTCCATAGCATAGCATCACTTGAGTGTCCCGATCTTGACGGCCGTCGCTGACTATAGTCCATGACCAAGTGAGCAACCCTAGGCTCTCGCGGACATGGCGAGAGCGAAGGCGCCGAGGCCGAAGCCGCCGCGGTCGACCACTCGACGGCTCCTCGGGTTTTGCGGGCTGAGCCTCGCGGCGGCGGCGTACGTGGGGATCGACTACCTGCGCTACCTCTCGCCGACATGGCACGAGCGGCTGCAGCCGGTGCTCTGGGCGGCGCTGGCGCTCGCCGCCGCCGGGCGCGCACCGTTCTACCGCCACTGGGATGCCGAGCTCCGGGCCGCGCTGCCCTTCCTCGGCGCCATCGTCTTCATGCTCAGCGCCTTCCTCGTCGAGATGTGCTCCGTCCGCTTCGTCTCCGCCGTGATGGGGCTCCACTGGCACGGGTCAGTACCTTGGCGGGATCTGGGGAAAATAGGTTTTTAGCACTCCAGCTGTTTGGACGCGAATTGCCATGGATCTAGGAGACTTCTCAGCTTTTGTGTTGCTATTTCTGGTGTTTGTTTCGGTGTATGATGCTTAGAGATTTGCTCTTCAGATGTTTATAGCGAGCTGTGCCTGGCAGGTTGGTACGATCTTGGGGGATAGCGTAACTATAATTGTGGAACGATTGACCTCTTTTTAGCCGAAATGTGTGGTCTTGGACAGATTTGCCTGCGATGGCGTACATCTTTAGGGGTTAATTTTTTTTGTTGAGTGTGGATAATGGTTAAGCTTCACATGCGAGATTTAGGCTTGTCATGACATACAACTGTTACCTTGGAGAGGACTGGAAACATTTTTGGAACATCTTATATGCCGTTTTAAGCAAACTACCGTTTTTGGCAAACTAAATTAGTTTGCAAAAAACGGCTTACAATATGAACATAGGTACTGTAGTACAATTTTAAGGGATCTTGAAGAAATTTATTTTGGTAGAAGGAACCTAGAAGGTGTTGATTGTTTATCGTGCAATTACTGGTGTTCCAAACCAGGGGTGTACTAAAAGATCATGGAGATGGCAATATGTTTTATGGAAAGTGTGTAAAACCTTGTGACTAATTGTTGCTACCGTTTCTGATCGCTGTACATAATTTTGGTGAATGCTGTGTGTCAAATACATCTTTGTTTAGCTTCTCCATCTATCAAGTTTGATTTTAAGCACCTTTCTGTGGATTATTTGTCATGGTTAGAGCTCCATACCTTGTTTCATTGTTGTTTACGCCATGCTATTTTATAAGCTTTAAAATACTCCTTGGCAGCCTCGCAATAATTAAATAAGTCTACATCTAGTATAGAATAATCAAAATATTTATGGTAATTAGCGTATCAGCGAGTTCAGTTTAGGCAAGGTATCAATGATCTCAACAAAGGGGCATCTAGAAGTTAAGTGGGCAAGAAAGGTATAAGCATCTCTTTATGCTTGGGCTTGTACATTCCTGGTCGCTGACTTAGCTTTGATGTCTCCTCTCTCAATCTGGTTTACATAATTGGGTTAATCCCTTGATATTCTTCTGTGGTGTCCTAAAACAAATCACCGAGAAGTTTGTATCATGTCTCATTAGATGGCAGGGTGGACCACACTAGCTTTATTTGGTCATGATATTTTGTCAACTCGACCTCTATATAGGGGTCCTGAGTTTGACTTTTCATTGTCAGCAAGAAAGTTGCAACAATATATTTCCATATGGGCCAGGAACCTTTGCATACTAACTTTGACTTTATCAAGGTGTTTATTTGTGTGCACTCACTCTCCTGCATGGATAAATACATGCATGAATTTGGAACCTCACGCAGTTACTTGCAAACTGAACCCTGTTTTATCATTTTAACAGATCTGCTGCTCCACTTCCTGACACTGGCCAATGGCTGCTTCTAGCTTTGAATGAGAAACTTCCTGGAAGTGTTGTTGATCTATTGAGAGCTCATGTTATCACGCTTCATCATTATTTGATGTTATTTATGATGCTGGGGTTCTCAGTGCTGTTTGATTGCATCAAAGCTCCTGGTCTTGGAATAGCCACAAGATATATGGTCACTATGGCAATCGGTCGCTTGCTTCGGACAGCAACTTTTGTCACTACAATTCTTCCATCTGCGAGACCTTGGTGCGCCGCAGGTCGATATCAAATGCCTGGGCATCCTCATCCGTGGGCACAAAAATATTATGTTCCATATGCTTCTGACTCGCATGCTATTCGTGGGGTCATAGACAAAGATATGGCATATGGTTAGTGTATTTTTCTAATCATCTAGTTGATGTATTGGCTTTTGTAGGATTGGAGAAACTAATTTGTCATTGTCTTGAAATACAGCTGATGTTCAATCTTATCCTGGTGAGCATCGTCCTGACTGGGGTCGGATGGGCTTCCTAGTAGATATTTTGAGGCCAACCCCTGGAGAGGGGCCTTCATGGTACCATCTGTTGAAAAAGGCCAGTGGAGGTTGCAATGATCTTATGTATAGTGGGCACATGCTTGTCTCTGTTCTTACTGCCATGGCGTGGATGGTACGTTACCTTATACAATTAACTTCTCTGGGTTACACACCAATGTTTAGTAGTCCCACTGTATTGAATCTGAACTATAATTATCTGGATTCATCGCTTCCAGTCAGATCTGTACTCCATTAGAATTAGCCAGTCACTTGTTATTCATGACATTTTAATTTCTTCTTGATCTGTTCTGCACTCATAGGAAGCTTATGGGGGCTGGATCTCTGTTGCAATATGGCTTCTTGTCCTGCACAGCGCACAGAGGGAGATACGCGAACGACATCATTACACTGTGGACTGCGTCGTTGCAATCTATGTCGGCATCCTCTTGTGGAGGATGACACGTTGTATCTGGTCTGCTAGAGATGCCAGCCGAGCAAGAAGGCTTGCCAAGCTTGAAGAGGTTCAGAGCAGACTAATTCATGCAGCGAAGGACTCGGACATTGATGAGATCCGTGATCTGCTGAAGGAGGTTGAGCTAGCGGGCCATGAAAAGAAGGGCTTCTCACAGAGGGCCATCCTGGCCTTTGCTGCAGCTACAATTATGTTCACCCTGACTTGTGTTGTACTTGCCCTTACGTTAACCAGCGATGGGTGATCTTTTACTTGCTAGAATCTTCTGAAATTTACTCCATTTTCTTGGGTTACACACTTACACTGTCGTTCTCAGTAGGTACAGACAATTGAGTGTTCTTTTTGCAGGAAACATGTTTGAGCAGTGTAAGTTCAGTTTAGTGGCTATCAGTTTGATAAGTTTGCATAATTGCTTCTAGACTAACTGCCCTGTTTGTCCTTTCCTCTGCATCGGCTGAAGATGGTTAAAAACAGAGAAACTGATAGTTCGAACATTGTTTGGAACTTTGGATACATAAAATCTTGACTATATACATCTCTTTAACCAGTTAGAACTCATTTTTTGTTGATTTGGACCAAAGAGCATTCCATAATTCTACATCTGCTCAAAGTTACATGCTGGAGACCATGTTGTTGACTAGTTGTTCAAAACTTCAGCTTTTCAAGAACTAGACGAAGTACAATGTAATTGTATGAAAAATGTTTCGTTTGAAAAATAGTACTAAATAATTTTGAGTGATAATTTTAATTTTCAAATTTATTTTTTACAAAAGATCCTTGTGTTTTGTAAAATCTAGAAACTTGATCAACTCATTTTGGAGATGCAAACTACTCAAAATTACATAAGCATACATCAGCTAACGCATTCTCCAGCCTGTGTTCTTTGTTCCTCGTCATGGTACCCGGGGCCATAGATCACGAACAATATATCAGAGATCAGACCCAGTTTCGAACGGCCCCAAATACTAAGCCCTCGGCCCAACACGAGCACTAACAGCGAACTCTGGTCTTCTCCGTCTCCGGGGCATCACGCCGCCGTCGCGCCACCTCTCATCTCTTCCGCGGTCGTGGCCACGCCTCGCCACCTCATCTGCTGGCCCGCGTCTTCCTCGTCCGGGGGTTATCTCGGTCTCAAGTTGAGTAAAGCCTCACCTTCCCAGGCACTTTTTTTTTCTCGTAGCGAGGGTTTGGTGCCCTACGCGTTGCTTCGCAACAGTTCCCAGGTCTAGATTTCAGTTGTCTTGAGAACGATGAGCTATATGTATCTTCAGTGTTCCTGCTCTTTAATTGTTGCCCCCAAATGAACTGGTTAGGCACATGCACTACAGGGGAAGACAGGTTGATTTATTTACAAGTTTTTGGTGTAATTTAAGACTAACTGGAGCCAAATACCATATAGGATGTATCATGTATGATAAAGGGACGGAGAACTTAATAGATCATGTTATGGGGAAAGCTTATTTCAGTTTTGCTGAGCATAGGATAATCTAGTCCCGAGTCCTGATTTTCGTTTTGTGCAATACTGAACATTGCAGCAGGAGGACCCAAGGCGATGGAGATGAGAGCCCGCAAATCTGTAGACTTGTCGGAGGACCTGACTCGGGCAATTGCGCCTTATGCCACCGCCCTGCATGATGCATTCCTCCAATCCCATTGCTCCTCATGTTTCAGGAAGTTGCCATCTCATCCTCCACGAGATTTATCTTGTATGATGTGCTGCTCTGTTTGGTACTGCTGCTCGAACTGCTTAAGCTCAGATTATAAAGTGCATTCATCTTCTGGTGAATGCTGTTTTTTTGCTGACCACCTAAAGAAAGCATCTCCATCCTTTCTCACCGAAGGCACAAGTGATCTCCGTGCTGCTCTCCGGTTTCTTTATTTGCTTGAGATCCATCATCTTGTTTCGTCTGATTCAATCAACCAGTTCACCAGAATTGGCGGGCTTTCAGCGAGTGGAATTGGGGAAGCCCAGAGGGAAACCGGGGAGGTTGCCGAATGGATACTGGAGGGAAGCATGCTAATGTCGTCTGCCAGAAAAATAAGGACACAAACTTCTGTTCTTTCCACCGATGGTCTGAGAGTAGAGGCAGTTGCATTATGGGCAGTGATGATCAACAGTGTTGCGGTACAGATTAGTGAAGGGCGGGATCTGGGGATTGCAGTTTATGGGCCTAGTTTCTCATGGTTCAATCATAGTTGCTATCCAAACGCTTCTTATAGTTTTGTATTGGCTCTATGCAGTGAAGATTTTGTTTCAGACAAATCAGAATACCCTGCAGTCCCTGCTAGCAAAGAAGTAGCACCAGATACGGTAAATAAAATCAAATGATAGTTCTATATATCTAGCATTTTCTGAACTGCTTGCACAATTCCGAGAGAGAAAATAATTGATTACTTTGCATGTCATTATCATTATCTCGTTGTAGAGTAAGTTATTTGGCTTTTTATTGGTTGCAGTGGCATGCTTGGAAGTTTGAAGATGATTCTGCTCATGGTACTTCTTTCATGTTCATTTATGCTGCAATGTGAGAGGAACTTTTTTGAACTCTTACCCTGACTCAGTGACTCTCTTTAGCACTTGACAAATATGGCCCAAGAATTATTGTTCGTTGCACAAAGCCAATCAGCAAGGGTGATGAAGTTTGCATAACATATATTGATCTTCTCCAGACCAGGGTACCGTTTTTTTGCTAAATCCTAGTTTTCCGAGTTCTGCAAATGTTCGGATGTCAGTAGCCTTAGTGTATTATTGGTTTTCCAGAATTTAATTTCTCCATGTAAAATGTGCTTCTTCATCACTGGTCCACTTGGTATTATATAGTAGTATTATTTACATAATAAATCTGCCCTTAATTTACTAACTCTACTACTGTAGTTAATAGAACTCTATGCACTTGGTACTGTACAATTGTTTCTTGCAGAAAAACAGGGCCACCCTTCTTCCATTTTTATAAAAAAATGGACCTACTACTGACCACTTTACATCGGTATAGTCTCAACTTATGCAAAAGCTACATCTGAATGCACACCTTTTTACGATGAGTTTGCAGTTTATAAAAGGAATCCAGGTATATTACACCACTACGTTTGGATGTTAGTGTATATGTATATCTTGGTCATAACTGATGCACACTCACTGTTTCTGTTGGTTAAGCTAATGTGATAGCTATTGTTGTCACTTTCTTCCAGACAGTAAGTCAATACGTTTTACGATATTAAATACTCCATCCGTTCCTGAATGCATGCATTTTGGCAGTCTGCACGTCAACCAAGTTGCATGTGAAAGACTGCATTCGTACTGTATCTTCATTCTGCTACTCTAGTGCATACTTGTAAATGGCAGTGAAATAGCCAAAGCGAAGGGCATGCAGGGGTGTACATTTATCTCTAAATGGTAGAATAAGATGCATTTGAGCAACAAATTTTATTGTTAGTGACATGTATTCAGGAGCGGAGTGAATTTAAGGGAATTAAAAGGCAAAATTCTTGGCTACTATCTTCCTACTGTTATTACACTCATTACTCTCCCAACTTCCCTTTACAGGAAGCAAGGCATTCAGATCTTTGGTCGAAGTATAAATTCATTTGTTCTTGCAAGCGCTGTACTTCATCACCCGAACCATATGTGGATTTTCTTCTGAATGTAAGAGCCAAACTCTGGATAAAATGATGTCATTATTTGTTTGCAACCTACCATGTACGTTATAAAGTGATTTACTACTACCGTTATGCACTTGCTACTATTGTGTTGTTTTCTGAATTAGCTGCTCTGCCATGAATGAATGTACCTGTTGAACTTCTCTCACATATAACTTACTCCCTCCGTTCCACAATATAAGACGTTTTAGCTTTTTTTCCACATTCACATGTACATTACACTTATTTTAGTATGAATCTAGACAACATGTAAAACACCTACAACATCTTATATTGTGGTTATAAAGTGATTTACTACTACCGTTATGCACTTGCTACTTTTGTGTTGTTTTCTGAATTAGCTGCTCTGCCATGAATGAATGTACTTCTTTGAACTTCTCTCACATATAACTTACTCCATCTGTTCCACAATATAAGATGTTTTAGCTTTTTTTCCACATTCACATTTACATTACACTTATTTTAGTATGAATCCACAACATGTAAAACACCTACAACATCTTATATTGTGGAACAGAGGGAGTACAAATAAACTGTATATTGACCAGTAACTAACACCATTGGTTCAATTGCATACATGAAGCTAGCAAACCCTTGCTACATAGTTTCATATGTCGCAGGTTGTCAACATTATGCTTAAATTTTAGCAAATTGTCCTTTGCAAAAAAAGAAAAATCTTATATTTTCTGCAAACTGACATAGTAAATCAGTGCGATTTTAGGAACTTGAATTCACCAGAGGATGTTGCTATGTCTCCAGCAGTTGAGGATTTGGATGGTATTGTCAACCAGGCAATCTCTTTATATTCATTGGGTGATGACCCTAAAGCTTGCTGTGATATGATTGAAACCATGCTTTCCAAAACCTTGATGACCAATTTGCAGCAAGTGGAACTTTCACAAAGAAGACATATACTGCATCCTCTCCACCATATATGTCTTAAAGCCTACATAGCACTTGCCTCTGCTTACCGCTTTCGTGCCCTGAAAGTAAATGCTGATTGTTCTAAGGCTGAAAACACTGCCATTTCTTTCGAAATGACCAGAGCTGCTGCAGCTTATTCATTAGTGCTTGCAGGAGCTACACACCATTTATTCTTATCTGAATGCTCCTTTATGACCCCACTGTCACATTTTTTGTTAAGCGCCGGACAGTCCATGCTACATTTTGTTGAATGTATTAAGGGAGAGACAAGTGAAAATGTATCTGAAGCTAAGTCTAGCTTTGCTTCATGTTCGGCAAGTTTAGCAAAACGTGATTCCGTGCAGTACAATAAATTCAGATCAACCTGTGAAGAGTTTGGCAAAGGCATGTTATCATTATCATTGCAGTGCTGGCCATTTCTTGCTCAAGGATCACACTGTCTGGAAAAGATAAAGAACCCTATAGACTTTAGATGGCTTGGGACAGGAATATTTCAGTCTTTCCATCTCTCTGAGGAAGATTCTGCTAACCTTTCTTGTACAGATGGCCTAGCAATCAACATGGATAAGCAGAAGGGGTGTATTCTCAGTTTAGCTGTTTGCTGCATCACCTTTTCCAAATATCTTGCAAGCATATGCTATGTTCCACAACATTATTTGGCAAATTATGCCAACGATCTGCTTGAAGGTATCGATCTGGTATAATAACCTCTCTGAGATGCTCCTATGTGTGATTACAAGATAGAATGCCCAGGAGTTGCCATTTGATGTGATCCATTGTCATTTTTATCTAGGGCTGTGGAGCTTATTTTCGAGATGGTTGTAGGGCCAAACTCTTATTTCTTATGTAGTGACAGTTTGTCAATTCTATTTGTTCTGACGAACAAAGATGATGACAGTGAGATTTATGGGGAAAGTCCCTTTCATGCGAAGTATGTTCCAGCACTATGTCTGAAGCTAAAATGAAGATTCTTGTTTATGTATAATCATGTAACATAGTTGTCTCGAAGTGTTTTCCAGCACTATGTAGTTTCATATTTGGTGATTCCTGAACCAATTTATTGGTAACTTCTCTCATTTTGCAAATGAATCCACATGTTTTTTTTGGTTGGGACACAAACTATATGTGTATGGCGAGCCTGAAGCCTCCGAGAGGCACCACATGTGGACTACCTTGCACAGAATCAGAGACAATAGCAAGGAACCATGGCTCATGCTGGGTGACTTCAACGAAACAATGTGGCAGCATGAGCACTTCTCCGAGACCAAGAGATCGGAGAAACGGATGGCAGACTTTAGGAGAACCCCGTGGACCTATGACAACAAACAGAAAGAGAAAAGAAATGTCAAAGCTAGGATTGACAGGGCGGTGGCCACTGACAGCTGGATGCAGCCAGGGGCGAAGCCAGGAAAAATGGTCGTCGGGGTCCAGGGGCGAAGCCAGGAAAAATGGTCGCCGGGGTCAAGAAGTATAAGCAGGCAAAATGTGCGTCTATAAAACGTACCCCATTTTTATATATATTGCTAGCACGGATACACGTGCAGCTGGTATTTTAACACATCTATAATGTATATTTAGCAAACTCACATAAATAAGAAACAATAACCCTAAATATCATACGAAAATAAATTCATTACAAAATAGGTACCTCTATTTTTTTGGCCTCTACAGTCTCCCATCATGAGAAATCGATCTATCACATCCTTACGTGGAGTCGAATATAAAAGTCTTTGCTCCAAGAAGCAAATGACACAGTGATTCATGAAATCATCACCAATACGATTACGTAGCACTGTCTTCACGATCTTCATTGCTGAAAAACACCTCTCAACGGATGCAGTGGCCACTGGCAGAACTAAAACTAGCTTGACGAGTTCATATACCAAAGGAAATGCCATGTGCTTTTTTGTACTAACCATCAGCTTAGCAAGTGTGGAGATAGTTTTCAGATTCGCAAATCTTTCATCCGCTCGCACATTATCAATGTAAAATGTAAGCTCCTGTGCAAGATCCTTCAGTTGAATGGAACTGAAATCATCCGGATATGACTTAGCCAAATCCACTAAGGTCTCAACTTTGAAAGCACCAAATGAATCCTTGGGACTAAATGCAGCCATTTGGGTAAGAAGAGTTGAATTTATCTCAGTAAAACGATCATTAAACTCTCCAAGCTGCAAATCAATAACAGGGTTCAAGCAATCATATTTGTAGTGCTCATAGTTAGTGCGGTTGGTCTTCGCCCTTGGTTTATGCCGGCATATATATTGTTCTTCCATATCCAACTTCGGAATATTATGCTCTTCGCAAAATGAGTGAGTTTTTTCCAATAAAGAGTCCCAACCATTATCTCTGATTTGCTGAAATCTTTTCTTTATCAACTTCACCTCTTGCATAGCCTCCAAGATGTCCTTATCTTTCCTCTGTAATGATAGAGATAAGGCATTTGCATGTCCTAAGATAAGCAACATCAAGCGTAGATGAAACACAAAGTCATAATCTTTGACATAATCTAAGAGACCACGAGCTTGACGTTTCTTTCCATCATTTGGTCCATCTTTTTCAACATATTTGAGCACATCAATAATATTAGGGAACAAGTTATTTATACTCGAAAGAGTTCTATAGTGAGAACCCCAGCGAGTGTCTCCTGCTCTTTGAAGCGATTGCTCTTGATTTAATCTTGTGCCGGTGCTAAGTTGCCCACATCCAATTGCTTTCTTCACTCTCTCTTGTTGGCTCTCTCTAATAATATCTTTCCGCTTACAAGAGGCTCCGGCCACATTAATAAGAAGAGATATCATGTCAAAAAAGTCGCTAGCATCATCATTCTTTTTAGCTACTGCCACAATGACTAGTTGAAGCTGGTGAGCAAAGCAGTGAACATAATATGCTGAGCTATTCTCCCTCATGATCAAAGCTCGTAGACCATTGAACTCGCCTCGCATGTTGCTAGCACCATCATAACCTTGGCCTCGAACTTTTTTCATGCTTAGTCCATACTTATAAAATAAGTGGTCAATATTGGATTTGAGACATGAAGCAGATGTCTCCTTCACATGAACAACACCAATAAGTCTTTCTTTAATTGCTCCAAACTTGTCGACATACCGCAAAACTACAGCCATCTGTTCTTTGTCAGAAACATCAGCGGATTCATCAACCAACAAACAGAACACACCACCACCAATTTCATCGACAATAGATTTGACTATGACCTGCACAAAACAAAACAGAAATCAGCTTCATAACTAGGAACTCACGCCACATGTACATGTTAATAAGAACATAAAGTAAATGACACAAGAAATAATTTATTACCTCGGCATAACATTCAGCAATGTCCCTTTGAATTTCTGGAGCTATCATTTGATTATTTATTGGAGCATCGACAAGCACAATCCTCTTTGTGTTCTCATTTTGCTCAGCCAAAACAAATTTCAACTCTCTAAAATTCCCTTTGTTCTTGGACTCTTTTGACTCATCATGGCCACGGAATGCTAAACCTTGATGCAACAAGTATCGAGCATCACTTATGGAATTATTCAAACGTATCATATACTCCTCTTGAGTGACTTTGCTTTGTTTGTCCAGTGCAACAACAAGATCATGTTTCAGCAAATTATTACACCTTTTGACGTCTGTATTATGAAAGCTATTAGGAGATTTACCCACATGATCTTTTAGTCTGTCAGACTTGTTCCAAGTATTCCAACCATCGACTACAAATGCATCATTTCCCCCTTGGCCTTCAATAGAATCTCTGAATAAGTAGCAATATAAGCAGAACACAGCATCCTTCTTCTCACTGTACTCTATCCAGTCATACTTGTTATACCATTTTATACTAAACCGGCGCAAGCCACCCGCTATCATCTTCTGTGGATACTTGAAACCCGGTTGTGGTCTATACGGACCTCTTGTTAAATATTTCCGCCTCATGTCATCTTGTAGCTTTGGTGCTACATAAGCTGATATTCTGCACCTATCGGCAGGGTCATAAGGAATTTCAGTTACATCTACCACTCTTGGAGTTGGAGGCACGGGCAAAGGGCGTGGACGAGTAGCACGTGCAATATTAGATGGACCTTCATCACAATCAAGATCACCAGTATTGGGTGGTGGTGATTTTGTTTTCAGATTCCAGAAACGCTCCAATATATTTTTACTACCCGCTAAAAAGTAAGAGACCATTAGGGAAGAAATACATGTAAAATTAATATTTAGTAACAGACTAACAGTTTGATTACATGTACTGTATCAAAATTATTAACATCTTACCTGACATTGCGATGGGGGAGCAATACTGCAATGACGATAGTGTAAATACAATCCAGGTGATAAGTAGATCACCCACCGAAACCTTCAAACAATTTAAAAAATTAACAAATCTTAGAAACCCTAAGACAGTATGATCGGATTAAGGATTCCGCATATTAAATCTTTACCAAAGGTATGGAAGCGATCGGGTTTAGTCGCACTTACAGTTAGGAGTTGGAATCGTAGCAGATTCGATTCCCGTCAATGGGGAGAGGAGCGCCGATCCGGCCTGGCGGCGGCAATGGTGCGTCCGGCGACGTTTCGTGGAAACTGGAAAGATGGGCGTGTGTATCGATCAAAACGATGAGGTACAACCGCCAGTTTCTGAGAAAATATCGAACATATCGATCAGGCGAGCTGTGGCCTGCTAGCACCTAGCGATTCCCTTTTTGGGCCTTTCAAAAGTAGTACACGCATGAAGCCTTATTTCTTTTTTGCCTCCACGCATGAAGCCTTGTTGCCAGATTGCTCATGGGCTGGGGTCAATTTAATTTTTCACCGGGGTCATTTTTCAAAATGGCCTACATGTACAAGGGTTTGGGCCGAGGTCGTCGGTGTCAACTGACCCCGGCCGTACACTGTAGCTCCGCCCCTGCCGGGGTCAAGAAGTATAAGCAGGCAAAATGTGCGTCTATAAAACGTACCCCATTTTTATATATATTGCTAGCACGGATACACGTGCAACTGGTATTTTAACACATCTATAATGTATATTTAGCAAACTCACATAAATAAGAAACAATAACCCTAAATATCATACGAAAATAAATTCATTACAAAATAGGTACCTCTATTTTTTTGGCCTCTACGGTCTCCTGAGAAATCGATCTATCACATCCTTACGTGGAGTCGAATATAAAAGTCTTTGCTCCAAGAAGCAAATGACACAGTGATTCATGAAATCATCACCAGTACGATTACGTAGCACTGTCTTCACTATCTTCATTGCTGAAAAACACCTCTCAACGGATGCAGTGGCCACTGGCAGAACTAAAACTAGCTTGACGAGTTCATATACCAAAGGAAATGCCATGTGCTTTTTTGTACTAACCATCAGCTTAGCAAGTGTGGAGATAGTTTTCAGATTCGCAAATCTTTCATCCGCTCGCACATTATCAATGTAAAATGTAAGCTCATGTGCAAGATCCTTCAGTTGAATGGAACTGAAATCATCCGGATATGACTTAGCCAAATCCACTAAGGTCTCAACTTTGAAAGCACCAAATGAATCCTTGGGACTAAATGCAGCCATTTGGGTAAGAAGAGTTGAATTTATCTCAGTAAAACGATCATTAAACTCTCCAAGCTTCAAATCAATAACAGGGTTCAAGCAATCATATTTGTAGTGCTCATAGTTAGTGCGGTTGGTCTTCGCCCTTGGTTTATGCCGGCATATATATTGTTCTTCCATATCCAACTTCGGAATATTATGCTCTTCGCAAAATGAGTGAGTTTTTTTTCCAATAAAGAGTCCCAACCATTATCTCTGATTTGCTGAAATCTTTTCTTTATCAACTTCACCTCTTGCATAGCCTCCAAGATGTCCTTATCTTTCCTCTGTAATGATAGAGATAAGGCATTTGCATGTCCTAAGATAAGCAACATCAAGCGTAGATGAAACACAAAGTCATAATCTTTGACATAATCTAAGAGACCACGAGCTTGACGTTTCTTTCCATCATTTGGTCCATCTTTTTCAACATATTTGAGCACATCAATAATATCAGGGAACAAGTTATTTATACTCCAAAGAGTTCTATAGTGAGAACCCCAGCGAGTGTCTCCTGCTCTTTGAAGCGATTGCTCTTGATTTAATCCTGTGCCGGTGCTAAGTTGCCCACATCCAATTGCTTTCTTCACTCTCTCTTGTTGGCTCTCTCTAATAATATCTTTCCGCTTACAAGAGGCTCCGGCCACATTAATAAGAAGAGATATCATGTCAAAAAAGTCGCTAGCATCATCATTCTTTTTAGCTACTGCCACAATGACTAGTTGAAGCTGGTGAGCAAAGCAGTGAACATAATATGCTGAGCTATTCTCCCTCATGATCAAAGCTCGTAGACCATTGAACTCGCCTCGCATGTTGCTAGCACCATCATAACCTTGGCCTCGAACTTTTTTCATGCTTAGTCCATACTTATAAAATAAGTGGTCAATATTGGATTTGAGACATGAAGCAGATGTCTCCTTCACATGAACAACACCAATAAGTCTTTCTTTAATTGCTCCAAACTTGTCGACATACCGCAAAACTACAGCCATCTGTTCTTTGTCAGAAACATCAGCGGATTCATCAACCAACAAACAGAACACACCACCACCAATTTCATCGACAATAGATTTGACTATGACCTGCACAAAACAAAACAGAAATCAGCTTCATAACTAGGAACTCACGCCACATGTACATGTTAATAAGAACATAAAGTAAATGACACAAGAAATAATTTATTACCTCGGCATAACATTCAGCAATGTCCCTTTGAATTTCTGGAGCTACCATTTGATTATTTATTGGAGCATCGACAAGCACAATCCTCTTTGTGTTCTCATTTTGCTCAGCCAAAACAAATTTCAACTCTCTAAAATTCCCTTTGTTCTTGGACTCTTTTGACTCATCATGGCCACGGAATGCTAAACCTTGATTCAACAAGTATTGAGCATCACTTATGGAATTATTCAAACGTATCATATACTCCTCTTGAGTGACTTTGCTTTGTTTGTCCAGTGCAACAACAAGATCATGTTTCAGCAAATTATTACACCTTTTGACGTCTGTATTATGAAAGCTATTAGGAGATTTACCCACATGATCTTTTAGTCTGTCAGACTTGTTCCAAGTATTCCAACCATCGACTACAAATGCATCATTTCCCCCTTGGCCTTCAATAGAATCTCTGAATAAGTAGCAATATAAGCAGAACACAGCATCCTTCTTCTCACTGTACTCTATCCAGTCATACTTGTTGTACCATTTTATACTAAACCGGCGCAAGCCACCCGCTATCATCTTCTGTGGATACTTGAAACCCGGTTGTGGTCTATACGGACCTCTTGTTAAATATTTCCGCCTCATGTCATCTTGTAGCTTTGGTGCTACATAAGCTGATATTCTGCACCTATCGGCAGGGTCATAAGGAATTTCAGTTACATCTACCACTCTTGGAGTTGGAGGCACGGGCAAAGGGCGTGGACGAGTAGCACGTGAAATATTAGATGTACCTTCATCACAATCAAGATCACCAGTATTGGGTGGTGGTGATTTTCTTTTCAGATTCCAGAAACGCTTCAATGTATTTTTACTACCTGCTAAAAAGCAAGAGACCATTAGGGAAGAAATACATGTAAAATTAATATTTAGTAACAGACTAACAGTTTGACTACATGTACTGTATCAAAATTATTAACATCTTACCTGACATTGCGATGGGGGAGCAATATTGCAATGACGATAGTGTAAATACAATCCAGGTGATAAGTAGATCATCCACCGAAACCTTCAAACAATTTAAAAAATTAACAAATCTTAGAAACCCTAAGACAGTATGATCGGATTAAGGATTCCGCGTATTAAATCTTTACCAAAGGTATGGAAGCGATCGGGTTTAGTCGCGCTTACAGTTAGGAGGTCGAATCGTAGCAGATTCGATTCCCGTCAATGGGGAGAGGAGCGCCGATCCGGCCTGGCGGCGGCAATGGTGCGTCCGGCGACGTTTCGTGGAAACTGGAAAGATGGGCGTGTGTATCGATCAAAACGATGAGGTACAACCGCCAGTTTCAGGGAAAATATCGAACAGATCGATCAGGCGAGCTGTGGCCTGCTAGCACCTAGTGATTCCCTTTTTGGGCCTATCAAAAGTAGTACATGCATGAAGGCTTATTTCTTTTTTGCCTCCACACATGAAGCCTTGTTGCCAGATTGCTCATGGGCTGGGGTCAATTTAATTTTTCACCGAGATCATTTTTCAAAATGGCCTACATGTACAAGGGTTTGGGCCCAGGTCGTCGGTGTCAACTGACCCCGGCCGTAGACTGTAGCTCTGCCCCTGGATGCAGCGGTTTCCCGGTGCCAAACTGACCCATGTCTGCTCGACCCGCTCTGATCACCTGCCCCTCCTACTAGAACTGGAGGTGAACACCCAAACAAGCCACCCTGATGATCTCCCCAAGTACGAGTACATGTGGGAACGAGACCCAAGCCTCCCGTCTGTGATTAAGGAAGCATGGTCTAGCTGCCCTACCTCTTGCTCACTAGAGGATCTGTGCAAAAAACTAAACTGCACCAGGAAACATCTCAAAACATGGAGCAAGGACAACTTCGGCTCTGTCACAGAAGAAATCAGAAAGAAGAGGAACAGAATCAACAAGCTCTGGAAGAAACCCACATCACCCTCCCGCGATGAAGAAATTCAAAATATCAGCCGCGAGCTCGATGAACACCAGATACTTCCACAAGAAAGCCTCCTGGAGACAATCCAAAAACAGGATTAAGAAAATCAGAGGTATGAATGGCACCTGGACTGACGACCCTGAAGAAATTGAGGAACAGACTACCCAATTCTTCAAAGATCTGTACACCAAGGACCCAAACATCCAGCCAGACCGCCTGATTGACCTCTTGCCTAGCCCGATAACTGCTGCCACAAACGAACAACTCTGTAAAATGTTCTTTGATGAAGGAGGTGAGCGACGGAAATCGTTACAAAAAGGTTCCCTTCGCAAAGATCTACGCGCGTGCGCTCTGGTGCTGACAAATGTCGCAATTTTGTTCGTTTCTGCTCTCACCTTTTCTCCACATGGTGAAAAGTGGCAGCTCCCTGGTGGTGGGCAGAGGGTTGTACATGCATTTATTTTGAGATTCGTTTTTTAAAAACGAAATATCTTGAGAACCGATTTACGAACCGTTTTCACTTTTAAACTCCTCGCGTCGAGATCTTCAAAACTAGATCTCATATTGATAGGTTTCGACAAACTTTTTTTTTGTACTTCGTATTGTGTATGTTTTGTACACCCTAACCTAAGTGTAGTCATACGTATAAACTGAATTTTGTAGTTATACGTACAACTTGCAGTACAAACCAAATGTATTTCTACGTACAACATGTCCTGTGTTGCTGTACAACCCGGTCTATGTTGCTGTACAACCCGGTCTGTGTGTTGCTGTACAACCCGTTTTTTGTTGCTGTACAACACGGTCTCCGTTGCTGTACAACGCGGTCTGCGGTCTCCGTTGCTGTACAACCCGGTCGGGTTGCTGTACGTACAAACTGATATGTGTTGCTGTACAACCCGGTCTGTGTTGCTGTATAACGTGGTCTGTGTTGCTCTAGAAGCCGGTCTATGTTATTATACGTACAAATTGATCTGTGTAGCTGTACAACTCGGTTTATACTGTTGTACATTCCGGTCTGCGTTATTATGCATCCCGTTTTACATTCCATATACGCGTCATTTAGCTTCGTACCTGATCGTACTCGTACGCTCATGCAGGGTCCGCCTCTTCGTATTTTCCCGCAGACGCGCAGCTCGCAACCCGCGCACTGGCGATCCAACCGCTGCCTCCGATCGGTGCAATCGGGCGTACCCAGGCCGTGTACACGTGGTCGAATTTCCGGCCGTGGAATAGACCTTTCTAAAGGTCGCCCTTTTCTCAGTGACACCCGTGAGCGACGCATTGTTCTAGATCGGGCCTATTAAGGCACCTGGCCCTGATGGCATGCCTGCCCGCTTCTTCCAGCACAACTGGGCTCTGCTTAAAGATGAGGTTATCTGTGCGGTGAAAGACTTCTTTCAAACTGGGACCATGCCGGAAGGCATCAACGACACGGTTATTGTCCTTATCCCTAAGGGCACCAACCCGGAAAGCCTCACAGATTACAGGCCCATCAGCCTCTGTAATGTCGTGTACAAGGTCATCTCCAAATGCTTGGTGAACCGGCTCTGACCCGTCCTGGACGAGATCATCTCGGAATCCCAAAGTGCGTTCATCCCGGGGAGATTAATCACTGACAATGCCATGATCGCCTTTGAGTGTTTCCACAAAATTCAGAGAGGCAAAAACTCCAACAACACCCATTGCGCCTACAAGCTCGACCTCTCCAAGGCCTATGACCGGGTGGACTGGACGTTCCTGGAAAAAACTTTGAGGAAAATGGGGTTATGTGACACCTGGTTAAATTGGATCATGACCTGCGTCAAATCCGTGAGGTTCTCGGTGAGAATCAATGGACGCACCCTGCAGCCATTCAAACCCTCCGGCCTCAGACAGGGCGACCCCCTCAGCCCTTACCTCTTCCTATTCATCGGAGAAGCACTCTCGAGTATCCTGAGGAAAGAGATTGATGGTAAAAGTATCACCCCTCTTAAAGTGGCCAGGAATGCGCCGGGTATCTCTAACCTGCTGTTTGCAGACGATTGTCTCCTCTTTTTCAAAGCTTCTTCAGAGGAGGCTAGGGCAGTTGACAGCGCTCTGAATCTGTTCCAGAGCTGCTCGGGTCAACTTCTTAGCCCTAGCAAGTGCTCGATTTTATTTAGCAAGGCTTGCCTGTCTGACACCCAAACCAGCGTCAGGAGCACCCTCCACATCTCCAACTCCACCTTCGAGGAAAAATACTTGGGATTACCAACGCCTGAGGGGCGCATGAAAGACGACCAATTCCAGCCCATAATGAACAGATTCACCAAGAGACAAAACAATTGGACGGAAAAAATCATGGCTCACGCTGCTAAGGATACCCTCATAAAATCGGTGGCTCAGGCCATCCCCAGCTTTGCCATGGCGGTGTTTAAGATGAGCATTGGGTTCTGCGAAGAGGCAGAGGAAGGTGCACTGGATGTCTTGGGAGAACATGACGAACCCAAAAGGCAAAGGTGGCATTGGCTTTCGGGACCTGCACCTCTTCAACCAGGCCCTCCTTGCTAGACAAGCCTGGCGCCTCATCCAAAAGCCCTCAAGCTTGTGCGCTCGCGTCCTCAAGGCCAGGTATTACCCCAATGGCAACATCCTTGACACTGTGTTCGCGACTGATCCCTCACCTGTCTAGAGAGGCGTCGAATTTGGACTCGAGCTGCTGAAAATGGGAATCATCCATCGTGTGGGCAACGGGAAATCCATTCAAATCATGCGCGACCAGTGGATCCCAAGAGACAGTGGCCTCAAGGTCTGCAGCTTGAGGAGAGGCACTAGACTGCGGTGGGTAAACCAACTCATATCCAATGACAGGAGTTGGACCACCCTGACCATCCGGAACACCTTCCACGAGCGTGACGCTGAGGCAATCCTCCGCATCCAGATCCCGCAAACGGCTAAGGAAGACATCATTGCTTTGCACTACGAGAAAAGAGGCTCCTTCACTGTCAAGAGCGCGTACAAGCTTGCCCTCCATCTGAAAACCCAAGACCGAAACAATAGCTGCAGCTCCGCTCCCAACGGCATTCGTTCTTGCTGGGACTCCATCTGGAAGGCCGCTGTCCCGCCGAAGGCTAGAATCTTCGCCTGGCGTGTGGCGACGAACACGCTCGCCTCCAAGAGAAACAAGTGGAGAAGAACTCTGGAGAGTAACCCTAGCTGCGCCATCTGCGGTCAGGAACCTGAGGACGCCTTCCATGCCACTGTCTCCTGCACCAAGGCCGCTGCCCTCCGCAACGCCATGCGCGATCACTGGAAGCTGCGGAAGCCTTGTTTCGATACACCGGAGTGGATTGGCTCCAGCACCTGCTTCTCCAACAGGACAATGACTCCAGAGCCAAGATCATTCTGATCCTCTGGCCGCGCGTGGCACCTCCGGAACGACTGCATACACCAAAAAGGAGAGGAATCCATCACCCGCTCCGTCATTTTCCTCAAGAAGTTCAGCTCTGAACTGAACGGGTCTCCCCCAGCATGACTGACCCGAAGGGCAAGCGACCTGTGCTCCAGACTCCTCCCATGACGGCGCCCGCTCGCCAGTCCACTCCCTGGTCTCCTCCGCCCAGCGGCTGGATCAAGATCAATACCGACGGCTCATTCGCAAGCTCCCCAGCCTCCGGGGCTGCTGGAGCGATTGCCAGAGACAGCGCCCGGACAGTGTTGTTCGCTACCTGCACCAAGCTCCAGCATTGTGACTCTGCTGACGAAGCCGAAGCTAAAGCTGCCCTGCTCGGCCTGCAATAGATTGCAGAACCGGGCACGCTGAACATGATCCTGGAGCTCGACAGCTCTGTGGTGGCCGCGGCTTTGTCCTCCTCCGCAACGGATAGGTCCAGCCTCTGGGCGACGTATGAAGACGCCAAGAAGATCCTCGCCTCTTTCAACCACTACTCCATCAGGAAAATCTGGAGAGAAAGCAATATTGTGGCTGACGCCCTGGCGAAATTCAGCAACTCCCCCAGCTATTCCCCAAGACTGAACCCACTTCCCCCAACTCTGTCGGCTCTTGTAGCCTCCGACTCAGTCTCGTGTAACAGCTAGGTTTTGTTAGCTCTCCTTCTCAAAAAAAAAAAAAACTATATGTGTTTATCGCTCATGGATCATCAAACTGGGACCTGAAGGTAACCACTTGAAGCTAAGGTGCAAACAATTATTTCTATTATTTCTAGTCGGAGATAGGTTTTTGGTGATTGGGAGATATCCCGAATTCATAGATTACACAAGTTGTGTGTTGTTAGAAGTGCCACTGCAGAACCATGTAATCTAGCATTTCTACAACATTTTACTGAGAAATAAATGCACCCTATTGTTTGGTCACAAGTATCTTTTGGTTCAGTGAATCGAAAAATACAGTTTTCCCTTTTGGATCAAGAATATAATAGGTTTTTTTTAGTGCAAAGCAATTAAACTGAAAAATTCCCATGGTATTCCTGAGGTGAGAAGATTTTTTTTCAGGCTACCAGTTGATATGTCTAAAATAGAAGAAATACGTCTGTCAACATGGTCACTCCGTGAACACCTGCATCCTTGCACATTGCCTGCTTTTGTGGGCTGTTTCTCAGCTGAATATTGTAATTTTTCATTCTTGTTTTCCCATTGACAATCTCAGTATGAAATGTTTTTTCTTTTTTTTGTATCTACTTCTTAGCCTAATTAATGTCTTGCAGGGGTGCACCTTTTTCTTTGTGTAAGCAAACGAATGGTGGATTCTTCTAATGCCAGCACAGTATCATGCAACTGCAACTCCTTCGTCTAAATGTCTTCATGCGGGGCTTGCTCATTCTCATACTACGAACTACTCGTAACTTCTTCATAGCAACTGAAGGTAGAGTTCTGCTTCGGACCTTCGGTACACCCCCTCCCTCAAACTCAAAACATAATGACGGTTCAGATTGCTCCGTACCTCTTCATAATTAAGGGTACGATAGTCTATTTGTTTATTTAGTATATAATTAAAACTCGGCCTAAAATTAGCATCCTCTTCAACGCCTCCGCTTTCAGCCCCGCCTACAGCGTGCTGCATGAAGTGGTCGTGGTCGCCATCACTGCCGTTGCTCCCTGCAGCTGCCGACGAGGGCAATGTGCCGCCAATGCCTCCGCCCGCTGCAGTCGCGGTTGACGCGGTGGTGACCAGCGGCGTGGCCTTCCTGGCGTCGCAGAGCCGCCGAATGGCGCGCACACACACTTACCAGCTGAGCTAGCTTGCTGCTCCGTGTATGGGATTTGATCGTGTTTTCACTGATTCACAGCTAGCGAGTATGCTCAGCTCGCCGGCCGCCGGCCGGTTGCTTCTACCAGCCAAAAATCGAGTCTACGCCGCCGGCCGGCCGTTGCCGGAGTGCCGCTGCTGTGCTATGCCAACGAACAACAGCGCCGATGCCCTGGCTCCCAGATAGCAATAAAACAAAAAAAATCGTTTATCACTCCAGATGTGTACAGGCATAAGGGCCAATAGTGAATAAGTTTAATCTGTATCAACACTAGTTAACAGTCAAAGACGATTTTACCCTTGTAAGTTTTAGGAGGGGTGTACCTTTTTTGATAAAGGGCGATTTATTACTTAAAAGGTTTAAGCGTTTACACCCAGCCTCTGCATAACAAAGATGCACACAACTGTCCCATAATACAAAATCCGAAACTGAAAAAAGACGTATTACATATCAAATCATGAGCAAATGCAACTACACCTGAAGTGGTGGTGGTTCAATCCTTAGATTATGTTGTCACCCATGACGGGAAAAAGTATCCCTCGCCGTGTACTCCAACCGTGCACAGACCTCCGTAAATAGGTCTCGGTGCTCCACCCGCTGAAGAGAGGACCATGAACGGAGTGTACCGGTACACCGGTAGATTACCTGTAAGGGAGTAGACAATTTATCGTTAAACACTTTATCATTTCTACATAGCCATAGCGACCAAATAATGGCAAGCGCTCCCACCGTAATTAGCTTCCTAAACATATTATCGATACCGTGTAACCAATTCCCAAAGATATTGGTCACACTGCGTGGGGGATAAAGGTTAGACGCTACTTGGATGATTGACCATATAGACCTCGCAAACCGACATTGAAAAAAGAGATGTTTAATGGTCTCATTCTGATGACAGAAAACACAACTCTTATTTCCCTGCCAATTCCGTCTAGCAAGATTGTATTTTGTTAGAATTACTCCTCGACGAAGGTACCATCCAAATACTTTGGTTTTAAGTGGTATCTTCATCTTCCAAAGCAACTTGCTTTTATCAACCGGTATATGAGAATGGGTTAAAGCCTTATACATGGATTCTACCGAAAATTTACCATTCTTGTGTAGATTCCATCGAAATTCGTCTGGCCCAGCTGACAGTTGTATATTGGCTAGCCTTTGTAGAAGGGCTTGCCATGCAACCAGCCTCTGACCAATCAAATCTCTCCTGAACGTTACATCTGGAGGTGAGGTTGCCATTACCTTCTTAATGTTATCACTTTTGTAACGAACAATATTGTATAATGCCGGATATTGTTCTCGGAGCGTGGTATTGCCCAACCACGAGTCCTCCCAGAACCTTATCTGAAACCCATCTTTAATCGAAAAATGTCCAAATCTGAAGAACTGTGATTTTGCAGCCATCAGACCAGCCCAAAAATGCGAATCACCATGTTTACAAGAAACTTGTGACAGCGGTTTGGAGCCAACATATTTCCGATTCAGAAGGGTTTGCCACTGACCATTTTCGGTCAGCAACTTAAACAACCATTTTCCTAGGAGAGCTGTATTCTTGACCTCAAGGTCATGAATTCCCAACCCTCCCTGATCTTTGGGTGTACAAACCACACTCCATTTAACCAGTCGATATTTCTTCTTCTCGCTATCCCCTTGCCAAAAGAATCTAGACCGATAATAATCAAGTTTTTCGAGCACACCTTTTGGTAGAAGGAAGAAAGATAACATATACAGTGCCATATTAGTGAGTACCGAGTTTATGAGTACCAGTCTTCCTCCGAGGGACAGCAATTTTCCTTTCCAACTACTTAAACGTTTTTGTAGTCTTTCTTCGACGTATTTCCATTCAGCGATAGTAAGCCTCCTATAATGGATCGGGATGCCTAAATACCGAATCGGAAATTGACCTTGCCCACAACCGAATAGTTCGGCATAGAGATCGGCCTCGTCCAGAGCCTCGCCAAAACAGAACAACGCACTCTTATGAAAATTTATTTTCAGGCCTGAAAGTTGCTCGAAAGTTGCTAAAATTAATTTCAGATTTCGAGTCTTTTCAATGTCATGTTCCATAAAAAGAATTATGTCATCGACGTATTGAAGGATTGAGAGACCCCATCAACAAGATGAGGAATCAACCCTTCAATCTGACCATCAACTTTAGCGCGCTCAATCATAATAGCAAGCATATCCACCACTATATTGAATAACATAGGGGATAATGGATCACCTTGTCTAAGACCTTTTCGAGTCTAGAAATAACATCCAATGTCATCATTAACTTTGATGGCCACGCTACCTCCAGATACGAAATTACGAATCAAAGCACGCCAATCATCAGAAAAACCTTTCATTCTGAGAGTTTGTTGGATGAAAGACCACTTAATTTTATCATAAGCTTTTTCAAAATCTAATTTAATAATGACCCCATTCAGCTTCTTGGAATGTAACTCATGACCGTTTCGTGCAACACAGCTACCCTATCAAGAATATTACGTCCTTGCATGAAGGCAGTTTGAGACTCAATTCTAGAAGACTAGAACTGCAAGCATCCGTTCATTCGAGAACCAATCTTGTCATGATTGGTTAGTTTCATGTTTAGCCCCATATGCTCTACTCCCAAAACTCTAAAACAACTACACTTGCAAGACCTTCACTGTGCAATAAGAGGTACAAGCAAAACTGAACATTCCTTAATTGTCGATTATACTATTACATCAAGCAGCTGAGAGCTGGCAGACATACAAACAATCAACAGAAAATCTTTATTTTGTAGCAAAAAAAAATTCTGGCACTGAGTGAGAGTTGCGTACGCACTCTCCTTTGACTGCAGTTTACTTGCCGTCCAACGCTCCGGCGGCAGCAAGAGCCCGTGCCTGCCTCGTCTTGAACTCGACCATCCTGCTAACGTCCGGAAAGACCGCCTTCGCTACGGCAAGCTCGTCGAAGCGCCTCATCCACGCGGCCAGGAGCGGGGTCCTTGCAGGGTCGAAGATCTTGGTCCCGGACATCAGCTCGGCCGCGTGCGCCCACGTGAGCAGGCTCCCCAGCGTGACATCCACGAGCCCGATGCTGTCGCCACCGAAGAAGCCCTTCTCCTTCGAGCACTCCCTCAGAGCTCCCTCCAGCGTCTCCACCGCGGCGAAGGTCTGCCTCAACCCCTCAGACTTCTCCTCCGCCGTCTTGCCCCTGAACGACCGCACCCACGGGATCACAAGCTGCACACACCCACTCACATCACTTCAGTTAGCAGTACTACTAGGAACAGCTTACAAATACACTCGGTCCATGTCAAACCTTGTCATCGATGTAGGAGGCCCAGAAGCGAGCGATGGCTCGTTCGTGGGGGTCCCTAGGGAGGAGGGAGGGGCCGGTGCTGGCGAAGGCCTCGTCGATGTACTGCATGATGATCACAGACTCGCACACCGGAGCGCCGTTGTGGATGAGCACCGGCACCTTCCCGTGCACGGGGTTGGATCTCAGGAGTAGCTCGCTCTTGTTGGTGAGGTCCTCCTCGACCTCTGTGTAGGTCAGGCCCTTGAGGGTGAGGGCGAGTTTCACCCTGGTGGCAAATGGACTCAACCATGAGCCCAGCAGCTCCAGTTCATCACCTCCGGCCATCTTCTACTTGTTTGTGTGTGTGTGTGTGTGTGTGTGTGTGTGTGTGTGTGTGTGTGAAAGTTGAGCTAGTTTTAGCTTACAGAGCAAGAAGAATTGTGTAACTGTATGGAGGCAGCTGGCATGGCATTGACAGAGTCATCCACTATGTGCGAACAATGTTCTAGGAAATCACCATTAGAAAATAATGCCACACCAATCAATGGTTTGACTGAAAACTTCATTAATGAACTGGGTAAGTCAAACTTTATAACCCCGAAAGAACCCTAAACCCTAAACCCTAAACCTAAACCATGACCGAAAACGAACAGAGTAGCAAGGGGAACTAAAATTATAACATGATACTCTTATTTTTTAAATTGATCGAAAAGTGAAAAAATAGAAGCCCTTCTCCACCTCTTCTTCATATGGACATCAAAGCAGGGCCGCCTAGATCGCCACCGATGGTAAGAACGTGAGGCAGGTTAGACCCTCTAGCTCGCCTTGTATGACTGATAGTTCACATTGCTTTTAACTTAGTCTGCCAACTAAATTAACGAATATGTACAGAAATTGGTAAGAGGATAACTCTGCAACTTAAGGCTCAAATTGAAGTGGGCGTGTGTGCTTTATGTTTGGTTATTTGAAGTCACCCTAATGGTGTTTGTTTTAACATGCTTTGAGTTTCTCTTTTTTTACTATTCAGATGACACCAACTGAATACGTACGCGGTCACATCTTTAATGTCTAGAAGCACAAACATCGCTTGACTCTGTGTGCAGCCACTTTGAGATTGTAGCAAGGTATTATTTCAGCCAACTTGAATGGTGATCGACCAATAGAATTTATGTTGCACAAGTGTGTCATGTACTATCCATTGTTTTTTGTCGAGTTTTCTATCCATTCTTTTCATGACGTGATGCAGATGCTAGGGTTACCCCCTTATGGAAAGACTTTTTTTATAAGGATACAATTCAATGTTTTAAGTTGACATTTGTAGAATAAAGTAGGTATGCAACTATGCAAACATATAGTATATCATCATACATATAACAATATGATAGTTTTCTATACACTAGATCTGTTGTAGAAGTGTAAACATCAATAGCGATTCATCAGAGATTTATCCCGATACATGCATCAGGATATTGTCCCACTAGTCTCATAACCGTTTGATGGAAAACATAGAAGCAAACGACACTTCACAATCGAGTGGGAAATAAGGAAAATATCATATAGTATAGTTATAAATGTGTGTCAATTTCTTTAATTAGGCGCATGAATGATGCATGTTCGAGGTTTATCACGCGTGTCTAAACCTCTCGGGTATGATCCATCATGCTACATATTCCTTCTGCTTTCATGTTTTGATAATTAACAAGCGGAATTTTAAACAAACATTTATTTCAATTGATATAGAATATAGGTAGAGATTAATTAAGGAGTTGAAACTACTGAAACACGAATAACTGGATTTACGAACTACGAAAACAACTCATTGGTTGGATATATTGGGTGGTTAGAACTTAGACGGGCAGTAGTTCCATTAACCCTACGAGGGCGGCTCTTCCATTGATTGTGAAGGATGTGTGTGTGGAGAATTCCTCAATCTTGAAGATCCATGATCAAGTACTAAACATAGTTTTAAATAGCCCTCTATATCTTTCTGAGCATGTTGCCACCAAATGAATCCATGTACATTTTTTTGTTATAGCCTCATTTAGGCCTGATTTAGCCAGCTATAGCTCCTTATAGGGTTGCCGCTATATTGCTATTCAGTCGACATCTATGAGTATGTACATGCCATGGTGTATGTCAGTATGTGTGTACATTCTATATTGTACTCAATGTGTTTATTAGGATATGACTACTAAGCTATCACAAAACCTTTAGAAAATAAAATATGCTTAGTATTATTCTAGACACCGTGACATAAAAGGTAAGTTTTTGTCAGGACAGGACTAAATATAAGATGTTTTAGTCCTTTTCACATTTAGATGTATCTAGACATTTTAGAAGACTAATATTTAGGATCGGAGGGAGTGCTATTGTATAACAAAACCTTGATGAAAGACAATGTGTTCATATTATTGTAGACACCGTTACATAAAACAAGCTGTCATATGGATAACAATCAAATATATATTACATAATACGTGATCTTTATTTCGAAGTAAACATGATTTTTTCTAGGAAATGGGACTCATGTCCCCACACGACGACTTAATTTAACAGTTTAGTTCTCCGAAGCTGCAGCAGCCGCGGTAGCCTGTGCCTGCCTAATCTTGGCGAACTCGATCACCCTGGCGACATCCGGTAAGGCCGCCTTGGCGCCGTCAAGCTCACTGAAGCGCTCCACCCATGCCGCTAGAAGCGGAGTCTTAAGAGGGTCAAAGATCTTGGCCCCTGACATCACCTCCGTCGCTTTCAGCCATGACAGCAGGCTCCCTAGCGAAACGTCCACGAGACCAACGCTCTCGCCTCCGAAGTAGCCCTCGCCCTTGGAACACTCCCTCAGGGCCCCCTCTAAGGTCTCCACCGCAGCAAACATCTGCTTAGTCCCCTCGGACTTGTCCTCCTCTGTCTTGCCCCTGAACGACTGTATCCACGGGGCTACAAGCTGCACAAACACGTGTTGTTTCAGTGATGAGTATAAACAGAAACCCATACTGTCTGAACCGTAAATTTCAATGCAAGAGTTAAAAACCAAAGGAGAGGTATAAAACCTTGTCGTCGATATAGGCGGCCCAGAAGCGCGCAACGGCACGTTCATGGGGATCAGCGGAAAGCAAGGAGGGGCCGATGCCAGCGAATGCCTCGTCAATGTACTGAACGATGATCGTGGACTCACAAAGTGGCTTCTCGTTGTGAAGGAGCACTGGCACCTTCTTATACACCGGGTTGGAACGGAGGAGGAGCTCGCTCTTGTTGCTGATGTCCTCTTCGACGTTCTCGAAGCTTAGGCCCTTGAAGCTCAGGGCGAGTTTCACCCTGGCCACAAATGGACTTGGCCATGCGCCGATCAGCTTCAGGCTATCTCCTGTCGCCATGGTATCCTGCTAGCTAGATATGTGTATGAAAGTCGATCTGTTTTGTTTTAGCTCGTGTTTCGTAGGTTGCTTTGGTGGATCATAATGAGAGGGAACTGCGTGTATATATAGCGTTCGATCGGGTCATTTGGTTGACAACAAATGATCAAACGACGCGTCATGCATGATGCTTGCAAATTGGGAGCATGGAACCAAGGTATACGAGCCCATCTTGGAGAGGAAGTAAGCTGACAGATGTGACAGAATACATGTGCCTGTCAGCTTGAATAATCCGGTCAGTGTTATCTTTGACCACTATAGCCTGGGAAGATCGAAGCAACGATTTCATGAGTCCACTAGCTGTTATCTATGAATTGCAACCCAAGACTAATGCGTAGAGCATGACGCACTAGTGCTAGCAGGTAGTACAGATTTTGTAATGGCGGTTTCGCTGTTGCTTTCATTTTTTTTTTCATTTGACCTATTGGGAGCCACGTCGCGGTCAAGCCTTTATAAATTGCATCTTGTAGATGCATCGAAGTGGTATAGATACCGTCATTGGTAAATGCATCGATGCACACAACCGTAGTTATCGTACTGCATACTCCATTAATTAACCGAAGAGAGAAATAAAGAAAACACACAAATCATAGCACTAACATAATGTCCTGAACAACCACTTTGCAAAACAAAGTCCAAAAGCGGGCGCTTCAGTGCAGTTTTCCATCAAACCGAGTTGGGACACACGATTTAGATCGAATGGTTAGATGTCAGTGGATGCAGGGATACACGGTGGACTCGGATTCATAAGATACGTCGCCTCTATGGTTGGTTGGTTCTGGTTCCCGTGGAGCACCGACGAGCCAGATTATTCACCAGCGAGCCCGATCCGGTGAGTTCGCTGCTCCAACACAGTGTTAGTTTCTGTGAATTTGTACACAAATGTTTTTTCAAATGCTTTAAATTTATTTTTCGAAATTTAAACTCGTGAACATTTCGAAAATTTCAAATGCTATGGCGCCTTCGATGGACGGTGCGTTCCCGCCGTCCACCGTCGCGCCACCGGCTCCGACCACCGCTGCCCCTCAAACCACACCGATCGACAGCTTCTTCTCTGGTCTCTCTTTGCCTGGCGCGTCGTCATCGAGTGGTGCTTCCTCGACGGTGCACTTCGCTCGTCTCCTTCCGGTAAAGGGTATCGAGCTGTCCATCCATACTCGTACGTTTTACATGTCCCTCCAAAGTCTCCAGTGCAGCAAACATCTGCTTAGCCCCTCGGACTGTCCTCATCTGTTTTGCCCCTGAACGATTGTACCCACGAGGTGACAAGCTGCACAAAGGCAAACAGATCTCAAACGCCTGAACCGTAAATTTCAAAGCAAGTATGCAACCGTTAGAAAGAAACGAAGAGCTATGAAACCTTGTCATCGATGTAAGCATCCCAGAAGCGAGCGATGGCAGGCACATGGGGGTCTGAAGAAAGCAAGGAGGGGCCGGTGGTGGTGAATGCCTCGTCGATGTACTACACGATTACCATGGACTCACATATGGGCTTCCCACTGTGGAGGAGCACGGGTACCTTCTTGTGCACCGGGTTGGAGCTGGCTCTTGTTGCCGAGGTCCTCCTCGACGTTCTGGAAGCTCTGGCCCTTGAAGCTCAGCGCAAGTTTCACCCTAATGACAAATGGACTTGCCCATGCGCCGATCAGCTTAAGGCCATCTCCCGCGGCCATGGTGTCCTGCTAGATATGTGTGTAATGTATCAAGGTCGATCTGCTTTGTTTAGCTTGTGTTTTCTAGGTTGCCTTGGTGGATCATAGTGAGAAGGAATTGCATGTATCTATACCATACCATACCAATATAAAAAGACCCAGAAGGGGCAGATCCAAGAGATCCGGATCGTCTAATTTACAGTGGCGGAGCTTGAGCAAAATTATTGGGTGGCTAGGCTGCAAACAACCATGTTTTTCCTTAAGAATTGACGCATTAACAAAATGTATGAAGGATTGCCCAAATGTTGGGCGGGCCACGGCCCATGTTGGCTTCAAGGGAGCTCCGCCAGTGCTAATTTATATCCAGCGATGCATATTGCACCCATGTTTTACGGTAAAACAGTGTCCGATGTCCCGCACATCAACGCTAATCCGCCGGACCGCACAAGCCTCCAAGACGCTTCCCCGAGCGAGCCATGCCCGGCCGTCGTCAACCGCCAGACCGCGCTTCCACGCCATCTCTTTGGTGCATCCAGACCTCCTCCCCGTCGCATCCATGCCGTCGCCGGCTTCAACCCGGCGCCAGGCGACACCTGCAGACGCCAAAGCCTGGCCGCCGCCGCCGTGACATTCCCTGCACCCGCCGGCCGCCCACAGCTGGACTTTCTCAGGCTGACGTCTTCTTTTGCATCTTGAGCTGTACCAATGCTGCAACAGGCAGTAGGGGTGAAAACGATACGGATTATTTCCGACCGACCGATCGACTGGAGGCACACGGAAGACAAATACGGATTCGGTCGGATAGTTGACGAATACGATCATGGATACGGGTAGCAGTACACGGATACGGAAAAGGATGCGGTTTTACTAATATCCGTCCGTATTCGAAGATATACCATATTTCACGGTTATATCCGACGATTATCCGGTGAAATATCCGGCAACTAATATCTCGAACCTCATGTGAATGAGTTTTAGGCAAGATGAAAGTTATGTACTTATATAACTCCACTCAAATCTTGTCAAGGCACTACCATGTTTGTGAATCACATTTGTTGGAGTCGCCTTAGGCCATAATATGTATTACTTAAGTAGCCACTTAGAAAGATAAGTATGAGTTACAAGAACATTCTTTGTCACAATATGTAAATTTAATTTAGGTAAGTTGGTTGATAGTATTTGAGATATGTTAGTTCAATATTCAGTACGACATCCGACAAAATGTTAATCCGCAACCGAACCATATTCGCCCCATATTCGATCCATATTCGTAACCGACATGATCCGATTCCGTATTCGTATCCGCACACTATCCGCTCCGACTCCGTATCCGAAAAAAATATGGTTACGGACATGGTTTCACTACTATTCGACCGTATCCGCTCCGTTTTCACCCCTAACAGCCAGGCCTATGCACAATCTAGCAACAGCAACAGGCAATCTAGCGACAATTTTCTTGCTTTATTCGTTATTCAGAAGATTCTAAATGTAGTGGCTCCAAGTCGTGTTGTGATTTGTGAAGTAATGAGTAAAATCTTGCAGACTTTTGCATGACAAGGTGCAGTGACGAATCAAGCTTTTGCTTAATTGGCTGGCTGAATGGTCTTTGGTCACGCAATTTAAGAAGATACCAACTTTACTCCAGTTTAATTTGTTTTCTGTTTTTGTAAGATAACTAGCCAGGTGGCCCTCGTATTGCGAGGGCATCATCTTAAACCCAGTAAATGTATATGAAAATGGTTCTAAAGACGTTAAACATCCTAATTTTTAAATGATATCATTGTCTTGCTTAAATTGTAAATAATTACAATGATCAAACATCAAAAAGCGTATTTGATATCACGAAGACTGCATTTGATTACATCGTATAAAAATAAATACTTTCACCCTAGAAACATCTGATTTGTTTATTTTAAGATGATATCACTGTTTTCATATGGCTCATTTTAATCTATGAGTGAATCATTATTTGAATTCCCCAAGACAGCATGTCAAGGTATTAGTCATCAACTGTGCACTTGCACGTAAAAAGAAATCAACTATTGTTATGTTTTGGGTAACAATTATTTATGTGAACACTATAAATTTTACAAGGGCATCATATTTACCATACTGAACATCTCCACGGATTTTTATTTCAGTAAACTAATATCTATTTTATTTTAAAAACACATTTAACTAAATTGAGAACCATGGATGATATGTAATATGATCGTATAGTATAGTATTAAACCACCTTAATATTTTGTACTATAGAGATCTTATCATCTGATGTTTCATCAATGGATATCCAAATAATCACCTGAGACGCAACTCAAGATCTGCAAGGACAACATACGGTTATCCCAAGAGCCATGCACATCTTTATGCCTTTTGTTTGCAATTCATCAATAATGACTTATAGTAGTGTTAGAAATTTGTGTTGCTCATGATTTTAAACATCTTCTTGGTGCACCTAGCATTATAGAAGTCCTAAGCATCTTATATTTGCAATGAAATTATCTATGACAACAAAATACAATGTACCTTATTCTGACAAACTATATGTTCTTAAATCGTTTATGTTCTCATTCATTCGGTTTGCTATATATCAATTATGTTGAATAAATCAATAAAGAAAAATTATTGCAACAAATAAAATGTGCATGCACACTCGAATACAGTTATATAAAAATATAATTTGGAAATACTTTATATGATTCACTACTTATAGTAAAGTAATATAGTCCTAAATGGCAACCAAATTTATGGCGTATTTATTCATATTTTATTTGCAACTACCACAATTATGTCAGGGAAGTTGGCATACATCAGTTGGTTTTTGGCGACCACAATGAATTATGTGTTGATGTTGATTGCTTAGTACCAAATCTACGTCGGATACATGACCTTCTTAAGATAAGTTCGGTCACACCGGTTACATGATATTTTGTATCTAATTATTTGGATGAACATAGTGCCACGGTAAATTTAGTCAAACAGTTACGTGCATTTTTTTTAAAATGAACATTTTATTTTAATCTAACTGCCACGATAATTTGGATGATGTCGATTAACTTGGACCTCTATTTTACACCAATTATAATATAAGAAAAGTATAATTTGATGATTTTGTAATGTCATTTGAGTTTCTAAGGATGTTATTTTTCTAATGGTCGTTAAAATAAGATTACAGAGAAACAAATTACCTATTAAGGTCTTAACCATCTCCTTGAATCCAGAATTCTATCGCCATTAACCTACTCTCTATCCTTCTACCGTTTCACTTATCAATCTCGAGAGCGTAACTTACCTCTACAGTGGCGGAGTTTGACATAATTGTCGAGATGACGAAAGAGAATATAACGGTGTTCTTAAGGGCCGGGGAGCTAAATACTAAGTCTCCCCATCTAAGACCTTCCAAAAAAAATCTCCTCAACCTAGTCCAAAGCTGAGTGCCATGGCCACACCTACCTTACACTAAGCTCTGAATATTATGTATTGTATCTACATTATTCACGATAATGTATTGGTTATAAATACGGGTATCCATCTAATTCTTTCTGTTTTAATACTGACTTGGTCGGACATTTTGTCTTGTCAGGTTGTGTCCGTGCTAATACCTTTTTTATACTCTTTTAAGTATATTATTTAGGTAATATTATTATATTGTGTGAATCACGCTTGACACTCCAGATCATATGCTCCGTGACGAGGGATTAACTCGTCAAGTCCCTTGATGATGTACCTAGGGTTGTATCAATAGGAAGAATATATGGGTGTTGGCGAATTCGGACGGCTGACAAGCGAATAGTTGCTCGCCGGGTTTATATTATCGATATCACAATATGAATACAAGGATAACCCGGCGAGTCGTAGCCTCGATAGGGTTTCGGGTATAAGATTGCGCGTCCCTTCCTCTTCCCTCCTGACCCATATATATATATATATATATAGGGATACAGGTCTCAAGAGTTTGGATACGACTAGGATTACAGTTATTACATACCTAATTTGGCACGAAACCGCCTAACATGTTTCATACCCTTACTACCAAAAAGCGCTTCATCTTCTTCTTTATATGGGCCAGCAACTGGGCCTCGCAGGAATCCAGCCTTTAATATAGCCCGCTGGTTGTACCCATCGGGTATAACCACATCAGTAGCCCCTGAATGCCGATTCGAGTCCGAAGGATCGGATAGGAATTCCCTCAATCTATATATCATCCGAGTATCCTCTCACAACCTGTTTTTCAAGGTACATAATGGTAAACAAGAGCGACTGGTAATCGCAAGATTACATACATATTTAATTCACCAATTTAAGGGATGGTTGGTATAGCAGGCCTGATTCAGCCGACGGATGAGGGTCAAGTTAATTCGCGACTCGGGCAAAATACCTTACTAACCTACTCAGTCTCAAGTCCCTTGACTCGAAACTGGGAAACCGCTCAAGTCCAAACCAAGCCTATCGGGACTTACTGGTTTGAACCCTGTCAGATATAAGGTACCCTTAGCGCGTCCGCCGGGATTTTGCTTCATGCCTGCTGGCACGGAATTTCAACGAGCCCACGTAGATTGTACGGGTTACCCGACCTTATTCAGGTCTTACCGTTGCATAGTTTGATGCAACATCGGGGACTAGTCGAGGCCAGAACATCCCAGAATTGCTTTATATTACATATATATATTCTCTGTACTGACCATTTATTCTGACGCCAATACTACCGCAAAAGTAAAGAAATTCCAAACCACTTCTGAAGAGACACGACCCCTGGTGGGCCCACTTTGTCATTGACTGCACTTTCTAGTAACATTGATTTGACCGAACACTAGGCACGCCACGCACTCACGATGATGGCCTCCTCGTTTTTCGCGCATCGTGGGTTACTGCGGTGCCGCTTCAGTTTCACTGCCGACCGTCCGATGCACGCCACGTGTACACGCTCCATAATCCAATGGTTGCGCTGCTCTGGCCGTGCCGCATAAGTTCTTACCGCGGACCAAATTTTTACCCCACCTTTCTCATTTGCGCCGCCGCCCTCTGCTCTTCTTCTTCCTCCTACGCACCAAGCTCGCATCACTGCAGCTCCTTGCCGTCCTTCTCCCAGCTTACACTTTCGCCGCATGATGGGAAAATCCGCCACTGTCAAAGGCAAGGAAAACACCGCCGCGTAAACCCAGGAGAGAGGTGGATGGCGCTGCTCCTTGCTCCGTGCAGGACATCTCGAGTCCCTGAGCACCGTCCTCCCCGCCTCGCCAGACTTCGCTCGTCTGGCCGGCGAGGAGAACCAACCTACGCCTGCTGCGAACGAGCGGGTATGCTTCTTTGACCATATGAACAGAGGGCTCTCCTTCCCCATCCACCCATTCCTTCGCGGATTGCTTTGCGTGTACGGTGCGCAAATCCACAATTTGCCGCCAAACGCTGTTCTCCACATCGCCTGCTTCATCACCCTCTGCGAATGCTTCCTCGGGATAGCCCCACACTGGGGGCTATTCCGACTCTGCTTCAGCATCAAGAGCCAGGGGTCAGGCAGCGGCCCCGGCGGCCTTGATATTCAGGCCAAACCCAAGTCTGGGTACTTCAAGATACCAATGTTCGAGTCAGTCCAGAACTGGCGCGAACGCTGGTTCTATGTAAAGGACGAAGTCGCCACGGGACAATCGACTGGTTTGCCACCCTTTAATCCTGAGGCTGAACTGACCAAGAAGCGCTCCTGGAACAACGCCTTGAGTCAGACTGCAGAAAAAGACGCCAAAGAACTTCTGGCCAAGGTTGTTGATCTACAAACTACCAAGGGTAGAGTGCTCACTGGCGCTCACCTTGTTACCACCTTCTTGCAGCGACGCGTGCAACCTCTGCAAGCACGCGCTCACCCAATGTTCGAGTACACAGGGGATGACGACTCCACCCGAGTTTCAAGAGAGAACTTCTCCACCAACGAACTCATTGAAGCCGTGAAAATGCTCACTGGTTTGAAAGTTAAAGTGGGGGAGCTGGTCTCACCCGTTGATGGATACAAGAGCACCAACCCTGTACCCGAGGTACAGATTCTTTTTACTCTCTTCCACCTTCATGTTCCATATCAACTGATTACTTCTTTATGCACTTACTTTTCACTTTCGTCTGTCAAACAGGGTATCGCCTATCCACCCTCTGAGCCAACTATCCTTGAAGAAGACACCCCAGTAGCCGCAACTGGAGACTCTCCCTCCGAGCCATCAGTCGCCACATCACACTCGGAGGGTGACAGGACAGAGAAGAGCTTGACTCACAAGCGAACTCAGTCTCCAGCCGAAAGCTCTGGCGACTCCCAAGAAAGAACAAAACGCCTTGCGACTGCTGGTGCCCGGGAGGAAGGCGCTCCTTCACCCACACCAGTAACTGCCTCAGAGGCCCTGAAGGCCGTTCCACTTTCTAGCCTTCCACGCTTGGTAATCGGAGGTCGCAGCCGCCGAGAGCTATTTCCATGGGAAACAAGGTATTCCAGACTCACTCACTCGCTGATCGAGTTCTTCTCCGTAAACCTGACATACTTGCGCAACCCTGCAACACTACTAGCGAGGATGAGTCTGAGAACTCCGAACCTGCCCCTACTATGACTTCTCCTCGCGAAAATGTGCCCTCCCTGACAACATCGACAGGAAAGCACCATGAGGCGCAGTCGCCCACCGCAGATGTCGCGGCTGCGACGACTTCCAAATCTGCTGTCGTGGCAAGGCCTGCCCCGCAAGATACGACTCCTGATCCTAACCACGTTAGTCGCTATCTCTCCCTCCTTGCAAACTTGCACATGAAATTACTGAGTGCACGAAAGCGCTCCCGACGGTATGAGCCCCCGAGCCTGTGGGGAACTACCTGTAACTGGCCGCCAGCTAACATCGCTACTTTCCGTGTTTCTGACTACCTGTAGTCCTTCCTCCACCGTCTTTTGGCCGTAGGCGGAGAATATCTTCAACTGGAGCAAGAGAACCAGAACCTCCGTGACCAGTTACTGATGACCCAGGGTAACTACTTGACACCTAAGTCTTTACCGCAACTTATGCGCATCCCACTGACTTGCTGCTCCAATCTTGATACAGACGAACTCAACGTGACACTCTAGGCGAGGGACCATGCCCGCTGCCTCGCCAAAGACTTGAAAGAGGAGGTTGGCCGAGCAGCCAACGAGCTCCCCCACCTAATCGCCGATGCGAAGGCTCGGGGGGCCGAAGAAGTGCTGAATGCGCTGCGCGCAGAGTCAGACAGTGCTCTTGCTACCCGACTCCTATCACTCGGAAAAACTCTGGTTCGTGAGTACTTTCCGCCTAAAATTACTGCATTGAACCTGACCATTTGTAACATCCCAGAACTTAGGGTCCAGAAATAGAGTGGACACATGAGTGTGCATTGCAGGCATGCATCAGAAAATCCGAATAATTTTCGCGCATTTAATTTTAAAACACTAAGTGATTGAAGTTTCACTTGAGTTGGTGGAATTGAAGTAGATCATCAACTTGAGCGTTATAGACTCTGAGATGATCTTAGTTTACACCTTATTTTGGGGTAAAGAGATACACGACGAGAGGTTACACTAAAGAAAACAAAACCTGTTACAACAAAACAATATTTAGGAATGAATGACCAAAACAAATATTCTTAGTTATTGTCTGATCATCTATTCTGATAAATTGTGCTAGACATATTTCTAGTACATGGAAACCATGAAATTCTTGGAGACCAAACTGAATTCCCTAAACCTTAATCCAGATCTTCTTACTTTATCTAGACATCATAATCTCTTATCTCCCAATCCTCTCGAAGGAATCAGCAAGAGAAGATAACAAGCAAGGAAGAAATACAACAAGAAGGATCATAGGAGTATTCCCAAGATGGACATAGAAGGGTTATGTCAATCTAACATGAAGAATCAGAAACTCATATATCAACAACCATCTATATTAATGTCTCTAGTAAGGGTGTGATATTCGAAGGTTTGAGTTATATAGAAGTAGTTTGCTAACACGCCTTATAACCTTGCTAACAAACCACTTTTGTATGCTCAAAACAATTAAGTACCATATGCAAAGTAATTAAAGACTAAGAAATTCAGTACATCAAATACCTTAGACATTTGGATATGCATAAGGCCATTTGATGTCATAAAATATATACACATTCATATACCACCTCAAATAGTTTAGAATTAGCAGATGACCACACCCCACATTTAATAAGAGGACATGGATAAATAATCTCATTTTACTTTAGTGCAAAGTAATTTAAAGAGAAGTGAAAGCCACATATTTTTATACAAGAAGTATATCCACTTAAATTAAATAAGTGCAAAACATAAATTTGAATATACCAAATTGGGTCCAAATTCAATTGTTAGGATAAAGAAGTTTGCAATGTATCAAATATACAAATTATAGCATGAACTAAATTTATACAAGTTGAAATAAACATTTAAATTCAAAAATAAACTTCTCTGGACTTAATTGCAAGTCCCAGAATAAGAAACATATCCAAAAACTAAGACCAGGGGCCTGTTTCAATTGTTTCTGCTATTTTCTGAAATTCCAGGGGGTTATCCGCAAAGTTCCATTTGCAATCGATTTCTTCTCCTCCTCCGGCCAGAAGGACGGCCGAGGCCGTGTCACTGCGGCCGAGCTGCCGTGCTACTTCTTCTCGCTCCTCCGCGAGGATAAGCACCAGGGAGGCATCCTCATCTTCCCCGCCTCTCACACACGCTCCTCTCTCTCTATTCCTCTCTCCGATCCTCTCGAAAATCCTAACCCTAGCTCTCTCGGGCCGTCGCCGTGCGCCGGTGATACCCGACGATTCCAGCCATGCCTTGACGCCCTGGGTAGCCGGGAAGAATCGCACGGTCTTCTTATCCCTTCTCGGCGAGCCGTGCGTCCGGGGAAGCTCGGAAGACCGAGGAACCGCCCTTCTTCTCCATCTCCGATCGACAGTCGCCGTGGACGAGTTTGTCGCCGTGGACGAGTTCGTCGCCGTCAGTCCACACCCTGCCTCTCCGAGCAGTTCTACAACCTCAGGGTGAGCTCAGCTTCCTCCCCATCCCATCCTTTCGACTTAATTCGTCCGAGGTTGTGAGTTTGTCATGAACCGTCCTCGGGTTCCGCCGGAGTTTGCCGCCGGCGACATTCCAGTGACCATTTGGTCATTTCGCCGCCACCGCTAGGTCCGCCTTGATGAGCTCTACAAGTATGTGGTTTCCATTCGTCGAATTGCGTACGAATGTGTCGGATTGGTGTTCGGCAATGGATGAATTCCACTGATGACATCACCCTGACGTCATAAGTCCATTCCATAATATTCTGAAAAAATAAATTCGAGTAATCTCTGTGTATGACATGTGGGATCCGATGTCAGATTTTTAATCTTTTCCATTAATAGTTTCTGTAAATAATAAAATCCTGACAGGTGGGCCCAACTTAATTTAATAAATCCAAAAATTGATTTAAACTGAATAAACTTTGTAAATTCATTAGTAATTCATTTTAAATCAAAAAATACAATATTTATACCAAAATGATCAGAAAAATAAAATCTATAAGGTTGGATCATTAAAATTTATGTTTGAATCAAATCCAAAGTTGATGATTATAAAATACAAACCATTTAATATTTTAAATATGAAGTTTATTTGAAATGCTATTTTGGATGCATTTCAAACTTCATTAAAATTTTCTCACATGTTTAGCTTTAAATTTTAAAATGTGTTTTCATTATGGCATGTCGTACTATTATTTCAATAATTGCTAATTTAAAATGATATTCTATAAGAATTATTTTCATAATTTTGAAAATGAAATTATAAGTTTATGCAAGGTGAACTATTACTATTTAATCATCATTTAAAATAAATAAAAATCCTATAACATCTGAAAACTACTTAGATCCACTTTGTATGAACGCTTCCACTTATTTCATGTATTACTTACTTCTAGTTTGCTTATAATTTGGTTAAGTGAAGATCATTAACAAACACCTAATGAATAGATAACACTATAGTAGTTTGTAACTTGTTATATTCCAAACATAAATCATTCATCCACAAGAAACAATTCTAAGTTTAGAAGTAAGTGCTTAACTGAAATGAAATCTTATTGCAATGTCTTGGAAAAAACACACAAAGAAGAATAATGTTATAATCTATCTATTAACCATGTGTTATGGTATCAACAATGTTAGACATTATTTATGTTCTTCAAAAGTTATTCTTTTTGCCATCTTGTAATATAACACTAGTTCCCTACTTAATTAAAGTTGATACATGTTTTCTACCAACATAAAATGAACACAACCTAAAGCAACCATTGAGTGTTTATATGTGGTTTTACTTGACGCTTTAGCTTAATATGATACATGAACATTAATGTTAAACAACTCATCTTGCTTATGAAGTAAATTTGAAGACCAAACAACTCTAAATGAAAACACCCAACTCAAACAAAATACAATCTCCGAGAGTGAGATACAGGGTACTTTGCGATGCACCTCATACTTATGCATTAATCATGCTGCTTCTTTAAACATTAGTCCTTACCGGACAAATGATGTTGTTTCCAGATTTCTTGGAGTTTACATTATATCGAACCCTGGCTGCATAATCTTGCAGTTAGAAAGGCAAGTTCATCCCTTTTATTCATGTCCTCTTGAAGTATTTGTTAAGAAACTATTTTCAAAATGTTAGTATTGGATATCACACAAAAAGGGCATAAAACTTATTTTATAAAAATATGACTATGGTTATCCACCAGTGATGTGGTAATCTCATATGGCTGGCAGATAGGACCACGGCAAGAATGTTGTGGTGGAGGTTCCATTTGCACGGGAAAGTATCACCTAGGACTTAATAACAAATGTCGCCAGTGATTCTTGCGCTATATATCACGCGCAACCATGAGATCTGAAATGGGACGGAGAAGTCAGCTGTATCCTTTTCCTCTCGTACACCAACGGGTGACTAGATCAAAGCCGAGCGGTGTGTAAATCCGCTGAGCTTGAGGTGGCCAGGATAATAACCTCACCTTCGGGTTGTGGCTTCTAGCATCTATTGTAGGTTGGCTTCAGGACTAGGTTGGGATGGCGCCCACGAGTCAGCAAGTTGTAGGTTGGGATGGTTCCCACTAGCTTGCAACTGAAGTAATGGGGGGTGTGCGGGGATGGTGGAAAGGCGCAGTGATTGGCTTGGATTACTGACTGGGCCCCACACCAAGGAAGTGTGGACGGGAAAGATCACCCGGTTGTGCAACAAAGTCTTGATATCTTATGGGTAAAGCAGCACACCTCTGCAGAGTGTATGAATGTGACATGTTACTCCACGTTCCAGGATGGAATGACGAACGCAGCAGGAAAGGAGGCTTCTCAAAGCCCAAGCCCTGTGACTCCTGACGAGCATAGTCTTCAGAATAAAAGCAACCTTTTGAAGAAATGTTTTCGAAAACTTGCATTAGCCTACGACAATCCATTGTCTGTGGCTGTGTTTATGCATCAAACTTCCCTCCTTATATATATTGAACTTGCTGGGTAACGCTGTTACTCACCCTTGCCTCTTAAACCCTTTCTTAGACATGAAGAGTTGCGAGAAGGCAACACTGGAGGATAAACTCAAGATACCACAGAAGACAACTACATCGAGTTGAAGCCATTGAAGGAAGACGGAGGACAAATGAAGGTGTAGTGTAGAAGAGGACAGATTCCTAGTCATATAACCTATCTCTGTAGGCGTTGCTACAGCGCAACCGCAAGCCTAGCCGTATTAGAAGAAGGCGTAGTATAGGTTGGTTCCTCCGAGATTTTTCATTTGATCTTCTTTTATTAGGGCCTTGCCTCATTGTTTCGAGTAGGTTCTAAAGATCTGTTGTGTTGGATGTTCTGTTTGTAATCTATAGTCATGCCTTGGACCTGTGATGTTTCTGTTGTACCACTCTGATGATGTAACACTGGTGGACGGTGATCCATTGGTGCTATGTCAACGACTATAGCATACTACACCATGCAGTGGTATGCTGGGTCACCACACCATTGCGACCATAGTTTACCGTTGTGATTGACCGAACTACCCCCCTTGCTATCCACAGATGCTCTTGGACTTCCAGCCGACCAATTTGCGGCTACTTAAAACATCGAACTCGATGCCGCGATTGAGTCGACGAAGCATTTAGGGAGCCGGCTGAGCGGGGTATTGGCCTCTTCCGCGGCTCCTTTGACTGCGCTGCACAAGATCGCCTTTCCAACTCAAGAGCCCCCGAAGGACTTGCACACCCTGGCCAACACGTTCCGGCCGGAGGGGGACTCTTTTCCCAAATTCCTTCGCGAGCAGACGGTACGTGGTTCTGCCACTGCTTTCAAGATGCTGCTAGGACACGGCGTGGAGCTAGACTTGACTGCGTTAGCGGACAATTTCCCCCTGAGCTCGTCTGGAAAGAAGGTCTCTCTTAGTCAGTTTGAGCCTGAGGCACGCCGGCTGGCGGACACTCTTTTCGTGACGTTGAAGCAGCGAGGCGTCGCCCGCAAGAAAAAGGGGTCCGCTGCGTCAGCTAGTGGCGCCAACTCGAAATAAATCGCCTAGCTATCCAATGAACTGACCTAGGTTAGATAGTGGCCTTATTTTGTAGACTGAACTCACGCCTGTTGCGCTGCACTGAATGTAACCAAACTTACGTTTTATTTTGGAGATATTTGAATGATCGAGTGCACTTTGCTTAGCCCCCGAGGCTTTATTCAAAGCCAAACATGAGCTGTCTTCTGCTTTTTGCTCCTTTTCTGTTTGACCAATGTTTGAGCTTCTCACTGAGGACCGCTTCCTGTGATGCAGTCTGCTAGTACTTCCTCTTCTAAAGGTGTGCCTCCTTTCAATCCCCGTGACCAATACTTGTACAATTTGGTGAAGGTGCAGTGTGAAAATGCAGAGCAAGAGCTCAGAGTGACGCATGGTACGCTTGCCATACTCCAGTCAAAGAAGCCTCGACCCATAGAGAGGGGGCTTGTATTGATGAAAGAGGTGGAAGACGTTGCTGCTGGCCTTCTTTGTAAGTACAAAGCATGCAGCCCCCGAGTCCTTGATTGCTTCGCACGTGCTTAAAGTTTACCCTGCCTTTGCTGTTGTAGGCGCCCAGACTGACGCAAGGGGTGAACAAAGTAGGGTCCAGGCGCAACTTGTAACGGTGACATCAGAGCATGGCCGTGATGCGTCTTCAATTTGGTCTATGCGCAGCCGAGTCACGACGTTGCTGACCCTTCGAGACCATGTCTCGCAAGTGCAGCACTTAACTTCGTCATGCTCCTCCACGCTTCGCCTGATCCACGAGGCAATGTTCCCTCTGAACGAACAACCTAACGGGCTGGCAGGCTTACTGGCCAAGTTTCGCCTCGGCGCCACCACCCGTGACTTTGTCCGTCACCAGCTCGTGGCAGGCACCACAACGGCCTTCGCTGTGCTGCGACTTCACTACCTCGACGTAGATTTGGCGAAAGTTGGAGCCGGTACTCCCGCTGGTACGGGGTCGATTTCCATGGCTGGACATTATGCTGCTGTCGAGGGAGCAGCCAGCTGCGTGATTGCCCTGATGGAACACGAGACTGCCCTGGAGCTGGAGCGAAGGCGTTTGTCGGCATCGATCAAAGAGGAGGACGCGTAATTGTCTGTGAGACTGATTTTCCCAGTTTCTGATTCCCGGTCGAATTAGATGTAATTTGTTAGAAATGTACATTTTTACCGCCGATCCCCGAGTACTGTATGCATCGAAGTGAGCCGGCTGAGGTGCACGTATGCATGCAGCCCCCGAGCACTGCATGCGCTGGACGCACTAACTGGGTCGTAAATTTACAGGCAGCCCCCGAGTGTTGCTTGCATAGGCTGGCTCCCCAAATGTGATTAAAGAGGAACATTGTACTTTATTGTTGTTCAATATACTTTTTCTCTACACTAAGAATAACTACTAAACTGATACCCTAACAGGCAACAAACTCCTGCTACTTAAAGTCTACGCATAGAACCGGCGTAGGTGCGCCGCGTTCCATGGATTGTGGGACGGTTCCCCTGTGTCCGCGTGCCTCAGCCTGTACGCTCCCCCGCCGATGACTTCTGTAACTGCGAAGGGTCTTTCCCATGGGGACGCGAGCTTGTGAAATTTCTTCTGCTTAAGCCGAAGGACCAAGTCGCCAACGGAGAACGAGCGTGGTCTCAAACGGCGACTGTGGTAATTCCTCAAGCTTTGTTGGTACGTGGCGGTTCTGGCCAGGGCAACATCACGAGTTTCGTCCAACGTGTCGACGTCGTCCTCGAGTGCATCATTTGAATCTTCCTCATCATACGCCACCACTCGGGGGGCATCAAATTTCAGGTCATATGGCATAACTGCCTCGGCTCCATGTACCAGAAAGAAAGGAGTGAACTATGTAGACCTGTTAGGCATTGTTCGCAAACTCCAGAGTACGGCGGGCAACTCCTCTGCCCAGGCGCCTGCTGCGTGTTTTAGTGGTAATAACAACCTCTTCTTCAATCTGCTGCAAACTAGCCCGTTGGCCTTTTCGACCTGACCATTGGACTGCGGGTGCGCAACAGATGCGTACTTGAGCTTGATACCCTGCGAAGTACATAAGTCCTGGAACTCCTCTGCTTTGAAGTTGGTCCCGTTATCAGTGATTATACTATTGGGCACACCGAAGCGAAAGATTATAGACTTGATGAAATTGACGGCGGAAGTTGCGGTGGCATTTGTGACGGGAACTGCTTCAATCCACTTGGTGAACTTGTCGACTGCGACCATAAGGAAAGTAATGACCCCCGTGGGATGATTTCTTGAGTGGTCCAAAAATGTCCAGACCCCACTGCGCAAAAGGCCAGGCTAGCGGGATGGTCTTGAGCTCATACGCAGGGGCGTGCGGCCTGGTTGCGTACTTGTGGCAGCCTTCCGAACCAAGTCCTCTACGTCTCGCATGGCAGTTCGCCAATAAAAACCTGCCCTTAAGGCCTTCACAACGAGTGCCCTGCTGCTCGCATGATGCACACATGTATCGGCATTTATATCCATGAGGATTGCCCGTCCATCCTCTGGTGCTATACACCTCTGCAGTATTCCCGAGATGCTTGGCTTGTATAACTCCTTGTTAATGACCGTGAAAGCCTTGGAGCGTCGAGTAAAACGTTTAGCTTCGACTGGATCGCTGGGCAACTCCTGACATGTGATATATGACAAAAAGGGTTTGGTCCAGGATGGCTCGATGAGGAACACTTCGGTCGGAGGAGCCAGGGTTAAGAGATTGTCGGGCTACTGTTCATACCTTGCTCTTGCGGGGTGCTGGTGTCCATTGTTGAGTCGGCCGGATTTTTGATTTTGATTGATCTCTCCTTGATCATTTCCAGAAAAACTCCAGGCGGGACGGATTCCTTTTTGGACCCTATATTGGCCAGCATATGTGCTTCTTCGTTGCTTTCCCGACCGACGTGTCTGAGCTCGCACCCGTCGAAGCTGCCCTCCATGACATTGTACATATCGCGGTAAGCTTGCATGTTCTCTGCGTTTGCATCACACTCCTTCATCGTCTGTTGTACCACCAGATTCGAATCACCGTATATCATCAGTCAAGTTGCTCCGCAAGCTTTGGCCATGCGCATGCCATGCAATAGCGCCTCATACTCTGCCTCATTGTTTGTGGCTCGCTTAAAGTCCATTTGCAATACATATCTTAGTTTGTCCCCTTTGGGTGAGGTTAAGACGACTCCGGCTCCTGCACCCTCAAATCGTTTTGACCCGTCGAAATACATGGTCCAAGAGTTGGACAAATCAAGGACGTGTGGCAACTGAGCCTCTATCCACTCGGTTGTGAAATCTGGCAGAACCTGGGCTTTGATTGCCTTGGGGTGCACTATCAGATCACCTTACTAAGGTAATACACCGGCCTCTGAACTGGCTGCGCTTTTCCTTCCTCCGGCCTCTCGACTACAAGTACCGTACTGACCACCCTATTGGTGGCGGCTATGTACAAATACAGAGTTTCCTGCTCTCGGGCGCCACGAGTACAGGAGGGTTTGTGAGCATCCGCTTCAACTCTGAGAACGCCACTCGCGCCTCCGTTGTCCACTCGAACTTGTCCGCCTTCTTCATTAACTGGTAGAAAGGCAGGGCCTTCTCGCCCATCCGACTAATAAATCTGCTGAGAGCTGCCACCCTTCCTGTGAGTCCCTGGACTTCGCGGAGCTTTGTCGGCTCCGACATTTGCAAAAGGTCTTGAATTTTCTCGGGATTAGCCTCGATGCCCCTGGCGGACACTAGGTAACCCAATATCTGCCCTGATGGCACCCCGAACACGCACTTGGTGGGGTTGAGTTTGATTCTATATTTGTTGAGGGCTGCGAAAGTTTCCCTCAAATCATCTATCAGAGTTCTTATTTCTTTGGTGTTGACCACTATGTCGTCGATGTACACCTGAATATTTCGGCCGATCTGATCCCTCAGGCAGTTCTGCATCATCCGCTGATAAGTAGCTCCTGCATTCTTCAGCCCGAAGGTCATCTTGGTGTAGCAGTATACACCGTGAGGGGTGATAAAAACTGTCTTTTCCTCATCCTCCTTCTTCATCTGAATCTGCTGATACCCTGAGTAAGCGTCAAGAAAAGACAGGCGCTCGCACCCTGCCGTCGAGTCCACAATCTGATCAATTTGAGGCAGGGGGAAATGGTCCTTGGGGCAGCATTTGTTGAGCGACGTGAAGTCGATGCACATTCGCCCATATTTAACTCCTTTTTTTGGTACGAGCACTGGGTTTGCGACCCAATCTGATTTTTTCAACTCTCGGATGAACTTGGCGTCTAGCAATCTATCGATTTTGGACCCGACCGCCGCACGCTTCGGCTCTGACAACCTTCGCATGGTTTGCTTGACTGGCTTGGTGCCTGGATAAATTTACAAGGCATGCTCAGCAAGTTCCCTAGGTACACCTGGCATATCAGTAGGGTGCCAGGCGAAAATTTCCTAGTTCTCACGGAGGAACTCGACGAGCGCGCCTTCCTATGCTTCATCTAGACTGGACGACACGAGGACTGTCTTGTCACTGTCCGCCGGGTGAACCCTGTGAGCCCTTGTGTCATTTTTGGCACTGAACGTGTTCTCGGGGGCGGGTTTGTTTGTCTCAAGGAACAGTGTGCGATCATTATCCCACGCGATCTCCGCAAGATGCTCTTGCGCACCGAAGGACTCGGAAATCCTGCTGAATTCTCTGTCGCGGTCGTCAGAACGACGGAAATCGCTGCGGACTGTGATGACTCCCTTTGGTCCCGGTAGTTTAAACATAAGATATGCGTAGTGTGGCACTGCCATAAACCTGGCAAACGTTGGTCGCCCTAATATTATGTGGTACTGAGAAGGCCAGTCAACGACCTCAAACTCGACACTTTCCTTTCTGAAATGATCCTTGTCACCCAGAACAACCTCGAGCCATAAAGAACCCAGAGGGTACACTGCCTTGCCCGGCACTACGTCGTGGAATGTGTTTTCAGACTGCTTCAAATTGTTGAGTGACATATTCATCTTGCGCAAAGTGTTTGCGAAAACGATGTTGATGCCGCTGCCACCATCCATAAACACTTTGCTCATTCTGAATCCTCCAATCAAAGACTGAATGACAAGAGGTGTGTGGCCTGGACGCACTACTCGCGGCGGGTGATCCGCTCGAGTGAAGCCGATTGGAGTTTCTGATTCTTGCAGATACTCTGGGACTGCTGGTGGTGCCGCTATGGCCAAATGAACTTGGCGACTGATGAGCTTCTGACACCTGTTAGATGGCCGCCCTTTCTGTATCATGTACATTTCCCCCCTGGTTTGCGGGTACTGATCTCGGGGTGCACCCGAGTTTTCCTGCTGCCGGTTTTCCTGAACTATTCCCGTGACTTGCCGTCCCGGCGGCGGTGGTAACGCTGCGTGCACGGGCAGAGTCGGATTTGCCGCGGTGTTACGCCGTATCTCAGCCTGCATTGCGATGAAGTCGTGGTAGTTTCTTAGTATGTGAGTTGCTCGCAAGTTGCCGAAATCGTCTTTTTGAACAGGTGCAGTCTGCACGGGTCGTTGAGTTTCTGAGCCGGCGATCGATAGGGTCGCTCGAACCGGGTTCCCTTGGCTTGATATCACGTCTTCTGTTGGCATCCTCTCGATTTCTGTCGAGAAAGTTTCCGTCCTCCCGCTCTTCGCGCGAGTTCTCCCCCTACTGGGTGCCTCGATTTGCTCGGTTATCCTGGAACCCTGCCGCTACTTGCTCAACTCCATCCATTACCCCGTACGGCCTTGCCCTGATTCTTCTGTCGAAACGGCCGCGACGTCCGTTAATGCCCTGTTGGCGATCGGCTTCTTGTGATGGTACTCTAACATTCCTTACTGAGTCTTCCCCGTCAGCCCATTTATTGGCTATTTCCATGAGGTGCGCAATTGACTTGGGGTCTTCCCCACCTAGGGCTTCCAGCAAGTCATTGCGCCTGACTCCTTGTAATAAACGCGAATATGGCGTTGTCCTCCGAGATGTTTGCGCCTGAGTTTTTCATGGCAGTCCAGCGCTGAATGTACTCGTGCAGTGTTTCACCAGGTTTTTGCTTGCAAGCCCGGAACTGCTGAAAAGATGCGGGTCGCTTGAACGTGAAAGAAAAGTTTCTCTTGAAGTCACTACAAAAAGCTTCCCATGTACCATACGAATTTCGCGGCAGTCCTCTGAGCCATGCCTCGTCAACATTAGCTGGATGTACTGCATGGCAGTCGTAGTATTCCCTCGCTGACATGCTACTGCCGTTGTGTAGTCCTCTAACCATGCTGATGGCTCTTGACTGCCATCATACTTGGGAGTCTATGAAGTTAGTTTGAATCTTCTTGGCATGTGAGTTTCCCGTATCGCCAAAGTGAAGCACATTGCGCCGCATGGCTCGACATCAGATTTCGAATCTGAACTGCTATAACTGGAACCTGGAGTACGACTACGATGCCTGCGCTGGTGCCGGTGCCTGTTTATTAACCTTTGGGTGATTACGTCTCTTGCATCTAACCCCTCCTCTTCATAATCATAATCAAAACTGGTGGCCTGCCTCTGCTGCCGCCGTTCCTCTCTGCTACGCCTGCGTTCTTCTCTCTCGCGGCGACGTCGAGTGGACCGCTCGTCTTCGGTCTCTTCTCTGTCTCGGCTCCTCCAATTTTGTTGCCTGGACCTGCTCCGCTCTAAGTCTTCCCGATCTCGCTCGTCACGGTGCTGGCGCCCGGACCTGCTACCTTCTGGCTCGTCCTGAGCACCTTCCTCTTGCCGCTGACTGCCGCGTCGGTTGTTACCACCCGGGGTCGACTGATCAACTCGTCTACTGCCGTTTGCACAGGAAGATTCTGACCAGGGCTGTTCCCTGGTCGGCCTGCCGGGGTAGCGACTGGTACAAAAGCTGAGCCAACATGCCCTAAAGCTTCGATCTGAGCTCGATGAAGAGCGTGTCGCGGGTCATTCCGCGAAGGCATGGTGGATCTGAGATAGGTTGCTACAGAAGCTACAGCTGCTGCTGTGGTTTTTGGGATAGGAATACTGTCCTCCGCAATAGTCATGAACTTCTGCCTGACGTTACACAATTTTTTCCTAGCCCCGGGTAACCTGGACCTAGTCCTTACATGCTCCATTGTGTCTGGCTCCACACCAGTCGACTGCGAGGATGAATAAGCCAGTCTCCTTGCACTGAGCGAGTCAGCTCTGGCCTGCCTTTCGTCGAGGGTGTTAGCAACTCAACTAACTCGATGTTTTTCTTGCGTAACAGATACTGGTATGCCAATAAATCCTCCCTGGCGGAGTCGATGGGTAGCAAAGCGCCTCTGTTAACAACATCCTCCAACCTGGTGGCCATCTCCTCTGTGATTTCTAGATCCTCACTCGCCATCCGTACTATGATAGGATATTGGGTGCCCTGGGGCGCCGGGTGCGGTGTAGGCGTGGCTCCTGGAGTGGCATTCACCGTGCATACTTGGATAACCTGCTGACTGTGCATGCTGCGCCCCTGCAGCTGTATTCGCGCTTACTATCCACGGACGAGCCCCCACTGCGGAGTATTAATGCGACTTGGGAAGCGACACAGTCAGAACAATAGCACGTCACGCCTAACTCCTTGACGGAAGCGAACAGGTTTATAGTGCTCGAGGATAAAACTGGCGTGGATTTGGTTGCTGACGATGACGTGGGAATCGAAACTCCCGTGAGTGATGCAGATGCGATCTTGACTGTTGAAGAGGATGCGGGAGTCGTGGATCCCGCGAGTGACGCAGATGCGACCTTGACTGTTGATGAAGACGCGGGAGTCGAGTATCCCGCGAGTGACGCAGATGCGATCTTGACTGTTGATGAAGACGCGGGAGTCGTGGATCCCACGAGTGACGCAGATGCGATCTTGACTGTTGATGAAGACGCGGGAGTTGTGGATCCCGCGAGTGACGCAGATACGATCTTGATGCCCAAGTTTGCCGATCGGACTGGTGAACGGGAATCCGGCACCTAGAGGGGGGGGGGGGAATAGGTGCTATTACAAATTTTAGGTCTTTTCAAATTTAGGCTCAACACAAAGGTAAATTCTCTAGATATGCAACTACGGTGAATTTACCTAAATGAGAAACTAAGCAATAATAAGATAAGCAAGCAAGGGAGCAAAGGTAAAGGGAACCAAGTGAAGCACGCGGAGACGAAGATGTAATCCCGAGTTCCACCCAAGGGTGTACGTCTCATTTGGAGAGGTGTGCGCTACCACAACAGGTTAGCCGCAACGCCACAAAGGCTCACCTTCTTCTCCGATGAACTCAACCACAAAGGTTTCGAGTCCACCTTCCACTATTGATCCCCTTTTAGGGCGGAGATCGAATCCCTTACAAACGCTTGAGGCACACACCCACAACTGAATTGGGGGCTCCCAAGAAGACCACAAAAGGTCAAGGACCACAAAAGGTCAAGGTAACACCAAGAGTACAACAATGGTGAACTAGGTTTTCCCACCGGAAACCGTAGCCACGAAATCCCCAAGTGAATGGGGGAGAAATGCAAATCCCTTCGGTGAGGATGTAGATCCGGGCCTTCTCCTCCAATCCTCCAAAGATCAATGAATTTGGGTGGGGGGATTGGGAGATCTTGATGATTTGAGCTTTCAAGAATGGTAGGAGAGAGAAAATCTGAGAGCTCTCTGTTCTTGAGTGAGTGAGGGGGTATTTATACTCCCCCTCAAAATCTGGCCGTTGGCTGTCTTGGGCACCCGGAAATTCCGGTATAAGTACCACCAGAAATTCCGGTCACCCGGAATATCCGGGTCTTTGAAATTATGCGAGCTGAATTTCCGGTTGAGATCAGAACCAATTCTGAACTTGACTTAGCCGATTTCTGAGGTTGACTCGTAATATCCGAGTCCTTGAAATTTCCGAGCTGAATTTCCGATTGGAGTCAGTGCCACTTCTGAATCTTGACTTAGCCAATTTTCCTGGGGTTGACTCGGAATATCCGGGTTGGTGAACCGGAATATCCGGGTCCTTGAAATTTCCGAGATGATTTACCGATTGGAGTCAGTACCACTTCTGAATCTTGACTTAGCCAATTTTCTTGAGGTTGACTCGGAATATCCGGGTTGGTGAACCGGAATATCCGAGTCCTTGAAATTTTCGAGCTGATTTTCCGATTGAAGTCAGTAGTACTTCTGAACTTGACTTAGCCAGTTTTTCTGGGGATGACCCGGAATATCCGAGTTGGGGAACCGGAATATCCGGGCCTGGGAAGAATTCCAGAAACTCTTTTTCTCTACAATTTGGCTTTAGGATTTGTGATATGAGTTTCACCCAAACTGAAATACTTAGCAATAGGATTAGTATATCATTGGTATTGTTAACTAACACACAAAACACTAGGGATTAAGAAATGTTCTTTCAATCTCCCCCTTTTTGGTGTTAGATGACAATACCAAGATTTGCATAGAAACAAAACGCAATATCATGTTTTTGGCAGAAAATGGCTCCCCCTAAATAAATGCAAGTATGCAACACAAAATAACAAAGGATAGGAGCAATTTTATAACAACAACCACAAGATATCATAAAGGAGAAACGAGACAACATGTAAGAATATGGAAGCAATTGAGACTAGATAGATTTTCATACCTTGTGTCTATAGAATATGAAGAGAATACCAACACAATCAATTCGAAGTCTCAACCATAATATAAAGATAGCATCAACCATTGTCTCAATACAAAGTTATCACAGATGAAATAAAGAGAGTTTCACAAGTAACTTAAAACACGATAAATGGACACAAGCGCAAATAAATGATAAACGCATAAGCTTGTGCCCGACCCTTGCAAATCCCCGAAGAAGTCCTAGTAGAGCAACTTCTCCCCCTTTGGCATCGAAACGCCAAAAAGGAAGAAGAGCGATGCTACGTCCCCATGGAAGTCTTCAGTCCGAGGGGTACTCCTCATCATCCTCATCACCAGCATCCTCATCATCATCATCATCATCATCATCATCATCCTCTTCATACTCCTCAGACTCGGCCTCCTCATCATCATCTTCCCCCTCATCATCATAGTCATAGCCAGTGGTGTACGAGCTGCCGCCAAGGTCCTGGTCAATCAGTGTCCACGGAGCCAAGGAACCCTGGTTCCACTGAGCAAAGGTCAGGGGCTCAGACAGAGCAGCAGGAGCAGGAGAGCCAGAAGCATGGTGAAGGATCAAGTCTTGCTTGTAATCCAGCTGACGGCGATCCTTGTAGGCATTGTATTGCTCTTTGCGGATGTCCACATTCATGCAAAGGATGTTTCGCTGGAACCAGTTCAGCTTCTTGACATGCGCATGAGTGGTAGGAACATGAGTAGAGGTAGCAGCAGCCCTCCTAGCATCACCCATGAAAGATCCACCTGGAGCTGATGTAGTCGAAGGCCTAGGAGGGGGATTGACCACAGTCTTCTTCACATAGAGCTTCTTGAAGTCATGTGGCACCAAATCACTGCTGCTGAAGTTGTAGTCAGGGAACTTAAACTGGAGGAGCTTCATTATGTAAGGAGCATAAGGAATAGAGACCCTGGTGGTCATAGCTTCATACATCTCATTGTAGATGTAATCCATCACATCTACTCTCCAGTCAGTATCAGAACCCGAGTCCTCCACAATGCGGTTGGCGTGAAAGGGAGCAAGTCACGAGTGAATCCAGGGGTGGCTCCCACACCATATAAGTGAGATGTCTTCTTCTTGTTGAGCTTGTAGGGGGTGTGCATGCGAGTGCCTTGGGGATTGTCACCATCAAATCTGTAGCCCAATACCTTGCCAAACTCCTCGAAGTTGGACTCACAGTATGATTCCCCAGTCATCCACTTCATGGTCTTCTTCGAGTCACCCTTGATCACTAGGGTGGCGAAGAACTGCATTACAAACTGCGCGTTGTAGGCACAACGGATGAGCGCCAACCTCTCCAAACCCATGGTCTTGACAATGTGGATGGCCTCAACAAATGCGGTTTTCTTCTGCAGCGATGCAAAGTCAAACGGGTGCATGGGTCGAATGGGCTTCGACAGTGAGAGATAGAGATCCACGAATATGTGCTCTTGCGCTTGGCACCAAAAGCTGCGATCATCGAGAGAGTTGTCTCTTGCGCTGAGGTACCAGTCCCCCTGCCTCAGCTGAGAGTAATCCACAGAATTCATCTTGGAGTAGTCCTGACGTTGGGGACTAGGGACATTCTTTCTCTTCTTGGATGCGGGCTTGCTGGCAACATCTTTCTTCTTCCTCTGAGTTACAGGGGCCTTTCCCTTGTTGACCGGTTGCTTGTGGACAAGTGCTCTACCTGTGTTCCTTGATGCCCCTGCGGACGGACTTCCACCTGAACCTGTGAATTTGAGCATAGAGGGTAGCATAAGGTAAGTGCACACAAGTCAGGAGATAATACACACATTAGATAGGCATTTGATGAATCATATGTAGTTAAACATGAGTTAATCTTAAAACTGCAGTGTTTGACTCGGAATATCCGGTACAGACATGACCGGAAATTCCAAGTCAATCTGAGCCGGATATTCCGAGTCAGACAGAAACTGTAGATCTGAGATTGACTCGGTCTAAAACTAGATCGATCCAACATAATGCAAAACTAATGTATGTAGAAGGCAGGGAATAGTCCTAGGAACAATCTCTACCAAGCAACATTGAAACAAATAACTCCACATCAAGATCCAAGTGCAAGCACATAAGGAAGAAGAAAAGTGAAGTTACCCTCATCCATTGAGGCCATTGCTTGGAGGAGCGAGTTCCCGGGGCGGAGGAGGAGCAGATCCGGCCGAGAAAGAGGTTCCCCGGCGGTCGGAGTGCTCCGGAGGGACTTGGGAATAGCAGGGGCGGCGACTGGAGGAGAGAGAGGTCGGGGGTGGAAGAAGGGCACTAATGAGCCCTTCACCCCGAGCCTGCCCTTATATTTCTGGACAAACCGCCAGACCGGATATTCCGGGTGTGACTTACACCGGATATTCCGAGTCACCGGATATTCCGGTTCAAAATGAACCGGATATTCCGACCTGCTGAACCAAAATCCCAGTTTTCAAAAGGATGACTTGTGTGCAATAGAGAGAAATGTTTTCAGGGGAAAGTAGGCTTGGGATAGATTTCCAAACTGATATTGGTACACCATACTCAACTCACAACAACCAAATCGAACCAAAAGAGCCAAGTTGAGTAGGTTTCCCACATGCATGAAAAGGAGGGCAAATAGCAACAAAAAGCTCCAAATAACATCAACTCTTCAAGGAGAAGAGGTCGGTGGCCGAGGCCACCATGTAGGAGTGTATGACATGTTACCGCGAAGATGTATCTTGGGTACATAACCAATACTCGTCGTTTTAGCTCATTAGTCACAAGAATGAATATAGAGATAAAAGAACACTTGCTATTGGCATAATGGGAGGAGGGATGGTCCAATGTATTAGGACCGCACTCCCCCTATTTCCATGCCTACATCTAAACTAGATAAGATGCAATTACGCCCTAGGTGAGTGTGCAAGCGATCAAGCTAAGGACCTCGAATCAATGCTATTAAGCTCATTCCTCAAAAAGCAAAACCTTCCTTCCTCAAGGGGCTTCGTGAAGATATCCGCCAATTGATCCCTTGTGCCCACATATGATAAGTCAATGTCTCCACGGGCCACATGATCTCTTATGAAATGATGGCGAATCTCAATATGCTTGGTTCTTGAATGTTGCACCGGGTTGTAGGCAATCTTGATGGCACTTTCGTTGTCACATAAAAGAGGCACTTTGTCGCAATCGACTCTGTACTCCTTTAAAGTTTGCCTCATCCATAGCAACTGAGTGCAACAACTAGCGGCTGCAACATATTCGGCTTCGGCGGTGGAGAGATATATGCAATTTTGCTTCTTAGAAGACCAACTCACCAAGGACCTCCCAATAAATTGACAAGCACCGGAGGTTGACTTCCTATCATCATGATCTCCCGCCCAATCGGAATCCGTGAATCCACATAATGAGAAATTTGCATCCTTGGGATACCAAAATCCATAAGTTGGGGTATAAGCCAAATATCGAAAGATTCTCTTGACCGCCACATCATGGCTTTCTTTAGGAGCCGCTTGATATCTTGCACACACTCCTACGGCTAGCACTATATCCGGTCTAGATGCACAAAGGTAGAGGAGAGATCCAATCATGGAGCGGTATACCTTTTGATCCACATCCTTACCCTTCGGGTTGAGCTCAAGGTGGCATTTGGTTTGCATTGGAGTATAGGCACCCTTGAGATCAAGCAACTCGTACTTCTTGAGCATGTCTTGAATGTACTTTGCTTGGTTGATGAACGTTCCTTCCCTCAATTGTTTGATCTCAAATCCGAGGAAGAACTTCATCTCGCCCATCATAGACATCTCAAACCTGTCAGTCATAAGCTTAGAGAATTCTTTGTTAAATGCTTTGTTAGTCGATCCAAATATAATGTCATCCACATATAATTAACAAATGAAAAGCTCCCCATTAACTTTCTTAGTGAAAAGTGTGGGGTCGATTTCCCCAACTTGGAATCCACGGTCTACAAGTAGTTCTCTAAGGTGCTCGTACCACGCTCGTGGGGCTTGTTTAAGGCCATAGAGTGCCTTATCCAACTTGTAGACATTGTTCGGATACTTGAGGTCCTCGAACCCCGGTGGTTGCTTAACATAAACAAGTTCATTTAGTGGACCATTTAGAAAAGCGGATTTAACATCCATTTGTTGCAACTTAAAGTTATGGTGAGAGGCATAGGCAAGAAGAATACGGATTGACTCAAGTCGAGCCACGGGCGCGTAGGTTTCTCCAAAGTCAATGCCTTCAATTTGAGAGTAGCCTTGAGCCACCAATCTTGCCTTGTTCCTCACCACCATCCCATGTTCATCTTGCTTGTTCTTGAATATCCACTTGGTGCCGATAACATTGCGGCAATCTTTGGGTCTTTCCACCAACTTCCACACTTTGTTGCGCTCGAAGTTGTTGAGCTCTTCATGCATGACATCAAGCCAATCTTTATCTTCAAGAGCTTCAAAGACCTTCTTGGGTTCCACCATGGAGATGTGAGCTTGATGTTCACTAAAGCTTGCGAGTTGTCTTCGGGTAGAGACCTTGCTTCTCACATCACCAAGCACCTTGTCTAGAGATAGAGCTCTTAATTCTTGTGAGGTGCCAACCCTATTCAAGAGGCGGATCTCGATTTCCCTCCGAGTGGTGGGAGGAATCGCTTGATCATCTTGATCATTCATGTCTCCGCCTTGACTGAATTGATGGCCTTGATCAACCATTGGAGTGGTGGCCATTGGTGAGTGAGAGGGTTGATCTTGGCCTTGCGAACTGCCACCGGGAATGTCAGCAGGACCGGATATTCCGAGTTCAGGGACCGGATATTCCGAACCACCGGAAATTCCGTGTCCATGTTGAACCGGATATTCCGGTCCTCCGGGAATTCCAGGAGCAGCTGTAGAATCTTGTTCTTCTTCTTGGCAAGGTGCATTGGGCACGGTGTTGTCGATGGGTGTTTCTTGTGTTGGGGTGGTCACCACTTGTGAAGAACTTGGTCCTTGTTGATCAACCTCATAGTAGAGTTCAACGGGGCGGTGGACTCCCAACCCCATTCTTCGGATAGCATCTTGAGGTTCATCATCACCTACACCGGAAACACCACTTTGCTCCACGAGGGAGCCGTCATTCTCCTCGAATACCACACTACAAGTTTCTATGATTATGCGCGAGGCCTTATCATAGACTCTATAAGTGTGGGATTCGGATCCGTAGCCCACAAATGTCCCTTCAAGAGATTTAGAATCAAACTTGCCCAAACGAACACCTTTGATGAGATAAAAACACTTACAACCAAATACTCGGAAGTAGGAGATATTGGGCTTGTTCCCGGTAAGCACTTCATAAGGTGTCTTCATGAGTCCTTTGCGAAAGAAGAGCCGGTTGGATGAATGGCAAGAGGTGTTGACGGCTTCGGCCCAAAAGTTGTGAGGGGACTTGAACTCGGCCATCATCGACCTTGCCATCTCAATAAGTGTGCGGTTCTTCCTTTCGGCTACACCATTTTGTTGGGGAGTATAAGCAGCGGAATATTGATGACGAATCCCTTCTTCACTAAGGAACTCGTTTAAGGTGTAGTTCTTGAACTCGGACCCATTGTCACTTTGTATCACCAAGATAGGGACATTGTGTTGACGTTGAGCTTCATTGGAGAAGTCTATGATAGTTTGTTGAGTCTCCATCTTCGTCTTGAAGAAGAAAACCCATGTGTATCTTGAATAGTCATCAACAATCACCAAGCAATATTTCTTGCCACCAAGACTAGCTTCCGGAATGGGACCAAAGAGGTCAACATGGAGAAGCTCCAAAACCCTCTTTGACGAAATGATGGTCTTGCTTGGATGGTAGATGTCATGCATTTTTCCTTCAACACACGCCCTACACATTCGATCCTTCGAGAAAGAAACATGGTCTTTTAGTCCTAGGATATGGCCATCCTTGTGGAGACTTTGCAAAGTCCTCATGTTGACATGGGCTAGTCGGCGATGCCATAGCCAACCCAAGTCCTCCTTTGCGAATAGGCACATTGTATGGGAAGTGGTGACTCCGGAGAAGTCAACCACATAGAGCCCATTCTCAATGTACCCAACGAAAGACACATTGAGAGACTTGCTCCGCAAGAGAATGACCATATCCTTTTCGAAGACAACGGTATAACCCAAACAAGTTAAGGAATGGACGGAGATCAAGTTGAAACCTAGGGACTCGACAAGTAAGACATTCACAAGTGTGATGTCCGGTGCCACTACCACCTTGCTGAGCCCTATTACCTTAGACTTAGAATTATCACCATATGTAACGGTCATTTGATCATCATTGGGCTTCAACTCCGTTACAATATCCTTGCTTCCGGTCATATGACTAGTGCACCCACTAGCAATTATCCATTTCGATCCTCCGGAAGCAAGGCCCTACACACAATCAATTCTTGGGTTTAGGTACCCATTTTGCAATGGGTGTCTTTTGGTTAGCAACAAGGGTCTTTGGTACCCAAATAGCATATTCAATGTAACCATCAAAAGGACCAATGTATCTAGCATAGACATCCCCATAATAATCAACATATAAAGCATAGTTGGGGTTAGATATGCCCGCAAAGTCATTACGAGTGGGAGTGCCCCTTGTGGCATTTCCACTCGCAATGTCAACCTTCTTGGCTTGTGCGGAATTGGTCTTCTTCTTGATCTCCTTCTTCTCCTTAGCAACATAGCCTAGACCTTCCTTACCCTTGTGGGGGCACTCGCTCATTAAGAGGAGTAGTGAGTGTCCCCTTACCTTTATCAAGAGAGGTCTTGGGCTTGGTTGGCATAGAAGGAACAAACACAACCCTAGCAATACCCTTCACAACATTTGCATTAGCATTCAAAGGAGTAGAGGTGCTAGGTTTCTCAAGAGTAGATATCCGAGATTGGAGTTGATCACGAGATTTGAGAAGACGTTCGTGATCACTTGTCAACACCTTGTGAGCATTCTCAAGTGACTCGAAGTCTTCGCAAAGTCTAGCATGAGCAACTACAAGCTCAGACTTTTCATTTTGCACAATTTTACATTTAGCAAAGTAGAGATCACGATCCTTAGTGATCTTAGCAAGTTGCTCCTCGAGGAGAGCATGAGCTTCTTGTTCATCTTCGAGAGAGGATTGGAGAGACACCTTAGCGTGTGCATCCTCTCTCTCAATCTCACCTTTTAGTTCAAGCTCATCCTCAAGCTCACCTATACGACTCATGATTGAGCTAAAGTGTTTCTTTCCTTCTCCTTGCAAGTTAGTCATGAATTTATCAAAAGCAATGATTTCTTCCTTGACTTCTAAGCTCATAGCATCATCAATGTCATGTGATATGGAGTTGGGGGATCGGATGTCTTTGCCATAAGACATCTTGCATTCTTGATGATGGGGCTCTCGTTTGGTGAGGAGAAGAGTGATGGAGGTGTGGAAGACATGGCTAGTGCGGCCACTTGCGTTGGAGTATCCTCCTTGTCACTATCTTCATCATCGGTGGGATATTGCTCTTGAGTCACCAAGACAATCTTTTGGTTCTTCTTGAAGAAAGGCTTCTTCATGGGCATGGGCCCCTTGCCCTTCGTCTTGGCCACGAGCCTCCCACCATGATCCTCTCTTCTCTCCCATGGACAATCGGCAACAAAGTGGCTCTTGTCATCTCAGTTATAGCAAAGCCTCACTTTGTTGAAAGGCTTTCCTCCGTTGGGGGGAAACTTCTTGTCAATCCTTGCTTTGGCCCTTCCGGGATTCTTCCAAAAGGTTCTTACCGCAAGACCCATGTGTTGAGTGAGAGTGCTTGAGAGAGCTTCACTAGATAGCTCGACTTGATCATCACACTCCTCTTCATCCTCTTCTTCAACGGTGGCCTTCAAAGCAATTGAGGCATGCTTGTGCATCCCTATGGCTCTAGCTCTTGCATCTTGTGCAATCTTGGAGGCCACCTTGTATGCGGTCATCTCTTGCATAACTTCATTGGATGTCATCTTTGCAAAGTCATGTCTCCCTTGGAGTGTCTTCAAATCCGTGTCCTCAAAAGGCATGAGAGCGGTCACAAACTTCCTCTTGATCCAAGCATCATTAATGTACTCCGCCCCGAGGTTCTTGAAGGAGTTGGCAACCAACACCAACCTCCGGTACATGTCCTCGTGGCTTTCTCCATCCAACTTGTAGAACCCTTCCACCTCATTGCATAAGGCATCATACCGGTTCTTCTTCATGCTCTCATTCCCAACGAAGATGTCAGAAAGAGCATTCCAAACTTCCTTGGTGGTGGAGAATTGTTGAATGAGCGCCATGTCCTTCTCTCCAACGGCCATTTGGAGTTGATGAAGAGCAGTGGCGTTGAGTTGGCTATCAACCACCTCTCTTCTTGTCAAGTTGGTTGGATCATGGGGCTTGTATCCTTCTTCAATGATGCGCCAAATCTCAATGGAGGTACTACATAGATGAGACTTCATTAGAAATACCCATTGAGAGAAATGAGTAGGTTTAAGCTTAGGAGGATCACTTCTAAAGTTTACATGAGGGTGAGGGATAGGAGGGTTAGGAGAGTAATTATGGTTGACATTATGAAATTCCTCTCCTTTGGGGGTGTTAGAGGAGCTAGGTGGTTCATCCTTTTCCGCCATCCCGGGAACACTTGAGGTAACTTCTTTGGACCCATCCGAAGATGACTCCTTAGAGTTCCCCGCATGTTCCTTAGGAGGAGGAGAGGGAGAAGTAGCCTCGGGCTCCTTAGACTTCAAGAGTGCCATGAGCATCTCATTCATCTTGAGGAGTTGGGCCTCCAAGAACGATCTCACATCAATAAGATCGGCCATGGTTGCCCCTTTGGCTAACGCCTCCTTCTCCGCCTCTAATTATTCACGGGCGGCCCTCTCGGCATCAGATTCCGTCATCGTTGCACTTACGCGGTTAAGCCCTTAAAAGTGAACAAGGCTCTGATACCAATTGAACGGGAATCCGGCACCTACAGTGGGGGGGGGGGGGGGGGTGAATAGGTGCTATTACAAATTTTAGGTCTTTTCAAATTTAGGCTCAACACAAAGGTAAATTCTCTAGATATGCAACTACGGTGAATTTACCTAAATGAGAAACTAAGCAATAATAAGATAAGCAAGCAAGGGAGCAAAGGTAAAGGGAACCAAGTGAAGCACGCGGAGACGAAGATGTAATCCCGAGTTCCACCCAAGGGTGTACGTCTCATTTGGAGAGGTGTGCGCTACCACAACAGGTTAGCCGCAACGCCACAAAGGCTCACCTTCTTCTCCGATGAACTCAACCACAAAGGTTTCGAGTCCACCTTCCACTATTGATCCCCTTTTAGGGCGGAGATCGAATCCCTTACAAACGCTTGAGGCACACACCCACAACTGAATTGGGGGCTCCCAAGAAGACCACAAAAGGTCAAGGACCACAAAAGGTCAAGGTAACACCAAGAGTACAACAATGGTGAACTAGGTTTTCCCACCGGAAACCGTAGCCACGAAATCCCCAAGTGAATGGGGGAGAAATGCAAATCCCTTCGGTGAGGATGTAGATCCGGGCCTTCTCCTCCAATCCTCCAAAGATCAATGAATTTGGGTGGGGGGATTGGGAGATCTTGATGATTTGAGCTTTCAAGAATGGTAGGAGAGAGAAAATCTGAGAGCTCTCTGTTCTTGAGTGAGTGAGGGGGTATTTATACTCCCCCTCAAAATCTGGCCGTTGGCTGTCTTGGGCACCCGGAAATTCCGGTATAAGTACCACCGGAAATTCCGGTCACCCGGAATATCCGGGTCTTTGAAATTATCCGAGCTGAATTTCCGGTTGAGATCAGAACCAATTCTGAACTTGACTTAGCCGATTTTCTGAGGTTGACTCGGAATATCCGAGTCCTTGAAATTTCCGAGCTGAATTTCCGATTGGAGTCAGTGCCACTTCTGAATCTTGACTTAGCCAATTTTCCTGGGGTTGACTCGGAATATCCGGGTTGGTGAACCGGAATATCCGGGTCCTTAAAATTTCCGAGCTGATTTTCCGATTGGAGTCAGTACCACTTCTGAATCTTGACTTAGCCAATTTTCTTGAGGTTGACTCAGAATATCCGGGTTGGTGAACCGGAATATCCGAGTCCTTGAAATTTCCGAGCTGATTTTCCGATTGAAGTCAGTAGTACTTCTGAACTTGACTTAGCCAATTTTTCTGGAGATGACCCGGAATATCCGAGTTGGGGAACCGGAATATCCGGGTCTGGGAAGAATTCCAGAAACTCTTTTTCTCTACAATTTGGCTTTAGGATTTGTGATATGAGTTTCACCCAAACTGAAATACTTAGCAATAGGATTAGTATATCATTGGTATTGTTAACTAAACACAAAACACTAGGGATTAAGAAATGTTCTTTCAACTGGGCTCGCCACGTGGATAGTTCCCCACTGGTTGACCAGGAAACGGAATCTGCCAAAGGTCAGATTCATACCTGAGTGTACACGCGCGAACGCTGATCGCTCCGAAGCCGAGTGCAGGACGAACTCGAAGGTCCCGAGTGCATTCGGCATCCTCAGGTCTAGAGGCACCCGTGACGGCCCTTCCGTTGCTGCTGCTGATGGAGCTGTCGACTCCGTTGATCCAACGCCCTTCTTTCCCATAGACGGCTCCAATTGACGAGAGATTAACTCGTCAAGTCCCATGGTGATGTACCTAGGGTTGTATCAATAGGAAGAATATATGCGTCTTGGCGAATTCGGACGGCTGACAAGCGAATAGTTGCTCGTCGGGTTTATATTATCGATCTCACAATATGAATACAGGGATAACCCGACGAGTCGTAGCCTCGCTAGGGTTTCGGGTATAAGATTGCGCGTCCCTTCCTCTTCCCTCCTGACCATATATATAGGGATGCAGGTCTCGGGAGTTTGGATACGACTAGGATTACAGTTATTACATACCTAAGTCGGCACAAAACCGCCTAACATGTTTCATACCCTTACTACCAAAAATCTCTTCATCTTCTTCTTTATATGGGCCAAGCAACTGGACCTTGGAGGAATCCAGCTTTTAATATAGCCCACTGGTTGTACCCATCGGGTATAACCACATCACTCCAGATTTTTAAAATGCACATTAAACGTATTATAAGATGTCAAAAAATTGGACAAAATATTCCCTTGTACATGAGTCGTTGTTCTGTATGCTCACAAAGTCTTCTCAAGGAAAACCGATATTTTTTGTGCAATGTGTCAATAAAGATAAAATTTAATGCTACAATATAATTTTCACGAAACCTTTTTTGGTTGTTTGTACACAAATCATAACAAATATTGGTTTTCACGAAACTTGACGTGCACACATAGAATGTCGTCAGATATGCGCTACATATTTGTTTAGAATTTTCTTATAACAAAAAAAGTTTTCTGATGAAAAAATCATATACTCCAATATGGTTTTCGTGTAAATCATTTTTATATGTCACCGCCATGCATGCTTCCTGAAGCGCACATTCCTAGCGTCCTTATAGATGATCTCGTTCTGATCAGCTTTTTCTAGTTTTTTTGTGTGCTTTAGCCTGTAGCTAGCTTATTGCACCAATCAGGAGATACGCGCTACATATTTGTTTAGAATTTTCTAGTAACAAAAAATAGTTTACTGATAGTAAAATCATATACTCTAATATAGTTTCCGTGTAAATCATTTTTACATGTCACCGCCATGCATGCTTCCTGAAGCGCACATTCCTAGCGTCCTTATAGATGATCTCGTTCCGATCAGCTTTTTCTATTTTTTTTTGTGTGCTTTAGCCTGTAGCTAGCTTATTGCACCAATCAGGTTTATTTCTTTAATCAATCAGTGTTCTGATTTTTTAGTTAATTAATTTTGTACAGGCGTATCCAGTTTGCACTCTGTTAACGTACATATATAATTCGTTATTTCCTGTTTTAAAATCAATGGAACGGATTGTCAAAAAAAAATCAATGGAACGGAGCATGGTTCACTAGTAGAAATATGAGCAATAGTCCCGGTTCTAGAGAACCTTTAGTCCCGGTGTAGCAACCGGGACTATCAAGTCGAGACTAAAGGTGCCCAACCCTTTAGTCTCGGTTGCTTACGAACCTGGACTAAAGGCCCTTCCACGTGGCCACGTGTGCCCACAGCATTTGGACCCTTTAGTCCCGGTTGGTAATACCAACCTGGACTAAAGGTTTTTAGTAGAAATTCTTTTTTTTTCAAAAAAATCAACTATTTATATTTTTTTCAGGTTTTTTTATTTTGAATCTTCGAATTGTTTTTCAATTTCGAATCTTTCAATTATTTTTCCAATTAATTTATATCTACCCCTATTCTCAAGTCAAAGTGCATACCTACGGTCAAACTTCCCGCTCGGTCACCCATCCTCACACTACTCCACCCCAAGCACGCTTAACATTTAGGTTCCATTCAAATTAGATACTAAGAGAGAACATAGAACTTATAGATATAACTGTCTTATCTATAATATTAACCCCTCGGTCATGATGATATATTTTTTCATTGCTTGTGTTATAAAATTTTAGTTCAATAAATAAAAATGATAATACAATAAAATATTGGAATAAATAATGATAAAATAAAACATTACTTTACTTTTGCCTTTTTATATAGTATGGAATAATCCGTATCAATAAATCCTCAAATCGAAATTCAACAAATAAAATGTCTAAATTGATCAAAACAATTAGAGGAATTCAAATATGACATCCAAATCATATTTTGCATTACAGAAACATTGATAGCCATGGTGACCATTTCGATCTTTTTTACGAATAAATGAAATAAGACGATAAACACCTCAAAAAAGATATCCTTTGACATGGCGTCCTTATATGTGTACTAGGTGGAATGAAAAGTGATAAACTTGATTTTTGACAAAATTTGAAAAACAAAGTCTTCACAAAAAGGACTATCATCTTGTGATAAATATCTCATACTCCACACATAGGTGCATATTGTTATATTAAACAATCTTGCCAAAGGGATTCTTCAAATTATTTTCATAAATATCATTTTCCTTTTTTTAATTGCAAAAATGAGATTTTTTGTGAAGGAAGTACATAAAATATGACTCCAAATGGCACCCAACTAATTTTCACTAAGAGTGGTGCACATATGATGGATGATCCCCAGGTATGAGTTTTTTCTTTGAATTCTAACTAATTTCCCCTAGTTAATTGAGTTTATGTTGATTTATCGAAAGTAATTCAAATTTGAACTATAACTGTTTGATAGTTTGGTCTGAAACTTTTGGAAAAATCATTTTAAGGTACACAACTAGTGGTTATATCACAGAAACATTGATAGTTGTAGAAAATATCACCTCTTTCGATGATTAGTCATAGCGACCGTTTTGATCATTTTTAAGAAAAAATGTAATAAACTGATAAACACCTCAAAAAATCAAATCCTTTGGCATGGGATCCTTATATGTGTACTAGTTGCTATGAAAAATGATAAACTTGATTTTTGCCAACATTTCAAAAAAAGTATTCACAAAAAGGTATATCATGTATGAACATCAAGAAGTTTCAAGCCGAATGACCAAGTTATGGTCATTTCGACGACATAGTTTGTGATAAAGATCTCATACTCCACACATAAGTGAATATTGCTATATTAAACACTCTTGCCAAATGGATTCTTCAAATTATTTTCATAAATATCATTTTCCTTTTTTAAGTGGAACAAATGAGGTTTTTTATGAAGGAAGTACAAAAAATATGACTCCAAATGGCACCCAACTAATTTCACTAAGAGTGGTACACATATGATGGATGATCCCCAGGTATGAGTTTTTTATTTAAATTCTAACTAATTTTCCCTAGTTAATTGAGTTTATGTTGATTTATCGAAAGTAATTCAAATTTGAACTACAACTGTTTGATAGTTTGGTCTGAAACTTTTGGAAAAATCATTTTAATGTACACAACTAGTGGTTATATCACAGAAACATTGATAGTTGTAGAAAATATCACCTCTTTTGATGATTAGTCATAACGACCGTTTTGATAATTTTTAAGAAAAAATGTAATAAACTGATAAACACCTCAAAAAATCAAATACTTTGGCATGGGATCCTTATATGTGTACTAGTTGGTATGAAAATGATAAACTTGATTTTTGCCAACATTTGCAAAAAAAATCTTCACAAAAAGGTCTATCATGTATGAACGGTCTAGAAGTTTCAATCCGAATGACCAAGTTATGGTCATTTCGACGACATAGTTTGTGATAAAGATCTCATACTCCACACATAGGTGCATATTGGTATATTAAACAATCTTGCCAAAGGGATTCTTCAAATTATTTTCATAAATATCATTTTCCTTTTTTTAAGTGGAAAATATGAGGTTTTTTGTGAAGGAAGTACATAAAATATGACTCCAAATGGCACCCAGCTAATTTTCACTAAGAGTGGTGCACATATAATAGATGATCCCCGGGTATGAGTTTTTTCTTTGAATTCTAACTAATTTCCCCTGGTTAATTAAGTTTTTGTTGATTTATCGAAAGTAATTCAAATTTGAACTACAACTGTTTGATAGTTTGGTCTAAAACTTATATGTGTACAAGTTGCCATGAAAAATGATAAACTTGATTTCTGACCAAATTTATAAAAAAAGATTCCTTCCGGTTGACTGGTCCTGCAAGATGTGCATTTTATCATCCCATCCTATACTAAACTTTGGCTACAATTAATATAAAGAAACCCTAAATGGTAAATCATCACACAATGTCATTTTATGTGACCTAATTACGTAGATAGTTTTTCATATATACACAATGTTTTCCGAATTCGTACGTAAAAGTTATACTTTTTTAAATTGAGATCACTTTTTTTACAAAAAAAGTTAAAAATCAAAAATTAAAATTTTCTCTAATAGTTGGTTGCGATAGGTACCGACACATCAAAGGATTTTTAAATTTGAAGTTTTTTTCATTTTTAAAATTTATTTTAGACGTTGTTTTTTCACGGTAAAAAAGTAGTCTACCATAGACCCTTTAGTCCAGGTTGGTGCCACGAACCGGGACTAAAGGGTCACACACTAGGCCCCGCCTCTACGGCCGCATGTGGTGACCCTTTAGTCCCGGTTCGTGTCAGGAACCGGGACTAAAGGTCCCTCCGAAATTCAATCTGGTCGCTTGTACCCTTTAGTCTCGGTTCCTTTTTAAATGTGGGCTAAAGGGGTGAACCAAAGCCCCGTTTTCTACTAGTGGTTTGATTGTAGGTGTTGAAAACAACTTACAACTTGTTTGTACCTGATTAATATTGTACGTAACTTCTTCATCTTCTAATCTCAACCGTCACAACTAAAATCAACGGATTATATATTTGTAACCTATCTGGATTAACGTGGTGTCTCGAAAAACTAACTCATTTTACTTTTAGTATATAACTAGCATGACGATGCGAGGGCAACATCTGACAACTATCTATTAGATATTTTTATCACAGAGAGTTTATTACGTAATTATGATTAATATCATTTTATTTACCACAAATTTTATGGCATGTCATGTGATAAAACGGGCGTGAACCTATTCTAATCTTTAAATAGTGGCCCAAGAATTTCTAATACTTTATTATATCAATGGCACAATGTACATTTTGAATGTTTCAATGTTATATCAATTCATTGAAAACTCACATGGCAAGATTGGAGATAGTATTTATCGATGTCAGATGACTACATGTTTAAACCTCCAATTATAGTTTATAGATATATATCAGACCCATTTTAGAGTTAGCAATGCAAGAAAGAAGCTGATCTATACTCGACATATTAGTTATGATATTGCCCGATGACACTTAGGTAGACTAACGGAATAAATCATGCTTCTTCTATAATAGAGCAGTCAGATTAATATTTGGATGATGTACATTATAGATGATATATTAGTTCTCTATCTATCGGTTACAATATACAAGGGATTATTTATGTGTATGACTAATTATTTTGTTTCAAATTGATAAGTACACAATGTGCATTTTTACTTTATCAATTCGTTCCCCGATTTACTCACTCGGTTCTGAAGTACTCGAATCCCTCTGTTTGTGGATATATAAACGTATGTCGTTGATCTAGCTCCACTACTTTTATTGAACCATACATATACAAAGTGTTATATGCGATAGGGAGAAATACACTATTGTAAGCTCTGGTCTGAATCATTACCATGCAAAGCCAAGAATCCATGACGACTGCCACAAAACAAAGCATGGATGACTAATGTCCATAGACATTTTGGAAAAGCAACCGCAAGTTGAGGTAGAGTAAATTTACAGCCTTCTCACCATGGCTAACTAATAGCTACATATGAACGTCTGTGTAACAAACCATAAATATTGAGTTAGAAAGTTATGACAAATATTCATTTGAATTTTCAAGGCCTCCTACAAAACAAATTATAGTGTGACATTATTATAGGTATCATAGGTAGAGCGGCGTAGTTATGTGGATTACGGACTCAGTATGTAGACTAAATGATCTACATAACTAATGGTTTTTATATCAAAATTTAAAGTCCGAAGACTATTGATACTTTAAATTAGTCTGCACTGTTGACTATTGATACTTCAGATTAATGTCAAGATGAAATGGTCTACCTTAGTAATTGTATTTATTTTATTGGGACTTTTTTTATTTTTTATTGGGGAATTTCATCTCTCTAGTCGAAAAGATCCCGGTGGCCAAATTACTCTACACTTGTTTCAGTAATTTGAATGAAAAAATTTACATGGCTGTTCTTTCGACTTGTGATATCCACAGTTAAAAATATATAAATGGTGTATGATGTGTATGTGTTTGTGCAACAACATGGAGCGATAATTTTTTGAAACGTCCATGTCCTTTCGTGATCCTTATCGAGGTTGATTTAATCTAAAGGAAAATAAAATACCTTAAATTGAATAGAAATACAGATAAACCACACTATGTCATGGTTTATATCGAATTACATAAATCTCATGAGCGTGTTTTGCACATTCAAACTACAATAGTTATCATATGGACCGTCTTGCTTTGCACATCGGGACTGCCCCATGAAAAAATGCACCTTCTTTTCGTGTACTTCGTACCATTAAATTTCATTAAATCATAGCCACCAATTTCAGATCTAACAGTTTGAATTATTATGATGATGTATCTCAACATGGTACCTTTATTAGTACCCGATTATATTGCTAGTTTATATAGAGAATGGTTTTGAATACTTTCTTGTTGATATAGATTTTCCTTTACCTGATATATAGTTGTTTAAAATAAAGCGAGTAATCTTGCTTTATTCCAATGATATAATGAAGATGAATTGTGATGGAGTAATTAGAGCGATCCAAGAGAACGTCCAATGAACGTAACATGTCATGCCATGATGATTAGTCCATACAAAAATAGTTGAAGGAGTGAGAGAATCATGTGATGAAAACTTTAGCAATGATCGTAACATGGTTAGTTATTCGTTGGTTCAAATATGTAGGGCACATTATCTCAATCAGACCGACTAAATCGTTGTTGATCAAAATTAATCGCAAATTCTAGGGCAACGCCTTTACTCTTTAGCATATTATAAACATGTTCATTAATGTAAGTTGTGATTCTTTAACATTCGTAAATATTACTATAGATAAACTATTATCCGTGAGGTATTTTACATTTCAAAAGTCCCTTGCAAAATGAAACCATAGAAGTTGCTCGGAAAAATCCCAAAGGAATTGACACAAAAATGTACTTAATCAACACAAAGAAAAACCATATAGAATCATTACATAACCTTTTTCAAAGGTTGTGAAATACTTTCTTAGATTTATAGTTCTCGAAATTAAAAATCGAAAATCAATAGGTAATTTCTAAGAAGCAACATTATATAATGACTATGGTCATCTTTTGAGCGAAAATGGTAACAGACTCTTTCGAACATATGACAAAACATTATCGGATAATGTTTGGTATTAATCGTTCAACTTAATTCTTCAACTTTACAATTATTGAATGATGTTTTATATCTCGTGGAAGTATACTTGTGGAATATTATAGTTGCTTCAGTTATATAATTAAAACTAGATGGATACCCCGCGCGTTGCAGCGGGTATCTCTAACAAAATAAACGCATAAATTCTGAAGCAAACTATAGAAATATGCATGCATGAATAACACGTGATTTAATTTGGTAATTATATTGAGGAATTGTGTGGTCTTATCATTGAACCACAAAATAAAAAGATGATGTGCCTAATTTAATGGCTAAAGAAAAAAAAAGATGTGGATACTTCCATGTAGAGATGGACAATAAGTAATTAAGTTTTGTGAGATGATGTGGATAATTGGTTGGCTAAAAGAAGAGTGATGTGGATGGCTTGCATGTTGAGATAGAATCATTTATTATAAGTTAGTGGGGTTTTGCTTTATAAGAAGTATAGATATATACACTTTACGGTTGGTAGTATTATCGTGATCTATTAACCATGTCTTCTTGAGTAAAATTATGAGAATCTATTGCCTTTTGATTTTTTGATACAAAACTTGTGTAACAATATGTCTATCTTTCTCTACCATATTCTGCTCGACCATAATTTGATTTTAAAGTAGACTTCATTTTGTGAAATATGAGTATGCTTATCTAATCTGAACAACCCGACGGAAAAAATCGACCGAGGTAATCTAGCTGACTATCGTGTATGCAATCAATTCTAGTTCTTCTATATTGAAAAATAAACTCAATATAAACGACACATATTTTGCAGACTTAAAAATCCGATGTAATTTGAACAACCCTCCAATGAAAACGCTCGACCGAGGTAACCCGACAAAGAAATAAATAGCATGTTCAATTCATCTATTAATAAATTCTAGTATATACTCCCTCCGTCTTTATTTACTTTACGTTTTGAGATCAGTCAAAGGAAAACTTTATCAAGTTTGACCATATATTTACAAAAAAAAATCAACATCTAGAATTTAGAATCTATAGTTTTAAAATCGCCATAAAGTATAACTTTGTATTATATGCGTTCAGTATTATAGATATTAATATTTTCCCTATATTCTTCGTCAAACTTGATAAAATGTGATTTTGACTAAATCTAAAACGCAACCTCAATAAACATTGAGGTAGTATGTAGGTACTTTATTTCCAATAAGACGCATATGAGAAATGACATAAATAAATTTTTGTAAGGAATTGTTCCATCTGATTTATGCGCACTTCATGACTTTAGAGGAATATTAGTAATGGGTTATTTTAATTATAAATTGGCACATAGGACTATTGAATTTTGTCTTGCTCTAATCCATAAATTCAGTTAAATACGAAAATAATAGATATGACTAATTGTTATGCTCTGTGCATCTTTTGTCGTTGATCAGTCATGCACGTACGGAATCAGCCAGCCAGCTCATTTTTTTTTTAGTCTTTGAACTTTTCTTATCACGTGTATCCTGCCATGTTTTTTTACATGATTGCCTGAGTAGTTTATTGAGACGTATCCCCGATAGACTCGATCAAGTTAAAATAAGAATGTTTAACGTAACAAACCGGATACCACTATGTCACGCCTATCTCACGTACGGGACTTGATTCTTATTAGGTAACTGACAATATTTGGTTGTACGTGTTGAGAACGTCTTGTTTGTACCCGTAACTTATTCATCTTTTAATCTCAACCGTCACAATTAAAATCAACGGATTATATATTTTAAACCTATGTGGATTAACGTGGTGTCTCGAAAAACTAACTCATTTTGCTTTTAGTATATAATAGATAGATTGTTTGAAGAAGATTGCTCCAGTTTCAGTAGAGCAGACACCTTCAGGTTTGTGGCGGTGTGGCCTTCAATTCAATCAATGTCTTTCTTTACATTTGATTTCAATTGTTTGTTGAATAATTTGTCTATCCAAAATGGTGCGGTAATACCATATCCTCAAATTATAAAAAATCTAGGACTTCGTTAATATGACCTAAAACCTTTTTTTAGAAAATAATGATCACTGTTTTCAAATGCTCTAGATCTGAGTAAGGTATGGTTGGTACAGGTTTTCTCATAAAAATCACACCATCATAGTATCCATGTCCTCCAGATTTATGTCCCAACTCATGAATGCTTTCGGAGCAGGTTGCACATGAGGAGCTTGCTAGATGTGATAATTCAGTGTATGTGTATTTTGCCACCGCCATGCATGGAAGTTTAGGCATGTCATGAATTAGAGGCAAGCATATTTTAACTACTTTTTATAGCAGCATTCCGATCCGTGGATGATAACTAGCCGTCTTATTAAAAATATAAGTACGGTAATGCTAGGGACTTAGCTACCTTTTCCTTTTCCAGTTCAGCTAATTCTCAGGATTCAGATTTGTTTCGTTGACGCAAGAGAGATGTTCGAGTGATGTTCTCTTATTTCTATATCACAGTCAAGCTATAATGGAGAAGTCGTCATTTTATAGCCACTCCTATTGTTGTATGCGTATTGATAACGTTTTGTCTACCGGCATTTCCGATGAAAGAGTGAGGTGCAAATATTGCTCTTTCTGAGAGTGCCAAGTAAGAGTTTCTTTTTTGTTGACATCAACTAGAAATTGATAGCTGATATGAATTAAACACATATTGTTAAATAGACATTTTTTCAGTCACTGCATGAAACGAGCATGTGCACGTGCTTGATTAGAGCATCTCTAGCAGAGAACTCAAAGCCTTATAACTCCGTCGACTTCACGGGCCGATTCTATTTTTGGCCCATAGTAGAGCCCGTGAACGCGAACCGTCCCTCAAACCCGTCGAGCCGGTGCGTCCATCCGTATTTATGTCGGGCTCAGGCACATTTCTAGATCATAATCCTTATCCACCCGCACCGTCGACGTGTAATCCGCGCCGCCGCCCTTTCAACTCCGTCGAGCAATACGCGCCGCCGTAGGCCGCTTCTGCCGCCCGATGGCCCCCAAACGCCAGCCCTCCACCCCGCCGCAACCCCTTCAACGGGGATTTCTCCAACAAACGCCGCGCGCAGGTGGTGTCCTCCGACGGCGGTCGGAAGCGGGGGGCGCACGCCTACAACAACTGGGGACCGCGAGGTCCCTTCGGCCTACTTTCGGCGCGAGGTCGAGGAGTTCGACGCCGCATGCGCAAAGTACGAGGCCCGCTTCCGCCGTACGAGCTAGGACGGGGCTGGAAGCTCAACCGGCAGCGGCGGAGGACTTCATCCCCGAGGACGCACTTGACGCCATCACGGCGCAAGTGATGCTCCGTTCAGTGCGGAAGGGGAGGAGAAGGCGACGCAGGCTGCCCGCGAGGAGGAGATCGACCAGATCCTCCTCCGACAGGGACTCGAGGCAGACGATGTCGCCACCGAGAAGATCTTCGGTCTCCACCGCGTCGCCGCCGCATCCGAGGCTCCGGTGAGCCAAATTTTGGCAGTAGGGTTAGGCGGCGACCTTCTAATGTAGTTTAGCTTTTGGATTAGTGTAGAACAATGTATAATTATGTATGGATCAGTGAAGAACAGTTCTCTATGATGAATCGGGGAAGAACTCTAGTTTGTTCCCGCCAAAATCAAAATATATCCAGTTTTGTTTAAGGTTTCTGCTATATGTTGCTCGTTCTTCCGAGTAGAATTCACGAAAAAGTTAAATCTTAAAATTTATTTGAGGACGTGATTTTGAGGGCGTTGTTAGAGATGCTCTTACAAGTAGTATATATAGTGTTCGGGTAATCGATCATTTGGTTGCGAGGAAATGATCAAACGATGCGTCATAGATGATGCCTGCGAACTAAGACATACCTCATACCTGCCCAACTTGGAGAGCAAGTAAGCGACATATTGTAACAAATACATGTGCCTACCAGTTTGAATAGTTTCATCAATGTTTTTTTGACAATTATAGCGTGGGAAGATCGAAGCAATGATTCCATGAGAGTCCACTGGCTGTTATCTGTGAATTGCGGCCCAAGAGTAATGCGTAGAGCATGCCGCACTAGTGCTAGCACGTAGTGCAGATTTTGTTGTTGCTTTCATTTGACCTTTTGGGAGACACGACTTAGGGTGTGTTTGTTTGTTCTGTCTGTGACTGACGTGGTGCTGTCTGTGGAAAGCTGCTGTGCAGGGAAAGCTGTTGTTCTGAGTGTCAGTGTTTGGTAACTAACTGAATGTTTGTCTGTAATCTATGAAATTGTGAAACATACTCAGAATTATGGAAACACACTTGTCTGTTCTGAGTCGTCTCCCTCCAAAGTCTCCAGTGCAAGCTTCGCCCTGGTGACAAGCCCACTTGCCCATACACCGAGCAGCTTCAGGTCATGTCCCGCGGCCATGGTTTCTTCTAGATCTGTGTATGAAGCTAAATATCTGCTTGTTTTAGCTTGTGTTTGGTTGGTTGCTTGGTAGATTAAAGTGAAGAGGGAACTGCATGCATATATGGAGTTGGAGTATTTCATTGGGTTGGCAGGATATATGATCAGACGAAGACGATGAGTCATGCGTGATGCTTCAAACCGGGAGCACACATTAATTGGTTCAGGAGTAGCATCCATATCCTGGGCCAATGGGTTCCTATCAGCTTGAACAGTTTGGTCCATGTTATGTCAATATGTCTGACCACTACTTTTCCCGTTGCCTTTTCTTGGTTGGAGCATCCACACCGTGCATCGTTGCGAAATTTGCCAGCCAAGTAGATTTTCGTTTCGAAGCCAAATTAGCTAGCACGCTCCAACGTACGTGGCTGTTAATTCTTGTAGGACGGGATCCACTTCAGAGTTAAATTTAATATATACTCCTATATGTCTCCCTCAGCTCCATCCCAGTTTGCAAGCGCATCATGCATGACGTATCGTCTGATCATATTCTGCCAACCCAGTGAATTACCCGAGCTCCATATATACATGCAGTTCCCTCTTCACTTTAATCTACGAAGCAACCAAAGAAACACAAGTTTATAAACAGGCAGATATTTAGCTTCATACACAGATCAAGAAGGAAAACATGGCCGCGGGAGATGACCTGAAGCTGCTCGGTTTATGGGCAAGTCCGTTTGTCACCAGGGTGAAGCTTGCACTGAGCTTCAAGGGCCTGAGTTTCGAAGACGTCGAGGAGGATCTCGGCAACAAGAGCGACCTCCTCCTCAGCTCCAACCCGGTGCACAAGAAGATCCCCGTGCTCCTCCACAACGGGAAGCCCATATGTGAGTCTGCTATCATCGTGCAGTACATCGACGAGGCATTCCCTGACACCGGCGCCTCCTTGCTTTCCTCTAACCCCCATGAACGTGCCGTTGCCCGTTTCTGGGCCGCCTATATTGACGATAAGGTTTCACAACAATTCATTTCTTTTAATTGTTGCACTGAAATTTACAGTTCAGGCGTCTTGGATATCTGTTTTGCTGATCACTGAAACGTCGTGTGTTTGTGTAGCTTGTCGCCCCTTGGAGACAATCGTTGATGGGCAAGACGGAGGAGGACAAGTCCGAGGGAACTAAGCAGATGCTTGCTGCAGTGGAGATCTTGGAGGGAGCCCTAAGGGAGTGCTCCAAGGGCGAGGGCTACTTCGGAGGCGAGAGCGTCGGTCTCGTGGACGTTTCGCTTGGGAGCCTGCTCTCATGGCTGAAAGCGACCGAGGTGATGTCGGGGGCCAAGATCTTTGACTCTCTTAAGACACCGCTCTTGGCGGCATGGGTGGAGCGCTTCAGTGAGCTTGATGGCGCCAAGGCGGCCTTGCCAGACGTGGACAGAGTGATCGAGTTCGCCCAGAAGAGGCGGGCACAGGCTGCCGCGGCCGCTGCAGCTTCCGAGAACTAGCAAATACTAGAAGGATAGGCGCGCTTCGCCGCGGTCGCTTGTTCCACGTTGCCGCAAGGCCCGGTATACATGTGTATCAACGGGTGTTATAAATTTTAAAGCGGGTCCAACAAAGCACTTAGCAAACAACTGCTAGCAAGCTCCCTCTTTCACTTCCCTCAATACATGAAGTCACTTTATCCTTAAGGTTAGTGTGTCAACTGATAAATTATACTTAAACAAACTTTGGTTATGCGAAATTGACTTCAAAATATGCATCGAGATTGATAGCACGACAAATTATAAATAATTTAGGAAGTAGTATATGTCTAAAATAAACCAATCTTCTGTTTTAACTGTAAGAAAGGAGATAAATATATCATCAAGTTAGTTTTCTAGAAGGCCACATGCCCACATCAACCTACAAAGACATGTATCATGTATTTTCTCTTCCATATTAAATCGTGAACAGACCATAATTGCATCAAGAATAATGTACTGGTTAGAATATAGTTTGGCATATGCATAATTCCATACACAATAATTACATGTACATACAGTTTATCACAGGGGTGCAAAAGCAACCCTACTCTATAGAGGCCAAAATTCATGCTTCCCGCCCCTTGTCTATTTTTCTCTTCTTCTACTAAATTGCAAGAATGAGTTTATTAGTTCCTCAAAATAAGCTACCAATGGCTGGAGAGCATCCATAAATCTCCAAGTTTAATATCTTTGCTAACGGGATATTAACATTTCATATCACAGTTTACACACATAACGATTCATCATTCTTTAATACTTTGTAAAACCAAAGATAAGATCTTGCAGCTTCCTCACCGTAGAAAATAAAATTATCATTAATAAGCTCTAAATTGTATATAACCGTTCAAATAAAAATGTGTATGTGTAATAGAGTTATTCTCAATACTCTTACATCAGGAATGCTTCAATAAACAAGTAGCACTAACCTCTCACGGCTTGCAACAATATGTATCGTGGAAGTGGCAAAGCTGCAAGCAGTGGCACCATGTCACGAACGCCCTATTCTCCCCTCACCTATCTCTAGATTCTCTACGCCAAAAGCCACATATATCGCCAAATCCTTCCATGTTTTAGGTTGAAAGCTCCGATTACAAGTCTATAGTGAACGCAGTGAGGGCTCAGGCAAGGTCGAGCTCCTTGGCATGGCGGCAGCACAGGTCCATGGGCATCACAACGCTCACTGTCGTGGATGACTGACGTGCGATGGGTCGTCAGATCCGGCGTGGTCGTAGATGGCGCACATAGGACCTTTGTGAATGCTTGCATCAGCATGCTTTAGTTTAACATATGCAATACATTTGTGCTCACCAAAAATAATGAACAAATTGTGTTTTACTGTTTTTCATCATTCCTGAAGTTTGTCTAAAAGCTCCCTACGCCTAGTTGTTTCCTTCCAGGAGCGAATGATGGTACTATAATCCAATCCAAGAGCAGGCAAGAAGGTTCATAAGACGTATGTATCTGACACTCGAATGACACATACACGTTGAAAACCCTTCAAGTGGCATCAGGAAAAACTACTGAAAATCCCATAAAATGCAATATGTGGCAAGGCTGGGCCTTTGGATGCTAAAACTGTTAAGCGCCTAAGATGCTAAAACTGTTAAGAGCCTAAGATAAAATCCCACACAATGCAATATGTCATGGATAACACCAGTTCAACTGAAGAGCATGCGTCCAAATTTCTTAACTGAAACATAATAAAGAATGCAAACCTATAATTATGCAGTCTATTTAATAAGCTTCTACCAATTAGCTGCGAATTTCCAGTAAAAATAGAAAACAGGGTTGCTAAACAATAAGGCAGCAATTGCATGTCCCCAAAACATTATAAATCCATAACAATAAGAAAGTAATCACATGTCTCCAAAACATTATACGGCCTTCTTTGGAAAGTCTAAGCTTGCACCTAAAACAATTGACTGGACTTCAATCAGACTATTAAAAACTACTCCGGAAACAAAATATGAGATTGAGATAGTACAGATTGACAAAATTAGTGTGCTAGAAAGAACATCTTGAATATGTTGATCATGTGTGCTAATCCAAAATGTGTTTTGAACAACGCCTACAAACAAGCACACACACATATGAGCAGCAGAACATGACACAGAGGCAGTACGAAAAAAACACAGCAAGCTAAGCACGAAAATAAAAGAGGAGGAAACATAAGACATATGACCTACAACGAAGAAGAACCCCAACGACGACAGGCCACCGCCCATAGAGAAGGCGAAGAAGAAGTAGAGCAATGAACGGCGCACTGCAGCGCATACGCGGACGATCCACCAAACACAACCTCAGAAAGGAACACGCAAAACCACCATCACGCACCACAATCGCACATCCAGATCCAACAGACCATCTAAAGAAACCTGCACAAAAAGAGAAACAATAAATCTAGAACTTAAAGAGACCATCTAAAGAAACCTGCACAAAAAGAGAAACAATAAATCTAGAACTTAAAGAAGGTAAAGACCATACGAAGTAGGGAAAACCACAAGAAGGAAGCAAAGCGAAAAACATCAGCACACAACGAGCGTTCTTCCAGATCCACACACCAGGAGCGCTCCTCCAGATCAAGCAACCAGTTCGCAAGAACCTACAGGGAAAGAAAAAGAATGCATGTAAGATCAAGAGGAAACAGAGACCAGAAAAACCAAAATTAACGAAATGAGCGAGACCCAGGCACAGATCCACCCACGGGAGAAGCACAAGATCGAACGCCGAGGACACCAGAAAGAACTCGAAAGCAAGAAAAAGGGGATCCAACCGGCACGCTTCCAAGGGAGAAACAAGCGTCAATCACAGATTTGTATCAACTGCAGCAAACCGACCTATTTGCTGGACCCACATAACCGACCTACTGCCGACGAAACAAACAAATATGAAGTCACATAAAAGAAGCACATTCGCTGACAATCGGGCCACAGGCGAAGCACAGAAGTAACCGCACGGGAAACCTCTCTACGGACGCGGACAGACGGGCCCATTCCTACGATCGATGAGAGCGCAGGGATCCCCGGCGCATGGCGACGTGGCATGCTCCATATGCCACTAATTCCCGCCGGGTTAGTTCTTGTAAAGGATGTGATCGAGGACATGTGCCTATCAGTCTGAATAGTTTGGTCAATGTTATCTCTGATCACTACTTTTGCTGGTTGCATTCGCTTGGCTCTTGGAGCATCCACGCTGTGGACGACCGGACGTTGCCAAATTTTCCAGCCAAGCATTTTCGTTTCGATGCCAAATTAGCACGCTCCAGCGTACGTGGCTGTAAATTCTTGTTGGACGGGATCCACTTCTGAGTAAAATAATGTAGTGCTACTCACTCAGTCAGAATAAATCATAACTGTGTTCAAATTTATATGTATCTTTTTTTTTGCACTCAACCTAGGTATCTTTATTGAATAATAGACATACGCTTACAATCAGCCATCAGGCTGCTCACAAGAAACGGCGGGCAATCACCAAGCCAACTATATGAACCTGGAAGGTTACAAGCAAGTTTGGCACAGCAATCCGCAGACTTATTAACCTCCCTCTTAACATGTTTGATTGAAAACAAAATAAAACTACTAGACATATCCCCAACGTCTTCTAAGATAGGCGCCACAATCAACCTTGAGTTGCGACGCGAGTTCCAGAGGTCCACGACCTCGGAGCAGTCCACTTCCAATATCACATGAGAAAAACCCATGAGCTGAGCAAAGATTGCACCTTCACGTAGTGCCAAGGCCTCAGTGATTAGCGGATTGGTAACACCTACACCGACATGTTTTATGCACGAAGGGAGTAGAAAACATTAGTTATGTCTCCCTCAGCTCAATCATCTCGCATGCATTTATTCTCCCTCCCCCGGCTAAACCCCCTCAGTCGAAATGCTCCCTCACGTTTGGTTCGATTTCATATCACTAAATTGGTCTCCGCTAGTTTTGTTGTTGCTTACACTTGGCCCCGGCCTCGATGCCAGCTCCTATACATGAACCCTGGACCTACTAGGACAACTATCTAAACGCAAGATGATACTGGCCGGAGCTTGCCCACCTCATGGCGCTAGAATGTTGGCCGAAGGTGGAGGGGAGCAGAAGAATCAATGCAGAAAAACGATATATGGAGATCGCATATTTGGTGCTGCCAACTACTCCCTCCGTTCCGAATTAATTGACTCAGATTTAGTAAAGTTGTACTAAATCTGAGTCAATTAATTCAGAACGGAGGGAGTACATAATTTACTTGGCCAATTACTTTGTACCAGAAATTAGACTAGGTGCATTAATTTCCTTACAGAAAAACCATTTTCATTTAAAGTCGTCACTCAAGTTGGCTAATTTGATATATATACTTCGACGCTTAAACTCTTTTCTTTTTTCTATTTTTTAATGAGTTGACCTTTATTCCTTATTTTGATCGAATGGTGTTGTTGAGACCATTGAAAATTGTGTCTACATGTTATGTAATGCTTTAAATTAAAAAAAGATATGCAATGGAAATGAAGTTTTTTTTTGAGAAACTGCAATGGAAATGAAGTGACATGTCTACTACGTATTGAAAAACAGAAGACAAAAAGGCAATGGTAATATGCCCGGGCTTGGGCTTCATGTTAGGCCAGCTTGGGCCTTAAAGTCTGTTGTTGCTTTTAGTGTATATAAGCTCGAAGTAAACTTTATAATCTCTCCATTTGTTTCTAAATATAAGATGTTTTAGATCTTTTCTAGATTTATATGTATCTAGACACGTTTTACTGTGTATGTTCACTCACTACCATCTAATCAACATTTGAAAAATCTAAAAGATCATGAACGAAGGGAGTAAAAAAAGATCCAACTAACTTTGAATTTATCTAAACCCTACAAATCTACTTTATCACATGGACCACATAATTGTTTTTGATACAACTACAGTAGGGGAGAACCCCTACTGCTCCATTTTCCATTTTATAAACTCATGGGGGAATATTTACATGGAACGTTGCATAAAAAAACAATCATAAGGTATCTAACCAGGACTGCATGCCCTCTTTAAGACTTGGCTTAGCTCTAAGCATAGACAAGGAAATGAAAGATTTAAATCTAACAATACATCTGTGAACTGTGGGATCAATGTCCTTGAAGATAGCATCATTTCTTTGCTCCCAAATGCTCCAGCATCCAGTAATCATGATCTCCATCAGAAAATTGTATGTATATCTGGTTTTAGCGTCTTCAATCATGGAAATAATATCATGATCAGTGTTCCATTCAAAACCAAGTGCCTACCAAAAACTTTGGCATTCAAAGAATAGATGTAAAATTGATTCCTCCGGGCAAGTGTCACAAAGAACACAGTCCGAGAATTCCACAAAGAAATGTTTCTTTTTCATGTGATCTTTGGTATTAAGCCTGCGATTGAGAAGTAGCCAAGCAAAGAATTTATGCCTCGGTAGACAGCAAGTCTTCCATATATCCAAAATTGGCTGTGGAGTTTGGAAATCACCCAAGAGTTTTCTGTAAATTTTCCTTGCTTGATAATTGGTGTCCGAAGCAGAAACAATCCAGTTGTCAGGTTCAGAAGAAGGACTGAATTCATTTAGCTCATTTTTAAGATCCAGAAGCTGTTCATGGGCAATCGCAGTCAGTGGGAGTTGGAAGATCTCATAGATATTATTGTTGTTTGCATTTCAGGCTGCATTCAATGATTTTTTTCTGATTTTTTTCCTTGACTGTGAAAGAAAAGAGTTGTGGGTAAATATCCTCCTTGATTGAGTCATTCCACTTGTCGGTCCACATGAGAATAGATTGGCCATCCTTCGGCTTGCAGCATGCAATTTGTTTATAATGGTCAAACAAAGCTAGACAATCTTTCCACCAAAAAGATCCCTTGGGTTTACTTGCATGTTGGGATTCTATTGTTGGTATAGTGAGCATTTCTGATCAACTGAACCCAGGGAATATCCATATTATTGTAGAATTTGTGAATGTTTTTCATGATGTTCTGCGTTCTCAAGTTTAGGACACCAAGGCCTCCTTGGTCCTTTGGTCTGCATACCATATCCCAATTAGCAAGGCATTTACCATGCTTATCAATCTCCTTACCAGCCCAAAGAAATTGTCGACCACTCTTCTCAAAGTGAATGAAAATAGTCACATGTATCTTAAGTGAGCACATAGCAAACATTGGCATTGACTGAATCAGAGAGTTTAATAATGTCAGCCTTCCAGTATATGTCATGAGTGAATTAATACCCGAAAGTTTCTTATCCATCCTTGATACTAATGGCATAAGATCTGCAACAGAAGGCCTTGTGGTGCCCAAGGGTAATCCCAAATATGTGAAAGGAAGGCTCTCCACTTTACATCCAAATATATGAGCCAAATTATTAGCTTCGGTAGTGCTGATGTTAATTGGCACCAGACAAGTCTTGTGATAGTTTACTTGAAGTCCAGTAGATGCACTGAATTTTTCCAATATTACCTTAAGGAATATTAACTGAGTAGCGTCAGCAGGCATGATCAAAATAATGTCATCAGCATATTAAGCCGCTGGGTACTTTTGTCCAAAGTCGTTAGGGACAGGTAAGTTGATGTCCCCATTATTCCAGGCCTCATTAATTGCACTTTGAAGTAAATCAGCAGTGTTTATGAATAATATTGGTGATAAGGGATCACCTTGTCGAACTCCTCTTTTTCAGATTATTTTCTTCCCCGGAGTGCCATTAAGTAACACTGATGTGGATGCTGAATTTAGGATATTGCTGACCATAGATACCCATTTAGGACCATATCCTTTTGCTTTGAGCATATCAATAACAGCACTATATTCAACTTTGTCGAATGCCTTTTCAAAGTCAATTTTCAGTAGGATAATAGGCTTCTTAGATTGATGACAAATGTGAAGGTATTCAAAAGCCCAGCCTAGGCAATCATGGATATTTTCCTCCTTGATAAATCCATATTGGTTGGCATGCAGTGTAGGAATGATAATTTTCTGCATTCTGTTGGCTAATAATTTCGTAAGAAATTTCATAGGCAGACTAACCAGGGAGATCAGTCTGAAATCATTCATGTTCTCTGGATCCGAGATCTTGGGGATCAAGGTAATAAAGGCTGTATTGATGCTGCATAGATTTATATTTCCCTCATAGAAGTCTTTCACCAGTTTACATAATTCCTTTTTAACCATAGGCCAACAGTTCTTCAGAAAGAGGCCATTGAAACCATCCTGTCCAGGGGCTTTATCTATTGGCATTTCCTTCACCACAAATTCAATTTCTTCTGGTGTAAAAGGGAGGTCAAGATGCAATAATTCATTGGGGCTGAATCAAAGTATCCAAATTAAATTGCATGGTGGTGTTTGCAGAAGTACCAAGTCTATCCTTATAGGAGTTCCAAATAATAGAGGCTTTGTGATCATGGTTAAAAACCAGAGAGCCGTCTTCAGTTTTAATGGAAGTAATTAAGTTCCTTCTATAACTCTGAGTAGCAACAGTATGGAAGAATTTGGTATTTGCATCTCCCAATTTGGCCCATCTAATTTTGGCTCTGTTTTTTTCCAATATATCCTTTTGGCTTCCATCATTTTTCTGGTATGCTCTTGTAGGATCAATCTGAAGTTGAATTCCATAATTGATAATCTCCTTTGATCCTCCAATCCATCCAACAAAGTCAGGGTGAAATGACAACAGTCGATAATATTATTTAATTTAAAGATTGTTGCTCCACCTTTTTAGTCCATATCTTACTTCCTTGAATTTACTGTTGAGATGAAGCGCTGCGTCTTGCTTATAACTCGCAATATTCCAATGTTTATGCTGGAATTTTAGTGTATATGGGCCAGCCCAACTAAAATCCGAAATTCCCATGGCCCATTAATAAATGGCTGGTTGAGTGTATGTGACTAATGTTTAGTCCCATACCGCTAGTGGAGAGTGAGCTGCACCACTTTATATAGTGGGATGTTCTAGTACCAATATGAGCTAGTGAGAATAAGAGAAGATGAAGGGTGCCACACGCGCGCTCCTCCTCCTCCTCGCTCGCCTCGCCTCGTCACGACGCGTCGCGCCGCGGGTTGCGGGAATCTCTCCGAGTCGAGCTTATATTTTTGCAGTCCGGGAAAATTATTGAGTCATTGATTAGTAATTAACGGACGCGTTAATTATCCTGCCGTTTCCGATTCCTATGGGATCGTGGGGCGTTACCGACTCGATCGTGGCTTACAGCCCACGTTCTACCCGACTCGCACTACATATACAGCCCGGGGCAAATCCTAGCCGCCACCACGAGATACATGGTCTCACACCGTTCCAGAGCATTGCGCCGCCGTCTACCAAGTCTTCTCCATCCCGTCTTCCGGCGTGCACCGGTTGAAGGGACGGTAGGCCTCCGGAACCCCGCCTCTTGTGATCCTGTACGGGAGAGGGGCGATTAGGTTTTTGGGGAGCGCACTCGCGCGACTACTGGCTTCGAGTTCTTCCCCAACGACGACTTCTTCCCCGACATCGCCAGTCTCTTCATCGACGACATGGACGACAACACGGGGAACTCCAGTGGTGCGACTGCCGCTGCACCGTATGTGTTCTTCATCTTCCTATATGACGTTTTGCTAGAGTTCTTACTTATAGTAAATGCTCTAGATTGCATCTGTTTATCTATTGTTTGCGTAGATCACATGATTAGTATAATTTGTATTATTCTAGTCATTAATTGTTCACTGTTATTGGGAATTAAATCATATGCTAAATCGCCTAATTTTTCATCAATCCAAAAACCTTATTATAGGCAATTAGCAACTGCTGGCTTTATCGCGTCAACGAGGCCGTTTCCCTTTAAAGGGGTTATGTATAAGCGGTGGCGTATGAGAGCAGTGTTATGGTTTCAGAACATAAACTGCTATGCTGCCACCAAAGGCAAGCCTGATGGCGAGCTTGACCCTGCACAGCAAGAGTGTTTCGAGAGGCTCGACAACATGTTTAAGAGTGCCCTTTTGAGTATTCTTGACGATTCCATTGTGGACTCGTATATGTCGTTTTCTAACGGCAAGGACATGTGGGATGCGCTCGAGGACAAGTTTGGGGTCTCGGACGCTGGCAGCGAGTTGTATGTCATGGAAACTTTCTATGACTACAAGATGACTGATGAGCGCCCTGTTGTTCAACAGGCTCATGAGATACAGTCACTCGCTTAGGAACTTGAGCACTTTAAGTGTATCTTACCGGACAAGTTTGTCGCCGGTGGCATAATCGCCAAGCTTCCACCTTCGTGGAGCAACTTTGCTACCTCTCTGAAACACAAGAGACAAGAGTTTTCCGTTTCGGATCTCATTGGGTCGCTTGATGTGGAAGAGAAGGCGAGAGCGAAGGATACATGTGCTCGAGTTACCGAGGCTGGTTCTAGTGCCAATGTGGTACAAAAGAAGAATTACCAGCCGCCCCACAAGACCAAGTTTAACAAGAACAACTCTGGGGGTAAGGGCAAGCCTGATGGAAAGTTCAAGCCATCACAGCCTACCAACTTCAAGAAGAAGAACAACAATAAACCGAGGAAGGGATCATGCCATGTTTGCGGTGATCCAAGTCACTGGGCACCTCGCTGTCCCAACCGCCATGAGCTGCGCGAATCTGAGAACAATGGCAAGAATGCCAATGTTGTGGTTGGCGATACTGAGATGAAGGATTCAGGGTACAGTATATTTCCAACCATTCTTTCAGTTTTTCATTCTCCTGAATGGTTGATTGACACTGGCGCCAATGTACATGTTTGTGCTGATGCCTCGATGTTTTCTTCTTACCAGGTCACAGGGACTTCCCCCGTGCTGATGGGAAATGGTTCACATGTTTTTGTTCGTGGTGTTGGTACGGTCGATCTGAAGTTTACTTCGGGGAAGACCGTGCGCTTGAAGAACGTTCATCATGTGTCCGCCATCAATAAAAATCTCGTCAGCGGATCGTTGCTGTGTCGAGATGGTTTTAAGTTGGTTTTCGAGTCCAATAAAGTTGTAATATCTAAGTATGGACAATTTGTTGGAAAAGGATATGAGTGCGGAGGCTTGTTCCGCCTATCTTTGTCGGATATTTGCACCAAAGTTATTAATCATATTTGCCATAAAGTTAAATCTAATATTTGGCATTATCGACTTTGTCATATTAACTTTGGTAGCATGACGCGGCTAGCTAATTTGGATTTAATTCCAAAATTCACTAATGTCAAAGGTTCCAAGTGTCAAGTGTGCGTTCAAGCTAAACAACCCCGCAAGTCCCATAAGGCTGCGGAGGCAAGAGACTTGGCACCACTGGAACTTATACATTCAGATCTCTGTGAGATGAATGGCGTGTTGACAAAAGGCGGAAAGAAATATTTCATGACGCTTATTGATGACTCCACTAGATATTGTTATGTGTATCTCCTGAAAACAAAAGATGAAGCTTTAAACTTCTTCAAAACTATAAAGCTGAAGCAGAGAACCAACTTGATCTAAAAATAAAACGGCTAAGGTCTGATCGTGATGGAGAGTACTTTTCCAATGAGTTTGATTCTTTTAGTGCGGAACATGGTATAATCCATGAGAGGACGCCTCCCTATTCACCTCAGTCAAATGGGGTAGCCGAAAGAAAGAACCGAACTCTAACTGATTTGGTTAACGCCATGTTAGACACTTCGGGTCTCTCCAAGGCATGGTGGGGGGAGGCGCTATTGACAGCTTGTCATGTCCTAAACCGAGTTCCCGCAAAGAACAAATCCGTTTCTCCATTTGAGGAATGGGAAAGAAAAAAGTTGAGACTCTCTTACTTACGTACTTGGGGCTGTTTGGCGAAAGTCAATATTCCAATTCCCAAGAAGCGCAAGCTAGGACCAAATGGACTGTGTTCTTCTGGGCTATGCTTTTCATAGCATTGGCTATAGATTTTTGATAATCAAATCTGAGGTACCCGACATGCATGTTGGTACGATTATGGAGTCGAATGATGCGACTTTCTTTGAGGACATCTTTCCCATGAAGGGTATGTCTAGCTCATCAAATCAGGATATACCTAATACATCTAGTCAGGAATTAGTTGAGATTCCTGATCCTACCATTCCGATAGAACACACTGATAATCCCATGGAGGATGACAATGAAGCTCCTATTAGGAGCAAGAGACAGAGGACTGCTAAGTCCTTTGGTGATGATTTCATTGTGTATCTTGTGGATGACACCCCCAGTACCATTTCAGAAGCTTATGCATCTCTTGATGCTGACTACTGGAAGGAGGCTGTCCGTAGTGAGATGGATTCCATCTTAGCTAACGGAACCTGGGAAGTTACTGATCGTCCTTATGGGTGCAAACCTGTAGGATGTAAGTGGGTGTTAGAGAAAAAGCTTAGACCTGATGGTACTATTGAGAAGTACAAGGCGCGGCTTGTGGCCAAGGGTTATACCCAGAAAGAAGGAGAAGACTTCTTTGATACTTACTCACCTGTGGCTAGACTGACCACGATTCGGGTGCTACTTTCATTGGCTGCCTCGCATCGTCTTCTTGTTCATCAAATGGACGTTAAGACAGCTTTCCTAAATGGAGAGTTAGACGAGGAAATTTATATGGATCAGTGACGAGGTGTTAACTCGACAAGTCCCGGGGTTGTGCACCCCGGGTTGATTGATGGGGAGAGAGATGAGTGCAAGGTGATCACGACGGCTGACAAGCAAGGTTTACCCAGGTTCAGGCTCCCGGAGGATAACACCCTACTCCTGCTTGTCTGGTTATTGATGCGAGTAGCGATTACAATGGCGAGATTGTGATCTCGCTAGGGTTTGTCGCAGTGGTTATCAACGTGTCCTCTAGGACGGGCAACCCTCCTGGCTTTATAGGTAGCCAGGTCTCGGGTGGTTGGTACAGATACGGTAGGTTACAAGACCTAACCGAGTTGGACTAGGATACTAGATACCCCGAGTGGGCCTTCTGCGGGCCTTTCCATCCTTGGCGCGGCCCAGGTAGCATCATCGTGGGCTACCCGCAAGGTAGCCCCACGTCAGTAGCCCCCGAGTGCTTGGTCGAAGCGTAGAGTTGGACAAAGGACTCCTTCCTCCTGGACGCGCCGTTGGATTGCTTGATCTTGAGCTTGAACTCGAATTTCTTCAGTCGAAGCGGCCACTCCCGATGGGAGTAATCTGTGCAGTCGAATTACTTTGTCTCCATCTACTTGTGAAGTTTGCTCCTGCTCAGCCTGTTTCTTGGCTTACTTGTTGGATGGATTCGGCTGCTCGAGCTTACTGTGTTGCCACTCGAACGGTTTCTTCGGGTGCTCGGATCATTGGCCGATCCTACCTTGCTGATTTCAGCTAAGAAGCCTACTACTCGAATGATTTCTTCGAGTTTCTTCGGTTGATTTTGGAGCCGTTGGCTTGGTGACGTCATCGATGACGATTCGTCGCACGCCTCTGCGCCCGATGGGACGTGACGTGGCGGGCCCCGCTGTCAGAGCTGACCACGGTCCGCAGTTGTCACGTCTCCGAAGTGGGCGCGAAATTTGCGCGGCACGATGACGACGCCTCGGTTCCCGTGCGTAGTGGAGGAAGTTGGCGGCGACGGTTGGTTTCTCCGTGCGACACGTGGACGGCTGGATGCTCTCGCTCGGAGGCATTGCTTGATGGACGGTTGAGATGCCGATCTTCGAGGAATAAGTACTGCGCTTTGGCTTTTGGGATGTCATCTTCTCCAATCCATTCTTGCCTTTCTTCTCCTCTTGCGCTCTGCCATTTCCGCCGCCATCCCGAGCTCCAAGCACTCCGTCCGTGCACCCTGCGACCTAGGCGATGGGCAAGCCGAAGAGCGCTGCTGGCTCCTCCGCCGTCGCTGACGACGCCGGGGTGATGAAGAAACCCGAGGGGGATTGGCAGAGGTCGTCGACGAAGAAAAGCGATGTGGAGCTGCTCCGCGCGCAGGGCCTGCTGCCGCCCGCCGACCAAGTCCAGGTACGAGTCCCTGGCAAGGAGGTCTTCCCCACTCCTCGCGATGGGGAACGTGTTTGCTTCGCGGACTTCATTCCGCGAGGCTTCGGGTTCCCCATGCACGATTTCGTGCGTGGTCTCCTGTACGCCTATGGGGTTCAGATCCACGATCTGACCCCCAATGGCGTCTTGAGCATCGCGGGCTTTATCGTGCTCTGCGAGTGCTTCTTGGGTGTCGCGCCCCACTGGGCGCTGTGGAAGTCGCTCTTCCTCGTTCGCAAGAACGTGGGGAAGAGTGGGCTGACCTTCCCAGTGGGCGGCTTCGGAATCCAGGTACGCGGTGACACCGCGTACTTTCAGATGAAGAAGTCCGACTCCGTCCAAGGGTGGCGCCGGAGATGGTTCTACGTCCAGTCGAACGGCGACGGACTGGGCGCATTCGACAGCAAGCGCGGACTGCGGAAGACCGCCGCCTGGGCGCACCCGCTGTCTGCCGTGGAGAAGGAGGCTGTGCGGCCCCTGCTGTCCCTGCTGCATGAGCTGACTCAGACCCTTGGGCGTGATGCGGGTGGCGTCTTTCTGATGGCCACCTTCTTCCGTCTTCGGGTGCAGCCGCTCAGCGCCCGGCCTCACCCGATGTGGGTCGCCGAAGGCGTCAGCGCCAAGCCGCTGGAGGACGAGGAGGTGGAAGCCAGTGTCAGGTCCATCACCAACCTCCGAGGCGCGGACACGTGCAACGTCAGGTGCCCAATTTCTCCTTACGGGGCCTCGAACCCCGTTCCTGAGGTAAGTCTTTTATTGTCTTCTCGCTTACCTTCTTCGACTTGAGTCTACCTTTCTTTTTGATTCGACTTGCGTCTATTTGTTTCAGGGCCGGGATCTTTTCGTCAGCTGTCCTCCCCTCCCTGAGAACGGTCCCGACGATGAGTCGAGGTTTGTCGAAGAGGATGACGAGGACGAAGAGATTCCCTCCGCGCATTCTCCCCGCGACGAGGTGGAGGAGGAAGATGAGGTGGAGGAACCCGCGAGGAAGAAGCGGAAGCTTCCCATTCGCGGTGAGTCTGCCACTGCGTCATCACCTGCCCGGGGCGTGGACGCTGCTGAGGAGGAGGTCGCCGTGACGTCTCCTGGTGCTCGTTCTTCGGGTGGCTGGGAGGAACCTCTGAACGTTCCCCTAGTCAGCTCCGCGGCGCCACGCTCGTTCGCGCGGATGCCTTCGCCTTCCCTGGAGAGCTACGATGACGCCGGCACCCCCAGGTTAGTTTCTTTGTAATGTGTCCATCCAGTTGTACTTTGCAGTTTGGACGTTTCTTGATTCGACTGGTGTTCTTGTTTCTGCTGCAGCCATCGTTCGGACGATGTTAGCTCCCCCCTTCGGGACGTGGAGCTCACATCTACCCCTTCGGCTGGCTTGGGGACGCCAGTGGTGGTGGAGAAGGTGCATGCTGAGCCTGCCGGTATAGCATCTTCTAGCCGCGTGCCTCCTTCGACTGCGGAAGACCTTGATCTCCTGGACCACGTAAGTCTTGCATGCTTCTTCTTTGTGTTCTTTGATTTTCATCGGGTGCGCGATCAGCGCTCCCGATGGGAGTAGCCCCCGAAGGTGTGGGTGACTAGTATAGTCGCCCGCAACTTTATTGACCTCTTGCTTTTATTTCAGCCTTACTATCGCCAGCAGCTCGACGCAGCCGCAGCATATGTTCGCCTGGAGAAAGAGAGGGACCAACTGCGTTCCTCGCTGGACCAGGTTACTGGGCGGGTTGGTGAGCTTGAGAAGGCTCTTCGCGAGTCCCAAGATCGGGAGCTGGCTCGGGTCGCCAAGGAGAAGACTCAAGTTGGTCGTCTCCTTTCGCTAGCCGGCGTACTCGGGGGTGAGTTTCGGCTTGACGCCTACTGAATCTTTGTTCTTTTCCTTGATCTGACTTTGAATTTTTGCGCAGAGACTTGCGGTGGAGCTCCTCCCGAAGATGCGTCGAGTGACACGGTTGACCTGGCGGCCGCTGTTGGCTTCCTCGACCGGGTATGCGCCTACGCTTCGGACGCGTTGAAGAAGTCTTCAGCCGCGCTGCAGAAGTCGACTGGAGCTCTGGCCGTGGTGCACCAAAGCATCTTCCCGGGTGACCAGCCGCCGGCGACCGTGGACGCCCTGGCTGCACCGTTTGAGGACGCGACTACCATCGCCGACTTCACGCGGTCGCAGACGGTACGCGGCTCCGAGCTCACCTTCCAGCTCCTATTAGGCCACCAGGTCCCCGGTGACTTCGAGAAGGTCGTCAGCGGTTTTCCTCGCAAACCCGACGGCCGGACCGCGTCGCTGAGTGGCGTGAAGGAGCGCGCCTCGCAGCTGGCTGCGCAGCTTGTGGCACTCTTCGAGAGGGCCCTTGCTAAGGCGACTGAGGCGGCAGCTCGGAAGGGCCGTTCCCGGTCGCAGTCCGCGGCCTTAGAGTAGGCATAGTTGTAGGAGTGCGGCAGTCGCCGCGATCTGTACTTTGAACTTTACGCTTGTAATGAACATTGCCATGTCGGGTCTTTTGGTCTTTGATATTGATTTTGATGGTCTTTATTTCTCCTGAGTTGATTTGTGCTTCGCAGTCGCCTGATTGTATTGACTCTGCGTATCCCTGGCAGAGTGCTGCGTGCGATGATGCTCCGCCTTCTCCGGTGGCCGTGCCGAGTGGCACGGCTTCTTCTTCGGGTGCTCGCCGTCGTCGGGCGGCGCCGGCTCCTCCACGCAGTGCCAACGATCAGCGGGTAATCACATTTTTGAAGAACAAGGTGGCGGAGCTTGAGGCGACCCTGAAAAATACGGAGTGGCTGCTACAACGTTCTCAGTCGCATCCCACGGCGGAGTTCTCGCGACGTGAGGACTTTTTGCTTGGGGAGATCGACCTGATCAGTCAACAGCTGCAAGGTATGTATCCTCTTTTTGGCGGCTGCCATCCTTTTGCGGCTTTCCTTCTCATTCTTAGTTGCATTTTGTGTGCGCAGACGTCAATCCCGACTGGGAGGCTGAGCGGGTTCGCATTGAAGAGCGAGTCACCCGAGAGGCGTTCGGCAGCTCGTACGAAGCTCGGCAGTTTTGGGTGAGCCAGTCGAGGGGGCGCGTCCTTGCCACCATGCTTGATCGCACGTGGCGCGCTTCTTTTCTTCTGGAGAGTTGCCGGAAGACACTTTGGCACATCAATCGTGTGTACTTCCCGCATAATGCGCAGCCGAACGGGTTGTCTGCTTTGCTGGAGAGGTTCCGCGATGGTGACGGGTTGAAGGAGGTCGTCGACGCCCAACTTGTGGCTGGTGCAAACGCTGCGTTGGCGTACGTCCGGATGCACCGGCCACATCTTCCGCTTGAGCGGGTGCTTGAAGGCCTGCCGAGTGATGATGACTTCGACGAGACCCTGGCTGCTGCGCGTCGGATTATCCGGCAGGTTCAGGACCTGAGCGAGCGTCTTGTAGGGCCTCTTGATGCACCGAAGGCCGAACCTGCAGTGTAAAGTAGCTGTCGTCTGGTGTACAGGGTTAGCTATAGGGTGGCAAATGTGCCTGTGTAAGTATGACAATTGATTGAAATACTCTGGAATTGTAAGAGTTAATCTTTTTACTCGAAAGTGAGTGCTTGATTTGGGCTAGCGACCTGTTTGGCGCAGTCGCCTAGAATGCTAGGCGGCGACCTAGGTTTCTCAAGTGTGACCTGCATGCCGCAGTCTCTGATTATATCAGGTGGCGACTTTAGGATTTCTGCGACTTGACCTGTATGGCGCAGCCCCCGAGTCGCTCGAGTGGTGGCCTAGGATTTTGGCGAAGACCTGTATGGCGCAGCCCCCGGGTAGGTCGAGTGGCGGCCTAGGGTTACAAGTGTTACCTGTTTGGCGCAGCCCCCGAGTATGTCGGGTGGTGACCTAGGATTTTGAACTTGACCTGTGCAGCGCAGCCCCCGAGTAGGTTCGAGTGGCGGCTGAGGATTTTTCTTGGAGGTCCTGTTTGGCGTAGCCCCCGAGTAAGTCGAGTGGTAGCCTAGGGTTACAAGTGTGACCTGTGTGGCGCAGCCCCCGTGTGTGGCGGGCGGCGCCCTAGGATTTTGAACTTGACATGTATGGCGCAGCCCCCGAGTCGGTCGGGTGGCGGCCTAGGATTTTTTGGCTTGGCACTTGTACGGCGTAGCCCCCGAGTAAATTGGGTGGCGGCCTAAGCTTTTATTTCAACCTGTGTGGCGCAGCCCCCGAGTGGATCAGGGCGGCGACCTAGGATTTTTTATCATGCTTGTATGGCGCAGCCCCCGAGTGGTTCGAGTAGCGGCCTAAGCTTTTATTTCAACCTGTGCGGCGCAGCCCCCGAGTATTTCGAGTGGCGGCCTAGGATTTTTCATCTTCCTCTGAGTGACAGGTAAAGGAGATAGAATTTCTTCAAATCACTTTATTGATTCTTGCGAGCAGGCCGCCTCGTTAAAACCCTTCCAGTCCCCTCAGGTACCCTGGTAAGGGAAAGAGTGCGTCTGAAACCTGCCGCGCTGGTTTTCTTTGTACAATGGTTGTTTTGAACTAGGCGTAGAACCGGCGGAGTTGTGCTACGTTCCATGGATTGCTGCAGTCTGCTCCTGTCTTCGAGTCCTTTAGGCGGTAAGCTCCATTGCCTATTGCTTCTGTTACGATGTACGGGCCCTCCCATGGGGAGGCGAGCTTGTGCACCTTCTTTTGCTTGAGTCGAAGAACCAGGTCGCCTGCAACGAACGCTCTTGGTCGCAGCCTCCGAGTGTGATAATTGCGCAGGTCCTGCTGGTACACGGCTGATCGTGCCAGGGCGATGTCTCGCGCTTCATCCAGGGTGTCTCTGCTGTCTTCGAGTGCCTCCTCTGCTTCCGACTCGTCGTAGGCGACTACTCTTGGTGCGTCGAACTTGATGTCGCAGGGGAGGACCGCTTCTGCACCGTACACCATGAAGAATGGAGTGTACTGGGTGGATCTATTCGGCGTTGTTCGCAGACTCCAGAGGACCGATGGAAGCTCTTCCACCCATGCGCCCGCTGCGCGTCTCAGGGGCACGCGCAGTCGTTTCTTGATGCCGCTACAGACTAGGCCGTTGGCTTTCTCCACTTGTCCGTTGGACTGCGGGTGCGAGACGGACGCATAGTTGAGTTTGATCCCCTGCTCTGAGCAAAAGTCCTTAAATTCTTCGGCTGTGAAATTCGAGCCGTTGTCTGTGATGATCCCGTTTGGTACCCCAAACCTGAAGATGATTGACCGGATGAAGTTGACCGCCGTGGATGCAGTCGAACTTGTGATGGGCACGATTTTGACCCACTTTGTGAACTTATCGACTGCGACCAGGAGGTGAGTGTGACCTCCGGGTGAGGATTTCTTCAGCGGGCCCACCATGTCCAGACCCCATTGGGCAAAGGGCCATGCCAACGGTATTGTCTTGAGTTCTGATGCTGGGGCGTGTGGCTTGTTGGCAAATTCCTGGCACCCTGTGCATTTCTTCACCAGCTCCTCTGCGTCCTGCATGGCTGTCAACCAGTAGAACCCAGCGCGTAGCGCCTTGGCCACCAGTGCCCGACTGCTGGCGTGATGCCCGCAGATACCCGCATGGATGTCGAGTAAGATGGCTTTGCCGTCTACTGGATCTATGCACCTTTGCAGGATTCCTGAAATGCTTCTTTTGTAGAGTTCTCCGTTGATGACGGTGAAACTTTTAGAGCGCCTGATGATGCGCTTTGCTTCGACTGGATCTACTCGCAGCTTCTGATGTAATATGTATGCCAGGTATGGCCCTGTCCATGTGGCCTCGATTAGCATGACCTCCATGGGGACCTTGTCTTGGCTCGGCGGGTTGGCATCGCCTTTCTTTGTTTCTGTGCTTGTTGTACCCTGAGTCTTGATGGATCTCTGCGTGATGCACTCGAGGAAGACGCCGGGTGGGACTGGTACCCTGTCTGAGCCCATGTTAGCGAGGACGTCGTCTTCCTCGTTGCTTTCACGGCCAATGTGGCGCAGCTCGCAGCCGTCAAAGTTTCCTTCCATCTGATTGTAAAGGTCTCTGTAGGCGATCATGTTGTCGGCGACGGCGTCGCAGGACTTCATGGTTTGCTGTACCACCAGATAGGAGTCGCCGTAGATCATGAGGTGCGTGGCGCCGCAGTTCTTGGCCATCCGCATGCCGTGGATCAGGGCCTCGTATTCGGCTTCGTTGTTGGACGGCTTCGGGAAGTCCATCTGCAGGACATACTTGAGCTTGTCGCCTTTGGGGGAGATGAGCACGACTCCTGCCCCGGCTGACTTGAATTTCTTCGAGCCATCAAAGTACATTGTCCATGCGTTGGACAGGTCGGGGACATTTGGTAGCTGGGCTTCTATCCACTCGGTTGTGAACTCTGGGATAACTTGGGCCTTGATAGACTTCGGGTGAGCATACTTCAGCCCCCATGGTCCTAGTTCGACAACCCACTTGGCGACTCGTCCTGTCGCGCGCTGGTTTGTGAGAATGTCTGCTAGTCCAGAGGAGCTTACCACCGTGATCGGGTGCTCGGAGAAGTAGTGGACGACCTTCCTGGAGGTCATGAAGACTCCGTATGCCAGCTTCTGGTAATGAGGGTAATTCTGCTTGGACAGGGTGAGTACTTCGCTGAGGTAGTAGACGGGCCTCTGCACCGGGTGACTGTGCCCTTCTTCTTCGCGTTCGACTACGAGCACCGTGCTTACCACCCTGTTCGTTGTTGAGACGTATAGGTACAGCGGCTCATTTTCCAGTGGTGCCACGAGGACTGGAGAGGTTGTCAGTGTTTTCTTGAGATGGTCGAATGCGTCCTGCGCCTCCTGCGTCCACTCGAACTTGTCCGCCTTCTTCATCAGTTGGTAGAAAGGTAAGGCTTTCTCTCCCAACTTACTAATGAACCGGCTGAGCGCTGCGACTCGGCCAGCTAATCGCTGCACCTCCCTGAGCTTGGTTGGTGCTGGCATTGTGAGGATGTTCTGCACCTTCTCGGGGTTCGCTTCGATTCCTCTTGCAGATACAAGGTACCCTAGTAGCTCTCCGGATGGTACGCCGAACACGCACTTCTCTGGATTGAGCTTGATCTGATATACGTCCAGCGCAGCGAAGACCTTGCGGAGGTCGTCGACTAGGGTATCCTCTTTTCGGGTAGTGACGACTATGTCGTCGACGTAGACTTGGACAATCTGCCCGATTAGCCCCTTGAGGCATGCTTGCATTGTCCGCTGGTAGGTGGCACCTGCGTTCTTTAACCCGAACGGCATCGTCTGGTAGCAAAAGACGTCGTCGGGTGTGATGAAGGCTGTCTTCTCTTCGTCCTCGACTTTCAGCCTGATCTGCTGGTAACCTGAGTAGGCATCCAGAAAAGATCGGCGTTCGCATCCTGCAGTCGAGTCGATGATCTGGTCTATCCGCGGGAGCGGGAAGTGGTCCTTGGGGCAGCATTTGTTGACTGCGGTGAAGTCAACGCACATGCGCAGTTTCTTCGTCTTCTTTTTCTCAACTAGAACCGGGTTGGCGACCCAGTCCGAGTCCTTGATCTCTCGGATGAACTTGGCGTGAAGTAATCTGTCGACTTCCATGGTGATCGCGTCTCGTTTGGGTCCTAAGAAGCGTCGCATGGATTGCTTGACTGGCCTTGCGTCCTTGTGGACTTTTAGAGAGTGCTCGGCGAGTTCCCTGGGTATCCCTGGCATGTCAGAGGGTTGCCATGCAAAGATTTTCCAGTTCTCACGTAGGAACCCGACGAGCGCGCTTTCCTATGCAGGGGTCAAACTCGATGAGACCTTGACCGTCTTTCCACTGTCAGTCGGATGGACTTGGTGGGTGACAGTGTCGTCGTTCGTGTTGAATGTTGCGTCTTTGGCAGGCTTCTTGCGAGCCGGGAAGATGGTCTTGTCATTGTCGGCTGATATGGCCTTGAAGCGCTCTTCGACGCCGAAGGACTCGGCGATCTTGGCGAACTCGCGGTCGCAGCTGTTGGAGAGCCCAAAGTCACCGCGGACGGTGATCACTCCTTTCGGCCCGGGTAACTATATCATCAGGTAGGCGTAGTGGGGTACCGCCATGAACCTGGCAAAGCTTGGGCGTCCGAGTATGGCGTGGTATTGTGACTTCCAGTCGACGACCTCGAAGTCTATCGACTCCTTCCTGAAGTGTTCGGGTGTACCGAGGATGACGTCGAGTGTGATTGTTCCCATGGGCGTGATTGCTTGCCCTGGTACTATGCCGTGGAAGGTGGTCTCCGATTCCGGCAATTTCTCTGTCGACCTGTTCATTCGTCTGAGGGTATCGGCGAATATGATGTTGATGCTGCTGCCCCCGTCCAGGAATACCTTCTTCAGGCTGTAGTCGCCGATCAAAGCCTCAATAACGAGTGCGGCGTGCCCGGGTCGGACTACCTCCGCTGGGTGATCTGCCCTGGAGAATGTGATCGGTGTCTCCGACCCGCGCAGGTAGTCTGGTACCGCGCGCGGGCTGTTGATGGCTTGAAGTACTTGGCGTGTGATGATTTTCTGCCTCCTGTTCGACGGGGGTCCCTTCTGGATCATGTTCAACTGTCCCCGTGCGGCTGGGTACGCGTCGGCTGCTGCCGACGGACCTTGTTGCTGCTGCTGCGGCTGGGGGAACGCTCCTGCCGCCTGCACTTGATTGTTGTTTGCGGGTGCTGCCTGGATGGCTAGCTGTGGTGCCGCTTGTATGGCCTGCACCGGGGCGATGATTTGCTGCATGGCATGGTAGATCTTTCTTGCTTTGCGGCAATCTTTCAACAGGTGGTTTGAACCCCACTTTCCTGTTGCGGGGTTGCGGAACGAGTGATGCTTACAGGGTTGCATCAGCTCCTCTGCTGGGGTCAGCGGGCGCTTCCACTCGCGCTTCTGACTTCCATCATTGTGGTCGATGCTGCTGCTGCCACGGTTGTACTGACTCGAGCTGGGCTGCCGACTCTGCTCATATTGTCGGCTGTTGTCACGCTTTTCCTCGCGGGGGGTTTCGTACCCTGCCGCTACTAATTCGATTGAATCGTGGGTGTAACGTGCCTTCTTCTTTTGACGTGCTTCGCGCCAGTTGCTTGTTTCGCCTTCCTTTTTGGGAGAAGTTTCGCGGACGTAGTCCTCTCCTTCGGCCCATTGGTTGGCTGTCTTCATGAGTTCTATTGTGGTCTTCGGCTGGAGCCTACCGAATTCCTCCCGGAGGTCACGGCGAGCGACGCCATGCATGAAAGCGTCCATCACTCGATCCTCTGATACGGGTTCCATGGTATTGCGGAGGAGTGTCCACCTCTGGATGTAAGAGCGGAGCGACTCGTCCTTCCATTGCTTGCAGGCCTGTAACTCGATGTAGGTCGTTGGCCTGGCGAATGTTCCTGAGAAACTCTTAATGAAGTTATCTTGGAATTCCTCCCATGTTCGGAAAGAGTCTTTGGGTTGGCTTGTGAGCCACCCGCGTGCCGAGTCTGTCAGCATGAGCTGGATGTACTGCATGGCTGTAGTCGACGTTCCGCCTTGACAGGTGCAAGCGATGAGGTAGTCCTCGAGCCATAGCTTTGGGTCTTGCTTCCCGTCGTATTTTGGTGTGCCCGCCGTCAGCTTGAAGCCTTTAGGCATGCGGGTGTCGCGGATGTTGAAGGAAAAACATGCTGCGCCACACGGCTCGAAGTCGCGGTCGGCGTGGTCGTTTGCGTGTGCCACGCTAGCCGAACGTTCCTTGCGGTTGCGGTCCACCGTCTTCTGTGTCAGGACGTCACGGAGGTCCTTGACTGCTTGTCGCTGCGCCGCTGGGATGCCCGACGTCGTTGGCTCAGTCGCTCTGTTGCTTGGCCCCTTGGCCGCCAGAGCCTCTTCGACTGCCCTTATGGAGGCAATTTGTTGTTTGTGGAGAAGGGAGCGCGCGTCTCCCTCCGGTGGCTGCGTGAGCCGGAGGTATGTCTCGACTGATATCAGGGCGGCATTCGCCGTCTTCGGGATGGGTATCCCATTCTCGTCTTCGGTGACGAAGGACGAGTCGAGGTTGCGGGTGAGCCTTGTTCGATCGGCTTCTGCCATGTGGGGGGCACGGGCTCTGGTTCGCCGTGCTCCCTGATTCACCTCTGTGGAGGATGTGAAGGAGAGAGCAGCTCGCCTGGCACTCGACGCATCCGCGTCCCTTTTGCGCCTGAGAAGTTCGGCTTTTTCGGCGCGAATTCGTTCGCCTTCCTTGCGTAGCAAGTACTGTACCGCCAGGTGATCGTCTCCAGGTGCGTTGGGTGGCGGGAACGTGCCTTCGTCCACATGCTTCATGGCTTGGATCGCCATATCGCGCGTGATGACAAGTTTCGTCTGGTCCGGCATGTCCACCTCCAGTGGGTATGCGGGTTCGTCTTCGTCGTCATGCGGCGCTGTGCCAGCCATGAAGACTTGCTTGGGGTAGGCATGAATTGGAGAGTTGGTGCTGCCGCTGCTGCTTCTGTCACCCGCTTCTTGCTCGGGGTCGAAAATTGCTGCAACGTGGCGCGCGGCGTACCCGCTGTCGCGTCTCTTCGCGATTGTCCAGGTGCTCACACTCGCCGGGGCGAGTGCGATTGGCTTGGGGTAGACTTGGGATTTCCACGAAGACGAGGGCGCGCGCGACATGGTTGTTGGACGCGGGCCCCCGGTCGGCCGCGCGGGTGCGACGGTGGAGGTGGATCTTGACTTGATCGATCACGCGACCGAGGTTGGTGTAGCGGACTCGATTCGCGCGGTCGTTGCCGAGATTGTCGTTGTAGATGTCCTCTTCGCGGGTACAGCTGGCGCGACCCCTGCGGGTGCGACAGATGCGATCTTCGCGGGTTCGTCGGTCGCGATCTCCGCAGGTGCGGCAGATGCGATCTCAGCGGGTCCAGCGGGCGCGATCTCCGCGGGTGCGGCAGATGCGATCTCAGCGGGTCCAGCGGGCGCGATCTCCGCGGGTGCGGCAGATGCGATCTCAGCGGGTCCAGCGGGCGCGATGGCCGGCGGTTTTGGAGACGCCGTCGCGTGTAGCCCGGTAGTCGTAGACCTGAGTATACCACGACTATCTATGCAGCAGAATATGGAGCCGAAGGTAATGTGTGTACCTTTGTCCAGATCGGCGTACACCGATTGATGAGTTGGCGAGTGGACGACGTACTCGAAGGAGCCGAATCGGATCGACTCCCTGACGGCGGATGCGCCGATCTTCATTGCGGATGGAGCCGGTGCGACCATCATCCTAACACTTGTTGAACTTCCCACAGACGGCGCCAATTGACGAGGTGTTAACTCGACAGCACCCCGGGTTGATTGATGGGGAGAGAGATGAGTGCAAGGTGATCACGACGGCTGACAAGCAAGGTTTACCCAGGTTCAGGCTCCCGGAGGATAACACCCTACTCCTGCTTGTCTGGTTATTGATGCGAGTAGCGATTACAATGGCGAGATTGTGATCTCGCTAGGGTTTGTCGCAGTGGTTATCAACGTGTCCTCTAGGACGGGCAACCCTCCTGCCTTTATAGGTAGCCAGGTCTCGGGTGGTTGGTACAGATACGGTAGGTTACAAGACCTAACCGAGTTGGACTAGGATACTAGATACCCCGAGTGGGCCTTCTGCGGGCCTTTCCATCCTTGGCGCGGCCCAGGTAGCATCATCGTGGGCTACCCGCAAGGTAGCCCCACGTCAGTAGCCCCCGAGTGCTTGGTCGAAGCGTAGAGTCGGACAAAGGACTCCTTCCTCCTGGACGCGCCGTTGGATTGCTTGATCTTGAGCTTGAACTCGAATTTCTTCAGTCGAAGCGGCCACTCCCGATGGGAGTAATCTGTGCAGTCGAATTACTTTGTCTCCATCTACTTGTGAAGTTTGCTTCGGGTATGACGACTGCAAGCCTTCTCCGACACCATATGATCCCAGTGTGTTGATTCGAAAGAATCAGGGCATTGCTAGAGATCAACTGAGATATTCTCAGATCATTGGCTCGCTTATGTATTTGGCTTGTGCCACGAGGCCTGACATCTCTTTTGCTGTAAGCAAGTTGAGCCGGTTTGTTTCCAACCCGGGAGATGATCATTGGCATGCACTTGAGAGAGTTATGCTCTATTTAAAAAGCACTGCGAGCTATGGAATTCACTATTCTGGTTATCCTAGAGTACTGGAAGGTTATAGTGATTCCAATTGGATATCTGATGCTGATGAGATTAAGGCCACAAGTGGTTATGTGTTTACACTCGGTGGTGGAGCTGTTTCCTGGAAGTCTTGCAAGCAGACAATCTTAACGAGGTCAACTATGGAAGCAGAACTCACAGCATTAGACACAGCCACTGTTGAAGCAGAGTGGCTTCGAGAGCTTTTGATGGACTTACCTGTGGTTGAAAAACCCATACCCGCTATCCTTATGAACTGTGATAATCAAACTGTGATAGTTAAGATTAAAAGTTCTAAGGATAATTTGAAGTCATCAAGGCATGTGAAAAGGAGATTGAAATCTGTCAGAAAATTGAAGAACTCCGGAGTTATTGCGTTGGATTATATCCAAACGTCTAAAAACTTGGCAGATCCTTTCACAAAGGGTTTATCACGTAACGTGATAGATAATGCATCGAGGGAGATGGGTTTGCGACCCACCGTATGAGTTGTCCACAGTGGTAACCTACTCTATGTGATCGGAGATCCCGTGAATTAGAAGTGGGAGACAAGCTGTTGGTCGACTGGGAGGAGAGTATCCCTACATTTTACTATCCCACTCCGCAAAGATGCAATACTCTCCTGATCTGCATGGCAGGTTGATATTTATCTTAATGTGTTCCAAGCGGCTTACTTTTATAAGCGGATATGTTATCCTGCAGAGCATCTCTTGAGGAACACACCTATATGAGTCTGACTGTTAAAAGTCGCAGTCTATGAGAGTCGGGTGCTCTTTAATAAACTCATGAAAGGCCTTGGAGTATGACGTATAAGCTCCACACCGCGGGGAAGCCTTGTGGTAGCCTAGTATCGGTCAAGGGCTTGTGTGAAACTAGGTCGCAGCAAACTTGTAGTTCAAGACATAGTCCACTATTCAAGTTGCGGTCTAACGTAGCATAAGTTTCTAAGTGGAGTTCAACTTAACAGTTCCCACTAAGCACCGGTATATAAAACAATGTTTTAGAACAAATGTGATATAATGTGCCAATGAGACTTTGTGTGGGATTGCTGGAATTTTAGTGTATATGGGCCAGACCAACTAAAATCCGAAATTCCCATGGCCCATTAATAAATGGCTGGTTGAGTGTACGTGACTAATGTTTAGTCCCATACCGCTAGTGGAGAGTGAGCTGCACCACTTTATATAGTGAGATGTTCTAGTACCAATATGAGCTAGTGAGAATAAGAGAAGATGAAGGGTGCCACATGCGCGCTCCTCCTCCTCCTCGCTCGCCTCCCCACGCCTCGCCTCGCCTCGCCTCGCCTCGTCACGACACGTCGCGCCGCGGGTTGCGGGAATCTCGCCGAGCCGAGCTTATATTTTTGCAGTCCGGGAAAATTATTGAGTCAGCCCACGTTCTACCCGACTCGCACTACATATATAGCCCGGGGCAAACCCTAGCCGCCACCACGAGATACATGGTCTCACACCGTTCCAGAGCATTGCGCCGCCGTCTACCAAGTCTTCTCCATCCCGTCTTCCGGCGTGCACCGGTTGAAGGGACAGTAGGCCTCCGGAACCCCGCCTCTTGTGATCCTGTACGGGAGAGGGGCGATCAGGTTTCTGGGGAGCGCACTCGCGCGACTACTGGCTTCGAGTTCTTCACCAACGACGACTTCTTCCCCGACATCGCCAGTCTCTTCATCGACGACATGGGCGACAACACGGGGAACTCCAGTGGTGCGACTGCCGCTGCACCGTATGTGTTCTTCATCTTCCTATATGACGTTTTGCTAGAGTTCTTACTTATAGTAGATGCTCTAGATTGCATCTGTTTATCTATTGTTTGCGTAGATCACATGATTAGTATAATTTGTATTATTCTAGTCGTTAATTGTTCACTGTTATTGGGAATTAAATCATATGCTAAATCGCCTAATTTTTCATCAGTTTATTGACTATCTCCTTAAATCCATCAAATTGAGTCAAATCTGAAAATACTAGCTTTAGGTATATCCGTACCAATCTGAACATGTAAAGGGGTATGATCTGATCCCAATTTGGATAAGGGGTATGCCATTGTATTTGGGAATTCAGTTGTCCAGTCAGCTGATGTAAAAACCTAGTCAACCTTCTGAAGAAGTGGTGGTGATTGCATGTTGCTCCAAGTGTACATTCTTCCTTTTAGTGGAATTTCCTCGAGATCATGAATTTGTATGACTGAGTTAAATAGCATCATATTTGTAGAATTTCCTCCTGGTCTATTTCTATCCTCTGGTTGGCGGATTAGATTAAAATCTCCTAGGATCATCTAGTATTGCATTGCCGAAGAATCCAAGTTAGCCAGCCAATCAATGAAGTCTCCTCTATTTTCCTCATGTGCTGGTCCATATACATTTGTGAGAAACCAATTTTTCCCTGAGGTCTTGCAGATAAACTCAACTGTTACGTGATGCTTTTGCTTTGATCAATCATATTTCCATCAAGTAAGTTACCATTCCAGATTGTGATTATTCCACCAGAATTACCCACTGCTGGCGTGAAAGCATATTTATTGAATCTTCGTGGACCACATAATTGATGACCGTATCTTTTGTTTCGTGTGATTCGCTATTTATCTTTTCCTCTATAACTTGTTTTTATGTGTGCCTGACTTTACTAATATCAGATGTCCTAGATTTGGTTGTATGCATTTTGATGTTTCGACCACCTCTTAACATTATACTATTGCAATGAATGAACGTATTAAATATCATCTTGATAGGATCTTGATATTAAATTATTGTTCTTTATTAAACAAAATTCAGTGACATCAGCCCCTAACTGATGGAGTCCCTAACTGATACCATGCATGATACCCATCTACATCAAAACTTCTAAATTGTTTTGCACAAAAGTAGAGTATGGTATGATGAACTACCATAAAAACTTTGAATACTGAATCAAGAGAAGCAAAGAAGACATATGGATGTGAATAGCGCCTCTTCTTAATTTAAGTTTAAAGTTCCCTTTCAGATTTTTCTTTCTGGTTCTCATAATTATAGTGTCCACCCGAAAGAACCAATAGTAGGTGTGCAATGATGAATCTACTTATCTACATCACTACATGTGCTCCATGTTCTCAAACCAAGCAAATGAAGTGTTTGTGCCGAACAAAGACCAGACAAATTAACTCGCATCTAATCTAACCGAAAAGAAACCTAACTGCATGCACATAGGGAATGGTCTCTCAGATCGATCAAGAGTTCAGTACACACGTTCGTAGCATACATCGAAGCAAATGCATCGTTTTCGTACGCTTAATTATCAGCCGCTACGAACGTTCGTTTACACATGCAACTTGTCGGTCCTCCGATCACCCACTTGGACGCATACGACGCCGCGTTACTGCCCCGAGGTCGCCGGCCGCTTACACATGGCCCCGACGGCGACGTCGCCGCGGTCGCCGTCGCGGCCGTGTCCGGTAGCCATGGCCGGTGACAGGCAACCAGCCGCGCGCGGGCATCGTCGGATATTGTGCGGGGATATGCCTTGGCTCCGTGCGCTCCCTTGCCGACACTTCTCCCGCGCTCGAGTCCTTCTCTCGCACCCCGTAGGTCGACGCGCTCTACCCGCGGCTGACACAGCGGAGCCAACTAACTGGAGATCGACACATTGACCCTTCGGCCCGGCACACGTCCACTTCGCAAGTTGCTCTGATGAGCGAACCGGCCGGCAGGGCATCGTCGAGCTTAACTGCCCATCTCTTTCTTTCTTCGAGCTTTATGCTCGCAACTTGGGAGATCTCTTTGCCTTTTGCAAGTTGTTGAGAAATTACTTCATCACTGACACTGATGCTAAGCTCGTGTGGGAATTTCACCAGGGGAAAAGGAGCGAGATCTTATATGTTCTGGTGTGGGAATGGAACCTGAGACCTTCTGTACGTGCGGCCGGCGCACTGGAGAGAGACTACCGTGAAGATTTTGCTCTAGCGAGGCAGAATTTAACGGTAAGGGTTTAACGTTGTGTGGTGTGGGAGCAGTATCTTCATGCCTTACCGACACCGGCCATGATAAGACATGGCATTAAACGACCGGCCTACGGATCGTTAAGACGCCATTGATTTATGAAAGGGATAACTAACTCTGCACAGTTCAGTTTGATAACAACGGCTAAAGGGACACGTAGTAAATAATTTCTGCGCCACAAATTCTCAAGGAAAAAATAACAGATTCAGTTAACTGACCCACACGCGCGTGCACATGTGTCATTGATAATCTGGAAGTATTTTGGTTCAGAATTTCTATTGTGAACAGAAGAATAAGCCGCTCAGATTGTTGATGTGAAAAGAAAGGTAGGTCCTTGGGACGATTGCACCTCAAGCAGTTCGCTTAGCTTGCACAAGTGTCAGTGTCACCTCTAAGAAGAACCACTTGTATTTGTCATTTTCAGTCCACATTCATGTGTGAATACCAATTATCCTGGAACTAATAATGAATCTAATGAAATCGTGAATTGTTTTGATGAAACATTCACTGATGCACGATTTTTTGGAAGTTGCTTCTTTGTTCTACACATCTAATACCTACCCACGAAACAGGCCGAAACCCCGCTTTATAAATAAAGTCACAACGGCCGAACGATACAAAGTAGTGAGGCAACAGTCTTACAAAGAAGATCCTAAGAAAACCGGGCTACAAAAGCCACATCGAATACGCCGAAGGCGAATCAACACGACTACGAAGCCGGACAAGCACACCAGCTCCCCGCTAAGCCCTAACTCCCCTAAGCTCCACGACAACGCCCCCAAGAGGGGAACGGCGCAAAGCGTCGCCGCCGCCGAGTCCAGAAGGACATGGGTTTTCACCCCGGAACCCTGACACGAGGAAAATCACTCAAGAGGAGAGCGGCACCCGCGAGCGTCACCGTCGTCAGTGCCAAAGCACGGAGCTTTCGCTCGGTCACTCCCATGTGTCACAAAGAGGGTCATGTGACGCAGACGACAAGGAGCCAACTCCAGATCTAGGCACCGCCGGAACGCGCCCGGGCCACCCTCCGCTGCACCGCTCGCTGCCCACGCAACCAACCAAACGATGCAGCCACCACCGTCGCCATGGTGCTCGCTGGAGAGCAAACTATGTGACCCGCCACCCAGGGCCGCCGCCCCGACATCCGCGCACTCCACCCTAAGACACGAGGACAACCACACTTCAGGATCGACGGATCTGCGAGGGAAACCTAGCGCGCAGCAGCCCGCTGGAGGGACCTCCCTCCATCGGAGCCGTCCGGACACGGTAGTTGGAACAGCCCCATGCCCAACAAGCCCGGCCAGACCCAGATCAGGCCCGTTCCAATCCCGCCGTCATGCTGCAGCCCGTAGGCTGCCGCTGCCATAGAGTCTCCACCACGCCACCACCACTCACCGCCGTGAGTACGCCGCCAGCCGCGGAGAGAGAAACGCCAAGCCCGGATCGATGTAGAGGCTGAGGGGACCCGAAGGGTCGCGGTCCCGGCCGAAACCGCGCACCATCCTCCACCTCGGTCCGCAAGCAGCAACGCTACACCACCCTGCATGGTCACCGAGCCGCCGCCGTCTGTGCCGCAGTCGCCGCCACGCACACGAGTCCGCCCCATCGCCACCAAGCCGCAAGAACGACCGCACCGTCGCGTCCCCGGCCAACACGACGCCCAGGTAGGGCAGCTCGGCCTGCACCAAGCTCACCCAACGAGGGAGCAGGAGTCGCCTTGCCGCCGCCGGTGGAACCGGGCCGCGCCCGGCGGCCTCTGCCGACAACGGGGAGGGAAGGAGGCGCGGGAGAGGGTTCTGGGCGGTGGAGGCGAGGCCGCGCCCGGCCGCCGCGCGGGAGGGAGGAGGAGAAGAGGAGGGAGGGAGGGCGCGGCTCGGCGACAGCGGCGCGGGCTGGCGGCGACTAGGGTTTGGAGGGAGGAGTCGCAGGAGATGAGATGAGTCGCGAGCCTTTCTTTCAACAGATGGATCTATCCACATCTAATACCTTGACAGGGCAAAGTCCCAAGGTTTTGTAAAACAAACACCAACTACTGAGGCTAACTGAATCTATACAGATTAACACCTACTTTGTTCAAAGAAAATTATATGATGATTTGCGGTCTCATCATTGAGATTCATCTTTACGATGTACTCAATTCTTTCCGCGGTTGTGATTTTTTGGCTCCTTATTACCATGCAATTCGTTATACACAAAACATCACTTCGAAGTTCAAATTAAGCTCACTTCTCTTCCCGTTTGCTAAGCATACTGTGGTTAATTTCCCTGATTGTTTTGATTGTTCTAATACTTCGGTCTTTTTTGTTGTTGTCAAATTTGACATCAATGGCTTAATCTATGTAGATTTGTGTTATGTGTTACGACTAAGCACAATACTTGGGTGCTTTTGTTGCAAAATGGTTAACTTTCTTAACTCCTGCAAAAAAAATTGTTTTTAAAATTTGAACTTTTGTAAGAAAACATTGTTAAAGCTCATTGAGGGCCAATCATTTTTTCGGATGTGCTCTAAAAAGTAAGGTAATTTCGACCAGAATAAGAATTTGGTTTGACTAAATTTCAACTCTCTCCTAAGCATCCAAAAGTTTGATTTTTTTTCAGGAATCAGTTCGAAATTTGTTACTTCGACATTCACCACATTTAAAATAAATTTGAATTTTATTTGAAATTGGTTTAAATATAGTCCAATTCTTTTATACTTTTTTATTTTACTTCTTTATTTTGAGGTACTTTTATTAATTCAATCCAAATCTAGCTGGGCCCATTAATACTGAGATTCAAGCACTTCAGGTGGTATGCCCCATCCAATCATTAGTTGTGGCCTAGCGAAATAATGTGGACGTGCATAGCCAACAAAACCCTTTATCCACGTAGAGCTTGATATATGTTTTAAGGCGGTCGTATTCGCCATCCGATTAGATGTAATAGAGATTTATGTAAAAAAAATTGAGTTAGGGAAAAATCCCTCTAAAGTTAGGCACAACGTGATTTCGCTGAATTGCTTAATTTTAACAAGGGTAGGCAGCATGATTTAAAAAAAAAAGGCGTAGGCAGCAAATTGTTAACTATGATCTTCCTGCCTGACTGCATGCCCGTCGTGCCCGTGTTGCGTGTCCTCTGGCTACCCTTGCTCTCTGCTATAAATAGCCCACCACTGCTGTGCTCTTAGGACAAACCAGTGAGCTTTACACTCGTAAGCTGTAATCCTTTTGACAAGTTTGTTTCTCTCCCGTAATTCCGGACTCGATCAAGATGGCTGACGAGTATGGCCGCAGCGGCTACGGCGCCAGGTCCGGCGACGACTACGACAACAAGACCAGCAACGACGACTACGGCAGCCGTGAAGGTGGGGGCTACAACAAGTCCGGCACCGATGACTACGAAACAGGGTACAAGAAGTCTGGCACCGACGACTACGACACCGGGACCGGGTACAACAAGTCCGGCACGGATGACTACGAAGGCAGCGGCCGCGGCGGCTACAACAAGTCCGCCGGCGACGACGAGTACAGCGGCGCCGGGTACAAGAAGTCCGGTGGTGACGACTACGACGGCGGCTACAACAAGTCCAGCAACGAGGGCTACGGTGGCAACAAGTCCGGCACCGACGACTACGACCGCAGCGGCGGTGGGTACAAGAAGTCCGGCGACGACAACGAATACAGCGGTGGCGGGTACAAGAAGTCAGGTGGCGACGACGAGTACAGCGGCGGCGGGTACAAGAAGTCAGGCGGCGACGACGGTGAGTTCGGCTCGACCCGGGACGAGTCCGAGGATTACAGGAAGGAGGAGAAGGAGCACAAGCACAAGGAGCACCTCGGCGAGATCGGCACCCTCGCCTCCGGCGCCTTCGCCATGGTACGTTTATACCCAAAATGATACTTTCCTTTCGCGAAACGTTACTATTACGTTCACGTTTCTATACGTCGATGATTCATGGTGCGGACGGCCATGTATGTATGCATGTGTAGTACGAGAAGCACCAGGTGAAAAAGGACCCGGAGAACGCGGGGAGGCACAAGATCGAGGAGGAAGTCGCCGCGGTGGCGGCAGTGGGCAGCGGCGGGTATGCGTTCCACGAGCACCACGAGAAGAAGGAGTCGGCGGAGGACGCCGAGGACGAGGACGAGGAGTCCGGCCGCGGCGAGGGGAAGAAGAAGCACCACTTCTTCGGCTAGCTGGCTGCAGCTGATCGACATCAGCGGGTTCAGCACGCGTACGCGCAAGCGTGTGTCGAATAAGAGCCGGGGTTTCCTGCGTATATGGCTCGATATATACATGTAGATTCTTGGTATGTGTGCGTGTGTATTGCTTGCTGCTGCGTGGTGTTGTGTGGATTCTGGACCTGTGGCTTTCTGCGGCCTGTGGGGTGTACAGGGGCTACTTGATGTGATTTGCTGTGTATCCGCATACATGTATTATTGTACCTACGTACATACGTTGTTTTCTCATACGTACGTATTATATGTGTTCTTTCTAAGTCTTTTTAATTGGATGCTACACGTATATAGCTACGTGCGTGTTCTGCCCCAGATAAATTGGGCCCGATGCATGACTAATTAAATTTTATAATTTCAAGCATTCATAGATTCTATAGTTTTTTATTTTTTTAAGCACAAATAGTTCTAGGAGGAAAAAATTCTCACAAAGAGAAATTTGTTGTTTACGTCAACTTTCATGCACTAGACAACACAACTAAAAGACAATCTATCTATCTATTATATACTAAAAGTACTAGCAAAATGCCCGTGCGCTGCTACGAGGGAGAAAAAATAATTGAAAACGTTGAAACAACAAATTCACCTGAAAGTCAATCCGCCCTTGAGATAGCGAAGCAAGATGGGGCTTCAAGTGAACTTTCTTGGTTTAAATGTTATAATATTAGTGTTGTTGATCTTCATAAACTCTGATACATGTCTGAACCATTGTGTTACGAGTCATGAAGTATGATGTATCAATTCTGACATAATTTTTATGTATTTCTATTTTGTACACATATATGTTTTCAAATGTTTGCTCCTCAGTATTAGCTCTCCAGGTTGTATGTGTTAAAATGTCTCAGCACTATCCATACGATGAAATTGTCTGAGTTAATTTACAATTTTATTGCCATTGTTGGGTCCATTGTGAAAGCCAGTAGCCATTCTTTTACTTTAACAGTTTGGCCTTGCCAAAACGTAAAAAATGCGATGTTGTTGTTCTTTAAACAAGTTGGGTGCAGTGTAGGTGACAATTATTTTGCTTTGTGAAAAAACTATCCACAAGCATACGTACATGTTCATGTGTGTGCATGTTGGGGGTTTGAGAGAAACCCAGTGAAGAAACCAAGAAAGGCATCCAGCACAATGGCCAAGCGGGCTTCAGGGGAAATGTATTCGGATCACCGTTCTTCATGCTAATCATAGGCCGGCAGTCCAGTGCATCCCCACAGTCAGTATGTAGTATCCAGACATCCAGTCTTTCCAGGAGCCAGTTCAAAGCACTTGGAAGCAACAACCTCCCCAAGCTCAACATTGTTGTGTAGCCTGCAAGCTAGAAGCAAAGCCTCCCAAACGCTAACACGTGGCTGAATTGGCATCTGCATGATATAAGCCATGGAGATCTGCCAGTATGGTATAGTGTTCCATTGAAGGCTTGATCTTTTATTTGCTTGACATGGAAGCAAAGCAAGCACAGGCTTCTTCCATTAGCCCAGCATGTTTGTATGCAGACAGCAATCCCACAAAGGTCTGCATTAGGAAGTATATTCTCATCGATAGCGTTTCATGATTGCGTTCCAGGACGTGGCGTTCCGCTCAGGCATCTGTTCGAAGAGTTCCATGGCGATGTCCAGACGACCGGTCTTAGCGAGGTCCGCGACCATGGAGTTCCAGGACACAACGTCCTTCACATGCATCTGGTCGAATAACTGGAGGGCGGCGGAGAGATTCCCAGAGCAGAAGAATGAGGTGATGAGTGAGTTCCGTGAGATGAGAAGGGAGTGAGGCGTCCGAGCTCCCGTAGCGAGCGTTTCGTCGAGCAGCCTTTGCGCGGTGACGGGGTCGCGTGAGTAGATGTGGGCAAGCGCTCTGGATACGGGTGTGAGAGGAGGCCAAGCGTAGGAGCTGGGGGCGCAATTCAGCCTGGAGCAACCGCGAGGCGCGCGGAGGAGCACCCAAGCGGCACCGCCGCATCGTGGCTGGATCTCCCTCCAAGTCCAGTCGGCGGCGCGAGGGCGCAAGCAGCGCGGAAACCAGGGGAGGATCAAGCTCGAGCTTCATACCGGAGCGTCCCGCACCGGCCACTCTCCTCCAGCGCCGCCTCGCTGGCCTCACCTTACACCGGCCAGTCGCCTCTCAATCGCGAGAAGGGTTGGAGATGAAGGTGCGCTGTGTGTTTTTTCCTCTCAGTCGGTACAGGTTAGTTCCAGGGTGAAAATGTAAAAGTGAACGCATAGGGTGGACTGCGGATCAATTTCACAGGAACGGAAGGGCTAGACCGCAAAACGACCACGAGGTACGACCTCCCTTAGGCCGTATTATATAGTAGAGAAAACTAGTAAAATGCCCGTGCGTTGCTACGGGCGACGAAAATTTAATGATTTATTTCTCACACCATATAACTCTCTAGGCATATCCAAATATTTGTAAGAATAAGGTCACTATCTATCCAATAGGCTCATAGATCAATCAAGAGTAAGTAAATTCATGTCATGAAAATCATCGGTAGTATCGTTCTGGGCCTACCTAAGAACGTGAACATACATAAGATGTATTGATGTTGGATATGGGCATGAATGAGAAGTAAATAAATAAAGAGCAGAGAGATTAATATAGAGAACATGGATATATCAAAAATGTTTTGAAAAGAATGATTAACTATTTTTGTGACTACATTGACCTCCTGAACGCTCAATATTATCCATAAGCACTTCTCTCGGATGAAATAACAACATAGAACCGCTTAAATAATGTTCAAACATATTTCAGTTAATTATACTTTGAGGGGAATATGAGCTTACAATCATGTGGAGGAGACAATAAGCTCTACTCACTTAATTGTAACCTTATTTTTGGGTGACCAGGTATTTTTTGATTTCAACCTTCTCTTCTCACTTAATTGTAACCTTACTTTTGGGGGACGGGTATTTGTTTGATTTCAACCTTCTCTTCTAATTTAAAATAGCTGTGTTGTACAATACTCCAAGTTGATGAAAGCACCCAGGATTTAGTATTACGTAAAGTAGGTTGCCGATCACTCGTAAGCTATTATTTTACATCTAAAACAAACAAAAATACTGAATTCTATCAACGGTAATTTGCATAGATATGTATGATGCAAGAAATCAAAATTAGTTTTGAACAGAGGGTACTCTGTAATCTTTCTCCTTAAAGCTCTATATATTAATTACCAATATAATCTCTTGATCGTTCAAAAATATACTCGTGCATTGCTACGGGATAATAAGAAATATACCTATAGCTATTGATATTGAGTGGAGTTTTTAGGCTCCTGGTTTTCAGTGCTCTTGTCGTTCAGAAAAATTCAAGATTCATATTACGCGTATAAAAAAATCTGAAAAAATCTTTAATGTTGCCAACGGTACCCTAGAAACATGCAAAAACAAAATTTGATATACTTTACACGGAATAACTCTATTTGTTCATCCAGATACGTTATAAGTTTATTATCTTGCTGATAGGTGCATCTACCAAAATAAAATTACCCCGTTACACAATATACTATCTTGCTGATAGGTGCATCTACCAAAAAAAATTACCCCGTTACACAATATACTATCTTGCCGATAGGTGCATCTACCAAAATAAAATTACCACATTACACAATATACTATCTTGCTGATAGGTGCATCTACCAAAATAAAATTACCCCGTTACACAATATAAGATCTTTTAGCCTTTTTTCACATACACATGTCCAAACTTATATCTAAACATATTTTAGTATATATACACATATTGTTCTAGGTGCCCAATCTTCCTTGGCTGCAGTTCCATGTGGGTTGCAAGAGACAACCTGCTTACCTGAACAGAACGAAGAACCTTCTTCTGGAGAGCCTGTCTCTAAGCTTCAGAAGGACCTTGTTCATGAGATTATTGGCTTACGTCAACAGGAAAAAACTTCAGGTAGAGTCTTTCACCAAGCATAAAAAGGAACATGTTGGCAATTCTGATGGCCATGGAACTGGCCGTCGATCGAGCCTCACGATGAGATATTGGGGAGGAGTTGCTCCGTCCAGGGCCGCTACAACACGTCCCACGCCTGTGGGTGGTGGAGAAGGCCCACCATCCCCACGAGCACCTTGCCGTCGTGGTCGGCCCTGTCGGCGATCTGATCCACTTCATCTTCCATCGCGAAGAGAGAGGAGGGAGGGGATCATGCTGGCGGCCGATTTGCATCGCGAGGAGGGAGGGGTCGTTACTATACTGCAGGTTGATTCCCAACTTTCCGAGGGGGCTAATTGTACAATAGACGAAGACGTACGACGCAGGATTGCGAGTTGATTTCCATAAACTTTAAGGGCTAATCTGCAAAAACGCCGTGACGTATCCTCAACCAATATTATATAGTAGAGATGAGTTAGTTTTTCGAGCCACCAGATTTATCCACATAGGTTAGAAATATATAATCCGTTGATTTTAATTATGACGGTTGAGATTAAAAGATAAATTAGTTATCTCTACTATATAATATGTCTTGGGGACTCCGGTCGTACGTCATTTTTTCTGACGATTTTACCCCTGCAAGTTTAATGATATTACCCACCATTGCCATCGGTAAGTTATGTACCGTTTCGTTCGTATAGAAAAAACGGTTTGCTTTCTAATCCATTACACCCACGCCAGCGCCGACGCCGTCACGAACGACGACGGGCGCTGCGTCCTCGGCCGCGTCCTTGATCCCGTCAATCAGATCGCGCGGTGAACGGCGTCGCCATCTCCTGCGCTGCCGGAGGCGGCTCATCCCCGCGAGCATCCTGCCGAGCAGGTCGGCGGTCCAGCACCGGCGTTGGCGGCACGCCATCAAGGCCTCCGAGGCGGCACACAGATGCCCAGGTCTGGACGAAGAGTGTGGCGGAGGCGTCGTCGCAGGCGCGGCACGGCCAGCCACGGCATGAGCGGTGAAAATCCTGGCGGCATCGAAGAAGGTGATGGACGGGTCTCCTCCAGCACATGCAGCTCCGCCATGGATTTGATGCTAGCTTGGTTTGCTCGCTCGATCGAAGGATATGAGATGTAGCTCCGCGCCTTGCTCTGCTTTGCTCTGCTCTCCAGCTTGATCCAGCACGGAGCTGCGCGTGCTGCGTCTAGTGTCGTCACTGAACCGTGTAGAGGCCGCACGCGCCGACGCACTAGCTCACCGGGACCATGGAGGCTACTGGCATACTTGGTCACACCGGGTTCGCATAGGCCACGCCTGCTTCCTGAGCACACTCGCCCGCCGCCGGTGCTGGACCGCCGACCTTTCGATTATCAAATGTGAATGGTGCCGGTGCCGGTGTTGGACCGCTCGATTCTCAAATGTGAATGGTGCTCAGTCTCCGCTGCTGAGACATAAGTGAGGCTGCTCCCTTGCCGATGTCTGATAATTGGAAGACAAGGCAAAGAACTTTGGTGGCGAAACTCGGTGGAGAAGGAGCAGAAACGAGATGTATGGATGAGGATTTTCTAGCACCTAGGAGCGGTTCGAGGAGGCAGAGATGCAATTGTGCAGGTACTTGAGGCCAGCCCAGCAGCCAGTGCATCAAGGAGCCGTGCATCCACGACGACCAAAGCTGGATGCTTGGAGTGTGGTGATCTCAGTTACAGCGTGCTGTCTTTTACTGGGTTTGGTTGACATAACAACCCAATCAATTTCGAATACACCAAACCGAAAAAGCTAAAATCAAGTTTATATTTAAAAGGACTTTAGTCCAAACATAACTAATTTTTGCATCAAATTTTTGAAATTTATGTGGTAGATTCCTATTATACTGGAAAAACTTGGAATGTGAACTAATTACATTATTCATTTTATGAAAGGTCATCTCAAGTGATCAAACGGGCCAATGCACATACACATTTCAAATTCTTATTTACGATTTATCCATCTTTCTATGCTTTCTTTACTCTAATCCGCGGGAGGCGAAGGACTCGTGGTGGGGGTGATGGCAGCACTAGATGCTGCTCATGCTAGCTCACATGTACATATTGGGCAAAGCGGTGGCGAAAAATGCGATGGCGTTACGCTTAACCGAGGGAGAGTGGGACATCCAACCTCCTGAGGATGGCTAAACTATTACTATCGGATGAGGCCACCATGACGAAACGACAGGCAATTGAAGCATTGGACATAAGCATGCGAGATATCATGGACCGCCATGACCTACGATTTGGGGGTAAGACTGTCGTGTTTGGTGGGGACTTCAGGCAGGTTCTTTCGGTAGTGAGGCAAGGGTCACGGGGTCAGATCATCGACGCAAGCCTACGGAGTTCAAACCTATGGAAGGGCATGTGCCGGCTAAGGCTCGTAAAGAACATGAGGGCGCAAAACGACCAGTGACTTGCGGATTACTTGCTGAGGATAGGTAACAGCACAGGGGAAACTGACGTGGAAGGAAACATAAAGCTTCCAGAAGATATATGTGTTTCGTCTATGGGCGACAAGTCTGACATAGAGAAGCTGGTCGACCATGTGTATCCTGACCTGGACCAAAACATGAACAACACGGATTAGATGACTTCGTGAGCAATCCTCTCCACAACGTCGATGGAATAAACAAGCGCATGACTGAGCGTTTTCAGGGAGAGGAGATGATCTACCATAGCTTCGATAGTGCGGAGGATGATCCGCATGGCTTCGATGCTCAAGAGTTTCTTAACTCGCTGACTCCTCCTGGGATGCCCCCACACACGCTTAAACTAAAGATAAACTGCCCCATTATACTACTGAGGAACATTGACCCAGCTAATGGGTTGTGCAACGGCATGGAGGCTGGTGATACGTGGGTTCCAGAGGAACGCGATAGATGCGGAGATCGTGGTGGGACAACACGCTGGAGAGAGGGTGTTTCTACCTCGGATACCTCTGTGTCCATCTGATAGTGACATGTTCCGTTCAGATTCAAGAGGAAGCAGTTTCCGATCAGGATTAGCTTTGCCATGACGATCAACAAGGCGTAAGGGCAGACCATCCCGATTGTAGGCGTGTACCTGCCGGAGCCGGTATTGTCTCATGGACAGCTATATGTGGCGTTGTCCAGAGCCACCGTGAAAAGAAACATCAAGATCCTCGTCATCAAGGTCGAAGAAAGGGATGAAAGCAAAAATTAAAAGAAGAGGAAAAGAAATGAGTCATTAGTAACGACCATAAAGAACATAGTTTATAAGGATGTACTTACTATTTGAAATAGCTAGACTAGACATGATCAGATTAATTCACGATTAATATATCTTACAAAAGTGGTTAGCCACTTCAATACATTTTAAATCCTATTTTCAATAATATTAGGAATGTGCTGACAATGCTTTCTTTGCCCGTTGCAACGCACGTGCATTTACTATGTACTATATTAACTAGCAAAATACCCGTGCGTTGCTACGAGCGAATAAAATGACCCACATACAACGAGTCATCTCGAAATGTATATCTCATAAGTGAACTAATATATTTACAATTTGGATAAACTCTTCATCAATTATTTTAAAAAAATGACTAAGCACTATCTTTATTCATGAGTTTTTCTACGTTTCTTAAGGATAGGGGCTAGAGAGGGGGCGGCGGCTTGACTGACCTGCTTGAGGTTGCAGAAGTCGTCGTCGTTTCTTTCATGCTTTTCTTCATCGGTCATCTGTGCATACTGTTCTCTATCTATTTTTCTTCTTTGTTCCTTAACATCCATGACCTGAGATTGCAACCAAAATTGTGTACCTGGATTTCATACGAAAAATATAAATGATAAGTTCATATCTTTGACCAAAGAAAAATGGCTACAAGATACCTCTTTTCTTCTTGTTATTCTTATATAAACATCTTTTCGAAAAGGTGACAACATGCTGTATAGCTTATATTAGGTATATCACATAAATAAACTCAGGAGAAATCTAGACTTCTCGTGCAGACTGTACAGGGTGTCAAAACGGCATCATCCAACACAATTCCTAACACCAGATATTCAGCTATAAAGCCGCAAAGTAACCCTGTCTGATTTAATTATATGACAATCATTCAGCTACTGCAAGCCCTTTTGAAGAAAACACAGCAGTAATGACGCACCAGGTCAGGTCCTGTCCACGGTCCTCCACATCATGTTAACCTCACCTCCGAATCAGATGCCCTACCATGGCGTCGACCCTGACAACATCTGAACAGAAGACGACGGCCGACGGGCACCGACGCTGCTAACGACGAGTCGGCGGTTGTGTACGCCGGTTGCTCGGCGTGACCTCCGTGCTCACCTCCCTCGCGAACAATGCTCCTTATGCCCACTATGCAAACACCACTTCCATATGCATCGGCCGCTGCTGCGTGTCTCAGCCTGCAATGCCGGCCAAGACTTGTGCGTTGTGCACTGGATCCTGCGCAGTCCTGCTGCAAATGTCGGTTTAGGAAACTCGGAGATGGCGCCCCAGCTATGGCCGTTGAGGAACGCGCGCAGCTGCCTTCATGGTGTAGCTCGTCAGCCTGTCATCAACATACCAATAGCCGTGAGGTAACACCAGGCGATTGCGAGGTCATGATGCGGGAGGTCCTTCGACGAGGTCGGTTGGCGCTGGTAATCAGCATCGACTTCACGCTCCCGTGATCACGTGCATAGGAGTTCTCTATATGGTCAATATGGACGAACTGCTCGTGCTTACCGTGTAAATCGACGTGGGGCACGTCCGACCGCACCTGCGCGCCGCTCTCCTGGACCTTGTCCCCGACGTCGACTCTCTCCATCCCGAGCTCGCTCGCCCGCCTCCCTTTGTCTCCGACCTTCAACGACGTCGGTGTCGCCTCTCTCCTGCTTGTGCTTACCGTGCGGATTGATGGCGTCGACCTCGCTCCTGCCTTCTCTTATATGAATCGAGTCCAACTCGTGTAGGATTGTGACTCAACTCGGTGGGGAAGGGAGGATGAAATGTAAATTCAGTCTGACAGCGAAGTAGTGCGTCAAAAGCAATATATATTTTCCTTGCCATCTAGTAGTGGTATGAAAGAAATAGATAGCCGGAACCTGATATTGCAGTACAGATCAGTACAAAAAAATCGCGACAGACACTAACAAAGCAAAGGCTCAGAGATGATTCGGGATGCCTAGTTCTTGGCGCGGTCGGAGGCCGTCCTCACCATTGTCCAGGCGCAGGGAGAAGGCCAGCGTCAGGGCGGCATCTGGACGATTATGGAGTTGTCCTTGTCGCGGATGTAGGACTGGAACTCGGCAAGGGTATACGCGGAGGGCGAAACGTGGTGTGCCACGGCGTCGGGCCGGCGGTGACGCCCAGGAAGATGGCCATGAACACTGCCCCCGCGGTGTGCCACGGCGCCGGGCAAGCTCCGCAAGGGGCGGGTGTGAGCGACCTCGGCTGGGGCCGGCTTGGGAGAGCTCCGCCATGGGGCGGGCGTGGGTGGCCTCAGCAGGAGCCGGCTCGGGCGATGTGGGCGACCTCGCCAGGGGGCGGCTCGGGTGAGCTCCGACGTGGGAGGCGCCGGCGAGCGGAGGGGCGGGCGTGGGCGACCTCGAAAGGGTCAGGCCTGAGGAACTCCGTCATGGGCTCAGTGACGAGCGGGCTGGACCGTTCGCGCACAGGAAAAAACCAAAACATTTTCTTTCACTTACCGGTGGTATGGTGGGTAAATATGTGATTTATGGAAGGGCAAAATCGTCCAAAAAAATGACGTACGACCGGAATCCCAAAGCAATATTATATAGTAGAGATCAGATACAAAGAAGTTGTTTTTAACACGTACCATCCCGGCGGAGAGCCGAATCACGACAGATTTCAGTTGAGGAGATTTAGCTTGATAGAGTCCAGGCTGGATACAACTGACTTGATGTGTCCCAATAAATAAAACAAAGCCCAAAACTAGCTCCGCAAAATGTACCGACTCATCCGTAGAAAGCTCATGTACGATCAGCTACTAGCTAAAACACACAGTTTTAGTGATCAGCTACTACTAGCCTACGCACGCATGTACATGTCAGGACAATAGTACTACAGTAGTAGAACATTGTGGCGACATGTAAATGTAATATGATTTGTACATAAAATAATTTGGATGTTGAAGTATATGCTTCTGTTCAATTTGAACATTATATGAGTTTCTTTATATCTCAACACATTCTATGTGTGCATGCCAAGTTTCGTGGGAACCAACATTTTTTGTGGCGTGCATAAGAAAGGTCAAAAATATTTCATGAAAAGTATTTTTTAGCACCGAGCTTTGTTGTTTACACATGACACAACAGAAACCGGTGTTCTGTGAGATGGTTTTGTTAGCATAGAATGTCAGACATGTACACGAGAATTGTTTGTCCAAATTTTCTGACAACTCACATAACGTTTAATATGCATTTTAAAGCCAACTGCATATAGTTTTTTCTCAAGCATCAAAATGTCACCCTGGTCTACACTATATACGAATATCATCCGTGGTGATATATATAATTAAATACATATATTGCAAAATATAAAATAATCTTACAGTAAAAAATACAACATACATTTACTTCAAAGAGTATAGAAGTATTGGTGGCAAGCGTAGTGGTGCCAAGGCGACATGCTGACAAGCCAAATGTACGACCCCTTCATACCAAAAAAAAATTCTAAATGAATAGGTACTACTTCGTGCATAAAAAGGGAAATATTTGAAAATTACATACAAATATTTGAAAAATGGTTTATTTATTTTTCTCCTTTTGCATGTCTTATTCTTCCGAGAGAGGGGGAGAGAGACTGAAATTCAATAGTGATATAAGTAATATTTTTACAAGTACCAACATTATTCAGAAAGAAAATTATAAATGTCCGATGATCTTTTATATCTTATATTAATCAATGTCGTATGATAAGAAAATCTTTTGTGGAGAACTTGCCTGTGGCAAGATGGTTAGGAGGATGGTTGTATCCCCAGCCCACCAGAGTTCAAACCCCAGGTTTGGCGCTGGTGTTTCTCATTTAGGCGGAATTTTCTTTCAGTGGGAGGCGACGTTCCCGTCGACAGCGAGGCGACCGTGGTGACTTCGTCAATCTCAAGACCCGCCGGCTCAGTCTCTCGGAGGTGCTCATAGGGGTAGGGTGTGCGTGTGTGCGTTCTTAGGGGTGAGTGTGTGCGCGTGTATATGAGCGCTTGCGTTGTACTGTGTTTCTCAAAAAAAAAAAAATCTTTTGTGTCTACTCACTTGGAGTAAGTTTCAAAACAAAGGCGAGCAGTGATATGTGTAAGAAGATTAATATGTCGTTGTTCCAAACTACAAGGATAATTAAGACATAATATTATTTTCTTTAGAAGGTAGCCTGACATTGGCATTTGATTGAAATAATATTCATAAAGATTTAGCACAAAATATGCATGGAGGTGAAAGTTATCATCCACAATTTTCCAAAAAACAAAAGCACCGTGGGTTTCTAAAACCAAGTGCATGTGCGTTCATTCCACTTCTAAACTTTAAAATATTAATGTGGACAAAACTACAAGGAATATTGACATATTTCTCTCAAACATAATAGTTGCTAACAAATTTAGTTGACATTGCCGTAAATTCTTGAGCTACGCGGTCGTTTAGCTCTCTAGCAACACTATCCATAATTTGAATGTTATGATGTAGTCTATGTGCATGTCAGTTCCACTTTTTCTTGCAGCTAAGACCATAATATAAACCGCCAAAAATATGGATCATATAAACTAGATCCATGTTAGGCGGAATTTCTAGACCCGTACTCAGAATTTAAGATGTGTACTTTGAAATGGACAGCAAAAATTTCTGTATATACATTAGACCAGAGTAAAATAGAGGAAGAATATGTGGACAAGGTAAAAAATTCCCATAATTAGTGTCTCCTACGTATCATGTGTTGTGTTTTAATGTCATGTTTCGCGTGGAAGGATATGTTGACCCCATAAGGAAATTGATGCACATACCCAATTAATTAAAGAAGAAACTAATGACAACTAACTATCCGTTCATTCAGAGCATCAGAATGAATCAATGATCTTAATTCATCCTCCTCCTGCAACTTACGTGAGAGAAAGAGAAAGGCGGCGGCTAGGGTTTCAACCCTAGTTATATACTAAAAAAAATGAGTTAGTTTTTAGAGACAACACGTTAAGCCACATCATCTTAATTATTTATGATGGTTAGATGTAAACTAAATGGTTAGGATTTTAAGATTTATGTAACAAATATGACACACCTATGCCAATCGTTACAACAGGTTGGATCGTAACACACAAACATGTCAGTTGAACTTTTTTTTCAAAGCTCAGGAAAGTAATACACGTGAGGATATACAGGTTTGAAAAGATAGAGACCAGCACGTGCGTGCATACCTTGAATCAACAGATTTGAAAAAAAAGAGACCATCACGTACATGCACAACTTGGATCAACAGGTGTTCTAAAAAAAACTTGGATCAACAGGTTTGAAAAAATAGAGACCAGCACCAACACGTCATCAGTATTAATCCACTTAATTTTCTTAAAGCTCAAAGTACCAATCCATCACACACAACATGTTAAAAAATTGATACACGTTAAATCGTAGATGAATAAATCATATATTATTATGACATCTATAAACACTCCCAAAAATTAAACAGGTGTAATTTAAATTTAGCCGTAAAGAAAAATTTGTTTCGTAGGCATAACATCTTGCACACACGGCTTTTCTCCATAGCAATTATCGATTCGGGATCTCAAAAAGAAAAGATAACAATCTTAAACTCGGTTGTAAAAGGAATGGAAAAATTCCTCGGCCAACCACAGAATCGACGACGAAGGCAATTTACTTGCATGAAAAAATATTCCGTGTACCAATCAACTAAAAGAAGATTAACGCAATTGTCTCTAAGCACATGAATGACTGAAGCACCCCTCCCATAAACCTAAGTCTTGCATGGCCAAGAGATAAGAAAAAAAATAGTTTTTATGATTCTACAACCAATAAGGTTTACGTCAGCATGTACTTATATAAATAAGATGTGTTTCTCTACTGGATAAGTACATATGCTAGAGTAGAACATTTATTAGGGTAGATATGTAAGGGTGGGATCTCACCGGCAGAGTTCATGGTACTAAAAGTGACAACAAGTGGTATAGTGAGAAGAATCAAGGACTATCGACTATGTATATAAATCATTTGCATTCATCCATATATGACAATGTGCAATAGTTGTCCGCACATATATGCCATCTTATATGCCATGTGTATGAGTATGAAGCAAAATAAAAAAGTTGAGAGTGGTCCTTGGAATATTAATTAGGCTACACAAAATCCGAATAAAAAACATTTGGCATATCTAAAAAGCTGAAAAATATTATGTATATAACATGTGTATACCATGTCATTGTGCATACTTTAGCTGCTTGATGACCCACAAGTATAGGGGGTGTATCACATTACTTTCGATAAATAAGAGTGTCGAACCCAACAAGAAGCAGAAGGTGTTGACAAGTGGTTTTGATGAGGAATTCACTGTAAACACTAGCAGACAAGTTTTCAGTAGACTTTGATAATATAGATAAATAAATTGTGAGTAAATAGAGAGCGGAAATTATAATTGCAGCGAGTGGTCCAATTCTTTTGAGATCAAAGGATAAGGCGGTTTGTTTACTTATAATGACCAAACGTTATTAGGACACATGGGTATGTCTAGTGGTTTCGCTTCATACTGATGAATAATCTTTAGTGTTTAGATAAGTGTCGTGTGGGTGAATCTATGCTAATGCACCGCCCTTCCTAGTACTAATACATACTTATGATTATACCCCTTATAAGCATCCGCAAATACAACAAAGTAATTAAGAAAAATCTAGCCATAGCCTTAAACTCTGAGATCCTGTGATCCCTCGCGTATCGGAATACCAACGGGGGTTTAGGTTTATGTCACTCCGGCAACCCCACAAATGATAACCGAGTATATGATGCATTCCCCTAGGTCCATAAAGGCGAAGTGTCATGTAGTCGACGTTCACATGACACCAGTAGAAGAATGGCACCACAACTTAAATATCAAAACATCAAATATTAATCAACATAGTTCACTACTAACATCTAGACTTCTCTCATGTGCTGAAGAACACAACGAACTACTCACAACACACCATAATGAACATGATCAGAGGTGATATAATGATGAATAACAATCTGAACATAAACCCTAGTTCAAAGGTTTCACTCAATAGCATCAATAACAAGAGTAATCAACACCGGGAGAGTTTCTCCTATCAAATACACAGAGTTTAGCACTAGATGTTTCAGCGGGAACAAAGTGGATGGATGGAGAAGATGATTAGCGGTGGAGACAGTGGTGTTCGCGATGGTGATGGAGTGCAGCTCGATGACGGTGACGATGACGACGATTTCCCCCCTCCGGGAGGGAATTTCCCCGGCGGTAACGCAACCTGTCGGAGAGCTTTTCTCTCTATGTCTTCTCCGCCTCGTGGAGGCGACGGAGATGGTTTCTGTCCAACTTCTTATTTTTAGGTCTTCAGGGGGAACAAGTATGCGAAGGGGTGCGCCAAGTGGTGGGCCAGGGCAGCCTCATCACCTACTCGCGTGGCCAGGGGGTCTGCCGCGCCGGGAGGTGATGTGGGCCCCCTGGGCCCCACCTCGGGCTCTCCTTTTGGCCTCCTTCATGAATAATTCAGAAATAATTCCCAGTTAGCCACTTTTTTCTTCTGGTCATCGCAAATATTGTATCTTGACGGTGCTTTTTCCAACAGAATTGAGGCTCCGGAGTTCCATCCCCCAATGATCATCAATCATGCAAAATAGGTGAAATAACATAAGTATCATCGCTAAATATGAAATATATCAATGAATAGCAGTAAATTATAATATAAAATAGTGATGCAAAATGGACGTATCAACTCCCCCCAAGCTTAGACTTCGCTTGTCGCCAAGCTCAAGCTAAATTCAGTAAACATGACCACATGTTTATGGAGTGAAGTGTTGATATAAAATATACGGACAAGAAGCATCACATGTATAAATACACAAGTCATCTTAGATATTAACTTCGTTCATGTATAAATCAACTTGTAACAAGTAGAGGTAAACCACAATAAAGTACACAGACAAAACCATAGTTGGTGTTGGCAAACTTAGTCCTTGGTCAGAGAACAATGAGCAATTGAGATTAGTTTATAAAACAGACCTCTTTATAGGTTGATAGCTCCCAAAATCAAATTAATTAGATACCAGCAATGTGCTAAGCAAGAAAGAATAAAAGACATGATCAACAATACTAATGTATGAATGGTTGAGTCACAATCAACTCAAATGCTTCCTTAAGATAGAAGGAGAAAGGTTTACTGACTCAACATAAAGTAAATGACAAGCCCTTCGCAGAGGGAAGCAGAGATACAAGCATGTGCTAGAGCTTTTGGTTTTATAGCTTTTTGAAATCATATAGAGAGCATAAAAGTAGTTTTTTGAGCGGTGTTTGTTGTTGTCAACGATTCGTAACAGAGTTCTTGTTATCTTCCATACTAAGCAAGTTAAGGGTGGTTCTGATTTTTTTTAAACAAGTCTTTATCATATTCATCTTCTTTTTCTCTTTACTTTCAGAGCCATGACACTCCTCCCACCTTTGTAACATAATCATGGCTAGCCGAATTCGCGGGTGCCCACCAATCAATCTCAAACCATGGAGGAGTGCCTATATTTTTGAAAAACTCAACCTTTGATATTATAGTGGTCTGACCACCCCTTTGCAATATTAATGACGAGCAAATGTAGCATGCAAGTCATGGGTTACTTAATTAGTATGGAAGATAACAAACCCAACTATTATTTCCTCATGAGCTAGTGAACATTGACACAAATAAGATAGTAATTTTGAATAAAAGATAGCACAAGAAGTATTTACTTGGAGTGGCGCAAAATACCACACAATAGGTAGATATAGAGGACACAGATGGCAAGGGTTTTGGTTCAAGGTTTGGATGTATGAGAAGCATTCCCTCTCGATACAGGTCTTTGGCTAGCAAGGTTTGGTAGCAAGCATAAGAGTTGAAGGATACAAACAAACATACATGTAGTAAAAGACAATCATGCAATTCTTATTTGAAAGCACACATAATTTTAAGTTGTGAATACTAAGCTTGTCATAGACAAGTGAGAAAGATCAATGAATGCTATATTCTACATGTAATTATTTTTCCTCTTAAGTCTCAAAGTATTGTAGCTACGGACCAATGCTCAGTTTGCCAAAGCCAAAAGATTTACTATATGTTCCCAAAGTGATCACCAATACTAAATGACAGGATCAATCATACACGATAAAAGTTGCAACCTAAAATAAAGTGTGTAGAAAATAAATGATAACACTTCTCATTAATATTCCATAACGGCAACTCACACCAAGTGATACATAGATAACCAACTAAAAGAGAGATACTTCCACATTGCAAACCATAATATACGATGATGCTTGGGTCTCGACGATCCTAAAACTCGCAGCAGCACTGATGCGTTTAAACCTGATTTCATACTCACAGTTCTGATTCTTAACATCATACAGTTGCGCCTGAAGAGCGTTGGTGGTCTTGTGGAGCGAGAGGATGTCCTCCCAGAGCTTCGAAGTCTCCTCTTTGTGCTTGGCCATAAGTTCAGAGACGATCCGGTGAACAATGTCCACCTCACGCTCTGCCATCTTCTTGTACTTGAAAACTTCTTGTTCCAGTCTCTTCATCCTGTCCTCCATGCTTGCTTCTCCTCGCGGGACTTGGACATCTTCAACTTGTAGCTTCCCTTCCTTGAGAGACAACTCTTTGGGATGCATCTTCAACTCGTTCATGTACGGGTTGGCGACGTTCGCAAAGAAACCGTCCTTGGAGGGCTCGGATGAAGACATGATGGCTCTAGATCCCCAGCTAAAAATCTGGCAGAAACAGCTCGAAACAAAAACACGTTGAATACACGATATACGGACCTCGGGGGCCTCAGGTGATTATATAGAAAAAAATAACGAAATAAAAGGAAGGCAACAGCACGAAACCGAGTAGGAGAGGGGCTCCGAGGCCTCCTCATCACCTGGTGGCGCGGCCAGGAAGGGGCCCGCGCCACGAGGTGGTGACGTCGCCTCGGACCTCGTGTCCTGTTCGTTTTTGTCTCATATTTTTCCATATTTTCCAAAAATAAATCACTGTTTTCCAGAAATTAAATTTGCGGACTTTTTCTTACCAAAACTGTACCTTTTCCAAATCATGTTCTGCGAACTCAGAAATATTTTCTTTAATGTAATTCTCCGGAGAAATTGCTTGAATAACATCAACATCTCCATAATAAGAATCTCCAGAAATATAATGCTTGATTCTTTGTCCATTTACCACTTGTGTAGAGTCATCCTTGAGAGAAGCAATTTTTATCGCACCCGAACGAAACACCTCCCCAATAACATATTGTCCTTTCCACTTGGAGAGTAATTTCCCTGCAAAGAATCTAAGACGAGAACTATACAATAAAAATTTCTCACCAACATGAAATTCTCTCTTGAGGATTCTCTTATCATGCCATCTTTTAACTTTTTCTTTAAAGAGTTTAGCATTTCAATAAGCTTCACTTCTCCATTCATCTAAAGAACTCAAATTAAGAAATATTTTCTCACCAGCAAGTTTAAAATCTCTATTTTGTTCTCTCACCGCCCAATAAGCTTTGTATTCTAATTCTAAAGGCAAGTGACATGCTTTTCCATAAACCATTTTATAAGGATACATGCCCATGGGATTTTTATAAGCGGTTCTATAAGCCCACAATGCATCATTTAATTTACTAGCCCAATTCTTTCTCGTTCTATTAACAGTCTTTTGCAAGATAGATTTAATTTCTCCATTTGATAATTCTACTTGCCCACTAGTTTGAGGATGATAAGCTGAATCAATTCTATGATTAACACCATATTTAGCAAGAACCTTTCTAAAACCACCATGAATAAAATGAGAACCTCCATCAGTCATAAGATATCTAGGAACACCAAACGTAGGGAAAATAATTTCTTGAAGCATTTTTAATGATGTTTCACCATCGACACTTTTAGTAGGAATAGCTTCTACCCATTTAGTAACATAATCAACAACAACAAGTATATGCGTATTACCTTCTGAAGAAGGGAATGGACCCATAAAGTCAAATCCCCAACAATCAAACGGTTCAATAACAAGAGAATAATTCATAGGCATTTCATTACGTCTAGAGATATTACCAACTCTTTGACACTCATCATAAGATAAAATAAACTTCCTTGCATCTTTAAAGAGAGTAAGCCAATAAAAATCTGATTGTAAAACCTTTTGTGCGGTTCTATCTTCAACGTGATGTCCTCCATAAGCGCTACTATGGCACTTTCTCAATATCTCTTTTTGTTCATACTCTGGAACACATCTTCGCATAATACCATCAACTCCTTCTTTATATAGGTGTGGGTCATCCCAGAAATAATGCCTCAAGTCATAAAATAATTTTCTTCTTTGTTGAGCTGAAAAAGTTGGAGGCAAATACTTCGAAACAATAAAGTGAGCATAATCTGCATACCAAGGTATCTCGTGAACTCACCCTTATTGCAGCCAATTGGTCATTTGGAAAACTATCATTAACAGGTATAGGATCATAAGCAATGTTTTCCAATCTAGACAAATTATCAGCAACAGGATTATCAGCACCTTTCCTATCTACAATGTGTAAATCGAATTCTTGCAACAATAAGACCCATATAATAAGTCTAGGCTTTGCATCTTTCTTTTCCATAAGGTATCTAATTGCAACATGATTAGTACGAATAATAACTTTAGAATCAACAATGTATTGTCTAAATTTATCACAAGCAAATACAACAACTAGAAATTCTTTTTCAGTTGTAGCATAATTCTTTTGAGCAGAATCAAGAATCTTACTAGCATAATGAATAACATTTAATTTCTTATCTACTCTTTGTCCAAGAACAGCACCAACAACAAAATCACTAGCATCACACATAATTTCAAATGGCAAATTCCAATCAGGTGGTTGAACGATAGGAGCAGTTATTAAAGCTTTGTTAAGAGTTTCAAAAGCTTCCTTACAATCATCGTAAAAAACAAATGGTATATCTTTTGGCAGGAGATTAGTAAGAGGCTTTGATACCTTAGCAAAGTTTTTAATAAACCTTCTATAGAAACCAGCATGACCAAGAATACTATGAATACCTTTAACATCTCGGGGGCAAGGCATTTTATCAATTGCCTCCACTTTAGCTCTATCAACTTCAATACCTCTTTCAGAAATTTTATGTCCAAGAACAATCCCTTCATTAACCATAAAGTGACATTTCTCCCAATTAATAACAAGGTTAGTTTCTTCACATCTCTGTAAAACCTTATCAAGATTGTGCAAGCAGTTACCAAAAGAAGTGTCATAGACGGAGAAATCGTCCATGAACACCTCCACAATTTCCTCACAAAAACCATGAAACATAGCAGACATACATCTTTGAAAAGTAGCAGGAGCATTACATAAACCAAAAGGCATACGCCTATAAGCATAAGTACCATAGGGACAAGTAAATGTGGTTTTTTCTTGATCTTGAGTTTTAACAGCAATGTGAGAGAAACCAGAATAACCATCAAGAAAGCAAAAATGAGTTTTATTGGCTAATCTCTCCATCATTTGATCAATAAAAGGTAATGGATAACGATCTTTCTTAGTAACTTTATTAACCTTTGTAAAATCAATGCACATTCTATAACCCACAACTACTCTCTCAGGAAAAAGTTCATCATGATCATTAGGTACAACAGTAATTCCACCCTTCTTACGGACACAATGCACATGACTAACCCATCTACTATCAGCAATAGGATATATTATACCAGCATCAAGAAGTTTTAATACCTCATTTCTTACCACTTCCTTCATGTTAGGTATTTAACGGCGTTGATGTTCAACAACTGGCTTCGCATCGGTCTCCATATTAATAGAATGTTGACATATAATAGGGGAAATCCCTTTCAAATCATCAAAAGTATAACCCATAGCTCCACGGTGTTTCTTCAATATTTCTAATAATCTTTCTTCTTCTTTACCTTAAAGGTTAGCACTAATAATAACAGGATATATTTTCTTATCATCAAGATGAGCATACTTAAGATTATCAGGCAAAGGTTTTAAATCAAAGACAAGATCCTCTTTAAGTGGAAGTGTTTTACCCAAGTCTTCCACTTTTAAATTATGTTTAAGAATAGGTTGACGGAGGAATATGTCTCAAGTTCATTTCTTTCTTCCATAAAAGTTTCATCCTCATGATCTTCCCTAAATTTCTGAATATAATTAGTAGTAGCAAGAGATACAGAAGCAAGTTGTTCTACTCTAAAATATTCATTAGGCAATTCGGGTTCATAAGGAGTTTTTGCAAATTTCAAAAAATTGAATTCATATGAATCACCAGCAAATTTAGTAAGGATTTTCTCCTTCCTACAATCTATAACAGCTCCACAAGTATTCATAAAAGGTCTACCAAAAATAATAGGACAAGTCTTACTAGCAGCAGAACCAAGTACAAGAAAATCAGCGGGATATTTAGTCTTACCACATAGAATTCAACATCTCTACCAATACCAATGGGAGAGATAGTTTCTCTATTAGCAAGTTGAATAACCACATCAATATCTTCAAGTTGGCTAAGACCAATTTCATGCATAATCTCTTTGTAAAGCTCATAAGGAATAGCACTTAAACTTGCACCAATATCACATAAACCATAATAATAATGATCACCAATTTTAAAAGATAATATACGAACACTAGCCTTTCTTGGCTTTGCAGGATGAGAGACAACATTAGAAGCATCATCACAAAATATAATATACTCTTCTCCCACATTTTCAGAAACAAGTTTTTTAACTATAGCCACAGAAGGTTCAACTTTAATTTGTTCATCAGGTTCTTTAGCTTTCTTATCACTTTTATTAACCACACTTGCCATAAGAGAATGTTCTTTCACTTTAACAGGAAAATGAATTTTATCAATATAAGGCTCAGGAACGATATGATCAACAATATTAACTTCAATGCTTTTAGCTAAAGGAACAACAGGTTTATCTTTATAAGGTTCATGATATTTTTCAAAACCCTTCTTGTGCAAACCGAAATAATCAGGAAAGGTTTTATAATAATTTGCAACAACTTGAGAATCAAGACCATAAGCATTATAAATATTTCGAAATACATCAGTGTCCATAAAAGTCTTACTGCATTCAAAGTCATATTTTATACCTGACTCCCTACCTTTGTCGTTCTCCCATGCTTCAGTATTATCTTCAATACGATCAAGAAGATCCCATTTAAACTCCTTCTTATTACGAGTGAATGCTCCAGCACATGAAGTATCCAATAATGTTTTATCTTCAAACGAGAGTCTTGCATAGAAGTTATCAACAATATTATTACCAGGAAGCTCATGAATGGGACATTTGAGCATTAATGCCTTCAATCTCCCCCACGCTTGGGCAATACTCTCTCCATCATGAGGCTAGAAGTTATATATAGAATTCCGATCTTGATGAATTTCACTTGGAGGATAAAATTTAGAATAAAAGAGAGGTACAATTTCCTCCCATTCAAGAGAATCCCCGTTCTTCAGCAGCTTATACCAATGCGCAGCTCTCCCACCAAGTGATATTGAGAATAATTTCTTCCTAACTTCGTCCATCGTAATACCTGCACACTTGAACAACTCGCATAATTCATATAAATACAACAAATGATCACCGGGGTGGACAGTTCCATCCCCAAAATAGCGGTTATTCATAACACGTTTAAAAATTTTCATAGGTATTTTAAACGGCACAATATCATCAGGAGGCGCCTCATGCTCTACCTCAGCAGCGGTAGAAGACTTCCCAAACAGGAAAGCAACATTTCTTCTCTCCATTATTAAGCAAATAAGGAGATAGAAATAAAAACAACACTTACAGTTGAAGTTTTCCTTACCAATTTCTCTTACCAATAGCGCTTCACTCCCCGGCAACGGCGCCAGAAAATAGTCTTGATGACCCACAAGTATAGGGGTGTATCGCAGTATTTCCGATAAATAAGAGTGTCGAACCCAACAAGGAGCAGAAGGTGTTGACAAGTGGTTTTGATGAAGATTTCACTTAAACACTAGCAGACAAGTTTTTAGCAGACTTTGATATAATAGAGAATATAAAGTGCGAGTAAATAGAGCGTGACAATTATAATTGCAGCGAGTGGCCCAATCCTTTTGATAGCAAAGGATAAGCCGGTTTGTTTACTTATGATGACCAAATGTTCTTGAGGACACACATGATTTATGTCTTGTGCTTTCGCTTCATATTGATAAATAATCTTTAGTGTTTAGATAAGTGTTGTGTGGGTGAACCTATGCTAATGCACCGCCCTTCCTAGGACTAATACATACTTATGATTATACCCCTTGCAAGCATCCGCAAATACAAGAATGTAATTAAGATAAATCGAACCATAGCCTTAAACTCTGAGATCCTGCGACCCCTCGCGCATCGGAATACCAACGGGGGTTTAGGTTTTTGTCACTCCGGCAACCCCACAAATGATAACCGAGTACACGATGCATTCCCCTAGGCCCATAAAGGCGAAGTGTCATGTAGTCGACGTTCACATGACACCACTAGAAGAATGGCACCACAAATTAAATATCAAAACATCAAATATTAATCAACATAGTTCACTACTAACATCTAGACTTCTCCCATGTCCTCAAGAACACAACGAACTACTCACAACACACCATAATGAACATGATCAGAGGTGATATAATGATGAATAACAATCTGAACATAAACCCTAGTTCAAAGGTTTCACTCAATAGCATCAATAACAAGAGTAATCAACACCGGGAGAATTTCCCCTATCAAATACACAGACTTTAGCCCTAGATGTTATAGCGGGAACGGAGTGGATGGAAGGAGATGACGGCGTCGGCGGTAGAGATGGTGGTGTTGGCGATGGTGATGGAGTGCAGCTCGATGACGGTGACGATGGCGACGATTTCCCCCTCCGGGAGGGGATTTCCCCGGTGGCAACGCAGCCTGCCGGTGAGCTTTTCTCTCTATGTCTTCTCCGGCTCGTTATGGCGGCGGAGATAGTTTGTCCAACGTAGTAATTTTAGCTCTTTGGGGGGAACAAGTACGCGAAGGGGTGCGCCAGGTGGTGGGCCAGGGCGGCCTCATCACCTGCTCGCGCGGCCAGGTGGGCTGTCGCGCCATGGGGTGAAATATTGTTCTTCTTCATGAAATAATTCCCAGTTAGCCACTTTGTTCTTCTGGTATTCGCAAATATTGTATCTTGATGGTGCTTTTTCCAGCAGAATTCAGTCTCCGGAGTTACATCCCCTAATGATCATCAATCATACAAAATAGGTGAGATAACATAAGTATCATCACTAAATACGAAATATAGCAATGAATAACAGTAAATTATGATATGAAATAGTGATGCAAAATGGACGTATCACTGCTCAAGACAGACTAATTGTTGAACTTATAGCAGAAAATATAAAATGCGCTATTTGCATCTTTGGGTTCATATATGTATATACCACGTGTGTAGCATGTCATTTGTGCATACTCTAGCAGTAGAGCTGCTCAAGATAGACTAATTGGTGAACTTATAGCAGAAAGTATAACATGTCCTATGAATCTTTGGGTTCATAAATTTATATTATATGTATGAAATCATAAATATATTATATTTCATGATAATGTACATGTGAAAACCCCACGTTACAATTTGTACAACCGTGGATATAAAATTATTTTAATATGCTATATTTTTTGTATGTACGATTTTCTAACTGCTTTTAACTTCATGTTACTATTTATCATCACTTCTCATGTCTAATTTGTCAGTGATCACTTACCACATTTCATTCATATAGATATAACGTGTTACGTGTGACACGTAGAAACAACGCTCATCCATGCAGATTGTATGAATTCTTGAAACGTGATAGCTAGAAGTATAAAGCTTTTCTATGGTGGCAAAACATAGGAGTTGGATATGGACAGTTATAAAAATAGGTAACCGGTAAGAAATTTATTTATTCTTTTACCATATTTCTTTGTTTATTCAAAGTCAATTTGTTTGACAAAATAATGTACCAATAAATATATTTCTAAGTAATTTAGCATAATATGAAAAGACATTTTGTGATTATTCTAATAACAAGGATTTGTAATTTATATTTTAGATATTGATAGTTTCATATGTTTGGTCAAAATTTGTAAAGTTTGATGTTGACTAGAACACATAGTTGTGGTGAACGGAGGAGCATGTTGTTTCTATAATTGAGTTCACATGAATGAAATGAAGGGGTAACGGTGCAGAAAACAATAATTTTCTAGCGAACGAAACCCTAACTAGTCAGGATCTATCTATCTAGTACATGCGATAACGGTGGCGGAACGGGTTACATTAACTCCATGTAGACCGATAGCGGGGATTACGCTCCCGCACAAGCGTTGACGATGAAGTCGTACGTAGCCGACCTCGAGGTCGCGGAGAACTTGCCGTGATGTCGGAGTCGATGACGCCGGGGTGTCGACGATGATCTGCGTTGACGGGCGTCGGGCGGAAGAAGACAGAGCGCCAGCACCGGGGCTGGTGCGCCGGCACCGGAGGGGGGAGGCGCGGCGGCTGCAGGGGGCGAGACGACGTCACCCAAGCTCCTCAATAGAGTAGCCTCCGAGCACTCGCAAACATACGGAGCCTAGCGACAACTCCCGGTCATTCAGATACAGCTGAAATCGCAGGAGTAGATCTTATCTGGAATCCCGCAGAGCAACGGCGCTCTGCGGTATGGCTTAGGTGGAGAGAGACCCCCCTTCCTCAGCTCGGCGCGGCTCCGACTTGGGAACCACGAGATCGAGAGAGAAATCGGGAATTAATTGGATTTTCCTATGAATTAAATCAATTAATATGCCTTGCTATATAAAGGGCGAAGGGGGTGTGCCAACCCCCTTGGCTCCCCATGTGGGACTAAAGGAGGAGAGGGGAGGGGGGCTTCGGCCGAACCCCCCATGGGCCCTCCAACTCCTAGTCCGAGTTGGACTAGGAGGCCCAGCCTTCCCCTTCCTTGTGGGGTGCGGTTTCCCCCTCTTGGGCCCTCTCAGGGCCCATTTAGGTGGGAGCCCCTTTTTCCTTTATTTAATTAATATTAAATTAATATAAAAATCACATTAATTCATAATTAATATATTTATATATAATTCAATATCCCATGACTCCGAAACTATTTCGGAACCACCCGAACAACTTTCGGACATTCCCGGAACCATTCCATACCTCCCCGGAACTCCTTCCGGACCACCGGAACTCTTTCCGGATCATTTCTCTCTCTCCAACAAGAATCTATAAAATTCCAGAACCTATCTCCTAGCGTCGCTAAGACCTTAAGTTTGTTACGCTACGGTTCGGGAATACTCCACACATGGTTGAGACACTCCGCTCACCAATGATCGTCAGGGATACCTGGAAATATATGACGACCCCTGTGCATTCCACGAATATCGTCGTTGAACCATAAATATGATATTCATTCTCTTTGTCTCTGCGATACTACCTTGTCCGAGATATGAGCGTAGACACACCGATGCCTTTGCTGTATCTCGTTACCGACGAAGGTTATTAACTCGTCTGTGATATTACCATCTCCATGACCTAGTCACAATCTGCGCAGCTATATAGATGCAATATCACCGAGTGGAGCCAGAGTATCTTTCCATTACAAGAATGAACAAATCCCGCTCTTGATCCTTACGTCTCGATGCTCTTTTGGAATACCCAAGATGGACACCGTTATTGTCATGCTATATAAGACACAACGTTTGATGCTCTCAAAGCACTCCTACGAAGCAACAATAAGTACGGTCTCACGGTCTAAGGAATAAGCTATCATACTCTTATCTATTGCAAATGACAAACATCGTAACACGATCTTATTGCAATACTTTGCGTATGTCCATCACCTTATTCAACTAACAAGATGACCCCATTGTCAACCGACGTCATTGTCCTTGATCGGGAATCTCGATCAACTGTTGCCCAATGGACTAGCTCATATAGAGGCTTGCCAGGGACCTGGTTGTCTATGTATCACACGTGTATTAACAATTCCGATTAATACAGTTATAGCATAATACACAAACCTATTATAAACTCATGAGATAACACAATAAATACTACTTATTTATTTGCCTCTAGGGCATATCTCCTTCAGTCTCCCACTTGCACTAGAGTACAAATAAATTAGCCGCATTTTACTTTATCAGAATCCCTTATCAAATAAGAATCATTTGATAATGCTTGCTCGTGGAAAAGTGTTACTGCACAATCCATGATTGTACATGCTTTTGCGATTCACTGGCATCAACTTGCTTGATATCACCATGTTGTCTAACAACATATATGCAAATACCGTAACTAAGTGAGACTTCTGCTTCCCAGTGCTTACTCTGATTATACTAACCAGATAACTGCCCTGAAAAACACACTCAGCCATGCAGAGCCCCTTGTAACAATTACAAACTCGCGATATCTACATACTTTCACACCAATGTAGAAAACTTGACATTCAAATGTCAATCCCTTAACTAACGCACTTCTACTTCCAGTAAATTCCAAATTTACTTTCATAACTGCTCTTTATTCCAAGAACATCGGTTATATTTCATCGAGCAGATAATAAGGTTTCTGTATGATGTCTAATATTACATAATAGACCCACATGTCATACAACCATTACTTTCACGCATCATTACTCTTAATGATCAATTGGATTCCAAAGGACCATCCTTTTGATTCTATTCTGACTCCTCAGATATAATACAAAACAACTCGATTAACTATTTAAAATTCCGGTTCTATTTCCAAATAGACACTAGCTTTAAAATAGTTTCACAACTTCATCCTATTCTATTGGTACAATTTCACAATGTGTTAACCACACAAGATGAATTCGACTCCCACTCAAATTATGTCTCCACATATTTGATAACACGAGCTCCCACTCAAAAACGTGTCATCCACATATTTGAGTTCCTGAGCTCCCACTCAAAAATATGTTCCTCACATATTTCACCTGAGTGAACCAACTATGACTCCCACTTAAATCGACATTTTGGTCAGACCAAAATCATTGATCTGCTATCAATTCGAATTTAATACAAACTACAGTATTACATTAATACAAATCCCTCAGACTTCAAGCATGTCTACATAAATGTAGTCAACAAATTTGATCTTGTCCAAGACACATTTTTTGACAAGACATGCTACCGCGTCTTTCTTATAGTCACATTTTCATATAACACTTTATATGATGATTAAACAATCTTATTCCTCTAATAAGATTGCAGCAACAATTACTCTCTTAATCCTTTCAAATGTAACTTTGGATTTCCAGACTCAAAAAACCTTTGTTCGTATTCCGATATTTTCTCAATTTTCTCTGTATTTACAAAGTGCACCTTGATCTGTCAACAAGATCTGAAATACTTAATACAGTGTTGTGACCTGACAGCAATATTAAATATAACAGCACTTTATTTAGAAGTTTCTTTCATGAAAATATTATGATCTTTATGAAGAGGATTGCAAGCAGAAAACAATTTTCTAGTCCCCCTCACTCTTAATCACCAAATTTTCATTAGCAGACATATACTCTTTGGAACACCTTCCAACATAAGTCTGAAACTTTATTCCAAACTTCTAATTCCAGTTCATAAACCATAATTCGAAAAGTCATCTTTTCTCAGAATTACATAGACAACAAACTAAGTTTTGTTTCTATTTGGTTTTGGAATACACTCTCATCTAATGCGAGCAATCTACAAAGAACCACTCATGTATATTCTGAATTATCGCATAATCATATACATGTCGACACTACTGTCGATCCTACGAATTCTCGTTGAGAAAAATATCTATTTTCTAAAGTGGACATCGACTATAATGTTTCGAACGTATTAGGAGATTCTAAGACTGATTCTGACAGGCCACACTTTATTTAAAATAGAGCATGATTATAATTCCCCACATATCACTATATATGACATTATAATTCTGTGAAGCAAATTTCCACAAGTCTCTTGTGTTGAAAACATAATTCAAAAATACTGTCCTCTGATCGAATTCTGTGAATACAATGTTCACTAATCTTTCTTCTGAAAAACCCCATTTGATCTATTATCAAATTAATCTCAGACTCCACAATTTATCGGGCAAATACTCCTATTTACCAAAGTCATGGAGGAATTCGGATCAAGTAGTAAACACCATTAATTAATCATTAAAAATGACACTCAATTAATTTCCGCCAGTATTGCAACTCCAATACTTGATTTCAAGCTTAATCAACTCAGCACTCGAAATACTTAAATGGACCAAAAACATCCATTACTTCTTTCATTGCTTTTATGACTAAACTCGACGGTGTTTATTCTAGCAATAGAACCTTTGTTCATGGGACAAGCTATTTTATCATATCTACAATTATGAATGCTTATCATACAATCAATGTAACTGAGTTGTGGAAACTTTATTCATAAGATAAAACAACTAACTTGTTCCATAACATAAAACAACTGATCTTGTCTTATTACATGAATAACTTTGTCTTGCAACAATCAAGACACACACACTCGCTCACTATTACAAAAGATCGTATCAAAAACTATTAATGATAACTATGATATCTTGAGGACGTGAACACCAAAAGGCCATCAACTCCTTGACTACCAGCTTCAGCGCCAGGTCACATCAAACTGCGCCGCATATATGTGATAATCAGGACCTGTTTCACAAACAGAGCAATTATCAAACATTTCATCATATACCATGGGCGAATCCATAATTCTGCATATATCAAATATATACCTGTAGCATCGAAGATCTCTCCTTCGATGGAATCAACCTTCAGAGACTGGAACTCACGTATGAACGTGTAGAAGTTCATATCGTCGGCTTTCAAAATGTACTTGCGCACATGCTTCTCATAGCTAGGAGGTAGAGATATCAGGACAGTCCGAATGGCACAAGAATCTGCCATCCAGTAATCGAAGACCATCGTCAGCTGGAAGTAGATGTCATACAATCTCTTCAAATGTGTCTTCAGACAGGTATGCTCCTCCATGTGAACGGTCTGGAACATTCTAAGCTGCCTGAATTGCTCACGCTTTAATTCATCCCCGAAGTGCGTCTTTATCGCATCCATCATGACGCTTGGCTCCTTGCGTCGAAACATCTCTTTCAACTCGGGTGCCAGGCATACGGTCATGGTGATCTCCACTTCAATGAATATGTCTCGACGCCTACGGAAATCATCTTCCTCCTCCTCGCTTGCAGAATCTCCTGGTCCTCCTCCTAATGGTTCATCGAGAACATATAGAATGTTGTTGTGTTCGAGAATGTTTCTAAAACCCCTGTACCATCTGATGAAGTTGGACCCGTCGGCTTCTAATAGCATCCGGGCTCTTGAGGAAGTAACCGAAGTATAGTTGCGTAGTCTACAAATGTGATCGCAAAAAGTGGTAAGGTTAAGTTTATAATATGTAGGTGAGTTTTAGTTCTATAATCTCATTATCAAAAAACACACCTCACCAAGATTATTATCCCTAAAATAATAATGGCGATGACACGACCCTCATCCACCATACTACCCCCGATCATCACGGCCGGCAGCACAACTTCAAAGGTGGACATAAAATGTCGATCATAACAACTCTATGACTCGTGCTCGATCTTTCGATCTTCCCGTGTTCCGAGGCCATACCTCTGAGTATGCTAGGCTCGCCAATCAAACCTCGAAGACCCTGCGCGTGCAACATGGCTTACACCCACTGTATGCGAACGACGAGATGTGTGACACCCGATCATCACGGCCTGTCTCATAACGTAGAACTTTCTTGGTGGTGCGCAACGAGGGAGAACACAATTTTGGTATTTTGTTAGGGATCATCCTATTTATGATGCTACCGTTGTATATCTAGCATATAAGCAATCAATAGGATGCACACACAACAGCACACAATAATGATGCAATGAAGTGCGATGTGACATGGTCGATGCGCCTGGACCTTCATGGCGCCATGTGCCTGGCCCCCCGGCGCCCCAGCATGGCTCCGAGTCTACAGAGCCCTCCATTGCCTCCGACAGTACGAGTAATATCATAACTTACCGTAACCATGTCACATGAAATAACGCCTCTGCAAAACAAAGTTAGACGCCTCTAGCTTTATTTAGTTTTGCAAGTTTTACGTGGCAAATAGGCTTATTCGTAAGAGAATCGCTTCCCTACTTACGAACTTTGTACCACAACGTCGATCGTATAATTGCATGTTTAAGCATCCCTTTCGGGCCCTCCATTGAAAATGCTTTGCCGACTAGAGAGAGAGAAACAGACACCCGCCATCCACAGAAACGGTGCAAGCCGTATGTCAGTAGTGGAACCAGTCTCGCGTAAGCGTACGCGTAAAGTCGGTCCGGGCCGCTTCATCAACTCAATACCGAAGGCATCGCAAGTGCACGCTAGAGGGTAGCAAATATAAGAAAGACGCCGTCATTCAACATGAGTTCTAACCGTACCAGCAGTACTACGCATAGATCGGCTCTGATACCACTGAAGGGGTAACGGTGCAGAAAACAATAATTTTCTAGCGAACGAAACCCTAACTAGCCAGGATCTATCTATCTAGTACATGCGATAACGGTGGCGGAACGGGTTACATTACCTCCATGTAGACCGATAGCGGGGATTACGCTCCCGCACAAGCGTTGACGATGAAGTCGTACGTAGCCGACCTCGAGGTCGCGGAGAACTTGCCGCGATGTCGGAGTCGATGACGCCGGGGTGTCGACGATGATCTGCGTTGACGGGCGTCGGGCGGAAGAAGACAGAGCGCCAGCACCGGGGCTGGTGCGCCGGCACCGGAGGGGGGAGGCGCGGCGGCTGCAGGGGGCGAGACGACGTCGCCCAAGCTCCTCAATAGAGTAGCCTCCGAGCACTCGCAAACATACGGAGCCTAGCGACAACTCCCGGTCATTCAGATCCAGCTGAAATCGCAGGAGTAGTTCTTATCTTGAATCCCGCAGAGCAACGGCGCTCTGCGGTATGGCTTAGGTGGAGAGAGACCCCCCTTCCTCAGCTCGGCGCGGCTCCGACTTGGGAACCACGAGATCGAGAGAGAAATCGGGAATTAATTGGATTTTCCTATGAATTAAATCAATTAATATGCCTTGCTATATAAAGGGGGAAGGGGGTGTGCCAACCCCCTTGGCTCCCCATGTGGGACTAAAGGAGGAGAGGGGAGAGGGGGGGGGGGGGGGGGGGGGGGGTTCGGCCGAACCCCCCATGGGCCCTCCAACTCCTAGTCCGAGTTGGACTAGGAGGCCCAGCCTTCCCCTTCCTTGTGGGGTGCGGTTTCCCCCTCTTGGGCCCTCTCAGGGCCCATTTAGGTGGGAGCCCCTTTTTTCCTTTATTTAATTAATATTAAATTAATATAAAAATCTCATTAATTCATAATTAATATATTTATATATAATTCAATATCCCATGACTCCGAAACTATTTCGGAACCACCCGAACAACTTTCGGACATTCCCGGAACCATTTCATACCTCCCCGGAACTCCTTCCGGACCACCGGAACTCTTTCCGGATCATTTCTCTCTCTCCAACAAGAATCTATAAAATTCCAGAACCTATCTCCTAGCGTCGCTAAGACCTTAAGTTTGTTACGCTACGGTTCGGGAATACTCCAGACATGGTTGAGACACTCCGCTCACCAATGATCGTCAGGGATACCTGGAAATATATGACGAACCCTATGCATTCCACGAATATCGTCGTTGAACCATAAATATGATATTCATTCCCTTTGTCTCTGCGATACTACCTTGTCCGAGATATGATCGTAGACACACCGATGCCTTTGCTGTATCTCGTTACCGACGAAGGTTATTAACTCGTCTGTGATATTACCATCTCCATGACCTAGTCACAATCTGCGCAGCTATATAGATGCAATATCACCGAGTGGACCCAGAGTATCTTTCCATTACAAGAATGAACAAATCCCGCTCTTGATCCTTACGTCTCGATGCTCTTTTGGAATACCCAAGATGGACACCGTTATTGTCATGCTATATAAGACACAACGTTTGATGATCTCAAAGCACTCCTACGAAGCAACAATAAGTACGGTCTCACGGTCTAAGGAATAAGCTATCATACTCTTATCTATTGCAAATGACAAACATCGTAACACGATCTTATTGCAATACTTTGCGTATGTCCATCACCTTATTCAACTAACAAGATGACCCCATTGTCAACCGACGTCATTGTCCTTGATCGGGAATCTCGATCAACTGTTGCCCAATGGACTAGCTCATATAGAGGCTTGCAAGGGACCTGGTTGTCTATGTATCACACGTGTATTAACAATTCCGATTAATACAGTTATAGCATAATACACAAACCTATTATAAACTCATGAGATAACACAATAAATACTACTTATTTATTTGCCTCTAGGGCATATCTCCTTCATGAAAATTTGTTCAACTACCATCATATTTAACCAAAGTACTCTGAGTTTGGAGTCATGGATTTTTAAAATAAATGAAGTCACGACATAGTCGAACTACATACATTATTCTATTGTTTAGTACATATACATGACAAATTTATGTGACCACCGTTAGGCTAACACTCTCATGAAATGACTTTGAGAGTCATGGGATTTGAATATTAATGAAATCCCACATTACCCGTACTATGAACTGGAGCATTCCTCAAACTAAGAAAATTACGGACTTATTGATAAACCGCGAGTGTAACCACTTCTCACGATGATGAATCTTCAAAATTGATGGAGAGACAACATTAGCTGACACACTATCAACGAGAATGTCCCTCAGATTATTATAAAATGTTTTGATAATGATTTACAAAGGGTTAACTTACCACATATTGTTTCTATATTTGAACAGGGTGTTCAAATACTATTTTTAATTCTAGGTCCTGAAAAGTGTTATTATGAATCGTTTGATATTGCTTGGTTTGTATAGTAAACATATGTAGACTATCGTATATGTCTTTCAATCAGGTAAAAAATTGAACATGAAAGCATATGTCAGTTCAATTGTACAACAAAATTGATGGATGATTAATATTCTTGAACTATGTCGTCTAACCACACAGTCATTTTGCATAACACAAAATATACATTTCTTTGGCTACGTAGAACCGCTGAATGAAGGTAAAAAGGTAAGAGCCAGGAGAATTACGATTCATACTTTAATTTTAAAAATATAAACATATTATAGAATAAGTCTAGAACAAAATAATTTATCCTTAGCATCATATTCATATAATAAATAATAGCCAAAGTTTCACCATGTTCATACTTGTTTGTGACATAGAGTGAATAAATAAATGAGCGAAAAAAAATCAAAACAAGATAATTTTCAACATTTAATGTGATCTACGTGTTAAGGAAAATACACTTTAATAAATGTTTTTTAACCAAAGATAACTAACTTACCATACTGATTCAACATCATGTAAAAATTATAATTCAGTTTACGATATCCAATATCACTTACAAGGGTATTTCAACATATGGCATGATAATCACTTTATCTCAAATTTTAGAATGTCAAAGATGTTAGTCGCATACGTGGTATACCGTGTACCAAAACTGTTGCAGTAGTTGTTCAAAAAAATTATGTGTCATGCCATCATTCAAATTCATATTATTAATATCAATAAAGCCACTTTTTATAAAAAAAACTATAGATGATGCCCTCGCATTTGCGAGGGCCACCATGCTAGTTAATGAAAAAGGAATAGTCAATTCAAATATACAGTTCAACACCCATTTCACGATGTGACTCGTGAGGACAACACGTGTATTGTTCTCATATGTATGATTCAAGAGACCTATACATGGACATCGAGAGGCAACAATAAGAAAAATATAAATTGTGAAAGACAACAGTCAAACTCAAGACCTATAACGCTGATACCATTTCATGTTTAATGCAAGGGACGATACCATTTCATGTATACTATTCTTCATCTAGGTGTCTATTTGTTGACACTAATGGTGTGGTGTTTTAGATGGTTTTTAAAACGTGTTCCACATACAAAAACGGTTAGCAAACCTTTAAATAATAATAAAAAAGTTGTTAGCAGTCGGTAGAGATGGGTCTTGCCCCCCACACAAATGACCTGAGGTGACAGGCCCCGGGAGCGGGCCCAGCAAGATCTCGTTAAGGGAGTAGTGGGCTTACCCCCCACACAAATGACCTAGGGTTACGGACCCCCGGGAGCGGGTCCGGCAAACTGGTCACCCTCATGCTCAACTCCTTTCGCGTCATTCCGTACTGCCGCCCCCGTCCATTTGGGTTAACCCTTCCCAACAGGGACGGTTAAGAGCCCACGCTACCGGGCTCGGCCATTGTGATAGACACCCACGCCCATGGGCTTTTAAGCAGCGTGTAAAGCGATCGCGTTTCCGATGTGGGACAAAACAAATAGCACAAAAGAAATAGCGCGCCGCTCGCTTAACCGCTGCTCCGATCTCTCTCCCAAATTCAAACCCTCCCTCCCTGGACAGAGATCAGGTGACATGCGTATGGCATGTCACCATGTAACATGCGCCCTTACATCTACCGTCAAATCTTCATCTAACGGTCGAAAACGATCCAAAAATTTATTTCAAAAATAAAACATTTTAGAAAAATTTGAAAAAATTCCAGTAATTATAATATGGCCCGATCTATAATCTGAGAAAGTTTTGAGTCATTTGGATCACTCGTTTAGGAGATAATTGCTTTTTAAGATCAAACTTTGAAATGGAATTTTACGATAAACCAATTATCCAAATGAGCTGAAACTTTCTCAAGTTGTAGATCGGGCCATATTATAATTACTGGAATGTTTTCAATTTTTTCTAAAATGTTTTATTTTCGAATTTATTTTTTGGATTATTTTCAGCCGTTAGATAAAAATCTGACGGTAGATGTAATGGCGCATGTTACATGGTGACATGCCAATGCGCATGTCACCTGATCTCTGTCCTCCCTCCCTCCACGCACGCCGGCGACGAGCGACGCCGGCCCCCCTCGCATTCGGCGCCGGCTCAGCCGCCACCACCCCTTGCCCCCGCGGCGCCGCCCGCCCCCGTCCAGTTCCCCTCGGCCCGCCCGACCGCCCCCTTCTTCCGCCCCTCCTCGAGCTTCCCCAGCGCACGCCCTAGAGCTGCTACCGCGCCCGTCCCCGTACCGTTATCCTCTGCGTTCTCCCCGCGGCAACTGCTCCTGGCGCCTCCGGTTCCGCGCGGCCCTGCTCGTGCCATAGATCCAGGCGCGGCCGCAACTACTGCTCGCCTAGCCGCACGCCATCTTCAACCCCAGCCGAGGTGACTTTTCGTGCTTCTCACCTCCCACTCCTGTATTTTTCGATTTTGCAGTCAAGCATTCGAGCTGGCTGGCCACTGATTATGTTTCCTTGCTTGCTTTGCTGTTGCACCATACTTGCACCATAAGTGGCTGTAAGCTCTAAGTATAATATTGTAGCAGATTCAGAGTTTGAAGCAGAGTTCCACCCGCAGTAGTTTCACATATTTGGTGATTGCTAGTGGTGTAATGACATCCATATGATTGCCATCATTTGAATATTAGTGGGTCATAGCACTCTACTGATCTAGTTTCTACAGTACGGCTTGTTCTGAGTTGATCGTGGCATGGCACAGAGCAACCATGTAGCTAATTGGCATGCCTTATTCACTCTGGTGCTAGCATGTCTGGCCAATTACCAAATAACCAGGGTACAGCTATAGTTGCATGCCTTCATTATAGAACAACACATTTATAGTTGCATGTTGTTCATTAGAACTCAAAACATGTGTTCAGAAGGTTCTTTATTCCTAGGATGCTGGACTAAGATTTTGATTTTTTGCTGGTTAATCACCTTTATTCCATCCCATCTGGTTGCAATTGCAAACTTGCAATAGCTATGTGATGTTATTGACATAATTTTGCATGTTTGTATTCAGACTAGCTGCACCATCCGTTGGCAGGCCCATAGACACTGTTAATCCCTCAAGAAGCAGGTCCCTGCCACAGTGTCAAATCAGCGTTTGGATTTTACTGCAGAAAATGATAATGATATGGGACAAAGAAGGTAAAACTGCTTCGTTAATCATGATTCATCTTCCGTTGAACTACTGAATTTACAACAGACATCCAATACATTATTCTGGTATCTTTAATATATTTGTATACACGATGTGAATAATTTGTACATAAGAGCTTGCTATTGTGGTATAGCTCGCCATTCCCAATACTGTAGCCAAAGAAATTGAGACATGGGATAATCTGTACCATGCAATCTTCTTGTGAAAGTTGTACAATGAACCAAATAGTCTTCACTGTTGCTTAGAAGTCGTTTTGCCAGAAGGCAGCGGTTAAAAGAACAGCACATTTTAATCAAAGTCAGTTCTTATATGAAAAAGGTGCATATCATTATATCTGTTAGGATACATGGCGACGGCGTGTAGTTCATCTTAGCCCTGGCATACTTGACATGTCATTCTTTCTCTGGAGCACCCTACGAGGGTAGACATATGGTTACGTAGGTCTGGATAAGATTTTTCTGTTGGGTGCGATTTCAGTTGGGGTCTTCATGGAGCTTGCAACTATAGCTTTGTGGGTACATCTATCAGGTTTTAAAACCTAACATGTGTCCCATTGACAGGTTGGTAAACTATGCAGATCCGTTGTTTGAAAATGGAAGTGTGCAACCCTCAGTGCAAATGAGGATGCAACCTCCAAAGATTGGAAAAACAGCAAGATCACCACCATTAGATATGACCAGGCAGTTTAGACCTTCGTCAAGCTTTCAAGATTATCCTCCTACTCAGCGTACTGAGCCTCGTGATCTTGTGCAAAAGTGAGTTCTAAGTTCTATGTCTTGCTGCAAATTATCTCATAAAAGAGTGTAGTGCTGGTTACTTAGCTAGTCATTAGTATTTTCCGTACTAAATGTCACTTCTCATGGTGTGGTGCTCATCTCCATGCTATTGCTTATATTTCAGGCCTAATCTGTCACCTGCCAAGTTTGGAATCCTGAACCAGCTCCTTTTCATGATGCTCGTGGAGCTTCCTCTCTTCTTCTGAATAGCAATTTATTCCCTGGTACTGGGATGCCCCGTCCTTCCCTAGGGACTAGTGCATCTTCTCCTTCAGCACAACCAGTTATGGCTCAACAAGAGATGAGTGATCATACACGACACCAAAGGTACTGTGGGCTAGAACTTCTAAAAACTGCCACATTGTTGATTTAATGATCTGAACATCATTCTATTTGTGATTCTAATTTTTGTTGTGTCCATCACTAGTATTCAGCCCGCGTAGTCTTTATTTCGCTATTAATCTCTAGTATACTATTTTGAGGCTAGAAAAAGAAAATCTTTTCTAGATAAAGAAATCGTTAATGTGATTGTCTTGTGAGCTGTATTGAAGTTTTTACTACTCCCTCCGTCCCAAAATAACTGTTTTAAGTTTGCCAAAAAATAGATGTATGTAGACATAAAACATGGCAAGATACATCCACTTTTAGCCAAACTTGAGACACTTATTTTGGGACGGAGGGAGTAGATATATGCAAAAATATATTACATGAGAGCCTTGCGATGCTAGTAGGTTTGCACAGACTATTTTTTTTTAAAAAATCAACAATAGACAAACTAACTTTCACGCTGTAATGTAATACTCATTGATTTTTAAGAAAAATAGCTGCGGTGTCATATTTATTACCCAGATCACTGTAGCTGCTCCTTTATACCATCTATTGTGTGCTCTTCATCATTTTGTTGCGTGTGCGTTTATAGTACTGTAATTTGTTTTCCTTTTATCCGTGTATGTTTGGAGGGATCGGAGGTAGCCCTCCAACATAGCCAGTTGCCGGTCATAATTGAAACTGATTGTTCACAGGTTGTGTCAGCCGTACTAGAGAATACACAAGACCAGTCGCCTTATGCTCATATGATTTCTGATATTTTTCTTTTGACATGGAACACTCGTATTCCGTTAACACACAGACAAATCGCCAGTCACCAAACAATTTACAGACATGGGATAGCTCGAAGTCCACACCGAACGTTCTACCGGAGCTAAACCCACACCCAAGGCCGCTCAGGAGCTGGCCTATTACAACCTCTCGAGGTATACACAACAGTAGCATGAATAAACCCAACACACAGACTAAATCTCATGTCGCTTCCTGTTCCGAGGAGTTTATTGCAGATATTAGATTCAAGCAATCAGTCTCAAAAACAGCCCTCCTGACACCCATCTGTTCAGCTAGCTGAATGGCATGCGGAAAGGGCTTAGGATCAGAAATCCATTGCATTGGTCCAGCAGCAGCAAATTGAACATCAGCATGTGCATCTCTGATTTCTGAAATTAAGTCATTAGGTAGTGGAGATAGAATTTGCAAGTTTGTAAAAGTGGATCGAGGGCAGGTTAGTTTTTTTATTAAGTCTGAAAACAATCTAGCAATTTGCATTTATTATCTCCCTGATTCGTCTTTCGTTCATCTTACATCGCCTTACCTTGTAGTTCTGTAGCATTTGCTCATTTGATTTACTGACTCGCTTACCTATCTTTTTAAAAATGTTTAGATTAATCTGGGAGTTGCTATTAGCTCTGGCCGCTGCGTCGACGTGCCTGCTTTTCCACAGCAACTCTGCTCCATGCTTCGGTACCACCACTTCGACCGGATGCCCGAATAGACCATCTACTATGATGACCATGGATTTGGCATAGGGGAGTATGTGGCCGAGGTGCTGATCCATGCAAGAGACGAGGACGGACCGTACTGTTTCTTTGGTCGTGGTCTGGACGAGGAGATCGCTATCGGAGATTCGGCTTAGGTACATTGCCATGACCTTCCTGAGATGGCGGCAGGGCTTCTTTCCGGCTGCTTTTTCCAGCGGGGAGGTCTTCTACAACAACGACGTCTTTAGCCTGGTGGACGATCCCTATGACCCTATGTCGTGGCCATGCTTATGGAACAATGGATCGACTGTTGCAACCAGTGGTTCCACTCTTACAGTTTTACCATCGGGCTATACCTGCGGTTGACAAAACTCATGAGGCCTTAGTGATTTACTTGTGTGTGAGCTGAACCAATTCGAATTTGATGTATGAAGGTCAAATGTCAGCCTGTTGGAATATGAAGTTTCCTCCTAGGACGTCAAGTTACTCGCTTTCCCACTTTGCTGCACATTTGGAATCCTTTCGAAACTTCGTGGGATAAAGGCATACATCAAGCATATATCAACGCTTGGCATACAAGACATCACATGGAACACAATGGCGAAACAAGGATATGGAGATCCCAAACTTGAATCAATAATTCAGAAACCACAGGTGTTTTCAGTTGACACGGTCATACCTAGCACATAACATAAACATTCAGTTTAATTACTGGTAGTGGGTCTTACCCCCCTCCTTCTGCTCCACCTCCACCAGGTCGCCGCAGTTGAACCACATGGTATCAGCGAGCCTGGGAAACAAGAACCTGTAGAAGATCCAGTCCCGGAACAGCCTCACCATGTACCCGCGCACGCCCTGGACGTTGGTGCCACCCTGCTGGACCCAGCCCGACAGGTAGGCTCCTGCCACCATCCATGCAACCCGCACTCGTCGCTCAGAGACATACGCGGCCACACCGTCGGCCGGCGTGGATGCCCGCGACAGAGCACGGGCGAGCACCACCGCGTCCTCCAGCGCCGAGCACCCGCCCTGCGCCATGTCGGGCGTCATGGGGTGGAACGCGTCGCCGGCCACCGTGACCGCCCCGCGGGCTGCCTTCCCCGTGAGGATGGCCCAGGGGTGCCGGTACAGCAGCGGCGCCCAAGACAGGTTGCCGGAGGCGGAGTGGCGTGCCACGTCCAGGTACTCCGCCGGCATGTTCTTTGCCAGTTTGTCCGACACCTCCTGCAGGATCTTAGCGCTGTTCGCGCTGGCTTCTTTCTCTGCATCGAGTCGTGTCGCGTGGTCCATTGTCAGTGTACCGCGCGGCATGTGACAAATTCAAAAGTTTATGTGGCGTCTCAGGGCAGTGTGGACTTGCCTGCAGCGACGGTGTTGTTGACGAGGAACCAGTAGATATCGGTGTCGCTGATGGGCACCATGCCGGCCCTGAGACCCTCCGAGAGGAACTGCCGGAGCTCCTTCTTCAGGCCGTGCCCGTCAGGGTACACGGAGAGCCCGCGGACGGCGGACCGGCCTGAACTCACCGGCTCCGCCAACCCCAGCCACTGCGCAACCACCGAGTGCACCCCGTCGCACCCGATCAGCACCTGCACACGCAAGACCAGCTATGAGTCTATGACAGTCGTTCTTTATTGGAGTAAAAAAGTTCCAATCTGATGCACATGTTTGCATGTGCTTCGCTGCGATCCTCGGTGTGTTACCTTGGATCGGATCACCGTACCGTCGTCTAACCGTAGGACGGCGATCTCGGGCGAACCCTCGGCGTCGATGGAGACGAGCCTGGACGAGAACCTGATGGTGCCCGGAGGCAGCTCCTCCGCGAGCGCCTCCAGCAGCGCCTTTCGATGCATAGGTCTCACTCTGACACCGTCACCGCTGTTTTCATCGGTTCAGCCAAAATGGATTAGTTCATGTTCTGGCGACTCTGTCGATGCGTTTTTCTCTATGGTCGATTCAGCAAGGAAAAGAGAAACAAAGATGGTAGTACCTGCTTTTTCGCCCAGCAAACCGGAACACCTGCGTCGCTCCAGTTTCAAGCGTGGTCACTCGGGATCTGCACCCATCGAACACACACAGCGAGCGATCAGAACAAATAATCACAGCCACAAAACTAAGTAGGAGTATCACACTCACAAAGAAAATTGTCTGAGCAATAATCACAGTCTCGAAGGAACGGACGGACACGCACGTTTCGAAGGCGTCGTAGCGGGAGGTGAGCTTGTCTGCGACGCCCAGCGCTCGGAGGGCGAACCAGCCGTTAGGGAAGATGGTGAGCGCGGCGCCCGTGGAGCGCAGCTCGGCGTGCCGCTCCAGGACCAGAACGTCGCCGCGACTCGCGCCCACGCCGACCCGACGCAGCGCTAGAGCAGTGGCTAGACCCGCGATCCCGGCGCCGACGATGACCACCTCCGCTTCCACGTCAATAGCCGCCGCCGACGCCTTGCCGCTGCCATCGGCCATCGTCACCTAACCTTGCTTGCTCCGTTGCTCGCCATGATTGCTCTGTTCAGAAAATGGTACACTAATCGGTGGTGGCACACAGATGCGCCGAGCCGAAACAAGTGGACATGACACAAGTTGCACAACAGAACAGAAAAACATATTGTCGTGTGTGTTAGCACCTTTTGTAAACTGAAGCTCTGCTTTTCCTCAAGAAAGTGACATCAATCTATACACCGGTTTTGTGCTGTTATTCCACATTTTTTTGAGAAACACACAAGCGAGGTCATATACACACGCACACACTCATCCCTATGAACGCACACACACCCTATCCCTATGAGCACCTCCGAGAGACTGAGCCGGCGGGTCAAATCTTGAGATTGACGAAGTCACCACAAGCGTCTCACTGTCGACGGGAACGTCGTCTCCCACTAAAGAATATTCCGTCTAAATGAGAAACACCGGTGTCAAACCTGGGTTTTAAACTCTGATGGGCTGGGGGTACAACCATCCATCTAACCATCTTACCATATGTAAGTTCTCTCTGTTATTTCACATTTGATCTGATGCTATCGTAGTGTGATGACTGATGAGATCTATAGTGTCATAGTCACGAATTATGGTTTTCCGACCACAAGTGGTTCGTGAGTCTATATGCTAGTGTGGTGTCGCACGCCCTAACTACGTGTTATATGTGTTCAACTTTCTCAGATGATTTCGGTGTTTAGGGTATTTTTAATGGACTATTTACATCTTAGTTGGTAGGGTTTTTTTGTCGATAAAAATTGCAACTATTCGATGAACCGAAATCACACTTTGAACAAGCAGCTAACACACAAAAAGAACTCTAAGAATTATATCAACATGACCCTCTTTTCCCTCCTATTCAGTAGGGAGAACCCGTAGCCCTCATCTTTGACGTCGGCCCCACCCAATCTCCCTCATCGCCACGTTGATGTCGTTAAGTCTAGTTGACCAAAGCCTGATCGGTGTGGCGATGGCGAGGCTTCTTCACGTTATGCGATCAAGCGATGTAGCGGTGGTGGAATGGCGGCGTGGAGATGGCCTCCTCTTTGGCGGCTTGCCTCCCACGGAGCGGTGGTGCAAGGCAGCACCTTCCTCCAGGCAGTGTGGCGGAGAGAATTGGATCCTACCAACCCACGACAGTGCTACGCTCAATGCGGTCAGGACCAATGAAGTCTACACCCATGGGTGACGTTACGTTGTTAAATGTGTGTTTGTTGTGGCTATCTAGCGGAATTTTCCTATTACCGGACCTTACGGCACCCTCACCCTATCTGCCCCGTCCGCTGCTGCTTTTAGATTCGCACGCGTCCGTTTAGCACAAACAACCCGGTACTTTTCCCGTATTACAAATAAGTCCTCCCACCAGCGAGTTGTCTATACAAGCCCCAACCGGACGCGCAAACCCTAACCCTAACCTCTCCCCCCCAAAATCAGAGGCGGCGCCCTCCTGGAAGAACCCCGCGCCCGCACTCGCTTTGACGCCGCTGGCGTCATCCCTGCGCCGGCGTCCTCGTCCTCGTCCGCGCTCGCTTTGACGCCGGCGGCGCCATCCCTGCGCGGGCGTCCTCGTCCGCGCCCGGCGTCCTCGACCGCGGCGACGGCGCCTCATTCAACTCCGTCGCGCCGCCGGCGTTTTCTATCCCCTTTTTTGCCCTTTTCCCCTTCTGTGTTCAAGTTTCTTTTGAAGAACAGCCGGTTATCTTTACGATGATTGGTTATTAGTTCAAAATTAGGGATTAACAACCTAATAAAAATGCTAAAATAAAGTAGTTCAAAATCTGGCAATAAAGAGAGGGACCTTCTAATATAATTTTGGAAAAAGTGAGATCCTTTTTTGCAAAATAACAGCACAAATCTTGATGCAATGGACGGTCTGTGATAAGGTCATGGCGCCCTAAGGTCCTGTAAAAATCCAGGTCCCTATCTAGCCTCTCCCCATGGTTTGGGGACCCTAGATCTGGGTGTTCCGGTTCAAACTATGGCGGCACTATCGGTGTCGTTATTCTCTTGGGGATATTGTTTTGGAGCACATTTTTTAAAATAAAAGGCTCATAGAGCCCAACTTTATATTAACAAAACCACAAGGTTCAGATTACAACGTCGATCGATACTAGGGGTACCAGCTTACAATAACTGCACAAAGAGAAAAAACGTCATCCAAAATCAAGACGAGCACGACTACAACAAGCTAGGAAAATTAGGCGCTTGAGGTCATCGTTTTGAACAATTGGTGCAGGTTGTGAAGATGGTGTAGATGATAATCCCAACGATGTTCGGTGTGATGGCGATGACGATGACGGTGATTTCCCCATCCCGGAGAGAATTCTCTCGGTAGATTTCTCCATGTCGGAGTGTTTTTCTCTCCCGGTCGTCTCCGCTCCAAAACAGCGACGGAGAAAATATAAGTTCCAATACAAAAAATAATCACATATTTGTGCTGTAGTATTTAATAATTTATACATTTTATATATTTCAATTCGTATTTAGACTTTGTATAAATCACGGCAAGGAAAATGGGGTGTTGGTGCACTGTATGCTTTGTTAAACCGGACAATGTCCGAAACCATCCAACTGAGCCTCAGTTAGGGGTGTCACTTGTCAGACGTGAATTTGGAAGGTGATGCTCTACCGCGGATTGCAATCGGTCGTCATGCAATGCAAGGTTGCTGCTGCTCGAGACTCTCAAAGCTATGACCGGGAGCAGAACACAGCTCAGTTGCCCTGGTGCCCGTGCCGGCGACTGATGCTGCCCTTATCGGGCACAAAAGCACCTCGGGTTCCTACCGAAGGATGCCGCAGACTGCCCTCCCGACCCACACGAAGGACTGGAGGCTAGCGTAGCGCGAGCAATCTGCTGCTAGTCACCGGCGATTCCTTCTTCTTTTTTGGTTGAAAGACCGGCCTGCGATTCCTTGCCGTCGAGACGCACGCCCAACCAAGAGAGTCTCGAAAGGTGGCCGCTTTGTCGCTCGCAGCCTTTCGCTCCGGTAGCCCCTACCACCTCTCCGTTTCCTTTCACAGTGGAGCAGTGTTGCTTCACTTTTTACAAGGACGTACCCTGCACAAGCGCACAGCTGCTGCACTGCTGCGCACCGCACTGAGCTAGCTGCAGCCTGCGTGCCTCAGAGCACTGACCGACCGTCGCACCCCGTCCCAAGCTCACGCACGTCCTACAAGGTCACGAGCGCACGCGGTCCCAACCAAAACAGAGAAGGAACGACGCCGGAGCAGAGCAAGAAGAGAGAGCAGAGAGGGCAAGAAACGAAAGAGGGTCGCCATCGTCGCGGACGCGCAAGATGCAGCCCGCGTCCCTTGCGTCCGCGCTGCTGCTCTGCTCCCTCCTCCTTCAGCCGTCGATGGCGTTCGGCCCCGGCGCGTACATTTCTCGGGTGAGTTTGCTGTTTTACTTCGTTAGTGGAGTTCGTTGGCGGCGCCGTGCCGGAGATTTAAGCTAAGGCTTTCTTTCTTGTGTTCGACAAATTTAGCTGCTCGGCGAGGGCTACACCGAGGAGAAGGTGCCCATGACCGTCATAGTGCCGTCGGTGCCGGACAACTCCCCACGACCGGCGCCGTTCTCTGCCGCACCTGCGCCTGCGCCCACGCCAGCGACGGTGCCCGGCTCGGAGGACTACATGCCAACGCTGCCGTCGGAGAGGCGGCGCCCTGGTACGCCGTCCAGCGGCAATGCGGGCGCGCCGGGGCCTGCCGACCGGACCCGCACCGCCTTAATCAGCAGTAACCCTGCGGTGTCGCTCCCTGCCGGCGTCAACGACTCTGCCACCGTCTTGCCAATGCCCACCCCGGGACAAGAACAACACCAGGTAATCAACCACTAGTCATCCCCACACTAAAACATCTCAAAGCTCATGATTTTCTTAGTTTCTTGCCTTTGCCCAACGGCTTTTCACTTTCGTTCGCATCTATTGAGCTTTCTTTCACCTTGCTCATTTGGTTGGGACGCTTTTGCTTTTGCAGGACGTGGGAATGGGGACGCTCGTTACGGCGCCGTTGGTCGTTCCGCTCGTCATGCTGCTGCTGTCCTTTTGGGCTTTCTTCTTTGGGTAGTGAGTACTCGTAGAAGATGATGGATTTCTTTCTCCTACGTTGAACCAATCGATTAGTAATCAGCAGTGCTTTCTCTAACGTCTAGCTGTTCTCCAATCTCTACGCCTCTACCATCTGTAAACAAAGTCATCTCTGCTTATTACATGCTTCTTGTCTATTGCGGTATTGCCACGCCTGCATCCTGAATGTATCCGAGCAAGTCTTATGCATTGCAATCGTTACGTCCAACTGCGGTCGAACAATTGTTCTACTGTCCTTCGACTACGGTCACTATGATAGGATCAATGAGAATTGCATAATGCAATTTATCAGTCACAGGAATGGATTCTTGCTGTCTTATTACAATCTTAACGACTGACATCTGATCTCCACTTCATTTTGGTCAGCCTAGTCTCATGATTCTCGCTATATAATTTGATTTCACCATTGCCAGTCACAGGAATGGATTCCTTGCCAAATCCTCTCTTTAGGACAACTCGGCTTGTTCTCTTGCCTTGCCAAAGCACCATGTATAGGCAAGCCACAGTTAGGATAGACTAAAATGTATTCACCTCTGGAGGTACATGGCCACAAAGATGAGCTCAATTGGTCGAACACAGCTATGGTCTATTATGGAGTTTCGATGGCACCACGAGAGTAACGGGAACGCGGCTCATACTGTCAAGCCCCTGAGTGAGACACAAAGTGAAACAAGGTAAACGAAATAGACTGAGAACAACTTAGACGGATTTCATTCAAAGTTTAGGATGTTTTACATATTTGAATGAATTTATCAGAATTTTTAAACTAAACTAAAACCTAATCTACCAATAGCGGAGGTAGTGGAAGGCATCGTAGGGGTCCTATTCCTTGACGCTGGCGCCGCCTCTGCCTCCGCTGCTGGTCCTGCGTCGATGTCCTCCTCTTTGACGTGGCTTGGCCCTCTGTCGGGCTATCGTCGCTGGTGAGGTCGTAGTAGGGAAGGCCCTTTGACTCCGCGTGCTCATACGCCGACCATGCGCATGCAGCTGCGAGGTCGAGCGGTGACACGTCTTTGAAAGACGCGGCGGTGGCGGCCTAGCCAGGGGATGGCCCTTCGACTTCGCGTGCTCATACGCCGACCATGCGCATGCAGCTGCGAGGTCGAGCGGTGGCACGTCGTTGATGTTGAATATAAATATATGCCTAGCCTCTTTCCATCATTTTGGACTTTTGAGATAATTGGCTAGTGCAACAATTTTATATGGTATCAGAGGCAAGAGGTCTCAAGTTCGAGACCCCGCTCACGTGGATTTTTTTTTAAAAAAAGGAAAAGGAAGATCCTGCGGCCTGCTCCTATCCCACGCTAAGGACTAAAATAGACTAGACGTGAGAGGGAGTGTTGAATATAAATATATGTCTAGCCCCTTTCTATCAGTTTGGATTTTTGGGATAATTGGCTAGTGCAACAATTATATAGTTGAAAGACGCGGCGGTGACGGCCTAGCCATGAGCGGCGACATCCCCGGACCCACCTTCATCTGCTCTAGCTTCAGCATTGTCTTGCAGGAGCGCGAGGAGGAAGACGAGGCCCCGGATCGCGACCACGAAGAAGTTGTGTGAGAGGAGGATGGCGCTTGAGACCGCGGCGCCCAGACGGAAGGAGCCACCGCCAGCGTATGGAGCAGCGATCTGCCGTTGTGGATGTATTCCATGACGGCGTCGATGCGCCTGGGCACACCCCAGAATGCGTCGCGCCATGGGACATTCTTGTCCCGCTGCGGCACTCCGGGGGCATCCCATCGTGTCATCTCCTTGTTGAACAGGCGCCGAAACTCCTACTTGTAACGCCCATGGCTGGCTGGCGAGTTGGGATCCCACGGCGGGTCCTGGCGCTACTCGCTGCTCTGGCGTGAGCTGCAGTAATAGTGGGCGTAGGCATGGGGGACTAACTCCCGGCTCGATCGATCTAGTGGTTTGGGAACCGGGAGCTCGCCCATTGAGATCGCGCACATCAGGCAACATCGGATAGTTGTTATCCCGGAGCGCCGCTGCCTGCTCTTTGAGTGGGGTGCGCAGCCCGAAGCCATTCGCCACCGCGCCTTCGATGCATCTTTCGGTTCCTGACATCTTGTGCGGCTTGTGGGTGTGCGACTGCGAGAACGAGGTGTGAGAGGACCGGGGCGGCGGGAGAGGCTGGCGTGGCATTAACGTCTCTGCCCTCGAAAAGGTGTGTCGCACTGACGCCGCGGTCGATCAGGGGAAGACGACTCGACGGCTAACTGGTGGCGGGCGCAGAGTGGTGCAACGGAACTTCGCTGCGGTCTGTAGGGAACCGAGACGACGCCCCCGTCATTAATTCAGCTGATCGGTGTGCGTGGGAAACCGACGCAGGAAACGAAGGCGGGAAGAGCTACTATGAAACAATGGCGTCCTAATCACAAGAGTGGCCCGCGGACGGAGGCTGAAGTGGCGTCGCGAATCGTTTCGTCCTGCGCAGCCGATCGTCCGAGCGGAGGGCGTGGGCTGGACGTGACAGACAAAAAATTAATCGGCACTGGACAAAAGACTTTTGTGGGGCTCTTTAGACGCGCGAGTGGAGACGCGATGTCTCCGCTTAGCTGTACGCATGTACCTCTCTACGACAACAAAGCATCTGCACTACGGCGAGTCGGTGACATGCAGGGGGAGGGCGGGAAAGGGAGGCGGTGGCACTAAGGGCACCTCCAACGGGTTGGCGCATACGGACCAGCCTAGTCCTCTTTTGTTCGAACGGACATGTGAGTGGCTCCAACTGGCTGGCGCATACGGACTGGTGTCCGCCCGGACATATCAAATTGATCCAAACGCGGCCCATTTTTGGGCCCACTTTGGGGAGACGCGGACACGCGCCATGTCCTCTCCGTGTCCGCCCCTGGCCCACTTAGCAGCGACCTCCCACTGGCAGTCCTTCTTAAATGGGACACCTACCGCCACCGTCCCCATCTATCCACTCCCCAGTCCCCACTCGACCTCTCCTCTCCTCTCCCAAACCCTAGCCACCACCGACCGCCGCCGGCAGCCAGCCATGAAGGGCTTCGGCGGCAACAACGGCGAGGCCTCCAGGTCCCACGGGCCGCCGCCGTCTGACGCGGCCCGCAGTGCGGCCGAACTGCGGATGGAGCTGAGGGCGGCTCACAACGCCCGCCGCCGGGTCAGGCGCGCCCGCGTCTCCAAGGAGGTCGCGGGATGTACTGGGAGCTCAAGGTCCCGTTGCCGTGGGGAGATGTCCATCTCCCCGACGGCTGGCATCTCAGGCCGCGTCGCGTGCCCGTGCCCGCCGTGCCTCTCGGCGGCAGGGCGCAGACAGACGAGATCCTCCGGCGACACAACTTCCTGCCACCGGAGCTCATCAACGACCCCGCCTACGCCATCCAGTCCCCGCTGTGGGACCGGTGGTTCGAGGTCGAGCAGGACCCCGCCCCTGGCAGGGCTTCGCCGGCTACGCGCCCCAGGTGGAGACGAAGCCGGAGCCCGTCAACTTTGACGGCTACGGCTCCTCCGAGGATGAGTGGAGCGGCAACGAGCTCGACCTGCCAGAGGTCCCGCCGCCGATGGCGGCCGCGCCCGCCCCGATAGAGGCTGACCACGACCACGAGGCCCTGCAGGCCGGCATCGAAGCGTCCGAGCTGGGCCAGTGGTCTGACCTGGCGGCAGCGCAGGAGTGGAAGCAACAGCAGCGGTGAAGGGGTTACGGTGCAGAAAACAATAATTTTCTAGCGAGCGAAACCCTAACTAGCCAGGATCTATCTATCTAGTACATGCGATAACGGTGGCGGAACGGGTTACATTACCTCCATGTAGACCGATAGCGGGGATTACGCTCCCGCACAAGCGTTGACGATGAAGTCGTACGTAGCCGACCTCGAGGTCGCGGAAAACTTGCCGCGATGTCGGAGTCGATGACGCCGGGGTGTCGACGATGATCTGCGTCGACGGGCGTCGGGCGGAAGAAGGCAGAGTGCCAGCACCGGGGCTGGCGCGCCGGCAGCAGAGGGGGGTGGCGCGGCGGCTGCAGGGGGCGAGACGACGTCGCCCAAGCTCCTCAATAGAGTAGCCTCCGAGCACTCGCAAACATACGGAGCCTAGCGACAACTCCCGGTCATTCAGATCCAGCTGAAATCGCAGGAGTAGATCTTATCTGGAATCCCGCAGAGCAACGGCGCTCTGCGGTATGGCTTAGGTGGAGAGAGACCCCCTTCCTCAGCTCGGCGCGGCTCCAACTTGGGAACCACGAGATCGAGAGAGAAATTGGGAATTAACTGAATTTCCTATCAATTAAATCAATTAATATGCCTTGCTATATAAATGGGGAAGGGGTGTGCCAACCCCCTTGGCTCCCCCATGTGGGACTAAAAGGAGGAGAGGGGAGGGGGGGTTCGGCCGAACCCCCCATGGGCTCTCCCACTCCTAGTCCGAGTTGGACTAGGAGGCCCAAGCCTTCCCTTCCTTGTGGGGTGCGGTTTCCCCCTCTTGGGCCCTCTTAGGGCCCATTTAGGTGGGAGCCCCCTTTTTTCTTTATTTAATTAATATTAAATTAATATAAAAATCCCATTAATTCATAATTAATATATTTATATATAATTCAATATCCCATGACTCCGAAACTATTTCGGAACCACCCGAACAACTTTCGGACATTCTCGGAACCCTTCCATAGCTCCCCGGAACTCCTTCCGGACCACCGGAACTCTTTCCGGATCATTTCTTTCTCTCCAATAAAAACCTATAAAATTCCAGAACCTATCTTATCTCCTAGCGTCGCTAAGACCTTAAGTTTGTTACGCTACGGTTCGGGAATACTCCAGACATGGTCGAGACACTCCGCTCACCAATGATCGTCAGGGATACCTGGAAATATATGACGACCCCTGTGCATTCCACGAATATCGTCGTTGAACCATAAATATGATATTCATTCCCTTTGTCTCTGCGAAACTATCTTGTCCGAGATATGATCGTAGACACACCGATGCCTTTGCTGTATCTCGTTACCGACGAAGGTTATTAACTCGTCTGCGATATTACATCTCCATGACCTAGTCATAAGCTGCGCAGCTATATAGATGCAATATCACCGAGTGGGCCCAGAGTATCTTTCCATTACAAGAATGAACAAATCCCGCTCTTGATCCTTACGTCTCGATGCTCTTTCTGAATACCAAAGATGGACACCGTTATTGTCATGCTATATAAGACACAACGTTTGATGCTCTCAAAGCACTCCTACGAAGCAACAATAAGTACGGTCTCACGGTCTAAGGAATAAGCTATCATACTATCATCTATGGCAAATGACAAACATCGTAATACGATCTTATTGCAATACTTTGCGTATGTCCACCACCTTATTCTATTAACAAGATGACCCCATTGTCAACCGACGTCATTGTCCTTGATCGGGAATCTCGATCAACTGTTGCCCAATGGACTAGCTCATATAGAGGCTTGCTAGGGACCTGATTGTCTATGTATCACACGTGTATTAATAATTCCGATTAATACAGTTATAGCATAATACATAAACCTATTATAAACTTATGAGATACTGCAATAAATACTACTTATTTATTTGCCTCTAGGGCATATCTCCTTCAGTCTCCCACTTGCACTAGAGTACAAATAAACTAGCTGCATTTCACCTTATCAGAATCCCTTATCAAATAAGAATCATTTGATAATGCTTACTCGTGGAAAAGTGTTACTGCACAATCCATGATTGTACATGCTTTTGCGATTCAGGATATTAACTTGCTTGATATCACCATGTTGTTTAACAACACATATGCAAACACCGCAACTAAGTGAGACTACCGCTTCCCAGCGCTTACTCTGATTATACTAACCAGATAACTGCCCTGAAAAACACACTCAGTCATGCCGAGCCCCTTATAACAATTACAAACTCGTGATGTCTACATACTTTCGCACCAATGTAGAAAACTTGACATTCAAATGTCAATCCCTTAACTAACGCACTTCTACTTCCAGTAAATTCCAAATTTACTTTCATAACTGCTCTTATTCCAAGAACATCGGTTATATTTCATCGAGCAGATAATATGATTTCTGTATGACGTCTAATATTACATAATAGACCCACATGTCATACAACCATTACTTTCATGCATCATTACTCTTAATGATCAATTGGATTTCAAAGGACCATCCTTTTGATTCTAATCTGACTCCTCAGATAAAAATCCAACACAACTCGACTAACCATTAAAATTCCCGTTCTATTTCAAAATAGACACTGACTTTCAAATAGTTTCACAACTTCATCCTATTCTATTGGTACAGTTTCACAATGTGTTAACTACACAAAATGAATTCGACCCACTCAAAATATGTTTCCACATATTTGACAACACGAGCTCCCACTCAAAAACATGTTATCCACATATTTGAGTTCCTAAGCTCCCACTCAAAAATATGTTCTTCACATACTTCTCCTGAGTGAACTAACTATGACTCCCACTTAAATCGACATCTTGGTTAAACCAAAATCATTGATCTACTATCAATTCGAATTTAATACAAACTACAGTATTACATAAATACAAATCCCTCAGACTTCAAGCATGTCTACATAAATGCAGTCAACAAATTTGATCTTGTCCAAGACACATTTCTTGACAAGACATGCTACCGCGTCTTTCTTATAGTCACATTTATCATGTAACACCTTATATGACGATTAAACAATCTTATTCCTCTAATAAGAATTGCAGCAACAATTACTCTCTTAATCCTTTTAAACGTAACTTGGATTTCCAGGCTGAAGAGCCTTTGTTCGTATTCCGATATTTTCTCAACTTTCTTTGTATTCATAAAGTGCACCTTGATCTGTCAACAAGATCTGAAGTACTTAATACAGTGCTGTGACCCTACAGCAATATTAAATATAACAACACTTTATTTAGAAGTTTCTTTCATGAAAATATTATGATCTTTATGAAGAGGATTGCAAGCAGAAAACAATTTTCTAGTCTCCCTCACTCTTAATCACCAAATTTTCATTAGCAGACATATACTCTTTGGAACATCTTCCAACATAAGTCTGACACTTTATTCCAAACTTCTAATTTCAATCCATAAACCATAATTCGAAAAGTCATCTTTTCTCGGAACTACATAGACAACAAACTAAACTTTGTTTCTATTTGGTTTTGGAACACACTCTCATTTAATGCGAGCAATCTACAAAGAACCACTCACGTATATTCTGAATTATCACATAATCATATACATGTCGACACTACTGTCGATTCTACGAATTCTCGTTGAGAAAAATATCTATTTTCTAAAGTGAACATCGACTATAATGTTTCGAACGTATTAGGAGATTCTAAGACTGATTCTGACAGGCCACACTTTATTTAAAATAGAGCATGATTATAATTCCCCACATATCACTATATATGACATTATAATTCTGTGAAGCAAATTTCCACAAGTCTCTTGTGTTGAAAACATAATTCAAAAATACTGTCCTTGATCGAATTCTGTGAATACAATGTTCACAAATCTTTCTTCTGAAAAACCCCATTTGATCCATTATCAAATTAATCTCAGACTCCACGATTCATCGGGCAAATACTCCTATTTGCCAAAGTCATGGAGGAATTCGGATCAATCAATAAACACCATTAATTAATCATTTAAAAATGATACTCAATTAACTTCCGCTAGTATTGCAACTTCAATACTTGATTTCAAGCTTAATCAACTCAGCACTCGAAATACTTAAATGGACCAGAAACATCCATTACTTCTTTCATTGCTTTTATGACTAAACTCGACGGTGTTTATTCTAGCAATAGAACCTTTGTTCATGGGACAAGCTATTTTATCATATCTACAATTATGAATACTTATCATACAATCAATGTAACTGAGATGTGGAAACTTTATTCATAAGATAAAACAACTGACTTGTTCCATAACATAAAACAACTGAACTTGTCTTATTACATGAATAACTTTGTCTTGCAACAATCAAGACACACACTCGCTCACTATTACAAAAGATCGTATCAAAAACTATTAATGATAACTATGATAACTTGAGGACGTGAACACCAAAAGGCCATCAACTCCTTGACTACCAGCTTTAGCGCCTGGTCACATCAAACTGCGCCGCATATACGTGATAATCAGGACCTGTTTCACAAACAGAGCAATTATCAAAATTTCATCATATTCCATGGGCGAATTCATAATTCTGCATATATCAAATATATACCTGTAGCATCGAAGATCTCTCCTTCGATGGAATCAACCTTCAGAGACTGGAACTCACGTATGAATACGTAGAAGTTCATATCGTCGGCTTTCAAAATGTACTTACGTACATGCTTCTCATAGCTAGGAGGTAGAGATATCAGGACAGTCCGAATGGCACAAGAATCTGCCATCCAGTAATCGAAGACCATCGTCAGCTGGAAGTAGATGTCATACAATCTCTTCAAATGTGTCTTCAGACAGGTATGCTCCTCCATGTGAATGGTCTGGAACATTCTAAGCTGCCTGAACTGCTCACGCTTTAATTCATCCCCGAAGTGCGTCTTTATCGCATCCATCATGACGCTTGGCTCCTTGCGTCGAAACATCTCTTTCAACTCGGGTGCCAGGCATACGGTCATGGTGATCTCCACTTCAATGAATATGTCTCGACGCCTACGGAAATCATCTTCCTCCTCCTCGCTAGCAGAATCTCCTGGTCCTTCTCCTACCGGTTCATCGAGAACATATAGAATGTTGTTGTGTTCGAGAATGTTTCTAAAACCCCTATACCATCTGATGAAGTTGGACCCGTCGGCTTCTAATGTAGCATCCTGGCTCTTGAGGAAGTAACCGAAGTATAGTTGCGTAGTCTACAGATGTGATCGCAAAAGAGGTAAGGTTAAGTTTATAATATGTAGGTGAGTTTTAGTTCTATAATCTCATTATCAAAAACACACCACACCAAGATTATTATCCCTAAAATAATAATGGTGATGACACGACCCTCATCCACCATACTACCCCCGATCATCACGGCCGGCAGCACAGCTTCAAAGGTGGACATAAAATGTCGATCATAACAACTCTATGACTCGTGCTCGATCTTTCGATCTTCCCGTGTTCCGAGGCCATACCTCTGAGTATGCTAGGCTCGCCAATCAAACCTCGAAGACCTGCGCGTGCAACATGGCTTACACCCACTGTATGCGAACGACGAGATGTGTGACACCCGATCATCACGGCCTGCCTCATAACGTAGAACTTTCTTGGTGGTGCGCAACGAGGGAGAACACAATTTTGGTATTTGTTAGGGATCATCCTATTTATGATGCTACCGTTGTATATCTAGCATATAAGCAATCAATAGGATGCACACAACAACACACAATAATGATGCAATGAAGTGCGATGTGACATGGTCGATGCGCCTGGACCTTCATGGCGCCATGTGCCTGGCCCCCGGCGCCCCGGCATGACTCCGAGTCTACAGAGCCCTCCATTGCCTCCGACAGTACGAGTAATATCAAAAACTTACCGTAACCATGTCACATGAAAAACGCCTCTGCAAAACAAAGTTAGACGCCTCTAGCTTTATTTAGTTTTGCAAGTTTTACGTGGCAAATAGGCTTATTCGTAAGAGAATCGCTTCCCTACCTACGAACTTTGTACCACAACGACGATCGTATAATTGCATGTTTAAGCATCCCTTTCGGGCCCTCCATTGAAAATGCTTTGCCGACTAGAGAGAGAGAAACAGACACCCGCCAGCCACAGATACGGTGCAAGCCGTATGTCAGTAGTGGAACCAGTCTCGCGTAAGCGTACGCGTAAAGTCGGTCCGGGCCGCTTCATCAACTCAATACCTAGAGGGTAGCAAATATAAGAAAGACGCCCTCATTCAACATGAGTTCTAACCGTACCAGCAGTACTACGCATAGATCGGCTCTGATACCACTGAAGGGGTTACGGTGCAGAAAACAATAATTTTCTAGCGAGCGAAACCCTAACTAGCCAGGATCTATCTATCTAGTACATGCGATAACGGTGGCGGAACGGGTTACATTACCTCCATGTAGACCGATAGCGGGGATTACGCTCCCGCACAAGCGTTGACGATGAAGTCGTACGTAGCCGACCTCGAGGTCGCGGAGAACTTGCCGCGATGTCGGAGTTGATGACGCTGGGGTGTCGACGATGATCTGCGTCGACGGGCGTCGGGCGGAAGAAGGCAGAGTGCCAGCACCGGGGCTGGCGCGCCGGCAGCAGAGGGGGGTGGCGCGGCGGCTGCAGGGGGCGAGACGACGTCGCCCAAGCTCCTCAATAGAGTAGCCTCCGAGCACTCGCAAACATACGGAGCCTAGCGACAACTCCCGGTCATTCAGATCCAGCTGAAATCGCAGGAGTAGATCTTATCTGGAATCCCGCAGAGCAACGGCGCTCTGCGGTATGGCTTAGCTGGAGAGAGACCCCTTCCTCAGCTCGGCGCGACTCCAACTTGGGAACCACGAGATCGAGAGAGAAATTGGGAATTAACTGAATTTCCTATCAATTAAATCAATTAATATGCCTTGCTATATAAAGGGGGAAGGGGTGTGCCAACCCCCTTGGCTCCCCCATGTGGGACTAAAAGGAGGAGAGGGGAGGGGGGGTTCGGCCGAACGCCCCATGGGCTCTCCCACTCCTAGTCCGAGTTGGACTAGGAGGCCCAAGCCTTCCCTTCCTTGTGGGGTGCGGTTTCCCCCTCTTGGGCCCTCTTAGGGCCCATTTAGGTGGGAGCCCCCTTTTTCCTTTATTTAATTAATATTAAATTAATATAAAAATCCCATTAATTCATAATTAATATATTTATATATAATTCAATATCCCATGACTCCGAAACTATTTCGGAACCACCCGAACAACTTTCGGACATTCTCGGAACCCTTCCATAGCTCCCCGGAACTCCTTCCGGACCACCGGAACTCTTTCCGGATCATTTCTTTCTCTCCAATAAAAACCTATAAAATTCCAGAACCTATCTCCTAGCGTCGCTAAGACCTTAAGTTTGTTACGCTACGGTTCGGGAATACTCCAGACATGGTCGAGACACTCCGCTCACCAATGATCGTCAGGGATACCTGGAAATATATGACGACCCCTGTGCATTCCACGAATATCGTCGTTGAACCATAAATATGATATTCATTCCCTTTGTCTCTGCGATACTACCTTGTCCGAGATATGATCGTAGACACACTGATGCCTTTGCTGTATCTCGTTACCGACGAAGGTTATTAACTCGTCTGCGATATTACATCTCCATGACCTAGTCATAAGCTGCGCAGCTATATAGATGCAATATCACCGAGTGGGCCCAGAGTATCTTTCCATTACAAGAATGAACAAATCCCGCTCTTGATCCTTATGTCTCGATGCTCTTTCGGAATACCCAAGATGGACACCGTTATTGTCATGCTATATAAGACACAACGTTTGATGCTCTCAAAGCACTCCTACGAAGCAACAATAAGTACGGTCTCACGGTCTAAGGAATAAGCTATCATACTATCATCTATTGCAAATGACAAACATCGTAATACGATCTTATTGCAATACTTTGCGTATGTCCACCACCTTATTCTATTAACAAGATGACCCCATTGTCAACCGACGTCATTCTCCTTGATCGGAAATCTCGATCAACTGTTGCCCAATGGACTAGCTCATATAGAGGCTTGCTAGGGACCTGGTTGTCTATGTATCACACGTGTATTAATAATTCCGATTAATACAGTTATAGCATAATACATAAACCTATTATAAACTTATGAGATACTGCAATAAATACTACTTATTTATTTGCCTCTAGGGCATATCTCCTTCAAGCGGGAGGCGGAGGTCTTGCGTCGCCAGGACGAGGTAGACTTGTGACGCCCGAAAATCGGTACTACGTAGATTTAAGCGATCCCGCCGAAATCCGCATAATAACGATTTTAGGTCGCCCACCAGACATAATGTGCACGCCGAAACATACGCATTATGTGGGTGGAATTGTGATAACATTACAACAGTTCCGATACATTCACAAAATACAACACTAGATAAATAAAATACAACAACGACTCGAACGAGTCAAGATACAAATATTTGAAAACAAAGATACAAATGACAGCGGAAGCAAAATAGTATCCGACCACGGATAAGATGCAAATTGGACTGAGTCCTGAAGATAAGCAATGGCGCCATATCCCTGCCCAGCCAAGCCAGAGGGATTCCCAAGCTAACGTCGTCAGACTTCAAACCTGTTGACTGCACATAAAGCACATCCCAAAAGAGGGTCAGGGCACTCCCTGGCAAGCAAAACCGACTTGCCTACTTTCTACACCATCTCCCAAAATATAGGGGAGGTGGACTTAGCGGCAGCAACACTAGCAACCTAGAGAGACACTCTATAACTTCCGTCTATTCAGAGAGGGATAGGAGAGCGCATAAGATAAACATCTACAACTAACACCAAACATAACCCACTCTCGGATTAACCCCCTCAACCAAGTATGAGGAAGCAATTCGGGAAACTCACACATTGAACAATTTTAGTTACAAGTTATTATGAAAGTAATTCTATATTACTAGTCAGGTTAATTAACAATGATTAGGTGTAAGTTGTCTATGATCTTATTAGCCAGCATCATCACCAAGTCGTCCATAACCGTGGACACGGCTCATCGATAAGATTATACCCTGCAGGGGTGCACTACTGGACTCGTACTCGTTCGATGAACCCCAAAAGCAAAGCCAGAAGGTAGGGCATCTTGTCGGGGGGCTGCCCCCCGGGTAGGGGCAGATCCCGGGATAACTCAGCAGTATGCCAACAGTACTTGACCTTTGGCGAGAGCAAGGGACACCCCCTGGTGTGCTGAAAGGGGCAGCTTGACCCTTGACCACCGGAAGAGTGCAAAGTGCCACCTGGCAGGCGCAAGGGTCAGCTCTTACAGCTATAAATAGACACCCCGAGCCTTCACAAGGGCAGCAAAAGTATCAGCGGATGGTTCCTCTAAGAACTAGCTTCTCGAAGATGTCTTAGTTGGAAGGCCAAGACATCTTCGGGAGGCTAGGCCTAGAGATACGCATCCACGGACGAGCTCGTACACCTCCGGAAAGGATCTCGGATCTTGGACTGCGAGGAGACTCCCGGAAGGGGGTGTATTCGGTTTTACCGGATACATGGTCCGGGTAAGTGCTAACCGGAGTATCTATCTCGGTCTTGATCTTATGCAGGAAAGGCTCACGGGGGCAAGCATGGAGGTAGCCGGCGTGAGGGATCCCGGTCGATCGTCAACGGTCTGTAGCAGGCTCTCCCGCCTAATGCGGGGGGAAGTACCTTTCAGTCTGACACAGAAGCATGGTCACCTCCCGCCTACACGGAAGCATGGTCACCTCCCGCCTGACACGGGAGCGCGTCAGCCGGTACGACAACGGTACGACAAGACCTGACATGCCTAGCCCGGCAATCCGGAAAAGGCTATCCGGGATGGGCAAAGACATGTCCTGTCTCTGACAGGGAGACAGTGATGATTCAAGACGGCGCCTGCTGTCCTTGCCGAGATGATGACGAAGGGGCTACGCCGGATAGCGCGGCGACTAGGTCGCACTAGCCGGTGACGACATGCCGGCTAGGCCTGTCCGGTGGGGCCAAGCCGATTTAGGGTTTCCGGCCCTCCTGGCCGAAACCCTATAAAAGGCACCATAACTGCTTCTGTAAAGGAGAGGACCAACCTGGGAGCCAAAAGCTATAGTTGCATTTACTCCTAGAGCATTTACTACCTCATACCTTGAGTTCATCTAGTTCTTCTTGTTCTTCACTTGGAGAGATCTACGAGCAAGTTGTAACCCTTGTACCACAGTTATATAGAGAGGAAAGGCAGGAGTAGGGGTGTTACCTCCTCACGAGGGCCCTGAACCTGGGTATATCGTGTGTGTGTTGTGTGCCTTCATGACTTTGTTCTTGTTTATTAGATCTCCCCCGTATCGTATCTTTGTTGTTTCTAGTTCTTAGGAGATCTCGGTTATACCGAGATCCTCCTCGTGTGGGCTATTCAGCTCGCTATCCCTCCCCGGATCCACCAACGTCCATCGGCCCCACACATTAGCCATCCTATGGCATCTGCCGTGACACCACCACGACAGTTGGCGCCCACCGTGGGGCCGACAGAGGCGTTGGCTGGTATACACATCCGGACGGGCTCTCCCGTTCATTTCGACGTTCGGGTTCTCTCTGGCCTAGTCGTAAGACTAGGGGAGATGGACTTCGTCTGCGACAATGCAGGGTGCTTCCGGAACAGACCCTTTCCGGTGAACGGATGTCTCATTGACTTTGGTGGCTTCACCACCTACGTCGCCACCGAAGTTATCTGTAGCTACCCGGACGTGGTCCTGGAAGCTGAGGACCCTCCCATGATCTGCGCTGCTCGGGGTCCGCGTGCCGGTCGCCCCCCGAGTTCCGTCGCGGTGATGATGGTCGGGGCAACCGAGGAGGAGTACCAGGACGCTGACGGTGATATCGGGAGCGGCCACATCCGTTTGGCCAAACCTCCTCAGGAAAGAGGTGCGGCCCGGGATGGCGATCCACAGCCGTCACAGCCACGACGTCGTCCGGATCCCCTCTCGGGCCTAGTGGCCAACTTGGCTGTACCCGTGGCTGCTGAAGCAGATACCCAGGCCACTTCGGCTGAGTTGGAGGAGCAGCGGAGGTTGTTGCTCGCGGAAGCGTAGGAGATCGCCGAGATCCGTTGCGAGCTCAATGCTAGCCTCCGGGAGTACAACGCAGCTCAGGGATTCCTTAAGATAGACTCCCGGGACAAGCGCATCGCGGATTTGCGCAAGAAAGGAAGAATGGTGAATGAGGAGCTGGCAGGTGGAGCCACAACCAGTCACACGGGGAGCCGAATTTCAGCGGGGAAGCCGGTGTACAGCTCACCGGCGAAAACTCTTAGGGCTGCCGAAGCCGCCATGGCCGAGTTGGTAGGGTTATCCGGTGAGGCCCTACGCAAGCAGCAGGAGCGAGTAAACGAGTTGGTAATCGAGGCCAACCGTCAGAATCAGGCCTTCAAGAAGAAGAACCCCAGGGCAGGATCCCAAGTGCACTCAGCTAGACCCAATAGCCAGAAGTCGGACGGGGAGGCCTCTTCCCCGCATCCGAGCAAAAGCAAGAGCAAGAGCAAGAGCCGGAGCCGGAGTCGAGGTTCCGGGAAGAACAAGCAGCTACAAACCTATGATCTAGCCTTCGCCGGTATCCAGCAAGCCGGGCAGCGTAACTCAGGGCAGGCGGGAAGTACCCGTGAGGACGGTAACCTGGGTGTAGGAAACAATAACCCGGTCGGCCGTGGTAATCCACCCCGGAACCCTCCTCATGTTCAGGGAAACCCACAAAGGGAGGTCGCCTCTGTTCCTCAGCAAGCTGTGATCCCGGCGCAAAATAGGCTCAACGATGGCAACTCGAGACTGCAGCAGCTCGGATATCAACCCGACGAGAATCCTTTGGGATCTCGGATAGGAATCAGACAGTTGAATCCGGCAGATGCCAGATTCCGGCTCGACCGGATTCACCAGTCCGAGCTAGTGGAAGAGCAAGGACCTCCGGGACCTGCCTGCTTTGGAACCCGGATCATGCGGGAACCACCTGTTCGGAATTTTCAGGTCAACAGGGGTGCCAAGACCTATGACGGCAGCAAAAAGCCGGAGGACTGGCTAACCGACTATGTAACTGCAGTAAGCATAGCCGGTGGAAACAGACGATGGGCGGTACGATACGTACCGCAGATGTTGGAAGGACCTGCCCGGTTGGTTGAACAACCTGAGAACTGGCAGCATAGACTGCTGGCTAGATTTTGAGGAGGCATTCATCAGCAACTTCACCAGCACGTACAAAAGGCCTAACAGACCTCAACAGCTCGCCATCTGTAGGCAAAGGAGCAACGAGATTGACCGGGAGTATCTCACCCGGTGGAGCAATATTCGCAATTCTTGCGAAGGAGTGGTAGAGGCACAGGCCATCTCCTGGTTTGCACAAGGATGTCGGCATGGCTCAATGATGTGGCAGAAGTTGCAAAGAAAGATGCCGGCGACCTTGGCAGAGACCATGCGCATCGCCGATACCTACACGCTTGGAGATCCCATGCAACCCCTGGTGGATGTCGGTGACTCCAACAGGAGGAATGCGGGACCTCAGCGTTTGGGACCGAGCAGGAGCCATGATCGCCAAGATTTTGGCCAGAAAAGGAATCAGCCCGAGTACCACCATGCCGCACAGCACGTCGCAGCGGTGACCCGGGAGCAAGAGGATGCCGGCAACAGCCAGCGTCAGAAGACAAGTGGCCCGGCTTGGGGTCAAAGTCAGGAGGTGCAAAAGACCTGGGTGGAACAAAAAAAGCCCCTGACATATGAGGAGAAGCTGAACAAGCCATGCTGCTACCATACTCTGGAGGCCAACAAGCCCGCAAACCACTCTACTCGGCAGTGCAGCTGGTATCAGCGCACATTGCAGGAAGGCAGCTCGGGAGTTGTTCGCCCGAGTGCTCCGGCATCTCGGCCCAACATTCCGAGACCCCCTCCTCCGACGTCGGGGGCCAACGTTGTCCGAATCAACCCGCCTCCGCGAGGACCCCCACCTCGGCCAGTGAATATGGTGCACACCCGGAACGACAACGGTGCAGGCCCCAGTAACCAAGCCCGACAGCAGCAGGGCAACTACCGGGAGGCACATCAAAGTTACGTGGTCTTCGTGACCGAACCCACTGACCGGAGAAGTGTGCGGCAGCGTGCCCTGGAAGTGAATGCCGTGATCCCAGCGGTGCCCAAGTTCTTGCACTGGTCCGAGATGGATATCACATGGAACCGGAAGGATCATCCCAGGGTTATGCCTAAGCCAGGGGCGTACGCCTTAGTGGTGGACCCAACATTTGTCGGACCAAATCTCAATGTCCGATTCAGCCGAGTTCTGATCGACAATGGCAGTGCCATTAACATCATGTATAAGGACACGATGCTGAAGCTGGGGGTGTCCATGAACACCTTATTGCCTACCGAGACAACCTTCCACGGCATCGTGCCCGGAGTCTCTTGCTCACCCATGGGAAAAATCTGGGTTGAAGTGTTGTTCGGAACTCGGGAGAACTGCCGAACCGAGAGCTTGGAGTTCGAAGTCGTGGACCTCGAGAGCCCGTATCACGCACTGATCGGCAGGCCCGCCCTAGCCAAGTTCATGATCTCAACTCACATGGGTTACCTGAAGATGAAGATGCCGGGACCTAACGGCGTAATCACCATCTCGGGAGACCACAAGCGCTCCATGGATTGTGCCTCGGCGGGGTCATGCTTAGCTGAGTCCCTGGTGATCGCAGAAGAAAAGAAGAGGATCCAGCAGGTGGTGGCAATGGCCAAGACCTCCCAACTCGGAATGCCCGGGATGGTGAACCCGGAGCAGGGTGCGTCATTTCAGCCCCCCAAAGAGACCAAGAAGGTGGGTGTGGACCCCAGCAACCCGGAGCGCCAAGTTATCATTGGCAGCAACCTGGACAGCAAATAGGAAGGCGAGCTCGTCGACTTCCTCCGTGAGAATCGGGATGCTTTTGCGTGGTCGAGTTACGATCTGCAAGGTGTCCCGAGGGAGTTGGCTGAGCACTCTCTGTTTGTTCGACCGGATGCGAAGCCGGTGAAGCAACCAACTAGGCGTCTCTCGGATGAAAGAAGAGCCGCCGTCATGGAACATCTAGCTATACTGCTGGCTGCGGGATTCATAATGGAAGTGCTGCACCCGGATTGGATATCGAATCCGGTCTTGGTAGAGAAGAAGGATGATCCCCTCTTGCTTAAGGTGTGGCGCATGTGCATCGACTTCACCAACCTCAATAAGGCATGCCCGAAGGACCCCTTTCCACTGTCCCGGATAGATCAAGTGATAGATTCCACTGCCGGGAGTGAGCTTTTGACATTTTTAGATGCATATTCTGGTTTTCACCAGATACCTTTGAATCTGGATGATCAATTGAAAACTGCTTTTATTACCCCTTATGGGGCTTATTGCTATCGTGTCATGACTTTCGGTTTAAGGAATGCTGGTGCTACATACCAGAGGTGCATGCAGAAATGTTTGCATGACCAGATAGGCCGGAATGCCGAGGTCTATGTCGATGACATAGTCATAAAGACAAAAGAAAAAGCCTCACTAATAGATGATCTGAGAGAAACATTTAAGAACTTAAGAAGATTCCGGATGAAATTGAACCCGGATAAGTGCACATTTGGTGTTCCGGCGGGGAAATTACTTGGTTTCCTCATCTCAAGCCGGGGAATCGAGGTCAACCCGGGTTAAATTCGTGCTATCGAGAGCATGAAATTGCCCGTGCGTCTCAAAGATGTACAGAAGTTCACTGGGTGTCTTGCATCCCTAAGTCGGTTTGTGAGTCGACTTGGGGAGAAGGCCTTGCCCCTGTACCAATTGATGAAGAAAAGCAAAACATTTGTTTGGACCCCGCAGGCTGACGCGGCCTTCAACGATTTGAAGAGGATGCTCTCAACAGCACCCGTATTGGCATCCCCGTTACCCAAGGAACCTATGCTGCTATATATTGCTGCAACCAACCGAGTAGTCAGTGTGGCAATGGTGGTAGAAAGGGAAGAAGGGGGCAAGCTGATACAAAGGCCGGTGTATTACCTCAGTGAGGTGATCTCGGAATCCAAGCAGAACTACCCGCACTATCAGAAAATGGCGTATGGGGTGTACATGGCAGTAACCAAGCTCAAGCACTACTTTCAGGAACACCCGATCACAGTGGTATGCGAAGCTCCTCTGGCCGAGATCATCGGTTGCAAGGACGCTAGCGGCCGGGTAGCCAAATGGGCCATCCAGTTGTCTCCATACGCTCCGGCGTATGAGAGACGAGATGCCATCAAGTCGCAGGCGCTGCCGGACTTTTTGGTAGACTGGGCCGAGATGCAGTATGAACCTCCGATGCCGGATTACAATTTCTGGAGGATGCATTTTGATGGCTCAAAGGCTAAGATCGGATTGGGTGCCGGAGTGGTCCTCACTTCCCCGAAACAGGATGTACTGAAGTATGTTCTGCAAATCCATTTTCGGGCATCTAACAATGTCGCGGAATATGAGGCCTTGGTTCATGGACTGAACGTCGCCAAGGAGATCGGCATCCGCCGGATAGAGTGTTTCGGTGACTCCGACCTCGTAGTGCAGCAGGTGTCGGGGAATTGGGATGCCCTTGATGCAAACATGGCCTTATACAGGTTTCATGTGCAGAAAATTTCCGGCTTTTTCGAAGGATGCGAGTTCAAGCACATACCAAGAGGAGAAAACGAGGCAGCGGACGTCTTGTCCAAGCTAGGGTCATCTCGGGATGCCATCCCACCCGGGATAGCTCTGGAGCATTTGAGGAAGCCATCTATTCAACCCTCACCCGAGTCGGATTCTATCTTCATCCCCAAGGAGCCTGGGGCAGATGCCGTACCCATGGAAGTAGATGTCGGGAGCATCACATCGAACCTGGGGACTGCATCACAGTGCTCAGAGAGGCAAAGAAAGATGATGATGGAGGTGATGTCGGCAGAGCCAATGGACATAGACGCTCCCGTGTTCCCGGTTCGACCTGTCCCGGGATAGGCACAACCCATTATGGCTTACGTCTTGGAAGGAACTCTACCGGAGAATGAAGTGGAAGCCCGGCAGATAATGCGAAGTTCAAAAACATACACCGTCATCAATCAAGAGTTGTACAAGAGGAGTGTCACTGAGGTACTCCAGAGGTGTGTAGAACCGGCAGAAGGACAAGAGATGCTCCTGGAAATACATCAGGGGGAGTGTGGACATCATGCATCATCCCGGGCCCTGGTGGCGAAAGTGTTCCGGCATGGGTTCTACTGGCCCACTGCATTACAGCAAGCAGAAGCACTGAAGACAATCCATATCACTTGGCCATTCGCAGTATGGTGTTTGGATATGGTCGGGCAGTTCAAGCCGGCAAGAGGCAATATGACACATATACTGGTTATGGTGGACAAATTCACCAAGTGGATAGAGGTCAAGCCAATCCGGAAGTGTGATGGACACACCGCTGTGCAATTCCTGAAAGACATCATCTTGAGATACGGGTACCCGCACAGCATTATCACGGATAATGGCACCAATTTTGCTGTGGGGGAATTCGCTCGGTTTTGTGCTGAGAAGGGAATCCGGCTGGATGTAGCATCAGTTGCACACCCGGAAGCAAACGGGTAAGTCGAAAGAGAAAATGCCTTAGTCTTAGACGGCATCAAAGCTCGTTTGATCGAGCCACTGTTGAGAACTCCGGGATGCTGGATAGAGGAGTTACCGGCAGTTTTGTGGGGTCTCCGGACTACACCAAATAGATCTACCGGGTACACGCCGTTCTTCATGGTGTACGGTGCCGAGGCAGTACTCCCGACCGACATACAATACGATTCCCCGAGAGTGACAATGTTCACCGAGACCGAGGCAAAGGAGGCCCGAGAAGATGATGTTGATTTACTCGAAGAGGCAAGGGAATTGGCACTGTCTCGGTCTGCAATTTATCAACAAAATCTCCGTCGCTATCATAGCCGGAAGGTGCACCCGAGGGTGTTCCGAGAAGGGGATCTTGTGCTGAGGCTCATCCAACGCACGACCGGAATGCATAAATTGTCACCTCCATGGGAGGGACCTTTTGTGATAAGCAGGGCATTGCACAATGACTCTTATTACCTTGTAGATGCACAGGAGGCTAGGAAAGGTGTAATGGACAAACCTGGTGAGGAAACCAAGCGTCCATGGAATGTAGCACTACTTCGACCCTTTTACACATAAAGGTCTTAGTGTATGATGTATCTCAGTTTTCAGTATTAATGAAAGTAAGGCACCCCGGGAGGAACCCGGGGACTGCCTGGTTATGTGCCTATTTTATTTTTATTTTGTCAAGTTCATTTGTTGTTTTATACCGGCATCTCGGGAAGGAACCCGGGGACTGCCGGGTAGCTGTCTTCTGTATTATTTGTATGTCGGGAAAGTTCCGAGTTCGATTCTCAAAGTCAGAGTAATGTATGTCATGTGAAATCATCTTGTGACTCGACTGACGCACGCCGAAATGGTAGTCAAGAGCAAAGAGAATCATATGTGGGGAACACGAAAATGGTCTCGGGGACTCGGAGAAGGAACTTATCCGGCATACCTGTTTTTTGCTAACCCAATTTTTCTTTTTTATGTCGGGAATTCGGTTAGCCAGAACTTGGAATGTCTTAAGTAATGTATGCCGTATGTGGAGTTTTGTGACTCGACTGTCGAACGCCGAAATGGTAGACAAGAGCAGAAATTACCTAAGTACGGTAAACATGAAAAGCAACTCGGGAACTCGTAAGAGAATAAATTGGCATAACTTGTTCGAATAGATAGCTCAGTACGAAAAGAAAATATTAAATAGTGTATGTTACATCTTGCACCCGGCATCCCGGGGATTTAACAGTTCTACTCTTAAGATTTTTTCTAAACGGTAGGGGAAGCCGGCTTCTCGGCGGAGACATCGATCTCGGGAGCAGCAATCCCGGTGGCAGCAGCAGGAGCAGCAATCCCGGTGGCAGCAGCGGGAGCAGCGATCTCGGGAGCAGGAGCGGAAGCAGCAGCAGCTTCAGTTCCGGCGGCAGTACCCGGGGCATCGGGGCGCACCTCGGCCTGGGAGGCCTCGGCTCTCGGCGAAGTTGTAGCATCCCGGGGAACCACGGTCTCGGGCGCAGCACCAGAGGCAGCATCATCTTCTTCCGGGATCTCATCATCTGCGTCGCCGGTCGCGCCGGTTTCTTCGTCATCCTCATAGTCGGATTCGGAATCAGAAGCAATGACGCTGGCGGTGAAGGCGCGGATGCTGGACCACGAGGCGATGCGATGCGCCACCTCTTGTCGCCGCTGGACCTTAGCCGGATCGCTGCACCACGGCGAAATCGTCCGCAGGCGCTGGATCGCGTCCAGGTCGAGACCTTCGTACCAGCTAAGTACTTGGGTCAAGACCTGGTCGGCACCAGCCCGCGCACCAGAGCGCTTCCAGGCGTGGATACGCCTCCCGGCGCAGCGGAGTGCGCTCGCGAGTTCGGCGACCGAGAGCGTCGCGCGGATACTCGGCCACAGTGCGCCATGGACGTGGATCGCAGCGCTGAGCAGCTCCTGAAAGGAAAGACGTCGCCTAGAGGGGGGGGGGGGGGGGTGAATAGGCGAGGAACACTTTTTACAATTTAGTCTTGATAAATGCGGAATAAAACTTAGTGTTTAACTTAACAATGACACAACCTAAATATACTAGGTTCGCTATGTGCACCAACAACTTATGCTATGCAACACAAACAACAATGGGATAGCAAGGTAAAGAACTTCAAGCACGATGGCTATCACAAAGTAAAGTGCATAAGTAAAGAGCTCGGGTATAGGGATAACCGAGGCACGCGGATACGAGTATGTATTCCCGAGTTCCACCACAAAAGGTGTACGTCTCGTTGGAGAGGTGTGAGCAACCACAACAGGTTTGCTCAACGCCACAAAGGCTTCACCTTCTTCTCCGATGAACTCGACCACAAAGGTCCGAGTCCACCTTCCACTATGAACTCCTTTGGGGCGGAGAACAATCCCGTACAACAACCTTGGGGCACACACCCACAACCGAATTGGGGGCTCCCAAATGACCACAAGAGGTCTTGACCACAAAGGTCCCAACTAGCCACAAAGGCCTTGACCACAAAAGGTCCTATGCCACAAAGGCGGCCACTAAGGCGTCTAGGGTCCAAGACCCAAGAGTAACAAGCTCACGAATTTCACCACCACGAATCCTCGTGGAGGGCTCAAACCGATGCAAGATGCAATGGCAAGAACACACAAAGTGCTCAAGTCCTTCACTCTCAAATTCCAACAAAGCAACAAATGTTTATGGGGGAATAAGAGAGGAAGAACCAAGAAACCACAAAGGAGACAAATCCTACACTCCCAAATCCCACCACAAGCAACTAATGCTTATGGGGGAATAAGAGAGAGCAAGAACAAAGGGGGAGAACCACAAAGGAACTCAAAGATCTAGATCCACTATGTTCCCCTCACTTAGAGGAGAGATGGATTGGTAGAATTGTAGATCTAGATCTCCTCTCACTTTTCCCTCAAAGATATGCAAGAATCATGGGAGGATTTGAGAGGGGGCAAGCTTTTCCAAGGTCAACAATGGAAAGAGAGAGAGGGGAAAGTCGTCAGCTCAAGGAAGAAGAAGGGGAGGGGTATTTATAGTCCCTCCCAGATTTCTAGCCGTTGGGAATCTCCAGTCCGGAAATTTCCGAACTGAGGTCCGGAAATTTCCGGACCCCGGAAATCTTCGGTAGGAATTCCGACCCGAGCTGACAAAAGATCAGTGTTGAAAGCAAATAAGACTTGGCGAAAAACTGCAACTTGTGACCGGAAATATCCGAACCAGGGCCGGAGATTTCCGGGGTCCGGAAATCTCCGGTAGAAAATCCGATGGAAAACTGAACTGAGTCAGTACGCAATTGAGTTCTGGACTTAGCAAAAATCTTCCGTCGCTCGGAGATCTCCGGACTGGGGCTCGGAAATCTCCGAGCAAGGTCCGGACATTTCCGCCCTTTTGAAAAACTGCAGAAACACCAGAACTGAGAGATCTTTTGCAAATAAACTCCGAATGATTTGAGACCAACTCCGTTGGAAAGGGACTGACAAGGAGTACCCAACAAAGTCCCCACACATGTGAAGGTGTGGAACTTTCCTCAAGGTTGAACCGGTAATATTTCCACACCGAAAACGCAACGAGTTTTCCAAACTAAAACCGTTTTCGAAGAACTTGGTCTTGTTATGAAGATCACGACAAGAACCAAAAACCAACAAGGAGAAAATACAAATAAGAACCAAGAAAGATGATATGCCATGCATGCAAAGGTTTGAGCTCTCCACAAAGATGCGATCAAGTTACTCACTCGAGAGCCCCTCTTGATAGAACGCCTATCTATCCTATAGCCCTATCAAGATCAAACCTTTGCCTTGAGCTATCCACTTGAGCTAGATGACGACGATCTTGATCTCTTCAAGTGGACCACCTTTCTTGATTGCGCTTGCTAGCACATGCTTAATGAAGACTCCTCCATATACTCCCTCATACTCCAACATGGGAGAGTCTCGCTTAGCTTCGTCTTCATGTCTCCGACAGGTTCCCTTGGTCTTGCACTAGTCAACCTTGATGACGATCATGGCATGACATCATCCTCCATGAGCTATATGAATTGATCTTCTTGTTGCAAGCTCATGGAAGATACCATCTATCTTCTTATAGGTGATGGCTTGACAACTTCAAGCCATAGTTGCAATATGCTCAAAACACACATTAGTCCTTAGGGATTGTCATTAATTACCAAAACCATACATGAGGGCACATGCCCTTTCAGCTCCGTCCTGATCGACCGGAGAGGCACTATCCGGGACTTCAGGGCGGTGAGGTGGTCCTCGATATCCCAGGCATCCGAGACAGCACCCTTCCCGGCATGCTTCTCCCGGGCAGCAGCAACGGCAAGAGCAGCAGCCTCCCGGGAGTGCTCGAATTCCCCTTTAAAAAGAAGAGATGTCAAGCGACTAGGGCATAAGAAGAGCAACAACAAAAAGAAAGAAAGCAAGGAAAGCATGGGGGATGTCGGTCCGCTTACTGTTAAGGTCCCGGTTCAGTACAGTTAGCTCGGAGAGCCAACTATCGGACCGTGACCGGAGAAGAGCCAACCCGGTCTCCGCGAGATGCGCGCGCTCCTCGGACTGATCCAAGGTTTCCCTTTGTTTCTTCGTCGCCTCAACGAAGCGTGTCTTCATCTCGGTCGCAGCAGCCTTGGCCTTTTCAAGCTCGCCGTTAAGTCGCGCGATCTCGGCTTGCGCGGTAGCGAGTGCGGCCTTCTGATCTATAGAGATCTTGCGCGCGGCATCTCGCTCCTCCCGGAGGCGCCCCTCGCACTTCTTGGACTGACCGAGGTCAGCAAGAACTCGGTTGAAGATGCTGCAGCGTTTCTTGCTGCACTCCTGAAATCAAAACAAAGAAGGATGAGGTCAATCCGGGAGAAGATGTAAGGAAATCGGGAGATTTCGAGATCAATAGCAAGTAAGGGCTAACCGGTTGGGAGGATCTCGGGGACTCGGTGTCCGAGTCCTGAAGTTTTCTCTAAGATTGGAGCCTAGTGGTCTGCTATTCGGTGGAATCTAGAGCACTAAGCACCAATCTCGGGGACTAGTGGTGATGGAGCAAATTTTGAAACAGGCTAACCGGTTGGGAGGATCTCGGGGACTCGGTGTCCGAGTCCTGAAGTTTTATCTAAGATTGGAGCCTAGTGGTCTGCTTATCGGTGGAATCTAGAGCACTAAGCACCAATCTCGGGGACTAGTGGTGATGGAGCAAATTTTGAAACAAGCTAACCGGTTGGGAGGATCTCGGGGACTCGGTGTCCGAGTCCTAAAGTTTTCTCTAAGATTGGAGCCTAGTCATCTGCTATTCGGTGGAATCTAGAGCACTAAGCACCAATCTCGGGGACTAGTGGGGAAGGAACAAATGTTTGTTGGAGAAAGAAAGGAAACAAACTTACCTCGGTCACCCGAGTAACATCCAGCGCGGCCACCTGGAGAGCGTGCAAGGCTTGAGCGTTGCGTCTTGGGTCTGCAGCGTGCAAGTCTCCCACGGTCTCGGAGGCGTCGGCGGCAATCCAGGCCTGGTTGTATTCATCAACAACGTGTATGCCGGAGCCGCCGGGCGCGCGAATAGCAGCAACGTCCCGAGATACTGAAGGCACAAAGGAGCTTACGGTTGCTCGCAACATCCGCAGGGCGGCAGTAGGGATCTCGGCGGGAGGCGGTGGTAACGGTGAAAACTTACCCGTGCGCAGCGCCAAGTCTTGGGCCGAGGATGTCGGAGCAGCAGTAGTTTTGGCAGAAGTCGTTTTCTGCCCGGCAACCTTGCCGCGCGACTTCGCGGCAGATTGATCAGCTGGCCGGGAGGAGGCTGCGGGCCGTTTTCTCCAGGGCAGTCTTGTTTGCGGCTTGCCGGGAGGGACCGCTGGGCACGAGCTGCCGGGGAGGGCTCAGGATCTCTGCTTCAAGCCCGGGCACCCAGCGCGGACTCTCCGGAAGAAGAATGTCTCCCGAGGTGGTCGTGGCCTGCACCGGGGTCTCATCGATCACCGGGCGTGCATCCGGAATCACAACAGTAGCCGCTGCGACATCGGAAGCGGCAGGTTCACTTCCTCGAGCAGAAGGGCGAGGTGGAGAAGAGGCAGCCCGAGCCGGGTTGGGAGTCCGAGTTCCGGGAGGAGGAGGAACAGCGGGTGACGGGAGGTCGAGTGCGTCCCTGAAAGAAATTATCTCAGTAATAATTTATGGAGAAGACAAGGTCATGTAGCATAAGGCAAAGAAAATGTACCCGGAGTCCACAGTGAGAGGACCCTTCCTCCGGCGTCGAGGAGGCTTCTCGACCGTCTGTTTGTTCGGCTTGCTCCTCTTGGGGGGGTTGCCAGAGTCATCGGCAGCGTCGGTGTTGGAAGCCGCACGCTTCCGGCTCTCGGCGCGTTTGGTCACGGCCGTCGGTTTTGGAACCCTTGCTCAGGCCCAGTTGAGAGGGAGAGCGTCAATCACATCAAGAATTTGACAGTCAATCTCATCCTCATCATCCGAAGAAATGGAAACTGCCTCTGAGGTTGAAGGGTTACCCGGGGCGGCAGCTTTCACCAGAGGAACGGCAAGGTGCTCCTCACCATCGGGATCCTCCCTCAGCATCTCTTCCGGTACTGGGAAGTTCGGCGCGAAATTCCCGTTGGCGTGGATAGTGTCTTCCTCGATTTGCCGCTCGAATAACTGCGCAAATAAATCACCACATGATACACATGTCGGTTTCCAGCAGAACCCGGGTGCGAATGCAAGTTTACGAAAGTCAGACAGGAGCACCTGTTTCAGGGGCTTTTTCCGGGATCCCCCGATGACACCCCAAGAATAGTCATCTGTCATCTTCGTCCGAGCAATAGCTCGAACGCGTCGGACGACCGCAGCATGGTCTAACCCAAAAATACTGGTCCGGGTAGGGTCTAAGTTCCCAGCCATGTGGCACATCTTGTGTACTCGGGTTTGGAGGGGGCAGACGCGGCGAATGATGAAGCAACGCAGGAGATCATCGCCGGTCATCGTGTCGGTCAGCACGTTCAGGACGTCGTGCATGCACCTGACCTCTTCGGTGTCGGGGAACCGTTTCCAGAGGTTGAATTTGCGCGGAGGACCAATGACAAACTCCGGCAGGTTGATGAAGTCCGGATTCGAGGATCCCGGAGCATCGCCCGAGCTCGCCCGGTTCTTCACATAGAAGAAGCTGCGCTGCCACTTCCGGCAGGACTCTAGTCCCTTGACTATTGGGAATCCGGAGTCAGCACGGGGGATGACGGTGGCAGCTCCGCAGTCGACCAAATCTTTTATTTTCTGGTCCGGATTGGGGATGACTTGGCGACGAAGGATGAAGTACCTGGCCCAGAGGTCCAGGAATGGCCATACACCGAGATATGCTTCCGAGTAGGTGGTGAAGACCGAAAGCATCATGATGGCGTTGGCTGGGAGATGATGGGGTTGGAGGCTGTAGGTGTTGAGGAAGTCGCGGAAGAAGGGGCTAGCCGGAAGCCCAAACCCGCGCTCGAAGTGCGTAAGGAATACAACGTATTCCCTGAGTTGGGGTTCCGGTTGAACCTCATCCTCCGGAAGACGGCTCTCAACTTCTGGCGGTATCCGGTGAGTCCGGTACAGCCAGTTCAGGTCCGACTGTTTGGTCTCGGATCCATCCCAGCACCCCCGGATACTTTCTTCACCCATGCCGGAGAAGTCCGCAGAAGTATCCGGGCTACTCTGCAGGCGCAGTGGCAGTTAGTCGGGGTTAGTCTATCGGGAGCTAAGATGTCGGATCGCAAACTCCTAAACACAACCGAGTTCAGGGCAAGTAAGATCTACCGTGTGCTGATAAATCGAAACTAAAGTGAGGAAAATAAGATCGGGCTAAACTCGAACAAGACGTAATGCGAGCGAAAGATCTAAGTCCTACCGCAACGGTGCATCCCCGCCGCACCCTGTGCGCGCCGCTCGTGTCGTGCTCGCCGGCGGCGGCGCAACCGCGCGTGTGTTAGGGCACGGCCGAAGGCGAAGTATCATTCTACTAAAGAAGATCATCGGGGCGGAGAGAACAACTCACCGGAGAAGAGGAGGTCGATGACGCGCAAGAGGAACGGCGGCGTTCGGGCTCCGACGAACAGCGAGGGCGGCGACGTTCGGGCTACGGTCACAACTGCGGCGGTGCGCTCGAGACGATGGCGGCGGAGAAGTGAAGGAGAGGAAGAAGAAGAGGAGACCGTTCTGGTCCCCTCTTTATGGGGGGATTCCGGAGCGGTTTCCAGTTTTCCCGCCCACGATCTCCACGATCGTGGGTGGGTCTATTTTGTGCAGCGCGGCACGTGGCGCTAGCCGGAGCGCCCGATCCGGCCACACCGAGGGCCACACGGACCCAACGGTTGGGCTTCGGATCGGCTTCGGCTCCCGGCGCGCGAACCCAAGCGACGGCGTGCTCGGGCAGAGGCACTCGAGTGCATTTCTGGTCAGACGGGACGTCGGATGGGACCCAGCTCGAGATCTCGAGTTCAATACGGAGCCAACGGTCAGGATTCACTGAGACTGCACTATCCGGTTACAGGCTTCGTCTCCCGGTTAAAACAGTCTCGGTAAGAGGATCTCGGGAAGAACCGATCTCGGCAAGTAGTCGAAGGATGATGTCATGTGTTCTCAGAAAATAGTTGTTATTAAAGCTGATCCCGCACATCATCCGAGGTCGCTGTGCAGGACCAGCTTCGGGGACTAGTGTCGGGGGGCTGCCCCCCGGGTAGGGGCAGATCCCGGGATAACTCAGCAGTATGCCAACAGTACTTGACCTTTGGCGAGAGCAAGGGACACCCCCTGGTGTGCTGAAAGGGGCAGCTTGACCCTTGAGCACCGGAAGAGTGCAAAGTGCCACCTGGCAGGCGCAAGGGTCAGCTCTTACAGGTATAAATAGACACCCCGAGCCTTCACAAGGGCAGCAAAAGTATCAGCGGATGGTTCCTCTAAGAACTAGCTTCTCGAAGATGTCTTAGCTGGAAGGCCAAGACATCTTCGGGAGGCTAGGCCTAGAGATACGCATCCACAGACGAGCTCGGACACCTCCGGAAAGGATCTCGGATCTTGGACTCCGAGGAGACTCCCGGAAGGGGGTGTATTCGGTTTTACCGGATACATGGTCCGGGTAAGTGCTAACCGGAGTATCTATCTCGGTCTTGATCTTATGCAGGAAAGGCTCACGGGGGCAAGCATGGAGGTAGCCGGCGTGAGGGATCCCGGTCGATCGTCAACGGTCTGTAGCAGGCTCTCCCGCCTAATGCGGGGGGAAGTACGTTTCAGTCTGACACAGAAGCATGGTCACCTCCCGCCTGACACGGAAGCATGGTCATCTCCCGCCTGACACGGGAGCGCGTCAGCCGGTACAACAACGGTACGACAAGACCTGACATGCCTAGCCCGGCAATCCGGAAAAGGCTATCCAGGATGGGCAAAGACATGTCCTGTCTCTGACAGGGAGACAGTGATGATTCAGGACGGCGCCTGCTGTCCTTGCCGAGATGATGACGAAGGGGCTACGCCGGATAGCGCGGCGACTAGGTCGCACTAGCCGGTGACGACATGCCGGCTAGGCCTGTCCGGTGGGGCCAAGCCGATTTAGGGTTTCCGGCCCTCTTGGCCGAAACCCTATAAAAGGCACCATAACTGCTTCTGTAAAGGAGAGGACCATCCTGGGAGCCAAAAGCTATAGTTGCATTTACTCCTAGAGCATTTACTACCTCATACCTTGAGTTCATCTAGTTCTTCTTGTTCTTCACTTGGAGAGATCTACGAGCAAGTTGTAACCCTTGTACCACAGTTATATAGAGAGGAAAGGCAGGAGTAGGGGTGTTACCTCCTCACGAGGGCCCTGAACCTGGGTATATCGTGTGTGTGTCGTGTGCCTTCGTGCCTTTGTTCTTGTTTATTAGATCTCCCCCGTATCGTATCATTGTTGTTTCTAGTTCTTAGGAGATCTCGGTTATACCGGGATCCTCCTCGTGTGGGCTATTCAGCTCGCTACCCCTCCTCGGATCCACCAACGTCCATCGGCCCCACACATTTGCCATCCTATGGCATCTGCCGTGACACCACCACGTCACATCTCAACACGGCAAATCTCTTCTCTACGACCCATCCAGGGAACCGCATGATTGTGTGCACGGCTAATCAGGTCCAGTGCCTGCGGGATCGACCTTCATAGCACTCTAAGAACGTGCCACCCTATATGAGAATCGACTACTCCATCATCATGAGATCGTTAGGTAACCATATGCATGCATCAAATGGAAAATCCGAACTACTTGCGGCGCCCTGGATAAGAAGCGGATTAGATCGAAGCCGCGGGGGGCTCCATAGGGCCTCCCACAAGCGGTTAGTGCGCTCAAAATTGGATCCGAGGATAAGAACTGAGTTTCTAGGTCAACACTTAGCAGAACAAAGCACCTCGCAAGGCCTTCCGCCGGTGCCTTATCATTTAATTATAATACCCCAATATAAGACAACAGTTTATTAAGGTAGAATAACCTATCATGCTAAGCAGGTGAAATTAAATAAGACATACAAACGACTCGCACAAACAACTCTAAGCATGCGCTACGACTCGCAAGGCCAACAGATAAACATGCAACATGTATTAGGATGTGGGGATAAAGTTGTATGGGCTGCAGGATAAACATGTGATGGGATCGCGATAAAGAATCGAATACTAGGGTAGCAGAGATCAACAGCAGGACTGAAAGACAATGTATAGGTAAACAAGCAAACTTTGCTTGCCTGGAATCCCGCATGGAAGCAGATCTTGTCGTTGCTCACACATCTCAACGTCTTATCCGCGAAGAAGCAAACACTGAAAAGCGTGAAAGATGCATTTTACAACTACGGCAAAAGATTCAGCATGATCATACGAGAATGATGCATGGCATGACAAGATGCAATACAATGCAGGTAATCCAAATTAAGCGGGAAAGCAACCCGGCAATTAATATTTAGGTGCATGGTGATCTAATTAAATTAAATGGAAAAGGGCATTGTATATTTATTACCCCACACATTCCATATTTAATTATTTAGTTGCAATTAACAAATTACACTAAGTAATTAAAATAAATATGCAAAATGGCATATGAATTTCATATTAATGTTTATTGCATTTTTCTGATAATAAAACATATAAAGATTATTTTATTTGGAGTTATAGATTAAAAGATATTATCATTTTAGTTTTAGGGTGTTTCTGAAAAATCCAGGGACTTAACCGTGATAGAAAAATAACATGGGAGGTCCTCTATGCAAACAGAGAAACTCCAGGGGGCTCGGGTAAAACTGCAGGCGCAGGGGTTCTCCTCTGACTTTTCTCACCAGAGGCTGTCAAGCGGCCCGTGCGCCACGCGGGCGCTGACTGCGCGCTGCGGGCGCCACGGTCGCTGACCGGTGGGCCCGCCCTGTCAGCTGAGTGCACCGAAGCAAAAAGGGGCCTTTTTTCTCCCACGCGGCAAGGAGGACTCGAACCCGCGACTCGCGCGGGCACAAAGTTGAGTAGTATTGATTGGAAAGGATCTCGTTTTCTTATCTGGTGACCCAGACTCGCGGTTTTCCTGACGAAACTGAAATCTGAACAAAGTTCAGAGTTTCAGAAACGGTAGCGAGCGAGGACGGATCGATGCTTGGATTCACATCCAGGAGAGGGTGCGGTGCAGGTGTTGTGTGCGTGCGTGCGCGGTATGCGGTGGTGTGTGAGGGCACGGGAGGTGGGGAGCTCGTGCAGAGGGAGAAGATGGAGACCCAAACTTCAACTCGATCTCGATAATGGCGGACAATGGCCGTCGGGGACAACTCATGGACGGATTCCGCGTGTTTGAGAGCGAGACGCGTAGGGGAAAACGGGAATGGGGTCAGGAGGCTCACCGGGAGGTGCTAGAAGGAGTCGTTCATCTCGGGGAGGTCCGGCAACGAAGAAATCCGGCGGCTGCGCTCTGTCGGCGTCGGGGAGGAGGTGGAAGAAGGCGGCGGCTGCAGCGGCTCCGGCACGATTGTCTCGGTGAGGAGTTTTTAGACGACGATGCGGAGCTCCGGTAGTGCTCCCTGGCCCATCGACAACGTCGCTGCCACGGCTCGACGGCGGGGTGGTGGTCGGTGGTTCCGGTGGAGAAGGTGCAGAGAAAGAAGAAGGGGAAGAAAAGGGAGTGGAGAGAGTGGCGGCGGCGGCTGAGAGGGAGAGGGAGGAGCGCGGCTAGGGTTCGAGGGAGCATGAGGGGAGGCTAAAGTAGAGGGGAGGGGGAGCACATGGTGGGGGCTGGCCATGGCGTTTTCTCTGCCTCGATGTAAAGCGAGGAAGAGGACAGGAGGTTATCGGGCTGGGCTTGAAGAAGAGGGAGATGGGCTGGCTTTGGGGATGTTGGACTGGAACAGGTAAGTGGGCTTCGGCCCTTTTTAGGGTTTTTCCCCTCTGCTGTTATTTTTCCTTTGTGTTTATTCTTTATTGTTTTGTGTTTTTAAAACAAAATAGAAAAGAAAGGATATATAAACTTTTGACAAATATTTATAATTTCAAATACACAATTTAACATATTAGTTTGAATATTTGAAAAGAATTTAAATATCACATTTAAATTGATTTGGTTTGCAATTAGATTTAAAAGTGGAATTTGAATTTGAAGGGTGTGATTCAAATTTAAATGCAATAAAAAAAGAAGTGACAAATGCATGATGATGTGATGTTATGATGATGCAAAAAAATAAAAACAACAAAAATCTAATTGGGGATAAATCCCGGGACGTTACAAGACTCCTACAACCGCCGGCAGCAGGAGGAGCACGGGCTTGGCTAGGCGCCGTTGTCGCCGTGGCGTCGCCAACAGGAGTGGCACCCGGCTCCGGCGTGGCCGCAAGAGCCCTAGGCACCGTGGGGCCTACTACCGGATTTAATATTATGTATATTAATTGTTTTTTTTTTCCTTGTCCGGTTTTGTTTGCGCCACAACATTGGGGGCACCTCCACCCGAACGCAAAACAGGTCCATGGTCTGCCCTCAAACGGACCAAAAGGGACACATTGGGGTGTCCGTTTGCCCCACCCCGTTGGAGGTGCCCTAAGGTTCGGAGAGCCGCGTGTCGCCCTGTGGGTCGACCTTGTGATAAAATGTAATCGATTTTTTGCTAGCTTGGGTATTCATGTTGCTTGTAGCTAAGACTTTCTCGATCAGAGTCAGATGTACAGCTTTGACTCACCACAAGAGTTCTCCTTTTACTTCAACAGGGTGAAACATGCGGCTGTTTTCACCTTAAAATTTTGCGGATACGAGCGAAAAAATATCATCCGACTCATCCTCTACGTATTTGCACATACACTTGGCCGAATAGCCTGCTCCCTCTTTCGGTGGCGATATGAACGAGGTTATGGACACTGTTTGTACCAGCAAGTATCCACTCAAATCCGAGCCAACAGCCCACCGAAATGAGAGCACCCCACCTACACACGGCCTGCCACCTGGATCGCGAGACTCAGCGGCGCGCGACGCACTCGTGAGTCGTAAACGCATTCGCGACCTCGATCATCCTACATATACACTTGAGCTATAGCAGGTGAGGCTACGTACTAACCTATAGCCAGCCAGCTAGCGCTTCCCTGTCAGTCTATTCATTGGGAGGTGTCACTCGCTTGAGCATAGAGCTTGAGCGATGGCGGGAGGAGGAGGAGGGTGCGGGGTGGTGGCCGAGGCGGCGAGGCCGGCGGCGGGGATGGTCGGCGTGCAGATGCTCTTCTCGGTGCTCAACATCCTCATCAAGCTCGCGCTCAACGACGGCATGGACGCGCGCGTCCTTGTGGCCTACCGCTTCATGTTCGCCGCCGTCGTCCTCTGCCCCATCGCCTTCTTCGTCGAGAGGTACGTACGTGCGTTACTTCTTCTTCTCCTGATGAGAGTGAGAGGTACGTTACCTGCCCCCACAGTCCTAGCTGCATGCATGCATGTGCGTGCATGCTTCACATGCTTTTTCTCTTATCAAAAATGGCGACGCGACTGCAGTTTTGCTTGGTTGGAATGGAATTTCTGGACCCCCCTACTCGGAGATAAGGAAAGATATTTACTGTGCAGATCGATCTAGCTAATGATTCTTCCCTATCTTGCTTGTACCTACAGCCTTCGTGTTTCTTAGCTTACGGTTGATCAAAAAACATCCATATACCTTCAAGGTCTCGTCCTTTTTCTGATCAAGAGACAAGCATGCATGCTAGAAAAAAACACAAGAGATAGAGAAATTCTTCTTTTTCATAAGAGTTAAATGTTAACTAGTAGAAAACATTGCTAGTAATATGGCTTCCTAGTAAACCCGTACATTGGTATGGGTAGACCAGGTATTCAGCACATATATTCAGCAACACAATTAGAGTTTGTCAAAAATGCAAATAATCAACCTATACACGTCTTTTTATACACCATTAAAACATGTTCACTATCAAAATATTTCGTTGAAGCTCTATCACGTTTACATTTTATCTGATTTTCTTCTATTTTTCTATTCTTCTTGTGATTGGTTTCCTTTTCTCTGTCATGACCGTACCTAAACTTGCTACTGCCAATACCTTGATGTGTCATCGGTTATTCGAGCACCACCTTATTTATCTGACCGGGAGGCATCATCACGTCGTTCTCCAATTTCACATAATCAAAAGAAGATTCGGATTCGGAGGTCGTGGCGTGGTTCTGAATTAATTGAACGAGAATATTGTGATAGGTCATTCTTTAAATAAACTGAAAATAGTAAAACTTTTATTTGGATAAAAACAGATGAACTTACCTTCTTTTGACCTGTTGTCACCCATATCGATTATTATTTTCTCTAGGTCAGCCGGTTAATTAGTTGTTTTGTTGTCGACGTCGTATGTGCTGCTAGCACAAGAATGTGTCTGACAGGGGCAAAATATGTATATATATGACTGTGACTAATAGACAATACAAACTCTAGTTGCATTCGTGCTGCCTATCATAAACCTACCGCCCATCAGTCATTTTCACTAACAACTAAAAGGAGAAAAATATAATTAATCTTCATGTGTACAGATAAGGTATGGAACAATAATTTGGTGGCGTGTAATCGGGAAAGGAAAGGATTTGTTGCATGCATATGGAAAGGGGAGGACAGATCGGATCAGCAAGAGGCCTGCACGACTCATTTATCGATTTGCACAAAATTTGATCCAGTCCTTACGTGAATTAAACTAAAAACAGTATGACTGATTTTTTGGGAAGAAAATACATCAACTTTTATTTAAACTTAATAGAGTTTCTTCTCTGATATACACTACCGAGTACCGACTGCTTATCAAATTATTCCTATGTGATTGCAGGAATACACGGCCGCCACTAACCAAGAAGGTCGTACTATACTTGTTCTTGTGTGGGTTGTTCGGGTAAATACTTTTTTACTAGAACTCACGGGGAAAATACTTATCTACAACCCTCTGTGTTATTAATAATGTGAATCTCCCCAATTAAGTACTCCGTAGCATATTATTGAGACCACAGGTTTCGTTCAATTCATAACTGCTCTATAAGAAGGTTTCAGACATAAAGTTATGTGTCGTGCTGAATATCTATCTGCACATCATGCTGATTGACAAAATTAACTGACAAATATATCGTCAACATGGCTACTCTGTTTTAGTTTACATTTCTGTAACTCAGTTCATGACATGTTAAAGTCAATATTCTATCATACATGATCGTATTACCTATATGAAAAAACAAAGAGATTCAGTTTGCTTAAGAAATTAGTCAAATTACTAGTCTCCTTTCCAGAGTTTTTCTATAAACAGTATTAGAATTGATAGTATTTTGTTAAATTAAAAAGTGACATTGGCTTAGTGAAGGATCAATGAATTGTGTTAGCCATGTGAGCATGGAATTATTTGTTCTTAAGAAGAAAAAACTGTGACTTACATGTATAAATATCTTATTGTATGCCTGTTTATATGTATGCAGATTTACTATAAACCAGAACTTGTACGTGCTGGCTATAAAGTTAACTTCAGCAACATTTGTCACAGCTATCGCCAACCTCACTCCTGCAGCAACATTCATTCTTGTGATCTTGACAAGGTTACAAAACTTTACACATCGAAATTCTTACATCTCTTTCATATTCTGTAAATTAGTATCATCGTGTGAATACTGAATACTGATTCATGCATCTACTGATATTCCAAATGTTTTGTTAGTTTTGTTTAACGGATCCCAATCTTATTTGTGTGAATGAAGTTTTTTTTAGCATGGCCTTGGGGCCGGTGTGGTGTGTTGTGTTGTATGATTTTTGACGGTTTCCCTTATAAACCATCCAACTTCTTCTTCTTCTTCTTCTTCTTCTTCTTCTTCTTCTTCTTCTTCTTCTTCTTCTTCTTCTTTATCAATATAAAGGCAAAGTTTTTGCCTCGTTTCAAAGAAAATAAAATATTAACACCGGCGTCCATGCTAAATCGAACAACAGGCTTGAGACTCTAAACTTGAGAAAACCTGCTGGACAAGGAAAGTTTGTGGGAACCCTTGTTGGCATGGGTGGTGCAATGTTGCTTACATTCTACAAGGGGCCAGAGTTGAAGCTACTCCGTCGGCTGCCTCATCCCAAGCTTGCCCACATCACCGAAGCTCACCATAACCACACACCATCAACCGGCAATCAAATTCTTGGCTCATTTCTTGGCATCACCAGTTGTTTCAGCTATGCGACATGGCTTGTAATCCAGGTCAGTTATCACAAGCTATGCTAGTTGTTCCAGTTGTGATCCCACCTGGATGGTTTAGTGTTTACGTGGTAATCTTTTTTTTTGTCCCTTGCAGGCGAAAGTGGGTGAAGGTTATCCGTGCCATTACTCGATTGCTGCAATAGTGTGCCTCTTCGGTGCAATTCAGTCCACTATAATGGCAGTTTGTGTTCAGAGAGACATGGAACAATGGAGACTAGGACTTAACATCAGACTGTACTCGTCAGCTTATGCAGTAAGTGGGCTCTCTTCATCATATGTCAGGAAAGTTCTTCAGTTATTCTGAGTCGTCTAAAGAATTTAGCGTGTTACTGTTCACTCAGGGCTTGGTAGCATCAGGACTCGCGTTCCCGTTACTATCATGGTGCCTGCGAAAGAAAGGGCCCCTCTTTGTCTCCGTGTTCAGCCCGTTGATGCTCATCTTCGTCGCAGTTCTGAGCTCCCTTCTTCTCCAGGAGGCCTTATACCTCGGGAGGTGAATACATTTTATACTTATATACATTGCATTGCATATCAACGGATGTGCCTCTGCGGATTTGTTTGGTCTAAGGCTGAATTCCTATGTTCTGGTACACTGCAGTGTGCTTGGTTCTATCCTAATTGTGGGTGGCCTATACCTGGTGATTTGGGGCAAAGCGAAAGAACAGGCTGAGTTGTCCGAAGATGAAGAGCTGGGCAAGGATTCCATTGCTCTGGCGGCTAAGGGTGAAATGAAATAAGATGTTAAGAATCATGAAATTAGGCCGGAAATATAATATGGAGATAATTTGATAACTATTTATATTGTATTATCTTTCAATTATGAATTTCTCTGATCTATCATTTTGAACTAGTGTGTTTGTTAGGAATTTAATTCTGAGCATGCATTGCAATCAATCGTTAGAGCTTCTCCAGTGTTTAAGAAAAAAAACTGGGTCTTAATCAAAACGGAAATGGTCTTGTGGCCCAGCCACAACCAATGTGGGCCACAGCCCACAAGTTCAGAACCACTAGACCCGCGCCGGCTGCCGGCCGTTGTTGCCTAGCTTGTTTTGTGCTGAAAAAAACGACAACAAATTATATGCTATTGAAAGTGTGTTAGATGTCTTTTTTGAACAGAGTCAACTTAATAGTGTCCACGATGTTCTCTAATCCATTAGTAGTAGATAGCATTACCAATGATGCACCTATTTTTTACATGTGTGTAACATGTTTAAACTGTACATCCGGTGAGTACCATGTTCAAACTATACATCCGGTGAGTCATCTTGTTCTGCTATAAGCCCTCATGTAACTGCATCAACATAATATATTGTATGTGTAATGTTCTCACTATTTCGCTGAAAAGCTGAAAGAGTGATGGTGGCACTAGTGGAAAAAGGACTTTACGTTCAGAAAATTAGTCCTGCTAATATTTGCGGCCGGTACTAATGAGCATCAGTACCGGTTCGAACTGTCAGAGTGGAGGGGGGCAACACTACCGGTCCGTAAGGGACCTTTAGTACCGGTCTGTAACACAGCCCGGTACTAAATCTCAATAGGATGGCAACGGCCACGAGGGGCTGGCGAGGGGAGATTTAGTACCGGGCGGTGTTATGGTCCGGTACTAAAGGTCCTAACCGTTTGACTCCCGCCACGATTTTAGACGGCAGTGGACAGTTTTCTCCCCCTGTCTCTTCATTTTTCGATACGGTCGGGACTTTCTCTTCTTCCTATCTCCCTCCGGTGACACTCTCTCTCCCTCTGATCTCTTCATCCACTCCGGTCACCATGAGTCCGGCGCCACCAATCGTGCGATGTGCACCGGTGCTTGCACGCACCGCGAATCTAAAGGTGGTTTATACCAACGATAGCACGTTGGTGGGCGGTTATCTCTCCGATTTCAAGAAATGGATTGGTAAAACTCGGGATCAAGAGAAATTCATCGGTCTCGATTTCGAGTACACCGCCAATCAGCAAGAGGTTGCGGTGATCCAACTATGTTTTAAGAAGTATGTCTTGGTCTTCCAATGGATAAGGTACAAAAAATCTCATGCATCTGGTCCAAATGTTATATTTTGGGACAATTTTATTTTAATTTGTTGATTGTAATCAATATATATAGTTGGCCGAAATGAGATTTGTTGTTTTGTTCATCAATATATAGTTGGCTGAAATAGATAATACAATAGTTGGGCCGAAATGAGATTAATTATTGTTCAATAAATTAATTAGTTGGCCGGATTATAAATGAGAGATTTATTGTTAATTATACATTCCAATGAGATTGTGTTGATTAATATATATAGTTGGCCGAAATGAGATTGTTGTTGTTCATCAATATAGTTGGCCGAAATAAGATTGTTCAAAGTTGGCCGAAATGAGATTAGTTCAATTGTCTATATTGTTGTTGGTTAGATTGTTCTATATTGTTGTTGAATATATATATTGTTGTTGCATAGTTTGGCTGAAAATATATATCTTGACACATATGAATATATATATATATTGTTGTTATTGTACATTGTTGTTGAATTACAATGTACATAGTTCTTGTTAGTATTTTTGACATGTGTTCCATTTTTGTTGCAGAAGTGACAAGCAATGTCAACCACTCATGGATTTTCTTCGCAGCGGCATTCATTTTGCTAGCGTTGATATAACAAATGACAAGATCAAGATGAAATGCATCTGGCCGGGACTTGAGATACCATCTGCCTGCCATATTGATCTCCAGGCTATCTTTAGCCTTGAGCATCTCAAGACTGGAATGGCTACTATGGTAAGCGTCGTGCTTGACGAGGACGCGTACAAGGATATGAAGAAAAGATTCAAGAGTGGGCAGCAATATCTTTGGGAGAAGTACCCACTTGACGGTTGCAACATTGAATATGCTGAAGGGGTTACGGTGCAGAAAACAATAATTTTTCTAGCGAACAAAACCCTAACTAGCCAGGATCTATCTATTTAGTACATGTGATAACGGTGGCGGAACGGGTTACATTACCTCCATGTAGACCGATAGCGGGGATTACGCTCCCGCACAAGCGTTGACGTAGCCGACCTCGAGGTCGCGAAGAACTTGTCGCGATGTCGAAGTCGATGACGCCGGGGTGTCGATGATGATCTGCGTCGACGGGCGTCGGGCGGAAGAAGGCAGCGCGCCAGCACCGGGGCTGGTGCGCCGGCAGCAGAGGGGAGGGAGGCGCGATGGCTGCAGGGGCGAGACGACGTCGCCCAGGCTACTCAAAAGGAGTTACCTCCGAGCACTCACAAACATACGGAGCTTAGCGACAACCCCCGGTCATTCAGATCCAGCTGAAATCGCAGGAGTAGATCTTATCTGGAATCCCGCAGAGCAACGGCGCTCTGCGGTATAGCTTGGGTGGAGAGAGATCCCCCCTTACTCAGCTCGGCGCAGCTCCAACTTGGGAACCACGAGATCGAGAGAGAAATCGGGAATTAATTGTATTTTCCAATGAATTAAATCAATTAATATGCCTTGCTATATAAAGGGGGAAGGGGGTGTGCAAACCCCTTGGCTCCCCCATGTGGGACTAAACAAAGGACAAGGGAGGGGGAGTTCGGCCCCCACATGGGCTGGCCGAACCAGCCAATGGGGCCCACCCCCTTTGGTGGTGCGGCTCCCCCTCTTGGGCCCTCTTAGGGCCCATGTAGGTGGGAGCCCCCTTTTTCCTTTATTTAATTAATATAAAAATCTCATTAATTCATAATAAATATTTTTTTATATATTTCAATATCCCGTGACTCCGAAAACTCTTTCGGAACCACCCGAACAACTTTCGGACATTCCCGGAACCATTCCATACCTTCCCGGAACTCCTTCCGGACCACCGGAACTCTTTCCGGATCATTTCTCTCTCTCCAACAAAGTCCTATAATATTCCAGAACCTATCTCCTAGCGTCGCTAAGACCTTAAGTTTGTTACGCTACGGTTCGAGAACACTCCAGACATGGTCGAGACACTCCGCTCACCAATGACCGTCAGGGATACCTGGAAGTATATGACGACCCCTGTGCATTCCATGAATATCGTCGTTGAACCATAAATATGACATTCATTCCCTTTGTCTCTGCGATACTACCTTGTCCGAGATATGATCGTAGACACACCGATGTCTTTGTTGTATCTCGTTACCGACTAAGGTTATTAACTCGTCTGCGATATTACATCTCCATGACCTAGTCATAAGCTGCGCAGCTATATAGATGCAATATCACCGTGTGGGTCCAGAGTATCTTTCCATTACAAGAATGAACAAATTCCGCTCTTTATCCTTACGTCTTGATGCTCTTTCGGAATACCCAAGATGGACACCGTTATTGTAAGACACGACGTTTGATGCTCTCAAAGCATCCCTACGAAGCATTAATAAGTACGGTCTCACTGTCTAAGGAATAAGCTATCATATTCTTATCTATTGCAAATGACAAACATCGTAATACGATCTTATTGCAATACTTTGCGTATGTCCATCACCTTATTCAACTAACAAGATGACCCCATTGTCAACCGACGTCATTGTCCTTGATCGGGAATCTCGATCAACTGTTGCCCAATGGACTAGCTCATATAGAGGCTTGCCAGGGACCTGGTTGTCTATGTATCACACGTGTATTAACAATTCCGATTAATACAGTTATAGCATAATACACAAACCTATTATAAACTCATGAGATAACACAATAAATACTACTTATTTATTTGCCTCTAGGGTATATCTCCTTCAGTCTCCCACTTGCACTAGAGTACAAATAAACCAGCTGCATTTTACTTTATCAAAATCCCTTATCAAATAAGAATCATTCGATGATGCTTGCTTGTGGAAGAGTGTTACTCTGACAATCTGCACAACACACGATTTGTGCAAACTTTTGCGATTCACTGATATCAACTAGCTTGATATCACCATGTTGTCCAGCAACATATATGCAAATACCGTAACTAAGTGAGACTTCTGTTTCCCAGCGCTTACTCTGATTATACTAACCAGATAACTGCCCTGAAAAACACACTCAGCCATGCAGAGCCCCTTGTAACAATTACAAACTCGCGATATCTACATACTTTCACACTAATGCAGAAAACTTGACATTCAAATGTCAATCCCTTAACTAACGCACTTCTACTTCCAGTAAATTCCAACTTTACTTTCATAACTGCTTTTATTCCAAGAACATCGGTTATATTTCATCGAGCACATAATATGGTTTCTGTATGATGTCTAATATTACATAATAGACCCACATGTCATACAACCATTACTTTCATGCATCATTACTCTTAATGATCAATTGGATTTCAAAGGACCATCCTTTTGATTCTAATCTGACTCCTCAGATACAATCCAAAACAACTCGACTAACTATTTTAAAATTCCCGTTCTATTTCAAAATAGACACTGACTTTCAAATAGTTTCACAACTTCATCCTTCTTATCTATTCTACTGGTACAATTTCACAATGTGTCATTTACACAAGATGAATTCGGCTCCCACTCAAATTATGTCTCCACATATTTGAGAACACACGCTCCCACTCAAAAACGTGTCATCCACATATTTGAGTTCCTGAGCTCCCACTCAAAAATATGTTCTCTACATATTCCACCTGAGTAAACTAACTATGACTCCCACTTAATTCGACATTTTGGTCAAACCAAAATCATTGATCTACCATCAATTCGAATTTAATACAAACTACAGTATTACATTAATACAAATCCCTCAGACTTCAAGCATGTCTACATAAATGTAGTCAACAAATTTGATCTTGTCCAAGACACATTTCTTGACAAGACATGCTACCGCGTCTTTCTTATAGTCACATTTCTCATATAACACCTTATATGACGATTAAACAATCTTATTCCTCTAATAAGAATTGCAGCAACAATTACTCTCTTAATCCTTTCAAATGCAACTTTGGATTTCCAGGCTCAAAAAGCCTTTGTTTGTATTCTGATATTTTCTCAACTTTCTTTGTATTCATAAAGTGCACCTTGATCTGTCAACAAGATCTGAAATACTTAATACAGTGCTGTGACCTGACAGCAATATTAAATATAACAACACTTTATTTAGAAGTTTCTTTCATGAAAATATTATTATCTTTATGAAGAGGATTGCAAGCAGAAAACAATTTTCTAGTCTCCCTCACTCTTAATCACTAAACTTTCATTAGCAGACATATACTCTTTGGAACACTTTCCAACATAGGTCTGACACTTTATTCCAAACTTCTAATTCCAATCCATAAACCATAATTCAAAAAATCATCTTTTTCTCGGAATTACATAGACAACAAACTGAACTTTGTTTCTAATTGGTTTTGGAATACACTCCCACTTAATGCGAGTATTCTACAAAGAACTATTCATGTATATACCGAATTATCGTGTAATCATATACATGTCGACACTACTGTCGATCTCACGAATTCTTGTTGAGAAAAACATCTATTTTCTAAAGTGGACATCGACTATAATGTTTCGAACATATTAGGAGTTTCTAAGACTGATTCTGACAGACCACACTTTATTTAAAATAGAGCATGATTATAATTCCCCACATATCACTATATATGACATTATAATTTTGTGAAACTAATTTCCACAAGTCTTTTGTGTTGAAACCATAATTCAAAAATATTGTCCTTTGATCGAATCTTGTGAATACAATATTCACTAATCTTTCTTCTGAAAAATCCCATTTGATCTATTATCAAATTAATTTCAGACTCCATAATTTATCGGGCAAATACTCCTATTTACCAAAATCATGGAACAATTCGGATCATGCAATAACACCATAGATTTATCATTTAAAAAATGACTCTCAGTCAATTCCTCTAGTATTGCAACTTCAATACTGCATTTCAAACTTAATCAATTTTGGCACTCGAAATATTTAAATGGACCAAAATTATCCATTACTTCTTTCATTGCCTTTATGACTAAATTCGATGGTGTTTGCTCTTTGGACACATAATTTTATCATTCCCGCTATTATAAATGTATACGCATAATGAAATTGAGATGTGATGCAAATTACTCATAACATGAAACAACTGCTTTGTTTCATAACATAAAACAACTGATGTGTTCTATATGAATAATTATGTCTTGTAACATTCAAGACACCAAACTAGATCACATTCTCACTATTACAAAATGTCTTATCAAAAACTATTGATGATAACTAATATGATATCTCGAGGGCGTGAGCACTACTGGCCATTAACTTGCCATCACTTGTGCACTGTCACGTCACCCTTCGCCACATACTTGTGATAATCAGGGACTGTTTCACAAACAGAACAATTATCAAACACTTTTCATCAAGTATGAGAAGAATACATTTATATCTTTGTATATCAAATATACCCATAGCGTCGAAGAACTCTTCTTCGATGAATCAACTTTTAGAGATTTGAACTTGTTCACGAACGTGAAGAAGCTCACCGTGTCTCTATAGCATATTCACGCACATGCTATTAACAGCTAGGAGGTAAAGCGCAATCTCTATTGCACTGGAGTTCGCTATCTAGAAATCGTAGATATTCGTAAGCCTGAAGTAGATGTCACACAACTTCTTCAACTGAGTCTCCAGACAGGTATGCTCCCCATGTGAATGGTCCGGAACTTTCTAAGCTGTCTGAACTTCTCAAGACTCAATTCATCTTTGAAGTAACCTTTGATCGCATCAATCACAACATATGGCTCCAGGTGTTGAATACAACTTTCAACTCTGGTGCTAGGCATACGCTCATGACGACCTTCACTTCCATGAAAATATCATGATGCTTACGGAACTCATCATCTTCCTCCTTGCTAGCAGAATCATCTGGTCTAACTCCTAACTAATGTTCTAGGACATATAGGATGTTTGTTGTGTTTGGAGAATGTTTCTAAAACCAATATACCATCTGATGAAGTTGGACCCGTCGGCTCCCAAGGTTGAATCCGAGCTCTTGAAGAAGTAACCGAAGCGTAGTTCCGTAGTCTCCAGATGTGATCGCAAAAGAGGTAAGATAAGTTTATAATATATAGGTGAGTTTTAGTTTTATAATCTCATTATCAAAAACACACCACACCAAGATTATTATCCCTAAAAATAATAATGGCGATTACACGACCCTCATCCACCACACTACCCCCGATCATCACGGCCGGCAGCACAGCTTCAAAGATGGACATAACATGTCGATCACAACAACTCTATGACTCGTGCTCGATCTTTCGATCTTCCCGTGTTCCGAGGCCATACCTCTGAGTATGCTAGGCTCGCCAATCAAACCTCGAAGACCCTGCGCGTGCAACATGGCTTACACCCACTGTATGCGAACGACGAGATGTGTGACACCCGATCATCACGGCCTGCCTCATAACGTAGAACTTTCTTGGTGGTGCGCAACGAGGGAGAACACAATTTTGGTATTTGTTAGGGATCATCCTATTTATGATGCTACCGTTGTATATCTAGCATATAAGCAATCAATAGGATGCACACACAACAGCACACAATAATGATGCAATGAAGTGCGATGTGACATGGTCGATGCGCCTGGACCTTCATGGCGCCATGTGCCTGGCCCCCCGGCGCCCCGGCATGGCTCCGAGTCTACAGAGCCCTCCTTTGCCTCCGACAGTACGAGTAATATCATAACTTACCGTAACCATGTCACATGAAATAACGCCTCTGCAAAACAAAGTTAGACGCCTCTAGCTTTATTTAGTTTTAAAAGTTTTACGTGGCAAATAGGCTTATTCGTAAGAGAATCGCTTCCCTACCTACGAACTTTGTACCACAACGTCGATCGTATAATTGCATGTTTAAGCATCCCTTTCGGGCCCTCCATTGAAAATGCTTTGCCGACTAGAGAGAGAGAAACAGACACCCGCCAGCCACAGATACGGTGCAAGTCGTATGTCAGTAGTGGAACCAGTCTCGCGTAAGCGTACGCGTAAAGTCGGTCCGGGCCGCTTCATCAACTCAATACCGAAGGCATCGCAAGTGCACGCTAGAGGGTAGCAAATATAAGAAAGACGCCCTCATTCAACATGAGTTCTAACCGTACCAGCAGTACTACGCATAGATCGGCTCTGATACCACTGAAGGGGTTACGGTGCAGAAAATAATAATTTTTCTAGCGAACGAAACCCTAACTAGCCAGGATCTATCTATCTAGTACATGTGATAACGGTGGCGGAACGGGTTACATTACCTCCATGTAGACCGATAGCGGGGATTACGCTCCCGCACAAGCGTTGACGATGAAGTCGTACGTAGCCGACCTCGAGATCGCGAAGAACTTGCCACGATGTCGAAGTCGATGACGCCGGGGTGTCGATGATGATCTGCGTCGACGGGCGTCGGGCGGAAGAAGGCAGCGCGCCAGCACCGGGCTGGTGCGCCGGCAGGAGAGGGGAGGGAGGCGCGATGGCTGCAGGGGCGAGACGACGTCGCCCAGGCTACTCAAAAGGAGTTACCTCCGAGCACTCACAAACATACGGAGCTTAGCGACAACCCCCGGTCATTCAGATCTAGCTGAAATCGCAGGAGTAGATCTTATCTGGAATCCCGTAGAGCAACGGCGCTCTGCGGTATAGCTTGAGTGGAGAGAGATCCCCCCTTCCTCAGCTCGGCGCGGCTCCAACTTGGGAACCACGAGATCGAGAGAGAAATCGGGAATTAATTGTATTTTCCAATGAATTAAATCAATTAATATGCCTTGCTATATAAAGGGGGAAGGGGGTGTGCAAACTCCTTGGCTCCCCCATGTGGGACTAAACAAAGGACAAGGGAGGGGGAGTTCGGCCCCCACATGGGCTGGCCGAACCAGCCAATGGGGCCCATCCCCCTTTGGTGGTGCGGCTCCCCCTCTTGGGCCCTCTTAGGGCCCATGTAGGTGGGAGCCCCCTTTTTCCTTTATTTAATTAATATTAAATTAATATAAAAATCCCATTAATTCGTAATTAATATATTTATACATAATTAAATATCCCGTGACTCCGAAAACTCTTTCGGAACCACCCGAACAACTTTCGGACATTCCCGGAACCATTCCATACCTTCCCGGAACTCCTTCCGGACCACCGGAACTCTTTCCGGATCATTTCTCTCTCTCCAACAAAGTCCTATTGACGAGGTTGCAGCTCGGCAAGTCCCAGGGTTGTACACCCCGGGTTGATTGATGGGGAGAGTGAAGAGTGCCAGGTGATCACGACGGCTAACAGGCGGGGTTTACCCAGGTTCGGGCTCCCGGAGGATAACACCCTACTCCTGCTTGTCTGGTTATTGATGCGAGTAGCGATTACAATAGCGAGATTGCGATCTCGCTAGGGTTTGTGGTAGTTTTGAGCGTGCCCTCTAGGACGGGCAACCCTCCTGGCTTTATAGGCAGCCAGGTCTCGGGTGGTTGATACAGATACGGTAGGTTACAAAACCTAACCGAGTTGGACTAGGATATGAGATACCCCGAGTGGGCCTTCTGCGGGCCTTTCCATCCTTGGCGCGGCCCAGGTAGCCTCATCGTGGGCCACCCGCAAGGTAGCCCCACGTCAGTAGCCCCCGAGTGCTTGGTCGAAGCGCAGAGTCGGACAGAGGACTCCTCCTTCCTGGACACGCCATTGGATTGCTTGATCTTGAGCTTGAACTCGAATTCTTCAGTCGAACCGGCCGCTCCCGATGGGAGTAACCTTTGCAGTCGAATTACTTTTGCCTTCATCTTCTTTGCGAAGCTTGCTTCTACTCAGCCTGCTTGGCTTACTTTGTGGATTGGTTCGGCTGCTCGAGCTTACTGTGTTGCCACTCGAATGGTTCTTTCGGGTGCTCGGATCGTTGCTCGATCTTACTCTGCTGACTTCAGCTGCTAAGCTTACTACTCGAACGGATCTTTCGAGTTTCTGCGGCTGATTTTGGAGCCGTTGGATTGATGACGTCATTGATGACGAACTGTTGCACGCCTCTGCGCCCGATGGGACGTGACGCGGTGGGCCCCGTTGTCAGAGCTGACCACGGTCCACAGTTGTCACGTCTCCGAAGTGGGCGCGAAATTTTCGCGGCACGATGACGACGCCTCGGTTCCCGTGCGTAGTGGAGGGGGTTGGCGGCGACGGTTCGTTTCTCCGCGCGACACGTGGACGGCCGGATGCCCTCGCTCGGAGCTCTTGCGCGATGGACGGCTGAGATGTCGATCTTCGAGGAATAAGTACTGCGCCCTGGCGTTTGGGATGTTATCCTCCCCGATCCATTCCTTCCTTTTTCCTCTCCTATTGCGCTCTGCCATTGCCACCGCCATCTCGAGCTCTTAGCGATCTGTCCACGCACCTTGCGACCAAAGCAATGGGCAAGCCGAAGGGCACCGCTGGCTCCTCCGCCGCCGCCGCCGACACTGCGGGCTGATGAAGAAGCCCGAGGGTGACTGGCAAAGGTCGACGATGAAGAAGGCCGACGTCGACATGCTCCGCGTGCAGGGCCTGCTGCCGTCTGCGGACGAAGTCCAGGTACGCCTCCCTGGCAAAGAGACTTTTCCCACTCCTCGCGATGGGGAGCGCGTTTGCTTCGCGGACTTCGTTCCGCGTGGCTTCGGGTTCCCCATGCACGATTTTGTGCGTGGGCTCCTGTACGCCTATGGGGTTCAGATCCATGATCTGACCCCCAATGGCGTCTTGAGCATCGCGAGCTTCATCGTGCTTTGCGAGTGCTTCTTGGGGGTCGCGCCCCACTGGGGACTGTGGAAGTCACTCTTCCTCGTTCGCAAGAACGTGGGGAAGAGCGGACTGTCCTACCCAGTGGGCGGCTTCGGAATCCAGGTGCGCGGTGATACCGCGTACTTCGCGATGAAGAAGTCGGACTCTGTCCAAGGGTGGCGCAGGCGCTGGTTCTACGTCCAGTCGGCCGGAGATGGCCTGGACGCATTCGACGGTAGGCGGGGGCTGAGGAAGACTAGCGCCTGGGCGCACCCGCTGTCTGCCGTGGAGAAGGAGGCGGTGCGGCCCCTGCTGATGCTGCTGCGCGAGCTGACCGAGACCCTAGGGCGTGAGGCGGGTGGCGTCTTTCTGATGGCCACCTTCTTCCGCCTTCGGGTGCGGCCGCTGAGCGCCCGGCCCTACCCGATGTGGGCCGCAGAGGGCGTTAGCGACAAGCCGCTGGACGACGAGGAGGTGGAGGCCAACGTCAGGTCCATCACCAACCTTCGAGCCGCGGACGCTTGCAACGTCAAGTGCCCCATCACTCCTTACGGGGCCGCGAGGCCCGTTCCTGAGGTGAGTCCTTTCTTGCTTTCTTCTTGTACTTGTTCGACCGGAGTCTACTTTGTGTTTTGATTCGACTTGCGTCTACTCTGCTTTAGGGTCGGGATTTGCTCATCAGCTATCCTCCGCTCCCTGAGAACGGACCCGACGATGAGTCGAAGTTCGTCGAGGATGAGGACGATGACGAAGAGATCCCCTCCTCCCACTCTTCCCGCGACGAGGTGGAGGAGGGCGACGAAGTGGAGGAACCCGCGAGGAAGAAGCGGAAGCTTCCAATTCGCGGCGAGTCTGCTTCTGCGTCGTCGCCTGCCAAGGGCGTGGGTGCTGCTGAGGAGGTGGCCGTGGCGACGTCCCCGGGTGCGCAGTCTTCGGGTGGCTGGGAGGAACCTCTTAATGTTCCCCCGGTCGCCTCTGCGGCGCCACGGTCCTTCGCGCGGATGCCGTCGCCGTCGCTGTCAAGCTTCGACGATGCCAGCTCCCCCAGGTTAGCTTCCTTGCCACGCGTTCTTCGAGTAGTACTGTTGCGGGTTCGCCGCTTATTTGACTTTGTGCTCTTGATATTACTGCAGCCACCACTCTGGCAATGTCGGCTCCCCCCTTCGGGACACGGAGCTTACTTCTGGCCCTTCGACTGGGCTGGAGACACCCGCGGTGGGGGAGAAGGTGCGCGCGGAGGCCAACGTCGTGGCCTCGTCTAGCCGGGAGCCTCCCTCGGCTGTCGATGACCTTGAGCTCCTGGACCACGTAAGTCTTTTTTTTTTCTTTTCTTTTTTTTGTTTTCCTTGTTCTTCTGATTTCTCATCGGGTGCGCGATCAGTGCTCCCGATGGGAGTAGCCCCCGAAGGTGTGGGTGACTAGTATAGTCGCCCGCAACTTTTATTGACATTAAGCTTCTTTTATTTTCAGCCATACTATCGCCAGCAGCTTGACGCAGCCGCGGCTTATGTTCGCCTGGAGAAGGAGAGGGACCAACTGCGTTCCTCGCTGGACCAGGCTACTGGCCGGGTGGGTGAGCTTGAGAAGGCTCTCCGTGAGTCTCAAGAGCGAGATCTGGCGCGGGTCGCCCAGGAGAAGACTCAAATCGGTCGCCTCCTTTCACTCGCCGCTGTTCTTGGGGGTGAGTATCAGCCTTTCGCTTACTTAGTTTTCGTTCCCTTTCTTGTCCTGACTTTAAATTCTGGTGCAGAGACTTGCGGTGGAGTTCCTCCGGAAGATGCTTCGAGTGACACCTTCGACCTGGCGACTGCGGTTGGCTTCTTCGACCGTGTCTGCGCCTATGCCTCGGACGCTCTGAGGAAGTCTGCTGCCGCGCTGGAGAAGTCGACTGGAGCTCTGGCCGTGGTGCATCAGAGCCTCTTCCCGGGCAGCCAGCCGCCAGCGACTGTGGACGCTCTGGCTGCGCCGTTTGGGGATGTGACCACCATCACCGACTTCGCGCGGTCGCAGACGGTACGCGGCTCCGAGCTCACCTTCCAGCTGCTTTTAGGCCACCAAGTTCCAGGTGACTTCGAGAAGATCGTCAGCGGTTTTCCTCGCAAGCCAGATGGTCGGACCGCGTCGCTGAGTGGCGTGAAGGAGCGCGCCTCGCAGTTGGCTGCACAGCTTGTGGCACTCTTCGAGAGGGCCCTTGCTAAGGCGACTGAAGCGGCTGCTCGGAAGGGCCGTTCCCGGTCGCAGTCCACGGCCTTAGAGTAGGCGTAGTTGTAGGCATGCGGTAGCGCTGCGATCTGTACCTTGAACTTTTGTTTTGTAATGAATATTGCCCATGCCGGGTCTTTTGATCGTCAGTATTGGATTTGCTGACCTTTCTCTCTTTCTAAGTTGAACTGTGTTTGGCAGTCGCCTTTTTGTATTGACTTTGCGTATTCCTGACAGAGTGCCGTGCGCGATGACGCTCCGCCTTCTCCCTTGGCCGTGCCGAGTGGCGCGGCGTCTTCTTCGGGTGCTCGCCGTCGTCGGGCAGCGCCCGCTCCTCCTCGTGGCGTGAATGACCAGCGGATAATCACCTACTTGAAGAACAAGGTGGTGGAGCTTGAGGCGACCCTGAAGAAGACGGAGCTGACGTTGCAGCGCTCCCAGTCGCACCCCACGGCGGAGTTCTCACGCCGTGAAGATTTTTTGCTTGGAGAGATGGACTTGATCAGTCGGCAGTTGCAGGGTATGTATCCTGTTGGCGACTGCCGTCGTTGCTGTTTATCCTTCTCGTTCTGACTTGCAATTGATGTGTGCAGATGTTAATCCCGATTGGGAAGCCGAACGGGATCGCGTTGAAGAGCGAGTCACTCGAGAGGCGTCAGGCGACTCCTATGAAGCTCGGCAGTTCTGGGTGAACAAGTCTAGGGGGCGCGTCCTTGCCACGATGCTGGATCGTACATGGCGCGCTGCCTTTCTTCTGGAGAGCTGCCGGAAGACACTTCTGCACATCAACCGCGTGTACTTCCCGCACAATGCGCAGCCGAACGGGTTGCCTGCCTTGCTGGAGAGGTTCCGTGATGGCGAAGGGCTGAAAGAAGTTGTCGACGCTCAGCTTGTGGCTGGTGCAAACGCGGCGCTGGCGTACGTTCGGATGCACCGGCCACATCTTCCGCTTGAGCGGGTGCTTGAAGGCCTGCCAGGTGACGAAGACTTCGAGGAGACCTTGCCCGCTGCGCGCCGGATTATCCGGCAAGTGCAGGACTTGAGCGAGCGGCTTGTAGGTCCTCTCGACGCGCCAAAGGCTGAGCCTGCAGTTTAGAGTAGCTGTCGTCTGATGCACAGGGTTAGCTATAGAGGGCAAATTTGCCTTTGTAAATACATTGTAATATTTCATAGTACTGTTTCGAGTAATGAGAATTGATATGTTACTCGAAAGTGAGGGCGCGTGATTCGACCTGGATGGCGCAACTGCCGAGTATGTCAAGCAGCGGCCAAGTGTTGCCTGTATGCCGCAGTCTCTGGTTCTACCAGGTGGCGACTTAGGGTTTTGACTAACTCCTGTCTGGCGCAGCCCCCGAGTAAGTTGGGTGACGGCCTAGGATTGCAAGTGTTACCTGTTTGGCGCAGCCCCCGACCGCGTCGGGTGGTGACCTAGGATTTGGAACTTGACCTGTGCAGCGCAGCCCCCGAGTATGTTCGAGTGGCGGCCGAGGATTTTTCTGAGTCCTGTTTTTGGCGTAGCCCCCGAGTAAATCGAGTGGCAGCCTAGGGTTGCAAGTGTGACCTGTGTGGCGCAGCCCCCGAGTATGTCGGGTGGTGACCTAAGATTTTGGAACTTGACCTGTGCAGCGCAGCCCCCGAGTAGGTTCGAGTGGCGGCCGAGGATTTTTCTTTGGCCTGTTTCGGCGTAGCCTCCGAGTATGTCGGGTGGCAGCCTAGGCTTGCAAGTGTGACCTGTGTGGCGCGGCTCCCCGTAAGTCGTGGGTGGCGCCTTAGGATTTTGGACTTGACCTGTATGGCGCAGCCCCCGAGTCAGTCGAGTGGCGGCCTAGGATTTTTATGACTTTTTGCTTGTTTGGCGCAGCCCCCGAGCGGATCGAGTGGCGGCCTAAGCTGTTATTTCAACCTGTGTGGCGCAGCCCCCGAGCGGCTCGGGTGGCGGCCTAGGATTTTGATTGTGCTTGTATGGCGCGGCCCCCGAGTGGATCGAGTGGCGGCCTAAGCTGTTATTTCAACCTGTGTGGCGCAGCCCCCGAGTGGCTCGGGCGGCGGCCTAGGATTTTTGAGCTTTCTTCGGTGACTGGAAAGGGAGACAGATTTTCTTTAGATCACTTTATTGATTCTTGCGAGCAGGCCGCCTCATTAAAAACCTTCCAGTCCCCTCAGGTACCCTGGTAAGGAAAAGAGCGCGTCTGAAACCTGCCGCGTTAGCTTTCTTGTACAATGGTTGCTTGAACTAGGCGTAGAATCTGCGTAGCTGTGCTACGTTCCATGGATTGCTGCAGTCCGCTCCGGTCTTCGAGTCCTTTAGGCGGTATGCTCCATTGCCTATTGCTTCTGTTATGATGTACGGGCCCTCCCATGGGGAGGCGAGCTTGTGCACCTTCTTTTGCTTGAGTCGAAGAACCAGGTCGCCCGCCACGAACGCTCTTGGTCGCAGCCTCCGAGTATGATAGTTGCGCAGGTCCTGCTGATACACGGCTGATCGTGCCAGGGCGATGTCGCGTGCTTCGTCCAGGGTGTCTCTGCTGTCTTCGAGTGCTTCCTCTGCTTCTGATTCGTCGTAGGCGACTACTCTTGGTGCGTCGAACTTGATGTCGCAGGGGAGGACTGCTTCTGCACCATACACCATGAAGAATGGCGTGTACTGGGTAGATCTGTTGGGTGTTGTTCGCAGACTCCAGAGGACTGATGGCAGCTCTTCCACCCAAGCGCCCGCTGCGCGTTTGAGGGGCACGCGCAGTCGCTTCTTGATGCCGTTGCAGACTAATCCATTGGCCTTCTCTACTTGTCCGTTGGACTGCGGGTGCGAGACAGACGCGTAGTTGAGCTTGATCCCCTGTTCTGAGCAGAAGTCTTTGAATTCCTCGGCTGTGAAGTTCGAGCCGTTGTCGGTGATGATCCCGTTGGGCACTCCGAACCTGAAGATGATTGACCTGATGAAGTTGACCGCTGTGGACGCAGTCGAACTTGTGATGGGCACGGCTTCGATCCACTTCGTGAATTTGTCGACTGCGACCAGGAGGTGAGTATGACCTCCGGGTGAGGATTTCTTCAGCGGGCCCACCATGTCCAGGCCCCATTGGGCAAAGGGCCAGGCTAGTGGTATTGTCTTGAGCTCTGATGCTGGGGCGTGCGGCTTGTTGGCAAATTCCTGGCACCCTGTGCATTTCTTCACCAGCTCCTCCGCGTCCTGCATGGCTGTGAGCCAATAGAACCCAGCTCGTAGCGCCTTGGCCACCAGTGCCCGGCTGCTTGCGTGATGCCCGCAGGTACCCGCATGGATGTCTAGTAAGATGGCTTGGCCGTCGACTGGATCTATGCACCTTTGAAGGATTCCTGATATGCTTCTTTTGTAGAGTTCCCCGTTGATGACGGTGAAACTTTTGGAGCGTCTGATGATGCGCTTCGCTTCGACTGGGTCAGCTGGCAGCTTCTGATGCAGTATATACGCCAGGTATGGTCCTGTCCATGGGGCTTCGACTAGCATGACTTCCATGGGGACCTTGTCTTGGCTTGGCGGGTTGGCATCGCTTTTCGCCGTTGTTGTGCTTGCTGTACCCTGAGTCTTGACGGATCTCTGTGTTATGCACTCGAGGAAGACGCCGGGTGGGACTGGTACCCTGTCTGAGCCCATGTTAGCTAGGGCGTCGGCTTCCTCGTTGCTTTCGCGGCCGATGTGGCGTAGCTCGCAGCCGTCGAAGTTTCCTTCCATCTGATTGTAGAGGTCTCTGTAGGCGATCATGTTGTCAGCGATGGCGTCGCAGGACTTCATGGTTTGCTGTACCACCAGGTAGGAGTCGCCGTAGATCATGAGGTGCGTGGCGCCGCAGTTTTTGGCCATCCGCATGCCGTGGATCAGGGCCTCGTACTCGGCTTCGTTGTTGGATGGCGTCGGAAAATCCATCTGTAGGACGTACTTGAGCTTGTCGCCTTTGGGGGAGATGAGCACGACTCCCGCCCCGGCTGACTTGAATTTCTTGGAGCCATCAAAGTACATTGTCCATGCGTTGGACAGGTCGGGGACGTTCGGTAGCTGGGCTTCTATCCACTCCGTGGTGAATTCTGGGAGAACTTGGGCTTTGATGGACTTCGGATGAGCATACTTCAGCCCCCATGGTCCTAGCTCGACAACCCACTTGGCGACTCGTCCTGTCGCGCGCTGATTCGTGAGGATGTCTGCTAGTCCGGAAGAGCTTACCACCGTGATCGGGTGCTCGGAGAAGTAGTGGACGACTTTTCTGAAGGTCATGAAGACTCCGTATGCCAGCTTCTGGTAGTGTGGGTAATTTTGCTTGGACAGGGTAAGTACCTCGCTGAGGTAGTAGACGGGCCTCTGCACCGGGTGACTGTGTCCTTCTTCGCGTTCGACTACGAGTACAGTGCTCACCACCCTATTTGTTGCTGAGACGTACAGGTAGAGCGGCTCGTTTTCCAGTGGTGCCACGAGGACCGGGGAGGTTGTCAATGTCTTCTTGAGATGGTTGAACGCGTCCTGCGCCTCTTGCGTCCACTCGAACTTGTCTGACTTCTTCATCAGTTGGTAGAAGGGTAAGGCCTTTTCTCCCAACTTACTAATGAACCGACTGAGAGCTGCGACTCGGCCAGCTAATCGTTGCACCTCCCTGAGCTTCGTTGGTGCTGGCATTGTGAGTATGTTCTGCACCTTCTCAGGATTTGCTTCGATTCCTCGTGCGGATACAAGGTACCCTAGTAACTCTCCGGCTGGCACGCCGAATACGCACTTCTCTGGGTTGAGTTTGATCTGGTACGCGTCGAGTGCGGCGAAGACCTTGTGCAGGTCGTCGACTAGGGTGTCCTCCTTCCGGGTAGTGACGACGATATCGTCGACGTAGACTTGGACGATCTGCCCGATTAGCCCCTTGAGGCACGCTTGCATTGTCCGCTGATATGTGGCACCTGCGTTTTTTAACCCGAACGGCATCGTCTGGTAGCAGAAAACGCCGTCGGGTGTGATTAAAGCTGTCTTCTCTTCGTCCTCGACCTTCAGTCTGATCTGCTGGTAACCTGAGTAGGCGTCCAGGAAAGACAGGCGTTCGCAGCCTGCGGTCGAGTCGATGATCTGGTCTATCCGCGGGAGCGGGAAGTGATCCTTGGGGCAGCATTTGTTGATTGCGGTGAAGTCCACGCACATGCGCAGTTTCTTCGTCTTCTTTTTCTCGACTAGGACGGGGTTAGCGACCCAGTCTGAGTCCTTGATCTCTCGGATGAACTTGGCATGCAATAATCTGTCGACTTCCATGGTGATAGCGTCTCGTTTGGGCCCTGAGAAGCGTCGCATGGATTGCTTGACAGGTCTTGCGTCCTTGTGTACTTTCAGAGAGTGCTCGGCGAGTTCCCTGGGTATCCCCGGCATGTCAGAAGGTTGCCATGCGAAGATTTTCCAGTTCTCACGTAGGAACTCGACGAGCGCGCTTTCCTATGCGGGCGTCAGGCTTGATGAGACCTTGACTGTCTTTTCGCTGTCGGTCGGGTGGACCTGGTGGGTGACTGTGTCGTCGTTTGTGTTAAACGCTGCGTCCTTGGCGGGCTTCTTGCGAGCCGGGAAGATGGTCTTGTCATTGTCGGCTGATATGGCCTTGAAGCGCTCTTCGACGCCGAAGAACTCGGAGATCTTGGCGAACTCGCGGTCGCAACTGTTGGAGAGGCCAAAGTCGCCGCGGACGGTGATCACCCCCTTTGGCCCAGGTAACTTTATCATCAGGTAGGCGTAATGGGGTACTGCCATGAACCTGGCGAAGCTTGGGCGTCCGAGGATGGCATGGTACTGTGACTTCCAGTCGACGACCTCAAAGTCTATCGACTCCTTCTTGAAGTGCTCGGGTGTTCCGAGGATGACGTCGAGTGTGATTGTTCCCATGGGTGTGATTGGCTGCCCAGGTACTATGCCGTGGAAGGTGGTCTCCGACTCCGGCAATTTCTCTGTCGATCTGTTCATCCGTCTGAGGGTGTCGGCGAATATGATGTTGATGCCGCTGCCTCCGTCCAGGAATACCTTTTTCAGGCTGTAGTCGCCGATCAGGGCCTCAATCACGAGTGCGGCGTGTCCGGGTCGGACTACCTCTGCTGGGTGATCTGCCCTGGAGAATGTGATTGGTGTCTCAGACCCGCGCAGGTAGTCTGGTACCGCGCGCGGGCTGTTGATGGCCTGGAGCACTTGGCGTGTGATGATCTTCTGCCTCCTGTTCGACGGGGGGCCCTTCTGGATCATGTTCAGTTGTCCTCGTGCGGCTGGGTACGCGTCGGCTGCTGCCGGCGGAACCTGCTGCTGCTGCGGCTGGTGGAATGCCGCTTGCACTTGGTTATTATTTGCGGGTGCCGCCTGGATGGCCAGCTGCGGTGCTGCTTGGATGGCTTGCACCGGGGCGATGATCTGCTGCATGGCATGGTATATTTTTCTCGCTTTGCGGCAGTCTTTCAGCAGGTGGTTTGAACCATACTTTCCTGTTACCGGGTTGCGGAACGAGTGATGTTTGCAGGGCTGCATCAGTTCTTCTGCCGCAGTTAACGGGCGCTTCCATTCGCGCTTCTGATTTCCGTCGTTGCGGTCGACGCTGCTGCTGCCACGGTTGTACTGGCTCGAGCTGGGTTGTCGACTTTGCTCGTGCTGTCGACTGTCCTCACGCTTGACCTCGCGGGAGGTTTCGTAACCTGCCGCTACTAACTCGATTGAGTCGTGCGTGTATCGTGCCTTCCTCTTCTGACGTGAATCGCGCCAGTTGCTTGTTTCGCCTTCCTTTTTGGGAGAAGTTTCGCGGACGTAGTCCTCTCCTTCAGCCCATTGGTTGGCTGTCTTCATTAACTCTATTGTGGTCTTCGGCTGGAGCCTACCAAATTCCTCCCGGAGGTCGCGGCGAGAAACGCCATGCATGAAGGCGTCCATCACCCTGTCCTCTGATACGGGTTCCATGGTGTTGCGAAGGAGTGTCCACCTCTGGATGTAAGATCGGAGCGACTCGTTTTTCCCTTGCTTGCAGGCCTGCAACTCGATGTAGGTTGTTGGTCTGGCGAATGTTCCTGAGAAACTCTTGATGAAGTTGTCCTGGAACTCCTCCCACGTTCGGAACGAATCTTTGGGTTGGCTTGTGAGCCACCCGCGCGCAGAGTCTGTCAGCATGAGCTGGATGTACTGCATTGCCGTTGTCGATGTTCCGCCTTGGCAGGTGCAAGCGATAAGGTAGTCCTCAAGCCATAACTTCGGGTCTTGCTTCCCGTCGTACTTTGGTGTGCCGGCCGTCAATTTGAAGCCTTTGGGCATGCGGGTGTCGCGGATGTTGAAACTGAAACATGCCGCACCACATGGCTCGAAGTCGCGGTCGGTATGATCATCCGCCTGTGTGGCGTTAGCCGAACGCTCCTTGCGGCTGCGGTCCACCGTCTTCTGTGTCAGGACGTCTCGAAGGTCCTTGACTGGCTGTCGCTGCGCCGCCGGGATGCTCGACGTCGCTGGTCCATGAGCTTGATTACCTGGCCCTTGGGCCGCTAGAGCTTCTTCGATTGCCCTTATGGAGGCAATTTGTTGCTTGTGGAGGAGCGAGCGCGCGTCACCCTCTGGTGGCTGCGTGAGCCGAAGGTATGTCTCGACTGATATCAATGCTGCGTTTGCTGTTTTTGGGATGGGTATCCCGTTTTCATCTTCGGTGACGAAGGAAGAGTCGAGGTTGCGGGTTAGCCTTGTTCGGTCAGCTTCTGCCATGTGAGGGACACGGGCTCTGGTTCGCCGTGCTCCCTGGTTCACCTCGGTGGAGGATGTGAAGGAGAGGGCGGCCCGCCTGGCGCTTGATGCATCCGCGTCCCTTTTGCGCCTGAGAAGTTCGGCCTTTTCGGCGCGAATCCGTTCGCCTTCCTTGCGTAGCAAGTACTGGACCGCCAGGTGGTCCTCGCGAGATGCGTTGGGTGAGGGGAACGTACCCTCGTCCATATGCTTCATGGCCTGTATCGCCATGTCCCGTGTGATGACCAGTTTGGTGTTGTCTGGCATGTCCACCTCTAGCGGATATACGGGTTCATCTCCGTCGTCGTGCGGTGCTGTGCCGGCCATGAAGACTTGCCTGGGGTAGACTTGGGTTGGAGAGTTTGTGCTGCCGCTGCTGCTTCTGTCACCCTCGTCTTGTTCGGGGTCGAAAATTGCTGCAACGTGGCGCGCGGCGCACTTACTGTCGCGTCTCTTTAAGATTGTCCATGTGCCCGCACTCGACGGGGCGAGTGCGAGTGGCGTGGGGTAGACCTGGGACTTCCACGTAGGTGAGGGCGCGCGCGTTGTCGATGTCGGACGCGGGCCCCTGGTCGCGCGTGAGGGCGCGGCGGTGGAGGTGGTTCTTGACTTGATTGTCGGTGTAGATGTCCTCTTCGCGGGTGCGGCCGGCGCAAACCTTGCGGGTGCGGCAGATGCGATCCTCGCGGGTTCGGTGGGCGCGATCTCCGCGGGTGCGGCAGATGCGATCTTGACGGGTTCCGCGGGCGCGATCTCCGCGGGTGCGGCAGATGCGATCTTGACGGATCCATCGGGCGCGACGGTCGGCGATTTTGACGACGTCGTCGCGCGTACCGCGGTAGTCGTAGACCTGAGTATGCCACGACTATCGATGCAACAGAATATGGAGCCGAAGGTGATATGTATACCTTTGTCCAGATCGGTGTACATCGACTGACGGGCTTGCGAGTGGATGACGTACTCGAAGGAGCCGAATCGAATCGACTCCCTGATGGCGGGTGCGCCGATCTTCATTGCGGATGGAGCCGGTGCGACCATGATCCTGGCACTTGTTGAACTTCCCACAGACGGCGCCAATTGACGAGGTTGCAGCTCGGCAAGTCCCAGGGTTGTACACCCCGGGTTGATTGATGGGGAGAGTGAAGAGTGCCAGGTGATCACGACGGCTAACAGGCGGGGTTTACCCAGGTTCGGGCTCCCGGAGGATAACACCCTACTCCTGCTTGTCTGGTTATTGATGCGAGTAGCGATTACAATAGCGAGATTGCGATCTCGCTAGGGTTTGTGGTAGTTCTGAGCGTGCCCTCTAGGACGGGCAACCCTCCTGGCTTTATAGGCAGCCAGGTCTCGGGTGGTTGATACAGATACGGTAGGTTACAAAACCTAACCGAGTTGGACTAGGATATGAGATACCCCGAGTGGGCCTTCTGCGGGCCTTTCCATCCTTGGCGCGGCCCAGGTAGCCTCATCGTGGGCCACCCGCAAGGTAGCCCCACGTCACCTATAATATTCCAGAACCTATCTCCTAGCGTCGCTAAGACCTTAAGTTTGTTACGCTACGGTTCGAGAACACTCCAGACATGGTCGAGACACTCCGCTCACCAATGACCGTCAGGGATACCTGGAAGTATATGACGACCCCTGTGCATTCCATGAATATCGTCGTTGAACCATAAATATGAAATTCATTCTCTTTGTCTCTGCGATACTACCTTGTCCGAGATATGATCGTAGACACACCGATGTCTTTGTTGTATCTCGTTACCGACTAAGGTTATTAACTCGTCTGTGATATTACATCTCCATGACCTAGTCATAAGCTGCGCAGCTATATAGATGCAATATCACCGAGTGGGCCCAGAATATCTTTCCATTACAAGAATGAACAAATCCCGCTCTTGATCCTTACGTCTTGATGCTCTTTCGGAATACCCAACATGGACACCGTTATTGTCATGCTATATAAGACACAACGTTTGATGCTCTCAAAGCATCCCTACGAAGCATTAATAAGTACGGTCTCACGGTCTAAGGAATAAGCTATCATATTCTTATCTATTGCAAATGACAAACATCGTAATACGATCTTATTGCAATATTTTACGTATGTCCATCACCTTATTCAACTAACAAGATGACCCCATTGTCAACCGACGTCATTGTCCTTGATCGGGAATCTCGATCAACTGTTGCCCAATGAACTAGCTCATATAGAGGCTTGCTAGGGACCTGGTTGTCTATGTATCACACGTGTATTAATAATTCCGATTAATACAGTTATAGCATAATACACAAACCTATTATAAACTTGTGAGATAATGCAATAAATACTACTTATTTATTTGCCTATAGGGCATATCTCCTTCATATGCAACAATTTGTAAGTTCTCAGTTCTCTCTTCGTATCTAGTTTGAAAGAAACCTAAATGTTAAGTGTGCTAGTGTTATAGCAATTTTAAGATGGGTGACCAATCGGGAAATTTGACAGTTCTCAAATAGATTAAGTATGTAGAGTTAGACTAGAGATTAAGTGTGGGTTAGTGGATAGTTAAGTGAGAAATTTCGAAATCCTAAAAAATATTTGTTTCTGAAAGTTTCAAAAAATAATTATTATTTTGAAAAAACTTTAGTAGTACCGGACGGTAACATCGACCGGTACTAAAGATCTCCAGTCGAAACCTCAGTCCACAACCCCACGTGTAGGCCTTTTGTACCGGTCGCAACACGCTCGATACTGATGTTGGGGGGACAACAGTCCCGCTTGGGCAGTACCGGTTGCAAATCCGGTAGTGATGCTCCTCCCTGACCGGTACTGCTGGTTCTTTTTTCACTAGTATGGTATTCTTATCATGTATCAAATTATTGTACCAAAATAATCAAAATAAATCGTCGTTTACCACGCCCATTCTCTCTTAGTTAAACGCAATGTAACACCTGGTTTTGTCTTTATAACCAGAAAGTTACTGACATCACGTTTACAGAAATATCGAGACAAACAAGTGTTCGGCCGTCTGCACACGTTTACAACACTAACACATATTAACACTTTACCTAAATATGTTATGCTCTAAAATAGTCAACCCCATGTCATTGTAGAAAGAACAGTCGCTTATCTACAATAACAAAGCTGGAAAGTCGTTTGTCTGCAGTAACAAAGCTGGACAGTGTTGTGTAAATTAAATTAAATGCCTCACAAAGCAGCATGTGATGCCCCGGCACTGCATGCTCAACAGAAAAGAAACCAACACAACATAGTAGTATCTGATTACCTTCTAGTTAACATCATCCAACTCTGATGGTTTGGCTTGCCAGAGTACCTAATTCCTTAGCCTTTATACTCAATGGAAATGTGTGAAGGACATTGCATCACTTACGCAAGCAAAGTAAGAGCGATATGTTCCTGTTCTCTTCTCAATGAGCCATCAATATTCCTTCTCCAGCAATACGGTATAATTCCGCAAAATGGTCACGAGCTTACGTTGTGGAAACAATAGTTGATATCGTCTACATTATAACCAGTCTCCTGCATTTGCCGCATTAATTTTGTGCCAAGACTCTCCCAAGCATTTCCATCCAGCAAACATGGATCTCCATGATTTACGAAGGGTAAATCGGAAAGAGTCCTGTCTAGAGGGCAAGTCATACAAGTTGTTACTTTTCTTGATTAGCCGGTGAAGCCCTTAAGCATATAAACTAAAGCCCAATTGTTCAATCATGCTATGTGCCACTGCCATGTGAGACAATCGTATTGCCTAAATATATACAAATAAGTAAACTTAGCATACGATCAACTGTGAAGGCTTGTATCTCATGTATAAAACGCCTAACTACAGCGAGACAAAATAAAGTGTTGACCCAGTTAGAGACTTTAAACAAAGAAATGTGATCTATATATTGCTAAAATTATATAAGGAAAAAGAGCAAATATACCAATATCTGTTAGAAGTAATCTTGTCATACTCTATGCATGAGCTTTCTAGCTTAGTCATGAAGTATCTAGAGTATATAGGAGTCCTAGTAGAAGTAAAGTCTGAAGCTTTGTTCAAGCAGTTTTTAATAGGAGTTTTGTAGTAGCTTCTAGAGCACTGTACGGACATACTGTTAAGTGAACAGTAACTAGTTAGGCTATATAAGGAGATGTATCCCTTTGTATGAGAATGAAGTGGGAAAGCTAGTAAGCCAAGATGTAGCCTCAAGAATATCTATGAAATACAGAGCAAATATGTGTATATCATATATGCATATGTGTTAGTGTGTGTGAAGCACAACCATGTTGAATGGGAGTACCGTGATTTAGCTTCCAACAATATCTTCAGATTCCACTGTAGGATTGTAGTTGTAGTGTCTATATTCAGAAGAAAATCTTATTTACAGAGAGCCATTAAACATGTAACAACCATGTGTATAAAGTAGCAACTAATATTATGCACTAATAATTCCTCTGAAATTTACATTTATCACAAGCCGTTGTCACAACATAAAGCAGAGCCACAGGGAATACAGAAGGCAATAACGATTTTCCGATCCAATTTTGCAGTCCTAGTGTCCTACTGCAAGTATACTATTAAACAACACTGGCAGATCTCATAGATAAACAAAAATAACAGGGCAAAAAGAAATAAACGTTTACCACCCTAGCTTGCAAATCTGGGAGACCATTTCTTCCCGTTGGTCTGGTAAGCATAGGATGGCGCATATCGCCTGCTCTGCCGAAAGCCCTTGGTGGCATGAATGCATCGTCATGCTGTAAAATACAATCATTAGACATCAATGATTCTATGGAAAGCAAATAGATGAAGTAGAAAACCAGATGAACCAAAGAGAATCAGATAATCAGCCAACCAGACCTGAGCGATATCATTTCATCGACTAAGACATGGAAGATAAGTCTATTCATTGTCAAAACAAATAACCGTGGAAATATACGAAACATACAATAGTGTTCCCTAGTATAGCATATATTTTTTAATGGGAGAAGGAAGTAATGGGACATACTGCAGTTAGCAGATCACATTGACGGTGGAACTGAAAAATGGTTACAAACAATTTGCAATGCTCATCTCATTGCCAATACTAAACTGTAAAATGGTTGCAACCAATTTGAAAATTTAATCTAGCCGTGTATACTGAATACCCAAACATCCATAACCTTCATAACATGTTTTCATGTGCATACATTCATCCATAAACATGTGGGCTGCTATCCATCTACAGGAAAAACCGAATAAAAATATATAGAGAAAAGAACTGGAGAGAGGGGGCTAGCATGGGTGCTGAATGCTTGGCATAGCTCAGGAGGCAGCTGCTACAGATTTGGAGGTGGGCGTTAGGGAATAAAGCAGACACGGGATAGGGCTAGTAAAATATATCCTTGCAAACTGAAACGGCAAGGACTTTCAAATGGACAAATGAATAAATCAAAATTTCATTTGAAAGGTAGTAAAATATATTCTTTCAATTTAGAACGATCATAACTTTTGTTAAAAAAACGATCAGAACTTAACTAATTATGCTTGAAGATTATACACATATGTGGCCTTGCGGCAATACTTAGCTATTGACATCCGTCATTCCAACACTCTTTACCTTGTACGCCATACACTTTACTACTTACCTCTACATCACCACAACTATACTACAGGTTGATGCGATTGCAAATTAGTAAGAGGGGGATCAAACCCTGGTGGGTAAAATAACAATAGTGCAACATGGTACATGTTGTACATTCTTGCACTAGAACATTTAGAAATCATGGAATATAGGGGAATTCTTAGGCTGATACCTAGTGTCGGACGGACATGATTCTACGCAAACTTAATGAAAGGAAAATTGCACAAACAAAAATAGCCCAAGATCAAATCCAAATTAGAAGCAGGAATATCTCCATGAATTTAGGAAATGTAGGGTCCTAACTGACAGCCACCCAGTGCACGTGTAAACCAACAAACAATATGAGTTTCTTTATACAAAAGTATGGATCTAGGGCCTGATCTAATCCACAAATATCAGAAGAAGGACAGAGAACAGTACATAGCAAGAGACGGAGATAAGTTATTACCGAGGTGATGACGCTAAGGCTCAGATCAAGTACTTCCATCAGATCTCTCTAATATGAGTAGGCACTGCGGTGAGCAACTGAGCATGAGCATGGCCGTACAAAAGGACATGAACGGCCAACATGCCAGTGAAGGAGCGCACATCTATTGGTTCAAGAACCTCTATGGTAAAGAAGAGATGTAAAATGGACAAAGACATAGCTCTCACTGATAAACTGAAGAACAAGTATGCAAACAAAATTCTTTAAGTAAAATAACCATGTATTGATGAAAACAGAGCATCATCGCCATTACTACATTTACGCTAAAATGAGAATGGAGGAAATGAATTCTAGTCAGTTCCCATACAAAAATATATAGGACTAATAATTATAGCCTTAACATATGAATGAATCATTATGCTCAAATGAATTGATATATTAATGCACTAACAAAACTAAAGGAATACAATAGCCTTTTTGACAGTGCTAACAAATGCATCATTACTTCAAAAAAGTGAAAGAGAATTAAGTTTCTTAAGAATAGAAAGGCCTTCAGATGACTATTGTGGGAATAAATGAGCTACGCAATTAGATTCAGAAAATGGTTCTACTATTTACTGGTTGCTTTAACTTAGCAAAAACAAATTGATATAAACCAAGCCTACTTACAACTTTAGCAAGTAATTTGTGGTAGACATCAAAGATAAAGTAGAAAATAAGTCGGTAAGATAATACTTTCTTAGAGAAGAAAGATTTTCTCTTGAACTGAATCTTGAGATCCTATCAAACTGAGCTAATTTTCAGCCATTTAAAGCGGGAATATAAATTGAACACCAAGTAAGTTCTTACAGAAAATGCACACAAAGAGGAGAGAAGTCGTATATACATGAAACAACATCTGACTGAATATAAATCATATGTTTTATTTGGTACCAATCGTATGGCTGGTATTGTCGAAGTTCTTTCTGTAATGGAACAAGGTTGCACAACTATTATCTGTAGTACAGGTTTCTAAAGAATTTCTGGTAGCCACATTCAACAGCAGCAATAATAAAATCATGTAGCTTCTTTTAGCCATATAGAATCATGTTACTGAAAAGAACAATTTAAAATCCATGTCTGAAATATATACCTGGTTACAAAGCCTTTCATCATCTCCACCAGATACTGGCATATCTCTTAACCAAATCCTTTGATTCCATTGATGTTCTATTCCTGCAAAACCAGAATGCTATTTACAGAAGAGCCTCCAATAGTTCCTGGCAAGAAACAAATTGAAATTTTATAAAGTCAACAGAGCCAACCCGAAGTGTTCCTTTGCAACAGATGATTTAACAGCCTAAAAAAGAGAGGAACCACATGCACGCTTGGACGACTCCAACACGGAAGGCAGAGAAACCAGAAGAGCCTATAAACACGTTCGTCGCAGGACTTCAGTGACCAAGAAGAGGGAAGCCACAACCCTCTGTTGCCACGAACAGCCAGCCCACGGATCCATACATCATGGAACTACTCTACCTTTTTCCTATCGACAAAACACCCCTGACCAATCCACAAATGAAAAAATAGCTAATAAGATAGCAGAAAATACAAACCTTTTCATCAACCATGAGAATTGGCATCCTTGCTAAATTAGTGAGCACTCTAGTAACAAAATTCTATAATCGACACAAACCCATTGTTGAATAGGTCCATTTTATTTACAATAAACTGTGGGAGAAATCTAATTCAGATTCTATAAGTATACAACTCAAAATATTTGATATGGTGCATGAGATGAGAATTAAGTAATTAGTGTAGCATACCTGAACGGGAACTAAGATAGGAAGAATAACATATGTTCGGTACATTCAGATCACATAATTTCCTCTAATTATTTCCATTAATATTCAGTGATCATGTTATGGTCGGTTTGACCTATACCCGCAAGAATCCCACTAGTGGCTAGATATGGGCTTAGCCCAAGTAAATTAGGGGCTTAGCTCAAGTAAATTAGGGTTTGAGGAGGCCGTCCTCCTATATAAACACATGTACCCCTTTGAGATTAAGGAGACAAATATTCAGTATCATACTGCCTCGTCTCCTGAAGGGAGACGGGAGACCTAACAGCCCACCAGCCTCCAAACCCTAGCCGCACCACGCCTCCTCCCTCCTCCTCGCGACGGCGGCCAGCCGCCGGCGCCCACGCCTCCAACCGCTCCGCCCTCACTTCTATCCCTACAACCTCCGCCCTAGACCCGGTAGAACCCTAGCCTCTACCACTTTGGTATCAGATTGCCTAGGTCTCATGGGTTCCAACGGCCCCAACATCGACCCCATAACCACCACCTCCGCCGCCACCACCGCCATGCTCGGCGCATCCGCGCCGCTGGTAACCGCCGCTGTCACCGACGCCCAGGGAGCCGCCGCCGCCGCCATCCAGGCCGCCGCCGCTGCCCCTGTCGCGGTCCTCGCCCTCCTGCCCGCGGCGCTGACGGACATCGCCGACAGCCTCCGCGCCCTCCGCCTCGACTTCGCCGAGATGAGAGCGGGCCAGCACCCGCCCCCACCGATCGGGCCGCCCGCGCCCGCCGATCAGCCACCGGCAGCAGCCGTCGCCAGAAAGGGGCGCTCCACCGTCCAGTGGCCAGCATCACCCTCGCTGCTGCCTGCCTGGCTCGACGGCCCTCCCATCTACACCGAGTCGGCAGCACAGCCGACGGTCCAGCGGGTCGCTCCCACCTCCGGTGGCCCAGGGGGTTTCGCGGCCCCCTTCTCAGCCAGCGCATCCTTCACACCTGGCCGCCAGGAGGGCGTCTACGGGGTCACGCCGCTGGCGCAGCAGCCCCCTCGCTTCACCAAGCTGGAGTTCGCCACCTACGACGGCGCCACCGACCCCCTGAACTGGCTGAACCAGTGCGAGCAGTTCTTTCGGGGGCAGCGGACGCTCAGCGCCGACCGCACGTGGATCGCCTCCTATCACCTCCGAGGCGCCGCGCAGACATGGTACTACGCCCTCGAGCAGGACGAAGGCGGGATGCCCGCATGGAAGCGTTTCCACGCATTGTGTCTGCAGCCGTTTGGACCAACCCTCCGCGGCAGCCGCCTCGCCGAGCTGGGACGCCTCGCCTTCACCACCACGGTCCAAGACTTCGCCGAGCGTTTCCAGGCACTCGCCTGCCATGCCCCGGGCGTCTCCGCACGACAGTGCGCCGATCTCTTCGTCGGCGGCCTCCCCGACCACATCCGCGTCGACGTCGAGATGCGCGAGCCAACCGACCTCCAGACGGCCATGTACCATGCGCGCGCGTACGAGCAGCGCGCCATCGCCATGCAGCAGGTTCAGGCGCAACGGAGCAGCACCAGGCCCTTCTCCCGGCCCGCCCCGGCGCCTACGGTGCCGCCTCGCCCGGCGCCCGCTGCCGCGCCCGCGGGTTCCGCCGCTCCGACCCGCCATTACAAGCGGGTGACACATGCTGAGCAGCTCGACAGGCGTCGCAAGGGGCTGTGCTTCAACTGTGACGAACAGTATGCGTCGGGCCACACCTGCGCTCGCCTCTTCTACCTGGAGACGGTCGACGACGCCGACGTGGAGGATCTCACCGCCGAGCTCGCAGCCGCCACCATCACGGACGCCGGTGTCATGACCTATGGCCCGGTCGACGCCAAGGCCTTCGTCGTCTCTCTTCATGCTATGGCGGGCATCAAGACGGCGAAGACGATGATACTGCCGGTGACGATCAACGGGGAGCGGCTCACTGCGCTGGTGGACACGGGCTCGACGCACAACTTCCTGTCCAACACCGCCATGCGCCGCCTCGCCATACAGCCGGCGGGCTCGGAGACATACAACGTCACCGTCGCCAACGGGGACCGCCTCACGTGTCAGGGCGTGGCGCGCCAGGTGCCCGTGCTCGTGGGCGACGAGCCTTTCTCCATCGACTGCGTCGGCATAGACTTGGGCTGCTACGACTTCATCCTCGGCCTCGACTTCTTGAGCACACTGGGCCCCATCTTGTGGGACCTCGACGTGCTGTCCCTCATCTTCTGGCGCGAGGGCGGCCGCCGGGTTCACTGGACGGGCTTGGGCAGCACGGGCGCGTCGCCGCGGCTTCACCTGATGGCCGCCGCGCTGGACGAGGCACACCCACTCCTGGCCGACCTACTGCAGCAGCACGACGACATCTTCGCCGAGCCACAGGGCCTACCACCTTCGCGGCCCTGTGACCACCGCATCCACTTGCTGCCGAACACGGCCCCCGTTGATGTGCGGCCGTACCGGTACCCCCAGCTGCAGAAGGACGAGCTTGAGCGCCAGGTGGCGGTCATGCTAGCGCAGGGCATCATTCGCATCTCGACGTCACCATTCTGCGCCCCCGTGCTCCTGGTGCGCAAGGCCGACGGCACGTGGCGGTTCTGCATCGACTTCCGCGCCCTCAACACCTTCACGTCCAAGGACAAGTTCCCCATTCCCGTCGTGGAGGAGCTAGTGGATGAGCTGCATGGCGCGCGTTTCTTCACCAAGCTCGACTTGCGCTCAGGCTATCATCAGGTGCGCATGCACCCGGACGACATCGCCAAGACGGCGTTCCGCACTCACCATGGCCACTACGCGTTCTTGGTGATGCCCTTCGGCCTCTCCAACGCGCCGGCGACCTTCCAGGCCCTGATGAATGATGTGCTCAGCCCCTACTTACGCCGCTTTGTGCTTGTTTTCTTTGATGATATTTTGATCTACAGCGCATCCTGGGTGGAGCACTTGCAGCACATGGCCATCATATTCAACGAGCTTCAAGAGCATCGACTTCATCTCAAGCGCTCGAAGTGCTCGTTTGGCACGACCTCCGTCACATACTTGGGCCACGTCATCTCCGCCGACGGAGTCGCCATGGACGCGGACAAGGTCGCCGCCGTCGCCGCGTGGCCAACGCCCCAGTCCGCGCGCGCTCTCCGCGGATTTTTGGGCCTCGCGGGATACTACCGGCGCTACATCCAGGACTTCGGCATCATCGCCGCGCCCCTCACACGTCTGCTTCGCCACGACGCCTTCTCTTGGGACGAGGAGGCGGCCACGGCCTTCGCTGCCCTGCAGCGGGCACTCACGACGGGCCCTATTCTACAGATGCCAGACTTCGCCGAGCCCTTCGTGGTGGACTGCGACGCCTCCGGCATCGGGTTCGGTGCCGTTCTTCACCAGGGCGAGGGGCCCCTCGCGTTCTTCAGTCGCCCTTTCGCCGCGCGCCACCACAAGCTCGCCGCTTATGAGCGCGAGCTGATCGGACTTGTCCAGGCGGTGCGCCACTGGCGGGCGTACCTCTGGGGTCGGACGTTCCGTGTGCGCACGGACCACTACAGCCTGAAGTTCTTGCTGGACCAGCGCCTCTCCACCGTGCCGCAGCATCAGTGGATCAGCAAGCTCTTCGGCTTCGACTTCACCGTTGAGTACCGCCCCGGCCGCCTCAACACCGTCGCCGACGCCTTGTCCCGCCGCGACACCATCGACACCGGGGAAGCGCCCGCAGACGGCGCGGTCCTTTGCATCCACTCCAGGCCCTCCTTCGCCTTCATTGACGACGTGCGCCGCGCCACCGCCGAGGCCGCGGGTGCGCAGCAGCTGCGCCAACGCCTGGGCGACGGCGAGCTGGCCGCGCCGTGGCGCTTCGACGCAGGCCTCCTTCTGCATGGGCGCCGCATCTTCGTGCCGGACCATGGCGAGCTGCGCCACCAGGCCTTGTCCTTGGCGCACTCTGCAGGGCACGAGGGCGTCCAGAAGACCCTGCACCGTCTCCGTGCTGATTTCTATATTCCAGGAGATGGCGCCCTGGTGCGAGACTGGGTGCGGGCATGTGCCACGTGCCAGCGGAACAAGACGGAGACACTTCGCCCGGCGGGTTTGCTGCAGCCGTTGGACGTGCCGTCCCAGGTGTGGGCGGACATCTCCATGGACTTCATCGAGGGACTACCGAAGGTTGGCGGCAAGTCCGTCATCCTCACGGTGGTCGACCGCTTCTCCAAGTATGCGCACTTCATCGCCCTCGGCCATCCCTATACGGCGGCGTCCGTAGCACGCGCCTTCTTCGACGGCATCGTTCGCCTCCACGGGCCACGTCAGTGACCGTGATCCGGTGTTCACGGGCCACGTCTGGAGGGACATTTTTGGACTGGCGGGCGTCAAACTCCGCATGAGCACGGCGTTTCATCCTCAGACGGACGGGCAGTCCGAGGTTGTCAACAAGATCATCGCCATGTACCTGCGCTGCATCACCGGAGATCGTCCACGAGCTTGGGTGGACTGGCTGGCGTGGGCCGAGTACTGCTACAACACGTCTTACCACTCCGCGTTGCACGCTACTCCCTTTGAGGTGGTCTACGGGAGGCCTCCGCCGGCGATGCTTCCTTATGCGGCGGGCACGGAACGTACTGAGACAGCGGAAGAGATGCTGCGTACCCGCGACGAGATACTGGCTGAGGCGCGCCAGCGACTTCTTCAGGCTCAGCAGCTGGCCAGGAAGTACTATGATGCACACCATCGCGAGGCGGAGTTTGCGGTGGGCGACTGGGTCTGGCTACGCCTTCTTCACCGGACGACTCAGTCCTTGGACCTGCGCTCCAGGCGCAAGTTAGGGCCTCATTATGCCGGTCCCTTTCGTGTGTTGGAGCGCATCGGCAAGCTCGCCTACCGTCTTGAGCTGCCAGAGGGCTCGCGCCTCCATGACGTCTTCAACGTCGGCCTACTGAAGGCCTATCGTGGCGACCCTCCGACTACACCGCCGGTTCTTCCACCTACTTCGGATGGTCGTCTTGAGCCTGCCCCGGCAAGTGTGGCGCGCGTGCTGAAGGCCCAGCAGCGCCGTGGGATCTGGCACGTCTTGGTGCATTGGACGGGCATGCCAGAGGACGAGGCGACGTGGGAAAAGCTTGAAGATCTTCGCCAGCAGTTTCCAGAAGTTCAGCTCGAGGACGAGCTGTTTGAGAAGGCGGGGAGAGATGTTATGGTCGGTTTGACCTATACCCGCAAGAAGCCCACTAGTGGCTAGATATGGGCTTAGCCCAAGTAAATTAGGGGCTTAGCCCAAGTAAATTAGGGTTTGAGGAGGCCGTCCTCCTATATAAACACATGTACCCCTTTGAGATTAAGGAGACAAATATTCAGTATCATACTGCCTCGTCTCCTGAAGGGAGACGGGAGACCTAACAGCCCACCAGCCTCCAAACCCTAGCCGCACCGCGCCTCCTCCCTCCTCCTCGCGACAGCGGCCAGCCGCCGGCGCCCACGCCTCCAACCGCTCCGCCCTCACTTCCATCCCTACAACCTCCGCCCTAAACCCGGTAGAACCCTAGCCTCTACCAGATCATCTCTTCCTACAAAAAAAAGAAATCACAGAGAATCCCTGGCAAGAACAAAGCTGCGCGCTAGCAACTCTACAAATTAACCCTAGTCATCTATAATGATTCAGCAATATTTCATAATTCTTGCACACCCTGGATAACATACCACATCATTGTTCTTCATCAAACTGCACACATCAGCAATTAGGTAGTTAATGTGGTGAAATTAGACCATGCTACAAAGAAAAATAAAATCAAGTAGGATGAGACTTCACTTTATCGTGGTTGTGCAATTTCTGCATCTTGGTCTTCATGAAGTCCTCTAATTCAGCTGTAAGTCAAAAATAGCAAAACAAAAATAGCAAAACCGAAATGCACGAACAAAAAAGAGGAGTAGCTCGAAGGCGTGCTCTTAGCGGCACACGCTAGAGCTGAGAGATTGCGCGCTGGAGTTCCGGACGCGCAGTTCCGCAGACAAGCTAACCTTCCTGGAGTTCACCTACATATCTGTAGCACAACAAAAACAACATACGGCTCCATGAGAGGAACGGACAATGGAAACCAAAACAAATCAAGGAGAGCACGAACAGATGCATCCATGTAAGTTCAGAGAGATGGGAATCGAGCCAGGCGATGCAACCCCTTCTCTCCCTCATCACTCAATCCAATCCAATCCTATCTGCGTAAATTGTTCCTAGAAAACACAAAGGGCGTGAATCAAGAACTGAAAAGCACGCGGTAAGAAAACAAAGGCAGATGAGCTTGCACATATACACAGGGGGCAAGGCAGAGATGATGATCCGTTCACCTTTATGGAGCCCCTGCGCGTCGACCCTGCGGGTGGTCGGGCGCGGCTCCTGCGCACACTCCACAGCCACGCTCTCGCCGGCCGCCGCATCCATGGCAGCGCCGCCGGCAGTCGTCGTTCTGCGCCGCCTGTGGCCGCTGTCCTGCGCCGCCGGCAGAACAATGTGAGTACTGTGTGGGTATCGTTAGGGAAAGGGAAGCATTTCCAAAGGGCCATTCCTGGCTGAACTTGGCAGGGGCGGGCGGGCAGGACGAAGCCCCGCGCGTACGTGCGCACGATCAAATCCCCCGCGTGGCTGATCTGCCGCGCGGCAGCGCCGGATGTTGTACGCGGAAGCATCAGCGAGTACGTATACGAAGCACTAGCGATGAATACAATTCTACATACAGCTATATATAAAATAAAATTTTAGATTCTCTGTACAACCACGTATACTCACATGTACAAGTACACAAATTTAATCGTACAACTAAACAAATACAACCCGGTTTATTATTAGATCGGTACAAAACACAATCTTAAGTTGTAAAGTAACACAGACGGGTTATACAGCAACACATACGGGTTTATATATCAACATATACCGGGTTGTACAGTAACATAAAAACCGGTTTACACAGCAACACATACCGAGTTGTACATCAACTATATTTCGGTTGTACATACAGCTACACATGGCAGATTATACGTACAACTATAAAATTCAGCTTGTATGTATAATTACACTTAGATTGAACAGAACATATACAATCTAAAGTATAAAAATAAAGTTTGTCAAAATCTATCAATATGCGATCTAGTTTTGAATATCTCCACGCGACGAGTTCATAAGTGAAAACGGTTCGTAAATTGGATAAACGGTTCTAAAAATATTTCATTTTGAACAAATGAATCTCAAAATAAATGCATGTACAACCCTCTGTCCACCACCAGGTAGCCATCACTTGTCACCGCATGGAAAAAATGTAAGAGAAAAACGAACGAAATTGCGACGCTTGTCAGCACTGAAGCGCACACATGGACCATCGTGAAGGGAACCCCTTTTATAAAAATTCTCAAGAGTCGGTAACCTGAAATAACTTATATCTATTATATACTAAAAGCGTTTAAAATAGAACAACCACGTTAATCCACATCATCTTAATTAATCTTAACAATTGGATTTAAAATACATGGCTTTAAAATAGAACAACCACGTTAATCCACATCATCTTAATTAATCTTGACAATTGGATTTAAAATACATGGCTAGGATTTAAATGAAATACACTAATTACGTAACCATGTTGTTCAGCCTTAACAAGTATCAGATTAAAATGCACATAGTGCACGACCCATCTGCCAACAGAAGGAGTCCGGTCGGCAGGAAAAAACTTACCTATATTTTTTTCTTATGTAGCCTGTGACAAGATGGTTACGTGGATGGTTGTATCCCTATCCCATCAGAGTTTAAACCATAGTTTGACGCTGATGTTCCTCATTTAGGCGAAATATACTCATGGGAGGCGATGTTCCCGTCGCGAGCCGCCTGTGGTGACTTTGTCAATTTCAAAACCTGACCCGCCGGCTCAGTCTCTCAGAGGTGCTCATAGGAGTATGGCGTGCGTATGTATGTTCATAGGAGTGAATGTGTACGCGTGTATATAACCGTTTACGTTGTACAGTGTTTGTCAAAAGAAAAAGATCGGTGAAATAGCATGGCTCAATCGACTAAGAAACATAACTATATCACTTACGTTTTTCAAAAAAAATGATTTAAAAATGTGGGTTAAGAAAAAAAAGAAAGCCTACACTAGATTTGCTAGAAAAATGTTATTAGCAGTTACCATATCAAATCATTATCACTATATTCATCATGAAATGTATTACTACGCGATAAATTTCGATATTTATAAGAGCACTGGGATAAATTTTGATATTTATAATATCCTTAATTTTAGACGGTACCATTCCAACCAACTCACATTATTCTGAATACATATTAACCTGATATAACTAAATTACATTTACAAGATATATTCGTAAAATCCCACAATTCCTCGAGTGTTCTAAGTTGTTTAAGGTAAAAGGTATCTTATGAAGATTCAAATGGGTTCTTTTTAATGAAAATTAATATATTTGTTTGCAAGACCTGTTGTTATTGCCATTTTCATATACTCATTGTTCAAGATATCTTCCGATATTCCATAAATCTGCCGATTTATCGCTTCTCTGTGTCTGACTGATAAGATAACTTGGTCGATCGACTTATCGGCTAATACGTCGATCGGTTTATCGGCTGATATGCCAATAAATTAGACGATATGCTGATAAACCGGTTAATATGCCGATAAATCGGCCGATTTACCCCTTATCTTGGGTCGACTGATAAGTTCCCGATAATCGATACCCCCAACATTACCTAGAATTAGATGAGTCATTGGAGCGAGCACTTGCTTTGAGGACTAATACGTGATAACATCGATGCTTATGGGAGTACCATAGTAACTTAGAAATACCCAATATTATTAATTTCAGACAATGCATCCCAACAAACTCGTGATTGTTGAATCACATACTAACCTGACAAAACTAAAATACACTCAGAAGATTGATTAGTGATATCCCTCGCCTCCTAGAACATTATAAGTTGCTGAAAGTGAAGGGAATCATATGAAGATTCAAACTGGTATTTGTATAAAATATTAAATATTTGTATAAAGACGGGGTTGGATTTCCCTCTATAGCTTGATGACATTGTCACGATAGGAGCACAAGAAAATATAGATATCAAGTACAAAAATGAGTAGGAACTTTTGGCTCTAGAGATCCAGAGGTCCCTCAAATTATTATTATTTAGTATAAAACTACTGGAAATAAATATCCGGGTGAAATCAATAGTGAATCCCACAAACATGAAATGTAGCAAGTTAAAAAAAACATTGTATTTAAACTGCATAAAATGAAAAACTGCAGATCTAAATATGCATATTATCAAATATCTAAGTTTCACCATATTTTGCTTTTTTGTAGCCCATAATATAAAACATTTCAAGTTGAAATTTTACACGTTTATGGGATACCCATTGGCTACATCCGTAATATTTTCAGAATTTATTGAACTCCCAATAATATCCTTCGAATTTCTTAAGCAGAGTGAGCACTCGATCTCAAGAGCAAAGAACACTTTCTAGTAAAAATGCACTTTGATGTGGAATATGGGCGGTTGGTTATTAGGCATGTTCTTGGTAATACCAACAAATTGATTTTAAATTTCTTATAAAAGCATTATACGGACGTATCCCCATACAATTATCATGCTCTAGACTTTGCTTTACCTTAACACACTTTAAATTTGGAAATTACTCCTAATTAAAAAATGAGGGTACTCCTAATTACTTATGGCAGATCTAAGTCTGGTATAGAGATATGTCTTAGGACAATGGATTCAAAATAAATGAATAGATAGTTTTAAACCTACATCTTTGACATTATGTCTGTCTAAAATACCATGTATTAAAAATGGACAGTGAGAACATCATTGTATACTTCACACAACCAATGAGAAGAAGAAATGTATCGGCGAGGTAAAATTAAATTCTCCTATTTTATTGTCCTAACTATAATGTTGTGTGTGTTTGGACGTCAAATTATTTATTATACATATCAATTAAACTATTCATGACAAACTATTTATTATACATAAGAGCTACAAAAGAAAATTAAAGGATGCACAGAACACTTCCTTTAAAAATGAAAAGAATGACGACCCATTATCCATTACTAGAGAGCTTCAACACGAATCAATGATGTTCAACTTAATTAAACCACTTCTGTTTTTAAGACAAACTTAAACTCTGCTCCTTCGACAACATCTAAACAACACAATGAGCCTCCAAAGGATGTTTCCTAACACGAACTACTCGTATGCCCTTTGTTGTTGCATCCAACCATTGAATTGCAAGTCAAGGACTACCACTCATATGTTGCGACTAATAACCATATATTTGTGCTGACAAACATACATTAAATATCTATAAAACTATGAAATTATTTCTCAAACATAAACAGACAATGCCCTCGCATTTGCGAGGGCCACTGTGCTAGTTTAGAACAAAAGAGAATAAACCATATTTCATTTTGTATATAATTGGTATAATAACCACAAGACTGATATTCTAAGGATATTCAACTTATTATTCGTTGATGATTTGTATCATATTGATCAAATATCTACTCAGACCTAACCTAAAAGGACAAGTCTTGGGTGGTAGTAGGCTGTCGCGCAGGGATCCAGGATAAGAGGGATGCAGTCGCCAGCACAGGAATGTGATATGGTGCTTACTACTATTTATTCTTGCACTTTTGGATTGCGAGTATGTAGATCAAAAAAGAGGTGGGACGACATACCAAAACTTCAGAAAATTCAACATATGTACAGATAATAATTTACACTCTATAACGAGAAATTAACTGCGAGAAAATGACAAAACATTGTCATGGACAGATAATATTGACATAATGACATTAATAACGTATGTTAAGCCAGCTGTGTGAGCTGTGTGCTGTCCATTTTAGTTTTAGAATATATTTTTATTGTTACAGAAGAATAAAGTATGTATAGATTATTGGTCAAAGAGTCTTACTTTGTGAACATAAGCGTCAAATGTGACGTGAACATACACATCATTGTGACGTGAACGCAGTTTTTATTTGCGGCGCGACAAAAAAAAACTCTTACTCCGTCCTCCTCCTATCCTTTGACCACTTCGCACCGTTTGGAAGAAATGGATGACAACAAATCAACGCAAACTCTTGGCATGAATAATGAAGGAGCAAAGAACATCGCAATTCAATAACTCAAACCATAGCCACCATACTGAGGTTTGAGGCACACATTGCATCAGTGTGGTTAAGCATTGGGAAGGGCTGTGAATATGTGATAAAAAGAAGGAAGGGGCTGGATTTGGCAACAGTGGCAAAATTACAACGATTCCGCCTTTGGATGTGGCAACGAAGGGTGGTGGGCTTCACAAAGCGCTCTACTTTGATATAGACGATGAAGGGAGACTTGTACACAAGAAAGGTATTCCAAAACATATGTAGTTCCTGTCATATGTAGCAGAAATAGGAAATGTTTTTCTAAACCCCATGCTGCAAGTCTATGCTTACCACGCTTTGACGCTTACATTATTACATGATTCCATCCCTAATGCAACCTCTCAGCGTCAGCCCATCCTAAATCATCTCCAATCTGACGCCAAGCTCCAATGCCCTGCGCTTGATCTTCACCAGAAGCTGCTCGTTCTCCAGCTTCATCCTGTCATTCTCCAGCCGCATCTTCTCCAGCTCCATGTCCTGCCTCAAGCTCTCACTCGCCCACTTCACGCGCTGCTTCTCCAGCTTCAACCTCTTGGCGTCTATTTCAAGCTCCTTTTTCTTGTTATCCAATGAAAGATCCCGTTGCTGAGCCGAGCGCTTACCTCCGGTGGCGGGAGGGCACTCGAGGTCGCTGTCGTCGTGCTGGGGCACCTTGTTGATGTCAATGGCGAAACCTTTGTACCGTTTCAGCTTCTTGGTGCCACTAGCGTTGGCATGTTTGCCATGGCCTTGAGCGTTGGCATCTTTGCCGTGGCCTTGAGTGTTGGCTTCCTTGCCTTTACCGTTGCTGGTGCTTTGCTCCCTCTTATGCAACGATCTCTTGCACCCGCAGCCTTGCTGCTTGTCGAGGTCGCTCGCGGAGAGCTTTCCAGCAATGTCGGAGACAGGCCTGGATTGGTCTGCAGCGATAGGAATCATATCGTGATGGATCTGAGGTTACACTATTGTGAACCGGAGGCTGTGGTATGCTTGCCCTTAAATAGAAGAGGGCTCCTGGATGAATTGGTGGTTGGGTGCTCCACATTTCTTTGTTCTTTGTTCTTCATTTCACTCAAATTGATAACCAAAATCTTTGTGAGTTAATGCTTCAAAATGTCTTGTTCTCTCGCAGGAAATGCACCTGGATATGTTGTGCAAGCCTTTACCAAAATGCTGACGCATATACAGCTTGGTCTACTTCTGTTTTACCCCTTTAATACTGGCATGTACATGAGCTGGAATATATGCATATTTGCACTGTTTCCTTTCCGGTTTGCAAAATGGATGGCTGTGCAAGATGCAGCGCGATCAAGTACAAATAGAAAGTTCCAAAGGACACAGTAAATAGTTACAGCATCACACTTAACCAATAAGCAACCTTGTATTTCAACGCATACGTTATTTACGCTTAGATGTTAGAAATGGATTATACCCTTGGCTATACCATGGTAATCGGAAAAAATAACTGTATAAAAGATGGCAAAAAAATAGATTATGGCACACGTTTGGAAACACGTAAGAAAGAGTGTGGGTAGTTTCCCCACCTCCTCCCTTCACCAGCTTCCGCCACCCTTACTGACTGTAGCCTAAGGAGCCACCATGTACGGTGACTCGCTCCTGCCCCCACCCCATCTCCCTGGCTTCGGTGGGCAATTGACCGAACAAGAACATATGTGGTCCCTCGGGCTAGCGTTACCCGCATCACGTCTACTGCACTGCTGTCAATGGTCAAAGAACAGTCCCCTTCACGGAGTCCGCGGTCGCATAGGCGCTGCCACGTATGTACTTCCGCGGATGAAAAGTCTGAACTAAGGGGACGGAAAAGAGAAGAAGCTAAGTGTTAGGGGGGATTTGAAAATAATATCAGTCAGCCAAGTGAGAAAACTAACGGCGTCGCCACGGGATGAGCAATATGCACACACTTATGGCAACATCATGACCCGCTGTTGACAAAATGGCAGTATGTGACCAAAGTTGCATGCAAGGTAATTTGATGTACTAAATATGTGTTTTTCTCCTAACAATATGAGTGAATTTTAGTTTTGACCCCATAGTTGTGCATTTGTGACACTAGGTTATTTGTGACACCATACATAAAAAATAACGCGGTTTTACAACTATATAAATAGACGATTTTTAAAGGGTAATCTAGATGATTTTTGCTACATGGGGTAATTAGTGTACAAATATATAAATAGAGGGAAAAGGTTGAATTCACTCATAATACTCTCTCTATATATAAGCTAGTCCTGTGAAACCGATGGTGTCCCTTCTATTGTACTATTATTATTATTTTCATCATTACGAAGTAACAAAATATATAACCGGAGAATGGTCAAAGAATATTTCTACTTTGTGAACACAAGGGTCAAACAAGATGTGTTTTTGTTTGTGTCGCGACAAACATGGACAGCTTACTCCTCTTTCTCCTATCCTTTGACCGCTTCGCACCGCTTCGGAGGAACAGATGACAACATATTCAACACAATATCTTGCCATAAATAAGTAGGACAAAGAACATCACAATTCAGCAACCGCAAACCCGTCATGTGGCTCGCTCAGCATCGAACCACCATATTTACTGAGTTGAGAGTCGTGAAATCTTTCACCTTAGTGTGGTCAATCAATGGGGGGGATTATGCAATGGGGAGGGGTGTGAAAAAGAGGACGAGGGGCGCAACACTTTCGAAGGTACAATAATTTTGTCTTTGGCAACGATGTATTGAAGGCATGGAGGTGCGCTATACAAAGCGATACACATTGACGTACATAACAAATGAGATACTTGTACATAAGAAATGTATGCCAAAATAAACATATGCAGCGCCCACAAATGTGGCGAAAATAGGAATTCCTTAAAAGAAAATTTGGATCACATTATGTTCCATAAGAACCATGTAGTAACAATACTATCAAAACCATGTGAACAGAGAGAACATTATATCGGAACATGCTTCAAATGACATGTTTGAAGACGTTAATAGTCCCCCAGCCCCTAATATATGTTTATTTATTGTTGCAATAAATATGGTGTTGTCGTATTACAAAAACAGTGTAATGTATCAACAATTATGTTACCAAAAAAATGTATGTACTTTATATATCTAGTAAATATTTTCACACTGAAAATTCCGCACTCTACATTTAGAATTCTACAAGAGAAAATATGTTCACATAGGAACTGTTCCATGTGGACGAACCACAGAGACGTCAGTCCATGCAGCTTTGTGATCACCTTCCACTGCGTCTCTACCGGAATGTGCACGCTTTATACAGCGTCTCATTTTTTTCTAGACATGCTTTTAACACCTCTCTATGATTTTTGAGATGGTGCATAAGGAGACGATCATGCCACGACTTTTCGGTAGCGACTCTACAACTGCCTAGAGGCAATATGAAGCGCCCTTAACACCCAAATTGAACGTCTCTACTTGGCTTTTGTGTTGTATTTAAATAGGTAAATGTATATTCAGAACTCTTACAAAAGATAAGGAGATATTTCGTGATGCAATAATTCTTGGATTTGGTCATGAAAAAATTTACTTTCCCCTTATGGGTACTTAAGTAGTAATCGATGATGCTTTAGAATATTCGACTGAATTAGTACACTACGGGATTTATGGATATCCTTAGAATGGTATCATATAAAAACTCATGATGACAATAAAGAGGAAAACAATTTATATAAAAAGTTATAGTCTTGGACTCTTCTTGGCCGGCTTTGGGCATCACCTTGCGCTTTAGCCCACTGGGCCGTATGGTAAATCCGGAAACATATCAAGGGATTACTTGATTAGGATTAGGATTTAACTTTGACATTTCTTTTTCCTTTGTTTGTTCCAAGAAACATCTTGTCTGCTTCCTTCAATTAATTGATTTCCGATCCGTAAGTTCAAATAAGAAGAAGGCGCGCCTCTAACTCTTATATTTGCTGATATTTCTTACCTTGAAAGAGTGTTTGTTGTTCAAATCTTGTCCTTATTTTATGAAAAAAAATATAGGGTCACACTCTAATCAGGAAAGTTCGATCCATGGACACAACAAATTCTCATGCATAATGGGTTGACGTCAATTTTCTCTTAGTGTTGACACGTATGATAATTATCTAACTGGAGGATAAAGAATGAAGAAAGGGAAGGTTGTCTTCCCATAACTAAGGGATGATCTTTTATGAAATATAAGGGCATGTACAATGGGGTGATGTAAGACTTCTCTTAGCATTGACACGTAGGATAATTATCTAGTTAGAGGAGAGAGAACGAAGAAGTGAAGGCTGTCTTCCCTTAGCTAAGAGATGATCTCTTACGAAATAAGAGAAGGCTAATTTGCCCATTGTACTACTTGTCTTCCCTTAGAAATTTAATTTCCTACTACAGAATAACTAATTATTAATTGTTAGAGAAGACAATAAGAGACAATGTATTGTACAACATATAATATTGTCTTTTCTAAATGACGTGGATGGCTAAGGGGAGGTGCCTTGTCTACCATTGTACATGCCCTATGAGAAGACTAATTTCACCATTATACCATTTTACTTCCCTTAGAAATTAGAAAATTAATTTCTACTAAACTATAATTAATTCTCATTAATTGCTAGGATGACAATAAGAGATAATGTATTGCACACCTTATAATTTTGTATTCTCTAAATGAGTGGATGGCTAAAAGAAAGTGTGATTCTCTATCATTGTACATTCCCTAACTAGCGGGATGCAGTAATATCGGGGGTTGAATATTGCAAAAAAGAAGGCTTGCGGGATTTCTGAAATTAGCTTAATTAGCTGCCGGTACAAACCTGGAAGGGGTAGTATTATTTTTCGGTTTTGCTAATTCTCAGGTGTCTGATATTTTCTTAAGTTGCACTTTTTTGAACTCAGTTCCACTTTTTTGAGTCGATTGAGATTTAAGAAAAAATCAGGCACGTGATACATAAGCACTCCCCTTATTTTTAGGGCGTGCCTAGATCTCGGCCGACTGAGAACTACGTAAGCATGATTTCTGTTTAAATTTGAAAATTTGTCCAAAAAAATTCAGTTGCAACCCACTTGCAACCGAAAAATCCAGTTACAACCCACTTGTAACTTAAAAAAATCTGTTTCGACCAATTTGTAACTGGAAAAAATTTAGTTACAATTCACTTGTAATCAGAAAATCTCAGTTACATGTCGCATGCAACTGGAAAAAGGGTGAAAAGAAAAGAAAAAAGAAAAAACGCACGCATCTTGTCGCATGATCGAACGGTGATGGACGTGATTGAGAACTCGTGAGTTCTCAGACGACTTAGAACTAGCAAAACCTTTATTTTTACCGGAAACAAATGCATTCCTGGTCTTTTTTAGGAAAACAGATCTTCCAATTAATGGCACGCAATTAATGGCACGCGTCATCCAAACGTATAATTTCTTGCTTTATACTCACATATTGAATCGTACTAATTAATTTGTAATCACAGGAACGATTGCAGGAGATCTCAATGCTGACTATATATACTAGCACAGGCAGGTAGACAGCCAACCTGCAGCGCTAGCATCTCATCTTCTGCCCAGGGAACCGCGCTTTGATCAGCCGCCGCTCCAGAGCTCGAAACTGCACGGAAAAGCAGCGGCGAAATGGCTGGGAAGTACGGCGGCGTCGCGCTCGTCCTTGTTTCCCTGATGATGCTGCAGGGTGGCGTCGAGCTAGCGGCGGCGGCGGTGTGGAACGTCGGCGACGCCAACGGCTGGAACTTCGGCGTCATGCCGTGGCCCAACAACCCCTTCAAGAACTTCAGGGAAGGCGATGTGCTCGGTACGTAGTATATATGACTGCCCTTTCGACATGAATCTAAGATTTTCCACTCTCCAACTAACAACGTATACGATCGATGCATGCATGCAGTGTTCAAGTACGACCGTGCGGCGCACAACGTGGTCGTGGTGGACGAATTCGGGTTCGGCACCTGCACCAGCCACCCTGCCAACGCCCAGGTGTACAGCTCCGGCAACGACCGCATCACGCTGAATCGCGGCGATATGAACTTCATCTCCGCCAAGGCCGATGACTGCGACAAGGGCCTCAAGATCTCGGTGTACGTCAGGCCCTAATTAAGTCGATCGATCGTGTAATCTTGTCACCCTTTTTCGTACTTAGGGAATAATCTATGAAAATATTTTTCAATGTATCTATTGCTGGTCCATTGATCCTACGCGATACGTCTCTTCAAGTCGCTTCTGTGGTCCAATTAAGTTCGGAATCGATCAACGCTTTCGAAACAGATCGTTGTTCCCACGAATAACGGTCTAGATTGATTGTTGGATGTGTGTCTATTACATGAGATTTGCGTTTGTGGAATTGATCCTAGAGCACATTATAGAGGGCGAAGGTTCACTAGACGTGAACAGTTAATGATCCATCAAATCATAATCTTATTTGATTTTGCCTTCAGTTCAATTTTTATAGTATTGCTTAGAGTTGTTAGCATAAAACCACCACCTTGATGCGAAATGTTTGGAAAATTGCCACTTTATGTTTCAATCGCAGAAAATCCCACATTTTACTCAGAAGTTTGCAAAAAGCGTGAGTTGAATGCCAATTGATGGCGAAACTGACTGTGGGACCACATATAAGCTCAAATAAATAAATAATCCTGCACGATCGGTGTTTTTTGCAAACTTTCGAGCTAAATGTGGTTGTTGCTTATGATTGAAACATAAAGTGGTTGTTTCCCAACATTTCACATCAAAGTGGTGCTTATGCTAACAACTCTATCGCTTATGTACCTTTTTCTTGGAGCAACAAAGAAGAGCAATAGAACATAAGTGCGAAATTTCTGGTGGAACTTGGAAGACGGTTCGAGGCGTCGAATGGCAATGCATAAAAAACAATCTATCTTTGGAACCCAATTGTAGCCCTAGCGCTAGTCATGTCAGCTAAGCAGGGGATGGGGTGGATCTGTGAAACTTTGTATGACAAAAGTATCCACGGTCATGATGGCCCCATAATATGTGACATGGTCTGTGTACTGTTCTTCGTAATGAAATCTTTACTAGTACTCCCTCCGTTTCAAATTAGATGACTTTCATTCGTGTCTAGCTAGATACATGCTCTTTTTAACAAATGGAAGTCAAGTAATTTGGAACAGAGGGAGTAATATATATTACTATATGGGAGTTGGTGGTTATAATGTGACACCTCTTTTTATCCATGTACAAGCGAACTCCGAATAAGAAAAAAATCATGTTGTTAGATTTCTTAATGATCGGTTCTTGAGTTCGACCATGATTGATTTTTATGGCTTTTTCATGCCCTCTCTATACAAAAGGCCAATGTAAATAAAAAATCATGTATTTAGATTTTTATTTCAACGGTTTTTCCTAGATAATCCTCTGATTTGACTTCTCACTTGTAAGAAATTATTCGTTTGCAAATGGAAACCACATTGTATCGCTTGACATTGATACGAGACCATTTTAAAACGGTGCTTCTCATGCTTCCCCTCGACATCCGCATAAACTATGTCTGCCGGCAAGCTGACATGCACCGACTTCTCTTGGCTGTCTTCCTGGATGATTGCTGCTCATGGCAACATGGTGGTCGCTCGACAATGGAATATCCATCATTGCAGGCAAAAGATATAAGCAAGTAGCTAGTAAGTATTTTTAAACTTCATCAAATACATGAATAACGATGTATTTCAAAATTGGTGTTTCATTGCTCCATAAAATTGGTCGATTCTCTATGTAATGAACTTTCATGGTTACATACTAACATGACACTGCACAACTTGCAAACAAAAAATCCTGGGAACGTTTCTATGGTCATAGATAAGAATGATCCTTGGCCTCTTCAAAGAGACAATAATGAGTAATTGAGTCCTTGATATATATGCACTGAACCCTCACCAGTCACTGTGCCCCAGGGTACATGAAGGCAACATCTTCTCGGAGAGTCAATAAACTCTTTGTCAGAAAAATATACATATTTGCAGACAGTTTGTATCATAAATCTTCTCAAACTTCAGCTGGGTCTGTCCTCTCCAGAACAAAGATGTTTGCCTTATCATCTCTGCCGATCCGTAGAGATTCATCAACATATCTAATAAAAAATGAGGAGGAAGACAAAGAATTCTGCTGATATATGTAAAAGCAAAGAACAAATAAGTGTAGCAGTAGCGGTCCATGGTTCCAAAAGGATACGTTATCTCGAGCCAGCCTTCCGGGTTGAATATAGCAAGGAGCATGTCGTAGTTCTTTTGGAAGAGATTCATCAGCTGCATATCCCAAGGTGTGAATCAATCAAAACAAATATTAGTTTTGTGGAAGTCTCGGGTATCATTCTCGTTGTACAAATATTAGATTGTGTCTCTGTCCAAAATTTTCAAATAATTACGGTAATCACCCTTGAAATTTTAATATTTCTAGGAAAATGTCGTACACCCCTGCATCTCTGTCCAAGTTTTTCAAATATTTTCGGTAATTGTCCTTGAAATTTAAATCTTTCTAGGAAAATGCCATATACCAGTGAATTTAACTCTCCAAAGCTGCCTCTACAGTTCAGGAGTGTTCCATTAATAATTACTAGATTTTACCATTTTGCAGTGATTATGATAAACCCAATGCTCCCTCTGTCTTCGTAGAAAGGACACAACCAAAATTTATTATCAACATGTATTTATTTATTTTTGACAGGATTATCTACATGTACAAGGCCACTATATCTTCTCGACGAGAATTTATTTGGTTTCTCCCACGTACAATGGTGCTTATTATGTGTAAGTTGCATGCAGACAATAAGAAAGAGGCACCATATGCAACATGTTTAATAATCCGGGACACGATGGATTTTCCAAACAGCATTGATTAGTTTTATTTTGATTTCATCATATCTAGAAAATGAGATAGTGGCCTTATATACATAGACTGTGCGAGTACTGCTAAAACAGAGATCACCACTTTTACCTGGTTTGGGGTGATTGTTGAACTCTCAAGCTTGATAGCAACTCTCTGAAACAAGACACTACAAGCTGTGAGAAAATTTCAGGCTTTCAGCAATTTGCAGTCAGACACTGGAAATTTTGAACATGAGAAATTGAGAAATGGAAATTCTTACTGTTTTTGTAGTGATGTTGTAGGATGCTTCGATAGCAAGTTGGCCCGAAAATATCTTCAGTGCTCTTGCGTTGAACTTTACGACATTTACCGCCTTTTCCTTTGGGTGTACAGAAGTGACGCTAAATCTCCATTTACTTAAAGATATACCAACAATCAAAACTTACTTGGTTGGCAAGTATGATCTTTATAAAATAACACTAAGTTTCGAGAACTACTTATGTGGTTAGAATACAAATCTGATATGTTTGACATTGTGTAGGAATCTAATCTCACTACATTTCAGTGTTGAGTCTGCATACAGGCCCCAAGTTTTGAAATGTTTGGTGGAGGGAACTGTACGGATGAAGAAAAATACTGGTAGGGCTCCAAAGACTACAGCAGTACAACTAGGAAAAACAAAAGTTGGATTGCTGACATTTCATGAACAACGTTGACTAACCTCTTTGACGTCAATAATCTGGAGGAAATCCCCTAGGCTGATGAAATCCCGAAGGCCCAACTTGGTTCTCTTTTTGCCCAGTATCGAAATGGTGCTATAGATGAGCTTCCAGCATCCGTCCACCTTCCATGGTCTCAACACCCCACTGTCAGTAAATTGCAAATACTTCTGTCTTTTTTTCTTTCAAGAAATCGCATATATCTCTGACCAAAGCAGCATAACTATTATTTCTAACAGAAGGTACCAAGCTACCAAATCTTCAGTCAGACTTAAGCTCAAGAGTGCGTCAACGCTTCAATTTCAAGGGATCGGAAGGGGAGGGAAGCAATAGTTAGAAAGTTGAAGAATAATCTCTGATCCCGTACCTTGTCCTGGAGTCTGTCGGTGGGATCCGGCGTAGGATTCCGGGACTCCAAGAGCTCCACCAGACCATGAATCTCCGACCTCTTAGCGGAGGTTATGCCAAATATCCCCCTGTCGATACCTTTCATTTTTTTCGAACAACACAGACACAGAGTCAGAGGCTCAGAGCTCAGTTCAGAGTACCAAATGGCAGGGGCAGCAGCAAACGGCAAACGGCAAACCTTCGAGAGCCTTGTACAGCGCGGCTTTGGCGTCGCCCAGAGTCTCGTAGCGAGTCGGGCTTTGCTCGGGAGGCACCGCCGCGGCTCTGGCAACCAGCACCACCGCGCCGCGCGGTCGCCGCCGGCTGCGGCACCGCGGAGCTGCTGCGGCGGGGCGGCAGCGCGAGGGCGGCACGGCCCCGGTTCGCCTCGTAATGCAGTGGCAGTGGTGCGAGGGGGAGAGCAGGATGGGAGCTGCCATGGCGGGCATGGCAGAGCTGACGGCGGGCGGGCAGAGTAGCTAGCGGGGCCTACGCTTCAGCTGCGCCATGCTGCTCTCGCGACTCCCGCCATGCGAGAAGTTGATTGGTGGGTCGGGGATAGCCGGCTCTGGCCAAACGGCTGTGGACACGAGATGGGAAGATAACGTTGTTGTGGCGGCTTCCATTCCCATGCCCGGTCGCCGGAGTGGTGGTGTGGCGTGTAGGTCCCATGCTCGGAGGGAAATATAAAAAGTGATGGCGTCCATCCGCGGCTGCTGGAGCCGGAGCTCCAGCCTGCAACATGTGGAAACGATAAGTGTGATTTACAAATGAGAGTGCCGGTTGAACATGCACACAAGGGGCCGGATCCCAAGTAAATTACAAGTGCAGTCGATGGGGTACGGGATGATGAAATCATGTGGATCCTACTTCTAGTGTATTTGAGAAACCCGAAGGTAAACTGCAATCACCAACATCAGGCAAGAATCACATACCCAGAACTCCAGAAGGGTAATAGAGAAGCCAGCGTACACACATCACCAACGAAAAAACGTATTATCAATATACCCAACACACGCTAGTACTGACGTTTCAGATCACACCTCTATTCAAATTCAACTGTCAAACGTACACAAAGTCCAGAGGAATAGATTCCCACGCTCAGCAAACAATTAAGTTATGCACAAACCTCATTGCATTTAGTGTGGGTCAACTCAAAAATAGTACCCAGCCATCTGTAACTACAGCTTCAGTTTGAATTCAGAGTCTTCAGTCATACAAATAATTTGCAACGGTATATATTCAGAAAACATGGACATTAGAATTTCCGCCTTTGGCGATTATACAAAACACTAGTCCCGTACAACAGCACCCGTACCCTCTTTTATCATACAACACCAAAAGAATGGATCAAAATTCATAATACACAACAGGCTAATTACAATGAATGGAAATTAAACAGCACAAGCAAGATAACCAACAAAAAGAAGGAATTTAGGGAAGAGGCCTCTTCAAGGAACGAATGGGTCTCTCAGCCTTTAATTCATCGACGCCTTCTAGAGATTACAGGAGAGTTTGTACTTGTTTGCTGCCTTCGAAAACTAGGGGAGGAGACTTGAGCCGGCAAATGATGTGGTGCTGGTGCTTGGTGAGAAGAATAAGCTGAAGGTTTTAAGCTCGCCTGTGCAGAAGCTGACTGAAGAGTTGGCTCCATAAAACATGCTATATTTAGCCGGGTTCTCTCCAGCTCCCCTTGCAGCAGATCGCTACCATATTGTTGAGCCAGCGCCTGGGGGAAACACAGATTTTTTTCCAGTTCTATGTTATCCATTGCAACAATTAATTTCCAGAAAGAGCGCTTCATTCAACATTATCGAACTTAGTTCAAAGACCATTAATATCAATATATGCATGTACTCTAGAATATTCAGAAAACTAATGCCACGGTACCCTACTAGATGTACTCCTCGTGTATCACAAATTTCTGCGTATGCATGAATATTTTTTTACTAACCACAGGCATGAGCACTTAAGCAGCAGTTTTTGGAGTACTTACAAGCAAATCATCTGGTGATACTGAAGACCCTTGTTTATCATCTGAAGCAGCATCTTCACTGCCACGAGTTGGTCGACGGTTATGTCCAGGATTCTCCAAGGCTTCGGCCACACTTTCACAGGCCTTCTCCAACAAGCTCTCTTGCAAGGATTTCAGAGCTTGTTGTGCCTCAGTTGAGAAGAATGTGTGCAGCACATTTTCAAAATACTCGAGCTGCAAGCATGTAACATGGAGAACAATGCTTAATTAAACCATTTTGCATAGTTAAAGCTCAAGAAGATTCCTAGGATAAACATAAGTAACTACATAACAACCTCAAGCATGAGCTGACAAAAACCATTCGCGTCCAACATTCTTAGTTCGTTGGCCTTATTCTCATAGAAAAGACTAAGAAAGATGTCGATCAAGCCCTCGACCAAAATTTTCATTGTCTTCTCCAACAAAGGCCTGGCACCCGAGTACACCTGAAACCAGCGACAAAGTTAAAACTGCAAAAAAGAAACAAATTGAGATCGAAATAATACAGATTTATTCAGGCATCTTACACTGTATAGATTATGAGTTAAATAAACGCTCATACACAGACGTTTCAAAGACATTCAAATAGGTAGAAGCGGATATGAAATGGATTCTGTAACACACTGTACTGACAGCAGAAATCCCCAATGATAGGGTTTGTGAAAACAAGTGGCCCTAGACTTTTCAATTGGCGTTTCTTTAGCTCAAGATTTTTATTCTGAATAAAATATAATGCTTTGGGTTGTAGAAGTATATATCATACCATTGCGGGAAACAGCAAATCAGGTACACCTATACCGAGTTTTCCAAAAGTTCTCCAGTTCCAAACATAGTCCAAGCCCACTTACCACTTCAACATGGCCAGTCTAGTACTTAATACTAATAGCGACCACCCATATAGACTTGACGCAACTACTCTGTACCAAGTTTTCGTAAAGATGGGCCTAAAAGTAGAGCTATAACTTTGTAAAAGATGTTTATTTCCTACATTTATTTACCAGCTAACAATAGCAGAACTGCTTGCATAATAGAAAGCTTAGCAGAAGTCATAACAAACCAATGGGCCTAAAAGTAGAAGTTGCCAATTTTAAAGCATGTTATTCCTGGAAATACAGTAGTGTCACGTTGTAAAATAACGAAAAGAAGAACAGAAAGTGATGGAAACCTCTGCATGTACAGCTACAAGGATGTGCAGTAAATCAAGAGTTGCGTCACGAATGCCCTGCAAGGACAATGAATTGAATTAGTGTAACAAGGTAACTAGACTAGACCTGACAAATAGTAATTTTTAAAGGCAGCAAAACATTACGACAACTGAGCTATCACATAGGGATACAGTTCATAACCAGCACAAAGTGTAGCCACAACATATTATTGTTCTGACTGTTGTTGCAGTAAATAGGAAGATTGCAAGATGTTTTAAACAAGACCTGTTCATAGCCGGTTACTGGCGAGTTGGATGAAAACACAACCCAGCCCATCCCACACAATTCCACTTGCGTTAGGCGGTTTAGATGGGTCCGATTGTCTACTGCAAGCAAGCAACATAAACTAATAGAGGCGGCAATAGCAGATAGCACAGTGGTGATGACGAAGATGATGAAGGTGAGAATATAGAAGGAATGATCAAGGTGGGATAGTATATGGACGTTGATGGCAATGATTAATTAAGAGAAAACGGCACCCATAAGATTTACATGTGATTGGCAACTCGGACTCAGCTGGGCATAAAACTTGATTCCCAAACTGGATACCAAATTTCCCGATCCCGTAAATCCTGATTGCTTTCTTGGGAAATCCTGATTGCTTTCTTGGGTAGGTGTTTGGAAAACCCGAAATAATATTGGGTAATTCGGGCATGTAATCCTGGAACCCAAACAGCCCGAATATCCTGAAAAAGTAGAAAGCCCAGTCTGGCAAAACAATTTCCCAGCCCAATACGCTAGGTTTCCATCCCCATTCGGCCCCGTCGCTCATTTCCCCCTGTAACCCTAGTCTCCATCCCCTCCTTCCCCAACTCGTAGCCACCACAGCGGCACAGCACATGTGACCGACTGACCGCCTCGACTGCAGTCTGGTCCGATCCGTCACCACCACAGTCTGGTAGCCTACGCCGGTGCACCTTCACAACGTCACCCACTTCCCAAGCTCCCACTCCACCTGCGGCTAGTGCCCCCAGGCCGCAACTGCCTCGGCCCCGAGCACACCGTCGTCCACAACCTGTGGCCACACCGCTGCCTCCCTCGACGAGACAAAGCGACGGGCTTTACTCCATCTCCATCTTCCCAAATTGATGTCTCATTTTCCTTGTTCCACTCAAGGACGGTCACGGCTCGACGAATTTTGCTGCCATTTTTGCTATGTTCTGTGATTTGGGATATTTGGGGTTACCCGAATTATCGGAAACCCACATTGTCGTGTAGCATTTTTTCTCGTGAAATCTCGGGTGTCATTTTCTGGAACCCGAATTTTCCGACCCAAAATTTCAGGAAACCCCAAATGCCCAGACTGAACTCAGACGACGTGAAAGAGGGAGTGGTGCTACCTCTGGAATTGAACAGCACCTCATTCGGCAGCAACAAAAGGCAAGCAAAAATTACATGTGAACTGGACTGTCTAGAAGCAGCCTATCTCATTCGGCAGCAACAAAAGGCAAGCAAAAATGTTCGTCTTGAAGCAAGGGGTGCTCTTCAAGGAGGTCACTGGTGAGAAGCCTCATCCAGCAAGCAGCACTGCATTTGCCCAGAAGCACAGGGAGGCAACTGCCAGTGGGAAACAAGACACCACCTCATCCAGTAACGAATTAACGATGTTCTTTGATGCCTCTACTAGCAGCCTGTTGGGCACCTGACCTCTCACGACAATTAAACCATAACACCATGCCAACACCGACAAAGAGTGCTTCTCACGTTGATCCTACGCCTCTTAGGTTTTTGGTCCTCACCCCACAAGATTCCGCCACGGCCACTTTGCACACCACGACACTACTGTTAAGGAGCATGAGAACAACTTTCGTTCAGAGGGTGAGCAGTACAAAGCTGCCTCAGGGCTGAGAGGTCGATGTGCAGAAGTGGCCGCCTTTCTGTGAAGAGACAGTGCTAGTTTGCCTCTGCTACCAATGCGCTCGGGAGATGGAGAGCGGGGACGGGAACTACAGTTTAACCCAGCTCATGACCGTGCAAAACCTGCCAAGCGGTTTGATCTGGTTTGGTGCATAAGTGTGAGTGGGTTGGACTTACCCTGATTTGAACTGCGTCTCATGGCAGGAAATCTAGTAGTAACAAGCAATTGGCTATTTGAAAAAACTGATAGGCAACTATGATAACATAGATAAGACTTGCCAATTTGCTATCCTTAATACTGCATACCTTTACTGCTGGTGCTGCTCCCCAATGCATCCCTGAATCCAAGAGATAGTTCTGTGCAGCATTTCTGATCAAGTTTGACTAACCAAAACAAGATAAAATATCATGGTGAGTAGAGCAAAGGCAGACAATATAATTTGCACAGAAAAAACTCAAAATCTGATAACACAGAAAACATGTTTTCAATTTCAAGCTTGCCCCAGTTTGTTTCCGAACACAAGGCTTATTCCAAAGTAATGACTTGACTATTAACTAGAAAGCCAGAACAATAACCATGGGTTATAATGAAATTACTGCTACTCCATAACAAAATAAAAAAAATCTAGTTGGCATCGTTTACTTAGTTCTTCAGAGATTATACCACAGTTGATGGATGGCAATATAAATGGCGTTTCTCGAGTTCATTTCAGTGAAAAGATAAGAGTGTTTGTTTACAATCCTCCTAGGAGGCAAATTCTCCAATATAACTGGTGTTAGCATAACAAATCTTCAGCAAGCAAAATATCCCTTATAAACATATGTGCAATAATTTGAAAGGAATAAACATTGTGGTCATAACAAATTTGTTGGATCATTTTTCTTCCTAATTCATCATAAACATCATCACCAAGTCCTGAAAACATACCATTGCAAAAGTATACTGGTCCAGGACCTTATCTTCTAGTCCGGAGAAAGATGTCGTCAGATCTCGCATATCAGCACTACGTTCATCATTATCCCTGTGACAGTAAGACTGTCATTGATGAAGTAGATGTATCTTGAGAATTGCTTCTAAATGAATAGATAAGATTTTCATGCAACAATTCAGTTCTTACAAAAAATACTAGATGGAGGACAGATACATGATTTTCTTTTAAGGATGGTATCCTACACAAAGAAGAGGCTGGAGAGGATGCAGCAAGGTGCAAAATATAGCACATACATAGGATCACACTAAGGGAAATGATTTTATAAGCTTAGATAGGTACGCCAAACTCTTCAAGACAAACTTGTAGCTGGCCCGTCACCCGACAAATATTCATTGCTTCTTACTTCCCATACAACATTGCCATATGATTGACAGCCCTTACTGGCAACTGGAACTACCCTTTGAGCATGAAACTACGCCTACGGTCAAGAACCTGCCCAGGGAAGCCACTTGAGTATACCCCAAAGAATTGCTCTCTTCTAGTCCACATGTTAATTTCAGTCAACAGGCACATTTTTCATTCTCTTTCAATTCAAGATGCTGAAATAGAAATGGTTCTAGTTGAGATGTATATATTCAGACATTCAGTTACTCTAGTGAATGAGACGTCATCGAAAGCCAATCAGGAGACAACCCAGTCCAAATAATATACAATGGCAAGACCAGTCTAGCAAAATAAGGGTAGCTCACTAATCCTACGGTCAAAAGGAATCTGCTAAAAAAGTGTACAAGGGAAGGGCAACTACAGACCTAAAATAAATACACTGAAGAGCAAGATCTGAAACATCTGTTGACGCGGTAATCACGAAAAATTTGTAAGCACTGAGGTACAAGTACTAGGTGAAATAAATCATACCACAGAAACCTAGAGGGATAACTTAGGATCTTGGGGTCTAAGTCAGATCAATGAATGAAACATGTGACAAAAGGGGACATGACAGACCCATGGCTAGCAACTATGATGAGCTTGCGCCGACAACCTTGACTAGAACAGAGGTGAGGGCAACCTCGAGCATCTCCAGAAGGCAGCATTAATGGAGAAAAGGGCAGCAACCTCTAGCCCTTGCCTAGTGCAGCCAGTGAGAGAGCAGATCCATAACTGGATTTTTGTGGCTGGATTAGAGGGAAATGGGCAGTGATTCTATTTGCATGGCAGACAGAGGAATCACTAGCTAGTTCAGTGTCCAGACTCGAGACGGTACAGGCTAGACAGTGCAGGGGAAATGGGCAGTGATTCTATTTGCATGGCAGACAGAGGAAACACTAGCCTGCTCAAAGGGAAGCTCGGGCCCAGTATGAAAATCACTTCAGGCTGCAACCTGGAGCTTGAGTATGGCTGAAGTGCAAGCTCAGGCCGCACCACCAGGTCAGGCTTCTCATGAACAGGTAGTTGTACACAGAGACTACTTTGCATAAGACCCAACCCTTCTCTAAAAGTAATATGAATGTACTTCAACGATGCTACCAGAAAAATATGAGAAGTTGGTCAGGTACCTGACTGGCGACCAAATGTGCCTATATTTGCTATACAGCTCATCTGAAAGTTCAGCTTTGCAATATCCAATGTTACTCAATACAACCAACAGCTTCTTGTGCAAGTCGCCATCCATGCTAGCAGATGTTTCTTTATCAGTACCATTTACATACCCATTTTGGACATGACTGTTATTTGATCTACTCTGAGATAGTTCCCCTCCAAATGTCCCCAGATAACCTGATACACATACATATGTTGCAAATAAGGAAAAACTGTGATACCATGATTACATACAATCTCAGAACCTAAAACATTACTGCAATAAACCAACTCCCTACCTGCAAAATCACGAAAAGAATTTAGAAATGCCAGTCTAACAGACTCATGGATTTCCTGAAGCTGTTGAGAAATGTCATACTTAGCTGACTCATTCCTCAGATTAAAGATCATTCTGAAATAAACAGCATAGATCAGGATGCGGCATGATACTTTAAAAAGAGAAGGCTGCAGATATGTAGCTGTGCTTGCAAAAAAAAATAGCCCTCATATTAATGTAGAAAACCAGGAGTTATCAGTAAGGAAATAAGCATTCAGGTGCAAACATAACAAAAGGGCCAGCTAGAAAGAAAAAACACCCAAAAAACCATGTACACTATTAAACAGAAATACAGAATCAGACTTACAATTCAATCCGGTCCATTGCTGAAATTGTGATTTCACGGAACTCCAAAGGCAGGCATGAAATTGCATACAGAGACTTATTTCTCTCAAGGGTGGACAAAGTAACCCAAGTCTCATATTTTGATACCTCCTTAGTCGTAGCCCGCATCCAAGAACAAAGCCGTAGAATGTAAAGCTTTGTCATTTCAAAATGAATTGCATGCAACATTTGAACTGGCACAATTGTTAAGCATGTTCAGGATACAAGACAAATTTCTGGGTATAAGTAGCTTTAGACAATGTCACTAACTATACCAGCAGTTGGAGATGAATCCTTTCCTTCAAGTGTTTGACAAGCCTTGGCTATTTCTTTTATAGTGTCACCCATATATGGACGAAGAATATTACATTCCTCAAAATCACGAAATGTAGTTTGAACCTGTTATTGTTAAAGCACATTTCGTGGCAATTACAAATACAATTAAGACGTTGAGTGCAAAGTATCATGGTTAATGGTCAAAGTTGACAACTATGCAGCAAGAACTGTACCTTAGTGTCAAAAGCAGACACAGTAGCATGAACCATAGCAGCAACTTCATCCAGACTATGGTTTGTGTACTTATCATCAGTTTTACTTGCACCAGATTTTGCATTCGTATCAGAATCAGCAAGTACATTACCAGCAGCTGCCTGTAAGGAACAAGTCAAAAAAAAATATTTAGGCATAAACAAGTATAAAATACCGATTTTTTATTTTTTGTGTGACAATGTGAAGACACTTTCATGTGACAATGTGAACCAAGCATCATATTTTCACAATACATTATCAAAGCAATTTACATAAAGCAATGTAAACTTACTAATTTGAGTTAGCATTTTTTTTAACTTTCACGTGCCAATGTGAAGCAGGCATCAGACTTTCATGTGACAATGAAGCAAGAGTAAAACTACAAACAAGGTGATGGAAGGGAGAACAATATGCTTGCGACAAGCCCTTATGTATAGCTGGCAAACATCAAAAGACATTTACTTACAATAATAGTCAAGGTGAATCAATTTTTTCACTACTATGCACCTAATGAGATTGTGCATGGCCGTACCTTTGCAAATTTTCCACTGAAGACAGATAAAGCTAATCTCCAGAATGCTGGAACATGCTGGATAAGTACAGCAGTTAACCTGCGAATGTAGGTTGTCCTTAAACTATCAGCCTCTTCAGCCATGAAGTTTGATGACAACTGATCGTCATGAAAAGAATCACCGACAGCTGAATCGACTTCCAACTACACAAACAAAATGACACAGACCACGTTTGTTAACAAAAAGGAAAGTCATGAATAATATGGAAATGCCATCAGAAGAATGACCAGATAAATGTCATGCTGAACAACAGAAAGTAGTACACTCACTGATTTATTCGATTCTTGTTGCAACTCTCTCCATTTTGAATCAGATAGCCTTTTCTCACGAATTTTATTTTGCAAAACCCCCATTCGCGCATCATGATCTAATGTGCACTTCTCAAACAATCCAAGAATCCTGCCATTCTGATGGAAATAATGACATAAACTGAGGATATGGATAAGAAAGAGAACATGAATGATTTAATAGGAAAATGTTGGCCAGATTATAGCACAAAGATTTTGGTCAAGGGTGGTAACCTGAATATTAAGATAATGCCACACTGGATCAGTCTCGGGTTCCAACTCCAACAATAACCGGACAATGTTCTCAAGCTAAAAGTCATGAACAGAATGGGTAAGATGACAGAACTAAATCGTAAGATAACTTAGATTCGGAAATGGTATAGCTACTATTGGTAATTAAAGTAGAGCAGCAGAATCCTACAGTTATCTACTGGTAACTTTCAAAACTACCACACTATCTGGTCAAGCTCAAAATTCCTTAAACCTAAGTTCACAAGTTTAAACCATCTTTTACGGTCAACAGAGCGAACGAGTTTCAAGATATTGCCAACACTTGACTTAATATCACATGCAGTATACTAACCTCAGCAAGGTCAAGATGAGGATCTTCCATTGACTTATAAAGCATTCCCCTGAATTCATGCATTACCTTCTCCACTTCCTCCAGCACACGTTTCAGTATTCCCACCTGTAAGTTGGTCATTGTAAGACCATATAATAAACATATAAAATGAACTAAAACAACAATTGGTTGTGGCATGTGGTGCCTAACAAAGAAAGCACCACAAAACCCAATGGCGAATTTAAAAAAAAAAGACAATTTCGAATTGTTTCCAGCCAAGAGTTCCCACATGGCGTAAGCGCTCTTGGGTGAGGTGGGCCCTCATTTGCCAGGTTTTTTGACTGCCCATCATACCATGTGGTTTAGGCCAATAGATCTGGATCTGGCACCTGCGCCCGACTTGGTCTGCCAATGAATTTTGGTTCTACATCCAGTCGTGTGTGCTACGTTCGCGATACGTACAAATGGAAAGCATTGTGTACGTTAACCATCCTTACTTCAGCATACATCAAACAATAAAGAGAATATAAAATCAAGTTATCAACTCACATGCAAGTCAACTCACCTAGGAGTAAATATTTATGAAAAATAACATGTCAGAAAAACAAGGGGTTCTATAAGCTTTGTGTGAATCAACCAAACTCTATTATTACAAAAATTGAACATTGCAGTTGCAAACATGAATACCAATAAATATCAGAAAGCAAGAAACCACTGGGACTTAAGAAATTAAATTATATGGAACACACAAGCTGAATGGTGCATGGACTGCTTTATCACCAACATGGACGAGCATGAAAAAAAACCTGAAGACATTTTTATCTCATTTCAATGCAGTTTGAAAGACAAGAGATCCTTGAAACTCAAAATCTCAACAGAAAATTTCTAGTGCTCTGATCTAGTACACTTGGTACCAAATTACAGTACTCCCTCTGATCCATACTAATTGTCGCAGGTTTAGTATAATCGGACGGAGTACAAAAGTCATTTTACTAGGGCACTACAGGAGCAATTTCTCATAATGGGCTTTTGCATGATACTAGCAGCAATGACATGGAACCCAACCAAAGACATAATAAACCACTGCCAATTAGATAAAATGTGCCTGCTTTAACCGTTTCATTAGGTAATATGATACATGTTTCTCCTGTATAAACATTATATTTTACGTGTGTTCAATTCGAATTAACTCCTTTAATAATCTTTCACACTTAACAAATTAGAAGACCTGTGAGACTACATGACAAATAGAGGGGAGATGTTAGTCCAGGACAGTAGTGCTCTAAGAAGATGATAGTGTGGTAAGGCTATGACCAGTAAGCTGTAAGCATGTATACCCTGCCCATTCCCAGAATTGTTAATTGTTTGATAAAAGATGCAGAAAAGATAAATTAAGAAATTGTCATACATGAGAAGGAAGAACAATTGATTTTGCTTTTTGGTACTCTCTGACAGCTAGATCATACTCTCCTTTCCTAATGTTGCCACGAATTGCGCTTGGCAAGTTAAATAATGTCCGAAATCTCTGAAGCATTCCTTGAACAGATCTGATCTTCTCAGCTTGGGCCTGTACAAGGTGGTTTACTTTAGTGCACTGAATAAGGAATTTTACAGAGATGCATCAAGATGAATGAAAATTTGTTCTACAAGAAACTTAGTGCTATACCTGCCTCTCGAATAGAGGCTCGAATGCACGATTTGCCACGCCGCTAATTTTTTGAGTGACTGCATACAGGTGAGTAGTGCCTGCACCTTCAGGGTCGTCTTCTATTTGTCTCAGTTTTGACTCAATATCTACAGAACAAATGGTATATCACAAAGCGATACACTGTAAAGAACTTCAATACCCTGAACATGTAGCTGCGATAAGGAAGATAAGAGCTAAAATAATACCATCGATTGTAGTTTTGCATGAGACAAAACAATCAAAGTTCTCCTTAACTAATTGTTTTTTCTGCTGTGTTCTCCCTTTAAGATCAGTTTTCAAGGTAAGAGCACCAGACTCTAAATCGGCAGCACTTGTATCTTTGTGGACCCACGAAAGAAAAACCTTGGGATCAAAATTTGGAGAAGAGTATATAACTTTGTCTGGAAAAGCACAAAAAAGTAGACCTTTTATTAAACAAGAACAGTCAAAGGGGAAAATGCATACGACGAACAGGCATACCTCGCATACTGGGATCCAAACCCTGAGACTTCTCCCTTGAAACTGGAGAACTTACTGAAGAATCAGTGATTAGTCGCAGGGACTTATTATCCATGATACTGGTGGGAAATAAACATTTCTCGATCATGAAAGTGCAGTAGCCACAGAAATATTGAAAATAAACAGACGTTGATTATTTTAACTCCTACTACATAGCATATGACCCATAAGTTTGTACAGTACAACACTGCCAATGCTTTTGAGTTAATACTTGTTATCCAGAAATCAACAGATCGCTATACAATACCATCTTCAGTACTTTAATAAGGTTTGTGCCGTTTTATGCTTTATTATTCCTGTAAATAAAGACCCTGTTTGGCAAGGCTTCTGTTATAGTATATGTGGATTGTGCTAGCCCTTTCCATCAGATCGGTCTTATGGAATTGTGGTTAGCGCATGAAGCTTGACATGGTATCAGAGCCAAGATCTCGAGTTCGAGTCCTAGCTTCTGCGCTTTATTAAAAAAAATGTTGTAGTCCCCTTTGTGTCCACGTATACGTCTCTTGAGCCATACCTCTGAGTCCACGTATAGACCTCTTGAGTCATACCTCTGAGTCCACATATTGGCCGAGGTGTATACCTCTGAGATTGTGTGCACGTGTTGGCCTCACTCTCCGTGTCACACGTGAGAGGGGGTGTTACAGTATATGTGGATTGTGCTAGCCCTTTCCATTAGGTCGGTCTTATGGAATTGTGGTTAGCACAATCCACATATACTATAACAGTTTCTACTTTAGCTTCTACAGCCAGATGCTGAAGTCAGGCCAAACACCCCGGCTTCTCCACTTGACTTTTGGTTAAAAAAAACAGAAGCTGCCTCAAACAAGGACACAATAAGATGATCCCTCCTAGCTTCTCTAGTATTTTCCCAAATTTTCCTGACCCCCACCTTAAGTTGTTTTTAATGGACTTTTCCAGCATTTACTTTACGAAATATTTTTCATGTGTGATATGGTCAAGGAGCACTCAAATCAAAAGACGGTATTGATAAAAAAAAATACAACCCAGATAGTTACCCGAGGCCTAATGGATCCAAAACTTCCACTCCTTTAGGTAAAGTCTGTACACTTGTGAGCACCTTCTGAGCAGCTACTGCTTTCTGTTCAATTGCTTGAATGCTAGGTGCTGCCCTTGCTTCACGCATTTCCCGAACCCTGCGAGCAAGCTGAACAGAGCAAAGGTCGACGAACATTAGGCCCGACATGTTCGGTATGAGTGTAGAAATACAAAAGGGTGTGACAGAGCATCGTAAATACTAAATAAGACTTCAGGTTCAAGGCATCTGATAACTATTATCAATTAATGCATATATATGATGGTGTACAAGTACATAGTTGAGACTAAGCTGAGTACAGTGGTTCATTTTAAAATGGACATTCCACCGAGTCAAACCTCAGACACCTCTCAAGAATATTTGATGCAGGAATGATGTGAATTTTAAAAATGAAGAACATTATTAGTCCTATTCAGCGACCTGTAGATCAGACAACTAGCAGCAATGGACAGTAATCGCAACAGCACACATGCAGTTGCTGTGATGAAACCTGGCACTGCCTGTGTCGCATTAGCGAAGTCGTAAGAGCACTGGCTATAATTCTTGTAATCCCCATGTTCAGCTACCAAACCTCATGATGATACAGAGAGTGTCCGCATGATTGAAGCACACTCGTGAAAACTTGATCCACTCAAACAAGCCGGCTTACTCTGTAGTGCTGTGAGTCGTAAATCAATTCGCATGTTCAAACCGAGGTAGCGGTACAGACTTGACGCCAGCCACTAGCTAAATTTTACTAGCAATCAGGCCACGATCCCGCCCTGTTTACACAAGCGAGTGCACTTGTTGCCTTGGAAACCCGCGAGAGCAACACGATTAACCGGATGATGATCAAACGTACGCTACGCTCTCACACAGACGCCGACCCCGAGATCAGGATCTCGCGAATGAATTCGTACCTCGGCCTCGTCTACGCGTTTCCAGCTCCTGGGCTCGGCGTCATCGAGATCGCCGTCGTCCCGCGACGCGGCTCTCCGTGCGCCGGCGCGTCCGCCCCCGCGGGGCGGCGGTGGGCCGCGCTCGCGGGCGGGGGCGGCGCCGTCCTCGTCGCCGGAGGAAATGGAGAGCAGCTCGACCTCGGAGTCCTCGTCGTCGTCGCCGCCGCCGCGGCTGGGCTGGCGCCCCTTGGCGCCGCCGCCCGCTCCGCCGCGGGCATTGGCGCCGCGGGAGGACGGGGCCGGGGGGCGGACGAGGTTGACGACGGGCTTGCTGTTGGGGCGCTGGTGGCTGAGGTCCCGCGCGGCCTGCTCCTGCAGCGCCATCTGGAGGAGCTCGTCCTCGTCGACATCGCTGTCGCTCATGGCCGGAGACGTCGGGGCCTGGATCTGGAGGGGGGAGGAGGACGGACGAGACGACGAAGTGAGAGGACAAATTTCGGTCCGGAATTCGACGCTCGGGCGGGTTGGCTTGGTCTGTCTGTATCTCCACGCACGGAACGGAGTTCGCTGGACCAAACGGCGGAATGGTTCGTGCTCTGCTCTGTGTTGTGTGTTGCTCTGTGTTGTGTGTTGCCTCGAACGTTCGACCTGAGCCGGTACCAGTGGCCGTGCACGCACAAGTGCCGTGGCGTACCGGCGAGATGCTGACATGTGCACCGTCGATCACCAGTTTATCACCAATTCAACAATTCAATGACAAAAAAACGAAATAATTTTTACTTGAAGTTAAACACATTAAGGTAAAAGTGAACCAAAAACAAGGCATGTCACGCTATCAGAGATTTCAGCCGTCTTTCTGGTCGGTCTCTTACTGTCTGATGATGTCCTTCTCGTGGGCCTGTCCTGAGCCTCATATCCCGGGCACGCTGCTCTGGATATCAAATCGCTGGCCTCCCGTTCATCCCATACAGACGGCCTTGATGCGTCCATGTTTGCATCAACAGAAACGGAGGTGACTTCAGCGACGCCCTCCTCCACACCGCACGCTGCTCACACCCTTTTTGTTTTGGCCAGGGGGAAACCTAGGTGCGCCGCCCCCGTCCTTGTCGTAGAGAGGAGAGAGAAGATAGGGAGAGGGAGAGAGCCAATGGCGATTGTGGATGACGACAGTTGCCGAAGAGTTTTGGTGCCGTTGTTTCCTCTCCATTTGTTAGTTTCGCCCCGTTACCTGTCTAAATTTCGGGATGATAAAAAAGTGATTCAGCCATAGACGATACATGAACTAGCCCCCATTTTTCCGTTGGTTGATGACGAGGTGTTAACTCGACAAGTCCCAGGGTTGTACACCCCGGGTTGATTGATGGGGAGAGAGATGAGTGCAGGTGGTCACGACGGCTGACAAGTAAGGATTTACCCAGGTTCAGGCTCCCGGAGGATAACACCCTACTCCTGCTTGTCTGGTTATTGATGCGAGTTGTGGTTACAATGGCGAGATTGTGATCTCGCTAGGGTTTGTGCCGTAGCTATGAGCGTGTCCTCTGGGACGAGCAACCCTCCTGGCTTTATAGGCAGCCAGGTCTCGGGTGGTTGGTGCTGATGGCAACTACAGATATGGCAGGTTATGCTTCCTAACCGACTTGGACTAGGTTACATGGTACCCCGCGTGGGCCTTTTGTGGGCCTTCCTGTCCTTGGCGCGGCCCAGGTAGCCTTATCGTGGGCTACCCGAAAGGAAGCCCCACGTCAGTAGCCCCCGAGTGCTTGGTCGAAGCGTAGAGTCGAGCAAAGGACTCCTTCCTCCTGGACGCATCATTGGATTGCTTGATCTTGAGCTTGAACTCGATTTCTTCAGTCGAACCGGCCGCTCCCGATGGGAGTAACGTTTGTAGTCGAATTACTTTGCCTTCATCTTCTTGCGAAGCTTGCTTCTACTCAGCCTGTTTGCCTTACTTGTGGATGGATTCGGCTGCTCGAGCTTACTCTGTTGCCACCCGAATGGTTTCTTCGGGTTCTCGGATCACCAGCCGATCCTACTTCGTTGGTTTCAGCTTTGAAGCTTACTACTCGAGTCACTCTGTCGAGTCGCTTCGGTTGATTTTGGAGCCGTTGGCTTGACGACGTCACTGGTGACGATCTTTTGCACGCCTCTGTGCCCGATTGGACGTGACGTGGCGGGCCCCGCTGTCAGAGCTGACCGCGGCAACAGTTGTCACGTCTCCGAAGTGGGCGCGAAATTTGCGCGGCATGATGATGACGCCTCGGTTTTCGTGCGTAGTGGACGAAGTGGGCGGTGACGGTTGGTTTCCTCGTGCGACACGTAGACGGCCGGATGTGTCTGCTCGGAGTCCTTGTTCTGTGGACGGTCGAGATGAGATTTTTCGAGGCATAAGTACTGCGTTTTGGCGCTTGGGATTTCATCTTCTCCAATCGCTTTGTGCTCCCTTTCCTCTGCGCTCTACCATTTTCGCCGCCATCCAGAGCTCCGTGCAATCTGTCCGTACACCTTGCGCTGCCTTGCGGCACCATGGGCAAGCCGAAGAGCGCCGCTGGCTCCTCCGCGGCCGACGACGAAGCCGGGCTGATGAAGAAGCCCGACGGCGACTGGCAGAGAACGTCGGTGAAGAAGGCCGAGGTGGAGCTCTTCCGCGCGCAGGGTCTGCTTCCACCTGCTGACCAAGTCCAGGTACGCGTTCCTGGCAAGGAGGTTTTCCCCACTCCCCGCGATGGGAAACGTGTTTGCTTCGCAGATTTCCTTCCGCGGGGCTTCGGGTTCCCCATGCACGATTTCGTGCGCGGTCTCCTGTATGCCTATGGGGTTCAGATCCACGATCTGACCCCCAATGGCGTCTTGAGCATCGCGGGCTTCATCGTGCTCTGCGAGTGCTTCCTGGGTGTCGCGCCCCATTGGGCGTTGTGGAAGTCGCTCTTCCTCGTTCGCAAGAACGTTGGGAAGAGCGGGTTGACCTTCCCCGTGGGCGGCTTCGGAATCCAAGTGCGCGGTGACACCGCGTACTTCCAGATGAAGAAGTGCGACTCCGTCCAGGGATGGCGCAGGAGATGGTTCTACGTCCAGTCGAACCAGGACGGTCGGGATGCATTCGACAGCGGACGTGGACTGCGGAAGACCGGCGCCTGGGCGCACCTGCTGACTGCCGTGGAGAAGGAGGCCTTGCGGCCCTTGCTGAGCCTGCTGCGTGATCTGACCAAGACCCTTGGGCGCGAGGCGGGTGGCGTCTTCCTGATGGCCACCTTCTTCCATCTTCGGGTGCAGCCGCTCAGCGCTCGGCCTCACCCGATGTGGGCCGCCGAGGGCGTCAGCACCGAGCCGCTTGACGATGAGGAGGTGGAAACCAAAGTAAGATCCATCACCAACCTCCGAGTCGCGGACACGTGCAACGTCAAGTGCCCGATTGCTGCTTACGGGGCCTCGAACCCCGTTCCTGAGGTAAATCGTGGCTTGTTTTCCTTTTGTCTTTGCTCGACTTGCGTCTACTTTCTTTTTGATTCGACTTGTGTCTACTTGCTTCAGGGTCGGGCTCTGTTGATCATCCTTCCTCCTCTTCCCGAGAACGGACCCGTCGACGAGTCGAAGTTTGTCGAGGAGGAAGACGACGACGAAGAGATTCCCTCCGCACACTCTCCCCACGAAGAGGTGGAGGAAGAGGATGAAGTGGAGGAACCCGTGCGGAAGAAGCGGAAGCTCCCGAGTCGTGGCGACTCTGCCACTGCGTCGTCACCTGCTAAGGATGCCGACGTTACTCTGGAGGAGGTCGTCGCGACGTCGTCGGGTGCGCGGTCCTCGGGTGGCTGGGATGAACCCCTGAATGTTCCTCCAGTCAGCTCCGCAGCTCCTCGTTCTTTTGCGCGGATGCCTTCGCCCTCCCTAGAGAGTTACGACGACCTTGGTACCCCCAGGTGAGCTTCTTTTATGATGTGTATCCTTCGAGTTGTGTTTTGTAGTTGCAACGTTTAAGTTGACAGGTGTACTCGTTTTCGCTGCAGCCACCGTTCTGGCGATGTTAGCTCCCCCCTTCGGGAGGTGGAGCATACATCCGCCCCTTCGACTGGACTGGGGACTCAGGCGGTAGTGGAGAAGGTGCTTGCTGAGCCTGCTGGTGTTGCATCGTCTAGCCGCGTTCCTCCTTCGGCTTCAGAGGACCCTGACCTCCTGGACCACGTAAGTCCTTTGTGCTTGTGCTTGCATTCTTGATTTTTCATCGGGTGCGCGATCAGCGCTCCCGATGGGAGTAGCCCCCGAAGGTGTGGGTGACTAGTATAGTCGCCCGCAACTTTATTAACATCTTGCTTTTGTTTCAGCCGTACTACCGTCAGCAGCTTGACGCAGCCGCGGCTTACGTTCGCCTGGAGAGGGAGAGGGACCAGCTGCGTGCTTCTCTGGACCAGGCTACTGGGCGGGTTGATAAGCTTGAGAAGGCTCTACATGAGTCTCGAGAGCGAGAGCTGGCGCGGGTCGCCCAGGAAAAGACTCAAGTCGGTCGTCTCCTTTCACTCGCCGGTGTTCTTGGGGGTAAGTTTCGGCTTGATGCCTACTGTGTCTTGATCTTTTTATTTACCTGACCTTGAATCTTTTGCGCAGAGACTTGCGGCGGTGCTCCTCCGGAAGACGCGTCGAGTGACACGGTTGATTTGGTGACGGCTGTCGGCTTCCTCGATCGGGTTTGCGCCTATGCATCCGATGCGTTGAAGAAGTCTGCAACCTCGTTGAAGAAATCGACTGGAGCCCTCACTGTGGTGCACCAGAGTATCTTCTCGGGCGACCAGCCGCCGGCAGCCGTGGACGCCCTTGCTGCGCCGTTTGAGGACGCGACCACCATCGCCGATTTTACGCGGTTGCAGACGGTACGCGGCTCCGAGCTCACCTTCCAGCTCCTCTTAGGGCATCAGGTCCCAGGTGATTTTGAGAAGGTCGTCAGCGGCTTTCCCCGCAAACCTGATGGCCGAACCGCGTCGCTTAGTGGCGTGAAGGAGCGTGCTTCGCAGCTGGCCGTGCAGCTTGTGGCACTCTTCGAGAGGGCCCTTGCTAAGGCGACTGAGGCGGCTGCCGCTCGGAAGGGTCGTTCCCGGTCGCAGTCCGCAGCCTTAGAGTAGGCGTAGCTTTAGGAATTCGGCAGTCACCGTGGTCTGTATTTTGAACTTCTTGCTCTGTAATGAATATTGTCCTGCCAGGTCTTTTGGCCTTCAATATTGCTTTTGCTGACTTTCTTTCTGCCGAGTTTAACTGTGCTTCGCAGTCGTATGATTGTATTGACTCTGCGTATTCATGGCAGAATGTTGTGCGGGGTGATGCTTCGCCTTCTCCTGTGGCCGAGCCGAGTGGCGCGGCTTCTTCTTCGGGTGCTCGCCGTCGTCGGGCGGCGCCGGCTCCTCCACGTAGTGTAAATGATCAACGTATAATCACATACCTGAAGAACAAGGTGGTTGAGCTTGAGGCGACCCTGAAGAATACTGAGCGGTTGCTGCACCGCTCCCAGTCGCATCCTACGGCGGAGTTCTCGCGACGTGAGGATTTTTGCTTGGGGAGATCGATCTGATCAGTCGGCAGTTGCAAGGTTTGTATCCTTTTGGCGGCTGCTGTCTATGCTGGCTTTCTTTCTTGTTCTGACTTGCATTTTATGCGTGCAGATGTTAATCCTGATTGGGAGGCCGAGCGGGCTCGCGTTGAGGAGCGAGTTACCCGAGAGGCGTCCGGCGACTCCTACGAAGCTCGGCAGTTCTGGGTGAACAAGTCGAGAGGGCGCGTCCTTGCCACCATGCTTGATCGTACGTGGCGCGCTGCTTTTCTTCTGGAGAACTGCCGGAAGACACTCTGGCACATCAATCGTGTGTACTTCCCGCATAACGTGCAGCCAAACGGGCTGTCCGCCTTGCTGGAGAGGTTTCGCGATGGTGAAGGGCTGAAGGAGGTTGTCGACGCCCAACTTGTGACTGGGGCGAATGCGGCGTTGGCATACGTCTGGATGCACCGGCCGCATCTTCCGCTCGACAGGGTGCTTGATGGCCTGCCTGGTGATGACGACTTCGACGAGACCTTAGCGGTTGCGCGCCGAATTATCAGGCAGGTTCAGGACCTGAGTGAGCGCCTTGTAGGTCCCCTCGATGCGCCGAAGGCCGAGCCTGCAGTTTAGAGTAGCTTTCGTTTTATGTACAGGGTTAGCTATAGAGGGCAAATGTGCATGTGCAAGTCGTAATGTAATAGATTAAAATATTTGCGAGTCATGAGAATTGATCTGCTTGCTCGAAAGTGACAATGCCTGTTTTGATTTTCGACCTGTTTGGCGCAGTCGCCTAGTATGTTGGTCGACGGCCTAGGTTTTCCCAAGTGTGACCTGTATGTCGCAGCCTCTGACTTTATCAGGTGGCGACTTAGGATTTTTGTAACTTGACTTGTATGGCGCAGCCCCCGAGTTGTTCGAGTGGCGGCCTAGGATTTTTGCGAAGGTCTGCATGGCGTAGCCCCCGAGTAGGTTGAGTGGCAGCCTAGGATTACAAGTGTCACCTGTTTGGCGCAGCCCCCGAGTATGTCAGGTGGCGACCTAGGATTTTGAACTTGACCTGTACAGCGCAGCCCCCGAGTGAGTTCGAGTGGCGGCTGAGGATTTTCTGAGAAGGCCTGTATGGCGTAGCCCCCGAGTAGGTCGAGTGACAGCCTAGGATTACAAGTGTTACCTGTTTGGCGCAGCCCCCGAGTATGTCGAGTGGCGACCTAGGATTTTGAACCTTACCTGTATGGCGCAGCCCCCGAGTATGTCGGGTGGTGGCCTAGGATTTTTTGATTTATGCTTCTATGGTGCAGCCCCTGAGTGGTTCAGGTGGCGACCTAAGCTTTTCTTTCAACCTGTGTGGCGCAGCCCCCGAGTCGTTCGGGTGGCGGCCTAGGATTTTAGCTTCCTCTGTATGAAAGGTAAAGGAGACAGATTCTCTTGAAATCAATTTATTGATTCTTGCGAACAGGCCGCCTCATTAAAACCCTTCCAGTCCCCTCAGGTACCCTGGTAAGGGAAAGAGTGCGTCTGAAACCTGCCGCGCTGATATTCTTGTACAATGATTGGGTTGAACTAGGCGTAGAACCGGCGGAGTTGTGCCACGTTCCACGGGTTGCTGCAGTCTGCTCCCGTCTTCGAGTCTTTCAGGCGGTAAGCTCCGTTGCCGATTGCTTCTGTCACGATGTACGGGCCCTCCCATGGGGAAGCGAGCTTGTGCACCTTCTTTTGCTTGAGTCGAAGAACCAGGTCGCCTGCAACGAACGCTCTTGGTCGTAGCCTCCGAGTGTGATAGTTACGCAGGTCCTGTTGATACATGGCTGATCGTGCCAGGGCGATGTCGCGTGCTTCATCCAGGGTGTCCCTGCTGTCTTCGAGTGCCTCCTCTGCATCCGACTCATCGTAGGCGACTACTCTCGGTGCGTCGAACTTGATGTCGCAAGGGAGGACCGCTTCTACACCATACACCATAAAGAATGAAGTGTACTGGGTGGATCTGTTTGGCGTTGTTCGCAGACTCCAAAGGACCGACGGCAGTTCTTCCACCCATGCGCCCGCTGCGCGTTTTAGTGGCACGCGCTGTCGCTTCTTGATGTCGTTGCAGACGAGGCCATTGGCTTTCTCCACTTGCCCATTGGATTGCGGGTGCGAGACAGACGCATAGCTGAGCTTGATCCCCTGCTCTGAGCAGTAGTCCTTGAATTCTTCGGCTGTGAAATTCAGAGTCGTTGTCGGTGATGATCCCATTCGGTACTCCAAATCTGAAGATGATTGACCTGATGAAGTTGACTGTTGTGGATGCAGTCGAACTTGTGATGGGCACGGCTTTCGATCCACTTTGTGAACTTATCGACTACAACCAGGAAGTGAGTGTGACCTCCGGGTGAGGATTTCTTCAGCGGGCCCACCATGTCCAGACCCCATTGGGCGAAGGGCCAGGCTAATGGTATTGTCTTGAGTTCCGATGCTGGCGCGTATGGCTTGTTGGCAAATTCCCGACACCCTGTGCATTTCTTTACTAGTTCCTCGGCGTCCTGCATGGCTGTCAGCCAGTAGAACCCGGCTCGTAGCGCTTTGGCCACCAGTGCCCGACTGCTGGCGTGATGCCCGCATATACCCGCGTGGATGTCGAGTAAGATGGCTTCGCCATCGACTGGATCTATGCACCTTTGTAGGATTCCTGAGATGCTTCTTTTGTATAGTTCTCCGTTAATGACGGTGAAACTTTTGGAGCGCCTGATGATGCGCTTCGCTTCGACTGGATCAGCTGGCAGCTTCTGATGTAGTATGTACGCCAGGTATGGTCTTGTCCATGTGGCTTCGACTAGCATGACCTCCATGGGGACCTTGTCTTGGCTTGGCGGGTTGGCATCGCCTTTTGTTGTTGCAGTGCTTGCTGTATTCTGAGTCTTGATGGACCTCTGCGTGATGCACTCGAGGAAGACGCCGGGTGGGACTGGCACCCTGTCTGAGCCCATGTTAGCGAGGACGTCGGCTTCCTCGTTGCTTTCACGGCCAATATGGCGCAGCTCGCAGCCGTCGAAGTTGCCTTCTAATTGATTGTAGAGGTCTCTGTAGGCGATCATGTTGTCGGCGATGGCGTCGCAGGACTTTATGGTTTGCTGTACCACCAGGTAGGAGTCGCCGTATATCATGAGGTGCGTTGCGCCGCAGTTCTTGGCCATCCGCATGCCGTGGATCAGGGCCTCGTACTCGGCTTCGTTGTTGGACGGCGTCGGAAAGTCCATCTGCAGGACATACTTGAGCTTGTCGCCTTTGGGGGAGATGAATACGACTCCTGCCCCGGCTGACATGAATTTCTTGGAGCCATCAAAGTACATTGTCCATGCGTTGGACAAGTCGGGGATATTTGGTAGCTGGGCTTCTATCCACTCGGTGGTGAATTCCGGGAGGACTTGGGCCTTGATGGACTTCGGGTGAGCATACTTCAGCCCCTATGGTCCTAGCTCGTCAACCCACTTGGCGACTCGTCCTGTCGCGCGTTGGTTTGTGAGAATGTCTGCTAGTCCAGAGGAGCTTACCACCGTGATTGGGTGCTCGGAGAAGTAGTGGACGACCTTTCTGGAGGTCATGAAGACTCCGTATGCCAGCTTCTGGTAATGAGGGTAGTTCTGCTTGGACAAGGTGAGTACTTCGCTAAGGTAGTAGAAGGGCCTCTGCACCGGGTGACTGTGCCCTTCTTCTTCGCGTTCGACTACGAGCACCGTGCTCACCACCCTGTTTGTTGCTGAGACGTATAAGTACAGCGGCTTGTTTTCCAGTGGTGCCACGAGGACTGGAGAGGTTGTCAGGGTTTTCTTGAGATGGTCGAATGCGTCCTGCGCCTCTTGTGTCCACTCGAACTTGTCCGTCTTCTTCATCAGTTGGTAGAAAGGTAAGGCTTTCTCTCCCAACTTACTAATGAAGCGGCTGAGAGCTGCGACTCGGCCGGCTAATCGTTGCACCTCCCGGAGCTTGGTTGGTGCTGCCATTGTGAGTATGTTCTGCACCTTCTCGGGGTTTGCTTCGATTTCTCTTGCGGATACGAGGTACCCTAGTAACTCTCCTGCTGGCACGCCGAACACGCACTTCTCTGGGTTGAGCTTGATCTGGTACACATCGAGTGCGGCGAAGACCTTGCGGAGGTCATCGACTAGGGTATCCTCCTTTCGGGTCGTGACAACGATGTCATCGACGTAGACTTGGACGATCTGCCCGATTAGCCCCTTGAGACATGCTTGCATTGTTGAAAGAGCATTTTCCCTCATGTGTGGTTTTGGTAATTGAATGACAATCTCTATGGACTAATGTTTGCATTGAGATATCATTATAGATCATGTCCATGGAATTGTGGAGTTCATGTGTTGGACTCTTGAAGCTTATGTATTGAGTGGAGCATATTGCAAGTATGTCTTGAAGGATTCAAGACATCATCTTAGTAAAGAAAATATGAGAGTTGTGCAAGACCAAGAGAATCTTTCTCGAAAAGATTCTATGCTTGGTGCTTGCAATGGATACATGAAGACGAAGCTTAGCGAGACTCTCCCATTGTGAGCATGGGGGAGTATTTGGAGAAGTCTTCATCAAGCAAGTGCTTGGACGCGCAATCAAGAAAGATGTTCCACTTGAAGAGATCAAGATAGTCATCATCCAACTCAAGTGGAATTCTCAAGGCAAAGGTATGATCTTGATAGGGCTATAGGATAGATAGGCGTACTATCAAGAGGGGTTCTCAAGTTAGTAACTTGATCGCATCGTTGTGGAGAGCTCAAACCTTTGCATACTTTGGCATATCATGTTTCTTGGTTCTTATTTGGCTTTTATGTTGGTGAGGAGTTAGAGCCTGGTTCATCTCCATGTCAAGCTCTTGTTCATCGAAATCGGTTTTACTTTGGACAACTTGTTGCGTTTTTGGTGGCGGAAATATTGTCGGTTCTACCTTGAGGAAAGTCCCACACCTTGCCATGAGTGGAGATTTTACTCTATTTTTGTTGGGTACTCATCGTCGCTATCTTTCCAACAAAATTGGTCTCACCTCTTTTGGAGTTCATTTGCAAAAGTTATAGCAGTTTTCGTTTCGGTGTTCTGCTGATTCGGATTATTGGGGCCGGATATTCCGCCCTACCGGAATTTCCGGTTCCCCAGCTCATCCAAGAAAACGGTTAAGGAAAGGAGAAAAAGGGTTCTGACTCCAGTCGGAAATTGTGCTCGGAAATTCCCATATACCGGAATTTCCGAGTGCCCCCAGAAAAGTCCTCCAGAAATGGCTAAGGAAAAGTTTGGTTTTGCTTCTGACTCCACCCGGAATTTCCGAGCTCTCTTAGACCGGAATTTCCGGGTGACCGGAATTTCCGAGTCTCTATAGACCGGAATTTCCGAGTCTCACTTATACCGGAATTTCCGAGTCTCACTTATACCGGAATTTCCGAGTGTCGAAACAGCCAACGGCTATATTTCCTGGAGGGGTATAAATACCTCTCCCCTTCTTCTTCCCCAGCAAATCCAAGTCAGCACGACTTTCCCCTCTCTCCTACTCCATTGTTGACATTAGAAAGCTCACTTCCCTCTCAATCCCTCCATTGAATCTTCCATATTCTTTAGGGAAAGTTGAGAGGAGATCTAGATATACAATCCTACAAATCCATCTCTCCTCTAAGTGAGGGGAACTTAGTGGGTCTAGTTCTTGGAGTTCCTTTGTGATTCTTCCTCTTTATTCTTCCTCTCTTCTCCCCCCTTAAGCATTAGTTGCTTTTGGTGGGATTTGGGAGTGAAGGATTTGACTCCTTTGTGGTTTCCTTTGTTCTTCCTCTCTTATTCCCCCATAAACATTTGTTGTTGTGTTGGAATTTGAGAGTGAAGGACTTGAGCACTTCGTGTGCTCTTGCCATTGCATTTGCATCGGTTTGAGCCCTCCACGAGGATTCGTGGTGGTGATACTTGTGAGCTTGTTACTCTTGGGTCTTTGGACCCTAGACGCCTTTTGTGGCCGGCCTTTTGTGGCCAAGACCTTTTGTGGTCAAGACCTTTTGTGGTCACTTGAGAGCCCCCAATTAAGTTGTGGGTGTGTGCCTCAAGACTTGGGAGCCCCCAATTAAGTTGTGGGTGTGTGCCTCAAGAGTTGTACGGGATTCGATCTCCGCCCCAAAGGAGATCAATAGTGGAAGGTGAACTCGCAACCTTTTGTGGTTGAGTTCATCAGGAGAAGAAGGTGAGCCTTTGTGGCGTTGCGGCTAACCTGTTGTGGTTGTGCACACCTCTCCAAACGAGACGTACACCCTTTGGGTGGAACTCGGGAATACATCCTCTTCTCCGCATGCCTCGGTTATATCTATACCCGAGGTATTTACTTCTGCACTTTACATTGTGATAGCCTTCGTGCTTGAAGTCATATATCTTGCTATCACCTTGTTACTTGTATTGCTTAGCATAAGTTGTTGGTGCACATAGGTGAGCCTATTATTTATATCTAGGTTGTATGCTTGTTAAAGTAAACCTCTAGTTTTATTCCGCCTTTATCAAGCATACCGGAATTTCCGGGTCATTCTTGGACCGGATATTCCGCCTCCTCGGAAAAAGTTTTAAATCGCCTATTCACCCCCCCTCTAGGCGACGTCTATCCGTTCAATTGTCCGTTGGTACGTGGCACTTGCGTTCTTTAACCCGAACGGCATCGTCTGGTAGCAAAAGACGCCGTCGGGTGTGATGAAGGCCGTTTTTTCTTCGTCCTCGACTTTCAGCCTGATCTGCTGGTAACCTGAGTAGGCGTCCAGGAAGGAGAGGCGCTCGCAACCTGCTGTCGAGTCGATGATCTGGTCTATCCGCGGGAGCGGGAAGTGGTCCTTGGGGCAGCACTTGTTGACTGCGGTGAAGTGAACGCACATGCGTAGTTTCTTCGTCTTCTTTTTCTCCACTAGAACCGGGTTGGCGACCCAGTCCGAATCCTTGATCTCTCGAATGAATTTGGCGTGCAGTAGTCTGTCGACTTCCATGGTGATCGCGTCTCGCTTGGGTCCTGAGAAGCGTCGCATGGATTGTTTGACTGGTCTTGCGTCCTTGTGGACTTTCAGAGAGTGCTCGGCGAGTTCCCTGGGTATCCCTGGCATGTCAGAAGGTTGCCATGCAAAGATCTTCCAGTTCTCACGTAGGAACTCAACGAGCGCGCTTTCCTATGCGGGGGTCAGACTCGATGAGACCTTGACCGTCTTTCTGCTGTCAGTCGGATGGACTTGGTGGGTGACGGTGTCGTCGTTCGTGTTGAACGTTGCGTCCTTGGCGGGTTTCTTGCGAGCCGGGAAGACGGTCTTGTCGTTGTCGGCTGATATGGCTTTGAAGTGCTCTTCGACTCCGAAGAACTCGGAAATCTTGGCGAACTCGCGGTCGCAGCTGTTGGAGAGCCCGAAGTCGTCGCGGACGGTGATTACTCCTTTCGGCCCGGGCAGCTTTATCATCAGGTAGGCGTAGTGGGGTACTGCCATGAACCTGGCAAAGGTCGGGCGCCCGAAGATGGCGTGGTATTGTCACTTCAAGTCGACGACTTTGAAGTCGATCGACTCCTTCCTGAAGTGCTCGGGTGTACCGAGGATGACGTCGAGTGTGATTGTTCCCATGGGCGTGATTGCTTGCCCTGGTACTATGCCGTGGAAGGTGGTTTCCGATTCCGGCAGTTTCTCCGTCGACCTGTTCATTCTTCTTAGGGTGTCGGCGAATATGATGTTGATGCCGCTGCCCCCGTCCAGGAACACCTTCTTCAAGTTGTAGTCGCTGATCAAGGCCTCAATCACGAGTGCGGCATGCCCGGGTCGGGTTACCTGTGGGGACCCCGGACTAACTGCCCGAAATACCCGATTATGCTTAACACAACGATCCCATGATCAGTCTGTCGTTGCACATAACCCGAATTGAATACCAAAGTTTACATCCATTACAATACCGAATTAAAGTCTTACATAAAATGTTCATCTAGACCAAGTCTTACATAGGTGCCTTCAAGGGCCAAACCAAAACAATCAGCGGAAATAAGGCGCAGTAGACATCAAATCCTAGCGATGACCCGACAGGCAGTCGCCTTATGAAGATCCTTAGTTGGCATAGATGTCGCCATACTCTTCCTGGGCGTAGGACTCCTCGAAGTCTGGCTACGACAATAGCCAGAGACAAAACTAGTATGAGTACATTTGAATGTATTCGCAAACTACTCCAACATGAGTGCACTAGTCTCAGTTTTAGTTTCACACTTTTATTTATTTAAGACATCTCTATATCTTTGTTGAAGAAGATAAGGAAATTATAACTACTCTTAATATCTCAATGTTATTAGTTTCTTCAAAAACTCCTCCTTTTCCGACCATAAACCATTGTGGTAATCATTTTCCAACTACCTCATACCGATCCGTTGGTATAGGTGTATGGAACATTCTCCAATTTCTTTTTTCTTTTAAAACTCAATTCTTTTCCCAAAACTTGCACATGGTCAAAGTAGGGCCTCTCAACTGTCCATATCCGAGGACTCGGCTATTCGAATAGTTTAATTACCCTCTGCAGAGGTAGCACGCTTTTCCCACACTCATCCGATAACTCATCGTGTCAGCTACGCTTCGCCATACCAGTGGTATGCGAAGTTGAGTCACCGACCCTAGTCTTTCCTTTGCTCATGCTAGTATAGGATCCTGCCCATATGATACTTCCCATCGACACTTAACCCAGCCCGTCGGGATCTAAGTGTGAGGACTCATATGTTTTATCTGGCGGTGTATAGGGGACATCCTTCTATCCTCCTCCTTATCTACTCATAGATGTTGAGAGAGGACCCAGGTCAGGGGTAGGTCGTCAAACCATTCCCTCATGCATAACAGAGTCATCTCTGTTGATGCAGTGCCCCATACTAATAAGAGCAAACTATATGACTAGACCCTTTCCCATATGTGGGTAAATGTGGTCGCACAGAGTATCGGCTGATCGACGTAAGTACTAAGACACAATGTGCTTTTCTCAAAAACCACCTTTCTCCATTTCTTTACTTCAACACCATATCATAGTGTTTTATATCCACACAAGTTTTCAAAGGAGTTTTGAATAAACAAATCTTGGTTTTTCCATCCTATAGTTTTAGTATATACTTCTACATTGGGTGGCAAAATAATCTCTATATACTTTTAAAAAGGGTTTTATAAACCTTTGCCTTTGAAAAATGATTTGTAAATCTAGATGCATAAGTTACGTGCAAACTCAGAGAGTAGCTTGCCTTGCTCAACAAAGTGGTCTTGGTCTTGGTCTTCAGGTTCCACAAATCCTTCCTCCTCGATATATCCGGCAACGTTCTCGTCTAATACACAAGCAATCAATACAACCAATCACTAGTCTATTCAAACAATCACCATAGCAATACACTCTTAGAGGTTCTAATTAACCATTCCACATACCAAACAACACTATATGGTTTCAATTTAATTGATTTAAACATTATTCCATTGTATTTTAATTAGGGCAGAAACTTGTTGCACATGTTTAATTGCATAGCTTGAGTTCTGTTTGTCACAAAAATACAAACTAAAATTCTACAGAAAGCTAATGATGTGTAGAAGATGACACAATTGGGTTTGGGTCATTTGGAGTTACCAAACTCCCTACACATTGTTTTGAATCCAAAAGCCAATTAATAAGGTTTTGGCTATTATTTAATTTATATTCATCTAAAAATTAAATCCTTTTAGGATTGACTAACCATGGTTAAATGTGATCTAATAAAATTAGCTTCAACTAATTTGGATTATCAGAGTATCAGAAACAAACTAGTTTAGAATTTAAACATGCTACTGTATTTTGAATGTTGTATTTTTATTATATATCCAAATGGGGTGGAACTAGTTTAGTTGGATAGAGAATTTCATAACCTATTCAGAACAATTGGATTTGTTCAATTTGGAGTTGTAAAACTCAAGTTATGAATTTTCTAAGTTTGGAGTCAGTACTGGTTTTGAATTAATTTCTAAATTCGAATAAATAACCCAGAGTGGATAATGTTGAGAATCCTGACGGGTGGGGTCCACTCGTCAGTGACTCAACCGAAAAAGTGCGCGCGCTGGGAAATGTTTAAAAATCTGACGTGCCGGGCCCGCGGGTCAGCGACTAAAACGCGAAGCGGTACGCTACCGTTGGATCTAAATCCAACGGCCCGGAGCGAGCGCGCCGGCGGCGACCAGAAACGGGCGGCGCCGTGGCTCCGGCGACGGCGTCGAGGACGGGCTGCTCACCTAGGGGCTTGGGAGACGACGACGACGGTGCAGGAGGGGTGCGGCGGCTCGGGGAAGCTCAGGGGCGAGGTGGCGCGGGCTGGGGAGGCTCCTGGCGACGACGGCGTGAAGCTCCTCCATCCGCGGCCGTGCTCCAACTCCGGCGAGTCCGCTGCGCCGTTCCTGGGCACAATCCAGAGGGGAAAAAGGGGCGGGTGAGCGAGGGGTTCATGGAGAAGGGGGGTGCGTCCAGAGAGAAGGGAAGGGGAAGGGTAGCACGGCCTGGCCGTGGTCGTCGTTTACCTCGGGCACGGCGAGCTCGAGGAGACCCACGGGCGGCTGGGCTTTGCGGCGACGGCGTCGCCCTCCAGGCGGTGCTCGGGAGGGGTGGTGTGAGAGGGGGAGAGGTGGTGGCGAGGTGTGGAGGAGAAGAGGGGCACGGGGTGCCTTATATAGCGGCCGGGCGGCGCACGGTGGATGCGGTGCAGAGGGCACCCGCGGCCGTGCGTGCTCGCCGTAGGCCGGTGGAGGGTGTGGCTAGGCTGCGGGGTGCTCGGGGGACCGGGTGGGCAAGGTGCGGCTGCGTGGCGCGTGCTGCGCGTGCGAGACGGGGCGGGCTGGCCGTGAGCGCGCTCGGGCGGTGCACGACGTGCACGGCGTGGCGCGGGCGGGGCGTGCTGGTGTGTGTTGCGCCAGGAGGTGAGGGAGAGCGGGGGGGGGGGGGGGGGGGGGGGGGCACGGAGCGGCCAGCACGGCGCGGCGCCTGCGCGGCCACAGTGCCGACAATGGCGACGTGCGCGCGCCCGCTGCTGTCTCCGGCGGTTCCTCGGCGCTCCCGAGGCCAATTCCTCGCGTTTTTGAGTGCGGTGAGGTTGGAGGGGTGAGGCAAATCGAGAGGGGGCATAAGCTTGCATCAATTTGATCGAATTCGATCAAATCATCCAAGGATTTGGCTCGGTTTGGGAAGAACAGGGTGGTGCTCCACAGGTGTTTGCTGAAATGCCTGAACCAAAACAGTAGCATTTTGGCTATTTAATTTTCCATATTTCTCTTAATTCTTTTGGGTCCAAACTTAGGATCTAGGCTAAGTATATTATTGGTGAGTGTTACAAAGTCTTTTTGAAATATTTTGAAATATTTCAATCATGAATTTCTAATTTGAATTTGAGGTTTTGAATTTGAGTTTTTGAAAGGGAATACTTTGTAAAAATTAACTTGGAGTGTTTATAATATTACTCCATTGATTTTGGTGTGAAAATAAAATTATGCTTCTTAATTTGGAAAAATAATGTGACATGTGTCACATGGTCTTTTGTTTTTGTGATTTGTTTTATTTGTTTTCTTTTCCTCAAATTTTTAATTAGAGCTAGAATTTAACAATCTTGCAAACAATGCAACAAGCAACACTCAAGAATTAAACATACACACATTTTTATAAGAAAAGTTTTTGTTGCCCCACATTTTTGCACTAATAATTATATTAATATTTTTGGGATGTTACATTACCTATGATGGGTGATCTGCCCTGGAAAATGTGATTGGTGTCTCCGACCCGCGCAGGTAGTCTGTTACCGCGCGCGGGCTGTTGATGGTTTGAAGTACTTGGCGTGTGATAATTTTCTGGCGCCTGTTCGACGGGGGTCCCCTCTGGATCATGTTCAGCTGTCCCCGTGCGGCTGGGTACGTGTCGGCTGCTGCCGACTGACCTTGTTGCTGTTGCTGTTGCTGCGGCTGGGCGAACGCTCCTGCCGCCTGCACCTGGCTGTTGTTTGCGGGTGCTGCCTGGATGGCTAGCTGCGGTGCCGCCTGTATGGCCTGTACCGGGGCGATGATTTGCTGCATGGCATGATATATCTTTCTTACTTTGCGACAATCCTTCAACAGGTGGTTGGAACTCCATTTGCCTGTTTCCGGGTTGCGGAACGAGTGATGCTTACAGGGTTGCATCAGCTCCTCTGCTGGGGTCAACGGGCGCTTCCACTCGCGTTTCTGACTTCCATCATTGTGGCCGATGCTGCTGCTGCCACGGTTGTACTGACTCGAGCTGGGCTGCCGACTTTGGTCGTACTGTCGGCTGCTGTCACGTTTGTCCTCACGGGGGGTTTCATAGCCCGCCGCTACTAATTCGATTGAATAGTGGGTGTAACATGGCTTCTTCTTTTGACGTGCCTCACGCCAATTGCTTGTTTCACCCTCTTTTTTGGGGGAAGTTTCGCGGACATAGTCTTCTCCTTCGGCCCATTGGTTGGCTGTCTTCATGAGATCTATTGTGGTCTTCGGCTGGAGCCTACCGAATTCCTCCCGGAGGTCGCGGCGAGCGACGCCGTGCATGAAGGCGTCCATCACTCGATCTTCTGATACGGGTTCCATGGTATTGCGGAGGAGTGTCCACCGCTGGATGTAAGAGCGGAGCGACTCATCCTTTCCTTGCTTGCAGGCCTGCAACTCGATGTAGGTCGTTGGCCTTGCGAATGTTCCCGAGAAACTCTTGATGAAGTTATCCTGGAATTCTTCCCATGTTCGGAAAGAGTCTTTGGGTTGGCTTGTGAGCCACCCGCGTGCCGAGTCTGTCAACATGAGCTGGATGTACTGCATTGCCGTAGTCGACGTTCCGCCTTGGCAGGTGCAAGCGATGAGGTAGTCTTCGAGCCACAGTTTTGGGTCTTGCTTCCCGTCATACTTTGGTGTGCCAGCCGTCAACTTGAAGCCTTTAGGCATGCGGGTGTCGCGGATGTTGAAGCTAAAGCATGCCGCACCACACGGCTCGAAGTCGCGGTCAGTATGGTCATCCGCGTTTGCCGCACTAGCCGAGCGCTCCTTGCTGTTGCGGTCCACCGTCTTCTGTGCCAGGACGTCGCGAAGGTCCTTGACTGGCTGTCGCTGTGCCGCTTGGATGTCCGAGGTCGTTGGTTCGTGCGCTCGGTTGCTTGGCCCCTTGGCCGCCAGAGCTTCTTCGATTGCCCTTATGGAGGCAATTTGTTGCTTGTGGAGAAGGGAGCGTGCGTCTCCCTCCGGTGGCTGCGTGAGCCGGAGGTATGTCTCGACTGAGATCAGGGCGGCGTTCGCCGTCTTTGGGACGGGTATCCCGTTCTCATCTTCGGTGACGAAGGACGAGTCGAGGTTGCGGGTGAGCCTTGTTTGATCGGCTTCTGCCATTTGGGGAACGCGGGCTCTGGTTCGCCGTGCTCCTTGGTTAACCTCTGTAGAGGATGTGAAGGAGAGGGCGGCTCGCCTGGCACTCGATGCATCCGCGTCCCTTTTGCGCCTGAGCATGTCGGCTTTTTCGGCGCAGATTCGTTCGCCTTCCTTGTGTAGCAAGTACTGGACCGCCAGGTGGTCTTCTCGAGGTGCGTTGGGTGGGGGGAACGTGCCCTCGTCCACATGCTTCATGGCTTGGATCGCCATGTCCCGCGTGATGACAAGTTTAGTCTGGTCCGGCATGTCCACCTCTAACGGATATGCGGGTTCTTCTTCGTCGTCATGCGGTGCTGTGCCGACCATGAAGACTTGCTTGGGGTAGACTTGAGTCGGAGAGTTGGTGCTGCCGCTGCTGCTTCTGTCGCCCGCTTCTTGCTCGGGGTCGAAAATTGCTGCAACGTGGCGCGCGGCGCAGTCGCTATCGCGTCTTCTCGCGATTGTCCATGTGCTCACGCTCGCCGGGGCGAGTGCGATTGGCTTGGGGTAGACTTGGGATTTCCACGAAGATGAGGGCGCGCGCGACATGGCTGTCGGGCGCGGGCTCCTTGTTGCCCGTGCGGGTGCGACAGTCGAGGTGGATCTTGACTTGGTCGACCGCACGACCGAGGTTGGGGTAGTAGACTCGATTCGCGCGGCCGTTGCCGAAATTGTCGATGTAGATCCCCTTTTTCGCGGGTGCAGCGGGCGCGGCCCCCGCGGGTGCGGCAGATGCGATCTTCGCGGGTTCGACGGGTGCGGCCTCCGCGGGTGCGGCAGATGCGATCTTCGCGGGTTCGGCGGGCGCGGGGGTTGCCGATTTAGGTGACGCCGTCGCGCGTAGCGCGGTAGTCGTAGACCTGCGTATACCAAGACTATCGATGCAACAGAATATGGAGCCGAAGGTGATGTGTATACCTTTGTCCAGATCGGCGTACACTGACTGGTGGGCTGGCGGGTGGATGACGTACTCGAAGGAGCCGAATCGGATCGACTCCCTGACGGCGGACACGCCGATCTTCATTGCGGATGGAGCCGGAGCGACCATGATCCTAGCATTTGTTTGACCTTCCCACAGACGGCGCCAATTGACGAGGTGTTAACTCGACAAGTCCCAGGGTTGTGCACCCCGGGTTGATTGATGGGGAGAGAGATGAGTGCAGGTGGTCACAACGGCTGACAAGCAAGGATTTACCCAGGTTCAGGCTCCCGGAGGATAACACCCTACTCTTGCTTGTCTGGTTATTGATGCGAGTTGTGGTTACAATGGCGAGATTGCGATCTCGCTAGGGTTTGTGCCGTAGCTATGAGCGTGTCCTCTGGGACGAGCAACCCTCCTGGCTTTATAGGCAGCTAGGTCTCGGGTGGTTGGTGCCGATGGCAACTACAGATATGGCAGGTTATGCTTCCTAACCGACTTGGACTAGGTTACATGGTACCCCGCGTGGGCCTTCTGTGGGCCTTCCTGTCCTTGGCGCGGCCCAGGTAGCCTTATCGTGGGCTACCCGAAAGGCAGCCCCACGTCAGTTGACCTCCCCTTTTCATTTCCATCAAACACTTTGCTACTTTCATCATCCATGCGGATAGTATCTTGCAAACTGATGCTAGAGGTGAATGATCTCATGGTTACGGTACCCTGCCTTTCGTGATATGGGGAGAGAGATGGTGTGGGTGGAATCGACTGCTCATAAGTAGAGGTTTTACCCAGATTCGGCCCCTCGTCACGAGGTAAAGACCTACTCCTTGTGTCTGGTATTGATCTTATAAGTGTTACAATGGAGTTCTCGGCGAGATGCGACCTCGTTAGGGTTTGGGTGCGACGATATTGCTTAACCTAGATGGCCCTCCCAGCCTTTATGTAGGAGGCTGGGTCTTGAGAGTTTGCATCTGACTAGGTTTACATGTAATAACGACGCTTAGACTTGGGCGTATACTACGCTTAGACTTGGGGTGTACTCCAGTCGTCGGGACTCCATGTTGGGCTTCCTTTGTGGGCTTCTTCCTCTACAACTTGCGGTGATAGTTGGTAGAACCAGACCAGGTACCCTTATCACGGGCATCCGAAGGGTATGCCCAAATATACGTGAACCTCATTAGTCTCTCCTTATCTTTCCGATACTCCAAATTCTCAATTATTTTTGCCTTTTTCAAATCCATTTTCATTTATTTCTCACTCTTCACCAAATTCATCATCTCTCTCTCCAACTCCATCACCTTCGAGATTCTCGCTCAGACAAGCTCAATCCTCTCCAACATAGTTGCATTACTTATAGCTTCCTTATTCGTTGACAAAGCGGATTCACAGTTATCTTTCCTTTCAATGATAACTTATATCCATCCGCTTCGGATTATTAGGTTAGAGTTCAACACCAATAGTATAGCCAACTCTACTATGGCATGTCAATCTCGCAAGCCTATTATCCATTCTCATTAGCTTGCATCGGGGGACTAACTCAAATTAGAAAAAGGTTTTAGGGAAAGTAAGTCTAGAACGGGTGACTTCCACCACTTCAAGTGACCCTCTATCGCTAAATTATATCACTTCCCGGTCCCATATAGAAAGAGAATTAACCAGCTGCACTTTTCGAGAAAGGTTGTACCTCTCATCCTTCATCTCCTTTGGTTTCTTCTCCTTTCTGGAGAAGATGTCCATCCATGTGGCCGACATTTTACCTGGCGCGTCCTCATATATGACCTACACGGAATATTGAACACCTGCATGGAATATTTTTTTTCTCGTAAATATGGTTTTCCGAACTATACATAGTAACATGATACATATATAAGAGAGAAAATGTGCGTGTATATAGTAAAATAATCCATGAAAATATAATCACCTATTACCTCCGTACTAAAACGTAGACCAAAAATAGCATACTAAATATGTAACTTGAAATGAAAGTACTAGTAGTAATCAAATATGATTTGAATATTCTAAAGTGACCCACACATTGATGTGTGATAATTTTTTGTTCTTGTGACTATAGTTTTTGTCTATTTTGTTTTTGTCACTCTAAATGTTGACATTTTGCTTTTACCATCTCAGTTTATGGTAATAAATATTTTTTGGCTTTTGTAGAGCAGAAAAACTATTTTACTTTTGCACCTACTGTTGTTGTTTTACTTTCGTTTTTGCCCCTCAAAAGAGAAAAAACAAAATGTTAAAATGTAAAGCCATAAAAGCAATGCAAAAACAAAATTTCCCCTTGATCTCTCTATTAAAAACGAAATCTTATACTCCGTATACCACAGCATGGGATTCCGTAAGATCATGTGGCATACATGATTAGCAAATAAAACCTGATAAACATGGGATTCCGTAAGATCTAATATGAAAGTCATGCTCAAACGCCTGAAAACGCATCCAATTTTAGCGTAGACCAATGATGAAGGCGGATCTCACGCCGCACTGTCCACACTCGAAAGTGGGGGACCAAAGCTCCATCACCGCACAACCGGTCACATTCCTTTACCACAAGTGCATGACAACTGGGCCACAAGCCCACAACCCATCCGGTCCCCACAAGTCATCCGCTCGCGTCCAAACATCCCACTCGGGTGACGCACAGAGCAGCAGTCTCCCTGAGGAGCGTACTTCCGTTTCTGACACACACAGACAGACACCCACCCACCTCCCCGTCGCATCGCCGTCGCGACCGACGGCGCGCCCCTACAAATACACCGACCATGTCGGCCTCCTGACCCGCCGCCGCCTCCCGGATCCCGATGCCCCAGCCCCGAATCCCAACAAGCACCCGCTTCGCTCTCCTAGCTCGGAGCCGGAGCCTCTGACCCGGGGAGGGAGGGAGGGAGGCCAAACCCCCGCCCGCCCTAGGGTTTGGGTTCGGAGCCGGATCGATCCGGCCCACCCAGGGCTCGCCGGAGCTTGACTCTCCAATGGGGGATCGGGACGAGGAGGAGGAGCTCCAGATGGCGCTGCGCATGAGCCTGCACGGCTCGCCGCCCGCGCAGCCCGAGCCCAAGCGGAGCAAGCCCCCCTCACCCGCCGCCGCTGTGGAGTCGCCGGAGGCGGAGGCGCGCCGCAAGCAGCGCGAGCTCATGGCCGCCGCCGCCGAGAAGCGCCTCCGCTCCATCCCCTCGCGCGCCACCGTCGTTTTGCCGCCGCCGCCGCCGCCGACCGTGGGGGCAGAGCAAACTCCCGCACCGGAGGAGGACGCCAAGGAGGACGTCGAGGTCGAGCCGGAACCGACCGTGGTGCCTATGGAGGATGTGGAGGAGGCGGAGGTGGAGGTGGAGAAGGAGGAGGAGAAGGAAGGGGAGGAGTTGCCTCCCGACGTTGCTGAGAAGCTCTGGGTCATGGTGTTTGGGGTCGGGGTTTCCAAGGCCGTGCTGGCGCAGTGGAGCAATCAGGGTATCAGGTGAGCCTCTTCTCGGTGCTTTTGTTCCATCCACATGTTTTTATGTTGGTGAAAACAGAGCGGGATACTTTCTGATTGAAGGCTGCGTGAGTGGATATGGTTTAGAGAATTAGAAATCTGGTACTATCCATGTTCGATTCTGACCTAGGGAAATAGGGTATGGTATATGATTTGGTATGAGCGATAACCTGACATTGACGCTATCTGAGGTTTTATAGAGGAACTATCTGGCAATTTAATCTAGGATATGTGAGACAATCTAACTTGCTCAGCCTATAGATCCTTTTTGAAGGCCCGCCCCATTGCATCGTGTGGCTATGCACTTACTCATGTTGTACTTCATTATTTTTTCCTGGAAAGTTGCCTTCGGTACGATTATTTCATGTTGTCTTGAATCTATGCATGTTACATGTTATCCAGTGCCTCCTACATCTATCAGCGTTTGCTCAACAGGTGGAACCGATATATTTATGAGTCAAATTTCCTTGTTCAACTACCAATATAGTTGCAATTTGGGAATCTGGTATGGTTGATTAATCTTTATATTATGATGTAGTATATGCTTTCTGTTTTCATGCATGACCAATACTATCCGCATTCATATTCAAAACCCAGCACTGTCCGTGTCCGACTCCGACTCGGAGAAAAAACAAATGGTGTAATATTCAAGATGAATGATATCTGTCCGTATACACTCCAATTTAACTCCTACATGCTTAAAATAATGGTTTTGGTGAATTGGTAGCTTTCATTCTTTTTTCCTATCAGTAGATTTCAGTTCTGCTGATGTGGTCGTTCTGCCACATGAGCGCTCTTATTTATAGTTTGGAAATGCATGTTGCTGGACCACTAAGTTGAAAGATGAGATCTCGGTTTTAGTGTCCTTGAATACTCAACGATTGGGTGTCACTCTATGGTGCAGTGTTCTGTGAAGGCAGACTGTTGTGAATGTATACATAAATTGTATAGCGTTATTGTTTCTGCAGTGTACGATACTCATAACTCAAAGTTATCATACATTGGTATGTGCATCTATGAAGATAATAGAGCTAGTAGACTAAAGAGAACAAGATCTAGCCCATTACTCAGATTGGCGTGTGGGCATGCAAACCTACTCATGTAAAACATATAAGAGAAACATCACCATAAGCCCATAACGTATATGGACCCATAATGTATATGGAAATCAGACCGGTTGGTGATTAATAAATGCACCACGCATAACAAATTATAAGGCACACAATTTTTTTTCTGGTGGCAGAATAGATGTTGGGCATTGAGACTAGTGATGTTTTGAATGCCTTGCCCTTATTGCTCTTTATTTTCTGCATTGATTGTTTATAATGTTGTTAGTTCAGTTACAGTAATAAAAATGGATTGCCTTGGTCGGGCTCTGTAGTGAACTGTCCATGCCATGCATGAGCTGTCATTACTAGAAGATTTTCACATTTTGTGGATTACACTGATCTGGTGGAAGCATATTGAACTATTGGATTTCGATGTTAGAAGAACGATCAGTTTCCTTTACCCTTCCTGCTCCTGCTGTGGTCTGGAAACCGATTTGACCAGTTGCCAGTTGGCGTTGGTCAGATTTCGGGTTGTTTTGGATTTCCAAAATTTGGAATAAAACAAAATGTTCGTTGGCCACAAGTTTATAAGTAGGTTGTCTTAGTTCAAGCTTCTTGGTGTATCCATTCCAGATATGGCCATCAGTCAAAACATACTCATAGTTTCAAACTTTCAAATGAAAATAAAAGGATTTGAATTAAAGATGAACACCTGATTTGGTATTGTCATGGCACTGACCGGTCCTGGAGTAACTAGCCAATTACCACCAGGAAATGGAACACTTGACAAGACCATGTGTCACATTGGTCGTTCCGAAAATGGCCGTCTGGGCATTGTTAGTTGGTACTAAATTGAGGTCTTAGAAGGTAAAGTTGTTAGGACTGGAGGGTATTTGTGAAAATCAGAGTACAGGAGTTAGAAGTTGTCACATTGTTTATGTTTACTATAAATCTGCATTGGTGGTTGAGATCAAATAGTTTTGTAGCATGGAACGACCTGAAGGCATCAATTTTAAGGCACTGCCATTTTTGTGGGAACAGTAGGGTCTACAGAGCATAAATTTAAGTGTTAAATCCCTACATGCCCCTGCAAAGTTGAAAACTATCTCCTGCTTCTGTGACATGGGAACCACCCTGTGTGTATGTCACGGGGACTTAGGGGTATATAACAGTTTAATCTGTTTGTAAGGCATATACCTTTGTTAGAATGGTGCTTCCAGGTTTGAGTTGAAAATGTGTTGACTACAACTGAGATGCAGAGCCATATCATAAAACCTAGCTTAGGAAACAAAAGATGCTTCTGTGAATTAATTTGAATTAAAAAATGATAACCGGCCAGGACTAGCCCTTGGTTGCATTGATATAGTAGAAATCCACCTTGGTGAGAATTTCCGAAATTCTGCCCCCAACGGGGGTCGAACTCAGGCCACAGGGATGTGCCACAGCGACCCTTGGCACTAGGCTATTGCCTGGTTCTCTGAATTAATTTGTATTGTAACTCTGGTTGCTAGCAGGCTTTAGCTGTGAAGTAGAATACTTTCCAGATCCGTTGAGGCAATCAACATGCATTTGCATGCTTCTGCCATAAAAACCAAATACATATAGTTTCTGAAAATAACATGGCTCTGATCATATCACACCTCACATAGTCATATCATACCTTTTGTAACTTAAATGAATGCAATACATATTTTTTTTTGTCTAACTATTGTCAAAATGCCCGCAGGTTTAGCTCTGACGCAGAAACAACTATGGGACTGGTGCAGCATGAAGGTGGTCCGTGTGGTGTCTTAGCTACAGTGCAGGTACATCCCCGCTTTATTTAATTGTGATTGTCCAATGTTGGTCTGGGCATGACTAGTAGTGCCTATAGAAGTTCTCAAAATTTTCTTTTAGTATAGCTCAGTACTTTAATTTTCATCCTGATTTTACTTTCCATCTATACTTCTTTTTGCTGGCATAAGTCGCTACATGCATTCCCTATTATGACAACAATTTTATCGCGGCAACGAGCTGACCTCCATCCCGCTAGCTGGAAGCTACAATTGTTGGCCTGATGTAATCTTGTCATGGTGTAAACTTCACACATAGCTTGTGTGCAGGCTGTAGTGTGAACACACACATAGGCTGCGTGCTGGTTGGGGTGTGTAGGGCACATGAGTTGTGTCCTGAGTAGATAGGCATACTGCAATATGTTTGCAGCTGTCTGCAGGTTGTGTGAGAGTAATCCTTGCTTAGGAGTTAACAATAGGTGATAGTATGTTATAGACTACTATTTATATGTAATCCTTAGGCTGTACGATAGGGTAGCAGTAGAAGGCTCTAGAATGCTGTAGCACCGACCTTGAACCCTCTATATAAGGAGATGCACCCTATATTGAGAGAAGCAAGCTGCAAGCCAAGATATAGTAGAAACCCTGCGTGTCAGGTTGAAGCACATATGTATGTGTGTCATGCATATGTGTAAGCTTCAGTAGGCATAGGTTGCCAAGTTTGTAGGCATTCGTTGCCTGTGTAGTGTAGCATTTGTTGCTGTAAATCTAATAGAAAAGGAAGGCCTCTGTTGCCTGAAACTGGTGTGCTCCTCTGTAGTGTTAGTCCTCTGTTTTCTTCGTTTGCTAGAGAGAGTACAGAGAGGGAACACGTAACAGCAATAACTGGGTCATTTCACTTGGACTGCCTGAACATTTTAACAGTATGAACGATACAGCTTGACACATCCTAAGCATCCTGTCTAGCAATCCTGATACTAGAGAACTTGCCTGTGGCAAGATGGTTAGGAGGATGGTTGTATCCTTAGCCCACCAGAGTTCAAACGCCAGGTTTGACGCTGGTGTTTCTCATTTAGGCGGAATATTCTTCAGTGGGAGGCGACGTTCCCGTCGACAGCGAGGCGCCTGTGGTGACTTCGTCAATCTCAAGACCTGACCCGCCGGCTCAGTCTCTCGGAGGTGCTCATAGGGGTAGGGTGTGCGTGCGTGCGTTCATAGGGGTGAGTGTGTGCGCGTGTATATGAGCGCTTGCGTTGTATTGTGTTTCTCAAAAAAAACAATCCTGATACTAAGAAAACAAAATATCTTGGATCATTGAATGTTTACAGGCATCGAAGTAAGATAGGATGGAGCATTCAGCATTTTGCTTTTACTTTAAAGTTTATACGGAAAAACTGTTTAAAAGCTGAGTAGCTCTATCAGTCTAACTGTTATGATTTGAATTCTACTCAGCTTTGACTGGTTACACTAATTTATACTCATGAACAAACCCTACATTTGATGATCACTAGTATAAGAGATTATCTTTGCATGGGATAGTCAGTAACACTGGGGAATTCTTCTCTCACAAGTCTAACTATTTCTTTTGACATCTGCTGTGGACTTGTTTATGCTCTCAGCAAGCTGAACATTACTGATAACAGCTTCTTTATGGTTTGTTTTGCAGGCATATGTCCTTAAATATCTTTTGTTTTTCTCTGATAATTTGGGTAACCCAGAGGTCAGTGATCCGTCGTACGCTTCGGGACAAAGACGCTTTTATCAGAGTTCTTTTGCTGCAAGGGATGATTTTTCTTCTCTAACTGAGGATGGAAAGATGAGGTGGTTTCTTTTGCTCCTTAACAACTATGCTGATATCTACTGTGACCATTTATCTGTTCAATAACTCCTCAAAACCACTGTCACATTATGAGACATGAAACTAGCAGCTGACGTAAGTGATAAAATAATCTGAATTTAAGCCCTCGATCTTTCCTAATTAGTATTTTATTCATGTGTTTGTGGACATATCACTTGATTTATGAAACAAAGCACTGTATTTCAGTGCACTAGTATAATCCTTGCCATTTTTTAAATTGAAACAAGAGCAATGCTGTAGATATTTATTCGTTAGAGAACCTAAATGCTTCCATACTTGTTATTTCCCCATCACTACTAGTTTAGAGTAGATACTGTAAATAAATCCTGAAATATTATACAGATACACTGTGTCTGCAGCACTGTACTTTCCTAATATTCAAATGACTGTTAATTAATCAATCAATTATTTTCTATCAGAGCATTGGTTCATGCGATGGTGGAAATTCTATTTTTATGCGGAACTGGGAAAAGAGCTGCTGTGGCATTGATTGCAGGTGTCAATCGTGGGGTAAGTGGACATGTTAACACTGAGGTGCTTATAAGCTTTGAGATGATTGCAGGTTACAAATGCCAACAATTCTTTTATGAAACTTACTACAGGAAATCGATGCTGCTTTGGAAGGCCTTTCTGTTGAATCAGCAATGGATTTCCAGAAAGTCCTTAGAATAAGTACATTTACCTCAAGGAGGGATGCATTCCACATGCTTCTGGCAAACATTCGTCTGTTTGAAAGTCGATTGGGAGCCATGCTATTTCTTATCTCTTCGCTGCTCTCACGAGGATTGGTATGTCTTTGTCCATGTTAAGTTCTACATATTGTCCATATTGTCCATTATGTTAATTTGTGTGCATGATTAAATACATTGCTAACCTAAATGTATACTTGAACTTTATTTTTTGATTCAGGAATGTATCCAAGCAGATAGGGATGATCCAAGCCAACCATTGGTGACAGCTCCATTTGGGCACGCTTCTCAGGTACAAATAGCATTGTCATACACTCCAGTATTTAGCACAACAGGCTTGCTGTAACACCCCACTCTTTAGTACCATGCTGCCAATTTAACTGGAGTTACACATGCATATAAAGTTTATAAACCTTGTTCTGGGACACTCTGTAGCAGTTCCGGGTTAACCCTTTTACACAAAGTAAGGACTAAAAGCAGAAATGGGGTGCTATGAATGTGTGGAATGTGTCTCTGCTCCATCACGAACTGGAATTGGGCTATTTGCTTCTTTGAGCTAGAGGGTGTTACACTTGCCATAGCAGTACACGGCACTGACGGTGTCTGTTTAGTATTGTATATAATATTTTATAATAATATTGTACATTAGTGAAGCCAAATGTAACTGGTGTGGTCTTTTGCAGGAAATTGTGAATTTATTGCTTTGTGGAGAGGCTGTGCCGAATGTATTTGATGGCAAGATGGACCTTGGTGGCGGCATGTCCCTGAAAGGCATACCAAATGATGTTGAAGTTGGTTTCCTCACCCTTTTGGAGTCACTAAATCTGTGCAAGGTTGGTCAGTTCCTAAAGTGCCCGAAATGGCCTATATGGGTGGTGGGAAGTGAGAGTCACTACACAGTCCTTTTTGCCCTAAATCCTAACGTCCAAGAGGAGAATGAGCTCGAAGAGCGGGAAACCAAAATTAGGAGGGCATTTGATGCACAAGATCAAAGTGGAGGTGGAGGCTTTATTACCGACGAGGGGTTCAAACAAGTTCTCAGGGACACGGACATAAATTTTCCTTCTGATAAGCTTGAGGATTTATGTAACCCAGGCATTATTGTATGGAGTGAATTCTGGCAGGCACTTCTACAGTTGGATAAAAGGTCTGGAGGCATGAAGGATCCAACTGGCCTTATGGGCAAGAAGCAATTCACTATCTACCACTTCAATGGTATCGCCAAGTCTGTGCAGAACGGGAATGCAAACACAGGAGGCTCGACCCCAGTCCAAAGACCTAGGATATGTAAGTTAAATGTCACTGTCCCACCTAGGTGGACTCAGGATGAGTATCTTGCTGATGTTGTAAGCTCATCAACCAGCAGCAGCAAGGATGACAATGTTCTTTCTCTTGCTCCACCAGTTCAGACTTGTCAGCATGCGCCATTAGTAGACTGCATTAGAACTCGATGGGCACGAGCAGTTTGCAGCTGGGTTGGAGATGTACCGAGTATTGTCTGATGCCTGGAGCTTTCTGCCATTGATTCCAGCCATGTCACTTATTGGACTGATTTCGAAGATGACCCTTGCTTGGCATACTACTTGAGCTCAGAAAGAAAATTTTGGAAGGCGCTGCTGGTGTTGTAATTGTTTAGCTTGATGAATATATGTTTTTCCCCTTGGACATGAACCTTTTTACCGCGTGATTTTATCAGGACATGAGTATTCTTTTTTCTTTTAATTGACACTAGATGTATACTCCAGTTATGGATATGCTGTTAAGTCTTGACGCAACATTCTTTCTTGTACACAGATAATTTTGTTGTAGTTTAATTTACATCTGATACAGGCTTGCGTGACTAGGTTATTTCAAAACCGACAGAGCTGTAAACGTTTTATGATGTTATTTTACTTGTCAACCTCTTGGTTTGTTACTTCCTGTCCTAAAGTTATGATTTCCTTGCTTCTTATCTCAGTTGAACATGCTCGTGTAGTTCAACTTTATATACTTGTATCTCTCTGTGGAATAGTGAATCAGGTACCCTTCTTTCCTTGAGCACACTACAAAATGGACAACCTAAGAATGGAAAAGAAAGGATCTTTTGTACATTTTGTACCAACTAGTAGTAGTGCATGTGCAATGCACGTATATACAATCATATGAATAAAAAATTCAGAATTTTTGTACCCGTTATATGAAATTCGTTGAAAATATTTTTTTCAAATCACTTTGTTAAGTCCTGGAAAATAAAGCTACAATAGAGATTGTAGATTGATCAAATCAGATAGAAAATGCTAGAGAGGCCATTTCAGTGCACTAACTTAATATCACTCTAAGAGGTAGACCTTAACATGATTTAAAATAAAGCATAGGTGCTAAAATTTATGTGGTTCTTGCCTGATGAAATAGAAGACTAACTCAGGTTAGTCTAGAATCAGAGTTGGCGCGTCGCCGTCCCTACCGTTCGATTGGGTTTCCTCCGATGGTCCGATGTTTTTGTGAAAAAACAAAAAGCAGCACGAGCGCAGCAATGTCCCTGCGCAGTGCGCACCCCTCTTCCCTCTCGTTACGCCGGCGGTGAGCACCTCTGCCGCCGACCACCTTCCCGCTCCTGCTCCTGAGTCCTGACCCTTTATTCCTCAACCCGCCGCCGCAGGCTCTCAGACTTCTCTTACTCTCTCCTCACCGCTGAAACCTAACCCATCAGTTATCGGCATCGCCACGCCATCCCCTTGGACGCATATGCCGCCGGCGCCGCCGCCGCGCCAACTCTGGCGGTATCTTTCCCACCGCTGCCACCGCTCCCTGGAGGTCTACAAGAGATGAGTCTGGACATCTGGAGTTCGAATCCGCGCACGAGGCGTACGATTTCTACCGATACGATGGCTCAGATGTCACAGGTGGTGGTGGGATTGGATGTCCGGAAGGAGTCGGCTGAAAAGAGCAAGAAGACCGGTGAGATCACCACCGCAAGGTCTGCAGGGCCAGGGTGAAGCCACATGATGGCTTGTGGCGCCAATGCCGCCGCCTCCTCACCCGGCTCAAGAAACCTGGTGCCAAAGCTTGAGGTCTACGCCTTCCAGCCGCGGCACAACCATCCACTCTTCGCCGCATTCGGTACGCCCAATCCCTTGCAGCGGTCGACCTTGCCTGAATGCCGACCTTTTCCTTGAATGGGGATGAGACGTGACTAAAGAGGGGTTGAGAGGCAGTGGAGTGGAGATGAAGCACATAAATCGACCTCGGCAATGGACAAGTGCCAATTATTTGTGTACAGATTCTTCTTGTCCAAGGTGCCAGGTTTTTGAAAATGGAGTTCGCAATTTCGTGGTAAGTTTATGGGCATTTTCATTTTTTGTTTGCCAAGAATTCCATTGCAGGCAACCGTGATGTTGCTACCAGCCTGCCAGAAGTTGTGTGCTATAGCCTATTTTAGCTGCTATCTTTCCGTCCTAGTCCACTCTGTCGTGCCCTCGTTTTCTTTTGACACACTCACTATTTCAACCGAACAAGAAAAATGATTTGAATACAAAACATACAACGAGCACTAGTCAAATAGTTATTCTATCTGTGCCTGCATCCATTTTACAAGGGCTTTTGGACCACCAATAACTTGTGTAGAATATACATGTGCTTATCCCAATCTTTAAGTGCCTCATCGACATTTCATTGAGAGTACAGATGATCGCTATGTATTATACAACAATATGTGCTGAACTACACAGTTTACCTTATCAGTCAGTTCATATAGTATCAGGAGTGCTAATTTGCTGCTGGTATATCAGGGTTTAGACAATCACTGAAGGAACCTCTGCTCCATTGTTGCAGCAACCTTCTTCATGAAGCTCAGCATAGCCTCATGTATGTTGCAGTTACCTTGCCTCCTCTGAAGCTTGCTCCGGGTGCCCATCAACTAATTGCGCACATAGAAGAAAACATAGTTAGAAATGCTAGCAGTGAATGGTGATGTTCCATAGGATTTTATCAGTAATACAATAATTTGCTCGTGGCAAAAACCAGGTGCTTGGCACGTCTCTGTTTACTTTCTTGATTCCAGCAAGACAACAAATTGTGCTCGAATGAAGATGTCTGCTTAGGTAAAGTTGTGCTTACATGTTGAGTGTTGGTTCCCAGCAATAGCTTGAAGTAGTCTTGGCATTGTGGGTATGCCGACCTCAAGACGACCTTCAAGACATTGAACAACTTCTCCCATTGTGGGTCGATAAAACTCATCATCTTGAATGCACCAACATGCAACCTTCAATGCTCTTTCCACCTGCTCCAAATGGACATCACCATGTAGATTCTTGTCCACCAAACTCGCCACATCCCCCTCCAGTAGTTTATTTACCACTTGCACAGGGTAATAGACATAATTTTCACCAGCCGCACACTCTCTGCCAGAGTTCCTCTTTCCTGATACAGTTTCCAACAAAACCATGCCATAGCTGGAGACATCAACTTTTGCTGTAATAACAGTTCCGCTAATCCACTCAGGTGCAAGATATCCAATTGTTCCTCTCATTGTAGTGAAAACTCGACTAAAATCCCTTCCGAGAAACTTTGCCATCCCAAAATCCGCGATTTTCGGAACAAATAACGCATCAAGAAGTATGTTCTCTGGCTTTATGTCACAATGTATGATGCAATCCTGGCAACTATCATGCAAGTAGACCAGCCCTCTAGCAACTCCAAGAGCTATTTGATGCCTAGTGCTCCATCTCAAGTTTGTAGTATTACTGTCAAATAAATGAGCATCAAGAGAACTATTTTGCATGTGTTCATAGACAAGCAACCTACCATGACCCTCAGTACAAAAGCCAATTAGCTTAACTAGATTGATATGCTGAATTATTCCGATTGACCTCACTTCAGCTCTGAATTGCTTCTCTCCTTGACAAACACTATCAAGCCATTTAACTGCTATGGCAGTAGAGTCATTTAAAAACCCCTTGAATACAGAACCAAAGCCACCTGCCCCTAGCTTCTCACAGAAGTTTTTTGTTGCATGTTGCAAATCAATGTATCTAAACGCAATGATGCCCTCACCGCCGTGAAGGTTTTCTGTTCTATGAGCAGACAACCTCCTGACCCTCTTAATCATCAGTAGCAAGAAGAGTGATAATAAACCAAAGAAAGCAACACTTGCAGCAATTGCAATGCCGATGATTCTTCTTCTGTTTCTTTCCAAACTTTGCACCTCTTTGTTTGCTAGGCGAAGGTAAATAGTGGTTCTGTTGGTATTAGTAGTATCACCACATTGTTGCTGTTTTGCATTTATGATTTCACCATTCCAAACAGAACATCCATGACTACCATAGGAATATGCAGTGCAAGTGCAGTTGCCCAAACAAACTTCAGCACATTTATCTGCACTTGCTGCATCTTCTATGTTGTGGCTGTTGTTGGGCAATCCAACGCATGGGATAGGGTAGAAACTGTCTTGCGTACTTATGCTTTTGTTGGTACTGCAGTCTAATGGAATATTCCTCTCACAGCCACCTGTTTGATCTTCTAGCTCCCACTCATCAGGCAATCTTATGGAGAATCCCTTCATACAGTTGCAGAATGGAAGCGTATTATCATTACAAATTGTAAATGGTCCGCAAACATTAAACACATCACATTGAACTGTGGGTTGCGCATAGGTCATCACCCAGTCTTGTGAGGTTTCAAACGAAATCAAAGTTTTTTCTCGGCCGGAGACATCCAACAGATGATGAAAAATGACTGTCTCGTCTAGTAAGTTATATGTGAAGTCATTATTGACAAATGTAAAATTTACAATAAAGGGGCCTGCCATTTCTGGTATCGATAGAAAGTATTGGCCGTTCCATACCCCGCTCGACCAATATGGTATGGAAGAGTTCAGCAGTGTATAGATGTACTGATTGTCACCACTTGGGTCTAATTCCGAACTGTATCTGCCAGGAGCTAGGTCAATCAAATTCTTCCTAGAAATCAGACGGCGATTCAGACCAGTGACCTTGTTCCAACCAAGTTTTATTCCAGGGAGGAAGGTATCTGTGGGGTAATCAAAGCTCTGCCATAACACATCTCGATGAGTTTGAGGAATTCCGTAGGATGAAGTTTCCGCTGTTCAATAGCGTAGCAATGGTACTGTTGCTTGTGGCATTTGTGTATGTAGACCAGATGATGGATGTGGTGACTCGGTTTAATATGACAAGGTTGCCATCACTGGATACTGTCAGCTCCGATGTGGTGGTGTCTACGACTGGGTTATCACCGTTTGCGACCCATACTGGTGTGAGATTGGGGACATTGTTGTACCATATGCCTAGGTACGAGTTCAGAGTGTTGTTAGGGACTTACTGCCTGTCTGGAAGAAGCCGAGAGCGAACTTGCCATTGCTGGAGATGATCCTGTCATTGCCGATAAGTGCTTGCCTGGATGTAATGGAGTCGGTGGCAGCAGAACATGGAGGGAAATGTAGGGACAATAAAACTCCGAGAGAGGTGAGGAAGAGGTGCATTCTGAACAGCTTGTAGAGCTACCAGAGTCAAAAAGTATGGGATGGATACTAAGTTTAGTTAGAACTGGGTACATAAAAACTGGGCAACACCAACCATCATGGTACAGTCAAGCACTCCCCTTATGACAGTGATAGATATTCCTAATTTACTAATCAAGTGGTGTGATATCTTTATAGCTACAGGCAACATACATGTGTGGAAAGTGGTAGTGCGTATTGTTAATGATTCTGATTGGTTGAATGGTTGCCGTCTGTATGACCACACACGTTCACACTAGATGAAAAAGAATAATTCCTGCTTGTAACAAGATGGCTAACCCATGTACCTTTTTTTTATTTAGTTGACCTTGTCCAAGATTGCGGTATATGGCCTGGAACCAGAGAGGCAGAGACTGACCCTCACCTCCACGCAAACGTGCAAGAAGAAAGTTGGACATATAATATAGAAGTGTGGTGGGTCGGAACAAATGCATGTTACAAGACTCAATCAGCTGCGGAAACAAAAGTGGTGTATAATGAATAATACCACAGTTAGGTCTTTGATGACCTTAGTTAGGAAATTCCAGGTTAGTGTGAAACCACGAGTAACACCATTGAATTGCGCTTACCTATTCATCAGAGGCCATTTCCATGTTTAGCAGGGGCATTACGTTCTCAGTATGTCGCCTGATATTTATCTGCCCAATAATCAGTGGAGTCATGATAAAAAACTGATGGTGTACCTGTGTAGCTTATAACAGGTTGGTAGTCTTTTCGATTTGTCTGCACTTTGCATCTCGCCCAAACATATGGAGTGGAGAATGTAAGCCACTTGAACGAGTTTATGTGTTATGAGTATGCTGATGTCGGCTAGCTAATATCAGAAGTTGTATCAGATGTTCAGCCTATCTGTAGAATGTGTATATACTTTGGCGAACAGTTAGTTAGGCTGCTGCAACTTTCTTGTCAGGGATCATGTCTGCTCCATATATAAAGCATGTTTGCAGCATACCTTGCAAGTTTGATATATTGGATTATTTTTTACATAACCCATGTTTGTGGATTGATGCCAACAGGGATAAGATTTGGTGAACTGCTTAGGAGAAATGACAAGAAAGGAAGCTACTTATGTACAGAAGTAAGGGGTGAGAGGAACTTCTATGCATGGCTTAATCATAGATACATGCCATGTTAGTTACATGCTTTTAGCATTTGACATCTCAAACTGGCAAGTAGATGTCTCAATAGAAAAGATGACATAATACAAACAGTAAGTTCATTCATAAGGTAAGGTCTCCTTTATTTTTATTTCATATAATATTTTACATGTTGCTAACTTGTGCGCAAATTTCTTCTCCACTTCTAGGAGCTTCGTGCTTTGGGTGTTTTCCGGCAAACCTAATGTTCATCATGGTATAAAACCTACCACTGGGACACACATCGTTTTGTTGTTACCATTAACCATGGAAGTCTATCTGGAACCAATAAACAGTCTCTCTTGTGCACGTCCCTGGCAATGGAAGTCACGAGTGAGTGAGAGTGGGAGTATTATTGCACCACTTCACTCACGCAACTTTCCATATCTACGTGTGTTGTCAGAGGACTTGCAGATTAACCTTGCACTAGTTTACCCCTGCAAGTCCAGTTTTGTTGTGATGTGGCGATCTAGCTATCACACTGTTCCACAAGTATCACAGAGCTAATAGGCCTTTTCTTAGCGGATCTCAACAGAAACTCTAGCCCTGTGGGTTGGTTTCACCATTCGTGAGTGGTAGGCTGAACTAGGGACTTGTCCTGGTGGATCTTGATCTCCTGTCCATTGCTCTAAAAAAGCTAATCCTTGAACTAACAAGAGTTTTTGGATATATTTCCTGTGCACAAGTGCTCGGATAGTGTCGATCTACTATTTAGAACCATGTACCACACCCTTCCGACCGACAACTACCAACAAATGGAGGGGAATATGCGAAGGGTGCCATCATGAACAAAGGCTCTTTGCTGCTCTACAACTTCTCGATAACCTGCAGTGAAATGCAACCTACATACCCAACATCCTTTGTACGTGAGCATTAAAAAAATATGTAGCAAACTCCGTTGGAGGCTTCCACTCAATCTGAGATGTCATATTAAGCCTTTCATGTACCTTTTGACATTTATGATTTCCTTCGGGTTAGGGTTGAATTATAGTTGTCTCTCCCTGGAAACAAAATTCTGCAACCTTCTTGTCGCTTGCTACACACTTCACTGGATGGAAGGCAATATATATTTACCTCCATCCGGGATCGTTGTGTATGTGCTGAATAGCTGCTAGATACAATCCACTATAATGTGATCATCTAATTAATTTCATTAACTTCCCTGCCATCTTAAGACTTTGCAATATTAGCACATCGTTTTGTTTTCTTACGTTTTCAGTAGGTGTTAGGCACAAATCTACGTAGCGTATTTGAGGCAACTGCACAAGAACTACCATTTGTGAACTGTGTATGTATTCCATGTTGAGTGACACTGAGACTTACACCATATCTTACAAACAACACTACTAAGCATGAGGCCCAAAGCCTAATAGAAATAATCAATACTATGAAGATGCAAGCTACTTTTTCCGGTTCATACAAAAAAAACATGCTAAGTTGGCACTTGTATTTCAGGATTTGGACAATCACTAAAGGACTCTACTCCATGACTGCATCAACCTGTCCTCAACTCAAAGTTGAGCCACCTGGTGCTGTGCGCTGCCTTCGGCATCATTCTGTTTCCCCGCCTCTTGTGAAGCTTGATCCAGGTACCAATCGGCTGCGTGCACATATAAAAGGCAATATAATACAATTAGACATGGTTGCAATATATGTTGATGTGCCATTGTGTTTTATCAGTATTATACAAAATGTACTTGTGACAGAACCTGATAAGCTTATCATGTCAATGCTTATATTCTAGGTGTACAGCAAGTTGTGCTCAAATTAACATATTTGCGTAAATAAAGTCTTGCGTACATTTTGAGAGTGCATTCGTTGCAATAGCTTGAAGCAGTCTTGGCACTGGGGGTATGCCGACTTCAAGCAAACCTTCAAGATAATGAACAACTTGACCCATTGTGGGTCGATCAAACTCGTCATCTTGAATACACCAACATGCGACCTTGAAAGACCTTTCCACCTGCTCCAAACAGACATCACCACATAGATGGTTGTCCACCAAACTCCCCACATCCCCCTCCAGTAGTTTAATTGCAACTTTCACAGGGAAATAGTCATAGTCATCACCAGTTGTACATTGTCTACCCGAGTTCCTCTTTCCTGATAAAATTTCCAGCAAAACCATGCCATAGCTGTATACATCAACTTTTGCTGTAATAACAGTTCCACTGAGCCATTCAGGTGCAAGGTATCCTATTGTGCCTCTCATTGTAGTGAGAACATGACTAAAATCCCTTCCAAGAAACTTTGCCATCCCAAAGTCAGCAATTTTTGGAACAAATGACGCATCGAGTAGTATGTTCTCTGGCTTAATATCACAATGGATGATACAATCCCGACAACTATCATGTAAGTAGGCCAGTCCTCTAGCCACTCCTAGAGCAACTTCGTACCTAATGCTCCATTTTAAGCCTGTAGCGTCACTACTACGAAATAAATGGGCATCAAGAGAATGATTTTGCATGTGTTCGTAGACAAGCAACCTTCTATCACCCTCAGTACAGAAACCAATTAGCTTTACTAAATTAATGTGATGAATAATTCCAATCGATCCCACTTCAGCTCTGAATTGCTTCTCTCCTTGGCATGCACCATCAAGCCTTTTAACTGCTATCAAAGTAGAGTCGTCAAGAAACCCCTTGAATACAGAACCAAAACCACCCGCCCCTAGCTTATCTGAGAAGTTTTGTGTTGCACGTTGCAAATCAGTGTACTTAAACATGATTATGCCACCACCGCCTTGAAATTTTTTCATTCTTTGAGCATACAGCCTCCTAATCACCAGTAGCAAGAAGAGTGACAGTAAACCAAAGGATACAAGACTAGCACCAATGGCAATGCCATTGATGGCTCTTCTGTTTTTTTGCAATGTTTTCAACTCTCTTGCAGCAAGACGAATGTAAAGTGTAGCTTGGTTATTATTACCAATATCACTGCATTGCTGCCTTTTCATATTGGTTAACTCATCATGCCAAACAAAGCATCCATTGTTATCATAGGAGTATGCAGTACAATTGCAGTTTCCCAGACAAACTTGTGCACATACACCTGCACTCATAGCATCTCCGATCTTGTGCCCGCTGCTGGGCAAACTGACGCATGTCATGGTGTAGAACCCGTCTTGCATACTTGTGCTGGTGTTGATACCACAATCTAATGGAGTATTCCTAGTGCAGCCGCCTGTTTGATCTTCTAGCTCCCAGTCATCAGGCGATTTTATGGAGAAGCCCTCCATACAGCTGCAGTAAGGAAGCTTGTTCTCTCCGCAGGTTGTGAAAGATCCACAAATTCCATGTACATCACACTGGTCGCTGGGGTTGGTGAAGGCTGGTACCCAATCCTGTGCACGCTCGACCCACAAGAGTATCTTGACTTGGCCGGAGGCATTCTGGGAAAAACGCAAAAGCGTCGCGTCATCTAGCAATGTATACGTGAAGTACACCTCCCGTTCGTTGTTGACAAATGTAAAATCAATCAACTGGCGACGTGACATCTCTGGTATAGAACCGAAGTAATGTCCATTCCATTCTCCACTGGACCAGTATGGTATGGAGGAGTTCAGTGCTGCAAGGCTGAACCGGGCAGAGCCATTCTTCTCCCGTAACTCGTAAGTGTACATGCCAGTAGCAGGCCGGGTTTATCGAGCTCTTCCTGGACACAAGACGGAGGTTCAGGCCGGTGACCTTGTCCCGCCCAAGCTTTGCACCGGCTAGATGGGTATCCGTTGGGTAATCAAAGCTTTGCCACAAGATCTGAGAAGAGCTTGAGGTGCTCTGCAGGACGAGGTTACCGGTTTTCAGTAGCATGGCTCTAGTGCTGTTTGCTGTGGTGTTAACCTGGGTAGACCAAATGATGGACTTAGTGGTCTGGTCTATGATGACTAGGTTTCCGTCATCGTAGATTGCGAGCTCCGGCGAAGTGGGGGCCGTGACAGGCTTATCTCCATTGGCGACCCATGCCGGAGTGAACTTTGGGACTGTGTTGAACCATACGCCTAGGTACCAGTTGGAAGCATCATGTAATGAAGACTTACTTCTCAGTTGGAAGAAGCCAAGTGCAAACTTGCCGTTGCTGGAGACAAGCGTGTCATTGCCGGAGAGCCCCTGCCCGGCTGAGATGGTGTCTGTCGCCGCACGACACGCCGCAGTGTGCAGGGAAAAGAGGAGGCCGAAGATGCCGATGACCATGTTCTTCGACATGGTGAGGAACTGGAGTTGCTACTTGCTTTAGTTTTGGAGATGAGGAATTGCTGCTCCAGCGTGAGGACACGAGCGCTGAGTGCACAACTACTGTATGGGGAAGAGGAGAGAAAGCACGATGAGGAAGCCAGCTACTGGGCTTGAGCTTTGACACTGAAAAGCTGCACCACAAGACAGGCGAGTGATACGTACGCGGCCGTTGGGGCGTGAGCGGATAAAGGATCCGAATACGACCAAGATGTATAGGCGGTTATGTTGACTCCAAGTTTGCCTATGTCACGAGAACTTGACTATGGCAAGATGATTAGGAGGATGGTTGTACCCTAACCCACCAGAATTCAAATCCTACATTTGATGCTAGTGTTTCTCATTTTAGGCGGAATATTCTTCAGTGGGAGGCGATGTTCCCGTCGACAACGAGCCGTCTGTGGTGACTTCGTCAATCTCAAGACCTAATCGGCCGGTTATGTCTCTCGGAGGTGCTTATAAGGGTAGGGTGTGTGCGTGCGTTCTTAGGGGTGAGTGTGTACGCGTGTATATGAGCACTTGCGTTGTACGGTGTTTCTTAAAAACAGTTGGCCGTCACTATGGAGTACTTCACTTCATAAGTGTAGTATCTCGACACTAAAGTTTTCTTTCCTTATCCTCTCGCTCGTGAGCCTTGAGATTCGACTCCTGGCCCCTGCCACCGCCACCTTGCCGCCGCCCCTCTCCTTCCCTCGCCCGGCGTGTGGATGGTGTAGGTGATTGTGCTCCTCATGTATATAGTAGATCTAGGTTTAGGCGTAGGTTTGGGGTTGCTACCTCGTCCCATGTGGCATATGGAGTGATGCCACATGAAGAACTATCGATGGGGCTGCCGAGCGCTTGCCGGCGATGGATGGTGATGCTGCTGCTCTTTGTGCTCAAGTGGATGGAGATGATGGGCGGAGGTCCTTGATGTCTACGCATGCTTCTATTCTCGTAGACAATGTTGGGTCTCCAATAGCAGAGGTTTGTAGAACAGCAGCAAATTTTTCTTAAGTGAATCACCCAAGGTACATCGAACTCAGGGAGGTAGAGGTCAAAGATAACTCTTTCAAGCAACCCTGCAATCAAGATATGAGAAGTCTCTTGTGTAAAGAAATACCCTATAAACTATGAAGGAATAAGAACACCTAAGCAATGTCGGGTAGGAGGAATATGAGAAGTGGACACCCTCTAATCCTTTCCATCCAATGTTAGAAAGAAATCATGTATATTAAGTACCAAAGTTAAAATGAGATCCATGGGCACTAGCACCCAGGACTTTTTATTGTATAGGTAGCAGCCACCCAGGTGAGGCACAGGAATTATATTTTACATGTGATCAATTTTCATAATAGATATTCATGTGTGTGGTTCTGAATTATCTTCCCGCTCGGACTACTGTAACAATTGACAATGATTTAACATGTTGTGTTGGATTGGTCTAGCTGCAAATTGTATAAATGTCTTAGAAGACAATTATAACATGTATTTACAAGGATAGGAAAATAATCTTTGAAAAATATGTAACATGTATCTTTTATAAAATGGACACAATGATCACTGAAGTATAATTGTGAATTGATACTGGTCTACAAAAATGGTTCAAACAAAAAATACATCTAATATCACAAAAAACAATTTACCATAGCACACATCTATTTATTCAAACTATGGAACTATATATATATATATATAGGGAAAATACTAGCTATGTTGCAACATTCCAGAGGTGGTAATCTGTGCCGTCCGTATGCATCAGGATCCGTTTTCCGGCTGGTCCAAACTTTACCTCAAATGCATTTTCTGATTTTTGGAAGACCTCACTTATTTCCTCTTTGAACTCACATTACTGCGCATGTGTGACCATAGCCTGCACGGCTGCACCCTAGCTAGGAAAAGCATCAGAGAAATTTGGTCAGTGACCCTTTCCCACGCACGATCGTGACACCTGCTCTCCTCTCTACCGTGACCCCCACCAACCACACCCACCCCATCCCATCCTCATCCCGTGCGTGACTCCCTTGCTCATCCACTCCTCTCTCTCTTCTGATCCCCACCAACCACCCCACCTCCCGATCCTATCCTCATCCCGTCGGAGCACGCCTCGAGCTGGCCAGCGGCGCCGCCGGAGGTCATCGCGGCCGGCACCGGAGGTCGTGCTCCGAGGCACCGGTCAACCCGCCCCCATCTTCTTTCCCCTCCGCGACCAACTCCTGCGCGCCGGCGGGCCACCGCGCCCTGTGTGAGTCGGCGCCCCCAACCTCTCCACGATCCCCAACCAACTCTGCGCCGCCGTCGACCTCCTCTTCTGCTCCCTCGTCTGCTCTCTCCAACTCACATGAGCAGCTCCATGGTCCGGCTGGAGGGCTGGGATCCGGCGCGCCGGCAGGATCCACGGGGGACGGTGGGGCACCACCGGGATCCACCGATGCAGGGGCGGCGGCGGCGCCAGCCCGTGGTTCGTGCCGTCCTTGGTTCTTGGGCACCTCCACTGATGCAGACGAGGGGTAAGATCTCATGATTTTTGTGTCTTTTTTCTATCCGCCAGGAGCCAGGTCTCTCTCTCCGCCTCGCTGCTCTCACTCGTCCTCTCCCGTGGCCTCGACCCCTCCTCTGCTCCGATTGGTGCTAGGGGAGGCACCGAATGATGCAGAGGGAGAGGCACCGGAGCCCGGCGCTGGCGGCACCGGATGGAGCCTGGAGTGTGAGGTACCGGACGCCTCCTCCTCCATGGCTTCGACCCGCAGAGGCAGGGGACCCCGCTCCCCGAGGTCGACGGCACCAGAGCTCGTCATCGCCGCACAGGATCCCCCTCCCTCTCCATCCTCCCTTGTCCGGGCGCACGACGACGCGTCGGTCGTCGGCTTTGGGCAAGAGGCCAGGAGGTAGCGGGCACCGGCGCCATCTGTGGCCTTTTGTTTTCATATTTTTTCAAGACCCAATTTTTCGATGAGAAAAGGAATCGTCCCCGTTGCATTTCTCCCTCCTCGGCAATTTTCTGCCGTGCTGAGATTTTCCATCGATTGTCCATGGAGGATTTTGTAATTATATATATAGGCACCTTTTATTTGGCTATAGAGCACCGTACTTGTTTCCGTGTATGCACCGTATAATTTGGGAATGGGCACCGTTTCAGTTTCTTGAAGTTAGAGAGCTCCATCATTTGTCACGTCGCTGGGCTTAACACGGAGAGAACTAAAAATAATATGGCTGGGAAAAATAAAAATTGTTGTCACAGTGAAAAGTGCACACCGTAAAAAAGCATACTACTAATAACAAACAAATAAGAGCAACAGTGAACAATGCTGCAGTCATACACGTGAGAAGGTTTTGGATTTGCCAGGACCAGTTTCCTCATTGGTTAGCCTAGACTCAAAATATCCTTACCACCCATTCCTCTTTAGTAATTTTGGACTGCACAAGCCCTCCAAAATGGAACCAGATAGGAAATTCAGTGCGGATCTTGAAGCAAACGAACGGTACCGATTACCACCTCCCTATATATATATATATATATATAGGTAAATGGTTTCTACCCTCAAAGGTAACTACCCCACGTCTCATATACCAACTTACGGAAGTACTTTGTCATAATTTATCGGTTTGAGTATGTTCGTATACTATATCTAAGATACCAAAAACAACTTTAATGAAAAAATTGCAAATGGCCTAATATTTTACATTATATACTCGAAATATCGTCATATATACATATAAAAGAGAAGTATGTAGAAGTTTTCTACATACTACTAAAAAAAGTATCTATAGTACTGAAATAGCATTATATACTCCATACTACATGATACATACCTCATGTTATGATAGATACTCCATACATTGTGTGAAACACACGTGGGGTAGTTACCTTCGAGGGTAGTATGAATATGTCCTATATATAGGTAAAATGGTTTCTACCCTCAAAGGTAACTATATATAGGGTAGCGCTATTTGACTCTCTGGGAGTAGAATAGTTATTCTACACCCACCCTGTATCTTATGAACCGTAAAGAATTTTTACGTCACGTAAATTTTGCCATACTTCGTAAGGTAATAGCAATATAAGAAAATATTAACATCACGTAAAACTTTATTTATGTGGCATATAAAAAATATTACGTAAAATACGTAATTTTACCTATTTTTACATATATAGCATTTCTTATGTATATTTTTTGAGTTATGGGGCAAAATAAATGTAATTATTTTGATCATAAACATATTTTCTTTCATAAAACCAATGTAAAAAATGTCGGGTGTAAAATAATTTATTCTGCACTTGGGTGTAGAATAGGGTTTTCAGCTAGTTGGATGAAAGGTCGAATGTTTTCTTTTTATTTATTAAAAATATGTTGTATGATGGCCTCGACCTGGACGTGCCTCATGACTATCCAAATACGAAAACGATAAGAAAAAAGGACTTCATTAGGTTCGTATATTTTACAGGCCGCGAGCGGTGGAGAAATACCGGAAACAAAATTATAGTCTCCCAACCGGGACCTAAGTAAGTAACTATATATGTACCAAACCGTGTTTCGATCTTCTACACATCCGGCTCCACGCTGAGCTTAAACTGTTGACCATCACCATTAATGGCAAGAGAAGACGTAATATTTCACCAAATTTAATTTGTGAAATAAGCAGAACAATCTCAACGTAACATACGGAGTACTAATTACACTAGAATTGGGATTTTGCTTATAATTTATTTTTCAAAAAATGAGGATGGCCATCGTCCTCTACATCAACTAGTTGATGCATAAGGTCATAGTTTAGTGATAAATCAACAATGTCAAGCAAAGAAAAACATCGCTGAAAAAAAAACAGAGGTCATCTAATATGGGCGCGGCTCGCGCGCCTCAGTATCTTCATATACTTATCCCAATTTGCAATGCTACACATAGTCCTGCAGGAGATTGAATCGGTTATACTACTCGTTCAATTGCTCGCTGCGACTGATACAGAAATACTATAAGTGTCAACTTCATTTCTGTCAGAGGAGTTGCAGATTAACCTTGCACTACTTTACCCCTGCAAGTCCAATTTTGTTGTGATGTGGTATCTAGCTACCACACTGTTCCACAAGTATCACGGAGCTGATAGGCCTTAGCGGATCCCAACAGAAACTCTAGCCTTGTGGGTTGGTTTCACCATTCGTGAGTGGTAGGCTGAATACTATTTGTTCAATTGCTCGCTGAGACTAACAGAAATACTACAAGTGTTAACTTCATTTCTGCCACAAAGAAACTACAAGTTCACGGATTTCAAAATTGACATATCCCCTTGAGAAAAAAACTTATAACTAGATTTATCAGTTAGGAGCATGTCGAATGTGAGCATCCGGTGCTACTCATTGCTTGAAGTAGCCTTGGTACCGGGGGCATGCTGATTTCAGCCAGCCCCTCAAGAATCTGTACAACTTCTCCCATCGTCGGTCGATCGAACTCATTATCCTGGATGCACCAGCATGCAACCTTGCAAACTCTTTCAGCCTCATCCAGATTGACATCGCCGTGTAACATATGGTCTACCAAGCTCCCTACCCCGGGTCTGCCTTCGAGAAGCTTGCAAGCGGCGTGCACGGGGAAATAAATACCATGGTCGCCGCCGCGGGAACACGGCGCACATGAGTTTCTCCTCCCTGATATGATCTCCAGCAGCACCATCCCGTAACTGTAAACATCGACTTTTGCTGTGATCGCGACACCACTTATCCATTCAGGCGCGAGGTACCCTGCAGTACCTCTCAATGTGGTCAGCACCCGGCTGAAATCCCTTCCCAGAAGCTTCGCCATCCCAAAGTCTGCAATCTTTGGAACGAATGCAGCGTCAAGGAGGATATTGCCCGGTTTGATGTCACAATGTATGATACAGTCTTGGCAGCTCCCATGCAAATAGGCCAATCCTCTAGCAACTCCGAGGGCGATTTGGTACCTGGTATGCCATGGCATCGTGGCATTGCTCTGGAATAAATGGAGATCGAGAGAACGGTTCGGCATGTACTCGTACACAAGCAACCTCCTGCTACCCTCGCAACAAAAACCTATTAATCTGACCAAATTGATATGGTGAATGATTCCGATCGAGCTCACCTCCGCCCGGAATTGCTTTTCTCCTTGATAAGCATGGTCAAGCCTTTTCACTGCTATGGTTGTTGCCGATTCACTCAAAGCCCCCTTGAACACACTACCGAAGCTGCCTCCCCCAAGCTTCTCAGAGAAATTATGAGTTGCACGTTGCAAATCAGTGTAACAAAATGCGGTGATACCATTGCCACCTTGAGGATTGTTCCATGCTCCACCAGACAATTTTCTTTTGTTCCTCCTCCAAATAAGCAGTATTAGAATCAGAGCTGATGCTAGCAAGCCTAATGCGGTAACGGTCACACCAAAGATAACCCTGTAAATTATTCCTCTTGATCTGATGACTTTCTGAGCCGGAAATTCTCTGGCGGCAAGGCGAACGTAAAGAATTTCTCCATCTGCGCTGGAAATGTCACTGCACTGTAATTGCCTTATGTTAAGCAATTCATTGTGCCAAAAAAAACATTCACCATTCCCAAAGGAATATGCCGTGCAAGAACAGTCACTCAGGCAAAGCTGCTCACATTCGCCAGAACTAGCAGCAGCTTGGTTGCTATGGTCACTTTGGGGCAACCGAACACACGTCATAGAGTAGAACCTGTCTGTTGAACTTGTGCTTCTGTTGCTGCAGTCTAACAGAGTGTTTCTCAGGCACCCACCAGTTCGATCATCTAGTTCCCAGTCTTGGGGGGATCTCACGGAGAAGCCCTTGATACAAATACAAGATGGCAGGGCATTGTCATTGCAGATGGTGGAAGGTCCACAAGCTGCAGAGACGTCACACTGAGCTTTCGGTTGGGCAAACACCATTGCCCAATTATGCGAGCCTTCTAGCCAGATAGTTGTCTTTGCCTGACCTGAGGCGTCCAAATAGTTACGGACAACCATGGATTCATCATGTAGTGCATACATGAAATACTTCTCTTGATCATTGTTCACAAACGTAAAATTGACGAAATAGCCACTCGACATCTCTGGCATCAGGGCAAAGTAGTGGCCATTCCAGGCACCGCTGGACCAATATGGCACAGAAGAGTTCAGTGGTGTGAGGAGGTACTGGTCGATGCCACCGGGGTCTAACTCCTCACGGTATACACCGGTGGCAGGGTTGGCCAAGTTTTTCCAAGAAACAAGGCGGCGGTTCAGGCCGGTGGCCTTGTCCCATCCGAGTTTGGCCCCTGGCAGAAATGTATCGGTTGGGTAATCGAAGCTCTGCCACAAAACGTCTGATGAATTCAAAGAATTCTGCAGGATGAGGTTCCCACTGTTCAGAAGGATGGCAATGGTGTCAGTGGTTGTGTTTATTGCTTGAGCAGACCAGATTATGGATTTGCTAGACCTGTCCAAGATGACAAGGTTTCCATCATGGAAAAGTGTGAGCTCTAGTGAGGTGGTGTTCTGCTTGATTGGGTTATCCCTGTTTGCAACCCACACTGAAGTGAATTTGGGGACAGTATTGAACCATATGCCCATGTACCAGTCGGACTCGCTGCCGGTCTCGAAGAAGCCAAGGGCGTACCTGCCATTCTGGGAGACGAGCTTGTCGCCGCTGACGAGTGGTTGGGCAGCGGAGATGGTGTCCGTTGCCGCAGAACTTGCAGGGGTGTGTAAGCTGAAGAGTGCTGTGAACACAAAGAGGAAGAGTGGCATGATGAACTCAGGGAGAAAGGCTAGCTTCAGTTGGCAGAAAATGCAGCTGTAGTAGTAGCATCGATGCTCCACTCGGTCATCGTAGAACAGATAATTAAGGATAGAGAACTACTGGTGAAGCCAAGCACAACCGCCAAACTGGTAGTGTCAAAATGTCGCTATATGATGCAAGGTTCAGGCTTAAATTAGCAGTGAACGCAACAGCTATGGCATTGCATGGATGGACCTGTACACCACAAGCTAACAAGTTCCCAATTCTTGTAGTTATCTGTTTAAGCTTGAACATATATACATAAAGCGGTGTCTCTGCCGTTGTCTGTACTCTGCCGTTATGGCTTTATTAAGTTATAAAGCTGTGCACATGGTGCTTTATGTCTAAAAAAACATACCTAAGATGTAAGATCAATATCAAGCATCGCGCAGCTATTTTCATTAGTAGTGTAGTAAAAAATGTTGACTGTCTTTCCCGTTTAAATGCAGTTCCTGGTGCCTAATTTTAGCTGGATTTTTTTCTCTCGCTTCAATACTCTGTAGTCTGTAGTTCTGTACTACTCTTCTATGATCATGAAATCGCAGCTCTGTCTACCTTTTCGTCAAAAAAGAAGTACACAATACATGGTCGGGGTCATGTACGCTAACTTGTTTGTGTGCACGCTGCCGGCTGCTCAATGAAAACCTTGATTATTTTCCGCGTAGGGAAAAAGACATTTAATCCGGAGACCTTTCAAAATTCAAGGCATTTTAGCCAAGAGGTTCATCAATTTGAGCAAATCATCCTCAAAGGCTCATCAACATCCGTCAAAGTACATAAATTCTCCGTCTCTGTCAAACCAAAAAACAATACTTGCCGGCCTGCAGGTTTTTTGCTAGTATAGGCGCGAAGCAATTTTGTATGTATACTTAGCGTTTCATTTGTTTGTCAGTCCAACTGCTCCCGCTCCTGCTCCTGCTTGAGGTTTGACTGGTGAGTGAGGAGACAATAACTGTATATTATTGATTGGCAAATTTCTCCAAGTATTCCTATAAACCTGCTTCCCCATCATTTGACGTTTGCCGTGGCCTAGAGGTTGGCCCCCTATTGCAATTCCTCGATAAATAGCTGTTCACACTTGCAAGAACTTATATTCAGTGTTGTCGCCGCGTGAGAGCCGGTCACTCCGCAGTTGACCACATCCCCAGATTCAATCCTAAGAACAACGTCTGAAGCATTTACAGCGGAATTTTCACAGCTACCCGTGCGGTCAGACTTACATATTCCAGTAGATTCGATGATGAAGCTTACATTAAAAAAACATGATCCAACTTGCGCCCAGAAATGGACAGATCGAAGAACGACCGACATTCAGATAGCAGAGGGGCACTGGTGACATTCCATTGAAACAGATCCAAATAGGTCAAGGACTGAAGAGAGAGGCCCGAAACAAGGACGGGAACTAGATTTTACAGCATTGGGCGATTGACCATCAAATTACAACTCATCTCCAAAAAATAGTTTGTAACTTCCACATCAACAATTACAATTGTAAACAAAATTAGCATCTCCAGATTCAGCAGGACAACGAGATAGTATTTCAAGAACTTGCAGCTGGATTTCAGTCAGCTGCCAATGCGGCTAAATTGCCAGCAGCACATCGCATGACTGCCGATGTATGAAGAAAAATGAGACAGGCTCACATAAATACAGAAACAGGGGGTAAAATCATCATAGAAGAACAAGGACATTCAGATAGCAGTGATAACATTCCATCGAGACAATTTCAGGAGATAGACCATCACTACAGAAAGCAAAGCATCGGGCTGAGGAGCCACCACATCCAGGTTCTTTCTACTATTCCCTACACACACCGAACAGAACCGAACCCATCAGATCAGAGATCTCGTCGCTCAGGCCCTCTCGCCCCTGATGCGGCGCGCGAGCTGGATGTCCTTGGGCATGATGGTGACCCTCTTGGCGTGGATGGCGCAGAGGTTGGTGTCCTCGAAGAGGCCCACCAGGTAGGCCTCTGCGGCCTCCTGCAGCGCGGAGACGGCGGAGGACTGGAAGCGGAGGTCGGTCTTGAAGTCCTGGGCGATCTCCCGCACCAGGCGCTGGAAGGGCAGCTTCCGGATGAGCAGCTCCGTGCTCTTCTGGTACTTGCGGATCTCGCGCAGCGCCACGGTGCCCGGGCGGAACCTGTGCGGCTTCTTCACGCCACCGGTCGCCGGCGCCGACTTGCGCGCCGCCTTCGTCGCCAGCTGCTTCCGCGGCGCCTTGCCACCGGTGGACTTGCGCGCCGTCTGCTTGGTGCGGGCCATCGGAGGTGGAGGAAGGAGGCTGGAGGATTCGAGCTTGGATTGGCGCTGTGGAGTTGGTTGCTGTGTGAGGATTGGATTTGGATTTGGGTTTGGGTTTGGGGGAGGGAGTATTTGTAGCGGCTGGGATTGGGAAGGCGGGAATCGCGAAATGTTTGGGGGCGCTGAGGGCGGGCAGGAGTTTTCGCGTCTCGGTGATTTTGGAGCGTAGATGTGATCGGACGACCGGGAGAACGACTCTGCTACTGGCGATCCGCGAGGGCGAGGATGGCTCGATTCTACTGGCTGGGATGGTGTCGGAGCGGATCGACGATCCGATGCTGGATCTTCTGTTGTTTTCGCCAGCGACCGACCGGACAGCCCTTGTGCCGTGTATATGCCTCGTGGTGTACAAACTGAAGTGCTCCTTATATTAAACTTTCAAAATCTAAACTTGGTCATCATTTCTATTCAAAAGTATGGGTCATCATAAAACAACTAGCAATTAAACATGACACAAACATGAATCAAAAGTCCCAAGAATCAAGTAACACCAAAGCTGACATCAACCAACAACAACAACCATTTTGTTAGATACAAGATTGGTTGAAGATGTGAATCTAAAAAAAGATTGGTTGAAGACATCATATCAGACTTTTAGAGATCTTAACATGCGAGGCCAAGGTTCTGGCATCAACCGACGAAACCTCTCCTCTATACGTTGTCAGTATTTCTCTCTGATTTGATTATTAAGATTGTCGCATCAAGTGTCACACACTCACACCCTCTGACGGTCATTGGTGAGCAGAGTGTCTCGACCATGTCTGGAGTGTTCTCGAACCGTAGCGTAACAAACTTAAGGTCTTAACGACACCAGGAGATAGGTTCTGGAATAATATAGAATTTTGTTGGAGAGAGAGAAATGATCCGGAAAGAGTTACGGTGGTCCGGAAGGAGTTCCGGGAAGGTTTGGAATGGTTCCAGGGATGTCCGAAAGTTGTTCGGGTGGTTTGGAAAATGATTCGGAGTCACGGGATATTAAATAGTATTTAAATATATTAATTATGAATTAATTTAATTACTAAATAATAAAGAAGAAAAGGGGGCTCCCACCTATATGGGCCCTAAGAGGGCCCAGGAGGGGGGAGCCGCACCACCATGGGAGGAAGGGAGCTTGGGCCCCTAGTCCAACTCGGACTAGGCGGTTCGGCCGAACCCTCCTCCCCCTCGTATTCCTTTAGTCCCACATGGGGGAGGCAAGGTGTTTGCACACCCCCTCCCCCCTTTATATAGCAAGGCATATTGATTGGATTAATTACAAAAAAATACAATTAATGGTATAGCAGGCCGGCCGAGTTGCTTCTCCACCCGTTTTGCCCCCACTCTCCACCTAAGCTATACCGCCGGGTGCCGTTGCCCTGCGGGATTCCATAAAAGTTCTACCCCTGCGATTTCAACTGGATTTGAATGACCGGGGGTAGTCGTTAACCTCCGTATGTTTGCGAGTGCTCGGAGGCGACTCCTTTGAGGAGCCTGGGCGACATCGTCTCGCCCACCTGCAACCCAGCCACTGCCTCGCCTCCCCCCCCCCCCCCCTCTTCCGCCAGCGCACCCCCCAGCCGCCGACGCCACGCCATCTTCCGCCCGACGCTCGTCGACGCAGGTCATCATCGACACCCCGGCGTCATCGTCTACATCATCGCGGCAAGTTCTCCGCGACCTCGAGGTCGGCTACGTACGACTTCATCGTCAACGCTTGTGCGGGAGCGTAATCCCCGCTATCGGTCTACATGGAGGTAATGTAACCCGTTCCGCCACCGTTATCACATGTACTAGATAGATAGATCCTGACTAGTTAGGGTTTCATACGCTAGAAAATTATTGTTTTTTGCACCGTAACCCCTTCAGTTGTATCAGAGCCGATCTATGCGTAGTACTGCTGGTACGATTAGAACTCATGTTGAATGAGGACGTCTTTCTTATATTTGCTACCCTCTAGCGTGCACTTGCGATGCCTTCGGTATTGAGTTGATGAAGCGGCCCGGACCGACTTTACGCGTACGCTTACGCGAGACTGGTTCCACTACTGACATACAGCTTGCACCGTATTTGTGGTTGGCGGGTGTCTGTTTCTCTCTCTCTCTAGTCGGCAAAGCATTTTCAATGGAGGGCCCGAAAGGGATGCTTAAACATGCAATTATACGATCGACGTTGTGGTACAAAGTTCGTAGGTAGGGAAGCGATTCTCTTACGAATAAGCCTATATGCCACGTAAAACTTGCAAAACTAAATAAAGCTAGAGGCGTCTAACTTTGCTCTGCAGAGGCGTTATTTTATGTGACATGGTTACGGTAAGTTTTATATTACTCGTACTGTCGGAGGCAATGGAGGGCTTCGTAGACTCGGAGCCATGCCGGGGCGCCGGGGGCCAGACACATGGCGCCATGAAGGTCCAGGCGCATCGACCATGTCACATCGCACTTCATTGCATCATTATTGTGTGTTGTTGTGTGTGCATCCTATTGATTGCTTATATGCTAGATATACAACAGTAGAATCATGAATACGATGATCCCTAACAAATACCAAAATTGTGTTCTCCCTCGTTGCGCACCACCAAGAAAGTTCTACGTTATGAGGCAGGTCGTGATGATCGGGTGTCAGACATATCGTCGTTCGCATACAGTGGGTGTAAGTCATGTTGCACGCAGGGTCTTTGAGATTTGATTGGCGAGCCTAGCATATGCAGATATGGCCTCGGAACACGAGAAGATCAAATGACCGAGCATGATTCACAGAGTTGTTGTGATCGACATTTTATGTCCACCTTTGAAGCTGTGCTGCCGGCCGTGATGATCGGGGGCCGTGATGACCCAGCATACCACTGCATGGTGTAGTATGCTATAGTCGTTGACATAGCACCAATGGATCACCGTCCACCAGAGTTACGTCATCAGAGTGGTACAACAGAAACATCGCAGGTCCAAGGCATGACTATAGATTACAAACAGAAGATCCAAAAACAACAGATCTTTAGAACCTCCTCGAAACAATGAGGCAAGGCCCTAATAAAAGAATATCAAATGGAAAATCTCGGAGGAACTAACCTATACTAAGCCTACTGCTAATACGGCAAGGCTTGCAATTGCGCTAAAGCAACGCCTACAGAGATAGGTTCTACGACTAGGATTCTATCCTATTTTACACTACGCCTTCATTTGTCCTCCGTCTTCCTTCAATTGCTTCAACTCGATGTAGTTGCCTTCTTTGGTATATTGAGTTTATCCGTCTTCAGAGTCTTCATAGCCTAAAGTGCTGCCTTCTGGTGGTTCTTCATGTCTAGCAGGGGTTTAGGAGGCAAGGGTGAGTAACAGCGTTACCCAGCAAGTTCATTATGCAAGGTGGGAAGTTTGATGCATAAATACAGCCACAGACAATGGATTGTCGTAGGCTTATAGAAGTTTTCGAAAAACATTTCTTCAAATGGTTGCTTTTAATCCAAAGAGCTATGTCCGTCAGGAGTCACCGGGCTAGGGCTTTGAGGAGCCTCCTTTCCGGCTGCGTTCGTCGTTCCGTCCTGGAACGTGGAGTAACATGTCACATTCATACACTCTGCAGAGGTGCGCTGCTTTACCCATAAGAGATCAAGACTTTGCTGCACATCCGGGCGATCTTCCCGTCCACACTTCCTTGGTGTGGGGCCCAGTCAATAATCCAAGCCAATCACTGCGCCTTTCCACCATCCCCGCACACCCCCCATTACTTCAGTTGCAAGCTAGTGGGAACCATCCCAACCTACAACTTGCTGACTCGTGGGCACCGTCCCAACCTAGTCCTGAAGCCAACCTTCAATAGATGCTAGAAGCCACAACCCGAAGGTGAGGTTATTATCCTGGCCACCTCAAGCTCAGCGGATTTACACACCGCCCGGCTTTGATCTAGTCACCCGTTGGTGTACGAGAGGAAAAGGGTACAGCTGACTTCTCCGTCCCATTCCAAATCTTATGGTTGCGCGTAATATTCGGCGCAAGAATCACTGGCGACATTGGTTGTTAATTCCTAGGTGATACTTTCCCGTGCAAATGGAACCTCCACCACAACATTCTTACCGTGGTCCCATCTGCCAGCCATATGAGATTATCACCTCACTGGTGGATAACCATAGTCATATTATTGTAAAATAAGTTTTGCCCTTTTTGTGTGATATGCAATACTAACATTTTGAAAATAGTTTCTTAACAAATACATCAAGAGGACATGAATAAAAGGGATGAACTTGCCTTTCTGACTGCAAGATTATGCAGCCAGGGTCTTCGATATAATATAAACTCCAAGAAATCTGGAAACAACATCATTGGTCCGGTAAGGACTAATGTTTAAAGAAGCAGCATGATTAATGCTTAAGTATGAGATGCATCGCAAAATACCCCGTATCTCACTCTCGGAGATAGTATTTTATTTGAGTTGGGTGTTTTCATTTAGAGTTGTTTGGTCTTCAAGTTTACTTCACAAGCAAGATGATTTGTTTAACAGTAATCTTCATGTATCATATTAAGCATAAGAGTAAAGTCAATCCACATATAAACACTCAATGGTTGCTTGAAGTTGTGTTCATCTTATGTTGGTGGAAAACTTGTATCAACTTTAATTAAGTAGGGAACTAGTGTTAAATTACAAGATGGCAAAAAGAATAACTTTTGAAGAACATAAATAATGTCTTACATTGCTGATACTATATCACATGGTTGATAGAAAGATTATAATATTATTCTTCTTTGTGTGTTTTGCCCAAGACATTGCAATACGATTTTATTTTAGTTGAGCACTTACTTCTAAACTATGCATTGTTTCTTATGGATGGATGCTTTGTGTTTAGAATATAACAATTTGAGTTACCATCTCGGTGTTATGAATTTTAGATTGTTCCCACTTAGTTTACTTACACATAAGATAAATGGAAGATAATTATGTACTAAGTGATATATGTGAAACATTTATTCAAAAGGAGCATAGTAATTCAAAGTGTTGTGTGATGTTATATATTTTAAATGATCATCAAATGGTAGTATATCAAGTTTCAAATGCTTATAACATCATTTTCAGAATTATGAAAAATAGTAATTATTAATTATTTTCTTAAATAAAATATCATATTAAAATGAGATTGTTGAAATATTAATATTACATGTTATAATGAAAACACATTTTTAAATTGAAAGCTAATTATGTGAGACATTTTAAATGAAGTTTGAAATGCATCCAAAGTAGCATTTCAAATAACCTCTTATTTAAAAGGTTAAGTAATTTGTTTTCTAAATTTATTATTTTTTTAAACTATATTCAAATTCCAATTATAAATAAACATGAGTTAAGTAATTAAGGGAATAAGTAAAACATTTATTCAAGTAGGACTTAGTAATTTAAATCGTTGTTAGATTTTTATTTATCATAAATGATTACTAAATGGTAGTAGAATATCACTTATGAGCTTATAGTTTTATTTTTGAAAATTCTGAAAATACTACTTCTTTACTCTTCTCTAAAATAGAATATTATTTTAAAATATCAATTATTGTAATATGGATATTACATGTTATAATTAAAATATATTTTCAATTTTAAAGTTATGCATGTGAAATAATTTAAATGAAGTTTGAAATGCTTCCAAAATAGCATTCCAATTTAACTTCACATTTAAAAGATTAAGTGTTTTGTATGTTAAAGTTTATTCTATTTAAAAGTTATTCAAATACAAATTGTAATGATATAGTTATTTAGATTTTATTTTTCTGATTATTTGGATATAAAAATTATATTTTTCTGATTTGATATGAATTACTTATGCATTTTCAAAGTTCTCTGGAATTTCTGGATTTAATAAATGAAAAAGGAAAACAAGAAAATGATTAAAAAAAATTGATTTGCTGACGTCACATGACATCAGCGATGAACTCCACTCACTGCCGAAGACCAATTCGACACATTCGTACGTGTTTCGACGAATTGAAACTACAAACTTGTAGTGCTCGTCAAGGCGGACCTAGCAGTGGCAGCAGAATGACCAAATGGTCACCGGAATGTCGCCGGCGGCGAACTCCGGCGGAACCCGAGGACGGTGCATGTCGAGCTCGCAACCTCGGACGAATTAGGTCGAGCGGAGGGGATGGGAAGAAAGCTGAGCTCACCCTGAAGCTTAAGAACTGCTCGGAGAGGCAGGGCGTGGACTGGCGGCGACGAGCTCGTCCACGGCGTCGGCGACCGGAGGCGAGGAAGACGTCGCGATTCTCCATCTCCCGAGCTCCCCTGCACGAACGGCTCGACGAGGAGGTAGAGGAGGACGAGGCGAAGCTTCCTGGGTGCACGGCACAGGAAGGGGTGGCCGGAATCAACGCCTATCGCCGGCGCACGGCGGCGACCCGAGACGGCTAGGGTTAGGGATTTTCTTCGGGAGAAACAGGGAGAGAGGAAGAGATGAGACGCGAGCGAGAGGTGAGGACTTGGGGACGTCTTCCCCGGTCCTTATCCTGGCGCGAGAGAGGCGGGAGGCGGCAGCACGGCTGCTCGGAGGCGAGGACACGGCGCTTCGTCCTTCTGTCTCGAGGAAGAAGAAAGGGAAAAGGAAATAGAAACCACATTTTGCAGAAAACCCCCTGGATATTTCGGAAACCACAAGAATAATTGACAGAGGCCCCTGTTTAATGTTTTGGACCTGCTTTTGATTCTGAAACTTACAAACAAGTCCAGAGACATTTATATTTGGAATAAAATGTTTATTTACATTAAGACATTTGTATATTTGATATATTTTGAATATTTGGTGTGGTTTTGAATTCTTTTATCTAATAAAGTGAATTTGGACCATTTGCTATTTTCTTCATTAATGTCTTTTACTTAAATAATTTTTGTGGTAGTTCATATTACGCAAATGGAAATATTTTCTTTGTTATAGTTCCCATTATGTTGATTTGAGATTTTGTTTTAAAGAAAATATATGAACATTAATATTCCATTTTGTTAAGTTTTGTTGCTTCCACTAAATCATTTTTATGATGCATTATAACCATAGGGAAATAATTTCTATGGCCCATTTTAATTTTTAATGAATTGTTTCCATCAACTACTAAAATGATCTAGGTTGTGGATTTGAAAATATCGAAATATTGGAGTACACCAATTGGTGGTATATTGATTTAGGTATTTCATACCACACCAAATGATGGTTTGATGGAGATAACAAAATGGATCATTGTGATTCCAGAGAAGAGTATACACAATGCTTTATGTCAAAACCATGCTAAGCATGAGATACTGCCAAATGGCTTTTGTTTGTGATCCTTGGCAAATAATCATGTGAGAACATGATCAAATATTTATGAAAGCACAAGATAGGAATTCCTGCCTAAGGTTAGGTCTTATGGTGATAAGATGATGAGTTTAGACTTGTTCTTATTTCATTCCCCAGTGAAGATGGAGTAAGAAGGATACATTCTTTCTTGTTAGAGTTAATGTATTAGGAATGTATCTAATAATAGATATATTTGAATATATTTGAGTTTGTGAAATGGGTATCCTTGAACATATATCATCTAGTGCTTCCAGATGATTAATTTGCCATAGGTCCAGGATTATCTTTTATTGAGAATGAATTCTTGGTTCAACCAATGGATGTTTATCCATTAGTGATCTTGTGGCTCCTCTCTTATATGATTCTTCATTCACATAGTCATGAGTTATGATACATGTGACTCTGAGATATGTATATTGATTATATACACTTATGACTTGGCATTACTTTCTCTTTGGTTATGGTCCCCTTGGAAAACACCATAAATCCATATGTGTCTTAACTTTGGCATTGATCCTTTTAAACAAGAAGTAGATATTCAAGACACTTGTCATGTATTGAATTTCCAACATCACTTGTCTCACCCTTATGGTGGAAACAATTCAATTTAACCAAACCAATTTTCTTGGTGGATGGTATATGAATGTATGTGTATTTTATGACATCCAAGATCTTGATGTACTAGATGATCTATCCTACTGTTCGTGTGTATATGGCACTCCATTGTTTGTGCATACCAAAATGAGTTGTCAACAAGGTTGCAAAGCCTGTTCTCAACCTATTTCTATATAACACTGACAGTGTAATGTCATATCATTTCCTGAGAAATTAAGATAGTTGATGATAAAAGAGTTTCCAATTCTTCATGGTAGATTGGCATAACACTTCTATGTCAATCAAATGAATGCTTCTCTATGTCTTCTTGTTGTATTTCTTCCCTTCTCGATATCTTCTCTTGTTGGTGCCTTCGAGAAGATTAGGAGATAAGAAAATGTGATGTCAAGATAAAAGTGGAAGATCTAGGTTAAGCTTTAGGTAATTCAATTGGTCTCCAGGAATGTCATGGTTTCCATGTACTAGAAATATGTCTAGCACAATTGGTAAGAATAGATGATCAGAGAATAACTAAGAATAGTTGTTTTGGGTCATTAACTCCTAAATATTGTTTTGATGTAACAAGTTTTGTTTTCTTTAGTGTAACCTCTCATCGAGTATATCTTTACCCCAAAATAAGGTTTAAGCCAAGATCATCTCAAAGTTTATAACGCTCAAGTTGATGATCTACTTCAATCTCACCAACTTAAGTGAAACTTCAATCACTTAGTGTGTTGAAAATTAAATGCGCGAAAATTATCCGGATTTTCTGATGCATGAATGCAATGCACACTCCTGTGTCCACTCTATTTCTGGACCCTAAGTTCTGGGGTGTTACAGCCTCCCCTCCTTAAACTAAACTTCGTCCCCGAAGTTCGTACTCTCTTACGTTTCGGATTGAGGATCCGCCTTGTATATAAGTTGCACTTCTCAAACTTCATGTTAATTGTTTATGGAGATAGTTGGTATATCCCCAAATCCATATTTTTCCTTGAATCCTCGTTTGACTTAGTACTTTGCTAACTGTCAACTCCCTTGATTCTGTGATTCCTTCTTGGAATATTCCACTTCTAGGCATGTCTTATTGAAAATCTCCTAGGATCGGGCTTTATCAAATCCTTGTTAGTCCTATTAATAGCTCTAAGTAACTTTCTTCACGTAATAGCTGACCTACTTTGGAAGGTACTTAAGGTTTTAGGAAGTCTTACTACAGTACAATTTTAGTTTTGCTTGAACCAACCTTGGTAATGGCACTATACATAGTCCACCCAAATATGATTGGACAAGAGGGTTTACTTTATAAGATTTACTTAGTCGATTTCCTTTTTCTCGTGTCATCTGGAATCTTCTTAAAACACTCGTCGTAGTGAAGCAAAGCGGTCTTCTGATATGTTTTACTAGGTGATTTCTCCTACCCACTTCTCCTGTCATGTTCTAAGTTGAAACCAAGAAATGATCCTTTGTTGACAAAAGTAGTTCAACAACTTGGTTTTGTCAAACTCCACTTCAAGTCTACTCCTTACTTCATTCTGGTAGGAACCTCAACTCCTGAATTGAGATTACCTTATAGGTTCTATCTTTGTCTGGGTTACAGTTAACCTTATGAAAATAAGGCTCAACTGCTCCAAATCTTGGGTTTCTTCTCATCTACTACTCCAGTTTTTCAACTTTCCTTACTTCTACTTCACTATTTACTCCCCTCCTTAGATTTTTGTAAAGGTTTCCACACTTTGGGTGTACCTACAGGGGTTTTAGGTTTGGAATCATGGTCTTGGTATACCTTACATTTACCTTTATCTAATCTTAGAAAGAAAATCTACGGTGTACCCACGCAATTGTGGGTATCCGGGGTATATTCTCCATACAATCTTTACGCTAGAAGGTCCTTCGTCTCTTCTGATGCCAATACTTCTGGCGAATCCTGGAATTCGGAGTTATACACAACTGTTATGTGCTCTTAGACATGTTAGCCGAGAGTTACTGGGGTACCACTCCCAGGCAGAATTGCACTGCAGGCGTGCCGGGAACACCGGTCACACAAACCCCTCGGAAGACTACCACGCTAATCATAACCAAGATTGCATAACAAAGAATTCTAGAATCTTGTTGTTGTCGGACTCGACCTCTGAACTATACAGAAATGCTATGTGTCACTGGTCATGCTACGTAACCAAGGGTCCCTGGGTTTACCAATCCCAGACCGATGCTCATCGGTAGGCGTGCTCGGGATGGATCATCGGCACACAACCCCTCAGTTGCGCCATAACACGGGCATAGCCAAAACTGCATAACAAAGAGTCCAAGAACCTTAAGTCTTCATCTTCATGCAAGTCTTCATCCTTGTCCTTAGAACTCGTCTCTTCCTTACACGAATTCCTATTCTATCTAGATCTATAACATTAGGCCATAGCTTGGTGATGCAACATGCATTTGCACATCAAGCGAAGCTTCATGACTAGATCCAGTCACACAAAGAACCAATAAAATCCAAGAAACCAGGTGATATGCATACATGCATATGTAAAGCCTATAACATAGCACTTCGAGAATAACATCTCTCGTACTAAGGCTTATATAGATTATAATATGATGCACACATATAGTAGTATATAGGTCTCTACCGTTGTTTGGTAAGGTATAGGGTTCATACTACTCTTCATCTTACTGATTATCCAGTTGACCACTTGCAACAGGATAAACTATACCGAAGTGATCTAAAGTAGTAGCTATCTAGCACTAATTGTGATCTAGCTTACTTATTATACATGCTACCAATTATGTTCCATCCATAGACTAACCTCACATAGTCTCTCCAAACAGCTACACAAATTATCTTTAGTATATAATACATCCTCATTATCTCACTTAAGTTATCTCTATCTCACATATGTTGATCCTACACACTTTTATCCAAAGTTCCTTAGCAAATTGTCACAATCAACGTTCCTATCATGGTTTAAGAGCTAGACTCACCATGAGACTTTCTTTTATTAAGCTGCTAACATCATACTCCTTATCTTATGACAAAGATCCTCTTCGTCTCTCCCTTCTCCGAGAGGATAACGGGTATGATTAAGGATGCTACACCATCATGTATAGAATCACAAGTGAATCTCACGTGATTAGTAGTCGTGGTTATACTACCTCAGATGGCTTCTCTTTAAAGGATACCACCATCAACACAAATAGGTGCTACTAAATTGGTCCTACTTCACTTCATTAAACACCGGTGGTTATAGGATAAGCTTTACTAGGTCATAATACTAAGGATGAGATATGTACTTATTCATTAAAAGAATAGATACATAACTTTACCTAAGGAGAGATAAGAAATACTTCTTCCAATGAAATATGAAAGAAGATTTTAACTCTAGTGTGGTAAGATTATTCTTAAGTGAATATCCATCGCAAGTCTTTTAGAAGTTGGTTTAGACAAGATGGCTACCTATAGTCACTACCCAACCTACAGGTCTCCTTTAGAGGGTTTTAATCCTAGGGTCAAAGCGTTTGCTCTGATACCAGCTGTGATGACCCAGCATACCACTGCATGGTGTAGTATGCTATAGTCGTTGACATAGCACCAATGGATCACCGTCCACCAGAGTTACGTCATCAGAGTGGTACAACAGAAACATCGCAGGTCCAAGGCATGACTATAGATTACAAACAGAAGATCCAAAAACAACAGATCTTTAGAACCTCCTCGAAACAATGAGGCAAGGCCCTAATAAAAGAACATCAAATGGAAAATCTCGGAGGAACTAACCTATACTAAGCCTACTGCTAATACGGCAAGGCTTGCAATTGCGCTAAAGCAACGCCTACAGAGATAGGTTCTACGACTAGGATTCTATCCTATTTTACACTACGCCTTCATTTGTCCTCCGTCTTCCTTCAATTGCTTCAACTCGATGTAGTTGCCTTCTTTGGTATATTGAGTTTATCCGTCTTCAGAGTCTTCATAGCCTAAAGTGCTGCCTTCTGGTGGTTCTTCATGTCTAGCAGGGGTTTAGGAGGCAAGGGTGAGTAACAGCGTTACCCAGCAAGTTCATTATGCAAGGTGGGAAGTTTGATGCATAAATACAGCCACAGACAATGGATTGTCGTAGGCTTATAGAAGTTTTCGAAAAACATTTCTTCAAATGGTTGCTTTTAATCCAAAGAGCTATGTCCGTCAGGAGTCACCGGGCTAGGGCTTTGAGGAGCCTCCTTTCCGGCTGCGTTCGTCGTTCCGTCCTGGAACGTGGAGTAACATGTCACATTCATACACTCTGCAGAGGTGCGCTGCTTTACCCATAAGAGATCAAGACTTTGCTGCACATCCGGGCGATCTTCCCGTCCACACTTCCTTGGTGTGGGGCCCAGTCAATAATCCAAGCCAATCACTGCGCCTTTCCACCATCCCCGCACACCCCCCATTACTTCAGTTGCAAGCTAGTGGGAACCATCCCAACCTACAACTTGCTGACTCGTGGGCACCGTCCCAACCTAGTCCTGAAGCCAACCTTCAATAGATGCTAGAAGCCACAACCCGAAGGTGAGGTTATTATCCTGGCCACCTCAAGCTCAGCGGATTTACACACCGCCCGGCTTTGATCTAGTCACCCGTTGGTGTACGAGAGGAAAAGGGTACAGCTGACTTCTCCGTCCCATTCCAAATCTTATGGTTGCGCGTAATATTCGGCGCAAGAATCACTGGCGACATTGGTTGTTAATTCCTAGGTGATACTTTCCCGTGCAAATGGAACCTCCACCACAACATTCTTACCGTGGTCCCATCTGCCAGCCATATGAGATTATCACCTCACTGGTGGATAACCATAGTCATATTATTGTAAAATAAGTTTTGCCCTTTTTGTGTGATATGCAATACTAACATTTTGAAAATAGTTTCTTAACAAATACATCAAGAGGACATGAATAAAAGGGATGAACTTGCCTTTCTGACTGCAAGATTATGCAGCCAGGGTCTTCGATATAATATAAACTCCAAGAAATCTGGAAACAACATCATTGGTCCGGTAAGGACTAATGTTTAAAGAAGCAGCATGATTAATGCTTAAGTATGAGATGCATCGCAAAATACCCCGTATCTCACTCTCGGAGATAGTATTTTATTTGAGTTGGGTGTTTTCATTTAGAGTTGTTTGGTCTTCAAGTTTACTTCACAAGCAAGATGATTTGTTTAACAGTAATCTTCATGTATCATATTAAGCATAAGAGTAAAGTCAATCCACATATAAACACTCAATGGTTGCTTGAAGTTGTGTTCATCTTATGTTGGTGGAAAACTTGTATCAACTTTAATTAAGTAGGGAACTAGTGTTAAATTACAAGATGGCAAAAAGAATAACTTTTGAAGAACATAAATAATGTCTTACATTGCTGATACTATATCACATGGTTGATAGAAAGATTATAATATTATTCTTCTTTGTGTGTTTTGCCCAAGACATTGCAATACGATTTTATTTTAGTTGAGCACTTACTTCTAAACTATGCATTGTTTCTTATGGATGGATGCTTTGTGTTTAGAATATAACAATTTGAGTTACCATCTCGGTGTTATGAATTTTAGATTGTTCCCACTTAGTTTACTTACACATAAGATAAATGGAAGATAATTATGTACTAAGTGATATATGTGAAACATTTATTCAAAAGGAGCATAGTAATTCAAAGTGTTGTGTGATGTTATATATTTTAAATGATCATCAAATGGTAGTATATCAAGTTTCAAATGCTTATAACATCATTTTCAGAATTATGAAAAATAGTAATTATTAATTATTTTCTTAAATAAAATATCATATTAAAATGAGATTGTTGAAATATTAATATTACATGTTATAATGAAAACACATTTTTAAATTGAAAGCTAATTATGTGAGACATTTTAAATGAAGTTTGAAATGCATCCAAAGTAGCATTTCAAATAACCTCTTATTTAAAAGGTTAAGTAATTTGTTTTCTAAATTTATTATTTTTTTAAACTATATTCAAATTCCAATTATAAATAAACATGAGTTAAGTAATTAAGGGAATAAGTAAAACATTTATTCAAGTAGGACTTAGTAATTTAAATCGTTGTTAGATTTTTATTTATCATAAATGATTACTAAATGGTAGTAGAATATCACTTATGAGCTTATAGTTTTATTTTTGAAAATTCTGAAAATACTACTTCTTTACTCTTCTCTAAAATAGAATATTATTTTAAAATATCAATTATTGTAATATGGATATTACATGTTATAATTAAAATATATTTTCAATTTTAAAGTTATGCATGTGAAATAATTTAAATGAAGTTTGAAATGCTTCCAAAATAGCATTCCAATTTAACTTCACATTTAAAAGATTAAGTGTTTTGTATGTTAAAGTTTATTCTATTTAAAAGTTATTCAAATACAAATTGTAATGATATAGTTATTTAGATTTTATTTTTCTGATTATTTGGATATAAAAATTATATTTTTCTGATTTGATATGAATTACTTATGCATTTTCAAAGTTCTCTGGAATTTCTGGATTTAATAAATGAAAAAGGAAAACAAGAAAATGATTAAAAAAAATTGATTTGCTGACGTCACATGACATCAGCGATGAACTCCACTCACTGCCGAAGACCAATTCGACACATTCGTACGTGTTTCGACGAATTGAAACTACAAACTTGTAGTGCTCGTCAAGGCGGACCTAGCAGTGGCAGCAGAATGACCAAATGGTCACCGGAATGTCGCCGGCGGCGAACTCCGGCGGAACCCGAGGACGGTGCATGTCGAGCTCGCAACCTCGGACGAATTAGGTCGAGCGGAGGGGATGGGAAGAAAGCTGAGCTCACCCTGAAGCTTAAGAACTGCTCGGAGAGGCAGGGCGTGGACTGGCGGCGACGAGCTCGTCCACGGCGTCGGCGACCGGAGGCGAGGAAGACGTCGCGATTCTCCATCTCCCGAGCTCCCCTGCACGAACGGCTCGACGAGGAGGTAGAGGAGGACGAGGCGAAGCTTCCTGGGTGCACGGCACAGGAAGGGGTGGCCGGAATCAACGCCTATCGCCGGCGCACGGCGGCGACCCGAGACGGCTAGGGTTAGGGATTTTCTTCGGGAGAAACAGGGAGAGAGGAAGAGATGAGACGCGAGCGAGAGGTGAGGACTTGGGGACGTCTTCCCCGGTCCTTATCCTGGCGCGAGAGAGGCGGGAGGCGGCAGCACGGCTGCTCGGAGGCGAGGACACGGCGCTTCGTCCTTCTGTCTCGAGGAAGAAGAAAGGGAAAAGGAAATAGAAACCACATTTTGCAGAAAACCCCCTGGATATTTCGGAAACCACAAGAATAATTGACAGAGGCCCCTGTTTAATGTTTTGGACCTGCTTTTGATTCTGAAACTTACAAACAAGTCCAGAGACATTTATATTTGGAATAAAATGTTTATTTACATTAAGACATTTGTATATTTGATATATTTTGAATATTTGGTGTGGTTTTGAATTCTTTTATCTAATAAAGTGAATTTGGACCATTTGCTATTTTCTTCATTAATGTCTTTTACTTAAATAATTTTTGTGGTAGTTCATATTACGCACATGGAAATATTTTCTTTGTTATAGTTCCCATTATGTTGATTTGAGATTTTGTTTTAAAGAAAATATATGAACATTAATATTCCATTTTGTTAAGTTTTGTTGCTTCCACTAAATCATTTTTATGATGCATTATAACCATAGGGAAATAATTTCTATGGCCCATTTTAATTTTTAATGAATTGTTTCCATCAACTACTAAAATGATCTAGGTTGTGGATTTGAAAATATCGAAATATTGGAGTACACCAATTGGTGGTATATTGATTTAGGTATTTCATACCACACCAAATGATGGTTTGATGGAGATAACAAAATGGATCATTGTGATTCCAGAGAAGAGTATACACAATGCTTTATGTCAAAACCATGCTAAGCATGAGATACTGCCAAATGGCTTTTGTTTGTGATCCTTGGCAAATAATCATGTGAGAACATGATCAAATATTTATGAAAGCACAAGATAGGAATTCCTGCCTAAGGTTAGGTCTTATGGTGATAAGATGATGAGTTTAGACTTGTTCTTATTTCATTCCCCAGTGAAGATGGAGTAAGAAGGATACATTCTTTCTTGTTAGAGTTAATGTATTAGGAATGTATCTAATAATAGATATATTTGAATATATTTGAGTTTGTGAAATGGGTATCCTTGAACATATATCATCTAGTGCTTCCAGATGATTAATTTGCCATAGGTCCAGGATTATCTTTTATTGAGAATGAATTCTTGGTTCAACCAATGGATGTTTATCCATTAGTGATCTTGTGGCTCCTCTCTTATATGATTCTTCATTCACATAGTCATGAGTTATGATACATGTGACTCTGAGATATGTATATTGATTATATACACTTATGACTTGGCATTACTTTCTCTTTGGTTATGGTCCCCTTGGAAAACACCATAAATCCATATGTGTCTTAACTTTGGCATTGATCCTTTTAAACAAGAAGTAGATATTCAAGACACTTGTCATGTATTGAATTTCCAACATCACTTGTCTCACCCTTATGGTGGAAACAATTCAATTTAACCAAACCAATTTTCTTGGTGGATGGTATATGAATGTATGTGTATTTTATGACATCCAAGATCTTGATGTACTAGATGATCTATCCTACTGTTCGTGTGTATATGGCACTCCATTGTTTGTGCATACCAAAATGAGTTGTCAACAAGGTTGCAAAGCCTGTTCTCAACCTATTTCTATATAACACTGACAGTGTAATGTCATATCATTTCCTGAGAAATTAAGATAGTTGATGATAAAAGAGTTTCCAATTCTTCATGGTAGATTGGCATAACACTTCTATGTCCATCAAATGAATGCTTCTCTATGTCTTCTTGTTGTATTTCTTCCCTTCTCGATATCTTCTCTTGTTGGTGCCTTCGAGAAGATTAGGAGATAAGAAAATGTGATGTCAAGATAAAAGTGGAAGATCTAGGTTAAGCTTTAGGTAATTCAATTGGTCTCCAGGAATGTCATGGTTTCCATGTACTAGAAATATGTCTAGCACAATTGGTAAGAATAGATGATCAGAGAATAACTAAGAATAGTTGTTTTGGGTCATTAACTCCTAAATATTGTTTTGATGTAACAAGTTTTGTTTTCTTTAGTGTAACCTCTCATCGTGTATATCTTTACCCCAAAATAAGGTTTAAGCCAAGATCATCTCAAAGTTTATAACGCTCAAGTTGATGATCTACTTCAATCTCACCAACTTAAGTGAAACTTCAATCACTTAGTGTGTTGAAAATTAAATGCGCGAAAATTATCCGGATTTTCTGATGCATGAATGCAATGCACACTCCTGTGTCCACTCTATTTCTGGACCCTAAGTTCTGGGGTGTTACACATATCCAAGGCAGATGTACCATTTATAACAGATGCACGGCGATGTTGATCTTGCAGCGGTTGCACTTTCCCTTCATCACAACACCATCAAGCTTGATCTTCTCGAAATACTTCCACATCTATGATCTCGTAGCCATCTGCTTACGAGTCTTATCACCCTCCTTCACGGCATCTGGAGCCTTCACATTGACGTCATGCTTCTGCCATGCTTCTGGTCCTTCCAGCACAACAACACCATGGCCACGTTCCCTACAGCTACCCAACAATACATGGACAACAATACAAACAGTAAGTCAGGCTGGGATGGTACAACCGTATGTACAAGTAAATCAATGTATGGGTGATGAGATGAAGTGGAAACCTGCATCAGGCGCTTGAACCTCACCACTGGCACTGGCAGCACCACCGTCTTCCATTTCCACATCCATGGCTGTAGGCACAACAGCCAAAAAAACTTGGGACTCTTTCCTGTTTCATCAAACCCTAATCGAAACCAACTAGGATATGAAAAGTACTAGGATCTAAACACGCAATCACATGTCAAAACTAATTAGGATCTTCATCAAATGATTTGTACAAAATGCACTTACGTTTCCGGTGACGAATCTTTGCAATTGCTTGATGCTGTTTGCGGAGGACGGTGGTTGTTCTGTCAGTGTACTGTTCAGCCGGAGAGGGTCGTGCCTGCCGATTATGGATTGGACGAACTGAACCTACATCAGGGCATCAGTAACTGTAGGTAATATAGCCATTTGGGAGGCATGAGATCAATCAAACATGGAAATCAAGGATCACTCGTCGGTGCCGTGATTTCTGATGAGCGCATTTTGGCGATTTGATTCAGAAATGTTGTGTGATTTGATTAGATCGTGCTGCTTGTGCGGGGTGGGGTAGGGCAGGGTGAGCCAACGAGGTAGGAAAGTAGGGTATAAGGGAGGGCATCAGTTTGTCGGTCTATTCCGTTGACCGAGCGGGATGATCGAAAGTACTGAAACAATTTCGGCTTTTACACATTCCAAACAGAACTCAACACTGAAGGATTCGGTTTCGGTTGCTTCGGCTTTAGCCCAGGTTAATACGGTTCAGTTCTCGGTTTATATGCCCACCCCTACCTACATGGCACACCAGAAGATTATCTTGACGCGGGAGTGACCCCAGACGATGCAGCTACGTCGTCCCCGACCCTCGTGACGAGACGCTTTCCATGCTTCTTGCGCTTGGGCATGGTGGTGGGAGATGCTAGCGGCGTGAGAGGCGACTACCGCGGGAGATCTCGATTTGGACCGCGTGATCGTGGAATCGAGCATATGACGATAGAGGGAGGTCCATGACAACGCTTAAGCAGTGAGGGGAGGATGGACGACGCGTCGTCGGCACGGGGATTGGTGACATCGTCGATACGGGAGCGGGAAAGAATATTATCGCTCTCGTCAAATACATATTCAGGATTTTAAAAGTTGTAAGTACAAGGTATATGCAGAAATTCAGGCTAGATTTTGGATTGGCCGTAAATAATATATTATACGTAAATAATATATTATACATATAGTTTTACGAGATTGATTTTGTCTTTTTTCTTCTATAAGACTAGTCATAGTTAGGAGTATCCTAAAGTAGTAAAGTAGTATTAAAGTAGTATGCATATGATACTACTCCGTTACTATCTCAGTAATGGGTGGTAACATACACGTAGTATCGGGGCACCCACAATATGCATACAAAAGTGGTTCCATATTCACTTTTCAACTTTTGGAACTAGTTCCCTGCATTGTGGAGGTAGTTCAAAAACTAAATAATTTGGCAACTGGAGCAACTCCTTGCTCCGATGCCAAATGTGATTCCAAATGAATTACCAAGGTGTGTGTTCTGCATGGCTCTCTCCTATGTGAAAGGTAGAAAAGCAGCATGCTCCTACCTGCAGTGGGCCCGGATGGTTCAGAAATTTAGCATATGTAAATTGTATAGCTCTAGCCAAATTAGACGGTGAAACCAAATTTAGTTTTTATCATATTTAGCTATAGCACACACTGTAGCTGCCCTTATATAACCATACATTTATGAAGCTATAAACTCATCTTACCTCGAAATTCATTATATGATACCACCATTACCTTTATCCTCATTAATTACTTGTCACGTCACTATTTTACCTATATGACATGCATGATACTAATTAAGTTATTCCCACTATGATTAGTCTAAAACCATAAACGACGTTCCTGTTAGTTTTGAAAAGTTCCACGAGGTCCGCTACCTAGAGAGGCTGTCAGTGCCGTTCCATCCCTTAAAGCAAGGCCCCAATATCACCCGAAGAGGCGCACCACACATGCACGCAGCCTCCCGATGGCTCTCCCATTTTCTCAAGCGCGCGGCCGCGTCAAATCGAAAGCCACAGATAAGCGCTGCTGCTCAGCGAGCATTAAACTGATCGCCCCACTCGTGACATGATACTCCAAACTAATCTATCAGATGTGAATCATTGTAGCTTTGACTCATTTGTCTCTATTGGCCGGCCAGATCACTCGATCAGCTTTTAACTTGCCACTTGTGGACTAGGTTGTATAGACCGCGCCAATCATAGGTGCATCAGGCGCTCTCTAGAGAATATGATATATTTGCGGTTATGTGGTGGAAGAACCTATTAGAATAATTACACTCCTTAGTGATTCGTTCAGTCCACAAGAAAGTGATTACTAGCTTAAATACAACGCATTTAAAAGAGCTAATAGTAGTAGTAGCAACCATATGGGTCCATCGGTCACATCAAGATCCATGAAGCTTTTCGCGTTTCTTATCCAACACACCTTTAGTGCCATCCCAACGCCGGTGACGGTGAACCCTCCTATTTTGCTAATTCTCCCTTGACCAAGAATTAAGTTAGAGCTTGATGAAACGAGGATTTGGATGGATTTTCATCGTTAGCCGTGTTGGTTGTGAGGTGAAATTGGGTTCCAGACCTAGAACCAAGCTACTTCAACGTCGACTGATTTTTATTATTTAGAAAAGGGTAGCCCGATCTCTGCATCGTGAAGATGCACACAACATTTTATATTAAGAAGAGTATCCAAGTATCATAGTATGGGATAAAATCTTATTAAAATCATGGGTCTGCTAGTGTGGCTACATGAACCAGCCACCGAAACTCGGAAGATCTATGAAGACTATGCATCTTGAAGTCTTCTAGTAAGAAGCCAACCATCGTGGTTGAAAATAGCTCAGACAACTGCCGACAACCGGGAGCATCCAGACTCCATAATGAGCCGCTGGTCTTGTGGTAGAAGGAAAGACCACATATGTATCCAGTAGAGTGCGTGATGAACAACCCGGCAAAAAATGGGCATCTCTTGTCTTGTTAAAATCCAAATCGTTTATGCAATTCCAAATAGACCAAACAAAAGCACATGTACCAATACGTATGCGTGACTTCGTGCGTGACTTCGTTTTCTTATCAATCCCATCCAACCAATGCCCAAACATATTTGCTACACTAGTGGGTGGTGATATACTGAAAGTAAAATGCATTAATCTCCAAATATCTTTTGTGAAAGGACAAGAAATAAACAAATGCTCAATCGTTTCATCCGATTGACAAAAAACACATTTTTTTACATCCCGTCCAGTGTCCAGTGCCTCATAGCAAGGTTATCTTTAGTTAAAAGAACTTTCCGTTGAAGACCACATAAAGATTTTTATCTTCAATGGAACTTTCAATTTCTAAAGATATTTACGCAAAAAAGGAGTATGTCCATGCATAAAATCGTGGTACATGGAGCTCACAGTAAACTTCTTGTTGGTAGTCAGATTGCATAGAAATTTATCTTCCTCATCTGTGAGCGTAACAGCCATGAGTCTATCCACTAAGGACAACCAAGAACTCCATTTCGCACCGGTCAATGCCCTCCTAAATTCAATATTTAGTGGCACATTATCTAAGACTCGTGCAACCGTCACATTTTTACGGCGTACAATATTAAAAAGAGTTGGATATTGAACAGCAGAGGCTCATTACCAAGCCAAATGTCTTCCCAAAATCGAGTGCGTAAACCATTGCCTATGCTAAATCTTCCATGTTGGAAAAATTCCTGCTTAACCGTCATCAACCCCTTCCAAAAGGGGGAATCTGTGGGGTTAACCTCGACTTGGGAAAGAGTTTTATTCATCAAGTACTTGTTGCACAACAACTCATGCCATACACCATGTTCGTTAAGAATTTTAAAAAGCCATTTGCTTAGTAAACATTTATTCTTAATCTCAAGTACTTCAATTCCTAGCCCACCCTGATCTTTTGGTCTACAAATAATGTTCCACTTAGTCAAACGGTATTTTCTTTTTGTTTGATCACTTTGCCAAAAGAATCTAGATCGGTAATAATCCAACCGCTTTCGCACCCCCACCGGTATGAGAAAGAAGGAGAGTAAGAACATAGGTAGACTAGTTAGAACAGAATTTATAAGCACTAGGCGATCACCATATGACAACATTTTTCCCGCCCAACACCCAAGTTTTTTTTCACATCTATCCTCCACCATTTTCCATTCTTTATTGAGCAACTTCCTATAATGAATAAGAATACCTAAATACTTGAAAGGCAAAGAGCCCGTAGCGCATCCAAAAATTGTACAGTACTCATTTTGTGAATCTTTTGCTTTGCCAAAACAATATAATTCAATCTTGTGGAAGTTTATTTTGAGTACAGAGAGTTGTTCAAACATGGACTGATAATTACTTTATTGGTTCCCACTTTTGTAAATATCTTGAAGCTAACATTTAACATCGACTGATAATTACTTTCTATGTTATATAAGCATTTGAGAAATCGTAGCACCCACCGGTCTACTCCTTACATCCGCCTCGTACTCGTCTCCCCAAATTATCCATTGTCACGATGGGGTAGATGGACGGGGTTTGTAGGATGACAAAAGGGGTGCTCAGCGACGATGCAATGCATGGAGGACATGGGAGTGCTGGTTAGCTCGTTCTCTCCGAGTCGCTCCGGTGAGCGACTGGGGGAACTCTAGCCACCTTTCGTCTCCGGTCGCCCTCCTCGTCCCCTTCTCCTTCCTCTCCGCAGCCAGAAGGCGTCGCCGGCCAAAGGCCAGGCGCTGGTGGGCCCCTTCCCTCTCCCTTGTTCGGGCCTTGGCACGAATCGAGTTCTTAGCATGGGCGGCGGCATGGATTAAGTGGCAGGGCTGCAAGTGCGGCGTCCGACACATGCTACACGGGCAGCGGCCTTCCGTTGGTTGGGCCGGAGGTCTCGCCCTAGTGGTCTGGCCATGGAGGTCTGGCGACGGGGACAACAACACCGGGTAGCGGCTTGGGGGTGGTGTCTTCACCGGAACCAGTGACAGAGAGGATCGGCCACACGACTCACAAATGGTGGCTAGCGGAGCTGGCCGTGGCGGCAAAGCTTTCATTTGGGCCCGATCTGGATTGGACTGGCATGCTGCTTTTGGTTTCAGAGGCTCCCGCCGGGAACACTTCCCCTAGCCATGAAGTGGATGTGGTGCCGGGTCCGAGCCAGGAGGGCCTTGATCCGGTGACCGCCTAGCAGTCCCATTTGTTCGGGTCTACGCGTTTCCGTCCTGCTCGTTGCACCACCGCTATCTGAGGGCTGTTTGGCTTATGGTTCTTCTCCTATCACCGTGATGGCATGCCGTTGTGGCTTTATTTATAAAGTGGAGCTCCGGCCTGTTTGGAGGAGAAGAGTGCTGGTTATGAGCAGAAGGTTAATTAGAGGGCTATCCAAATCCATCCCCGCTCCCCCACCCAACGACGGTACATGAAAAGTAGGTGACGAACAATGCAACAAGGCTCAGCTCAACGATGTTCTCGGTGCAGAGCCAGCGTGGTGGTGCTAGATGCATGATGAGACGAACATAACTCCAATGGAGCTTCAACATGCTAAATCTAAAGACCCTTTTCCGTGGAGTGGAGGAGCTCGAGGTGAAATCTCTGCATCGATGCGGCAAAATTGATGCCGTAGGGGGTCCTTCGTCTCTTTAGAGGCGTCTCTTAGACTCGGTTTCCTCCGCAATGAGAATGATTTTGGTTCGATACACTGAAAGCCTATTTATTCCTTTCAAAATTTAGTTCAAAAAACTGTTTTGCCCAAAAAACAAAAACTCTTCATCACAAGAATGATATTTTTACTAACTGAAGCAACATTTACCTTTTGTATTGAATTGATATTACGGACAAAAATATATCCAACAATGAAATAGAAAACATGACATGTTTAATGTTGGAATTTTCGATGCAAAGGCTGGGTAATTCCCCATTTCGAAAAAGCTTAATGTTGGAAGAACAAGCAATAACTAATAAACTGTCAACGTTGGCTCCAACACGAGTAATTCAACTGCTCTCTTTAATTCTTATAATCAATAACAAATCATCTGGGCACAAACCCTCAAGAAAGAACAATGATAGGAAACGATTAGTAAATTCTTCATAATACTATTTACAACAATCTTATAAATCATCGTGACCCTGAAGTGTCTGGTCCAAACGGAATCGCATAAGCTAGAGAAAAATATCACCTTTCTATTCTGTGGGCATCCATGCGATTTTCGTTTTCAGTGAGCACAATCCACTGTTCTTGCGAGGCACAGCTAGGTTAGTGGATTCTTCACTGAAAATACATCAACTTTAGTTAGAGGAACAGAAGAAAAAACAGGTATACACAGTAGCATTTCGACACATAGCGTGAGCTTTAGCATTTCTCAGCTACCTCGTGATCTCCACACAAATAGCCGAAGCGGGCATGCTGTATGGTGTGGACCCAGTGCAATTCTGGGGGCATAAATCTGATCACTAAGGCTTAGCCACCAAGAAGATTACAAGACCTGATCTCTTGGTAATGGCTGGAGAATATGCTGCCCCCACTCACTGAACCTGAACCTTAGCAACTACTCGAAAGTTTGATCTCCAATTACAATCATGATGGTGCAGCACTGCCATATGATTAGACCTGCAATCTTCTCCTTCCCTTTCCTTTCTGAAGTGGCATTCAAATGTGATTCGCAAAAACCCATGCACCTACAATATTCCAGGACAGTCTCCAGCAATAATCGGTATCAACACATGAAGGAAATATACAACTTGTTCCACTAGAGACTACACAATGTGACAATATACAGGAGTAACAGGACTACAAGCCAGTTTGGCAGTAATATGTTGGGAACACATCGGGCTCCCGAACACAACCTTCTATTGTTTTATACCCCACTCTTCTATCCTTCATGTAACAACTGGAAGACTCTAAAAATCATATGTAGTGATCAAACCTTCAGGTCTGAGTGGCACAAGGATAGAGTGAACTCGTCCTGGGTCAGCCTGGCTCACCTCGGAGCAGCCAGACATCTTCTGCGGCTCCCCAAACAAGCACTGCCGGCATGTTGGGCACGTCGACCTTGCCAGGAGCCACCGATCAATGCATCTGACATGGAAGCCATGGTTGCACTTGGGCAGGACCTTTACATGCTCTCCGGCCTCAAAGTCCGACAGGCAAATCGCGCACATCGGGCAGGCAGTATTGAGCTTCAACCCAGAGGAGTAGACCAGGATCGGCATGGCCCGGAGGGCCTTCCTCCTCAGCCCACCCTTCACCAGCCGGGTCACATGGTTTTGCTCAGCCTCCACGGTCAAACGGCTCGAGCACCGCAGTGCACACCGGACTATCGAGTTGATCCCGAGTACGCAAATCAACGCACAGAGAAGAACAGCTAGGATCATGACAACGTTTGCATCGAAGTTGCTTCCATGAGCGCCACCATCAGCGGCTGTGGTTCCAGACACCGGCTGGCTTGGACCAGAGGGTTGGCCAGGGAATGGAGTGTGAAGCAGTGTCCTTCTTGAATACATGATCACCCTTGGTATCTGGCTAAAGCTTTCTTCACCTGTAACTGCGAGTGCGTGGTCAGTTTAACTTTGTAGGTTTGTATTGCTATTAGTTTTGCCTCAGGTGGAATCATAAGCTGGGGCTATGTTGAAGTATATATAGACTCTTTAAGGGTGCAACAATATGACATGAATTATTTTATTTGGCACGGCAGGCTGACCCTTTTGGTCCTTACCAGCCAATAGAGACAAATGGTATGTCAGAAGGTGCACAACTGGAAGTTCCTTTGCTTGTTGCAAGTGGCTACATTTCAGTGCGTTTTCAGGAATCATTGGGCCATACAGGGCACCATCTCTTGTCTGCCTAATAATGCTACAAAGAAGTAAATATGCAAGCAAGGCCACTATAATTGTATAAAATGGAATGAATTTGTCTGTTTCGAGAACAGGCAAGGATATTTGAAAAGAAAAGAAGAATATAGAGTTATTTGCGCAGTTGCATCCTTTTAAAACCAGTTTTAAGGCCATCTCCATGCTTACGTCTCCCGCCTTCCCATTCCGGCACCAACGCAGGGCACCTTCATGTTGCTGTGCTGCTGGGAGCTTTGGAAGCCTAGAAACGCCGTCGTCTTCCGCGAGCAATAGCCCTGCCTCTCGCTTCTGGTTCGAACCTGTCGAAGCGAGGCGGCGACTTGGAGCAAAAGATTGCCTCCCGACCTGACGCCGCACCTGGAGATCTGGTTAGATTGTTTTAGGACCCAAACTGTCTAGACGTTGCCTCTCTCTTCCCCCCTCCTTGTAAAGTTTCACGCCGTTTTGGGCTTTCGTTAAAATTCAGGTGGGGCTTACGCCCCCCCGTGAAAATTCAAAAAAAAATCTAAGGCCATCCAAGGTACTTCACTAAATACAGAATTATTTGAAAAGAAAAGAAAACTACAGTTATTTGCGTAGTTTTGAACATTCTGACTGGAAGGTGCTCTATCTATTTGACCTTTATGACTGGGTTAATGATTTGGTAAACCTGATTCAAACACTCATCCATGTAAAACACACAGTAGGAATTAGGGACTACGGCACAGTACCCCTCCGAGCGCTCCCTCCTCCCTCCTCCGGGTAACCCTAACCCTAGCCGCCGCCGCCGGGGTCCGGCCCGCGGCTTCCTCTCCCTCCTCCCTCCTCCCCATCTCGCGTCGCGTCTCTGGTGGCCCCCCGCGCGGGCGACAGAGACGCTGTTCCTGCCCGCCGCCTCCTCGCGCCCCTACCTCTCCTCCTCCTCCGCCGCCGTCGGTGCGAGCCGCCGGGCAAAGGATTAGACCAGTGACTTTTGAGAAGTCTCTCTACATCACACAGTAAGGATTAGACCAGTGCGAGAACAACCGGAAGCGTGTCAAGACATAAATTTACTGCCATTCCTTGGAAGCTCATGAAACAACAGTCCTAACTGCAGGGAGTATATGCTGGATAAGTTAGTAAATGTAATTAACCCTATGGATCGTGAGACTGCACTATTTTCGCGTGAACAGATCCAAGGAGAATCGATTGCAAGTTGCTATAAATTATATAGCTGCCGGGACGATAAGGACTTCACCAAATACTAAGAAGGAAAGTAAAAAAGAGAATCATCGTTCATTTTTATTTGTTACCCCATTTTGACCACACCGCCCCACCACTTTGAGTGCACCAGAATCAGCCACGTAGCAAACTGGAGGGTGATTTGTGACATAATAAGAGCTACTTGGGCCATCAAGCGAAATCGTAGTGGGTAAAGCACCTGTTAAATGAGTGATTAGTCAACAACAAAGCAATGCTGGCACAAGAAATGTAAAGTTAAATATGTTGTTTTATGAAGCAATGTAAAACTCGTGAGTGCTGCTTCCTCCATAAAGCTGTATCATTCTTTCACACGTTGCTGACAGTTACAAGCTTAATGGTTTCTGTGGTATCCAAGTCAGCTACATACAATATATTTTTCTTTAATTGTAGTATGAAAAGAACTAATTAAGTAATACTACTAGACATACTTCAGAGTTCCTGCTTGCGATGATTAACAGTGAAGGCATGAAGAAGGATGATGTTTCATGAATATGGATACGTAGTAATCACGTAAACCAAAGGACTTATGTTGAGTGTATAAAGTGGATTGTATGGCCTTTCCATTAGACTGGTCTTTTGGAATAGTGGTCAACGCATGAAGCTTGACATGGTATCAGAGCTAAGGTCTCGAATTTGAGTCATGTGTGGCGCACAATTTTCCTAAAAAATGTTGATGCCCCCTCTGTCCACGTATTGGCCTCTTGAAACACACTTCTGAGTTTACACGTGTTGACTTGTCTCCCCGTCACATGTAGGGGGGGGGGGGTGTTGAAGTGTATAAAGTGGATTGTATGGCCTTTTTCCATGGTGGCCAGAGCATGAAGCTTGACAGTTTGATTGTGGCAATTGGGTCAGGCAATTCTAGATGAGATAATGTACAAAATCATAAAACAGTGATCATATTGGGAGATGGCATCTAACAAAAAACAATCAGGCAACCGCATTGACAAAGACATCATGCAGGTCAGCAGGATTACCTCAGTACCAACATGACTGTGTTTTTAGTTCTAATTATGCATCTCTGAAAAGAGGCAAAGCTCTCCTGTGAGACTTGTAAAATGTCAACAACACACACACCAATGGTTCCAAACTTTTGATTTCTAATAGTATACGCAGAAATTGTGTGCCACAAGCTCCAACCAATGCACTAACACCTTCAGTGACGATGTTGTAGACATCTACGTGTAAATCATGTGATCGTTCCAAGCTGTCCCTAATTTAACCATATCTTAAGTCACTTTGTGCCTTCCAGTCTTAGTCTATTTAACCAGTCAAGTTACAAGAAGAGCACAATGGCTCAGATCTATAGGTTACTCAGCAGGAGATATAGCCTCCATCCAGTTACAGCAAAAAGAACAAAAGGTAACCCATGATATATAAGAAAGGAAAATTGAAATAAAAGTATGAAATAATGATGAATGGTAGTACATCAAGATAACTCCCTGTGGGAAAGCCGATGACACAGCTTCATGAATGCGGTGAGCCCTTGCCCACACTCTTCTACATCATCAGGTTAGCAGATAGATAAGGAATAGGGTTAGTCAACTGTGTTAGATTAGGCACAGGATGCATAAAGCCACAAAAATTGAGTAACTGTAGCTCTGAGTTTTTTTTTAAATAATACGAATTTTAATTGGAAATTTGGATTCTAGCGCGCGGAGTCGGGGAATTCCAAAAATAGGGCGCGGTCGGTGTGGGTCGTGCCGATCGGCACGGCCCGTGCCGAAAAGTCCTGGTCGGCTGGACCTAGGCCGACAGATGCATGCGCCTGCACGCGCGCAGGCCCGGCCCCACATTTCGGCTTAACTCGCGCCGATCGGCACGGGTCGTGCCGATCTGGGCCGAGATAACCCTCGGCGCCGGCTCCTTTCTTCTTCCTCCTTCCTTTCTTCTTCCTCCTTCTTCCTCCCGTTGCAGCAAGCTCTGTTCTTCCCCCCACGAATACACTGCTCATTTTGGCCCAAAAAATAAGTGTGAGAAGGTTAGATTGCTAGAAAACAAGAGAGGAGGACAAGGGCATCAAGGATCTGTCCATGCAGTAGTTTTTAGTGGATTCGTTTTAAAAAGAAGAGGTGGAGGATTTGAAGCAATGGAGGCCAACAATGGTGGATAGTAGTGGTGGGAGCTCGTATTGGAGGAGGAGGTGTGGTGGTGGAGCAGTGGTGGCGGTAGATTGAGGCCGGGAACGGAAGAAACGGGATTTCTGAGCCCCCCTTTCTCCTCGGTAACTAATAGAATAGTACTACTAACTAATACTACTAACTAATACTAATATATAGAAATAGATATCTAGAAATAGAAACGAACTAATATATAGATAATCAAAATTGAAAAGAACTGTCTTTTCTGTATACTTTCCCTGTTCTATTGCTACCGCGGGTCTTATGCAATCGATTGGATCATATAGATATCCCTTCAACACAACATAGGTCATCGAAAAGATCTCGGACGACTCACCAAAGCACGAAAGCGTCAAGGGTATGAATCTTGTTTATCATTTTTAGTTGACTTATTTCTTATGTATGTGTTAGTTGTTAAATATTTGTGTCGGTGGATGTGATACGTGTACCATACACTATATTTGTCGGTGGTTTTTGGTTATTCTGTTAATATTGTTGTATAAATAAATTTGGCCGAACAATGCGTTAGTTGTATAAATAAATAAATTTAGTCGGTGGATATATACCGGATGGATGCGTTTATTTAGTTCTATAAATAATTTTTTCAGATGGATACGTTTAAAAGTTGTTATATAAATGACTATATCTGATGGATGCGTTAGTGGGTGGCAGGTGGTTTTTGTGGCGGTCAATATTAATGGGTGTATGTTGGTTCTTTGTTATAATTTGAGAACTATTAGTAATATTTTCGGTGGTCGCAATATTTTGTAGCGTATTATTTGCCGGAATTAATTTGTTTAGGTAATGGAAGTCGTTGATTTTGTTGTGCACTTCGGCGCCGGTAATGTCCGTGTTACGGAGACTGGGGTTGATCTTAGTGAATTTAATAATACGGTGATGCAGTTGCCAGACCCAGAGAGAGCTAGAATAGCAGCAGTGCAGGAGTTTTTCACTGGAAATTTTGGGTATAATCCTAATATGTTTACGGTTAAGATTCAGTCAGTGTGGTCCAAATCCCGTACAAATATTTTTCGGGAGTTGTTACCGCTGGATCGAACTGGTCAGTGGATAGCTTGGCTAGCATCATGCAAACGTCGAGGCACCAAACCAGAAATCCTACTGATATTTTATCCGAAGCAGAACAATTTAGAACAAGGAGGCGGAGATTTTCAACATGGAGAGAGCAGTGATGCTACTCATTCAGGAACTGTGGACATTGCTGAACAGTATGAGCCATCACTCAGTGTTGAGTCGGAAGGACCTCCGCCACTTGGAGAGGCTGACGCGGATGAGTACGAAGGTACTATGCAAGAAGAGATGTTGGCTGAAGATGAGGATGGTGTTGCAGAAGATCTTGATTCAGGTGATGAAGATGTTGGCAATGAGGATGAGGTAGATAATGATGAAGAAGATAATGTTGGAGATGTGCCGCTTCCTGAGTCCTGGAATGTCGACACTTTGCCGATTCCTCACTCGTGGGATCTCGACAAGTCGAATATGACAGCTGTGGATGATGGATATCATCCGGCATGGGAGTACCAAAGGAAAAATGTAAGAATCGGAGCCCAGTATAACACAAAGCAAGAGTTGAGGGAAGCCGTGATTGAGTGGGCATTGTCCATGCAAAGGGTTTTCCGTACTGAGGTGTCAAATAGTCGATATTTGACTATGAGCTGCATTAATATTGACTGTCCAGCAAGGGTGCATGCTCACGTACCGAAGTACGACGTGCTTTGGGTGGTTTCAGATGTCGTACCACACACATGTGAGATATCTAGTACAGTGCCGAACCATCCAAACCTGTCTTCAACTCTCATTGCACGACTCTTGTTCAGTGAGATAGTGCAGAAGAAAGACATGACCGCGAGAAGCATTCAGTTGACGGTTAAGAGTAGATGGAAAACAAAAATTCTTTATGGGAAGGCTTGGAGAGCGATGCAGAAGGCTCTAGAAATGAGATTTGGGACATTTTATGATGCTTATGATAATGCTGTCAAAATGGTTTCCACGTTGAGAGAGCGAAATCCTGGTACAGAGGCAACCGTCCAACTAGTAAAAATTCCTGGGCATCCTCAGTTGGCTGTGTTTGGCAGAATGTTGTTCTCATTCGCCATATGCATTGAAGCTTTCAAGTATTGCCGGCCAGTGTTGTGCATCGATGACACATTTCTCACGGGCAAGTACAAGGGTGTTATACTTACCGCAATAGGTGTGGACGGCAACGGACAAATCGTTCCTGTTGCATTTGCCTTTGTTGAGAGTGAGAATTATGATAGCTGGTTATGCTTTCTGAGGCTGTTGAAAAGCGGTGTTGTGAAGGATAGGCCAAATGTATGTATTCTTCATGACATGCATGCAGGTCTGTTGAAGGCAATCAGGACACTAGAGCAGCCCGCCGATGATGAACAAACTCCGTAGACTGATGTGCAGAGTCGATGGTGCATGAGACATCTGAGTGCTAATTTTTATTCTTGCTTCAAGAGTAAACGTCTGATGAATCTGTTTAAAAGATTATGCAATGTGAATCAGCAACGGAAGTATGAATTTTTATGGGAGAGGCTCACCAAATTCACGCAGAACCAAGTGAAAGAGAGAAGAGTTGCACAGGCGACGGCAGTTGCTGCTCAGGTGGCGGCGGCACAAGCGGCACAAGCCAAAGATTCAGAACCAGTAGGGTTGTGTGATTTGCCTGGAATTGATCCACCTGGAACAAAGAGGAAGAAAGGAGCACGCATCCGGAATCACGAGTCGTGGATACATGCACGATACCCGTGCGGGATTTCTTCTTTGTGCACCAGAGACCGTGCATACTGGTTGACTACACGTCGGATTGTGTTCGACGTCTTGGTGGAGGAGATGTCGCAACACCGTGTTATGAGACAGTTTGGACTTCGCCAGTGGCCGGTGCCTCCTACTAGAGCTACACTTCCTCAGCACGTGCACAAGTAAGAACTATAACTTGTATTTAAAATGTGGGGTACTAGTGTTCTAGTACGTACTTATGCTATGTGTGCATTTCGCAGGAAAGGACGGCAGGGAGAGAGATCGCTCGCATCTTATATGCAGACGATCCTACCATACATACAAGAATGGGGGAGTGCGACGGATCCGGCAAATTTATGGCCCGCGGAAGCACCCTTTGTGCTTGCTGATTTTGAGGAGTACCTCCGGACGTACAGGCTCGCCTGTCGCACTCGTTTGGTTACGAGTGCCGACCCTGACGACCTTCCTGCGGCTGATATCACGGCCATGTACCCAACACAGGGAATCGGGGCTCGGGGAAACACAACGGTAAGTGGTCTAGTTTCAGTACTCTACTACGCACTGTACGTGCTACAGTACAAATATATCTGACACTTTTTTTATATTTTACAGGCCGACATCATAGCAGATATTCAGGCAGACGTCGCTGCGCACTACCCCGTCGTTGGTGCCCAGCACCAGTCGTGGTTCAAGCGTCTACAGGACAAGCTACGACGTGCTTATGGTGTGCTCACATGCACCGATGCTCGGGACGTTGTTCCACGCCATGCACCCCCGCGCCCCCCACGACACTCCTCGGCACGGCTGTTAGGTGCCGCACAGGTATCACCACCCCGTGACACCACTCGTCGGCACGATCCACGCCCACGTTTTACACCTCAGCCGGACGCTATCGACCCTGGTCCATCCCAGCCACCTCTTTCACAGATTCCAGTGTATGTGTCGGGTTCTTCACAGCCTATGTTTATGCCGGCAACTTCACAGTCGCCATTGTTTATGTCGGGTCCTGCACAGCCTCCACTCTTTATGCCGGGTAGTTCATCCTGGCAGGCACACACACCACCGTATACCGGCATGCCATATTCGTACGGTTATGGGGGCGGACCACAGTTCGTTGGAGCATCACACCAGCCGCAGATGGCCAATCTTATGGGCCAGTACTCTCAACAACTAATGCACGGAGGTTAGAATTTTCAATTTCTCTTACATATATAATTTATATCCAGACAACTCACACTAACATATTATCTTGTGCACCTGCAGATCAGGTGTACAACTCTCCCCAGTACGACTTGGACACCACTCAGGCATACGCGCCTTCGCCACCGATGCCCACTCAGCAGACACCACCTCCGGAGACAGCCCAGCCAGACGACGAGCATGACGATGCGCCGTTGCAAGGCCGCGGAATGCGGCAACACCAGGCTCCCACGCTTTTGTCACCTTCCGGCCCTCGGCGAAGGAGGACGCGGTACCGTCGTCAGGTCGACGAGGACTGATTCTTTTACGTATCAGAGACACATGTTCGCTATTTTCCATGTACCGTAAGACCTATGTATGAGACATATGTATGCTACTTCTTTCCCTTGAGGCGCGAAACGGTGGTCAGTAACCGGTATACGTTGGTACGTAAGATAAGATACAACAAACCTCGATTACATACCGATCACACCACACAACAATAGGAAATGAAGGTACAACTACTAATTAATCGATACTCAAAGAAAGATACAACATAACTCAAATTAAGATTCTACCTATCTCCCATCAATGCAGCATGCACCATCCGCAGATTTAGCACCCTTGCCCTTTGACGATGATTCAGGCTTCTTTCCCGCACCCTTGCTCGATGTTTCTGCCTTCTTCTCCTTTCCCTTACGCAGTGCTTCAGCCCCCCTTTCCTTTGACGACGGCATGAAATCGTCGTCATCATCGCTGGAGTATACCCAGAGAAAGGAACGACCGTACCTCTCACGTATGTCTTGAGTTCGATGAATCGGCTCATTGGTAACATGCCTATCGAACTTATCCGCAAGCCTCAAGACTTCAGCACGGATTTGTTCTGTGGTCCTATACGGAAACCCATCTCGGCATAGCCTCGCCCCTAGCAAAGCGAGATGTCTCTCACTACCAACAATTTCTTCAAGTGGAACTTCCCTACCATCTACCTTCAAATAGGTGATAATCTTAGCTAGATGCTCGGATGCGGCTATATGAAAGCCGGACACACACTTCTCACAAGGTACAATACACACCATGCTGGCGCTCTTTGAGAGTACCCCGCTTAGCCTAGAGTGGTTTTTATAGGACATTTGAGGTGAAAACGGTCGCGGGAAATGGTGGCGGGCGGGAGGAACATACGGGAAACGGTGGCGGGAGAAATGGGCGGGAAACGCGGGAAACGATGGCGCGAGAAACGGGCGGGAAACGGTGGCGGGAGAAACGGGCAGAAAATCGGTGGCGGGAGAAATAGGCGGGAACGGCTGGCGGGAGAAACGAGCGCGAATCGGTGGCGGGACAAATAGGCTATGGTTGGAGCACCTTTCGGCATGGCCCGTGCCGATCGGCACGGCTAATGCCGAAACATGAAATCCATGCAGCCGTCGGCACGGCTAATGCCGACCAGGACTTTTCGGCACGGGCCGTGCTGATCGGCACGACCCACGCCGACCGCGCCCTATTTTTGAAATTCCCCGATTCCGCGCGCTAGAATCCAAATTTCTAATAAAAATTCGTATTATTTAAAAAAAGAAGCCTCTTTGCTGCTGCAGCAACAGGGAGAGGCAGCCGCACTAGACAGTGATGAAGAGGAAAGAGCCAGATGATTGGGTTAACAGCAACATCTTTTAGAACAGATAGGATGAGAACGGGACGACGAGTAGCATGTGCGATATAAAAGGGAATCCATCCTTCTGTAATTAACCCCAAATCTGGCAACCCATACATGCTTGGAAGTTGGAACACTGCTACCGCCATCCACGGTGAGCATATCCACCAGATCTTATTCAGTCAGTAGAAGAATAGTAAAAACAGGAATGGTAAAATGGTCTTTACGTGTGCAGTGTTTCACCTTCTTTTTTCCATTTGGTAATTTCAATATAAGGCTTACACTGATGTGTGGGAGATTTTGGCACTGGGCACACCCTTTCTACAAAGATACAAGAATCAATAACATCTTTATCTACTTTGTAACAAATATCACAAAAGCAAAAAGCTTCAGCCATAGAAGAACTTAAACGTATAATTTAAACAATCAGGTGAAGCTAACAGTCAATAGGGGAACAAAGTATAATAGGCTCAGCACACTTTCCGGTGAAAGCTGATCCACAAGTTTATCACCTATGCTAAGATGAACACGAAACCATTATACGCAGCAAATAATAAATAACGTACTATCAACATATGAGAGATCGGTCAATTGAACTGAAGAGGTACTTACATCGTATGCCCCTACCAAGGCAGAATGTAGTCACTTACATGGTGAATTCAGAGCTTAAATGTTGTTAAGATTCAAATATTTAGCCACTGCTTTCAGACTTTTACCACAGGGATTCAAAGTTTTAGCACAAAGCATAGATAGTTAACTTAACTTCCTAAACCTCAGGCCCATATCAGCTGTTAATTCGTCGGCTGTAAACTAGAAAAAACACCCCTAAAGGTAGTCTACTTTATGTTACTTTTTGGACTCTCTACCGTGGAAAGCAGCAGTGATGCAATTAGATGGTCCAGAGAGTTGAATAGTTATTAGCACAGTTCGCGGTAAGAGATAAGACTAGAATTCAGATGAGTTCAGATGTTAGTTTATCCAGAAAAGGGAATGATATAGAATAGGAGCGAGTTTATTTCCAAGTCAAAGTACAGGTCTTAGGGAAGCTATAGATATTCTGTCTGTCACCTCCTGCAACACCCTAATCCCTTTCAACTTCAGCCATGAAGTCCGGCAATACTCTATATGGTAATTATCCCAGGTGAACCAACATTCAAATCATTTCGATATCAACAAATCACTTGCTTTCCTGATCTGTTAGCAGCTGACACAAACAGGTTGATCCAGAATAAGATAAATAAATGTGGTGTTCAGTCGACCAAGAAGTTCTGACCTTATCTGGGTATCTGGCAGATAGATCACCCTTTTGCTGCTAGTGGTAGGCCATTTAGACCTAAAAGTCGCATTTGTACTTATCACCTGCATCTACACTACAATTTACCAGAATGAACATGTGAAAACTAGAAGAAGTCGCAAATTAGTGCTAGAATAAATGCACTTTAGATAACTAAGTTCTATTATAGCATGTGCAAAGATGTTTCTGTTAAGATTCTTTTGGTTTCACATGTACATATATCTTCATCAGTATACTGACTCTAGTTCTAATCATATGTTAACCAGTTCATGCTGGCAAAAGGAACGATGAGAACAATTCTGTTTTTTATGAGAAATATGTCTAGATGTCTAGCTAATAAGTTGCTATTTTTTAAAAACAATACAATATCTGTTATGGATATGGCAGGCTGATACAGCACCAATCACGTCGTTTGCATATGTCATTTTGATATAACTTTATTTCAAGAATTCATAAAAAAAGAGGATCAATGCATATTCGACCATATAAACATAAGCATGGTACTCTGCTAAAACCTGGCTTATAAACACAGAGGACGAGGAATCGAGGTAACACAGGCTTGATACATTGACTTAATTCAAATTGCCGAATGACAACAAGAAAAAATAAAGGACGCAAGGTGATAAATACAGCACAAAACGATGTAAATACTCCAGTATTCGACATTTGGATTCAAAGAGTGTCTCCCAACAAACTCACATACTTGTGCAGGGTACATAAACAGTTCTCCTGGCCTACATCTCCAGCAATGCAAGGAGATTGGCATATTCCTTCCTGGTACCAGGTTACCCTCTTCTCCACTAACTCATTTAAGAAACTATCCAGCTTACTGATGGTGACACTTGGCATTACCACGACATGAGATATATTCCCCTCACAAGCAAGCTGCCACCGTCGCACAAACTCTTCATCCTTTGGTCTCTCGAATACTACTGTACTACTGAGCTCATTAAGCATCACACTAATTCCAGCATCCTTGAGCCGATCTTTCAGGTAATGTGCATTTCTTAAGCACTTCTGAACTTCCTTGCGAAAGCCTCTATAGCCTTTCCTGTTCAGCGTGTACCAGAGGAAGATGGGAGCATGACCATTCCTGCTTCCCATGATTGTCGCATCTCTTGAAGCTAGATACTCAACATTGCTAGCAAGGGCATCTATGTGCTTCAACCTTGTTATCTGGATACCACAGGGCATGGGGCATCCAACAAACTTGTGACCAGACACACTGACACTCCCAATGGGCTTCTTAAAGGACACCTTAGGTGCCTAATAACAGCAATAAATAATATAAATCAAGGACGATAAACTAGTTTGTCAAAAAGAGCAATTAATATGGCATTAGGCGAAACGAGAAAGGAAAAAAAATAGAAATACCATCTTAACAAACGGCATCATCAGGCCAAATAGAGCACCATCACAGTGTATGTAAAACCGATTCTTGAAACCATTTTGTTCAAGTGTTTCGATTACCAAGTCAAGATCATCAACTGCTCCCTTGACAGTTGTTCCTACATGAAGGGATGGTTGAATTTACAGAACAACCAATAAAGATATAGAATTACAAGTGGAATAATGAGTGTAACTCACCAATGTTGACATTAATAATAGCAGGTTTATCTTTATTTTCAAATAGCTTTCTTCCGAAATCTGCACAATCTATTTCTCCAGAGACAAGAGTCTCCACTTTAATGCAATCCATCCTATACATTCTTGCTGCTTTGAATACTGAGTAGTGGGACTCACGCGAGGCATACAAGATTCCATCAGGGAAAACTTCTCTTCTGTAAAACAGTTTGTAGAGTAAACACAATTTCACAAAGAAGAGTGGTTCCTCTATATGGACTGCAAGTACTGACCCGGTGAGAATGCCATGCAGATTTCCTTCAGTGCCACAGTTGGTAATGTATCCCCAGTATTCGTCCTTTTCCAGGTCCCACAATCGCGCAAACCAATCCAACACACCCACTTCAAACTGCCTCGAGTGGACACCGTAGTTGCTCTCAATGAATGGGTCACCTAGGTTGTTAATGGAGAAGTGCTGCAGCTGGGCAAGAGCACCGTAATCGAAGTCCAGATTGTACGGATAGCCTGGAAGCAAGCAAATTCGTGTTGTGAGAGTGAATGTAGATGGCTGTAGAAAATCAGTTGTAGTAGCGGAGCCGCACTCAACTGGAGTCAATTGATAAATTGGCACCTACAGGAACTAAGATCGACTCTACACAAGGACTGTTGGCATACTATTTAGCAACTTGAAAGAGTGTTTACTGATTTTTATAAGGGATGCAAACTAAAGAACAGTATAAAGTAGAAACAACAGTCAACCGTTTGCATATATAGAAATCACAAGTTTAACAGGACCTTGCATGAAAACACACCCAGGCACTAAGCTATAACTTTTTTTACCGCGAAAGGGCAGGGAGTTCCTGCAATTTCACTACAAAAGAATAAAGTGCCTACCTAGTTAAGGAAGATTGAGCGAAAACCGACACAAAGGGCACAAACGAGAGCACATGCTGGTCAACAAAACAATGGAGTCCACGGGCACGCACCACAACCACACTGACTCAATAATTAACACCGGACAGGTCTCCAAGCCACACTGCCCACCAGAAACAAACTCGTGCTCACACTCAGCCTACACTACAGTGCTCCCCACACCTGCGCAGCGAGAGCCAGCTCCAACACCTGTTTAAGTGTATATGTTGTGTATGCGTTGTATAGGACCACTGGTGAATGGTGATGAATATCTCATACCACAGATTTGTCGGGGATTCAGAACAAACGTTAAGGACAAATATGGTATTGTGGTACTACCTCCGTTCCATAAAACGAGGCGTATATTAGTTTTGTCAAAAGTCGAACTATGTGAAGTTTGACCAAACTATCAACATCTACATTGTCGAATCAATCTTATTAGATACATAATTAAATATATTTTCACAGTATATCTATAAAACATTATAATGTTTTATAGTTTTTTCAATAATTTGGTCAAAATTCACATTGTTCGACTTTAGAAAAAAATTATACGCCTTGTTTTTAGGAACAGAGGTAGTGGTTGTGTAGGTTGCAGTTGCTGCTATATTCAAAAGGACTTTGACTATCCTCAAAGCATCGGTCCATTGGACCAGTTGTAATTGGTAAAGACTCGTTATTTTTCATGACAATAACTTAGTCAACAACTATTACCACTTAATAATCATGGTTAGACAGCGAAAATTACGTACATACATTTAAAAAGAACAGAGGATCCTCCTTTTTTAATTATAAAATAATGTTTTTACAATCATTAAGAACAGAGGATGTTGTGCTGATGCTAGTACATTTATCCAGTTCATGTTCATAACGAGTGTGCAAAACTGCATATGCCCATTAACCCTGCAAAATTTAGGTGCCAGATGATAAGGGTGCAAAATTGCAATAGCAACAAATTGTTCACTAGCTGTCCTTCTCCGCAGTTTGTTTGTCCAGCAATTAATTGGAATATTTGATGACTGAATCGCACGGTCAGACAATCTGCACTAGGATCATGACTTCTGACGGAGCATTAGGCACTGCACAGTGCACTCAGACAGAAACAGCACGGGCATAGGGGCGAAAGAGGAGCCAAGGGGGCCGCCTTACCGAGGTGGTGTTTGGTGCGCTCGGCGAGGGAGCGGCGGTACCGCGCGAGGACGGCGGCCATAGTGGCCTCGCGCTCGCCGGTATCCTCGTCGTCGGCGTCGGGCTCCTTCACCGCGAAGCAGGACGCGTGCACGTTCCTGCCCAGAACGATCTCCCTCACTCCCTCCACCACCTCCGGCACCAGCTCCTCGGGCAACGGCTCCGCGGCCTCTTCGTGGAGCCCCGGCTCGCCTAGCTCCGCCATCACCATGCCATTGCGGATTCTGCCCTCCATCGCCGCAGAACTGCCTGCGTCGGCCTCAGCGAAATCCGCGTGGGGGCGAGAGTGGGATTGTGGACTCATTCTCAAGGTAGGAGGAGGCTTTGGAGGCCAGAGATTCCAGGATCTCTTGGAGATGCCTGGTTGATTCGGTTTGGCCTAGCCTTTTCGAGGAGAGGTAAGGGAAGATCATGGCCTGGTAGATCTTCAAAGCCCAACGATACTCACAAGCCCAGATCACTCGGCCCTCACGCGCTGGGCCAAGAAATATGCATCGTCTAATCCACTACTGTTCCTCCCCCGGGATCTAAAAATATATATACTGTTCCTCCCGGCTGCGAGCAGGGACCCGACGAGCGGAGTGGCCCCTAATTCGCGTGATGACTAAGGTAAATTTAGCGGTTCACTGATGGTTTGGTCGCTCCTCGTGTTTTTTCTTTGGGCATTAGGGATTTGTCATAAAAGCATCTCTATCCTTCGGAACCGTAAAGCCTTTTTAAGATTTGTAGAAGTCACGATTTTTCCCGTAAAAACGAGCCGCACAATAGCAGTACCCGTAAAGCAGAAACTTAAAACAGAATGTTATTACGCGGCTCATTTTCACGAATCTTAAACCATACAATTTTTATTTTCAGAAAAGATCACATATTTGACAATAAAAAATATTTTCGTAGCTCAAACAATAATCTAATGAAATGTGGAATCAACAATATTATATGACAATGTGCCAAATTGAAAGAATAGTATCAATCATACATGAACTCAAATGAATAAAATGAAACACTAACTTAAACGAGATGAAAAATTACTGCCCGTGCAACTGCCAAAGGTGCTCAATGAGGTCTAGCTGCAGTTACTTGTGGGTGTCCTTGCTCTCAGTCTCCCTGTAAGTTTCAAAATATGCTTCTACATAATCAGAGTTTCTTGCTGGCTTCACAGGGTTGCCAACATTGTCATAAGATAAATCCAAGTTCAACTCTCTTTCATCTTCAACAATCATGTTGTGCAGAATGACACAACATGTCATGATGTTCTTCAGAGTGTTCTTGTCCCAAAAACGGGCAGGTTCTCGAACAATGGCAAACCTAGATTGCAGGACTCAATGCTCTCTCTATATCCTTTCGACATGCCTCTTGTGACCTGGCAAATTCTGTCTCCTTCTTCCCTTTGGGTTTGGAGATAGTCTTTACAAATGTACACCAAGGAGGATAACTACCATTGGTAAGATAGTATCCCTTTGTGTAATCATGCCCTTTCATAGTGAAGTTGCAAGCGGGAGCATCGCTTTCGGCTAGCCTACGAAGAAGATGTGACAAAATGTTGATATCATTGAGCGTATCCGGCAAGCCGAAAAACAATGCCAAATCCATAGATCCTCGGATGCAACGACCTCTAGCACAATTGTTGCATCGTCTCCCTTGTCGTAGTACTGCATGTGCCAAGCTTTTGGATAATTTTTCCAAATCCAATGCATACAATCTATGCTGCCTAGCATGCCCGACCAACGCCCCTTCTCATTGGCAGCCATCAACCTCTTCGTGTCATCTTCGGTGGGTGCTCGAAGATATTCTTTGCCAAACACCCGAATGATTGTTTTCGCAAATGTCTCGATCATTGAATTCTCACCAATGTGAAGATACTCATCGGCGTAGTCAGCCGGAACTCCATACGCAATCACTCTCATTGCGGCCGAGATCTTTTGGTAAGCATTAAATCCTAGCAAGCACGCAACATTCCGTTGGCGGATAAAATATCGGCAATTTTCCTCACACGCTTTCACAATCTTCACAAAAAGAGAGCGGCACATTCGGTACCTTCGACGGAAGATGTGAGCCAGATACGTAGGGTTTTCGTCGAAGTAGTCGCGCATCAGCAACTGGTTGCCGTAGAAGCGGTTGCGCGGGATGCAGAGGAGGCCGACTCTTGATCCTTGCCGCGTCCTTTTATAGGGGTCCTCAAACTCCTTCATGGCGAGTACCGCAACCACCATCTGCTGCCGGCGCACCTCGAAGAGCATGTCGTACACATCGTCATCATCGGAGGACGATTCAGAGAGGACGAACTGCTCACACGGGATCAAATTCATCTGCAATGGAAAAGAAGAGCTGAGTTTAACCTCGGCGGCGGCGATTCCCAAAGCACCGCATCCGCTTGCTCTTGGACGGTAAATCCGGTGGGCGGCGACCTCTTGAGACGTTCCGGGAGTGGCGGGAAGGGCGGTAGGAGGCGGCGGGGTGGGCAACGAAGCTGCCTCGGAGCTGTGCTGAAATGTCCCTCCCAGGGGCTGGCAGTTCCAACGCGAAACCTTCAAATTCGCAGTTTCACGGACGGATTTGCGGGGGGCCCTCAAAATGTTTTACGGGTCCGTGAAGTTTGAGTGCGCTGCTATTTTTTTAATGAGGTTTCCGAACTGTGTTTGACAATTATTTTACAGTTCCATGTGGTTTGAGAGCTCTATTAGAGATGCTCTAAGTACTGAAAGTGTTGGCTAAATCACTGGGTTAGGTATTGCTAGGGTTGTCGGTCTGCGATTTGGGATTCCAATCACCATCCGTATCTTCTGTGTCATGCTTTTGCGTAGCGGTTCATGCCCATTTGGAACAAAAGAAACCGATACACAACTAGAATTCAGAAACGAAACACTGGAGCTCTCTAGCGCTTACTGTTGAGATTTGTGACTTTGATTCCCTGTTTCATGTACAGTGAGAGTGCTTGGGCTGCAGATTCAGTTTGTGAGTTAGTACATTGTTCAGTTTGTGTTGTCACCGGTCAATTTTCAGACTATTGCTGTCAGTACTTTTGAACATTGTGCTTTCGGCGTAAGTCAATAAGTCACTGATTTAGCAGGGTTCTAATTTGTTTGCAGAGGGAGCAAAAAGAGGAGGTTGGGCGACTTCTCGATTTATGTTGTTCATTCAGTGTTAGGACAATAGCGCTACGCAAGAAGACAATGCTCTGATTCATGCTGGATGTATGCCTTCTCTTAACTTGTAACTTGATTACGTTTATGTGAAGCCTTTCTTTCTAATCCCCCGTTCTGAATTAATTGACTCAGATTTAGTACAACTTAGAATGAAGGGAGTACATTCTTATTAGTAAAGTCTTACTTTTGACAACACTTGTATTAAGGTTGTTGTTATGTTATTTATGAACTATTTTTTTGCAAAATATATGTCATGAGCTCATAAGATTCTACCGTTTAAGGACATCATCTGTGTTTTGACAGGTTGTTTTCTGTTATATATTGTTGCAGATTTAGCAATCGAAGCTTTGTGAATTATCTGCTAATGCAATCTTTAATTTCCTGGCTAGTATGATATATTCTGTTATGTGATCTGTTAACGCATGAATGTTATTATACCTTCTCTCTTCCTAGTACTTAATAGGATCTGCCGATTAACACTAATGATTTTTATCAGAAAAGGCTGACTTATATATCTGAAGAGATGAAAACACAAATCAGAGGTATGGCGGACGACCGAGAAGACTGTCCGATGATTACATTCTCCTTCTCTAGATGAGTAACTTATTGACCAACAACGTGTGGCCACTGTCGCTTGGACGAAGAAAGCACATGATGACGGGTTGATGCTTGAATTGCTACAGGTAATCAAATACGTTTGTTTTCTGTGGATTTTTTTGAAATAGACTGATAGAAGATTTTTAGATTGAGAGATCGGTACATAAAGACAACTCAAATTCCCAAGGATATATCTTTCTTTTAATATGTTCGTACTCCAAACCAATGTACACGAAATATTCAAACTAAATGATTAGTTCTCTGACTTGGATCACCAAGTCGAGTATATCCAATATCTATGGGTTTCTAGACCCATTTGTTCTAGATGGGTGTAACTACAACTGCTTGTCATTTTTAATTTAGTCCTATTGTATCCCTTAATCCTTTCAGTATTATAGAATATAATTAGGAGTTGTATTTTTATCAAGATTTTCATTTGTTCTTTAGTTCCATCTTCAGTTAACTATCTTCAGATGCATGACCGGTTTAATGTGTTGTGCGAGCCTATGCCACCTCCATTTTAACTTCATTTGTTCCTCCATGCTAACATTATTTTTGTAAATTATGGTTTATCCTACACGTTTGATACCATTTTTCTTGAGAAACTTATGTTTTTTTCCTATTATGAAAGTAGTGTGGGTCCTCTGTGGTTGACCACATATTCTATCGAACCCCAATGCCCTCTCCTATATTCCTGACAAGGAGCTCTAGTTTCCTACCATGCAGGTTTATTACTGTTTGTCTTATCATCACTATTCACTAAAGACGAATTTGTAGTTTGACAGAGACCTGGTAAAAATACAAGTTCGGTACGTAAACCTCATTAATCATCAATGAGCTAATACAAGTTCTGGTGATGCCCGATGTGACTGTGGTGCTTGTGTTCACAGGCATTGCCATGGCCCAGGTGGCCATGATGCTTGTGATCAGATGCATTGCCGTCGTACGACGCAGGAGCCTCTGCAGGCGAGTTCGCATGGCGGCGAGGCTTCCCGTGCTCAGAACCGTTGTGGTACGCCGGTGGCTCGGCTGGCGACTTGGCATGATGGTCATGCTTGCCGTGCTCGGGTGCATGGTGCGCCGTCATTGGTGCATGGGCATTGGTAGTCGGAGCTGGAGGGAAGGCGTCGGATGCACCATTCGCGTAGGGAGCCGGTGCCGGAGCCGCTGCCACTGACGGCTGCTGCAGCGAGGAGGCACTGCAGTAGGACAGCAACATCGCTGCAAGAGCGAAGAGAAGGGCCATTCCCTTCACGTTCGTGCTGGTGGCCATCTTGATCTGCGTACTCTTGGCTGGTTGGTTTGCCTCCAATGCTGCTCCCTTATATTGTACTAGTGGATGTTGGCGCGGCCGTGCCGCGCCCGTGCGTCAGAAATATTTTTACGGCGATGTGCATATTTTTAAATGATGTAAGTTGGAAAATTAGTGTAGTTCAAAGATGTATGTGTTTAAGAATTGTTTAGTTTTTTGGAAATTATGTTTAGAAAATGTGTGTTTGTGAAAATTGTTCGAAATGGATCGTTAGTGTAATTCAAAGAAATGTGCGTTTAAGAATTGTTTAGTTTTTGGAAATTACGTTACAAAAATGTTTATTAGTGAAAATTGTTCAAAATGGATCGTTCTTGTGGATTTGAATTTGTTTTATCTTCGTAAAATGAGTAGATATGAAGTGTTAACTTTGTTCTGGAATTTGTAAATTTAAGATTCAATGACAGGTAATTAAAATTCTTTGTTTATAAGCTAGGTGAACTGAAATGTTTTCTGTAGGCCCCATAGTTAGCATTAAATGCATTTCATTTGTTGTATTTTTTGTTTATCCAAATGCATGTAAGTGTGTTGGTGGTAAAGGAATAGTTTTTATCCTCAATTATTTTCTTTTGGTTTGTTTGAATTGCACATCAAAAGGGATGAATCTTTTGAAATTTTTTTGTGTGTATCTGTTTTTTATGTTTTGTACAATTACATGCAAATATGTTGGATGTAAAGAATTATTTTTGTTTTCGAACTTCAATATATTTTTTGTATTTTTCTGAAAGACACATCGATTTATATTTTGTTTAAGTTTTTATTTTTATGTGTTGCGGAATAACACATATAAATGTGTAAGTTGTAAAGACACACTTTTTCTCCGAGTTTTCATTTTTTATTTATTTTTGTGAAGAGGGAAACAAAAGTTATGAATTGTACGAATTTAAGTATTTTTTGTAATCACGAAATCACCGGCATGTGGGGCCCACCCGTCAGCCACCCGAGCGATGATGTCAGCCTTCGGCTGAGCGGGCTGCGGACGCAGCGGCGCTGCCGGGCTTGCGGTGGTCGGCGGCGGCCTCGCGCGGGGCGCGGAGCATGACCATTCGAGAGAGGACGAAGCGGGGAAGCGGATGGGCGGCGCGGCGAGGTATATGATTGCCGGATTCGGTCGGCGGCAACCTTAAACGTGGCGGCGGGCGTGGAGCACGGCGGCGACGAATGCGGCCTATTCCGGCTGCCCCAGCATGCTTCCGCCGACGAGGTTGAAGCGCGAGAGGCGGCGGAGCTTCCCGCGTGCTTGGATGTGGCCGGGAAGGCGTGTGGTGGCGGCGGCGACCACAAGGTCGCACGGGAGGAAGAAAAGGCGGGGGGAAATGCGGGTGCGTTTTTGCAAGGAAGTCCGTCTTTGTTTGCGTATTCGCGTAGAGGTCCTTGGTGGCTACAAAACATGGACTGCGGGGCGTGTTCCTGTCAGATACTTTTCTGCGAAATGGCGTAGCGACCGGCTGAAACCGGCGCAACCGGCGCGTGACCGGGTGACGTGGCGGCTCCCGATTGGCTATAAATTGGAATGAACAGTGTCCGGTCGCGGGAGGGCTGGCGTGGGCGCATCTAGGCCGTCAACTGGGCAGATCGGACGACTGGGACATCGGCGACGACGTGGGAGCTCATAAGGGCGTGAATGTTGAGAGCTTTTATATATAGTAGGTATATGTACGTCGACATTTGAATCGGAAGTCTGGCATGTATGCTCGTTGTCACCACTTTACCAAACCCATTATCTTGGTGCTTGGACAGTTGGACTTTTGTAACGTCCCAGCGTTTAGGAAACCTCGGAGGGTAGAAGTAGAATTTGTGCATTTGCATCCATGCATCTTAAAACTCGAATAAATTTTTCGCAACTTGAAAACCTGAGGTGATCAAAGTTTCTTTCAATTCATTGAGTAGGGTATAGTTCAATTGAGGTGATTGTGATAAATTTTGACATGACCTTTAGGTATTTTCTCTGTTTGAGGGGATTTGAGCAAATTCTAATAATTAAATAATTTGAATAAAAAGAGGAAACAAAAAATAAATAATAAGTAAATAATAATAAAGAGGTAATTCACAAATTAAATGATTACAAATATAAGTTACAATTATGAAACACAACAAGGAATGCTTTATTGATTTACAGCAATAGTATACATTGTCTTTACAAATAATCAAATGGAATCGAATAAATAAGGAATTACATAAGAGAAATAAAAATTCCTTAGTAGACTAAGTCTTGCATCCTGATTCTTCAAATCTTTTCATCATCTCAACTCACACTAATCTTCTTCCTGAAAGACAAAAAGAGAACAAAGCAAGTAAAGAAAAACTCAAGTGGGTTAGTGTTGTAATACTCTCAGATTAACAGTGAAATGCACTGTTAGTCTCATCATCGAGTTAAGGACCTTAACCAAGGTTAGCATCTGTTCTCATCAAATAATTTAGTCTCAGCACCACATTAAGGTTTGGATTAGGGAAAGGCCAGTTGGCAGCACAAAATAACTCCCATAATCAGGATAATCTCAAAGAGAGCCGAAGGGATCAGCTCCAAGCACAGGACCTGGGCAAGTTAGTATGCAGGCAGCTCTATCACACATGCAAAGAGTCACTGCTGTCACCAGCACAGCAGCAGCAGGGATAAGGGAACACTGCCGTGGCTAGCAAGTGAGGCAAATGCACTTGCTCACTTCAGCTCACAACGTAGCATAACCAGCACCAGCATCTGTTCATTTCTGTTCAGCACCCAATCCATCTCACCAAATCACTTCATCCACCTAGCACCACTACACCAAAACCCCACCTCTACTGAAAGCAAGGCAAGATGATGGTAAGCAGCACCAAGGAGGAGAAGGGCTGAGCAGCACCAAGGAGGAGTAGGGCTGCGCAAGCATCAGGAGGAGAATGGCTGTGCATAAACAAGGAGGAGAAGGGCTGAGTACATACAAGGAAAGGGAACAAGTGATCAAGACTCTACAGCAACCCAGAACCACACCACAACTTGCCAGGAGGTTGATCCTCAACTTATTTTGCAAGTGAATAGGTTGGTAGATGCATGGGTTATTCTGTCGAGTGCTAACCCTCAGAGATGCATACAAATGGTATGCACAACTCCTCACTGGGATTTTATAAAAGGCACACCAGTATCTGTTCTTTTTGAAAAACCAGGAGCCTCAGTCTATGCATCATAGGCAAGGGGGGGCAACAAATAAATTTTATACCAGCACCAAACACAGGCCTCAAGCACAAACAGCCTCAGCTTATGCATCACTGGCTGGGGTAACACAAAACAATTCCTTGCTGAAGTAATTAGCTAAGGAGAGTTGGATAAGATACAGTTTTGCTGGGCACTAAATCCAATGGAAATAGCACCACAAGCACAAACCTATATAAAATCCTGTCAACTTAACCAAGGAATCATCTATTTACTTATCATATCATCTTCCTGGAATTAGAATCCCAGGAATCATTTACTAGTAAAGCAACAAAGCTTTTGTCAATTAACTGAACATTTGTTTCAGTTAACAGTTCTGTGGCACATCTCTGAATCTGAGTGATTCAAAGTAGCACCCACCAAATATAGAAAATACCATAGGACCAGAAGGACCACAACACTGGATTCAACCAGTGCAAATTCTTGAAGCACATCTGTCTCACAGCACAAGCCACACACTGGCTGCAATAAACCGAGCCTGCCAAAGGCTAAGAAATCAAACTACAAGCGACCATCACAGAGCACGGCCTCGGGCCCATATGTGAGAGAGAGAAGGGCGAAAAAGAACGGGAAGCTCACCAGCGCCCAAGCGCAACCACGACGGCGTGGTGGGGCAGTGCCCACGTGGCCGCCGCAGAGCAACGTGGGGACGTCTTCCTCGTGCACCAGAATCACCGGAGGACCGCCGGAGACGGAAAAGGGCCGACGGCGGAAACCCTAGCTCGGGACCGAAGAGGGCACGGCCGCGCGAGGACCGATTCGGCGAGAAACCGCGGACAGGAAGGCAGACCGCGGTGCAGCGCGTCGATGGCGCATGGGGACGGCGGCGGAGACTGCCGGAGATGGTCGGAGCAAGGAGGCGACCGCGGCGGCGATTCCGTCGCACGGGAGGCAAAGGGGATCGGGGAAGGAGAGGTTAGGGCAGCGTCTGGGCGTTGACCGGTTCGGTCGGGCCGGTTGATGGCTCCACCCATGACAACTCTGGCCCACCAGTCAGTAGGCTAAGCCCACTGATTTTTTCTCCCAGCCAAAAAAAAAAATAATAAAAAAAATAAATAAAAAAATAAAAATAATAAATAAAAAAAATTAAATAAAATAAAATACACAATAAAATAAATAAAACAAATAGATGGCAAATAAATGAAAACTAAAATTTTAAAATAAGTTTTGAATTCAGAAAAATATAATCTATTCAAAACTATTTTATTCTGAATTTTCTTTTAAAGATAAAATTCTTAAACTTATTTTTTTATATAGTCTTTATTCTGATAAAAGATTTAAAATCCTAAATTCAATACACATGGATTTTTCTAAAAATATATATATATATATATATAATAACAAAAATAATAGTACTAATCCAATCATTCAATTTTACACACCTCTGAATTATTTTTAAATAACCCATTCCTCTAAAGATTTTAATTAAATAAATAAAAATAAACAAAAGAATATAAGCCATACCTAAAACAACGCTAAATTCCTAGACCCAAATTTAAATCATGCATAGCAGAATCATGCAGCATAGCATCCATTGCTTCTTTCAAACATTGTCTTATGAGACAATAATACTTATTTCAGAACCCGAGGTCCCGGGTCAGTCCGAAGCTTCGAATTGCACTACCTCTCATTCACCAGGCAAGTTCATCTCTTGCTCATGTCCGTTGAAATATTTTATAGCAAAACATTTGTCAAATGCTACATCGTATCACATATGCATTGAAAAATCAAAATCTTATTTTCATAAATAACAATACTATTGGGTTACCAGTCCAGGGTGACTGATTAACCAACTATGGTGGGCAGTGGAACCATGGTTGACTGTGGTTGGTGGAGGTTCCACTGCATATGGAAAGTAATACCCCTAGGAGTTAATCACCAATGTCGTCAGTGATTCTTGCGCCGAATATCACGCGCAACCATAAGATCTGAAATGGGAAGGAGAAGTCAGCTGTGTCCTTTTCCTCTCGTACACCAACGGGTGACTAGATCAAAGCCGGGCGGTGTGTAAATCCGCTGAGCTTGAGGTGGCCAGGATAATAACCTCACCTTCGGGTTGTGGCTTGTAGCATCTATTGAAGGTTGGCTTCGGGACCAGCTTGGGACGGTGCCCACTGGTCAGCAAGTTTTAGCATGGGACGGGGCCCACTAGCTTGCAACCGGAGTAATGGGGGTGTGCGGGGATGGTGGAAAGGCGCAGTGATTGGCTTGGATTACTGACTGGGCCCCACACCAAGGAAGTGTGGACGGGAAAGTACGCCCGGTTGTGCAGCAAGGTCTTGATCTCTTATGGGTAAAGCAGCGCACCTCTGCAGAGTGTATAAATGTGACATGTTACTCCACGTTCCAGGACGGAACGACGAACGCAGCAGGAAAGGAGGCTCCTCAAAGCTCTAGCCCTGTGACTCCTGACGGACATAGCTCTTCAGAAATAAAAGCAATTTTTGAAGAAATGTTTTCGAAAACTTGCATTAGCCTACGACAATCCATTGTCAGCGGCTGTAGCTAGCACATCAAACTTCCCACTTTCCCATAATGAACTTGCGGAGTAACGCTGTTACTCACCCTTGCCTTAAACCCCTTTCTAGACTTTGAAGCCACAGGAGACGAAGAAGGTTACGACGTCTACAACCAAGACAATCTGGTCTACGACGAGCCGGACTTATCAGGTGGAGTCGAAGGCGTCGACTACCTCATCACCTTCGGAGACCAAGAGGAAGAGGCGGAGGATTACTAGAGCAAGGCCCTAGAGTAGTTAGTGAGCCGAGCAACCTAGAACTTTACTAAATAAGTTGCTGAGCTTCATGGTTTTAAGTTTGTTAATACCCCTTGTTTGTACTCTTAAGTTTACAAATAGAACCCAGTAGTGCGGATCCTCGGTGGACCGAAGAGGATCTTTCTGAATTTGTATATATGTGGCTTGTAATAATAAGTGGTTGACTGTTGGACCCACGCAATGTTTCTGTTATACCACTTTGATGGTGTGATATTTGCGGAACCGTGTTTCGTAAGTCTTACATCGATGTCCTGCGTGCTGCAATCATGCGGTGGCAAGGCGAGTCATCACAACTTTGGACAAACTTAACCATCCGTAGAATTAGGAGCGGCGACTGGGCCATGTTGCCCGGACCCAATTTCCATGCATGTTGGTGGACCTAGAAATTCAAATTAGATGCACTTTTTTAGTTATTTCTTCTGAAACTTAGTAAAGTTGCGTCGATTGAGACATAACCTAACCTTCATAGTACTAAAATTTTGCCGATCAAATACATGCAACATACCTTCTAGTATTTGTCAGGTGAAGTATGTTGATTGATCAGACCTTGTAAACGATGTTCTACTTGGAGTCTCCAGGTACTGTAAATATTTTGTCTTTCATGTACGCCCAAATATGGTGGATAAATCGTCGCATGAAAATATGGTGGATAAATCAACTCATTTGTTCAATTTGACGTGCCCTCTCCTTACTGTCAAGTTGGTAGTTAGACAAATACTTAATTAGGCACCCCTGCTATAAAAATAGGCACCGATACTTATGAAAATGCTTGATTATTTTTGTAAGCACCTACCTAAACACCTTGCATTATACATGACCTTATTAGGCTATATTACCACCTCTATGCAGGTGGTAAAATGTGTGTGGTGTCATGTAACTATTCATTAGTTAGGTTGTTGATTTATATTATATTGTGTTATGTGATGTTAAGATAACGTAGCTAGTTACTCATTTTGTTTCTCTTCCTTAATTAATGTCATATCATTATATTTGTGTATGCAGCACTTATATTTGTGTATGTTACTCCCTCCGTTTCAGTTTACAGGGCGTGCACGTACCCCTAAATTCATATAGGGCGTGTTTGGTAGCCCGTATGCTCTCAGATAATCTCTCCCTACCCAATTTTTTGTTGTTTGGTAGGTCTGGTCGTGTTTCTTGGGCTATACCCACATCATGCAAAAAGCCTCCTCAGGCAGGCTGAGGAGAGAAGTCAGAATCGAGCTTCTCTCCCCAAGACCCCAACCAGGCTCGCTTCGCCCGCGCCCCGCACGCGCCACACGCCAAGACCCCGTCCCCCACCTCTCTCCCCTTCGCATTTCTACACGACCTTCTCTCTCCACTGCGCCCCACCGCGCCTTGCTCTCTTCTCTAAAGTGGCCCATCGCCACCGAGCCCGCCGTAGAGGAGCACCGACTGCCGCAGAGACCGTCGCCGAGCTCGCCGTAGAGGACCGCTGCCGTAGAGGACCGCCGCAGCCCGCAGAGACCGCCGTCGAGCCGGCTGTAGAGGACGACGCCGACTGCCGCAGAGCCTGCCGCCGACCGCTGCACCCGACCCCGCAGTGGACAGCGCCCGGCGCCGCCCATCTCCGCGCCCCCGACACTGCCTCACCACCGCCAAATCCCCGAGCTCCCGACGTCGCACCCGACCCCGCCACGCCGCCGCCAATCTTCGCGCCCCCCGACGCCGCCACACCGCCACAGAGGACGCAGTCCACTGCGCCGGCGCCCAGCGCCGCCGTCTGGCGTCCCGTCGCTGATCCCGTGGGCTCATGTTCCCGGGCGCTGTTCCCGTGGCCTCTCCCGGTGACTCCCAGGCCGAAGAGGAGCGACACAGCCTCGTCCAACGCCCGCCGAAGAGGAGCGACACAGCCTCCTGTCGGCGCCATCGTGGAGGTGGAACAACTCGTCTTCCCGGTGACGGCTGCTCTGCCGGCGACGGCGGGATGAGAGAGCACTAAACCAGGGTGCTGATTGCTTTTACCTTTTCTGTTTCAGGGACCTGATTGCTTTTTTAAAATATATGGTATGGCTCAATTCATACAACACACCAAACAAGCTCTCAACTCAGCCCGGCTTACCTCACGCGGGCTACCAAACACAACACATAAAACACACTTGTATCTGGTCAGCATGGCTAGACTGGGCTTGTATGAGATGAGAAAACCCATACGAGATACCAAACACACCCATATTATTTGAATTGTGATTGCCAAATTGACAGTCTAAGTGTACGTGCATGTTATGTAAATGGAAACGGAGGGAGTACTATCTATGTTACTCCTACTATAGTAGTTTATAAGAAAAAAGATATTTAAGGTCAACATGTTCTCTTCTTGTCATTTGACATATTCTTCTTGACGCACACACATGATTATATGCATGTCCACCAAGTGTTGCAATGCTAATAAAATGGTGATAAGGTTGAGAAAGAAATGGATACGCAAATGCAGTTTTCTCCTTTATTTTTTAAACCAAATTTTAAAATGAAATATCTTAATAAACGTTTTCCCAAAATATGTATTGTTTTCACTTTCGAGCTCTTTACAAAAAGATTTTCAAAACTAGATAACATGTTGACTGTTTTGACAAACTTTATTTTGTAAACCTAAACTAGTACAACGTACTATAGGATATAGTGTAAGTGTACTCTGTATTTGTACTCTGTCTTTCGATACTTGTACTCCCTCTTCTGTATACATTTACTCCGTTTTATGTGAATCTATAATTAGTCTTCTAATTTACTCTAATGTTTGTGTATCTATACTCTGCCTTTCTTTGTACTATGTTTTCTATGTACATTATACTACGTTTATTGTGCTTTCAGTTTTTATACTTTGTGTACCCTTTTATTTGTACTTACAAGAGAAAACGTGAAGACAAAATCCTGTGGAGAGATGAGCTTCGCTCGCTCGTGCGTGTACGTGGCTCGCTTGTTTTCTCTTTTCCTAGTGAAGCTGTATGTCAAGGAAGCAGCTACACGTGTCTCAGCCTCGCCATCCGATCTACGCATTCAGAAGACAAACCTTCCGATAGTGAAGCCCTGTAATATTGCATTTTTCTTCGATAAACTTGGACAAGCACCGTCAATTCATTCATTTACTGGGACTTGCTATGCGTTGTTTCGTTTATGGTCTTTTGAAAACTAGAGAAACTATCTTGAATTTTTACAGCTTGAGATTTTTTTTTGATTTCTCATATATTATATTTGCATTGTTAAGTCAAATAATTGTGTAGCGTTGCCTTGCTCTTTTCTGGATCATTGCTACTATTGTAACGCTAAAAATGTCAAAAAGTATGCTTTCCACTGCTAGTGGCCACGGTTCAAGGGATGTGGAGCTGCAGTAGCTGTCCGGTTAAGGTTAGGCCGAACTGGACAAACTCTATAGTGAAAGGAATCGTCTGCTGGTTACGGTCAACGGAAACGGGAAAAAAGGTGAAGCTTTAGGTAGATCTGGTATTCCCACGACGCTAAGATCGATGTGAGCCAAATCCATAGTACTATGAAATATCTAGGTCTTGCATGAGGACGTGTCTCAGCTAGTAGCTGGACTGATTGCCCATCCTAGCGTGCCTTGTTAGCATAATATTAGCGTTAGATTTGCCGAGACAACGGAGCAGAGGAAATTAAGAAGCGCTTTCTTCTTTTCAAAAATGTTTATTAGTGAAAATTGTTCGAAATGGATCGTTCTTGTGGATTTGAATTTGTTTTATCTTCGTAAAATGAGTAGATATGAAGTGTTAACTTTGTTCTGGAATTTGTAAATTTAAGATTCAATGACATGGCACAGGCAGTTAGAATGTCTTTTTTGGTGAAGTTATATAATCAAAAGAATATGTTAAACGGGGTAATTAAAATTCTTTGTTTATAAGCTAGGTGAACTGAAATGTTTTCTGTAGGCCCCATAGTTAGCATTAAATGCATTTCATTTGTTGTATTTTTTGTTTATCCAAATGCATGTAAGTGTGTTGGTGGTAAAGGAATAGTTTTTATCCTCAATTATTTTCTTTTGGTTTGTTTGAATTGCACATCAAAAGGGATGAATCTTTTGATTTTTTTTGTGTGTATCTGTTTTTTAGTTTTGTACAATTGCATGCAAATATGTTAGATGTAAAGAATTATTTTTGTTTTTGAACTTCGATATTTTTTTTGTATTTTTCTGAAAGACACATCGATTTATATTTTGTTTAACTATTTATTTTTATGTGTTGCGGAATAACACATATAAATGTGTAAGTTGTAAAGACAAACTTTTTCTCTGAGTTTTCATTTTTTTTGTATTTTTGTGAACAGGGAAACAAAAGTTATGAATTGTACGAATTTAAGTATTTTTTGTAATCACGAAATCACCGACATGTGGGGCCCACCCGTCAGCCACCCGAGCGATGATGTCAGCCTTCGGCTGAGCGGGCTGCGGACGCAGCGGCGCTGCCGGGCTTGCGGTGGTCGGCGGCGGCCTCGCGCGGGGCGCGGAGCATGACCATTCGAGAGAGGACGAAGCGGGGAAGCGGATGGGCGGCGCGGCGAGGTATATGGTTGCCGGATTCGGTCGGCGGCGACCTTAAACGTGGCGGCGGGCGTGGAGCACGGCGGCGATGAATGCGGCCTATTCCGGTTGCCCCAGCATGCTTCCGCCGACGAGGTTGAAGCGCAAGAGGCGGCGGAGCTTCCCGCGTGCTTGGATGTGGCCGGGAAGGCGTGTGGTGGCGGCGGCGACCACAAGGTGGCACAGGAGGAAGAAAAGGCGGGGGGAAATGCGGGTGCGTTTTTGCAAGGAAGTCCGTCTTTGTTTGCGTATTCGCGTAGAGGTCCTTGGTGGCTACAAAACATGGACTGCGGGGCGTGTTCCTGTCAGATACTTTTCTGCGAAATGGCGTAGCGACCGGCTGAAACCGGCGCAACCGGCGCGTGACCGGGTGACGTGGCGGCTCCCGATTGGCTATAAATTGGAATGAACAGTGTCCGGTCGCGGCAGGGTTAGGGTGGGCGCATCTAGGCCGTCAACTGGGCAGATCGGACGACTGGGACATCGGCGACGACGTGGGAGCTCGTAAGGACGTGAATGTTGAGAGCTTTTATATATAGTAGGTATATGTACGTCGACATTTGAATCGGAAGTCTGGCATGTATGCTCGTTGTCACCACTTTACCAAACCCATTATCTTGGTGCTTGGACAGTTGGAGTTTGGACAAACTTAACCATGCCTAGAATTAGGTCGCCGACTGGGCCGTGTTGAACGGGACCCAATTTCCATGTTGTTGGACCTAGAAATTCAAATTAGATGCACTCCGGGAGCTCCTAGTTTACGCGTTACGCGTACTTAAAGGTAGCTCCGCGTACCCCTTCAGTTTCATTCGCGATAACGGGCCGGCCCATTTGCTGCTTCTGCCTTGCGTTTTTCCCGTTGTTGATTGTCCGGCTATGTGTTTCACCGTACCGTTTTAATTTGGTCATTTTCTATGACTTTTGTACCTTCTAAAAATTGTATTTTCTGTGAATTTGAAAGTTTTTTTAAAAAGTGAACCGAAAGATATTTGAAAGGAATTTATTTTTGAATAATGTTTTAAAAAGTGTATGAAGAAGAATTAATTTTGAACGATTAAAAAGGTGAAAAAGATAGGTATTTGAAAAAAACAAAATTTGAATAGTTTTTTGAGAAATGCACGTAAAAAGTCTATGAACGAAAATTATTTTTGAACAGTTTTCCAAAAGTAAATTAGAAAATTATTTTTAAACAAAAATTTAGAAAGTGCACAGAAAAAAGTCTTTGAACGAAAAATTATGTTTAACAGTTTTGTAAATTGAACAAAAATAAGTATTTGAAGCAAAACTAATTTTGTACAAATATTTTAAAAGTGCACAGGAAAAACTATGAACACAAATTATTTTTAAATGAATTTTAATTTTTTTCTTCAAATTTGAACATATTTAAGAACTGAATAAATTTATGTTTGAACATTTTTTAAAACTGAAATGTTTCCAATTCTGAACATTTGTTATTAAAAAATATTCACAAAGAAACAGAAAAGAAATAAGAAAAAGAAAAAAAGAGAGTAGAAAACAGAAAAAAGAATCGGATCAGACTTACCTGGGCCGGCCCACTCCGTCTTGGGGTGCGCGGAGACTGGTTATCTCCGCAGTACGCGGATACTAGGTTTTCCCATGCACTCCTTAAGTTATTTCTTCTGAAACTTAGTAAAGTTGCGTCGATTGAGACCCAACCTAACCTTCATATTACTCAAGCTGCGTCGGCATTAATTAGCGCGAACCAGAAAAGGAACAATTTCCCTTGATTCATTAGCCACCATTAAGAGGGACAAGGAAGCGTTGAAAATACGTCTAGCGGCATAATTAGCACGAGAAAAAAAATATACTCGCCATATAAGACTAGTCATAGTGGGGAGTATCATAGAGTGGTATCATGCATATGATACTAGTCTATGTTACTATCTCAATAGTGGGGAGTATCACAGGAGTGGTATCATATAATCATGTATTTATTAGGCTATAGACTCATCTTGTATCGAAATCCGCTATGTTACGGTATCTATCTATGATACCACCATCAGCTCTCTCTTCATTAAATACTTGCCACATCACCTTTTTGTCTATGTGACACTTATGTTACTACCTATGTTACTCCCACTATGACTAGTCTAAGAGAAGTCCTACTAGTAATCCCCGATTCATTGGCCACCATTAAGAATGACAACCAAAACGTGGAAAAGAATGGACCCTCGCATATCTTTACTGAAATAGGTTGCTGACGCCCGGTCAGCAGTACCAATTAGTTAACGATCTGAGGGATGACGATCCAGCATAGCATGTCCTTTCTCTTCCTCGTGGTCGTCATCTCAGCCGGGGGTGGGCTTGCGGCCGGCGGCCCCTCCTCTGTTGTCACGTCGACGTGCTCCGCGGTCGCCAAGGCGAACCACGACGACCCCGCGAGCGTCAAGATAGTATATGAGGACAGTGTGGGCATGCTCGCCGCCTACCCAGAGGCTGCCTCCGCCGTCGACGTCCACGAGGTAGCCATCGCGGCGATAGACCTCACGACCGCCAACGTCACGAAAATGGAGGGCTTCCTCCAAGAACTCATCGGTAACCTCCAGAACTGCCTCTGGACATACAAAGTGATGAGAGGAACGGTGGCGGGCGGGACCGAAGACCTCCGCGCCGGTCGCATCGATCAGGGGCGAAGCCAGAAAAAATGGTCGCCGGGGTCAACAAGTATAAGCAGGCAAAATGTGCGTCTATAAAACGTACCATATATATATATATATATATATATATATATATATATATATATACCCTATTCTGCACCGAGGTGCAGGATAAATTATTTTGCACCCGAGAGTTTTTACATTATTTTTTATAAGAGAAAATATATTTATGATCCAAATAATTACATTTATTTTGCTCCATAACTAAATAATCTACATAATAAATACAATATATAATTCATAACAATGTAAAAATAGGTAAAAATGTATATTTTACATAATATTTTTTATATGCCACATAAATAAATTTTTACGTCTTGTTAGTATGTTTTTACGTTCCTATGATCTTACGAAGTACGGCAAAATTTACGTGACATAAAAATTCTTTACGGTTCAAAAGATAAGGGGTGGGTAACAATTCTATTCCGAGGGAGTCAAATAGCGCTACTTATATGCTGAGCTATTGTCCCTCATGATCAAAGCTCGTAGACCATTGAACTCGCCTCGCATGTTGCTAGCACCATCATAACCTTGGCCTCAAACTTTTTTCATGCTTAGTCCATACTTATAAAATAAGTAGTCAATATTGGATTTGAGACATGAAGCAGATGTCTCCTTCACATGAACAACACCAATAAGTCTTTCTTTAATTGCTCCAAACTTGTCGACATACCGCAAAACTACAGCCATTTTTTCTTTGTCAGAAACATCAGCGGACTCATCAACCAACAAACAAAACACACCACCACCAATTTGATCGACAATAGATTTGACTATGATCTGCACAAAACAAAAATCAGTTTCATAACTAGGAACTCATGCCACATGTACATGTAAATAAGAACATAAAGTAAATGACAAAATAAATTATTTATTACCTCGGCATAACATTCAGCAATGTCCCTTTGAATTTCTGGAGCTACCATTTGATTATTTATTGGAGCATCGACAAGCACAATCCTCTTTGTGTTCTCATTTTGCTCAGCCGAAAGAATTTTCAACTCTCTAAAATTACCTTTGTTCTTGGACTCTTTTGACTCACCATGGCCACGGAATGCTAAACCTTGATGCAACAAGTATCGAACAACACTTATGGAATTATTCAAACGTATCATATACTCCTCTTGAGTGACTTTGCTTTGTTTGTCGAGTGCAACAATAACTGACTCATCATGCTTCAACAAATTATTACACCTTTTGACGGCTGTATTATGAAAGCTATTAGGAGATTTACCCACATGATCTTTTAGTCTGTCAGACTTGTTCCAAGTATTCCAACCATCGACTACAAATGCATCATTTCCCCCTTGGCCTTCAATAGAATCTCTGAATAAGTAGCAATATAAGCAGAAGGCAAAATCCTTCTTCTCACTTTACTCTATCCAGTCATACTTTTTATACCATTTTATACTAAACCGGCGCAAACCACCCGCTATCATCTTCTGTGGATACTTGAAACCCGGTTGTGGCCTATATGGACCTCTTGTTAAATATTTCCGCCTCATGTCATCTTGTAGCTTTGGTCCTACATAAGCTGATATTCTGCACCTATCGGCAGGGTCATAAGGAATTTCAGTTACATCTACCACTCTTGGAGTTGGAGGCATGGGCAAAGGGCGTGGACGAGTTGCACGTGCAATATTCGATGGACCTTCATCACAATCATGATCACCAGTATTGGGTGGTGGTGATTTTCTTTTTAGATTTCAGAAACGCTCCAATGTATTTTTACTACCTGCTAAATAGCAAGAGACCATTAGGGCAGAAATACATGTAAAATAAATATTTAGTAACAGACTAACAGTTTGACTACATGTACTATATCAAAATTATTAACATCTTACCTGACATTGCGATGGGGGAGCAATACTGCAATGATTATAGTGCAAATACAATCCAGGTGATAAGTAGATTACCCACCAAAACCTTCAAACAATTTAAAAAATTAACAAATCTTAGAAACCCTAAGTACGATCGGATTAGGGATTCAGCGCATTGAATCTTTACCAAAGGCATGGAAGCGATCGAGTTTAGTTGCGCTTACAGTTAGGAGTTGAAATCGTAGCAGATTCGATTCCCGTCAATGGGGAGAGGAGCGCCGATCAGGCCTGGCGGCGGCGATGGTGCGTCCGGCGACGGTTCGTGGAAAGTGGAAAGATGGGCGTGTGTTTCGATCAAAACGATGAGGTACAACAGCCAGCTTCAGAAGAAATATCGAACATATCGATCAGGCGAGTTGTGGCCTGCTAGCACCTAGTGATTCCCTTTTTGGGCATATCAAAGTAGTACACACATGAAGCCTTGTTTCTTTTTTGCCTCCACGCATGAAGCCTTGTTGCCAGATTGCTCATGGGCTGGGGTCAATTTAATTTTTCACCGGGGTCATTTTTTAAAATGGGCTATATGTACAAAGGTTTGGGCCGAGGTCATCGGTGTCAACTGACCCCGGCCGAACACTGTAGCTCCGCCACTGGCATCGATGCGGCAGTGAACAAGCTCACCTTTGCCGAAACAATGCCGGAGCAGTGCTTACTACCATACATGTATGCGGAAAACCAAAGCCCCATCGACAAGGAGATAATTGCTACCGTTAACATGGCTGCCATGGCTTTCAGAATCATGAGATTGCTAGAAAGCGCGCATAAAGTCTGAATTTCATCGGCCGGTTTTTTAAACTAGTTTGTCCAATGGCATCCACCGGCGACGAATAATGTAACTCTTAAGCTGTATCTCTTAATAATAGTATGTCTTTCTTATATTCTGAGTTGATCGTTTATACTTTGCTCGTGATTCCGTTCCATTTTTGTTTGTTTTTTGCAATACTCGTGATTCATTTCCAAGTCTTCTTTTTCTTAGAGTACGAGAATGCGTACTGTAATTTTATTAAGTAGAAGGCAGCAAGAGTATATACAAAACAGGACCCCAGACACAGACGTCAGGTCCAGGACTTGAACTCCTTTGTGTTGTTCTCCTCAACAGCTTGCCCGCGCCGACCTCCTCCATGATCCGCAGAGCGAGCTGCTCTGTGGTGCAATGTTGATGTGGGTTTTGGGAGCACCATCCGTTCCTATCCTTCCAGTGGCACGAACACGCGAGTAGACAAGCGCATCGAAGACCTCCATATCTCTGAATTCCTTTCCAAGTCAAACACCTGCCTATAGAAATAACATCAAACAAGCAGAAATACACACACTAAAGACTTGTAGCAACTATAAAGCAGAGTAGTCAATAGCTTATTTTATTTTCCATCCACTCTCTAGCTCAAAAGCGTATCTCATAATAATTTGATGTACAACTGTAATACAAAATATAATCAAGGGTGATGTGCATTGGGATAACTCTAACTGGCAACACATTTCAAAAGTTGAGATTCATAATGTTGATCGGAACATCCCCCGTCCCCGTCGCCCTCCTCTGACGACCCGGGGGGGGGGGGGGGGGGGGGGGGGGAACCCTTGCCGCCGCCACTCAGAGCCCTCCCCGATGTCCTCCCGCCTCGCCGCCGCCGAAGGGGCACCGGCAAAAGGCCGTGTGTGCCCCCGAGGAAGGTGGCGGCGGAGTTTCTCGTTATTTCGGCTCCCTAGGGCTCTCCCACGGTGGTGTGGAGGCGGAGCTGCCAGCGGGCGTGGATGCGCGACGGGGCAGAAGTGGACGGCGGCGGTGGCGCGGTGGAGGAGTGGACGGCGACGGCGATGTGGCTGCTGGAGCTGCTCCCGGTGGGCTCAATCTGGGTCGGCGATGTGGCTGCTGGAGCTGCTCCCGGGCTGGAGGACGGTGCTGCGGTACCGGTGTGTGGTCATGCACACAGTGGGTGTGTTGTTGGGAGACCCCAAGAGCAATGTGTGAAGTAGTGCAGCAGTAAGTTTTCCTCAGTTGTGAAACCAAGGTTATTGAACCAGTAGGAAATGAGAATTCTCTCAAGGTGTCAACATCGCCAGAAGAATGTTTTCTGGTAGTTGACGTGGAGCCTGCACACAAACAATCAAGATACTTTGCCCCAACTTAACAGTGAGGTTGTCAATCTCACCGGCTTGCTGTAACACAGGATTAAACGTATGTGTGGAAGAAAGATGTTTATTTGCAGAAAGTAACACGTTTGCAGTTATGGTTTTATCAGATTAAAGAGAAGGACCGAGGTCCACAGTTCACTAGTGGTGTCTCTCCATAAATAATAATAACATTAATGCGGGGCAATTGATAGAATAATGATGAGCAAACCAATTCATATACTAAAGTTATGATGTATAGTGTGAGATTCATTCGGGCATTACAACAATATACATAGACCGTTCCAACCACATCTATGACTAATAATCCACCTTCCGGTTAGCGTCCGTACCCCTTTCAGTATTAAGTTGCATGCAACAGATTATCTCCTAAAGCACTGTATGTAAAGTAAGTAAGTAACATCATCCTTAGATAAAGTACTACTGTTTTATCCGTAGTAGCAACAGTACATCTACAACCTTAGATCCAGCTGTCACTATCCCAGATTAAATAGAGACATGAACCTACTATCGAGCATAAATACCCACTTTTGGAGTTTCAAGCATCTACTTGGCCAGAGCATACACAAGTAACGAGAGCATGCAAGATCATTAAATAACACACACATGATATATTATGAAGCAATAACTTTAGTACTCAATATTCATCGGATCTTAGCAAACACAAGATGAAGAATTACATAACGGTGATCCTGATCATGATAGGCAGCTCACAAGATCTAAACATGATAGCACAAGAGGAGAAGACAACCATCTAGCTACTGCTATGCACCCGTAGTCCAAGAGTAGACTACTCGCGCATCAGTACGAATGCGGTCATGGCGACATAGAGGCCTCCGGGGACGATTCCCCCTCCGCGGCAGGGTGCCGGGGAGAAGTTATGATCTCTCCCGAATTGGTGTTGATGACAGTGGCGGCTCGGGGCAATTTTTAGGTTTTTGGGGGGTACTTGTAGGCGAAAGGGCGAGGTCGGTGGAGGCCCGAGGGCCCCACACCTAGTGCTCGCGCGACCCCACTCCTCGCCGCGCAAGCACGTGGTGGAGGCGCCTCGGTTCCCCATTACGTGTCGTCTTCGGTCTTCTGTAACGTTCATAATTGAAAAATAATTCCAGGATAAAAATTGTCCAATTCCGAGAATATTTCCTTAAGTACTTTTCTGAAACCAAAGACAGTAGAAAACAGAGAATTGACACTGTGGCATCTTTTTAACAGGTTAGTCCGAGAAAATGCATAAAACTAAATAAAATGCATGTAAAACATGTAATAACATGGTATAATATAGCATGGAACATAACAAATTATAAATACGTTGGAAACATATCAACATCCCCAAGCTTAGTTCTACTCGTCCCGGGTAGGCAAGAACGATAAAAGAAGAATAATTTCTGAAGTGATATGCTTTAACACAATCTTGATCACGTAATAACGTAAAGCATGTAAATTGAGATCAAATGAATAAGGGATGTAGTTTATATTGATATCAAATGAGTAATAAATAAACAAGTAGGTAAAGCAAAGCAAAGCTTTCAATGATATAGTACTAGATAGCAATCAACTGTGCAAACTAGATATTAAAAATGATTTAAGCTTCAAGCACAACAATATAATCATCTAATGCTTCCAACAAACATGACAACTTTGTGAAAGGATCAAGTCAAGCAATATCAATATGCACGTAGAAGATCAACTCCTTATTTGTTCAAAAGAAACAAGCAAGCGTTCAACGTTGGTTCCTGGCACCAGGAGGTTTTGGCTAAGAGAATGTTAACGGGGGCTTGGAAGGCCAACGGAAGAAAGGCAAGTTCTATAGTGTAAAGTTCCCCACATAGTTATGCAACTAAGACATGATCATATGGAGTACAAGTGCTAAACATGAGCACAAATGATGATCATAAATGATATGGTGATATAACATGAGCCCAAGTGTTGACTATAAATGATATGGTGATATAACATGAGCATACGTGTGTGATAAAGAAAGTAATGCTGCCCCCTTTTATTTTTTTCTTTTCTTTTCTCTTATTTTTATTTTTTTCTGTTTTTTCTTTTCGATGGCCTCCATGACTCTTTTCACTTTTAGCGGCAAGCATCCTAATACGATATATGAAATATGACAACACACTAATGATGATATGACAACATACTAATGATACAACTAACTAATATGAATGTGACATAATATGCATATGACAATGGTGCCTCTGCCAGTGTAGCAGGTTATGCAATAATTTAGCGTAACATGGGTAAAACCACACATCAGCTTTATAGAATCACGCAAAGCAATATATAAGTAATGAATGACAACAAGTCATGTAATGTAAGATGGATGTTGCATGGCAATATATCTTGGAACAACTATGAAAATGCTGTAGTAGGTAGGTATGGTGGATGTTTTGAGAAAGATATTTGGCTTATGTCTAGGAGAACAAGATGAACATCTCCCACGAGTTTGGATGTACCCGCGAAATATGCACCAACTCTCAATGTGAGAAAGGGAAATGTAAAGTGATAACCCACAAGTATAGGGGATCGCAACAGCTTCGAGGGAAGTAAAACCCAAATTTATTGATTCGACACAAGGGGAGGTAAAGAATACTAATAAGCCTTAACAACGGAGTTGTCAATTCTGCTGCACCTGGAAAAACACTAGTAACGGGGGTGATGTGAAAGGAGCAGTTGTATGAGAGCAGTAGTAACAGTAACACAGAGACAATAACACCAGAGAACAGTTAATTGCGTGGAGTTGACAGGAAAGCAATGATGATGACAGAAGGACCGGGGTTCCCAGGTAACTACACTAGTGGTAACTCTCAAAAACAAGTGTCGGGTTAACAAATTACAGTTGGGTAATTGACAGTATTGAAATAACATTAAGTGAGAATATCCAGATTATTAGTTAAGTAGGCATGTTTTCCATATATAGTTTATGCGTGCTCGCAATGAGAAACTTACATAAAATCTTTTGTCCTGCCAACCCGTTTGCAGCGGGGCCTCTAGGGAAACTACTGACAATTAAGGTGCTCCTTTTAATAGAGCACCGGAGCAAAGCATTAACACTTGGTGAAAGCATGTGATCCTCACATCAAATCCATTCCCTCCGGTTATCCCTATTTTGTCACTTTGGGGCCATCAGTTCCGGACAATGACATGTGCATACAACTTGGAGATACAATCTAAGCAATAAATATAGAACTCAGATCTAAGATCATGCCACTCGTGCACTAGTGACAAGCATTAAACACAACAAGATTGCAACAACAATAACTTCACAAACTTATACAGATAGTCTGATCATAATGTAACAATTCATCGGATCCCAGCAAACATAACACGGATTACATCATATGGATCTCAATCATGTAAGTCAGCCCATGAGAACATTCTATTGAAGTACATGGGAGAGAGAGTACCAACTAGATACAGCCAAGAACCCGTAGTCCATGGGGGAACTACTCACAAACCATCACGGAGTGGAAGTGGAGGCAGTGGAGTCGATGGAGATGGCTCCGGGGGTCAATCCCCGTCCCGGCAGGGTGCCGGAACAGGAACTTTTGACCCTCGAAACTTGTCGGCGATGGCGGCGGCGCTCGGGACCCGTGGGGAAAAAAGTGTCTAACCGTCCGAAATGTTTAGGTCAGGGTGGTATTTATGGACGAAAGACCTAGGTCGGTGGGCGCCCAAGGGCGCCACACCACCTCCCGGTGCGGCCAGAAGTGGGGCCGCTCCACCAAGAGGTGTGGCCGCCTCGTGGCCCCTCTTCGTCTCATTTTCGGTTTTCATGGACGCATATTTTTCAAAAATAATTCCTGGTTGACTCGTTTCCAATTTGGCGGATATTTCCTTAAGAGATTTTCTGAAACAAAAAACAGCAGAAAACAAGGAACTGGCATTGTAGCATCTTGTTAATAGGTTAGTCCCATAAAATGCATAAAACTATATAAAATGCATGTAAAACATGTAATAACATGGTATAACATAGCATCGAACATAAGAAATTATAGATACGTTGGAGACGTATCAACATCCCCAAGCTTAGTTCTACTCGTCCCGAGTAGGCAAGAACGATAAAAAGAATAATTTCTGAAGTGACATGCTTTAATATAATCTTGATCAAATAACAATGTAGGGCTCATGTTATGAATGAAATGACTCAAGGCAATGATCTATAGTGTGCTAACAAATAGACAAGGAGTAAACAACTACATCATATAAGAAACAACTTTTCATGAATAGTACTTTCAAACAAGCATCAATAAGATTTGCATAAGAGTTAACTCATAAAGCAATATTATCTAAGTAAAAGAGCATTGAAGCAACACAAAGGAAGATATAAGTTTCAGCATTCGCTTTCAACTTTGAACATGTATATCATATAGATAGTTGTCAACACAAATAAATATAACAAGTGCAATAAGTAAGCATATAAGAATTATTGTACACAATTGACACAAGTGTTTGCTTCGGGGATAGAAAGAAGTAGGTAAACTGACTCAACATAAAGTAAAATATAGGCCCTTCGCAGAGGGAAGCAGGGATACAAGCATGTGCTAGAGCTTCTTAGTTTTGTAGGTTTTTAAAATCATACAGAGAGCATAAAAGTAAGTTTTGAGCGGTGTTTATCGTTGTCAACTAATGGTAATGGGCAGTCTACACCCCTTTGTCAACCAGACTTTCAAGAGCAGCTCCCATGAAGGACGTCATTTCTACCAGCAAGGCAGATCATCCCTCTTTTTCTTTTGTTTACACATGTAGTTTAGAACTAGTATCATTGCTTGGCTGATTAGATCAGGGCAAATGTGAAGAGAATGCAACGGTTAAAGTTGTAATTAATTGGGACTGGGCACCCCATTTGCCAGCTCTTTTTGCAAAATTAATGGATAATAGATGTATATGCCACTAGTCCGGTTGGTGAAAGTCTGTCTAAAAGTAAACAACAAGGTTGATATCTGTAACACCACATACTTCCTCATGAGATAATAAACATTGACACATAGGGGATAATGATTTTTTCAATAAATGGTAGCACACGAAGTATTTGCTTGGAATGACATAAAATACCATGTAGTAGGTAGGTATGGTGGACACAAATGGCATCGGTTTCGGCTCAAGGTTTTCGACCTCTCAATACAAGGCTTTGGCTAGCAAGGTTGTTTGAAGCAAACACAAGTATAAACTATGGCAACAAGACGTATATACAAAACATATTGCAAGCATTATAAAACTCTACATTGTCTCCCTTGTTGCTCAAACACTTTAACTAGAAAATATCTAGACCTTAGAGAATCTAAACATGCAAACCAAATTTCAACAAGTTTTACGGTAGTTGTCCACTAATATGTTTTAACTATATGATGTAAAAGCTTAAACATGATCTACTTGAGAGTTCAAAACAATTGCCAAGCATCACAAAAAATTCAAGACAATGATCTACAAGAACATGTATATCTTTTCATTATACCATCTACCACATTTAGCATTTTCTGTTTCCAACCAAACACCATAAACTCTCCAAGTATTTAACAATGAAGCAAGAGAGCATAATATATGAGAACTAACAGCTCTGAACGAGAGGTGCATGAAAAACAAGAGCTGAAAGTATTGCGGTAGGTAGAGAAGAATACTCAACAAATATAAGTGAAGAATAGCAGTATTCATAAGAAAAAGCGGAGCATGTCTCTCTCCCAAACAAGAATGTTAGGATCCATTTTATTTATAGAATGAAAATAACAAAAACAGAAATGAAAACAAACAGACGCTCCAAGTAAAGCACATAAGATTTGACGGAATTAAAATATAGTTTCACTAGAGATGACCTGATAAGTTGTTGATGAAGAAGGGGATGCCTTGGGCATCCCCAAGCTTTGGCGCTTGAGTATTCTTGAAATATGCTTGGGTGACCCACGGGGGCATCCCCAAGGTTATGCTCTTTCATCTTCTTGATCACATCATATCATCCTCCTCCCTTAATCCTTGAAAACTTCCTTCACACCAAACTTCTCAAAAACTTCATTAGAGGGGTTAGTATTCAAAAACATTGATCCACTTTGGTACTATTGTGACACAATTCAAGAACTCAATAAAACATTAGGTACAGCCCTCCATGATAGAGAACCTTGCTTAAAGTCCACAAGACACAATGCAAAAAAACAGAGACAGAATCTGCCGCGGCCAGAAGTGGGGTCGCGCCACCAGGTGGTGTGGCCACCTCGCGGCCCCTCTTCGTCTCGTCTTCGGTTTTCCTGGACGCATAGTTTCCTAAAACAAATCCTGGTTGACTCATTTTGAATTTGGCGGATATTGCCTTAAGAGATTTTCTGAAACAAAAAACAACAAAAAATAGGGAACTGGCACTTTCACATCTTGTTAATAGGTTAGTCCCGGAAAATGCATAAAACTATATAAAATGCATATAAAACATGTAATAACATGGTATAACATAGCATGTAACATAAGAAATAATAGATACGTTGGAATAAAACTCAAGTATTATCAAGAGATGAAGCATCAACAACATAATTTGAACGAACAATAGAATCAAAAGGTAGATTCATTCTTTTCCTAGGGAAGTGTTTCATACCTTTATTGAGTGGGAATTGGTACTTGATGGTACCTTCTTTCATATCAATAATAGCACCCACAGTTCTAAGAAAAGGCCTTCCCAACACAATTGGATAAGATGGATTGCATTCGATATCCAAGAAAATAAAATCAACGGGGACCAGGTTATTATTAACCATAATAGGAACATCATTAACTCTCCCCAAAGGTTTCTTCAAATCATTATCAGCAAAAAAAACATCCAAATAGCAATGTTCCAATGGTGGCAAATAAAACATATCATAGAGCTTTTTAGGCATAACAGAAATAATTGCACCAAGGTCACACAAAGCATTGCAATAAAATTTATCTAATTTCATTTTAATGATGGGATCCCAACCATATTCTAACTTCTCAGGGATAGAAGCTTCAAGTCTCAATTTATCTTCCCTAACTTCTGCTTCTGCTAGTGTTCTCTTAAATGGTGTGCCGGGGAAAAAAATATTCTGAAAACGTGGTGTCAGGCAAGGTGATCCCCTTTCACCTCTTCTTTTCGTTTCTACTGCCGAGCTCTTGCAGTTTGTTATTAATGAGGCCTGGAGAATAGGTGATCTGGATTTACCTCTTGATAGCTCATTTGGTTTGGACTACCCAATTATACAATATGCAGATGATACACTGCTGATCATGCCAGCTTGTAATATTCAGTTAAACAGACTCAAAGTTTTGCTGGATAAGTTCTCCTCCTCAACTGGTTTAAAGGTGAATTACTCAAAGTCCTCTCTGGTGCCTCTTAATATTCTGGAACAACAGAGTCAGGAAATTGCTCAGACCATTGGCTGTCAGGTTGAATCCTTACCTTTCACCTATCTTGGTTTACCACTAGGCACTACTAGGCCTAGGATGGAGGATCTGCTTGGCATTATACAAAGAATTGACAGAAGACTGGTTGGGATTGCTGATACACTCTCATATGATGGTAGACTTATTGTTGTTAAATCTATTATATCGGCCATCCCGAATTTTGCAATGTGCACCTTAAAGCTGCCTCTGGGTTTTTTTGGATTATGTGGAAGGAAATACAAGAGGTTTCTTCTGGAGAGGAAAGGATATTCACAAAAAAGGAAAATGTCTGGTTAAAAGGGATACAGTACGCAAACCTAAAAAGGCTGGAGGCCTTGGTGTTCTAAATCTGAGAACTCAGAATTGTGCCTTGTTATTAAAGCACCTTTTTAAGTTTATGAACAAAGTAGATGTGCCATGGGTTCAGCTCATTTGGCAGGCACATTATGCTGATGGCAAGGTCCCTCAAAATTCTAATGCTTGTGGTTCATTTTGGTGGAAGGATTGCTTGACACTACTGACTACCTTTTTGGAGTTAGCTTCAGTTAAACCTGGTGATGGTAGTACTATTCGGCTGTGGTTTGATAATTGGTCGGATGATCTCTTGCGAAATAAGATGCCCCATCTTTGCTCATTTGCGAGGAGTCAGGAGATTACCTTAAAACAAGCTTTTGCTATATTCAGCGATGAGAATATCTTTGATATGTTTCATACTCCTATTTCTCCTATAGCAGCTCAACAATGTGTTGACCTTCTGTCTACTCTCCTTAGTAGAGATGGCATATCTGCCCCTGATCAGTGGTTGCTCTCATCCTCTCTCAAACCTTATTCCAGCAAACGGGTCTATGCTAGACTTTCACCTCCAGGTCTGGCTCCTATACCCATGAGTTGGATATGGAAATCCTGTGTTCTCCCAAAGCATAAAATTTTCTTTTGGTTGCTCCTACAAGATAGGTTGAACACAAGGGAATTGTTGGCCAGAAAGAATTTCATCATTGAATCTTATGATTGCATTCTCTGCTCTGATGGTGGTTTTGAGGATTATAGACACCTTTTCTTTGACTGTGATTTCAGCCGTAATTTCTGGTGGAAGCTTAATATTGAGTGGAATGCTGATCTTGATTTGATGCTTATGTTGATGGAAGCCAAACGAAGATACAATTTGATTTGCTTCAAGGAATCACTCATTGTTGGATGCTGGGCGATCTGGACGCACAGAAACAGAAGTATTTTTGATAATCAGAAGATTGACCTGGATGTTTGCTTCCAGGATTTTGTTTGTTGTTTTAAGCTTGTGATGCACCGAGCTAAGCCCTCTCTTAAGGAGGGTATTTCCCAATGGGTAGACACCTTATGAACACCTGCTATGTAATATTTATTTGTTTTGAATGAGAAAATAGAAAATGAGACAGTAGGGGTTTACCCTACTGTTTTGCGCTTCAAAAAAAAAACTTTAGTGAGAGCATTCGTAATATGAGTAGCAAAACCCAAATTAAGGGAGCTAGCATTAGGACTTGTGGCCAACTTTTACAAGAACTTAATAACTTAAGAGATATTACAATTATCAAAATCAAAATTATTATCATCCAAACAAACCAAACCACATTCTCCCATGTTTTCAAAATTTCAGCACTTTTGTCAACACTAGTTTCAGCAGTTTTGGGCAATTTTAAATTTTTTAAGGAAGTAGAGGAGATATTTACAACACCAACTATGTTACCATTGATAATATGAGGCTTACTAACATGTGAAACACCATTATTTTCAGAGGTAGTCATAGTTAAAACTTTAACAATATTAGCCTCTTTATCTAGTTCTTTCTCTCTTTCCCAGCTAGCACATAATTGGGCCATCATCCTAACATTTTCATCAATTTGAACTTGGATGGCATTAATTTTAGCAAAGGGATTACTGTCTTTAGTTTCAATAGGCATGACTTTAGATTTTAAAAGATCAACATCAAGGACAAGACTATCAACTTTAGAAGCAAGAATATCAATTTTCCCAAGCTTTTCCTCAACGGTTTTATTAAACAGAGTTTGTGTAATGATAAAATCTTTTAACATGGTTTCAAGTTCAGAGATGGTAGTCCTATTATTGTTATAAGAATTACCATAAGAATTATCATTATTAGGAGGATAATGCTTATAGTTGTTATAACCATAATTGTTTCTATAAGCATTGTTGTTGAAATTGTTGCTTTTAATAAAGTTCACATCAACATGCTCTTCTTGTGCAACTAAAGAAGCTAAGGGAACATTATTTGGATCAACATGGGATTTACCACTTCCAAGCATAGACATAATAATATCAATCTTTTCGCTCAAAGAGGAGGTTTCTTCAACATAATTGACCTTCTTACCTTGAGGTGTCCTCTCCGTATGCCATTCAGAATAATTCAACATCATATCATCAAAGAGTTTTGTTGCAGCCCCCAAAGTTATGGACATAAAGGTACCTCCAGCAGCTGAATCCAATAAGTTTTTTGAAGAAAAATTCTGTCCTGCATAAAAGGTTTGGATGATCATCCAAGCAGTCAGTCCATGGGTTGGGCAATTCTTTATCAAAGATTTCATTATTTCCCAAGTTTGAGCAACATGTTCATTATCAAGTTGTTTAAAATTCATGATGCTACTTCTTAGAGAAATAATCTTAGCAAGAGGATAATATTTTCCAATAAAAGCATCTTTGCATTTTATCCATGAATCAATACTATTCCTAGTCAATGAAAGCAACCATTCCTTAGCTCTTCCTCTCAAGGAGAAAGGAAATAATTTCAGTTTTATGATATCACCATCTATGTCTTTATATTTTTGCATTTCACATAATTCAACAAAGTTATTTAGATGGGCAACAACATCATCAGAACTAACACCAGAGAATTGCTCTCTCATAACAAGGTTCCATAAAGCAGATTTAATTCCAAAGAATTCAGCTTTAGATGTAGGTGGAGCAATAGGTGTGCATATAAAATCATTATTGTTGGTGCTTGTAAAGTCACACAACTTAGTATTCTCAGCAGATTTCATTTTAGCAAATTCATTATAAAACCAAAATAAATAATAATAGAGAAATAATGCTAAACCAAAATATACAATGCAACAAAACTGAAAATAAAATAACAAAACCGAAATAACAAAAGTAATGCAAGTAACTTTTTTTTGTATTTTTGATATTAAACAAACAAGACAGTAATAAAGATAAACTGAGTAAGACAATAACAAAATAAAAAGATTCAAAGTGTGAAAAGTCCCCTCGTAGTAGAATGCTCAAATCCACGGCAACAACGCCAAAAAAATGCTTGATGCACACGGTGGGCGTGTTGTTGGGAGACCCCAAGAGGAAGGTGTGAAATAGTGCAGCAACAAGTTTGTCTTAGTTGTGAAACCAAGGTCATCGAATTAGTAGGAAATGAGAATTCCCTCGAGGTGTCAACTGCTTCAGAAGAATGCTTTCTGATAGTTGACGTGGAGCCTGCACACAAACAATTAAGATACTTTGCCCCAACTTAACAGTGAGGTTGTCAATCTCACCGGCTTGCTGTAACAAAGTATTAAACGTATGTGTGAAAGAAAGATGTTTGTTTGCAGAAAGTAACAAGTTTGCAGTTGTGGTTTTACCAGATTAAAGAGAACGACCGGGGTCCACAGTTCACTAGTGGTGTCTCTTCATAAATAATAATAACATTCATGTGGGTAAACAAATTACAGCTGGGCAATTGATAAAATAATTATGAGTAAACCAATGCATATACTAATGTTATGATGTCTAGTGTGAGATTCATTCGGGCATTACAACAATATACATAGACCGTTCCAACCATATCTATGACTAATAATCCACCTTCCGGTTAGCGTCCGCACCCCTTTTAGTATTAAGTTGCATGCAACAGATTATCGCCTTAAGCACTGTGTGTAAAATAAGTAAGTAACATCATCCTTAGATAAAGTACTACTGTTTTATCCGTAGTAGCAACAGTATATCTACAACCTTAGAGCTAGTTGTCACTACCCCAGATTAAATAGAGACATGAACCTACTATCGAGTATAAATACCCACTCTTGTAGTCTCAAGAATCTACTTGGCCAGAGCATACACAAGTAACGGAGAGCATGCAAGATCATTAAATAGCACACACATGATATATTATGAAGCAATAACTTTAGTACTCAATATTCATCGGATCCCAGCAAACACAACAAGAAGAATTACATAACATCAATCTTGATCATGATAGGTAGCTCACAACATCTAAACATGACAACACAAGAGGAGAAGACAACCATCTAGCCACTGCTCTGGACCCGTAGTTCAAGGGTAGACTACTCACGCATCAGTCCGGAGGCGGTCATGGCGACGTAGAGGCCTCTGGGGACGATTCCCCCTCCCGACAGGGTGCTGGGGAGAAGTTCTGATCTCTCCCGAATTGGTGTTGAGGACGATGGCGGCTCGGGACCCGTGGAGGAAATAATGAACGCCGTGCGACTTTTAGGTTTTTGGGGGGTACTTGTAGGCGAAAGGGTGAGATCGGTGGAGGCCCGAGGGCCCCACACCTGGTGCTCACGCGACCCCACTCCTCGTCGCGCGAGCACGTGGTGGCGGCGCCTCGGTGCCCCACTACGTGTTGTCTTCGGTCTTCTGGAACGTTCATAATTGAAAAATAATTTCAGGATAAAAAAAGTCCAATTCCGAGAATATTTCCTTAAGTACTTTTCTGAAATAAAAAACAACAGAAAACAGGGAATTGGCACTATGGCATCGTGTTAACAGGTTAGTCACAGAAAATGCATAAAACTATATAAAATGCATGTCAAACATGTAATAACATGGTATAATATAGCATGGAACATAAGAAATTATAGATACGTTGGAGACGTATCACGTGGTGACGGGACCGCTAGCCGGCTAGTGGGGCGTTCCTGGGCGGAGGAAGCCGGGCAGGCGAGTTGCGGTTGCTAGTGGTCCGTCCGGGTTGAATCTGGTCCAGGGGCGGGCCCTACGGGCTGCGGTCGTGTGGTGCTGGGACGGCGTGGAAGCTGGCACGGAGGAGCAGAGGATGTGGTGTGACCATGTGAAGTAGCGGTGGTACGGCGTGGATGCGCCCGTGCTCCACCGTCGGGGATGCGTGGAAGCCGGGGTGGCGGCCCCTGACCGGAGTTGCTGCAGAGGTGTGGTTTGTGTGCCGCGGCGATCGCCGTGGCAGTAGGTCGAGCTCGGTGGATGGCGGTTGGGCGCCACAACCTGTGGCGTCGCTCCCTTGTTTTGTGGTCGGAACGACCTCCGACGAAAGCCTTGTTCCGACTTGGTCGGCGCCGGCACGACGGCGCTTTTGGGCGTCGTTTTCTCTATTGGGGCGTCGTTGTGGAGTGCTTGTTCCCAACCAATGTGAATGGTGCTAAGATTTCCGGGTGAAAGCCTAAGCTTCATCGGGAGTAGGCGGCGACGACGGACGCATCTTTTCCTTGTTGCCCTTCAGAATAGTTGGGTTTGGCCCATTTAAACACTCGAATAAAACAAAACAAAATTTAAAAGGCTGGCTTGTTGGGCTTGGCCCATTTAGATGGCTCAACTAGATTGGGCTCAATATATCTGTGACCATCTAATATGGTCACTAATATGTCAGGTCAGCCGCGCCACGTCGGATGACACGCCAGATGAATGCCAGCTCAGCTTTTCCACGTCGGATCCCACGTGGCCTGACTCTTATTGGTAGTGACAAAAAAGTTGGATTGGTCACAAAAGAATCTATGACCAATCAAAAAAAAAGGTCACATACTGCCATTAGTGACCCTCGGTATGTGACCTTGCTGTTTTGGTCACAAAAAGGTCACAAATGACTTGTAGTGTTGGAGGTGCCGCCTTGGAAGTTTTAGCCCCTCACAGTGTGATGGCTCCGCTGCGCTCAGGGGGGGTCTATTGTCAGGGGAGCAGATGACTGGAGCGGCGGCCCGGACGGTGGCGGTGCACCGAGACGGTGGTCTCGGTCTCCCTCGCTACGATGGTTCCATGAGGCGAAGCCGTTGGCTAGCGGGGGACTAGGTGGCGACCTGGATGAAGACTGCATGGGCAGAGGGTTTGTCGACCTAACTGGATCATCGGCCAACGCAAAGGATGATCTAGTTGCTACACCGGGGCGGCGGCCCCGGAACATGGTTGTTTTGCTGGCAACCTTGATATAGACTGCGGGGGCAGAGGGTTCGTCGACTATGACTGAATCGCTTTCGGGTAATGCGAATATCGATCTGGTTGCTACACCGGGGCAGCGGCTCCGGAGCGGGTGTGTGTGTTGTGACGTTTGTTCGACTTGTGCCGTATGGGCGGCGGGTCGCTTCGTCTGTGTGATTCTTTTGTACAATTTATATGTTTTCTGGACCCGATTTGCCTTATAAATTATGGCAATGCTCTTCTATCAATTCACGTAGTGGATATTGACCACTTTACCTAAAAAAAATTGAGATTCAGTCAAGCAGACAATAACTAATATTACTCATTTAGTAACCTTCATATTACTCAGGCAGCCATAATAAAGTGGCCAGCCTATAAGGGTAAACTTATTGAGGTGGTTTAGATGGATCTGGTCTTCTCACGATGGTGAGATCTGGACAGATATTCTAAGACTTGCATGAGGATGTGTGTCAGCTAGACTGCTGACATGTACACACGAAGTAAGACCTTACATCATCTGTAGCACACACCACGCTCGCAGACCAGATCCCGCAAAAGTGACCGGCCTGCAAATTTTTTTTACGGGTGCGCCAGCCTCCCCTCCCCCCGAACGGAGGGACATTTCAGCGTGCAGGCTGCTTCCCTCCCACTTTCCCCTTGCAGCCGCCACGACCGCCCACCCCGTCGCCGCCCTAGATTCCAGGCGTCAAACCCATTCTCCCCGCCCCACCCCCACCGCACGTCACCATAGGCCCTGCGCGTCCGGGGGTTGACGGCGGAGCCGACTCTTTGTCTCCGCCGCCCAAGATCGAGGCCGCCCCGGCGAAACGGGATCCGCCACCGATGCGCCGCCTATTGGGACCGACCCCCACCACGCCAGCCGCGCAAAATCTCAGGTGAGATTCGCCACCTCCTCCCACCACCACCCCGTACTGCTCCGCCGCCCACTTTGTCATACTCGTTCTTTTGGCAGATGGATTTGAGCTCGGACAAGGAATATTCTGTGTTGCAGTTCATCATTACGGTGTTTGTTCGGCCGCAGCAAAAAATGGACCAGCAAACGAGTTCGAAAAAACTCACTGGCCGACAGCAGCACTGCATCCTACTTTCTTCTATCCACAAAAATTCAGAGCGAGGGGAGTATGAAACCTAGATCAGGTTCACAGGTTTCCGTGAATCCTTTCTTTCTTGAGCCTATACATGTTTCCTTGGATCTTGGAGTAAACCCAATATTCGGGGGACCCCTTTCCTAATCCCATACGTGTTTCTGTGGGTCTAAGTGTAACCGGTTTGTTGGGAAATATACGTACCCATTTTTTTCACCACGATGTGCATATCGTGTTATTGCTCTTAGTCCTGCTTCTATATGTATCGCCGTGATCCAAGCAGGTTCCAGTGCTTGAAGAGCATATCTATCAAAACAAATACGATTACCTCGGCAGGATTTTGCTTTCATTCTTCCTCGATGTTGTTTGCGAAATCTGGTTCTTAGATCAGGTTCACAGGTTCGTACCAACATCACATCAATCTATTACAAAAATCTGCCTAAGAACGTCTAGAAGAAACAAAACGATTACATCTTGCCAAGTTGATTACAAAGCATATCTCAAAATAGAAGTTCATTACAAAACATAACAGAACTGCTCCGGTGCGATTTCTCCAGTTCCTTAGAGCATCCATAATGGAAGACGCTTATCGAAGCGCCCTTATATGCGAAGAAACTATATGATGCAAAATAAAACACTTAACTAAGAGCATCTCTAACAATGTCCTCAAACTGACACCCTCAAATAAATTTTAAGGTTCAACTTTTTTTTGAGAATTCTACTCGGAAGAATGAGCAACACATAGCAAAAACCTTAAACAGAATTGGATATATTTTGATTTTGGCGGGAACAAATTAGAGTTCTTCCCTGATTTTTTATCACCGATTCATAGCAGAGAACTGTTTATCACCGATCCATATATAATTAAACATTGTTCTATACTAATCCAAAAGCTAAACTAGATTAGAAGGTCGCCGCCTAACCTTACTGCCAAAATTTGGCTCACCGGAGCCTCGGCTGCAGCGGCCACATGGTGGAGACCGAGTACCTTCATTCCTCGTCGGAGACGAGGACGATGACGTCTTCGGCGTCGGCCTCCCAGTAGGCCTTCTTCTCCGCGGCGACCCGGTTTGCCTCCATGGCTTGGTGGAGGAGCATCGCCTCCAGCTCCTCGTCACGGGCGACCTGAGCCTGCCTCTCCTCCGCCTCGCGCGCCGCACGGTGCCGCGGGCTCGCGCTTGGGGGCCATTGGGCGGCGGGTGCAGTCTCCGGCAGCGGCGGATTGCTCGTTGGAGAAGAGCGCGCTATCGGGTGGATTTCTCATCGATGGCGCGAGCGGATAAGGTTTTTGTCCTATAAATGTGTTCGAGTGCGGCATTAATAAGGATCCACGGGTCGCCGCGACGGACGCCCTTATCCCATATAAGGGCCGGTTCGCGTTCACGGGTTCTGCTATGGGCAAAAAAAAAGCTCGACCCGTAAAGTCGCCGGAGTTATAAGGTTTTGAGTACTCTGTTAGAGATGCTCTAATCGGCCGCGGTGCAACGGGTAGGGATTTGCTGCTTCGCGTGAGGAAATAGACCACGCGTCTGATGCATGTTTTACGTCCAACGCTAGGGATGACAGCAGGATTTCATTGTCAACTGCTAACGAGGCAGGAAATAATTTCTAGCGCCAGCAAATTAGCGCCGTGCTGCAGCTGCTCTTAAGGTGATATCTTGGTGCTAACTGATTCTTGTGGCTTGGTGCATGAGGTGTGGTGATGGTGCAACATGTCTCTTCCAGGATGACGAGTTTCAGAGGGTATGGAGTGTTGCACCTATCGAGGCTAAGTCCTCTCTTTGGCCTTCCTTTTCCTCCTATAGGCTATTAAGGTGCAAGGTGTTTTGACACTACCTATTGAAACCAGAAAGGAACTTAAGAAGACCAAACTATGATCGTTTTAGGCTATAGCACACTCACCAGTCACCAGCTAACCGGACAAACAAAGTACTATGATGTTACATAATGCTATGGTTTCAAAGAAAATACACACTTTATTCAGTAACCTTCTCTTCGGAACTTGGAAAACAAAGTAGTACATTACAAAGGATCCCCTCTGAAGGCTTCTGATCACTTGCACAATAGTTTAACGACCTAGAGCTTAGTTAGGAAACTTAGGTGTTTATATCTTGACCTTCCCACCTTATAGATACCACGGAGGCGATTGATACTCAGTTTCGACGTGGCTTGGGAACACTTTGTGATACAGAAGCTTGGCCTGGGAGCTTGCTTAATTAGCTACATAGTAAGATGGCGATGGAGATGGCGCTATGACGGAATACCCTAATCCAAGTGGTGGTGGGAATTCACCATGGCGGCGTGGCGGTGCTTTATTATGGTGAGCTGGGGGTGGTGGTGCTTTACCATGGTGAGCTGGGGGTGGCGGTGGATACTTATGTGCCGTTGGTGGCGGAACATGTGGTGGATAATGGGGTGGAGGTGGGGGTGGCAGGTGGTGAGTTGGGGGTGGCGGCGAATGGTGAGAAGGAGGTGGCAAGTGGTGAGCTGGTGGCGGCGGTGTGTGGTGAGCAGGAGGCGGCAACTGAGGTGGTGGAACAAGGTGAGCCGGAGGCGGCGGCGCGTGATGAGCAGGATAAGGAGTTGGTGGTGGAGCTTCGTGGTGCTGGTGGTGATGCCCGATGTGACCGTGGTGCTTGTGCTCAGATGCATTGCCATGGCCCAGGTGGCCATGGTGCTTGTGATCAGATGCATTGCCGTGGTACGAGTACGACGCAGGAGCCTCTGCAGGTGAGTTCGCATGGTGGCGATGCTTCCCGTGCTCAGGGCCGTTGCCGTATGCCGGTGGCTCGGCTGGCGACTTGGCATGCTGGTCATGCTTCCCGTGCTCGGCTGCATGGTGCGCCGTCATTGGTGCATGCGCATTGGTAGTCGGAGCTAGCGGGAAGGCGTTGGATGCACCATCGGCGTAGGGAGCCGGTGCCGGGGCCGCTGCCACTGACACTTGTGGCATCGAGGAGGCACTGCAGTAGGACAGCAGCATCGCTGCAAGAGCGACGAGAAGGGTCATTCATTCCCTTCATGTTCGCGTTGGTGGGCATCTTGAGCTGCGTACTCTTGGCTGGTTGATTTGCCTCCAATGTTGCTCTATTTGGCGCCCTTATATAGTACGTCGACATTTGAATCGGAAGTCTGGCATGTATGCTCGTTGTCACCACTTTACCAAACCCATTATCTGTGTGCTTGGACAGTTGGACTTTGGACAAACTTAACCATCCGTGGAATTAGGAGCGCCGACTGGGCCATGTTGCACCGGACCCAATTTCCATGTTGGTGGACATAGAAATTCAAATTAGATGCACTCTTTTAGTTATTAAATTTTGCCGATCAAATACAGGTAACATACCTTCTAGTATTTGTCAGGTGAAGTATGTTGATTGATCAGACCTTGTAAACGATGTTTTAATTGGAGTCTCCAAGTACTGTAAATATTTTGTCTTTCATGTACGCCCAAATATGGTGGATAAATCATCGCAAAAAAATATCGTGGATAAATCAACTCCTTTGTTCAATTTGACGTGCTCTCTCCTTACTGTCAACTTGGTAGTTAGTAACAGTTGCGTGTTAGTGGGCTTGGACCTTGAAGACGCACTGGTCTTTGCGGCTCCGAGTGTGCTTGGACCAAACCACACACAGCGTGGGCTTGGACTTCGTAGGTCTTTGGACAGCAGGAGGCCTTCGTTGTCTGTAGTCTGGCCGAAACCATTCCGGGCAGAACACATCGGTTGGGACCGGACGACTAGTACACTAGCCTCCTGTAATCTTGATAAATATAAGCAACTTAAACTAGTTGTATGTTATTAGGCTATATTACCACCTCTATGCAGGTACTCCTCTGAAGACGGCTACGGCTCGGGCTAGTGCTGGTGATGTTTTCCGGGTGTCGACTCGGCTCTTTGAGTCCCTTCGATTGTGATGTTGGATGTTGTGTAAAGCCTCGGCGGCGCATGGCCCTTCGTCCGGGTGTGGACTCGGCGATGTGTTGCCCTTCAGCTGCTCTAACTCCATCGTGGTTGTTCTTGGATGATTGCAGTTTTTTGTCTGCGGCGGTGAAGCTTAGCGTGCACTCGCATCCAACGGTGGTCGTTAGACGATGAGTGTTGATGGCCATCCTTGCAGGGTTGCTGTTTTGTGTCTTTGTTTCCACTCTTGTATTCTCTTGTATCCTATACCTGTAATTTTATTGGTATTTGTCCGGTTTCCCTCTTATTAAAAAGGAAGCGGTGCTCGTTGTTTTCCATAAAAAAAAAGTGTGTGGTGTCATGTAACTATTCATTAGTTAGGTTGTTGATTTATATTGCATTGGGTTATGTGATGTTAAGATAACGTAGCTAGTTACTCGTTTTATTTCTCTTAGTTGCATGTCATATCATTATATTTATATATGCAGCACTTGTATTTGTGTATGCGGCACTTACGTTACTCCCTCCATTTCAGTTTACACGGCGTTCATGTACCCCTAAATTCATATATTTATGTAACATCCCAGAACTTAGGGTTCAGAAATAGAGTGGATACAAGAGTGTGCATTGCATTCATGCACAGAAAATCCGGATAATTTTCGCGCATTTAATTTTCAAAACACTAAGTGATTGAAGTTTCACTTGAGTTGGTGGAATTGAAGTAGATCATCAACTTGAGCGTTATAAACTTTGAGATGATCTTGGCTTAAACCTTATTTTGGGGTAAAGAGATACATGATGAGAGGTTACACTAAAGAAAACAAAACTTGTTACATCAAAACAATATTTAGGAGTTAATGACCAAAATAACTATTTTTAGTTATTCTCTGATCATCTATTCTTATCAATTGTGCTAGACATATTTCTAGTACCTGGAAACCATGACATTCTTGGAGACCAACTTAATTACCTAAAGCTTAACCTAGATCTTCCCCTTTTATCTTGACATCATATTTCCTCGTCTCTCAATCTTCTCGAAGGCATCAACAAGAGAAGATATCGAGAAGGGAAGAAATACAACAAGAAGACATAGAGAAGCATTCATTTGATGGACATAGAAGTGGTATGCCAATCTATCATGAAGAATTGGAAACTCTTTCATCTTCAACCATCTTTATTAATTTCTCAGGAAATGGTAGGACATTACAATGTTAGTGTGATATAGAAATAGGTTGATAACAAGCTTTGCAACCTTGTTGACAACTCATTTTGGTATGCACAAACAATGGAGTGCCATATACATATGAATAGTGGGATAGATCATCCAGTACATCAAGTTCTTTGATGTCATAAAATACACATACATTCACATACCACCAACCAAGAAAGTTGGTTTGGTTAAATTGAATTGTCCTCACCACAAGGGTGAGACAAGTGATGTTGGAAATTCAATACATGACAAGAAGAACTTGTCTTGAATATCTACTTCTTGTTCAAAAGGATCAATTCCATAGAAATAATTTTCCCTATGGTTATAATGCACCATAAAAATGATTTAGTGGAAGCAACAAAATATAACAAAATGGAATATTCATGTTCACATATATTCTTTAAAACAAAATCTCAAATCAATTGATAATTTGGAAATAACAAATTCCAAATTAAATGATAGCATAGGAAATATTCTCATATTCCTAAATGCATCCTAAAAATTTAATCAATTGTAAGTTATAAATTTCAATGGAAGGAAAATAACTAAATATGTCCAAACTCAATTAAAAGGATAAAATAATTCAAAATATACCTAGCAATGAAAATTATATAAAGGAAATAAACATTTTATCTCAATTATAAAGTTTCCAGGACTCAACAGTAAGTTCCAGAATAAAATCAGGTCCAAAACATTAAACAGGGGCTTATGTACGTTGTTCCTGTAGTTTCCCGGAAACACAGGGGGTTTTCTGCAAATTTTCCTTTTAATTCCTGTTTCTTCTTCCTCTCGCCAGAAAGCAGAGGAGAGTCGTGGCCATGCCTCCGGGCTGCCGCGCAACCGCGCCTCACCTCCCCGCGCGGATAAGGACCTCGAGGAGACGTCCTCATCCCCTATCTCCCTCACTCGTCGCCCTCTCTATTCTCAGAGAAATTCCTAACCCTAGTTCATCCGGCCGCCGTTGTCCGCCGGCGTTTGCCGTTGATTCCGGCCACCCCGTGCCAGGTAGAGAAGCTCTGGAGGTCCGCAGCGTTGCCATATCCTTCCCTGCGGAGCTGTTCGTGCTGGGGCTTGGAGGTCAGGGAATTTCTTCACCCCTTCCAACTCCGACCGCCGACGCCGCGGACGAATTCGTCGCCGTCAGACCACCTCTCGCTTCACCGAGCCATCCATCGTGTTCGGGGTGAGATTGTGCATCTTCCTACACCCTCCGTTCATCCCAATTCGTATTGAATTTGTGGCCCGTCGGGAGCCGAGCGTCGCCGCCGCGTTTGTGCTCGCCGCCGGTGCTCCGGTGACCATATGGTCCAAGAGCCGCCACCCAATGGTTCGCCTTATCGCCCTCTAGCTCAATCAGGAAGCCATTTTTCCCAAATTCCACCAAATCATCGAATTCATGTGCGGATTTGGAGATAACTCCAGTGGTGACGTCACATGACGTCAGCAAATCTATTTAAATCATTTTTTGTATTTTACTGGAATTATTCTGAGTATGACATGTGGGACCATCATGCCAGACTTTTATTATTTTGGTAAATCATTTCTGTAAATATTAAAATTATGACAGGTGGGCCCAACTTAATTTAATAATTATAGAAATTGATTTAAATTGAATAAACTTTGTAAATTTATAACTAATTCATTTTAAATCAGAAAAATATAATCTTTATACCAAAATGATCAGAAAAATAAGATCTATATTCTTGTATCATTCTTTTTTGTGTTTGAATAAAATTGTAACATAATAAATTTGAAATATAAACCACATAATTTGTTTTTAAAATATGAAGTTATTTTGAAATGCTACTTTGAATGCATTTCAAACTTCATTTAAAATTGTTTCACATGCTTAGCTTTCAATTTTAAAATGTGTTTTCATTATAACATGTATTATTATTATATCAATAATTTTATTTTAATATCATATTTTATTTAAGAAAATAATTAAAAAAGTATTATTTTCATAAATTTAAAAATAAGTTATAAGCTTGTAAAGGATGATCTACTACTATTTGGTATTCATTTCAAATAAATAAAATCAATAACATCTGAAAACTACTCAGATCCACTTTGTATGAATGTTTCACTTATTTCATGTATTACTTACTTTTTGTTTGTTTATAATTTGGTAAAGTGAAAATCATTAACAAACACCTAATGAATAGATAACACTATGGTAGTTTGTAACTTGTTATATTCCAAACATAAATCATTCATCCACAAGAAACAATTCTAAGTTTAGAAGTAAGTGCTTAACTGAAATAAAATCGTATTGCAATGTCTTGGGTAAAACACACAAAGAAGAATAATGTTATAATCTTTCTATTAACCATGTGTTATAGTATCAGCAATGTTAGACATTATTTATGTTCTTCAAAAGTTATTAGTTTTGCCATCTTGTAATATAACACTAGTTCCCTACTTAATTAAAGTTGATACAAGTTTTCTACGAACATTAAATGAACACAACCTAAAGCAACCATTGAGTGTTTATATGTGGTTTTACGTTACTCTTAAGCTTAATATGATACATGAACATTAATGTTAAACAACTCATCTTGCTTGTGAAGTAAACTTGAAGACCAAACAACTCTAAATGAAAACACCCAACTCAAACAAAATACAATCTCCGAGAGTGAGATACGGGGTACTTTGCGATGCATCTCATATTTATGCATTAATCATGCTGCTTCTTTAAACATTAGTCCTTACCGGACCAATGATGTTGTTTCTAGATTTCTTGGAGTTTATATTATATCGAAGACCCTGGCTGCATAATCTTGCAGTCAAAAAGGCAAGTTCATCCCTTTTATACATGTCCTGTTGAAGTATTTGTTAAGAAACTATTTTCAAACTGGTAGTATTGCATACCACACAAAAAGGGCAGAAAACTTATTTTATAATAATATGACTATGGTTATCCACCAGTGAGGTGGTAATCTCATATGGCTGGCAGATGGGACCACGGTAAGAATGTTGAGGTGGAGGTTCCATTTGCACGGGAAAGTATCATCTAGGATTTAACAACAAATGTCGCCAGTGATTCTTACGCGCAACCATAAGATTTGGAATGGGACGGAGAAGTCAGATGTACCCTTTTCCTCTCGTACACCAACGGATGCATAGTACAAGCCAGGTGGTGGTAAATCCACCCATGAGCTTGAGATGGCTCGGATAATAATCTCACCTTCGGGTTGTGTCTTCTAGCATCTATTGAAGGTTGGCTTCGGGACTAGCTTGGGACGGTGTCCACTGGTCAGCAAGTTTTAGCATGGGACGGTGCCCACTAGCTTGCAACCGGAGTAATGGGGGGTGTGCGGGGATGGTGTGAAGGCGCAGTGATTGGCTTGGATTATTGACTGGGCCCCACACCAAGGAAGTGTGGACGGGAAAGTACGCCCGGTTGTGCAACAATGTCTTGATCTCTTATGGGTAAAGCATCGCACCTCTGCAGAGTGTATGAATGTGACATGTTACTCCATGTTCCAGGACGGAACGACGAACGCAGCAGGAAAGGAGGCTCCTCAAAGCATTAGCCCTGTGACTCCTGACGAGCATAGTCTTCGGAATAAAAGCAACTTTTTGAAGAAATGTTTTCGAAAACTTGCATTAGCCTACGACAATCCATTGTATGGGCTGTATTTATACATCAAACTTCCCACCTTATATATATTGAACTTGCTGGGTAACGCTGTTACTCACCCTTGCCTCTTAAACCCCTTCTTAGACATGAAGAACCACAAGAAGGCAACACTTTAGGCTATGAAGACTCCGGAGGCGGATAAACTCAAGGTACCAAAGAAGTCAACTACATCGAGTTGATTCAATTGAAGGAAGACGGAGGACAAATGAAGGCGTAGTGTAGAAGAGGACATATTCCTAGTCATAGAACCTATCTCTGTAGGCGTTGCTATAGCGCAACCGCAAGCCCAGCAGTATTAGCAGTAAGTTCCTCCGAGATTTTCATTTGATCTTATTTTATTAGAGTCTTGCCTCATTGTTTAGAGGAGGTTCTAAAGATATGTTGTTTTGGATCTTCTGTTTGTAATCTATAGTCATGCCTTGGACCTGCGATGTTTCTGTTGTACCACTCTGATGATGTAACACTGGTGGACGGTGATCCATTGGTGCCATGTCAACGACTATAACATACTACACCATGCAGTGATATGCTGGGTCACCACAATTTAATTTGAATTATGGTTGTTAAATTGACAGTCTAAATGTATGTGTACGTTATGTAAACTGAAACGGACGGAGTACTATCTATGTTACTCCTACTATATGTAGTCTATAAGAAGAAAGATACTTAAGGTCAGCATGCTCTCTTCTCGCCATTTGGCACATTCTTCTGGACGCACACACATGATTATATGTATGTCCACCAAGTGTCGCAATGATAATAAAAATGTGATAAGGTTGAGAAAGAAATGGAAACAGAAGTGTAGTTTTCTCTTTTATTTTTCAAACGAAATTTTAAAATGAAATATTTTGATAAATGTTTGTCCAAAATATGTATTGTTTTCACTTTCGAGCTCTTTACGACAAGATTTTTAAAACTAGATAACATGTTGGTTTTTTGACAAACTTTATTTTTTAAACCTAAACTAGTACAACGTACTCTAGGATATAGTGTAAGTGTACCCCGACTTATGTGTATTGTACTCTGTCTTTCGATACTTGTACTCCCTCTTCCGTATACATTTACTCCGTCTTATGTGAATCTGTAATTAGTCTTCTGTTTTACTCTAATATTTTTGTATCTATACTCCGCCTTTCTTTGTACTATGATGTCTATGTACATTATACTACGATTTATTGTACTTTCAGTTTTAATACTTTGTGTACCCTTTTATTTGTACTTACAAGAGAAAACGTGAAAACAAAATCCTGTGGAGAGATGAGCTTCGCTCGCTCGTGCGTGTACGTCGCTCGCTTGTTTTCTCTTTTCCTAGTGAAGCTGTATGTCAAGGAAGCAGCTACACGTGTCTCAGCCTCGCCATCCAATCTACCGTCCGGAAGACAAACCTTCTGATAGTGAAGCCCTGTAATCTTGCATTTTTCTTCGATAAACTTGGACAAGCACCGTCAATTTATTCATTTACTGGGACTTGCTATGCGTTGTTTCGTTTATGGTCTTTTAAAAATTAGAGACACTATCTTGAATTTTTACAGCTTGAGATTTTTTTTGGATTTCTCATATATTATATTTGCATTGTTACGGTTTTTTTTTTGGATTTCTCATATATTATATTTGCATCGTTAAGTCAAATAATTGTGTAGCGTTGCCCTTGCTCTTTTCTGGATCATTGCTCCTATTGTAACGCTAAAAATGTTAAAATGTATGCTTTCCACTGCTAGTGGCCACGGTTCAAGGCATGTGGAGCTGCAGTAGCTGTCCGGTTAAGGTTAGGCCGAACTGGACAAACTCTATAGTGAAAGGAATCGTCTGCTGGTTACGGTCAACGGAAACGGAAAAAAAGGTGAAGCTTTAGGTAGATCTGGTATTCCCACGACGCTGAGATCGATGTGAGCCAAATCCATAGTACTATGAAATATCTAGGTCTTGCATGAGGACGTGTCTCAGCTAGTAGCTGGACTGATTGCCCATCCTAGCGTGCCTTGTTAGCATAACTAGCAAATATGCCCGTACGATTGCAACGGCTATAAAATAAATGATCTCGTCTTAGCAATCCAAAAAACATTCTGATTTGTTAACATAAAATTTGGCCATGGAGGCGCCATGATGTCACGACCTCATTGGAGTTGCTACCTTGGAGCCTTTGGTCCCTTTTAGCTGCTTGTTGTGTTTATGGTTTGTGTAGGCCGTGGGGGTGTGGCTTTAATAGTGGTGGTTCTCATGCCGGTGACGGCCCTTGTTTCCTCTTCTTCTTTAATGTCCATGTTTTCTGGTGCAATGGGATCTCTAGGGTTAGCATTCTGTCTTATGAGTGTGCGATACCCTTCGATCCAGTGCGAGAAGGAATGGTCCTCTTCAGCGATGGATGGATGTTAACATGAGCAGACGACAAACATTGATTTCCGGTGGTGTCTTCATCCTCTGCTTTGCTCCCGCGTCCTCCTGGATCAGCGAGTGTTTCAACATTTGAAGACCTCGTTATTCACAGGCCACGCGTCATTAATTATCTTTTTGCTTGTTCTTAGTGCCTGAGATCTTTGTGGACTTCTACAAGCGTTTTGTATCCCCTCACTTGTGTGTGCTTTATTAATTTAAAGCAGGCTTTGATATCTCCCACCTCCGGATTAAAATAAATATGGCTATGCATTATCAAAACTAGCTAAACATTTGAATTGTAAAAAACCTTTTTTCCTGAATTTTCTGGAAAGTTGCAAAAAACCATTTAAAATGGTGACCAGACCTATTTTGTAAATAATCTTTTTGAGGGAAACTTTTAAAATAAAAAATAGAGGAAAAGGTTTAAAGGCCTAAGCAAGCCGAAGCAACCAGCCAGCCCATCCAGGCCCAGCTACGTAACCGCACCTCTGCTTCCCTTCATGCGCCGCCTCCTTCTCTGATCACCGTGCGTGTCGCCTCCGTCAGTGAAGAGCCTTCCAGACTTGCTCAACTCCTGTGACCGAGCGCTCGACCTCCACCGCCCTCCTTCCTCTCCTCCTCCCAGAGCTTTCTTGAGTATCAACAGGAGGTGTCACAACGAGATCTCGCGGGGGGCGCCACCGCGCCCGGAAATTGAGCAACCATCCTCCCTGCCACGCGCAACCCGGTGGTTTCCGGCCACCAGCTTGCCCCGCCCATGCATCCAGGCCCGTAGACTCCCATCACGGCGCTGAGGCGGCGGTTGACATGTTCTCGAGCTTGTCGGTGAGGCGGCCTAGGCGGGAGGTTATGGCGACGGTGATGCGACGGCCAGTAGGCAACGAATCTCACACGGCGGAGCACGGGAGGACGGCGAATGAAGCATGCTTGGGGCAAGTCACCGATGTCCTTGGGTCTGGAATCTTGATTGGTCGTCGGTGAGGGTGCATCGCGAGCGAGAGAGTAGGCAGCGACTCCGCCGTGCAGTTGGGAATTGAATGGACTAAATTGTGAAGTTACAACGTACGTTTTAGGAGGACTGCGGGTTGAGTTTCTGAAATAAGGAGGACTAAAGCGTAAAACGGCACGACGTACCGGACACCTTAGGCCATATTATATAGTAGACTAGCAAAATGCCCATGCGTTGCAATGGGGAAAAAAATCTATATCGTGAAACCCCACAAAATAATTTCTCATTGGTTCAACTCCACCGTGTCTCAGTTTCACACTTAAGCACTTAATTAAGCTGAGTAGTTGATGGGAACAACAATAGTATGAAGAGCTTATCGACAACAATGAGTTTTGATGGATTTTAAATAAAGAAACACAACACAGGGCTACATCTTGCCGACAATTGCAAGTCGGAGTATCCAATATGGGTCAAATTTTGTCTATGGTTGCTCACAAAGGTCGCTGTGATTGGTGCACATATTATAGAAGGTTTGAACTGTTAACACAACAATAGTACAGACTAAAAGGTCGACTACCATGTACTCACAGAGAGTAAATAAATATGCAAACCGTAATATGTTAGCAAGGACTATTTCATTCCATGGAACTTGTGCAAACCAACTTGAGATGAATATATGATCAAGGGTTCTTCTTTTGTATCTATCAATGCATTCTTATCAATTTACCTTCTCTTTTGTATAAGATACATAATCTCACACTATCAAGGGTTTTAATATGTATGAGATACATATGCTAGTTTTATAGTACAATTGAGTTAGAAATAAAATGAAAGTAATATGAAAAGGTACATGATAATAAAAAAACATGGTGTTGTAGCATAATTCAATGCATAAATATAGTGTTTCTTAGCTGCATTACCATTTCACCACTACTACATTAAACAAGCTAATTATTGGAGCCAGAACGCAGCTTAAGATACATACATAAACGTAGTATTCATCCATACAGTGCACCACATCAAACAAACGCACTTCCTCAGTGTACCTGCTTGTGGTCTCGTCGACCTGGGTCTGGCAGCAGCGGCAGGTCGGAGCTGATCTATGCGGACGCTGAGCGCGAGCATGTCGCCGCAGAGCAGCTCCTGGGGCACCACCAAGAACACCCGCTGGCCTTGCGCCGGTGCTCCACCGATGAGCGCGTTGCTGCACACCGTGGAGACCATGAGGACCATCTTGTCATTGTCGTCGTCATAAGACAAGAGCACGGCACACACTGGCACACGCACTGGTGGTCTACGTTTTCGTAGTAGACAACGTAGCGCTCGCAGACGAACACCTCATAGGCTTGCAATTCGAGCCTCCGCCGCCGCCTCCTCTCCGCCTCCCGGCGAGCGCCGTGCAATAGAGGGAGCCATGGAGTTCGCATACGGCGTGCTTGACGACGTCGAGCTACTCCCCAACCGCTCCGCCGCCGGCAACTCCCGCCCCCTGGCCCCTCTCCCATCCATCATCGGTTTTGCCTCGTCCACCGACCCTGCGTGCAAGAGGAATCAGGCGCCGCCGCGAGGCTGGGACTTACCGGGAGAGGAAGCGATGGAACGGGAGGGAGAGAGAATCGGAGGAGGGATCGAGCTCGTGAAACCCTAGCCGTGGAGCCTCGTCCAGATCGATCTCGCCGGGCAATCCCATGGCGCTGCGCAACCTGATCGCGAAGTTGCGGAACCCCGCCGTTGCCGCTCTCCATCTGCCTTCACACCGCGTCTCGCCTCCGGCCGGCGCTCAAGTTTCTTCAGCTTCTCTCGGGTGCGTCCTCCAGCTCCTCCGATTCAGAGGAGATGGAAGAAGAGGGACGAGAGAGGACTCAGAGGAGCGAAGGGGAAAAGGCGTGAGGCAAGGGAGGGGGTAAAAGGAAAAATTAAACCGGTAAGTTGACCTTATGTGGACTGCGAGTTAATTTTAATTTTTGACAGGGACTAAATCACAAAAACGTCACGACGTACCAGACACCTCAGGCCTTATTATATAGTAGATAGATAGATATTAGCATTAGACTAGCATAATGCCCGTGCGTTGCTACGCGCAAATAAATTTGACTGGATACGGGCAAACAAATCAATAATGGGTTCTCATTTTTTCCCTCAAATAAAAAAAACAGTTCATAGAGGCTATCAAAATAGCTATGCGACATATTTGATATTTGTTCATATTTGCTTTAGCTAGCGATCCATCCACTGAAACATCAAAATCACACGATATTTGATATTTGTTCCCATTGCAATGATAATATATAGGTTGGCATCATCACATACTATTATTAATATGCAGTTTCCTTTGGAGTAAGATATATGTTTCAATGATGCTTTTATTTACGCCAGGATATAAAAAATTAAAATCCATGTTGTAATCTCTAAAACTAACACATTGTGATCAAGATACTGAACACTCATTAGTAATCGTGGGATCAACACTTAGTCAGTTGGGTAACCATGTATAGAGAAAATACTTGTTGCAGATTGTAGATACACGTGATTGAGCATGAGCAGTCGAACAAAACACCGCCCAGTCCCTAGCGGTGTCTAAAGAGCTCGTGAGCTTCGAGTGTGGTCGGGCGCGGACGCACAGCTGCTCCCACTGGTGACCGGAGCCGGCGGGCCCAGATCATGACGCCTTGCTTGCTGCAGTCTCCAGGGCAAAGGCTGTCAACGGCCACCCTCTGCCTGTATGGATGCAAATAACCACGGAGCGATACTCCGCGCCATCATCTATTCACCGAGTTGTGGCTCTCCGCTTAACCCCAAGAGCGGCGTCCAACCAACTCTCCGATTTCACCCAGGCATGGGCATGGCGAGGTCGCCTCGACCCTTCCCTCCTCTGATTGCCTGCCCCTCACCGATCCGTCAAAGATGAACCCTGGAGACCTCTCACATCTCTATTCTCTCAAGGTGCGGCGGAGAAGGCCGAAGCTCCTGGGAAGAAACTCCTGCTCGAGTTGGATGCCTGGATCGATTTACTCTCTTTTCTTGTAGATGTGGATGGATTGACTCGGGGTCTCCGCTCTTGCAGCTGGCCGACGCGGTGTAGTAAGGAACCGTTTTTTGCACTTGGCGTTGGATTGGGAGGAGCATGAGCTTGGCGTCGTGCTGCGGCCCAGATACGTCGGTGCATCGGTAGAGGCACGGACTCGGCGTCGTGGTGCGGCCGAGAGAACCATTGCGGCAACTGCATTGGGGCGTCGAGAGGAGCAGTAGCCTGGCGAAGCGATTCGACGGCGGCGGCCGCGTTAGCTGGGCATCGGAGAAATTGGGGAAGGCCGAAGTGGAATCAGATATCTCCATGGCCGGTTTCTCGTGGGCCCGCGGCGACGCCCCACCCGAGCTCCATCACCGGAGAGAGCTGGCCGGTTACTGGAGAGGTGGAGCAGGCGAGAAAATGGGGATCGGCTGAACGGGAAGACGATAGGGTTGACCGTTTTTCTTCAGCGGTCACTGCAGAATTGTGGGTCTAATTTCCATATTTATCAGGGACTAAAGTGCAAAATAACCACAATGTACCGGACACCTTAGGCCGTATTATATAGTAGAGATTTGACGAGACAACGGAGCAGAGGAAATTAAGAAGCGCTTTCTTCTTTCCGTGTCTGCATTCTTCCGAAACGGAGCATAGAGGCAAATCGCGCGCTGGATATCGTTGCATGCAGGCATTGGCTCATAGCCAGTACTAGCATCACGGGTCACGGCCTGGTGCGTTAGAACTTTGAAAAAACTTCCCACAGTACTCATTGGTACGTAGCCATGCCCATCCGTCCATTGCGCAAACATCGTAGCCATGTTGGGAGGCGGGACCATGATCGTTGGTCGATTTTGGATGGATGGAAGGAGCTCGACACAAATGAGTGATCGGCTCTAAATAAAAAAACATCGCAAGTTGAAGAAGAAGAACGCAGGATCGAGGATGCAGGAGGTGGTCGCCGGAAGTCTCGTCGCAGCTTCGGCATCTTGCGGCCATCTGCAGCGGTTGTCGCCATCTTCACGAATCACGATCGATCTGCCTAATCGACTTGTTTCATTCTCCGCGTCGCACTATCCTCCGATACTAATTAATTACATTCGCATCATCTGATCTGCATGTGCCCTACCCGGCTACTCCGGGGTCTATTTTGATGTCTTGTGTTGGGCAGCTGGTCTCCGACCCACGTCCTCCGCGTTGTCGGCGTTAATGCGAGGCGTCTCTTCCCCGCTGCCGCGTCTCGTCCTTGCCCGCTTTGCTTTTCTTTATCATCATCAACGGCGCCGGTGGCGTGGTGTCCGTGACCCGAAATGATGGATGATGCTCCGATCTGATGGCGTGACATGCGCCGCTGTTGCACCGGCTGGGATTCGGTGACGTTGTATTGCTGACTTTTTGTATGTAAGTGACGGCCGCTGCTCCTTCCTTATCCTCTCGCAGACAAAAATAATAGATATTGTATGTACTTTTCTTTTTTAAAATATTATACTTCTTTGCAGAGACATAAATAGATATTGTATGTACGACATGTTAGATTTCAAGCTACACAAAATATATAAATTCAGGATCATAATACATTTTGTTAAGCAAGAGCGGCTTAATAACGAGAATGAGAAAATTATACCGATATTAACGAGGCCGTATGAAGGCCTATGTTGATACCCACATTTTTTGTATAAGTTACAGAAAAATGTCTTATAATTGCAGTATACGGTATACAAATGTAGAGTAGTGTCATGGGGCCACGTGTTAGAGACATGTTAAGAGTCTAAACTAATTTTTTGTGCTACATGCAATGTTTAGACCAAAAACTGGGGTTTGCTGCAGCACATGTTTTGATTTTGTGTTATGTGCAACAATGGCACCAAAGACTGGTGTTACATGCAATTTTCTCTCTCGCTCCTTACCTTTGAGAGTCCGCTTCCGGCCCCTGTCGCCGCCCCTATCCCTCCCTTGCTTCGGCGGCCGTGCCGTCCGGCGTGTGGATGGTGTAGGTGGTCGTGCACCTCCTGTATATAGTAGATCTAGAGTTATGCATAGATTTGGTGTTGCTACCTCGTCTCATGTGGCGTATGGCGTGATGTCGCGGGAAGAACTATCGCTGGGGCTTCCGAGTGCTTGCCGGCGATGGATGGAGGTGTTGCTGCTGCTCTCTGTGCTCCAGTGGATGCAGATGATGGGCGGAGGTGTTGCTCCTCTTTCCCACTTCCCGAATAAGCTCGGTTCTAACCACCTTCACGTCTTGAGGTGTGGTGGCGTGGATTTTCCTCTGGCCGACCGTAGTGGTGAGGAGAGGAATGGGTGTTGCCACCTCGTCGCCAAATCCGGAAGTTTTGGAGCGGGTTTTGTGTTGCAGGAGTTCTGGAGACTCTTCTGCTACATGGTGGAGATGATGAAGCAGCTTGCCAAGCTCCAGAGGATGGAGGAGGCGAGCCGCATCACCATTTCTGCAACCTCTTCAATATAAAGGTTCGTTAATCGCGACTCTGTTGGTTGTAGCATGAGTTTGGGCGCTACCTCTGTTGCTCGGTGTGGTGGCGGGAGCAGAGATGGTTTCCAGCTTCGTGTCTTATCGCTACTAGAGTCGCACCAGGGGAGGAGCTCTGCTTCTCCTGGGAGTTTCCTCACGGCGGCTCTCTTCTCGTCGTCGTCCAAGATGGTCGAAAGGCGACCACTCCCGCCTTATTCTTCGGTGTGCCGGCGATTCAAGGTTTTATTCCGCATCAGAGGCCCTTCCACTCTGGTGTAGCGAGCTCCCGCCTTCTCGTCCCAAGTGGTTTTGTCCCCGGTGACGTTGAGGTTGGCTGCCTCGAGCTTCGGATTCGTCTCGCTGGAGAAGGAGCTAGACCTGATTGCATTCCCCTTTTTCTTTGTAAGGTCCTTTGTGCGCTTTATAAGGTCATGTTTGTTTTTATCTTTCTTAAGACCTTTTTTGTAAATTGTTCCAGCGGTGATTAATGAAACTCCTGGTCCTTCGGGACCATCCCCCGTTCAAAATAATAATTATTATGTAACTAACATACGGGCTTTACATATTACGGGTCCATTTGCCAATGACTTAAAGTTCAGGTGACTTTGAGCTTGTTTTACACCATTACTCCTCCTTTTGCTCTTGAAAAAACGACCGCATTAAAACTTGAACTCCTATGTATAGGTTGGGTGGATCCAACCCTCAAGTCAAAATCACTTTCATTTGCACACCCTTAACTTTTTAATTTCAATCTAAATCAAACTTGGTACATGTTTAGCGCACTGAGATTGTAGCTTAGTCTAACGGACATGTGGACCATGCATGTCTTATTTTCAATCCGGCGGAAACGAACACGTGCGTGACCTGGTGTCGGAGATCATTGATACATCCATTTTGCACCACTATTTTATATCATAATTTACTGTTATTCATTAATATATTTCATATTTGGAGATGATACTTATGTTACATCATCTATTTTGCATGTTTGATGATCATTGGAGGATGGAGCTCCGGAGTCTGAATTCTGCTGGAAAAAGCACAATATGGAAAATCGTATTTTGCCAGATCACAGAGGAGGCCAAAAGGGGAGCCCGAGGTGGGGCCCACACCATGCCGTGTCACGACAGGGATGCTGGCCGCACGAGCAGGTGGTGGGGCCGCCATGGCCCACCTCCGGCCGTGCCCCTTCACGTACTTAAATCCCTCGAAAACCTAATACGTGTACGGTGTTTAGAATTCCTCTCCCCCGCCACCACGAGGCGGAGAAGACAGAGAGAGAAAAACTCTACGGCAGGCTGCGTTGCCGCCGGGAAAATGCCTTTCTAGAGGGGGAAAATCGTCGCCATCGTCACCGTCATCGAGCTGCACTCCATCATCATCGCCAACACCACCATCTCCACCGCCGACACCGTCATATCCATCGGTCCACTCTGTTACCGCTGTAACATCTAGGGCTAAATCTTGTGTATTTGATAGGGAAAACTCTCCCGGTGTTGATTACTCTTGTTATTGATGCTATTGAGTGAAACCGTTGAATTATGGTTTATATTCAGATTGTTACCCATCATTATATCATCTCTGATCATGTACCATACGATGTGTTTTGAATAGTTCGTTAAGTTGTTGAGGACATGAGAAGTCTAGACGTTAGTAGTGAACTATGTTGAGTAATATTTAATGTTTTGATATTTAAGTTGTGGTGCCATTTTTCTAGTGGTGTCATGTGAACGTCGACTACATGACACTTCACGTCAGCCTAGGGAAATGCATCATGTATTCGATTATTAATTGTGGCGTTGTCGGAGTGACAAAAAACTAAACACCCGTTGATATTTCGATGCATGAGGGATAGCATGATCTCAGAGTTTAAGGTTATGGTTAGATTTATCTTAATTACTTTTTATATTTGCGCATGCTTGCAAGAGGTATAATCATAAGTATGTATTAGTTCTACTAAGGGTGGTGCATAGGTTCACCCAAACGACACTTATCTAAACACAATATATTAATCATCTGTATGAAGCGAAAGCACTAGACAAAATTCCCATGTGTCCTCGGGAATGTTTGGTCATCTAAGTAAACAAACCGGATTGTCCTTTGCTCTCAAAATGATTGGACCCCTCGCTGCAATTATAATTGCCGCGCTCTATTTACTCGCACTTTATTTACATGTTATATCAAAGTCTACTGAAAACTTATCCGCTAGTATTTATAGTGAAATCCTCATCAAAACCGCTTGTCAGCACTTTCTACTCCTCTTTGGGTACTCATATAAAATATTACGATACATCGCCTATACTTGTGGGTCATTAATCATGCAGGTGTCTCATGCGGAGGGCGTTGGATGCCTCGGCAATGGAGAGGAGCAGCTGCAAATTCTTCTTGCATGTGTGAACGACTTGTGAATGCCATATAATTTCTATAGGTTGTTGTTTAAGCATTCTCAAAAAATGGTTGAAAATATGATGAAGAAAAAGTAGGAAGTGGATGTTGTGGCAAGTTAATCCTACATGAAATTTGTGATGTAAGTTATTTGGTTGCATCACGTAAGAAGCAACATTATTTGAATGGTTAGGTGTATGTAAAAGACGTTGATGAAATAAATGAATTTTCACCTAAATTTCAATTGTTTTTTATGAATTCTATGCGCTCAACCATAGTTTCGAACACTACATACACGATGCTATCCACTAGAATCCCCCATAATCCATATGAAATTTCTCTAAAAAATTGTATCCGCTACAATCTCATCCTACTATTGTTTCTTAGTGTTATCTGAACTACACCAAGATACTAAGGCGTGTAAGTTATTTTAAGAATGTAGAATTCAAGAGTAGAAAAATTCTAATGACGCAATCAATGATCTAGAATATCAATGTATACCATAGTGTGTAACTCGTGAGACGATAGCACCATGAAATTTTCGTAAGTATTGCATCCTTCAAAAAGCTACACAAACCAAGTTCGAGGATGACATTGAAGACGGAAGAGAGGTGCATCCCCAAACGTTAGCGACCAGGCGCGGGAGGCGATGGCGAAGAGTGGCGTGATTTAGAGATTTGAATAATTAGGGGAAGGCGGAGATTGGTGAGGTTTAATCGATCCATTTAGTGTATAGTTTTGTTTAAATGCCATTTTAGAAAGAAAAAAAAGACCCTAATCATATGTTATATGATTTGGTCTCCCGCCATACTTATGGTAAAAAACATGCGGACATCATCTGAGCTCGACTGAGCTCGGCCCGGTTCTGGATCTATAACTTTATGAAAACGTCAGTGTGTACATTACTTATACTTCTAACTTAATCTTTATTTTATAAATGAAACAACAAAACCTACCCAGTGTGAGAACCGGGTGATATGAATAGTCCACGAGAAAAAAACCGTACCGAGGTTGAGAACCGGATGAAATAAATAGTCCACGAGAATAGTACCACGTAAATCGAGACAATGCAGATGGTAGCAGGGCACTAGAAAAGACGTGACACACATTACCATATTCAGCTGGGAAGCGCCCGATTTCAGCTGAAAAAGATTAACTACTCCCTAGTAAGGCCAATTAATTTTATTTCACTGAGACTAGTCATAGTGGGGGTATCATAGGTAGTAACATAAGTGTCACATAGGCAAAATGATGATGTGGCATATAATTAATCAGGAGAGAAGTGGTGGTGGTATTTTTAGATACCGTAACATAGCGGATTTCGAGATAACATGAGTCTATACTCTAATAAATGCATGGTTATATGATACTACATCTATGTTACTATCCATTATTGACATATTAACATAGAGGAGTATCATATGTATGATATCACTATATGATGTTCCCACAAGGACTAGTCTGACTGATGTCCTTGTCTTCTTTCACGTGGCTCCACGAATTCATTAATTTCAATCAGACTGTCCAGCATCATGGCCGCACAGCGGCAACGCCGAGTGGCACAGGTTTCACATTGACGCCACCATTAGAATTTACTCTACTGCGGCTGCTCTGCACCATGCGGTTTCATTGCAGCCCGTCGTAAATGGCTCAAGGAAAATATCACCTCATCTGAAAAATAACTCAGCATTACACTCTGGAAGCACAAGATAATCGGTTGTCTCTTGCTTTAGAGCATTTTTTACCAGGAAGGCCCTGCACAAATGACATTTTAGATGAAATCGCCGGACTGAGACATGCTTCACATGCCGGCCCTGCAGTTTTTACCAGGAAGGCCCTTCAGGGGACTTCACATATATTCGAAAAACGCTCATCGGGAATTCGGGATGGCATCGACGAAAAGAGATGCACCTATAGACGGCTACGACAGGATTGTATATTAAAGATGTAGCATGGGCGATGGGCATCCTGCAGAAAACTAGCTCGATATCCGTGCAAGAGACTGTAGCAAGCGAGAAAGCTAACGCCGCTGCGTATTGCACTTGCACGCACGCCTGATGATCCTGTGCGAGCAGAGTATTCGACCAGGACCTGACATAATTGTTTTTATGAAACAGCTGACATGCAAACATCACATCTCGTCAGCCATAGGCAACGAAGAAAGATCAGGGTACAACCGAGAACACTGCCAACACCTTGATTACATGCAACAAGACTAACACTTTTACTTCCATTTCGTAGTGATTAAAAATGGTTTTACACTGACAGTCTGACATAACAACACAATAAGCTACTAGGACACACTGGTCACTGGACGAACACAAAGTTTGTAACATAATGAAGGGGAGCAATCTGCAATATTATTCCAACTCCTCTCGGATTAGCCATCGGTTGGCAGAGGCACACGGGCTGCAGGAGGAGGATGAAAGGCGTCGCGGCTCGTCGATCTTGGCCAGCTCACAACTTCTTTCACATTCTGCAAACACACGGATTCACGGCTTACTTGGTTAGCTCTTTGCTCACATGAAGGAAGTTCATGCGCATGCAATGCGTAAAATGCTGCTAGTGCGTACCTATGCTCCCAACGTGGCAGACTGGACGGTCTTAGTGATGGTAGGGCGGAGGCGGGCTCGGAGTGGGAGGCTTGTATGCCGGAGGGCTGGGGATCTGGGGCTTGTGCGGAGGGGGAGTCGGCTTGGGCGTCGGCGTGTAAGGTGGCGGCGATGGCTTGGGCGTTGGCGTGTAAGGTGGTGGTGACGGCTTGGGGGTCGGAGTGTAAGGTGGTGGCGATGGCTTTGGTGTCGGCGTGTAAGGTGGCGGCGATGGCTTGGGAACCGACTTGTATGTTGGTGGCGACGGCTTGTATGTTGGTGGAGAGGGCTTGTGCGTCGGCGGCGACGGCTTGTAAGTTGGTGGGGAGGGCTTGTGCGTCGGCGGCGACTGCTTGTGCGTCGGTGGGGAGGGCTTGTGCGTCGGTGGCGACGGCTTGTACGTCGGCGATGGCTTGGGCACCGGCTTGTATGTTGGTGGCGCTGGCTTGTACGTCGGCGATGGCTTGGGCGTCGGCTTGTACGTTGGTGGAGAGGGCTTGTACGTCGGCGTCGGCTTGTAGTGCGCCTTGGGCGGTGATGGCTTGTACGTCGGCGGCGATGGCCTGTACGTCGGAGGCTTCGGCGTAGGCTTGTACGCTGGTGGGGTGGGCTTGGGCGTGTAGGTGGGCGGAGACGGCTTGTACGTCGGTGGCGTCGGCTTGGGCTTGTAGGTTGGCGGAGTGGGCTTGGGCGTGTAGGTCGGCGGTGAGGGCTTGTAGGATGGCGGTGCTGGCTGGGTTGGTGGCTTGTACGTGGGTGGTGTGGGCTTGGGTTTGGGAGTGTACGTCGGAGGCTTGGGAGATGGCGTTGGCGGCTTGGGTGTCGGGGTGTACGTGGGTGGCTTCGGGGTCGGAGTGTAGGTGGGTGGCGGCGGCGGCGTGTGCGTCGGAGGAGAATAGCCGTACGGTGGCTTGTGGGAGCTGGTGGGTGGCTTGGCGTGGTGATGGCGGTGGTGGTGGTGAGAGGGCTTGTGCCCCTCGGGTGGCGGCGCCGCCGGCGTCGGGGTGGGTTTGTACCCGCTGTCCGCCTGGGTCTCGAGGACCAGGCTCACGGCCAAAAGGGCGACCAGGAGAGCGGCTTTGCCACCCATTGCTCACTCACTCTGCTCTCACTCGCTGCTAGCGAGCTCTCTTGGATGGCTCAGTGTGGTTCTGAGAAGAAGGGTACCTATGCCACTGGTTATATACACGGGGAAGTCTTGGATGCTTGTGGAAGCATGTGATGGAGCCGCACTGTGGCGTGGCGGGAGGATAGGCATGTGGGGGTGGAGGAGGTTTCGCCGCTGGTCACTCCCGGTCCGGCCGGAGTTTCACCGGCTTGTGTATATGTGAACGGAGATCAATACAGTACCAAGCTATATGCATGGAGTAGGTTGCGCTTGCACAGTAAACCCATGTGATAGCCTGTGCATCAGCGTATGCATGTCTCGGTGACCGTGATCATATGAATGCAGCAGCAGAGGGGGATGGTCATTGCCTGATTGGTTAGGGCATAGGCGCCACGACAGTGTTGCTTTTCATAATCCTAGGTGCATGTTTCCCTTTTATTTACACGTGGTCTTATTTTGCTTTTTACAGCTTTCAAGTAAAGCCGGCCTCGTGTTGATAAAGTTCAATTTTCTCGTGCAAGAAAGAACGAAAGTATCAAGGGAAAGATGCTCAGGTAAGTTTTTCTTACCGAGTGGTTTTACTCGTAGGACATCAGCGTAAGTATACGGCTACTCGTCCTAAGGCACACCTCAGTCGTAGAGAAGATGATGATATAGGTTACTATCTTGAACTAGTAGAAAAGTACATAGATAAGGAGATGTTTAATCACCAATATTTTTCAGTATTGTCATATACATGTTGGTCATTATTATTGCACGTCTAAATGATGATGGTCAAGTAGGAGGTCTCATACGGTCATACCTCATCTTGTTGAGGGTGGTGTTTCTATCCTACAATATGGTGATGATACGATTTTACTCATGGAACATAATTTTGAAAAACCAGCTAATATGAAGCTAGTTCTATATCTTTATGAACAATTATTAGTTTTCAAGGCTAAATAGATTGAGGACCGGTATAAACAATATTATCGTTGTGAGTCCGGTTCTTTTTTAAAATTATTTGGGTGTGCCCATCCGTTGCAAAAAATTACGGAACTCAGACTGTTCGAGCAGAAAGTCGCTTTGAAAGCAAACTTGGCTGGTTGAAAAGAATGATGCTCTCGTATAGAGATTGTCTAATCTTAGTAAATTTGGTTTTAACAAGTTCATCGATGTTTATGTTGTCGTTTCTTCGGATATCCAAATGGATTAGGGCAAGACTTGACTTTTATAGATCTCACTTTTCTAGAAGAGCGATGAGACTAGAAGAGCTAAATATGATTTAACACAATAGAATATTATTTGTAAACCAAAAGTTTGAGCGTTTGAGACTTAAGGTCTTAATTTAAAAATACGTGTTTACGCGGTTTAAACTCTTGAATGAAGAGGGTTTGTAGTAGGAGTTGTTCGTAATAAATTCTTATACAATAGAACGCTAGCACATGTAGAGGTGCAACCGATGATTCTCTATTTGGAAAGTCTAATGAAAGTTAAAGACCAGTTCTTTAGTGAGGTATTAGTATTGGAGGTTGTCGGCCCAGTGGGAACTGGGGTACCAAGAGCCCATTCCCCACAGGCCTCGCTCGCGGGCCAGACAGACGAAACGACTAAGGACCAGGCGTCACCGCCTGGCGGGACCCCCGAGAGGCGATCCCCCTCGAGGGCCTGAAGAGGAGGCGAGGGCCTCAAGTGACCCCTCGCCTCAGGGGATCCTCCCCGTCAAGGAACAAACTCGCCTGATGGAAAGTCCGGCAGGAATCTCCCCTCAGGCCTGAAGGGAAACGTCGTCGCCAAGGAATCCCGACAGAGCGCACGTGATTTCTGCCACGCTCGTACAGAGGCTCACACCCCCGTCGCTGTCCCTGGCGATAAAGCGGTCAACAAAGCTGCTCCGCCTGCTGCACAGCTGTGAGGACCTTCTACTCTGACGGTAAAGCAGGTGGACGGCGCAACCCTCCAACGGAGATCGTTATCGCGGGATCCACCTCAGAGACCGCCCACTCTGCGGATGGTACGAGCGCGGTCGGCCGCCTGTCGGCCACGGCGCCACCTTTATCAACAATGGACCGAGTCCATGGACGAATGGAGCACGGTGGACTCGTGCTCCGCCCCGCGACTGGCAAGTGGGAGCCACCTCGAAGGCCAAGCCAAAGAAGAGGACCCGAGGCGCCTATAAAAGAGAGAAGACATCCATCGTAGCAAGGGTCGGCCCCTTGCGTGCAAACCTCCCCTGTAAACCCTAGCAGCTCTAGTTAGGTTAGCCTCTGTCCGGAGGAGGAAGAAGATCATTGCTTCCCTCCCCAGGCAAGAACTGCCTCGAGGGGGCTTCCGGCAAGCTCAATTGTACTGTAACCTCCCACATATAATACAGACAGGCAGGAGTAGCGGTCTTACCTCCTCACGAGGGCCGTGAACCTAGGTAAAGGACGGTGTTTTCCTTGGTCGGGTGTGCGTCTTCTTCGGGTCCGGCGAGCAACGTCGCGGAGCCACTTGAGGGTTTAGACCTCCGCGTTCAATCACCTCTCGAACTACACTTCAGGTAGTGACTACCCCCGATTCCCGGGAGTCATAACCCGACATTTGGCGCGCCAGGTAGGGGATTGAGGCGCGTCAACAACCTTCGAGTTCGTCTCCGCGCCATGGTGAACACGCGCACCACCCGCACCGCTCGAGTGAGCCGACGTGTGCCCGCGGGAACACGCGCGCCCCCAGGCGCCGCGACCACCCGCGCGACCACCCGCGCCAGGCGGGGCCGACCCCGCCAAGAGGAGCGTGTCCCCTCTGGCTCTCACGCGGAGGAGCCAGAGCACGACGCCGAGCACCAGGAGGACGCGCAGTCGTCGCACCTGTCGCAGCGCCCGAGCGGCTCGGGCCCGGGGAGAACCGACCCTGCGCCTCACACCGCGCTGCTCATGGCGCAGGAGCTGCTCCGCTACCAGCCCACCGCTGAGGCCCACGAGCAGTGGCTCCAACGCCTCAACCACCTCGTCGGCATCGCCACGACGCGCCCCGCTCCGTCCAGTCCAACGCGCACCCCTCTCTCGCGGGCACGGTCGCAACAAATGCGCCGCCGCCACCTCCGGGGCCTGCGCCGGCTGCGGCACAGAGGGCTGCTTCGCACGTGACCTCGCCGCGCGATTGCATGATCGTGCAGCGCACCGCACCCGATGCCCGTGTGTGTATGGAGCTCCAGCGAGACCGCCAGAACAAGGTCGTGGAGGAGCTCGGCCCGGCGGGGCAGCAGAACTGCGGCGCGCTTCAGCACGGGGTCGCTACGTACACCTCGGGCTGCATGGCGTTCACTCGCTCCCTGCGCCGCGTGGTCTGGCCGCAGAAGTTCAGGCCGGCTCTTCCCAAGGGCTACGACGGCTCCGACAACCTCGTCGAGTTCCTGCAGCTCTACACCACGTCCATCCAAGCTGCAGGAGGAGACGACAAGGTCATGGCCAACTGGTTCTCCCACGCGCTACGCGACTCTACGCTGTCGTGGCTCCTGAACCTCCCGGAGGACTCTGTGAACTCCTGGGAGGAGCTCTGCAAGCAGTTCGTCTCCAACTACAAGGGGGCGTACGAGCGCGCCCTCACCCACAACGATCTCCGCGCTGTGGTGCAGAGGAAGGACGAAACGCTCCGCAAGTACATCCAGAGCTTCAGCCAGGTGCGCAACAAGATCCCGAACATCCCCGACACCCAAGTCATCGCCGCCTTCCGCGAGGGCGTCACAAACAGCAGGATGCTCGAGAAACTAGGCATCCACGACAAACTCACCTCTGTGGTCAAGCTGTTCGACATGGCGGACAAGTGCGCCAAGGCTGAAGAGGGACTCCTCTTCGTGAAAATGTCCTCGAGAGGGGACGATCACGCTGAGGGGTCCAAGAGCCAGAAGAAGAAGGAGGAGCCCAAGCGCAAGGCCACCGCAGTTCTTGCGGCAGAACCTGACACAAAGGGCACCCGCAGGGACTCCCCCGAGGCCGGAGAAAGGAAAGATGATCACCGTCCTTTCTGCATCTACCACAACAGGCGCGGCCACTCTACGGAGTCCTGCTACGACCTCAAAAGGTTGAGCAAGGAGCGCGAGCAAGAAGAAGATGGCGGTGGCCGCGGTCGAGGCCGTGGATACCGCGGAGGCGGACGCAAAGGGCGGCTACCAGAAACCATCTGGAAATCGAGCCAACGCCGCAGAAAAGAACGGCAACCTCCCTGACGAGGAAGATGGCGGCTACCAAGCCCCGAGGGGCGCCATTGCCTGCATCCTAGGAGGGGCGCAGGCGCCGAAGTCGAATAACCAGTTCAAGCAGTTCGCCCGCGAGCTCAACGTCGCCCTCCCAAGCGCGGAAACCTCCAGGCCCCTCAAGTGGTCGCAGTACACCATCGCCTTCGACGCTCAGGACCACCCCAAGTCCACCAAGACTGTTGGAACCCTCCCACTGGTCTGCACCCCCACCATCGACAATGTGGCTGTCTCCAAGACGCTCATCGACGGCGGAGCAGGCCTGAACGTCATCTCCATAGATACGTTTGAAGCGCTTCAAGTGCCCTACGAGAGGCTTATGCCCTCGAGGCCCTTCACGGGGGTCACCAGCGGCTCAATCGAGCCTCTAGGCCAGGTGAGGCTTGCCGTCACCTTCGGGAGCGAGGAAAATTACCGCACCGAGCACATCGACTTCGATGTTGCGCACATCGGCCTGCCGTACAACGCCATCCTCGGCTACCCCGCGCTCGCAAAGTTCATGGCCGTCACGCACCATGCGTACAACATGGTCAAGATCCCCGGCAGCGCCGACACGATCACCATACGTGGGCACGTCCTGGACGCCACGCGCGCTGTGGAGACGGCCTACAAGACCGCCGCCATGGCCTTCCCCGCAGACGAGGACCAAGAGCCTCTCGAGAGGCCCAAGAAGAAGAAGCACTTGTTCTCTCAGGAGGCAGCTGCTACCAAGAAGATCTCTCTGAGCTCAGGGAGCTCGGGGGCTGAAGGCTCGGGGGCTAGCGTCACCATTGGCGCCGCACTACCTCCCAAATAGGAAAGCGCGCTCGTCGCCTTCCTCTAGGCAAACTCTGACATGTTCGCATGGACACCGTCAGATATGTCTGGTGTACCGAGGGAGGTGATCGAGCACCACTTGGCCGTGTGCCCAAACGCGCGCCCCGTCAAGCAAAAAGCAAGAAAGCAAGCCCCCGAGAAGCAAGCGTTCATCGTCAAGGAGGTTGAGTAGCTCAAAGCGGCAAATGTAGTCCGCGAAGTCGCGCACCCCACTTGGCTCTCCAACGACGTGGTGGTCCCAAAACCCGCCGGCGGATGCCGCCTCTGCATCCACTACACCGACGTAAACAAGGCCTGCCCAAAGGACCCTTACCCCATGCCCAGAATTGACCAGATCGTGGACTCCACGGCAGGCTGCAACCTCCTCTGTTTCCTCGATGCCTTCTCTGGTTATCACCAGATTAAGATGGCTAAAGAGGACGAGGAGAAGACGGCTTTCCTCACCCCATGCGGTGTGTATTGCTACGTCTGCATGCCCTTCGGCCTAAAAATGCCGGAGCCACTTTCTAGAGGTTAATGAGGATAGCCCTTGGCGGGCAAATGGGGCGAAACGCTGAAGCATATGTTGATGACATCGTCGTAAAGTCACGAGAAGGAAATACTCTGCTCGGAGACCTGGAAGAAACCTTCGCCAGCCTGCGCAAGGTGAACATCAAGCTCAACCCCGCCAAGTGCGTCTTTGGAGTACCTTCAGGAAAATTGCTGGGTTTCCTCGTGTCCCATCGGGGCATAGAGGCGAACCCAGACAAAATCAAGGCCATAGAAGGCATGCAACCTCCACGCAGGCTCAAGGACATGCAACGCCTGGCAGGCTGCATGGCCAGCTTGGGTCGATTCATCTCCAAGTTCGGCGAAAGAGCCCTGCCGTTTTTCAAGATCATGAAGAGAACGGGCACTTTCAAGTGGACCCCTGAAGATGAAAAAGCATTTGAGGACTTGAATAAGTACTTGTCCAGCCACCTGTAATGGTAGCCCCAAGACCTGGCGAGCACCTAAAGTTGTACTTGTCAGCTACCCCACAAACAACCAGTGTTGTCCTTGTGGTGGAAAGAGAGGAGCATGTACTTCACAAGAAGAGTGCAACCACTCCAAAGAAAAAGCCTCCTGATAAGGAGCTCGACGAAGGGGCGGTCATCACAAGGCCCACGCCAGGCCCAAAGCCTCAAGAGGGGACCGCCCCGAGTCAACTACTGCAAGAGGTTCATGCCGAAGGGACCGAGGAGCCTCAAGAGGCTAACACACTCGAGGCCCAGGAGGAACGCTGCGAGGCCAAGCCCCTCGAGGCCGCGTCCCTCGAGGCCACGTCCCTCGAGGCCGCGTCCCTCAAGGCCAAGTCCCTCGAGGCAACGTCCCTCGAGGCCACGTCCCTCGAGGCCGCGTCCCTCAAGGCCAAGTCCCTCGAGGCAACGTCCCTCGAGGCCACGTCCCTCGAGGCCAACCCCCTCGAGGCAAAGCACCTCGAGGCAACGTCCCTCGAGACCACGTCCCTAGAGGCTGAGTCTCTTGAGGCCAAGTCCCTCGAGACCAAGTCCCTCGAGGCCGACACCCTCGAGGCCCAGGACAAGCCTCTTGAAGCCGACCCCATCGAGGGCAAAACTGAGCCACCTCAGGCAAAAGACGCCAAGGAAAAAGAAACCACTCTCGTCGAGCATCCAGTTTACTTCGTCAGCACACTACTGCGTGATGCTCGCGAGCGGTACCCTATGCAGCAGAAGCTTCTCCTCGCACTCCTCATCGCCTCAAGAAAGCTGCGACACTACTTCCAGGGGCACCCCATCATGGTGGTAACCTCTTTTCCCCTGGAGCTAATTCTGCGCAACTCAAATGCAACAGATCGTGTCGCAGGATGGAACATCGAGCTACAGCCATTCAATTTGCGCTTCGATACCACAAGGGTAATCAAAGGAAGAGCGCTGGCAGACTTCGTCGCCGAATGGACTGATCCAACCCCTGAAGAGCCCTGGGAAGAAGAGCACGAGTCCGCTGGAGCCGCAATGCCCGACTACTGGACCATGAAGTTCGACGGAGCTTTCGCTTGCCGCCATGGTGGGGCAGGTGTAGTCCTGACCTCAACAAAAGGCGACAAGTTGTATTATGCAGTCTAGCTGTGCTTCGGAATCGACAAGATATCCAACAACATCGCCGAGTATGAAGGACTGCTTGCTGGCCTGCGCGCGGCAATCGCCCTAGGCGTCAAGCATATACTCATCAAGGGCGACTCCCAGCTGCTCGTCAACTTCTCCAACAAAAGCTACAAGGCCAAGGACGACCACATGGCCGCATACCTTGAAGAGGTCCGTAGGCTGGAGAAGAACTTCAGGGGAATGGAGCTCATGCACATCCCAAGAAAAGAGAACCAAGAGGCTGATGACATCGCCAAGCGCGCATCAAAGAGGCAAGCCCAGCTGCCAGGTGTCTTTGAAGAAAGTCTCGTCAAGGCATCCATAAAGCAGCCCCTCGAGGCCCTGCCCGCAAGCACGGACGAAACGCTCCTGCCACCACCTGCAAGCGGAGCCCCAGGCTGCGGAACCCCAACAGGGAAGCGTCTGTTGCTCACAGCGGTACACCAATAGGTAGGATGGATCGACGAGATCAAAGACTACCTCCACAAGGGGATCCTTCCCGAGGAAGATGTTGAAGCAGAGAGAATTGCCCGCCAAGCAAAATCATACCAAATCCTCGAAGGAAATCTCTACCGCAAGTGCCCAAACGGCATCGCGCTCAAGTGCGTCCCGCCTGAAGAAGGAAAGTTGCTGATAAAAGACATCCACAACGGGGAATGCGGCCACCATTCGTGCGCCCGCAACCTCACAGGGAAAGTCTTCAGGAGCGGCTTCTACTGGCCTCAAGCGCTTCAAGATGCAACGGACATCGTTCAAGCTTGTGAAGCCTGCGAATTCCACGCCAAGCAAATCCACCAACAAGCGCTAGGCCTACAAACCATTCCGCTCTCGTGGCCGTTTGCGGTCTGGGGGCTGGACATCCTGGGACATTTCCCAACAGCGCAAGGTGGATACCGCTACCTCTTCGTGGCCATTGACAAGTTCACAAAATGGCCTGAAGTGGAGGCGACGCGCATAATCACAGCAGGCGCGGCGGTGAAATTCATCAGAGGCCTGGTCTGCCGCTTAGGGGTGCCTAACCGCATCATCACCGACAATGGCTCGCAATTCACAAGCGGCATTTTCAGAGCCTACTGCCAGAAGATGGGCATCAAGCTCTGCTTCGCCTCAGTCGCCCATCCGCAAAGCAACGGGCAGGCTGAGCGCGCAAACGCAGAGGTCCTCAAAGGCTTAAAGACCAGGACCTTCGATGTCCTCAAGGGACACGACAAGGGTTGGATCAACGAGATACTCTCGGTGCTCTGGTCCATCCGTACAACGCCACCCAAGCCCACCGCGGAAACGCCGTTCGCACTCGTCTATGGAGCCGAAGCAGTCCTCCCCGCAGAGATAAAGCATGGGTCCCCACGGGTCCTTGCCTTTAATGAGGACCAGCAAGAGAATATCCACAACGACGACCTGCTGCTCCTTGAAGGACTAAGGCGCCACGCCGCTCTACGGGCGGCCAAATACCAACAGTCCCTGAGGCGCTACCACAGCCGCAATGTGCGCTCGCGCACCCTGGAGGCAGGAGATCTCGTCCTCAGACGAATCCTCTCCAGGGAAGGCCTACACAAGCTGTCTCCGATGTGGGAAGGTCCCTACAGGGTCACCCACATCGCCAGGCCTGGCGCGGCTCGCCTCGAGACGGAAGACGGCGTCCCCGTCAAGAATCCATGGAACATCATGCATCTACGCAAGTTCTACCCGTGATCATCATCACGTCAGGGCATTTAGCGAAAGAGGCAGCCCACGGCTCAACCTCCAAGCATCTTTTTGTCCCTCAAGGTTAAAAGCTCAAGGCTTAAACCTCACAAACCTTTGTATCCGCCAGGAACAAAGAGTGATTATTGTCACACACGTGATCATTGTCACGACGAGACGTCAAGCGGACGAGGCAGCCCACGGCTCAACCTCTAATCATTTTTCGTCTCTAGAGGTTAAAACGCCGAAAGGCTTAAACCTCCCAAAAACATAGCTTTGTCTCCTAAAGGAACAAATGCAAAAGTGGTCATTGCCACACTCGTGATCATTGTCACGTCGAAAAAACAAAGCGGAAGAGGCAGCTTACGGCTCAACCTCCAAGCAATGTCGACTCCAGGGGTTAAAACGCCAAAAGGCTTAAACCTCAAACAAATGCTTTGTATCCCAAGGGAACAAACGCAATCGTGGTCATTGCCACGCACGTGATCATTGTCACGTCGAGACTCCTAGCGGACGAGGCAGCTTACAGCTCAACCTCCAAGCATTCTTGTCTCCGGAGGTTAAAACGCCAACGGCTTAAACCTCCAATGCCCCAAAGGCTTCACTCGAGGGAAAAACCCTCCGAGCTCTCAAATAAAACGAGCAACCTCAGGCCGTTGAGAGTCTCGTTCACCAACAGGTGGTCCCCATGCCTCGACATGGTCAGAGCATTAACTTGGCAACCCCAAGCATAATGACTCAATCTCGTTCCTAAGTGAACTTAGCGCTTCGGCGCCGCTTAAAAAACATTTTGGGGGGGGGGGGGGGGGTTTACATTTACGCATTACTATTGTTGAAGTGTGCGCTTATATCTCTCCGCATGCGTACCTCGCGAGCGGGGGCTGAGTACGGTGCCAGTGCCTCAAATGACACACCAGCAGCACTGCAAAATCCAAGAGTCCGAGCTCTGGCTGGAGGGCAATTCCCCCACAAACAAGTCATCTCTACTAAGGACCTTGGTACTTACTCTCCTCGCAAGGAACGCCTGAGGGGACCTATAAGCGCGCACGATCCCTCGATCCGTGTTCCAGCGTTTGGGTTCGCCCCTCTAATACCTGCAGGAAATAATTCCCCCTCGAGCCTGAAGGGGCATCCGGGAGCGACCCCTCAAGTGGGCAACCTCGCGAGGCAAAGAGTCTCCCCAGGAGCGACCCCAAAAGTGGGCAACCTCGCAGGGCAAAGAGTTTCCCTAGGAGCGACCCCTCAAGTGGGCAACCTCGCCAGGCGAAAGGCCTCCACAGTGCAAAAACCTCGAGAAGCTAAGTCTCGCACCCACGCTTTAAAAGCGTTTCTCTCTCCCGAAAGCACGTATTTGCCCCTCGAGCGACTTCGCTTTCCCTTACGCTTCATGGACTACTCGCACGTCTAAGGGGGGCACTTGAGCATCGCGACTCAAGGCCCTTACCTCTCCTAGGCCTAAACTCCCCCCGGCCTTGCGGAGTCGTTTCTCCCGCATACCGAAGTGGCGGAGTCATGGCGCGAAGAGACGGGACCTAACGACGCAGAGAACAAATAGACATGAAGATGAGTCCAAAGAGACCTCACGAGGGGCAGATAAGCTCGGATTAAAAGAACAATTAAGGTATATTTCAAGCCAAAAAGTCTTGAGATGTCTAAAGGCACACAGCTGGTGCAGTTACAAGCGCACGCAAGCGCAGCCAAGAAAGGCTCAGGGGGATGCAGCAGCGTATTGATCCTCCGCGGCGCCATCTTCGGCCTCGACGGGGCATGCCTCCTCCTCCGTGGCGCCATCTTCGAGTTCGATGGAGCGGGCCTCCTCCTCCGCAGCGCCTCCTTCGACCTCGGCGGAGCGGGCCACCTCCCCCCCCGAAGTCTGGCGCGGTTGCAGAAGGCATCCACGTGCTCGCGGAGGGAAGACAAGACGCGCTGCGCATCCTCGCCGGGAGCAACCTCGGTCACCAAGCGGAAGTCAAAGTCCGGCACAAGGAGCTTGATGTTGGTGAAGATGCGATTGACAGCCACCCCCAAGAGCTGCCTGCTCTCGTCTTCGATCACCTCGCGAAGCTCAGCGGCGGGGCCCTCCAACGCCGCGAAGAGCTGGTCGAAATAGGCTAGGAACACGGCGGCGCCGTCATGGTCTTGGGCCCAAGGGTACGGTGCGTCTGCGCCGAGCCGCGACGCGAGCTCACTACCACGCGCAACCAGCTCTTCAAACAGGCGGTTGCGCCGCGTCGCACTGAACGAAGGGCCAGCGCAGTGGGACACCACGTCGCGGGCCTCCTCCGCTCGACGTCGATGTGCCTGGGCGCGCTTGAAGCGGCGCGCCAACTTTGAGTTGGCCTTCTCGAGCTCGGCCAGCCGCTGAGCGTCCGCAACATGATCGGCCCTGAGGCGGTCCTCCCGCTTCCGCAGCCGAGCACGGTACTTCTGGGGAAGGGTCCGTCGGAGATGTCTCTCATGCACCGCGAGGGCCCTCTGCGCCGCTCTCGTCCTCTTGGCGAAGCGCCGCTCCGAGCGTTCGTCAGAGCGCTTCTGAGCAGCGACGTGCTCGTCGAACTTCAAGACCGCCTGTGCCAGGCCTTCCTCGCGCGCTTCAAGGGCCTCGCGCTGGGCGGCCTCGTCCTTCTCCATCTGGAGACACCGCTCCTCGCGCCGCTGCAGCTCACTCCCCTTGAGGGCCAGCTGCCGATCGCGCTCGGCCAAGCACTTGCGGTCCTCCTCCAGGGCGGCCTGCGCAACCTGGTGGGCGGTGAGACGCTGGGACTCCACCCGGTCCAACTCGCGTTGCCTCTGCGCCAGCGAGCCCTCCATAGCCTCACGCTCGGATGTGGCCCCTCGCAGGAGCTCCTCTGCGGCATCGCGTTCTGGCTGGAGGGGCCCGAGCAGCTCCGCAGCATCGCGAATGGCTCCGTCGTGGACTTCCTTGGCAAAATTGATGGCCTCTTCGCGGGCTGCCTGCAGCGCCGAGTCCTCAAGACGGCGTGCCTCGACGGCCACATGGAAGGACGCCCACGATCTCGCAAGTTCCTCCTGCTGTTGGGCGAGCCGTATGTCACTAAGGGAAAGGTGGGCCTCTAGACCCTCCAACGACTCTCGCACAAGGCCGAATGACACTTCGCGGCGTCCCGTGCTCCAGTCCCAGCTTCGGAGAACCATTTCCTGGCTGGATGAGGGCCCCGCTGCGGCGGCCGGTCCCGAGAACCCTGCCCCAGGTCGGGCTTGGGGGCTGGGTGTGGCTCCACCTCCGTCCGCGCCGGCTTCAGCTGCGATGCTCGAGTTGCGGGGGTGCTCATCCCCTCCTGCGGCTGCACTGGCGCCCGCGGGAACCTCGGTCGTTCCCCCAAAAGGAGGTGCGGCCGCACTCCCTCCTGTGGCCGCACTTGCACCAACTGAAGCCTCGGTCGGTCCCTCGCAAGATGGCGCAGGCGCCGCGGGAGAGCGTGGTGAAGATGGCGCAGGCGACGGCGTCGCTGCACGCGGCGATGGCAGCGTGCGAAGCAAAACTGCCTTGCGTGGTGGCGTAGCCGCGCGAGGAGGTGTCAGAGTACGAGGCGGCGCGGGAATCGTCTCCTCCGCGCTGTCCACCAGCAGAGATTCGGGAGGCGCCGTTTGAGGCTCGGGCGCCCCCACTAGGGGCACGGCCGCTCCCTCCTGAGGGGCCCCCTCCACTGGGCTTGGAGCGGACGTCTCCACAGGCCTCGGGCGCTCGCCAACCGCCGCCGAAGCTGCGGCACCCTCCACACCTGCTGACTCGCGAAGCTTGCGACGTTTCGCGGGCACCAGATCGCTGGAAAAAGCCCAAAGAAGATTGGTCATGAGAAGATAGAGCAGGGGAAATTACAACAGCTAGAAATGACCAAGTGATGGGAATACTCACCATTTTTGGGAAGCCCCAGCGTCGACCCACACCAGGACAGGAGAGCGCCAGGAAGGTGTGGGCTTGGCACCTGATCCCTCCAAAGGCGTCGCCGCTTTTCTCTTGAAGGGGATGTCAGAGGGCCTCACCCTGGAGCGATCCACCATCGCCTTGGTACGAGGCTCGCGCCTCCCCGGCGAAGCGTCTATCTCAGAAACCGCCCCCGCCTAGGCGCCTCCTCCTCGAGGCGCGAAGGCGCCACGACAGAGGCGCCGTCATCGCCCGACGAGATGTCGCAAATCTCATCGGTGAATGGCTCGTACCTCGCAAGGGGCGCCTCTCCTGTCGCGGTCTCCTCCTCGCCGCTCCAAGCGCGAGAGGTGGATGAAGAATCAACACCCACGACTCCGCGCGCCGGCGGAGCGACCACCTAATCCGTCGAGCCCGCCAGACCGTGAGGAGTGAAGTCCGGCATTCCGTCCAGGATATCCGTGCGATCGCTCAGAGGAAGTTGGTGCAGGGGACACACGGAGCCGGCGATCTTCCCTGGCACGTCCGGACTGGCGAAGAGGATGTTTAGGATGGTGTCGACCACGTCCGAGCCAAGGTCCTCCGGATGAAGCCGCATTGGGTCGGAAAAGCCGGCATACATCCACATCGGCTCCGAGTGCGCCTGGAGGGGGGCGATGCGGCGTGCCACGAAGTCCGCCGCGACCATCTGACCTGTGAGACCCTCCTCGCGAAGAATTCTCAAACGCCCCTCCAAGAAAGCATTGTCCGCACCACGGAGAGCAGACTTGCACCAGTGGGAGTTCCTCGCCGGCGGCGCCTCCGAGACATCCAGGAATGCACAGGGCGACGAGACGCCGATGAGCAGCCACTTCTGGCGAAAGTCGCCCACCTTCTTGAGCACCGCCGTAACAGGCTTATCCCCGCTCCAGGACATGGGGATATATACATGCCCCATGCCGTCCGCAGTGCGGAAGGAGACGCACCCCATCCTCTCGCCACCAGCCGTGCACCGCAGCGAGTTGAAGGTCCTGAAGAGCGCAACCGAAGGGTACACGCCCAGATAAGCCTCGCAAAGGTAGGAGAAGATGGACAAAATGAGTATGGAGTTCGGGTGAAGATGGAGGAGTTGAATTTGGTAGAATTCCAGTACTGCCTCCAAGAAAGGCGAGTACGGCGGCACCAGCCCGGCGGTGATGGCGTGGAGGAAAATAGGGTAAAACCCTTGGGGAAATCTCCCGAACCTGGCGGCTTGGAGTGCGCTGGCGACGTGCTCGTTGGACGGCCCCGCAACCAGATGGCGGATCTTTGACAGCGCCTGGAGATCGGTGCACGCCCCCTCGAGTGCCGCGCCCCGCACTACCTCCATGGCCGCCGCCCGGGAAGAAGACCCCGTTGCGGCCTTACTTTTGCTCTTCACCGGGCCCATCGGAGAGGTCTTGGGTTTTCGGCGAAGACAAAGGTGGGAGATGCGCAGAGAAGAGCGGAGGCGGAGAGCTCTGAGAAGCGGAACCTTCTGCGGGAAGAGCTAGAAACGGTAACCGCTCTGCGCGGCAACGCCTGGGCTTTATGTCCTCTCCGAGGGCAGTTACGAGGACATGGTGGGCCCCCCACGACTCTCGCCCCAGATCGTGCGAAGCCGTTAATCGTCCAAGTGCCGCGTGGCTCGGGCCGGATGGGCACTAAGGGCCCACGACGCTTCGCCTAAGCCCATGGGCTCAGTCGTGCCCATCATGGGCCCGGGGCCTACTGTCGGCCCAGTGGGAACTGGGGTACCAAGAGCCCATTCCCCCTAGGCCTCGCTCGCGGGCCAGACGGACGAAACGACTAAGGACCAGGCGTCACCGCCTGGCGGGACCCACGAGAGGCGATCCCCCTCGAGGGCCTGAAGAGAGGGCCTCAAGTGACCCCTCGCCTCAGGGGATCCTCCCCGTCAAGGAACAAACTCGCCTGATGGAATCTCCCCTCAGGCCTGAAGGGAAACGTCGTCGCCAAGGAATCCCGACAGAGCGCACGTGATCTCTGCCACGCTCGTACAGAGGCGCTCACACCCCCGTCGCTGTCCCTGGCGATAAAGCGGTCAACAAAGCTGCTCCGCCTGCTGCACAGCTGTGAGGACCTTCTACTCTGACGGTAAAGCAGGTGGACGGCGCAACCCTCCAACGGAGATCGTCATCGCGGGCTCCACCTAAGAGACCGCCCGCTCTGCGGATGGTACGAGCGCGGTCGGCCGCCTGTCGGCCACGGCGCCACCTTTATCAACAATGGACCGAGTCCATGGACGAATGGAGCACGGTGGACTCGTGCTCCGCCCCGCCACTTGCAAGTGGGAGCCACCTCGAAGGCCAAGCCAAAGAAGAAGACCCGAGGCGCCTATAAAAGAGAGAAGACAGCCATCGTAGCAAGGGTCGGCCCCTTGCGTGCAAACCTCCCCTGTAAACCCTAGCAGCTCTAGTTAGGTTAGCCTCTGTCCGGAGGAGGAAGAAGATCATCGCTTCCCTCCCGAGGCAAGAACTGCCTCGAGGGGGCTTCCGGCAAGCTCAATTGTACTGTAACCTCCCACATATAATACAGACAGGCAGGAGTAGCGGTCTTACCTCCTCACGAGGGCCGTGAACCTAGGTAAAGGATGGTGTTTTCCTTGGTCGGGTGTGCGTCTTCTTCGGGTCCGGCGAGCAACGTCACGGAGCCACTTGAGGGTTTAGACCTCCGCGTTCAATCCCCTCTCGAACTACACTTCAGGAAGTGACTACCCCCGATTCCCGGGAGTCATAACCCGACAGAGGTACAACAAGTTGTCTGGTTGTGCAAATTCATACAAACGAGTCTGAAATGGCCACCGATGCGATCCATGTCAGGTCATTTTTTTGCAGAAACGTCCTCAATAATAATTTGCACGAATCGATCCAAGAGGCATGCACAGAGAGCGCAGACTAGTTATTAGGTACCTGTGTTTTGTGAAAATTGCAATCAGGTCATTTCCCTACTCATATACAAGGAAGCAGACTTCAACTTCGCAATGAGACTACCTCCTTCCCTCGGCTGCGCCGACGCCGCACCGCTATCCTCCCCGCTGTGCCGCCGTTCGTCACGGCCATGCCGGACGATCCAATAAACCGTCGTTATGACATGGAGGCGTCAGACTACGGTGAGTTTCCATGGCGATGTGTGTTCTTCTCCCTGTGGAAAGTTCTGCGACTTAGTGCGTTCATCTCCGCCGCCAAGTCGATTAGACATGGATTGGTTAGAAATTAGGGTGGGTATCGCACTGATGGTGGAGAATATAGCTCTTGCGCATGCATCTGTGCTGGAATCGGCGATGGTAGCGCAAATCAATTTGGAGTTCATGTGTTTTCCGTCGTCAGCTTGGGCGGCTTAATTCTAGTTGTTTAGGGGTTTTTAGTTGAATTCCTTTGGAGATCAGTGATACATTCAGTTGTAATTGTGTTATGGACATAGCGGAAATTCATTTGGAGCATGCCCTGTTTCGGCCAATTATGAACTGAAATTTGTTGTTGTGTACTGTTATGGATGAAAGGTTCAGTTTATATGAAGCTTTCCTTCATATTTCATTGTTAACTTGGTTTTCACGCAATGTAGTGTGTGGCTTGGTACAATGTGTCACTTTTTGAGTGTGCGGCGGCGCAGCGGGGAAGGTTGCGGTGTAGCGTCGCCGCGGCCGAGAGAAGGAGGTAGTCAGATGGCGAAGTTGGCGTTTGCTTCCTTATATACGAGTAGGGAACGAATCTGATCGCAATTTCGCAAAATACAGGCACCTAATAACTAGTCCGTACTCTCTATGCATGCCTCTTGGATCGATTCGTGCAACTAGTTGCTAGGACGTTTCTGCAAAAAAAGACCTGACGTGGATCGCATCGGTGGTCATTTCGGACTCGTTTGTATGAATTTGCACAACCAGACAAGTATTTATACGAGTTCATGCACATTTACAAAGTTGTATGAAACTGCTCCCACCGTGCAACTTGTTGTACCTCCAATGCTAATACCTCTTCTTTAGTCGTGTTTTTTTTAATTGGAGATGTAATAAGAATACTAAGTTCGAACCATGCCCTTCCTTATATAATATTGCCCAACGAAAAAACGGTTCACATCATGATGCATTAGCCAATGCACCTCCGCTGAATATGAGTTTCGGGAGGGGTCTGCTTGGGGACAAATGGGATGCTTGGTCATTTTTGCCACGGTTTGATCGAGGTTAGTTTGTCAAAAGAACCGATTTATTTGTCTCGGCGCAAACAAATAATGGTGTCTTCATAGTTAAGAGCTTCTCCACCGGTATCTCTAAATGTGTATCCGACACCCTCTTAAGGAGACTCCTCCGGAGGTGCCAGACACGTGTCCGATTAACATTTAGAGGCTGTCTACATCGACACTCCCCAAACGTTTACTCCTAAACGTGAGCAAATTGTCGAACACCTCGCGGACGCACGAACCGGCGCCGATCAACAGCACAAACAATGAACATAAATTGATTCAAACATTTAAACGAGATTTAACAAACTTATAATTTCTAATCTAAACGAGATTTAACAAACTAAACCTAGACTATGGGCAAGAGAGATGGCCTATGCATCTTCATGCATGGCCATCGCTCATCACCGTATTTCTTGACGCCAGAGAAGATATGCTGCTTCATCCCGGTGAGAGGGAGAAGATGCGCGTGGAAGAATAAAGCCCATCGCTCATCTCCGTTCCCATGGGCAACACCAACTGAGCTTGCCGAAGCTTCGGGCTTTAGCGGGCGTCGTGTTTGATTCACCGCCGTGACATGCGGCGGGGCGTTTGATGGGAAGCCTCTTCGGCTTGCGGCGCCCCTTTCTTTGGTGACAACGACACTGCTGACCAAGATGCTAGCATCTCTTGGCCGACGCCTTTCTTCGGTGACGGCGACACTGCTGATGGCGTCGTCGGTTGTAGAGGCAGATCGGGCAGCTCGGGGTCGTCGGCGTCGTCGCCGTCCTCGCCGTCACGGTCGTCGTCCAGGAAAACTCCGGCATCGGCTCTCGTCGACCGCTACGATGCGCCTCGTACTCCTTGTCCACCAAGGCGTGCCGGTAGGGCGACGAGATGGAGTACGTGGGGTCGCGCTTTTGCTCGGCCGATATCTCCGTCCACTTGCAGCTGACGAACTCGACGTGTTCCTGGCGCTGAGCCGTGGCGCCACCGGAATGTTGGCGGCGCTCCTCACCCACCCGTCCGGAAGGGTGGCGTCGGCGGGGCTGCCCGCCATGGTGGCCTATGTTTCTTGGGTGGGGGGAGCGCGAAGTGTTTGTGTGCCGATGAGAGTTGCGCTGCGTCGGGTTATAAAGCGGCCGGAGGAGCGGGGTTGGGTGGCCTGCATTAACGCGGCCACCGCTTCGCCTGGCCACGCATTGACGCCGATGAAGTGTCTGCAGGACGGCGATGCTGCGACTGCAGCACGCGTCCCTTCCCGTCTACGCCATTGGAAGCAGGGGCGTCGTTATTGCGAGGCGTCGCTTCGGTCTACGAGGCGTGATTACAGGCGTGGCGCCATCTAGTCGCGTCGACATTAAACACGGCGCAACGGCCTCCTGCCCAGCGTTCGTTAACACAGGGTGAGACGCGTGTGTGTATGATGTGCGGGTCAGCGCTGTCAGGACCAACCATGAGCCGATGTCCGGCACCCCCAGACCCCAGTAGGGCCTCCAAGTATTGAGGCCCTCCTGGGGTGCCGGACATAAAAAAAGCTCGGGGCGAGGCTTTAGGGGTGCTGTTGGGGATATATCAACTAGGGGTATAACCAACATGGATCAATCCGGCTAGTCCAGGGTGGCCCAAGGGTGGTAAGGCCGAAGCCTGCCCGGCGGCCCAGATAGCTGACGTACAAGGAAGTAGGCGGACGGTCCAAGGAAGGCGGAAGGCCGAAGCCCATCAAGCCACCAAGCCCAAGACGGAAGGCGGCAACTAAGCCGGCTAGGTCTAGGACATTGTTTACTTGCCGGACAAGTACTTGCCTTGTACCCTGGGGTCTGGCCGCCTATATAAGCCGGCCACCTGGGAGCCTTTAGGGCAGGCGCTTCAATACGCATCATACACATTGTAACCTGTTCACGGCTATTGCCTCATAGTGAATTATAGCAGCACGTAGGATCTCGCCACCGCTGTGGGATCCGAAGCTGGGTAAACTCGCCGTGTTCAATCCCGTTCGCGACGACACCAACCTTCTTCCCCACAATCCATAAGTAGGCTAGAGGACCCCCGTCTCCTATCAATTATGCCGATACCACGACAGTTGGCGCCCACCGTGGGGCTGAAGGTTCCTAGCGTCACGTTCCAGGCGGGAACACTTGGCGGCGTGGGCAAACAGATCGCCGTCGGTCGCGTCACAAGGTATGGCGGCCACAGCTACGTCAACTCGGATGAGTCCTGGCTCCCGGCGGACGACTACCTTATCGGATGCGCAATCGTACCGATCGGAGGGATCGACGTCTTCATCGGGTATACGCCAGAGGCGTACGGCCTACCGCGTTTCTACAACCCCAACCACCAACCCTTCGACCAAGCAGTCGACCGACAAGATGGATCTGAATCCGCCTTCTCCCAGGAGTCGGCCGAATCTGATTTCCACTTCGTCGGAGTTGTCGGACTGGGATCAGACTCCCAGCCGGAAAACAACGATCCTGAGTCAATCCTCCCTGCTCTACAGGAGGATGCGATGTCAGATGCCGGATCCAGATCTACCGTTCAAGTCAACGTAGACTCTGACTCTGATGATGATGCTAGTCTCTTCGAAGAGAAGATCAAAACCCGCTTTTCCAGTGGTAATCCGGCTCCTTCAGAGGGCACAGCGGATACTGACATGCCTGACAAACTGGCTATGATGGTTGTTGTCTGTCACGAGACAACCCCAGTTACTTCGGAAGCACAAAACAAGCCGGCGGAAGATGTCGGCGACACCACTGTCGGTCAACTCACTGAAAGTTCCGACAAGGTGCGCGCAAAGAAGAAAACTGGCCTCGAGAAAGGCGGCAGCGGCAAACCCACGGATTTGCTCTCCGTCATCAAAGAAGTAGACGAGATCATGAATACTCCGGTGAATAAAGACACCCCACTTGACGAAGTGGAAGAGCTTAGGCTTAACATGCTTAAGCACTCTGCCTTCCTGCGAAAAAGAGAGGAGCACGTTGAGAGCCTTGCGAAGAAGATCGAGAAACAACAGGAGAAGATGTCGACCAAAACAATCCGGCAACTCTTCGAGGAGAAAAGGTCATCAAAAAACCGCCGTGGCAAAGAGCCGCCAACGCAAGCAACGACAGCGGCTCAAGATCTCGGGTTCGACTGGCGTACGGCACCACAACGCGTGGACAGAAGGGGAGATGTTGTCTTCTGCACCCCCGTCCTCAACGCGGCCGCCGCACTAGATACCCTGGACGACAACACTTACACGGCGGAAGAAAAGCTGGCCAATGCAAGACACTTCGTGAGCAAGGCCCTAGAACAACAAGCTCGCGCTGATTCCTACGGCCACATGGCGGATGCTCGCGGGGGAGACCTAGAGTCTAAGTCAGGAAAGTGCAAAGCTGCACCTGGCGCCGACCCCGAAGGCCCGTCTGGCTCCAGTAGCCATGGCGACAAAAGGAAGACAACGCCACCTCCAAAGAAGACGCCACCGCCAAAGCCAAGGCGGGACGAGAATTCAAGGACAGGAAGCAGAGGAGACCTGCCACCTCCATCCCAGCCAAGACGCGACAACGGTGGTAGCCGGAACAATAGGCCGCCGCCTAGGAAAGATGTCGGCAACGACCCTCCCAGGAGAGGTCAAAGCCGGTCTCCGCAGCGTAGCACCGGCAGCAAGAAGAGAGAGGAGGCAGAAGGACCCAGGCGCAGCATAAGCCGGGCAGCGCAGGACGAGTCGGACGCAAACAGAGGCGCGCGGCAGCTCGATCCAAAAGACGCACGACACCGCCTACAAGACATAGCAAGAGGAAAGGAGCCGCTATACTCTGGACCAAAGTGCTTTGGTGACGCCATCCGCAGAGAGCTGTTCCCTAAGGACATGACATCAGTGTCAAAAAACTGTTCTAGGTACAACAGCCTCGTTAAGCCGGACTCATGGCTATCCGATTATGCCATGGCCATAGAAATTGCCGGCGGGAGCAGCTATATTGCCGTCCGCTACCTACCTCTCATGTTGGAAGGCACGACAAGAGCTTGGATCGACAACCTTCCTGAAAAGTCTATCCATAGCTGGTACGACATGGAAAAGGTTTTCTCCTAGCACTTCCAAGGAACATACAAGCGTCCAAATACCTACACGGATTTGCAACGCTGTATCCAAAAGCCGGACGAAACCATGACAGATTTTGTCAGCCATTGGATATCCGAAAAAGCCAACTGTCATGGTGTTTCGGACGCACAGGCTATCCACGCCTTCTACACGGGCCTACAGAAGAAGTCCTTGCTCCGTCATAGGCTCGTCCGAGAGCAAATCACGGACCTTGGTGAGATGCTCAACCTAGCCGCCCAATACGCGGCGGCGGATGACGATGCCCGGGACGATGACCCAGACGTCAACATCATACCAAAGCGGAACAACAAGCGCAAGCAGGCGGCAGATGACAAAGCCGGACCTTCCAACGAGGTAGCCGTAGCATTCCAAGGGAATGCCGGCAAAAAGAAGTGGTAGAATAAGAAAGATGGTCGCGATGCCAGCTCAGGGCCTAAGGCGGCGCGAATCACTTACGAACAGGCAAAACTTTTGCCATGTCCCATCCACGCCTCACTGGGCAAGGTCAACCATATGCTCGGCGAGTGCCGTTTCATGGACGACTTCAAAAAGGACCCCACAGTCGGCTGGAAGTCAAAGAAGTCAAAGAAGAACGACAAGAAAGACAACAAGGAGGATGAGGATGACGACGACATGTCTATCTCAAGCGAAGATGACGCAGCCGCCAAGAAAAAGAAACCATATCCGAAGGTCAAAGAATCTCTTGTGTGCTTTGTCGGCACGCCTTCGGCTAAGGCGGATAAGGCGGAAATGCGTGAACTCAACGCGACAATGCCGGACGTCCCTCAGTATTTGAACTGGTCGGAAGCAACGATCACTTGGGACCGGTCCGACCACCCTGATCACGTTCCTCACCCAGGCAAGTACGCCCTTGTCGTCGATCCCATTGTCGACAACTTCAGACTCACAAAGGTACTTATGGATGGCGGCAGCAGCCTCAACATCCTGTACTATAACACACTAAGCTGCATGAACCTATCAGAGGATCAGCTGGACCACATCAACCTCACTTTTCATGGCATAGTGCCCGGCAGGCAAGCAAAGTCAATGGGGAGCATTAGGCTGAAGGTAACTTTCGGACCAAAAGAGAACTACCGCTCAGAGTTCCTCCGGTTCGAAGTTGTCCCCTTCAAAAGCGCCTATCATGCAATCTTCGGACGACCGGCTTTCGCCAAGTTCACGGCAAGGCCGTGCTACATATACAACAAGCTAAAAATGCCGGGGGAGCACGGAACCATCACGATTTCCGGCAACTTCAAGAAAGCCAAGGAGTGCGAGCGTGGCATGGCCGCCTTCGCAGAGGCCGTCATCCACAAAGAAGAACTCGCGCTGCTCGGGGCGGATTCCGACAACTCCATGCCAAGGCCAAAGATTGATGTCAAGAAGACCTTCGAAGCTTCAGAAGACACCAAAAAGGCAGACCTCATCCCAGGTGACAAGTCTAAGCAAGTTGTCATCGGCTCCAACCTTGACAGCAAATAGGAATGCGCGCTCGTCGAATTCCTCCGTGAGAATCGTGACATCTTTGCATGGTCGCCTTTCGACATGCCTGGTGTACCGAGGGAACTTGCCGAGCACTCACTCAATGTCATAAAAGGATCGAAGCCGGTGAAGCAAGCAACAAGACGCTTTGGAGATGAGAGACGCAAGGCTATAGGAAAGGAAATCCACTTCACAGCAACCAACAACATCGCCGAGTACGAAGCTTTGCTTCATGGGTTACACGTGGCAAACGACCTAGGCGTCAAAAGAATCCTCTGTTATGGCGACTCCGATTTGGTCGCGCAACAAGTAAGCGGAACATGGGATGCGAAAAGCGAAACAATGGCGGCTTACAGAGCCAAAGTTCGAATTCGCAAAAAACTTCGCGGGCTACGAAGTCCGGCATGTTCCAAGAGCTGAGAACGAGGCGGCAGACACACTTGCAAGAATAGGATCGGAACGCAAAAAGGTACCAAAAGATATTCTCCTGGAACATTTGCACAAGCCATCTATTAAAGGCGCCGATTTGATGGACCCCGATGCAGAAGAACCGGTAGAAGCGGCAAGTCTCGCTGTCTACTTGACACAGCCGGATTTTCTAATCGACAGAAAGTTGCCGGAGGACGATGAGGTGCTAAAAAGGAAGATCATAAGGCGAGCCAAGGCATTCACGATAATAAAAGGCGAGCTATATAAGCGAAGCACGTGCGACATCTATCAGTGGTGCATACAGCCGGAAGAAGGCCGGGAAATCCTGAAGGACATACATATTGGCACCTGCGGGCATCATGCTTCCGCCAGGTCCATTGTATCCAAAGCTTTCCGCCAAGGTTTCTACTGGCTCACCACCAAAGAAGATGCCGAGAACATCGTAAAAACATGCAAAGGCTGCCAGTTGTACGCTTGTCAACCTCACTTGCCGGCACAGGAACTGAGGACGATTCCAATCACCTGGCCGTTCGCGGTTTGGGGCTTAGACATGGTGGGTCCCTTCAAGAAGGCGCGTGGTGGGTATACCCACCTATTGGTTGCTGTCGACAAGTTCACCAAATGGGTCGAGGCTAAACCGATCAGCAAACTTGACGCACGAACAACCACCAATTTCCTCTGGGGGATTATCTCTCGGTTTGGAGTTCCACACAGCATTATCACTGGTAATGGCAGCAACCTATCTCAAGGCAACATAGAAAAATACTGCAGTGATCTGGGTATCCGGCTTGATTTGGCATCCGTGTCACACCCTCAACCCAATGGACAAGTAGAGCGTACAAACAGCCTAGTCTTATAAGGACTTAAGCCTCGTCTCGAAGCTCCATTACACAGGGCAGCCGGTGCTTGGGCAGATGAGTTGCAGTCGGTACTATGGAGTTTGCGCACAACACCAAACAGATCTACCGGCTATACTCCTTTCTTTTTAGTATATGGCGCTGAGGCGGTGCTACCTACCGACATGAAATACGATTCCCCAAGAGTTCAAGCCTACATCGAGCAAGACGTAGAAGGTGCAAGACAGGATAGCCTAAACCTGCTAGACGAAGAAAGAGACGTCGCTCTCCTCGCTCCGCCTTGTACCAGCAACAACTTCGCCGCTATCATAGCCGGAGAGTGCGGAAGCGAAGCTTCCGAACAGGTGACCTGGTTCTCCGCCTAATTCAAGACAAAAAAAGGCTTGCACAAGTTATCCCCGCCATGGGAAGGACCGTTTATAGTCACAAAGGCGCTGCTCAATGGTTCCTACTACCTGGCCGACATCCGCGACGAAGACGAAAATAAATTGCGCAAGAAGGCGGCAGGAAAAAGGGGAACCAAGCGCAAAAGAGGCATTGACGATCCGTTCGAACAAACAAGACGACCTTGGAATATTGAGCAGCTACGTCCTTTCTACACTTAGCAATTTATAATTATAATAAGTTATATATGATTATGAAATAAAAGTCTATGGTTCCTCATCTGTGTTGAGAAGCATGCAATCTTTTGTCTTTTCTTGCAATCATATTTCCCCTATGTATCTAAGTTACCTATCTTTCTAGCTCCGTGCAAAGGTTCAAACTGGTAGATACTTGCAGCTTTCGAGCCAACCCAAAGCAAAAATAAACTTTTTTGTGCCGCCTAATTCCTTTACCTCTGATTACTTATATGTGGTTCGCCTAGTAGTATGTCTTTGACACCAACATGTTGGCTTTGGTCTCTGATTCTAAACTAATGGTTTAGCCCTGGTTGTTTCAGCTAAAGTTACCGACTGAGGTTTCGTCAACATACAAAAAGTCAAACATATAAGTCAGGGTAAAATTAAGACGGGCCATATAAATAAAGACAAAATAAAACTTATCAGCTAGTTTCCGCCTAGCAAAGCAACAACAAAAGTATATACAAATATTACAAGTCAAAGTTGCGTTGTTTCAGGGGCCGACAAATAAGGCTAAAAGGAGGCAAGGACAAAAAGCTATGGCTCGGGGGAGCGTCTACATCAGGCTTGGGGGCTGACAACTTCAGCCCCGGAACTATCACTCCCCTCCGCCTCGGCCGCGCCGGCAGCTCCAGCTTCCCCTCCGGCACGCACAGGATGGCGCCGGTAGAAGATTGAAGTGTCCACCATATCGGCAACACGCGTGGCGTAGCCGGCAACGCTGTCCAGGACAGCGGCCGGCTCAACCTCGCTGTCGTCTTCATGTGTAGACGGCATGCCTTCGGTGACGGCTTCTATCTCCGCCTCGGGGTAGTGCGCCATGAATAACCCAAGTGCGGTCTTAGCACCACCCCGCGCCGCCGACTTCAGCGAGCTCTTGTGCAGTTTGGTCGCCTGCTCCAAGATAGCAGGCACGTCGCTGAATTCGGTCGGTTCCTGGCTGCCGGAGGAGATGAAGAACTTGGCGGCAAACCGCTTGGACGCTGCCAAAGTCTCGGTGATCAGTTCGCCTAGACGCGCAAGGCGATCCAGGCGGGGGCTGACCACCTTGTCGTCGCCTAAACCGGCGGGAACTGTATCAAAAATGAAGCCATCAGTTTGGTTCAGGCTAAGCAAAATGGCAACGTCAAATAAGGAGTGAGAAATTACCTAGGGTCGAGTTATGGAAAGCGGACAACTCAATCATATGAGTTGCCAACGCATCCTCAGCAGTTTGGGCGCGAGAAGTCTGCTTGGAGATTTCCTCGGCAGCCGTCTTCTCCGCCTCCGCCAACTTCTTGCGCAGGCTTTCTAGCTCACCAGTGAGCTGGCTAGATTCCTGCGCAAATTTAAGTTGCTGGGCCTCCATCTCCTTCTGGTGATCCTCCTTCATCGCCAAGTTGGCGGCCGCCAAATCGGAAACTTCATTCATAAGAGCTTGCATATCAGTGGACGCCTTCAGTATATCCTGGGCGTGGTCTAGCAGTTCTACAAATATGGATTCGCTAACTAAATGATTGACGGCAACATAAGTCGAAAATATAGCTGAAGGCAAAGAGGATCAACCCTACCTTCATCTTTTTTGCGGGCCGCCTCCAACTCGGCAATCCGCAGGTCCTTAGCCTCGCACTCCTTCTTTAGGTCGCGGCAGCGCCGGTTTATCTCGACTCGGGAGGAGACAAGCTCAACGTTGGCGGACACAAGGCCCTGCAGGACAAAACAAAGGCATAAAACATATTGTCGAATAACCACTAAGCCGGCAGTCAATTTTTTTTTTATTTTGACCTGCCATCTAAGTGCTCGGGGGAAAGACTATGTATATGCCGGAGTGGTAAAAACTTACAGACATGTCGCCCTCCAAATCGGCGAAGGCCTGGGAGGCGAAGTTGGCAAAAGCCAAGGCTGACTCCTTGGCCTCCTTAAAGGTGGACCAAGGGTCCCTGACTTTGCCGCCTCCCGCAGTCGGGGCTGCCCTCTGGACCCGCCGGCAGTCGCCTCCAACAACCCTTCCTTGGCGGCGCGCGATTGAGCGGCTTCATCGGCCGTAGCCTCAGCCAAAAGTAGGGGAGTCTTGGGTGCGCGGTCAGTGGAGGAGGTCCTTGGCGGCGCGCTAGAAGCCGGAGCCGGGGGCTGACGACGAGCGTCGCCCATAAAGTTGCCGGCTTGGGGCTGAGAAGTTGGCGGCACGGTAGCCGGCGAGTTGCCTTGAGGCCGCTTGCCCTTGACAAGAAGCCTGGTCGTCAACCAGGAAGTTGCGACCCTTTCCCTGTCAATAAAAAGCAAGCACAGTCAATTGGGTGCCAGTATTGAAGAAGTTTGTCGTCTATTAAAGGCAGAATTGAGTACCTTCGGGGAATGTTAATCCCCGCGTTCTCGCCAAGGTTGGCGAGAGCCGGCTCGGTAGCCGATGCGATCCGTTTCTTCCTCTCGGCAATCACCATAGAGGAAGCGGTGCCGGATGCCTTGCGCTTCTTCGTCTTCCCGGCTTCCGACTCGTAGAAGTCGGGAGCCAGGTCATCCTCCCCCAAGTCGGAGAGCTGAAAAAGAAGACAAGTTTAATGGAGCTCAAGTTTAGCCGGCGAAGCTATCAACAAGGGGCAAGGAACAAGATATCTACCTCGAGGGGAGGGTTGTCGTGGGTGTGCATGGGCACGCCCTCCACCGCCTTCACCAGCCCCGCCTTGACGATGCTGCGGAGCCGGAAAGCCAAGTCGGCAACCGGCAACCTCTCTTCGCTTACGTGGAGAGAGGCCGTGGCAGTAGGCGAATACTAACACATTTTGTGCGGGCTGTACCGCAGGGGGAGGATCTGCCGGCTGAGCCAGCAGATGACGGTGTCGACCCCATCCAGCAGAGGGGGAGCCATCGTCCGTGTGAGGAATTCAATCCGCCTTTGAAAAAGGCGGAGTTCCTCCGTCAGCTTGGGTACCGCCTCGTCCCAGCATGGCCGGGGCATAGGCGGCGCGTTGACGAATTCCGGGATGCCAAATTGGCGTCCCGGAGCTGCCATATCTTGACAGTAAAAGAATGTGGAGGTCCAGCCCTTGACGGATTCAAGGTATGGTATCTTAGGATACCATTGGCGGCCCTGGCGGCAGTTGAAAGTAACACTGCCGCAGGTTGCCAGCCCGCCGTCCGACACAGTCTGACGCCGGCAACGGAAACATTATCTGAAAAAGTCTAGACTAGGCCTAATACCTAGGTAGCCTTCGAACAGAGCTGTGAAGCCGGCTAAGACTAAGATGCTATTGGGTGCTATGTTGTGGGGTTGGAGCCCATAGTGATCTAAAACCTTGCTAAAGAAGGCGGAAGGCGGCAGCGCCATTCCCCTAACTAAATGGGAGGTGAGGATTACCCGCTCCCCGGCTCTCGGAGCCGGGATGACGTCTCCGAAGGCGGCCCTCCATTGGCAGTCTTCCCGAGTAGGAAGGTAGCCGACAGCCTCCAAGTCTTGGAGGGCGTCTTCGTCGACTATGGAGGGAAGCCAGTAGCGGGACCCGAGGTCCGCCGCTTCCTCTTCCTCGTCGACGGGAGCGCCTCTCGCCGTCGTCGCCACGATGGACGATGGAGGAGCCGAAGAGACCGCCGCCGACGCGCGCGCGGTAGGAATCCGAGGAGCGGCGGTGGCGACATTGCCCGCCACCGCCGTCGCGGGACGAGTTACCGCGCCGCCCATCATAGTCGCGGGCGCGGTTTCGGTCGCCGGACCGCTCGACGCCGTGGAAGGAAGGTCTTGGCCGGTGGACATCGCCGCGCGCGGAGGTCGTCGGAGGAGGTGTGCTCGCCGGAGTTCGCTCGGAAGCAAGAAGCGGAGAAGTGGAAGGGCAAGAGGGCACAGAGAGCAAAGGCAGGGTGGCGAAAATGGACCGTTCGGTTACCTATTTATAGGGCCGGGCTTTGCTCCCTGTGCAACGGCGCTTTTAGTCGGACACGTGTCCAGCATCCGTTGCAGCGCATTATCGCACGAGCTCCACGCCTCCTCTTTTCCCGCAATTTGTGATCATGGCGAGATTCCCGCCTAGGCCGTTTTCAAACTGTCGTGAGCCGGCTAAGTGGAATCCGTCAAAGAAGAATGCTCGGCGAAATTGCAGAGTAGCCGTCTTTTCCCATGTTGGATAAAGGCGGCCGCGTGTCAATATCAAGACGCGCATGCCTCGTTGATTTTCAGAATGGTTCAAGTCCTGCAGCCGCCAGCTTTGGCAGATAAAGAATCAAGAAGAAGCCGGCGCCTGGAGAACTTCAACCTTTCTGGGGGCTAATGTTGGGGGATATATCAACTAGGGGTATAACCAACATGGATCAATCCGGCTAGTCCAGGGTGGCCCAAGGGTGGTAAGGCCGAAGCCTGCCGGGCGGCCCAGATAGCTGACGTACAAGGAAGTAGGCGGACGGTCCAAAGAAGGCGGAAGGCCGAAGCCCATCAAGCCACCAAGCCCAAGACGGAAGGCGGCAACTAAGCCGGCTAGGTCTAGGACTCTGTTTACTTGCCGAACAAGTACTTGCCTTGTACCCTGGGGTCTGGCCGCCTATATAAGCCGGCCACCAGGGAGCCTTTAGGGCAGGCGCTTCAATACGCATCATACACATTGTAACCTGTTCACGGCTATTGCCTCATAGTGAATTATAGCAGCACGTAGGATCTCGCCACCGCTGTGGGATCCGAAGCTGGGTAAACTCGCCGTGTTCAATCCCGTCCTCGACGACAGCAACCTTCTTCCCCACAATCCATACGTAGGCTAGAGGACCCCCGTCTCTTATCAATTATGCCGATACCACGACAGGTGTCGCTGGTAGGCTTTTTTTTTTGTGTCCGGACCTCCAAAGGGCCTTTAGGGGGTCGTTTAGTGGCCCCTGGTGGAGATGCTCTAAATCAATGTATGAAGAATTGATGCATGAGCATACTTTTATACCTTTGGAAATTAAAATACCATTCTTCGAAACAGGTTTTTACCCCGCTTTATAAATAAAGTAACCACGGTTTGAGACCGTTGCTGGCTAGATAGCACAACGACCAAAAGAAACAACAGAGAAAAAAAAGAGAGAAAACAAAGCCAACAACAGTGGCTCGACGAAGGATAACCCTGCGTCCTTCGGAAAAATCCAAAATTAAAATACCATCGAAAATTAACATCTTTATATGGCTCCTTAGTACAAAAGTCTTACTCACAATAGAGAAGGCAGTAAGAAATGTTCCTTTTTAAGCTCAGAGGAGACGGTCGAATATTTATTTATTTCTTGTCCTCCTGTTTGGCGGTGGTTTATAGTTTGTTTAACATTCCTCCACCAATCAACCAATTTTCTCTTTGATCAACCGTTTTTTCTCCATGGAGAAGGGCCGAGAGGAAACAACCTTTTCTCCCAGCTGTCCCGAGTGAAGAAATTTAAGAGGGGGAGAGGGTGCATGCTGGGGTAGGGGATGATAAGGGGGCCATGGGGCAGGGAAACGTTTCCGGCACCTCCGAGGCACAAGCAACATGGATGAAGGGCTACGCAAACTCGAGGGGAGAGGAAAACCGTGGGTTTGAAATCTGGAATTTGGTTGCACTGGGTAGCTGTGTTGACAAACATGCCCTGGTTTCTCCGGTGCTCCAAAATTAATAAAACTAAGATGATTAGGGATATGAGTCTATGTACAGGAGAGGTGTCGAGAAGCATTGGTCCAAAGATCAAGATTTTAAATAGAAATGAAAATGCTAAAAAACTATCCAATTGTGCTGCAAATGATCACTACCTGGATTAGCTCACAAAACCCTCATTGTTAAATGATCAAACAGAAACAAGAATCTTCACCGAAGGCATTATTAGAAAGTAGGGAAGTTGTAGATGAAGATGGTAGATGTGCATTAAGAAAAGGGTCAAGGGAAGCGCTAAAAACCAGGCCCAGATATGCTACTGTTTAACATGAGAGTAGATCATTAATAACCCAATTAAAATTTAATTTATTGAAAAGAATATTACAATCCCAAAATAAGCATAACACTATAAGCAAGCAAGGCTCATTAAAAACAACTAGAACCTCAAGCAAAACAATGAAGGGTTTTGTTTAAAAGAAAACCATGATTAGGGTTAAACCACTTTTAGTGTACAAAAGTCTTAGTTAGTCCTAAAATTCCCATCATAACACCACAATAACCAGTAGAAAAAGTGGGATGTTACATAACATCCGTTCTATCCAACTTCATGACTAGTCGGCTAACATGATTCGTGGAAGAGGGAGTTGGAGCCGGTGGAGCAGGGCTAGGTTCCGCCCGTGTTGCCCTGACTGGACTGATGGGGGCGAATTTTATGATGTACTTAATTCTTCTAGTTCTAAATTTGTGACATAATCATTCAAAAAATTCAAATTAAGAAAACTAGTTTGGGTCCCATTTGAATGTACTCTGAATTTTCTCCAAAAAATTCAATGATAATATATTTTGGAACCGATCAAAATTAAATTTCGTTTGAAATTTATTTATGCTCACGAGCAAGCCTAGTGTTTCGGGTCATGTAGGGAGCTCTGATGCTCTAAAGATCTACGTGACTTTATGGCATCTCAATCAAGTTCTGCATTTCAAAATTACTTCTAGGTAAAATTTATTCTTTATTTTGCAGGCTATACCAAGTTTGATCATTTGGGTGTGATCTCCACCACTTTGCTAGGAATCTGATGCGTAGAAATTCATCGACAAGGAGACGTGGAATGTACACTGTCATGCACATACACGGTTCTGCAGAACGAAACACGGACGATGCTGCCCACGAATAACCGGTCAAAAGCTGAGACCATAATCGTGTTGTTCCATCGATCACACTCTGCAGAAAAACAGGGAGAAATTGCTTTCCCCATAAATCGTGATGCTAACTATTCTCGTCTTTAGTGATGCTGCCACAGGAAACACTCGACAGTTGAATCGATGCCGCAATTGGCCGCATACGAAATACTAATTAGAATAAAGAAACATTACAAATATTGGACGATAAAGAGGAATGATGCACGATTAGTTTTCTTCGGATAAAGAGGATACGCGATCCTGACCAAGAAACACCTCCAACGGTTACCCGCATCCCGGCCTGCCCAATTTTGTCCGAACGGACAAAACAACCTCTCGAACGGGCCGGCGTAAAGGGACAGTTGTCCGCGTGGACAGCCAAGTCCAGGTTTGGTGATTCACGTGCTCTGGTTTTTCCATCATCCAATCCATAACAAATCGAATGAAACCGCTTCGGATTTCTTTTGATGAAAACCCTTGTTCCACTCTCGCTTGCCGCTACTAACGGGTCTCGGTACAGAGCGCGCGTCCTCTCGTTGTCCGCCCTGGCCCACCCGCCAGCGAGACTGGCATCGGGTAGCCTTCGTGGTGGCGACGCTGCCCGAGGAGTACTACGCCGAGCCGGAGGAAGAGGAGGACTACGCCGAGCCCGAGGAGGACCCGGGCCTCGACTGGGAGTACGACGACAATGACGATGTTCCTCCTCCCGTGAAGGCCGAGCCGGCGGACGAGGCCGAGCAGATCCAGCAGGCCATCGAGCTCTTGGAGGTCGACGAGCTCGGCCGCTGGCCCGGTCTGGCGGCCACGCTCCGGGCGTCCGCCGAGGTTGCGGCTGAGCAGGCGCGTCGGGACGAGAAGCTAGCTCGGGCCGAGCAGGCGCGCCTCGACGAGGAGCGCGCGCTGGCAGGTGTCGTGGTCGCCGTGGTCAGAGCCCGGCGAGGGCCAGACGTACGTGCCCCCACCGGCATGGCCTTAGGACCCTGAGGCGTCGGCCACGCCTCCACCTCCAGCCGCGGCGCCACCTCGTGGGTTTACTTGCCGCCGCCCTATATCATCCTCGACTCCGACAGGCCGGAGCCCCCGCCACCACGACGCCAACAGGCCGGAGCCGACGCCCATTTTCAACTCCAGCGACGCCGGCGTCGCCCTTCCCCGCCCTAATTTATTTTTTTGTTTATATTTTGTATGTCTCACTGGTCACTGGGCCGTACCGAACTATATATGTTAATTAAGTATATATTCTTCCTTTTTTTTACGCTGTGCTGTTGGAGGCACTATCTCCTTAAAGATGATGGAGCCCCAAAATCTGTCCGCGGACAGCCTAGAGCGGACACAATCACTCCGCTTTGACTGTCCATATGTGTAGACCCGTTGGAGGTGCCTTACTACACTACTAGAAGCAAACAACAAATTAGCCCTGATTTTGGGAAGATGCCAGCTAATTAACTAAGTTATCTCGAAACACAAAAAAGCTACTAATGAGCAATAAGGAGCAATATATGGCACGTAGCCATTAGGAAGCTCTTGCTAGTACTGTAGTGTTGCCGCTAATGGATGAGACGCTTTGACCATTACTATGAACGAACCGATGCTGAACCGTATTAAGCGTTGGCTAGGTAAAGACAGACGCCGAGATGCTGAACTACAGGTAACGTGAACAAGATGCGGACACCGTCGCGAGGACGCAATGATTGGTGTGATATTTAGGTAATACCATCTTAACATGTTCACGATTTCTGCAATTCACAACTTACCCAAGAGTAGATTTCTTGCGCCAGTTGTGGTGGCCTTGGCAAATTGTGTAGTTGACACGTAAAACAATGTGCTACTTGTAGTATGCCTTTCCAATAGTTGCTGGAAGTACTAGCCGATGTTCTCCCTGCACCTGATCATGAGATTAGCATTCACTTTATCTCATGTAGTACACATATCTTGCAGAAACAATCGAGATTAAAGGTTCATTGTTTTGATCGATTAAGGGAACATTAGACTGAAGTGTAGGCACGCTGTAAGATCTTTTAGCTTCAAAGTTCACAGTGTTACTGTGGTAATTTTTTACCCATTCCGTGTATGCACACTCTCCCTGGCAGTGCTGGACTGCTGGGATGTTTTATGCGGGTCCAAGAGATTCGCACGAACTTCGAGAAAACTCGCTGAGACTGTAGTATAGGTTCTAGACTTCTGGCTCTTTGGTTGAAAAGGAACACTCCTTTGCAGAGAACTTGTATTGTGTTTGTTCATAGACTCCTTTTAGTATTATCAAGCTAGGTTCTTGACAGTGTTCATAGCGTCACAGCTTGGTCTCTATGTCATCATGTCAGTGTGATGCATCATGGAGGCATGGTTGATGCTTTGATACCATTGCTAGGTCCAGGGATCAGGATGATAGGCGCGAATCACTTACCTTCCAAAGGACATACGAGCGCCATGATTTCCTGGATGCATTTCATCAGGAACCTCGCATGGGACTATGGGAGGAACGAGATGATACGTGTTTTGCTCATCATTCGTGTCAAGTTTCGAGATCGAGGACGAGTGCTTTCGTTTCCCATTTCCTAAACGAGGCGACCAGTGCGCGGGCGTTTCAGCATGGGTTCGCCGCCGTTCACACGAAATCAGTTCCGGAGGAATGCCCAGGCATGGCCGAATGCCGGAATCCAAGATCAGCATGTGTAACTTGACCGCGCGAGCCGGGGGTCGGGCAAAACAACCATGCTTGTCTCCTTGACAATGGTAGCGCGGCGATGCTGCTGTAGCGGTGGGACAAAAGAAGGTGCTGGGCAGCGGCGGAGTTGGTGGATTGGGAGTGGTGCCCTTGCCTGCACTGGAACAGGTAGCTGAATGGTGTTTTGGTGCGACTCGTCTTGTTGGAATGAACAACAGAACTAAAGAAGGGAGAGCACTGTTAGTGAGGCTCATCTTCAGCATGTTCTTCAGTCCTGACACCTGAGCACCCTTGTGCCATTTTTTTTCTTTTCTCCAAGAATGCAACAATGTGTTCAGAGATGTGAATTAACAATATCGGGCATTCGAGCAGGTCCCTCAAGGATGAACGGAAGAGAAAGAAACGCTCAAATGCACGTTCATGCACGGGACAACACTCGCGCGGCTGGATGAGTACTGTGATGGTGTGTGTGGCTTGCCAAAAAAAACATGCGCCGGAGAACGGAAGGCATGGCGGGCAATACACGCGGGTGGGCCGTTCGTACTCTAGTAGCGTGCGATATGGGCCCTTCTTTACATAGCAAGCTCTGCAACATATTTTCTTTCTTCTGAAAAAGAGGTTTTTTTTTAACAACTGGTAGATCTTCAAGGGAAAACGCTTGCTTTACGGCGACCTACCTGATGAAATCGTAGGTCGCCCCGAGCCACCAGCGAGCGCTACTACTATTATTGGTCCGTATGTGTCTCGTCTAGAGGGCCCAATTCCCTTTCACTGCTCGAGAACCGCAGAAGAGAAAAAGTAGATTACGACTTGCCGTGCCTTGTGTGCGCCGACACAACACACATGCATGCATCGGCTGGCTCCTTTGCATGCCACTAGCATCTACATATGTACTGGCGTCTACACACTACTGTTATACTACCTAGACTCCTCCCAATATTGTAAATATGCCTAAGCCACCACGACTACACGAAGGCCAACACGTTTTCTTAAGAAAGCCCAAATGTTGCAATGTTTTTATGTGCCGTTTTTCTGTAAGTTTGTATTTCTACTATTTTTTTATATTTCATATGTGCTTTAAATTGTAAGAAACTCATATTTATTTTGTTGTGAAATCATGGATCAAATGCTGCAAGGTTTTCTAAGCGTTTTGCAACTTTGTGTGCGCCACATTTTTTTATTGTTTATGCATGATTTCTCAAATGTTGCAAACACATATTTTCTTGTGGCCATCGGCTATGTGTTTTGTTGCAATATCTTGTGAGTTTTGTTGCAAATAAATCTACTGTAAACTATGTGTTTCTTAATCACATTTTAAATCACCAGAAACACATATTTTTTGTTGTAATAGTTTGTAATTTTTGTAGAAATTGTTGGTTAGTTTTCTTGCAAATCAATGTGCACCAAAAATTTGTTGTTATAACTTTTGTTGCAAAGCAATGTGCACCAAAAAAATGTTGGTTATTTTTTGTTGTTGAAATTGTTGATTATTTTTGTTGCAAAGCATTTTGCACCTTGTTGGTTATTTCTGTTAAAATTGTTGGTTATTTTTGTGTGCAAGGCAATATGCAAAAAGAAAAGTTGAAAACGTTACTTAACATTTTGTTGTAATGAAAATCTACATGAAAAATTATTAGTTATAATACATGCTGGCATGCTGCTGCCATGTACTAGTAGCGGCGAAGTACATCTGTACAATGTACCAGCCACGCATGCAGCTAGCACTCATACGAGGCTGCATGCCAAAAAGGTAAGTACTACCCATCCCAGGCCGATGGGAAAGAAAATTTCGGACTGCTTCGACGTCATCTTCATCAAATGGTCACGATTTCCTCATTATTTCCCATCTTTAATCTAATTCAATGCCGCAATAGGTCACCTATATGGCTAGATCCCCAGATCGCTCCCATAATTAAGCACACCTTGTCCACCCGTGCGGCAAGTAAGCTATGACAAGCCCCCGGCCAGCGAGCTCCGAGCATTTGCGAAGCGCCTGGACATCATGAAACTTTGCCTCGACCGACTCCACCGCGGCGTCCTCGACCCCCCTCGTCGCACTGTATTTCGCCTGCAGCCGGCGCTGCGCCGTATGCCGTCTTCACGTGCGGTGGACCGACACCCACATGGTCTCGACTCTCCAGGACATCCATGGCAGACGCTATGGCGGTCATCACCGCTGTGGTCGCCGCAGGGACCTCCTGGCTACGAAGGTGCACCGGTGTGTCCTCGTCGCGGGGATGACCCTCTACGTCGTCGGGCGCAACGTGCTGGTCAACATGTACGCCAAGTGCGGCGAGCGCCGGCCATGCTACAGTGCTTCCGGACCATGTCGCATGTCATGTATGTGGTATCCTGAAACACGGTGAGGCGCTGATGCAGTTGTGGCAAGGCGCCCGTCCAACGACTCAACGTTCAACGCCATCGTCGGTGCGTGTACGCGGCTCGGCACGCTCAACGCCGGCATGTGGGTGCACGCCTACTACTTCGGTATAGTAGGACCGACGGAATGCTGCCGCTGCCCTGTGGCGTCGGCGACAACGCGCTAATCGATATTTTGACGGTAATGGCAAGTTGTCTGCGTCACAAAGTCGTGGTAACCAAATAGGCGTTTGACGTGCTTCCTTCTTTCGCAGAGATGCTTCTTTGTTTGTCACGCTTGCTCTCTTATTGCTTGCCTTTTATTTTACGTAGAATGTGGCTGCAAGGGCGATGAGGTTCCATCATACTTGTGGACAATTTCAAGGATGCTCATGCGTGCTTCCAGCAGCGCAAGCGAGGCAAGGCCGTCTGCAATCGGCATACACCTTCAGACGGTGTCCTGCGACCACATCTATTAGCAATTGAGAATCGCAAGTTGGCTATGCTACAACAGCCTCACACAAAAACAAGTCTTGGTCTACGTACGTACCGTGCATCAAGGAAACAAAATGTCCTGTAAAAGGAAGCAAATTTGTAACGTTTAGAAAACATGCGATATGAATGTACATTGTGTATTTAACGACTTAATTAAAGGAAGCAAATTTGTATTTCCTTTGAAATATGTCAAGTGAATGTATGAAGCACTAAAATCTTCTCAAAGTAAAGGAATGAAACTTCCGCGGTCACAAATAAAAACAAATGCTGCAAATTGCACAATACACATGTGCTTTCTAAGTATCTGAAAAAAGCTTTGTTAACACACCACTCGTGCTTCCAACATTAGTGCACTATGCTTGTAGCCATATGAATGAAATTTCTAGATATGTGCTTCCATATATCACGTTACACAAATTTTTGTATTCTATATCCAAGAAAATCCACTCACCATGGAAGAAATATTCTGTTATCCACAAAAACATATTTTGATATGTTTAAACATTTTTAGCTATTGAAGCAAAATTCATTTGTAATCGAAGCAGACATTACTTACAAAGTAAGCAAATTTTGTAACAGGGGGACTTAAAAAATTGCTTCCCACATAAGCAAATCCGCATCAAGATATTTTGCTAAAGTTGGTAGTTCCTTGCAAACACAAACTCATATTTTTAAATATATGAACTATTAGATCAAGAAGCAGTTGCATATCCCACAAAATTTGTGCTTTCATTTAGGAAAGGTTGGCAATACGGTAGCATGGGTTGCGAAATCAATAATCATGCAATCAGACCCTTATTTCATGGAAGCACGCATAGCATGAGTCTTCGTTGAAAACCCAACACATAAATTACGGTGTGGTTTTTAACGGAAGCATGCATCAGACTATGCATCAAGCACGGATCTGATGGGAAGCATGCATACATGTTGATCTGATACATGTATGAAGCACGGATGTGATATATATGACAAACTATTTGAGACAACACATATCTGAAACACCAAGCGGTCAACCCAGCATTACTACTTGAAACGATGATAGAAGCAACAAGCAAGTAACTAGAAGGAGAATGACGTCTGCAATCCATGCAGACTACTAGAAACAGTAGAGCACCATGAACGGAGCTGAGATCACGCGATCTTTTATTAATGGAAACATGTATCACGGAAAGAAAAAACTCCAACTTATAATGGCGATGGGAAATCATACGCGGGCTCCTGTTGAAGATCGTACTGTCACCATGCTTCTAATCCGACGGTACACGATGGGTCCGATGGGAAGCAAAATATCAACATCCGATTCCTAGTGGTTGCATGCCAAAAAAGGCAACAACGCGCTGCACATGTGGGCCCCATTCGCCATGCACCACTCACACTTCTGCACACGGGACACATAATGATGAAAGGAAAGCGACGTTTTGTGGGGCTGAGTTGCAAGCGTCTGATGAACGAAAATCAAACGGTGTGCGAGGGGACCTAACACACCCCTTTTTAGGTCAACCTACGCCTAGCGTGGGCCATCTTTAAGTAGGACCACCTTTAAACAGATTATCAAATATTTGACTGGCGTATGAAATTTTTGCAAGTGTCACATCTAGACATGGAAGGAGTTGCTGTAACTCATACGTCTCTCCTCACCTTCTCTTCTCACCGTCGTTCTTGACGAATGTGTTATCGCTGCAACTTCTCACTTATAGATGCACATTCAAACATATTTTTCTACTCAATGGCCAAAAGCCCAATACTAGTCCCATTGACGTAGCTTCTCAGTGAAGAACTTGGGTAGCCACCTCCCGGCCCAAGAGAAATCTACTATGTCCCACTTAAACCATGTTTTCTTGCCCCCCCAACTCATTTGCCCTTCCAACCTTTTGGCCCAAGCTCCGTCCTTATTCCATGCCAAAGGAAAGAAGTAAAGTTACAACGAACCATGTTAATGTGACCTTCGTGCTTCATCATCCCCTTTAGTAGTTACTAGCAAAACATGTCCGTGCGTTGCTAGAGGAGTTAAAAGCAAACAAACGTTCGATCAAAAATTGTTTGCACAAACCAAATTATACTCCAAAGTTGATTGACCAGTGTAGAATATCATTAGTTTTTACCCTGACGAAGATACATTAACAACCATAACTCGACATGTATATATATGTTCATACATTTTTTTAAGCTTGAGTTTTATTAAGTTAACAACCAATTGGCACTAGTACTTCTTACTCCCAGACACTCTGTTTACATCACATGACCACCATATTTTCCCTAGTTCATGGGTTGGTCAATTCAACTCATGCTTACGAGTAATCACATCTTGTCTATGTGATAACTTGATACAATTTATCTCACACTATCTTTTGTTATACATTGAAGTTCTACATCTACTAATTTCCTCTTTTGATTCGATATATGTAGGGTTCACAATTGTAATTGATTCTTTGCATGGTGTGTTACGCCTAACCTCACGATTAGCTATAATTTGCTCTATTCTAACTTTCTTTTGTTTAGGCTACATATTTGCATATTTCTGCTTTTCTCGTATGCATTTTTTGTCTTCAGTTTGGGTTCTAAATCTGCACATTTTTTCCTCTCTTGTATGTACGTTTTTTGTAACTGGGTACGTTGAATCCGTAATAGTCTTCTTTTAATGATAGGCTTGACGACACTTTTTCAATTTTTCTTGTTTTCTTCATTAGTCATCTGTGCATATCGATATCTATCTTTTTTTCTTCTTTCCTACTTGACATCTATGGTTGGAGATTGGGTTCCAAATTGCTCGCCTCCTTGAGAGTTGTCCATACTTTATGAATCTGTCATCGATTAAAAAGAAAAAGAAAATGGTTAGGCGTGCTTTTTTCCAACAATGCACTACATGATCTCCTCGTTGGCGCCGGTCTGCTACATGTCGCGGTAGCCATGGGCGAACGTAGCGTCCCGGCAGCCCGGGCGCTTGCCCGGGCTTCGCTCACGCTGGCTTGGTTAGCGAAGCTAATATTAGCGATCGTATCGCATATGGGCAGGGGCAATAGCTTAGTGGGCCTTAGGCGCTTGGGCTTTTCCTTCAGATTCTGAAATGAGCCTGGAAAAGAATCGATCGCTCAGAGCTGCCCAGCTTAATCGCGTGCGTTCCTCTTCCTCGTCCAGTCGCCCGGCCATCTGCAATTCCCATCGCGCTGGACTCCGGCAGAACAATGGAGGATGGAGATCCAGGACCGTCACTTGGAGCGGCTGGTGCAGATTCGCTGGGCGACCGCGGCGGCGGGCATCCCGGGCAGCAGCAACGGTCAGGCCCAGCTGCATCTGGCGGCCGTAAGCGTCAGCGAGGCGACCCGGCGGCGTCAACTCCGGCAGGTTCGTCGGGCGTGGCTTCAACAGGCAGAAGACAAATAGGTAATTTCTCCCCACATTGCTTATTTAGGTTTATGAATTTTGAAGCTGAAATTTAGGGCATGGTCGCATGGACCATGAATTACTCAAGTCAATTTATTTGAATCTTGAAGTATTGATTAATGACCAATACATTTGTTCAAATGCAAAACTTGGGAGATTTTTGGTGGATACAAGAAGCTTACCACAACCACCACCGCTGTTGAATATATGAGCAATTTTCTATATGATTTAATCCATAATAACATTAGATAAAACATGGCTAGAGAAGTATAAAACATACTACTCATGCAATCTAACATAGAGTACGGATATAGCAATTCTACACATCCTGCTAGAGAAAAAGTCTGAAAGATGATCTCGACTAGACAGAATAGTACGGTCCAGTGGAGGAAGATCCGTTTGCGGTGGCAGACATGTTGTCGAAGAGGGCGTCGACGTCGGGGAAGAAGTCGTCGTCCGGGAAGTAGTCGTCGGAGTCCGTGTTGGGGAAGAAGCCAGTAGTCGCGTGAAGACGCTCCCCAAAAACCTTATCGCCTCTCTCCCGTACAGGATCGCGAGAGACGGGGTTCCGGAGGCCTACTGTTCCGTCACGCGGTGCACGCCGCGGAACGGAATGAGGAAGACTTGATCGCGGCGCAGTGCTCAAGAACCAGGAGGCATGCGCATGAGTTGTGGCTGTGTTTCGGTGTGTCTAACTTAGAGGAGCGACCTCCATTATATAGGCACACAGGTTGGAGGCGAACAGGCAGGAGATGAGACGAAAAACCAGGAGGCGAATTGAAGAGGCAGCCATCCGTTTTCGTTTCGTATTAATCTCCCATTAGTGCTAGCGTTTCCATTCGTAGCGTTTCAGCTTCGTGCAACTGTTCACCTTCATATTTATCCATTCACGTGTGACAAAAAGAACACATCGGCTCGGCGAGATTCCCGCAACCCGCGCGCGCGCGTCGTGACGAGGCGAGGCTTGGCGTGGCGAGGCGAGGCGGGCGGCGGAGGAGGAGGAGCGCGCGTGGAGCTATCTCTTATTCTCATGCTCGTACTAGTGCTAGAGGAGCTCACCTTATAAACTGGTGTGGCACTCTCTAAACTAGCCATGTGGGACTAAACATTTGTCCCACCTCTTGCCATGTATGAATGGGCCACATGGGCCTCTAGGATTTTCAGGAATTATGGAAAGGGTTAAATGGGCTAGGCAATTAAGGCCAAAATTCTAGCAATCCCCACAAGATTCTAGAGGCACGTAAATTTTATTCTGGTTTCAAATACTGTTTATATACCGGTGTTATAGTGGAGACTGTTAAGTTGAACTTCCACCTAGAACTTCATGTTACACTAGACTGCGACTTGGACAGTGGACTATGCCTTGAACTGCATGTCTTCTGCGAATCTAGCTTCACACAAAGCCTTGACCGATACTAGGCCGTCGTGGGTCTTCCCCGCGGATGGAGCTTATGCGTCGTACTCCGAGGCCTTTCATGAACTTATTAGAGAGCACCCAACTCTCATGGACTGCGACGTTTGACAGTCATGCTCATATAGGTGTGTTCCTCAAAAGATGTTCTGTAGGACAACATCTCTGCTTAAAATAAAGCCTCTTGGTACACATTAAGATATACATCAGCCTACCGTGCAGTTTAGGAGAGTATTGCATCTTTACGGAGTGGTATTATACAGAAGTAAGGATACTCTCCTCTCAGTTGATCAACAACTTGTCTCCAAATTCTACTTCACGGGATCTCCGATCACATAGAGTAGGTTGCTATTGTGAACAACTCATATTGTGGGTCTCAAACCCATCTCCCTCGATGCATTATCTATCACATTACGTGATAAACCTTTCGTGAAGGGATCTGCCAGATTTTTAGATGTTTGGATATAGTCCAATGCAATAACTCTGGAGTTCTTCAATTTTCTGACAGATTTTAATCTCCTCTTCACATGCCTTGATGACTTCATATTATCCTTAGAACTGTTCACTTTTATTATGACAGTTTGATTGTCACAATTCATCAGGATAGCGGGTATTGGTTTTTCAACCACAGGTAAGTCCATCAAAAGCTCACGAAGCCACTCTGCTTCAACAGTGGCTGTGTCTAATGCTGTGATTTCTGCTTCCATTGTTGACCTCGTTAACATGGTCTGCTTGCAAGACTTCCAGGAAACAGCACCACCACCAAGTGTAAAAACATAACCACTCGTGGCCTTAATCTCATCAGCATCAGATATCCAATTCGAGTCACTATAACCCTCAAGTACCCTCGGATACCCAGTATAGTGAATACCGTAGCTCGCAGTTCCTTTTAGATAGCGCATAACCCTCTCAAGAGCATGCCAATGATCATCTCCCGGATTTGACACAAATCGGCTCAGCTTGCTTACAGCAAAGGAGATGTCAGGCCTCGTGGCGCTGGCTAGATACATGAGCGAGCCTATAATCTGAGAATATCTCATTTGATCCTTCGAAACACGTTGATTCTTTCGAAGCAACACGCTAGGATCGTACGGTGTTGGAGAAGGCTTGCAATCGCTATACCCGAAGCGACTCAAGACCTTATCCACGTAGTGGGATTGAAGCAGAGTGATCCCACCATTGTCATCTCTCAGGAGCTTGACGTTCAAGATAACATCAGCTACTCCTAGATCCTTCATCTCAAAACAGCGAGATAGGAAATCCTTGACTTCCTTAATCGCCTTAAGGTTGGTTCCAAATATCAGTATGTCATCGACGTATAAACAGAGAATAACTCCCTCGCCCCCACCATGACGATAATACACACATTTGTCAGCTTCGTTTACAACAAAGCCTTCAGCGGTTAAAGTCTTTTCGAACTTCTCATGCCACTGCTTAGGAGCTTGTTTAAGGCCATACAAAGACTTTATCAACTTACACACCTTTCCTTCCTGACCAGGTACCACGAAACCATCTGGTTGCTCCATGTAAATTTCCTCATCCAACTCTCCGTTTAGGAAAGCCGTCTTTACGTCCATTTGATGAACGAGAAGACCGTGTGAGGCAGCCAATGATAGTAGCACACGAATGGTTGTCAGTCTGGCTACAGGTGAGTAAGTGTCAAAGAAGTCTTCACCTTCTTTTTGGGTATTACCCTTGGCCACAAGCCGTGCCATGTACTTTTCAATGGTACCATCAGGCCTAAGCTTTTTCTTAAACACCCACTTGCATCCTACTGGTTTGCACCCGTAAGGACGATCAGTGATTTCCCAAGTTCCATTAGCTAAGATGGAATCCATCTCACTACAGACAGGTTCCTTCCAGTAGTCAGCATCCAAAGATGCATATGCTTCTGAAATAGAACTGGGAGTGTCATCCACGAGGTACACAATGAAATCATCACCAAAAGACTTTGCAGTCCTCTGTCTCTTACTCCTTTTCGGAGTTTCACTGTCATCCTCCACGATATTTTCATGGTGTTCTATCGCAATGGTGGGTTCAGGAATTGCAACTAATTCCTGACTAGATGAACTTGGTATCTCCTGATTTGATGAGCTCGGCATATCCTTCATGGGAAAGATATCCTCAAAGAAAGTCGCATCATTCGACTCCATGATTGTACCAACATGCATGTCGGATACCTCAGATTTTACTATCAAGAATCTATAACCAATGCTATGAAAAGCATAGCCCAGGAATACACAATCAACGGTTTTTGGGTCCAAGCTTGCGTTTCTTGGAAATTGGTATATTGACTTTCGCCAAACAACCCCTAGTCCGCAGGTAAGAGAGTTTTAACCTTTTCTTCTCAAACTCCTCAAACGGAGTTATCTCTTTGTCTTTTACAGGAACTCTGTTTAGGACATGACACGCAGTCAATATCGCCTCCCCCCACCATGCCTTGGAGAGACCCGATGTGTCTAACATGGCGTTAACCAAATCAGTTAGAGTACGGTTCTTTCTTTCAGCAACTCCATTTGACTGGGGTGAGTAGGGAGGCGTCCTCTCATGAATTATACCATGTTCCGCACAAAAAGAGTCAAAGTCATTCAAAAAATACTCTCCACCACGATCAGACCGAAGCCTCTTAATCTTTCGATCGAGTTGGTTTTCTGTTTCAGCTTTATAGATTTTGAAGAAATTTAGAGCCTCATCTTTTGTTTTTAGAAGGTACACATAGCAGTATCTAGTGGAGTCATCAATCAACGTCATGAAATATTTCTTTCCACCCTTTGTCAACACGCCATTCATCTCACAGAGATCAGAATGTATGAGATCTAGAGGTGCCAAGTTTCTTACTTCTGCAGTCGTATGAGACTTGCGAGGTTGCTTTGCTTGAACACAAACTTGACATTTAGACCCCTTGACAGTAGTGAAAGGAGGGATTAAGTTCAATTTGGCTAGTCGCGTCATACACCCAAAATTAATATGACAAAGACGAGAATGCCATACATTTGATTCAATAGTAGTGCAAACATGATTCGCAACTTTATTACAAACGTCTGACAATGACAGGCGGAACAAGCCTCCGCACTCATAGCCTTTACCAACGAAAGTTCCAAATTTAGAAACAACAAATTTATTGGACTCAAAAACTATGTTGTAGCCATCTCTACACATAAGAGAACCGCTAACAAGATTTTTATTGATGGAGGGCACATGATGAACGTTCTTCAGGCGCACGATCTTCCCCGAAGTAAACTTCAGATCGACCGTACCAACACCACGAACAGAAGCATGTGACCCGTTTCCCATCAGCACGGGAGAAGACCCTGCGACCTGATAAGAAGAAAACATTGAGATGTCAGAACAAACGTGTACATTTGCACCTGTGTCAATCCACCATTCAGGAGAGTGACATACTGAAAATATAGTTGGGAATATACCGTACCCATCATCTTTCATCTCAGTATCACCGATGACAACATTAGCGGTCTTGCCGCTCTTCTCAAGTTCACGTTGGTCATATCGGTTAGGATCACCGCAGACATGGCAGGATCCCTTCTTCCTATCGGTCTTCTTTTTGAAGTTGGTAGACTGTGAGGACTTGTTCTTTCCATCAAACTTGCCTTTTCTCTCAGACTTATTCTTGTTATTCTTGTGTTTGTAGGACTGGAAGTTTTTCTTCTGCACAAAGTTGGCAGTAGATCCTCCCTCAAGACCTCGAGCCCGTGTGTCTTTTGCTCTCGCCTTTTCTTCCACATCAAGAGACCCAATGAGATCCACGATGGAAAACTCCTGTCTCTTATGCTTCAGAGAGGTAGCAAAATTCCTCCACGAAGGAGGGAGTTTGGCAATGATGCCTCCGGCAATAAACTTGTCGGGTAACACACACGAAACTTGCTCAAGTTCCTTGGCAATGGACTGTATCTCATGAGCCTGCTCAACAATGGAGCGCTCACCAGTCATCTTGTAGTCAAAGAACTGCTCCATGACATACAGTTCACTGCCTGTGTCCGAGACCCCAAATTTAGCCTCGAGCGCGTCCCACATGCCCTTTCCCGTAGTGATGGACAAATACGGGTCGACAATTTTGTCACCAAGAATGCTAAGAATAGCAGCCCTCAGAAGGGTGTCGGTTTCCTGAAAAACTCTCTCCTCATCAGGAGTAAGTTCTCCTTCAGGCATGCCTTTAGCAGCGTGAAAACACTTCATGGTTTCAAACCAGAGAGTGGCTCTCGCACGCCACTTTTTATAGTTCACTCCATCAAAAGGAGCGGGCCTCAGTGAAGCGGAAAAGCCAACAGGAGAAAATTGCCTAAAATAAGGTTTTCGGATTGTTGAATATATGAGCAATTTTCTATATGATTTAATCCATAATAACATTAGATAAAACATGGCTAGAGAAGTATAAAACAGACTAGTCATGCAATCTAACATAGAGTACAGATATAGCAATTCTACACATCCTGCTAGAGAAAAAGTCTGAAAGATGATCTCGACTAGACAGAATAGGAAGACATACGGTCCAGTGGAGGAAGATCCGTTTGCGGTGGCAGACATGTTGTCGAAGAGGGCGTCGACGTCGGGGAAGAAGTCGTCATCCGGGAAGTAGTCGTCGGAGTCCATGTTGGGGAAGAAGCCAGTAGTCGCGTGAAGACGCTCCCCAAAAACCTTATCGCCTCTCTCCCATACAGGATCGCGAGAGACGGGGTTCCGGAGGCCTACTGTTCCGTCACGCGGTGCACGCCGCGGAACGGAATGAGGAAGACTTGATCGGCGGCGCAGTGCTCGAGAACCAGGAGGCAGACGCATGAGTTGTGGCTGTGTTTCGGTGTGGGCTCGGCGAGATTCCCGCAACCCGCGGCGCGCGCGCGTCGTGACGAGGCGTGGCGTGGCGAGGCGAGGCGGGCGGCGGAGGAGGAGGAGCGCGCGTGGAGCTCTCTCTTATTCTCATGCTCGTACTAGTGCTAGAGGAGCTCACCTTATAAACTGGTGTGGCACTCTCTAAACTAGCCATGTGGGACTAAACATTTGTCTCACCTCTTGCCATGTATGAATGGGCCACATGGGCCTCTAGGATTTTCAGGAATTATGGAAAGGGTTAAATGGGCTAGGCAATTAAGGCCAAAATTCCAGCAACCGCAACCAAATGTTGGAAATGAGGAGGAAGAGGAGGTGCATGTGTAATGTGTTTAATCCCGATGAAATTGTATGTGACCCGGCTCTTAGTAAACAAATCAATGAATATCATCCGGATGTGCAAGACCAAGTCAAAAGGGCATACCTTTTGAAGGGTCCAACTCAACCAAATGTGAACTTTCCTAAGAGGGGAAGTGGATCTAGGTTTTTTTTTAAAGCATGGTATGAGCAGTATGATTGGATAGAATATAGTGAGTCTCATGATAAGGCTTATTGTTTCTATTGCTTTCTTTTTAAGCCACTTGGAAGTTCACACCGTTTTAGAAGTGAAGTTTTCACCAAAACCGGGTTTAGTGATTGGAAGCATGGTTACTAAGCTTTGCCTGAGCATATTGATGGTGTAAGTAGTGACGACAATAAGGCAAGGTTGCATTGTGATGATTTTCACAATCAAAGACAAAGTGTGTCAAGTAACCTCGCTCGTGCATCGAAGGAATCGGAAGAATTATACAAGATTCGTTTGACTTCTTCCTTGCATTGTGCAAGATTTCTTATTAGTCAAGGATTAGCATTTCGTGGCCTTAATGAATCTCTTGGTTCAATAAACAAAGGAAACTTCAAAGAGATGGTAGATTGGTATAAAGGGAAGGATGACAAGGTAAAACATGCTTATCAGCGTGGTGGAAATTCCAAGATGATCTCTCCCAAAATCCAAAAGGATCTTTCCAAGTGGTGTGCACAAGAAGTCACCAAGGTGATAATGGGAGAAATTGGTGATAAGAACTTCTCCATTCTCATCGATGAATCGCGTGATATATCCGTGAGAGAGCATATGGCGGTAATGTTGAGGTATATTTCTGAAGGGGTTACGGTGCAGTAAACAATAATTTTCTAGCGTATGAAACCCTAACTAGGCAGGATCTATCTATCTAGTACATGTGATAACGGTGGCGGAACGGGTTACATTACCTCCATGTAGACCGATAGCGGGTATTACGCTCCCGCACAAGCGTTGACGATGAAGTTGTACGTAGCCGACCTCGAGGTCGCGGAGAACTTGCCGCGATGATGTAGACGATGACGCCGGGGTGTCGACGATGATCTGCGTCGACGGGCGTCGAGCGGAAGATGGCGAGGCGCCGGCGACAGGGGGTGCGCCGGCGGCTGGGGGGGAGGCGGCGCGACGGCTGCAGGGGGTGAGACGACGTCGCCCAGGCTCCTCAAAAGATTTGCCTCCGAGCACTCGCAAACATACGGAGCTTAACGACAACACCCGGTCATTCAGATCCAGCTGAAATCCCAGGTGTAGATCTTATCTGGAATCCCGTAGGGCAACGGCGCCCGACGGTATAGCTTAGGTGGAGAGAGGGGGCAAAACGGGCGGAGAAGCAACTCGGCCGGCCTGCTATACAATTAATTGTATTTTTCTGTGAATTAATCCAATTAATATGCCTTGCTATATAAAGGGGTGAGGGGGTGTGCAAACTCCCTAGCTCCCCCATGTGGGACTAAACAAAGGAGGAGGGGGGGGGGGGGGGGGGTGGCGCACCCACATGGTCTGGCCGAACCAGCCATGGGGCCCACCCCCCTTTGGTGGTGCGGCTCCCCCTCTTGGGCCCTCTTAGGGCCCATGAAGGTGGGAGCCCCCTTTTTCCTTTATTTAATTAATATTAAATTAATATAAAATATAATTAATTCATAATTAATATATTTAAATACTATTTAATATCCCGTGATTCCGAAACATTTTCCGAACCACCCGAACAACTTTCGGACATCCCTGGAACCATTCCAGACCTTCCCGGAACTCCTTCCGGACCACCGGAAGTCTTTCCAGATCATTTCTCTCTCTCCAACAAAAATCTTATATTATTCGAGAACCTATCTCCTGGTGTCGTTAAGACTTTAAGTTTGTTACGCTACGGTTCGAGAACACTCCAGACATGGTCGAGACACTGCTCACCAATGACCGTCAGGGATACCTGGATGTATATGACGGCCCCTGTGCATTCTACCTTGTTGAACCATAAATATGATATTCATTCCCTTTGTTTTTGCGATACTACCTTGTCCGAGATATGATCGTAGACACATCGATTTCTTTGTTGTATCTCGTTACCGACAAAGGTTATTAACTCGTCTGTGATATTACATCTCCATGACCTAGTCATAAGCTGCGCAGCTATATAGATGTAATCTCACCGAGTGGGCCCAGTGTATCTTTCCATTACAAGAATTAACAAATCCCGCTCTTGATCCTTACGTCTCGATGCTCTTTCGGAATACCCAAGATGGACACCGTTATTGTCATGCTATATAAAACACAACGTTTGATGCTCTCAAAGCACCCCTACGAAGCATCAATAAGTACGGTCTCACGGTCTAAGGAATAAGCTATCAAATTCTTATCTATTGCAAATGACAAACATCGTAATACGATCTTATTGCAATACTTTGCGTATGTTCATCATCTTATTCAACTAATAAGATGACCCATTGTCAACCGACGTCATTGTCCTTGATCGGGAATCTCGATCAACTGTTGCCCAATGGACTAGTTCATATAGAGTCTCACTAGGGACCTGGTTGTCTATGTATTACACGTGTATTAATAATTCTGATTAATACATTTATAGCATAATACACAAACCTATTATAAACTTATGAGATAACGCAATAAATACTACTTATTTATTTGCCTCTAGGGCATATCTCCTTCAATTTCCATACTTCTCCATTCATATTGTGGAGAGATATCATTCCTATTGTTCCATAATTGTGAAGGCAATATGCCCTAGAGGCACTTAATAAACATAGTTTATTAATCACAACCCAGTTGTTCATTGTATGTTTTATACCATGCTATAACTGTATTAAGCGGAAACATTAATACACGAGTGGTAGATAAACAACCAGGTCCCTAGTAGTCTCTACTAAGACTAGTTTCGTTGCGCGATTGATGATCGAGGTTTTCCGATCATAGGGCATGGCGCCGGTCGGCAATGGAAGTCATGTCGTTGGTTGAACGATGTAATGGACATACACATATTTATAGGACGTAGTCATTACGCCTTAAGACCGTGAGATCAACTCTTGTTGTTATCTCTGGAAGATACTTTGATCGCACCAAACGTCATATCTTATATAGTGTGACAATGATAGGTGATACTTTTGGGTATCCGAAGGGGGTAGTTGAGACGAGGGGTCAACAGCGGGATTTGTCAGTCCGTATAGCCGGATAGATACTCTAGGGCCCATTCGGTGAGATTATGTCAAATGAGTTTGCAAACATGTGACTAGGTCACCAGCTGACAAAATATCATAAACGAGTAGAAGATAGCGATGTCAGTAACGAGATCATGATAGGTATGGAGACATCTCAGAATGATACTCGGACACGCTAAGTATCGCTATGACAAAAGGTTTTAGACTAGACATTCAGGTTTGATAGATGAAAGTCATTCGTTATATCACAGGGATTAATTCATGGGGTCCAGGCCTACGAGTTATTCATTGATCAGAGAGGAGTCTCGATCATGTCTATTATTATATCGAACCGCTAGCGTAACACACTTAAGTGGTTTCGACAAGACAACCGGAAAGGAAAGAGATCTTCGGGAACGTCCCGGGAATGGTCTGATGGAGATCAGGCAGGGACGAAATAGTTTTCGGAGCTAGAATAAATTATCTATAATATGTTTGATATTAATTAGCGTAATTAATGTTCAAATATGATTTTTTATATTTATTTTCGAATTTATTTAGGCTGATTACCCTAAATGGGCCTTCTGGTGGAAAGAAGGCCCATGAGGGGGGGGGGACCCTCAAGGGAATTCAGGGGGGGGCTTGGCCAGCCTAGGTGGGCCAAATGGGGCCCACCTAGGGCCGGCGCACCAGCCTTGGCCGCACCAGGCATGTGGGATAGTCCCACATTGCCTGGCTGGCAAGGTTGGCTCCTCCCGGGAGCCTATATAAGAAGGGGTACCCCTGTCCTTTTAATTCAACCAATTAATTCTCTTATTTCTCCTCGATTTCGTGATTCCATTTGTCGGAGTTGCGCCGATGAGGATGAGGGGATCTCTCCACCATAGCCCGCTGTCGCGCTGTTGTTGTTCCGGTCCAATTATTCCGATGCTCGTCCTGGACTGGAGCTTCAGAGGCCGTCGTCTCGACCGTATGTGTGTAATGCTCTGCGAGGTGCTGCGCTAGCGGTGCTCAGAGGCCTATTTCCTCCACCCGACCTCGAGGTCATCTTTGCCGTCTTCGTTGCGCCGAGTTCTTCGCGACCTAGAGGTCGGCTATGTCGTCTTCGTCGTCAACGCTTGTGCGGGAGCGTAATCCCCGCTATTCCGTGTACGAGGGTATGTATTCTGATCTCCGTTGTACTTCTATATCTTCATAGTCTAGATCTTGGCTAGTTTAAGGATATCGTTGCTAGGAATTTTTTTGTTTTCTGCCTGCGATCCTGTAACATCCCAGCATTTTATAATATTCAAAAATCACTAAAATTTAAAACTTTTCCTTTTATTAAAATAAAATATTAAATGCATAAGGAAACCAACTATGAAAGACTTCAAACTTGAGTTTAATATTTCAAATGTCACGGTTTAAACATTTTACTATCCTCTGTATTTCAAAAACCTAAAAATGTCTCCATTTTATTTTAAGTAAATAGTTTACTTATAAGAAATTGATTTCAACCACTTAGCCATATCTATCCATAAATTTTCAAATTAATTAAAATTGGTGTTGGTTGCCAAATGGCTATCATTCTCTCAATTAAGTTCAAAACATGGTGTTAAAATTTAAATTCTGTAATTTATAACTATAAACTTCATAGAATTTAAATTAATGAATTAGCCAAATAAACATTTCATTTGTTTAAATGAATTTCATCTATTTTTCATAACATGAAAGGATTAATAGATTCTAAATAAAAATAAAATTAAAATAAAGGTCTTGTCCAAAGTTGTTATGAACTTTCAAATGTATAAAATATAATGTTGCACAAATTATTTTCAATTAAGAAGGAATACATTATCTTTTCCATTTTCATATAGTTGTGTTATGTCATTAATAATTATACCAAAGCCAAAAATGAATTTTAGAAATTGAAAATGAGTATAAATAACTTAAAATTCAAACATATTGAAATGTGGGTATTTTTACAAATTTATTTTAGCCAAAGAAAAATTTAAATGAGATAGAAATTCAAATTTGACTTTAAGTGTAAAATTTGTAATTAATCAATATTTCAAATTATTAATTTTAAAAAATATTCAAAACATACCCACAACTGGTTTAACAGAAAGATATTATTTTTACAAATTTTTAGAAATTAATTTGACATCATTTGGACATATAAATCAAAAGATATGAATTAAATAAATAAAACAGAAAAAGAATTATTGGATGACGTCATCACTGACGTCATCGTCTCTAACCTCCGTCCGGGAAAATCTCCCGAGATCTTCTTCTCCGATTCGATCCCAAATCCGAGCGATACGTGCGGGATTTGTTGCCGTAGATGCGTCCTTATAAAACCCCAGCTCCCCGCCGTCTTTTCCCCCTCAAACCCTAAGTAAATCACGCCGCCAGGCCGCCGCATGGGCTCGCCGGAGTCCACCGTGTCCGCCGCCGCCATTCTTTCGATTGCCGGTAACAGAGAAGGTTTCTCCGCCCCCCTTTGGTCTCCTCGGATCCCCCTGCTACTGGCGCATCCTCCTGACTCTTTCCCCGCTCTCTTCTTGCAGCTAATCGAGAGGGGAGCACGAGCGGAAGGTCGCCGGCGTCCCGTACTTCTCCGTCTGCGAGTCCACGCCGCCAGAGGATATTCCGCGAGACGCCATCGCCTCTGTAGTCTTCGCCGCGCCGCGCTGAACTCCGGCGTCAACTCCCTGAGCAAAGAGGACCACCGGAGCGTCGGGTTCGTCCACGCCAGAGCCGCGCCGCCGTCGTCGTCGTCGCCGGTGACCACTACGCCGCCACGGTATGGTCCAAGCCCCAGCGCCGTCCGATTAAATCTCTACGGCTTAGATTAGATGGTCGCGGACGAATCGGTACGATCCGATCTGGACCGTCAGATCCAGATCTGACGGCCCATATCTGTAACTTATCCACGTCAGCAGCCACGTCGACGCCACGTCACTGCCCAGTCAGCTGCCACGTGGAAAAGGATTTCCTTAATTAAAATTAATTGGCAGTTTTACAGAAACACCCCTGTCACTTAGATCTGTCACAACTTTTTAACCACAACTCCAAATTTAATAATTTTTATATATTTGGAAAGCTCTCGACATGTAGAATATTTTGGACCTGACAAAATTCAAATTTGACTTAGTATAAAATATTCAAATTTCAAATGGTGAATTTGAGTATATTTGTAGTAACTTTAAATCTATAAATCCAAAAATTGCAAATAAATATGTTTTAGAAACTTTAGAATATTTGTGAATTAATGCTACTGCTATAAAATATTGTTGAGTAATTTTTGAATGATTTCATAGTTGTGTGTTTAATTTGAATAGTTTGACTAATTTTGAAATAACTTTTAATAGAAACATTATTTTTGATTAAATCCAATTGCAATAGATTTAATTAAATGCTCTCTGTCTATTAACACTAATTATAAAATTTTGGTATAAAATTTAGTCATAGGAAAATTTAATCTTATAATTATTCCTTTTATTATATATTCCAAAATTAGAAATTTATTTAAATTGCATTTATAAATTCATGCATATTTATAAAGAAATCACAAAAGTTATTTTTATGTTTCTTGTGATTTAAAATTTCATTTCATTCATAGCATATTTTATTCTCATAGGAAAACCCCTCTTCATTAGTTTTCTCTAAGTTAGAAAATAATTTCAACTTAGTATTTTGGGAAAGTGCTATACACTTAGACACTTAGGATTTCCAAGATGGAGCTAGAAGGCCAATGAAGGACTTAGCCAAAAACAAGACTTCAGAAGTGTCTTCAAGGAGAAGAAACACTTAGAAGAAAGTCAAGAAGAAGTTCATGGAGGACTTAGAAGAAAACAAACTCTGGAAGCATCCCCAAGATGTCAAGCACTTGGAAGAAAAGTGAGAAGAAGTTCAAGAAGGACAACCCCTTTTATTCTTTGAGTCTTTCTCTCTGTCTTTTCTTCTTCTTCTGTTAGACTTCATGAAGACTAAGTAAATCCAAGACCAGCCTCGAGGATACAAGAATCATCAAGTCTGAAGATTTATCAAGACTACCAAGAACTCAATCAAGACATCATCCCAAAAGAAAGTTACAAGTCTGGAGATGAAGCCAGGAGGACAACTACATCTTTCTGTCTATCTTTTCCCTCTTTCCTAATCTTGTCTTTTAGACTTAAACAAATTTTGATCATGATGTTATCATCTTGAAGTTGTTGGATCCTAGCAGCATAGTGGGATGAAGCGGCCTGGAAACAAACCTTACATGTCCACGTACATGAGACCTGTTCCACAATATAAGTGGCTGGCCGGGTGTCTGTCTCTCTCACTATAGTGAATGTCCAATTTACAAAGAGTTGATAATAATTGTTGATCATCTTGAACAAATGACTTAGTATTTTTCTCTAAGTATTTTGCACATCATGGCTAAGCCATTAGAGTGCTTGTTTCAAGAAGATATAAAACAAAGTATGTTTATCCAACTTAAGACCTTAGTCCTTAGTCATTCTTGACCCACCTATTTGCCTTGCCTTAACTTAAAAGATTTTCAGGGCATGGAGAAGTATTTCTAGCCCTTAGGAATATTTTGCACATCATGCATGAACATATTTTCCTTAGAGAGTTTTATAAAACTTATTTATGCATCTAGTATGTGTTGTATGCAATGTGGAGTTGTGCTTGCTGTTGATTGTTGTATTGTTGCTTGTCTATACTGTTAGATTGAACGGAGAGTCCCGAGTATCGTTGAAAAGGGGTTGTGAACAACGACAACATTCAAAGGCAAGTGGCACACCTCATAAACTTCCTATTTTTATATGCATTACTTAGTGTATTTTTATATGCATGTGTTGCTATGCTAAACCTGTGTAGAATCCCTTATACCTGTGTCTAGGTTCCTATGCAATACTTAGTAGAATTATTGTTGCTATGCAAATGTTGTTTTGTGAAAATCTAAATTCTACTAAGTTAAGAATGAAACACCTGGGTGGTAATTGGTCGGATGGTTTATGTTGAGTGGCTACTCAGGTCCATTTTTATGGTTCCTAGAGTATGTACACTTGAGAATGGCCACCCAGGAACAGAGGAATCTGAAGAACTCCGAGTGACGATTGCTTCCAGTGCAGCCATTGCCATATGGGCTCTGGCTTGATCAATTATGTTGCGTGGACTCTCTCCGGCTTGACAAGCAGATGTAGGGGGATGTTAGGTGGAACGGGTCAAGCCATGTGGGAGGGAAAATGCTTCTGAAAGATCTCGTCTCATTCTCTCCTTTCCTTATCACAAATGGTGTGTAAAGGATACTTTGGGTTGAATGGGTACAATGGTGAAAGTGCACAACCTCTGCAGAGTGTAAAACTAAGTACTTAGCCGTGTCCCCGGTTACGGACAATTTTGAGCAGCTGATCAAGGACGTCAACAGAGGATTCCACCATTCCAACTTCAGAAATAAAACTTGATGGGTGAACCAGGGAAGATGAGATTTATGGTTTTCATGCCATACTCGTCGATTTCAAGAAAAGTGTTTTCAAAAGAGTAGGAAAAATTGGCTTTATGCAAATTAGCCTTGAGCTCCACCAGCCAAATATGCATATAGGCTTTAGAGTTATTCCATAAGTGTCCACCATAGTGTCACTTGCCAGACTCCATTTTTAATGGAATCTGACCCACGTTGTTGCAATATTTTTCTTATTGCAGATTGATCAGATGACGAGTGAGGTTTCGTTTAAAGGTTTTGAGTCTACAACCAACATGTTTTCGCCTGTGGCAGCATGAAAGTTATAGAGACTCACTGCTATTGTATTCCGCTGTGTACTTTGTCAATGCTAGCTTTATGCTATGCAACTTGTATTAAATATTTTGTAATTCTGGATCATCGATGTAATATAATGGATGCTTTGTTGTGATATTACATCGTAAACTGTGTGTGCAAATGAATCGATCCAGGGATTTGCACTATACACAGGTATCTGCCTTATTTAAAGTGCAGGTACGCTACAGATCCCCTTCAGTTGTATCATAACCGATCATCGTAGATATAGCTGTACGCTGTTAGAACCCGTGTTCTGCATGGGGGCACCGTTCCTGTTATTTGCTATCCTCTAGCGTGCACTTGTGATTCCGGCAGTATTGAGTTGATGAAGCGGCAAGGACCGACTTTATGCGTACACTTACGCGAGACTGGATCCACTACTGACATATGTCTTGTACCGTATCTATGGCTGGCGGGTGTCTGTCTCTCTCTTTTTAGCTGGATTTGCATTTTCAATGGAGGGCCCAAAAGGGATGCTTAAACATGCAATTATTGGATCGTTATTGTGGTCATAAGGTTCGTAGGTATGAAGCGGTTCTATTTACGACAGCCCAAGCCACGTAAAATATGCAAAAGATAAAGTAGAAGCGTCTAACTTTATTTTGCAGGGGAAGTGTGATATGGTCAAGGTAGGTTTATTAAATTGTTTATGAACTATGCGCGCCAAGAAGAACATGGCACATGGACCATATCACGTCGCATTCCATTTGATATTTGTGTGTGCATCTTATATTATGTGATTATATATATTAGTATATATCAATTACGCGGCGGTAGTTATATATAAGATGATCCCTTCAAAATACCACTGGTGTTCTTCCTGCAACGAGCACCACCAAGAAAGTTCTACGTTATGAGGCAGGCCGTGACGATCGGGTGTCAGACATATGGTCATTCGCATACAGTGGGTGTAAGCCATGTTGCACAAGCGTTACGTGGAGTTTATTGTGACAAGCCTAGCATATGCAGATATGGCCTCGGAACACGGAGACCGAAAGGTCGAGCATGAGTCACAGAGTTGTTGTGATTGACAATTGTCTACCCTTAAAATTGTGTTGCCGGCTCTGACGATGAGGCGTTGTGCAATGGATGGAGGTCGTGTAATCGCTAAAACGACCAGGACGGATGTTCGTTTGAGTGGGAGTTCTCATAGTTATTTTCTAAAATACTAGAACTCAAAATATAATGAACAGTCTGTTTTGCAAAACCTTTGTAGATATTAACCAATGTGATAGCATTTTTTAAAATTAGGCGCATTCCTGCAATTGAGAAACTTAAAAGGTTGGGTCCAAACTTCATAGTTCTATACTTTAGCTTGAGGATACTCCTTGTTTAAACGGTTAGCTCTTTGTGATACAATACCCGCTAGGAGATAAACCCAAAGATTCCGCTAACAAAAGGATAATTTGGATTATCAAGTTTTTGTGCGGATGATATCATTATAGTCTAGTGTATGCTATGATCTCCTCCATAGAGAACCAACGATGTGTACGAGTTGTTAGATCGCGAACATATGAGATGATCACTAAACTCGGGGTACACCTAAAGTTGGGTTGATGAAGTTTATCAGTACGTTGACTGATTGTCTTCTCAACCAAGATGGAAGAGAATACACATATTGAATGAGCACGTGGCAGTCATACTTGATGACATTGGTCATACTTGATGAGATATGGTCATACTTGATGAACATTGAGACACCTCGCTCAGCTTGATCAGTGGATGACAGCCGACGTTGCCAAATGCAAATGCTTTGTCATAGACTATGTCATGCAAAGGGGAATCGTTCACCTTTATGGTTCTTGATTATGTTGGAAGTATCAAGAAGATGAAACAGATCGTCGGGAAGTCATCAATGATGATGGTGTATATATGATATACATGTTATGAATGTTTTTCCTAAGCAAGTACTCGTAGTAGTGACTAAGTTTTGATACTAGTCATGTTTTATGAAAACCAGATTTACTACTTGAGTAGCTTGTAAGGATGAGGCGACATTGTGTGTTGACAATGGCAGACAAGTTGTTGTGATGACCATAGACACTGTCCCTCTAGATCTACCATTTGAATAAATTCTTTTGTGATCGCCTGTTAGTATGATCATTATAAGTGTGTCTCCTCTAGCGAGACAATTGTTTATATATGTTAGTGACAAATTCGTTGTCCTATATTTATGAAGTAATGATCATATGCCGATTTAAATTTAGATGGTAGAAGCTCCCTCATTCATAATATTAATGCCAAAGGATACAAACTTAATAAAGACACCACATATGTGTAGCACTGCCGTTTAATTCATGTCAATGTTATAGTTAATGAATTAGCTTCATAACGGATGGATCTACATGTCCTTAGATTTGATCTTTTGACATTTCAGATAACTAAGACACCGTTTTCGGAAAACGGGCATATAACTTATTGATAGTCATGCATATAGATGTATGTGGATCAATGAAGTAATTGACGGGTAGTGGAGACCTTTATTTCGTGAACTTCACTGAACGTTTTGAGTATAACTTGTTAAGAATCGTGCATGTGGGTGCATATGAATCAATGAAGTACTTTAACGTGTAGTGGAAGTATTTATTTCATAGACTTCATGAATATTTTGAGTAGATATATGGATATCCACTCAGGAAATGTTAGTCTGGAAATTTTGATTCGATCAAACAAGTTCAGAATGAAGTAGGAAATAAATTTAGCAAGAAAATCAAATTCCTTTGATACAAATCGAGGAAATGAAGATTTGAGTTAAAATGTGTGCACATTATTGGAAGACTTGTGAGAAGAGTTGCACAAATTACGTCGCATGGAACACCATAATGTTGTGGTATGACGTCGTAATCGCACCTTATCGGATAGTGTGTGGTAAATAAATCTCTTATCGAATTATTGTGATCATTAGAGTCATATGGTAGAAACGTAACATTCACGTTAGATAATAGGGAAACCATTTAAATCCATGGAGACAATACCATATGAGTGATGGCATGGCTTTGAGTCTAGATTGTCGTTTCAGCAATTTAGTGTTTCGATGTGATCAAACCTAAAATGGATTAATCCTTGTAGTGTACCATATCTAAAGAGTTAGTTTGGTACATGTCTCACGACATAGGCAAAATCGTTGCGGGATATACTTGTGAAATAAATAGTTTCTTGTCCAAGGGTATAAGTGAGAAAGAAAGTAGAGCAAAACAAAGTTGATGAACTTTTTCTCCAGACATCAGAGTGGCGCTGAAAGTGTTTTCGGTGTCATGCTCCACAACTGGAAAGAAGCTGATCATACTAGATCATGATGCTCTGAGCTCATACTAAGAACGTAGGCGTACGAGGTTGTGTTGCATAGTGTGTGTTACGACAATCTTGTTATGAAGATTATGTTAATGGAATATGACAGACCTACGAACTACGAAGAAGAGATGGTAGACCTAAGTCCGAGAAATGATTATGAGTCATATATGATCCGAAATAAAATCCATGTATGATTATCAGGTAATGACTTGGGAGATTTTCTTGATGGCATCTAGGATGTTAATAGAATATGGAATTTTATGAGAGAAAAGATACTGATAAGGATCGATTTGTCGTGAAACAATTCCGACAGATTCAAAAGTTGACCACAACGAGAATTTGTTTAAGTGGCGAAGGCTAAATCTATTATGGGTCGTTTAGCAATTACTATAATTTCGAATGAGAAATTGATAGATGGATGAGGAAACCATGTTTCTTTATAGTGTCATTAAGAAAGAGTTGTAATCAGTACAATAATGGTTTGGTGATCCTGAGGATGCTAAACATGTATGTAAACTTCAGTTGTCCATTCATGGGCTGAAGCAAGCATATCGGAGCTAGAATCTTCACTTTGATAATGTGATCAAAGGATTTTGGAGTTGTCCAAAATAGTTGAAGAAACCTGCATTTGCAAAGAAGTGACTGGGAGCAAAGTAGCTTTTCTTGATCTTATATGCGGAAGGCATATTTAAGTGGGAGCTAAGTAGCTTTCCGTGATCTTATATGCGGAAGGCATATTTGAGTGAGAGCTAGGTGTCATTCGTGATTTTGTATGTAACGACATATTAAATGACACAGATCCTCTAGTAGAGTGTAAAGGATTATTTAAGTGATTAAATTTTCTATGAATGAATTTAGGAGTATTAGGCATCCAATCTATAATTGTATAGATCGTAAGGGGCTTAATAACATTAGGTCGGAATATTTCCTAAGTTAAGATTCTGAAGTGTTTCAGAATAGAACAAACAAAGAAAATGGTTCTTGCTTGTATGACTAGGTAAAGTATTAAGTTATCTTGGCATTTTCAGTGATAGAAAATGATGTTCGACATTCTCTATGAATCATACATATATTCTATCAGACTGAAAGATCGACTTGGTGTGACCCGAGTTCTTGGTTGAAGAACAGGTTCTACAGTGATCCTTGTGTGGATCAATGAACAAACGTTAAGTATATTTTTCAGTGTCTATGAGAACTGAAGATATGTTTTCTAGTAAAGGGTAAGAGTGAAAAGACAACTTGCCGTAAAACGTTTACGGTAATGCAAGTTGTGACACTGACCCGTACGACTAGAAATCTCATATAAGAGATGTCCTTTGTTTTGTAGAAAGACAAGATAGCTTGCAAAGTCGCATATGAATGCACCGTTGCATAATCTACGTAGGTATAGAAATATATGGCGACTTCAGAAATAGCAAGTGTGATTTGACTGAGCAGTTTTGCGAGCGTAGGTGGTCCCCTTAATAGATCTCTTAGACTTTTAAGGCCCATGCTACGCGAATGTTCGAGTCTCACTCCATCCACTAGGATATATTTCACCGTCATCGTAAGATACGGGATGATGTCAAATTAGATGACACTGAATTGTTGCAAAGCACATATAGGTCTTAATGTGTGAAATCTGTTGATTGTATTCCTCTTCCACGAGACAAGCATGAACCAAGATGCTATGGGTGTTGAGATTTTACCAAGTTGTAAACTAGATTAAGTGTTACTCTAGTGCAAGTGGGAGACTGAAAAGAATATGCCCTAGAGGCACTTAATAAAGATAGTTTATTAATCATAATTGTTCATTGTATGTTTTATACCATACTATAACTGTATTAAGCGGAAACATTAATACACGTGTGGTAGATAAACAACCAGGTCCCTAGTAGCCTCTACTAAGGCTATTTTCATTGGGCGATTGATGATTGAGGTTTTCCGATCATAGGGCATGGCGCCGGTCGGCAATGGAAGTCATGTCGTTGGTTGAACGATCTGATGGACATACCCATATTTATAGGACGTAGTCATTACGCCTTAAGACCGTGAGATCAACTCTTATTATTATCCCTGAAAGATACTTTGATCGAACCAAACGTCATATATTATATAGTGTGACAATGATAGTGATACTTTTGGATATCAGAAGGGGGTAGTTGAGACGAGGGGTTAACAGCGGGATTTTTCAGTCTGTATAGCCGGATAGATCTAGGGCCCACTAGGTGAGATTATGTCAAATGAGTTTGCAAACATGTGAGTAGGTCACCAGCTGACATAGTATCATAGACGAGTAGAAGATAGCGATGTCGGTAACGATATCATGTTCGGTATGGAGATATCTCAGAATTATACTCAGACACGCTAAGTATCGCTATGACAAAAGGTTTAAGACTAGACGTCCAGGTTTGATAGATGAAACTCATTCGTTATATCACAGGGATTAATTCATGGGGTTCAGGCCTACGAGTTAGTCATTGATCTGAAAGGAGTCTCGATCATGTCTGTTATTATATCGAACCGCTAGGGTAACACACTTAAGGGGTTTCGACAAGGCAACCGGAAATGAAAGAGATCACCGGGAACGTCCCGGGAATGGTCTGATGGAGATCGGGCAGCGACGAAATAGTTTTCGGAGCTAGAATAAATTATATATAATATGTTTGATATTAATTAGTGTAATTAATATTTAAATATGATTTTATATATTTATTTTCGAATTTATTTAAGCCGATTACCCTAAATGGGCCTTCTGGTGGAAAGAAGGCCCATGGGGGGGGGACCCTCAAGGGAATTCGGTGGGGGGGGGGGGGGGGGCTTGGACGGCCTAGGTGGGCCAAATGGGGCCCACCTAGGGCCAGCGTACCAGTCTTGGCCACACCAGGCATGTGAGATAGTCCCACATTGTCTGGCTGGCAAGGTTGGCTCCCCCGGGAGCCTACATAAGAAGGGGCACCCCTGGCCTTTTAATTCATCCAATTAATTCTCTTATTTATCCTCGATTTCCTGATTCCCTTTGTCAGAGTTGCGCCGAGGAGGATGAGGGGATCTCTCCACCATAGCCCGCTACTGCCCTGCTGGTGTTCTGGTCCAAGTCTTCCGCTGCTCGTCCTGGACTGGAGCTTCGGAGGTCGTCGTCTCCACCGTATGTGTGTATCACCCTGCGAGGTGCTGCGCTAGCGGTGCTCGGAGGCCTATTTCCTCCACCCGACCTCGAGGTCATCTTCGTCGTCTTCGTCGCGTCGAGTTCTTCGCGACCTAGAGGTCGGCTACGTCGTCTTCGTCGTCAACGCTTGGCGGGAGCGTAATCCCCGCTATTCGGTCTACGAGGGTATGTATTCCGATCTTCGTTGTACTTCTATATCTGCATAGTGTAGATCTTGACTAGTTTAATGATATCGTTGCTAGGAAATTTTTTGTTTTCTGCCTGCGATCCCCTTCAACTTGATACTTGCATACTTTGGTGTAGGTATGTGAATAATGAAGGCAAGGTCGTGGAGAGATTTATTTCTCTATATCATGTTCGTGATACTACATCAGAGGCACTAAAGAATGCTCTCATTCGTGTTCTAGATCGTCACAAGCTATCTATTCATAGGCTAAGAGGGCAAGGATATGATGGGGCTTCCAATATGAGAGGTGAATTCAATGGCTTGCAAAAAAAGATCCTAGATGAAAACCCTTATGCCTTCTATATTCATTGCTTTGCCCATCGTTTGCTATTGGTAGTTGTCTCCGTTGCTAGTTCTTGTTCCTCCATTTTTAATTTCTTTGAGGCCATCTCCGGGATTGTGAATACATCAAGCTCATCTTGCAAAAGAAGAGATGTCCTTAGGGAAGAACATCACCAACATATTTTAGATATGCTTGAGAGGGGTTAGATAACTAGTGGAAGGGGCTTGAATCAAGAAACAAGTCTCACTAGGCCCGGGGATACTAGATGGGGTTCACATTATACAACTTTGCTTCGTGTTCACCAAATGTGGTTGGGAGCATTGTTTGTTCTCCGTGAGGTCAATGATGAGAGTCATGGATTGACCCAAGCAGTGGGTTGGATAGAGAAAATGGAGGACTACACATTTGTTTTCATTTTAAAGCTAATGATAAAGTTGCTTACAATCACGGATGAGCTTTCACATGTTTTGCAAAGTAAAGATCTAAATATTGTGCATGGAATGGAATTAGTTAGTGATGTGAAAGATCGGTTGGCCTCTATGAGAGAAAGTGCTTGGGATGACTTGTTTGATGAGGTCCAATAATTTTGCACCGAGAAGGCTATTCCGGTTTCGAATATGGATGATCAAATACCGGTCCGGGGTCGTTCAAGGCTTGATGGGTTCACCTACACTTACCTTCATTTCTACAAAGTTGAAATCTTCTATGTTGACGTTGACAAGATATGTGTTGAGATGGATCATCGCTTTTGTGAAGCATCAATGGATGTATTAGAGAGCTTCTCATGGCTTAGTCCGAAGAACTCTTTTTCAAGGTTTAATGTGGACAAGGTTGCTCTTCTATCTTCAATTTATCATGCCGATTTCTCAAATTGTGACCGTGCAACTATAAGAGGCCAACTTGAGAGTTACATTCACCATGTGAGAGTTCATGCCTCTTTTTCTTCTTGCACAAATCTTGAGAGTTTGGCTACAAAGATGGTTGAAACGGGGAAGCATTTTGTCTTCCCATTGGTCTACAAGCTTATTGAGTTGGCCTTAATATTACCGGCATGAATCAAGATTGAAATAGGCATGTTCATATGATTTGCTAATCTGTCTTTGTTTTTATCTTGTATAGTCTCTTTATCATTGTTGGGCACTTCTACTTTTGGGTTGATCGTCGGCATGGTATTTCATTAGTAATATAAGTTCTTATGTTGAGACTTGTAAACATTGGAATGTGTCTCAACAGTGTAATGTATTATATTCATGTTTCCATATTAAATCTATTTTGGATTTATATTTATTACATTTATCTGATATTTTTTTTGCTACACTGCGGCGCGCCCAAGCTTCGATAAATTACTGGGTCCGTCACTGACGGTAGCATGTGTTAACGATGGTCCCAGTTGGCGACAGCGTGGGCAGTGCGGCCGCGCACGCAAGGGAGCTGCAGTAACACAACAACCCACTAATGCACTAACGAGCTCCCCGTTTCTCTCTGGCCACCAGCGTCATGGTCTAATAGGTACGAATTAAGCATAATGTAATCGATTCTAAAAGAAAGTATACTCGATTCTAAAAGAAACAGAAAGTATACTGGGATCGCTCTTGATCACACAATTGGACCAAACTTAGCGAAGCGGTGGAATCTTTCGGTAGCACGCCGAGAAATAAGAAGTCAGGGCAGCAGAGGATGTAGGAAAGTGCCATCTTCGTGAAACTTGCTCGGGATAGTAATGAAAAACAGTGGTATGTATTTATTTTCTGGTAGCTAGAACTAGAGCATCCGAGAATGTCCACGCAATAGGAGAGTGGCCACATGCGTAGCGTAGGCATATATACAAGCATTATACGACGTTCCAGCAGCTTCCTTTGCGGTTGTTCTTTCTAGATTTCTTTCGTCTTGGATCAATCGAAAGGATCCTCCTGTTAGGATTAAGCACGATTAGCCGGCACGGCAAGTGTGCGTATCTGAACGGACAGAGTTGTATGGAAACTGCAGTCTAAATAGGATTAGTGTTTGACACCGGATAGGTCAGCTAGTCTCTTGGTTGAACGTGTATAAAGCTAGATCATCGGGTACTCTTTAATCAGACCGTGAGACAAGAAGCAATAAAGAAAAGAAAGAGCAAGTCTTGATACGAGCCTCTGGTTAAAATCGAGTAGTACTAGTTTGATCAAAGCAAGCAGTCTTCTTGTACGTGCGTCTCTCGTCGGAATCTCGCCGTCGTCTACGTCAGAAAGTACTCCACGTATAGGGCCATATCCAACAAGTGGTATCAGATCCAGGTCAAGCGACGACGAGGAAACGAAGAAGTAGAAGGCGGCGGCGGCTGCGGCGAAGCAGGCGCTAGTGACGTCAGAAGGTAGAGGCAAGCCGCTCATGATGATGTCAATAATAAGTTATGTGCCGATTTAGTTTTTAATGCTGACCGACACAAATTATGTGGTTTGGGCCACGAAGATGAAATTCATCCTCTGAAACCTCCGTGTCTGGAAGACTGTAGAAGGCGATGGCGCGGTGGAGTTCGAGGTTGACGGGTGCTATGGCTGCTCTCTCGCAGTCCGTACCAGGTTCCATGGTGATGACTCTTGCCAATTACGAGACGGCGAGGAAAGCGTGGGAAGTAATACGGGAGATGCGAGTCGGCGAAGATAAGGTGAAGCGTGCCCGTGCACAAGTGCTTAAGAGGCAGCTTAACAAGTTGAAGATGTCCAAAGGAGAAACGATTGCTGAGTATTCCGAGAAGCTAATGAACTTGGCAAGTGAGATTAAATCTCTCAGAGGATCCGTCACAGATACATATATCGTCGAGAAGCTGTTTTCATCGGTCACCGACGAATTTACGAATATTATCGGGACGATCGAGCAGTTCAGCGATGTCACAAAGATGACGGTGCCTGAAGCGATCAGAAGATTGATGAAACACGAAGAGAATCAGAAGGGAAGGAAAGAGTCCAAGGACAATGGTGAGAAACTTTTGTATGCGCATGCTGATCTTGAAGCTCGACTCGCTAAAGAGCGAGAGAAAATGAAGGATAAGCAACGCCCAGCGAAAAAGTACATCACTGAACAGTATAATGATGAGCAAGATGATGATGAGCAAGAGCACGACAATGAAGAAGAGGAGGAGGAGGATACTCCGACGAGGAGGAAGTTTTACATAAAGAAAGTAAGGTGTCATAACTGCCGAGAACGTGGACACTTCAAATCTGATTGTCGGAAACCATCGAAGCAGAGGGATCTCTTGGCCCAGGAAGAAGACTATAGTCCGATGCACCTGATGTGCGAACGGGTGTACGAGGATGATCCAGTTCTTCAAGCGGTGTCTAAAGAAACTGACACGCTTGTGGAAGAGAAAGTTTGCATTCAAGTTCCGCTAACTCGTGTCGATGCTACTGACACGGGAGATGATTGAAGAACTCATGTCGATAGTACTACTATGAAGGCGTACATGGCGCGAGTAGTCCATAATGAGCGGCGTAGTGCCGCGTGGAAAGAAAAAGAAGAGAAGGCGTACATGGTTTCATAAGTCCATGATGTGTGGCGTAGTGTCGCGTCGCAGGAAAAAGAAGAGAAGACGTACATGGCGTCAGAAGTTCATGAAGTACGGCCCATCATGGTGTTGCAGGGTAGAGTGAGGCAAATTGTTGCACTATGGGGCAAACCTATCGTTATGGAAGAAAGAAGCAGCCCAGAGGCAGTCTAGAAAAAGGAGAAGGGGACAAAGCGAGTCCAGCTGAGGACCAAGGATGAGGTTCACCACATGAGGGGCTACAGTCAGAGGAAGGGGCGCCCAGCCCAGAAGACGGCATGCAGGGAACGCAACAAGGAGTACCTATATCGCCAGGAAGTGTTCAAGGGAAAGGAAGCAAGCTGAGGCAGTGGCGAAATTTGAGGATACCGATACGATGGAGTATTGGCGTGAAGCATTGCCGTTAGCAGAAGTGCGACAAGACGAAAATGAGATGCATTTTGCACTGCTACATTTATTCAAGGTAATTATTCCGGAGATGAAACTGATAAAGTACACAGAAGATTGTTTCAAAAGCACCGAAGCAAAGATAATGTTTGAAGACGTCGAAGAAAAGTATAGATGAGTCGACAAAAGCAATGCCGATGTCATGGAAGGCTCGGGGAACAACGAAAGTAATGTCGATGATAAAGGCTGAAGCGGCGAAAGCAATGCCGAGGATAACACCTACGCGGAGTGAATAACATATTTGGGATCTAGGTCGAAGTGAAGTGGCATGTCGTGCTTAACGGGGTGATTGTTAGGATTAAGCACGATTAGCCGACCCGACAAGTGGGCGTATCTGAAACGGACAGAGTTGTATGAAAACTGTAGTCCAAGTAGGATTAGAATTTGACACCGGATAGGTTAGCTAGTCTCTTGCTTGAGCATGTATAAAGCTAGACCATCGGGTACTCTGTAATGAGACAGTGAGATAAGAAGCAATAAAGAAAAGAAAAAGCAAGGCTTGATACGAGTCTCTCGCCAAAATCGTTTATTCCGTTGCGTGTACGTGAGTAGTACTAGTTTGATCAAAGCAAGCAATCGATCAGCTAGTAGTGCATCTCGCCGGAAGGATTCGATTAACTAGGAGTTATCTTCTTATACACGCATCTTTTGTCAGAAACTTATCGTCATTTATGTCGAAAGTACTTGACGTATAGGGGCAGATCCAACACCTCCGTCCGTCAACCGCCGCCACTATCCGACTGTCCGTATCTGGATTCTGGAGTGGAGCTAGTGCAGTAAACAATTAACACGGCATTGACTCCCGACGCCCCGATCGGTGCCGCCGGTGATGACTCGACCAGCACGCATAGATAGGAAAAGTTTGCCAAGCTATAGCTGTAGACTGTAGTCTGCCTACTCGCGCGTTTCGTCAGTTTAGTAGGATCGGATGGGGAAGGAAAATGATGATAGCGCGTTGTGAATTTCCAGTTGTGTTCAGTTCTGGTGCCGTTTGCTCCGAATGTGCAATCAGTGGCACCACTGAATTTCCAGTTGTGATGGCCGGCCAACTCGGACAACTAGTGCTGCCTACCTCTTTACCAGTTCGCTGCTCGATCGGCACGGCAGCCGAAGACTCTCCCTCTTTGCATCGGAAAAATCCATGTGAACAAGTTTTTTATCTGTCAAAAGTACAGCGTGAGTTAATAATTTAATAAAAGCTTTTGCTATATTTAATCGGTCAAGCGTTATACCATCAGATTTGCATAGTCATTCTTACAACTATTAGTTGCAATTGAATATTTTTTCACCTGCCGAGATGAGTTGCAACTTGCAACTAGGGAAGATGTCATATATTAGAAGTAAAAGACGCGCGTTGCCGCATCCATCCTAATACGAACAGTGATAGATAAAAAAAAACTTTAAGCGAAACATACTTATAAAATAATATTAATGATGAAAAAATAGTACAACTCGATCACTACATGAAAGTAGAGAAGGGACATAATTATTTAGTTCTAATGCAATGATTTTTAGATTGTGTGCATGGTTATATAAAGATTTGATCAAATTTCCGACAATGTAAAGACATTGTATGATGAGCATTGCAAACTCAAACAGCTAGATTAGGCATCGAGATCATACAGTGATGGTCATTGATTTTAATATAATAAAATTAAGTATATTTTCCGACATAAATTATCCCAAGATCAATAATAGTTGGCATAATTATGTCCTAACATATTTAAATAAATTGCATCGAATACGGCTGATACTATATAAAAACAGAGGAACATTTTACCAATAAATACTAAATAATTCACATAAATATAGAGCAAACTAAGAGATTAAATTGTTTACATGTAATATTAATTTGTGTATTAATCTAGATTGTATAAAATAAATTATAAAAATTAAATGGTATGAATACAACCAACCATTATACATTATATACTGAATTACAAAATACACTTCTTTTGACATATAGTTTGAACGCATGTAGCATGCAAGTTACCAATGGACTTGAGGGGCGACATTAGGATTGAAGAGTCGACCACTACCAGTAGAAACGGTGATAGCGGTGGCCGGTGCGGGAGGCGACATGGGTGTTTGCATGCAACTACAATGATGATTGTAAAAGTCAGCTTAATGGTGTGTTTTTATACAATAGACTCGAGAGAGGCGGAGGTAGAGAAATAGTGTCACGTGACATCAGGGATGAGGTGTCATATAGTACCTAGTACTTGATGAAGCCAGAGGTGTGTGGAGAGAAGGACAAACTTTTCGTAGAGGTGTATGTGGAGAGAAAGACAAACTTTGCGTAGGGACGGTTGTTTTCGGTATAATACGACTCGAGGAAAACGGTGTCGTGTGTCACAAGCGGCATGACGCTATGTTGGACGCTAGGCAGCGATAAGAGATAAGGTTATCGTATATCTTTCCGGTAGGTCCGAACTTACCACATGTGGTTTAAAAAAAAATGAAACGACGTAATTAGCTTTCAATTTTTTTTGAAATAAAACATATCACTACGTGCACATATTACAAATTCTAGATTTTTTTTTATTTTTTCCACATAAAAAGAGTAATTTTCAGGGAAATGAAACTGTTTTTTTTAAGATAGGTATCACTTCTTATTTCCCAAAACTTTAGTAGATGAGTACAAACACATGTATAGACAATATATCCTATATAATATTTTTTAAATTAAATTTAAAAGTATGAACTATAACTAAATATAAAGTAAATATGAGTGGGGTCCACCATGATGTTGACATGTTGGAGAGGGAGAGGCCTCTATTCCTAGGGAGCTTAGTTTTAGAAAGGAAAATATGAGTGGGGTCCACCATGATGTTGACATGTGGGAGAAGGAGAGACCTCTATTCCTAGGGAGTTTAGTTTTAGGAAGGATTGTTCGACGTATTTCATGATTCATGCCCATGCCCGAGGAGTCGTCCAGCTCCGATGATAGCTTGATTTTACCGAGCCGCGCCCTATGTTGTCGGTGAGGGAAGGGGAGGAATAAGGAGGTGGAGGAGGTATTGCTGGAATTTTAGTGTACTTGGGTCAAGTCCCAACTAAAACCCGAAATTCTCATGACCCATTCTGTTTGGCTGGCTGTGCATGTACGTGCCAAATGTTTAGTCTCATACGTCTTATGAAGAGTGAGTTGCATCACTTTATATAGTGGGATGTTCTAGTACTAGTATGAGCTAGTGAGAACAAGAGAAGATGAAGAGTGCCACACACGCGCTCCTCCTCCTCGCTCGCCTCGCCACGCCTCGCCACGACACGACACGTTACGGCGCCACGGGTTGGGGGAATCTTGCCGAGCCGAGTTTATATTTTTATTGTTTGGGAAAATTAATGAGTCATTGATTAGTAATTAACGGACGCGTTAATTACCTTGTCGTTTCCGATTCCAATGGGATCGTGGGGCGTTACCGACTCGATCGTGGCTTACAGGCCACGTCCTACCCGACTCGCATCATATATACAGCCCGGGACAAACCCTAGCCGCCACTACGGGATACATGGTCTCACACCGTTCCAAAACATTTGCGTCGCCGTCTACCAAGTCTTCTCCATCCCGTCTTCCGGCGTTCACCGGTTGAAGGGACAGTTGGCCTCTTAGCCTCTTGTGATCCTGTACGAGAGAGGGGCGATTAGGTTTTTGGGGAGCGCACTCGCGCGACTACTGGCTTCGAGTTCTTCCCCAACGACGACTTCTTCCCCGACATCGCCAGCCTCTTCATCGATGACATGGGCGACGACACGGGAAATTTCAGCGGTGCGACTGCCGCTGTACCGTATGTGTTCTTGATCTTCCTATATGAAGTTTTACTAGAGTTTCGACTTGTAGTATGTGCTCTAGATTCAATCTGTTTATCTACTGTTTGCGTAAATCACATGATTAGTTTAATTGGTATTATTCTAGTCATGAATTGTTCACTGTTATTGGGAATTAAATCATATGCTAAATCGCCTAATTATTCAACAATCCAAAAACCTGATTATAGGCAATTAGCACATGCTGGCTTTATCGCGTCAACGAGGCCGTTTCCCTTTAAAGGGGTTATGTATAAGCGGTGGCGCATTAGAGAAGTGTTATGGTTTCAGAACATGAACTGCTATGCTGCCACCAAAGGCAAGCCTGATTGCGAGCTTGACCCTACACAACATGAGTCTTTCGAGAGCCTCGACAACATGTTTAAAAGTGCACTTTTGAGTATTCTTGACGATTCCATTGTGGACTCGATATGTCGTTTTCTAACGGCAAGGACATGTGGGATGTGCTCGAGGCCAAGTTTGGGGTCTCGGATGCTGGCAGCGAGTTTTATGTCATGGAAACTTTCTATGACTACAAGATGACTGATGAGCGCCCTGTTGTTCAACAGGCTCAGGAGATACATTCACTCGCTAAGGAACTTGAGCACTTTAAGTGTATCTTACCGGACAAGTTTATCGCCGGTGGCATTATCGCCAAGATTCCACCTTCGTGGAGCAACTTTGCTACCTCTCTGAAACACAAGAGCCAAGAGTTTTCCGTTTTGGATCTCATTGGGTCGCTTGATGTGGAAGAAAAGGCGAGAACGAAGGATACACGTGCTCGAGTTACCTGAAGGGAATATGCCCTAGAGGCACTTAATAAACATAGTTTATTGGTAATATCCCAATCGTTCATTATATGTTTTATACCATGTTAGAACTGTATTAAGCGAAAACATTAATGCAGGTGTGGTAGATAAACAACCAGGTCCCTAGTAGCCTCTACTAAGACTAGTTTCGTTGCGCGATTGATGATCGAGGTTTTCCGATCATAGGGCATGACGCCGGTCGGCAATGGTAGTCATATCGTTAGGAGTAACGATGTGATGGACGTACCCAGTATTTATAGGACATAGTCATTACGCCTTAACACCGTGAGACCAACTCTTATTGTTATTCCTGGAAGATACTTTGATCGCACCAAACGTCATATCTTATATAGTATGACAATAACGGTGATACTTTTGGGTATCGGAAAGGAGTAGTTGAGACGAGGGGTCAACATCGGGATTTGTCAGTCCGCATAGCCGGATAGATACTATAGGGCCCACTCGGTGAGATTATGTCAAATGAGTTTGCAAACATGTGACTAGGTCACCAGCTGACATAATATCATAGACGAGTAGAAGATAGCGATGTCGGTAACGAGATCATGCTAGGTATGGAGATATCTGAGAATGATGCTCGGACACGCTAAGTATCGCCATGACAAAGGGTTTAAGACTATACGTCCAGGTTTGATAGATGAGAGTCATTCATTATATCACAGGGATTAATTCATGGGGTCCAGGCCTACGAGTTAGTCGTTGATCATAGAGGAGTCTTGATCGTACCTGTTATTATATCGAACCGCTAGGGTAACACACTTAAGGGGTTTCGACAAGACAACCAGAAAGGAAAGAGATCACCGGGAGCGTCCCGGGAGGGGTCCGATGGAGATCGGGCAGCGCCGAAAGAGTTTTCGGAGCTAGGAAAAATTATATATATTATGTTTGATATTAATTAGTATAATTAATATGCAAATATGATTTATATATTTATTTTCAAATTTATTTAGGCTGATTTCCCTAAATGGGCCTTCTGGTCGAAAGAAGGCCCATGGGGGGGAAAACCCTCAAGGGAATTTTGTGGGGGAGGCTTGGCCGGCCTAGGTGGGCCAAATGCGGCCCACCTAGGGCCGGCGCATCAGCCTTGGCCGAACCAGGCATGTGGGATAGTCCCACATTGCCTGGCTGGCAAGGTTGGCTCCCCCTGGGAGCCTATATAAGAAGGGGCACCCCTGGCCTTTTAATTCACCAATTAATTCCCAATTTCTCTCTCGATCTCGTGGTTCCCTTGTCGGAGCCGCGCCGAGTAGAGGATGGGGATCTCTTCCACCATAGCCCGCTGCCGCGCTGCTGGTGTTCCGGTCCAAGTCTTCCGCTGCTCGTCCTGGACTGGAGCTTCGGAGGCCGTCGTCTCCACCGTATGTGTGTGACGCCCTGCGAGGTGCTGCGCTAGCGGTACTCGGAGGCCTACTTCCTCCACCCGACCTCGGGGTCATCTTCGTCGTCTTCGTCGCGCCGAGTTCTCCGCGACCTAGAGGTCGGCTACGTCGTCTTCGTCGTCAACGCTTGTGCGGGAGCGTAATCCCCGCTATTCGGTCTACGAGGGTATGTTCCGATCTCCGTCGTACTTCTATATCTGCATAGTGTAGATCTTGGCTAGTTTAAGGATATCGTTGCTAGGAAATTTTTTGTTTTCTGCACACGATCCCCTTCAGTGGTATCAGAGCCGATCTATCGTAGATATAGCTGTACGCTGTTAGAACCCGTGTTCTGCACGGGGGCACCGTTCCTTTTATTTGCTACCCTCTAGCGTGCACTTGTGTTTTCCAGCGGCATTGAGTTGATGAAGCGGCCCGGACCGACTTTATGCGTACGCTTACGCGAGACTGGTTCCACTACTGACATACGGCTTGTACCGTATCTGTGGCTGGCGGGTGTCAGTTTCTCTCTCTTTAGTTGGTCTTCGCATTTTCAATGGAGGGCCCGAAAGGGATGCTTAAACATGCAATTATTGGATCGTTGTTGTGGTCATAAGGTTCGGTATGAAGCGGTTCTATTTACGAAAGCCCCAAGCCACGTAAAATATGCAAAATATAAAGTAGAAGCGTCTAACTTTATTTTGCAGGGGCTATGTGATATGGTCAAGGTAGGTTTATTAAATTGTTTATAAACTGCGGGTGCCAAGAAGACCATGGCGCAATGGACTATATCACATTGCATTACATTTGATGTTTTGTGTGCATCTTATATTGTGTGATTGTGTGTATAGTATACATTAGTTACACGGCGGTAGCTATATAAGATGATCCCTTCAAAATACCACTAGTGTTCTCCCTCCAACGCGCACCACCAAGAAAGTTCTACGTTATGAGGCAGGCCGTGATGATCGGGTGTCAGACATCTCGTCGTTCGCATACAGTGGGTGTAAGCCATGTTGCACAAGCGTCAGCGTGGAGGTCTTTGGTGGCGAGCCTAGCATATTCAGAAATATAGCCTCGGAACAGGAAGACCGAAAGGTCGAGCACGAGTCACAAAATTGGTGTGGCGGACAATTTTGTCTACTCTTGAAGTTGTGCCACCGGCTCTGATGATGAGGGGTGGTGCAATGGATGGGGGTCGTGTAATCGGTTAAACGACCAGGAGGGATGCTCGTTTGAGTGGGAGTTCGGATAGTTATTTCTAAAATACTAGAACTCAGAATATAATGAACAGAGTCTGTTTTGCAAACCTTTGTAGATATTAACCATTGTGATAGCATCTTTTCAAATTAGGCGCATTCCTACGATTGAGAAACTTAAAAGGTTGGGTCCAAACTTCATAGTTTTATACTTTAGCTTGAAGATACTCCTTGTTTAAACCGTTAGCTCTTTGTGATACAATACCCGCTAGGAGATAAACCCGGAGATTCTGCTAGCAAAAGATAATTTGGATTATCGGATTTTGAGCGGATGATATCATCATAGTCCAGTGTATGCTATGATCTCTGCCATAGAGAACCAACGGCGGGTACGAGTTATTGGATCGCGGACATATGATATGGTCGCTAAAACTCGGGGTACCCCTAAAGTTGGGTTGATGAAGTTTATCAGTACGTTGACTGATTGTCTTCTCAACCAAGATGGAAGAGAGTGCACACATTGAGGGAGCACATGGCGGTCATGCTTAATGACATATGTTCATGATTAATGAACATTGAGACGCCTCGCTCAGCTCAATCACTGGATAACAGACATCGTTGCCAAGTGCAAATCCTCTGTCATAGACTATGTCATGCAAGGGGAATCGTTCACCTTCATGGTTCTTGATTACGGTGGAAGTATCAAGAAAATGAAACAGATCGCCGGAAGTCATCAATGATGATGGTGTATATATGATATACATGTTATGAATGTTTTAGCTATGCAAGTGCTCGCAGTAGTGACTAAGTCTTGAACTAGTCATGTTTTGTGAAAAACCAGGTTTACTGCTTGAGTAGCTTGAAAGGATGAGGCGACATTGCGTGTTGATAACGGCAGTCAAATTGTTGTGACGGCCATAGACACTCTCCCTCTAGATCTACCATTTGAATAAATTCTTTAGGATCGGGTGTTGGTATGATCGTTACGAGTGTGTCTCCTCTAGCGAGACACTTGTTCATACATGATAGTGACAAATTGGTGTCCTATATTTATAAAGTAATGATCATATGCCGATTTGAATTTAGATGGTAGAAGCTCCCACATTCATAATATTAATGCCAAAGGATACAAACTTAATAAAGACACCACATATGTGTGGCACTACCGTTTAGTCATGTCAATGTTATATGCATTAGCTCCACACTGGATGGACCTACAAGTCCTAAGATTTGATCTTTTGACACTTGCAAAATAACTGTGACACCGTTTTCGGAAAGCGGGCATATAACTTATTGATAGTCATACATAGAGATGTATGTGGTTCAATGAATTAATTGACGGGTAGTGGAGACCTTTATTTCGTGAACTTCACTGAACGTTTTGAGTATAGCTTGTTGAGAATCATGCATATGGGTGTATGTGAATCAATGAAGTACTTTAACGTGTAGTGGAAGTCTTTATTTCATAGATATTCCTAGTAGATATATGGATATCCACTCCGGGGAATGTTAGTCTGAATTTTTGATTCGATCAAACGAAGTTCAGAATGAAGTAGGAAATAAACTTAACAAGAAAATCAAATTCCCGCGATGCAAATCGAGGAATGAAGATTTGAGTTATAATGTTGGCACATCATTGGAAGACTTGTGAGAAGAGTTTCACAAATTACGTCGCATGGAACACCATAGTGTTATGGTGTGTTAGGGCGTCGTAATCGCACCCTATCGGATAGTGTGTGGTAAATGAATCTCTTACCGAATTATTGTAATCATTAGAGTCATATGGTAGAAACGTAAACACTCACGTTAGCAAATAGGTAAACCATTTGAATCCATGGAGACAATACCATATGAGTAATGGTGTGGCTTTTAGCCTGGATTGTCGTTTCAGCAATTTAGTGTTTCGATGTAATCGAACCTAAAATGGATTAATCTTTGTAGTATACCCTACCTAAAGAGTTAGTTGGGTACATGTCTCACGACATAGGCAAAATCATTGCCGGGATATACCTTGCGAAAGAAATAGTTTCTTTTCCGAAGGTATAAGTGAGAAAGAAAGTAGAGCAAGACGAAGTTGGAGAACTTCCTCTCCGGACATCAGAGTGGCGCAATCGAAAGTCTTTTCGGTGTCAGGCTCCACAGCTTGAAAAGGCTGATGATTCAAAATCATGATGTTCTGAGCTCATACTAAGAGCGTAGGCATACGAGGTTATGTTCCACACTGTGTGTTACGACAATCTTGCTATGAAGGTCATATTAATGGAATATGATAGACCTACGAACTACGAAGAAGAGATGGTGAACCTAAGTCCGAGAAATGGCTATGAGTCATTTATGATCCGAAATAAAATCCATATACGATTACCAGGTAATGACTTGGGAGATCTTCTTGATGGCATCTAGGATGTTGATAGTATATGGAGTTTTATGAGAGAGTAGATATTGAGCAGATTCGTTTTGTCGTGAAACAGTTCCGACAGAACACATGAGACTTTGTCTCAAGTGGCGAAGGCTAAATCTATTCTGGGTCGTTTAGCAATTACTATAATTTCGAATGAGAAATTGATAGATGGATGAGAAAACCATGGTTCTTAATAGTGTAATTAAGAATGGTTTGTAATCCTGAGAATGCTAAACATGTGTGCAAACTTCGGTTGTCCATTCATGGGCAGAAGCAGGCATACCGGAGCTGGAATCTTCACTTTGATAATGTGATCAAAGGATTTTGGAGTTGTCCAAAATAGTTGAAGAAACCTACATTTGCAAAGAAGTGAGTGGGAGCAAAGTAGCTTTCCTTGATCTTATATGCGGAAGGCATATTTGAGTGGGAGCTAAGTAGTTTTCCTTGATCTTATATGCGGAAGGCATATTTGAGTGGGAGCTAGGTGTCATTTGTGATTTTGTATGTAACGACATATTGAATGACACAGATCCTCTAGTAGAGTGTAAAGGATTATTTAAGTGATTAAATTTTCTATGAAATGAAGTTAGGAGTATTAGGCATCCGATTTATAATTATATAGATCAGAAGGGGCTTAATAACATTAAGTCGGAGTATTTCCTAAATCAGGATTCTGAAGTGTTTCAGAAAAGGACAAGCGAAGAAAGAGGTTCTTTCTTGTATGACTAGGTAAAAGATTAAGTTAATCTTGGCTTTTTCAATGATAGAAAATGATGTTCGACATTCTCTATGTATCACACATAGAGTCTATCAGGCTGAAATCTCGACTTTGTGTGACCCGAGTTCTCGGTTGAAGAACAGGTTCTAGAGTGATCCTTGTGTGGATCAATGAACAAACGTTAAGTTTATTCTTCAGTGTCTATGAGAACTGAAGATAGGTTTTCCAGTAAAGGGTAAGAGTGGAATGGCAACTTGCCGTAAAGCGGTTACGATGATGCAAGTTATTACACTGACCCATACGACTAGAAATCTCATATAGGAGATGTCCTTTATTTTGAAGATAGACATGGTTAGTTTGCGAAGTCGCATATGAATGCATTGTCGCGTAATCTACATAGGTATAGAAATATATTGCGACTTCAGAAGTAGCAACTGTGGTTGGACTGAGCAGTTTTCCGAGCGTAGGTGGTCCCCTTAATAGATCTCTTAGACTTTTAAGGCGCATGCTACGCGAATGCTCGAGTCTCACTCCATCCACGGGGATATATTTCACCGTCATTGTAAGATACGGGATGATGTCAAACTAGGTGACATAGAAGTGTTGCAAAGCACATATAGGTCTCAATGTGTGAGATCTATTGACTGTATTCCTCTTCCACCAGGCGAGCAGGCACCAAGATGCTATGGGTGTTGAGCTTTTACCAAGTTGTAAACTAGATTAAGTGTTACTCTAGTGCAAGTGGGAGACTGAAGGGAATATGCCCTAGAGGCACTTAATAAACATAGTTTATTGGTAATATCCCAATCGTTCATTATATGTTTTATACCATGTTAGAACTGTATTAAGCGAAAACATTAATGCAGGTGTGGTAGATAAACAACCAGGTCCCTAGTAGCCTCTACTAAGACTAGTTTCGTTGCGCGATTGATGATCGAGGTTTTCCGATCATAGGGCATGACGCCGGTCGGCAATGGAAGTCATATCGTTAGGAGTAACGATGTGATGGACGTACCCAGTATTTATAGGACATAGTCATTACGCCTTAAAACCGTGAGACCAACTCTTATTGTTATTCCTGGAAGATACTTTGATCGCACCAAACGTCATATCTTATTTAGTATGACAATAACGGTGATACTTTTGGGTATCGGAAAGGAGTAGTTGAGACGAGGGGTCAACAGCGGGATTTGTCAGTCCGCATAGCCGGATAGATACTCTAGGGCCCACTCGGTGAGATTATGTCAAATGAGTTTGCAAACATGTGATTAGGTCACCAGCTGACATAATATCATAAACGAGTAGAAGATAGCGATGTCGGTAACGAGATCATGCTAGGTATGGAGATATCTGAGAATGATGCTCGGACACGCTAAGTATCGACATGACAAAGGGTTTAAGACTATACGTCCAGGTTTGATAGATGAGAGTCATTCGTTATATCACAGGGATTAATTCATGGGGTCCAGGCCTACGAGTTAGTCGTTGATCATAGAGCAGTCTTGATCGTACCTGTTATTATATCGAACCGCTAGGGTAACACACTTAAGGGGTTTCGACAAGACAACCGGAAAGGAAAGAGATCACCGGGAGCGTCCCGGGAGGGGTCCGATGGAGATCGGGCAGCGCCGAAAGAGTTTTCGGAGCTAGGAAAAATTATATATATTATGTTTGATATTAATTAGTGTAATTAATATGCAAATATGATTTATATATTTATTTTCGAATTTATTTAGGCTGATTTTCCTAAATGGGCCTTCTGGTCGAAAGAAGGCCCATGGGGGGAAAACCCTCAAGGGAATTTTGTGGGGAAGGCTTGGCCGGCCTAGGTGGGCCAAATGGGGCCCACCTAGGGCCGGCGCATCAGCCTTGGCCGAACCAGGCATGTGGGATAGTCCCACATTGCCTGGCTGGCAAGGATGGCTCCCCCTGGGAGCCTATATAAGAAGGGGCACCCCTGGCCTTTTAATTCACCAATTAATTCCCAATTTCTCTCTCGATCTCGTGGTTCCCTTGTCGGAGCCGCGCCGAGTAGAGGATGGGGATCTCTTCCACCATAGCCCGCTGCCGCGCTGCTGGTGTTCCGGTCCATGTCTTCCGCTGCTCGTCCTGGACTGGAGCTTCGGAGGCCGTCGTCTCCACCGTATGTGTGTGATGCCCTGCGAGGTGCTGCGCTAGCGGTACTCGGAGGCCTACTTCCTCCACCCGACCTCGGGGTCATCTTCGTCGTCTTCGTCGCGCCGAGTTCTCCGCGACCTAGAGGTCGGCTACGTCGTCTTCGTCGTCAACGCTTGTGCGGGAGCGTAATCCCCGCTATTCGGTCTACGAGGGTATGTTCCGATCTCCGTCGTACTTCTATATCTGCATAGTGTAGATCTTGGCTAGTTTAAGGATATCGTTGCTAGGAATTTTTTTGTTTTCTGCACACGATCCCCTTCATTACCGAGGCAGGTTCTAGTGCCCATATGGTACAGAAAAAGAATTACCAGCCGCCCCACAAGACCAAGTTTAACAAGAACAATTCTGGGGGTAAGGGCAAGCCTGATGGAAAGTTCAAGCCATCACAGCCTACCAACTTCAAGAAGAAGAACAATAAACCGAGGAAGGGTTCATGCCATGTTTGCGGTGATCCAAATCACTAGGCACCCCGTTGTCCCAACCGCCATGAGCTGCGCGAACCTGAGAACAATGGCAAGCGTGCCAATGTTTTCATTGGCGATACTGAGATGAAGGATTCAGGGTACGGAATATTTTCCACCATCCTTTCAGTTTGTCATTCACCTGAATGGTTGATTTACACTAGTGCCAATGCACATGTTTGTGCTGATGCCTCGATGTTCTCTTCTTACCAGATCACAGGGACTTCCCCCGTGCTGATGGGTAATGGGTCACATGCTTTTGTTCGTGGAGTCGGTACGGTTGATCTGAAGTTCACTTTGGGGAAGACCGTGCGTGTGAAGAACGTTCATCATGTGCCCACCGTCAATAAAAATCTCGTCAGCGGATCGTTGCTGTGTTGAGATGGTTTTAAGTTAGTTTTCGAGTCCAATAAACTTGGAATATCTAAGTATGGACAATTTGTTGAAAAGGCTATGAGTGCGGAGGCTTGTTCCGCCTATCTTTATCGGATATTTGCTCCAAAGTTGTTAATTATCTTTGCCACAAAATTGAGTCTAATCTTTGGCATTCACGACTTTGTCATATTAAGTTTGGTAGCATGACGCGGCTAGCTAATTTGGATTTAATTCCAAAATTCACTAATGTGAAATGTTCCAAGGGTCAAGTGTGCGTTCAAGCTAAGCAACCTCGCAAGTCACACAAGGCTGCGGAGGCAAGAGACTTGGCACCACTGGAACTTATACACTCAAATTTTTGTGAAATGAATGGTATATTGACGAGATGCGGAAAGAAATATTTCATGACGCTTGTTCATGACTCCACTAGATATTGTTATGTGTATCTCCTGAAAACAAAAGATGAAGCTTTAAACTTCTTCAAAAACTATAAAACTGAGGCAGAGAACCAACTTGATCTAAGAATAAAACGGCTAAGGTCTGATCGTGGTGGAGAGTACTTTTCCAATGAGTTTGATTCTTTTTGTGCGGAACATGGTATAATCCATGAGAGGACGCCTCCCTATTCGCCTCAGTCAAATGGGGTAGCCGAAAGAAAGAACCGAACTCTAACTGATTTGGTTAACGCCATGTTAGACACTTCGGGTCCCTCCAAGACATGGTGGGGGGAGGCGCTATTGACAGCTTGTCATGTCCTAAACCGAGTTCCTGCAAAGAACAAAACCGTTTCTCCATTTGAGGAATGGGAAAGGAAAAAGTTGAGACTCTCTTACTTACGAACTTGGGGATGTTTGGCGAAAGTCAATATTTCAATTCCCAAGAAGCGGAAGCTAGGACCAAAAACTGTGGATTGTGTTCTTCTGGGCTATGCTTTTCATAGCATTGACTATAGATTTTTGATAATCAAATCTGAGGTACCCGACATGCATGTTGGTACGATTATGGAGAATGATGCGACTTTCTTTGAGGACATCTTTCCCATGAAGGGTATGTCTAGCTCATCAAATCAGGATATACCTAATACATCTAGTCAGGAATTAGTTGAGATTTCTGATACTACCATTTCGATAGAACACACTGATAATCCCGTGGAGGATGACAATAAAGCTCATGTTAGGAGCAAGAGATAGAGGACTGCAAAGTCCTTTGGTGATGATTTCATTGTGTATCTTGTGGATGACACCCCAGTACCATTTCAGAAGATTATGCATCTCTTTATACTGACTACTGTAAGGAGGATGTCCGTAGTGAGATGGATTTCATCTTAGATAACGGAACCTGGGAAGTTACTGATCTTCCTTATGGGTGTAAACCTGTAAGATGTAAGTGGGTGTTTAAGAAAAAGCTTAGGCCTGATGGTACTATTGAGAAGTACAAGGCGCGGCTTGTGGCCAAGGATTATACCCAGAAAGAAGGAGAAGACTTCTTTGATACTTACTCACCTGTGGCTAGACTGACCACGATTCGGGTGCTACTTTCATTGGCTGCCTCACATCGTCTTCTCGTTCATCAATGGACGTTAAGACAACTTTCCTAAATGAAGAGTTAGACGAGGAAATTTATATGGATCAGCCTTATGGTTTTATAGTATCGGGTCAGGAAGCAAAGGTGTGCAAGCTATTGAAGTCTTTATATGTCCTTAAGCAAGCTCCTAAGCAGTAGCATGAGAAGTTTGAAAGAACTTTAACTGCTGCAGGTTTCGTTGTTAACGAATATGATACCTGTGTATGCTATCGCCATGGTGGGGCGAGGGAGTTATTCAATGTATGTATGTCGATGGCATACTGATATTTGGAACCAATCTTGATTTAATCAAGGAGGTTAAGGATTTCTTATCTCGCTGTTTTGAGATGAAATATCTTGGAGTAGCTGATGTAATCTTAAACATCAAGCTGCTGAGAGATGATGATGGTGGGATTACACTACTTAAGTCCCACTATGTGGAAAAGATCTTGAGTCGCTTCGGGTATGACTACTGCAAGCATTCTCCAACACCATATGATCTCAGTGTGTTGATTCGAAAGAATCAGAGCATTGCTAGAGATCAACTGAGATATTCTCAGATCATTGGCTCGCTTATGTATTTGGCTTGTGCCACGAGGTCTGACATCTCTTTTGTTATAAGCAAGTTGAGCCGGTTTGTTTCCAACCCGAGAGATGATCATTGGCATGCGCTTGAGAGAGTTATGCGCTATTTAAAAGGCACTGCGAGCTATGGAATTCACTATTCTGGTTATCCTAGAGTACCGGAAGGTTATAGTGATTCCAATTGGATATATGATACTGATTAGATTAAGGCCACGACTGGTTATGTGTTTACACTCGGTGGTGGAGCTGTTTCCTGAAAGTCTTGCAAGCAGACCATCTTAACGAGGTCAACTATGGAAGCAGAACTCAAAACATTAGACACATCCACTATTGAAGCAGAGTGGCTTCGAGAGTTTTGATGGACTTACCTGTGGTTGAAAAACCAATACCCGCTATCCTTATGAACTGTGATAATCAAATTGTGATAGTTAAGATTAAAAGTTCTAAGGATAATTTGAAGTCATCAAGGCATGTGAAAAGGAGATTAAAATCTGTCAGAAAATTGAAGAACTCCAGATTTATTGCGTTGGATTATATCCAAACGTCTAAGAACTGGCAGATCATTTCACAAAGGGTTTATCACGTAACATGATAGATAATGCATTGAGTGAGATGGGTTTGAGACCCACCGTATGAGTTGTCCACATTGGTAACCTACTCTATCTGATCGGAGATCCCGTAAATTAGAAGTGGAAGACAAGCTGTTGGTCGGTTGGGAGGAGAGTATCCTTACATTTTACTATCCCACTCCGTAAAGATGCAATACTCTCCTAATCTGCATGATAGGTTGATATTTATCTTAATGTGTTCCAAGCGGCTTACTTTTATAAGCGGAGATGTTATCCTGTAGGGCATCTCTTGAGAAATACAACTATATGAGTCTGACAGTTAAACGTCGCAGTCTATGAGAGTCGGGTGCTATTTAATAAACTCATGAAAGGCCTTGGAGTATGACGTATAAGCTCCATACCGCGGGGAATCCTTGCGGTAGCCTATTATCGGTCAAGGGCTTGTGTGAAATTAGGTCGCAGCAAAATTGTAGTTCAAGGCATAGTCCACTATTTAAGTTGCGGTCTAACGTAGCATAAGTTTCTAAGTAAAGTTCAACTTAACAGTCCCCACTAAGCACCGGTATATAAAACAATGTTATGGAACAAAGTGGTACAATGTGCCAATGAGACTTTGTGGGGGATTGCTGAAATTTTAGTTTACTTGGGCCAAGACCCAACTAAAATCTAAAATTCTCATGGCTCATTCTGGTTGGCTGGTTGTGCATGTACGTGACTAATGTTTAGTCCCATACTGCTTGTGGAGAGTGAGCTGCATCAGTTTATATAGTGCGATGTTCTAGTACTAGTACGAGCTAATGAGAACAAGAGAAGATAAAGAGTGCCACACGCGCGTTCCTCCTCCTCGCTCGCCTCGCCACGCCACGCCTCGTCACGACACGTCACGTTACGACGCGCCGCGGTTGCGGGAATCTCGCCGAGTCGAGTTTATATTTTTGATGTTCAGGAAAATTAATAAGTTATTGATTAATAATTAACAGACGCGCTAATTACCTTGCCGTTTCCGATTCCAATAGGATCGTGGGGCGTTACCGACTCGATCGTGGCTTACAGGCCACGTTCTACCCGACTCGCATCATATATACAGCCCGGGAAAAACCCTAGCCGCCACTACGAGATACATGGTCTCCACCGTTCCAGAACATTACGTCGTCGTCTACCAAGTCTTCTCCATCCCGTCTTCCGGCGTGCACCGGTTGAAGGGAAAGTAGCCCTCCGGAACCCCGCCCCTTGTGATCCTGTACGGGAGTGGGGCGATCAGGTTTTTGGGTAGCGCACTCGCGCGACTACTGGCTTCGAGTTCTTTCCCAACAACGACTTCTTCACCGACATCGCCAACCTATTCATCGACGACATGGGCGACGACACGGGGAATTCCAGCGGTGCGACTGTCGTTGTACCGTATGTGTTCTTGATCTTCCTATATGAAATTTTACTAGAGTTCCTACTTGTAGTATATGCTCTAGATTCAATCTGTTTATCTACTGTTTACGTAGATCACATGATTAGTTTAATTTGTATTATTCTAAACATAAATTGTTAACTGTTATTGAGAATTAAATCATATTCTAAATCACCTAATTATTCAACAGGTATGACAGCGGATTAGGGTTTCCTCTCGGCCGCCTCACGGGAGTGATGCCAGAGGTCCGGGGTCTGTGTCGTCGGTATTATCTCTGACTGTCATATCTTAGAGTGTAGCTATATTTCCTCCTCCATATTGATGACTTACATTTGTCTAAAAGTAAATGTATTTAGATTTGATATAATTCTATATATATTCACTTTGGATAAATGAAAATCATCTAACTTGGAATGGTGGGTGTAGTAAACAGTTAACACGTTATTGACTCTGAATCCTGTTGGTGGCGTCGGTCAGGACTCCACGAACAAGTACAGCTAGGAAAGGCTTGCGAAGCTCTAGGTGTAGTCTGCCTGCTCGCGCGTCTCGTCAAATTAGAGTAGGATCGAAAGCAAATTAGACTAGGATCGGAAGGGGAAGGATGAAAGCGCGTTGTGCTGCTGCTAGCTGTGCCATTTCCGCGCATGTGATGGCCGGCCAAGTCGGCAAGTAGTGCTGCCTGCCTCGGTGCCTCCCCGCGCGCTTTACTATTGTTCGCTGCTCGATCGGCACGGCAGCCGGTCTCTCTCCCATCGGAAAAATCCATGTCCAGTGGTTTTTTATCTGCAAAAAGTCTAGGGAAAGCCATTCGGCACGTCGTTTATAAGTTCAGAAAATAGAAAACTAGGAGGATCATTTGTGGCCAAAACCCCAATTGACATTGCACTCCTATGCGGTAATTGTATTGATTCACCGTGCGTGAATTGTCTCCGCTCCCACCAAATATACCAAACACCAGTTAAGATAATTTCTGGGTATCCAATTCCACCCATAGTTTCGCATGAGCCCAGATGAAGGATAACATATTCCATGCATATTGAGCCAGAGAGGTCATTTTGAACTGCCTCACTAATGACCTCCCATACACCTAGTTTGCGAAAAGTGTATGAGTTAAGTCCGCACAGAGTCACAACACACATTACACATTGGACATTTACTGCTATTTCCCACGTGACGAGTAGACAAAATACCGAGGCGACAGGGTATAAGCCCATGGAGGACACGCCAACCAAAAATCTTAATCTTGGCTGATACGTTCAATTGCCAGAGCTTTTTCCACACCCCGCTTCCATGTGATCCACCTATACACATAGCAGCTGGATTGTGTCTACCAAACTGATACTCCCATTCAAGGTGATAAGCTTGACGCACATAGAATAGTCCAGATTTGAGAAGGTTAGGAGGATTGTTGTATCCTCATCCCACCAGAGTTCAAACCACAGGTTTAACGCTGATGTTTCTCATTTAGGCGGAATATTCTTTCAGTGGGAGACGATGTTCTCGTCGACAGCGAGTCGACCGTGGTGACTTCGTCAATCCCAAGACCTGTCCCGTCGGCTTAGTCTTCCGGAGGTGCTCGTAGGGGTAGGGTGTATCGTAGGGGTAGGGTGTACGTGCGTGCGTTCATATGGGTGAGTGTGTGCGCGTGTATATAATCGCTTGCGTTATACTGTATTTCTAAAAAAAAAGAATAGTCCAGATTTTGTATAATGACATGCCACAAAAACTGGCCTACCCGAAGGGGCAATGGGTATCTCCAATATTCTATTGGTATCTACACTCCAAAAATTCTCTCCGATGAGTTCTTCGTCCCAAAAACCAGTAGTAGCGTTTAAGTCCAACATCGAGTTGATTATTCATAACGATGCGAACCCAGTTGTTGTTTCATCGGTGATCAGTCTGTTCAATCAAGCATACGAGACAATTTCTCTTCAGTGAAGCTTTCCTGCTCCCGGGCCTAGTGCTTCTTCTGCAAAGAGTTTTTTTAAAAATGTTCGGCGTAATGAGAAACTTTCACGTGCCTGTTCCCATGCTTTGCCTCCCCGTCATCATTACAAAGTGCACGCAACAAGAAGCTCGCCGCCCCATGAATGTCAAGGCTGAGTCGGAGGCTGCGGCGCCTTGCCACAAGAAGCGTGTTTTGACACCATCTACGGGCGCTGACAGGGGAGGAGGATGAGGTGATCTTCTAGAAAGACCTCGCCGAGGCCTTCAAGGAGTCCTTCGACACCGTCCAACTGATGTCGAGGGAGCTTGTCATGGCAAGGAGCAGGCCGCCACCACACCGACGTCTAGAGCAGACGCCACGGTCAAGGACGTGGTAAAGGAGGAGTCGGCACAACAAAGCGGCACGTTCAACATCGACGTCATGGTGGTGGCGTACAAGTGGGACCAATACTACACTATGTTAATTAAGCTATATTTTAATTCGTACTATGTAAAAATCTATCAAATTTGAATAAATCTAGTAAGTTTAAATTATTTTGTTGTTTCAATCTTTTTTTGAAAAACAAAATCTATTTGGCCTCCAATTGGACAGCTATGCGAGTCGGCGTGCCCAATAACACTTCCATTTGACGGACAACTTTATTAGATGAGCCGGTGGAGATGCCCTACTGTCCAGTGGCGGAGCTAGGGGGACCAGCAGGTGCCCTGGCCCCGCTATGGCAGCTTAAACACAAAATAACTATGTACTTAAGTCTAAATTTTTGTATGATTTTAGGCAAAATCAGCATTGTTGCCCCCCTCTAATTAGGATTTGCAATGTCCATCCCCCCTCAAGGCGTCAACTTTGAATCCTGCCTCCGCCGCTTTAGTGTCTAGTGCCATCACGGAGATGTTTCATTACGCTTATCCTCTATAACAAGCACTTCTGTTGCTGTCAAGCTACGGCTGTGTGACTGTGTGTAGTCAATAATAATGTATTCAAGGCAATGACAATCTTGAATCATTAGCATGATGGAACTTGTTCCCTGATGGGCCATGAGCGAATGCACCTGTGTTCAGACAAGTTCTGATAGTACTAGGAAATGCCGTAGTAGTATACTATTGTATAATTATGATAAAGTTCATCGTTGGGAAGTTGGTATCAAGATTAAAATAAAATGTTTTATTATTTGGGGGCCGATTCGTATGTCCATCTGCAAATTCTGAGAAATTTATCAGAGAACATAATGTGGATGTGCATGCTTGCTGCGTGAAGTAGGACGATTATTAACAAGGAACTCCTGGCATTCATATATGTTGTGCCCAATTGGATTTTCCAATGATTTGGCATACGATCCAACATGGTTAGCAATCTCCTTTTGCTTCTATCAAAACTCCCTACCAATTTACAGATTCTTCTTCTGTGTTCTCTTGACGAATCAATTTTCCGGGTTCTCTATCAACTTACAGTAAAAAATACATGAAGAAAAGAAAGGAATTATCCCCTGTTCAGAGCTTGAAAGCCGTTCGTTTAGCGTTTGGTCAGAACGGCATGATGTGGGCGGTCTTGGAATCGTAGCCGGCGAGGCAGCTCTTGGCGTTCACCCTGTAAATCTTGAGCAGCTCAAGCGCCATCTGCCTCGCCGCCGGCGAGCACCCGCTCTGCAACAGAAGAAGCACCCTCGTCAGCCCGCCCTCGGACGCGGCCGCGGCGTCAGCGGCCCTGCGGTCCTTGTACTTGTGGCACACCGCCCAGAGCACGGCCACCGCGGCCTCGGCGCCGTCGCGGCCGGACTTCATCATCTTGTCTAGCACGGCAGTAACCGTCTCCTCCGCGTCCTTGCACAGCGCGGCTCGGCCCTCGGCGCAGCCGACGGCGGACTCGAGGATCCGGAGGGCTTTGGCCGACGAGCTAGGCTCCGTCGTGGCGTGAAGCGCGCGCACTGCGGCCGGGACACCGCCGAGGCGCACCATGTCGTCGCGCGCCGCGCGCCGCGACCCTGCGATGGTGGCAAGGCAGGAGAGGCCCGTGTCCATGGCCTTCTTGTCGAGGCTGCCCTTCTCGTCGACGGGCCCGACGAGCCGTATCAGCTCGGCCACCAGCTCGGACGACTGGGCCACGGCCGCCTTCGTCTCGGCGCCGGCATTGGCGAGCAAGAACTCCACGAGCCTTGCCGCGTCAATTCTCGCCTCCAGACCGCTCCCGCCACGCAGGACGCGGGCCAGTGACGCGGCCGAGGCCGCCGCGTCCACAGCGAGGCCGGTGGCCACCCGCTTCTTGTTCGCGTCGTCGATGCCATCCAGCGCGACGATCGCGGCGAGAACCCGCACGGCCGCCTCCATACCATCGACGCTTATCTGCTCCCCTTTCCGTCTAAGAACAGAGGCGACGGTCTCCGCGGCGCTGCCGCCGCCCACCAGCGCGTTCTTCTCGAACTCGTCGACGTCGTCGTCGGAGAGATAGGCCGCCAGTTCGCGGAGCGCGGCGGAGGGGTCGGCGCCGGAGGAGGCGACCTTCCGGACGAGCGCTGCAGGGGAAGCACCGGCGAAGAACGTCGCGGATCCGGCGACGGGAGAGCAGGAGGCGGTGGAATTGGACCAGTGGGCGATGAGGCTGCGGAGGGTGAGGTTCGGGACGAGGTCCGTAGAGGGGAGTGGAAGCATGGTGGCCGGGCAGGTGGTGTTGCCGGAGTCGAGCCACCTCTGTATGGAGGCGCGGTCGTAGGAGACGCCGGTGCAGAGGCTCACCGGCGAGCGCATGATGTCGAGCGAGATTGGGCAGCGGAAGAAGCTGGGGATCTTGACCTCCAGCCCCTGGTGCTGCGGAGGGAGCCTCATGCTGGTGGTGGTCTCCTTCCTCACCATGGCTAGCTGCTGCTCTGCGCCGGGCGATCCGTGCGGAGAAGGGAATGCGGCAGAAAGGGGGAGGAGAGGCTTCAGGGGAAGGTGGGGTGGTGGTATATGGAATAGAAATGGTGGTCGGGTTGGTCTTTGCGCCGAGGTCCCTGCTCTATCGTGCTCCTGCAAAATGCTCCTTACCTTCCCAAGTTTTTCAGGATGATTTTCGTTTCAATCATTTACAAATATTATACTCCGTATTTGCGAAGAAAAAACATATGCACCCTTCACAATGGTACACAACCATAGTTACATACGACATAAAGAAAATACATGTTTGTATGATCTAATTCTATTTACTGCCTTGAATTAGTGTTTGGCTATCCGTAAACCTCATCGTAAAACCGAATGTTGGAGTTGAGATCACATGGTAGGCATGTTCTAAAGTTGAGTGTGCAATCGCGGCCGGCTAAACTTTGGAAGAGAGAAGAAAAATGCACCAACTAAAACTTTACAGACCTTATAATTCAATAATTTAGCAACAAATGTGTGAAAAAATGGGTTATTTTATTTTGTCGATTTATTATTTGATATTTAAACTTGTGGCTGCTCCAAAATTAAACAATCCATGTCTATCTTTCCGATGTTACATAGAAACTTGCCACACGCTGTTCCTTGTTCTTAACAATTTACAAGTAGTTGTTTACTTCTAAAGTCCGAGTTTGAAGTTTTGTTTCGTCGTTATTTTCACCACAAGCAAACATTACTAGTTGTGGATGATGAAATTGTCTTGAGATTTCATGTTATCAAAAGGATGAATATCATCACATAAATACAAAATATGTTACACATATTAGTAGCTTCTTGGTTGCACCGTTGCATAACTCCATAGTAATTTCTCTAATGGTTTGTTAGGACATATTGGAAAATTATGTTCTAAACATTCTGCCAAAATACTACCGTCCTCTTAGTCATCGGTTTGGTTACGGTGATGGCTAGATTGTTGGGCAACTCCTGTCGCCTCTTCGTCTCTTTTTGGGAGAAGGTGTGTGTACACTGCTTCTCTAAAGCCCATTGCGAGACATGTGCTTCATCTACAAGGGCACGATATTTTCTGCAGAGCAAGAACATGCTTGGATGTGAGTTGATTTATACTTATTTATGTGTTCCTTTTTCTTGCATCGCCGTGTTCTCGACATGAAGATGATTGAGTTCGTTGTATCAGTTATCAAAGAAAAATAATAATTACGAAACCTTGTTAATATTTTTTATACATAGAGTGTTTAGTTGTTGCTGAATACATATTTTTTAGAAACTTGTGAATGTTTTCACCTATGCTGACGCAATATCAACTTTTTGGGGGCTTTGGGGCAAAGTATTTGCATCATAGGGACTCCGTGGAAGGCATGAAAAGGAGGCACTCAAAAACATTGTAGGAGTAAATATATATTTAATGAAATTTGAACGCTTAAACTAGTTCACAAACCTTAACGTTCACAACTGCAAGCATGATAGATTTGAGTTATTGGATTCTTCCTTTGAAATGTTAGGTATGTATCAAATTGTTGTTTCAACATGTCAATGTAAAGTGTAACTTGTGGCAGGTTGTTTCTTGCTCTTCAGTACTTTGGATTTGTACCTAAGTAGTGTTTCCTTAAATTTAAAGTTTAGATAGCAACCTACTATACGGTTTGCACCACAAAATAATATTAGTGGTAGATGATTGATTTTCTTTATAATATTTCGTGTTCCCATAAGGTTGAAAAATGGCATAGCACAAAAAAATAAGTTATAGTACAATACACATTTGTTGGCTTCTTCAATTGCATTCTAGCTGAATGTAATTTTTTTCTGAAAATATTTATTCGCATGTATTATATAACTAACATGTTCTTACATGCTTCCTCAATCATAATGATAGTAATAATTATTTATTGGCTTCTTCAATTGCGTTATAGCGGGGGTGTTCGTCGCCTCTTCGACACTTTTTCCATAAGGTCTATGGCCTGCTTTCTCTAAAAGCCCTTGGGAGGCGTGTTCTCGCATCGACATCGATGCGGTGTTTCCGCCGTCTCGTGTAGACGTTTTTCTATCAAAGTTGCGAAGACCGTGGGTCAATGTCATTTGTTTTACCTTTTCGTGTTTCCCGGCATGTCCTTAGTCCCTAAGGTCTCGCTTGGTTGGACGTTTTAGATTACATAGCCTAATTTCCTACCCGACCTGCTCAGGATTGTTGGCGTCACCTCGGGTGGTCCATAAACTTTACCGGTCGTTTTGACTATTTTCCAGTGAACCAATCACGGCCTATGTTTGTAGTATCAGTTACATTTTGATTATGTTGATTTTGCTCCATTTGTCGCTGAGAAAAGATATCCAGAACCTTGCGGGTGTTTTCACCCGTGCTCCATGTCACTGTTATGCAATTTCAGCATCTGTTGGGCGCCTATTTGCATGAATGGGAGCGTGTGGAGCACAGAGGAAAAGGGGCATTCAAAGACAAAGTGGGGCGAGTCAAAGGAAGAAATGAGAGGTGACGTATATCGCGGGGTGAGGTGTTGCTTTCTCCCTTTTCTTTTCTCTCTATCTCTCGCTCTCCGCTTCCGATGAGCAAAAAAAAAAAAAAACAAATGGAATATCATTCTGGGCTAAGCTAAGCTGCGGGATTTTGTTCGCTGTGGATGGTCAATGGTCAAAGATGTCGTGGTCGTTCACAGCAAACCGAAAATCAGCCTCCACGCCACCACCACACAGCCGTTCCATCCGCGTCCACCTCCCAGCCTTGTCGCTGCCGGTCTGCCTGTCGCCGTGTACAAACTGCCGATGGCTCCTCTTTTGTTGTATTCTTACGGATAGCTGCGAATATAATGGCTTATGGTATTTTTCGTCTTGATGGTACTTTACGAGGTGTCTAACTTGGTGAATTATCAAGTATTCCTATGGTGAACGTGGTTTGTATAGGAGTTGTGCAATTTATATTTTTCTCTGACATTTCCGTATGGTTTGCGGTAGATCTAGGGATATACTATCGCGACATGGTCCATTTTAGGTTGTCTTGGTTTTTTAGCCGTTTCGTTCGGCATCATCGATGCTTGCTGATTGATATTGAAATCGATAATACATGGTTGTGTATATCATCCAATATAGAGGCCAATGTCCAGCCTCCTTTTAAAATAAATAAATAAATGAAAATACTTTGGATTGATCAGTGATAATAAAGCATATCCGTCTTCAGAGCATCAATTTTTCTATAGCTACACCCTTGTTGTTATCTCAATGACGAACGAACAATAAGTTGGATAAGATTATTTGATACTAGTAAAATGCCCGTGCGTTGCAACGGGCAACGACTTGTTCTGAAGCAACATGCTCGTGCATTGCTAGGGGTGGATTTTAAACTATGTATTTCTTTTTTATATACTGAAATAAGCACATACATATGACTAAACACTTGCACATATACTAATAGTCCAAAATTAGACATTACGTTCCTTTTGGTGTAGTCGGAACATTAGTTAGAAGGTGGTATTCACTAAACAAATAATAGAAATAACTGATGGCAATTTGACAAATTAAAATAGACACTTGGGCATATATCAGAAGAAAATATTGGGTCTTATGCGGACTACAAAATAAGAATGATGGAATATGTTCTATTTTTTATCATAATTTGTTACCTGATTTGGTTAATCTCTACCCAATTATATTTGATAGTGGCCCTCATGCACCAACCAGAAAGTACCCTTGTTTTTCTTCATAGTCTCACACCAAGTATCTAGCAAAATACCCGTTGAACGCATGGGAACACATTAAACTGACATGTCTGCCATGCAGCATCACAATGACAACTCCTGGCTAGTGTGGTTGAGAAACAAAAAATGTTATTAATAACGAATATGAATTAGGTACATGAAATCCGTAGTCATCTTATGTGTTCATTTATGTTGCGATATTCATTTTGAAGGATGCAATTTTGGTTTTCTTCACCCTTTACAAAAAAACTTGCACCTGAATTAGGAAACATCACAACAAACCAAAATAACAATCAACTACATCCACCATTGATTAGAAAAATAAAGCAAGTCAAGCAAATAAACAAGAAGTAGTGCATAACAAGAAGGCAGACCAATAACTAAGAATTGATCTAAGCTACCTCATTCTTCCTAACACAGGTAATCTGCACTGACTACCGATGACAGCCACTGTTCTGTAAAACAATTCTAATATTATATCATATGATTAGATCACAAGGCATGTGACCGAAGAAAAACAAATTAACAATTATACATGGAGAATGTTATTTACAATGGAGACCAAACACATCATTCTACAAACGGGCCTACATTACTATACATGGCAGTAGTTATGCGTGCATGTGTTAGATTTCCCATCTAACATAGAATTCAGAAATTAATTAGGTAAATGTTCTTTTTGGTTTAGCATTCACCTTGTCTGCACGGGGCTTTTGCACTAATAGGTTTCATGTTACGCCAATTTGAACTTGCGATCGGTGGTCCCACGTCATGCTCTACCTCAAAATAGGAAGAAACAATGAAGCGAACCCATGGCTTAAACCTGCTTATTATACTATAAACAATGGAATCACCCTGAAAAATTGTTATCAAAAGAGTGAGATAAACAAAAATGCGGACACCAGGAGATAAGGTTACAAATTGTGCTTAATATCTACACACAACGATTTTTTCAATACTTACACTCTGCATATGCATTCTGCAACATAGATGGACGAGAAAATTGTACAGCAAAACAGAGTACTAAAGCATAGGAAGGGCAAAAGTTTGCCATTAGTTTTGGTCGACCCAGCCAATCTTCACATACTAATATTTGTGGAATAAATCTACACATACAAACAACCCTGATTACTGTGGCACAAAGCCCAAATTAGCACTAATTGAAGGTTTTTTCAACACGCGTTTTGACGAAAAAAAATCAGGATATTGCAGGACTCTTAGAAGCCAGGCAACTTCATGCGATATCTGTTGATGTCTAAATTCATCTCTTGTGATGTTAGAACCTTACCGTTCATTCCCATTCCTCTTTTTACTTCTTGCCCTCTACTTGTTTTCCCTTTGCTATAGTTGTTTGATGGGGTCTTTGTCTCCGTGTCAAAGCAGACTCTCCAAACTTATGGCCAACCTTCCCCTCATTGATCTTGCAACGAACATGAGTTTTTCCTTTATTCAGTTTGACAGTGGGCTATTGCAAGTATTAGCAGCAACAAGTTTTTTTAATCTAATAATGACAAAATGAAAATGATAAATAAGATAACAATATGAAAAGATAACACCCATACAACAAGAAAATGTATTTGCTATGTAAGAATAAATAGTCTAAGTATTATAAGAATTAATGTATTCGATAAATGAAGATTGAGACTAATTCTATCAGTTTATAACAAGTAATAAAACTTGTGAAACAACTAAACAATCTGAAAACTCAAGCAATCTAGCAAGTGTAGGTATGCCGATTCATTGCATTTTAGAAACAGTAATAGAAGTCAAACCTGTTCCAGTGAAGTTAACTACTGAGAATGGTGAAATTACCTTTTTCTTGTGTCGTGTTTTTTTTTTACACAAACCGATTTGGTAGAACTGCAATCTTTTCCATGGTAAGCAGATTACATAAAGTGCCAAGAAAGCCTGGTGTAATTTGTACACCAATAATAAGAACATTTTCCATATTTTCTCTTCCCTTTTACATCCCTAAGCAACAGAGCAATCATTGTAGTAGATTGTTTCAAATTTGACACGGGCTACACGATGTGCCCAGCTTGTACAGGAATTGTCCACAGTCGTTCCCAGGGTGATGTCTTATATGTGTCGTCTTGTTCATTACAATGCTAAGCTGAGTGACATGCCACGAAAGTCTGGTGAAACTAACAGCACTACTGCACCAAAGCAATCCTTGTAGATTGTTTCAGCTTGGACACTGGAAGTTGAACGCTCTGTCGAGCAATCCTTGTGATTGTACATGGATTGTCCAGAGTGGTTCCAAGGATGCTATCTTATTTCCACTTGCCTCTGTAACAGACAATGTTGATTCAGTGCTTCTGAAAGATATTTATGCTTGCCATTCATAAATCGTCGCTAAGACCTGTATAGTTTCCAACACTGACGGGAACAATACCAAATTGCAGTCAAGAGGCAATGGTAGCACGTTCATCCAAAGAGCACACTGACATGGCGGCGCAACTTCCTGCACATCCTTGACCGGGCCTCCTGCCACCAGCGCGCTCGAGGAGCCGGCAGACGACGCCGGACGCAAGAGAGTCCGCGTTATGACGCACGTCGATGGCGCCCGCCTCCAACCGTCGTGCCGCCTCCGCTTCCCTGAGGCCTGAGCCCGACAAGCTCGTCGAAGCTGTGCACGTAGCGCGGCAAGCGATCGAGAGGCACACCGCGTAGACCAGCAGGCGTGAGCTCCGAAACCTGATCCGGACCGCGAAGGGAGGCCACGCCCTGGCCTCCTCCATCTTCCTGAACACCTCCTTGGCCCTCTCCCCGACGGCGGCTCCGTGATCCGTCGGGAGTCGGTTGGGGAATTTGGGTACGACATGGAGCTTCTTCGTTGGAGGATGCTGCTGGGCACGGTCGGCGCCACGCCGCCGAATAAGGGCTGCAAAGGTACCATCCGGGCCACGCATCTGGGCTCGAGGCGCACGGTGACGTGGTTGGCGACGTTGCCGCCCGCGATGCCATTGGCAACGAAGAGGGCGACGGGCGGAGACGGGAGGGCCACACCTCGCCTGCACCGCGCCGCCATTGGGCCAACCTCCACTGGAGCACGCCTCCTCGGCATCCCCTCCACCGGATTGAGCGCCGCAGACCACCTTTTCCATGCGCAGACGACCTCCCCACCACCTGAATCCAGCGCCGTCGACAACCGCCTCGCGGGCCTCACGGCGATGGTCGATTTGGGTCTGGACTGTTGTCGCTCCTGTCGAAGAGGTACCAGGGGCTAAAACGCAAGCATCTTTAACTTACTATTGGACTGCGGGTTCAATTTAGTAGTTTCCGAGGGGCTAAAACGCAAAAACGCCAGGACATACGACCGGAGTCGCCAAGCAATATTATATAGTAGAGATTTATCCTAGCTGACACACTGGACTGTCCGTCATAATTCTTGTCCGACTATCCGAGAGGGCGTCATATTGATGCCGTACATGTCCAACACGTTTTGCCGGTTAGGTAGGTACCTCAACTTAAGGCGTCTTCTCGCTCAACGCTCGTGGATGCTAGATGGGTGCCAGACTTGTCCAACACGCTTTGGTTTGAATTGTCACACTATCGGGCAGCTTTTGCAAGACCGTATGACACATGAAGCTCAGGCCAACGAGCATTTTATTCAGCGGCACTTCATAAGAGTTGGTATTGATATGGGTGATGAACTTCATCCTGAAGATGGTTAGTTTTTTATCACCATACAATCTTTGAGGTTAGGTCAAACATTCCCAACTTCTGAGATCTATTTCCCTCCATTCACTCTCTCCATCAGAAATGCATGATTCTCTCCTTTGAGATTGAAGCTAAGCCTAACAAATATCCAAATTTTTTCCTTCGTTTGACAAATTAGTTTCGTGATTTGTGCATCGTGCTAAGATCTCCATTTGATCTTGTCTCTTTGCTTGAAATTTTTTTTGGACTCCAAAAGCAGAAGGTTCTTGTGTTTTGTCAGATTTAAAAAATTCAGTTATATACATATTACCTATACAGCCATCTCAGTAGTCTATTTTGATTTATTTTTCTCCCAAGGATACAATATTTCTAATCCTTGCTTAGACCTAAATCAATGACAATTTGGTGGCTATTGTCGCGCTATAGTCCAGCGATTTGTTGATCTCTCCAAGCCTGCATCAAACTGGATAAGGGAAATAATGAACGTAAGTGTGAAGCAAGTTGGCCACTTGGCAATAACTCGTAGTCAGTATCTTACAAGTCACAACGTCCCTATAAGTCGTCCAACGTGCTTGTTGGGATCTCAGTAAGATCTCCAACTGAACAGGAGTCTGAACTCCGAGGACTAGTCAAAGTACAGAGCAACATAGGTTTATACAATAATAGGATATCATATTCTGAGGGATGCCGACATAGACCAGCAAGTACAAATGACTTCTAGATGTCACTCTTGGACATGAAATCTCCTGGTTTTTTTTGCCATTTCTATTTATCAGTATGGTATGTATGCAATTGCCACGTATAATTAACAGTGTTCCACACATGCAAGCAAAGCTGATCTGAACCTGATGGTTCATGGTTTTTGTATTTGCATCCTGAAATATCTTTTGAAGACACGTTAGACAAGTGGCACTAGTGGAAAAAGGGGCACTAGTCCCGGTTCCAGAAGGGCTTTAGTCCCGGTGTAGCAACCGGGACTGTCTGGTCGGGACTAGAGACCTCCCACCCATTGGTCTCGGTTCAATACGAACCGGGACTAGAGCCCCCCACCAATTAGAGCTCCGCACGTGGAGGGGCCAGGCGCGCGTGGGGGTGAACCCTTTAGTCCCGGTTCGTAACACGAACCGGGACTAAAGGTTTTTAGCGGAAATTCATTTTTTTCAAAAAAATCAACTATTTTATATTTTTTTCAGATTTTTTTTATTTTGAATCTTCGAATTGTTTTTGAACTTCGAATCTTTTAATTATTTTACCCCTATTCTCAAGTCAAAGTGCATACCTACGGTCAAACTTCCCGCTCGATCGTCCATCCTCACACTACTCCACCCCAAGCGCGCTTAACATTTAGGTTCCATTCAAATTAGGTACTAAGAGAGAACAGAGAACTTACTGATATAACTGTCTTATCTATCATATTAACCACTCGGTCATGATGATATATTTTTTTCATTGCTTGTATTATAAAATTTTAGTTGAATAAATAAAAATGATAATACAATAAAATATTGAAATAAATAATGATAAAATAAACATTACTTTTGCCTTTTTATATAGTATGGAATAATCCGTATCTTTAAATCCTTAAATCGGAATTCAACAAATAAAATGTCTAAATTGATCAAAATAATTAGAGGAATTCAAATATGACATCCAAATCATATTTTGTATTATAGAAACATCGATAGCCATGGTGACCATTTCGATCTTTTTTACAAAAAAATGAAATAAAACGATAAACACCTCAAAAAAGGATATCCTTTGAAATGGGGTCCTTATATGTGTAATAGGTGGTATGAAAAATGAAAAACTTGATTTTTCACAAAATTTGAAAAATAAAGTCTTCACAAAAAGGACTATCATCTATAAACATATATATAAGTTTCAAGCCAAATGATCAAGTTATGGTCATTTTCACGGCATAGTTTGTGATAAAGGTCTCATATTTCACAAATAGGTGCGGATTGATATACTAAACAATCATGCCAAATGGATTCTTCAAATTATTTTCATAAATATCATTTTTCATTTTTTTAAGTGGAAAAATGATGTTTTTTGTGAAGGAAGTACAGAAAATATGACTCCAAATGACACCCAACTAATTTTCACTAAGAGTGGTGCACATATGATGGATGATCCCCAGGTATGAGACTTTTGGAAAAATCATTTTAAGGTACACAACTAGTGGTTATATCAAAAAACATTGATAGTTCTAGAAAGTATCACCTCTTCCGATGATTAGTCATAGCGACCGTTTTGATCGTTTTTAAGAAAAAATGTAATAAAGTGATAAACACCTCAAAAAATCAAATCCTTTGGCATGAGATCCTTATATGTGTACTACTAGCTATGAAAAATGATAAACTTGATTTTTGCCAACATTTGCAGAAAAAGTCTTCAGAAAAAGGTCTATCATGTATGAACATCTAGAAGTTTCAAGTCGAATGACCAAGTTATGGTCACTTCGACGACATAGTTTGTGATAAAGATCTCATACTCCACACATAGGTGCATATTGCTATATTAAACAATCTTGCCAAAGGGATTCTTCAAATTATTTTCATAAATATCATTTTCCTTTTTTTTAAGTGGAAAAAAGAGGTTTTTTTGTGAAGGAAGTACAGAAAATATGAATCCAAATGGCACCCAAGTAATTTTCACTAAGAGTGGTGCACATATGATGGATGATCCCCAGGTATGAGTTTTTTATTTGAATTCTAACCAATTTCCCCTAGTTAGTTAAGTTTATGTTGATTTATCGAAAGTAATTCAAATTCGAAATACAACTGTTTGATAGTTTGGTCTGAAACTTTTGGAAAAATCATTTTAAGGTACACAACTAGTGGTTACATCACAAAAACATTAATAGTTCTAGAAAATATCACCTCTTCTGATGATTAGTCATAGCGACCGTTTTGATCGTTTTTAATAAAAAATGTAATAAAGTGATAAACACCTCAAAAAATCAAATCCTTTGGCATGGGATCCTTATATGTGTACTAGTAGCTATGAAAAATGATAAACTTGATTTTTACCAACATTTGCGGAAAAAGTCTTCATAAAAAGCTCTATCATGTATGAACATCTAGAAGTTTCAAGCCGAATGACCAAGTTATGGTCACTTCGACGACATAGTTTGTGATAAAGATCTCATACTCCGCACATACGTGCATATTGCTATATTAAACAATCTTGCCAAAGGGATTCTTCAAATTATTTTCATAAATATCATTTTCCTTTTTTTTAAGTGGAAAAAAGAGGTTTTTTTGTGAAGGAAGTACAAAAAATATGAATCCAAATGGCATCCAACTAATTTTCACTAAGAGTGGTGCACATATGATGGATGATCCCCAGGTATGAGTTTTTTATTTGAATTCTAACCAATTTCCCCTAGTTAATTAAGTTTATGTTGATTTATCGAAAGTAATTCAAATTTGAATTACAACTGTTTGATAGTTTGGTCTGAAACTTTTGAAAAAATCATTTTAAGATACACAACTAGTGGTTATATCACAAAAACATTGATAGTTCTAAAAAATATCACGTCTTCCGATGATTAGTCATAGCGACCCTTTTGATCGTTTTAAGAAAAAATATAATAAAGTGATAAACACCTCAAAAAATTAAATCCTTTGGCATGGGATCCTTATATGTGTACTAGTAGCTATGAAAAATGATAAACTTGATTTTTGCCAATATTTGCAGAAAAAGTCTTCACAAAAAGGTCTATCATGTATGAACATCTATAAGTTTCAAGCCGAATGACCAAGTTATGGTCATTTCGACAACATAGTTTGTGATAAAGATCTCATACTCTACACATAGGTGCATATTGGTATATTAAACAATCTTGCCAAAGGGATTCTTCAAATTATTTTCATAAATATTATTTTCCTTTTTTTAAGTGGAAAAAAGAGGTTTTTTTGTGAAGGAAGTACAGAAAATATGAATCCAAATGGCACCCAACTAATTTTCACTAAGAGTGGTGCACATATGATGGATGATCCCCAGGTATGAGTTTTTTCTTTGTGTGGATAGTTTTTCATATATACACAATGTTTCCCGAATTCGTACGCAAAAGTTAAACTTTTTTAAATTGAGATCACTTTTTTTACAAAAAAAATTAAAAATTAAAAATTTCTCTAATAGTAGGTTGCGATAGGTACCGGCACGTCAAAGGATTTTTAAATTTGAAGTTTTTTCATTTTTTAAATTTATTTAGACGTTGTTTTTTCACGGTAAAAAAGTAGCCTACCGTAGACCCTTTAGTCCAGGTTGGTCCCACGAACCGGAACTAAAGGGTCACACACTGGGCCCCGCCCACGAACCGGGACTAAAGGTCCCTCCGAAATTCAATCCGGTGGCTTACACCCTTTAGTCTCGGTTCTTTTTTAAATGTGGGCTAAATGGGTGAACCAAAGCCCCGTTTTCTACTAGTGTGGATTACGGGGATTGAAATGATAGTTGGCGGAAGCATAGACATCGGTTTAATTCATGACAGAGCCCTATATATGTGCTAGGAGCGAAAGATTTTTCGTTATACCCGTCGGCACCACAAAAAATTCAAATAATCATCATTGCGTTCGACCGGAAAATCGATGGTTCTTTTCATCATGCAAAAGCTGCCTCTCGTATCCTTATGCATTCTTGCCAACTACTATATTCAATAATCTATATTCTAAAAAATGAGCAAATTGAATAATCTATATTTATATAAGAGAAAGAAATGGAGATAGTGTAGTGCACTTTTGGTGGAGGAGCTGCAACCAACACTTTTGTCCAACCATTTTTTGTCCCCCAAGCGAACAGCCCAGCTATGGCTCTAGGTCACACTGATCTGCTTTATGATGCGCACTTTGACCGGAATGTCCAAAATATCATCCAACCCAACACCAATCGCCACCAAAAGGGCCTTTAGTTCGTAAAGTTCACTCGTATATCTTTATGCACTTGACTAAAGATCCTCATTTGGGTGCAGTTTGACCTGGATATATATGTCCTTTACCTCCATTATTTTCTTTCACATTTCCTTCCATGTACCTTGAATGTTGGCAACTACCGCTTGGATTTCGAAAAGTACATGAGTTGATAGTATCTATTTTGTTGTATATATAACTAATTAAACATTTCAATTATACCTGGACATACGACCTCTTAAAATCTCATAGAAACTGATCTAGTCGACACTCTAAATGATCAACTCTAAAAATTGTCAGTTTAAAGGTGCTACTACTAAAAATCACTTAAGCAGACTTGGATACCACTTAAGCATAATGGAGTTCCTGAGAGGTGCAACATCGAAGGAAATTTACTCTCTCTTTTTCACCCCTGCCCATCTTTGGTTAACGGTACAGACCTCTCAGACACTCCATTCTCGACGCTCTCATGAGCCTTTTTCAGTGTTGATAAACTGGTCTAGATGTCTCCACCACACCATTCTTGGTTAAGCCACGACAGTCGAGCCCACCGGTTGCTGCTCGTTTCACGACCTTGGTCTTGATCCCGCGCCAGCGTGCTCGCCTCTCGATCCACCCTGGCAAGCTCATGACCGCTCCAAGAGTTTCTATGTCGTCGTGACCAGTACCATGCTTAACTTCCATGTAGTGCTAGTCATGTGACATGGTGCTCATCTTAACTTCACCAACTGTGACGCCCACCACCTTTTCAAAAATGTTGAACCCGAAGTTCGGTAGTGAGATGTTAGCATGGAGACCAATGACATGGACTCAAAGTCGAGGAGATCAGCAGGAGGAGTTGGATACCACCATTGATGACTAATTGGAGAAGGCACAAAACTGAAGCTGAAGCACAAGCGGCTACTGAGGCCAACAAATGAGTCGATGAAAGAAGACATGACATACTTGTAGAGTTAAATGTGGGAGATGTCACTGAAGGAGATTTGCCCTAGAGGCACTTAATAAACATAGTTTATTCGTCATATCTCAGTTGTTCACTATATGTTTTATACCATGCTATAACTGTATTAAGCGGAAACATTAATACATGTGTGGTAGATAAACAACCAGGTCCCTAGTGGCCTCTATCTAACTAGTTCATTGGGCAATTGATGATCGAGGTTTCCCGATCATGTGACATTGATGTCAGTTGATAATGGAGTCATGTCGTTGGTAGAACGATGTGGTGGACATACCCAATATATGTAGGACGTAGTCATTACGCTTTTGACCGTGAGATCAACTCTTATTGCTATTACTGAAAGATACTTTGATTGCATATCTTAATAGTGTGACAATAAAGGTGTTCATCTCGGGAATCGGAAGGGAGTATGTTGAGACGAGGGATCAAGAGAGAGATTTGCCAGTCCACATAGCAGGATAGATTCTTTAGGGTCCACTCGGTGAGATTATGTCAAATGAGTTTGCAAACATGTGACTAGGTCACCAGGACATAATATCACAGACGAGTAGAAGATAGTGTTGTGGATAACGAGATCAAGCTAGGTATGGAGATATCTATGAACGAGACTCGGACACACTAAGTATCGTCATGATAAAAGGTTTAAGACTCGACGTCTAGGGTCGGTCGACAAAGTTATTCGTTATATCACAGGTGTTAATTCAAGGCGTCCAGGCCCACGAATTAGTCATTGATCAGAGAGGGGTCTCGATCATGTCTGTTATTATATCGAACCGCTAGGGTAACACACTTAAGGGGTTTCGACATATTTACCGGAAAGGAAAATAAGAAATAGAGAACACCAGGAACGTCTGGGAATGGTCCGATGGAGATCGGGCAGCGACGAAATAGTTTTCGGAGCCAGGATAAATTATTTAATATGTATTTAATGTTAATTAATGTAATTGATAGTTAAATATAATTATATATTTTTTCTGAATTTTTAAAGGCAAAATACCCTAAATGGGCCTTCTCTTGCAAGAAGGCCCATGAGGGGGGGGGGGGGAAGTCCCCCCCCCCCCCCCCCCGGGGGAAGGGGAGTTCGGCTGGCCTAGGTGGGCCACAAGGGGCCCACCTAGGGCCGGCGGACCCTGCCCAAACCGCATGGGTAGTCCCACACCGCCCGGCTGGCGAGGTTGGCTGCTCCCTTGCCCCTTTATATAGAGGGGCACCCCTAGCCTTTTAGTTCATCCAATTAATTCTCTATTTTCTTCTCGATAACGTGATTCCCTTGTCGGAGTTGCGCCGAGGAGGAGGTTATTTCCACCATACGCCTGTTGTCGTGTCGTTCGTGTTCCGGTCCAAATCTTCCGCTGCTCGTCCTGGACTGGAGCTTCGGAGGCCGTCGTCTCCACCGTATGTGTGTGATGCTCTGCGAGGTGCCACACTAGTGGTGCTGAGAGGTCTACGTCCTCTACACCACCTTGAGGTCGGCTACGTCGTCTTCATCGTCAACCCTTGTGCGGGAGCGTAATCCCCACTTTTCAGTCTACAAGGGTATGTATACTGATATCCTCCGTATTACTATATCTGCATAGTATAGATTCTGGATAGTTTAAGGATATCGTTAGTAGAAAATTATTGTTTTCTGCCTGCGATCCCCTTCAGTGGTATCAGAGCCGATCTATGCGTAGATATAGTTGTATGGTTTTAGAACCCATGTTCTTCATGGGGACATCGTTCTTTATTTGCTACCCTCTAGCGTGCACTTGCAATTCCGACAGTATTGAGTTGATGAAGCGCCCCGGACCGACTTCACGCGTACGCTTACGCGAGACTGGTACCACTACTGACATACGGTTGGTGCCATATCTACGGTTGGCGGGTGTCTGTCTCTCTTTTTCTCTTTAGTTGGCTTTGCATTTTCAATGGAGGGACCGAAATGGATGCTTTAATATGCAATTATTGGATCGTTGTTGTGGTCACAAGTTCGTAGGTATGAAGCGGTTCTATTTACGACAACCCCAAGCCACGTAAAATATGCAAAAGATAAAGTAGAACGCGTATAACGTTATTTTGCAGGGGCAATGTGATATGGTCAAGGTAGGTTTATTAAATTGTTTATAAACTGTGGGCGCCAAGGAGACCATCGGCACAAGGACCATATCACGTCGCATTACATACTGATGTTTTGTCTGTATCTTATATTGTGTGATTATACATTAGTTTATATTAGTTACACGGCGGTAGTAATATAATATGATCCCTCCAAAATATCATTAGTGTTCTCCCTTCAACGTGCACCACCAAGAAAGTTCTACGGTATGTGGCAGACCGTGATGATCGGGTGTCAGACATATCGTCGTTCGCATACAGTGGGTGTAAGACAGTTTTACACGAGCGTTTACATTGAAGGTTATTATGGTGAGCCTAGCATGTACATACATGGCCTCGGAACACGGTGACCGAAAGGTTAAGCATGAGTCACAGAGTTGTTTTGATTAACATGTCGATGTCTACCTTTGAAGTTCTGTTGGAGGCTCTGACGATGAGGGGTTGCATAAATCGATTAGAGGGATATCCATTTGAGTGGGAGTTCTGGTAGTTTTATTTTATTAAAACTTGAACCCTATTTTATAATGAACAAAGTCTTCATGTTTTGCAAAACCTTTGTAGATATTAACCATTGTAATAGCATCCTTTTAAAATTAGGCGCAATCCTGCGATTGAGAAACTTAAAAAGTTGGGTCCAAACTTCATAGTTTTATACTTTATCTTGAAGACACTCCTTGTTTAAACTTGAAGGGGTTACGGTGCAGAAAACAATAATTTTCTAGCGTATGAAACCCTAACTTAGCCAGGATCTATTTATCTAGTACATGTGATAACGGTGGCGGAACGGGTTACATTACCTCCATGTAGACCGATAGCGGGGATTACGCTCCCGCACAAGCATTGACGATGAAGTCGTGCGTAGCCGACCTCGAGGTCGCGGAGAACTTGCCGCGATGACGAAGACGATGACGCCGGGGTGTCGACGATGACCTGCGTCGACGGGCGTCAGGTGTCGGGCGGAAGATGGTGAGGCGCCGGCACCAAGGGGGGGGGGGGGGGCGCCGGCGGCAGAGGGGGGGGGGGGTGGCGTGGCGGCTGTAGGGGCGAGACAACGTCGCCCAGGCTCCTCAAAAAGAGTTACATCCGAGCACTCGCAAACATACGGAGCTTAACGACAACCCCCGGTCATTCAGATCCAGCTGAAATCGCAGGGGTAGATCTTATCTGGAATCCCGCAGGGCAACGGCGCCCGACGGTATAGCTTAGGTGGAGAGAGGGGGCAAAACGGGCGGAGAAGCAACTCGGCCGGCCTGCTATACAATTAATTGTATTTTCCAATGAATTAATCCAATTAATATGCCTTGCTATATAAAGGGGGGAGGGGGTGTGCAAACTCCCTGGCTCCCCCATGTGGGACTAAAGGAGGAGAGGGAAGGGGGGGGGGGGGGGGGGGGTTCGGCCGAACCCCCCATGGGCTGGCCCCCTCCTAGTCCAACTCGGACTAGGTGGCCCAACCTCACCTTTCCTTGGTGGTGCATGTCGGGTTATGACTCACAGGAATCAGGGGTAGTCACTTCCTGAAGTGTAGTTCGAGAGGGGATTGAACGCGGAGGTCTAAACCCTCAAGTGGCTCCGCGACGTTGCTCGCCGGACCCGAAGAAGACGCACACCCGACCAAGGAAAACACCGTCCTTTACCCAGGTTCACGGCCCTTGTGAGGAGGTAAGACCGCTACTCTTGCCTGTCTGTATTATATGTGAGAGGTTACAGTACAATTGAGCTTGCCGGAAGCCCCCTTGAGGTAGTTCTTGCCTGGGGAGGGAAGTGATGATCTTCTTCCTCCTCCAGTCAGAGGCTAACCTAACCAGAGCTGCTAGGGTTTACAAGGGTGTTTTGCACGCAAAGGGCCGACCCTTGCTACGATGGATGTCTTCTCTCTTTTATAGGCGCCTCGAGCCTTCTTCTTCGGCTTGGCCTTCAAGGTGGCTCCCACTTGCCAGTGGCGGGGCGAAGCACGAGTCCACCATGCTCCATTCGTCCATGGACTCGGTCCATTGTTGATAAAGGTGGCGTCGTGGCCGACAGGCGGCAGACCGCGCTCGTACAATCCGCAGAGCGGGCAATCTCTGAGGTGGAGCCCGCGATGACGATCTCCGTTCGAGGGTTGCGCCGTCCACCTGCTTTATCGTCAGAGTAGAAGGTCCTCACAGCTGTGCAGTAGGCGGGGCAGCTTTGTTGACCGCTTTATCGCCAGGGACAGCGACGGGGGTGTGAGCGCCTCTGTACGAGCGTGGCAGAGGTCACGTGCGCTCTGCCGGGATTCCTTTGCGACGACGTTTCCCTCCAGGCCTGAGGGGAGATTCCTGCCGGACTTCCCTCAGGCGGGTTGGTTCCTTGACGGGGAGGATCCCCTGAGGCGAGGGGTCCCGTGAGGCCCTCGCTCCCTCTTCAGGCCCTCGAGGGGAATCGCCTATCGAGGGTTCCGTCAGGCGGTGACGCCTGGTCCTCAGTCGTTTCGTCCGTCTGGCCCGCGAGCGAGGCCTTGGGGGAATGGGCTCTTGGTACCCCAGTTCCCACTGGGTCGATAGTAGCCCCCGGGCCCATGATGGGCACGACTGAGCCCATGGGCTTAGGCGAAGCGTCGTGGGACCTTAGTGCCCAGCCGGCCCGAGCCACGCGGCACTTGGACGATTAACGGCTTCGCACGATATGGGGCGTGAGTCGTGGGGGGTCCCACCACGTCCCGGTAACTGCTCTCGGAGAGGACATAAAGCCCGAGCGCTGCGGCAGGGAGCCGTTACCGTTTCCAACTTCTCGCAGAAAATTCCGCCTCACAGAGCTCTCCGCCTCCGCGCTCTCCTGCGAGTTTCTGTTCTCCGACTCCTTCCACCTCCGCTCCCGCGATAATGAGTACTCTCAAGAGCAAAGGAAAGGCCGCCGCGGGGTCCTCCTCCCAGGCGGAGGCCGCGGAGACCGTGATGGGCGGGGCGCTGCTCGGCGTTCGCTTCAACGAGAAGGCGCTCTCCAAGGTCCGATACCTGGTGGCGGATCGGACGAACGAGCACGGCGCCACCGCCCTGAAGCCCGCGGCACACGGGAAGCGCCCGCGGGGATTTTTCCCGGTCTTCCAGCACTGCCTGGCCGCGGGTCTGGTGCCATCCTTCTCGCCGTTCCTGGAGGCGGTGCTGGCGTTCTACCAGGTGCAGCTGCTGCACCTGCACCCCAACTCCGTCCTCATCCTCGCCGTCTTCGCCTACCTCTGCGAGGCGTACCTAGGCCTGAAGCCCACGGTGGGGTTGTTCCGGTGCTTCTACGCGCTCCGGAACACGGCGAAGAACGAGCGCTCCGGGGGCGTCTCGTTCCGCATCGTCGACGGCATGGGGGTGTCTACATCCCCATGTCTTGGAGCGAGGGCAAGGCCATCACGTCCGTGACGAAGAAGGTAGACGACTTCCGCCAGAAGTGGTTCTTCGTCGGGGTGGAGCGTCCCTGCGCCTTCCTTGAGGTCCCCGACGAGCCTCCGGTGAAGAACTCCCATTGGGGCAAGGCTATCTTCGACGGCGCCAAGAATGCGAGCTTGATGGGGCGCCTGAGCTTCCTTCGCGAGGAGGGCCTCACAGGGCAGATGGTCGTGGCGGACTTCGTGACCCGCCGCATCGCGCCCCTCCAAGCTCACTCGGTCCCCATGTGGATGTACTCGGGGCCGAACGACAAGATGCAGCTCCACGTCGAGGACAACGACAAGGACGTCGTCGACAACATCCTCTCCGCACTCTTCGTCAACCCCTCCGTGCTCCCCGCGGACGAGGTCCGCGCGGCGCTCCGCCCCCTCCATCAGTACAACCTGACGGTGCGCATGGCCCGCCTGGAAGGGATGCCTTCGTTCTCCCCGACAGGCCCGGCGGACTCTGATGTGCCGCTGCCGGCCCCGCGGGGAGCGGAGGGGGGCGATTCTCCCTCGGCTTCTGGAGCTGGCCTGGGCGAGGAGGAAGCCACAGCTGGGGAGGTCTCCTCTTCTAGGGCTGGGCCCCTTGCTGACGAGATTCGCGATATCTCGTCAGGCGACGAAGATGCCTTCGTGGTGGCGCCCTCGCGCCCCGTGGAGGAGGAAGCTGAGGAAGGGGAGGCCTCAGACGCGGAGGGCTCTCCGGGGAGGTGCGGGCTTCGCACCAAGGCCGCCGTGGACCACCCATGGGCGAGGCCCTCTGACGTCCCTTCCAAGAGGAAAGCGGAGGCGCCCCCCGCGATGCCTGCGAACAAGCCCTTTCCCTCATGGCGCTCGTCAGGCCTTGCGTGGGTCGACGCCGGCGCTCCCCCTCCAGGGTGAGTTTACACGGCGTAGGGTCGTTTACCGTCTTGGTTTCTATTTCCACCTCATCCTTTGCTGAGGTTTTTTCCTTGCGCTCTTGACAGCGGACCTGCGCCTGCTAAGCGCCGCCGGCTCCGCAAGGCGGCCAAGGTGAAGACCGCCACGGCAAGGGCCGTGGTTGACGAGGCCGCGAGGCCTGAGGGGGCGGCCCCGACGGCCCCCCTTGAGGAGGCGCCTCAATTAGAAGCGACGGCGCCCCTCGCGGGGGCGGCTGGTCCACCCGGGAAGGAGAGCGCCGCAGGCCCGGACGCTCCTGCAGCGCCGCGCGAGTCTCCGTCGGTGGAGGGCTCGGAGGCGAGGAATTCTACGCCACCTCGTGCCGCCACTCCGCCTCGCGCGGCTACGCCTACGCGCGAGGCCACTCCGCCGCGTGTGGCTACGCCTCCGCGCGAGGCCACTCCACCACACGAGCCGACGCCACCGCGCGTGTCGACGCCCCCGGGTGTGCCTGCTGCGCCGTCTGCCCCCAACGCCTCTGCACAGCCCGCGACGGAGGCCTTCGAGGCGCCGGCAGGCGCGGGCGCGTCTGCTGGGACGGTTCCTTCTCCCCTCTCCGCCAGGCTGGAGGCGAGGAGCGCCTCGCGGTTGCAGGTTCTGAAGGGGGCGCGAGCACGGGCTCCGGCGGGGCTCAAGCCAGCCCCCTTGTCCTTCCCGAGGCCGTACCTGCGGGACTCGACGCCGAGGCCGGTGGTTCTGTGAGTCGAGACCTGGTGCTCCGCGGCTGGGACTGGAGCGCGGGGCGTCGCGAGGCCGCCTTTAGCCTCGTGAGGGAGTCTCTGGAGGGCTTGGAGGCGCACCTCGCCCTTCTGGGACATATGGCTCGCTCAGCAGCAGAAGGAGCTGGTGAAATCGTGGACGTCCTTCCATGCGGCGGTCAAGGCGCGCCGGCTGGAAGACTTGGCGCTGTAGGCCGCCCGCGAGGAAGCCATCAGCTTCGCCAAGGAGACCCGTGAGGCGGCCACCCGCGACGCTGCGGAGCTGCTCCACCCCCTTCAGGCAGTACGCGACGCTGCGGCGAAGCTCCTGCGCGAGGTCGGGGCGGAGCGCGAGGCGATGGAGGGCTCGTTGGCGCAGAAGCGCCGGTGAGCTGGGCCAGCTGGAGGCCCAGCTGATCTCCACCCACCAGGCCGCATCAGCTGCTCTGGAGAAGGATCGCAAGGCCTTTGCCGAGCGCGAGCAGCAGCTTGTCCTCAAGGAGAAGGAGCTGCAGCAGCGCGAGGAGCAGCGCCTCCAGGCGGAGAAGGATCTGGCTGCTCAGCACGAGGCCCTCGAGGAGCGAGAAAACGAGTTGGCCCAGGCAACTCTGAAGTACGAGGACAACGTCGCTGCCCAGAAGGTGGCCTACGAGCGCTTCGAGCGGCGCTTCGCCGAGAAGAAAAAGGAGGCCGAGGACGCCCTCGCGGAGCGCGAGAAGCAGTTCTGCAAGTCTACTTCTCTGAAGTATCGCGACATGGCCCAGGCGCAAGAGGACCGCTTCAAGGCCAAGAACGCCGCGGACGCTAGGAAGATCGCCGAGCTTGAGAAGGCCAACTCCAAGCTGAAGGCCCATCTTTCTCGCGCTAAGGATGGACGCCGCCAAGCGGAGGAGGCTCGCACCGAGGCCGTCCACAACCTAAACTCCCTGGCCAAGGACGTGGAGGAGCAAGTGGCCCGGCGATGCAGCGGGCGGCGGAGGCCTCGGACTCCGCCAGCGCGGCTCGGGCACTCACGAAGCAGCGCGAGCGCATGTTCGAGGCGCTGGTCGCTCGTGGCAACGAGCTGGCTTCGCAGCTGGGAGCAGATGCGCCGCACACCGACGTCCGGGGCCGCGGCGACGTTGCCATGTACTTGGTCTACTTCGAACAGCTCTTCGCAGCGCTCGAGGGTCCCGTCGCCGAGCTTTGGGAGATGATCGAGGACGAGAGTCGGCAGCTCTTGGGGGTGGTGGTGGACCGCATCTTCACCAACCTCAAGCTTCTCACGCCAGGCTACGACCTGGGTTCTGTGACCGAAGCCGCCCAGGGCGAAGACGCACAGCGGGTCTCAAGCTCCCTCCGCGAGCAGGTGGACGCCTTCTGCAACCGCTTCAGGCGCGCGGAGGCTGCGCCGGAGGACATCGAGGAGGAGGCCTGCTCTGCCGAGGCTAACGAGGCCGCCGCGGAAGCGGTCCAAGACGGAGCTGCTTCTCATTGAACCATCCTCTATTGCGCCTGCGAGCGCTTGTATCTGCACCAGCTGTGTGCTTTAGACATCTTAAGACCTTTTGGCTTGTAATATACTTTAACTGCTGTTTTAATTCGAGCTCGTCTGCTCCTCTTGAGGTCTCTTTGGACTCATCTTCATGTCTATTTGTTCTCTGCGTCGTTAGGTCCCATCCCTTCGTGCTGTGACTCCGCCACCTCGGTCCGTGGGAGCAATGACTCCGCAAGGCCGGGGGGGAGTTTAGGCCTAGGAGAGGTAAGAGCCTTGAGTCGCGATGCTCAAGTGCCCCCCTTAGACGTGCGAGTAGTCCATGAAGCGTAAGGGAAAGCGAAGTCGCTCAAGGGGCAGAGACGCGCGCTAGGGAGAGAAAAAACGCTCTTAAAGCGTGGGTGTGAGACTTAGCTTCTCGAGGTTTTCGCTCTGTGGAGGTTTTCGCCTGGCGAGGTTGCCCACTTGAGGGGTTTCTCCTGGGGAGGCATTTTTCCTGGCGAGGTTGCCCGCTTGAGGGGTCGCTCACGGATGTCCCTTCAGGCTCGCGGGGGAATTCTTCCCTGCAGGTATTAGAGGGGCGAACCCAAACGCTAGAACACGGATCAAGGGATCGTGCGCGCTTATAGGTCCCCTCACGCGTTCCTTGCGAGGAGAGTAAGTACCAAGGTCCTGTGTAGAGATGGCTTGTTTGTGGGGGATTGCCCTCCAGCCAGCGCTCGGACTCTTGGATTTTGCAGTGCTGCTGGTGTGTCATTTGAGGCACTGGCACCGTAATGAGCCCCCGCTCGCGAGGTACGCATGTGGAGAGATATAAGCGTACACTTCAACAATAGTAATGCGTAAATAAAAACCCCGCAAAAACGTTTTTTTAAGCAGCGCCGAAGCGCTAAGTTCACTTAGGAACGAGATTGAGTCATTATGCTTGGGGTTGCCAAGTTAATGCTCTGACCATGTCGAGGCATGGGGACCACCTATTGGTGGCTGAGACTCTCAACGGCCTGAGGTGGCTCGTTTTAATTGAGAGCTCGGAGGGTTTTTCCCTCGAGTGAAGCCTTTGGGGCTTTGGAGGCTTGAGCCGTTGGAGTTTTAACCTCCGGAGACAAGAATGCTTGAATGCTTAAAACGGCAGGGCTCTTTCGCCGAACTTGGAGATGAATCGACCCAAGCTGGCCATGTAGCCTGCCAGGCGTTGCATGTCCTTGAGCCTGCGTGGAGGTTGCATGCCTTCTATGGCCTTGATTTTGTCTGGGTTCGCCTCTATGCCCCGATGGGACACGAGGAAACCCAGCAATTTTCCTGAAGGTACTCCAAAGACGCACTTGGCGGGGTTGAGCTTGATGTTCACCTTGCGCAGGCTGGCGAAGGTTTCTTCCAGGTCTCCGAGCAGAGTATTTCCTTCTCGTGACTTTACGACGATGTCATCAACATATGCTTCAGCGTTTCGCCCCACTTGCCCGCTAAGGGCTATCCTCATTAACCTCTAGAAAGTGGCTCCGGCATTTTTAGGCCGAAGGGCATGCAGACGTAGAAATACACACCGCATGGGGTGAGGAAAGCCGTCTTCTCCTCGTCCTCTTTAGCCATCTTAATCTGGTGATAACCAGAGAAGGCATCGAGGAAACAGAGGAGGTCGCAGCCTGCCGTGGAGTCCACGATCTGGTCAATTCTGGGCATGGGGTAAGGGTCCTTTGGGCAGGCCTTGTTTACGTCGGTGTAGTGGATGCAGAGGCGGCCTCCGCCGGCGGGTTTTGGGACCACCACGTCGTTGGAGAGACAAGTGGGGTGCGCGACTTCGCGGACTACATTTGCCGCTTTGAGCTACTCGACCTCCTTGACGATGAACGCTTGCTTCTCGGGGGCTTGCTTTCTTGCTTTTTGCTTGACGGGGCGCGCGTTTGGGCACACGGCCAAGTGGTGCTCGATCACCTCCCTCGGTACACCAGACATATCTGACGGTGTCCATGCGAACATGTCAGAGTTTGACTGGAGGAAGGCGACGAGCGCGCTTTCCTATTTGGGAGGTAGCGCGGCGCCAATGGTGACGCTAGCCCCCGAGCCTTCAGCCCCCGAGCTCCCTGAGCTCAGAGAGATCTTCTTGGTAGCAGCTGCCTCCTGAGAGAACAAGTGCTTCTTCTTCTTGGGCCTCTCGAGAGGCTCTTGGTCCTCGTCTGCAGGGAAGGCCATGGCGGCGGTCTTGTAGGCCGTCTCCACAGCGCGCGTGGCGTCCAGGACGTGCCCACGTATGGTGATCGTGCCGGCGCTGCCGGGGATCTTGACCATGTTGTACGTATGGTGCGTGACGGCCATGAACTTCGCGAGCGCGGGGTAGCCGAGGATGGCGTTGTACGGCAGGCCGATGTGCGCAACATCGAAGTCGATGTGCTCGGTGCGGTAATTTTCCTCGCTCCCGAAGGTGACGGCAAGCCTCACCTGGCCTAGAGGCTCGATTGAGCCGCTGGTGACCCTCGTGAAGGGCCTCGAGGGCATAAGCCTCTCGTAGGGCACTTGAAGCGCTTCGAACGTATCTATGGGGATGACGTTCAGGCCTGCTCCGCCGTCGATGAGCGTCTTGGAGACAGCCACATTGTCGATGGTGGGGGTGCAGACCAGTGGGAGGGTTCCAACAGTCCTGGTGGACTTGGGGTGGTCCTGAGCGTCGAAGGCGATGGTGTACTGCGACCACTTGAGGGGCCTGGAGGTTTCCGTGCTTGGGAGGGCGGCGTTGAGCTCGCGGGCGAACTGCTTGAACTGGTTGTTCGACTTCGGCGCCTGCGCCCCCCCCTAGGATGCAGGCAATGGCGCCCCTCGGGGCTTGGTAGCCGCCATCTTCCTCGTCAGGGAGGTTGTCGTTCTTTTCTGTGGCGTTGGCTCGATTTCCAGATGGTTTCTGGTTGCAGCCCTTGCGTCCACCTCCGCGGTAGCCACGGCCTCGACCGCGGCCGCCGCTCTCTTCTGCTTGCTCGCGCTCCTTGCTCAACCCTTTGAGGTCGTAGCAGGACTCCGTAGAGTGGCCGCGCCTGTTGTGGTAGATGCAGAAAGGGCGGTGATCATCTTTCCTTTCTCCAGCCTCGGGGGAGTCCCTGCGGGTGCCTTTTGTGTCCGGCTCTGCCGCGAGAAGTTCGGTGGCCTTGCGCTTGGGCTCCTCCTTCTTCTTCTGGCTCTTGGACCCCTCAGCGTGATCGTCCCCTCTCGAGGACATTTTCACGAAGAGGAGTCCCTCTTCAGCCTTGGCGCACTTGTCCGCCATGTCGAACAGCTTGACCACAGAGGCGAGCTTGTCGTGGATGCCCAGTTTCTCGAGCATCCTGCTGTTTGTGACACCCTCGCGGAAGGCGGCGATGGCTTGAGTGTCGGGGATGTTCGGGATCTTGTTGCGCACTTGGCTGAAGCGCTGGATGTATTTGCGGAGCGTTTCGTCCTTCCTCTGCACCACAGCGCGCAGATCATTGTGGGTGAGGGCGCGCTCGTACGTCCCCTTGAAGTTGGAGACGAACTGCTTGCAGAGCTCCTCCCAGGAGTTCACAGAGTCCTCCGGGAGGTTCAGGAGCCACGACAGCGCAGAGTCGCGTAGCGCGTGGGAGAACCAGTTGGCCATGACCTTGTCGTCTCCCCCCGCAGCTTGGATGGAGGTGGTATAGAGCTGCAGGAATGCGACGGGGTTGCTGGAGCCGTCGTAGCCCTTGGGAAGAGCTGGCCTGAACTTCTGCGGCCAGACCACGTGGCGCAAGGAGCGAGTGAACGCCATGCAGCCCGAGGTGTACGTAGCGACCCCGTGCTGAAGCGCGCCGCGGTTCTGCTGTCCCGCCTGGCCGAGCTCCTCCACGAGCCTGTTCTGGCGGTCTCGCTGGAGCTCCATCCCCACACGGGTGTCGGGCGCGGTGCGCTGCACGATCATACAATCGCGCGGCGAGGTCGCGTGCGACGCAGCCCTCTGTGCCGCAGCTGGTGCAGGCCCCGGAGGTGGCGGAGGCGCATTTGTTGCGACCGTGCCCGCGAGAGAGGGGTGCATGTTGGACTGCGACTGAGCGGGGCGCGTCGTGGCGATGCCGACGAGGTGGTTGAGGCGTTGGAGCCACTGCTCGTGAGCCTCAGCGGTGAGCTGGTAGCGGAGCAGCTCCTGCGCCATGAGCAGCGCGGTGTGGGGCGCAGGGTCTGTCCTCCCCGGGCCCGAGCCGCTCGGGCGCTGCGTCGGGTGCGACGACTGCGCGTCCTCCTGGTGCTCGGCGTCGTGCTCCGGCGCTTCCACGTGAGGGCCAGAAGGGACATGCTCCTCTTGGCGGGGTCGGCCCCGCCTTGCGCGGGTGGTCGCGCGGGTGGTCGCGGCGCCTGGGGGCGCGCGTGTTCCCGCGGGCGCACGTCGGCTGACTCGAGCGGTGCGGGTGGCGCGCGTGTTCACCATGGCGCGGAGACGAACTCGAAGGTTGTTGACGCGCCTCAATCCCCTACCTGGCGCGCCAAATGTCGGGTTATGACTCCCAGGAATCGGGGGTAGTCACTTCCTGAAGTGTAGTTCGAGAGGGGATTGAACGCGGAGGTCTAAACCCTCAAGTGGCTCCACGACGTTGCTCGCCGGACCCGAAGAAGACGCACACCTGACCAAGGAAAACATCGTCCTTTACCCAGGTTCACGGCCCTCGTGAGGAGGTAAGACCGCTACTCCTGCCTGTCTGTATTATATGTGGGAGGTTACAATACAATTGAGCTTGCCGGAAGCCCCCTTGAGGCAGTTCTTGCCTGGGGAGGGAAGTGATGATCTTCTTCCTCCTCCAGTCAGAGGCTAACCTAACCAGAGCTGCTAGGGTTTACAAGGGTGTTTTGCACGCAAAGGGCCGACCCTTGCTACGATGGATGTCTTCTCTCTTTTATAGGCGCCTCGAGCCTTCTTCTTCGGCTTGGCCTTCAAGGTGGCTCCCACTTGCCAGTGGCGGGGCGGAGCACGAGTCCACCGCGCTCCATTCGTCCATGGACTCGGTTCATTGTTGATAAAGGTGGCGTCGTGGCCGACCGCGCTCGTACTATCCGCAGAGCGGGCAGTCTCTGAGGTGGAGCCCGCGATGACGATATCCGTTGGAGGGTTGCGTCGTCCACCTGCATTATCGTCAGAGTAGAAGGTCCTCACAGCTGTGCAGCAGGCGGGGCAGCTTTGTTGACCCCTTTATCGCCAGGGACAGCGACGGGGGTGTGAGCGCTTCTGTACGAGCGTGGCAGAGGTCACGTGCGCTCTGCCGGGATTCCTTGGCGACGACGTTTCCCTCCAGGCCTGAGGGGAGATTCCTGCCGGACTTCCCTCAGGCGGGTTGGTTCCTTGACGGGGAGGATCCCCTGAGGCGAGGGGTCCTGTGAGGCCCTCGCTCCCTCTTCAGGCCCTCGAGGGGAATCGCCTCTCGAGGGTCCCGCCAGGCGGTGACGCCTGGTCCTCAGTCGTTTCGTCCGTCTGGCCCGCGAGCGAGGCCTGGGGGGAATGGGCTCTTGGTACCCTAGTTCCCACTAGGCCGACAGTGCGGCTCCCCCCTCTTGGGCCCTCTTAGGGCCCATGTAGGTGGGAGCCCCCTTTTCTCCTTTATTTAATTAATATTAAATTAATATAAAATATAATTAATTCATAATTAATATATTTAGATACTATTTAATATCCCGTGACTCCGAAACATTTTCCGAACCACCTGAACAACTTTCGGACATCCCTGGAACCATTCCAGACCTTCCCGGAACTCCATCCGGACCACCGGAACTCTTTCCGGATCATTTCTCTCTCCAACAAAATCCTATATTATTTCAGAACCTATCTCCTGGTGTCGCTAAGACCTTAAGTTTGTTACGCTACGGTTCGAGAACACTATCTTCTGCATTCTACGAATATCAGAACCTATCCTCTGCATTCTACGAATATCGTCGTTGAACCATAAATATGATATTCATTCCCTTTGTTTCTGCGATACTACCTTGTCCGAGATATGATCGTAGACACACCGATGTCTTTGTTCTATCTCGTTACCGACGAAGGTTATTAACTCGTCTATGATATTACATCTCCATGACCTAGTCATAAGCTGCGCAGCTATATAGATGCAATCTCACCGAGTGGGCCCAGAGTATCTTTCCATTACAAGAATGAACAAATCCCGCTCTTGATCCTTACGTCTCGATGCTCTTTCGGAATACCCAAGATGGACACCGTTATTGTCATGCTATATAAGACACAACGTTTGATGCTCTCAAAGCACCCCTACAAAGCATCAATAAGCACGGTCTCACGGTCTAAGGAATAAGCTATCATATTTTTATCTATTGCAAATGACAAACATCGTAATACGATCTTATTGCAATACTTTGCGTATGTCCATCATCTTATTCAACTAACAAGATGACCCCATTGTCAACCGACGTCATTGTCCTTGATCGGGAATCTCGATCAACTGTTGCCCAATGGACTAGTTCATATAGAGGCTTGCTAGGGACCTGGTTGTCTATGTATCACACGTGTATTAATAATTCCGATTAATACAGTTATAGCATAATACATAAACCTATTATAAACTTATGAGATAATGCAATAAATACTACTTATTTATTTGCCTCTAGGGCATATCTCCTTCAGTCTCCCACTTGCACTAGAGTACAAATAAACTAGCTGCATTTTACTTTATCAGAATCCCTTATCAAATAAGAATCATTTGATAATGCTTGCTCGTGGAAAAGTGTTACTGCACAATCCATGATTGTACATGCTTTTGCGATTCACTGGCATCAACTTGCTTGATATCACCATGTTGTCTAACAACATTTATGCAAATACCGTAACTAAGTGAGACTTCTGCTTCCCAGCGCTTACTCTGATTATGCTAACCAGATAACTGCCCTGAAAAACACACTCAGCCATGCAGAGCCCCTTGTAACAATTACAAACTCGTGATATCTACATACTTTCACACCAATGTAGAAAACTTGACATTCAAATGTCAATCCCTTAACTAACGCACTTCTACTTCCAGTAAATTCCAAATTAACTTTCATAACTGTTCTTTATTCCAAGAATATCGGTTATATTTCATCGAGCAGATAATATGGTTTCTGTATGATGTCTAATATTACATAATAGACCCACATGTCATACAACCATTACTTTCATGCATCATTACTCTTAATGACCAATTGGATTCCAAAGGACCATCCTTTTGATTCTATTCTGACTCCTCAGATATAATCCAACACAACTCGACTAACTATTTAAAATTCCCATTCTATTTCAAAATAGACACTAACTTTTAAATAGTTTCACAACTTCATCCTATTCTATTTATTCTACTGGTGCAATTTCACAATGTGTCATTTACACAAGATGAATTCGGCTCCCACTCAAATTATGTCTCCACATATTTGATAACACGATCTCCCACTCAAAACGTGTCATCCACATATTTGAGTTCCTGAGCTCCCACTCAAAAATATGTTCTTCACATATTTCACCTGAGTGAACTAACTATGACTCCCACTTAAATCGACATTTTGGTCAAACCAAAATCATTGATCTACTATCAATTCGAATTTAATACAAACTACAGTATTACATTAATACAAATCCCTCAGACTTCAAGCATGTCTACATAAATGTAGTCAACAAATTTGATCTTGTCCAAGACACATTTCTTGACAAGACATGCTACCGCGTCTTTCTTATAGTCACATTTCTCATATAACACCTTATATGACGATTAAACAATCTTATTCCTCTAATAAGAATTGCAGCAACAATTACTCTCTTAATCCTTTCAAATGCAACTTTGGATTTCGAGGCTCAAAAGCCTTTGTTCGTATTCCGATATTTTCTCAAGTTTCTTTGTATTCATAAAGTGCACTTTGATCTGTCAACAATACTTAATACAGTGCTGTGACCTGACAGCAATATTAAATATAACAGCACTTTATTTAGAAGTTTTTTTCAGGAAAATATTATGATCTTTATGAAGAGGATTGCAAGCAGAAAACAATTTTCTAGTCTCCCTCACTCTTAATCACTAAACTTTCATTAGCAGACATATACTCTTTGGAACACCTTCCAAAATAGGTGTGACACTTTATTCCAAACTTCTAATTCCAATCCATAAACCATAATTCGAAAAATCATATTTTCCTCGGAATTACATAGACAACAAACTGAACTTTGTTTCTAATTGGTTTTGGAATACACTCCCATTCAATGCGAGTATTCTACAAAGAACTATTCATGTATATTCCGAATTATCGCATAATCATATACATGTCGACACTACTGTCGATCCTACGAATTCTCGTTGAGAAAAATATCTATTTTCTAAAGTGGACATCGACTATAATGTTTCGAACATATTAGGAGATTCTAAGACAGATTCTGACAGACCACACTTTATTTAAAATAGAGCATAATTATAATTCCCCACATATCACCATATATGACATTATAATATTGTGAAAACAAATTTCCACAAGTCTTTTCTGTTGAAACCATGATTCAAAAATATTGTCCTTTGATCGAATCTTGTGAATACAATATTCACTAATCTTTCTTCTGAAAAACCCCATTTGATCTATTATCAAATTAATTTCAGACTCCATAATTTATCGGGCAAATACTCCTATTTACCAAAATCATGGAAGAATTCGGATCATGCAATAACACCATTGATTAATCATTAAAAATGACTCTCAATCAATTTACTCTAGTATTGCAACTTCAATACTGCATTTCAAACTTAATCAATTTTTGGCACTCGAAATACTTAAATGGACCAAAAAATATCCATTACTTCTTTCATTGCCTTTATGACTAAATTCGATGGTGTTTGTTCTTTGGACACATAATTTTATCATTCCCGCTATTATAAATGTATATCATACGCATAATGTAATTGAGATGTGATGAAAATTACTCATAACATGAAACAACTGCTTTGTTCCATAACATAAAACAACTGATGTGTTCTATATGAATAATTATGTCTTGTAACATTCAAGACACTAAACTAGATCACATTCTCACTATTACAAAATGTCTTATAAAAAACTATTGATGATAACTAATATGATATCTCGAGGGCGTGAGCACTACTGGCCATTAACTTGCCATCACTTGTGCACTGTCACGTCACCCTTCGCCACATACTTGTGATAATCAGGGACTGTTTCACAAACAGAACAATTATCAAACACTTTTCATCAAGTATGAGAAGAATACATTTATATCTTCGTATATCAAATATACCCATAGCGTCGAAGATTTCTTCTTCGATGAATCAACTTTTAGAGATTTGAACTTGTTCACGAACGTGAAGAAGCTCACCGTGTCTCTATAGAATATTCACGCACATGCTATTCACAGCTAGGAGGTAAAGCGCAATCTCTATTGCACTGGAGTTCGCTATCTAGAAATCGTAGATATTCGTAAGCCTGAAGTAGATGTCACACAACTTCTTCAACTGAGTCTCCAGACAGGTATGCTCCCCATGTGAATGGTCCGGAACTTTCTAAGCTGTCTGAACTGCTCAAGACTCAATTCATCTTTGAAGTGACCTCTGATCGCATCAATCACGACATATGGCTCCATGTGTTGAAACAACTTTCAGCTCAGGTGCTAGGCATACGCTCATGACGATCGTCACTTCCATGAACATGTCATGATGCTTACGGAACTCATCATCTTGCTCCTTGCTATCAGAATCATCTGGTCTAACTCCTAACTAATGTTCTAGCACATATAGGATGTTTGTTGTGTTTGGAGAATGTTTCTAAAACCAATGCACCAGCTGATGAAGTTGGAACCGTCGGCTTCCAAGGTAGAATCCGAGCTCTTGAAGAAGTAACCGAAGCGTAGTTCCGTAGTCTCCAGATGTGATCGCAAAAGAGGTAAGATAAGTTTATAATATATAGGTGAGTTTTAGTTTTATAACCTCATTATCAAAAACACACCACACCAAGATTATTATCCCTAAAAATAATAATGGCGATTACACGACCCTCATCCACCACACTACCCCCGATCATCACGGCCGGCAGCACAGCTTCAAAGGTGGACATAACATGTCGATCACAACAACTCTGTGACTCGTGCTCGATCTTTCGATCTTCCCGTGTTCCGAGGCCATACCTCTGAGTATGCTAGGCTCGCCAATCAAACCTCGAAGACCCTGCGCGTGCAACATGGCTTACACCCACTGTATGCGAACGACGAGATGTGTGACACCCGATCATCACGGCCTGCCTCATAACGTAGAACTTTCTTGGTGGTGCGCAACGAGGGAGAACACAATTTTGGTATTTGTTAGGGATCATCCTATTTATTTGTTAGGGAACACAATATCTAGCATATAAGCAATCAATAGGATGCACACACAACAGCACACAATAATGATGCAATGAAGTGCGATGTGACATGGTCGATGCGCCTGGACCTTCATGGCGCCATGTGCCTGGCCCCCTGGCGCCCCGGCATCGCTCCGAGTCTACAGAGCCCTCCTTTGCCTCCGACAGTACGAGTAATATCAAAACTTACCGTAACCATGTCACATAAAATAACGCCTCTGCAAAACAAAGTTAGACGCCTCTAGCTTTATCTAGTTTTGCAAGTTTTACGTGGCATATAGGCTTATTCGTTAGAGAATCGCTTCCCTACCTACGAACTTTGTACCACAACGTCGATCGTATAATTGCATGTTTAAGCATCCCTTTCGGACCCTCCATTGAAAATGCTTTGCCGACTAGAGAGAGAGAAACAGACACCCGCCAGCCACAGATACGGTGCAAGCCGTATGTCAGTAGTGGAACCAGTCTCGCGTAAGCGTACGCGTAAAGTCGGTCCGGGCCGCTTCATCAACTCAATACCGAAGGCATCGCAAGTGCACGCTAGAGGGTAGCAAATATAAGAAAGACGCCCTCATTCAACATGAGTTCTAACCGTACAAGCAGTACTACGCATAGATCGGCTCTGATACCACTGAAGGGGTTACGGTGCAGAAAACAATAATTTTTCTAGCGATCGAAACCCTAACTAGCCATGATCTATCTATCTAGTACATGCGATAACGGAGGCGGAACGGGTTACATTACCTCCATGTAGACCGATAGCGGGGATTACGCTCCCGCACAAGCGTTGACGATGAAGTCGTACGTAGCCGACCTCGAGGTCGCGGAGAACTTGCCACGATGTCGGAGTCGATGACGCCGGGGTGTCGATGATGATCTGCGTCGACGGGCGTCGGGCGGAAGAAGGCAGAGCGCCAGCACCGGGGCTGGTGCGCCGGCAGCAGAGGGGGGGAAGGCGCGGCGGCTGCAGGGGGGCGAGACGACGTCGCCCAAGCTCCTCAATAGAGTAGCCTCCGAGCACTCGCAAACATACGGAGCCTAGCGACAACTCCCGGTCATTCAGATCCAGCTGAAATCGCAGGAGTAGATCTTATCTGGAATCCCGCAGAGCAACGGCGCTCTGCGGTATGGCTTAGGTGGAGAGAGACCCCCTTCCTCAGCTCAGCGCGGCTCCGACTTGGGAACCACGAGATCGAGAGAGAAATAGGGAATTAATTGGATTTTCCTATGTCTTAAATCAATTAATATGCCTTGCTATATAAAGGGGGAAGGGGGTGTGCCAACCCCCTTGGCTCCCACATGTGGGACTAAAGGAGGAGAGGGGAGGGGGGGTTCGGCCGAACCCCCCATGGGCCCTCCAACTCCTAGTCCGAGTTGGACTAGGAGGCCCAGCCTTCCCCTTCCTTGTGGGGTGCGGTTTCCCCCTCTTGGGCCCTCTTAGGGCCCATTTAGGTGGGAGCCCCCCTTTTTCTTTTATTTAATCAATATTAAATTAATATAAAAATCCCATTAATTCATAATTAATATATTTATATATAATTCAATATCCCATGACTCCGAAACTATTTCGGAACCACCCGAACAACTTTCGGACATTCCCGGAACCATTCCACATCTCCCCGGAACTCCTTTCGGACCACCGGAACTCTTTCCGGATCATTTCTCTCTCTCCAACAAACTCCTATAATATTCCAGAACCTATCTCCTAGCGTCGCTAAGACCTTAAGTTTGTTACGCTACGGTTCGGGAACACTCCAGACATGGTCGAGACACTCCGCTCACCAATGATCGTCAGGGATACCTGGAAATATATGACGACCCCTGTGCATTCCACGAATATCGTCGTTGAACCATAAGTATGATATTTATTCCCTTTGTCTCTGCGATACTACCTTGTCCGAGATATGATCGTAGACACACCAATGCCTTTGCTGTATCTCGTTACCGACGAAGGTTATTAACTCGTCTGTGATATTACATCTCCATGACCTAGTCATAAGCTGCGCAGCTATATAGATGCAATATCACCGAGTGGGCCCAGAGTATCTTTCCATTACAAGAATGAACAAATCCCGCTCTTGATCCTTACGTCTTGATGCTCTTTCGGAATACCCAAGATGGACACCGTTATTGTCATGCTATATAAGACACAACGTTTGATGCTCTCAAAGCACTCCTACGAAGCAACAATAAGTACGGTCTCACAGTCTAAGGAATAAGCTATCATACTCTTATCTATTGCAAATGACAAACATCGTAATACGATCTTATTGCAATACTTTGCGTATGTCCACCACCTTATTCAACTAACAAGATGACCCCATTGTCAACCGACGTCATTGTCCTTGATCGGGAATCTCGATCAACTGTTGCCCAATGGACTAGCTCATATAGAGGCTTGCTAGGGACCTGGTTGTCTATGTATCACACGTGTATTAATAATTCCGATTAATACAGTTATAGCATAATACATAAACCTATTATAAACTTATGAGATAATGCAATAAATACTACTTATTTATTTGCCTCTAGGGCATATCTCCTTCACAGGCTATCCACGCCTTCTACACGGGCCTATAGAAGAAGTCCTTACTCCGTCATAGGCTCGTCCGCGAGCAAATCACGGACCTTGGTGAGATGCTCAACCTAGCCGCCCAATACGCGGCGGCGGATGACGACGCCCGGGACGATGACCCATACGTCAACATCATACCAAAGCGGAACAACAAACGCAAGCAGGCGGCGGATGACAAAGCCAGACCTTCCAATGAGGTAGCCGTAGCGTTCCAAGGAAACGCCGGCAAAAAGAAGTGGAAAAATAAGAAAGATAGTCGCGAAGCCGGCTCAGGGCCTAAGGCGGCGTGAATCACTTATGAACAGGCAAAGCTTTTGCCGTGTCCCATCCACGCCTCATTGGGCAAGGTCAACCATATGCTTGGTGAGTGTCGTTTCATGGACGACTTCAAAAAGGATCCCACAGTCGGCTGGAAGTCAAAGAAGTCAAAGAAGAACGACAAGAAAGACAGCAAGGAGGATGAGGATGACGACGACATGTCTATCTCAAGCGAAGATGACGCAACCGCCAAGAAAAAGAAGCCGTATCCGAAGGTCAAAGAATCTCTTGTGTGCTTTGTCGGCACGCCTTCGGCTATAGAGGATAAAGCGGAGATGCGCGAACTCAACGCGACAATGCCGGACGTCCCTCAGTACTTGAACTGGTCGGAGGCAACAATCACTTGGGACCGGTCCGACCACCCTGATCACGTCCCTCACCCAGGAAAGTACGCCCTTGTCGTCGACCCCATTGTCGACAACTTCAGACTCACAAAGGTACTTATGGATGGCGGCAGCAGCCTCAACATCCTGTACCACGACACACTAAGCCGCATGAACCTATCAGAGGATCAGCTGGATCACAGCAACCTCACCTTTCATGGCATAGTGCCCGGCAGGCAAGCAAAGTCAATGGGAAGCATCAGGCTGAAGGTAACTTTCAGACCAAAAGAGAACTACCGCTCAGAGTTCCTCCGGTTCGAAGTTGTCCCCTTCAAAAGCGCCTATCATGCAATCTTCGGACGACCGGCTTTCGCCAAGTTCATGGCAAGGACGTGCTACATATACAGCAAGCTTAAAATGCCGGGGGAAAACGGAACCATCACGGTTTCCGGCAACTTCAAGAAAGCCAAGGAGTGCGAGCGTGGCATGGCCGCCTTCGCAGAAGCCGTCATCCACAAGGAAGAACTCGCGCTGCTCGGGGCGGATTCAGACAACTCCATGCCAAAGCCAAAGATGGATGTCAAGAAGACTTTTGAGGCTTCAGAAGACACCAAAAAGGCGGACCTCATCCCAGGTGACAAGTCTAAGCAAGTTGTCATCGGCTCGAACCTTGACAGCAAATAGGAAGGCGCGCTCGTCGAGTTCCTCCGTGAGAATCGTGACATCTTTGCATGGTCGCCTTCCGACATGCCTGGTGTACCGAGGGAACTTGCCGAGCACTCGCTCAACGTCATAAAAGGATCCAAGCCGGTGAAACAAGCAACAAGACGCTTTGGAGATGAGAGGCGCAAGGCTATAGGAAAGGAGATAAATAGGCTGAAGGCCGCCAATTTCATAAAAGAAGTTGTACACACCGACTGGGTGGCAAATCCTGTACTCGTTCCAAAGAAGAATAAAGAGCTGAGGATGTGTATCGACTATACTGGTGTTAACAAGTGCTGCCCAAAGGATCACTTTGCGCTGCCTAGAATTGACCAAGTCGTAGACTCCACAGCAGGCTCCGAGCTGCTTTGTTTTCTGGACGCCTACTCAGGATACCACCAAATCAAGATGAGAGAGTCAGATCAGCTGTAAACATCTTTTACAACTCCATATGGGACTTTCTGCTACATTACAATGCCTTTTGGCCTGAAGAATGCAGGGGCAACATACCAGCGCTGTATGCAAAATTGCCTGCACGAACAGATCGGCCGCAATGTTCACGTCTATGTAGACGACATCGCGGTAATGTCAAAAAAGAAGGCGGATCTCCTAGAGGACTTGGAAGAAACTTTTCAGAATCTCCGGAGGTATCAGATGAAACTCAATCCCGCCAAGTGCGTTTTCGGCGTTCCAGCCGGCAAACTGCTAGGGTTCATCGTCTCAGAACGAGGGATCGAGGTTAATCCGGAGAAGATCAAGGCCATCCAAAACATATCCAGACCTACTTGTCTGAAGGACGTGCAGCGCCTAGCCGGATCGGCAGCAGCCGTCAGTCGTTTCATAAGCCGCCTAGGGGAAAAGGCAATGCCTCTCTACCGGCTATTGAAGAAATCCGACAACTTCGAGTGGACAGCAAAGGCAGATGCCGCCTTACAACAACTTAAAGAGGCCCTCACATCCGCTCCAATATTGGCAGCACCTCGATCACAGGAACCAATGCTGCTGTACATCACGGCAACAAGAGCTGTTGTCAGCGTCGTCTTGGCTGTGGAAAGAAAGGAGAACGAAGCCGCGGCGTGTGAGCAGCGACCGGTCTACTTCATCAGTGAAGTGTTCTCCGCCTCCAAGCAGAGGTATCCGCATTACCAAAAGCTGGCCTATGGTGTATTCTTCGCCGCCAGAAAGCTTAGGCATTACTTCCAGGAACACACAGTGACAGTAGTCAGCAAGGCACCGTTGGGAGACATAATCAACAATGCAGAGGCAACGGGTCGAGTCGCCAAGTGGGGCATCGAATTCGCCGCCTTTGATATAGTCTATAAACCACGGACCGGCATTAAGTCTCAAGCGCTTGCCGACTTTGTCGCCGACTGGACAGAGGCCATGGAGGAAACGACACTCCCCGAATCAGAATATTGGGTCATGCACTTCGACGGATCAAAGATGCTCAAAGGCTCGGGGGCTGGAGTCGTTCTACGCACGCCTAAAGGTGACAAGCTTAGCTATGTGTTACAAATCCACTTCACAGCAACCAACAATGTTGCCGAGTACGAAGCCTTGCTTCATGGGTTACACGTGGCAAACGACCTAGGCGTCAAAAGAATCCTCTGTTATGGCGACTCAGATTTGGTCGCGCAGCAAGTAAGCGGAACATGGGATGCGAAAAGCGCAACAATGGCGGCTTACAGAGCCAAGGTTGATGAATTCGCAAAAAACTTCGTAGGCTACGAAGTCCGGCATGTTCCAAGAGCTGAGAATGAGGCGGCGGACACACTTGCAAGACTTGGATCGGAACGCAAAAAGGTACCAAAAGATATCTTCCTGGAGCATTTGCACAAGCCATCCATTAAAGGCGCCGATTTGATGGCCCCCGACGCAGAAGAACCGGTAGAAGCGGCAAGTTTCGCTGTCTACTTAGCACAGCCGGATTGGACAGTCCCATATCTCGATTTTCTAATCGACCAAAAGTTGCCGGAGGATGATGAGGTGCTAAAGAGGCAGATCATAAGGCGAGCCAAGTCATTCACGATAATAAAAGCGAGCTATACAAGCGAAACACTTGCGGCATCTATCAGCGGTGCATACAGCCGGAAGAAGGCCAGGAAATTCTGAAGGACATACATATTGGCACCTGCGGGCATCATGCTTCCGCTAGGTCCATTGTATCCAAAGCTTTCCGCCAAGGTTTCTACTGGCTCACCGCCAAAGAAGACGCCGAGAACATCGTAAAGACATGCAAAGGTTGCCAGTTGTACGCTCGTCAACCTCATTTGCCGGCACAGGAGCTAACGACGATCCCGATCACCTGGCCGTTCGCGGTCTGGGGCTTAGACATGGTGGGTCCCTTCAAAAAGGCGTGCGGTGGGTACACTCACCTATTGGTCGCTGTCGACAAGTTCACCAAATGGGTCAAAGCTAAACCGATCAGCAAACTTGACGCACGAACAGCCACCAATTTTCTCTGGGGAATTATCTCTCGGTTTGGAGTTCCACACAGCATTATCACCGATAATGGCAGCAATCTGTCTCAAGGCGACATAGAAGAATACTGCAGCGATCTGGGCATCCGGCTTGATTTGGCATCCGTGTCGCACCCTCAATCCAATGGACAAGTAGAGCGTACAAACGGCCTAGTCTTATCAGGACTTAAGCCTCGTCTCGAAGCTCCATTACACAGGGCAGCCGGCGCTTGGGCAGATGAGTTACAGTCGGTATTATGGAGTTTGCGCACAACGCCAAACAGGTCTACTGGCTACACTCCTTTCTTCTTAGTATATGGCGCAGAGGCAGTGCTACCTACCGACATGAAATACGATTCCCCAAGAGTTCAAGCCTACATCGAGCAAGACGTAGAAGGTGCAAGACAGGATAGCCTAGACCTGCTAGACGAAGAAAGAGACGTCGCTCTCCATCGCTCCGCCTTGTACCAGCAACAACTTCGCCGCTATCATAGCCGGAGAGTGCGGAAGCGAAGCTTCAGAACAGGTGACCTGGTTCTCCGCCTAATTCAAGACAGAAAAGGCTTGCACAAGTTATCCCCGCCATGGGAAGGACCGTTTATAGTCACAAAGGCGATGCTCAATGGTTCCTACTACCTAGCCGACATCCGCGACGAAGAAGAAAAGAAAATGCGCAAGAAGGCGGCAGGAAAAAGGGGAACCAAGCGCAAGAGAGGCATCGACGATCCGTTCGAGCAAACAAGACGGCCTTGGAATATTGAGCAGCTACGTCCTTTCTACACTTAGCAATTTATAATTGTAATAAGTTAAATATGAGTATGAAATAAAAGTCTATGGTTCCTCATCTGTGTTGAGAAGCATGCCATCTTTTGTCTTTTCTTGCAATCATATTTCCCCTATGTATCTAAGTTACCTATTTTCTAGCTCCGTGCAAAGGTTCAAACTGGTAGATACTTGCAGCTTTCGAGCCAACCCAAAGCAAAAATTAACATTTTTGCGCCGCCTAATTCCTTTACCTCTGATTACTTATATGTGGTTCGCCTAGTAGTATGTCTTTGACACCAACATGTTGGCTTTGGTCTCTGATTCTAAACGCATGGTTTAGCCCTGGTTGTTTCAGCTAAAGTTACCGGCTGAGGTTTCGTCAATATGCAAAAAGTCAAGCATATAAGTCAGGATAAAATTAAGGTGGGCCATATAAATAAAGACAAAATAAAACTTGTCAGCTAGTTTCCGCCTAGCAAAGCAACAACAAAAGTATATACAAATATTACAAGTCAATGTTGCATTGTTTCAGGAGCCGACAAGTAAGGATGATAGAAGGCAAGGGCGGAAAAGACATGGCTCGGGGGAGCATCTACATCAGGCTTGGGGGCTGACAACTTCAGCCCCGGAACTATCACTCCCCTCCGCCTCGGCCGCGCCGGCAGCTTCAGCTCCCTCTCCGCCAGACACAGGATGGCGCCGGTAGAAGATTGAAGTGTCCACCATGTCGGCAACCCGCGTGGCGTAGCCGGCAACGCTGTCCAGCACAGCGGCCGGCTCAACCTCGCTACCGTCTTCGTACGTTGACGGCATGCCTTCGGTGACGGCTTCTATCTCCGCCTCGGGGTAGTGCGCCATGAACAACCCAAGGGCGGTCTTGGCTCCACCCCGTGCCGCCGACTTCAGCGAGCTTTTGTGCACCTTGGTCGCCTGCTCCAGGATGGCGGGCACGTCGCTGAACTCGATCGGCTCCTGGCTGCCGGACGAAGTGAAGAACTTGGCGGCAAACCGCTTGGACGCCGCCAAAGTCTCGGTGATCAGTTCGCCTAGACGCGCAAGGCGATCCAGGCGGGGGCTGACAACCTTGTCATCGCCTAAGCCGGCGGGAACTGCATCAAAAATAAAGCCATTAGTTTGGCTCAGGCTAAAGCAACATGGCAGCATAAAAAAAAGGAGCAAGAAATTACCAAGTACCGAGTTATGGAAAGCGGACAACTCAATCATATGAGTTGCCAGCGCGTCCTCCGCAGTTTGGGCGCGAGAAGTCTGCTTAGAGATCTCCTCCGCAGCCGTCTTCTCCGCCTCCGCCAACTTGTTGCGCAGGCTTTCCAGCTCACCAGTGAGCTGGCTAGATTCCTGCGCAAACTTGAGTTGCTGGGCCTCCATCTCCTTTTGATGAGCCTCCTTCAACTCCAAGTTGGCGGCCGCCAAGTCGGAAGCTTCATTCATAAGAGCTTGCATATCAGTGGACGCCTTCAGGATATCCTGGGCGTGGTCTAGCAGTTCTACAAATATGGATTCGCTAAGCTAAATGATTGACGGAAACATAAGTCAAAAGCATAGTTGAAGGCGAAAAGGATCAACCCTACCTTCATCTTTTTTGCGGGCCGCCTCCAATTCGGCAATCCGCAGGTCCTTGGCCTCACACTCCTTCTTCAGGACGCGGCAGCGCCGGTTTATCTCGACTCGCGAGGAGACAAGCTCGACGTTGGCGGAGACAAGGCCCTGCAAGACAAAACAAAGGCATATAACATATTGTCGAATAACCACTAAGCCGGCAGTCCAAATTTCTTTTGACTTGCCATCTAAGTGCTCGGGGGAAAGACTATGTATATACCGGAGTGGGAAGAACTTACAGATAAGTCGCCCTCCAAGTCGGCGAAGGCCTGCGAGGCGAAGTTGGCAAAAGCCAAGGTTGACTCCTTGGCCTCCTTAAAGGTGGACCAAGGGTCCCTGACCTTGCCGCCTCCCGCAGTCGGGGCTGCCCTCCGAGACCCGCCGGCAGTCGATTCCAGCAACCCTTCGTTGGCGGCGCGCGATTGAGCGGCATCATCGGCCGTAGCCTCAGCCAGCAGAAGGGGAGTTTTGGCCGCACGGTCGGCGGAAGGGGTCCTTGGCGGAGCACCTGAAGCCGGAGCTGGGGGCTGACGACGAGCGTCGCCCATAAAGCTGCCGGCGTGGAGCTGAGGAGTTGGCGGCACGGTAGCCGGCGAGCCGCCTTGCGGCCGCTTTCCCTTGCCAAGAAGCCTGGTCGTCAACCGGGAGGTTGCGACCCTTTCCCTGTCAATAAAAAGTAAGCACAGTCAATTTTCTAGTATTGAAGAGGTTTGTCGTCTGGTAAAGGCAGAATTGAGTACCTTCGGGGGATGTTAATCCCCGCGTTCTCGCCGATGTTGGTGAGAGTCGGCTCGGTAGCCGACGCGATCCGTTTCTTCCTCTCGGCATTCGCCATAGAGGAAGCAGCGCCGGACGCCTTGCGCTTCTTTGTCTTCCCGGCTTCCGACTCGTAGAAGTCGGGAGCCAGGTCATCCTCCCCCAACTCGGAGAGCTGAAAAAGAAGACAAGTTAAAGGAACTCAATCCTAGCCGGTAAAGCTATCAAACAAGGGGCGAAGGAATAAAATATTTACCTCGAGGGGAGGGTTGTCGTGGGTGTGCATGGGCACGCCCTCGGCCGCCTTCACCAGCCCCGCCTTGACGAGGCTACGGAGCCGGAATGCCAGGTCGGCGACCGGCAATATCTCTTCGCTCACGCGAAGAGAGGCTGTGTCAGTAGGCGAATACTGACACATCTTGTGCGGGCTGTACCGCAGGGGGAGGATTTGCCGGCTGAGCCAGCAAATGACGGTGTCGACCCCATCCAGCTGAGGGGGAGCCATCGTCCTCGTGAGGAATTCAATCCGCCTTTGAATAAGGCGGAGTTCCTCCGTCAACTTAGGCACCGCCTCGTCCCAGCATGGTCGAGGCATGGGTGGCGCGTTGACGAATGCCGGGATGCTGACTTGGCGGCCCGGCGCTGCCATATCTTGGCAGTAGAAGAACGTGGAGGTCCAGCCCTTGACGGACTCGAGGTATGGTATCTTGGGATACCATTGGCGGCCCTGGCGACAACTGAAGGTGATGCTGCCGCAGGTTGCCAGCCCGCCGTCCGGCACCGTCTGTCGCCGGCAACGGAAGCAGTATCTGAAGAAGTCTAAACTAGGCCTAATACCTAGGTAGCCTTCGAACAGAGCTGTGAAGCCGGCTAAGACTAATATACTATTGGGTGCAATGTTGTGGGGCTGGAGCCCATAATGATCCAAAACCTCGCTAAAAAAGGCGGAAGGCGGAAGCGCCATTCCCCTAACAAGATGGGAGGTAAGGATTACCCGCTCTCCGGCTTCAGGGGCCGGGATGATGTCTCCGAGGGCGGCCCTCCACCGGCAATCCTCCCGAGTGGGGAGGTAGCTGACAGCCTCCATATCTTGGAGGGCGTCTTCGTCGACGATGGAAGGTAGCCAGTAGCGGGACCCGAGGTCCGCCGCTTCTTCTTCCTCGTCGCCGGGGGCGCCCGCCATCGCCGTCGCCGTGGTGGACGGTGGAGGAGCCGAAGAGCCCGCCGCTGGCGTGCGCGCGGTAGAAGTCCGACGGACGACGGTGGTGACATTGCCCGCCGTCGCCGCCGCCGCGGGACGGGTTATTGCGCTGCCCATCGACGTCGCGAGCGCGGCCTCGGTCGCCGGACCGCTCGACGCCGTCGAGTGAGTTGGGCCGGTGGACATCGCCGCGAGAAAGGGTCGTCGGAGGAGAGGAGTTCGCCGGAGCTCGTTCGGAGGCAAGGAGCGAAGAAGTGGAAGAGGCAAGTGCGCACGGAGAGCAAAGGCTGGGTAATGAAAATGGACCGTTTGGCTACCTATTTATAGGGCCAGGCGTTGTTCCCTGTGCAACGACATTTTTAGTCGGACACGTGTCCCGCATCCGTTGCGGCACACGATTGCACGATCTCCACGCCTCCTTTTTTCCCGCAATTTGTGATCATGGCGAGATTCCCGCCTAACAGTTTTCAAACTATCGTGAGCTGGCTAGGTGGAAACCGCCAGGAAGGATGCTCGGCAAGATTGCCGAGCAGCCGTCTTTTCCCATGATGGATAAAGGCGGCCGCATGTCAACCTCAAGACACGCATGCCTCGTTGATTTTCAGAATGGTTCAAGTCCTGCAGCCGCCAAACTTTGGCAGATGAAGAATCAAGAAGAAGCCGACGCCTGGAGAACTTCAACCTCTCTGGGGGCTAATGTTGGGGATATATCAACTAGGGGTATAACCAACATGGATCCATCCGGCTAGTCCAGGGTGGCCCAAGGGTGGTAAGGCCGAGGCCTGCCGGGCGGCCCAGATAGCTGACGTACAAGGAAGTAGGCGGACGGTCCAAGGAAGGCGGAAGGCCGAAGCCCATCAAGCCACCGAGCCCAAGACGGAAGGCGGCAATTAAGCCGGCTAGGTCTAGGACTCTGTTTACTTGCCGGACAAGTACTTACCTTGTACCCTGGGGCCTGGCCGCCTATATAAGCCGGCCACCAGGGAGCCTTTAGGGCAGAAGGACACATAGACAACTTCAATAGGCATCATACCCATTGTAACCTGTTCACGGCTATTGCCTCATAGTGAATTATAGCAGCAAGTAGGATCCCGCCACCGCTGTGGGATCCGAAGCCGGGTAAACTCGCCGTGTTCAATCCCGACCTCGACGACACCAACCTTCTTCCCCACAATCCATACGTAGGCTAGAGGACCCCCGTCTCCTATCAAATATGCCGATACCACGACATTCAATGCACCATGTGCCTGGCCCCCGGCGCCCCGGCATGGCTCCGAGTCTACGGAGCCCTCCATTGCCTCCGACAGTACGAGTAATATAAAAAACTTACCGTAACCATGTCACATAAAATAACGCCTCTGCATCACAAAGTTAGACGCCTCTAGCTTTATTTTGTTTTGCAAGTTTTACGTGGCAAATAGGCTTATTCGTAAGAGAATCGCTTCCCTACCTAAGAACTTTGTACCACAACGTCGATGGTATAATTGCCTGTTTAAGCATCCCTTTCGGGCCCTCAATTGAAAATGCTTTGCCGACTAGAGAGAGAGAAACAGACACCCGCCAGCCACAGATACGATGCAAGCCGTATGTCAGTAGTGGAACCAGTCTCGCGTAAGCGTACGCGTAAAGTCGGTCCGGGCCACTTCATCAACTCAATACCGAAGGCATCACAAGTGTACACTAGAGGGTAGCAAATATAAGAAAGACGTCCTCATTCAACATGAGTTCTAACCGTACCAGCAGTACTACGCATAGATCGGCTCTGATACCACTGAAGGGGTTACGGTGCAGAAAACAATAATTTTCTAGCGTATGAAACCCTAACTTAGCCAGGATCTATCTATCTAGTACATGTGATAACGGTGGCGGAACGGGTTACATTACCTCCATGTAGACCGATAGCAGGGATTACGCTCCCGCACAAGCGTTTACGATGAAGTCGTGCGTAGCCGACCTCGAGGTCGCGGAGAACTTGCCGCGATGATGAAGACGATGAAGCCGGGGTGTCGACGATGACCTGCGTCGACGGGCGTCGGGCGGAAGATGGCGAGGCGCCAGCACCAAGGGGGGGGGGGTGCGCCGACGGCAGAGGGGGGGGGTGGCGCGGCGGATGCAGGGGCGAGACGACGTCGCCCAGACTCCTCAAAAAGCGTTACCTCCGAGCACTCGTGAACATACGGAGCTTAACGACAACCCCCGGTCATTCAGATCCAGCTGAAATTGCAGGGGTAGATCTTATCTGGAATCCCGCAGGGCAACGGCGCCCGACGGTATAGCTTAGGTGGAGAGAGGGGGCAAAATGGGCGGAGAAGCAACTCGGCCGACTTGCTATACAATTAATTGTATTTTCCAATGAATTAATCCAATTAATATGCCTTGCTATATAAAGGGGGGAGGGGGTGTGCAAACTCCCTGGCTCCCCCATGTGGGACTAAAGGAGGAGAGGGAAGGGGGGGGGGGGGTTCGGCCAAACCCCCCATGGGCTGGCCCCCCTCCTAGTCCAACTCGGACTAGGGAGCCCAACCCCACCTTTCCTTGGTGGTGCGGCTCCCCCCTCTTGGGCCATCTTAGGGCTCATGTAGGTGGGAGCCCCCTTTTCTCCTTTATTTAATTAATATTAAATTAATATAAAATTAATATATTTAAATACTATTTAATATCCCGTGACTCCGAAACATTTTCCGAACCACCCGAACAACTTTCAGACATCCCTGGAACCATTCCAGACCTTCCCGGAACTCCTTCCGGACCACCGGAACTCTTTCCGGATCATTTCTCTCTCTCCAACAAAATCCTATAATATTCCAGAACCTATCTCCTGGTGTCGCTAAGACCTTAAGTTTGTTACGCTACGGTTCGAGAACACTCCAGACATGGTCGAGACACTCCGCTCACCAATGACCGTCAGGGATACCTGGATGTATATGACGGCCCCTCTGCATTCTACGAATATCGTCGTTGAACCATAAATATGATATTCATTCCCTTTGTTTCTGCGATACTACCTTGTCCGAGATATGATCGTAGACACACCGATGTCTTTGTTCTATCTCGTTACCGACGAAGGTTATTAACTCGTCTATGATATTACATCTCCATGACCTAGTCATAAGCTGCGCAGCTATATAGATGCAATCTCACCGAGTGGGACCAGAGTATCTTTCCATTACAAGAATGAACAAATCCCGCTCTTGATCCTTACGTCTCGATGCTCTTTCAGAATACCCAAGATGGACACCGTTATTGTCATGCTATATAAGACACAACGTTTGATGCTCTCAAAGCACCCCTACAAAGCATCAATAAGCACGGTCTCACGGTCTAAGGAATAAGCCATCATATTCTTATCTATTGCAAATGAAAAACATCGTAATACGATCTTATTGCAATACTTTGCGTATGTCCATCATCTTATTCAACTAACAAGATGACCCCATTGTCAACCGACGTCATTGTCCTTGATCGGGAATCTCGATCAACTGTTGCCCAATGGACTGGTCAGGATACTGAACCAAATCTTCATCAAAATGAGACTGTGGGTCATACTAAGGTGAAGAATGAAATAAGAGTAAGGTCACTTCCGAAGATATCCAAAAGTACCTCCAAGTGTTGCTATAAATGTGAAGGAGATCACCTAGCTCGAAATTGTCACATCAAACGAGACTGGACTTCTTTAATTGAGATAGAATATAGCAAACAAGATTTGAAAGAACTGTTATCCCTGGAAACACCAAAGAAGAAGAGGAACTTAAGTGACGTAAATTGCTACAAATGTAAAGGCAAAGGACATTATGCTGATAAGTGCCCAGTAAAGATGAAGGAGAAATGCCTTACCCGCTCACACAAGAAAATCATTAGTCCCGTGACATGTCGCAGATGCGGAGCAACAGGACACTATGTCAGTGGCTGCCCTGAGTGGAAGAAGAATAAATCTCTACAAGGACCGAGTGGAAAACGTGAGTGCTAAAAACTGTCTGTATCCACCACATGCCATTGTATTTTGAATGCTTGTACGCTCTACATCAGAGAAATAAACAAGATTACACAAAGTTTCTAGACTGACCACAAAATTTTCTTTTAAGGGTGGTAGCCACCTAGATAATTCAAACCCAGTCGCTTAAACCCAGAGATCTCAAACTATCTATCTTTCTATCCTCCTAATCAGAAAAATCATTCGCTGCCAAGTTTTCAAGTTTCCATGTCAGGAATTTCATTTCTCAAACATCTCGAACTATCAGAATCATTTCGAGCATTTGCTTTGTCTTTCTAGCTTCTTCGAATCTCGAGGACGAGATTCCTTTTAAGGGTGGTAGTCTGTAACATCCCAACATTTTATAATGTTAAAAATCACTAAAATTTAAAACTTTTCTTTTTATTAAAATAAAATATTAAATGCATAAGGAAACCAACTATAAAAGACTCCAAACTTATTGAAAGAGTTTAATATTTCAAATGTCACAGTTTAAACATGTTATTATCCACTGTATTTCAAAAACCTTAAAATGTAAATTGACAAATATTTTACAAACTACAATCCATTTTATTTTAAGTAAATAGTTTACTTATAAGAAATTGATTCCAACCACTTAGCCAAGTAAGCATTTCATTTGCTTAAATGAATTTCATTTATTTTCAAAGCATGAAATGATTAATATATTCTATATAATGAAATGAATTAAATCTAAAATGTTTTCCAAAGTTGTTATGAAGTTTCATATGAATTATCATAATATAAAATATAATGGTGCACAAAATATTTTGAATTAAAAATGAATACATTATATTTCCCTTTTCATTTCAAATATATGTGTATTGTTATTTAGTATTATACTAAAGCCTAATGTGAATTTAGTATTTGAAAATGAGTTTAAATAACTTGAATTCAAACATAATTGAATGTGGGAAATTTCCTAAATTTTATTTAACCCAAATGAATTAAATTAAATGCCTATTTTCAAACATATCATAAAGTGTCAAAATTTGCATTAATCAATATTTCAAAATTTTATTTTTGAAAATTGTTCAAAACATGCCCACAACTGGTTTAACACAAAGATAATAATTTTAGAAATTTTTAGAAATTTGTTTGACTTCATTTGGAGTTAGAAATCAAAAGTTATTAAGAAAATAGAAAATCAGAAAAAGAAAAAGAAAAATCCCTGACAGGCGGGACCCACCTGTCAGAGGGAGAGGTCGTCTTCAACCTCTAGCCATGAATCACGCCCCGAGTCAAGAAACGGCCGTCGTTTAATCCTCTTAAATCCTCGTGTTTAAGAGCCTCAATAAACTCCTCGAGACCACGTATTTGTAGCCCTGCCTGTCCTCCCCATTTCCCCTCTTCTTTCTCACCTTTTAGTGCCCCCAGGCCGCCGCTATCCACCATCGCCCTCCGCCACGGCCGCTGGCGAGAAGATTCAATTCCGGCGAGCTCCGTGATCCCCAAGACCACCCACCTCCTCCATTCTTCCTATTTCTTCATTGCGCATAGTTTTGACATGTTTTTGCTTGTTCTCGGGCAGCAAAACCTCGTCTCCGTCCACGCCCGAAGAAAGCCGCCCGCGGGAGCAACTCCGGCGAGCAACCTCCGGTGCGTCCGTGCACCCCATCGTCGTAAACTTTGCCACCGAGTCCGCCACGACCTCCTCTCCATCTTGGTATGACCAGTTCTTCCCTTCCTCCCCTAGAATGCTTAGAACGCGAGATGCCGATGCGCCACCGCCGCGGGCAAGTCTCCGGCGAGGTCCCCAGTGACCTAGCGCCGCCAGCCCCGGTTCGATCTGATCCAGGCCGTTGGATCTCGATCGTACGGCCATGATTAGATCTTCTTTAAACCGAATCGGTACGCTGACTCAGCGGTCCAGTCAGCGCCCACGTGGTCGCCACGTCGGATCCAGTCAGCGCCAGCGTGGAAATTCGTTTTCTAATTAAATGAAAAATGGCAGTTTTGCAGAAAAGCCTCTGTCTATTCAAACTATCATATCTTTTTCTCTGTTTATCCAAATTCAAATATTTTTTTATATTTGGAAAGCCCTTGACATGTAGATTAATTTGGATCTGCCAAAATTCAAATTTGACTTAGTTGAAAATATTCAAATTTCAAATGGTGAATTTGAGTATTATTGCCATAACTTTAAATCTGTAAATTCAAAAATTGTAAATAAAATTGTTTTAGAGACTTTGGAATATTCATAATGTGATGACACTGCTATGAAATATTTTTGAGTAATATTGAAGGAATTCATAGTTATATAGTTAATTTGAATAGTTTGAGTATTTTTCCACATAACAATTAATAGAAATATTATTTTTGATTAAATCAAATTGCTATAAATTTAATTAAATGCCCCCTGTCTACTAACACTAATTACAAAATTTTGCTATAAAAATTTAATTATAGAAAACTTTAATATTATAATTATTCCTTTTATTATATTTTCCAAAATTAGAAATTAATTAGATTGCATTTATAGCCAAATGCATACCTTATAAATACCCCAAATTTTGTATGATATTTCCTAGGATTTAAAAGGTGCATTGCGTGCATAACTTATTTTTCACATATAGATATATTTCCATAGGAAATTTTCCCCTCATTGTTTTCTCCAAGTTAGGAATATTTTCTACTTAGCATTTTAGTAAAGTGCTACACTAGACACTTAGGATTTTCAACATGGAGCTAGAAGGCCAATGAAGGACTTAGCCAAAACAAGACCTCAGAAGTACCTTCAAGGAGCAGAAGCACTTAGAAGAAAATCAAGAAGAAGTTCATGAAGACCAACCAGCAATATTTTCTAAGTCTTGCTTCCTCTCTCCTTCTTTTCTCCCTTCTTCTCTAAGACTTCGTGAAGACTAAGTTAAATCCAAGACCAGCCTAGGTGATACAAGAATCATCAAGTCTGAAGATTCATCAAGACTACCAAGAGCTCAATCAAGACATCATTCAGAAGAAAGTTACAAGTCTGGAGGTGAAGCCTGGAGGACAACTACATCTTCCTTTCTAGCTTTTCCCTCTTTTCGAATCGTGTCTTTCACATTTGACTTAAAAAAATTTTGAGCATGATATTATCATCTTGAAGAAATGACTTAGTATCTTCTCTAAATATTTCTACACATCAAGACAAAGCCATTAGAGGGCTTATTCAAGATGATATAAAACAAAATATTTTATTCAACTATTGACATTAGTCCTTAGTCATTTTGACATACATTTCACTTGCATTAACTTAAAAGATGTTCATGGCATGACATGTTTTCCTTAGAAGTTTTACAAAACTTGTTTGTTCATTTGATATGAGCATGTATGTTTGATGATTGTTGTTTGTTGATTGTTGTATTGTTGTTTGCTATTATTGTTTAGATTAAACGGAGAGCAAACGTTCGTTGTTGAAAAGAGTTTGTGAACAACGACAACATTCAAAGGCAAGTGGCACACCTCATAAACTTCCTAGTATTTTCTATGCATTACTTAGTGTATTTTTATATGCATGTGTAGGATAGTATTGCTATGCTAAACCTGTGTAGAATTCCCTTACTCCTGTGTCTAGGTTCCTATATCATACTTAGCAGAAATATTGATGCTATTCAATTGATGAAAAGTTTTACAAATTATTAAGTGGCTACTCAGGGCTGTGCTCATGGTTGTCGTCGCCTAGGATGAATTTCTATTCTACTTAGGGCCCTGAGCATGGTGGTTGTCAACCTGGGAGTACACATCCACTAAGTTAATAAAACACCTGGGTGGATTGGTTGAATGGTTTATGTTGAGTGGCTACTCAGGACTGTGCTTGTGGTTGTCTTTGCCTAAGGTAGTTTCTACTATACTTGGGGCCATGAGCATGGGGGTTGTCAACCTGAGAGTGCACTTGTGGATGGCCACCCAGGGAACAGAGGAATCTGAAGAACTCCGAGTGACGATTGCTTCCCGTGCAACCTTTTGACAATGGGCTCTGTCTAGAATAATTAAGTTGTGAGGGTGCAACCTGTCAGCTTGACAAGCAGATGTAGAGGGATGATAGGTGGAACGGGTCTTGCTAGTATGGTTGCATTCTTCTTCTGAAAGTTCTTGTCTCAATTCTCTACTGTCCTTAATACACTCCGCGTGTATAGGATTTCTCGGACAAATTGAGTCTAAAGGTGAAAGTGCACAACCTCTGCAGAGTGTAAAACTAAGTACTTAGCCGTGTCCACGGTACGGACAATTTGAGCACCCGATCACGGACGTCAACGGAGGATTCCATCATTCCAACTTCAGAAATAAAACTTGATGGGTGAAAAGGGAAGATGAGATTTATGGTTTTCATGCCATACTTGTCTTGATTTGAAGAAAGAGTTTTCCAAAGAGATAGGAAAAATTGGCTTTATGCAAAATAGCCTTGAACTCCACCAGCCAAATATGCATATAGGATATAGAGTTATTCCATTTAGTGTCCACCATAGTGTCACTTGCCATACTCCATTTTTAATGGAATCTGACCCACGTTGTTGCAATATTTCTCTTATTGCAGATTGTTCAGATGACGAGTGAGGTTTCGTTTATAGGTTTCGAGTCTACAACCAACATGTTTTCGCCTGTGGCAACATGAAGTTGTTGGAGACCCACTGCTATTGTATTTCCGCTGTGTACTTTTTCAATGCTAGCTTTATGCTATGCAACTTGTATCAAATATTTTGTAATTCTGGATCATCGATGTAATAAAATTGACGCTTTGTTGTGATATTACATCGTAAACTGTGTGTGCAAATGAATCGATCCAGGGATTTGCACTATACACAGGTATCTGCCGTATTTAAAGTGCAGGTACGCTACATATTGATGACATTGGTCATACTTGATGACATAAGGTCATACTTGATGACATTGAGACGCCTCACACAGCTCGATCACTGGATGACAGACAACGTTGCCAGATGCAAATGCTTTGTCATAGACTATGTCATGCAAGGGAAATCGTTCACCTTCATGGTTCTTGATTGTGTTGGAAGAATCAAGAGGATGAAACAGATCGCCGGGAAGTCATCAATGATGATGGTGTGTATATGATATACACGTTATGAATGTTTTACCTATACAAGTACTCGTAGTAGTGACTAAGTTTTTGATACTAGTCGTGTTTTATGAAAACCAGATTTACTACTTGAGTAGCTTGGAAGGATGAGGCAACATTGTGTGTTGATAATGGCAGACAAAATGTTGTGAAGGCCATAGACACTCTCCCTCTGGATCTACCATTTGAATAAATTCTTTTATGATCGCCTGTTAGTATGATCGTTATAAGTATGTTTCCTCTAGCGAGACAATTGTTCATATATGTTAGTGACAAAATCGTTGTCCTATATTTATGAAGTAATGATCATAGGCCATTTTTAATTTAGATGGTAGAAGCTCCTGATGCACACGGTGGGTGTGTTGTTGGGGGACCCCTAGAGGAAGGTTTGAAGTAGTGCAGAAGCAAGTTTTCCTCGGTATGAAACCAAGGTTATCGAACCAGTAGGAGATGGATGATTCCTTCGAGGTTGTTGGTGGAGACATTGGCATGGCGCAATACCAGCATCACCAACGAACGTGGAGCCTACACACAAACAATCAAGATACTTTGCCCCAACTTAACAGTGAGGTTGTCAATCTCACCGACTTGCTGTAACAAAAGATTAAACGTATGTGTGGAGGAAAGATGTAAGTTTGCAGAAAGTAACAGGTTTGTAGTTGTGGTTTTATCAGATTAATGAGAAGGACCGGAGTCCACAGTTCACTAGTGGTGTCTCTCCATAAATAATAATAACATTCATTCATGCGTGGCAAACAAATTACAGCTAGGCAATTGACAGAATAATGATGAGCAACCCAACGCATATACTAATGATATGGTGTCTAGTGTGTGATTCATTCGGGCATTACAACAATATACATAGACTGTTTCAACCGCATCTATGACTAATAATCCACCTTCCGGTTAGCGTGCGCACCCCTTTCATTATTAAGTTGCATGCAACAGATTATCACCTTGAGCACTATGTAAAGTAAGTAAGTAACATCATCCTTAGACAAAGTACTATTGTTTTATCCCTAGTAGCAACAGTACATCTACAACCTTAAAACTTTCTGTCACTGCCCCAGATTAAATAGAGACATGAACCTACTATTGAGCATAAATACCTCCCCTTGGAGTTACAAGCATCTACTTGGCCAGAGCATACACAAGTAACGGAGAGCATGCAAGATCATTAAATAGCACACACATATGATATATTATGAAGCAATAATTTTAGTACTCAATATTCATCGGATCCCAGCAAACACAACATGGAGAATTACATAAAGATGATCTCGATCAGGATAGGCAGCTCACAAGATCTAAACATGATAGCACAAGAGGAAAAGACAACCATCTAGCTACTGATGTGGACCCGTAGTCCAAGTTAGACTACTCATGCATCAGTCCGGAGGCGGTCATGCCGACGTAGAAGCCTCCGGGAACGATTCCCCCTCCCGGCAGGGTGCCGGGGAGCAGTTCTGATCTCTCCCGAAGTGGTGACGGCGACGGCGGCGGCTCAGGACCCGTGGAGGAAAAAGTGATTAACCGGAAGCTTTTTAGGGCAGGGGGGTTTATATGGGCGAAAGTTCTAGGTCGGTGGGCGCCCGAGGGCGCCACACCCCCTCCCGGCGCGGCAGGCATCTAGTCCGCGCCATGAGGTGATGTGGGCCCCTTGGGGCCCGTCTTCGTCTCGTCTTCGGTTCTTCTGGTCGCAAATATTCCAAAAATAAATACTGCTTGGCTCGTTTCCAATTTGGCGGATATTTCCTTAAGAGCTTTTTTGAAACCAAAACAGCAGAAAACAGGGAACTGGCGCCGTGGCATCTTGTTAAATGGTTAGTCCCAGAAAATGCATAAAACTATATAAAATGCATATAAAACATGTAATAACATGATATAACATAGCATGAAACACAAGAAATTATGGATACGTTGGAGACGTATCAGCTCCCATATTCATAATACTAATGCCAAAGGATACAAACTTAATAAAGACACCACATTCATGTGGCACTACCATTTAAGTCATGTCAATGTTATAGTCAATGAATAAGTGATACGTCTCCAACGTATCTATAATTTCTTATGTTCCATGCTATGTTATATCATGTTATTACATGTTTTATATGCATTTTATATAGTTTTATGCATTTTCTGGGACTAACCTATTAACAAGATGCCAAAGTGCTAGTTCCTTGTTTTCTGTTGTTTTTGGTTTCAGAAAAGTACTTAAGGAAATATTATCGTAATTGGAAATAAAAGATCATGGAATTATTTTTCAAAAAGGAACGTTCCAGAACACCGAAGACAAGACGGAGAAGATCCACGAGGCGGCCTCACCACCCCGTGGTGCGGCTCCCTTCCTAGCCGCGCTAGGAGGTGGTTGGGCCCCTCGGGCGCCCACCGACATCGCCCTTTCCCCCATAAATACCTCCTGACCTAAAAACAGTCGTACGGTGTCCATATTTTCCTCCAAGGGCCCCCAGCTGCCCCGTCGTCAACACCAATTCGGGAGAGATCAGAACTGCACCCCGGCACCCTGCCGAAGGGGGAATCGTCCCCGGAGGACTCTACGTCGCCATGAACGCCTCCGGACTGATGTATGAGTAGTCTACCCTTGGACTACGAGTCCATAGCAGTAGCTAGATGGTTGTCTTCTCCTCTTGTGTTATCATGTTTAGATCTTGTGAGCTGCCTATCATGATCAAGATCATCTTTATGATATTCTCCATGTTGTGTTTGCTGATACGTCCATTTTGCATCACTATTTTATATCATAATTTACTGTTATTCATTGATATATATCATATTTGGAGAAGATACTTATGTTATTTCATCTATTTTGCATGATTGATGATCATTGGATGATGGAATCCCGGAGGCTGAATTCTGCTGGAAAAAGCACCATCAAGATATAATATTTCCAAAGACCAAAAGAACAAAGTGGCCAACTGGGAATTATTTATGAATTATTTCATCGAGGAAGCCGAAAGGGAGCCTGGGGTGGGGCCCAGGGGGCCCACACCACCTCCCGACGCGGCTCCCTAGCCCGTCACGCGAGCAGGCGATGTGGGCGCCCTGGCCCACCACTCGGCGTACCCCTTCGCGTACATCTTGCCCCCGAAAACCAAAGATTTATCAGAAGGAGAGAATCCATCTCCGCCGCCACCACGAGGCGGAGAAGACAGAGAGAGAAAAGCTCTTCGGCGGGCTGCGTTGCCGCCGGGGAAATTCCCTCCCGGAGGTGGGAAATCGTCGCCATCCTCACCGTCATCCAGCTGCACTCCATCACCATCGCCAACACTACCATCTCCACCGCCGACGCCGTCATCTCCATCCATCGGCTCCGTTCCCGCTGTAACATTTAGGGATAAACTCTGTGTATTTGATAGGGGAAACTCTCCGGTGTTGATTGTTATTGTTATTGATGCTATTGAGTGAAACCGTTGAACTAGGGTTTACGTTCAGATTGTTATCCATCATTATATCACCTATGATCTTGTTCATTATGGTGTGTTGTGAGTAGTTCGTTGTGTTCTAGAGGACAGGGGATAAGTCTAGATGTTAGTAGTGAACTATGTTGATTAATATTTGATGTTTTGATATTTAAGTTGTGGTGCCATTCTTCTAGTGGTGTCATGTGAACGTCGACTACATGACACTTCAGCTTTATGGGCCTAGGGGAATGCATCGTGTATTCGGTTATGATTTATGGGGTTGCCGGAGTGACAGAAACCTAAACCCCCGTTGGTATTCTGATGCACGAGGGATCGCAGGATCTCAGAGTTTTAGGCTACGGTTAGATTTATCTTAATTACTTTCTTATATTTGCGGATGCTTGCAAGGGGTATAATCATAAGTATGTATTTGTCCTAGGAAGGGCGGTGCATTAGCAGACGTTCACCCACACGACACTTATCTAAACACTAAAGATTATTCATCAATATGAAGCGAAAACACTAAACAGAAATCCCTTGTGTCCTCAAGAATGTTTAGTCATCATAAGTAAACAAATCGGCTTGTCCTTTGCTCTCAAAAGGATTGGGCCACTCGCTGCAATTACATTTGCCGCGCTCTATTTACTCGCCCTTTATTTATGCGTTATCTCAAAATCTATTGAAAACGTGTCTGGTAGTGTTTACAGTGAATTCCTCATTAAAACCACTTGTCAACACCTTCTGCTCCTCGTTGGGTTCGACACTCCTATTTATCGAAAGTACTGTGATACACCCCCTATACTTGTGGGTCATCAAGACTATTTTCTGACGCCGTTGCCGGGGAGTGAAGCGCTATTGGTAAGAGGAATTCGTAAGGAAAACTTCAACTGTAAGTGTTGTTTTTATTTGTCTCCTTATTTGCTTTATAATGGAGAAGAGAAATATTGATTTCCTATTTGGGAAGTCTTCTACCGCTGCTGAGGTAGAACATGAGGCGCCTCCTGATGATATTGTGCCATTTAAAATACATATGAAAATTGTTAAACGTGTTACAAATAACCGCTATTTTGGGGATGGAACTGTCCACCCCGGTGATCATTTGTTGTATTTACATGAATAATGCGAGTTGTTCAAGTGTGCAGGTATTACGATGGACGAAGTCAGGAAGAAATTGTTCTCCATATCACTTTGTGGGAGGGCTGCGCATTGGTATAAACTGCTGAAGAACAGGGATTCTCTTGGATGGGAGGAAATTGTACCTCTCTTTTATTCTAAATTTTTATCCTCCAAGTGAAATTCATCAAGATCGGAATTCTATATATAACTTCTGGCCTCATGATGGAGAGAGTATTGCCCAAGTGGGGGGGAGATTGAAGACATTAATGCTCAAATGTCCCATTCATGAGCTTCCTGGCAATATTATTGTTGATAACTTCTATGCAAGACTCTCGTTTGAAGATAAAACATTATTGGATACTTCATGTGCTGGATCATTCACTCGTAATAAGAAGGAGTTTAAATGGGATCTTCTTGACCGTATTGAAGAAAATACTGAAGCATGGGATAACGACAAAGGTAGTGAGTCAGGTATAAAATATTACTTTCAATGCATTAAGACTTTTATGGACACTGATGTATTTCGAAATATGAATAATGCTTATGGTCTTGATTCTCAAGTTATTGCAAATTATTATAAATCCTTTGCTGACTATTTCGGTATGCCCGAGAAGGGGTTTGAAAAATATCATGAACCTTATAAAGATAAACATGTTGTTCCTTTAGCTAAAAGCATTGAAGTTAGTATTGTTGATCATATCATTCCCGAGCCTTATTTTGATAAAATTCATTTTCCTGTTAAAGTGAAAGAGCATTCTCTTATGGCTAGTGTGGTCAATAAAAGTGATAAGAAAGCTAAAGAACCTGATGAACAAATTAAAGTTGAACCTTCTGTGGCTATAGTTAAGGAACTTGCTTATGAAAATGTGGGAGAAGAGTATATTATATTTTGTGATGATGCTTCTAATGTTATCTCTCATCTTGCAAAGCCAGGAAAGGCTAGTGTTCCTGTGTTATCTAATAAAATTGGTGATCATTGTTATTATGGTTTATGTGATATTGGTGCAAGTTCAAGTGATATTCCTTATGAGATTTACAAAGAGATTATGCATGAAATTGGTCCCAGTCAACTTGAAGATATTGATGTGGTTATTCAACTTGCTAATAGAGAGACTATCTCTCCCACTGGTATTGTCAGAGATGTTGAAGTTCTATGTGGTAAGACTAAATATCCCGCTGATTTTCTTGTACTTGGTTCTGCTGCTAGTAAGACTTGTCCTATTATTTTTGGTAGACCTTTTCTGAATACTTGTGGTGCTGTTATAGATTGTAGGAAAGAGAAAATCCTTACTAAATTTGCTGGTGATTCATATGAATTCAATTTTTCGAAATTTTCTAAAACCCCTTATGAACTCGAATTGCCTAATGAGGATTTTAGAGTAGAATAACTTTCTTCCGTCTCTCTTGCTCCAACTAATTATATTCAGCAATTTATGGAAGATCATGAGGATGAAAATTATATGGAAGAAAGAAATGAACTTGAGGACATATTTCTTCATCAACCTCTCCTTAAACATAATTTAAAAGTGGAAGACTTGGGTAAAACACTTCCACCTAAAGAGGATCTTGTCTTTGATTTAAAACCTTTGCCTGATAATCTTAAGTATGATCATCTTGATGATAAGAAAATAAATCCTGTTATTATTAGTGCTAACCTTTCAGGTAAAGAAGAGGAACGATTGTTGGAAATATTGAAGAAACACCGTGGAGCTTTGGGTTATACTTTGGATGATTTGATGGGGATTTCTCCTACTATATGTCAATCTTCTATTAATATAGAGCCCTACGCGAAGCCAGTTGTTGAACATCAACGCCGTTTAATACCTAAGATGAAGGAGGTGGTAAGAAATGAGGTATTAAAACTTCTTGATGCTGGTATAATATATCCTATTGCTTATAGTAGATGGGTTAGTCATGTGCATTGTGTCCCTAAGAAGGGTGGAATTACTGTTGTTCCTAATGATCATGATGAACTTATTCCTCAAAGAGTAGTTGTTGGTTATAGAATGTGCATTGATTTTAGAAAGGTTAATAAAGTTACTAAGAAAGATCATTATCCATTACCCTTTAATGATCAAATGTTGGAGAGATTAGCCAATAAAACTCATTTTGGCTTTCTTTATGGTTATTCTGGTTTCTCTCAAATTGTTGTTAAAGCTCAAGATCAAGAGAAAACCACATTTACTTGTCCCTATGGTACTTATGCTTATAGGTGTATGCCTTTTGGTTTATGCAATGCTCCTGCTACTTTTTAAAGATGCATGTCTGCTATCTTTCATGGTTTTTGTGAGGAAATTGTGGAGGTGTTCATAGACGATTTCCCTGTCTATGGCACTTCTTTCGATAATTGCTTGCACAATGTTGATAAGGTTTTGCAGAGATGTGAAGAAACTAATCTTATTCTTAATTGGGAGAAATGCCACTTTATGGTTAATGAAGGGATTTTTCTTGGACATAATTTTTTTGAAAGAGGTATTAAAGTTGATAGAGCTAAAGTGGAGGCAATTGAGAAAATGCCTTGCTCCCGTGATGTTAAAGGTTTTTGTAGTATTCTTGGTCATGCTGGTTTCTAGAGAAGGTTTATCAAAGACTTTGCCAAGGTATAAAAGCCTCTTACTAATCTCTTGCAAAAAGATATACCGTTTGTTTTTTATGATGATTGTAAGGAAGCTTTTGAAACTCTTAAGAAGTTAATAACTGATCCTATTGTTCAACCACCTGAATGGAATTTACCATTTGAAATTATGTGCGATGCTAGTGATTTTTCTGTTGGTGCTGTTCTTGGACAAAGAATAGATAAGAAGTTAAAACTTATTCATTATGCTAGTAAGACTCTTGATTCTGCTCAAAAAATTATGCTAGTACTGAAAAAGAATTTCTATCTGTTGTATTTGCTTGTGATAAATTTAGACAGTACATTGTTGATTCTAAAATTATAATTCATACTGATCATGCTGCAATTAGATACCTTATTGAAAAGAAAGATGCAAAGACTAGGCTTATTAGATGGGTATTACTTTTGCAAGAATTCGATTTGCATATTGTAGATAGAAAAGGTGTTGATAATCCTGTTGCTGATAATTTGTCTAGATTGGAAAACACTGCTTATGATCCTATACCTGTTAATGATAGTTTTCCAAATGAACAATTGGCTTCCATAAGGGTGAGTTCACGGGATAGTCCTTGGTATGCAGATTATGCTAACTTTATTGTTTCGAAGTATTTGCCTCCAACCTTTTCAGCTCAACAAAGAAGAAAATTCTTTTATGACTTGAGGCATTATTTCTGGAATGACCCACACTTATATAAAGAAGGAGTTGATGGTATTATGCGAAGATGTGTTCCGGAGTATGAACAGAAAGAGATATTGAGAAAGTACCATAGTAGCGCTTATGGAGGACATCACGCTGGAGATAGAACCGCACAAAAGGTTTTACAATCAGGTTTTTATTGGTCTACTCTCTTTAAAGATGCAAGAAAGTTTATTTTATCTTGTGATGAATGTCAAAGAGTTGGTAATATCTCTAGACGTAATGAAATTCCTATGAATTATTCTCTTGTTATTGAACCATTTGATTGTTGGGGATTTGACTTTATGGGTCATTTCCCTTCTTCAGAAGGTAATACACATATACTTGTTGTTGTTGATTATGTTACTAAATGGGTATAAGCTATTCCTTCTAAAAGTGCTGATGGTGAAACATCATAAAAAATGCTTCAAGAAATTATTTTCCCTAGGTTTGGTGTTCCTAGATATCTTATGACTGATGGAGGTTCTCATTTATTCATGGTGGTTTAAGAATGGTTCTTCCTAAATATGATGTTAATCATAGAATTGTGTCATCTTATCATACTCAAACTAGTGGGCAAGTAGAACTATCAAATAGAGAAATTAAATCTATCTTGCAAAAGAGTGTTAATAGAACGAGGAAGAATTGGGCTAGTAAATTAAATGATGCATTGTGGGCTTATAGAACTTCTTATAAAAATCCCATGGGTATGTCTCCTTATAAAATGGTTTATGGAAAAGCACTTGCCCTTAGAATTAGAACACAAAGCTTCTTGGGCAGTGAGAGAACTAAATAGAGATTTTAAAGTTGCTGGTGAGAAAAGATTGCTTAATTTGAGTTCTTTAGATGAATGGAGAAGTGAAGCTTATGAAAATGCTAAACTCTTTAAATAAAAAGTTAAAAGATGGCATGATAAGAGAATACTTAAGAGAGAATTTCATGTTGGTGAGAAAGTTCTATTGTATAGTTCTCGTGTTAGAATCTTTGCAGGAAAATTACTTTACAAGTGGGAAGGACCATATGTTATTGTGGAAGTGTTTCGTTCGGGTGCGATAAATTGCTTCGCTCAAGGATGAATCTACACAAGTGGTAAATGGACAAAGAATCAAGCATTACATTTCTGGAGATTCTTATAATGAAGATGTTGATGTTATTCAAGCAATTTCTCCGGAGAATTACATTAAAGAAAATATTTCTGAGTTCGCAGAACCTGATTTGGAAAAGGTACCGTTTCATTAAGAAAAAGTCTGCAAATTTATTTTTTTATTAACTATGATTTATTTATGGAAATATGGAAAAATATGAGACGAAAACGAACAAGACCGCAACAAAACCACCTCGTGGCGCGGCGCCCTTGGTGGGTGCGCCAGCAGGCAGTGTGGACGCCTCAGAGCTCCTCTCCTACTCGGTTTCGTACTGTTGCCTTCCTTTTATTTTGTAAATTTTTCTATAAAGTCACCCGAGGCCCCCGAGGTTTGTATATCGTGTTTTCGACGTGTTTTTGTTTCGAGCTGTTGCTGTCCAGATGTCGTCTCAAGGATCTTGCTCCGAAGACTATGCACTTCGTCGCCAACGTGAACTTCTTCAAGATCTTGATCAAGTGTCTTTTGTTGGATGGGCGGACAATGAGAAGGCAAAGGCTAGGCGCAAGTACATGGACGAGAGCATCATGAAGGAGGTGAAGAAGATGCAAGCGGCAAAGAAGGATCGCACAAGGACGGGGACCAACAAGCCCATCTTCGTGGGATCAATTAACCCCCAACGTGCTTTTTCTCATAATATGCAGGGATCAATACCACCAGTCCCGGATCTTAGTTCTTTTCTAGAAGCAACTGAAGCTCTTCGTGTCACAGATCAGTTTTGCGAGCAGTATTGCATCCTTGGAGAGAGGTGGATATACTTCAAGGAGAATAACAGGCTCCGCAAGATGTTGGAGCGTTACCTTACACCACTTCGAGTTGTTCCACCATCACCACCGAAGGAGTAATTCATCATCGGCTTGTTCCAAGCTTGGGTGCGCGGTATCACCATTATCTTTCATATTTTACTTTTTTGTAGTGTCATATCATGAGTAGGGAAGTTATCTTATATTATGGTTTGTAGTGTGGAAGTATCTCTTTTAGTTGGTTATCTATGTATCCCTTGGTGTGAGTTGCCGTTATGGAATATTAATGAGAAGTGTTATCATTTATTTTCTGCACACTTTATTTTAGGTTGCAACTTTTATCATGTATGATTGATATTGTCATTTAGTATTGGTGATCACTTTGGGAACATATAGTAAATCTTTTGGCTTTGGCAAACTTAGCATTGGTCCGTAGCTGCAATACTTTGAGACTTAAGAGGAAAAAGAATTACATGTAGAATATAGCATTCATTGATCTATCCCACTTGTCTATGACAAGCTTAGTATTCAAAACATAAAATTGTGTGTGCTTTCAAGTAAGAATTGCATGATTGTCTTTTACTACATGTATGTTTGTTTGTATCTTTCAACTCTTTTGCTTGCTACCCAACCTTGCTAGCCAAAGACCTGTATCGAGAGGGGAATGCTTCTCATACATCCAAACCTTTAACCAAAACCCCTGCCATATGTGTCCACCATATCTACCTACTATGTGGTATTTTGCGCCACTCCAAGTAAATACTTCTTGTGCTATCTTTATTCAAAATTATTATCCCTTATTTGTGTCAATGTTCACTAGCTCATGAGGAAATAATAGTTGGGTTTGTCATCTTCCGTACTAATTGAGTAACCCATGACTTGCATGCTACATCTGCTCGTCATTAATATTGCAAAGGGGTGGTCAGACAACTATACTATCAAAGGTTGAGTTTTTCAAAAATATAGGCACTCCTCCATGGTTTGAGATTTATTGGTGGGCACCCGTGAATTCGGCTAGCCATGGTTATGTTAGAAAGGTGGGGAGGAGTGTCATGGCTGTGAAAGTAAAGAGAAAAAGAAGATGAATATGATAAAGGCTTGTTTAAAAAAAATCGGAACCACCCTTAACTTGTTTAGTATGTAAGATGACAAGAACTCTGTTACGAATCGTTGACAACAACAAACACCGCTCAAAAAATTACTTTTATGCTCTCTATATGATTTCAAAAAGCTATAAAACCAAAAGCTCTAGCACATGTTTGTATCTCTGCTTCCCTCTGCGAAGGGCCTATAATTTACTTTATGTTGAGTCAGTAAACCTATCTCCGTCTATCTTAAGCAAGCATTTGAGTTGATTGTGATCCAACCATTCATACATTAGTATTGTTAATCATGTCTTTCATTCTTTCTTGCTTAGCACATTGTTGGTATCTGATAAATTTGATTTTTGGAGCTATCAACCTATAAAGAGGGATGTTTAATAAACTAAGCTCAATGGCTCATTGTTCTCTGACCCTAAGTTTGCCAACATCAACTATGGTTTTCTCTATGTACTTCACTGTGGTTTACCTCTACTTGTTACAAGTTGATTTATGCATGAATGGAGTTAATATCTAAGATGACTTGTGCATTTGTACATGTGATTCTTCTTGTCTGTATATTTTATATCGAAACTTCACTCCATAAACCCGTGGTCATGTTTACCGAGTTCAGTTTTCGCTTGGGGACAAGCGAGGTCTAAGCTTGGGGGGAGTTGATACGTCCATTTTGCATCACCATTTTATATCATAATTTACTGCTATTCATTGATATATATCATATTTGGAGATGATACTTATGTTATTTCATCTATTTTGCATGATTGATGATCATTGGAGGATGGAATCCCGGAGGCTGAATTCTGCTGGAAAAAGTACCGTCAGGATACAATATTTTCGAAGACCAAAAGAACAAAGTGGCCAACTGGGAATTATTTATGAATTATTTCTTCGAGGAGGCCAAAAGGGGAGCCTGGGGTGGGGCCTAGTGGGCCCACACAACCTCCCGGCGCGGCTCCCTAGCTCGCCGCGCGAGCAGGCGATGTGGGCGCCCTGGCCCACCACTCGGCGTACCCCTTCGCGTACATCTTGCCCCCAAAAACCTAAGATTTATCAGAAGGACAGAATCCATCTCCGTCGCCACCACGAGGCGGAGAAGACAGAGAGAGAAAAGCTCTCCGGCAGGCTGCGTTGCCGTCGGGGAAATTCCCTCCCGGAGGGGGAAATCGTCGCCATCGTCACCGTCATCGAGCTGCACTCCATCACCATCGCCAACACCACCATCTCCACCACCGACGCCGTCATCTCCATCCATCTGCTCCGTTCCCGCTGTAACATCTAGGGCTAAACTATGTGTATTTGATAGGGAAAACTCTCCCGGTGGTGATTGCTATTGTTATTGATGCTATTGAATGAAACCGTTGAACTAGGGTTTATGTTCAGATTGTTATCCATCATTATATCACCTCTGATCTTGTTCATTATGGTGTGTTGTGAGTAGTTCGTTGTGTTCTTGAGGACATGGGAGAAGTCTAGATGTTAGTAGTGAACAATGTTGATTAATATTTGATGTTTTGATATTTAAGTTGTGGTGCCATTCTTATAGTGGTGTCATGTGAATGTCGACTACATGACACTTCAGCTTTATGGGCCTAGGGGAATGCATCATGTATTCGGTTAGATTTGTGGGGTTGCCGGAGTGACAGAAACCTAAACCCCCGTTGGTATTCCGATGCGCGAGGGATCACAGGATCTCAGAGTTTAAGGCTATGGTTAGATTTATCTTAATTACTTTTTTGTATTTGTGGATGCTTGCAAGTTGCAAGGGGTATAATCATAAGTATGTATTAGTCCTAGGAAGGGTGGTGCATTAGCATAGGTTCACCGACATGACACTTATCTAAACACTAAAGATTATTCATCAATATGAAGCGAAAGCACTAGACATAAATCTCGTGTGCCGTCAAGAACGTTTTGTCATCATAAGTAAACAAATCGGCTTGCCCTTTGCTCTCAAAAGGATTGGGTCACTCGCTGCAATTATATTTGTCGCGCTCTATTTACTCGCACTTTATTTATCTGTTATCTCGAAGTCTACTGAAAACTTGTCTACTAGTGTTTACAGTGAATTCCTCATCAAAACCACTTGTCAACACCTTTTGCTCCTCGTTGGGTTCGACACTCTTATTTATCGAAAGTATTGCGATACACCCCCTATACTTGTGGGTCATTATTTGCTGGGATCCAATGAATATTGAGTACTAAAGTTATTGCTTCATAAGATATCATGTGTGTGCTATTTAATGATCTTGCATGCTCTCTATTACTTGTGTGTTCTTTGGCCAAGTAGATGCTCGTAACTCCAAGACGGGGTATTTATGCTCGATAGTGGGTTCATGTCTCTATTAAATCTGGGGCAGTGACAGAAAGCTCTAAGGTTGTAGATGTACTGTTGCTACTACGGATAAAACAGTAGTACTTTGTCTAACGATGATGTACATACTTATTTTACACACAGTGCTTAAGGCGATAATCTGGTACATGCAACTTAATAATGAGAGGGGTGCGGACGCTAACCGGAAGGTGGATTATTAGTCATAGATGAGGTTGGAACGGTCTATGTATATTGTTGTAATGCCCGAATGAATCTCACACTAGACATCATAACGTTAGTATATGCATTAGTTTGCTCATCATTATTCTATCAATTGTCTAGCTGTAATTTATTTACCACTCATGGATGAATGTTATTATTATTTATGGAGAGACACCACTAGTGAACTGTGGACCCCGGTTCTTCTCATTAATCTGATAAAACCACAACTGCAAACATGTTACTTTTTACAAACAAACATCCTTTTTTCCACACATACGTTTAATCTTTTGTTACAGCAAGCCGATGGGATTGACACCCTCACCGTTGAGTTGGGACAAAATACTTTGATTGTTTGTGTGCAGGCTCCACATTTATCGCTGACACCGGTGTGGCGTCATGCCAACGTCAGCCACCAACAACCTTGGGGGAAAATATCATCTCCTACTGGTTCGATAACCTTGGTTTCATAACTGAGTGAAATCTTGCTGCTGCACTACTTCACACCTTTCTCTTGGGTTCACCAACCATCTGTAGAAAGCATCAAGGATTTCTGGCGCCGTTGCCGGGGAGATTTGAGTGTTCTTCACGAGTGGAGTTTTTGCACTTCCAATATTTTTATTTTGTTATTGTCTTGCTTCGTTTATTTTTATTACTGTCTTGATTGTTTAATATCAAAAAAAAAATAGTTACTTGCATTACTTTTTATATTTTGGTTTGCACTTTATTTTCAGTTTTGTTGATCTTGTTTATTTCGGTTTGTCTTTTATTTGCATCGTCTTCATCATCAAAAAAATTTAAAAATATATAGTTTAGTTATTCACCATGTCTGGTATATTCCCTATTACTGTGTCACCCGAAGAATTAATCTTTACTTTTAATCAGAGGAATGAATAAACTTTTGGAGAAGCTTGGTCTAGAATTTTTGAAACTTATGGTGAAACCGAACCTAAAATGACTTTAAGTTTACTTCTTAATAGCTTTTATTTTGGGCTTGTTCTTTGCAATAGGTGTGCTTTAGATGCTGTAGTGGGAGGAGATTTCCTTCAATGTGATGGAGATTAAGCTTTTAATGCAATAAAAAAATTAATTATGTCCTCTTCTTCAGCTAATAAATGTGATTCAAGCATTGGTAATATTCATACTAGATTAAATACCCTTGAAACAAGCATTTCTCTCTTAAAATATGTGTATGGTAAAATTCGTGAAAAAACTTGATTATGTTCCAATAAACTCTGAACCATCATTGTGGCTCCCTACTTTGAAAATCACTCCTTGTAATGAAAAATTTCTTGCCCGTTGTGATATCATGTCTGAGTTTTGTCTTATGCCCAAGTATTTTGCTTGTGTCAAGGACTTGTTCTACCTCTGTAGCAAATCCTTTGTATCTTTATTTTATTGCAATGTTGTGTCAAGTTAAGTCTCTAGTTGAAAGTTGATGCTAAATTTCAATTCCTGCGCATAAACAGATTTTTGTTGTTCACCGTTAAATTCATAACTCTTCACTGGAACATCAGAAAAATGTGCCCTTTTTTTTCATAATCCTCAGATGTATACGCAACTTTCATTAGTTTTGAGTTTTCTGATCTAAGCAAGTTAAGTGCCTCGAAAAAATTCGTCTTTACGGATTGTTCTATTTTTGACAGATTCTGTCATTTATTTTACAATGCCTCTTTTGCTATTTTGATTAGATTTTTGTATCGTATTAAGTATCAGTGGCTGTAGCTAATGTCCAGTAGCATTGGTAGCAATTATGTTCCTACGGAATATCATAATTTTTTGTGCACTAACCCTCTAATGAAGTTACTCTAAATTTGGTGTGGAGGAAGTTTTCAAGGATCAAGAGAGAAGGATGATATAATGTGATCAAGAGTATAGAAACGCCAAAGCTTGGGGATGTCCCGGTGGTTTACCCCCAATATAATTCAAGAAGAATCAAGCGTCAAATCTTGGGGATGCCCAAGGCATCCCCTTCTTCATCGACAAACTATCAGGTCCTTTCTAGTGAAACTATATTTTAATTCCGTCATATCTTATGTGCTTATCTTGAAGCGTCTGTTTATTTTTATTTTTATTTTTGTTATTTTCATTATCTGAATAAAATGGATCCTACCATTCTTTTGTGTGGGAGAGAGACATGCTCCGCTTTTTCTTATGAATACTCGTATTTTTCACTTATATTCGTTGAGTATTCTTTTCATGTTATTGTTTGCTCGCTAGCTCTTGTTTTTCATGCATCTCTTGCTAGAGCTGTTAGTTTTGTTATATTATACTCTCATTATTTAATTACTTGGAGAGTTTTTTTTAAATAAGTTGATTGGTGTTTGGTTGAGAACAGAAAATGCTAAATGTGGTAGATGGTATAATTAAATGACACATAATCTTGTAGATCATTAAATTGTGTCACTTGAATCATTGATGTTGTTTTGAGATATTAATTTGCTTAATGGTAAACATGATGGTCTAGTAAAGTGGAATGATTAATGGTTGTTCTAGAAAAACTTGAAGTTGTGCCACACTTAAATTTTCAGTTGATTGCATAGTGGTATATGACTTCTATTTGCCTAAAGCAACCGTAATGACTTTATGTTATGCGCTACGGTCGGGGAAGCCAATGGTGACTTTGTCTTTCGCCACGAACCCTCTTGGAGTGATTTTCATTATGCCTTGTATGATCGTATTTTTATTTGGAATCTTTTTACTTGTGAGTTCTAAAACTGCGGTTTTCATGGCACTTCCACCACCATATTACTAGCCTCTTCGGTACTTTGCATTGTCCTTTCTCACATTGAGAGTTGGTGCATTTTTCGCGGGTACATACAAACTCGTGGGAGATTTTCATCTTGTTCTCCTCCACATAAGACAAATATCTTACTCAAAACAGCCACCATACCTACCTACTACAGCATTTTCATAGCTGTTCCGAGATATATTGCCATGCAACATTCATTTTACATTACATGACTTGTTGTCATTCTTTATTTATATATTGCTTTGCGTGATTCTATAAACCTGATGTGTGGTTTTACCCATGTTACGCTAGATCATTGCATAACCTGCTACACTGACAGAGGCACCGTTGTCATACGCATTCTTATGGCACATTCATATTAGTTACTTGTATCATCAGTATGTTGTCATATCATCATTAGTGTGTTGTCATATATCATATATCATATTAGGATGCTTGCCCCTAAAAGTGAAAAGAGCAATGGAGGCCATCAAAAAGAGAACATAAAAATAAATAGAAAAAAGAGAAAACGAAAGAAAAGAAAGAAATAAAAAAGGGGGCAGCATTACTATTATTTATCACACACTTGTGCTCATGTTATAGCACCATATCATTTATAGTCATCACTTGTGCTCATGTTATAGCACCATATCATTTATGATCATCATTTGTGCTCATGTTTAGCACCTTTACTCCATATGAGAGAGTTTTCACGTCTTAGTTGCAAAAAACTATGTGGGGAACTTTACACTATAGAACTTGGCTTGTATATTCCAATGATGAGCCTCCTCAAAAGTGCTCTAGCTCTTCGTGAGCAAGCAAGTTGGATGGATCCCCACTAGTTTCATTGGAGAGTTTTCATATACTTATATCTCTATGTGCATCTGTTGTGTGGCAATCACTACTCCTTGCATAGATTCGGTTGTAAGACTTTCTCTTGTCTAGTGATCACTTGCAGCTTAGTGAACCTTTCTTCCGTTGGCCTTCCAAATCTCCGTTAACATTCTCTTAGCCAAAACCTCCTGGTGCCAGGAACCAACGTTGAACGCTAGCTTGTTTTTTTTTAACAAATAAAGTATTGATCTTCTACGTGCATATTGATATCGATTGACTTGATCCTTCCATTAAGTTATCATGTTTGTTGGAAGCATTAGATGATTATATTATTGTGCTTCAAGCTTAAATCATCTTTAATATCTACTTTCAACGGTTGATTGCTATCTAGTACTATATCACTGAAACGTTTGCTTGCTTTACCTAATAGTTTATTTATTACTCATTTGATATCAATATAAACTACAACCCTTATTCATTAGATCTCAGTTTACATGCCTTACATTATTACGTGATCAAGATTGTGTTTAATCACGTCACTACAGAAATTATTCTTCTTTTATCGTTCTTGCCTACTCGGGATGAGTAGAACTAAGCTTCGTGATGTTGATACGTCTCCAACGTATCTATAATTTCTTATGTTCCATGCTATGTTATATCATGTTATTACATGTTTTATATGCATTTTATATAGTTTTATGCATTTTCTGGGACTAACCTATTAAGAAGATGCCAAAGTGTCAGTTCCCTGTTTTCAGTTGTTTTTGGTTTCAGAAAAGTACTTAAGGAAATATTCTCGAAATTTGAAATAAAAGATCCTGGATTTATTTTTGGAAAAGGAACATTCCAGAAAGCCGAAGACTTGACGAAGTGGACGACCGAGGGGTCGTCACCACCCCGTGGCGCGGCCAGGCCTGGGCCCACGCTAGCAGGTGGTGACGTGGCCTCGGCCGCCCACCGACCTCGCCCTTTCACGTATAAATACCCCCTAAAACCAAAAAAAGCATACGGTGTTCACTTTTTCCACCACGGGTCCCAGGCCGCCGCCGGCGTCAACACCAATTTGGGAGAGATCAGAACTGCTCCCCAGCACCTTGCCGGGAGGGGGATTCGTCCCCGGAGGCCTCTACGTCGCCATGACCGCCTCCGGACTGATGTGTGAGTAGTCTACCCTTGGACTACGGGTCCATAGCAGTAGCTAGATGGTTGTCTTCTCCTCTTGTGCTACCATGTTTAGATCTTGTGAGCTGCCTATCATGATCAAGATCATCTTTATGTAATTCTCCATGTTGTGTTTGCTGGGATCCGATTAATATTGAGTACTAAAGTTATTGCTTTATAATATTTCATGTGTGTGCTATTTAATGATCTTGCACGGTCTCCGTTACTTGTGTGTGATTTGGCCAAGTAGATGCTCGTAACTCAAAGAGGGGGTATTTATGCTCGATAGTGGGTTCATGTCTCTATTAAATCTGGGGCAGTGACAGAAAGTTCTAAGATTGTATATGTACTGTTGCTACTAGGGATAAAGCAGTAGTACTTTGTCTAAGGATGATATTACATATTTACTGTACACACAGTGTTTAAGGCGATAATATGTTGCATGCAACTTAATACTGAAAGGGGTGCGGACGCTAACCGGAAGGTGGATTATTAGTCATAGATGCGGTTGGAACGGTCTATGTATATTGTTGTAATACCCAAATGAACTCACACTAGACATCATAACGTTAATATATGCATTGGTTTGCTCATCATTATTCTGTCAATTGCCCAGCTGTAATTTGTTTACCACTCATGGATGAATGTTATTATTATTTATTGAGAGACACCACTTGTGAACTCTGAACTCCGGTCCTCTCATTAATCTGATACAACCATAACTGCAAATTTGTTACTTTCTGCAAACAAATATATTTCTTCTAAACATATGTTTAATCCTTTGTTACAGCAAGCCGGTGAGATTGACAACCTCACTGTTAAGTTGGGGCAAAGTATTTTGATTATTTGTGTGCAGGCTACACGTCAACCACCAGGAAGCATATTTCTGGTGCCGTTGATACCTCGAGCGAATTCACATTTCCTATTGGTTCGATAACCTTGGTTTCATATAGTGAAACTTGTTGTTGCACTACTTCATACCTTTTTCTTGGGGTCTCACAACAACACACCCACCGTGTGCATCAGGCATCTCCAGCCTATTGCTCGCGTTTGGGTCACCAATTCCCAGCCACGCACCTAGCCCGCCCGCCCAGCCGGCGACATAACTCCCCAAATTCACACATAGTCCTCACACAAACATAATTATTCTCACATAGGTCAAAAATCAAATCAATACACAAATAGTTTAGCATACAAATCCATACAAATAGTTAACAAGTTTTAAAACACAACAACAACGTTGCATTTGATCCTCCATAGGTGTTCCACCAGATCAATCTACAATTTACTATGCATTTCAGGGTCTCACATCTTTTGGGGCATAGGATGAAACTACCACGTTGGGCCGGGGGGGGGGGGGGGGGGTGAGACGGCCGCGACATGGCGGCAGGGGGAAGGTATCCCGGGAGGGTGAGCCCGGCTTGGGGAAGTGTGTTGTTTCGTTGACAGATCTGGTGCACATACGTCTTTCTCTCCTCCGGTGCCTTGATCACCCCCAAACACGTTAGGTTTTGACTCGAAGCACGAGATGAAAAAATGACTCAAATCAACATTATTTGGGCTTTGGGGGACGACCGGACAGAAAACAACATAATTTCGTCCGCCGACATAAAACAAAAAGCCTTGGAGAGCGCTAGGGCACGGTTGCAGATGCTCCAAAAACACACATCCATTGAGCATAGGCAAACAACAAGTTACGTGCGTGCAGGCCGATGAAAAGAAGACCGGCCAGAACCAAGAAGATCACCACGCACACCATTGCTCTAGCTCATTAATTACCACCTGCATAATACCACTTCCGCGGTCCAATCCCGCATTGTAGTACAGTTCAGAGTGGAAGCCGATTAGCCGGTCCTAGACGTAGATACGCGACCTAATCGGATTCAGTGGACGAAAGCGATGGACGTGCCCACGCCTTATCTGTAGTGAGTGCTGCGTGGAGTGAAGGAACGTGAGCGCGTGCCGGCGACGTAAGTGCGTTTTGCCGGCCCATAAACGATCGAGTCCAAGTTACGACCGGGAGTTTGTTAGGCGGAATCCAGTCTAAAGACTAGCGGGGGCATGCATGCCGAGAACTACAAAAGGAGCAGTACGAATCATTAACGTGGACGAAAACATTCATGCGGCTGGGAGTAAATTACATAAAACTATCATAATTTGACGCTCAATTACGAGCCAGTACCAAGTTTAGTAATTCTTGCGTTTCAGTATCATTTCTAAAACATGGTGTCACAAAACGCATAAATCAATGTCTAAAACCAATTTGACAGCCACGCTGACTATTGGGACCCGTTTGTCAGGGCTGACATGGATGTGTACGTAGACGGGGAGCTAACGTGGCAGTGGGACCCACTTGTCAACACATTTCTATTTCTCGCTTCTTCCTCTTTGTGTCTGATTCCCCGTGCTCGGTATGCGTCGAGGCGTCCTCGGCGTCGGGGCCTACGAGGCGTGCGGCGTGCGTGGCTCCCTTGATGCTCCAGCAGGCCTCCTCCATGCGCGTCTAGGTGTGACTCACGGCCGGCTCGCCGAACCGAAACATCGTCACGGCGGACCGGCCCGCGAGCGCGATCATGATGCCATCAACGGCGTCCCCGCCTGAGTGCGGCTGGATGCGGTGCATCAAACCAGACCTCGGTTGTGCATGCGTGCTTGTGGCTGGCCACCGGTGAGCTTGCATACGTGTTTGGTGCCAGCTCCTACTCCTGACGAGCCAGCCTATGTGCTTGTGTCTTGCAATCGGCGAGTATGCGTGTGCTTTTGGACCAGTCTATTTGTGAGCGGAGGCATGTCGCGGCCTGCTGCCAGCGACCAAACCATGCATGACGCCTTGAGTCCGGCCGCCGTCGACCGCGCCCCTGCATGAGCTCGCCTTGCTGCAGCAGTCGGGAGCTTTTGCATGCACGACGCGCCAAGCCGCGCCTCCGCCTCGCACACCATGTTCCCTGTCAGTTTTGCTGTCGCGCGTCCGATCGGTTAACATGTAGGTTGCCACGCTTGCCGACACCGCCGAGCTCGCATATCTTCAGCTGCCGAGCGCGGGAAGCTTGCATCGCGTACACATTTGTGTGACTAGGGCCTCTCGACAGCGGTCATCGACGCAGTGGAGGTCGTCGGGAAGCAATGCGAGCGAGGACGGCGGGCCTTCGTGGCCAACGTATCAGGGACGAGGTAAAGCAGAGCACAGATCAGTGGAGCGGAGCTTGTCCCCATCGGACAGCCGAGGTCTGGTTTGATGCACCGGATCCAGGCATCCACACAGACCTCCTCGCCTCTCCCTCGGCGAGCCCCTTCGCTGCCTCCCCGACGAGGACGCTGACACCTCGGACACAGGCGGCAAGACGGCAGCGGAGGTGGTCGTTCCGGCTGTGGAGGTGCTAGCGTTCGCCAAATTCATTGGCTACTACGGCGTTACGACGTCAGTGAAGCACAAGATCGAAGAGCTTCACTGGCTTCCATGCGGCCAGGGGTACAGGCACCAGCGGTGGGCAGCAGCCAGCCATGGGACAAGTGGGTTCCACTGCCACCTCAGCTCCCCCTCTACGTACACATCCATGTCAGCCTGGGCTCATCAGTCAGCGCGGCTATCAAATTGATCTTAGACATGGATTCGTGGTTTTGTGACACCATGCCTTAGAAATGGTACTGACACGCAAAAAACATCAAAATTGGTACTGACATGTGATTGAGCGCCCAATTATGATAGTTTTATGTAATTTACTCTACGGCTCGCATATCACTGAATTCCATCTACTCCCTCCGATCTGAAAATAATGTCGCCGGCCACGGTCAGGAGTTGTACGTACGACGTTGTTTCCTCCTGACACTATTAAACGGATCGGATGGAGTAATACTACTCCCTCCGATCGGAAATGATTGGCGCAGCTCTAATACAATGTCAATTTTACAAATAAGCCCTTTACAATTAAACATTCACAAATAAACCCTATACAATTCAAAACGCGATCTGACAGATCGCTCGTCTTCTTCCTGGGATCCTCCCCTCCACCGTCCCCAGCATCTAGAGGGTGCTCCTCCAACGTCCCAGCATCTGGAGGTGCTCCTCCACCGTCCCCAACACCTGGAGGCGATCCTCCACCGTCCACAGCACCTGGAGGCGATCCTCCACGATCCACAGCACGTAGAGGTGCTCCTCCACGATCCCCAACACGTAGAGGTGCTCCTCCATCATCCCCAGCATCTGGAGGTGCTCCTCCACGTCCTCAGCATCCGGAGGTGCTCCTCCATCCCATCACTCCTCTAGCCCGGCAACATCCCTGTGCTCTTCTCCGTCTCCAGCACCCTGGACACCCTGGACGTGCTCCTCCAGCCCCAGTTGCTCCTTGTCGTGCTCGTCCGGCGGCTGCTCCTCGTCGTGCTCGTCCGGCAGCGGCGAGGTTACCTTGCTCGTCCGACAACTCCTCCTTGCCGTGCACGTCCGGCAGCGACGAGGTCACCGTGCTCGTCCGGCGGCAGCTCCTCGCCATGCTCGTCCGGCGCGGCTCCTTGTCGTGCTCGTCCGGCGGTTGCTCCTTGCCGTGCTCGTCCGACGGCTGCTCCTTTAAAACATGTCTGGTCAGCAGTATCTACGACAACATCATTAAATTCAACAATAGTTTCAAATGGATCAGCAAATACCTGATCTAAACATGCATCCATTTGATCTAAACATGCCACCACAACATGAAGAGCAACCTAATGAAGCCAATGTTGATGAGGAACCTGCGAAGCCAATGTTGATGAGGAACAAGATGTAGACAATGCTGACGAGGAACCAGATGTAGACAATGTTGATGATGAACTTGATGTGCACGCCAATGCAGGTAAATGTTGTTTTTCATCACACTTCACTCATATAAATGCATTGAGGCAAACCTCCAATTCCTAAGCACCATATCATCAGCTCTGTGTGCTCTCCTGATTGGTGGCTGCAAGTTATGTTACAAAAATACATGAGAATATCAAAATTGAAAAAATGTAAAGCATATGTATATATTTTCCAGCAATATATTCATCTATGCTCCATTTTCACATGTTGCAGGTGTTGTTCATCGAAAGAAGCAAGGTCTTCCCAATACTCACAGATATTCCATATATGTTGCATTGAAAACCCTGAGCAACTACAAACCAATTGAGAAGGCAGACAAAGAAATGCTAGCTCAACTTTTGAAAACAAGTTTAAGGACTGTTGACAGAATATAGAAGCAAGCACTTGATCAGATCGAAAAAGGCAAAGAAGTTGATGTTTCCATTAAAAAGAAGGGGATATGTGGGCGAAAGAGGAAAAACCTTGGTCTCTCAAGGGTATCACTTATTCCTCTCAACAAAAGGTCTACTTTGAGGGCATTGGCTACGTCTTTGGATATCCCTTATTCTACATTGCAATCTGTCGGCCCAGTGGGAACTGGGGTATGGAGAGCCCATTCCCCCCAGGCCTTGCACGCAGGCCAGTCGAACGAAACGACTAAGGACCAGGCATCACCGCCTGGCGGGACCCTCGAGAGGCAATTCCCCTCGAGGGCCTGAAGAGGAAACGAGGGCCTCAAGGGGCCTCTCGCCTCAGGGGACCCTCCCGAGGCGCCAGCTCGCCTCGAGGGAGCCCTGCAGGAATCTCCCCTCAGGCCTCCCCGCGCCTGAGGGGAAACGTCGCGGCCAAGGAAGCACAGCAAGATGCACGTGGCCTCTGCCACGCACATGCAGTGTCGCACGCACCCCTGTCACTGTCCTTGGCGATAAAGTTGTCAACAAAGAAGCTTTGCCTGCTGCGCAGCTGCTAGGACATTCTACTCTGACGATAAAGCGGGTGGACAGCACAACCCTCCAAAGGAGGACGTCATCGTGGGCTCCACCTCAGAGACTGCCCTCCCTGTGGGCAGTACATCGCGGTCGGCCGCCGGTCGGCCACCGCGCCCACCTTTACCAGCAATGGACCAAGTCCATGGATGAATGGAGCACGGTGGACTCCTACACCACCCTGCCACTGGCATGTGGGAACCACCTAGAAGGCCAAGACGAAGGAGAAGGCCAGAGGCGCCTATAAAAGGGGCAAGACGTCCATCGTAGCGCGGGTCGGCTCTTGGCACACTGCAACCCTTGTAAACCCTAGCTACACTTGTTAGGAAAGCTTCTGCCGTGAGGAGGAAGAAGACGATCGCTTCCCTCCCCAGGCAAGAACCGCCTCAAGGGGGCTTTCGGCAAGCTCCATTGTACTGTAACCCATACCATCTAATACAGACAAGCAGGAGTAGCGGTTTTACCTCCCCACGAGAGCCGTGAACCTGGGTAAAGGCTGGTGTCTCCCTTCGTGTGTGTGTGTCTTCTTCGGGTCCGGCGAGCAACATCGCGGAGCCACTCGAGGGTCTAGACCTCCGTGTTCAATCCCCTTCACGAACTACACTTCAGGAAGTGACTACCCCTGGTTCTCGGGAGTCATAACCCGACATTTGGCGCGCCAGGTAGGGGGTTGAGGCGCGTCTACAACCTTCGAGTTCTTCTCCGCGCCATGGTGAACACCCGCGCCACCCGCATCGCCCGCGCAAACCGACGTGCGCCCGCAGGAGCACGCGCGCCGCCAGGCGCCTAGGCCACTCGCGCACGGCGGGGCCGAACCCGCCACGAAGAGCATGTCCCTTCTGGCCCTCACGCGGAGGCGCCGGAGCGCGACGCCGAGCACCAGGAGGACGCGTAGTCGTCCCACCCGACGCAGCACCTGAGCGGCTCGGGCCCGGGAAGGACGGACCCAGCGCCCCACACCGCGCTGCTCATGGCGCAGGAGCTGCTACGCTACCAGCCCACCGCTGAGGCCCACGAGCAGTGGCTCCAACGCCTCAACCACCTCGTCGGCATCGCCACGACGCGTCCCGCTCCGTCGCAGTCCAACCTGCGCCCCTCTCTCGCGGGAACGGTCGTGACAAACGCGCCTCCGCCACTCCGGGGCCTGCACCGGCTGCGGCTCAGAAGGCTGCTTCGCACGCGTCCTCGCCGCACGATTGCTTGATCGTGCAGTGCACTATGCCTGACGCCCGCGTGGGAATGGAGCTCCAGCGAGACCGCCAGAACAGGCTCGTGGAGGAGATTGGCCAGGCGGGCCAGCAGAACCGCGGCGTGCTTCAGCACGGGGTCGCCACGTACGCCTCAGGCTGCATGGCGTTCACCCGTTCTCTGCGCCGCTTGGTCTGGCCCCCAAAGTTCCGGCCTGCTCTCCCCAAGGGCTACGACGGCTCCAGCAACCCCATCGAGTTCCTGCAGCTCTACACCACCTCCATCCAAGCTGCGGGAGGAGATGACAAGGTCATGGCTAACTGGTTCTCCCACGCGCTTCGCGACTCTGCGCTGTCGTGGCTCCTGAATCTCCCTGAGGACTCTGTGAACTCCTGGGAGGAGCTCTGCAAGCAGTTCGTCTCGAACTTTAAGGGGACGTACGAGCGCGCCCTCACCCACAACGACTTGCGCGCTGTGGTGCAGAGGAAGGATGAGACGCTTCGCAAGTACATCCAGCGCTTCAGCCAAGTGCGCAACAAGATCCCGAACATCCCTGACACTCAAGTCATCGCCGCCTTTCGCGAGGGCGTCACGAACAGCAGGATGCTCGAGAAGCTGGGGATCCACGACAAGCTCACCTCTGTGGTTAAGCTGTTCGACTTGGCGGACAAGTGCGCCAAGGCTGAAGAGGGACTCCTCTTCGTGAAGATGTCCTTGAGAGGGGACGATCACGCTGAGGGGTCCAGGAGCCAGAAGAAGAAAGAGGCCAAGGAGGAGCCCAAGCGCAAGGCTACCGCAGTTCTCGCGGCAAAGCCTGACGCAAAGGGCACCCGCAGGGACTCCCCTGAGCCTGGAGAAAGAAGGGATGATCACCGCCCGTTCTGCATCTACCACAACAGGCGCAGCCACTCCACGGAGTCTTGCTTCGACCTCAAAAGGTTGAGCAAGCAGCGCGAGCAAGTAGAAGGCAGTGGTAGCCGTGGCCGAGGCCGTGGCTACCGCGGGAGTGGACGCAAGGGCGGCTACCAGAAACCGTCTGGAAATCAGGCCAACGCCGCGGCAAAGAACGACAACCTCCCTGACGAGGAAGACGGCGGCTACCAAGCCCCAAGAGCCGCCATTGCTTGCATCCTCGGGGGGGGGGGGGGGGGGGCTTGTTTACATCAGTGTAGTCGATGCAGAGACGGCGGCTACCAACCTCCCTGACAACCAGTTCAAGCAGTTCGCCCACGAGCTCAACGCCGCCCTCCCAAGCACGGAAACCTCCAGGCCCCTCAAGTGGTCGCAGTACACCATCGCCTTCGACGCTCAGGACCACCCCAAGTCCACCAAGACTGTTGGAACCCTCCCGCTGGTCTGCACCCCCACCATCGACAATGTGGCTGTCTCCAAGACGCTCATCGATGGCGGAGCAGGCTTGAACGTTATCTCCATAGATACGTTCGAAGCGCTACAGTGCCCTACGAGCGGCTTATGCCCTCGAGGCCCTTCACGGGGGTCACCAGCGGCTCGATCGAGCCTCTAGGCCAAGTCAGGCTTGCCGTCACCTTTGGGAGCAAGGAAAATTACCGCACCGAGCACATCGAGTTTGATGTCGCGCACATCGGCCTGCCGTACAACGCCATCCTTGGCTACCCCGCGCTTGCGAAGTTCATGGCTGTCACGCACCATGCGTACAACATGATCAAGATCCCCGGCAGCGCCGACACGATCACCATACGTGGGCATGTCCTGGACGCTACGCGCGCTGTTGAGACGGCCTACAAGACCGCCGCCATGGACTTCCCCGCAGAAGAGGACCAAGAGCCTCTCGAGAGGCCCAAGAAGAAGAAGCAGTTGTTCTCCCAGGAGGCAACTGCTACCAAGAAGATCTCTTTGAGCTCAGGTAGCTCGGGGGACTGAAGGCTCGGGGGCTAGCGTCACCATTGGCGCCGCGCTGCCTCCCAAATAGGAAAGCGCGCTCGTCGCCTTCCTCCAGGCAAACTCTGACATGTTCGCATGGACACCATCAGATATGTCTGGTGTACCGAGGGAGGTGATCGAGCACCACTTGGCCGTGTGCCCAAACGCGCGCCCAGTCAAGCAAAAAACAAGCCCCCGAGAAGCAAGCATTCATCGTCAAGGAGGTCGAGAAGCTCAAAGCGGCAAAAGTCGTTCGCGAAGTCGCGCATCCCACTTGGCTCTCCAACGGTGTGGTAGTCCCAAAGCCCGCCGGAGGAGGCCGTCTCTGCATCGACTACACTGATGTAAACAAGGCCTGCCCCAAAGACCCTTATCCCATGCCTAGAATTGACCAGATTGTGGACTCCACGACAGTCTGCGACCTCCTCTGTTTCCTTGATGCCTTCTCTGGTTATAACCAGATAAAAATGGCTAAGGAGGACTAGGAGAAGACGACTTTCCTCACCCCATGCGGTGTATATTGTTACGTCTGCATGCCCTTTGGCCTAAAAAATGTTGGAGCCACTTTCCAGAGGTTGATGAGGATAGCACTCGGCGGGCAAATGGGGCGAAACGCCGAAGCATATGTCGATGACATTGTCGTAAAGTCCCGAGAAGGAAATACACTCCTCGAAGACCTTGAAGAAACCTTCGCCAGCCTGCGCAAGGTAAACATCAAGCTCAACCCCGCCAAGTGCGTCTTTGTAGCGCCCCAACTCTTATTAGAGTTGGAAACACCTGTGTTATGTGCTAGTCCCTGGATCACTGCCAGCACCACAGTACAAAATATTAGGTACCATTGCATAAGTATTAAATTGCTACAACGAGATCCAAAAATATTAGCCAAGTATGGCTTTATTACAAATTGCATAGCCATGAAGGCTAGCTAAAATTCAGAGTTCACAACGAAAGCGAATAACAATGAGCCTCATCTTCAAGCATGCGCCACAGGCAGACATGTTGGGTGTAGACTCGAGTCCAATCTCATTCTTCATCAGAATTTCCTGCACATTTGATTATGCAGCCCCCGAAGGAGGTCAATACAATGATGTATTGGAAAGTGACTATGGTGGATATAAAATGACAAGTCTAAAATCTATATGCATATTTGGCTTGGTGGGGTTGGAGGCTATTTTGCAGAAAGCAAGTTTTCTCCTATCTTTTGTAAAACACTTTTATTTATCAAGACATGGCACCAAGGGATAAAGCCCAAGTGCACCAACAAATCTTTTCTTAAGTCAAATTTTACTTTATGAAATCAATGTTGAGATTCTTCCGCCCATCCTTGTCCAGTTGCTCGAAGTAGTCCATTTCCGGGGACACGGCTAAGTACTCAGATTGTTGACTCTGCAGAGGTTGTGCACTTTCACCTTTAGACTCAATTAACCCAAAAATCCTATACACGCAAAGTGTATTAAGGAAAGGAGAGAATTGAGACAAGAACTTTCAGAAGAAGAATGCAACCATACTAGCAAGACCCGTTCCACCTATCAACTCTACATCTACTTGTCAAGCTGACAGGTTGCACCCTCACAACTTAATTATTCTAGACAGAGCCCATTGTCAAAAGGCTGCACGGGAAGCTTCTAAACTTGGAGGGACTTGGTAATCTCTTCGTTCCTCGGTGGCCGTCCACAAGTGCACTTATGGATAACAACCACCATGCTCATGGCCCTAAGTAGAAAATATATTCATCCTAGGCGACGACAACCACAAGCATAGCCCCAAAAGCCACTCAACATAAACCATAACAACCAATTCCACCCAGAAACATTTCTATAAAAATGTAAACATTTTAATAGCATAGCTAAGCAACTAATAAAAACTTTTCATGGCTGCTTAGGAAAAAGGATGGCTACACACTACTAGGATATTTGTAAAATACAAACTAACTTAGCATTATAAAATAAATCAAAAATCCCTATCATGCACACTACTCAAAATATACTACATATGCATATAGAAAATATTGGGTGTAATATGAGCGTCACTTGCCTTGGTAACAGGAGGAGCAAGCACAACAAGAATAACAATCACAAGCAAGTCCTTCCTCTTCTTCACAATCTAGCACAAGCAATAAATAAAATAAATACCAACACAATATCATCACAACACTAAACATAAATATGTTTGCATGAATGATCTGCAATGATAATTGGACACACTTATTAATAATTTTTATCTTCTGTTATTAAATGAATGAAATATAATTTCTAGGTATTTCTTATTTTATTTATCAATTAAATAATTGAAACAAAATATCAAAACTTGATTTTCATCATTACAACTTGGACAGAGGGGCTACGTGGCGCGATCCCAAAACATTTATTAATATTTCTGGACAGAGGGAATTAATACAACCCTTAAACAATTAAATTTATTTCCAAATTATTTTTATTATTTAAGTTACTATTTTAATAGCCGAAATACTCCTCTGATAATTACAGATATTTTAATTTGTCAAAAAGAAAATCAAATGATGTAGAATTAAACTAAACTAGCAGGGCTACCCGTGGATATAAAATTTATCAAATTTGAACTTACAGATCAAAAGTTATGAATTTTCTAAGTTTTGCATATTTTCTGTTTTATTTATAAAAATCCCTGCGAAAAAGAAATAACAGGGGCTACGTGGCGCGATCCCATTGGACGGTACCGCTTCGACGCGGATCGGCTGCACGAGCCGTCCGATCTAATTTAAAATGGACGCGCGAGATTTGATCGATCTAGATCTGTTGGATATAGATCTAACGGCCCACGGTTCGTTGACTAAAAATGGGCGGCGCGGTCGCCGGAGTTTGCCTGACCGCGGCGGTGCCACGATCGGCGTTGCTCGTTCTCGCGTCCTAGGGGGCTATGGGACGAACGGAGCTTACTGAGGCGTAACAGACGTTGAGGCGGAGTCGATGGCGTGGTGGTGGTCGTCGGCGTTGTCCTCCCCGTCTCGTGCAGCTCGCCGGAGTTGCTTGCGGCGGCGGTTTCCCTCGGGCGTGGACGAATATGGCGTTCGGCTGCAAAATAACCCGCGAGACAAAGTCACAAACGTGCGCAATGGGAAGGGGAATCGAGGAGGGGCTAAAGCGGGTTTGGGGGTGGTCGGAATACTCCGTACATCGAGGTTTTAGGCGGCGGAGGTGGCGGAGGTCCGAGCTCGCTCGCGAGCTGCCCGGCGGCGGAAAATTTAGGGTTTGGGGTGGGGAGGGTTGCGGCGGAGGTGGGGGTTTAAGTAGGGGCGGCGCGGGGAGCAACCTCGCGCTGATTCCGCTCGGGAATCACGGCCGGTCTCCGATACGAATCGGGAGCGATCTCCGGCGGGAGGAAGACGAAGCTGACAGGTGGGTCCCACCTATCAGCGAGAGGGAGAGAGAGAGATGGGCCGCGCGGCTGGCTGGGCCTATTCGGACGCGCGCGCGGTGGATAGCTAAATGGGTCGGCCCGATCTCTTTTCTTTTTAATAAAATTAATATCTGTTTTCTAATACTGATTTCAAAAATGATTTTTAAACCTATTCAAAACATTTCAGAAAAATTCATAAAAATATGTTTTGGAAAGGTTATTAAAAATGGAACCTTTTAACATTATACTTGTCCATAAATAAATTGATAAAAAATAATATTTATTAAAGGAGTTTAAATAAACACTTTCTGGAATTATAAATTATTTAAACTTATAATTTGAAGTTTTATTTAATATTTTTGTGATGTAATTTTATGCCTATTGATGAATGATGCATGGATGCAAAGTTTTAAATTTTTGCAAATTTTGGGATGTTACAGACAAACCCCCTTAAGAGGAAGCTCACCCTCGAGCTTAGGAAAGGTCAGCAAATAGGTGGGGATGGTCTTCTCGGAGGTCATCCTCTCGTTACCAGGTGGCTTCTTCCTCGGTGTGATGATTCCACTGGACTTTACAAAACTTGATGGTTTTGGTACAGGTGACTCTTTCTGCGGTCTGCAATATCTTGATGGTTTTCTCTTCGTAAGTCAGGTCACTCTCCAATTGCACTTCTTCGAGAGGTACAATATCCTTTAAGGGAACTCCCATCATCTCGGGGTGACATTTCTTTAACTGACTGACATGGAACACATTATGAACCGCAGACAGTGCTTCTGGTAGTTCTAACTCGTATGCCACTTCACCTTCGCGGGAAAGAATTTTAAATGGTCCAATGAATCGAGGTGCTAACTTTCCTTTAATTCCAAACCACTTTACACCCCGGAGTGGTGACACTCTAAGATAGGTTCTATCACCCACCTCGTAGGTGACTTCTCTGCGTTTAGAATCTGCGTAGCTCTTCTGGCGTGACTGTGCTATCTTCAATCTATCTTTGATTAGCCTGACCTTATCTTCAGCCTCTTGGATTATATCAGGTCCAAAGAAACTTCGTTCTCCTATACCATTCCACAACAGAGGGGTTGTGCATTTCTTCCCATATAAGGCTTCAAAGGGTGCCATCTCAATGCTGGCTTGGTAACTGTTATTGTAGGAGAACTCAGCATAAGGTAGATTATCGTCCCAACTGGATCCATAATCAAGCACACAAGCTCTTAACATATCCTCTAAAATCTTATTTACTCTTTCAGTCTGGCCATCCGTTTGCGGATGAAAGGCCGTACTGAATTCCAATCTAGTTCCCAAGGATTTGTGCAACTGCTTCCAGAAATGAGAAGTGAACTGGGTTCCTCTATCAGACACGATACTCTTGGGAACGCCATGTAGGCACACAATTCTCTTAATGTAAATATCAGCTAACTTTGCGCTCGTATAGGTGGTCTTCACGGGTATAAAGTGAGCTATTTTGGTTAACCGACAAACAATAACCCAAATAGAATCATACCCTGATCGGGTCCTTGGTAACCCGGTGATGAAATCTATCCCAATAGAATCCCACTTCCAATCTGGTACCTTCAAAGGTTGCAAAAGTCCTGCTGGTTTCTGATGTTCTGCCTTTACTCGACTGCATACATCGCACTTAGCGATATATTCTGCTATTTCTCTTTTCAGATTGTTCCACCAAAATCTCTCCTTCACATCCATATACATCTTGGTATTTCCTGGATGAATAGAATAAGGTGTCTCATGAGCTTCTTGCAGAATTAATTTTCTAATATCAGGATCATTGGCCACACATATACGTTTCTCAAACCACAAAGTCCCTTGCTCATCATCATGAAATCCTTTAGCTTTTCCCGTCTCCAGATTGACTTTGATTTCTTCTAATTTCCTTATCTCCTTTATGCGCTTCACGTATCTTGTCCATCAAGGTAGGTTGTACTTCCTATGAGGCTACAAAACCTTCTGGTACTACTTCCAATCTGAGGTCCTTGAATGCCTTGCATAAATCTTCGGGTAATTCTTCTATTGTGAGGCCATTCACATAAGCTTTATGACTCAGGGCGTCTGCTACTACATTTGCTTTTCCCGGGTGATATTGGAGACTTAGATCATAATCCTTGATAAGTTCCAACCACCTTCTTTGTCTCATGTTCAATTCTTTCAAAGTAAATATGTACTTCAAACTTTTGTGGTCCGTGAATACCTCACATCTTTTCCCCATCAGGTAGGGTCTCCAAGTTTTTAGGGCATGTACTATTGATGCTAACTCGAGATCATGAGTTGGATAATTTGCTTCATGTTTCTTGAGTTGTCTAGAGGCGTAAGATGCCACCCTGCCATCTTGCATCAACACACTTCCCAGACCTTGGCGTGAAGCATCACAGTACACTTGAAATTCTTTCTCCAAATCAGGTAAGCATAGAACTGGGGCTGAAACTAGACGTTTCTTCAATTCCTGAAAACTGGCTTCGCATGCCTCAGTCCATTCAAATTTCTTCTCCTTCTTTAATAATTCCGCCAATGCCTTGGCGATTTTGGAAAAGTTTTCTATAAATCTTCGGTAGTATCCTGCTAGCCCAAGGAAACTCCGTAATTCTCCAACATTCTTTGGTGGCTCCCAATTGGTTACAGCTGAAACCTTTTCAGGATCCACTGTTATACCCTCTTTAGATACTGTGTAACCTAGGAATGCGACTTGTTCCAACCAAAATTCACACTTACTGAATTTGGCATATAACTTATGTTCACGTAGTCTCTGCAATACTAGGCGTAGATGCTCTTCATGTTCGACTCTTGGAGTAGACTAGAATGTCATCTATGAACACTACCACAAACTTGTCCATAAAATCCATGAACACTTTATTCATCATATTCATGAAATAAGCTGGAGCATTTGTTAATCGAAATGGCATTACTGTGTATTCATATGAGCCATATCTTATAACAAATGTTGTCTTTGGTATATCCATCTCTCTAACCTTCATTTGGAGGTAACCTGATCGAAGATCAATCTTGGAGAAGACACAAGCACCTTTCAGTTGATCAAATAGCTCATTTATCTTGGGTAACGGGTACTTGTTCTTGATGGTGTGTTCATTTTGAAGGGGATCGTGGGCAGAAAACAATAATTTTCCTAGCAACGATATCCTTAAACTAGCCAAGATCTATTCTATGCAGATATAGTAGTACGAACGGAGATTGGAATACATACCCTTGTAGACCGAAAGCGGGGATTACGTTCCCGCACAAACATTGTCGATGAAGACCGACGAAGCCGACCTCAAGGTCGTGTAGAGGAAGCAGGCCTCCGAGTACCGCTAGCGCAGCACCTCGCAGGGAGTCGCACACGTACGGTGGAGACGACGCCTCCGAAGCTCCAGTCCAGGACGAGCAGCGGAAGACTTGGACCGGAACACCAGCAGCGCGACAGCGGGCTATGGTGGAGGAGATCCCCGACTCCTCTTGCTCGGCGCGGCTCCAACTTGGGAACCACGAGATCGAGAGAGAAATCAGGAATTAATTGGTGAATTAAAAGGCTGGGGGTGCCCCTTCTTATATAGGCTCCCAAGGGGAGCCAACCTTGCCAGCCAGGCAATGTGGGACTAACCCCCCACAGCTTGGTTCGGCCAAGGGAGTGCGCCGGCCCCTTGGTGGGCCCCTTGTGGCCCACCTAGGCCGGCCCTCCTGGCCCCCACCGAATTCCCCTAGGGAATTTTCCCCTCTTGGGCCTTCTTTCGTCCGGAAGGCCCATTTAGGGAAATCTGCCTTAATAAATTCGAAAATAAATATATAAAATCATATTTGCATATTAATAACACTAATTAATATCAAACATAATATATATAATATTTCCTAGCTCCGAAAACTCTTTCGGCGCTGCCCGATCTCCATCGGACCTCTCCCGGGACGCTCCCGGTGATCTCCTTCCTTTCCGGTTGTCTTGTCGAAACCCCTTAAGTGTGTTACCCTAGCGGTTCGATATAATATCAGGTATGATCAAGACCCCTCAATGATCAACGACTAACTCGTAGGCCTGGACCCCCTGAATTAATCCCTGAGATATAACGAATGACTTTCATCTATCAAACCTGAACGTGAAGTCTTAGACCTTTTGCCATAGCGATACTTAGCACGTTCGAGTGTCGTTCCATAGATATCTCCATACCTAATCCCGACCTCGTTACCGACGACGCTATCTTCTACTCGTTCATGATCTCATGTCTCCGTGACTTAGTCACATGCTTGCAAGCTCATTAGACATGATCTCACCGAGTGGGCCCGAGAGTATCTATCCTGCTATGCGGACTGGCAAATCCCGCTCTTGACCCCTCGTCTCAATACTCCTTTCCAATACCCAAAAGTATCACCGTTATTGTCATACTAAATAAGATACGACGTTTGGTGCAATCAAAGTATCTTCCGGGAATATCAATAAGAGTTGATCTCACGGTCAAAGGTGTAACGACTATGTTCTCCAAATCTGGGTATGTCCATCACATCGCTCTCCAGCGATATGACTCTCATTGCCGACCGGCGCCATGCCCCATGACCGGGAAACCTCGATCATCAATCGCGCAACGAAACTAGTCTTAGTAGAGGCTACTAGGGACCTGGTTGTTTACGCATCACACCCGCATTAATGTTTCCGCTTAATACGGTTCTAGCATGACACAAAAACCTATTATGAACAAACGAGATATGATAAAGAATACACTTTATTAATTGCCTCTAGGGCATATCTCCTTCAGTTTCCCACTTGCACTAGAGTACAATTTAATCTAGATTACAACTTGGTAAAAGCCTAACACCCATAGCTAACTGGTGTTGTTCATGCATATCAAGCGGAAGAGGCTTCGTCAGCGGATCTGCCACATTCAGATCCGTATGCACTTTGCAAATCTTCACATCGCCTTCTTGTACGTACTGACGTATCACGTGGAAGCGTCGGAGAATGTGTTTGGCGGTGGAGTGAGTCCTTGGCTCCTTGGCGTTCGCAATGGCACCCGTATTGTCGCAGAAGAGGACCACGGGGTCTTGCACGCTCGGGAACACTCCAAGTTCGATGACGAACTTCCTCAGCCACACAGCTTCATTCGCGGCCTCGCAGGCAGCAATGTACTCCGACTCCATTGTAGATTGTGCGACTATGGGTTGCTTCCCACTTCTCCAGCACACGGCGCCTCCATTCACCTTGAACACGTAACCTGTCTGTGACTTACAGTCATCGGGGTCTGAGCAGAAACTTGCATCTATGTAACCCGTTACGCCAAGTTCCTCATCGCAGCCACCATACACAAGGAACATTTCCTTTGTCTTATTGAGATACTTAAGAATGCTCTTAACAGCTACCCAATGCGGCATTCCAGGATTACTCTGGAACCGGCTGGTCAAACTTAGAGCTAATGCCACATCTGGTCTAGTACTCAACATTGCATACATGATCGATCCTATGGCTGAAGCATAAGGATGTTTCGTCATTTCGGCCTTACCCAGTTCCGTTACCGGACACTGCGCCTTACGCAATACCTTATTCTTGATAACCGGCAGAGAACCCTTCTTTGCCTTCTCCATATGAAAACGCTTCAATATTTTATCAAGATAAGTACTCTGACTTAGTGCTAATAGGCGCCTTGATCTATCACGGTAGATCTTTATGCCTAAAACATACGCAGCTTCTCCTAAGTCCTTCATGGAAAACTTACTGTTTAAATATTCCTTCACGCTATTCAGAAGTTCCACATCATTCCCTATTAGCAATATGTCGTCAACATACAGTGCTAAGAACACAACCGAGCTCCCACTCATTTTCTTGTAAATACAGGTCTCTTCCACATTCTGGATAAATCCAAAACCTTTGATTACCTCATCAAAGCGAAGATTCCAGCTCCGAGATGCCTGCTTCAATCCATAGATGGATCGCTGAAGCTTGCACACCTTGTTAGCACTTCCTGGATCGACAAAACCTTCCGGCTGTACCATGTACAACTCTTCCTCAATGTTTCCATTCAGGAAGGCCGTTTTGACGTCCATCTGCCATATTTCATAATCATAGTAGGCAGCTACCGCTAACAAAATCCGAATAGACTTAAGCATCGCTACCGGTGAAAAAGTTTCATCGTAGTCAATTCCATGAACTTGTCGGAAACCCTTTGCGACAAGCCGAGCTTTATAGACGGTCACATTACCATCAGCATCAGTCTTCTTCTTAAAGATCCACTTATTCTCGACGGCCTTGCGCCCTTCGGGAATATCCACCAAGGTCCACACTTGGTTATCATACATGGATCCTATTTCGGATTTCATGGCTTCAAGCCATTTCTCGGACTCTAGACTCTCCATCGCCTCCTTGTAGTTCGTAGGTTCGTCTTGCTCGACTAGCATGACGGTGCAAACCATGTTGCCATACCATTCTGGTGGGATCCGAGATCTACCAGACCTACGAGGTAGAACATCTTCCTCGACAGTTTCTCCCACTCCTTCCACGGAGGACGTTTCCGGAATTGCTTCCGTTGCGCCACTCGGAATCTCGAGTTCAGGATCAACGATTTCATCGAGGTCTACCTTCCTCCCACTTACTCCTTTCGCGAGAAATTCCTTCTCTAGAAAGGCACCGGTCTTCGCGACAAAAGTTTTGCCCTCAGCTTGGTTGTAGAAGGTGTACCCAACGGTTTCCCGCGGATATCCTACAAAGACGACTTTCTCCGACTTCGGTTCGAGTTTGTCGGGCTGTAGTTTCTTAACGTACGCCTCACAACACCAAACCTTCAGAAACGATAACTTAGGCTTATGGCCATACCATAATTCATACGGCGTCGTTTCAACGGACTTGGACGGAGCCCTATTTAAAATGAATGCGGCTGTTTCTAACGCATAACCCCAGAAGGACACTGGCAGATCGGTAAGAGACATCATAGATCGGACACTATCCAGTAGAGTACGATTACGTCGCTCGGACACACCGTTACGCTGCGGCGTTCCGGCGGGCGTAAGTTGGGGTACTATGCCACAACTCTTCAGATGTGTGCCAAACTCAAAACTCAAGTACTCTCCACCGCGATCGGACCGGAGATGCTTGATTTTCCTATTAAGCTGATTCTCAACTTCACTCTGGAATTCTTTGAACTTTTCAAACGTTTCAGACTTGTGTTTCATCAAATAGATATAACCGTATCTACTCAAGTCATCAGTGAAGGTGACGAAGTAACGATAACCATTGCGTGTCGAAACGCTCATTGGTCCACATACGTCTGTATGTATGATCCCCAACAAATCCGACGCCCGTTCAACGAAACCTTTGAACGGTGTCCTGGTCATTTTGCCCATGAGGCATGGTTCACATGTATCGAGGGATCCGAAATCCAACGAGTCCAAGAGTCCATCGAAGTGGAGTCGCTTCATGCGCTTTATACCAATATGACCAAGACGGCAATGCCACAAAAACATGGCGGTATCGTCACTACACTTAATTCGTTTGGCCTCTATGTTATGGATGTGAGTACTACGATCGAGATTCAACAAGAATAAACCGTTATTCTCGGGAGCATCAACATAAAAGATATCATTCATATAAATAGCACAATTGCTTGACACTGATTTAAATGAATAACCGTCTTGTAACAGGCAAGACCCACTTATAATGTTTACACTCAAGGATGGCACAAAATAACATTTATTTAAAACCAAAACTAATCCCGATGGTAGATGCAGAGGGAGCGTGCCGACAGCCACCACGTCGACTCTCGATCCGTTGCCGACGCGCATCGTCACCTCATCCTTTGCCAGCCGCCTTCTATTCCGTAACTCCTCCTGAGAGTTACATATATGAGCAACAGAACCAGTATCAAATACCCACGTATTGCTCCGGGCGGATGTAAGGTACACATCTATAACATGTATATCAAATATACCTTTCTCTTTGTCGACCGTCTTGCCAGACTTCCTATCCTCCAGATACTTGGGGCAGTTGCGCTTCCAGTGACCCTTCCCCTTGCAGTAGAAACACTCCACGCTAGCTCTGGGACCAGACCTGTTAGTCCTGGGCTTGGCAGCCAACTTTGCCTCCCTCCGGGACTTCCAGCTCTTCTTTCCCTTGCCACCGGACTTCTTGAAATCAACGGTCTTGTTGACCATCAACAGCGTGTGCTCCTTCTTAATCTCTACCTCAGCAGTCTTGAGCATCACGAACACTTCACCCAGGGACTTAGCCATGCCCTGCATGTTGTAGTTCATGACGAAGCCTTTGTAGCTCGGTGGCAACGATTGCAACACCCTGTCAATCGCCAGCTCATCGGGAATCTTGCACTCCAGAGCATTCAGGCGTTGAACGTAGCCAGACATCTTGACTACATGCTCGCTCACACTGCTATGCTCTTCCATCTTGGCTGAGAAGAAAAGCTCAGAAGCCTCATATCTCTCAGCCTTAGCCTGCGGCGCAAAGACAACCTTAAGATCCGAGATGATCTCAAAGGCGCTCATCTTCTCAAAGCGCTTCTGCAGGTCGGCTTCCATGGCGTAGAGCATGCCACTCTGGACAAAGGCAGAATCCTTCGATCGGGTCTGGAAGACCTTCTTCTCATCCTCAGAGGCTTCATCTGCAGGAGGGTCACCTATGGCGGCATCAATGACGTAGGCCACCCTATGGGGAGTGAGGAGGATCCTCAGGTTGCGGAACCAGGCCATGAAGTTTGACCCATTGGTCTTAAGCTTTTCTTTCTCAAGGAACAGACCTAGGTTAAACGATGGGCGAGACATCTACAATGGAATTTGCAACAACATAAGACTTTGTTCATAATAATTTTGAGTTATAGTATTTTTAGAAAAATAACTGACATAACTCCCACTCAAACGAACATCCCTCCTGGTCGTTTAAGCGATTACACGACCCCCATCCATTGCACCACCCCTCATCATCAAAGCCGGCGGCACAACTTCAAGAGTAGACAAAATCGTCCGTCACACCAATTTTGTGACTCGTGCTCGGCCTTTCGGCCTTCCTGTTCCGAGGCAATACTTCTGAGTATGCTAGGCTCGCCACCAAAGACCTCCACGCTGACGCTTGTGTAACATGGCTTACACCCACCGTATGCGAACGAAGATATGTATGACACCCGATCATCACAGCATGCCTCATAACGTAGAACTTTATTGGTGGTGCGCGTTGGAGGGAGAACACTAGTGGTATTTTGAAGGGATCATCTTATTCAGCTACCGCCGTGTAACACACAATCACACACAAAATAAGATGCACACAAAACATCGAATGTAATGCAATGTGATATAGTCCATCGCGCCATTGTCTTCTTGGCGCCCGCAGTTTATAAACAATTTAATAAACCTACCTTGACCATATCACATAGCCCCTGCAAAATAAAGTTAGACGCTTCTACTTTATCTTTTGCATATTTTACGTGGCTTGGGGCTTTCGTAAATAGAACCGCTTCGTACCTACGAATCTTATGACCACAACAACGATCAAATAATTGCATGTTTAAGCATCCCTTTCGGGCCCTCCATTGAAAATGCGAAGACCAACTAAAGAGAGAGAAACTGTCACCCGCCAGCCACAGATACGGTACAAGCCGTATGTCAGTAGTGGAACCAGTCTCGCGTAAGCGTACGCGTAAAGTCGGTATGGGCCGCTTCATCAACTCAATGCCGCTGGAATACACAAGTGCACGCTAGAGGGTAGCAAATAACAGGAACGGTGCCCCCGTGCAGAGCACGGGTTCTAACAGCGTACAGCTATATCTTACGATAGATCGGCTCTGATACCACTGAAGGGGATCGTGGGCAGAAAACAATAATTTTCCTAGCAACGATATCCTTAAACTAGCCAAGATCTATTCTATGCAGATATAGTAGTACGAACGGAGATCGGAATACATACCCTTGTAGACCGAAAGCGGGGATTAAGTTCCCGCACAAACGTTGTCGATGAAGACCGACGAAGCCGACCTCAAGGTCGTGTAGAGGAAGCAGGCCTCCGAGTACCGCTAGCGCAGCACCTCGCAGGGAGTCGCACACGTACGGTGGAGAAGACGCCTACGAAGCTCCAGTCCAGGACGAGCAGCGTAAGACTTGGACCGGAACACCAGCAGCGCGGCAGCGGGCTATGGTGGAGGAGATCCCCGACTCCTCTTGCTCGGCGCGGCTCCAACTTGGGAACCACGAGATCGAGAGAGAAATCAGGAATTAATTGGTGAATTAAAAGGCTGGGGGTGCCCCTTCTTATATAGGCTCCCAAGGGGAGCCAACCTTGCCAGCCAGGCAATGTGGGACTAACCCCCCACAGCCTGGTTCGGCCAAGGGAGTGCGCCGGCCCCTTGGTGGGCCCCTTGTGGCCCACCTAGGCCGGCCCTCCTGGCCCCCACCGAATTCCCCTAGGGAATTTTCCCCTCTTGGGCCTTCTTTCGTCCGGAAGGCCCATTTAGGGAAATCTGCCTTAATAAATTCGAAAATAAATATATAAAATCATATTTGCATATTAATAACACTAATTAATATCAAACATAATATATATAATATTTCCTAGCTCCGAAAACTCTTTCGGTGCTGCCCGATCTCCATCGGACCTCTCCCGGGACGCTCCCGGTGATCTCCTTCCTTTCCGGTTGTCTTGTCGAAACCCCTTAAGTGTGTTACCCTAGCGGTTCGATATAATATCAGGTATGATCAAGACCCCTCAATGATCAACGACTAACTCGTAGACCTGGACCCCCTGAATTAATCCCTGAGATATAACGAATGACTTTCATCTATCAAACCTGAACGTGAAGTCTTAGACCTTTTGCCATAGCGATACTTAGCACGTCTGAGTGTCGTTCCATAGATATCTCCATACCTAATCCCAACCTCGTTACCGACGACGCTATCTTCTACTCGTTCATGATCTCATGTCTCCGTGACTTAGTCACATGCTTGCAAGCTCATTAGACATGATCTCACCGAGTGGGCCCGAGAGTATCTATCCTGCTATGCGGACTGGCAAATCCCGCTCTTGACCCCTCGTCTCAATACTCCTTTCCAATACCCAAAAGTATCACCGTTATTGTCATACTAAATAAGATACGACGTTTGGTGCAATCAAAGTATCTTCCGGGAATATCAATAAGAGTTGATCTCACGGTCAAAGGTGTAACGACTATGTTCTCCAAATCTGGGTATGTCCATCACATCGCTCTCCAGCGATATGACTCTCATTGCCGACCGGCGCCATGCCCCATGACCGGGAAACCTCGATCATCAATCGCGCAACGAAACTAGTCTTAGTAGAGGCTACTAGGGACCTGGTTGTTTACGCATCACACCCGCATTAATGTTTCCGCTTAATACGGTTCTAGCATGACACAAAAACCTATTATGAACAAACGAGATATGATAAAGAATACACTTTATTAATTGCCTCTAGGTCATATCTCCTTCACATTTATATCCCTATAGTCCGTGACTAGTCTCTAGGTTTGATCTTTCTTTTTAACAAATAAAACTGGCGCTCCCCGGGGCGAAGAACTTGGGCGGATAAATCCTTTCAGAAGGTGTTCCTCCTGTTGCTTCTTGAGCTCTTTTAATTCATCGATGGCCATAGGGTAAGGTCTCTTAGCTATTGGTCCATTACCCGGTTTCAGTTCAATGAGAAACTCCACAACTCTGTCAGGTGGCATTCCCGGTAGTTCCTCTGGAAAACATCTGGGTACTCCTAGACAATCAGCACATCTACAAGGCTAAGCCCTTTAAGAGAATTTAGCCTAACTTTCTTTAGTTCAAAAGTTGATCTGAATTTAATCTTCTGTTTCTCAGGGGTGGTGAGGGTGATTGCTCTGTTTGCACAGTCTATAATTCCTTCAAAACGGGTCATCCAATCCATTCCAATGATAACATCCAAACCTTGGGTTTCTAGGATGACTAAGTCTGTTGGAAAAAGATATTTTCCAATCTTTAACTCTAATTGCCTATATCCAGAATTTACTATCATCTCACCTCCAGGTGAACTCACTCTTATAGGTTTTCCTAAGCTTTCCTCGGCTTGCCCATGTTTGTTCACAAAAGCTCTTGATATGAATGAATGCGATGCTCCGGTATCAAATAATACTAATGCTGGAAAAGAATTGAGCAGGAACTTACCAATCACAGCATCAGGTTCATCATGAACTTCTTCCACATTGATGTGGTTTACTTGTCCCTTCTGGAAGGGATTGGGCTTGGAATTTCCATCGGTCTTCCTCTCTGGGCATTCAGTAGCATAGTGTCCTGTCTTCTTGCAATTGAAGAAAGTCACATTAGACAAGTCTTTCTTCCCTTCAGAGTTAGGACGGGGATTACCATTCCCATGATTATGGCCATGGTGATGGTTTCCCTTGAACCCACCATTATTTCCTGTGTACCCTCGATTGTTTCCTTTGTATCCTCCATTGTGGTTATGACCATGATGCTTTTGGCCACTACCACTGTTGGAATAGTTCCAGGTTTTATGGCCACTAACTTCAGAGGTGTGTGGTTTCTTGTGTGTCCCTTCAGAATGAACCTTACTTACTTGTACTAAACTTCCTCTTCCTATTCTCTTCCTTTCTTATGTTGTTGTCCAGAGTGATTGCTTGATCCAGCAGGGCTTGATAGTTAGGAGCATACGCCACATACAAGGGTATCTTCAGTTCTCCCTTAAGTCCATTGAGGAATTTTTCCTTCCTCTTAACATCAGTGTCAATATCTTTTGGTGCATACCTTGATAGCATACAGAAGTCATCCATATATTCCTTCAGGGTTCTACCTCCCTGCCTCAAGCTTTGAAATTCCTCTTTCTCCAGGTTCATTATTCCAGAGGAAATGTGAGCATTGCGAAAACCTTCCTTGAACGCATCCCAAGTCATGCCATCTAAGGGATGAGTAACCTGATAGGTCTCCACCACATTGCAGCAGGTCCTTCCAATAGATGGGCAGTGAACCTCACCTTTTCTGCCTCAGAACACTCACAAGTTACTAAGTCCTTGTTGACTGAACGGAGCCAGTCATCCGCTACTATTGGTTCAGCAGCAGAGGAAAACTTATTAGGCCTAAGCCTTAGGAATCTTGCAAGTCTGTCCACTGGAGGTGGTGGTGGTGGTGGAGGTGGCGGGTTGTTGTTATTGTTGTTGTTGTTGTTGTTGTTGGTTGCTGCAATGAACTGAGTCATCATAGTCATCAGTTGGGCTGGAGCTGCCATCAGCTGTTGCATAGCCTCGTTGTTGTCGGAATCACGTCGTAGAGGCATCTGTGGGGTTTTAGCATGGATGAGTAAAAAATTGATAGAACTATAAGGAGGAATCCTACCCATGCACAAAACAATCAAGTCTAGCAATCCAACAAACAACTTATAAAACAACCAACACACAAATCAAAACCTTTGGTTTAAGGAAAACGATACAAAAGTTTTGAAAAATAGATTCGCGAGGTTCCGAGGATACAAGGGAAGTACTGCCTTACCACAAGTTGGTAGGTCAATACAAGACTAAGATAATGAGGTGTATGATAAATGGTAGTCTCACTAACTAACTACTCGACCATGTCCTCTTCTTCCTCTTCAATTTCCTGAATCTCAATTCCTTCATTGGCGAGTACATCCTTGAGTTCCTTCACTTCCTTCTCTAGGGCAGAGTTCTTTTCTTGCAGCTCTCTCTTCTCAGTACGAAGCCTTTTGATCAAGTCACTATCGGCCTTGAACTCGACTTCATTGCTCTCGAGTTCTGCCTTTTGTTCCCTGATAGTCTTGTTCTTCTCTTGAACTCTTTTCTCCTGTCTCCTGTACTTCTCCTCTTGTGCAGCGAACTTCTCTTCTTGTGCTTTGGTTACTTCCTCCTGAGCCTTCATCTTCTCCTCGTTTTCCTTGAGTAAGGCACACAGCTCATCGTTCTTCAGGAGCTCGGTGCGCCTATCCTCATAAAGTTCTGTGACAAGGATTTCCAACTCCTGGAAATAAAGACTAAGGCGTTTCGCCTTGCCTCTTTCTCCGACATCATAAAGGTAAGGTTCTCCATCCTCGTTTCTCCTTCTAAAGAAAATGGAGTAGTCGCCCCTCAACTCTGAGCGGTAGTGTCCGCAGAGGCGCCCAATCAGATCTTGCGTGACTAGATTGAGTCATTTATCTTTGGAGTCGCTAACCATTTTAATCTCCAGTGGGGGCTCTTCTCCACGTCCTGCCTGAGTTGCTTTTATTCCCCAACAACCCTCTTTGTTAAACTTCTTCAGGATGAATCCCTTGACTTGGGGTAGTGATAATCCTATCTTCTCGCCGATGTCGAGAAGGTAGCAACCAAAACGGGCGTTCTCGAAGTCCTCCGCGGTGGTGAAGTGGAAGCTCGTCATCTTTTAGTAGAAGAGAGGAATTAGAACAAGAATTGCATAGGGTGAGCAAGTACTAGTCATGGTGTGAATTATTAATTTTTGAAAATACTAAGTCAAAAACCTAAGGTGATCAACAGATATTAACAACTCTTTGTAGATTGGATTTTTCACTATAGTGAGAGAGACAGACACCCGGCCAGCCACTTATGTTGTGGAACAGGTCTCATGTACGCGGACATGTAAAGTTTGTCCCGGGCCGCTTCATCCCACTATGCCGCTCGAATCCAACATACTTCCAAGATGATAACATTATGATCAAAAGGGGCTTAACCAATCCTAAGGGCTCGAACCTACAGGCAACACTTTGCTCTGATACCATTTTGTAGCGCCCCAACTCTTATTAGAGTTGTAAACACATGTGTTATGTGCTAGTCCCTGGATCACTTCCAGCACCACATTACAAAATATAAGGTACCATTGCATAAGTATTAAATTGCTACAACGAGATCCAAAAATATTAGCCAAGTATGGCTTTATTACAAATTGCATACCATGAAGGCTAGCTAAAATTCAGAGTTCACAACGAAAGCGAATAACAATGAGCCTCATCTTCAAGCATGCGCCACAGGCAGACATGCTGGGTGTAGACTCGAGTCCAATCTATTTCTTCATCAGAATTTCCTGCACATTTGATTATGTAGCCCCCGAAGGAGGTCAATACAATGATGTATTGGCAAGTGACTCTGGTGGATATTGTCGTGGTGGTGTCACGGCAGATGCCATAGGATGGCTAATGTGTGGGGCCGATGGACGTTGGTGGATCCGGTGAGGGATAGCGAGCTGAAGAGCTCACACGGGGAGGATCCCGGTGTGACCGAGATCTCCCAAGAACGAGAAACGAGATCAAGGCGCGAAGAGGAAGATCTAGCAAACACGAACAAATGCACGAAGGCACACAACACACACACGATATACCCATGTTCAGGGCCCTCGTGAGGAGGTAACACCCCTACTCCTGCCTTTCCTTCTCAATATAAGTGTGGAACAAGGACTACAACGTGCTCTTAGAGCTTTTGAGGTGAAGAACACGAAGAACTAGATGAACTCAAGGGAGGATGAAGTAAATGCTCTAGGAGTAAATGAGACTATAGTTTTGGCTTCCAAGTTGGTCTCTCCTTCACATGAGCAGTTATGGCGCCTTTTATAGAGTTCCGGCCAGGAGGGCCGGAAACCCTAATCCGGCTTGGCCCCACCGGACAGGCCTAACCGTTATGTCGACACCGGCTAGTGTGACCTAGTCGCCGTGCTATCCGGCGTAGCCCCTTCTTCATCATTCCGGCAAGGACAGCAGGCGCCGTCCTGGAACATCATTGTCCCCCTGTCACAGACAGGACATGTCTTTGCCCATCCCGGATAGCCTTTTCCGGATTGCCGGGCTAGGCACGTCCAGTCTTGTCGTACCGTTGTCGTACCGGCTGACGCGCTCTCGTGCCAGGCGGGAGGTGACCATGCTTCCGTGTCAGGCGGGAGGTGACCATGCTTCCGTGTCAGGCGGGAGGTGACCATGCTTCCGTGTCAGACGGAACGGTACTTCCCCCCGCATCAGGCGGGAAAGCCTGCTGCAGACCGTTGACGGCCTACCGGGATCCCTCATGCCGGTCACCTTCTTGCTTTACCTTACAAGTCCTTCCTGCACAAGTCTAGGACCAAGATAAATGTTCCGGTTAGCACTTACCCGGATTGCCTATCCGGTACGCCCGAGTACTTCTCCTTCCGGGAGTTTCCTCGGAGCCACAAAATCCGAGATCCTTTCCGGATGCACCCGAGTTCGTCTTAGGATGAGTATCTCTAGGCCTAGCCTCCCGAAGATGTCATAGCCTATCAGCAAAGACATCTTCGAGAAGCTAGTTCTCAGAGGAACCACCCGTTGATGTCTGTGCTGTTATGAGGGCTCGGGGTGGCTATTTATAGCCGCCAGAGATGACCTTTGCGCCTGCCAGGAGTCACCTTGCACTCTACCAGCTCTCAAAGGTCAAGTTGCCCCTTCAGCGCACTAGGGGGTGGCCTTTGCTCTCGCCAAAGGTCAATCACTGTTGCCACACTGTTGAATTACGTCGGGATCTGCCCTACCCGGGGGGCAGCCCCCCGACACTAGTCCCCGAAGCTGGTGCTATGCAGCGACCCCGGATGATGTGCGGGATCAGCTTTAATAACAACACTCTCCCCTGAAAACATGAGACTATCCTTTGACTTGATGCCGAGATGAGTTTTACCGAGATCCCAACACCGAGATCGTTTCGACCGGAAGGCCATGCTCCTAACCGGATAGTGCCACGTGAGCGAATCTTTATCGTTGGCTCCGCATTGAATTCCAGATCTCTGGCTGGGTCTCACCCGAGGTCCTGTCGAATCAGAAACGCACTCGAGTGCTTCTGACCGAGCACGCCGCTGCTCGGGTTCGCGCGCCGGGAGCCACAGCCGATCCGAAGTCCAACCGTTGGGGCTCTGTGGCCCTCGGTGTGGCCGGATCGGGCGCTCCTGGGGACGCCACGTGTCGCGCGGCACAAAACAGATCCCACCCACGATCGGAGAGATCGTTGGCGGGAAATTCGGAAACCGCTCCGGATCCCCCCCATAAATAGGGGACCGGAACGGTCACTTCTTCTTCTTGCCCAACTCTTCACTTCTCCCACCACCGTCACGAGCGCCTCGCCGTCGCCGCGCCCGGAGCTCAACCACCGCCGTTCCCGCTGGTCGCCTGAGCTCTTCGCCTCCACCATCGGGTCGCGCCATTCTCGCTCGCCACCGGCCTCGCTTCCTCCGGTGAGTTCTTCCCTCCGCTTCGGTGAATTTTCCCACTGCGACGGTGCTTCGCGCTCGGCCGTGAAACGACGCCACCGCGGGTTGCGCCGCCGCCGGCGAGCACGAGCCGCGCGGCGTTGACGAGGATGCGTTCCACACTTTACTTTTCGCTAGCACTTAGGCCACCTTTGTATCTTGCCCGAACATATTTGCGTCGATTAAGTTTCGATTTATTTGCGTGCGGTAGATCTTATTTGCTAGGAATCCGGTTGCATTAAGGAGTTTGTGATCCGGTATCTTAGCTCCCGGTAGACTAACTTCGACTAACTGCCGTTGCGCCTGCAGAATAGCCCGGACACATCCGCAGATCCTTCCGACATGGCTGAAGAGAGTGTTCGGGGGTGTTGGGATGGGTCCGAGATCATGCAGAAGGATCTCGACTGGCTGTGCCGGACTCACCGGATTCCGCCAGAAGTCAAGAGTCGACTTCCGGAGGACGAGGTTCAACCGGAACCCCAACCCAGGGAATACGTTGTATTCCTCACGCATTTCGAGCGCGGGTTTCGGCTTCCGGCTAGCCCCTTCTTCCGCAACTTCCTCGTCACCTACGGCCTCCAACCCCATCATCTCCCAGCCAACGCCATTATGATGCTTTCGGTCTTCACCACCTATACGGAAGCATATCTCGGCGTGTGGTCTTTCTTGGACCTCTGGGCCAAGTACTTCATCCTCCGCCGCCAAGTCATCCCCAATCCGGATCAGAAAGTCAAAGACTTAGTCGACTGCGGAGCGGCCACCATAATTCCCCGCGCTGATTCCGGATTCCCCAAAGTCCAGGGGCTAGAGTCCTGCCGGAAGTGGCAGCGTAGCTTCGTCTACGTGAAGAACCGGGAGATGTCGGGAGATGGTTCGGGATCCTCGAACCCGGATTTCATCAATTTGCCGGAGTTCGCCATCGGTCCTCCCCGCGAATTCGACCTCTGGAACCGGCTCCCGGATACCGAGGAGGTTCGACGCATGCACGACGTCCTCAACGTGCTGACGGATAAGATGACTGGCGACGATCTCCTGCGGATCTTTATCATTCGCCGCGTCTGCCCCCTGCAAACCCGAGTGCACAAGATGTGCCATATGGACGGGATACTAGATCCCACCAGGACCAGCTTCTTCGGGTTGGACCATTCCGCAGTCGCCCGGCGCGTTCGAGCTATTGCTCGAACTAAGATGCCGGATGACTACACTTGGGCTCTTATCGGGGGTTTCCGGAAAAAACCCCTGCGACAGGTGCTTCTGTCTGTCTTTCGCAAACTTACATTTGCACCTGGATTCTGCTGGAAACCGACATGGTTGTCATGCAATGACTTGTTCGTGCAGTTATTCGAGCGTCAGACCGAAGAGGACGCTATACATGCCGGTGGGAAGTTCGTGCCGAACATCACGCCACCGGAAAAGATGCCGAGAGAGGATCCTGACGGTGAAGATCACCTTGCCATCCCTCTAGCTCGTGCCGCTGCTCCGGGTAACCCTTCAACCTCAGAGGCTATTTCCGTTTCTTCAGATGATGAGGATGAGATTGATTGTCAAATACTTGATGTGATTGACGCTCTTCCCCTCAATTGGGCTTCGCCAGTGGCTCCGAAACCCACGGCCGTAACGAAGCGCGCCGAGACCCGGAAGCGTGCGGCTTCCGACACCAACCCTGCTGGTACATCCGGCATCACCCCCAAGAAGAGCAGGCCAAACAAGCAAACGGCCGAGAAGCCTCTTCGCCAAAAGAGAGGTCCTCCCACCGATTCCGGGTAAGATCTTTTTGCTTTGAGTTACACGGCTTTGTCTTCTCCCGAAGTCTTTTCTGACATACTTCTTTCAGCGATGCACTCGACATCCCGGCATCCGCGGCTTCCCATCCTCCGGGATCCCGCACACCTAGCCCGCCTTGGGCTGCTCCTTCTCCATCTCGCCCCTCCGCACGAGAGAGCGAGCATCCTGCGCCTGGTGCCGCGCAGACTGCCGCTGCGATTCCAGACGCTCGTCCCGTGGTGGACGAGATTCCGGTCCAGGCTACCGCTGCCTCGGAAGACATCTTCCTTCCAGACAGCCCGCGCAGGGTGCCTGGGCTTGAGACGGACGTCGCAAGTCCTCCTCGGCAGGTCGTGCCGGGAGCCTCCCCTCGGTAGGCCCCGGACAAGCCTGCTCCGCCGAAACAACCCACGGCCCCTTCCCGGCAACCTGACCATCCTGCCGGGAAATCACGCAGCAAGGCTGCCGGGCAGAAAACAGCCTCCGCCAAACCTACTGCTCCTTCGACATCTTCGGCCCAAGACTTGGCCCTGAGCTCGGGTAAGTTTTCGCGATTACCGCCACCTCCTGCTGAGATCCCCACTGCTTCCCTGCAGATGCTGCGAGCAACCGTAAGCTCCTTTATGCCTTCAGGATCCCGGGAGGTTGTTGCTGCTCGCGCGCCTGGCGGCTCCGGCATGCGTGTTGTTGAAGAATACAACCAAGCCTGGATTGCCGCCGATGCCTCTGAGATCGTGGAGGACTTGCACGATGCCGGACCTAGCCGCAGCGCCCAAGCTCTACATGCTCTCCAGGTGGCCGCGTGTAATGCCCCAGTCCATAAATTATACAATGATGCTATGTGTCGGTGGTCATGCTACATAATCGAAGGTTACTGGGGTTACCACTCCCAGGCCGAGTAAACATCGGCAGGCGTGCTCGGCATGGATCATCGGCAACACAACCCTTCGATCATGCCATATCCAAAGCATAGCCCTCAAGTATAATAAAGAGACTAAGACACCGGAACACCTGGCACATGACAGACCCTACGACTCAAGATAATATAGTTCAACTCTTAGTAGAGAAAGATAGCAAATATTACAATCCAAGGTCACAGACCCATCAGTACATCAAGCGGAAGCAAATTAAGTTGTTCTAAACAACAAGATCCAAATATGGCCTAAGAGGCCTACAGATAAACAATCCCGTGCCAGCTGGTTCCTAGTTGCCCCAGGCTGCCACCCGGGAACCCCAGACTACTCGTCGATGTCAACATAGAACCCACCTTCGGGGTAGGTAAAGTCCTCCTCTGAAACAAAAATAAACAAGGGTGAGTTCGACGAACTCAACAAGATTTTGAGCTATCTGCTCTATGATTGGCTCTCAAGATTTTATGGCTGTTTTGCGTAAAGCTGATTTTATTCTTAAAATATAACTCCAAGGCATCGACTATCAGAATATTTTCGAAGAGGGGTAAGAAGTAACTCTTTCTCTTTTGATTCACTTTCTCATCATCCACCACTGTACCTGTTCAACAGAGGCACCTCCCCGAATCAACCTCGAAGAAGTCAACCTTACAATCGTGAGTGGTACCTTTAGTACCCAGTTTTTAATCATTCCGTTAAAGTTATTCTATGATCCCTGAATTCGTCACCAAGTCGTCCTTAACCGTGGACACGGCTTTTCGAAAAGATTTATCCCTGCAGGGGGTGTACAATGTGAAAGGCGCCAGGTTCCCGAGGGACCTTCCAGCTCCTTATCCATGCGTACCGTCCGGCCCATTGCCTGTACAACTAGCTCTCTTCCGGGGAAAGCCGGCTGGGTGGGAGCGGCTACGACCTTTACCTCGCTTTGGACTAACCCAGGATCATCAGCGACTGGGGGACAAGTTCAGTGCCTCCAACACCCTGCCCCGCGGCCACTCATTTTCCTACCACCATAATCCTCATCTCAGTCTTGGCCACCATCTCAACACACGCGCAAATGGAAAGCCAAACTAGAGGACCCTCGGCTAGTCCGACACAAGTTAGTCGGTCGATGAGGTTCCATATACCCACGCATGGTAGCACGCTCAACTTGGCTCGAAGGCGAGAACTCGCACCGAGGCGGCGAGAACGAGACAACCCACCACATACCATGTGGCCTCTCATCCCCACCTTTTAGCATTTTATTAATTATTACCACAATTCTCCACCATCCTCCGCGGAAATTCCACAACGGATCCCAACACGAATATCCATCGGACCACTAAGCAGTTAACTAAGCATGGCTAAGCAACAACCTAGCAAAGTAATTAATTCAGGCCATCAACACAATCCTATGGATAATAGGAGGGGAAACTGGTAGTGGCTTCGGTAACTGAATGCAAATATAGGATACTCTAATCCAATCAAATTGACATTTGGAATCGCATGCAATATTATAGTGGAGAAAATAATTTGCGGAAAATAGGATAAGATATGCAAGAGGGTGGGGATCACGCTTGCCTTGCTCAACAGGCGGGTAATACTGATCGTCGGGGTAATGCGGCGAGACCCTGGTTCCTTGATCTATCGATGTTTAAAAACACCGGAGAGAACACAATCAATACAAGCAATTCATATGCAATGCGCAAACACATGATGGTATGACATTTTAATGCACTGCATTATTATCACAATTATATGACTTTTAAATGAGATGCTAGGAATAATTATTCAACGATATAGGAAATTTATTTTCCTATGTGTTTTTATGTTCCCCTACAATTTAATTTAGGTAACATGCTTGAAATGATTTTGAAAGTGTAGAACCAGTGCTTATTAGCATTTTTACTTAGAGGTTACAATTCTAGCAATTTGAGGAATTTATTATGAATTTAAACTACACCTTTTTATTTCTACCCCTTTCTTCATTTTAGCAAAACAGAAAATTACAGTAGCAGTAATGGAAGTGTGAATCAGTCCATTAGATAGCATTTATTTTTCTGAACATTTTGGTATATTATTTGCTAAATTTGGATAAGTATTTTGAAAGTTATGAATTTTTGAAGTTTGAATCATTTTCTGTCTTTTTATTAATTCGCAGATAAATCGTTCGGGCGTTTTTCACCGAACGCGAGGCTAGCCCGAGCCACTGACGGGTGGGGCCAGCGCCACGCTGGCAGCCACGTCAGCTGCGCGTTGACCGGCGCGGCGGCGCGGCTCCGGCGAGCACGGTTCCGGCGGCTGGGGGCATGCGGGGATGCGCTAGTGCGCGCAAATGATCCTACGGGGCATTTCCTACCGGACGGAGGCGGAGCCGCTGGCTTTTGGTCGCCGGAGCGAGCTCCACGGCGACCCGCGGCGGCGCCCGACGGCGAGCTACTCCGTTCGGTCGATCTAGGGGGAGAGGAGAAGCGCGGGGATGTCCAGGAGGACGGTTGGCTCACCCTCGACGCGTGGAGGTGCTCGTAGAGGACGGAGGAGGTCGAGGATGGCGGAAATCTTGCCCGGAGCGCCGCGACCGGAGTCGGAGAAGAGCACGTTTCCCCGGCGATGTACTGCGTCCCGGATCGATTTGTTCGTCGGAGAGGTGGAGTACGGCGGGGCCGAGGCAGTGGCGCGCTTCGATATGCTCCAGGAGGTCTCAGTCGACGGCGAGGAGGCGGCGCATCCCGGTGGCCATGGCGGCTCGGTGGGGGAGGAAGAGGAGGAGAGGACAGAGGAAAAATCGGGGGAGAGAGAGCAGAGCGCGTCGGTGGCGGCCTTATCCTTCCCGTAGGGCAGCAGAGAGAGGGGGGGGGTCCGGGCGCGGCGAAGGAGGGGGCGACACGACGAGCTGGTGCGACGGGGACGAGCTCCCCGGTCGCTACAGAGGAAGAAGAAGAAGATTTTCGAAATCCCCCCTGCCACTTTTATTTTCCATCACAAACAGGTCCTTTTCTATTTCTTTTTAAAACCAGTGCACTGTTTTGATTTAATTGGGGCAGTTAAACACTTTATAAAAATCTGAGAAAATTCAGGGAGCTTCCCCATACCATGTAGAGGCACAACAAAAATTGGCTCCTCAAAATAAAATGTTTTGGTGCACTTTTGTTCATAGGTGTTAAAAAGGGCATTTTGTTGATATTTCCATAAGTTGCCACTTTAATTGATTTGGAGACAAAGCAAATATGATATTTGGAACTCTTGGAACTTCCTTGACAAAAATGCCATATTCAAAATAGTTTGTTCTTAGCAAGTGCAAATATCTCATGTTGAACTCTTGTAACTTCCTTGACAAATATGCAAGATTAAAGTGGGGGGAGTGGTAATGTTCTTAAAAGTAGCAAAATGATATGGATGCCATGATGCAATTACACAAAAGTGGAAAAATTACAGAGGTTTTTAGGTTTTTTAAACCTTGGGCTGTTACAAATCTACCCCCCTTACAGGAATCTCGTCCCGAGATTCTAAAGTTGCGGAAGAAAGTCGGGATACTCCTCACGAAGACTAGACTCTCTTTCCCAGGTAGCTTCTTCTTCAGAATGGTGAGACAACTGAACTTTGAAGAACTTGGTAGTCTTATTCCGAGTCTTCCTTTCCGCTTCATCTAGGATACGTATGGGATGCTCGCGATAGGTGAGATCCGCCTGGATATCCAGCTCCTCATGACTGACTCCACGGATAGGATCCTTGAAGCAACGGCGGAGTTGGGATACATGGAACACATCATGCACATCCGGGAAGTTGGTTGGGATTTCTAGCTGGTAGGATAGATCTCCTCGTTTGGCCAGAATGGTGAAAGGGCCAACATAACGAGGGGCCAATTTTCCCTTGATTCCAAAGCGACGAACACCACGAAGAGGAGAGACGCGTAGATAGGCCTTGTCACCAATCTCATAATGGACCTCCTGATGGTGCTTATCATAGTAGCTCTTCTGCCTAGTCTGGGCAATCTTCAGATTCTCTCGTATGATTTTCACCTTCTCCTCAGCTTCATTGATCACATCTGGACCCAAGAGTTGCCTCTCTCCGGTCTCGGACCAATTTAGCGGAGTTCGGCATTTTCTTCCATACAGAACCTCGAATGGGGCCATACCCAGACTCGCTTGATAGCTATTGTTGTAGGAGAACTCAGCGAAGGGAAGGTATTTTTCCCACCCCTTTCCAAAAGAGATTACACAAGCTCGAAGCATGTCCTCTAGGACTTGGTTCACCCTTTCGGTCTGTCCATCAGTTTGGGGATGGAAAGCTGTGCTGAAGTTGAGGCGGGTTCCCATGGCTTGTTGGAAACTCGTCCAGAATTTCGAGGTAAACAAGCTGCCACGATCAGAGATTATCCTCTTGGGAACACCGTGAAGTACGATGATCCGGGAAGCATACAGGTCAGCCAGCTTAGCAGCTGTGATGTCGACTCGCACCGGGAGGAAGTGAGCCACTTTGGATAGTCGGTCAATGATTACCCAGATGGCATCGTTGCCCTTGGGAGACTTCGGCAGACCCGTAATAAAGTCCATACCAATCTCATCCCACTTCCATTCTGGTATCGCAATAGGGCGAAGAGTGCCAGCAGGCCTTTGATGTTCCGCCTTTACACGACGACAGGTGTCGCATTCAGAAACATACTTGGCGATTTCTCTTTTCATCCGAGTCCACCAGAATAGTGGTCGGAGGTCTTGGTACATTTTGGTACTACCGGGATGAATAGAGAGAGGGGAATCATGCGCTTCTTTGAGGATCAACTCCTTCAGATTCTGCTCCTTTGGCACCACCAGACGGTCACCAAAGTACACGATTCCCGCTTCATTCTCAGAGAAGCATTTGGCCTTTCCGCTAGCAATGTTCTTTCTGATATTAAGAATGCCAGTATCTAGCTTTTGCGCCTCCTTTATTTGGTCTACCAGAGTAGATTTGATTTCCAGATTTGCGAGGTAGCCAGAGGGAACAATTTCCAGGTTCAAACGGGCGAACTCTTCATGGAGAGCAGGTTGAGCCTTCTCAACCATCAGGTTGTTGCTATAAGCTTTTCGACTTAGCGCGTCAGCCACGACGTTCGCCTTGCCGGGTTGGTAATTCAGACTCACATCATAGTCTTTGATTAACTCCAACCAACGTCTTTGCCTGAGATTTAAATCCGGCTGAGTGAAAAGGTATTTCAAACTCTTGTGATCCGAGTAAATCTCGCAACGGTTACCAAACAGGTATGGTCTCCATTGCTTCAGAGCATAAACCACTGCGGCAAGCTCCAAATCATGAGTTGGGTAGTTTTGCTCATGAGGCTTCAATTGGCGAGAGGCATATGCCACTGCATGGCCATCTTGCATTAACACACAGCCCAAGCCTTGCAGAGAGGCGTCACAGAAGACCACGAAATCCTTGCTTGCGTCTGGCAGGGCAAGCACAGGAGCAGAAGTGAGTTTGGCCTTCAGGGTTTTGAAGCTCTCTTCAGCTTGGTCCGTCCATACGAACCTTGTATCCTTCTTGAGAAGGTTGGTCAGAGGCTTGGCTATTTTGGAGAACCCTTCGATGAATCGGTGGTAGTAACCTGCCAATCCCAGAAAGCTTCGGATGTCCTTGACAGACATGGGAGTTACCCAATCCATAATAGTTTGAACCTTGTCGGGAACGACAGCCACTCCACTTGCGGAAATCACATGGCCGAGGAAGACGAGATTGTCCAACCAAAACTCACACTTAGAGAACTTGGCATAGAGGCGGTGTTCTCGAAGGCGTGTCAGGATCAAACGAAGATGTTCGGCATGCTCTTCATCGGTTTTGGAGTAGACGAGAATGTCATCGATGTAAATGACAACGAACTTGTCGAGATAATCCATGAAGACGGAGTTCATGAGCCTCATGAACGTCGCAGGAGCATTGGTGAGACCGAAGGACATAACGGTATACTCGTAGGAGCCATAGCGAGTAACAAATGCCGTATTTGGGATATCCTGCTCTCTGATCTTGATCTGATGGTACCCTGATCTCAGGTCCATCTTGGAAAATACCGTTGCCCCAGCTAGTTGATCCAATAGATCATTGATGCGAGGAATAGGGTACTTGTTTTTTACTGTCACCGCATTTAACGGCCTGTAGTCAGAGACTAGACGAGGCACGGTAGAATCCCTCTTCTTGACGAAGAGTACGGGACAACCCCAAGGTGAACTGCTAGGCCGAATGAACTCTTTCGATAACAGTTCATCAATTTACTCCTTTAACAGCGCCAGCTCCTCCACCGGCATCCGGTAGGGCTTCTTGGCAACCGGCGCGGTACCGGGGAGCAACTCTATGACAAACTCCACACTTCGATCAGGTGGCATGCCAGGCAATTCCTCCGGGAACACATCCGGGAAGTCACACACCACGTGGATGTCTTGGATTTCAGGAGGGGATAAGCCTTCCATAAGGCAAAGGAGAAGCTCAGGTGAGTGGGGCACGGATGGAGATGGAGGTCTGGACTGTGCAGACCAATACTCCACAATTTCGCCGGAAGAGGTGGTCACGGTGATGGTTCTGGCAGCACAGTCGAGGTTAGCCTTGTATTTCCCTAGCCAGTTCATGCCCAGTATGGCATCAAAGCCGGTTGAATTGAAGGCTATCAGCGGATACGGGAAAGGGAATGAGCCTATGTTAATTGAAACTTCAGGGGTCACCCTTTTGGTTTGCCAACGAGTACCAGGGCTGGTGACATATAACGGTGCTTCCAACTCTTCAAACGGTATATTGTTTCGTTGTGCAAATGCTACCGAAATGAATGAATGTGATGCTCCAGAATCAAACAGTACTGTAGCTAGAGCTTTAGCAATTCGAAGCGTACCCATGAGAACACTGGGGTCGTCCTCCACGTCTTCAACAGTGACGTGGTTCAGGCGACCACGACTAGCCGTACCCGTCTTGGCTACGGGCGTGGCAGGAGCTGGTGGTGGCGCCTTCCTAGGGCATTCTCTGGAGTAGTGGCCGGGCTGGCCACAGCTGTAGCACGTGCTTGTCGGTGGTGCAGGGAGTTGAGGACGATAACCACTTCCGCCCGGGCCCATTTTTGGAGTAGGAGGGCGCGGTGGAGGTGGCCTGTACTCCGAGGTCCTTGGCACGAACGGAGGACGGGGCACGGAGCTATAGGGAACGAAGACCCTACGCTTCTTGCCGTCAGCAGCCGAGGAGCTCTGATGATCCCCCTGAAGTGGCCTCTTAGTGGCCTCTAGTTCCTTCCTTCCCTGTTCCAGGGTGAGAGCCTGGTTGTACAGTTCCTGGTAGCTCGTGAACTTGAAGGGCAGCAACTCGTAACGGAGCCGTGGATTGAGCCCCTTGCGGAACAACTCCTGCTTGTCCGCATCATTGGTCACATCCCGAGGGGCGTAACGCGAGAGACGGCTGAACTCATGACCATAGACTGAAATGTCCATCCGTCCCTGATGCAAGTCCAGGAACTCCCTCCTCTTCAAGTCCATGAGGGGCTTGGGAATGTAGGCAGCGCGGAAGGCAGTGCGAAACTCCTCCCAGGTGAAAACATGCCCAGCAGCGAACATCGCCTGGTGGCTTTCCCACCACGCGCCCGCTGCACCCGCCAACAGGTAAGTGGCAAAGTTGGCTTGTTCCACAGCTGGAACATGCAGGGCAGCGAACTTGCGCTCCAGTGCACGCAGCCAGTCATCTGCGTCCTAGGGCTCCTTAGCATCGGAGAAGGACGGTGGCTGGGACCGCAGGAACTCAGTGAGAGTATGACAATCGTTATTCCTCCGGTTCCCTTGGTGCACCAACTGCTCGAGGAGTCGGTCGCTGCGCACACGGCCCTCCTCCATAAGCAGGAGGACCTCCGCCATGGTGGGAGGTGGCGGTAAGTCTTCGCCGCGGCGACGGCCCGTCATTCTTGATATTGACAAGGACACAGTTAGAATCCCATCGTGTCATCCTTGTACACAAAAATAGGGACAGCAAAACTGGTAGTAGCAACAGATAGAACAACATGCACATCATTAGACGCACGCATAGATGGAACTGAGTTCACAAAATATAGGTTCTAGTACAAGCCACAGTTTGCTGAGAGAGAGGTACAGGCCTCATACATATTACACTGAATGGGTACTAGGAGATAACAGTGACGAGTCTATTACATAACGAGCTCTACTGCTCCAGGCTCCAGAGATACAAACAAAGGAGTATTTGGCACAACTCGCAGGAAGGCACAATTACTCGAGCATCTCTCGGTAGCACACATGGCTAGTAGTACGCCATGACATCCTCATCAAGTGGCGCCGGGGGAGTGTGGAAGCGGCGCGCACTGGCAGGCTGGTTGCCATACGGCGACTCGAGTGCAGTAAGCCTCGGGTCTCGGTGAGGACCGGTAGGCGGGGTTACGCCACCAACTCCCGGACTGCAAACGTCGGTAGGCAACTGCTCCAACGGGGGTGGGCGAAGTAGTGTGAGAGGAAGCGTCCCATCCATGACATACGGGCGCACACTCATCAGAGTATGACGGTGACTAGCGCGCGCCGAAACAGCGTAGAGGTACCACTGCCGGGCTCGACGGTCCAACGCTCGGACTAGCTCAATCAGTGCCCGGTGCCTGCTGTCCGACTCCATCTCGCCGCTGCTGTACACAGCTCGGTAAACACCCGACGTGCTGTCGTCGGCAGCGGGGAAGTGGCAGAAATCCGACGCCTGGTTAGCGAGGTACGGACAGTAGCTGCGGTAAATAGAGAGGCCGTTATACGCGGCCTCCTGAACCGCCTGCTCCACGGTCATACCCACGCCTCCAGCTACGTTCTCAACGCGACCCTCGTCGTTGAGCACGCGCACCTTACAGAAGAACTGCGCCTGGCGGTACGGTGCATACTCCTCATACACCGTGTACTCCGGGTACCACCTACAACCCTGGCTGGCCAAAGCTGCGGCAAACAAGGCGGGGAACCCTCAAACACCCTCACATCGAGTGAGGCGAACAACCAAGCCCGAACCAGTCATCTGTATAAAAAATAATTCAAATGTCAGGTCCGGAGACTCTAGAGTCAGGAATGAAAGTAGAACTCGGGTAGAGACTAGGAACAGCAAGGAAAATGATCCTGAAAGCAAACAGAGGGACGGGAGCCCCAAAAGCTGGTCGCCCCTCGCCCTGAAACCCAGAGTGAGTAAGTGTATGACACGTCATGCGCGGCGGAAGCGACACGTGATAAGGCACAAAACAAATAGAGGTAAGATTGCTCCGATATTAGAGGGTAACCAGATAAGGAGTAAAAAGAATCCTAAGATGGTTTTTCACAACTCATTTTTAGGTTAAAAATATTTTTACCAACACTAGACTCAACGTCGACCAGTAGTAAGGGTTTCCTACAGGCGGTACTGCTCTGATACCAAGTTGTAATGCCCCAGTCCATAAATTATACAATGATGCTATGTGTCGGTGGTCATGCTACATAATCGAAGGTTACTGGGGTTACCACTCCCAGGCCGAGTAAACATCGGCAGGCGTGCTCGGCATGGATCATCGGCAACACAACCCTTCGATCATGCCATATCCAAAGCATAGCCCTCAAGTATAATAAAGAGACTAAGACACCGGAACACCTGGCACATGACAGACCCTACGACTCAAGATAATATAGTTCAACTCTTAGTAGAGAAAGATAGCAAATATTACAATCCAAGGTCACAGACCCATCAGTACATCAAGCGGAAGCAAATTAAGTTGTTCTAAACAACAAGATCCAAATATGGCCTAAGAGGCCTACAGATAAACAATCCCGTGCCAGCTGGTTCCTAGTTGCCCCAGGCTGCCACCCGGGAACCCCAGACTACTCGTCGATGTCAACATAGAACCCACCTTCGGGGTAGGTAAAGTCCTCCTCTGAAACAAAAATAAACAAGGGTGAGTTCTACGAACTCAACAAGATTTTGAGCTATCTGCTCTATGATTGGCTCTCAAGGTTTTATGGCTGTTTTGCGTAAAGCTGATTTTATTCTTAAAATATAACTCCAAGGCATCGACTATCAGAATATTTTCGAAGAGGGGTAAGAAGTAACTCTTTCTCTTTTGATTCACTTTCTCATCATCCACCACTGTACCTGTTCAACAGAGGCACCTCCCCGAATCAACCTCGAGGAAGTCAACCTTACAATCGTGAGTGGTACCTTTAGTACCCAGTTTTTAATCATTCCGTTAAAGTTATTCTATGATCCCTGAATTCGTCACCAAGTCGTCCTTAACCGTGGACACGGCTTTTCGAAAAGATTTATCCCTGCAGGGGGTGTACAATGTGAAAGGCGCCAGGTTCCCGAGGGACCTTCCAGCTCCTTATCCATGCGTACCGTCCGGCCCATTGCCTGTACAACTAGCTCTCTTCCGGGGAAAGCCGGCTGGGTGGGAGCTACGACCTTTACCTCGCTTTGGACTAACCCAGGATCATCAGTGACTGGGGGACAAGTTCAGTGCCTCCAACACCCTGCCCCGCGGCCACTCATTTTCCTACCACCATAATCCTCATCTCAGTCTTGGCCACCATCTCAACACACGCGCAAATGGAAAGCCAAACTAGAGGACCCTCGGCTAGTCCGACACAAGTTAGTCGGTCGATGAGGTTCCATATACCCACGCATGGTAGCACGCTCAACTTGGCTCGAAGGCGAGAACTCGCACCGAGGCGGCGAGAACGAGACAACCCACCACATACCATGTGGCCTCTCATCCCCACCTTTTAGCATTTTATTAATTATTACCACAATTCTCCACCATCCTCCGCGGAAATTCCACAACGGATCCCAACACGAATATCCATCGGACCACTAAGCAGTTAACTAAGCATGGCTAAGCAACAACCTAGCAAAGTAATTAATTCAGGCCATCAACACAATCCTATGGATAATAGGAGGGGAAACTGGTAGTGGCTTCGGTAACTGAATGCAAATATAGGATACTCTAATCCAATCAAATTGACATTTGGAACCGCATGCAATATTATAGTGGAGAAAATAATTTGCGGAAAATAGGATAAGATATGCAAGAGGGTGGGGATCACGCTTGCCTTGCTCAACAGGCGGGTAATACTGATCGTCGGGGTAATGCGGCGAGACCCCGGTTCCTTGATCTATCGATGTTTAAAAACACCGGAGAGAACACAATCAATACAAGCAATTCATATGCAATGCGCAAACACATGATGGTATGACATTTTAATGCACTGCATTATTATAACAATTATATGACTTTTAAATGAGATGCTAGGAATAATTATTCAACGATATAGGAAATTTATTTTCCTATGTGTTTTTATGTTCCCCTACAATTTAATTTAGGTAACATGCTTGAAATGATTTTGAAAGTGTAGAACCAGTGCTTATTAGCATTTTTACTTAGAGGTTACAATTCTAGCAATTTGAGGAATTTATTATGAATTTAAACTACACCTTTTTATTTCTACCCCTTTCTTCATTTTAGCAAAACAGAAAATTACAGTAGCAGTAATGGAAGTGTGAATCAGTCCATTAGATAGCATTTATTTTTCTGAGCATTTTGGTATATTATTTGCTAAATTTGGATAAGTATTTTGAAAGTTATGAATTTTTGAAGTTTGAATCATTTTCTGTCTTTTTATTAATTCGCAGATAAATCGTTCGGGCGTTTTTCACCGAACGCGAGGCTAGCCCGAGCCACTGACGGGTGGGGCCAGCGCCACGCTGGCAGCCACGTCAGCTGCGCGTTGACCGGCGCGGCGGCGCGGCTCCGGCGAGCACGGTTCCGGCGGCTGGGGGCACGCGGGGATGCGCTAGTGCGCGCAAATGATCCTACGGGGCATTTCCTACCGGACGGAGGCGGAGCCGCTGGCTTTTGGTCGCCGGAGCGAGCTCCACGGCGACCCGCGGCGGCGCCTGACGGCGAGCTACTCCGTCCGGTCGATCTAGGGGGAGAGGAGAAGCGCGGGGATGTCCAGGAGGACGGTTGGCTCACCCTCGACGCGTGGAGGTGCTCGTAGAGGACGGAGGAGGTCGAGGACGGCGGCAATCTTGCCCGGAGCGCCGCGGCCGGAGTCGGAGGAGAGCACGTTTCCCCGGCGATGTACTGCGTCCCGGATCGATTTGTTCGTCGGAGAGGTGGAGTACGGCGGGGCCGAGGCAGTGGCGCGCTTCGATATGCTCCAGGAGGTCTCAGTCGACGGCGAGGAGGCGGCGCATCCCGGTGGCCATGGCGGCTCGGTGGGGGAGGAAGAGGAGGAGAGGACAGAGGAAAAATCGGGGGAGAGAGAGCAGAGCGCGTCGGTGGCGGCCTTATCCTTCCCGCAGGGCAGCAGAGAGAGGGGGGGGTCCGGGCGCGGCGAAGGAGGGGGCGACACGACGAGCTGGTGCGACGGGGACGAGCTCCCCGGTCGCTACAGAGGAAGAAGAAGAAGATTTTCGAAATCCCCCCCCCCTGCCACTTTTATTTTCCATCACAAACAGGTCCTTTTCTATTTCTTTTTAAAACCAGTGCACTGTTTTGATTTAATTGGGGCAGTTAAACACTTTATAAAAATCTGAGAAAATTTAGGGAGCTTCCCCATACCATGTAGAGGCACCACAAAAATTGGCTCCTCAAAATAAAAATGTTTTGGTGCACTTTTGTTCATAGGTGTTAAAAAGGGCATTTTGTTGATATTTCCATAAGTTGCCACTTTAATTGATTTGGAGACAAAGCAAATATGATATTTGGAACTCTTGGAACTTCCTTGACAAATATGCCATATTCAAAATAGTTTGTTCTTAGCAAGTCCAAATATCTCATGTTGAACTCTTGTAACTTCCTTGACAAATATGCAAGATTAAAGTGGGGGGAGTGGTAATGTTCTTAAAAGTAGCAAAATGATATGGATGCCATGATGCAATTACACAAAAGTGGAAAAATTACAGAGGTTTTTAGGTTTTTAAACCTTGGGCTGTTACACCGCGCTGGACGTTACTCGGGTGGTCGATGTAAGTTTGTTCCCTTTACCTTTTCCAAAAATTATTTGTTCCATCCCCACTAGTCCCCGAGATTGGTGCTTAGTGCTCTAGATTCCACCGAATAGCAGACCACTAGGCTCCAATCTTAGAGAAAACCACAGGACTCGAAAGACGAGTCCCCGAGATCTTCCCTACTGAGTAGCTTTAAAATTGTTCCATCTCCACTAGTCCCCGAGATTGGTGCTTAGTGCTCTAGATTCCACCGAATAGCAGACCACTAGGCTCCAATCTTAGAGAAAATCACAGGACTCGGAAGACGAGTCCCCGAGATCTTCCCTACCGAGTAGCTTTAAAATTGTTCCATCTCCACTAGTCCCCGAGATTGGTGCTTAGTGCTCTAGATTCCACCGAATAGCAGACCACTAGGCTCCGATCTTAGAGAAAATCACAGGACTCGGAAGACGAGTCCCCAGATCCTCCCTACCGAGTAGCTTTAATTGACATAGATCTCAAAACATCCCGAGTCCCCGGGATCCTTCCCGAGATTGATATAACTTTCTTTGTTTGAATTCAAGAGTGCGGCAAGAAACGGGGCAGCATCTTCCACCGGCTTCTTTCTGACTTCGGTCAGTCTAAGAAGTGCGAGGGGCGCCTCCGGGAGGAGCGAGATGCCGCGCGCAAAATCTCGGTGGAACAAAAGGCTGCGCTTGCCGCTACCTAGTCCGAGATCGCACGGTTAAGTGCCAAGCTCGAGAAGGCCAAATTTGCCGCGACCGACATGAAGACGTGCTTCGTGGAGGCGTCGAAGAAGCAGAAGGAGACCTTGGATCAATCCGAGGCGCGCGCGCATCACGCCAAGACCGGGCTGGCGCTTCTCCGGTCACAGGCCGATACTTGGCTCTCTGAGCTAACCGTGTTGAACCGGGATCTGAACAGTAAGTTTACCGACATCCCTTTCTCCTGCTCTTTTTCTTTACTGCTACCATCCTCTTGACCTAGTCGCTTGACAGCTCTTCTTTTTAAAGGGCAATTCGAGCACTCCCGCGACGCTGCCAATCTTGCTGTCGCCGCCACCCGGGAGAAGCGTGTCGGGAAGGGCCCTGTCTCGGACTCTTGGGACATTAAGGATCACCTCACTGCCCTGAAGGCCCGGATAGTGCCTCTCCGGTCGATCGGGACCGAGTTGATCAGCGCCGCGGTCCATGTCCATGGCGCACTATGGCCGGGCGTCAGCGCGACCCTCTCGGTCAGCGAACTGGTGACCGCGCTCCGAGCTGCCGGGAGGCGTGTCCTTGCTTGGAAGCGCTCCGGTGCACGAGCTGGCGCCGATCAATTCTTGACCCATGTACTTAGTTGGTACGAGGGTCTCGACCTTGACGTGGTCCAGCGCCTGCGCACCATCTCGCAGTGGTGCACTGACCCGGCCAAGGTTCAGCGGCGCCAAGAAGTGGCGCATCGCATCGCCTCCTGGTCCGACATCGGCGTCTTCACCCCCAGCCTGGTCACCTCTGACTCCGAGTCAGATTACGAGGATGACGGCGAAACCGGTGCAACCGATGACATGGACGCCGAGATCCCGGAGGAGGATGACGCTGCTTCCGGTGCCGCCACTGAGACCGTGGTCTCCCGGGATGCTTCAACTCCACCGCCACCCGAGGCCTCTCAGGCCGAGGCGCGTCCAGATGCCCCGAGTGCCGCTGCCGGCGCTGAGGATACCGTCACCGCCGCTCCTGCTGCTGCTACCACCGAGAAGCCGGCTTCCCCTATCCCTTAGAAATACTCAAGTGTAGAATTGTTAAATCCCCGGGATGCCGGGTGCCAGATGTAATATATACTCTTAAGATCCATATTTCGTACTAAGTTATATATTAAAACGAGCTATGTCAGTTTACTCTGCCACGAGTCCCCGAGTTCCTTTTCATGTTTACCGTACTTAGGCAATTTCTGCTCTTGTCTACCATTTTGGCGTTCGACAGTCGAGTCACAAAATTCCATGCACGGCATACATTACTTAAGAATATCCGAATTCTAGTTAACCGAATTCCCGACATAAAAAATAACCGGGTTAGTAAAACAGGTATGCCGGATAAGTTCCTGCTCCGAGTCCCCGAGACCATTTTCGTGTTCCCCATATTTGATTCTCTTTGCTCTTGACTACCATTTCGGCGTTCGTCAGTCGAGTCACAAGATGATTTCACATGACATACATTACTTTGACTTTGAGAATCGATTTCGGAACTTTCTCGGCATATAGATAACATAAAAAATAGGTACCAGGCAGTCCCGGGTTCCTTCCCGGGATGCCGACATGAAATAATAAATAAACGGAACAAAGTAAATGGTGCATGCAACGAGGCAGTCCCCGGGTTTCTCCCGGGGTGCCGAACTTTCATTAATAGACAAAAACCGAAATACAACATACATTGCGCCCTTTACGTGTAAAAGGGTCGAAGCAGGGCTACATTCCATGGACGCTTGGTTTCCTCACCGGATTTGTCCATTACACCTTTCCTAGCCTCTTGTGCATCTACAAGGTAATAAGAATCATTCTGCAATGCCCTGCTTATCACAAAAGGTCCCTCCCATGGAGGTGACAGCTTATGCATTCCGGTCGTGCGTTGGATGAGCCTCAGCACAAGATCCCCTTCTCGGAACACTCTCGGATGCACCTTCCGGCTATGATAGCGACGGAGATTTTGCTGATAAATTGCCGATCGGGATAATGCCAATTCTCTTGCTTCTTCAAGTAAGTCAACATCATTTTCTCGGGCCTCTTCTGCCTCGGTCTCGGTGAACATTGTCACTCTCGGGGAATCATATTGTATGTCGGTCGGGAGTACTGCCTCGGCACCATACACCATGAAGAATGGCGTATACCCGGTAGATCTATTCGGTGTGGTCCGGAGACCCCATAATACTGCTGGTAACTCCTCTATCCAGCATCCCGGAGTTCTCAACAGTGGTTCGATCAAGCGAGCTTTGATGCCGGCCAAGACCAATGCATTTGCTCTTTCAACTTGCCCGTTTGCTTCCGGGTGTGCAACTGATGCTACATCCAACCCGATTCCCTTCTCAGCACAAAATCGAGCGAATTCCCCCACAGCGAAATTGGTGCCATTATCCGTGATGACGTTGTGCGGGTATCCGTACCTCAAGATGATATCTTTCAGGAATTGCACGGCGGTGTGTCTGTCACACTTCCGGATTGGCCTGGCCTCTATCCACTTGGTGAACTGTCCACCATGACCAGTATGTGAGTCATATTGCCTCTTGCCGGCTTGAACTGCCCGACCATGTCCAAACACCATACTGCGAATGGCCAAGTGATAGGGATTGTCTTCAGTGCCGATGCCGGCATATGTATTCGGTGAGCAAACCTCTGGCATCCTCCACACTTCCGGACAATGTATTCTGCTTGCTGTAACGCAGTGGGCCAGTAGAACCCATGTCGGAACACTTTCGCCACCAGGGCCCGGGATGATGCATGATGTCCACACTCCCCCTGATGTATTTCCAGCAGCATCTCTTGGCCTTCTTCCGGTTCCACACACCTCTGGAATACCCTCGGTGACACTCCTTTTATACAGCTCTTGGTTGATGACGGTGTATGCTTTTGACCTTCGCACTATCTGCCGGGCTTCCACTTCGTTTTCCGGGAGAGTTCCTTCCAAGATGTAAACCATAATGGGCTGTGCCCATCCCGGGACTGGTCGAACCGGGAACATGGGAATATCTATGTCCATTGGCTCTGCCGACATCACCTCCATCATCATCTTTCTTTGCCTCTCTGATCACTGTGGTGCAGTCCCCGGGTTGGACGTGATGCTCCCGACTTCCACTTCCATGGGTACAGCTTCCGAACCAGGCTCCTTGGGGATGAAGATGGAATCTGACTCGGGTGAGGGCTGAATAGATGGTTTCCTCAGGTGTTCAAGAGCGATCCCGGGAGGAATGGTGTCTCGAGATGACCCCAGCTTGGACAATACATCCGCTGCCTCGTTTTCTCCTCTGGGTATGTGCTTGAACTCGCATCCCTCAAAAAATCCGGATATTTTCTGCACATGAAACCGATACAAGGCCATGTTGGCATCTAGTGCATCCCAGTTCCCCGACACCTGCTGCACCACGAGGTCGGAATCGCCGAAACACTCTATCCGGCGGATGCCGATCTCCTTGGCGACATTCAGTCCATGAATCAAGGCCTCGTACTCAGCGACATTGTTAGATGCCCGGAAATGAATTTGCAGGACATACTTCAGCACATCTTGTTTTGGTGAGGTGAGAACCACTCCGGCACCCAACCCGATCTTGGCATTGGAGCCATCGAAATGCATCCTCCAGAAATTGTAATCCGGCATCGGAGGTTCATACTGCATCTCGGCCCAGTCTACCAAAAAGTCCGGCAGCGCCTGCGACTTGATGGCATCTCGTCTCTCGTATGCCGGAGCGTACGGAGACAACTGGATGGCCCATTTGGCAACCCATTCGCTAGCATCCTTGCAACCAATGATCTCGGCGAGAGGAGCCTCGCACACCACTGTGATTGGGTGCTCTTGAAAGTAGTGCTTGAGCTTAGTTACTGCCATGTACACTCCATATGCCATCTTCTGGTAGTGCGGGTAGTTCTGCTTGGATTCTGAGATCACCTCACTGAGGTAATACACCGGTCTCTATATCAGTTTGCCCCCTTCTTCCCTCTCTACCACAATGGCTACGCTAACTACCCGGTTAGTGGCAGCAATATACAGCAGCATAGGCTCCTTGGGCAACGGGGACGCCAACACGGGTGCTGTTGAAAGCATTTTCTTCAAATCGTTGAACGCCGCATCGGCCTGCGGGGTCCAAACAAATGTTTTGCTCTTCTTCATCAATTGGTATAGGGGCAAGGCCTTCTCTCCTAGTCGGCTCACAAACCGACTAAGGGATGCAAGACAACCAGTGAACTTCTGCACATCTTTGAGACGCACGGGCAATTTCATGCTCTCGATAGCACGTATCTTACCCGGGTTGACTTCAATTCCCCGGCTTGAGATGAGGAAACCGAGTAATTTCCCTGCCGGAACGCCGAATGTGCACTTATCCAGATTCAACTTCATCCGGAATCTTCTTAAGTTCTTAAATGTTTCCGTCAGATCATCGATCAATGAGGCTTTTTCTTTTGTTTTTATGACTATCTCATCGACATAGACCTCGGCATTCCGGCCTATCTGGTCATGCAAACATTTCTGCATGCACCTCTGGTATGTGGCACCAGCATTTCTCAAACCGAAAGTCATGACACGATAGCAATAAGCCCCATACGGGGTAATAAAAGCAGTTTTCAATTGATCATCCGGATTCAAAGGTATCTGGTGAAAACCATAATAGGCATCTAAAAAATTTAAGAGCTCACTCCCGGCAGTGGAATCAATCACTTGATCTATCCGGGGAAGTGGAAAGGGGTCCTTCGGGCATGCCTTGTTGAGGTTGGTGAAGTCGATGCACATGCGCCACACCTTAAGCAGGAGGGGATCATCTTTCTTCTTCTCTACCAGGACCGGATTTGATATCCAATCCGGGTGCAGCACTTCCATTATGAATCCGGCGGCCAGTAGTATAGCAATATGCTCCATGACGGCAGCTCTTGTTTCATCCGAGAGGCGCCTAGTTGGTTGCTTCACCGGCTTCGCATCCGGCCTAACAAACAGAGAGTGCTCAGCCAACTCCCTCGGAACACCTTGCCAGATCGTCACTCGACCACGCAAAAGCATCCCGATTCTCACGGAGGAAGTCGACGAGCTCGCCTTCCTATTTGCTGTCCAGGTTGCTACCAATGATAACTTGGCGCTCCGGGTTGCTGGGGTCCACTCCCACCTTCTTTGTCTCCTTAGGTGGCTGGAATGATGCACCCTACTCCGGGTTCACCATCCCGGGCATTCCGAGTTGGGAGGTCTTGGCCAGCGCCACCACCTGCTGGATCCTCTTCTTTTCTTCAGCTATCACCAGGGACTCGGCTAAGCACAAGCCGGCCGAAGCACACTCCATGGAGCGCTTTTGGTCTCCCGAGATGGTGATTATGCCGCTAGGACCCGGCATCTTCATGTTCAGGCAACCCATGTGAGTTGAGATCATGAACTTGGCCAGGGCCGGCCTGCCGATCAGTGCGTGATACGGGCTTTCGAGGTCCACGACCTGGAATTCCAAGCTCTCGGTTTGGCAGTTTTCCCGGGTTCCGAATAGCACCTCAACCCAGATTTTACCCATGGGTGAGCAAGAGACTCCGGGCACAATGCCATGGAAGGTCGTCTCGGTAGGTAGCAAGGTGTTCATGGATACCCCTAGCTTCAGCATCGTATCCTTGTACATGATGTTAATGGCGCTGCCATTGTCAATCAGAACCCGACTGAAGCGGACGTTGAGGCTTGGCCCGACAAAGGTTGGGTCTACCACCAAGGCGTACGCCCCCGGCTTAGGCATAACTCTGGGATGATCCTTCCGGCTCCACGTGATCTCCATTTCGGACCAGTGCAAGAACTTGGGCACCACCGGAATCACAGCGTTCACTTCCAGGGCACGTTGTCGCACACTCTTCCGGTCAGTGGGCTCGGTCACGAAGACCACATAGCTCTGATGTGCCTCCCGGTAGCTGCCTTGCTGATGTCCGGTTTGATTACTGGGGCCTGCACCATTGTCGTTCCGGGTGTGCACCACGTTCACCGGCCGAGGTGGGGGTCCTCGGTGAGGTTGACTAATCCGGATCGCGTTGGCTCCTGAAGTCGGACGGGGAGGTCTCGGAATGTTGGGTCGAGATGACGGAGCACTCGGCCGAATAGCCCCCGAGCTGCCCTCCTGCAATGTGCGCTGATACCAGCTGCACTGCCGGGTGGAGTGGTTCGCCGGCTTGTTGGCCTCCAGGGTGTGGTAACAGCATAGCTTGTTCAGCATCTCTTCATACGTCAGGGGCTTCTTCTGGTCCACCCAAGTTTTTTGTACTTCCTGGCTCTGACCCCAAGCCGGGCCACTTGTCTTCTGACGCTGAGTGTCGCCGGCATCCTCTTGATCTCGGGTCACCGCTGCGACATGATGCGCGGCATGGTGGTACTCGGGCTGATTCCTCTTCTGGCCAAAATCCTGGCGATCATGGCTTCTGCTCGATCCCAAACGCTGAGGTCCCGCATTCCTCCTTTTGGAGTCACCGACATCCACCAGGGGTTGCATGGGATCTCCAAGCGTGTAGGTATCGGCGATGCGCATGGTCTCTGCCAAGGTCGCCGGCATCTTCCTTTGCAACTTCTGCCAAAGCATTGAGCCATGCCGGCATCCTGTAACATCCCAACATTTTGAAATGTTCAAAAATCACTAAAATTTAAAACTTTTCTTTTTATTAAAATAAAATATTAAATGCATAAGGAAACCAACTATGAAAGACTTCAAACTTGAGTTTAATATTTCAAATGTCACGGTTTAAACATTTTATTATCCACTGTATTGCAAAAACCTTAAAATGTAATTTGACAAATATTTTACAAACTACAATCCATTCTATTTTAAGTAAATAGTTTATTTATAAGTAATTGATTTCAACCACTTAGCCATATCTATTCCTAAATTCATAAATTATTTAAAGGGTGTGAGTTGCCAAAGGGTTTACATTCTCTCAATTAAGTTCAAAACTTGGTGTTAAAATTTAAACTCTGTAATTTATAACTATAAACTTTATAGAATTTAAATTAATGAATTAGCCAAATAAACATTTCATTTGCTCAAATGAATTTCATCTATTTTCAAAGCATGAAATGATTAATATATTCTAAATAAGAATAGAATTAAAACAAAAATCTTTTCCAAAGTTGTTATGAAGTTTTCAAATGAATTATCATAAAATAAAATATAATGTTACACAAAATAAAATTTAATTAGAATCCATTATATTTCCTATTACTTTAAAAATTAATTATATTATATTAAGCTTCTATTAAACCAAAATAAAGATGCATGTTTAAGAAAATGTGTTTAAATAACTTAAATTCAAACATAATTGAATATGGGTATTTCATATAATTTATTTAGCCAAAATTAAAATTAATTAAACCCTAGTTATAAATTAAACATAAAGTGTCAATTTCACATTTAATCAATATTTCTAAAGTATTATTTTTCAAAAGTGTTCAAAACATACCCACAACTGGTTTAACAGCAAGATATTATTTTTACAAATTTTTATAAATTAATTTGACATCATTTGGATATTTAAATCAAAAGATATGAATTAAACAAATAAAAACAGAAAAAGAATTACTGGATGATGTCATCGCTGACGTCATCATCGTCAACCTCCAGCCAGAAATCTCGCCCCCGAATCCTCCAACAAATTCTTCCAAAATCCGGGCGGAATCGACGCGTTCAGTTCCTCTGAGCTTCCCTATAAGTAGCCCTCCTCCTCCGCCACTTTTCCCCTCTCAAACCCTAGCACGAGGTGCCCCAGGCTGCCCGCAAGCGCCGCCGCCGTTCGTCCATTACCGCCGGTGAATTTCTCCAACTCCGGCGAGTACAGGACCTCCCGAGCTCTCGCATTGCTCTCTTTCTCTTTATTTTTCCCATGCGCATCTTTTCTAACTTGGCCGTGTTTCTTTCGCGCGCCAGAACACCGTCCCCGTCATCGACAGGGGCTGGCCGCCGCCACCCGCAACTCCGGCGAGGAGTAGATCGAGCACCGGAGCACCCCGCCACCAACCATCGCCACCATTCCATTCGCCGTGCTGCGCCGCGTCCGGAGCTGGCCTCCGCGCATCCGGGGAGGCACGGAATCGACCGGAGCGTCCAAGGCCGAGCCGTCGTCGCCGTCGTCCTCTTCTCCGGCGAGAAGCGCCGCCACCCCCTGGACACCCACGGTGAGCCTTCGGATCTGCTTTTAACGGTCAAGATTAGAACCCTAGGATGAACCGGTACAGATCGATGTGATCCATCGGATCTGGATCTAACGATCCAGATTCAAAGAAGCCGAGCCGAGCCGCGGCTGAGCCGAGCCGCGGCTGAGCCGAGCCGCGGCTGAGCCGAGCCAAGCCCAGCCAAGCCCAGCCAACCACATCCCGCCAAGTAGCCGTCTGTTTTTCTGATTTATTCCGAATTAGATTTAATCGACTGTTTTACAGAAAAGTCCCTCCCTACTAGAATTATTATAACTTTTTCACCTTAACTCCAAATTGGACAAATGATATATCAAATGAAAGCTCTTGACATGTAGATTATTTTACATCGGCCAAAATTCAAATTTGACTTAGTATAGAATATTCAAATTTCAAATGGTGAATTTAAGTATATTTGTAATAACTTTAAATCTATAAATCCAAAAATTGCAAATAAATATGTTTTAGAAACTTTAGAATATTTGTAAATTAATGCCACTGCTATAAAATATTTTTGAGTGATTTTTGAATGATTTCATAGTTGTGTGTTTCGTTTGAATAGTTTGACTAATTTTGAAATAACTTTTAATAGAAACATTATTTTTGATTAAATCCAATTGCAATAGATTTAATTAAATGCTCTCTGTCTATTAACACTAATTATAAAATTTTGTTATAAAAAGTTAATCATAGGAAACTTTAATCTTATAATTATTCCTTTTATTTTTTTTTGCAAAATTAGAAATTAATTAAATTGCATTTATAAATTAATGCATATTTATAAAGAAATCACAAAAGTTATTTTGATGTTTCTTGTGATTTAAAATTTCATTTCATTCATAGCATATTTTATATTGTAGATATATTCTCATAGGAAAACCCCTCTTCATTAGTTTTCTCTAAGTTAGAAATAATTTCAAACTTAGTATTTTGGGAAAAGTGCTATGCACTAGACACTTAGTAATTTCCTAGATGGAGCTAGAAGGCCATTGAAGGACTTAGCCAAAACAAGACTTCAGAAGTATCTCCAAGAAGTAGAAGCACTTAGAAGAAATATCAAGAAGAAGTTCATGAAGACCAACCAGAAATATTTTCTAAGTCTTTCTTCCTCTTTCTTCTTTCTCCCTTCTTCTTCTGTTAGACTTCATGAAGACTAAGTAAATCCAAGACCAGCCTCGAGGATACAAGAATCATCAAGTCTGAAGATTCATCAAGACTACCAAGAACTCAATCAAGACATCATCCAGAAGAAAGTTACAAGTCTGGAGATGAAGCCTGGAGGACAACTACATCTTTCTTTCTGTCTTTTCCCTCTTTCCTAATCTTGTCTTTTAGACTTAAACAAATTTTGATCATGATGTTATCATCTTGAAGTTGTTGGATCCTAGCGGCATAGTGAGATGAAGCGGCCTGGAAACAAACCTTACATGTCCACGTACATGAGACCTGTTCCACAATTTAAGTGGCTGGCCGGGTGTATGTCTCTCTCACTTTAGCGAATATCCAATTTACAAAGAGTTGATAGTAATTGTTGATCACCTTATAGACTTAGTATTTTTCTCTAAGTATTTGGCACATCATGTCTAAGCCATTAGAGTGCTAGTTTAAAGATGATATAAAACAAAGTATTTTTATCCAACTCAAGACCTTAGTCCTTAGTCATTCTTGACCCACCTATTTTCCTTGCATTAACTTAAGAGATTTTCATAGCATAACATGTATCTCTAGTCCTTAGAAATAATTTGCATATCATGCATGACATGTTTTCCTTAGAAGTTTTACAAAACTTGTTTGTTCACTAGATATGAGCATGTATGTTTGTTGATTGTTGTATCGTTGTTTGCTTATATTGTTTAGATTAAACGGAGAGCAAACGTTCGTTGTTGAAAAGAGTTTGTGAACAACGACAACATTCAAAGGCAAGTGGCACACCTCATAAACTTCCTATTATTTCTATATGTATTACTTAGTGTATTTTTATATGCATGTGTAGGATAGTATTGCTATGCTTAACTTGTGTAGAATTCCTTATTCCTGTGTCTAGGTTCCTATGCAATACTTAGTAGAATTATTGATGCTATGCAAATGTTGTTTTGTGAAAATCTAAATTCTACTAAGTTAAGAATGAAACACCTGGGTGGTAAGTGGTTGTATGGTTTATGTTGAGTGGCTACTCAGGTCCATGTCTATGGTTCCTGGAGTATGTACACTTGTGAATAGCCACCCAGGAACCGAGGAATCTAAAGAACTCCGAGTGACGATTGCTTCCAGTGCAGCCATTGCCATATGGGCTCTGGCTTGATCAATTACGTTGCGTGGACTCTCTCCGGCTTGACAAGCAGATGTAGGGGGATGTTAGGTGGAACGGGTCGAGCCAGAGTGGGAGGGAAAATGCTTCTGAATGATCTCGTCTCATTCTCTCCTTTCCTTATCACAAATGGTGTGTAAAGGATATCTTGGGTTGAATGGGTACAATGGTGAACGTGCACAACCTCTGCAGAGTGTAAAACTAAGTACTTAGCCGTGTCCCCGGTTACGGACAATTTTGAGCAGCTGATCAAGGACGTCAACGGAGGATTCCACCATTCCAACTTCAGAAATAAAATTTGATGGGTGAACAAGGGAAGATGAGATTTATGGTTTTCATGCCATACTCGTCTTGATTTCAAGAAAAGTGTTTTCAAAAGAGTAGGAAAAATTGGCTTTATGCAAATTAGCCTTGAACTCCACCAGCCAAATATGCATATAGGATTTAGAGTTATTCCATTAAGTGTCCACCATAGTGTCACTTGCCAGACTCCATTTTTAATAGAATCTGACCCACGTTGTTGCAATATTTTTCTTATTGCAGATTTGATCAGATGACGAGTGAGGTTTCGTTTAAAGGTTTCGAGTCTACAACCAACATGTTTTCGCCTGTGGCAGCATGAAAGTTATAAAGACTCACTGCTATTGTGTTTCCGCTGTGTACTTTTTCAATGCTAGCTTTATGCTATGCAACTTGTATCAAATATTTTGTAATTCTGGATCATCGATGTAATAAAATTGACGATTTGTTGTGATATTACATCGTAAACTGTGTGTGCAAATGAATCGATCCAGGGATTTGCACTATACACAGGTATCCGCCTTATTTAAAGTGCAGGTACGCTACACATCCTTGGGCAAACCAGGAGATGGCCTGTCCCTCCACCACTCCTTCACAAGAATTGCGAATATTGCTCCACCGGGTAAGGTACTCCCGGTCGGTTTCGTTGCTCCTTTGCCTACAGATGGCGAGCTGTTGAGGTCTGTTTGGCCTTTTGTACGTGCTGGTGAAGTTGCTGATTAACGCCTCCTCGAAATCTAACCAACAGTCTATGCTGTCGGTTCTCAAGTTGTTCAGCCAGATTCTGGCAGGTCCTTTGAACATATGTGGCACATAACGTACCGCTCAGCGTCTGTTTCCACCGGCTATGCTTACTGCAGTTACATAGTCGGTCAACCAGTCCTCCGGCTTCTTGCTGCCGTCATAGGTCTTAGCACCTCGGTTGAGCTGAAAATTCCGGACGGGCGGCTCCCGCATGATCCGGGGTCCAAAGCAAGCAGGTCCCGGAGGTCCTTGCTCTTCCACCAGCTCGGATTGGTGAATCCGGTCGAGCCGAATTCTAGCATCAGCCGGATCCAGTTGCCTGGTTCCTATCCGAGATCCCAAAGGATTTTCATTGGGCTGGTACCCGAGCTGCTGCAACCTTGAGTTGCCATCGTTGTGCCGGTCTTGTACCGGGATCACAGCACGGGCGGCTCCCGCATGATCCGGGGTCCAAAGCAAGCAGGTCCCGGAGGTCCTTGCTCTTCCACCAGCTCGGATTGGTGAATCCGGTCGAGCCGAATTCTGGCATCAGCCGGATCCAGTTGCCTGGTTCCTGTCCGAGATCCCAAAGGATTTTCATTGGGCTGGTACCCGAGCTGCTGCAACCTTGAGTTGCCATCGTTGTGCCGGTCTTGTACCGGGATCACAGCCTGCTGCGGGACAGAGGCGGCCTCCCTTCGTGGGTTTCCCTGAACCTGTGGCGGATTTCGGGGTGGATTACCACAACTAGCCGGATTATTGTTTCCTACACCCCGGTCACCACCACCACGAGTGCTCTCTGCTTGCCCCGAGTTACGCTGCCCGGCTTGCTGGATACCGGCAAAGGCCGGGTCATAAGTCTGCAACTGCTTGTTTTTTTCGGAGCCCCGACCTCGGCTCCGGCTCTTGCTCTTGCTCTTGCTTCTGCTCGGATGCGGGGAGGAGGCCTCTCCGTCCGATCTCTGGCTATCGGGCCTAGCTGAGTGCACTTGGGATCCCGCCCCGGGGTTCTTTTTCTTGAAGGCCTGATTCTGCCGGTTGGCCTCGACGACCAACTCATTCACCCGCTCCTGCTGTTTGCGCAGAGCCTCACCGGATAGCCCTGCCAGCTCTGCCATGGCGGCTTCGGCAGCCCTAAGAGTTTTCGCCGGGGAGCTGTATACCGGCTTCCCCGCCGAGATCATGCTACCCGCCTGACTGGTTGCGGCCCCACCGGCTAGCTCATCATTCACCATTCTGCCTTTTTTGCGCAGATCCGCGATACGCTTGTCCCGGGAGTCTATCTTAAGGAATCCGTGAGCTGCATTGTACTCCCGGAGGCTAGCATTGAGCTCACGCCGGATCTCGGCGATCTCTTGCGCTTCGGGGAGCAGCAACCTACGCTTCTCATCCAAGTCAGCCGAAGTGGCTTGGGTGTCTGCTTCAGCTGTCAATGGGACAGCCAACTTGGCCACCAGACCCGAGAGGGGATCCAGGCGACGACGTGGCTGGGACGGCTGCGGATCGCCGTCTCGGGCCATACCTCTCTCCTGAGGGGGCTTGGCCAAGCGAACATGGCCGCTACCGGCATCGCCGTCGGCGTCCTGGTACTCCTCCTCGGTCGTCCCGACCATCATGACTGCGACGGAGCTCGGGGAGCGACTGGCACACGGACCCCGAGTGGCGCAGAGCATGGGAGGATCCTCAGCATCCAGGACAACATTCGGGTAGCTGCAGATAACCTCGGTGGCGATGTAAGTGGTGAAGCCACCAAAGTCAATGATGCATCCGTTCACCGGGAAGGGTTTGTTCCGGAAGCACCCTGCGTTGTCGCTGACGAAGTCCATCTCGCCTAGCCTTACGACAAGGCCAAAGAGAACCCGGATGCCGAAGTGAACGGGGGAGCCCGTCCGGATGTGTACACCAGCCAACGCCTATGTCTGCCCCACGGTGGGCGCCAACTGTCGTGGTGGTGTCACGGCAGATGCCATAGGATGGCTAATGTGTGGGGCCGATGGACGTTGGTGTATCCGGGGAGGGATAGCGAGCTGAAGAGCTCACACGGGGAGGATCCCGGTGTGACCGAGATCTCCCAAGAACGAGAAACGAGATCAAGACGCGAAAAGGAAGATCTAGCAAACACGAACAAATGCACGAAGGCACACAACACACACACGATATACCCAGGTTCAGGGCCCTCGTGAGGAGGTAACACCCCTACTCCTGCCTTTCCTTCTCAATATAAGTGTGGAACAAGGACTACAACGTGCTCTTAGAGATTTTGAGGTGAAGAACACGAAGAACTAGATGAACTCAAGGGAGGATGAAGTAAATGCTCTAGGAGTAAATGAGACTATAGTTTTGGCTTCCAAGTTGGTCTCTCCTTCACAGGAGCAGTTATGGCGCCTTTTATAGAGTTCCGGCCAGGAGGGCCGGAAACCCTAATCCGGCTTGGCCCCACCGGACAGGCCTAACCGTTATGTCGACACCGGCTAGTGCGACCTAGTCGCCGTGCTATCCGGCGTAGCCCCTTCGTCATCATTCCGGCAAGGACAGCAGGCGCCGTCCTGGAACATCATTGTCCCCCTGTCAGAGACAGGACATGTCTTTGCCCATCCCGGATAGCCTTTTCCGGATTGCCGGGCTAGGCACGTCCAGTCTTGTCGTACAGTTGTCGTACCGGCTGACGCGCTCCCGTGCCAGGCGGGAGGTGACCATGCTTCCGTGTCAGGCGGGAGGTGACCATGCTTCCGTGTCAGGCGGGAGGTGACCATGCTTCCGTGTCAGACGGAACGGTACTTCCCCCCGCATCAGGCGGGAAAGCCTGCTGCAGACCGTTGACGGCCTACCGGGATCCCTCATGCCGGTCACCTTCTTGCTCGACCTTACGAGTCCTTCCTGCACAAGTCTAGGACCAATATAAATGTTCCGGTTAGCACTTACCCGGATTGCCTATCTGGTACGCCCGAGTACTTCTCCTTCCGGGAGTTTCCTCGGAGCCACTAAATCTGAGATCCTTTCCGGATGCACCTGAGTTCGTCTTAGGATGAGTATCTCTAGGCCTAGCCTCCCGAAGATGTCTTAGCCTATCAGCAAAGACATCTTCGAGAATCTAGTTCTCAGAGGAACCACCCGCTGATGTCTGTGCTGTTATGAGGGCTCGGGGTGGCTATTTATTGCCGCCAGAGATGACCTTTGCGCCTGCCAGGAGGCACCTTGCACTCTACCAGCTCTCAAAGGTCAAGTTGCCCCTTCAGCGCACTAGGGGGTGGCCTTTGCTCTCGCCAAAGGTCAATCGCTGTTGCCACACTGTTGAATTACGCCGGGATCTGCCCTACCCGGAAGCAGCCCCCCGACAGATATAAAATGACAAGTCTAAAATCTATATGCATATTTGGCTTGGTGGGGTTGGAGGCTATTTTGCAGAAAGCAAGTTTTCTCCTATCTTTTGTAAAACACATTTATTTATCAAGACATGGCACCAAGGGGTAAAGCCCAAGTGCACCAACAAATCTTTTCTTAAGTCAAATTTTACTTTATGAAATCAATGTTGAGATTCTTCTGCCCATCCTTGTCCAGTTGCTCGAAGTAGTCCATTTCCGGGGACACGGCTAAGTACTCAGATTGTTGACTCTGTAGAGGTTGTGCACTTTCACCTTTAGACTCAATTAACCCAAAAATCCTATACACGCGGAGTGTATTAAGGAAAGGAGAGAATTGAGACAAGAACTTTCAGAAGAAGAATGCAACCATACTAGCAAGACCCGTTCCACCTATCAACTCTACATCTGCTTGTCAAGCTGACAGGTTGCACCCTCACAACTTAATTATTCTAGACAGAGCCCATTGTCAAAAGGCTGCACGGGAAGCTTCTAAACTTGGAGGGACTTGGTAATCTCTTTGTTCCTGGGTGGCCGTCCACAAGTGCACTTCTGGGTAACAACCACCATGCTCATGGCCCTAAGAAGAATAGACATTCATCCTAGGCGACGACAACCACAAGCATAGCCCCAAAAGCCACTCAACATAAACCATAACAACCAATTCCACCCAGATGTGTATTTTAGATTTGAAACACTTAGAAACATTTCTATAAAAAAGTAAACATTTTAATAGCATAGCTAACCAACTAATAAAAAAATTTCATGGCTGCTTAGGAAAAAGGATGGCTACACACTACTAGGATATTTGTAAAATACAAACTAACTTAGCATTATAAAATAAATCAAAAATCCCTATCATGCACACTACTCAAAATATACTACATATGCATATAGAAAATATTGGGTATAATATGAGCGTCACTTTCCTTGGTAACAGAAGGAGCAAGCACAACAAGAATAACAATCGCAAGCAAGTCCTTTCTCTTCTTCACAATCTAGCACAAGCAATAAATAAAATAAATACCAACACAATATCATCACAACACCAATCATAAATATGTATGCATGAATGACATGCAATGATAATTGGACACACTTATTAATAATTTTTATCTTCTGTTATTAAATGAATGAAATATAATTTCTAGGTATTTCTTATTTTATTTATCAATTAAATAATTGAAACAAAATATCAAAACTTGATTTTCATCATTACAACTTTTATTGTTTTATGAAAATTTTCAAATAAGACATTTATTAATATTGCTGGACAGAGGGAATTAATAAACCCTAAAACAATTAAATTTATTTCCAAATTATTTCTATTATTTAAGTTATTATTTTAATAGCCGAAGTACTCTTCTGATAATTACACATATTTTAATTTGTGAAAAAGAAAATCAAATGATGTAGAATTAAACTACACTAGCAGGGCTACCCGTGGATATAAAATTTATCAAATTTGAATTTACAGATCAAAAGTTATGAATTTTCTAAGTTTTGCATATTTTCTGTTTTATTTATAAAAATCCCTGCGAAAAAGAAATAAGAGGGGCTACGTGGCGCGATCCCATTGGACGGTACCGCTTCGACGCGGATCGGCTGCGCGAGCCGTCCGATCTAATTTAAAATGGACGCGCGAGATTTGATCGATCTAGATCCAACGGCCCACAGTTCGTTCACTAAAAACGGGCGGCGCGGTCACCGGAGTTTGCCCGACCACGGCGGCGCCACGGCCGGCGTTGCTCGTTCTCGCGTCCTAGGGGGCTATTGGACGAACAGAGCTTACCGAGGCGTAGCGGACGTCGAGGCGGAGTCGATGGCGTGGTGGTGGTCGTCGGCGTTGTCCTCCCCGTCTCGTGCAGCTCGCCGGAGTTGCTTGCGGCGGCGGTTTCCCTCGGGCGTGGACGAATACGGCGTTCGGCTGCAAAATAACCCGCGAGACAAAGTCACACACGTGCGCAATGGGAAGGGGAATCGAGGAGGGGCAAAAGCGGGTTTGGGGGTGGTCGGAATACTCCGTACGGCGAGGTTTTCGGCGGCGGAGGTGGCGGAGGTCCGAGCTCGCTCGCGAGCTGCCTGGCGGCGGAAAATTTAGGGTTTGGGGTGGGGAGGGTTGCGGCGGAGGTGGGGGTTTAAGTAGGGGGGGCGCGGCGAGCAACCTCGCGCTGATTCCGCTCGGGAATCACGGCCGGTCTCCGATTCGAATCGGGCGCGATCTCTGGCGGGAGGAAAACGAAGCTGACAGGTGGGTCCCACCTGTCAGCGAGAGGGAGAGAGAGAGATGGGCCGCGCGGCTGGCTGGGCCGATTCGGACGCGCGCGCGGTGGATAGCTAAATGGGCCGGCCCGGTCTCTTTTCTTTTCAATAAAATTAATATATGTTTTCTAATACTGATTTCAAAAATGATTTTTAAACCTATTCAAAACATTTCAGAAATATTCATAAAAATATGTTTTGGAAAGGTTATTAAAAATGGAACCTTTTAACATTATACTTGTCCATAAATAAATTTATAAAAAATAATATTTTTTAAAGGAGTTTAAATAAACACTTTCTGGAATTATAAATTATTTAAACTTATAATTTGAAGTTTTATTTAATATTATTGTGATGTAATTTTATGCCTATTGATGAATGATGCATGGATGCAAAGTTTTAAATTTTTGCAAATTTTGGGATGTTACAGTCTTTGGAGTCCCTTCAGGCAAGTTGCTTGGGCTCCTCGTGTCTCATCGGGGTATAGAGGCAAACCCAGACAAAATCAAGGCCATAGAAGACATGCAACATTCACGCAGGCTCAAGAACATGCAACGCCTGGCAGGCTGCATGGCCAGCTTGGGCCGATTCATCTCCAAGTTCGGTGAAAGAGCCCTACCGTTCTTCAAGATCATGAAAAGAATGGGCACTTTCAAGTGGACCCCTGAAACTGAAAAAGCATTTGAGGACTTGAAGAAGTATCTGGCCAGCCCGCCAGTAATGGTCGCCCCAAGGCCTGGCGAGCACATGAAGTTGTACTTATCAGCTACTACACAAATAGCCAGTGTTTTCCTTGTAGTGGAAAGAGAAGAGCCAGTACTCCACAAGAAGAGTGCAACCACTCCAAAGAAAAAGCCTCCTTATAAGGAGCTCGAAGAAGAGGCAGCCCTCACAAACCCAACGCCAGGCCCAAAGCCCCTTTAGGCCAACCCCCTCGAGGCACAAGTCAATCCACTTGAGGCCAACCCCCTCGAGGCATAGGGCAAGCCCCCTGAGGCAAACCCCCACGAGGGCCAAGCTGTGCCACCTCAGGCGAAAGACGCCAAGGCAACAGGAACTACCCTCGTCGAGCATCCAGTTTACTTCGTCAGCACAGTGCTGCGTGATGCTCGCGAGCGGTATACGATGCAGCAGAAGGTTCTCCTCGCGCTCCTCGTCGCCTCAAGAAAGCTGCGACACTACTTTCAGGGGCACCCCATCACGGTGGTCACCTCATTCCCCCTGGAGCAAATCCTGCGCAACCCAAACGCAACAGATCGTGTCGCGCAATGGAACATCGAGCTACAGCCATTCAATTTGCGCTTCGATACCACAAGGGCAATCAAAGGAAGAGCGCTGGCTGACTTCGTCGCCGAATGGACTGACCCAACCCCTGAGGAGCCCTTGGGAGAAGAGCACGAGCCCTCTGGAGCCGCTATGCCCACCCACAGGACCATGAAGTTCGACGGAGCTTTCGCTTGACGCCACGGTGGGGCAGGCGTAGTCCTGATCTCACCCAAGGGAGACAAGTTGTATTACGCAGTCCAGCTGTGCTTCGGAATCGACAAGATATCCAACAACATCACCGAGTATGAAGGGCTGCTTGCTGGCCTACGCGCCACGATCGCCCTAGGCGTCAAGCATATACTCATCAAGGGCGACTCCCAGCTGCTCGTCAACTTCTCCAACAAAAGCTACAAGCCTAAGGACGACCACATGGCCGCATACCTTGAAGAGGTCCGTAGGCTTGAGAACAGGGGAATGGAGCTCATGCACATCCCAAGAAAGGAAAATCAAGAAGCTGATGACATCGCCAAGAGTGCCTCAAAGAGACAAGCTCAGCCGCCAGGTGTCTTTGAAGAAAGGCTCGTCAAGGCATCCATAAAGCAGCCCCTAGAGGCCCTGCCTGCAAGCACAGACAAAGCGCTCCCGCCACCCCCTGCAAGCGGAGCCCCAGCCTGCGGGCCTCCCACAGGGGAGCGTCTGTTGCTCACAGCGGCGCACCAAGAAACATGATGGATTGACGAGATCAAGGACTACCTCTGCAAACGGATCCTTCCCGAGGAAGATGTTGAAGCAGAGCGAATTGCCCACCAAGAAAAATCATACCAAATCCTCGAAGGAGTCCTATGTCGCAAGCGCCCAAACGGCATCGCGCTCAAATACGTCCCTCCTGAAGAAGGAAAACTGCTGATTAAGGACCTCCACAGCGGGGAATGCGGCCACCATTCATGCGCCCGCAGCCTCGCAGGCAAAGTCTTCAGGAGCGGATTCTACTGGCTTCAAGATGCAGCGGACATCATTCAAGCTTGTGAAGCCTGCCAATTCCACGCCAAGCAAATCCACCAATCAGCGCTGGGGCTACAGACCATTCCGCTCTCGTGGTCGTTTGCGGTCTGGGGGCTGGACATCCTGGGACACTTCCCAACGGCGCAAGGTGGATATCGCTACCTCTTCGTGGCCATTGACAAGTTCACAAAATGGCCTGAAGTGGAGGCGACGCGCACAATCACAGCAGGCGCGGCGGTGAAATTCATCTGAGGCCTGGTCTGCCGCTTCGGAGTGCCTAACCGCATCATCACCGACAATGGCTCACAATTCACCAGTGGCATCTTCAGAGCCTATTGTGAAAAGATGGGCATCAAGCTCCGCTTCGCCTCAGTCGCCCATCCGCAAAGCAACGGATAGGCCGAGCGCACAAACGCAGAGGTCCTCAAAGGCCTAAAGACCAGGACCTTCGATATCCTCAAGGGCCACGGCAAGGGCTGGATCAACGAGCTACCCTCGGTGCTCTGGTCCGTCTGTACCACGCCACCCAAGCCCACCGGGGAAACACCGTTCGCCCTCGTCTATGGAGACGAAGCAGTCCTCCCCACAGAGATAAAGCATGGATCCCCACGGGTCCTTGCCTTTAACGAGGACCAGCAAGAGGACCTCCACAACGACGACATGCTGCTCCTTGAAGGGCTACGACGCCGCGCGGCCCTCCGGGCGGCCAAATACCAGCAGGACCTGAGGCGCTAGCACAGCCGCAACATGCGCTCGCGCACCCTGGAGGCAGGCGACCTCGTCCTCAGGCGAATCCTCTCCAGGGAAGGCCTCCACAAGCTGTCCCCGATGTGGGAAGGTCCCTACAGGGTCACCGACATCGCCAGGCCTGGCGCGGCTTGCCTCGAGACGCAAGATGGCATCCCCGTCAAGAATCCATGGAACATCATGCACATGCGCAAGTTCTACCCGTTATCATTGTCACGTCAGGGCATGTAGTGAAAGAGGCAGCCCACGGCTCAACCTCCAAGCACTTTTTGTCCTTCAAGGTTAAAAGCTCAAGGCTTAAACCTCTCAAACCTTTGTATCCACAAGGAACAAGTTAAAAACGTGATTATCGTCACGCACGTGATCATTGTCACATCGAGACTTCAAGCGAACGAGGCAGCCTACGACTCAACCTCCAAGCGTTGTTGTCTCTAGAGGTTAAAACGCCAACGGCTTAAACCTCCAAAACATTTTTTGCACCCTTAGGGAACAAACGCAAAACAGTGGTCATTGTCACACCCGTGATCATTGTCACGTCGAGACTTCAAGCGAACGAGGCAGCCTACGGCTCAACCTCCAAGCATTTTCGTCTCTAGAGGTTAAAATGCTCACGGCTTAAACTTCCAAAAAAATGCTTTGTATCATAAAGGAACAAATGTAACCGTGGTCATTGCCACGCCCGTGATCATTGTCACGTCGAGACTTCAAGCAGACGAGACAGCCTACGGCTCAACCTCCAAGCATGGTCGTCTCTAGAGGTTAAAATGCTCACGGCTTAAACCTCCAAAAATATGCTTTGTCTCCCAAAAAGGAACAAACGCAACCGTGGTTATTGCCACGCCCGTGATCATTGTCACGTCGAGACTTCAAGCGGACAAGGCAGCCTACGGCTCAACCTCCAAGCATGGTCGTCTCTAGAGGTTAAAATGCTCACGACTTAAACCTCCAAAAATATGCTTTGTCTCCCAAAAAGGAACAAACGCAACCGTGGTCATTGCCACGCCCGTGATCATTGTCACGTCGAGACTTCAAGCGGACGAGGCAGCCTACGGCTCAACCTCCAAGCATTTTCGTCTCTAGGGGTTAAAATGCTCACGGCTTAAACCTCCAAAAACATGCTTTGTCTCCTAAAGGAACAAATGCAACCGTGGTCATTGCCACGCCCATGATCATTGTCACGCCGAGACCACGAGCGGAAGAGGCAGCCTACGGCTAAACCTCCAAGCACCCGTGTCTCTAGAGGTTAAAACGCTCACGGCTTAAACCTCCAAGCTCCAAAGGCTTCTCTCAATGGGGAAACCCTCCGAGGTCTCCATTAAACGAGCCACCGCAGGCCGTCGAGAGTCTCGCCCACTAATAAGTGGTCCCCGTGCCTCGACATGGTCAAAGCATTAACTTGGCAACCCCAAGCATAATGACTCAATTTCGTTCCCAATTGAACTTTGCGCCTCGGCGCCGTTTTAAAAATCGTTTGGGGGGTTTATTTCCGCATTACTTTGTTAAAGTGTGCGCTTATATCTCTCCTCATGCGTACCTCGCGAGCGGGGGCTGAGTACGGTGCCAGTTCCTAAAATGACACACCGGTAGCACTGCAAAATCCAAGAGTCCGAGCTCTGGCTCGAGGGCAAGATCCCACAAACACGTCATCTCTACAGAGGACCTTGGTACTTACTCTCCTCGCAAGGAACACCTGAGGGGACCTATAAGCGCGCACGAGCCCTTTGTGCCGTGTTCCAGCGTTTGGGTTTGCCCTCTAACATATGCAGGGAAATCCCCCCACAAATCTGAAGAGCCCTCCAGGAGCGACCCCTCGAGTGAGCAACCTCGCCAGGTGAAGAGCCCTCCAGGAGCGACCCCTCAAGTGGGCAACCTCGCCAGGCGAAAAGCCTTCGCAGGGCGAAAACCTCAAGAAGCTAAGTCTCGCACCCACGCTTTAAGAGCGTTTTTCTCTCCCTAGCGCGCGTTTGCCCCTCAAGCGACTTCGCTTTTCCTTACGCTTCATGGACTACTCGCACGTCTAAGGGGGGCACTTGAGCATCGCGACTCAGGGCTCTTACCTCTCCTAGGCCTAAACTCCCCCCGGCCTTGCGGAGTCATCGCTCATGCATACCGAAGTGGCGGAGTCATGGCACGAAGAGATGGGACCTACCGACGCAGAGAACAAATAGGCATGAAGATGAATCCAAAGAGACCTCACGGGGGGCAAACAAACTCGAATTACACAGCAATTAAAGAGTATATTACAGGCCAAAAGTCTTAAAGATGTGTAAGCACACAGCTGTTGCAGATACAAGCGCTCACAGGCGCAATAAAAAAGAGCTCAAGGGGAAGCAGCACCGCCTCGGATCTCCTCCGTGGCACCCTCTTCAGCCTTAGCAGAGCAGGCCTCTTCCTCGCTGTTCTCCGGCGCAGCCTCCGCGCGCCTGAAGCGGTTGCAGAAGGCGTCCACCTCCTCGCGGAGGGAGCATGAGACCCGCTGCGCGTCCTCGCCTTGGGCAGCTTCGGTCACAGAGCAGAGGTCAAAGCCGGGCGTGAGGAGCTTGAGGTTGGTGAAGATACGATCTACAACCACCCCCAAGAGCTGCTGGCTCTCGTCCTCGATCATCCCGCGAAGCTCGGCGGCGGAGCCCTCAAGTGCCGCGAAGAGCTGGTCGAAATAGGCCAAGTACGTGGCGGCGTCATAGCCTCGGCCTCCGGGGCACGGAGCCTCCACGCCAAGCCGCGCCGCAAGCTCGTCGCCGCGTACGACTAATGCCTTAAACAGCTGATCACTCTGCCTCGCAAGCATGCTGGCCGCCTGGACTGAGTCCGGCGTTTCCTCCGCCCGCGGGCTTTGGGACTTCCACGACCTCGACCAAAGGACCAAGGCCGCGAACTGCATCGTCGCGAGCCTCCTCCGCTCGGCGTTGGCCAGCCTTGGCACGCTTGAGGCGGCGCACCAGTTTGGAGTTCGCCTTCTCGAGTTCGGCAAGCCGCTGAACGTCCGCAGCATGCTTGGCCTTGAGGCGGTCCTCCCGCTTCTGGACCCGAGCGCGGGTACTTCTGAAGGAGAGCCCGGCGGAACTGTCTCTCGTGCTCCACGAGGGCCTTCCTAGCCGCCTTTGTCTTCTTGGTGAGACGCCGCTCGACACGCTCGTAAGAAAGATTCTAGGCAGCGACATGCTCGTCGAACTTCGAGGTCGCCTGGGCCAGGCTTCCCTCGCGCGCCTCGAGGGCCTCGCGCTGGGCGGTCAAGTCCTTCTCCGCCCGAAGACGTTGCTCCTCGTGCCGCTGCTGCTCTCTCCCCATGAGGGCCAGCTGCCGCTCTCGCTCGGCCATGCTCTTGCGGTCCTCTTCCAGAGCGTCATGCGCGGCCTGGTGGGCGGAAAGCAGTTGGGACTCCAGCTGACCCAGCCCGCGGCGCTTCTGCGCCAGCGAGCCCTCCATCGCCTCGCGCTTCGCCTTGGCCTGGCGCAGGAGCTCCTCTGCGGCGTCGCGTTCCGCTTGAAGGGGCTCGAGGAGCTCCGCGTCGTCGCGAATGGCCCCCTCGCGAACCTCCTGGGCAAAGCGAGGGGCCTCCTCATGCGCGGCTTGCAGCTCCGCATCCTCCAGCCGGCGCGCCTCAACCGCCGCGTGGAAGGATGCCCACGACCTCGACAGCTACTCCTGCTGATGGGCGAGCTGTACGTCACCGAGGGCGAGATGCGCCTCCAGGCCCTCCAAGGACTCTCGCACGAGGCTGAACGCCACCTCGCGGCGTCTTGCGCTCCAATCCCAGCCTCGGAGAACCAGCTCCTGGCTAGACGAGGGCCCTGCCGCGGCGTCCGGTCCTATAAGCCCAGCCCCAGGTCGAGCTCGGGGGCTGGGTGTGGCTCCACCTCCGTCCGCGCCGGCCTCCGGTTCGGACCTCGAGCCAATAAGACGCTCATTTTCTCCGGCAGGACGAGAAGGTGAAGAAGCACCCCCTCCTACAGACGCACTGGCACCTGCTGGCGCCAATATAGTTTCCTCCGGGCGCGGCGTGGGAGCCTCGGGCGTGCGCGGTGGAGACGACGCATGCATCGGCGTCAACTCGCGCGGCGGGGTCGGCTCGCAGGGCGGAGCTTCCTCACGCGGAGGAGTAGCCGCCCGAGGGGGAGTAGGAGCGCGAAGTGGTGTGGAAGCTTTCTCCTCCGCACTTTCCACCCCCAGTGGCTCGAGAAGCGATGAAGATGCCACTGGGCGCGGTGCGCCCACCTCCTCTTGAGGCTCAACCGTCCCCATCGGGGGCGCGGCCACCTCCGCTTGAGGCGCCCCCCAGCAGGGCCTGAGGTGGCCGTCTCCGCAGGCCTCGAGTGACCGTCAGCTCCTCCTGCCCCTGCTGTGATTTTCTTCGCGTCTGCAGCCTCGCGAAGCCGGAGGCGCTTCGCGGGCACAAGATCGCTGATAAAAGCACAGGAAAATACAGTCAGGAGAGGGCAAAGCAGGAGGGAAAAAACCCGAGCCAAGAATGGCCAGGTGCCCTAAATACTCACCCTGAAGGGGAAGCCCTGGCGTCGACCCATGTCAGGCCTCGAGAGCGCCAGGAAGGCGTGGTCTTGACGCCTGGTCCCCTGGGAGGCGTCCCCGCTTTCCTTTTGGAGGGGACATCGGAGGGCCTCACCCCAGAATGGTCCACCGCGGCCTTGGTGCGAGGTTCGCGCCTCCCCGACCAAGCGCTTGTCTCGGAGGACGACCCAGCCTCGGTCACCTCCTCCGTGGGGCGCGAGGGCGCCACAACAAAGGCGTCGTCATCCCCTGACGAGATGTCGCTGATCTCGTCGGTGAAAGGCTCGTACCTCACGGGGAACGCCCCTCCCGTCGCGGTCTCAGCCCCGCCACTCCAGGCATGAGAGGCTGATGAAGAGCTAACACCGACAGCTCCATGCGCCAACGGAACAACCACCTGGTCCATCACCCCCGCCAGACCATACGGAGTAAATTCAGGCATTCCATCCAAGATGTCCATGCGATCACCCAACGGGAGCTGGTGCAGAGGACGCAAGGAGCCGGCGATCTTCTTGGGCATCTCCGGCTTGGCAAAGAGGATGTTTAGGATGGTGTCGACAACCTCTGAGTCTTGATCCTCAGGGTGAAGCCGCATTGGGTCCGAGGGGCCATTGTACATCCACATCGGCTCTGAGTGTGCCTGAAGGGGCGCGATGCGGCGCGCCATGAAGTCTACCGCGACTATCTGCCCCGTGAGGCCCTCCTCGCGGAGAAAGCCCAAGCGCCCCACCAGGTGTGCGTTATCTGCACCCCGAAGGGCAGACTTGCACCAGTGATGATCCTTCACGGGCGGCGCCTCCGGGACGTCTAAGAACGCGCAGGGCGACTGGACGCCAATGAGCAACCACCTTTGTCGAAAGTCACCCACCTTCTTGAGCAGGGTCGTGACAGGCTTGTCTCCACTCCACGACATGGGAATATACACACTCCCCATGCCGTCCGCGATGCGGAAGGAAACGGACCCAGTCCGCTCGCCGCCAGCCGTGCACCGCAGCGAGTAGAAGTTCCGGAAGAGCGCTACCGAGGGGCGCACGCCCAGATAAGCCTCGCAAAGGTAGGCAAAGATGGACAGGATGAGTACGGAGTTTGGATGAAGGTGGAGGAGTTGAATTTGGTAGAATTCCAATACTGCCTCCAAGAAAGGCGAGTACGGCGGCACCAGCCCAGCGGTGATGGCATGGAGAAAAATGGGATAAAACCCTTGAGGAAATCTCCCGAACCGAGCGGCTTGAAGCGCGCTGGCGCCGTGCTCGTTGGTGGCCCCGCGACCAGGTGGCGAATCCTCTCCAGCGCCTGGAGATCCATGCGCGCCCCCTCCAGAGCCGCGCCCTGCACTACCTCTAAGTTTTTTGCTTGAGAGGAAGGCCCCGCAGCGGCTTTGCTCTTGCTCTTGACTGGGCCCATCGTCGCGGAAGCGGAAGCCTGGAGGAGTTGGAGGACGAAGATTCGCAGGAGAGATCGGAGGCGGAGAGCTCTGTAGAGCGAAAATTCCTGCGAGAAGGTTTGGAAACGGTAACGGCTCCCTGCCGCCTCGCTCGGGCTTTATGTCACCTCGAGGAGCAGTTACCGGGACGTGGTGGGACCCCCCACGACTCGCGCCCCTGATCGTGCAAGACCATTATTCGGCCAAGTGCCACGTGGCTCGGGCCGGCAGGGCATTAAGGGCCCACGACGCTTCGCCTGAGCCCATGGGCTCAATCGCGCGCATCATGGGCTCGGGGGCTACTATCGGCCCAGTGGGAACTGGGGTATGGAGAGTCCATTCCCCCAGGCCTCGCACGCGGGCCAGTCGGACGAAACGAATAAGGACCAGGCATCACCGCCTGGCGGGACCCTCGAGAGGCAATTCCCCTCGAGGGCCTGAAGAGGAAACGAGGGCCTCAAGGGACCTCTCGCCTCAGGGGACCCTCCCGAGGCGCCAGCTCGCCTCGAGGGAGCCCCGCAGGAATCTCCCCTCAGGCCTCCCCGCGCCTGAGGGGAAACGTCGCAGCCAAGGAAGCATGGCAAGATGCACGTGGCCTCTGCCACGCACATGCAGTGTCGCACGCACCCCCGTCGCTGTCCTTGGCGATAAAGTGGTCAACAAAGAAGCTATGCCTGCTGCGCAGCTGCCAGGACATTCTACTCTGACGATAAAGCGGGTGGACAGCACAACCCTCCAAAGGAGGACGTCATCATGGGCTCCACCTCAGAGACTGCCCTCCCTGCGGGAAGTACATCGCGGTCGGCCACCGCGCCCACCTTTACCAGCAATGGACCGAGTCCATGGACGAATGGAGCACGGTGGACTCCTACACCACCCTGCCACTGGCATGTGGGAACCACCTGGAAGGCCAAACCGAAGGAGAAGGCCAGAGGCGCCTATAGAAGGCGCAAGACGTCCATCGTAGTGTGGGTCGGCTCTTGGCACACTGCAACCCTTGTAAACCCTAGCTAGACTTGTTAGGAAAGCCTCTGCCCTGAGGAGGAAGAAGACGATCGCTTCCCTCCCCAGGCAAGAACCGCCTCAAGGGGGCTTTCGCCAAGCTCCATTGTATTGTAACCCACACCATCTAATACAGACAAGCATAAGTAGCGGTTTTACCTCCCTATGAGGGCCGTGAACCTGGGTAAAGGCTGGTGTCTCCCTTCGTGTGTGTGTGTCTTCTTCGGGTCCGGCGAGCAACGTCGCGGAGCCACTCGAGGGTCTAGACCTCCGTGTTCAATCCCCTTCACGAACTACACTTCAGGAAGTGACTACCCCCGGTTCTTGGGAGTCATAACCCGACACAATCAAGATTCAAATGGTGCGAAATAAAGCGTGTCACTAGCAGTCTCAAGCCACATCTAAAACCTGAAAACAAGATCAAGAGGGTGGGGTTTTCACTTTCTATGGTGGATCCAACAACACTACACATGGCTATGCCTTCGTTCGGCGATATGCATGACACAGTGCATATGGATGAGAAATGGTTCGAAATGACAAAAAAGGACCGAACCTATAACCTCATAGAGGAAGAAAAAGTACCCACTCGCACTATTCAAAACAAGAACTGTATTGGCAAAGTCATGTTCTTAACAGCACTTGCGAGGCCAAGATTTAATGAGGAAGGAGACTGCACGTTTGACGGAAAGATAGGAATGTGGGCCTTTATCGAAGAAACAGAAGCAAAAAGAAACTCCAAAAATACAGACAAAGGGACTAAGGAACTGAAAATTGTCATCGTTACCAGGGACGTGATGAGGAGCTATCTTTGTGAAAAGGTCATACCAGCCATTGCAGCTGTGTGGCCTGTAGATAATGAAATCATCTACATTCAACAAGATAATGCTAGAACACACGTTCTGAAGGGGATCGTGTGCAGAAAACAAAAAATTCCTAGCAACGATATCCTTAAAACCTGTCGAGATCTATTCTATGCAGATATAGTAGTACGAACGGATATCGGAATACATACCCTTGTAGACCGAAAGCGGGGATTACGTTCCCGCACAAACGTTGTCGATGAAGACCGACGAAGCCAACCTCAAGGTCGTGTAGAGGAAGCATACCTCCGAGCACCGCTAGCGCAGCACCTCGCGGGTGTTACACACGTACGGTGGAAACGACGGCCTCCGAAGCTCCAGTCCAGGACGAGCAGCGGAAGACTTGGACCGGAACACCAGAAGCGCGACAGCGGGCTATGGTGGAAGAGATCCCAATTAGGCGGTTAGTCCTAATAATGAGAATACCTGTCTCTGATACCAATTGAACGGATATACGTCGCCTAGAGGGGGGTGAATAGGCGATTTAAAAGAGGGGGGTGAATAGGCGATTTAAAACTTTTTCGAGAAGCCGGATTATCCGGTCCAAGAAAGACCCGGATATTCCGGTAAGCTTGATAAAGGCGGAATAAAACTAGAGGTTTACTTTAACAAGCATACAACCTAGATAAATAAACTAGGCTCACCTATGTGCACCAACAACTTATGCTAAGCAATACAAGTAACAATGTGATAGCAAGATAGATAACTTCAAGCACGAAGGCTATCACAATATAAAGTGCATAAGTAAAGAGCTCGGGTATAGAAATAACCGAGGCATGCGGAGACGAGCATGTATTACCGAGTTCCACCCAAAGGTGTACGTCTCGTTTGGAGAGGTGTGCGCGACCACAACAGGTTAGCCGAAACGCCACAAAGGCTCACCTTCTTCTTCTGATGAACTCAACCACAAAAGGTTGCGAGTTCACCTTCCACTATTGATCTCCTTTGGGGCGGAGATCGAATCCCGTACAACACTCTTGAGGCACACACCCACAACTTAATTGGGGGCTCCCAAGTCTTGAGGCACACACCCACAACTTAATTGGGGGCTCTCAAGATGACCACAAAAGGTCTTGACCATAAAAGGTCTTGGCCACAAAAGGCGTCTAGGGTCCAAGGACCCAAGAGTTACAAGCTCACAAGTATCACCACCACGAATCCTCGTGGAGTGCTCAAACCGATGCAAATGCAATGGCAAGAGCACACAAAGTTCTCAAGTCCTTCACTCTCAAATTCTAACAAAGCAACAAATGTTTATGGGGGAATAAGAGAGGAAGAACAAACAAAACCACAAAGGAGTCGAATCCTTCACTCCCAAATCCCACCAAAAGCAACTAATGCTTATGGGGGGAGAAGAGAGGAAGAACAAAGGAGAAAAACCACAAAGGAACTCCAAGATCTAGACCCACTATGTTCCCCTCACTTAGAGGAGAGATGGATTGGTGGAAATGTGGATCTAGATCTCCTCTCTCTTTTCCCTCAAGAAATAGCAAGAATCATTGGAGGGATTAAGAGATCTTAAAGCTTTGGAGGTCAACAATGGAGGAGGAGAGAGAGCACCAAAACTTGGGAACCATTGGGGAAGATGACCCCTTAAATAGGTTCTCAACAAATATAGCCGTTGGGGACGGTTTTTCCTCACTCGGGCCGGAAGTTCCGGGCTCACCCCGGAACTTCTGGACCCCCGGACATCCCAAAACGCGCCCAGGAAGTGTTCTCTGGTCAAACCGGAAGTTTAGGCGGAAGTTTGGCCGGAACTTCCGGCCCTATTCCGCCCCTGGCCGAAACGTCAACACGAAAACGATTATATCTTGACCATACGAACTCCGTTTTTGATGATTTTTGGCTCGTTGTAAGCACCACGAAGAGCTCTATAAGATCACGCAGAGAAACATCATAGTCCAACAAGTGGGGTTAAAACCAAATGGGAAATGTAAGATCTCTAGATAATAGAACAGCCGGTAAAACCTCCAACATAAAAAAACGCAACATGTTTCCCAAAGTAAATCCGTTTTCGATGAACTAGAGCTTGACATGGAGATGAACCAAACTATAATCCTCACCAGTATAAAAGCCAAATAAGAACCAAGAAATATGATATGCCAAGTATGTAAAGGTTTGAGCTCTCCACAACGATGCGATCAAGTTACTCACTTGAGAGCCCCTCTTGATAGTACGTCTATCTATCCTATAGCCCTATCAAGATCATACCTTTGCCTTGAGAATTCCACTTGAGATAGATGATGACTATCTTGATCTCTTCAAGTGGGTTATCGTTCTTGATTGCGCGTCCAAGCACATGCTTGATGAAAACTTCTCCAAATACTCTCCCATACCTATAATGAGAGAGACTCGCTAGGCTCCGTCTTCATGTATCCATAGCAAGCTCCAAGCATAGGATTTCTTCAAGAAGCTTGTCTTGGTCTTGCACATCTCAACCTCGATGATGATCACCACATGACGTCATCCTCCATGAGCTATAAGAAATCTTCATTTGTTGCAATCCCATGGGAAGATACCTAACCTCATATAAAGATACCACACACATATATCATGGGTTAGTTCACAAAGCTATGCGGACAAGTGTTTACCATCCCAAGAGATACATGATCGCTATTGGTACATCTTGCAGCTTGAGTGTTGATCAACATCTTGATCAACCTTGTATCTTCCAACATTTCTTCACTAATATGATGTCTTGAATCCTTCAAGACATACTTGCAATATGTTCCACTCAACACATAAGCTTCAAGAGTCCAACTCATGAACTCCACAATACCATGGACATGATCTATAATGATATCTCAATGCAAACATTAGTCCATAGAGATTGTCATATAATTACCAAAACCACACATGACGGAAAATGCTCTTTCAATCTCCCCCATTTTGGTAATTGATGACAATCTCTTTTGAGAGGGTTAATAATATGGAATTTAACGAACAAAAGTGGTTGTACTAACATCAAATACTACAAATGTATGTGATGTTATTTCATCCACATATATAGAGCCAACTCCCCCATAATTTATGCATGTGTGTATGAACATGAATTCATTGCATATATTGTCAACCATTACCGATGGTGGAGTTTCCACTATATATAAAACCAAGCAACAAATGCAAAGGCAAGAAAGGCAAATACTTAAGAATAAACCAAAGTACAAAGCCAATTCCATACAACCCTCCAAAACTTCTCTTCCATTGGCAACGATTGCCGAAATGGGCGAAAAGCTTTAGAAAGGTAACTTAATAAAATCTCCTCCATAATTTATGCATTTCTCATGATATGAGTGAAAACAAATGCACATATCCAAAGACGAATAGATGGAGGGGATCAAACTATATTGAGGATCCAACAATTGCACAAGAAAAATATCAATTGAAATCCACTAGAAGGATACTAATTGCAAAAGAGGGATGCATTCACAAAGAAGCAAGCAATCAAAGGATCCAAAACCAATTGAGCACAAGAAGATGTTATGATAAGATCAACCAAGTGTTCTAAAAATCAAGAGGGAACTCCCCAAGGTACATGCACAATGAAGGATTTGTATTTCAATATAGTGTGCACAACATGGAATCCTCACTCCCTCCAAGAAAATTTCGAACACAATAAGGTGCAAGATTGAGTAAAGCTTTGTTCAACCGGTGAAGTATGGGTGTGGCATGGAAATACAATTTAGGAGACTAAACAAGGATGAGCCTAAGCAACACCATAGTCTTTCAAATTATGAGGCACATAGTGCATATCATGTATTTCGCATACAAGCACACCAAAGAGGATACAAAAAAATAGGATCACAAGCTTATTAAGAGGGAATGTGACACCAATAGAAGAACAAAGCTTGTGCCTTTTAGAGATCACCAAAGAATCAAGAAATTAATAAAAGGTGATCACTAAAGATTTTGAATACCAATTAAATATGTAACTACCCTCATGTGTATAAGTTTCTAAGTGGACACTAAGTCCACAAAGAAACATGCACACGCAATGTAGGTACAAGGTAAAGAACATGGTATCCAAGAGGAAGTCATAAATACACCGATAAGATTTTTTCTTAAAAGCAAAACACATAGCTCAAATTATTCTTAGAGGGTATAGATGAACTTCCCAAGTTCTCAAAGCATCGTAAATACTCACATAGGATAAGTGATAGTTGGGATACTTCGAGACACAAAACAAATATCACATAAGGCAAATGGTTTATGAGAATTCATCAATATTGCACATGAGAGATTTTGAAACAAATTTGCTAGATTAACATATTGGGGATCGGTGAATCATGAAGGTGATTATGTAAATCCCTTTGATGTGTAATCATCCCGGCTTACTCACATTAGCAATGAAGATATTTTTGAAAGAAACTTTGCAAATACCATATCAAATGCAACTTAGAGAAACTCATGCCAAAGAACAACCTACACAAGGTTGAGAGCTAGAAGTATATGCATGAGTTAGATACTTGTTACCGAGATAGCATTGACGGTGTAGAAGATGAGAGTTCACTGTCATCCAAGCTTGGCTCCAAGAAGCACATGGTGAAGACGTCTTTTTTAAAAAGAGGCAAGCTTCCAATGCATCTCCCATGTACCTAAAACAAATCAAGTACACAATGATACCCAAACTAATTGGGTCCAAAGTAGTTAGACCAACTACAATACATAGGACAAACTCCACATAAATATGTGCATATTGATATGAAATAGAATTTCATGCACATCTTAGCCATTTAGGATTTTATGGAGTTTATCCTATATATTGGATCAACGAAAGTAAGCATGCCATAATATATACATATAGTAAATATGCATGCACAAAACTTTCAAGAACCAAACGAGATACAATTTGGACAAAACACCAATTAAATCAAGAAGCTACACAAAAGTGTGACAAGAGAAGGATTTGTCTTCATTGTATCAAAGACTCAAACCAACACATGATTGGAGAAACCAATATGAAAATATATCAAATGAAAACAAGGTCAAGGCTAAACCAATGAGCATAAGAAATAAAACAAGCAAACATGCTTGAAGGTTTCATCTCATCCAAGAAGGTACACTAAGAACCGTGGGATGAGATAGCCAACTCCATAAAGAGGAGTAAGATTCCAACAAATAAACGAAGCCCTCTACAATTTTCATGATGGCACAAAGTACCAAGACGGAAAATGTTTGTCTTTCAAAGAGACATGTCATAGGGATCAAAAACCAATTGAAGATAACTAATATTCAATAACGTATAGGATTGCTCCCCCAAGATTAGTGCATTACTTATGATCTTGTATTTGAATACAAAATGCACACAAATGAGATCATCACTCTCCATATATATTGTTAAAGCATTAATCATGTTCAAGAAGAGCAATAAGATACCAAAGAAATTTAAAGAATAATGTTCTAAAGAGTATAGAGTAGCTTCCCCATGATTAGTGCATTATTTGAGATCTTGTATGTAAATACAAAATGCACACAAGTGGGATCATTACCCTCCATATATCCTTTTGAGCACAAAGTTCAAGAAAAGCAATAAGACCCGATAACAATTAAATGGATGATTTTCTACTCAATGTAGGATAGCTCCCCCAAGGATGATGCATTATTTAGAATTAAGTCTTTGAATGTAAATGCACAAGAATGGGATCCTTGCTTGTCCTAACTCAAGAAAGCACAACACAAATTATGAGTAGAGCAACAAAAAGATCCAAATGAAGCAAAGAAGACAAAAGGATGGTTAAACCAAAACAAAATTGGCGAGAGAATAAGACAATTTAAAAACAATAGCCAATGTGAATATGATCAATAAATTTACCATAAACATATTTATCACTTGTCAAAGACAATGATTGTAGAGAGATATTTCTCGGTGGTACATGACATACATATATTCAAGATCATGTTCACAAAACATAAGCATGTGGCAAAAGATAAGAATTGAAAAACATGCTTATATAGAGATTGTTGATGACTTCACATATTCAATGATCATACTAAGCATCAAGAAACTCTCTCACAAACAAGATACCAAAATATGGGCGAACAAAATGCATTTAAGCAAATATGGAACTTGTTTGAGTACCATGCCACCTAGGAACAAGATAATCAACAAATATCGACTCTAGGTGACACTACCTCACATGTTCACATTTTCTAGGCTTGTAATATGCACATAGCTTATTACTCCCCCATAAGTTGATAATCCATTCTTTTTAACATGCACGAGGCAAAATAAATCCAACAAGATACAATTAATGGACATTAGAAGTTCCACAAAGAGAGTAGATAATATTGAAATATCACCACTAAGTGGTATTCCTCATGAATACACATTTTAGGGTGGTGAGTTACCAAAAAGCACATCAATCCCCCAAAATGGGATAGTCCATTAAAATCTCTAAAAGAGCCAATTAAGATGAAAGCAAATAGACAAGAGGATCAAAACATACATGGTGTGCAAACCAACATACACAACCTTGATTACTCAATAGAAAGTAAGTAGAGTGCACAACACATATAAAACACTAGCAAGGTACAAAACCAAACACATGCAAGGGCGAAAGTAACTTTCAATGTATACATATGAATTAAATATAAGTTACCGCAAGGAGGAGCATTGGATATATGCTAAGACAATAATCCAATTGACTTGAGAGAATATGGATGATGAAGATCCCTTAATTCTTCATGATGTAGTCAAGTCTCCAATGTCCTCCGCTTACACCTATTGATCAAGTTTTAGCTTGTTGGTCCCCAACCAAGTTGGGTCCTAAGAGGTTAGTCACAATAGGCTTGGCAACTCAAATGGTTCTTTTCTTGACACAACTTTGAGTACCAATAACGTTGGCAAACACATTGCCAACCTTATCCTTCCGAAGAGAATGAACATTATCAATAGTAGAAGGGTTGGATAAGGTACCATGAGTGCATGAAGAAGCAAAGTGATCCTTCCCACGACATTTGTAGCAAAGGCGACTTTTACCTTTCTTCTTGGGAAGGGAAGGTTCTTCAACTTGGGAAGCTTGAGTTTGAACTTGAGGTTGCTTCCCTTGTTGCTTCTTACTATGAGGCTTCTTCTTCAACGTGCAAGATCTAACATGGTGCCCTTCCACCTTGCACTTGAAGCACACAATCTTGGCCGAATCAATAACTTGTTCTTGGCCCTTCTTCTTCACGAACTTGTGCTTCTTCTTGACATTGGACTTGTTCTTGTTATTGGAGTTGAATCCAAGTCCACTCTTGTCATGAGGAAGTTGGTGCACTCTCAACATGTTGTCGAGGGTGGACTTCCCTTCATGACACTTCTTCAAGTCTTTCTTCAAGGAAGTGACTTTTGCCTTGAGCTCTTTGAGTTCCTCTACATGGTTAGTTTCAACACATATACTAGAGGAAGTAGTAGCTACATTTTTAGAGCAACAAGCCAAGAAAAATAATTCATCACAAGATTTAGCAATAGTATGTGATGTTGAATTACTAGTACTAGCACAATGCAATAAAGCATTAGAATTAGAAGTTGTGCTAGTGTCCACAAGAGGCTCACAAGATTTTACCTTCGTAGTGACCGCCTCATCAGCTAACTTTTGCCTAGCATGGGATGCTAGAAGATCCTCATTAGAGCTTGAAAGCTTTTCATGATTTTCTTCCAATATCCCATACTTGCTAGTTAGCAAATCAAGTTGAGCCCTTAGCTCAACATTCTCCTTCAAAATAGATGCTTCACATGAAGTGGAGTTAGTAGCACAAGCATCATTCACGATAGCAATGGAAGAAGACATCATGACAAGCTCATTGTTTAACTTAGCATTTTCTTTACTAAGCACATTACATAAGCAATAGCATGGTCATGTTTTTTAGTGGGTTTAGCAATTTTGGAGTTTTGAGACTCCATGATAGTTTCAATTTGCTCTTGAAGGTGAGCATTAGTTTCTTGTTCATCTTCTAGACATGACTGAAGAGATACCTTTTCATAGGCATCTTCTCTCTCAATCTCACATTTTAGCTCAAGAACATCCTCAAGCTCACCTATACGGCTCATAAAAGAGCCAAAGTGTTTCTTGCCAACTCCTTGCAAATTAGTCATGAAATGATCAAAAGCAATAATTTCTTGTTTGATTTCAAGACAAGTATCATCATCATCATCAACATCATCATCATCACCATGAGATGTATTGAAGTGCACGGTAGGAGATACCTTAAACTCTGTAGCCATAAGGCAAACGTGAGTAATGGATGAAGACGATGAAGAGACACTTGATGCACCATTGAGGTACATGTCTTGTTCCAACAATTGTTGGGATTCCTCTACATTGTTAGCCAAACAAGTACTAGAGGAAATAGAAACATTTTGATTATGGCAACAAGACAAGGAAATCATATCATCATGACATTTAGTTAAGCAACTACTACATGATATGCAAGGACTATCAACACTAGCATTTATGACATTTGAAGTGCTAGAGGTGTTTAAGTCCAAAGATAGAGCATTGCAATAAGATGGATGTGAAGTATAGTCAATAGTGGATTCACCATCAAGCATGCAATTTCTATCACCACTCACCATATCATTACCTTGTGGCAAGCCACATGTAGGTGAAGTGGAGGAAGACGTGAGCTCATCACGACCGGATGTGGAAGGAGGACAATCATCCATGGAAATGTTGGACACCTCATATATATCTTGAAGTTTTGTCCATAATTCATGAGCGCTCCGAAAAGGCATGATTGACGCAAGTACTACATCACTCAAAGAACATATAAGACCATTAGATGCTAGAGTATCGAGATAAGAGTTTTTCTCATCCTATAAAGATAATTCTTGTAAATCCTTTGAAGGAGAAAAACCCATATCTATAATAATCTCTAAATTTGAACCCTTGTTTCTAAATAGATTAAGCATGCGAGTTTTCCAAACATCATAATTTGTGCCATCGAATATATAAGTGGGATTGTGCACTAGATCTCTAAACGACATCTTTATCTCTAGGCGGTTAGTCCTAATAATGAGATAACCTGGCTCTGATACCAATTGAACGGATAGACGTCGCCTAGAGGGGGGGGGGGGTTGAATAGGCGATTTAAAAGAGGGGGGTGAATAGGCGATTTAAAACTTTTTCGAGAAGCCGGATTATCCGGTCCAAGAAAGACCCGGATATTCTGGTATGCTTGATAAAGGCGGAATAAAACTAGAGGTTTACTTTAACAAGCACCCAACCTAGATAAATAAACTAGGCTCACCTATGTGCACCAACAACTTATTCTAAGCAATACAAGTAACAATGTGATAGCAAGATAGATAACTTCAAGCACGAAGGCTATCACAATATAAAGTGCATAAGTAAAGATCTCGGGTTAGAAATAACCGAGGCACGCGGAGACGAGCATGTATTCCCGAGTTCCACCCAAAGGTGTACGTCTCGTTTGGAGAGGTGTGCGCAACCACAACAGGTTAGCCGCAACGCCACAAAGGCTCACCTTCTTCTTCTGATGAACTCAACCACAAAAGGTTGCGAGTTCACCTTCCACTATTGATATCTTTTGGGGCGGAGATCGAATCTCGTACAACACTCTTGAGGCACACACCCACAACTTAATTGGGGGCTCCCAAGTCTTGACGCACACACCCACAACTTAATTGGGGGCTCTCAAGATGACCACAAAAGGTTTTAACCACAAAAGGTCTTGGCCACAAAAGGCGCCTAGGGTCCAAGGACCCAAGAGTTACAAGCTCACAAGTATCACCACCACGAATCCTCGTGGAGTGCTCAAACCGATGCAAATGCAATGGCAAGAGCACACAAAGTACTCAAGTCCTTCACTCTCAAATTCCAACAAAGCAACAAATGCTTATGGGGGAATAAGAGAGGAAGAACAAAGAAAACCACAAAAGAGTCAAATCCTTCACTCCCAAATCCCACCAAAAGCAACTAATGCTTATGGGGGGAGAAGAGAGGAAGAACGAAGGAGAAAAACCACAAAGGAACTCCAAGATCTAGACCCACTAGGTTCCCCTCACTTAGAGGAGATATGGATTGGTGGAAATGTGGATCTAGATCTCCTCTCTCTTTTCCCACAAGAAATAGAAAGAATCATTGGAGGGATCTCAAAGCTTTGGAGGTCAACAATGGAGGAGGAGAGAGAGTACCAAAACTTGGGAACCATTGGGGAAGATGACCCCTTAAATAGGTTCTCAACAAATCTAGCCGTTGGGGACGGTTTTTCCTCACTCGGGCCGGAAGTTCCGGGCTCACCCCGGAACTTCTGGACCCCGGGACACCCCAAAACGCGCCCAGGAAGTGTTCTCTGGTCAAACTGGAAGTTTAGGCGGAAGTTTGGCCGGAACTTTCCGTCCGGCCGGAACTTCCGCCACTGGCAGAAACGTCAACACGAAAACGATGATATCTTGACCATACGAAATCCGTTTTCGATGATTTTTGGCTCGTTGGAATCACCACAAAGAGCTCTATAAGATCATGTAGAGAAACATCATTGTACAACAAGTGAGGTTAAAACCAAATGGGAAATGTAAGATCTCTAGATAATAGAACAACCGGTAAAACCTCCAACATAAAAAACACAACATGTTTCCCAAAGTAAATCCGTTTTCGATGAACTAGAGCTTGACATGGAGATGAACACAAATTATAATCCTCACAAGGATAAAAGCAAAATAAGAACCAAGAAATATGATATGCCAAGTATGCAAAGGTATGAGCTCTCCACAACGATGCGATCAAGTTACTCACTTGAAGCCCCTCTTGATAGTACGCCTATCTATCCTATAGCCCTATCAAGATCATACCTTTGCCTTAAGCATTCCACTTGAGTTAGATGATGACTATCTTGATCTCTTCATGTGGGTTATCTTTCTTGATTGCGCGTCCAAGCACATGCTTGATGAAGACTTCTCCAAATACTCTCTCATACCAATAATGAGAGAGTCTCGCTAGGCTCCGTCTTCATGTATCCATAGCAAGCTCCAAGCATAGGATTTCTTCAAGAAGCTTGTCTTGGTCTTGCACATCTCAACCTCGATGATGATCACCACATGACGTCATCCTCCATGAGCTATAAGAAATCTTCATTTGTTGCAAGCACATGGGAAGATACCTAACCTCATATGAAGATACCACACACATATATTATGGGTTAGTTCACAAAGCTATGCGGACAAGTGTTTACCATCCCAAGAGATACATGATCGCTCTTGGTACATCTTGTATCTTTGTGTGTTGATCAACATCTTGATCAACCTTGTATCTTCCAACATTTTTTCACTAATATGATGTCTTCAATCCTTCAAGACATACTTGCAATATGTTCCACTCAACACATAAGCTTCAAGAGTCCAACTCATGAACTCCACAATACCATGGACATGATATATAATGATATCTCAATGCAAACATTAGTCCATAGAGATTGTCATATAATTACCAAAACCACACGTGAGGGAAAATGCTCTTTCACCATGAATTAATCCCTGTGATATAACGAATGACTTTCATCTATCAAATCTGAACGTAAAGTCTTAAACCTTTTGCCATCGCGATACTTAGCATGTCCGAGCGTCGTTCATAGATATCTCCATATCTAGTTTGACATCGTTACCGACAACGCTATCTTCTACTTGTCTATGATTTCATGTCTCTGTGACCTAGTCACATGCTTGCAAACTCATTAGACATAATCTCACCGAGTGGGACCTAGAGTATCTATCTTGCTATGCGGACTGGCAAATCCCACTCTTAACCCCTCGCCTCAACTACTCCTTTACGATTCCCAAAAGTATCACCGTTATTGTCATACTAATTAAGATACGACGTTTGGTGCAATCAAAGTATCTTCCAGTAATAACAATAAGAGTTGGTATCACGGTCAAAGGCGTAAGGACTACCTCCTACAAATATGGGTGTGTCCATCAACATCGTTCTCCAACGATATGACTTCCATTGCCGACCGGCGCTATGCCCTTTGATCGGGAAACCTCGATCATCGATCGTGCAACAAAACTAGTCTTAGTAGAGGCTACTAGGGACCTGGTTATTTACGCATCACACCCGTATTAATGTTTCCGCTTAATACGGTTATAGCATGACACAAAAACATATTATGAACAAACATGATATGATAAAGAAATACACTTTATTAATTGCCTCTAGGGCATATCTCCTTCACGTTCTTCCTGATGATGAAATTTTTCAAGAAGCTGTAGCGGAATCAGACCTAGATATCATGATGATGCAGCAGCCATCAAATTCACAGGACATGAATGTCCTGGATCTATACTTTTTCAGATCTATCCACTCCCTGACACTTGAAAGTGCCTGTAATACTCTACAGGAACTTATACTTTCTGTTGAAGAAGCATTTGATAGGTATGATGTGTTGAAACTAGACAGAGCATTTATAACTCTGTAGTCTGTCCTCATTGAAGTGATGAAACAGGAAGGAGGTAATGAATTTGCTCCTCCACACATGAACAAGGAGAAATTACAGAGGGAGGGACAGTAAACATGATGAGTATATTGTGCTACTATAGCAATATTTTTAGCTAGGTCAAGGTTCACTTTAAATGCAAACATCTACAGGTTCAATTCAAATTGACAGGCAAACACTTACTTGTTGGAGAATTAAGCAAGCTAACAGAAGTGAATAGTTTCCTGAATTGCTAAATACTCCAAGAAGTGCAAGTGCACACACAAGCAGTGCATCAAATAAAAACAAGTGATCAATAAAAGCACTAAAGTAAGGACTCAATATAGCACAGGATTAGCATGATCTAAAAAAAATGTTTTGGCAAGGACTCAAGCAAGCGATCAATCCCAGCCGCTTTATTTTTCAGTTGATTCCAGTAGTGGATTAGCAAGAAAACAGTTGCTGCTTAGGAAAGTTTATGTTCTACAACTCCAGCCAGTTAGTGATTCAAGTTATGGTAGTATAAGACCCAGCAGCTAGCTATGCTAAAAACAAAAGCTAACACACAGACAATTCGATAGTATTCAGCCTGCAGAGTTAGAATGCATCATTACTAATCAAAACTCCATGTACGAATACACCACATGATATGCATATTTCACAACTAGAGGCATTCGGTGGCATCACAAAACCAATTGTGAGGCGAACTGCACCGGTGAGTGTATAGCAAAGCATCAAGGGGGATGGGGTGGATCGGGTATACATATATATACCTTCATCTTGGATTTCGTGTCCTGTAGCTTCTTATCCGCTCCTCCTTGGCCTTCTTCTCCCCTAGTTAATCACATGAAACGTAATAATCAGACCAAACCAAAACAAATCACAATCTTCCTGTCGCCCGACTGCAACAAATCCATGAAAGAATAGAGCAACAGAGAGAGCAGTAGTATAAATCGTACTCTACCATGGTGGGGGGCCTGGGGGCACCGGGAGGACGCTGCTCTGGTGCTCCTTCCGCAGCTCCGGTGCTCCTTCGGCAGCTCCCATCGGCCCGCAGCTTTACCTCCAACCTCCGTCGCCACCAACAAATTAGTGACCTCTGCACCTAGATCCACCATGGCTACACTCAGATCCGCCATCTCCGCTCCCATATTGGTCACCGGCGCGAAAAAAATCGACCTTGACCTAGCTGCCGCATGCAACGGGAGAGAACACAGACAAACACGGAGGTGAGCGAAGCCGCGCAGCGGGAGAGAGGAAGCGTGTCCGTTCGCGGCGAGCCAGCCGGTGGGCGAGAGCATGGAAGCGCGGAAGCGCGGTGAGTGGGGGAGAGAGGAAGATCTCCGGCGAGTGGGATAGAGGATGGGAGCGAGACGACGACGACGAAACAAAGGGAAATGAAACGAACCGGCCACGTAAGACGGGGAGTGCAGGTTGATGTGAATAAAGTTGAAGGGGCGTTTTGTAAAATGTGGGCTCGCGCTAATCATTTCCGACCGGAGGGAGTAATAGTTTTAGTCAGTACGTGATGAAACGAAAAAAGAAGAAGATAAATTAGACATACTTTATTGGCACTAAAAGCATGTAAACATTCTCTATTTGGATTTGGTATATTTATAGCTGAAATGTTTCAATTTCTTGAAATGCCATCATTTCTTTGTTGGATATGTCGCGTCAATATGGTCAGAAACTTTTGAACTTTTGGATTGTGGTGACGTTTAAAAAAATGCGATTTTGCAGTAGTGGATATACCTACACCTACGAGTCAAAAATAAAATCTGAATTTCTTAAATATTCCTCCAATGCTAGAGACATACTAACTGAGAGTAGCGTTTACAAATGGCATTGCTTTTCGTGTATGGAGGGAGTAGCTTCTTTAAATAGGTGGTGCGTGGCTGTTTCTCCATGGATTTTGCACAACTTATAAAGCGGGTTGTATGGCCACCTCCTTATGGCAATGCGTCCCGAGGTACACAACAACAAGCGAGGTGAAATTTCTGAATTTTGGAGACGCGAAAGTCTCCCTTACAAGGCTTTTGAAGGAGCGTGGTGTAGACATGAGGAACTGAGCATGGTAAACCCAGCCAGCCCATGTAAGGCGTTCCGAAGGTTAATGAACATTGACATGTAGTCAACCCTGAAGTCAACATTGAAATGTTAGGCGATCCACTCAAGATTGTGGAGCCCATCCTGCATGTTTATGTTTTTTATATCTTGAAAGCATCTTTGCGATGGATTGGTCGAAATTAGAGAATATATATCGTGTTCCTCGTAAGATTAGTAACATACTTAATTTGTTGCAGATTCAAGCCGTAATCCTCGAAGACAATAAGTGGAAGTTGGTGGATGTTTTTTTAGTAGAGGAAGTGCGTGGTTATGTGGATTGTGGAGTAATTTGATCGATCATTCAGAATTCTGAAGATTGATTTCCAAGGAAAAGCCCAAACGGGATGTCATTTGAATCTTGACGGGCTTCATAGTGGGCCTCAATTAGGCTTTACTAACAGAAAAGCCCAACCTTTACCCGACAGCAATATTGATTCAGAATTTTCCTAATTCAAGCCTCACGCGGCTTGTAGGAGTTCTCGAGAAACCTCTGGATATTGGAAGTTTGGAACTCTGGTCCCGTGCAACCATTTGGAATAAATGAATAGACTTGTATGCATTCTACAAAATTTGTGTGGGTCAAGAACAAGCATGGGTTTAAACCTTGTGAAAATGTTTTTTTTCTATTTGAGTATCCTGCAAATTCCAACTTTGCAGCAAGCTAAATTTCCAAATGCATTGTTTTTTGTGCGTTTTTAGCTCCCATATGAGCTCCGGCTATTACTAGTAGGACTATTCTGGACCAATCAAGGGGGTGTTTGTTTAAGTTTTTGGTAGCTTTGTAATGAAAAAAACAGATAAAAGTAAACAAACACGCTGTTGGCTGCAGGCTTGCCGAAACCCGCCCGTCGAACAGGCATACCGAACGAACCCGGTGCTTCCCGAACTTTTGATCATTTAACCAAAACAGTGTAGTGGCCTGCCCCAATTTTTTCACTTATTTACAACACATCTGTCACCGTAGGTTGAAGTCTGTGGACTTCCCGGACATGATGTCACCGTGTGACCTACTCCTACTATGTAATAACTGGACTTAACTAGGTGGGATTAAGTCGCATTGGTCTGGGTAGCACCTAAACCGGTCACTTCGGTCTCTTTGGGTTATGCAGTTGTGTTGCCATAATTTCATAATTAGTCTTTTTTACTTTGCTACCCAAATTTACATCGGTTTTTACGGTTTCGGTCATCTCGATTTCGGTGTCGGTTTTTCCAGATTCAGGTTTCAGTTATCGTTTTTTATGCCCACCCAACTGTGACCTAGTCCTATTGTGTTTTCTGTTATTTTATGGTAAACCTCGTTCGATCTCGAACTGTACACAACAATTTTGATTTTAAATTATCTTTCTACATGAACGCATGCACTGATTCAACTGTACTTACATCAACAGGATAACGTGATCGAGCACAACAGCCTCACACATACGTGATCGTCACGGCCTCCTCGCCTTCAGTCGACAATGCCGCCAAACCCCGCCGGCCTCACTCAACCACGACCTAGCAAGCCGTTGGCGCCATTGCAGACGAAGAAGAAGGCGACAAAGTGTGGGACATGATCCATGATCTGTTACGTAAGAGGGTGTTGTTGGGGGAGATGATCCATGATCTGCTGCGCAAGGCCTCATCGCTACTTCGGCAAGGTTGTCGAGTACGGACAAAGGGTAGGGCGTCGAGTGACCGAAACGACACCATCGACGTGTTGATCGACATGAGCCAAACCAGCTCTACTAGCGCCACCCCCTTTTACGGGTCGTCGACTGCATTGGGCTATTTCGACGACCCTAGCATAAGCGGTTTGTCATCGCAGTAGTCATGTTTGTCCATCTCTCCCGACGAGGCATCGGGCATCGAGCTGAACTTGGAGGTCATATTCTCCGTGTTGCCGGTGCTGCGACGGACTACATCCAGAAGCCGCGACTCAACGGCTTCCCACAATCAGCTCTGTGATATGCGTGGTGCCAATATGGAGGGGCAGCTAGGTGAGGTATGCGTTTTGTTCATGTGCTCATTTTTTGGGTATGGATCGTGTTTGTACATTTATTGCTGATGGTTAGATGAATTGTGTTTGTGCAGTTATTGTCATCGTCCGGATGAATTGTGTTTGTGCATTGCATGTTGTTGTAGGCGGACGCTCGGCCAAGCCGATCAGTTCGGATAGGAAGAAAATGACCAAGATGAAGATGTAGTGGCAGGCCTAGGCGAATATGTGGACGTGCATGATCTCGAGACCGGTGAGACCACCAAGGAAATGGGTTTAAGGTTTCTCAAAAAAAAAGGAGATGGGTTTAAGAAGACGGACGTGGGGTGAGAGGGAGGACATGTTGTTGTGCAACTCATCCTCATCATCTGACTCGGCCTCCTTGGGTGGCGGGGTACCAGGCCGGCCCGTCATCCGGAGTTGGTGGTGCAGCCACTGGTGTAGGTGATAGTCACGGCTGCTCAGCACGAGCCACCCGGGACTAACACGGTGACCAAGGTTCCCACGGTGACTAAGCCGGCCGTGCGGGTGGAGTTGTGGGCTTTTTGTCCTCCGGCTTGGGTTCTGCCATCACAGTGTATTCTTCCTGCTCCTGATCCGTTTCCGCCACCACGACGGCCTCCTTCACCGGCTCGACCATCATGGCCTCCTTCTCTGACAACTACATCAAGATCAAGACGCATACGATTTTTTGCGGAGAGAATGTGAGCATTGTGTGGACACCATCGACATGAACAGGATGAAATCCACCCCGAAGTGAAGCGCAAGTTGAAGCAGAAGCGATTCCACATCCCCAAAGTGTTCGATCATTTGCTCTATTTTTGCATTCATTTGTGGGTGGCCGGCCGTATGGTTGGCTTTGTTGTGGCCGCACCTCTAATCAAACGAACACATATCCGACACCCATGGCTCAAGCGGGGGTACCAGACATAAATATAGCTAGTAATGGTGGAGATGATCTTTGAAATGGTAAACTCGTTGGACAGTACAAGAAAAGGAGTGGAATTTCTATTAAAAAAAAAAGGAAGACAAGCAGACAAGAGATCGTGAAGCGCTGGTGGTCTGTCTGGTACAGTGTTCTGCACGTAGCACTGTACTAATGCGGTCTACTTGGCTCTCATTCTGTCCTTAGTCGTCACTCTTCAGTCTTCAGTGATACTACGCTGTAGCACTTCGTGCCTCGGTGCAATGGCGTCCGTGCCGATGGGATCGACGCACGGCACTGTAGCACCGGCACTCCGGCAGCCGTGCGTCGCCGCAATTAAATCAAGCTCGCCGTGTTTGGACGGCATGAAACGAAAGGTGGCACGACGTAGCTACAGTGCGTCTATCAGCCGCCGGCGCTCCAAGTTTATCGCTGAATTGATTCCGAGCTGGTGCTCTGTTGGTTCATCCTGGATCTTCATTCAGGAGCTCAACATAATGACATCTGATCCCTAGGCCTCACTAATGAAAAAGTATTACTCCTACATTACTGGATTCGATGGTTCAGTTGGTGTTGCGCTCACTGACAGTGTGTCAAGGTGAAGCTGAAACATCTTGACATGATTTAAAGGAATGTGCATCGAGTACTGCTTACACGACACAGGGTGAAATTTCACAAAAATAACCCTTTGGACAAAGTTCAGCAAAAAATAACCTCTTTTCAAAACTATTTTGAAATCTAACCCTTTTTGGTAGCGTCCAACGATGTGGCGCTACCCTCTGTGTGGTAACGCCACAGCCTCCGTCGCTACCCTCGTGCCAGCGTGGCAACAAGCCCTTCGGAGGGTAGCGCCATGCCCCTCGGCGCTACCCTTAAGAGGGTAGCTCCAATCCCCATGGCGCTACCCTCCGAGCACGTCGAAAACGGCTAAGTCTGGGAGGGTAGCGTCATGTGGCTTGGAGCTACCCTCTTAAGGGTAGCGCCGAGGGGCATGGCGCTGCCCTCCCAGACTTAGCCGTTTTCACACGGGGCCCGCGTTGCCACGCTGGCACGAGGGTAGCGACGGAGGATGTGGCGCTACCACACAGAGGGTAGCGCCGGGCGCTACCAAAAAGGGTTAGATTTCAAAATAGTTTTGAAAATGGATTATTTTTTGCTAAACTTTGCCTAAAGGGTTATTTTTGTGAAATTTCACCGACACAGGCAACTGCCAAAGCCCAGGTAGGACATTAAGCAAAGTGGGCCATCTTCTACGTTGGATGCAAGGGTGATTAAGGAGACCGTGAGCCTGGATTGTAGGCACAAGCCACTGCGTCTCTCCCCATTCAGGGAGCAACCTTTTGTTTGGCATAAGCTTGTTTTAGGTGGCATTACGTCGCCTTTATAACTGGATGTTTTGTCGCTTCTTTCGCTTGTTTTAGGTATCCACTGTTGTTGCTTTAGGCTGTTTGTCTGAGCCTTGCGGTGAAGCAAGTCACTAGACAATTATTTCCGCAAACCTTGTCGCTGAAGCAAGTCATTCATAACTATAACTATTTTCTTGCTGAACCGGAGCTCCAGTTCTGAAGGTCTCGCTGTTGTTCATCAGTAACAGTAGAAGATCCAGGGCTAGCTGCTCTTCAGTCTTCACCGACAAAATGTATCGCAGCCTTCTGATCGTAGAGATCGTAAATGTGCATGCATGCTGTTACAGTGCACTATCAACTTATTTCTCCACGCAAGACTGCTCTCCTGCTATACGCTGTTGTTGACCCGTCAGTTGAAACATGCTGCACTCAATGCACAGATGCTTCTTCCTCGTCTTCCAGGCATACTGTAGTCTTCTGCACTGTACGCATATAAATTCGGAGGAACGCGTCGAGTATTTACACGGTACATTCGTCTCCCGTTCCTTTAATATGTATACTGTACGCGTGCAAACAGTATTGCATGAGCAGTGTTAACCACTGACCAAGTGACGACCGTGCAAGCTTTCTTCAACTGCATTTCGATCAGGTCTCTTTCAGTCTCTACATCTACACGCAAATGCTTCTCAAGTTAAGTCGGCCATTGAATTCAAAGTGGGTCATCCACACCTACTCAGAGGACTTGAGACAGAGGCCACCTTTCGTTGCTCATGACTATGAACCTTCGCTGCTCCCTGCGCTGTCCTTTTCTTTTGCCTATCTCTCGCTTCCAATTTCCTTTTCTCGGGACACAGATGGGAGTGCCATCTCCAGCTTATTATTAATGTTCTCCACTCCGATCCCAACATGCTAGCTCACCTCCCACGCCGTCCATGTCCATCACACGGATTCAAGTGTATCCTAGGCCATGGCTAGAGGTTGATGGGCACATTTATTTCCTACCTCTCTGCACCAACTCGAACGATTTGTAGCCTATATTATATAGCTGCGCACGCACATACTTAATTGTTCTCATGTTTGTACACACCTAAAATCAGGGCTTCAGGAGTAGTATGTATTTCTATAAATACATCCACGCAGCTAATCTAAATTTGGTCATCTATATCTTCATATAAATGATCATCTAAAATGCTTTCTTTTACATGTTTCCAGTTTTACAGTAGAACATATATATTTAGGACATTTATATTCTCTCTTATATATTTTAGTATTATCTTATAACTATCATTCAACAGTTTCTTTCCAGCTATTCAAATCCGGCCAATGAGAGCGAGCAGTCTTGTTTGAATGATCATCCAAGCATCCTCCACATGTGGATGATACGTATAAGGGTCGAGGGGTCATCTATCGAAAGATGACGCTATGGATGAGCTGTTGGGTACGTCTTTTTAACCTGGGTCATCTATATTTGTTTTAGATGTCTATTTAGATGAGCTGCTGCAACGTAGATCGATAGGTAGTAGCATGGCGATACTTTGCTCTTGCACAGGCACTAGAGGTGAAAAGAATGGCACACTGGGGTTTGTTACTTTTTTTCTGCCTCGTTGCTCACTGAGCAACTAAGATCGATAGGTAGTAGCATGGCGATACTATACTCAATTTGGAACACAATGCAGCCGGGAATTTATTGCAAACCTCTAGAAAATGACATCATGCAAGCATGTGGGGTTACATTTTTTCCTTCCCCTCCGGCCTTTGCTGTGAACAAGTCCACGATAGGGAGCTAGAGCTCGTATATAAATCTGATGACTCCACAAGAGTCCACACGCGCATTCTCTCCACAACTTCAAGGCCCAAGCTCATAATATACATACCACCGTCGCCTCCTCCTTCCACCTGACCTCCCCGCGCCATTTCCACTCACAAAACCTTCATCAGTTCATCATCAAAGCACAAACCCTCCACACACCTGGCGCCACCAGCTCCCACTCCGTCGACGACCTGCGTACATGGGGCGTTTCTGCCGGCTAACGAGAAGCGGCGGAACGACGCTTCGTCCGCGGCAGCCCCGGTGGTTCGTCCAGCTCGCGCTCGCGCTCCTCCTTCTCCTGGCGGTGTCGCCGAGCTGCCATGCTTCAAGGGGCATGCAGCCCTTCAGGGCTCGGCCGCTAGAGGGAGGGGCGGCCAACCATTTCCTCGGGTTCTTGCCCAGGGCCCCCGTACCGCCCTCCGGCCCGTCGAAGCAGCACAACGCCGTCGGCCTCGACAGCCAGCTGGAGAAGCCGTGACGACGCAACGAGAAGCTTTGTAGAAATTGTTGCCGGACATATAGAAATTATAGTAGAAAATAGATCATGCATGCATAGATACGTACTGTATATGACACTTGGTTGGTTGGTTAATCTTTGATTAATCTGCACGTAGTGCGGATAAGTTGTCCCTAGCATACTTTGGAAAGAAAGAGACTGATGGCGCACGCCGAGAGGAGGAGGAGTAGGTTTGGCGTGTGTAACAACTATTCTTGGAGAGATGTTTCGTTTCTTACCTTTGGAGGGAGCAGAGTTGTTGATGCTTGCTTCTTTTGCAAAGCTGATGATCGATCCTTTTTGTCTCTCTTTAGTAAAGCTAAGGGATGATTTATACTGCTACATCATTCTCTTTCTCTCTAGAGGCGTCTGCTAATGACCATCCTGCATGCAGCATTTTGATCTGGTGCATGTGTGCCGGCCGAAATGCAGGGCCGGTGTTGACAAAATGTTTGCCATTGACAACAGTCGATGCAGCTTTCTTTGACTATACATTTGTATCTAATTGTAGAGTGAAAGTTACTATTTGTGGACTAGGTGCATCTTTTCCTCTAATAATCATCCACGATGTAATCCATGCAATTAGGCGACCGTTAGCTCTGATCAATTAAATATGTGTTACGATGTCATGTCGTCGATTATCAAGCAGACCTGTAGCGCTGATGAGTGATCAGGGCGGGAGAGGGAGTGGTTGGCTTCATCGCTTTTGCCCGTGACATTTTTTGAAAGCTGGATAGAAAGACAGGCAGAGGCAGGTGTGGCCGGATGAGAAGGGGATGACATGACGCGCGCTTCGAGTCATGCTAGCTTAGCTTGCTTGCTTTTTCCTGGCCCTGTAGAGAGAAAATTGCACACAACACCAATGTTTGGTGACAAAGTTGCACAAAACACAGAATTTAAACAGCTTTTGCGGCAAGCCCCAACTTTTGATGTAATATGTTGCGGCTAGTCCAAATAGATGTATTAGTGTAGAGTAGACTTAAAAATCTTCCGACGTGTTCGCCGGTGCAACTAGCGATGCCGATGATGATGCATGCAAGGACGACGTCTAAACCAACAAACACGCGCGGTTTGACTACTGGTTCACCAAAAGATAAAGCTAGAACCGAGAAACGAGAATTGCATGCACGTAGTATCATGTAATGGAACTTGCTTGGTATATGCATGCAAATTGGTAATGCGATGGGATTATTGCTTGTCCCGGGATTTGGTAGCAGAGTTTCATAAGAGTAGCAGACAACGTTAACATAAAAGTAGCAGTCATGAGTCAACGTTAACGGAAAGCAACGATTCCCCGTCGCTACCTCCCTAGTTTGTATCTTGTAAATTTGTCTCCGTTGAAGTTGAGGCCTTCCATATCCACTTGTAGATAGCGAGCAAAGATCGATGTCCGCGCGGACGTCTACAGATGCATGCATGGATCCATATACTACTGCACAAAGGCGCTACTAATAAAGCTCTCTTCCGTTTAGAAAGATCTTGTTTCAAGTTGCAACTGCAGTGTACAAAGAAAATGCATGTGTGGCATCGTCCTTGAGAGAGAGAAAACAAAAAAGGCAGCTCGGAACGGCTGTAGAAGAACATGAGCGTGCGTTGATTCGGTCCTCGCTCCGCTGAAGAGAATGGGGGAAGACCGGGCGACGTGCGCGCAGCCAGTGCTGCTGCAGACGTGAGAGCGCTACAGCAGCCAGCAGCCTGCACTCGCCTCCGCAGCAGCAGACGCCGTGCAGGGTTCAGCTGGCCACACACGCGACATGAACGGGACGAGCTAGCGAGGACGACTCAGACAATGCGTCGTGCGCCAAACGCCCGGGAGACTAATAAATTCGAGCCAAGCTAGGCAAACAGTGGCCGGCCGGCCGCACGGCGCGCGCAGAAGCAACCGTCGTGCTGCACGCACGCACTCTCGGCAGGACGGCTGGAAACCAGTACCGCAGTTGGCTGATTTCCAGCCGTGGTGCCGCGTCAACGAGGAAGCAACGGACGGGCGGCCGGGGCGGTGGCACGGAATTCTCGTCCGCCATGTGGTCCGCTTTGACGAAACAGATCCATCGTCCATAGGCCGACGTCGCTCGCCGGTGAGTGTTGACTAGACGTGGGGATAGAGCGAACGAGCGGCATGCCGCATGCGCGGGCACCGTCGGCCGGCCCCTTGTACACGACCGATCGATCGGGACAGACGGCCACGCACGGGACAGGAAATATGGAGGAGAACATATCAGGGCGCTGGAAAAAAATCTGATAAAACTTGGATATTTTTCAGCTAGCAAGTCCTAGCGGTTGGACGCCCGAATTGGATCCTTTTTCAAATTCCTCTCATAAAATGAATCAAATTTTAAATCGGTTGTCGACCTGTCTCTTTTTCATGGTGTACTTCTTAATGACAGCCACGGTCCAAGACGATGTGGTCCTAGCCACGTCGGCCAGGCAGGCCCCACGGGTCGCTAGTTTGGCGCCCCGAGATAGGACGTCGTGCTACTGACCATGGCGCCCCGGGTTAGGGCGTCAGTGCTACTTAAAATGCCAGCACGCCGCTTCTCACCCATTCTCTTTCTTTCTCCTTCAGCCCGAACCATTCCCCACTCTCTCACTGCTCCTGCTCCTATATCCGACCTTGGCCGGGGCGCCAAACTAGTGATCCGTGGGGCCTGCCTGGCCGACGTGCGAGGTCCACGACGTCTTGGACCGGGGCGTCATTGAGTAGAGTGATAACTCACCAGTGTATGCGACAGTATTTTCGACCGTGGGGCTTGCCTAGCCGACTCGAGGGACGATGAGGCGCACACGGGTCGACCATTTCCAGAAAAATATCTTAAGGCCGCCGTCGTTGCAAAACCTAGTTTCGGGGGGTGAGAAAGTTTCACTCCGACAGGGTGCCGGAGTGGGGAATCTACTCTCGGGGCCATCTTCATCGTCACTGTTGTCTCCCATGATGAGGACGAAGTAGTCCTTCACTAGGGCTAAGGGGTTTACAAGTAGCTAGGTGGTTTACCTCTCTCATGGTGTGACCTTTGTATGATCGTGAACATTTATCTACTTGAGTTCATACGATATTCCCCTTCCTTATGCAATGGACTTCTTGCTCAATTGATTTTATATATTACAATTTCCGGGGTCACCTTTGTATCACGGCTAAAGTGACAGGATTGGGTGTCGTGTGTGACTTCATTAGACTATCAATAAGAGGGATACTTATCATGAGTTATTTTTTGTGTTGGATGGCATTATGAAATTGTGGTGTTTATTTAGTACTATCTTTGGACGATCAATTGTGGTGATTAGCAAGACGAACTTTAAGGTGTGCTTTTGTAATCCTACACATTTCCCATCTTGTTTTTTATGCGTAGAAGAATATTCTCGAAGTAGCATGTACATCTACATATTGTTTGAGTAAGTATCATGTGTTTCTTATGTTATCATTGTTGAGAGTTACCATGTAGCGTACCTGCACTTTAAATAAGGCATATACCTGTGTACCCTCAGATAAAAACCTCCACATAACATGATCCTAAGTGTAGTAGAAACTATTTTAGGTGAAAACCCCCATGAATATGGTCCTGAGTAGTCCACTGTTGTTTACTTATCAAAATTTTATTAAGAAATTAGAATGTTGGGATTCCTCCATTGTCCTTGATCAGCTGCAGTCTTCACTTGGAAAACTTCTCCTGGAGTTCTTCAATTTCTTCTCCCTTTATTCCTCACATCCCTTTGTTTCTGGGTGGCAATCCACAAGTGTGCTCTCAGGTGAGAACCCCCACGTTCATGATCCTAATTATAGTAGAAACTATCTTAGGTGAATATCCTCATGAACATGGTCCTGAGTAGCCACTCAATATAAACTAAACAACCAATCCACCCAGATGATTCATTAACTTAGTGGATGTGCACTCCCAGGTGAAAACCCCCACATACTATGATCCTAAGTATAGTAGAGACTATCTCAGGTGAAAACCCTCATAGACATGGTCCTGAGTAGCCACTTAAGATTTGGTAAAACCTTTCATCAATTGCATAGGATCAAAACTCTACTAAGTCATTTCATAGGTACCTAGACACAATGGAATAGGGAATTCTAAAGTCTTGCATAGCAAATCTACTAAGTCCTACACATGCATAGGAAAATAACTAAGTCATGCATAGAAAATACTTAGAAATTTTGTGGGGGTGTGCCACTTGCCTTGGCAACAAGAAGAATAGCAACAACAGCTGCAACAGTTGTCGTTTCCCTCCGAAGTTTCTAACACATCAAACAAAAACACACATAAACATATAAACAAAATAACAATACAACAATATGTTATGCATGATGTGTAAAATACTTAGAGAAAATACTAAGTCTGTTTTTCAAGGTGATCAACAATTATTAACAACTCTTCGTAAATTGGATATTCACTATAGTGAGAGAGACAGACACCCGGCCAACCACTTATGTTGTGGAACAGGTCTCATGTACGTGGACATGTAAGGTTAGTCTCCAGGCCGCTTCATCTCACTATGCCGCTAGGATCCAACAAACTTCAAGATGGTAATAACATGATCAATATTGTTTATGTGTAAAGTGAAAGACAAGATTTAGGGAATAGGGAACAGATCGAAAGAAGAATTGTAGAATCTTCTCCTTGCTTCCTTTTCTTCTTGATGTGATGACTTCCTAGAAATTTTGAATACTTGATGGCTTTGGAGACTTGATGGTGTTGATAGCCTCCAGGTTGGTCTTGAATATAACTTAGTCATCATAAGGGCTAAGAGAAGAAAGGAGAAAAAAGAGAGAGAAGAAGCAAGACTTAGAAAACATAGTTGGTTGGTCTTCATGACTTCTTCTTGATTTTCTTCTAAGTGCTTCTACTCTTTGAAGATACTTCTGAAGTCTTGTTTTGGCTAAGTCCTTCATTGGCCTTCTAGCTCCATGTTGAAAATTCTAAGTGTCTAGTGCATAGCACTTTTACCAAAATACTAAGTTTGAAAATAACCCTAACTTAAAGAAAATAAGTGAGAAGTTTTCCTATGAGAAGTATAACTATATGAGAAAATATGTTATGCATGAAATGCACTTTTTTAATCATAAGAAACATCATACTAAATTTGTGATAATTACAAAGTATGCATTAGTCTATAATGCAATTTAATTAATTTATATTTTTGCAAAATATAAATAAAAGGATTAAATATAAGATTAAAGTTTTATGTGATTAGATTTTATAACAAAATTTTATAATTAGTGTTAATAGATAGAGGGGATTTAATTAAATTTATTGCAATTGGATTTAATAAAAAATAATTCTATTAATAGTTATGTCAAAATTATTCAAACTATTCAATTTAAACATATAACTATGAAATCATCAAAATAACACTCAAAAATATTTTATAACAGAGGCATCATATTACAAATATTCCAAAGTTTCTAAAACAATTTTATTTGCAATTTTTTGATTTATAGATTAAAGTTATGAAAAATATACTCAAATCATCCATTTGAAATTTGAATAATTTATACTAAGTTAAATTTGAATTCTAACAGATTAAAAATATTCTACATGTCAAGGGATTTCCAAATATTTGAATTTGGATATGTGAGTAAAAAGTTATAACAAATCTAAGTGGTAGGGGCTTTTCTGTAAAACTGCCATTTAATCTAATTAAAAGAAATCATTTTCTGACGTGGATGCTGACTGGGCGCTGACTGTGCGCTGACGCGGCTGCCACGCTGGCGCTGGCGTGGATAAGTGAAACGATCTGGATCGTCAGATCCAGATCTGACGGTCTAGATCTAAATACCGATTTTGTTTAAAACTTCTAATCTCGGTCGTAGAATCAAGATCGGACGGTGCAGGAGGAGAGGCTCACCGGGCGGCGTGGGATGGTCGCCGGAGATGGAGGAGACGGCGGCGGCGGTTCAGGCGAGGATGGATCTCTCGGTCCAGTGGCTCCCTGGCGAAGCGGAGGTGACGGCGAGGTGCGTCTGGCCACAGCGGGGGCGAAGGGTTCGATGGAGGCGTCGAGTTCGTCTCGGAGGGGCGTGGGGATGTGGCCGATGTGCTTCGAGCGCCGGCGATGTCGACGAGCACGGATTCGGAGTGCCCAGCTGCGGGAGGAGGCAAAGAGCACATGAGAAGATGCGCGAGGGGGCGGGGAAGACAGGGGAGTGGTTCTCCGACGCGGGGGCGGCTTACCTCGCCGGGGAAGGAGAAGAAACGGCGGCGGCTTCGACGAACTCTGGCGTGCTCTCGCGACAGCCTGGGGGTGTCTTAGGGGTTAGGGTTTGGGGTAAATGGAAGAGGGATTCGCGGGGTTTAAGTAGGGCAAGAGAAGGAAAGAGATTGCGCAAACCTCGCGACGAATTTTGGAAAGGGAATCGGAGAAAATTTCGGGCGTCATTTGAGGAGAGAGGTTGAAGACGATGACGTCAGCATGACGTCAGCGATTTCTTTTTCTTTTTCTGATTTTCTATTTTATTAATATCTTTTGATTTTAGTGTCCAAATGAACTCAAATAAATTTATATAAATTTGCAATATTCATATCTATGTTTTAAAACATTAGTGGGCATGTTTTGAAAACTTTTAAAAATTAATAATTTTGAAATATTGGTTTAATACAATTTGGCACTTAATATTAAATATGAATTTATAGCTTAATTAAATCTTCTTTTGGCTAAATAATTTTTTTAAAATACCTACATTCAAATATGTTTTAATTTAAGTTGTTTAAACTTATTTTACTGAAATCATTCACCTTTATTTTGACATAACAGTAGAATAATAGAATATAAATATTTTTAGAGTAATATGAAATATAATGAATTTTTAATTTAAACGCTTTGTGATTTAATAAGATGATGAATGATGAGATGCATGTATGCATGAATGCAATGCTTAAATTTTCTTTTTGAAGCAAAATACATAAATGTTTTCAAAAGTTTTAAATTTTAATGATTTTTAAACATTCTAAAATATAGGGATGTTACATACCACTAGTGAAAATATAATCCCTAGGCCTTATACTCTTTGTTTTAGACTTTTAGTGCATGTTTACTTATTTTCATTTTTGTTATAGATTACAAATACCATCCATATTATGTGTCTTTTACCATCTCTTCGTCGAACTAGTGCACATATATAACTAAAAATTATATTTAACATATTGGAGACATAAGACACTTTTTATATCTTAATTACAGTGTTGCTTAAAAGAAATACGGTTAACCTCTACCTTCCGAGTTCGATAAACCTTGGATTACTCACCACGACAGCACGACGTGGTCTCCAGAGGTTGGCTTTAGTCAGCCTAATCCCACGGGGCGAGAAATCAGATGCGATATAACAAACGGGCCCTTATACTTTTTATGTCGTTCTCCAGCGTCTTCCGCGCACGTACGTGATAAAGACTGCCGGTGAGGGGCTGTCATGCGTTTGGCTTGTTTTCTCCACACCGCCGGGGCCGGGCACACTTTCACGTAGACGCTGCCAAATGCCAGTGCGCCAAGAGCATGGAGAAAAAACTATGACTGGTTTCCACGCTAATACAGCATGTGGCAGCTTCTTTCACATGGCCGCAGTCAGGACTCCATAGGTGAACTGATCATGCATGGCTGAATCTTGAATTCTTGACTAACATTCAAATAATCTGCGTCACCCATCACTCCGAGAAAACAGAACAGGCCCACTCCATGGTTCACGGAAATGGGCATCAATTCAGAATGCACCGATGCACAGGCGATATGGGCACCAATTCAGAATGCACCGATGCACAGGCCGAGAAGAGAGTAGTCTCAGAGGAACACGAGAAGCAAACCCACGACACGTCCAAGACCGAGTAAATCGAAGTCAACACGAGACAAGCGATGCGTTATTATTATTACAGCAGTCTGGCTTTCACCAAGAGTTAACGGAGGTGGGCAACCATGTCTGATGATTTCATTGTTATTGGCATGCTGGGCTTTTGCTAGCGCACAGGTAAGGAAAAGAATAACACGGAACACATGATTCTGGTATGTAGTTTTGCTTTCAGGCCATCCATGTTCTGCCCGTCTGCAGACCTCCCTCATGCCCTTAGCTCGACGTAGGACCCAGAGATCCCTGAAGTGCCGATCAAGGTGATCTGCAGGCAAAATAATCACATCACGAGAATACATACAAAATATCGTTCTGCTGCACACATGCTATGAAGTTAAGCAGCATACATGTTAGTTGTTTCTAATTTGAAAATGACTAGAGATTAACCCTGACCAGTATAGTTTGGTCTAAATCAGCAGGCAGGGTTTGCACCAACTGTTGTCTCGTGGTAACCCAAGAGCTGATTTTATTTACGCCATGCTACCTTATTTTAGATAAAAGGAGACAGTTCTTGACGATATAATATATCACGTGAAATAAGGGCAATATAAATGCCAATTCAAAGTCTACAGGAACAAAATAAAATACCTGTAGGACAAACTGATAAAACACATCAATGTATTTCTGAGAAGTATAACTTGTACCAAAGTTGGCAGAAGAAGTTACTGAGTAGGGAATTTTTATATATATTAATGTTTTTGCTTTTACAAATCAAATGAAGGTGATGGTCATAGTTGAAAGATATCCATTATACTGTTTCATACTGCTGTTTCATGAGAAGAAGAAATCGCCAAACTAAACTCAGCTAAAATATCATTAGAACCTGTTTGGTTAGAGAGGGGCGGGGGTTATCCGGGATCTGGGCTAGATCCTCATGGATAAGCCAGACCTGGTTTCAATCCCAAGTGAGGCCCGAAAGCTTGTTTGGTTGAGGCCGGGCGTGTAATTCTCTCTGGTGAACTATCGAAGTCTCGATCTGGTGTACTTTACACACGGCAATGGCGTCCCAAGCCTCTCCTCCCCCTTCCTCGACCTACCACCACGACGGAGGACTCTCCCTGCTTCTCTCTCTCTCTCTCTCTCTCTCTCTCTCTTCTCCTTCTCTTCCTATCCCATTGCTTTGCTCCACCATCTCCTTCGCCCTTGCCTTCCACTGCCGCCTACCGCTCCCCCACCGCCACCCCCTCCTTCCCCACTCAGCAGTTCTGCTTCCACCATGGCAAGAACAGGGCAGGGTTTGATGGGATAGCTTAGCTGCTGGCCGGCTGTCATTAAGAACAGGGGAGGGATGTGTGGAAAAGTACGGCGTACTGTTCGAATTTGATCATTGCTTGTATTTCAAAACAGCAGTTTTTTTTTGTTATGGCTGAAGAATTTAACAAGAATACTACATTTTATTATCTATTTCCTCTATCTAAACAGCAAGATGGGAATGAAGTCCAGTGCTGGGTTTATAACATGAGGACAAGAAATAAAGAGCAGTAATGGCAAACCAAATCAGTTCAGAGTCAAGGATAATGTTGCGCAATATGTGTACCACCAACTATCTTTTATTTAGTGGTAAAAATGTCACATGGTGTTTCTTGGAGTTGAGTGCGAGAACAATAGTCTTATATGTGTGTACTTTGTTGAAGTTTCATACTTATCTTGCAGAAACTCACAGTTTCATCAAGATTTAGTGCCTCAGTCACAGCCAGGTCAGGAAAAGCAAAATAATACCACATGAACTGAATGCTCCAATGACTTTGGTAGTCTTGAATCTATAGTTCTTGCATGGATTAATTAATGGATGATTTTCAGTTTCTGCTCTATAATAGTGGATGGCTTTCTCTGACTGCTACTAGCTACTAATAGTGTACTAGTGTAGATATCCTGATTCCATGCATCTCCACTATTACAAAGTGTATGATAGGCTGATGGTATAAAATGTCACATGGCTCTGGACTTTGTTAGGAGGCACCTTTCTCAAATAATGAACTTTGGAGTTTCTGGTTACCAGAATTCTCCATATAGCAACAAATTTCCTTTTACTTTATGTTCTAGTAAGTGTAAAATGGTTCACTGCAGTTTACTTCAAGTGCTTCTAACCTAGTAGTTGCAAAAAATATTTCTTGTGGTCATGTTCATTGTAAGACTATCATAAGTCCTTGATGTTACTTCTTAACTTCTTATACATGACTTGGACATCTCAACAGTACTGTCGACTATCGTTTCAGCTTGATACAGCAAATATCAGCTTCCTGACATTATTTTCATCATCTAATTGCACCAACACACATCAACATCATCCAAGTTGACATATCATCCAGCTGCAGCAGCTCTCGAGCCTCTCTTTGGCAATCTTCTTTACTTCCCTCTTCTTCTGCAATTTGTATCATCTTCTAGTAGTTGCCTCTCTGGATTTTCTCCGATGAGCATTATACTTTGCGATATTTCTTATTGAACATGTTGGTAAATGGATTATAACCAATTGTCTGGTAATAATTGTTTGATTAATTTGCAGGGCAAACCTGGAGCTGCTGAGCCCATGGGTTGAGACATACAAATACAGTCGACTTTCTAATTGCAAGAGAATTTTTATTTCTAAAATTATTCCTTCATGTTCTCGTCGGTGGATCCTAATCACTACGCTTTCATTTTGTTATACAGTGTGGCACTGTTTCTCCAATTTGTAAAATGATGAGAAGAACTGTCACAAAATGGAGTTATGTTCACACATGTTTGTTCTTTTCTATAAGGTTGATATTTGAGACATGAATATTAAAAGTCTATATTGATGCACATAAAGACATCTGTCTTGTTGCCATTGTCTTTCATGCACAGGATTATCTCAACCAACCAATATTGTTAATCTGAGGATTGGAGAGATTAGTAGGGATTCAACCCCTTGGGGGATTTGAAGGCAAGAGAGGATCCACCCAATCCGATGTGGATTGAATCCTCCGGACTGGTTCCCTCGCAACCCATCCAGCCCTTTTGTGTAGGATCTGTGCCTACTCTACACTTGGAAGTATGGGAATACTAAATATGCATGGACAGCTTAGTGAAAAGGAATAGTGTCTGAAATGAAACTAAATTATGCTCCATCATAGCACATACAAGAGCGAGAAAACCATGGATGTATAAAATAGAAGTTCAACAACTGAAGCTGGTGTCACAGCAAATCATACTGGTGGTACGAGACAAACATACCTTTCCCCACTCCGATCCTATGCCACTGCATCTCATTTTAAGGTGAATCATTTTTGTCCCCAACTCAGTCTCCACCTTCTTTCGTAGATAATGTTCATCAGGGCCAAAGGATTCCAGATAGGTCATGTATCGATCATATGTGGATTTAACAGCATCTTCTACATAACCAGGCAAGGGCCCCACATTCTGCAAGAGTTAGGCGGTAAGAGTTCAAACTCAGCACAAAGTACATGAACGAGGACATAGAGACAATTAAATGCCCACCTCGCCTGTTAGACCGCAAAGATCATCCAGAGCCATTCTTAGGGTAACTAAAACTCCACCAAACTCTTCGCATGCCTCAGCTGCACGGAATACATTTTTCAAAGCCTCTTGGCCCACCGCATCATCAGTAGTTTTGGATACTGCTTTCTTTGCTTCTTCTACAAGAGACTGTGGAAGTTCATTCCAGCTAGCAGCCATCAAATCCATAAGAGCAGTTTCAATTTCTGGGTCAGACATTACAGGCAAATGTTTTTCATTTGAACTGAGCAATCGTCTGAAGTTCCTTGGAAGAGCATTGTTGGCACCTTTACATCATACAAAAGTCAATCAACAATGAGCACAGAGATATGAAAACATCTGTAGCGTGTATATTTGACTAAGGTACAATATTAGCAAAGCAGCGATACGAAGATAGATAAGAATAAGCATTATTGACACTTCATTTATACCAGTGTTTCAGGATATATTTTAAGTTGGAGCGTATGATAGTTTGTCAGAGCAAGTTTTTCAATACCATATTCTAGACTAAGGCTCGAGATATTTCATCTTGCTGCTTCAGAACCAAATGTTAAATTTCACAAGAAAAAAAAATATATATATATACATACATTCTTCTCTGAAGCAGCATCAGAAACATACATCAGTTTTGTCAAATTAACTGGTAAATTAGGCATTTGCTACATCATTATCAGTAAAAACACTTCAGGGCCACACATTTGAACTGAAAGAGGCATGTTATACCTGCTGCAAACTGTAAACACCTAGCGTAGTAGTGTAAACCACTGTATACAGACTGCTAATATTTGCTAGTGATGCTATGACCCTGGCAACATGGAGATCCCCAATCTTCTATCTTTTTAGTTACCAACAAATCTTCTCACACACACCTCAAATCCACACAGCAGAGTACTAGTGTATCCTAATTGCAACCCCCGAAGTTGAAATACTTGTACCCATAACTTGTTTTTCAAACGAAGGCAAAAAAAATTGCATTATCTGTAGCCATAACTTTAGAAGAATATTTGTACCGCATAAATCCTTCCATAATTACAAATCTATAAAGGTTAAACAAGCAAGCGAACCGCACGCAATGTTAAATATATACTGGCGCAAATCCTGGCACAAGCATATGGTATTATCGACCAACAAGATGCGATGCGAGGACGACCTGAGATGGCAGCGATCGAGCGCGAGAACGGCGCCAACGCGGCGGCAGGGCGTGACGCGGACGGAAGAGATGACAAGGCGGTCTGGGATATACGGAGGGCGCGCCGCATGGCTGCGGCGGAAGAGGAGCGGAGGGCGGCGGCCATCGCCGGTTGCGGGACTCGGTGGAGATTGCAGTTTCTTTTGTGAGAAAATGCTGGAGATTTGGAGATTTGCAGCAAGACGAAAGGGAGGATCGGGGTACCGCTACCTGGAGGGTTCACTTCGGGAAGGGTACCGCTACGACGTACAAGTACATAAACTCAGATGTACAAATCAGGTCGTACAAGTATACAGATTAGGTCGTAGAGAACAAGATTAAACGTACAACCAGGTTGTACGTACAACTACATACAAGTTCAATTGGATGTACAACTACACATACGGGGTAATATGAACTACACACAATACGAAGTACAAAAAAATTTCGTCAAGACCTATCAAAAATGGATCTAGTTTTGAAGATCTCGACGCGAGGAGTTCAAAAGTGAAAACAATTCGTAATTCGGATAAACGGTTCTCAAGATATTTTATTTTGAAAAAACGAATCTAAAAAATAAATGCACGTCCAACGCTCTGCGTATCACCAGGAAGCCGCCACTTGTCATGCGAGGAGAAAAGGGGGAACTGAAACGAATAAAATTACGACACGTGTCGGAAACCCAGTGGATGAAAATATATCTTTGCAAAGGAAGCCCTTTTTCTAACGATTTTCGGAGGATCGTAATGCATGGTGCTTTGGTGGGCCTTAAGACAGTTTACACTTTACTGGGTTCAATTGGGCTGGTTATATGGAACATGCCGCGTGTATAGAAAAAAAACATACAGAACAAAATTCTGCTATGGAAACTTTTAAAAACAAATGCTAAGAAAATGTATTCATTCGCAACCGGTATCCATAAACTCACTTTGGTCCACTGAAAGAATGAACAACCACATGTCGATCCAATATGTACCCCGGTGAACAACCTAAAAAAATAACAATTCCAACCTTGTTAAACATCACATCATACGACACTTCTAAATAGCCCAAAACAAAAGCACAAGTACCTATGCGATTTCGAGTTTTAGTAGCCAGCTACTGAACATATTAGCAATACTGGTGGGTGGTGATATATTAAAATTGAAGTGAATAAGACTCCAAATATATATCGCAAAAGAATAAGAAAAGAACAAGCGTTCAAAGGTTTGTCTGATTGGCAAAAAACACATTTACATCCTAACCATCCTAACCAGCAACGTTTAATTAATTTGTCCTTTCTTAGTTGAACCTACGAAGAAACCATATAAAGATTTTATTTTTAGAGGCAATTTCAACTTTCAAAGATATGTTTTGATTAAGTTGTTCTTTGTTAGTAGAATTACGAAGAAACCACATGCACACTTTTATTTTCAGAGGTAATTTTAACTTCCAAAGATATGTCCTCAAATAAACAGTACGAGGAGGAAGAGAAGAAGGCAGGTTGGGTGATCGACGTTAGTGTCAGGAGGCAGGCGTGAGGAGTGGACTTCCTTCAAGCCGTCGTGGAAGCGGCACACACACGACCACGGTGCAGCCACCGAGTAGTACGACTACGCCCTCCACTGCTCCGATTGTGGCCGCCAGTTCCACGTTTGATCTGTTGTGCAGTTCCTTTATTAGCGATTACAGAGCCAACCATGAATTCAGATATGTTACTCTTTGTTAACAAAGCATAGTAATGCTAATCATAAAGCATGATCGATCTATATTGTTGACCATTATCTAAGTTTTAGCTAGGATAACTGAATGGTGTTAATGCAGAGGCGAGATTGGGACTGAGATGGAGGTGGGCAACGTCGACAGGCTAGGCACAATGCAGGAGGTGTTGGCCATCCTGCATTGGTCGAGATTTGAATTACCTTCATCATCACAAAACAAGTGGATCTTGCAGGTAATCTGAAATTACCGTTAGTTGGATTTAAGGGTTTTGGTTATTCATAGTTGTGTGTTAGGTTGGTTCTTTTCACTAAACCTCATGCTAGTTAGGTGAGGTTGAATCACTATCACTCGCTAAGACGGTGTTGCACTCTTTCCTTATTACTCAGGTTGCAATATAAATCACACCATAAACTTGGATATTTTGAGAGACAATAAAGTTTACACAACTGACATAATTTCATGGTTGTAATCACAACACCTAAGGGGAGATGAGCTAGTTTTGCGAATAACAAGATTATTACACTGGAGCTGCGACAGATCAGATGACTTTGATGGAGAACTGGTATGCTTGATAGTTATATGTATTCAACATGGTTCTTTGTCAAAATTTAATAGGTCCTAACATGTTTATATCAGAGTTGTTTTCATGAGTTTCCAAGATCCCTGAACTTTCTGAAGGTTCTTGTAATTCGAATAACTTTTTTTTTTACTTAAGGCGTTCGATTTCGCCGTCTGATTATATAGAATAGATGTTTACTTTCCACTTGATGTTTCATGTGAGATCATTCAACAGTGTCTACGCAAGTTGTGTTGTAGTGATCCGGTGACGGTGAAGATCAGCCGGCCGCAGCAGTGGCAAGTCGGGTTGCGGCGATCCGGCGATGACAAGCGGCCGGCTGCCGGAGAGGCAAGACCTGACGTTTCCGCAGACCTGAGGCTGAGATCCACAGCCGCCGTGTGGTTATATGGTGAGCAGCCCGGACATCCTATATTAGTCTGAAACAATAATGTTTTTGAGAGGTAGGAGTAAACTTTTAATTCGGCATGGAAAGAAAATGCTATATGGCAAGTAAGATTTGATTGATTTTCTTATACAGACTGCCCATTTGATTTAATTTGATTGTGAGCCTACCTTATTGAGGTTGACGGGGGAGGGAGAGGGATTTGTTGTTTGTTTTAGGCCAGCGGAACGTGCATACTTTTCTCTCTGGGCTGGGCCAGGTTACGATGGTGGTTCATATAGCAAGTAATCACGCTCATTCTAGTTAAGTACCTACCGATCGTGTCGCCTGAAAGAAAAAATCTCGCTTATTAATTAGTGCGTATTTCAAAGGGAAACTCTTTTAATCATACGTCTGATACTTTCCTTCCGTCAGACGACTTGGATACCGTCATTTTTATCCGCATCTCAAGACCAAGAGAGCCCATAAAAAATCGCATCAATACCCTGCCTAATTTAGCGCTAAGCTACCCACGCACTGCAATTGCATTGATCAAATCCATGCTCCATCCCAGGAGCACCCACGCGCTGCCGCCGACGCTGGCCGCCACCGCATCCACTCGCGCAACCGGCCGCCATCACCTCATCCACGCACACAGACGCCAGCCACCACCGCCGCATCCACCGCCTAATCCACGCGCGTCGCCGCCGTCAGCCGCTACCGCTGTATTCACATGTATCGTGACGCTCGCCGCTGCCGGCCGCCACCGCCGCGGCCATGGACCTCCAGCAGCGCCGGTTGCAGCGCGCTTGCAGGGGTAGGCGTCGGCTCAAGGACATCCAGGCAGCAGCGCCATCGGTTGATAACGTCGTACGCCCTATTTGGGCGCCCATGGCCAAGATCGCGGCGGCTAGCCCGCACCATCGGCCATCGACGCGCGGACAGAGAAGCTCGTGGTGGAGTACCATGAGCACGCGATGAAGGTGCTCGACGTATGCAACACGGCCTGTGCGACGGCGTCCACCAGGTGCGCCGCTGGGGTCGACTCGCGTCGTCGTCCAGTGGCTCTCCGACATCGTCAAGTACCTCTGTTACCACGACCTCACCAACTGTTCTTCCTCGCCGACATCATCGCATGCCTCGGCGATCACGAGACCTCACTGACATGCATTTCCTCGCCGAGGCTGGCGTTGTTCTCTAGGTGCTCAAGAAGACATCTAGGTACCTCGACGTCATAGAGAGGCTGTTGTCGCCCGCCCCAGATGGAACCGTGGAAGCATATTTTTGATTTAACATGAGCAATCTTTTATTTATTTGGAAGCACCGTTCCAAGTTGTTAGAAGCACAGTTTTGTATCCAGTGGTTCATATTGTGTAAGACCTAAATTTTACATGGTCTCGAATCATATTCATTAGCTATTGAAGCACAATTCCAAGTTGTTAGAAGCACGGTTTTGTACCCAAATTTTACATTCCCTCAAAGCATATTCATTAGCTATTGAAGCACAGTTTCAAGTTGTAAGAAGCATGATTTTGTATCCAATGATTCATGTTGTGTAAGACCCAAATTCTACACGCCCTCGAAGCATGTTCATTAGCTATGGAAGCAAACTGTCCGGTCGAAAGAAATATAACCTTGTGCTTTTCTATGTGCTTTTCTATGGAAGCACAATTTTTGGTTATCTCAGAAACAGAACAATTGCTTTTGAACGTCCATAAAATGATGCTTCCATGCATCAAGAATAATATTTGTTGTGTTCTTCTTCCATGGTTCGTGGAAAAGATTTGCCGGATTAGTAAATTGATTCAATTCCGCACGAAATGACTCCATGCATTTATTTAAATGATAAATTAATTGAGAGCTAATTAGTGGGCGGACTAAACACAGTAGTTTGGGGCTAATTAATGACCAGATTAAATTGTGGAGCAATTTGGGACTGCATTTATTCCTGCATGCAGGGAGTCTATCGGTTAGGCAGTTTTTTTTGAAATTAAACCGGCTAGGCTGCTTCATCTCACGGTTCAAATGATTTTGATCGGACCGTCAGGTGCTAGTCCAATGAGATGCATGGATCAGACGTCTGATGCCTAATGGTGTCCTATTCCAAACCCCAAAAGTAGCCGTCATTCATGTACTCTCTCCGTTTAGGTGTATTAGGTCCCTAATAAAAAACTATTTATTCTCTAGAATAAGGTCTCTTCATCTAGTTAATGCTCCTAATTAATTGCTTTGTGGTCTTGTTTCTCTCAAAAATTACTCATCACCCAACCAACCACCATCCTCTCTCTATTCTATGCTTGCAAAAATTAAAATGGCTTGACCAATACATGCATGTTTTTTCTCTCCTCCAATTAATTCAATGATTGGATTGGAGGAAACATCACCCAATTTATTTCTACCTTGGTCGCGATGACATTTCTTAGAGGCCTAATACACATAAACAGAGAGAGTATGATGCATGGAATGTGTCAATTAATATGCACCAGATCTTGTAGTTAATTATGACCGTATATGTACTGAGGCGAGAGGTGGTCGGCAACATTGCATATTCGTCCAAAAATCAAACCTAACAATGAAGGAGGGCTGCGTGGTGTACGTGATTGCGTTTTTGTTCTTGGCGTTCCCTGTTGTTGGTGGACAATGTAAGCATACTTGACTATACTATATTCTTTATATTCTTGCAGTTAGTTCAGTATCTTTTACAAAATCTATCCATTCATATATACATGCATATTATTAACTGACAACTTGAGTATTGCGTCTGTATAGGTCGTCCGGAAACCCCAAGGAGATACCAAGATGGTCGTGGCAACATAAGTACGGTGGAAACATCGCTAGATGAAAGCAAGATTCACTTGAAATTTTGTGTATCTAGAGACTGCAAGATCAAAGAAGAACCGTGGGTCGGAACTTGCATCTGTTGCGCCACTCGGCCAGATGTACCGTGCTTTCCTTCCAGACATAAATGAATATCAGGCTGTAACGTCCCGAGATTTATCCCCTTTTAATTTTGTGAATTTTCTTTTTTTTGCATCGACATGGCATCGTATTGCATCTCATTAATTTGATTTGTTGCATTTAAATTAAATTTGCACAATTAAATTCGAATGTATTTCAAATTAATTAAAAATGTGATATTTAAAAATCTTTTGCAAACGTTAAAAACTAGTTTATTAAATTCCCTAGTTGAAACTAAAAATATTTTGTTAAGCTTTCGTGTTCAAATTCGTCTTCTATTTTGTTTTAAAAATATATAACCGAAAAGAATAAAAGGGAGAGAAATAAAAGCCCAAATCCCATCTAACCAAACCCTAGGGTTTCTCCGTGAAAACTTGTTTCCCAACCCCCTGCAACTTTGCAGCCGCCCCCCTCCACTTTCTCCTTTTCCTTTTTCCTTTTTTCCTTCCTTTCTCTTTTCTTTTCCTTTCTCTTTTCTTTTCCTTTTTCTTTTCTTTTTCTTGTTTTTCTTTTTCTCTTCTTCTTTTCCTTCCTTCTCCTTCCTCCTCCCACACTGCACCATCTCCTTCCGAGCCCGCACCAGCCCGAGCTCGTGCTGCCCGTGCCCCCGCCGCCGCCTCTCCCCGGCCGCGCCGCGCCCCATCCCGCCGCCGCACGACCTCCTCGCCTCCACGCTCGCGTCCGCGCACGCCCCCGCGCCCCCCGCCGCGACTCCGCCGCCGCATGCGCCGCCCGCGCAGCGCCCCCGCGCGTGCCCTCCATTTCGCCGTCGCCGTGCGTTCCGCTCCGCTCCGCCGGTTTCTCCGTCCGGTGGCGTCCCCGCATCCGCCGCCCGCAAGGTGTTCAATGAAATGCCCGCAAAATCCCGACGTCATTTTTGTGTTCGTGTTGTCCACCCTTCGTGGTGTTGCTACGTGCGCGTGCACGTCCTCTTCCGGTGCCGCATTTCCGTGACCGCCCGTGTCTGTGTCGCGGTGCCCGCCCGTGCGCTTTTCCTTCTGGTGTCCGTTTGTCGTACTCCTACGTGACGTGACCGTCAACGATGATGACCGAGTACAACTACCCCGACCACTTCCACGACACCGACAAACGACGATGCCCCGGTTCCGCGACGACTACTTCGCCGACGACAACTACTTCCTCTATGGACCGAAGACGTCGGCTTCAAACCCTATCTCTCCCGATCCAACGTGCGAACCCAAACCCTACCTATTTTATTAAATATCATCTATCTTGTGCATATCGCATCATATTTGCATGTGTTGCATCTCTTGGGTTTGCGGGCGTAGCAAATCACCTAAATAATAAATATGGAATGTGTGGGGCAAATCAATATATGTATTACCCCATTTCATTTAATTTGACTAGATCATCTTTGACATGTCTTGCCATGTTAATGAACATTTAATTTGATGTGTAGATAAATAACTTTAACATTAATATTAATTGTCGGAATTCCGGTTCCGCTTAATTTGGATTAATTGCATTTATATTGCGTCTTGCCATGCCATGCATCATTCTCATATGATCATGCTGAATCTTTTGCCGTACTTGTAAAATGCATCTTTTACGCTTCCAAGTGTTTGTGGCTTCTTCGCGAATAAGACGTTGAGATGTGTGAGCAACGACAAGATCTGCTTCCATGCAGGATTCCAGGCAAGCAAAGTTTGCTTGTTTACCTATACATTGTCTTTCATTCCTGCCGTTGATCTCTACCCTATTATACGATTCTTTATCGCGATCCCATCACATGTTTATCCTGCAGCCTATACAACTTTATCCCCACATCCCATCACCTGTTGTATGTTTATCTGTTAGCCTTGCGAGTCGTAGTGCATGCTTAGAGTTGGTTGTGCGAGTCATGTGTCGGTCTTTTATTTCATATGCTTAGCTGATATATTATTCTACCTTAATAAAATGTTGTCTTATATTGGGGTATTATAATTAAAAGATAAGGCACCGGCGGAAGGCCTTGCGAGGTGCTTTGTTCTGCTAAGTGTCGCCCTATTAACTGAGATTTTGTCCTCGGATCCAATTTTGAGCGCACTAACCACTTGTGGGAGGCCCAATGGAGCCCCCCTCGACTTTGACTGGAACTTCGACTTGTCCGGGAGCTGCACCTTGTTCGAGTTTTCCATTTGTCTCATATGCATCGATAGTAGTGTAATATTTTACTTTGGTGATGTGCCTTGTTACATGCATATAGGGCGCGGCCTGTTGGTGCGGAGGGGTGTGTCCTGCGGGAGTCCGCGCCCTTTTGGCCGGGACCAGCATAGCTCCCGTGGCTCCTGGACTTGTTGCGGTGAAGGAAAAGAGTTGGGTTGAAAGACCCTAATGTTTTTGACTGAGTTGATCATGCGAGTATGGGTCCAGTAGTGCACCCCTGCAGGGTATAATCTTATCTTTTTTTTTTGACACAAGGGTATAATCTTATCGATGAGCCGTGTCCACGGTTATGGACGACTTGGTGATGATGCTCACTAACAAGATATAGACAACTTACACCTAATCATTTCTAATTAAATTGACTAGTAATATAGAATTACTTTCACAATAAATGGTAACTAAAACTGTTTAACGTGTGAGTTTCCCGAATTGATTCCTCATACTTAGTTGAGGGGGTTAATCCGGGAATAAGTTATGATTGGTGTTAGTGATAGATGTTTATCTCATGCGCTCTTTTATCCCTCTCTAATTAGACGGAAGTTGTAGCGTGTCTCTTTAGGTTGCTAGTGCTGCTGCCGCTAAGTCCACCTCCCCTATATTTTGGGAGATGGTGTAGAAAGTAGGCAAGTCGGTTTTGCTTCCCAGAGTGCCCTGACCCTCTTTTGGGCTGTGCTTTATGTGCAGTCAACAGGTTTGAAATCTGACGACGTTAGCTTGGGAATCCCTCCGGCTTGGCTGGGCAGGGCTACGGCGCCATCGCTTATCTTCAGAACTCTTAGTCCAATTTGCTTCTTACCCGTAGTCAGATACTATTTTGCTTCCGCTGTCATTTGTATCTTTGTATTGTAACATTTGTATCTTGACTCGTTCGAGTCGTTGTTGTATTTATATATCTTCTGTTGTATCTGTGGATGTATCGGAACTGTTGTAATGTTATCACAATTCAACCCACATAATGCGCATGTTTCGACGTGCACATTATGTCTGATGGGCGACCTAAAATCGTTATTATGCGGATTTCGGCAAGATCGCTACTTAAATCTATATAATACCGATTTTTGGATGTCACACAGACCAACTGCCCACCCTTGAGATAAAGATTATAGCTTGTATAGGACTGCGTAACAGGAGGTAGCTTGGAGATATAATTTGTGTCATCAACAAAACGTTGTGTACTTCATCATTTTATTAATGCTTGTGACTCTAATTTTTAGTAGGCGGTGATTTACGGGCATGCCGTTGCACTAATTCTTATACCGCCCTAAAATTCATACTAGATGTTCAGAAAATAGAGAAAGATGTCCATACGGTATTTCAGTATTTGCTATCTCTTCGGTTTGCTAAATTACTGTTTTATATAGGTCCGCTTATTTTTAAAAATATTATAGAAATGTGGTAATACGGTATTGGCAAACGGATGTGGGTGACCATGTCCATGTTCGATCATGACACATCCACTCGTGGGCCCTACCACGACTGTCGCCTTTCCCTTCTCCTTAGACTACTCAATGCAAAGTATTATACTCTAATATCATGCATATGGTTTACGATACCAACCATATTGTACATAGTACCATATAGTAGTATCGTTGTTTTGTCATATTTAATGTTTTGTAACCATTCTAGTTTTACGTGATGTGCTATGATACTACTTTCACATCTCTTTATTAATTAGTTTGCCACATAATATTTTTACCAACATGACATGGATGATAATACTAGCATTGGGACTAGTCTTACAGGATCGCATCAGCGTCCCTTCACAGACCATGAACCCAACAACGATGGCACCGTCTGCCATTGAACAATCATGTTGATGTCGCGTCTGAGAAACGTCGGTCTGAGAAACGTTGGCCTCCTTTGGTCTTATGTTCACTAGAGCAAAACAGGCCACGGGTCCCGGGTCGGGAGGGCTTTTTGTCCCGGTCACGCGCCCGGGACAGCGTGTTCGGGACAAATAGCCTCCCCTATTTGTCCCGGGCACGCCACGGCCCGGGACCAGTAGGGGTGTCACGTGGCCAAACCAGACAGCCTCTGGCAGCCACTCATTTGTCCCGGTTCGTAATACGAACCGGGGCAGTATATATGTTTTTTTTGTTTCTTTTATATTGTTTCCTGTTTTCTATTTTTGTTTCTGTTTTCTATTTATGTTACTGATTCTTTTGTGTTTGTGTTTTTTCATTTATGTTTCATTTCAAACAAGATCGAGTTGCATATTATACGTTACTATGTAATATATATCATGAATAAACGATTTTTTTCTCGGGATATAGTCATGAATACTACTAGTACACGAGTTCTCCCAAACAAATATTTACAACCGGAAGATCATGTCTAAATATTTACAAACAGAGATCATTACATGACAGAGAAGCATTAGACCCTATTTTTTTCTCGGGATGGTCTTTTTTGGCGGCCGGATTATACTGCATTCTGCGCCTGGCTTTATGATATAGTCAAGCAGAAAGCCCGCAATTTCCTCCGCAATTGGTATTAGGCGGTCTTTTGCATCAAGTCTGTTCCGGATCGTCTCAAACTAAAAAGGAGAGATCAACACCAATATATCAACCATTATGAAAATAATTCAATTTGAAAAGTGAACAAGTTTGAATGAATTGTTAACGTACTCTATTCCAGTCTACACCCTCATTGAAGTGAATTCGGATGAACTCGCAGACATAGAATCCACACAAATTGGTGCCTTGTTGCTGCTTCGCGCACTTTATGATAGAATAAGATAAGAAATCAATAAAAAATAATCAAAAATATTGAAAAAATGGTATTGTGAGACTGAAATTAAGAATATGCATACGTGGAACCTAGCTAGTACGTCTTACCTCTCGCCATTTAAAAGTGAGGTTCTTAGCTATACCGACTTCCTTGTGGAAACCGGTGAACTTGTCCCAAACCCTGAAGTTTACGGTATGGAAAATTAGTAAAGAAGCTAACTAATTACTATATATTATTAGAAAAGACGAGGTCGATTGTGATAATGAACGAAATTACCTCTGGAGCATCTGTTTCGTGTCGTCGAACTTTTCTTCAGGTTTCGATAATGGGTCCAAGACATCAACGATTGCCTTTTCAACATCAATCTCAAATAATACCCAGTGAAATCTGCCATATGTTTATATTTGTTAATAACTAAATCATCAATTACATATACTTAATTAACATCGAGTATGTATAAGAAAGTAAACAACTCACTCGAAGTTGAACGGGAAAATTATGGTGCTTTTGTAATGTTGCGCCATCAAATAAGTAAGCAAAAGCTCCTCCGTTTGATCTGGGTAATGTAACAAACCATGATGATGAACTCGATTAGGGTCAATGAATCCAATCTTGTGATTGAGTCCCAGCTTTCGAGATTGTATAATTTTCAGCCTGCATAATAGAGTATAAAAGTAATATAGTGATAAGGATAATTACAAGCAATGAAAAATAAGTGGAGCTAGAGAATTACTGACATATATACATAATTTAACTTACATGCAAAAGGCACTGATGATAGATTTGTCGAGCGCGTCAAAATTGAATAACTGCCATAATTCGCAATACTCAATTTGAACCTCATCATCACCTGGGCCAAAAAAATCCTTTGGAATTTTCCCATACAGCCAGTCTCCGTCTTGACTTTTCGTGGTACGCAAGTACCATGCATTTAGTTGGTGCAACCTAGCTGGTAGAGTGCGCACCATTGCAGGGTCGACAAGATCTTCTCCTCTCACATATGTCCGCACCACCTCATGTATGGTGACACTCTCGCCAGATTGCAATGCCTTAAGCTCTGGCAGAGTTATACCCATATCTCTAGCTTGCTGCGAAAGTACATCATCGACCGGGTTCCGGTTGTAAGGCGCCAATATGAGTGGAGGGGCCGATTGTCCCACCTGCATTCCGAGCTGTGGAACATCTCTCTTCTGGGTGGCAGCAGATTTTTGTTCTTCCCGCACTCTCCTAGATGTACGCACCAGAACGCGTGTGTAGTCATCGTCCATATTTAGTTCATATTGCGACGGATGCGTAAGAAATTCTATGGCCCACCGTATCGCATCCGAAGAATAAACCGGAACAGGCAAAGACATCTTTTTTGCCTTCTTTCTCTGGGAAGCCTGGATCTCCTCGACCCATGTATCGACATCTTCGCGAGAGTTCACAAAGCGAGACTTCCCCGTTTCGCTTTTCTGAGTACTAGTCGACGCAGCGGTGCACTTCCGCTTCTTTTGCGGAGGCGATGGAGTCCGTTGACGCGGCGGAGTACGCTCACGCGACGGCGGAGATGGACTAGCGCCTTGGTTGTCGTTGTGGGGGGTGTCTGGACTAGCACATTGGTTGTCGTTGTTGTAGTTATGTGGACTGGCTTGTGGACTGGGAGGGTGATTTTGCTGCATGTGTGGGAACACGATGTATTCTTTTTTCCATAAGCAGGTACTCTTGAGGGCAAATCTCAACTCAACCTCGTCTTCACCCGTAGGGAAGTCCAGCTTAATTCCCTCATATGTCTTGATAACCTCATCAACCCCGACAACAACATAGCCATCTGGAATAGGGCGACAATGGTAAGTTCCATTTGGTCTAGGCGGTAGGGCAAAGCCGTGCGCCACCTTCACGGTTATGTTCAAGCATGGCACATGTAGGTCGCAAAGTTCCCGCTGCACGATATTATCCATGGGGTGACGAGGACCCGGCATATCATTGTGGCGATCGAGCTCCGTCGAAGCCACGCTGCTTCTCCGCATTGATTTTGGATCAGGAGAAGGATCTTCGGGCGTCTCAGATTCGCAGGGCATCTGTCGAGTCTGCGCTGCCTTCAGCTCTGCTATCTCCTTCTCATGTTGTAGTAATTTATTTTCCATCCACTGGGCCCGGTCGGCAATCTCTTTCTTCTTTCTCGATCGGCTTCTATAAGTGCCAACATCTTTGGGAAACTCAAGTATCCACGTACGGAGCCGACGGTTCCTCTTGTTCGTCCACTGTGTTCAGGATTCTTAAGGGCTCGCGATAGCTCGTCCTTCTCTCTGTTAGGGTGGAACCTGCCTTCCGTGACCTCCTTCCATACCTCTCTGAGAGCTTCAATAGGGTCAGGTCCGTGCTCCTTGATAAAAAGACAGTCACCTGTTTCAGGGTCTAACTTTCCACCATGACCATAGAACCAAGCCTTAAGCCGGCCTGGCCAGTCAAATGTCTCGATCTGTATACCTTTAGCCAAAAACTCTTTCTCCATTTTCAGAAACTTAGGCAGGGCTGTCAGGTAGCCACCTGACCCCATGTTATGGTGATATATCTTTTTGTCTGCATTTTTCTTATTTCTCACTGACATTATCTTAGCGGCTTCCGATTGCTTGTACGCCTTAAATTCGGGTCACTCATCTTTTATCTTTTCATAGACTCCGACAAATTCTGGAGTCTTACCTTCTTTTATGAACTTGTTTAGCCTTTTCTTCCAGCTGCGGAACAATTCACCCATCTCAATATAAGTCCAGGCCTTGCATCGATTCTCTATAACCGACTCCTCTACATCCTCCTCTTCCGGTAAAGTGAAATTCTGCATGAGCTCGTCCCAAAGGAGTTGTTTGTCTGCATTCGAGACATAAATAACCCCCTCTTTTGGCACCTTTGGCTTATACCATTCTTGAGCCCTGATGGAGAGTCTGTCCCGAACGATGACTCCGCACTGAGCTACAAATTTTCTTGCGTGGTTAGCGGGAGCAATCGGTTTGCCTTTTTCATTAATTGCGTCGATGTGGTACTTCTGTTTCCCTTGGAGCTTTTTGGTCCCGGTTCGTGGCCCGCCTCGTTTCACAGCTGCTTTTTTGCTTGGTCCCGGTTCATGGCCAGCCGACGGCTAAACACAAGAAAAAGTGATGGTTAATATACGTATACACACAAATCTATTCAACGGAGACAAAAACCTGAGGGCATATATCTACCTCGGCGGCCGACTTTCCAACAGTAGAGTCGGTGAACTGTCGGTGACGTCTATTCCGTCTGAATGCCCCTCCAGTCCATCACCGGACTCGTTCAGAAATTGCCCGGTGAAATCGTCTAAGTGTTCCTCTTCTTGTTCATGGTTTCTGCCGGGGTCCAATTCATCACCTTCGTGAATGATGCCGAACATGTCCTCTTCTTGTTGAAGGTTTCTACGGGTGTCCATAGTTTCTGCAAGAGATTTCAATCCATTTAAATAATTTTAATAACTCAACATCTAAATAACTTTACCGATATGTCATACAACTAAATTTAACTCAACATCTTTTATCATTTATTTGTACAAACACATTTCAATTTCAACCTGAAGCAAAGTTATTTGAATAGTACAAATACATTAAGACATTTCAATTTTACAAACACATTTCAATCATATCGAGTATCTCATTTCTATTTACATTTCTCTTTTGAAGTCTCTCGAACTTTACTAGGGCTCCGAGAGGGCGGCGGCTACGACGCGGTGACAAATCCGAGTACCTACACGCAAAATCCAAGTAAGAAAAAATAGATATGAATCCAGTTGATATGAATTAATATGAACATTTTTATGATACAACATTATAGATTAAATATTTACTAAATAGAGTTGGGTTCGTGATTGAAACCGGGACAAATGGCCTGCTGCACATGCGCCCGGCCTCTGCAGGCCCCCATCTGTCCCGGTTTGTAATACGACCGGGACAGATGGGCTATTTGCATTTGGTCCTTTGGCCTATTCTCTACTAGTGCTAGCTAGCTACTCTAGATCGATAAACTGAAATTAAATTGTGTACTGCTGCTCCAAATCGGATTACAGTACTCTACTGTGGCGAAACCAAACTTTTCTGCTTCGATGTGATCTACTGTATTTCGTGGGTGCCAACCAGTTCTTGAATTGATTAGTTGGGTGTTAATGAACTGATGATGATTTGCAATGTTGACCGAACTTATATAATTAAGTGTTTGAAACCGAGAGTATCGGATTTTCTTCTAGTGCCGGTTTGGTGGTTTCTTGAGATTTTATGCGCGTTGGAGCAACACATGTCACAAGAGGATCGGCTACAAAGATCGCCTTTGATACAAAGCTCACTTTTTTTGCATGCATACCTAGAAACCAGTGATAACCGAAATGATTTACCAAAATAATAAAAGTCTGACATGATTGTCCCACATGTCATACTCAGAATAATTCCAGTAAAATACAAAAACACTCTAAATGGATTTGCTGACGTCATGTGATGTCAGCACTGGAGTTCATCTCCAATCCGAGATGAATTCGACGATTTGGGGCAAATTGGTGCAAGTCAGGATGTTCAAAAGCTCACCACAAACTCGAGGAATTGCTCGGGAAGGCTTGGATACGACGCACGGCGACGGGAACTTCCACGGCGTCGGCGGCCGGAGATGGAGAAGACGGCGGCTAGGGTTTACAGCGGGAAAACATGAGGCGGAGGAAGAAAGAGAGAGGCGCGAGGGAGAAAGAGAGAGGCGTGAGGCGCGCACAGGGATGGCCGGAGTCGAGGAAGGAGGCGGAGGCGCGCACAGGGATGGCCGGAGTCTAGGAAGGAGGCGGCGGCGCTCGAGGGGAAATTTTGGCAGCCTGACGGCGTGGATGTGATTTTGCTCCGGGTTGAGCCACCACCCGTGGCTAAGTGTTGCTTATATAGCAACACTCTATCTGTCCCGGGTGGTGGCTCAGCCCGGGACAAATAGCACCCCATCTGTCCCTGGCCGTGGCTGCACCCGGGACAGATAGCACCCCATCTGTCCCGGGCTGAGCCACCACCTGGGATAGATGGGGTTTTTTCTTTTTCTTTTTCTTTTCTTTTTCAGTTTTCAGTTTTCAGTTTTAAATAACTTTGGAATTTGAAACAACTTTCAATATGAAAAGTGTTTGAATTTAACTAACTAATACAAAAACATTTTCTCTTTTCTATAACCATTATTTCAATTAGTTTAAAACTATTTTGAATGTGAATTTGTATAACTTTTGCAAACTTTGGAATTTGAAAAAACTTTCAATATGAAAAGTGTTTGAATTTGACTAACTAATACAAAAACATTTTCTCTTTTCTATAACCATTATTTAAATTAGTTTAAAACTATTTTGAATGTGAATTTGTATAACTTTTGCAAACTTTGGAATTTGAAAAAACTTTCAATATGAAAAGTGTTTGAATTTGACTAACTAATACAAAAACATTTTCTCTTTTCTATAACCATTATTTTAATTAGTTTACAACTATTTTGAATGTGAATTTGTATACTTTTGCAAACTTTGGAATTTGAAAAAACTTTCAATATGAAAAGTGTTTGAATTTGACTAACTAATACAAAAACATTTTCTCTTTTCTATAACCATTATTTTAATTAGTTTAAAACTATTTTGAATGTGAATTTGTATAACTTTTGCAAACTTTGGAATTCTGAGCTGTTCGGTCAACACTTTAACTTCCAAACTGGGACTAAAGAAGAACACGGATCGTGTGTTTCTTTCAAGCACTTGTAAGCCGTTTGATCAGGTGTGTGTTTCTTTTGATTGCTTCTGAGCTGTTCGATTAACGCTTTCAGTTTCAAACCGGCACTAAAGAAGCACACGGATCGTGTGTTTCTTTGAAACACTTGTTAGCCGTTGGATCAGGGGTGTGCTTCTTTTGAGCACTTGAGAGTTGTTGGATCAACACTATCAGTACCACTGGTTGAGCCCGTGACCCTATATATAGCCCCCTCTCGGACGAGGCGAGCACTTAGTGTTTCCTCCTTCTAGTGCCTAGCCGGGTGGTGTGTGGTATACAAATCACTCGGATTCCCTGCATACGCCCCACGGTGCATTTGATATGCAGGCACTCAGGAGCCACCGTGGGGCTGCATGCAGGTGAAATCGTGTGTTTTGTTCTATCAAAAGAATAGTTCAATTCATCTACTGAGGAATATATACAAATTACTCGGATTCCCTGCATACGCCCCACGGTGCATTTGATATGCAGGCACTCATCAAGAGCCACCGTGGGGCTGTATGCAGGTGAAATCGTGTGTTTTGTTCTATCAACGCCGACGGATCCATTTGATATGCAGGTAAAAAGGGAGCATCTTCTTCATATCAAAAGTTTAATATATTAATTATTACATATCGCACCAACATCTCCATCACACAACACCGCCAGTTCTTCTGCGTCGGAACCATGGAGCATCTTCTTCAATCAACTTGATGATTGGGTCAATGTTCACTACGAAAGGCGGAATTTCATCAAAATTATTATAATCATCTGACATGTCTGTCTTGTCCTCCACTCCCACGATGTTTCTTTTTCCTGAAAGAACTATGTGACGCCTCGGCTCCTCCACTCCCAGGATGTTTCTTTTTTTGGGTCTGCTAGACATGTCTTTCACATAGAAAACCTGAGCCACATCATTGGCTAGCACGAATGGTTCGTCTCTGTACGCAAGATTGTTTAGATCCACTGTTGTCATTCCGTACATCTTGTCTACCTCAACCCCGCCTTTCAGATTGACCCATTTGCACCGAAACAAAGGGATCTTAAAAGAAGGTCCATAGTCAAGTTCCCATATCTACTCTATGCAACCATAATATGTGTTCTTCTGCCCATTGTTGTTTGTTGCATCAATGCGAACACCACTGTTTTGTTTCGTGCTCTTTTTATCTTGGACACTCGTGTAAAATGTATTTCTATTTATCTCGTACCCTTGGAAAGTACATATAGTTGTAGATGGTGCCCTGGCCAACAGGTGTAACTCTTCATCAACGTTGTCTTTATTTTCAAGATGTGCTCGCAACCAACCGCCGAACGTGGCCATGTGTGTACGTACAATCCAGTTGTCAGACTTCCCCGCGTGTAGAGAGCGTACAAAATTCTTGTGTTCATCGATATACGGGGCCACCAAGGTAGAACTTTGTAGAACTGTATAGTGTGCTTCAGTGAAAGAATGTCCATCCATACAAATTTTTGTTTTCTTTCCTAGTGTGCCTTTTCCACTAAGTCTACCCTCATGTCGTGATTGTGTAACACCTATCGGCTTAAGGTCATGAATAAAGTCAACACAGAACTCAATGACCTCCTCGTTACCGTAGCCGTTGGAGATGCTTCCTTCTGGCCTAGCACGGTTATGCACATATTTCTTTAAGACTGCCATGAACCTCTCAAATGGGAACATATTGTGCAGAAATACAGGACCGAGAACTTGAATCTCTTCGACTAGGTGAACCAGGAGATGCGTCATAACATCGAATAAGGATGGAGGGAACACCAACTCAAAACTGACAAGACACTGGACCACATCATTTTGCAACCCTGGTAGAATCGCCGGATCGATTACCTTTTGAGATATTGCATTGAGGAATGCACAAAGCTTCACAATGGGTACTCGAACATTTTCCGGTAGTAGCCCCCTCAGTGCAATCGGAAGCAATTGCGTCATAATCACGTGGCAATCATGAGACTTTAGGTTCTGAAATTTTTGGAGTCTCACATTTACTATCCTCTTTATATTTGACGAGAACCCAGCCGTGACCTTGATACTGCTCAGGCATTCAAAGAATATTACTTTCTCTTATTTGGTAAGAGCGTAGCTGGCAGGACCTTCGTAGTGTTCGGGACTTAGGCCGTCTCGTTCTTTCACACGTTTCTGGTCCTCCCGTGCTTCCTCTGTATCTTTTTTCTCCCCGTACACGCCCAAGTAGCCTAGCAGGTTCACGCAAACATTCTTCGTCACGTGCATCACGTCGATAGCAGATCTAACCTCTAGCACCTTCCAATATGGTAGCTCCCAAAATATAGATTTTTTCTTCCACATGGGTGTGTGCCCGTTAGCGTCTTTCGGAACCCGTTGTCCTCCAGGACCCTTTCCAAAGATTACTTTTAGATCCTTGACCATATCAAATATTTCTTCACCAGTACGGTTGACAGGCCTCCTACTGTGACCAGCCTCACCTTTAAAATGCTTGCCTTTCTTCCTTGCGGTATGCCTGATCGGAAGAAATCGACGATGCCCCAGATACACACACTTCTTACATTTATCCAAATATAAACATTCAGTCTCACCCAAACAGTGTGTGCATGCATTGTACCCCTTGGTCGACTGCCCTGAGAGGTTAGCAAGAGCAGGCCAATCGTTAATTGTTACAAAAAGCAGAGCTCGTAGGTCAAATCCTCATGTTTGTGCTCATCCCACACCCGTACACCTTCTTCCCACCACAACTGTAAAAGTTCTTCAAATAATGGCCTGAGGTACACATCAAGGTCGTCGCCGGGTTGCTTCAGGCCTTGGATGAGAAATGGCATCATAATGAACTTTCGCTTCATGCACAACCAAGGAGGAAGGTTATAAATACATAAGAGTCACATGCCATGTGCTATGACTGCTGCTCTGCTCCCCAAACGGATTGAAACCGTCTGTACTTAGACCAAACCTTAAGTTCCTTGCGTCATCTTCAAATTCCGGGAACTCTCTCTCAATTTTTCTCCACTGCGACCCATCAGCGGGGTGTCTACACATCGCGTCTTTCTTACGGTCCTCTTTGTGCCATCGCAACAACTTGGCATGCTCTTTATTCGCGAACAGGTGTTTCAACTGTGGTATTATAGGAGCATACCACATCACCTTGGCAGGAACCCTCTTCCGGGGACGCTCACCCTCAACTTCACCAGGGTCATCTCGTCTGATCTTATACCGCAATGCAGTGCATACTGGACATGCATCCAAATTCTCATACTCACCGCGGTACAGGATGCAGTCATTAGGGCAGGCATGTATCTTATGCACGTCTAATCCTAGAGGGCACATAACCTTCTTTGCTTCGTACATGCTGTCGGGCAACTCGTTGACCTTTGGAAGCATCTTCCTAATTATCTGCAGCAACTTTCCAAATCCCTTGTCAGTCACACCACACTCTGCCTTCCACTGCGGTAATTCCAGTGTGGTACTCAGCTTTTTCTGACCATCTTCGCAACTTGGATACAACAATTTCTTGTGATCCTCTAACATCTGGTCGAACTTCAACCTCTCCTTTTCAGTTCCGCACTCTCTCTTTGCATCAGCAATGGCCCTACCAAGATCGTCAGTGGGCTCATCTGGTGCCTCTTCAGCTTCAGCTTCCCCCGTTGCAGAATCTCCGTACTCCGGGAACATAGGATAGTTGTCATCATCTTCCTCTTCTTCATTGTCTTCCATCATAACACCTTTTTCTCCGTGCTTCGTCCAACAATTATAGCTGGGCATGAAACCATGCCGAATAAGATGACTTTGAAGGGTTCTCACGTTTGGGTGATCTGTCTTATTCTGACAGTTGACACATGGACAACACATGAAACCATTGGTACTGTGGGCCTGGACTTTCTCTAGAAATTTCCTCAAACCTGTCATGTACTGGGCAGTGCGTCGGTCACCATACATCCATTGTCGGTCCATCTGCATTATATAATGAACTACATCAATAACCATTACAGAACATCGACAAATAAACACTGAACATGCACGGTATCAATTAATTACAAATGAAATGAGAGAAAAATTAACCTTGATCGAAAAGAAGAATAAACTTCTTTAAGTGTACATCAAATCATTTCGTGAACTCTCTCGGGCATTTCATCAAACACCTTGCATGCATACAAAAAAAACAGACTAGCACACACCGCCTCCTTCCATTTCAAAAAAAAAATGCCTCCAATGGTTTTGGGAGGGGGCTGTTGATCAGTATATATAAGCACCCCCCCCCCCATTTGTCCCGGTTTCAGTCACAAACCGGGACAACAAGGAGGCCATTTGTCCCGGTTTGTGACTGAAACCGGGACAGATGGAGGTTTTTTCATTTTTTTCATTTTCTTTTTCTGTTTTCTGTTTTAAATAACTTTTGCAAACTTTGGATTTTGGAAAAACTATGAATATGAAAAATGTTTGAATTTGACTAACTAATACAAAACCATTTTCTGTTCTCTGTTTTAAATAAATTTTGCAAACTTTGGAATTTGAAAACACTTTTGCAAACTTTAGATATATTTCGGTCAATACAAGAGAACACGCGCACACAGAATTTGTGCGTAACGGAATACATAGATAGTCTACTCATCAACGACATTAAGATGATCATTGTCCGTATTATAGCCGCGTAGACTATCCCACTTCCGTGCAATCTCGAAGCCAAGGCGAGCGTCTAAAGCAGCATATACGACTTGATCGTAGCTCAATGGAACGTTGCCCCATCCGAAAATTAGGTCTTTTTGTAACGCGTCTTCCTTGTCGTCGTCCGTGTTCTTTTTCTTCTTGTATTTCTTCTTCTTCTCAAGATTTGTCCCAATGACCGCATTAGAGAGAGCATATAGACTAGGAGTAAAATTGCCGGTAGGGTTTCGGCGATCCCTCTGCAGGTCGACCGCGGACCGAATAATAATTCCGTAGTAGGCTAGCATCTTCATGTCATTATGGATTGCCACGCCGTAGAATTTGATTGTCTCATCACCTAAGAAATCCACGAGGACCTGTGGCACCCGATCAGCTTTGCAAATTTGGAAGACAAGAGTCTCGGTCGCCACCGAGAGTTGAAGGACGGCGGCGCACTGCGGAGTATCCTTCCGTCGAGGGTCGGTGAACTCGCAATCGAGTCCAACGGCTTTGATCGGAGCGGCGTCGAGGAAGTAGTTCTTCACGTCGCGGATCCACTTCTCCACGCGTCATGCACGAAGGGTGACCCATACCTTGAACCGCATGCCTTCCTTCTCGTAGTCGTAAAACTCATCGGACCGAGCCACGAGTGGCTCCATAGGGACGGAGAAAAGAGAGGACAGATGGCCGGAGAAATGGTGTGTGGAGGAGTCGTACCGTGCAGTGCATTTTATAGCGCCGGAGAGGAAGATGAATCGCCGACGGAGAGCAGAGGAATTAATCGCCGGAGGGCAGAGGAATCGCCGGCGGCGCCGTATTTCCGCTCGTCTTCCGTGCGCGTCGAAAAAACGCGGCGATGGCTCGGCTTCCGCGCGCGCGAATGACATTTGTCCCGGTTCGTGACTGGAACCGGGACAAATGGGTGTCGCCTGAAGCGCTCGGCGGGTGCTACCTCATTTGTGCTGGTTCGTGACTGGAACCGGGACAAATGGGTGTCGCCTGGAGCGCTTGGCGCGTTTTATGCCCCATCTGTCCCGGTTTGCAGTACGACCGGGACAAATGGGGTTTTGGAGTTTGGTCCTTTAGCCTGTTTTCTACTAGTGGTTTATTTCAAGGCTGGGCCAATGTAAGCTACAGTTATGTGAGTGGACTGAAAGGCCAATAGAGTCCACGTCGTCAGCCCAAGCACACTAGTGTACCAAGTGTGTCGGTGGCACAGAGCCCACAAATTTAGAGGACCCCAAATTTTTTGTACATACATATGTACTAGTTGAATTTGACGCGGAGCGTGATATTACTGCGTTTCATAACCGGTTGTAAAACATTTTATGTATATTTATCTTTTTTTAGAAACGTATGAATACGGCTGTACAAAGTATGTGTATCTGTTGATGGATGTACAAAGTATTTATCTTTACATAGAAATGTATGGTATTTCCCGAACGGGCTTCCGAACTGGTCCTTATTGATTCTCAGATCCATCCCTCCAATCGCAACACCAACATCGCATGCAGTGACATAGTTTGTCCACTTCCAGAAAAGCAAATTAAGAAAACACATTCATCAAGCATTTTCACCTTGGTGCGCATATGAATATTCTCTCTCATGAAAATGCAGATATGCTGCAAGTCTTAAAAATAGGTACCAACCTTGGGTCATAAGATGACGGCGGTTGAGTATTTCTGAATTGCCCTCACATCAAGCATGCCTGGAGTTATAAAGCACTCGTTTGGATGAACAACTCGAGTTGCTGATTGGGCAGTGGCCTCACATTCATACTTGCACCTCTTCGTCACAGAATAAATATACTGAGTTTTGTCTATATATGTTGTATATCTATTGACAAATAATTTTTCAGGTGTTCTACTCTGCGGCACCCTCAATGCTACTTTATCAGGTATAGGCACTGTTTTCTGCGCACGTACTATGCATGAATATATAGATAATCTTCCATATCTTCCATATAATCCTCAGCATGTTCTAATGCACAGTACGACGATAGCATTTGTTCCACAACTGGTCTTGTGCACATATGTAATGGTAAACATCTTATTGTCAGATATACCTGTCGAGAAACAGCTACAGTTCTTGTCTGTACCAATACATGTCCGATCAGAAACTTGTAAATTTTCCCATCAATGTGAAGATGATCTTTCATTTCACCTAGCTTCATAGCTCGTAAAGCCTCCCGGTGATCAGGGCGAGTGAAACAATTATCTTATCTTCTGTTGATAGATGGAAGTCCATGCCTTTTCTGATCCGTGGCCTGTGAACAATAAAATCAATCGATGTATCCTCTGATACTTTTTTTATGTATATTGACTGGTGAAATCACATAGCTGAATATAAATATCCACATTACCGTGAATTCTGTTGGATGTCAGACATAAATCTCTCTACTATATAATACGGCACGGCTTACCGTGGGGATGGTACGTCGTGGCTTTTTTATAATTTAGTCCCTTGACAATTAGAAAATCAACCCGCAGTCCTTGTGTAAGTCGCGGACCGGTTCGTCTGTTCCGCTTGCTCTGCGGCTCGCCGCACCTTCTCCTTCCCCACAGGCCGCATACCACGACCCCGCCGCCTCGCACCTTCCTGTGCCGCCGTGTGCTGGCCGTCGCGGCGCGTTTCGCCGCGTGGGCTCGGCGTCGCGTCGGTCGAAACGCAAACACGATTCACATCTTCCCCACCTGGTGACCACCCTGGATCTCGAGTGAGCGGCAACAGAACCACCCGTCGCTGATCCCCTGCATGTGGAGATGCAGCTCGGGTGGGCGCCGTCGCGTCCCCGCATATCTACGCCAGGACCTCCACGGCCGACCTCCGAGCTACGCCATGACAGCGGATGCTTCGGTGCACGCCCACCACGGCGAGGCTCCCGGCGGCCGGCGCAGCTCCTAGCCAGGCTTCTCCATGTGCCCTCGCATCCACGGCATGCCCTCCACCAGCGCAGCCTCACTGCTCTTCCGCCCTAGCTCTCCAGGATTTTGTCTGCCTTATCCCTGTGCGGGTGTTCTGTCTCAAATCATGTGAATAAGTTACATGAGGTTCAGGTACGGTAATGATTTTTTTAAAGCCTTTTTTTGCTATCGTGTGATGGCTAGGCTTCATTTTGTTTTAAAAACGTGGTGTTCAATCACGTTCTCAAGGTTCTTGATGACGGGGTGTCAGGATACTACACTGACGATATGCCATACTGTTGAGGTTCAGTTACTGTTCCAGTTCCGACAACGGATCAACGGCCAGGATGACAGGGGACCGGTTCAGCAAATCTAACATTCATCAGCTGTAAAAGTACTTTTACCAAATTACCCTTTTTGTCGTACTAAGTTCTTATCTCAGACAAGGTCAATATTGTAAACATGCTTGAGCATGCCTTTCAATATAAAGGGTAACTGGGAAGGTTGGGAGGATCAAGCAATTCCAAACCCTAAATTCCACCTTTATCGGTTTGCACTTTCCCTTCTTAGTTGTTCTTAGATCTGAGTTTCGTTCTCCTTCCTTCTTAATTATATGTCTTTGAGGTCTGTGATCGTCGTATCCTCACACGGTGGTATCAGAGCCAAGGATCGCGTCGCGGCTAAACTCATCTCGATCGATTATCCCACCCTTCCCTTCCCTCAAGTACCAACTCAATCCAGTTCGTCCAAGGTTGCTGAAATCCCAGATTCAGTCGTAAAATTCCACATGACGACCACGACGCGCCGAGGTCGTTCGGCATCACGTGATGGTCGGACGGCAGCGGATGGTACGGACGAGTTACCAGATGCGGCGGCTGAAACCCTCCGGCTCGAGGAAGCACACCGCGCTGAAGAGGCAATGATGGATCGACCGCCACAAGAGGTCATGGAGATGGCGAAGCGACCGGATCAACACCGCGAGGAATAATCGACAACGATCTCTGAGATCCATGGTGAGATCGACGATGGCTGCCAATATTGCTCGATTGGTTCCCAAAGAGAACAATGGCACGGGTGAATCCACGGTGACAGGCCAAAGCCACCCCTTTTCCACCCCACCCCCAGTCCACAACCAGAACCTATCCCCAATCCCAGAGTTGCCAACACCACAAAGCCGATCCCATGCTCCTCCCTTTCCCCCAAACCTAGGAAAACTCGCACCCGACCAACTCCCACATCGCGCAGGTGTGCAACACAACACAAGTGTTCGACAGAATGCTTCAACCACGCAGCTGAGTACCAACACATCTCCGACCACCATCACAACCCAGCCAAACCAAATATCCCAAACTACAAATCCTACCACACACCCACAATACTATACACCAACAAATGCTTCGCCTTTTCCCTACCCACCCAAACCATACTACCCTCCGTATTACCCTTACTATCCAACACCCTACACACCTCCTACACAACAACCCATGCCTATCATACAACACAACCAGACACATCCCAACATACCACTTCCACACAACAGGCAGACTGGACTACAAATCCGCACACCACACGTGGAACTACCAACATTCACCGGATCCAACCCAAGAGCATGGATATTGGAATGCGAAGACATATTTCGGTTGGTCGAGATTGCTGAAGATCAGTATGTACGATGGGGCATTGCTCATATTCGTGGTCGAGCAAAGACATGGCTTAGTACCTCAGGGCTGCGAGTACAAAACATGTCATGGGCACAACTATGCAAGGTCTTGATTGAAAGGTTTCCTGATCAACAAGATAGCGACCCGATGTATCAGCTGCAACACTTGAAACAAGTGACCACGGTCGACAGTTATATCAAATATGTACAAAGACTGGATGACTATGATGAAAAGGGAGCGCAGCTACCTCCCGCAAGAGTTTTTCGTCGAGAGGTTCATCAGTGGGTTGAAGGACAACATCAAACACACTGTAGTGTGCCAAAAACCAACAACCCTGATGTCAACATATTGGTACGCTCGCCTCAACGAGAAGTCTTATCTTTCATCCATCCGTAGACCACTGATGACCCACAAGTATAGGGGATCGCAACAGTTTTCGAGGGAAGTAAAACCCAAATGTATTGATTCGACACAAGGGGAGCCAAAGAATATTTGTAAGCTTTAACAAATGATTTGTCAGATCAGCTGCACCTATGAATAGACTTGCTCGAGAAAGATTATCAGTAGCAACCGTTTTATAGCAGAGACAATAGTGAAATAACAGTAGCAGGAGAATTAAGACAGCGATTGTGATTGAAGTAGACAGTAGGATTAAAATACTGTAGGCATAGGGACGGATGTACGGGCGTTGCATGGACGAGATAATTCATGTAATAACATAGCATAGGCATTTGCAGATAAATAATATAAAGCATCCCGACATAAACTTATCATAAGCATGTATTCCAATTTAGTTGTGCGTGCTCACAATGAGAAACTTGCACATCATCTTTTGTCCTGCCAGCCCGTTTGCAGCGGGGCGATGTCTACGCACGCTTCTGAAGGAGATATGCCCTAGAGGCAATTAATAAAGTGTATTCTTTATCATATCTCGTTTGTTCATAATAGGTTTTTGTGTCATGCTAGAACCGTATTAAGCGGAAACATTAATGCGGGTGTGGTACGTAAACAACCAGGTCCCTAGTAGCCTCTACTAAGACTAGTTTCGTTGCGCGATTGATGATCGAGGTTTCCCGGTCATGGGGCATGGCGCCGGTCGGCAATGAGAGTCATATCGCTAGAGAGTGATGTGATGGACATACCCAGATTTGGAGAACATAGTCATTACACCTTTGACCGTGAGATCAACTCTTATTGATATTCCCCGAAGATACTTTGATTGCACCAAACGTCGTATCTTATTTAGTATGACAATAACGGTGATACTTTTGGGTATTGGAAAGGAGTATTGAGACGAGGGGTCAAGAGCGGGATTTGCCAGTCCGCATAGCAGGATAGATACTCTCGGGCCCTCTCGGTGAGATCATGTCTAATGAGCTTGCAAGCATGTGACTAGGTCACGGAGACATGAGATCATGAACGAGTAGAAGATAGCGTCGTCGGTAACGAGGTCGGGATTAGGTATGGAGATATCTATGGAACGACACTCGGACGTGCTAAGTATCGCTATGACAAAAGGTCTAAGACTTCACGTTCAGGTTTGATAGATGAAAGTCATTCGTTATATCTCAGGGATTAATTCAGGGGGTCCAGGCCTACGAGTTAGTCGTTGATCATTGAGCAGTCTTGATCATACCTGATATTATATCGAACCGCTAGGGTAACACACTTAAGGGGTTTCGACAAGACAACCGGAAAGGAAGGAGATCACCGGGAACGTCCCGAGAGAGGTCCGATGGAGATCGGGCAGCGCCGAAAGAGTTTTCGGAGCTAGGAAATATTATATATATTATGTTTGATATTAATTAGTGTTATTAATATGCAAATGTGATTTTATATATTTATTTTCGAATTTATTAAGGCAGATTTCCCTAAATGGGCCTTCCGGACAAAAGAAGGCCCAAGAGGGGAAAAATCCCTAGGGGATTCGGTGGGGAGCCTTGGTGGCCGGCCTGGATGGGCCAAGGGGCCCACCAGGGGGCCGGCGCACCAAGCCTAGCCGAACCAGGCTGTGGGATAGTCCCACATTGCCTGGCTGGCAAGGTTGGCTCCCCCTGGGAGCCTATATAAGAAGGGGCACCCCCAGCCTTTTAATTCACCAATTAATTCCTGATTTCTCTCTCGATCTCGTGGTTTCCAAGTTGGAGCCGCGCCGAGCAAGAGGAGTCGGGGATCTCCTCCACCATAGCCCGCTGCCGCGCTGCTGGTGTTCCGGTCCAAGTCTTCCGCTGCTCGTCCTGGACTGGAGCTTCGGAGGCGTCGTCTCCACCGTACGTGTGCGACTCCCTGCGAGGTGCTGCGCTAGCGGTACTCGGAGGCCTGCTTCCTCTACACGACCTTGAGGTCGGCTTCGTCGGTCTTCATCGACAACGTTTGTGCGGGAACGTAATCCCCGCTTTCGGTCTACAAGGGTATGTATTCCGATCTCCGTTCGTACTACTATATCTGCATAGAATAGATCTTGGCTAGTTTAAGGATATCGTTGCTAGGAAAATTATTGTTTTCTGCCCACGATCCCCTTCAGTGGTATCAGAGCCGATCTATCGTAAGATATAGCTGTACGCTGTTAGAACCCGTGCTCTGCACGGGGGCACCGTTCCTGTTATTTGCGACCCTCTAGCGTGCACTTGTGTATTCCAGCGGCATTGAGTTGATGAAGCGTCCCGGACCGACTTTACGCGTACGCTTACGCGAGACTGGTTCCACTACTAACATACGGCTTGTACCGTATCTGTGGCTGGCGGGTGACAGTTTCTCTCTCTTTAGTTGGTCTTCGCATTTTCAATGGAGGGCCCGAAAGGGATGCTTAAACATGCAATTATTGGATCGTTGTTGTGGTCATAAGATTCGTAGGTATGAAGCGGTTCTATTTACGAAAGCCCCAAGCCACGTAAAATATGCAAAAGATAAAGTAGAAGCGTCTAACTGTATTTTGCAGGGGCTATGTGATATGGTCAAGGTAGGTTTATTAAATTGTTTATAAACTGCGGGCGCCAAGAAGACCATGGCGCGATGGACTATATCACATTGCATTACATTTGATGTTTTGTGTGCATCTTGTTTTGTGTGATTGTGTGTGTTACACGGCGGTAGCTGAATAAGATGATCCCTTCAAAATACCACTAGTGTTCTCCCTCCAACGCGCACCACCAATAAAGTTCTACGTTATGAGGCAGGCCGTGATGATCGGGTGTCAGACATATCTTCGTTCGCATACGGTGGGTGTAAGCCATGTTGCACAAGCGTCAGCGTGGAGGTCTTTGGTGGCGAGCCTAGCATACTCAGAAGTATGGCCTCGGAACAGGAAGACCGAAAGGTCGAGCACGAATCACAAAATTGATGTGACGGACGATTTTGTCTACTCTTGAAGTTGTGCCGCCGGCTTTGATGATGAGGGGTGGTGCAATGGATGGGGGTCGTGTAATCGCTTAAACGACCAGGAGGGATGTTCGTTTGAGTGGGAGTTATGTTAGTTATTTTCTAAAATACTATAACTCAAAATTATTATGAACAAAGTCTTATGTTGTTGCAAATTCCATTGTAGATGTCTCACCCCTCCTTTAACCTGAACCTGTTCATTGAGAAAGAAAAGCTTAAGACCAATGGGTCAAACTTCATGGCCTGGTTCCGCAACCTGAGGATCCTCCTCACTCCCCATAGGGTGGCCTACGTCATTGAGGCCGCCATAGGTGACCCTCCTGCAGATGATTCCTCTGAGGATGAGAAGAAGGTCTTCCAGACCCGATCGGAGGATTCTGCCTTTGTCCAGAGTGGCATGCTCTACGCCATGGAAGCCGACCTGCAGAAGCGCTTTGAGAAGATGAGCGCCTTTGAGATCATCTCAGATCTTAAGGCTGTCTTTGCGCCGCAGGCTAAGGCTGAGAGATATGAGGCTTCTGAGCTTTTCTTCTCAGCCAAGATGGAAGAGCATAGCAGTGTGAACGAGCATGTAGTCAAGATGTCTGGCTACGTTCAACGCCTGAATGCTCTGGAGTGCAAGATTCCCGATGAGCTGGCGATTGACAGGGTGTTGCAATCGTTGCCACCAAGCTACAAAGGCTTCGTCATGAACTACAATATGCAGGGCATGGCTAAGTCCCTGGGTGAAGTATTCGTGATGCTCAAGACTGCTGAGGTAGAGATTAAGAAGGAGCACACGCTGTTGATGGTCAACAAGACCGTTGATTTCAAGAAGTCCGGTGGCAAGGGAAAGCAGAGCTGGAAGTCCCGGAGGGAGGCAAAGTTGGCTGCCAAGCCCAGGACTAACAAATCTGGTCCCAGAGCTAGCGTGGAGTGTTTCTACTGCAAGGGGAAGGGTCAATGGAAGCGCAACTGCCCCAAGTATCTGGAGGATAGGAAGTCTGGCAAGACGGTCGACAAAGAGAAAGGTATATTTGATATACATGTTATAGATGTGTACCTTACATCCGCCCGGAGCAATACGTGGGTATTTGATACTGGTTCTGTTGCTCATATATGTAACTCTCAGGAGGAGTTACGGAATAGAAGGCGGCTGGCGAAGGATGAGGTGACGATGCGCGTCGGCAACGGATCGAGAGTCGACGTGGTGGCTGTCGGCACGCTCCCTCTGCATCTACCATCGGGATTAGTTTTGGTTTTAAATAAATGTTATTTTGTGCCATCCTTGAGTGTAAACATTATAAGTGGGTCTTGCCTGTTACAAGACGGTTATTCATTTAAATCAGTGTCAAGCAATTGTGCTATTTATATGAATGATATCTTTTATGTTGATGCTCCCGAGAATAACGGTTTATTCTTGTTGAATCTCGATCGTAGTACTCACATCCATAACATAGAGGCCAAACGAATTAAGTGTAGTGACGATACCGCCATGTTTTTGTGGCATTGCCGTCTTGGTCATATTGGTATAAAGCGCATGAAGCGACTCCACTCCGATGGACTCTTGGACTCGTTGGATTTCGGATCCCTCGATACATGTGAACCATGCCTCATGGGCAAAATGACCAGGACACCGTTCAAAGGTTTCGTTGAACGGGCGTCGGATTTGTTGGGGATCATACATACAGACGTATGTGGACCAATGAGCGTTTCGACACGCAATGGTTATCGTTACTTCGTCACCTTCACTGATGACTTGAGTAGATACGGTTATATCTATTTGATGAAACACAAGTCTGAAACGTTTGAAAAGTTCAAAGAATTCCAGAGTGAAGTTGAGAATCAGCTTAATAGGAAAATCAAGCATCTCCGGTCCGATCGCGGTGGAGAGTACTTGAGTTTTGAGTTTGGCACACATCTGAAGAGTTGTGGCATAGTGCCCCAACTTACGCCCACCGGAACGCCGCAGCGTAACGGTGTGTCCGAGCGACGTAATCGTACTCTACTAGATAGTGTCCGATCTATGATGTCTCTTACCGATCTGCCAGTGTCCTTCTGGGGTTATGCGTTAGAAACAGCCGCATTCATTTTAAATAGGGCTCCGCCCAAGTCCGTTGAAACGACGCCGTATGAATTATGGTATGGCCATAAGCCTAAGTTATCGTTTCTGAAGGTTTGGGGTTGTGAGGCGTATGTTAAGAAACTACAGCCCGACAAACTCGAACCGAAGTCGGAGAAAGTCATCTTTGTAGGATATCCGCGGGAAACCGTTGGGTACACCTTCTACAACCAAGCTGAGGGCAAAACTTTTGTCGCGAAGACCGGTGCCTTTCTAGAGAAGGAATTTCTCGCGAAAGGAGTAAGTGGGAGGAAGGTAGACCTCGATGAAATCGTTGATCCTGAACTCGAGATTCCGAGTGGCGCAACGGAAGCAATTCCGGAAACGTCCTCCGTGGAAGGAGTGGGAGAAACTGTCGAGGAAGATGTTCTACCTCGTAGGTCTGGTAGATCTCGGATCCCACCAGAATGGTATGGCAATATGGTTTGCACCGTCATGCTAGTCGAGCAAGACGAACCTACGAACTACAAGGAGGCGATGGAGAGTCTAGAGTCCGAGAAATGGCTTGAAGCCATGAAATCCGAAATAGGATCCATGTATGATAACCAAGTGTGGACTTTGGTGGATATTCCCGAAGGGCGCAAGGCCGTCGAGAATAAGTGGATCTTTAAGAAGAAGACTGATGCTGATGGTAATGTGACCGTCTATAAAGCTCGGCTTGTCGCAAAGGGTTTCCGACAAGTTCATGGAATTGACTACGATGAAACTTTTTCACCGGTAGCGATGCTTAAGTCTATTCGGATTTTGTTAGCGGTAGCTGCCTACTATGATTATGAAATCTGGCAGATGGACGTCAAAACGGCCTTCCTGAATGGAAACATTGAGGAAGAGTTGTACATGGTACAGCCGGAAGGTTTTGTCGATCCAGGAAGTGCTAACAAGGTGTGCAAGCTTCAGCGATCCATCTATGGATTGAAGCAGGCATCTCGGAGCTGGAATCTTCGCTTTGATGAGGTAATCAAAGGTTTTGGATTTATCCAGAATGTGGAAGAGACCTGTATTTACAAGAAAATGAGTGGGAGCTCGGTTGTGTTCTTAGCACTGTATGTTGACGACATATTGCTAATAGGGAATGATGTGGAACTTCTGAATAGCGTGAAGGAATATTTAAACAGTAAGTTTTCCATGAAGGACTTAGGAGAACCTGCGTATGTTTTAGGCATAAAGATCTACCGTGATAGATCAAGGCGCCTATTAGCACTAAGTCAGAGTACTTATCTTGATAAAATATTGAAGCGTTTTCATATGGAGAAGGCAAAGAAGGGTTCTCTGCCGGTTATCAAGAATAAGGTATTGCGTAAGGCGCAGTGTCCGGTAACGGAACTGGGTAAGGCCGAAATGACGAAACATCCTTATGCTTCAGCCATAGGATCGATCATGTATGCAATGTTGAGTACTAGACCAGATGTGGCATTAGCTCTAAGTTTGACAAGCTGGTTCCAGAGTAATCCTGGAATGCCGCATTGGATAGCTGTTAAGAGCATTCTTAAGTATCTCAATAAGACAAAGGAAATGTTCCTTGTGTATGGTGGCTGCGATGAGGAACTTGGCGTAACGGGTTACGTAGATGCAAGTTTCTGCTCAGACCCCGATGACTGTAAGTCACAGACAGGTTACGTGTTCAAGGTGAATGGAGGCGCCGTGTGCTGGAGAAGTGGGAAGCAACCCATAGTCGCACAATCTACAATGGAGTCGGAGTACATTGCTGCCTGCGAGGCCGCGAATGAAGCTGTGTGGCTGAGGAAGTTCGTCATCGAACTTGGAGTGTTCCCGAGCGTGCAAGACCCCGTGGTCCTCTTCTGCGACAATACGGGTGCCATTGCGAACGCCAAGGAGCCAAGGTCTCACTCCACCGCCAAACACATTCTCCGACGCTTCCACGTGATACGTTAGTACGTACAAGAAGGCGATGTGAAGATTTGCAAAGTGCATACGGATCTGAATGTGGCAGATCCGCTGCCGAAGCCTCTCCCGCTTGATAAGCATGAACAACACCAGTTAGCTATGGGTGTTAGGCTTTTACCAAGTTGTAATCTAGATTAAATTGTACTCTAGTGCAAGTGGGAGACTGAAAGAGATATGCCCTAGAGGCAATTAATAAAGTGTATTCTTTATCATATCTCGTTTGTTCATAATAGGTTTTTGTGTCATGCTAGAACCGTATTAAGCGGAAACATTAATGCGGGTGTGATACGTAAACAACCAGGTCCCTAGTAGCCTCTACTAAGACTAGTTTCGTTGCGCGATTGATGATCGAGGTTTCCCGGTCATGGGGCATGGCGCCGGTCGGCAATGAGAGTCATATCGCTAGAGAGTGATGTGATGGACATACCCAGATTTGGAGAACATAGTCATTACACCTTTGACCGTGAGATCAACTCTTATTGATATTCCCCGAAGATACTTTGATTGCACCAAACGTCGTATCTTATTTAGTATGACAATAACGGTGATACTTTTGGGTATTGGAAAGGAGTATTGAGACGAGGGGTCAAGAGCGGGATTTGCCAGTCCGCATAGCAGGATAGATACTCTCGGGCCCTCTCGGTGAGATCATGTCTAATGAGCTTGCAAGCATGTGACTAGGTCACGGAGACATGAGATCATGAACGAGTAGAAGATAGCGTCGTCGGTAACGAGGTCGGGATTAGGTATGGAGATATCTATGGAACGACACTCGGACGTGCTAAGTATCGCTATGACAAAAGGTCTAAGACTTCACGTTCAGGTTTGATAGATGAAAGTCATTCGTTATATCTCAGGGATTAATTCAGGGGGTCCAGGCCTACGAGTTAGTCGTTGATCATTGAGCAGTCTTGATCATACCTGATATTATATCGAACCGCTAGGGTAACACACTTAAGGGGTTTCGACAAGACAACCGGAAAGGAAGGAGATCACCGGGAACGTCCCGAGAGAGGTCCGATGGAGATCGGGCAGCGCCGAAAGAGTTTTCGGAGCTAGGAAATATTATATATATTATGTTTGATATTAATTAGTGTTATTAATATGCAAATATGATTTTATATATTTATTTTCGAATTTATTAAGGCAGATTTCCCTAAATGGGCCTTCCGGACAAAAGAAGGCCCAAGAGGGGAAAAATCCCTAGGGGATTCGGTGGGGAGCCTTGGTGGCCGGCCTGGATGGGCCAAGGGGCCCACCAGGGGGCCGGCGCACCAAGCCTAGCCGAACCAGGCTGTGGGATAGTCCCACATTGCCTGGCTGGCAAGGTTGGCTCCCCCTGGGAGCCTATATAAGAAGGGGCACCCCCAGCCTTTTAATTCACCAATTAATTCCTGATTTCTCTCTCGATCTCGTGGTTCCCAAGTTGGAGCCGCGCCGAGCAAGAGGAGTCGGGGATCTCCTCCACCATAGCCCGCTGCCGCGCTGCTGGTGTTCCGGTCCAAGTCTTCCGCTGCTCGTCCTGGACTGGAGCTTCGGAGGCGTCGTCTCCACCGTACGTGTGCGACTCCCTGCGAGGTGCTGTGCTAGCGGTACTCGGAGGCCTGCTTCCTCTGCACGACCTTGAGGTCGGCTTCGTCGGTCTTCATCGACAACGTTTGTGCGGGAACGTAATCCCCGCTTTCGGTCTACAAGGGTATGTATACCGATCTCCGTTCGTACTACTATATCTGCATAGAATAGATCTTGGCTAGTTTAAGGATATCGTTGCTAGGAAAATTATTGTTTTCTGCCCACGATCCCCTTCAGCTTCTATTCTCGTAGACAATGTTGGGCCTCCAAGAGCAGAGGTTTGTAGAACAACAGCAAGTGTCCCTCAAGTGGATCACCCAAGGTATATCGAACTCATGGAGGTAGAGGTCAAAGATATTCCTCTCAAGCAACGCTGCAATCAAGATACGAGAAGTCTCTTGTGTCCCCAGCACACTCAATACACTTGTAAGATGTATATGTGCACTAGTGGACATTCTCAACAATGACATCAAAGTTAAATAAATAAACACTACTCTCAAACACTCTCATGTTGGATAACAAAAACTATTCATTGTGTAGGGCTACAAGAGCACCCTCAAGTCGAAGTAAACCAACGCCAACAATGTCATAAAGGGAATCACACACAGTGCACACACTGTCACTATTACACACGTGAATAACCTCGGAGTTCATATTAAAGTAACCTCTAGAGTGCATAACAGACAAAGAGTAGCATCACATATTCAACTTGATTACAAAGCCCATGATCATATGCAAGATCACATCATGGGAGAGAGAGATAAACCACATGGCTTTCATAGGTCCCGCAGCCTTGGGGGAGAACTACTCACTCCTCATCATAGAAGTCAGCAACGGCGATGGAGATGGTGGTGGAGTCGATGGAGATGGCTCCGGGGGCAATTCCCCGTCCCGGCAGGGTGTCGGAACAGAGACTTCTGTCCCCCGAATCTTGTCGGCGATGGTGGCGGCGTTCTGGACCCGTGGAGAAAAAATTGTCTAACGTCCCGTCGTTTTTAGGTCAGGGAGGTATTTATGGGCGAAAGACCTAGGTCGGTGGGCGCCCGAGGGCGCCACACCACCTCCCGGCGCGGATACTGTAGCAGCCACGCCAACAGGTGATGTGGGCCCCTCAGGGCCCGTCTTCGTCTCGTCTTCGGTTCTTCTGGTCGCAAATATTCTAAAAATAAATATTGGTTTGCTTGTTCCCAATTTGGCGGATATTTCCTTAGACCTTTTCTAAAACCAAAAACAACAGAAAACATGGAACTGGCACAGTGGCATCTTGTTAATAGGTTAGTCCCAGAAAATGCATAAAACTATATAAAATGCATATAAAACATGTAATAACATGATATAACATAGCATGGAACACAAGAAATTATGGATACGTTGGAGACGTATCAACATCCCCAAGCTTAGTTCTACTCGTCCCGAGTAGGCAAGAACGATAAAGAAGAATAATTTCTGAAGTGACATGCTTAAACACAATCTTGATCATGTAATTCATTGTAAGGCATGTAAACAGAAATCAAATGAATAAGGGATGTAGTTTATATTGATATCAAATAAGTAATGAACAAACAAGTAGGTGAAGCAAGCAAAGCTTTCAATGATATAGTACTAGATAGCAATCAACTGTGCAAAGTAGATATTAAAAATGATTTAAGCTTCAAGCACAACAATATAATAATTTAATCCTTCCAACTAACATGACAACTTTATGAAAGGATCAAGTCAAGTAATAGCAATATGCACGTAGAAGTTCAATATATTATTTTTTCAAAAGAAACAAGTAAGCGTTCAACGTTGGTTCATGGCACCAGGATGTTATGGCTAAGAGAATGTTAACGGAGGTTTGGAAGGCCAACGGAAGAAAGGCTCACAAAGCTATAGATGATCATTAGACAAGAGAAATGCATACAATCGAAGCTATATAAGGAGTAGTAATTGCCATACAACGGATGCACAATGAGCTATAAGTATATGAAAGCTCTCCAATGGAACTAGTGTGGGTGCATCCAACTTGCTTGCTCACGAATACCTAGAGCACTTTTGAGGAAGCTCATCATTGAAATATACAAGCCAAGTTCTATAGTGTTAAGTTCCCCACATAGTTATGCAACTAAGACATGAAAACTCTCTCATATGGGGTAAAGGTGCTAAACATGAGCACAAATGATGATTAAAAATGATATGGTGCTATAACATGAGCACAAGTGATGACTATAAATGATATGGTGCTGTAACATAAGCACAAGTGTGTGATAAAGAATAATAATGATGCCCCCTTTTTATTTCTTTCTTTCTTTTTCTTTTCTTTTTCTCTTTTGTCTAATTTTTTTTCTATTTTTTTATTTTTATGTTTCTCTTTTCGATGACCTCCATGGATCTTTTCACTTTTAGGGGCAAGCATCCTAATATGATATATGACAACACACTAATGGTGATAAAACAACACACTTATGATACAAGGAACTAATATGAATGTGCCATAAAAATACATATGACAACGGTGCCCCTGCTAGTGTAGCAGGTTATGCAGTGCTCTAGCGTAACATGGGTAAAACCACACATCAGCTTTACAGAAACACGCAAATCAATAAACAAGTAATGAATGACAACAAGTCATGTAATGTAATATGGATGTTGCATGGCAATATATCTCGGAACAGCTATGGAAATGTTGTAGTAGGTAGGTACGGTGGCTGTTTTGAGGAAGATGTTTGGCTTACGTGTAGGAGAACAAGATGAAGATCTCCCACGAGTTTGGATGTACCCGCAAAAAATACACCAACTCTCAATGTGAGAAAGGGCAAAGCAAAGTACCGAAGAGGCTAGCAATATGGTGGTGGAAGTGTCATGAAAACCGCAGTTTTAGAACTCACAAGTAAACCGATTCCAAATAAAAATATGATCATGCAAGGCATAATGAAAATTACTCCTAGGGGTGGTATCGCAAATGAACAAGTTCACTGTTGGGGACCCGGCCGTAGCACATAACATAAAGCCATTACGGTTGCCTTAGGCAAAAGGAAGTCATATACCATTATGCAATCAACTGGAAATTTACGTGTGGCACAGTTTTCAAGTTTCTCTAGACCAACCATTTAATCATTCCACTTTACTAGACCATCATGTTCACCATTAAGAAAATTAATATCCCAAAACAACATCACTGATTCAAGTGACACAATTTAATGATCTACAAGATTAATGTATCATTTAATTATACCATCTACCACATTTAGCATTTGCTGTTCTCAACCAAACACCAATCAACTTATTTAAAAGATAAACTCTCCAAGTAATTAAACAATGATATATGAGAGTATGGTATAACAAAAGCTAACAGCTCTACAAGAGATGCATGAAAAACAAGAGCTAGAGAGCAAACGATAACATGAAAAGAATACTCAACGAATATAAGTGAAGAATACGAGTATTCATATGAAAAAATGGAGCGTGTCTCTCTCCCACACAAAAGAATGCTAGGATCCATATTTATTCAGATAATGAAAATAACAAAAACAAAAACAAACAGACGCTTCAAGATAAACACATAAGATGTGACATAATTAAAATATAGTTTCACTACAAAGGACCTGATAGTTTGTCGATGAAGAAGGGGGTGCCTTGGGCATCCCCAAGTTTTGACGCTTGAGTCTTCTTAAATTATATTGGGGTGAACCACCGGGGCATCCCCAAGATTTGGCTTACTATCCTCTTTATCACATTGTATCATCCTCTTCTCTTGATCCTTGAAAACTTCCTCCACACCAAACTTAGAGTAACTTGATTAGAGGGTAAGTGCACAAAAAATTATGATATTCTGTAGGAACACAATTTCTACCATTTCTACTGGACATTAGCTACAACCACTGATACTTAATAGGATAAAAAGATCCAATCAAAATACTAAAAGAGGCATTGCAAAAGAAAATGGCAGAATCTGTCAAAAACAGAACAGTCCGTAAAAACGAATTTGTTCGAGGCACTTAACTTGCTCAGATCATAAAACTCAAAACTACTGAAAGTTGCGTATACATCTGAGGCTTATAAAAAAAAATTAAAAGATTTTTTTGACGTTCCGGTGATTTTATATAATATTTACGGTGGATAGCAGAAATCTGTTTCAGCACAGGAATTGAATTTAACATCAACTTTCGAATAGAGGCTTAACTTAACACAACATTGCAATAAAAATAAGTTACAAAGGAATTGCTACAGAGGTAGGACAAGTCCTTGACACAAGCAAAACAAATTACAATAACAGGAAATGAAAGTGGGTTGTCTCCCATAAGCGCTTTTGTTTAACGCCTTTGAGCTAGGCATGGAGATTCATATGATGCTCTCATAAAAATGAGAGTTGAAAAACATAGGAGAGCATCAAGAGGAAAACATCAAACACATTTAAGTCTAACCCACTTCATATGAAAAGGAGTCTTGTGATAGAATAAATTATTTAAACATAAGGCAACTATCATAGCAACATGAAACAAATGCAACCTCAAAACTTTCAACATAAAAACATAAAGAGAGGTGTTTTAGTAACTTGAAAACCTTTACAGCTGTATTTTCCTCTCTCATAATAACTTTCAGTAGCATCATTGATAAAATCCACAATATAACTATCACATAAAACATTCTTATCATGATTCATATGCATAAAAGTATCATTATCTCCCTCATAAGAAAAGTTCTTCTCATTAATAACAAAGGGAGTAGGATCATCATAAAGAACTTGAACATGATAGACAAGTTGTATATTAAAAGTATTGGTTTGAGTGATGCCTCTATAATTATGACAAGTTTCAAAAGGATAATTGTAATTATAACTCATGTAATAGTATTCTTTATAATTATCAAAGACCGAAGGCATAGTATCATCATAAGCAATAGAATATTTATCCTCTAAAGCGTGTTTATTTGCAAACATGTCATCATTTTTAATAGAAGGGGATCTATCAAATATATAATCATTAGTAGCAAAAGGATTTTCAAACACCTCACCCCGAGCTCAGAGCTCTTTATATCATCATGGGAAGGAACATGAATAGTATTAATAGTGCAAGAATTATTAACATTATCATTTTCTGAAATATTATCCCAAAGATCTTCAATATCAAAAGAAGTGTGCTTATACCAATCATGATCACCAATATAAATAACAGGCATAGGTACATCATCAAGTTCAGAATCATCGAATTCAGAATTATAAGTATAAATAGTAAAATGTGCAACAAGTTTCGGAGAAAATACCGTTTCCTCACTCCTTTTACTCCTCTTCTTCTTCCTCTTTCCCTTTTTCTTCTTATTTTCCTCTTTTGGAGGGAGAGGCTTGAAAGGAAGCTTCTCCACATAACCTGGTTTACTATTAGAGACAATGGAAGAAACTTGGGAGAATTCCTCTCTTTCATTAATAAGATGAAAACACAGATTAGTCCTGTCATACTTTGGTGAAGTGTCATCCTTTATAATATTTTGTATGTAGGTGTTAGCATGGAAATTATTAACACAATAGAGATAACATCCATGCAACAAATCATTCATATCAATATCACTCATATTTAACAAACAAGTTTTTCTTGATATCTCTTCATACCCCCAAAAATAATGTAAGTTCATCATATTGATTAGGGGTGATCATGTTATCACTAAAGTTTCCTGCAATATCTTTATGAGAGCCTGAGCATTGAAAATCGAATTGACCTTTTTCATAGCAAAGTTCACAAATAAAAGGATAGGTGGCACAAATCGTGTTACCAAGATCTCTTAAAATTTTATACCAACCTCTAGTATTTCCATTCCTATGATTAATACAATATTCATCTTCAATTTGATTAATTCCACAAGGTCTATGCATTCCATAAAAATTAATATGCTTATAAGTAATAGTATTTTCAGAAGTTTGAGCATGTTTATTGCAATCATTAACAACAATTTCATTTTCCTTGCAAGTGTCTTTGAAAGGTTCATGATACATGTCCCAATTTTCTTTAGGAACATTAATATGAGAAGCAAAGGTTCTAAATAATCAACAATAATATGAGAATCAAGACATATTTAGCACTAATCTCTTGAAAACCAGCAGTTTCAACACAAGACTTAATGCAATCATATTCATAGTTCATATCTGATTCTTTACCTTTGTCATTCTCCCAATTTTCAGCATTGTTTCAAATTGTTTCAAGGAGATCCCATCTAGCTTCAACATTCTTACTTGTGAAAGAGCCCTCCGAACAAGCATCTAGATAATCCTTGCAATGTCCTGAAAGTCTTGCATAAAAATTATTAACGATTATATTATCAGGAAGCTCATTGTCGTGGGATTGTCACGACAGATGTTTCCGGGTGGAAAATTGAGATGAGGGGCATGGCGGCTTCCGACATCAGGAGCTTGTCTAGCGTGGCGTGGGGAAACAAGGGTTTACCCAGGTTCGGCCCCTCGTCTTAAGGTAAAGACCTACTTCCTGCTTCGGCTTTATTAATTAGAATTTCGAGAACTAGGCGCCTTAGCTTCCGGGTCTCGAGATTACAATGGTGTCTCTCCTATGACTTGAACTTAGCTCTCTAGGAACCAGGAGACCCCCTTATATAGGTTCCGGGTCTCGCTGGAGGTATAAGGCCGGGTCCGGGTTCCTATCATACTCGGACTCTACTCTAAGTCCTCTAAGCTTCTTCTTTCCTTAGCAGGACTCCGTCTTGTACGTGGTCCCCAGCCTTCTGGATCCTTCTTACTTGCGGGCCAAGGCACACGTTGCGCACCGGCTTACGTGTCACCCGACCCATGTCTTTATGCTTGATCCGGCCCAAGCTCGTGCCAGGCCGGCTAATCTTCTATGTCGGTGGGCCTACCGGTTTATGATCCCCCAACAGTAGCCCCCAGGATAATTTGGACATCAGACTGGACTTGCTTCACCTTTGCGCCTTGGAGCATGTTTCTTGGGGAAGCCGTCAGTCCTTTTGTCCGGGTTATCTGAAAAACAATAAACAACTTATCAAGCAAGTAGACTCTCGGGTTTTCCACTCAGCCGACATGATGCTTGGTCAACTGCTCGTAACCCGGCCATCACTTGCCGACTTTCACTTTTCTAAGCTTTTGACTTTCTACTTTATTTATTCTTTCTCTTGTCCTTCGGTCAATCTTCTTGGTCAACAACATATTTAATGTCAATCCACGCGTGAGAATCGAGGAGACAATAACCACCTCGGGGAAGCAAAGATCTTGTCAGGGAATATCTTCTGCGCGCTAGATTCTGTCCCCCTGATTAATGATTATCTTTTCTCTTTTTTCCATCCCACTTATGCCCCTAGGTCAAGACCCTAGAGGCCTATAAATAGGGTGACCGGGGTGAGCTAAGAGCTCACTCTTCCCCGGACGCATCGCCTTCTTCTTCCTCCTCGAGTTCAATATCTCGAGCGCGCGAGCTTCTCCGAGCTGTACGTCCCCTCGCGTTCCAAGATCTTCACGCTGGAGCTTTGATCCGCGCTCCACTGCTTCCTTGCAAATCCTTCTCGCCTCCATTCTTCATCTGGTAAGCATTTTCACCGATCCGCATTTCTTATTCGCGCTATTTTCCCTCGGATGGATATGCGGTTCTTCATGTTCTTGACGTTCACAAATCTCGCATGTTTTACCTTGATTTTCTGTCACGGCTTAGATCCATTTTTACATCTAAGCACTTTGTTCTCCTCGAACCTGCTCCGATGAACCAGCTCGTGTTCTTCCGGTTCCTTTTATTTTCTCCCTTAATCTCGATTTTCCGAGGTGAATTAGATCTGTTTTTGCTCGCACTGTTCACTGCTCCATTGTTTTTCCTTTGTTTGTTCTTTACCGACGAACTGCACTGCTGCCGCTTGATCTTCCCTTTTACTGTTATTTCCTTTTATTTCGGAGATCCAAACTAACCTTTCATCTCTGTTATTTCTTGTTGTATCTCTCCGGCTTTCAATCATCATCATGCATGTCAAGTCCACCGCTCAGCATGCTCCCAAGAAGGTGAAGAGCACGCCCGGCACCGGGTCTTCCGGCACAGTCGCCGCGGAGAAGTTGAACTGCAAGGCCAGGTGCAACTGGGGCAAGTCCAATATCCGGGAAAGCCGGCTTCAAGAACTGGCCAAACTCGGCATGCTTCTGCCTTAGTCGGAGGTCCTCTGGCGGGTCCCGAATGAAGAAGAAACCCTGCCGCAGCCCAGACCCGGCGAGGTAGTTCTCTTCGCCGATCACATTCCCTGGGGTTTCAAACCCCCGGGTTCACTTTTCTTCTGTCAAGTCCTTGATTATTTCTAGATTCGTCCACTGGAAAGCACCAAACTCGGTGCTAAACCTCACACATTTCGTTGTTCTTTGTGAGGCCTATCTCGGCATCGCTCCCAGTCTCCCTCTTTTCCTCGAATTCTATTACTGCAAGCCCCAACGGGAATACCCGGCGGGGCCTCTTGTTTCCTGCGCCGGGGTGACGATCCAGCGCCGCCGCAACCTCGTCTTCCCGGGTGTGGTCGTTCACTCACACCCGAAGGACTGGCAGAAGACGTGGTTCTACGGCCAGTCACACACTCCCGAGGGTGAGCCGGCCCTTGCCGGCTTTCGAGCCGATAGGCTCACCATCAACGATAACATGAACTCCTTCGCCTCCCCCGTTGATCGGCAGGCCATTAAGCCACTGATTGGCCGGGTTTGCGCCCTTCTTGCCCACGGGATAACGGGCGCAGACTTGGTCAGATGCTGGGTGGGGTGGCATATCATGCCCCTCAGCATCCAGCCGGGCCTCATGTGCCAGTATTCCGGGTCTCTGGATGACCCGATGCGCTTCAATAAAGGTCGGCAGTCGGAGGAGGCGCAGGTCCGGATCATCCGGAGGATCGTCAATGAGTATCCAGATGCTCTGAAGAACGCCGACCTCCCTCCTTTCAGTGCCGCCAACCCCTTGAAGTTGGTAGCTTTTGTTTACTGTGTCTTTTTCCTTATGCTGAAGTTTTCTCTGAGCTATAACCTTGAATCTATCAGGCGGACGACACCTGATGGTCCGTGGCTTTACCCTCCTTGCCCGACTCTGCCGATGAGTCGGGTAATGAAGCTGAGGAGTCCGGCTCTGAAGCCGGCGTAGAAGAAGGAGAGGAAGGTGAGTTAAACTCCATCACCCGGCTCTTCCTTGACTTAGTGGATGCCGACCTTCGGGAAAGCCGATCTCTCCCTATTGATGAGGCAAATATATCAGATAGGTCCTCCCGTCCACAGACTCGGCTCCTCCGGCTGCCAAAAGGAGGCTTTGATCAGACTCCGCCGAGGTAACTTCAGTATACTGGAACTTGTCTTGCACTTTTACTTTGTTCTAGTTATTTACTGAACTTGTCTTGTGTTTGACAGGAGGAAAAGGAAGCTCGTTGCCAAAAGCGCCGGCTTCGGTCCTCCGATTATGACGAGCCACGTTTCGAAGGTATTTCCCGCAACCCGACTCCTCGCCGGGTTAAGCCTCCCAAGAAGCGCCCTTATATTCTTTATCCTTTAGTCGGGACTGAACGGAGGTCTAAGTCTCGGTCTCTCTCAGTGTCTTCGGATTCGAGCGATGATATCTTTGGCGGCTTTGCCGTCAATAAGGGGCAAGTCTCTTTTCTCTCGCTTTTCTTGTTACTTCTTTGTCTCTGTTGTAACCTTCTTTCATCTGTGCAGAGCTCGCACTACCCCTCCATCTCATCCGGCTGTTGATGAGAGAGTCGTTACCTCGCCCCTCCGCGCCTAAGGAGGGGCTGCTAAGTCGGCGACGCACCCGGCTTCTCCCCCGACATCCGGCTTACCGGATGTGGAGATCACCGGCTCTGCGATAGGCGACAAGCCCGTCGACTCCCGCATCGCCAAGACCGCCGCACCGGGTGCCACCACTTCAAAATCTTCAACCGGCAAGGCCTCCGGCTTCAAGTCCTATAAGGACTTGGACTTGACAGCTCTCTTCGGAGAGCTTCATAGGCGCGTGGGGGAGTCGCGCCAGACGGAGGACAACGTCTTGGCTGAACTCAAGGGGAAGTTTGAGGTATGCACATATATCTCTCCTAGTCCCCAAGTGCCGGGTTATCAGCTTGCGATGACTCTGGACTTCTAGTATAACTGTTTCTGTTTCTTGATAAGTGTAGTTCTTGTTGAGTAGTCCCGAAGAGTCGGAATGACTGCTTGCAGTATTTCGGATCTTCATTTGCGTGCTTGCTTTTACTTTCAACTGAGTAGTTCCCAAGTGTCGGGTCATCGCTTGTGATACTGCGGGTCTTCTTGTTGAACCTACTTTCTGAGCCCATAATTGAGTAGCCCCCCAAGTTTCGGGTCCTAGCCTGCGCGACCTGGGACTTATACCAATTTGAGCTTTCTTATTCTCACTCGACATTTTGTGACCCTTTTCTTTCTTTCTTGTTTCAGGACCAAACCCGCCAGCAAGGCCATGCCCTTGACGTTGTCAAGGGGGAGTTGGAGTCAGAAGCCGGCCGCCGCACCGGGCTTGAAAAGAAGATAGCCAAGCTTGAGAAGAAGCTCGGCGAAGTTGCTGAAGAAAACTCCGTCCTCCGTCAAGAGATGGAGGAACATGAAACCAGCTGGACGGAGCAACGGGACAAGCTGTAGGAGGACCTGAATGCCTCCAATGCTAAGTACAACAAGCTTGTCACATTTCTCTCCGAGGTGGTGGCCTCGCTCTTTGGTAAGCTGGCTTTGTTTTTGAATTCCTTTGTCTTTCTTGTGTCGTTCTTCTGACTTATGATTCTGTCTTTCTTGTCTCAGGGTCCTGGAACCCCATTTGTAAGCTTGAGCCGGAGGAGAAGCTCAAAGCCGTCTACACCCTTGCGCAGCAATTGTACTATGGAGCTGGCAAGGCGTTGATGGCTTGTCAAGGCTGGGAGAAGCCGCCGACACAGCAAACCAAGTTTCTCCAACAACTGAACGTCCTGCAGGCTTGGCTTGACACCTGGAGGAGGTCTGCAGCTCGTCGTGCTGCTATGCGCATCTTGGCTTTGACCAAGGCGCATTACCCGGCCATTGACACGGAGTTGCTGACCCGGGGATGGCCCTCCAAAAGCGACGGGTCTCCTTTGACGAAGGAGGACATCAAGGCCATCGACGAGAAGACCCGGCACCATGCGATGGTCCTGACAGAGACCTTGAGCCTGAGCCACTTCCAAACCGGGTTCTCCGCTGACGGGGCCAAGTTGTATCCCAAGGAGCCGGTGACGACGAAGCTGGACCCGAGCTACAGGGCTCCTCTTCCGACTCAGCCGAAGACTGCTCCTTTGTCCGGGACTCCCGTTGTGCGAGTTGTTCCTTCCAGCCCCTTCCCGAGTGTCTTTGAGATATCTTTGGAAGATGCTGAGGGTTTGGCCAAGAGGAAGGACAAGAAAAAAGCCACCGCCTCCGTATCCTCCGGCTTAGCCCCCGAGACCCCAGCTGCTCCAACTGAGACTGGCCCGGTAGTATAATCCGGCTTGTAATTTTATCCTGAATTTCTCCTGTGAAACTCGTATTCTTTTGACCTGCATGGCATGTAATAGGTTAGCTTAAACTTTATGGAGCTATACCTGTTTTGATGCGCCTTCGTGCGCCTGACAACTTGCTTTGAAATGATAGCCGGCCTCGATCGGATTTTGCAAGTTTGTGTTTGGTGTCGATGACCCTTTTGGTTTCCTTTGCTTCTGCATAGCCGGCTTTCGTGTGACATCTTGTGCGTAATACTCTAGGCCAATCAGGGTCTGCTAAGTCCCCATGGGCCTCATAGTCAGATTGAATGCCGGATTTTTAGCATCGGGTCACTATGGCGTCAATGCCGGGTTAGAATAACATCAAGCTAGCAAGCTAGTATAACCAAGAAAAATTGTGGCGTCCGTGTCGGGTCTTGAGTTTTCAACTTGCAACTGATAGTTAGCAAGCTCCCAAGACCCCTTAAGAAATAAAGATATGAACTTCGTGGCGTCTCTGCCATGTCTTGAGTTTTCAACTTCTAACGTTTAGTTAGTAAGCCCCCAAGACCCCTTAAGAAATATAAAAATCTGAATATAACGGCGTCTCTGCCGAGTCTTGAGTTTTCAACTTCTAACTTTTAATTAGTAAGCCCCCAAGACCCTTTACTGTATGATAATTGAGTATCTGTACCAACAAACTCTTTTCTTCAGAGAAGTTCTCTTTTATTTATCATAAGATATGTACATAGCTAGCAAGCCGCCTCATTAAAAACCTTCTAGTCCCCTTAGGTACCCTGTTAGGAAAAGAGCGCGTCTGAAACCTGTTGCTTTCACGGTAAAAAGGTACAAAAAAGGGTGGAACCCGTCTCATCCGGGTCTCCTTCTGTCTATGAGTAGTATGGCCTAAGCTCTGCTATATTCCAGGGCCTGTCATTTTTCTTTCATTGGGTATCTCGTGTGATCTGTGTTGGGTCCAGTCAGCTTGGTTTATTCTCTGAGGTCCACCAAGTAATAGGATCCATTGTGTAGCTTTCTGCTTATCACGAAAGTTCCTTCCCAAGCAGGAGTGAGCTTATGAAAGTCGGCTCTGTTCTGAGCCAGTATGAGGAACAAATCTCCATCCTAGAAAGTCCTTGATCTAACCCGGCGACTATGGTATCGCATGAGGTCTTGCTGATATATAGCTGATCTTGCTAGGGCTAGTTCTCTTGCTTCCTCCAATAACTCCACTGAGGTCAGCCGGGCTTGCTCATTTTCTGTCTCCACATATTTTTCTACTCTTGGAGAATCATGAATGATATCGCTGGGTAACACGACCTGTGCCCCATAAACCATGAAAAAGGGGGTGAAGTCTGTTGACCGTTTTGGGGTTGTGTTGATGCTCCAAACAACTGATGGCAGTTCTGCTTCCCAGGCTCCGGCTGCCCTTATCAGTGGAACCCTCCTCTGAGCAGCTCCTGGTTAGTTCTCTCAACTTGGCCGTTTGATTGGGGATGTGAAACTGAAGCCAGGTCAAGCCGGATCCCATTGTCCCCACAGAACTTCTGCATCTCTCCGCCATGTAATTGGGATGGTCCTTAAGTCCCGAGCCGGCACATGAATTTGCCTTGCATGTCTCTGACATCCATCGCATACCCGGGCTATGTTCTCCGCGTCTGCCAAAGCCGTCATCCAGAAGAAACCATGTCTGTATGCTTTGGCTACCATTGATCTTGTTGATGCGTGGTGTCCGCAATCTCCTGAGTGGATCTCCTTTAAGATTTTCCGGCCTTCCTCTGGTGAGACACATAGCAGAAAAACTCTTGAAGTGCTTCTCTTGTGTAACTCGCCATTGATGATTACATACGCCTTAGCCCGGCGTACAATTTTTCTTGCCAGAACTTCGTCTTGTGGTAGCTCCTCTCTGAGCAGGTAAGCCAGATACGGCTCTGTCCATGACGGGGTTTGATGTAAGGAAGCAACCAACTGGGACTCCGGGTCATCTGGGACTACGAGTTCTTCTTCTGTTGGAAGCTTGCAGATGGCTCATATAACTCGGCCTTGAACACATTGGGTGGTATCGGGTCTCTCCTAGAGCCGATTCTTGATAAAGCATCTGCTGCCTCGTTCTTTCTTCTATCAATATGTTCCACTTGGTACCCGGAAAAGAACCCGGCTACCCTGTCAACTTCTCTTCTGTATGCTGCCATATTGGCATCCTTCCGATCCCAAGTCCCTGATACTTGCTGTGCCACTAGGTCCGAGTCCCCATAGCACATGATCCTCTTGATATCCATCTCCTTGGCGACTCTCAGGCCGTGTAACAAAGCTTCATACTCGTCAATGTTGTTTGTGCATGGCTCGAAGTGTATCTGCAAGACGTAACTCAACTTGTCTCCTTTTGGCGAAGTTAAAACAACGCCGGCTCCCGATCCTCCGAATAGCTTAGACCCGTCAAAGTGCATGACCAATGCTTGATACTCGGCGCAGGAGGTAAGGGGTCAAACTCGGTCCAATCATTGATGAAATCGGCTAAAGCTTGAGACTTGATTGCTGTCCTTGGCTCATAATTGATGTGATAAGGCCCCATCTCGATGGCCCACTTTGCTACTCTGCCTGTTGCCTCTCTGTTTCTGATTATTTCTTCTAAGGGAGCCGAGCTCACCACTGTTATGGGATGTTCCTGGAAGTAGTGTGGCATTTTCCAGCTTGCCATGAAGACTCCAAAGACCAACTTCTGCCACTGTGGGTATCTCTGTTTTGATTCGGTCAGGGCCTCACTGATATAGTAAACCGGTCTCTGGAACGGGTACTCTTTGCCATCCTCTTTCCTCTCTACGACAACCACGGCACTGACGACTCGTGAGTTGGCAAAGACATATAGCAACATTGGCTCCTTGCTTGTGGGAGCCGCCAAGACTAGTGTTGTGGACAATGTTTTTTTTAATCTTCAAAGGCGTCATCCGCTTCCTGGTCCCATACGAACTTGTCTGATTTCTTCAACAACTTGTACAGTGGAAGTGCTTTCACTCCCATCCTTGCTATGAACCGGCTGAGGGCTGCGATGCAACCCGTCAACTTCTAGACGTCGTTTATGCACTCCCACTTTTTAAGGTTCATGATCGCTTTGATTTGGGTCGGGTTTGCCTCTATTCCTCTTTCTGAGAATATGAAACCGAGTAACATGCCTGCTAGAACCCCAAACACGCACTTGGTCGGGTTTAGCTTCATCTGATACTTGCGGAGATTGGTGAAGGTCTCCTTTAGGTCATCTAAGAGTGAACCGGCTTTCTGTGACTAGATCACAACATCATCACCATAAGCATGAACGTTGCGTCCGATCTGATCCTCAAAACACTTCTGGATACACCTCTGGTACGTTGCCCCTGCGTTCTTAAGGCCGAAGGACATTGTCTTGTAACAAAAAGCTCCAAAGGGTGTGATGAATGATGTCTTCTCTTGGTCTTCTACTTTGAGCTTGATATGGTGATACCCGGAATAAGCATCCAGGAAACACAGCAACTCGCTGACGGCTGTGGCATCAATTATCTGGTCTATCCGAGGCAGCGCAAAAGGATCCTTCGGACAGACGTTGTTCAAACTTGTGTAATCAACACACATTCTCCACTCTCCATTCTTTTTCAACACGAGGACCGGGTTGGCCAGCCACTTTGGGTGATACACTTCCATGATAAAGCCGGCCGCTAGAAGGCAGGCTATCTCCTCTCCAATGATCTTTTTCCTGTCTGCATTGAAACGACACAGACCTTGCTTTACTGGCTTTGCTACTGGATCAACATGTAAGCTATGCTCGGCGAGTTCGCTCGGGACACCCGGCATGTCTGAAGGGGACCATGCAAAGATGTCACCATGCTCACGGATTAAATCGACGAGCGCGCTTTCCTATTTCGGGTCCATGTGAGACCCCATCGAGAATTGCTTGGAGGAATCTCCTTCCACGAAATCAACCATCTTGGTAGCCTGGGCGGATTTGAATTTTTTCTTCTCTTCTTCGTGAGACGGTTTATCCAGCACACGCTTGTCAGCCGGGTCTACCTGAGACTTGTAATACTTCAGCTCTTCTTATGAACATGCCTGATCTGCCATGATGGCATCACCTTGATCACACTCGATTGCCATGTCTTTGCTTCCTTCAACAGTGATGGTTCCCTGGGGACCCGGTTTCTTCAATTTGAGGTAAACATAACACGGTCTCGCCATGAACTTGGCGTAAGCCGGCCTTCCGAATAAAGCGTGATATGGGCTCTTTATATCTACCACCTCAAATGATAGGAACTCTGGTTTGTATTGCGCCTTGCTTACTCCAAAAGCTACCTCCAAACTGATTTTGCCGATCGGGTGAGCCGACTTTCCTGGTACAATGCCATGAAAAATCGTTGATGATGGTGTTAGCCGGCTCTCAGATAGACCCATCCTTTGGAATGTGTCTAAGTATAAGATGTTGATACTGCTTCCTCCGTCCATCAAAACCTTGTTCAAACGAAATATGTCGACCTGTGGCGCAACCACCAAGGCTAGGAGACCCGGGTGTTCTATCCCTTCCGGGTGATCTTCTCTACTCCACGTAAATGGTTGTCCTGACCATCTCAAGTATCTTGGTATAGCTGTTGCTACGGCATTGACCTCTCTTTCCTTCAACTTTTGCTCTCTTCTCGATGTGCTTGTGGTGAACACGTGATACTGGCCCTGACTACGGAGCTCTTTCGGAGTTTGTTGATAACCTCCTCCCTGATTCTGATTTGACCCGACATTATTATTCGGTGGTCCCTGAGACCCGGACCCTTGCCCTTGGTTGGCCGGGTTACCGTTGTTGCCGTGGTTACCATGGTTACCACTATTCCCGTTGTTTTCATTGAAGTTGCCTGGTTCTTCTCTAAAGACTGCTCGTGTCTCCTCCATGCTCTCATGTCAGCACATTGTGCTAATGTGTGACTAGCTGGTTTACCATTCATGGCGTGCCTAGGGAACGGCATATTATATATCTCGCTGATGTTTGGCCCTCTCGCAGGACCGCCTCTGAAGTTTCCGCCGGGTCTCGGTCCCCTGTAACATGTGGCTTGGGTGGTTCCAACAAATTCTGAATTTCCTCCCTCATAGGGTCTCTTGTTGTTTTGATTTCCATTATTCTGATTTGGCGTCGGGTTACGCGCTGCGTTGACCCGGTTATTCTTTTGCTGCTCTTCCGTCTCGCCTACTCTTTTGTCAGTTGTTGCGTACTTGTAAGCAATTGAAACTACTTCACCAATGGTGATGTCTTGGCGAGCCGGATCTTCCCTCATACGTCCGAGTTTGTGCGTCAAAGAATCGAAAGCACAGTTCTTCTCCATCGTTGTTATTGCCGTGTGATCAGAGATGTTTATTGATGACTGTAAGATCTCAGTGATCCGGGCTACCCATTGCCTTGCTGACTCGGTCTTCCTCATGACACACCGATCGAGATCCGCCTCGGTGTACTGTTTCTTGCATGTCCCGGCAAAATTTGAGATAAATGTCGTCTTGAGTTCCTCCCATGAATGGATGCTAATCGGCGGAAGACGGTCAAGCCAAATCTTGGGTACTCCTTCTGCCATCATCAGATACAGGTATCTCGCACAAAGGTTTGTTGTTGCGTTCTTCATGTCCATGGCCATACTATATTCGCTCAACCACGTCTCCGGGTTCATGCTTGGCTCATAGTTGACAATCTTGCTTGGCTCTTTGAATTTTTCTGGGAAAGGTTCTGATCTGATCGCCTCTTATAAACACTTGGGCCCTGTCAGGTTTGCTGACGAGCCTCCTCCCTGACCCGGTGCAGGTGAATTCACGACGGATCTGGGTGAGCCATAGCCCCAACTCCCACTCCGTCTTCTGATGCGGCAAGTTCGGTTGCTGCGCGTCTTGTTTTTGAACTGTCTACTATGGACGGGACAACAGAGGCGGCAGACGCGGCCATCCTCCGTGGCGTGGCCGCCTGCTGTTTATCGGTCGCAACCTGTTTTGAACTGATCTCGCTGCTACCGGCTCTGGATGTCGGGTTTTGGTACGGCTCCTCGACGGCTCCGAGTTGAAAGCTTGTGAACCATGCGGGTTATTGTTCTGCTAGACCACAACCGTCCGTAGTAGATCTACAACTCTCCTTGTTTCTAAGCCAGCCGGAGAGTTGTCGAAAAGTATTTGCTCCAGGGCGTGTGTTGCTGCAAAAATATTGTCAACTGGGTTATTGTAATGACCCGGAGGAGGATGAAACCTAGGTGGTGGTGGTGGTGGTGGTAGTTTCTCGATGAAAGCTACTCCGGCTCCTGCCGAGTTTCTTGCTGGTGCTCCGGGTAATACGGCCGGGGGGGCGCCTGCCCTGGCATCGGGTTAACCGTTGCCATTGGTACTGGTGTAGGCACTGCGTTTGGTGTTGTTTGGAACTCCAAAGCCTGAGGTGCTATGGTGTTTGTCCCGGTTGGAAGGTGAAGTCGGCTTCCACGTCTCCTGTTTTGGACAGCAGTTAGCTCGTCCCTTCTTCTCTGGAGGGTACTTCTTTCTTCCAGTAAGCTCTGCTCTTGCTGAATCACAAGCCGTTATCTATCCTGTATACGCCGGATCTCGTCCGCGTGCTCTTGATTTGCCCTTGCCACTACCTGCCTCAAATATTCTAACTCTCTCATCATAGTCGTGCTATTGTTTGTTATGCCTCCCTGATGCGGCGTCGGGCTTGCTAATGTTCCCACGAGTGCGTGTTGTTGCAACAGGGGAGGCCTAACCAAGTTGGTCGGGTTTGGCGCTGGCATGGGTGTTCGTGCTAGTATCGGGTTTCCAAGGGGTATCCCTGCAACTGGTGTCTGCATATGAGCCAAGGAACTGAAAGTCGGTAAAACTCCCCCGATCACAGGATTATGTGGTGCATAGTTTGTTGCTGGTACGACTTCGTGTTGATCCCAATTATCTTTGTTCTGTCTCGCCAGTAGCTCGGCGCTTGTCTCGTCGCTCACGGAAGCCGATCTTCCATCAGCCGGTGGTTCCCGGGTCACAACGTGAACCGTCATATGACGTCCGGGTCCCAACGATGCCGGGTAATCTTCATCTGCGAGCCCATCTCCATAACGATCCTCGAACAAGGGTAAGATTGATTCCGTGTCTGTATCTAGATCTGACATATTGGTGGGGGTGACGATGGAGTCCTCTGTGACCCGGATCGCCGACCCTCCCTCTTCTGGTGATCCAACTGATTCTTCTCCATCCGTCTGGGCCATCGTGGATGACCCGGACTCTGATTCGAACTCCGGCTCATACTGCTCTCTGTCGGCTCCGCAAGATCGGATCACATCGACGAAAACATCGATTTGCCCAAAGATGAGCATAGATCCGGTTTCCAATAAATCTGCCTCTTCTGTCCATCCAGAGTCGGCCACGATCCGCTCCTCTCCTGGGAGCGTGTGGATCTGGCCGATAGCTAGGTTTTCCATACCTCGCCGCGCTTCTCCTGAAAAAGTGATGCTCTTGGCCGCATGCACCACGGTGGGCGCCAACTGTCGTGGGATTGTCACGATAGATGTTTCCGTGTGGAAACTTGAGTGAGGGGCATGGTGGCTTCCGACATCAGGAGCTTGTCTAGCGTGGCATGGGGAAACAAGGGTTTACCCAGGTTCGGCCCCTCGTCTTGAGGTAAAGACCTACTTCCTGCTTCGGCTTTATTGATTAGGGTTTCGAGAACTCGACGCCTTAACTTCCGGCTCTCGAGATTACAATGGTGTCTCTCCTATGACTTGAACTTAGCTCTCTAGGAACCAGGAGACCCCCTTATATAGGTGGCTGGTCTCGCTGGAGGTACAAGGCCGGGTCCGGATTCCTATCATACCCGGAATCTACTCTAAGTCCTCTAAGCTTGTTCTTTCCTTAGCAGGACTCCGTCTTGTACTTGGTCTCCAGCCTTCTGGATCCTTCTTGCTTGTGGGCCAAGGCACACGTTGCGCACCGACTTACGTGTCACCCGGCCCATGTCTTTATGCTTGATCCGGCCCAGTCTCGTGCCAGGCCGGCTTATCTTCTATGTCGGTGGGCCTACCGGGTTATGATCCCCCCAACACTCATGGTTAGGACATTTGAGTATTAATGTTTTCAGCCTTCCCCAGGCTTGAGCAATGCTTTCTCTTTCAAGAGGCCAGAAATTATATATAGAATTACGATCTTTGTGAATCTCACTTGGACGATAAAATTTATAATAAAAGAGAGATACAGCCTCCTCCCATTCAAGAGAGTGGCTATTCTTCAACAATTCATACCAACTCACAGCTCTTCCACCAAGTGATATAGAGAATAATTTCTTCTTAACTTTGTCCATTGAAATACCTGCACACTGAACAACTCGCATAATTCATGTAAAAATTGCAAATGATCACCAGGATGGAGAGTTTCGTCCCCTACATAGCGGTTATTCATAACACGTTTAATCATTTTCATAGGTATTTTAAATGGCACTATTTCTTCAGGTGGCTAAAGAATATCACAAGCATCATAAGAATTATCGCATATTGGAGGCACAACATTATCAAGACAAAATAATTCATCCAAAGCTGAGGAGCAAAAAAGTTTTTTTAAAAAACTAGCTCCCCCAAGTTTAGGTTTTTCCACAGCTTTAGCAATAATAGTGTCCAAAGAATTTATACTAATAACATTACTACCACTATTATGCAAACAAATTTCCATAGGATTTTTAATTTTCTCTTCAAAAGTATCATGTCCTAATGCAATATAAATTTCATAGAGATCTCTAATTTTTTTTGTTTTCCATAAGCCTAACTAGTGAATATAAAAACAAGAAACAAAAAGTAATAACTGCAGAATCTAAATGAGATACCTTCAAGCGCTCACCTCCCCGACAACGGCGCCAGAAAATAGCTTGATGTCTACGCACGCTTCTATTCTCGTAGACAGTGTTGGGCCTCCAAGAGCAGAGGTTGTAGAGCAGCAGCAAGTTTCCCTCAAGTGGATCACCCAAGGTATATCGAACTCAGGGAGGTAGAGGTCAAAGATATTCCTCTCAAGCAACCCTGCAATCAAGATGCGATAAGTCTCTTGTGTCCCCAATACACTTGTCATATGTATAGGTGCACTAGTCATGCGAAGAGATAGTGAAATACAAGTAATATGGATGGTTATAAGTAGTAATTGCAATCTGTAATATAAATGGCAGCAAGCAAACATGTAGCAGAACTTGTTGGAAACGGTGTTTCGATGCTTAGAAACAAGACCTAGGGATCCTACTATCACCAGTGGGCATTCTCAACAATGACATCAAAGTTAAATAAATAAACACTACTCTCAAACACTCTCATGTTAGATAACAAACACCATTCATTGTGTAGGGCTACAAGAGCACCCTCAAGTCGGAGTAAACTAACGCCAACAATGTCATAAAGGGAATCACACACGGTGCACACACTGTCACCATTACACACGTGAATAACCCCAGAGTTCATATTAAAGTAACCTCTAGAGTGTATAATAGACAAAGAGTAGCATCACATATTCAACTAGATTACAAAGCTCATGATCACATGCAAGATCACATCATGGGAGAGAGAGAGAGAGATAAACCACATGGATTCCGTAGATCCCGCAGCCTCGGGGGAGAACTACTCACTCCTCATCATAGGAGTCAGCAACGGCGATGGAGATGGTGGTGGAGTCTATGGAGATGGCTCCGGGGGCAATTCCCCGTCCCGGCAGGGTGCCGGAACGGAGACTTTTGTCCCCCGAATCTTGTCGGCGACGGTGGCGGCGTTCTGGACCCGTGGAGAAAAAATCGGCTAACGTCCTGTCGTTTTTAGGTCAGGGAGGTATTTATGGGCGAAAGACCTAGGTCGGTGGGCGCCCGAGGGCGCCACACCACCTCCCGGCGCGGTTACTGTAGCAGTCGCGCCAACAGGTGATGTGGGCCCCTCGGGCCCCGTCTTTGTCTCGTCTTCGGTTCTTCTAGTCGCAAATATTCCAAAAATAAATACTGGTTTGCTCGTTTTCAATTTGGGGGATATTTCCTTAGAGCTTTTCTGAAACCTAAAACAACAGAAAACAGGGAACTGGCACAGTGGCATCTTGTTAATAGGTTAGTCACAGAAAATGCATAAAACTATATAAAATGCATATAAAACATGTAATAACATGATATAACATAGCATGGAACACAAGAAATTATGGATACGTTGGAGACGTATCAACATCCCCAAGCTTAGTTCTACTCGCGCCGAGTAGGCAAGAACGAGAAAGAAGAATAATTTCTGAAGTGACATGCTTAAACACAATCTTGATCATGTAATTCATTGTAAGGCATGTAAACTGAAATCAAATGAATAAGGGATGTAGTTTATATTGATATCAAATGAGTAATGAACAAACAAGTAGGTAAAGCAAGCAAAGCTTTAAATGATATAGTACTAGATAGCAATCAACTTTGCAAAGTAGATATTAAAAATGATTTAAGCTTCAAGCACAACAATATAATCATTTAATCCTTCCAAGTAACATGACAACTTTATGAAAGGATCAAGTCAAGTAATAGCAATATGCACGTAGAAGATCAATATATTATTTTTTCAAAAGAAACAAGTAAGCGTTCAACGTTGGTTCATGGCACCAGGATGTTATGGCTAAGAGAATGTTAACGGAGGTTTGGAAGCCCAACGGAAGAAAGGCTCACAAAGCTACAGATGATCATTAGACAAGAGAAAGTCATACAATCGAAGCTATGCAAGGAGTAGTGTTTTCCATACAACGGACGCACAATGAGCTAAAAGTATATGAAAGCTCTCCAATGGAACTAGTGGGGGTGCATCCAACTTGCTTGCTCACGAAGATCTAGAGCACTTTTGAGGAAGCTCATCATTGGAATATACAAACCAAGTTCTATAGTGTAAAGTTCCCCACATAGTTATGCAACGAAGACATGAAAACTCTCTCATAAGGAGTAAAGGTGCTAAACATGAGCACAAATGATAATTACAAATGATATGGTGCTATAACATGAGCACAAGTGATGACTATAAATGATATGGTGATGTAATATAAGCACAAGTGTGTGATAAAGAAGCAGTACTCTAAGCTCTGATGCTATAGCTTACAACTACCAGTTTACCATGCAAGGCCATACATTTACTGCGGACTTCAGAATTCTGCAGTTACAAGGTTCAGAAGTGATCCTTGGTGTCAACTTGTTCAAACAAAGCAATCCAGTTACGTTCTCTGACCATTTGGTACAAAAAGCCCTGCTGATTGACTCAGAAACCTGTGCCAACCTCATTGAGCAAGGTGCTACTAGATATATTGTGCTGCAAGCCACAGACTCAGGGGAACAGGAAGATACACCAACAGCAACTCCTGCAACCTTAGCCACACTCCTCACTGAATTTGCAGATATTTTCCAAGAACCTACGGGTTTACCATCATCAAGAGCTGCTGATCATCGTATACCTTTGGAACCAGGAGCTAAACCTCCCAACATTCGCCCTTATCGAATGTCACAAAGCCAAAAGAACACTGTGGAGGAATTGATCAAACAAATGCTACATAACAATGAGATCGGACCCAACTGTAGTCCATATTCTGCTCCTGCCATCTTAGTAAGGAAAAAGGACAAGTCATGGTGACTATGTGTTGATTTCCGCAGCTTCAATGACTTAACAATCAAAAACAAATTCCCAATACCTGTTATTGAGGACCTGTTAGATGAGTTGCATGGAACAACAATGTTTTCCAAGCTGGATCTGCGTTCCGGATATCATCAAATCAGAATGTTGCCTGAAGATGTTCACAAGACTGCCTTCTCAACTCATCTAGGCCATTATGAAAATTTAGTCATGCCTTTTGGGTTAAGTAATGCGCCAGCCACATTTCAACAACTCATGAACTCAATATTTGCTTAGCACCTTAGGAAATTTGTGTTGGTCTTCTTTGATGACATCCTGGTGTATAGCAAAACAGAAGTTGAACACAAGAAACACCTTAAACTGGTGCTGAAAATATTAAGGCAACACAAACTGAAAGCCAAACTCAACAAATGTACATTTAGTCAAGACCAAGTAGAATATCTAGGACATATCATCTCAGCAAATGGTGTGTCCACAGATCCAGCCAAACTAGCAGCTATTGCAAAGTGGGCTCCCCGTGCCAATATCAAGAAACTGAGAGGATTTCTAGGACTGACCAACTACTATAGGAAGTTCATTGAATTATATGCCTTGATTTGTGCTCCTCTGTACCAAGTCCTGAAGAAGGACAGTTTCAAGTGGGGTCATGAATAACAAACAGCCTTTGAGGCTTTAAAAACAGCCATGACATCACCACCAGTGTTAGCCTTGCCAGACTTCTCCCAAGCCTTCATTCTAGGGACTGACGCTTGTGCTAGTGGTGTTGGGGCAGTATTGATGCAGCAACAAAGACCATTAGCTTACTTCAGCAAGAGTCTAGGCCCAGTAACACATGCACAATCAATTTATGAAAAAGAAGCACTTGCTATCCTCTTGGCTTTGAAACAATGGCGCCACTATTTTCTGGGAAACATAGTTATCATCAAGTCTGATCAAAAGAGTTTAAAATATCTGGGAAGTCAAAAGCTGTTAGAAGGCATCCAACACAAACTTATGTTGAAATTGTTGGAATTCGACTACCATATAGAATACAAGAGAGGACTAGACAACAGTGCAGTTGATGCCTTGTCGAGACAGTTCACAGACAATTCTCCAGATAATTGCTCAGCCATAAATGTGGTAGTACCTTCCTGGATTAGAGAAGTGACAGCCTCTTACGAAGATGATGAACACTGTATCAAGCTGTTACAAGAGCTAGCTGTGGATAAGGAGAGCCACCCAGAATTCTCCCTGCAAGCTGGTATTCTTCGTTACAAAGGAAGAATCTCTGTGGGGCAGTCGACAGACTTAAAACTGAAACTCTTTCATAGTCTGCATGCTTCTCTACTAGGTGGCCACTCTGGAAGCAGAGTAACAATGCAAAAACTTCAGAGCTTGTTCTATTGGCCTAAATTCAAACAGTTCATCAACCAACATATTGCCGAGTGTCCCATCTGTCAAATATTTAAAACTGAAAGGGTACAGTACTCGGGGTTGCTTAGCCCGTTGCCAATTCCAAAAAAGAAGTGGGCTGATATCAGCTTGGACTTTGTTGAGGGGTTGCCCAAATCTAAAGGGAAGGATGTCATTTTGGTGGTTGTCGATCGCCTCACTATATATGCATATTTTCTTCCCTTAGCACACCCATACTCGGTCCAATCAGTAGCAACATTACTCATGGACAATGTGGTCAATCTACATGGGCCCCCGAACAGCATTGTCAACGACAGAGATCGTATCTTCACCAGTGCATTGTGGAAAGAGATCTTCGCTGCTATGAACACATCCCTGAACTTCAGCTCAGCTCACCACCCTGAATCAGATGGTCAGACAGAGCGAGTAAACCAATGCCTCGAACAATACCTATGTTGCATGATCTTCCAAGAGCCCAAGAAGCAATGTCAATGGTTACCTGCAGCTGAATTATGGTACAACTGTGCTTACCATACATCTACCAAGATGTCTCCATTTGAAGCCCTCTATGAGTATCCTCCTCCTCTACTGTCACAACAACTACTTCCTGCCACTCAAGCTGATGGCAACATGGTTCTAGCCCAAGAAAAGGAGAGTATGCTGAAGAAACTTCAACATAACCTGCTGCAGGCTCAGAGTCGAATGAAGAAATTTGCAGACCTAAAACGAACATAACGTGAGTTCAATATTGGCGACATGGTCTACTTGAAGATGCAACCCTATAAGGAAATGGCATTGGGTCTCAGGAATGCTATGAAGTTGACATCTAAATGGTATAAGTTGACATCTAGATGGTATGGACCATTCAGAGTTCTCAAAAGGATTGGGAAGGTTGCTTATGAACTGTAGTTGCCTAGTGATGCGCAAATACACAACGTGTTTCATGTGAACCAACTGAATAAACACTTAGGCACATCAGCAGATCCTAACAGCAAACTACCACTGATGACTCCTGAAGGCAAGGTCAAGGTGTTTCCTCAAGCAGTCTTGCAGCGCCGCCAAGTTCCCTATAATGCAGGTGCATATGACATCCTTGTACCGCAATGGCTTATACACTGGGAAAATATGTCACCAGAAGAAGCGACCTGGGAAGATGCATCTTTCATCCAGGCCACATTCCCATCATTTCATCCCTAAATGTTGTCTTGGGGAGGGGGTACTGTCAGGATACTACACTGACGATATGCCATATTGTTGAGGTTCAGTTACTGTTCCAGTTCCGACAATGGATCAACGGCCAGGATGACAGGGTACCGGTTCAACACATCTAACGGTCATCAGCTTTAAAAGTACTTTTACCAAAATACCCTTTTTGTCATACTAAGTTCTTATCTCACACAAGGTCATTATTGTAAACATGCTTGAACCTGCCTTTCAATATAAAGGTCAGGTGGGGAGGTTGGGAGGATCAAGCAATTTCAAACCCTAAATTCTACCTTTATCTGCTTGCACTTTTCCTTCTTAGATGTTCCTAAATCTGAGTTTCGTTCTCCTTCCTTCTTAATTCTATGTCTTTGAGGTCAGTGATCGTCGTATCCTGACAGGGGGTAAGATTAAATACCTTGAATCGCTGTATAAAGGGATGAGAAATCAGGGTATGAAACCTGACGGTCTCACTTCCTACAAACTGATCAATGCATTGTGTCTGGTTTCATCAGGTTAAGACAATCTTGATGACCGAGGAGATTTCTAGCCACGGTGTGGATCTTGACAAGATACGTCCCCACATTGATGCAAGGGATTTGTTTAGGAGGGGAGCATGAAGGACAGGGGCGGCACTGTCGATACTGAATAATTGTTCCATATATATTAGAGAATTACCTACTCTCGTGAAGAAATCTTTATTCGGAACCTAAATCAACAGCTTTAGGTCATTGTGATGTTCAATGATCTGCCATGATTCTTCCTGATAGTTCAAGGGACCTAATCTTTGCTCTCCAAGGAGGTTAGAGCATAACATAATCTCCGTTGTTTACTGGAGTCTCTGTACATGTTTTAGTATATGAATGGTCTAAAAAATATTAATTCAGTAGAACCATTGGAAGCGCATAAGTTACTCAGTGTATGTGTTGAGTGATTGTTGTAATCTCATAAATTCATGTATTATGACTTGGATATCTTGTCCATGGATTTTCCATGTCTTCTAGATGTCCTTGGATTCTTCATGTGATTTGCTTCCGATCATATCTCTGCTTTGAGATGTGCGGGAGCAGGTGTGGTTGCGAGCAATTAGGAAGGAGTTTTTATCCTTAGAAAATGCAAGAGGTATGATGCTATACAGGATCCTTTCATAGTTTCATTATCGAGCTACTCTCTTGTCGGGACGCCGTTAATCTAGCAGTGCATAGTGGATTTCAACGGGTGGTTATTGAAACTGATAACCAAGAAATACTTAACCGGAATAGGGATGAGTTTAAACCTTAAGTTAAAATAAGAACAAAAATATCAGATAATCGATCAACCCGTAGCATCGCACGGGCATTTTGCTAGTAGCTCTTTAATCATTGATGTCAAACTATCTGTTGATACCGTGACCTATTCACATAAAGAAATGGAAAGAAAAATTACACTTAAGCAAGCTATTGATAAATGGAGTAGTTTTACATAAGATGCAGAAGACAAAAAACTAAATAACTTATGCAGTCTGTAAACAATTCTGCATCGGGAAAACAGGGGCGACAGGAAGGGAAAAATCAAATATATAGAGTATACCTGGTGACAACAAGTAATACTCTTGGACAGCTCGAATAACGCAAAGACGGCGACAGAGGAATAGCTCCAAAACCAATTGATGATGGATCAATGTGAAAAACTATCACCTTTATAAGCAACGATGCTTTCCCAGTTAAATCATCCTCGTACACTACCAATCTTGTCTAGCCCGGAGCGGAAACAACATTAGAAAGCAGTGAGAGAGGCAACAACCAACTGGTGAATGCCTCTGTATGATGGTGAAGACGATGACCCCAACCCAATCCCGTCTTCTTTCTACTACACGGAACAAAAAAAGACTAAGAACTTCCTTGTAATCTGAATATTCAGGTAAAAAAACTGTAAATGCAAAGGAGTTTAGTTCGAGTACCTGAGTATCAATGGGTGTGACAAAGTCATCACATTCTATGATGACATGCTCCCAATAGCATTAACCTGCAAGACTAAATACACTTCTCATCATGTTTTTTGATAGATTAGTGGCTCTGAACTGAACATAAACATAAGAAGACGCATATATAAACTCAAGGGAAACTTAACTTTCTAAGTTTCTAATAATGTGAAATAGTACAAATCCATGATATAATGTATGCATGCTGAGTAGTATACGAAATACCTAGGAGGGAACCACCAAATAGGCGCTTTAGGTTGTTGATCTGTGAATAGAACGCCGCCGCTGACCATTGCAATACTGCACTTGCGAGCACGATGGTGTCTCTGGTTGCGAGCTGGCTCTTGATGATATTCGTGAGCATGGTCCTCACCTCCCTGTCTAGCTTTCATATCTTGCGGTACTTTTTGGTCTGAAGGTACCTGATCAATTTCAAGAATACACTATTACGAATTATCTGATGTTTGAAACTTTCTTATGTATAGTGGAGAAGGCAGTAGCGGGTTGATCTAAACTGACAAAGGGGAAACGGTAGTTGTGGTTTACCTAAATGCAGTTATCTAGACATTCAGTATAGCAGAGAATACAGGAAAATGAAGATCTCTGCATCGGGAACACTTTTTTCCCTTCAGTGTAGCTACTCCTGATTGCGGTATGATAAATCACATCAGCCATTAGCTCCTCAAACTGCCTTCCCAGATCAATCTCCACATGGCCGCTTTTGTCCATTTTGGATGATATCAAGATTTCTATAAATTTAACTGCAAGGTTATCTCACATTTCAAAAGTACATAATCCACCTTTACCGTATAGCGGCGAAAAGATTCCGTGAGCGGAAATACATAACCATACATACAGAAAGGTTAAATTGCAACAAATTCATATCTTAATGTCAATTGGATGACCGGCCACCTCCATATCCTCTATATCTATGACGATAAACACCGGCAATTGTTATCATATTCAGATCCAACTGAATAAGATGGCTTGAAAAATATTTTGGAACAAATTGATAAAGTGTGTAGAATAAATAATCAGCAAATCGATGTATAATGAAAAAGAGTAATTCATCGGGAATCTTACCAAAGAAAGGGTGGTGCACCATGGCCCATATTAGCTAAATCAGGACTGACCTTTTGTCCAGCTTCAACTAAAATAATGATAGATCCATGGCAAATCTGGCATTAGTAGTCATGAAAAAGGTGTAAGTTGTTCATGGTGTTCCAGCTCTGCAGTTCAACCAACGCGATGAACATAATCCTCCAGTGATCCCGGACAGTCATAGTCAATGATATACACATACTTGACATCCTTAACATCTGTTTCGAGGTAGACAGAACACATATCAGTTTCCATGTGGTACATAATTAATACATATTATATCTGAAAGATGTGATAAATATATTAGGAAAAATCGTGAGAAGATCACTTTCGATCAAGATTGGGAAAATATCTTTAAAAATATTGTTACGATGCTACATCGTTTCAATTTAGTGTACACCTAAATATGTTTAATCATCTAGTAATTTCAGAACTTAAAACAAAAGGCAAGGTGGCTTAATCTTCTCTTACAAAATCAAGCAGAACAAAGATTCAATATAAATGACAGAACTGAGCATGAGAGTATCTGCATGTGAAATATTTAGCTGCAGTTTCCAGCAGAGGTGAACAATGGCCCAAGACTAAATTTAATAAGGCTACAACTTGCTTAAAACGTGTACGTTGAAAGAATTCTGAGAAAAGGGTGGAAAATAAGAAATGCTTAACTATTGGATATCTTATAAGCATATGAACTTGGTTATGAGCAAACATTCCTTTCTTAGGGATAAATGCACAGAAAAATCGTTTCAGTCAGATTACTCGAATTTGCAAACCCCAAAAACGGCAAGCTGCTATGGTCAATCTGAAATTGACAGAATATCCCTTGGACACAATAAATTGTGACCTACCAAATGTTGTCGAGGTGGTTAGCACGCTCAATACGACAATAAAACCACCCCAAAAACTTGTGTGCCGCCCCAAAAACCTTGGGGGGTTCGGGATCCTAAACACCGAGAAGTTTGCAAGAGCTCTTCGGTTGAGGTGGCCTTGGTTGGAATGGACGGATGCAACAAAGATTTGAATTGGTACGGGAAACCCTTGCACCAAAGAAGACATGGATCTTTTCTACGCCGCTACCTCCATTTCGGTGGGAGATGGAGCCAAGACTTCGTTTTGGGAGGCCCCTTGGATTGAGGGTGAAAGGACAATGATGTCACCTAGAGGGGGGGTGAATAGGCGGTTTAAAACTTTTCTTGTTTAGGCTTATTAATTGCGGAATAAAACTAGGTGTTTAAATTAACAAGCCGACAACCTAAATAAACTAGGGTCACCTATGTGCACCAACAACTTATGCTAATAAAGACAAACAACAAGGTGATAGCTATAGAATACTTCAAGCACGAAGGCTATCATAATGTAAATTGCATAAGTAAAAAGCTCAGGTATAGAAATAACCGAGGCACGCGGAGACGAGGATGTATTCCCGAGTTCCTCCTTGTTAAGGGAGTACGTCTCGTTGGAGAGGTGTGAACCGACACAACGGTTCAACAACCACAAAGGTTTCACCTTTTTCTCCGATGAACCGCACCAAAAAGGCTTGGTTCACCTTCCACTATCGGAATTCCTTCGAGGCGGAATCCGGAGCCTTTTCAACAACAATCCGGGGCACAACCCACAATGGGATTGGGGGCTCCCGAACGGCCTCCAACAACAATCCGGGGCACAACCCACAATGGGATTGGGGGCTCCCGAACGGCTTCAAGTGACCACACTAGGGTCCAACCACCACAAAGGCGTCTAGGGTCCAAGGACCCAAGAGTAACACGCTCACAAACTTTCAACTTCCACGAATTCTCGTGGAGAGCAAACCGATGCACCAAATGCAAAAGGCAAGAGAACAAGTGCTCAAATCCTTCACTCTCGAATTCCAAAAAAAACAACAAATGCTTATGGGGGAATAAGAGAGGAATAACAAAGAGGAGATGCACCAAGAACTCCAAGATCAAGATCTACTAGGTTCCCCTCACTTAGAGGAGAGATGGATTGGTGGAAATATAGATCTAGATCTCCTCTCTCAAATCCCTCACAGATATGTAAGAATCATGGGAGGAAATGAGAGAGGGGCAAGCTTTCCAAGGTCAACAATGTAGGAGAGAGAGGGGGAAATTCGTGCTTGGAAGAGCTACTCTCTCTGGGGAAGAAGGGGCATTTTTATAGGTCCCACGAAAAAGAGCCGTTGCAGGAAAGCTTCACACCGGAGTTTCCGGTCACTAGGGCCGGAAACTCCGGCCCCCACCAGGGGCTGAACACCGTCAACACATCCGAGGCTTGGGCAAACTCTCCGGTGCCCTGGGCCGGACAGTTCATCCAGGGGCGGAAACTCCGCCCCCTACCAGGGGCTGAACAACTTCAAAGCAGCTTTGGAGGAAAATCGTTGAGTCCGGAGACTCCGGTCCTGTGGACCGGAAACTCCGGCCTAAGAAAAACTACAGCAAAACTGAACACGAAAACTGTTATAACTTTTGCGAATGAACTCCGAATGAGGTGAGACCACTTTTGTTGGAAATATTGCATCCCAAAAATAGAGTAAAATCACCACACATAGAAAGGTGTGGGACTTTCCTCACGGTTGAACCGGCAATATTTCCGCCACCGAAAACGCAACAAGTTTTCCAAAGTAAAACCGTTTTCGGTGAACTAGAGCTTGACATGGAGATTAAACAAGCTCTAATTTCTCACCACAATAAAATCCAAATAAGAATCAAGAAATATGAGAAGCCAAGTATGCAAAGGTTTGAGCTCTCCACAACAATGCGATCAAGTTACTCACTTGAGAGCCCCTCTTGATAGTACGCCATCTATCCTAAAACCCGGTCTCCTACTAACACCATGAGATCGGTAAGAGAGAAAACCTATCAAGATCATACCTTTGCCTTGTGCATTCCACTTGAGCTCGATGATGAAGATCTTGACTCTCAAGTTGAAACACCTTTCTTGATTCTGCTTGCTAGCACATGCTTGATGAAGACTTCTCCAAATGCTCCCCAATACTCCGTTATGGGAGGGACTCGCTAAGCTTTGTCTTCATGTTTCCTTTGCAAGCTTCAATCAAAGGATATCTTCCGATATGCATCATATTGAACTTGCAGTTCATCTTCTTCTCTTGATATGTATGATGGCTTGGAGGTAAAACATGATTGTTCACTCAATCTTCTATTCCAAGCCATACTTGCAATGAGCTCAACTCTACACATGACCATTCATCATATAAATCCTTGAATAGAGCATTGGTCATTAAGTCATCTTGAAGAGTCCAACGCATGAACTCCTATAGTTTCCCATGGCCAAGATCTATAAAGAATATCTCAATGTAAACATTAGTCCATAAGGATTGTCATTAATTATCAAAACCACGTATGGGGGCAACCATGCACTTTCAGAGGGCAAGAAGCCTAAGGACATCGCCCCCCTCATCTATGAGATATCCACTTTTAAAAAATGGAGCGTCAAGAAAGCGTTATAAAACAATAATTGGGTGCGCAAAATAACTATAATTGAAGAGCTATCCCTTTACCACATTGCCCAATATGTGGAGCTTTGGTTGTGCCTCTCCAATATGCAACTTGAGGAGGATAGGTATGATGAGATCACGTGGAAGCTTACGGCTAACGGAATGTATACGGAGGCCTCCGCTTACAAGGCACAATTCCTCGGTTCTACTTCAAATGAGATCACCATTTGGAAGACTTGGGCTCCTCCCAAAGTTAAATTATTTGCTTGGCTTGCCTCTCACAATAGACTTTGGATGTCGGATCGTTTGGCTAAGCATGGATAGGAAAATTGTGGTGATTGCCCCCTTTGCAAGAGAACCCCCGAGTCTACAAACCACCTTCTTGTCAATTGTCGGTACACCCTTCGGCTTCGGGAGAACATCCGACACTGGCTTGGCCTTCAAGATCTCCATATCAACAATTGGACAACGATGACTATCCACGATTGGTGGCTACAAGTCTCCCGGAGAAAGTCTTGGGCTTCTCTTGCGCTCCTTGTCTCTTGGGAAGTTTGGAATGAAAGAAATGCCCGCGTGTTTCAACTTTCAACACAAGCATACCCCGATTCAAGTTTTGTTAGATAAGATTAATCGTGAGTGTCGCCTTTGGGTAATCGCCGGCGCAAAAAAGTTGGGTCAAATAATGCCGGGAGAGTAATCCCGTTTGTATCTTTGGCGTGTACGCTGTTAAACTCCTTATTTAAATAAACGGGGCAAAGCTTTTGCCCCCATTAAAATTTCAAAAAAAAAACCACCCCAAATCCCATCCCTATCGAGGATGTCGCTGGCAATATAGAGGAAATAAACAGCAAAAAATGCCAAAACGGACAGGCATCCAATACCTCGAAAACAGGACGACATGCACCACATCAGAAATAGCAAGCAGAAAGGCTTCTCAGCAAGTCAATCGCGTTGGCAGACATTGCAAAACAGCAAGGCCTCACAGGTGTGGTGTGCAGCTTAAACTTCATTCGGCGGCGCACTGGATCAGACTATGGGCTTTCCTGCTTCCTTCGGACCAACGGGGCCTCATGGAGTTTGGGTGCACGCGCCTACTTATGGTGGCACATGTTTTTTTCTCCCAACCCACATGGCGGCATACTAGTCTACTTTTGTAGTCACTTTTTTATCGCTTTCTAGTGGGCTCTGTGAGCTTCCATTCACTTTTGTGCGTTTTGGAGTTGTAATTTGGGTGTGATACTCAAACTATTACGTTGTTTTAATAAATGGTTGTGTGCATTGCTTGATGCAAAGGCCGAGACTACCCCTTTTCGAAAGAAAAAAAACACCTTGAGGTCTGCGTGTGGGACTGCTCCAAAGGGAATGAAGAAACGATTCCTGCAACAACAGGATATCGAATTAGGGGAGGATTCAGCTCGTGCAGCGGGACTCCTTACCGGCTTAACCTGCATATTGCTGCTTGCAACCTCCCGACGTTGTACCGAACGGAGACGCTGAGCTCCTTCCACACCAGCCAGCTTCTGCTCTCTGAACGTGGGTGCGGCATTGTGCTCTGCAGTTTTTTGTTTCAGAAAAGTACTTAAGGAAATTTTCTCACAATTGAACGAAAGTCCGTTTTTAATTGAGAACGTTTAAGAAGACCGAAGACGACACGAAGTGAACAGCCGAGGCGCCGCCAACACGTGCTCGCGCGGCCTCACTTCTGGCCACGCGAGCAACAGGTGTGTGGCCCTCGGTCCTCCACCGCCTTCGCGCTTTCGCCTACTTAAACCTCCCGAAAACCTAAAATACCTACGGTGTTCGATTTTTCCTCCACGGGTCCTGGAGCGCCGCCGACATCGAAGACGAGATTCGGGGGGACAGAAGTTTATGTTCTGGCACCCTGCCGGGACGGGGAATTGCCCCTGTAGCCATCTCCATCGACTCCACCACCATCTTTATCGTCGTTGTTGACTCACATGATGAGGAGTGAGTAGTCTCCCCCGGGCCTGCGGGATCTTCCGGTAGCTATGTGGTCCATCTCTCTCTCCCATGGTGTGATCTTTATGTGATCATGAGCTTTGTAATCTAGTTGAATATGTGATGCTACTCTTTATCTATTATGTACTCTAGAGGTTATTTTAATATGAACGCCCGGGTTATTCACGGTTGTAACGGTGACAGTGTATGCACCGTGTGTGATTCCTTTATGACATTGTTGGTGTTAGTTTACTCTGACTTTGAGTGTGCTCTTGTAGCCCTACACAATGAATAATGTTTGTTATCCAACATGAGAGTGTTTGATAGTAGTGTTTATTTATTAACTTTGATGTCATCGTTGAGAATATCCACTGGTGAAAGTAGGATCCTAGTTCTCAGCATTAAAACACTGTTTGCAACAATTTTTGTAACATATTTATTTGCTGCTATTTTTATTATAGATTGCAATTACTACTTATAATCGTCCATATTACTTATATTTCACTATCTCTTTGCATAACTAGTACACTTATACATCTGATAAGTATATTGGGTGTGTTGGGGACACAAGAGACATCTCCTATCTTAATTGCAGTGTTGCTTGAGAGGTTTATCTTTGACCTCTACCTCCATGAGTTCGATATACCTTGGGTGATTCACTTAAAGGAAACTGTTATACAACTTCTATTGTTGGAGGCCAAACACTATCTACAAGAATAGAAATGTGCGTAGACATCACCCACGCCGCTGGTTCGTTGCGGCAGCGCGGCGAGGAAGAAGAGGCGGCGATTAGGGAGGCCGGGAGAGGAGGCGGCGTTGAGGAGGACGGAAGAGGCGGCGATTAGGGAGCAGGGGAAGGAGAAGGGTGGTCGTGAGCAAGGCCAGCGGCGGTAACCCTAGGCGGGTGGTGAAAATGAGGGGATTTGGGTTTCAGACTGGTATGTTATCTAGGAGGACTGATTCGTATATTAGGGAAAAGGCACAGACTTTTCTAAAAAACAACCGCACGGGACCGCTAGATCGGCTGTTGGATCAGAAAGCGACGGCGCAGGATTGAAACACTGTAGATGACTGTAGCTATGTACAGTGAATATGGGGCCAGAACAAAGGAGAGGGGGTGAAAGTGTTTACCTTTCATATATAGGTAGATGCCCATTCATATAATCAACATATATGGACTTAACCTAGAATTTTCCAGCTATTGTTAACTTTCATTTGAAGCTATACAATTCATCGGATAATGAAAACTGCATAATTACCTTCTCCACCGTTCTCAGCCAATAATTTTCCAGCCATTGTCAAACGTTGTTGTATCCAATCATGGAAATAGAGGATCAGTAGCAGCTATATGTAAGGACGAAAATGGAGTTCATGGGTGATTCTGTTCTTGCGGTCCGTGGAACATCTGACCCGGCGACGCTGGAAGTTGTCGCGTGCCGTGAAGCCCTCGCACTAGCAGAAGATCTGTACATCCAGCCTGATTACATTGCTTCAGATTGTTTACAGGTGATCAACTCAATTCCTCAGCTCGGCAAATGCAGCTTCTACTTGATCCCTGGTGAGATCGCAAACCGCCAGACCCTGTATGAGAATGTCCAGTTCGCTCATGAGAGGAGAAGCTCGAATACCCATGCACACTATGTAGCTCGTCGCTTTCTATCTTTCGATCATGGTTGTCCGTTGTGTCTTTTTTTAGGTAAAAGTGTTCGTTGATCCAGTTTATAAGAAAAATCGGATACAAAAACTATACAAACTGTATAAAGGAAAGACACAACGAAGCGACCCGCCGCACACATGACTCAAATCGACAAACGCCACAACACACACCACCTGCTCTAAGGCCGCCGCCCCGGCGTAACAACCAGATCGACTCTCGCATTGCCCGAAAGTGATCCAGTCATGGTCGACGAAATCTCTGCCTGGCAGTCTTCATCTACCAAAACCACCATGCTCCGGGACAGCCGCCCCGGCGTAACAACCAGATGAAACTCCGCATTGACCGGAGCCGAACCAGTCGGGACAACGAGCCTGTTGTCCACACAGCATCAGGACGCCACCCATCCGCACATGGCCAAGACCCCGCCCCATAGGATAAATGCCGCGTGGGGGCTCGAGGCCGCTGCCTCGACATACCACCACCGTCCGGGGCCGTTGCATCGGTCATCCGCTCCCCTGACAATAGAGCCACACATCCCGGGCCACGAACCCGCCGCACCACGAGGGCTAAGAAACTCCAAGACGACGCCTCCAACAAGGTAACGACGCGTCCGTCGTCGCTGCCCGCTCCCGATGGAGCTTAGGCTTTCGCCTGGAGAACTCAGGACCACCCGCGTCGATCGAGGTCAAGTCTCCACAGCGATACCAACAAGAAGGAAAGTGACGCCAGAAAGCGCCACCATCGCTGGCCCGACGAAGCCGGCGCTAGGCTTTCACCCGGAGATCGACCCGACCGCAAAGCAAAAAGCGCGAACACCAGGCAACGGTGCTCCATTGCCGGCCACCATCTTGACCAACAGCCATGGCGGCCGCCACATCCATGTTGCACCTGCGTAGCAGCCTTCGTTCCGGGGCCGCCGCCCGGGCGCCGGAGCACCTCGGCAGGAGAGGACCTCCTGCCTCTGTGCCGGAGCCTCCGCCATCTCCGCACCACAGTGCGCCTGCCCCCGCCGCGCGCGACACCGGCCTCCTGCCGCGCAGCAACGCAAGAGCCGCGGCCCGCAAGGCCCGCGGCGCAGCCCAGATCGGCCAGGCCGGCAACCACCCCGCAGGCCAATGCCACGGCACCAGGCAGTCTTGGATGAGCCTGGGCGCGCAGCAAGAAGCTCCGCCCCCGCCCTCCGCCTCGCCGCCGCGCCCAAAGCCGCCTCCGTCGCAAAAGCTTTCGCCGGGAGCACCGCACGTCTGGGGAAGATGCCCCGCCGCTACCTTCCTCGGGCGCGGCCGGCTTTGCCGTCGCCCCCTCCGGCAGCGGCGATGCGGGGGAGGTGGTGGGGGAGGGCCGGCGGCGCCGGCTTTTAGGGTTTCCCCCGAGCCGTCGCCAGGGATGGCGACGCGGGGGAGGTGAGGGAAAGTTAGGAGTCGTTGTGTCTCCTTAACCCCCTGGCTTCTATTGTACCGCTTTCAGTAGAGTAATAAAAGGAACTATTAACCCTAAGAAAAGCATACAGAACCAAATTCTGCTAAGAAAAGGTATACCTAGAAAATCTCCTATAAATCTGTAGACCAAAAGATCTGGGAAGAGCTTCTTTTCCAATGTATTTTTATTCTGTTTTCTAATGTGGGCCATTGGAAAATCTCCGGTGGGTTATGGCCCACCTGTCCGTTCCCTTGAGTCCGCCCATAAGAATATATGACATGACATGTGAAACATAATAAAGATATATGCATACCATTATCGTTACCCATAGGTGAAGCTTCATTTTATCATTTTTATTTTATTTCTTTTTAAAAAATGTGTTCTTGTCTATTTACTCGTCGAACAAAATTTGAAATGTGCCAATGCAACTTTTCAAGTGTGACTAATTCCTTTTTTTCCCTCTCTCATAGCTAGTTGATGTCTCAATGTTCCACAGGAACTTTAATATTTTTCACCACTCTTAAAATTTGTGTTCTACATATAGTCATGGTTTGTTCCTTTGGCACCAAATTATGTTATTTTCTTTTCTTATGAGCCTAATGAATTGTCTAATATCTTTCTATCATCTCTAATTTTTTCATTATGCATAAAGTATATTAGGACTCACATCATTATTATTTTTATTTATATAATAAATTTGTCTTCCTTAAAACTTGTTTAGTAGCAACATGGGGTTAAAGTTGTCAAAGGTTTGTGAGCTTGCTTTATGAATCACGGAGGTTCTGTATTTCTCAAAAATGCTTATTTATCCAGCATGAAGGTAAGGGGTCGTTAATTTATCCATGTACAGTAATGACAACAAAATAGAACGAAGATACTAAAATAATTTGCCTCTAGTTCTTTCTTTTTCATAGAATCTAGAGGTTACAAAGTTGACATGTAAAAATATTTTTTTATATTTTTATTAGAGGACGCAAACGGCGAATGCGACACAAAAGTGTGTATCAGATTGTAGTAGGGTGCAGTTTTCAAACCCCAAAAAAATGTTAGATTTTTTCATTCTTTCCGCAGCCTAGAATTGAAGGATTTCGAGTTGATATTTTACATATGTTTGACTCCATCATTGATTGCATCCATGATTTTTCAGTTTTATGAAACCTGAATCATCTTTTTAATCCCCCTCCCCAACCCACAAAAAAGGGGTTATGAGTAGGCATGATTCTACAACCAACTTTGCAAAAAAAAAAAACTCTGAAAGCAACTTGTGGGTATATGCCCCTCTTTATTTGAACCCAAGTTTCAGTGATCCCTTTATATTTTTAAACTTCTTACATATATTTTAAAACTAGTGAAATATGTTTTATTATAGTTTCTAAGAAGTAAAGAATCAATACAGCAGAGTACCAGAGTTGTATCCCCAGCTCACCAGATTTCATCAGATCCCAGATTTGACGATGTTGTTTCTCAGTTAACAGCAGACGTCTGTGGTGACTTCATCAATCTTAAGAGCTGATCCGCCGACTCAGTCTTTCAGAGGTGCTCAGGGTTTGTGTGTGCGCGTTCATAGCGATGAATGTGTGCGTGTTTATATGAATGTATATATTGTACTGTATTTCTTAAAAAAATACACACTCGGTTTAAAAAAAATACATCACTGAGAATCTGTTTTGCCAATGTTTAGCAAATACTTGCATTTGGCAGTATTTGGTGATTTCAGCCCATGGAAACAAGTTGGCCTGGCAAGTTGCGCTTGAGCTCGGCCGTTCGCTGGTTAAGCTGGCTAGCCCATTCTGTTTATTGTGTGACAGCCTATTTGGTTTCTGTAGCCGAGTACACATTCGTCGGTTCTCGAGGCCAGGCAATCCCTGTTACCCCGGCTTGTACAATTGAATAATCGACTACAGAACACCGTCATCTAGCTGAGGTAGCCAATTCGATCGCCAAAAAAATACGGAGACGCCGAGCTCAAAACACCTGTCGATTCAGACTGGGCAGTGCCCATGTGATAGGCGAATTACTCTCGCTATATCACCACGGCGGCCATGACCATGATAGACCATGACCACGGACGCCTAGAAAAATTAGTGGATGGAACAGCTTGACATGAAAGCCGTTTAGTGGCCTGCCGCATGCCCTCGTACCGCTGCCATGACGAACTGGCAGATCATATCATCATATACATATTTGACTACAGTACTTATTAATCAATGCAATCGACATCTCGGTGAAACGATCCTGACAGCCTGAGAACATGATCCCCTGTCTGTCTCCAAATCCTGCAGTATCCCAATGCTGATACGGTCAGACTAATAATCTCAGGAGATTTACGCGGGCGGGCGCACTATCGCAACTCCGCCCTGAAATGCTCGCGCAAAACAGAAGATGCGCGCTGATCGTGGCCATCTCGCCCGCCACATCCTATGGTCCTATCCTAGAATGAATGAATGAATCCTCACCTCACACGATCACAGGTACCCGAAAAGTGATCGTTTGTCCAGCTCCAACGATGAAACCAATGGCTGACCATGTGTACCGGGCATGTGCCGCGGTGGCTGTGGACGTGTATGCCCCCAACACGCCCAACTTGCGAGTTTCTGCTGCAACTTGCGATTGCGTAGTCGCGACAGAGGGAACTAAACAACGCATACGTGCTCATACAGTACATGATCTCGCCCGTAAAGGTGGCCACATGGGCACATAATCTATGCCCATCACTGCTAACGTATAGCTAGCGTCATCCGAAGAATGGTACTTGGTACTCCAGCGTCCACGCTGGGATCAGAAGTTAGGGCATGGCCATCGATGTTCGTTTCTGTTCAGAAATGTTCGGGGCTGGAAAAAATTCAGCCCAACGGTCCGATGCAAAATATTCGTGCTGTCTATGGCGACGTAAACTCGTTTCAAATTTGGGGGCGGTTTGCGTTTTCGCGGACGGCACAGTCCACACGATATCCGCCGCATTATATGTTTGTCCCGCCTAAATCCTAATAGTGGCGCGAACACCACTCCCTATCCCGCCATTTGCCCAATTTCCCCGCACCCCAACCCCACAACCCTCCTCCGATGCCGATGGAGAACACCGATGCCGCCGACGACGTAGTGGTCACCGGCTCCGTCGCGGCCACCGTGCCTTCTGCCAGAACAGCCACCGCGAAAGCCAAGTTCAGGTAAAGAAGGAGAAGGAGCTAGCTAGCATGGAGGCCAAGAGGTCGAGGTTAAGATCATGGCCGAGGAGAGGGAGATCATGCTTGTGGACACCACCAACATGGTCGAGGACACCAAGTCTTGGATGATGAAGCGTCGTGCCATCATTTTACAATGTGACGCATGAACGATGATTTTGCGTCAATTTGCCCTTACTTGTAATGCACAATGAGTACTTTTGCTAGTGGAGACAATGCAATAAAATTCATAGAATTCGTAGAGAAAAAAAGCACGCGCCCAAAATGCGTCAGACCGCTACGGTAGGACGCGACCAAAACATACAAGGGGTCGGACAGAGCCCATTTCGTGTCCGTGGTCTGATGCAAACAGACCAAAACGGACACGATTTGGGTCCAAAATACGTCGGGCCTTTGGAGATGCCCTTAGGCCTACACCGAGCATCCGTCTGCGGCGCTTCCAATAGAGCCATTGGGAGTGTCAGTACAGATTTGCGCATCATCGAATGACGAGGGAACCCCCATCAATACTCATGGTTACTAGTCTAGGGTAAAAGTTATGAGTTAGAGAACGCGTAGTGTTGGTAGATTCTCGGCTGACAAGCGGGAGTTACTCAGGTTCAGAGCCCTCGACTGAGATTACACCCCTACTTCCTGTCTGTCTGTTATTGATTGAAAATATGCGGCGAGTACAAAAGTCTAGCAAGATGTCGATCTTGCTAGGGTTTGGTGATTCTGATTGGGCGTGCCCCTGATCGACCACTCTCATGTCCTTTATATAGAGGTACATGTCTCGGGTAGTAACCGACTAGGATTACAAATATGGAAAGTAAAACCGACTATGTCTATCTATGTTAGAATTCTTCGACTTGGACTTCTGTTCTTTGGATTCTTCAGTTTATCGATAATTGGGTTTTATTCATTACGTGCACCAGACACCCACACGAAGTGGTACCCGTTTGGTATAACCTCATCATCGAATATCTAAACTAGCGGTGAAGTAGACCCAATAGCACATCCAGCAATCACGTTGCACGTCCGTTCGTGGGAGAAAAGCGAGTGGTAAGACGACGTCCGACGAGTTCAAGGACGCGAGGTTTTATTATGAATACAAGTACTTTAAATTCATGCACATCTTCACATGGACAAAAAATAACATGAAGTGGGAAGACACCCATCGTGATCTCAGCAGCGTCAAGGATTCCTCGGACTGACAACAATGATACATCGTCGACATCTTTGCAAGCAACCATTGACAAGTGTCTCGCCAAGGCCACATCCATGTCAAAGAAATATTCAAGTACTTTGCAAGAAAAGTTGGTCGTCCTTGATGAAAAAGTATGTCGAGACTGGAGAAGCTCGTCGTGGAGAAATAGAAGGTCGCCATTGACAAAAAGGGCTCGCTCGCTGAAAACGAGAAGGCCCAAACAACTATCATCTTCGCCAACACGACAAGCATCAATTTGCTCTCAGAGGCATCGCAGTTCGTGGCAAACAGATGAAAGATGAGTCCAAAATCTTGACCGTCAACCTACCCACCACTGGTAAGAACTTGGTTTTTAATCTCCAAACATCGATTTTTATCGCCAGAGACAACGCGAAAGCCGATGTTCGGCAGGACGGGGATACGTGGTGTCGCACCAAAGTCAGAGACAATGTGTAGAGCAAACCAATATTGATGAGGATGTGAAGACACCGTACAATGCGTTGGGCATTGCATATTTTATGTTTTATAATATGTGATCAACGAAATGATGATACTTTCAGCTATATATTCAAACTTTATCGTCGGCTTTTCATATTTTTATCCATAATGTAATTCAAAGTGTCTAATGTAACTCGTGGATGAGTAAGCCGCTCCCAATAGCCATACAACCTGCGTCGAGGCTATTAGTAACTCTTAGACCTTGTTTGGTTAGTTTAAAAGTTTGTTTTTGATTTTTAACTTATAAAACGTAAAATTATCTAAATATGTGTTTTCGGCTTTTGACTGTTAATTTAAATCATTCTGTAACAATGTGTAAGTTAAAACCGAGAGTCAAAGGTTAAAAGTCAAAAACACCTACAGTATTTACTATGTGGTTTTGTTGCTTATAAGACAAATACAAAAGTGCTAAAATTAGCCTAACCAGGCTAGTCCACTAGCATCAACGCGTCAGTCAGTGAGAGTAGACGATCATGTTGGGGGCATGCCGTACGTTCCGGCCAAAGCAAGTGACCCACCCAACCCAACTCGACACTTTTATGTGGCGCATGCGGCCCGCGCGCGAGCGACGCGATAGGACGTAGGCGTGGACTAACCAGTGCAGCACACGGCTCCTTAAACAAAACATCAGACAACCAAAAACTTTTGGGAGTTATTGCGTGGGGATCCATGTCAAACCTGCACAATCTCCACAGTGTTCTTAACTTAACTTGGCTTAAGCGCGGGATTAGACGAGCCTTGCTGAGAGCCACATGCTGAGTTATCTCTGACCCTGTGCTGTTTGGGGGAGAGCCTTTGACTCAACATTACAGTAAAAAAAGCTCTGCGATCGCGGCTGCGAGCTGCCACCGCTAGTATATTCGTCAGTGGTGTTTATGTTTGTCGCTACCCTGCAAATGTCTATATATGTATGTTAACGCCTGCTTCTTCTAATCACACTGCACGCCCTTCCTAAACCTGAACCCATCCTCCTAATCACTGATATCTGCAGCTTCTTCTTGCTCTTGAAGCTCCTGGGGAATCAACCAGCTGCTCTGCTCCTCTGGAAAGAACTTAGGTGCGTGCTTCTTCCCCCTGAACAACTTGTTTAGTTGGCACAGAGGTTGTTCGTTCGTTGGGTTTAGCTCCTTGTTTACTCTAACCTGTCAGCCTGTGTGATGCCTGTGTTCCTGGTGTGCTCTGAAAACTCCTTCAGACCCTGCTCGGTGCTGTCTTTTCGGAGCCGCGTCTATTGCAGCCTGGTTTCTTGCTCCCTCTCATTTTCTCAGACCGAACAGCTGCCTGCCGTGCATAGCATAACTCTCTGCGTTTTGTTTGTTCTGCTTGAGCGTGCTGCCCGCATTCTGACGGTCCGACTAGAGACGACGACGCCTTAAATCCTGTGGCCACAGCTTGGCAGCGTTTCCTTGTCAAGACTTGGCAGCCAGAAAACATTCATATATTCCCTAGCAAAGTCCTGCATCTCCTGCCTGCTTTTCCTATAGTTATTGTCAATTGACATCGACTTTTCTAGCTCTAGTCAAAATTCAGAAAAATAAATACATGGACAAATATTTTGGCCTTCACCCAAAAGGGTACAGCCATATGGCACCACCTGTAGCAAGAGTAGAAGAAATAGGAGGTCGCTGTGTCCAGCGCAGAGACACAAGTTGTGAAGCCTAGTATATTATGCAAGCTGCTAGCTTTGCCAGATTAGATCCGTTAATGTGTGGGCTGGAACATTTTTCTTTGCTAATGAAGCATAGCCACGAACAACATTGCGTTAACCGGACCGAGTCCAAGCGCTACGTCCACATCATATCTGGAAGGGCATCACCGGCCAGCCATTTCCCGTGAACTAGCAGTACATGTTGACTGGAAGAGACGATCAGAAGGTCTATCTGCAAAGTCTAATCACCCTTCCATCCGTTAAAAAGACGTATGGTGTAGTGGGTTATCTGAAGAAAAGCCGCCAATTGGAGAGGGGAGGAGATGGATGCTAAACTAATTATCAAGCCCACTAGCACGCATACTTCCTAGCACCATTCGCCCCAAGTCACATGCTTCAAAACGTCCCACTTCCCCTTTATCCATTGTGGTAGGACTGCGATTTAAGAAAAGGTTTGTCTAGATAGATCCATGCAGAAGAGATGATATGATGCTGTAACGGCGACCACAACTTGGTAATTCTCAATACATTGGTGTGATGTAGTGAGCACATATGGAAGATATTTACTCTCGCCATCCCTAAATATGACGGTAGGAGTGCGTCGTTTTGTAGCGGCCTCCATGGAGCTCTGTATTTGAAAAATTCGAAACAAGATTCCTAAGTTAAAAAATGCAGGAAAAAATGGTAGAAGTATATAACAAAGAACTATACTAGTGTGAAATAATTTACTATTTCTAGTTTGAGCAAAAATATAAAAGTGTGGATCTGGTTGCGGTGAACACTGCACACTTTGAAAATTTATCTAGTTTGTTTTTCATGTAGTCTAGAATATAAATTATTTTGTATTAGTTTTTTTTGCATGTACACCGGCGGAGTAAGATTTTTTGCTCAGATTGAAATAAACTGCTCGTTGGACTTTTTAGTTTTGGTAGGCCTTTTGGTAGCAACTAGCTAGCATATCAAAACGTTTTATATTTAACGGATATAGTACTATCATAAATACAAGTAACTTTTTGTTTGTCTTCATATTAGGTCTAAGGACAGTTGAAGTATATCATCATTAAATTTGGATGTCATCACTCTACATAGTCATCAAATACGTCCAGCTTCCATGTCAGCATGCGTCCACATTGGATCCACGTCATGCCGTCCAAGTGTCTTTTTTATCTTTTTTTTAGAAACACAGTACACACGCAGATGTTCACAAACACACACGAACAGACACCCCTATGAACGTACGCACGCAAACCCTACCCCTATGAGCACATCCGAGAGACCGGTCCGGCAGATCTTGAGGTTGACGAAGTCACCACAGGCGCCTCGCTGTTGACGGGCACGTCACCTACCACTGAAAACATAGCGCCGGTGAATTCCTGGAAAATCTAGGAAAGTGTGACCACCCATGTCAAGTCTAGGACTTGAACCTGGGTGGGCTGGTTCCACCACAAGGAACCAACCAGTTGAGTTTTATCCAAAACTGCAAGTTTGAAAGAAAAAAAGCCCAATGGAACCCCCAAAAACACCGCACATCAATGGAGAAAAAACATCCGTAAAACATCGTTTGGAATGTAGCAATTCCTCGCCTGCAATTACGTATGTTTTCTCGCCGTTTCGCACGCGGCGGCAAAATTTACCAGTCCAAAACAGGACCCGGCCCGGAGAATGCGACCGAGACGGATTTAAGACCGCGTAGCTCGATGAAAACGAAACAAGACCGCAAGGTACAAAGCCAAGCCAAGGCTGGAGGGAGGGCGCCAGCGAGTGGGTGACTCCAGGAAACCACCACCAATCCCAAGCTCAACCTCATTCCCCTTGTCCCCTCCGCCGGGCTCGGAATCCCTCTCGCCCCCGCGCTGCTGCGGCGGCGGCCGGAGCCGGAGGCGGAGGAGCCGCCGTGGAGAATCGCCGGCCGGCCGGCACCGTCCGTCCCCGCGCGGAGAAGGTGACGAGATTCCGATTCGCAAGCTCCTTCCTTTTTCTTACTACCTTCCCTTTGGGGGTCGATCCGTGCTTCCTCCGTGGGGGAATGGCACAGTGATTTGCCATTTCTGTTCTTCTTCCCCCGCTCCGTGTCCGTGGGCGTGTTCCTGTTTGAATGGAACAGTTCGTGGGCGGTGCGGCATGCCTCGCTTTTTCCGGGGTGCTGCGCTCTGTTCTCCGGAACTCCCAATTTTGGATTTTGCGCTCTCGTTTCGCGAGATTTTGGTGAAGAATTTTGCCGCGGTCCCTAGATCAAAGCCATCGCTCAACGCCAAAAGAATTCGCACGTTTTATTTTAGGAAAAGTTAAGTTTTTTTTTGTCATTTTTGATTGAAACAGAAAATCGTTGCTCTTTTTCACATGCTAGGAGTAGTACCGTCTCGCGATCAGATTGTTCCCTTGAATGGGCTTTGATCCGTTTGGCAACCAGACGATCCGTTTTCATTCACAACGCATTTACTACGCCTTCCAGATTTTAGGAGTCCGTGAAGGTAAAATACTAAAATCCATCTCCGATTCCAGATCAAAAGGGTGAGGAAGAGTCGAAAAAATTGTTTCCAGTATTCATTCTCACTCGCCTTTGTTGCACAAGAACCAAAAAAGCTCTCCTTCTCTACTACAAATCTGTGGGAAATCTTTTAATTTCTGACCAAAACAGGAGTAGGAGTAGATCGCTCCTCCATCCTTCACCCTTTGATGAGGACATCCAGCATAAAGACGCGGCCTTTAATGGCCAACCACGCGCCTACGCCTGCCCCTTTGTCCTGCCGTCCGTCGGCGTAGAGGCACTAGAACCACAACTCCGTAGGAGTTAATAGAATAGCCGGCGCTCGGCGGCATCGCACGTCGCTGCTGGGGCCCGAGCTTCTCCCATGGCGTCGCACGCGGCAGCCACAGTACGCTACACGGTGTAGCGGCAGGAGCTGCAGCTGTTTTCACGGTGCCGTCCTCCTAGTCCTATGCAATTGAAATCGAAAGTATAGTAGGAGTAGGACTAGTACTTTCTTCCATTTACTTTCGTCTCTTTATTCTTAGCCTTTCTGCGCTGTTCGTAGCTGTTTCCTCGGGATCTGCGCGGCTGCGCGCCATGCTGCCTTGTTGCTTCCGCCGCCCGCCCGTGTGGGTTGGTCGCCTGCTTCCTCTGCCGGCGAGGCGCCCAACGTGGGTACGGTTTGGCTGCCCTGTGTTGGCAAAAGTTGTTGCCTTGTTGGTGAGCAGGGCGCAGGGTGTCATGCCATTGGGGGGTCAGACTGGTTTTTTGTGTTGGGAGAGAGTGGGAGGGAGAGCCTGTGCGGCTGTGGTTGCGTCCTCTTCTATTTGGTCTTTCATCAGGCTTGTTTGTGGACCTGGTGAGCCGTTTCTCTCTTGATGGAAATACTAGTTGACTGCAACTGCAACGGTCCTTGCTGATTGTTCAGTTCATCTATCTTGAGTTTTCTCTTGGGTCCCATTCATTTTTATTGTATTCCTTAGTGTTTTTCTTGGCTTTGTGCTCTAGACTCCTATATATTTCATGAGGCTTACGTTTGTGTTGTCAATCGCAGATGACACCTTGACAACTACTCAGCCGTCACAGTTGTTTGAGAAGGCCTCTCTGTTGATTGTTTTTCTTAGTCTAAAAGCAATATGCCAACATCCGACTCAGATAGGGATGATATTTTTTTTGATGCATTTGATGATATTAGATCAGCCAGGGAGCCCTCTTCATCAGATGATTGTAGCACAAGTGGTGAAGGATTAGCACCAAGAACACTCGAGTATGAGATCTGGGCAAGTGAGCCTATGAGTGTTCAAGAAAGGCGACAAAGATTCCTGCAGGGATTGGGATTTGATGACTTAGGTGGCACTGAAGTGGATCTTCCTCAGTGCCAAGAAGAAATAACAACCATCGACTCTCGTGCTGACTTGCGGGAGAGGACTATCAGCAACATCTCTTCTTTGGATTCATCAATTCCTGAGAGTGAACCAACATTTGATGCCGCCTGTTGCATAAGAGATCTGGATAGTGGAAAGAGATACATAGTTCATAATGGTGGGCATGATGGACTAACTAGCTTTCTGAAGGAGGTTGCAACCGATAAGGTGTTATCTCTTCTGGAGTTTGAAAGCTTGGTTGGTGTTTCTCGATCTGTTCAGAAGTTATTACAAAGGGCATATTCTCACAGTCCTGTAGGGGAGAGAAAAGGGGCTATTGGCAGTAAGAAGAAGGATATCAAAAGCTTGTGCAAAAACTTCATGAAGAAGAGGAGTTTTGGTGGAATGTGCAAGTCTGATGTCCATGTAAAAAGCTCCACAACTAGCATACCATCCAGAACAAGAGTTCAGCACCGAAAGAAAAAAAGTGCTGAATTCTCTGCTGTCTATATGGGTCAAGAAATCCGAGCGCATGATGGTTTGATTAGAGTGATGAAATTTAGTCCGTCTGGCTGGTATCTAGCAACTGGGGGTGAGGACTGTGTTGTTAGAATATGGAAGATTACAGAAGTGGATGCATATTCTAAAATGTATGGTGGAGAGAACCTCCCACATGAGTATGTAGAGAAAATTAAAATCCTTAAACCGAAGCAAACAGAGGGACAGAGCCATACACTTGCAGTAATGCCCAATAAGGGTTTCCACATTACCGAGAGTCCATTACATGAATTCCATGGCCATACAGGTGATGTCCTGGATATGACATGGTCAAAATCAGATGTATGTTTCTTTCTTCATTCTCCACATCTTGAATATTTTTTTCATCTTCCTTCTCAATCTACTCCTGAATTTTCATAATTATCTATCAATGTGTTTTTATGTATCATGAAATTCAATTAGATTCCTTTTTTTTGTTTGTTTCATTTGCTTACCTTCATTGAATTTGTTTCACTAGTGTCTGTTGACTTCATCAAAAGACAAGACAGTTCGGTTGTGGAAAGTTGGCTCTGATGGCTGTCTTGGAGTATTCAGTCACAAAGACTACGGTAAGCAGAAATATTGTTGGTTTTTACTTTATTCTGTTCGTCTTGTTGAGTTGTTGTTGTAGTGGTAAACAGAACTTGTTATATTGTCCAAACTTTGAGCCTTTGAAGTTTCAGTATTTCCGGGATGAGAACTTGACTTTCCTTTGAAATTATCTCTACAGTGACGTGTGTTCAATTCAATCCTACTGACGAGAGATACTTCATCAGTGGTTCAATAGATGGGAAAGTTCGCATTTGGAATGTTTTGGACAAGCGGGTAGTCAACTGGGCTGACACACGGAATATCATCACCGCTGTCAGTTACCAATCAGATGGAAAGGTTGGGATCTGTTCAAAATGTTATTGCAGGTTATTTTGCATCACTGAGTGCTAATTTTTTATTTTTTTAAATCAGGGTTTTGTTGTTGGCACGACTGCAGGAGTATGTCGCTTCTATGATCAATCAGGTACATAGAGATGATCACTTACCATCCATGTGGTTTCTCTTACTTCTAAGGTCTCTATCTCTATCGTGTATTAGAACCCTCTTAACTTAGTGGCTTGTTTTTGTAGGTGAAGACATCCAACTAGACAAAGAGTTGTTTATGCAAGGGAAGAAAAGGTCTGCCGCCAATCAGATCAAGAGTCTGCAGGTGAGATTTCGGCCTTGATTAATTTAGTGTTTTTCTACTAGTACTTTGAGAAACAGTTGTTATGCGAATGTGCTAATTTATGATTGCCACTCTACAGTTATGTACAAGTGATTCCCCTAGATTTCTAGTTACATCAACAGACTCTAAGATTCGAGTTGCTGATGGTGTTGATATCGTTCAAAAGTTTAAAGGTATTTTCCCCACAAATTCCCATGCTTGATTTGCTTATAAAAGCTAATATTTTTCATCGTCAACATTCAGTGACCTTTGCATTTATAGCGCCACCTTTTCTCCCTCGTGATGCAGGCCCTTGGAAGTCCAAGACTCTATCATCACCATCTCTAACATCAGATGGCAGATATCTTATATCTACTGGCAGGGATTCCAATGTGTACATTTGGAATTTTGAATCAAGCAGCAAATTGCAAAAAAGTGAAGCCAAGTCGGTTTGTTCATGTGAAATGTTCTTCTCCAAGGACGTGACAACTGCGGTACCTTGGCCTGGAGTGCGTCGAGACAGGCACGTCAAGCCTTCATCTTGCTTTACCGAGAAATCTATTAGTACACCCAGTTTAGGCCGTCATGGAGAAAGCCGTTCCCCTGGGGCATGGTTCTTCAGCGACGGCACGAGGGGGTCCATGACGTGGCCAGAAGAAAAGCTCTCTTCTGCAAAGCCTGTCAATGCCCCCCGGCTGGCTGATTGTCTCTCCGCGATATCGGCTGCCTGGAACATGGTAATCGTGACAGCAAGCCACGGTGGAGTGATCCGATCTTTCCACAACTATGGCTTGCCTGTGACATTGTGAATTTCCTGCTGCAGAAGCTGAGAACAGTATGCTTGGTTATTTGTTATTAGCTGTAGTAACGACCTTGAGGTTTGTGCCGATAGTGTTAGGAGTGTGGTGGAAGAGGGGTTGGTATAGCACCAAGAAAAATGTACCTTGGTCCTTGGGGGGTCCTGAACTTCTGAAAAGGAGATTAATCATTGCTGATGATTTGTCTATAAGCTTACTTTTTTTTTTCTTTCATATGCCCGTTGTTATCCCTGTGTATCTTTCATCCTTGATTCCACAAAGACTAGACCATCGATTTCCTTACGTTTTGGCTTCATTTTAGCCAAGTTCAAGTCAGTCAAGATGGTGACTTGCCGCGAATAACTGTGTTATTGTCCACACCATTCTTGCGTTTGGGCTATTTACTAACTTGTCGATGTTGACTTGCGATGGCAATACGCGTTGCCCACGTAAAAATGGCAAACATGGCATAAAAAAGAAATACTCCCTCGTTGTTGTAATATAGTGGACACTGAATTTTGTGAAGTCATATGAGTTTTACTAATTTTGACCAAATTTACTACTCCCTGCGGCCCATATTACTTACTTAGATTTATCAATATATGAATGTATCTAGAACTAAAATTTGAGATACATACCTGTCGTGGTGGTGTCACGGCAGATGCCATATGATGGCTAATGTGTGGTGCCGATGGACGTTGGTGGATCCGGGGAGGAATAGCGAGCTGAATAGCCCACGCGAGGAGGATCCCGGTATAACCGAGATCTCTCAAGAACGAGAAATAAGATCAAAGTGCGAGGTGGAAGATCTAACAAACACGAACAAATGCACGAAGGCACACAACACGCACACGATATACCCAGGTTCAGGGCCCTCGTGAGGAGGTAACACCCCTACTCCTGCCTTTCCTCTCTATATAACTGTGGTACAAGAGCTACAACTTGCTGCTAGATCTCTCAAAGGGAGGAGTACAAAGAACTAGATGAACTCAAGGTGTGAAGAAGTAAATGCTCTAAGAGTAAATGTAACTATAGCTTTTTCTCCCAAGTTGGCCTCCCTCCACAGAAGCAATTATGGCGCCTTTTATAGAGTTCCGGCCAGGAGGGCCGGAAACCCTAAATCGGCTTGGCCCCACCGGACAGGCCTAACCGGCATGTCGTCACCGGCTAGTGCGAGCTAGTCGCCGCGCTATCCGGCATAGCCCCTGCGTCATCATCTCGATAAGGACAGCAGGCGCCGTCCTGAACCATCATTGTCCCCCTGCCAGAGACAAGACATGTCTTGGCCCATCCCGGATAGCCTTTTCCGGATTGCCGGGCTAGGCACGTCATGTCTTGTCGTACCGTGGTCGTACCAGCTGACGCGCTCCCGTGTCAGGCGGGAGGTGACCATGCTTCCGTGTCAGGCGGGAGGTGACCATGCTTCCGTGTCAGGCGGGAGGTGACCATGCTTCCGTGTCAGGCGGAATGGTACTTCCCCCCGCAATAGACGGGAAAGCCTGCTATAGACCGTTGATGGCCTACCGGGATCCCTCATGCCGGCTACCTCCTCGCTTGCCACTGTGAGCCTCTCCTACATAAGATCAAGACCGAGACATATACTCCGGTTAGCTCTTACCCGGATGGCCTATCCGGATAAACCGAATACACCTCCCTCCGGGAGTCTCCTCGGAGCCCGAGATCCTTTCCGGAGACATCCGAGTTCGTCTCAGGATGAGTATCTCTAGGCCTAGCCTCCCGAAGATGTCTTAGCCTATCAGCAAAAACATCTTCGAGAAGCTAGTTCTTAGAGGAACCACCCGCTGATGTTTGTGCTACCATTGTGAAGGCCGGGAGTACGAACGCCGCCGTTCCTCTTGCGCGTCACCGACCTCCTCTTCTCCGGTGAGTTGCTCTCTCCGCCCCGATGATCTTCTTTAGTAGAATAACTCCTCGTCTCCGGCCGTGCCCTAACACACACGCGGTTGAGCCGCCACCGGTGAGCGCGACTCGAGCGGCGTGCACGGGGTGCACGGCGGTGATGCTAGTCGCTGTAGGACTTATGCCTTTTGCTCGCACTTTGCGTCGTTTGAGTTTAGCCCGAACCTATTTTCCTCCTTTTTGCTTTGATTTTCTAGCACACGGTAGATCTCATTTGCCAGGAACCCGGTTGTGTTTAGAAGTTTGCGATCCGGCATCTTAGCTCCCGGTAGATTAATTCCGACTAACCGCCGCTGCGCCTGCAGAGTAGCCCGGATACATCTGCGGACTTCTCCGACATGGGTGAAGAAAGTATCCGGGGGTGCTGGGATGGATCCGAGACCAAACAATGGGACCTGGACTGGTTGTACCGAACTCACCGGATTCCGCCAGAAGTCGAGAGCCGTCTTCCGGAGGACGAGGTTCAGCCGGAACCCCAACCCGAGGAATACGTTGTATTCCTTACGCATTTCGAGCGTGGGTTTGGGCTTCCGGCTAGCCCCTTCTTCCGCGACTTCCTCGACACCTACAGCCTCCAACCGCATCACCTCCCAGCTAACGCCATTATGATGCTTTCGGTCTTCACCACCTATGCGGAAGCATATCTCGGCGTGTGGCCCTTCCTGGATCTTTGGGCCAGGTATTTCATCCTTCGCCGCCAAGTCATCCCCAACCCGGATCAGAAAGTAAAAGACTTGGTCGATTGCGGTGCGGCCACCATCATCCCTCGTGCTGACTCCGAATTCCCTATAGTCAAAGGACTAGAATCCTGCCGGAAGTGGCAGCGCAGCTTCTTCTACGTGAAGAACCGGGAGAACTCGGGAGATGGTCCGGGATCCTCGAATCCGGATTTCATAAATTTGCCGGAGTTCGTCATAGGTCCTCCCCGCAAGTTCAATCTCTGGAAACGGTTCCCCGACACCGAAGAGGTCAAGTGTATGCACGACGTCCTCGCGGCGCTGACCAACAAAATGACCGGCGACGATCTCTTGCGCTGCTTCATTATCCGCCGCGTCTGCCCTCTGCAAACCCGAGTGCACAAGATGTGCCATATGGATGGGAGCTATGACCCCACCAGGACCAGTATTTTCCCTCTGGACCGTCCCGCGGTCGTCCGACGTGTTCGAGCTATTGCTCAGACGAAGATGTCGGATGAGTATGTCTGGGGTGTTACTGGGGGATCCCGGAACAAAACCATTAAAACAGGTGCTCCTGTCTGTCTTTCGTACAATTGCATTCGCACCCGCGTTCTGCTGGAAACCGACCTGGATATCATGTGGTGATTTGTTTGCGCAGTTATTCGAGCGGCAAGCCGAGGAGGACGCAGTCCACGCCAACGGGAATTTTGTGCCGAACATCCCGGAGCCGGCTAAGATGCCGAGAAAGGACCCCGACGGCGAGGACCATCTCGCCATTCCTCTAGTAAAAGCTGCTGCCCCGGGTAACCCTTCCACCTCAGAGGCTATTTCAATTTCTTCGGATGAAGAGGACGAGATTGACTGTCAAATTCTCGATGTGATTGACACTCTCCCCCTCAATTGGGCTTCAGCAGTGGTTCCGAAACCTTCAGCGGCGACCAAACGCGCTGAGAGCCGGAAGCGTGTGGCTTCCGACACCGACGCTGCCGATGACTCCGGCAACCCCCCAAGAGGAGCAAGCCGAATAAACAAACGGCCGAGAAGCCTCCCGGGCGCCGACAGAGGGGCCCTCCCACTGTGGATTCCGGGTACATTCTCCTTGCCTTATGCTACATGATTTTGCCTTCTCCACAAATTATTACTGAGATATTTTCTTTCAGGGACGCACTCGACCTCCCGTCACCTGCTATTCCTCCTCCTCCCGGAATTCGGACTCCCAGCCCGGCTCGGGCTTCCCCTTCTCCTCCTCGCCCTTCTACTCGAGGAAGCGAGCCTGCTGCCTCCGGTGCTGCACCGGCTACCGTTGTGACTCCGGATGCACGCCCGGTGATCGACGAGATCCCGGTGCCGGCCACGACCACCTCGGGAGACATTCTTATTCCGGAAAGTCCTCGCCAAGTGCCCGGGCTTGAGGCAGAGATTCTGAGCCCTCGCCGGCAGCTCGCGCCAAGCGGTCCCTCCCGGCAAGCCTTGGACAAGACTGCCCCGGAGAAACGGCCCGCAGCCTCCTCCCGGCCAGTTGACCAACCTGTCGCGAAGTCGCGCCCCAAGGTTGCTGGGCAGAAAACAACTTCTGCCAAGCCTGCAGCTGCCCCGACATCCCCGGCACAAGACTTGGTGCTGCGCACGGGTACGTTTTCACCGTTACCACCGCCTCCCGCCGAGATCCCTACTGCCGCCTTGCGGATGTTGCGAGTAACCGTCAGCTCCTTTGTGCCTTCAGGATCCCGGGACGCTGTCGCTACCCGCGCGCCCGGCGGTTCCGGCATACACGTTGTTGACGAATACAACCAGGCCTGGATTGCCGCCGACGCCTCCGAGACCGCGGGAGACTTGCACGCTGCAGGCCCAAGCCGCAACGCTCAAGCTCTGCACGCTCTCCAGGTGGCCGCGCTGGATGTTACTCGGGTGACCGAGGTAAGCTTGCTCTCTTTCTTTCATCAAAAAATATTTGTTCCTTCCACCACCACTAGTCCCCGAGATTGGTGCTAGTGCTCTAGATTCCACCGACTAGTAGATCACTAGGCTCCAATCTTTAGAGAAAATTTCAGGACTCGGAGACCGAGTCCCCGAGATTCTCCCAACCGTGTAGCTTTTTATGTGCTACAGAACTCGAACTCTCCCGATTTCCTTACAACTCTTCCCAGAATAACTCCTTCTTTGTCTTGATTTCAGGAATGCAGCAAGAAACGCTGCATCATCTTCAACCGAGTTCTTGCTGACCTCGGTCAGTCCAAGAAGTGCGAGGGGCGCCTCCAGGAGGAGCGAGATGCCGCGCGCAAGGTCTCGGTAGACCAGAAGGCCGCACTTGCCACCGCGCAAGCCGAGATCGCGCGACTCAACGGCGAGCTCGAAAAAGTCAAGGCTGCTGCGACCGAGATGAAGACGCGCTTCATTGAGGCGACGAAGAAACAAAAGGAAACCTTGGACCAGTCCGAGGAGCGCGCGCATCTTGCCGAGACCGGACTGGCTCTCCTCCGGTCACGGTCCGATACTTGGCTCTCCGAGCTCACTGTACTGAACCGGGATCTTAACAGTAAGCGGACCGACATCCCCCTTCTCTTGTTGCTTTCTTTCTTTGTTGTTGCTTTTTATGACCTAGCCGCTTGACAGCTCTTCTTTTTAAAGGGGAATTTGAGCACTCCCGCGAGGCTGCCGCCCTTGCTGTTGCTGCCGCCCGAGAGAAGCGTGCCGGGAAGGGCCCTGTCTCGGATGCCTGGGACATCGAGGATCACCTCACCGCCCTGAAGGCCCGGATAGTGCCTCTTCGGTCTATCGGGACGGAGCTGCTCAGCGCTGCGATCCACGTCCACGGCGCACTGTGGCCGAGTATCCGCGCGACGCTTTCGGTTGCCGAACTCGCGAGCGCCCTCCGGTGTGCCGGGAGGCGCATCCACGCTTGGAAGCGCTCCGGTGCGCGTGCTGGTGCCGACCAGGTCTTGACCCAAGTACTTAGCTGGTACGAAGGTCTTGATCTGGTGGCGATCCAGCGCATGCGGACGATTTCGCCGTCGTGCAGCGATCCGGCAAAGGTCCAGCGCCGACAAGAGGTGGCGCATCGCATCGCCTCGTGGTCCAGCATCCGCGCCTTTACCGCCAGCGTCGTTCCTTCTGATTCCGAATCAGACTATGAGGATGACGAAGAAACCGGCGCGACCGGCGACGCGGATGACGAGGCCCCGGAAGAAGATGACGTTGCCTCCGGTGCTGCGCCCGAGACCGTGGTTCCCCGGGACGCTACGATTTCGCCGAGACCCGAGGTCTTCCAGACCGAGGTGCGCCCCGACGTCCCGAGTACCGCTGCCGGAACTGAAGCCGAAGCTGCTCCTGCTGCTTCTCCCGAGACCGCTGCTCCCGCTGCTGCCACCGGGACTCCCGATCCTGCTGATGCCACCGGGACTGCTGCTCCTGCTGATGCTGCTCCCGGGGTCGCTCCTTCTGCAGATGTCTTCGCCGAGAAGCCGACTTCTCCTATTACTTAGCAATACTCAAGAGTAGACTCGTTAAATCCCCGGGATGCCGGGTGCAAGATGTAACATACACTATTTAATATTTTCGCTTCGTACTGAATTATCTATCCGAACAACTTATGTCAATTTATTCTGTTATGAGTCCCCGAGTTGCTTTTCATGTTTACCGTACTTAGGTAATTTCTGCTCTTGTCTATCATTTCGGCGTTCGACAGTCGAGTCACAAAACTCCACATACGGCATACATTACTTAAAACAATCCGAGTTCCGGCTAACCGAATTCCTGACATAAAAAATAACTGAGTCAGTAAAAAACAGGTATGCCGGACAAGTTCCTGCTCCGAGTCCCCGAGACCATTTTCGTGTTCCCCACATTTGATTCTCTTTGCTCTTGACTACCATTTCGGCGTGCGTCAGTCGAGTCACAAGATGATTTCACATGACATACATTACTTTGACTTTGAGAATCGAACTCGGAACTTTCCGGCATACAAATAAAACATAAGACCGTTATCCGGCAGTCCCCGGGTTCCTTCCCGAGATGCCGGTAAAAAACAGCAAATGAACTTGACCAAAATAAAAGGAAAATATGCACATAACCAGGCAGTCCCCGGGTTCCTCCCGGGGTGCCTTACTTTTATTAATACTGAAAACTGAGATACAACATACACTGAGCCCTTTATGTGTAAAAGGGGCGAAGTAGTGCTACATTCCATGGACGCTTGGTTTCCTCACCGGATTTGTCCATTACACCTTTCTTAGCCTCATGTGCATCTACAAGGTAATAAGAGTCATTGTGCAATGCCCTGCTTATCACAAAAGGTCCCTCCCATGGAGGTGACAATTTATGCATTCCGGCCGTGCGTTGGATGAGCCTCAGCACAAGATCCCCTTCTCGGAACACCCTCGGGTGTACTTTCCGGCTATGATATCGACGGAGATTTTGTTGATAAATTGCAGACCGAGATAGTGCCAATTCTCTTGCCTCTTCGAGTAAATCTACATCATCCTCTCGGGCCTCCTTTGACTCGGTCTCGGTGAACATTGTCACTCTCGGGGAATCATACTGTATGTCAGTCGGGAGTACTGCCTCAGCACCGTATACCATAAAAAATGGTGTGTACCCGGTAGATCTATTCGGTGTAGTCCGGAGACCCCATAACACCGCCGGTAACTCCTCTATCCAGCATCCCGGAGTTCTCAACAGTGGTTCGATCAAACGAGCTTTGATGCCGGCTAAGACTAAGGCATTTGCTCTATCGACTTGCCCATTTGCTTCCAGGTGTGCAACTGATGCTACATCCAGCCGGATTCCCTTCTCAGCACAAAATCGAGCGAATTCCCCCACAGCAAAGTTGGTACCATTATCTGTGATAATGCTGTGCGGGTACCCGTATCTCAAGATGATGTCTTTCAGGAATTGCACGGCGGTGTGTCCATCGCACTTCCGGATTGGCTTGACCTCTATCCACTTGGTAAATTTGTCCACCATAACCAGTATATGTGTCATGTTGCCTCTTGCCGGCTTGAACTGCCCGACCATATCTAAACACCACACTGCAAATGGCCAAGTGATAGGGATTGTCTTCAGCGCTGACGCCGGCATATGTATCCGGTGAGCAAACCTCTGGCATCCTCCACACTTCCGGACAATATCTTCTGCTTGCTGTAATGCAGTGGGCCAATAGAACCCATGCCAGAACACTTTCGCCACCAGGGCCCGGGATGATGCATGATGCCCACACTCCCCCTGATGTATTTCTAGAAGCATCTCTTGTCCTTCTGCCGGTTCTACACACCTCTGGAGTACCTCAGTGACACTCCTCTTGTACAATTCTTGATTGATGACGGTGTATGCTTTTGACCTTCGCATTATCTGCCGGGCTTCCACTTCATTCTCCGGGAGGACTCCTTCCAAGATATAAGCCATAATGGGCTGTGCCCATTCCGGAACAGGTCGAACCGGGAACACGGGAGCGTCTATGTCCATTGGCTCTGCCGACATCACCTCCATCATCATTTTTCTTTGCCTCTCTGAGCATTGTACCGCAGTCCCCGGGTTTGATGTTATGCTCCCGACATCTACTTCCATGGGTACGGCATCTGAACCAGGCTCCTTGGGGATGAAGATAGAATCTGACTCAGGTGAGGGTTGAATAGATGGCTTCCTTAAATGCTCCAGAGCTATCCCGGGTGGGATGGCATCCCGAGATGACCCTAGTTTGGATAAGACGTCTGCTGCCTCGTTTTCTCCTCTGGGTATGTGCTTGAACTCGCATCCTTCGAAAAAACCGGATATTTTCTGCACATGAAACATGTATAAGGCCATGTTTGCATCAAGGGCATCCCAATTCCCCGACACCTGCTGCACCACGAGGTCGGAGTCACCGAAACACTCTATCCAGCGGATGCCGATCTCCTTGGCAACGTTCAGTCCATGAACCAAGGCCTCATATTCCGCGACATTGTTAGATGCCCGAAAATGGATTTGCAGAACATACTTCAGTACATCCTGCTTCGGGGAAGTGAGGACCACTCCGGCACCCAATCCGATTTTAGCCTTTGAGCCATCGAAATGCATCCTCCAGAAATTGTAATCCGGCATCGGAGGTTCATATTGCATCTCGGCCCAGTCTACCAAAAAGTCCGGCAGCGCCTGTGACTTGATGGCATCTCGTCTCTCATACGCTGGAGCGTATGGAGACAACGGAATGGCCCACTTGGCTACCCGGCCGCTAGCGTCCTTGCAACCGATGATCTCGGCCAGAGGAGCCTCGCACACTACTGTGATCGGGTGTTCCTGAAAGTAGTGCTTGAGCTTGGTTACTGCCATGTACACCCCATATGCCATTTTCTGATAGTGCGGGTAGTTCTGCTTGGATTCCGAGATCACTTCATTGAGGTAATACACTGGCCTCTGTACCAGTTTGCCTCCTTCCTCTCTTTCTACTACCATTGCCACACTGACTACTCGGTTGGTTGCAGCAATATACAACAGCATAGGTTCCTTGGGCAATGGGGATGCCAACACGGGTGCTTTTGAGAGCATCCTCTTCAAATCGTTGAACGCCGCGTCAGCCTGCGGAGTCCACACAAATGTTTTGCTTTTATTCATCAATTGGTACAGGGGCAAGGCCTTCTCCCCAAGTCGACTCACAAACCGACTTAGGGACGCAAGACAACCAGTGAACTTCTGTACATCTTTGAGACGCACGGGCAACTTCATGCTCTCGATAGCACGAACTTTACCCGGGTTGACCTCGATTCCCCGGCTTGAGATGAGGAAACCGAGTAATTTCCCCGCCGGAACCCCGAATGTGCACTTATCCGGGTTCAATTTCATCCGGAATCTTCTTAAGTTCTTAAATGTTTCTCTCAGATCATCTATTAGTGAGGCTTTTTCTTTTGTCTTTATGACTATGTCATCGACATAGACCTCGGCATTCCGGCCTATCTGGTCATACAAACAATTCTGCATGCACCTCTGGTATGTATAACCAGCATTCCTCAAACCGAAAGTCATGACACGATAGCAATAAGCCTCATAAGGGGTAATAAAAGCAGTTTTCAATTGATCATCCGGATTCAAAGGTATCTGGTGAAAACCAGAATATGCATCTAAAAACGTCAAAAGCTCACTCCCGGCAGTGGAATCTATCACTTGAACTATCCAGGGCAGTGGAAAGGGGTCTTTCGGGCATGCCTTATTGAGGTTGGTGAAGTCGATGCACATACGCCACACCTTAAGCAGGAGGGGATCATCCTTCTTCTTCTTCTCTACCAAGACCGGATTCGATATCCAATCCGGGTGCAGCACCTCCATTATGAATCCCGCAGCCAGCAATATAGCCAGATGCTCCATGACCGCGGCTCTTCTTTCATCCGAGAGGCGCCTAGTTGGTTGCTTCACCGGCTTCGCATCCGGTCGAACAAACAGAGAGTGCTCAGCCAACTCCCTCGGGACACCTTGCAGATCGTCACTCGACCACGCAAAAGCATCCCGATTCTCACGGAGGAAGTCGACGAGCTCGCCTTCCTATTTGCTGTCCAGGTTGCTGCTAATGATAACTTGGCGCTCCGGGTTGCTGGGTTCCACACCCACCTTCTTGGTCTCTTTGGGGGGCTGAAACGACGCACCCTGCTCCGGGTTCACCATCCCGGGCATTCCGAGTTGGGATGTCTTGGCCATCGCCACCACCTGCTGGATTCTCTTCTTCTCTTCTGCGATCACCAGGGATTCAGCTAAGCATGACCCCGCCGAGGCACATTCCATGGAGCGCTTGTGGTCTCCCGAGATGGTAATCACGCCGTTAGGTCCCGGCATCTTCATCTTAAGGTAGCCCATGTGAGTTGATATCATGAACTTGGCCAGGGCTGGCCTGCCGATCAGTGCGTGATATGGGCTTTCGAGGTCCACGACCTCGAATTCCAAGCTCTCGGTTCGGCAGTTCTCCCGAGTTCCGAATAGCACTTCGACCCAGATTTTTCCCATGGGTGAGCAAGAGACTCCGGGCACAATGCCGTGGAAGGTCGTCTCGGTAGGCAGCAAAGTGTTCATGGACACCCCCAGCTTCAGCATCGTGTCCTTGTACATGATGTTAATGGCACTGCCATTGTCGATCAGAACCCGGCTGAAGCGGACATTGAGGTTTGGTCCGACAAAAGTTGGGTCCACCACCAAGGCATATGCCTCCGGCTTAGGCATAACCCTGGGGTGATCCTTTCGGCTCCACGTGATCTCCATCTCGGACCAGTGCAAGAACTTGGGCACCGCTAGGATCACAGCGTTCACCTCCAGGGCACGCTGCCGCACACTTCTCCGGTCAGTGGGTTCGGTCACGAAGACCACATAACTTTGATGTGCCTCCCGGTAGTTGCCCTGCTGCTGTCTGGCTTGGTCACTGGGGCCTGCCCGTTGTCGTTCCGGGTGTGCACCGTATTCACTGGCCGAGGCGGGTGTCCTCGCGGAGGTGGGTTGATTCGGATAGCATTGGCCCCCGACATCGGAGGAGGGGGTCTCGGAACGTTGGGCCGAGATGCCGGAGCACTCGGTCGAACAGCTCCCGAGCTGCCTTCCTGCAATGTACGCTGGTACCAACTGCATTGCCTAGTAGAGTGGTTTGCTGGCTTACTGGCCTCCAGACTATGGTAGCAGCATGGCTTGTTCAGCATCTCCTCATATGTCAGGGGCTTCTTTTGTTCCACCCAGGTCTTTTGCACCTCCTGACTCTGACCCCAAGTCGGGCCACTTGTCTTTTGACGCTGGCTGTTGCCGTCATCCTCTGGCTCCCGGGTTACTGCTGCGACGTGCTGTGCGGCATGGTGGTACTCGGGCTGATTCCTCTTCTGGCCAAAGTCCTGGCGATCATGGCTCCTGCTCGGTCCCGAACGCTCAGGTCCCGCATTCCTCCTGTTGGAGTCACCGATATCCACCAGGGGTTGCATGGGATCTCCAAGCGTGTAGGTATCGGCGATGCGCATGGTCTCTGCCAAGGTCGTTGGCATCTTTCTCTGCAACTTTTGCCACAGCATTGAGCCATGCCGGCATCCTTGTGCGAACCAGGAGATGGCCTGTGCCTCTACCACTCCCTCGCAAGAGTTGCGAATATTGCTCCACCGGGTAAGGTACTCCCGGTCGGTCTCGTTGCTCCTTTGCCTACAAATGGCGAGCTGTTGAGGCATGTTTGGCCTTTTGTACGTGCTAGTAAAGTTGCTGATAAATGCCTCCTCGAAATCTAACCAGCAGTCTATGCTGCCAGTTATTAGGTTGTTTAGCCAAATCCGGGCAGGTCCTTCCAACATCTGCGGTACATATCGTACCGCCCATCGTCTGTTTCCACCGGCTATGCTTACTGCAGTTACATAGTCGGTTAGCCAGTCCTCCGGCTTCTTGCTGCCGTCATAGGTCTTGGCACCCCTGTTGAGATGAAAATTCCGAACAGGTGGTTCCCGCATGATCCGGGGTCCAAAGCAGGCAGGTCCCGGAGGCCCTTGCTCTTCCACCATCTCGGATTGATGAATTCGGTCGAGCCGGAATCTGGCGTCTGCCGGATTCAGCTGTCTGGTTCCTATCCGAGATCCCAAAGGGTTCTCGTCTGGCTGATATCCGAGCTGCTGCAGTCTCGAGTTGCCATCGTTGAGCCTGTTCTGCGCCGGGATCATGGCCTGCTGGGGAACTGAGGGGACCTCCCTTTGTGGGTTTTCTTGAACATGAGGGGGGTTCCGGGGTGGATTACCACGGCCGACCGGGTTATTGTTTCCTACACCCAGGTTACCACCCTCACGGGTACTTCCCGCCTGCCCCGAGTTACGCTGCCCGGCTTGCCCGGCTTGCTGGATACCGGCGAAGGCCGGATCATAAGTCTGTAGCTGCTTGTTCTTCCCGGAACCTCGACTCCGGCTCCGGCTCTTGCTTTTGCTCTTGCTTTTGCTCGGATGTGGGGACGAGGCCTCCCCGTCCGATTTCTGGCTATTGGGTCTAGCTGAGTGCACCTGGGATCCTGCCCCGGGGTTCTTCTTCTTGAATTCCTGATTCTGACGGTTGGCCTCGATTACCAACTCGTTTACTCGCTCCTGCTGCTTGCGTAGGGCCTCACCGGATAACCCTACCGACTCTGCCATGGCGGCCTCGGCAGCCCTGAGAGTTTTCGCCGGTGAGCTGTACACCGGCTTCCCCGCTGAGATCCGGCTTCCCGTCTGACTGGTGGTGGCTCCACCAGCCAGCTCTTCATTCACCATTCTTCCCTTCTTGCGCAGCTCCGCGATGCGCTTGTCCCGGGAGTCGATCTTGAGGAATCCGTGAGCTGCATTGTACTCCCGGAGACTGGCATTGAGTTCGCGTTGGATCTCGGCGATCTCCTGTGCTTCAGCGAGTAGCAACCTCCGCTGCTCCTCCAACTCAGCCGACGTGGCCTGGGTATCCGCTTCAGCGGCTACAGGTACATCCAATTTGGCCACTAGCCCCGAGAGGGGATCCGGGCGACGTCGTGGCTAGGACGGCTGTGGATCGCCATCCCGGGCTGCACCTCTTTCCTGAGGAGGTTTGGCCAAACGGATGTGGCCGCTCCCGGTATCACCATCAGCGTCCTGGTACTCCTCCTCGGTTGCCCCGACCATCATCACCGCGACGGAACTCGGGGGGCGACCAACACGCAGACCCCGAGCAGCGCAGAGCATGGGAGGGTCCTCAGCTTCCAGGACCATGTCCGGGTAGCTACAGACAACCTCGGTGGCGACGTAGGTGGTGAAACCACCAAAGTCAATGAGACTACCGTTCACCGGAAAGGGCCTGTTCCGGAAGCATCCTGCATTGTCGCTGACGAAGTCCATCTCCCCTAGCCTTACGACCAGGCCAGAGAGAACCCGAATGTTGAAACGAACGGAGAAACCCGTCCGGATGTGTACACCAGCCAACGCCTCTGTCAGCCCCACGGTGGGCGCCAACTGTCGTGGTGGTGTCACGGCAGATGCCATAGGATGGCTAATGTGTGGGGCCGATGGACGTTGGTGGATCCGGGGAGGGATAGCGAGCTGAATAGCCCACGCGAGGAGGATCCCGGTATAACCGAGATCTCTCAAGAACGAGAAATAAGATCAAAGTGCGAGGTGGAAGATCTAACAAACACGAACAAATGCACGAAGGCACACAACACGCACACGATATACCCAGGTTCAGGGCCCTCGTGAGGAGGTAACACCCCTACTCCTGCCTTTCCTCTATATATAACTGTGGTACAAGAGCTACAACTTGCTGCTAGATCTCTCAAAGGGAGGAGTACAAAGAACTAGATGAACTCAAGGTGTGAAGAAGTAAATGCTCTAAGAGTAAATGTAACTATAGCTTTTTCTCCCAAGTTGGCCTCCCTCCACAGAAGCAGTTATGGCGCCTTTTATAGAGTTTCGGCCAGGAGGGCCGGAAACCCTAAATCGGCTTGGCCCCACCGGACAGGCCTAACCGGCATGTCGTCACCGGCTAGTGCGAGCTAGTCGCCGCGCTATCCGGCATAGCCCCTGCGTCATCATCTCGATAAGGACAACATGCGCCGTCCTGAACCATCATTGTCCCCCTGCCAGAGACAAGACATGTCTTGGCCCATCCCGGATAGCCTTTTCCGGATTGCCGGGCTAGGCACGTCATGTCTTGTCGTACCGTGGTCGTACCGGCTGACGCGCTCCTGTGTCAGGCGGGAGGTGACCATGCTTCCGTGTCAGGCGGAATGGTACTTCCCCCCGCAATATACGGGAAAGCCTGCTATAGACCGTTGATGGCCTACCGGGATCCCTCATGCCGGCTACCTCCTCGCTTGCCACTGTGAGCCTCTCCTACATAAGATCAAGACCGAGACATAAACTCCGGTTAGCTCTTACCCGGATGGCCTATCCGGCTAAACCGAATACACCTCCCTCTGGGAGTCTCCTCGGAGCCCGAGATCCGAGATCCTTTCCGGAGACATCCGAGTTCGTCTCAGGATGAGTATCTCTAGGCCTAGCCTCCCGAAGATGTCTTAGCCTATCAGCAAAGACATCTTCGAGAAGCTAGTTCTTAGAGGAACCACCCGCTGATGTTTGTGCTGCCATTGTGAAGGCCGGGGGTGTCTATTTATAGTTGCTAGAGCTGACCCTTGCGCCTGCCAGGAGGCACTTTGCACTCTACCAGCGCTCAAGGGTCAAGTTGCCTTTTCAGCACACCAGGAGGTGTCCTTGGCTCTTGCCAAAGGTCAAGTACTGTTGGCACCTTACTGAATTATTCCGGGATCTGCCCCTACCCGGGGGGCAGCCCCCCGACACTAGTCCCTGAAGCTGGTGCTGCACAGCGACCTCGGATGATGTGCGGGATCAGCTTTAAATAACAACTATTTTCCGAGAACGCATGACATCATCCTTCGTTTACTTGCCGAGATCGATTCTTCCCCAGATCTTCTTATCGAGACCGTTTTAACCGGGAGACGAAGCCTGCAACCGGATAATGCAGTCTCAGTGAATCTTGACCGTTGGCTCCGTACCGAACTCGAGATCTCAAGCTGGGCCCCACCCGACGTCCCGTCTGACCAGAAATGCACTCGAGTGCCTCTGCCCGAGCACGCCGTCGCTTGGGTTCGCGCGCCGGGAGCCGCATCCGATCCGAAGCCCAACCGTTGGGGCCGTGTGACCCTCGGTGTGGCCGGATCGGGCGCTCCGTCTAGCGCCACGTGCCGCACTGCACAAAATGGATCCCACCCACGATCGTGGAGATCGTGGGCGGGAAATTTGGAAACCGCTCCGGAATCCCCCCCATAAATAGGGGACCGGAACGGTCTCCTCTTCTTCTTCCTCTCCGTCGCTTCTCCTCCACCGTCGTCTCGAGCGCATCACCTCCGCTGTGTTCGTCGCCCGAACGCCGCCGCCCTCGCCGTTCGTCGGAGTACGAACGCCGCCGTTCCTCTTGCGCGTCACCGACCTCCTCTTCTCCGGTGAGTTGCTCTCTCCGCCCCGATGATCTCCTTTAGTAGAATAACTCCTCGTCTCCGGCCGTGGCCTAACACACACGCAGTTGAGCCGCCACCGGTGAGCGCGACCACGATCAGGCCATGCCGGCCACGGGGTGATGAACTAGTCTAGATGTACAAAATAGGATGCCGGCCACTGGTTCAGGCCAATGTCGGGCACGATCGGGGCATGCCGATCAACCCTCGGCCTCCATGTACCGCTGCTGCTTCTCCTCGTAGTAGGCCCTCTTCCTTGGGGTGAAGCAGGTCAGGTCCATGGCCATGATCTGCGCCTCTTGGGCGGCCAGAGCGAGCTCGACCTCCTTCCTCTTGTTCTCGGCCTCCATGGCTCTTGTCGAGGCTTCCAAGGCCCTGGTCTTTGCATTCTCCTCCTCTATCTCGAGCTTCTTCGTTTGGACGAGGAAGAAGTTCTTCGTCACCTCCTCTCGCTCCCGACGCTGCTTCTCGTCCCTCTCGTCCTTCTTCTCGGTCTCCTTGTCCTTCTGGGTGATGAAGCCTTGGAGGGTCTCCTGCAGCGCGATCGTCGTGGTGTCCCGCTTCAGGTCGAGCTTGGAGTTGACCCGTCCCCTTGGCCTTTCGCTTTCCGGACCATCGGCGGAACCCGTCGCCATTGGCGGCACCCCTCCGGGCACGGCCACTCCTTTCTTGAGGGCGTTGTGAAGCTCCTTCCATTTCTGGTTGTCCTTGAGCTTCCGGTAGCAATGGGCGAAGTTGAATGACTTGCCCCCATGCTCGGCCTTGTAGACCTCCAACGCTTGGAACGCCTACACAAACGTCCATTGGAGGACATGGAACGACTACACAAATAGCAAATGGACAAGGAAAGGAAGGGGCCACTCACCAAGTCGGCGATGCCGATGCCACTTTGCGGCCGGGCCGCGGCGTGCTCGAAGGAGCCGGTGAACTTGCTGCACTCCTGCGAGATGAGCCCGAACCTCTTTTGGATGGAGAGCTCGGTCCGTGTGGTGACCATGGAGTACGGCTGGAGGAGGGCCCGTTCATGGTAGTTCCTGAACATCCTCGCCCAGTACGCGCCGCCCTTCATCTCGACCCCGATAATGGTGTTCTGTCCCACCTCCATCCATGTGTCGCAGATACACTCATCCTCCTTCTCGGTGAAGCCGGCGCCCCGCTTGACGTTCCTCCTCGCCGCCTTGGCCTGCTGGGTGAGCTCGTCCATGAACAACGGCATGTCGGCGATGTGGTGTTCGTCCGCTCCGTCCGCTCCGTCCTCCTCCAGCTCGTCCCCGGCGTCGATGTAGCTCGCACGACCATTCTCGTTGATGAAGCCATTCATGTACGCGTCGCCTTCCTCAAACGTCAGCCCCGGAGTCGCCTGAGTCGACGGGACCGGCGTTTCGTCGAACAGGTTGCAGGGCACGGGAAGAACGCCCGGCGGAACGCGGATGCTGCGGGGCGCGGACAGCCTAGAGCCCGGCGCGGTGTTCAGATCGATCGAGCCCATGGCGGGGCCGCGGAGCGGCGACGAATCTTCCACTTCAATCGAGTAGAAGGGCTGCGGCGTCGGGTCACGGCCGGGCAAGTACCCGTACGTCGGCGCGGGGGATGCGTCGGCGTCGGGGGGGGGGGGGGGGGGGGGGGGGGAGCGCGACCGGGCCACGGACGTGTTGGAGCTGGCAGCCTGCGAGCGAGGCACGTACGTCGTGGTCGTGGTCGCCGGACGCATGCCCAGCACGCTCATCACCGCTTCCGCCGCCGCCTGGGCGATCCTGGTACGCTCGTCGTCCATCGGCGACAGCTTCTCCTCCTTCGCTCTCCTCCTCCGCCCCGCCCTCTTGGCCGACTGCTCCCTCCTCTCTTCGTCCGTGAGCACCTTCGGCTTCTGCATCGGCTTTGGCGGGGCGGCGGGTTCGGCCGGCGGGGCAGGGCGGGACATGGATAGTGTTTTTGGCGGGCGGAGGCTAGGGGTGGGAGAGGAAAGGGCAAAATGTGTGCCTCTTTTTGACGGGTCAGGGTGCCAAGTAGTGGACACGATTGTGTGCAGAGTTGTCCGGGAGGCTGCTCAATTGTGGACCAAATTTGGTCCAGATTTGAGCAGCCGCGGACCAAAAAACGGACAGCGGTCCGTTTGGGCAGCCCCGCAGGGCCTTGGTTTTGTCCGGGGCTGCTCAAATCCGGACTGTCCGGGCCAATTGAGCAGCCCCGTAGGAGATGTCCTGAGTTCTCTTCTTCCCGCAGCTAAAGTTTATGCTTTTAGTTGTTTTCATAGCTTACTGGGATCTGGATCATGACCCTTCCTATGTTAATTTTGACAAGGCAAATTTGTCCCATATGACTCCGAAAACCAGGGGACCAAAAAAATACAACCATCTTATTTATTTAGAGCAAGTCCGGTAGTTTCCCTAAAATGTCTCCCCTATATGTCCATGTAGGGACTGCTCTAAAAAAAATCTCCCCTAAACCATATTCAACTCCAGCGGTGCCCCTAAAACATCTCCCCTAATTAATTTTTCTTTATCTATTTTTTTATGTTTTAAGAATATTATATAACTAACATGTAAAATCCAACGACTACCTCTGTAACTGTTAACTTGTAGTGTTAAAAACTTATTCATCACCAAAATCTGAAAGATAAACAAAAAACTCACGAATATCGGCATATTGTAGTATCAAAAAACTCACTAATATCGGGATAGGGGAGTCTTTCACCTCCCCTATTTGTAGGGGAGACGAGTGAGCAGAACCGGGGTCCGATAAATCAGGGGAGCGTTGGTTTTTTTTTTACTTTTTCCCGTAAAAAACATATAGAGGAGGGTTTGAGGGACTGCTGGACTTGCTGCTGGACTTGCTATGTCGGATGCTGAAAATTCGCTTGTTTATGCTCCTTGTGATAGATTTCCGCATCGAAGCCGGCACATGGCCAGCAGTAGTGGCGTAAAAGGCGAATACTTGCAGCGTAAACCGCCTTCTGCCAAGAATTTTATTATTTCCCTAGGCAGCACCCAAGGCAAGGAAAACGTCGAGAATGTTGACACAGCCAAGATCATAACTCCTTATAGCTATGTCCCTCCCGCCGATAGCGCTGAAGATGAGACGGAAGCAAGCGGCCAAGTCATTTTTGCTGAGAAAGATGCTTCTAGGAAAACCTTGGAGGTCATGGATAGCAAACCTGTTAGTGAGCTGAGCACTGAGTTACCCGATGAGGTAATGGAGATATTTGAAAATAGCAACCATCGTGACGGTTCCATACACTGCGGCACGGACTGTTGGAAAAGTGACTATGATATTTCTGACCGTAGAGAGAGTAAGTGATCAATCTCTTTTCTTTTCTTTTTTCTTTTTAAGGACTTTTTAATCTATAGGTTCAACTGATATATTGTCTCCTGAAATCTAATTTTGCCTTGCTCTGTTTACTTTTACTAATTGATGGCAGTGCGATGGCACGTATTAAGGGGAATCTTGTAGAATGTTACCCTCGAGTTTCATTTGCTTGGTGTTTGCAGAAGGAGGAAACATCTTACCATCGCACCTTTGGCAAATTGGAGCTTGTGCCATTGGCCATTGTCTTTGTCTGCCCCTGTCACTCCTCATTTCTTGCCCCTAGGTTTCAGGAACTGAGTTCGGAATATTGCTTATCATCCATTGTCGGCTTCTTCAGTTAACGGAGGGTCAAGATCAGCCCGTACATCTTCGTCATCATCGTACGGCTAGCATTTAAATTCCAGTTCAAACGTTTGTGCGGTGAATTACTGTTAAATTCATCCCGCACAAACTTGTATCGCGGCTCCTCGGGTACTCTATATAACCGGGAGAGCGGGTGGTTGGGCGACGCGATCCATGTATCTGAACCCTAATTTCCAGTTATCTACTTTCCGTTCTTCCAGTTCTTCCTTAATTACGCTTCAATTACTGCAATTACTAGCTTCCTCTTTAGTTCTTGTCTGAATTGCTGGTTCAGGATCCCTTCTTCCACCCCCGGGTCCTGACAATTGGTATCAGAAGCCAGTACCTTCCGAGCTTGAGCTATCTTCTTGATTGGGGTTGCCGTCAGATCCAATCTGCCGGTGGTAAAATCCCTCCCGCACCACCCGATCTGGTTCAAGCTCCACGGGCTAGATCTATATGCCGTAGCCTCTCGATGTCGGCGTCGATTATCCGAACAAGATCGTAGGAACGCTTGGCGTTGGAGATGGAGGAGGCGGCCGCATGGAGGCCGTCAAGGAACAGGCCAGACGAGAAGAAGAGATCGCATCTCGTCTGCCAAGCGAAGTTCTCAACCTGCACCGTCGTCTCGATCATCAGCAAGTCTCCTTCGACTCGCTCCAAGGTAAGTTGTACGAGCTGTCAGAGATGGTGGCGCAGATCGTCTTGTCTATCAAACCACAAGCTGCTCGGCCTACGACGACCACCACCACTACCCAAACCCAGTTCAACACACCACCACCCCCGCCACCCAATTTGAGCCCGATTCCGGAAGGTATCACACCCAGCACATCTGGCGGGTTGCCGGCACCTACGCCGCAAAAGCAGGTTGCTTTCGGGAAGCAAACCACGCAGGGGTTGGAGATCCAAACCTCGTTCCAACCCACCCAATCCTCAAGCCAACAAATCTACCAACTTTCTTCACCCACGAGAAACCCTGCGATGTATACCTCAACCCAAGCCGTTCCACGGTACTCGACACACAATAACCAACAACCACCATACACACCACCTACTCAGGATACTATCACTACCCACCTCAAACACAGCAACACCTCACACCATAGTACACCTACTTCCAAACACCACCCTCAGCGCATCTCCAGTCGCTGCGCCCCCACAGGGCCCAAAACGCCGTTGTTTTCCTGCCACCGCGGCACCAAACGGCGCTAATCTGAAAGTAGGGGAGGGGCAGTTCCCAGTAGTCTCCAACCTAAGTTTCGGCCCATGCAATTCAAAATGGCGTAAAAATTAAATTTAGTGCAAAACATAGGTGATTTCATATAATTTGGCGCAAACAGAGGCGATTTCATATAATTTGGGCTCAAACTTAGGCGATTACATAGGCAATTAAACTAAAAAAAACTTAAAACTAGTTGTTGAGCATTCCCAGTCTCGCCGCGATCGCCTGGTTGTAGTGAGGAGAGGCGGAGAGAGAGATGAATGGCGATGGGATGCGAGGCTGGAGGGTTTTTTGAAGACCATGTTGTTCCTCTCCCGCCGCAGCTCCCAGCAGATCAAGATGTTGTTCCTCTCCCGCCGCATCTCCCAGCAGATCAAGATGACCAGCGATCGCATCCCGTCTCGATGCGTTGGTGCAGTGGCTGCAATGATCTTGTTCCACGCCTGGGCAATGCTTGCCCAATCTCGCCATCCATTATGGTTGAGAGAGGAGTACTTCCGCCAGGTTGCCACCGAAAGCCAGAGCAAATTGGCAAACGGGCAATCGGAGAACAGATGAAAAGCAACTTCCAGGTTTCTGATGCGGAGTCCAACACCTAAGCTAATCAACCTCTCAGCCCTACAAAAACCTAACTTATGCCGGCCTGAAGCCGGTTGTTGCCGATTGTAGTAGATTGTACTAAACATAGGCACTAATTAGCTGCAGTCGCAGCCTCCGTCTTCCCCGCCAGAGAAGCCGCGCGGAAGATGGCATCCTTGTCGATGCGGGTGAGGATGGTGAGGCCGTCGAAGTCCATGTCCTGGAGCGGAGACTTGAGGTGCGTGGCGAGTGCTGTCGCCGCCTTCTTGGCACAATACTCCTTCTTGTCCATCGCACGAAGCTCGTGCGCAAGGCGAACTGTTGCACGCTGCACGACAGGGATGGTGGTAGACATGGCAGCGACGCGTGGGCTCCGCCATGCCACCGTCGCGATGCTCTTCCCGCGCCCCATGCCGCAAGGAGACGGCGGCGTGGTGCCCAGAACAGAAGATGGCACCACAGTGAAGAGGTCCTGCAAAAGGTCTGCGGCCGGAGCGGTGTTCTCTGATAGCTGCAGGGTATCCACCTGGCCGGTGACGCCGCTAAGCTGGGCCGCGCCATCATGCGCGTCCATGCACCCAAGCCCGAGGGAACCGCAGCGAGGGGGTCGCGATGCCTTGTACAACAGATTGTCGAGCGGAGAGAAGCCCAATTTGTTGCCTTCAGTGGCAAAGGACCGTGGTTGTAGGTCGGGGGCGGCGCAGATGGCATCGATCTCCATACACAGCGGGTCGAACTGCAGCGGTTCCGAGGGCAGTGCGAGAAGCCGGTCGGTGACCATGAAGTCCACCAGGGGGTCCGAAGATGCCTCTGACCTCGGACTCCGAGCAGGCACAGGGCCGCACACACGGGCAGGGCTTGGAGAGCGCACGCGCTCCAACAGAGGCGCGCCAAACACCTCCTCCGCGAGATGAGGCAGAGGACCGTCGACCGACAGAGGAGGAGGTGGTGGCAGCGTGACGACTGGCATCTCCGTCGTGGCTGCGGTGATGGTGTTGGCCTGTCGGCGATGGTAGGCCATTGGCGTGCAGCTGCGGTGACGCTCGCCGCCCAAGCCCAACGTTGGGGTGTCGACCCGACCGCGAGGTGGCGGGGTGGTGTCCCAGGAGCCCCTCCGGTGGTCGTAGGAGTCCCCTTCATCGCCGCGGCGCCTGTCGCGGTCGTTGTTGTCGTTGCAGCCTCGCAGGTTTTGGGCCGCGGCGCACGTCGTCACCATCAGGACGTTCCAGCATCCACGTGTAAGGCTGGATGCGCGGAATGGTAGGCTCCTCGTCGGAGCTGGAGGTCACTATGCCGTTTTGGCCGGAGGGAGGCTGCCGATTTGGCACATGCCAATCCTCAACTAGATTGAGGTGGACCAGAGCGTCGTAGAGGATGCCGGCGGGAGGAGGCGCAACCTGACTAGAAGGCGGAGAGTGGCCTAGCATTTCAACAATGTGACCCGCGCCCTGTGGATACACCGTGAAGGCGTGGCTGCTGGGGATGCGAGCAAGCTCGCAGCACCAAATCCAGCAACTGAAGATGGCCGTGTTGTTCTGGCCGCGGGTGCGGCTGTCGACCACCACATACTTGCCCAGCACCTCCCGAGCCCCCTCGATGTTCCACAGATGCAGGGGCATGCGTTCGATGCAGACGCGTGCGTGGAAGTTAGCAATCTGGTGTACTCCACGGTCCGCCTCGTTCCAGGGTTTGAGCAGGAAGGAGGCGCTGTCGATGTTGATGCGGACGAGCCGCACCGCGGCGTCGCGGTCCTTGGGAAGGTCGAAGCGGAACCTCCATAAGAAGGCCGTGTGCGCTGCGGTATGGCTGAGCCTGCTGTCGTGGAAGGACCATGGTGCCGAAGGGGAACCGTGGGCATGGCGGCGTCTCACCGGAAGCGGAAGGGGAGTACGGGCACGGCCGCGCCTCGAAGTCACGAGTTGCCATTCGGGGCCCTCCTCGGGCGCCGAGATATTGACTTCCGGAGCAGAGGGATGGACGGCGACCGATTTGAGGCGAGGCCGCGCCAAGAACCGGAGGTTTGAAGCCGCAGTAGATGCAGACGACGAGGAAACCCCACAGGGAGCCGAGCAGCTCCGGCCGCGGAGGGAGCGGAGCAGCTCACCTGACCGCGCCGGGCCCCAAGGTGCTGCTCCATGCCCAGATCCAGCAGAGGACCGGACCTTACCTGAGGAGTCGACGGCAGCGCGTGCAGGCGAGGTATGGGTGGCCGCCGCGGCCGGGTGGCACGCGGCGCGAGGGGTGGGAGGAGCAGAGCGAGGAGAGCTCATCCCTTCACCCCCTCTTAGACCGCATTAGTCACTGTGAAGGTGACTTGGTCTGCTTTAATTAGAGAACACTTTATAGCAACATAAAAGAATGAACTTTGTCAGAAAAATAAGTATGTTGGACCTGATGAATGAGCCACGGGTAGGCAAAGAAGTGTGAGCAACCAAACATTCTAATAATAGTGTTCTTCCTTAGATTGAGATTTGCCAACTTTAGGCTGTAATGGAATAAAACTAGTGTAAAAAAGTTTGAGTTGTCTACTTGGGCTGTTTGAGGAGAGGCCTTCCGCAATTTCCTAAAGCTGAGCATGGTGCTGCAGACTCACCTGCTCATGTTGGAGAGGACAGGTACTGGTACTTCCGCTACTCCACATATTTCTGCAGGTTGTACGTGATTTGAACTATTGTGGAGTTCTTGATGATGTCTCTCGGTGGGATGTGATGCCGTGATCTCCATCTGGTTGCATGTGCCTCGAATGTTTCAGACTAACACATCAGGCCTACTGTAAGCTGACGTACATGTTGTCTACTCAATCTTCATGTCATGCCGCTCACGTTCATTCGCCGCCGGACACGTGGGAGAGTGTTTCCGATGTCAGTCCCCAAGCAGGGAAAATATCTCGGTTTTGTGCTTGGTGATGGTTCCTTTTTATCTTCAGCTCAACCGTTTACCTCGGTCGAGACAACCAATGCGATTGCTGGTTTGACGATTCACAGAAGGCCTGTGAAGAATGCAACTGCAGGTTCTTCGAGTCCAAGTTCTCGCTGGACCCTGGCAATCTCCGTTTGCGTTCTTCTGTTTAGGGTGTGTGAACTGTGAGAAGTTTGTCTTCTATAGCTCTATGTGTACTTCTAGGTACTACATGTTTAGGCTTTGTTCTTTAGAGCACGAGTTGTTAGTATATCTATTTGTAAAGAGATAACCGTATCGTCGGTCCTAAATCTTTCACCGTGCAAAGGGGGCGGAGCTATTAGCTTGTCATCGGGCTATCTCTTTGGCAAAGGAGGAAGGGATGTCGAAGGTTGCGGTGGAGTTGGATTTGGCCAGTGCGGTGGCAAAGCTGGTGTAGATGGACAAGGACATATCTTTTCACGCTCCGTTGATTCAAGATATCAAGTCCATTCTATCAAGCTTTCAGAAATTTACGGTGAAGGCGATTAGACGTTCGGCTAATGAAGTTGCTCATGTGTTTGCGGCTGCGGGTTTTGGGAATAAGTTGTGTAATGTGTGGAGGGTTGTTCCACCTTCTTTCGCTGTTGTAAAACTGAACCTAGACCTGTATGTTGAATAATTAACACGCAACCACCTTAATCTAAATAAAAATGTTTAGGCTTTGTTCACGAGTTGTTAGTATATCTATTTGTAAAGAGATAACCACATCATCGATCCTAAATCTTTCACCTATGTATTCACATTAGTCCATAATCTTTAAGATTGCACGTCTAAGTTCAAATTATTCCATAAGTGAGTACGTCAGGTCTTAATCTCGTATGATCATCGTTGACTGTTGCCACGTCGGCTGGTGGGGCCGGAGGCAAACAGACTAGTGGTGAAATATTGTAAATAGGGGAGTCAGTTTCATTTATTCTCATACCCCTGTCTCGTTCCCTTTTTCTCTGTCCCGCAAAGTTGAAGGCGAATTGGCGACGGAGGTGCTGCTCCGGTGATGACCGGAGTCGATCTACCGACGGAGGCCGCAACAATGGACCACTCCAGGATGGACCTGAAAGGTCTGAAGCTGCGACGCCCCGACGACCCTCCCGCGCGCTACGTTGAGTAACCCTAACCCTAAATCCCTTATTTGGTAGTTGAAATCATAGTAGAAATCATCTGATTTTAGAAATCCTCTATTCTAATCGATTTATGCATGTGTTTTGGTCTGAAATTGATGATCTATGTTTTATTTAGAACCACTTGAATAGTAGTTTACATTAGAAATTAACTATCACGGTTTCTTTTGCGGATTTGGGCCGTCCGAGAGCTATGTAGATGCCATGACAACTTGGTTGGATGGTTGCGAAGTAGACACATGGTCTCCTCTTTGATGGACACATGTTGCGAAATCTCTCGCCAAACGACCACTAGCCGGTGTGGCAACATTCAACAGTGGTCAGACGAGATTAAGACCTGGCGTGACTCACTTATGAAACAAGTAGGACTTGGACGTGCAATTTTGAAGATTATGGACCAATATGAAGGAACGTGAAAGTGCAATTTTAAATATTAGGGATAAATGTGAAGACACGGTGAAAGAATTAGGATGCGGTTATCTCTTTCGCCAACTTTGTTCCAGAGCCCCGTTTTTCCTGACCCCTCTCTGCCCGCATACGCGAGAGGTGAGCGACGCCGGCGGCTGACTAGGGTTCCGTCAGGCCGTGCCGCCGAGCCGTCCCCTCGCTGTATATCACCCCCTACCATCCTTGCCTCTCGTCCCCATCCGCTAGGCTCATCGTCCTCTGCAGACCCTTAATTTCCGCCTCTCCGTTGCGTAATCTCCCCTTCCTTTTTATATTCGGGAAAAGAAGCATGGAGGGGACTCACAAGAACTCTCTTGCTGGCGTCGATTCTTCCATCGGTGATGAGTTACCCAAATAAGCCATCGGTAAGTCGACCCAACCTTGCGCTCGACCCATTTAGCATAGAAAGATGCAATTTTTAAGCCGGGGCTGTGGTCGTCGGCAGATGCAGAGTTTCAACCTTTTAGTTTTTTTTTCTTTCACCATTTGTTTGGCTTACAGATTTCATTTTTCTTTACAAATTAGTACTCCTTCTGTCAGTCTGTCGGTAGATTGATTTCGTGGCGAGCAAGGGCCTTGGCCGAATCGTGTTCATCTTTCCACTCGGTTTCCCAATTTCTATTCCGTTCGTCACAACAATTTCACTGTCCGAGTCCGACTATTAGATGCATTGGGTATTGTTCTGCTATATAAACCAGCCTACATGAACATAACCAGAAGTATATATCTTACAATGGCAGGACCTGATGCAGGTTCCAGTTGGTCGGACCTTCCGACTGATCTCCTCCTCAGCATCCTGCAACGCCTCGAGCTCCGGGAATCCTTTGCTTTTGCTTCCGTCTGCACATCATGGTGCTCGGTCGCGGCGGCTTTCGGCGTACCCCTTACTTGCAGACCGTGGCTCATGTCTTGGGCCCACCTTGTTGAGGATAATGGATCTACTAAGATTAGCTCCAGCTCGGCTGTGACCTGTCAGTTCCGCCATCTACTGGACGTCAACAAGTCTTATGATGTTGATTTTCCCAAGGGTTGTTTTATTGCTTGTCGTGGAGCTTCTCATGGATGGCTGGTTCTGGTAAATGAACTCGCCAATCTTGTTCTCTTTAACCCCATTACAACGGAGATGGTCTCTCTACCCCCAATCACCGATTTCACATTTGTGGAAGCAGTATACGATGACCAAGGAAGCATACATGGTTATTATATCTTCTACAAAGATAAACTCTATGATGCAAAAGATGTGGCAACATGGTTCTACCAGAAGGCAGTTGTGTCTTGTTCTCCATCCAAAGGTGGGAACTACGCTGTCATGATCATTCATCATGATAGCAACTTGCTCTCTCTTGTTAGGGAAGGAGAGAGCAAATGGCAAGTGGTTTCAACTTTAGATATAAGTGAACGTGATCGGTATGCAGACTGTGCATATCACAACGGGAGGTTCTACACTGTGACATACCAGGGAATAGTAGACAGCTATGAGCATGTTGGATCGAATGGACCAACAAAGGCAGCAATTATTGCGCATAAAAACTTTTCATGCGTTCTTACTAGGCACTTGGTGTCTACACCATGGGGTGATCTCTTGCAAGTCCAGGTACGTGCTGCAAAGAGCGTGGAAAATGTTAGATTTGACATTCACAGTCTTCATCCTGAAGGATGGAAGAAGGCATCAACGCACAACTTGATGGAGCATGCAATATTTGTTGGACTCAATCACTCAACATGTTTACCCACAACGAAATTCCCTGGTTTAAGTCCTAAATGTATCTATTTCTCTTCTCCCTGGATGACACATAAGCTTGAATTAATGGGCCGGTGTCATGGTTGGGGAGGTGTAAGGTCCTATGACATAGAAAGAAGTTGTTTCAATCATGCTTTTCCCATCGAAGGGATGCCTAAAAGGTGGAGACGGAGCTTGAATATCCCTTCAGAGGTATGGATCACACCTAATATGTAATACTCCCTCCGTCCGGAAATAATTGACTCAATTTTTTCTACATGTGGATGTCTCTACACTAAAATGCGTCTGGATACATTCATATTTAGACAAAACTGAGTCACTTATTTCCAGACAGAGATAGTACTTGAGACCAGTTTTTCTTTGTAAGCTTGTATGATTGGAATTGATAAGATTTAGTCCACTTACGATTTGCTGAAACCTCTGGGCTCCTATTGTTTAGATATATTAATGCATGTTAGATGTTTAGATATATTTTTATGAATGCATGGTGTCCTAAATGTTTGTTAGCATATCAACATAAAATGTTTTAAATTCAGTAACTTATTTACTGGCATTTCAGCTGTAGCTTATGAACATACGTAAATATGAATATATAAACGTAAAACTGAATGACATCTATAAGCAAAATTAAATGGCGTTAGCACATAAGATATGTTGTAGTGCGTTCATATGGTTCACAATATATACCGAGCCAACCAGAGAAACGCAGCGGAAAAAAGCTCTTGAAAAACCGTGGTCCAGCACTTTTCCACTACTACTGTCCTACCCTATTATCTGAGCTGCTCGATGAAAAGTGTGCAATGCCCTGGAAATGAGTTTGTGTGCTGACTATACTGGGTTATTTTGTATAACCTCTAGCTTTAAAAAACATACTATTTTTAGGAGTGGTGGTTGTTTTTCCGCATATACAAGTATAATTCAACTTTTGAACATCATCAAGTGGTAAATATCATGGTTTTTAATAGCGTGCTATAGTGCTGCTAATAGTGTGCTAGTATAATGTTTTGAGCAAGGTGCCGCTAAATGCAATCCAGTTATTCCTTTCGATCCTAATTAATTGTCGCAGAATTGGTCTAGATGCTCATGTAACTAAATGCATTTCAGTATGTAGGTTTGTTCATTTTAGAAAAAAAAATTACTGGCAAATAATTTGGAACGGAGGGAGTACAATTTCTCGTTGTAGCTTGATTCAGATCTGCTATAGCACCGAAATAGCAGATTTTGAAGATTGCTGCTAATTATCGTATCACTCTGTTTTTGTTGCAAAATATTCAAAAGGAGTAACACATGGGGCTAATAATTCTAAAAAAATCACATATTTACGATTTCACACACCCACAAGTTTCAATATTATATGGACATAAATTTGGAGAGTGGACATTTGTAGCTAGGGCTACATGTAGCCCTTTTTTTTTTTGAAAAACTCAAAAAAACAATTTAAAGTTCAAAAAAGTTCTAGGATATAGAGAATGATTTATTCTACCAGTGTGCCAAAAATCAATGTGAAAGGGTATGTTCTTTTGTCTGCAAAATTGAACTTTAAGATCTGAGATGCGAAAAGTGCCACTTATCAAATTTCAGAATTTGTCTTTTTTGTGTATCCCGAAATACCATGTATTTCGCAATGCGTCATTGTCTACACGCTAGTATTTTTTCCGAATTTTTGGAACTTTAAATTGTCGTCTTTGAATGTTTTAAAAAATGGGCTGTGTGTAGCCGGAACTACATTTGAGGTTTTTGCATAAATTTGATGGTTGGTGATGGTACGCCGTCGCCACCACACACGGAAAGAAAATCGCCGCCCATGGAACGGGTAAATAATAAATATGGGCAGGCGAGCAGCACTCGTGCCGCGAGAGAATCTTCCCGTGCTTGAGCACGCAAGGAGGATCAAAGGCCAAGACCGAAATTTCACAAAAATAACCATTTGAATAAAGTTCAACAAAAAATAACGTCTTTTCAAAACTATTTTAAAATCTAACCATCTTTGGTAGCGCCCAACGATGTGGCGCTACCCTCTGTGTGGTAGCGCCACAGGCTCCATCGCTACCCTCGTACCAGCGTGGCAACGTGGACCCTTCGTCGTTACCCTTCGGAGGGTAGCGCCATGCCCCTCGGCGCTATCCTCTTAATGTTAGCTTCATGCCCCATGGCCCCTCGTGCTACCAAAAAGGGTTAGATTTCAAAATAGTTTTAAAAAATGATTATTTTTTGCTGAACTTTGCCCAAAGGGTTATTTTTATGAAATTTCACTGTATTTGAGGATAGCGAGCACATATGGAGTGTGTCACCCACACACTCCCTGTCATACCCTCTCTACCGGTATTATACTAGCTTGTCGGTGGGCCACCTGGCACAGGAGCAAGCACCTTATATACAGCGAGTTGCGGATGTTGAAGATGAATGAACTCTGAAGTCTCTCACCTCCCGTGCTTTGTGTTCCTCATCCCCTTTCTTTGATTTCTCCCCTGATTCTCCCCCAAATCGTGGTAATCCACCGTATCTCGCTGAATCTGTCGTGCTCTCATCCCTGGGACACGACACTCCCCCACCAGAGCCAGGATGGCGGGCTGCCATCTCATCGCCGCCCATGTGGACAAGCCGTGTAAGCAGTTGCCAAAGCCACCACACCGCAAGGACCTCGTTCGATGAAGCCGAGTAGCCTAGTGAAACATCTTATAATCAGAGACAGAGTAGCATACTAAAACGTGTTATAATCAGAGACAGAGATAGTATAATTCAATATATTAATAATATCACAGTAAATTCAGTAGTATTTGGTTCGGCTTATCTATGTTGGACCTGACGGTCAGTTGAGTGTCAACAATGATAAATGGGGAACCTGAAATCCATATTGGGTCATGGGTGTAGATGCCCCACTACCCTAAAAGCAGTTAAAAAAAAATTGGACATACTTCAAGACATTTGATGTTAGCATAACAAGTTTCACAAAGATTTTTTTGTGTGAAATTTGCATAAAAGAAAAATCCGAACACTGTAAAATTCTAACTTTTTTTTTGACATTTTGATTTTTTTAGAGTGAAATGCATGTATGGTCCCTAAAGTCACCGGCGATGTCTAACTCACGAAACAGGCTTTCGCCCCGCTTTATAAATAAAGCAACAACCAACACACAGTCACCGATACAAGAACAACACACACACCACAGGCTGGGGCATCAGCAGACACATCGCCCAAAACAGAAAGAAAAGAAGAACATGGCGAATCGACTAAACGAAAAAGACCCTCCAGCGCTGCGCCCTCCGAATTTGTTCCACCACGCTCGCGGCACTCCGATGCGTCCAGTACCAAGCAGTAACTCCCTCGGAAGGGGCATCAACACGGCGATGCTACTCGGATCAGCCCACTGCTCTTAGGGTTTCCCCCGACACTCAGTACCAAGCAGCAATTCCCTCGAAGGGGGCACCGTCGTCACGGCGCTGCTACTCAGATCAGCACACTGCTCCTAGGGTTTCCCCCGGCACACGGTGTAAGGTGAACTTGGGCTACCCACGACGCCCTCCAACAAGGAATGACGCCACCCGAAGGCGGCACCACGTCGGTGTCGAACGGGTCAACACGGATTTCTCCCGAGCCCAAGACACAAAAACACCCAAACAAGACCGGAGCACCACCACCCGCTTCTCCGCCCGCCAACATGCGCACCACGACTTTGTTGTCATCAACGCCGTCTCTCCACGAGCACCAGACTGCGGTCTGTAGATCGGATCAGGCAACACCACCGGAACGAGGGACAGCAGCACCGCCACACCACGGGAGGGACCAACCTCCACCACCAAGAGGCGGTAGCCGACCGGATAGAGCAGTCGGAGCAAACTAGGCCCGCCTGGCCCGGTATAGCTCCTGCCGCCCTGCTGCAACAGGCAGAGCTGCAGCGCCGCCATCCCCTGCCCCGCACCGTCGCCGCCACCATCTTCAAAGGGAGCCGCAACCGCCCACACGCCCCGGACCGCTCAAGCCCATCTGAGCCCGCCCGAGCCCATCTAGGGCCGAGGCAACTCAGACCAGGGCCAAGCCGGCCGCCGGCCGACGGCCACCTGCCGTCGGCGCCGCGCGCGACGCTGATGGTCCGCACCGCCACCAGAACCCGCCGGCCGAGCCGGACCACGAGCTCCCGACGAGCACCGCCGCCCAGGACGGAGAAGCCCCGACCATTCCACCTTGGACGCGGGGAAGGAAGGTCCGCCGCCGCCGGCGTCGCTGGGGCTGCGCCCGACGACCCTGCCTGCGGCGGCGAAGGATGGAAGAGTAGAGAGAGCCCGTCGGCAGGAACTTGGGGACGCCCCGGTCGCCCTCGGGGGAGCGACGGGAGCGGGGCAGAGAGGGGTAGGGGAGAGGGGAGGGGAGGACGGTGGCGCGGGGGGCTGGCGGCGGCGGCGCGGGGCTGGGGAACCCTAGTCGCCTCTACTACTCCAGCCGGACATTCGGTCCGGCGATGTCTAACTCGGTCCCTGAACTCTGGGATTGCGCTAAAACAGTCCTAAACTTGCTCTAGACGATCGCGTACGGTCCAAACGACGGAAGGGCACCGTATAACGCTGACGTGCCATAGGTTCGGCCCCACTGCTTTGTTCCCCACCGTTCAAAATCCCTAAATCGAACTGGTTCCCCTCCACCCTGCACCGCTGACCTGAAGTCGACATCTGGAGCTGGTTACACTTCTGCGTTGTTCCGTCTTTTCTGCCCCGCTGCTCCGCTCCTCTACGCCGTCGTTCTGCCCTCTCGATTAGCGCCATTTCTTTCTCATGCGTGGCAATGGTGGGAGCTTGTCCGAGGCCACGAATAGCTTTTCCCGCTGGTGAGGTAAGAAAACTGCAGAGTTCGAGGAATGCGCCATTACGTTTCCCATGCCGGCGTCGGACTACGACCAAGGCGCCACACTCTTCTCCTGGAAATCCACAAGTCCAGCAGGCCGATGATGCACTGCAGTTGTCCGTCTTGGGGTTCAGAAAAGCCACCATAAGCGCGTTGGTGGCATCCAGCCAGTGAAGCATGTCATGCATCTCGAAGGGACACGACTTGCGGATCGTTGAAGAAGTGGCCTGCTAGCCGGTGGCGGCGTCCGAGATGTCATCAACGCCGCATTCGTTGTTCATGCCCTTACTGCTGGCAAGGATTCTCGAGTTCTGGTCGGTGAACAACTTGGGATCATTACCGTGGCTGACGCAGTAACGAGGAAACTTGACGGAAGTCCCAGGGGACGGCGGAGAAGGCGGTCGCACGTCATCGCACTTGCCAAGCTGCACGCGCCGACGTGCGCGGCAATGAAGAGCGTGGAGGCGCCGAGGTAGTCAGTGTCATTGTACACGCGCACAACACGTCCGTGTGTGGCAGCAGCTGGCGTCCGGGGCGATGCAGATGGCTGTGCCGTTCCCGGGCACGCTGCTGCCTGCTGGGCATGGAGGAGGCGAAGGATCCCAGTGCGCGGCGGCGCGGACATGGTCGTGGAGGTAGTAGATCGGCTTCTCACAGGTGAGGAACGATGGTGCGATGCTGGGCCACCATTGGATTCGTTGGTATACAGGAAGACGAGTGCCTTGCAGGGTGGATTTAGTTCTTATTTCTTAACCCAGAGGTGAGGAACGATGGCAGTGTCGATTGAGTGATTTCAATTCAGAGGTGAGGAACGATGGCTGTCAAAAAAAATGGATCGATGCTGTTAGCCCAGTCTAGCGCCACATAAGTGAAATACGGTGGCAATGGTAGTGAGGACCGTACGTGGACATACGAAGCAAGATTGAGGACCGTATTGATGCATTTTCAGAGTTTGAGGATTGTATTAGACATAGCCAACAAGTTCAGGGACTATAGATGCATTTCACTTTTTTTTTACTCAATGGGTGTATATGCACCTGTGAACAGTGTCCCATTTAGACTGAATTATAACAATTAGACGAAAATCCGGTGGAGATCAGTGCAAAAGACATGAAAAACTGATGGTTTCTGCAACAAGATGACATGAGCATGGCGGAATCTGCAATTTTCTCCACAATCGATCAATTCAAGGCCATAAAGCAGCCTCCTCGGTGGCTTCGTATGTGCATAGCGTTAAATGGTTTCTACCATCGGGGTCGGTACCCACGTCTCATATCCCACCATATGGGAGTACTTATAATACTTTATCGGTTTGATTATATTCATATGCTATATTTAAGATACCTAAAACAAGTTTCGTGAAAAAATTACAATTGTCCCCATATTTTGCACTATATACTCGAAATACCGTCATATATATATATATGTATATAAAAGAGAAGTAAGTAGAAAATTTTCACATACTACCTAAAATGAAACCATTTAACTTATCTATATTTTACTATTAAATTAGAGTGCATGGTATGGTGTCACACGCTAAATGTCATTTCACATGACTAATTACGATGCTCTGCCATCTATAAATGAATATACCGGTTAAAAAAGAAAACATGCCTAATTATGCTGGCCTGCCACCTATAAGTAAAAAGAACATGATATGGTGTCACACGTCCGTCAATTTACAATCCAAATGCCATCCCGGTAGGAACACCAAAAAAAAAACTAACCGGATGTTGCTCATCGTAACAAACCTATCCTCACATGCAAATAATCTTTTTTTTGCGAATACGCATGCAAACAACAGAACTGACCGGATCTAGCTCCTCCTATCTTTTATCGATCCTAACGAACAGGCTAACGAGTGTGAGAGTCCATGCGCCAGCGCGTCCCTGGCCTGCTGGGCGGCGTTGATGTCGCTGCCGCCGCCGCCGGAACACGCGAAGGCTGTCACCCCCACGGATGCTCTTCCTGGACGGCGTCCCTGTCTAAGTGGGCGAGGACATCGTTGATGGTGGTAGTTTCCCTACTCAATGAGCTTGATGTCGAGAAGGGTGTCCATATGTACGAGTGCTCGAACGTCATCTCTTTTTTTATCTCACCGGCGCCGCGGCTCTTGCAATCCCAACGCGCATTGATCAGTGACACGAACAAGTCCTTATGCCAATGCCGCATGGCGTGTTCTGTCCGGAGGCGTCCGCTGCATATCAGCATATGTGCTTGCCTGCTTGGTGAGCGACGGTAAGAAGGCGAAGACAACATCTTCCTGGTCGTGCTGTGCTTTGTTGATGGCGCACACCGCGGTCTCCTGGGGAGCTGCTCGCTGAACCACATGAGCACGACGAGGCAGAACATGGCGTACTGATAGGTTTCCATCACGGGCGCCCTGCTGGACTCGGAGGACTCCCGGCCCGCAGCTTCTGGCGCGGGTGCGAAGAGGCGGACGCACGTGAAGAAGGCGCCGAGGCTTGTTTCTATGGTTATTATGATCAATATTATCTCGTAAAAAGAGGCTTGTTTCTTATTTGTACGCCATGCAGGCTTGCCTGAGACAAATCCATGCTTCTCTCCTGTAGAAGCAACTCGTCGTCTAGAGAATACTGCTGCTCCGGTACAGGGCCGGTCCTGAGATTTCGAGGGCCCGGGACGAAACTAGAATATAGGGCCCCTTAGTATAAAATAAAAGATAAATTTAATTTAACTAAAAAATATCTAACGAGGGAACTAATACACCGATATATGGATAATTTTTGGGAAAAACATGGACACACAAAGCGTAATTTCACTATGATGAAGGGGCATTACAAGTTCAACTTGCACTATATTTGTTTCCATATAAGTGAGGCTAAGTTAGTGATGTTTGAATCAATATCAATCTTGTCCAATGTCATGTCCCAATTTTTTAATACTAACTAGTTTTGCATATATAGATTTAAATAAAATTTAGAAGACACGCTAGGTTGATTGTAAATCTCTATACTTAGAATCTGTGTATGGCTAAATGATTGAGATACTTAAATTTGTTATAGGAAATAAGACGCAACACAAATATTTTAGAAAGCAAAAAAATAAAGGGATAATTCACCTACAATAGAAATTTGAAACAATACATCTTCTGACTTGATTGGCCGATTGGAACTGCCGGCGACGTCTTGGGCGATCGCTTGATCAGGGACAAGGGGACGAATCAAGTAATTAAGTTGGAAAGTTGTCACGGTGGGGAAGATGGGCAATACGATTTTGATGGTTAGCAATAGATGCCTAGGGGCTGAATAACAGAAACAGAATGGCTAATGCAATAGCTATATGGAAACACCGGAACTGAAATGTAAGACTCTCCGTGAGAAAAGGAATCATAAAACTTCTCGCAATGTATGTCTCCAAATCGATCAGCTGTAGTACGTATCTTGTTGCTCTCCCAGTGATTAGAAAGGCCCAATTGTTACGACATCATAGCAGGGCCTTCTTTGGTTATCTACGATTAATTTTCTTCTGACCGTACACGCACCCTAGTATACACATATCATGGAAGGGCCCCCAAAATTTTTTGGACCCGGGGCGGCCGCCCCTCTCGCCCCCCCCCCCCCCCCCTAGGGCCGGCCCAGCTCCGGTATAGGGGCTATGGAAGCTGATCGATGTCTTGACACTAAAGAGGAGTATGTGATGCATGATGAGGAAGAAGGTTGAGAAGTGATTGTCGGACTTCTTTCGTCTAACTCTGCAAACCGTGTGGGCAAACCCCTGCCGGAATTTTGCCAAGTTCTTCGTCACACCGTTGTGACGCTGGAGCGATCTCTCTACCTCGACTCCAACCCCATCAAGTCGTACATGTGCATCACCTCGGAGCCGCCGCACAAGCGTCGGAGTTGATCGAGTTGGATCGCCAAGATTGGTCGGAATGTCGGATCATAATCATTTTCATCGACACCAACCGTTAAAGATTTAACGGATCATAATCATCGCGTAGGATTTTTTTTGCTGATATGGTACGAATCCTTACACCAAGAAGTTCCATTGTTCCACCGTCAATTTCCTATCTGACACACTAGCAGACCGAGGTACACAAAAGGGAACGATCCAAGCTTGCATTTACGCATATTAGCGACCGATCGCTGATCGTCTTGCTTGTGTCACATGACTATTAGTCGTTTTATGATAATTATTTTTTAGTCCCAACATGTCTTCAAAGCACGTCAAGGAGAATTTTAAATATGTAATGTGATGTTCATCATTTTGAATAAGGATCAGCCTGTGATCATCAGCATACTGTAAATGTATATTCCCCCTGGAGATACGGTGAGGTATACTGGTCCTCTTATGTGTCATGTTGCTGATGTTGCCAAGAGAATTGCCAACATGTACTTTGCAATGAAGTTGAACAAAAGTGGGCAGAGTGGGTCCCTTGCCGCACTTCCCTTTTATTCCCGAAGAAAGGGCCAATCCCCCCTTGGTGGAGGTGGCGGTTTGGCTTCCCCAGATTAATTGGGTAATTTTGTGAAAATATCATGCATCAAACCCTTTCCTACGCAGTACATGTACTAAAATGTCTCAGTTTACTCGATCGTACACTTCCTCGGAATCCAATTTCTATAGCACTCCTAATTTCTCCACTTGAGTTCATACACAATTTCTTGTAGGGAAAGTGCACCGTCGCCTTCCCTTAATTAATGTTGTTGAAACGGGCTGGCGATTCTATGTTCTATCGGATCCAATTGCGATGCAAAAGCCTTGGATATGGTCTTGAATATAACATTTATCAGCGTGATTGATATGTACCGTGAGGTTGCCTCTGCTCAAGGGTTTTCGGAATGTAGATAACACTCCAAGTTCAGTCTTGACACATCGATCCTCCCTAGCTAAGACGAAGTCACTTAGGATATGAAGGACACTGAGCTTCAGCGCTGGCTGCCGGGCACGGCGCGGTGTCAATTTTCATGTCATTCACTATATCTTTGAGTTCCTTTTCTGTAAACACGAGGGCCAATCTCAAATTTTCATCATAGGGCCACACTATTCTGAGCACACCGAGTAGCAGAGAGAGTGGTAGAGTGGTTTACCTCGCCATTGCAGACTATGGAGTTCAGAGCCGGCGAGAGGGAGGGAAATGCTGCGATTCGCCCGGTCCGATGACGACAGAAATTCAAGTTGACGCAACAATTATCCTGGTCGACAACCCGCTGCCGGAGTCAGACGGCGCTGGAACTGGGGAGAAGGACGGAGATTCAGCCGCCACCGCCGCCAATAGTTCTGAAAGAGGGGGAAGGGGAATCAGAGAGGTGAGAGGTGGCGGGGCGGACAAGAGTTGAGGGCATGCTTGACGCGAAATGAGGAGGGAAATCTTCTGTTTCCCGTCTTTGCGCACGCAACTGCCCCGTGGCGGGCCTTTTTTTAGCTCACGGCATGGCTCCATGGAAACGCCAGAATCGAGCTTTGTACCTGAGCATAGCCCGGGAGTGCTTTGCAGATTGTGCGGGTGACAACTGTAACCTCCGGCAGGCAACCAATCTTGCGGGTAACAACATACTCCAGCCTGTACCAAACGCACCCCTAGCAACCTACTCATGATCAAGACGTGCATGCGACTTGAGATCGCCTAGATCGCGTTTTGCGGGTCACGATCGGACGGCTTGGAAGGCAAGGGATTAGAGACTTATCCAGGAAGACCCGCTGCAGTTGTCTTTTGTTTTTTCCAAAAAGCAAACCAGACCTTTATGGGTAAGATGAGAAGATGTTTTCAACAGTCAGTCACGTGGCCGAGATATCTTTTTTTTAACAATTGGGGCCACGAGTACCCCTCAGCTGCTTATCTTCTATATCTAAATAGCAAAGACCCACTACAAGGAATTCTCTTGACATGCAGCCTATCCACCTCAGCAAACTGCCACGTCAGCGGCTCCCACGTTATTTTCTTTTGCCCTGTGACGTTTGTGGCAGAAAGCCCATCTAATTTTGTCGCCCATTCCACCCAGCCCACTCTTCATCTTCTCCACCGAACAGTCGTTCTGGAACGATCTGAATCCATACACCTCCACTCCGGATTCCCGCGAGAAACTGCTGCACATAGCAACCCCCTCTCAATCAATGTCCACGAGCGCCCTTCTCGCCTCCGCTCGGTTCATGTTCAGCTCTCACCTATAAATTTTGTCATGACTCTCAGGGGGTCGTAGCCACGTGCTGCCCGTCTACCTCACACTCGCGACGCCGGTAAGTCCTCCCGTACCTTCTTCAGATCTCACCCTTCCATACGTTTCCATTCCCGTGACAATTTTCGATTTCAGATGTTCCGCAGCAAAGCAGCCTTCCTGCTTCATATTGCTTGCTAGCTGTTTGCTCCTATTTCACTCCTCCGATTGGTGTTCTTGGCTCCTTACTGTCGATTTAACTGCACCTGCTGGTACATACAACTCCCTCCTTGCCTCCAATCGATACAGCGTAGCTCCATTCAACGAACATCCTTGCCTTTTTTTTCTTTTCTTGATTGAACCCAAGCTGAAGTGTGCTCACTTTTACCATTCATGATTCATTAGTAATTTTCAATTGTATCTTAACCAGAAATTCGTTTTTTTGCTTGACTGAACAATATGTTGTTATTTTTACAGTTGACGCAGAAGATATCCAACTATGCGTCGGACAACAACATCAGCTTCACATACTACAACAACAAGATACTATTGCCTCGGTTGATAATATCACATACCCGCAGTGATCAATTTCAGTTGTACCTGAGATGCATCACTTTTGTTCAATAAAGACCTATATCTATGTTATCGACTTTGTCCAAATGTGCCTGAATGGATATTATTATTGATGAACCGCTTGCAGTTTCCTTTGCAACGATGTAGCCTCCAGTTTGTTTCCCCCTGCAATTTCATACTTGCCCTTTACCCTGTTCAACTGATCCCCTTATTCTAATAGATCTACATCATTACTAGTTTTGGGGAGTTTCTAAACATTTGTTACACAATTAATTATTATTGAAACTTTCTTGAAGTTACACAAATCTCATAACTACAGAACACCTATATAACATGACACCACCTGAAACATCATCTTTTTATACACAGATTTCTGTTAGTTGGCAATACACATGGAGAAACTCATGAACTCAACAGGTATGTGTACTATGTCAAATTTTATTAGTTCTTCCAGCTTCGTGCACTAACCGTATTTAACACCGCACAACCATTCTATACAGGATTCAACCTGATGCAGCAACAACAAAACTGCCCCCCTCATTTGCTCATTCAGTCGGAGAAACTCACACGAAGTACATCCAAGCAATTTCAGAGATAAACAATGCTACACAACCACCGACATATATCACTTTCAACAGTTTCAATCCGCTTCCTGAGGATCAACAATCGGGCAAATACATCTTTCGGTACATGAAGAAAGGAACAATGCATGCCCGATTTGTCATCGACGAGGAAGGCACCAACCAAACAACTCTACATAAACTTATACCACAAATCATATCATTTTCAATAAATTTTACAGATATATTTTTTATCAAAGAGCCACAATATTTTTTTCTGTTTTTAATTCCTCTTATTGAGATGTTCGGTTTCTCATCTTTAGACAAAATTTCATCCAAAAATGTTTCACGCAATTCCCGCAGCAACGCGCGGGGTATCATCTAGTATTCATCAATACGTGGCCGTACAGAAAACACAGAGGTCGTTTTACAACACTTGCCCTAATGAACCTAAAATTTAAAGATAAGGCCTCCGGACTTACACACAGGTCCCTAGCACAAAAAGTAAAAATACAAACATGTGCAGAGCAACCACCACCACAGTTCGCCAACGAACTCAAGACGCTAGAGGCGTCGAGCTCCGAGAGTGTAAAGCTCGCCGTCTCCTGCCACCGGCCAGCACGAGATTGCCAGGGACGAATCACTTGGCAAGAACGCGCCGTCGAGCTCCAGGATAGGGCTAGAAGATCCTTCGAAATAGAGGAAACGCACATGCTGCCGCATTGGCCAAAGATCATGGAGGCAATCATCGCCACCATGTAGTGATCACCTGGGTAAAGCAGCAACATGCTACTCCGTCCAGCAGGCTCCAGATTCGCTACTTCATCTCCCTCGCCACCACAGCCGGACGAGAAGAAGGGAAAAAACGAAACCTGTCAAGAAGAAGAAGAAGACTGCAAGTGGACTTTGTTGAGGAGGACGGCGACGCGATGCAGAAACAGAAACAGGTCTTCAACTCTGACCTCCAAAGCTCTGAAGACATGAACAACGGCACGCCACACACTGCAAGGAGCCGTTCAAGCACACCTGCAGCAAATCCCCCACGCCCGTACGACGAACTCGAGGATCCCAACTCCATCTCCTCCTCTCGCCTCCACGGCCGGCCAGAAGAGAGGAAGAAGTATCTGAGCTCACCGGATCCAAACTGCTACCCTTCAGAACCGGAGGGTAGCCTTCGAGCTTATTGAGGAGGGAGGACTTCGCGCCTTCACCTTCCACATGCAGCTCCGACCACCAGAGCGCCATCAAAAGGAGGAAGAGCGCCGCTAACCGACCAACGCAACTCAGGCGCGTCAGCCAACAAGCCCTGGGCAAAATCTCGCCAAACTGCACATAGGCAAACTCGAAATAAACCCTACATCTACGCCCTAATCTAGGGGCCCGGCACCCAATTCCATCTCCACACCAACCAGCGTACGGGCCGACGGCGGGAGCAGCCGGATCTGAGCCGCCGCCCCGATTGACTCTGAAGGGGAACGGGAGGGAGGGAGGGAGGGAGGGAGAGGAAAGGGGATTTCTCGAGAAGTCGTTCCATAGCCGAGATATCCAGACTCAGTAATTTTACAGAAACACTTACATGTGCGCGGTTACTCATAAGGTTTGATGCTATTTACACAAAAATCAACGAAATGGGCCCAGAGGCCTGCTCTCGCACAGGTATGATGTACAGTATCTGTTATTCACCGATACTAAGCGTGGAACAAGACTATGTACGAATCCCCATTATAACGTCAACCGTAGTCAGATCGCTGGGTCCAATATACGTAGTAGGTTGGCAGTTGGCACAGTGCAACTGAGACACTCCCTATATCCTGTTAGGATTGCAATGCGCCAAAAGCTTCACGGTTGCAATGTGGCCGTAAGTGTATCATACTGTATGTCAGAGAGTTCACCAAGACATTGAGGTCCTCTACAAATCTACTGACGCTTTGCCAAGTAATCCTGAAATGTATAAAATATGACAAATTATCACCACCGTGATGACAATCGGGCAAGGGACAGATGGAACATAGCAACAATAATATTGAGCGAACGGTACAAGCCGATGGAAATATCAGTCGATCGAAAAACATGAATTGCTGGTTGCAAGTGACTATGCTAAAATAAAGAAAGTTCAATGCCATGTATAAAATGGATCATAGCTATTACTGTTACAACTAAGAAAACAGAATGAAACCCCTAGTGTTTGGATTTCTTTTGTAAAGAGGACGACGAAGATGTCTTTCATATGTTGGTTACAAGGTATCATTAATTTGAACACATATGTTGGTTATAAGGTATCATTAATAGTTACTGCCATCAGGACATCATGAATTATTGGATATTCTGTAACTAGAAAAATGCGAGAGCAAGGTTTCTGTTATTCTATAATAACTAGACATTAAGAATTAGCAAGTGCTTTGAAAGCAATGAAATGGAGCTTAGTGCATTTCTACTAGTTACCAAGATTTCGGTTGCAGATGGACGATCCAAAGGGGATGAGGCTGTGAGCCTTTTGAGAAGCACGGTGTCCCCTTCCCATTCAGTCAGATATTCGCCATTACTCAGTCCTAGTAAGACTTTGCCTTTTCCTTGACCAGTAGTAAAAGAAAGGAACATCTCCACAAGTATTACCCCGAGACTATAGATATCGGCCTTAAAACAAGGTAACAATATGTCAGATGTGAAAAAGGAGTTTGTATAATTGCCAAAAAGAATAGAAAGAGTAAAGGAACAGTTCTACAAGTATTACCCCCGAGACTATGAATATTGGCCTTAAAACAAAGCTAATAATATGTCAGATGTGAAAAAGGAATTCGTATAATTGCAAAAAAGGATAGAAAGAGTACCTTTTCAGTCAGAGCTAATGTAATATCATCTAGCTCAGGTGCGGAGTACAGCATAGTTCCACGTAAAGGTGTGCCTTTTTTACCATCCACGTAGTTCTTTGACCAACAAGAATGGCCAAAATCACCAATCAGTACTTGGAGCATATCAGGTGACCCAAAAAATATGTTTGTTGGCTTCAAGTCACGGTGTATAACACCATTTTGGTGCATATATTTGACCGCTTTCGTTATTTCTGTGAAAAGATACCAGACCAGTTCTGCATCTATCACCCGAGACTTCCCAACAGGTAGCAATGTATCAAGGGTCCTACACAATTAAAATAAAGAGATTTCATATGTGTATGATATTAAAAAGAACAGTATTTGATTCTGAGCAAACATATATAATACATATGCTATATGACATCATCGCCACACCCTCAGATTGATATTGATGTTTCTTCCTTTCTTTAACAGAGGTTTGTACTGCTATTGCTACCTCATGAAAGGTACTTAACTCATGTGTATAACAGTTTCACACGCCCGTCCGGCCGTGCCCATATTTCATAATTCCACATGACTCGGACCTTTATGCTCCCTACTTTTCAGTTGTTTGTTTGAAACAAGGCAAAAGATTTGTCATTTTCCATTTAATAAGGGAGAAGTTTTTTTAGAGTGTAACAAACGCGCCTGGTCAAGGCCAAATAAAGGTCCACTCTCACGGCATAATATTACAAAGTGCTTTCGCACCCGCCCTACCCAACATTACCGCTTTCCAGTTGTGGCAACTAGGGAACTATGCACACGGCACCCTACGTATAGTCTTATACTCCCTCTGTCCCATGATATAAGATGTTACTACAGCCAATATATGGGTATATATTGGTTGTAACAACACCTTATATTATATAGGCCGGAGGGAGTACAAGATAAGCTATGATAAATAGAATCCATATCCAGAACCCAGCCTAAGACGAGAACTCTGAATAAGATAGATAGGTTGGTTATTCCGTATCCAGAAACCAGCACTCCATGATATACTGGATATTCTTACAAAAAATTCCAGTATGAATGTGCATGATTTAAACAATTCTTTCATTCACTTATTTCCCATGTGTCCAAGATTTTTTGAAGTTAAATGTACTATCCCTAGATGGATGGATATCAGAAAATGTATACCCGAAACAAAGGCTCATCCGGATAATCACGTATCTCTGGTCCGGTCCATCCTCACACACCTCATATTCTTCATCTTCACTATTTTCAAGATAGGTCTTGTACAATCCATCAGCGGCCCATGCCTATCAGAAATTAAAATCATTATAGCATTCAGTTTTGCAGTCTGGAGGTAAAGCCAATTTTTGTAAGAATATACCTGGAAAAAAGGAACTATATTTGAACCATTCAGCGATGAAAAGATGGCAATTTCCCTGTAGCATAGAAGTTAAGATATTTGATAATCGTATGTAAAAGGGTCATATCTTGAGAAGAATGAAGCAGACCTTGGTTCATGATAACGGATTGCACCCTTGTCATCAAATTGCTCTGTGATTTGCATATTTTTCAGTGCAAACTGACCATTCCCAAGAGAAGAATCCTTATAAGAACAGCGATAGACTTTACAATCTGGAGTGACACCTGTTACAAATTCCATTAATTCATATTGATAGGACACACCAATAAGTTATGAATTGTTAAATACTCAAACATGTTAGGTCTGTAAACTCAAAGTAATGCTACGATGTGCGCCCTAAACTTGTTTAAGTGCATCATCTCTACTACTCGTTTGATCCAGAAAAACTGTCGTAAGATGCATGCAACTTTGTGCTATCGCTGTGTTGTATCCACGACAGTTATTCTGGACCGGAGGTAGTATAATAAATGAGTGTTCCGCCATCCATCCTACACCCTCCTGCCATCCCCACACGTCTAAACTAGCGATCAAAAAAGGGAAAAACTGCCTCTTCCCATCCCTTGTGCTTCTCCCACGATCCCAACTGATTATCTCGTCCGACTCGTCATCAGTAAACACCCGGCACGTCCTGGCGTTAGCAATCCTAACATGCTATAGTAACTCGTCACTGATTGATGGATACCATCAGCAGCAGTACTGCGATGGATTCAAAGGTGGAAGGAGGCAGAGGTTCGCTGCCTAACTTGCTCTCGCTGTGGTCATCCACGGGGGAGCCGCACTCTCCCTGCCTCGCCACACCCTGTGCTTCCTGCACCGTGAAATTTCACAAAAATAACCTTTTAGACAAAATTTAACAAAAAATAAACTCTTTTTAAAACTATTTTGAAATCTAACTCTTTTTGGTAGCGCCCAACGATGCGGCGCTACCCTCTGTGTGGTAGCGCCACAGCCTCCGTCGCTAACCTGTAGAACTCTCATTCCCCGCCATCGCGAGCACGTCGAAAACGGCTAAGTCAGGAGGGGCATGGCGCTACCCTCCAAAGGGTTAGATTTTAAAATAGTTTTAAAAATGAGTTATTTTTTAATAAAATTTGTCCAAAGGGTTATTTTTGTAAAATTTCACTCCTGCACCACTCCTCGCAGGGCTGCAGCCTTCTGCCTTACCTGTACGCCCGTGATCCTCTGGGTCATGACAGCGATGGAAACCCTTAACAGAGCATTTGGACACGCCACGTTACGAACTCAAGATTAGACGTCCACGCTAGCCACCTCCTTCTTATGCCAGCCATTAACGGGTGGTGTACACCCTGACATCAGAACAGTGTGGTGGGCGGGTGATTGTATCACAGGCATCCTCATCATCCAAGCCTGCTAGTGGATGAAGAAAACTGAACCGAGCCTGGCTAGGTATTTTACGCATTTTCTCTTTCCACTAATCGTCAGATTAGAAGCAATGTTGTAAGTTCTTCCATCTGTGATTGGTCAATGGTGAGTGCTGTAAACCATACAAATTTGTGTGAAGGGCATGGCTCTCTGTCTACACATTGGCCATCTGCACATCAGCCGAGCCTAAAAAAATTTTATTCACTCTTTTTAATCAGTAATGGTTAAAAGTACTACTTGAAAAAACTACACGGTAGAAAAAAAATCAAATATCTATTCACCTAAACTAAAGATATGTTTGTAACTGTGTGGTTGGAAACCAAAATGACAACAGTTGAACTGAAGTCCACCATATGACTATCTGAAGAAAACAAAAGGTTCAACTGGACAGTTCTGAAACTTGCTGATTGCAACAAACACAAAAACTAAAACAACCAGGACAAGAGAAATTAGTACAATTCTCAAATCTGAAATTGCTTCTTCAAACAATGAGCTTTAATACTCAACTGGACGGGGTCACACTTGCTTGAAGATTAGATAATCACACATGTAAGCAATACACAACATAGATTCTAAATCTGTCACTTCTTATTTCTTCAACATAATAAAGGAACAATCAGATCTCCCAAAAATAATATGTTAACAGGCGGCCTAAAATGTGTATTTTAATTACTGTATTATTTACAACATTTTCCGTGGACAATATTTTCTCATTACTGCATTTGAAGAAATTGGCTTCTGTAGAAAATTTATTTAGCTCACCCAAGAGTAGTGCTAAGACATGTACCTATTAGAGCTATCCTTGAAGCCCAATGATAATATACGATTCAATTATATAAGGTCGCTCAAGAAATCATTTACGAAACTAATGGAAACACTGTGAACTCCATCAATCCAGTTCAGAATATATCTGATGGTACACTGACAATCCACATTTCAATAGGTGAAATAATAAATTGAACTGTAGAAGCTATCTCTAGAATATGTAGCATCTGCCATGTCTTTTCAACTATAATTGTGTGTGCAATTTTTGCCGCAACTTAAATCCTGTTCTGAAAGGCATGTTTCCTCTGAATATTAGGTAGCTTACTTATATGGACTATTACTATGTATTTACATTTATAGAAAAGCAAGTTTTCTCAAGAAATTTACCCTTAACAGGTGGCGATAAACATTGTCTCATCATATTTAGTACTTCAAAATTTTTAGTAGAGATATGGTTTCTGCTAAACAAGAATGTCTGAGTAAGGTAGTTAATTCAAGAAAATGATAGCAAGAGGTAGTATGCTCTTTACAAGCAGGAAATAGACTGCCTTACCCAAATGTTATCCTAACTAAGTCGTAGTTCAGTGTATTTTAGATTTCGGCATCATTTCGCACGTGTCCATTCACCCCATGTACACACAGTCCTAGTCCAGCACAACATAACCCCTCGCATGCTATGTTTATCCAAACATCGTTAACCTGCACAGTGCACACAATGCCCCTCTCTGCCACGATTTTAGGCTTGTTTGGGTTGCATCCTGGCAGCCTCGTGACTGGCCAGGCGCATCCCTTAGGTGTTGTCTGGATGGCATTTGGTTAGCGTCCTGGAGATGCCCATACTGTTCAGCAAAAAAGGTCCAGGTGCTGCTGGACATAGCTCCTAGTTAAGATTTCGAGCACCTGCGCCAGGCTAAGCACCTTCCACGATCTCCCCAACATGGGGTTGCTAATCAAGAAATTAGAGGCCCATGTTTCAGTGACTTGAGAAAACCCGCTAACATAGCAAAGCTTGACCATGCATCGTGGAGGATCATTGGTCTTTACACCTACACCGGCTAACATAGCTTAACATACAGGTGCAATTCGACAATTCAATGATCGATATGCGGAGTAGGCTTGACTGGAGGTTCAAATAATTCAACAAAATCCAAATATTAACAGCCAAATTGTAAGTCTGGGGTGGCACTGTCAATGGGTATGGTATCACATTAGTGATTACTCAGAACTGAAAAAAATGGCAGAGGTGAAGTGAAGCTGGAGCAGAGGGTGGAGTAGAGTAACAACAGAGCCAAAAGTGCATCCAAAAAGCGAGGGAGAACAGAAGGTAAAACAGCAGTGATTTGTCAGAACTGCAAAGGATAATGACCGCAAAGGTGAGCAGAGCGACAGCACCACCTAGGATTTTCGTGAAGAAGAAAATGAATGGTCATCTTGCTTTTGCTCAAGCAGAGAAGACCGGAAAGGGAGGATTGTGAACTGGACAGGTAAATGATGATACCTAGAAAGGGCGAACCAGAAGGAATATGCCAGAGTTTGCCACAACATAATCCGAAATCGAGTGATCGTTTGATTTTAAATTAGTGTATGTATCCGTTTTTTTATTCCAAAATCATTTTATTTGTGTCCCTATATATTTCTTAGTTGTGTGTAGCAGGCATCTAATTAGTCTAGGCCTGTGAGACTGGAACACAAATTATGGCCAACTTTAGCATGATGTACCTATAAAGTATGGAGTTTAAGAATGTCAAGATGTGTGTCTGGATAAGAGAAACTCCTTTCATATATAGATGTTAGTTTTTGAACTTATAGAGATCAAAAGAGGTACTTATTAGAAGAGAAAACTACCCTTTGTAACATTAACAATGAAAAACGAACAATGAACAACATTAACGTGGGGGTTTAAAACTTACCAAGTCTCAGGTCGTCTGTGGTTGAGGAAGCACTTCACTTTGGTTGTTTCTCTCCTCGTGGTAGCCCTTACCCGTCGCCTCAGCTTGTTGCCACGTCCTCCCCTGAGTGCGAGGACATTGGCGAGATCTTGACTCCAGTGCTTCAGGAGTCGTGTGAGGATTCATCTATTATGTCTCCTACGGAGTTCAGCTCGATGGAGGATTTGACGTTGACCTCGATGCCCCGTGTGGGTGTTGCTCCCTCACCCATGGTTGTTGGCCCGGAGGGTCATGAGGTAGGTGCTTTGGCACCTAATTCTGAAGCGTTAAAGTCCATCCAGTCACTCTTGTTTGATTGTGATGGTATGTTGGCAAGCATTGCGGAGGCGGTCTTCCTGGATAAACTTGGTGGTTTGCTCGCTTCCTTGGAGGCAGCTAGTTCTGGATCTGGCAAGGCGATTGTTTGCCTCCTAGCAGAGGAGGCTCCTACTGGTAAGGCGCCATTGGCAACGCGTGTGCGGCTGTTTCTTATTCTACTTCTACTTGATTATTGAGACCTTTGAGGTAGTCAAGTAGTCGATTCGTGGTTGGGTTATGTTGGGCGAGTTTGTGAGCGGTCGAGTTGCTTTGCCATAGGTGTTGATCTTTTTGTTTGTGTGGGTTCATGGTGTTAATGTTCGTTGTATGGTTTTCAGCTGGTTTTTTCCACTAATAAACCGGTCACCTTCTTCTTAATAAATATAAGACAAATCTTTTGCCTTCGTTCAAAAAAAAACTTACCAAGTACTTTGCTGAATCTAAAATCATCCACGCTGGGACTAAGTTCTGACTTGATGAATCTGTCTGCAGCAGCAGAACGCTCCTAAACAAAGTTAAACATATGTACAGATATCATCATCAAATAGCAAGTAATAATTTAAGAGAAGACTGATAAATCAACAAATTTACCAGAACACCCTCAAATGCAAGTCTAGACTCGTTTGGCCAACCAGAAAAGGCCTGCAATTTATTTTAACTGTTAGAAGTCAAAAGAGAGGAGATAAGTACTAAATGAGGTGCTACTTCTTACCTTAGTCCTAGCTTTCCATGTTTCATCGGTTTCAATCTGGGCTCCATCTTTTTTTAGCACACCATCCATTTCTGTTAGTTTTAGCCAATGTACAGTATGTTGGCAATTTACTTTCCAGCGCCTATCACCTGGGAAAGAAAGCGGGTCATTAAGGTCAGGGGTGTGGTTAACCATAGGTTATTAATGTTTGAACGACTTTTTACATTTACAAGTACTAATACTTAACACCAGATGCAAAAAAAATCAAGCATCCACAACAGCTGAACAGTTCAATAATTCCACAATCAGAATATCAGATGACCTGGAAACTAAGTATTAAGCTTCAGAAATAATCCAGGCAACTTCCGGGCGAAACTTGACTGGTAAAGTTGCCACTTGTTTTGCCAAATCTGAGCAAAGTTCAGATGTGACATAACGAAAATATTGTATAGCTTCCACTTGAGCAAATCTGAGCAAAGTTGCCACTTGTTTTGCCTCTACAAATAAGTCAGCTCGCGTCCTCTCCCCTAACCAAATATTGTATAGCTTCCAATAATTTAAATGGACATAGATGCGAATAATTCTATGCTGGTAGCCCAGGCAAACTGAATTTAATCAACAGGACAAACTCCAGCTTAACTGAAACAAAGTAACACAATAGGGCAATTTAATCATTCATCTATGTCCATCATCAGACTTCTGTAAATGTTCTCTTAGCAGGATTCAGTACAGCATGCAGGTAAATCAAAAATCAAGATTGTTTAAGTATGATTAATGTGATGGATATCTTTATGACAGTGTTCTCATTGATTTTCATCACAAACAGCAAAAAACAACTTGGTCTCAAGCTTGCAAAGGGTGCAATGCATCCCAGAAATTAAACAATAACAGCACAACACATTCACGTGGTGCTTGGTAAAAAGAAAGCAGAGCACGTTCAGCTGGTTTTCTTGGGCAGAGGTGGAACGTGGTCAGCTTCTTCTTCTCGTATGCCTCCCGCAGCGCATCACAAGCTGATAAAATGGGGGCAAGACATGGAAGCAGGGAGGAGATGGGCAGAGGCTCGTCGGTACGATGGAGGCAGGCAGGCATTGCTCGGGAATCCAGAGATGGGCAGGCGGCGCTTGGGAGTAGGTGTGTCTACAGTTAAGGACATCTCCTACGGGCTGATCAATTGCCCCGGACAGGCCGGATTTGAGCAGACCCGGACAAAATCAGGTCCCTGTGGGGCTGCTCATTTGCACGAATCTGTCCGCGTAGGGTCCGCGGCTGCTCAAACCTGGACCAAACACGACGCGGACGCCCGCGGACGCGCGCGCGCCCTAGCCTCTTGGCGGTTAAACTGCCCGGCCCCACCGGTCAGTGACCCGTCGACCATTGGCCTCCCCCACCGGTCTTATTTAATGTGACCGCCGCCCCCACCGTCCCCCACACTGTTACCCACCGCCACGCCACACCGTCACACTGACCTAGCCGCCACCACCGCCACACTGCCCTAGCCGCCATGGGGAAGGGGAGATGGTGGCTCGGCAAGGGCGCCAACGACCACGAGGCGGTGAGCTCTCGCCGCTCCTCGCGGCCTCCGGCTCCACCTGCATTGCTTCCACCGCCCGCGCCCGCCGCCGCACCGCGCGCCACCGTATCTCCGGCGGCTCCCCGACGCGTCCGGCCTTACCTCGGCAAGAGGAAGTGCCAGTGGTACTGGGACAACGCGATCCCAGTACCATGGCCGGACGTCCACCTCTTCGAGGGGTGGCACCTGAATCCGGAGCGGATTCCGGTGCCGCCCGTCCCGAAGCGGGGACTCGAGAGGGAGGTGGAGATCCTCCGGCGGCGCGACCTGCTGCCGGACGACCTCCGCCACGACCCCGCCTACGTCGTGAACAGCTCCAACTGGGACACTTGGTTCCATGCCGAGCACGACCAACGGCGGAGGGGGTTCTTCGGGGTGCGGCACGCCCGCGGCCCACCGCAGTACCGCCGCCCTCCCCACCTCGCGGCGACAACAGGCACGCGTCGCCGCCGCCCCCGGGCGTCAAGATGGAGGAAGACGGTGACGACGCCGCCGCGGAGGAGGAGGAGAGGGCCCTCGCCCAGGCCATCGAGGAGTCCAAGCGGGAGGCGGAAGAAGCCGCCGCGGAGGAGGAGAGGGCCATCGCCGACGCGCTGGCCGCCGTCGCCGCGCACCAGGACATGGAGCGGCAGGAGGCGCGGCAGGCGATGGAGGTGGAGGAGGAGGACCGCGGTGAGGTCCCGGACTGGTTCATGCCACTAGTTGGCATGCGCTGGCAGTGGACCGGGCCAGCGGACGGGCCGCCGCCGCCACCGCCGGAGCAGCCCCAGACTCCACCGCGCCGCCAGGGGCTGCCCGCGCACCTCGTCCAGGACCCGGACTACGTCATCCTTGAGTAGTCCGGCGTAGAAGTCCGGCCACCGGCCGCCACTGGCTTATCCAGTGGCTATTTTATGTATGTTTTTTTCTTTTTTTTTAACTGTTAAACAATGGCCACTATGGCCCCTACGCAATCTAGCCTCGTGTCCGGCCTGAAATGAGCACCCCCGTAGGGTGCACCTGTTTCGACCCGTGTCCGCGCACTGTCCGGGGCTGCTCAAACGGACAAAACCCGGACTAAATCGGTCCGAATTTGAGCAGCCCCGTAGGAGATGTCCTAACCCTTGGTAAAAAGGGGATCAAACACAAAGGATCGTTATGGTTTTAGGGCCGAAAGCCCATTGGGCTAATTTTTTAGCTTCAGTTAACCTAACTATTGGTTATACGGATATTAAAAAAAAAAACTATTGGTTATACGGTAACTGAGTCCGATCGTTAAATGAGCTTAAGAAAGACCAGAACCGCTGCTATCTTGTTATAACAAATAACTGTCACTCTCTTATATCTAACTGTGTCTTCAACATGTATCCACCTGCCTCCTTTTTCTCTTTCTCATGACTTACATCAACTCCCTATCCCATGCTGAATTACCACGTCCCCCCAGGGAAGAGATATGCGGGAATTTGACCGATCTTAATTACCCTTCTGCTTCCCCCTCTTAACTCCCATAGCGCCTAACCAAACAGTATATTTAAAGTCACATGACCCTTGAATTGACATTCCCTAGATCCAACTTCTCCCAACCAAACACTGTAGAAGGATTGGTGATACTAAATTGAGTATTTGCACAAACAACAAGCAATGAAAGATTGAGGGGGCGTCTACGTACAGTGGAGAAGAAGAACTGCGTACGAAGCCCACCCGCGGAGCTTGATGGTGTATCTGGGTGCGTGCACCTCCTCATCTGAAGTAATGTCTTCTGAACTATCATCATCAATATTAAGTAGCTCGACCAAACTGTGTTTCTCATCATCCTCTTCCACGGTGTAACCAATCTCCTTAGTATTCTCCTCGTGACTGACATCAGATTGTTTAGATTCCTTCATAACCTGCACGTAGAAAGTTACACACAAGATGCATCATTTCAAGTAGAAGGAAATAAATCTCCCCACCAATCTTTCAGCCCCCCCCAGGAAAAATAACTCCATAGAGATGCAAGCAATTTCAGTAAACTATGCTGTAATTAGATTCCAAATATCAATTGTGCCGAGGAAGATATACCTGCAGGTGCTCATATGTATCTTTCATTGCATCCTTAACCCTTTCGACCTGTGGAACAAATACTTAAACATCTAAGTGATTGATACTAGAAAGAAATCTTAACCATACATAACAGTCCTACCAGGTAACTAGACTATCTAAAATCAGTGACATAACCATAGTGTGAACTAGATGGTACCCCGCGCGTTGCTGCGGTCGGGGTTAACAGAAACATGGTATATATGGTGTACAATTTTAGTACTTCCAGAGTAAGAAAACAATACGTATTATAGATCATGGTAGGCCATGTGGTCACTTTAAATACAATCTTATGACATGTGACTCAAGCTTGTAAATACAATAAAACGAATAAAGATATGCCCACAATTTCCACTGATGATTAATCAACTTGTTGCTAGTACGTGAAACATGTATTCTGAGGGTCTTGTACAATTGTACTCTTGTGGTAGCAGCCATGAGTGTCAAACCTTGTGAAGAAAGAACTAAAGACCACAATATGATATTCTGCTATGATACCAGATGACAAATTAGTTACCTTTGAAATTTGCCTGGAGCGGTAAAGAAAATGAACAGAGATGCCAGGTGTGAGCGTGAGTTGTACAGGTCAACATGCATACCTCATGTGAACATATGATGCTCAATCTTAATAGGCCCTGCAGTTTTTCAATCAACTGCATTTTCTTCAGCTCAAAAGGTTTGTATCAGCTGATTATTAGTCTCATTTACCCGCAAAAAATTCTCATATAACACAGTTTCATTTTCCGGTACAAATAATAAGTCTGAAGGTTAATCAAGGTGGTTGCTTGAAGGAGCAGAGAACGCGGAAAAATATAAGAGACCATGAATACAGCATGTACTGAGATTCAGATTATTTGATTCACAAATGACGTGAACCTAAAACACTTCAGAGGTCCAATAAACTATTTAGCAGACAGAAAGACACCATTTGAGTGCCTCCATGTATGGTGCCCCATCAGAAGTTGGGTACTTGGACCGCTTGGGAGATCAGGCGTGTTCTTTCGGAAACAACATGCGGAAGATTTTTGGCGGGCACACTTTGTGCCATCCTACAAAACAAATCTTGTGAGAATGAGAAAATGGAAAAATCAAATATAGAAACTTGTGATAAAGGGAACGATTGGTCTTACCAAGGACAGCCCGCAAGCGCGCTAGCAGTGGTCTCTAAATCGATTTAGCATGTTCTCCATGGTGGCTGCTACCAGCTCGAAGGGGAATCGTTGGGTCTGTAATCATGGCATGATGGCCCTATAGCAGCATAAAATTTTCAAATATAGTTCATAGAGGCAGCGGGGTTGAAGGACTCAAGATGATGGAGGGGCTTAAAAAGGGAGGAAGAAGCGAGTAGTAAGAAGCGGATTAATTGGTGATTGATGCAGTTGGAAGCGTCGGAAGAGGAAGCGGATTAGTGCGGGATCTTAATCACTGGAGTTTAAATGTTTGTCCAGTAGTGGGAGGCGAATCAGGGTGGACTAATTAATGGTGGCCAAATTTATCGATAAAAAGTGACTACCTCAGGAGGATCAATGAAGATGGAGGAGTAGTGGCTGCATGTGAGACTGGGAGACGTTCTACCAAACGGACAGAAAAGTGACCTGCTACGCTGGGTTCAACCGAGAGAAACGGAAGATAACTTGCTGACATGGACCAATTAGATGAGTGCTGATGTGTATAGATTGCATGTTAAGAGAAATCCTTTTAGTGGGTCTTTGCTATTTAGATATAGAAGATAACAATAGTTTGGGCATTCCTGACATACCATTACACTAAGTACACCGATACATCTATATATACTTACTGCATACCACAATGTTAGCATCTTCTACTTGTCAACTAATTGGTTTTATTTATAGAATCAATGCAGTATGAATAAAGCTAATAACAGGCAGGTTTGTTCATACAACATTTGAGAGGAAAATCACATCAGTAACAACCTAGTGGTGGTCGATTTCTGGTCAGGAGACAGTGCATGTAAATTCAATGATCAGTTATAGGGAAAAAAACACCAAAGTGGATTACCTCGTCAAAGTACCCACAGGACTCCTCCTCATCCACCTTCTCGATCACATTATCGGAATCCGTCTGCTTCCGCTTTCGTAGTCTCGCCATCTTCTCGATCTGGTCATCCTGGATGATGACCAGAAGGAGGTCGTCCGGTTGCGCTGTCAGGCACCTGTTGGGTAGGAGCGAGACGAAGAACAGGTAATTGGGAAACATCAGCAGAAAAATAGAGAATTTGGCAACGAAATAAGGAAAACAATAGAGAGCGAGGAAAACATTAAGGTTTGGATATCTCGTGCCACCCAGCCTGTATTGTAACACTGCACTTGGTTAAGTTTTAATCTTCCCTTCTGGCGTGAGTAGCGGTAAACGAGCGTTAGGAACAGCAGCTGGTGCCAAATGCTTCTTCAACTGGTTCACATGAAAGACATCATGTATCAGAGTACCTTCTGGTAGCTAGAGTTTATAAGCCACATGTCCAATACGTTTGAGGACACGGAATGGACCATAGTACTTCGACGTGAGCTTCAGTGCATTTCGTAGACCCAAGGCATTCTCTCTGTAAGGTTGCATCTTCAGATAGACCATGTCGCCTACTTGGAATTGTCTCTCAGTGCGGTTTAAATCAGCAAATTTCTTCATCCTATTATGTGCTTGCAAGAGGTTGTGTTGTAGCTTCTTGAGCATACTATTCTCAGCCTGGAATGTAGTAGCAGCCTCCTCGGATGTGTCACCATTGGATGTGAGATGTGTGATGTGTGGTGCTTTGTATTCAAACAGGGCTTCAAAAGGAGTTGTTTGAATAGATGTATGGTACGATGTGTTATACCACCATTCGGCCGCTGACAACCAGTTTACCCAATTTTCGGTTCAGAGAATGCCATGCTTCGCAAATATTGTTCGAGGCATTGGTTGACTTGCTCCGTTTGTCCATCGGACTCAGGGTGATGTGCTGAACTGAAACTCAATTTGGTCTGTAGTGCAGAAAAGATTTCTTGCCACAGCTTAGAAGTGAACACCCTGTCTCTGTCACTGACTATTGTTTCAGGAGGACCATGTACTTTCACAATTTTGTCCAACACCAGCTGAGCCACTTGATGTGTAGTGAAAGGATGTGAAAGGGGAAGAAAGTGGGCATACTTGGTTAGTCGATCGACGACCACAAGGATCACATCCTTACCTTTGGATTTGGGCAGCCCTTCCACAAAATCCAAGCTAATGTCAGACCATTTTTCTTGGGAATTTTCAGAGGGTCCAACAGCCCTGGGTAATGCACACGTTAAGTCTTTGAAATCTGAGAGACTGGGCAGATAGAGACTTGTTGAGCAATGTACTCTTTCATGTTAGGCCAATAGAAAAGATGTTTCAAACGGTGATATGTTGCTCTGCCTCCAGAGTGGCCCCCAAATATCGATGAGTGAAAGGTGTGGAACAACCTATCTTTGAGATCAGTAGCCGAACAAATCACAATTCTGTTATTGTAGCGCAGGACTCCACCTTTTAATGTGAACTTGGTATTTGTTGCAGGGTCCAGAGCTAATTGTTGCAGCAAATGAGTGCACTTATCATCATCAACATAAGTAGCTTGTACCTCAGCCATCCAAGTAGGGATCACTGCTGATGTGGCCAGACAAATGTCTTCAGCTTGATCTTGCTCCTTTCTTGATAAAGCATCAACCACTAGGTTTTATTTTCCTTGTTTGTACTCAATGGAGTAGTCAAACTCCAGCAGCTTCATCATGAGTTTGTGTTGTATTCCTTCCAACAGTCGTTGACTTGTTAAGTATTTGAGACTTCTTTGATCTGTTTTGATGATCACTGTGTTGCCTAGTAAATAGTGTCGCCATTTCCTCAAAGATTCAAGCATAGCAAGTGCTTCTTTCTCATATACTGACAAGGCCCTAGCCTTGGGACCGAGGGATTTGCTATAGAAAGCAGTTGGTTGTCCTTTTTGCATTAGGACTGCCCCCAAACCTGTCCCAGACGCATCAGTTTCCAGCTGAAATGGAACAGTGAAATTGGGCAAGATAAGAACTGGTGGTGTTGTCATTGCTGTTTTCAGTTGCTCAAATGCCTTTTGTTGCTCATTGCCCCACATAAATGCATTCTTCTTCATTACTTCATGCAGTGGTTTGCAAATGGAAGCATATTGTGCCACAAAGCGTCTGTAGTAACCAGTAAAACCCATGAATCTCCTTAACTGCTTGAGTGTTGTCGGAGAGGACCATTGTACAATTTCAGCAATTTTTTAGGGGTCTGTAGACACCCCTTTGCCAGAGATCACGTGGCCCAGGTACTCAACCGAATCAGTAGCAAAAGAACACTTGCTTTGGTTCAGTTTCAACTTATGCTTCCTCAACAGTGCTAATGCTAAATTCAAATGATGCCTGTGTTGCTGCAGATTCTTGCTATAGATCAGGATGTCGTCGAAGAACACAAGGATGAATTTCCGTAAATAAGGAGCAAAGATGTTGTTCATCAAGTGTTGAAAGGTAGCTGGTGCGTTGGTTAGACCGAAAGGCACGACGAGGTACTCATAATGGCCTTGGTGTGTTGAAAATACTGTTTTTTTTTGGAACATCCTCGTCCTTTATTCTGATTTGATGGTACCCAGACTTCAGGTCCAATTTCGAGAATAGGACTGCTCCATGGAGTTCATCGAGAAGATCCATGATCACAGGGATTGGGAACTTGTTTTTCACTGTGATTGCATTGAGTTGGCGATAATCAATGCAAAGCCTCTAGATCATGTCTTTCTTCCTAACCAAGATGGCCGGAGAAGAATAAGGACTCTGACTTGGTCTGATTTCAGCATTCTTCAACATGTTTTGTACTAGTTCCTCGACAATATTTTTCTGCTTATGTGGCATCCTGTAAGGCCTGACATTTGGTGGGTTGGATCCTTGTTTCAATGGAATTGAGTGATCTGAGGGTCTGCTTGGCGGTAGACCACTAGGGTCCTCAAACAAATCCTTGTATTGCTCCAATATATCCTCCACTGAAGATTTGCTACCCGTAATGGAGTGTAATACTTCCACTAAAGGCGTTGGATCATTAGTAACATGTAAAACATAAGCAATAGCACCAGACTTTAGCAATTTATTGCATTGCTTTGCTGATATTAGGCAATCAGTTGTGGGCACTGCTCTGTCCATTAATGTCACCCAATTGCTGTCAACAGTAAAAGATATACTTTTGTTCTCCCAATCAGTAAAATTTGGACTGTGCTTCTTTAACCAATTGGCACCTTGTAACGCCCCGGGATTTATCCCCAATAAGATTTTTGTTGTTTTTCTTTTTTTGCATCATCATGACATCACATCATCATGCATTTGTCATTTTTTTATTTTTTATTTTATTTAAGTTTGAATCACACCTTTCAAATTCAAATTCCACTTTTAAATCTAATTGCAAATCAAATTAATTTAAATGTGGTATTTAAATTCTTTTCAAATATTCAAACTAATATATTAAATTGTATATTTTTGAAACTATTTATTTTTGCTAAATATTTCTATCTCTCTTCTTTTTCTATTTTCTTAAAAACACTAAAACAGAAAAAGAATAAATAAACAAAACAAATAAAACCCAGGGAGAAAAGTACTTACGTGGGCCGCTTCTCTCCCCTGGCCAAAGCCCACCAGCCCATCTCCCTTGTCTTCTCAGTACGTCAGAGAGCAGAGCTCGCTTTACAGCGAGGCTATGGAGCCCCCATGTGCTCCCTCCCCTCTTCTCCTACTTAGACTCCCTCCCCGCAGCCGAAACCCTAACCCGAACGGTTCTCTTCTCCCTCTCAGCCGCTGCCGCCTCCCCTCTTCTCCCCCTCCGACCCCCTCTATGTTTCTTCCACCAAAAGCTTACCGGAGCCTCCGCCGCCGCAGCGGCACTCCTCCGGCCGTCCCCTTTCGTCCTCCTCGCGCCATCCACGGCGTCCCGATGTTCCTCTTCCTCGGCGCCCAGGAGCAGGCAGCGAGAGCCACGCGCGCCACCGCAACGACCATGCCTCCCCGACCCTGTCCGAGCGCCGCTGCACCGTCTTCGGCACGGACCGCTCGCCCCCGTCATCGCTGAGCCACCCCGCCTCGCCATCGACTCCCCCGAAGTGAGCAGCGGCCTTCCCCTCTTCTTCCCCCTCCCCTTTCCTCTCTGGACATGTCGTTTTTGTCGGCGCCAGAGCAGTCCACCCCGCCCCATCACGGCCGATGGACGTCGAGCACCGGCACGACCCCCCAACACCTCCCTTTCGTTTCTGAGGACGGGAATGGAACCCCCACGCAATCCCGCACCTCGTATACACCACATACGCCCTACGCCACCCGTCCTGGGTCGCCGGCGTCCTTTTCCGTTCCGCTGCCGTCGGAACACCTGTTCTCTTCGTCAGTTAGTTTTTCAGTTTTCGTCAGATTGCAGTCCTTCGTTACGGTTCAAAAGGAACGCGAGTTTAGATCTTGCAACAACTCTACACCAGTCCCCGTGGCTAGCAGAGCCGCGCTCGTCCCGCACCTCACCGTCGCGAGTTCGAATCCCACCCCGGGCGTTGGAAGGCAAAAACCCACCTTTTGTTTTCTCCTTCGGTCACTGACACCTGGGACCCACCCGTCAGCCACACTAGCGCTGGGAATTTTACCCAGAGCCCCCTGCTCTCTGGTTCTCTCACTATAGCCCTCACAGATACTTTTGCTATCACGAACAGGTCCCTGCTATTTACAGAAACACCCATAATCTTAATTTGTTAATAACTTTAATTCTATAACTCCAAATAAAATAATCTTTATATGTTTTTATATCAGAAAAATGCAATGAATATTATTATGCCATTTGTATGCCATTTTGCATATGTTATTTTAATTGTTTAGTATAATTTGTTAATTGCAACTAAATAACTAAATATGGAATGTTAGGGGTAATAAATATATGATGCCCTATTCCATTTAATTTAATTAGATCACCCATGCCATGTGTTGTCATGTTAACTAACATTTAATATTGCTGGTAAATAAATAACTTGCACCTAAATATTAATTTCCGGGGTTGCTTTCCTGCTTAATTTGGATTACCTGCATTGTATTGTATATTGTCATGCCATGCATCATACCCGTATGATCATGCTGAATATTTTCCGTAGATATAAAATGCATCTGTTACGCTTTCCAGTATTTGTTGCTTCTTCACGGATAAGATGTTGAGATGTGTGAGCAACGACAAGATCTGCTTCCATGCGAGATTCCAGGCAAGCTAAGTTTGCTTGTTTACTTATACATTGTCTTTCATTACTGTTGTTGATTTCTGCTACCCTAGTAATCGATTCTTGAATTTGCGATCCCATCACATGTTTATCCTGCAGCCTATACAACTTTATCCCCACATCTTATCACCTGTTGTATGTTTATCTGTTAGCCTTGCGAGTCGTAGTGCATGCTTAGAGTTGGTTGTGCGAGTCGTCAGTTGGTCTTATATTTCATATGCTTAGCTTGACAGATTATTCTACCTTAAAAAAATGTTGTATTATATTTGGGGTTTTATAATTTAATGATAAGACACCGGCGGAAGGCCTTGCGAGGTGCTTTGTTCTGCTAAGTGTCGACCTAGGAACTGAGATTTTGTCCTCGGATCCAATTTTGAGCGCACTAACCACTTGTGGGAGGCCCTATGGAACCCCCCTCGACTTCGACTGGAACTTCGACTTGTCCGGGAGCTGCACCTAGTTCGGGTTTTCCATTTGTCTCATATGCATCGATACTAGTGTAGTATTTTACTTTTGGCGGTGTGCCTTGTTACATGCATATAGGGCGCGGCCTGTTGGTGCGAAGGGGTGTGTTCTGCGGGAGTCTGCACCCTTTCGGCCGGGACCAGCATAGCTCCCGTGGCTCCTGGACTTGTTACGGTGAAGGAAAAGAGTTGGGTTGAAAGGCCCTAATGTTTTTGACTGGGTTGATCATGCGAGTATGGGTCCAGTAGTGCACCCCTGCAGGGTATAACCTTATCGATGAGCCGTGTCCACGGTTATGGACGACTTGGTGATGATGCTGGCTAACAAGATCTAGACAACTTAACCTAATCATTGTTAATTAACCTGACTAGTAGTATAGAATTACTTTCACAATAAATGGTAACTAAAACTGATCAACGTGTGAGTTTCCCGAATTGCTTCCTCATACTTGGTTGAGGGGGTTAATCCGAGAATGGGTTATGATTGGTGTTAGTAGTAGCTGGTTACTTATGCGCTCTCTTATCCCTCTCTGATTAGACGGAAGTTGTAGTGTGTCTCTCTAGGTTGCTAGTGCTACTGCCGCTAAGTCTACCTCCCCTATATTTTGGGAGATGGTGTAGAAAGTAGGCAAGTCGGTTTTGCTCGCCAGGGAGTGCCCTGACCCTCTTTTGGGTTATGCTTTATGTGCAGTTAACAGGTTTGAAGTCAGACGACGTTAGCTTGGGAATCCCTCCGGCTTGGCTGGGCAGGGATATGGCGCCATCGCTTATCTTCAGGACTCTTAGTCCAATTTGCATCTTATCCGTAGTCGGATACTATTTTGCTTCCGTTGTCATTTGAATCTTTGTATTGTAATATTTGTATCTTGACTCGTTCAAGTCGTTGTTGTATTATATATCTTCTGTTGTATTTGTGGATGTATCGGAACTATTATAATGTTATCACAATTCCACCCACATAATGCGCATGTTTCAGCGTGCACATTATGTCTGGTGGGCGATCTAAAATCGTTATTATGCGGATTTCGGCGGGATCGCTTAAATCTACATAGTACCGATTTTCGGGCGTCACACACCTATCACCATATCATAGCCTTTTAGTGGGAGTATTTGGCAACTGAACTGAAAGGCATTGCCATTTATACCAAACTTGCAATCAGTAATTGTGCTGTCTGAAATGAGTTCTCCACCTCCTGCTACCATTACCTTGCGAATAGCTCTTGCTTCTATAGGGAGCTTGCTTTTAATGACAAACTCTTTGTCGATGAAGGTTTTGCTACTGCCGATGTCCACTAGAGCAATAGCTTGATGCCCCCCAAATTTCACTAACACAGACAAGGTGGTGTCTCCAGGGATCCCATGTAACGCTTCTGCCGATATCAACATGGTTGTATCCTTTGTGGAAGGTACCTGTGCCTCGGCCACTTCAGGAGGTCCTTGTTCAGGTTCGGGTGTTAGCTAAGCTTCCGCATCTTGGAAGTTTTCACCATTGGCACCTTCTTCGTCATCAGAGTGGCCCTGCATTTGCAGGGCATGCACTAAGTTCTTGAATCCAGAACATTTATGACCATGGTTCTAGGCAGTACCAACACTTGTTTTTGTCCTTGACTTTGTCTTGGTTGGGGAAAGTTCTGTTATCACGGCCTAGGTGTTGACCTCTTACTACAGGAGATGGTGTTGCTCTGTTGTGTATTGGAGGACTGTTGCGTTTGACACTGGATAGATGAGCAAGCTCTTGTTGTCGGGCAAGAAAATAAGCAGCTCGTAAGGTGTCAGGTTGGTGACTCTTGACTACATGTTTTACATTGTCCTTCAAGCCACTCAGGAACCTCAACAAGAAGAATCTATCAGTAAGAGCAGGATGATCCCTTTTCATTTGAATCATATGAACTTCAAATGAGTCAATGTATGTGTTCACTTTGGAGACTTGTCGAAGGTGCTGGAATTGCTCCATTGATTCATGATCACCATCCTCCGGGAATCTGTCACATAATAATTCACATAATTCTGCCCAAGTCATCAGCAAGATGTCCAAGGTAGTACTGATCAACCATGTTTTTGCTTTACCCCTGATGTGTGCATTTTCCCATTTAACCTTAGACTCATTGGGAATGCCTGCCAAGCTGAAAACACCTTCACACTCATCTATCCAAGATTTTGCATTGGATCCATAAAACAATGGCAATTCGATGTGTGGTGTCCTGAGATATGGTTCCTGTTGGTCTGAATGCTGCTGACTACTCTTTTGTGTCGAAGAGTTATCATTGACTGGCGTAAGGGCTCTCGGTGGGGTGAAGGCTGGCTGTTGAGAATGAATCGGAGTTGGGGTGGGTGGTGGGTTGAAAGGAGGCTGATATGGGACATAGGAACTGGGTGGTGCTTGGGTGTAGGTGAATTGCGGTTGGAACGGAGGCGGGTAGTCGTAAAAACCAGAACTGGGTGGGTAATAAGGATAGCTAGGGTATGTTTGGTTGTAAGGGTTTGAGTTTGGGTAGTCTGGTGGGGTGAAAGGTGATGAATTTGGCTGGTACAAGTGTGGGTGGGATGTAGGAGATGTGGTCTGATGGAAGGTAGGTGTTTGCTGGGCATTGGAAGGTCCTGGTGGAGATGGCCTGAATATGTTTTGGTTGGGTCTTGGGCTAGCTGGTGGAAAATTTTTGTGCGACATCTACTCAGGAGTGAGGTTGCCTAGGTGTGGGGATTGAGTCGAGCCGAGCGATAGGTGAGGACGCAAGGTCGACGTTGGTGTTGTTGTTGGTGTGTTCATCTCTAAGATTGGGCTTAAAGGTAGGTGATTTGTGGGTGGTTGCGGTGTAGGGTTTGCTGGTGGTGTGGAATCGGAGGTCACCGACGAGTGCGTTGCTTGATCCATCTGCTGCGGTTGTTGCTGCTGCTGCAGCTGCACTGCTAAGCTGATTTGAGCAATCATCTCGTTGAGTTTGGTAAGATTACCTTGGATGGAATCCACAGTAGTTTGTGTGTGTTCCAGGCGACGGTGCAGGTTCAGAACTTCCCTAGGCAGGCGGTCGCTGATTTCTTCTTCAGCCCGAGCTTGTTCGTGAGCTGCCTCCAACAACACCGCTTCCTCCGACGCAGCCGCCGAGCGGTCTTGCGAACGCGTGCGTGAACGGATAGACGTCGCCTAGAGGGGGGGGGGGGGGGGGGGGTGAATAGGCGATTTAAAACTTTTTCGAGAAGCCGGATTATCCGGTCCAAGAAAGATCCGGATGTTCCGGTATGCTTGATAAAGGCGGAATAAAACTAGAGGTTTACTTTAACAAGCATACAACCTAGATAAATAAACTAGGCTCAGCTATGTGCACCAACAACTTATGCTAAGCAATACAAGTAACAAGGTGATAGCAAGATAGATAACTTCAAGAACGAAGGCTATCACAATGTAAAGTGCATAGAGCTCGGGTATAGAAATAACCGAGGCACACGGAGACGAGGATGTATTCCCGAGTTCCACCAAAGGTGTACGTCTCGTTTGGAGAGGTGTGCACAACCACAACAGGTTAGCCGCAACGCCACAAAGGTTGACCTTCTTCTCCTGATGAACTCAACCACAAAAGGTTGCGAGTTCACCTTCCATTATTGATCTCCTTTGGGGCGGAGATCGAATCCCGTACAACACTCTTGAGGCACACACCCACAACTTAATTGGGGGCTCTCAAGTGACCACAAAAGGTCTTGAATACAAAAGGTCTTGGCCACAAAAGACCGGCCAAAAAGGCGTCTAGGGTCCAATGACCCAAGAGTAACAAGCTCACAAGTATCACCACCACGAATCCTCGTGGAGGTTCAAACCGATGCAAATGCAATGGCAAGAGCACACAAAGTGCTCAAGTCCTTCACTCTCAAATTCCAACAAAGCAACAAATGCTTATTGGGGAATAAGAGAGGAAGAACAAAGGAAACCACAAAGTAGTCAAATCCCACCAAAAGCAACTAATGCTTGTGGGGGGAGAAGAGAGGAAGAACAAAGGAGAAGAACCACAAAGGAACTCCAAGATCTAGACCCACTAGGTTCCCCTCACTGAGAGGAGAGATGAATTGATCTCCTCTCTCTTTTCCCTCAAGAAATAGCAAGAATCATTGGAGGGATTGAGAGACCTCAAAGCTTTGGAGGTAAACAATGAAGGAGGAGAGAGAGTGCCAAAACTTGGGAACCATTGGGGAAGATGACCCCTTAAATAGGTTCCCAACAAATCTGCCCGTTGGGGACAGTTTTTCCCACTCGGGCCGGAAGTTCCGGGCTTACCCCAGAACTTCCGGACCCCCCAAACACCCCTAAACGCGCCCGGGAAGTGTTCTCTGGTCAAACCGGAAATTTGACGGAAGTTTGGCCGAAACTTCCGCCCCTAGCAGAAACGTGAACACGAAAACGATGATATCTTGACCATACAAACTCCGTTTTCGATGATTTTTGGCTCGTTGGAATCACCACGAAGACCTCTATAAGATCATGAAGAGAAACATCATAGTCCAACAAGTGAGGTTAAAACCAAATGAGAAATGTAAGATCTCTTTATAATAGAACAACCGGTAAAACCTCCAACATAAAAAACGCAACATGTTTTCCAAAGTAAACCCGTTTTCGATGAACTAGAGCTTGACATGGAGATGAACCAAACTCTAATCCTCAAAAGGATAAAAGCCAAATAAGAACCAAGAAATACGATATGCAAAGTATGCAAAGGTTTGAGCTCTCCACAACGATGCGATCAGGTTACTCATTTGAGAGCCCCTCTTGATAGTACGCCTATTTATCCTATAGCCCTATCAAGATCATACCTTTGCCTTGAGCATTCCACTTCAGTTAGATGATGACTATCTTGATCTCTTCAAGTGGTTCATATTTCTTGATTGCGCGTCCAATCACATGCTTGATGAAGACTTCTCCAAATACTCCCCCATGCTCACAATGGGAGAGACTCGCTAGGCTCCGTCTTCATGTATCTATAGCAAGCTTCAAGCATAGGATCTCTTCAAGATGCTTCTCTTGATTTTGCACATCCCAACCTTGATGACGATTGAGTGCTTGGTGAAAAAGACAGTTGAGTAAGCTCAAGCAGCCGAAATCAAATATACATGTAAGCCAACATGCCAAACAGAAGCAGGCTTCACATGAAGAGCAAGACAAAACTAGTTCGACTGTAAAGGTTACTCCCATAGGGAGAGACCTGTTCGACTAAAGAAATCGAGTTCAAGCTCAAGATCAAGCAATCCAATGGCGCGTCCAGGAGGAGGAAGTCCTTTGCCCGACGCTGTGCTTCGACCAAGCACTCGGGGGCTACTGACGTAGGGCTACCTTTCGACTAGCCCACGATGAGGCTACCTGGGCCGCGCCAAGCATGGAAGCCCACAGAAGGCCCACTCGGGGTACCTTGTGCCCTAGTCCAACTCGGTTAGGTCTTGTAACCTACCGTATCTGTATCAACCACCCGAGACCTGGCTACCTATAAAGCCAGGAGGGTTGCCCGTCCTAGAGGACACGTTCATAACCACTACGACAAACCCTAGCGAGATGGCAATCTCGCCATTGTAATCGCTACTCGCATCAATAACCAGACAAGCAGGAGTAGGGTGTTATCCTCCGGGAGCCTGAACCTGGGTAAACCTCGCTTGTCAGCCGTCGTGATCACCTTGCACTCATCTCTCTCCCCATCAATCAACCCGGGGTGCACAACCCTGGGACTTGTCGAGTTAACGCCTCGTCAATCACCACATGACGTCATCCTCCATGAGCTATATGAAATGTTCATTTGATGCAAGCCCATGGGAAGATACCTAACCTCATATAAAGATACCACACACACATATATCATGGCTTAGTTCAAAAAGATATGCGGACACATGTTTATCATCCCAAGAGATACATGATCGCTCTTGGTACATCTTGTAGCTTTGCGTGTTGATCAACATCTTGATCAACCTTGTATCTTCCAACATTTCTTCACTAATATGATGTCTTGAATCCTTCAAGACATACTTGCAATATGTTCCACTCAACACATAAGCTTCATGAGTCCAACTCATGAACTCCACAATACCATGGACATGATCTATAATGATATCTCAATGCAAACATTAGTCCATAGAGATTGTCATATAATTACCAAAACCACACATGAGGGAAAATGCTCTTTCAGTCTCCCCCATTTCGGTAATTGATGACAATCTCTTTTGAGAGGGTTAATAATATGGAATTTAATGAACAAAAGTGGTTGTACTAACATCAAATACTACAAAGGTATGTGATGTTATTTCAGCCACATATATAGAGCAAACCCCCCCCATAATTTATGCATGTGTGTATGAACATGAATTCATTGCATATATTGTCAACCATTACCGATGGTGGAGTTTCCACTATATATAAAACCAAGCAACAAATGCAAAGGCAAGAAAGTCAAATATTTAAGAATAAACCAAAGTACAAAGCCAATTCCATACAACCCTCTAAAACTTCTCCCCCATTGGCAACGATTGCCGAAATGGGCGAAAAGCTTTGGAAAGGTAACATAATAAGATCTCCTTCATGATTTATGCATTTCTCATGATATGAGTGAAATCAAATGCACTTATCCAACGACGAATAGATGAAGGGGATCAAACTATATTGAGGATCCAAAAATTGCACAAGAAAGATATCAATTGAAATCCACTGGAAGGATACCAATTGCAAAGGGGGAAAACATTCACAAAGAAGCAAGCAATCAAGGGATCCAAAAACCAATTGAGCACAAGAAGATGTTATGATAAGATCAACCATGTGTTCTAGAAATCAAGAGGGAACTCCCCAAGGTACATGCACAATGAAAAGATTTTTATTTCAATGTGGTGTGCATAACATGGAATCCTCACTCCCTCCAAGAAAATTTCGAACACAAAAAGATGCAAGATTGAAAAAAGGCTTGCTCAACCGGGAAAGGATGGGTGTGGCATGGAAATACAATTTAGGAGACTAAACAAGAATGAGCCTAAGCAACATCATAGTCTTTCAAATTATGAGGCACATAGTGCATATCATGTAATTTCGCATACAAGCACACCAAAGAGGATACATCAAATAGTATCACAAGCTTATTAAGAGGCAATGTTATACAAATAGAAAAACAAAGCTTGTGCCTTTTAGAGATCACCAAATGATCAAGAAAGAAATAATATGTGATCACTAAAGATTTTGAATACCCGTTAAATATGTAACTACCTTCATGTGTATGAGTTTCTAAGTAGACACTAAGTGCACAAAGAAACATGCACACACAATTTAGATACAAGGTAAAGCACATGGTAACCAAGAGGAAGTTATAAATACACCGATAAGATTTTTTCTTAAAAGCAAAGCACATAGCTCAAATTATTCTTAGAGGGTATAGATGAACTTCCAACACCAAATTCTCAAAGCATCACAAATACCCACATAGGATAAGTGATAGTTGGGATACTTCGAGACACAAAACAAATATCACATAAGGCAAATGATTTATGAGAATTCATCAATATTGCACATGAGAGACTTTGAAATGAATTTGCTAGATTAACATATTGGGGATCGGTGAATCATGAAGATGATTATATAAATCCACTTGATGTGTAATCATCCCGGCTTACTCACATTAGCAATGAAGATATTTTGAAAGAATCTTTGCAAAACCATATCAAATGCAACTTAGAGAAACTCATGCCAAAGAACAACCTACACAATGTTGAGAGCTAGAAGTAAATGCATGAGTTAGATACTTGTTACCGAGATAGCATTGACGGTGTAGAAGATGAGAGTTCACAACATCCAAGCTTGGCTCCAAGAAGCCCATGGTGAAGACATCTTCTTTAAAAAGAGGCAAGCTTCCAATGCGTCTCCCATGTACCTAAAACAAATCAAGTACACTATGGTACCCAAACTAATTGGGTCCAAAGTAGTTAGACCAACTACAATACATAGGACAAACTCCACATAAATATGTGCATATTGATATGAAATAGAATTTCATGCAAACCTTAGCCATTTAGGATTTGATGGAGTTTATCCTATATATTGGATCTACGAAAGTAAGCATGCCATAAGATATACATATAGTAAATATGCATGCACAAAACTTTCAAGAACCAAACGAGATACAATTTGGACAAAACACCAAATACATCAAGAAGCTACACAAAAGTGTGGCAAGAGAAAGATATGTCCATATTATATCAAAGACTCAAATCAACACATGATTGGAGAAACCAATTTGAAAAGATATCAAATGAAAACAAGGTCAAGGCTAAACCAATGAGCATAAGAAATAAATCAAACAAGCATGCTCGAAGGTTTATCTCATCCAAAAAGGTAGACTAGGAACCATGGGATGAGATAGCCAACTCCACAAAGAAGAGTAAGGGTTCAACAAATAAACCAATCCCTCTACACTTTTCATGATGGCACAAAGTACCAAGACGAAAAATGTTTGTCTTTCAAAGAGACATGTCATCGGGATCAAATACCAATTGAAGACAACTAATGTTGAATAACATATAGGATTTCTCCCCCAAGATTTGTGCATTACTTATGATCTTGTATTTAAATACAAAATGCACATAAATGGGATCATCACTTTCCATATATATTGTTAAACAATTAGTCATGTTCAAGAAGAACAATAAGATACAAAACCACTTTAAAGAATAATGTTCTAAAGAGTATAGAGTAGCTTCCCCATGATTAGTGCATTATTTGAGATCTTGTATGTAAATAAAAAATGCACACAAGTGGGATCATTACCCTCCATATATCTTTTTGAACACAAAGTTCAAGAAAATCAATAAGACCCGATAACAATTAAAAGGTTGATGTTCTACTCAATGTAGGATAACTCCCCCAAGGATGGTGCGTTACTTAGAATTAAGTCTTCAAATGTAAATGCACAACAATGGGATCCTTGCTTTTCCTAACTCAAGAAAGTTCAACACAAATTATGAGTAGAGCAACAAAAGGATCCAAATGAAGCAAAGAAGACAAAATGATGGTTAAACATAAACAAACTTGGCCATAGAATAAAAAAATTTAGAAACAATAGACAATGTAAATATGATCAATAATTTTACCACCAATAGAATTATCACTTGTCAAAGACAATGAATGTATTGAGATATTTCTCGGTGGTACAATACATATATGTATTTAAGATCATATTCACAAAACATAAGCATGTGGAAAAATATAAGAATTGAAAAACATGCTTATCTAGAGATTCTTGAGGACTTCACATATTCAATGATCATAATAAGCATCAAGAAGCTCTCTCACAAACAAGATACCAAAAGATGGGTGAACATAATGCATTTAAGCAAATATGGAACTTGTTTGAGTATCATGCTACCTAGGAACAAGATAATCACAAATATCAACTCGAGGTGACACTACCTCACATGTTCACATTTTCTAGGCTTGTAATATGAACATAGCTTATTACTCCCCCATAATGTGATAATCCATTCTTTTTAACAAGAGGCAAAAGAAATCCAACAAGAGATAATTAATGGGCATTAGAATTTGAATTTCTCATGAGTAAGACATACCACAAAGAGAGTAGATAATCTTGAAATATCACCACTAAGTGGTATTCCTCATGTATACACATTTTTAGGATAGTGAGTTACCAAAAAGCACATAACTCCCCAAAATGAGATAGTCCATTAAAATCCCTAAAAGAGCCAATTAAGATGAAAGCAAATAGACAAGAGGCTCAAAACATACATGGTGCGCAAACCAACATACACAAGCTTAGATACTCAATAAAAAGTAAGTAGAGTGCACAACACATATAAAACACTAGAAAGGTACAAAACCAAACACATGTAAGGGTGCAAGTAACTTTCAATGAGTACATATGAATTAAATACAAGTTACCGCAAGGAGGAGCATTGGATATATGTTAAGACAATATAATCCAATTGACTTGACTTGAGAGAATATGAATGATGAAGATCCCTTAAATCTTCATGATGTAGTCAAGTCTCCAATGTCCTCCGCTTACACCTATTGATCAAGTTTTAGCTTGTTGGTCCCCAACCAAGTTGGGTCCTAAGAGGTTAGTCACAATAGGCTTAGCAACCCAAATGGTTCTTTTCTTGACACCACTTTGAGTACCAATAACTTTGGCAAACACATTGCCAACCTTATCCTTCCGAAGAGAATGAACATTATCAATAGTAGAAGGGTTCGATAAGGTACCGTGAGTGCATGAAGAAGCAAAGTGATCCTTCCCACGACATTTTTAGCAAAGACGGCTTTTACCTTTCTTCTTGGGAAGGGAAGGTTCTTCAACTTGGGAAGCTTGAGTTTGGACTTGAGGTTGCTTCCCTTGTTGCTTCCTATTAGGAGGCTTCTTCTTCAAAGGGCAAGATCTCACATGGTGCCCTTCAACCTTGCACTAGAAGCACACAATATTGGCCAAATCAATAACTTGTTCTTGGCTCTTCTTCTTAACGAACTTGTGCTTCATCTTGTTCTTGGACTTGTTCTTGTTGTTGAAGTTGAATCCAAGTCCACTCTTGTCATGAGGAAGTTGTTGCACTCTCAACATGTTGTCGAGGGTGGACTTCCCTTCATGACATTTCTTCAAGTCTTTCTTAAAAGAGGCGACTTGTGCCTTGAGCTCTTTGAGTTCCTCTACATGGTTAGTTTCAACACAAATAATAGAGGAAGTAGATGCTACCATGTTAGAGCAACAAGGCAAGGAAAGTAATTCATCACAAGATGTAGCAATTTTATGAGTGGATGAATTACTAGAACTAGCACATGGCAATAATGCATTAGAAGTAGAGTTTGTGCTAGTGTCCACAAGAGGCTCACAAGATTTTACCTTCGTAGTGACCGCCTCATGAGCTAACTTTAGCTTAGCATGGATGCTAGGAGATCCTCATTAGAGCTAAAAAGCTTTTCATGAGTTTCTTCCAACTTCCCATACTTACTAGTAAGCAAATCAAGTTGAGCTCTTAGCTCAACATTCTCCTTCAAAATAGATGCTTCACACAAAGTGGAGTTAGTAGCACAAGCATCATTATCATTAGAAGTGGAAGGAGACAACATAACAAGCTCATTATTTAACTTAGCATTTTGTTTACTAAGCACATTACATTTAGCAATAGCATGGTCATGTTCTTTAGTGAGTTTAGCAATTACTTCATTATTTAACTCCTCACTAGATTCCAATCTCTCCTCGAGAGCAACCCGAGTTTCTTGCTCTTCCTCAAGAGCATTCTCAAGATTGTGGACCTCACCCGCGGAATCACGAGCAAGACCCCACCCTTCATGACAACGGGTCTCCATAGCCTCAAAGGTCTCCTTGAGCTCAAAAAGGGTAGTCATGATTTCTAAGAAGTTCTCATGAGCATTTTTATAATTTAAGAGAGCATGAGAGACAATATCAAATTTCTCCTTAATTAGATCAACATCATCATCATCATCATGAGATATATTGGAGTGCACGGTAGGAGATACCTTGTACTCCTTAGCCATTAGGCAAATGTGAGTAGTGGATGAAGACGATGAAGAGACACTTGAAGCACCTTTGAGGTCCAAGTCTTGTTCCAACAATTGTTGGGATTCCTCTACATTGTTAGCCAAAGTACTAGAGGAAATAGAAACATTTTGATCATGGCAACAAGACAAGGAAAGCATATGATCATAAGATTTAGTTAAGCAACTACTATATGATATGTAAGGACTATCAACACTAGCATGTATGCAATTTGTAGTGCTATAGGTGTTTAAGTCCAAAGATAGAGCATTTCAATAAGCTAGGTGCGAAGTATAGTCAATAGTGGATTCACCATCAAGATTGCAATTTCTATCACCACTCACCATATCATTACCTTGTGGCAAACCACATGTCGGTAAAGTGGAGGAATTCGTGAGCTCATCACGACCGGATGTGGAAGGAGGACAATCATCCTTGGAAATGTTGGGCACCTCATATATATCTTGAAGTTTTGTCCATAATTCATGAGCGCTCCGAAAAGGCATGATTGACGCAAGGACTACATCACTCAAAGCACATATAAGACCATTAGATGCTAGAGTATCGAGATAAGAGTTTTTCTCATCCTCTAAAGATAATTCTTGTGAATCCTTTGGAGGAGAAAAACCCATATCTACAATAATCTCTAAATTTGAACCCATGTCTCTAAAAAGATTAAGCATGCGAATTTTCCAAACATCATAATTTGTGCCATCGAATCTATAAGTGGGATTGTGCACTAGATCTCTAAACGACATCTTTATCTCTAAGCGGTTAGTCCTAATAATGAGATAACCTGGCTCTGATACCAATTGAACGGATAGACGTCGCCTAGAGGGGGGGGGGTGAATAGGCGATTTAAAACTTTTTCGAGAAGCCGGATTATCCGGTCCAAGAAAGACCCGGATATTCCGGTATGCTTGATAAAGACAGAATAAAACTAGAGGTTTACTTTAACAAGCATACAACCTAGATAAATAAACTAGGCTCACCTATATGCACCAACAACTTATGCTAAGCAATACAAGTAATAAGGTGATAGCAAGATAGATAACTTCAAGCACGAAGGCTATCACAATGTAAAGTGACTAAGTAAAGAGGTCGGGTATAGAAATAACCGAGGCACACGGAGACGAGGATGTATTCCCGAGTTCCACCCAAAGGTGTACGTCTCGTTTGGAGAGGTGTGCCCAACCACAACAGGTTAGCCGTGACGCCACAAAGGGTCACCTTCTTCTCCTGATGAACTCAACCACAAAAGGTTGCGAGTTCACCTTCCACTATTGATCTCCTTTGGGGCGGAGATCGAATCCCGTACAACACTCTTGAGGCACACACCCACAACTTAATTGGGGGCTCTCAAGTGAACACAAAAGGTCTTGACCACAAAAGGTCTTGGACACAAAAGACCGGCCACAAAAGGCATTTAGGGTCCAATGACCCAATAGTAACAAGCTCACAAGTATCACCACCACGAATCCTCGTGGAGGGCTCAAACCGATGCAAATGCAATGGCAAGAGCACACAAAGTGCTCAAGTCCTTCACTCTCAAATTTCAAGAAAGCAACAAATGCTTATGAGGGAATAAGAGAGGAAGAACAAAGAAAACCACAAAGGAGTCAAATCCTTCACTCCCAAATCCCACCAAAAGCAACTAATGCTTGTGGGGGGAGAAGAGAGGAAGAACAAAGGAGAAGAACCACAAAGGAACTCCAAGATCTAGACCCACTAGGTTCCCCTCACTTAGAGGAGAGATGGATTAGTGGAAATGTGGATCTAGATCTCCTCTCTCTTTTCCCTCAAAAAATAGCAAGAATCATCGGAGGGATTGAGATATCTCAAAACTTTGGAGGTCAACAATGGAGGAGGAGAGAGAGTGTCAAAACTTGGGAACCATTGGGGAAGATGACCCCTTAAATAGGTTCCCAACAAATCTGTCAGTTGGGGACAGTTTTTCCCACTCGGGCCGGAAGTTCCGGGCTTACCCCGGAACTTCCGGACCCCCCAAACACCCCTAAACGCGCCCAGGAAGTGTTCTCTGGTCAAACCGGAAGTTTGGACGGAAGTTTGGCAGGAACTTTCCGGCCGGCCGGAACTTCCGGCCTAGGGCCGGAACTTCCGCCCCTCGCAGAAACGTCAACACGAAAACGATGATATCTTGACCATACGAACTCCGTTTTTGATGATTTTTGACTCGTTGGAATCACAACGAAGAGATCTATAAAATCATGTAGAGAAACATCATAGTCCAACAAGTGTGGTTAAACCAAATGGGAAATGTAAGATATCTATATAATAGAACAACCGATAAAACCTCCAACATAAAAAACGCAACATCTTTTCCAAAGTAAACCCGTTTTCGATGAACTAGAGCTTGACATGGAGATGAACCAAACTCTAATGCTCACAAGGATAAAAGCCAAATAAGAACCAAGAAATACGATATGCCAAGTATGCAAAGGTTTGAGCTCTCCACAACGATGTGATCAGGTTACTCACTTGATTGCGCGCCCAATCACATGCTTGATGAAGACTTCTCCAAATACTCCCCCATGCTCAGCCTCGCTAGGCTCCGTCTTCATGTATCTATAGCAAGCTTCAAGCATAGGATCTCTTCAAGATGCTTCTCTTGGTTTTGCACATCTCAACCTTGATGACGATCACCACATGACGTCATCCTCCATGAGCTATATGAAATCTTCATTTGATGCAAGCCCATGGGAAGATACCTAACCTCATATAAAGATACCACACACACATATATCATGGGTTAGTTCACAAAGCTATGCGGACAAGTGTTTACCATCCCAAGAGATACATAATCGCTCTTGATACATCTTGTAGCTTTATGTGTTGATCAACATCTTGATCAACCTTTTATCTTCCAACATTTCTTCACTAATATGATGTCTTGAATCCTTCAAGACATACTTGCAATATGTTCCACTCAACACATAAGCTTTAAGAGTCCAACTCATGAACTCCACAATACCATGGACATGATCTATAATGATATCTCAATGCAAACATTATTCCATAGAGATTGTCATATAATTACCAAAACCACACATGAGGGAAAATGCTCTTTCAGTGCACCTGTGAGGCATTTTTTCCTGAGTTTCCGGTGGATCTTCACGGAGATAGATCTCGTGTAGTAGTGCCAGCGAAGGATCGAAGGGATTTTACCCTCAGATCGTGAGATCTGGGAACCTTGTGCTGGTGGCGGCGCGAATTGGGAGGGAGGGAGGGATCTGCTTCAGGGAAGGTGTGGCTCTAGATACCATTTGTCAGGCACCTGTTGGGTAGGAGCGAGACGAAGAACAGGTAATTGGGAAACATCAACAGAAAAATAGGGAATTTGGCAACGAAATAAGGAAAACAGTAGAGAGCGAGGAAAACATTAAGGTTTGGATATCTCATGCCACCCAGCCACCCACTCTCCCAGGTTATTAAGAGACCCCTGAGGAGCCACGAGTATACCAGTTCATTACAACTAAGCAAGATTAAAGCCAAACAACGGTGATTAACAAGTCCTGATACAACTATAGCCGTTGGATGACTAGGTCGGACAACGGGCAATCTCAGTCGTTGGCTAACTGAAGACTGAAGTGACGAAGACACCTTCAGTACCTGACATGCGCACGGGCTGCTGCGGCCACTGCTTCATCGAACTGCATCGCCGCACCGTCGCGTGCACACGGCGTCAGGTCGGCGAGGAAGTCGAGTCCTGCGTCGCAGACGTAGTAGAGGCGGGCCCAGAATGACCCGGGCCCCGCCGGGTCGGGCCGTAACGGGGGAGCCGACACCATCCTCGAATCACCCGGCCGAGGCGAGGAGATCCGGGAACGAGAGGCCGTCGACATTAGGGCGCCGGGGAAGAGAGGTCGTCGACGTGTACGGCGCCGGCGGCGAGAGATCGTGGATCGAAACCCTAGAGGCGACGCGGACGGGGAGGCGGATAGCGAGAGAATTTTTGCAAGAAGAAGGCGGGGGGGGGGGGGGGGGCAATTTGGAGGAATGGAGCGATGGAGGGAGCAGAACTTGGAAGGCTCGTGCGGTCACGTTTGTCTCCTATAGCAGAGTAGCAGACTAGTCGTTCAGTCCATGAAACTGTGTGCGGCCCAATGGCCCAGCTAGCTTTGTTTTCAACAATTCCCAAAAAAAATGGCACTGCCATGGCTGATTCGACCTTGCCGGACATCAATCTGGCACGCCGGAGGTCGTGAATAGCAAGATCGAGAGAATCCCCACCATATGACCGCCAAAAATCATCCTCCGGTGCATCCATGGCGAGCGGCGGAGGGAACATCCATGACCGGTGGAGAGGCTCTAGCTCACGACCATCCAAGATTGAGGAAATGGTGACGGGAGCCACGACCTGCCAGGATAGAGGAAGTGGCGACGGAGCCACGGCCGGCAAGGATAGAGGAAGCGGTGACGGGAGCCACGGCCAGCCAGGGACGGCTGCGGCTCGCCGGTCAACGGTAGTAGGTATGAGGGATGTGGGACCTATGGCCTGGCAGGAGCGAACGTGAGGACCGTGGAAAATTCACGCGGGTCAACCGCGTGCGGACCGTGGAAAAGTCACGCACATCACAATCTTAAGCGCACATGGCGCAAACGGATGGAGCCGACTGTAGAGGCTGGAGACAAGCGTTTTCCATTATTTACACGAGAACTCTACTACTCCCTCCATTCCGAACTTACCAAATGTAAGGAAGAATTATTTCCCACTCTTGGGCTGGGCTGGGCTGGGCAGTAGGCGGCCCACTAGTCGTGGCTGCGCCCCAGAGTTTTGCACTTGATCCACCTCCTCCTCTTCCTCTTCCTCCTTCTCCTGGTCATCTTTCCTTCTCCAACAAGCCTCTTCCCGGCGACGGCGACGGCGACGGCGAGGAGAAAAGCAGCAGTTCCACATCTGCCACTTCGGTTACTGGAGGTGAAGTAGTCTTCCTTTTCTTCCTCCTTTTCCTTAGCGCCTGCGTAAATAAATTTCATCTCGATTCCCGTGTTCCCGGGACCAACTTCTCCAGGATGCATACATGAACCATTCGCCCCGCGACGATCCTGATTCCTCGAGTAGCGCTTTCCCATGCTTGAATAGCTTTGAGATTCTAGTACTACGGTGTTGATTTTCTGATCTGAGCTTACCTCGGTTTGTGGATGCTTAGTTATTATGATCTCAACTTTTATCCGGATATTTTTTGTTTTGTTTTCCATCATAACTTGTAGTCAAGTCGATTAGTGTCCTATATGGTTGCATCCTATAGACTTAAAGAAGCCACATTGTAGTAATTCTCTTATGGTGATTTTTCCCTTTTCCGCTAGGGCTAGGGTTCTTCTTATGTTTAAATCAATTCTTCATTTTTTTTCATTGTACTCTATTCCCGTTGCTAGTAGAAAATTCGATTGCGATGTAAGTGTAAACAATCTATTCATTGAATATGAGGTTATCCTGATTTTCCATATACACCATATAGCTAGTGACATTAATATTGGAACTCACATTAGCATTTTTATTATTCCTTTATCCAAACTCGGTACTTGATTCTAAATCATTGCTCATACATACACGGAAAATAGAAGAAATTTCATGTCAAAATAGCTTTGCAGGCAACATAAATAATGCCTTTTCGTCACAAAAAGCGCAAAGCTCAGAAGTTGCAACCAGTTAATACTACTGTCTGGCAAGCAAATTATGATTGGAAAGTAACTGTGGTCCATAAGGTTTCAGGCTTTCAAACTAATGGTGAAACAAAAATATTGGGTGTTCTCAAGATTCTCTGTTTGTGGGATTAACTTATACACAATACGAAATATTGATCACTGTTTTCTTTTTGCCTCTACGCTGACGTGCAGGATAGGCTTCAGGCCATCAGGGCCAAAATGGGTTCAGCTGCGGATGAGTTCACCCCACTTTCTCAGTTAAAATATGGAATGGGAAAATGTTAAGTGCGGGTGCGCATCTCGTGGTTATGGGAATCCTTCAATCCAAAAAATGATATTTTGTTTGGCCTTGACAGCCTTCTGATTGATGATCAGGTGATGCACTCCCTACCCTAAGTTATACACCAAACAAATGATCACATTGCTTTGCTTGCTACTATTGTTAAATTGCCATCCTTTAAGTTCTCAGTGCACTGATTCTGTTAGTTATTTTCCACTTTTAGGGTAAAACTATGCAGGCCCGTGTATATCCCGGTGATATAGAGCTGTTTGACGATCAGCTGGTTGAGGGGAAGGTCTATATATTATCAGATTTTAAAGTTGATGTTATGGGGGGTGACTACATGAGCTGTAGCAATGAGTGGACTATGTACTTTCAACGGCAGACGGTGGTCACTGAGGTAGAAGGAGATATTGATTCGATACCCCTCCACAGCTTTGAGTATGTTAAGTTTAAGGACCTCCGTTCCAGGTGCGATGACAAGAGCTTATTGACAGGTAGATTCGTTTGGAATAAAAAAATTGATGTGTTATACCTGACACATATATACGCCATTCTTTTTCCCTACATGCGCTGATATAAATTGTGCAGATGTTCTGGGTCACATAGTATATGTTCGGGAGAAGCAGGAGGTCTCGAAAAAATCACGCCATATCGACATTTGCAATGCAAGAATTCGATATTTGAGGTAACTGAATACAGTTTTTCCTTTTGGATGATTGACGTTCCTTGATAACACCTCACTGGCGGAGTTACTATTTAAAGAGGAAGGGATCTGAGTGTCACACTGTATGGAGATATTGCCTGCGGTTTTGCTGAGGATATGCTTGAGAAAGGCCTAGAAGCCTCAGTTGTCGCTGTCTTTGCAGGGATGCGCGTTGAATCCACACATTCAGGTTAATCGTTGACCCACCTTTTAATTTGTTGGCTACCATGTGATGCTGCCGAATTCTATTCCTTCCTTTAATTGTAAAACCTTATTCTGTCTATCATTCGACGCAGTCATAGTGTGTACTGAAATCATCTGGTCCCATCTCTTCTAAGTTGTGATCTTTTGGTGTTATAGTTTGCTCTACAACGTCTTCAAAGTACTACCTAGATTTGAATACACCAGAGGTGCGATAATTCCGTGAGAAGTGCGTGGACTTGATAAATGTATACCCACATTGATGGTTGATCTAAGCTATACGGCTAACTGGTTCGTGTGCATGCAGTTTGCGCATTCAGCAAGCGAACCCTGTTCCAAAAAAAAGCCCAGCTGAGAAGTTAGCCGAGAGTTATCGAACAATTGAACAGATAAAAAGCCTTGAGTATGACGAGGTAAATTGAGTTGTTGCTTTTCTGGTGACGAACAAAGCTTCATCTGTTCTACTCACATATCTATCTTCACTTGTTGGATACCATGTTCTTGTGCAGGGTCACCCTGCTTGATATAGATTGCACCAGTGGTTGGTGTTATCCTGGATGCAATTTCTAAAATAAGCCACTGGGCAATGCAAGAAAATACAGGTGCAATCGATGTGGCCCGGTTAAGAAGCCAATTGAAATGTACGGAGCGGCAACGCTATGCTGCCATTGCCACACTGCTGCTCTCGATATATACTTGCTGCTCAATTCATAAGTAACTAATTGCCACACTGCTATTGTGGACACATAAGGTACAAGCTGAAGGCGAAGGTGAAAGATGCTACCGGCACAATGAACTTGATGATCTTCTGTGATGTGGCGGAAGAGCTAGTCGGTGTCTCTGCAAAGGAGCTCGTCGATAAGATCAAGAATGATGATGATTGGTACACTCTGCCGGAAGAAATCGATTATCTTCTTGGCTCGACCCACACGTTCAAAGTATTTGACAAGTATGGTCATGGGAGCTTCTCGGTGAATTCGATCATGGATCATGTTAGCCTCCCCGTCGCTGATGCCACCACTACTCAATCTGAGGAGGAGCCTGACCATGATGACAGCACTACTCAATCCGAGGAGGAGACTGACGATGAGGACAGCACTACTCAATCCGAAGAGGAGAGTGACGATGAGGACAGTGTTAGCCTGACATTGAGCCTGACCCCAACCACGACCAAACGCAATGAGGAGCCTGTTCCTAAGGGCAGCGCTCCCTCTGCAGAAGCAAGGTTGAAGTCCGCTAGAGTCCAGAAGCCTAACAAACGTCTGCGAGGGGACGACTGGATCAACTGAGGGATCGGACCATTCTGTTACTCTTTAGCGTATCTAGGCTAAATGCTTCCTCTAGGATCAGGCAATGGGTCCTTCTAATTTCAAAAAAAAGGCAATGGGTCCTTCTGTTCTCTTTCTTCTATCCTGGAACAACTGTGTCTACTGCTGCGACTTGATCTAGTTTAAGCGCCGGGTGACGGACCTTAACCCGTTTAATTGTTTGAACGCTGTTTGCCTTATCGTTGTTAGTGGAAAGTGGGATTCGTCCAGCTCAATAAACGAGGTCTTTTACGGTACAATTTACTTGTCATATGCGTGAGCAGTATTGAGTTAAATCCAACGTTGGATGTAGGGGTATTTTTTGCATAGAAAATCATCATGGAGATTTGATTTATTACTATTAGGTAAGTGCAGTCGTGCCACATTCCCATATGATATTTAATGGTACTTACCATGCATGTATGAGGCTCGATCATGCCCATAGTTCAAATTACTCTATTTAATGGTTTCATAAAATTAATAAATATATTTGCCAAAAATTAGAAAAATGGTGTGTGTCATGAAAACTTACGAAAGTGTGTATTTATTTTCAGCATATCTCTCAAGAAATTCACCCGATAAAGATTTTCATGAATTGGTGTAACTAAGTATGAGAAACTCATGAATATGTCCAGTGGCAGATCAACTCCGACCAGCCGACACAGATTATTTTAGCTATCTATTCTTTTAAATTAGGTGTTTTTACCGGTTTTAATGTAATCCTAGATCTGCTGATGAATATGTAGACATGTAGGTCGTTCAATGGTTCGATCATCTCCGTTCGCTCCCCCTGCGCCCACACATGACAACTTTTTTGTTTGCTCCAAAAGACAAAATAATGATCGTTTTCCGTACAATCGTGCCCTCAAAAGTTCAAAAAACCTAGACTGGACTGTTTTTCATCCAACGCTTTCAGGTCGAACCTTGCGCACTGAGAGGGGCACATTTGAGCACGGGAAAAATGCGCGAAACGGCGTGGCAGGTTTGTCTGTGTGGCCGAGAAAATGTGCGTGAAACACCGACCGTCTCCCTCATTTCCTCGGCTCCCGCGCCAGTCAAGACAGTTGCGTCGCTGCCGCCTGATCTAATCGGCTCCCCACGCGGTGTAGTAATGACCCCTGACCAATCACCTTCCATGTGGGAGTAGTGGCCCGCCACACTGGCGAAGTGAAACACTGTCCCCCGCTACTATATAAACCGTACGCTTTGTCGCGGAGAGGCACACCAAGCTCTCAGCATCTTTACTCTGCATCCACCACTTTCGCACCCGGATCTCGCCTAGCTCCTCACAAGCCAAACACTTCCCCCGGCGACGGTGCCGCCACGAATTGCTTTGGCCGATGCTTCCTGCACCCAACATACTGTTTTTATTAGGCTAACTTTCCTATTTTTTAATGTTTTTATGCAATCCCAAAAAATATACGAAATTCACATATATAAATGAAATTCGGCTTAGTTTACCCAAATCTTTGCCAAAATTTAAATTTAGTTAAATACCACATTGCCACGGACGGGCATGCATGGCAGATCCTCAAGAAATCGTCATGTGTAGCACCTGCTGCTTTGAATCGAAACCGATCTCGAAATGGATGGGGCGTCCCATACCGCGTCGACCTCGAAACTTCAGTCACACAAGATGACGCCCCATACGGCCATCGACCGAAACATATAGGGGTGGATATCATCACCAAAATAAAGATTGAATCATTGCATCTTCCACCTTTTGCAGATTTTTTTGAATTTGAAAATATCATTTTGGATTTATTTTTTCAAAATAAAGAATTCCATGTATCTTGGGAGCCATTTTTTAACTCATCTTTTCTCTAAGTCGCATTAAAAATTGATACATGCACGTGCATTATTTGTTCCATGAAACTAGTATAATAAGTAAAAGGAAGGTACGGAGGTTTCCTATATTTCCTATATTAGATGGGTGCGTTTTTTTGTATCTCGCATTTCCCTAATATGCTCGTTAGGTGAAAAAATACTACTCATCTCTTTGGGTAGTATTGATCTTTCTGAACCATCCGATCTCCTTAGCTGAATGGTCTATATTCGTTTGTCCCTACCGTAAAAAAGCCCAATAAACAGAGCTACGTTGGAGGCCATTTTCAACTGTATATTGCTTCTACTCCCTCCGTTTTCTTTTATAAGACGTTTTACCTTTTTTCTATGTTCAGTCACTCTAATTTGTATCTGGTCTACTTTTGACACGTAGATTCATTCACTTTGATTTGTATCTAGCCCACTCTAAACTATCTAAAACATCTTATCTAAATGAACAGAGGAAGTAGTGCCCAATGCAGGCAATGGATCCAGTAGGGGATGGCTTTGGCGAGTGCATCAATTCAGAGGACAGGGGCTCCCTGGAGCCCGTTTTTGAATTTGCTTGAAATCGAGATTTTAAAGCTTTAAAAAAATAAAAATCTAGGTGTAGATTATAATTATTTCTACACTCGTGCGAAAAATCAATTCGAAATATACTATATTTTGGGCTGTGTAAAAATGATAAATTTTCAGAACTGAGGTAAAAATTCGAAAACTTTCAAACTTGTCAGAATTTGTCTTTTTTGTGTAGGCCATTTTATAAAGTATTTCGATTTGATATTTGGCAGGACCGTAGATATGTTATATTCAACATCTAGATTTTGTTTTTTGGATTTTTTTCAAAGTTTGGAAATGCTGATTTCATTTTTTACTAGGGAGTACTCGGAAGTACTGTCAATCACCGGAAAGAGCTCTTTTTTCTAAAAACGGGCTTCTTGGAGCTCGTCCTCCAAAGCTATTTTCCGTGGCTTTGGCATTTTTCGAGGGAATTCAGTGAGCTTTATATGAACTTAAGCCGTCAGTAATACAATCAGCCAAGAGCCCAAGAGGCTATGCGAAAGAAAATCCACAGACTCAGCGAAGTTGATGAGGAACCATTGCTCATAGCTGCACGCAGTACTAAAGCTCACTGAGGATTGTAGAAAGGCTTTGGCCTTGTGTTTTACCCCGAGTGTTCCCTGTGACAACTTCCGTGAAGACAGTTTGAACTGCTCTTCGATCAGAACAGTGCTTCTGGAAGCTGGGGCTATGTGTTCCGCGAGACCATGACCTTGCGCGGTCGTTTTCGTTGCTGCTGGTTCGACTGCCTGTACCATGAACTATAGAACTGTTTCTGGGAGTGTTCTGTCCCCTTTTGTATCATGAACTTGTTAGCCAACGGTATGGCTGAGCTTGAGGCTTAATGGAATGTACTGTTCCCACTCTTGATACATACAAGGAATTATGAACTTCAATGCTAATTTTGGATAAGTACTTGCCATTGGCATTGTGATTACAAAATGAAGAACGCAATCCCCCCTTTTCATGCACTTCTGGTGTACCCAAAAGATTATGAAGTAAAACGCATAGGTTAATGGTAAACCAACAAATCTCAACTACAATCTTATCACTGGTCAAAGACAGCAGGACAGAAGAAGGGAACCACATGTCATCTCAGGGGAACAGAACTCATAATAGTGTAGCACGTACACATAACAAGACCAAAATCTAACAAAGCATAGTTCTCGCGAACACAATCACAAGTTATCTCAATTTAAAGAGTGCACTGTAACACAAAGGAACCAACCTCCTTAAACATGTAAAAGCCATCACACTGTAGCTAGCAAAGCAAAGAGCAAATTGCACATTACGCCACATGTTGGTGCAGCTGTTACACAGAACACCAGTTTTTGACTTAATTTTTTTTGTTGAGAATTTTCACACTTTATTAATGCAAACAAGCCGCCTCGACTTAATTATTTGCACAGAACCCATACAACCTAAATAGCCATCCTAATGGCCCATTAGTCAGTAGGGCCCGTTGTCAGGACCAGCCACGAACACTCCATAATCCCTGCACTGATCGGTTCGTTGCTCATTTCCTGATACACTCGATAGAGTGAGGTGGCGACCTGGAGACCGGCGATAGCGGCGGGGCTGGTGGCGCGCCGGTGGTGGCCAGAATGGCCACCAGAATGGGGGAGACAGAAGAATACAAGCCAAAACTCAACAACCACATGAAGAAAAGCACATTGACGTCCATGGATTCCCCATTGGATTGTTGCAACCACCACGGCAACAACACCCATAGGATCAACTCCGGCGACACGTCGAGGCGCTCGGCACTGGCACAATATGCGTTCCTCGCCGTCGGATTCCGATAACCGTTGTGGAGTAAGGGTGTTGTCCATGGTGGTGCGGCGTGGCAGAGACGCGCCGCCGCTCACACCATCGTTGCCGAGTCTGGCGACACCGCCGCCCGACCGCCGTCCTCTCCATGGCAGAGACGCATCGTCGTCTCCATGGCAGTTGCCTCGTGCAGTCGTGCCTAGATGAAATGGTCAGACAGATTGGCTCGATTTACTTGTCCACCTAACCTAGAATTACTAGTTATCCATTAATTGTTTATTTCGGTTGTTAATAACTTACCTATGTGGTATGTGCAAATAATTAAGTAAAAAACCGAAATTTTGTGCAAAACAAAGTGAAAGTTATGGTTTTGTGCAACAGTTGCATCATCAACATGTGATGTTATGGGCAATTTGCTCCAAAGCAAATACCCCCACCCCGTGTCGCTCGTGTCTGGCAACCCGAGGGGAAAGAGCCGCGCCGCCACTCCGGCCTCCACCTACACTCGTCCGGCCTCGTCGCTGCCAGAGGGGGCACTGAAAAAGCCATGCGCGCCCCCGGAGAAGGTGGCGGCACGACTTTCATTCTCCTGCTTCGCCGGCGGCAGAGAGGGATGGCGACGGCGGTCCTCTAGAGCGTCTTTGGAGAGGTTTGGCGCAGTGGCGGCGATTGGAGGATGGCGTGGAGGCGGCGACGTCGTGGACTGGCTGCGGATGTGCCATGGATCGGAGCGACGCGACACTGGATGCTCGGGCTGCATCTGGGCCCGAGCGGGGCGACTTGGGCTTCTCTGCAGCGGGGTGGAGGCGCCATTCCCGGCGGCGTAGGGGGTCTCTCGGCGCGGTGGAGGCGCCAGTGGAGGCGGGCTACTGACTGACGGAGTTGCTGGGCGGGCGTGCAGCTCTCGTGCGTGTGGTGGTCGGTGGTGGCCATTTGGAGGCTCGGTTGTGGCCACAATGTCACCCTGCCTTGCTTGCTGCTCCCCACGATTTGCGAACGGGTCGAACTACGGGCGAAAGCCTTGAGTTGACCTGGTAGGGGCCGACGACGGCGGCGCCTCCAGGCGTCGTTCCCTTGTTGATTGCGTCGTTCGTGGAGGTTTCGATCGCATATGATGTGAGGAGCATCTCCGTGTGGACACCTGAGCTTCTTGAAGGCATCGCCTTGGAGTTGTTTGCCCTTACAGTGCAACGGCTTCGTGATGGTCGGGGTTGGCGTGGTGGACGTCAGGGCGGCTGCTCCGGACATTGGTGTTTCGTCGAGGCGGCGGTCTTGATCTCCCTAAGCTCCATGACAGAAGAAGTGCACATTCTGAAATGAATTGGAAGAAGGAACACCAATAGGCACGTTGCGTGAAGTGAGCCATTTGATCTCGACGACAAAATGTCCAATCCAAGTTGTTGGTTTTCTTAATAATAAGAATTTTAATGCGAAATTCCAAAAATATCGCGCGGGATTCAGAAATTTCAAATCTAACGCGTCGTCGGCATGGGCCATGCCGATCTGTTACAATAGGCACCAGCCATGCCGATCTGGTACGATCCATTGCATGTGCACTCCATTATGTTCTAACTAGATGATTCCCCGCACGTTGCTGCGGCAATTTTTGGAGACATACATGAGAAAAAATTAAGTTGATTTAGATATTTTCCTTTGTTGCAACTTACACAATGTTATTTCAATCACGTAGTGTAATATAGCATGCCCTTGAATGCAGAACTGCCAATAATTGTATTGGGATGCAGCTAACATTTGTACGCTCAACTGTTTAATGTTTATATCTTTCCAATACAACATAATATCCATGTTAACCCTTCTAAAAATTGAGATTATAACAATATATAACAAAAGAAAATAACAAATAGATAACTACTTTAGATATGTACCTCTGCAACGATGGGAGAACAGAATGTACTGGGAATACATATCTGGAGCTAGGAATCACAATCGAGGCATGGACCATGGGAAAATCAGTTATCACTCTTGTAGTCTGGCCAAAGTATTATCTAGAAAAAAAGAATTGTTGAAATACCTTAGTGATCGTTATAGTTTCTTGAAGTGCATTTTCAGAATCACTGAAAGTCACCATAGGAATGGATGGTAGCCAAGAACAGTGACGGTCCATTAGATTAATAACTAGTGCAATAAATCATTTCATAGCTGAATGTCTGCATGTTTTTTTTTCGCTGTTTACATTATCTTCATAGTCCTTACTGCATATCATCACATTTGAATCTGAGAAGCCAATCTATTCAGTCAAAATACAACCACCTGAAGAGAAAAACAGTTGTCTTGATTCATAAAATCTAGGAACCAGTCATTGTGATTGAAACACCTGAAGAGTTACATTTCAACTTGTATCAAGCAGGATTGAAACAAAAGTTTTCATCCTTACGTCACGAGTGGCGGAGGAAAGAACTGACCTGAAACAATGTCGTCGACTTGGTGGATGGATATTTCCACTGTAAGACTATGGGACGGAGTCGGCGGAGTAGAATTGCTTGAGCTGCTTCTATCGAAGCTGGCGGGAAAAGAGGTACGTGGAGCTAACCGTGCTCCCGTTCTGGTCATGGCCGGCACCCGGCAGGTCGCTTACCATTCCTTGCCCGTGGCGGAGGAGCAGTGTGAGGAACACATGCATATATAGGCTAGGAGAGAGGTCATGAAGAATGTTGAATTTATCAATTGCTAGCTTGCTCGAAAGATGAATAGGGATGGAAGTTGAAGAAGAAGAGCTGGCCTCTGTGGTGGTATGACAAATTGATTAGCAACTGAAGAGATCATGCGCTTAGTTAGCTAATAAAGATGAAGCAAATGGACATGAGGAAACTGACGTGTGACGGATCGTGGCTGACACAACGTCGTAGCTGGATAATTGATAGCCGTGTGTTTCATTCACATGAAATTGAAGAGGATGCTTTAAAGATGAATAGTGTCATCTTTCATGGCAGATGAATGGTTGATGCAGCTTTAACAGTTCACATTTATTTTGTTAAGTAGCCCCAATAAAGTCCCAATCTCAATGTTTGGATTAGCATCTAGCGTGCACCTAAATGCTAGGTCATGCATGCAATGCTGTTGTGGTAGAGTTGCACAACGTGGCATACTATAATTGCTCAGAAATGCTTGGTGATGTGGTGGCCTTGCATGTTGAGAGAAATAGTTAGTGGGTTCTCCCATTTAGATACTCCCTCCAATTTATAAAAGTGTCGCCCATTTTGTACCAAGATAGTACAAAGTTTATACTAGAGGAGCGACACTTTTTGTGAATCGGATGGAGTAGAGAAGATTTCTTTTGATTAATACAAAATTAGGTTAACAGAGACGTCTCGGTTCGAGATGAAATATGTATGAAATATGTATGTATCGATGAGTAGGTTTCATTCCTGCGCATCTAACTTCTTAATTTTGAATCGTAATTATTCGACGACTTTTGTCAAATTTCTCGCACTCGTTTGACCGTTTTAAATTTCCTTGCACGAGTACATCTAACTCACCATTCTCCACAATCGTTATGTTGTAACTTTTTTGTTTCGGCGGATGTATTTATATTTTCTTTAAAATACATATTTTTCTTTGGATACTACCGGAAAAATTAATACGCCTATAAAGACCCCCTAAAAGCCCGGGGGCACGAAAAACGTGTCCAGCGTCACCCCCAAAGGCTCGCCCCGAGCGATTTTATGTCCGACACCCTCAATCGGGCCTCTATACTTGGAGACCCTCCTGGGGGTGCCGGATATCGACTCGGGCATCGCCCTGACAGAGTTGGTCCGCCCGTCATAGACACGAGAGCATCTTCCTGTGCCAACAAACACTGTGCAGCAGGCCGTTGCGTCATGTTTAATGTCGAGACGTCTAGACGGCGCCATGCGTATCATCACACGATGTAGACCGAAGCGACGCCTCGCAATAGAGCGGCGTCGCTTCCAACACCGCAGACGGAAGCGACGCGTGCTGGAGTCGCAGCGCCTGGCCGCCGCGGCGCCCTGCAGACTCTTCATCGGCGTCAATGCGCGGCCAGGCGAATCAGTGGCCTCGTTAATGCAGGTCACCCAACCCCGCTCCTCCGGCCGCTCAACGTAGTGCAGACCTCATCTTCACAGAAACACTTCTCCCTCTCTCCCTCTCCCCCAACAACATAGGCCACCATGGCGAACAGCCCCGACGGGCGGCATCGCCACGAGAAGCTAGAGGAACTCCGGCATCGCAACGAGGAGGCGGAGATTGCCAAGGCGTTCCAGCGAGCCTTGTGGCGCGAGGAGGCCGAGAGTGCTCGTCCATACGTGGTCTCGTTGGAGACCGCGCGGCTGAGCAGCCGCCACCAGCTGCCGGTGCCCGACGATGCCACCCTTCCGGACAAGTGGGTGAGGAGCGCCACCAACATTTCGGTGGCACCGTGGCTCAGCGGCTAGGAACGCGTCGAGTTCGTCAGCTGCAAGTGGACGGAGATGCCGTACGAGGAAAAGCTCGACCCCAAGTACTCCATCTCGGCGCCCTACTGGCATGCCGTGGTGGACAAGGAGTACGAGACGTGTCGTAGCGGTCGACGAGAGCCGACGCCGGAGTTGTCCTCAACGGACGACAACCATGACGGCGAGGACGGCGACGCCAGCGACGATGACCCCGAGCTGCCCGGTCTGCCTCTACAACCGACGACGCCATCAGCAGCGTCACCGTCACCGAAGAAAGGCGCCGGCCAAGAGCTGCTAGCATCTTGGTCAGCAGCGTCGCTGTCACCGAAGAAAGGGGCGCCGCAAGCCGAAGAGGCTTCCCATTAAACGCCCCGCCGCATGTCATGACAGTGAATCGAACACGACGTCAGAAGGCTCGGTTGGCTCAGCCGAGGCTACATGACCATTTCTAAATGTTGTAGCCGATGGGAACGGAGATGAGCGATGGACAGAAGTGAAACGTCGTCGCTTTCCTGGCTTGGTTCACATCTTCCCCTAGCCGGGCATGAATCGACATCTCTTCTCCGGCGTCAAGAAATATGGTGATGAGCGATGACCGTGCTCGAAGATGCATGGGCCATCTGTCTTGCACCTAGTCTAGGTTTAGTTTGTTAAATCTCATTTAGATTACAAAATGTAAGTTTGTTAAATCTCGTTTAAATGTTTAAATCAATATGTGTCCATCATCTTTATAGTTTATCGGCGCCGGTTTATGTGCCCGCGAGGTGTTTGACAGTTTGCTCGCGTTTATGGGGTGGGCTTTTGGAGAGTACCAGTGTGAACGGCATCTAAATGTGACAGGTGCTGGATACCGATTTAGAGGCACCGGGTTCCTCCTCCCTGTATACCGAATCTTGCAGTTACATGTGCGAGCGACGGAACGAAGGCTCCACTTCCACAATTCACAGGCATCAAGCATGTGCCGATATCCGTATCCATCGAGGAATTCCACATTTGAACATTTCCCTTCTCCCCTCGTCTTTTCCGCCGGAAAGAAGCCTCCACTACGATAAACAAGCTGACACAATCAGCCCGCACGAGAGCACCGCCAGTTATCGAGATCTCCAGGCACAAGAACAAAAAATTCATAAGAGTGTGAGATGCTTGATATCTTTTCTAGTTGAGGGTGAAGAGTTAGCAAGCGTAATACAGTTGTCAGCATGACCTAATCAGCAATACAGCATCGTGGTGTAAAGAATAAACTGATCGGCCAAAAAATAACAATCACTCTTTTCCTCAGCTTACACAAGAGATGTAAATCCAAAGAAAATAAATCAAGAACATCTCTAGACAACCTGCCGGCCTCTTCTAATTATATACTGTATACTACTTCTGCTGACTTTTATCAATACTATCATTCTCCATTCTTTCCTCAGTCCTAGTGGACTAGTGGGCGCTCAAGAGCAATTAATAAACCAGAATGAATAGTAAAAAATCACTAATTAAGTTGTCATCAGTGTGGGGCCCGTCCACGCGGGTTGCCCCCTACCGCCAAAAAAAATGTAGACAAAAAAATCGTCCCTTTGACGGAGGCGGCGCCCCCCCTTACAGATCCGGCAGATTGCTTAGGAGCTCCGCGAAGGTTCTGGGCGACGGCACGGTGGGCGTGGCGAGCAGGTTCCGTGGGCTCGGGACGAAGGGGTCGGAGTAGTAGGGGTGCGGTGGCCTGGCGGCGCCGCCGCCGCTGCCGCTGCCGGACGAGGCGGCGCCCGTGGAGGCGGTCCGCAGGATGGGGCTGAGCTCGTTGAGCCAGCTGATGCAGCTGGCGTCGAAGGGCAGCGGCGAGAACTGGCCCGAGGCCACGGCCGGGGGCAGCGACGACGGCAGAGGGGAGAGGATGCCGGCCCGGGGCGGGCCGAGCACCGCCGCGAGGCCGCCGTCGTCGTCGAACCTGTAGTCGGAGATCATCAGGTCCATGTAGTCCGCCCCCTGCGGCGCGGGCGGCACGGGCATCGGCCGGACGGACCGCTCGATGGTGGCCAGCCTCGCGGCCGGGGACATCGCGGCGGACGGGGAGAGGAGCAGCTCCGGCGGCAGGAACATCTGCTCGTGCTCGGCCTCGTCCATCTGGCAGTCCTGAGCCTCGTAGGCAGGGAACGAATCAGAGGCAGAGCCCGGGCCGGTGAGGCGCTGCACGAGCGCCATGAACTCGCTGGGCTTGGTGTGGATGATCTTGGGCGAGGCGTCGTAGATGATCACCGGCTCCCTCGAGGGCTGCTGCTGCTGCCCTTGCTTCTCGTCCCGCCGGCCGTGCGGCTGCGGCTGCGGCGCCCCTGACGGCTTCTTGATGGCGTGCGACTCGGGGCGCACGTTGAGGCGCGGCGGGCGCGGGCCCTGCAGCTGCAGCTGGCGCCGCGGCGTGGTCGGCTGCCCCGAGGAGGAGGAGGAGGAGGGCGGGTCCATCCGCAGCCGGGCCGGGTGGTGGTCGGAGGGCAGCGGCGAGGGGGCCCCGGCGCCGGCGCGGGAGAGGAGGCGGAGGAGCGGGGAGAGGGTGCCGTGACGGGAGTGGGAATGGGGATGGTTCAACATGTGAGTGTGTGGGTGTGCGAGCTCGGCAGGGCAAATCGGGAAGTCAATCTCGGTCTCGGCCGCTGCGGGTTTTACTTAGAGGAAGGACGGACGGTGGTGGAAATTCTACGGCCGGTCTGGGTGAGGGTTTGTAGGCAGGCAGGGCACCGCGTCGGTCACGGACTCGTTCGCTGCGGCAGGAGCAGGACGGCAGCGGCGGCAGTGGACTGGGCTCGCTCCCCGCCGGTGATTGTTTTCTTGCTGACGGTGACGTTGCCGGAACGCGGGAGGGAGAAATGCGACATGACATTTCAGGGTTCCCTTGTTGAATGGGTCTGTGGGTGGCCGTGCAGAACAAACAAGCACGGCAGGGAGTTTTGGCTGACAGTACTTACAGGGTATTGCCGTACATACTTGTTGGTCGTTCCCGACGGCCTCGGAAAAGGCTTCATTTGTCCTGGCAGCCTGCACCGTCGGTGTGCGTGTGTGTGACAGCTCGCTCCTGGTAAATCTAGGATTCTATCAAGAACTAGCTGAAATGCCCGGCTACGGTCTTTCAGTGCTTTTCCTTGCCTTTACTGTACTTTATACCCATCTCACGTCAATGAAGCAACCACTCTATTATGTAGTCCCCTACTTCAACAATATCTAACTCCCTACTTCCGTTGGTGATTTATGCAACGTGCCTTGTAAATTGACTTTATCTATCTATTATATACTAAAAACAAAATAAGTTAGTTTTTTGAGGCACCACGTTAATCCACATCACCTAAATTAATTTTAATGATTATATCTGAAATAGATGGTTAAGATTAAATAAAAAAGTAACGTAATTTGTTTGACACAACTTATGTTGGTAGAGGTGACATCCCATAGTTTTTTTTCACTTAAGGGACGTGGCCTCCCTTTAACAGTGTCCGTGTACTAAACATCTGCATAAGTTCAGTTAATCGTAATTACATTTGTTTCAGAATGCACGTATGAGATAACAAACAATTAACAAACCAAAGACTCATATTATGAGTACAGATGCATAGTTCTGCTTGCAATTGTGGGGTGCGTGAAAAATTGTCGTTTTGAATACACACATACAATTCTACACGAATGTTGAGGAATAAGTTTAGAAAAAGTATTTATCAGAACCACTAATTTTCGCTCGATTGAAAAATAGTTAAATTGAAGGGGTTTCGGTGCAGAAAACAATAATTTTTCTAGCGTAAGAACGCCCTAACTAGTCTGGATCTATCTATCTAGTACATGCGATAACGGTGGCGGAACGGATCACATACCTCCATGTATACCGATAGCGGGGATTAAACTCCCACACAAGCGTTGATGATGAAGTCGTACATAGCCGACCTCGAGGTCGCGGAGATCTTGCCGCGATGAAGTAGACGATGACGCCGCGATGTCGACGATGACCTGCGTCGACGGGCATCGGGCGGAAGGTGGCGTGGCGCCGGCGGCTGGGGGTGGTGCGCCGGCGGCAGGGGCATCGACAGGGCTGCTGGGTGGGCGAGACGACATCGCCCAGCCTCCTCAAATGTGGCATCTTCGAGCACTCGCAAGCATACGGAGCTTAACAACAACCCCCGGTCACTCAGATCCAGCTGAGATCACAGGGGTAGAACTTTTCTGGAATCTCGCAGGGCAACAGCGCCCGACGGAATAGTTTTAGTGGAGAGAGGAGGCAAAACGGACGGAGAAATAGCTCGGCCGACCTGCTAACTTTAATTGTATTTTTCTGTAGTTAATCCAATTAATATGCCTTACTATATAAAGGGGGGAGAGGGTGTGTGCAAACACCTTGCCTCCCCCATGTGAGACTAAAGGAAAAACAGGGGGGAGGGGGTTCGGCCGAACCCCCTAGTCCAAATTGGACTAGGGGCCCAAGCCCCCTTCCTTGGTGGTGCGGCTCCCCTCTTGGGCCCTCTTAGGGCCCATTTAGGTGGGTTGCCCATTTTTCCTTTATTTAATTAATAGTTAAATTAATATAAAATATAATTAATTCATAATCAATATATTTAAATACTCTTTAATCTCGAGTGACCCTGAAACATTTTTCGGACCACCCGAACATTTTTTGGACATTCCCGGAACCATTCCAGATCTTCCCGAAACTCCTTCCGGGCCACCGGAACGCTTTCCGGATCATTTCTCTCTCATCAGTCACCTCCTATATTGATCCAAAACTTTCTCCTAGTGTCGTTAAAACCTTAAGCTTGTTACGCTACGGTTCGAGAATACTCCAGACATGGTCGAGACCCTTCGCTCTCCAATGACCGCCAGTGGATACCTGTATGCATATGACGGTCCCTGTGCATTCTACGAATATCGTCGTTGAACCATAAACATGATATTCATTCACTTTGTTTCTGCGATACTACCTTGTCCGAGATGTGATCGTAGACATTCGTTGCCCTGTTGCATCTCGTTACCGACATAGGTTATTAACTCGTCTGCGATATTTCATCTCCATGACCTAGTCATAAGCTGCGCAGCTATATAGATGTAATATCACCGAGTGGGCCCAGAGTATCTTTTCATTACAAGAATGAACAAATCCCGCTCTTGATCCTTACGTCTCAACATACTCTTTCGGGACACCCAAGTGAAGGGGATCGTGTGCAGAAAACAAAAAATTTCCAACCAACGATATCCTAAAAGCATGCCAAGATCTATTCTATGCAGATATAGTAGTACTAACGGAGATCGGAATACGTACCCTTGTAGACCGAAAGCGGGGATTACGTTCCCGTACAAACGTTGTCGATGAAGACCGACGAAGCCGACCTCAACGTCGTGTAGAGGAAGCAGACCTCCGAGTACCGCTAACGCAGCACCTCGCAGAGCGTCACACACGTAAAGTGGAGACGACGGCCTCCGAAGCTCCGGTCCAGGACGAGCAGCGGAAGACTTGGACCGGAACACCAGCAGCGCGGCAGCGGGCTATGGTGGAAGAGATCGCCCTCCTCAGCTCGGCGCGGCTCCGACAAGGGAACCACGAGATCAAGAGAGAAATTGGAAATTAAGGGTGTGTTTGGTTCAGGGGATAGAATTTAGGGGATGAGGGCACCCTCAACCACATGGTTAGGGATAGCCAAATTTTCTGTTTGGTTCGGTAGGACACGAGGTGGTTAGGGATAACCGTTTTTATGTTTGGTTCAGAGACTGAAGAATGCTGCGGTAACCTCTTTAGCAGATCTCGTGAGATTAGCCCTATCACACCCTCTAATCACTTTTTGTGAATACAAACCACGAAATTACTCTCTAATTAGAACATTGATGCATGGATAAACAAGTACATAGTAGAACTGGTCCTCGTCGCCGGGTTGCATCGATGCATGGTTGCTGAACTCTGTAGATCTGAGCTTTTTTCGTAAGGAGAGAGGCTGCTGAAGCTGAACTATGTGGATCTGAGCTAGCTTGTAAATAAAAATAAAGGTAGATATTTGGAGGGCAAAGAGCAGCAGGTAGTACGGGAGGAGGGAGGCGCTACAGTTCAGCCAGCGAGCCACCGAGCGCCCATGGATGCTGCCTTTCTTGCTGATAGGAGAGAGGACAGAGAACACGAGACAGAGAGAGGAAACACGTGAGCAGGCGGGGGAAATGATTTCTTGTTCCGGTCGCCACCGTTGCCCTACAAACGCCGGCCTGGTCGTGGTCAGGCTACCGGTAACTCCGATCTAGCTACGGTGAGGAAGAGAGAGGAAAACGAGAAGAAGGGAACGGACAGAGGAAGAAGAAACGGTTCGCGCTAGGGACGCCAACCAGAAGTGGTTGCGCTCGTCCGGCAGATTCGGGCGGACGCGCTCAACCAGATTTTCAAGGCATATTCCCAGAATCTTGGCTATCCCTGCCATCTCTCAGCATCTAAACCAAACACAGGATAACCAGTAAAAAAGTGGCTATCCCTCACCATCCAGTGGATAGCCACTGAACCAAACACACCCTAATTGGTGAATTAAAAGGCCAAGTGTGCCCGTTCTTATATAGGCTCCCAGGGGGAGCCAACTTGCTAACCAGGCAATGTGGGACTAACCCACACATGCCCGGTGCGGCTAGGGAGGGTGCGCCGGCCCCCCTAGTGGGCCCTTGGCCCACTTGGGTCGGCCCCTCCTGGCCCCCACCGAATTCCCAAGGGGATTCCTCCCCTCTTGGGCCTTCTTTTGACCAGAAGGCCCATTTAGGGAAATCAGACTAAATAAATTCGAAAATAAATATATAAAATCATATTTGCATATTAATTACACTAATTAATATCAAACATAATATATATAATTTTTCCTAGCTCCGAAAACTCTTTCGGCGCTGCCCGATCTCCATCGGACCCCTCCCGGGACGCTCTCGGTGATCTCTTTCCTTTCCGGTTGTCTTGTCGAAACCCCTTAAGTGTGTTACCCTAGCGGTTCGATATAATAACAGGTATGACCAAGACTCCTCTATGATCAACGACTAACTCGTAGGCCTGGACCCCATGAATTAATCCCTGTGATATAACGAATGACTTTCATTTATCAAACCTGAACGCAAAGTCTTAAACCTTTTGCCATAGCGATACTTAACATGTCCGAGCGTCGTTCCATAGATATATCCATACCTAATCCCGACCTCGTTACCGACGACGCTATCTTCTACTCGTTCATGATCTCATGTCTCCGTGACCTAGTCACATGCTTGCAACCTCATTAGACATGATCTCACCGAGTGGGCCCGAGAGTATCTATCCTGCTATGCGGACTGGCAAATCCCGCTCTTGACCCCTCGTCTCAACTACTCCTTTCCGATACCCAAAAGTATCACCGTTATTGTCATACTATATAAGATACGACGTTTGGTGCGATCAAAGTATCTTTGAGGAATAACAATAAGAGTTGATCTCACGGTCAAAGGCATAACGACTACGTTCTCCAAATCTAGGTATGTCCATCACATTGTTCTCCAACGATATGACTCCCATTGCCGACCGGCGCCATGCCCCATGACCGGGAAACCTCGATCATCAATCGCGCAACGAAGCTAGTCTTAGAAGAGGCTACTAGGGACCTGGTTGTTTACGTATCACACCCGTATTAATGTTTCCGCTTAATACAGTTCTAGCATGACAGAAAAACCTATTATGAACAAACGAGATATGATAAATAATACACTTTATTAATTGCCTCTAGGGCATATCTCATTCAGTCTCCCACTTGCACTAGAGTACAAATTAATCTAGATTACAACTTGGTAAAAGCTTAACACCCATAGCTAACTGGTGCTTTTCATGCTTATCAAGCGGGTGAGGCTTCGTCAGCGGATCTGCCACATTCAGATCCGTATGCACTTTGCAAATCTTCACATCGCCTCCTTGTACGTACTGACGTATCACATGGAAGCATCGGAGAATGTGTTTGGCGGTGGAGTGAGACCTTGGCTCCTTGGCGTTCGCAATGGCACCCGTATTGTCGCAGAAGAGGATCACGGGGTCTTTCACGCTCGGGAACACTCCAAGTTCGATGACGAACTTCCTCAGCCACACAGCTTCATTCGCGGCTTCGCAAGCAGCGATATACTCCGACTCCATTGTAGATTGCGCCACTATGGGTTGCTTCCCACTTCTTGGCACACGGCGACTCCATTCACCTTGAACACGTAACCTGTCTGTGACTTAGAGTCATCGGGGTCTGAGCAGAAACTTGCATCTACGTAACCCGTTACGCCAAGTTCTTCATCGCAGCCACCATACACAAGGAACATGTCCTTTGTCTTATTGAGATACTTAAGAATGCTCTTAACAGCTATCCAATGCGGCATTCCAAGATTACTCTGGAACCGGCTTGTCAAACTTAGAGCTAATGCCACATCCGGTCTAGTACTCAACATTGCATACATGATCGATCCTATGGCTGAAGCATAAGGATGTTTGGTCATATTGGCCTTATCCAGTTTCGTTACCGGACATTGTGCCTTCCGCAATATCTTATTCTTGATAACCGGCAGAGAACCCTTCTTTGCCTTCTCCATACTGAAACGCTTCAGTATTTTATCAAGATAAGTACTCTGACTCAGTGCTAATAGGCGCCTTGATCTATCACGATAGATTTTTATGCCTAAAACATACGCAGCTTCTCCTAAGTCCTTCATGGAAAATTTACTGTTTAAATATTGCTTCACTCTATTCAGAAGTTCCACATCATTCCCAATCAGCAATATGTCGTCTACATACAGTGCTAAGAACACAACCGAGGTCCCACTCATTTTCTTGTAAATGCAGGTCTCTTCCACATTTTGGATAAATCCAAAACCTTTGATTACCTCATCAAAGCGAAGATTCCAGCTCCGAGATGCCTGCTTCAATCCATAGATGGATCGCTGAAGCTTGCACACCTTGTTAGCATTTCATGGATCGACAAAACCTTCCGGCTGTACCATGTACAACTCTTCTTCAATGTTTCCATTTAGGAAGGCCGTTTTGACGTCCATCTGCCAGATTTCATAATCATAATAGGCAGCTACTGCTAACAAAATCCGAATAGACTTAAGCATCGCTACCGGTGAAAAAGTTTCATCGTAGTCAATTCCATGAACTTGTCGAAAACCCTTTGCGACAAGCCGAGCTTTATAGACGGTTACATTACCATCAGCATCAGTCTTCTTCTTAAAGATCCATTTATTCTCGACGGCCTTGCGCCCTTCGGGAATATCCATCAAAGTCCACACTTTGTTATCATACATGGATCCTATTTCGGATTTCATGGCTTCAAGCCATTTCTCGGACTCTAGACTCGCCATTGCCTCCTTGTAGTTCGTAGGTTCGTCTTGTTCAACTAACATGACAGTGCAAACCATGTTGCCATACCATTCTGGTGCGATCCGAGATCTACCAGACCTACGAGGTAGAATACCTTCCTCGACAGTTTCTCCCACTCCTTCCACGGAGGACGTTTCCGGAATTGCTTCCGTTGCGCCACGGAATCTCGAGTTCAGGATCAACAATTTTTTCATCGAGGTCTACCTTCCTCCCACTAACTCCTTTCGCGAGAAACTCCTTCTCTAGAAAGGTACCGGTCTTCGCGACAAAAGTTTTGCCCTCAGCTTGGTTGTAGAAGGTGTACCCAACAGTTTCCCACGGATATCCTACAAAGACGACTTTCTCCGACTTCGGTTCGAGTTTGTCGGGCTGTAGTTTATTAACGTACGCCTCACAACACCAAACCTTCAGAAACGATAACTTAGGCTTTTGGCCATACCATAATTCATACGGTGTCGTTTCAACGGATTTGGACAGAGTCCTATTTAAAATGAATGCGACTGTTTCTAACGCATAACCCCAGAAGGACACTGGCAAATCAGTAAGAGACATCATAGATCGAACACTATCCAGTAGAGTACGATTACGTCGCTCGGACACACCGTTACGCTGCGGTGTTCCGGCTGGCGTAAGTTAGGGTACTATGCCACAACTCTTCAGATGTGTGCCAAACTCAAAACTCAAGTACTCGCCACCGCGATCGGATCGGAGGTGCTTGATTTTCTTATTAAGCTGATTCTCAACTTCACTCTGGAATTCTTTGAACTTTTCAAACGTTTCAGACTTGTGTTTCATCAAATTGATATAACCGTATCTACTCAAGTCATCAGTGAAGGTGACGAAGTAACGATAACCATTGCGTGTCGAAACGCTCATCGGTCCACACACATCTGTATGTATGTCCCCAACAAATCCGACGCCCGTTCAACGAAACCTTTGAACGGTGTCTTTGTCATTTTGCCCATAAGGCATGGTTCGCATGTATCGAGGGATCCGAAATCCAACGAGTCCAAAAGTCCATCGGAGTGGAGTTGCTTCATGCGCTTTATACCAATATGACCAAGACGGCAATGCCACAAATACATGGCGGTATCGTCACTACACTTAATCCGTTTGGCTTCTATGTTATGGATGTGAGTACTACGATCGAGATTCAACAAGAATAAACCGTTATTCTCGGGAGCATCAACATAAAAGATATCATTCATATAAATAGCACAATTGCTTGACACTGATTTAAATGAATAACCGTCTTGTAACAGGCAAGACCCACTTATAATGTTTACACTCAAGGATGGCACAAAATAACACTTATTTAAAACCAAAACTAATCCCGATGGTAGATGCAGAGGGAGCGTGCCGACAGCCACCACGTCGACTCTCGATCCGTTGCCGACGCGCATCGTCACCTCATCCTTCGCCAGCCGCCGTCTATTCCGTAACTCCTCCTGAGAGTTACATATATGAGCAACAGAACCAGTATCAAATACCCACGTGTTGCTCCGGGCGGATGTAAGGTACACATCTATAACATGTATATCAAATATACCTTGCTCTTTGTCGACCGTCTTGCCAGACTTCCTATCCTCCAGGTACTTGGGGCAGTTGCGCTTCCAGTGACCCTTCCCCTTGCAGTAGAAGCACTCCACGCTAGCTCTGGGACCAGATCTGTTAGTCTTGGGCTTGGCATTCAACTTGCCTTCCCTCCTGGACTTCCAGCTTTGCTTTCCCTTGCCACCGGATTTCTTGAAATCAACGGCCTTGTTGACCATCAACAGCGTGTGCTCCTTCTTAATCTCTACCTCAGCAGTCTTGAGCATCACGAACACTTCACCCAGGGACTTAGCCATGCCCTGCATGTTGTAGTTCATGACGAAGCCTTTGTAGCTAGGGGGCAACGATTGCAACACCCTGTCAATCGCCAGCTCATCGGGAATCTTGCATTCCAGAGCATTCAGGCGTTGAACGTAGCCAGACATCTTGACTACATGCTCGCTCACACTGCTATGCTCTTCCATCTTGGCCGAGAAGAAAAGCTCAGAAGCCTCATATCTCTCAGCCTTAGCCTGCGGCGCGAAGACAGCCTTCAGATCAGAAATAATCTCGAAGGCGCTCATCTTCTCGAAGCGCTTCTGCGGGTCGGCTTCCATGGCGTAGAGCATGCCACTCTGGACAAAGGCAGAATCCTCCGATCGGGTCTGGAAGACCTTCTTCTCATCCTCAGAGGCATCATCTGCGGGAGGGTCACCTATGGCGGCCTCAGTGACGTAGGCCACCCTATGGGGAGTAAGGAGGATCCTCAGGTTGCGGAACCAGGCCATGAAGTTTGAGCCATTGGTCTTAAGCTTTTCTTTCTCAAGGAATAGACCTAGGTTAAACGAGGGGCGAGACATCTACAATGGAATTTGCAACAACATAAGACTTTGTTCATAATAATTCTGAGTTATAGTATTTTAGAAAATAACTAACATAACTCCCACTCAAACGAACATCCCTCCTGGTCGTTTAAGCGATTACACGACCCCCATCCATTGCACCACCCCTCATCATCAGAGCCGGCGGCACAACTTCAAGAGTAGACAAAAAGTCCGCCACACCAATTTTGTGACTCGTGCTCGACCTTTCGGTCTTTCTGTTCCGAGGCCATATTTCTGAATATGCTAGGCTCGCCACCAAAGACCTCCACGCTGACGCTTGTGCAACATGGCTTACACCCACTGTATGCGAACGACGAGATGTCTGACAACCGATCATCACGGCCTGCCTCATAACGTAGAACTTTCTTGGTGGTGCGCGTTGGAGGTTGAACACTAGTGGTATTTTGAAGGGATCATCTTATATAGCTACCGCCGTGTAACTAATGTATACTATACACACAATCACACAATATAAGATGCACACAAAACATCAAATGTAATGCAATGTGATATAGTCCATTGCACCATGGTCTTCTTGGCGCCCGCAGTTTATAAACAATTTAATAAACCTACCTTGACCATATCACATAGCCCCTGCAAAATAAAGTTAGACGCTTCTACTTTATCTTTTGCATATTTTACGTGGCTTGGGGCTTTCGTAAATAGAACCGCTTCATACCTATGAATCTTATGACCACAACAACGATCCAATAATTGCATATTTAAGCATCCCTTTCGGGCCCTCCATTGAAAATGCGAAGACCAACTAAAGAGAGAGAAACTGACACCCGCCAGCCACATATACGGTACAAGCCGTATGTCAGTAGTGGAACCAGTCTCGCGTAAGCGTACGCGTAAAGTCGGTATGGGCCGCTTCATCAACTCAATGCCGCTGGAAAACACAAGTGCACGCTAGAGGGTAGCAAATAACAGGAACGGTGCCCCCGTGCAGAACACGGGTTCTAACAGCGTACAGCTATATCTACGATAGATCGGCTCTGATACCACTGAAGGGGATCGTGTGCAGAAAAAAAATTCCTACCAACGATATCCTAAAAGCATGCCAAGATCTATTCTATGCAGATATAGTAGTACTAACGGAGATCGGAATACGTACCCTTGTAGACCGAAAGCGGGGATTACGTTCCCGCATAAACGTTGTCGATGAAGACCGACGAAGCCGACCTCAAGGTCGTGTAGAGGAAGCTGACCTCCGACTACCGCTAGCGCAGCACCTCGCAGAGCGTCACACACGTACAGTGGAGACGGCGGCCTCCGAAGCTCCAGTCCAGGACGAGCAGCGGAAGACTTGGACCGGAACACCAGCAGCGCGGCAGCGGGCTATGGTGGAAGAGATCCCCCTCCTCAGCTCGGCGCGGCTCCGACAAGGGAACCACGAGATCGAGAGAGAAATTGGGAATTAATTGGTGAATTAAAAGGCCATGGGTGCCCCTTCTTATATAGGCTCCCACGGGGGAGCCAACTTGCTAACCAGGCAATGTGGGACTAACCCCCACATGCCTGGTGCGGCTAGGGAGGGTGCGCCGGCCCCCCTAGTGGGCCCTTGGCCCACTTGGGTCGGCCCCTCCTGGCCCCCACCGAATTCCCAAGGGGATTCCTCCCCTCTTGGGCCTTCTTTCGACCAGAAGGCCCATTTAGGGGAATCAGTCTAAATAAATTCGAAAATAAATATATAAAATCATATTTGCATATTAATTACACTAATTAATATCAAACATAATATATATAATTTTTCCTAGCTCTGAAAACTCTTTCGGCGCTGCCCGATCTCCATCGGACCCCTCCCGGGACGCTCCCGGTGATCTCTTTCCTTTCCGGTTGTCTTGTCGAAACCCCTTAAGTGTGTTACCCTAGCGGTTCGATATAATAACAGGTATGACCAATACTCCTCTAGGATCAACGACTAACTCGTAGGTCTGGACCCCATGAATTAATCCCTGTGATATAACGAATGACTTTCATCTATCAAGCCTGAACGCAAAGTCTTAAACCTTTTGTCATAGCGATACTTAGCATGTCCGAGCGTCGTTCCATAAATATCTCCATACCTAATCCCGACCTCGTTACCGACGACGCTATCTTCTACTCGTTCATGATCTCATGTCTCCGTGACCTAGTCACATGCTTGCAAGCTCATTAGACATATCTCACCGAGTGGGTCCGAGAGTATCTATCCTGCTATGCGGACTGGCAAATCCCGCTCTTGACCCCTCGTCTCAACTACTCCTTTCCGATACCCAAAAGTATCACCGTTATTGTCATACTATATAAGATACGATGTTTGGTGCGATCAAAGTATCTTCCAGGAATAACAATAAGAGTTGATCTCACGGTGAAAGGCGTAACGACTACGTTCTCCAAATCTGGGTATGTCCATCTCATCGTTCTCCAACGATATGACTCCCATTGCCGACCGGCGCCATGCCCCATGACCGGGAAACCTCGATCATCAATCGCACAACGAAACTAGTCTTAGTAGAGGCTACTAGGGACCTGGTTGTTTACATATCACACCCGTATTAATGTTTCCGCTTAATACAGTTCTAGCATGACACAAAAACCTATTATGAACAAATGAGATATGATAAAGAATACACTTTATTAATTGCCTCTAGGGCATATCTCCTTCACCAAGATGGACACCGTTATTGTCATGCTATATAAGACACGACGTTTATTACTCAATAGAGGTGCAAGGCTTACAGAAGTGCCCAAACAACCACAATATGAACCACTTCCAATTGAAAAACAAATTGTTTGATGCTCTCAAAGCACCCCTACGAAGTAGCAATAAGTACGGTCTCACGGTTTAAGGAATAAGCTTTCATATTACTTATCTATTGCAAATGACAAACATCGTAATACGATCTTATTGTAATACTTTGCGTATGTCCATCACCTTATTCTACTAATAAGATGACCCCACTGTCAACCGACGTCATTGTCCATGATCAGGAATCTCGATCATCTGTTGCCCAATGGATTAGTTTATATAGAGGCTCACAAGGGACTCTGGTTGTCTATGTATCACACGTGTATTAATAATTCCGATTAATACAGTTATAGCACAATTCAAAAACCTATTATAAACTTATGAGATAATGCGATAAGTATTACTTATTTATTTGCCTCTAGGGCATATCTCCTTCAGTTTCCCACTTGCACTAGAGCACAAATAAACCAGCTGCATTTTACTTCATCATAACCCCTTATCAAATAAGCGTTATATCATAATGATTGCTTGTCGAAGAGTGTTACTCTGACAATATGTACAATACACAATTGTACGTTCTTTTGCGACTCATTGATATCAACCTGTTTGAGATCACCATGTTATCTAATAACATATATACAAATACCGTAGCTAAGTGAGACTTCTGTTTTCCAGCGCTTACTCTGATTATGTTAACCAGATAAGTGTTTTGCAAACACACTCAGTCATAGAGAATTCAATGTAACATTTACAATCTCGCGCTATCTATATACTATCATACCTATGTAGAAGACTTGACACTCCAATGTCAATCTCATGACTAATAAATTTCTACTTCCAGCAAATTCCAAATTTACTTTCATAACTGTTCTTCTTCAAAGAACATGGGTCATATTTCATAGAGCACATAATATGATTTCTGTATGATGTCTAATATCACATAATAGACCAACATAACATACAACCACTATTATCGTGTATCATTACTCTTAATGATTAATTGGATTTCTAAGGATCATTCCTTTGGTTTTAATCTATTCTGACTCTTCAGAATCAATCCAAAAACAACTCGACTATCTATTTAAAATTCTCATTCAATTCTGAATAGACACTAACTTTTAAATAGTTTCACAACTTCATCTTTCTAATTAATTTTACTGGTACAATCCACGATGTGTCATTTACACATAATGAATCCGACTCCCACTCAAATTATGTCCTCTACATATTTGAGAACATGAGCTCCCACTCAAAATATGGCATCTACATATATGAGGGTCTAAGCTCCCACTCAAAAATATGTCCTTTGCATATTTTACCTGAGCAAACTAACTTTGACTCCCACTTAAATTCTTAATTTATTTTGACATTTTGATCAAATCAAAATCATTGATCCTTCATCAATTCGAACTTAACACGAACTGTAGTATTCTATTAATACATATCCCAGAGACTTCAAGCATGTCTACATTTATGTAGTCAACAAATTTGATTTTGTCCAAGATACATTTTCTTGAAAAAAATATGCTTCCATGTCATTCTTATAGATACATTTCTCATATAAAACTTTATATGATGATTAAGTAATCTTATTCCTCTAATAAGAATTATAGCCACATTTAAATGTAACTTGGATTTTTAGACTCCAAAGTCTTTTGTTCGTATTCTGATATTTTCTCAACTTTCTTTGTATTCATACGGTATACCTTGATCTGTCAACAAGATCTGAAATATTTAATATTAAACTGTGACCTGACAGCTAATATTAATATAACAACACCTTATTTGGAAGCTTCTTTCATGAAAATACTATGATCTTATCGAAGAGGATTGCAAGCAGAAAATAATTTTCAAGTCTCCTTCACTCTTATCATTAAATTTTCATTTGGAGACATATACCTTTTGGAACATATTTGAATATTCTACTTTTATGAATATAGGTCTGATACCTTATTTCAAGCTTCTAATTCTATTCCATAAACCATAATTCTAAAATCACATTTTCCTCAGAATTACACAGACAACAACATTTTTTTTGTTTTTGTTGGATTCAGGAATACACTCTCAACTAATGTGAGTAATTTACAAAGAACTATTCGTGTATATTCCGAATTATGGTATAATCATCTATATAATGACACTATTGTCAATCACACGAATTACTGTTGAAAAACATCTATTTTCTAAAGTGGATATCAACTATAATGTTTCGAACATATTTGGAGATTCTAAGACTCATTCTGAAAGACCACACTTTATCTAAAATAGAGTATGATTATAATATTTCACATATCACCATATCAGATATTATAATTCTGTAAAATGAATTTTCACAAGACTTCTGTGTTGAAACCATAATTCCAAAATATTGTCCTTTGATCAACTCTTGTGAATACAATATTCACTAATCTTTCTTCTGAAAAACCCCACTTGATCTTTTATGAAATTATTTCCAGACTCATGATTTATTATGCAAATACACTTATTCACTAATAATCATAGAAGAATTCGAATCAAATAAATTTCACCATACAATTAATTTGACAATCATCCGATATGACTTTCAATTAATTTCCTCACAAATTGATACTTCAATATCAATTTTAAACTTAATCAATTCGGCACATGCAACTTTTAAATAGATCAAAGTATCTATTATTTCTTACATTGCTTTTATGATCAAATTTGATGGTGTTTGTTCTAATAATAAAAATCCTTTTAATCTTTGGACACATAATTTTATCATTCCCGCTTCTATGAATGTATACCACGTTATCATGATGTAATTGAAATGTGAAAACTTTAATCATAATATAAAACAACTGGCTTGTTCCATAACATAAAACAACTGAATTTGTCTTATTACATATATGAATAACTTTGTCTCGTTACAATCAATACACTAAACAGAATCACACTCTCACTATTACAAAAAAGGTCTTATCAAAAACTATTAATGATAACTACTAGGATAACATGAGGACGTGAACACCATTGGCCATCAACTTCCTTGCTAGCCATCACTTGTACCATGTCACGTCATTACTCTCCGCAGATAAGTAATAATCAGGACCTGTTTCATAAACAGAACAAGTATCAAATACTTTTATCACATATCAAGAGACGAATACACTCATAACTCTGTACATCAAATATACCTATAGCATCGAAGATTTCTCCTTTGTTGGAATCAACCTTCACAGATTTGAACTTGGATAGAAACTTGTAGAAGTTCATCTTATCTGCCTTTAAAGCATATTCGCGCACATGCTCCTCATAGCTTGGAGGCAGAGATATCAATCGCACATGAGTTCGCCATCCAGTAATCGTAGACATTTGTAAGTTTGAAGTAGATGTCATACAACCTCTTCAAATGATTCTCCAGACAGGTATGCTCCTCCATGTGAATGGTCCGGAACTTTCTAAGCTGTCTGAATTGCTCAAGCCTCAATTCATCTTTGAAGTGTGTTTTGATCGCATCAATCATGACATATGGCTCCATGTGTCAAAAAACCTCTTTCAACTCTGGTGCTAGGCATACGGTCAGGGTGATCTCCACTTCTATGAATATGTCTCGACGCTTACGGAATTCATCATCCTCCTCCTCGCTAGCAGAATCATCCGGTCTATCTCCTAATGCTTCTTTGATGACATATAGGATGGTGTTGTGTTGGAGAATGTTTCTAAGACTGTTGTACCATCTGATGAAGTTAGACCCATCGTCTTCTAAGTTAGAATCTGGACTCTTAAGGAAGTAACCAAAGTAGAGTTCTGTCTACAGATATGATCGCAAAAGAGGTAAATTTATAACATATGTGAGTTTTAGTTTATAACCAAATTATTAAACGCACTCCACTAAAATTATTATTCCTACAATAATAATAGCGATTACACGACCCCCATCCACTCTACCACCCCCGATCGTCACGGCCGGCAGCATAGCTTGAAAGGTGGACATAAAATGTTGATCACAACAACTCTATGACTCATGCTCGATCTTTCGATCTTCCCGTGTTCCGAGGCCATATATTAATATGCTAGGCTCGCCAATCAAATCTCTAAGCTGTCTGAACTGCTCAAGACTCAACTCATCTTTGAAGTGTCCTTTGATCGCATCAATCACGACATATAGCTCCATGTGTTGAAACAACTTTCAACTCTGGTGCTAGGCATACACTCATGACGACCTCCACTTCTATGAAGATATCACGATACTTACGGAACTCATCATCTTCCTCCTTGCTAGCAGAATCATCTGGTCTATCTCCTAACTTATATTTTAGTACATATAGGATGTTGTTGTGTTGGAGAATGTTTCTAAAACCAATGTACCAGCTGATGAAGTTGGACCCATCGGCTTCTAAGGTAGAATCCAAACTCCTAAGGAAGTAACCGAAGTATAGTTCCGTCGTCTACAGATGTGATCGCAAAAGAGGTAAGGTAAAGTTTATAACATATGTGAGTTTTAGTTTATAATCATATTATCAAACACACTCCACTAAAATTATTATCCCTAAAATAATAATAGCGATTACACGACCCCCATCCACCACACTACCCCCCGATCGTCACGGCCGGTAGCACAGCTTCAAAGGTGGACATAAAATGTCGATCACAACAACTCTGTGGCTCATGCTCGATCTTTCGATCTTCCCATGTTCCGAGGCCATATCTGCATATGCTAGGCTCGTCAATCAAACCTCGAAGACCCTACGCGTGCAACATGGCTTACACCCACTGTATGCGAACAACGAGATGTGTGACACCCGATCGTCACGGAGTGCCTCATAACATAGAACTTTCTTGGTGATGCACAACGAGGGAGAACACAATTTTGGTATTTGTTTAGGGATTATCCTCTTTATGATGCTACAGTTGTATATCTAAAATATAAGCAATCAACAGGATGCACACACAATAATACAATATCAACATAAAGTAATGAAGTGTGATGTGACATGGTCGATGGGCCTAGACCTCCACGACGCCATGAACCTTGGACCTGGCGCATTGGCATGGCTCCGAGTCTACGGTGCCCTCCATTGCCTCCGATAGTACGAGTAATATCAAACTTACCGTAACCATTTCACATAAAATAATGCCTCTGCAAAACAAAGTTAGACGTCTCTACCTTTATCTAGTTTTGCAAGTTTTACATGGCTATATAGGCTTATTCGTAAGAGAACCGTTTCCTTACCTACGAACTTTGTACCACATCGTCGATCATAGAATTGCATGTTTAAGCATCCCTTTCGGTCCCTCCATTGAAAATGCTTTGCCGAATAAAGAGAGAGAAACAGACACCCGCCAGCCACAGATACGATGCAAGCCGTATGTCAGTAGTGGAACCAGTCTCGTGTAAGCCTACGCGTAAAGTCGGTCCAGGCCGCTTCATCAACTCAATACCGAAGGCATCGCAAGTGCATGCTAGAGGGTAGCAAATATAAGAAAGACGTCCTCATTCAATATGAGTTCTAACCGTACCAGCAGTACTACGCATATATCGGCTATGATACCACTGAACGGTTCCGGTGCAGAAAACAATATTTTTTCTAGCGTAAGAACACACTAACTATTCAGGATCTATCTATCTAGTACATGCGATAACGGTGGCGGAACGGGTCACATACCTCCATGTACACCGATAGCAGGGATTACGCTCACGCACAAGCGTTGATGATGAAGTCGTACGTAGCCGACCTCGAGGTCGCGGAGATCTTGCCGCGATGAAGTAGACGATGACGCTGCGATGACGATGATGACCTGCGTCCACGGGGCGTCGGGCGGAAGGTGGCGTGGCGCCGGCGGCAGGGGCAGCGGTAGGGCTGCTGGGTGGGCGAGACGACGTCGCCCAGGCTCCTCAAATGTGACGCCTCCGAGCACTCGCAAGCATACGGAGCTTAACAACAACCCCCGGTCACTCAGATCCATCTGAGATCGTAGGGGTCGAACTTTTCTGGAATCCCGCAGGGCAACGGCGCCCGACAGTATAGATTTGGTGGAGAGATGAGGCAAAACGGGCGAAAAAACAACTCGGCCGGCCTGCTACAAATTTAATTGTAGTTTTCTGTAATTAATCCAATTAATATGCCTTGCTATATAAAGGGAGTAGGGGGTGTGTAAACACCTTGCCTCCCCCATGTGGGACTAAAGGAAAAGGAGGGGGGAGGGGGTTCGGCCGAACCCCCTAGTCCGAATTGGACTAGGGGCCCAAGCCCCCTTCCTTCCTTGGTGGAGCGGCTCCCCTCTTGGGCCCTCTTATGGCCCATTTAGGTGGGCTGCCACTTTTTCCTTTATTTAATTAATAATTAAATTAATATAGAATATAATTAATTCATCATTAATATATTCAACACTATTTAATCTCCCGTGACCCCGAAACATTTTCCGGACCACCCGAACAACTTTCGGACATTCTCGGAACCATTCCAGACCTTGCCGGAACTCCTTACGGACCATCGGAACTCTTTCCAGATCATTTCTCTCTCATCAATCACCTACTATATTATTACAAAACTTTCTCCTAGTGTCGTTAAGACCTTAACCTTGTTACACTACGGTTCGAGAATACTCCAGACATGGTCGAGACCCTTCGCTCGCCAATGACCGCCAGGGATACCTGAATTCATATGACGGTCCCTGTGCATTCTACGAATATCGTCGTTGAACCATAAACATGATATTCATTCCCTTTGTTTCTGCGATACTACCTTGTCCGAGATGGGATCGTAGACATCCGATGCCTTGTTGCATCTCGTTACCGACATAGGTTATTAACTCGTCTGCGATATTTTATCTCCATGACCTAGTCATAAGTTGCGCAGTTATATAGTTGCAATATCACCGAGTGGGTGTCGTGGTATCGGCATAATTGATAGGAGACGGGGGTCCTCTAGCCTACGTATGGATTGTGGGGAAGAAGGTTGGTGTCGTCGAGTACGGGATTGAACACGGCGAGTTTACCTAGCTTCGGATCCCACAGCGGTGGCGAGATCCTACGTGCTGCTATAATTCACTATGAGGCAATAGCCGTGAACAGGTTACAATGTGTATGATACGTATTGAAGCGTCTGCCCTAAAGGCTCCCTGGTGGCTGACTTATATAGGCGGCCAGACCCCTGGGTACAAGACAAGTACTTGTCCGGCAAGTAAACAGAGTCCTAGACCTAGCCGGCTTAGTTGCCGCCTTCCGTCTTGGGCTTGGTGGCTTGATGGGCTTCGGCCTTCTGCCTTTCTTGGACCGTCCGCCTACTTCCTTGTACGTCAGCTATCTGGGCCGCCCGGCAGGCTTCAGCCTTACCACCCTTGGGCCACCATGGACTAGCCGGATTAATCCATGTTGGTTACACCCCTAGTTGATATATCCCCAACATTAGCCCCCAGAAAGGTTGAAGTTCTCCAGGCGCCGGCTTCTTCTTGATTCTTCATCTGCCAATGTTGGCGGCTGCAGGATTTGAACCATTCTGAAAATCCACGAGGCACGCGTGTCTTGATACTGATGCACGGCCGCCTTTATCCAACACGGGAAAGACGGCTACTCTGCAACTTCGCCGAGCATTCTTCTTGACGGATTCCACTTAGCCGGCTCACGACAGTTTGAAAACGGCCTAGGCGGGAATCTCGCCATGATCACAAATCGCGGGAAAAGAGGAGGCGTGGAGATCGTGCGATCATGCGTTGCAGCAGATGCTGGACACGTGTCTGACTAAAAGCGCTGTTGCACAGGGAGCAACGCCTGGCCCTATAAATAGGGAACCGAACGGTTCATTTTCGCCGCCCTGCCTTTGCTCTCTGTGCCCTCTTGCCCTTCCACTTCTCCCCTTCTTGCTTCCGAGCGAACTCCGGCGCACATCTCCTCCGACGACCTCAGCACGCGGCGATGTCCACCGGCCAAGACCTTCCTTCCACGGCGTCCAGCGGTCCGGCGACCGAAACCGCGCCCGCGGCAGCGATGGGCGGCGCGATATGTCGTCCCGCGACGGTGGCGACGGGCAATGTCGCCACCGTCGCCCCTCGGATTCCTACCGCGCGCGCGTCGGCGGCGGTCTCCTCGGCTCCTCCATCGTCCACCGTGGCGACGACGGCGAGAGGCGCTCCCGTCGACGAGGAAGAGGAAGCGGCGGACCTCGGGTCCCGCTACTGGCTTCCCTCCATAGTCGACGAAGACGCCCTCCAAGACTTGGAGGCCGTCGGCTATCTCCCTACTCGGGGAGACTGCCAATGGAGGGCCGCCTTCGGAGATGTCATCCCGGCTCCGAAAGCCGGGGAGCGGGTAATCCTCACCTCCCACTTAGTTAGGGGAATGGCGTTGCCGCCTTCCGCCTTTTTTAGCGAGGTTTTAGATCACTATGGGCTCCAGCCCCACAACATAGCACCCAACAACATCTTAGTCTTAGCCGGCTTCACAGTTCTGTTCGAAGGCTACCTAGGTATTAGGCCTAGTCTAGACTTCTTCAGATACTGTTTCCGTTGCCGGCGACAGACTGTGCCAGACGGCGGGCTGGCAACCTGCGGCAGTGTCACTTTCAACTGCCGCCAGGGCCGCCAATGGTATCCTAAGATACCATACCTTGAATCCGTCAAGGGCTGGACCTCCACATTCTTTTACTGCCAAGACATGGCAGCTCCGGGCCGCCAATTTGGCATCCCGGAATTCGTCAACCCGCCGCCTATGCCCAGGCCATGCTGGGACGAGGCGGTGCCCAAGCTGACGGAGGAACTCCGCCTTTACCAAAGGCGGATTGAATTCCTCACACGGACGATGGCTCCCCCTCTGCTGGACGGGGTCGACACCGTCATCTGCTGGCTCGGCCGGCAGATTCTCCCCCTGCGGTACAGCCCGCTCAAAATGTGTCAGTATTCGCCTACTGCCACGGCCTCCCTCCGCGTAAGCGAAGAGAGGTTGCCGGTTGCCGACCTGGCGTTCCGGCTCCGCAGCCTCGTCAAGGCGGGGCTGGTGAAGGCGGTGGAGGGCGTGCCCATGCACACCCACTACAACCCTCCCCTTGAGGTAGATATTTTGCTCCTTGCCCCTTTTTGACTTTGCCGGCTAATCTTGAGTTCCGTTAACACTTGTCTTCTTTTTCAGCTCTCCGACTTGGGGGAGGATGACCTGGCTCCCGACTTCTACGAGTCGGAAGCCGGGAAGACGAAGAAGCGCAAGGCATCCAGCGCCGCTTCCTCTACGGTGATTGCCGAGAGGAAGAAACAGATCACATCGGCTACCGAGCCGGCTCTCGTCAACCTTGACGAGAACGCGGGGATTAACATCCCCCGAAGGTACTCAATTCTGCCTTTAATAGACGACAAACTTCTTCAATACTGGCACCCAATTGACTCTGCTTGCTTTTTATTGACAGGGAAAGGGTCGCTACTTCCCGGCTGCCGACCAGGCTTCTTAGCAAGGGTAAGCGGCCTCAAGGCGGCTCGCCTGCTACTGTGCCGCCAACTCCCCAGCCCCGGGCCGGCAACTTTATGGGCGACGCTCGTCGCCAGCCCCCGGCTTCGGCTTTTGGCGTGCCGCCAAGGATCTCCTCCGCTGACCGCGCTCCCACGACTCCCCTCCTTTTGGCTGGGGCTACGGCCGATGAAGCCGCTAAACCGCGCGCCGCCAAGGAAGGGTTGCTGGAGGCGGCTGCCGGCGGGTCCCAGAGGGCAGCCCCGACTGCAGGAGGCGGCAAAGTTAGGGATCCTTGGTCCACCTTCACGAAGGCCAAGGAGTCAGCCTTGGCCTTTGCCAACTTCACCTCCCAGGCCTTCGCCGACTTGGAGGGCGACCTGTCTGTAAGTTTTTACAACTCCGGCATATACATAGTCTTTCCCCCGAGCACTTAGATGGCAGGTCAAAAAAAAATTTGACTGTCGGCTTAGTGGTTATTTGACAATATGTTTTATGCCTTTGCTTTTTCCCGCAGGGCCTTGTGTCCGCCAGCGTTGAGCTTGTCTCCTCCCGAGTCGAGATAAACCAGCGGTGCCGCGACCTGAAGAAGGACTGTGAGGCCAAGGACCTGCGGATTGCCGAGTTGGAGGCGGCCCGCCAAAAAGATGAAGGTAGGGTTTATCCTTGTTGCCTTCAGCTATATTTTCGACTTATGTTGCCGTCAATCATTTAGTTAGCGAATCCATATTTGTAGAACTGCTAGACCATGCCCAGGATATACTGAAGGCGTCCACTGATATGTAAGCTCTTATGAATGAAGCTTCCGATTTGGCAGCCGCCAACTTGGTGATGAAGGAGGATCACCGGAAGGAGATGGAGGCTCAGCAGCTCAAATTTGCGCAGGAATCTAGCCAGCTCACTGGTGAGCTGGAAAGCCTGCGCAAGAAGTTGGCGGAGGCGGAGAAGACGGCTGCCGAGGAAATCTCCAAGCAGACTTCTCGCGCCCAAACTGCTGATGATGCGTTGGCGGCTCATATGGTTAAGATGTCCGCTTTCCATAACTCGGTCCTTGGTAATTTTTCACTCCTTACTTTGATTTCGCCATTTTGCTTAGCCTTAGCCAAACTGATGGTTTTGTTTTCGATGCAGTTCCCGCCGGCTTGGGCGACGACAAGGTTGCCAGCCCCCGCCTGGATCGCCTTGCGCGTCTATGCGAGCTGATCACCGAGACTTTGGCGGCCTCCACGCGGTTTGCCGCCAAGTTCTTCATCTCCTCTGGCAGCCAGGAACCGACCGAATTCAGCGATGTGCCCGCTATGTTGGATCAGGCTACCAAACTGCACAAGAGCTCGCTGAAGTCGGCGGCGCGGGGTGGTGCCAAGACTGCACTTGGGCTATTCATGGCGCACTACCCCGAGGCAGAGATAGAAGCCGTCACCGAAGGCATGCCGTCTACATATAAAGACGGAAGCGAGGTTGAGCCGGCCGCTGTTCTGGACAGCGTTGCCGGCTACGCCACGCGTGTTGCCGATATGGTGGACACTTCAATCTTCTACCGGCGCCATCATGTGCCTGCCGGAGGGGAAGCTGGAGCTGCCGGCACGGCCGAGGCGGAGGGGAGTGACAGTTCCGGGGCTGAAGTTGTCAGCCTCCAAGCCTGATGTAGACGCTCCCCCGAGCCATAGCTTTCTTTCCTTGCCTCCTTCTAGCATTATTTGTCAGCCCCTGAAACAATGCAACTTTGACTTGTAATATGTGTATATACTTTTGTTGTTGCTCTGCTAGGCGGAAACTAGCTGACAAGTTTTATTTTGCCTTGTTTATATGGCCCGCCTTAATTTTACCCTGACGTATATGTTTGACTTTTTGTATGTTGACGAATCTCAGCCGGTAACTTTAGCTGAAACAACCAGGGCTAAACCATGCGTTTAGGATCAGAGACCAAAGCCAACATGTTGGTGTCAAAGACATACTACTAGGCGAACCACATATAAGTAATCAGAGGTAAAGGAATTAGGCGGCGCAAAAAGTTTATTTTTGCTTTAGGTTGGCTCAAAAGCTGCAAGTATCTACCAGTTTGAACCTTTGCACGGAGCTAGAAAAGTAGGTAACTTAGATACATAGGGGAAATATGATTGCAAGAAAAGACAAAAGATGGCATGCTTCTCAACACAGATGAGGAACCATTGACTTTCATTTCATAATCATATTTAACTTATTACAATTATAAATTGCTAAGTGTAGAAAGGACGTAGCTGCTCAATATTCCAAGGCCGTCTTGTTTGTTCAAACGGATCGTCAATGCCTCTTTTGCGCTTGGTTCCCCTTTTTCCTGCCGCCTTCTTGCGCCTATTCTTTTCGTCTTCGTCGCGGATGTCGGCCAGGTAGTAGGAACCATTGAGCAGCGCCTTTGTGACTATAAACGGTCATTCCCATGGCGGGGATAACTTGTTGTGCAAGCCTTTTTTGTCTTGAATTAGGCGGAGAACCAGGTCACCTGTTCGGAAGCTTCGCTTCCGCACTCGCCGGCTATGATAGCGGCGAAGTTGTTGCTGGTACAAGGCGGAGCGATGGAGAGCGACGTCTCTTTCTTCGTCTAGCAGGTCTAGGCTATCCTGTCTTGCACCTTCTACGTCTTGCTCGATGTAGGCTTGAACTCTTGGGGAATCGTATTTCATGTCGGTAGGTAGCACCGCCTCAGCGCCATATACTAAGAAGAAAGGAGTATAGCCGGTAGATCTGTTTGGTGTTGTGCGCAAAATCCATAGTACCGACTGCAACTCATCTGCCCAAGCGCCGGCTGCCCTGTGTAATGGAGCTTCGAGACGAGGCTTAAGTCCTGATAAGACTAGGCCGTTTGTACGCTCTACTTGTCCATTGGATTGAGGGTGTGACACGGATGCCAAATCAAGCCGGATACCCAGATCACTGCAGTATTCTTCTATGTCGCCTTGAGATAGGTTGCTGCCATTATCAGTGATAATGCTGTGTGGAACTCCAAACCTAGAGATAGTTCCCCAGAGGAAATTGGTGGCTGTTCGTGCGTCAAGTTTGCTGATCGGTTTAGCCTCGACCCATTTGGTGAACTTGTCGACAGCAACCAATAGGTGGGTATGCCCACCACGCGCCTTCTTGAAGGGACCCACCATGTCTAAGCCCCAGACCGCGAACGGCCAGGTGATTGGAATCGTCCTCAGTTCTTGTGCCGGCAAGTGAGGTTGACGAGCGTACAACTAACAGCCTTTGCATGTCTTTACGATGTTCTCGGCGTCTTGTTTGGCGGTAAGCCAGTAGAAACCTTGGCGGAAAGCTTTGGATACAATGGACCTGGCGGAAGCATGATGCCCGCAGGTGCCAATATGTATGTCCTTCAGAATTTCCCGGCCTTCTTCCGGCTGTATGCACCGCTGATAGATGCCGCATGTGCTTCGCTTATATAGCTCGCCTTTTATTATCGTGAATGCCTTGGCTCGCCTTCTGATCTGCCTTTTTATCACCTCATCATCCTCCGGCAACTTTCTGTCGATTAGAAAATCGAGATATGGGACTGTCCAATCCGGCTGTGTCAAGTAGACGGCTAGACTTGCCGCTTCTACCGGTTCTTGTGCATCGGGGTCCATCAAATCGGCGCCTTTAATGGATGGCTTGTGCAAATGTTTCAGGAAAATATCTTTAGGTACCTTTTTGTGTTCCGATCCTAGTCTTGCAAGTGTGTCTGCCGCCTCGTTCTCAGCTCTTGGAACATGCCGGACTTCGTAGCCCGCGAAGTTTTTTGCGAATTCGTCAACTTTGGCTCTGTATGCCGCCATTGTTGCGCTTTTCGCATCCCATGTTCCGCTTACTTGCTGCGCGACCAAATCTGAGTCGCCATAACAGAGGATTCTTTTGACGCCTAGGTCGTTTGCCACGTGTAACCCATGAAGCAAAGCTTCGTACTCGGCGACGTTGTTGGTTGCTGTGAAGTGGATTTGCAACACATAGCTAAGCTTGTCACCCTTAGGCGTGCGTAGCACGACTCCAGCCCCCGAGCCTTTGAGCATCTTTGATCCGTCAAAGTGCATGACCCAATATTCTAATTCGGGGAGTGTCGTTTCCTCCATGGCTTCTGTCCAGTCGGCGACAAAATCTGCAAGCGCTTGAGACTTAATGGCGGTCCGTGGTTTATAGACTATATCAAAGGCGGCAAGTTCGATGCCCCATTTGGCAACTCGACCTGTTGCCTCTGCATTGTTGATTATGTCTCCCAACGGTGCCTTGCTGACCACTGTCACTGTGTGTTCCTGGAAGTAATGCCTAAGATTTCTGGCGGCGAAGAATACACCATAAGCCAGCTTTTGGTAATGCGGATACCTCTGCTTGGAGGCGGAGAATACTTCACTGATGAAGTAGACCGGTCGTTGCTCACACGTCGCGTCTTCGTTCTCCTTTCTTTCCACAGCCAAGACAACGCTGACAACAACTCCTATTGCCGCGATGTACAGCAACATTGGTTCCTGTGATCGAGGTGCTGCCAATATCGGAGCGGATACGAGGGCCTCCTTAAGTTGTTGTAAGGCGGCGTCTGCCTCTGTTGTCCACTCAAAGTTGTCGGATTTCTTCAATAGCCGGTAGAGAGGCATTGCCTTTTCCCCTAGGCGGCTTATGAAACGACTGACGGCTGCCGCCGATCCGGCTAGACGTTGCACGTCCTTCAGACAAGTAGGTCTGGATATGTTTTGGATGGCCTTGATCTTCTCCGGATTAACCTCGATCCCTCGTTCTGAGACGATGAACCCGAGCAGTTTGCCGGCTGGAACGCCGAAAACGCACTTGGCGGGGTTGAGTTTCATCTGATACCTCCGGAGATTCTGAAACGTTTCTTCCAAATCCTCTAGGAGATCTGCCTTCTTTTTTGACATTACCGCGATGTCGTCTACGTAGACGTGAACATTGCGGCCGATCTGTTCGTGCAGGCAATTTTGCATACATCGCTGGTATGTTGCCCCTGCATTCTTCAGGCCAAAAGGCATCGTAATGTAGCAGAAAGTCCCGTATGGAGTGGTGAAAGATTTTTTCAGCTGATCTGACTCTCTCATCTTGATTTGATGGTATTCTGAGTAGGCGTCCAAAAAACAAAGCAACTCGGAGCCTGCTGTGGAGTCTACGACTTGGTCAATTCTAGGCAGCACAAAGGGATCCTTTGGGCAGCACTTGTTAACACCGGTATAGTCAATACACATCCTCAGCTCTTTATTCTTCTTTGGAACAAGTACAGGATTTGCCACCCAATCAGTGTGTACAACTTCTTTTATGAAATTGGCGGCCTTCAGCCTATTTATCTCCTTTCCTATAGCCTTGCGTCTCTCATCTCCAAAGCGTCTTGTTGCTTGCTTCACCGGCTTGGATCCTTTTATGACGTTGAGTGAGTGCTCGGCGAGTTCCCTCGGTACACCAGGCATGTCGGAAGGCGACCATGCAAAGATGTCACGATTCTCACGGAGGAACTCGACGAGCGCGCCTTCCTATTTGCTGTCAAGGTTGGAGCCGATGACAACTTGCTTAGACTTGTCACCTGGGATGAGGTCCGCCTTTTTGGTGTCTTCTGAAGCTTCGAAGGTCTTCTTGACATCAATCTTTGGCTTTGGCATGGAGTTGTCTGAATCCGCCTCGAGCAGCGCGAGTTCTTCCTTGTGGATGACGGCTTCTGCGAAGGCGGCCATGCCACGCTCGCACTCCTTGGCTTTCTTGAAGTTGCCGGAAATCGTGATGGTTCCGTGCTCCCCCGGCATTTTGAGCTTGTTGTATATGTAGCACGGCCTTGCCATGAACTTGGCGAAAGCCGGTCGTCCGAAGATTGCATGATAGGCGCTTTTGAAGGGGACAACTTCGAACCGGAGGAACTCTGAGCGGTAGTTCTCTTTTGGTCCGAAAGTTACCTTCAGCCTAATGCTCCCCATTGACTTTGCTTGCCTGCCGGGCACTATGCCGTGAAAAGTGAGGTTGCTGTGGTCCAGCTGATCCTCTGATAGGTTCATGCGGCTTAGTGTGTCATAGTACAGGATGTTGAGGCTGCTGCCGCCATCCATGAGTACCTTTGTGAGTCTGAAGTTGTCGACAATGGGATCGACGACGAGGGCGTACTTGCCTGGGTGAGGAACATGATCAGGGTGGTCGGACCGGTCCCAGGTGATCGTTGCTTCCGACCAGTTCAAATACTGAGGGACGTCCGGCAATGTCGCGTTGAGTTCGCGCATTTCCGCCTTTTCCACCTTAGCCGAAGGCGTGCCGACAAAGCACACAAGAGATTCCTTGACCATCGGATATGGCTTCTTTTTCTTGGCGGCCGCGTCATCCTCGCTTGAGATAGACATGTCGTCGTCATCCTCATCCTCCTTGTTGTCTTTCTTGTCGTTCTTCTTTGACTTCTTTGACTTCCAGCCGACTGTGGGGTCCTTTTTGAAGTCGTCCATGAAACGACACTCGCCAAGCATATGGTTGACCTTGCCCAGTGAGGCGTGGATGGGACATGGCAAAAGTTTTGCCTGTTCATAAGTGATTCGCGCCACCTTAGGCCCTGAGCCGGCGTCGCGACCATCTTTCTTATTCTTCCACTTCTTTTTGCATGCAATCCCTTGGAATGCTACGGCTACCTTGTTGGAAGGTCCGGCTTTGTCATCTGCCGCCTGCTTGCGCTTGTTGTTCCGCTTTGGTATGATGTTGACGTCTGGGTCATCGTCCCGGGCGTCGTCATCCGCCGCCGCGTATTGGGCGGCTAGGTTGAGCATCTCACCATGCTCCGTGATTTTCTCGCGGACGAGCCTATGAAGGAGCAAGGACTTCTTCTGCAGGCCCGTGTAGAAGGCGTGGATAGCCTGTGCGTCCGAAACACCATGACAGTTGGCTTTTTCGGATATCCAACGGCTGACAAAATCTGTCATGGTTTCGTCCGGCTTTTGGATACAGCGTTGCAAATCCGTGTAGGTATTTGGACGCTTGTATGTTCCTTGGAAGTGCTGGGAGAAAACCTTTTTCATGTCGTACCAGCTATGGATAGACTTTTCAGGAAGGTCGTCGATCCAAGCCCTTGTCGTGCCCTCCAACATGAGAGGTAGGTAACGGACGGCAATGAAGCTGCTCCCGCCAGCAATTTCTATGGCCATGGCATAGTCGGCTAGCCATGAATCCGGCTTAACGAGGCCGTTGTACCTAGAACAGTTTTTTGACACTGATGTCATGTCCTTAGGGAACGGCTCTCTGCAGATGGCGTCACCGAAGCACTTTGGTCCAGAGTATAGCGGCTCCTTTCCTCTTGCTATGTCTTGTAGGCGGTGTCGTGCGTCTTTTGGATCGAGCTACCGTGCGCCTCTGTTTGCGTCTGGCTCGTCCTGCGCTGCCCGGCTTATGCTGCGCCTGGGTCCTTCTGCCTCCTCTTTCCTCTTGCTGCCGGTGCTACGCTGCGGAGACCGGCTTCGACCTCTCCTGGGAGGGTCGTTGCCGACATCTTTCCTAGACGGCGGCCTATTGTTCCGGCTACCGTCGTTGTCGCGCCTTGGCTGGGATGGAGGTGGCAGGTCTCCTCTGCTTCCTGTCCTTGAATTCTCGTCCCGCCTTGGCTTTGGCGGTGGCGTCTTCTTTGGAGGTGGCGTTTCCTTTTGTCGCCATGGCTACTGGAGCCAGACGGGCCTTTGGGGTCGCCGCCAGGTGCAGCTTTGCACTTTCCTGACTTAGACTCTAGGTCTCCCCCGCGAGCATCCGCCATGTGGCCGTAGGAATCAGCGCGAGCTTGTTGTTCTACGGCCTTGCTTACGAAGTGTCTTGCATTGGCCAGCTTTTCTTCCGCCGTGTAAGTGTTGTCGTCCAGGGTATCTAGCGCGGCGGCCGCGTTGAGGACGGGGGTGCAGAAGACAACATCTCCCCTTCTGTCCACGCGTTGTGGTGCCGTACGCCAGTCGAACCCGAGATCTTGAGCCGCTGTCGTTGCTTGCGTTGGCGGCTCCTTGCCACGGCGATTTTTTGATGACCTTTTCTCCTCAAAGAGTTGCCGGCTTGTTTTGGCCGACATCTTCTCCTGTTCTTTCTCGACCTTCTTCGCAAGGCTCTCAACGTGCTCCTCTCTTTTTCGCAGGAAGTCAGAGTGCTTAAGCATGTTAAGCCTAAGCTCTTCCACTTCGACAAGTGGGGTGTCTTTATTCACCGGAGTATTCATGATCTCGTCTACTTCTTTGATGACGGAGAGCAAATCCGTGGGTTTGCTGCTGCAGCCTTTCTCGAGGCCAGTTTTCTTCTTTGCGCGCACCTTGTCGGAACTTTCAATGAGTTGACCGGCAGTGGTGTCGCCGGCATCTTCCGCCGGCTTGTTTTGCGCTTCCGAAGTAACTGGGGTTGTCTCGTGACAGACAACAACCATCATAGCCAGCTTGTCAGGCATGTCAGTATCCGCTGTGCCCTCTGAATGAACCGGATTACCACTGAAAAAGCGGGTTTTGGTCTTCTCTTCGAAGAGACTAGCATCATCATCAGAGTCAGAGTCTACGTTGACTTGAACGGTAGATCTGGATCCGGCATCTGACATCGCATCCTCCTGGAGAGCAGGGAGGATTGACTCAGGATCGTTGTTTTCCGGCTGGGAGTCTGATCCCAGTCCGACAACTCCGACGAAGTGGAAATCAGATTCGGCCGACTCCTGAGAGAAGGCGGATTCAGATCCATCTTGTCGGTCGACTGCTTGGTCGAAGGGTTGGTGGGTGGGGTTGTAGAAACGTGGTAGGCCGTACGCCTCTGGCGTATACCCGATGAAGACGTCGATCCCTCCGATCGGTACGATTGCGCATCCGATAAGGTAGTCGTCCGCCGGGAGCCAGGACTCATCCGAGTTGACGTAGCTGTGGCCGCCATACCTTGTGACGCGACCGACGGCGATCTGCTTGCCCACGCCGCCAAGTGTTCCCGCCTGGAACGTGACTCCATGAACCTTATGCCCCACGGTGGGCGCCAACTGTCGTGGTATCGGCATAATTGATAGGAGACGGGGGTCCTCTAGCCTACGTATGGATTGTGGGGAAGAAGATTGGTGTCGTCGAGGACGGGATTGAACACGGCGAGTTTACCCAGCTTCGGATCCCACAGCGGTGGCGAGATCCTACGTGCTGCTATAATTCACTATGAGGCAATAGCCGTGAACAGGTTACAATGTGTATGATACGTATTGAAGCGTCTGCCCTAAAGGCTCCCTGGTGGCTGGCTTATATAGGCGGCCATACCACAGGGTACAAGACAAGTACTTGTCCGGCAAGTAAACAGAGTCCTAGACCTAGCCGGTTTAGTTGCCGCCTTCCGTCTTGGGCTTGGTGGCTTGATGGGCTTCGGCCTTCAGCCTTTCTTGGACCGTCCGCCTACTTCCTTATACGTCAGCTATTTGGCCCGCCCGGCAGGCTTCAGCCTTACCACCCTTGGGCCACCCTGGACTAGCCGGATTAATCCATGTTGGTTACACCCCTAGTTGATATATCCCCAACAGTGCGTTCAGAGTATCTTTCCATTACAAGAATGAACAAATCCCGCTCTTGATCCTTACGTCTCAACATACTCTTTCGGGACACCCAAGATGGACACCGTTAGTGTCATGCTATATAAGACACGACGTTTGATGCTCTCAAAGCACCCATACGAAGTAGCAATAAGTACGGTCTCACGGTTTAAGGAATAAGCTATCATATTACTTATCCATTGCAAATGACAAATATCATAATACAATCTTATTGCAATACTTTGCGTATGTCCATCACCTTATTCTACTAATAAGATGACACCACTGTCAACCGACGTCATTGTCCGTGATCGGGAATCTCGATCATTTGTTACCCAATGGACTAGTTTATATAGTCTTACTAGGGACTCTGGTTGTCTATGTATCACACGTGTATTGATAATTCCGATTAATATAGTTATAGCATAATACAAAAATCTATTATAAACTTATAAGATAATACGATAAATACTACTTATTTATTTATCTTTAGGACATATCTCCTTCATAAATCTCAGTCGACATTGTAGCCATTGTATCTACAGTGTCAAGATTCATGCAATCTTCCTCTCAGTTTGTGCTTGTTACCTCTCGGCAAACAAAAATGGTTTGGAATTGCCGATCTAACTCTTCCGGACAATGGCTTAGTGGCATTTTGGTCATAAGAGAAATGAAAGAAACTAGGGGTAAGAAAGTTCAAGATGAGTTTATATGTGTTGCAGGATGACTTGTGGTGCGGCGTACCATGGCTTCATATCAGATTCTTCAACCGCCGATAACAAAAGAGGTGCTAGTCAACGACCAAATCTATATGGTCGCTGCCTTTAGTGATGACATTGCTATGTTTGATCTTACGACCTTAAAGTTGTCTTGAACTAGAACCATACCCCGCGTGTTTCGACGGATATCGCTTAAGAAACCTAATACGCTCATATTTGAGCAGAATATAGAAATATACCAGCGAAAACGTTCAGTTGCTTGACAAACTAATTCCGATGTTTTCCTACATTATTTAATTTGTAATTATATTGCGGGATTGTAGTTTATATTCACTAAATCATTACCAGCACCGTATTTTCAAAACTGCATTGTTGGCTTAAAAGGTATGTCAAGTTCATGGAAAGATTATCGCACTCATATTTAATGGTCAGGTGAGTACTTATCAACTGTAATCATTTTTTCCTGATGTTCCTTGCACTGAGTTTTTTGACGAGGCAATGCATACAACGTCAGATAATGCAGGATGTTGAACCAAGAAGAAATATTGGAAAAATGTGTCCCACCCAGTTGCTGCGGTTAGGGATGGAATTTTAGGTTGAGTTTTTTTTACTTATCCACCTATATGTTTGGCCTTGATATAGGTGAGCAGTCATTGTATAAGACTACATAAATATCAATGAATAAATCTCCTCCTTATTTCATAAATGTCATTTTAGTTTTCCCATTATGTGATTGGTCCACATGCAATTCTATTACGACCACATTCTCGCACCACGCCGTTAGACCGGACATACTCTCAAAGTTTGTGGAAAAATAGCATGTGTTAGCACGCTAGCGCTCATGTGAGTCTGGTGGTCTTGTGCCTACGTAATTTTTTACTTCTATTTTTCGTTTTTCTTTTTTATTTCCTATCCTGGTTAGCTTTAACTATCTTTGTTCTTTTCAAATTGTATGAATCTTTTTATTGTGTAATACATAAAAAATTGAACCTCGTAATTTTTTATTTTGAATCTCATGAATTTTCTTTTTGTATTAATAACTTTTTAAACCTTGGTAAATTATACTGAATTGCAGATATGTTTTTTTCACCATTTGAACAAATTTTAAAACCCCTAACAATTTTTCTAAGCTCTATAAAAAAGCTCAACTTTCTTAGATATTTGTATACATGAATAATGAATATGTGTACGTAACATGAAAACGGAATGCAAATAATGTGCCGGATCAGATGCGGCCCATGAAAAAACTCTTAAGGCGCTCTAGCCTTATCGCACGCTATGAGCGTTGTGTAGGAGCTAGCCGATACTGCTTGTTTGGGAGACTTTGTTGCGCTGGCTGTCAGACAATCTGGCCCTAATAAAAGTTGTAAGTACATGCCCATTAGTTGCTTAAATGGGTGATTGCTTCGACCCAACCTGATTTGGCCTTCGAGTTGCTGCAACGGTGCGATTGGCTCCCAATTCATTAACCGTAGTATTGTTTTTCGTGTCAAGTCCGTGAGCAGTTTCAAACTCCCATAGCCGTAAGCCAGTAAGGCTGACTTCTTTTCGACTTCTCATCTTGCTTCTGGTTTCAGAAGTCTAGAAGACTAGAACCTGCTTTTCTCCACCGAGAAACTCCTCAAAAATCAAATTACATATAGTGGGGAGAAACTGGGTGGAAGGTGTTTCCACTTTCCCGAGCTTCTGGCCTCGCCTCCTGAATCGTTCCCCGAAAAAAGACATGTCGTTCGCTAAATTTATAACCAAACTGCCACCGCGCGCGGATTCCCTGTGTACTGGAAAAAAGAAAATGAAAAAACCCTCACAACCTCACCTCTCGTCCTCACCTAGCCCGCACGCATCTCACCCGAGCAACTCCGGCCGCCGGCCCCAAGTCCCCACCGTGGAAATCGCCGGATCTCCGCCGTCCGGTGCCGGATCCCGTTCACCCGGCTCGATTTCCACCGGCTTCTGCTCCTCCCGAAGGTCGTCGCTGCCCCGACGCCCGGTGGTCTGCTCCGTCCCACTGTAGGCTGCTCCTCCGTGCGACCATGAGCTGCACCTGTTGTTCTGCCCGGCCTCCCCAGCTCCACCGGCCTCAAGTTGCGCCCTGGCTGATTGGTGTGTAGATGCTTCTGCTCCTCAAGCTGTGCTCCGGCCTCAAGCTGCGCCCTGGCTGATTGTACTGAACTACTGATCGTCTCTCCAAAAATCAGCTACCGTAAAAACATGATACCACTTGTACTGATTGTCTGTCCAGAAATCAGCTACTGGTCTTGTGCTTAGTTTAAAAACATTCCCCAACATACAGATCGACTGAGCATCAGTTTTCAGTACCATTTCAGCAAAATAACCTGTCGTTGTCCGCTGCTCCTACTGAAGAGAAGATGTTTGGTACTAGATGCTTGTAAATGATGCTAGTGGATAGGGATGCTAGTAGATGATGCTTGGTACTAGATGATATTCTTGTATTGACGGTGTTGTCCAAAATCATGAACTGTTAATAACATATATGACGCTAGTGTAAATTGTTAGATAATTGAGTTGTTGGCTATCAAATTTGTTTGCAAATCCAACACATATGTCCAAGTAATAAGGATATATTTCTCTACTTTTTGCAGCTTAGGATGGACCATGTAACTAACATATCAAATTTAGGGCCAAAATAGACATCTTACAACCCATCACAACAAACAAGTCAAAACAGTAGAAACCCAAAAGAAGTGTCTTGAGGAATTTCTGAAGTTTCTATCCACCGCAGTTTCTATCCACCGAAATTTATAAGTAGGCTTATGCATAATCATAGGACCAAAAGAAGTCACCCTAAGTCTCCTCTCAAAACCAAAGAACCTCAATTGGCTAACAACTGATAATCCGTGAGTAAAATAAGATTGTGTAAACCGAAGTCTTGCAAGCTGCATGCTGCTGGTCGACAACAGCAGTTTCTGAAGAGCCCAATTTTCACGATGATTATCATCAATGAGTTCCTGACCGACCTTAAATTCAGCTTCCCCTGAGAAGAAGTCAATATTAAGCCTCGCACTCTCTCTTGGGTGCAGCCAAACCAAAGGAGTGTCAACAGTTTATTGTACACAAGGCTATTTCACGCTCGGATTGTGACCCCGAAGATCAAAGTTACGTGCTTCCTCGTTTTTAGTGATGAAAGAAGGTGTGGTTGTCATCACGAGTCTACATATGTAGTTATTGGTTCACATGGATTGTGTAACCATAATCTCTGTAGTGTATATTAGGTGGGGAGGTGGCATGCCGAATCAGTACCTAACTACTGTTCTTCACACATTATTTTTAGAACCGGCAGAAGATCTGCTCGTTTCTTTATTAAGCTTGAGTTCTTCACACATTGCAATCGAGACTCACTCTTGAGCTAGCTGTTCTTTGCAGTACAGTAGCAAAAATTCACGACGCATAGTCAAATGGTAGGTCAACATTCCTAGTCTAAATACTGGAAACTTGGCCATAAATACACGCAAGAGATCAGCTCGATCCGCGGAAGAACCAAAGGGTTGGCTCTGCATTGTTTGAGTCAACTAAACCACCTCCCATCACCGACCACCACGCGATCGGACAGACACGCACAGCTCACACCATGCCGAGACCTGAGCGGAGCCAGCGAATCCGACGCGCGCAGCCGACTTCCTCTACGCTGGACTCAGCTCGGCAGGTTCAGTTAGATCATTTGCCAGAAATTAAACAAGGTTATGTTCGATAATTTTCTGCTTGTCCGCGATTGCGTGCGTGATCACTAGTTGAGATCTTCTCAGGAGTCAGGAGGCTTCACTTACGTTACGGATGGTAGACTAACAAACTCTTTGACCTACCAGGGAAAATATGCGTGTTAGCGATCGACATGCTAATACTAATCCCGGAGCTTAATTTGGAGCCCCTACACAGCGCCGCATGCGACACCGGCAAATGACGCCGCTCTTGCTGACTGCGCCGGCCGCCGGCATATGATATGACTTGGATCTCGAAAAAGAGACATAGTGAGGGTTGATAAATCGACCAAAAGTAACTAAACTTTCTGCCCACTTTCTCTCGTTTTGTTTTCAGAATGCGATGTGCGGGCGTGCGTGCATCTAGCCGGAAAGGGGTCGCAGAAGCCAAAACACACGTGGGTTTGTTTCGCCCCGGCCCGCACTATCTTCCTTCTTCGCGTGGCACGTGCGTATACATTGCAGTGCCATACGTTTACACTGGAGGAAACTTTATGGTCTCGTCGTTTCCTATTGTTATGCATGACATTTGGCTTTGATAGTACTCACTACTCAGTGGATCGTCTTGTAATGTTCCGGTTAATCTTAGCAATGAATTTGGTGGCTACAGACACGAATGTGAGTGGCAAAAGTTGGACCGGAACTAATGTTAGAGCTCTCAAACCCTTATAACTCCGACGACTTCACGGGCCGAGTCTTTTTTTAGTCCATAGAAGAGCCCGTGAACGCGAATCGGCCCTCAAACACGATAAGGGCGCCCGTCAAGACTACGTGTCCATCCGTATTTATGCCGAAGTGGGGCACATTTGTAAATCAAAATCCTTATCCACCCGCACCGCTGACGAGCAATCCACGCCGCATCCCTTTCAACTACGACGAGCAATACGCTACCGGCGACGTAGTTTTTAGTCCGCCCCGCCGCTCTCCCCGCCAAGAAGCCGCGCAAGCCGAAATTCGATCTCATAATTAACATAACTATAACTTATCGAGTTTAGGCGTCCAAATTCGATATTTTACATATCCGTTTTAGGTTTCTGCTATTATGAACGAGCATTTGCGAGAAGATCTGTCTGTTCATGGCGACTGTAAACTTATTTCGAGATTCATTTTTAAGGGCTCTATTAGAGATGCTCTAACTGCTAATATACACGACAAAATTAGAAACCACGTGACGGTTATACTAGCACACGCAACAAGTCCACTTGAAATAGGAAATGCTCCCGTGCCTAGAAATTACCAGAGGTGGGGTCAAGCATTCGCTCTACCGACATGTGGGGCTAAACAAAAGGAAGCAATTTTTAAAAAAACATGGACTATTAATAACATAGGTGGTTTTTTTTGTAAGATACCTATGTCTCAGCTGACAGATTGTTTTTTAAATATCAGACACGTCAAACAAAAATGTAACTACAGTTTAAATAAAAGTACAACTGCACTTTTCTGATTAAGGTACACTTTTCTAAAAAGTGACTGAGACTTAAGAAAAAACAGTCAACTGAGACTTGGCAAATCCGTTTTATATATTAGTCCTTGTATAAAAAAATATAAGCTGTTTTAGATATTCCAATCATATTTTAGTGTGTAGAATACCTATATAGTCCATATTAGAATACCTAAAACATCTTATAGTATGGTGCGGAGAGGGGGCACTTTATAGTCTTTCTCATTGGAAAACATTAGTTATAGTTATGTTAATACTCTCTCCGGTCATGTTTCTTAACCTATGTGTGTACCTACGTCTCAAGCTGACCAACTTAATATGAATTATATATTAGAAAATATCATTAAAAAAATTGGTTGTTATTTTATCCAATGATATAAAGTTTGTGTCATTTATATTTATATAGGTCAAATTGACGACCTAAAACGGAGTACTATTGTTATTACTATTCGCTCTCTCTTCAAGAAATATTTGTAACATTTTGACCTATATATATGGAATGTATGTTATCACCTATGTTACCACCACTATGGGAGGTCTTAGTTCATCGTTGTAGCATCAGAAGTTTTCATGGATATTTAGTGACGAGTCATGTAGTTGCCGTATTCGAACTTTCATGTAAATCTCATAGTAGGAATTTTTCTCTTGAATATTCACGAATCTTTTTGTGCCAAACATATTTGGTTTGTTAATCATTCATGTGTATTGGCCAAGTTAAGTGTCAGCTTGAGTTTGGTTTGAGGCTGTTCCAGCTTGTCATCACATACTTTTGGTCTTCTTGAGCACAAAATCAAGGTCACCGTTTTTTTTTTGTTTCATTTTTGTCTTATCGGCCAAGTTAAGTGTCGGAAATGACATGCAACTAGCCCCATAAAATTTATGTTGAATTGCTAATGAGTGTAATTATGGTTACTTTCTTAAATATTAGCCTTCAGGTACATATTATGCGTTCAAAATTCTTTAAATGGTATTATTTTGTTATAACCATTGTTGCAGCATACCTCTTTTATTATTGTTACTTTTCTCCATGCTTCCTTTCTTTATTACGTTTTTCTAAGTTTTTAATGTTTTATGTGATTATGTATATTTCGCCTTATGTATTTTCATGTGTTTTTCATCTTTAGTCTTCTGATTTTTCCAATAACTTACTTATTGATTTGCCATGAGTGTCAAACCATAGCCAATCATGCGCGCCTGCAACATTTCAGAGGTCTCATATGTTTCGATGGTGAAATCTAAAATCCTTACCTCGATGATCTGAGGTCACCAAAAAAAACTTAATAAGATGTGTTTTGTTCAAGGCTGTTTAGTTTGGTTCAAAAGATTTCGTAAGAACTTTTGAGTGATTTTATTACTTTGGATGTTTCCTGATTGATGAAGGAATGTTTGATCTCTAGGATTCAAAACCATATTAATTTGTGTATGGTCTACTCAACTTTACGTCCAATTCGAAAGGAATAGTGCATCGTTTCGAACCTCATCGAGAATTTCATTGTTTCCAATGAAAACTATGGGTCCGCACATAAACCCTTGTAAAACATCTGTGTGTCTTTTCTTGGGGCGCAGCCAAACATTCATATTACATGAGGGCTATACATGGCATTAATCGATTTCTTTGGGGGCTTTTGGAATCCATCGCACCAAAAACTATCCTCGGTTTGTATGCAACCAAAGAGAGTACGACATGACCGTTCCTGCATAGTCTGCTGAAGTTTCATTTATCCATAACGGTGTCAGGCTATCAGTATCAGCTACATGGTGTATCATGCATTGTCTCTCATAATATATAGAAGGTCGTAGACATGCACAAATTTAGTCAAAGACAGCACACATACACAGTAATGCTCATTAATAGGTGGATAAGGGAATTACTGAAGGTTTGAAAAAACTAACGCAAGCTCACTTAGCTGAGGCATGGGAAAATGGAAAATTTCAACGCCAACGCAAGCCATCCGGTGATCGAGAGAGGATGGAGGAAGAAGAGTCGAAGGAGGGCGAAAGGATAGACAAAAAACGAAATTAAAATAGGATTCAAAAATGAAGACGGGCGAAAAAAAGAAGGAGGTCAAAGCTGCGCGCAGAAAGCTTCGTGGTCAGCGCGCGCGGTGGCCGCCCTGGCCCGCCCGTCCGGCAACCACGACCGACCCGATCGACCTCGATCGAGGAAACGGCGATCCTCCCGTATTATAAAACTCCCTCGCCCACCATTTTCTGATTTGTTTTCTCCCATTCCCTTACACACCAACCAACCAAAATGTTTAAATGTTCATTATAATCCAACCTCTTCGTTACAGTATTATTTTTTCTGGCGATCCGGCAGGCTGCGTTTCGGAATAGTACGAGTAGAATCTATCGAACTACTATGACTTCTACGGTTCAACCTCTCACCGCTGACTTTGAGGCGTCTCGAATACTCTCCCTATAAATCGCCATTCTCGCCGTCTCCTTCACCTCCAGAAGCTTTCTCGTTTCCGGCGAGAGACATTTCCTGCTCGCTCGCTTCTCCTAGTTTCATGTGTACATATAGCTAGACTAGACAGATTCATATACATAGTATAGTACTGTAGGGTTTATACGATCATCGATCAAGAAGTAATGGAGGGATCGGCGACGCAGGTAGATGTTCCGTCCTACTTCCTATGCCCGATCTCGATGGAGATCATGCGGGACCCGGTCACGCTCTCCTCCGGGATCACCTACGACCGGGAGAGCATCGAGCGGTGGGTCTTCACTGACGGCCACGGCGAGTGCCCCATGACCAAGCAGCAGCTGGGCGCCGCCGACCGGGAGCCCACGCCAAACCACACGCTCCGCCGCCTCATCCAGGGGTGGTGCGCCGTGCACGCGGTCGAGAGGTTCCCGACCCCGCGCGCGCCCGTCGACGCCGCGCGCGTGGCGGCCATCGTGGACGCGGCCAGGCGCGGGCAGGACCTGCTGCTGGCGTCCCTCAGGGAGCTCGCGGACATCGTGGCCGAGAGCGACTGCAATCGGCGCGTCGTTGAGGCCGCGCCCGGCGCCGTCGCGTTCCTCGTGTCCGTCGTCAAGAAGCACGCCGCGGACGACGGCACACCAAAGTCTGTAGGATCCTCCCAAGACGATCAGATGTACGGTGTCGTGCTGGGTTCGCCGAAGGCGACCTCGCCGGAGGAGGCGGCCCTGAGCATCCTGCATTCGCTCAAGCTCTCCGAGGAGAGCTGGAAAAGGGTCCTGGAGCGCGGGGACAACTTCCTTGACACCATGGCGTCCGTGCTGAGGCGTCCAAGCTACCTCTCGCGCACCTACGCCATCCAGCTTCTGAAAGCCGCGGTCTCCGAGATGGCACCGGCACAGCTGACCTCCGCCAGCGCCGAGCTGGTGGAAGGGGTGGTCTCTGTAGTCAAGGACAAGCTGTCCGTGAAGGCGGTGAAGATAGCACTCCACGTGCTCTGCCGGCTCTGCCTGTGGGGCCGGAACCGCGTCAAGGCCGTCGAGGCCGGCGCGGTGGCGGCGCTCGTGGAGATTCTTCTCAACGAGTGCTGCGGCGGCAGCAAGCAGGCCTGCGAGCTCGCGATCGTGGTCATGGACCACCTCTGTGGCTGCGCCGAAGGGCGTTTGGAGCTTGTTGCGCACCCGGCGGGTCTGGCGGTGGTGGCGAGGGCGGTGACGCGGCTGTCCGCCGCGGGGACGGAGAGCGCGGTGCGCGCTCTTCACGCTGTGGCGCGGCACTCGGCGACACCAGCGGTGCTGCAGGAGATGCTGGCGGTCGGTGTGGTCGGCAGGCTGCTGTTCTTGGTGCAAGCTGGAGCCGCCGGCGACCGCCCGAGGGAGAGGGCGAGGGAGATGCTCAAGATGCACGCCAGGGTCTGGAGGGGATCGCCGTGCTTCTCGCCGCACTGGAATGATTCCTACCCTTCCTGATATCACATGCAAGTGTATATCTTCTTCGCCATATCATGTGATCGATCCTTCATGATAGTGTGCGCGGTAGATAATTGGCCAATTTTGGGTTTGAAGATTGTATTGATACAATCGGCCTGGAAATTTGATGTACTCAAGTGTAAATTTCGAATTGGAAGGTAACCATTGGCGTACATGATTATCTGTTCATTTTTTCTTTAGAAACTAGCGATTGAGATGCTTTATTTACGTGATGAATTATGCTTGCCTGCCACTGCCAGCTAGCTTGACCGCAACCGCAAACGATTTTCTTAGTGATCATGCTATTAAATATATATAGTGAGATATGACAATTCAACTTATATTTTTGTTGACGGGCAGTCAATATCGACGAATATACAGGAGAGCTGAGCTTTGGTAAGTATGCTGGGATGCATGATAAGGTGCTAGCTAGGTGCATGTGAGTAGATACATTTTAAAATCTGCACCGTCTATTCAATTAATCTGAGTGTTTGTTTACATTGTAAAAATTTGAAAATTTTCTAGTTGAATTGATTAATATCTTTATGTATAGAAGAACCACTCTTTGGGATGGTGCTATCAAAATTCTAAGTTTACCCTGTGCTCTATTTTCATAGGACCCTAAGATTTTTCTTCTTCTGTAAGAGGAACTGATCTTGTAAAATTCTAAATATTTAACCCATTAGTTATTACAAAATAACAAGTTTGCCCCGTTTAACCATTTTCATTGATCCATCAAGCAGACCGGCAGTACCGGTCAGGGAGGGGCATCGGTATCGGATTTGTAACCGGTACTGCCCAAGCGGGACTGTTGCCCCCCTAGCATCAATACCGGGCATGTTGCGACCGGTACTAAAAGGGCTCCACGTGGGGCGCGAAGTGAGGTTTCGTGAGGAAACCTTTAGTACCGGTCGGTAATACCGGTACAAAAGTTTTTTTTATTTTCTATTTTTTCATTTTATTTTCTGTTTTGTTTTCTTTACTGCAATTTCTCCTGGGTACTGCAATTTTATTTTTATGTTTTCTTTTTCATCTACTGTTATACATATATACGGTACACATATGATGCATACATATAATATACTTTTCGTATAGATATTACATACAACATACGAAACACACACACACATATATATATATATATATATATATATATATATATATATATATATATATATATATATATATATAACACATATTCATACTACGCTATTACATACATATATATAAACAAGCCAAGTTCTCGACATCGCATTAATTATGTACATCCTCCTCATTATGTCGGGAGTTCTTTTCATGTGGGATAGCTATATTTGTATTATGATATTCTCCCTTTCGTGACATGACCTCCTCAAGAATAAATCATGTCGTTAAGCTTTAAAGGAGATCAATATGAATATATTAGTTACGTGTATATATATTAAATCATAATAAGATTGAAATATATTCCAAGACAGTCATACTCACATTCATTCTTTTATCACGCGATGCCTGCTCAACCCTCAAATTCCTCATGAAATCGCAGACGTAGAATCCACATAATTCATTTCCCGGGGGTTGCGTCAAGGTCTTCACAAGAATATAAATTAAGTAAATAATAATCCAAAATAATGATGAATTAAAGAGATTATGTTTAATAGTAGTACTCTTACATCAATATGTTTAATTGTCAGCTTTGGTTTCCATTCACCAGGCTCTGTCACGATGAATTGTTTCCAAACCCTACTCGCAAATGAAAATGAATAATGAGAGTTATTGTTACTTCATATCATGAAATGGATTAATGGTTGAATTTACCTCTGAAGCATGTCAATCAAGTCCTGGTAGTTTGATTCTGGTTTGCGTAATGAATCGAAGACTTCAACTAATCCCTTTTCAATGATAATGTCCAGCATAATCCAATGGTAGCTGCACACATTTATATAGTGGGGCATGCATAAAACTCATGAATTAAACTTAGCATCTAGTAGTTAGCAATATAGAAATGTGTTCAAAACAGACACACTCACCCGAAGTTGTAAGGAAGAAGTATATCTGCTGCCTGAGTTTGCTTCAATAGCCCGGTCAACAATGCATCCTCACAGTTTTAGGGCTTCCGCACTAAGTTTTTGCAGTTAACTATGAATGGGTCAATGAACCCAACTTCATAGACTCTTTTCCTTTTGCACTCGACAAGCATCAACCTGCATATATAACAGCATACAAAAGAATATAGTGAGGATAATTACAGGCTAAACTAGTGAGGATAATTACATGCTCAGCTAGAGACTTAGAAACAATCACTTACAGAACATAGCAACTCATGATAGTCGCGTTGAGAGCACGCCGGTTGAATAACTGCCATAATTCTTCAAATTCGACACATATATCGTTGTCGATGAAGAATTGGTCGGCCTTGTGTGTCACGTAAAACACTGACTGCCCCCTCTTTGTGCATTTCTTGTACCAGTCATGCAATTTTCGCATTTTATAAGCTAGACACACTATCTCATCAGGAGGGAGAAGATCTTCCCTGTACACAAATTGTCGTGTTATCTCATTTGTCTCGGGGAACATTGCGTCAAATGCATCATCGTCCAAGTAGTCCCCGGCAGCACCAATATTTTTCTCAATGTTGGAACCCTTGTCTGTCTGTACCATCAGCGGGGCAAGTGACTGTGCTTTCTGTTCTCCGAGCTGGGGAACCTGCTTCCCCTTCCTTTTCTTTGCAGCTTGCCGATTCTTTTTATTCTCCTCTTTTTGGTTATAACTCTTTGAGATAGAGCGTGCATAGTTATCATCCAAAGTTCTACGGTTAGGATCATACACCATGTCTAGAATGTGTTCAACACCCTTAGGGTTTAGTACCTGCTTTGGCGGGGGACTTTCTTTGCAGCGCTTGCAGCGGCCCGTGCGTCCATCTCAAATTTTAACGCTGGAGCATTTTCCTCAACCGTGCGTTCCCAAGTTAACACCGGAGCAGGCTTCAACGAAGGCCCGTACTTGAAGTTGTCCTTTGGAGCACCACTCGGCGCACCGGCAAGCATCCTCTGCCTTATTGAGAAGGACCTACTGCTGGTGGGCGGACTCTTCGCACGCTCCGGCGTGAACTCATGCGTAGGGGGACGCTTAGCACGCCCTGACGTGGAGTCATGCTGAGGAGGACTCTTTGCACGCTCCGGGGTGGACTCCCGGTGGGTTGGACTCGTGCACCTGGGAGATGGAGTCACGCTGGGTTCCCTCTCCATATTATTAAAGTGTGGACATGTAGGTTGATTGCTACTCGGGGGGTTGGTGGCCTATGCGTCGATTCTGGAAAAACGATGAGTTCCTTTCTCCATAGAATGATTCCACGAAACACTTCTCCCAGTGTCATCTCCCCTTCTGCTGCAGCAATGTCAAGCTCCAGTTCCTCATATCCCTTAACAATTTCATCCACACCTACTCGAGCGTAACCAGCTGGAATCAGACGGCCATGGAAGGTTACTCCGGGCGTAATCTCCAAAGAAGTGCCAGCGGCCACCTTCATGGATAGGTTCTTCATTTTGGTGTGGAGCTCACACATCGTCTGAACCTTAATCTGATCCACGCGGTATATTGTGTCATCGGCCTGAATATACGGCGTGGAAGCCACGCTGCTTCTCCGCTGAGATGCCATATCCAGTTGGTCCTCCGGTGGCTGAGATGACCTTTCGTCCCTCTGTGCATTCTTCTGCTGCAGGTCTACTATCATGTTTTCCAATCTGACATACTTGTCGGTCTCCTGTTTCTTCTTCCTATCGCGGCTCCTGTAACTGTTCTTATACTTGTCGAACCCAACCTTCCAAGGGACGACGCCCACGCCTCGTACTCGTCCGTTGTGTTCGTCATTCCCGAGGACGAGTGTCAACTCGTCGTGCTCTCTATCGGGCTTGAAGCTTGCCTCGTGAACGAAAGCTACTACTTCATCAAGATCTTTGACAACGTTGAAAATTGTTTCTCTTTCTTTGGCTGCTTTGGCTGCTGCTTCATTATCAATTTCTTCTGTGCGGCCTCGTTTAACTTTTGGCCTCAAGACAAGACTCTCTGTTTCTGGGTTGGGCTCCATCCCTAAGGCGTACACCCAATTTTTGACCCTTGTGGGATGTCTCGATGTAGATGGAGTGACCCCGTTTTCAATTAACTTGGCGTCTCTTGCTTCCCACAAAGGAACGGATGTCCTGTAACCACCGGGCCCCAAACGTTGGTGATATATCTTTTTGTCCACGTTTAACTTAATTTTCCTCGATTTTTCTATAGCTTCTTCTGATCCTTATAGGCCTTGAAAGCTTCCCACTATTCTTTTATCTTCACGTACTGCCCGTCAATAAAATCTGGAGTTTTACCCACCTTGATAAAATCACGGTATAATCTTTTCTTGTAGTTCATGAATTGTTCGGCCATTTTCTGAAGAGTCCATACGAAGACTTTCTTTTTCTCGGCATTTGAGAGGCATGTCGGTAGGTGGAAATGCGCATACAGCGACTTCATAAGTTCCTTCTTGACACGATTGTCAACAAAACTAACTGATCCTCCAGACTTCGGCTTGTGCCATTCTCGGATGGTGATCGGAATGGTGTCCCGAACTATAACTCTGCACTGACTGATATTTACGTTCGTGCTGCTCGGGGGCAATCGGTGCACCCGTTTCAGGACAAATTTCTTCGATCAAACCTTTCATCTTTCAAATTTTTGGCCGACCCTTGTTTTCTTTTACCAGCTAATTTACCAGACTGGCTCGGTCTCGATCCGGAGGGCTAAAAGAAGAAATATTTTTTTAATCTATGAATATGTATACATATCTCAAATCATTTATCACCAGAGGCTATGTATACCTCGATGGTAGTCGTCGATACATTCTTATCGGCATTAAAAATGTTCGGTCCGAAGGGAATATCTTCTATGTTAAAAATATTGTCGTCCTCCTCCATTCCATCCTCATCCATTCCAGCGCCGGACATGTAACATCCCAATATTTTGAAATGTTTAAAAATCATGAAAATTTAAAACTTTTTTATATAATAAATTAAAATATGAAATATTGAATTTGAATATAAATATTATTTTTGGTGTTCTATAAACCCCAAGGAAATGTTTATGGAGGCTTAAAAATTTAAAACCATACATACAATCATAATCAGCATGACATGGTTGCATTTTTAAATCTCTTGAACTCCACAATTTATTTTCATAATTACAATCTCTACTATATAATATCCGTTACGGTGGGGCGTCGTACGTCGTGGTTGTTTTGCACTTTGCCCCCTCAGGTTTTACATAATCAACCCGCGGTTCTCCTTTTAAGGTCAACTTACCGGTTTGTGTTATTTTTTTTCTCCTCAGCCCGCAGCGGACATGGTCTTCTTCTATCTCCACCTCACGGTTGCGCATCAGAGCAGAGATCGGGAGAGATTTCACCACAAACTGGGAGCATCGAGCACCAAACTTGGGAAGTGCCGTAGGGGGCATCGCACTAGGAGGCGGCGGCGCGGGCAAGCCAGGTTATGTGAGGCAGCGCGCGGCAAGCAATCCTTCCCTCCGCGGAGCTTGGCGAGGGAATAAGCAGGCGAGATCGAGTAGATTGATGGCCGGTGCCCATCGCCTGCCCAACAGAGAGGACGTGGAGGAGGTCGAGGTTACCCGCATCTAGGGCTGGTTGTTTCCGGTGTGGCGTGGGGGCAGATGTGAGCGCTGCTTACGTCTGCTACCAGTGGCGGAGCGGCGAACAGTAAAAGACGTGCCACCGGCGATTTTTTTTAACAACACATGTAATTCCCTGTTATATGGAGGGAGCCGCCGTCAGATCGCTGAGACAAGAAAACCGGGAGCCCGAGCATCTCGCCTCCCAAGCCGGCGACGCGAGCCTCTTCCATCGTTGGCCCCCAACACTGACGTATCTAGGAAAAAAATGGAGGGTGGGCACAAGGTAATAAAAATGTCCCAAGTTGGCGACACGAGCGTTTTCCATCCTTTTCTAATTAATTCTGCAATCACAAAAAAGAACAACATATGTAATCAATTAATTGATTGTCAATTCCAAACCAAAATTATTAATTTCATACAAAACAAATAGATAGTAAATTGGTGATTTCTCTACAGTTTGACAACCTAATTTTCCATATACAAACTACACAACCGAAATGCTACCAACCAGTCAAGGATGATTAAACAGTTAATCAGTAGTCAGTACCTGAGGAAGTAAGGACCCGGAGGCGGACGATAGTTGGCGAGCGGCGACCGGCAGCGTTCGCCGAAAATCGAAACAGGAGAGGGCATGACTGCGCCGCGCGAGGTCGGACAAGGGGCGAGGGGGCGGCCGCGTCGGTGAGGGCAAGGTCGGCAAAGGGGCGGGCGGGACTGCAGTTCGGCGAGCCAGCGAGAAAACTATCTAGGTCGTGGCCACTGACCATGGCGCTGGACAGAACGAGCAAGTTGAGGCATACGCACATGCTGGGAAAAAGGGCAGCAGCCAGCCCCACGGCCGCTGCGCCCAGGTCGCCCGGATCGCCACGCACGTCGCCACTCATCTGGCCTGGTTCTATGATTCTAGTTAATTCCTGCAGCTAGATTGACATACTGAATACGTATAAAACTTTTTTTAGCAAACGTTGAGGGGGGGCGACCGCCCCACCTCGCCCCCCTGGTGGCGCCGCCCCTGTTTGCTACTCTGGTCAGGTATGAGCAACTGAACTTTGTGGAAGTCCTCAACTCCAGCGCCGTCGACTAGGGGTTCCGACACGCTTGATGCTCCTAGACTGACCATATCTAGGATATGTTGACACGCCACTGAGGCTCTCACCAGGCCCCAAGGGCGGTCTGATGCCTGCACGAAGCATGGTTGTTTGTATACTTTCCTGTCCGCAAATAGTATATATCTACTATGTTCATATGTTTCAATTTCTTGCATCTATTTCAGTTTCTTGATACATGCTTAGCAAAATTAATTAATCCTGGGGCAAGTTGACTCTTGTCAGGTACTATGTGCTTCTAGAATGTTTATTTAGCTACAGATTTGGTTATGTAATTCATTACCTCCTATAGTGATGTTTCATTCGCTCGCAATGTTTATTTGCTTACTGATATTATTTGATGTATGTATTGATAATGTAATGTTGTAGTCCCATTTCCTTTTATTCAGTTAGGTTATTGCGATATCACCTTACATGAAGGATCACTAATGTTTGATTTTTGACTTGTTTTTATCCAGGTAGCAGCATCTGTTTTGCTGCAATATGACAAAGTGGAGGTCTCGGAAGGTCAAGTTCCTTTTGTGTCTGAACAAACAACGGTTTATTTGGGATCAGTTAGATTGTTGGGAGAGTATTCTCATACAACGAGAAAAAGGCATAAGTTTGTGCTCCCCTGCATGCATCAAGAGAGTATTGGGTTCTCTTGTTCTGAGAGTTTGCTTGCACCTGCCTGTGCTCAAAGTCAGCTCAGTTGTGTTGAAGGGCCTGCAGTTACTCTCGCTTCTAAACTGTGCCACATTTGTGTTAGCAGCCCAAAGGTCAGCCCACACTCGACCAGTGTATTTGGAGGCCCAATGCCTCTCTCATCCCAAAAGACCGGACTGAAGGGAGAGGTTTGCCCAGCTATATAAGCTGGTGTCGGCCTCCCTCAACTAGCGAGGTGGGACTAAACCCCGGGTGCGTCCACCGACCGTCACCAAGCTGTGCCATCCGTTCGAGTGCTGACATCCCATCCCCCTAAACAGGAGCGATAGCGACTGTCACACACCTAATAGCGATGCACACAACCTGGCTCTGATACCAGATGTTAGCAGCCCAAAGGTCAGCCCACACTCGACCAGTGTATTTGGAGGCCCAAGGCCTCTCTCATCCCAAAAGCCCGGACTGAAGGGAGAGGTTTGCCCAGCTATATAAGCTGGTGTCGGCCTCCCTCAACTAGCAAGGTGGGACTAAACCCCGTTTGCGTCCACCGACCGTCACCAAGTTGTGCCATCCGTTCGAGTGCTGACAATTTGATTGCATCCGCAGCAGAAAGCTTGAGTCAACATGGCGCTCCAAAACATTGGTGCTTACAACAAGGATGATGCCTTCTACAGGTACAAGATGCCCAGAATGTTGACCAAAATAGAAGGACACACGACTGACGCATTCTCACCAGGCCCCAAGGGCAGCCCGATGCCAGCACAGAGTACATTATTGAGACCTCTGATGGAGGATTTCATAGAATTTGAGGAACCTGTGGAGGAGGGTGGTGGTGGCATAGAGAGAATTGCATTGGGTGCACTCGAGAGCAGCTTCGTGGTTGGAGATTCTGGTATACATGTGGTGAAGAACTTCATTGATACTGGGGAAAACTGATTCTCACCTGATATTTATATGCACTATTTTCATTCATAAGTATGGGACCGAGAAGACTGGATTTGGTGGAAGGATGGGGAACAGGATTGCCCCACGATTGCTCAAGCTCAACCGACTGCACCCTCATCTTGCAGGGGACAATAGCAAGTTCCGTGTGGGCAGGTTTTCATGGGTTAGTACATTTTAACGCTTTTCTCCTATTGTGAATTCTTGTTCAAATTTACTTATTGTTTTTTTATATGAAGATTTGAATAGATCTACCTCCTATCAGTACCACTCACTCTCCATTGGACCTTGCAGCTAGCTAATGCGCTCTGGTTAATTTCTTCATGTTTGAGCTGCCAAGTCCTTAGTCTTGGGACCAAGTCTGCTCCTGCTGAAGACATACTTCATACTGACTGTGGAGACGTGCATCTATAATTCCTCCAATATGTCTACTTTATGTTCGTTTTATTTCCTGCTGCAAGTTAAGCTAGAAATTGGAACACTGAATTTTAAACCTGATTTCAGGTGCAAAACAGGACCCGATTCACCAGGGCAAAAAAACATGCAGGTAAAAAACCTGTCCGTCAGAGACCATTTTATGATTTGTAACAACTTTATACGAATTGTTCTTATGTCAGGTGGACGGAGTATCAGACCAAATAAAGAAGATCAAAATTTCCGCCAGCATAGCGTTCGCTGCCATGGCGGCCTCTGGACTAGAGCTGACGATACTTTATATGCCAGCACCTTGGAGCTCAGCATCGCTCCTCCTCACCGCAGCACGGTGGCATGAAGGCATTGTGATCTCCAGCTGCCGGACATGACAAGCGGAAGAATTTGTACTAGCTTCATCAGTTATCCGTGTTCTCGTTGGCATGCTAATTAACTTTGTGTTCATCGACCGGGCGGTAGCTCTTATGTTTGAACTTTGAACATGATAAGATGTACGAGGAAACAAAGAGACTAAGTGATACAATGCTTTTGCTAGCAGATCCGGTGTCTCAACTGTTTAAGTGAATCAACAATTGCATTTTTTAATTCATGATAGAATGAGTCATTTTGCGGTGCATGTGGGTCATTTTGTTTTGCCCGTAGCAACGCACGGCCATTTTACTAGTTATTCATAAAATGGCCTATAGGTGTCATATACAACATTTTTATTATACTATTTTTTTAAGTATACAAGTATTATTACAATGTTCTATTTTGGATAAGCTTTTCAAAATATATTTTTCCATATTTTTCTGAAAAGGTTTGAATCAAATTCTATTTTAAACTTCAACTCAGGATATTAAAAACAGAAAAGAAAAAAATCATAAAAAAAAGAAGCCAGGCCGGCTGAGCTGGCCCAACACATACCCACCGCGCGAGCGATGCGTCCCAGCCCAACAACGACCCAGGCGCCCGCTCCTCTATCTTCTCTCTCTGCCAAGCGGGACCCACCCGTCAGTCTTCTTCCTCAACCGTTCGACGCGCCCACGACCCCACGAACGCGACGCCGTCGCCCACTCCCGCACGCCCCACGCTCCCTCCAGCACGAAACGGTGCTCTGACGTGCCTTAAATCCCCACCCCCGCCCTCCATTTCTCCCCAACTTGCACTCCCCAAACGCGCCGCTAGGCTGCTCGGATTCGAGGTCGCCGCCCCTCCATTGCCGCCGGTGAAAAAGCTCAAACTCCGGTGAGAAGCGACTCCACCTCGCCCCACCTCTGCACCCCTGACATTGCCGTCTTCTGACGACCATTCACGGCCATTTTTCGCAGCCCTAAACGCCTTCAAATGACGAGCTCGTCGATGATCGAAGCGCGCCGCCGCACCATCAACTCCGACGAGCGATAGCCGGAAAAGAAGGACACACCGCTGTCCGAGACCTCGACGTCAACCCCGCCTCGGCCTCCTCTGCCACAGGTACCAACCACACGGCCGTATCCCCTCTCCTTCGTCGAATCCGTGCGAGGCATCCATGGCGCCGCCGCGGCCGGAGGAACGCCGGTGAACCGCACTGCCTGCGTTAGGTCATCGGCACCAGGACCGTTGGATCTCGATCTAACGGCTTCTATTTAATGATTTTCCGAAACAGTATCGATTAATCGGCGCGTCCGGGTTAGTCAGATCGGACGGCTGTGATTAATCACATTTTCTGAAAATTGCTAAAAAAATAAGCTAATTCAAACTTCAAGAATTCATAACTTCCAAACTACAACTCCAAATTTAGTAAATTTTATGTACCTGGAAAGCCCTTCTCATGTAGAATATGTTGGCATCATTAGTTGTCCTTTTTGAATATGTTAAAATTTAATAATATGCAGTGAAGCATTTCGGCCATTTAATTCATAACTTGTTTTTTTTTAAAAAATATTTTTAAAATGAATCCTTTTGCTAAATGTATTAAATTAGATCCTCTGCCCCAGAGAACATAAAACTTAATTTGTATGATTAATAAAGTACAAGAATAATAATTTTCATGCAAACCCTTTAGTCTTTCTAAAATGTTATCAAATAATAAAAAAATATTAAATCTTGCCATGTCATAATGCATTATGTTAGAAACCAGAGAGCTAATAATGCTGATTTAACCCATTATAAATATATTTATTGCATTTAGTCATGCAAATCATGTTCCCATGGTTTGTGTATATGATTGATTGATATGTTGATTGAATGTTATTTATTTATTTAGATTGTGCGGAGTGTTCCCGTTGCTGTGGTAGTTACGCGTGTCCCCCTCTGACCATGGCAAGTGATGCTCACTCATAAATGTCCTACTATTTTATTTTATTGCATTTAGTGTTTTCAGTAGTATGCATGATAGGCTTACTACCAAATTTGGTATAATATGATATGCTATGGGAATCCCATTTAGAATAGCCATCCACTCAGACCCCCTTTAGGCTTAGTGAGCCACTAAACTTAGTTGATACTTGGATATGCTATGGAAAATATTTTTAGTAGTTGAGTAAGGAAAAACAACTAAGTTTAATGAACTACCTGGGGGTCAGTAGAAAGTTGGAAACGGTGATCCCCCGGGGTAACCCCGGGATGGGAGGATGGATTGCAAGTGTGGAAAGCCACCCAGGATCAAAGAGATTCAAAGTTACTCCGTGTTTAGATTGCTTCCACTGCAGCCACATGTCATATGGACTCTGTCTTGACCATATAAGTTGTGAGACCCCGAAATTCGCGTGACCCGCAGATGTAGGGATGATAAGTGGGGATGGGTCCGCAGTATGATTTTGGGGAATTACTTCTAAAAGGTATCGTCTCGGTCTTCTCTTTTCCATTTCATAATCACGTGACATGGACGAGGGAGTGATTGGGTCTTGTGGTGAAAGTGCACAAAGCCTCGAGAGTCAAAAACTAAGTACTTAGTCGTGTCCCCGGTTACGGACAATTTGAGCAGCTGGACAAGGAACTGACGGAGGATCTCATCATTCCAATTTCTAAATAAAATTTGATGGGTTGAACAAGGGTAAAATATGACAGTTGTGGTGATGCCAACTGATAAGGTGGCACGGGAAATCCACATGATCATATTAAGTGGTGATGCTAACCGATAATTTCGCACAGGAAACCCACAAATGGTTAGTTAAATAATTAGTGGTGATGCTAACCTATAAGGTTGCACAGGAAACCCAAAGATGAATGGTTGCACATAAAGTGGTGATGCCAACCAGTATGGCACAAGAAACACACATGATATCAATTGAAGGATAAAATATTTCTTGAAAAATATAGGATAAAACTGGCTTTATGCAAATCAGCCTCAAACTCCACCAAGCCAAATATGCATTTAGATGATAGGATGCCATTTATATCCACTAGTATCACTTTCCACCACAATTCAATTGTGCTGACCCAATATAGTTTGGGCTGCAACTCACCATTGCAGGACCCTCTGATGAGAAGTAAGGATTGATAGGGTCGCGAGTCTCCAACCAACATGCCTTGCCTGTGGCACATGATGAAGATGGAGCTAACTTTATCCATTTGCTTTCCGCTGTGTGTGTTTATTTCGGTTTGAGCTAGCCATGGGCTATGCACTTTGTATCGAAACCTTTTATTTCTGGATCATCGTGTAATGAATATTGATGCAATGTTATGGTATTTCATCTTAAACTGTGTGTGCTAGCAAGTCGATCCAGGGACTAGCACTATACGCAGGAGGTCGCTACTTTATAATAAGGAGGGCCTTTACAGATGGTATCAGAGCACTATGTTGCTTGTAGGTTCGTGACCCTAGGTTTGGATAGAAATAGGTTTTGACCATAGGAATGAAAATCTATTTTTATTCAAATTTCTAAAGTAAATATATATTTTATTTTACCTTTTTCTTATACTCTCGTCTACTATCAACCTTCTGAAAATATCTCTCCTCACTCTAGAAGACCATGTTCTTGAATTCTGAGTCTAATACTTCATATGGATTTCTCAATATCAATACAAATCACTACCCTGAAGACTATTGGGGGACCAGTATTCGTCAAACACTTCAAATATATTCAATAGGTGGAAGAACCTGAAGTACTCAACAAGGAGTTAGACAAGAGACCACCATTTAATTAGAACCACGAAATCGTGTTGGTGTATTGTACATACCAACTTAGGTTATATGTCGATACTAGATTGATTTTCTTATTTGTGGTTGAATCTTGCTGATCGGTTAAATAATTAGGTTGTTGGTTTATGAAGGTATGTGTGTTTCTTTTGTCATGTTTGTTGGTGAGGGTAGGATTTTCTCCTCTTAGGCCTCTCTATCTCTACTTATCTATGCTAAACCAACATATGCCTCCTCGTCGAGAAACCCACAACAACAACAACGACGACAACAATGGTAACGACAACAATGGGATGCAACAACTGTTGACCCAACTCATGCAAGTGATGACTCAGTTCCTAGCAAACAACAACAACAACAACAACCCACCGCCACCACCACCCCCTCAAGTGGACATGCTCACCCGATTTCTGAGGTTGCGACCAACAACATTCACTAGCGCCTCAGAGCCAGTTGTAGCAGATGACTGGTTACACTCGGTGAATAAGAATCTGGTAACCATTGGGTGCACAGACGCATAGAAGGTCAGGTTTGCGGCATATCTGCAAGAAGGACCTGCAGCCAGCTGGTGGGACAACTATCAGATTACTCACCCAATTGAGGATGTCACTTGGGAGATGTTCCAAGAAGGCTTCCGTACTGCACACATATCAATAGGTGTGATGAGCTTGAAGAAAAGAGAATTCTTCAATCTGCGTCAAGAAAACCGCACAGTTGCTGAATATATAGAGGATTTCAATATCTAGCACGCTACGTGCCAGACGATGTTGACACAAATGCCAAGAGGAAGGAGAAATTCTTGGATGGTCTGAATGATGAGTTAGCCATTCAGTTATCAGTTGTCTACACCCCTAACTATCAGTCACTTCTCGACAAGGCCACTATCTTGGAGAACAAACAGACACAAGCTGAAAATAGAAAGAGGAAGCATAGCTCAAGCAAGTACCACTCTGAAACTTCACACAAGAGGCACAATCATTATGAGGGAAGCAATGGCAATAAGTTCCACAACCATGGATACAATCAAATTGGTGGAAATGGCCACAACCATAATGAAGACCAAAAGGGAAGCAATGGCGACAACACGGATGGCCAACACAATGGCAATGGAGATGACAATGGACAGCATAGCCACCAAGGCAAGAAGGACCTAAGTCATATAAAATGCTATAAGTGTAAGAACATGGGGCATTATTCTAGTGGTTGCCCTGAAAAGAAGGATATTGAAGAAGCCAAGCCCAACCCATTCCAGAAAGGATATGTGAATCATGTCAATGTGGAAGAAGTGTTTGAGGCGCGTGAAGCGGTGAAACGTAAGTCCTTAATCACTTAATTTCAGCGTAAATATTTCTCGAATACTAGTACATGATATATATCTGGAATCATGGATGACGAAGCACAACTGAAAAACTAAAGATCTAGCCATCTCACCTGAGTTACCTCGATAGAGGAAACAGTAGACCTGGACAACCGACAAAAGTTTCTTTTATGGGTGGTAGCCACCCAACTCTACCACCCAACTCTCCTAAACCCATATATCCAAACCCATCTTTTTCTAGCCTCTCCGAATCTCGGGACGAGATTCCTTTTAAGGGTGGTAGTCTGTAACATCCCAATATTTTGGAATGTTTAAAAATCATGAAAATTTAAAACTTTTTTATATAATAAATTAAAATATGAAATATTGAATTTGAATATAATAATATTATTTTTGGTGTTCTATAAACCCCAAGGAAATGTTTATGGAGTCTTAAAAATTTAAAACCATACATACAATCATAATCAGCATGACATGGTTGCATTTTTAAATCTCTTGAATTTCACAATTTATTTTCATAATTAGAATTATTTATAAAATGGCCTATAGGTGCCATATACAACATTTTGATTATACTATTTTTTAAGTATACAAGTATTATTACAAGGTTCTATTTTGGATAAGCTTTCCAAAATATATTTTTCCATATTTTTCTGAAAAGGTTTGAATCAAACTCTATTTCAAACTTCAATTCGGGATATTAAAAACAGAAAAGAAAAAAATCATAAAAAAAGAAGGCAGGCCGGCCGAGCCGGCCCAACACATACCGACCGCGCGACTGATGCGTCCCAGCCCAACAACGACCCAGGCGCGCGCTCCTCTCTCTTCTCTCTCTGCCAAGCGGGACCCACCCGTCAGTCTTCTTCTTCAACCGTTCGACGCGCCCACGACCCCACGAACGCAACACCGTCGCCCACTCCCGCACGCCCCACGCTCCCTCCAGCACGAAACGGTGCTCTGACGTGCCTTAAATCCCCACCCCCGCCCTCCATTTCTCCCCAACTTGCACTCCCCAAACGTGCCGTTAGGCTGCTCGGATTCGAGGTCGCCGCCCCTCCATTGCCGCCGGTGAAAAACCTCAACCTCCGGTGAGAAGCGACTCCACCTCGCCCCCCCCTCTGCACCCCCGGCATTGCCGTCTTCTGACGACCGTTCACGGCCATTTTTTGCAGCCCTAAACGCCTCCAATCGACGAGCTCGTCGATGTCCGAAGCGCGCCGCTGCGCCATCAACTCCGACGAGCGATAGCCGGAAAAGAAGGACACACCACCGTCCGAGACCTTGACATCAACCCCGCTTCGGCCTCTTCTGCCACAGGTACCAACCACACGGCCGTATCCCCTCTCCTTCGTCGATTTTGTGCGAGGCATCCATGGCGCCGCCGCGGCCGGAGGAACGTCGGTGAACCGCGCCTACTGCGTTAGGTCATCGGCACAAGGACCGTTGGATCTCGATCTAATGGCTTCTATTTAATGATTTTCCGAAACGGTATTAATCCGGCGCGTCCGCGTTAGACAGATCGGACGGCTGAGATTAATCACATTTTCTGAAAATTGCTAAATTGACAGAAACTAATTCAAACTTCAAGAATTCATAACTTTCAAACTACAACTTCAAATTTAGTAAATTTTATGTCCCTGGAAAGCCCTTCTCATGTAGAATATGTTGGCATCATTAGTTGTACTTTTTGAATATGTTAAAATTTAGTAATCTGCAGAGAAGCATTTCGGCCATTTAATTCATAACTTGTTTTTTAAAAAATTATTTTTAAAATGATTCCTTTTGCTAAATGTATTAAATTACATCTGACGTGGGGCTACCTTTCGATTAGCACACGATGAGGCTACCTGGGCCGCGCCAAGCTGGAGAAGGCCCACAGAAGGCCCACTCGGGGTAACGTGTAACGTAGTCCAAGTCGGTTAGGTCTCATAACCTGCCATATCTGTAATTACCATCGATACCGACCACCCGAGACCTGGCTACCTATAAAGCCAGGAGGGTTGCTCGTCCCAGAGGACACGCCAATAGCCACCACCACAAACCCTAGCGAGATCGCAATCTCGCCGCCGTTGTAATCGCCACTCTCCATCAATAACAAACAAGCAGGAGTAGGGTGTTATCCTCCGGGAGCCTGAACCTGGGTAAAATCCCCGCTTGTCGGCCGTCGTGATCACCAACGCTCTTCTCTCTCCCCCTCAATCAACCCGGGGTGCACAACCCTGGGATTTGTCGAGTTACACCCTCGTCAATTGGCGCCGTCTGTGGGAAAGACATCAAGCGTTGGAATCATGGTCGCACCGGCTCCATCCGAATGAAGATCGAGGTCTGCACCACCCGGGAGCCCATCCGCTTCGGCTCCTTCGAGTACGCCTTCCACCCGCCGGCCCACCGCTCGGTGTACGCCGATCTGCACAAAGGTATACACATCACCTTCGGCTCCATATACTGTTTCGTCGACAGTCGCGACATATTCAGGGGTGCGACAACCGCGCCACACGCGGCGGCGGCACCCGCATCGGTCACCCACGCGCCACAGTCGCCGTCACCCGCCGCGGGAGCCGCATCTGCCACACCCACGAAGATCGTACCTGCATCGACTACATCGGCAACCTCGGCAACCTCGGCAACAGCCGCGCAGATCGAGTCTACTCCAACCATCTCGGTCGCACGACCGACAAGGTCAAGGTCTACCTCAACTACGACTGCACCCGCGCGTGCAACCAAGGGCGTGTTGTCGACAGCCGCGTCGCGCGCATCTTCGTGGGACCATCAAGTCTACCCCAAGCCAATCGCACTCGCTCCTGCGACTGAGAAATCTCCTTCCGCGACCACGGTGACGATCCTGAGAAGACGAAACGGCGACTGCGCTGCCCACCACGTAGCAGCAATTTTTGATCCCGAGCAAGATTCGGATCAAGGAAGCAGCAGCGACAGCGTCAACACTCTTACTCAGGTCTACCCCGCGCAAGTCTTCATGACCGACACAGAGCCCTCAGAAGGCAACGAGGAACCCGCATACCCACTGGAGGTGGTCATGCCTGACCAGACAGGACTCACCATCACGAGTGACATAGGGATCAGAGCCATGAATCATGTCGACGATGGCACTTTCCCTGCACCCGACGCGCCTAGAGAGGACCACCTGGCGGTCCAGTACTTGCTACGCAAGGAAGGTGAGCGACTTCGTGCCGAAAAGGCCGAGCTGCTCAGGCGCAAGAGGGATGCGGATGCGTCGAGTGCCAGACGGGCTGCCATCTCGTTCACTTCCTCCACAGAAGTTAACCAAGGAGGACGGCGACACAGAGCTCGTGTTCCCCACATGACAGACGCTGATCGAGCAAGGGTCACCCGCAACCTCGACTCGTCCTTTGTCACCGAGGACGAGAACGAGATACCTGTCCCCAAAACGGCGAACGCCGCCATCATGTCAGTTGAGACATATCTTCGGCTCACGCAGCCGCCGGAGGGAGATCCACGCGCCCTTCTCCACAAGCAGCAAATCATGTCCATGAAGGCAATCGAGGAAGCTCTGGCGACTGGAGCACCAAACAACCGGGCACATGAAGAACGAGAGCACCAAACCCGCGAGCCAGCAACATCAGGAGCCCCGGCAGTGCAGCCACTGAGACAAGCCCAACCAGGCGAAGATCTTCGCAACGTCATCACACAAAGGACGGTGGACCGTAACCGCAGCCAGCGTTCGGCCGACGAGATGAACCTGGACGATCAGGCCGATCGCAACTTCGAGCCATGCGGCGCCGCATGCTTTAGCTTCAACATCCGCGACACCCACATGCCTAAGGGTTTCAAGCTGACTGCAGGAACCCCCAAGTACGACGGAAAGCAAGACCCGCGCCTGTGGCTCGAAGACTAACTCATCACCTACACCTGCCAAGGCGGGACGTCGACTACGGCAATGCAATACATCCAGGTCATGCTCACGGACTCAGCGCGCAGGTGGCTCACCAGCCAGCCCAAGGACTCCTTCAAAACCTGGAAAGAATTCCAAGATACTTTCATAAAAAGTTTCTCTGGAACATATGCAAGGCCGACTACCTACATCGAGTTGCAAGCCTGCGAACAAGGAAGAGACGAGTCGCTCCGCGCATACATCCAGCGGTGGACACTTCTCCGGAATACCATGGAACCCGTCTCAGAAGACCGGGTGATGGATGCTTTCATGCACGGCGTCGCTCGCCGCGACCTCCGCGAGGAATTTGGTAGGCTCCAGCCGAAGACTACGATCGAGCTCATGAAGATAGCCAACCAGTGGGCCGAAGGAGAGGATTACGTCCACGACACCTCCCCAAAGAAGGAAGCCGAAACAAGTAACTGGCGGGACGGGCGCCAGAAGAAGAAGCAACGTTTCACCAATTCAGACACCATCGAGCTAGTAGCGGCGGGATATCAAACCCCCCGTGATGATACACGAGATAACAGTCAACAATATGATCAGAGTCGACAGTCTAGCTCGGGGCAGTTGAAAGAGCATTTTCCCTCATGTGTGGTTTTGGTAATTGAATGACAATCTCTATGGACTAATGTTTGCATTGAGATATCATTATAGATCATGTCCATGGAATTGTGGAGTTCATGTGTTGGACTCTTGAAGCTTATGTGTTGAGTGGAGCATATTGCAAGTATGTCTTGAAAGATTCAAGACATCATATTAGTGAAGAAATGTTGGAAGATACAAGGTTGATCAAGAAGTTGATCAACACACAAAGCTACAAGATGTACCAAGAGCGATCATGTATCTCTTGGGATGGTAAACAATTGTCCGCATAGCTTTGTGAACTAACCCATGATATATGTGTGTGTGGTATCTTTATATGAGGTTAGGTATCTTCCCATGGGCTTGCATCAAATGAAGATTTTCATATAGCTCATGGAGGATGACGCCATGTGGTGATCGTCATCGAGTTCAACAAGTGCAAGACCAAGATAAGCTTCTTGAAGAGATCCTATGCTTGGAACTTTCTATGGATACATGAAGACGGAGCCTAGCGAGACTCTCCCATTATTGATATGGGGAAGTATTTGGAGAAGTCTTCATCAAGCATGTGCTTGGACGCGCAATCAAGAAAGATGAACCACTTGAAGATATCAAGATAGTCATCATCTAACTCAAGTGGAATGCTCAAGGCAAATGTATGATCTTGATAGGGCTATAGGATAGATAGGCATACTATCAAGAGGGGCTCTCAAGTGAGTAACTTGATCGCATCGTTGTGGAGAGCTCAAACCTTTGCATACTTGGCATATCATATTTCTTGGTTCTTATTTAACTTTTATCCTTGTGAGTAATTAGAGCTTGGTTCATCTCCATGTCAAGCTCTAGTTCATCGAAAACGGTTTTACTTTGAAAAACTTGTTGCGTTTTTGATGTTTGAGGTTTTATCGGTTGTTCTTTTATCTAGAGATTTTTCATTTCCCCATTTGGTTTTAACCTCACTTGTTGGACTATGATGTTTCTCTGCATGATCTTATAGAGCTCTTCGCGGTGATTCCAACGAGCCAAAAATCATCGAAAATGGAGTTCGTATGGTCAAGATATCATCGTTTTCGTGTTGACGTTTCTGCCAGGGGCGGAAGTTCCGGCCAAACTTCCGCCCAAACTTCCGGTTTGACCAGAGAACACTTCCCGGGAGCGTTTTGGGGGTGTTTGGGGGGTCCGGAAGTTCCGGGGTAAGTCCGGAACTTCCGGCCCGAGTGGGAAAAACTGCCCCCAACGGGCAGATTTGTTGGGAACCTATTTAAGGGGTCATCTTCCCCAATGGTTCCCAAGTTTTGGTGCTCTCTCTCCTCCTCCATTGTTGACCTCCAAAGCTTTGAGATCTCTCAGTCCCTTCAATGATTCTTTCTATTTCTTGAGGGAAAAGAGAGAGGAGATCTAGATCCACACTTCCACCAATCCATCTCTTCTCTAAGTGAGGGGAACCTAGTGGGTCTAGATCTTGTAGTTTCTTTGTGGTTCTTCTCCTTTGTTCTTCCTATTTTCTCCCCCCATAAGCATTAGTTGCTTTTGGTGGGATTTGAGAGTGAAGGATTTGACTCCTTTGTGGTTTCCTTTGTTCTTCCTCTCTTATTCCCCCACCCATAAGCATTTGTTGCTTTGTTGGAATTTGAGAGTGAAGGACTTGAGCACTTTGTGTGCTCTTGCCAATTCATTTGCATCGGTTTGAGCCCTCCACGAGGATTCGTGGTGGTGATACTTGTGAGCTTGTTACTCTTGGGTCTTTGGACCCTAGATGCCTTTTGTGGCCAAGACCTTTTGTGGTCATCTTGAGAGCCCCCAATTAAGTTGTGGGTGTGTGCCTCAAGACTTGGGAGCCCCCAATTAAGTTGTGGGTGTGTGCCTCAAGACTTGGGAGCCCCCAATTAAGTTGTGGGTGTGTGCCTCAAGAGTGTTGTACGGGATTCGATCTCCGCCCCAAAGGAGATCAATAGTGTAAGGTGAACTCGCAATCTTTTTTGGTTGAGTTCATCAGGAGAAGAAGGTGAGCCTTTGTGGCGTTGCGGCTAACCTGTTGTGGTTGCGCACACCTCTCCAAACGAGATGTACACCCTTTAGGTGGAACTCGGGAATACATCCTCATCTCCGCGTGCCTCGGTTATTTCTATACCCGAGCTATTTACTTATGCACTTTATATTGTGATAGCCTTCGTGCTTGAAGTCACCTATCTTGCTATAACCTTGTTACTTCTATTGCTTAGCATAAGTTGTTGGTGCACATAGGTGAGCCTAGTATTTATATCTAGGTTGTATGCTTGTTAAAGTGAACCTCTAGTTTTATTCCGCCTTTATCAAGCATACCGGAATATCCGGGTATTTCTTGAACCGGATAATCCGGCTTCTCGAAAAAGTTTTTAAATCGCCTATTCACCCCTCTCTAGGCGACGTCTATCCGTTCAATTGGTATCAGAGCCAGGTTATCTCATTATTAGGACTAACCGCCTAGAGATAAAGATGTCGTTTAGAGATCTAGTGCACAATCCCACTTATAGATTCGATGGCACAAATTATGATGTTTGGAAAATTCGCATGCTTAATCTTTTTAGAGACATGGGTTCAAATTTAGAGAGTATTGTAGATATGGGTTTTTCTCCTCCAAAGTATTCACAAGAATTATCTTTAGAGGATGAGAAAAACTCTTATCTCGATACTCTAGCATCTAATGGTCTCGTATGTGCTTTGAGCGATGTAGTCCTTGCGTCAATCATGTCTTTTCGGAGCGCTCATGAATTATGGACAAAACTTCAAGATATATATGAGGTGTCCAACATTTCAAAGGATGATTGTCCTCCTTCCACGTCCAGTCGTGATGAGTTCACGACTTCCTCCACTTCACCGACATGTGGTTTGCCACAAGGTAATGATATGGTGAGTGGTGATAGAAATTGCAATCTTGATGGTGAATCCACTATTGACTATACTTCTCACCAATCTTATTGCAATGCTCTATCTTTGGACTTAAACACCTCTAGCACTTCAAATGTCTTAAATGCTAGTGTTGATAGTCCTTGCATATCATGTAGTAGTTGCTTAACTAAATCTCATGATGATATGCTTCCCTTGTCTTGTTGCCATGATCAAAGTGTTTCTATTTCCTCTAGTACTTGTTTGGCTAACAATGTAGAGGAATCCCAACAATTGTTGGAACAAGACTTGGACCTCAATGGTGTTTCAAGTAACTCCTCATCGTCTTCATCCACTACTCACATTTGCCTTATGGCTAAGGAGTTTAAGGTATCTCCTACCGTGCACTCCAATATATCTCATGGTGATGGTGATGATGATGATGTTGATGAGGATACTAGTCTTGAAATCAAACAAGAAATTATTACTTTTGATCATTTCGTGACTAACTTGCAAGGAGTTGGCAAGAAACACTTTGGCTCTCTTATGAGCCGTTTAGGTGAGCTTGAGGATGTTCTTGAGCTAAAAGGTGAGATTGAGAGAGAATATGCCTATGAAAAGGTATCTCTTCAATCATCTCTAGAAGATGAACAAGAAACTAATGCTCACCTTCAAGAGCAACTTGAAACTATCATGGAGTCTCATAACTCCAAAATTGCTAAACTCACTAAAGAACATGACCAAGCTATTGCTAAATGTAATGTGCTTAGTAAACAAAATGCTAAGTTAAATAGTGAGCTTGTCATGTTGTCTCCTTCCATTTCTAATTTTAATGATGCTTGTGCAACTAACTCCACTTTGTGTGAAGCATCTATTTTGAAGGAGAATGTTGAGCTAAGGGCTCAACTTGATTGGCTAACTAGCAAGTATGGGATATTGGAAGAAAATCATGAAAAGCTTTCAAGCTCTAATGAGGATCTTCTAGCATCCCATGCTAGGCTAAAGTTAGCTCATGAGGCGGTCACTACGAAGGTAAAATATTGTGAGCCTCTTGTGGACACTAGCACAAACTCTACTTCTATTTCATTATTGCCATGTGCTAGTTCTAGTAATTCATCCACTCATAAAATTGCTACATCTTGTGATGAAAATTACTTTCCTTTCCTTGTTGCTCTAACATTATAGCATCTACTTCCTCTAGTATTTTTGTTGAAACTAACCATGTAGAGGAACTCAAAGAGCTCAAGGCACAAGTCGCTTCTTTGAAGAAAGACTTGAAGAAATGTCATGAAGGGAAGTCCACCCTCGACAACATGTTGAGAGTGCAACAACTTCCTCATGACAAGAGTGGACTTGGATTCAACTCCAATAACAAGAACAAGTCCAATGTCAAGAAGAAGCACAAGCTCGTCAAGAAGAAGGGCCAAGAACAAGCTATTGATTCGGCCAAGATTGTGTGCTTCAAGTGCAAGGTTGAAGGGCACCATGTTAGATCTTGCCCGTTGAAGAAGAAGCCTCTTAGTGAGAAGCAACAAGGGAAGCAACCTCAAGTTCAAACTCAAGCTTCCCAAGTTGAAGAACCTTCCCTTCCCAAGAAGAAAGGTAAAAGTCACCTTTGCTACAAATGTCGTGGGAAGGATCACTTTGCTTCTTCATGCACTCATGGTACCTTATCTAACCCTTCTACTATTGATAATGTTCATTCTCTTCGGAAGGATAAGGTTGGTAATGTGCTTGCCAAAGTTATTGGTACTCAAAGTGGTGTCAAGAAAAGAACCATTTGGGTTGCCAAGCCTATTGTGACTAACCTCTTAGGACCCAACTTGGTTGGGGACCAACAAGCTAAAACTTGATCAATAGGTATAAACGGAGGACATTGGAGACTTGACTACATCATGAAGAATTAAGGGATCTTCATCATCCATATTCTCTCAAGTCAAGTCAATTGGATTATATTGTCTTAACATATATCCAATGCTCCTCCTTGCGGTAACTTGTATTTAATTCATATGTACTCATTGAAAGTTACTTGCACCCTTGCATGTGTTTGGTTTTGTACCTTACTAGTGTTTCATATGTGTTGTGCACTCTACTTACTTATGTTGAGTAATCAAACTTGTGTATGTTGGTTTGCACACCATGTATGTTTGAGCCTCTTGTCTATTTGCTATCATCTTAATTGGCTCTTTTAGGGATTTTAATGGACTATCCCATTTTGGGGGAGTGTTGTGCTTTTTGGTAACTCACCACCCTAAAATGTGTATTCATGAGGAATACCACTTCGTGGTGATATTTCAATATTATCTACTCTCTTTGTGGTATGTCTTACTCATGAGAAATTCAAATTCTAATGTCCATTAATTATCTCTTGTTGGATTTCTTTTGCCTCGTGTTAAAAAGAATGGATTATCACATTATGGGGGAGTAATAAGCTATGTACATATTACAAGCCTATAAAATGTGAACATGTGAGGTAGTGTCACCTAGAGTTGATATTTGTTGATTATCTTGTCCCTAGGTGGCATGGTACTCAAACAAGTTCCATATTTGCTTAAATGCATTTTGTTCACCCATCTTTCGGTATCTTGTTTGTGAGAGAGTTTCTTGATGCTTAAGTATGATCATTGAATATGTGAAGTCATCAAGAATCTCTATATAAGCATGTTTTTCAATTCTTTTATTTTGCCACATGCTTATGTTTTGTGAATATGATCTTGAATACATATATGCCATGTACCACCGAGAAATGTCTCCATACAATCATTGTCTATGACAAGTGATAATTATATTTGTGGTAAATTTATTGATCATATTCACGTTGGCTTTTGTTCTTAAGTTGTATTTTTCTATCGCCAAGTTTGTTTTGGTTTAACCACCCTTTTGTCTTCTTTGCTTCATTTGGATCTTTTTGTTGCTCTACTCATAATTTGTGTTGAACTTTCTTGAGTTAGGAAAAGCAAGGATCCCATTGTTGTGCATTTACACTCGAAGACTTAATTCTAAGTAATGCACTATTCTTGGGGGAGCTATCCTACATTGAGTAGAACATCATCCTTTTAACTGTTATCGGGCCTTATTGATTTCCTTGAACTTTGTGTTCAAAAAGATATATGGAGGGTAATGATCTCATTTGTGTGCATTTTGTATTCAAATACAAGATCATAATTAATGCACTAATCTCGGGGGAGCAATCCTATATGTTATTGAACATTACTTGTCTTCAATTGATTTTTGATCCCGATGACATGTCTCTTTGAAAGAGAAACATTTTTCGTCTTGGTACTTTGTGCCATCATGAAAAGTGTAGAGGGCTTGGTTTATTTGTTGTAACCTTACTCTTCTTTGTGGAGTTCGCTATCTCATCCCATGGTTCTTAGTCTACCTTATTGGATGAGATAAACCTTCGAGCATGTTTGTTTGATCTATTTCTTATGCTCATTGGTTTAGCCTTGACCTTGTTTTCATTTGATATATTTTCAAATTGGTTTCTCCAATCATGTGTTGATTTTTTGAGTCTTTGATATAATGTGGACAAATCTCTCTCTTGACACACTTTTGTGTAGCTTCTTGATTTAATTGGTGTTTTGTCCAAATTGTATCTCATTTGGTTCTTAAAAGTTTGTGCATGCATATTTATTATATGAATATCTTATGACATGCTTACTTTCGTTGATCCAATATATAGGATAAACTCCATCAAATCCTAAATGGCTAAGATGTGCATGAAATTCTATTTCACATCAATATGCACATATTTATGTGGAGTTTGTCCTATGTATTGTAGTTGAACTAACTACTTTGGACCCAATTAGTTTGGGTACCATTGTGTACTTGATTTGTTTTAGGTACATGGTAGATGCATTGGAAGCTTGCCTCCTTTTAAAGAAGATGTCTTCACCATGTGCTTCTTGGAGTCAAACTTGGATGATTGTGAACTCTCATCTTCTACACCGTCAATGCTATCTCGGTAACAAGTATCTAACTCATGCACATTCTTCTAGCTCTCAACCTTGTGTAGGTTGTTCTTTGGCATGAGTTTCACTAAGTTGCATTTGATATGGTTTTTGCAAAGTTTCTTTCGTTCAAATATCTTCATTGCTAATGTGAGTAAGTCGGGATGATTACACATCAAGAGGATTTATTTAATCATATTCAGGATTCACCGATCCTCAATATGTTAATCTAGCAAATTCATTTCAAAGTCTCTCATGTGCAATATAGATGAATTCTCATCAATCAGTTGCCTTATGTGATATTTGTTTTGTGTCTCGAAGTATCCCAACTATCACCTATCCTATGTGGGTATTTGTGATGCTTTGAGAACTTGGTGTTGGAAGTTCATATATACCCTTTAAAAATAATTTGAGCTATGTGCTTTGCTTTTAAGCAAAAATCTTATCGGTGTATTTATGACTTCCTCTTACATACCATGTTCTTTACCTTGTATCTACATTGTGTGTGCATGTTTATTTGTGGACTTAGTGTCTACTTAGAAACTTATACACATGAAGGTAGTTACATATTTAATTGGTATTCAAAATCTTTAGTGATCACATTTTATTTCTTTCTTGATTCTTTGGTGATCTCTAAAAGGCACAAGATTTGTTTTTCTATTGGTATGACAGTGCCTCTCAATAAGCTTGTGATCCTATTTTATGTATCCTCTTTGGTGTGCTTGTATACGAAATACATGATATGCACTATGTGCCTCATAATTTGAAAGACTATGGTGTTGCTTAGGCTCATCCTTGTTTAGTCTCTAAATTGTATTTTCATATCACACCCATCCTTTCCCGGTTGAGCAAGTCTTTGTTTTCCCTTTCTTTTTCTTATTGCTCAACATTTGTTTGTGTTCAAAATTATCTAGGAGGGAGTGAGGATTCCATGTTATGCACACCACATTGAAATACAAATCTTTTCATTGTACATGTACCTTGGGGAGTTCCCTCTTGATTTCTAGAACACATGGTTGATCTTATCATAACATCTTCTTGTGCTCAATTGGTTTTTGGATCCCTTGATTGCTTGCTTCTTTGTGAATACTTTCCCCCTTTGCAATTGGTATCCTTCCAGTGGATTTCAATTGATATCTTTCTTGTGCAATTTTTGGATCCTCAATATAGTTTGATCCCCTTCATCTATTCGTCATTGGATAAGTGCATTTGATTTCACTCATATCATGAGAAATGCATCAATCATGAAGGAGATCTTATTATGTTACCTTTCCAAAGCTTTTCGCCCATTTCGGCAATCGTTGCCAATGGGGGAGAAGTTTTGGAGGGTTGTATGGAATTGGCTTTGTACTTTGGTTTATTCTTAAGTATTTGCCTTTCTTGCCTTTGCATTTGTTGCTTGGTTTTATATATATTGGAAACTCCACCATCGGTAATGGTTGACAATATATGCAATGAATTCATGTTCATACTCTGTAGTGTACATGCACTTAAAATAAGGCAGATACCTGTATATAGTGCAAATCCCTAGATCGATTCATTTGCACACACAGTTTACGACGTAATATCACAACAAAGCGTCAATTTTATTACATCGATGATCCAGAATTACAAAATATTCGTTACAAGTCGCATAGCATAAAGCTAGTTTTGAAATAGTACACAGTGGAAATACAATAGCAGTGAGTCTCTATCACTTTCATGCTGCCACAGGCGAAAACATGTTGGTTGTAGACTCGAAACCTATATACGAAACCTCACTCGTCATCTGAACAATCTGCAATAAGAAAAATATTGCAACAACGTGGGTCAGATTCCATTAAAAATGGAGTCTGGCAAGTGACACTATGGTGGACACTTAATGGAATAACTCTATAGCCTATATGCATATTTGGCTGGTGGAGTTCAAGGCTATTTTGCATAAAGCCAATTTTTCCTAACTCTTTGGAAAACACTTTTCTTCTATTCGAGACATCCGTGGCATGAAATCCACTGTCTCATTCTACTCTTGTTCACCCATCAAGTTTTATAATTTTGAAGTTGGAATGGTGGAATCCTCCGTTGACGTCCGTGATCAGCTGCTCAAATTGTCCGTACCGGGAACACGACTAAGTACTTAGATTTTTAACTCTACAGAGGTTGTGCATGTTCACCATTGTACTCATTCAACCCAAATTATCCTTTACACACCATTTGTGATAAGGAAAGGAGAAGAATGAGACGAGATCTTTCAGAAGCATTTTCCCTCCCACTCTGACCTGACGCGCTCCACCTACAAACCACTACCTCCACCTGTCAGGCCGGGGCGAGTCCACGCAACTTAGTTGATCAAGCCAGAGCCCATATTGGCAATGGCTGCACGAGAAGCAATCTTCACTCGGAGTTCTTCAGACCCCTTTGTTCCTGGGTGGCCATCCACAAGTGAATATCCCACAGGTAAATCCCCTGGGGACAACACTCAACTCATACAGCCAAGCAACCAATTCCACCCAGGTGTTTGATTATAACTTAGTAGAATTTAACTTTTCATCAAATAGTTTTGCATAGCATCACAATTCTACTAAGTATTTTCATAGGAACCTAGACACAGGAATAAGGAAGTCTAAACATGGCTTGCATAGCAATACTATCCTACACATGCTTATAGAAAAATAATCTACTCATGCATAGAAAATAATAGGACTTTTATGGGGGTGTGCCACTTGCCTTTGTACGATGTCGTTGTTCACACACTCATTTCCACAAAGAACGTTGCACTCCGTTTAACTATACAATGAAATAACACAACAAATAAACAAACAAGTTCATAACACAAGGCATACAAAAACAAAAACACAAAACAAAGTCTCCACATTAATTAGGTCAAGCTTTATCACATAATTCAATATGCAAAAAGAATTGATGTGATGAATAATGGTTTTAATGGGCTGGTCTTAAATAGAAATTTATCACACATTAATTTGGTCAAAAACATTTAAATCAAACTTAATGGTTTTAAAAGGCTTTTAATACCACTGAATTACCTTAAAACACTGTTAAGACACTTTAAATGTTCTACCATCAGTTTTAATTGTTTTCTATAATTACAATTTTATTCAAAACTTATAAACAATACTACTGGTCAAAAGATATAGTTTGTGACATTTTGCAAAAAGAAACATATTAACATTATTCCTAGGATTAAAGTATAACAATAATACTTAAATTACGCCTCTGCTTTTTAAACCATAAAAAATAATGCTCAAAATTATTTTCTAACAGGGGCATAAAACTACACATATTTTAAGGTTTCTAAAACTATTTTATTTGCAAAAAATGGATTTATAGAATTAAAGATATACCAAATTTACTCAAATTGCTCATTTGCAATTTAAATAAATTTAGACTACAAAAAAAAATGTAAATCAACATAACCAAAGTATTCTACATGTCAGGGGCTTTCCAATGATATTTAATTTACAAATTTTTAACTTATAAAATTAAATCAATACCTAAAACAATGTTTTACACGTTTCTGTAAATAACAAGTTATTGCACGATTAAAATACAAGTTTTTATTATACCACTGTATTCTACACGTTCATACGATTCCATAGACTACAAAAACATTGAAAACGGAGTTACGGTTGAATTGATATGAATTTCTAAAGTTTGACTAAAATCTGTCCTAAGTCAAATCCGAAAATAAAAAGGTTTTGACACATGGGAAAATTTGTAAGGCCAAAATTATTTGTTTGGACATAACATGGTGGTCTCATCTAATACATTAGAAATATTATACGGATACGATTAGACTATTTTGAGAGGCTCACCGACAAGAACGATTAGCGCCGGTGTCGTAGAGAGAACATGACGCGGTTAGATGAGGTGGTTGATGTTGACGGTCAAACACGACCTCCGGGAAGTAGTTGATGAAGTTGTCGCAGATGTGCACATGGACGAAGCAAACACCATGATGCGGTTGATACGACGAAGGAGATGGTATGGTCGGCGTCATCGGTTGCGTACTGGGACAGCGTGACCGGAGTCGCGGCGGCGGACGACGCTCTCGGTCGAGCGCGTTCTCGAGGATTTGGCATGCGGGAAAATTGACAAAAATTAAATAAAAATGCAGGAAGACACATAGATCACGTAGGACATCATGCATGGCAAGGCCTCACCTCGTCGGGATCTTGCGTAACGCTGCTGCAACGTTGCTTGGGCTTCGTGGTGGCGCGACCAACTGCGATAAAATGATGCAAAACCATGTCCTGGACAAAGGCCTTGATGAGGGGAATCTACTGGTGCAAGGAATTGTGTAGGGGATCATCGTAGAAGACAAGATCTGACGATGAACTCGGTTTGGGCTGAGTTTGGCATGGTTGGTGCGAGCTGTATAGGCATCCTTTAGGAAAAGTATGGGGATGAACATGATGGAGGATGCAGAGGGGCACGAAGTGACGCGCTCGGATTTTTGTGAGATGGTCTGAGGAGGGAGATCGGGACGTGAATGTCTACGGGTGGCATTTGGTTCGCGAGGTCAGTGTTCATGTTTAAGGCAATGAATTTGGAAATAAACTCCCAGTATGGAATGCCCATCGAATATGGAGTAACTTTTGTGTTGAAGTCGAGGAGAAACGGCCACAAAATTGATGGGGAAATTGATAAGGAAGAGAAACACGTTACTGGTTCAACGCACGTACGTACGTACGCTCGACCTCTCGAAGAAGAAGACCGGCCCTTACATGGGCCAAGATTCGGCCCAGCTAGAAATAGAAGAAAAAGAAAAAAAAGGAAAATGGACTGCGAACGGAGAAAGGAAAAAAAAGAGAGGGGTGCGGTAGCAGCTTGCTGGGCTTCGGCCCAGTAGGCCTGTTTTTTTTTACGTTTATCTTTTATACTTTCTGGTTTTCTTATTTATTTTATTTCTTTTGATTTGATTGTCCAAATAAAGTCAAATAAATTTCTAAAAATTTGTAAAAGCAATATATTTGTGTTAAACCAGTTTTGGGTATGTTTTGAACACTTTTCAAAAATATTAATTTCGAATTATTATTTAAATGCAATTTGAGACTTTATATCAAATTTGCAATTATGACTTAATAAAATTTATTTTTCTGCTAAATAAAATGTATACAAATACAACACTTATATAAGTTTGAAATTAAGTTAATTAAACTCGTTTTCCAATATTAAAACATTTGGCTTCAGTACAATATTTAAATGACATAACTCATCTATTTGAATTGACAGGGAAATATAGAGTATTCATTTTTAATTCAAAATATGTTGTACACCATTAAGTTTCATAATATGATAAATCATTTGAAAACTTTATAACATAACTTTAGAATAGGTTTTAGATTTAATTCATTTCTTATACTGGAAAATATATTTATGAAAATCATTTTATGTTTTGAAAATGAATGAAAATTATTTAAGCTAATGAAATGTTTATTTGTATGATTCATTCTAAAATAAATGAAGTTATTAAAGTTATAAACTACAATTTGTTTTGAACTTAGTTGAAAAAATTGAAACCATGTGACAAATAGATCATGTTTTAAATAGTTGTAATATTATTTTAATTTATGATTAGCTATGGTTAAGTGGTTGAAATCAAATACTTATAAAGAAACCTTTTATTTCATGAATATGGTTTAAAGGTTTGTAAAACATTTGTCAAATTAGATATTGAGGTTTCAATAATTACAATGGATAATAAAATCTTTTAACTTGAAACAATTTTTGAAAATAAAGATAAACTGAGATATTTGAAATATTAAACTTTTTCAATATGTTTGAAGTCTTTCATAGTTGCTTTTCTTATGCATTTAATATTTTATTTTAATAATTTTTTTTTAAATTTTAGTGATTTTTGAACATTATAAAATGTTGGGATGTTACATACACACATGCATAAATTATGGCGGAGTTTGCTCTATATATATGGATGGACTAACATCACATACCTTTGTAGTATTTGATGTTAGTGCAACCATTCTTGTTCGTTAAATTCCATATTATAAACCCTCTCAAAAGAGATTGTCATCAATTACCAAAATGGGGGAGATTGAAAGAGCATTTTCCCTCATGTGTGGTTTTGGTAATTGAATGACAATCTCTATGGACTAATGTTTGCATTGACATATCGTTATAGATCATGTCCATGGAATTGTGGAGTTCATGTGTTGGACTCTTGAAGCTTATGTGTTGAGTGGAGCATATTGCAAGTATGTCTTGAAGGATTCAAGACATCATATTAGTGAAGAAATGTTGGAAGATACAAGGTTGATCAAGAAGTTGATCAACACACAAAGCTACAAGATGTACCAAGAGCGATCATGTATCTCTTGGGATGGTAAACACTTGTCCGCATAGCTTTGTGAACTAACCCATGATATATGTGTGTGTGGTATCTTTATATGAGGTTAGGTATCTTCCCATGGGCTTGCATCAAATGAAGATTTCATATAGCTCATGGAGGATGACGCCATGTGGTGATCGTCATCGAGTTCAACAAGTGCAAGACCAAGAGAATCTTCTTGAAGAGATCCTATGCTTGGAACTTGCTATAGATACATGAAGACGGAGCCTAGCGAGACTCTCCCATTATTGATATGGCGAAGTATTTGGAGAAGTCTTCATCAAGCATGTGCTTGGACGCGCAATCAAGAAAGATGAACCACTTGAAGATATCAAGATAGTCATCATCTAACTCAACTGGAATTCTCAAGGCAAAGGTATGATCTTGATAGGGCTATAGGATAGATAGGCGTACTATCAAGAGGGGCTCTCAAGTGAGTAACTTGATCGCATCGTTGTGGAGAGCTCAAACCTTTGCATACTTGGCATATCATATTTCTTGGTTCTTATTTGACTTTTATCCTTGTGAGTAATTAGAGCTTGGTTCATCTCCATGTCAAGCTCTAGTTCATCGAAAACAATTTTACTTTGGAAAACTTGTTGCGTTTTTTATGTTTGAGGTTTTATCGGTTGTTCTTTTATCTAGAGATTTTTCATTTCCCCATTTGGTTTTAACCTCACTTGTTGTACTATGATGCTTCTCTGCATGATCTTATAGAGCTCTTCGTGGTGATTCCAACGAGCCAAAAATCATCGAAAACGGAGTTCGTATGGTCAAGATATCATCGTTTTCGTATTGACGTTTCTGCCAGGGGCGGAAGTTCCGGCCCTAGGCCGGAAAGTTCCGGCCAAACTTCCGCCCAAACTTCCGGTTTGACCAGAGAACACTTCCCGGGCGCGTTTTGGGGTGTTTGGGGGGTCCGGAAGTTCCGGGGTAAGTCCGGAACTTCCGACCCGAGTGGGAAAAACTGCCCCCAACGGGCAGATTTGTTGGGAACCTATTTAAGGGGTCATCTTCCCCAATGGTTCCCAAGTTTTGGTGCTCTCTCTCCTCCTCCATTGTTGACCTCCAAAGTTTTGAGATCTCTCAATCCCTCCAATGATTCTTGCTATTTCTTAAGGGAAAAGAGAGAGGAGATCTAGATCCACATTTCCACCAATCCATCTCTCCTCTAAGTGAGGGGAACCTAGTGGGTCTAGATCTTGTAGTTCCTTTGTGGTTCTTCTCCTTTGTTCTTCCTCTCTTCTCCCCTCATAAGCATTAGTTGCTTTTGGTGGGATTTGGGAGTGAAGGATTTGACTCCTTTGTGGTTTCCTTTGTTCTTCCTCTCTTATTCCCCCATAAGCATTTGTTGCTTTGTTGGAATTTGAGAGTGAAGGACTTGAGCACTTTGTGTGCTCTTGCCATTGCATTTGCATCGGTTTGAACCTTCACGAGGATTCGTGGTGGTGATACTTGTGAGCTTGTTACTCTTGGGTCTTTGGACCCTAGACGCCTTTTATGGCCGGCCTTTTGTGGCCAAGACCTTTTGTGGTCATCTTGAGAGCCTCCAATTAAGTTGTGGGTGTGTGCCTCAAGACTTGGGAGCCCCCAATTAAGTTGTGGGTGTGTGCCTCAAGAGTGTTGTACGGGATTCGATCTCCGCACCAAAGGAGATCAATAGTGGAAGGTGAACTCGCAACCTTTTTTGGTTGAGTTCATCAGGAGAAGAAGGTGAGCCTTTGTGGCGTTGCGGCTAACCTGTTGTGGTTGCGCACACCTCTCCAAACGAGACGTACACCCTTTGGGTGGAACTCGGGAATACATCCTCGTCTCCGTGTGCCTCGGTTATTTCTATACCCGAGCTATTTACTTATGCACTTTATATTATGATAGCCTTCGTGCTTAAAGTCATCTATCTTGCTATAACCTTGTTACTTCTATTGCTTGGCATAAGTTGTTGGTGCACATAGGTGAGCCTAGTATTTATATCTAGGTTGTATGCTTATTAAAGTAAAACTCTAGTTTTATTCCGCCTTTATCAAGCATACCGGAATATCCGGGTCTTTCTTGGACCGGATAATCCGGCTTCTCGAAAAAGTTTTAAAATCGCCTATTCACCACCCCTCTAGGCGACTCTATCCGTTCAGCAGTACAACAGCAGCAGCGGCAGCATTAGCCACAACGACGGAAGCCAGAAACACGAGTGGAAGTGTACGCTGACCCAGCCGAAGAACCGATGCAACCTTGCAAGCATCACTCGTTCCGTAACCCGGAGACAGGCAAATGGGGCGCCAACCACCTGTTGAAGGACTGTCGCAAAGCGCGTAAGATTTACCAGGCTATGCAGCAGATCATCACTCATGTGCAAGCACTGACGACAACTCCGCAACTCGCTATTCAGGCAGCACCCGCAAAAAACAACACATCAGCAGCCGCAGCATGACGTCCAGATGGCGGCGCACGACGCATACCTGACTGCGCGAGGACAGATCAACATGATCCAAAAAGGACGCCCTTCGAACAGGACCCAGAAGCTCATCACCCGCCAAGTACTCCAGGCTACCACCAGCCCGCGCGCAGTACCAGACTACCTGAGAGGGTCAGAGACACCAATCACATTCTCTAGGGCAGACCACCCGTCGGAGGTGCCGCGATCCGGTCACGCCGCTCTGGTTATCGAAGCTCTAATTGGCGACTACAGCCTGAAGAAAGTATTCATGGACGGAGGCAGCGACATCAACATCATATTCGCCGACACCCTAAGAAGAATGAACAAGTCGACGGAGAAGTTGCCGGAGTCGGAGACCACCTTCCACGGCATAGTACCAGGGCAAGCAATCACGCCCATGGGAACAATCACACTCGACGACATTCTCGGTACACCCGAACACTTCAGGAATGAGTCGATCGACTTCGAAGTTGTCGACTGGAAATCACAGTACCACGCCATACTTGGGCGTCCAACTTTTGCCAGGTTCATGGCAATACCTCATTACGCCTACCTGATGATCAAGTTGCCTGGACCCAAAGGAGTAATCACTGTGCGCGGCGACTTCGACCACTCCAACAGCTGCGACCGAGAGTTCAGCAGGATCTCTGAGTTCTTCGGGGTCGAAGAGCACTTCAAGGCCATATCAGCCGACAACGACAAGACCATCTTTCCACCTCGCAAGAAGCCAGCCAAAGACGCCGCCTTCAACACAAATGATGACACCGTAACCCACCAAGTCCATCCGACTGGCAGCAGCAAGACGTTCAAAGTATCATTGAGCTTGACCCCCGCATAGGAAAGCGCACTCGTCGAGTTTCTACGTGAGAACTGGAAAATCTTTGCATGGCAACCCTCTGACATGCCAGGAATATCCAGGGAACTCGCCGAGCACTCTTTAAAAGTCCACAAGGACGCAAGACCAGTCAAACAAGCCATGCGACGCTTCTCAGGTCCCAAACGGGACGCAATCACCGCAGAAATCGACCGGCTGCTGCACGCCAAGTTCATCCGAGAAGTCAAGGACTCGGACTGGGTCGCCAACCCTGTCCTGGTGGAAAAGAAGAAGACGAAGAAACTGCGCATGTGTGTAGACTTTACCGCAGTCAACAAATGTTGTCCAAAGGATCACTTCCCGCTCCCGCGGATAGACCAGATCGTCGACTCGACAGCAGGCTGCGAGCGCCTATCTTTCCTGGACGCCTACTCAGGTTACCAGCGGATCAGGCTGAAATTCGAAGTCGAAGAGAAAACGGGCATTTATCACACCCGACGGTGTCTTTTGCTACCAGACGATGCCCTTCGGGTTGAAGAACGCTGGCGCCACATATCAGCGCACCATGCAGGCATGCCTCAAAGGGCTCATCGGGCAAATTGTCCAAGTCTACGTCGATGACATCGTTGTCATGACCCGGAAAGAAGACACCCTAGTCGACGACCTCCGCAAGGTCTTCGGAGCACTCGACGCATATCAGATCAAGCTCAACCCAGAAAAGTGTGTATTCGGCGTGCCAGCCGGAGAGTTACTGGGGTACCTTGTCTCCGCAAGAGGAATCGAAGCAAATCCTGAGAAGGTGCAGAACATACTCACGATGCCAGCACCCACCAAACTTCGGGAAGTGCAACGATTAGCCGGCCGAGTCGCAGCTCTCAGCCGGTTCATAAGTAAGTTGGGTGAGAAGGCCCTGGCTTTCTACCAACTGACGAAGAAGACGGACAAATTCGAGTGGACACAGGAGGCGCAGGAGGCGTTCGACCAGTTCAAAAAGACCCTGACGACTTCCCCAGTCCTGGTGGCACCACTACAAAACGAGCCACTATACCTATACGTCTCAGCGACAAACAGGGTGGTGAGCACGGTACTCGTAGTCGAGCGGGAAGAAGAAGGTCACGGTCACCCTGTCCAGAGGCCAGTCTACTACCTCAGCGAAGTTCTAACAATGTCCAAGTAAAACTACCCGCACTACCAGAAGCTGGCGCACGGGGTCTTCATGACTTCAAGGAAGGTTGTCCACTACTTCTCTGAGCACCCGATCACGGTGGTAAGCTCCTCCGGCCTAGCAGACATCCTCACAAATCAGTGCGCGACAGGACGAGTCGCCAAGTGTGTTGTCGAGCTACGACCCTGGGGGCTGAAATATGCTCACCCGAAGTTTATCAAGACCCAAGTCCTTCCAGAATTCACTACCGAGTGGATAGAAGCTCAGCTACCAAACGTCCCCGACTTATCCAATGCATGGACGATGTACTTTGACGGCTCCAAGAAATTCAAGGCGGCTGGGGCAGGAGTTGTCCTCATCTTCCCCAAAGGCGACAAGTTGAAGTATGTACTGTAGATGGATTTCCCAACACCCTCCAACAACGAAGCCGAATACGAAGCCCTGATCCACGGCATGCGGATGACCAAGAACTGCGGCGCCACGCACCTCATGATCTACGGCGACTCCTACCTGGTTGTGCAGCAAACCATGAAGTCCTGCAACACCATCGCCGACAACATGATCGCCTACAGATACCTATACAACCAGCTAGAGGGCACCTTCGACGGCTGCGAGCTACGACACATCGGCCGCGACAGCAACGAGGAAGCCGACATCCTCGCCAACATGGGATCAGATAGAGTACAGGTACCACCTGGCGTCTTCCTCGAGCGCATCACGCAAAGGTCCATCAAGACTCGACCCGCAGGAAACCTTCCACACCGGCAACAAGCACCGCGAACCCGCCAAGCCAAGAAAAGGAGCCCATGAAAGTCATTCTAGTCGAAGCTACCTGGACAGGGCCATACCTGACATACATACTGCACCAGAGGCTGCCAACAGACCCAGTCGAAGCAAAGCGCATCATCAGGCGCTCCAAAAGTTTTACCGTCATCAACGGAGAACTCTACAAGAGAAGCATCTCAGGAATCCTACAAAGGTGCATAGATCCAGTCGACGGCCTGGCTCTCCTACTCGACATCCATGCGGGTATCTGCGGGCATCACGCCAGCAGTCGAGCACTGGTGGCCAAAGCGCTGAGAGATGGGTTCTACTGGCCAACAGCTATGCAAGACGCAGAAGATCTAGTAAAGAAATGTACCGGCTGCCAGGAGTTCACCAACAAGCCGCACACGCCGGCGTCCGAGTTGAAGACAATACCGCTAGCCTGGCCCTTCGCCCAATGGGGACTGGACATGGTGGGCCCGCTGAAGAAATCCTCACCCGGAGGACACACTCGCCTCCTGGTTGCAGTCGATAAGTTCACTAAGTGGATTGAGGCCGCGCCCATCACAAGTTCGACTGCATCATCATCGGTCAACTTCATCAGGTCCATCATCTTCAGATTTGGAGTGCCGAACGGGATCATCACGGACAACGGCTCGAACTTCACAGCCGAGGAATTCAAAGACTTCTGCTCAGAACAAGGAATCAAGCTAAACTATGCGTCTGTTTCGCACCCGCAATCCAATGGGCAAGTCGAGAAAGCCAACGGCCTAGTCTGCAACGGCATCAAGAAGCGCCTGCGGGTACCGCTGAGACGCGCAGCAGGCGCATGGGTGGAAGAACTACCATCAGTCCTATGGAGCTTGCGGACCACGCCTAACAGATCCACCCAATACACTCCATTCTTCATGGTGTACGGTGCAGAAGCGGTGCTACCCTGCGACATCAAGTTTGACGCACCACGGGTGGTCGCCTACGACGAGTCAGATGCAGAAGAGGCACTCGAAGACAGCATCGACATCTTGGATGAAGCACGCGACATCGCCCTGGAGTGATCAGCCGTATACCAGCAAGACCTGCGCAACTACCACGGACGGAGGTTACGACCAAGAGCTTTCGTCGCACGCGACCTGGTCCTCCGCCTCAAGCAGAAGAAGGTGCACAAGCTCGCCTCCCCATGGGAAGGCCCATACATTGTGACAGAGGCAATTGGCAACAGAGCTTATCGCCTAAAGGACTCGAAGACAGGAGCAGTCTGCAGCAACCCATGGAACGTCGCACAACTCCGGCGGTTCTATGCTTAGTCGACTCAATCATTGTACCAAGGATAGCATGTCAACGCGACAGGTTTCAGACGCACTCTTTCCCTTACCAGGGTACCTAAGTGGACTGGAAGGGTTTTAATGAGGCGGCCCGTTCGCAACAATCAATAAAGTGATTTGAAGAAAATGTTGTCCACTTTACCTTCTCAGTCAAGGCAAACAAAAATCCTAGTCCGTCACTCGAATCACTCGGGGGCTGCGCCACACAGATTGAAAGAAAAGCCTAGGCTGCTACTCGAATTACTCGGGGGCTGCGCAATACAGGCACAACCCGCAAAATCCTAGGCCTCTACTCGATCTACTCGGGAGTTGCGCCGCACAGATCAAGTCAGAAATGCTAGGTCGCCACCCGACGCACTCGGGGGCTGCACCTCACATGTCACACTTGAAAAAGCCTAGGCCGCCACTCAAACCACTCGGGGGCTGCACCGCACAGGCACAACTCAAAAAATCCTAGGCCTCTACCTGACCTACTCGGGAGTTGCGCCGCACAGGTCAAGTCAAAAATCCTAGGTCGCCACCCGACGCACTCGGGGGCTGCACCTCACAGGTCACACTTGAAAATCCCTAGGCCGCCACTCGAACTACTCGGGGGCTGCGCCATACAGGCTTCGCTGAAAAAATCCTAGGCCGCCATCCGAGCTTCTCGGGGGCTGCGCCATACAGGTCAAGTCCTAAACCCTAAGTCACCACCCGATACACTCGGAGACTGCGATATACAGGTCTCACTTGAAAAATCCTAGGACGCCACTCGAAGAACTCGGGGGCTACGCCACACAGGTTCACAACGCAGACTTAGGCTGTCACCCAAGGTACTCGGGGGCCGCGCCACACAAGTCAAAGCCGAAGCAGATACTCGCTCAGTAATGCAAATAATTTCACTCATTACTCGAGAACTCCTTTAACCTCATACACTGTCATTTACATTGGCATATTCGCCACCTATAGCTAACCCTGTACAGTAGAAGAAGGCTACTCTTAATCTGCAGGCTCGTCCTTCGGCGCGTCGAGTGGGCCTACAAGGCGCTCACTCAGCTTCTGCACCTGCTCGATCATCTGGCGCGCAGCCGCCAAGGTATCGGCGTAGTCGCGTCGCTAGGCAGTCCACCCATCAACCTCTCCAGCGGAAGGTTCGGCCGGTGCAGCCGGACGAACGCCTGCGCCACATTTGCCCGGCGACGAGCTGGGGATGGACGATCTCCTTCAGCGCATCACCCTCGCGGAACCTCTCCAGCAAGGCGGCCAGCCCGTGCGGCTGCCCATATTGCGGGAAGTACACACGGTGGATGTGCCAGAGGGTCTTCCGGCAATTCTCCAGAAGAAAGGCCGCACGCCAAGTCCGATCAAGCATAAGAGCAAGAATACGCCCTCTCGACTTATTCACCCATAATTGGCGAGCTTCATAGGAGTCGTCAGATCCCTCCCGGGAAACACGCTCCTCAACGCGATCCCGCTCAGCCTGCCAATCCGGATTCACATCTGCATACACAAGCTAGAAGTCAGAACCAGCAAGTTTTAAAAAGAAAACAGCCGCAAAGGATACCAACCTTGAAGCTGTCGACTAATCAGATCGATCTCCCCAAGCAAAAAATCCTCACGCTGGGAGAACTCTGCAGTAGGATGCGACCTGGAGCGATGCAACAACAACTCGGTATTCTTCAGAGTCGCCTCAAGTTCAGCCACCTTATTCTTCAAGTACGTGATTATCCACTGGTCGTTCGTGCTTCGTGGAGGAGCTGGCGTCGCTCGACGACGGCGAGCACCCGAAGAAGATCCCTCGCCGCTCGGCCCAGCCGCAGAAGCAGAAGAAGTGCCGCCGCGCACGTTAGTCTGCCATGAATGTGCAGAGTCAATACAGATATGCTACTGCTCAGCACAAACAAAGATAGTGGGAAGAAACAATCAATCCAGTCATAAACAAAATACTTTTCAAGGCCAACAGACCCGACAGAATATTAGTCATTACAGGCAAAAGACAAAAGAACAGGCCGCGTGACTACTGGAAATCTAAACTACAAGACCCCTAAGCCATGGACTCCGACCGGGAGCGACTCTTCCGAGCAGCAGCCGCCTCAGTTGCCTTGGCGAGTGCCCTCTCAAAGGTGGCCACAAGCTTCACAGCTAGCTGTGTGGCCTGTACCTTCACCCCGCTCAAGGATGCCGTCCGCCCATCAGACCTTCGAGGGAAGCCGCTGACAACCTTCTCGAAGTCGCCAGCAACCTGATGGCCTAGGAGAAGCTGGAAGGTGAGCTCGGAGCCGCGTACCATCTGCGCCCGAGTGAAGTCCGCGAGGGTGGTCGCGTCGTCCTCAAACGGATCGACAAGAGCATCAACGGCAGCCGGTGGCGCATCACTCGGGAAGATGCTGCGGTGCATTGTCGCGAGCGCCCCTGTCGACTTCTTCATCGCGGCCGTCGACTTCTGCAGCGCATCAGACGCATACGCGCAGACGCGGTCGAGGAAGCCGACATCGGTCGCCACTCGATGAACCTTCCGGAGGAGCGCCAATGCATCTCTCTGCGCAAAAATACAAACTGTCAGCAAGGAAAAAAGTAAGTACAAGTAGGCGCCAAAGCCTAAAACTAACCTCCAAGGGTACCGGCGAATGCGAGAAGGCGGTCGACTTGAGTCTTCTCCTGGGTGGCCAGCACTCGCTCGTGCTCCTGGGACTCGTGCATGGCTTTCTCAAGCTCAGCCTGAGCCTGGAGCTTCATCTCCAACTCAGCAACCCGCCTAGTAGCCTGGTCCAGAGAAGCACGCAGCTGGTCCCTCTCCTTCTCCAGGCGAACATAAGCCGTGGCTGCGTCAAGCTGCTGGCGGTAGTACGGCTGAAACACAAGCAAGAAATTAATAAAGTTGCGGGCGACTATACTAGTCACCCACACCTTCGGGGGCTACTCCCATCGGGAGCGCTGATCACGCACCCGATGAAATTGCTAGACTACAAGTACAAGCATAAAGGACTTACGTGGTCCAGGAGGTCGACATCTTCCGAAGCCGAAGGAGGAGCACGACTCGACGAAGCGAGGCCAGCAGGCTGCGCGCGCTCCTCGATCGCCACCCGAGTCACCAGCTCCGTCGAAGGGGCGGATGTGTGCTCCACTTCACGACGAGGGGAGCTGACATCGCCAGAACGACGGCTGGAACAAAAACAATACAATGATCAACTCAAAGAATGGAACTACAAAGTGAAACTCAGAAAAACAAGACGGAAAGAACCTCACCTGATCGTCTCGAACTCGTCATCGCTCCCCAGGCAGAGAGACGGCATACGAGCGAACGCACGTGGTGGCGCAGAGCTAACAGGAGGAGCAGCCAGTGGTTCGTCTCAGTCGCCCTGGGACCGAACACCCGAAGACGTCGCGCCGGTTTCCTCCAAATCAGCATCCGCACCTCTCACGGGCGAAGAAGCAGTCGCAGAATCGCCACCGCTTTGACGCTTCTGCCTCTTCCGTGTGGGTTCCTCCTCGTCGTCATCATCCTCCACCTCTTCGTTAGGAGAGGTCGCAGACGGAAGGTCGTCGTCGTCACCCTCCTCCTCCACAATCTTCGACTCGTCGTCGGGGCCGTTTTCAGGGAGAGGAGGAAGCCTGACCAGCAGAGATCGACCCTGAAACAAGTAGATACAAATCGAATCAAGAAGCAGGAAATCAAGAAATGAAGCAACGAAGAGAACAAGTCAAGAACTTACCTCGGGAACAGGGTTCGCTGCTCCGTACGCAGCGACTGGACATTTGACGTTGCAGAGGTCCGCGGCTTGGAGGTTGGTGATGCCCCTCACCTTGGTTTCAACCTCCTCGTCGTCGAGTAGCTGGTTGCCGGCGCCATCGACCGCCCACATCGGGTGAGGCCGAGCAGCAAGTGGTTGAACGCGAAGCCGGGAGAAGGTGGCCATCAGGAAGACGCCACCCGTCTCGCGCCCCAGGGTCTTGGTGAGGTTGCGCAGCAGGCTCAGCAGCGGCCTTGCGGACTCCTTCTCCTCCTCGACGAGCGGGTGCGACCAGGCCAGCGCGAGTCTTCAGCAGCCTGCGCTCGCCGTCGAATTGCGCCAGGCCGTCCTGGTTCTACTGGATGTAGAACCACTTCTTCCGCCACCCCTGGACGGAGTCAGACTTCTTCATCTGAAAGTACGCGGTATCACCGCGCACCTGGATCCGCCCACAGGGTATGTCAACCCGCTCTTCCCGACATTCTTGCGAACGAGGAAGAGCGACTTCCATAGCACCCAGTGGGGTGCGATCCCCAGGAAGCACTCGCAGAGCACAATAAAACTCGCGATGCTCAAAACGCCATTGGGGGTCAGATCGTGGATCTGAACCCCATAGGTGTACAGGAGACCGCGAACAAAATCGTGGAGAGGGAACCCGAAGCCCCGCGGAAGGAAATCCACGAAGCATACGCGTTCCCCCTCACGGGGTGCGGGGTACACCTCTTTGCCGGGAGCGCGTACCTGGGCCTGGTCCGATGGTGGCAGGAAGCCCTGCGCGCGGAGGAGCTCAAGCTCCGCCTTCTTCACCGACGACCTTTGCCTGTCACCGTCGGGCTTCTTCATCAGCCCGGCTTCGGCGGCGGTGGCGGAGGTGCCAGCGACGGTCTTCGGCTTGCCCATGGCTCCGGAGGACAGCAGCAGGTGGTAGGACAAAAAACACAGAGCTCGGATGGTGGCGAGAATGGTAGAGAGCAGAGGAAAGGAGGCGCGGACGATTGGAGAAGATGATGCCCTTGCGCTGCAGCGCAGTACTTATGCCTCGAATAAATTCATCTCAGCCGTCCGAAGAGCAACGGTTCCGAACAGCTACATCCAGCCGTCCACGTGCCGCACGAAGAAACCAACCGTCGCCGCCCACTTCGTCCACTACGCACGGGAATCAAGGCGTCATCATCGTGCCACGAAAATTTCGCGCCCAGTTTGGAGACGTGACAACTGCTGACCGCGGGCCCTACTACGTCACGTCCCATCGGGCGCAGAGGCGTGCAATGGAGCGTCATCAAGCCAATGGCTCCGAACAAGTGAAACAGCACGACAACTCGACTGAGCGATTCGAGTAGTAAGCTTCACAGCTGAAAACAACCAAGTAGGACAGACTGCTGATCCGAGAACCCGAAACAATCATTCGGGTGGCAGAAAAAATCGAGTAAGCTCAAACAGCCGAATCCATCTGGAAGTAAGCCCACGGGTCGAATAGAAGCAAGCTTCACACGAAGGCCAAGGAGAAGTAATTCGACTGCAGAAGATTACTCCCATCGGGAGTGTCCTGTTCGACTGAAGAAAACGAGTGCGAACTCAAGAACAAGCAATCCGGTGGCACGCCCAGGAGGAAGAAGTCCTTTGCCCGACTCTATGATTCGACCAAGCACTCGGGGGCTACTGACGTGGGGCTACCTTTCGACTAGCCGATGATGAGGCTACCTGGGCCGCGCCAAGCTGGAGAAGGCCCACGGAAGGCCCACTCGGGGTACCGTGTAACCTAGTCCAAGTCGGTTAGGTCTCATAACCTGCCATATCTGTAATTACCATCGATACCGACCACCCGAGACCTAGCTACCTATAAAGCCAGGAGGGTTGCTCGTCCCAGAGGACACACTAATAGCCACCACCACAAACCTAGCGAGATCGCAATCTCGCCGCCATTGTAATCGCAACTCGCCATCAATAACAGACAAGCAGAAGTAGGGTGTTATCCTCCGGGAGCCTGAACCTGGGTAAAATCTCCGCTTGTCGGCCGTCGTGATCACCAACGCTCTTCTCTCTCCCCCTCAATCAACCCGGTGTGCACAACCCTGAGATTTGTCGAGTTACACCCTCGTCAACATCCTCTGTCCAGAGAACATAAAACTTAATTTGTATGATTAATAAACTACAAGAATAATAATTTTCATGCAAACCCTTTAGTATTTAAAAAAAAAATCAAATAATAAAAATTTATTAAATCTTGCCATGTCATAATGCATTATGTTAGAAACCAGAGAGCTAATAATGCTGATTTAACCCATTATAAATATGTTTATTGCATTTAGTCATGCAAATCATGTTCCCATGAATTGTGTATATGATTGATTGGTATGTAGATTGAATGTTATTTATTTATTTAGATTGTGCGGAGTGTTCCCGTTGCTGTGGTAGTTACGCGTGTCCCCCTCTGACCAAGGCAAGTGATGCTCACTAATAAATGTCCTACTATTTTATTTTATTGCATTTAGTGTTTTCAGTAGTATGCATGATAGGCTTACTACCAAATTTGGTATAATATGATATTCTATGGGAATCCCATTTAGAATAGCCATCCACTCACAGCCCCCTTTAGGCTTAGTGAGCCACTAAACTTAGTTGATACTTGGATATACTATGGAAAATGTTTTTAATAGTTGAGTAAGGAAAAACAACTAAGTTTAATGAACTACCTGGGTGTCGGTGGAAAGTTGGAAACGGTGATCCCCGGATGTAACCCCAGGATGGGAGAATGGATTGCAAGTGCGGAAAGCCGCCCAGGATCAATGAGATTCGAAGTTACTCCGTGTTTCGATTGCTTCCAGTGCAGCCACATGTCATATGGGCTATGTCTTGACCATATAAGTTGTGAGACCCCGAAATTTGCGTGACCCGCAGATGTAGGGATGATATGTGGGGATGGGTCCGCAGTATGATTTTGGGGAATTACTTCTAAAAGGTCTCGTCTCGGTCTTCTCTTTTCCATTTCATAATTAGGTGACATGGACGAGGGAATGATTGGGTCTTGTGGTGAAAGTGCACAAACTCTCGAGAGTCAAAAACTAAGTACTTAGTCATGTCCCCGGTTACGGACAATTTGAGCAGCTGGACAAGGAACTGACGGAGGATCTCATCATTCCAATTTCTAAATAAAATTTGATGGGTTGAACAAGGGTAAAATATGACAGTTGTGGTGATGCCACCCGACAAGGTGGCAGGGTAAACCCACATGATCATATTAAGTGGTGATGCTAACCGATAATGTCGCACAGGAAACACACAAATGGTTAGTTAAATAATTAGTGGTGATGCTAACCTATAAGGTTGCACAGGAAACCCACAGATGAATGGTTGCACATAAAGTGGTGATTCCAACCAGTATGGCAAAGGAAACCCACATGATATCAATTGAAGGATAAAATATTTCTTGAAAAATATAGGATAAAACTGGCTTTATGCAAATCAGCCTCAAACTCCACCAAGCCAAATATGCATGTAGATGATAGGATGTCATTTATATCCACTAGTATCACTTGCCACCACAATTCAGTTGTGCTGACCCAATATAGTTTGGGATGCAACTCACCATTGCAGGACCCTCTGACGAGAAGTAAGGATTGATCGAGTCGCGAGTCTCCAACCAACATGCCTTGCCTGTGGCACATGATGAAGATGGAGCTCACTTTATCCATTTGCTTTCCGATGTATGTGTTTATTTCGGTTTGAGCTAGCCATGGGCTATGCACTTTGTATTGAACCCTTTTATTTCTGGATCATCGTGTAATGAATATTGATGCAATGTTATGATATTTGATCTTAAACTGTGTGTGCTAGCAAGTCGATCCAGGGACTAGCACTATACGCAGGAGGTCGCTACCTTATAATAAGGAGTGCCTTTACATGACATGTTAAGATTTTGCGAGCCATCATCTTCATGATCACTTTGTCTGATAAAGCTAAACAATTCCTCTTCACCAACTCTGCCGTCCATAGCTTAGCTAATACAAAAAAGATACAACAATTTAGTGCCATATATACAAAACATGTGCACGGTACAAACTTAACATTCTCAAATTTAACATATATACAAAAACAGTAGCATATATACAAAACATGTACATAAAACATTGCATTTCCATATATTCAATCAAAAATAACAATAGCATTTCATATAAATAACAATATATATAAAGTCTAACTACAACTTCCTAGCAAGTCTAACTAGCAAATATAATAAATTTTCCTAACATTAGCTAAATTCTATTTAAACATCTAAATGCACACACTAAATACTCCTAAATACTACTAAAACAATTGCATTTTCTGGAAAAAAAACACTGACGTCAACATGACGTCAGCAATGGCGCTCTCCTCCCCTGCTTGCTTCTTTTCCTCGATTGCACACCAAATCGGAGCCGGTGACCCACCCCCAACCGTAATGGACGGTGGTGTCGCCCTAGAATGGTCACCGGAGGAGGGCGCAACGGCTGCGGGCGGCGATGCTCCGGCGGCGGCGGCGTTTTTTCTAACCCTAGCTATGGTGGTGCCGAAGAGGAGGGAGGAGTGAAGGGGATCTCACCCTCGATGGAGTTGGAGGAGACGAGGACGACGTCGGGGAGCAGCACAGCACGGCGTCTCCGGTGATGGTGTCGGGGAGCTTCGTAGCGATCGAGTCGAAGAACACGACTGCGGCCCGTCGGGAAGGCGTGCATGGAGTCGGAGAACGGCGCGTCGGCGAGGCGCACGGAGTCGAAGAGCGCCACGACGTCGCCTCTCACGACGGCGGCGCGGTTGGAATCGACAACGGCGCGGTGGACGGCGTCAGGGGGCGGCACGGCAGCGGGGAGCAGCACTTCCTCTCCGTCGATGGTGTCTGTGAGAGTGAACTGCCAATCTGGACGAGGAGGCATATAAGCACCCACCTTTAGTACCGGTCCGTGCCCTCGACCGGTACTAAAGCACCTACAGTACCGGTTGGTGGATGCAACCGGTACTAAAGATTTGACGATTCACCAAACAAATAACTAGCGCGAAACGAAAACCTTCAGTACCGGTTGGTGGATGCAACCGGTACTGAAGGTCTTTTTTTTCTATTTTCTCTTTTATGTTTTTTCATATGTTTAGAATTAATTGTTCAAACCAATTAAACTTAGTTTCTAATAATTTGATAACGACCGTTTTGACCAATTAAATAATTTTATAAATATCATTTTCCATTTTATGAGTGCAAAAAATGACATTTTTGTGAACAAATTACCAAAAATATGATGCAAAATGGTACCCATTTAATAATATTCATGGAAACTAGTACACACATTACACATCACCAATATTCAACATCACCAAAGTAGTGTTATGTCTAATACAACATTACACATCACAAATATTCTCATATGTTCTATATATTATTCCTCCTTTTCTTCGATTGCTTAACATTGGGTCGGAACCACGGGGAATCCTCATTATTTAACGTGATGCTTGGGTCAGTGTTGACTTTGAAGGGTGGAATTTCAACAAACTTATCATAATCTTCTGACATGTCTGTCTTGTCCTCCACCCCCACGATGTTTCTTTTTCCTGAAAGAACTATGTGAGTTTTGGCTCGTCTGATGTATTCGCTTCCATATTTTTTCTGTTTTTGGGTTTGGTAGACATGTCTTTCACATAGAAAACTTGAGCTACATCATTTGCTAGGATGAACAATTCGTCTTTGTAATCAAGATTGTTCAGATCCACCGTCGTCATTTCGTACATCGGGTCTACCTTGACCCCGCCTGCATTCAGCTTCACTCATTTGCACCGAAACAAAGGGACCTCCAAATCAGGTCCATACTCAAGTTCCCATATCTCCTCTATGTAACCATAATATGTGTCCTTTTGCCCATTGTTGTTTATTGCATCAAAGCGGACACCACTGTTCTGTTTGGTGCTCTTTTTATCTTGAGCGATCGTGTAAAATGTATTACATTTATCTCGAACCCTTCGAAAGTGACTATAGTTGAAGATGGTGTCCTAGCCAACAAGTACAGTTCAACATCAACTTTGGTGTTACCCATGAGATGTATTTGCAACCAACCGCTAAATTTCGCCTTGTGTTGATCTTTAATCCAGAACTCATCCTTCAATTGGTTATGTGATCGTAAAATATTCATGTGTTTCTCGATATACGAAGCTGCCAACGAGGAATTTTGTAGAACTATGCAGTGTGCTTCACTGAAAGAAGGTCCGTCCCTACATACTAATACTTTTTTCCCTAAAGTGCCTTTGCCACTAAGTCTCCCCTCGTGTCGCGACTGAGGAACACCAATCGGATTAATGTCAGGAATAAAGTCAACACAAAACTCAATGACCTCCTCGGTTCAATAGCCCTTGGAGATGCTTCCTTCAGGCCTAGCACGGTTATGAACATATTTCTTTAAGACTCCCATGAACCTCTCAAATGCGAATATATTGTGTAGAAATACGGGACCGAGAATTTGAATCTCTTCGACTAGGTGAACCAAGACATGCATCTTAACATCAAAGAAGGACGGCGGGAACACCAACTCAAATCTTACAAGACACTGGACCACATCAGTCTGCAACCTTGGTAGAATCGTTGGATCGATTCCTTCTGAGATATTGCATTGAGAAATGCACAAAGATTCACAATGGGTACTCGAACATTTTCCGGCAAAAGCCCCCTCAATGCAATCGGAAGCAATTGCGTCATAATCACGTGGCAGTCATGGGACTTTAGGTTTTGAAATGTTTGCTTTTCCACATTTATTATTCCCTTTATATTCGATGAGAAGACAGACGGGACCTTGATAATGCTCAGACATTTAAAAAATATCGATTTCTCTTGTTTGGTTAGAGCATAGCTGGCAGGACCTTCATAGTGTTCTGGAAGCAGGATGTCTCGTTCTTTCAAACGTTTCTGGTCCTCCCGTGCTTCCTTTGTGTTTTTTTCTTCCCACACATGCCCAAGTAGCCTAGCAGGTTCACGCAAATATTCTTTGTCACATGCATAACGTCGATTGCAGATCGGACCTCCAGGACTTTCCAATATGGTAGCTCCCAAAATATAGATTTCTTCTTCCACATGGGTGCGTGCCCGTTAGCGTCATTCGGAACCTGTAGTCCTCCAGGACCCTTTCCAAAGATTACTTTTAAATCCTTGACCATATCAAATATTTGATCACCAGTGCGTTCCAAAGGCCTCCTACGGTGATCTGCCTCACCTTTGAAATGCTTGCCTTTCTTCCGTACGTTATGCCTGACCGGAAGAAATCAATGATGCCCAAGGCATACACACTTCTTACATTTATCCAAGTATATACATTGAGTATCATCCAAACAGTGTGTGCATGCATGGTATCCCTTAGTTGGCTGTCCTGAGATGTTACTAAGAGCAGGCCAATCACTGATCGTTACGAAAAGCAACCCTCGAAGGTACACCTTCTTCCCGCCACAACTCTAAAAGTTCATCAACTAATGGCCTGAGATACACATCAAGCTCGCTGCCAGGTTGCTTCGGACCTGAGATGAGCACTGGCATCATAATGAACTTTCGCTTCATGCACAACCAAGGAGGAAGGTTGTAAATCCATAGAGTCACATGCCATGTGCTATGACTGCTGCTCTGCCCCACAAAAGGACTGAAGTCGTCCGTACTTAGACCAAACCTTAAGTTCCTTGCGTCATCTGCAAAGTCCGGGAACTCTCTCTCGATTTTTCTCCACTGTGACCCATCAGCGGGGTGTCTGAACATCGCGTCCTTCTTACGGTCCTCTTTGTGCCATCGCAACATCTTGTTATGCTCTCTGTTGCTGAACAAACGTTTCAACCGTGGTATTATAGGAGCATACCACATCACCTTGGCAGGAACCCTCTTTCTGGGGCGCTCGCCCTCAACTTCACCGGGGTCATCTCGCCTCATCTTATACCGCAGTGCACCGCAAACAGGGCATGCATTCAGATTCTCGTACCGCTCATCGCGGTAGAGTATGTTGTCATTAATGCATGCATGTATCTTCTGCACCTCTAATCCTAGAGGGCGGACGATTTTCTTTGCCTCGTATGTACTATCGGGCAATTCGTTATCCTTTGGAAGCATCTTCTTTATCTTTTTCAGCAACTTTTCAAACCCCTTGTCCGATACACCATTCTCAGCCTTCCATTGCAACAAATCCAGCGTGGTACCCAACTTTTTATGGTCATCTTCGACACCTGGGTACAACTTTTTTTTGTGATCCTCTAACATGCGCTCCAAATTTAACCACCCAATCTGATTTATGTTGTTTCTCTGTGCATCAGCAATGGCCCGAGCAAGATCATCAGCGGGCTCATCCGGCGCCTCTTCGTCAGGCGCGTCTACCCCAGGCCCCCCCCATTGTAGTATCATCGTATTCAGGAAACTCAGGATAGTTGTCGGCGTCCTCTTCTTCTTCATTGTCTTCCATTATGACTCATGTTTCTCCGTGTTTGGTCCAACAATTATAGCCGGACATGAAACCGGACTCAAACAGGTGGATGTGAATGGTTTTTGATTTGGAGTAACCCTTGATATTCTTACAAGCAGAACATGGACAGTACATAAAGCTATCCCGCTTATTTGCCTCAGCAACACGGATAAAATCCTGCACACCGATCATGAACTCCAGAGAGCTTCGTTCAACGTACATCCATTGTCGATTCATCTGCATTATGTAAATATATCTAAAACAATTACACAATAGCTATATATATATCATTAATAGAGAGATAATTGACCAATGCATTAATACAAGTTCACCATATTTATAGAAATCTAATACATAGTTCTCATAAACATTCATTAATTGAAACTAACATACAACTAGTTAAAGAACTTAAATCCAACAACAAATGCGATCAAAATAGCAACTAAGGTAACTAGTGAACCAACATCATAATGATACCAAGCCTCTTGACTAATGACATATTTTCTAAACTTTTTAAGCTTCAAGCGCATTGCATTCATCTTGATCTCGTGATCGAAGCGCATTGCCTCCATCTTGATCTTGTTATCATCGATGACGTCGGCGATCTTAAACTCCCATTTCATCTTCTCTTCGAGACGAAAATCTTCACTTATTTTCAATTTTTCTTTCAAATCATTGTTTTCTTTTACAAAAAACTCGACAATAGGGTCGGTTGGAATTTCCGGCTAAACTACCTCCACATCCGAATAATAGAGCGGGCGAGAGCCGGTGTGGACAGATGTCAAAACCATGACACTATATATAACAAAAAAACAAAAAAATATACAAGTAATAATTCTATAACTAAGAATTATTAAAACAAAATAAAAAAACAAGAGTCTCACCGAGGTGATGTCGGTGATGGGACGACACGGGAGATCGACGACGGTGAGAAAGTGGAAGAAACAACACTAGAAAAAACCACAAATCATATTTTAATTGAGTTCAAAATGCATATAAAACAAATGAAATGCCTAAGTTAAGCATTTCATCAAACACCTTGCTAGCAATACAGAAAACAAATAAGCTAAACTAGCAAGCAAATGAGCTAAGCTTGAAACGCCGGAGGTGTAGATGAAGGTGCCAACCCTTGCGTAGATAGATGTGCCACCAATCTAGACAAATGTTGGAGAAAAATATGGTGAACTATAACTCTTGGGAGAGGTAAGAGAGCAAAAACGGAGTGTGTGCTCAAGCTGAAAAAATGGAGTGTGTGGCTCGGGGTGGGAGATGCTCTAAGTACAGTGACCAATTCAGTACCGGTTGGAGACACCAGCCGGTACTAAAGGTGTTTGTCCTACCGCAGCTGATTCCCCAAGACCTTTAGTACCGGTTGGTGTCTCCAACCGGTACTAAAGGTCACTACGAACCGGTACTGCTACCCCCCTCGCCTCTCGCTGTTCGGACGGGTAGTGATGCCACACTAGTATCGGCCGCAAACTTGGCCGGGACTGATAGTTTGGACGTAAAGTCCTTTTTGCACTAGTGTGTGATGATATGTGGCTGCCATGTCGGAAACAGATTTCCCGATGTGGCACCTAGAAGCCGTCTCGGTGCAGTCTAGGATCTTTGGCCCGCCGATTGGGTGATGAGATCACATGCTCTTGTTTGGCTTGGGTGTGCTTTCAGTCGAGCTCTAAAGCACACAGGCACTGAAACACACAAATAATGTGTCACATCACACCAAAACCACCTCCGAGTGCCACGTCGGTGATATGTGTATGTCGTGTTAATCCACATCGACCTAAAATGTGGGCCAAAGTTGAAAATCCGCCGGAATTATGAACTAGGGAAACATGCCACTTTTAGCAGTAGGGAGGGGGGAGCTTATGTCATGGTATGCAATCTTCTATTTTGCACTTGCAGAAGTGCCAAACTATTGTGGTTTTCCTATTTTGTTCATTATATAATTGCAACATGAAAATATGGCATACCAATGAAATACTGAAAAATCATTAATATGAAAAGAACGGTGGATGACAAAAAATAATACCAGTAGAGTCACCGTCAATTTGGATTGCATAGTTTTTTCTTTTAAGAAATATGTTGGCAAGGAAATTGACTCAAAAATCATAGCTCTAGGGATAGAAACTAGCAATATTTTTAGTACCATACATAGTATTTTTTTATAAACACATTACAGACGCAGACACTCACAAATACCCACGTACAAACATACACATATATGTATGTGATAGGTGACATGTCTGTCGTTGACAGCGCCTGTGGTGACTTCGTCAACCTCAAGATCTGCCAGACCACGCCGAGCCAGCAGCAGGACGAATGTCTAACTCGAAAGAGTGATGTGAGTCCGAATACCCGTGCGAGGATGGTACACGTGTACACACACGTGTACGCCTACGTGTACGCGTACGTGTGTACACACACATACGCATGCGTAGTGATTGGAAGCTACAAGGCATGTCAATTCACGATAATGTACAATCTATCGTGAAGTGACATAAACCCATTGTGAATCGATCGTGTGCTCGGGAGGTAGGGTGTGCGTGCTTGGTCCTTTCTCCTACCAGAGGACCAACAAAATCTTATGGATTCTGGCTGCAACCGTCTGTGTTGGCACGGGCTACTTTGTTCCAAAGTGGTTGATTTCATACTAGAAGAGTCTGACATGATGTGTAATCTTCATTTTCAAGCTTTATGTAGGTGGTTGATCCATGTTGTCTACGGATTTTAACTTTCCTACTCGGATGACTTTCTACTCGTTTTTTTAATATATAAGTTGTGTGCATCATCATGATGCAGAGGCTAGGGCTTTGCTCATTTTCTAAAAAAATATGTATCTCTGTATATATATGTCAATGTGTGTTTTTACGTGTGTGGCAATCAGCTTTTGTTGGAAAAGAAAAGACTTACAATGGATAACACAATGAAGTCCATGACGCGGGAAAAAAAATACATTGGTTGCAAGGTGCTTCTAGTGGTTGTTCAATTGTTCGTGCGCGATAAAGAAAATACTTGTTTCCCCACGGATATCTAAATAAAAGGTCGACATGTCTCTCCATTTCTTCGACTCCAGTATCTCACATTGATGTCAGTGCTTCAACATTCAACCGCCGTCAAAGATAGCTCGAACTAATCAGAGTCGATCATGTACACGAAAGCGATAGAAAAGACGTACGTTCTCCGCACTTGCTAGCTAGTTGTCGGCGATAGATTGAATTCGCAACAAATGCATGCATGATTGGTCGTTCAGTACCGCAGGCGACACGCTCATATTCAAGAAGTCATGGCGCTTCAGTAAATTAGTAAGCTAGATAAGCAAGTGGCACTTCGTCCATTCTACAATAACTTATGTGATATAACAATCCCATACTGACGGTATGGCAGATAAGTCTTCCTTTTCTTCTCTATTTGATAGAAGGAGCAGTAGGGAAGCAGATGAATATGTTGGTTCGAGGAGGACCGATCGGGGAAGTCGTTGGTGTTCCAGGCCTGGAGATGGTTTGGAGGTAGCGCCCATGCGTCGATCCTGCAGCAGTTTAGTTCAGTTTCAGGTCCAGATGCAGGCTGCCGGCATCGGCACTTCGGCAGTGTGTTGCTGTGTGTGTGTCAATTAGTGGGTACAGATTAGGTGGCACATGGCGGCGGCGAACGAATGTGCTGATGCGAGGGAGCGAGAACATCCATCAGTATGAACTAGGAAGCATCCTATATGAAGCCAAGCACGTACTGGACCACTAGGAAACGCACATTCCTGTATTTGACGAGAGGAAATGGACAGCCGGTGACAGATGATGAGATGAACATATCAGTACTAGCAAATCCATTTGAATATTTTTTTCTTTGTTAACCTGCCGTATCTTGGTGTGGACGTAGGTACCAGGCCACCAGCGCAGCTGATATGAAAAAATAGAAATTTTAAAAAGCACGAAAATACGAAACAAGATAAAGTATGTGTACCGTGTAAGAATGACTTCCTTTATACACTAGGTCAAAGATTTGTAAAAAAGGTAGTATACGCAATCTATATTCGTCATATATTTTCCTTTTTATACCTTGAAGTCAACGAAAATCATTTCTTGACCAAACATTTTTATATGACTATAATGAGCATCTTTGATCCCAAAAATATTTGGCATTTTCTAAATTACAATATATTTTGACGCATATAGGATATGTACGGGTACACGAGAGCCATGGTACAATCAGTATATTTAAAAGTCTCTAAGCGTAATAATTTATAAACAACCGTAAAATAATACAATTCAATCCTAGGTCGAAAAAGCATTTTACTTGATAAATGATAATGCTTTAACATCAAAGAAACAAGAAGATAGCAAATACACCATGTCTCTGCAACAATTCTATATCCAGATCAATTTAAGACAATGTCGTCATTGCTAGGTTAATAGACGAATGTCCGACCAACATATTCACCCTATAGCTCCAGCCCTGTACTCAGGGAGCACAACCAAATCTCAACCACGATATGTCATCGTCTCCACTTGACCACTATCGCCTTCTAGATTTGGCACTGTCAAACATAGGCCCATATGTCTAGAGATACACGCCATGTCCTGGGCCACTCAACATCAAATGTGAATAAGCCTCGCATGAGATGCATGGAAGATTGTATTTTTTAGATAAAGGGAAATATATTAATACCACGAGGATATAAATTACATTCAGCCCCTGTAACAACGCAATAACTAAACCTAGTAGAGATGCACACAACTGAAAGACAATAAGAAGAAGAAATAAAAAAGAAAAGTCCCGCTACAGAGTTACAGTCATTGCAGCAGCCGCACAACCACCACCAAGACACCACTTGATGTCCAAATCTTTAAAAGCAAAGTCTTCAAAAGGAACAGTGGCGGGCACAACCAATTAAGGCCAGACATTGGGTTTTCACCCTAAAGATAATAGTCCCAGCTCTCAAAACAATGTCTTCAGCAAGAGCATTGTCAGGCACAACCAGCTAAGGTCAGACCTTGGATTTTCATCCTGAAAGGTAGAACTTCGAACTTCACCTGTGATGTTGCCCCCACTAATATACCGCTGCCCCGCCTCCTGCAACTCCAAACAAGTTCCTCATCGACGCAAAGAATCCAATCACCATTTGTTAGTCCTTTAATCTCATCTTTCATAACATTCCCCGCCTCCGTCTACACCATGGATTTGCCCATGATGGCATAGAAGCAGAGCTTCACGCCGCTGCCTCCAGCGCGGCCGAATCCCTCTGATCCAGCAATCTGTAGGAATTAGCCCATAAAAGATCACCGGCAGAGCCTTCCAAAACTCGACACTCTTGCTAGATCAAGACACCGGCATCAAGCAGATCTTCATCTTCACATGATTCGGAACCAAGGATCACCTCCTTTATTCGCAAGATCAACGGCCCCCATGCCGCCGGTCAACTTCAGCCGGACTGGCCGCAGAGATCGCTAAACCCTGAACGTCGGCTTCCCAATCATTGGTCACGGGCATGATTCTAAGGTGATTAACACCATGGCTTCGATAACTGTGCATGCATGAGCTTATTGACTGGTCAATTTGTGAATATAAGAGTGACAAGCAATGCCAAAATGTAAGGCTCCCTTTGGTTGGTGGAGCCATGCTATAGGCGACTGAGTTAAAAAAGAAGAAACCTTCTAATACCTCTTTAGTTTCATAAGATCAACTTTGACTGCGCTTCATCGTCAATCTGCATGCCGAATCGACATTAAGGAGCCGGTGAATCCATAAGCATGGAGGTGTTGGAAAAATGGTGCAGATTTGAAATAAATTCAATATTAAAAAATGGTTCATATTTGGGAATTGTTCAAAATTCAAAATTGGTTCATATTTGACAAGTGTATGAAATTCAGGATTGGTCCAAATCTGGAAAATGTTCCAAACTTCAAAATCGGTTGAAATTTGGAAGTGTTTAAATATAAAAAAATGTTTAACTTTGTGAAACATAATTTTATTTCACAAATTATCTCAAAAATATGAACATTAAAGGAAAAGAATTGTGATTTGGCTTGCAAGCCCTATACTTCCTGGTGGGTTTGGCCCAACACATCCCCTGCGACTTTGTCTTTATTAGGTTGCTGGAAGGGTGACCACACTTGCGAGGAGGGTAAGGAATTTAGTCCCACCACGCTAGTTTAGGTGACGCTACACCGACGCCTCATGGGCATCACGAGCATGTCTTTTATGTATAGAGTCGACACCTAGATAAGATAGGCATGAGATAAGCAATTAATGAATAGAATTAGATGGTCCTTATCATATTAATTTAATATTTTTTTAGCATGTCTTTTATATAGGTGGTTTAAATGGAGCCCCCCTTACACCCTAGAATATTTGCAGCATCAGTATATAAACAAGTGTAGCTACTCCTAAACTGGTAAGGTGAGAATAAAATCCTTACCCGTCTCGCTACTCAAGTGCTCCCTTCTGGTGCATTGGGCCAACCCATCAAGTAGTAATAGTATAGGGCCTCCTTGCCAAATCGATTTTTTTTGTTTTTTTGTTAAGATTTAAAGAGAAAATTTGTGAATAAATGATGTTCTCAGACTTTGAAACTTCACAATCGGTTGAAATTTGAAAAGATGTTTAAATATGAAAATGTTCAAAATCTAAGAAACATAATTTGATTTCACATATTTTCTCTTAAAATATTAACAAAAAAGGAAAAAAACTAAAAATGATTTGGCAAGCACGCCCTATCTTTCCAAGTGAGCTTGGGCCAACACATCCCCCTGCGCCTTAGTCTTTATTGGGCTTGGTGCGGCGCAATTCACCGGAAGGGAGCACTGTATTGGCGAGGCGGGTAAGGCTTTTATGCCACCTCGCCAGTTTAGCTGGCGCTATACCTGCTTATAAACCGATGTCCCATGGGTATACCGAGCATGTCTTTTATGTATAGAATCGGAACCTACATTAGGCACGAGATAAGCAATTAATGCATAGAATCCGATGATCCTTGTCGTATTATTTTAATATTTTTTATGCATGTATCTTTTTTATGTATAGGTGGTTTAAGCAGAGGAGGAAATTAACCCGTATACCATATTTGCAAAATAAAACTCTAATTCACATAACATTACTAATCCCTCCTCCCAACTTTAACCAAATCATAGGTTGGCCATAACTAGTTGCTAGCTCTTATACTCGGTGCCGCCAATGAAGCTAATTTAAAGATTGAATGTTGATCTATCCTTTCTCACATCATGTTGAACATATTCCAGTTGATTTGGCTAAGTTTGTTGCAGATTTTCCGCTTGTTCTCGCTGTTCACCAAATTTTGATGTGCCGTGTTATAACCGTCGCAATCATACGTCCATTTTTTATCACTATTTTCTATCATAATTTTATGATGTAATTATAATGTTGTTTTCTCTTATTTTACATGTTTAACAATTAAGAGGGGGGACCACATGGCATATGTGGTGAGCAATCATGTTTAAGCAAAACAATTAAGAGGGGGACACAAGAAAAACACTCAAGAGAGATACACAATTTGGAGAACTCATAAATACGGAGAAAAAAAAATCAGGTTGGAGGAAAAGAACCTTGGTGTTTGGAAAAGGGAGATCGAAATTCGCTGGGTAGTTGTTGCGGGAGCTGATCAGATTAGCGTCCACATGCAAAGATGCAGTGCCACCGGCAGCAGAGCGTCCCACATTGCAGATTATCAGCTCAATGCCGCGAGGGCTGACCGGCTGAGGGAGGGCCGAGGGGCACATGGGATCCTTGCCACGCGGAAAGGACGCATGTACGGATGGACGGGCGGTCGAGGTCGGACCTGGCGGCGGCGTCGCCCGAGGAAGTCCGGTCCGGCGAAGGCGAGTTCGGAGAGGCCGTATCCAGCGCAGGCGAGCTCGTAGTCGCGGTGTCCGCTAGCTGAGACTATTTCGGGCGGCGCCGTTAACTGATGGGTTAGCTTAGGAAGATGTGCGCTTTTTGCGCCATATGTTTGTCTGTCAGCCTAACTGACATGCACATTTGCTTCAGAAGCAAGACTATAACCTCCAGGTAGTACTAATGCGTTAGAAAAATATAAAACATGATCGCTGGTACTACTTAATTAGCAGTACCTTACCTGAGCTTGGAGCCTTCGATGATAGCAAGCTATCCATAGACCATAGTGGGTTCTGCCATGGATGCTATCACAGACAGCAATGGTGGCGAGATGGTCGGCGTCATGGCGAGCTGCGGTCTGCTGCTCCACTCCCTGCTCGGTGGGCTCGGACGTCGTGCCGCCGGGTTCGCCAGGAATGTGGGCGAGATCGCGAGGGAGGACCCGAGGCGAGTGGTGCACTCGCTCAAGGTCGGCCTTGCGCTCGCGCTGGTGTCCGTCGTCTACTTCGTCACGCCGCTCTTCAACGGCCTAGGGGACTCCACCATGTGGGCCGTGCTCACCGTCGTCGTCGTCATGGAGTACACCGTCGGTATGTAATTAATTAGGTCGAATGATCAACCTACTATACCGCAATGTCAGAATGGCCATCTGAAACTTACCGACATGGCAGGAGCCACGCTCAGTAAAGGCTTGAACAGAGGTTTCGCGACACTAGTCGCTGCCTGCATCGCCGTCGGAGCGCACAAGTTAGCCGAATTAGCAGAGCGTCTTGGTGTCCAGGGAGAGCCCATATCGCTCGCAGTGTTCGTGTTCTTCATAGGTATACTACGTAAACATGGATTCCTTTATTAGACTCTTCACAGTAGTATCAGAACCCAATCACGTAAAGGACGGCGTTTAATTTGCTTATGTGCAGCATCGGCGGCGACATTCTTGCGGTTCATCCCGGAGATCAAGGCCAAGTACGACTACGGCGTGACCATCTTCATACTTACCTTCAGCCTGGTGGCCGTGTCGAGCTACCGCGTTGAGGAGCTCGTCCAGCTCGCGCACGATCGGTTCTATACCATCATCGTCGGCGTCTTCATCTGCCTCTGCACCACCGTCTTCGTCTTCCCCGTCTGGGCTGGTGAGGGCGTCCACAAGCTCGCCGTCGGCAACCTCGACAAACTGGCTCAGTTCTTTGAGGGTACGTCAATATATATGTTTTCCCATATGCATTCCATGACAAAGATTCTAGCATTTTAGTTTCTCGACATTCTGGTTTGACTACTGTTTTTGAAACAAGGCAAAAGCTAAAAACAGTAGTCAAACCAGAATGTGAGAAACTAAAATGTTATTGTAACCTTGTCTACTTTACAAATGCAACTTGAGGGGGGCACTTAATCTGAAATAGAAAAGACAGGTCTATGTTGCCCAAAAGAAAAAGAACCCGGCAACAAAGGAACCTCGCGAAATACATGGAACTTGGGACAACGATATTCATGCCTTGCATAAAGGCCGTCTGATCGGTTGAACCACATGGTATGCCACTGACCTAATACCGAATAGTTAAAGCATTTGTGGGAAATTTTGAAGTTGATACCGCAGAGACAAATCAGCCTGCCATGTGTTCGGCCTTCTTTGTCTTACGCAACACAACATTTCAAAAAAGAAAATGAACCGTTGTTGTTTTATGGTGATCCAAATTCATATGATGAAGTGAAGTGAGCGGCTAACTTTGGAGCGAAGCGGAGGCCCGTCGCCGGGAGGCTTGGGCCGTAGCGTAGCGAGGAAGTTAGCCCACCGGCCCATCCTGCGCTCGCGGGGGTGCGGGGGCGGCAGCCCCGCGGTACGGTACGGATCGTATCCGAGTCGGATCGCAACCGACTTAGGGTTTCTGCCCTCTATAAATACATCTTGTAAGTCGCTTGTTGGGGCAAGCCACACATTGTAAACCCACGGCGTTTGTAACCTCACCCGATATAGTGAAGTATTGCTGGCTGACGCCCGTGGTTTTTTCCTCTCCTTTGTTTGGAGGGGTTTTCCACGTTAAAATCTCGTGTCCCCGTTGGTTTGATCGTCCCGCTCTTCGTCGTTTCTTGCTATCTCATATAACAACCGTAACAAGCACAAATGTACAAATATGTTACAAACAGATTAGCTCCATAAGGTCATTTTTATGACCCAGAATTTTTCATAAAACTATGCGAGAATGTCGTCGAGGTCATGAACTTTGTTTTGCTCCATTTGGAAAACAACCGCTATCAACTCCTTCTCAGAGAAGGTGAGATGATAAACTCGTTTTAAAACTGAGGGGTATCATTTTTCATAGAGCGAGAAATTTCCTTCCCTGATGCCCCGAAACGACTCTTGTAGTGTTTTGTTACATAGTTTTTTAGCTTCTCATGCACCTTGATCATACTCTCATCATATGGTAGAGTGCGAACCCACATATTTCATGACTGTCATTAACCATGATATGAAAGTATCTTGTGTTATTGTCTCTCTTTTTTTGAACAAATGTTATTGTCTCTTTTAAGAATGCATTAAGATTTACAGAGCTATGTACCAATTTAGCTTCTCTATACGCTGAAAACGTGCAACATGATCATTCGGTAGGAACTTAAGCCAAATCTCTGATTGAAAAAATACATGTTTACGCAAGTTTATTGAGTTCATCTATGATTGATGACATTGTTTGTTTTTCTTTTCTTAAATATTGCTAGTATGGTGTGACGATCCTTTACAATGGCTACAGAAGTCCAAAGGTGACCAAGGACATGCACAAGAAAATCGTGTCTACCAGATTCAATGGTCACAACAAAACCCATCTCATGATCCCAAACACAATCAAGAACATGTGTATGTTTACCAAGTTTCGAACACCCTTGCTATTCCGTAGCATGTCTTACATACAGAAACATGAAATATTTCAGAATCCTTGCCTTTTGTAGACGGCGTTCGTTTCTATTTGATAAGCTTTATTTAGGCATCGGTCACCATGAGTGTAATAGGAAATGGCATGGATGGTTAGAGCTGCGAAAACCACAAAATTAGTCATTCCTCACATCCCACATTTCTTACCAACTCCCCGCCTCCTTCTGAGGAAATAAAATGTATTGATGGGTCGAAATACTCTAAATTTTTCAAATCTAGTGTTAACACCTAACACGTGCCTCCCTCCCGAGAAATTAAAGATTTGTAAAAAAAGATCAATTGAAACATTAGGAGTTTATGTTAATATCTTTATGCTTTTGGGCTAGCTGCATTTTCTGTTTAAGACAAAAAGTATCACCTGTATCTTCAAGTTTTGAACAGGCAAGCCTTTAAGTATTTATCTACATGCAGGAATGGAATCCGAATGCTTTGGTGAAAATATGGTCACCAATAATTTGGAGGGGAAAGACTTTCGCCAAGATTACAAAAGTGTTATTAATTCCAAGGCCACTGAGGATTCTCTGGTAAGCATACCATACAAGCCTTTTATATTTTTTCGATAAAGGTACATGGCTTTCATGGTAGACCAAACTATAATGTGGATCCCATTTTTTCAAAGTAATCTAATGTCATAGAGACTATGCATGCTGAATACTAGAAATATCTCTCCAAGTAGGAGTAAAATAGATAGTGTGGGGATTCGGTGAATCGAAGTGTCCAACTATGCAGGTGGGTTGATCCGGTCACACTGTAACATCCCAGAACTTAGGGTCCAGAAATAGAGTTGACACAAGAGTGTGCATTGCATTCATGCATCAGAAAATCCGGATGATTTTCGCGCATTTAATTTTCAAAACACTAAGTGATTGAAGTTTCACTTGAGTTGGTGGAATTGAAGTAGATCATCAACTTGAGCGTTATAAACTTCGAGATGATCCTGACTTAAACCTTATTTAGGGGTAAAGAGATACACGATGAGAGGTTACACCAAAGAAAACGAAACTTGTTACATCAAAACAATATTTAAGAGTTAATGACCAGAACAACTATTCTTAGTTATTCTCTGATCATCTATTCTTATCAATTGTGCTAGACATATTTCTAGTACATGGAAACCATGACATTCCTGGAGACCAATTGAATTACCTAAAGCTTAACCTAGATCTTCCACTTTTATCTTGACATCATATTTCCTTATCTCCCAATCTTCTCGAAGGCATCAACAAGAGAAGATATCGAGAAGGGAAGAAATACAACAAGACATAGAGAACCATTCCTTAGATGGGCATAGAAGTGTTATGCCAATCTATCATGAAGAATTGGAAACTCTTTTATCTTCAACCATCTTTATTAATTTCTCAGGAAATGGTATGACATTACAATGTTAGTGTGATATAGAAATAGGTTGATGACAAGCTTTGCAACCTTGTTGACAACTCATTTTGGTATGCACAAACAATGGAGTGCCATATACATATGAAAAGTGGGATAGATCATCTAGTACATCAAGTTCTTTGATGTTATAAAATACACATACATTCACATACCACCAATTGGTGTACTCCAAGATTTCAATATTTTAAAATCCATAACCTATATCATTTTAGAGGTTGATGGAAAGAAATTAGAAATAAATAAATAAATAAGGCCATAGAAATAATTTCACATGGTTATAATGCACCATAAAACAAATAAGTGAAAACCATGAATAGAAACAAATTGGATAATTATTTTATCCAAAGTCTTTTAACCAAAATCTCAAATGAACTTAATTGGAATTATAACAAAGAAAATATTTCGATGTGCGTAATATGAACTACCAAAAATTATTTAAGTAAAATACATTAATGAAAGAAATATAGCAAGTGGTCCAAATTTACTTTATGAGATAAAAGAATTCAAAACACACCACATATTCAAAATATATCAAATATAAAAATGTCTTAATGTAAATAAACATTTTATTTCAAATATAAACTTCTCTGTACTTGTTTGCAAGTTTCAGAATCTCAAACAGATCCAAAAAAAACATAAACCAGGGGCCTGTTTACACTGCTTTTGTAATTTCCTGGAAATCCAGGGGGTTATCCGTAAAATTTCCTTTTCCTTTCCCTTTCTTCTTCCTCTCGCCAGAAAGCAGAGCGCCGTGGCCGTGCCTCCGAGCAGCCGTGCTCCATTTCCTCACCTCCCCGCGCGGATAAGGAACCGAGAAGACGTCCGCATCTCTCCCATCTTCGCCTCTCACTCGCGCCTCTCTCTTCTTTCCTCTCTCTCTGTTTTCCCAAACTGCAAACCCTAGCCGCCTCCGTACGCCGGCGATCCTCGACGATTCCGGCCACCCCGTGCCAAATAGGGAAGTTCTGGAGGTTCGCCTCTTCTTCCACTCCATCCTCGTCGAGTCGTTCGTGCAGGGGAGCTCGGGAGATGGAGAATCGCGCCATCTTCTCCAACTCCGGCCGCCGACGCCGCGGACGAGTTCGTCGCCGTCCGACCTCCATTCACTTCACCGAGCGTCTCGTCGTGCTCAGGGTGAGCCCACGGTGCTCGTGCACCTCTTCTCCTTCTTTATTGCGCACTGTATCGCCGTGCCACCGTTAGCCGATCGCCGCCGCCGCATTTGTGCTCGCCGGCGATGCTCCGGTGACCATTTGGTCCGTGCGCCGCCACCAAAAGAACCGCCAGACCTTTCTCTAGCTTAGGCCCCGACCAAATCGTCCCAATTCCTTCTTAGGTATCGAATTCATCTTCGGCCATGGAGATGAACTCCGGTATGACGTCAGCTGACGTCAGCACACGAATTTAAATCATTTTCTTGATTTCCTTTTCATATATTAATTCCAGAAATTCATACAAACTTTGTAAACTCATAAGTAATTCATATCAAATCAGAAAAATATAATTTTTACATCCAAATGATCAGAAACATAAAATCTAAATAACTATATCATTATAATTTGTATTTGAATAAAATGGAAACATAAAATAGAATTCAAAATACAAATCACTTAATCTTTTAAATATGGAGTTATTTGAAATGCTATTCTGGATGCATTTCAAACTTCATTTAAATATTTCACATACATTCTTTTTAAAAACTGAAAATATAATTTCATTATAAAATGCAATATTCATAATACAATCATTGCTATTTTAAAATAATAATCTATTTAGAAAATAATAAATAAGTATTATTATTTTTAAATTAAAAATAAAAAAACAAAATAAAAGTATAAGCTTATGAAAGCTATTCTACTACTATTTGGTACTCATTTAAAATAAATAAAAATCCAATAACATCTGAAAACTCCTTAGATCCACTTTGTATGAATGATCCACTTATTTCATGTATTACTTACTTCTTGTTTGTTTTTAATTTGGTAAGTGAAAATCATTAACAAACACCTAATGAGTAGATAACACTATGGTAGTTTGTAACTTGTTATATTCCAAACATAAATCATTCATCCACAAGAAACAAATCTAAGTTTAGAGGTAAGTGCTTAACTGAAATAAAATCTTATTGCAATGTCTTGGGTAAAACACACAAAGAAGAATAATGTTATACTATCTCTATTAACCATGTGTTTTGGTATCAACAATGTTAAACATTATTTATGTTCTTCAAAAGTTATTCTTTTTGCCACCATATAATATAACACTAGGACTCTTTAAGTAAAGTTCATACATGCTTTCCACCAACATAAGATGAACACAACCTAAAGCAACCATTGGGTGTTTATATGTGATTTTACTTTACTCTTATGCTTAACAGGATACATGAACATTAATGTTAAACAACCAATCTTGCTTGTGGAGTAAACTTGAATACAAAATAACTCTAAATGAAATCACCCAACACAAATAACACATAATCATCTAGAATGAGATACCGGGTACTTTGCGATGCATCTCATATTTATGCATTAATCATGCTTCTTCTTTAAACATTAGTCCTTACCGGACCAATGATGTTGTTTCCGGATTTCTTGGAGTTCATATTATATCGAAGACCTTGGCTGCATAATCTTGCAGTCAAAAAGGCAAGTTCATCCCTTTTACTCATGTCCTCTTGAAGTATTTGTTAAGAAACTATTTTCAAAATGTTATTATTATTGCATATCACACAAAAAGGGCAGAAAACTTATTTTATAATAATATGACTATGGTTATCCACCAGTGAGGTGGTAATCTCATATGGCTGGCAGATGGGACCACGGTAAGAATGTTGAGGTGGAGGTTCCATTTGCACGGGAAAGTATCATCTAGGATTTAATAACAAATGTCGCTAGTGATTCGTGCGCCGAATATTACGCGCAACCATGAGATCTGAAATGGGACGGAGAAGTCAGCTGTACCCTTTTCCTCTCGTACACCAACGGGTACTATTCTGGGCCGGGTAGTGCGTACAAGCCACCGGTAAAGCCGTATTACCGGGAGATGTCTATCGGTGGGCTTGTTTGACGTTGCGAGTTCGCAGTTCCAGGATAAAGCCGTATTACCGGGAGATGTCTATCCTGTGAATCACAACGGCCGGATGTCTAGTATCTATTGAAGGTTGGCTTCGGGACTAGCTTGGGAAGGTGCCCACTGGTCAGCAAGTTTTAGCATGGGACGGTGCCCACTAGCTTGCAACCGGAGTAATGGGGGGTGTGCGGGGATGGTGGAAAGGCGCAGTGATTGGCTTGGATTACTGACTGGGCCCCACACCAAGGAAGTGTGGACGGGAAGATCGCCCGGATGTGCAACAAAGTCTTGATCTCTTATGGGTAAAGCAGCGCACCTCTGCAGAGTGTATGAATGTGACATGTTACTCCACGTTCCAGGACGGAACGACGAACGCAGCAGGAAAGGAGGCTCCTCAAAGCCCTAGCCCTGTGACTCCTGACGAGCATAGTCTTCAGAATAAAAGCAACCTTTTAAAGAAAGGTTTTCGAAAACTTGTATTAGCCTACGACAATCCATTGTCTGTGGCTGTATTTATGCATCAAACTTCCCACCTTGCATAATGAACTTGCTGGGTAACGCTGTTACTCACCCTTGCCTCCTAAACCCCTGCTAGACATGAAGAACCACAAGAAGGCAGCACTTTAGGTTATGAAGACTCTGAAGACGGATAAACTCAAGATACCAAAGAAGGCAACTACATCGAGTTGAAGCAATTGAAGGAAGACGGAGGACAAATGAAGGTGTAGTGTAGAGGAGGACAGATTCCTAGTCATAGAACCTATCTCTGTAGGCGTTGCTATAGCGCAACCGCAAGCCTAGCCGTATTAGCAGTAGGCTTAGTATAGATCAGTTCCTCCGAGATTTTCCATTTGATGTTCTTTTGTTAGGGCCTTGCCTCATTGTTTCGAGGAGGTTCTATAGATATGTTGTTTTGGATCTTCTGTTTGTAATCTGTAGTCATGCCTTGGACCTGCGATGTTTCTGTTGTACCACTCTGATGACGTAACACTGGTGGACGGTGATCCATTGGTGCTATGTCAATGACTATAGCATACTACACCATGCAGTGGTATGCTGGGTCACCACACACACCGCCCAATAATTATGTGATGTTTATTTAGTCTAATGTGAGCCCCTGGAGATGTCAGATATGCCATCAAATATGAGGAAACATAGTACCAAGAAAATGGCTGTCTAGAAGGGAGAAAATTGTAAAAAACAACCACAATTGGTGGTCAAGATTTAAAAATCCACCGGTTTTTACCAAATTTGCAAATTACCACCACTTTTCGTTGACAGTGTTGTAAAAAACCACCAGTTTCCATGAAACATTGTCTTAGCCGAGTTGACCCTCGTTCTGACAAGTATGACCCACTATCAGGCATGACATGGCGCGTGTAAATTTTGCAAAAAAATCCTCCATAATTTTTCTTCTCTTTTCTTTTATTTTCCCTCAGGCTTGCGTGACCCCACCTGTCACTGACCGATGTGGGACCCACATGTCAGCTAAATTAAAAAAATCCCACGCAAATGAAAATCATCGTGCTCACCAGGGACCGCCGCCGCCACAGCTCACCATTGCAGCTCGCCCCTCGCCATGAACGTCAGTTCACAGTGCCGGCCGTCCACACAAAAAACCGCCGCCGCACCATATCCTCCTCGCCCCCCGCGTCAGCACCATGTTCGCTTCGCCGCCGTGGCGATGCCCCCTTCCCTCGCAGCCACGCCGCTCCCCACCACCACTCCCCACCGCCCAGACCCTAGCTCCTCCTCCTCCGTCCAGCTCCTTCGCTCGCTCGTGCGGTCCTGCCACTCTCACCATCGCCGCCAAGCTCAGCCTCTCCCCTCGGGTCCATACCGTTGTCGCCAACTCCCTCCTCCACCTCTATGCCTCCTGCGGCCTCCCCGACACCACGCTCCTCGTCTCCTGGAACACCGCCATCGATGCGCTGGCCGGCAACGGCAACCACCTCGGCATGCTCGACCTCTTCCGCGAGATGTAGTGGGACGCGGGCGTTGCCCCCGATGCCTATAGACCGTGCAGAGCATCCTTGGTGCGTGCACCCGTGCCGGCGCGCTCTCACTCGGGGTCTATGCCCACGCTGCTGCTAAGGGAGCTCAGTGGCGACGGCCACGGCGAGGCCGTCTCCCACGACGTGCTCATCAACAACTCGCTCGTCGACCTTTACGGCAAGTGCGGGGCGGTGGAGCTCGCGCGGCAGGTGTTTGACAGGATGCCCAAGTGGGACATCACCTCGTGGAACATCATGGGAAAAAATAAATGAAAAAATTATGGAGGACTTTTTTCGCAAAATTTACACGCGCCACGTCACGCCTGGCTGTGGGCCATACTGGTCAGAACGAGCGTTAACTCGGCTAAGACGAGGTTTCGTGGAAACTGGTGGTTTTTGCAACGCTGTCAACGAAGAGTGGTGGTGATTTGCGAATTTGGTGAAAACCGATGGGTTTTTGAAGCTTGACCACCAATTGTGCTGGTTTTTTTACAATTTTCTCTCTAGAAGGGGATGATTTGGTGGGTATGCCATCAGACCGAGGACAGGGGTTCCTGGATTGGAGTCACATCGGGACGAGGAGAATGCATTTGCGGGTGTTGAAAATTTAACTATTGGGTGGGGCATCGAGCGGTTATTCTTATTCTTTTCTTGATATTCATTTCGGTCCGTCTCAAATTATTGTATGAGTCTTTTTGGCAATTAATCTTGAATAGCTAAACATCAAGAAAAAAAACTATGCAAAGGTTTCATTTGCAAACTATTATAGATCACGACTACACAACTTTAAATTAGTGGGATAAAATCTTATAAAAACCCTAAAATTATTATTTTTTACTATTTTATCCTTGACACTGCAGTGCACCTTCGCAAAATGGGAGCCTCGCCATGGAAAATTCAGATTGCGACACCCATGGAGCCAATACCAGAAGCTTGGAACTCTTTGTCGGCAGTGCGCATCTTCTATGGAGGCTCTTGCTTCATATGTCATCACGACTACAAAAACAAATGTACAGATAACTCTCCCCAAATCCCCCATTTTATGTTCAAGACACTATGAAATGAAATAACTAACCAACAGTGATATTTATTGTTTTATGTTGATCATCAGTACCATGTAACAGCTAGCCCGGATATTTCCTCGAAGGTTTGGAAAATATGCGGCGAATTGTGCTTGCATTCTGCCAAGGTGCTCAGGCAGCTCGCGATAGCAACCGAAACAATGACCGTGCCACCTCCAGTGAACCTGACCATGTTTGCAGCCATGAAGGCATCGGAAGGCCTTAGAAGTGAGCTTGCAGACAACACAACTCTGCTGCAAGTGATGCATGTGGCCGTCACCGCAGCACTTCTCACGGACTTGGTTGCCCAGGTAAAGGAAATCGCGGAATGTGTTGATGTCCTTGCAAGAAAAGCACATTTCAAGAACCTTAAGGATGGACGAAGAGATGTAGTCGTCAACACCTTGAGTCAAGGGAGAAGCGGACCTTTGCCGGACGTGGTTATTCAATGCGCAGAGTAAAACCGCCTCGAGAATATCATGATATGGCTCCATATCTCTTGTACTTATATCCTATATATAGATTCATGTATTTTCATAATGACTCAAATCTGTTTGTCCAACGTACGGCGAGTTCTTTCCGGTTGAGTTGGTATACCGCTGAATGAGGAGGTGAGAAATGATCCAAAGGGGTTCCTCGACGAAAACTGATCATGAATTTAGGAGTCGAATTTGATTGTGGAATTAATTCCAAAATAAAAGAAAACTCACTAAATGATCATCATTTAATCGATCAATAGAAGAAGTCGAACTGCTGCGCACGACCACAAGATCAGTCAGAACTTCAAGTCTTTGGCTCTCGGTAAGACGGGAGGGACAGTACCAGTCGTCGCCGGCCTGGGATTCCACACTCGGGAGCAACAATTCGACCGTATCCTATTTTCCATGCCGATCGATTTTGCCAAACCGCCACTCAAGGCCAGTTCGGATTCACTCCGCTCCGTTAAGTGCTCATGGAGAGCAGAAAAAATGCAGCCTATTTTCACAGAGTAGTCAAAATCGAGGTTCAAGCGCTCCGTGGAGTTAAAAATCTGGAGCGGAGGTAGGGGATCCGAACATGCCCTCAAAATGGATGCAATCTATTTTGCCGACCGGGACTGGGGAATATTTGATCATTTATAAAAAAAAAACTCTGAAATTTTAGTATTTACCCTATGACCATCACATGTCAGTACCACGGTGTGGCAACTGATCAAATTGCAAACTAATATGTAGCAAATCGCCAAATACGCCAAATTCACTCGGGACTGGAGACTTCATTTTCGATCGTGTGTCGTCCAGGCCCAGCCATGCACCGATTCCTTTCCAATCGTGTTGATGCGATAAGCCCAGGAGCCCACACACCACGGCCAGGCTCCACTCACGGCACATGCAGACGGGAGGGGGGCACCTAGTTGCCGCGGGTGCGTGGCCCGAGCACGGCTCCGCGCACCCACTCACACCTTCCCGTGGGCCGGCCCATTATAATGTTTTCAGATTTCAATTTTTTAATTATGAATATTTTTAAAAACTGAACATTTTTAAACTTAAATTTTTTAAATCTAATTTTTACGAAAGTTGAACAATTTTTGTTTGGAACAAATTGCTGTTTGAACATTTTTTATATGAAGAAAGTTGAACATTTTTAAAATATAAAAAACAGTACTAAAATTTAAAATTTTCGAAAAATAATATTTTCATTTTATCAAATTTATATTTGAGCATTTTTAATTTCAAACTTTTTCAATTTGAACATTTTAAATTTAGGAAATATAAACAATTTTCAAGATATAGAAAGACATCACTAAAATTTAATATTCACAAAATTGAACAATTTTTAGTTTTGAACAAATTTATGTTTTAACATTTTTAATTTCGAATATTTTAAATATATAAAAAAGAGAAGAAAAATGGTAAATAAAAGGAAATAACCAAAAAAGGAAAAAAGAAACGACAAACAAAAAAGAAACGAAAAAGAAAAGGAAAAAAACAAAATCTACCTATTAATGGGCGGCACACTCCACCTGGGGGCTGCGTGGAGCTACGCTAATGCCGCGGTACGCGGCAACCGCGGCAACTGGGAATTGGCGGACGGGAGCTCATGTGCTTCTACCAGAAGGCTCTGCATGCACACACCTCTACATACCGTCGACTTAGAGGATCACTGCCCTCAAACTGGTCAAACCCTCAAATTAACTGCTTTTTTGAGGGTTGAGGCCGAAACGAGCCGCGGAACAGAGCCCTTAAACTCGTGAACTCTCAAAAAAAAAATTGAAAGTCCAACCCTCATTTTTCATCCCAACCTTCACAAACACAGGTTGAGAGCCCAATTCACAGGGCTCTTCAATTTGGTCAACCACGCGGCGTGGGAGGGAAAAATCCCTCAACCACCGGAGCCCTCCTCCTTCCTAGTACCGCCGTGGGCCTTGTCCGCCCCGCCGCCGACCATGGAGGCACTACCGGCCCCCGCCCCGCCACCGATCCCCGCGCCCGGCCGCGCCTCCCCCACCCCCGCGCAGCCGCCTCCCGCCCCGACCCCGAGCGCTGCCGTGGTGGCCTCCACGCACGTGGGCTCTAAGAGGAGGCGGGCACACGTGGTCACGGGCCACGCCGCCGCACCTCCCCCGCCCCCGCGGAGCCGCCTCCCGCCCCGACCCTGAGCACCGCCGTGGTGGCCTCCACGCACGTGGGCTCTAAGAGGAGGCGAGCACAAGTGGTCACGAGCCACGCCGCCGCGGCCGTGCCTCCCGCAGCCGCCGTCGCCCCTGTCGTCATCCCCGCCTCCGTCGCCCCCGCCCCCGTTCCGATGATGTCTACGAAGGACATGGATGGAGACCAATTGGCATGGTGGAAGGAGACCAAGGAGGACATCGCGGAGAGTGTAACATCCCAATACTTTGGAATGTTTAAAAATCACTAAAAATTTAAAACTTTTGTTTTTGATTAAAATAAAACTTTAAATGCTTAAGGAAACCAACAGAAAAGACTTCAACCAATTTGAAAAAGTCTATTATTTCAAAATTCCATTGTGTCATTATTTTCAAAAGTTATTTCCAATTAAACATTAAATTATCCATTGTATTTCAAAAACCTTAATATGTAATTTGACAAATGTTTTATAAAGTACAAACCATTTTATTTTAAGTAAATAGTTTACTTATAAGTAATTAATTTCAACCACTTAGTCTTAGCTATAAATAAATTAAAATAATAATTACAAGTGTTATTTTAAACTATTGAAAACATTGTCTATTTACCAAAAGATTATTATTCATTTACCTGAGTTCAAAACATAATTTGGATATTACAAGTATATAGTTTATAACTTAAAACCTCATAGATTTTATAATTACTTAACAACCCAAATAAACATTTCATTAGCTTAAATGATTTTCATTTATTTTCAAAACATAAAATGACTTTCATGAATATATTTTTCTATATAAGAAATGAAGTAAAACTAAAGTATTTTCCAAAGTTGTTATGAAATTTCAATTGAGTTATCTTAATATAAAACTTAATGGTGCACAAAATATTTTCAATTAAAAATGAATACCTCATATTTCACATTTCCTTAAAATTATTTATATTTAGTTCTTTAATATTTTGTCAAAATAAAGATGAATGATTTCAGCAAAACAAGTTTAAATAACTTAAATTCAAACATATTTGAAATGGGTATTTCATAGAATTTATTTTAGCCAAAATTAAAATTTATTTAAACCCTTGTTTTAAATTAAACATAAAGTGTCAATTTTGCATTTAGTCAATATTTCAAATATTTTTGAAAAGTATTCAAAACATACCCACAAATGTTTTAAAGCAAAGATATTCTTTTTACCAAATTATAGAAACTATTTTGAGGTGATTTGGATTCATAATTTAAAAGTTATTTAAAAATCCAGAAAACAAAAAAGAAAAACGGTACAAAAAAAAAGAAGAAGAAGAGAACCAAATGGGCCGAGCCCAGCATCTATCGCGCACACGGGCGACAGATAGCAGCCCAGCCCGCGTCATCTCCTCCTCTCGCTGTCAGGTGGGCCCCACGTGTCAGGCCATCCATCGTCTTCAAGCTTTGGCCGAAGACCACGCTCGAAAACTGCCGGTTGATTTGCGAATCAATTCGCGCGATTAAGGACCGGATTCAACGCCACCCCGGGCCCTTTTAAGAACCGCGTTGCCTACTCCATTTCCCCTCTCCTCCATCTCCATTTTACGCCGCCAGGCCGCCATATTTGCTCACCGGAGTCCGTGGTGCCGCCGTCCTCCAATTCCGGCCACGGTAGCACGCCCCCAAGCCCGAGACCCTCTCCCCTCTCTTCCCCACGTCCGGGCGCACCCCCTAAATCCTTTATCCCGTTGTTTCCCGCAGCCGTCCATCGGGGACGAACCCGACCGAATGTCACCGGAGCAACCCGTGCCCTCGTCGACATCTCCAAGCCACTCCGGGACGAGCAGGTGGCCGAAGACGTCACCATCTTCTCCGCCACCTCGCCCCGCGCGTTTCCGTCGACATCCCGAGCCGAGGAGATCACCGGAGCGTCGAGTTCACCGGAGCCGAGCCGCACCGCCGCCATTTTCTCCATCGCCGGCGACCGGAGCGCCGCCCATCCTTGGCCAACCACTGTGAGCCCTCTGATCTCTTCTTAACGGTTGCGATTAGATCTTTTACGCGAAAGGGTACGGTTAGATCTGGACCGCCAGATCCAGATCTGATGGCCCTGATCCAATAACTTATCCACGTCGGATCCCAGTCAGCGCCCAGTCAGCGCTGACGTGTAAAATCATTTTCTCGATTTATTTATTTTGGCAGTTTTACAGAAAAGACCCTGCAACTTAGATCTGTCATAACTTTTTAACCACTTATCCAAATTCAAATATTTCTACATATTTGGAAAGCCCTTGACATGTAGAATATTTTGGATCTGCCAAAATTCAAATTTGACTTAGTTTAAAATATTCAAATTTCAAATGGTAAATTTGAGTATTTTTGTCATAACTTTAAATCTGTAAATTCATAAATTGCAAATAAAATTGTTTTAGAGACCTTGAAATATTTGTAAATTGATGCCACTGCTATAAAATATTTTTGAGTAATATTTGAATGAATTCATAGTTATATATTTAATTTGAATAGTTTGAGTATTTTCAACATAACTATTAATAGAAATATTTTTTTTGATTTAATCAAATTGCTATAAATTTAATTAAATGCTCCTTGTCTATTAACACTAATTATAAAATTTTAATATAAAAATTTAATAATAGAAAAATTTAAGCTTATATTTATTTCTTTATTTATAGAAATTAATTCAATTGCATTTATTACCTCATGCATATTTATAAAGAAATCACAAAAGTTATTTTGATGCTTTCTTGTGATTAAAAAGTGCATTTCATGTATAACTTATTTTATTATATAGTTATACTTCTCATAGGAAAACTCCTCCCTCATTTTCTCTAAGTTAGGACTATTTTCAACTTGGTATTTTGGAAAAGTGCTATGCATTAGACACTTAGGATTTTCAACATGGAGCTAGAAGGCCAATGAAGGAGTTAGCCAAAACAAGACTTCAGAAGTACCTCCAAGGAGTGGAAGCACTTAGAATAAAGATCAAGAAGAAGTTCAAGAAGACCAACCTCCTTTATTCTCTAAGTTTTTCTTGCTCTCTCTCTTTTCTTCCTTCTTATCTGAGACTTCATGAAGACTAAGTTAATTCCAAGACCAGCCTCGGTGATATAAGAATCATCAAGTCTGAAGATTTATCAAGTCTACAAAAATTCATTCAAGACATCACCAAGGGGAAAGCTACAAGTCTGGAGATGAAGCCTGTAAGACTAACTACATCTTTCTTTCTTTCTTTTCCCTCTTTCCTAACCTTGTCTTTTAGACTTAATTTTTTTTTGATCATGATGTTATCATCTATGAAGTTTGTTGGATCCTAGCGGCATAGTGAGATGAAGCGGTCTGGAGACAAATCTTACATGTCCACGTACATGAGACCTGTTCCACAATTTAAGTGGCTGGTCGGGTGTCTGTCTCTCTCACTATAGTGAATGTCCAATTTACAAAGAGTTGATAATAATTGTTGATCGTCTTGAAGAAATGACTTAGTAATTTCTCTAAATATTTCTACACATCAAGACTAAGCCATTAGAGGGCTTATTCAAGATGATATAAAACAAAATATTTTATTCAACTTATGACTTTAGTCCTTAGTCATTTTGACCAACCTAATTGCATTGCATTAACTTAAAAGAATTTCATGGCATGACATGCATCTCTAGTCCTTAGAAATAATTTGCATATCATGCATGACATGTTTTCCTTAGAAGTTTTATGAAACTTATTTGTTCACTATGTACGTGTATGTATGTTTGATGATTGTTGTTTGTTGATTGTTGTATTGTTGTTTGATTATATTGTTTGGATTGAACGGAGAGCAAACGTTCGTTGTTGAAAAGAGTTTGTGAACAACGACAACATTCAAAGGCAAGTGGCACACCTCATAAACTTCCTATTATTTTCTATATGCATTACTTAGTGTATTTTTATATGCATGAGTAGGATAGTATTGCTATGCTAAACCTGTGTAGAAATTCCTTATTCCTGTGTCTAGGTTCCTATGAAATATTTAGTAGAATTATTGATGCTATGCAAATGTTGTTTTGTGAAAATCTAAATTCTACTAAGTTAATAAAGAACCTCCTGGGTGGATTGGTTGTATACGGAGGCGAAGTTGAGTGGCTACTCAGGACCATTTCTATGGTGTATACTTGAGTACTTGCACTTGTGGATGGCCACCCAGGGAACAGAGGAATCTGAAGAACTCCGAGTGACGATTGCTTCCAGTGCAGCCATTGTCATATGGGCTCTGGCTTGATCAATTATGTTGCGTGGACTCTCTCCGGCTTGACAAGCAGATGTAGGGGGATGTTAGGTGGAACGGGTCAAGCCAGAGTGGGAGGGAAAATGCTTCTGAAAGATCTCGTCTCATTCTTCTCTTTTCCTTATCACAAATGGTCTGTAAAGGATAATTTGGGTTGAATGGGTACAATGGTGAACGTGCACAACCTCTGCAGAGTGTAAAACTAAGTACTTAGCCGTGTCCCCGGTACGGACAATTTGAGCAGCTGATCACGGACGTCAACGGAGGATTCCATCATTCCAACTTCAGAAATAAAACTTGATGGGTGAACAAGGGAAGATGAGATTTATGGTTTTCATGCCATACTTGTCTTGATTTGAAGAAAGTGTTTTCCAAAGAGATAGGAAAAATTGGCTTTATGCAAAATAGCCTTGAACTCCACCAGCCAAATATGCATATAGGCTATAGAGTTATTCCATTAAGTGTCTACCATAGTGTCACTTGCCAGACTCCATTTTTAATGGAATCTGACCCACGTTGTTGCAGTATTTTTCTTATTGCAGATTGATCAGTTGATGAGTGAGGTTTCCTTTAAAGGTTTCGAGTCGTTTTCGCCTGTGGCAACATGAAGTTGTTGGAGACCCACTGCTATTGTATTTCCGCTGTGTACTTTTTCAATGCTAGCTTTATGCTATGCAACTTGTATCGAATATTTTGTAATTCTGGATCATCGATGTAATAAAATTGACGCTTTGTTGTGATATTACATCGTAAACTGTGTGTGCAAATGAATCGATCCAGGGGTTTGCACTATACACAGGTATCTGCCTTATTTAAAGTGCAGGTACGCTACAGAGAGGAAGAGGCTACTACGTGGTGGTGCGTCGTCTACTCGCTGAGGTGAGTCTCCGATGAGTGGTGGTGGCGACGGAGGTGTGGAGAACTTTGCTTGAGTCAGCGATGTGGTGGTGATGATGATCTTTTGGAAGGACAAATGTTGATTATGTGATGTAAAACTATGAACCATGCATCTTTATGATCATTTGCAAGTTTGTTTCATGATATGTGTGTTCCATGATTGTGTTTTGCTAAATATCCATTTGCAAATATTGTATGTTGCTGTCATTTTGTAAAAAATCTTGTTTTGAAGGTTTGAAGGTCGGGACGCAGATCAGTGCCCTCAAACCAACCCTCAAAACAAAATTTTCTCTTTTCAGGGTTGATTTGAGGGCACTGATCTGCCCCCGCCGTTTTGGGCCTTAAAAACGCGATTTCTCGGCCCTCAAACTGGCTATGAGGGTTACCGGTTTGAGGGCACTGCTAGTGATGCTCTTATTTTAGGTTGCTCACATGGGTGCTCAAACCGTAGCCCAATAGCAGATATTGTAACTCTCTTTTTACTTCTTTTTTTATGAAAATGAACATTCTCCACAATAAAAATGAACATTTAAAAAATTTAAATGTTTTTTTCAAACTACATGTTGTTTAAATATGTAGTTTTTAGTGTGAACACTATTCAAATTTAAACAAATTTTTGAATTTGAATGTTTTCAAAACTAAACACTTTTAAATTGAAAATTATTTTAATGAGAATAATTTAGAATTTGAAAATTTTCGAATGTGAACCATATTCAAATTTGAATATGTTCTGAAAAATTGAACAAATTACTAATTTTTAATTCTAAGGATTTTTCAGAATTTCAAGTTTTCAAATTTGATTTTTTTCAAAACTGAATAATTTTAGTTTAGGACAATTTTCAATAATTGAACAATAGTCAATTCCAAAATAATAAAGTATATGCACAAAGAAACGGGAAAAGGAAAATTCAAATTCGAAAAGGATAGAAATAGAAAAAAATCATGTTTGAATCTATTAGGCTGGCTCACGTCGCCTAGTAGAGGTATGCGAGGGCGAATAGCCCTGACCCGGTTAGCAAATAGGATTTGTCAAGACCGACCCGCAACTCGCCAGCTGCAGATGCGGCCCGGTACCCAAGTAGTTCCCTCTCATCTCCTTTATCTAATACTCCCTCCGTTCCTTGATATAAGGTGTATAATTTTTCATAAAAATTCAAACTTGACTAACTTTGTCCAGGATTGTAACAAAAACTGTCAATATTTTAAATACTAATAAAATAAATATGAAAATATATTTTATGATGAATCTAATGGTAATAATTTGATATAGTAACTGCTAATAATATTTTCTAAAATCTTGAACAAAATTAGTCAAGTTTGATTTTTAAAGAAAAACTATACACCTTATATCAAGAAATTGAGGGAGTATCTTTTAGCCTATACAAATATATTCAGACTTGTAGTAATTTTCATTACGAAACAAACGAGTAGGATCTATTCTCGTGCTCGGTTAGGATCTATTCTCGTGCTCGGGTTAGAGTTCCGTCGCATATATCTTCTTAATTTTGGACCGGTGTCAGCCCCTTTTTTGAATAAATTTCATCAAAATTGGTAGATTTCCTATATGTAGTTATTTAGATTGTGTTTATATGTGTTTTTCAACCTCTCGTACTTGCGTGTAACCTTCGAGCTGTCATGAACTTTGCACTTCGTTATGAACTACAATATTTTCATGTTCTAACCTCTGCCACTCGCTGTCATTAACTCCGATTACAAGAGGTTAAAATAAATGAGCACACTTATTGTAAGAAAACACTAGTTCTACCTTTCTCCATAGGTAGCCAAAATTCGAAACAGACAACCAAATTAAGAAAATAACATGACTCAAGTCACTTTTTTTAGGGCTAGGCCCTAGGGAGACAGACGGATGCAACTTGCAAGGACACTAGTGGAAAAAGGGGCTCTAGTCCCGGTTCCAGAGCACCTATAGTCCCGGTGTAGCAACCGGGACTGTCAGGCCGGGACTAGAGCCCCCCCACCCTTTGGTCTCGGTTCAATACGAACCGGGACCGCACCCCCCCACACCAATTAGAGCTCCGCACGTGGAGGTGGCAGGGCGCGCGGGGGCGAACCCTTTAGTCCCGGTTCGTGTTACGAACCGGGACTAGGGTTTTGTTTTATTTTTTACACTTCAGGGTTTTGTTTTTTTTTATTTCAGGTTTTTACTTTTTTTTTCTGGGTAGGGGTTTCGGATAGTACCACGTCGATGCGTCGGGGTACGGGTTTCGGATGGTACCACGTCGATGCGTCGGGGTAGGGTTTCAGATGCTACGGCTTCGATGCGCGAAAAACACGTATAAATTATTATACAAAGCTAGATGAATGCATCATGCATATATACAATTACATGAAAATCATGTGTTGATAACACATACACAATTAAGTACGCCTGGTACATGAAGATCACGTTTCCCGGTTCCAGATACTTAGAAGTATTTTGTTACATGGAGATCACTATATTTTACATGTCTGCACTAGTCAAAATAGTGGTACTCTCCGGTCTCCGGTATGACATGGGCGAGGTAAAATCCCGTCAACTCCTCTGTAAGTGCCCTGAAACGGGTCTTTATTGGTAACTCGCTGCGCTTTCTTGCCAACTGTAAAAAAATGACATCACAATGAATACATGAGATATGAAATGAATAAAACTCATCACGATTGATGGTACAAAAATAATGTTGTGACTAGAGCTTTACGTACTTCGATACTTCTTTTGCTCTTCAAACTCTCGTCGACCACAGTGTGCATGTACTCGCAAACGTAGAATCCACATAGATCAGTTCCTATTGGCTGTTTAAGGCAAGTCTATACAAAAATTGAATTTAATCAAATAATAATAAAGTATGATAATGGTGCATGGGCCTAGTTATAGTACTACTTACATCGTTACTACGCCAGCGCAGTTTCTCTGGCCATCCACTGTTCGGTTGTTCCGCGAGGAACATTTTCCAAACACTGCATGACAAGAAAATGAATGAATGAGTCATAAATTCTTTGATATTAGGAAATGAACGAAAGGGGCGATAAGAAAAGAAAGTACCTTGCCACCAAATCAAAACAGGTCTTGTATTGTTTAGGGCATCTTCTTAACGAGTCAAGGACAACAATTTCTCCTTTCCGCAAGTCAATAACGATAAGAATGTAGTGGGAGCTGCGCACGTTTATAAATAGTCATGCATAACTCATCAATTAAACTTAACATCAGGTGAGAAAAATAGAATGTGTAATAAGCAGTAACACTCACTTGAAGTTGTAAGGCCATAATATATATTTTTTGTAAGCTTGTCGCTTGAAAAACATTAGCAAATTCCCCGGTGTATCCTTGTTAAGTATTGGATCAATTATGTTATCTTCGTGCATTATAAAGGGGTCAATGAACCCAATGTGGTTGATTTTCTGCTTCTTGCATTTGAGCATCTTCATTCTGCGTAATGAAGCACACAAATATTATAGAGAGGATTATCACAAACAATGAATGAGAGAGCTAATTAAAACATTAAATTACAGGAATATATCACTTACAGACAATAGGAACTCATGATAGCTTTGTCGAGGGCCCGGAGATTGTATAACTGAAAGATTTCGGCGAAGTGAAGGACAACGGAGTATTCTTGGAAATAATGTTCTTCCTTAACTGCCATCATGAGAGTGTCTTTATTCGTCTCCTTTACGATATTCGTGTACCAGGCTTGAAATTGACGCATTCTTGTGGGTAAGTCGCCGTCGACAAAATCTTCCCCGTGAACATAAGTACGAACGACATCCGCGAAGGGGATATCATCTCCCGAATATACCAGCTCCCGCACATTGATGTTTTTGAGAACTCTGTCATCAAGCACCTTGAGCGGGGGGGGGGGGGGGGGGGGGGGGCGACTGTGCGTCTTGTTCTCCGAGTTGGGCAACTTGTTTCCCTTTTTTCGATCGATCATCCATCTCTTCGTCATATGACTTACCAATGTTGCGATCATAGTCTGTTGGCGGCGATGGTGGGGGGTTGTATAGGGCATCGATGCAACGGTCAATTTTCTCCTGAGGAATTCCGGCAGTAAATTTTGCAGGAGGCAATTGTTTCGCTAACGCTTTCTGTTTCACGCCAGCAAGCCAGGCATCCGTATGTTCTTTGCAGGCGATATTGTTTTCCTCGACGGTTCTCTCCCAAGGTAACTTTGGAGTAGGCGGCGGTGTTTTCTGCTTTCTAGGTTGCTTCCTAACAGAAGAACCAGACTGGCGCCTACTCGAGAGCGACTTAACATTCTGGCGGACTGGCACAGAATGCGATGGCCTCGCGCTAGGAACCCTCTCGGGGGGGCGGTTGGCTTTGCTGTTGAGCTGGAGATGGACTCGGGCTGGGGTCCCTATCGGGGAGGTGTGGGCTTTGCTGATGGGGTGGAGAAGGACTCCGTCTTTGATCCCTCTCGAGGAAGAGTGGACTTTGCTGGTGAGCTGGACTCCTAGAACGAGGAGTGGACTTTGCTTGTTCTGAAAGGACGATGTATTTCTTGGGCCATAGGGCGAAGGCATGCTTGACGTCTGCCAACGTTTTCTCCTCGTCACCTCCAGGTAACTCAAGTTCCAAGGTTTCAAATCCCGGCATAATTTCGTCCACCCCGACACGAGCATAGCCATCTGGAATTTGACCACAATGGTAGAGTTCTCCAGGTTGAATTACTAAAGCTTGCCCCACCGCCACCTTCAAAGTTATGTTTCTCATTGCTATATGTAGCTCACAACCTGTAGGCTCTGTGATGTCATCCACTGGGTAGGCACCAACGTCGACCTGACGCGTGGAACCAACGCTGCTTCTACGCTGAGATGGGGCGGCATCTGCTTCATGGTCTAATTGGTGCCGCTCCTGAGGTTCCGTTCTTTGCTCCTTCAATGCTTTTATTTCCGCCCGTTGCTCCTTCATTTCACGTTCCAATTGTAATATCCGGTCGGCCTCCTTCTTCTTACTTCTGCTACGGCTTCTATAAGTGTGAGCGGATTCCGGCCACGCAGTCTTAAACGTAGCACCGCCAGGAAAGCCTCGAGCTCGTCCAACATGTTCAGGATTTCCCAGGGCCCGTGTCAGCTCGTCATCCTCTCTATCGGGTTTGAACACACCATTGCGAACATCATTAATTGCTTTTTCAAGCTTCTCTTTGATTATGTCAACAAGAACCTTCCATTTTCCCCTTCCAACAATCTCTCCGGTTTTAGGGTCCAACATTGCCCCATGCGCGAACAACCAGAATTTTGACCTCTCGGGCCAGTCAAGTGTCTTTGGACGGACCCCCGATCGAAGCAGATTTTCTTCATAGGATAACCACTTAGGAATGGCGCTCTTGTAGCCACCTGTCCCCAATGTATGGTGGTGTACCTTCAGCCCAGCATTCAATTTATTTATCTCCGATCGGGCCACAGCCATAGGTGATTTCCTATACGCCTTAAACGCCGCCCATTCAGATTCTAACTTCTTCCCTTGTGCTCCACTGAAATCTGGATCTTCTTTTGTTTCTTCATATTGATTCCATAACTTTTTCTTCCAGTTCCGGAATTGTTCCGCCATCTTAATAAGAGTCCACTTCTTGAGGTTGTCCTTTTTCACTTTAGAGAGATCTGGCGGGAGGGTGAAATGTGACAACAGCGTGTTATAGACCAAATCCTTAAGAACTTGGTGGACATAACATGGGTCCTCCACATCTGCGGCCGCCGGCTTATTCCATTCGCGTATGCTGATTGGGATCATGTCCCTAACAATAACTCCAGCTTGACTTATAAATTTGTTGCGGTTCTATTTTGGTTCGAGCGGTTCGCCGGAATCAGCAATTTCCTCAATCGGTAACTTTGGATCCTCGCTCGTCATTCTTTTTGCCTTGCCTCGAGGAGCACATGGTGGCTGCTTTTTCGTAGATTTGCTTGATCCGGATGGCTAAAAGAAAAATGAGTCGTTAATAAATACAACACAAATCAATTAAGGCATGTAGTTAACAACAACATATCGACATATTTATTATAAACACATATACACCTCTCCGCCGGAGTTTGTTATCACCACATCTCGTGACTCTATTCCATCACCAAAGTCGTTCAAAAATTGTTCGAAATCATAATCATCTAGATCTCCTCCAGTTCGGGCATCATTAAAAATAAGTTGTTCCATTTGGTCTTCCATCTCTTCATCTCGTTGAAATTGTGCTTCTTCTATCTGCTCGTCTCGCAAGTGCTCCATCGCTCAAATGTACTTGCAATCAATAAAATTTGCAATCAAGTTTAGATTTATTCTAAAAAAGATACAAGTATGCAATCCTACAAATTACAAGAATATGAATATTGGGTTGAATGATTGTTTAAAATATTCTATAAATTACAATGTACCTGTTTACTACTCAAGCATGTCAAACTAATGCACCCAAGTGTAACTCTCATTAATAAAACTGGGAGGAAGCAGCTGATACAACTGGGTCATATATATATATATATATATATATATATATATATATATATATATATATATATATATATATATATATATTACAATGATCTCAATTTGCATATCTAACACACCATAATATATATATGGATCATATATTACAATTTTATATCAATGGCAAATTGAGATCAATGTAGCAATCAATCTAGCCAAGAGTGAGAATAAATGGCAAATTCATCATACAAGCTAGGTTCGTCTTGGCAGCGAGAAGCAAGACCTCCTGCAAGCCGTGGACACACCCGAGCAGCAAGGACCTCCTGCAAGTTGTATAATGAATCGTATATCAATCAAAACAACTGTATAATGAATTGTATATCAGCTCTAGCAAAAAAACAGTAGAGAATGTCTTGCAAACACCTAGCCCTCGACATACAAAATCAGTAGAGAAAATGTCTTGCACTATTTTTTACACCAATAATAGAATAATAGAAATATAAGAAATCACTACAAGAAATAGTGTTACACAACTCAGCTTGATTCAACTTTCTAAATGTCTTTAGAGTGATGACATGTAGATTGAGGTCAACCAATAATACATCATAAACCACACCACACATGGATTGAGCATTTACCCCTGTGATGTTTAGAAAAAGGTCTAAGATTTAATTTTAGACCTCGGCTAACTCACATCACAGTTCAAACAAATATCTGCAACCCAAATTCCATACACATAATGAAGGCAATATCTCATCTTCAGACCTCAAGTTCTCCAACAACTAAAATAGCTTTAAATTCCATCAGCTTTATATACATGTTGTAGACATATCGAGGAATCTAGAATTCAATCTCATTTTTTTTAAACAAAATAGCATAATGTTAACTACAAATAGTTCGGATTTTCTTTACTACTTTATCATATAGGCATGTCTTTTACACCTGAAATCGAGGCTTTACCTACCATATTTCTTCTCATCTATTGTTTCTTTACATTGGTTGCTGGTTCGTACATGATTAAGAACATATATATTTCCAGCATCCCGCATATATATCTACAGCATGATTAAGAAATCAAACACACATGATTAAGAAATCAAACTAACTACCTCGGCAACGACGAGGAGGAGCGGCACATCCTCGGCAAGGAGGAGGAGGTGGGAAGTGTGACGCCCTAAAATCGGTACTATGTAGATTTAAGCGTTCATGCCGAAATCCGCATAATAACGATTTTAGGTCGCCCACGAGACATAATGTGCACGCCGAAACATGCGCATTATGTGGGTGGAATTGTGATAACATTACAACAGTTCCGATACATCCACAAATACAACAGAAGATAAATACAACAACGACTCGAACGAGTCAAGATACAAATGATACCATACAAAGATACAAATGACAGCGGAAGCAAAATAGTATCCGACTACGGATAAGATGCAAATTGGACTAAGAGTCCTGAAGATAAGCAATGACGCCATATCACTGCCCAGCCAAGCCGCAGGGATTCCCAAGCTAACGTCGTCGGACTTTAAACCTGTTTGACTGCACATAAAGCATAACCCAAAAGAGGGTCAGGGCACTCCCTGGCAAGCAAAACCAACTTGCCTACTTTCTACACCATCTCTCAAAATATAGGGGAGGTGGACTTAGCGGCAGCAGCACTAGCAACCTAAAGAGACACACTACAACTTCCGTCTAATCAGAGAGGGATAAGAGAGCGCATAAGTAAACATCTACAACTAACACCAATCATAACCCATTCTCGAATTAACCCCCTCAACCAAGTATGAGGAAGCAATTCGGGAAACTCACACATTGAACATGTTTTAATTATAATTTATTGTGAAAGTAATTCTATGTTACTAGTCAATTTAATTAACATTAATTAGGTGCAAGTTGTCTAGATCTTGTTAGCCAGTATCATCACCAAAGTCGTCCATAACCGTGGACACGGCTCATCGATAAGATTATACCCTGTAGGGGTGCACTACTGTACCCATACTCGCATGATCAACCCAAGGAAGCATCAGGGCTTCTCAACACGACTTATTCCTTCACTACAGCAAGTCCAAGTGCCACCCATATGAGTTGTTACCCGCGTCAAGAGTCCGGCCGAATCTCAATTGCGGACTCATTAGTTTGTGTACACGCGCCATGCGGCTCAAACCACAGTAGGAACTGTCCGCTTCGCCCGCACCACCCCTATATGACCCCCAAGTAACATAACCTCTCATCAATCAGCGTCATCGTGCACATGCATATGCGCAAATGGAAAACCCGAACTAGTTGCGGCACATGGACAAGCTGAAGATCCGTTCAAAGTCGAGGGGGGCTCCATAGGGCCTCCCACAAGTGGTTAGTGCGCTCAAAATTGGATCCGAGAACAAAATCTCAGTTCCTAGGTCGACACTGAGCAGAACAAAGCACCTCGCTAGGCCTTCCGCCTGGTACCTTATCTTTTAATTATAATACCCCAATATAAGACAACATTTTATTATGGTAGAAAGATCTATCATACTAAGCAGATGAAACATAAGACCAACAGACGACTCGCACAAACAACTCTAAGCATGCGCTACGACTCGCAAGGCCAACAGATAAACAAACAACAGGTGATGGGATGTGGGGATAAAGCCGTATGGGCTGCAGGGTAAACATGTGATGGGATCGCGATAAGAATCAAATACTAGGATAGCAGAGATCAACGGCAGGAATGAAAGACAATGTATAGGTAAACAAGCAAACTTTGCTTGCCTGGAATCCCGCATGGAAGCAGATCTTGTCGTTGCTCACACATCTCAACGTCTTATCCGCGAAGAAGCAACAAACACTGGAAAGCGTAAAAGATGCATTTTACAACTACGGCAAAAGATTCAGCATGATCATACGAGAATGATGCATGGCATGGCAAGATGCAATACAATGCAGATAATCAAAATTAAGCGGGAAAACAACCCCGACAATTAATATTTAGGTGTAAGTTATTTATTCACCAGCAATATTAAATGTTGGATAACATGGCAACACATGGCATGGGTGACCTAATTGGATTAAATGGAATGGGGCATTAAATATATATTACCCCACACCTTCCATATTTAATTATTTAGTTGCAATTGACAAATTACACTAAGCAATTAAAATAACAGATGAAAAATGGCATACAAATGACATATTAATATTCCTTGCATTTTTTTGATACAAAAACATATAAAGATTATTTTAATTGGAGTTATAGAATTAAAGTTATTGCATTTATAAGTCCATGGGTGTTTCTGCACATTCCAGGGACCTGTTCGTGATGGAAACAATGTTTCTGGGGACTTGGGCGCGAAACTCACAGAGCAGGGGGGCTCAGGGTAATTTTCCCAGAAGCCCTGGTCACTGACGGGTGGGACCCGCATGTCAGTGACCGAAAGAGAAAATAAAATGGGGCATTTTTATTCCACCGCGCCCGTGGGGATTTGATCTCGGGATCTCAGGAGGGCTAAGATGGATGTAGCCACTGGACTGGCTCGGCTGGAAGTGATCAACTACCAGCCCGACTCTTTAAGACCTTTAAGGGCGAGGTTAACTGAAGAAAAGCATAAAAAGATTCAGAGTTCAGAGCATAAAATTGTGGGGATTTGGCTTGGTGGGATTCGAACGCCGGCTGCTGCGCGCGGGACGAGTGAATCTTGCCACTGGACCGGGCTTGTGCTTGTGAACGCTACAAGGATCAAATATATAAAGTTCCTGGCTCTGTTACTGAAACTGTAACTGAAACAAGTTTCAGAACTTGCAGTAGCGATGGAGACGAAGATCTGCATCCGATCGGGAGCTCCTGGAGGCGTTTGCACGCGGGCAAGCTAGGGGTGCGGGTGGCTCTGCGGTGCGAAGGCGTGGAGTCGAGGGCAGGTAGGGAGGTGCGGGAGAAGGGGTCACGAGCAGAGAGAGAACCGGAGCTTGGAGGTTCGACGGTAATGGCAGACATGGACCACGACGGGAATGGACTCGACGATGCAGGAAGGGAACGAGCCGTGGGAGAGGGGGAATGGAGAGAGGAGCTCACGGGGAGGGGGATGGTGTCGTTGTTCATGCCCGACGCCGTCCGAATGCGGCGTATTTTGGCGGCGGAGGTCGCCGGTCGAGGGGATGACGAGGACGATCCCGTCGCCGTCAGGGACGCCCGGCGCGATTCCTTGGGGGGAGGAGCTTGGCGACGACGAGGTGCATCTTCTAGGCCTCCTTTCGGCCCTTTGACGGCACCGGAGTTGCGGGGGGCGGTTGAAAGAGCATTTTCCCTCATGTGTGGTTTTGGTAATTGAATGACAATCTCTATGGACTAATGTTTACCTTGAGATATCATTATAGATCATGTCCATGGAGTTGTGGAGTTCATGTGTTGGACTATTGAAGCTTATGTGCTGAGTGAAGCTTATTGCAAGTATGCCTTGAAGATTCAAGACATCATCTTAGTGAAGAAAAGATGAGTTGTGCAAGACCAAGAGAAGCTTTCTCGAAAAGATGCTATGCTTGGTGCTTGCAATGGATACATGAAGACGAAGCTTAGCGAGACTCTCCCATTGTGAGCATGGGGGAGTATTTGGAGAAGTCTTCATCAAGCAAGTGATTGGACGCGTAATCAAGAAAGATGACCCACTTGAAGAGATCAAGATAGTCATCTTCTAACTCAAGTGGAATGCTCAAGGCAAAGGTATGATCTTGATAGGGCTATAGGATAGATAGGCGTACTATCAAGAGGGTCTCTCAAGTTAGTAACTTGATCGCATTCTTGTGGAGAGCTCAAACCTTTGCATACTTGGCATATCATGTTTCTTGGTTCTTATTTGGCTTTTATGTTGGTGAGGAATTAGAGCTTGGTTCATCTCCATGTCAAGCTCTTGTTCATGGAAATCGGTTTTACTTTGGAGAACTTGTTGCGTTTTCGGTGGCGGAAATATTGCCGATTCTACCTTGAGAAAGTCCCACACCTTGCCATGTGTGGAGATTTTACTCTATTTGTTGGGTACTCATCGTCGCTATCTTTCCAACAAAATTGGTCTCACCTCATTTGGAGTTCATTTGCAAAAGTTATAGCAGTTTTCGTTTCGATGTTCTGCTGATTCGGATTATTGGGGCCGGATATTCCGCCCTACCGGAATTTCCGGTTCCCCAGCTCATCCAAGAAAACGGCTAAGGAAAGGAGAAAAAGGGTTCTGACTCCAGTCGGAAATTGTGCTCGGAAATTTCCATATACCGGAATTTCCGAGTGCCCCCAGAAAAGTCCTCCAGAAATGGCTAAGGAAAAGTTTGGTTTTGCTTCTGACTCCAGCCGGAATTTCCGAGCTCTCTTAGACCGGAATTTCCGGGTGACCGGAATTTCCGGGTCTCTCTAGACTGGAATTTCCGGGTGACCGGAATTTCCGGGTCTCTCTAGACTGGAATTTCTGGGTGACCGGAATTTCCGAGTCTCACTTATACCGGAATTTCCGAGTGTCGAAACAGCCAACGGCTATATTTCCTGGAGGGGTATAAATACCCCTCCCCTTCTTCTTCCCCTGCTAATCCAAGGCAGCACGACTTTCCCCTATCTCCTACTCCATTGTTGACCTTGGAAAGCTCACTTCCCTCTCAATCCCTCCATTGAATCTTCCATATTCTTTAGGGAAAGTTGAGAGGAGATCTAGATCTACAATCCTACCAATCCATCTCTCTAAGTGAGGGGAACTTAGTGGCTCTAGTTCTTGGAGTTCCTTTGTGGTTCTTCCTCTTTATTATTCCTCTCTTCTCCCCCCTTAAGCATTAGTTGCTTTTGGTGGGATTTGGGAGTGAAGGATTTGACTCCTTTGTGGTTTCCTTTGTTCTTCCTCTCTTATTCCCCCATAAACATTTGTTGTTGTGTTGGAATTTGAGAGTGAAGGACTTGAGTACTTCGTGTGCTCTTGCCATTGCATTTGCATCGGTTTGAGCCCTCCACGAGGATTCGTGGTGGTATTACTTGTGAGCTTGTTACTCTTGGGTCTTTGGACCCTAGACGCCTTTTGTGGCCAAGACCTTTTGTGGTCAAGACCTTTTGTGGTCACTTGAGAGCCCCCAATTAAGTTGTGCGTGTGTGCCTCAAGACTTGGGAGCCCCCAATTAAGTTGTGGGTGTGTGCCTCAATAGTTGTACGGGATTCGATCTCCGCCCCAAAGGAGATCAATAGTGGAAGGTGAACTCGAACCTTTTGTGGTTGAGTTCATCAGGAGAAGAAGGTGAGCCTTTGTGGCGTTGCGGCTAACCTTGTGTGGTTGCGCACACCTCTCCAAACGAGACGTACACCTTTGGGTGGAACTCGGGAATACATCCTCGTCTCCGCGTGCCTCGGTTATTTCTATACCCGAGCTCTTTACTTATGCTCTTTACATTGTGATAGCCTTCGTGCTTGAAGTCATATATCTTGCTATCATCTTGTTACTTGTATTGCTAAGCTTAAGTTGTTGGTGCACATAGGTGAGCCTAGTTTATATATCTAGGTTGTATGCTTGTTAAAGTAAACCTCTAGTTTTATTCCGCCTTTATCAAGCATATCGGAATTTCCGGGTCATTCTTGACCGGATATTCCGCCTCCTCGGAATTTCCGGGTCACTCTTGGACCGGATATTCCGGCTCCTCGAAAAAGTTTTAAATCGCCTATTCACCCCCCCCCCCCCCCCCCCCCCCTCTAGGCGACGTCTATCCGTTCAGCGGTGAGGTGGTCTCCGGTGGTGCGTGGTGGAGAAGAAACAGAGGAGGATCGAGGTGGAGAGAAGAGGGGAGGCGGCGGCGGCGCAGCAGGGGGAGAGGAGGAAGTAGGTTAGGGTTTGGGGGGAGACGCGGCTCTACTAAGTAGGAGGGGAAAAGGAGGGAGCAGGTGGGGGCTGCCATGGCGTCAGCCATGTGCCTCTTCTCTGTTCCGTACAGAAGGAGAAGAAGGGGTGAGAAGTGGGTCGGGCTAGGGGGAGATGGGCTGGAGGTGGGCTTCGGCCCAGGTAAGGTTCTTCTACTGTTTTTAATTCTTTTCTTTTTAATTCTTTTCTGGTTTTGCAATTAAAACAAAATAGAAAAAGAATTTGTAGAAGGAAACTTTACAAAATAGTTTTTGTTTTAAAATAGACAATTTAGTTATTTTTTCCAATACACAATTTAATATATTAATTTGAAAATTCGAAAAGAATTTAAATACCATATTTAAATTAATTTGATTTGCAAATAGAATTAAAAGTGGAATTTGAATTTGAAGGGTGTGATTCAAATTTAAATGCAATAAAAATAAAATGAGGTGACAAATGCATGATGATATGATGACATGATGATGCAAAAAGAAAAACAATAAAATCTATTTTGGGATAAATCCCGGGATGTTACAGGAAGCACGGCCTCGGCAAGGAGGAGGAGGTGGGCAGCACGACCTCCGAGTGAGAAGGAGGTCGGGCGGCGCGGACCGGCGAGCAGCACCTCGGGCGCGAGGAGGAGGAGGAGGTCGGGCGGGCAGCACCTCGGGCGCGAGGAGGATACAAGGCAAGAAATCGTCCACCCACGCGTAGAATCCTAAAACTTTGAAAGTTTGGATAAGAGAAGAGACTCTGAAAACAAATAAGATAAGAGGAGAAATAGAATTGAGGTAAGGAGTAAATAGAAACCTATTGAGATATTTTTCAAAAATAATTTAAGTCAAATAGTTTTCGACACTCTAGAAACAACGACCGTTAGCGAGGTTATCCTACAGGCTTTTGCGGACCCGCTGCTTCGATAACCAATCGTATCGAAACAACAAGGAGATCGAAACCAAGGCTCTGATACCACTTTGTGACGCCCTAAAATCGGTACTATGTAGATTTAAGCGTTCCTGCCGAAATCCGCATAATAACGATTTTAGGTCGCCCACCAGACATAATGTGCACGCCGAAACATGCGCATTCTGTGGGTAGAATTGTGATAACATTACAACAGTTCCGATACATCCACAAATACAACAGAAGATAAATACAACAACGACTCGAACGAGTCAAGATACAAATGATACCATACAAAGATACAAATAATAGCGGAAGCAAAATAGTATCTGACTACGGATAAGATGCAAATTGGACTAAGAGTCCTGAAGATAAGCAATGGCGCCATATCCCTGCCCAGCCAAGCCGCAGGGATACCCAAGCTAACGTTGTCGGACTTCAAACCTGTTTGACTACACATAAAGCATAACCCAAAAGAGGGTCAGGGCACTCCCTGGCAAGCAAAACCAACTTTCCTACTTTCTACACCATCTCTCAAAATATAGGGGAGGTGGACTTAGCGGCAGCAACACTAGCAACCTAAAGAGACACGCTACAACTTCTGTCTAATCAGAGAGGGATAAGAGAGCGCATAAGTAAACATCTACAACTAACACCAATCATAACCCATTCTCGAATTAACCCCCTCAACCAAGTATGAGGAAGCAATTCGGGAAACTCACACATTGAACAGGTTTTAATTATAATTTATTGTGAAAGTAATTCTATGTTACTAGTCAATTTAATTAACATTAATTAGGTGCAAGTTGTCTAGATCTTGTTAGCCAGCATCATCACCAAAGTCGTCCATAACCGTGGACACGGCTCATCGATTATACCCTGCAGGGTGCACTACTGTACCCATACTCGCATGATCAACCCAAGCAAGCATCAGGGCTTCTCAACACGACTTATTCCTTCACTACAGCAAGTCCAAGTGCCACCCATATGAGTTGTTACCCGCGTCAAGAGTCCGGCTGAATCTCAATTGCGGACTCATTAGTTTGTGTCCACGCGCCATGCGGCTCAAACCACAGTAGGAACTGTCCGCTTCGCGCGCACCACCCCTATATGACCCCCAAGTAACATAACCTCTCATCAATCATCGTCATCGTGCACATGCATATGCGCAAATGGAAAACCCGAACTAGTTGCGGCACATGGACAAGCTGAAGATCCGTTCAAAGTCGAGGGGGGCTCCATAGGGCCTCCCACAAGTGGTTAGTGCGCTCAAAATTGGATCCGAGGACAAAATCTCAGTTCCTAGGTCGACACTGAGCAGAACAAAGCACCTCGCTAGGCCTTCCGCCTGGTACCTTATCTTTTAATTATAATACCCCAATATAAGACAACATTTTATTACGGTAGAAAGATCTATCATACTAAGCAGATGAAACATAAGACCAACAGACGACTCGCACAAACAACTCTAAGCATGCGCTATGACTCGCAAGGCTAACAGATAAACAAACAACAGGTGATGGGATGTGGGGATAAAGCTGTATGGGCTGCAGGGTAAACATGTGATGGGATCGCGATAAGAATCGAATACTAGGGTAGCAGAGATCAACGGCAGGAATGAAAGACAATGTATAGGTAAACAAGCAAACTTTGCTTGCCTGGAATCCCGCATGGAAGCAGATCTTGTCGTTGCTCACACATCTCAACGTCTTATCCGCGAAGAAGCAACAAACACTGGAAAGCATAAAAGATGCATTTTACAACTACGGCAAAAGATTCAGCATGATCATACAAGAATGATGCATGGCATGACAAGATGCAATACAATGCAAATAAGCCAAATTAAGCGGGAAAACAACCCCGACAATTAATATTTAGGTGTAAGTTATTTATTCACCAGCAATATTAAATGTTGGATAACATAGCAACACATGGCATGGGTGACCTAATTGGATTAAATGGAATAGGGCATTAAATATATATTACCCCACACCTTCCATATTTAATTATTTAGTTGCAATTGACAAATTACACTAATCAATTAAAATAACAGATGCAAAATGGCATAAAAACGACATATTAATATTCCTTGCATTCTTTTGATTCAAAAACATATAAAGATTATTTTAATTGGAGTTATAGAATTAAAGTTATTGCATCTATAAGTCCATGGGTGTTTCTGCACATTCCAGGGACCTGTTCGTGATGGAAACAATGTTTCTGGGGAGTTGGGCGCGAAACTCAGAGAGCAGGGGGCTCGGGGTAATTTTCCCAGAAGCCCTGGTCACTGACGGGTGGGACCCGCATGTCAGTGACCGAAAGAGAAAATAAAATGGGGCATTTTTATTCCACCGCGCCCGTGGGGATTTGATCTCGGGATCTCAGGAGGGCTAATATGGATGTAGCCACTGGACTGGCTCGGGTGGAAGTGATCAACTACCAGCCCGACTCTTTAAGACCTTTAAGGGCGAGGTTAACTGAAGAAAAGCATAAAAAGATTCAGAGTTCAGAGCATAAAATTGTGGGGATTTGGCTTGGTGGGATTCGAACGCCGGCTGCTGCGCGCGGGATGAGTGGATCTTGCCACTGGACCGGGCATGTGCTTGTGAACTCTACAGGGATCAAATATCTAAAGTTCCTGGCTCTGTTACTGAAACTGTAACTGAAACAAGTTTCAGAACTTGCAGTAGCGATGGAGACGAAAATCTGCATCCGATCGGGAGCTCCTGGAGGCGTTTGCACGCGGGCCAGCTAGGGTGCGGGTGGCTCTGCGGTGCGAAGGCGTGGAGTCGAGGGCAGGTAGGGAGGTGCGGGAGAAGGGGTCACGAGCAGAGAGAGAACCGGAGCTTGGAGGTTCGACGGTAATGGCGGACATGGACCACGACGGGGATGGACTCGACGATGCAGGAAGGGAACGAGTCGTGGGAGAGGGGGAATGGAGAGAGGAGCTCACGGGGAGGGGGATGGTGTCGTTGTTCATGCTCGACGCCGTCCGAATGCGGCGTATTTTGGCGGCGGAGGTCGTCGGTCGAGGGGATGACGAGGACGATCCCGTCGCCGTCAGGGACGCCCGACGCGATTCCTTGGAGGGAGGAGCTTGGCGACGACGAGGTGCATCTTCTAGGCCTCCTTTCAGCCCTTCGACGGCACCGGAGTTGCGGGGGGCGGTGAGGTGGTCTCCGGTGGTGCGTGGTGGAGAAGAAACAGAGGAGGATCGAGGTGGAGAGAAGAGGGGAGGCGGCGGCGGCGCAGCAGGGGGAGTGGAGGAAGTAGGTTAGGGTTTGGGGGGAGACGCGTCTCGACTAAGTAGGAGGGGAAAAGGAGGGAGCAGGTGGGGGCTGCCATGGCGTCAGCCATGTGCCTCTTCTCTGTTCCGTACCGGAGGAGAAGAAGGGGTGTGAAGTGGGTCGGGCTAGGGGGAGATGGGCTGGAGGTGGGCTTCGGCCCAGGTAAGGTTATTCTACTGTTTTTAATTCTTTTCTTTTTAATTCTTTTCTATTTTTGCAATTAAAACAAAATAGAAAAAGAATTTGTAGAAGGAAACTTTACAAAATAGTTTTTGTTTTAAAATAGACAATTTAGTTATTGTTTCCAATACACAATTTAATATATTAATTTGAAAATTCGAAAAGAATTTAAATACCACATTTAATTTAATTTGATTTGCAAATAGAATTAAAAGTGGAATTTGAATTTGAAGGGTGTGATTCAAATTTAAATGCAATAAAAATAAAATGAGGTGACAAATGCATGATGATATGATGACATGATGATGCAAAAAGAAAAACAATAAAATCTATTTTGGGATAAATCCCGGGATGTTACAGGAAGCACGGCCTCGGCAAGGAGGAGGAGGTGGGCAGCACGACCTCCGAGCGAGGAGGAGGTCGGGCGGCGCGGACCGGCGAGCAGCACCTCGGGCGCGAGGAGGAGGAGGAGGTCGGGCGGGCAGCACCTCGGGAGCGAGGAGGAGGAGGTCGGGCAGCGCAACACCTCGGGCGCGTGGAGGAGGAGGTGGGCAGCACGGCGAGCGCGGACGGCGGCGCGGACGAGGACGAGGAGGAGCTCGGGCGGTGCGGACGGCGAGCAGCACCTCGGGCGCGAGGAGGGAGGAGGTCGGGCGGGCGGCGCGGACCGACGAGCAGCACCTCGGGCGGGCAGAGGCGCGAGGAGGAGGAGGTTGGGCGGGCGGCACAGACCGGCGAGCAGCACCTCGAGCGGGCAGAGGCGCGAGGAGGAGGAGGTCGGGCTGCGTAGCTTCAGAGCGACGAGGAGGAGGTCGGGCGGCGCAGACGGCGAGCAGCACGCACGGCGGAGAGGAAAGGGCGGCGGCGTCGGAGATAGCTAGGGTTTCAGAATGGAGAATTTGGGGAAGAATGGGGAAAAAAGTGTCGCGGGAAGGACCTTTAGTCCCGGTTCCAGTGCCGAACCGCGACTAAAGGGTCTTTAGTCCCGGTTGGTAACACCAACCGCGACTAAAGTCTTTTTTTTTCTTTGCTTCTTTTTCTTTTTACTGGTTTTTGTTTTTGTTTTCTTTTATTTACTTTGGTTTACTTATTTTTTGAATTGTTTTGTTTCTAGTTTATTTTTCTGATTTGTTTTATATTCTTTCATTTTTCATTTTTTGATTTATTTTTGTTTGGCATCTAGTTTTCATAAATATCATTTTCCATTTTTTAAGTGCAAAAAATGAGGTTTTTCATGAAGTAAGTACATAAAATATGATTCCAAATGGCACCCAACTATTTTTCACTAGGAGTGGTGCACATATGATGGATGATCCCCATGTTTGAGTTTTTTCTTAAAATTATAGCTAATTTTCCCTAGTTAATTGAGTTTATGTTGATTTATTGAAAGTAATTCAAATTTGAACTACAACTATTTGATAGTTTGGTCTGAAACTTTTGGAAAAATCATTTTAAGGTACACAACTAGTGGTTATATCACAGAAACATTGATAGTTCTAGAAAATATCACCTCTTCCGATGATTAGTCGTAGCGACCGTTTTGATCGATTTAAAAAAAAAATGTAATAAAGTGATAAACACCTCAAAAAATCAAATCCTTTGGCATGAGCTCCTTATATGTGTACTAGTTGCTATGAAAAATGATAAACTTGATTTTTGCCAACATTTGCAAAAAAAGTATTCACAAAAAGGTCTATCATGTATGAACATCTAGAAGTTTCAAGCCAAATGACGAAGTTATGGTCATTTCAACGACATAGTTTGTGATAAAGATCTCATACTCCACATATATGTGCATATTGGTATATTAAACAACCTTGTCAAAGGGATTCTTCAAAATATTTTCATAAATATCATTTTCCTTTTTTTAAGTGCAAAAATAAGGTTTTTTGTGAAGTAAGTACATAAAATATGATTCAAAATGGAACCCAACTATTTTTAACTAAGAGTGGTGCACACATGATGGATGATCCCCAAGTTTGAGTTTTTGCTTAGAATTATAGCTAATTTTTCCTAGTTAATTGAGTTTATGTTGATTTATCGAAAGTAATTCAAATTTGAACTACAACTATTTGATAGTTTGGTCTGAAACTTTTGGAAAAATCATTTTAAGGTACACAAGTAGTGGTTATATCACAGAAACATTGATAGTTCTAGAAAATATCACCTCTTCCGATGATTAGTCGTAGCGACCGTTTTGATCGTTTTTAAGAAAAAAGGTAATAAAGTGATAAACACCTCAAAAAATCAAATCCTTTGGCATGGGCTCCTTATATGTGTACTAGTTGCTATGAAAAATGATAAACTTGATTTTTGCCAACATTTGCAAAAAAAAAGTATTCACAAAAAGGTCTATCATGTATGAACATCCAGAAGTTTCAAGCCAAATGACCAAGTTATGGTCATTTCAACGACATAGTTTGTGATAAAGATCTCATACTCCACACATTGGTGCATATTGGTATATTAAACAACCTTGCCAAAGAGATTCTTCAAAATATTTTCATAAATATCATTTTCCTTTTTTTAAGTGCAAAAAATAAGGTTTTTTATGAAGTAAGTACATAAAATATGATTCCAAATGGCACCCAACTATTTTTCACTAAGAGTGGTGCACACATGATGGATGATCCCCAAGTTTGAGTTTTTTGTTAGAATTATAGCTAACTTTCCCTAGTTAATTGAGTTTATGTTGTTTTATCGAAAGTAATTCAAATTTGAACTACAACTATTTGATAGTTTGGTCTGAAACTTTTGGAAAAATCATTTTAAGGTACACAACTTTTGGTTATATCACAGAAACATTGATAGTTCTAGAAAATATCACCTCTTCCGATGATTAGTCGTAGCGACCGTTTTGATCGTTTTTAAGAAATAATGTAATAAAGTGATAAACACCTCAAAAAATCAAATCCTTTGGCATGGGCTCCTTATATGTGTACTAGTTGCTATGAAAAATGATAAACTTGATTTTTGCCAACATTTGCAAAAAAATTATTCACAAAAAGGTCTATCATGTATGAACATCTAGAAGTTTCAAGCCAAATGACCAAGTTATGGTGATTTCAACCCAAGCTAAATGACCGTGACAAGACATCTCTGATGATCTACAACCGTCCGACAAAACATCTCTGATGATCTGCAACCGTTTGGAACGGTCGCAGATCATCAGAGGCGTCTTGTCGCTGGTTGCCCAAAGATGCCTCTACCGAGGGGAGGGTTCACCTTCAGCCTTCACTGAGTGCTCTCTGCTACCCGTGTGCTGCCAAAATAAACTACAATGAGTAGAAACTGAGTGTTGAACATGTCCGGGAGGGGGGCTATATATAAGGTACGTGTGCTTCTTTAGTCCCGGTTGGTAACGAAGTGGTCGTGATACTGCTGATCCAACAGCTCAGAATCTCTTAAAAGAAACACACCTCCGATCCAACGTCTTAGAAGCGCTAGAAAGAAACACACGATCCATGTGCTTCTTTAGTCTCGGTTGGGAACACCAACCGGGACTAAAGAAGCACATGGATCGTGTGTTTCTTTAAAGCACTTGTGAGCCGTTGGATGAAGATGTGTTTCTTGTGAGGGATTCTGAGCTGTTGGATGGGAACTATCATGACCAGTTCGTGAGTCACATGACCCTATATATAGCCCTCTCTTGAACATGTTCGGCAGTCATTGTCTACTCATTCTGCTTCATCGACAGAATACAAAGCATTTGGATTCCCTGCATACGCCCAACAGTGCATTTCATATGCAGACACTCACGAGCCACCGTTGGGCTGTATGAAGGTGAAATCGTGTGTTTTGTTCCATGCATCTACAAAATACTTCAGTTCACTTGTTCTTCTGATACAAATCATTCGGATATTACACATCAACAATAATATCCATATCTAGTGTTTACTTGTTCTTCTGATTGCGCCGTAACCATGGACAATCTTCTTCATTTAACTTGATACTTGGATCAGTGTTGACTTTGAAGGGCGGAATGTCATGAAACTTATCGTAATCTTCTGACATGTCTGTCTTGTCCTCCACTCCCACAATGACTCTTTTCCCTGAAAGAACTATGTGGCGTTTTGGCTCACCGTACGATGTACTCGCTTGCTTATCTTTTCTTTTTTTCGGTAGGGTAGACATGTCTTTCACATAGAAAACCTGAGCAACTTCACTTGCTAGGACGAATGGTTCGTTCTCGTACGAAAGATTGTTGAGATCCACTGTAGTCATTCCGTATCGTGGGTCTACCTCTACCCCGCCTCATAGGTTGAACAATTTGCACTTGAACAAAGGGACCTTAAAAGTAGGTCCATAGTCAAGTTCCCATATCTCCTCTATGTAACCATAATATGTGTCCTTTGTCCCGTTGCAGTTTGTTGCATCAAAGCGTACTCCACTGTTTTGGTTGGTGTTCTTTTTATCTTGGTTGGTTGTGTAAAATATATTTCCATTTATCTCTTACCCTTGAAAAGTCAATATAGTTGAAGCTGGTGATGTGGCCAACAAGTATAGCTGTTCTTCAACATTGTTGTCATTAATGAGACGTCTTTTTAACCAACTGCTGAAAGTCTTCATGTGTTCTCCATCAATACAATCTTCAGATTTCTCCGGGTATTTGGAGCGTAAAACATTCTTGTGTTCCTCGACATACGGACCCACCAAACTGGAATTATGTAGAACGGTGTCGTGTGCTTGAGTGAAAGAATCCCCGTCTTGACATATTGTTGCTTTCTTTCCTAGGGTGCCTTTTCCATGCAGTCTCCCCTCATGACGTGATTCAGGAACACCGATCGGCTTCAGATCAGGAATAAAATCTACACAAAACTCAATGACCTCCTCTGTTCCATAACCCTTGACGATGCTTCCTTCTGGCCTAGCCCGGTTATGCACATATTTTTTTAAGACTCCCATGAACCTCTCAAAGGGGAACATGTTGTGTAGAAATACAGGACCGAGAACAGAAATCTCTTCGACTAGGTGGACTACAAGGTGCGTCATAATATTGAAGAAGGTTGGTGGGAACACCAACTCGAAGCTGACAAGACATTGGGCCACATCCTTCTCTAAATTTTTTAGAGTTAGTGGATTGATGACCTTCTGAGAAATTGCATTGAGAAATGCACATAGCTTCACAATGGGTTCTCGAACATTTTCCGGTAGAAGCCCTCTCAATGCAACCGGAAGTAATTGTGTCATAATCACGTGACAGTCATGAGACTTTAGATTCTGAAATTTTTGCTCTGCCATGTTTATTATTCCTTTTTATATTTGATGAGAAGCCAGATGGAACCTTCATACTGCGAAGGCACTCAAAAAATATTTTCTTCTCTTCTTTAGTAAGAGCGTAGCTTGCAGGACCTGGCTGATTCTCTGAATGAGTATCGTCTCGATGCATCTCTTCGCTCATACGTTGATGGGTCTGCCTTCCTTTCGGTGTACCTTTTTTTGACTTCCCTTTTTTTGACTTCCCATCTTTTGACTTCCCATACACGCCCAAGAAGTTTAGCAAGCTGCAGCAAATGTTCTTTGTCACGTGCATCACGTCGATTGTAGAGTGAATCTCTAGCATTATCCAATATGGCAGCTCCCAAAATATAGATTTCTTCTTCCACATGGGTACGTGGTTGTTTGCGTCATTCGGAACAGTGAGTCCGCCAGGACCCTTTCCAAAGATTACATTTAAATCCTTGACCATATAATGTATAGCAGAACTAGAAGGGCGGGTAGGCCTCGGCCGATGATCTGCCTCACATTTGTAATGCTTGCCTTTCTTCCTTAACGGATGCTTGGGTACAAGAAACCGACGACGACCCAGGTACACATTCTTGTTACCTAAATGTATACTATCAGTCTCAGCTAAACAGTGCGTGCATGCATTGTATCCCTTGTTTGACTGTCCTGAAATGTTGCCTAAAGCAGGCCAATCATTGATGGTTACAAAAAGCAAAGCTCGTAGATCAATTCCTCCAGTTTGTGCTCATCCCACACACGTACACCTTCTTCACGCCACAACTGCAAAAGTTCTTCAACTAATGGCCTGAGGTACACATCAATGTCGTTGCCAGGTTGCTTCGGGCCTTGAATGAGCACTGGCATCATAATGTACTTCCGCTTCATGCACAGCCAAGGAGGAAGGTTATAGATACATAGAGTCACGGGCCAAGTGCTGTGACTGGAGCTCTGCTCTCCAAAAGGATTAAAGCCATCTGTACTTAGACCAAATCGTAAGTTCCTTGCGTCATCTGAAAATGTCGGGAACTCTCTGTCAATTTTTCTCCACTTGGACCCATCCGCGGGGTGTCTCAACATCAAGTCTTTTTTACGATCTTCTTTGTGCCAACGCAACAACTTGGCATGCTCTCTATTGCTGAACAAACGTTTCAACCGTGGCATTATAGGAGCATACCACATCACCTTTGCAGAAATCCTCTTCCTGGGGCGCGGCTCGCCCTCAACATCACTAGGGTCATCTCGCCCGATCTTATACCGCAAAGCACCGCATACAGGACATGCATTCAATTTTTCGTGCTCACCGCGGTAGAGGATGCAGTCATTAATGCAAGCGTGTATCTTATGCACCTCTAATACTAGAGGGCATACCACCTTCTTTGCTTCATACGTACTAGACGGCAATTCGTTATCCTTTGGAAGCATCTTCTTAACTATTTTTAACAAATTTTCAAATCCCTTGTCAGAAGTACCATTCTCCGCCTTCCATTGCAGCAATTCAAGTGTGGTACCTAGCTTTTTCTGGTCATTTTGACAAGTTGGGTACAACAATTTGGCGTGATCAGCTAACATACGCTCCAACTTCAACCTTTCGTTTTCACTTCCACAGTCCATTTGTGCATCACGAATGGCTCGACGAAGAACATCGTCGGGCTCATCAATAATGGGATCTTCTTCAGTTTCGTCTTCTCCCATTGTAGTATCACTGAACCAAGGATACTTGTCATTATCCTCCTCTTCTTCATTTTCTTCCATGATAACCCCTGTTTCTCCGTGCTTGGTCCAACAATAATAACAAGGCATAAAACCATTATGCAAGAGGTGTGAGTGAATGACTTTTGAGGTAGAGTGATCACTCATATTCTTGCAGGCACTACATGGACAACGAATAAAACCGTTCTTCGGCTTGTTTGCCTCAGCCACATGGAGAAAATTATGCATGCCATCAATGAACTCAGGACAACATCGGTCACCGTACATCCATTGTCGGTTCATCTGTATTACATAAAAGTATATCGAACCCCATTATTACACTACTGTCATAAATAATATGTAAGAGCAAACTAATTAATATAATGTCATCCATTAAAATAAGAGTAGAGTAGTGACAACAGGTAATACATAGTTCTCATAAAACATACATTAACTGAAACAAATATAAAAATTATCTAAAGAATTTAAATCCAACAACAAATGCGATCAAAATCGCAACTAAGGTAAATACTGAACCCACAGCATAATGATACCAAGCCTCCTGATTAATGGCATATTTTCTAATCCTTTTTATTTTTAAGCGCATTGCATCCATCTTGATCTCGTTACCATCGACCACGTCGGCAAGTTTGAGCTCTAATTTCATCTTATCTTTTAAACATTGAAGATAAAGATCTTCACTTCTTTTCAATTTTGCTTTCAAATCATTGTTTTCTTTATCCAAAAACTCGACAATAGGGTCAGATTCAATTTCTGGTTCAACTACCTCCTAAATAAAAATAATTCTATGTCAAGTTGGTCGTCATAATTGCCAGAAACATAGAATGAAATAAATAGTTTTGAAAATATACCACATCCGAATCATAAACCGGACGAGGACCGACGGGGACGGATATGAGAACCATGACTCTATACATATAATACAAGTTAGAAAATTATACAAGTAATAACTATGCATCTAAAACAATAAAGCTATGTTTTTTAAAATCAAATAAAATAAAAGATAGAGGCTCACCGAGGTGGTGCCGGTGACGGGATAGCGCGGGCAATCGACGTCGATAAGGCTCCTCGCGACACTAAAACACATAAATCATTATTTAGTTTGAGCATAAATTGCACATATGAAACAAATAAAATCCTAACTTAGGCATTTCATCAAACACCTTGTTTGCATAAAAAAATTGAAATGGGTAAAATGAGCTAAATAAGCAATGCCAGAAAGAGGATGAAGAGGCTAACCGCGGGGTGTCTTCAATCTTGCCAAATGATGTAAAATATTATGGATTATTTAGTCTTGGGGAGAGGAAATGGAGAAGAAATGGAGAGGAAATGGTTTTGAGCTCAGGATCGGTGGAAAAAATGGAGTGAGCAGGGGTGAAAGAAGCTGATAAAGTCATGACCTTTAGTCCCGGTTCGTTTCACGAACCGGGACTAAAGGGTTCTGACGCTGGGACCCGCCTCTGCTGCCGCATGCGGTGGACCTTTAGTCCCGGTTCCTAACACGAACCGGGACTAAAGTTCCCTCGCAAAATCACGGCGCGGGGTTGCACCCCTTTAGTCTCGGTCCAAATTTAATTTGGGACTAAAGGGGTGAACCTAAGCCCCGATTTCCACTAGTGGGAAGCTAAAGTTGATGTAGATTAGTAGGTAACCAAACACGTCCCAATTAACTCGTCCCGTTCGTGGGCACCACCACACTAACTAAAAGACATACCATCGCTTCATTGGGCACAGACAATTACCTTACACAAACAAAAATAAAAATGGGGAATTACCCCAAGATATGCATCAGAGTGATACATACATGCTGGTTTATTTCATTTATTCAGCAAAAATCGACAAGAGCCTTATAACAATAATATAATCCGAAACACGAGGACAAATTGAGCACCTTCAAATATCACAACGATGAAGAACACTAGGGGCCATACGCCCCAGCTCATAGAAGGGAGTAAAATGACACCGAAGTGCCGTCACCGTCATCGTTCGATCCCGGAGTGTCAGCAGGGAAACAGGAGCTCTAGCGTGGGAATTGATCCCGTCGTCCACTTGCTCACACCGCAAGGTTGTTTTCCGAGAAGGCGAGAACACTTGCCTAGTTCGGGAGTTCACCGACACCCTATATTCTCAACGAGTGCGCTATCGTCGACCTGCATGGCCTATATCTGGTCGACCTCCGGCGCCAGTAGCATCAGCCAGCGATCAAGCACCTGCATGGCTGCATACTTCGTCTTCATCCATGCATGCGCGGTTCCAGACGTACTCCAAGACGCGACGTCTGTGGCTCCAGCACCTCCCCAGCCTGTTACAACTTGCTCTGCATCGAACGTAGCGGATCGCATGCACATTTTGTAAAAGGATTGAAAGGTGAATTGTGACTCCTAGATTCGATCTCTTGAGATAAAACTCGAATACACTGTCAAGTTCTCCCTCCGATCCGTTCCATAATATGATATGTTTTAGACCTTTTCCCCATTCACATGCATGTATGCACATGTATATCTAGCATGTTTTAGTGTATATATAGCTCCATTCATCTTAGTATGAATCTAAATAATATGTGAAAAACAGTTAAACCATCTTTTGTTATGAAACCGATGGAGGAGGTACGACCGTGTTGGAGTTCTTGGTCGAGTTCGCCGCCGTACTGTGACCACGTCTTCTTGTCGGAAACTTTATATCGTTTTTTCTTCGTAGTGAAGTTGTAGAGGTGTTTGTTTATTCTCCGCGAGGTATTCCGTACCACTCATGCACGGTTCTCATCGCTAGTGCTTGATTATTCTCTGTGGGGGAAAATGACGGCGATTGAAGGGCGGTGGTTCTCGATCTGCGAAAAGGAGACAAGGGTAGCGGATTAAGACGATCGTGGTCGTGGCATCTAGGTCCTACTTCTTAGCTCTCTTAGATCGATTTGTTTTCTTCCGGAGTGCGTTGCAGCATGTACATGCAGACCACAGTCCAGACTGACCTAATTTGTGCAGCCGTCAAACTGATCATCAGAACCGTTCTTTCTTCCGCAACTGTGCACGTCCCCAATCTTTCCTCGCCAGCTAGAAGGTTTCGCGGCAGAAAGGATCACACGCGCAAGACTGAGATGTACGGCGATCGATCGGGCCAAAGATTAAGCACGACAGCGGCACTATCAGTATCGGAGAAAGGAGCCCTTTTCTGCCTACAAAGGCATATGCATATCCACTAAGCCACTAAGAACATTTTATTTTCCCCGGCCTTCCTTAATTCCACCATATTGCGCCTATGTGAAGGTCACTAGCTAGCTCAATTGCACATGCGAAGCAGAAACTGTCTTTCGCTTTCCCAGCGATTTTACCTGGACTAAGAAAACGAAAAAGAGGAAGGGGTGATAGTCAGTAATAAGTAATGTGTTACAGTGTTAGTGATTCTGACATGATTCCATGGTGCGATTTCTGTGATCCGTAGACCACGGGTAGTCAGGTAGACGCACTTGGAACCTTGGGAAGCATATCGGCACATATTCGCGGATTGTTCCTTGTTTATTCTCTCATCGATCTGCTCTCGGCCACTCACTTACCCTGTTGCACAAGACGCGCGTACATCTCTGATCGATGACTGAGTTGAGGTTCGATCAGCAGCCAGGATAAGGCGAAAGATTGCTGCCGGGAATAGGAGAAAGGTAAATAAACGGCGGGGCTTTGCTGTTAGAGTGCAAGTGTTATCTGAGGTTCAGAGTCTCTGCTCTTCTTCAGTTGTGCGTATCAGCTGTTTTCACGCGGGGCGTAGAGCATGAGCATATCGGCAACATGCGGTGAAACTTTACTACTTGGATTCTAGCTAGACCCTAGCTGCGTGCACCAAGAAGCTACTGCTTCCATGAACTGCAATCAGCTAATAGTGCTGCGCTATGAGCTGTTCATTGTCACATATATAGGCTCTGAACCATTGCAATCAATATATGTGTGTGTGGATCAGTTTCACCTGAGACCGTGATTGGTAACTGGTTTGAGTCCGTGCATGAGAAGTAAAGCAGATGCGGTGGTATGGTAGCCATCGGTTAGCTTCAGGTGAACGGTGGATGGAAGAGTCTGACGAAGGATGAGAAGGTCATCTGGCCATGGATAGATCTGTCTACATGCATTGCACACGAGTTCATAGATCTCGGTGACGCTAGACCAGTATAGAAGCGCGTGGACAACGGGACAAGAGCTTATACACATGGAATTCAGTGTGATAAGCCGTAGTTGAGATCCACCTAAAAATTCAGAAAAGCGGTTGGACTGATAAGTCAGGCCACATCTTGATGATAGCTAGCTACTCCAGATAGCAGAGAGTAGAAGACATAAAATGGTGTATACAGCAAGTCTTCAAATTGCTTTTGTGTTTTTAAATGAAGCAACGAGCTCCTTTACATATCACAAACGTGAGTTTTCTAAGAAAAGAGCCGTACTCTTGCCGCGTTGTTCAGCCTTGTCCGTTCATCAAAAGTCAGAGGTGGTAGCACCACTGACAGATCATGGGTCAGCACGGCCGGGTAAAGGCATGCAGGCGGATATACCTTTGTAAGGCAACAATAACAAGTTGCGTTTTACCTCGACAGTACTCTCAAGTATGATTATGGAAGTCAAAAGGCAGATAAACTAAACTAATTACCGCCACAGCCCACAAGTGATTTGTCGACTGGGAGCCCGGTAGTACGGAACGTACGGTACCTGACGTAAGAACCCAACAGGCATATAATAACATGAATGCAAATGGCAAGCCATAACATACATCCAGAGATTCTAGAATGCACACACCTGTCTACAACAACACAAAATTAATACACGCGCACTTATACAGCCATTCAAACAGTACACATTATAAAAATGCTGAATCCAACACATGTCGAAATGATCTTTGTTGCTATGTGTTTCAAACCATGACGCCCAGCTAAAAACCGAACCGAATACATGTATTTTGTCTTATCACTGACCGTTCTGCAATCTGCATGCCGTTCGTTCCTGGAGGCTGGCGGAGAAGAGCAGCGGCAACCGATCGTGCAGCAAGCTAGTGGCAGGAGACAAACGAATACCGGTGTAGGCAGGAGAAGACGAGACGAAACCAAACACAGCATCAACAGGATCTCGGGTCATATTCTCCGAGAAAGTCGATGGCGCAATGCTACGCCTTTTGTTCCACTACCGATTTATCAACCCCCTGTCTGTCGCATCAGTACTATCCCGATCCACAAAAGTGTCGCATGCAGCTGGCATTTCCCTCTGCGGCTCGGCCTATATAAACCTCCCGCGCCATTGCCATGCCTGCATATCTCACACACACATGTACGCAAGCTAGATAGCTTGCTTACACATATCTAGCTATCAATATATCCATATATCTTCGTTAATTTTAAGCTTCAAGTAAGCTACGACGATCACCACCTTGATCCATATCCACTACCAATAGGTCTAGAATGGAGGTTGATCACCAGATCGTCAGAGAGAACGTCGTCCACGGCGAGACGACGATTGCCGGACACCAAGGTGCTATCGGTGGCTTCATCTCGAGCTGCTGGCAGCGGCTCCAGTTTGTGCTCGTCGAGCTATGGAGCTGGGTCGCCGGGTTCGCCAGGAAGATTGGCAGGATCGCCAGGGAGGACCCGAGGCGAGTGGCGCACTCGCTCAAGGTCGGCCTGGCGCTCACACTGGTGTCCGTCCTCTACTACGTCACGCCGCTCTTCAGGGGCTTCGGCGTCTCCACGCTCTGGGCCGTGCTCACCGTCGTCGTCGTCATGGAGTACACCGTCGGTAAGTGCTAGTGTGATAGGTTTGAGTCGTGTTGGATGGAGCAGAGATGATAATATCTTCAGTGCGTCACGCCATATATTAACTGAACGTGTGTGCATGTAACAGGTGGCACCTTAAGCAAAGGCTTGAACAGAGCGTTCGCGACGCTGGTGGCCGGGTTCATCGCAGTCGGAGCTCATCAGGTAGCTAACCGCTGCGGCGCGCAGGGGGAGCCCATACTGCTCGCCATCTTCGTCTTCTTGCTAGGTAAGCCAGCATGCACGTTCCATTATCACTCCTGGAATTTTCTCACTAGAGGTTATGAAGCTAAGGATCGATGAAATATATTGCAGCGTCAGCAGCGACGTTCTCGCGCTTCATCCCGGAGATCAAGGCCAAGTACGACTACGGCGTGACCATCTTCATACTCACCTTCAGCCTGGTGGCAGTGTCGAGCTACCGCGTGGAGGAGCTCATCCAACTCGCCCACCAGCGCTTCTCCACCATCGTCATCGGCGTCCTCACGTGCCTCTGCACCACCATCTTTGTCTTCCCCGTCTGGGCTGGCGAGGATCTCCACAAGCTCGCCACTGCCAACCTCGATAAGCTGGCGCTGTTCCTTGAAGGTACAGTAATAAATACAATGTCGAAATATATTACCCCATGGCCATGTAGTTAACTGTATTACAAGTTTACAACTCGATGTGGAATTAACCTCAAATGCACGACAGACAGTGAGCTCTTCCTGACTCATACTCTGTTTTAAGTTTCTGCTTCGTCCCAGTCAACCACCTAATACAGAAACTACTCTGCCAACAAAGGAATTCGGACAAGTTTGCTAATAAAATCTACTACTGATAAAATAGGAGACCAATTCGATGCAGAGGCTAGGGGTTCCCCGTTTTTTAAAAAGAAAACTCCAGAAAATCTTTTAAAGAAAACTCCACAAAATGACACCTTTCTACTCTGCCAAGAAATTAATTAAAAGAAAATAGTTACAAATTATCATGCACTGAACAGTTAGTTACTCACTCGTAGACTTCACACGAACTCCAGATGTGAGATTGAAAACTGTACACATATAATGCAGGAATGGAATCTGAATGCTTTGGAGAGAAGCCTTCTACTGAGAGTCTGGAGGGCAAATCCTTTCTTCAAGTGTACAAGAGCGTCCTCAATTCAAAGGCCACTGAGGACTCCCTGGTAAGCTTCCTCTACAAGATTACAAATGATACACCATATGCTGAGTGCGAGAACTGCGATACACATCTTACCAGAAAAAAACTTGTATACACACAACAGTTTTTGTAATGCTATTTCGAAAATCGCAGAGCAATTTTGCCAAGTGGGAGCCGGGCCATGGAAAATTCGGCTTCCGACACCCATGGAGCCAATACCAGAAGCTCGGAGCTCTTTGTCGCCAGTGCGCGTCTTCAATGGAAGCTCTTGCTTCCTATGTCATCACACTACAAAAATCTCAGGTAATTGCAGATTCTCCCCATTTCATGACCTCAAAAGACTACGGAGCCAAGTTATTAACCAACACTTTTGTTTCCTGATCAACAGTACCCTGATGCAAATCCGGAGCTAACTTTGAAGGTCCGAACGGCATGCGGGGAAATGAGCTCGTACTCTGCTAAGGCGCTCAGGGAGCTATCAACAGCGATTCAAACAATGACTGTACCATCTCCAGCCAGCATCACCATGTCTGCAGCCATCGAAGCTGCTGAAGGCCTCAGGAATGAATTATCAGAGGACACCGCCCTGTTGCAAGTGATGCATGTGGCTGTTACTGCGACACTTCTCTCAGACTTGGTTACGATAATAGTCAAAATTGCAGAAACCGTTGATAATCTAGCATGGCATGCCCACTTCAAGAATCCTGAAAAAACTCAGAAAGATGTCGTTATCAACATTCTGAGTTGACAACGGTGCAAACTTATGTCGGACGTGGTTATTCTATCCGGAGAATAATCCATGGGAGTATCATGTCGGTCCAGACAAGTACGGTGAATTGGTGACAGTGTACATTATACAATAATATATTTTGTACACAGCATGTGATTAATTCTTCGCTGGTATAGAAGTAATTATGATGCTGAATTTTGACAATAAAGCACTACTAGCACATGTGCTGCAAAAACAGTTACATATAGTAGATATTAAAACAGTTTTCCTTAATCTTCTATAATTAGAGGAGCCAACAATCATGCATGGTTCCGCTATACACTTCTGCAACTTCAGTTTAGAAGATGCGCGTGATTGTACAGTGTTTTGTTATCCTGCAATTAGAGTAGATTCCAGTGTTTTCACTTTTTTATCTCCTACTTGAATTCGTTTAAACCAATTACCCCATTTCCGAAACTTTTGATTTTACTCATTTACGGAATGATCCTTACTCCAAATATGCTACGATTTGAGGATAGATCTTCACATCGAAAACTTTTTGAAGGAGTCATGGAATTCATTCCTATATGCGGTTCAATTTTATTAAATAAGATGGAATTAGGGCGAGTGACATCCATAGTGGTGTTGGCAAGCATGAGGACAATGTGAAAAAATTCCAGGAGTTGTATAATGCACCGTTGAGGCGGGGGCGGAGGTGATCCGGTTGTTGTTATCGAGCTCCTTGTAGACTACGGATTTTCCCAGCATCACGAAGAGATGGCCCACTAGACCAATTGTCATTCCCAGAAATTTCCTTGTTGCCATCACTGATGGTAATCTGGGTGGAAGCATGAAAGAGAGCCATGATGATGGCCCACTAGGCCAGGTGTTAGTCGAGTGGAGTCGCATATCACGGACGAGAAGAGACTTAAGCTACGCGGAAATGAGGACACGCCCGCATGTTGCCTATCCACAATATCGTGAGCCAAAGGAACTTGGACAGGGTGACGAAAGATTGTCTTATAATTTAACGGTATCTGGGAGCCGGAATGTCTTGCCGGAGGGTGAGCTTACTGTAAGACGTCTGGGTTACACACTTCAGAGGATGGAGCCATGCTGATATGATCCAACGAAGACAAGTCGGCAAAGGTCAAACCTGAGTCGGTTGAGGCACTGGTTAATGTGTCGGACCTGCAATAACCAGGGTTAGGGTTTTTGGGATGTGGGACACTGTGTCCCCTCACTTGATCTCTTAAAAAACGAGGGTGTACAAAGAGAACAACTAATGAGCTAGTGATTGGAAGAAAAGCCACATTTGTGTGAGACCATGTGTATCCCTTAAGTAGTGGTCTTGAAATCTTTCTGGACTATGACCATGTTTATCCATTGACATATTGTTCATGCATATTATATCATCATTGTCACTGAATGCTAACACCGATCATATTGTAGGTTGGTTCCGAATTATATCTAAAGACTTAAACATATCCAAACAATCAGAATGCTTCATATGCTACTATTTAGCGTACTAATCCTTTAAGGATGCAACTAAGGATGCTGATATTGTGTAAGGTACTGAATTCCCACGTGTGCGCATATATGAAACAATTCTGCATAATGAGTAATTCATAAGGGAAATTTGTGATTGCAAGACAATTGGTGATGCTTTTGCTGAAAAGTTTATGAATGATGCATATGCTAATATTCGGAGGATTCTCTCAAGGGGTTAGTTAGTAAGGGAAATTTGTGATTGCAAGACAATTGATGATGCTTTTGCTGAAAAGTTTATGAATGATGCATTTGCTACTATCCGGAGTATTAATGTTCAGGATTATCTCAAGAAGGTCGATGACTGCGAGGAAAGCATCAGGTAGGGCTTGCCTTGGCGAAATCTCTTTTGACCATTGAGTTCCCGGGTTTCACTTGAAAACACTCCTCAGATATATCCAATGTGGTGCATTGATGACCCTTGACGTTGCTGATGGATGCAGAAGATATGCTAGCACCAACACCTGCGTCACAAGAATGTGGGTTAGGTTGAGACTTCGAGCGCAGAGTGTATAGTAAAGGAAAAGACTTATTTTCCCCACGAGGGTGACTTGAGGGTTTATATCGAACTCTCGGGAAAATGAACCAAAAGTTCTTGTCTCCTTATCCTTCTTTACGAGACTTGTAAAACAAAATAAATTGTTTTGTGCCCTAAACCACACCAAGTGGTTGTCTAGCACAAGCTGTGAGTAAAAGATATAAAGATAACAAATGCAAATAAGAAATAAATATGCAATGATGATAAATAAATATGCAAGGACGGTATAAATGATAATGGATGATGTTTTTGTGTTTTGTATTGTGTTTGCAAGATATAAAAGTGTTTTCGTATTTTTGGATTTTTAAATGGCCAAAATGTAAAGTGCTTATAAAGTGTTGGAAAGTTGTTTCTTATGATAAAAAATGGTCTGGGGTTCATGGTTTCACAAATGCACTCTCACTTTTATATAGTGCTAGATAATGGAACATAGGAATTGGCATATGAGATTGCAACAAGAAAAGTTATTATTAATATGGACATCACATCCTAACATAGAGATCTTTTGGTTAGTAATCTCTCTTATACTCCACCAAGGTGCGAACTAAATCATTGATACGTCCATTTTGCATCACTATTTTATATCATAAATTACTGCTATTCATTGATATATGTCGTATTTGGAGGTGATACTTATGTTATTTCATCTATTTTGCATGATTGATGATCATTGGGGGATGGAACTCCGAAGTCTAAATTCTGCTGAAAAAAGCATCGTCAAGATACAATATTTGTGAAGACCAGAAGAACAAAGTGGACATCTGGGAATTATTTTCCATTTGTTTCACGAAGGAGGCCAAGAGGAGAGCCTGGGGTGGGGCCCAGGGGAGCCACACCACCTCCTGGCGCGGCTCCCAAGGCTGCCGCGTGAGCAGATGGTGAGGCCGCCCTGGCCCACCACCTGGCGTACCCCTTCGCGTACTTCATCCCCCCGAAGACCTAAAAATACTACGTTGTCCAGAAATCATCTCCGCTGCCACCACGAGGCGGAGAATACAGAGAGAGAAAAGCTCTCCGGCAGGTTGTGTTGCCGCCGGGAAAATTCCCTCCCGGAGGGGGGAAATCGTCACCATCGTCACCGCCATCGAGCTGCACTCCATCACAATCGCCAACACCACTATCTCCACCGCCGACGTCGTCATCCCCATACATCCACTTCGTTCCCGATGTAACATCTAGGGCTAAACTCCGTGTATTTGATAGGGGAAACTCTCCCGGTGTTGATTGCTATTGTTATTGATGCTATTGAGTGAAACCGTTGAATTAGGGTTTATGTTAAGATTGTTATCCATCATTATATCACCTCTGATCATGTTCTATATGGTGTGTTGTGAGTAGTTCATTGTGCTCTTGAGGACATGGGAGAAGTCTAGATGTTAGTAGTGAACTATGTTGAATAATATTTGATGTTTTGATATTTAAGTTGTGGTGCCATTCTTATAGTGGTGTCATGTGAACGTCGACTACATGACACTTCACCTTTATGGGCCTAGGGGAATGCATCTTGTTCTCGGTTATAATTTGTGGGGTTGCCGGAGTGACAGAAACCTAAACCCCCGTTGGTATTCCGATGCACGAGGGACCGCAGGATCTCGGAGTTTAAGGCTATGGTTAGATTTGTCTTAATTACTTTCTTGTATTTGCGGATGTTTGCAAGGGGTATAATCATAAGTATGTATTAGTCCTAGGAAGGGCGGCGCATTAGCATAGGTTCACCCGCACGACACTTATTCAAACACTAAATATTATTCATCAATATGAAGTGAAAGCACTAGATAGAAATCTCGTGTGTCCTCAAGAACGTTTCGTCATCATAAGTAAACAAACCGGCTTGTTCTTTGCTCTCAAAAGGATTGGGCCACTCGCTGCAATTCTATTTGTCGCGCTCTATTTACTCGCACTTTATTTCTCTGTTATATCAAAGTCTACTAAAAACTTGTCTGCTAGTGTTTATAGTGAATTCTTCATCAAAATCACTTGTCAACACCTTCTGCTCTTTGTTGGGTTCGACACTCTTATTTATTGAAAGTACTGCGATACACCCCATATACTTGTGGGTCATCAATACTATTTTTTGGCGCCGTTGCCGGGGAGTGAAGCGCTTTTGGTAAGAGGAATTGGTAAGGAAAACTTTAACTGTAAGTGATGTTTTTATTTATGTCTCCTTATTTTCTTAATAATGGAGAGAGGAAAGGTTGCTTTCCTGTTTGGGAATTCTTCTACCGCTGCTGAGGTAGAACGTGAGGCGCCACCTGATGATATTGTGCCATTTAAAATACCTATGAAATTGTTAAACGTGTTATGAATAACCGCTATGTTGAGGATGGAACTGTCCACCCAGGTGATCATTTGTTGTATTTACATGAATTATGCGAGTTGTTCAAGTGTGCAGGTATTACAATGGACGAAGTCAGGAAAAAATTATTCTCCATATCACTTGGTGGGAGAGCTGCGCATTGGTATAAACTGCTGAAGAACAGGGATTCTCTTGGATGGGAGGAAATTGTACCTCTCTTTTATTCTAAATTTTATCCTCCAAGTGAAATTCATCAAGATAGGAATTCTATATATAACTTCTGGCCTCATGATGGAGAAAGTATTGCCCAAGCGTGGGGGAGATTGAAGGCATTAATGCTCAAATGTCTCATTCATGAGCTTCCTGGTAATATTATTGTTGATAACTTTTATGCAAGACTCTCATTTGAAGATAAAACATTATTGGATACTTCTTGTGTTGGATCATTCACTTGTAATAAGAAGGAGTTTAAATGGGATCTTCTTGACCGTATTGAAGAAAATACTAAAGCATGGGAGAACGACAAAGGTAGAGAGTCAGGTATAAAATATGACTTTGAATGCATTAAGACTTTCATGGAAACTGATGCATTTTGAAATATTAATAATGCTTATGGTCTTGACTCTCAAGTTGTTGCAAATTATTATAAAACCTTTGTTGATTATTTCAGATTGCCCAAGAAGGGGTTTGAAAAATATCATGAACCTTATAAAGATAAATATGTTGCTCCTTTAGCTAAAAGCATTGAAGTTAATATAGTTGATCATATCATTCATGAGCCTTGTATTGCTAAAATTCCTTTTCCTGTTAAAGTGAAAGAACATTCTATTATGGCTAGTGTGGTTAGTAAAAGTGATAAGAAAGCTAAAGAACCTGATGAACAAATTAAAGTTGAACCTTCTGTGGCTATAGTTAAAGAACTTGTTTCTGAAAATGTGGGAGAAGAGTATATTATATTTTGTGATGATTCTTATAATGTTGTCTCCCATCCTGCAAAGCCAAGAAAGACTAGTGTTCCTTTGTTATTTGTTAAAATTGGTGATTATTGCTATTATGGTTTAGTGATAATTGGTTATGTGCCATGGTTCTCTGAGTTTTATCGGTCTGAGTCATACCCGCGCCGTTTCTCTAGTCTATGCCCTGGTTTGCTCTCATATCGGCCAAACGATCGCTTCCCTCTGGTCAACCTACTTTAACCGGTGGGATCGGCCTGGCGTGGCTCGGTTGGAATTTCGTGGGGTCGTCTATGGGGGTCGTGCATTTGACCTTAGAGCATGCATACAAGTGGGGCCAGCGGCGGCAGAGAGCATGCATGGAGCCGTACGTGCGCGTCCATTCTTGTGCTCGCCGCGCCTTCAGTGGCGTGCCCCCCTGGCCGGCAAAAAGCTACCTCTCCGCCTACACTGTCGGCCCGGACGCGCATCTGCTCCACCGTCCTCGCGTCTCTCTTGCCTACTTTGTCCTGCTCCAAGATGAGCAGTCTGGAGCCGACTTAATGTCCGGTCGCCATTACTGCCTTCTAGACCGCGACGCCATCCAGAGACCGCAGATGGCATTAAAAGAAGCCATCTCCTTGTCCGTTGCGCTCACAAATCCCCTCTTCCTCTCCTAGGCACCTTCGCCCAGATCCCTTATCTCTCCATGGCTCGTGGTGATGGAAGCTCCACTCCCAGCTCGAACGGCCGCCACGTCCCCTATCCTTGGTTTCTTGAGGCGAGCGACGGAAGCGGCATGGGGAGTGGGCGTGGGCGTGCGCGTACTCCTCCAAGTTCGAGCAGGAGGCGAGCGAGGGAAGCAGCATGGGACGAGGAGTCTCCAAGTCCAAGGGGCAGGGGCATTGCGCCCGATGTCATTCCCTTCATCGATCTGTCCGATGAGGAAGACAAGGACGACCAGGGTATGCACTGGACCATGGCCTGGAAGAAGGAGGTCACGAAGGTGCTGGACCCGGGTTTGGCCTGGGCCATGGCCGACCAGAAAGCCATGGATCTTGCCAACCATTCCGCCGCCGAGCAGCAATGGCTCAAGATATACTCGGAGAGCCAGGGGAAGAAGGAGGACATGTAGTCGGCGTCAAACAGCAACGCCTCAGAAGATGTGGATGCCAAGGCAAGGGCAAGGGCAAGGCCGAGACGGTGGAGGTTTCCGATGACGAGGACGAGTGGTAGTACATTTTAGTTATTAGTTGCTTTTTCAAGAGCAATGGCCTTGTGCTTGATGTTTCCAATTGTGTGTGTAAATTCACTTCAGTTTGAAAAATTTTAGCCAGTCACTGTGTTTGGCTTAGAAATGAGGCCGTTTACCTTACCTTTGGAGCTCATTTGAAACACATTTTTCAGCGAGTCCACCATTTTTGCTTATAAATGAGGTCATTTACCCTACCTTTGGATCTCATTTGAAACACATTTTTGCGGTGACTCCACCATTTTTTCTTAGAAATGAGGCCGTTTACCCTACCTTTGGAGCTCATTTGAAACACATTTTTGGGCGACTCGACCATTTTTTGATTACAAATGAGGCCGTTTACCCTACCTTTGAATCTCATTTTAAACACATTTTTGCGGCGACTCCACATTTTTGGCTTAGAAATGAGGTCGTTTCCCTACCTTTGGAGCTCATTTGAAACACATTTTTACGGCGACTCCACCCTTTTTTGCTTAGAAATGAGGTCGTTTACCCTACCTTTGGAGCTCATTCGAATTACATTTTTCAGCGAGTCCAAGCTCATTTGAAATTTTATATGGATTCAAACTAGATTTGAGCAAGCTCATCGCTATCCCCATTTGGTTTGCCAAAATACTCATTTGGTTACGACTGATAACAGCCAAAATCCGCATTTGGTGCGCCAAAATACCCATTTGGTATCACTGAGGCAAATGGGGTGGGCGAGCCAAAAATACCCGTTGGGTCCACTCGTCAGCGTGTGTACAACCCTTAACCTACGCGTGCGTCCAATCAGATCGCAGAACCATGTTCTCGCGGATCGCCTGCAGATTCCCTTTGGAGGAAATCACACAGCTGCATATTTCTTCTAGAGGAAATCAGACAGCTGCAGTTTGATCGACATTTGAAATGAGATTCAAATATTCAAACAAATGTCAAAAAAAAGAAAATCATGCGCATATAGTCGTATTATGTCATATACTAACGACTCAAGTTGGAAAACATGGTCTACATACATTCAAAAGGAGAAGGGCATGGAGATCATGTGATATTGCATAACTCAAACAACGAGGTCTAAGGTTGGAGAGAAGTGGTTTTGGAATTGTAACATGATATTTTCAAAAACCTCACGAAAGCTTCGTTTTGGAGTGACTAAGAATGAGTCATGCTTAGTTTTTCATTTTCATGTTTTAAACTTGTTTAAATGTTGGTTAAATGCTTAGTTTTATTATGGAATTTGAAATAACCATAATAAATTTAAAAATTATTGAAAAAATGAAAACCAACACACATAGTCTTAATATGTCATATACTAACGACTCATGTTGAAAAACATGGTCTACATACATTCAAATGAGAAGGGCGAGGATCTCATGTGATATCGCATATTTCAAATGTGCAAATGAGAATTGCAACATAATAATTTCAAAATACTCACGATAGTATCATTTAGCAGTGACTAAGAATGGTTTAGTCCTAGTTCATACACAAATTTTATACAAATATGCGCCTGTTCGCGCCCAGAGCACGCCAGGCATGCTCTGAGCGCGTCCAGAGTGCGCACTTAAGGTGTTCGACAGAAGTACATTAACAAATATTTAAACGATTCAAGTTGATAAACAAGGTCTACATACGTTCAGATCGTGTAACTACACAGAGAGCGCATTGTGGGTGCAAGTTCACGTCCAGTTCGTGTCAAGATTGCGCTTGCTGTGTTGACACGGATGCACCGATACGTGTAGTTCACGTCCAGTTCGTGTCTGGATATTTGCACGTAAAAAGAAAATTAATCGTGTCAGTTCTAGCAACAAATGCTTCTAATACGTGTAGTTGTCTCACAACGTCTCATCTCCAACTGCAGTAAATTTGACCAAAACGACGACGTGCATCAACTGTTCAACAGTTGTACTCGACACGTATAGGGACACCAGATGACGTGGTAAACATTGTGTTGTCATGTTTACACTGCCGTTGACAAGAAAACCAAGAGATGCGCATGTTCAGTGCCCAAGCGCGGTTATCGATTTACACGCCAGCGGCAGTGAACTCATCACGAGCAGTTATCCCTTCACTAATAAAAACCCCAATGCGCATTGGAATTGCCGTTCACTCGCTCTTCTCTCCATTCTCTCTTCTCTGTGAAAAACCCCAACCACCACTTCTCTCCAACAGCAATGTCGTCGGACGACGAGCCTTGGTGGTAGAACCCAACCATCCCGAGCGACTCCGACGGGGAGGGGAACGTAAATGAGTGGTGGGAGGGGGGCCACGGCCACGGGAACGGCGGCGGCTCTGGCACCGACGATGACGGCGAGGGGTCCGACGCCGACCAGAGCGGTGGCAACGGCGAGGGGTCCGACCCCGACTCCAGCGACGACGACAACGATCACCACGGGTCCGAGGAGGAGGACTCGGACCCAGAGTTGATCAAGGGCAACGAGAAGGAGAAGGACGGCGACGACGAGGACAAGGACAAGGACAAGGAGGAGGAGGAGGAGGAGGTCGAGGAGGAAGACAAGGAGGAGGAGGAGGAGGAGGACGACTCCTCCGACAACGACGGACCACCGCCCAAGAGGCAGCGCGCGTAGGAGCCGTGCCCGGCGATCGTCGTAGTAGCAGTAGCAGTTCATTAGTTGCACTGCTACTGATTAGTAGTAGTATTAGGCCGACGCCGGCGTAGTAGCAGTGCTGCATGCACTGCTAATCTTTTGTAATTGTTCATATAATCCTAATATAATCATACTCGAGTTATAAATCGAGTTTAACTTAGTAGTGGCAGTTTCAATTCGAGTTATAAATCGAGTTTCAGTTTTCAAATCGAGTTATGAATCCTATTATAAATCGAGTTTCAATTAGTAGTAGTAGTTTCACTAAACAATGACGTACGAATCAACAAATTGTCAGTTACGTTAATGTTAATTTAGTGTTAATTCAGTTAATTCAGTTAATTGGGTATTAATTGGGGCGGAGATACCCAACCTGGGCATCAGACTCGTCCCTTCCTGTCCCCACTTGAGCGGTCTCACTTGGAGGAGGATTACGTACTACTCCAGTTAGCCCGAGCCGTGCTAGGCCGAGCCGAGCCGCGCCAGCCCGACCCCACCAGTCAGGTCAAGTGTGGGTCAAAGGAGGTTGACCAGAGGGAAACGAGCATTTGGTCGATATGCGAGCAAACCAGGGCAAAGACAGATAGAACTCAGCTATGCATGGCATATAACCCATTGTCCCTATGGTTTATGTGATATTGGTGCAAGTTAAAGTGTTATTCCTTATGAGCTTTACAAGTAAATTATGCATGAAATTGGTCCTAGTGAACTTGAAGATATTGATGTGGTTATTCAACTTGCTAATAGAGAAACTATCTCTCCCATTGGTATTGTTAGAGATGTTGAAGTTCTATGTGGTAAGACTAAATATCCCGCTGATTTTCTTGTACTTGGTTCTGCTGCTAGTAAGACTTGTCCTATCATTTTTGGTAGACCTTTTCTGAATACTTGTGGTGGTGTTATAGATTGTAGGAAAGAGAAAATCCTTACTAAATTTGTTGGTGATTCGTATGAATTCAATTTTTCGAAATTTGCTAAAACCCCTTATGAAACCGCATTGCCCAATGAGAATTTTAGAGTGGAACAACTTGCTTCTGTTGCTCTTGCTCCTACTAATTATATACAGCAATTTATGGAAGATCATGAGGATGAAACTTTTATGGAAGAAATAAATAAACTTGAGGACATATTCCTTGGTCAACCTATTCTTAAACATAATTTAAAAGTGTAAGACTTGGGTAAAACACTTCCACCTAAAGAGGATCTTAAGTATGCTCATCTTGATGACAAGAAAATATATCCTGTTATTATTAGTGCTAACCTTTCAGGTAAGAAGAGAAAGATTATTGGAAATATTAAGGAAACACCGTGGAGCCATGGGGTATACTTTGGATGATTTGAAAGGGATTTCTCCTACTATATGTCAGCATTCTATTAATATGGAGCCCGATGCAAAGCCAGTTGTTGAACATCAACGGCGTTTAATACCTAAGATGAAGGAAGTGGTAAGAAATGAGGTATTAAAACTTCTTGATGCTGGTATAATTTATCCTATTGCTGATAGTAGATGGGTTAGTCATGTGCATTGTGTTCCTAAGAAGGGCGGAATTACTGTTGTACCTAATGATCATGATGAACTTATTTATCAAAGAGTAGTTGTTGGTTATAGAATGTGCATTGATTTTAGAAAGGTTAATAAAGTTACTAAGAAAGATCATTATCCATTACCTTTCTTTGATCAAATGTTGGAGAGATTAGCTAATAAAACTCATTTTTGCTTTCTTGATGGTTATTCTGGTTTCTCTCAAATTGCTGTTAAAACTCAAGATCAAGAGAAAACCACATTTACTTGTCCTTATGGTAGTTATGCTTATAGACGTATGCCTTTTGGTTTATGTAATGCTCCTGGTACTTTTCAAAGATGTATGTCTGCTATCTTTCATGGTTTTTTGTGAAGAAATTGTGGAGGTGTTCATGGACGATTTCTCCGTCTATGGCACTTCTTTTGTTGCTTCCACAATCTTGATAAAGTTTTGCAGAGATGTGAAGAAACTAATCTTGTTCTTAATTGGGAGAAATGCCACTTTATGGTTAATGAAGGGATTGTTCTTGGACATAAAACTTCTGAAAGAGGTATTGAAGTTGATAGAGCTAAAGTGGAGGCAATTAAGAAAATGCCTTGCCCCCAAGATGTTAAAGGTATTCGTAGTATTCTTGGTCATGCTGGTTTTTGTAGAAGGTTTATCAAAGACTTTGCTAAGGTATCAAAGTCTCTTACTAATCTCTTGCAAAAATATATACGATTTGTTTTTTATGATGATTGTAAGGAAGCTTTTGAAACTCTTAAGAAAGCTTTAATAACTGCTCCTATTGTTCAACCACCTGATTGGAATTTACCATTTTAAATTATGTGTGATGCTAGTGATTTTGCTGTTGGTGCTGTTCTTGGACAAAGAATAGATAAGAAGTTACATGTTATTCATTATGCTAGTAAGACTCTTGTTTCTGCTCAAAAGAATTATGCTACAACTAAAAGAATTTCTAGTTGTTGTCTTTGCTTGTGATAAATTTAGACAATACATCGTTGATTCTAAAGTTATTATTCATATTGATCATGCTGCAATTAGATACATTATCGAAAAGAAAGATGCAAAGCCTAGACTTATTAGATGGGTATTACCTGTTGCAAGAATTCGACTTACACATTGTAGATAGGAAAGGTGCTGATAATCCTGTTGATGATACTTTGTCTAGATTGGACTTCACGCAAGAGATAGAACCGCACAAAAGGTTTTACAATCAGGTTTTTATTGGCCCACTCTCTTTAAAGATTCAGGAAAGTTTATTTTATCTTGTGATGAATGTCAGCGAGTTGGTAATATCTCTAGACGTAATGAAACGTCTATGAATTATTCTCTTGTTATTGAACCGTTTGATTGTTGGGGATTCGACTTTATGGGTCCTTTCCCTTCTTCAGAAGGTAATACTCATATACTTATTGTTGTTGATTATGTTACTAAATGGGTAGAAGCTATTCCTACTAAAAGTGTTGATGGTGAAACATCATGAAAAATGCTTCAAGATATTATTTTCCCTAGGTTTGGTGTTCCTAGATATCTTATGACTGATGGAGGTTCTCATTTTATTCATGGTGGTTTTAGAAAAGTTCTTGCTAAATATGGTGTTAATCATAGAATTGCTTCAGCTTATCATCCTCAAACTAGTGGGCAAGTAGAACTATAAAATAGAGAAATTAAATCTATCTTGCAAAAGACTATTAATAGAACGTGAAAGAATTGGGCTAGTAAATTAAATGATGCATTGTGGGCTTATAGAACTTCTTATAAAAGTCCCATGGGTATGTCTCCTTATAAAATGGTTTATGGAAAAGCTTGTCACTTGCCTCTAGAATTAGAACACAAATCTTATTGGGCAGTGAGAGAACTAAATAGAGATTTTAAACTTGTTGGTGAGAAAATATTACTTAATTTGAGTTCTTTAGATGAATGGAGAAGTGAAGCTTATGAAATGCTAAACTATTTGAATAAAAAGTTAAAAGATGGCATGATAAGAGAATCCTTAAGAGAGAGTTCCATGTTGGTTAGAAAGTTCTATTGTATAGCTCTCGTCTTAGATTCTTTGCAGAAAAATTACTCTCCAAGTGGGAAGGACCATATGTCATTGTGGAGGTGTTTCGTTCGGGTGCGATTAAAATTGCTTCACTCAAGGATGACTCTACACAAGTGGTAAATAGACAAAGACTCAAGCATTATATTTCTGGAGATTCTTATAATGAAGATGTTGATATCATTCAAGCAATTACTCCGGAGAATTATATTAAGGAAAATATTTCTGAGTTCGCAGAACCTGATTTAGAAAAGGTACTGTTTCGGTAAGAAAAAGTTCGCGAATTTAATTTTGGGATATCTGATATTTATTTTTGGAAAATATGAAAAAATATGAGACAAAAATGAACAGGACACGAAGTCCGAGGCGACCACACCACCTCGTGGCGCGGGCCACATGCTGGCCGCGCCAGCCGATGGTGAGGAGGCCTCGGAGCTCCTCTCCTACTCGGGTTCGTCCTATTGCCTTCCTTTTATTTCGTAAATTTTTGCTATATATTCACCCGAGGCCCCCGAGGTCCGTATATCGTGCTTTTGACGTGTTCTTGTTTCGAGTTGTTTCTGCCAGAATTTTGTCCCAGTTTTAGAGGCATCATGGTCTCCAACAGCGGCAAGGGAAAGAAGACTTTGGAGGATGGACTTCAAGATCCCAAGCTAGAGGAAGATATTAAGAGCAAAGACGAAGTGGAGGAGGAAGAAGACATGCGTTGTCACCTTCGCACAACTGTCGTGAGCATTGGAGTGGTGGAGAACCCCTCCAACCGCAGGATGAGCGCACGGATGAACACTGTAGGGAGAGTTCCACGTCATCATCTGGCTCTAAGAACATCTTCATCAAGCACCAACTACGCTTTCCACAACTTAATCCACCTGGATCAAATTGAAAAGATGCCTGAGGTGATGCGGCCAAACCTTTGGAATATAGATCGTTCTAACAATGCAGGGAAAAGGAACTCCAAACCTGATGCGGAGTGGGGAAACTACTCCAAGAGCTGGGATTCGAAGTCTGATATATTCATGAGCCGCATTGAGCACAATACGGAGAAGATTCGTACTCTTACTTACAAGATCGACGAACCGAAGGAGTTGGTCGAGAAGCTTAACGGGGATTCACCATTACCACCGAAGGAGTAATTCATCATCGGTATTTGCATCTCCCTTAGCTTGTTCCAAGCTTGGGGGGAGTGTCGCGAAATCACCATTATCTTTCATCCTTTACTTTTTAGTAGTGGCATATCATGAGTAGGGAAGTTATCTTATATGATGGTTTGCAATGTGGAAGTATCTCTCTTTTAGTTGGTTATCTATGTATCCCTTGATGTGAGTTACTGTTATGGAATATTAATGAGAAGTGTTATCATTTATTTCATGCACACTTTATTTTTGGTTGCAACTTTAATCATGTATGATTTATTTTGTCATTAAGTATTGGTAATCACTTTGGGGACATATAGTTAATCTTTTGGCTTTAGCAAACTTAGCATTGCTCCGTAGCTACAATACTTTGCGACTTAAGAAGAAAAAGAATTACATGTAGAATATAGCATTCATTGATCTTTCTCACTTGTCGATGACAAGCTTAGTATTCACAACTTAAAATTGTGTGTGCTTTCAAGTAATAATTGCATGATCGTCTTTTACTGCATGTATGCTTGTTTATATCCATCAACTCTTATGCTTCCTACCCAACCTTACTAGCCAAAGACCTGTATCGAGAGGGAATGCTTCTCATACATCCAAACCTTGAACCAAAACCCTTGCCATATGTGTCCACCATATCTACCTACTATGTGGTATTTTGCGCCACTCCAAGTAAATACATCTTGTGCTATCTTTATTCAAAATTATCCCTTATTTGTGTCAATATTCACTAGCTCATGAGGAAATAGTAGTTGGGTTTGTTATCTTCCATACTAATTAAGTAACCCATGACTTGTATGCTACATATGCTCGTCATTAATATTGCAAAGGGGTGGTCAGACCACTATAATATCAAAGGTTGAGTTTTTTAAAAAATATAGGCACTCCTCCATGGTTTGAGATTGATTGGTGGGCATCGGAGGATTCGGCTAGCCATGGTTATGATAGAAAGGTGGGGAGGAGTGTCATGGTTGTGAAAGTAAAGAGAAAAAGAAGATGAATATCGTAAAGGCTTGTTTTAAAAATTAACCAGAAACCACCCCTAACTTGCTTAGTACGGAAGATGACAAGAACTCTATTACAAATCGTTGACAACAACAAACACCACTCAAAAACTTACTTTTATGCTCTCTATATGATTTCAAAAAGCTATAAAACCAAAAGCTCTAGCACATGCTTGTATCTCTGCTTCCCTCCATGAAGGGCCTATCTTTTACTTTATATTGAGTCGGTAAACCTATCTCCTTCTATCTTAAGCAAGCATTCGAGTTGATTGTGATTCAACCATTTATACATTAGTATTGTTGATCATGTCTTTTATTCTTTCTTGCTTAGCACATTGTTGGCATATAATGAATTTGATTTTTGGAGCTATCAACCAATAAAGAGGGTTGTTTTATAAACTAAGCTCAATTGCTCATTTTCTCTGACCAAGGACTAGGTTTGCCAACACCAACTACGGTTTTCTCTATGTACTTTACTGTGGTTTTCCTCTACTTGTTACAAGTTGATTTATACATGAATGGAGTTAATATCTAAGATGACTTGTGCATTTATACATGTGATGCTTTATGTCCGTATATTTTATATCGACACTTCACTCCATAAACCTATGGTGATGTTTACTGAGTTCAGCTTTCGCTTGGGGACAAGCGAGGTCTAAGCTTGGGGGGGAGTTGATACGTCCATTTTGCATCACTATTTTATATCATAAATTACTGATATTCATTGATATATATCATATTTGGAGATGATATTTATGTTATTTCATCTATTTTGCATGATTGATGATCATTGGGGGATGGAACTCCGAAGTCTGAATTCTGCTGGAAAAAGCATCGTCAAGATACAATATTTGCGAAGACCAGAAGAACAAAGTGGACATCTGGGAGTTATTTTCCATTTATTTCACGAACGAGGCCAAGAGGAGAGCCTGGGGTGGGGCCCAGGGGGCCCACACCACCTACTGGCGTGGCTCCCAAGGCTTTCGCGTGACCAGATGGTGAGGCCGCCTGGCCCACCACCTGGCGTAACCCTTCGCGTACTTCATCCCCCCGAAGACCTAAAAATACTACGTTGTCCAGAAACCATCTCCGCCGCCACCACAAGGCGGAGAATACAGAGAGAGAAAAGCTCTCCGGCAGGCTGCGTTGCCGCCGGGGAAATTCCCTCTCGGAGGGGGGGAATTGTCGCCATCGTCACCGCCATCGAGCTGCACTCCATCACCATCGCCAACACCACCATCTCCACCGTCGACGCCGTCATCTCCATCCATCCACTCCGTTCTCGATATAATATCTAGGGCTAAACTCCGTGTATTTGATAGGGGAAACTCTCCCGGTGTTGATTGTTATTTTTATGCTATTGAGTGAAACCGTTGAATTAGGGTTTATGTTCAGATTGTTATCCATCATTATATCACCTCTGATCATGTTCCATATGGTGTGTTGTGAGTAGTTCGTTGTGTTCTTGAGGACATGGGAGAAGTCTAGATGTTAGTAGTGAACTATGTTAAACAATATTTGATGTTTTGATATTTAAGTTGTGGTGCCATTCTTCTAGTGGTGTCATGTGAACGTAGACTACATGACACTTCACCTTTATGGGCCTAGGGGAATGCATCGTGTTCTCGGTTATCATTTGTGGGGTTGCCGGAGTGATAGAAATCAAAACCCTGTTGGTATTCCGATGCACGAGGGATCGCAGGATCTCAGAGTTTAAGGCTATGGTTAGATTTATCTTAATTACTTTCTTGTATTTGCGGCTTGCAAGGGGTATAATCATAAGTATGTATTAGTCCTAGGAAGGGCGGTGTATTAGCATAGGTTCACCCACACGACACTTATTCAAACACTAAAGATTATTCATCAATATAAAGCGAAAGCACTAGACAGAAATCCCGTGTGTCCTCAAGAACGTTTGGTCATCATAAGTAAACAAACCGGCTTTTCCTTTGCTCTCAGAAGGATTGGGTCACTCGCTGCAATTATATTTGCCGCGCTCTATTTACTCGCATTTTATTTCTCTGTTATTTCAAAATCTACTGAAAACTTGTCTGCTAGTGTTTACGGTGAATTCCTCATCAAAACCACTTGTCAACACCTTCTGCTCCTCGTTGGGTTCGACACTCTTATTTATTGAAAGTATTGCGATACACCCCCTATACTTGTGGGTCATCAATCATAGCACCTCAATAATTAACATAGAACAAAGTATAGCTTTAAGTTCAATGACATGAAGTTAAAATAAGAAATGCTAGACCTAGTCATGGAGAATTTAGCAATGTCACCCACATCCACGGTAGCATGGTATTTCCTTTATCCCTAGTGAGGCAACAAAGTAAGGTAAAAACCCAAGTGGATCACGGTATTTATGTCGACTTACCACAAAACCACCCCCTATTACTCCAACGAATGCACATGTTCCCCCTCACACGTCCTCATAGCAAGTTGGATAAGAACAACTAAATAAGAACATGGTACATAATATGCATCTACTTTCATAACATAGACGTAACAATTGCAATCTTTCAAACATATATCGACTTAAGAGATCCTTCACAAAGGCATTACAAACATGACCATAATCATGTTCAGCAGCTCATATGGCACTAATTAGTGAAGCTCAAGAGAGAGGAGAGATACATATGTCAATTCCATGTTCCATAATTACTCTATTCATCGTGGAGACGGTGGAGGATTTGTTGGAGAAGGTGGAGACCACACCGGCAGCACCCCGTCGGAGTTTTCCCCCTCCAATCTGCAGCTCCAGGTCTTCGTTTTGGTGTTTCTGTGTTTCTGCGACACTCTTCCCGAAAGGCGGCAGGGGAGTATTTTTATAGTCGTTTTTGGGTCAAGAAGAAGGCAGGGAGACGAAGATCGACGACATCGGAGCCGCGAGGCTCCAGAAGGCGGGCCCACGCGGCCAAGGAATCTGGCCGCGTGGGCCACCCCCTTTTGGGTCTCAAGAGTCAGGCCTCCTCCCGTGCGCTTCCTTGGCTCTTACTCCTTCTTCCTTCCAAAAAATGATGTTGCTGAAGTTTCAGGTCATTTGGACGTTGTTTGTGTCCCTGAAACATCAAAATATAGAAAAAGGGGTTTTGTGAAAGTGCAGGGTTCATTCCAAATAAATAGGGAAAATGTGAAATATTCCCAAAATCATAATAAAACATTGATATAACCCTTATATGATGCAAATATGAATGAAATATGAGTAATACAATGTACAGTTCATGTATGCATTTTACATGCATCATGCATACCCAAGAGCGTCAGCATGATTCAAAATCGAGGTTTTGCAAGACCTCAATGAAATAGTGAAAGTGCATGTGTCATCACGCGTGGTTTTCGTAATTAATGACAATCTCTATTAACTAATGTTTGCATTGAGATGTCATTATAGATCTTGTCCATGGGAATAGTGGAGTTCATGTGTTGGACTCTAGAAGTTTATTTGAGGATCAAGGTTCCATTCAAGGATGTATATGATGGATGGTCATGTGTTGAGTTGAGAATATAGCAAGTATGTTTTCAAGGAGTCGAGACATCATATTAGTGAAGAAAAATTGGAAGATATAAGGTTGATCAAGATGTTGATCAACACGCAAAGCTACAAGATCTACCAAGTGGGATCATGTATCTCTTGGGATGGTAAGCACTTGTTCGTATAGCTTTATGTGTGATATCTTTATGGGGGGTTAGGTATCTTCCCATGGGCTTGCATCAAATAAATATTTCATATAGCTCGTGCAGGATGACGTCATGTGGTGATCATCATCGAGGTTGAGATGTGCAAGATTACGAGAAGCTTTTCGAATAGATCCTATGCTTGGAGTTTGCAATAGATATATGAAGACGGAGCTATGCGAGACTCCCATAATGGGGATATGGGGTAGTATTTGGAGAAGTGTTCATCAAGCATTTGCTAGCAAGCGCAATCAAGAAAAGTGATCCACTTGAAGAGATCAAGATAGCCATCATCTAGCTCGAATGCTCAAGGCAAAGGTAAGATCTCGATAGGTTTTCTTTTCTACCGGTCTCGTATTGTTTTGGAGAGACCGGATTATAGGATAGATAGGCGTACTATCAAGAGGAGCTCTCGAGTGAGTAACTTGACCACATCTTTGTGCAGAGCTCAAACCTTTGCATACTTGGCATATCATATTTTTTTGGTTCTTATTTGGCTTTTCTCCTTCTTGGGTTTTGGTCCTTGTCGTGATCTTCATGACAAGTGAAAGAGAATTTTCCCTCATGTGTGGTTTTGGTAATTATATGACAATCTCTATGGACTAATGTTTATATTAAGATATCCTTATAGATCTTGTCCATGGAAATAGTGGGTTCATGCGTTGGACTCTTGAAGCTTATTTGATGACCAAGGTCCCATTTAAAGGTGTATATGATGGATGGTCATGTGTTAAGTTGATCATGTTGCAAGTATGTCTTGAATGAGTCAAGACATCATATTAGCAAAGAAAGATTGGAAGATAAAAGGTTGATCAAGTTGTTGATCAACACACAAAGTTACAAGATGTCCCAAGTGGATCATGTATCTTCTTGGTATGGTAATCACTTGTCCATATAGCTTTGTGAACTAACCCATGATATATGTGTATGCAGTATCTTCATGTAGGGTTAGGTATCTTCCCATGGGCTTGCATCAAATAAAGATTTCATATAACTCGTGGAGAATGACATTATGTGGTGATTGTCATCAAGGATAAGATGTGCAAGATAAGCTTTTAGAAGAGATCCTATGTTTGGAGTTTCAAAAGGATACATGAAGACGGAGCTAAGCGAAACTCTCCCATAATGGAGTATGGGGGAGTATTTGGAGATGTCTTCATCAAGCATGTGCTAGCTCGCGCAATCAAGAAAGATGATCCACTTGAAGAGATCAAGATAGTCATCATCTAACTCAAGTTGAATTCTCAAAGCAAAGGTATTATCTTGATAGGGCTATAGGATAGATAGGCGTACTATCAAGAGGGGCTCTCAAGTGAGTAACTTGATCACATCGTTGTGGAGAGCTCAAACCTTTGCATACTTGGCATATCATATTTCTTGGTTCTTATTTGGCTTTTATCCTTGTGAAGAATTAGAGCTTGGTTCATTTCCATGTCAAGCTCTAGTTCATCGAAAACGGTTTTACTTTGGAAAACTTGTTGCGTTTTTTATGTTGGAGATTTTACTGGTTGTTCTCCTATTTAGAGATCTTACATTTCCTCATTTGGTTTAAACCTCCCTTATTGTACTATGATGTTTCTCTGCGCATTCATGTAGGGCTCGTTGTCACGTTTCCAACGAGCCCAAGAACATCGAAAACGGAGTGGGATGCAAAAGTTTTACCCGTTTTGGTACTTGGTGTTCTGCTGTTTTTTGCTGTGGCGGTAGTACCGCCGCGGTACCGCCCAAGTTACCGCCGGACCAAACAGAGAGCCATTTTCGGCGGTTCCGGGAGCGGTAGTTCCACCGGGGCGGTAGTACCGCTAAGGAACTCTGTTTTCAGCCTTTTTTGATGCCCTAACTCCCTAGGGGAGCGGTAGTACCGCTAGGGCCATCGGTAGTACCGTTACGGGGCGAATCTGCACCCAACGGTTGGAATTTGGGTTGAGCTATTTAAGGGGCTTTCTTCCCCAATGGTTCCTAAAACCTTTGAAGCTAGTTTTGACCTCCATTGTTGACCTTCTTGAGCTTGCTATCTCTCCATCCCTCCAATGATTCTTGCTACTTATTGAGGGAAAAGAGAGAGAAGATCTAGGTCCACCGTTCCACCAATCAATCTCTCCTCTAAGTAAGGGGAACCTAGTGGATCTTGATCTTGGAGTTCCTTTGTGGTTCTTCTCCTTCGTTCTTCCTCTCTTCTCCCCCCATAAGCATTAGTTGCTTTTGGTGGGATTTGGGAGTGAAGGATTTGACTCCTTTGTGGTTTCCTCGTTCTTCCTCTTTTAATCCCCCATAAGCATTTGTTGTTTTGTTGGAATTTGAGAGTGACGGACTTGAGTACTTCGTGTGCTCTTGCCATTGTATTTGCATCGGTTTGAGCCCTCCACGAGGATTCGTGGTGGTGATACTTGTGAGCTTGTTACTCTTGGGACCCTAGGCGCCTTTTGTGGCCAAGACCTTTTGTGGTTAAGACCTTTTGTGGTCACTTGAGAGCCCCCAATTAAGTTGTGGGTGTGTGCCTCAAGACTTGGGAGCCCCCAATTAAGTTGTGGGTGTTCCTCAAGAGTGTTGTACGGGATTCGATCTCCGCCCCAAAGGAGATCAATAGTGGAAGGTGAACTCGAAACCTTTTGTGGTTGAGTTCATCAGGAGAAGAAGGTGAGCCTTTGTGGCGTTGCAGCTAACCTGTTGTGGTTGCGCACACCTCTCCAAACGAGACGTACACCCTTTGGGTGGAACTCGGGAATACATCCTCGTCTCCACGTGCCTCGGTTATTTCTATACCCGAGCTCTTTACTTATGCACTTTACATTGTGATAGCCTTTTTGCTTGAAGTCATCTATCTTGCTATCACCTTGTTACTTGTATTGCTTAGCTTAAGTTGTTGGTGCACATAGGTGAGACTAGTATATATATCTAGGTCGTATGCTTGTTAAAGTAAACCTCTAGTTTTATTCCGCCTTTATCAAACCTACCGGAATATCCGGGTCTTTCTTGGACCGGATAATCCGGCTTCTCGAAAAAGTTTTAAATCGCCTATTCACCCCCCCCCCCCCCTCCTCTAGGCGACGTTTATGCGTTTAACTGGTATCAGAGCTAGGTTATCTCATTATTAGGACTAACCGCCTAGAGATAAAGATGTCGTTTAGATATCTAGTGCACAATCCCACTTATAGATTCGATGGCACAAATTATGATGTTTGGAAAATTCGAATGCTTAATATTTTTAGAGACATGGGTTCAAATTTAGAGAGTATTGTAGATATGGGTTTTTCTCCTCCAAAGGATTCACAAGAATTATCCTTAGAGGATGAGAAAAACTCTTATCTCGATACTCTAGCATATAATGGTCTTATATGTGCTTTGAGCGATGTAGTCCTTGCGTCAATCATACCTTTTCGGAGCGCTCATGAATTATGGACAAAGCTTCAAGATATATATGAGGTGTCCAACATTTCCAAGGATGATTGTCCTCCTTCCACATCCAGTCGTGATGAGCTCACGTCTTCTTCCATTTCACTGACATGTGGTTTGCCAAAAGGTAATGATATGGTGAGTGGTGATAGAAATTGCATTCTTGATGGTGAATCCACTATTGACTATACTTCTAACCCATCTTATTGCAATGCTCTATATTTGGACTTAAACACCTCTAGCACTCCAAGTGTCATACATGCTAGTGTTGATAGTCCTTGCATATCATGTAGTAGTTGCTTAACTAAATCTCATGATGATATGATTTCCTTGTCTTGTTGCCATGATCAAAATGTTTCTATTTCCTCTAGTACTTGTTTGGCTAACAATGTAGAGAAATCCCAACAATTGTTGGAACAAGACTTGGGCCTCAATGGTGCTTCAAGTGTCTCCTCATCGTCTTCATCCACTACTCACTTTTGCCTTATGGCTAAGGAGTTTAAGGTATCTCCTACCGTGCACTCCAATATATCTCATGATGATGACGATGATGATCTAATTAAGGAGAAGTTTGATATTGTCTCTCATGCTCTCTTAAATAATAAAAATGCTCATGAGAACTTCTTAGAAATCATGACTACCCTTTTTGAACTCAAGGAGACCTTTGAGGCCATGGAGACCCGTTGTCATGAAGGGTGGGGTCTTGCTCGTGATTCCGCGGGTGGGGTCCACAATCTTGAGAATGCTCTTGAGGAAGAGCAAGAAACTCGGGTTTCTCTCGAGGAGAAATTGGAATCTAGTGAGGAGTTAAATAATGAAGTAATTGCTAAACTCACTAAAGAACATGACCATGCTATTTCTAAATGTAATGTGCTTAGTAAATAAAATGCTAAGTTAAACAATGAGCTTGTCATGATGTCTTCTTCCATTTCTAATATTAATGATGCTACTGCTACTAACTCCACTTTGTGTGAAGCATCTATTTTGAAGGAGAATGTTGAGCTAAGGGCTCAACTTGATTTGCTAACTAGTAAGTATGGGAATTTGGAAGAAACTCGTGAAAAGATTTTTAGCTCTAATGAGGATCTTCTAGCATCCCATGCTAGGCTAAAGTTAGCTCATGAGGCGGTCACTACAAAGGTAACATCTTGTGATCCTCTTGTGGACACTAGCACAACTTCTACTACTTGTGCTTTATTGCAATGTGCTAGTACTAGTAATTCTACATCACATACTATTGCTAAATCTTGTGATGAATTACATTCCTTGCCTTGTTGCTCTAATAATGTAGCATCTACTTCCTCTAGTATTTGTGTTGAAACTAACCATGAAGAGGAACTCAAAGAGCTCAAGACACAAGTCACTTCCTTGAAGAAAGACTTGAAGAAGTGTCATGAAGGAAAATCCACCCTCGACAACATGTTGAGAGTGCAACAACTTCCTCATGACAAGAGTGGACTTGGATTCAACTCCATTAACAAGAACAAGTCCAATGTCAAGAAGAAGCACAAGTTCGTCAAGAAGAAGGGCCAAGAACAAGCTATTGATTTGGCCAAGATTGTGTGCTTCAAGTGCAAGGTTCAAGGGCACCATGTTAGATCTTGCCCGTTGAAGAAGAAACCTCTTAGTAAGAAGCAACAAGGGAAGCAACCTCAAGTTCAAACTCAAGCTTCCCAAGTTGAAGAACTTACCCTTCCCAAGAAGAAAGGTAAATGTCGACTTTGCTACAAATGTCATGGGAAGGATCACTTTGCTTCTTCATGCACTCATGGTACCTTATCCAACCCTACTACTATTGATAATGCTCATTCTCTTCGGAAGGACAATGTTGGCAATGTGTTTGCCAAAGTTATTGGTACTCCAAGTGGTGTCAAGAAAATAACCATTTGGTTTGTCAAGCCTATTGTGACTAACCTCTTAGGACCCAACTTGGTTGGGGACCAACAAGCTAAAACTTGATCAATAGGTGTAAGTGGAGGACAATGGAGACTTGACTACATCATGAAGAATTAAGGGATCTTCATCATTCATATTCTCTCAAGTCAAGTCAATTGGATTATATTGTCTTAGCATATATCCAATGCTCCTCCTTGTGGTAACTTGTATTTAATTCATATGTATACATTGAAAGTTACTTGCACCCTTGCATGTGTTTGGTTTTGTACCTTACAAGTGTTTGTATGTGTTGTGCACTCTACTTACTTATGTTGAGTAATCAAGATTGTGTATGTTGGTTTGCACACCATGTATGCTTTGAGCCTCTTTTCTATTTGCTTTCATCTTAATTGGCTCTTATTGGGATATTATTGGACTATCCCATTTTGGGGGAGTGATGTGCTTTTTGGTATCTCACCGTAAAATGTGTATTCATGAGGAATACCACATAGTGGTGATATTTAAATAGTATCTACTCTCTTTGTGGTATGTCTTACTCATGAGAAATTTAAATTCTAATGTCCGTTAATTATCTCTTGGTGGCTTCCAATTTGCCTCTTGTTAAAAAGAATGGATTATCGCATTATGGGGGAGTAATAAGCTATGTGCATATTACAAGACTAGAAAATGTGAACATGTGAGGTAGTGTCACCTAGAGTTGATATTTGTGATTATCTTGTTCCAAGGTGGCATGGTACTCAAACAAGTTCCATATTCGCTTAAATGCATTTTGTTCACCCATATTTTGGTATCTTATTTTGTGAGAGAGTTTCTTGATGCTTAGTATGATCATTGAATATGTGAAGTCATCAAGAATCTCTAGATTAGCATGTTTTTCAATTCTTTATATTTTGCCACATGCTTATATTTTGTGAATATGATCTTAAATACATATATGACATGCATCACCGAGAGCTATCTCCATACAATCATTGTCTTTGACAAGTGATAATTATATTTGTGGTAAATCTATTGATCATATTCACATTGGCTATTATTCTTCAGTTGTATTATTCTATCGCCAAGTTTGTTTAGGTCTAACCACCCTTTTGTCATCCTTGCTTCATTTGGATCTTTTGTTGCTCTACTCATAATTTGTGTTGTGTTTTCTTGAGTTAGGAAAAGCAAGGATCCCATTATTGTGCATTACATTCAAAGACTTAATTCTAAGTAATGCACTATTCTTGGGGGAGCTATCCTACATTGAGTAGAACATCAGCTTTTAAATTGATATTATGTCTTATTGCTCTTCTTGAACATGATTAATTATTTAACAATATATATATATGCAGAGTGATGATCTCATTTGTGTGCATTTTGTATTCAAATACAAGATCATAAGTAATGCACTAATCTTGGGGGAGCAACCCTATATGTTATTGAACATTAGTTGTCTTCAATTGGTTTTTGATCCTGATGACATGTCTCTTTGAAAGACAAACATTTTTCGTCTTGGTACTTTGTGCCATCATGAAAAGTGTAGAGTGCTTGGTTTATTTGTTGAAACCTTACTCTTCTTTGTGGAGTTGGCTATCTCATCCCATGGTTCCTAGTCTACCTTCTTGGATGAGATAAACCTTCGAGCATGTTTGTTTGATTTTTTTTCTTATGCTCATTCGTTTAGCCTTGACCGTGTTTTCATTTGATATCATTTCAAATTGGTTTCTCTAATCATGGGTTGGTTTGAGTCTTTGATACAATAAGGACAAATCTTTCACTTGCCACACTTTTGTGTAGCTTCTTGATTTAATTAGTGTTTTGTCCAAATTGTATCTCGTTTGGTTCTTGAAAGTTTTGTGCATGCATATTTACTATATGTATATCTTATGGCATGCTTACTTGTGTTGATCCAATATATAGGATAAACTCCATCAAATCCTAAATGTCTAAGATGTGCATGAAATTCTATTTCATATCAATATGCACATATTTATGTGGAGTTTGTCCTATGTGTTGTAGTTGGTCTAACAAATTTGGACCCAATTATTTTGGGTACCATAGTGTACTTGATTTGTTTAGGTACATGGGAGATGCATTGGAAGCTTGCCTCTTTTGAAAGAAGATGTCTTCACCATGTGCTTCTTAGAGCCAAGCTTGGATGATTGTGAACTCTCATCTTCTACACCGTCAATGCTATCTCGGTAACAAGTATCTAACTCATGCATATACTTCTTGGTCTCAACAATGTGTAGGTTGCTCTTTGGCATGAGTTTCTCTAAGTTGCACTTGATATGGTTTTGCAAAGTTTCTTTCAAAATATCTTCATTGCAAATGTGAGTAAGCCGGGATGATTACACATCAAGGGTAATATATATATATATATAATCATTTTCATGATTCACCAATCCCCAATATGTTAATCTAGCAAATTCATTCCAAAGTCTCCCATGTGCAATATTGATGAATCCTCATAAATCATTTGCCTTATGTGATATTTGTTTTGTGTCTCGAAGTATTCCAACTATCACTTATCCTATGTGGGTATTTGTGAAGCTTTGAACTTGGTGTTGGAAGTTCATCTATACCCCTTAAGAATAATTTGAGCTATGTGCTTTGCTTTTTAAGCAAAAATATTATCGGTGTATTTATGACTTCCTCTTGGATACCATGTGCTTTACCTTGTACCTACATTGTGTGTGCATGTTTCTTTGTGGACTTAGTGTCCACTTAGAAACTTATACACATGAGGGTAGTTACATATTTAAATGGTATTCAAAATCTTTAGTGATCACCTTTTATTACTTTCTTGATTCTTTGGTGATCTCTAAAAGGCACAAGCTTTGTTTTTTCTATTGGTATCACATTGCCTCTTGATAAGCTTGTGATCATATTTGATGTATCCTCTTTGGTGTGCTTGTATGCAAAATACATGATATGCACTATGTGCCTCATAATTTGAAAGACTATCGTGTTGCTTAGGCTCATCCTTGTTTAGTCTCCTAAATTGTATTTCCATGTCTAAGCAACACCATAGTCTTTCAAATTATGAGGCACATAGTGCATATCATGTATTTCGCATACAAGCACACCAAAGAGGATACATCAAATAGGATCACAAGCTTATCAAGAGGCAATGTGATACCAAAAGGTACGCGTCTTTGCTTGGAGAGTCACCACAAACTCATTGCCAACTATACAAAACAAGTTTAAGAGGAAGATGGAGGTTGCTGATACTTGTATCTTATGTGGTGTGGAATGCGAGGATACTTTCCATGCTTTGTGCAGATGTCCTGCTGCGAAGGCCTTGTGGCATGCAATGCAGGGGGACTGGGACTTGCCGAACTTGGATGATCAAGCTTGCGAGGGAACTGAATGGCTCTTGCAACTCCTGGACCGTGCCCCTGTACAACTGAGGCTGGTGATACTTATGACTTTCTGGAGAATTTGGCATGGGCGCAACGAAGTGGTTCATCATAAACCCCTGCCGTCGGTGGAGAGTTCAAAACGCTTTCTGAATAGCTACATTGAATCACTGTTGATGATTAAACAAGACCCCCTTGCAGACCCGGTGAAGGGGAAGACAGTCGTCTCCTACATGCCATCACACGACAAGGTGAAGAGAAGTACAAAGAAAAAGCCGGTTAGGCCAGTACCTGAAGCCTGGATCATGCCTAGCAGGGGTCGTGTTAAACTGAATGTTGATGGTTCGTTCAGTGCTGATGATGGTAATGGGGGAACTGGGATGCTGATCCGGGATGAGAACGGCTTGATCATTGTGTCTGCTTGCAAGTTTCTTAGTTCATGCAACAATCCTCTAGAAGCTGAACTAGAAGCGTGCCGTGAAGGCATAGCCTTGGCTTTGGAGTGGAGCCCTGCTCTCTGCACCATAGAGATGGACTGTGAAGTTGCAGTCCGTATGATCAAGGACCAAGGCATCGACCGCTCTGTGTTCTCGAGCACAATCCAGGAGATCAAGCATTTGCTTCGGCAAAGGGGAGATTTTCAACTATCTAGCATTAGGCGCGAGCAAAACACTGCAAGTCATTCACTTGAAAACCTAGGTCGTACTTCTTCTATATATGTAACTTGGCCACTCTCTGGGCCGGTTGAAGTCCTGGCAATTTGCCGGGCAGAGTGTACGACTTGCTGCTTAATCAATATATCCCATTTATTCGTAAAAAAAAATTGTATTTCCATGTCACACCCATCCTTTCCCGGTTGAGCAAGCCTTTATTCAATCTTGCACCTTTTTGTGTTCGAAATTATCTAGGAGGGAGTGAGGATTCCATATTGTGCACACTACATAGAAATGCAAATCTTTCATTGTGCACGTACCTTGGGGAGTTCCTCTTGATTTTTAGAACACTTGGTTGATCTTATCATAATATCTTCGTGTGATGAATTGGTTTTTGGATCTCTTGATTGCTTGCTTCTTTGTGAATGCATTCTTGTTTTGCAATTGATATCCTTCTAGTGGATTTCAATTGATATATTTCTTGTGCAATTGTTGGATCCTCAATATAGTTTGATCCCCTCCATCTATTCGTCATTGGATAAGTGCATTTGATTTCACTCATATCATGAGAAATGCATAAATCATGGAGATCTTATTATGTTACCTTTCTAAAGCCTTTCGCCCATTTCGGCAATCGTTGCCAATGGGGGAGAAGTTTTGGAGGGTTATATGGAATTGTCTTTGTACTATGGTATATTCTTAAGTATTTGCCTTCATTGCCTTTGCATTCGTTGCTTGGCTTTATATATAGTGGAAACTCCACCATCGGTAATGGTTGACAATATATGCAATGAATTCATGTTCATACACACGTGCATAAATTATGGGGGAGTTTGCGCTATATATGTGGATGGACTAACATCACATACCTTTGTAGTATTTGATGTTAGTGCAACCATTCCTGTTAAATTTCATATTATAAACCCTCTCAAAAGAGATTGTCATCAATTACCAAAATGGGGGAGATTGAAAGAGCATTTTTCCTCATGTGTGGTTTTGGTAAGTATATGACAATCTCTATGGACTAATGTTTATATTAAGCTATCCTTATAGATCTTGTCCATGTAAATAGTGGGTTCATGTGTTGGACTCTTGAAGCTTATTTGATGACCAAGGTCCCGTTTAAAGGTGTATATGATGGATGGTCATGTGTTGAGTTGATCATGTTGCAAGTATGTCTTGAATGAGTCAGGACATCATATTAGCAAAGAAAGAATGGAAGATAAAAGGTTGATCAAGTTGTTGATCAACACACAAAGTTACAAGATGTCCCAAGTGGATCATGTATATTCTTGGTATGGTAATCACTTGTCCATATAGCTTTGTGAACTAACCCATGATATATGTGTATGCAGTATCTTCATGTAGTGTTAGGTATCTTCCCATGGGCTTGCATCAAATGAAGATTTCATATAGCTTGTGGAGGATGAAATTATGTGGTGATTGTCATCAAGGATAAGATGTGCAAGAGAAGCTTTTAGAAGAGATCCTATGTTTGGAGTTTCAAATGGATACATGAAGACGGAGCTAAGCGAAACTCTCCCATAATGGAGTATGGGGGAGTATTTGCAGATGTCTTCATCAAACATGTGCTAGCTCGCGCAATCAAGAAAGATGATCCACTTGAAGAGATCAAGATAGTCATCATCTAACTCAAGTTGAATGCTCAAGGCAAAGGTATGATCTTGATAGGGATATAGGATAGATAGGCGTACTATCAAGAGGGGCTCTCAAGTGAGTAACTTGATCGCATCGTTGTGGAGAGCTCAAACCTTTGCATACTTGGCATATCATATTTCTTGGTTCTTCTTTGGCTTTTATCCTTGTGAGGAATTAGAGCTTGGTTCATCTCCATGTCAAACTTTAGTTCATCGAAAACGGTTTTACTTTGGAAAACTTGTTGTGTTTTTTATGTTGGAGGTTTTACTGGTTGTTCTCCTATTTAGAGATCTTACATTTCCTCATTTGGTTTAAACCTCCCTTATTGTACTATGATGTTTCTCTGCACATTCATGTAGGGCTCGTTGTCACGTTTCCAACGAGTCCAAGAACATCGAAAACGGAGTCCGGATGCAAAAGTTTTACCCGTTTTGGTACTTGGTGTTATGTTGTTTTTTGCTGTGGCGGTAGTACCGCCGCGGTACCGCCCGAGGTACCGCTGGACCAAACAGAGAGCCATTTTTAGCGGTTCCGGGAGCGGTAGTTCCGCCGGGGCGGTAGTACCGCTGCCCGGGACGGTAGTACCGCTACGGAACTCTGTTTTCAGCCTTTTTTGATGCCCTAACTCCCTAGGGGAGCGGTAGTACCGCTAGGGTCATCAAGAGTACCGCTACGAGGCGAATCTGCACCCAACGGTTGGAATTTGGGTTGAGCTATTTAAGGGGCTTTCTTCCCCAATGGTTCCTAAAACCTTTGAAGCTAGTTTTGACCTCCATTGTTTACCTTCTTGAGCTTGCTATCTCTCCATCCCTCCAATGATTCTTGCTACTTCTTGAGGGAAAAGAGAGAGAAGATCTAGGTCCACCGTTCCACCAATCAATCTCTCCTCTAAGTGAGGGGAACCTAGTGGATCTTGATCTTGGAGTTCCTTTGTGGTTCTTCTCCTTCGTTCTTCCTCTCTTCTCCCCCCATAAGCATTAGTTGCTTTTGGTGGGATTTGGGAGTGAAGGATTTGACTCCTTTGTGGTTTCCTCGTTCTTCCTCTTTTAATCCCTCATAAGCATTTGTTGCTTTGTTGGAATTTGAGAGTAAAGGACTTGAGCACTTCGTGTGCTCTTGCCATTGCATTTGCATCGGGTTGAGCCCTCCACAAGGATTCGTGGTGGTGATACTTGTGAGCTTGTTACTCTTGGGTCATTGGACCCTAGACGCCTTATGTGGCCGGCCTTTTGTGGCCAAGACCTTGTGTGGTTAAGACCTTTTGTGATCACTTGAGAGCCCCCAATTAAGTTGTGGGTGTGTGCCTCAAGACTTGGGAGCCCCCAATTAAGTTGTGGGTGTGTGCCTCAAGAGTGTTGTACGGGATTCGATCTCCGCCCCAAAGGAGATCAATAGTGGAAGGTGAACTCGAAACCTTTTGTGGTTGAGTTCATCAGGAGAAGAAGGTGAGCCTTTGTGGCGTTGCGGCTAACCTGTTGTGGTTGCGTACACCTCTCCAAACGAGACGTACATCCTTTGGGTGGAACTCGGGAATACATCCTCGTCTCCACGTGCCTCGGTTAATCCCGAGCTCTTTACTTATGCACTTTACATTGTGATAGCCTTCATGCTTGAAGTCATCTATCTTGCTATCACCTTGTTACTTGTATTGCTTAGCTTAAGTTGTTGGTGCACATAGGTGAGACTAGTATATATATCTAGGTTGTATGCTTGTTAAAATAAACCTCTAGTTTTATTCCGCCTTTATCAAACATGCCGGAATATCCGGGTCTTTCTTGGACCGGATAATCCGGCTTCTCGAAAAAGTTTTAAATCGCCTATTCACCCCCCCCCCCCCCCCTCTAGGCGACGTCTATCCGTTCAACAAGGCCAAGTGCTTCAAGCACGGATTTACTTTCAAAAACTTGTTGCATTTTTTGTGGCGGAAATATTTTCAATTAAACCAGAAGGAAAGTTCCACACCTTCCCATATGGTGTGATGTTACTCTATTTATGGTTTGCTACCTTTCATCGCTACCTTTGGTCTAACCTCATTCGAGTTCATCTGCAAAAGTTATAGCAGTTTTCATATCAGTGTTTTTACTGTCTTGCATAACAAGGTATTTTGGTGCTGACCAGAATATCCGGTTCCCCAGTTTTTATCGAATTTTTGGCTAAGGAAAGAAAGCTTTCGGTACTGGACACTTTCAGATATTCATACCGGAGATATCATCTCCACCCGAATATCCGGTTCCTCATCAGATTCTCGAAGAAACGGCTAAGGAAAGATGGGAAATGGGTACTGGACATTTCCGGATATTTTGTTTTGGACAGGATTATCCGGTGATGATTTAGAGCATCTCCAACAGTAGCGCTAAACATAGCGTGCGCAAAAAAATCGTCAATTTAGCGTGCGGGGCAGAAAACAGTGCTCCAGGAGCGGCTGTAAAATAACGCGGGGCGACAAAGCGCGTTGTATATTTTGAGTGTGCTGCACTGCCTGCACTATATTTGGGGCGCACGCCCCCGCGTGATGTGTATTTTGGGCGGAATTGCTAGCGTGGCACATTTTAACAGCGCCTGAAATTCGCGTCGCTGGTCTTGCACTTTAAAAGTGAATACAACGCGTTGTAAGAGGTTTTTACAGTGCCAAAGTTTAGCGCTGTTGTTGGAGATGCTCTTACACCGGAATATCCGGTTATGTCTGGGCCTAACGGCTATAATATCTGAGGTCAGGGGTATAAATCCCTCTCCCCTTCTTCCTTCAGACAACTAAGGCAGTACGATTTTTCTCTCTATCTTACTCCATTGTTAACCTTAGAAAGCTTGCTTCCCTCTTAATCACTTCATTGATTCTCGCATATTCTTGGTGGAAAAGTGAGAGGAGATCTAGATTTCCACCAATCCATCTCTCCTCTAAGTGAGGGGAATCTAGTGGATCTAGATCTTGGAGTTCTTGGTGTTTCTCCTCTTTTGTTCTTCCTCTCTTATTCCCCCATAATCATTTGTTGCTTTGTTGAAATTTAAGAGTGGAGGATTTGAGCACTTCGTATGCTCTTGCCATTTACATTGTGCATCGGTTTGTGCTCTTCACGAGTTTCGTGGAAGTGAAAATTAGTGAGCTTGTTCCTCTTGGGTCATTGGACCCTATACGCCTTTTGTGACAAGACCTCTTGTGGTCATTTGGGAGCAACTAATTAAGTTATAGGTGTGTGTCCCAAGATTGTGTAAGAGAACCGATCTCCGCCCAAAGGGAGATCAATAGTGGAAGGTGAATTAAACCTTTTGTGGTGAGGTTCAGCGGAGATAAGGTGAGCCCGTGTGGCGTTGAGACCGACCTTTGGTGGTCGCCCACACATCTCCAACGAGACGTACTCACTTAATAAGGAGGAACTCGGTAATACATCTTCGTCTCCATGTACTTCGGTTATTTCTATATCCGAACTCTTTACTTATGCACTTTCAATTGTGATATACTTCATGCTTGAAGTCATCTATCTTAATATCACCTTGTTACTTGTTGGTGCACATATGTGAGCCAACTATATTTAGGTGGTATGCTTGTTAAAGTAAAACACTAATTTTATTCCGTATTTATCAAGCATACCGAAATATCTTGTACCCCTAGGTGGTTTGTCCTTTCAAGTAGGCCAAGTTTTTTCGAGTCATGAGCCTTTGAATTTCCAACTAGGGGAATATAGCAGATGTTTGTTCATTCCATGAAGATCTTTGATGATGTTGTGAACATGTAGGAAATTGGCATAAATGAAACGACACTTGTAGAAAGCTCTTTGGCCTTTGGAAATAGTGTGTCAAGGACAGCTGAGAGCCAAATTGCCATGATCTTGGAGACCTTTGACATGTTATGGATGCCCGATAAGCTCTGCTGGTGAAAATAGCGGAACCTAGTACTTACTCTTATAGTTATTGCAACATTAGTTCTGCTTTCACCTCCGTTGTCTTACCACTCTCCAGGTTTTTTTTTACTTTCCTGCGCTGGTTACTTTGTCTAAAATGAAGTACACGTAGGAGGACCATGACCAGTACCTAGATTATTGTGTGTAATTGTAACTTTCTATAATGGACTATTTTGAGTGGAAGAGTTTCAGTACTAAAGAAAATACCATTGGTTGAACAATGGCAACAGAACACAAGTCCCTATATCTATTATTTTTATATGACCCGAGAAAGTTTTGAGGAAGAATTTGGACAAACAATTTGTAACACAAAGTGGCTTATCAAACCAGAGAAATCAAGTTTTTATTTTCTTGTCGCTTCTTAGGTTAGTAAAGATACAAGAGCATCTCAGAACAAAAAAAGAAAATTGTGAATCTCTGTTACACATGATTAGGCTAGTACAGAAACAGGGACTCACGAATTATACTTCTGTACCTAAAGTTACACACTCACATAGTTTGTGTTGAGAATTTCTGTTCTTCTAATGAATACATTGGGTTTTGTATCCATAACACCAAGATGTCATTCTTACATGATTATCATAAGTAATGAATAGTCAAGATGCAAGCCAGTGGTAATACCCACTGTTGATGCAATTTGCTTACTTGGAGAATGATAGGGAGATAATAAAGGAAAAGAGTACAAACAAGACAAACCATACTGAAACTACTAAGATTCTACATACGTACAGCTTCTACTCTCTAGTCACTGGTCAGTACAGAAACTGGATAACACTTAGTATGCACATACCTAGGGAGAACTCCTGTAACTATACATTAGTTAAGTGCAACCAGACCCACATCACAAGCCATATACAGGGTATTGATTTTGAGAAGGCAAGAGATTCAAATCCATGCACTGCTGCTTATCATAGTCACGTGTACCAGGAATTGCTCCTGTCGCTAATCGGAGGATTTCATTGCCAGTTAGGCAGTAGTGAGCAAATGCCAGTCCCCCATCGACGATATCTGAGAATTTAGGAAGTAAAGGTAGCTTCCTTATACCGTTTCTCTTTACACCTTGTCCGCAGTGACCGTTTCTATCTTTCAGAACTTTGTCCAGCTCCGAGTACTCCATAAATCTCTCGGTTGCTGCCTCCCATGATAAATTGTATCTTTGCTCAGGGGTCAGAGGTTGAGGTTCGCTGGACATGGCCTCTTTTACTTGGGCAACAAATTCCTCTGGAGCTTTATATGTCAAGCAGTTGGGAAATGACTTGAAAAAATCATTTGATGGATGATCGGGACATACAACAAATTTCCCCATTGCAAGAGCCTCGGCTGTAGCTGTGCAGAGGACATCACTAACACTGGGATTGATGAAAACCTTGTACCTGAAATTAACAAAAGAAAAAATAGTGTCTTTAATTGGCATAATATAGACAAAGTGAAAGAGTTTTCATTTATCAGCTTGCTTGATTCTAGTCTCACCCATGGAGTGAAGCATCCGCATGGTCCTTTCCCTTGAAAAAATTGATGTCCAAATCCAACCTCCTAGCAGCAGCCTGAACAGCCTGTGAATCCTCGCCATTTCCATACACATCCAACTTGAAGTTCTCCAAGTATTTTTTGTGTTCTGATAACAAATCAATAAGTTCTTTATAACCTTTAGCCCAAACCATCTTCCCCAGAAAATATGCTCCCTTCGAAAAAGCCTTCTGTCCACGCTCCCTTTCAGCTGCTACTTTTTCACCAACATTGAGGAACTTTGGATTCACACCATGAACGTTGCAAATAATGGACCTGGGTAGATCCTGAGTTGCTCCAGAAAGACGTAAAACCTGCAGGCACCATTATTAGCTACACTACAGAGACCTGAGTTTCAACACAAAAGCTGACCTAAAAAATGCACCTTGTGGCAGTATGCCCTAGTCACCCAATTGTTAATGTGCTTAACAAGAAAAGCTTGAAGGGCACCATTCTTCTCTCTTTTGATATACTCTAGGTAATTTGTATGAACTACGCCAATGACATGATTGAACTTGTCTGTCCAACGCTTCCCATGATGATACCAGTTAAGATGCTCTGGTTCTTCCAAAATTGCTATATCAGCCTCTTTTGAGGAAATGAATTGTGAGGTATCCCCCACAGGAATAATGCTGCGGCGCTCTTCTGAGAACTGTGGAAGATTAAACAATGAAAATCTTTGAGGGGAAACAGAGTATGAAGTATGAACTGGATACCTAAACATTGGGATGATACATGTTGAATGTTTACCTTGCCAGGATAAAATGATATCTTAAAAACGGCTTCAAAGCCAAGTCTTTCCTGTAGCCAGTCCCTTATGTAGCTTTCTTGCTCTTTTGGCGAACTAAAGGTGATGTTATTCGGGTAAACTAGCTCCTGGTCTGACTTACAAAGCCAAGGAACCACCAGTGTCACTTTTTGCATTCTACTTCTTGCCAGATAAGCAGCACGGAACAACGGATTGATGGCTGTCCCCGTCATCCATGGAAGGCTTGCCGTGGTGACAATTGCAACATGTCGTCTGTTGTCTGAGATTCTCAATTTTGTAGGATCATTCGAAAAACTTTCTTCTGTGTGATAACCAGTACTTTCTAGCACCCTACCTATTCTTAGATCAAGATCATCAGTTGTGTTCTCATTCCCAATTAAGGAACTATCTGCTGAAAGAGACGGATAAACGAGCCGGCCATTCCGTTTACTGTACAACGTCTCCACTAGTTTTTCGCATTGATCTGTAACACAACATTAAAAATAATTTAAAAAGGCCACCACAAAAGAACCAAGAGTTGGAGGAGCAGAGACCAACAGTGACATTTTATACCTCTTTTTACACCAAGTTGATCCAAAAATGGCCCAGACTGACGGATTAGATATGCCAGAATTTCAGTTAGATCCAGTGGGGGGACTTCCTGCTTTACATCCGAAATCAGTTTAGAGAAAATACACCTCAAACAAGAATTATCAGATCAAATAACAAGCTTAAACTGTGTCATCAGTGAAAAAAACAAATGCCTTTTAGCTAAACATACCAGCTAGTGGAACGCAAGAATAGCGAAATCACTGTCTATGAACATGAAGGAATTGCAATTTTGATAGACACGGAACTGACAAGTCATATTTGCAAGCTATCTATGTTTATACTGATTCGTAACTCATAAGCATCAAATCCTTTGTCTTGGATCCTTAATTTTTTTTCCCGCAACAGGCTATGTTTGGTGTGTGCAACAACTGATAGTTACACCAGTATCTGTTGTAGTTTGAAAATTTATACGGATCTTTATTTAATACACCTTCTTTTACCAATTATTCGAAGCATTGTTTAACAAAAAGTTCCAACATATAGAAGATTGTGCAGTTAAGATTAGGCACTGTTTCTTGCGGCGTTACCTTTGGTTCGCGAGAGTCTTTGTTCAGCAATTTCTGCATCAAATTGAGTAGTCTCATTAGTACTTGGATTAACAGAAATTCTCACATCAGTACAATGACATAATGCACTTGGGTGATGTTTTTACTGAAGTTGGAACTGTTGCACGGAAAAAAAAGTTGGCTTTGTTTCTAATCCTAAACAAAGACACCGTTTTCAAATATTGAAGGCAATAGCAGAGTTTACCAAGTTCAGCTTCAGTTTCTCCAGATACTCGTTGCGGCCGCGAAACCCACCAAACATCTCCCTTGACCGCAGGCTCCGGCGCTCGAGCTCCTTGAGCCCGCTCCGTATCGTCGTCACCAGCTCACACTCCTTGAGCCCGCTCCGTACAAACGTCACCACGTCCCACTCCGCCCTCTCCTTGTCCCCCTTCCAGGGCGCGAGCCTCAACCACTCGCCGCCGTGCCCGTCGGCGGCCACAATGGCGTTCCGGATGGCCGTAAGACCCGAGAGGTCGACGCGGACGCTGGCGCCGGCCTTGGGCGGCCACCCGTCGAGCACCGTTGACGAGCACTGCCTCCTGAGCTCCGTAATCTTCGGCTGGATCCGCCTCCGCACGAGGTCCAGCTCCGCGAAGGGCGCCGCCACCGGAGGCCCCGCGAGCGCCGACGCCGACGCGATCAGGTGGCCCAGCTCGCGGTCGGCGCGCGCGCGCATCAGGGTCAGGTCGGCGCTCGCGGAGTCCCGCGCCTCGCGCCAGACCTTGGTGATGAAAGCGAACGTGCCGCCGTCGCGGCCGGTGCCGGTGCCGGTGAGCGGCTGCGGATTCTTGGTGCCCACCATGTCCCGCGAGAAGGGTCGGGATTTGCGGTTTGAATGGCTGGCTGGGGATCTGGGTTCTGGAAGCGGGTAGGACAGTCGGGAAGCGGGCCGGAGACGGTGGGGGTCGGGGGGAAGAAGACGACGGTGGCGTCCGGCGAAAGGGACTGGACGGACACGGCGAGGAGAGGGAGAGATTTTGGTTCGGCTCGGGCGGTCGGCCCATGTGATGAGCGGGGACGACAGGGTTTCAGGTCAGACCGTTGGCATGCTGACACTTGGCCCGGTGGGCCTCGGGAAATCTTGACGTGACTTGGCACGCCTCGTTTCTCCACGCCAACATTTTTTCTTCCTTTCCGCTTTCCGGAGAACATTTCTTCCTTCCTTGGCTCTGATTTTGCCTTTTTGGATAGAGCTATATTGGATGCTGCCATGGAGGTTGTAGAACGTACTCCTAGAACTTTCTGGTTTCGATCGTCGTTTTCTCGAGCCTTTTTCCTGGATTAATTGCTAGTTGCGTCAAACAAACAAAACTTTCCGTAGGATAAGCAAAAATGGATGTACACGAGTTACCCTGAACAAATGCCTTGCGGCATGTTGAGGACACACGATAGCTTGTGACAAAATTACGCATTTTCTTTTTGAATAAACCAAAACATGACTCGTCATGGCTATCTAAAAAGAAAAGGGCAATAATCTCAAACAAGAAAAGGAGATACGGAAATCCATTTTGGCACGTAAGAGCATATCCTACCAGTGTCAAAAAAGTTCCAAAAAAAGGGTGTTCATCTCAACACTCTATTTGGGTACACCTTTCATGAAAAATACAATGGCATACTTTGAAAAGAAAAAATTTGATGCTCAAAATGACATTTGACAAGACTTTTTATCTCTTTCTTACACATATTATAAAACTATCATTTTTTCACGAAACTTTGCGTGCACACATACAATGCAATGATGATCATCCGAAGTTTATTTTAGAATTTAATGTGTTTAAAACGTGTTTTTCTTAGTGGGAGCATCTACTCGCAAAAACGCCGTGTACAAAAATCTGATTGTCCATTTAACTATTTAACACCTCAAGGTTGAACTTTCACCCTTCATTTTTCATACGGTGACCCTTTCGAATCTTCTTCATGGATTATCTCTACCTAAGTCGCTCACTGCTTGAAAATATGCTCCAGTGTATATAGGAGGTGCATTGTACTCAAAGGCAAGCAATAAGTGTTAAAGATATCACAAGACATAAGGTGGCTAACTAAGCCTTTTTCTCGATCCATATCAAAGCTTTCATGATTCATAAAATCTAAAATAAACCACATATATGTATAGACAATTCAGTAGATGATAAGTTATGTGCAGATTTCGTATTCTTTCTCACGAGTTATAAATTATAAATATAGTACATGGATTTCCTTTTAATTTACAGCTTTCTAGTGTGGGCTATACATGCAACTCATATAACTCATTGTATTCTATAACGATACTCGGAAAATTTTGCAAATCGAGTCTGTACTTTGTGAAATTCTTTTTTTGCTCTCTCAAACATCACAACTTTTATATTTGTCAAAATTAAAGGATCACGTGAGCTCTGGTGGAAAAAATCCATGTCAAAGGCATGATTTACATCATGGCATTTGTATGGCTTTGAACTAACGTGTGGGAATGACCTTCATAATTCATGTTGCACCTATGAATTATGTTATAAAGAAACAATTATGACTTATGTGACTTTAGATCATTAGGATTGTACCACGGTTCAAATTACAATGTCTTTAGCCTACATCACCTACAGGTGACAGTAAAAAAAAGGTTGTCCAGTTAGTTATTCACAAGTGTAATATCTTGCAACTGAGAATTTTGTATTGCATGATGGCTGATAAGGTCTTACCTTTTTTATCTTACTCTGTAATATTGTTTTATATAAAATAATGTTATTCTAGTTTTTTAGGAAACAAATCCCTTTATTTTGTTCTTTGATTTCAGGGATTTAGACTTCTATTGTTCTTCTCAAATTAAAACTGTTGGTTGATCTGTGTGTCCTGTGCTGATAGATATCAGGCCCACGGCCTGACCCATATGAGGAAGCATTGTGGGGTTGTAGATAAATGGGCCTTTGGATGAATTTTAAGCCGAATAGAAAAAGGGCAAAACGCTGAATAGAAGGAAAATATGGTCTTGGTCCATTCGAGTTAGAACTACAGGCAAAGGTTGGTTTGACCGTGTGAGGGATGGCGTTAATATACTATGATGATTTCCCGGCCGGCACACGAGTTGGTCCGAAAATATATGAGAAAGAATATACCATCAAAATATGGAGAATAAATATAGGGTTCCATTTATTCTCCGAGATTTGATGGTGTGTATACCTTATATGTTTGAGATAATTCTTTATAATGGGTATTTTAATTGGGCCAATTAGAGACTTGATGGTTTGTATATCTTGCATGTTAAGAGAATTTTTTATGTGGGGTTCTCCCATTTAGATAGAGAAGATTCCATATGATCCATAAAAAGTGCGTCCAGTTTATACCAAGTTAGTTGGAGTGAGATGTGCACAAAAAAAGTTAGTTGGAGTGAGTATTAACTTATGTCGTGTCGAAGGTGAACCCCTATAATAGTGTCTCCTACAAAAACTATAACTTGATACGAAACGGCAAAAAAAGGCTGCTGCTGCAGCAGCCCGCATATCCACTCCACCTCATCTTGTGCAGACAAACTACCGCTCTGAAGTATCCCTACGCCCGCGCTGCTTCACATGTCGCCTCTCCCACAAAGGACCGTCTACAACCCTCCCATCGCCCCTTGTCGTCTACAATCAGATCCACCACCCTCTCGTCGTCTCCAACCACCCAATCGACCGTTCCCGCCACCAAATTGTTGTCCAACGCAGTCGGTGTTCGTCCCCGCATGCCGCTGCGCTATCGTACGATGAGTGGCTTCATCAATGATAGGCACTGTTTGTTCGGGCACTGGGTCTCCAAAATCACGGTGGACGGCTACCATTGTTGGATAGGAACCTTTGACACAGTGGAGCTAGCCGTACGACCGTATAAAGCGGAGGGTGGAAGTTCAGCCACCCGCGGGCGAGGCTCAACTTCGCAACATGGAGTCGCGAGAGGAGGCTGAGTTCCTCGTGTCGCCGCTGCATATCATCTACTTGGACGCGGCGCGACAGACCCGGTGCTAGAGGATGAACCGCCGCACCACCTAGATCGACGAGCGGAGGATGGATGTACTTTGCCCGTGACCATCCCAAACTCATGCAGCCGGAGCGCGACTTCTATGCGGCGAAGCTTAAGAACACCGACGGCTGCCACTCGTCCGACCTCGTGTGTTGCTAGGATGAGAGCTCAGATGAGGACAACTTCGACTTTTCATATTAGAGTTGAGGTTAATTTCATTTTGTCTTTGGTTAATTCCATCTTGTACTATGTTTTATCATTGAAGTTTAGGTTAATTTGGTTCAAGTTGTTACGGTGTCCATATAAAATGTCGTCGAACTATTTAAATTTCTATCAAATTTGGTTTCCTACGGCTAGTGTGTGACCTAAAAGAGGGCAGCAGTGCCCTAAAATTGAACAACTGGTAAAGTGGTGGTTGTTTTGGTGTCGTAAAACATAAATAATGGTGCCCTATAATAAAAATTGTATGCCCTATTATAGATGCTCTTAGTTAAAGATCTAGTTCGACAGACAAGGATAAGGCGACAGGTTGCAGCGTCGTCACTTAGGCACTAGTACAGAACGAGAGTAACACGAGTCAAAGCCTAATTCAGCAAACCCGATCACTGATATGAGGTAACTCATCTGCATTGAATGTATTAACCGTTAGTGATAAGTCTACTTATCTCTACTATATAATATTGTTTGGAGTCATCGGTCGTGCTTTTTGCACAAACCATGCTCAGAAAGCTGGAAATAAACCCGCAGGTCAACCCTATCTACTCACGAGTCACGAAGGGAGAAGGCGGAGGCCGAATCCTCCAAAAATCGAGGCCAACGCCACCGGCCGCCGCCCGCCAGCCACCCCATCACCACTACCCTCGCCCCTCCCTGCTCGGCCACTCCTACCCCTCAATCAAAATCGACAGGCGCTCCTCTAGGACCAAGCACCACAGAGCCCTGTCCCCCGGCGAGGCGGCGACCTACCCAGCTGCCTCTTTGTTTCCCTGGCGCGCCAGCCACGAACATCGTCGCCAGCCCCGCGCATTTACGACCCCGACCTTCCCCTCTGCTGGTGTTCCGTCCTCCCCTGCATCCCGCAGATCCGGCGGTCCTCAGAGTCCAGATCCTCTCCAGTTGTATCCCCAAAGCAGGAGCTCCTGTCGCACCCCACCCGGCCGTGAGCCCTGCTCGCGAGCGCGCTCTGCCCAAATCAACCCCTGCTTAGCGCGCGCTCCGATCCAGCACGTTCCTGGTTGTCGGGAAGCTCCTACACGATCCATTGATCACCGGCTTGCTACGCATCAGCACGTTCCTTGTTGCCCGCGAGGCCGTGAGCTCCGCTCTGTAATACTAGAGAGATATCATCCCCTGCTTGTGTGATTTGATGCACTCCACATCTGTTAGCTTGCGTAAGAGATGGTACCAGACACCTTCATGTGCAACTTCAAAGTTGTATTTCGGTACCTCAGGACATTACCTCTGGATCATACTATTACATATGGAGCAAAGTTTGGCTTCACTAAAATCACTTTTGTCAGGTATGTAGACCTTTGGCAGCTGGTTATTTTCATAAACAGACTGGAATTACGCAACAACAAACATCATGCACATGAACAAGCAATTTGACAATTCCCTTTATATTGGTGTTTCTCATGCAAACATTAGTAGGCACCGATGGACTTTTAATTCCATATGGCCTTTTGCACCGTCATAAACATAAGTGTTTTACAATATTGCGTTGACCTTAAACCATTCAGCAGCTTTGTGGTTGTTCTAAATAAAATGCTCAGACAATTGGAAGGACCATCTAGATATCTAATATGTTCTAACTCCTTGCATAGAGGCACTAGAGACAAGGGTTGCTACTGTAAAAATGAATCTCATCATGCAGAGGGAGACCTAATTGTCATGCCAGGATATCAATCAAATATGGAGTAAGATTAGAAAGTAAGTGCTGATAAGTGACAAGTAAGAGAACTGAAATCTTGGAGAGAGCCAATATATTTCTAGAAAATGATAGAACTGTAATCAAAATTAATTCAAACATAAGATGTTTGATTTATTTCGTTGCAAGGAATGGACAGGGTTGAAAAAATTATGCGGAGAGTTCCTTTCTTTTACAGGTGGCAATCCATGTAATTATCATGAAACTGAATAGGTGTTGAGTTGTCACGTTAAACCGATCTTGGTTGTTAATTAAATGTTGAACGGCTCAGATTTAATGTATTACCAAAACTTAACATTGTTTGCTCTCTTAAAAGTAGTGTAGATAAAGACGATCCTTCCAAATTATTTTCGTTCATTCCATCTCGCTTACTTTTCTTATTGTTGTATGAAATTCTAAATATCAAAACTTTATATTTTATGATATTTATCCCTCGCTTACAAGGTTGAAAATCTTGTTCTTCCGTTGCAACGCACGGGCATTTTGCTATTGACAATAGATTTCAGTGTTTCACCCTTGCCTTATTAAGACATGGCCGACACGTCATGTCTTTACCCCAGGTAGTTTAGGGAGGAAGGGGGGAGGGGGTTGCATGACATGTCAGATCTATGACGGCCGGTTAATCTGCATTTTTGCTTCGGAATTAATCGAACATGCGCGCACCTGTTGCGGGATGCAAACTGTCGACCGTTCTGAACGTTAGAAATGTTACACAACCTCTGCCGCTGGCCGGTTCCGAGGGTGTGTAGCGTAGAGGAAGTATTCGAAGACGCGAGGCAAACACACGAACAGAAAATAAATAACACAGGGTGTAGACAAGGTATCTCTTCTATTATCTCTGGAACTGGTGTTACAGTACGTACAATGTCTTGCTTTGTATAGAGAGAAGGGATAGAAGGATATACCCACTTAACGTATAAAGTAGAGAGATTGACTTGGCCTAACGTGGACTTAGGAGAGTCCACCGTGTGGGCTTTCTCCACCCACGACCGGCCCAAGTTTCCCAACATTCCCCCTTGGGTTTATCCGTATATCCATGACTCAAAACTCCGAAAAATCCTGTGGGAAAAATATGGAGAAAAGTACATGGTATACTTTTGTTATGTTGCACGAATTGCCTCATTAAAAACCTTATGTGAGAAACTTCATAAAACTCACTAAAGGGAAAAAGAGTACAATTCACTTAGCATTTAAGTTAAGTACTCAATCATCGGGATCAAGATTTCAGCGATGAGTTTATGAAGATTCTCCCCCTGAACCTTGCATCTCCCTAAGTATAATCATACCCATTCCACGGACACATCTCTCAAAAGAAGATGCCGGTAATAACTTAGTGAACAAATCAGTAAGATTTTCACACGACTTAGTATGCAGGATTCTTACTTCGTTCATATTTTGCAATTCATGTGCGTAGAAGAACTTGGGGTCGATATGCTTTGTGAGGTTGCTCTTCACATAACCCGTCTGGACATGTGCAACACAAGCAGCATTCTCTTCATAGATAATAGTTGGGGTTTGGACGGTGTTCAGCCCACATGTAAGCTGGATGTGGCCGATCATCCGTCGAAGCCATACACACTTTCGTGATGCTTCATATAATGCTATGATTTCCGAGTGGTTCGTCGAAGTCATTACTAAAGTTTGCTTAGACGATTTCCAGGAAACTGCGGTTCCACCACATAGGAAAACATATCCAGTTTGAGACTTAGCAGTATGCGGGTATGACATGTACCCAGCATCAGCATATCTTACAAGTGAAAGGTCTTGGTTCCTTCGGTAAACCAAGCCAAGGTCCTTGGTACCTTGGAGGTACCGGAAGATGTCCTTAATGCCTTTCCAATGTCTATTGGTAGGCTCGGAACTGTACCTAGCAAGCAAATTGACGGCGAACGCAATGTCCGGTCGTTTACAATTTGCGAGGTACATGAGTGGGCCAATTGCACTCAGGTAAGGAAAATCTGGTCCCAGAATTTCCTCCCCCTCTTCCTTAGGCCGGAACGGGTCCTTGTCCCGTTGTAAAGATCTCCCTATCATCGGGGTCTTAGAAGCATAAGCCTTATCAAATCCAAATCTTTCCAACACCATCTGGGTGTAGGCTGATTGGTGCATTAAGATCCCAGCAGGGGAATGCTCAAGTTGTAGACCTAGGCAGAACTTAGTTTTGCCTAAGTCCTTCATCTCGAATTCCGACATTAGGTAGGAACTCGCTTCCTCAATATCGTTAGGTGTACCGATTATATTCAAATCGTCCACGTACACCGATATAATACAGAAACCATCTTGTGATCTCCGTATAAAAACGCATGGGCAAGATACATTGCTTGTGTAGCCCTTCTGATTAAGGAAATCACTTAAACGATTATACCTGTCGGGGGCTGCCCCCCGGGTAGGGCAGATCCCGGTACAAATCAGCAGTATGACAACAGAGTTTGACCTTTGGGGAGTGCAAGTGCTGCTCTTTAGGATACTGAAGGGGCAACTTGACCTTTCGTAGCTGGTTGAGCCCAAAGTGTCTCTTGGGGGTCGCAAGGGTCACCCCTGGAGTCTATAAATAGCCTCCTCCAGGCCTTCAGAGTGGCATAAGCCCAAGCGGATGGCTGCTCTAAGAACTAGCTTCTCGAAGATGTCTTTGGTAGCAGCCCAAGACATCTTCGGGAGGCTAGGCCTAGAGTTGTTCATCCTAAGTGTTACTCGGCTACATCCGGTAGGGATCTCGGGAGCTCCGGGTACACTCTCCGGTGGAGGGGATCCCGGGTGAACCGGATAGCCACCCCGGTGGAGGAGATCCCGGGTGAACCGGATAGACTCCCCGGGTAGGTGAGAAAGGGGAGACTTATAGAATGGAACAAGGAGGTAGCCGGCATGGGAGATGCCGGTAAGTCGTCAACGGTCCGGAGCAGGCTTTCCCGCCTAGCACGGGGGGAAGTACCATCCCCCATGACACGGAAGCATGGTCACCTCCCGCCTGACACGGAAGCATGGTCACCTCCCTGCTGACACGGGAGCGTGTCAGCCGGTACGATAACGGTACGACAAGGTCGGACATGCCTAGCCCGGCAATCCGGAAAAGGCTACTCGGGATGGGCAAAGACATGTCTTGTCTCTGACAGAGGGACAATGATGTTCCAGGACGGCGCCTGCTGTCCTTGCCGGAATGATGATGGCAGGGCTATGCCGGATAGGTAGGCGGCTAGGTCGCACTAGCCGGTGTCGACATAACTGTTAGGCCTGTCCGGTGGGGCCATCTCGGATTAAGGTTTCCGGCCCTCCCGGCCGGAACCCTATAAAAGGTGCCATAACTGCTCCTGTGGGGGAGAGAGCAACTTGGAAGACAAGACCTTAGTCTCATTTACTCCTAGAGCATTTACTCTTCCCTCTCTCTAGTTCACCTTGTTCATCACCGCAAGAGCTCCAAGAGCATGTTGTAGATCTTATTCCACACTTATATTGAGAGGAAAGGCAGGAGTAGGGGTGTTACCTCCCCACGAGGGCCCCGAACCTGGGTACATCGTGTGTGTGTGTTCCCTGCCTTCGTGCAGTTGTTTGTATTTGCTAGATCTTCTCTTGCTCCCCTCGGTTGTGTTTGTTGTACTTCGGAGATCTCGGACAATCCGGCATCCTCCTCCGTGTGAGCTCTTTAGTTTGCTAGCCCTCACCGGATCCACCAGCGTCCATCGGCCCCACACTTTAGCCATCCTATGGCATCTGCCGTGACACCACCACGACAGTTGGCGCCCACCGTGGGGCAGACAGAGGCGTTGGCTGGTGTACACATCCGGACGGGTCCCTCCGTTCGCTCTGGCATGAGAGTTCTCTCCGGCCTAGTTGTCACGCTGGGCGAGATGGATTTCGTCAGCGACAATGCCGGTTGCTTCCGGAACAGGCCCTTCCCGGCTAACGGATGCCTCATCGACTTCGGCGTCTTCACCACCTACGTCGCCACCGAGGTCATCTGCAGCTACCCGGACGTTGTCCTGGAGGCTGAAGATCCCCCCATGCTCTGCACCGCCCGGGGTCCGCGTGTCGATCGCCCCGCGGGCTGCGTCGCAGTCATGATGGTCGGGACGACCGAGGAGGTGTTCCTGGATGCCCCCGATGGCGATGCCGGCACTCACCGGGTTCGGTTAGCAAAACCTCCGCAGGAAAGAGGTGCTGCCCGAGACGGTGATCCTCAGCCATCCCACCATCGTCGCCGCCCGGATCCCCTATCGGGTCTAGTGGCCAAGCTGGCTGTCCCGGTGACAGTGGATGTGGATACCCAAGTCACCTCGGCTGATCTGGACGAGCAGCGCAAGTTGCTACTCGCGGAGGCACAAGAGATCGCCGAGATCCGACGTGAGCTTAGTGCCAGTCTCCGGGAGTACAATGCAGCTCACGGCTTCCCCAAGATAGGCTCTAGGGACAAGCGCATTGCTGACCTGCGTAAAAAGGGCAGAATGGTGAATGATGAGTTGGCAGGTAGCCCGACACCTAGCCATAGCGGGACGGATAGCATGATCTCGGCGGAGAAGCCGGTATACAGCTCGCCGGCCAAAACTCTTAGGGCTGCAGAGGCAGCTATGGCCGAGTTGGTAGGGCTATCCGGAGAAGCTCTCCGTAAGAAACAAGAGCGCGTCAATGAATTAGTCATAGAGGCTAACAGGCAGAACAAGGCATTCCAGAAGAAGAATCCGGGAGTTGGATCCCAGGTACATTCGGCCAGGGCCGAGAGCGACAAATCGGGCGGAGAGGCTTCTTCTCCGCATCCGAGTAAAAGCAAGAGCAAGAGTCGAAGCCGGAGCAGGGGATCCGGGAAAAACAAGCAGTTGTAGTCATATGACCCGGCCTTTGCCGGAGTTCAGCAAGCCGGACGAAACAATCCCGGCCAAGCTCCGGGTAGCCATGGTGGTGGTAACCAGTGTGTAGGAAACGATGTTGCGGCAAGCCACGGCAATCCACCCCGGTATCCACCACAAAGTCAGGGAAACCGGCAGAGAGAGGCCGCTTCTGTCCCGCAGCAAGCCATAGTTCATGTGGTTAACCGGCATGATGATGGCAACTCGAGGCTGCAGCAACTCGGATACCAGCCTAACGAGAATCCCTTGGGATCCCGGATAGGAACTCGGCAGCTAGATCCCGCGGATGCCCGGATCAGGCTCGACCGGATTCATCAATCCGAGTTAGTTGAGGAACAGGGCCCTCCGGGACCTGCATGCTTTGGACCTCGGACCATGAGGGAACCAGCTGTGTGAAACTTCTAGCTCAACCGGGGTGCCAAGACCTATGACGGCAGCTCGAAGCCGGAGGACTGGCTGACCGACTATGTAACTGCAGTGAGCATAGCCGGTGGAAACAGACGCTGGGCAGTACGATATATACCGCAGATGTTGGAAGGACCTGCCAGGATCTGGTTGAATAACTGAAGGACTGGTAGCATAGACTGTTGGTTGGATTTCGAGGAGGCCGTCATCAGTAATTTCACCAGCACGTACAAGAGACCCAACAGACCGCAGCAGCTCGCCATCTGCCGGCAAAGGAGCAACGAAACCGACCGGGAGTACCTTACTCGGTGGAGCAACATTCGCAATTCTGGCGAAGGAGTTGTTGAGGCACAGGCCATCTCGTGGTTTGCGCAGGGATGCCGGCATGGATCTATGCTTTGGCAAAAGCTGCAGAGAAAGATGCCGACAACCCTGGCAGAGACCATGCGCATCACCGACACCTACACGCTTGGAGATCCCATGCAACCCCTACTGGATGTCGGAGACTCCAACAGGAGGAATGCGGGAACTCAGCGTTCGGGGCCGAGCAGAAGCCATGATCGCCACGATTTCGGCCCGAAGAGGAGCCAGCCCGAGTTCCACTATGCCTCGCAGCAAGTTGCCGCTGTTGGCCGAGATCAGGGAGATGCCGGCAGCAATCAGAGACAGAAAACAACTGGCCCGACTTGGAGTCAGAACCAAGAAGTACAGAAGACTTGGGTGGACCAGAAGAAGCCCCTGATGTATGAAGAGATGCTGAACAAGCCATGCTGCTACCATACGTTGGAGGCCAACAAACCTGTAAACCACTCTACCCGGCAGTGCAGCTGGTATCAGCGCACATTGCAAGAAGGCAGCGTGGGGGCTACTAGGCCGAACGCTCCGGCGTCGCGGCCGAACATCCCGAGACCCCCCTCCACCGCTATCCGGTGCCAATGCAGTCCGGATTAACCCACCCAACCAGGGACCTCCTCCCTGGCCTGTGAACATGGTGCACACGCGGAATGATAATGGCGCTGGTCCGAGTAACCAACCCGGACACCAGCAAGGCAACTACCGGGAGGCACATCAGAGCTATGTGGTCTTCGTGACCGAACCCACTGACCGGAAGAGCGTGCGACAGGGCGCCCTGGAAGTAAATGCTGTGATCCCGGCGGTGCCCAAGTTCCTGCACTGGTCCGAGATGGAGATCACTTGGAGCCGGAAGGATCACCCCCGGGTTATGCCTAAGCCTGGTGGCTATGCTCTGGTGGTGGACCCGACATTTTTCGGACCAAGCCTCAACGTCCGCTTCAGCCGGGTACTAATTTACAATGGTAGTGCCATTAACATTATGTACAAGGATACCATGCTGAAGTTAGGGGTGTCCATGAACACGCTGCTACCAACCGAGACGACTTTTCACGGCATTGTACCCGGGGTCTCCTGCTGCCCTATGGGCAAGATCTGGGTTGAGGTGTTATTTCGAACCCGGGAGAATTGCCGGACAGAGAGCCTGGAATTCGAGGTGGTGGATCTCGAAAGTCCATACCATGCACTTATTGGCAGACCCGCACTGACCAAGTTCATGATATCTACCCACATGGGGTACCTGAAGATGAAGATGTCGGGTCCAAATGGGGTGATCACCATAGTAGGAGACCACAAGCGCTCTATGGATTGTGCAACTGCCGGCTCAAATTTAGCCGAATCCTTGGTCATTGCAGAAGAGAAAAAGAGGATTCAGCAGGTAGTGGCACTGGCCCAGACCTCGCAACTCGGAATGCCCGGAATGGTGAACCCGGAGCAGAACGCCTTATTCCAGCCACCAAAGGAGACGAAGAAGGTGGGGGTTGACCCCAAGTACCCGGAGCGCCAGGTCATCATCGGCAGCAGTTTGGACAACAAATAGGAAGGCGAGCTCGTCGACTTCCTCCGTGAGAATCGGGATGCTTTCGCGTGGTCAAGTGATGATCTGCAAGACGTTCCGAGGGAGTTGGCTGAGCACTCACTATTTGTTAGGCCGGATGCGAAGCCAGTAAAGATACCGACTAGGCGCCTCTCGGACGAAAGAAGAGCGGCGATCATGGAACATCTGGCAGTACTGCTTGCTGCCGGATTCGTGATGGAGGTACTGCACCCGGATTGGATTTCAAATCCGGTCCTGGTAGAGAAGAAGAAGGATGATCCCTCCTGCTTAAGGTGTGGCGCATGTACATCGACTTCACCAACCTCAACAAGGCTTGCCCGAAAGATCCTTTTCCACTTCCCCGGATAGATCAAGTGATCGATTCCACTGTCGGGAGTGAACTTTTGACTTTTCTAGATGCCTATTCCGGTTTTCACAAGATACCTTTGAATCCGGATGATCAATTGAAAACTGCTTTTATTACCCCCTATGGGGCTTATTGCTATCGTGTCATGACTTTTGGTCTGAGAAATGCTGGTGCTACATACCAGAGGTGCATGCAAAAATGTTTACATGGCCAGATAGGCCGGAATGCCGAGGTCTATGTTGATGACATAGTCATAAAAACAAAAGAAAGATCCTCTCTGATCGATGATCTGAGAGAAACATTTAAAAATTTAAGGAGATTCCGGATGAAGTTGAATCCGGATAAATGCACATTCAGCGTTCCGGCAGGAAAACTACTCGGTTTCCTCATTTCAAGCTGGGGAATTGAAGTCAACCCGGGTAAGATACGGGCAATCGAGAGCATGAAGCTGCCGGTACGTCTCAAAGATGTGCAGAAGTTCACAGGTTGCTTGGCGTCCCTAAGTAGGTTCGTGAGCCGACTAGGGGAGAAGGCTTTACCCTTGTATCAGCTGATGAAAAAGAGTAAAAACTTCGTGTGGACTCCGCAAGCTGATGCGGCGTTCAATGACCTAAAAAGAATGCTCTCATCAGCACCAGTGTTGGCATCCCCATGGCCCAAGGAGCCTATGTTGTTGTACATTGCTGCCACTAACCGGGTAGTAAGTGTAGCCATTGTCGTGGAAAGATAAGAAGGGGACAAGCTGATACAGAGGCCAGTGTATTACTTGAGCGAGGTGATCTCGGAATCCAAGCAAAACTACCCGCATTATCAGAAGATGGCATACGGGGTGTACCTGGCAGTGACCAAGCTCAAGCACTATTTTCAAGAGCACCCCATCACAGTGGTGTGCGAGGCTCCACTAGCCGAGATCATCGGCTGCAAAGATGCTAGCGGCCGAGTTGCCAAATGGGTCATCCAGTTGTCTCTGTACGCTCCGGCATACGAGAGACATGACGCCATTAAGTCGCAGGCGCTGCCGGACTTCTTGGTGGACTGGGCCGAGATGCAGTATGAGCCTCTAGCTCCCGACTATAACTTCTGGAGGATGCATTTCGATGGTTCCAAGGCCAAGATCGGATTGGGTGCCGGAGTGGTCCTCACCTCACCGAAGCAAGATGTGCTGAAATATGTCCTGCAAATTCACTTCCGGGCATCCAACAATGTCGCCGAGTACGAGGCCTTAGTTCATGGGCTGAACGTCGCCAAGGAAATCGGCATCCGCCGGATAGAGTGTTTCGGTGATTCCGACCTCGTGGTGCAGCATGTGTCGGGGAACTGGGATGCGATTGACGCCAACATGGCCTTGTATCGTTTCCATGTGCAGAAAATATCCGGATTTTTCGAAGGCTGCGAGTTCAAGCACATACCCAGAGGGGATAACGAAGCAGCAGATGTGTTGTCCAAGCTAGGGTCATCTCGGGAGGCCATACCACCCGGGATCGCTCTCGAGCATCTGAGGAAGCCGTCTATCCAGCCTTCGCCCGAGTCGGATTCTATCTTCATCCCCGAAGAGCATGGTTCGGAAGCCGTACCTATGGAGGTGGAAGTCGGGAACATTGTGCTGAACCCGGGGACTGCATCACAGGTCTCGGAGAGACTGAATAGCATGATGATGGAAGTAATGTCGGCAGAGCCAATGGACATAGATGCTCCCATGTTCCCGGTTCGACCTGTCCCGGGATGGGCACTGCCCATCATGGCATACATATTGGATGGAACCCTCCCGGAGAACGAGGTAGAAGTCCGGCAAATACTGAGGAGATCCAAGGCATACACCGTCATCAATCAAGAGCTATACAAGAGAAGTGTCACCGAGGTGCTCCAAAGGTGTGTGGAACCCGAGGAAGGCCAAGAGATGCTATTGTAAATACACCAAGGCGAGTGTGGACATCATGCATCATCTCGAGCACTGGTGGCAAAAGTGTTCCGGCATGGGTTCTACTGGCTTACTGCCTTACAGCAGGCGGAGGACATTGTCCGTAAGTGTGGAGGGTGCCAGAGGTTTGCCCACCGGATACATATGCCGGCATCAGCACTGAAAACAATTCCTATCACTTGGCCATTCGCAGTATGGTGCTTGGACATGGTCGGGCAATTCAAGCCGACAAGGGGCAATATGACGCACATGCTGGTTATGGTGGACAAGTTTACAAAGTGTTTAGAGGTCAAACCAATCCGGAAGTGTGACGGACACACCTCGGTTCAATTCTTGAAAGACATCATCTTGAGATACGGATACCCGCACAGCATCATCACGGATAGTGGCACCAATTTTGCTGTGGGGGAATTCGCTCGATTTTGTGCCGAAAAGAGAATCCGGTTGGACGTGGCATCAGTGGCCCACCCAGAAGCCAACGGGGTAAGTCGAGAGAGCAAATGCTTTGGTCTTGGCCGGCATCAAAGCCCGCTTGATCGAGCCACTGTTGAGAACTCCGGGATGTTGGATAGAGGAGATACAGGCAGTGTTGTGGGGTCTCCGGACCACACCAAACAGATCTACCGGGTACACGCCATTCTTCATGGTGTACGGTGCCGAAGCCGTGCTTCCAACCGACATCCAGTATGACTCACCAAGGGTGACAATGTTCACCGAGACCGAGGCAAAGGAAGCCCGGGAAGATGATGTGGACTTGCTCGAGGAAGCAAGGGAATTGGCACTATCTCGGTCGGCAATTTATCAGCAAAATCTCCGTCGCTATCATAGCCGGAAGGTGCATCCCAGAGTATTCCGAGAAGGGGATCTCGTGCTAAGGCTTATCCAGTGCACAGCTGGGATGCATAAACTCTCGCCTCCATGGGAGGGTCTTTTTGTTGTAAGCAAGGCATTGCACAATGATTCTTATTACCTTGTAGATGCACAGGAAGCTAGAAAAGGTGTAATGGACAAAGCCGGTGAGGAAACCAAGCGGCCATGGAATGTAGCTTTGCTCCGACCCTTTTACACTTAAAGGGTGCAATGTATGTATCTCGGTTTCCCTATCAATGACATTTCGGCACCCCGAGATGTTACTCGGGGACTGCCTGCCCAAAGTTCTCCTTTGTGTTAGCTTGCAAGTCGGTACCCTCGGGAGGAACCCGGGGACTGCCTCGTTTTATGCCTTCTGTTTTTCCTATTATCATTTCATGCATGCCGGCAACCCAGGGAGGAACCCGGGGACTGCCTGTTATCTATTTTTGGTTTGGTGTATGCCGGGCAAGTTCCGAGATCGATTTTATAGTCGGAGTAATGTATGTCATGTAAAATAATCTTGTGACTCGACTGACGAACACCGAAATGGTAGTCAAGAGCAAAGAGCGTCAAATATGGGAAACGCGAAAACGAACTCGGGGACTCGGGATAGGAACTTCTCCGGCATACGTGTTTTGCTTGTTCAGTTGTTTATTTTGTTATGTCGGAAATTTAACAAACTGGAACTCGGATTTTCATAAGTAGTGTATACTGTAAAGGGAATTTTGTGACTCGACTGTCGAACGCCGAAAGGGTAGACCAGAGCAGAAATTACCTAACTACAGTAGACATGAAAACGAACTCGGGGACTCGTTGCGAAATAAACCGACATAACTTGTTCGCATAATATAGAGCAGGGTACGAATTAAAATGTATATATTACAATTGCACCCGGCATCCCGGGGAACTAACGTTTCAACACTTAGTGTTTTTAAGCAGTGGGGGAAGCCGGTTTCTCGGGCGTGTCGGCAGAGGGAGCAGTGACAGTGGGCTCCTCCACGCCAGTAGTGGTATCCGGAGCCTCCGGGTTTGCCTCGGCGTGGGAAGTCTCGGGCGGCGAAGGAGTAGCAGCTTCTCGGGAGGCCACGGTCTCGGTAGCAGCACCGGTAGCAGCATCGTCATCCTCCGGGATCTCAGCCTCCGCGTCACCAGTGTCACCCGTTTCACCGTCATCTTCATAATCTGACTCGGAGTCAGAAGTGATGAGGCTCGTGGTGAAGACGCAGATGTTGGACCAGGACGCGATGCGATGGGCAACCTCTTGGCGTTGCAGGATCTTGGCCGGGTCGGTGCACGACGACGAGATGGTGCGCAGGCGCTGGATCACGCTGAGGTCAAGCCCCTCGTACCAGTTGAGCACGTGGGTCAAGACTTGGTCGGCGCCAGCCCGCGCACCGGAGCGCTTCCAAGCGTGAACTCGCTTGCCGGCATCCCGGAGCGCGGCCGCCAGTTCACTAACCGAGAGGGTAGCGGTGACGCCAGGCCATAGGGCGCCATGGACATAGACATCCGCGTTGATTAGCTCGGTCCCGATCGACCGGAGAGGTACTATCCGGGCCTTCAGGGCGGTGAGGTGATCCTCAATATCCCAAGAGTCCGAGATAGGACCCTTCCCGGATCGCTTCTCACGGGCAGCAGCAACCGCAAGATTGGCGGCTTCTCGAGAGTGCTCAAAATGTCCTTTAAAGAGAAGAGCTGTCAAGCGGCCAGCACATGAGAATAATAACAACAAAGGAAGAAAGCAAGAGAAAAGGATCTCGGTGAATTTACTATTCAGGTCTCGGTTTAAAACGGTGAGCTCATTAAGCCAGCCATCCGCCTTTGACCGGAGAAGGGCCAACTCGGTCTCGGCAAGGTGCGCGCGCACCTCGGAATTGTCCAAGGTTTCCTTCAGCTTCTTGGTCGCGTCCAAAAAACGCGCCTTCAAGTCAGTAACGGTGGACTTGGACTTCTCCAGCTCGGCCGTTAGCCGCAAGATCTCGGACTGAGCCTCTGTTAAGGCAGATTTTTGGTCAACCGAGACCTGCCGCGCGGCGTTCCGCTCCTCCCGGAGTCGCTCCTCTGACTTCTTGGACTGACCGAAGTCAGCAAGAAGCTAGCAAGAAGCTGGTGGAAAACGCTGCTGCGTTTCTTGCCGCAGTCCTGTGTCAAAAGATTATCCGATATCAGAACTCGGGAAGGATCCCGGGGACACGGGAGTATCCGGGATCCACACTGGCTGAACAGATCAACTGGTTGTTTTTCTAAGATTGGAGCCTAGTGGTCTGCTACTCGGTGGAGTCTAGAGCACTAAGCGCCAATCTCGAGGACTAGTGGGGGTGGAAGAATTTAAACTTTGGAGAAAGTAGGAGGAAACTTACATCGGTCACCCGGGTGACGTCCAGTGCAGCCACCTAGAGAGCGTGAAGGGCTTGGGCGCTGCGGCTCGTGCCGGCAGCGTGCAAATCCCCCACGATCTCGGAGGCATCAGCGGCAAGCCAGGCCTTGTTGTATTCTTCAACAACACGCAGGCCAGGCGCGCTCGCGGCAACGATCTCCCAAGATCCTGGAGACACAAAAGAGCTTACAGTTGCTCGCATCGCCTGCAGGGCGGCAGTAGGGATCTCGGCAGGAGGTGGCGGTAATCCGGAAAATTTACCCGAGGAAGAGTAGCCCTTGCCTAGAGCCAAGTCGTGGGTCGAAGGTTTCGGAGGGGCGCTGAGCTTGGCAAAAACTAGCTTCTGCCCAGAGGCCTGCTTGGGCTTGGAGGAAGCGGTAGACGGCTTCGGCGGCGGAGTCTTGCCGGAAGTCAACCGGGAAGGGGCGCACGGCACAGCTTGCCACGGAGGACTCGCCATCTCCCCCTCAAGATGGGACACCCGCCGCGGGCTATCCGTAAGGATGGTATCCGCAGCCGCAGAGCTTGGCGGTACCAGAACCTCAGTCTCCTCGAGAGGGACCTCCGGAGCCGCAACCTCGGGCAGCACGAGACCAGGCGTAGGATGCTCATCGTCCTGCGCTGGACGCCGAAGTGGAGAAGGAGCAGCCCGGGAGGGGCTAGGAGTGCGGGATCCCGGAGGGTGGAGACCCACGGAAGCCGCGACGTCAAGAGCATCTCTATAATGAGCATGTTAGAAAAGAACTCGCAAGAAATCAAAGACAGATAATTCAAAGCAAGCAAATCATACCCGGAGTCAACAGTAGGGGGACCTTTCCGGCGCCGAGGAGGCTTTTCACCCGGTTGCTTGTTCTGCCTACTCTTCTTGGCGACACCACCAGATTCACCGGCAGGGGTGGTGTCGGAGCTCCCGTGTTTCCGGGTTTCGGCGCGCTTCGTCACGGCCGCTGATCTCGGAACTATTGGCGAAGCCCAATTGAGAGGAAGAGCGTCAATCACATCGAGTATTTGACAATCGTCACCATCATCATCGTCAGATGCAATGTGGATAGCCTCTGGAGTTGAGGGATTACCCGGGGCGGCAGCGCGGGTTAGAGGAATTGTGAGGTGATCCTCGCCGTCGAGATCCTCAGCCGGCATCTCCTTCGGAACCGGGAAGTCATCCGCAAAATTCCCATCGGCATGCATCGCGTCCTCCTCGGTCTGACGCTCGAACAACTGCAGGAATAAGTCATTGCATGACAACCATGTCGATTTCCAGCAAAACCCGGGTGCAAAAGGAATTTGGTGGAAGGCAGACACAAGAACCTGCTTCAGTGGTCTCTTGCGACAGCCGGCAGCCCGACCCCACACATAGTCGTCTGGCATCGTCGTTCGGGCGATAGCTCGGGCACGCCGCTGCACAGCGGGTTTGTCCAGCCCAAAGATACTGGTTCTAGTGGGATCGTATACCCCACTCATGTGGCACACTTTATGCACTCGGGTCTAAAGAGGGCAGATGCGACGGACGATAAAGCAGCGTAGGAGATCATCCGACGTCAGACTATCCGTGAGGACGCTCAAGAGGTCATGCATACACGTGATCTCCTCAGAATCTGGGAGCCTATTCCAGAGATCGAACACACGGGGGGGACCCATAGCAAACTCGGGCAGGTTGATGAATTCCGCGGAGGAAGATCCCGGAGAATCTCCCGAGGCTTCCTGGTTCTTCACGTAGAAGAAACTTCGCTGCCATTTCCGGCATGACTCCAGCCCCTGGACTTTGGGGAATCCGGAATCAGCGCGAGGGATGATGGTGGCCGCCCCGCAGTCAACAAGGTCCTTGACCTTCTTGTCCGGATTTGGGACGACTTGCCGGCGGAGGATGAAGTACTTGGCCTAGAGATCCACGAAGGGCCAAATACCGAGATATCCCTCCGCGTAAGTAGCGAAGACGGAGAGCATCATAATTGCATTGGCCGGAAGGTGGTGAGGTTGGAGGTTGTAGGTGTCGAGGAAGTCGCGGAAGAAGGGGCTAGCCGGAAGCCCAAACCCCCGTTCGAAATGCGTGAGGAACACTACATATTCTCCGGGTTGGGGTTCTGGCTGAACCTCGCCACTCGGAAGGCGACTCTCCACCTGCGGCGGGATCCGATGTGTCCTGTATAGCCAATCAAGATCCCCTTGATGGATCTCGGAACCATCCCAGCAACCTCGGATACTCTTGAACGGATAGACGTCGCCTAGAGGGGGGGGTGAATAGGCGATTTAAAACTTTTTCCGAGGAGCCGGAATATCTGGTCCAAGAGAGTCCCGGAAATTCCGGTATGCTTGATAAAGGCGGAATAAAACTTGAAGTTTACTTTAACAAGCATACAACCTAGATATAAATACTAGGCTCACCTATGTGCACCAACAACTTATGCTAAGCAATACAAGTAACAAGGTGATAGCAAGATATATGACTTCAAGCACGAAGGCTATCACAATGTAAAGTGCATAAGTAAAGAGCTCGGATATAGAAATAACCGAGGCACGCGGAGACGAGGATGTATTCCCGAGTTCCACCCAAAGGGTGTACGTCTCGTTTGGAGAGGTGTGCGTAACCACAACAGGTTAGCCGCAACGCCACAAAGGCTCACCTTCTTCTCCTGATGAACTCAACCACAAAAGGTTGCGAGTTCACCTTCCACTATTGATATCCTTTGGGTCGGAGATTGAATTCCGTACAACTCTTGAGGCACACACCCACAACTTAATTGGGGGCTCCCAAGTCTTGAGGCACACACCCACAACTTAATTGGGGGACTCTCAAGTGACCACAAAAGGTCTTGACCACAAAAGGTCTTGGCCACAAAAGGCCGGCCACAAAAGGCGTCTAGGGTCCAAAGACCCAAGAGTAACAAGCTCAGAAGTATCACCACCACGAATCCTCGTGGAGGGCTCAAACCGATGCAAATGCAATGGCAAGAGCACACGAAGTGCTCAAGTCCTTCACTCTTAAATTCCAACACAACAACAAATGTTTATGGGGGAATAAGAGAGGAGGAACAAAGGAAACGACAAAGGAGTCAAAACCTTCACTCCCAAATCCCACCAAAAGCAACTAATGCTTATGGGAGGAGAAGAGAGGAAGAACAAAAAAGAAGAACCACAAAGGAACTCCAAGAACTAGATCCACTAAGTTCCCCTCACTTAGAGGAGAGATTGATTGGTAGGATTGTAGATCTAGATCTCCTCTCAACTTTCCCTAAAGAGTATGGAAGATTCAATGGAGGGATTGAGAGGGAAGTGAGCTTTCCAAGGTCAAGAATGGAGTAGGAGAGAGGGGAAAAACGTGCTGCCTTGGATTGGCTGGGGAAGAAGAAGGGGAGGGGTATTTATACCCCTCCAGGAAATATAGCCGTTGGCTGTTTCGACACTCGGAAATTCCGGTATAAGTGAGACTCGGAAATTCCGAGTCCATGAAATTTCCGAGCTGAAATTCCGGCTGGAGTCAGAAGCAAAACCAAACTTTTCCTTAGCCATTTCTGGAGGACTTTTCTGGGGGCACTCGGAAATTCCGGTAGACGGAAATTTCCGAGCACAATTTCCGGTTCGAGTCAGAACCAAAAGTCCTTCTTTCCTTAGCCAAAACTGGAGGGCTTTCTGGGTGCACTCGGAAATTCCGGTAGACGGAAATTTCCGAGCACAATTTCCGACTGGAGTCAGAACCCTTTTTCTCCTTTCCTTAGCCGTTTTCTTGGATGAGCTGGGGAACCGGAAATTCCGGTAGAGCGGAATATCCGGCCCCAATAATCCGAATCAGCAAAACACCGAAACGAAAACTGCTATAACTTTTGCAAATGAACTACAAATGAGGTGAGACCAATTTTGTTGGAAAGATAGGAACAATGAGCACCCAACAAATAGAGTAAAATCACCACACATGGCAAGGTGTGGGACTTTCCTCATGGTAGAACCGACAATATTTCCGCCACCGAAAACGCAACAAGTTGTCCAAAGTAAAACCGATTTCGATGAACAAGAGCTTGACATGGAAATGAACCAAGCTCTAACTCGTCACCAACATAAAAGCCAAATAAGAACCAAGAAACATGATATGCCAAGTATGCAAAGGTTTGAGCTCTCCACAATGATGCGATCAAGTTACCAACTTGAGAACCCCTCTTGATAGTACGCCTATCTATCCTATAGCCCTATCAAGATCATACCTTTGCCTTGAGCATTCCACTTGAGTTGGATGATAACTATCTTGATCTCTTCAAGTGGTTCATCTTTCTTGATTGCGCGTCCAAGCACATGCTTGATGAAGACTTCTCCAAATACTCCCCCATGCTCACAATGGGAGAGTCTCGCTTAGCTCCATCTTCATGTATCCATTGCAAGCACCAAGCATAGGATCTCTTCAAGAAGCTTCTCTTGGTCTTGGTCTTGCACATCTCACCTTGATGACGATCACCACATGACGTCATCCTCCATGAGCTATATGAGATCTTCATTTGATGCAAGCCCATGGGAAGATACCTAACCTCATATAATGATACCACACACACATATATCATGGGTTAGTTCACAAAGCTATGCGGACAAGTGTTTACCATCCCAAGAGATACATGATCGCTCTTGGTACATCTTGTAGCTTTGTGTGTTTATCAACATCTTGATCAACCTTGTATCTTCCAACATTTCTTCACTAATATGATGTCTTGAATCCTTCAAGACATACTTGTAATATGCTCCACTCAACACATAAGCTTCAAGAGTCCAACACATGAACTCCACAATTCCATGGACATGATCTATAATGATATCTAAATGCAAACATTAGTCCATAGAGATTGTCATTCAATTACCAAAACCACACATGAGGGAAAATGCTCTTTCAACTCTCGTCGCCCATCTCGGACGGACCAGAGGACATGTCAGAGTTAGTCTGCAGGCGCAAGGTCCGGTTAGTCGGGTTAGCATGTCGGTAAGGGGAGAACTCGGATTAAAAACTACTCCCGAAGACCGACATCCTAAGAAATAGATCTATCATAGCAAAGTAATTGGAGAATATTCAAAGAGAAAAAGTAGGGGCAGTGTCATGCTAGAGGTTATGAGCGCAAGCGGAACTGCTACGGGCATGGCTAGGGCGCAAAGCACTGTCGACGATGTGCAAATACCACATCTCGTTCCTAATGGGTACCCACAAAGATCTGCCGGCGGAATACTAAGCATTTCACGGATGATCTCAAGGAAACCTATGATGAACACGAACTGCCGATGTTGAGATTCGACCGGGCGGAGGAGATGGAAGAACTTACCGGCGGAGAAGGAGGTGCCGCAGCACGGGATTGGCGCGGACCAATGGCGGAGAACTCCGGCGGCGGAGTACGCTGGCAGAGCTCGGGCTACGGGCGCGGCGGCGGAGCGCTCGGGACGGTCGCGGGGAAGAAGGAAGGATCGGGGAAGAAAGGGGATAACTCCTCCGCTCCCCTATTTATGGGGAGCTCCGGAGCGGTTTTCGTTTTTCCCGCCCACGATCTCGCAAATCGTGGGTGGGATCAGTTTTGTGCCGCGTGGCACGTGGCGTCGCCCGGAACGCCCGATCCGGCCACACCGTGGGCCACAGAGCTCCAACGGTTGGAATTCGGATCGGCTGCGGCTCCCGACGCGCGAACCCGAGCAGCGGCCTGTTAAGTCAAAAACACTCAAATGCTTCTCTGGCACGACAAGACCTCGGGTGGGACCCTCCCCCTGTGGAGGAATCTTGTCCGACACGAATCATGAAATATACCGGCATGACCCTACCCGGTCGAGACCCTGAAGGCTATCTAGTTACCTGAGCAGGGCCTCCCGGTTGGAAAGGTCTCAGGAAAAGGATCTCGGTGAAGGTCATCTCAGCACCAACGCTGAAGATTGTTCCTTGCTTATTCAAATAAGGTTTCTTTTTAAAAGCTGATCCCGCACATCGTCTTGGGTCGCTGCACAGCACCAGCTTCGGGGACTAGTGTCGGGGGGCTGCCCCTCGGGTAGGGCAGATCCCGGTACAAATCAGCAGTATGACAACAGAGTTTGACCTTTGGGGAGTGCAAATGCTGCTCTTTAGGATACTGAAGGGGCAACTTGACCTTTCGTAGCTGGTTGAGCCCAAATTGTCTCTTGGGGGTCGCAAGGGTCACCCCTGGAGTCTATAAATAGCCTCCTCCAGGCCTTCAGAGCGGCATAAGCCCAAGAGGATGGTTGCTCTAAGAACTAGCTTTTCGAAGATGTCTTTGGTAGCAGCCCAAGACATCTTCGGGAGGCTAGGCCTAGAGTTGTTCATCCTAAGTGTTACTCGGCTACATCCGGTAGGGATCTCGGGAGCTCCGGGTACACTCTCCGGTGGAGGGGATCCCGGGTGAACCGGATAGCCACCCCGGTGGAGGAGATCCCGGGTGAACCGGATAGACTCCCCGGGTAGGTGAGAAAGGGGAGACTTATAGAATGGAACAAGGAGGTAGCCGGCATGGGAGATGCCGGTAAGTCGTCAACGGTCCGGAGCAGGCTTTCCCGCCAGGCACGGGGGGAAGTACCATCCCCCCTGACACGGAAGCATGGTCACCTCCCGCCTGACACGGAAGCATGGTCACCTCCCGCCTGACACGGGATCGTGTCAGCCGGTACGATAACGGTACGACAAGGTCGGACATGCCTAGCCCGGCAATCCGGAAAAGGCTACTCGGGATGGGCAAAGACATGTCTTGTCTCTGACAGAGGGACAATGATGTTCCAGGACGGCGCCTGCTGTCCTTGCCGGAATGATGACGGCAGGGCTATGCCGGATAGGTAGGCGGCTAGGTCGCACTAGCCGGTGTCGACATAACTGTTAGTGTAACATCCCAAATATTAATATAAATTATTAATGCAAAAATGTGGGCCAACAAAAACTTTTCTTATAAATTGGTATATGTTTGTTTCATGATTTCTGTTTGTTATGCTTTGCTTGCAAGATTGTTGGAATCTAATTCTAATTACAAAATTGAAGAATAGAAAATAAACACAACAACATTTCAAAACTAGAAAACAATGTGACACATGTCACCATATTTTCCAAAATAAGGAACCTACTTTACTTTATTTTTCAAGCCAAAATCAGTGGGGAATATCCTAAATCCTACTATTTGATTTTCCCAAGTATCTCTCTTTCAAATACAAATTCAAACACCTAAATCCAAATTATAAATTCTTTATTTGAAATATTCAAAATATTCCAAATGGACTTTGAGACACTTGTCACTAATATAATCAAACTATATCCTAAGTTTGGACACAAATGGAATAAGCAAAGTATAAAAATAAAATACCAAAAAGGTGTACTGTTTTGGTTCAGGAAATTCAGCAAACACCTTTTGTGCATCGTGTGTTCTTCCCAAGCCCGAACCAAACCTTGGATCAATTCGTGTTAAGCGTTGATCATTTGCCGAATTGAGGCCTCCCTTGCACGCACCTAATCACCACGATCACGCCGCACCCGAGGACGAGCAAAATGGTGGCCGGAATCGGCGAGGAGACGCCGGCGACAGCGGGCAGCCGTGCGCACGTCGCCGTGTCGGCACTGTGGCCGCGGCGACGCCGCGCCGTGCCGTCCGCGCTGCTTCCTCTCTCTCCCTCCCTCACCTCCTGGCTCCCTCGCGCAGCAGCAGCACGCACCGCAGCCGCCCGAGCACGCCGCGCCCGCGCCATGCCTTGCACGCCGCGCACCGACCGAGCGCTCTCACGGCCAGGCCAAAATCCGAGCGCGCCCGCGCGCGCGCCACGCCACCTCACCTTGCCCAATGGTCCCCCGAACACCCCGCAGCATAGCCGCACCCCTCCACCGGCCTACGGCGAGCTCGCACGACCGCGGGTGCCCTCTGCACCGCGTCCACCGTGCGCCGCCCGGCCGCTATAAAGACCCCCGTGCTCCACCGTTTCTCCACACCGCTCACCACTGCCTTCCCCTCACTCTCCACTCTCTCGTGCGCCGCTAGGGAGCCCAGGCCAAGGCAGCAAGGCCTCAGGCCGCCGTGGCCTCCTCGAGCCCGCCGTGCCCGAGGTAGACGACGACCACGGCCAGGCCGTGTTGCCCCTCCCCTTCTCTCCTCTCTGGCCACCATCTCTTCCCCATATGCCCCGCACTCACCCCGCCCCTTATTCCCCTCGGGTTCGTGCACAGGATCGACGCAGGAGCCTCGCCGGAGTTGGAGCACGGCCGCGGAAGAGGAGCTGCTCGCCGCCGTCAATTGGAGCCGCCCCAGCACGCGCCGCTCATCCCTAGGCCTTCCCCGAGTCGCCGTCGTCGTTCTGCACCGTCCCCACGTCCTCCCGAGCCCCCTAGGTGAGCTATCCGTCCACCTCGCCATCGCCGGAGCCGCAGCGCCGCTCGGTTTTGGTCGCGGGCGACGCGCGCGATCTGAGCCGTTGGATCTTGATCCAACGGTGGCTTACCGGTTCGTTTTAAATAAAAAGAATCTGACGCGCGGACCCCACCTGTCATGTTTTTAAACATTTCCCGCAGGCGCACCTGTCACTGTCCAGTAGGCCCCACCCGTCAGGGTTTTCAACATTATCCACTCCGGATTAATTATTCGAATTTAGATTTAATTCAAAAACCAGTACTGAACTCAATTTTAGAAATTCCATATCTGGAGATTTACAACTCCAAATGGAACAAATCTAACTGTTCTGGAAATCTTATGAAATTATCTATCCAACCCAATTGGTTTCACTCCATTTGGATATATAATAAAAATACACTATTCAAAATACCAAAACAGGTTTAAATTCTAAACTAGTTTGTTTCTGATACTCTGTTAATCCAAATTAGTTGAAACTTATTTTATTAGGTCACATTTAACCATGGTTAGTAACCCCTAAAAAAAATTAATTTTTAGATGAACATAATTTAAATAATGGCCAAAACTTTATTAATTAGCTTCTGGATTCAAAACATTGTGTAGGGAGTTTGGTAACTCCAAATGACTCAAATCCAATTGGGTCATTTTCTACACATCATTAGCTTTCTGTAGAAATTTAGTTTGTATTTTTGTGACCAACAGAACTTAAGTTGTGTAATTAAACATGTGCAACTAGTTTCTGCCCTAATTAAAATATAATTGAATAATGGTTAAATCAATTAAATTGAAACCCAATTGTATTGTTAGATATATGAAGTGGCTATTCAGAGCAATTGAGATTGAATTGTTGTGGTGATTGATTGAGTAGGTTAGTGATTGTTTGTATTTGCTTGGTTGTGTATTAGACGAGAACGTTGCCGGATATATCGAGGAGGAAGGATTTGCAGAACCTGAAGATCAAGACCAGGATCACTTTGCCGAGCAAGGCAAGCTACTCTCTGAGCTTGCACCTAACTTATGCATCTAGATTTGCAAGTCATTCCTTTTAAAAGCAAAGGTTTATAAAAATCCTTTTTCAAAAGTATATATAGATTATTTTGCCACCCTATGTAGTAGTATATGATAAATTATAGGATGGAAAAATAAAGATTGTTTTATTCAAAACCCTTTTGAAAACCTGTGTGGCTATGAAACACCGAGATGTCGGTGCTGAAGCGGAGAAAAAGGAAATGGTGGTTTGATAAAACGCAGATTGTGTCTTAGTACTTACGTCAATCAGCCGATACTCTGTGCGACCACATTTACCCACATATGGGAAAGGGCTTAGTCATATAGTTTGCTCATATTAGTGTGGGATACCTCATCAACGGAGATAACTTCGTTATGCATGAGGGAATGGTTTAATGACCTACCCCTGACCTGGGTCCTCGCTCAAACTCTATGAGTAGATAAGGAGGAGGATAGAAGGATGTCCCCTATACACCGCCAGATAAAACCTGTGAGTCCTCACACTTAGATCCCGACGGGCTGGGTTAAGTGTCGATGGAAAGTATCATATGGGCAGGATCCTATACTAGCATGAGCAAAGGAAAGACTAGGGTCGGTGACTCAACTTCGCATACCACTGGTATGGCGAAACGTGGCTGACACGATGAGTTATCGGATGAGTGTGGGAAAAGCGTGCTACCTCTGCAGAGGGTAATTAAACTATTCGAATAGCCAAGTCCTCGGATATGGACAGTTGAGAGGCCCTACTTTGACCATGTGCAAATTTTGGAAAAAGGTTTGATTTCTAAAAAGGAAAAGGAGGTGGGGAATGTTCCATACACCTATACCAACGGATCGGTATGAGGTAGTTCGAGATTAATTACCATGATGGTTTGGTCGGAAAAGGAGGAGTTTTAGGAGAAAACTAATAAAATTGAGATATTAAGAGTAGTTATAATCTCCTTATCTTCTTCAACAAAGATACAGAGATGTCTTAAATAAATAAAAGTGCGAAACTAAAAGTGGAGACTAGTGCACTCATGTTGGAGTAGTTTGCGAGTACATTCAAATGTACTCATACTAGTTTTATCCCTGGCTATTGTCGTAGCCAGACTTCGAGGAGCCCTACGTTCAGGAGGAGTACGGTGACATCTATGCCAACTGAGGATGTTCTTAAAGTCGACTGCCTGCCGGGTCATCGCTAGGATGTGACGTCTACTACGCCTTAGTTCCGCTGATTGTGTTGGTTTGGCCCATGAAGGCACCTATGTAAGACTTGGTCTAAATGACCATTTATGTAAGACTTTAATTCGGTATTGTAATGGATGTAAACTTTGGTATTCAGGTCGGATTATGTGCAACGACAGACTGATCGCGGGATCGTTGTGTTAAGCATAATCGGGTACTTCGGACAGCTAGTCCGGGGTCCCCACAGACCTGGTATCAGAGCCATCTCGACTTTAGGAGCCTTAGATTAGCATGGTCGCTAGATAGTTATTACAAAAGTTAAGTTTTAAAGAAACCAAAGGAAGGAATTAGTATAAAAAAATGCTTATCCCTAACCCTCTCACTTATGCAAAATTCTCTTCTTACAAACTACTAAGTTTTCTCTCATATTCATAAAAACTTGCCACACTTGTCATTTTAATAAACTTAAAAATCTGCTCACATATTGTCCCTTCCATTAAAATTTTGATATACTTGTCATCTCACTAACTTAAAAATTTGACTAAAAATTATAGATGGCGATCCATTTCACCGAGTTCGTTCAGCTTGAGAAGGACGGCAAGTTGATGTTCGAGAAGGACTTGTTCGAGTTGACCAAGTTGTTAGGTCGCCCCACTCCTGAGTTTAAGGGAGCCCAGGTGGACACTCCCGGTAACGGGAACTTGTCTTGGTTGGTCGAGGCGTCTGTTCGTGGGAACATCAAGTCCCCCGGATCCAAGACGCTCACCTTTACCACCATGGACGTCCACTGGGACGATGGACTGTGCCGTTCTATGCAGCGGATGCTATCCCGGCTTTGTGAGGAACACAAGGCAGAGTTGACAAACTCTCGTTTCCAGTTCTACGGGAGGCGCACCATCGATGGACACCCTATTCGGTCCCCTCTACACCCGACGTTCGGAGAGTATATCTTGGACATGGAGATTATGCTCTTTCGCACCCAGGAGGATCTGAGGTGCGCTAGACTTCGGTCTCACTTTGAGCGCCTCTCGCTCAAGGAGAGTCGCGAGAGTGAGGCACAACTGAAGGAGGAGAAGGTCGCTCTTCTCAAGAAGGGAACCCAGATGAGGAAGACCATAGCGAAGCTCCGCAAGAAGGTTGCAGAGCAGGACGAGCTGATCGAGGATTTGGAGCTCCGTACTGACGAGATGGAGGAGGAGGGCGAGGATCTCCGCAAGGAGAACGACGCTTTCCTCAGTGACGATGATGACTATCTGGAGGAGATGGACTATGAGGAGGAGGATGACGAGGAGGAGGATCCAGAGGAGCCACCCTACCAGTCCGACGCTGACGTAGCAGAGCCTGAGGTTCCACCTCAGTAGGCGAGTGACTTGAGTACTACCGCAGGATTAGGTCGACCCCCTATCGCTAGTAGAGTCAAAGTTGTGGTTCTTTTGGAGCTTTCACTATGTACATTAGCTTAAGGGAAAATGTTGTAGGCTTGATATGGTGAACTCTTGATGTAATGGTTGTGCTATATAAGTGTGTGCTAGTCTTGTTAATCTGTGTAAAATGTTTCTCCTATAATCCTTAGTAAATCAACCCCTACGCAAAACCAATATTTTCCTTGGTCAAACCCCTTTTTGCTTGCCCCTTATTCCCGGTGTGCTTCAGGATGGTGGACACTCGTCGCTCCAACACGGATGGAGGACCACCACCCCCACCGGAACCAACCACCGCCCAACTTCTTGCGCTCATCATGGAGGAACGCCAAGCTGCCCGGACTGAGCGTCAAGCTCATATCGCTGCCCTGCAACAGATCACTGCCGCTCACAACAACAACAACAACAACCACAACAATGGCAATGGCAATGGCAATGGCAATGGTGAAGGAAATCAGCGGTCCACTTTGAGCGACTTTCAAAAGACCAACCCACCCACCTATTCCAAGGGACTTCACCCACTTGAGGCTGATGACTGGCTTCGCACCATTAACAACAACCTGGAAGTTGCAGCCGTGGGAGAACCTGAGAAGGTGCTGTATGCGACCCACTATCTTGCAGGACCAGCACGGTCTTGGTGGGAAGCTACCAAGGCTCTCCAGCAAGCCGGTTATGTTATCAACTGGGTTGATTTCCACGAGAAGTTCCGCAAGAAGCACATTCCCCGCGGACTCATTGAGCGGAAGAAGGATGAATTCCGCAAGTTGCGGCAGGGAAGTAGAGATGTGGTCGGATACCTCGATGAGTTCACTTACTTGTCTCGATATGCTCCTGATGACATCGACACCGAGAGGAAGAAGATGGAGCGTTTCATGAATGGACTTCATGATGAACTGCAATGCGCTTTGGTTATCCATGACTTTGTTGATTTGGAGTCACTTGTGGACAAGGCCATCCAGTTGGAGACCAAGCGCAAGTCCATGTTTGAAGGTCGTAAGAGGAGAATGATTGCCCAGGAAGGTTCAAGCAGCCAGAAGCCTCGCACCTACCCACAAAACCCCAAGCCAGCCTATCGACCACCACCAAACCCACGCCCCAATTACCCTAATCACCCAAACAACCCAAACAACTTCAACCGTCCCAATGACAACACCCGTCCCGGAGGGAACTCTAACAACTTCAACCGCAATGCCAATGTTGTCTGTTTCAATTGCGGCACCAAAGGTCACTACTCCAAAGAATGCCCCAATCCTAAGAAGAATGGTCCACGCCCCGATGCACAGGCGCCGAACAACGGCCAAGGCCGTAATGGAAATGGCAAGAACCCCGCACCCCGCGGAAATGTTGCTGTTGCCAAGGGACGCCTGCACCACATCAATGCTGAAGAGGCCGTGGATGCACCAGATGTTGTGCTGGGTACGTTCCTTGTCAACTCAGTACCTGCAACTGTTCTGTTTGATTCTGGTGCTACTCATTCTTTTGTTACCCAAGAATTTGTTGCTAAGGGAGGTTTAGTCGGAAACCTCTTACCCAAACCCATGGTCATCCAAATCCCAGAATCCACCATAGATACCAAGTCATTTTGCCCGGACGTTTCCCTTGAGATCAAAGGGGAAAAGTTCCTAGTCGACTTAATCATTCTAGGAACCCAAGGAATAGATGTCATACTGGGTATGAATTGGTTAGCCAAGTACCATGGTCGAATTGACTGTGCCAGAAGAGCTGTATCCCTCACCACCGACAAAGAAGTAGAAGTGGAGTATGTGTCAGAAACCAGTCGACCCCAACCAGGATGCCATGAGAGCATAGCTCGACTCACTCTAGATGAGATCCGTGTTGTTCACCTGTTCCGAGATGTCTTTCCTGAAGAATTGCCTGGTATGCCGCCGGATCGGGATATTGAGTTCATCATTGAACTTATCCCCGGGACAGCCCCTATATCCCAAAGACCTTATCAGATGAATCCGGAAGAACTGGTTGAGTTGAAGAAGCAGTTAGCAGATATGCTCAGCAAGGGACTTATTCGCCCAAGTGCTTCACCCTGGGGATCACCCATTATTTTTGTGGACAAGAGAGACGGTACCACACGCCTGTGTGTGGATTATCGCAAGTTAAATGATGTGACAATTAAGAACAAGTACCCTCTCCCAAAGATCGAGGATCTGTTCGATCAAATGAACGGAGCCCGAGTCTTTTCCAAGATCGATCTTCGGTCAGGGTATCATCAGTTAAAAATCCGAGAGACAGACATTCCCAAGACTGCCTTCACAACCCGTTACGGTTTATTTAAATACACCGTAATGTCCTTTGGTCTGACCAATGCCCCAGCCTATTTTATGAATCTCATGAACAAGATCTTCATGGAGTATCTTGACAAGTTCGTGGTAGTTTTCCTTGATGACATCCTTATTTACTCCAAAACTGAAGAAGAGCATGCTGAACACATGCGTCTAGTTTTAGCAACCCTCCGAGAGCATCAGTTGTATGCCAAGTTTAGCAAGTGTGAGTTTTGGCTCAGTGAAGTAGCATTTCTCGGACATGTTGTGTCTGCGGGAGGAATTTCTGTTGACCCAGAGAAGATCCAAGCCATTGTGAACTGGGAAGCCCCAACTAGTGTGACTGAAATCCAAAGCTTTCTCGGACTAGCGGGATACTACCACAAGTTCGTTGAGGGATTCTCCAGTATAGCCAAACCCCTTACCCAACTGCTGAAAAAGGACAAGAAATTTGAATGGACTCAGAAGTGTGAAGAGAGTTTCCAGGAATTAAAGAAGAGATTAACCTCAACCCCTGTCCTGATTATGCCAGACGTCACCAAGAGTTTCGACGTGTATTGCGATGCATCACGTCTAGGACTTGGTTGTGTTCTGATGCAAGAAGGCAAAGTGGTGTCGTATCTGTCTCGGCAGTTGCGACCACACGAAGAGAACTACCCAACCCATGACCTGGAGTTAGCCGCTGTTGTTCTTGCTCTGAAGACGTGGCGCTCCTATCTGGCGGGACATCGTTGCGAGATCTATACGGATCATAAGAGCTTGAAGTATATCTTCACTCAGAAGGAGTTAAATTTGTGACAGAGAAGGTGGATGGAATTAATCAAGGATTATGATATCGGTATCCATTATCACCCTGGAAAGGCTAATGTCGTTGCCGATGCCCTTAGTCGCAAACCCTGCACCCTGAATGCCATGATCCAAGCAGAACAGCCAGCCCTGTTCAAAGAGTTCAAAGATTTTGGACTAGAGCTTGTTAGCCGCGGTTATCTCGCCCATTTAGAGTTGGCTCCAACTCTGATGGATCAAATCAAGGAAGCCCAGAAAGGTCATGAGAGTATAGAAGGGATCAAGAAGAAGATTTCTCTCGGTAAGGCGCCTGGTTTTACCGAGGATGCTGAGGAGTGTTGAGATTCAATGGTCGTATCTGTGTCCCTAATGTTACGGAACTCAAGGAGTTAATCCTAAAGGAAGCCCACGAGACCCCTTACTCAATCCACCCCGGCGGAACCAAAATGTACCAAGACCTTCGTGAAAGATTTTGGTGGCACGGAATGAAGCGAGAAATTGGTGTTTTTGTAGCCAAGTGTGATATTTGTCAGCGAGTCAAGGCTGAACATCAGCGACCCGCTGGATTGCTTCAACCCTTGAAGATTCCCGAGTGGAAGTGGGATGAGATTGGAATGGATTTTATCACCGGACTTCCAAGATCCAACCGAGGCCATGACTCAATATGGGTCATCGTTGACAGACTAACCAAAGTTGCCCATTTTATTCCCGTCAACACCACCTATCGGGGAAACCAGTTAGCAGACATGTATATTTCCAGAATAGTAAGCCTGCATGGTGTGCCTAAGAGAATTGTATCAGATAGAGGCACACAATTCACCTCAAGGTTCTGGAAAGCCCTACACGAAGCCCTCGGAACCAATTTAGCATTTAGCACAGCTTATCATCCCCAGACTGGAGGTCAAACTGAGAGGGTGAACCAGATATTAGAGGACATGCTTCGCGCATGTGTCCTATCCTATGGATCCAAGTGGGAAGATTGTCTTCCATTTGCAGAGTTCTCCTACAACAATAGTTACCAGTCTAGTCTGCAAATGGCCCCTTTTGAAGCCCTTTACGGCAAGAAGTGTCGTACACCCCTGAATTGGTCCGACACCGGAGAAGGCAAACTATTTGGACCATATACCCTCCGTAAGGCTGAAGAGCAAGTCCAGCTTATCCGTGAGCGACTCAAGACCGCCCAATCCCGTCAGAAGAGTTACGCTGATCCCAAGCGTCGTGATGTCACCTTCAGTATCAGAGATTATGTCTATCTCCGAGTGACACCCCTTAAAGGAATGCAACGTTTCCATGTCAAAGGAAAGCTAGCGCCAAGATATATTGGACCCTTCAAGATCCTTGCCCGTCGAGGAGAGGTGTCTTATCAACTGGAGTTGCCTCAAGAGTTAGCAGATTACCACGATGTCTTCCACATTTCCTTGCTCCGGAAATGCCTTGAAGTTCCTGACCAGCCGGATGTTTTCAAAAACATCGACCACCAGTCCGTCGACCTGAATCAAGATTTGACTTATCGGAAACAACCCATCAAGATTCTCGACGAAGATGTTCGTCTCACCCGCAGGCGAGCAATCAAGTTCTACAAGGTCCAGTGGACTAACCACTCTGAAGATGAAGCCACGTGGGAACGTGAGGACTATCTTAGAAGTGAATTCCCGAACCTCTTTAGTACCCAGACCTAGCAAATCTCGGGACGAGATTTATTTTAAGGGGGGGAGGATTTGTAACATCCCAAATATTAATATAAATTATTAATGCAAAAATGTGGGCCAACAAAAACTTTTCTTATAAATTGGTATATGTTTGTTTCATGATTTCTGTTTGTTATGCTTTCCTTGCAAGATTGTTGGAATCTAATTCTAATTACAAAATTGAAGAATAGAAAATAAACACAACAACATTTCAAAACTAGAAAACAATGTGACACATGTCACCATATTTTCCATAATAAGGAACCTACTTTACTTTATTTTTCAAGCCAAAATCAGTGGGGAATATCCTAAATCCTACTATTTGATTTCCCCAAGTATCTCTCTTTCAAATACAAATTCAAACACCTAAATCCAAATTATAAATTCTTTATTTGAAATATTCAAAATATTCCAAATGGACTTTGAGACACTTGCCACTAATACAATCAAACTATATCCTAAGTTTGGACACAAATGGAATAAGCAAAGTATAAAAATAAAATACCAAAAAGGTGTACTGTTTTGGTTCAGGAAATCCAGCAAACACCTTCTGTGCATCGTGTGTTCTTCCCAAACCCGAACCAAACCTTGGATCAATTCGTGTTAAGTGTTGATCATTTGCCGAATTGAGTCCTCCCTTGCACGCCCCTAATCACCACGATCACGCCGCACCCGAGGACGATCCAAATGGTGGCCGGGATCGGCGAGGAGACGCCGGCGACAGCGGCAGCCGTGCGGACGTCGCCGTGTCGACACTGTGGCCGCGGCGACGCCGCGCCGTGCCGGCCGCGCTGCTTCCTCTCTCTCCCTCCCTCACCTCCTGGCTCCCTCGCGCAGCAGCAGCACGCACCGCAGCCGCCCGAGCACGCCGCGCCCGCGCCATGCCGTGCACGCCGCGCGCCGCACGAGCGCCCTCACGGCCGGGCCAAAATCCGAGCGCGCCCGCGCGCGCGCCGCGCCACCTCACCTTGCCCAATGGTCCCCCGAACACCCCGCAGCATAGCCGCACCCCTCCACCGGCCTACGGCGAGCTCGCACGACCGCGGGTGCCCTCTGCACCGCGTCCACCGTGCGCCGCCCGGCCGCTATAGAGACCCCCGTGCTCCACCGTTTCTCCACACCGCTCACCACTGCCTTCCCCTCACTATCCACTCTCTCGTGCGCCGCTAGGGAGCCCAGGCCAAGGCAGCAAGGCCTCAGGCCGCCGTGGCCTCCTCGAGCCCGTCGTGCCCTAGGTAGACGACGACCACGGCCAGGCCGTGTTGCCCCTCCCCTTCTCTCCTCTCTGGCCACCATCTCTTCCCCATACGCCCCGCACTCACCCGCCCCTTATTCCCCTCGGGTTCGTGCACAGGATCGACGCAGGAGCCTCGCCGGAGTTGGAGCACGGTCGTGGAAGAGGAGCTGCTCGCTGCCGTCGATTGGAGCCGCCCCAGCACGCGCCGCTCATCCCTAGGCCTTCCCCGAGTCGCCGTCGTCGTTCTGCACCGTCCCCACGTCCTCCCGAGCCCCCTAGGTGAGCTATCCGTCCACCTCGCCGTCGCCGGAGCCGCAGCGCCGCTCGGTTTTGGTCGCCGGCGACGCGCGCGATCTGAGCCGTTGGATCTTGATCCAACGGTGGCTTACCGGTTCGTTTTAAATAAAAAGAATCTGACGCGCGGACCCCACCTGTCTTGTTTTTAAACATTTCCCGCGCGCGCACCTGTAACTGTCCAGTAGGCCCCACCCGTCAGGGTTTTCAACATTATCCACTCCGGATTAATTATTCGAATTTAGATTTAATTCAAAAACCAGAACTGAACTTAATTTTAGAAATACCATATCTGGAGATTTACAACTCCAAATGGAACAAATCTAACTGTTCTGAAAAGCTTATGAAATTATCTATCCAACCCAATTGGTTTCACTCCATTTGGATATATAATAAAAATACACTATTCAAAATACCAAAACAGGTTTAAATTCTAAACTAGTTTGTTTCTGATACTCTGTTAATCCAAATTAGTTGAAACTAATTTTATTAGGTCACATTTAACCATGGTTAGTAACCCCTAAAAAAAATTTATTTTTAGATGAACATAATTTAAATAATGGCCAAAACTTTATTAATTAGCTTCTGGATTCAAAACATTGTGTAGGGAGTTTGGTAACTCCAAATGACTCAAATCCAATTGGGTCATTTTCTACACATCATTAGCTTTCTGTAGAAATTTAGTTTGTATTTTTGTGACCAACAGAACTTAAGCTGTGTAATTAAACATGTGCAACTAGTTTCTGCCCTAATTAAAATATAATTGAATAATGGTTAAATCAATTAAATTGAAACTTCTATTTGCTCTATCTTGGTTCGGAACAGGGATACCTTCGGGTACCTTCATGTACCATATAGGTAAGCGGTGACAACATCCATAAGTTTTATTTTCAAGTCCAAGTTTACTGCCATTGAGATCAAGTATCTAAAGGTAATTCCATCCATGACAGGTGAGTAAGTTTCCTCAAAGTCGACGCCTGGTCGCTGAGAGAAACCTTGAGCAACGAGCCTTGCTTTGTACCGTACTACCTCGTTATTTTCGTTTCTCTTTCGAACAAAAACCCACTTATGGCCAACGGAGCGAATGTGGGAAGGAGTTACACAAACAGGTCCAAACACCTCTCTTTTGTTCAGAGATACTAACTCAGCAGTAATTGCCTTCTGCCAATCTTTCCAATCCGACCTCTTCTTACATTCAGCGAGCGTGTTAGGCTCGGGGTCAGGATCTATGATTGAGGCAATTTTAGTGGCAAAATATATGTCGACATTTGCCATGGCTCTATTTATTGACTCACCCGAATTAACATAGTTAATGGTCATGGGGTGCATCAGGCACATTTCCTTCCTCCACCGGATTTCCTAATCCAGAAGCAAGGTCCTTTAGCTTTCCCGCTCCAATGTGTGCGCACACATCTTTGCTGGGTATTTCCGATATAGGAAAATTCAAGTCCGGAATTTCCGGAATTGTGTGCGCTCCAATGTGGCAGGTCTCGACTGGCTCTCCACTTGAGGGGTAGGCTGCGATAAATCTCTCTTGTCCTTTTTCTTCGGGCGTCCCCGAGTACTTGGGATTTGAGAAACCGGATTCCTCGTCCTCTTAGGCCTAAGGGCGGGAGCGGGTGTACCATTATTTTTCTTTGGTATTTCAACCCTTTCCGGTGCATTGCGCGCATGCACATGCAACTTTGTCACAGTCTTTAGGTCACTAAAATAATCAGGCAGTTGATTCGCTAAAGACTGCAAATCTATTATCTTTTGGGCTTCTTTATTAGACTCAGCAGTGCGCGGGTCATTTGCGTGGATCCCCGTGGCGTGCCACGTAATTTCTCAACTTTTATCATCAAGGAGTTGATTATCTCCCCCTAAAGTCGAGAAAAGATCCTCGTCAAAAATGCAATCAGCGAAACAAGCTGTATGACAGTCACTATCGCGGGGTACAGGAATCTGATTATGGACAGAGTCTCATAACCAACGTATATCCCCGACTTACGGAGCGGTCCCATCGTTGATCGCTGAGGGGGTGGTATAGGTACATATACCTGGCAACCGAACCTACGAAGGTGGGAAACTTTCGGTGCCGACCCTTGCGCAAGCTGCATAGGAGAGTGGTTGTTGTAGGCCGATGGTCGAAAATTGATGAGATTGGCCGCGTGTAACACTGTGTGGCCCCAACATGTAGTTGGTAAATTACAACCCTGAAGGAGCGGTTTGGCAATGAATTTAATTCTTTTAATCAATGCCTCCGCAAGTCCATTTTGTGTGTGGACGTGCGGTACAGAGTGCTCAACTTTGATTCCCATTGCCATGCAATAATCATCGAACGCCTTTGAAGTAAATTCACCGGCTTGTCCATTCGAATAGACTTTATACGATAATCAGGGAATTTATTCCTCATTTGTATGATCTGTGAGATCAATTTTGCAAAAGCATGGTTCCTTGTTGACAACAGGCAAACATTGGACCATTTAGAGGAAGCATAGATGAGCACCATAAAGTACCTAAACGGTCCTGAGAGGGGCTGAATAGGACCGCATATGTCCCCTTGGATACGCTCCAAGAACACGGGGATTTCATCCTTCACCTTTAGGGGCGATGGTCTAATGATTAATTTCCCCGTAGCGCATGCGGGGCACACGAAATCATCTGGATTTGAGAAATTTTTCACATTGACAGTATGACCATTCGAGTTGTTAATTATATTTCTCATCATTCTAAGACCGGGATGGCCTAACCTATCATGCGAGAGGCTGAAAAGTTCATAGCTTCTAAAAACAGTTTTAAGGGTAGTGTGCATGGGCGGTGCTACTATCTTGGTGCAGTACAACCCTGTAGCGAATGAAGGAAGCCTTTCGACAACATGTTTACCATTTTCATCGTGCTTTGTGATGATTAGGTACTCCTTACCCGTGTCATCATGATAGGTCTCAACATGGAAACCATTCACATGAATATCTTTAAAACTTAAGAGAGTACGAGTCGATTCCGGATACAACAATGCATCATTAATGATCAATGTTGTTCCCATGGGGAGTATAATAGTGGCTCGTCCGGAGCCAACTATATGAGGACCGCATCCGGCGATCGTCGTAATATTCCCCTCAATCTTAGTGATGGACTCAAAGTACTTTGTTTCTCTCAAGATGGTATTAGTGGTGCCGCTATCGGCAAGGCACGTTTCCTCCATGCGGGCGCCACACGTGTTCTAAAATATAGCGTCTAATTAATAAAATTAAGCGAGGAAGATGCTACATTAATAAATAAACGCTCAAATATTTCAGAACATAACATGAACATCTCTATTAAATAATGGAATAAATGAATGAGAACAAAGTCATCCAATCGCCGATAAAACAAATAAATGTTGGTGAAACAAATATTATTGCTCTCATAGAGCTTACAACCAAATCGAAATAATTGTATCAATTTATTGCCATAAAGGAATCATAAATAAATGAAGAGAATCTAGGTGGATTCAACAAAGTATCCATTCACTTCAGCCGCAATCTCGAGCTGGCTGATCTTCTCTTCATTAGCGATCATCACCGCGGCAGAGTCGATGTCCAACTGTGGCGTTGGAGGGGGCACGGTGTGCTCAACCTCCATGGACACGGTGGCATTCGTGGGAACCGCCAAAGGTGCCTCCACAAGCGCCTCACTCTGCGTCGCAATGGATGCGACAGTGGGCGTTGGGATCATCCCGGGCGCCACATCGGGCGCGGTGGTGCCACCACCTGGACAAGGTGCGTCTTGCGCGCCTTCTTGGCCTTGTACGCGTCCACGACGTGTTTTGGGGCCCGACACTGCCTGGAGAAATGGGTCTTGGAGCCGCAACGGAAGTAATCCTGGGGCCTTGCCTCCCCCACACCCGCCTTTTGGTGCTTGGCCGGGTGGGGAGGTTTAGGTCCCTTCTTGCCGTTCTTGCCACGCTTCTTAAACTTTGGTTGGCGCACCTTATATGCGCCTGCATAAGCTTCCTGACTTGGACTCCCTCTGAAAGGCTGCGAGTTGAAGTTCTTTTTGAGAACCTCATCCTGCGCCTCAGCCACCTGGAGAGCGTCGATAAGCATAGCGTACTGTGTGAACTTCTCCTGGCGGTAGTTCCGCGCACTCTGGAGAGCTGATGGATGGAACGTGGAGAGAGTTTTCTCAATCTTCTGACTATCCGTGGTAGTGACACAACAACACTGAAGAGAGGTAGTAATCTTGTGTAACTTTGAGTTATAATCTCCCACCGTCTTGAAGTCCGCAAACCTCAGACGCATCCATTCCGCCTCCGCCTGTGGCTGAATGGTGTACTTCAGCCTAGCGAACCGTGCCTCAAGGGCGGTCCACAGGGCTGAAGCACTCCGTTCGGCCATGTACTCCTGTTTCAAGGTAGTACACAGATGATGGCGGAGGAAGTGCAGTACTTGGGCGTTTTCCGCCAGAGTGGTGGCGCTGGGGGCCATCCGGGTCCCCTCGTCCAGCACCCCCTTAATCTTGCGGCCCTCGAGGACGAGTCCAACATCCGAGGCCCAAGTCAGGTAGTTCATCCCGTTCTGGGCCAACTCCTCGAATTCCCGGTTCATGATTCCGGCCATCTGCGATTTATGCAAAAACACATCAGATTACAGCAGGTAATCGATTGCATAAAGCGATGTTGATAAAAAAATTCAATAAGACAGCGTTCCAAATTTAAAAGAACATGCTAAAAATGCTCTACTAAGTATTAAAACAATTAATTAATGTAGTAAAACATGATATAAAACCATGTACATATAGATATTATGCTAAGCGCATTCTAAACGTGAAATTTGGTCCAAAAATGACTTTCCGTGGCCTTTTGATGCCCAAATGTACAATTTCAGCAAAACAGACTATTACAGGGACTTACAAGATAAATTATTCAGCAGGTGTTAGCACCTGTTTTTGGCAGCTGACTGGTTTTAGAATCACAAAATTGGAACAAGGCGGAAGGCAGATTTGGGTATGCAAATTTGCTTGAAGGCCCATGGAGGCAAGTCAATTCTAGCCTAAGGAAAAGCAAGGTCAGAAGAAGGTGGTAGAAAAGAAGCAAACTTTGTCAAAACAAGGTGGACGAAGTCAACTTTGTCAAAACAAGGTGGACGAAAAGAAGCCAGCTTTGTCAAAACAAGGTGGTAAAAAAGAAGCCAACTTTGTCTAAACAAGGTGGACGAAGTCAACTTTGTCAAAACAAGGTGCACGAAAAGAAGCCAGCTTTGTCAAAACAAGGCGGTAGAGGAGAAGCCAACGTTGTCAAAACAAGGCGGCAAAAAGACAATTTTGTCAAGACAAGGCAGCAGAAAGGAAGCCAATGTTGTCAAAATGAGCCGACAGAAGAGAAGCCAACATTGTCAAAAGAAGCCGGCAAAAGAAGACAACTTTCCCTGATCAAGGCGGAAGGCAAAATGCAGCTTCCTGCAATCATGGCGGAGGACAAAAGACAACTTTCCCCGATCAAGGTGAAAGGCTAAAGAAGGCAACTTTCTCCGCTCAAGGCGGAGACAAAAGACAACTTTTCTAAAGGAAATTTGCCTGTATCAAGACGGAAGGCTAAAGGTGGCAAACAGAAGGCAACTTTGAGATCAGGCTGGAAGAAGGAGGCAACTTTCCAAAGAAGCCAGACAGATCGAGTCCGGGTCTAGCACGAAGCCGATCAAGGATCCGCCAAGTTAGGATAGAATCCGACTTAAACCATGAATTGTAATTCGCGTAGGAGTCCAAAACTTGTACGGGAAGTCCAGCCGCCTCATATATATATGAGAGGTGATGGCCGATTGAAATCAAGCAAACAATCGACAACCTATCAATACAACCCTACTTTTGTCTCCTTCAACCTTGTTACTGCTTCCGTTGTTCGGCGATTTCGAGTAGATCTTGCCGGATATCGAAAACCGAGCTGAGAGCGGCCAAGTCTGGCTTAGCTCAGCCAATCGTTGCCGGCTTTCCTCCGACGGGGCTTCCCGAGGGGCTGGGGCGTCTGGTCTCAAAAGCGTCGGCTTACTGTCTTGCGTATCGCGCTGTAAGCCAGCCTCCCGCGGGGCGAGTTGCGGAGTATCTCCCCCGGCACCGCGGGTACACGAGGACGTGTTCGTGTGACGCGTTTCGAGCGCAACACACTTTTTGGCGACTCCGCTGGGGACTTTCGATCTAAAATTGGACTACGATGACCAATTCCAAGACCGACGTTACCAACATCAATGTTGACAACATCATCAAGCCAACTTTGGAGAAGTTGTCAGAAGCACAACGCCAAGGCCTGGAGGCATGGAAGAAGAAGAGAGACGAGGAGTTTGAAGCCTTGCGTGCCAAGCGAGATCAAGAAGATCAAGATGTGTACCTGTCCAGCTTCAAGGTTGATCGGTAGGGAGTGATTTCGCCGATCAAGGAGCCGGAATTCGTACCGCTGAACATTGACATCGACCAACCCGCTGTAAGGAAAAGTCTTTTCTCCTCTGAACAGATAGCCGAAATTCAATATCATGTTTCGCAAGGTACTGCCAATGTTTATGATCTTATGTTGGAACATGAAAAGGCTAAGAAAAAACACGCTCCAGGTTCAACCATTAGACAGACAGCCGATTGGTCAAGTCAGGGAAAACCAACTTGTGTCTAGTATGCCATGCTCAACTCCTATCCATAGTTTGCCTAACCCGGTAAGCCAACCGGGACAAGCGGTACGACTTTTTGGACAAGAGTCATTGCCAAACCGAAGTTCGGCTTGTTTGACACAAGCCAACCCTACAGCCAATTATTCGCTTATGTCGGCTCAATCGGCCAATATGGACGATTTGATGGCGGAATTCAAGAGAAAATTGGATCAAATAGCTTATGACAAACTCGGGGTTATGCCAAAACATAGGACTTACATTAATCCTTAACCCGATTACTTTGATCTACAACCTTATCCACCTGGTTATAGAGTTCCTGAATTTGCCAAATTTAATGGGTGGATAATAAGTCAACATGGGAACATATTAGTCAGTACTCGGCTCAATTAGGCGAAGCTAATCATGACCATATCAGAAGTCGCTTGTTCTCGTTGTCTTTGACCGGCATTGCGTTTTCTTGGTTTTCAGCTTTAGCTCCCATACTTGGTTTCATTTAGAGCAAAAGTTCCATGAACACTTCTTTGCCCGAGAAGTAGAACAAAAGTTGTCCCACCTTACATCGGTTAGGCAAAAACATGACGAATCGGTATCCGATTATGTCAAGAGGTTTAGAAACACTAGAAATCGATGTTACAGCCTGGTGATTACTGAAAGAGACATGGCTGACCTAGTTTTTAATGGGTTAAACTCTTACTTAAAAGAAAGGTTGGAAGGCCATGAATTCTTGTCTATTGGTCAAGTCCAAGAGAGAGCTATGGCTCAAGAAAGCCGGGTTAATGAGTCAAAAGACCCACATCGGATAAATAGAAGCCGACTGAATGTGCTTAGCAATAATGCTGACTCCGGTGATGAAGCCGATGTCTATTCTGCCGAGTTTGTTTGGCCCAACAAGGCCAAACCGTATGTTTGTGATGACTTAAAGCCGATTTGTAAGAATCGGGATGATGAAATAAAGTGCAGCTTTGACGTAGGCAAATGTGATAGAATATTTTATGCCTTGTTAAAAGACAAAGTGATAAGGGTTAATCATGTTATACCATCGCCTGATGAATTAAGGCGGCGAGCTTATTGCAAATATAACAATTCTTTCTCTCATGCTATTAATGATTGCAATGTCTTTCGTCGACAGATCCAATCGTCCCTCAATGACGGATGATTGAGCTTTGCTGGCATGGCAATTGACACAAAGCCGTTCCCAATGAACGCGCTAGACTTGGAGGGAAAGAAGGTTTTACTTCGGCCAGAGGCGGCCGAAGGGGCTAATAAGTCTAATATTGTTGTTGGTGTGCCCAGGGAAAAGACTGACAACAAGGTGGCAGGAAGGCAAGTTACTATAAGCCAGCAACCCGGTGGCCAGGAAGTCATCAAGATCACGATCAAGAATCTTGCGCTTGGGGGGCAAAAGCCACGCTCGGATGGTTTGCCGCCAAGATTTATAAAGCCCAACAACCCAGAAGTTGGCAGATGGAAGACGAATTAGGTTGAATATAGGCCAAGGAAGATAAAGCCAACTTTTGACATGTTGCTGAACAAGTATGTGCGCCAAGCCGGATCAAGACCAAACCAATATCAGTATAGGAAGCGGCCAAGGTCACCATCTGCCAACGGAAGCCGGTATGAGAAGCCGGCTGACGAGTTCAAACGAAAGGCAATCTGTGCAAAGTCGGCTTGTATATCCCGGAGACTTGTCATATTGGCGGGTCAAGGCGCAAGGTGCTGAGAAGGCTCCAGAAGGCGGATCAGAAGCTGGCAATGTACTGATCATTGGGAGTCATGTGTTCAAGATGAAGGACCCGATTGTAGAGCCGGCAAACAACAAACCGACACCCACTGTCGTGCCAAAGGCAACAACCCATGATCACGAATCCAGCTCTAGTCAATCTGTGGTTCCTCCTCCTCGGGATCCAAAATATACTCAGCCAAAGTGGTGCCCGCCGGGTATAACAAAGACACAAAGGCGGAAACTACAAAGGGCAAGGAACCGAGAGAAGGCAGAAGAAGGAGCTAAGCAAACCAGGGATGCCCAATTCAATGTTGAACGACCAATGGTGCCATCTCAAGTATGGGTTCATAGGCAAGTTAGTATGGCGGCATCAACAGCAGTCACGCCAAGTATAGCTGCAGTCAATGACACAATGTTGGCTGATGCACCGGCTGTTACTTATTTATCATGGGCCGATGAAGAAGAAGCAGCAGATTTGGCAAGCGAGAACTCGACAACTGAAGAGTTGCCAGCTGAAGAGCCTGTAACTGGAGACTTCACGATGGAAGAGCCGACAAGTACAACAGAAAAGTTGGCGGAAGAAAATCCGGCAACATCAGAATCATCAATGGACGAATCGGGCAACATGACTGATGACGAAGAGTTGCTCGATTATGAGACAACACCAAGCCGGACGAACATGGATATCAACATGGTATATTATCTGCCTGCCGAGTTCCGAGCTATGGAAGAAGAAGGCAAAATTGCGCAAATCAACTTTGGACCCAAAAATGTCATCTTTGAGAAGCCTGATGGACCGGTTAAACACCTAAAGCCTTTGTACGTCAGAGGGCATATTGATGGAAAGCCAGTTACCAGAATGTTGGTGGATGGCGGAGCTGTGGTAAATCTGATGCCATATTATGTCTTCAAGAAGCTACAACTAGATGATAGTGACTTGATGAAGACAAACATGGTGTTGAATGGGTTCGAAGGAGGAGAAGGAATAGAAGCCAAAGGAGTTATAAGTTTGGAGCTCACAGTTGGCAGCAAAACTCTGGCTACTGCCTTCTTTGTTGCTGAGGTGCAGTGAAATTACAATGTATTGTTGGGAAGAGATTGGCTTCATGCCAACCAATGTGTTCCATCAACTATGCACCAGCAACTTGTTCAATGGGTTGATGACGAGATTGAAGTCATCCATGCTGACGAATCGGCATGTATTGCATTAGCCAAGTCAGTTGTTGATTGGCAACATTCCAATATCACATGCCTATCTGGGCGTGATTTATCCGGATTCGATTTCCTGAGTGCTACCAGGGATGGATTCGTGCCAATATCTCTAAAGCCGATTGGTGGAAATAGGCTGCAGCTCAAGTAGATGGGTAAAAACGATGAGTGGCTGCAAAAACGTCTGGAGAAGGATCGGTCCGAGAGGAACGGTATGTGTGAAGCAATTGAAGAACCAGACGTTATGGACAAGTTGGGACAAGGATTCGCGTCAGCTGATTTACTTGAAAAAGTAGACATTGGGGATGGCACTGTCCCAAGGCCGACATTTCTGAAGCAGAAGTTGGCAGTCGATTACAAGTCTAAATTAATCGTGCTAGACATGGAATACGTGGATTACTTCGCGGGGAAATACCTGAAAAAGTTCCACCCGAGCGTATGGCAAACTGCATGATCCACGCATATGGCAGATATACATATATCGCCCTTAGTATATGGCCGATGAGCTTAAGCATCGCCCTTAGACAAAGACTTCTACGTTGAATATTTTCTAGTATGCAAGCTCTACTAGAAAACAGGGGGGCATGTGTTAGCACCCGTTTTTGGCAGCTGACCGGTTTTAGTATCACAAAATTGGAACAAGGCGGAAGGCAGATTTGAGTATGCAAATTTGCTTGAAGGCCCATGGAGGCAAGTCAATTCTAGCCTAAGGAAAAGAAAGGTCAGAAGAAGGTGGAAGAAAAGAAGCCAACTTTGTCAAAACAAGGTGGACGAAGTCAACTTTGTCAAAACGAGGTGGACAAAAAGAAGCCAGCTTTGTCAAAACAAGGTGGTAAAAAAGAAGCCAACTTTGTCTAAACAAGGTGAACGAAGTCAACTTTGTCAAAACAAGGTGCACGAAAAGAAGCCAGCTTTGTCAAAACAAGGCGGTAGAGGAGAAGCCAACGTTGTCAAAACAAGGCGGCAGAAAGACAACTTTGTCAAGACAAGGCAGCAGAAAGGAAGCCAATGTTGTCAAAATGAGCCGACAGAAGAGAAGCCAACATTGTCAAAACAAGCCGGCAAAAGAAGACAACTTTCCCTGATCAAGGCGGAAGGCAAAATGCAGCTTCCTGCAATCATGGTGGAGGACAAAAGACAACTTTTCCCGATCAAGGTGAAAGGCTAAAGAAGGCAACTTTCTCCGATCAAGGCAGAGACAAAAGACAACTTTTCTAAAGGCAATTTGCATGTATCAAGACGGAAGGCTAAAGGTGGCAAACAGAAGGCAACTTTGAGATCAGGCTGGAAGAAGGAGGCAACTTTCCAAAGAAGCCAGATAGATCGAGTCCGAATCTAGCACGGAGCCGATCAAGGATCCGCCAAGTTAGGATAGAATCCGACTTAAACCATGAATTGTAATTCGCGTAGGAGTCCAAAACTTGTACGGGAAGTCCAGCCGCCTCATATATATATGAGAGGTGATGGCCGATTGAAATCAAGCAAACAATCGACAACCTATCAATACAACCCTATTTTTGTCTCCTTCAACCTTGTTCCTGCTTCCGTTGTTCGGCGATTTCGAGTAGATCTTACCGGATATCAAAAACCGAGCTGAGAGCGGACAAGTCCGGCTTAGCTCAACCAATCGTTGCCGGCTTTCCTCCGACGGGGCTTCCCGAGGGGCTGGGGCGTCTGGTCTCAAAAGCGTCGGCTTACTGTCTTGCGTATCGCGCTGTAAGCCAGCCTCCCGCGGGGCGAGTTGCGGAGTATCTCCCCCGGCACCGTGGGTACACGAGGACGTGTTCGTGTGACGCGTTTCGAGCGCAACAGCAGGAATAAAATTATACAGAAAACTGGAAAAGTATAGGTGCTAAAAAGAAAATTGCACTCGTAGATTGTATTTCACCCCAATTCGTATCGGCACAAGGCCGAAAACAGGCTAAAAAACCAGGCCGAAAACCCACCGCCACCAGCGTCACGATGACGTCCTGATTTGGGCCCATCTCCCGCTAGCCCACGGTGGGCCGGCCCATCGCGTGTCATCCAGCAGGGACGCACGCTAGGGTTCCAGCGCGGCGGCGCCAGCAGCCGGCGGCCAGCAGGGCGCTCGCGGCGTGCGCATGGCGACTCGGCGTGCGTGCGGATCAGCGGACGGCGACGCACTTAGGCCAGCTGAGTCGGGCGAGCGCGCCGGATGCCGTGGGCACGCGGCGGCGCGGCGGGCAGTACGAGCGAGCACGGGCGACCAGCCAGCAGGGCGCGGCTAGCGTGGAGGGAGCACGCATCAGGCATGCATGCATGCAAGCATGCGATCACGCACGCAAGCACGCGAGGACGAGCAGCAGCGGCAGCACAGCACGCACGCGAGCGTAGCGGCACTGCGCGGTAGCCTCGCAGTAGGAGCGTGCGGCGGCGACCAGCAGGATCACTCAACAGCCTGCCGCGGGCGGCATGACGACGGCGGCCAGCAGGGCCTTCGTGCGTGTGGAAAAATCGGTGCCATCTGCGACGTTGGCGATGAACACCACGGAAATCAAATCTTCATCGTGTTCATCCAGAACGTCGACGACGCAACACAGGTACGTCACATCGGTACCGCGGACATCTGGGCCGCGTCTGTACCAACTCCCTACAGTATCGTCAACAAATCCCCCGTGAATCCGAGAGAATCGACATTGGTCGGCGACGTGTTCGTCAGCTCATCTCTCGGGAGAGAAATCGACATCGTAGGTATCAACTAAAAATTATGATAGACGCAAAAATGGAAAGGAAATCTCAATACGGATCCATTTTCCGATCAGATTTGGCCCGGATGGCTAGGAGGTGTTGATACCTCCTGTGCACGCGAGGTCTCGAGTTCGAGCGCTAGTGCCCGCTCCCTCGCCCGTACTCACCGAATTTCTTCTAAAAAAACTGCTTGGAGGGCCTTCTAACCTCCCAAGTCTTATTTTTTGTTATACCTTCACGATCGATGCAGGGAGACTGCTTGAGGTAGGCTCGACGGAGACTCGACGGAGAGTCGGTGCTGATAACGTGTTACACAACCTCTGCCGGCTGGCCGGTCCCGAGGGTGTGTAGTATAGAGGAAGTAGTCGAAGACGGGAGGCAAACACACGAACAGAAAGTAAATAACACAGGGTGTAGACAAGGTATCTCTTCTATTATCTCTGAAACTGGTGTTACAGTACATACAATGTCTTGCTTTATATAGAGGGAAGGGATTGAAGGATATACCTACTTAACATACATACTGTAGGGATTGACTTGGCCTAACATGGACTTAGGAGAGTCCACCGTGTGGAATTTCTCCACCCACGACCGGGCCAAGTTTTCCAACAAGAAAAACCGGAAAAAAGTAGGAGTGATCATATACACTGTGCACACAAGCTTGTGAATCGATGTGCCCGTAATCCCAAAATAACTGCTCAGTTTCATCTTTTACATGGCAACCGTTTAATTTGTATGACCAATCGAGCGATTGATGTATCACTAGCCTGCTCCTAAACTTGGATCTGCATACAAACTACAAAAGTGCTGGTAATGTTACTTCTAGACTAAGTTAAAAGAGACAGCAACCCTCGTGCAACTTCTTTTTGATGCCCACCTTTTGTCTCACTTTTCATGGAAGAGATGGAAAATGCATTTCTTATCTCCTTTTCCGCGCATATTTACCAAGCGAATTCTCCCTTTGTGGCAAAGATGCGGCCTCGCACGAGTCATCTACGTGGCTCGGGAATGAATCTAGCGATGCCAAATCGCGGCCCTCCACTACTTTTGCTTCAAGCCCTTTTTATCCCAAAGCCAAAATCCCAAAGAAAAAATGCACCATGCCGCCATATGCTCACTACCTATACATCAACGTTATCCAACAGGCATGCTGCTCTTTTTCGTTTATTTGTTTTCTAAGAGCATTGCTAATGCTAGCAGATCTTCTTAATGGAGATATATGATGATGGACTGGAGGTTCAAACTGATAGCCTCTCTTTGGAGCAAGCAATTAATGGACATATTCTAACCGATTATTAAATATTTTATGGACCAAAAAATGTATGAAACTTTTTTTGAGAGAGACTGAGTCAGCGGATCAGGTTTTGAGATTAACGAAGTCACCATATGCGGCTCGCTGTCGACGGTAACATCGTCTTTCACTGAAATATATTCTGTCTAAATGAGAACTATCGGTGTAAAATGTAGGATTTGAACTCTGATAGGCCGGGGGTACAACCACCCTCCTACTCCCTCCGTTCTGAATTATTTGACTCAGATGTGTCCGGCTGATGCATCCCTTCCTTTCCCTCTAGTTACCGACATTGCGAACAGTTGCAACTCTGACAAACAGTCACAACTAACTCCGTGTATAAATAGCCTCTTGGCCCGATCAATAAAGCAAGCGATTCATTTTCATTCACAACACGTTATCAGCACTGGATTCTACCGAGAGCAATTACCGGAGAAAAAGAAAGGAAAGAAACAGAAGGAAGGTAAGAATGGCAAGAAACATGCACACGATTGCCTCCGCCTTCGTTTGTTTTCTCCAGATGGAGACTCGCCGCCCTAGGTTTGTACGATGCCGACAGACTGGATTCGTCGTCGGGATTGGTTCTCGTCGCCGTCGTCGCAGGACTGGTTTCCGCCGTGGAAACGGCAGTGGCCTCCGCCACCGCTCTGGACTTGGTAGTCATCATCGCCCCTTCGTTTGGAACCGCCGTCACCAGGGCGGTTGTCGCCACACGGCAACCGCCGCCGGGCATACGCACCTCACGCTGGACGCGGTGCCTAGGGAGTGAACGCCCAAGGCACTTAGGCTGCCCCAGCGGCACCAACCCAACACTCCTCTGCAACCGACGTTTCACATACCGTCGATGGACCGGCTCCTCAACGGACCATCTTGCCACAGGTAAGTTTTAAAAAAAATATGAAACTGATTTGGAGGAAAGATTGAATGCTAGAAAGTGCGGCTCTTATAGCGGCGGGGTAACCTAAATGTTGTTAGTACCCGTTCATGGATGTGTTATGCCGATCCTGGGATAATTTTTTCTGGCCCTACCCAATATATGGGGTGGCTGGTCGGGCCTTAAAATTGGGATATATCCGTGACCATTTTCCGAGCCGGGGCTTAATCAGGATCTGCTTTATACAGATGTTCTTAACCACACCTGTTGATGTACAGGAGCGCATGCGACTCGAAAAAGGAAAATGGATAAATTAAAGGAGAGACGACTAGACGACGACGATGGATCCTGATAACCCGAATGATTAGCGATTAGGTAAGGGTTGGGCAAGGTTGCGTGGTTATTTAACACGGGCACATGCTGCCATAGGGCACACGGCGGCCGGTAGGGGCGATAAGGAACGAAGGGAGGACGCCGGCCGGGCGCCATTCGTTCGGGTGAGGCGACGTCGGAACCGTCGTCGACGAAGCATGCTACGGATCACCAACCGCTTCCACTACGCGCGTCCCCCGGCCCCGGCACGCCATGAGAAATGGGGCATGCACCCGCACGTACCAACGCCGGCCTCGATGGAAATTATTGTGCGCCGCGCTGTGCTCTAGGCTGCAATGGGGATGGGTGAGACGGTGGCTAGGGATAAGAGAAATCGCCGGATCGAGATTGCGCTGGCGCTGTGTGCCGATTGCCGAGCCAGATCTGGCCCGTCTCCCCCATGCGTGCCACCGACCATGCCCGAATCCATGCCATTAGCATTTAGGTATTTCGTTCGCCAGCAACTAGGCGAGGAAGTAACCAGTGTTTCATTTTTTAGATAAAGAGTAACCAGTGTTTCATGTCTCTCTCTGTTTATATGTACTACTGTAGTACTAGCATTGAAATGTTCAGGGGAACAAAGGTCAGTCGCCAGCAAAATCTGAAGTCAGGTGATCAGATCACAACCTCGGACGTCAACAATGCAAAACACCGGCCTTGATAGTACGAGAGAACTGAAGGAACCGGCATTGGAGTGAATCGCAAGCACTTCACAGCGATCTCGAATTCTCAATTCTCTGAACTAAAGCATCTGGTGGAGCAGATAGGTAAGCTCCATGCCATGCCGCCGGCCGGGACCCAGGAAGAAGCAGAAGAATCTTGGTGAGTTGAGCTGTACCTTTCGCCACCTCCCCTAACCCCAAAAGAATTAACCTTTTCAAACATGCGCCACACCACACCACCCCTCTTATAATCTACACTTGCAACATTTTATAAGGCCAGCCGCTCCCACTCACACCGCGCTTTCCATCGACCCACACATGCTCATCCTCATCACAGTCCTAGCCAGTAGCAAGCTCTCACACTACACACTATACAGAGACTAAGCCCAGCTGAGCTGATCGGGTCGCCATGAGCAAGGGCAAGGAGCACCACGACTGGATCCTCCGGCGGTGCTGCGGCTCCATCGCCGCCTGCATCCTCACCCTCGCCGTCGTCGTCGGCTTCGTCGTGCTCGTCATCTACCTCGCCCTCCACCCCTCCAAGCCCTCCTTCTACCTCCAGGACATCCAGCTCCGCTCCATCGACCTCTCTGATCCGGCCATCACCCTTGACGTCCAGGTTAATATGTGCACAATATTTTTGTTTACGGCGAAAAGAACAACAGCAACATTAGTCAGAGGGAATCTAAGCTAGCTTAGGTGGATAAAACAAGAAGTCAAATTAGCTATGCGTTTCCAATTGTGTCACGAAAGTACAATTTAGACATATATTTTCGTGTCTGAACTTCATTTCTGAAGACTGAACTAGTGTTTGCTCTGCTGCCTGGCCCGAACTTGACCGGCCACAGGTGACGATCGCGTCGCGGAACCCCAACGACCGGGTGGGCATCTACTACAAGACCCTACACGCCTTCACCACGTACCGCGACGAGCCGGTGACGATCCCGGTGTCGCTGCCGGCGATCTACCAGGGGCACAAGGACCAGTCGGTGTGGTCGCCGGTCATGTCGGGCGACGCGGTTCCCGTGGCGCCGTACGTGGCGGACGCCATGAAGCAGGACATCGGCGCCGGGTACGTGCTGCTGCACGTGAAGGTGGACGGCCGCGTCAAGTGGAAGGTCGGCAGCTGGGTCTCCGGCGGGTACCACATCTTCGTCAACTGCCCCGCGCTGCTCTCCGCCAGCGGCGGCCCCGCGGGCGGCGCCTTCTCCATGAGCGCGGCCACGGCGGGGGGCGGCGGCGGCGGCAACGGGACCACCGTCTCGCTCAAGTTCACGCAGCCCACGTACTGCACCGTCGACGTGTGACGCGACGCGGACGCGCAGTCCGTTCGCTCTTGCCGGCATGATAAGCACGGCGGCGTTCAGGCGTCAGAGCGACAGGCGGAACGGCCAGTACTGTGCTTATTTGCAGGAGTAATCTTGTAGAGTAGCAACTGTGATAGTGTATAATTATCGAATTTCTTACACCTTTTTGAATCTGTGCAGAATAATGCTACTGTATTTAAGTACTTTATATACATCGAGTATAAGCATTAAGCTATAATTGATGAGTACCCGTTGTTGTTCGACAGACTGAATGTCCAGCAGAGTCTTCTCGGACGAATGTGATAGCAGAGTACAGTATCCCTCCCAGTTGCATCTCAAATTCTGCAAGTCCATTCACATAATCGCATTGCCGTCGTTCAACCGAGTTCATGTTTCATTGAGGATGGTGCTCACTTACATACAGATGATTCAGCGAAAACGAAAGAGAGATGTACGTACAATGATTTGGGCTAGAGACGGAGAGTGACAGGCCAACGTACGTACAGTACGTGCGAAACTGAATTTGGCCGCGCGTCACGTCCAACGCCACAGCCTACCACTAGCAGATCGACTCGGGCTAAGATCGTCCCAAACAGGCAAGGCAACATCATTAGGTGGTTGCTGAGCTGAGCTGAGCAGAAGAAGCCGTTTTATTAGCCTGAAAACTTAGCCCGCACCGACAGACGACACCTTCATTTTGCACAGCGCGAGCGCATAGCGACCTCCGACCGCGTCTGAATTCTGAAACCGACGTGCGCATGCAGGCGGTCAACTTCTTCCGCTTCGCGACGCGACATCAGTTCGTGACACGCTAGTCTAATCGCTGGCCTTTTTTATCTCATGCATTGTCTTCGCAAATGGGGAAGATTGAGATGTATGCATTGCATTAATGCATCGGAAAAGTCGAAGAAATTTATAACTTTTCGACTTAGAGCATCTCTATCAAAACTGGTCAAACCTGTAAATTTACAGTTTCTGTCAAAAAACGTCCCGAATAGGAGACAATAGCCAAAATACCACTAGTGAAAACCGAACTAGTCAAAATAGCACTGAGAAAAACCAACTTGCCAAAATAACACTCCATCCTCAGTTTTTCCAGCCAAAATAACACTACCGTTTATTGTCAACGAGACACCGTGAGTCAATCTGTTACATAGAAGTCAGTTTTTTTGAAACCCCAAAATTACCCCTCACCTTATCCCTGCCCGTCGGCCTCTTCCTCTCCCCGTCTCTTCGTAGCTTCGATGGCCATGGCGGCGCACCGTCGCCCACTCCGACGCGTCGCCGCTGCTCTCCCCTCCCTCTGATCTCCGCCGCACGCCGCCGCACTCCGCCGATCTCCGCCTCCCTCTGCTCGCTCCGCGGTGGCTCGGACACCTGTCTCCCTCCTCTGCCCGCGGACCACTAGGCCGTCCTCCGCCCACCACCGCCCGTGGCTCGGCTGCCGGTGTGGTACTGCACCGCTTCTGCTCGCCTGACCGGAGCCCTCCTCTGGTGAGCCATGTCTTCTATATTCTCTTCATGTTGCTATTCTTCACTGTACAGTGCAGCGAAATTCAGAAATTTACTATGTTTGTGTGTTTCAGAATCGATTTGATGGACGATTTCAAAGTAGAAATAGATGTTCAATCTTATCTGACGATTGTAGACGGCAGAAGAGTGTACACAAGGGGGAAAACATGGGATTTTATGTTCGGTCGGAATTTTTCTGTGGCGCACATAAAGGCAGCCGTCGAGGAGAAGTTCAAGTGGTCTGGTGATCAGAGAATGACCATTTGGTATGGAACTGGAGATACCACAGTCCCATTGATGTCTGAATCTGAAATTGCTGAATTGTTTGATAGATGTTCTAGCACAAAAATATTACGGTTTGGTGTGACCATTGAGAGTAAACAACAACATAATGAACCTGCTGTCATGGTTGAGGATGATGATGATCAGCCGGTTCGTGCACCATTTTTTGCTTGGCCGAAGCAAGCCTATGCAGTGGAGTATGAGGATGATGAGCAGGTTGGATGTGATGGGGAGAGCACATATTTGCAGAAGGAGAATGATGGGTCAAATGAGCATGCGAAGCCACAGAATAATGTCGAGCCAGAGGTAGTTGCTACAAGAGTTTCATTGGGAACACTGGATGTTGACAATTCTTATGATCCACAATATGTGCAAGGAGATGATGAGTCTTTACTTGGTAACAGGTGTCCCACTTATCTGCATGATAAAAACAATCCTCAAATCGTTGTTGGAGCCACATTTTCTGGCTCTAAAGCCTTTAAAGTAGCATTGAGACAACTAGCTATTAGAGAAGATTGGTCCTTCGACACACAGTATAGCGATCCTACAAGATTCAGGGTAAATGCACAGACGAGGAGTGTCCATGGAGGATACATGCTTCCAAAATAAAGAGCACCAACACTTTCATGGTACCTTGCATTGTCTTTTTGTGTCATTTTGTTTTTGTTTGCTTACTACCTCTCACATATAATGTTGTTTTGTTGATATTGTAGGTCAAGAAACTCCCCTTTGCCCATACTTGTGGGAGCGTTAATTGCAGCAAAGTGAAAGGGCATGTGCCCTCATGTATGGTTTTGGTAATTAATGACAATCCGTAAGGACTAATGTGTGTTTTGAGCATATTGCTAGTATGGCTTGAAGTTGTCAAGGCATCACCTATATGAAGAAAGATGGTATCTTCCATGAGCTTGCAACAAGAAGATCAATTCATATAGCTCATGGAGGATGATGTCATGCCATGATCGTCATCAAGGTTGACTAGTGCAAGACCAAGGGAAGCTGTCAGAGACATGAAGACGAAGCTAAGCGAGACTCTCCCATGATGGAGTATGGGGGGGTATATGGAGGAGTCGACCAAGGGAAGTTGTCGGAGACATGAAGACGAAGCTAAGCGAGACTCTCCCATGTTGGAGTATGGGGGAGTATATGGAGGAGTCTTCATCAAGCATGTGCTAGCAAGCGCAATCAAGAAAGGTGTTCCACTTGAAGAGATCAAGATCGTCATCATCTAGCTCAAGTGGATTGCTCAAGGCAAAGGTATGATCTTGATAGGGCTATAGGATAGATAGGCGTACTATCAAGAGGGGCTCTCGAGTGAGTAACTTGATCGCATCTTTGTGGAGAGCTCAAACATTTGCATGCTTGGCATATCATCTTTCTTGGTTCTTATTTGTCTTTTCTCCTTGTTGGTTTTTGGTTCTTGTCGTGATCTTCATAACAAGACCAAGTTCTTCGAAAACGGTTTTAGTTTGGAAAACTCGTTGCGTTTTCGGTGTGGGAATATTACCGGTTCAACCTTGAGGAAAGTTCCACACCTTCACATGTGTGGGGACTTTTTGTTGGGTACTCCTTGTCAGTGCCTTTCCAACGGAGTTGGTCTCAAATCATTCGGAGTTTATTTGCAAAAGATATTTCAGTTCTGCTGTTTCTGCAGTTTTTCTAAGGGTCGGAAATGTCCGGACCTTGCTCGGAGATTTCCGGCGCTCGGAGATGTCCGAGCCCCAGTCCGGAGATCTCCGAGCGACGGAAGATTTTTGCTAAGTCCAGAACTCAATTGCATACTGACTCAGTTCAGTTTTCCATCGGATTTTCTACCGGAGATTTCCGGGGTCCGGAAATCTCCGGCCCTGGTTCGGATATTTCCGGTCACAAGTTGCAGTTTTTCGCCAAGTCTCATTTGCTTTCAGCACTGATCTTTTCTCAGCTCGGGTCGGAATTCCTACCGGAGATTTCCGGGGTCCGGAAATTTCCGGACCTTAGTTCGGAAATTTCCGGTCTGGAGATTCCCAACGGCTAGAAATCTGGGAGGGGCTATAAATACCCCTCCCCTTCTTCTTCCTTGAGCTGACGACTTTCCCCTCTCTCTCTTGCCATTGTTGACCTTGGGAAAGCTTGCCCCCTCTCAAATCCTCCCATGATTCTTGCATATCTTTGAGGGAAAAGTGAGAGGAGATCTAGATCTACAATTCTACCAATCCATCTCTCCTCTAAGTGAGGGGAACATAGTGGATCTAGATCTTTGAGTTCCTTTGTGGTTCTCCCCCTTTGTTCTTGCTCTCTCTTACCCCCCCATAAGCATTAGTTGCTTGTGGTGGGATTTGTGAGTGTAGAATTTGTCTCCTTTGTGTTTTCTTGGTTCTTCCTCTCTTATTCCCCCATAAGCATTTGTTGCTTTGTTGGAATTTGAGAGTGAAGGACTTGAGCACTTTGTGTGTTCTTGCCATTGCATCTTGCATCGGTTTGAGCCCTCCACGAGGATTCGTGGTGGTGAAATTCATGAGCTTGTTACTCTTGGGTCTTGGACCCTAGACGCCTTAGTGGCCGCCTTTGTGGCATAGGACCTTTTGTGGTCAAGGCCTTTGTGGCTAGTTGGGACCTTTGTGGTCAAGACCTCTTGTGGTCATTTGGGAGCCCCCAATTCGGTTGTGGGTGTGTGCCCCAAGGTTGTTGTACGGGATTGTTCTCCGCCCCAAAGGAGTTCATAGTGGAAGGTGGACTCGGACCTTTGTGGTCGAGTTCATCGGAGAAGAAGGTGAAGCCTTTGTGGCGTTGAGCAAACCTGTTGTGGTTGCTCACACCTCTCCAACGAGACGTACACCTTTTGTGGTGGAACTCGGGAATACATACTCGTCTCCGCGTGCCTCGGTTATCCCTATACACGAGCTCTTTACTTATGCACTTTACTTTGTGATAGCCATCGTGCTTGAAGTTCTTTACCTTGCTATCCCATTGTTGTTTGTGTTGCATAGCATAAGTTGTTGGTGCACATAGCGAACCTAGTATATTTAGGTTGTGTCATTGATAAGTTAAACACTAAGTTTTATTCCGCATTTATCAAGCCTAAATTGTAAAAAGTGTTCCTCGCTTATTCACCCCCCCCCCCCCCCCCCCTCTAGGCGACGTCTTTCCTTTCACAAAGGAATGGCAAATAGAGATTGGCTTGCTGAGAAAGGGAAAGCTGCACTAGAGGAGGATGCTACAGTGAGTGCAAAACAGATTAGAACCCGTTTGCAAAGGGAGTATGCTATCAAGCTTGAGTACAGTGATGTTTGGAAAGGGAGAGCTCGTGCAAAGGATCAATTGGAAGGTACATACAAGGAGAACTTTCAGTTATTGTGGAGCTTCAAGGCTGAATTATTGGAAGCTAATCCTGGGAGTATATTTGAGATAGACATAAAAACAACTAAAAACAAAAAGGGTGATGATGTGCATGTTTTCAATAGATTGTTCATTGCCTTAAAGCCATGCATTGATGGGTTTTTGGCAGGATGCAGACCATATTTGGGGGTTGATGCAACATTTCTTAGTGGGAAATATACTGGACAATTGGCAGCAGCAATTGGTGTGGATGGCCATAGTTGGATGTTTCCGGTAGCATTTGGTATTTTTGAGAAGGAAACTAAAGACAATTGGGTGTGGTTCATGGAACAATTGAAATTGGCTATCGGAGAGCCACAAGGGCTTGCAATCCATACAGATGCATGCAAGGGGTTGGAGAGCGCTATTTCTATGGTCTACCCGAATTGTGAACATAGAGAATGCATGATGCATCTAATGCTCAACTTCAAGAAAAAATACAAAGGTGACATACTAGATAATATGTGGCCTGCAGCTTGGACATATGAAGTACAGAAGCATGAAGCACTAATGGCAGAAATACAAGCACAAAGCGCTGAAGCAATATCCTTTTTGCACATGCATCACAATCGTGTGTGGACAAGAAGTAAATTTTCAGCAATGACAAAGGTTGAGTATGTGAGCAATAATTTAGCCGAGGTCTTCAATAATTGGATTAGGGAGGTAAAGCAGCTTGCACTTGTTGAGCTTCTAGATAAACTTAGGGAAATGATAATGATATTGCTACAAAAAAGGAGAGCCGTTGGGGCAAAGCTGCAAGGTTACATACTACCTAGTGTGATAAAGGAGCTAAATCTGAAAAGCAAAGGGCTGCATTACTTGGAAGCAAGAGCATCACCAAATCTAGCTGAAATTTCTGGGAATGGTTGGAGGCACACTGTTAACTTGGAGAAGAAAGAGTGCTCTTGTAGAAGATGGCAGATTTGTGGTAAGCCATGCACACATGCTCTTCGGTTCATATTCTCCAAACAAGCAAAACTAGAGGAATATGTTGACGAGTTCTTCTCGGTTGCGAGATTTAGAGCGGCATACGAGGGCGTTCTCGTGCCAATTAGGGGCAGGTCACAATGGCCCAAGGTAAATCCTGGGTTTGACATGATTCCTCCCAAACTTACTAAGAGTGCTGGACGTCCAAGAACCAGGAGGATAAAAAATTATACCGAGGGTGGAACCGGTAGAAAACATAAATGCAAAAGGTGTGGAGCATTAGGCCATATGCTTAAGACATGCACGGAGAAAGAGATTGAAAGTGATGCCGACCGAGATGCTACACCTTCTCCACGGTAATTATATCACAAAGTTTAGATTTCTTCCACTTGTTTCTAAATGTCTTACATATTATTTCTAACAATGTGTATTGAGTTGTAGAAAAAAAACAAAGACCGGAGCAAGCATTAAAACAACTCCTCCTAAGACACCATCTAAGCAAGGTACTCCTACAAGTCCAATGACAAGACAGAGGGCAGCAGCTATTGCAATTGCTAATTCGCCTCCTAGCATGCACAAGGATCAAAAATATTGCGCCTAGTCCTCCTCGGCGAGTTTAGTGCATTTGGTTGCGAGAACCATGCTCTTTTGCTTATGGTTGTGAGAATCATGTGAACCATATTGTTTTGTTTGCATGGTGGTGGTATGAAACCATGTGTACTCTTGATATTGCAGAAATGTTGTCAGACTTGCTTCAAATAAAGTCGAAATGCTGTCCAATTATGTTGAAACATTCCCCTGTTTTATTTCTGAAATGATGTCTTGTTGTGCTGAAATGCTGTTGATTTTATTGCTGAAATGTTTGTCAATAGTTGTGCTGAAATGTTGTTGATTTTATTGCTGAAATGATGTCAATTGGCTGCTGAATTGCTGCGGGTACGTTTGCTGAAATGTTGTCAAATGTGTTGAAGAGGTAAGGGTATATATGTCTTTGTTAGATAATTTTAGTCCCAGTTAGTCACTAGTGGTATTCTGGCTATAAAAAACTGAAAGGAGTGTTATTTTGGCAAGTTGGTTTTTCTTAGTGGTATTTTGGCTAGTTCGATTTTCACTAGTGGTATTTTGGCTATTATCTCCCCGAATAGAGCCCGTAAAACTAGTCAAAACATTAGAGTCCCTTCTTTTATGGTACCCACAAATAAACAGTAGCCATCCATTTTCGTACATCTAACAGCCCACAACAATTCAGTACAAGTCATACTACTGAGGAAAATCGGCACGGCAGCAGAAAACTGCGTTGGCCAAAATCTCTCGGTCCAGAAAACCCCCGACGCCCATCCTAACCTGCCCGCCCGTGTGATATCGGTTGTAAAAAAAACCTTTTCGTAACCTAATGGAGTTATCCTCCTCTGTCGCCATAGATCAGCCGACGGTGGCGTCCACCCTGTCCGCCCCCTGTTTCCGTCGCTGGCCGCACCTTGCCGTAGAACAGAAGCTTCGCCTCCTGCTCGATGAGAGCGTCATCCCGCACAATCCCGGAGTGTAACCCAGTTCGACTCCCACCAGCTGTCGTGCCGTGGAGCTCCATCTCGTCCCTACCAGGTCCACCTCTCCTCCCTCATAGACGGTGAGGTCTCAGTTTCTTAGAAACTTGTACTGTTTCTAGGAGCTTGATGTTCTTCTTGTTTCGGTACGGTCTCAGAAACTTGTACTGTTCCCGTGATAGTTCACGTAGTAATATATGTTATTTCTGAGAGAGAGCCATATATGTTATTTCTGAGAAAGAGCCAGCTGTCCAAACTTGTTGACTACTTACTAGTAGAATCAAAAGTACCTTTAGCTAGACATAGATTAGCTTTTAAATATAATACAACTAGGTTCACGCTGAAACCCAAAATAAAGTGAAGAAGCAGCTTGTCCAATTTATGTGAAAAATCTACTGTATTCTAGTTTGAGTTGTGCATTGATCTGTTTCATCCCACAATGCCACAAATGTCAGCCTTGACTACCCTCCACGAACCAGAATGGAAACCTGGAAGCGTGCGAAGTACTTGAGATGTGCAGTAGGCTCTAAATTTTTAGGCATCTGAAACTAATTCTCAAAACAGAAATGTAATAACCTAATTTCAAACACCAGTCGAGCTTGCTTGACTCTTTTATGCCTAACTTGATAGTTTCTTAGGTTCTAGAGCTGATACCTAACCACGAAGGCATGCTACTGACCTAAGTGCATTTCTCTGAAATTAACAGTTATTTGATATCATGTGTAGTATAATCTCAGGTCCAAAAGTGCAACCATTTATCTGACAAAAGGATCATGTCTATCTATTCTTTGGTTCTCGTTAACATGACTCTGTCATCTTTTTATGCAGACAAGCATGCAACAAGGCATTCATACAGAAAGCACAGATCAGTCCACAAGTTCTATGTTTCCGGAAAGTGTATGACGCAGTTTCCAAATTCAGAGATGTCCATATGTTATGGTCAACCATGATAAAATGGAAGATGTGCCTGGGCAGCGAGGAACACCTAGACGGCAAGGAGAAGATGGGTGAGGAGCACCTGTGCAGCGGTGGCGAAAAAGATAGGGAGGAAGAAGTTGGGTGAGGCGCTGGGTGATTGCATTCTCATTCAAAATTCAAACCTACTATGTATGTTCACACGTTTTGGGGCTGTCGGAAAATCATACAAGGTCTTTTATTTTTTGTAGAGAGGGTATGTGGTATTGAAATACATTTGTCAGGGGTACTATGTATTTTCACACGTTTTGGGGGCTGTCGGAGAATCATAGGTCTTTTATTTTTTTGTAGAGAGGGTATGTGGTATTGAAATACATTTGTGTCATGATATTTTACCAATTCCTGTTATGTGCCATCGGAACCGTACAAAGAAATAATAGATCTCTCATTTTGGGTCTTGAACACTCTTCTAAATTTCAGAATTAGTGGATCTATCATTTTACGCATTGGACCGCTTTATATGCCAATTGTTCTAAAATTCAAAATTAAGAAGTTGCAACAAGTTCATTGAAAAAAGAATGTTGCTAGGATCACGGTTCTAAGGCCGAGAGCATGCTTGACCTCTAAGCCAAGATGAAATAATGCCCTTGTGAAAGTTATGTGCTTGTTTGGTTTGCTTCCAAAATATAAATGTCAGATGTTGAACATATGCTAGCAATCTGCATAGCTAGCAACATGCATACATGCAAAGGAGATCTTTGCGACACGTGTTCGACATGTGTTCTGACAAGGCGAACTGGTTTGCAATGTTAGTAAAACATCATGCCATAAATGTTCCAGCTACCTAATAACTGATTTTAGCCTCAATTGAACAGAAGTACACAAAAAGTTTCCAGCACAATTCAAGATCTTCCAAGTTAGATTTCGAAAGGAAAAAGGACATCTTCGGAATTCAAGGCATATATGTCATGAAAATTTGAGAGTTACAGCTACTCCGAATCCACATACTTGCGACATACAGCCGAAGCAACTAGGTGGAAGAAAGTACCCGATGAGTACTAGTGCTAAAATATTTTGATCGGGCAAAGTCAGACGGTATCATCAACCTCGTTTGAGAGGAGGATCATATCAACCATATACTTATCTCTTGCCATGGATTTGTAACCCACCAATTGTGCTGTAACATCAATAAAGAATCAAAAAAGTTCATATGTGCGACATTTGTACTCCCTTCAACCAAGTTGTTATCATTTCTTAATCATCTTTTGCCACAGCTGTAGAGGAGTATCACAGAGTTGATTGCTTGTTTCCTCATATCACAAATGGCCTGGTATATAAAAAAGGAGAAAGTAAATAATATGCATAGTATCAGAAGTGAAATTAGCAGAAAAATTTAGATACAACTGAGACAACACTTGGTGTCAATTCCATGGAGCCCTTTTACATAGAGGGAGGAAGATACCAATATATCATACGGCAATATTCAAAACTAGCAATCGAATTCTAAAGCAACCACATCAAGCTATACCCAGCAAAGGGTAATACTTCTGTATATAAACTAAGTATGAGTCCAAGGATGAACGAATCCTCAATCTAAGCCACTGTATACGACACATACATTCATAGGTAATGGAAGGTAAACTATAAAACAATAAACGTCTTTAAATCCCAACTATACTCAATCATTTTTAGTGAACCAAAGCCATATGAATGATTCGATATCCGCTAGAGCATCACATAGAAAATCACGCAACTTCAAATGTATGCATACGAATTCACACTATACGCATTCAAGAAACTTTTTAAAACCAAACAAGCTAACCGAGCATTAATAGGTCGAACTCTGGATTCTAGATTCTACCTCAGAACTTCCAACCCACAGAAATACATAATGAATCAAGAGCAAATGGTATTGTGGAAGTTGTCATTTAAGAAATCATAAAATGGATTCATCTTTCTTAGATAATGGATTCGGTGGAGCAAGTGCTGATGAAAAACATACGATATAGTTTCAGGTGTAGGATTAAGAATACATAAAATGGACTCATCTTGCTTAGATAATGTTGTCCAGGAGCCACTGGAAAATCCTCTCATTGTCCAAGTAGAGAAATTTATAGTCACAAGCACAAGTTCCTTTTATTCGCAAGATTCCAGCAATATAGAAACATAAAAACTTACAAACCGATGTCATGCTACGGTGAATCTTACAAGAATCAAAATCATGAGATAACTCAGGATATTAAAAATGATGTTTGGTTGCGCCAAAGAAAAACCCCATTAAATTTTCTAAAGAATCATGTCAGTACCTACTGAAACTTCATACAGACCAAACAAGCTTCATTGAACTAGGTGCTTGGTGGTCTGAGAAAGTTCTTCACTGAAACAGTACATGCCTTACGACGATCCATGAGCAAAGCTAAAACAGTACAAAGATGATATGACAACATTACACGCTAAATCAACTACAAAGAGACTGTCATCACAACCCTCTCACACTGGATCAGACTTTTTCAGGGTGCCTCCAGTCTACGGTGACTAGCATCATTGTATCGAACAACTAAGCTGGGCAAGGGAAAAGAAAGACTACAAGCAATCTACTAGTTCAGGGCCTACACATTTAAAGTTCTTCAACAAATCTAGTTTCAGACATGTACATGTCAAGAAGATAACTGAATTCAGAGGATGGAGAGGGAGGGGAACGTGTACGTACTATCTCATGCGAGATTGGACGATGGCTTGCCAGTCTGGAATACGAGTCAAGGCGGAGGAACGAGCATATGTTGGTGTTGTGTTCAGTCCGCGCCCTTGTGGTCCGCCGTCTGCGAGCTGCAGGCCGAGATGGCGACTGCTACGACGGGACGTAGACTTCTCTAGCGAGCGCGACTGCGAGACCGAGACGCCGGAATCGAAAGCGGCAGGGTCAGCTTGACACGGCGGCGGTGTTTGGAGGCGCGGGAGAGATGGGGGCACCGACACTGCAGGTACGGCCGACAACTGCGTGTAGGTGGCAGCAGCGTGCTCGAGCGAGTGCGGGCCGAGCACCGTACTTGGAGGCGGCGGCGCAGTCGAGAGGCGAGTACACCCCAACCGGAGTTGGAGGCGACGGCGGTGTGGTGATACCAGACGGAGGCGGTGTGGAGGATTTGGACTTCATTTACAATCTCGGAAAAAAACTGCTAACTGGGCTTTCTGGGCCTAAACAACGACTCTTTATATCAGCCGTTCGTATCAAGTTACACTGCTGGAAATCCTTAGAAATGTCACAATTTCGTTTGTTTCTGCTCTCACCTTTTCTCCACGCGGTGACAAGTGGCAGCTCCGTGGTGGTGGGCAGAGGGTTGTACATGCATTTATTTTGAGATTCATTTTTTTTAAAACGAAATATCTTGAGAACCGTTTATCCGATTTACGAACCGTTTTCACTTTTGAACTCGTCGCGTCGAGATCTTCAAATCTAGATCTCATATCGATAGGTTTTGACAAACTTTTTTTTTGTACTTCAGATTGTGTATGTTTTGTACACCCTAAGTGTAGTCGTACGTACAAACTGAATTTTATAGTTGTACATACAACTTGCTACGTGTAGTTGTTTGTACAACCTGAATGTATTTCTACGTACAACATGTCATGTGTTGTTGTACAACCCGGTCTATGTTGCTGTACAACCCGGTTTGTGTGTTGCTGTACAACCCGGTTTTTGTTGCTATACAACGCGGTCTCCGTTGCTGTACAACGCGGTCTCCGTTGTTGTACAACCCGGTCGGGTACAAACTGATTTGTGTTGTTGTACAACCCGGTCTGTGTTGTTGTACAGCCTGTTCTACGTTGCTATACATCCCGTTCTGCGTTGATGTACTATCATAGTTGGTGTTTTATATAAATTTAATATTAGATCCAGATTTAGATCTGGATTTGAATCTGGATCTGTCCATGCGCGGGACCGTCTCAATTTGCATGTCCACGTGGCGACAGCAGCTCACGCATGGGACCACGAAATAGACCTTCGTGAAGGCCGCCCTTTCCCTAGTCCAACCCTACACTGCTCCCTCCGGTTACCACGAAAAGGGTACTGTAAAAGAAGCCAAACCTTAAACTTTTAAAGGTGCCCATGAATTCGTAGCCAAAACCTGGAAACATGGAGATTTAGAGGCAATATGAGGATATCTTTACGGGTGACTCTGGGAACTGGTCAACGCTCGTGAGATGAGGTCCTCACCGTGTGTTCCCATCCTGCGGCGGCACGTCACTAAGCGGAGTTCACTCTCGGCACGCGGCCGCCGCTAGGATCGGCGGCGGCGTGGTAGGAGGCGCCCGCGAAGCCGGACAACACAGGGGCATACTCAGCTCCTCCCATAGAGATGGCGAGCGACGGGGCAAAGCAGACGTCGGAGGGAATTTTCTGCGCTGACTCGGCCGCGAGCAACTTGGTCGGGCGGGCGCCCCACAAGATAGCTAGCTAGTTCCACACGAACCTAGCAGGCGGTGCGCACATATATTACAAGAGGAAGAAGAAGATCACGGGGCGCCGGACCATGGGAGAATTTGAGAGGGACCAACACGGCCATTGGGTGAGAGGAAGAAGAAGATGGGACACGCGAATATGATTTTTTTTTTACCGTAAACCGTGATTTGAGCGTTCTGTTAGAGATGCTCTAAGTCCTGCAGAATGCTGGCGACTAGTTAGTGGTTTACTTTGGGATTAGACGTTTCATCATGGCCTTCGCTACTTTTTCAACATTTTGAGCACAGTTCGATAAAATGACAAGATTATAATTAATATGGTGCATAAAGCAGAATCACACAACACAATGCACATATATTATGATCAACGTGGGGAGCACACGTCATCATTACACATATATTAATTTGAATGCTCGTAATGCATTGAGATACAACAAACGGAATATGGTATAAGATCAAACTTTACAACATATTGTTGAAATAATAATCGATATTACAACATTTATAGAAAATAGCGTAGTGGCCCGAGCACATGTGTGGGAAAATTCTGCATCAACAATTTTCATCTCTACTTTAATCACTGAAATAATTTTTAAGGGGCATAAAAATTCTTTAATTTAAATAGCAAAATACATGTGTGTTGCTACGGCATAAGATATACCGTATATGACAAAGCTAGTGTTACCTCTTGTTTACAAGTCCTCTCGACCACCTGTAGGTCTAGTATACATTCTTCTTCATGTGAAATCACATACCAAATTATACTATGATTTGTATAAGAGATCGAAGTTATGTGCGATGTAGCTGAGTAGGCAGATGGTGTGGTACCAAAGATTTGGACGAAGGGAAGAGTGAAACATTGTGGAGGTACAAAGAGGAAACTTACTATTTTCTTAAGTACTTATTTTTATTAATTTGAATATACCGTGTTTTCTTGGAGTAACGTCAAACCTAGAAGTTAACAATTTAAGACGAAAACATTCTTTACTTATTCAATATAGTATAATTATTTTTCAAGAAAATATCAATTATGTGTTTTGTTTATGTTATTCAAGATAACAATTTACTTGTAAGTGTAAACATCACTGGTTGGAGAGACCAGATCTCGAGCCGCAGGATCAGACCAAACAAAAATTGGGTATCGAAAGGATATCTCTATAATTCCATATAATAACTTCATTTTTTTGCATATTGTGACTTACTAGTTACTACCTTGTTTAATTATATTACTAGTTTGCTTAAATTTACATTATCTAAATTGATCCACTTCAAATAGAAAAAAATAAAGTGTTGAGAGTAAAGGTAGGATGAATGTAAATATAATACATATAGCTTCCTATCATTGAGGTGCCATAATCCTCATTGTGATTCCTAATTATGATATTGCTTTTAGAAATTGGAATCTGAGGTTATAGTGTGATTCAAATAAGTTTAGTGAAGGCCTAACAGGTCTTTGTGGTGACGATGAAAGTCCACCGCCTTCACCAAAGGACATTGTTGATAGTTCTGAAGACTAGGACTCTAAGCAGAAAAGGCTGTTGGTAGAGGCAGGGCTCAGCGAGTTACAAGATCCAGCAGACAATCAACGTCCAAAGTGAACGGATAGACGTCGCCTAGAGGGGGGGGGGGGGGGTGAATAGGCGATGTAAAACTTTTTCCGAGGAGCTGGAATATCTGGTCCAAGAATGACCCAGAAATTCCGGTATGCTTGATAAAGGCGGAATAAAACTAGAGGTTTACTTTAACAAGCATACAACCTAGATATAAATACTAGGCTCACCTATGTGCACCAACAACTTATGCTAAGCAATACAAGTAACAAGGTGATAGCAAGATATATGACTTCAAGCACGAAAGCTATCACAATGTAAAGTGCATAAGTAAAGAGCTCGGGTATAGAAATAACTGAGGCACACGGAGACGAGGATGTATTCACGAGTTCCATCTAAAGGTGTATGTCTCGTTTGGAGAGGTGTGCGCAACCATAACAGGTTAGCCACAACGCCACAAAGGCTCACCTTCTTCTCCTGATGAACTCAACCACAAAAGGTTGCGAGTTCACCTTCCACTATTGATCTCCTTTGGGGCGGAGATCAAATCCCGTACAACTCTTGAGGCACATACCCACAACTTAATTGGGGGCTCCCAAGTCTTGAGGCACACACCCACAACTTAATTGGGGGCTCTCAAGTGACCACTAAAGGTCTTGACCACAAAAGGTCTTGGCCACAAAAGGCCGGCCACAAAAGGCGTCTAGGGTCCCAAGAGTAACAAGCTCACAAGTATCACCACCACGAATCCTCGTGGAGGGCTCAAACCGATGCAAATGCAATGGCAAGAGCACACGAAGTGCTCAAGTCATTCACTCTCAAATTCCACACTATAACAAATTTTTATGGGGGAATAAGAGAGGAAGAAGAAAGAAAACCACAAAGGAGGCAAATCCTTCACTCCCAAATCCCACCAAAAGCAACTAATGCTTATGGGGGGAGAAGAGAGGAAGAACAAAGAAGAAGAACCACAAAGGAACTCCAAGAACTAGATACACTAAGTTCCCCTCACTTAGAGGAGAGAATGATTGGTAGGATTGTAGATCTAGACCTCCTCTCAACTTTCCCTAAAGAATATGGAAGATTCAATGGAGGGATTGAGAGGGAAGTGAGCTTTCCAAGGTCAACAAATGGAGTAGGAGAGAGGGGAAAGTCGTGCTGCCTGGTTAGCTGGGGAAGGAGAAGGGGAGGGGTATTTATACCCCTCTAGGAAATATAGCCGTTGGCTGTTTCGACGCTCGGAAATTCCGGTATAAGTGAGACTCGGAAATTCCGGTTACCCGGAAATTCTGAGTCCATGAAATTTCCGAGCAGAAAATCCGGCTGGAGTCAGAACCAAAACCAAACTTTTCCTTAGCCATTTATGGAAGGCTTTTCTGAGTGCACTCGGAAATTCCGGTATATGGAAATTTCCGAGCACAATTTCCGCTTCGAGTCAGAACAAAAAGTCCGTCTTTCCTTAGCCAAAACCGGAGGGCTTTCTGGGTGCACTCGGAAATTCCGGTAGATGGAAATTTCCGAGCACAATTTTCGACTGGAGTCAGAACCCTTTTTCTCCTTTCCTTAGCCGTTTTCTTGGATCAACTGGGAACCGTAAATTCCGGTAGAGCGAAATATCCGGTCTCAATAATCCGAATCAGCAAAACACCGAAACAAAAACTGCTATAACTTTTGTAAATGAAGTCCAAATGAGGTGAGACCAATTTTGTTGGAAAGATAGCGACGATGAGCACCCAACAAAAATATTGCATCCCATAAATAGAGTAAAATCACCACACATGGCAAGGTGTGGGACTTTCCTCATGGTAGAACCGACAATATTTCCGCCACCGAAAATGCAACAAGTTGTCCAAAGTAAAACCGATTTCGATGAACAAGAGCTTGACATGGAGATGAACCAAACTCTAACTCCTCACCAACATAAAAGCCAAATAAGAACCAAGAAATATGATATGCCAAGTATGCAAAGGTTTGAGCTCTCCACAACGATGCGATCAAGTTATTAACTTGAGAGCACCTCTTGATAGTACGCCTATCTATCCTATAGCCCTATCAAGATCATACCTTTGACTTGAGCATTCCACTTGAGTTGGATGATGACTATCTTGATCTCTTCAAGTGGTTCATCTTTCCTTGATTGCGCGTCCAAGCACATGCTTGATGAAGACTTCTCCAAATACTCCCCCATGCTCACAATGGGAGAGTCTCGCTTAGCTTCATCTTCATGTATCCATTGCAAGCACCAAGCATAGGATCTCTTCAAGAAGGTTCTATTGGTCTTGGTCTTGCACATCTTACCTTGATGACGATCACCACATGACGTCATCCTTCATGAGCTATATGAAATCTTCATTTGATGCAATCCCATGGGAAGATACCTAACCTCATATAAAGATACCACACACACATATATCATGGGTTAGTTCACAAAGCTATGCGGACAAGTGTTTACCATCCCAAGAGATACATGATCGCTCTTGGTACATCTTGTAGCTTTGTGTGTTGATCAACATCTTGATCAACCTTATATCTTCCAACATTTTTTCACTAATATGATGTCTTGAATCTTTCAAGACATACTTGCAATATGCTCCACTCATCACATAAGTTTCAAGAGTCCAACACATGAACTTCACAATTTCATGAACATGATTTATAATGATATCTCAATGCAAACATTAGTCCATAAAGATTGTCATTCAATTACCAAAATCACACAAGAGGGAAACTGCTCTTTCACAAAGAAAACAAGTTGTTATTTATTTTTGGAAAACTCAGTGTCGATGACCCTAACCAGAGGAAAACTCTTATAAGTTTGATTGACTATGAAATTGTGTGAGTTTACCTTACATTTTCTCCATTAACCTTGCCAACAGTTTTTTATGTTGCCAAAAGTTGGTAAGCCATGCTATAGCAGGAACGAGCATATTAATATGTTCAATGGTCTTTTGCAAGAAGATAGCAAATTTACCAGGTAAAGCCATTATATTGATTGATGAGTTGATTTTTTTTTGCTCTGGTTTAATCAAACTAGGAGTCCAGAATGAAACTACTCCCTTTCGATCCCTTTTAACTGTCGCGGACGGATAACTAGTTTAAGACAAACATGCTGTTCAACTTGTGACGATTATTTCCGATCGAAGCTAGTATTTTTTTGGTAACGTACAAAGATTACAATTTTGTTTGTGGGAATGCAAAGATCAGGTGCCCGAATCCTCTTTGTTGGCCTGGGTGAATCAAGCACCTATTTTTCCTTGGCCCAGCCCAAGCATCTACACAGCCCGCCAACCTCCAACGCGCACTAAAAAAAAAAGAGCCACCGCCACGTCACCGATCCACGCCACCAACCTCCAACCCCATCCCACCCTTCCGATCTAGATCCAACGTCCCGATTCCACCATCCCACGGATCGCCTACGCCCCGTCCCGCACCTCCCGCGCCCAACCCCTCAAAATTTCGCGCTTCCCTCGCAAATCCTCGCCTTATAATCCCCGCCACCGCCGAACCTCCAATCCATCCCAAGCTGCCGCCTCCACCGCACTCCCGCATCCAGACCCCACTCACCCACCGGAGCAGCGAGGTTCTCCGGCGATGTCGGGCCGCGGCAAGGGCGGCAAGGGGCTGGGCAAGGGCGGCGCCAAGCGCCACAGGAAGGTGCTCCGCGACAACATCCAGGGCATCACCAAGCCGGCCATCCGGCGCCTGGCCCGCCGCGGCGGCGTCAAGCGCATCTCGGGGCTCATCTACGAGGAGACCCGCGGCGTGCTCAAGATCTTCCTCGAGAACGTCATCCGCGACGCCGTCACATACACCGAGCATGCGCGACGCAAGACCGTCACCGCCATGGACGTCGTCTACGCGCTCAAGCGACAGGGACGCACACTCTACGGCTTCGGCGGATAGATCTAGATATCTCGATCGAGACGGCGGTGCTGCTGCTGTAGTTTGGTTGCTGTGGGTTCGTCTTTTGTTGTGCGTCGCTGTGTTGTGTCTCGTCTTGGTGGTGTTCGGTAGTCTGTAATACCTCGGTGTGATGGGTTGAATGAAACTGCTCTGATCCTGAATCCTGAAGAAATGACTCGGTGTTGAGCTGTTTAATTTGCTGCGCTGCTCTGATTGTCCATTCTATTCAGTATGTCATTTGCATCAGTCAGTTTTACTCTCACTACAGTCCTTTTGTGCAGTTGGTTTTTTATTAGATAATCCGCAGTTCTTCAGACTGGCCTTGTTTGCATGCGAATCCAATAGATGCAGAGATGTCGTACCCTGATGTACATAATTGTGCGAAGTTTACCAGATCACTCGAGGGCGTTCTGCTGCAGGTCTATTTGCGTGATATGTCCTGCAGTAGATGGGATTTAACTGCTTTGTCGTTCATCGTTGTGTCTCGTCTTGGTGGTCGGCAGTCTGTAATACCGTGGTGGGTTCAAAGAAACTGCTTCGACCCCGAATCCTGACGAAATGCCTCAGTGTTGAACTGTGTTTCCATTACTGGTTGCGATTGGCTGCTTTGAGCTGTTCAATTGCCGGACTGCTCTGATTTTACATACGAGTTTGTGGGTCTTTTGCATTTCAATAAGTTTTAATCATTTTACACCCACTACAGTCAATGGAAGAGATGCATCCTTCTGTCTAGTTAAGTACAATTGAAATGTTGGTTTGGCTAATGAGTCATGAATTTTTCTGCAGTTGTTATTTGAAAGAATTGTCTGCAGTTCTTCAGACTGGCCGTGTTAGCATGCAGATCCAACAGATACAGAGATATCGTATCCTGATATTATGATACCAAGACACCGAATATGGCCTTCTTTTTTTGAAACCAAAGGCAAAAGCTTTGCCTTATCCTTTTATTAAGAAAAAGGTGCCCGGTTTATTATGGAAAAAACCGGGCGAAAACCATACAACAACACAACCCCACGGGGCAAGCCCGTACAACCTCGAGAACAACATAGCCAAATTGACGACACATGGCCACTCCACAAAGATCCGGTCAACCGACCACCATTGTCGGAGAGAAGAAGCCGCAACTGCTAAGGTAGGAGCAGGTGCGGGACACTCTGACGCAGATGAGGAGACCAGCCATCGAGTGCGCTCACTGCCTGTTGCCCGTCATCGTACACCGCAGCTTCGACTTCGTAGCAACAAACAAGCCGAACGAACCCACCGACCCCGTCGGAATAGAGCTGCCAACACCAACCTCACCTCCATAGGAGGCACGAAGCTCTCGGGGCCGCCGCCCCGACATCCACCGCTCCAGTATGCCCTGCACACACATCCAGCACCACCTTCCGGGGCCGCCACCCCGACATAACACCGCTCGAACTTGAGCTGCAACGCCGCACGACCCAGAATCCTGTAGCCCGAGCTACACAGGACCACTGCCCGCAGGCCACGGCCGCCACACCATGCCCGGGGCCGCCACCCCGACGTAAAGTCCAACCATCCCCGCTGGGATGCGTTGACCGAGCCGATAACCCTGCCGCCCCTGCAGCTCAAGGTCACCACCCAAAGCCGTTCCAAGCCGCAACCCTGCCTCATGGAGCTACCACTGCACCGCTGCCCGAGGCCGCCGCCTCGACACACATCCACCAGCTCGGAGCCGCTGCCCCGACATCCACAGTCCTAGAGGAGATGGGAAACTCATGCAACAGCAGCAGACTCTCCCTCCAAAGCGACGCCTCCAAGAAGGTCGCGACATAACTGCCGCCGTCGCCCGCTCCGGTTGGAGCTTGGGTTTTCACCCGGAGGGACCAAGCCCCTCGAATGGAGAGGAAAGAGCTCCACAACAACGCCTTCAACAAGGTAAACGACGCCCCAGGGGACGTCGCCGCTGCCGGCACCAAAGATTGGGCAAAACTTTCACCGGAACCTTCCATCCATCGAGGACTGAGCACGGAACAAACGCCAGCTCCACCGCCCGCGAGGCCGCCCTTCACTGCTGCCATGAATCGACCTTCCCCATCACCACCATCCAACGACCACCCTGCCGCTTGCCCTCCCGGTGCCCCGCCAGACGCCGACCTCCACGGCGATGAGACCCGCCCACTCAGCCCGGCCGCGACCCAGATTGAGCCCAGCCGACCCCGGTCGAGCACCGGCCGCCGCACCACCGCAGCATCCCCTCGCCGCCTTGCCTCAGCCGCGCCACGCCATAGTTGATGCACACGCGCGGCCGAGGGAGCACACCACGGCCCGACACCGCGCCCCTCTGAAAGGACAATGATGTCGCCTAGAGGGGGGGGGGGTGAATAGGCGGTTTAAAACTTTTCCGGTTTAGGCTTATTAATTGCGGAATAAAACTAGGTGTTTAAATTAACAAGCCGACAACCTAAATAAACTAGGCTCACCTATGTGCACCAACAACTTATGCTAAGCAAGACAAACAACAAGGTGATAGCAATATAGAATACTTCAAACACGAAGGCTATCACAATGTAAAGTGCATAAGTAAAAGCTCGGGTATAGAAATAACCGAGGCACGCGGAGACGAGGATGTATTCCCGAGTTCCTCCTTGTTAAGGGAGTACGTCTCGTTGGAGAGGTGTGAACCGACACAACGGTTCAACAACCACAAAGGTTTCACCTTCTTCTCCGATGAACCGCACCACAAAGGCTTGGTTCACCTTCCACTATCGGAATTCCTTCGAGGCGGAATCCGGAGCCTTTCAACAACAATCCGGGGCACAACCCACAATGGGATTGGGGGCTCCCGAACGGCCTCCAACAACAATCCGGGGCACAACCCACAATGGGATTGGGGGCTCCCGAACGGCTTCAAGTGACCACACAAGGGTCCAACCACCACAAAGGCGTCTAGAGTCCAAGGACCCAAGAGTAACAAGCTCACAAACTTTCAACTTCCACGAATCCTCGTGGAGAGCACACCGATGCACCAAATGCAAAAGGCAAGAGCACAAGTGCTCAAATCCTTCACTCTCGAATTCCAACAAAGCAACAAATGCTTATGGGGGAATAGGAGAGGAAGAACAAAGAGGAGATGCACCAAGAACTCCAAGATCAAGATCTACTAGGTTCCCCTCACTTAGAGGAGAGATGGATTGGTGGAAATGTAGATCTAGATCTCCTCTCTCAAATCCCTCAAAGATATGCAAGAATCATGGGAGGAAATGAGAGAGGGGCAAGCTTTCCAAGGTCAACAATGGAGGAGAGAGAGGGGAAAAATTCGTGCTTGGAAGAGCTGCTCTCTCTGGGGAAGAAGGGGCCTTTTTATAGGTCCCACGAAAAGAGCCGTTGCAGGAAAACTTCACACCAGAGTTTCCGGTCACTAGGGCCGGAAACTCCGGCCAGGGGCAGAAACTCCGGCCTACTGGGACCGGAAACTCCGGCCCCCACCAGGGGCTGAACACTGTCAACACCGTCGAGGCTTGGGCAAACTCTCCGGTGCCCTGGGCCGGAAAGTTCATCCAGGGGCGGAAACTCCGGCCTCTAGGGCCGGAAACTCCGCCCCCCACCAGGGGCTGAACAACGTTTGGAGAAAAACGTTGATTCCGGAGACTCCGGTCATGCACAGACCGGAAACTCCGGTCTAGGACCGGAGACTCCGGCCTAGGAAAAACTGCAGCAAAACCGATAACGAAAGCGTCAATATCTTTTCCATCCGGACTCCGTTTTCGATGATTTTTGGCTCGTTGGAATCACAACGAAGAGCTTTACAAGATCATGCAGATAAACCTCATAGTCCAACAATGGAAGATAAAACCAAATGGAGGAGGTTAAAACCTCTCTAAAAAGGAATGATCGGCAAACCTCCAAAACCGAAAACGCAACAAGTTTTCCATATGAAATTCGTTTTCGGTGAACTTGGGCTTGTCGTGAAGATCACAACAAGCACCAAAACCCAACAAGGAGAAAAACCAAGTAAGAACCAAGAAAGATGAAATGGCAAGTATGCAAAGGTTTGAGCTCTCCACAAAGATGTGATCAAGTTACTCACTCGAGAGCCCCTCTTGATAGTACGCCATCTATCCTAAAACCCGGTCTCCCACTAACACCATGAGACCGGTAAAATAGAAAACCTATCAAAATCATACCTTTGCCTTGCGCATTGCACTTGAGCTCGATGATGACGATCTTGACTCTCTCAAGTTGAAACACCTTTCTTGATTGTGCTTGCTAGCACATGCTTAATGAGGACTTCTCCAAATGCTCCCCCATACTCCATTATGGGAGGGCCTCGCTAAGCTTCGTCTTCATGTCTTCTTTGCAAGCTTCAATCAAAAGATATCTTCCGAGATGCATCATATTGAACTTGCACTTCATCTTCTTCTCTTGATATGTAAGATGGCTTGGGGGTAAACATGATTGTTCACTCAATCTTCTATTCCAAGCCATACTTGCGATGAGCTCAACTCTATACATGACCATTCTTCATATTAACCCTTGAATAGAGCATTGGTCATTATGTCATCTTGAAGAGTCCAACACATGAACTCCTATATTTTCCCATGGACAAGATCTATAAGAATATCTCAATGTAAACATTAGTCCATAAGGATTATCATTAATTACCAAAACCACGCATGGGGGCAACCATGCACTTTCAATCTCCCCCATTTTGGTAATTGATGACAATCCCTTTTACGAGGGTTTATATAATGAATTTAAGCAGCCATGCAACACAAAGAGCAAGGATGCAAGAGCAAGAAAGGAAAATGCTTGAGAACGAAACTAAAACATAACACCAAAAACTCTTAAACCCAAAAACTCTTAAACCCTCTAAACTTCTCCCCCATTGGCATCGATTGACGAAATGGGAAGAAAAACTTAGAAGGCCAATATAGTGAGAGTTCCCCCATAATGTGTGCATTTCTCATAATATGAGTGAAATCAAATGCACATATCCTATGAAGAATAGTTGGGTGAAGATCAAACTATATTTAGGATCCAAAGATTGCAAACAAATATCAAATAGAAAGATATTTCAACGAAAGAAGCAAGCAATCAAAAGGATCCAAAAAGTGTTCTAAATATCAAGAGGGAACTCCCCAAGGTATGTGCACAAATAGGATTTTTATTTCAATATAGTGTGCACAACATGGAATCCTCACTCCCTCCTAGATAAATTCGAACACAAGCCCATCCAAGAGAATATAAATGAGAAAAGAAGGCAAAACAACTTGAAACAAATAAAATGTTTTGCAACATGAGCAAGGAGCGGAAAATAAAAGGATGAGTGTGAGATACAAAGACATTTTAGGAGACTAATACAAGGATGAGCCAAAGCATCAACATAGTCTTTCAAAAAGAGTTGCACATAGTGCATATCATGTCTTTCCCATACCCACACAACAAAAGAGATATAACAAAAGCTCCACAAGCTTAGTAAAATGCACCAAGCAACACATGACAACTAAAGCTTGTGCTTTTTAGAGACCACCAATGAGTCAAAAGCAATAAGAGGTGGTAACTAAAGAATTGGAATATCAATTAAAGATGTACTATTATCATGTGTATAAGTTTCTAAGTAGACACAAATCACTAAGATATGGGTCTATAAATAAACATGTACACACAAGATAGATACAAGGGTAAAGAACATGATATCCAAGAGGAAGTCATAAATATACAAAAAAGATCTTTGCTTAAAAGCATAGCACAAAGCTCAATTTTATCTTAAAGGGATATAGATGAACTTCCAACACACACTCATCATAGCATCAAACGTATCCACAAGGGATAAGGTGATAAACGGGATGCTCCGAGTAGGATAACAAGTCTCACACAAGGCAAATGATTTTGAAACACATCAATATTACATATGCGAGACATAGATTAGAAAGTGCTAGATTAACATATTTGGGATCGATGAATCATAGAAATGAATATATAGTCCCCTCATATGTAATCATCCCGGCTTACTCATATTTGCAATAAAGATGTTTTGCAAGAACCAAATCAATTGCAACAAAAAGATTCATGCCAAGAAACAACCTACACAAGGTTGAATGCTAGAAATGTATGCATGAGGTAGATACTTGTTACCAAGAAAGCATTGGTGATGTAGAAGATAGGAGCTCATGATCATCCAAGCTTGGCTCCAATAAGCACATGGTGACAACACCTTCCTTGTAGATGAGACAAACTTCCAATGCATCTCAAATGTACCTAAAACAAATTTAAGTACAACATGGTACCCAAACTAATTGGGTCCAAAGTAGTTAGAGCAACTACAACACATAGGACAAACTCCACATAAATATGTGCATATTAATGTGAAATTGAATTTCATGCACATCTTAGCCATATAGGATTTGATGGAGTTTATCCTATATATTGGATCAACGAAAGTAAGCATGCCATAAGATATACATATAATAAAAATGCATGCACAAGACTTTCAAGAACCAAACGAGATATAATTTAGACAAAACACCAAGTAAACCAACAAGGCACACACAAGTGTGACAATAAAACAAATTGTCCAAATTATATCAAATACCCAAATCAACACATGAGTGAAGATACCACTTTGAAAATATGCTAATGAAATCAAGAAACCAATTGATGAACATATCATCAAGGAATAAACCAAACCCTCTACACTTTTCATGATGGCACAAGGTACCAAGACGAAAAATGTTTGTCTTCCAAGGAGACACGTCATCGGGATCAAATATCAAACGAGGACAACTAATGTTCAAAAAAAACATATAGGATTGCTCCCCCATGATGTGTGCATTATTTATGATTTTGCATTTGAATACAAAATGCACACAAATGAGATCATCACTCTCCATATATATTATTCAAACACTAGTCATGTTCAAGAAAGGCAAGAAATTGCAATACCAATTTAAAGAACGGTGTTTTACTCAAAGTAGGATAGCTTCCCAAAGAATAGTGCATTATCAAGAAGTATGACTTTTGAATGTCAATGCACAAGAATTGGTTCATTGCTTTTCCCAACTCAAGAAAGCACTAAATAAATTTTAAGTAGAGCCAAAAAGGATCCAAAAGATACAATGAAGACAAATGAGAGTTAGATCAAAACAAATCCTTGGCAATCAAATAAAGCAATTCAAAGCAAGAGCCAAAGCGAATATGATCAATATATTTACCACAAAAGGATTATCACTTGTCAAGACAAGTAATGTATGAAGATATTTCTCGGGGGTGGATTGCAAATATATATTCAAGATCATATTCACAAAACATAAGCATATGGCAAATGATAGGAATTACAAGCTATGCTTAGATAGATAGATATTCTTGATAGCTTCACAAATCATGCGAAGGTGCAAAGCAACTCCAAGGAGTAGCTTGAAACAATGGGCTTCCCAAAAGATACATGAGAACATATTTGGGGAAAGCCATACCAAGAACATCCTCCACAAACAAGATCCAAAAGAGTGAGAGACAAAAAAGCATTAAGTAAAAGGGAACTTGTTTGAGCAACATGCCACATACGAACAAGATAACTAGCAATATCAATTCTAGGTGGCAAAACCTCGTATATTCACATTTTCTAGGCTTGTAATATGCACATAGCTTATTAATTCCCCATAATGTGATAATACATTTATTTAAAGCAAGAGGCAAACAAAAACAACTCGAGAAATTAATGGACATTATAGAAATTGAATCTCTCATGAGAATGACATACCACATAGTAAATAATTTAAGTATATCAACACTAAGTTGTATTTCTCATGAATACACAATTTTAGGATTGTGAAGTGCACGAAGCATATCACTCCCCCAAAATATGATAGTCCATTAATCTCTCAAAGAGAGCCAACAAGATAAGATATCAAATAAAAGCAATAAGGCTCAAAACAAGTAAATGGTGTGCAAACCAACATACACATACTTGATTTCTCAAGATAAGTAAGTAGAGAGCACAACACATACCAACACTAGCAAGGTACAAAACCAAACACATGCAAGGGTGCAAGCAACTTTCAATGTACATATGATTTAAATAAAAGTTACCGCAAGGAGGAACATTGGATATGAGATAGAACAATATGATCCATATGAATTGACTTGAGAGAATATAATTGATGAAGATCCCTTAATTCTTCATAGTGTCACTAGTAGAAAACATGCCAATGGTCCCGGGCCGTGTGGGCTATTTATCCCGGGCACGCTCCCAGGACAACGTGCTCGGGACAAATAGCGTGCCTTTTTGTCCCGGGCACGCCACGACCCGGGGCCAATTGGGGGGGCACGTGGGCGCGGCAGCCAGCTTTTTTACCGATTGCTATTTGTCCCGGTTCGTATTACGAACCGGGACAATAGTGTTTTCTGTTTTTTTCCTATTTTATGTTTTGATTCCCATTTAATTTTCTGTTTTTCTTTTTCTTTCGTGTTTTTTTGTTTTACTATTCTTGCTTCTCACTTAGCCACACACTTAATTACCCACTAACTCACACACTTCATCACTAACTACACACTTATTGTTAAGTCAAACTTCCCGTTCGGTCACCCATCCTCAGACTACTCCTACCCCAGCACGCTTAACATTTAGGTTCCTTTCAAATTAGATACTAAGAGAGAACTGGGAACTTACTGATATTACTATCTTATCAATCATATTAACCACTCGGTCATCATGTTATACTTTTTCATTACTTGTATTATAAAAATTAAGTTGAATAAACAACAATGACTATAGAATAATAATATTGTAATAAATAATGATAAAATAAATATTACTTTATTTTTGCCTTTTTCATTTACTATGGAATAATTCGTATCTTTAAAACCTTAATTCCGAATTCAACAAATAAAATGTCTAAATTGATCAAAAAACTTAGAGGATTTCAAATATGACATCCAAATCATCTTTTGCACTACAGAAACATAAATAGCCATGGTGACCATTTTGATCGGTTTTACGACAAAATAAAATGATAAACACCTCAAAAAAGGATATCATTTGGCATGAGGTCCTTATACGTGTACTAGTTGCTATGAAAAATGATAAACTTTATTTTCACAAAATTTCCAAAAAAAGCTTCACAAAAAGGTCTTTCATCTATAAACATCTAGAAGTTTCAAGCCAAATGATCAACTTATGGTCATTTCCACATTATAATTTATGATAAAGATCTCATATTGCACAAATAGGTGCATATTGGAATATGAAACTATCATGCTACTTTTTTGTGAACAAAGTACAAAAAATATGATGTCAAATGACACCCATTTAATTTTCATGGAAACCAGTACACATATGATGGATAATCCTCAAGTATTAGGTTTTTGCTTGATTTCTAGCTAATTTCACCTAGTAAAATGAGTTTATGTCGACTATTTGAAACTAATTCAAATTTTGAACTGCAACTATTTGATACTTTGATCTTAATCTTTTAGAAAAATCAGTTTAAGGTACACAACTATTGGTTATATCACAGAAACACTAATAATTCTAGAAAATCTTACCTCTTTTGATGAATAGTCATCGCGACCATTTTGTTCGTTTAACGAAAAAATGAAATAAAATGATAAACATCTCAAAAAAGGATATCCTTTGGCATGGGGTCCTTATATGTGTACTAGTTGCCATGAAAAATAATAAACTTGATTTTTGACAAAATTTGAAACGAAAGTCTTCACAAAAAGTCTATCATCTATAAACATTTAGAAGTTTGAAATCAAATGATCAAGTTACAGTCATTTTCACGGTAAAGTTTGTGATACAGATCTCATATTCCACAAATAGGTGCATATTGGTATAAGAAACAATCATGCCAAAGGGATTCTTCAAATCATTTTCATAAATATCATTTTCTATTTTTTAAGTGTGAAACATGACTATTTTGTGAGCAAAGTACAAACAATATGATGAAAAATGGCACCCATTTAATTTTCATGGAAACTAGTACACATATGATGGATAATCCCCAAGTATTATGTTTTTCCTTGATTTCTACCTAATTTCGTCTAGTTAAATGAGTTTATGTCGATTATTCGAAACTAATTCAAATTTGAGCTACAACTATTTAATAGTTTGGTCTTAATCTTTTGGAATAATCATTTTAAGGTACACAACTATTGGTTATATCACAAAAATATTGATAGTTCTAGAAAATCTTACCTCTTTTGATGAATAGTCATCGCGACTATTTTGATCGTTTTAACGAAAAAAATAAAATAGAACGATAAACATCTCAAAAAAGGATATCATTTGGCATGGGGTCCTTATATGTGTACTAGTCGCCATGAAAAATGATAAACTTGATTTTTCACAAAATTTGCAACGAAAGTCTTCACAAAAAGGTCTATCATCTATAAACATTTAGAAGTTTCAAGTCAAATGATCAAGTTACGGCAATTTTCACCGTATAGTTTGTGATACAGATCTTGTATTCCACAAATAGCTTCACATTGGTATAAGAAACAATCATGCCAAAGGGATTCTTCGAATTATTTTAATAAATACCATTTTCCATTTTTAAGTGCAAAAAATGTCTTTTTTGTTGAACAAAGTACAAAAAATATGATGAAAAATGACACCCATTTAATTTTCATGGAAACTAGTACACATATGATGGATAATATACAAGTATTAGGTTTTTAATTGATTTCTACCTAATTTTGTCTAGTTAAATGAGTTTATGCTGATTATTTAAATCTAATTTATATTTTCAAATTATTTGTGATAAAAATCTCATATTCTACAAATGAGTGCATCTTGGTATAGTAAACAATCGTGTTGAAGAGATTATTCAAATTATTTTCATAAATATTATTTTCTATTTTTTAAGTGTCAACAATGAATTTTGTAGGTGTCAAACCATTTTTAAATATATAGGCACCTACTTTTGTCCCGGTTCGTGGCTTGAACCGGGACAAATGGGGTCCAGTGACCTTTTGTCCCGGTTCGTGGCTAGAACCGGGACAAAAGGTTCGATTTTGAAACGCGTGTAGGCTGAGATCAACTATTTGACCCAATTTATCCCGGTTTGTAATGCGACCGGGACAAATGGGATATTTCTGTTTGGTCCTATGGCCCGTTTTCTACTAGTGTGTAGTCAAGTCTCCAATGCCTCGAACAACACCTTGATCAAGTTTTAACTTGTTGGTCCCCAACCAAGTTGGGTCCTAAGAGGTTAGTCACAATAGGTTTGGCAACCCAAATGGTTCTTTTCTTGACACCACTTTGAGTACCAACATATTTGGCAAACACATTGCCAACCTTATCCTTCCGAAGAGAATACACATCATTAATTATAATGGGATTGGATAAGGTACCATTTGTGCATGAAGAAGCAAGGTGACCCTTCTCACGACATAGGTAGCAACATCTACTTCCTCCTCTCTTCTTAGTTGGAGTCTTGACTTGAGGAGGGGTAGCTTGATTCTTCTTGGGAAGAGACCGTTCTTCAACTTGAGGAGCTTGAGTTTGAACTTGAGGTTTCTTCCCTTGTTGCTTCTCACTAAGAGTCTTCTTCTTCAAAGGGCAAGATCTAACATGGTGCCCTTCAACTTTGCACTTGAAGCAAACAATCTTGGCCGAATCCTTGACTTGTTCTCGGCCCTTGTTCTTCTTGTTAAGCTTGGACTTGTTCTTGATATTGGAGTTGAATCCAAGTCCACTCTTGTCATTGGGGCGTCTTTGAACACTCAACATATTGTCAAGTGTAGAATCCCCAACATGACGCTTTTCCAAATCTTTCTTCAAAGAAGTGACTAGGGCCTTGAGCTCATTTAATTCCTCTACATCGTTAGTATCAACACAAAAACTAGAGGAAGTAGAGGCTTCATTGTTAGAGCAACAAGGCATGGAAAGTAATTCATCACAGGATGTAGCAACATTATGAGTTGATGAATCACTAGGACTAGCATATGGCAATATAGCATTAAGAGTAGAAATTGTGCCATTGTACACATGAGGCTCACAAGATGTTACCTTTGACATAATAGCCTCATGAGCTAACTTTAGCCTAGCGTGGGATGCTAGAAGATCATCATTAGAGCTAGAAAGCTTTTCATGACTTTCTTCCAATTTCCCATACTTACTAGATAGCAACTCAAGTTGAGCCCTTAGCTCAACATTCTCCTTCAAAATAGATGCTTCACAAGAAGTGGAGTTAGTAGCACAAGCATCATTAATATTAGAGATGGAAGAAGACAATTTGACAAGCTTGTCATTCTTAGATAGTTGAGTTTGGAGTTGATCATGAGACTTGATAAGGAGAGAATGTTCACTTTCTAAAGCCTTGTGAGCTTTGTCAAGTCTCTCTATGTCCTCATTTATTCTAGCATTGCCAACACCAAATTCAACCTTTTCAATTTTAAGCACTTTATACTTAGCAAGGGCATGATCTCTTTCCTTAATGATTTTAGCAATAATAAGATCATTAGACTCATCAAGGGATTCGAGTTTCTCTTCAAGAGAAACCCTAAGCTCTTCTTCCTCTTCGAGATAAGCTTTCAAGGAAGCTATGGTGATAGAGTCATCTCTCTCAATTTGACATTTCTCATCAAATTGACTTTCCAAATCCTCAATGAATTCCCTACTCTTAGTAACATAATCAATGATTTCACAAAGAGGAGGGATAGCTTTACTACCTTTGGGGAGAGCACCAAGTACCATCTCACCCATCTTGGTTAAGGATTCAAAGTCAAAACCTTCTTCATGAGAATCCTCATCCACATCATCACAATTTGGATTCGAGGTGGGAGATACCTCGGAATCCTTAGCCATAAGGCACACATGATTAATGGTTGAAGAGGATGAAGAAAAACTTGAAGCACCGTTGAGGTCCATGTCTTGTTCCAACAAATGTTGGGATTCCTCTACATTGTTAGTCATGCAAGAAATAGAGGATATGGAAGTATTGTTTTCATGGCAACAAGACATATGAAGCATATCATCATGAGATTTAGTTAAACAACTATTACATGATATGCAAGGACTATCAACTCTAGCATGTATGGCGTTTGGAGTGCTAGAAGAGTTTAAGTCTAAAGATAGAACATTGCAATGAGATAGAGATGAAGTATAGTCAATAGAATATTCACCATCAACAATGCAATTTCTATCACCACTCACCATATCATTACCTTGTGACAAATCACATGTTGGTGAAGTGGGCGAAGTTGTGAACTCATCACGGCCGGAAGTGGAAGGAGAACAATCATCCTCAATAATTTTGGACACTTCATATATATCTTGAAGATTGGTCCAAAGCTCATGTGCATTTTGAAAAGGCATGATTGAAGCAAGAACTACATCGGTCAAAGCACACATAAGACCATTAGTAACTTGAGTCTCGAGATGAGAGTTTATCTCATCCTCTAAAGATAATTCTTGGGAATCCTTTGGAGGAGAAAAACCCACATCTACAATCCTCTTAATATAATTTGGACCCATGGCCCTAAATAGATTAAGCATGTGAATTTTCCAAACATCATAATTTGTGCCATCGAATATGAAAGTGGGATCGTGCACTAATTCTCTAAACGACATCTCTTACTCTCTAGGCGGTAAAGCCCAACAAGAGAGCCCAGGCTCTGATACCAATTGAAAGGACAATGATGTCGCCTAGAGGGGGGGGGGGTGAATAGGCGGTTTAAAACTTTTCCGGTTTAGGCTTATTAATTGCGGAATAAAACTAGGTGTTTAAATTAACAAGCCGACAACCTAAATAAACTAGGCTCACCTATGTGCACCAACAACTTATGCTAAGCAAGACAAACAACAAGGTGATAGCAATATAGAATACTTCAAACACGAAGGCTATCACAATGTAAAGTGCATAAGTAAAAGCTCGGGTATAGAAATAACCGAGGCACGCGGAGACGAGGATGTATTCCCGAGTTCCTCCTTGTTAAGGGAGTACGTCTCGTTGGAGAGGTGTGAACCGACACAACGGTTCAACAACCACAAAGGTTTCACCTTCTTCTCCGATGAACCGCACCACAAAGGCTTGGTTCACCTTCCACTATCGGAATTCCTTCGAGGCGGAATCCGGAGCCTTTCAACAACAATCCGGGGCACAACCCACAATGGGATTGGGGGCTCCCGAACGGCCTCCAACAACAATCCGGGGCACAACCCACAATGGGATTGGGGGCTCCCGAACGGCTTCAAGTGACCACACAAGGGTCCAACCACCACAAAGGCGTCTAGGGTCCAAGGACCCAAGAGTAACAAGCTCACAAACTTTCAACTTCCACGAATCCTCGTGGAGAGCACACCGATGCACCAAATGCAAAAGGCAAGAGCACAAGTGCTCAAATCCTTCACTCTCGAATTCCAACAAAGCAACAAATGCTTATGGGGGAATAGGAGAGGAAGAACAAAGAGGAGATGCACCAAGAACTCCAAGATCAAGATCTACTAGGTTCCCCTCACTTAGAGGAGAGATGGATTGGTGGAAATGTAGATCTAGATCTCCTCTCTCAAATCCCTCAAAGATATGCAAGAATCATGGGAGGAAATGAGAGAGGGGCAAGCTTTCCAAGGTCAACAATGGAGGAGAGAGAGGGGAAAAATTCGTGCTTGGAAGAGCTGCTCTCTCTGGGGAAGAAGGGTCCTTTTTATAGGTCCCACGAAAAGAGCCGTTGCAGGAAAACTTCACACCGGAGTTTCCGGTCACTAGGGCCGGAAACTCCGGCCAGGGGCGGAAACTCCGGCCTACTGGGACCGGAAACTCCGGCCCCCACCAGGGGCTGAACACTGTCAACACCGTCGAGGCTTGGGCAAACTCTCCGGTGCCCTGGGCCGGAAAGTTCATCCAGGGGCGGAAACTCCGGCCTCTAGGGCCGGAAACTCCGCCCCCCACCAGGGGCTGAACAACGTTTGGAGAAAAACGTTGATTCCGGAGACTCCGGTCATGCACAGACCGGAAACTCCGGTCTAGGACCGGAGACTCCGGCCTAGGAAAAACTGCAGCAAAACCGATAACGAAAACGTCAATATCTTTTCCATCCGGACTCCGTTTTCGATGATTTTTGGCTCGTTGGAATCACAACGAAGAGCTTTACAAGATCATGCAGATAAACCTCATAGTCCAACAATGGAAGATAAAACCAAATGGAGGAGGTTAAAACCTCTCTAAAAAGGAATGATCGGCAAACCTCCAAAACCGAAAACGCAACAAGTTTTCCATATGAAATTCGTTTTCGGTGAACTTGGGCTTGTCGTGAAGATCACAACAAGCACCAAAACCCAACAAGGAGAAAAACCAAGTAAGAACCAAGAAAGATGAAATGGCAAGTATGCAAAGGTTTGAGCTCTCCACAAAGATGCGATCAAGTTACTCACTCGAGAGCCCCTCTTGATAGTACGCCATCTATCCTAAAACCCGGTCTCCCACTAACACCATGAGACCGGTAAAATAGAAAACCTATCAAGATCATACCTTTGCCTTGCGCATTCCACTTGAGCTCGATGATGACGATCTTGACTCTCTCAAGTTGAAACACCTTTCTTGATTGTGCTTGCTAGCACATGCTTAATGAGGACTTCTCCAAATGCTCTCCCATACTCCATTATGGGAGGGCCTCGTTAAGCTTCGTCTTCATGTCTTCTTTGCAAGCTTCAATCAAAAGATATCTTCCGAGATGCATCATATTGAACTTGCACTTCATCTTCTTCTCTTGATATGTAAGATGGCTTGGGGGTAAACATGATTGTTCACTCAATCTTCTATCCAAGCCATACTTGCGATGAGCTCAACTCTATACATGACCATTCTTCATATTAACCCTTGAATAGAGCATTGGTCATTATGTCATCTTGAAGAGTCCAACACATGAACTCCTATATTTTCCCATGGACAAGATCTATAAGAATATCTCAATGTAAACATTAGTCCATAAGGATTATCATTAATTACCAAAACCACACATGGGGGCAACCATGCACTTTCACCCTCCACCTCGAGCCAGCAGCAAACGGCGGCGCCGACCCCTCCACCCCGCAGCCCGGCCACCACGGCCGCCTGCAGCCCACGCCGCCGGCGACCACCGCCAACCCGCGCCTCCTCCAGATCCACGCATGGAGCTTGACGAAGAAGAGGAAAAAACGCCGGCCGTCACCACCCCGGGGTGCGCACGGCTTTGCCGGCCTCCCCTCCGGCGGCGGCGCAGCGGAGGGCACTGGTGGGAGGGCTGCCGGCGGCCGGTTTTTAGGGTTCCCCCGGTCGCCCAGAGAGGACGACGCGGGGGTCGGGTCTCGCTGTGTTTCCGGATATGAATATGGCCTTCTATTCCTGAATGAGACACCAATCCTCAAGAGCAACTACGAGAGTTCAGAGTTGCAACAGAAAAATCTGCATTATGTGGAACAACTATCTGAACCTCTGCACCAACTATCTGAACCTCTGCACTAAACATACTTCCTTCTAATAATCAACTCGTTCCTTAGAGGAATCTACAGTAGAAATTATATTATGTTCCATACGTTACAATCTCCCCTTGATTGCTTATCTGAAGTGATATAATCTGATCTTCGGCTACATGCCTTGGCTCCCACTCTCTAGTAAGCATAGAACGAAACTGCAGTAGCTAGCTCGTAGTCTTTCTTTTCAGTATTTAGTTATTTATTACTTCCAAAACCTTGGATCCTGAACTATGTTTTGGTTTGTTTGTTACATCAATGAAACCGGGGATGAGGTTCCTTTTCCTAAAAAAATATACGTGACAACCAACTCATAGGATGTTTTCTTTTGCCAACTGCCAAATACTAGAACTGTTGGACAAAGCGTAGAAATTGGTCATTGGTCAGAAGACACTGCACTCTAAGAGTAGGCACAATTTGCCAAAAGCCAAATGTGCCATGTAATGAAATGTGTCATCAGTGATAGATTGCAAAATTCTCCACAACGTATGGATATCCAAATCTTTTTAACCCTGCCCACATCTTGTTAAAGATCCTTTAAATCTATAACTTCTCTCTCCTCAACCGCCTCCAAAAATTTCTCCCTTGTGGCATAGCTTCCTATCATTCTCCACATATTTTAATGATTAGAAAGAAAATAAAATCGGTGTAGCTATTTGTTCTGATGTCTTTCTTTTTTGGTTACTACTTCACATCGTAGAGAATCGGTGTCCAAAACCGAATTTGCTATTTGGCACCATAATTTAGCATGCAAAGTGTCTGCTCTAAGTTGACTTGCCCTATCTGGCTCCAGTAATGGCACCTCAATACACCACACATCTGAATAAATCTTTGCCGGTTTGCCATTACCCAAAATGCTTTTTGACCTCCTTGGACTTATTAGATTACAACATCAAGAAAGCGCCAAATAATAAAATAAGTAAATGCGGGTAGACTTCGTAAATAATCTTCTTGCTTACTATTAGCATCTTCTGGAACTTTTTTTTAATTGGAACGAATCCACTTTTGAAGGAAGATAGAACATTTTCGGATAATGTACCCTGTTTTTTTGGGAAAACCAAATGGTTTTTTTATGTATCCACTTATGCATTATGTTCAATATCAAGGAAGGGCAATTTTTGCATCAATTTTTTTTAACAAAAAATGGAAATGGTACCTTATCCATTTGTGGCAATATTTTTTTTCTCTTTTTGGACTCGGCCGCGAAGGACCCATGTAACCAATTAACAAACTAGTGCATCTTAAAAAAGGATTTCGTATCGACTAAAGTATATACTTTGACTTTCATGCGCTGGAACTTTAGCTCGTAAACATAAAAACACGGTACCAACTTTTATGCAACGATTAGGTTCGGCATTAAGTTATAAAGTTTAGCTCAATGTGATGTTGGATCAACTTATTTTGGTAAACCTCAAATTTAATTCTACATTTGTAGTTATAATGTCATCAACTCTAGATTTTGTTTTTTCGACAAGAAGGATCACAATATGTTTTACTTCGGCAAATAGAAATGTACTATTTCATTATTTGTCTAGATACATCTTCTTTTTGAGAGACTTGAGACACTTATTTGTGGACGGAGGGAGTATATGAATTTGAATGCATCATTCATAATTAAATATAGAAGTTCGAAGATTTGAAATTTTAGTTTAAATATCTCCACTTATGAGTATTCATGTTTTGAGAATTTTAAGAAAGATCAAAATATGAGTATGATTAGCTGGTGTAAAGATAAAACTCGTAAGGAAATAAGGTGGAATTCAGTTCACAAATACATCAATCTGCAAGGTTGAGCGAGATATCCACCACACTATAAGACCTCCTAGATACTAGACCAAGTGGGTATGCATGCAGAGAGTGGATTTGTTACCCCCGGGGGACTATACCACCCTCTTCACTGCCGTTGGATTTAGACCTCATGATTCGGATGCCGACGTCAAAACTGACACTTCGTTATGTTAAAGCCAAAATATACATAATGAGTTTACTTAATCACCTTTAATATCCGTCGATGCGGAACCTTAAATTGGGAGATGGACAGAGCATGCATGCCTTATTTTCTCTCTCCTCCCTATGTTTCTAGCATGCACATGCGTGGAGCTAAAGATGGGCAACTCCATCGCTGACAGGTGTCAGTTCTTTGTTCTCTTTATTCATGGGAAATGACTGCTCAGTTCCACCAGTTTGACAGTTCTTAAATGTATTCTACCTAACTAAACGACTGAGATGCTAGTCCAACAATTTAGATCGTACGACATATTACCTTGCTAGTTTCTACCCCATTCAAGTAGCATGCTTTGACTACAGCCCAGCTTTTCATATAAACCCATTTTATCTTTGAACATATGACCTTAAAAAAAAAATAACAATTTCCCAAATACACAAAGAGATTATTAGTAAAGCTTCATGATGATCTTTTCAACTGACCGCCCAAATACACAAAGAGATTATTAGTAAAGCTTCATGATGATCTTTTCAACTGACCGCCCCTGCATGCATGACTAGTGCGATATTTCCTTGCGGCTGTAATAGTGTGGCAATGGCTTTGATTGCTGCCCTGCGTAACATGGTTATCGTTTATGCAAGTCAGCCAGTCAGTCAGTATAACGTGTGCTAGCAAAGACTGGGAAGGTGTCAGCTAGTTTGTAGGTGGTCCAGCGATTAACTATTAACCTAGAATGTGTGCATCCGAATCTAGAGGCTACATCCGACGTCTCTGGGAGGGGTGGTATAGCCCACGGGTGGTAGCTCCATATTTCCCATGCAACAAGTCAATTGAATTTTTTCTGTGAATTTTGTGGTTGCCACTCAATTCACAAACTACATGATTCACATGCCAAAAATACATTGGTCCTCCCGAGTACGAGTGCACCGCATTTGCATCTTTCTTAGTAATTCAAAAGATAAAAAGTGCAATATTCTTATTCGGGCAAACAAGTTCTTGTAATCGTATAAAAAGATTCACCGCGGAATGATTTTCATTACATATGAAAACGGCACTATGTACACACTATATTTGTCATAGATTCGTATTGTTTTCCAGAAGTGAATATGAATCATTTCTTGGCCAAACATTATTGTAAAAATACAAATACTTGATCATATTTGATTTTCAAAATATATATTTTTGAAATTTTGAATTACTAACTTTTTGGCGCATATCCGGTGCGCTGGTACCTAGGAGCCAAAGATTGCGTCCATCCACATGCCCGGTATGTATCGCATCACAGATGACCTTTTTTAGAATTGATGTATGTTCGCCACGCTTCTCAGTCTCTTTTGATTCTTTGATTTAGCCACACGTTAAGATCCAATGAATGTATTGTATTAGTCCATAAGTTAAGCATTATGCACACGACTCTGCTCTACATTGTATTATATTTTAGCTTCACCAGTTTTTCTAGGAAGGTTTATTGTTTAAAAGTTTTAAGCATTACACACGGCCTCTGCATAACAAAAATGCACACATCCGGCAGGTTGTGTCGGCTCAAAGTTCGAAAGAGAAATAACAGACGTATTATATATCATGATGAGAAACTGTAAAAACACCTAAGGTGGTGGGAGCCGGTCCGCAAAACATAGTCACAACTTCAGCTGCTCTGCATCGTATAAAGATAATACATAGTTACAGACCTAGCTGCAGCCTGCAGGCGCTCCAAGGTCATGCGATGGAGCTTTCCATCTTGCCTCAGCCTCAGTTAGTCGCAGGGCGGCCCTCCTAAGCCACATCAGACTGGATGTTCTTCCTCCTGGCCTTGAGCCTGCTTGCAAGATCTTCAACCCCGGCTAGAGGCTTCCGAGAGATGTTGTCCCAAATGGTTTGTTCCCGGTAACAGTATCGTTCCCACATGGTTATAAAATGGGTTTTACAATTTCTCATCTTGATATGTAATACATATTTTATTTCTCTTTCGAACTTTGAACCTGCCGGCTATGTACATCTTTGTTATGCAGAGGCCTGGTGTAATGCTTAAACCTTCTAAGTAATAAAGCCCTTTATAAAAAACATGTATATCAAAAAAAGTAAAACACTTTATATATGTTTGGCTATGGTCAACAAATTAAATCGGTGTAGTCTCATTGCTCTATAACCAGCCCCTTTGTTCCTGGGTGCCGAAAGAAAATATATACTTTCCTTAAATTTATTCTAGAAAATATGTTCTAATATGTCAATTCGAAAAAGCTTGCATGATTCCTTGTAGATATATTGGCATAAATAGCTATGGAAAATATACCAATTTTCGATGCACGCACAATTAGCCATACATCATATAGTGCACATCACCATTTCTTCCAAAACCCATCTTCTTGAATTAAAGCGCCCTGTATAAAGCAAGAAAGCAAGCTAGTGAGATTGATGTAGTGGTGTAACTTTCCTGAAAGTAGGCAAGACCCAGCGACGGCCGGTCTCGCGTTATCCAGGCTTACCTCGGGATTATCATTTGTTCATCATATCTCGCTCACTGACCCACACAAGACATAAGTTTGGTAGCTACCATCTCATGCATGGCATTCTGTTTTCTAAGCGACTAACCATTTCTATTAGTCGAATCTCTTTCTTAGACCAGTCCACACTCCAGCTTCCATGCCGATCAAATGAGTATTTGCCCTTTTGTGTATTTTTACTAACAAAAGATGCACCAAAAGAAGGAAGGAAAGAGGAAAAGGGAAGGGTGTTAGTTAAAGATACCACATTGTCATGATATGTGTGGGTTGCTACTTGCTGGCTGTCCAGATCTTTTGCTGCCATGCATGTAGGCGTTTACGTACGCAGCATATCACGATGCATCACGTAAAAGAGATCTAAAGGGTGAAAGCTATATACTCGTATCCTTGGATCCCAAAGCCATCATTGACCACTCTCAAACTAGTACTTGAGCTAGCTACATATGTAGCCGTAATTAAGTACTGTACACATCTTTTAGTGTATAGTACTGTTACGACAAATACACTGCCCATCGACCTACGATGTTTAAGGCGTTTTTTGGATTGTAGGAATTTTAATAGATTTTCATAAGATTTCAATCCTTAGAATTTTTTTCTATAAGTTGTCTTTGGTTCAAAGGAATGGTGCTACCAAAAATCTATGGATTGGATTTGTATGCCTCAGTTCCATAGGAATTTACTCCAACCTCATTTTTATACTCAAGTGCGTAGGATCGAGACACTTTTTCTGTGTTTTTCCTGTGTTTGATCCAAGCGAACTATTCCTATACTTGTATCTTGAATGGTCACTCATTGCCCTTGTATGACATGCTTATACTTTATGAATTAGCTTTCTTTTCTATTGGGATCTTCTAGCATTGGAGTTAATGTTGTGAAATGTGTAGCAAATTAGTGGCAAGAAATTAAAATGTGGTGCAAGTTGTCACATTTACAATCTTCAAGCAAAGTGGTAAGAAATTTAAAATGTGGTGCAATTTTGTCACATTTACTAGTAGGCCATTCAAATTGTAAATGCCTCAGTAGTTATTGATGTTGTCAAGATGAATCAATAAAAAATTCCACATCGAACCTAATCAATGTGCCATGTGACCAATTAGTTTGTAACAAAATTTCTAGCGCCAAGCAGTAACTATTGATGTTATCATGGTGAATCGATCTAAAATTCCACATCGAACCTAATCAATGTCCCATGTGACCAATGAGTTTCTAACCAGCCTCCCAAGAACATCCACCTACCTAGCATATTTACATTAAACATCAAGACGGACTTTTTTTAATCTCTGTTGTTAAGCTTATGTAATGGCACGCCTTAACAGCACATACAGTGGCAAAGATTTTGAGTTCATTTAGTAATTATATTATTGGGTTTCACGCTTAATATTTGTATCCTAACACCTCTTTGAAATATTTTACCTCGTCAAAATGAACCCTCACATAATTCAGCTTGCATATTTGCACCTCCTTCACAAATAAGCACACATACACGCTCACACACATCGAGAGAAAAGAAATTTAGTCCTTTTTACCAAGGAAATCAAGAACATGCATGTTGTTTTTGTTGGACGGTCATTGAGCCAATAAATCATGAGCCAGAGGTAGTGCAGAAGGCAATCAATCATCGCGGGGTGCCAAAACGAGGCACGGTTGTTCTTGCTGCCGTATGTGCACATCAGTAGGGATCGATGGGAGAAAACAACCATAGGAAAATAGGAGCTCGCGGGATGTGGGATTGATGGTGGTTCATGAGGGTTTCATGCCTTCATGGTGGTCACATAGACAAAAAAAAAAGCAAGAGAACGACATCGACACTAGGTGCAAGTGCAACGTCGGAAATGTGGAAATATCCAATGGAAATTATTATATGCACCTTAGAATCCAAACATGTTGACTCGTACCATCAACATACATCTGCACATGTTTTTGCATTTACAACCATTTATTTTGTCAAAATCAATCCGCAGCCCACCTTCCTCCCTCTCATCTATAAACCCATGCATTTAATTTTCAGACTAAAGAAGGAACATACACTTTGAACCGGATGTCTGATTTTAGATATGTTTTTAACATTGTATTTATATTCATGAGATCTTTCAAACAAGACTAAAATTGGGTATGTTTTCAAAACTGAAAATTAAGCTTTGAAAGTCGTTTGAAACATTATGAAACCAATTACTTTACTGATACAAGTTCCATCTGGCTTTCAGCCTTTCAGGTGAATTTTATTGATATAGGAGGAGTTATTGTAGTTTCATTGTTATGTTTCTTATGAACTAGTAGCCCTCCCCCACCCCGCGGTTTTTTGGTAAAAAATATTGTGAAGACAGTGGACTTCTTGTACAACTTGCGTGAGTGATGGCTGTCAGGAGGTGTGGTCTAAGGCAAACATTGTCGATATGACCATTATATCTTAGTGTCCATTTTTTCACTCTAAAGTTGTTCCACTGTGTACCTTCTTAGCACACACATAGCACTCCACACAATTAAACTAGAAAGGCACACTGAAAATTCAAATCCATAGCAAGGTTTAGAGAATACAGCTTACACATGCCAAACTACACCGGTGTGTGTCCGTGATCCAAACCGTGAGTGGATGAAAATACAGATATCACCAGAACAAATTTACAGCCGCACCATTTCATACACCATTGATCCAATCCTTAGATGCCTCGGTATCCCAAAAACCAAATCAAAATAAACGCAAAGAAGTGCTAACCATACATATAGTTAATCTAGCTTATACTTTAATCAGAAACCCCCTGAGAACACATGGGTCCTTCAATCACAAGCCCTCCTGTCTTCTGAAAAATAGCGTCCGGTCGACCGCCGTGAGCAAGCAGGCATCACCGGAGTTGCGCTCATCCGCAGGCTCACTCTCTATGTTGAGGTTCAAATCAAAGATGGACGAGGAGGCGTCACCTTCTTTATGATCATGATCGATCATGTGGTCCTCCTTGGTGTTTTCCGTCTCCGGCTTCATCTGCTTGCTGGGCGGCGAGCCAGCTCTAGACTTTGCGTCGAAGCTCTCGGAGGAAAGGATGACGATGGTGTCGCTCACGTTGACCTCGTTGCTGGCTTGGCTCCGTATGACCCCACTATCGATAGCTTCCTTGATGCTGACCTGACAATGGTGGTTGGCCTGATCGAAGTCCTCCATGAGAATGACGCGGTGCGGGTTTTCGGATATAGCCTCGTAGAGCCGCTCTAGGTAGGCTCCCCCCTCGCTCGCCGCGGATGTCGTCCGAGTCCGCTTGCTCCTGTGCTCCTCGGCGGAGCATGACGCAGACGGCGAGGAAGTGCCCATTTTGATGGACACAAACTTCTTGCCGGACCCAAAGACGAGGTTGGCAAGCTCTCTCGCCACCCTCTCCTTGCCGTCGGAATCGCCTCCGAGGAAGAAGAACCAGGTCTCCTCCTTCGCATCCGCCGACTTCGACTTGTCGCGCCTCTTGGCGATCCCCGAACGGCACTGGAGGACGGTACTCGCGATCTCAGGGACGATCTCCTTCTGCCACGGCACCTCTTTCTCCAGTGCCGCGCAAAGAACCTTGAGGTTCTCCGCGTTGAGCTCCTTAAACCTTGACCGGCACTCCACCTCGACCGAGCCGTTGGAAGCGCCGGAGTCATGCGACGAGACCTTCTCATTGGCCTCGCTCTTGGGCTTCCATGGGTGCTTTCCATCCATATCGGCGAGAAGCCATGATTGGCGAGGCTGGTGGCCCTGCTCATAGGAGGAGATGGAGGAGGCCGGGGACACCGGCGCCGAGAAGTGCAGCGTCATACGCTGAGATGGTTTGCTGCAGATGGAGCTCCAGTTTCTGCTGAGATCCATAAAATGTGTAGGCTCCTGCAGGTGCAAACACAACAGACAGTGATGACGATTAGCATCCGTGCAAAATATGATCGAAGATTAGGAACATGCATAGAATGGAATATATGATTGAACACTCGAGTACGGCGTGTGGTACGTACATGGTCACGGCAATGCTGTAGCCAGGAAGGGATGCTCGAGGAGGACACGAAGGAGGGCGGCAATGCGGCTTTGGTGTCAGTTCTTGCGGCGGAGCAATCGCCGCAGCATCTGGAGGTCAGCTGGCCGCCGCCCAAAAGCGGCCAGCGAGGCACCGGTCCGTTCCCATCCGTGTCGGAGCTGGCTTTCATGGACTGATTGACGGCGCCTAGTGCACTGCACAAGGATAGAACAAACGGAATAAGATTCCACTGTCACCTCACCCAGCTATCGATCGACCTGTCCTCAGAATCATCTAGTATTACGGTTAATTTCATGTTAAAACCTAATCGACTGAGATGCTAATTGGAAAGATTTGATTTGTTTGGGAAACAAAAGATACAAAAGACGGGAATGTGTGAAACTGATGAGACCTATAAAGCTTTTGTCCCGAAAGCACGCAAATTAAAAGGTGCTAGCTTTCATTCAGTCGCTCACACTCATGCATGGTAGTCTAGGCAAAGAGAAAAGGGCAAGGCGAAAGCATGAAAGCCACATTGCAGGCCAGGGCATGCCGTCAGACAACCGGGAAGGGCTAGGGCGCTAGGCTAGGCTACTTGCTGAGCAACGAATTGTCAGAGCTAGAGACGTCTCAATTCGGGATGATCCGTCTACCTGAAGTGACAGCGACATTCTGCGCCCCTGGGAAAACTTAACAACTTTAGATCTCGGGACATCAGGATTTACCTGTCGTCGAACGCGCAGGTGAGGCTCAGCGCGAGGCTGCCGGCGGGGACGGTGAGCGTCTGGAGCCCCCACAGGCTCTCCAGCGACGGCTGCCCCGCCCTGCACTTCATGTACGTCTGGTAGGTCCCGTACCCGACGAGCCACAGCCCGTGCCCTTGCTCGCCGCCAGCCAGGGCGCGCACCTCCGTCACGACGTGCTCCACGGGGCAGTAGTAGCCTCTCCTCCCGCCCGCCTGGACGTGGGCGGCCCAGAACTCGGCCACCCACTTGAGGTCCTCCACGACGAGCAGCACGTGCCCCCGGGTCTTGACGAGGCACCGCAGCTCGGCGAGCCGCCGCTCCGCCTCCTCCCTCTGCATGTCCCGGAACGACGACACCCGGACGCTGACGACCTGCGCACTCCTCAGCGCATCGTGCCTGGCCTCGCCTCTCTTGACCTTGTCCATGGCCGCGCGCACCGTGGCCTCCGCCGCAGCCGTGCTCTCGGCGACGACCATGACCCTGGTCTTGCTCCGGGCGGCCAGGCAGTGGAGCACGGCGCCGACGTCGTCGTCCCGCGCCTGGCCGAGTGGGAGCTTGGCTTTGGTGGTGGTTTCTTGATGCTTGCTCGTGGTGGCCGTGCTGCTAGGGTTAGGGTTTTGGTGCTGAGGATCGGCCGTGGCCGCGGTGGTCGTGGTGCTGCACACCGTCTGCTCGACGTTGGCCTTGATCTGCGTGCTGGAGAAGCCGGCCTCGCGCATGACGCGGCTGACGCTGGGGTCGTCGAGGATGGACACGACGAGCTGCTCGAGCTCAATCTTGACGGCGAGCACGGGCTGCTGCTGGCTGTCCACGGAGCCTCGACGCTGGTGAGCCTGCGCGCGCTTGAATGCCGCGACGAGCGCGTTGGACAGCGAAGGCGGGTAGTAGTGGTGATGGCCGTGGCCGCCAAGCAGCGGCGAGGAGGCGACCGCCGCGGAGGCCGGCAGCCGGTTGAGGGCCACGTTGAAGCACAGCTCCAGTGCCTTGCACTGAAGCGGGTGAGAGTGCGACCGGAGGCACGCCGCGCGCAGGAGCCCCGCCGGAGCCGCCAGCATCGCGCTCGCCACGTGCAGCGGCGTCACCTGGGCGTTCCCCCTCCGCCGAGCCAGGCTCACTGCCTGCTTCACAACACCCGCCGCCTCCGCCGTCAGAGCCTGCTGCACCGTGCACCCACCGGCCCTCATCTCGCGCCACCACCTATACCTTCCTAGCTCCAACCGATCTGATGATTGATTCAGTAACGGTAGAGAGTATATACGTACGTACGTGCTGATGTAGCTCAGCGGATGTGAGGAACAGATAGAGGCAATGGGGATGTGCAGATATAGAGAGGGTGTCACTGCAGCAGCAAGTGGTTGATGTGGGTGCTGCTTTATATTGGTGAATGAGTGTTCATCTTTTGGAGCGAGCTACTAGCTACCTAGGGTGTGAGGTGCTGAGATGAATGAGGAACGGATTTCGGTGTATGAATTTGTGCTTTTCTTGCTGGGGAGGGCTGCGTATGTTAATCTCTCTTTACCTTTCTCTTTGGGGACTCCATATTTTTGGTCCAAAGTGGATTTTGTGGTGGGAAAGAAAAAGCTGTTTGCTAGGTAGAATGCATGTGCTGACAAAGCAGATACACAAAGGCGCCTCAACTTTTCTCCCATTCCCCTCTCTCTATCGCTACCAGTGTCTCAGAGAAGGATAGGAGATCGTATGGATGGACGCAGTATCTTTGAGCCTGGAATTTTGTAAGTCATCAGTTGCCTCTAAAGAATGACCAGGGACCTAAATTCTATGGATAACTGCATCAAAGTGAGCAAACTGACAAACATGGGATTTATAACCCGATCTAGAAGGATTTGGACAAGTGACAAACGTCCCTTGGTCACTGGTTCAGTTGATGCGATCAGGAAGAATTTAACGATCAACTTTATGAAAGATAGCTCTAGTGAAATAGTACATTAAGCTTTGAGCAGAGAGAAACATGACACATATGCATGCAGATATCAGCATTTCATGACATGCTACCCCTTTTCTCATCAGAAAAAGTAGTTACCTTAGCAACACAATTGCAGCAACCCAGAAGAATACAATTATGTGATGATATAGGTTTTTAGAAAAAACTGAGGATGATATGTCCATGTTTGTGAGTTGTGACTGATCATCATGGTCGTGGAATCTTTTTGTGCAGCCAGGGAGTAAATATCACAAACTGAAAAACTCATACATACCATAGGTTCCTAAATTTATCACTTTCCTACAACTTTCTCTCTACCTGCAAGAATCTATGCCCTTGACATCTCTGCATGCCACCATGCATATAACATCTCTCCACAAAACCTTACTAGAGCAAAACAAAACATACCAACAAAAATTGAAGTGATGTGATACTAGATAACTACTACTAACAATTAGCAAGAAATGAGCAGTTAAGGAATTACCAGGAAATATTTTGTTAGGTTGCAGCAGCAAGGAATGCCTTTGGAATGTTCCGTTTACATGTATATAGAATATAGATGCAAAAAGAAACACCTCAAGACTACAGGGAACTAGGAATGCAACTCTCTAACATAACAAAATATCGTTAAAAAATAGGTGTCGGAAATGTGCGATAAATCGACAAAACTGGCCCAAAGTTGAAAGTTCAACAACAAAAGAAGCGGTTTTGAATCTTTTATGAAATCTAACCATTTTGCATGGCGCCGATCAGGGAGCCATGCGCATGGTTTGCAACATTGCATGGCACCGTGAGGTGGAGTGCCAGGGTCCACAACACTATGGAACCATGCAATGTAACCATGGTGCTCCCAGATGTGTGCCATCTCAATTTAATTCAAAACCGGTTCATTTTATGCTCAACTTTCAACTTTTGGCAAGATTTTTTCGATTTACACCAAATGTGCAAGTAAGTAGCCCAAACATAGTATCATTTAGGAAGTACATACATACTTTTGTGCCTGCTCACCGGTCGTATAATGATACAGTTGATCGCATTAAGAACAGGAAATGTGTCTGATGTTGCAATGATGATGATATAACATGTGATGCTTTATGTGATCGATACGATCTGATGTGGCCTGCAGTGACCTCTCATCTTTTGAGAGGGCCCGTTTTCAAATTGGTTTTCTTTTCTGAGAGAGATCTATGTGCCCTAAAAGACTTGGGAACTGTGTACGGCCTCTTTCTCCCCAGACTCAAAGTATAAGGAATAAAGTGTCCCTCTACGCCCATATGCTGTGTATGTGTATATGCATGGCATCAGTCACAAAAATTACTAGTAGCAGCAGTAGGCCAGTAGCACATAAAACACGACTCAAGAAAGTAGAACATAAAACAGCCACATGGTGTTCAGCAAAGCTGGGGCTTTTCAGCAATCCTGCTCCCTTGAAAGAAGACTGGATTACTTGATTCAGGAACTGACGAATTCATTGATCAGACTCAGGCCAGCTCTCATGTTTCAGTGCCGGGATGTGCCTACAGGCTAGCTAGAATGCAGAGAAATATCTATATGCGAGTTACATAACTATGTGTCCTGTAAGATCTAGCCTGCATGTATTTCAAGCATTGAAAGCTTAAAGGTATGCAAATTGCAACCTTGAAGTTCAAGCAGTTAAAAGCCATATCAAAGTAGGGGTCCTCTAAGCAGTGTTCAAGTGGTTTGCATTAGTACATCAGTACAAACAGAGTTAACTGTCACGGAAAAGCCAAAGCATATAACAAAGCCAGGTTAACAGCATCATTGACCGGTCATTACTGTGTGCATTTGCATCAAAAGTCGTGCCCGAACAATGTTCTTTATGGGGATACGAACAGCAAAAAGGGATCAGGTAATCAGCCGTCCATAACAAAGGATCAGCAGGAATGACTTCCCCCTCACGCCGCCTAGACAACAGATTTCCCTTCATTCATCAATATTATCATCCCCTCTAAATTTCACCACTACAATGTACTTGTGCAATTATATTCACCTCCATCAGAATTGTGCATGTTTGTGAAGTTCACGAGCCTAATTAATACCCTTTGTTCCTTAATATAAGGTGTCTAAGGTTTTAAGAAAAGTTTCAAAATATAAGGTGTATTGCGATTTATAGACAATTTTACTCATCGGAAAACGAGTCACAATATTGAACAGAGGTATTTGACCTATTTTTTTCAGTTTATAACTATTAGTAATTCCTCTCTCTTGATATTTGTCTAACCAAAATGAGACCACCGCATGCAAAATACTGGCGTCTTAATATCCGTGCAAAAAACTTAGGCACCTTATATCATGGAACGGAGGGAGTAGTTACAACTTCTCCTAAACTCCAACGTGATCACCTTCTTTCTAGGATTTCGGTATTGACATGTTAGCTAGCACTATGTATGCAGCACAGTATGATCTGTTCAAACTAAACTGAGGTGGTGGTCACAGTCAAAGAAATGTTTGGTCACATATGACCCAAAAGGGTAGCAAAAGACCAAGCCCTAATCATCACAAAGCCATTTGCCCCAAAAGGAGAGCTTCAAGGAAAAAAAGTATATACGCAGTTTGAGGAACGACTCAAGCAGAGATCGAGAAGAGCAAATACTGTAAAAGAAAACACAAAGACAAAAGCAGAAAAGAAACCCTAATCACTGCATCCCTTCTTTTGATCTTTTTTTCCTTTTCTTTTCCTTTCTCTAGCTACTTAATGGAAGCAGCAGTTAGGTTGCTGTTTAGATCTTTCATGGCAAAGGGACAGTGGTGTGCCCAGGAATTAAACAAACACTAAGCACTGTGTTGTTGCAGGCAGCTTTTTAAAGTGGAGCTAGAGTGGATGCTACAAAAGTGCATAAGTGGCATTATCTGCAGGAAAGCTTCCGCATTTTAATACCCCTGGCGCGCTGGTAATGGGAGCAGAAGGTGCAGCAGAACCACTATACTAGCACTCCGAGGTGATGGAAAAAGGGACACCTGTGGTTCTGCCAGTGCAACTATAAGTAAGATTATATAAGATAAGTAGCATGATCATCCCTATTTTCTCTGCCAGGAAGCAGTATACAGTATTACTTATTTACTTTGAGACAAGAACATGATATATATTAGTCTGCTTGTGATAAAGGCTTTTATATTGGAAACTTGGTGAAGAGAGCACCTTAAAAAAAAATTAGATGGTTTAGGATCTGCATAAATGTAGCAAGGATGACTGCTTCCAATCGACCACTTTGTTTCTGGAGCTCCACTTTGCTCATATTCTTCTTTTTTCACAAGGCCCTGGTGAACAAGAGGCAGCAGCATATGAGCAAGAGCTTACTAGAAAGTAACAGCAAACCAGATGTATGTATTCTGCACGCAAGAGAAATAAAAAAGATCCATCACAATTTAGATTTGCAATGGAAGAGGGTGATACTTACAGTAAGTTATTTGGGCTAAATGTTTGCACCCTCCCCCATCAGGCATGATGGGCTGGGTTCTGGGGCCAAACATGGGAGCAATCTTTGTTCAGAGAAAGCGTTGAACATGTCCACCAAGTACTAACATTCAGACTTCAAAGACTTTATTACTCCAGTTAGCTTCACAGCATCGAGATTTATAGAATGTCTTAAACAAATATGTTGAACTGGTCTTGATCCGCTTCAGTTTTAAAATCAAGGCATTGGCCGAAGCAAAATAAGATTTTATTTCCAAAGATAATATTTTTCTTTCCAAATTGGAGGGAAAATACACACAGACAAACCCTTATGGCAGAAATTACAGAGTCAAATGTATGCACGTTAACTACAACTCAGATCACGAGAACAATGTGGAACCGAGCAACGGCCATGACAAAACTTGACTGCAATTGCAATGGACACGTCTAGATAGCAGCGAAGTACTCCTTGCTTCCCTTAGGGTCAGGCTTCATCGACTTCTCCCCGGGTTTCCAACCTGCTGGGCAAACCTCATCTGGGTTTTCTTGGACGTATTGCAGAGCCTGCCACGAAGAAAAGTGTTGATCAGATTACAAAAACTTATATATCTTTTTTTACAAATGCTGCATAGTACTAGGTACAAGCTTTGCTGTGCTAACACTAGGTCAATAAACAGTAGTAAAAGCTGAACTTTCCATGTATCCATATAGTGACAGGTACTAACAAAACTGATTTTTTTAATGAAAATGAACGTTAAGCAAGATCCACTTTTTTCTCTTGTTAATCTACCTGAAGGGTTCTCAAGGTCTCATCCACACTGCGGCCAATACCAAGGTTGTTAATGGTAGAGTGCTGAATTACACCCTCCTTGTCAATGATGAATAATCCCCTCAGAGCAATTCCCTGGTAGAATAATATTGATGAAATTTGAGAAAACACAAGGAAAGGCAAAATAGAGCAAAATATCCAGCAGGATGAGCAGGTCATATGTAATCGACAGGTGGTCAGAAAACAAAATGTCAGTATACCTGATCAGGGATCAATACACCAAAAGACTTTGAGATTGATTTGGTGACATCAGAAACCAGCGGGTATTTCAGATCACCAAGTCCACCAGATTTCCTCTCTGTCTGCACCCATGCAAGATGGGAAAACTACAAGCAGAGAGCATTTCAAGTGTCAAACTAGTAGGAGAAACCAATGTATAGGCTCTGGTTACTTATTACTACCTCCGTTCCGAAATATAAGATGTTTAGCTTCATTTCTGATTCAGATGTACTTAGACGCGTTTTAGTGTGTACATTTACTAATTTTGGTCTCATAGTCCATAATGAAATATCTAAAACAAATTATATTTTGGAGCGGAGGGAGTACTTCATAGAACAATTACAGTGAAGAATAGCTATAAGATTATTAAATTAGATGTCTAATGCACAAGCAGAACACAAAACGAAGACGGAGTAGAGATACTGGCTGGAAGCCAGTCAATTGTTTTCGGGGTATAAATTCATGCACTAAGTGGAGTATGAAAATGCACTCTCTAAGACAAAGAGATAGTAGAATAAAAATACATTAGCCGTACATCATTCTCAATGGAGTTGATGAGTAAATTTAACACGTGAAGTAAACAAAATCCAGCTCCATTCTCTGATAAATACAGATACAAAGGATCACTTAACTTTTGTATTTGCACTAAGCATAATCGATCATGTACTTGCATCTAAAAATATAGGAAAGCGTGCCACTGCAATTTTAGCTTCTACACTTCAAATGTGCCTAGATTTAATTGTCACATTAAGAAGAAACAAAATTACTAGTTGACACAAACAGATGAACACTTAACGGTTAATTTCAGTGTGAAGAACTTTTAATGTGTGTCCACATAGTTTCAGGATGGAGTATATACATGTTTCCGTAACTACATGGAAAGTCACACAGAGGAAGGGTAGCATACCACACTATCAACGGAAACACCGAGAATTTCAGTGTTTATCTTCTCGAACTCCTCGTGCCTGTCGCTGAACGCTGTAATCTCTGCAAATTTTGCATGTATGATATTCATTAGAACGATGAAGCAGAAGAAGATATTTGGCCGACCGGGAGGAGGTGATTCATAGTTGGCGCACCAGTCGGGCAGACGAAGGTGAAGTCCAGAGGGTAGAAGAACAGAACCACGTACTTCTTCCCAATGTAATCGGATAGCTTGACCTGTATGCAGTCACAGCAGGACGGTCATCAGAAACATGGTAAAACATACAGCAGGCCACGGAACTCTAAAGAAAAACTACAGTAGTGACCAGAAATAGAATCAACGAGCGTGGAAATGCAGGTGGCTACGGCCATACATTGATGAACTCCTGGTCGAACACTGCCTCGGCCGCGAAGTCGGGCGCTTTGTTCCCCACCAGAGGCAGGACGTTCTGCGGTGACACAAGCATACGCATCCAAAACGTGAGAAACCGAACTCAGGGAAAACCACTACCAGTGCGAAATGGCATGTATCGAACCAACCAAGGCGGGAGGACAAACAACCTCGGCCGCGGCGCGGGCGACGAAGCCGCGGGCCCTGGCGGTCCTGGAGCCGGCGGCGGCGGCGAGGCGGGCCCCGGAGAAGGATGCGCGGGGGAAGGAGAGGCCCTGCGGCGCGGCGGCGGTGGGCTTGGTGGAGGCGACGAGCGCGGCGGCCCGGGAGGCGGATAAGGCGCACGCCATGGATGGCCGCAGGGGTTGTCAGGCGGGGAGTGCCGGGGATGGGATTAGGTGAGATAGGGTTCTCCGTTTTTGAAGAGCCCGTTTCAGAGGAGGACGTGTCACCCCCACAGTGCCTCGCCTTCGTGGCCATCTGAGATGGGCCGGAAACTCGTCCGTTCTGGACACGGGCCTGGCCGGAGATGTCCATGTAGCTTTCAGCCCATATAGCGGGTGCGTAGGGATCGAGGAACAGGCCGCCTATCGAGGTGCGGCACGTCGCGAGATTCGTGCTGCCTTGGCCGCCGAATCCGACGGTGGTGGTGGGGGAAGTCACGGGCGCCAGGGCCCCACCATCTCCTCGTACGCTACGGCCTCGGGTTTCGGGACCGTGGAGAAATAACGTGGGATCGTGTCACACGCTCGCGCGACGCCGTTTCGCGGCTCGCGGCACGGTCGCAAGAGTGTTTTTCCGATGCGGTCCTTGGCTGTAGCTTATTTCGCGAGCATATCCTTCGTGTGCGACGCACACTGCTGACGTGGCGTACGGAACAGGATGCACACTTTTTCACCGGGTTTGGGCATGTATGATTGCGTACTTTATTTTGTTGTTAACGCAAGCTAATGTACGTAGTTACTTAAGGCGTTTTAACCTTTTTCCATATTCACATGTCTAAATTTGTGGCTACACATATTTTAATGTTCAAGATCGTGCATAGGCTACCAGAGCGAGCCCAGCGAGGAGATCTTCGCGACAATGATCAACCACAAGAGGAGGAGATAACAAACATGACGACAATGATCGATTGAAGACACCCGATTTTGATTCCTTGGCTAGAAAGACTAAGAAAAACACCAATGAGTTATTTGACATGGTAACGGGTCTTGGCTAACCAAGGAACACTTGCATTCTTCGTGCATTGGCCAATGAAGGAGCTAGGGACTTGGAGGGAAGATAGAGGTGAGAAAGGCAAAATCAAAGAAGGACTTTGGAGGTTGGGGGAGAAGCACAACAAGGAAATTGCCACAATGACGTACAAGTAGAATAAGATATGAGGACGATTTTATCGCATTGCTTTACGAATCTTGTATCGAGCCCCTCTTTGATAATGGGATAAATAATATCGAGAAGAATATAAGAGGCAACTGGTTATAAATGTATTGTCTATTGTCTTATGAATTAAGATGATACTTAATGGAGAACTATTAGACTTGGCATCATAGAGTTCTGCACTATATACGGTCTTGGCTAGCGAGTTTTAGCACATGCTTATATGCCCGAGAGACGAGAAGTGGCCATGGCCATATAACAATAAAGTAGCACAACTTTATACAAAACTAGTACATACATATTGCATATAGAGTTGTCTTAAAATAAATGTCAATACTTAGGTCTTCTTTGATTCATAGATTAGGAAAGTGTAGAAATAGGAAAATCATAAAATTGGTATGACATGTCTTGTTGAACCCTATGGGAAGAGAAAGTTTGTTTGATTGACAAAGGATTTTTCTAAGAGGTTGGAACTCATGTTATTTTCCTATGGTGTTTGTATTACAAGATTCCTATAGGATTTTTCCTAAGGAATATGATCTTATGAATCAAATGGTGTCAAAGGAAAAATTTCCATCAAATTTCAATCATACATCAATCTTTTGAGAATCCTATGAATCAAATAAACCCTTATAGCCAATACACTTTAACAATTATTATTTTTGAAATCTTAAACCATATATATTAGGTTAACAAGCCGCCTCATTAAAATCTTGTCGGTCCCTTTCGGTACCCTAATTAGAGAAAGAGTGTCAGAAACTTGCCGCCTTTAAGCATTAATCACCGTTACATCATCCGCTAGGGTACATAAAAGAAAATCGGGGGGGGGGGGGGGGGGGACCCTCAGCATTACTAGCTAACAAATGCGCAACCCTATTGGCCTCTCTAGGAGTATGAGCAAGAACAACCATAGTAAAATTACGACAGAGCAACGTACACTCCTCAAATATAGCAGCACATGCACGAAGAGAGTTGCCACCGTCCTTCATCACCTCAATAATGTCCATGCAATCAGAATTTACCTCAATTCTATTACACCCAATCTGACCTACAAGGATTAGTCCATCTCGAAGAGCATGAGCCTCAGCCGTAGTAGAATCCGAGACGAAAGGAATTCGTCTACAACTCACAGAGAGAAAAGAGCCCCTCGTATCACGGATGATAGCACGCGAAGCACCTGTACCTGCATCATCGTCAAAACCTGAGTTTCACGAAATCCTCCTTGGGTTTAACCCAGCCATGCCTCTTGATTCCATTCCTTTTCTTTCTAGAGAGAATTCTTTATTTGGCCCTTGCTTAAAAATTTGTTCCTTATTTGGCCCTATAAGATAATTTTTTCTCAATTTGACATCTTAATTTTATTTTCTTCCTAATATGACCCTTTAGTATATTTTGAACACTAAAAAGACTCTTCTATCCCTGATAAATTGTGTGACAAGAAAAGAGTAAATGTGCGTTGCTAGTAAGCTGAGAATGATTAGAGAATTGCACCTTACCTAAACTGAGCTGAGAATGGAATGCACCCGTGTGCAGCCCTGTGAGCATGGCGCGCGCTAGGGAGAAGTGACACATTAGATCGCCCGAGATCACGACGGCTACGTGCCTGCCAGCAGGACGTCTCCAGAGCACGAAGACGATGGCAAAAAAGGTTTAGAACAGCCCAATACGTCGAGTACGTTTTGACATAGACGACGATACTCTCCGGCGAGACGCGCATTATAAGCTAGCTAATCTGATTGATTGATCGATCCAACTAGTACCTCACGTACACAATCGCTGGACTCACGTACTACTAGCTGTACAAAAAAGAAACTACTGGGAAGATCAATCTGATTGCTAGAGGTGCGATGCCGCACGTGACGGCAATGGCCTTGGAGCCAGTCCGGCCACCGGCGCGCGACGACACCGACAGGACGGCACGAGCGTCAGGGTGTACTGATCGATGTTTCCAATCTAGCTACGTACGCGAATGCATCACCTAGCTGCTCACACGCACGTGCCGTTTGATGCTAAAACTGATCTAGTGTGTACGAATTGGTCGATTGACTCTAATCTTTACTATTTATCTTTTAATTTAAATGGTACATATCCAATTTTCTTTTACTATCACTTAATTTATCAGGGGTAAAAGAGTCTTTTTAGTGATTAGAATGTACTAAAGGGTCATATTAAAAAGAAAATGAAATTAAGATGTCAAATTGGGAAAAATTTATTTTATAGGGCCAAATAAGGAACAAATTTTTAATCAAGGGCCAAATAAGGAATTCTCTCTTCTTTCTAACCCGGGTGTAGTTGAGAACCAGCTCCGATATTACATGTGCCGATCTTGCTGAGTACTGAACGGGCTCTCCATGAGTTGCTTTCCGACGTTCCAACCAGATATTAATAATTTGCTCTAAAATGTTCCGAAACCCCGTTTTAAAAAACAAATAACTACCAGGAACCGACATGACGCCACCAAGGCGGCGGCCCACCAATTAAACCAAGCCACGCGCGCCGTGGGCCCTAGCGCTACTCTTACATACGGCCCCTCCGAAGATAAAAAACCTCGTCGCAGAACCAAGTTCCGTCGGCTTCCCTCCCTCCACATACGTCATACCTATCAGGGTTTATTTGCTAATCCTGTCATACCTATCCGAGCCGCAACAGGCAAACGCTACCAATTTCCCTCCTTTCCCTCGTTTTCTTCTCTCCTCACGCTTTTCCCCCTTAACCCCTTCGCCTGGCCGCCGCCCCGCCTCCCGCCGCCGACCTCGCCGGAACCCTAGTGCCGGAGCCCGCGCCGGGTGCGATCGCCGGAGAGACGATCAATACCGTGGTCTTCCTTCTACGCTCCGGGGGTGATCGCCGGATTCGGTGGTGGTCCTCCCGCCGGACACCATGTCGGGAGGTGGCAGGCCGCAGGCGGCGGCGCAGCAGATCGTGCAGTCGGTGCAGCGCCACGTCCCGCTCGCGCCGCGGCGGACGCCCTTCTCCGTCCCCGGCGACTACCACAGGTTCCCCCTGCCGCCGTTGCCCTCGCCCGCCGCGGAAGCACTAGCAGCGTCCGAAGGCAGCGTCGGCGGCGACGTGGAGGAGGGGATCCTCACCAGGATGCCTGTAAGTTGCCGCTTCCAGCTTACCGGGGAGCTTGTTACTAGTATTACTGATTGCTTGTGTTTGGGGGTTTTCGTACGGATTTGGTGAGGTTTTCCTGCAGTTCGAGCTGTGACTCGGCCGCCGAACATGTTCAGCAGAATTTTGGCAGCTCCCATCCAAGCGTCTCCGCCGAGGCATGTTGGTGTCTGGGATTAGGGTGTTGATTTCGGTCGGCAGCTTGTTTACTTTCGCTGAATTAATTATCCGGGGAAGCTCACAAGTACCGCTGATGTGAAGCTTTCATCGCATTAGCAAACGTGGCTTCTATTAACTGTCTGCTACTAATATCGATTACAGAGTGAGTAGTTTCTGCAATGCGGTTTGCTGGTCCGCCAAGAACTTATGGTTTGGGATGGTAGGTAAGGTTTGTGCGGCAAATGCTACAGGATGTTTTTCTGAATCCTTCCCAGCTGCTTGAGAGTTGCTTGGTATGGTACTTGATCAGGATTTGGTTATGTGTATTCTCTGTTTCACTCAGTTGCTTGCAACTAGGATTGAAGGGTCTCACTTCGGGTGCTTCTTTTATGTTTGTGCTAATTTAGTTGTTACTACTGCAAGTCGTCATGCCTGAGCTATCATTATCTGCACCAGAATTCGCTGCTTATTTAGTTCACACCACTGCAATTTGCTAGAAATAACTGTTTTATCTGGAGCACCATGCTCATTCCCGTTTAAACATACAATCTCGGCAAACTTATAGCAATCATACATATAGTTTTCTAGATTTGTTATGATTGTTTGTATCTTGGACAGTTTAAACAAATTTTCAGGTTGAAGCCTAACAAGTATAGCTGTGCTTTAAAGATATTCTGAATTTATGGGTGAAATGTAAAATTATACGTTGGGATTATAGGCAGCTACAGTATGATCACCATTCATAAGTCATAGACTGACTGCACAAAAACTCGAAACTGCTGATACATTATAGATTTATGATCATTTCTATCATGGATAGTTCACACAGCTTTCCGGGTTGAAGCTCAACAAGTACAGTCATGCTTTTATGAATATTCTGAATATTGAAGTAAAATCATCAGTTGGTATTATTGGTAGCTTTGGTATGATCGCATTCATTAAGTCATAGGTTGACTGCAGCTATACTTGACAGTTGACAGCTGATAACTGCACATGGTTTTTCCTGGATCCTTGGATTGTTTTGAAATCTAGGGATTGTTGTTAATTTTATGCAACTTATTATCATTGTTGATTATGTGGTTGATAAACATTTGTATGGCCCCTACCATATGTGGCGTTTTAACCTACCCACAATACCCTTCTTGCATACAATTTCTTTTGCGAAACATCCTTTGCATACTTGATAATTTGAGGTCCATTGTGTAGCATTTATCATACCCTGCAGATGGTTCGACTTGCGGCCATTTCTAATGTAATTGGTCACTGAACGATACCGTTCCTCCTCTGGCAGCTAAAAAGGAAAGCTCTATGTGGAGAAAGCAACACAGCCGAGTCAACTGAATGCATCATGATAACTAGCCCTGGGTTTTCTGAAGGAGTTGGCAATCCACTGACCCCTGTCTCTGGAAAAGCTACTAGGATTTGCAAGTCGAAGGCTAAAGACAGCAAAGCTGTACCTCAGACCCCTATATCTAATGCTGGTACGTAGAATTTTTTAGTTCTGTGAATCAAATAATTTGTTTCTCCCAACTTTTGGTTTTTACTTTTTACTTCATATCAGTGTTCTCCATTGTTTTAATTCATGAACCTTTGTGTTTTTCAGGTTCACCTGGCAATCCACCCACTCCTGTTGCTTCTTGCCGCTATGACAATTCATTAGGTTCATCTCATCTCAAACAATCTGCAATTTTGGTTACATAGACTGTTGTAATCCGCCATTATGGTCGCTTTTTTAGATCTTAGTACAACATCTTGTTTGATACTCATTCTTTTCCTGGCATCTCTTTTGGTGATGTTTGTTCAGGACTGTTGACCAAAAAATTCATTGCTTTGCTCAAGAATGCTGAAGGTGGCATTCTAGATTTAAATAATGCTGCAGAGACATTATATGTATGGATTTGTCTCTCACTAGAGCTAGTTTATTTTGTTCAGTTCCTTTTGGCACAATCTTATACATGATTTCGAACAACTCAGGTTCAGAAAAGGCGCATATATGACATCACAAACGTCCTTGAAGGAATTGGCCTAATAGAAAAGAAGCTTAAGAACAGAATCCGTTGGAAGTAATTTTTGTCTCCCATGTTTTTCTTAACCATGTATGCCTGTATTTATGGTGCAAACTGCTAACCTCTCAACAATGCAGGGGTTTGGATGACTCAAAAACTAACATGGATAATGTAATTTTGGATCTGCAGGTATGTATTTCCCAATTTCTAGTATCTTGTAATCAAGTTCAAATGATCAGACTTGTGGTTAATGTGTCTGAACATGTAAATAAAACATTTTAATCTAAGGATCCTTTGGTGTGACCTTTCTTCCAGGCAGAAGTTGACAATCTTATTCTCCAGGAGCAGGAATTGGATGAAAGTATAAGGTTGGTAGCTTCTGGAGGTTGCAAAATTATTAACCGCATTTATCTGCTACCTACATAAAATAGTATATGCCCTGAATTTTGTAATCCTCCAGTGAAATGCATGAAAAGGTCAAGGAGTTAACTGAAGAGGAAAGCAATCAGAGGTAAATTTGTTTGGTTTTTGGACTTATTAGCATGCCATGTTAAATCATGTACTAATTCATTTTTTGTAATTCTTATCTTTAGGTGGCTATACCTTACCGAGGATGACATCAAGGCACTGCCCTGCTTTAAGGTTCGTTTATTTTACTAAGAAATCCAATGTTATTTTTTCTCGAAGTTAGTCATCTTATTGTTGATTATTCAGAGTTTGCTTCACACCATATATACATATCTGGGTAGAGATAATTATGTTGATGCTCTCAACAAAATATTTGTTGCAAGCTCATATGAACTTTGTTGTTTTACAGAATCAAACACTAATTGCAATAAAGGCACCCCATGGTACTATGCTGGAAGTACCGGACCCTGACGAGGTAACAAAACAATGAAAAGAATGATCCACCCATCGACACTCTATGTTTAGTAGTTATTAACTGTTTGTTGAATTCTGTTCATCTGCTTCATAAGCAGGCTGGTGATTACATCCGCAGGAGATATAGAATAGTTATAAGAAGTACAATGGGTTCAATCGATCTCTACTTGGTTAGGTGATGTTTTAGTCTTCTCTTGAGGCTTGTTATCTAATGGTAAATTGTCTGATTAACATTTTATTACATTAATAGTAAATTTGACGGGAACTTGGAGGAGCTGGTTGGTGTTGAAACATCTAAAAAACATACAGATGTGGCAATACCTGCCACCATGGAGGGCTTCAGAACCATAGAAGCTGGACAAAGCAGCAGATCAAAGGACAAAGCTGCAGATACGCAGCACATCCATAAAATTCCTGATCTAAATGCTGAAGATTTGGGAGGGATGACCAAGATCATTCCAGATCTAGATGTAAGTTAGATTGGAACGAAATGAAGTTTACTTTTATATAATTATTTTTATGCAACATGGGGAAATATAATGATCACATAACCTGAACTGAAAATAACATCTTATTCTAACCTTTTTGACTTCATTAGATATTATTTGTACATCTCATCACTACATTAGTTGCAGTCTGAATTCTTGATCTTTATTCTAAAGCAGTCAAGATTCTAGTGCGCTAACAATAATTAAACTTGTGTTTCGTTCTTTATTATTTTCTTCTGATATAATACTCAAGACTCTCAAAGATACTGTGACTTATGATCCTGACCACACCTTTGCAGACTGATGCAGACTACTGGCTTCTCACTGATGGCAATGTTAGCATGACCAATATGTGGAGAACTGCACGTATCCTCTAATGCATTCATTATGATCTTTGTCTAAAATCACATATGCTAAAAATACACGCAGTTTTAACTTGAACTTTGAAGTACTTGACATGATAAACAGCAGAACCGCAGTGGGATCAGTTCTTAGCTGAAGAAATGACTAACCCACCGGCAATGAAGCAACAACCAACAGTTGTCAGTGAAGCTACAGTTGTAGTCCCCACCCAAGGATGAACAACGAGAAGATTGGAGATATCTTGGAACAACCGGATTCTTTTTTGGGGATGGCAAATGTTCTTTTTAGAACTCTTTTGAAGCTGGTGATTTCTATCAAATTCAGCATTCTTTCTCGGAAATGGGATGGCCTTCCGGCACCGCTTAAAGATACACAGCCTGAGAAATGCATTTCATGGTCTGGTGGTATGTTTTAAGTAACTTTTTGCTTCGCCGCGCCTCTTATGGGTTTAGGCTTTTATCACGTCCTTCCAGTTAGGAACATCAGTAAACTGGCTTGAGTTTCTTCCGGTGCCATTTTCCAACTTCAGTTCACCTGCTGAGGTCAGTCGTAGTGGGCTGGTTCACCCATGAAATGACGCCACAAGATTGTGTATATAGTATTATATTATTATTATATATACGTGTACAAAGTAGAATGCAGAAGAGAATGTACTGTGTACAAAGCATTTCACAAGGCCTTCGTGGTTTCTGCACTAATCAGTCACTGTCAGTACTAGCTAAGGTTCGATATATTTCCTATTACTGGTACTAGTAATTCTCTGATACAATGGGATTACACCATTCTTTTTGCAATAGCGCAGTGGACTTATTAGTAGCCAAAATCATATTTAGTCCAAACCAGAGCAAGCGCACATGGAAGTGGGTGCATCAGTCGCCTCCCTTCCTGATCTTCCCTATCCAGTTGGCCACGACCGGCGTCAGCGCCACCGTCGGCGGGAACCTTATCGGCGAGGCCGCCTTGTGCGCGGCGTAGGCCAGCGCGAATGTCCCAACCTTCCCTCCCGTCTCGTCCGTGGCGATCCCGACCTGAATTTACAAGCACAAGACCCCTCATCTGTAAGTCGTCAGCTCGTAAATAAAACCTCACCAGATCGACAGACGCGAAACTTGGCATAGCTCAGACCTTGGCGAGCAGCTGCTGCACGTCGACGCCGGCGTTGATGAGGAGGTAGCAGGCGGTGAAGGAGATGATGGAGAGCGTGATGGAGGTGGCCAGGTACGCGCCGCCGTACTTGGCCAGGAGCTCCTTGGCCTGGTCGGTCCTCGACTTGGTCTTCTTCTCCGCCCCTTCCTCGACCGCCTCCTCTTCCTTGGAGCTAAATATCTGAAGCAAGCAAGCAAACAGTACGTAAAATTCAGCTCCGAAACTAATATACGTACGTACTTGATGAGCTCATGTCTTGCGGACGCGCGCTTACCTTCCAGAGGCCGAACTCGAGGCCGAACTTCTCGGTGATCTCCTCGGCCGTCTTGACTTCCTTCTCCTTGGTTTCTTGCACGGCGGAGAGCTGCCGGCGCGGCAGAGGCCGCAGAGACCAGGCGGCGAGGAAGCCGGGCCTCCTGGGCTGAAGCAAGCGGTGGTGACGGTGGCGGTATGTTGGCGCGGAGAGGTTGGCGAGGAGGATAGCTGATGATGCGGCCATGGATGGAGCTCGGGCGAACGATTGGATGGAGTGGGACGAGCAGAGGATGCAGAGCGAAGACCCAAGGAGAGGTGGGGAAACAGGGGCCGCCAGGTGGTGCGTATGATGGACGGCTGGGATGGATGTGGGCCTTGCTCGACCTTTCTGGGCTCCTGGGCTGACGTGCTGGACGCCCACTGATGGCGAACGTGAGGTGGAAGCAGGTGACAAGTAGCCATCGCTGTGCCATTGAGTACGTACGGACTACGGTGAACGAAGTGGTGAAAAATCCAAAAAAGCTTCCTTTTCCCTTGTTATGAGAAAGAAGTGGTGAAATGAAATCCACTATGCCACATGGGAGCATATGCTTCATGTCACCAGTTTTTTTTTGGAATGTTAAAAGACTTTTTTTTTGCAAGTTCATCTTGACATTCAATGTTCTCACGCCAAGTTTCGTGAAACCCCAACTTTTGTATCCTGTGTAAAAAAGGAAAAAGAGATTGTCGTGAAACTGTCATTTTAGCACCAATTTTATATCTTTTCCACCCATAACACAAATAATGGCTTTTTGTGAAATGATTTTGTGACTATATAAATGTTGAGATATATGTGCAATTTCTTATTATTATTATTACTACTATTATTGTTATTATTTTCTTTTAACTTTAAAATGTGTTAATATTGAACAAAAAACATATGCTCCCCGGAGCCACAAACGCCTCTCCCAAATGGAGTGTGTTTTTCTGTCGAGAAAGAGTCTCCTGCTTATTTTTGGTCCATCATTATTATTTCATTTTCCATGTGGAAAGTTCACACATAGAGCTTCTGTTTAGTTCAATGCAGTTGGTGTCTGCCACCCGATTAGGTAGAGTAGAGTGCTATGGACAAAAGTAATTCAATTTATAAGGGAAACTGTTTCAAAAAACACCATACATTACCCTGTTTATAAGAGAAACTGAGCTAAAAATCCGCAAAAGCGTGGAGATCCACCGTCCACACGATGCCAGTCCACCAAACGCAACAAACGTATGCCTCAGACTTTAGGGTTGATGTCCCAAATTATACCACCCGACACCAAAACCACACAAAAGTCACTACGATGTACTCCCTCCATTCTGAATTAGTTGACTTAGGTTTAGTATATCTTAAACTAAATCTGAGTCAATTAAATCAGAACGGAGGGAGTATGACTCAACCGTCTTGTAGCCCGTGCTACCCAGACACCCGCCAACATGAGCTTTTTCCCATGAGTTTTTTTTTAAACCGATTTTCCCATGAGTTTTCAGCTCCTCTACCTTTGCTAGCGTAGACACGACACGCGCGTTACCATCGGAATTGTAGCATTTTGTATGCAGTACCATGGAGGAAAAGTTAACTTCCACTTTGGCAGTTAGGGACACATCGTTTTTCCACGCTACAGTTTGCACTCCCACCATCCTGAATTAATTGACTCAAATTTAATTTAAGAACTAAATCTGAGCCAATTAATTCAGAACGCAGGGAGCACGTTGCTCCACGCACGTCCACGTTAATTGACAATGGTTTCCTGAAGATCGGGAAACAAAGCTGATTTTATTCGAAAAAATATACTGATTACGCAAGAACCATTTCAGTGTTATACGGAGTAGTATCAAACTTCTCTAGGATATACGCGGGCATGATGAGACGAGTTTCATGCAACCATCATTCAGATATATTAGCCTTTTCAGAGTTCAGAGCAACGAACTATCTGCATCCCTCGATCGAGACCACAAATACAGACATTGAGGACTATCGCATCATTTCCTCCATACTAATGTAGTGTCTCATGCATACGGAAACAGAGAAACCAAGTTCTTTGGTAGCCTTATTTACTCGCTTCGGCTCCAGATCCTCCCTCGTAACACATGGACTGATCAGTCCTGCAGCTGCAGGCTGGGCAAGGTGAAATCTGCAAGACAAAAGAAGCGTCATCAGGTGCCAACACGTACGTTCTCGATCGCCTCATAAATCATAGGTTAAACCAGTTTCTGTGGTGCAAGAAGAGTTTGCAGTCATGCACGTACCGCCGCACTTGTACCCGATGGGGCGGTTGGCGATGTTGCAGCGCTTGGGGATGGTGATGGCCATCTCCGGCTTCACCCCGATCTTCCGCACGGTGTTGGACAGCAGCACGGCGCAGAGGCACTCGGCGCTCTTGTACCCGATCTCCTTCACCGCAGCGCAGCAGCGTTCCGACGGCGTGGCAGCCGGGTCCTTCGCCGCCGACACGCACGGCGCCAGCTTCAGGGCCATCTGGTCCGGCGGGGTCGCGCCGCACGCGCCGGCGCCGTCGGCGAGCCGCGGAGCCGCGATGAGGACGGCGCCGGCCAGGACCAGCGCGACCATGGACACCCAGACGGACCTCATTGCTGTGCTTGATCTTGTGGGGTTTATGCCTCCTTTCTTGCCTTGTTGTGTCTGCAGGTGTGGGCTATACGGCTTGGCCAGCTGCTGCTTATATAGTGCCGAGCATGGCGAAAGCAGCAAGAACCTCGTGATGGACAGAGCACACTCCACACTCACAGATGCAAGCTCAATGCGCTAGTCACCGCATCAATGGAAGTCTGGACAAGCAAAGCTGCCGTAGCATAGCGCAATTCCTTGCACAATATAAGTATGCATATGGCGTCCGTTTTTTTCTTCTTGCCACGCTACATGTGTGACACGCTACAATATGTCATACATCATACATGCACGCCTTATGTGGTGACATAAAGGAAGGAGCTGACTCCGTAGCAGGCGCCTGCTAGCAGGCGAAAGTCCACGCACAACACTTGGACATGTCCGAAGTGTTTGCATGCATGCACTATAATTTCAAAATTGTTGACATCATCACCCATTAAATGTAAAAGTTAAAATTCAAAATGTTTCGTAGCTTAACCTGTTTATCCGATCGAGAATCCGTTTTCATAGTTAGACTAGTCGCGACGAGATTTTCAAAACTAGATCCCATGTCGATATGTTCTGACAACTTTTTTTTCACCCAAAAGTTACCACCCCATAACAAATAAGTAACCCAGTATTATATGCGTAAGTTACCCACCATATTGACGATTAGTTTTTAGGTTGAAATAAAATCAAGTTACCACATTATTTTGAGATGTTAGAGTTGTCATGCATGCATAAGTATTATGATTATTATGATGATAACTATCGATTTCATAGTGAAATAACGCATAAAAAAGATGGACATTATGTTCATACCTACTATTGAAAGGATATGTTAACTATATCAATTTCGTGATGGATAACTATATTATGAGCACATGGATAACTTAATAAGTACTGAGTGGGCAACTTTATCAGTATTGTATGGGTAAATCCATCAATATTGGATGGTAACTATTACTGAGAGTAGAAATCACATGAAAACACATGAGATTACTTTATCTTTATTGGATGGTAACTTTATCAGTACATAATAAACACATGGATAGATAAATTCAGAGGTACCGGGTGGTAAGTTTATTAGTATTGTAAAAAATCGAAATAGTATGATAACTATATTGATTTTGTGTATCGGGTGATAAGTTCATCCATATTGGTTTGGTAAATATTATCGAAAAAGTATGTTAAATATTACTGAAATAGTATGGTAACTTATGTGTTATGGACGTGGTAACTTTTGGGCAAAAAAAATATTGTCAGAATTTGCCAACATGGGATCTAGTTTCGAAAATCTCGTCGCGACTAGCTCAGCGATGAAAACAGATTTTAGTTCGGGCAAACGGGTTGGTCTACAAAACATTTTAAATTTCAAAATTTTATAATTAATGCGAGATGACACAATCTCGGTTGTCAAGCGCATAGACATGAAGGGGCACCTGGCTGAGCTGGATGAGCATGCATGCAAGGCGTTGGAAGGCTGAAATCAGTGCGTGGATGTATGCCCGTTGAAAGTCGCATATTATATAGATTTCCCGTAAATGAATTACTAAGTCGTCACCGTTAAGGACCATCTTGCGTAAACATGAGATAAGTGTAAATGCAAAGATGTGAGAAGATCTTGATTGATCGGCTTATTAGGACATGTACAATGCGGTGATGTAAGCCTTCCTTAGCGTTGACACGTTTTATCTAGGTGGATGAGAAAGAATGAAGAAGAGGAAGGTTGTCTTCTCTTAGCTAAGAGATGGTCTCTTATGAAATAAGAGAAGACTAGTTTGCCCATTGTACTACTTGTCTTCCCTTAAAAAATTATTTTTCTACTACAAAATAACTAATTCTTATTAATGGTTAGGGATGTGAATAAGAGATAATGCATTGTATAACATATAATATTTGTCTTGACGTGGATGGCTAAGAGGAGGCGTGCCTTCTTTACCATTGTACATGCCCTTAGTAGAATGAAAGAAAACTTTCCTAAGTCGACTGAGCTATAGTCAGTCCATAAGAGTTACCAAGTCTTGTACACAAAACCACCTCATGATACCATCAATCCGATAGTTTGAGTTGAGCCACAAATCCAGATCCGTTTCTCAACTAAGGAAAATGTGTTCCTGCTGACCATGGCTTGGAGCATGCTGGTTGGCTCATCTAGAATGAGACGAACAAACTATCTTCCAAAACTAAAGGGAACCAACATGATTTATGTGCTCTGGACTATGTTTAGTCTGGAGCACATAAAATATCTCCCGCACGAACCATTACTATGGTGATTAGTGGATCATGTGTTATATTTAGTCCCACGTGGGAACTATCGGCACCTACTACGGTTTCTTCATGCGATTGTTACCATCTCTAGTTGGGAAACATAGCCAGAGAAAAGTCTCGAAGTTGGACATCACCAGGGTCGTCGTCTGTGTTTCGGTTTTTCGTTGATTTTCATTTTGTATTCATAGTATTGAAACATATAGTGCTAACGTTTTCCAACAACTGAACTTTTAGATGACCTTGTTGGTGCATCTTAACCAATGTGGTACAAGAACAAAGAGATGCCATGTCGAGTTCAAGACCCAACCACTGTTAGGGCCCCTTTGATTTAAATGTTTTTCATAGGATTTTTGTTAAGGATTTCTTTGTAGTAATTACATAAGGATGTTTTACAGTCACTCAAACGTCTTGAAAAATAAAGCCCCTCATTTTTCTATGATATACTCTCTCCGTCCGAAAATAAATGTCTTGCATTTGTTTAGATTTAGATGTATGTAGACATGTTTTAGTGTACACATGCATTTGAATTTAGACAAATTTTAAGAGAACGGAGGGAGTACCAAAATATGTTCGTTCATGTCCCGCTCAATTTGTTGAAAATGGAAATTTATTAATTATAGGAATCATGGATAACATTTCAGCTGCAACTGATCTCGAGATAACAAGTACAGTACTCAACAACGTACAAAGCACACACACATATTATTCTGCTAGAGGTATACACCCTCTAATCAGAGTTCCCACATGATGAAACTCATTTTTATTAGTGTGTGATGCGCAACACTCAGCTGCAACCACACTTGACCTCACACAACTCCAGTGGCCGCGCATGAAGTGCCCTCAAGGCTCACGGCAGAGTGTAAGCTGCAAGTTACAAAAGAATAGTAAGTTCAGACTCGCAGTCGCAGCAACAGCAGAAACATAAGCTAGGGAGAACATTGTCAGGCACTGATCCGTTTGCTTACCTCCGCACTTGAAGCCGACGGGGCGGTCGGCGAGGTTGCAGCGCTTGGGGATGGTGATGGCGGTCTCCGGCTTGATGCCGGCGCTCTTGGCGGTGCTGGAGAGCATGACGGCGCAGAGGCACTTGGGGCTCTGCTTCCCGATGTTGTGCACCGCCGCGCAGCACCCGCTGGACGGCGCCGACTTGGGGTCCTGCCCCGCCGACGCGCACGGCGCCAGCTTCAGCGCCATCTTGTCCGCCGGCGTGGCCCCGCACTCGCTGGCACCGTGCGCGCCCCGCGGCGCGGTGAGCGCCGCCGCGGCCACGACCACTAGAGCGAGCATCAACAGACTCCTCATCGTCGCCGGCTGCCTCGACTCGATCACTGAGATTTCAGTGTGCCTCGGTGTTCACTGATCAAGTGCTCAGTACGTGCTTGGTGCTCGTATGGTAGCTAGTAGCTGCTGCCTGCTTCATGGCCTCGCTGCTGCTGTTTATATAGTGGTGGCAAGGAGTGTGGCTTCAGCGACCGACCCGAGCTCTGATGATGGCCGCGCGTCATCGGTGGAGCGAGCACTACGGGCGCACACCGGCGCGCGCTGTGTCGGCACCGGATGAGTCGACCAATGGCGCCGCGCCAACCTCGACGAGGTCGCAGCTAGTGGGTTGTTGTCTGCGCAAAGTTTGCATACGTGCCCGGCCGGCAGCTAAATCTGTAGTAGTTCGAGGCCAGGGCGGGCCGGGCATGGCATGTTAGGAGTTAGGACAATTTGCTTTGAGAGCATGAATGCCTGAAGGAGCTAAAGCATGGCGAAGTGGCTCTGATGATCAGGGTGTTTCAGTCAGTGGACGCGGCACTTCGATTTGATATTGTCAAAATTAACGGGATGCCGCGGTGGGAAGAAATTTAATCAAAGTGCTCGTCGCGTGCGGCCGCCTCACCATGTCGGTGGTGGTGTCATATTCTGATGGCCAACGGCCCTGGAAAAGAAGAAATGTACTAGGTCCTTCAAATCTATTTTTTTGTACGGTTATACGTTTCTCATTTATATATCAAAGAAAAATTCCAAGGCACATACACACTGATATTACAGATATGAAAAGATAGGATGAATATTCGGTAGGTACGTTTATCCGGTTCCTTCAAAACTATCGGATCTGTTGGATTTAATGGGCTGCATGCAGCCCATCTTGTATAAATCTTGAATATGCTGAATTCTGAGAGTTATATTTAGTTTGTGACTAGTGTGACTAAATTTTACTCCCACCATTTATAACTACTTTGCGTTCTGGTTTAGTTAAAGTCGAACTTTATTAATTTGACTACATCAACATAAATGCTTACAATAATTTTTTAATATTTTTTTTACGCATACCACAAAATCTTTTTTTCGTGCAAACACAGAATATCCTCATGTACACCCGACATTTTTGTGTGTGTAATTTTAATAGTTCAAAATGTATTTAATATGCATTTCATAACGGTGCAACTAATCAAAACATCATGTTCGCATATCTATCAATTTATTATTAGGCATGTACAATGATATAGAAGGAATGTCTTCTCTTAGTCATTGACAAAATATACAAGTTATATAATGCATTATTTATTGTCATTCCTTAAAATTAATGAGAAATAATTATGTTTTCTAAGAGAATAAGGGCATGTACAATGGGGTGACATCAGACTTCTCTTACCGTTGACACGTAGGATAATTGTCTAGGTGGCGGAGAGAGAATGAAGAAAGAGAAGGTTGCCTTCCCTTAGTTAAGGGATGATCTCTTACGAAATAAGAGAAGGCAAATTTTACCATTGTACTACTTGTCTTCCCTTAAAACTTTAATTTCCTACCAAAATATAATTAATTCTTATTAATTGCTAGGGATGACAACAAGAGATAATGCATTGTATAACTTATAATTTTATCTTCCCTAAATGACGTGGATGAATAAGAGAAAGCGTGTCTTCTCTACCATTGTACATGCCCTAAGAGATCTTCTCTTAGCTAAGCGAAGGCAACCTTCTCTTTTTTCATTCTCTTCCCCAACTAGATAAAATATCCTACATGTCAACGGTGAAAAAAATCATTCGACAAAAGATACAAGTTATACAATGCATATTTCTTATTGCCATTTCTGACAATTAATGAGAAACAATTATGTTTGCTAAGGGAATAAGAGATAATCTCTTAGCTAGGGGAAGACAACCTCCTCTTTCTTCAATCTCTTCCCCAACTAGATGAAATATCCTACATGTTAACCGTAAGGAAGGTTGGCGTCATGCTATTATACATGCCCTTAGGACATGTACAATAATAGAGAAGGCAAGTATTCCCTTAACACTAGATGTCGCTTAGAGAAGGAAATAAATATTAGTCCTACAATGCATTATCTTCGTACTACCATCTTTCGTAATTAATTAGATTCAATTAAAATTACATTATAAGAGATGACATATTCAATTAACGGGATGCCGCGGTGAGAAGAAATTTAATCAAAGTGTTCGTCGCGTGCGGCCGCGTCACCATGTCGGTGGTGGTGTCATATTGTGATGGCCAACGTTAGGTGTGGGTTGCCTTGGGGGCGCCTACGCGTTACATGGAGGGAACGCAGCTCTGCGTACCCCGGATGACGCAAATGGGTCGGCCCACATCTAGCGATTCCTCATTCCTGATGTATTCGCTGCTTTGAGTTCACGTTAATGTTTCCATGTTCGCTGCTTTGGCAAAGTGCCATATTCGCTGCTTCCGCAAAAGTGTGTTTACAAAATGCACATGTATTTATACAAATACATTTATATTTAAAAAACGTAAACGAAAATTATGCATGTCCACGTTTAGGTTCCATTCCCACACTCGGTTTCGAGTTTTATCAATTGTATGTTTTCAGTTCTGAATCGATGTTTCGAAGTCTTTTAGAGGTATTCGTACATGTATTTCGTCGAGTGGCTCCTTCATGTTTTACTTTGTTTGTAACTTCGATATCAAATTGGAGAAGTTTGCATCTAGGAAAACTTGCTTAATTTCATTGCGAAATATAGGCATATGAACAAAGTTACAAAATATCCAAAAAAAAGCCAATTGAATGTGATTTGGTCTTGAACATTGTTGAATGATTTTTGAAAACCCCATGTATAAAAAGCGCCCATTGAACGGAATTTGTCCTTAAATTGAATTTAACAAAATTTGGTGTCGAACAAAATTTGAAAACCCACTTTCAACAAAAAAAAGTCTATTGAACAGAATTAGGTCTTGAATAAAATTATGCCTTTGCACAGAATTTAACAAAATTTGGTGTTGGACGAAAACCCACTTTGAACAGAAAAATTATATGAACATAATTACGTCTTGAACAGAATTATGACTTTAACGGAATTTGGTTATAAACGAAATTCAACAAAATTTGATGTTGAACGATAACCCACTCTGAACAGAAAATGTCTATTAAACATAATTATGTCTTCAACAGAATTTGGTCTTGAACGGAATAAACAACATTTGGTGTCGAACGATAGCGCATTTTGAAAAGAAAAGGCATATTGAACATAATTAGGCCTTGACCGATTTTTTTTGTTGTCGAAACAATAACCCACTTTTAATAGAATTAGGTCTTCAACCGAATTTATGTTTAGACATAATATAATTATGTTCAATAGGATTTTTGAAATTCAACATAAATGGTCCATCAACAGAAACAACTTATGAACAATTTTTTAAAAAGTGATCAAACCTATTTTCAACGATTTTAATAGTGAATAGAACATATAGGTGAACTGAAAAGGTCGATCAACTTAATCTTTTTAAATATAAATTCAGCAAATACTAACAAAAGGAAAACATATTAGAATGAGAAAATAAAAACAAAAAATGTGAACATATTTCCTTTAATTTATGAAAATAACTATAAAATCAAGTTGACAGAGAAAATAAAATTAAAGAAACAAGAAAAAGAAGCCATGTACCAAAAAAGGGAGAATGGGAAAAAAGAAAAAGACAAATGAAACAGGAAAAAGTACAAAAAAGGAAAATAGAGACATACAAAATGAAACATGGAACGAAACGGAAGCAAAAGGGATAAGAAACAAAAAACAAAATAGAAAACAACATAAAAACGGAAAGTAAAAACACAGCTGCTAGTAACCCAGCTTCAGCACGTACTAACAACTGAATGGGTCAGCCCCAACACAGTGCCAAGGGGTGCGCGGAGCGGAGTAAGCTCCGCGTTATGTAGAAAATAGGATTTGTTGGTCGTCTTCTTCGAAAAGAAGAAATGTAGGACCCTCAGAGCAATCAAATATGTTGGATTTTAATGGGCTGCAGCCCATCTAGTTTAAATCGTGAATATCCTGAATTCTGAGTGATTTAATTAGTTTGAGTATATACCTGGTCCAACTTTGAAAAGTTTGACTTTGAAAAATCCTGAAGCGTGAAGTAAATCAAAACAGAGGGAATAGTCTCACATTGCTAGTTCAGACGTGAGCAACTATACCCCACTAATAGAAGAGTGAGAATATGATGAAATTTCACACACTCCTCTTTGAATCGAGTTAGAGTCTAATTTAGTGAGACAACACCTGTGTGGGTACGTGTCACACATAGGGGTGTAAACAGATAGGATAATTTACACACCATATCCGATTCCGAAACCGTTTTCAACAATCCATATCCGGTTTTAAGGAATCCGCCGGATAAGGATATCCGATTCCGAAGTTAACACCCGGATATGGTATAGGATATGGTATGTAAAATAGCATTAAATATGGATTATCCGAAATTTAAATAGGATTATCCGATGGTTTGAATCCGAATAATCCGATTTTCTACCGAATTGTCTAATCTAATATAGCATAATTTAAACCTAGTAAGTTGTCGAGTTCGTTAGTCGAACAACACTCACTTAAATAGTCATTGTAAAGACTATAAATTACAAGTTGGTTAGTTATTAAGTTATCAAACAATTATTTTTGTATGTATGGTTTGAAAATTTAATTGTACACGTATCTATCCGATTAATTTTGTTACCGGTCCGAATCCGCTCCGTTTCCGCCTCCGAATCCGCCATCACGGAAATTATTTTTGTATGTATGGTTTGAAAATTTAATTGTACACGTATCTATCCGATTAATTTTGTTACCGGTCCGAATCCGCTCCGTTTCCGCCTCCGAATCCGCCATCACGGATATCCGCATCCGAATCCGCATCCGGTCATTATCCGATCCTATCTGAATCCGATGAAAAATTATGGTATAGGATATGGTAAATGTAAAATCCGATCCGATCCGATCCGTTTACACCCCTAGTCACACACATGTGCTGTGTATACATGCTCACATATATGTGTGCAGACTAGCTTGACTAATGTGAAGACAAAACAGACGGTCATTTAAGAGATAGGTTATTTCTTATCCACACTCTCTCTATAGCTAAATTTGCCATGGTGTTTTTTATGTTTCTCCATCCTGACAGACAGGTATTTAAAACCCATGTCAGTGAGATTTTGCACGGGAGACGGCCCATAAAGTTTTTGGGGAACGTATCGGCTAGTTTTCGTCCTACTGCGACGCCTGTACGACTCCGGTGAGCCGATTCCAACTTTCAAGTCGTTTGTACATTTATGTCCTCTTCATTGTCATGGCCGACATCAACAATGTCATGGCGGGACCCGGATCAATAGTATGTATTGCTCCTATCTCTATTTGCATTAGTTTTTTGTACATAACCATTAGGTGTCTCCATTTCATTAAGAGAAGTAAATGATTACAAATGACTAAAATAAAAAGAAAGAGAGAGGAGAAAGAAGGCTGCATCTCACCCTCTACAATGAAGAAGAGGGGAGATCACTACAACACAACACACGAGAAAGGTAGAAGGCATCGCGCTAACAAGAATCTCATCGAACATGCCAACACGAAGGAGTGCATCCACTTCCATCATCGTCTGATCAAGCAAGGCAAGATATGCATTGTGAACTTGATCGTCTAGTCGCCACCCAACTAGCCCCAAAGAAGGGAGGGGTGTCGAAGGGAATGAGGCGATACATGATCGCACTCGCTAACCCGACTTCAAGTGGTGGCTTCAGCTTCCGTTGCTACTTGGATGCCCGTCGAGCTCCAAAAGCACATCTTGGCACGAAACGAATGGATCCACCATGCCCTTGACGGAGATTGAAATCGTCCCAACATCACACCTCGAGGATCAAGGCCATTTAGTACCAAGACAACACCTTCGCGATGGAGTGTGGCGTCGACATGCCACTGCTGCCTGGACCAGCATGTTGGTTCTAGGGTTTCCCCCGACACTCAACATGGAGCGGAATAAGGGCTACCATGACGCCCTCCAGGGAGGAAAGGCGACACCCATATCGACATGTCGCGTCAGTGTCAGACACCGCCGACAGGGATTCTCTCGAGCCAAAACGACCACAACCAAGGAGGTCCCCAACCAGGAGGAGCGTGTGGTTCCTAGCACCGATGTTGAACTCCTCTAGATTGTAGGGTGCAGATCGATGCAGAGGGAGGACGAGCAGGTCGATGACGCCCTCCAGTTCCCCCACCGAGCATCGCACCAACACCTCCAACCGTGCAGCAGCCATAGAACCACCACGCCCCCAACGCGCCCTCGCCGCTCGAAGACAAAATCCATGCGCATCACCTCCGGTCACCACCAAGATTGGCGAGAGCTCCTCCGCGCTAGAAGATAACGAAGGGTGGATGCAGCAGTCGTCGCGCAGCCACCCCAGCCGTCAGAGAAAGCTCTCTGCCATGTACCGCCGGACCCCTCCCATGCTGCTGGCGTGTTCTGTGTTGCCCCGCGGGGGTGATGTGTTCATGCACGGTTGTTGATGACGGAGACGGCGGAGCAGGGAGCAGATGGAAAATGTTTACCGGTTATATAACGTGTAACTAGTGGCGGATCTGCACCCAGGGCGGCCCGTGCTACAGCCCTGGGCTCAGGGTTAAAATTGCACTATAATTCGCTAAAAATTTAACAAAATTTGTGTAAACAAAGTAGTTCAATATCTGAACATCAGAGCCAGCCCGGGGCTTGGCTCATTTATGGGACCGCCCCTACGTGTAACTATAGAGAAATCTATTCGTTAAAATTTCAAACAATATTTGTCGTGTATACTTGGATATTCTACGCTCGTACACAATGTTTTGTGAAAAAATGCATTTTGGCTTTAAAAAGACAATTTACAGTGCTGCAAAATAAATTTTCACTAGGCATATTTGTTTTTTTACACATAGCACAATTTGTTTCACGGTGCAAACACATAATATCATGATGTACACCCGCCATGTTTTTTGGTAATTTAACAATTTAAAATTTATTTAACATGCATTTCATAACTGTGCATTATCTAATCAAAACAACATTTTCGCAAATCTATCCATTTATTATTAGGCATGTACAATGGTATAAAAGGTAAGTCTTCTTTTAGCCATTTGATAAAAAATACAAGTTATATATTCATTATCTCTTATTGTCTTTTCTGACAAGTAATGGGAATTAATTACCTTTTAGAACTTGTTTGACTCATAGGATAGAAAGATATAGAAATAGAAAAAATATAGGATTGCTATGTCATGCCCACTCTAATCTTATAGGATTTAGTTTGTACAAAATTTTATTTGACTTCGTCAAAAATATTGTAAAAGAGCTTGGAGTGGATGTTTGAATTTCTATGGGAAATAGTACAAATGATTCCATAATTTTTTTTATCATAGGATCCAAGCCTACAAATCAAAACAAGAAAGGAAAATTTATGTAGGATTGAATGCTCTAGAAATCCAAAATCCTATAGGATTTATTTGTATCAAACAAGGCCTTTATGAAATTATGTTGCTCAGGCATAAGACATAAATTCAATCGAGAAATTAGAATTTTCTTATAAAATAAGAGATTATCTTGGTATCTTTGATCACAGGAATAGAGAACAGGGGAATTGAAAAACACGGAAATAATATAGGATTACATATGCAAAATAAAGGATTATAAAACTACAAAAAATGGTCATTTGGATGATTCACGGGAAAAACATAGGAAAAGTGTCTCAATCTTATGCAAATGAGTGTAAATTTTCTATGAAACTGGTGTGCAGGAATGCAATCCATATGAATTTGTAGGTGTCATTCCTTTGATCTAAACGAATTTTTTAGAAAAAATCATATGGATTGGAATTCTCCAATATTCTTATAAACATCCTTCAATTGAAAGGCATCCTCCTCTTTCTTCATTCTCTTCTCTGACTAGACAAATATTGTACGTGTCAACGATAAAAGCCCTTAGATCGTGAGAGACAAAAAAACAGACTTACCTAAACAATATCACCTGTAAAGATTGCAGTCTGATGTGGAACTTTGGGGAAGCAACGAGTAGGAGCTATGCATCAAATTGAGTAATTTGAAGGGATGATATAAACACACGATTTAGCAATATATATCTTGACTTCTCGAGGAGTAGGATTTTGGACTCCCAATACACATTGGTTAGCAAATAGCAAGATATTTTTGACTTCTCGAGGAGTAGGATTTAGGACTCCCAGTACACATTGGATCTGCGGTAGTAGCTGCCGCAGTGCCGCTAATACACGAGGATTACAGAATATAAGTAATTTTAAACCGTAATAATGCGACTAAGCCTTGGATCCGTGCGACGGCGGGACGCCACAGAGTTCAGGAGACGCGCCGGCACTGTCACGCGCGACGGCGGCGCGCACCCTGCTCCGCGCGAGGAGGAACCCGAGGGCGTGGCCGGCGACGGCCGCGAGGAGCACGCCGACGTTGAACGACATGACCGCCAGCATGACCAGGTACGCCATCCCCATCCTGGCGGCGTGCACGGCCGTCAGCAGCGCCGCGGAGGACGCAGTGGCCTCCCCGCCGCCGCCTCCGCGCCGGGCGAGGCGGCGAGAGAGCAGCGCGAGCGCCTCGGTGAGCGCGGCGAGGGCGAGCACGAGGAGGAGGCAGAGGAGGTACATCCCGGCGCCGCGGTCCCCCGGCCAGCCCGGGAAGAGCACCACCGCGCGGTCGCCCCAGAAGAAGGCCATGTGCATCATATCCATCATCTTGTGCGGCGCCGCGGCCGCCGTCTTCGTCGCCGCGTGGTCGGCCCGCGGCGGCGACATGTCCATGTCCATCGACCCCATGCCGCCGCCGCCCATGGCCATGTCCCTCATTGCTAGTAGATGTCTCTCGGGTTCTTGAGTGAGGGAGGAGAGGGATCGGTGCAGCTCAGGCAGTGTGGGACGGGACGCAGATATAGAGTGACCGGTGGCGCGGAAGAATGGAGCTTTACTAAAATCAGGAGAATCGTCGGGCAGAGCGGTGGGAACAGCGAAGCAAGCCCGTCTCGTGACTGCACTGAACAACCGGGGAGGGGACCGGGGACGTTGTCGCTTGCTCTGCTGCTCGACATTTTCTAGTACGCCATAGCTATCGGCCACGGCGGATTAGCATCTGAGGACGATGGTTTTGCTGTATTTTCTTCAACTCCTGCAGGTGGTTTTGCTGGAGTTGGGGTGCACTGCCACAGCCAGCAGGTGGTAGTCAGGAATGCATGACCAACCTGCCGGCTTTGCTTGCTAGAGATAAGAGATGGCACTGATCCCACCATCGACATTTTCTCATTTTGATGGAATCTACTGACAGTGGAGTGTTTAAATGTGGTAGGACTTAGGTTTTTCTCGTGCAAGCAACAAACACTCTGCAGTTTGGAGGAAACAAACTTTTGCAGTATCTAGGTGTGAGCTCCGTTTCGAACATTTTGAACAGCACGCCAGCGTTATAGTTCCTTGGTGCGAGTGTCCGCCAGTGCCGCGACTCTTTGTCATATTCTCTTTCACCTCCCAATCCAAAATGTAGGTTATTTTGCCCCTTAAAAAAATTGTTCATGAAGCATGAGCCGTTTTACATTTTTATATTACAAAGAAGATGTTTCCCCAAATAAATAACTTATTACTGCGACTCATTTTAATTATCATCGAATCTGATGTAAATAGACATGCTTTAATGCAAAATAAATCTGATTTATCAATAATTAATAGGTATATGAGGGAGCATATCTTATCTTGGAAAAAATGTATGATATTTTTGGGCGTGAAAACCAAAGAAAGTACGAAAATGGAACAAAAACAGAGAACACAAATGGGTAGTCTTATTAAAACGCCAGCATTATCATTCCTCGGTGTGAGTGTATGCCACACCCTCGATTCTTGTCATTTTCTATTCCATCTTCGAACCCAAAATATAGGCAATTTTACTCCTTTTTCTAAAGTTTGGGAGTCGATTTCCATATTTACATGCACATGTCATGTTGTCGCATATAAGAAATTTCATATATTGGTAAAAATATGTGATACATTATATATTTTAAATTAGAGGTATATTATCCTCGCTGGCCCTCAGAGCAAATCGACATGTGGCGATAGGTAAAGAGGTGTATATGGTTCGTGGAGTTTTCTGTGCACCTATATGTCTCCACTCTCACATGGGGGTCCCTACTACACCACTGTGCCCCTTCCCCCTCCCCGCCTAAAAGAACAAGTTGTTGTGTCACATTATCGCGACCCTATTAACATCTGAGATATTTTACTTTTATTCTTAAATAATCTAAAAAACATATTGGCGTTTCTAAAATCAGCTTCACAGTTTTTTAATGTATCTCTCAATCCGTTGAACATTTCATGAATAAGGTAAACATTTTTCCAAAAATGGTAAACACATAATTCGGTGAAAGTAATTGATGCACCTTGTGAACATTTTTTTGAACCCGTCTATATTTTTTGAATATGTGTGCGAACTTTAATTCAAACTCGAGAATATTCTTATAACCATCTGATTTTCTTAAGCCAGTGAATATTTATGTTGGATCGGTCAATATTAGTTTTTGAACATTGTGAGTTTTTTAAAATAACCTGGTTCATAGTTTCCCGACCTCCTGAACATTATGATCATGAACATATTTTATTTTTTCATGCTTTTTAATTTTTTTCCTTTTGTTCTCTTTTCATTTTCTTATCGTATTTCATCTTTATTTTTTAAATCAAATGAACATTTTCAGTACTACATCAACATTTCTTAACCTCATGATTTCATGTTTTTTCTAGTATGCGAACATTTTTTAAGCTCCCAAACAATTATTTTGAATTGTATGAACTTTTTTTTCTTATAGAACATGTATTTTTTAACCACGTGAACACTTATTTTGAACTATATGAACATGTTTTCGAACTGTATGATCATTTTCATTTTATGAACATTTTTTTGGTGAGATACGATTTATCTGGTTGTATATGCAAATATTTTTTCTCTTAACATTGATAATTATAATACAACATAAAAACAATTTTATAACTATTAAATCCAAGACATAAATTTAATTCAACTAAATATATACTCCCTCCACACTTATTACTTAGGTATTTTAATATGGAAAACATACATCTATATAGACATATTGTTTAGTATAGATTTACTCATTTTACTCTATATGTAGTCTAATTAGAATATCAAAAACATTTTATATTATTGTATGGAGGGAGTATATCTTATGAAGAAGTTAATTCTTAGTGCATGCTTTTTCACAAAACATCTGCAATTATTACGGAAATCATACAAGAAAATAGAAAATATCACAAAAAGTGTGCTACAAGAGAAAGAAGAAACATGAATAGAAGTCGGACATGAAAAAAAAGGGTAGGCGGCCTGGTTGCATGCGCCTTTTCCGGGCGTTAACGTGCCTACATATTGGGCTGCTCTTTCAGTGGGCCGAGAAGTAGGAAGAACTTGACATGAGCGAGCCATGGGATCTACTCGCGTCGTGCGATACATAGGGAATCCCGTGTTTGGTGTTTCATAGCGTAACTTGTGCCTCCATAATAGCCCAGCCCAATAGTGATCAAACCTTCGCGGGTATTGGTGGGTACCGATCTGTGTAGGCAATTAGGTCTATAGGAGTTCCGTTAAACTAGAGACCTCGATTTATTCGAGTCGATCTCAACTAGGTTATTAGATCGTAAAACCCCCAGCTACCTTCCTAATCTATGTCCTCAGTTCGTGCCTATCTCTACGTTGCTGCTCCCGACGGCGTCGATGGTCATCTCACACTCCAAATCGCAACCTGCTCTCGACCACCGCGTCAACAACCGCGATGACGGTGATATGTTTCCCGGCGCCCAGGGCGGTGGTAGTAGCGCCGGGTCTGTAGTGCTCACCGGCAACAAAGCTCGGAGAACTCGCTCCTGCGATGACATGATCAGAGGCGGCATCCGACATGGCGACAACGACGGCGTCGACGACTTCTTCAAGCGCTGCCAGACCACATCGGGCTACCTAAGCCTGGAGGATGTGATCTACTCCAAGGAGTTCAGCGCCCGGCAACAACGGCTGTACTCGCGGGCGGCGCACTCACGCAGCCGGCGCCGGTCGCCGGGGCCGCTGGGAACGCGCCGCGGCAGTGTAATGCACGGCTTTGTCAGGACTTATCTCAACCCTTGCTTGGCCCTCGTCGCAAGTGCCTTCGGCTGCATGCCGGGCGTGGCGGCGCGTTGATTGTTCTGCGGTGTCATCAATAGTTCTTGTTTTAGCCATATAATGCATTAGATTGATTGTTCTTAGATATCTGCTGACGTCTGGTTAGCAACTTATAGTTAGATAATAAGCCAAACCGTTTGTATATATATTCTCGTGGAATCGTTGAGGTATTTTCTCAGTCAAGATCCCGGCCGGTTCCTCTTATTTGATATACTCCATCTGTTGGAGTTCCATATGTAATCTCATGAATGAAACTGAGGGCAGCATGACCAACGCAGTCGCCACGGTCGGTTTCCTTCGCTGATTTGCTTGATCAATCAGTTGATCACTTGATCTAATCCAGCCTTGATGGCATTGTCACTTGTGAGTAAACCTAATTGTTATGGACAATAGCAGTGTTTATAACTGCTGTTTAATTACCAGAACAGAACTTCATTGCCGCAGAGCAAACTCGAGTAAGGCAATGAAGCACCGGTAACCTCATGAAGAATTACAGTTTGTTTTTTTCGAATAGGGGGGCGCCGCCGGCCTCTGCATTATAACCTCTGTAAAATCTTAATTATGACCAAAATTCAGTAGCTGCGGCCTGCCACTAGTAGAAAACAGCCCTTCGGTTTTGAGGTTCTCAGTCCCGGTTATGCCTGGAACCCGGACTAATGCTACCTTCATTCCCGGTTCCAATGGTTAGGATGGCATCTCAAGCTCAAAAACCTATAGTCCCGGTTCCAACAGAACATTTAGGCCCGGTTTGATATATGAACCCCGACTAAAGGTTTTAGTCGCGGTTCGTGTCTGAAACCGGGACTAAACGTGCAAACTATACACCTCCCGATCACGTTTTGAGCGCCTTTTGGAAAATGAACAGGTTTGACTGCGTTTTGGAAACTGATGAGCCATCGCGCGTTGATACACACACGAAATTAATCGCTTCATGCAGGGCCGCCGCCTGCCGGCTTCATGCAGCACAAGCATTGACGATGAAGTCGTACGTAGCCGACCTCGAGGTCGCGGAGAACTTGCCGCGATGACGATGACGCCGGGATGTCGATGATGACCTGCGTCGACGGGCGTCGGGCGGAAGATGGCGAGACGCCGGCGACTAGGGGGAGGCGTCGGTGGCAGGGCATCGGCAGGGCTGCTGGGTGGGTGAGACGACGTCGCCCAGGCTCCTCAAAGGTGGTGCCTCCGAGCACTCGCAAACATACGGAGCTTAACAACAACCCCCGGTCATTCAGATCCAGCTGAAATCGCAGGGGTAGAACTTTTCTAGAATCCCACAGGGCAACGGTGCCCGGCGGTATAGGTTTGGTGGAGAGGGAGGGCAATACAGGCGGAGAAGCAACTCGGCCGGCCTGCTACACAATTAATTGTATTTTTCTGTAATTAATCCAATTAATATGCCTTGCTATATAAAGGGGGGAGGGGGTGTGCAAACACCTTGCCTCCCCCATGTGGGACTAAAGGAAAAAGGAGGGGAGGGGGGTTCGGCCGCACCACCTAGTCCGAATTGGACTAGGGTCCCAAGCCCCCTTCCTCCTTTGGTTGGTGCGGCTCCCTCTTGGGCCCTCTTAGGGACCATGTAGGTGGGCTGCCCCTTTTTCCTTTATTATTTAATAATTAAATTATTATAAAATATAATTAATTCATAATTACTATATTTAAATACTTTTTAATATCCCGTGACTCCGAAACATTTTCCGAACCACCCAAACAACTTTCGGACATTCCTGGAACCCTTCCAGACCTTCCCGGAGCTCCTTCCGGACCACCGGAACTCTTTCCGGATTATTTCTCGCTCTCCAATAAAATCATATATTATTCCAAAACTTTTCTCCCGGTGTCGTTAATACCTTAAGTTTGTTACGCTACGGTTCGAGAACACTCCAGACATGGTCGAGACACTCCGCTCACCAATGACCGCCAGGGATACCTGGATGCATATGACGGCCCCTGTACATTCTACGAATATCGTCGTTGAACCATAAACATGATATTCATTCCCTTTGTTTCTGTGATACTACCTTGTCCGAGATATGATCGTAGACATCTGATGTCTTTGTTGTATCTCGTTACCGACAAAGGTTATTAACTCGTCCGTGATATTACATCTCCATGAACTAGTCACAAGCTGCGCAGCCATATAGATGCAATCTCACCGAGTGGGCCCAGAGTATCTTTTCATTACAAGAATGAACAAATCCCGCTCTTGATCCTTACGTCTCAATAATCTTTCGGGATACCCAAGATGGACACCGTTATTGAAGGGAATATGCGCTAGAGGCACTTAATAAACATAGTTTATTGGCAATATCCCAATTTTCATTATATGTTTTATACCATGCTATAACTGTATTAAGCGGAAACATTAATACATGTGTGGTAGATAAACAACCAGGTCCTTAGTAGCCTCTACTAAGACTAGTTTCGTTGTGCAATTGATGATCGAGGTTTCCCGATCATAGGGCATGTCGCCGGTCGGTAATGGAAGTCATATCGTTAGGTGTAACGATGTGATGGACATACCCAGTATTTATAGGACATAGTCATTACGCCTTAAAACCGTGAGACCAACTCTTATTGTTATTCCTGTAAGATACTTTGATTGCACCAAACGTCATATCTTATTTAGTGTGACAATACCGGTGATACTTTTGGGTATCGGAAGGGGGTAGTTGAGACGAGGGGTCAACAACGGGGTTTGTCAGTCCGCATAGCCGGATAGATATTCTAGGGCCCACTCGCTGAGATTATGTCAAATGAGTTTGCAAACATGTGACTAGGTCACCATCTGACATAATATCATAGACGAGTAGAAGATAGCGATGTCGGTAACGAAATAATGCTAGGTACAGAGATATCTGAGAATGATGCTCGGACACGCTAAGTATCGCCATGACAAAGGGTTTAAGACTAGACGTCCAAGTTTGATAGATGAAAGTCATTCGTTATATCACAGAGATTAATTCATGGGGTACAGGCCTACGAGTTAGTCATTGATCGGAGAGGAGTCTCGATCATGTGTGTTATTATATCGAACCGCTAGGGTAACACACTTAAGGGGTTTCGACAAGACAACCGGAAAGGAAAGAGATCACCGGGAACGTCCCGGGAATGGTCCGATGGAGATCGGGCAGCGACGAAATAGTTTTCGGAGCTAAAATAAATTATATAAAATATGTTTGATATTAATTAGTGTAATTAATATTTAAATATAATTTTATATATTTATTTTTAAATTTTAAAGGCAGATGTCCCTAAATGGGTCTTCTAGTGGAAAGAAGGCCCATGAGGGGGGAAGCTTCCCCCCAAGGGATGAGGGCTGGTTCCGCCGGCCTAGGTGGGCCACAAGGGGCCCACCTAGGGCCGGCGCACCCTTCAAGGGTCGTGGCTGGTGTGGGATAGTCCCACACCGCCCGACTGGCAAGGTTGGCTTCCCCCGGGAGCCTATATAAGAAGGGGCACCCCTGGCCTTTTAATTCACCATTTTAATTCCCCAATTATCTCTCGATCTCGTTATTCCCTTTGTTGGAGTTGCGCTGAGTTGAGAAGGGGATCTCTTCCACCATAGCCCGCTGCCGCGCTGCTGGTGTTCCGGTCCAAGTCTTCCGCTGCTCGTTCTGGATTGGAGCTTCGGAGGCCGTCGTCTCCACCGTATGTGTAACACCCTGCGAGGTGCTGCGCTAGCGGTAATCGGAGGCCTACTTCCTCCACCCGACCTCGAGGTCATCTTCGTCGTCTTCGTCGCGCCGAGTTCTTCGTGACCTAGAGGTCGGCTACGTCGTCTTCGTCGTCAACGCTTGTGCGGGAGCGTAATCCCCGCTATTCGGTCTACGAGGGTATGTATTCCGATCTCCGACGTACTTCTATCTCTGCATAGTGTAGATCTTGGCTAGTTTAAGGATATCGTTGCTAGGAATTTTTTTTGTTTTCTGCACACGATCCCCTTCAGTGGTATCATAGCCGATCTATCGTAGATATAGCTGTACACTGTTAGAACCCGTGTTCTACACGGGGTCACCGTTCCTGTTATTTGCTACCCTCTAGCGTGCACTTGTGATTCCAGCGGCATCGAGTTGATGAAGCGGCCCGGACCGACTTTACGCGTACGCTTACGCGAGACTGGTTCCACTACTGACATACGGCTTGTACCGTATCTGTGGCTGACGGGTGCCTGTTTCTCTCTCTTTATTTGGTCTTGCATTTTCAATGGAGGGCCCGAAAGAGATGCTTAAACATGCAATTATTGGATCGTTGTTGTGGTCATAAGGTTCGTAGGTATGAAGCGGTTCTATTTACGACAACCCCAGACCACGTAAAATATGTAAAAGATAAAGTAGAAGCGTCTAACTTTATTTTGCAAGGGCTATGTGATATGGTCAAGGTATTTTTGATAAATTGTTTATAAACTGCGGGCGCCAAGAAGATCATGGCGCAATGGACTATATCACATTGCATTTCATTTGATCTTTTGTGTGCATCTTATATTGTGTGATTATATATATTAGTATATATTAGTTACGCGGCGGTAATTATATAAGATGATCCCTTCAAAAATACCACTAGTGTTCTTCCTCCAACGCGCACTACCAAGAAAGTTCTACGTTATGAGGCAGGCCGTGACGATCGGGTGTCAGACATATCGTCGTTCTCATACGGTGGTTGTAAGCCATGTTGGACAAGCGTCAGCGTGGAGGTTATAGTGGCGAGCCTAGCATATGTAGATATGGCCTCGGAACACGGAGGCCGAAAGGTCAAGCATAAGTCAAAGAGTTGTTGTGATTGACAATTGTCTACCCTTGAAGTTGTGTTGCCGGCTCTGACGATGAGGGGTTGCGCAATGGATGGGGGTCGTGTAATCGCTTAAACGACTAGGAGGGATGTTCGTTTGAGTGGGAGTTCGGATAGTTATTTTCTAAAATACTAGAACTCAAAATATAATGAACAAAGTCTATTTTGCAAAACCTTTCTAGATATTAACCATTGTGATAGCATCTTTTAAAATTAGGCGCATTCCTGCGATTGAGAAACTTAAAAGGTTAGGTCCAAACTTCAGAGTTTTATACTTTAGCTTGAGGATACTCCTTGTTTAAACCGTTAGCTCTTTGTGATACAATACCCGCTAGGAGATAAACCCGGAGATTCGGCTAACAAAAGATAATTTGGATTATCAGATTTTGTGCGGATGATATCATCATAGTCCAGTGTATGCTATGATCGCTACCATAGAGAACCAACGGTGGGTACGAGTTATAAGATCGTGAACATATGAGATGGTCGCTAAACTCGGGGTACCCCTATAGTTGGGTTGATGAAGTTTATCAGTACGTTGACTGATTGTCTTCTCAACCAAGATAGAAGAGAATACACACATTGAAGGAGCACGTGACAGTCATACTTGATGAACATTGAGACGCCTCACTCAGCTCGATCACTGGATGACAGACGTCGTTGCCAAGTGCAAACGCTATGTCATAGACTATGTCATGCAAGGGGAATCGTTCACCTTCATGGTTCTTGATTACGTTGGAAATATCAAGAAGATGAAACAGATCGCCGGAAGTCATCGATGATGATGGTGTATATATGATATACATGTTATGAATGTTTTAGCTAAGCAAGCACTCGCAGTAGTGACTAAGTTTTTGAACTAGTCATGTTTTATGAAAACCAGGTTTACTGCTTGAGTAGCTTGAAAGGATGAGGCGACATTGCGTGTTGATAATGGCAGACAAATTGTTGTGATGGCCATAGACACTCTCCCTCTAGATCTACCACTTAAATAAATTATTTATAATCGCATGTTAGTATGATCGTTATAAGTGTGTCTCCTCTAGCGAGACACTTGTTCATATATGTTAGTGACAAATTCGTTGTCCTATACTTATGAAGTAATGATCATATGACGATTTGAATTTAGATGGTAGAAGCTCCCACATTCATAATATTAATGCCAAAGGATACAAACTTAATAAAGACACCACATATGTGTGGCACTACCGTTTAATTCATGTCAATGTTATAGTCAATGCATTAGCTCCATACCAGATGGATCTACAAGTTCTTAGATTTGATCTTTTGACACTTGCAAAGTAACTATGACACCGTTTTCGGAAAACGGGCATATAACTTATTGATAGTCATACATATAGATGTATGTGGTTCAATGAAGTAATTGACGGGTAGTGGAGACCTTTATTTCGTGAACTTCACTGAACGTTTTGAGTATAGCTTGTTGCGAATCGTGCATATGGGTGTATGTGAATCAATGAAGCACTTTAACGTGAAGTGGAAGTCTTTATTTCATATACTTCATGAACATTCGAGTAGATATATGGATATCCACTCGGGGAATGTTGGCCTGGAAATTTTGATTCAATCAAACAAGTTCAGAATGAAGTAGGAAATAAACTTAACAAGAAAATCAAATTCCCGCGATACATATCGAGGAAATGAAGATTTGAGTTATAATGTTGGCACAACATTGAAAGACTTGTGAGAAGAGTTCCACAAATTACGTCGCATGGAACACCATAGTGTTATGGTATGTTAGGACGTCGTAATTGCACCCTATCAGATAGTGTGTGGTAAATAAATCTCTTACCGAATTATTGTGATCATTAGAGTCATATGGTAGAAACGTAAACATTCACGCTAGATAATAGGGAAACCATTTAAATCCATGGAGACAATACCATACGAGTGATGGCATGGCTTTTAGCCTGGATTGTCATTTCAGCAATTTAGTGTTTCGATGTGATCAAACCTAAAATGGATTAATCTTTATAGTGTACCGTATCTAAAGAGTTAGTTGGGTACATGTCTGATATACCTTGCGAAAGAAATAGTTTCTTGTCCAAGGGTATAAGTGAGAAACATAGTAGAGCAAGACAAAGTTGATGAACTTTCTCTCTAGACATCAGATTGGCGCAACCAAAAGTGTTTTCGGTGTCATGCTCCACAGCTTGAAAAAGCTGATGATACAAAATCATGATGCTCTGAGCTCATACTAAGAACGTAGGCGTACGAGGTTGTGTTCCACACTGTGTGTTACGACAATCTTGTTATGAAGGTCATATTAATGGAATATGACAGACCTATGAACTACAAAGAAGAGATGGTAGATCTAAGTCCGAGAAATGGCTATGAGTCATTTATGATCCGAAATAAAATCCATGTACGATTACCAGGTAATGACTTGAGAGATATTATTGATGGCATCTAGGATGTTAATATAATATGGAATTTTATGAGAGAATAGACATTGAAAATGATCGATTTGTCGTGAAACAGTTCCGACAGATTCAAAAGTTAACCACATGAGAGTTTGTCTCAATTGGCGAAGCCTAAATCTATTCTGGGTCGTTTAGCAATTACTATAATTTCGAATGAGAAATTTATAGATGGATAAGAAAACCATGTTTCTAAATAGTGTCATTAAGAAAGAGTTGTAATCAGTACAATAATGGTTTGTAATCCTGAGGATGTTTAACATGTATGCAAACTTCAGTTGTCCATTCATGTGCTGAAGTAAGCATATCGGAGCTGGAATCTTCACTTTGATAATGTGATCAAAGGATTTTGGAATTTTCCAAAATAGTTGAATAAACCTGCATTTGCAAAGAAGTGAGTGGGAGCAAAGTAGCTTTTCTTGATCTTATATGCGGAAGGCATATTTGCGTGGGAGCTAAGTAGTTTTCCTTGATCTTATATGCGGAAGGCATATTTGAGTGGGAGCTAGGTGTCATTTGTTATTTTGTATGTAACGACATACTGAATGACACATATCCTCTAGTATAGTGTAAAGGATTATTTAAGTGATTAAATTTTCTATGAAATGAAGTTAGGAGTATTAGGCATCCGATTTATAATTGTATAGATCGTAAGGGGCTTAATAACATTATGTCGGAATATTTTCTAAGTTAAGATTCTGAAGTGTTTCAGAATAGAACAAGCGGAGAAAGAGGTTCTTGCTTGTATGACTAGGTAAAATATTAAGTTTATCTTGGCATTTTCAGTAATAGCAAATGATGTTCGACATTATCTATGTATCAGACATAGATGCTATCAGACTGAAAGCTCGACTTAGTGTGACCCAAGTTCTTGGTTGAAGAACAGGTTCTAGAGTGATCCTTGTGTGGATCAATGAACAAACGTTAAGTATATTTTTCAGTGTCTATGAGAACTGAAGATATGTTTTCTAGTAAAGGGTAAGAGTGGAAAGACAACTTGCCGTAAAGCGGTTACGATGATGCAAGTTATGACACTGACCCATACGACTAGAAATCTCATATAGGATATGACCCTCTTCCACGAGGCGAGCAGGCACCAAGATGCTATGGGTGTTGAGCTTTTACCAAGTTGTAAACTAGATTAAGTGTTACTCTAGTGCAAGTGGGAGACTGAAGGAAATATGCCCTAGAGGCACTTAATAAACATAATTTATTGGCAATATCCAATTGTTCATTATATGTTTTATACCATGCTATAACTGTATTAAGCGGAAACATTAATACATGTGTGGTAGATAAACAACCAGGTCCCTAGTAGCCTCTACTAAGACTAGTTTCGTTGCACGATTGATGATTGAGGTTTCCCGATCATAGGGCATGGCGCCGGTCGGCAATGGAAGTCATATCGTTAGGTGTAACGATGTGATGGACATACCCAGTATTTATAGGACATAGTCATTACGCCTTAAGACCGTGATACCAACTCTTATTATTATTCCTGGAAGATACTTCGATTGCACCAAACGTCATATCTTATTTAGTGTGACAATAACGGTGCTACTTTTGGGTATCGGAAGGGGATAGTTGAGACGAGGGGTCAACAACGGGGTTTGTCAGTCCGCATAGCCGGATAGATACTCTAGGGCCCACTCAGTGAGATAATGTCAAATGAGTTGGCAAACATGTGACTAGGTCACCATCTGACATAATATCATAGACGAGTAGAAGATAGCGATGTCGGTAACGAGATAATGCTAGGTACGGAGATATCTGAGAATGATGCTCGAACACGCTAAATATCGCCATGACAAAGGGTTTAAGACTAGACGTCTAGGTTTGATAGATGAAAGTCATTCGTTATATCACAGTGATTAATTCATGGGGTCCAGGCCTACGAGTTAGTCATTGATCAGAGAGGAGTCTCGATCATGTCTGTTATTATATCGAACCGCTAGGGTAACACACTTAAGGGGTTTCGACAAGACAGCCGGAAAGGAAAGAGATCACCGGGAACGTCCCGGGAATGGTCCGATGGAGATCGGGCAGCGACGAAATAGTTTTCGGAGCTAGAATAAATTATATAAAATATGTTAGATATTAATTAGTGTAATTAATATTTAAATATGATTTTATATATTTATTTTCGAATTTTTAAAGGCAGATTTCCTTAAATGGGCCTTCTTGTGGAAAGAAGGCCCATGAGGGGGGGGGGGGGGGGGGGGGGGAAGCTTCCCCCACGGGATGAGGGCTGGTTCGGCCGGCCTAGGTGGGCCACAAGGGGCCCACCTAGGGCCGGCGCACCCTTCAAGGGTCGTGGCTGGTGTGGGATAGTCCCACACCGCCCGACTGGCAAGGTTGGCTCCCCCGGAAGCCTATATAAGAAGGGGCACCCCTGGCCTTTTAATTCACCAATTAATTCCCCAATTCTCTCTCGATCTCGTTATTCCCTTTGTCGGAGTTGCGCCGAGTTGAGAAGGGGATCTCTTCCACCATAGCCCGCTGCCGCGCTGCTGGTGTTCCGGTCCAAGTCTTCCGCTGCTCGTCCTGGACTGGAGCTTTGGAGGCCGTCGTCTCCACCGTATGTGCAACGCACTGCGAGATGCTGCGCTAGCGATACTCGGAGGCCTACTTCCTCCACCCTACCTAGAGGTCATCTTCGTCGTGTTCGTCGCGCCGAGTTCTTTGCGACCTAGAGGTCGGCTACGTCATCTTCGTCGTCAACGCTTGTGCGGGAGCGTAATCCCCTCTATTCGGTCTACGAGGGTATGTATTCCGATCTCCGACGTACTTCTATATCTGCATAGTGTAGATCTTGGCTAGTTTAAGGATATCGTTGCTAGGAATTTTTTTGTTTTGTGCACACGATCCCCTTCATTTATTGTCATGCTAAATAAGACACAACGTTTGATGTTCTCAAAGTACTCCTACGAAGTAGTAATAAGTATGGTCTCACGGTTTACGGAATAAGCTATCATATTCTTATCTATTACAAATGAAAAACATCGTAATACGATCTTATTGCAATACTTTGCGTATGTCCATCACCTTATTCAACTAATAAGATGACCCCGTTGTCAACCGACATCATTGCCCTTGATCGGGAATCTCGATCAACTGTTGCCCAATGGACTAGTTCATATAGAGGCTTACTAGGGACTCTGGTTGTCTATGTATTGAAGGGGATCGTGTGCAGAAAAGAAAAAAATTCCTAGCAACGATATCCTTAAACTAGCCAAGATCTACACTAAGCAGATATAGTAGTACGGCGGAGATCGGAATACATACCCTCGTAGAACGAATAGCGGGGATTACGCTCCCGCACAAGCGTTGACGACGAAGATGCCGTAGCCGACCTCTAGGTCGCGAAGAACTCAGCGCGACGAAGATGACCCCAAGGTCGGGTGGAGGAAGTAGGCCTCCGAGTACCGCTAGCGCAGCACCTCGCAGGGCGTCACACACATACGGTGGAGACGACGGCCTCCGAAGCCCCAGTCCAGGACGAGCAGCGGAAGACTTGGACCGGAACACCAGCGGCGCGGCAGCGGGCTATGGTGGAAGAGATCCCCCTCCTCTACTCGGCGCGACTCCGACAAAGGGAATCACGAGATCGAGAGAGAATTAGGGAATTAATTGGTGAATTAAAAGGCCAGGGGTGCCCCTTCTTATATAGGCTCCCAGGGGGAGCCAACCTTACCAGCCAGGCAATGTGGGACTATCCCCCAATTCCTGGTGCGGCCACACATGGTGCGCTGGCCCCTGGTGGGCCCCTTTTGGCTCACCTGGGTCGGCCCCATGGCTCCCACCGAATTCCCCTAGGGAATTTTCCCCCTCTTGGGCCTTCTTTCGACCAGAAGGCCCATTTAGGGAAATCAGCCTAAATAAATTCGAAAATAAATATATAAAATCATATTTAGACATTAGTAACACTAATTAATATCAAACATATTATATATAATTTATTCTAGTTCCGAAAACTCTTTCGTCGCTGCCCGATCTCCATCGGACCATTCCCGGGACGTTCCCGGTGATCTCTTTCCTTTCCGGTTGTCTTGTCGAAACCCCTTAAGTGTGTTACCCTAGCGGTTCGATATAATAACAGGTATGATCAAGACTCCTCTATGATCAACGACTAACTCGTAGGCCTGGACCCATGAATTAATCCGTGTGATATAACCAATGACTTCCATCTATCAAACCTGGACGTACAGTCTTAAACCCTTTGTCATGGCGATACCTAGCGTGTCCGAGCATCATTCTCAGATATCTCCATACCTAGCATGATCTCGTTACCGACATCGCTATCTTCTACTCGTCTATGATATTATGTCAGCTGGTGACCTAGTCACATGTTTGCAAACTCATTTGACATAATCTCACCGAGTGGGCCCTAGAGTATCTATCCGGCTATGCGGACTGACAAATCCCGTTGTTGACCCCTCGTCTCAACTACCCCCTTTCGATACCCAAAAGTATCACCGTTATTGTCACACTATATAAGATATGACGTTTGGTGCGATCAAAGTATCTTCCAGGGATAACAATAAGAGTTGATCTCACGGTCTTAAGGCGTAATGACTATGTCCTATAAATACTGGGTATGTCCATCACATCGTTACTCCTAACGATATGACTTCCATTGCCGACCGGCGCCATGCCCTATGATCGGAAAACCTCGATCATCAATCGCGCAACGAAACTAGTCTTAGTACAGGCTACTAGGGACCTGGTTCTTTATCTACCACACCTGTATTAATGTTTTTGCTTAATACAGTTATAGCATGGTATAAAACATATAATGAACGATTCAGGATATTACCAATTAACTATGTTTATTAAGTGCCTCTAGGGCATATTCCCTTCATGTATCACACGTGTATTAATAATTCCGATTAATACAGTTATAGCATAATACACAAACCTATCATAAACTTATGAGATAATGCAATAAATACTACTTATTTATTTGCCTCTAGGGCATATCTCCTTCAGTCTCCCACTTGCACTAGAGTACAAATAAACTAGCTGCATTTTACTTCATCAAAATCCCTTATCAAATAAGTGTCATATGATAATGCTTGCTTGTGGAAGAGTGTTACTCTGACAATCTGTACAATACATAATTGTGCGTTCTTTTGCTATTCATTGATATCAACTTGTTGATATCATCATGTTATCCAATAACATATATACAAATACCGTAACTAAGTGAGACTATTGTTTCCCAGCGCTTACTTTGATTCCGTTAACCAGATAATTGCCTTGAAAACACACTCAGTTATAGAGAGCTCCTTGTAACAATTACAACCTCGCGATATCTATATACTTTCACACCTATGTAGAAAACTTGACACTCCAATGTCAATCTAATAACTAATACACTTCTACTTCCAGTAAATTCTAAATTTACTTTTATAACTGTTCTTCTTCTTAAGAACATCTGTCATATTTCAAAGAGTAGATAATATGGTTTCTGTATGATGTCTAATATCACATAATAGACCAACATGTCATACAACCACTATTACCGTGAATCATTACTCTTAATGATTGATTGGATTTCCAAGGACCATCCTTTGAATTTCATCTATTCTGACTCCTCAGATATAATCCAAAACAACTCGACTAACTATTGAAATTCCTGTTCTATTCCAAATAGACACTAACTTTCAAATAGTTTCACAACTTCATCTTTCTAATTAATTCTACTGGTACAATTCACAATGTGTCATTTACACAAGATGAATTCGGCTCCCACTCAAATTATGTCTCCACATATTTGAGAACACGAGCTCCCACTCAAAAACATGTCAACTACATATTTGAGGTTCCAAGCTCCCACTCAAAAATATGTCCTTTACATATTCTACCCGAGTGAACTAACTTTTACTCACACTTAAATTCATAATTTATTTCGACATTTTGGTCAAACCAAAATCATTGATCTCTTATCAATTCGAATTCAATACAAACTACAGTATTACATTAATACAAATCCCACAGACTTCAAACATGTCTTCATTAATGTAGTCAACAAATTTGATCTTGTCCAAGACACATTTCTTGACAAAATATGCTTTCACGTCTTTCTTATAGTTACATTTCTCATATAACTCTTTATATGATGATTAAAAAATCTTATTCCTCTAATAAGAATTATAGCAACAATTACTATTTTAATACTTTCAAATGTAACTTGGATTTTCGGGCTGAAAAGCCTTTGTTCGTATTAGGATATTTTCTCAACTTTCTTTGTATTCATAAACTGCACCCTGATCTTTCAGCACGATCTGAAACACTTAATATTATGCTGTGACCTGACATCAATATTAAATATAACAACACTTTATTTAGAAGTTTCTTTCATGAAAATATTATGATCTTTACGAAGAGGATTGCAAGCAGAAAACAATTTTCTTGTCTCCTTCACTCTTGATCACCAAATTTTCATTTGTAGACATATGCTATTTGGAACACTTTCCAATATGCTACTTTTATGAATATAGGTCAGAGACCTTATTTCAAGCTTCAAATTCCAATCCATAAACCATAATACAAAAAATCATATTTTCCTCGGAATTGTATAGACAACAAACCAAGTTTTGTTTCTATTGGGTTTTGCAATACACTCTCATCCAATGCGAGCAATCTACAAAGAACTATTCATGTATATTTTGAATTATCGTATAATCATATACATAACGACACTATTGTCGATCACACGAATTCTCGTTGAGAAAAATATCTATTTTCTAAAGTGGACATCGACTATAATGTTTCGAACACATTAAGAGATTCTAAGGCGGATACTTTCGAACATATCTATTTTCTAAAGTGGACATCGACTATAAAATAGAGTGTGATTATAATACCTCACATATCACCATATATGATATTATAATATTGTGAAACGAATTTCCATAAGTCTTTTGTGTTGAAATCATAATTAAAAAATATTATCCTTTGATTGAATCTTGTGAATACAATATTCACTATTCTTTCTTCTGAAAAACCCCATTTGATCTCTTATCAAATTAATTTCAGACTCATGATTTATTATGCAAATACAGTTATTCACCAATAATCATAGAAGAATTCGGATCAAGTAAAGTACACCATTTAATCTTTCGTATTGACACTTCAATACTACATTTCAAACTTAATCAATTCGGCACTCGAAATACTTAAATGGACCAAAAATATCCATTACTTCTTTCATCGCCTTTATGACTAAATTTGATGGTGTTTGTTCTAGTAAAAAAACTTTTATTCTTTGGACACACTATTTTATCAGACCCGCTATTATAAATGTATATCATACACATAATGTAATTGAGATGTGATACAAATAACTCATAATATAAAACAACTGCTTTGTTTCATAACATAAAACAACTGATTTGTTTTATATGAATAAATATGTCTTGTAACATTCAAGACACCAAACTAGATCACACTCTCACTATTATAAAATGTCGTATAAAAAACTATTGATGATAACTAATATGATATCTCAAGGGCGTGAGCACTACTGGCCATTAACTTGCCATCACTTGTGCACTGTCACGTCACCCATCGCCGCATACTTGTGATAATCAGGGACTGTTTCATAAACATAACAAGTATCAAATACTTTTCATCAAGTATGAGAAGAATACATTTATATCTTTGTATATCAAATATACCCGTAGCGTCGAAGAACTCTTCTTCGATGGAATCAACTTTTTAGAGATTTGAACTTGTTCACGAACGTGAAGAAGCTCATCGTGTCTCTATAGCATATTCACGCACATGCTATTCACAGCTAGGAGGCAAAGCGCAATCTCTATTGCACTGGAGTTCGCTATCTATAAACTGTAGATATTCGTAAGCCTGAAGTAGATGTCATACAACTTCTTCAATTGAGTCTCCAGACAGGTATGCTCCCCATGTGAATGGTCCGGAACTTTCTAAGCTGTCTGAACTGCTCAAGACTCAATTCATCTTTGAACTGTCCTTTGATCGCATCAATCACGACATATGGCTCCATATGTTGAAACAACTTTCAACTCTGGTGCTAGGCATACGCTCATGACGACCTCCACTTCTATGAAAATATCATGATGCTTACGAAACTCATCATCTTCCTCCTTGCTAGCAGAATCATCTGGTCTATCTCCTAACTAATGTTCTAGGACATATAGGATGTTGTTGTGTTGGAGAATGTTTCTAAAACCATTGTACCATCTGATGAAGTTGGACCCGTCGGCTTCTAATATAGAATCCGCGCTCTTGAGGAAGTAACCGAAGTGTAGTTCCGTAATCTCCAGATGTGATCGCAAAAGAGGTAAGGTAAAGTTTATAATATATGTGAGTTTTAGTTTATAATCATATTATCAAACACACTCCACTAATATTATTATCCCTAAAATAATAATAGCGATTACACGACCCCCATCCACCATACCACCCCCGATCGTCACGGCCGGCAGCACAGCTTCAAAGGTAGACATAAAATGTCGATCACAACAACTCTGTGACTCATGCTCGATCTTTCGATCTTCCCGTGTTCCGAGGCCATATCTGCATATGCTAGGCTCGCCAATCAAACCTCGAAGACCCTGCGCGTGCAACATGGCTTACACGCACTGTATGCGAACGACCATATGTCTGACACCCGATCGTCACGGCCTGCCTCATAACGTAGAACTTTCTTTGTGGTGCGCAAAGAAGGAGAACACAATTTTGGTATTTGTTAGGAATCATCCTATTTATGTTGCTACCGTTGTATATCTAGCATATAAGCAATCAATAGGATGCACACACAACAACACACAATCAAATGATGCAATGAAGTGTAATGTGACATGGTCGATGCGCCTGGACCTCCATGGCGCCATGTGCCGTGCCCCGACGCCCCGGCATAGCTCCGAGTATACGAGCCTTCCATTGCCTCCGACAGTACGAGTAATATCAAACTTACCGTAACCATGTCACAAAAAATAACGCCTCTGCAAAACAAAGTTAGACGCCTCTACCTTTATTTAGTTTTGCAAGTTTTACGTGCATATAGGCTTATTCGTAAGAGAACCGCTTCTCTACCTACGAACTTAGTACCACAAGATTGATCATATAATTGCATGTTTAAGCATCCCTTTCGGACCCTCCATTGAAAATGCTTTGCCGACTAGAGAGAGAGAAACAGACACCCGCCAGCCAAAGATACGGTGCAAGCCGTATGTCAGTAGTGGAACCAGTCTCGTGTAAGCGTACGCGTAAAGTCGGTCCGGGCCGCTTCATCAACTCAATATCGAAGGCATCGCAAGTGCACGCTAGGGGGTAGCAAATATAAGAAAGACGTCCTCATTCAACATGAGTTCTAACCGTACCAGCAGTACTACGCATAGATCGGCTCTGATACCACTGAAGTGGTTCCGGTGCAGAAAACAATAATTTTTCTAGCGTATGAAACCCTAACTAGCCAGGATCTATCTATCTAATACATGTGATAACAGTGGCGGAACGGGTTACATTACCTGCATGTAGACCGATAGCGGGGATTACGCTCCCGCACAAGCGTTGACGATGAAGTCGTACGTAGCCGACCTCGAGGTCGCGGAGAACTTGCCGCGATGACGTAGACAATGACGCTGGGGTGTCGACGATGACCTGCATCGACGGGCGTCGGGCGGAAAATGACGAGACGTCGGCGACTAGGGGGGAGGCGCCGGTGGCAGGGCAGCGGCAGGGCAGCTGGGTGGGCGAGACGACGTCGCCCAGGCTCCTTAAAGGTGGTGCCTCCGAGCACTCGCAAACATACGGAGCTTAACAACAACCCCCGGTCATTCAGATCCAGCTGAAATCGCAGGGGTAAAATTTTTCTGGAATCCCGCAGGGCAACGTTGCCTGGCGGTATAGCTTTGGTGTAGAGGGAGGAAAAAACGGGCGGAGAAGCAACTCGGTCGGCCTGCTATACAATTAATTGTATTTTTCTGTAATTAATCCAAAAAATATGCCCTGCTATATAAAGGGGGGAGGGGGTGTGCAAACACCTTGCCTCCCCCATGTGGGACTAAAGGAAAAAGGAGGGGAGGGGGGTTCGGCCGCACCACCTAGTCCGAATTGGACTAGGGGCCCAAGCCCCCTTCCTCCTTTGGTTGGTGCGACTCCCTCTTGGGCCCTCTTAGGGCCCATGTAGGTGGGCTGCCCCTTTTTCCTTTATTACTTAATAATTACATTAATATAAAATATAATTAATTCATAATTAATATATTTAAATACTATTTAATATCCCGTGACTCCGAACATTTTCCGAACCACCCAAACAACTTTCGGACATTCCTGGAACCCTTCCAGACCTTCCCGGAACTCCATCCGGACCACCGGAACTCTTTCCGGATTATTTCTCTCTCTCCAATAAAATCCTATATTATTCCATAACTTTTCTCCCGGTGTCGTTAAGACCTTAAGTTTGTTACGCTACGGTTCGAGAACACCCAGACATGGTCGAGACACTCCGCTCACCAATGACCGCCAGGGATACCGGGATGCATATGACGGCCCATGTGCATTCTACGAATATCGTCGTTGAACCATAAACATGATATTCATTCCCTTTGTTTCTACGATACTACCTTGTCCGAGATATGATCATAGACATCCGATGTCTTTGTTGTATCTCGTTACCGACAAAAGTTATTAACTCGTCTGTGATATTACATCTCCATGACCTAGTCACAAGCTGCGCAGCTATATAGATGCAATCTCACCGAGTGGGCCCAGAGTATCTTTTCATTACAAGAATGAACAAATCCCGATCTTGATCCTTACGTCTCAATACTCTTTCGGGATACCCAAGATGGACATCGTTATTGGCATGCTAAATAAGACACAACGTTTGATGTTCTCAAAGTACCCCTACGAAGTAGTAATAAGTATGGTCTCACGGTCTAAGAAATAAGCTATCATATTCTTATCTATTGCAAATGACAAACATCGTAATACGATCTTATTGCAATACTTTGCGTATGTCCATCACCTTATTCAACTAATAAGATGACCCCATTATCAACCGACGGCATTGTCCTTGATCGTGAATCTCGATCAACTCTTGCCAATGGACTAGTTCATATAGAGGCTTACTAGGGACTCTGGTTGTCTATGTATCACACGTGTATTAATAATTCCGATTAATACAGTTATAGCATAATACACAAACCTATCATAAACTTATGAGATAATGCAATAAATACTACTTATTTATTTGCCTCTAGGGCATATCTCCTTCAAAAACAACCCTTCGGTTTATGCAGCTAATCAGATTTACATAGATCACGTAGATGATGGCCCATCTAACCGGAGGAGCAGTGTGGATTCCATGGGGTTGCATGACGTTGATGGAGAAGTTGATGCGTCATCGATGGATGGCTACCCCGTGGATAATATCGAAGATAAGACTGAATGTGAGCTGCACCAGCCAATGATGAACATATCTGTGAAGGTGGCCGTCGGCTTTGCTTTAAAAGTTGATCCTGAAGTGCGTTGGCATTGCCGCGAGGTTCCAGCTGGGTATGCTTGTGTTGGGGTGGAGGAAATTGTACCTGGATGCGAGACATTGGACATTGACCACCCTGGCCCTGAAGGGGAGGCGACACTGGAAGAAGTCAGGCATGGAATCATTTTATGGAAAAAGAAATACATCATATTTCCATGCTCGACGCAGAGGCCACCGTCTCTCTCACCTCCACCACCTCCAAGTCCATTGAACTTCTATAGGAACGAAGACACCTACATGACTCCACCTCGATCTTCGCCGCCGCGTCAGCAGCCTGAACCTTCTTCGGCTGAGTACAGAGCGGAAGATCAGTCAGGTCAAGTGGGGTAACTTGACTAAGTGCCCGCCTCCGCCTACTAAGGCGAAATTGTTGCCGCTTCCAAAGGTCCCCTAGAGTCCTCCAAAGTTTCTTACCCTTATAAGCCCCCCGTGGAAAACATGTCAGACGTATCAATTGATCCAAAAAAATAGAGTACTTCCTGAATCATTGTTTTCAACCACCCCAATATGTTTAAAACTTACTATCGGACTATGATCATTGTATTGACAAGGCATATAATGAGGGGCTTGAGAAAATAAAGCAGAAGAGACGCGACGTTGCTCCGCTGAAGTTGGCATCCAAGATTGTGATACTAGAAGGGTATGAGAGACCTGGTATGACCTACGAAGAAATGGTGGATTTGATAGAGGTCGTGCTCCCGAGGCATTGCAATATCGCCTTGGGAAGGATCTGGTCACGAAGGAGGACCCGGGCCAACCTAGCTACAAGAATGTGAGCATTACATAAATGGTACAAGGATGTCTCAGCATACGGGGATGAGATACTGTTTGTTAAACTTAGAGATGAGCATTACTTCATGGGAGAACAGACAATTCATATTGACTTTGATGAACTCTTGCAGTTATTCAACAAGAAGACCCTCACTACATTCTTTTTTACACTACTATGCAGAATGAAGATTCTTGAGTGTAGGAGGAACCGTATTTATATATGTGGGAGGACCCTCACTGCCTGTCTGTATTATATGTGGGAGGTTACAGTACAATTGAGCTTGCCGGAAGCCCCCTCGAGGCAGTTCTTGCCTGGGAAGGGAAGCGATGATCTTCTTCCTCCTCCAGACAGAGGCTAACCTAACCAGAGCTGCTAGGGTTTACAAGGGAGGTTTGCACGCAAATGGTCGACCCTTGCTACGATGGATGTCTCTCCTCTTTTATAGGCGCCTCGGGCCTTATTCTTCGGCTTGGCCTTCAAGGTGGCTCCCACTTGCCAGTGGCGGGGCGGAGCTCGAGTCCACCGTGCTCCATTCGTCCATCGACTCGGTCCATTGTTGATAAAGGTGGCGCCGTGGCCGACAGGCGGCCGACCGCGCTTGTACTATCCGTAGGGCGGGCAGTCTCTGAGGTGGAGCCCGCGATGACGATCTCCTTTGGAGGGTTGCGCCGTCCACCTGCTTTATCGCCAGAGTAGAAGGTCCTCAGAGCTGTGCAGCAGGCGGCGCAACTTTGTTGACCGCTTTATCGCCAGGGACATCGACGGGGGTGTGAGCGCCTCTGTACGAGCGTGGCAGAGGTCACGTGCGCTCTGTCGGGATTCCTTGGCGACGACGTTTCCCTTCAGGCCTGAGGGGAGATTCCTGCCGGACTTCCCTCAGGCGGGTTGGTTCCTTGACGGGGAGGATCCCCTGAGGCGAGGGGTCACTTGAGGCCCTCGCCTCCTTTTCAGGCCTTCGAGGGGGATCGCCTCTCGGGGGTCCCGTCAGGCGGTGACGCCTGGTCCTTAGTCGTTTCGTCCGTCTGGCCCGCGAGCGAGGCCTGGGGGGAATGGGCTCTTGGTACCCCAGTTCTCACTGGGCCGACAGTAGCCCCCGGGCCCATGATGGACACGACTGAGCCCATGGGCTTAGGCGAAGCGTCGTGGGCCCTTTGTGCCCAGCCGGCCCGAGGCACGCGGCACTTGGACGATCAATGGCTTCGCACAATCTGGGGCGTGAGTCGTGGGGGGGGGGGGGGGTCCCACCACGTCCCGGTAACCGCTCTTGGAGGGGACATAAAGCCCGAGCACTGCGGCAGGGAGCCGTTACTCGCAGAAAATTCCGCTCCACAGAGCTCTCCGTCCCCGCGCTCTCCTGCGAGTTTCTGTTCTCCGACTCCTTCCGCCTCCGCTCCCGTGACCATGAGTCCTCTCAAGAGCAAGGGCAAGGCCGCCGCGGGGTCCTCCTCCCAGGCGGAGGCCGCGGAGACCGTGATGGGCGGGGCGCTGCTCGGCGTCCGCGTCAACGAGAAGGCGCTCTCCATGGTCCGATATCTGGTGGCGGACCGGACGAACGAGCACGGCGCCACCGCCCTGAAGCCTGCGGCGCACAGGAAGCGCCCGCGGGGATTTTCCCGGTCTTCCAGCACTGCCTGGCCACGGGACTGGTGCCGCCCTTCTCTCCGTTCCAGGAGGCGGTGCTGGCGTTCTACCAGGTGCAGCAGCTGCACCTGCACCCCAACTCCATCCTCATCCTCGCCGTCTTCGCCTACCTCTGCGAGGCGTACCTGGGCCTGAAGCCCACGGTGGGGATGTTCCGGTGCTTCTACGCGCTCCGGAACACGGCGAAGAACGAGCGCTCCGGGTGCGTCTCGTTCCGCATCGTCGACGGCATGGGGGGTGTCTATATCCCCATGTCCTGGAGCGAGGGCAAGGCCATCACGTCTGTGACGAAGAAGGTAGACGAATTCCGCCAGAAGTGGTTCTTCGTCGGGGTGGAGCGTCCCTGCGCCTTCCTCGAGGTCCCTGACGAGCCTCCGGTGAAGAACTCCCATTGGGGCAAGGCTACCTTCGACGACGCCAAGAATGCGAGCTTAATGGGGCGCCTGAGCTTCCTTCGCGAGGAGGGCCTTACGGGGCAGATGGTCGTGGCGGACTTCGTGACCCGCCGCATCGCGCGCCTCCAAGCTCACTCGGTCCCCATGTGGATGTACTCGGGGCCGAACGACAAGATGCGGCTCCACGTCGAGGACAACGACAAGGACGTTGTTGACAACATCTTCTCCGCGCTCTTCGTCAACCCCTCCGTGCTCCCTGCGGACGAGGTCCACGCGGCGCTCCGGTCCCTTCACCAGTTCAACCTGACGGAGCGCATGGCCCGTCTGGAGGAGATGCATTCGTTCTCCCCGACAGGCCCGACGGACTCTGATGTGCCGCTGCCGGCCCCGCGGGGAGCGTAGGGGGCCGATTCTCCCTCGGCCTCCAGAGCTGGCCTAGGCGAGGAGGAAGCCGCAGCCGGGGAGGTCTCCTCTTCTAGGGCTAGGACTTTTACTGACGAGATTCGCGATATCTCGTCAGGCGACGAAGACGCCTACGTGGTGGCGCCCTCGCTTCCCGTGGAGGAGGAAGCTGAGGAAGGGGAGGCCTCAGGTGCGGAGGGCTCTCCGGGGAGGCGCGGCCTTCGCACTAAGGCCACCGTGGACCACGCAGGGGCGAGGCCCTCTGACGTCCCTTCCAAGAGGAAAGCGGAGGCACCCCCCGCGAGGCCTGCTGCCAAGCCCTTTCCCTCATGGCGCTCGTCAGGCCTCGCGTTGGTCGATGCTGGCGCTCCCCCTCTAGGGTGAGTTTATGCGTCGTAGGGTCGTTTACCCTCTTGGTTTCTATTTCCATATCATGCTTTGCTGAGGTTTCCCTTGCGCTCTTGACAGCGGACCTGCGCCTGCTAAGCGCCGCTGGCTCCGCAAGACGTCCAAGGTGAAGACCGCCATGGCAGGGCCGTGGCTGACGAGGTCGCGAGACCTGAGAGAACGGCCCCCCTTGAGGGGGCGCCTCAAGTAGAAGCGACGGCGCCCCTTGCAGGGGCGGCTGGTCCACCTGGGAAAGAGAGCACCGTAGGCCCGGACGCCCCTACAGCGCCGCGCGAGTCTCCGTCGGTAGAGGGCTCGGAGGCGAGGACTCCTGCGCCACCTCGTGCTGCCACTCCTCCTCGCGCGGCTTCGCCTCTGCGCGAGGCCACTCTGCCTCGCGCGGCTACGCCTTCGCGCGAGGCCACTCCGCCCCGCGAGCTGACGCCGCCGCGCGTGTCGATTCCTCCGGGTGCGCCTGCTGCGCCGCCAGTGCCCAGCGCCTTTGCGTAGCCCGCGACGGAGGCCTTCGAGGCGCCGGCAGGCGTGGGCGCGTCTGCCGGGGACGGTTCCTTCTCCCCTCCCCGCCAGGCTGGAGGCGAGGAGCGCCTCGCGGCCGCAGGGTCTGAAGGGGGCGCGGGCACGGGCTCCGGCGGGGCTCGAGCCAGCCTCCTTGTCCTTCCCGCGGCCAGACCTGCGGGACTCGACGCCTAGGCCGACACTTCTATGAGTCGAGACCTGGTGCTCCGCGGCTGGGACTGGAGCGCGGGACGTCGCGAGGCCGCTTTAGCCTCGTGAGGGAGTCCCTGGAGGGCTTGGAGGCGCACCTCGCCCTTGGGGACATATGGCTCGCTCAGCAGTAGAAGGAGCTGGTGGAATCGTGGGCGTCCTTCCACGCGGCGGTCGAGGTGCGCCGGCTGGAAGACTTGGCGCTGCAGGCCGCCCGCGAGGAAGCCATCAACTTCGCCAAGGAGACCCACGAAACGGCCACCCGCGACGCTGCGGAGCTTCTCCTCCCCCTTCAGGCAGAACGCGACGCTGCGGCGAAGCTCCTGCGCGAGGTCGGGGCGGAGCGCGAGGCGATGGAGGCCTCGTTGGCGCAGAAGCGCCGCGAGCTGGGCCAGCTGGAGGCCCAGCTACTCTCCACCCACCAGGCCGCATCGGCTGCTTTGGAGAAGGACCGCGAGGCCTTCGCCGAGCGCGAGCAGCTGCTGGTCCTCAAGGAGAAGGAGATGCAGCAGCGCGAGGAGCAGCGCCTCCAGGCGGAGAAGGACCTGACCGCTCAGCGCGAGGCCCTCGAGGAGCGAGAAAACGAGTTGGCCCAAGCGACTCTGAAGTACGAGGACAACGTCGCTGCTCAGAAGGTGGCTTACGAGCGCTTCGAGCGGCGCTTCGCCGAGAAGAAAAAGGAGGCCGAGGACGCCCTCGCGGAGCGCGAGAAGCAGTTCTGCAAGTCCACTTCTCAAAAGTATCGCGACATGGCCCAGGCGCAAGAGGACCGCTTCAAGGCCAAGCACGCCACGAACGCTCGGAAGATCACCGAGCTTGAGAAGGCCAACTCCAAGCTGGAGGCCCGCCTCACTCGCGCTAAGGACGACCGCCGGCGAGCGGAGGAGGCTCGCACCGAGGCCGTCCACAACCTTAACTCCCTGGCCAAGGACGTGGAGGAGCAAGTTGCCCCGGCGATGCAGCGGGCGGCGGAGGCCTCGGACTCCGCCAACGCGGGTCGGGCACTCTCGAAGCAGCGCGAGCGCATGTTCGAGGCGTTGGTCGCTCATGGCAACGAGCTGGCTTCGCACCTGGGGGCAGATGCGCCGCACACCGATGTCCGGGGCCGCGGCGACGTTGCTATGCACTTGGTCTACTTCGAGCAGCTCTTCGCAGCGCTTGAGGGTCCGGTCGCCGAACTTCGGGAGATGATAGAGGACGAGAGTCGGTAGCTCTTGGGGGTGGTGGTGGACCGCATCTTCACCAACCTCAAGCTTCTCACGCCAGACTTCGACCTGGGTTCCGTGACCGAGGCCGCCCAAGGCGAGGACGCTCAGCGTGTCTCAAGCTCCCTCCGCGAGCAGGTGGACGCCTTCTGCAACTTCAGGCGCGCGGAGGCTGCGCTGGAGGACATCGAGGAGGAGGCTTGCTCTGCCGAGGCTGACGAGGCCGCCGCGGAAGAGGTCCAAGACGGTGCTGCTTCTCACAGAACCATCCTCTATTGCGCCTGCGAGCGTTTGTATCTGCACCAGCTGTGTGCTTTTAGACGTCTTAAGACTTTTGGCTTGTAATATACTTTAACTGCTGCTTTAATCCGAGCTTGTCTGCCCCTCGTGAGGTCTCTTTGGACTCATCTTCATGTCTATTTGTTCTCTGCGTCGTTAGGTCCCGTCTCTTCGCGCCATGACTCCGCCACTTCGGTATGCGGGAGCAATGACTCCGCAAGGCCGGGGGGAGTTTAGACCTAGGAGAGGTAAGAGCCTTGAGTCGCGATGCTCAAGTGCCCCCCTTAGACGTGCGAGTAGTCCATGAAGCGTAAGGGAAAGCGAAGTCGCTCGAGGGGCAAAGACGCGCTCTTGGGAGAGAGAAACGCTCTTAAAGCGTGGGTGCGAGACTTAGCTTCTCGAGGTTTTCGCTCTGTGGAGGCCTTTCGCCTGGCGAGGTTGCCCACTTGAGGGGTCGCTCCTGGGGAGACTCTTTGCCTGGCGAGGTTCCCCACTTGAGGGGTCACTCCTGTGGAGACTCCTTGCCTGGCGAGGTTGCCCACTTGAGGGGTCGCTCCCGAATGCCCCTTCAGGCTCAAGGGGGAATTCTTTCCTGCAGGTATTAGAGGGGCGAACCCAAACGCTGGAACACGGATCGAGGGATCGTGCGCTCTTATAGTTCCCCTCAGGCGTTCCTTGCGAGGAGAGTAAGTACCAAGGTCCTCTGTAGAGATGGCTTGTTTGTGGGGGAATTGCCCTCCAGCCAGAGCTCGGACTCTTGGATTTTGCAGTGCTGCTGGTGTGTCATTTGAGGCACTGGCACCGTACTCAGCCCCCGCTCGCAAGGTACACATGTGGAGAGATATAAGCGCACACTTCAACAATAGTAATGCGTAAATATAAACACCCCCAAAAACGTTTTTTAAGCGGCGCCGAAGCGCTAAGTTCACTTAGGAACGAGATTGAGCCATTATGCTTGGGGTTGCCAAGTTAATGCTCTGGCCATGTCGAGGCATGGGGACCACCTGTTGGTGGCTGAGACTCTCAACGGCCTGAGGTGGCTCGTTTTAATTGAGAGCTCGGAGGGTTTTTCCCTCGAGTGAAGCCTTTGGGGCTTTGGAGGTTTAAGCCGTTGGCGTTTTAACCTCCGGAGACAAGAATGCTTGGAGGTTGAGCCGTAAGCTGCCTCGTCCGCTAGGAGTCTCGACGTGACAATGATCATGTGCGTGGCAATGACCACGGTTGCGTTTGTTCCCTTGGGAGACAAAGCATTTGTTTGAGGTTTAAGCCTTTTGGCGTTTTAACCTCTAGAGTCGACATTGCTTGAAGGTTGAGCTGTAAGCTGCCTCTTCCTCTTTGTTTTCTCGACGTGACAATGATCACGGGTGTGGCAATGACCACTTTGGCATTTGTTCCTTTAGGAGACAAAGCTATGTTTATGGAGGTTTAAGCCTTTCGGCGTTTTAACCTTGAGGGACAAAAAGGTGCTTGGAGGTTGAGCCGTGGGGTTCCTCTTTCGCTAAATGCCCTGACGTGATGATGATCACGGGTAGAACTTGCGTAGATGCATGATGTTCCATGGATTCTTGACGGGGACGCCGTCTTCCGTCTCGAGGCGAGCCGCGCCATGCCTGACGATGTGGGTGACCCTGTAGGGACCTTCCCACATCGGGGACAGCTTGTGGAGGCCTTCCCTGGAGAGGATTCGTCTGAGGACGAGATCGCCTGCCTCCAGGGTGCGCGAGCGCACATTGCGGCTGTGGTAGCGCCTCAGGGACTGCTGGTACTTGGCCGCCCGTAGAGCGGCGCGGCGCCTTAGCCCTTCAAGGAGCAGCAGGTCGTCGTTGTGGATATCCTCTTGCTGGTCCTCATTAAAGGCAAGGACCCGTGGGGACCCATGCTTTATCTCTGCGGGGAGGACTGCTTCGGCTCCATAGACGAGTGCGAACGGCGTTTCCGTGGTGGGCTTGGGTGGCGTGGTACGGATGGACCAGAGCACCGAGGGTAGTTCATTGATCCAGCCCTTGCCGTGGCCCTTGAGGACATCGAAGGTCCTGGTCTTCAAGCCTTTGAGGACCTCTGCGTTTGCGCGCTCAGCCTGTCCGTTGCTTTGCGGATGGGCGACTGAGGCGAAGCAGAGCGTAATGCCCATTTTCTGGCAGTAGGCTCTGAAGATGCCGCTTGTGAATTGCGAGCCATTGTCGGTGATGATGCGGTTAGGCACCCCGAAGCGGCAGACCAGGCCTCTGATGAATTTCACCGCCGCGCCTGCTGTGATTGTACGCGTCGCCTCCACTTCAGGCCATTTTGTGAACTTGTCAATGGCCACGAAGAGGTAGCGATATCCACCTTGCGCCGTTGGGAAATGTCCTAGGATGTCCAGCCCCCAGACCGCAAACGGCCACGATAGCGGAATGGTTTGTAGGCCTAGCGTTGGTTGGTGGATTTGCTTGGCGTGGAATTGGCAGGCTTCACAATCTTGAATGATGTCAGTTGCATCTTGAAGCGCTTGAGGCCAGTAGAAGCCGCTCCTGAAGACTTTCCCTGCGAGGGTGCGGGCGCACGAATGGTCGCCGCATTCCACGCTGTGGATGTCCTTAATCAGCAGCTTTCCTTCTTCAGGAGGGACGCACTTGAGCGCGATGCCGTTTGGGCGCTTGCGGTAGAGATTTCCTTCGAGGATTTGGTACGATTTTGCTTGGCGGGCAATTCGCTCCGCTTCAACATCTTCCTCGGGAAGGATCCCCTTGTGGAGGTAGTCTTTGATCTCGTCGATCCATCTTGCCTCTTGGTGCACCGCTGTGAGCAACAGACGCTCCCCTGTTGGGGGTCCGCGGCCTGGGGCTCCGCTTGCAGGTGGTGGCGGGAGCGTTTCGTCTGTGCTTACGGGCAGGGCCTCGAGGGGCTGCTTTATGGATGCCTTGACGAGCCTTTCTTCAATGACACCTGGCAGCTGGGCTTGCCTCTTTGATGCGCGCTTGGCGATGTCATCAGCCTCTTGGTTCTCCTTTCTTGGGATATGCATGAGCTCCATTCCCCTGAAGTTCTTCTCCAGCCTACGGACCTCTTCAAGGTATGCGGCCATGTGGTCGTCCTTAGCCTTGTAGCTTTTGTTGGAGAAGTTGACGAGCAGCTGGGAGTCGCCCTTGATGAGTATATACTTGACGCCTAGGGCGATTGCGGCGCGTAGGCCAGCAAGCAGTCCTTCATACTCGGCGATGTTGTTGGATATCTTGTCGATTCCGAAGCACAGCTGGACTGCGTAATACAACTTGTCGCCTTTTGATGAGGTCAGGACTACGCCTGCCCCACCATGGCGGCAAACGAAAGCTCCGTCGAACTTCATGGTCCAGTAGCTGGGCATTGCGGCTCCAGTGGACTCGTGCTCTTCTTCCCAGGGCTCTTCAGGGGTTGGATCAGTCCATTCGGCGACGAAGTCTGCCAGCGCTCTTCCTTTGATTACCCTTGTGGTATCAAAGCGCAAATTGAATGGTTGTAGCTCGATGTTCCATCCTGTGACACGATATGTTGCATTTGGGTTGTGCAGAATTTGCTCCAGGGGGAAAGAGGTTACCACTGTGATGGGGTGCCCCTGGAAGTAGTGCCACAGCTTTCTTGAGGCGATGAGGAGTGCGAGGAGAAGGTTATGCTGCATAGGGTACCGCTCGCGAGCATCACGCAGTACTGTGCTGACGAAGTAAACTGGATGCTCGACGAGAGTGGTTTCTTTTTCCTTGACGTCTTTCGCCTGAGGTGGCCCAGCTTTGCCCTCGACGGGGTCGGCTTCAAGAGGCTTGTCCTGGGCCTCGAGGGTGTTGGCCTCGAGGGACTTGGCCTCAAGGAACTCGACCTCTAGGGGCATGGCCTCGAGGGACGTTGCCTTGAGGGGCTTGGCCTCGAGGGACGTGTCCTCTAGGGGCGTGGCCTCGAGGGACGTTTCCTCGAGGGGCTTGGCCTCGAGGGACGTGGCCTCTGGGGGCGTGGCCTCGAGGGACGTTGACTCGAGGGGCTTGGCCTCGAGGGACGTGGCCTCTGGGGGCGTGGCCTCGAGGGACGTTGCCTCGAGGGGCTTTGCCACGAGAGACGTTGCCTCTGGGAGCGTGGCCTCACAGTGTTCCTCCTGGGCCTCGAGTGTATTAGCCTTTTGAGGCTCCTCGGTCCCTTCGGCATGAACCTCTTGCAGCAGCTGACTCGGGGCGGTCCCCTCTTGAGGCTTTGGGCCTTGTGACGACCGCCCCTTCGTCGAGCTCTTTACCAGGAGGCTTCTTCTTTGGAGTGGTTGCACTTTTCTTGTGAAGTACAGGCTCCTCTCTTTCCACCACAAGGACAGCACTGGATGTTTGTGGGGTAGCTGACATGTACAGCTTCAGGTGCTCGCCAGGCCTTGGGGCGACCATTACAGGTGGACTGGCCAAGTACTTCTTCAGGTCCTCAAATGCTTTTTCAGCTTCAGGGGTCCACTTGAAAGTGCCCGTTCTTTTCATGATCTTAAAAAACGGCAGAGCCCTTTCGCCGAACTTGGAGATAAATCTACCCAAGCTGGCCATGCAGCCTGCTAGGCGTTGCATGTCCTTGAGCCTACGTGGGGGTTGCATGCCTTCTATGGCCTTGATTTTTTCTGGGTTTGCCTCTATGCCCCGATGAGACACGAGGAAGCCCAGCAATTTGCCCGAAGGTACTCCAAAGACGCACTTGGCGGGGTTGAGCTTGATGTTCACCTTGCGCAGGCTGGCGAAGGTTTCTTCCAGGTCTCCGAGCAGAGTATTTCCTTCTCGTGACTTCAAGACGATGTCATCGACATATGCTTCAGCGTTTCACCCCATTTGCCCGCCAAGGGCTATCCTCATTAACCTCTGGAAAGTGGCTCCGACATTTTTTAGGCCGAAGGGCATGCAGACGTAGCAATACACACCGCATGGGGTGAGGAAAGCCGTCTTCTCCTCGTCCTCTTTAGCCATCTTAATCTGGTGATAACCAGAGAAGGCATCGAGGAAACAGAGGAGGTCATAGCCTACCGTGGAGTCCACGATCTGGTCAATTCTGGGCATGGGGTAAGGGTCCTTGGGGCAGGCCTTGTTTACGTCGGTGTAGTCGATGCAGAGGCGGCCTCCGCCGGCGGGTTTTGGGACTACCACGTCGTTGGAGAGCCAAGTAGGGTGCGCGGCTTCGCGGACGACTTTTGCCGCTTTGAGCTTCTCGACCTCCTTGATGATGAATGCTTGCTTCTCGGGGGCTTGCTTTCTTGCTTTTTGCTTGACGGGGCGCGCGTTTGGGCACACGGCCAAGTGGTGCACGATCACCTCCCTCGGTACACCAGACATATCTGACGGTGTCCATGCGAACATGTCAGAGTTTGCCTGGAGGAAGGCGACGAGCGCGCTTTCCTATTTGGGAGGCAGCGCGGCGCCAATGGTGACGCTAGCCCCCGAGCCTTCAGCCCCCGAGCTCCCTGAGCTCAGAGAGATCTTCTTAGTAGCAGCTGCCTCTTGAGAGAACAACTGCTTCTTCTTCTTGGGCCTCTCGAGAGGCTCTTGGTCCTCGTCTGCGGGGAAGGCCATGGCGGCGGTCTTGTAGGCCGTCTCCACAGCGCGTGTAGCGTCCAGGACATGCCCACGTATGGTGATCGTACCGGCGCTGTCGGGGATCTTGACCATGTTGTACGCATGGTGCGTGACGGCCATGAACTTCGCGAGCGCGGGGTAGCCGAGGATGGCGTTGTACGGCAGGCCGATGTGCGCAACATCGAAGTCGATGTGCTCGGTGCGGTAATTTTCCTCGCTCCCGAAGGTGACGGCAAGCCTGACCTGGCCTAGAGGCTCGATTGAGCCGCTGGTGACCCCCGTGAAGGGCCTCGAGGGCATAAGCCTCTCGTAGGGCACTTGAAGCGCTTCGAACGTATCTATGGAGATGACGTTCAGGCCTGCTCCGCCGTCGATGAGCGTCTTGGAGACAGCCACATTGTCGATGGTGGGGGTGCAGACCAGCGGGAGGGTTCCAACAGTCTTGGTGGACTTGGGGTGGTCCTGAGCGTCGAAGGCGATGGTGTACTGCGACCACTTGAGGGGCCTGGAGGTTTCCGTGCTTGGGAGGGCGGCGTTGAGCTCGCGGGCGAATTGCTTGAACTGGTTGTTCGACTTTGGCGCCTGCGCCCCCCCTAGGATGCAGGCAATGGCGCCCCTCGGGGCTTGGTAGCCGCCATCTTCCTCGTCAGGGAGGTTGCCGTTCTTTTCTGCGGCGTTGGCTCGATTTCGAGATGGTTTCTGGTAGCCGCCCTTGCGTCCGCCTCCGCGGTAGCCACGGCCTCGAACGCGCCGCCGCTGTCTTCTGCTTGCTCGCACTCCTTGCTCAACCTTTTGAGGTCGTAGCAGGACTCCGTAGAGTGGCCGCGCCTGTTGTGGTAGATGCAGAAAGGGTGGTGATCATCTTTCCTTTCTCCAGCCTCGGGGGAGTCCCTGCGGGTGCCCTTTGTGTCAGGTTCTGCCACGAGAACTGCGGTGGCCTTGCGCTTGGGCTCCTCCTTCTTCTTCTGGCTCTTGGACCCCTCAGCATGATCGTCCCCCCTCGAGGACATTTTCATGAAGAGGAGTCCCTCTTCCGCCTTGGCGCACTTGTCCGCCATGTCGAACAGCTTGACCACAGAGGTGAGCTTGTCGTGGATGCCCAGTTTCTCGAGCATCCTGCTGTTTGTGACACCCTCGCGGAAGGCGGCGATGACTTGGGTGTCGGGGATGTTCGGGATCTTGTTGCTGAAGGAGATATGCCCTAGAGGCAAATAAATAAGTAGTATTTATTGCATTATCTCATAAGTTTATAATAGGTTTGTGTATTATGCTATAACTGTATTAATCGGAATTATTAATACACGTGTGATACATAGACAACCAGGTCCCTAGCAAGCCTCTATATGAGCTAGTCCATTGGGCAACAGTTGATCGAGATTCCCGATCAAGGACAATGACGTCGGTTGACAATGGGGTCATCTTGTTAGTAGAATAAGGTGGTGGACATACGCAAAGTATTGCAATAAGATCGTATTACGATGTTTGTCATTTGCAATAGATAAGAGTATGATAGCTTATTCCTTAGACCGTGAGACCGTACTTATTGTTGCTTCGTAGGAGTGCTTTGAGAGCATCAAACGTTGTGTCTTATATAGCATGACAATAACGGCGTCCATCTTGGGTATTCCGAAAGAGCATCGAGACGTAAGGATCAAGAGCGGGATTTGTTCATTCTTGTAATGGAAAGATACTCTGGGCCCACTCGGTGATATTGCATCTATATAGTTTTTGATAGTTATCATTAATAGTTTTTGATAGTTATGAACTTGGGTGTTCACGTCCTCAAGTTATCATAGTTATCATTAATAGTTTTTGATACGATCTTTTTGTAATAGTGAGCGAGTGTGCGTGTCTTGATTGTTGCAAGACAAAGTTATTCATGTAATAAGACAAGATCAGTTGTTTTATGTTATGGAACAAGTCAGTTGTTTTATCTTATGAATAAAGTTTCCACATCTCAGTTACATTGATTGTATGATAAGTATTCATAATTGTAGATATGATTAAATAGCCTGTCCCATGAACAAAGGTTCTATTGCTAGAACAAACGCCATCGAATTTAGTCATAAAGGCAATGAAAGAAGTAATGGATAATTTTGGTCCATTTAAGTTTTTCGAGTGCCAAAATTGATTAAGTTTGAAATGCAGTATTGAAGTTGCAATACTAGAGGAAATTGATTGAGAGTCATTTTTAATGATTAATTAATGGTGTTATTGCATGATCCGAATTCTTCCATGATTTTGGTAAATAGGAGTATTTGCCCGATAAATTATGGAGTCTGAAATTAATTTGATAATAGATCAAATGGGGTTTTTCAGAAGAAAGATTAGTGAAAATTGTATTCACGAAATTCGATCAAAGGACAGTATTTTTTGAATTATGCTTTCAACACAAAAGGGCTTGTGGTGATTTGCTTCACATAATTATAATGTCATATATAGTGATATGTGGGGAATTATAAACATGCTCTATTTTAAATAAAGTGTGGCCTGTCAGAATCAGTCTTAGAATCTCCTAATACGTTCAAAACATTATAGTCGATGTCCACTTTAGAAAATGGATATTTTCTCTCAACAAAATTCGTAGGATCGACAGTAATGTCGACGTGTATATGATTATGCGATAATTCGGAATATACATGAGTAGTTCTTTGTAAGTTGCTCGCATTAGACGAGAGTGTATTCCAAAACCAAATAGAAACAAAGTTCAGTTTGTTGTCTATGTAATTCCGAGAAAAGATGACTTTTCGAATTATGGTTTATGGATTGAAATTAGAAGTTTGGAATAAAGTGTCAGACCTATGTTGGAAAGTGTTCCAAAGAGTATATGTTTGCTAATGAAAGTTTAGTGATTAAGAGTGAGGGAGACTAGAAAATTGTTTTCTGCTTGCAATCCTCTTCATAAAGATCATAATATTTTCATAAAAGAAACTTCTAAATAAAGTGTTGTTATATTTAATATTGCTGTCAGGTCACAGCACTATATTAAGTATTTCAGATCTTGTTGACAGATCAAGGTGCACTTTATGAATATAAAGAAAGTTGAGAAAATATCGGAATACGAACAAAGGCTTTTGAGCCTGGAAATCCAAAGTTGCATTTGAAAGGATTAAGAGAGTAATTGTTGCTGCAATTCTTATTAGAGGAATAAGATTGTTTAATCGTCATATAAGGTGTTATATGAGAAATGTGACTATAAGAAAGACGCGGTAGCATGTCTTGTCAAGAAATGTGTCTTGGACAAGATCAAATTTGTTGACTACATTTATGTAGACATGCTTGTAGTCTGAGGGATTTGTATTAATGTATTACTGTAGTTTGTATTAAATTCGAATTGATAGTAGATCAATGATTTTGGTTTGACCAAAATGTCGATTTAAATGGGAGTCATAGTTAGTTCACTCAGGTGAAATATGTGAAGAACATATTTTTGAGTGGGAGCTCAGGTTCTCAAATATGTGGAGACATAATTTGAGTGGGAGCATGTGTTGTCAAATATGTGGAGACATAGTTTGAGTGGGAGTCGAATTTATTTTGTGTAGTTAACACATTGTGAAACTGTACCAATAGAATAGGATGAAGTTGTGAAACTATTTGAAAGTCAGTGTCTATTTTGAAATAGAACGGGAATTTTAATAGTTAGTCGAGTTGTGTTGGATTATATCTGAGGAGTCAGAATAGAATCAAAAGGATGGTCCTTTGGAATCCAATTGATCATTAAGAGTAATGATGCATGAAAGTAATGGTTGTATGACATGTGGGTCTATTATGTAATATTAGACATCATACAGAAACCATATTATGTGCTCGATGATATATAACCGATGTTCTTGGAATAAGAACAATTATTTTGGAATTTACTGGAAGTAGATGTGCGTTAGTTAAGGGATTGACATTTGAATGTCAAGTTTTCTACATTGGTGTGAAAGTACGTAGATATCGCGAGTTTGTAATTGTTACAAGGGGCTCTGCATGGCTGAGTGTGTTTTTCAGAGCAGTTATCTGGTTAGTATAATCAGAGTAAGCGCTGGGAAGCAGAAGTCTCACTTAGTTACGGTATTTGCATATGTGTTGTTAGACAAACATGGTGTTATCAAACAAGTTGATACCAGTGAATTGCAAAATAATGTACAATCATGGATTGTGCAGTAACACTTTTTCACGAGCAAGCATTATCAAATGATTCTTATTTGATAAGGGATTCTGATAAAGTAAAATGCAGCTAGTTTATTTGTACTCTAGTGCAAGTGGGAGGCTGAAGGAGATATGCCCTAGAGGCAAATAAATAAGTAGTATTTATTGCATTATCTCATAAGTTTATAATAGGTTTGTGTATTATGCTATAACTGTATTAATCGGAATTATTAATACACGTGTGATACATAGACAACCAGGTCCCTAGCAAGCCTCTATATGAGCTAGTCCATTGGGCAACAGTTGATCGAGAATCCCGATCAAGGACAATGACGTCGGTTGACAATGGGGTCATCTTATTAGTAGAATAAGGTGGTGGACATACGCAAAGTATTGCAATAAGATCGTATTACGATGTTTGTCATTTGCAATAGATAAGAGTATGATAGCTTATTCCTTAGACCGTGAGACCGTACTTATTGTTACTTCGTAGGAGTGCTTTGAGAGCATCAAACGTTGTGTCTTATATAGCATGACAATAACGGTGTCCATCTTGGGTATTCCGAAAGAGCATCGAGACGTAAGGATCAAGAGCGGGATTTGTTCATTCTTGTAATGGAAAGTGTAGTGCCCATGCTTATGAAAGCAATGGCACATATGAATAATGTAAAGACTTGGATCACATAAGTCTCACATTCTCCATTTAGATGTAATATCACAGTACAATGTCAATAATTTATTACAGAACGAGACAAATGATCCACAAACAAATATCCTTACAACTTAGCATAGCGGAAATGCTAGCTGAATAAATAGTTCACACTTTATTTCAGAGTTCAACGCAATCCTAAAGGTAGCATGGAGCTACATCTTCTCCATGAAGCCACTGGCAAATCATGTTGGTTGTAGCTCGAAGACGACCCCCTTACTCCTCATTTGGACATTCTGCAAGGTTTAGTTGCAGCCCAGCTATAAAGGGTCAGCACAATTGAATTGTGGTGACAAGTGACTTTAATTCCTAATGTTCTGTTAAGCTATAACTATATGCTTATTATGGCTGGTGGAGCTCAAGGCTATGGCGCAAAGCAAATTTTCTCCTACTTTTGATAAACAGTTTTCTTAAATCAATAATCTTCTCCTTCAGAGACAAATCTCGAGACAAGTCCATGTCTCCTACCCATGTTCATCCAACAAAGTTTTATTAAGAAATTAGAGATGAGGAGATTTTCAGAACACAACCTTGTGTAGTTACTCAAATTGTCCGATGTCGGGGACACGGCTAAGATCTTAGGTTTTAACTCTCGAGAGGGTGTGCACTTTCACCATTAGACTCAATCATCCCAAACTATCCTCTACACTCCTTTAGTGAGAAGGAAAAGGAGAAGATCAAGACGAGACTTTTCAGAAGTTGCTTTCCCATGATCATACTAAGAGATTACCACCATCCTATCAACTCTACCACCATCAATCTCTTGACCCAGGTCCACAACAACTTACTCCATCAAGACAGAGCCCATATTGACCAATGGTTGCACGATAAGCAACTAGACTCAGTGTAATCTTAAATCTCATAGCCCTGGGTGGCCTACCACAAGTGAGCAACTCAGGTTAACACCGCATATCATGGCCCCAGGTAAGTAGAAACTACCCTGGGCGAAGACGACCATGACACTAGGCCCTGAGAAGCCACTCAACTTGAAACCTCCTCGATCGACCCAATCCACCCAGGCGTTAAATTAATTTAGTGGAAATTTTCATTTACCACATCAACCATAAAACAATCATTTTTGCAGCAGTTGCTTCCACTAAATTATAATAGGGGTCTAAACTGGAATTTCTAAGGGGAAACCTAAAAGGTTTGCATAGCATACTACAATCTCCCAAAAACCTATCATGCATACTACTTTTGCAAATACTGTTTGAAAACACTAGATATGCAATAGAATAAAATAGTAGGTGTTTTATGAAGTCACTTGCCTGAAGAAAGTTGTCGTTTCTCACACACTCTTGTCCAAGTCAATGGTTGCTCCCCGTTTCAAACTATATAGTAAAAAGGACACCCAATAAACAAGCAGTTGAACAAACACGAAACATATTGAACAATACAAGCGTAACGGGTCTCCTCGGAAGGGTTTGGTCAAAGGTGTCACATAATTCAATATACAAAAAGAATTAATGTGTTTGGGTTTAGAGTTTTGCCAAGGGATGGTCTGAAGTCAAAGAATACTTTCAACTCGAGAAAGTTGTATGGGTGTTTCCAAGTTTTCTAATGAAATGGTTTTCAAAAGTTTGCCCCAAAGGGATATCATGTAGACTTAATCACAATTTAAAAGCAAGGTTTAACACTTTAGTACAACTGTAAAACAATTAGTTTCATTTACCCAAGATTATGTTTAGAATTAAACTTAACCAAAATCAAATTTAAGAATTTCTTACTTTTCTCATATCAATACATTTTTAATTCCCAACTTCAAAGTTTGTAGTATTAATAATAACTTCGTTATTTAAATTGTTATAATGGTTTTAGAGCACATTTTTTTTAGTAACACCTAATTAACCAATATCATTTATATACACTTGTAAATGAATTAAAATAATTTAAAAAGGTTTTAAATAAAACTTACTTATTAAAGTTATGTATCATATTAATAAACAGGAATTTGAGCTTTCTCTAGACTAGGACAATTATTTATGTCTTGGTGCAAAGTAATAAAATTTTAAATTAATGAACTTTATAATGTGCTAGAATATATCAAATCAAGTCTCATGATCTTTAAATTCATTTTAAATTACTCAAGCATTATTTGTAACAAAATTTTATAAATGGTGTTAATTAACAGAGGGCTTTTAATTAAATGTATAGCAATTGGATTAAATCAAAATAATGTTTGTATTAAAAGTTATGTAAAAAATAGTCAAACTATTCAAATTAAACACACAACCATTTAATTATCAAAATAATTCTCAAAATTATTTTATAACAGATGCAACATATTACACATTTTATAAAGTTTCTAAAATAATTTTATTTGCAATTTTTGAATTTACAGATTTAAAGTTATGACAAAAATACTCAATTCACCATTTGAATTTTGAATATTTTAAACTAAGTCAAATTTGAATTTTGGCAGATCCAAAATATTCTCCATGTCAAGGGCTTTCCAAATATGTAAAAATATTTGAATTTGGAGTAGTGGTTAAAAAGTTATGATAAATCTAATTGGCAGGGGCTTTTCTGCAAAACTGCCATTTAATCTAATTAAAAGAAATTAAAATCCACGTGTGCGCTGACTGGGCGCTGACTGGACCTGACGTGGCATGCTGACTCGGCGCTGACGTGGATTAGTGGATGGATCTGGGCCGTTGGATCTGATCTGACGGTCCAGATCTGGCCGTACCCTTTCGTGCATGGATCTAATCGTGGCCGTGGAAATTAAATCGGATGACGGGGAGGCGTTGACCATACCGTGGCGGCGCGGGACGGCCGGAGATGGAGGAGACGGCGGCGCTGCGCTCCGGCGGTCGACGGGGGCGGAGCTCCGGTGGTCCCCCGGGCTCGGGAAGGCGACGACGACGTGCGGCGCGACGTGGCGAACTCGAAGGGGCCGGCGGCGAGTGGATTTGCCTCTCTGAGCTGCTTGGAGGCGCGGGCGAGTGCGGCGGCGGCTCCGGCCACCTCGGGCGAGCACCAACTAGCGATTTCCGAGACGGTTGGACCTAGTGGAGGGGTCTGCGCGGTGCGCACTGAGGTGGGAAGGAGGTTGAGCAAGGTCTCGGGCTAAGGGGGTGGCTCAACTCGCCGGAGGACGAAGAAACCGGCGGCGGAGGAGGTGAACTCCGGTGAGCTCGTCCGGCAGCCTGGGGGCGTGCTTGGCTAGGGTTTCTTAGGGGAAACGTAGAGGAGGGGTTGGGGATTATTTAGGGCTAGGCACGTTGTCAATTAATCTACCGAATCGCGAGATTTGCGCGGGATTGATTCGGCCGAAACCGTCGGGCGAGATTGACGGGAGGTTGAAGACGATGACGTCATGCTGACGTCATCATTTTTCTTTTTCATTTTTTCTGATTTTCCATTTAATTCATATCTTTTTATTTATGGCTCCAAATCAAGTCAAATAAATTTCTAAAAATTTGTAAAATTAATATCTATGTTTTAAAACATTAGTGGGCATGTTTTGAATAAGTTTGAAAAATAATATTTTGAAGTACTCATTAAATACAAATTTGACACTTAAAGTCAAATTTGAAAATATAATTAATTAAATTTTCTTTTGGATGAATAAAATTTGTAAGATAGCCATATTCAAAATATGTTTGAATTTAAGTTATTTAAACTCATATTCCAATATTAAATCAATTTTAGATTTAATAGGTTATTTACATAACATATTACAACTATTGGAATGAAAAGAGAAAATGCAATGAAATCATTTTTAATTCAAAATACTTTGTGCACCACAAGTTTTTATATTATGAAATATTATTTTGAAAACTTCATAACTTATCTTTGAAGGATTTCCTACAATTAATTTCATTGCTTATTTTGAATAAATTCATGAAATCATTTTATGTATTGAAAATTGGTAAGAATAATTTAAGTTAGTGAAATGCTTATTTGAATACATCATTAGTTATAAAATCTATGAATTTTTAAAGTTATACACTATAGAATAGAAATATACAAAACTATGTTTTGAACTTGGGTAAATGAATAATAATCTTTTGGCAAATAGGCCATGTTTTCAATAGTTTAAAATAACACTTGTAATTATTATTTTAATTTATGAATTGCTATTGCTAAGTGGTTGAAAACAAATACTTATAAAGAAACCTTTTATTTCATGAATATGGTTTGAAGGTTTGTAAAACATTTGTCAAAATTAGATATTGAGGTTTTAATAATTACAATGGATAATAAAATCTTTTAACTTGAATTAACATTTGAAAATAAAGATAAACTGAGATATTTGAAATATTAAACTTTTTCAATATGTTTGAAGTCTTTCATAGTTGGTTTTCTTATGCATTTAATATTTTATCTTCATAAAAGATAAGTTTTAAATTTTAGTGATTTTTGAACATTATAAACTGTTGGGATGTTACAGACTACCACCCTTAAAAGGAATCTCGTCCCCGAGATTCGGAGAGGCTAGAGAGACAAAGCAAATGCTTGAATGATTCTGATAACTCGGGATGTTTTGGGAAATGAAATTTCTGACATGGAAACTTGAAAACTTGGCAGCGAATGATTTTTCTGATCAGGAGGATGGAAAGAAAGATAGTTTGAGGTCTCTAGGTTTAAGCGACTGGGTCTGAATTATCTAGGTGGCTACCACCCTTAAAACAAATTTTTTGTGGTCAGTCTTGAAACTTTGTTTAATCTTGTTTATTTCTCTGATGTAGAGCGTACAAGTATTCAAAAATACAATGGCATGTGGTGGATACAGAAAGTTGTTAGCACTCACGTTTTCCACTCGGTCCTTGGAGAGATTTATCCTTCTTCCACTCTGGGCAGCCACTGACATAGTGTCTTGTTGCTCCGCATCTGCGACATGTCACGGGACTGATGATTTTCTTGTGTGAGCGGGTAAGGCATTTCTCCTTCATTTTTACTGGGCACTTATCAGCATAATGTCCTTTGCCTTTACATTTGTAGCAAATTACGTCACTTAAGTTCCTCTTCTTCTTTGGTGTTTCCAGGGCTAACAGTTCTTCCAAATCTTGTTTGCTATATTCTATCTCAATTAAAGAAGTCCAGTCTCGTTTGATGTGACAATTTCGAGCTAGTTGATCTCCTTCACACTTATAGCAACACTTGGAGGTAATTTTGGATATCTTCGGATGTGACCTTACTCTTATTTCATTTTTGACCTTAGTATGATCCACAATCTCATTTTGATGAAGATTTTGTTCAGTATCCTGACCAATCCTTTTCTCTTTGCAGTCCCATGAATAATGTCCTAGTTCTCCACATGTAACACATGTTATATGGCTGGTATCTAATTTTGTGTTCCTCCTTGTTTTCTTGTACTTCCACATGCTTCATGAGATTTTGTTGCATCCCCTTTTTGGCTTGCTGACTGACTTCTTGCACCATGGGGTAGAGTTGATATTGAGTTGGAACATGATTTGTTGCTTCACACAAAAAGCAAGAAACCTGACTTGTGGGGCATTCCCTAACTGGATGTCTGGTATGACCATGGGGCCACTCATCAGTGCATCCTTGGGACGCATGTCCTATCTCTCCACAGGTTTTGCATGCCTTTGGTTTGGTCATAATGTCCTCTTCAAATTTACTATGGTTTTGATCAATCTTAGGCAGGTGGTCATTGATCAATTTCCATAGCTGATTCTGGTTCTCTAATAGTAGTCGCATAATTGTATGCAAATCATTGGCGTTGGTATTGGGGTGAGACATCTGTTTGGTTTAGAAAGCATTGAGTTAAATTATTTGTACTTATGGGGAATCCTAGTTCAATAAAACAAAACAAGGCAACCAATCTATAACATAATCAATCAACATTTAACAAACATCAAGCAACAAGGTTCACAACAAACAAACAATCTAGTATTGTCATATCGCCAAGTTGTCATGATCAATACACTAACACGATATCGTCATTCTGTTTTTGGTGGTGGTCAAATCTACCTTCTTCATGACTGCCTCAAGTTCTTGTTCAACTTCCTTGGATATCTTAGAAGTGTTGGTCCAAACCTGGTTCTTCAGTGGTCTTCCATGCATGCAGAACTTCATGATTAATCGTAGCTTTTCCATATGAGGCAGCAGAATCAGACTTAGACTATATGAACATGGTCATCTAGAAAAAGATAAGAGGTTTTCAGAAGGTTGATAGTAGATGAGAGTATGAGGAAGATAAATGAAAAGTTTTGTTTTTAGAAAAGTGAATAAATAGATTTTCAATCCTATGGTCAAATTCTATTTCTATCCAAACCAAGGGTTTTCGAGCCTACAGGCAACATTCGTGCTCTGATACCATCTGTAGTGCCCATGCTTATGAAAGCAATGGCACATATGAATAATGTAAAGACTTGGATCACATAAGTCTCACATTCTCCATTTAGATGTAATATCACAGTACAATGTCAATAATTTATTACAGAACGAGACAAATGATCCAAAAACAAATATCCTTACAACTTAGCATAGCGGAAATGCTAGCTGAATAAATAGTTCACACTTTATTTCAGAGTTCAACGCAATCCTAAAGGTAGCATGGAGCTACATCTTCTCCATGAAGCCACTGGCAAATCATGTTGGTTGTAGCTCGAAGACGACCCCCTTACTCCTCATTTGGACATTCTGCAAGGTTTAGTTGCAACCCAGCTATAAAGGGTCAGCACAATTGAATTGTGGTGGCAAGTGACTTTAATTCCTAATGTTCTGTTAAGCTATAACTATATGCTTATTATGGCTGGTGGAGCTCAAGGCTATGGCGCAAAGCAAATTTTCTCCTACTTTTGATAAACAGTTTTCTTAAATCAATAATCTTCTCCTTCAGAGACAAATCTCGAGACAAGTCCATGTCTCCTACCCATGTTCATCCAACAAAGTTTTATTAAGAAATTAGAGATGAGGAGATTTTCAGAACACAGCCTTGTGTAGTTACTCAAATTGTCCGATGCCGGGGACACGGCTAAGATCTTAGGTTTTAACTCTCGAGAGGGTGTGCACTTTCACCATTAGACTCAATCATCCCAAACTATCCTCTACACTCCTTTAGTGAGAAGGAAAAGGAGAAGATCAAGACGAGACTTTTCAGAAGTTGCTTTCCCATGATCATACTAAGAGATTACCACCATCCTATCAACTCTACCACCATCAATCTCTTGACCCAGGTCCACAACAACTTACTCCATCAAGACAGAGCCCATATTGACCAATGGTTGCACGATAAGCAACTAGACTCAGTGTAATCTTAAATCTCATAGCCCTGGGTGGCCTACCACAAGTGAGCAACTCAGGTTAACACCGCATATCATGGCCCCAGGTAAGTAGAAACTACCCTGGGCGAAGACGACCATGACACTAGGCCCTGAGAAGCCACTCAACTTGAAACCTCCTCGATCGACCCAATCCACCCAGGCGTTAAATTAATTTAGTGGAAATTTTCATTTACCACATCAACCATAAAACAATCATTTTTGCAGCAGTTGCTTCCACTAAATTATAATAGGGGTCTAAACTGGAATTTCTAAGGGGAAACCTAAAAGGTTTGCATAGCATACTACAATCTCCCAAAAACCTATCATGCATACTACTTTTGCAAATACTGTTTGAAAACACTAGATATGCAATAGAATAAAATAGTAGGTGTTTTATGAAGTCACTTGCCTGAAGAAAGTTGTCGTTTCTCACACACTCTTGTCCAAGTCAATGGTTGCTCCCCGTTTCAAACTATATAGTAAAAAGGACACCCAATAAACAAGCAGTTGAACAAACACGAAACATATTGAACAATACAAGCGTAACGGGTCTCCTCGGAAGGGTTTGGTCAAAGGTGTCACATAATTCAATATACAAAAAGAATTAATGTGTTTGGGTTTAGAGTTTTGCCAAGGGATGGTCTGAAGTCAAAGAATACTTTCAACTCGAGAAAGTTGTATGGGTGTTTCCAAGTTTTCTAATGAAATGGTTTTCAAAAGTTTGCCCCAAAGGGATATCATGTAGACTTAATCACAATTTAAAAGCAAGGTTTAACACTTTAGTACAACTGTAAAACAATTAGTTTCATTTACCCAAGATTATATTTAGAATTAAACTTAACCAAAATCAAATTTAAGAATTTCTTACTTTTCTCATATCAATACATTTTTAATTCCCAACTTCAAAGTTTGTAGTATTAATAATAACTTAGTTATTTAAATTGTTATAATGGTTTTAGAGCACATTTTTTTAGTAACACCTAATTAACCAATATCATTTATATACACTTGTAAATGAATTAAAATAATTTAAAAAGGTTTTTAATAAAACTTACTTATTAAAGTTATGTATCATATTAATAAACAGGAATTTGAGCTTTCTCTAGACTAGGACAATTATTTATGTCTTGGTGCAAAGTAATAAAATTTTAAATTAATGAACTTTATAATGTGCTAGAATATATCAAATCAAGTCTCATGATCTTTAAATTCATTTTAAATTACTCAAGCATTATTTGTAACAAAATTTTATAAATGGTGTTAATTAACAGAGGGCTTTTAATTAAATGTATAGCAATTGGATTAAATCAAAATAATGTTTGTATTAAAAGTTATGTAAAAAATAGTCAAACTATTCAAATTAAACACACAACCATTTAATTATCAAAATAATTCTCAAAATTATTTTATAACAGATGCAACATATTACACATTTTATAAAGTTTCTAAAATAATTTTATTTGCAATTTTTGAATTTACAGATTTAAAGTTATGACAAAAATACTCAATTCACCATTTGAATTTTGAATATTTTAAACTAAGTCAAATTTGAATTTTGGCAGATCCAAAATATTCTCCATGTCAAGGGCTTTCCAAATATGTAAAAATATTTGAATTTGGAGTAGTGGTTAAAAAGTTATGATAAATCTAATTGGCAGGGGCTTTTCTGCAAAACTGCCATTTAATCTAATTAAAAGAAATTAATATCCATGTGTGCGCTGACTGGGCGCTGACTGGACCTGACGTGGCATGCTGACTGTGCATGCTGACTCGGCGCTGACGTGGATAAGTGGATGGATCTGGGCCGTTGGATCTGATCTGACGGTCCAGATCTGGCCGTACCCTTTCGCGCATGGATCTAATCGTGGCCGTGGAAATTAAATCGGACGGCGGGGAGGCGTTGACCATACCGTGGCGGCGCGGGACGGCCGGAGATGGAGGAGACGGCGGCGCTGCGCTCCGGCGGTCGACGGGGGCGGAGCTCCGGTGGTCCCCCGGGCTCGGGAAGGCGACGACGACGTGCGGCGCGACGTGGCGAACTCGAAGGGGCCGGCGGCGAGTGGATTTGCCTCTCTGAGCTGCTTGGAGGCGCGGGCGAGTGTGGCGGCGGCTCCGGCCACCTCGGGCGAGCACCAACTAGCGATTTCCGAGACGGTTGGACCTAGTGGAGGGGTCTGCGCGGTGCGCACTGAGGTGGGAAGGAGGTTGAGCAAGGTCTCGGGCTAAGGGGGTGGCTCAACTCGCCGGAGGATGAAGAAACCGGCGGTGGAGGAGGTGAACTCCGGTGAGCTCGTCCGGCAGCCTGGGGGCGTGCTTGGCTAGGGTTTCTTAGGGGAAACGTAGAGGAGGGGTTGGGGATTATTTAGGGCTAGGCACGTTTTCAATTAATCTACCGAATCGCGAGATTTGCGCGGGATTGATTCGGCCGAAACCGTCGGGCGAGATTGACGGGAGGTTGAAGACGATGACGTCATGCTGACGTCATCATTTTTCTTTTTTCATTTTTTTCTGATTTTCCATTTAATTCATATCTTTTTATTTATGGCTCCAAATCAAGTCAAATAAATTTCTAAAAATTTGTAAAATTAATATCTATGTTTTAAAACATTAGTGGGCATGTTTTGAATAAGTTTGAAAAATAATATTTTGAAGTATTCATTAAATACAAATTTGACACTTAAAGTCAAATTTGAAAATATATTTAATTAAATTTTCTTTTGGATGAATAAAATTTGTAAGATAGCCATATTCAAAATATGTTTGAATTTAAGTTATTTAAACTCATATTCCAATATTAAATCAATTTTAGCTTTAATAGGTTATTTACATAACATATTACAACTATTGGAATGAAAAGAGAAAATGCAATGAAATCATTTTTAATTCAAAATACTTTGTGCACCACAAGTTTTTATATTATGAACAATTATTTTGAAAACTTCATAACTTATCTTTGAAGGATTTCCTACAGTTAATTTCATTGCTTATTTTGAATAAATTCATGAAATCATTTTATGTATTGAAAATTGGTAAGAATAATTTAAGTTAGTGAAATGCTTATTTGAATACATCATTAGTTATAAAATCTACGAAGTTTTAAAGTTATACACTATAGAATAGAAATATACAAAACTATGTTTTGAACTTGGGTAAATGAATAATAATCTTTTGGCAAATAGGCCATGTTTTCAATAGTTTAAAATAACACTTGTAATTATTATTTTAATTTATGAATTGCTATTGCTAAGTGGTTGAAAACAAATACTTATAAAGAAACCTTTTATTTCATGAATATGGTTTGAAGGTTTGTAAAACATTTGTCAAAATTAGATGTTGAGGTTTTAATAATTACAATGGATAATAAAATCTTTTAACTTGAATTAACTTATGAAAATAAAGATAAACTGAGATATTTGAAATATTAAACTTTTTCAATGTGTTTGAAGTCTTTCATAGTTGGTTTTCTTATGCATTTAATATTTTATCTTCATAAAAGATAAGTTTTAAATTTTAGTGATTTTTGAACATTATAAACTGTTGGGATGTTACCGAAAGATACTCTGGGCCCACTGGGTGATATTGCATCTATATAGCTGCGCAGCTTATGACTAGGTCATGGAGATGTAATATCGCAGACGAGTTAATAACCTTCGTCGGTAACGAGATACAGCAAAGGCATCGGTGTGTCTACGATCATATCTCGGACAAGGTAGTATCGCAGAGACAAAGGGAATGAATATCATATTTATGGTTCAACGACGATATTCGTGGAATGCACAGGGGTCGTCATATATTTCCAGCTATCCCTGACGATCATTGGTGAGCGGAGTGTCTCAACCATGTCTGGAGTATTCCCGAACCGTAGCGTAACAAACTTAAGGTCTTAGCGACGCTAGGAGATAGGTTCTGAAATTTTATAGGTTTTTGTTGGAGAGAGAAAATTGATCCGGAAAGAGTTCCGGTGGTCCGGAAGGAGTTCCGGGGAGCTATGGAATGGTTCCGAGAATGTCCGAAAGTTGTTCGGGTGGTTCCGAAATAGTTTCGGAGTCATGGGATATTGAATTATATATAAATATATTAATTATGAATTAATGGGAATTTTATATTAATTAAATAAAGGAAAAAGGGGGCTCCCACCTAAATGGGCCCTAAGAGGGCCCATGAGGGGGAAACCGCACCCCACAAGGAAGGGGAAGGTTGGGCCTCCTAGTCCAACTCGGACTAGGAGTTGGAGGGCCCATGGGGGGTTCGGCCGAACCCCCCCCTCCCCTCTCCTCCTTTAGTCCCACATGGGGGAGCCAAAGGGGTTGGCACACCCCCTCCCCCCTTTATATAGCAAGGCATATTAATTGATTTAATTCATAGAAAAATCCAATTAATTCCCGATTTCTCTCTCGATCTCGTGGTTCCCAAGTCGGAGCCGCGCCGAGCTGAGGAAGGGGGTCTCTCTCCACCTAAGCCATACCGCAGAGCGCCGTTGCTCTGCGGGATTCCAGATAAGATCTACTCCTGCGATTTCAGCTGGATCTGAATGACCGGGAGTTGTCGCTAGGCTCCGTATGTTTGTGAGTGCTCGGAGGCTACTCTATTGAGGAGCTTGGGCGACGTCGTCTCGCCCCTGCAGCCGCCGCGCCTCCCCCCCCTCTGCTGCCGGCGCGCCACCCCCGGTGCTGGCGCTCTGCCTTCTTCCGCCCGACGCCCGTCGACGCAGATCATCGTCGACACCCCGGCGTCATCGACTTCGACATCGCGGCAAGTTCTCCGCGACCTCGAGGTCGGCTACGTACGACTTCATCGTCAACGCTTGTGCGGGAGCGTAATCCCCGCTATCGGTCTACATGGAGGTAATGTAACCCGTTCCGCCACCGTTATCGCATGTACTAGATAGATAGATCCTGGCTAGTTAGGGTTTCGCTCGCTAGAAAATTATTGTTTTCTGCACCGTAACCCCTTCAGTTGCGTACCTGGCTGAAGCGCTGGATGTACTTGCAGAGCGTTTCGTCCTTCCTCTGCACCACAGCGCGCAGATCGTTGTGGGTGAGGGCGCGCTCGTACGTCCCCTTGAAGTTGGAGACGAACTGCTTGCAGAGCTCCTCCCAGGAGTTCACAGAGTCCTCCGGGAGGTTCAGGAGCCACGACAGCGCAGAGTCGCGTAGCGCGTGGGAGAACCAGTTGGCCATGACCTTGTCGTCTCCTCCCGCAGCTTGGATGGAGGTGGTGTAGAGCTGCAGGAACTCGACGGGGTTGCTGGAGCCGTCGTAGCCCTTGGGAAGAGCCGGCCTGAACTTTTGCGGCCAGACCACGCGGTGCAGGGAGCGAGTGAACGCCATGCAGCCCGAGTTGTACGTAGCGACCCCGTGCTGAAGCGTGTCGCGGTTCTGCTGTCCCGCCTGGCCGAGCTCCTCCACGAGCCTGTTCTGGCGGTCTCGCTGGAGCTCCATCCCCACACGGGCGTCGGGTGCGGTGCGCTGCACGATCATGCAATTGCGCGGCGAGGTCGCGTGCGAAGCAGCCCTCTGTGCCGCAGCCGGCGCAGGCCCCGGAGGTGGCGGAGGCGCATTTGTTGCGACCGTGTCCGCGAGGGGTGCGCGTTGGACTGCGACGGAGCGGGGTGTGTCGTGGCGATGCCGACGAGGTGGTTGAGGCGTTGGAGCCACTGCTCGTGGGCCTCAGCGGTGGGCTGGTAGCGGAGCAGCTCCTGCGCCATGAGCAGCGCGGTGTGGGGCGCAGGGTCGGTTCTCCCCGGGCCCGAGCCGCTCGGGCGCTGCGTCGGGTGCGACGACTGCGCATCCTCCTGGTGCTCGGCGTCGTGCTCCGGCTCCTCCGCGTGAGGGCCAGAGGGGACATGCTCCTCTTGGCAGGGTCGGCCCCGCCTTGCGCGGGTGGTCGCGCGGGTGGTCGCGGCGCCTGGGGGCGAGCGTGTTCCCGTGGGCACACGTCGGCTGACTCGAGCGGTGCGGGTGGCGCGCGTGTTCACCATGGCACGGAGACAAACTCGAAGGTTGTTGACGCCCCTCAATCCCCTACCTAGCGCGCCAAATGTCGGGTTATGACTCCCGGGAATCGGGGGTAGTCACTTCCTGAAGTGTAGTTCGAGAGGGGATTGAACGCGGAGGTCTAAACCCTCAAGTGGCTCCGCGACGTTGCTCGCCGGACCCGAAGAAGACGCACACCCGACCAAGGAAAACACCGTCCTTTACCCAGGTTCACGGCCCTCGTGAGGAGGTAAGACCGCTACTCCTGCCTGTCTGTATTATATGTGGGAGGTTACAGTACAATTGAGCTTGCCGGAAGCCCCCTCGAGGCAGTTCTTGCCTGGGGAGGGAAGCGATGATCTTCTTCCTCCTCCAGATAGAGGCTAACCTAACCAGAGCTGCTAGGGTTTACAAGGGAGGTTTGCACGTAAAGGGCCGACCCTTGCTATGATGGATGTCTCTCCTCTTTTATAGGCGCCTCGGGCCTTCTTCTTCGGCTTGGCCTTCAAGGTGGCTCCCACTTGCCAGTGGCGGGGCGGAGCTCGAGTCCACCGTGCTCCATTCGTCCATGGACTCGGTCCATTGTTGATAAAGGTGGCGCCGTGGCCGACAGGCGGCCGACCGCGCTCGTACTATCCGCAGGGCGGGCAGTCTCTGAGGTGGAGCCCGCGATGACGATCTCCTTTGGAGGGTTGCGCCGTCCACCTGCTTTATCGCCAGAGTAGAAGGTCCTCACAGCTGTGCAGCAGGCGGCGCAGCTTTGTTGACCGCTTTATCGCCAAGGACAGCGACGGGGGTGTGAGCGCCTCTGTACGAGCGTGGCAGAGGTCACGTGCGCTCTGTCGGGATTCCTTGGCGACGACGTTTCCCTTCAGACCTGAGGGGAGATTCCTGCCGGACTTCCCTCAGGCGGGTTGGTTCCTGACGGGGAGGATCCCCTGAGGCGAGGGGTCACTTGAGGCCCTCTCCTCCTCTTCAGGCCTTCGAGGGGGATCGCCTCTCGGGTGTCCCGTCAGCCGGTGACGCCTGGTACTTAGTCGTTTCGTCCGTCTGGCCCGCGAGCGAGGCCTGGGGGAATGGGCTCTTGATACCCCAGTTCTCACTGGGCCGACAAACTAAAAAAAAGAGTTGCTAATGCTAAATTCAAAGGCGAGTCTACTAGACAGGCTTCAACAGGCTTGAGCCTGCCCTCTAAAAAATAGAAAATATATTTTAGTACTATTAATTTGGTCTAACCCATTATCTCAACTCAGCCATCTAATATCTTCCCAAGTCGCATACATGGTACACGAGCTCGTCAAGCAGCAAGCACCAGTTGTGGACGTCCCACACGTGGACGTGTCGACGCTGATATCTTTTTTAAAAAAAAATTGAAGGTGTCTAAACATGTTACAAGTCTAAATACATCAACTTTTGCACAAATATAAGTGATACAATACAAAACGATATAAGTGATCTAATACGAAACGGAGACAGTAATTAGTAGTTCGTTTGTTACCCTGCCTTTGATTTATTTACAAAATGATATAAGTGATCTAATATAAGGCTAATTTGTTTTTAGATTGTAAAAATGAAGAGAACTTACCTGAAAAACTTCAAGTTTCAGTCAATCATCTCAGCCATATGATCTGCTCCGCGGTTACGAGAAAGATGATGGTAAAAGGATATACTGGAGATGATAAAAACATTGATAAATAATCCAAATTAGTTTGAGAAAATTGGCACTGACACACTAATTACATTAGATGAAACGAAGTTACACCAAATTATATACTATCTGATAATCAGCCTGACCATCGAGTTACATGGAAACCTATGACCTAAATATCCACAAGCAATTCGCTCTTGTTGAATCCAATATGGCTCTACGCAGATATTCTCTTCCTGCATCACATTTCTTTGCACTTCTATCCTCCTACCACGACTCTCCTAGTCCGCTAGTAATCGCCTCCGCGGGGTCGACGCTGCCTGGCCGCACCCCTCCGATCACCGCCGGGTACATAGTCGTCGTCGACGAAGCTCGGCCTCTCCGCTCGGTCCCCTCGGAATGAGAAGAACCTCTGCATCAGCATAAACAGAACCGCCTCATGTAACATCTGAACACAGCAGGTACCATATATAGTGACACAGAAGAGAAGTGTTGAGGGTGCATACCCTTGTCTTTGAGCCACTGGACGCCTGCGACCGGACGTAGTCGAGCACCCGGAGGAAGACCTCGTATCCCTTATCGGTGAAGTTCTTGAGGTAGAAGACAATGAGGTCGCCCGCGTTTGCACGCAGGTACCGCAGCCTCTCCTCGATGTTGGGCTCGTACTGCATCACCAGCGGCCGCACGAAGGTCTCGTACACGATGTCAGTTCCCTGGTCCAGTATTAGTTCGTTCAGACATGGGTCGATCAATCAATAAAGAGCTGGAGTTCAGAGTTATTAAAGCTAACTTAGCGACCTACCCTTGTCTTGGGGTACCACAGGTAGACGAGGAAGGCGAGCCTGAGTTCATAGTACATCGGAATCCTGTCATTGGAACGAAATGGTATATTGTCAGAAGACAGTTTTTTCCCCACTGGAAAGTCATCTTTCTTTTGCAAGAGCAGAGTATGGCCCCAGTTGACCGGACACTGACTCTCGATTGGTGATTACCTTGATGTCAGGGCGCCTGCGATTTCATCGAATATGACCAGGAGGACTAGTATGATCCTGCAAGGTTGCTGAAAATTGGTCAGGCTCTGCGAGACCAAGATCTCTAACCAGTTATTCCAAGCCATGAAGTCAAACTACATGAGCATTTCAGCAATTACGTGATGCGTTCACAATTGCTGAAATCAGGAACTGACGCATCCCCAATTCTATCGATTACGGCCAATTGTGAACGAAAGGATGAAAATTACTCTTAGGATGAGGGCTTGAGGATCAGTACCAGTACTGGCACCAAAACCGCAGCTGATCGGTCCGGCCGGTCCGCTGCTCGACCGCCCTGAAGCACTCCAACGCCGGCATGGCGTACCCAAACAGAACCCTACAGCCCAGACGATCAGCGATCGGGTCGACCAAAGTTTTCCGCCAAAATTGCGGGTCAAGGAGCTCGGAGGAAAACCACTTACGTGAGAAATTTCGTCAGTAGCTCGACAGACATCTTGAACCGGCGTCAAACTCTCAGGAGCAGGAGGAGGCCAAGATCTATCTGCGAATTTTTCGCAGAGTTCTTGGAAACAAGATAGATTAATTGGCCGGCCAAGCTATGAGTTTGGTGGTGGACTATGACTTGCTTACTTGCCTTGCCAAGTTGCTTGCGGACAGGAGAAGACAGGTGGTTAGCTTAGCTCAGCCTCAGCAGCCCCAACCGGCACCGGCAGGATCTCTTCTGAAAGAAAATGTGCAAGTTTTCCCTTTCTGCTGCGTTTTGTGGTCAATGATGAGTGATCCATTGGATTGGGCATTTGGGGACGCATCCTGGATCGGATCAGGGAAGTATTTGTGAATATACTAAAGGAAAAGGTGATTGTGAGTGTTTAAAAAGAAGGGCTCAATAATGTGAGCCTAATTTGGTGCTATTAGGTGTTGTGTGACAGAAATCCTACCGAAACAAAAAAAAGTGAGAACATAATTATTTGGGACAGTGCCAAGGTTTTGGGTACCGGATTGGAAAAAATTCTTGTGGTTGCTTCAGATTTGCAGTTATCGCCGTAACCAGAAAATACCGTGGAATATCAAACAAATTTTGAATTCAAATTTCTGATATATAGTGGTGGTGATTCGAACTACGAACCTGCAGACTACCAGAAACTTACGCCACAACAACTAGTAACCACTGTGGCAAGTCATTGCTAACTGTTTAGAATAGATACAGCTTGTTTATCTAGATGTGTGCATTTAAATTCAAAATATTCAAATAAATTTGAGATTTTTGCTTAGTAATCCTATTTGCCGAGGGTGCTCGAGATTTGTGGTTACCGAGCGGTAACCAGATTTACCGCGATTACCCAAACCGTGGTCAGTGCACAACATTGTACTCATTTCTATGGAGTCGGACCCGAAAACGACTTGAGACTCAAGTTGGAAGAAATTGCATATGCATTTTACTAAAATAACTATTAGAAAGAAAAAGCCGACACCATAGGTTATGCAAATATTTATCCATTTATTTAAAATCTAACCATGAGTACACAAAATTTGATGAGCATTATATTTGAATTGTTCTACCATCAAATATTACCATATTTGATCATCTCTTCATCGAAGTAATGCACTTATACAACTATGAAGTGCATTTGGTGTGTTAGGACACAAAAGATTTCCTTGCAAGATTGCTCGAGTGGGATACATTAAACATACACGTCGCTATGTTTGATAAACCCTTCGACATTCATTGAGGAGAAATTTACTGATGCCCTATAAAATTTTGTGATTGGACACCCAAATTGTATCATTGTTTTGACAGTGAGAAAATGAACTTACACGTATGCTCGAATTGTGAAAAGAACGAAACCTGATCATGTTAAAATCTCTATAAAACAAATATATTTGAATATGTAACATCTTTAAGTTTCATTTACTAGATCTCTTAGCCAATGTTTATATATTCAATCAGAGACATAATTCTCGAGATTTTACATATGAACTACCGTTTGTTTTCATGTTTTTATGAAGACTTTGTCATATGACCTTTCCCGTTTCATCTTAACATGGACCGAAGGAGCAAATTTAGACAATAACATTTTGTACTCAACTATTTTTTTTCATAGTACAACTTTAAAGAGTATGGTTTTCTATTATTAATGACATCGCTTTATTCTAAGTTGATTTGTGGTGGTATTCTTATAAATTGGTATGTATATCTTCAACTAAACAAGCTTTGTGCCAAATGTTGAACTTTGTTCTATTATAAAAGTTCATCCTCGAACTATCTTTAATTAAATTGCATAAACTATATAATGTATACGTATTTATGTAAATAACTAAGTTTATGACCTAACAATTATCTGAATAGCAGTTTCTAGTTTCTGAATATTTATTGAAACTTCTAGAGTATATGGAGATCTAATAGTTGGAATGTTTCTTTTTTGGGTTTTTATGGTAAGTTTGTCTTACGATGGATCCAATAGTAAGTTGACAACCAGTAAATGCTTAGTAGTTAGTACTGAAATATTTGTCCTATCAGAAACCACTCGATCAATTCCGTTTGAATCTCCCAACTTGTTTTGTGCAAATTTAAAATTCAGATAATCTGAAGTAGAGATCACAAGCACGATGCAATGTTTATGAGAGAATCTTGTATTTATTTCCTAGTCATTACCAAGTGCCATCGATTTCCGATATATTTTTACAAATTTCCCAATTTTTTTCAAAACTAACACATTTATGCTTTTACTCCATTTAATTATCTGGTTAGCTCCTTGTTGACATGCCGGCCCATTTGTTGGCCATTTTATGCGTGACTAAGAAGCCATGTAGATGCTAGGTCACAAAGTTTTGGAAAGGCCCACATATCTACACTTCATATAAATCCGAACCCCACTAACATGCATTAAATTAATTTATCTCAACTTGCAAGGTGTCCATGTCATCCACTATATGAACCATTTATTTATCCATGGCATCATCACATCATCCACTATTTGAGTCATTCATTATATATGTCATCTCATATTTCTTAATAATATTTATCCATACATGCCACCTATTCCTATTAGCAATTATTTCATTCATATTTTTCCACATCATCAAATTTTAGTGGTTGAACATACGAATATTTCATAGATTAAATTTATATTTTCAACTATTCTAGCTAATCAAATCCCTTATATTACCTTTTTCCATTTCACGCAGCAAATAATTTTTTAAAATTCCCGCTGCAACGTGCGGAATATCTTTCCAGTATCTTACATGTTAACTCCAAATTGAGTGGTATTTGTTCCAAAGCAATTAGAAGTTTATGTACATTTATATGACGCGTTGAACTTCAATTTTTTCTTTTTGAACTTAATTTAATCAGAAGTAACTTAAATTTCTGTCAATTTTTATTCAAGCCTAATTATTTTCTTCCATAATATCTCTACATGTATAATATACATCCATTCCAATTTGATTTAAATTCATCGTCCTTCCTGTATAAAACCCCTAAAAAATTCAAGAATTTTACTAGGAAACCATTATTCTCTATATAGTTCCAATTACCTCATGCGTTTGCATCCTAATTTTTAATTTACATTTGATAGAGTTTAATTTCTCAAAGAATAGAGGTTATGGTTTTCAGAAGGTAAGGAAACCCTCAATTTAGTCTTAATTATGGGATCCTACCACGTCAAACTCCCAAATATGATTCATAATTACATATCAAAGACATAATTATAGATTAATTTTTAATTACAAATGATCAAAACTTTCAAGAAGCGTATTCTTTCTCAAAATGCATGACATGGCATCCACGTAGTATCTGAGTCATCCACCACATGTGTGGATGGAAATGATAGGCGAATAAACCTTGTCGGAACACTAGCAACCATTAAATTGTGTACGAAGTAGACTAAATACTTCATGATCAGTAAATCTTTGACATTGTGTAACAACTATGTGGTAAAGATGATATTTACTTGAAATATCAACCAACAATTTATCCGAATTTCTTTGATATTGTGTAACAACTGTGTGGTAAAGGTGATATTTACTTGAATTGGATTAGCAATTTATCCATGAGAACTCATGGATTAATGGATGCAATGCTTTATACTAGTAACCTCTTCGAAAAATTCAGAGTTGCTATATAAATTCTTGTAACAAAAGTTTCTATCGACTGAATAAGTTACCGAACAACATGTACATTAACACATAAAAAAAATGTCTTATAACTCATTTTTAAAAGTAGCTATATGTACCTTGTTAGATGCAATATGCACTTGCAAGTTAACTTATGTGTTGTAAAACATATTAAGAAGACGGTTTGCTCAAATTCTAGGGCTTTCTCAGAATATTCCGCCTTAATTGAAAAGATTGACCCCTTTGTAAATACTATTTCTTCTCTACTTAATGATATTGCATCAAAAGTGTGCAAACAAATATATATATATATATATATATATATATATATATATATTGCGCAAAATTTACAAGTTTGTGTCTATTCCAACGATGGACAAAAAACAGAATTTGGTCCTCTTCTCTTGCTTTTAGTCGTTGCATAGACCATGCTTAGCTTAGCACGTCCAACTGGCTAATTTCGGTATCATCAAACTGTCAAACTGCAAGTTGCAACGGGCAGCACTAACTCCTTCCGACTATGTGCCTCGAACCTGCAATTAGGTTTTTTATCTGCTCGTGTCATTGCATCTTGTAACTTGTGTACTAGTTCCCATGCCGTGATAGTAATATATCTTGCAGCTCGCTCCGTGCATTGCGTTCGCACGCCTGTCTGTCTCAGTGAAGGAAGCAGCGTAAATTAATCAACTGTCAGATGCCAATGAGCCCTGACAGCTTGGGATGCTAGATAATTTCGTTGATGATGCTGAAACTTTCGTCAGAGGCGTGAGTTTAGGAAATTGGATGGTAAAAAACTCTTAAAATTACTGGAAGGAGTATGCCGTTGCATGAGAATCGATAGTCAACGCTAAACTCTACCTTGCTATTCAAAAAATAGTCCACGATGAAAGTTTAAGCTTCAGTATTTGAACAACGGCTCTGTTACCGAGACCGCGAGAGGCCAAAATGAACAGCACCGGGCAGGCAAATACGTGTTTTGTACTATTGCATCATGCACCGGTTAATAATCATTGGATCTTGGCATCTGACGGCCCTGTTTATCCCACCTCACTGTAGACATCAAGCTCTGAAGCTACAGGTGAAGAAACAGACGTTGATACACCACCATCATGTACGCGTCAGATAATAGTGCCACATTGGGTCAGCAGCTGTTGGTTAGGCTTGATTATGGCTGGTGCCGCTCAGCTGCAACCGTGCAGCGAGTAGCAATGCGACGCACAGTGCTTATGCCTCCCAATGATGAAGACGCAGAGGTCCTTAAATTCGCTCGCTTCGATGGATGGATCGATCGTACGTCCATTTCGTCGCACAGTGTTTGCAGTGCAGATTTCATGCATGGTTGATGGTTCTCCTGCGTGCGTGGCCCGGAATTTGGCTTCACATACGCAAAGATTACTCCATGGAGAAACACAGTGGCTATGTCCTGGCCAGAATTGTACAAACATGTTTTGGAAGATGGGATTTTCAAGTACTTGTTGGAGCTGCGAGTGTGTGAAGAGTAAAACGTTCAAGCAGTCTTAAGCACTGCTTTGACGACAGCTCTGCAGCTTTAAAAAGAGTATCATAGCTCAGATAATTAAGAAATATTAACTGGGAGGGCTAGCATAGATCAGTTTTTTTTTACATCAGCCTGATTAACAGGGCAGACAGGTGAAGACAGCGTAACACTCTTCAGTCTTCAGCAAGGTCCACAAGGAAGTGTTAATGGCCGGTCAACAAACATGAAACTCGATCGATTCGAGCAATTGCTTGGGAATGGTTTTCTGCGGGACCTACCAGATATTACTCGTGTGTCCTGTCATCTAAGCTAGTTATAATTATGGATCATGATAAGCAACAATAGATCCATGGGTCCCCTAACTACAGCTTGCTCAACGTATTCAAGGCAGGCAAGCTAGACGCTGAACAGGACTGATCAGCGAGCTTATTCAAGGGACTGGGCCGGAGAACCTAACATCCCCGTGCACTTCTCATTTAAGAGACTTGCATCGACAGAAATATCTATCACGTCGAAAATGGGGTAAGAACTTGCCTGAATTTTGGTGTCAAATATACACAGTCCTGCTAAAAAAACATGACTATTTACGAGCTGTGCAAACATGACAGATGAGTTCATAATATGATATATGGTTGTGGTTTGCTCACATGTCCCAAACGGTTGTTGCGTTTTTAGTTATTTTGTGATTTTTGCCCACGTCCCACAATTTTAACCCAACAATTAAGTTCAAAGTTTTAGGGCACACCATCTCTTCACTCTTTGGATCATAATTACTGTCTTGCGAGGTTCGGTTCTAGTGTCGCTTTTCCACTCGGATTTGGACAGCTATTCTTTCATATAACAGTTAGAACGACATCGCTTCCGCGGCTTTGGCCAATGTTGTAATTAACCTTCAAGGAGTGGTGGATAAAATTAGTTTTGGTAAATGGAAGAATAGGAAGGATATGTCATCCTTTACCACGTTTGTTTCGTGGGAAATTTGGAAGGAACAAAATGCTAGGATCTTCCACACTATGCCACATCTTTGACAACCATCATTGAGAAGATCAGAAGAGGCACTCTATGCCACATCTTTGACAAATAACAACCATCATTGAGAAGATCAGAAGAGGCACTACTACGTATGGGGCGCCAAGTTTCTGAGTTGTAATCAGAATGTCAAGTCTTGCCTAAGTTCCAAAAAATTGTCATATTTTGTTTGCAAGTGTTAGAAAATTTAATGTCTATTTGCGGCATGTGTGGATTTTCCCCCGTCTTTTCCCAAAAACCTAGAACCATTTTCCTAGTTCTTAAAAAAAGGAGACCGTGCATGTCCATGCACAGATTGGCATTTTGCTTAGAAAATTCTGATACTGTCAAATTGTCCAGAAGTAACTCTAACTATATGTTGTGACCTTTCCAGAAGTTTCTGCACCTTTTGGACGGTAAGAAATTTGGTAAAAAGAACAATTAAAATCTGCAATTTTTCATTAAGGCAAACTGTATCAGTATGTAGGGAGTGGGATAGGAATTTTCTAAGCTATTTTTGCTAAGATTCAGCATTTTCTCACAATCTTTGAAACTCTTGGCTAAGACTCAGCCCTAACTGTTTGTAGGTATTGAACTTCAGGATTGTCTTTAGATATTTCAGAAAATATTATTATTTTACTTTATCTGGCAAAAGGGTTACAAAAAATACGACAAAACTCCCAAATAGTTTGCTTCAAGTTGGGGTTAGGACGGAGAAGTCATCACCTCTGCCGCATGGCATCTGACTTGTCGACCCATGTTGTCGGAAAATGTCAAGCTGACTAATTTATGAGACTTTGATTCTCTGAAACAACTTACCTCAAAAGTTATGGTTTTCTGATAAAATTGCATTCGATTGTGCTTTTATGAAACATACCCTAGCACCAATGGTTGCGCTGTTGTGATGTTTTTAGCTACTCTTAACCATCCCTAGCTACAATGTGTGTGTGTGTGCAAGATTTTAATTAGAGAGTCTTACACACTTTTCTTGCTAAAGTTAAAGTTACACACTTTGCACCAAACAAGATTTGCAATAGTATCTTGCTAAAGTTACACACTTTTCTTACTGCGTTTTATTTTTTAATCAAGGCAAAAAATTCCAATTTTGATTGATAAAGAGAGAAGAATTTTAGAGTCTTACAAACCAAACGTGACCAATGAAAAACAAACCTACTCTCGGTCCTGATTATACAGGAAATGATCATGGTTGCGGTTGATGATTTATTGTGAAACACCATCACATTCTTCTCCTTCCAAACCTTCCAAGAACCGAGCATGATGAGAGAATCCAAACCCTCTCGAGAGCCCCCCTTTTTAAGAATAACGTATTGCTACCAATCTCGGACGATATCATTCATTTCCCAGTTGAGGGGCGGGGTCATTTAGACCCAACCAATCTTTCAAGGAGAACCAAATTCTCGTGGTGAAGCGAAATTTAAAACGAAGATGAACGGCGTTTCTTGCACTATCCCCTCCGATCAAGTCTATCCACCGTACACACATGTTTTTGGAGAATCAAGCAAGTAAAAAAATTGCACTTAAGGGACGCCCATGGCTTCCAAACTAAGCTTGGCATTATCAAGGTGAACTTAAAGTGAGTCCAAGATTAACAAAAATCAAGACAACTGAGATTTGGTGCCACAGTTTCTGATTTCTTTGTGAAAATATTACGGTCCAGACTAGTAACGGTCAAAGTGTACCATTGATAAGCATGTAAATGTCCCGAAGGACCGATGCCGTGCATCTAGGCAAGCATACAATGCTCGGACTGGGTCTCTACTGCTGTCTAGAGCATTCAAAGGACATAAACATCACATATTTATGATCGATCTGCTGGTGAGTGGTGAGGCATTGATAGGAAATGGGATCCAATCGCTTGAACGCCATGGTGTCCGATCCATTGCATCTGAAGCCTGAAGGGGGCGCCAAAGGCCGGATCTTCACAAGAATTTTTTTGAGACTTAACTCTTGGCGCCAAGAAAACTGTGAGGCAACCACAGCTATGTCGTCGCAGGCTAGAAAAAAATAATACAAGAACGCGCAAATTTGTTCAATGAATCATCTCAGCAGCAAATATACACTACAGCTAATGGAGTAACGGGTCAGCATCGATTAGTTTTCGCAACTGTACAATCATTCCATGCCTCTCTCACCAGCTCGCAAAGAATTAACAAAAACTCTGGTGGTCTGACTCTGCCTGGAGTAGAGAGATTCTTTAAGAGAAAAGAGAGGAAAAAACTAGGTCCTGATCAGCTCTTGTCTTCCTCGTCGAAGGTGGCCGACGAGTAATCCTCGAAGGTAATGCACGACGACGACGGCGACTGCGACGGCAGCGACGGGCTCGGCGGGGTCGCCAGGCCCACGAGCAAGTCGACGAAGGCGCCCACGATGATGGCGTGGATTCCCTTGGCGTTGAGCTTGAGGTACCACGCCAGGAGCTCTTCCAGCCCCTCCCAGTCCCGCAGCCCGTGCGCCGCCACCATCTCCGCCATCGACGCCCGGAAGTCGCCGTACGGGTCCTCCGACTCCATCGTCACCACCACCGCGCCACCCTTCAGCTCCGCGGACGCCGACGACGGCGTCTGCTCCTTATCGAAGGCCGGCACGGTGGTCGCTTCGTCGTCCTTGGCCGTGGTGGTCATCACCTCGGCCTCGCCTATTACCGCCTCCGCCTGAAAGTGAAACATCTCTGTCATGTTAACAACGTACACTGCTTCGGGTTTGTACCGTAATAATCTGGACAGAACGACGTGCATTGCATTACCTGCTTGGGCGATAAGAAGAACTCGGCGCCGGCCGGCTCGAAGAAGAGTCGCTCCGAGCGCACGCCGCACACGACGGCCGTCTCGCGCAGCTGCACCTCCTTATTCGTCTCCTCCGCCTCCGGCTCCCGGTCGACGGCGGCCTGTGCCTGCCCCGACACGGCGACGGAGCTCCGGTCGCTGCACCACGCTTCGTCCAGGGACGGGCGCCGGAGGAAGTGCTCCGACGACGCGTCGTACACCGCGTTGGCGGTCCGGTACACGGCGGCGGCCGCGGCGATATCCTCCGGGCGCGCGCGGAACGAGCTGGTGCGCGGGTGCCGGCACGACGGCCAGGGCCACGCGGACGGGGCCGGTGGGTAGCAGAGCTGCCGGTAGTGCGGGGTGGACGGCGACGGGGACGGCAGGGGCGATGGCGGCGACGACGGCGGGCGGTGCACGTCGCGGAGCTTGTACAGGATGGCGGCCAGGCCCTTCCTGGCCTTGGCGGCGGGGCGGTGGTGGCCGGTGCCGCTGGCGATGGCGGCGCGCGCGCGCTTCTTGAGCTTGTGGAAATGCAGGTGGGGAGGGTGCAGGGGAGACATTGCGCTGCCGCGTTTCACGGAAGGGGTTGGTCGTGCCGGTCTGGTCTTGCCGCTTCTGCTCTGCTCTGCTATGTTTATTTTGCTAGATTTATAGAGGAGGGAGAAGAAGAGCGTCGGGTGAGTGAGATCATTTACTGCAGGGTTGGAGAGGCTTCAGTAAAGAATTGAATACGGCCGTTCAATGGTCTATTGGCCAATGGCGACCACAAGATTTTCCTTGGTGTTTCTTTGGCCAGAAACAAGAAAACAAGAGAATTTGTGAAAAATGCAACTCCAAAAGGGTATTCCCCGCTTATCAGAGACGTCCAAATGTTTTATGATTTGTACATAAATTGTTAATGAATCTTAAAATGTTAGTGCATTATCAATAATTTATATATTTATGTAACTTATTTTGTATATTCATGTACTAATAAAAATTTCTGTTCATGCATTGATAAAGAAAAATCACGCCTTAACATTTTTTTGTTTCATCAACAGATTAATGTGTAGTAATAATAGCATTCATTAGATGCAAAATTAACGGTCATGATAAATGAGAGAGATCGTCCTAATTGTGGATATTTGTTTGATTTGGACACAAAAAAATTAAGTTGCTTCTACGCGAATATGGGTAACACAAGGTTAGAGTAGAGTTCAACCTTTTTTTTTTTTTTTTGGACAGGGAGTTCAATCTTATAGACAATCGAGGCATACCTAACCAAATCACAAAATTTAGATAGCACCATTATTTTTCTCTAAAGGGCATTTAGAATTTCCTTGGTGTTGCATAAATAGAAAACGGGACTACAGAAATACGATATGAATGCAAGTTCTAAATAGATGGTCAAATACCACAAGAAATTCATACGGATAATTGTGTAGATGGAAAACAACGAACACTAGAGAATTGCCTGGATCCTGCACGAATAAATCTAAAAAAGTTGATTGATGTGGACGTTGAATTTCCAATTGGGATTGAGCAATAAGAAACCAGTCACTTAATAATTATATGCATTTGATCCAGGTAACACTTATAGGAGGAGTGTTACAAACAAAAATGCTACAAAGTTTATAGATTCTTTAGAAAAATGTCCTAAGAGCTGAAATCATGCACACTTTCAATTTTCTTACAATGAAAAGGGCATCTTGCTCGCATCTATATCTATCTCCATTATCTTTTATTTTTAAGGTTTCACCATTTGGGAAGTTCACTATATTTTCTTAGGGGGGAAGTTAATTTTTCATGCTTGGTCAAATTGTTTTTTCGAAAGGAAAGCGGCGGGGGAAGCCCCCCAGCGAGTTTTTTTAATAAATAGTAAGAACCCAAATTCACGTCTGTGGGGACTTGAACCTGGGTGGCGGGGTTGTACATCCACTCCACTAGCCAAGTGAGCTGGGCTCACTTCTTTGCTTGGTCAAATTGTTAAGAAAGATTTTTTTGCTAGAGGAATATCAATCCAAACTGAGCTAAAAAGCCATATCTAGTCTACGTTCGTTCAATGTTATAAACTTAAGTTAAGCCATGTTAGTTTATCCTAGTTCTATGTTATAAACTGCATTTATTTGTCAACATATTTTTATTGACCAAGAGTTTTATAAAGATGGTTCTTTGAGAATGCAGATTTGTGGCACACGAGCATTAGTGTGCTCACGTGAAAAATATTTAAAAAAATATTATTCGAGTTTGAAAAAATTCAATTTTTTTTTGTTGGATTCGTATTCATGTTTATACGTCTATGACAATTTTTGGTATTCTGAGAAACATTTAAACAACAAAATTGTAGGCACAATAATTGAAAATTAGTAGGTTCTATTTGTTAAAAAATTCTTCTTTTTTTGTAGCCGAAAATACGGATTTTTTAACGAAACTTCTTGAGCATCGACATAATGCATATATTTATTCATATACAAAATTTCAAATTTTTCTAAAAAATTTCACAATACAGGATGCTGTGTGCTCGGGTGTCACAACCGTTTCTCGGTTCTTTGATTCCTTTCCAAACTGTTATATATCACCCACGTTACAACATTGTTGTGATTTGAGTTTACATTCTTACTTTGATAATCTTTGGAAAGTGGGAGGACGACATTTTGGCCCCTAGGAGCATGTCCTCTCAAATGAACAGTAAATTTGTAAAAACTATAAGTAATTTTTTTTGTATTGTACATGTTTGTGTCTATTATATGCATGTAAAGTTTCATGAACAAAGAACATAGGTTGTGACATAGAAAGATGACGTAAAAGTGCCTTTTGGAGCACTAAATTTCTTTATTCTATACATGTCGGAAATATATTGTTTTCCATGAACTTTTATGTCTGAACATAGGAGATGGCAGGTACATATGTGTTGAAAATTCCAGTTTCTTTTTTACATTGGGGATGTTATTTTCAGGCGGGAGCATGCGATCCCGGGCTCTATGTCTAATGGTTCTTTGATGAATATGCCTTAACATTTTTTATCCTGTATATACATACTCCTAGGAGTTCTTTCTTAAATCGTCATATGTTTAATAGTTCATCCTTAACCTTAGAGACATCTCTGCATATAGAAGTTTTCGCAGAAAGGTTTCTGTCAACAACTAGTATATTTTTAGGTGGACATCAGGCCATGTTTGTTGCGAAGATTAGGGCGTGCTCGTCATGTTCCTTGCCCTCCGGCTGTGACCACTGATCAACAGCTTTTCTGCTCCGTATTTTTAATGTGTCAAAGCTACTTGGCGAAATATTGTAATATCAAGTACTCAGCTGTTTCCGGCTTTCTGCTAGTAGAATGTAAAAAGTACAGGAAACAGCAGAATGAGGGGTTTGTGGCTTTGCGTTGGCGCCTTGTTTTCGTCGTTGAGGCGAAACCTTTGTATGTGTTTATCGTGTTTTTCCAAAGCTATATGAATGACATAGTCACCTAAACGCTGCATATAAAGGCAGTAGATTCAAAAACATGTTCTGCTGTAGTGTTCTGCTGTCGACAAACCTTATAAGCACTGCCTAGATTTGACCTCTGTTTTGCAGTTAATTCCTTACTGAAGAACTTCACATATACTATGCATACCCGGCCCTTTCCTGCTCTGAATTGCACCATCACTTTCTGAATGCACACTTTCATCACTACCCGAATAGTTTTACTGCCCTGCAGCATTTGAAAACTGAGAGCATGTAGATGCAAGAAAAATCTATCGTAGATGTGCCTGGCAGGCTCAGGCTGGCGCAATGTGCAAGCTATTGAATGCAACAAGGAGGCAGGTGCATGGCGTCACGTCTCACACTTATGGTTTTCTGCTCCGCTGCTGCTCTTGAGGAATGGTATGGGAAAGACTCGCCACCAGACGATCAATCATGTGAAAGAAAACTGCGCTGAATCTAGCACAAACTGGTGATGTGATCCGTGTATTCTCTGTCTGAAGATTGAAACGGAGCGAGAACTGAGCAGAGATCGATCATCCCAGGGCAAAGGCAATTCAATCGTAGGTTGGCCATTGTGACAAATTTGAAGCAGCTTACATCTCGGAGAAATTCTCTCTCTCTCTTTCTCCCAGACCAGCGTCTCTTCGCGCCGGGACTCTTGATTATTTAACCAGTATGCACCTTGCTGCTGCTCTTGCTCTGCATCGTCGCCGATAACCGAGCTGTTCTCGGAGGGCGCGGTTCATTATTTTCCTTGTTAAGTTAATCTCCACGCGCGCTGAGTGTGTCATCATTCTCAAGATCGGACACTCTGCCAACTTTGATTGCTTAATCAAGCGTCGCCGTCGGAGCTTTTGAGGAGGAAAGCACTGTCGTCGTCTGATCGTGCCATGGTTTAAAATTACAGGATGGAGAGAGGTGCGAGTAAGTTCGTGCCGGAGTGGGAGCTGCACGTGGATACTGGATAGGCTGCACGGGTGCTTGGGTCGTCCGATACTCCGGCGATCGACGGTCAACATGAGTTCCATAATTTTGAGTTCCTGTGTTGTGAATAAACAAGGCCAACGGTGCTATATAGATAAAATTGTGTTTAACATTGAGAGACGATAATCTCGTTTGGCCAACTAAATCGTGGCTGTTCTAATGTTTGTTTGGATTTCGCCGGGAGCGGCGCGGTCGAAGCGGTGGTGGCTAAACCCTCGATAGCGGAGCGAACCGCTCTGATATCATGTTAGGAATATGCAACTTGTATTACCAGGGGGTTAAAGGCCACAATATATAGTACATCTGACTTGGGGAACACGAAAATAAATCTAGTATAATACGGACTCCTAAACCAATACTAATACTCCTTAACAGTCAGCTCATTCCTCAAATTGTTGCCTTGTACTCTATGCTTCTGTTGTTCAAAAAACAAAAATCTAGACAAAATTATGGATTGAGTACATCACAGTTAAAACTCGCGAATTGAGTATAAAACAAGTATTCTCACATTTACGCTTAGTTGTTTTGTTAACCCAAGTTTATAAACCACTTTCTGTCTATTAATCTATTATACTTAAGAGTGAATAATATAAAACTACTACTTTGAGAGTCAAATTTACCGTCTCATTATACTTTGCATTTTTTGGACAAATATCCACCGTTTCAGAACCATTGTATTTTCAAATCGCCGAGTAAGAGCGAATTGACATAGAAACGTCCCACTAGCCAACCAATTTAAAATAAAAATATCTAGAAAAAAAACTCCTGAAACAGTTGTTTGCCCGCCAAGAGATTAAGAACTTCTCAAACCCATGACTATAGCTGTTATGAATTTTGAACGGTTTTATGTTGAACTGTTTAATCAGTTATGAAAAAATTACATGAAGATAGAAAAATATGGCTACCAAGAGAAGATTGTATTAATTCGTCGTAATGTCAAATGCCGCCTATGCGCTTGCTTATCAAATTGCTTTATCATGTTTGTAACTCGAAAAATCCGCTAAAAAAATTAAATGGGCCAAACGGTCATGAATCCTCAGGACGTTGTCAAAAGGGAATGTCCCCCACGAGGCTCCCCTGTTCGTTGGCACAACAAAAATATTTGGACTGCACCTCAACCTGGTTGCACATAAAAGTGGATCACAGGTCAAAGATTGATTGATCCAAAGTGCTCGCGCTTAAAAGGGGCCTTGCTTGCTCTTTTCAGGGCGTAGAACGACCTGTTTCGTTCCACTGGGAAAAGGATAAGAAAGGCCGTGGTGATCATAAACCGACAAAAAATGGCTAAATATACGTTTTCGCTTTAGAGCTCTTCTTCCAGGTTTTCGGACGTGGTTGGATTCCATCTCCTTGTTTTCTTGCAGCGCTTCTCTTCTTAACTGAAAGAAGGTGGTTGGTCTGAATTACGATTTTGGCCTTTTCACGTTTCAAATCCAGTTTAAAAACTTGGCCAATAACTGAGATTACTGTGTATATTGATGTAGACAGTGATGATGAAGAGTAGGTAGTTCCTTTGATGGCGCTGAGTTATGAGGAGACAGCTTGAGAGATGGGGAACAAAAGTTCATTGTCTCACATAACAACACTAGTCTGTTCTCTGTCAACTGTTCTTCTTCATATTGAGTAGCATTTCTGCACATGCAGCGTTGACTCCTAGCTTGTTTTCTTGCACGTCTATATGTGTAGCAGAATCACCCTAGTAATCAGGATTCCTATAGATCACCAGCTTCGGTCATGTTTAATTCCCCTAGAAGACACTGTGGGACTGGAATTTCGAGCCGATACATCGATGCCATGCATGACCAAATCGAGAGACAAGATCATAGGGAACTTCACGATGGTTCATTGCGACGAGACAGAAATTGACCCGACAAGGTTGGCTTAGACAAATCGAGAAGTAGCTAAGCTTCGTGTAGCATTGCATGCCAATGATAGGTGTGTTTCTTAAGAATTCACACGTTGTGGTGAGAGTGAACTGACCTGATTTTTTGCCTGTAGCGAGCCTATCTTGTCGCGAATCGCCCCTTATCTGTTAGGTATCATTCGATGCTTAATGTTTTGTTCTTTTCTGGACAAAGGTACCGCTATGAATTGTTTTTTATCTGGCGAGAATCAATTCTGTGCGCTATGAATTTTGATTGCTCTAGACAAGAGTAGATAAATGGAGTGCGGCAAGTAACAGAAACATCAACGATTTCTTGTTTTTAATAGCCGAACGTCATCTTGATCGCCAAGATTTTGCAATGACTGAACTAATAATAACCGACACTGTAGAGAAAAGAACATCAAAATGCATAAGTCATATTTTTTTGGTCAAGATCAACAATGACAAACTCAGCGTTTGGAGTTATTTTTGAGCAAACAATCTGACATTTTGATTGAATAGATACACTACATCAGATAAAATAAAATAAAACACCCACAAACAGCCAAAAGATCAACGGAAAAATAAAAGTTAAATAGAATAATGGAAACCGTTGTCTCGACTCTGCCTTTTGGTCGTGACTTTCATCTAAACCCCATAGAAAAAACTGCATAAACCCAAACTTACACTAACAGTACCAACCTTAAATGTTTTGTTTCTTTTCATAAAAAGTATATATTAATATCACTGAGAGACCCCTCTATAACAACGCACTACCCTAAGAGTATTACGGATGCACACATCCATCAAAAGCAGAAAATACTAAAAAAATAAATAAAAGTCTCGCTACAAAATTCCAGTACTTACAACAACAACAACAACAACACAACAATCACCGCCAAGAAAACACAAGATGTCCAAATATCCAAAAGCAAGACCTTTAAGAAGGACACAGTGCACAAGTGTCATCATTACCCAATCATAGATCTTGGGTTTTCACCATATAGATAGTCCCCGCTCTTAAAACAATAACAATGTATTCAACAAGATCATTATCAGGCACAACCAATTAACATCAGACATTAGATTTTCCACTGAAAGGCAAGACTTTGAACTTCACATATGTTGTCACCCACACTTACATACCGATGTTGTGATTCCTAAGACACCAAGCAAGTTCCTCATCACAACAAAGGCTCCAATCACCATTACTGAAAGGATCGGTATGACACCTAGAGGGGGGGGGGGTGAATAGGTGCTAATTCAAATTTTAGTTATTTTTCAAATTAGGCTTGACACGAAAGGTAAATTCTCTAGATATGCAACTACGATGAATTTACCTATATGACAAGCTAGCAACTAAGTAAGATATAATAATAAAGACGGTAAACAAGGATAGAAGAAACCGAAGTGAAAGCACGAGACGACAAAGATGTATTCCCGAGTTCCTCCCTTAAATGGGAGTACGTCTCGTTGGAGAGGTGTGAACCAACACAATGGTTCAACGCCCACAAATGCCTCACCCAAATCTCCGGTGAACCACACCACAAAGGTTTGGTCCACTTTCCACTATCGGAATCCTTCGAGGCGGAATCCGGAGCCTTTACAACAACGATTCGGGGCACGACCCACAAAGGGCTTGGGGGCTCCCAAACAACTACAATATGTCACAAAGACAATATGTAAGTACACCAATGGGCTAGGTTTTCCTAGTGGAAACCCTAGCAAATGGTCCCTCAAGTAAATGAGGGGGAAATGAGAAACGGCTCGGTGAAGATGTAGATCGGGGCCTTCTCCTTCAATCCTCCAAAGATCAACGAGCTTGGGTGGAGGGATTGGGAGATCTAATGATTCTTGAGCTTGTATCAATGGTGTTCTTCAAATGGTGGCCAAGCTAAAACTTGTCAAGAGGAAGGAGAAGGGTATATATAGCACTCCCCACTCATATGACCGTTGTCGTGTAATTTCCGCACAGCCAGGACGACCGGCCTGGAGACCAGCCTTGGTTGACTTGTGAGCTGACGGGGCTGCTGTCCCAGTCAGCCGGGAGACCAGCCTTGGCCGGCCTGGTGGTTGGCCGGGCAGCTGAGCCAGTCAGCCAGGGGGCCAGCCTTGGCCGGCCTGGTGGCTGGCCGAGCTGCTGAGCCAGCCAGGGGGGCAGCCTTGGCCGGCTGCTGGGCTGGTTGCCCCTGTGCACATTTCTCTTCTTCCTTAGACAATTCTTCCATTTTGCACGCTAGTCTCATTTTTACTTTATAACCATATTTCATGTAGACACTTAGCGATATGTTAAATACTTCCAAATATTGTAGTCAAACATCAAAACAAGATTATCGGACTATGTCCTTTCAATCTCCCACTTTTTGATGTTTGATGACAATACAAGGATTAAAAAAAAATCTCTCATTTAAGCATGACAAAATTTTGAGAGAAACTCCCCCTCAAACTTATACTCCAATAAGATAAACAAGTAAACGAAAGCTCAACCAAAAACAAGAGACAAGCATGATATATAAACTATGTGAGTAAAAGGTTTGTGATATTCTCACCATAGTTCTTATCTGAGTAGAGTAATTGTCTCACCATGAGCTTCATATAGGATCGATATTGGACTAAAATTACCATGGGCTTCATATAGAATCATAATTGAGATCCCTAAAAACCTTACAATAATCCATAAGACATAAGTTTCACGATACATCACAAGAAGAGTTCACTCAAACACAAGTTCGATGCAAATGAGAACACAAAAATATGAAAAACGCAAATGGAATGCAATGCAAATCCCCGGAGATCTCTCTCCCCCTTTGGCATCAAGACACCAAAAAGGGAGAAAGAGGAATGAAAACCAAGGTCACTCATCATCATCTTCTTCGACCTCCTCTTCCTCCTCCTCATCAGAACCATAAGTAATAGGTGGAGGTGGAGCAGAGCTAGACTAGCTAGGATCACCTTGCCAAAAAGGATAAAGAGAGGATGTGTCATCGCCAAACCAGTGAGTATACTTGTTCCGAGCCATGAAAGTATTTTCTGAAACTTCAGCTGAGCTAGCAGAATGAGTAATCCCAGCGGGATCCATGAGAGCATGTTGATTATGGATGATGGTCTTCTGCCCGGTGATAAGACTGGTACGCTTCTTTCCTTTCCTCCATAGCAAAACAATTCATCTTCTTGAGAGCTTCAATGAAACCACCCCTTTTCAGGAAATCCTCATTACTTTCAGGAGCTTTGTAACCAGCCCGCTTTGCCACAGTGGGAATGATAGCATCCGGAGGGCGAGACGGCAACTTCTTAAGGATCGGTGGAACCAAACCACCGGAATATGCAAGGAGTGCATGTTGAGGTGCCTTCTTGTTGATGAGCGTATGAACATAAGGTGCATAAATGGGAACCCTCTTTGTGAGAACAACTATCTTCATCTCATGCCACATATAGTCAAGAACATCAATTTTCTTCTGCCTCCAAAAACTGTCCATAAAGTGATGAAGGAGGTTGATCATAAACTTTCGAGCCATATTTGTCTCTCCACCCTTGACAGCAATGGTGTGCCGGAGAATTAAAAACACAGTGTGCCAAAAAGGAGACATCTCGGTACCCTTTGGGCACTTGCGAAGAGAGCCCGAATCATAGCAATGATGAATACCAGGATTTGCTGCCATAGGAGGTTGCAAATGAATACGCTCATTCTCAATAGCATAATAACGGTATGAACGGGAATCCAGCACCTAGAGGGGGGGGGGGTGAATAGGTGCTATTACAAATTTAGGTCTTTTCAAATTTAGGCTCAACCCAAAGGTAAATTCTCTAGATATGCAACTATGGTGAATTTACCTAAATGACAATCTAAGAAATAACAAGATAAACTAGAGTACAAGACAAGCAAGTAAGGGAGTAAGGACAAGAGGAACCAAGTGAAGCACACGGAGACGAAGATGTAATCTTGAGTTCCACCCAAGGGTGTATGTCTTGTTGGAGAGGTGTGCGCTACCACAACAGGTTAGCCGCACCGCCACAAAGGCTCACCTTCTTCTCCGATGAACTCAACCACAAAGGTCACGAGTTCACCTTCCACTATTGATCCCCTTTTAGGGCGGAGATCGAATCCCTTATAAACGCTTGAGGCACTCACCCACAACTTAATTGGGGCTCTCAAGATGACCACAAAAGGTCAAGGCAACACCAAGTTTACAACAATGGTGAACTAGGTTTTCCCACCGGAAACCCTAGCCACGAAATCCTCAAGTGAATGGGGAAGAAATGCAAATCGCTTCGGTGAAGTAGTAGATCGGGGCCTTCTCCTTCGCTCCTCCAAAGATCAACGAGTTTGGGTGGAGGAGTTGGGAGATCTTGAAGATTTGAGCTTCAACACATTTATGATGAGAGAGAGAGAGTGTAAGAGCTCAAATGACTAGAGGTGGGTGGAGGGGTATTTATAGCCCCTCCAAGAACTAGCCGTTTTTCACTGCGCGCATGCCAGAACTTCCGGTCACTTAAGCCAGAACATCCGGTCACCCGGAAAGTTCCGGCCAAAGTTCCGGTGGAACTTCCGGCTTGGCCAGGGCGCAGGCAATCCCAGACTTTGAGAAAAACCTAGCATGTTTAGTACCGGAACTTACGGTTGTCTGGCCGGAACTTCCGGTCACCAGGAAAGATCCGGCCAAACTTCCGGCCAAAGTTCCGGCTTTGCCCGTGCGCGAGCAATTCCTGACTTAGCAGATTTCTCTGCTATTCAGCACCGGAACTTCCGGTGAGTAGACAGGAACTTCCGGTCTCCCGGAATGATCCGGTCAAATCTCCGGACAAAGTTCTGGCTTTGCCCGTGCGCAGGCAAGTTTTGACTTAGCCTATTTTCTCGTTTGTCTAGGACGGAACTTTCGGTGGGAGGCCGAAACTTCCGGTCGCCCGGAAAGATCCGGCCAAACCTCTGGCCAAAGTTCCGCCTTTGCCAGAGCTTAAATCCTAAAGTACTTAGCCGTTTTCTGGCCAAACAGAAATGTCCGGTGCATGCCCCGAAATTCCGTCCTGTAGGCCGGAACTTCCGGTCACAGCACCAGAACTTCCAGCCCGACAGGACAGGAAAAACTGCCAGCCAACTCTCTCTTTAATCCTGTTGATCATCATCCTTTTTGTTCTTCAAGGCTATGTAGTATCTAAAATACTTAGGCAAACCGTTAAACATCCTTTTCGTGTTGTCATTACTATACAAAACTCAGGAGACGGAAAATGCTCTTTCAATCTCCCCCTTTTTGGTTAGAGATGACAACACAAGCGGGACAAAGGATTTGCAAAAGATAGACGGGCTCCCACTAAATATGTGCACTACTAAATCTTGTGTTTGAATACAAGTGCTCATCTATTTAGGATCACCGCTCCCCCTATCTTTTACAATCCTAGCAAGTTCATCATAAGAGGAATAGATAGCATAACTTGCTGAAATAAAAATTAAGGTAAGACAAGACTAAACTGATTACATCACAAGGTTTCACACGTCTTACCACATGCTAAAAGATAGAGTTCCAAATAACACGACTAAAAAGTTCAAGAAGCACAAGTTAAGACCAAATGAGAAATAAAGGCTTGTGCTTCCACCCTTGCAAATCTCCGAGAAGTCCTAATAGATAAACTTCTCCCCCTTTGGCATCTTGCGACAACAAAAAGGGAGAAGATTGATGCTAACGCCCCAAGAGTCAGTCGGACGCGTAGTCCAAGCCATCCACATCTTCCTCCATTGCATCTTCGTCATCTGTGAGATCTTCTGGCACATCAATGTTCCATCCAATCCCTCTTGCGTTCCAATGCTTGTATTCAACGAGAGGAGGAGAAGACGGTGGGTTGGGCATCTTCAGGTGAGTCATGATGGTGGACTGGTTGGTGAGGATGGCATGGTTCTGCTCATACATAGCATAGTCCTCCCTGTGCAGACACGAGCCCATGAGCATGATCTTCTCTAGAGCCCTCACGAACCATGGACGCTTATTCTTGGCTGCCTTCTTGACGTTGGGGTCGGAGGGAGAACGGTTTTGTCCTGCTCATACATAGCATAGTCCTCCCTGTGCAGACACGAGCCCATGAGCATGATCTTCTCTAGAGCCCTCACGAACCATGGACGCTTCTTCTTGGCTGCCTTCTTGACGTTGGGGTCGGAGGGAGCACGGTTTCGTCCAGTGGTGGCTTCCTCATCATCATAGGTACCCATGGGGCGAGTTGGGGCAGCCACGTGGGATTTCTTCATGTGCAGACGAACAGGCTTGTGGAGGGTGCACTCAAGGGCAGCGTCCACATCTAACTTCTCCTCAGAGGTGAAAGGAAACCGGTCCTTGATGAGCTGGATGATGTAGTGTGCAGAGGGGGGCACCTTCCTATGCAAGATAGCATAGTGCATCTCGCGGAAAATGAAGTCCATGACATCAAAGGAGAATGAGCTGGGCTCGGGCACGGAGTCTGAGAGGTATGCTTGGCTCGCCAATGCCATGAGATGAACCAGTCCTCGACGAATAGCATCATTGTTCCCACCACTTGGAGCAATGGAGTGGCGGAACATCCGAAGGACAATATCATAGACGAGCTTCAAGCCATGGGTGCCACCAGTGGTGCCATTAGTCTCATAGCACTCTACCATGTCGTTCTTGTCATAGCGATCATCATCATTGTGTAACCTCATACAAGCAGGCTCATCCAACCCATTGAAGGGGTAACCAAGTAGCGCTGCCAAGTCCTTGAAGGAGGCCTGAAGTCTGAATTTCCCCGACATCCATGTCATCCCAATGGTTGGGAGTCATCAAACACGACAGTGGAGAAGAACTGATGGATCAAGGGAATGTTGTTGTTGCACTGACGGGTCATGAGAGACCAAAGACTAAGAGCATCCACAATAGTGACAGTACCACCATAATAGCTGCGCTTCTTCTCAAGATACTCAAAGTCAATAGTCTGCATGGGACACACGCGCTTCTTCTCAGAGAAGCCGCAGTAGAGCTCATCATGAAGTAGCTTCATGTCCAAGTTGTGAAAGATCCAGTGCTCCAAAGGATTGGCAAAGTTAAACGTGCACCTCCAGGTATAGAATTCTGCGGCAGACATGCGCAAAACTGAGGCAGCTGGCCCCTTACTTTTCTTGCTGGAAGGAGCTGCAGATGACTGAACCCAAGCTGGATCTGGCTGATGATCTTCCTCAGACAGGATCTCCTCTCTTCTTCGGGTGCTGGTCCACGACTGGCACTCCTCTTGACAACCTGCTTCTTAGCCCGACCACGGCGACTCCCTGCCTGACTACCTGCACCTGCATGAACACAGCATAGAGATAGAAGGAAGCACGGGGATAAGCACTTATGTTCAAGGAAACAAGATCCAGCAGCAAATGGAATTAGTCCGGAAATTTTGATTTTAGTCCGGAAGTTCTGGTTTTAGTCTGAAAGTTCCGGTCAGTGGGACCGGAAGTTCCGGTGCCCCGAAAACTTCCGGTAATTCTTCCGGGCAAAGTTCCGGTTTCTCCAGGGGTTGGAGAATTATGGACTTAGCCTTAGGAGGAACTGCTGGAATTTTCCAGGCACCGGAAGTTTCGGCTTGTAGGCTGGAAGTTCCGGGTTTCAGACTGAAAACGAAAATTCCATGTAACTTCAAGAAATTTCAACAAAAATTCAACTAGCTGTTAGGATATTGTAGGGCAAGCCGAAGGGAGGGTTTCAAAATAATATGTTCTAAATCCGCTAGGTTAAACGATTTGAGTTTCGTCCTAGATTTGAAAATAGAATACATTACCGAAGTCCATGGCGAAAGCCGATCGGAGAAAACCGATCCCCTCGTCGAGGAGATGCAGATCCGGCTTTGAACCAAAGGAATCCGAGGTCGGAAGGCCTCGGAGGGATTTGATGGAGTTCTAGGGCTCGGGAGAGGAGAGAGAAGATCTGGTCTGCGCGGGGGTGCAAGAACCGTTCGAAACGAAACAGTTCACCCCGCACGGCCCTATTTATAGACCCGAGCCACTTAAGCCGGAAGTTCCGGTGCCCCGGAAACTTTCGGCCTTTCTTCCGGGCAAAGTTCCGGTTTCTCTAGGGGGTGGAGAATTTTGGACTTAGCCGCTGGAGGAATAGCTGGAAATTTCCTGGCACTGGAAGTTCCGGCCTGCTGGACGGAAGTTCCGGTGCACCGGAAACTTCCGGCACTTCTTCCGGGCAAAGTTCCGGTTTCTCCAGGAAGTGGAGAAATCAGGACTTAGCCACAGAATGAAGTGCTGGAGTTTCCTGAGCACCGGAAGTTCCGGTCTGAGACCCGGAATTTCCGGACTTAAGGAAAACCAAACCAAATTTTCTGGAAAGTGAATCAAAATGGACATGAGTGATGGAATAGCAAGGTTAAAGGGGGGAAAGCTCAGGTGAGAAGTCCAAACTGATCATGGTACTTCACACTCAAATTGCAAAAATGCAATAAGCTCTCAAGAATACCAGTTTGAGTGTGTTTTCCAGAAAACCAAGAGAAAGTCATTAAAACCAAATCATCCTAGAAATAGGAAGAGGTCGGTGGCCAAAGCCACCATGTTGGAGTGTTGGGCATGTCACCGCGAAGATATATCTTGGGTACAAACCACTACTCGTCGTTTTAGCTCAAATAGACATGAGAATGAATATAGAGATAAAAGAACACTTCCTTCGGCATAATGGGGGGAGGGATGGTCCAATGTATTAGGACCGCACTCCCCCTATGTCCATGCCTACATCTAGACAAGATACAATGCGATTACGTCCTAGGGGAGTGTGCAAGCGATCAAGCTAAGGACCTCGAATCAATGATATTGAGCTCATTCCTCAAAGCAAAACCTTCCTTGCTCAAGGGGCTTCGTGAAGATATCTGCCAATTGATCCCTTGTGCCCATATAAGATAGGTCAATATCTCCTCGGGCCACATGATCCCTTATGAAATGATGGCGGATTTTAATATGCTTGGTCCTTGAATGTTGCACCGGGTTGTAGGCAATCTTGATGACACTTTCATTGTCACATAGAAGAGGCACTTTGTCGCAATCGGCTCCGTACTCCTTTAAAGTTTGTCTCATCCACAGCAATTGTGTGCAACAACTTGCAGCGGCAACATACTCGGCTTTGGCGGTGGAGAGAGATATACAATTTTGTTTCTTAGAAGACCAACTTACCAAGGAACTCCCAATAAATTGACAAGCACCGGAGGTTGACTTCCTATCATCATGATCTCCCGCCCAATCGGAATCCGTGTACCCACATAACGAGAAATGTGCATCCTTGGGGTACCACAATCCATAGGTTGGGGTATAAGCCAAATATCTAAAGATTCTCTTGACCGCCATGTCATGGCTTTCCTTATGAGCCGCTTGATATCTTGCACACACTCCTACGACTAGCACTATATCCGGTCTAGATGCACAAAGGTAAAGAAGAGATCCAATCATGGAGCGATATACCTTTTGATCCACATCCTTACCCTTAGGGTTGAGCTCAAGGTGGCATTTGGTTTGCATTGGGGTAGAGGCACCCTTGAGCTCAAGCAATCCATACTTCTTGAGCATGTCTTGAATGTATTTTGCTTGGTTGATGAAAGTTCCTTCCTTCAATTGCTTGATATCGAATCCGAGAAAGAACTTCATCTCACCCATCATAGACATCTCAAACCTATCAGTCATAAGCTTGGAAAATTCTTTGTTAAATGCTTTGTTAGTAGACCCAAATATAATATCGTCCACATATAATTGACAAATGAAAACCTCTCCATTTACTTTATTAGTAAAAAGGGTGGGGTCGATTTTCCCAACTTGGAACCCATGGTCTACAAGTAGTTCTCTAAGATGCCCATACCACGCACGTGGGGCTTGTTTAAGGCCATAGAGTGCCTTATCCAACTTGTAGACATGGTTCGGATACTTGAGGTCCTCAAACCCCGGTGGTTGCTTAACATAAACAAGTTCATTTAGTGGACCATTAAGAAAAGCGGATTTAACATCCATTTATTGCAACTTAAAGTTATGATGAGAGGCATAGTGACGTGGGGCTACCTTTCGGCTAGCCCACGATGAGGCTACCTGGGCCGCGCCAAGGACACAGAAGGCCCACAGAAGGCCCAATCGGGGTACCATGTATCCTAGTCCAAGTCAGTTAAGTTCCATAACCTTCCATATCTGTAACCGCCATCGATACCGACCACCCGAGACCTGGCTACCTATAAAGCCAGGAGGGTTGCCCGTCCTAGAGGACACGCCAACAGCCACCGCCATAAACCCTAGCTAGATTGCAATCTCGCCGCCTTTGTAACCGCAACTCGCCATCAATAACAGACAAGCAGGAGTAGGGTGTTATCCTCCGGGAGCCTGAACCTGGGTAAAACCTTGCTTGTCAGCCGTCGTGATCACCAATGCTCCTCTCTCTCCCCCTCAATCAACCCGGGGTGCACAAACCTGGGATTTGCCGAGTTACACCCTCGTCAATTGGCGCCGTCTGTGGGAAAGATATCAAGCGTTGGAATCATGGTCGCACCGGCTCCATCCGCAATGAAGATCGAGATCGACACCACCCGGGAGCCCATCCGCTTCGTCTCCTTCGAGTATGTCTTCCACCCGCCGGCCCATCGCCCGGTGTACGCCAATCTGCGCAAAGGTATACATATCACCTTCGGCTCCATATACTGTTTCGTCGACAGTCGTGGCATGTCAGGTCTGCGACAAACTCGACATGCGTGGCCATGGCACCCGCATCTGTCACCCGCGTGCCACCATCGACTTCACCCGCCGTGGAAACTGCGCCTGCCGCACCCACGAAGATCGCACCCACATCGACTACATCGTCAATCTCGGCGACGGCCGCGCAGATCGAGTCTACTCCAACCATCTCGATCGCACGGTCGACAAGGTCAAGATCTACCTCAACTACGACTACACCAGTGCATGTGATCAAGGTCGTGCCGTCGACTGCCGCGTCGCACGCACCCTCGTGGGATCATCAAGTCTACCCCAAGCCAATCGCACTCGCCCCTGCGACTGCGAAACCTCCGTCCGCGACCATGGTGACGATCCTCCGAAGACGCAACGGTGACTACGCTGCCCACGTAGCAGAAATTTTCGACCCCGAGCAAGATTCGAATCAAGGAAGCAGCAGCGGCAGTGTAAACACTCCCACTGAAGTTTTCCCCCAGCAAGTCTTCATGGCCAACACCGAGCCTCCAGAAGGCAACGAGGAACCCGCATACCCACTGGAGGTGGTCATGCCTGACCAGACACGGCTCACCATCACACGAGACATGGGAATCAGAGCCCTGAAGCATGTTGACGACGACACTTTCCCTGCACCCGACGCGCCTAGAGAAGACCATCTGGCGGTCCAGTACTTGCTACGCAAGGAAGGCGAGCGACATCGTGCCGAAAAGGCCGAACTGCTCAGGCGCAAGAGGGACGCGGACGCGTCGAGTGCCAGACGGGCCGCGATCTCGTTCACTTCCTCCACAGAAGTTAACCAAGGAGGACGGCGACACAAAGCTCGCGTTCCCAACATGACAGATGCGGACCGAGCAAGGGTCACCCGCAATCTCGACTCATCCTTCATCACCGAGGACGAGAACGGGATACCTGTCCCCAAGACAGCAAACGCTGCCATCATGTCAATCGAGACATATCTCCGGCTCACGCAACCGCCGGAGGGAGATCCACGCGCCCTTCTCCACAAACAGCAGATCATGTCCATGAAGGCAATCGAGGAAGCCTTGGCGACTGGAGCACCCAACAACCGGCCACGTGAAGAACGGGATCGCCAAGCACGCGAGCCAGCAACATGAGGGACACTGGCAGGGCAGCCGCTGAGACAAGCCCAACCAGGTGAAGATCTCTGCAACATCATCACACAGAGGACAGTAGACCGGAATCGCAGCCAGCGTTCGGCTGACGCGATGAACCTGGATGATCCGGCCGACCGCAACTTCGAGCCGTGCGGCGCGGCGTGCTTCAGCTTCAACATCCGTGACACCCGCATGCCTAAGGGTTTCAAGCTGACGGCAGGCACCCCAAAGTATGATGGAAAGCAAGACCCGCGCCTATGGCTCGAAGATTACCTCATCGCATGCACCTGTCAAGGCGTGACGTCGACTACGGCAATGCAGTATATCCAGCTCATGCTCACGGACTCAGCCCGCGGGTGGCTCACCAGCCAGCCCAAAGACTCCTTCAAGACCTGGGAAGAATTCCAAGATACTTTCATAAAAAGTTTCTCTGGAACATTCGCAAGGCCGACAACCTACATCGAGTTGCAAGGCTGCAAGCAAGGAAAGGACGAGTCGCTCCGCTCGTACATCCAGCGATGGACACTCCTCCGGAACACTATGGAACCCGTCTCAGAAAACAGGGTGATGGATGCTTTCATGCACGACGTCGCTCGCCGTGACCTCCGTGAGGAATTTGGTAGGCTCCAGCCGAAAACTACGATCGAGCTCATGAAGGTGGCCAACCAATGGGCCGAAGGAGAGGACTACGTCCGCGACACCTCCCCAAAGAAGGAAGCCGAAACAAACAGCTGGCGAGACGGACGCCAAAAGAAGAAGCAACGTTTCACCAACTCAGACACCATCGAGCTAGTAGCGGCGGGATATCAAACCCCCCGTGATGACACACGAGATAACAACTGACAGTATGATCATAGTCGGCAGTCCAGCTCGGGGCAGTACAATCGCAGCAGTAGCGTCAGCCACAACGACGGAAGCCAGAAACGCGAGTGTAAGCGTCCATTAACTCCATCCGAAGAGCTGATGCAACCCTGCAAGCATCACTCGTTCCGCAACCCGGAGACAGGCAAGTGGGGCGCCAACCACCTGCTAAAGGACTGTCGCAAGGCGCAAAAGATTTACCAGGCTATGCAGCAGATCATTACTCCCGTGCAAGCATTGACGACGACCCCATAGGTCGCCATTCAGGTGGCACCCGCGAACAACAATACAACACAAGCGGCTGGAACTTTCCCTCAGCAACAGCCGCAGCATGACACCCAGGTGGTGGCGCACGAAACATATCCGACTGCGCGAGGACATATCAACATGATTCAAAAAGGACGCCCTTCGAACAGGGTCCAGAAGCTCATCACCCGCCAGGTACTCCAGGCTACCACGAGCACGCGCGCAGTACCGGAATACCTGCGAGGGTCAGAGACACCAATCACATTCTCCAGGGCAGACCACCCGTCGGAGGTGCCGAGACCCGGTCACGCTGCTCTGGTTATCGAACCCCTAATTGGAGACTACAGCTTGAAGAAAGTATTCATGGACGGAGGCAGTGGAATCAACATCATATTCGCCGACACCCTGAGAAGAATGAACAAGTCAACAGAGAAATTGCCAGAGTCGGAGACCACCTTCCATGGCATAGTACCAGGGCAACCAATCATGCCCATGGGAACAATCACACTCGACGTCATCCTTGGCACACCCGAACACTTCAGGAAGGAGTCGATCGACTTCGAAGTTGTCGACTGGAAATCACAGTATCACGCCATACTGGGGCGCCGAACTTTTGCCAGGTTCATGGCCATACCTCATTATGCCTACCTGATGATCAAGTTGCCCGGGCCCAAAGGAGTAATCACTGTGTGTGGCGACTTCGACCGCTCGAACAGCTGCGACCGAGAGTTCAGCAGGATCTGTGAATTCTTCGGGGTCGAAGAGCACTTCAAGGCCATATCAGCCGACAACGACAAGACCATCTTTCCACCTCGCAAGAAGCCAGCCAAGGACGCAACATTCAACACGAACGACGACACCGTCACCCACCAAGTCCATCCGACTGACAACAGCAAGACAGTCAAAGTATCGTCAAGCTTGACCCCTGCATAGGAAAGCGCGCTCGTCGAGTTCGTGCGTGAGAACTGGAAGATCTTTGCATGGCAACCTTCTGACATGCCAGGAATACCCAGGGAACTCGCCGAGCACTCTTTAACAGTCCACAAGGACGCAAGACCAGCCAAGCAAGCCATGCGACGCTTTTCAGGTCCCAAACGCGACGCAATCACCACAGAAATCGACCGACTGCTGCACGCCAAGTTCATCTGAGAGATCAAGGACTCGGACTGGGTTGCCAACCCCGTCCTGGTGGAAAACAAGAAGACGAAGAAACTGCGCATGTGTGTAGACTTCACAGCAGTCAACAAATGTTGTCCAAAGGATCACTTCCCGCTCCCGCGGATAGACCAGATCGTCGACTCGACAGCAGGATGCGAGCGCCTATCTTTTCCTGGACGCCTACTCAGGTTACCAGCAGATCAGGCTGAAAGTCGAAGATGAAGAGAAAACGGCATTCATCACACCGGACGACGTCTTTTGCTACCAGACGATGCCTTTCGGGTTGAAGAACGCATGCGCCACATATCAGCGCACCATGCAGGCATGCCTTAAAGGACTTATCGGGCAAATTGTCCAAGTCTACGTCGATGACATCGTTGTCACAACCCGAAAAGAAGACACCCTAGTCGACGACCTTCACAAGGTCTTCGCAGCACTCGACGCTTATCAGATCAAGCTCAACCCAGAGAAGTGCGTATTCGGCGTGCCAGCCGGAGAATTGCTAGGCTACCTTGTCTCCGCAAGAGGAATCAAAGCAAATCCTGAGAAGGTGCAGAACATACTCACGATGCCAGCACGCACCAAACTCAGAGAAGTGCAACGATTAGTCGGCCGAGTCGCAGCTCTCAGCCGGTTCATAAGTAAGTTGGGCGAGAAGGCCTTACCCTTCTACCAACTGATGAAGAAGACAGACAAATTCGAGTGGATACAGGAGGCGCAAGAGGCGTTCGACCATCTCAAAAAGACCCTGACAACTTCCCCGATTCTGGTGGCACCACTGGAGAACGAGCCGCTATACCTGTACGTCTCAGCGACAAACAGGGTGGTAAGCACGGTACTCGTGGTTGAGCGACAAGAAGAAGGGCACACTCATCCTTTCCAGAGGCCAGTCTACTACCTCAGCGAAGTTCTAACACTGTCCAAGCAAAACTACCCGCATTACCAGAAACTGGCGTACGGGGTCTTCATGACTTCACAGAAAGTTGTCCACTACTTCTCCGAGCACCCGATCACGGTGGTAAGCTCCTCCGGCCTGGCAGACATCCTCACCAATCAGTGCGCGACAGGACGAGTCGCTAAGTGGGTTATCGAACTGGGACCCTGGGGGCTGAAATATGCTCACCCGAAGTCCATCAAGGCCCAAGTCCTTCCGGAATTCACTACTGAGTGGATAGAAGCCCAGCTACCAAACATCCCCGACTTATCCAATGCATGGACCATGTACTTCGACGGCTCCAAGAAATTCATGTCGGCTGGGGCAGGAGTTGTGCTCATCTCCCCCAAAGGTGACAAGTTGAAGTATGTCCTTGAGATGGATTTCCCAACACCCTCCAACAACGAAGCCGAATATGAAGCCCTGATCCACGGCATGCGAATGGCCAAGAACTGCGGCGCCACGCACCTTATGATCTACGGCGACTCCTACCTGGTTGTGCAGCAAACCATGAAGTCCTGCGACGCCATCGCCGACAACATGATCGCCTACAGAGACCTGTACAACCAGCTAGAGGACGCCTTCGACAGCTGCGAGCTACGACACATCGGCCGCGACAGCAACGAGGAAGCCGACATCCTCGCCAACATGGGGTCAGATAGGGTACCAGTACCACCCGGCGTCTTCCTCGAGCGCATCACGCAAAGTTCCATCAAGACTCGACCCGCAACAAAACCCTCCACACCGGCAGCAAGCACCGCGAACCCGCCCAGCCAAGCAAAGGAGCCCATGGAAGTGATGCTAGTCGAAGCTACCTGGACAGGGCCGTACCTGGCATACATACTGCACCAGAGGCTGCCAATAGACCCAGTCGAAGCAAAGCGCATCATCAGGCGCTCCAAAAGTTTTACCGTCATCAACGGAGAACTCTACAAGAGAAGCATTTCAGGCATCCTACAAAGGTGCATAGATCCAGTCGACGGCCACGCCATACTACTCGACATCCACGCGGGCATCTGCAGGCATCACGCCAGCAGTCGAGCACTGGTGGCCAAAGCACTACGAGCAGGGTTCTACTGGCTAACAGCTATGCAAGACGCAGAAGATCTAGTAAAGAAATGTACCGGGTGCCAGGAGTTCGCCAACAAGCCGCACACGCCGGCCACCGAGTTGAAGACAATACCGCTAGTCTGGCCCTTCGCCCAATGGGGACTGGACATGGTGGGCCCGCTGAAGAAATCCTCACCCGGAGGGCACACTCACCTCCTGGTTGCAGTCGACAAGTTCACCAAGTGGATTGAAGCCGCACCCATCACAAGTTCGACTGCGTCATCAGCGGTCAACTTCATCAGGTCCATCATCTTCAGGTTTGGAGTGCCGAACGGGATCATCACATACAACGGCTCGAACTTCACAGCCGAAGAATTCAAAGACTTCTGCTCAGACCAAGGTATCAAGCTCAACTATGCGTCTGTCTCGCACCCGCAATCCAATGGACAGGTGGAGAAGGCCAACAGTCTCGTCTGCAGCGGCATCAAGAAATGACTGCGTGTGCCACTCAGACGCGCAGCAGGCGCATGGGTCGAAGAACTGCCGTCAGTCCTCTGGAGTCTGCGGACCACGCCTAACAGATCCACCCAGTACACTTCATTCTTCATGGTATACGGTGCAGAAGCAGTCCTACCCTGCGACATCAAGTTTGACACACCACGGGTGGTCGCCTATGACGAGTCAGATGCAGAAGAGGCATTCGAAGACAGCATGGACATATTGGACGAAGCAGGCGACATCGCCCTGGCGCGATCAGCCATTTACCAACAAGACCTGCGCAACTATCACGGACGGAGACTGTGACCAAGAGCTTATCGCAGGCGACCTGGTCCTCCGCCTCAAACAGAAGAAAGTGCACAAGCTCGCCTCCCCATGGGAGGGTCCGTACATTGTCACAGAAGCAATTGGCGACGGAGCATATCGCCTAAAGGACTCGAAGACAGGAGCAGCCTGCAGCAACCCGTGGAACGTCGCACAACTCCGGCGGTTCTATGCTTAGTCGACTCAACCATTGTAACAAGGATAGCATGTAAAAGCGGCAGGTTTCAGACGCACTCTTTCCCTTACCAGGGTACCTAAGGGGACTGGAAGGGTTTTAATGAGGCGGCCTGTTCGCAGCAATCAATAAAGTGATTTGAAGAAAATGCTGTTCACTCTACCTTCTCAGTCAAGGCAAACAAAAAATCCTAGGCCGCCACTCGATTCACTCGGGGGCTGCGCCACACAGGTTGAAAGAAAAGGCTAGGCCGCCACTCGAATCACTCGGGGGCTGCGCCACATAGGCATAACTCGCAAAATCCTAGGCCTCTACTCGATCTACTCGGGAGTTGCGCCACACAGGTCAAGTCAAAAATCCTAGGTCGCCACCCGGCGCACTCGGGGGCTTCACCTCACAGGTCACACTTGAAAAGCCTAGGTCGCCGCTCGAACCACTCGGGGGCTGCGCCAAACAGGCGTAACTCAAAAAATCCTAGGCCTCTACCCGACTTACTCGGGAGGTGCGCCTAACAGGTCAAGTCAAAAATCCTAGGTCGCCACCCGACGCACTCGGGGGCTGCACCTCACAGGTCACACTTGAAAATCCCTAGGCGGCCACTCAACCTACTCGAGGGCTGCGCCATACAGGCTTCACTGAAGAAATCCTAGGCCGCCACCCGAGCTACTCGGCAGCTGCGCCATACAGGTCAAGTCCAAAACCCTAAATCGCCACCCGATACAATCGGAAGCCGCGGTATACAGGTCTCACTTGAAAAAACCCTAGGACGCCACTCGACTCACTCGGGGGCTGCGCCACACAGGTTCACAACGCAGGCTTATGCCGTCACCCAATGTACTCGGGGGCTGCGCCACACAAGTCGAAGCAGAAGCAAATACTCGCATAGTAATGCAAACAATTTCACTCGTTACTTGAGAACTCTTTTAACTTCATATACTGCCATTTACATCGGCATAGTCGCCACATTAAACTAACCATGTACAGCAGAAGAAATATATTCTTAGTCTGCAGGCTCGGCCTTCGGCGCCCCGAGTGGGCCTACAAGGCGCTCGCCATGCTTCTGCACCTGCTCAATCATCTGGCGCGCAGCCGCCAGGGTGTCGGCGTACTCGGCGTCGCCAGGCAGTCCACCCATCAGCCTCTCCAACGGAAGGTTGGGCCGATGCAGCCGAACGTACGCCAGAGCCGCATTCGCCCCGGCGACAAGCTGAGCATGGACGATCTCCTTCAACGCATCACCATCACGGAACCTCTCCAGCAAGGTGGCCAGCCCATGCGGCTGCCCATTGTGCGGGAAGTAGACATGATGGATATGCCACATGGTCTTCCGACAATTCTCCAAAAGGAAAGCCGCACGCCAAGTTCGGTCGAGCATGCGAGCAAGAATACGCCCTCTCGACTTGTTCACCCAGAATTGGCGAGCTTCGTGAGAGTCGCCAGACGCCTCCCAGGTAACGCGCTCTTCAACGCGGTCCCGCTCAGCCTCCCAATCCGGGTTCACATCTGGATACACAAGCTAGAAGTCAGAACCAGCAAGTCTTCACAAGGAAAAGCAGCGGTAGAGGATACCAACCTTGAAGTTGTCGACTGATCAGATCGATCTCCCTGATCAGAAAAAATCTTCACGCTGGGAGAAACCCGTGGTAGGATGCGACCGGGACCGATGCAGCAGCAGCTCCGTATTTTTCAAGTTCGCCTCAAGCTCGACCACCTTATTCTTCAAGTAGGTGATGATCCGCTGGTCGTTCGCGCTTCGCGGGGGAGCTAGCGCCGCCCGGCGACGGCGAGCACCCGACGAAGATCCCTCGCCGCTCGGACCAGCCGCAGAAGCAGAAGAAGTGCCGCCGCGCACGCCAGTCTTCCATAAGCTCGCAGAGTCAATACAGATGTGCGACTGCTCAGCGCAAGGAAATACAATTGAAGACATACTCAATTTCAGCACAAAATATTGTTCAAGGGCAGAAGACCAAACAGAATATCAGTCATTACAAGCAAAAGGTACGAATACAGGCCACGGCGATTGCCGAATCCCTACAACACTACTACTCCGGGGCAGCAGACTCCAAGCGGGAGCGGGTCTTCCGGGAAGTAGCCGCCTCAGACGCCTTTGCGAGCGCCCTCTCAAATGTGGCCACAAGCTTCACAGCTAGCTGTTTCGCCTGCGCCTTCACTCCGCCAAGCGACGCGGTCCGGCCATCAGCCCTCCGAGGGAAGCAACTGACAACCTTCTCGAAATTGCCCTCAATCTGGTGACCTAGAATGAGCTGGAAGGTGAGCTCGAAGCCGCTTACCGTCTGCGTCCGAGTGAAGTCCACAAGGGTGGTCGCATCGTCCTTGAACGGAGCGGCAAGAGCGTCGACGGCAGTCGGCGGCGGATCACTCGGGAAGATGCTCCGATGCACCGTCGTTAGTGCGCCAGTCGACTGCTGCAGCGCAGCCGCCGACTTCCTCAGCGCATCGGACACATACGCGCAGACACGGTCGTGGAAGGCGACAGCGGTCGCCAAGTCAACGGTGTCACTCGATGAGCCCTCCGGAGGAGCTCCACCGCAGTCATCTAAACAATAGATCTAATGTCAGACAAGAGAAAAGCACAATAAACAGTAGGCGCCAAGCCAAAACCTACCTCCAAGAACACCGGCGAGCGTGAGGAGACGGTCGACTTGAGTCTTCTCTTGGACGACCCGCACCCGCTCCCGCTCCTGGAACTCGTGGAGAGCTTTCTCAAGCTCACCCTGAGCCTGAATCTTCAACTCGAGCTCAGCAACCCGCTTATCAGCCTGGTCAAGAGAAGCACAAAGCTGGTCCCTCTCCTTCTCCAGGCGAACGTAAGTCGCGGCTGCATCAAGCTGTTGGCGGTAATATGGCTGTAACACAAGCAAGGAATTAATAAAGTTGCGGGCGACTATACTAGTCACCCACACCTTCGGGGGCTACTCCCATCGGGAGCGTTGATCGCGCATCCGATGAAACTGCAGTACTACAAGCTCAAGTAAAAAGGACTTACGTGGTCCAGGAGGTCGACATCTACGGAAGACGGCGGAGGAGCGTGACTTGAAGACGCGATGACAGCAGGTTGCGTGCGCTCCTCGACTGCCACCCGGGTCACCAGCTCGGTCGAAGGGGCGGACGTGTGCTCCACCTCACAATGAGGAGAGTGGACATCGCCAGAACGACGGCTGAAGCAAAACAGTACAATGACCAACTAGAAGATTGGAACTACAAAAGACAACTCGAAGTCAACAAGATACTAACCTGGTAGTCTCGAGTTCGTCATCACTCCCCAAGGAGATAGACGCCAGCCGCGCAAACGCGCGTGGTGGCGCGGAGCTGACAGGGGGAGCAGCCAAGGGCTCGATCCATCTACCTGGAGATCGCACACCCGACGACGTCGCGACGACTTCCTCTGGATCAGCCTCCGCACCCCTAGCGGGCGACGAAGCGGTCACAGAGTCACCGCCACTCCGACGCTTCTGCCTCTTCCGTGCGGGTTCCTCGTCGTCATCATCATCCTCCACTTCGTCGTTGGGAGAGATAGCGGACGGGAGCTCGTCGTCGTCGTCATCCTCCTCCACAACCTTCGACTCGTCGTCGGGTCCATTTTCAGAGAGAGGAGGAAGGCTGACCAACAGAGATCGACCCTGAAGCAAGTAGACGCAAGTCGAATTAAGAAGCAGGATCTCAAGAAAATAAGAAGCAAAGAGAACAAGTCAGGAACATTACCTCAGGAACGGGGTTCGTCGCCCCGTATGAAGCAACCGGGCACTTGACGTTGCAGATGTCCGCGACTCGGAGGTTGGTGATAGACCTCACCTTGGCTTCCACCTCCTCGTCGTCAAGTGGCTCGGTGCTGGCGCCCTCGACGGCCCACATCGGGTGTGGCCGAGCACCAAGCGGCTGCACCCGAAGACGGAAGAAGGTGGCCATCAAGAAGACGCCACCCGCCTCGCGCCCAAGGGTCCTTGTGAGGTCGCGTAGCAGGCCCAGCAGCGGCCGCGCGGCTTCCTTCTCCTCCACGGCCAGCGGGTGCGGCCAGGCGTGAGTCTTCCGCAGCCCGCGCCCGCTGTCGAATGCCGCCAGGCCGTCCTGGCCCGACTGGACGTAGAACCACTTCTTGCGCCACCCCTGGACGGAGTCCGACTTCTTCATCTGGAAGTACGCGGTATCACCGCGCCCTTGGATTCCGAAGCCGCCCACAGGGAATGGTAACCCGCTCTTCCCGACGCTCTTGCGAACGAGGAAGAGCGACTTCCACAGCGCCCAGTGGGGCGCGACACCCAGGAAGCACTCGCAGAGCACAATAAAGCCCGTGATGCTCAAGACGCCATTGGGGGTCAGATCGTGGATCTGAACCCCATAGGCATACAAGAGACCGCGCACAAAATCGTGCAAGGGGAACCCGAAGCCCCGCGGAAGGAAATCCACGAAGCATACGCGTTCCCCCTCGCGGCGTGTGGGATAGACTTCTTTGCCAGGAGCGCGTACCTGGACTTGATCAGCAGGAGGAAGGAGGCCTTGAGCGCGGAGGAGTTCGACCTCCGCTTTCTTCACATACGACCTTTGCCAGTCGCCGTCGGGCTTCTTCATCAGCCCGGCTTCGTCGGCGGCGGCGGAGGTGCCAGCGGCGGTCTTCGGCTTGCCCATGGCTTTGCAGGCCAGCGCAAGGTGCGAGGACAAATAGCACGGAGCTCTGATGAGGGAGAGAATGGCAGAAGGCAGAGGAAAGGAGGCGCGGACGATTGGAGAAGACGATGCCCTCGCGCTGCGGCGCAGTACTTATGCCTCAGCAAAATCAATCTCAGCCCTCCGTCGCGCAACGGTTCCGAGCATCTTCATCCCGCCGTCCACGTGTCAAGCAAAGAGGCCAACCGTCGCCGCCCACTTCCTCCACTACGCACGAGAATCGATGCGTCATCATCGTGCGCGAAAATTTCGCGCCCAGTTCGGAGACGTGACAACTGCTGACCGCGGTCAGCGCTGCCAGTGGGCCCCGCCACGTCACGTCCCATCGGGCGCAGAGGCATGCAAGGAAACGTCAGCATCGACGTCATCAAGCCAACGGCTCCAAGCAAGTGAAACAACGCGATAACTCGAGCGCAAGATTCGAGTGGTAAGCTTCAAAGCTGAAACAACTTAAGACAGTGTGCAGGTCAGAGAACCCGAAACATCCATTCGGGTGGCAAGGAAAGTCGAGTAAGCTCGAGCAGCCGAATAAAATCTACATGTAAGCCAACAGGCCGAATCCAAACAAGCTTCACATGAAGAACAAGACAAAGAAACTCGACTGCAGGTATTACTCCCATCGGGAGTGTCTTCTTCGAGTAAAGAAAACGAGTACAAACTCAAGATCAAGCAATCCAATGGCGCGTCCAGGAGGAAGAAGTCCTTCGCCCGATGCTACGCTTCGACCAAGCACTCGGGGGCTACTGACGTGGGGCTACCTTTCGGCTAGCCCACGATGAGGCTACCTGGGCCGCGCCAAGGACACAGAAGGCCCACTCGGGGTGCCATGTATCCTAGTCCAAGTCGGTTAAGTTCCATAACCTTCCATATCTGTAACCGCCATCGATACCGACCACCCGAGACCTGGCTACCTATAAAGCAAGGAGGGTTGCCTGTCCTAGAGGACACGCTAACAGCCACCGCCATAAACCCTAGCTAGATTGCAATCTCGCCGCCTTTGTAACCGCAACTCGCCATCAATAACAGACAAGCAGGAGTAGGGTGTTATCCTCCGGGAGCCTGAACCTGGTTAAAACCTTGCTTGTCAGCCGTCGTGATCACCAACGCTCCTCTTTCTCCCCCTCAATCAACCCGGGGTGCACAACCCTGGGATTTGCCGAGTTACACCCTCGTCACATAGGCAAGAAGAATACGAATTGACTCAAGTCGAGTCACGGGCGCGTAGGTTTCTCCAAAGTCAATGCCTTCAATTTTGGAGTAACCTTGAGCCGCCAATCTTGCCTTGTTCCTCACCACCATGCCATGTTCATCTTGCTTGTTCTTGAATATCCACTTGGTGCCGAGAACATTGCGGCAATCTTTGGGACTTTCCACCAACTTCCACACCTTGTTGCGCTTGAATTTGTTGAGTTCTTCATGCATAGCATCAAGCCAATCTTAATCTTCAAGGGCTTCAAAGACTTTCTTGGGTTCCACCATGGAGATGTGAGCTTTATGTTCACTAAAGCTTGCAAGTTGTCTTCGGGTAGAGACCTTGCTTATCACATCACCAAGCACCTTGTCGAGAGATAGAGCTCTCAATTCTTGTGAGGTGCCAACCCTATTCAAGCGGCGGATCTCGATTTCCCTCCTTGTGGTGGGAGGGATCACATGATCATCTTGATCATTCATATCTCCGCCTTGACTGATTTGATTACCTTGATCAACGAAAGGTGTGAGCGATGAAGGACGAGGTTGATCTTGGCCTTGGGGAGGACTGCCCCCCGGAATATCCGTGGTGCCGGAAGTTCCGGTCAAGGGGGGCGGAAGTTCCGGTGCGGACACCGGAAGTTCCGGACCAAAGACCGGAAGTTCCGGTCCACCGGAAACTTCAGGAGCAGTTGGAGGATCTTGAACTTCTTCTCGTTGAGGCGTGTTGAGCACGGCGTTGTTGTCAGGGGTTTCTTGTGAGGTAGTAGTCACTGCTTGCGGAGAGCTTGAACCTTGTTGTGCAACCTCATAGTAGAGTTCGACGGGGCGGTGGACGCCTAATCCCATCCTTCGGATAGCCTCTTGAGGTTGATCATCACCTACATCGGAAACACCACTTTGCTCCACAAGGGAGCCGTCATTCTCATCGAATACCACACTACAAGTTTCTATGATAATGCGCGAGGCCTTGTCATAGACTCTTTAAGTATGGGATTCGGAACCGTAGCCCACAAACGTTCCTTCAAGATACTTAGAATCAAACTTGCCCAAACGAACACCTTTGATGAGATAGAAACACTTACAACCAAAAACTCGGAAGTAAGAGATGTTGGGCTTGTTCCCGGTAAGCACTTCATAGGGTGTCTTCATGAGTCCTTGGCGAAAGAAGAGTCGGTTGGATGAATGGCAAGCGGTGTTGACGGCTTCGGCCCAAAAGTTGTTTGGGGACTTGAACTCGGCCATCATCGATCTTGCCATCTCAATAAGAGTGCGGTTCTTCCTTTCGGCGACATCATTTTGTTGGGGAGTATAAGCAGCGGAATATTGATGACGAATTCCTTCTTCACTAAGGAACTCATTCAAGGTGTAGTTCTTGAACTCGAAAACATTGTCACTTCTTTTCACCAAGATTGGTACATTATGTTGACGTTGAGCTTCATTGGAGAAGTCGATGATAGTTTGTTGGGTCTCCGCCTTCGACTTGAAAAAGAAAACCCATGTGTATCTTGAATAGTCATCAATAATAACCAAGCAATATTTCTTGCCACCAAGACTAGCTTCCGAAATGGGACCAAAGAGGTCAACATGGAGAAGCTCCAAAACCCTCGTTGATGAAATGATGTTCTTTCTTGGATGGTGGATGTCATGCATTTTTCCTTCAACACAAGCCCTACACATTCGATCCTTCGAGAAAGAAACATGGTATTTTAGTCCTAGGATATGGCCACCCTTTTGGATACTTTGCAAAGTCCTCATATTGACATGGGCTAGTCGGCGATGCCATAACCAACCCAAGTCCGCCTTAGCGAATAAGCACAATGCATGGGAAGTGGTGACCTCGGAGAAGTCAATCACATAAAGCCCATTCTCAACGTACCCAACGAAAGACACTTTGAGAGACTTGCTCCGCATAAGGATAACCATTTCCTTTTTGAAGATAATGGTATAACCCAAACAAGTTAAAGAATGCACCGTGATCAAGTTGAACCCTAGGGACTCGACAAGCAAGACATTCACAAGTGTGATGTCCGGTGCCACTACCACCTTGCCGAGCCCTATTGCCTTAGACTTTGAATTGTCACCATATGTAACGGTCATTTGATCATCATTAGGCTTCAACTCCGTTACAATCTCCTTGCTTCCGGTCATATGACTAGTGCACCCATTATCAATTATCCATTTCGATCCTCCGGAAGGAAGATCCTACACACAATTAATTCTTTGATTTAGGTACCCATTTTGCAATGGGTGCCTTTTGGTTAGCGACAAGGGTCTTTGGGACCCAAATAGCATATTCAATATAGCCATCAAAAGGACCAATGTATCTAGCATAGACATCCCCATAATAATCAACATATAAAGCATTGGGGTTAGATATGCCCGCAAAGTCATCACGAGTGGGAGTGCCCCTTGTGGCATTGCCACTCGCAATGTCATCTTTCTTGGCTTGTGCGGGCTTGGCATTCTTCTTGATCTTCTTCTTCTTCTTAGCAACATAGCCTAGACCTTCCTTACCCTTGTGGGGGCACTCGCTCATGAAGAGGAGTAGCGAGTGTCCCCTTACCTTTATCAAGAGAGGTCTTGGGCTCGGTTGCCATGGAGGGAACAAAAAACACCATAGCTTTGTCCTTGACAACATTTTCATTAGTATTTAAAGGAGTAGAAGTGCTAGGTTTCTCAAGAGTAGATATCTGAGTTTGGAGTTGATCACGAGACTTGAGGAGACGTTCGTGATCACTTGTCAATACCTTGTGAGTATTTTAAAGTGACTCGAAGTCTTCGCAAAGTCTAGCATGAGCAACTACAAGCTCAGACTTTTCATTTTGCACAATTTTACATTTAGCAAAATAAAGATCATGATCCTTAGTGATCTTAGCAAGTTGCTCCTTGAGGAGAGCATGAGCTTCTTGTTCATCTTCAAGGGAGGATTGGAGAGACACCTTAGTGTGAGCATCCTCTCTCTCAATCTCACCTTTTAACTCAAGCTCATCCTCAAGCTCACCTATACGACTCATAATTGAGCCAAAGTGTTTCTTTCCTTCTCCTTGCAAGTTAGTCATGAATTTATCAAAAGCAATAATTTCTTTCTTGACTTCAAGACTCATACCATCATCAATTTCATGGGATATGGAGGTAGGGGACAATTTTACCTCGGATGTCTTTGCCATAAGACATTTTGCATTCTTCACGATGGGGCTCTCATTTGGTGAGGAGAAGAGTGACGGAGGTGTAGAGGAAATGGCTAGAGCGGCCACTTGTGTTGGAGTATCCTCCTTGTCACTATCTTCATCATCGGTGGGATATTTCTCTTGAGTTACCAAGACAATCTTTTGGTTCTTCTTGAAGTAGGGCTTCTTCATGGGCATAGGCCCCTTGCCCTTCATCTTGGCCACGAGCCTCCCACAATGGTCCTCTCTTCTTTCCCGTGGGTAATCTACAACAAAGTGGCTTTTGTCATCACAATTATAGCAAATCCTCACCTTGTTGTTTGGCTTTCCTCCATTGGAGGGGAACTTCTTGTCAATCCTAGCTTTGGCCCTTCCGGGGTTCTTCCAAAAAGTTCTTGCCGCAAGACCCATGTGTTGAGTGAGAGTACTTGAGAGAGTCTCACTAGATAGCTCGACTTGATCATCATACTCATCTTCATCCTCTTCTTCAACGGTGGCCTTCAAGGCAATTGAGGCATGCTTGTGCATCCCTATGGCTCTTGCTCTTTCATCTTGTGCAATCTTGGAGGCCACCTTATAAGCGGTCATTTCTTACATGACTTCATTGGATGTCATCTTCGCGAAGTCATGTCTCCCTTGGAGTGTCTTCAAGTCTGTTTCCTCAAAGGGCAAGAGAGCGGTCACGAACTTCCTCTTGATCCAAGCGTCATCAATGTAGACCGCACCGAGGTTCTTGAAGGTGTTAGCAATCAACACCAACCTCCGGTACATGTCCTCATGACTTTCTCCATCCACCTTGTAGAACCCTTCCACCTCATTGCATAAGGCATCATACCGGTTCTTCATGCACTCATTGCCGACGAACATGTCGAAAATATCATTCCGTACTTCTTTGGTGGTGGAGAATTGTTGAATAAGAGGCATGTCTTTCTCTCCAACGGCCATTTGGAGTTGATCAAGAGAAGTGGCATTGAGTTGACTATCAACCACCTCTCTTCTTGTCAAGTTGGTTGGATCATGGGCCTTGAATCCTTCTTCAATGATGCGCCATAGCTCAATGGAGGCACTAGATAAATGAGACTTCATTTGAAATTGCCATTGAGAGAAATGAGTAGGTTTGAGCTTAGGAGGATCACTTCTAAAGTTTACATGTGGGTGAGGGATAGCAGGGTTAGGAGAGTAATTATGGTTAACATTATGAAATTCCTTTCGTTTGAGGGTATTAGAGGAGTTAGGTGATTCATCCTTTTCCGCCTTCCCGGGGAAAGCACTTGGAGGAACATCTTTGGACCCATCCGAGGATGACTCCTTAGAGTTCTCACCGTGCTCCTTAGGAGGAGGAGAGGGAGAAGTAGCCTCGGACTCCTTAGACTTCAAGAGTGCCATGAGCATGTCATTCATCTTGAGGAGTTGGGCCTCCAAGGACGATCTCATATCTATAAGATCGGCCATGGTTGCCCCTTTGGCTAACGGCTCCTTCTCCGCCTCTAATTTCTCACGGGTGGCCCTCCCGGCATCGGATTCCGTCATCGTTGCACTTAGGCGGTTAAGCCCTTAAAAGTGAACCTGGCTCTGATACCAATTGAACGGGAATCCGACACCTAGAGAGGGGGGGTGAATAGGTGTTATTACAAATTTTAGGTCTTTTCAAATTTAGGCTCAACCCGAAGGTAAATTCTCTATATATGCAACTATGGTGAATTTACCTAAATAACAATCTAAGCAATAACAAGATAAAGTAGAGTACATGACAAGCAAGTAAGGGAGTAAGGATAAGAGGAACCAAGTGAAGCACGCAGAGACAAAGATGTAATCCCGAGTTCCACCTAAGTGTGTACGTCTCGTTGGAGAGGTGTGCGCTACCACAACAGGTTAGCCGCACCGTCACAAAGTCTCACCTTCTTCTCCGATGAACTCAACTACAAAGGTTGCGAGTTCACCTTCCACTATTGATCCCCTTTTAGGGCGGAGATCGAATCCCTTACAAACGCTTGAGGCACTCACCCACAACTTAATTGGGGGCTCTCAAGATGACCACAAAAGGTCAAGGACCACAAAAGTTCAAGGCAACACCAAGTTTACAACAATGGTGAACTAGGTTTTCCCACCGGAAACCCTAGCCACGAAATCCCCAAGTGAATGGGGAAGAAATGCAAATCGCTTGAGTGAAGTAGTAGATCGGGGCCTTCTCCTTCGCTCCTCCAAAGATCAACGAGTTTGGGTGGAGGAGTTGGGAGATCTTGAAGATTTGAGCTTCATCACATTTATGATGAGAGAGAGTGTAAGAGCTCAAATGACTGAAGGTAGGTGGAGGGGTATTTATAGCCCCTCCAAGAACTAGCCGTTTTTTACTGCGCGCAGGCCAGAACTTCCGGTCACTTAAGCCGGAACTTCCGGTCGCCCGGAAAGTTCCGGCCAAAGTTCCGGTGGAACTTCCGGCTTGGCCAAGGCGCAGGCAATCCTAGACTTAGAGAAAAACCTGACATGTTCAGCACCAGAACTTCCGTTTGTCTGGCCGGAACTTCCGGTCGCCCGGAAAGATCCGGTCAAACTTCCGGCCAAAGTTCCGGCTTTGCCCGTGCGCGAGAAATTCCTGACTTAGCAGATTTCTCTGCTATTCAGCACCGGAACTTCCGGTGAGTAGACCGGAACTTCAGGTCTCCCGGAATGATCCGGTCAAATCTCCAGACAAAGTTCCGGCTTTGCCTGTGCGCAGGCAAGTTTTGACTTATCCGATTTTCTCGTTTGTCTAGGACGGCACTTCCGGTGGGAGGCCGGAACTTCCGGTCGCCCGGAAAGATCCGGCCAAACCTCCGGCCAAAGTTCCGCCTTTGCCAGAGCTTAAATCCTAAAGGACTTAGCCGTTTTCTAGCCAAACAGAAATGTCTGGTGTAGGCCCAGAAATTCCGTCCCGTAGGCCGGAACTTCCGGTCACAACACCGGAACTTCCGGCCTGACAGGATAGGAAAAACTGCCAGCCAACTCTCTCTTTAATCATGTTGATCTTCATCCTTTTTGTTCTTCAAGGCAATGTAGTATCTAAAATACTTAGGCACACCGTTAAACATCCTTTTCGTGTTGTCATTACTATCCAAAACTCAGGAGACGGAAAATGCACTTGCAATCTCCCCCTTTTTGGTTAGAGATGACAACACAAGCGGGACAAAGGATTTGCAAAAGATAGACGGGCTCCTCCTAAATATGTGCACTATTAAATCTTGTGTTTGAATACAAGTGCACATCTATTTAGGATCACCGCTCCCCCTATCTTTTACAATCCTAGCAAGTTCATCATAAGAGGAATAGATATCATAACTTGCTGAAATAAAAATTAAGGTAAGACAAGACTAAACTGATTACATCACAAGGTTTCACACGTCTTACCACATGCTAAAAGATAGAGTTCCAAATAACACGACAAGACTAAACTGATTACATCACAAGACCGGCACTCATCCAAATCCAGGACTTCACTGGATCGGAGGAGAAATAAACAGTGGAATAGAACTCCTTGATCAAAGCAGGGGAAACCGGTGTGTCCACACACATTAGATTAGTAATACCATGATTGTCCGTAACCTCCATCAACTCCGGCCAAAACTCCCTTGCACTATCCACACTAAAACAAAATTGAGAAGTAAATGGAGTATCTAACTTCTCTATCACTTGATGAAATATCCCTTCATGCATCTTGCAGTAGAAACGCGAGTCAGAACTAGTGCGATAGGGCCAATCATATGGGTTGAACTCCAATCTATCATGAGCAAACTGAGCACTAGGTAATTTGGTCCACACGGTACGTACCGGTTCCAATGGATTTTCATGAGGAGGTTTGGCAACCAGCTCCTTACTTGGCTTCTTCTTCGGACGCTTGACCGGAGGAGCCGCTTGCTTCCTTGCAGAGCACTTCTTGAGTTTCTTGGACAAAGGCATGGAGGAGTACTCCTCATTGAGATCATCAACAATATTTTCCAACCCGGTAAAGACATTTTTGTTGACTGCCTTTCTTGACTGAGGAGGAACGACATCCATATCATCCGGCCAACCATCCATCCTTCAACCTTGGAGGAGATGAAAGAACACCCCAACAATGGAGGAGATCTCCCCAAAACGAGCACCAAAGGGAAAACAATGTGGATGGGAGAGAAGATCGGGTGATTTCCCTTCGATTTTGTGGAGGAATAGGGTGGGGGAGGCTCAAGTGGTGGGGGAGGATGGGGGAGCTAGGGGCGCGCCGGCCTGGCTGGGAGCTCAGGGTCGAGAAGAGAGAGCACGGGAGGCAGGAGCACGAAGTGGATCGGGCTGGTTTCCTCTTCCCCCTTTTTTTTAAGGAGCAGCGAATCCGGAGGTCCAGCCGGCTCCAGCGCCAGCCCTGGCTGGGCGTGAGGCTGGCTGGGCAGCGAAGGGTGCCAGCTTCAGTACTAGCCAAGGCCGGTCGAGTGGCTGGCGGGGCAGCGGAGGGCGACGGCCCAGCGGCCAGTCTTGGCTGGGACCGCAGCTGGTGGGGCGGCAGAGTGCAGCGGCCAGCTAGGACGGGCATGCTGCTGGCGAAGCGGCAGGGCGTGTCGGCCCACAGGCCGGCCACGGCCGCTTAACCAGCTGGTGGAGCCGCAGGGACGTCGGAGTCCATTCACCTCCTAGTCGATGACAATCTTTGAGCTCCGAAAATCATGAAACTTCAAGAAAAACACTGTGCAACCGTTGAGTGATCCGGGGGAATGCAAAACATGATATGTTGATGAAAATCGTCACACTTCCAAAAAGGACAAACGAAACACACAAAAGCGACAATGGAAGTGATTTAGGAGGTAAAAACGGATATGGATATGTATGTAATGAACACTCGAATAAAAACCAACTCTTCAACAAGAGGAGGGCGATGACCTATGACACCATGTATGAGTTTGTGGTGTGATACCGCGAAGATATATCTTGAGTTCACCGCCACTACTCATCTTTTAAACTCGCAATTCATGAAAAATGAAAGTAGAGACAAAATGAGTTCTTACTATCGGCATAATGGGGGGAGGGATAGTCCAATGGATTAGGACCGCACTCCCCCTATGTACATGCCTACACCTAGAGCAAATAGAGAGTTGAGATAGAGGTGTGCATGCAAGGTAGTCAACCAACGCTCCTAGAATCCACGATATTTAGCTCATGCCTCAAAATGTGAACCTTGCTTCATCTAGAGGCTTTGTCAACATGTCGGCGAGTTGAATCTTTGTGCGAATATAACAAGCTCAATGTCACCCCGGTTGATGTGATCTCGAATAAAATGATAACGAATCTCAATATGCTTCGTTCTTGAGTGCTCCACCGGGTTGTGACCAATCTTGATAGCACTTTCATTGTCACAGAAAAGAGGCACTTTCTCACAATGGACACCGTACTCCTTTAAAGTTTGCCTCATCCAAAGTAATTGAGTGCAAGCACTAGCGGCCGCCACATACTCGGCTTCGGTGGTGGATAAAGATATGCAATTTTGCTTCTTGGAGGACCAACTCACCAAAGACTTCCCAAGTAATTTACATGCACCGAAAGTAGACTTCCTATCATCATTGCAACCGGCCAAATCTGAATCTGTGTAACTGGCAAGAGAGAAGTTGGACCCCCTAGGATACCACAAACCAAACCTTGGGGTATAAACCAAATAACGGAAGATTCGATTCACCGCTATCAAGTGACTTTCTTTAGGAGCCGCTTGATACCTTGCACACACTCCTACATTCAACACAATATCGGGTCTAGATGCACAAAGATAAAGCAAAGAACCAATCATAGAGCGATAGAGTTTTTTATCGACATCTTTACCCTTTGGACTAAGTTCAAGATGACATTTGGTGTCCATAGGAAACCTCTTCTCTTTAGCATCTTGCATCTTGAACCTCTTGAGCATGTCTTGGATATATTTGGCTAGAGAGATGAAAGTCCCTCCACTTAATTGCTTGATTTTAAAACCAAGGAAAAATTTCAACTCTCCCATCATGGACATCTTGAACCTATTCGTCATAAGCTTTGAAAATTCATCATTGAAAGCTTTGTTATATGAGCCAAATATAAGATCATCAACATAAAGTTGGCATATGAAAAGCTCCCCTTTTACCGTCTTTGTGAAGAGAGTGGGATCGATTTTCCCCACTTCAAATCCACGGTCTAGCAATAGCTCTCTTAGGTGCTTATACCAAGCACGAGGTGCTTGTTTGAGACCATAGAGGGCCTTATCAAGCTTGTAGACATGGTTTGGGAAGTGTGGATCCTCAAATCCCTGGTTGCTTTACATATACCAACTCCTTTAAAGGACCATTAAGGAATGCACTTTTCACATCCATTTGTTGCAACTTAAAATTGTGATGTGATGCATAGGCAAAAAGGATACGGATGGACTCAAGACGAGCCACGGGAGCATAGGTCTCTCCAAAATCAATGCCTTCAACTTGGGAGTACCCTTGAGCTACCAATCTTGCCTTGTTCCTTACAACCATTCCATGCTCATCTTGCTTGTTCTTAAATATCCACTTGGTGCCTATAACATTGCGGCAATCTTTTGGCTTCTCTACTAGATTCCATACTTTGTTGCGCTTGAAGTTATTGAGTTCTTCATGCATGGCTTCCAACCAATCCGGATCTTCAAGAGCTTCAAACACCTTCTTTGGTTCAACCATAGAGATATGAGCTTTATGTTCACTAAAGCTTGCCAATTGACCTCTTGTGTAGACCTTGCGATAAACATCACCAATGATGGCTTCAAGCTTGTGACACTTGATTTCTAAATCTCTCTTGACTCTTGCTTGACGACGGGTTTTGATATCCCCATTGTTGCGAGGGATTTTGGCTTCATCACCTAGATCATTTGAGTCCCCGTCTTGACCGTCTTGATGAGCATGACCATCTTGTTTCACATTTTCAATAATGGGAGAAGATGGTTGCTCTTGCTATTGATCTTGACTAGAGTTGACAATAGGAGTACTTGAATCTTGTGTGGCCTCTTTGTCAACTTGAGGAGTAGCTTGTTCTTGTTCTTGTATAGGTGTCTCATTTGCTTTCATAGTGGGTGCCACTTCACCTTGTGATGATGGATTCTCTACTTGAGTGGAGCTTGTACTTGCTTGAGGAGGCTCATGATGAATCTCAATGGGGCGATGAAAGACAACTCCCATTCTTCGTATGGCATCTTGAGGTTCCTCATTATCTACATCACAAACATGAAATTGCACCACTTGGGAGCCGTCATTCTCATCGAACCTCACACTACAAGATTCTACAACTCTCCCTAAGAATTTGTCATAGACTCTATAAGTGTGAGAGTTCGCACCATACCCAACAAAAACACCCTCTGAGGCTTTAGCTTCAAACTTAGAAAGATGAACACATTTGATTTTGTAGAAACACTTACAACCAAATACTCGATAGTAGGAGATGTTGGGATTGTTGCCGGTTAGCATTCATAAGGAGTTTCCTTATTCCCTTTACGAAAGAATAACCGGTTGGAGGAGTGACACGCCGTGGAGATAGCTTCGGCCCACAAGAAGAGTGGAGACTTAAACTCCGCCAACATGGACCTAGCCATATCCATTTTATTGAGGGGTATAGGCGGTGGAATATTGATGTCGAATTCCCTCATCACTAAGAAACTCATTTAGGTGTAGTTCTTGAACTCGGAGCCATTGTCACTTCTAATGGCCAATATGGGAAGATTGTGTTGACGTTGAACTTTGTTGGAGAAATCGATGACGGTTTGTTGAGTTTCATCCTTCGTCTTGAAGAAGAAAACCCAAGTGAATCTTGAATAGTCATCAACAATCACCAAACAATATTTCTTCCCACCAAGACTTGGTTGAGGCACGGCACCAAAAAGATCAACATGAAGAAGTTCTAATATCCTTGATGATGAAATGATGGTCTTGCTTGGATGGGGAATATCATGCATCTTTCCTTCAACACAAGCCCTACAAAGACGATCTCTAGAAAAAAAACATTCTCATTTAGTCAAAGAATGTGGCCACCCTTGTGAAGACTTTGCAAAGTTCTCATATTGACATGGGACAAGCGGCAATGCCACAACCACCCCACGTCGGCCTTTCCGAATAAGCATATTGCTTGAGTGTTGGTTGACCCCGAAAAGTCTACCACAAACAACTCATTTTCAACATACCCAACGAACATGACCTTTAGAGTCTTGCTCCTCAAGAGTACCACCATATCAAGATTAAAATGGACATCAAAGTTCATCTTATTAAGAGCACGAACGGACATAAGATTGTAACCTAGAGACTCGACAAGCATGACATTTACAAGGGTGATATCCTTTGCAACTACCACCTTGCCGAGACTCTTTACCTCGGCTTTGGACTTGTCACCATAAGAGACGGTTGAATGATTGATATTTGGTCTCAACTCCGTCATGATCTCCTTGCTTCCGGTCATACGACTAGTGCATCCACTATCAACCACCCATTTAGATCCACCGGAAGCGTAGTCCTACAAGAAATCATATCTTGCATTTAGGTATCCATTTCTCAATGGGTCCCTTTCGGTTAGCAACAAGGGTCTTAGAAACCCAAATAGAGTAATCAATGTAACCATCATAAGGACCAACATATTTTTCATAAACATCACCATAATAATCAACATAAAGAATGTAGTTGGGATTGTTATGACCCGCAAAGTCACTACGAGTGGTATTTCCCCTAGTGGCATTACCACCCGTAATGGAAGTCTTGGCTTGTGTGGGCTTGGTCTTGTTCTCCTTGGTGTTGCTCACTTTCTTCTTTGCCTCGGCCACATAACCAAGACCCTCCTTCCCTTTGTGTGGTTTTTGCTCAAACAAATAAGCAATACCCTTATCGTTACCTTTGGGAATAGAGGTTTTAGCATTAGTGACTTTAGCAAGATCCACCTTCAACCTAGCATTTTCTTCAATGACATTTTCATGAACACGAGGAAGAATAGTTATACTAGTTGAGCAAGTTTTAGAAAAGTTTGGGGTTGCTCATGTGACTTAACAAGGATGGAGTGGGTCGTTTCCAAGACCTTGTGAGCTTTATCAAGCTTCTCCATATACTCAAGAAATCTAGCATTCACAACCCCAAGTTCAACTTTCTCCTTTTTAATCACTTTATATTTAGCAAAGACATTATATTTGTCCTTAATGATTTAATCAATGATTTCATTTTTAGCATCAAGAGACTCAAGTCTTTCCTCTAGAGTGGTTTTATATTCACTTTCTTCATCAAGAGAGCCATTTAGAGATGCTATGAAAGCATTTAAAGAGGCAATGTTGAGAGAATCCTCTCTCTCAATCTTACTCTTTTCTTGAAGAAGTTCTTCGGCCACATAGTTGTCTCATGAGAGACTCAACATGTTCTTTGGCTTCACCTTGCAAGTTAGTCACCAAGGTATCGAAAGAAACTAGCTCCTTCTTAATCTCAAGACTAGATTGATCATGAGTAGTCTTAGGAGAGGGAGATAATACCTCGGTGACATGAGCCATGAGGCAACGTGCGTTGTTAGTGGAGACGTTGTCATTGGAGGATTCAAAGAGTGACGGTGATGATGATGGAGTAGATACAATAGCCAATGCGGCAACCTCTTTGTTAGGTGTGTCTTCATCATCAGAGTCACTTGTGGCATATTCTTCTTGTGCCACCAACACAATTCTTGGTGCCTTCTTAAAGAAAGGCTTCTTTGGTCTTGTGGGCTTCTTTTGAATCAACTTTGAGTGATCCTTAGGGACAAGCTTCCTACCATTTTGCTCACGGTTCTCATAAGGACACTCTCTTATGTAGTGATTCTTGTCATGACAATTGTAGCAAGTCTTTGTCCTTGAGGAAAGCTCTTTCTTGCCACTTGAGTTGTTATCTCGATCAACGCGAGCTTTAGCACTAGCCGGGTCATTCCAAAACACTCTTGTGGCAAGAGCAATGTGACCATTGAGGGCTTGCTCAAGATCATGTGGAGCAATGTTGCTTGGACAAGCTTCAATCTCATAATTCTCATCTATGCAAGTCACCTTGGTCTTCAAGGCAAGTGAGGGACCTTGTCTCATTCCCATGGCCCTAGCACGGTAATCTTCAGCATTCTTGGTGACAACCTTGAAGGCTTGGACTTCTTGCATAACTTTATGGGAAGACATTTGATGATAGTTGTATCTTCCTTGAATAGACTTCAACTCCATTGGCTCAGAAGGCAAGAGAGCATTCACATACTTCCTCTTGACCCAAGCATCATCCACATAAGTTGCTCCCACATCATAAAAGGCTTTGGCAAGAGTCTTGAGCCTACCATACATCTCTTCATGGTTCTCGTTGTCAAGCATGTAGAAGCCTTCAGAAGCATTGCTCAAGGATTCATATCTATTTCTCTTCATGATATCATTTCCAAGGAAGGCACGCTCAAGACAATCCCAAGCTTCTTCGGCGGTGGTGGCATGAAGAACATGATGCTTGTCGTTGTCGCTCAAGGAGAGTTCAATCATGTGGAGAGCGGAAGCGTTTAGTTGCTTTTCGGCGAACTCTCTCTTGGTCATGTTGCTTGGATCCTCCACCATATATCCTTCTTCAATAATCCTCGAAAGCTCGATGGAGGCATTGTTGACATGAGATTTCATAGAGCGTTGCCAACTAGCAAAAGCTAATGCATTAAGCTTAGGTGGGGGACCTAAAGTGTAACATCCCTATATTTTGAAATGTTTAAAAATCACAAAAATTTAAAACTTTTGAAAACATTTATGTATTTTGCTTTGAAAAGAAAATTTTAAGCATTGCCTTCATGCATACATGCATCTCATCATTCATCATCTGATTAAATCACAAAAAGATTAAATTAAAAAAAATCCATTTTATTTCATATGACTCTAAAAATATTTATATTCTATTATTCTACTTTTATGCCAAAATAAAGGTGAATGATTTCAGCAAAATAAGTTAATAATATAAATTCAAACATATTTGTCTTTGGGTATTTTACAAATTTTATTTTAACCAAAAGAAAATTTAATTAGGTTATAATTTCAAAATTGATATTAAGTATCAAATTTGTATTTAATCAATATTTCAAAATTATTAATTTTGAAAATTGTTCAAAACATGCCCACAACTGGTTTAACACAAAGATATTGTTTCTACAAATTTTTAGAAATTAATTTGACATCATTTGGACAGTTAAATCAAAAGTTATGAATTAATTGGAAAAAAATCAGAAAAAGGAAAATTGATGACGTCACTGCTGACATCACTCCATCTTCAACCTCCAGCGAAAATCTCGGCCGAAACTCCTCTCCCAATCCCGGATCAAATCGAGGGCGAAATCAGCGGGATTTGTTAATCCCCTCGCTCCCCTCCGTCTTTCCCCTCTCATCCCCGTCAAAATCGTCCGCCAGGCCGCTCAAAAAGCTCGCCGGAGCTCCGCCGGTCCGCCGCTGTTTTTCCTCTGCGCCCGGCGAGGTAAGCCGCCGAAGCCCCGAGACCCCATCGATTCTCTTCCCCGTGTCGACGCGCACCTTCTCAACCTCTCCCTTGCTTCGTTTTCGCAGCAGCACGTCGAGGAGGAATCGACCGAAGGTCGCCGGCGAAAACCGCGCCTCCACCCGTGCCCTTCCCCCTCTCTCGGCTGCGCAGCTCGACGCCGACCACCTCACAGAGCTCGCCGCGCCGCGCTGAACTCCGGCGTCATCTCCCTGAGCGAAGAGGACCACCGGAGCGTCGTGTTCGTCCAAACTCGAGCCGCCGCCGCCGTCTTCAACCTCTCCGGCCACCGGCGCCGCCACGGTGAGGTCTCCTTCCCCCAGATCGGTTCGGTCTGAAATCAATGACCAGGATTAGAAGTTGTAATCGAAGGGGTACGATTTGATCTGGACCGCCAGATCCAGATCTGACGGCCCAGATCTGATCACTTATCCACGTCGGATCCCAGTCAGCAGCCCAGTCAGCGCTGACGTGTAAAATCTTTTTCTCGATTTATTTAATTTGGCAGTTTTACAGAAAAGACCCTGCAACTTAGATATGTCATAACTTTTTAACCACTTATCCAAATTTAACAAACTTTATATTTTTGGAAAGCCCTCGACATGTAGAATATTTTAGATCTGCCAAAATTCAATTTTGACTTAGTTTTAAATATTCAAATTTCAAATGGATGATTTGGGTATATTTGTAATAACTTTAAATCTATGAATCCAAAAATTGCAAATAAATCGTTCTGGAAACTTTAGAATATTTGCAACTTGATGCCTCTGTTATAAAATATGTTTGAGTATTATTTTCATGATTAATAGTTGTATGTTTTAATTGGAATAGTTTGACTATTTTTAACATAACTATTAATAGAAACATTAATTTTGATTAAATGCAATTGCTATAAATTTTAATTAAATGACCACTGTCTATTAACACCCTTTTATAAAATTTTATTATAAAGGTTTAATCACATAAAACTTTAATCTTACATGTAATTCCTTTATTATATTTTCCAAAATTAGGAAATAATTAAATTGCATTTATAGCCTAATGCATACTTTATAAATATCACAAATTTTGTATGATGTTTATTATGATTAAAAAGAGCATGGCATGCATAACATATTTATTATATAGTTATTCTCCTCATAGGAAAACTCCTCCATTATTTCTCTAAGTTAGGAATATTTTCAACTTAGCATTTTTGGTTAAGTGCTATGCACTTAGACACTTGGGATTTTCAACATGGAGCTAGAAGACCAATGAAGGGCTTAGCCAAAACAAGACTCCAGAAGAATCTCCAAGAAGTAGAAGCACTTAGAAGAAAAATCAAAAGGACGTCCAAGAAGACCAACCCCCTCTATTCTCTAAATCTTTCTTTCTCTTTTTCTTTCCTTCTCTCTAAGACATGGTGATCAAGACATTACTAAGGAGAATACTACAAGTATGGAGATGAAGCCTGGAAGATAACCTACATCATTTTCTTCTATCTTTTCTAATCTTGACTTAAAACAATTTTTGATCATGTTATTACCAGCTTGAAGTTTGTTGGATCCTAGCGGCATAGTGAGATGAAGCGGCCTGGAAACTAAGCTTACATGTCCACGTACATGAGACCTGTTCCACAACTTAAGTGGCTGGCCGGGTGTCTGTCTCTCTCACTATAGTGAATATCCAATTTACAAAGAGCTGTTGATAATTGTCAATCACCCTAAAGAATAGACCTAGTATTTTCTCTAAGTATTTTGCACATCATGCATAGCATATTTTAATATTGTTATTTTGGTTTGTATGTTTATGTGTGTTTTGTTTGATGTGTTAGAAATTTTGGAGGGAAACGACAACTGTTGCAGCTGTTGTTGCTATTCTTCTTGTTGCCAAGGCAAGTGGCACACCTCATAAAGTTCCTAAGTATTTTCTATGCACAACTTAGTTATTTTCCTATGCATGAGTAGAACTTAGTAGATTTGCTATGCAAGACTTTAGAATTCCCTATTCCATTGTGTCTAGGTACCTATGAAATGACTTAGTAGAATTTTGATGCTATGCAATTGAAGAAAGGTTTTACAAAATCTTAAGTGGCTACTCAGGACCATGTCTATGAGGGTTTTCACCTGAGATAGTCTTTACTATACTTAGGATCATAGTATGTGGGGGTTTTCACCTGGGAGTGCACATCACTAAGTTAATGAATCATCTGGGTGGATTGGTTGTTTGGTTTATGTTGAGTGGCTACTCAGGACCATGTCCATGAGGGTTTTCACCTAAGATGGTTTCTACTATACTTAGGATCGTGAACGTGGGGGTTTTCACCTGAGAGCACACTTGTGGAAGGCCACCCAGGAATAAAGGGATGTGGAGAATAAATGAAGAAGATTGTGAAGGATGCAAGGAGAAGTATTTCAAGTAAAGACTACAGCTGATCAAGGAACATGGAGGAATCCCAACATTCTAATTTCTTAATAAATTTTGATAAACTACAGTGGACTACTCAGGACCATGTTCATGGGAGTTTTCACCTAAGATAGTTTCTACTATACTTAGGACCATTGAATGTGGGGGTTTTCACCTGAGAGTGCACCTAAGGACGAGATATCTTTTGGTCCACTGGAACTTGCCAGTGTTGCCAACTATGATGTTGAAACTGTTTTTATAAAGTGATAGGATAAAATTGGCTTTATGCAAAATAGCCTTGAACTCCACCAGCCAAATATGCATACAGATTTTAGAGTTATTCCCATTGAGTGTACACCATAGTGTCACTTGCCAGACTCCATTTTTAATAGAATCTGACCCACTCTGTTGCAAATTATTATTTGTTGCAGAAATATCTGACGAAGAGTAAGGATTACGTTTTGGGTTTCGAGTCTGCACCAACATGTTTTCGCCTATGGCGTATCATGAAGTTGGAGGCTCATTGAAGATTTATTTCCGCTGCTTTATTGTTTTGAGCTAGCTTTAAGCTATGCAAAGATGTGTCGAACTATTTATTTTTGTAAGTCTGGATCATCGATGTAATAAAATTGATACTTTGTTGTGATATTACATCGTAAACTGTGTGTGCAAACGAATCGATCCAGGGTTTGCACTATACACAGGTACCTGCCATATTTTAAAGTGCAGGTACGTTACATAAAGGGTTTATGCGGGTAGTGATGATTGGATCCGGACAGTACCATCCTCGAACGACATGATACCCTTCCTTGATCCAGATGGTATCAGAGCACTGTGTTGCCTGTAGGTTCGGAACCCCTAAGTTTGGATAGAAATAGGTTTGACCATAGGATTGAAAATCTATTTTTATTCAGTTTGCTAAAACAAAACTTTACTAATTTTACCTCCTTGTAACTCTCTTATCTATTTTCTTTCTAAAAATATGATATCTTCTTTTTCGATGACCAACCTCTTTGAATCACTCAAGAAGGGACCAGTGATGACCATGACCCTACAATGTGAGACTGATTTTCCAAGAGCACTGAAAGATAACATGAAGAGCTTGGGCTTTGAAGGAGAAGCAGTATACAAGGGATTTCCTTTCATGGGTGAAGGTCAAGAGTACTGGTGGGTGCAACTCCATCTATACAAAAGCAAAGAAGATGACCACAAGACCAAGGACTACTGCATGTTCACCAACCTAATACTTTACACATCATTCTTTGACTCAGCAAGAAGTGCAGCATGCGAAGCCATCGAGAACCTTGGAAGAAGACTTTGATTTAGGATTCATAACACCCAAAAGTATCTTGATGAACTCAAGGAAATAGAAGAGGAACTTGATGCACTCAGGAAGGAGATAGACTAGACCACCTATCTATTAGAGTAATGAGATCCTAATGATGTATTGACCTATCAAATTGTGGTATGGCACTATCATCGTATGTGTTCTCCATAATATCGGTGTACTTCGTTCGAAAACGATTAGTTAGGCTTTTCAAAAACAAGTTTGGAAATTTAATGATTGTGGTTGATTGTGCTATTGCTTGTATGGGTAGGAATTTTTCTCCTAGATCTGTCCATCTTTTACTCATCTATGCTAAAACCCACAGATGCCTCCCCGATGTGCTCCTGGGAACAACAACAATAACAACAACAATGATGCTATGTAGCAGTTGATGGCCGCCCAAGCCCAGTTGATGACTATGATGACTCAGTTTATTGCAGCGAGCCACAACAACAATAACAACAACAACAACAATCCTCCACCGCCACCACCTCCCCAAGTGGACAGGCTTACCAGATTTCTGAGGCTTAGGCCAAACAAGTTCTCAACCTCAACTGAGCCAATGGTAGCTGATGACTGGCTGAGTTCTGTGCAAAAGGATCTGGTGACAACTGAATGTGATGATGCTGAGAAAGTCAGGTTCACCGCACATCTTCTCGAAGGACCTGCTGCCCAATGGTGGGAAACTTATCAGATTACTCACCCATTGGACACTTTGACCTGGGAGGAATTCAAGGAAGGATTTCGTAATGCTCATGTCTCCACGGGGATTATGAATCTGAAACAGGAGGAGTTTCGCAATCTGTGTCAGGGTAACAGAAGTCTTAAGGAGTACATGGATGACTTTCATGCCTTGTCTCGATATGCTCCCGAGGACATTGATACAGATGCAAAGAGGAAGGCAAAATTTCTCAAGGGACTATGTGATGAGCTGAAGATACCTCTGACTGTTGCTTATGCTCCAAACTATCAGATACTTCTTGATCAAGCTATCACCCTTGAAGATAGCATGAGAAAAGCTGAAAACAGAAAAAAGAAGATGAACAAGCACTCCTCTGAACCCTCATTCAAGAAGCACCTTGTTCATGATGTGAACAGTAGCCACCAACATGGGAATCACCATAATGGAGGAAGTCACCACAAGCATCACGATCACCATGGTGGATCCAAGGGAAGCAATGGAGATCATAAAGGAAATGGATTTGCTGGCCACAACCATAACAATGGACATCACCGCCCAAATCCTGAACACAAAGATATCAGTCAGGTGCTTTGTTACAAATGCAAGAACAAGGGTCATTACGCCAATGACTGCCCAGCAAAGAAGAAGGCCGAAGAAGCTGCTATGTCAAATCCTTTCGATAACGGATATGTGAACCACCTCACTGTGGAAGAAGTAAACGGTACATTCTGAATCAAGTTTTCATATTGAAATTTTCAATACCCACAAAGTTTTCTTTTAAGGGTGGTAGCCCAACCCGATACCCAGACAGAACCTTTTGCTAGCCTTCTCGAATCTCGGGGACGAGATTCCTTTTAAGGGTGGTAGTTTGTAACATCCCTATATTTTGAAATGTTTAAAAATCACAAAAAATTAAATTTTTTGAAAACATTAATGTATTTTGCTTTGAAAAGAAAATTTTAAGCATTGCCTTCATGCATACATGCATCTCATCATTCATCATATGATTAAATCACAAAAAGATTAAATTAAAAAAATCCATTTTATTTCATATGACTCTAAAAATATTTATATTCTATTATTCTACTTTTATGCCAAAATAAAGGTGAATGATTTCAGCAAAATAAGTTAATAATCTAAATTCAAACATATTTGTCTTTGGGTATTTTACAAATTTTATTTTAACCAAAAGAAAATTTAATTATGTTATAATTTCAAAATTGATATTAAGTATCAAATTTGTATTTAATCAATATTTCAAAATTATTAATTTTAAAAATTGTACAAAACATGCCCACAACTGGTTTAACACAAAGATATTGTTTTTACAAATTTTTAGAAATTAATTTGACATCATTTGGACAATTAAATCAAAAGTTATGAATTAATTGGAAAAAAATCAGAAAAAGGAAAATTGATGACGTCACTGCTGACATCACTCCATCTTCAACCTCCAGCGAATATCTCGGCCGAAACTCCTCTCCCAATCCCGGATCAAATCGAGGGCGAAATCAGCGGGATTTGTTAATCCCCTCGCTCCCCTCCGTCTTTCCCCTCTCATCCCCGTCAAAATCGTGCCGCCAGGCCGCTCAAAAAGCTCGCCGGAGCTCCGCCGGTCCGCCGCCGTTTTTCCTCTGCCCCCGGCGAGGTAAGCCGCCCCAAGCCCCGAGACCCCATCGATTCTCTTCCCCGTGTCGACGCGCACCTTCTCAACCTCTCCCTTGCTTCGTTTTCGCAGCAGCACATCGAGGAGGAATCGACCGAAGGTCGCCGGCGAAAACCGCGCCTCCACCCGTGCCCTTCCCCCTCTCTCGGATGCGCAGCTCGACGCCGACCACCTCACGTAGCTCGCCGCGCCGCGCTGAACTCCGGCGTCATCTCCCTGAGCGAAGAGGACCACCGGAGCGTCGTGTTCATCCAAAATCAAGCCGCCGCCGCCGTCTTCAACCTCTCCGGCCACCGGCGCCGCCACGGTGAGGTCTCCTTCCCCAGATCGGTTCGATCTGAAATCAACGAGCAGGATTAGAAGTTGTAATCCAAGGGGTACGATTTGATCTGGACCGCCAGATCCAGATCTGACGGCCCAGATCTGATCACTTATCCACGTCGGATCCCAGTCAGCAGCCCAGTCAGCGCTGACGTGTAAAATCTTTTTCTCGATTTATTTAATTTGGCAGTTTTACAGAAAAGACCCTGCAACTTAGATCTGTCATAACTTTTTAACCACTTATCCAAATTTAACAAACTTTATATTTTTGGAAAGCCCTCGACATGTAGAATATTTTAGATCTGCCAAAATTCAATTTTGACTTAGTTTTAAATATTCAAATTTCAAATGGATGATTTGGGTATATTTGTAATAACTTTAAATCTATAATCCAAAAATTGCAAATAAAATCGTTCTGGAAACTTTAGAATATTTGCAACTTGATGCCTCTGTTATAAAATATGTTTGAGTATTATTTTCATGATTAATAGTTGTATGTTTTAATTGGAATATTTTGACTATTTTTAACATAACTATTAATAGAAACATTAATTTTGATTAAATGCAATTGCTATAAATTTTAATTAAATGCCCACTGTCTATTAACACCCTTTTATAAAATTTTATTATAAAGGTTTAATCACATAAAACTTTAATCTTACATGTAATTCCTTTATTATATTTTCCAAAATTAGGAAATAATTAAATTGCATTTATAGCCTAATGCATACTTTATAAATATCACAAATTGTGTATGATGTTTATTATGATTAAAAAGAGCATGGCATGCATAATATATTTATTATATAGTTATTCTCCTCATAGGAAAACTCCTCCATTATTTCTCTAAGTTAGGAATATTTTCAACTTAGCATTTTTGGTTAAGTGCTATGCACTTAGACACTTGGGATTTTCAACATGGAGCTAGAAGACCAATGAAGGGCTTAGCCAAAACAAGACTCCAGAAGAATCTCCAAGAAGTAGAAGCACTTAGAAGAAAAATCAAAAGGAAGTCCAAGAAGACCAACCCCCTCTATTCTCTAAATCTTTCTTTCTCTTTTTCTTTCCTTCTCTCTAAGACATGCTGATCAAGACATCACTAAGGAGAATACTACAAGTATGGAGATGAAGCCTGGAAGATAACCTACATCATTTTCTTCTATCTTTTCTAATCTTGACTTAAAACAATTTTTGATCATGTTATTACCAGCTTGAAGTTTGTTGGATCCTAGCGGCATAGTGAGATGAAGCGGCCTGGAAACTAAGCTTACATGTCCACGTACATGAGACCTGTTCCACAACTTAAGTGGCTGGCCGGGTGTCTGTCTCTCTCACTATAGTGAATATCCAATTTACAAAGAGCTGTTGATAATTGTCAATCACCCTAAAGAATAGACCTAGTATTTTCTCTAAGTATTTTGCACATCATGCATAGCATATTTTAATATTGTTATTTTGGTTTGTATGTTTATGTGTGTTTTGTTTGATGTGTTAGAAATTTTGGAGGGAAACGACAACTGTTGCAGCTGTTGTTGCTATTCTTCTTGTTGCCAAGGCAAGTGGCACACCTCATAAAGTTCCTAAGTATTTTCTATGCACAACTTAGTTATTTTTCTATGCATGAGTAGAACTTAGTAGATTTGCTATGCAAGACTTTAGAATTCCCTATTCCATTGTGTCTAGGTACCTATGAAATGACTTAGTAGAATTTTGATGCTATGCAATTGAAGAAAGGTTTTACAAAATCTTAAGTGGCTACTCAGGACCATGTCTATGAGGGTTTTCACCTGAGATAGTCTTTACTATACTTAGGATCATAGTATGTGGGGGTTTTCACCTGGGAGTGCACATCACTAAGTTAATGAATCATCTGGGTGGATTGGTTGTTTGGTTTATGTTGAGTGGCTACTCAGGACCATGTCCATGAGGGTTTTCACCTAAGATGGTTTCTACTATACTTAGGATCGTGAACGTGGGGGTTTTCACCTGAGAGCACACTTGTGGAAGGCCACCCAGGAATAAAGGGATGTGGAGAATAAATGAAGAAGATTGTGAAGGACGCAAGGAGAAGTATTTCAAGTAAAGACTACAGCTGATCAAGGAACATGGAGGAATCCCAACATTCTAATTTCTTAATAAATTTTGATAAACTACAGTGGACTACTCAGGACCATGTTCATGGGAGTTTTCACCTAAGATAGTTTCTACTATACTTAGGACCATTGAATGTGGGGGTTTTCACCTGAGAGTGCACCTAAGGACGAGATATCTTTTGGTCCACTGGAACTTGCCAGTGTTGCCAACTATGATGTTGAAATTGTTTTTATAAAGTGATAAGACAAAATTGGCTTTATGCAAAATAGCCTTGAACTCCACCAGCCAAATATGCATACAGATTTTAGAGTTATTCCCATTGAGTGTACACCATAGTGTCACTTGCCAGACTCCATTTTTAATAGAATCTGACCCACTCTGTTGCAAATTATTATTTGTTGCGAAATATCTGACGAAGAGTAAGGATTACGTTTTGGGTTTCGAGTCTGCACCAACATGTTTTCGCCTATGGCGTATCATGAAGTTGGAGGCTCATTGAAGATTTATTTCCGTTGCTTTATTGTTTTGAGCTAGCTTTAAGCTATGCAAAGATGTGTCGAACTATTTATTTTTGTAAGTCTGGATCATCGATGTAATAAAATTGATACTTTGTTGTGATATTACATCGTAAACTGTGTGTGAAAACGAATCGATCCAGGGTTTGCACTATACACAGGTACCTGCCATATTTTAAAGTGCAGGTACATTACATAAAGGGTTTATGCGGGTAGTGATGATTGGATCCGGAGAGTACCATCCTCGAACGGCATGATACCCTTCCTTCTCCTCATGCGAATTAGGAGATGATTTAGGATTATCATTGGCTTTCACCCCCTTCTCGTTTTGCTCTTTATTCTCCTTGGAACCACCCTCATCAGAATTAGAAGCTTCCTCAAGTGGGATGATTTCCGAGGGCTTGTCTTTAACAAGTTTCTTGAGCAAGTCACGAAACTCGTTAAACCTAGCATCCATGGAAGATGTCAAAGTTGTTTCCAAAGCTTTGATATCAGCCATGGATGCCGCGGTGGCTTTGTCCTTTTTAAGGGACTCATTAGCCTCGGCAAGCCTTGCGGCCTCATCATCACTTTGTGTCATACTTCTCTTAGGCGTTTAAACCCAACAAGAGAGCCTTTGCTCTGATACCAATTGAAAGGATCGGTATGACACCTAGAGGGGGGGGGTGAATAGGTGCTAATTCAAATTTTAGTGCTTTTTCAAATTAGGCTTGACACGAAAGGTAAATTCTCTAGATATGCAACTACGGTGAATTTACCTATATGAAAAGCTAGCAACTAAGTAAGATATAATAATAAAGACGGTACACAAGGATAGAAGAAACCAAAATGAAAGCACGAGACGACAAAGATGTATTCCCGAGTTCCTCCCTTAAATGGGAGTACGTCTCGTTGGAGAGGTGTGAACCAACACAAGGGTTCAACGGTCACAAAGTCCTCACCAAAATCTCCGGTGAACCACACCACAAAGGTTTGGTCCACTTTCCACTATGAGAATCCTTCGAGGCGGAATATGGAGCCTTTACAACAACGATTCGGGGCACGAACCACAAAGGGCTTGGGGGCTCCCGAATAGCTACAATATGTCACAAAGACAATATGTAAGTACAACAATGGGCTAGGTTTTCCTAGTGGAAACCCTAGCAAATGGTCTCTCAAGTAAATGAGGGGGAAATGAGAAACGGCTCGGTGAAGATGTAGATCGGAGCCTTCTCCTTCAATCCTCCAAAGATCAACGAGTTTAGGTGGAGGGATTGGGAGATCTAATGATTCTTGAGCTTGTGTCAATGGTGTTCTTCAAATGGTGGCCAAGCTAAAACTTGTCAAGAGGAATGAGAAGGGTATATATAGCACTCCCCACTCATATGACCGTTGTCGTGTAATTTCCGCACAACCAGGACGACCGGCCTGGAGACCAGACTTGGCTGACTTGTGAGCTGACGGGGCTGCTGTCCCAGTCAGCAGGGAGACCAGCCTTGGCCGTCCTGGTGGCTGGCCGGGCAGCTGAGCCAGTCAGCCAGGGGGTCAGCCTTGGTCGGCCTGGTGGCTGGCCGAGCTGCTGAGCCAGCCAGCCATGGGGCCAGCCTTGGCCGGCTGCTGGGCTGGTTGCCCCTGTGCACATTTCTCTTCTTCCTTAGACAATTCTTCCATTTTGCACGCTAGTCTCATTTTTACTTTATAACCATATTTCCTATAGACACTTAGCGATATGTTAAATACTTCCAAAAATTATAGTCAAACATCAAAACAAGATTATCGGACTATGTCCTTTCAATTACTAATCCTCAAATCTCGGCTTCCATGACGTCCTCCGCCTCTGACTTCACCATGAATTTGGCCATGATGGTAACAGAAGAAGAGCTTCACGCTGCTCCTTCTGGCGCGATCGGATACCATCCAATACAAGAGTCTCCAGACAAAACGTTCATGCAAGGCCAACGGCGGGGCCTTCCAGAACCTAACACTCTAGCCAGATCAGGAGGACAAGCGTCATGCAGATCTTCGTCCTGGCACAAAAGGAACCCTAGGACCACCACCCTTATAAGTGAACCACATGCTACCAATCCACCTAATTATGGTCATAGTTTTAGCAAAGAATTTTTTAAGAGCATAAAATAGTATAACCTCAAAGCCACCGATGGAACTAAATTTAACATGGCCATTGATTTTACCTCCGTTAAGATAGGCTGAGGCGTGATCCAATGATTTGTCACATATAAAACCAGCAATCTAGGGGAACTAAACAGAAGGGCTCCATCGGTCAGGACAGTAACCCCATGATGAAGATAAAGTCATGGGAATTTATTCCACATGAAGTCATTCACTGTCAGAGCCTCTGTCACTCAAGACATGTAATCCTATAATCCTAACAATGTAACACAGAAGAATAGCTACACTCAACTTTGACCCGTGATTCAGCATCCTTAGAAGCCAAAACGGTTACCGGATAAGGGGAATGAACTGGGGAAGAGTTTCTTCGATGGCTAGGTTTCTCTAGTCCTAACTTTTCTTCCAATCCAAACGAGAGGGAAACCTTCTTGAGGATGGAAGGATTGATGGCATCGCTGTTCGACATTTCGTTGTTTAACTCCTCCCATTCGTTAGCACAGTCAAGGTGCGCGGCAAAAGGTCTACCGAATGACTATAAAAGGACAACTTGCGACCTCGACGGTTGTAAAGTTCTGCAAACCCTAGGAGAAGGTGAACAATGTACATCTTGATCCACATATAACAAAGACTCCCTCTACTTCACAATATAAAACTTGTGTACACATGAATGTGAAAAATTGCTAAAACATTTTATATCGTGAAGCGGAGAGAGCAGTTCGTTTAAATGGTTAGCGCCCACCCATGTGTTCTTGCGTCGATCTGCATATTTGACTTTTTTCTTTGAACATTGTAACTTGACGGAGTGGGAGAATTGTGGTTCTTCCAATCCAAACAGTGGCAAAGCTTCCCCGGGGCCAACCTAGCTATCCCGATCATTAAAAGTCAGCCCACAAGCTTGTTGCCCCTCCACCAAATTGCCAAAGCTTAGCCATTGTTGATGTTGACACATGATTGGAATGGGCCAATTGCACTTGAAGTCATATTCTCGTTGGGCCGATGAATGAGTTTTGCACTCAACCCCGTCCTAGTCTTCACTAGTAGAAAGATAAAGGGAAAATAAGGCCTTATCTCGCTGAAGTCTCCGGCTGGCGCTTCTCGGCGCGCTCGCGCCTCGCCGTGCCGATCGCGATTTTGTGAAGAGTTCAGGCTAGCGCTTCGCCGTTGTCAACATCAACATGTCATCCCATCCACTTCGGCCAGCCTCCAGCTTTATTTCAGCTTACGCGGCGTGCTTGGTCTCGATTCCGTTCTTCGGTCGGTAGCTGCTCATAAATCAGATAACTATAATCACTCAAACACCTGTTCTGGTAAATTACACCTGTTTTAAAGTGCATGTTTACAGGGTTGACTTATTTAGTTGCAATATCGTAATTCAGTATACACTACGTTTCATTTCAATGTTGGCTATGTTTTAGGTACTTCCTCCGTCCCGGTTTATAAGTCTTCTATGTATTCCTATGTCGTAAATTTAAGCAACATACTATGATATATATATTTATCATTAGAAAATTTAGATTTTATATTTTCTAATGGTATAATTTTTATATAGTAAATTTATATTATAGTATTAGTTAAATTCATGACTAGGGATACCTAAAGTACTTATAAACTGGGACAAAGGGAGGAGTTTATATCTTAGTGCCGTAGTGGCAAACTACAAAAGATGGCCTCGTGATGATTTATCTCCTTAAGGCATCTCCAGTCGCACCCCCAGCGCCCCTCCAGGAAGATTTTTTGGCGCCGGCGAAAGCAAATAGCGCCGTTTTCCCACCAGCCCCCCAGAAGGCCAGTTGGCGCCGTTATGGTGGAAAATAGCGCCGGCGCCTCCAGGCGAAACCCAACTCACTGGGTTCGGCCTATGGGGGCGAAATGGAGGGAAAGGCGACACGGGCCAGAGATGTCAGCGACGTGGGGGAAAATGACGCGAAACAGAAACCACCCGTGCTCGTCTTCTCCACTCCCGCGTCGGTCAAATGCTGCCGGAGTAATGGCGTGGCGGGTGGCCAGTGAGCTCCCCCAGTCAAAGGATGCCGGAGTTAATGGCGTGGTGTGGCGCGTCCAATCGACGGGGCACGCGGCGCGCAGTAATGGCCACCGCCTCTTCACCTGGACGCGCGGCGCTATAAAACCCCCGAGCCTCGCCGCCACTCGCCATTCCTCTCTCGCCGCCTCTACCTCACACTCTCCTCTCCTCCACCGTCGCAACCCAGTAGCACCGCCGAGAAGATGGACGCCGCTACAAAGAACGGCTGGGTCAGCCATTTCCTCCGCAAGGAGGAGGCGTGGTCGCTCTATAGTGCCGGTGCGGACATGCGTGTCGTCGGCGCCTCCGACGGCCACAGGTCGTGGACACTGAGCGTCAGAGGGGTCCCGGTGCCGCCCGTCCCTGTCGAGAACGAGCGCGTCTACGCCATCGCGTAGGTGCGGGCAAGCCTGACGCCGGACCAGGCCGCGGACCCGTGCTGGAGGCCAGAAAGCAACGATGCCTTCTGGACGACGTACTTCCAGCGCTGCCGCGAGGAGGAGCTTGCCGACCGCGGCAACAACGACACGGGGGAGGGCCGCTGCAACAGCCACGGCCGCAGGCGGTGGTGGCGAGCACCGCACGCTCCAGTGGGTGCTCGACTACATCACCGCCGGCAACGAGCCCCGGCTGACCATGCCGGCGTGGGCGCCCAGGCAGATGGGCACCAGCTCCTCCTCGGCGGCGACGAACTCCTCCTCCTCCGGCGCGTGCTTGACTCCTCCAGGTACGCGCATGGCGCCCATCTCTTCGACCCCTGCCCTCGTCAACTCCGGGCGCCCTGCCCCCATGCGCAGCGGCGCCCTCCGGATCGGCCAACCGCGCCAAAGCACGAGCCGGAGGAGGAGCAGGAGGACGAGTGGCCGAGATTGATGGAAGCCGAGGACTCCTCCTTCAACACGATCCAGCCGGGGGCGGACGACTTCGCCGACTCGAGGAGCCTGCGCGAGTTCACGGCGCAGGAGCTTGAGCAGCAACGACAGCTCCTCGCCGAGGCGGAGCGCAGGCGTGCAGAGCGCGAACAGCGCGCCTCCCTCCCCCGCCGCAGCCGAAGAAGATCGAGTACTACATACTCGACCCGAGTGACGGGGAGGAGGAGGACGACGACAAGCCGTTCCAGCGCACCCTGTAGCAGAGCAGGTGGTACGACGACGGCGATGCCGGCCCGAGCAACCGCCACCGCCACTAGGATGACGACGGCTCGGACGACGACGGCGGCGCCAGCGACTACAGCCAGGCAATCGCGGCGAGCCTTGGCCTCCTCACCAACTAGTTTAGTTTCCTTTTTGTAGTCGCCTCTGTTTGCGCCTAAAATCAATGAAATCGCCTCTGTTTGCGCCAATTTGAATGAAATCGACTCTGTTTGCGCCAATTTATGTTTGCGCCGTTTTTGAATTACGTGGGCCGAAACTTGGGCCGTGGAACGACTGGAAACCGAGCCCCCCAAGTTTCAGAATAGCGCCGTTTCACGCCGCGGCGGAAGGGAAACAACGGCGTTTTTGGGCCCTGGGGGGCGAGGCGACTGGAGATGCCCTAAATGGTTATGTTGTAATGCCACATATCTTTCAGAGTCTTCGTGTTGGTTTTCCCAGGTGGTCGGAGCTGCTATCTTCTTCCTTTGAGCGGCGTACGATGACCTTCAAAGGGCAGTCCGGTGGTCAAGATCTTTTTCGGCGCAAGTCTTGCGCTTCTCCCCTCGGGAGCTCATCATCGGAATTGGAGTTGTCTACCTCTGCGTGAAGAGTCGTCTGTTTGGCATAAGCTGACATGGGCTTCTCGACGTCGCTTCATCATTGGTCTTCTTGGTGGTTTTCTTGTGAAGTCGGAGTTGTTGTAGAGTGTCTAGCTTGATGACGATGACACGAAAGGCAGCATCCACAACAACTAGTTTTGGTGGTGTGCGTGCAGCTTGTGTGGGTAGTCAGGATGGCTGTATGTCCCCTCGTGACGGTAGTGTTCCATGACGGTTGTCGGGGGTGTTGTTTTGGTTTTAGCTCGGTTTCCGCTAATTAACCGGTCAATTCCTACTTCTTAATTAATAAAAATGATAAATCTTTTGTCTCGTTTTCAAAAAAAAACTTTTAGAAGAAACTCATGGTATCATTTGTGACTGGGCATTGAATACTGAGTTGTTATACTAGATCGAGCTTGTTAGTACTGAAACCATTGTAGGGACTCGCGATGTTGTATTTACACCTTCTGTTTTGCAAAGAGAACAAGTAGAGAGCTTCCTTCACACTAGCTAGGAGTGAATTATTGACCGAACAAAACGAAAGAAGATCAACAGAAAACAGGGCAGATCAGCACGCATGCACCTTCTGTTGTTGAAGAATAAATTCAGATGAGATGTTCATTGGTGCCACAGCCCACACCTGTGGAAACTTTTCAGACGCAGACTCTGTTGGATACTGGAGAGCTTCACCTACAAATGTAGCAAAATGACCTGGAACAACTGGTGTGAGGCTAGACACAGCAGTATCCAAGATCGATATTGGTTCTAGTATATTTCTTCTGATAATGCCCTCGTTGCAGAGATTTTTTTCTTGAACATGCAACGAACTGTGCGTTATTTTGTAGTATAAGTAGTACACGTGCACGTGCAACGCACGTCTATATATTTTTGGTTTTGCGAGTGTACTAAATTATAGCTATACAGACTAAAATAAACCCTTATGTGAAATTTATGTTGACAAAGATGTGATTCTATGTTGTTAATATCATCGGTCTTCAAGAATTTAATTGGAGTTTTAATTGTGATACCACATTCAACTTTGATGTATATATTTACAAAAAATAATTATCGATCATGTGTACATGTTAGCACAAAAAAATAGTTAAATGATGCGGTTCTTACAGCTAAAACATTAGCAAGGAAAACTAACAACTGGGAACATATTTAACCTGCTAACTGGTAGGAAGAAATAGCTAAATTCTCCGATTTTGGAACATATTTGCTAAGAAGTACTACCTATCAAGTTATTAGCCAAACATTTTGTTTTGATAACGCCACAAATATGCTATTAATTAAGATTTCTAAGAACGTCAGAAATATTGCATGACTATTTCTGATATTTCAGTATTATTCTTTAGCAGACGTGCTCATTCACGTCCACATCACTGCAACTAGACAGTGATCCATAGCCTGCCTCTTCTCATCTTATCTGAAATAAAACACACATTCATTAGGATGAAAACCTTCATTGAGCTTTAATATCTTGCCCAACCCTCGGCATCATGTATTTGTAAACATATAGACCAGTGCTTGTTGTTAGGAATAGACTTGTTGTATTCCAGGAGGCCAAAGGCCACAATATAAAGAACATGTACAGGTGTGAATATTTACAATTAGACTACAATTAGACTATTATACTTCTAACACCCCCCTCAAACTCATGTTGGGTCAACAACACTGAGTTTGGAGAGAAAGAAAACATGCTGCGCTCTAGTCTGTGCCTTGGTGAAGAAATCCGCTATTTGCAACTCTGAAGGCACATAATGGAGGGTAACAACCCGATCCTGCACATTTGCACGTGTGTAGAAAGCATCAACACCAATATGCTTGGTCAGCTCATGCTTGACTGGATCACGTGCAATACTGATAGCACATGTACTGTCAGACAAAAGTGGAGTGGGTGTCGTAACAGAGACCCCAAAATCTGCAAGTAACCACCGTAACCAGGTCACCTCCGCAATTAACGAGGCCATAGCGCGCAGCTCAGCCTTAACACTCGAGCGAGAAACTGCTTTCTGTTTCTTCGTCTTCCAAGCAACCAGCGAACCACCAAGAAAAAACACAGTAAGCAGAAAGAGACGAACGATCCGTGGGATCACTCGCCCACGTAGCGTCCGAGTAGCACTGGAGCTGGAGAGAACTGGAGCTAGGGAAGAAAAGACGACGAGTACTCGTACCACGAAGGTAACGAAGAACACGAAGAAGATGACCGTAGTGAACCGTGGTAGGAGCTGAGACAAACTGACTCAGAATATGAACAGGATAGGAAATATCCGGACGAGTGACGGCGAGATAGACAAGACTCCCAACGAGATGACGATAGCGCGTCGGATCAGAAAGGGGCTCACCATCAGTAGGACGGAGCTTAACATTAAGCTCCATAGGAGTCTCAACAGTGCGCTCATCCCCAAGAGCAGCACGAGCAAGAAGGTCCTGAATATACCTTTCCTGGGAGATGGAAAAACCATCAGAAGTAGAAGAAATCTCAATCCCAAGGAAGTATCGAAGAGGACCAAGATCAGTCATAAGAAACTGATCACGAAGACGAGCCTTAACAAAGGCGATATACTCAGGGTCATCTCCAGTGATGATCATGTCATCAACATAGAGAAGGAGAAGAGTACGACCACGAGAAGAAGTGTGGATAAAAAGTGCAGCATCATGTGCGCTAGGAGAGAAGCCGGCGGCGGTCACCACAGAGGCGAAACGCTCAAACCAAGCTCGAGGGGCATGTTTCAGCCCATAGAGAGAACGCCGAAGACGACAAACCATCCCATCAGGAACATAATACCCAGGAGGAGGCTGCATGTAAACCTCCTCACGTAACTCGCCATTAAGGAATGCATTCTGCACATCAAGCTGAGACACGGACCAACGGCGAACAGAGGCAACAGCAAGAAGAGTGCGCACAGTGGTCATATGAGCCACGGGCGCAAAGGTCTCATCGTAGTCACGGCCGTGCTCCTGCTGGAAACCACGAGCTACAAGACGAGCTTTATATCGCTCAAGAGATCCATCAGAGCGGGTCTTAATTTTATAGACCCACTTACACGTGATAGGACGAACACCGGGAGGAGGAGAAACTAGCTCCCAGGTGCCAGTGCGCTCTAGCGCAGCAATCTCCTCGGCCATGGCAAGCTGCCAGTGCGGATGACGCTTGGCATCCCTATAAGAGGTCGGCTCGGAGGTAATAGAGAGACCATACTGACTAGGAGAGTAACGGTCTGGAGCACGTCGCAGACGAACAGGTCGTGAAGAGGAAGGCTCATCGGCAGAAAACGACTCATCAGAAGAAGAGGAAGAAGAAACAGGAGAGGAAGAATCCGAAACCGGAGAACGAGGAGAACTAGGGGAACTAGACGGAGGAGTACTAGGAGAGGACGGCGCCGAGGTAGAAGGTGGCGCCGAGGTCGAAGGTGGCGACGAGATCGAAGGTGGCGCCGAAGTCGAAGGGGGCGCCGCGGTCGAAGAAGACGCCGAGGACGAGGGGATAGTGGGAGGCGTATCCGGAAAAAGAAGAAAGGATATATCACCCACCGGGTAGGTACCCGAGGTGGGGCAAGGATAGAAGGGACGCGTCTCATCAAACGTGACATCACGAGAGATGCGCAGCCTACGACCAACGGGATCCCAACAACGATAGCCCTTATGCTCATCACTGTATCCGAGAAAAACACACTCAACCGACTGAGCAGTCAGTTTGGTGCGTTCGCGAGGAGGGAGAAGGACATAGCAAACACAACCAAATAAACGAAGAGTCGAGTAGTCTGGAGAACTACCAGAGAGACGCTCGAGAGGAATACCACCCTGAATGGCAGCATAAGGCTGAATGTTAATGAGATGAGTCGCCGTAGCAACAGTCTCAGCCCAGAAATGCGGCGGAAGGGAGGAAGCAATCATCATGGCACGGGTAGTCTCAAGAATATGACGATGCTTACGCTCGGCGACACCATTTTGAGCATGGGCGCCGGGACACGAGAACTGAGCAAGGGTGCCCTGCTCAGCAAGAACACCACGCAGATGCTGGGAGATGTACTCACCTGCAGAATCAGCACGAAAAACACGAATAGGCGTGGAATACTGAGTGTGTACCATGGCCACAAAACGCTGATAAATAGAGAGGACCTCACTGCGAGAGCGCATAAAATATAACCAGGTGTACCAGGAAAAATCATCAATGAATAAAATATAGTAGCGATGACCCTCTTTTGAAGCAAAGGGAGCCGGACCCCAAACATCTGAATGAACTAAATCAAACGGTCGCTGAGATGAAGACACACTAGTAGGATAGGGAAGCTGAATCTGTTTGCCTAACTTACAACCTTGACAATGTAAAGACGCATCTCCTGAGACAGACCCCAGAAGACCACTACGAACTAAAGACGATAAGCGGGAATCACAAAGGTGACCCAGACGATGATGCCACTGCTGAAAAGAGCTGGAGGCGGAAGCAGCAACCGCAGAAGAACTGGTCGATGAAGAAGCAGAAGGTGGAACGCGAAGCCAGTCTAACTCCCAGAGCCCCGGGGACTCACGGCTACGAGGGCCAGCTCCAACCAGGGCCTGAGTGTGGCGGTCCTGAACAGAACAAGAATCAACGTCAAGGATGATGCGACAACCAGAATCAGTGAGCTGACTAGCAGAGAAAAGATTCATCTTAAGACTAGGAACATGAGAAACATCAGGAACAGAGAAAAAGGAGGTAGAAAGGGAACCTCGACTGGAAACAGGAAGAGAGGTACCATCGGCTGTGATAACACGGACAGGAGAAATAAGAGAACGGAGAGCAGAAAGAATAGAAGACGCAGAAGTCATATGAAAAGAAGCTCCAGAATCCAGATACCACGGGGACGACATACCTGACTGTGTAGAAGATGGTGGGCGCGCAGTGTCAGAAGAGGTAGGCACAGAACCAGCAGTGCCCGACGAGGAAGATCATGTAGCAGCGAGCAGACCACGAAGACCACGAATAATATCCTGCTCAGAGAGTGTAACTGCAGAAGATCCTGACGAAACAACCTGCTGACGAGCAACTGCAGAAGATCCTGACGAACCAGACGGCTGACGAGCAAGGTACTGCTGACGTAAACTGGGATCCCTCTTCCAGCAGCCAGAGAAATCGTGGCCAGTCCGGCCACAGTAGGAGCAGGGAGGACGAGTGGGGCGGGACTGACCACGAGACTGCTGAGTCTGACCCTGACCCTGGACCGGAGGACTGGAGAGGAGCGGCGGTGCTGAAGACCGCAACGAAGGTGCCGGCGCAGGGGGGCCACGAGTGGCAAGAACAGAGGAAACCTCAAGAAGTCCAGCACTGCGAAGGCGAGTCTCCTCAGCGCGAAGCTCAGACAGGACCTCAGAGAGCGGTACACGACCGCGAGCAAGCAGCTGGGCACGACGGGGCTCAAACTCCTTGCGGAGCCGAGATAGGAACTCATAGACGCGCTGAAACTCCAGATCCGCGCGCACAGTCAGACAGCAGGGACATATGCCACACACAGCTGTATGAAGGGAATCAAGCTGACGCCAAATAGCAGCACTCTGAGTATAAAACTCGTCAATGGTGGAATCACCCTGCTGAAGAGCATGCTCCTGGCGAACCACAGATAGGTAAAGAGCATCCCCAGACGGTTGATAACGCTGGCGAAGAAAAGCCCACTGAGCAGCAACAGTGGGAAGACTCATGAACTCGGCAGCATACTGAGGCAGAACGCTGGAAGTGAGAACAGCTGCAGCACGGGCATCCTCATCCATCCACTGAGTGAAGTCAGTCAGATCCAGCCGGTAGGTCGAAAGAGCGTCCGAATACTCCTGTACCTGCCGGTCATAAGCCGCCATAGCAGAATCATCAGCACTCCTGGCTGCATCCTTGACCGTCTGAGTAGCGTCAGACGCAAAGGAGACGGGCGTCGGTGGAATAGGCGCCGTGGGAGCAGTGGGGCGCGGCGGACAGGGGACCTCACCAGACAGCACACCCCAAAGACGAAGACCGCGCATGTGGACGCGCATAAAGGCAGCGAAATCAGGATAATTCGCGCCATCAAAAATCACCGGGCAGCGAGGGATTGCAACGTAGCCCGAGGATGACATAACTCTCTTTCTGTGACGGGCGGGGCGGGCCAGGGCGGGTCCGGAGCTGGCGACGGCGGGGCGGCCGGGGCGCGGCGGTGGCGGCCGGGGCGGCCGGACGACGGCGGGGCGGCCGGGGCGCGGCGGTGGCGGCCGGAGGGCGGCGGCGACCGGGGCGCAGCGGCGGCAACGTCGGAGAAGCTGGCGACGGCGGGGCGGCCGGGGTGCGGCGGAGGCGGCCGGACGCTGGCGACGGCGGGGCGGCCGGGGCGCGGCGGTGGCGGCCGGAGGGCGGCGGCGACGTCGGAGAAAAAAAGATTACGATGGCGGCAAGATCTAAAACCGCTCTGATACCATGTTAGGAATAGACTTGTTGTATTCCAGGAGGCCAAAGGCCACAATATAAAGGACATGTACAGGTGTGAATATGCAGCAAACCCCCTAATAGTGGGGAGTTACAATTAGACTACAATTAGACTATTATACTTCTAACAATTGTCACATATGAATCTTGAATGTTGACTGTTCTTTGGAGTCAAGAAGATCCCTGAACCCAACAATGGATGGCCTGTGGTTAAGCTTTATTTTCAGATAGGTTTGTCCTTGTTTATCAAGTTTCCCTAATTTTCATTGATCCACTCAGGCCCGAGAGTTTGTTTTCAGTATACTCTTACGGTTATTATATTTAGATGATTATATACTAGTTACTTTTTTTCTGTTTCACATTACTGTCAAAATGATATGATATGCACACTAAGTAGTTCTACAATCTTCCGATTTCATTTCCTGAAAGTGTTTGCTTATGATGCAGGGATATCACGATTTTGGGTTTAGTTTTTGCTAGTTGTGTGGAACAGAAATATCACACAGATATTTATCTATTTATTTCTCGTGTTATGCCATCTACTTTCCTTTTGTAGCAACATGGTTTTTTCCTCTTTTGTTCCCATGTCGTTGAAATACACGAGAACACATCCTGATACACCGATCTCCTCTTTGATAGATGAAATGAAAGTGACATGGTTACCGTTCCAATCAAGTCAAATTGAGTTACAAACACTTTATAAAGCACGTGTCTTCTCATTTCATGTCTGCTCTTTCCCCCTTTTCTGATGTGATTCAAGCCAACCAGTCTATAGTTCTGTATACGACTCTACGTATCTGATAATGATGATGTGGACTTACTCTGATATGTCCTTGTCGAGTAAACATAAATCTATCGGCTCACAAAGTTGACCAAAGCGGGCATTAAGTTTGGTTGCTGGCTTTCTGCGTCACAATGCACGTATTCAGATGGAAGCATAAATGGCAAGAGATAGCGTGACGGTGATGCTGAAATCAAACCGGTATTCATTGCATGCCGTCACTCCGTAGACTCTTCAACTGTTTCAAATTACTACTATATCTCTTTCTTGATTTGAAATTTCGGCACCTTTTTAAGTACTACATAATAGTGTCTTCTTCAAGGATAGTAGGTGAGAGTTTGCAACGTGCAGGGAGTGGGGTAGTGCCAATTGGTTAGTTCAACCAATCTGTGGCGACAAATTCCTAACACTTTATTTCTGGTGTGACTTTTTTTTTTGGATAAAATCTAGGGTTGACTGTTCTTCTTGCGATTTCTCTCCATTTTGTATGTGACGTGTCTGAACACAAAAAAAAACACGAGCACACGAGTGCTCATGGTCTGCTGTCTGCAGTTGCAGAAGCTTGAGATAGAGCTGTTATGGAAGTTTTAGAATGATATTCTTTCATGCTGACTTGACATCGCCAGGGGTAAACTTTTCTTGTTGTCTTGAAAATAAGAAACAGAAGAGAAAGAAGTCTGGTCCTATTGCCTAAACAAGCCTACTTCATTTGGAGCCACTAAAGAAGAACCCAGGACAGGGGAGGAGATAGTCCCCAGTGTACCCGTGATATATCGAAATCGTCGGACATATGCTAGTCTCACGATTCTAGGACTGACATATCATGGTTACACTGAAGATCGAAACGACCATACGGAAGAGAACTACTGGACCTCGGACTTCGTTCATATAAACGCTTTTTCTTCATGTCGATCGTGCCTCTCGATCATCCTCTTCTTTCAGCCCCTCCTGCTCTTCCTGCTGCCGTTGCTGCTCTTGGTATTGGTGGTGCTGTCCTGGAGGAAGTCGAGGAGCACGGGGCTCTTGCACTGGGGGCACCGAGGGTCATCCTGCGGGAGCATGACGTAGATGAAGCAGCGGGGGCAGGCGGCGAGCACCATCGACGTCGCCTCGGGGCTGTTGGACCACTGCAGGCCGTGCTCGTTCTCTGATGACAGGCAGGAGCTCGGGGACGACTCCTCGTCGTTGGCCATCGCCCTGTTGGTGGAGGAGTCGCCTCTCGCCGGCAGCGAGAGGTTCAGCTTCAGGTCCAGGCCCTTTGAGGAGCTCCTCTTGTTGCTGCGGCTCATCCTCGCCTCACTAAGAGGAATCCCTTGCCTGCACACACCAAAACGTTGGGCTGGTTGATAAGCATACATATACACTCTGGAAGGTACTATCGATCGGCGGTCGCAAACTAGAATGGATTAAGATGCGTATTCAGAAGGGATTGAAGGGAACTTACTGTTCTTGGAGAGGCAGCAAGGAGGCCTGCAGCGACAGAGAAGAGGGGATGTTGTGAAGGAGAGAACTCTGAGCGTTGGAATGATAGGAGCGTTGGTGTGGTTGGAAAAGAGATGGCAAGTATTTATAGGGGGGTGGAGGAAGATGGACGGAGAGAGGTCAATTGGTTTTGTTTAATGCAACAGTGGGAGGTAGTACTATGCCTCTCTCTCTCATGTCCACGCTCAGGCATTTTATTACCAAGAAATCATGGTTGGAGAGTGGCATGGGAAGGCCTAAATAATCTGTGTTTGGGTGGAAGAGAGGTGCGAGGTGAGAGGGCTGGTCATGCACACAAGATAGGCAGTCTGAATGGAGAAAACGGAGGCTGGGGTATGTAGTTGCAGTTGAGAGCTTTTACATGCTCGAAATTGCTGTTTTTTTCACTCCATGCCTAATGAAGAGAAATCAACGACGGATCATCTCCTTCTTTCCTGGTTTTAAAATTTTCATGTTTTCAAAATCGAACCCGCGTATAACAGCAGGATAATCTCAGTAGTTCCAAATGTGGGCAAAACAAAGATTTAATTGCTCCAAAAGTCTGCAAATGACCGGCCTCGAACTGCTTTTATATCTGGTCAGTGTACATGAAAGGAAGTTAGATAGACTCATCGGGTAATTATGACAATTATTATTGGACGTCTAGTTGATAGTTGAAGCTCATCAATACCCGTCGGTCTAATTGCATCGAAAAATTTGACTGACCCCCAACCCAATTGATTTCACAACTTGAATGTGATCGTGAATGGAATTCAATTGTGCACAGTACTGCTATCTCAAATGCACTGCATACCTAAAGAAAGGAGTACTGAATAGGCCTGAATCTTGAGCCATTTGTTTTTGTGGGGTTCTTGAAGATATGCTGCTACATATATGCAGTTTTTAGGTCTTTAAATGGTGCAAACGCAAGGCCTATGCATGCACCCATGCGCGCGGTTGCCTCTGGTGCGCATCCTCATACAACAATGACGAAGAGATAAGCAGTACATTAATGCCACTCTGTTTCATGCACATAAGAGCAGCCCCCCTCTCTTCTTCTAATGTCATCGCCGGCTCCCTTGAGATTTTTTCTTTCTTTCCAGCTCGCAGTGTTTGATTGCTGACAGCTGATATTAACTCTGAGGGTTGACCTGTTGTACTCCCTCCGTTTAGGTGTATTAGGCCCCTAATGAAAAACTATTTGTCCACTAGAATAAGGCCTCTTCCTTCAGTTAATGCTCCTAATAATTGCTTTGTGGCCTTGTTTCTTCCAAAAATTACTCGTCACTCAACCATCGTCCTCTCTCTATTCTATGCATGTAAAAATTAAAATGGCTTGACCAATGCATGCACGTTTTTTATCTCCTTCAATTAATTCAATGACCGGATTGGAGGAAACATCACCCAATCTATTTCTACCTTGGTCGGGCCTAATACACCTAAACGGAGGGAGTAGAGATGGTGCATCCTCGCATTTAAGAAAAGTTTGAAACTTGCTTAAGTCTAACTCACTAATGTAATCCCCCAAGATTGCTTCCATATCTCACCTTGATTAATGATGTGATGGCATACAACTCACTTAAAGCTGTTTTGGTTTGTGTGTTGCAATTGGTTTGGTCAATGCTGCTGCTGCTGCTGCTTCTCTACATGGTTAAGACAGAGCCATCTGGAGCTTCTTGTTTTTTCTTTCCGTCGTTAGGACTAATTATACCATCAATGCCTCGTTTTCAGACAAATGGAAGCAGTTATGAATGGTTTTGGGATCCAGAGCCAATGCTATCGGCCTCGGGATCAAAGATCAAATTCAGCTTACCGAAGCCTATTAATATCTCGCCATCATCCACCATGATTCATTTTAACATTTGCAGGTAAAGAGGTGCGGAGTTGAAGGCAACTCTGGCTCAACTCCGGGGACAAGGAGGTTTGACCTGAATGCGAGCTCATACCTGTGGCACTAGGTTACTTAGTACAGGATATGGTTTAAAATGTTTCTTGCACGCACAGATTTAGTCGGTGTTTCTGGCCAGCCAAACCCATGTGCTCTTCTTTGATTTCATGGAGGGATCTAAGGAGCTTAATTAGAGGTTACTAGAAAGGAAAAATCTCTTGGGTGAATCATCCCTCTTGTTATCGTGGTTCCTCTTGCAGGAAAAGAGAAAATACCAATTTTGTTCCTTGAATAGTGCTGATACTAAGTGGTATTTTTTTTGTACATGAACTAAGTTGCATTTTAGCCTATCTAACTTAATTTGAACACTATGTGGTTGTGATCCTTGTGAATCATACTTACTACCTCTGTTCCTTATTATAAGGTGTATAGTTTTTCCTGAAAATTCAAACTTAACTATCTTTGACCAAGATTTTAGAAAATATTATTAGCAATACAATATAAAATGAGTGCCACTAGATTCATCATATTTTTTCATATTTTATTTTCCTAGTATTTCAAATATTGATATTTTTTTCTAAAATCCTGATCAAAGATAGTCAACTTTGACTTTTCATAAAAAACTATACACCTGATAACAAGGAACGGAGGGAGTACTATTTTTAAATACTTTGAGTTGTAAAATTTAGCTGTGCAATCAAGTGTATGCAAAAAAAGAATACTGCTATATCCATCTTTACTAGAAAACCATCTTTCTCAACATTGTGCCAAAAGCAATTATCAAATGACAAAATCAGTAAAAATAATGTGACCGAACAAGTTATCATAATATGGCATAGTGATAAATATATTTGAGATGCAATTGAACTCGGAGAATTGGATATGCAGATTTCAGGGTCACTGGGCAAGCTTTTTCAAGCCCAGATTAATCCGTATTCATTTGGGCAAGTAAACACATACTGGTTGAAACATTGATAAAGTATGATGTGAGGTTCACTTATAGCACTAACCAATGTTCCTTTAGGTAGTTTGTTCAGAAGTTATAGTACTAACCGGCTCACCTCAGCTGTACTGCCCAGATCTTTATCTCGAATCAAGTGTGCACACTAATTTGGCACTTATGGTCCATGGTGGTATACAGGTACCTCAAATCCTGAAGGAAAAAAAGAAGCAGAAAGATGAATCACAGAACTCAATTACTGCTTCGTGAAGTACTCTGCAATTTCATTTCCACAAGCTGATAATCATACCGCATATTTTTAATGTTTTGAAACGGTTTTGTCTTCTGATGCTTTGAGCACTCACGCTAGACAATGCGTATGTGCCCAGACATCTATAATGGCCGTAACCCGACAAGTTCCATGAGTGAAAAGGAAGAGCAAGTAAAAACAGAAGAAACAATCTGCCTAATCGGCCATAGCCCATAGGCCATTATTCTGCCATGTCTTCTCTTGTTGCATTAGAAGAATAGAAAATAGATCATCCCACCCACGAAGGGAACATCTCCTCAATATTTTAACCATGCAGTGAGTGTGGAGTTTAAGTGCCTGTAAACCCCGGGTTCATATTGGTTAAGGCCAAATACCATATCCTAATCATAATTAAAGGGAGCCTTTATAGCATTAATGCTGCAGGAGTGAGTCAAACACCTAATCTCTGCTCACACGCACGAGCGTGTGCAACTAACTAAGCATTAAGCTATAGGATTTGTTTAACGCTAATTCAATGAGAGTGGACTTAGAGTGCAGGTATCGGATTAAACTTTGGTACGTAAAGGTTAAGCTCCTTTTAATGCTAGTACGAATTTGAGAGTAAAGTAGTGCAACCGACACGTTGCGAGAGGAAACATAACTACTAGCCCAATGGAATTAAAGATACTACGAACTTCATAGCCTCGATAAAGATAACCTAAAGATTTGAACCTCATAATAACCACATAACTGCTAAGTATCATTACTCCGAAGTCTAACCCTAATGTCAAACCCTTAGGACTACTCTAGATCTTTATATATTTTTTATTCACTGACCGTACTAATCAGCTTATGTATCTTATATGCTTAGTAAACATTTACCTCAATGCATCTCTTCTGCGGTTTGAACTGGGGCTCTTTCTGGAAGATATATTAAAAAGCATTAGTGCACCATGATAAAAATGCAATAAGACGATATTGGATGTTAAGTAAAGTAAGAGTCTGATCTCTGTAATTTTATTGATGCTAGGAGGATAGCACAAAAGTAGGTCATGTATCAGAAAAACAAAATTGTATGAGCGTGCAGTAGATAAGCTCCTCAAAATCTAACCTGTAAATAAACCCCACTTGTAAATCTTATTTTGTTAAGTTACATTTCCATTTTTGCATCATTTTTAGATTTTATTTTATTATACACGGCAATACTCTTAGTCACAAAATAAAGTAGCACATATCACATATTTAGTTTCACCTTCTATCCATGTGCTGATAGTTTCTGACAGGATATCACTCCAGGATTCAGTTCATGCATGATAATGTTGGACCATGTGCTGTAACACGCACACGCTCGTGCACACACCCACGCAAAGACATAGTGCTGCAGTGCACACATCCCACGAAGAATCTAACATAGACCAACCAGATAGGTAGAGAATTCAATGGCATTGTTTATTTATTTCCCAAATTGTCGTTACTCTTGTAGGCTTCTAGCTAGCACAAATATCATAAGCGACATGTTTGAATTTAAGAGCAAGTTCACTCATCTGGGATAGCGCTGTTAGTACAGCAGCAAGTTATTAATACAGCTAAGGTCGACATGGTTATACGTTTGTCTGCCATAAACGGAGCCTGGTAGTTCCATACACAAAAAAAAAAAAAAGAGGATTGTGCAACACCTATGGTAGATCTCCAACAGGGTAGGTGCTTGGATGAAGTCAATATACCTAGGTGAGCACATGTAAGCACTAACGATTGAGGAGAGGTATCATGTATCTATAAATGTACTATATCCTTTCTATAATAATAATCAGAAAAGACTGAAGATCATGACTTGCCAATGATCCCACTACATCTTGATACTCAGATCTTGTATAAATCTGGCTGTATGATTATCAAGAATTGGAGATAGAAGAGTGGTCAATGATACAGTGCAACAAAATGCCTATCCATGCTCTTAACTACAAAGCCACATTGCATTTATAACAGACAGTCCCACAACCATAATGCAAATTGGTCTGAATAGTCAACAGCTATGTATATTAATCCTGAGAGAAGGTGGCCATTTCCCAGCTGGTTAGGTCCATCACATTTTATTGCATTTCTCTCAGGAATTATCATCCTAGTTCTGTATGCTAGGTACAATAATTACCATGGCGTTGCAAAATTAAACAACTGCTATCAACTTCAACATTTCTCAACCATATGATGCTGGACCACAAAACCATGTGTAGGAACTTTACATGCAGACACGATGGCCAGATGGCCTATAGAAGGTGATCCACTTGATTCCATGCAGGAAAAGGTCTAATCACTTTCTTTAAGACTAGGATGAGGAGTACATAATTTAATAGGTGCACAACAGGTTTCTGACGAACTACTTCTTGAACCAGCTTTTACGGAATTATCAAAATGGAAGCATCTGAAAGCACCTTTCACCTAGCTACAAGTTCAACAGTGAGTCTGCATCAATAGAGATGTGGGAAACTGCTTGAAATTTTAGTATAGTGACTAAAGCATGCCCTTCTGGATTCCATCAAAAGATTAAGTCTCCAAGTGTATACAGTATGATAACATTAGAGGAGGGTAGTGTAGGTTCAGCAGAATTTTAGAACATGACTGATATTCTGGAGTAATTTCTAAAAACATAAACTGAATAATGGTCCCCACTGTGACTACAGGTCCTTGCAGTTTCGAACCTGAACATGCAATATGTCAGCAGTTTACTTAAGCGATTACTATCAAGCATTAAAAGATTCATGGACTTAACATGTTGGAGAATTCTGGAACATGACTAATACTCTAAAGTAGTTTCTAGAAAAATAAACTGAATAATGATCCCCAAGTGTGACTACAGGATCTTGCAGTTTCAAACCTGAACATGCATTATTTCAGTTGTTTACTTAAGCAATTACTATCAACAGTCATGGACTTAACATGTACCAGAATTTTAGAACATGACTGATACTCTGAAGTAAGTCCTAGAAAAATAAACTGAATAATGGTCCCCACTGTGCACAGGACCTTGCAGTTTCAAACCTGAACATGGTAATATTTCAGTTGTTTACTTTAACGATTACTACCAAGCATTAACAGAGTCATGGACTAAAAATGGACACGCATAAGAAATATCATTATAGTAAGATTCATATGTGTGATAGTAGGACTCGAATTTGATAAATTTGTGTATTCCTGCTTAATTTTGTCTTTTCAGTTAAGGCTCAGTTTGCTGTTGCTGAAATGTGTTGTGCTGAACTATTTTGCAATCTATTGTGGAAAAGTAGCCACAAAAGAAGGAAAAGGCTGGTTGGCCAAACGGTGAAATAGACAAAAGCTGGTTGGATAAGCTCGGTTATCATACTCAACCTCAACGCCCAAAATTATGCATGACATCCTCTTAACATTTGTTTAAATTACACATAGCTATAACAATATTTATGTATTTATCAATATATTTAAGTACACTTTGGTAAGACTTGTATTTAACTGTAAACAATTGCAGGTTATGCAGACATTATGAATAGCTGGAACAACAGATACACATTTCTATATTCATGCACATTAATAAAGAGAAGAAATGCTTGTGTGAAAGTCCCCCACTCACATATCAATGAGTTCAGAGCATATGTCATGGTAGCAAAGTATCAACTGGGCATGCACCTTGTCCTCTGCATAACTCTAAAAGGCGACGCTTAGAAGTACCTTTGTATCAAATGCCAATACTTTGTAGCTTGATCAGGGCACGATTCTGAAATAGTTCATGTATTCTTCACAGTACCTGGAAATAACACACTCTCAGGCTATTCATGAAAGCAATCATCCAGTTGCAACATGTAGCTAGATGCTATAACTGAACTCCGTAGTTCGCCTTCAGGAAATATAGTTGAGGCAATGACACTAAAATTTACTCCATAAAACTTCTGAAGAGATAGATCATAGATAGCCATTTGAGAGATGGTGACAGTCACACAGAAGACTGAGCCCCAAATGTGGTACGATGACAAGGCTTACAAATTCCCTATGCAAAGTAATAAAAACATGAGCTTATCTTCTTTTTGCAAGGAAATAAAAAGAGTTTACTGCTACTTGATGAAATAACACCAGACGTCTCTCTTTAAAAGAAGAGCAGGCTAGATAGTACTCCCACTGTTCATAAATATAAGTTGTTTTAAACATTGCACATGGTGTCTAGATGCATACTTGAATGAGTGAACATGCACACTAAAACACGTCTAGATACATGTAAAAACATGTGAATCTAACCAAAGCCTAAAACATCTTATATTAAAAAACAGAGGGAGTAGCATTAACAGGGTGCATCTCAAAGTTACAATTCAGTATGGAAATCTATGTTCTCGAAAGACGTATGGACATCTCACGTGAAACAAAAAAGGATACCTTCCATTAAACTTAGCATCTAGTTGGTGCAAGACGTTAGGGCACTCAAACAGAAGCAGATCTAAGAGAATTCTACCAAAGTTTCAACAAAAGTTACCGCTGATCTACACAAAGTCCCATTGAATATCACACAAGAAATTACTAGCATAGCTCTAAAACCGCCTAAACGTCACCATCTAACTATCTGAAACCATCGGTTGGTTCAACGAGTGTTTTTAATTGATGTGGCGCTTACATGAACAAGTTTTTACTGATATAGTGTTCACATAAACAAGTTCTCATCCTCAGAACCATCTTTTTCACCTTTTCTATATCTCCCTTCCCATCATTGTCCCCATGGCAATTGTGCTGGTGTGGGGCTCCGGAGGTGCCACCTGCACAACCGGCATTGACTCCTCTAACGTCATCGCCCTCACCTCCACTGAGCTGATCCTCAGCCATGTGGGCAACACTTCTTCACGGACAGACTGAGAATGCTGCGGGCCAACAAGATCACCATTGTCCGCCTGTTCCAGAAGACACTTCTTCTATCCACATCACTAACCTCGCCGTGAGGTGGACCCTATTCCTCGGTGTTGCCCGGTGGCTTATTTGTTTTGATGCAGGCAGAATGACTTCACAGTGGATGTGCTTGAAGTGCCCAAGAGACAAGGGTTAGAGTTCATCTGGTAAAACAGCAAACATAGTGAAGCTCCCAAATCATTCTGCCTGCGCATGATTGATTTGGAAGACAACATAGTAAACATAGTGAAGCTCCCAAATCCATGGTGATAACACAGCAGAACGAGGAGCAGCCAATCGAGAAAAAACACAATGGGCAGAGTCATAGAGACTTCAAGCACAAAAATGATACGGCACAGTTCTTGACTTCTTGTGCTGGGAGTTGGCTGGTTGGTGCTCGGTTTGGAAACTACGTGGAGCCTCCTCCTCGACGAGTGTAGGAGCAAGGGCAGAGTGAGTTGGGGTGGAAGGACAAGGCATGGCAGACAGGGAGGAATAGAGGAAAAAGACGAATAAGGCGAGGTAGTGAGGCAATGATAGCCATTCCATCTAATGTGTGTTTGATTCTTTAAGAAAACATGATGGAAATGGGAATACAACTGACATCATACATCAGACGAAGTCACAAAACAACTCTGGAAACGGACAAAGGGGTAAAGTGAAAGTTTTTTATAGTTAAACGGTGCGTTTTAGACGATTCTGGAGTTGCTGGTAGTAAAACAGACTCGGGTAAATAGGTAATATCAGGAGTTAAGATATAGACAGCCTGTGCATTACGACGTGCAAGAAAAAGGAATGTTTCACATTCTAACAGTTGTGGAAAACCTTATACAGGTATATTGTGCAAGATATGTGTATTAGGAAAAACAAACGTAAAACATATATCCATTTTATGTTCAAGTTTTATTATACATTATCCGTTCTCGAAAAATTATAGCTGTCATCTACATTGAAACTACAGTCATAGCCGCACTACCTTGTATGATGGAAGTAGGAGTTCAGTAGTAATCACATAAGGACACTAGCATTAGCAGCACACTAACTGAATATGTAGTAAAGAAGATCAATCAAGGATTCAGTCCAGTGGGAAAGAGTACTCACGTGGCATCTCATCAGCAATGTCAGCAGTGGATCACACAATCATCTGGTTCCAACAACACGAGGCAGTGTCAGGAATAAGTAGAAGCGCTATGCAGAAGAGAACACTCTACCTGAGAGGGCTTCATGCCTCTTATTAACCTGATACAGGCTGTAAACTACTGCGTTGTCTTATGTCAGAAAAGATCCATTTTCTACTGTAAGGCCTACACATCCTCAGGGTGATTCTAAATCATTGTTTTCTGATGATCTCAGCCATGACGAGTAGACAATGAAAAACACACATTTTGTCTTTTTCCTCATTCACAACAGAAATCTACTACTCTTGTCAACTTTCCAGCGAAGCTAAGGCAAGATAAATATATCAGTCGTCTCACTAGATGCTTCACTGCAGAACATGGGTTCGACCTGCTATTTTCGTGATCCCTTTTCCAGTCATTTCAGCTCTAACTTCAGAAACATCGGCCCATCTGTCCATGTTAGCATAAATATTTGACAGGCTAACATAATTCCCAGCATTATCTGGTTCAATTTCAAAGAGCTTCTGTGCTGCAATTTTTCCAAGTTCAGTGTCACCTTGGAGTACGCATCCACCCAACAATGCACCCCATGATCCCGGATGAGGTTTTCCAGGCATTGACTTAATAAGCTCATGCGCATCTCTTAGCATCCCAGAACGTCCAAGAAGGGTTACAAGGCAAGCATAGTGATCGCCAGATGGCACAATCATGTACTCATTCTTCATCATCCTAAAGTATTTCTTCCCTTCTTCTACTAGACCAGCATGATTGCAAGCTGTCAGAACAACCGTAAAGGCGACATTATCTGGAGAGAGGCCCTCCAAGAGCATCCTAGAGAAAAGCTCAACAGCCTTGTTAGCTGAACCATGTAGGCAATGACCTTGCATCATCGAACAGTAGGAGAACACATCTCGAACTGGCATAGACTCAAATAGAACAGTAGCCCTCTCCATGTTCCCACACTTTGCGTTCATATTTATGAGACCTGCCAACACATGGGTGTTGTTCATATCTATAGAATGGCCTGTGATGTAACCTTCAATCCATTTTGCCAACATGATGTTACCCAGTTGGGAACACGCTGTCATGAGAGCAACGATAAGAAGCTCATCCGGGTATATTTCTTTCTCGCGGAACTCCTTAAAAACCCGCATAGCCTCTCGAGGGTAACCATTCTGGGCATAACCTGAAATCATGGCAGACCATGTGTACACATCCGGGTCCCGTAGTTTATGGAACAGCAGCTTGGCAGCTTGCATATTTCCTGACTTTGCATACCCATCAATCAAGGACGTGTGTGCTGCAGCAGTTCTCTCGGGCATTTCTTCAAACAGCCTCCTTGCACTCTCCAAGTCCCCGCACTTGACATAGCCGTAAACCATGGCGTTCCAATGCACCACGTTCCTGTGTGGCATTCGGTCAAAGCACTCCCGGGCGGACGAAGCGTCACCGCAGTCGACGTAGGCCATGATAATAGCAGTCCATGAAACCTCGCTGGGAACGACCATCGAGTCGAAGAGGGCACGGGCTGCGCTGGCGGCGCAGCACTTCCCGTAGAACTGGATGAGCGCCGTGCGGACGAAGAGGTCGGCATCGAGGCCGAGGCGCACGGACGCGGCGTGGAGCGCCGCGCCGGTGGCGACGCAGGGTACGCGGCCGCAGGCGCGTACGAGGGGAGGGAAGGAGAATGCGTCGGGGCGGGCGGTGCGGCGGATGAGGTTGAACTGCGCGAGCGCGTCGCGGAGCGGGGAGTGGCGGGATAGCGAGGCGAGGACGGTGTTCCGGAGGCTGAGCGGGACGGCGCGGGGAGGGAGGGCGGAGAGGAAGGAGTCGGCGAGGGAGGGGGACGCGAGGTCGTCGCAGGCGGCGGCGAAGCGCGCGAGGAGGGCGTGGTGGTTGTGGAGGCCGAGGCGGAGGATGCGGGCGTGGAGCTGGGCGAGGCAGCGCGCCGTGCGGCAGCGGCCGAGGAGGGTCGCGACCGGAGGGGATGGGCGGGAGGCGGCGAGCCTCATGCGGCTGCGGCGGCGAGTGGGCGGGCGGCTGCCGGCATTTGGAATTGGAGCTGCCTTTTTGGGGCCTGGTCTGGGTGTGTTAATTTCGGCCTTCTGAATCTCCGCATTTGCCTCGAGTCCTCCGTACAGGCGGCCGGTTTGAAGAAGTGGGCCGGCCCAGCATCGCTCTTTCGCCACTTGTGTGGCAGGCTGGCAGCGAAAAAAAATACTCCCTCCAATCCAAAATAGAAATTGTCGCAATTTTGAATTGAGGTTAGTTTAGAACTATGACATTTATTATATTTTATAATAACATATAATGTTTGCCTTTTTAATTTAGTAAAAATAAAAAAGAGTTGGCATATTTATAAGAGAAACACGGCAAGTCGACCCCAAGGCCACGCTCCACTCGAGTCGAAGTTATGACACTTATCATGAATCGAAAGGAGTATGTAAAAATTTCTAGACTTCCCAGATGTTGGTCGGAAATGTCTAGAGGATATGTGCCCCTAAAAGTTACCGCATAAGCCTTCAACCGCATGAAATGTGCATGACAGGTGGATTTGAGTGAGCTGCTATATATGGCATCTTCTTTTTCACTAAGAAAGTGACCATTTTGAGGTTTTTGGACACTCCAAGCGGAATAAGTTGTCATGGACAATAGCCTTGGTGACATAGAGCATCGAGGCAAGATCAGAAGTATCCAAATTAAGTTGTAGAGATGACCCCAATCTAGTTTGTAAATATGTCGTTGCTGCCTTCAAGTCCATCACTTTTTCGATAAAGCGCGCTTTCTTACTTAGAAAGTTTAAGTGTTTACACCCAGGCTCTGCATAGCGAAGATACACAGCTGTCCCACAATATAAAATCCGAAACTGAATAAAGGCGCATTACATATCATAAAAATGAGCAATTGTAACTACGTCTGAAGTTGTGGTGGCTCTGTCTGTAGATTATGCTGATGTCGGGTTATGACTCCCTAGAACAGGGGGTAGTCACTTTCTGAAGTGTAGTTCGTGAAGGGGATTGAACGCGGCGATCAAGACCCTCGAGAGGCACGGCGACGTTGCTCGCCGGACCTGAAGGCGAAGTACCCACGACAGAGAAAGACACCGGCCCTTACCCAGGTTCACGGCCCTCGTGAGGAGGTAAGACCGCTACTCCTGCTTGTCTGTATTGGATTATGGTGATTACAGTACAGCGGAGCTTGCCGAAGGCCCCCTTGAGGCAGTTCTTGCCTGGGGAGAGAAGCGATGGCCTTCTTCCTCCTCCGGATAGAGGCTATCCTACTTGAGATTGCTAGGGTTTACAAGCGTTGTTGCAAGTAATTGGCCGACCCTTGCTACGATGGAGGTTTTGGTGCTTTTATAGGCGCCTCCGGTGCTCTCCTTCTGCTTGGCCTTCAAGGTGGTTCCCACCTGGCAGAGGCATGGTGGAGCAGGAGTCCACCGCGGCCCCTTTGTCCATGTACGCGGTCCATCACCGATAAAGGTGGGCGCGGTGGCCGACAGGTAGCCGACCGCGCAGTACTGTCGCAGGGGAGGCAGTCTCTGAGGTGTAGCCCGCGATGACGTTCTCTTTAGAGGGTTGCGTCGTCCACCTGCTTTATCACCAGAGTGGAAGGTCCTGGCAGCTCTACAGCAGGTGGCGCAACTTTATTGACTCTTTTATCACCAAAACGGCAACGGGGGTGCTTGCGTCACCACGTGGGCGTGGCAGAGGCCATGTGTGTCTCACCGTGCTTCCTTGGCCGCGACGTCTCCCCTCAGGCCTGGGAGGCCTGCCGGGGAGATTTTTGTTGACTTCCCTTCAGGCGCACTGGCGCCTCGGGAGGGTCTCCTGAAGCGAGGGTCCCCTTGAGGCCATCGTTTCCTCTTCGGACCCTCGAGGGGAATTGCCTCTCGAGGGTCCCGCCAGGCGACGAGGCCTGGTCCTTAGTCGTTTCGTCTGACTGGCCAGCGTGCGAGGCCTGGGGGGAGTGGGCTCTACATACCCCAGTTCCCACTGGGCCGACAGTAGCCCCCGGGCCCGCGATGGGCACGATTGAGCCCATGGGCTAAGGTGAAGCGTCGTGGGCCCTTAGTGCCCGGCCGGCCCGAGCCATGCGGCACTCAGACGAGTAACGGTCTCGCACGATCTGGGGCGTGAGTCGTGGGGGGTCCCACCACGCCCCAATAACTGCTCCCTGAGGGGATATAAAGCCCGAGCGCTGCAGCAGGGAGCCATTACCGTTTCCAATCCTTCTCGCAGAAGTTTCCGCCTCCTAGAGCTCTCCGCCTCCGCTCTCTTCTGCGATTCTTCTCCTTCCATCTTCCCCAGCGCTCCGAGCCCCCGGCGATGAGTCCCCTCAAGAGCAAGGGCAAGGCCGCTGCGGGGTCGTCCTCCCAGGCGGAGGCTCTTGAGGTCGTGCAGGGCGCGGCTCTCGTGGGGGCGCGCACCGATCCTCAGGCGTTGGAGAGAATCTTCCACCTAGTCACGGGGCGGACCAATGAGCATGGTGCCAGCGTGCTTCGAGCTGCCCGGTTCGGGGGGTTCCCCCAAGGGTTTTACCCCATTTTTCTCCATACCATCACCGTCGGGCTGGTGCCGCCATACTCGCCTTTCCTGGAGGCGGTATTGGAGTTCTACCAAATCCAGCTCCTTCATCTTCATCCAAACTCCGTGCTCATCCTTTCCATTTTCGTCTATCTCTGCGAGGCTTACTTGGGCGTGCGCCCCTCGGTGGCGCTCTTCAGGAACTTCTATTTGCTGCGATGCACGGCTGCCGGTGAGCGAACTGGGTGTGTCTCTTTCCGCATCGCGTATGGCATGGGGAGCGTATACATCCCCATGTCACGGAGTAGGGACAAGCCCGTCACGGCCGTGCTTAAGAAAGTGGATGACTTCCGTCAGAGGTGGCTTCTCATCGGCGTCAAGTCGCCCTGCGCGTTCCTGGACGTCCCGGAGGCGCCGCCCGTGAAGAACTCTCATTAGTGCAAGTGTGCCCTTCGCGGAGCAGATAACGCACACCTGGTGGGACGTTTGAAGTATCTCCGGGAGGAGGGCCTCACGGGGCAGTTAGTCGTGGCGGACTTCGTGAAGCGTCGCATTGCTCCTCTCCGAGCCAACGATCAGCCGATGTGGATGTACACTGGCCCATCGGACCCAATGCGGCTTCATCCTGAGGACCACGGCCCGGATGTCGTCGACACCATCTTGAGCATCCTTTTTGTCAATCCGGAGGTGCCCGGGAAGATCGCTGGCTCCGTGCAACCTCTACACCAGCTCCCTCTGGGTGACCGCATGGACATCCTGGACGGAATGCCGAACTTCACCCCGTTTGGCCTGGCGGGGGAGATGGATGAGGTGGTCGCTCCGTCGGCGCTTGTAGTCGTTGGAGTGGACTCTCCCTCAACCTACAATGCCTGGTGTGGCGAGGAAGAGGCCGCGATGGTAGGGATGTCCCCCATGAGGCTTGGGCCCTTCACCGACGAGGTTTGCGACATCTCGTCAGGTGACGACGATGCCTTCGTGGTGGCGCCTTCACGCCCCGTGGAGGAGGAGACCGAGGCGGGGGAGGCCTTCAAGGCGGATGCTTCGCCGGGAAGGCATGGGCCTCGCACCAAAGCTGCGGTGGATCGCTCTGGGGTGAGGCCCTCTGATGTCCCCTCCAAAAGAAAAGCGGGGACGCCTATAAGGGGATCAGGCGCCAAGACCACGCCCTCCTGGCGCTCACCAGGCCTGGCGTGGGCTGATGCCGGTGCTTCCCCTTCAGGGTGAGTGTTTATGACGCCTGGTCATTTTTGGTTCTTGTTTTTCCCTTTGCTCTGCCCTCTCTTGAAGGTCTTTTCTTGGGCTTTTTGCGAGCGATCTTGTGCCTGCGAAGCGCCGCAGGCTTCGCAAGGCAGCTGACGTGAAGAGAGCCACGGCTGAGGCCATGGCTGACGAAGCCACGAGGCTTGTGGAGACGGCCTCCACACACCCCGCTGAGGGGGTGCCTCAAGTGGAGACGGCTGCGCCTCAGGCGGGGGCGGCAGAGCCTCAGGCGGAGGAGGAAACGCCACGCCCAGAGGCACCTACACCGCCCCCCGTGCCAATGGTGGTGGAAACCACGGAGGAGAGGGCTTCCACGCCTCCTCGCGCTCCTACTCCGTCTCACGCGGTTACGTCTCCGCGCGAGGCAACTCCGCCGCGCGTGTCGACGCCACCGCGCGCGCCTACTCCGATGTCTGCGCCCACTGCTCCCATGCAGCCTACGACGGAAGCGCGTGAGGCACCAGCAGGTGCGGGCGCGTCTGCAGGGGGAGATTCTTCCTCGCCTCCTCGTCCAGCTGGAAGCGAGGAGCGCCCTGCTGCCGTGGGGCCCGAAGAGGACGCCGGCGCAGGCACAGGCGGAGCCCAGGCTAGCCCCCGAGCTCTCCCCGAGGTCGGGCCCTCGGGACTCGACGCCGGAGTCGGACCCTCCTCAAGCCAGGAGCTGGTCCTTCGAGGCTGGGACAGGAGTGCGGGGCGCCGCGAGGTCGCCTTCGGCCTCGTGAGAGAATCCTTGGAGGGCTTGGAGGCGCACCTCGTCCTCAGGATATGGCTCGCTCGGAAGCAGGAGCAGTTGGCGAGGTCGTGGGCGTCCTTCCATGCAGCGGTCGAGGCGCGTCGGCTGGAGGACTTGGAGCTGCAGGTCGTACGCGAGGAGGCCACCTGCTTCGCCAAGGAGTTCCGCGAGGGGGCCATCCGCGACGCCGCAGAGCTTCTCGAGCCCCTCCAAGCGGAACGCGATGCCGCTGCGGAGCTCCTGCGTGAGGCCACGGCTGAGCGCGAGGCGATGGAGGGCTCGCTGGCGCAGAAGCGCCGCGAGATGGGCCAACAAGAGGCCCAACTGCTCTCCGCCCACCAGGCTGCGCAGGATTTGCTGGAGGGGGACCGCAAGGGCCTTGCCGAGCGCGAGCAGCGGCTGGCCCTCAAGGAGAAAGAGCTGCAGCTGCGCGACGAGCAACACCTTCGGACGGAGAAGGACCTGGTCACCCGGTGCGAGGCCCTCGAGGCACGCGAAGGAGGCCTGGCCCAGGCGATCTCGAAGTACGACGAGCACGTCGCTGCCCAGAAGCTTGCTTACGAGCGCTTCGAGCGGCATTTCGCGAAAAAGAAGAAGAAGAAAGAGGCTGAGGAGGCCCTCGTGGAACGCGAGAAGCAGTTCCGCCAGTCCGTCTCTCAGAAGTACCGCGACCAGGCCCGGAAGCAAGAGGACCGCTTCAAGGCCAAGCACGCTGCGGATGCTCAGCGGATCGCTGAGCTCGAGAAGGCCAACTCCAAAATGGAGGCCCGCCTGAAGCGCGCCAAGGATGGCCGACACCGAGCGGAGGAGGCCCGCGACGAAGCAGTTCACGGCCTCAACTCCTTGGCCAAGGACGTGGAGGGGCAGGTGGCTCCGGCGGTGGAGCGGGCGGCGGAGGCGTCGAACTCGGCCCAGGCGGCTAGCGCGCTCACGAAGCACCGTGAGCGTATGTTCGAGGCGTTGGTCGCCCGGGGCAACGAGCTTGCCGTGCAGCTCGGTGCGGACGCGCCGCACACCGAGGTCCGAGGCCGGGGTGATGCCGCCATGTACCTGGTCTATTTTGACCAGCTCTTCACGGTGCTTGAGGGCCCCGTCGCCGAGCTTCGTGAGATGATCGAGGACGAGAGCCGGCAGCTCCTGGGGGTGGTTGTTGATCGCATCTTCACCAACCTCCGGCTCCTCACGCCAGGCTTCGACCTCTCCACCGTGACCGAGGCTGCCCAAGGCGAGGACGCGCAGCGGGTCTCCAATTCTCTCCGCGAGCAAGTTGACGCCTTCTGCAACCGCTTCAGGCGTGCGGAGGCTGCGGTGGAGGATAGCGAGGACGAGGCCGCCTCTGCCGAGACTGAGGAGGGCGCCATGGAGGAGGTAGAAGACGGCGATGCCTCTGTCTGAGTTGCGTGCTGTTGCGCTTGCGCGCGCTTGTATCTGAAACAATCTTGTGCTTAGATATTTAAGACCTTTTGGCCTGTAATATACTCTTTATTGTTATTTTCATTTAGCTTTCTTGCCCCTCGAGAGGTCTCTTTGGACTCGTCTTCATGTCTATTTGTTCTCTGCGTCGGTAGGACCCATCTCTTTGTGTCATGACTCCGCCGCTTCGGTATGCAGGAGCAATGACTCCGCAAGGCCGGGGGAGTTTAGGCCTAGGAGAGGTAAGAGCCCTGAGTCGCGATGCTCAAGTGCCCCCCTTAGATGTGCGAGTAGTCCATGAAGCGTAAGGGCAAGCAAAGTCGCTTGAGGGGCAAACGTGCGCTTAGAGGGGGAATACGCTCTTAAGACGTGGGTGCGAGACTTAGCTTCTCGAGGTTTTCGCCCTGTAGAGTCTTTTTGCCTGGCGAGGAGGTCCTCTTGAGGGATTGTTCCCGAACGCCTCCTCGGGCTTGTGGGGGCTTATCTTCCCTGTAGATGTTAGATGGGCGAATCCAAACGCTGGAGCACGGTACAGGGGACTCGTGCGCGCTTATAGGTCCCCTCAGGCGTTCCTCGCGAGGAGACTAAGTACCAAGGTCCTCTGTAGAGATGGCGTGTTTGTGGGATCTTTCCCTCCAGCCAGAGCTCGGATCCTTGGATTTTGCAGTGCTGCTGGTGTGTCATTTGAGGCACTGGCACCGTACTCAGCCCCCGCTCGTGAGGTGCGCGTGTGGAGAGATATAAGCGCACATTTCAACAGAGTAATGCGTAAATAAAACTCACCAAATATATTACATCTGAGGCGCTAAGTTCACTTGGGAACGAAATTGCTTCATTATGCTTGGGGTTGCCAAGTTAATGTTTTGACCATGTCGAGGCATGGGGACCACCCATTAGTGGCAGAGACTCTCAACGGCCTGCGGTGGCTCGTTACAAGGAGAGCTCGGAGGGTTGACCCTCGAGGGAAGCCTTTGGAGGTTTAAGCCTTGAGCTTTTAACCTCTAGAGACAAAAGTGCTTGGAGGTTGAGCCGTAAGCTGACTCTTCCGCCAGATGTCTTGACGTGACAATGATCACGGGTGTGACGATGATCACGTTCTGCGTTTGTTCCTTCAGGAGACAAAAATTTCTTGTGAGGTTTAAGCGGTGAGCTTTTAACCTCTGGAGACAAAAAATGCTTGGAGGTTGAGCCGTAAGCTGCCTCTTCCGCTAGATGTCTTGACGTGACAATGATCACGGGCGTGACGATGATCACGGGTAGAACTTGCGTAGGTGCATGATGTTCCATGGATTCTTGACGGGGATGTCGTCTTGAGTTTCGAGGCGAGCCGCGCCAGGCCTGGCAATGTGGGTGAGCCTGTAGGGGCCTTCCCACATCGGGGACAACTTGTGGAGGCCTTCCCTGGAGAGGATTCGCCTGAGGACGAGATCGCCTGCCTCTAGGGTATGTGAGCGCACGTTGCGGCTGTGGTAGCGTCTCAGGTCCTGCTAGTACTTGGCCGCCCGGAGGGCGGCGCGGTGTCGTAGTCCTTCAAGGAGCAGCGGGTCGTCGTTGTGGAGGTCCTCTTGCTGGTCCTCGTTAAAGGCAAGGACCCGTGGGGATCCATGCTTTATCTCTGTGGGGAGGACTGCTTCGGCTCCATAGACGAGGGCGAATGGTGTTTCCCCCACAGTCTTGGGTGGCGTTGTGCGGATGGACCAGAGCACCGAAGGAAGCTCATTGATCCAGCCCTTGCCGTGGCCTTTGAGGATGTCGAAGGTCCTGGTCTCAGGCCCTTTAAGACTTCTGCATTTGCGTGCTCAGCCTGTCCGTTGCTTTGCGGATGAGCGACTGAGGTGAAGCAGAGCTTGATGCCCATTCTTTCGCAATAGGCTCTGAAGATGCCACTGGTGAATTGTGAGCCATTGTCGGCGATGATGCGGTTAGGCACTCCGAAGTGGCAGAGCAGGCCCCTGATGAATTTCACCGACGCGCTTGCTGTGATTGTGCGTGTCGCCTCCACTTCGGGCCACTTAGTGAACTTGTCGATGACCATGAAGAGATAGCGATATCCGCCTTGCGCTGTTGGGAAATGTCCTAGAATGTCCAGCCCCCAGACCGCGAACGGCCAGGAGAGCGGAATGGTCTGTAGCCCCAGCGCAGGTTGGTGGATTTGCTTGGCGTGGAACTGGCAGGCTTCACATGCTTGGACGATGTCCACTGCAACCTGAAGTGCTTGAGGCCAGTAGAAGCCGCTCCTGAAGACTTTGCCTGCGAGGGTGCGGGCGCATGAATGGTGGCCGCATTCCCCGCTGTGGATATCGTTGATCAGCAATTGCCCTTCTTCAGGAGGAACGCATTTGAGCGCGGTGCCGTTTGGGCGCTTGCGGTAGAGACTTCCGTCGAGGATTTTGTAAGTTTTTGCTTGGCGGGCGATTCGCTCCGCTTCAACATCTTCCTCGGGAAGGATCCCTTTGTCGAGGTAGTCTTTTATCTCGTCAATCCATCCTGCTTCTTGATGCACCGCTGTGAGCAACAGACGCTCCCCTGTAGGGGGCCCACAATCTGGAGCCCTGTTTGCAGGTGGTGGCGGGAGCGCTTCATCTGTGCTTGCGGGCCTTGCCTCTTGAGGCTGCTTTATGGACGCTTTGACGAGTCTTTCTTCAAAGACGCCTGGCGGCTGGGCTTGCCTCTTTGATGCGCGCTTAGCGATATCATCAGCCTCTTGGTTCTCCTTTCTTGGGATGTGCATGAGTTCCATTCCCCTGAAGTGCTTCTCAAGCCTACGGGCCTCTTCAAGGTATGCAGTCATGTGGTCGTCCTTAGGCTTATAGCTTTTGTTGGAGAAGTTGACAAGCAGCTGGGAGTCGCCCTTGATGAGTAGGTGCTTGATGCCTAGGGCGATTGCGGCGCGTAGGCCAGCAAGCAGGCCTTCGTAATCAGCGATATTGTTGGAGATGTTGTCGATTCCGAAGCACAGCTGGACCGCGTAATACAGCTTGTCGCCCTTTGGTGAGATAAGGACCACGCCAGCCCCACCGTGGCGACAAACGAAAGCTCCGTCGAACTTCATGGTCCAGTGGTTGGGCATTTTTTTCTCCACAGGGCTCTTGTTCTTCTCCCAAAGGCTCTTCAGGGGTTGGGTCAGTCCATTCGGCGACGAAGTCTGCCAGCGCTCTTCCTTTGATTACCCTTGTGGTATCGAAGCGCAAATTGAATGGCTGTAGCTCAATATTCCATCCCGCGACACGATCTGTGGCATTTGGGTTGCGCAGGATTTGCTCCAGGGGAAAGGAGGTGACCACGGTGATGGGGTGCCCCTGGAAGTAGTGTCGCGGTTTTCTTGAGGCGATGAGGAGTGCGAGAAGGAGCTTCTGCTGCATTGTATACCGCTCGCGAGCAACACGCAGTATTGTGCTGACGAAGTAGACTGGATGCTCGACGAGGGTAGTTTCTGTAGCCTTGGCATCTTCTACCTGAGGGGGCTCAGCTGGGCCCTCAAGGGGGTTGGCCTCAGGGGTCTTGTCATGAGCCTCGAGGGGGTTGGCCTCAAGGGGCTTGTCATGGGCCTCGAGGGGGCTGGCCTCAAGGGGCTTGTCATGGGCCTCGAGGGGGTTGGCCTCAAGGGACTTGGCAGGCTCCCTGGCGAGATCATTTTGCAGCGGTTGACTTGGGGCGGGCCTCTCTTGGGGCTTTAGGCCTGGCGGTAATTTTGTGTTCCTGCCCTTTCGTCGAGCTCTTCCTCAGGAGGTTTTGGCTTTGGAGTGGTCGCACTCTTCTTGTGGAGTACCGGCTCTTCCCTTTCTACCACAAGGACGACACTTGCGGTCTGTGGAGTGGCTGATAGATACAACTTCAGGTGCTCGCCTGACCTTGGGGCGACCATTACTGGTGGGCTGGCCAGGTACTTCTTTAAGTCGTCAAACGCTTTTTCAGCTTCGGGGTTCCACTTGAAAGTGCCCGTTCTTTTCATGATCTTGAAGAAGGGCAGGGCTCTTTTGCCGAACTTGGAGATGAATCTACCCAAGCTGGCCATGCATCCCGCTAAGCATTGCGTGTCCTTGAGCCTACGTGGAGGTTGCATGTCCTCTACTGCCTTTATTTTGTCAGGGTTTGCCTCTATGCCTCTGTGGGACACGAGGAAACCAAGCAGTTTGCCTGAGGGCACTCCGAAGACGCACTTGGCAGGGTTGAGCTTGATGTTCACCTTGCGCAGATTGGCGAAAGTCTCTTCAAGGTCCCGAGGAGAGTGTCTCCTTCTCGGGATTTTACGACGATGTCATCGACATATCCCTCGGTGTTTCTCCCCATTTGCTCGCCAAGTGCTATCCTCATCAGCCTCTGGAAGGTGGCTCCGGCATTTTTTAGGCCGAAGGGCATGCAGACATAGCAGTACACACCGCAAGGGGTAAGAAAAGCCGTCTTCTCCTCATCTTCCTTGGCCATCTTTATCTGATGATAACTAGAGAAAGCATCGAGGAAACAGAGGAGGTCGCAGCCTGCCGTGGAGTCCACGATCTGTTCAATTCTTGGCATGGGGTAAGGGTCCTTGGGGCAGGCCTTGTTTACATCCGTGTAGTCGATGCAGTGGCGGCCTCCTCCGGCGGGCTTTGGGACTACCACGCCGTTGGAGAGCCACGTGGGGTGCGCGACTTCACGGACGACCTTTGCTGCTTTGAGCTTCTCAACCTCCTTGACGATGAATGATTGCTTCTCGGGGGCTTGTTTTCTTGCTTTTTGCTTGACGGGGCGCGTGTTTGGACACACGGCCAAGTGGTGCTCGATCACCTCCCTCGGTACACCAGACTTATCTGACGGTGTCCATGCGAACATGTCAGAGTTTTCCTGGAGGAAGGCGACGAGCGCGCTTTCCTATTTAGGAGGCAGCGCAGCGCCAATGGTGACGCTAGCCCCCGAGCTGCTGGAGCTTAGAGAGACTTTCTTCGTAGCGGCTGGCTCCTGGGAGAACAGCTGCTTCTTCTTCTTGGGCCTCTCGAGAGGCTCTAGGTCCTCGTCCGCGTGGAATTCCATGGCTGCGGCCTTGTAGGCCGTCTCGACAGCGCGGGTGGCAACCAGGACATGTCCACGGATGGTGATTGTGCCAGCGCTGCCGGGGATCTTGACCATGTTGTAAGCATGATGCGTGACGGCCATGAATTTCGCAAGCGCGGGGTAGCCGAGGATGGCATTGTACGACAGGCCGATGTGCGCGACATCAAAGTCGATGTGCTCGGTGCGGTAGTTTTCCTTGCTTCCGAAGGTGACGGCAAGCCTGACCTGGCCTAGAGGCTCGATCGAACCGCTGGTGACTCCCGTGAAGGGCCTAGAGGGCATGAGCCGCTCGTAAGGCACTTGAAGCGCTTCGAACGTATCTGTGGAGATAACATTCAGGCCTGCTCCACCGTCAATGAGTGTCTTGGAGACAGCGACGTTGTCGATGGTGGGGCTGCACACCAGCGGGAGGGTTCCAACAGCCTTGGTGGACTTGGGGTGGTCCTGGGCGTCGAAGGCGATGGTGTATTGTGACCACTTGAGGGGCCTGGAGACCTCAGTGCTTGGGAGGGCGGCGTTGAGCTCGCGGGCGAACAGCTTGAACTGATTGTTCGACTTTGGCGCATGTGCCCCTCCATGGATGTAGGCAATGGCGCCTCTTGGGGCTTGGTAGCCACCGTCCTCCTCGTCAGGGAGGTTGCCGTTTTTCTCCGCAACATTGGCCTGGTTGCCAGATGGCTTCTGGTAGCCGCTCTTGCGCCCGCTCCCGCGGTAGCCACGGCCTCGGCCGCGACCGCCGCTGCCTTCTACTTCCTCGCGCTCCTTGCTCAACCTCTTGAGGTCGAAGCAAGATTCCTTAGAGTGACCGCGCCTGTTGTGGTAGATGCAGAACGGGCGGTGGTCATCTTTACGCTCTCCAGGCTCAGGGGATGCGGGTGCCCTTCGCGTCAGGCTCTGCCGCGATAACCACGGTGGCCTTGCGTTTGGGCTCCACCTTCTTCTTCTGGCTCTTGGACCCCTCAGCGTGCTCGTTCCCTCTCGAGGACATCTTGACGAAGAGGAGTCCCTCTTCAGCCTTGGCGCACTTGTCCGCCAGGTCAAACAGCTTCACCACGGAGGTGAGCTTGTCGTGGATGCCCAGCTTCCCGAGCATCCTGCTGTTCGTGACGCCTTCGCGGAAGGCGGCGATGACTTGGGTTTTAGGGATGTTCGGGATCTTGTTGCGCACTTGGCTGAAGTACTGGATGTACTTGCGTAGCGTGTCATCCTTCTTCTGCACCACAGCGCGCAGGTCGTTGTGGGTGAGGGCGCGCTCGTTCGTCCCCTTGAAGTTGGAGACGAACTGCTTGCAGAGCTCCTCCCAAGAGTTCACGGAGTCCTCGGGGAGGTTCAGGAGCCACGGCAGCGCAGAATCGCGAAGCGCGTGGGAGAACTAGTTGGCCATGACCTTGTCGTCTCCACCTGCAGCTTGGATGGAGGTGGTGTAGAGCTGCAGGAACTCGATGGGGTTGCTGGAGCCGTCGTAGCCCTTAGGGAGAGCCGGCCTGAATTTCGGAGGCCAGACCACGCGACGCAGGGAGCGGGTGAACGCCATGCAGCCTGTGGCGTACGTGGCGACCCCGTGCTGCAGCGTGTTGCGGTTCTGCTGGCCCGCCTAGCCGATCTCCTCCACGAGCCTGTTCTGGCGGTTGTGCTGGAGCTCCATTCCCACACGAGCGTCGGGCGCGGTGCGCTGCACGATCAAGAAATCGTGCGGCGAGGACGCGTGCGAGGCAGCCCTTTGCGTCGCAGCCGGTGCAGGTCCTGGCGGGGGCGGAGGCGCGTTTGTTGCGACCGTGCCCGCGAGAGAGGGGTGCATGTTGGACTGCGACGGAGCAGGGCGCGTCGGGGCGATGCCGACGAGGTGGTTGAGGCGCTGGAGCCACTGCTCGTGGGACTCAGCGGTGGGCTGGTAGCGGAGAAGCTCCTGCGCCATGAGCAGCGCGGTGTGAGGCGCAGGGTCCGTCCTGCCAGGACCGGAGCCGCTCGGGCGCTGCGTTGGGTGCGACGACTGTGCATCCTCCTGGTGCTCGGAGTTACGCTCGGGCTCCTCCGCATGAGGGCCCGAGGGGGCGCGCTCTTCATGGCGGGGTTGGCCCCGTCGTGCGCGTGTTGCCGTGGCGCCTGGCGGGGCGCGGGCTCCTTCAGGTGCGCGGTGGCTGAAACGGGCGGCGCGGGTAGCGCGGGTGTTCGCCATGGCGTGGAGACGGCTCGAAGGTCATTGACGCGCCTCAATCCCCTACCTGGCGCGCCAAATGTCGGGTTATGACTCCCTAGAACAGGGGGTAGTCACTTCCTGAAGTGTAGTTCGTGAAGGGGATTGAACGCGGAGGTCAAGACCCTCGAGAGGCACGGCGACGTTGCACGCCGGACCTGAAGGCGAAGTACCCACGACAGAGAAAGACACTGGCCCTTACCCAGGTTCACGGCCCTCGTGAAGGCGAAGTACCCACGACAGAGAAAGACACTGGCCCTTACCCAGGTTCACGGCCCTTGTCTGTATTGGATTATGGTGATTACAGTACAGCGAAGCTTGCCGAAGGCCCCCTTGAGGCAGTTCTTGCCTGGGGAGAGAAGCGATGGCCTTCTTCCTCCTCCAGACAGAGGCTATCCTACTTGGGATTGCTAGGGTTTACAATCGTTGTTGCAAGTAATTGGCCGACCCTTGCTACGATGGAGGTCTTGGTGCTTTTATAGGCGCCTCCGACGCTCTCCTTCTGCTTGGCCTTCAAGGTGGTTCCCACCTGGCAGAGGCATGGTGGAGCAGGATTCCACCGCGACCCCTTCGTCCATGGACGCGGTCCATCACCGATAAAGGTGGGCGCGGTGGCCGACAGGCAGCCGACCGCGCAGTACTACCGCAGGGGAGGCAGTCTCTGAGGTGGAGCCCGCGATGACGTTCTCTTTGGAGGGTTGCGCCGTCCACCTGCTTTATCAACAGAGTGGAAGGTCCTGGCAGCTCTGCAGCAGGCGGCGCAACTTTATTGACTCCTTTATCACCAAAACGGCAACGGGGGTGCTTGCGTCACCACGTGGGCGTGGCAGAGGCCATGTGCGTCTCGCCGTGCTTCCTTGGCTGCGACGTTTCCCCTCAGGCCTGGGGAGGACTGCCGGGGAGATTTCTGTTGACTTCCCTCCAGGCGCGTTGGCGCCTCGGGAGGGTCTCTTGAAGCGAGGGTGCCCTTGAGGCCCTCGTTTCCTCTTCGGACCCTCGAGGGGAATTGCCTCTTGAGGGTCCCGCCAGGCGACGAGGCCTGGTCCTTAGTCGTTTCGTCTGACTGGCCAGCGTGCGAGGCCTGGGGGAGTGGGCTCTCCATACCCCAGTTCCCACTGGGCCGACAGCTGCCACCCATGATGGGAAATAGTATCCCCTCGCGGTGGACTCCAACCGTGCACAGACCTCCGTAAATAGGTCTCGGTGCTCCACTCGCTGAAGAGACGACCATGAACGGAGTATACCGGTACACCGGTAGATGAGCTGTAAGGGAGAAAACAATTTATCGTTAAACATTTTATCATTTCTACATAGCCATAGCGACCAAATAATGGCAAGCGCTCCCACCTAATAAGCTTCCTAAACCTATTATCGATACCATGTAGCCAATTCCCAAACATATTGGTCACACTGGGAGGGGGATAAAGGTTATATGCTACTTGGATGATTGACCATATAGATCTCACGAACCGACATTGGAAAAAGAGATGTTTTATTGTTTCATTCTGATGACAGAAAACAAGTCCATCACTTAGTGGATCAAACCACTTCTCAGTGTAAGAAGGCTCGAAGAGAATACAATGAGTCATTTTGGTTATTAGTTTTCATTGCGTCACTACATTGCTCCAATGAATCTAGCACTTCCAAATGATTGAACTTCAAGATACATTCTCAACATCACTGCCATTGTGTAGTTATTTCTCAACCTCCTTACTTCAAACAGAATATATAGATGATCATCACACCGCTCTAACGGAGACTGCTGACTTTGAAGGTGCAAACTTTAGGATAATCCTTGGCTTTGTTGTGTGGTTGTCTCTCAACCTCCTTGTTGAATACTAACTTATTATCTTGTGAAGCTAGTTGTAGGTGGTGATATAGGTTGCTCTCTCTCAAGTGTTAACACACCAACTAAGATATGGTATGATGGCACATAATATGAAACTAGGGGCAAAAGCTTTGCCCCATTTCATTAATTAAGGGAGAGTTAGGGCAGTAATACAAGGCACAACAACGACACAAGGCACGAAAACACCAAAAGGCAAGCTAATACAACTGACTACGCTCGCGCCAACATTTCACCAAGGAGTTTAGCTCCCGCAATGACCCAAAGCTTTGCCTCATCCTTGATCTTGGAAAGGATGTTGGTGGAGGAAGTTTGCTTGTTGCGGAAAACCCTAGCATTCCTCTCATTCCAAATCTCCCACGACGTAAGGAGGACGAGGGAGGTCAACCCTTTGCGGTTTATCATACCGGAGCCGGACATATGGCGCCACCACTCAAGGAGGGATAGGTTAGGCCAAAGTGAGAGGTCCACATGGTGTAGCCCCAACCAATCCTTGAGGAGGCCCCAAATCCTAGTGGTGAAACGACAATGGACAAGAAGGTGCGAGACGTTCTCGGGGGCACGTTTACAAAGTGGCTGACGAGGGATGCCCCCATCAATACCCATGGTTACTAGACTAGGGTAAGAGTTATGAGATAGAGAACGTGTAGTGTTGGTAGATTCGTCGGCTGACAAGCAGGATTTGCCCAGGTTTGGGGCCCTCGAGTGAGGTAACACCCTTACGTCATATCTATTATTGATTGTGAATATGCGGTGAGTACAGGGGTCTAGCAAGATGTCGATCTTGCTAAGGTTTGGTAATTCTGGTTGGGCGTGTCCTTGATCGGCCACCCTCATGTCATTTATATAGTGGTACAGGTCTCGGGAAGTAACCGACTAGGACTACAAATATGGAAAGTAATACCGACTATGCTATTTATGGTAGAAGTCTTCGACTTGGGATTCACTTGCTGGGCTTCTTCAGCTTATTGACAATTGGGCTTTAGTCATCACGTGCACTGGGTACCCACACGAAGGGGTACCCGTTCGGTATAACCTCGTCAGTGGGCAAAGGCCACAATTTAGTAAACCACGCCTAGCCAAGCGGTCGGCCGTCCAAAGTCGGTTTTGAAGCGCAAGCCAAGCAAAGTACTTTATCTTAGGCGGCGCCCAAGCCTTCCAAACCAAGGACTTCATGTCAGAAGAGGGGGACCCAAAAAATTGTGCATTATAGGCCAACTTTGGCGAATATTAACCGGTAGTGGTAAGGTTCCAAACAATGGTGTCTTCAAGGTTCTCAACGAGGTTAACATGTTGAAGTTTCACCCAAACATCAACGTATTGGTGAACATGGTGAATGGAGAGATCTTCGGTCATAGCAATGTTTCCGATCCAAGCGTTGTTGAGCATAGCTTGGTGCACGGTCCACTTCTTCTTGGAGGATATATCTAAAAAATGAGTGGGGGCAATGAGTCTCAGTTTTTGGCCCCCAAGCCAAGGGGCCTCCCAAAACGGTGTCTTCCTACCATCCCCAAGCGAAATGGTGGTGGATGTGTAGAAGAGATCCATATCCTCTTTAGCTTGTTGGGGTCCCTCCAATGAAGCCAAGGCCAACGTAGACGTAGAGCACGGGCAAACTTGTCGGTGTGAAGCACTCCAAGGCCACCAAGAGAGGTGGGGCGGCAAACCACCTCCCAATTAACTTTGCATTGCCCTCCGGAGACCTTGTCGCTCCCCGTCCAAAAAAAAGCACGATCAATCTTGTTGAGAGAGGTGATGAGGCCCGGCGGAGCAATGAGAGGTGTCAAGTAGAATATGGCTTGGGAGGCAAGAACCGACTTCACGAGGGTGCCCCTACCGGCCAAGTTGAAGAAACGTCCATGCCACGTGGTCACCTCTTGCCCGCATATTTATCTTCAAGGTGTTGGAAGTCACCCCTCCTAAGGCGCCCAACCGAAAGGGGGAGGCCTAGGTAGCGCAAAAGAAAAGTGGCCCTCACCACCGGGAGGCCACCCAAAACGACATCAAGGTCAACGTTATTGCACCGAATGGGCACCACCGAGCTCTTTTGGAAATTAGTGCATAGCCCCGTCACAACTCCAAACTGAAGGAGGATCTCGGAGAGGGTTTGGACGTCCTCCTTGAAAGGTGCGAGAAATATGGCCGCGTCGTCCGCACAGAGGGAGGTACGTAGGATGGTGCCCCGCCCGCGTATCTTGTGAAGCAAACCAAGATTAGTTGCCACCTCTAGGATTTGCTGGAGAGGATCGATGGTGATGACAAAGAGAAGCGGCGAGAGGGAGTCTCCTTGGCGCAGCTCACAACCATGCTTTATGGGTAGGCCGGCCACACCATTTAGGAGGGACCGTGACGATGCGGTGCAAAATAAGGCGGTGAGCCAATTCCGAAATTTGCTAGGGAACCCCCGCTGTTGGAGAAGGTCAAGTATGTAGTCCCAACGGATGGAATCAAAGGCCTTGCGGATGTCAAGCTTGAAGAGTAGGGATGGTGTCTTGCTATTGTGTAGCCGACGGGAGAGGTTCTTCACATAGAGAAAGTTGTCATGAATGCTCTGTTTCTTAATGAAAGCACTTTGTGCATGGGAGGCAAGGTCGTTCATGTGGGGGCTAAGGCGTAAGGCAAGCATCTTGGTAATAATCTTGGCCACGACGTGAATGAGGCTAATAGGCCTATAGTCGGAAATGTCTTCGGCCCCATCTTTCTTAGGTAGGAGGACCACGTTAGCGGAGTTGAGCCAATGGAGATTGTTGGTGTGTAGGTTATCAAAGCAATGAATAACCCGCATGACATCCAACCGGACGATGCCCAAACATCTCTTGAAGAAAGCACCGGTGAAGCCATCCGGCCCAGGTGCTTTGTCACAAGGCATTTGGTCAATCGTGTTCTTGACTTCATCTTCGGAGAAAGGGGCCCCCAAGGTCTCAAGATCCGGTTGTCGAAGTGTAGCTCCTCCCAATTGAAATCAATGGTTCTAGACTCCCCTTTGCCAATAGTAGCGGTGAAATGGTCATGGATGATGCTCTCCTTTTGCTCATGCTCCGTCACCCATCCATTATTGTGCTTGAGCCGATGGATGTGGTTCTTTCTTCGCAACAACTCGAGTTATTGTAATCTCGTGCTATATATATAATCTAGGTGTCAGTGTTTTATCATGTTGTTGAAATTTCCTTAGATGTCACTCAGTTTTGTGCTTTGCATGGGGAGGTTACCAGTAATCATAGTGCTGCAGAGTTACACGCATCACGCATGCACGAAATAACCGAAGGGGGCATCATACATAGGACAGATTTACATGGAGGACGCATGCGCACAAAGTAAGGACAAGGCACATGCATGAACCAAAAGCTAATTAAGCCGCTTAATCCACTACTTCTGGAAGTAGTCCTCGGTCCTGCCCTTGAAGCCGATCTGGCCGAAGGTGAGCGCGATGAACAGACCCAGATGCCACGTCACCAACCACAGCCTGCAGTACAGATTCAACAATCCAAGTTAGTAAAAGCTACTACTACTATGATCTTGATAACTGAGGTAATTAGCGTGCATTCATGTGTGATGAGTGGTTGGGTTGATTATTATTCTGACCAGAACTGCGATTGGAGCGCCGGGGGCGAGGGGAAGTGGGCGAGCTCCTCGCCGATGCTGGAGAAGAAGAGGCCCGTCAGGCTGTTGCCGTTGATCAACGGGATGCTGGACGGCGCCAGCCACCCGATGAGCCCGAAGCCGATCACGTTCAGGTCCCTCCGTAGCCAGTCCCGTGGGAACGTCATGCAGGTGATCCTGCCGTTCCTCTCCAGGTTCCTCGTCATCAGCGGGTTCCTCGCCGACACCCGGCCACCATTCGTGAAGCCTGCGCGTACGTACACAGATCCAACATTTCAGCACAAACAACATCAACGTACGCCGAGGGGACAGAAAAGGCTAGAAGAGATGGTGGAGCGTACTGGTTGAGAAGGCTGGCCGGCGGGCGAGGGCCGCGCCGGCGAGGCCGTGGACGCTGGAGGTGGCGGCGGCCATGGCAATGTGCTTCTGTGCTGCGTCTGCAAACGATCGTATGCACTTCTCTCCGTGGAGCACCGGCGGGATAGCTCTTATTTCCCGGTGGGTGCGTGGTGGCGGAGGAGATTGCCGTGGGGTCGTTCCTGATGTGGATCACTTGCAGTGGATGAAATAGAATTTCCGCGGGAGGAGTGGCCTATGGGGACGCTCCACTTGGATATCCGTGGATAAGGCGTGGTATATTGATCGCGACCTTAAAAAAAATCTTGGAGATTATGTAATGTTCGCTCTCAAACTTTGTGTCCTAGACTAGATCGACTCGCAGTCGATTGTTTCCCGCACGCCGCACGGTGTGGTACTGAAGAATTTTGCCGGAAATAATGCAGTCTCTTGACAGTGCAACTTCACATTACGTTTGAAGATCGTGTAACTTGGGATTTTGGAACACCTCTATGTGGAAGCGCCAAATATGTGCAGCTACCAGAGCGACTCTACACCAACGAATGCTTACATTTCTCACACTGAGTACATTACTAGAATGCACATGCTTCTTGCATAGTTTAAAAACCTGGACCGGTAATCGAACCGGTGAGGGCTGATGTTCATGTTCAACCGGTCGGACCGTTGGTTCACTCGGTTCAGTTACGGGTTATTAAAAAAATAAAAGATAAATAGTAATAATCTCTTCAGAAAAATAATGTATTTAGCTTATATGTGGGCTAAAGACACAAGTAAAGCGGGCACCAGTTGGTTAGAATCTTGCCCAACGCAATGAGTGTAGAATTCTTTCTCCAGCCCGACGACCAAAACCATCGGTTTGACCGGGATTTCGCTGGTTTTCCCGGTTTGACTGTACAGCCGGTCCAGTGTGCCTATAAAACCGGTGGAGCCTCTAGTTTCGGTTTTTTCTTGTTCAACCGGTGGTCCGGTCCAGTTTTTAAACTAGGGCTTCTTGTAACAACCCGATTTAATCAACCAATCAACCTTTTGACAAGCTGAACCATTTGAGAACAAATGTTCGGTTCCATCTTATAAACAAGCTTAACTTGGTATACTTACCAATTTTAGGGGTTTAATTTGCATTAGTAAACATAAACTAAACATTTGGATTTCAGGGAAAATCACATTCTTGTTTTACCTTTTTCTTATTTTTTTAGTTCTTTTATGTCAAACCTATCATGACAACAATTAGTTGCATCAGTACACCGCTGCATCAGCGGTTTGACAAAAGTTATCTTGTGCAATCTGTTGCCGCGTGCACACATGGGATTCCCCTAGAGTGGGTCGTGACATGACATGCAATCCTGGACAAGGTTGTTCTTCACATGAGCTGCACGTCCCATCGGCACACGTACACTGGTTGTGTCTCCATGTCGTGTGCAGGTTGAAGAAAGCACGTCAAAACCGTGCTACACTCATATTTTGTACAAGTTCAACTTGCACTTGACAGTCGCCCCATTTGTCACCCAAAATAGGAGGAATCCAACCCTACTACCCCTAGGGCACCCCCTCCCCCCCCCCCCCCCCCCCCCCCTCATATAAAGGAGGGGCATCCGGAGTGTACCCACATGCCTCTGAATTTGTTGTCATGTTGCCATAGCTTGACCAATCTTATTGACGTCGCCACAAATTGTTGAGCCAAAACTGTTGTAGAATCGACATGAACATGCATGATCATGTCGCACACTCTATCACAATGGTGATTTTGGCAAATTAGTTGTCGTAGCAACAAAGTTGTCATCCATATCATAAAGTAATTTAGTTGTAGTAAACATTTATGCCGCTAATAACCTGTCATGGCAAGGACAGCTTCTACCTGATAGAACACCTCTGGCATGACATATAATTTACGCTGAAATCTCCAGGGATGGAGCTAGGGGGCGTGCCCCCCCCCCCCCCCCTTCCCCAGCCCACCCTCAATATTAGGTGTAGTTAACCAGTAATTTTACCTAACTAAATTACCCCTAATGCCCCCCCCCCCCCCCCACCCCCCACCCCAAGCTGCACAATGTGCATTTGCCCCCCCTTAAATCTTATTCATGGTTTTGTCCCTGGAATTCTCCTCCATGGCTTTAGTGTTGCCCAAACTAAGCCTCTACAGTCAGTGTCGGAGCCATGTTGAGATAGGTAGTCAGCTGACTACACTACACGGCTCTTTTGACAATACAATAAAAAATCATGTAAAATAGTAAAAAATAACAATTAAGTTCATCTTGACTAAACATCTATAATGATGAAAAAACAATGTTTTCTAGACCATGTCCGCAAGTTTCTCTACCACCACACATCTAAAGCCAGACTTATGTCTGCCATGTCATGTTTCAGCTCAAAACTTCTGTCATAAGCGGAGGAACCCTAGCTCCATGGTTTAACTTTGCCATGTGAGCTACCAAAACCTAGTTTCTTGAGTATCCAGCTATCACCTCAACCCCAATTAGAGGTTTTACCCTTTAACCAGTTGAGGTATGTCTCCAAAGCTGTGTGACCTTAACCACTTGAGGTAAGTCTTTAATGCAATATCACCTTGCATACTATGGGATTTCACACCAAAAAACTTGTGGGCTAGTTTCGGTAGGCTTTAGCACATACTTGTGGCAATATCACCTTGTATTTTTGAGAATACCATGGTTATCCCGATGTTTGTGGGCTAGTTTCGGTAGGCTTTAGCACATACTTGTGGCAATATCACCTTGTATTTTTGAGAATACCATGGTTATTCCGATATTTGTGGGCTAGTTTCGGTAGGCTTTAGCACATCAAGTCGCAACTAACGCGTAAACTGATACGTGGCCATTAATGTTTATGGGCCCTTGGTATTTCCGGGAAACAAAATCTTCCCTTCAGGTCGCAACTATCACTATACGAAGGCTTCCCTTTAGGAAGAGCGAACGCGCGTCCGCACGTAACGCTGGGCCTGCCACATGGTGGCTAGTACGGAGGCTCTGAGCGAGCTAGCACAGAGAGAATTGGAATGCTGATTTGCTGGCGACGTACGAACCAAATAATATTATTTCGTTCGATAAATTTTAATATTTTTGAACATGATACATTGGTAGTTGTATGTGTTACGGCTCGGCTTCGACTCGATGTTTTTTAATAATATCTTGGAAGGGAACATTGGTCGTTGTGCGTATTCGTTGTTGTGCATATTTGTCATTTTTCATTCTGTGTGCTACGACTCGGCTCGTGTCGTCGTGGCGAACAGACAGATGCCTACGGATAGTCTAATTTGTAGAATCGATGGACGTTAGGGGATCTCGGGGAGGGATTGCGCGATGAACTTGCGCACAGATAAACTCAAACGACACGGAGACACAAGTATTTACCCTGCTTCGGGGCTCTCGTGAGGAGATAAAACCCCTACTGCAGCATCTATCCTATTTGATGTATTTATCCTCTTGTTATCTGGGCTTGATCTCGGGGGCGCAGGCGATGTCGGAGTAGTCTCGGGCGTGGTCGTCCGAGGTCGATGGCGAGGCCGTGCCCGGCGGAGACACGCCGAGCGGAGGGTGCACCGGGCAGCCGGGTTGGTGCGCGAGATACCTGAGGCAGCCGAGGCGGGAAGGCTGGGGCGATGCCAGGCGGTGTTGCAGTGTCAGGGCCGAGGGGATCGTGGCGAAGGAGGAGTTGACCGTGACAAATACCTCGTGGTCCGAACACCGCTGGAGTACATCTCGGTACGCACCAGGGGAGGGACGTTGACCCAACTAAGTCCCAACCGAGAGAAAGCCAACTCGGTGAAACCGAGTTGAGGAGTTCTCGGCCCAATTTGTACTTCTATGCCTTCCTCTTTATCTTTTATTCACTTATACTCTTTTTTACCTCCAACATCAGCATCATAAGCCTGTAAGTTTGAGATACCGGGAAAGTACATTCCCGACAGCTCGCCTCGTGTAAAGGCCCTCCTTATTATAAGGTAGCGACCTCCTGTGTATAGTGCTAGTCCCTGGATCGACTTGCTAACACACACAGTTTAAGATGAAATACCATAACATTGCATCAATATTCATTACACGATGATCCAGAAATAAAAGGGGTTTGATACAAGGTGCATAGCTCATGGCTAGCTCAAACCGAAATAAACACACATCGGAAAGCAAATGGATAAGTGAGCTCCATCTTCATCATGTGCCACAGGCAAGGCATGTTGGTTGGAGACTCGCGACCCTAACAATCCTTACTCCTCGTCTGAGGGTCCTGCAATGGTGAGTTGCAACCCAAACTATACTGGGTCAGCACAATTGAATTGTGGTGGCAAGATGACACTTTGTAAGTAAAATTACTAAGTCTATATCTACATGCATATTTGGCTCGGTGGAGTTTCAGGCTGATTTGCATAAAGCCAGTTTTGTCCTATCATTTATAAAACCACTTTTCATCTTAGACAAAGAGTACCACTGATAGAAAACAGTGAACACCTTTGACAACAAAGAGTACCACCGATAGAAAACGGTGAACAACTTTGAAAACTACTCACAACGAGCACCACCGATAGAAAGCGGTGAGCTCTCCCAAAACCCTTGTTCACCCAGTTAATTTTTATTATAGAAATTGGGATGAGGAGATCTTCAACATCTGCCTTGTCTAGTTGCTCAAATGTCCGTAACCGGGGACACGGCTAAGTATACTTAGTTTTTAACTCTCGAGAGGGTGTGCACTTTCACCACAAGACCCAATCATTCCCTCGTCCATGTCACCCATTTATGAAATGTAAAATAGAAGACCGAGACGAGACCTTTCAGAAGCAATTCCCCAAAATCCATAAAGCGGACCCATCCCCACCTATCACCCTACATCTGTTGGTCACGCGGATCTCGGGGTCTCGCAACTTATGTGGTCAAGACAGAGCCCATATGACCTGTGGTTGCACTGGAAGCTTCTAAGCAAGGTGTGTCTACAATCTCTTTAAGCCTGGGTGACTTTCCACATTTGTGCGCTTCCACCAAGGGTAATTACCATAGACATGAACCATAGACATGGACCCCCTGAGTAGCCACCCACCATGGTTCTCCAACCAGCACCCAGGTAGTTCATTAATTAACTTCATTAATTTTTCCACTATCCAACTAATCAAAATATTTTTCATTGCTTGGCTAAGCATCCTACTAAGTGTTCTTGCTTCTAAGCTCAGGGTGGGGGATAGCTAAATACTACATAGGAGCATAGCATAATATAGAACTACACACAACTCCTAACATGCATACTACAGAAAAACACTACTATGCATATAGTGAAAATAATAAGTGGTTTATGAGCGTCACTTGCCTTTTGATAGTTTGTCGTTTCTCTCACTCTCTTCAATGAAGAACGTTTCACTTCGTTCAATCTATATGATGAAAGAAGAAAACAATAAACAAACAATTTGACAAACACATAACACAAATCAAACATCACAATAATGTGTTCAACAATAGTTGTTTTAATTCATTTATTTTATTGTCAGGTCTTATCACATAATTTCAGTTTACAAAAGGAATAAATGTGATAGGACTTAGGGTCTGTCATTTATGGTCAAGGGATGGTCTAATTCAAATTTGAATTTTTCAAATCTGAATAGGTTGAAGTATTGTTTCAGTATTGTAATATTTGGTCACGTTCAAAATGTTTGCACAATGCTTTTGTCAAAACGAAATAACACCATCTTCAAACTATGGTTGTGATTTAAGAAGGTCACATATTTTAATCAACTTCACACATTTAAGAATAATATGGACCTAATGAAGTTTAGTATTGGTTTCTCTAAGCCTATAGTTATTTAAGTGACGTTTTGCAAAAGGTTTCACATTAAAAGGATTTATGGGTTTTAAGTTATATCTAAATTACACAAATTGAGTCTCTGATTTATAAAACAATATATCATTAGATAAAATTACTCTTAACAAGTTTTATCACATCTATATAAGTTTGTATTTCAAAAGTGGTTGAGTAGGCTTAGTTTTATTACTACCATTCAAAATAAAATACTTGTGTCATTTTTGTAAAAGAAAACAATTTATTAAGGTTAATAGAATTTTAAACTATATTAAAAATATACAATTAGGATTTCTGATTTTTAAATGGAAATGGCGTTGCTATAAATTTAATATAACAGTGGAACATTATTAGACAGGTCCTAAGGTTTCCAAAAATATTTTATTTACAAAATTTGAATTTGTGGATTCAAATCTAGGTCAAATTTTACTCAATTCATCTATTTGAAATTTGAATTACTTTAAACTAGTAAAATTTTAAATTCAACGGTGCTAAAATATTCTACATGTCAAGAGCTTTCCAATGATATAAAGTTTGTCAAATTTGGCTTTGTGGATAAAAAGTTATGATGGTTCAAAGTGGCAAGGGCTTTTCTGCTAAACAACCATTTAATTCTATTCGGAATAAAATTCCAGAAATAGGCCGTACACGTGGCAAAAACTGATTGGTTGGCCTCGGGTAGTTAAGTGATTTAACTTGTACCGTACGATCAAGATCAGACGGCTCGTAATAGGGGATACCTCTTCGCCTCGTTCTTCTAATCTTGGCCGTAGAGGATGGATCAGACGGCTCAGAAAGGTTTGACCCAGCGTGGGCGGTGCGGCGTCGCCGGAGAATGGCGGGACGGCGGCGGACGGCTCCGGCGAGGACGAAGTCGACGCCGCGGGGGTCCTCCGGGCTCCAGGAGGCTACTCAGAGGCTCCTCTGGTCACGGCAAAACGGATGGAGTGGTCGTCGACCAGAGGGGCATCCTCGAGCGACGGCGCCGCTCGGGCGGAGACGCCGAACTCCGGTTACTCTCGGGTGAGGACGAACTCGTCGCTCCAGCTGCGGAAGAAATTAACGAAGAGGCTCAGAAGGTGCGCAAGAGAGAGGGGAAGAGGTTGCGGGGGCTCTTGGGTTCCGGGGCGTACCAACCTCGCCGGATTTCAAGAAGTGGCGGCGGCGGCAATGGAGACTCCGACGAGCTTTTGCGGGCGAAATGGGGCACGATTCGAAGGGGAAAGGAGGGGAAAAGGGGGCCGGTGTCTCGGGGATTATAAGGAGGCCACGGGTGTGTCTTTTGGGGCTCGAGGGAGTGGGGAGTGGGGCGGAGTGGAGCGAGGTCGTGGGGGCTTCTTCCGGGTCGTGGGCGGCTGGAGGTTGGGGATGACCCCGACTGACGGGTGGGTCCCGCAGTCAGTGAGAGGAGGAGAGAGAGGGCCGCGGTGGGCTGATGTTGGGCCTCTGCGCCTCGCGAGTACGGTAGATAGGTGATGGGCTGGCTGGTGCTGGTCTGGTTATCTTTTTTTTTCCTTTTCTGTTTTTTTTATTTCTTCTATATCCTCTATTTTATTTACCCAAAAGATATCAAACAAATTTCTATAAATTTGTAAAACTCAGATCTATCTTTGAAAACATTTGAACCCATGTTTTCAATGTATTTCAATTTATAAACTTTTCAAAGAACATAATTTAACAGTTTTTGTGGAGTTTAAAATAGAGTTTTTAATAAAGAATTTATGTCATAATAAAATCAAGAAATAGATCACAAATTCTTATATGTAAAATAAATCTTTCTAAACCATTTTCAAAATCAAACACTTGATTCGAAACTATATTTAAAAATAGAAAATGTTCCAGATAGTTTTGTGATCATAAATATTTATCTAGGGTTTATCAAGAACCCAAAACATATTGTTTTGAAATTTCTAGTTTTAAACAAAACATTTTTAAAGCATTAGATATACTTTAGATAACTTAAAGTACTTTGCAAATATAGTTTTAGGGTATAAGAAATATTTAGAATATTTTTTTTATAGATCCACACTCAAGCTTGAAATAAAGTTTACCTCATTGTATTAATATCATAAAACATTTGACTAGGTCAAAATAATCCTTTTGAGTTGATCTTCTAGGATAAAGGTGATTCTATTTTAATATAAATTAAAAGTTTTAAATTTTAGTGAATTTTTAAACCTTCCAAAATTTTGGGATGTTACACCTCGACGGTTCTGCTTCACAGATATCGAGACGCCTACAACGCACAACTATACAGACATAGTCTCTACAACTATAGAAACATGTTTGTATAACTACACATACACATGTTGTACTAAACAAAAGTAAGTTGTACAGATTTTACAACTACCAGGTTTTACAAACTACACATAACAAGAGTACAAAATACACAGAACACGAAATACAAAAGTACACACATGTTGTCAACTCAAAACAGAAAGCATAAACGTACAAGAGTACAAAGTACATAGAACATGATATACATACTATGCATAACCGGATGTACAAAAAAAAGTTCGTCGAAACCTATCGATATGAGATCTAGTTTTGAAGATCTCGACACGAGGAGTTCGAAAGTGAAAACGGTTGTAATTTGAATAAATGGTTCTCAAGATATTTCATTTTCAAAATTCGGATATGAAAAATAAAAGGAAAAAAAGGAAAACTCCATGACCACGTACTTCCCTTTTTCTCTCATGTCCCCCACTTTTATTTTAGTTGTGACACTTAACAGACATGCATATAACCAAAATTATAACATGTAAGGAGAAACCGACACTTATAACAATTAAAACGATGGTGGGGTTACCTTCACAAAGAGAAGGCTTTTTCTAGTGATGACCCCGAGGACGAAGTTTGTTTTTAAGGTACCCTGGACACTGCACTACAGTTTCTCCTCTAGTAATTATCTCTAGTAATTATGAAAAAACATATATCATCGTCCACTATTTCCCATTTACACTGTTCGTAATTTTTGCGGCAGAGCAGGCAACGAGGTTGCACTGTGTACCGAACCATGGAACAAAGAAAGCATCTGAACTTGAGCTTCCCTTGCGCCAAGCAGCATTACTCTCCTGAGATCGCCCACGCCCAACAGTAAGACTACTATCAGATATTCAGATGGCGTGCGCGGAGCTAACCCGATAGCTTAAGGCCTACAGTAAGACCGGTATGTGATGGCGATGCGAGCGCAATATCAATCTGGACACCGTGTAAAATCGTTAGCCATGCAGCATGCTCCAGATGTATTCATTCGGATCCAGCTGCACAAAGAAAATGTGCCGCTGATCACCGACCGAGAAGCGGCAGGCGGAATTAAGAAGAACGGATCGAGCAAAGTTGGTCACTGGCCAACTAAAACGCTCGAGAACATGGCATCCATGTACACGTGCGGTTCTTGAGGCATCATAGAGAATATACACGAAAAGATTGTGAGGATTGACGAGCAAGATTAAGCGACACTTTCGGGAGAGAACCAGGCCGGAAATGGATACAGGAAGAGAGTGGAAAGATTTGCTTAATTTAGGTCATGGTTTCTAGATCACAAGCTTGGGGAGGTTAGGCGGCTAAAGACGGCGACACACGCAAATTAATGATCGATGCTGGCCAACAATGCATGCACCTTATGGAGATCGATGTAGATGCCGTGATGGAGTGGATCTTAACTATAGACTTGAGATCATCCTAAATGGAAATGGACCGCATTTGATGTCTTGATGTAAACCCAATGCACACGCAAGTTTTTAGTTATGACCAGGTCACCTGCACATCTATGGAAAGCTAAGCTTCCAGTTCTCAAAGTAAAACTCTTGATATGGATGATCTCGCGCAATGCTTTGGCCACAAAAGATAACTTGAACCCAAAAAACAGAGGTAGTCGAGCAACATCCCTAAAATAATTGACCACTTTTTTTATTTTGCAACTGGGCAAATATGTCAGGCACTGTGTTCGCCTAACTGTTGCGACAGATTGTGGGCCTAGCTGATTCATTATTCCTGTGGAGCTCAGTTATTTGCAGGGGGGTAACATTAAACTGTAGGTTTAACTGCAACATGGTTGGTAATGCATGGGCTCTTTTGGAAGTCCGGGAACAAGGCAAATCTGAGCTTAAGTTGATGAGATCTCTCACTGAGATAATCTGCAGTGCACTATCATTTATGAAACACTGGGGGAGCAGCAAGGAGAAAACTGTGATAGTTCTGCTGATTCTGGGAGCTGATCGTCTCCGACCTGAAGGCTGCGTAGAGAGGCAAGAGGTTTGGAAGACATGGATGTAAGCCAGATGTTGATGCTCCAGCTGAGGCCTGAGGCTGCACATGCCAACAACCTAACGACAGATGATGATACACCCACCTGACTGTACGCGCAGCCTGGTACTGCTCTTAGTTTGCCAGGTCTAAAATGGCTGCAAAAATAATTAACATTCACAGTATCATGGTCACAATATATATACAAGTATTAAAATTATAGTGTCCTGAAGAGTCCGAATGCACTTCTGTTGGTATTTCTGGAGATCTCCACTTAGACTGTTCCTAAATTCAGCAGTGATCTAGGTACAAAAAAATGGAGATGCCGAGATTAACCGAAACAAACTCTTCGATTTGCAAAATGATAAGAAGGTGACAGAAGACCAAACTAGCACTGAATCTAAGATGATAATGCACGGTCATCGATCTACCTATTCAAACCTGCCAAGTCTGGGCGACACGTTGTTCATTGAACGATTCCATGAGAATATGGGTCCGATCGAAATTTCATGCGGCCTGATGGTCGGGCCATGCTTTAGAAACCATAAAATAGATTAGGAATGCAACACCTAGATAAGGATGTCCCAGGGACCCATAATATACGCCACTCGGGTCTTAACTTCAGTCAATATAATAACTGCTCCGGAGAGATATTACACCCTATTGTGAGAACGACCTGCATTTTCCTAGATACATGGATTTTAATTTAGAGCAATGTTCTATTTATCTCCGGTCTTATCTACGCAGTCAATCCTGACAAGGACTTGGCGCGCGGTCATACCACCGGTGGTTTTGAAATTTCAAAACTGGAGAGCAAAGATCCTGGACTACCCCATGTCTCCTGACACTTCGAGCTAGATCATGTGGCTTAGATATGCAATCATAAATGGCCGTATTAACGCCCTGATTTTGACAGTAAATCTCTGCAAGCTACAGAACACATGTTTCCAGTGGTCTGGAGGAAGAAAAATGCATGGTTTCATCATCTCCTATCCCGGTACTCCGGTAGCCATTACGACCTGAATCCTGATACGATAGGACATTAAAATCTCCCTGCTCGAACTGCCCCTTCGCCAGCGGTACAGATGCCGATCGATCGCTCGAGGAAGATAGATTATACAGTGATGGCATATCATGAAAAACGATGACTCTAATACATGCATTGACGCAGCTAAGCCCCGGCACATTGTCAGCGGAATTAATTCCAGTCCAACCTCCCATTCCCATACATTGATACAACAACGGACTAGTGCCGACCTACAACCTATCATCGCAGCACGTACGGTCGTAAGTCCTACGGAGTAACTCGTAAGGTTCATGAAAGGAAAGGTGCAGTGCGCGAAAGCACGCTGCTTGCGCTTACATGGACGATAGAGCAGGGCCCATCTTAAGAGCATCATCGTAACCGTCGGTGTCTGTAACCCGTACATAGATTTTTTTACGGGAACTACGGCAGGCGGGCAAAAGCCAGCCTGCACCATTTTCTATTTATTTAACTGAAGATGAACTTACAAGGGCGGTAAAACTTTACAAAGGGAAAGAAAAAAACCACAGAGCATCATCGTATCCGTCGGTGTCTGTAACCTGTACGTAGATTTTTTTACAGAAACTACGACATGCGGGCAAAAGCCAGCCTGCACCATTTTCTATTTATTTAACTGAAGATGAACTTATAAGGGCGTAAAACTTTACAAAGGGAAAGAAAAAAATCACAGAGCATCATCGTATCCGTCGGTGTCTGTAACCCGTACGTAGATTTTTTTACGGGAACTACGGCAGGCGGGCAAAAGCCAGCCTGCACCATTTTCTATTTATTTAACTGAAGATGAAGATGAACTTAAAAGGGCGGTAAAACTTTACAAAGGGAAAGAATAAAAAGGGAAAAGGCCGCTCGACATGCGTTAGAGCATGTCTAGCAGTACCCTCAAAACTTTATAAATAACCCTTTTTTATAGTTTGCGAGAAAAAAACCGCGTAGACTAGAACCCTGAAACCCTTTAAAAAATATGTTCTCATTTATGTTAGAAGATGAAATTTATCTGAAACTGGAGTGTTGTTTTGTGGTAATCCAAATTCATTAAAATAAAATCTAATTTTGGCGAGAGAAATGAGTGCCCATAGTCGAAGGCTTAGGGTGCGGGGCAATGGTTAGTCTGGTAGTAACATAATATACACATGTTACTATTATCCTAAGTTACTATCTATATAGTGGGAGTGTCATATGTGTGATAACATATAATTATTCATTTATTACTTTGTATATTTATTTTGCATTGGGAAGTGTTACGTTACGGTAACTATCTATGTTACTGCTGTAATTTTAGTGTACTTGGGCCAGCCCAACTAAAATCCGAAAATTGCCATGGCCCATTAATAAATGGCTGGTTGAGTGTACGTGACTAAATTTTAGTCACATACTGCTAGTGGAGAGTGAGCTGCACCACTTTATATAGTGGGATGTTCCAGTACTAGTATGAGATAGTGAGAATAAGAGAAGATGAAGGGTGCCACACATGCGCTCCTCGCTCGCCTCGCCACGTCTCGCCTCGTCACGTCACGACGCGCCGCGGGTTGCGGGAATCTCGCCGAGCCGAGTTTATATTTTTGCAGTTCAGGAAAACTAATGAGTCATTGATTAGTAATTAACGGACGCGTTAATTATCTTGTCGCTTCCGATTCCTCTAAGATCGTGGGGCGTTACCGACTCGATCGTGGCTTACAACCCACATTCTACCCGACTCGCACTAAATATACAGCCTGGGGCAAACCCTAGCCGCCATCACGAGATACATGGTCTCACATCGTTCCAAGAGCATTGCGCCGCTGTCTACCAAGTCTTCCCCATCCCGTCTTCTGGCGTGCACCGGTTGAAGGGACAGTAGGCCTTCGGAACCCCGCCTCTTGTGATTTTGTACGAGAGAGTGGCGATCAGGTTTTTGGGGAGCGCACTCGCGCGACTACTGGCTTCGAGTTCTTCCCCAACGACGACTTATTCCCCGACATCGCCAACCTCTTCATCGACGACATGGGCGACGACACGGGGAACTCCAGCGGTGCGACGCCGCTGCACTGTATGTGTTCATGATCTTCCTATATGAAGTTTCACTAGAGTTGCTACTTGTAGTATGTGCTCTAGATTTAATCTGTTTATCTACTGTTTGCGTAGATCTCATGATTAGTTTAATCTATATTATTTTAGTCATAATATGTTTACTGTTTTCGCAGATTAAATCATATGCTAAATCACCTAATCATTCAACAATCCAAAAACCTGATTATAGGCAATTTGCACCTGCTGGCTTTATCGCGTCAACGAGGCCGTTCTCCTTTAATGGGGTTATGTATAAGCGGTGGCGCATGAGAGAAGTGTTATGGTTTTAGAACATAAACTGCTATGCTGCCACCAAAGGCAAGCCTGATGGCAAGCTTGACCCTACACAACAGGAATCTTTCGAGAGGCTCGACAACATGTTTAAGAGTGCCCTTTTGAGTATTCTTGACGATTCCATTGTGGACTCGTATATGTCGTTTTCTAACGGCAAGGACATGTGGGATGCGCTCGAGGCTAAATTTGGGATCTCGGACGCTGGCAGCGAGTTGTATGTCATGGAAACTTTCTATGACTACAAGATGACTGATGAGCGTCCTGTTGTTCAACAGGCTCATGAAATACAGTCACTCGCTAAGGAACTTGAGCACTTTAAGTGTATCTTACCGGACAAGTTTGTCGCCGGTGGCATCATCGCCAAGCTTCCACCTTCGTGGAGCAACTTTGCTACCTCTTTGAAACACAAGAGACAAGAGTTTTCCGTTTCGGATCTCATTGGGCCACTTGATGTGGAAGAGAAGGCGAGAGCGAAGGATACACGTGCTCGAGTTACCAAGGCTGGTTCTAGTAGCCGTGTGGTACAGAAGAAGAATTACCAGCCGCCCCACAAGCCCAAGTTTAACAAGAACAACTATGGGGGTAAGGGCAAGCCTGATGGAAAATTCATGCCATCACAGCCTACCAACTTCAAGAAGAAGAATAACAATAAACCGAGGAAGGGATCATGCCATGTTTGCGGTGATCCAAGTCACTGGGCACCTCGCTGTCCCAACCGCCATGAGCTGCGTGAATCTGAGAACAATGGCAAGAATGCCAATGTTGTCATTGGCGATACTGAGATGAAGGATTCAGGGTACGGTATATTTCCTACTATCTTTTTAGTTTGTCATTCTCCTGAATGGTTGATTGTCACTGGCGCCTATGTACATGTTTGTGCTGATGCCTCGATGTTTTCTTCTTACCAGGTCACAGGGACTTCCCCCGTGCTGATGGGAAATGGGTCACATGCTTTTGTTCATGGTGTTGGTTCGGTCGATCTGAAGTTTACTTCGGGTAAGACCATGCGCATGAAGAACGTTCATCATGTGTGAAAGGACCGAGTAGGTTGTCTAGAGGGGGGGGGGGGGGGGGGGGTGAATAGGCAACTACAAATTTTCTTTTCTTCCAATTAAGGTATTGCTCAAATATAGGTTCTCTAGATATGCAACTAGATGAACAATCCTATAAGATGAGCAAGATACAACTAGCAATCAATGAGTAGCAAGAGAATAAGCTAGTAAACAAGTAAAGGTAGGTGTAGGGATAACCACACGGTGACTCGGAGATGTATCCCGAAGTTCACTTCCCAAAGGAAGTTACGTCTCCGTTGGAGCGGTGTGGAGTCACAAGTGATCCCCAAAAGCACGAAGGCCACCGTATTCTCCCTCGAGTTCCTCCTCCAATGAGGATGACCACAAGCCACTATATGATGCCCTTGAGGTCGGCAATAAAACCTTTACAAGGATGAGACACACTCCACAACCAAATTGGAGGCTCTCACCAAATCTTCTCGAATCCCAAATCCGCGAAGAACACGAAGCCAAGGCACACATCCACAACTTAATTGGAGGCTCTTGGCTAATCCCCGTAGCTCACAAAGCCACGAAGACCAGTACTTCCTTCTTGAGTTCCAATGAACACAAGAGTAACGAGAACCAAAGATTAGGTGGGGGGATTTGAAATTCCTTCGGTGGAAGTGTAGATCTAGGTCTCCTTGGGCATTCCTCAAAGTATCAAGGTATTCGGAACAAAGGAGTGGGAGATCTATGAGTTTGAAGTTTTTTCAACAATGGTGGAGAGAAAGAGAGAGAGAGAGAGCAAGCTTAAGCTGAATGGGGAAGATGACCCATTTTTATACCCCTCACCAATAAGTGGCCGTTGGCCCAGATTTCGTGCCAGTCGGTACTACCGATCATGAATCGGTGCTACCGGCCACTCGGTACTACCGGAGGGGTACCGAGTAACTAAGTGGAAATGGCAGGGGGTATCAGCGCCGAGCGGAGGCCAATCGGTACTACCGGCGGGAGCCGGTACTACCGATTTAGTCCCCGATCGGTACCACCGGTTAGGTACCGGGAAACTAAGTGGAAATGCCAGGAGGTAGTCAGTGCTGATTGTAATAATCGGTACTACCGTTCATGGCTGGCCGGTACTACCGATTGTCACAACCAGCACTATGACTGAATTAGGGATGGCTGGTGTGTGCGTATATGGTTTGTGCATCGTGTTAGAAGAATCAAATCCCCACAAACCTTTTCTACAGATGGATCTACTAAATGTAAAATGCCCTAGAAGATTAAGTCTTCACGCCTCCATGCTTGACGATATGATGATCCAATGTATATGGTGTATCGACTCAATTATCCCTGCAACGCTTTAGCATACTATTAGTACTCTCATTGTGTTGTTAACAAACATCAAAATAGGATGATAGGGCATGTCCTTTCAATCTCCCCCTTTTTTGTGTTTGATGACAACACAATGATTAGTTATAACAATTTGCAAAACATAGAGAGCCCCCCCCCCCCCCCCCTGAATATGTGCATTGATTGACTTTGCTTTTGAATGCAAGATGCACACATTCATTTGGACAGAACCTTCCTTGTATTTCACAAAAACACATGTAACACAAGATGTAATATCCATAAGACATAAGCATAAGATAGACATTAGATAGCTAAGTAAGTCTATTACAGACACATCATAGTCTTAAAGGAATAGGTTCATGCATGTCTCACACCATGCCCAACTGAGTTCATAGAAATAGCCAAATAAGATGAAACACAAGCAATGAAAGATCAAAGCAAAAGCGAGCTTGTGTTCCGCCATGCAAATCCCGCGATATAATCCTAATAGAACACATTCTCCCCCTTTTTCATCGAAATGCCAAAAAGGGAGAAGCGCGATGCTAAGGCGTCCCTAAAGGAAACCACCCGTGGAGTGAGAGGTAAGGAAGGGATCCATAGTGTCATCCGCTCCAGCATGTCTAGACCCACCCGCACCATCGTCATCACTATCAGTCCAGGTGGTCACAGGGTAGTGCTTCTGCATCCTGTCCTCCTTAGGAGTGATCACATCATCTGAGGGCTGAGTGGGAGAGTGAGGGATCTCGAGCTTGTCCATCATAGCACGGTGACGCATAGCAGCCTTCTTGTGAAACACATGAGAATCATATAAATGTTCTTTGACATCCAGCTGCATGCAGAAGACTTTCTTCATTTTTAACTTCAACTTGCCAACCCATGATGGCTCTTCAACCGGAGTAGTGTGGGAGCTAGAAGCACCAACAGGTGCACGTCGGCGAGGGGCACTAGCGGGTGCGGTTGGAGTAGTGGTTGCAGTTGGAGGGGCCTTCCTCGTATTTGGGGGAAGATGCTTCTTCATCAAAAGTTGCTTGCGAGGATGAGTAACAATGGGTAGCCCATCTTGCATGATATCTAGCCCAGCCGCTTCGTCATACTTGTGGCAAATAAGCTTCATGATGTACGGACCATAGATGGGGACCCTTTTTCCAACCAAGGTAGCCCACAGTTCCTCATACATGTACTCCATGACATCCAACTTCACCCCTTTGCCTTGATATTTCTTGGAGAGGGCAAGAAGATCAAACATGTACCCATGGACTTGATCAATGTTGCCAACCCGAGGAGCAATGGTCTCACGATAGATACGGTGCAAGATCTCAAAGGGGGGGGATAAGGTCTTCAGTCTTCCCAGCAATCCCACCTTGCATGGTGATATTAGTGATGTCACCCGGGGACTTGCAGAAGTTTTCAGCATGAGCCTCCCACTGATTACCTGAGCCATAGTTTGGATACCCCAATAGCTGTGCAAACTCTCGCCAAGTAGCCTTAAGAACCTTATCTTTGGTCATCCATATGATTGTCTGAGCAAGATCATTGTCAAAGTAAGCGGTTGCATAGAACTGATGAATGTAGTACTCAATGTATGGTTGCTCCACTGTCATGATGTTGAGGAGACCAAATTCTTCACACATGGCTAAGGTCTCGCGGAAATAGTCCGGGTGTTTGGTCCTCATGTGGTGCACATTGATGTGGTGTTGGAGAACAACCTTGGTCTTCTTGTTGGTTTGCTTGTACAACTCCTTATATACCCTTTCTTGCTCATTGGTGTAGAAATGAGGGTTGGATACACGTGGGTCTCTTGGTTGAGCATAGGGATTGACCTCACGATATGAAGTGTATTTCATGGAGTTCATTTGTGAGAATGGGCGAGAAGAGGTGGACCGGCGCTCTTGGACCGGAGCCTTCCCTTGACATCGCCGAGTTGTCTTGGCGGGCAATATTTCTTCATCCTCCAACTCATCACTCTCGGACTCAGCTGATTCAACCGGTGTAACCTGTTCTTCTTCCTGAATCTCATTGGCATATCTTGGTTTCTTGTGAACAGCGGTGCGGATAGCTGCATGCTTTTCCTTCATTTTTCCCGAACCCACACCTCCACGGCTAGTACCTGAGAAACATCATATAGATAGGTGGAGAGGGAACAAGATGAGTGCACAAGTCCATTAGATAAAGATTTTTAAAAACATGGTCCTTGGGTGTAATTTGAAAATTGAAAATCCCCAGGTCCGGTAGTACCGATGGATCGGTAGTACCGATCCGCGCCGGTAGTACCGGCGCTGAGCAGTTCGATGGATCTTCAACGAGGATGCATCAAAGCTCATGGATATCAACCAACTACTTGCACACAAGTGCTATGGGTTGCTCATTCGACCATTAGACTACTTCCTAACCCATTTTAACCGACATTGCGGAGCTACCAATGATTTGCCCTAGATCTCATCTAAGAACTCAAAGAGAAACTTGGAGAGAGAAAAGTAAGAGCAATTACCGGAGGCCATGGGAGAGGAAGACATGGAGAATCCTTCCCACGGAGCAGATCTGACAATGTCTTGTCAAATCCGGAGATCCACGGAAAAGGGGGCGAAGCAACACGGTTTTTGAGTTGAGAGGATGGGGAAATAATGAGGAGGAGAGAGAGGCGTTCGACCCAGTCCTGGAAACTTAAGTCGTGCAGGATCGGTAGTACCGACCGTCTAAATCGGTAGTACCGATTAACGATATGCGTACTGACTATTTTGAGCACCTTATCCGGTAGTACCGGGCCTAAATCGGTAGTACCGATTTGTTCCATGATATCACAATTTTAATTTTTATGAAAATGTGGACTTGTGCAGGGAATTTAAGCATGGTTCATGAGGTAAGTGGCTTAGGAAAAGATACTCATTGCTGTGATGTGACGATGCATATACCATAAGAGCAAATAAAACCAACTATAAGTAATTTCTCTTAATTAAACCCAATGCAAATAATCTCAAAATAAGACATTAATATCCACTTCTCAAAAGAAGAGAAGGTCGGTGGCCGAGGCCACCTTATATGAGTGTATGTGACTTGGCATCGCGAAGATATATCTTGGGTCCAAAATCACAACTCATCTTTGAAGCACATTTGTCACAAGAGTGACTATCTTGCAAGATTTGTCTATTTGCGCATAATAGGGGATGTGTTGACTCATGGATTGAGCTACACTCCCCTTATGTGTATGCTTACATCTAACCCCTTAACTATGTATAATAGGGATATGTATGCATGATGTCCATTAAGTCCAATTACTTATATCCACCACATTGAGCTCACTTCTTAATTCCTTGAATCTTGCTTCACCTAGAGGCTTCGTGAACATATCGGCTAGTTGATGCTTAATGTTGACATAAGAGATAGCAATATCACCTTTCTCAACATGATCCCGAATGAAATGATACCTAATCTCAATATGCTTGGTCTTCCCATGAAGCACCGGACTGTGAGCAATTTTGATAGCACTTTCATTATCACATAAAAGAGCCACTTTTTCACAAGTGACACCGAAATCCTTTAGAGTTTGCCTCATCCATAATAGTTGTGCACAACAACTTCCGGCAGCAATATATTTGGCTTCGGTGGAGGAGGCGGCAACACAATTTTGCTTCTTTGAAGACCAACTCACAATTGACCTACCAAGAAATTGGCAACCACCCGAAGTCGACTTCCTATCCATTTTGCAACCCGCCCAATCCGCATCCGAGTAGCCTATGATATCAAAGGTAGTTCCACTAGGATACCAAAGTCCATAGTTAGGAGTTCCGATCAAGTATCTCAAAATCCGTTTAACCGCGGTTTCATGACTCTCCCTTGGACTTGATTGGAATCTTGCACACATACCCACACTAAACATAATATCCAGTCTACATGCACAAAGGTAAAGTAAAGATCCAATAATGGAACGATAAAGTTTTTGATCTACCTCTTTACCATTTGGGTCCAAGTGGATGTCCGCATTTTGATCCAAGGGGAATTTTGCCGGTTTGGCACCAACCATATCGAACTTCTTGAGCATGTCCTTCACATATTTTGCTTGGCATAGAAAAGTCCCTTCCTTCCATTGATGGATATCAAAGCCTAGGAAGAACTTCAACTCGCCCATCATGGACATCTCAAATTCCTTGGTCATTAGCTTAGCAAATTGGTCAGTGAAATCTTTACTAGTTGATCCAAAGATAATATCATCAACATATATTTGGCATACAAAGAATTCTCCATCTACTCTCTTGGTGAAGAGAGTGGGATCGATTACCCCAATTTCAAAACCACGATATACTGAGAACTCCTTGAGATGATCATACCAAGCACGACGTGCTTGTTTAAGGCCATAAAGTGCCTTATGGAGTAAGTAGACGTGATTTGGAAATTTAGAATCTTCGAACCCCGGAGGTTGTTTAACATAGACCAATTCATTTAATGGGCCATTAAGAAAAGCACTTTTGACATCCGTTTGATGTAAAATAATTTTATGAGTGGATGCATAGGCAATTAATAAACGAATAGATTCAAGTCTAGCAACGTGAGCATAAGCTTCACCGTAGTCGACTCCTTCGATTTGGGAGAAGCCTTGTGCCACGAGTCTTGCTTTGTTGCGAATGACTTGACCAAGTGAGTCTTGCTTGTTCTTGAATATCCATTTAGTTCCAATGACATTATGGTTGGTGTCCTTGGGTCTTTCAACTAATGACCAAACTTGGTTGCGCTTGAAGTTGTTTAACTCTTCGTGCATAGCCGCAACCCAATCCATATCTTCAAGAGCTTCATATACCTTGAGAGGTTCTACACTAGACAAACAAGCAACATGACCACAAAAGTTAGCTAATTGATTACGTGTGGACACATTTCTCCGTATACTCCCAAGGATATTTTCTCTGAAGTGATCATGGCGATCCAATCTTGAAGCGCGCCGAATGACTCGGCGTTGCATAGTTTGTTGGATTGTTTCGCCATGAAATGTATCTTCATCATTTCCTTGCTCTTGATCATGATCACCCATATATGGAGTTCTTGGAGTAGTGGGTTCATGATGTTCTTGATCGCCACTTAAGTTGAGTGTATCTTGGCCATGTTCTTGTTCTTGAGTTTGTAGGACTTGTTCTTGTTCTTGGGTGGCTTGTTGATTGCTAATGGAGGTAGGAGGCTCGACTTGAGTGGAGCTTGTGCCTTCATCTTGTGGTACTCTTGGTTCCTCAATAGGAATGAATTCTCCTATGCCCACGGTCTTTATGGCATGAGAAGAAGCATCACCACCTACAACACCATAGTCAATATGCCCCACTTGGGATCCATTAGTCTCGTCAAACTCCACATTCATAGATTCTTCAACACACCCGGTGGATATGTTGTAGACCCTATAAGCGTGGGAGTTTGCAGCGTACCCAACAAATATGCCCACAAAAGATCTAGATTCAAATTTAGCTAGTTTGCAACCCTTAATGTACACATGGCATTTGCATCCAAATACACGAAAGTAGTTAACATTGGGTTTGTTACCGGTAAGGAGTTCATATGGGGTTTTTTGCATGAGAGGACGAAAGAATAACCGGTTTGATGAGTGGCAAGCGGTGTTGATGGCTTCGGCCCAAAAATTGTATGGGGAGTTGAACTCGGCCATCATTTTTCTTGCCATATCAATAAGAGTGTGATTCTTCCTCTCGGCAACACCATTTTGTTGGAGAGTATATGCAGTGGAATATTGGTGGTGTATGCCCTCTCCACTAAGGAAATCATCCATGGTGTAGTTCTTGAACTCCGTCCCATTGTCACTTCTTATTGTCACTATCTTCGTATCATATTGGCGTTGGACTTGGATTGCAAAGTTGATGAAAACCTCTTGAGTTTCACTCTTCTTCTTGATATAGAATGTCCAACAATATCTTGAGTAGTCATCAACCACAACTAGGCAATATTTCTTGCCCCCAAGACTATCATATGTGGGAGGTCCAAAGAGATCCATGTGAAGGAGCTCAAAGGGCCTCTTGGTGGAGATGATGGTCTTCTTGGGGTGATTCTTTTCATGCATCTTTCCGGCAATGCCAGAGCTACAAGGACGATCTTTGAAAAAATTCACATTAATAATTCCTACCACGTGTTCACCCTTCACAAGATTATGCAAATTTCTCATACCAACATGGGCTAACCGACGGTGCCAAAGCCACCCCATGTCGGCCTTAGCCATTAGAAGAGTTGCGACTTGAGTGGTTTCCTTCGAGAAGTCAACCACATACAAGTCGTTTTCAACAAATCCAACAAAAGCTACTTTGAGTGTTCTTGTGAAGAGCACGGTCACGTGGAAGAGGTTAAAGATAATAGTGTAGCCAACCTTGCAAAGTTGCCTTACAAAAAATAAATTATATGAAAGGGATTCAACAAGAAGTACCTTCTCAATGGAGAGTTCCGGAGTGATCACCACTTTGCCATATCCCTTTACCTTGAGTTTTGCATCATTCCCAATAGTGACATGTGAGTAATGGAGGAGATCAAACGTTAAATCCGTCACCAATTCTTCGCTTCCGGTCATATGAGTGGAGCATCCACTATCAATGAGCCAAGATGCGCCACCGGAAGCATATCGCTACAAGAGATAAAGTCTTTGACTTAGGTACCCATTTTTGGATGGGTCCTCTTTTGTTAGTCACAAGGGTCTTTGGAATCCAAATAGTATAGTGATAACCATCTCCAGAGGAGGTAACAACATATTTAGCAAAAACACTACCATCTCTAGATTTCATAAGAATATAAGATGGATTGTATTTCCCCGCAAAGTCATTATGGGTGGGCAAGCTCCTAGTAGCATTACCACCCATAACTTTGTTAATCACCTTCGTTTTTGCCGACTCCCCCTCCTTCACAAAAGCAATAACATTGGAAGGGGGGTAGACACCTTCTTCTTGTTGTTGGTCTTGAGGTTAGATTTAAAGCCAATCCCTTCCTTTCCAACAATTTCCTTTTCATTGCTCAAAAGATCAAGAAGGTTCTTCTCACCTTGGATGCTAGTGGCAAGACCCCTTTTAAGCTGGGCCTTCAACCTAGTGTTTTCCTCAATAAGAGATGCTTTGACACACAAAGGATTAGTCGCACAAGTATTTTCATCTTGAGAAGGTTCTTTATAGCATTTAAGAAGATATGAGGCTTGAAGAGTGTGATACATCCCTTTGAGCTTGTTGAGTTCGCCAAGCGTGGCTTTGTGAGCCTCCCTTAGTTGCTCAAAACTCTCACCGAGTGTAGAGTGACTCTCTTTAAGCTCATCATTTTTAATGTTAAGCTCACTAGCAATGGTTATGGATCGCTCACGGGTTTCCTTAGCCTTGGATAAATCCAAAACTTGGATTTCCGCAAGTTGCTCACGGAGCAATTGCTCTTCTTCCGCTTGATTCTCAAGTTCAACAATCCTTTCGGCATGGTTGCAGCATGCTCCTCGAGTTCACAAATTATTTCCTCTTTTTCATCGAGGAGAGCATGAGCTTCTCCTAGTTGATACATGAGAGCTTCTACCATTTCCTTGGTTTTTCCTTGGAGAGAATCCACAAAGTGATTTATCTTATCAACCTTGTCATTCCCTACATCCGCAACACAATCCAAAAGAGATGGTTTAGAGGAGATATTAATTTTGGGTGGAGAATTCACCTTCGACGCATGTGCCATAAGGCACATGGGTTTGGAGATCTTGTCGTCGTTGGGCGAGGAGAATAGCGGAGCCAATGATGGAGGAAGGTGGCCTATTGCTAAAGCCGCCATCGCCACTTCTTCGCTTGAGTCGTCATCATCTTCTTCCTCACCGCCGGATTCATATTCTTCTTTCGTGAAGGCCATGAAGGCCTTTTGAGGAGCTCGAGTGATGTAGTTCTTGGGCTTGGAGGGAGACTTGTTCTTCTTCAAGATGAGTTGTCCTCCATGGTCTTCTCTTCTCTCAAAGGGGCAATCCACCACAAAATGATTGCTTCTTCCACAATTGAAGCAAGTTCTTTTCTTTTCGGAAGTGGAAGCCCTTGGGGTAGCGCTCTTGACGTTTCGTTTGTTCCAAAACTTTGTGGCCGCAAGAGCCAAGCATTCATTTAGAGCTCCCTTCAACTCTTCTTCACTTTCTACACTCCCAAACTCGTCATGCTTGGAATCTTTCACAAGGGCCTTCAAAGCAAGATTCTTGGCAACATGGCGTTGATTCCATTGGCTTTTGGACGTAGCCTTCAATGTGTCATGAGTGACAAATTGAGATAGAATGTCATTGGGTGTCATTGTTGCATAATCCGCCCTTGAGTGAATTGTCATCACCATGTTCTCATTGTATGGTAGAATAACTTTCAGGAACTTGGACTTGACCCAATCTTCATAACAATAACGGAATCCATTGTCCCTCATGGACACGGTAAGTTTGGTGAGTCTTCGAAACATATCGGACGGGGACTCATCATCCTTCATGACAAACTCATCCATTTGATGTTGGAGAATGGCTTTCTTTGATCGATGGAGGCTTTCATTTCCTTCATACAAGTTGTCTAGATATTCCCATGCAGCCTAGGTGGTTGGAAAGGCTCGTACTTCATCTTCATCATCCGCGGTCATTGCCCTTCCAAGCATGAAGTGTACCGTCGCATCGAGTTGCTCATCAATCTCTTCTTGCTTAGTCAAGTTGTTGGGATTAACGGGGTTGAAGCCATTGACCACTATCCTCCATAGGTGCATAGATGAGCTGTGAAAATAAGACTCCATAGTTTTCCGCCAAGAGATATAACGAACACTATCAAGAATAGGAGGCGGAGAACTCATGTGGGTTATGTGAGGATAAGTGGGTGCATTTTGAGTGAGATATCTAGATGGTGGGGGAACCATATTGTTTTTAACAATTTTAGAAGGTGTACCCTCTTTTTCCTCCACATCAACAAGAGGATTCTTAGTTTCACTAGTTGATGAGGAGGCATTGTTGGTAGATGTTTTAGAAAGCACTTCGTTTACAATGTCGGCCTTCATGCCTTTTAACAAGGCTTGGATGGCCTTCAATGTAACCGTAGCATCATCCACACCATCGGGAACTTCTTCACTAATTGGATTACCAAATTCATCTAGTTTAGGTGTTTCACCTACATCCCCTTGAGACATCCTTCTCTTCTAGGCGGTGAAACCTATAACAAAGAGACCTTGCTCTGATACCAATTGAAAGGACCGAGTAGGTTGTCTAGGGGGGGGGGGGGTGAATAGGCAACTACAAATTTTCTTTTCTTTTCTTTTCTTACAATTAAGGTATTGCTCAAATATAGGTTCTCTAGATATGCAACTAGATGAACAATCCTATATGATGAGCAAGATACAACTAGCAATCAATGAGTAGCAAGAGAATAAGCTAGTAAAGAAGTAAAGGTAGGTGTAGGGATAACCACACGGTGACTCGGAGATGTATCCCGAAGTTCACTTCCCAAAGGAAGCTACGTCTCCGTTGGAGCGGTGTGGAGTCACAAGTGATCCCCAAAAGCACGAAGGTCACCGTATTCTCCCTCGAGTTCCTCCTCCAATGAGGATGACCACGAGCCACTATATGATGCCCTTGAGGTCGGCAATAAAACCTTTACAAGGATGAGGCACACTCCACAACCAAATTGGAGTCTCTCACCAAATCTTCTCGAATCCCAAATCCGCGAAGAACACGAAGCCAAGGCACGCATCCACAACTTAATTGGAGGCTCTTGGATAATCCCCGTAGCTCACAAAGCCACGAAGACCACTACTTCCTTCTTGAGTTCCAATGAACACAAGAGTAACGAGAACCGAAGATTAGGTGGGGGGATTTTAAATTCCTTCGGTGGAAGTGTAGATCTAGGTCTCCTTGGGCACTCCTCAAAGTATCAAGGTATTCGGAACAATGGAGTGGGAGATCTATGAGTTTGAAGGTTTTTCAACAATGGTGGAGAGAGAGAGAGCAAGCTTAAGCTGAATGGGGGGGAAGATGACCCCTTTTTATACCCCTCACCAATAAGTGGCCGTTGGCCCAGATTTCGTGCCAGTCGGTACTACCGATCATGAATCGGTACTACCGACCACTCGGTACTACCGGAGGGGTACCGAGTAACTAAGTGGAAATGGCAGGGGGTATCAGCGCCGAGCGGAGGCCAATCGGTACTACCGGCGGGAGCCGGTACTACCGATTTAGTCCCCGATCGGTACCACCGGTTAGGTACCGGGAAACTAAGTGGAAATGCCAGGAGGTAGTCAGTGCTGATTGTGATAATCGGTACTACCGTTCATGGCTGGCCAGTACTACCGATTGTCACAACCAACACTATGACTGAATTAGGGATGGCTCGTGTGTGCGTATATGGTTTGTGCATCGTGTTAGAAGAATCAAATCCCCACAAACCTTTTCTACGGATGGATCTACTAAATGTAAAATGCCCTAGAAGATAAGTCTTCACGCCTCCATGCTTGACGATATGATGATCCAATGTATATGGTGTATCAACTCAATTATCCCTGCAACGCTTTAGCATACTATTAGTACTCTCATTGTGTTGTTAACAAACATCAAAATAGGATGATAGGGTATGTCCTTTCAATGTGCCCGCCATCAATAAAAATCTCGTCAGCGGATCGCTGTTGTGTCGAGTTGGTTTTAAGTTGGTTTTCGAGTCTAGTAAAAGTTGTAATATCTAAGTATGGACAATTTGTTGGAAAAGGCTATGAGTGCGGAGACTTGTTCCGCCTATCTTTGTCGGATATTTGCACCAAAGTTATTAATCATATTTGTCATGAAGTTGAATCTAATATTTGGCATTGTCGACTTTTTCATATTAACTTTGGTAGCATGACGCGGCTAGCTAATTTGGATTTAATTCCGAAATTCACTAATGTCAAAGGTTCCAAGTGTCAAGTGTGCGTTCAAGATAAACAACCCCGCAAGTCCCATAAGACTGCGGAGGCAAGAGACTTGGCACCACTGGAACTTATACATTCAGATCTCTGTGAGATGAATGGCGTGTTGACAAAAGGCGCAAAGAAATATTTCATGACACTTATTGATGACTCCACTAGATATTGTTATGTGTATCTCCTGAAAACAAAAGATGAAGCTTTAAACTTCTTCAAAAACTATAAAGCTGAAGCAGAGAACCAACTTGATCTAAAAATAAAACGGCTAAGGTCTGATCGTGGTGGAGAGTACTTTTCCAATGAGTTTGATTCTTTTTGTGCAGAATATGGTATAATCCATGAGAGGACGCCTCCCTATTCACCTCAGTCAAATGGGGTAGCCGAAAGAAAGAACCGAACTCTAACTGATTTAGTTAACGCCATGTTAGACACTTCGGGTCTCTCCAAGGCATGGTGGGGGGAGGCGCTATTGACAGCTTGTCATGACCTAAACCGAGTTCCCGCAAAGAACAAAACTGTTTCTCCATTTGAGAAATGGGAAAGGAAAAAGTTGAGACTCTCTTACTTACGTAATTGGGGTTGTTTGGCGAAAGTCAATATTCCAATTCCCAAGAAGCGCAAGCTAGGACCAAAAACCGTGGATTGTGTTATTCTAGGCTATGCTTTTCATAGCATTGGGTATAGATTTTTGATAATCAAATCTGAGGTACCCGACATGCATGTTGGTACGATTATGGAGTCGAATGATGCGACTTTCTTTGAGGACATTTTTTCCATGAAGGGTATGTCTAGCTCATCAAATCAGGATATACCTAATACACCTAGTCAGCAATTAGTTGAGATTCCTGATCCTACCATTCCGGTAGAACACACTGATAATCCCGTGGAGGATGACAATGAAGTTCCTGTTATGAGCAAGAGATAGAGAACTGCTAAGTCCTTTGGTGATGATTTCATTGTGTATCTTGTGGATGACACCCCCAGTACCATTTCAGAATCTTATGCATCTCTTGATGCTGACTACTGGAAGAGGCTGTCCGTAGTGAGATGGATTCCATCTTAGCTAATGAAACCTGGGAAGTTACTGATCGTCCGTATGGGTGCAAACCTGTAGGATGTAAGTGGGTGTTCAAGAAAAATCTTAGGCCTGATGGTACTATTGAGAAGTACAAGGCGTGGCTTGTGGCCAAGGGTTATACCCAGAAAGAAGGAGAATACTTCTTTGATACTTACTCACCTATGGCTAGACTGACCACGATTCAGGTGCTACTTTCATTGGCTGCCTCGCATCGTCTTCTCGTTCATCAAATGGACGTTAAGACAGCTTTCCTAAATGGAGAGTTAGACGAGGAAATTTATATGGATCATCCTGATGGTTTTGTAGTACCGGGTCATGAAGCAAATGTGTGTAAGCTATTGAAGTATTTATATGGCCTTAAGCAAGCTCCTAAGCAGTGGCATGAGAAGTTTGAAAGACTTTAACTGCTGCAGGTCTCGTTGTTAACGAATCCGATAAGTGTGTATACTATCGCCATGGTGGGGGCGAGTGAGTTATTCTATGTCTGTATGTCGATGACATACTGATATTTGGAACCAATCTTGATTTAATCAAGGAGGTTAAGGATTTCTTATCTCACCGCTTTGAGATGAAGGATCTTGGAGTAGCTGATGTAATATTAAACATCAAGCTGCTGAGAGATGGTGATGGTGGGATTACACTGCTTCAATCCCACTATGTGGAAAAGATCTTGAGTCGCTTCGGGTATGACGACTGCAAGCCTTCTCCGACACCATATGATTCCAGTGTGTTGATTCAAAAGAATCAGGGCATTGTTAGAGATCAACTAAGATATTCTCAGATCATTGGCTCGCTTATGTATTTGGCTTGTGCCACGAGGCCTGACATCTCTTTTGCTGTAAGCAAGTTGAGCCGGTTTGTTTCCAACCCGTGAGATGATCATTGGCATGCGCCTGAGAGAGTTATGCGCTATTTAAAAGGCACTACGAGCTATGGAATTCACTATGCTGGTTATCCTAGAGTACTGGAAGGTTATAGTGATTCCAGTTGGATATCTGATGCTGATGAGATTAAGGCCACGAGTGGTTATGTGTTTACACTCGATGGTGGAGTTGTTTCCTGGAAGTCTTGCAAGCATACCATCTTAACGAGGTCAACTATGAAGCAGAACTCACAGCATTAGACACAACCACCGTTGAAGCCGAGTGGTTTCGAAAGCTTTTGATGGACTTACATGTGGTTGAAAAATCCATACCCGCTATCTTTATGAACTGTGATAATCAAACTGTGATAGTTAAGATTAAAAGTTCTAAGGATAATTTGAAGTCATCAAGGCATGTGAAAAGGAGATTAAAATCTGTCAGAAAATTGAAAAACTCCGGAGTTATTGCGTTGGATTATATCCAAACGTATAAGAACTTGGCAGATCCTTTCACAAAGGGTTTTCACGTAACGTGATAGATAATGCATCGAGAAGATGGGTTTGAGACCCACCGTATGAGTTGTCCACAATGGTAACCTACTCTATGTGATCGGAGATCCCGTGAATTAGAAGTGGGAGACAAGTTGTTGGTCGGCTGAGAGCAGGGTATCCTTACATTTTACTATCCCACTCCGCAAAGATGAAATACTCTCCTGATCTGCATGGCAGGTTGATATTTATCTTAATGTGTTCTAAGCGGCTTACTTTTATAAGCGGAGATGTTACCCTGCAGAGTATCTCTTGAGGAATACACCTATATGAGTCTGACTGTTAAACGTCGCAGTCTATGAGAGTCGGTTGCTCTTTAGTAAACTCATGAAAGGCCTTGCAGTATGACGTATAAGCTCCACACCGCGGGGAATCCTTGCGGTAGCCTAGTATCGGTCAAGTGATTGTGTGAAATTAGGTCGCAGCAAACTTGTAGTTCAAGGCATAGTCCACTATTTAAGTTGTGGTCTAACGTAGCATAGGTTTCTATGTGGAGTTCAACTTAACAGTCCCCGCTAAACACCGGTATATAAAACAATGTTTTGGAACAAATGTGATATAATGTGCCAATGAGACTTTGTGGGGGATTGCTAGAATTTTAGTGTACGTGGGCCAGCCCAACTAAAATCCGAAAATTCCCATGGCCCATTAATAAATGGTTGATTGAGTGTACGTGACTAAAAGTTTAGTCCCATACTGCTAGTGGAGAGTGAGCTGCACCACTTTATATAGTGGGATGTTCTAGTACTAGTATGAGCTAGTGAGAATAAGAGAATATGAAGGGTGCCACACGCGCGCTCCTCCTCGCTCGACTCGCCACAACACGCCTCGTCACGACGCGCCGTGGGTTGCGGGAATCTCGTCGAGCCGAGCTTATATTTTTGCAGTTCAGGAAAATTAATGAGTCATTGATTAGTAATTAACGGACGCGTTAATTATCTTGCCGTTTCCGATTCCTCTGGGATCGTGGGGCGTTTCCGACTCGATCATGGCTTACAACTCACGTTCTACCCGACTCGCACTATATATACAGCCCGGGGCAAACCCTAGCCACCATCACGAGATACATGGCCTCACATCGTTCCAAGAGCATTGCACCGCCGTCTACCAAGTCTTCTCCATCCCGTCTTCCGGCGTGCACCGGTTGAAGGGACAGTAGGCCTCTGGAACCCCGTCTCTTGTGATTCTGTATGGGAGAGGGGCGATCAAGTTTTTGGGGAGCGCACTCGCGCGACTATGGCTTCGAGTTCTTCCCCAACGACGACTTCTTCCCCGACATCGCCAACCTCTTCATCGACGACATGGGCGACGACACATGGAACTCCAGCGGTGCGACTGTCGCTGCACTGTACGTGTTCATGATCTTCCTATATAAAGTTTCACTAGAGTTGCTACTTGTAGTATGTGCTCTAGATTCAATCTGTTTATCTACTGTTTGCGTAGATCTCATGATTAGTTTAATCTATATTATTCTAGTCATAATATGTTTACTGTTTTTGCGGATTAAATCATATGCTAAATCACCTAATTATTCAACAGTTACTCCATCATCTCCCTCTTAATAATTGTTGTGTAAGATAATCCAAATGTATGCAAGATAAGTACTCATGATAATTGATAATCCTCTGATATGATGACCAAGCCCGTTCATATCGGTAAGTTTGAGTTTACTCAGACTTAGTTGGTATCACTATTTGGTCCAAGAATCTATTTATCGTTGAAGGTGTTTTCTTTGTTGTTTCAGGGTGAAGGTTCGCATGCATGCTACAAGATGAAATTTGCCTCGAGTTGGAGTGTTGTTTTATGGTGATCCAAATTCATTAAGATAAAATCTAGAATTTAGCAAGCGAAACAAGTGCCCGTTGTTGGAGGATTAGGGTGCGGGGGCAATGGTTAGACTTGGAGTAACATAATATACACATGTTATTATTATCTTATGTTACTATCTCTATAGTGGGAGTGTGATATATGTGATAACGTAAGATCATTCATTTATTACTTTGTAAACTCATTTTGCATTGAAAAGTGTTATGCCAGCCATATTTTTTCCCTATATGGTATCTATGTTACTACTCATATTGCATGTTATCATGTTTTAAGGATGACTCGTGGGAGACTCAAATGAACATAAAATTTGTTCAGAATTTATCCGTTTGGGTCGATGTCTGGTCATGCGGACACGGAGCATGCTCACGAATAGGGAGGACGTAAGAGACGTCTATGTATGTCTGTTTTTTTGTCCGTGCACGACTCAAACCTACCCAAATTTAGGACTTGTTTGATTCATAGGATAGGAAAGTCATAGGAATAGTAAAAGTATAGGATTGCTATGTCATGTATACTCCAAACCTATAGGGTTTGGTTTGTATCAAAGTTTGTTTGATTCCACCAAAAGGAATTGTAAAAAGAGTTTGGAGTGGATGTTAGGATTTCTATGGGAAGTAGTACAAAAATTTCTATGAAAAAATTTATATAGGAACCAATCCTATGAATCAAACTACTAGGCTATGGGATAAAATCCTACAAAAATCCTACAAAATTCACATGAATCAAACAAGCCCTAAATGTAAATGCGTCGGTCGGAACATAAAGCGAATGCAAAACGTACAACCAGATAAAATTGATCTATGTGTTTAGGGTTGCTTTTTCGCAAACGGGCGCAACCGGATGGGCCGGAAACCCATAGGTCGATACCTGATCGTCACCGTGACACCACCACATGTCCCTACACACCCGGGGCGCGAAGAGGCATGGGCATGGCAGACGGCGAGCTTCCGACAGTGGGAGCAGTACGGAATCCCATCCTCCATTGACGAAGTGCCACGCCCCTCGCAGCCAACGCCACGCGTACAAGCCCACACGGCCGTGAAGACGAATTACGAACGTGCCGCTCGCTCGCCACGCCGCCTGGCTGCCGGTGCCCGCCAATGCCTGCCTGCCACCGCGCACGTTCGCATTTCAGCCGTAGCAGAGTGCCGGCGGTGACATCGGGAAATTACATTCCTTTCCGCCGGGGCCGGGCCGTCGTTTTCGCGGAAACCAGGGCATGCGCGCGCTGCGGAGCGCGTCCTCGCCACACCTATATAAGCGCGCCGCCCTGCCAAGCCATTGCCAAGATAGTACTGAAAGATCTTATCATCGTTCCACGGACCGACCGACGCGACATGGTGACCACAATAGAGGACGTGCACGCCGACGTTCTGGCCTGCGCCCTGCGGCGCCTCGACGGCCGCTCGCTGGCCGCGGCCAGCTGCGCCACAGCGGGGCTCCGGGCGCTCGCCGCCGACCCGGGCACGTGGCGCGCGCTCTGCCTCGCCGAGTGGCCCTCCCTCGCGCTCGCGTCCCAGCACCACAACGGGCTCCTCTCGTCGCTCCCGCCGCGCCGCCTCTTCGCGGACGCGTCCCCTTTCCCGTGCCCGGACGCCGCCGCCGCCGGGGACCTCCTCCTGCCGCTCCCCGGGAGCCTCGTCTCCGCGGTGGACGTCTACTACCGGGGCGCGCCGCTGCTGTCCCGCGTGGTCGAGACGCCCGCCTGCTCCGCGCCGTGGTTCCTCGGCGGGCCGTTCCGCGTCGAGGCCGTGGACTGCAAGAAGCCGGCGCCCGTGGCGGCGGCCTTCTCCCCCGCGGAGCTGGAGCTGAGCTGGCTGGTCGTCGACCCCGCCCGCGGCCGGGCGGTGAACGTGTCCAGCAGGCGCGCGGTGGCCGTGGGCCGGCACTGGTACACGGGCGAGACGCTCGTGCGGTTCGCCGTGGTGCTGGGCGGGTGCAACTTCGAGACCACCGTCGCCTGCTCCCAGGAGGCCGGCCACGTCAGCGAGATCAACCTCGCCGTCGAGAACGCCGACGGCGCGGCGGTCAGCGGCGAGGGCGCCCTCCGGCTTCTTGTCGCGGCAATGGATGGGGAGAGGAGGGGAGGTGAGGGAGAGCGGGAGGAGGTGAAGGCCAGGTACGAGGCGTTCGTCAAGAGCAAGAAGGGGAGGAAGCAGAGCAAGGCGCGACGCGAGGCGCTCGTTGACCTCTGCTGCTCCGCCGCCAGCGCCGTCGCCGTCCTGGCCTTCATTGCCACCGTCGTGCTCCGGTAGATAATCGGCGACTGGCCCTGGCCGGCACATCATGAAGGGAAGTTTTTTCTGTATAATTACAGAGAAATACGTACTTGTGGAATTTTCTGCCGTCCGAAGAAGACGCCATCAAGTAGGAACTATCGTGTATTTACATCTTCGATCATGATGGCTAGTGTGTCATTCAAATGGCAAACCTTTCGTCGTAATAAAAGGTGGAGAGAGAAATTCCTACTACTGTCAAGCGATGCGCCATTTTTAATGGTATAGTAGTTCTCCTAAAAGAAGAAAGGGTGAAATGTCACACAAATGGGGGGAAATAAATGCGGTTGCGTGCTTTGCCAATTTCCTGTTCGACCAAAAGCTACTGCTCCCCCACCTCCATCAATTAAATGAAGTTTAAGAGAAGTACATATGAACAGCAAGGCACTAGCTTCCTACAGGGCAGCCATGGGGAAAACATTGTTCCAGCACAGCTTCAGCAACATATGCAGTTCGTATATATATATATTTTTTGAAACGAGTCAAAAGCTTTACCTATTTTCATTAAGAAGAATAGTTTAGATTACAACACAAGCAAGATGAAGCTTGGCGAGAAGGTTCTACTCTCGCGGCATTAAATTACTCAAATACTTAGCACCGGCTACACACCAAAGGGCGGCACTCTTCTTAATGATATCTAAAACCGCCGATAGCATGGAGGCCACCTTGCGGAAAACTCTTGCGTTTCTCTCGTTCCAAATTTCCCATGCGGCGAGGAGAATGAAGATAAGCCCCACCGACGACGTCCATTGATACCGGTGATTGAGCACCACCAATCCTTGACCGAACCAAAATTACTCCATTGCGAGGCATCGATATCCACTATGCCTAGCCAATCTCGGATGCCCCGCCAAATACGAAGAGAGTATCTACACTTGAAGAAGAGGTGCGTTGCGGTCTCCGGTTCCCTTTTGCAAAGTTGGCAAAGCCCACAATTTGGCCACCCTCGTTTCGTTAGCCTATCCGTCGTCCACACCTTGTTTTGTAGTATCAACCACGCAAAGAGCTTGCACTTGGGAGGAGCCCAACTATCCCAAACCACCGAAACCATGTGGGAGTTGGTTGGTGCTTGGAATTGTGCCAAATATGCCAAAGAGGAAGAATACATGTCATTGGTGGTGGGGGTCCATGTGATGGTGTCCAACACATCGGTGTTGAGATGGACGTCTTGCATTTTGCTCCAAAGAGTATAAAACTCGGTTATGTGCTCAACTGTGATTCCCTCGCCCATGTTGATGTTCCTAATCCAAAAGTGACCCTCCAAGGCTTTATGGACCGAGAAAATTTTCCTTTTGGAGCACGCAAAGAGCAAGGGCGCCATGAGCCTAGGCCGAGCCACATCAAGCCAAGGCGTACTCCAGGTGGCCTTAATCCCATCTCCAATAGACACGGTGGTGAGGGAGTGGAATAGCTCCATGTTCTCATCGTTGCACGAGCGACCCAATCCTACCCAAGCTCTCTCCGGTTCCGTCCACTCAAGCCAAGGCCATCGCAGCCTTAGTGCTTTCCCAAATTTGTCCAAGTCGATGATGCCTAGGCCGCCCATGTTTTTTGGTTTACAAACACTTCTCCATTTAACTTTGCATTTTCCACCGGAGGCCTTTTCCGCCGCCGCTCAAACAAACGCCCTCACAATCTTGAGCATGACCTTCATGGTGCTCTTGGGGGGAGCGAGGGCGGTGAGGGAGTAGATGGTTTGGGAGGTGGTGACGGACTTGACAATAGCCACTCTCCCGGTGGCATTAACGGATTTTCCTTGCCCAATGGGAAGTCTAGCTGCCATTTTATCCACCACGAATTGGAAGTCCACCCCTCGTAGCCGAAAAACCGAGAGGGGGAGGCCCAAGTAGCGGATTGGGAAGTTGGAGCGCACCGCGGGAAACTCGCTCAAGATATCATCAAGGTCCACTCCGGAGCACCTAATAGGGGCAACAAGGCTCTTTTACACATTGGTGACAAGTCCGGTGTTGGTATATATATAATGTACTCCCTCCGTTCCCTTAAGCAAGGCGCAAAAAAAATCTGGTTTTTCACCACAAAGCAAGGCGCATATGCAGTTTAGGATCTCATAACAGTAACAATAACATCATTAGACATTTCAAGCAACACGATTGTGTCAGCACCCTGTTGCTGACAACGAGGTAAAAGAACAGGTAGTTGGTGCTAGATTAGTATGTTAGATAGATACGATGTTCTTGCAAAACATAAAATTCAGCATAATCTTACACATCAGGTTTTCTTTAAGATCATGGAAATCTACTTTAATTTATACTATTTGAAACTGACAAACCTAATAGCCAGTATATAGCAGATAGACTAAAGTATGAACACATACACACATTTATCAGCTGTCACCAATTGGCTTTGGAGGGCCTCTTTCTATTGGAACTACCCCTACAGCACGGTCCTGTTGGGCCTTTGCAATGTCGACATATATAACTCGCCCATTCAGCACCTGTTACAAGCTTCACAGTACCCGGTCAAAACCTTGCCTGACCTCTTCACCACTATAATTAAATAAGAAGAGTTCCACTAGATCTTTAAAAGAATAAAAGAGAAGAAAACTTGCCTTGCCATTCATGTCCTCCCGTGCTTTATTGGCTTCTTCCTCGGAGGCGAATTTCACAAAGCCGAATCCTTTTGATCGGCTGGTCATCTTATCCATGACAATGGTTGCTGAGCTCGAATAAGAACGGGTTGCAACTTAGGTCGTAATAACAGGTAAAACAACTACTGTGGTTATGGCAACTGGCAAGTGATGAGGACAGACCTTCCAATACTTGGCCATAGTGAGCGAAAGCTTCTGCTAGGCTGTCTTCCGTTGCAAATTGTGATAGGCCTGCAAGAGGATCAAAACCTAAGAGGAAGCCAAAATCTGACAGAGGCAGCTCCTAAATTGCATATCATACTAATTCGTTTAAGTTTTTCCATTCCTCTTATCGTCCTTGCCTTGCGCAACTGTAATTATTATATCTGCTTAATATATTGAGGCCAGCACTTGCTGGATCTTTCAAAAAAAGTTACATATCACAACCGTATTCCACTGGTGCCAACTGCCAATGATATTTAAATGTGTACGTATTATTCTATATTTCTTCTACCCAGCAATATATTTCAGCTTGGGCAGAATAACAGCGCATATTAGTAAAGCCAAGAGTACTTGCAATAACAAGCCAAGAGTACTTGCAAGAAGAACAATAAAAATCAACTGAGACTTAATATGATAGTGATAAGTAACGCGGCAGCAATTAACAAAATATGACTCAAACAAATTAACACAATTTTATACCTTCAAAAAAAAATTAACACAATTTTATACCTTGCTAGAACATGTAGTAACAGCAATAGTAATTTATTGAAGCTATATCAGTTAAGTTGACCTCAGTAATAAAAATGTACTAGTTAGTATGAATTCACTTCAGAACTTCAAATCAAATTTAACCAAGCAACCTGGCAACTCGGATAGTCAGATGGCATTTACAATGGAAAAGTTGGGGTATTCTATATTTTCTTGCAACATAAGTATGAAATCTTTGGAACGTGAACCCATAACAGATCCTACAAACTATATACCTATTTAAGGCACAACTTTAGGGGAAAAAGAAGAAACATATATATAAGGCTACCCACATTGCCTTTGCTAAACAAAATCTCTCTAAGAGATGAGATCGACCTCCTAAACTAATTCCAGAAAAGAATTATTGAGATAGTACTAACTGACGCTAGGAAAAGAAGTTGAATGACTACAGGCTAAAGAATCCAAAAAAATTGAACCATCTGTCAAAGACCCACTACAAGTAAAAATAAGTAGCTCCACAGGTATTTCGTCAAACACTTGCTATGCACTCGCCCAAGGCAGCATTTTCTCTTATGACTACACAGAGCCGAGATGGAACAAAGAGCTGAACTGACGGGAGATGTAACGTACTAGGAGACAACGCGTGCGTGAGGAAACGGGAGTAGTAGCCTAGTAGGCGGCTGAAGACTTAACCTCCGATGAAGAGCTTGTGTGTGATGCCGCGAGAGTGCGTTAGGAGCTGGGGGCGCGTGGCGGTGACACCGATAGCAGGGTTCCTGGTTGACGCAAGGCGGCGGGTGGCCTCACGCAGCGCTGCCATAGCCATGGCCGTGACTTCCTTGGGGACACTATGAGAATTGGTGAAGGAGACCGGAAGAAGCTGGCTGCTGATTGTGAATGTGAGCGGCGGTTCGGCGTCCTCCTGAAAAAGCTGGTACCTCAAACTGCAGCCGGAATATTTTTAGAAATTTTATTTTGTAAATAAAATAGTACTCCGTAGTCCGTAGTACAAAACAAATCATACAGTAATTTGTATATGCAATTGCATGTAGATTTAATACAGCTGCACAAGGCGCACCACTGCGACGTCCAACGACCGTGTCGAGGATGTCGTCCAACTCTCTTCACCAGCCACTTGCCTTTCCACTCATTAGTATTTTAATAACTAGATAACACCCCGCGGGTTACTGTAGAACTTTATAGTGATATATATTAAAAAATCTTCTATTGTAAGAAATATGAATTGATTTGCTCTATTTCTTTGTTTAAAGATTAACTAATAAGCTAAAGGTAAACATGAGGTGGACCAATTAGAGATTGTGAGGTGGACTAATTAGAAACTTGATGATGTGGCATGCTTGTAAGTTGAGAGAATTCTTCTCCTAGTATTAGTAAAGAATTAGATAACACCTCGCGCGTTGTTGCGGAACTTCATATTGATATATATTAGAATTAGAAGGAATATGAATTGATTTATTCCATTTCTTTGTTTAAAGATTAACTACATGGATAGCTTAGTGAGGTGGACCAATTAGAGACTTAATGATCTAACATGGTTATATGTTGAGAGAAATCAAATAGTGGGGTGCTTCTGCTACTTCTGCTACATAATTTCTAGATATCATGCATGGGTAACAGGATTTAGAAAATCAATGGAGCAACAACAGTGCACTTGTTTCAGTTCAGCAACACTGCTCCTAGAATGCAGCTACCACCGTGGGTACCGCTGTTTGCAACTTTTGTTTCAAAGCACGGTACCGCACCGGTAGTACCGCTCTTTGGTAGTGCTTCTGCTCTCAGAAGTAGAAATAAAGTGGTAATACTGCCACCGATGCTAGTAATACCGTTGGCTGGGTGCTCACCTGGTGAGCTTCCCAAGCAACGGTAGTACCGCTCGGGTTACCGACGTTTGGCACCTCCTATTACTAAGTGCGGTGCCGCAAGCGGTAACTCCATCAGTACTACTGTTGCCCCCAACGATAGTATCAGCAGAGCCAGCGGTAGTACCGCTCTGCTAGGCGCATCAATAGTGCAACGGGTGCCGTTGTGTGTTGTCGCTACGCTACCTAACGATTAACGGAGCATGGCCAGCGGTAGTAGTGTTGCGGGGATCTGGGCACATTAAGTGATCGTTTTAAGGAGGACTATAAAAGAAGTCTTCTTCTCCAAAGAATATCAAGTTTCTGCATTCTCTCGATCTCCTACATTAATTTGAAACTCAAATTGAAGAGATCTCTCAACTCTTCCACCCAAATCTGTTGATATTTTGGAGAGCGAAGGGGAAGACCCGGATCTACAACTACATCAAAGTGTTCTTCATCTCCTCATTCATTTGAGGGGTCTTGAATCTAGGGTTTGCTTGTGGAAAACCTATGTCAACTTTGTACCTTGTTGGTGAATCTTTGAGACCTTTATGGTCAATACCTTTTGTGGTCCACTTGGTAGCCTCCAATTAAGTTGTGGGTGTGTGCCTCACGATTGTTATAAGGGAATCGATTTCTGCCCCCAAAAGAAAATTAATAGTGGAAGGTGAACCCATTTTTTGTGGAGCGGTTCATTGGAGAAGAATGTGAGTCATTTATGGCGTTGAGACCAACCTGTGTTGGTGACTCACACCTCTTCAACGATACGTACACCTTTCATGGTGGAATTTGAAATTACATCAACTTCCGCTTTGGTTTACCTAATCCTAACTCTTACCTTCTTGTATATTATATATCTTGCTACATTGCTCTACTTGTGCTTTGTTTATGGCATCCCTACTTGCTAGCTTATCATGTAGATAAATTCAACGTAGTTGTATGCTATAGAGAATTTATCTTTATTGTTAAGTTTAAACTTGAAAATGGATTAGAATTAGAGTAGCACCTATTCAACGAGTACACCTCTTTTAATAGTCCAGTTTTCCTATTGACTCAAGAAAAACTTGAATAAGCACAACGAGTACACCTCTTTTAATAGTGCACTTTTCCTATTGACTCAAGAAAAACAAAAGATAATATATACGGAAACCACCGGCACTTGTTCATGAAAATGAGGGGCCTCCATCTATCATCCAACATCTATCTCTTGATTAAAACCTGGGTATGCACTTCATATGTAACATAAGTCCACTCTAAATTGAGTGTCATCTTAAACAAAAAATATAATTAGGGACTGTTCAAGTGTCACGTGGTTTAAATATTAATCCTCAGTTCCTCACTGCCATGCATCCAAATTTAGCTTCTGAACATGCTTCGCTATTCTTCGTCCTGTTAATCGTACACTCCATTCTATAACTCCCATGTTTTGCAATATGTTTCCTTTTTCCAATTAGGCTTCACAGGAAAATTGCACAAAATGAAGAAACCTAGTGAGAAACCTAGTGATTCATCATACGAAATACCCCTTCATTTTAAGCTGCTCAAGGAACGCTCATCAGACTATCAAAGAGAAAATAATAATAAATGTGTGCATTGTGATATGTAAGGCATGCATCATTCTGCCAAACGTAAATGTACCATGGTGACACCCCGTCACAATGGAACACCATGATGATCATAAGCGGTACACGGCATGACTCGACACATCGCAAATGTAACACAGCCATTCAGACACCAAATCGCATAGAAGGTAGCGACTTTTGATAGTGCTATTTATTCCTTATTATCCCCACAAGAGGGTAGCACTACATTGGTATCTCAACTCTCTACTCACAAACGCTATCATTATTTGTATGATTTAAGCCTGATGATTGTTCTCTGTCCCACCTGGAAAGGTGCACACATCACTCAGCAGCTTTTCCTTTCCGGCGATTGCTGCCGCCTGCAGAGGCTCCAGCCCCTCCCATCTCCACCAGGTAACAGATCATCGAGTCCACGTCCTCGCCGAATATGCTGTATGCTTCCATCACTTGGATGTAACTAAAGCCCATCGCTAGAAGCAACTGCATGCTGCGAGTCAGCACGGTGTCTGGCAGCACAAAGCGATTCTCACTCCCTTTATCGGTCACCGTGGCCGAACCAGATGACCCACTAACTACAGAACAGGAAACATTCCAGTTTCAGGTAAGCAACCGATCAACAGAAAATTATAAATTTCCTTAGACGTCAAGAGAAGTGTGCTTACTTGCTGCAGAAGAAGATGGCTCCGCCCCTGACCTTGATGATTCTCTAAAGTTAACCTGCTGCTGGTTAAGATACTCTGCCCGAGAGGCCTCCATCACCATCCTTTCTATTTCCTTCTCAGTCAACTCCAGATCAGAGTAGAGCCGCCCTTCAGCCAAAAGTGCCTATAATTACCAACACAAGCATCCAGCATGCACAATTTGGTTATATGGTCTGTTCAACGGACGTGCTAATATATAAAGGTTGCTAATATAATTTGGTTACAGGCACAGAAAATAATTAGCTTTACTCACATTCTCAATCTGTTGGTCTTGCTGAGCTTTTATTGCAGCCTTCACTTGGTCCCTGTCAACACTATTGGTCTGTACAAAAAGGAAGTGTGAAGTTTATTTATGTAAAACCATCCATGTACAAAATGGCTAACAGGGAAATGATGACCACCACCAATCATATCCGACAAGTTTCAGAAGATTTACCCCTCTAAGAGAGCTAAACCCCAGGCCTGCTCCAACTGTCATACGACGAGGATCAACAACTGAATTGTAATGATTACCCTGATGGTAACTTAACCTAACCGGAGGAACATCTGTGTTATAACTTCCCTGAAAAATGTTAATGGGCTCTGCAATAAGAGCAAACCAATATGAGACTGCGTGATCGAGCTGATAGAATAGAGAAGAAGTGTGGTTAAAATGCTAGAGCAAAATTACCTGTGCTGTAGGAATAGATGTGAATCGGACGATTGTACATCTCAGCAAATGCCTGGATCTCAATATTATTGCCATATACCTTAAAAATAAGATAATTAATCAAAATAAATTCTTTTAAAATGAAATGAGCCAAGATGCTAGCTTTTTCCTTGTATCACATCCTTTTCCCCTATTTGTGTATTTAAAAGGGAGCTGCTGACAATACATGCACTTAAGATTACTCTAGATAACTTATATTTGCATCAGAATGGGTAGAGGTCAGGGAAGTACATGCTTCTCTGTATGGAAGCACATAAATATAAAATGCAAACACAGAATAGCAGGCTTTAATTAATCTCCGTAATTCTACACAAGATTTAAACAGGTGGATAATGTTTGCCAAGAGTATAATGAAACCAAATGTAACTCAGCAAACAAATTTAGTGGCATTCTAATCTTGAAAGTCATTTGTGCAAAAGAGGGCCTACAAAATACTCCCTCCGTTCCACAATACTTGACTTAGATTTATCTAAGTACAGAGACGTGTTTAGGTGTGTAGATACATCCGTGTGTGGAAAGTTCGAAGTCAAGTATTTTGGAACAAAGAGAGTAGGTGAGTAAAGATTAGCTTACTCAATGTAGCAGACATACCAGGCATATAATAGCTTACCTTATCTTTTCTCTTCCTCTTACAGTATGACATAAAGCCTTCAGTCATAAACTGAGAGAAATGATCCCGCTCTCTTTCCTAGAATAGAAAACAAAAAGCACAATTAGCATTTAACTTGCCTTGCTCAAGAGTATTGACTACATCACTACACCAATCCAATATAGTTACATGTTTGGAACTTGGAAGCAGTTTGTAAATATACGTTGTTTTGGTTTCTAGGAGAACATATATTTCCAAAAATACCCTTATTAACCACGTACTGCTACTGGTTTTATATATAAATGGATATACAAATCCATCGGGCTATGTCAACCCCTCAATAGTGCAAGTGTTCCTCTTGTTTTACGTGCATGAAGCTAAATATAACAACAAATGCGTTTAACCGGATGTAATAATTAACAAAAAAAAATTGCATTATACTGTCTCCAAAGCACACAGAGCTCGCCTAGTTTGTTCGGGCTAAAAAGCTACTACTAGGAAAGCTAACTACGGATGTGGTTGCCACATACTCCCTTCGTTTTTCAATATAAGATGTTTTAGGTGTTCCACATATCGTCTAGATGCATACTAGAATGAGTGAACATACACACTGAAAACATGCCTAGATACATTTGTATACATGTGAATGTGAACAAATGCTAAAACATCTTATATTTAAAAACAGAGGGAGTAGACAGTAGTGCAACTAGTTTTTTTTTTTGGTACACCACATGATGGTAAACTGCTAAAATAAGATGAGCGGACAAATGATGGACGTAACAATGTGGGAAACCTAATTAAAAATTAGATATTCTTAATGTCATAATAAATTGTCGATTCAGCAATAAGCCATAGATTGACTTATGAGTTCTCATGTGGAATTACACTGCTGATCCACAATAAGTTTGGCAGCTTTTTGCATTGTCCTGGCACATAATTCAGTAGTCAATGATATTCTTTCACCAAATTTTGGCGAGGATGGCCATAATGTTTTTACAAGTTCCTGCCCTTACTGGATGCTACCTCTGGAGATAGGCATAGCCATAAAGGCATTCAATAAAGTTATGTTAGAGATAGGAAAGTAAGGGTGCTACCTTTGGAACTATACTTGTTATGGCCATAGATGCACAAGGCAGCAGGCGATAGGATATTCGTGAAGGCATTCGATATGTTATGTTAGATATTGGAAGGTAAAAAGGAACACGTCGAGTATCCTTGTTAGATACGGCTGGTTTACTGAAAAGACTACTCCCTCCATCACAGTTTATAAGGCACAATACGAAATCCAGGAAATCTCAAGAGTTAGGCGCAATGAGTATTAATGATCTCCTAGAAATGCTCCCGGCTATGTCCCCTCCCAAATCTGCATGCGATTTAGTCAATCCTCTATTTAATTAGGCCAATGCATTCACTTCTAGATAGACCTTATTGGTCTTTCCTAATTAATTGCTTGATACAGGAGTAATTAACTCGGCCAATTCTCACTTGCCTTGGTCGCGGAGAAACTCCAAATATGCCTAATAAACCGAGATGGAGGGAGTAGTAAAATTAGGAAGAGGCTGACTTGAACTAGAAAAGCAGAGTTACTCTTCCGTCTTGAGTCTGAATTGAGATCTAACTTGCGAATCAAGCTAGTAATCCTATAAAGGACTATGTAACAGATCTAATTAATCAATGGTGTCTCATTGATCCTTTTAGATCACCTATGTCAGTACCCCATCGGCGTACCATATGGCCATCTTCATGGCAGTAGTTACCCAGGTTATTCCTGTCTTGCTTAATGGAGAGCGCGTCAACGAGTAACCAGCCAGGCGCTCAGGCCACAGCCTATATCGGCCATCAACTAAAAGCCTGGAACCAGGGTAACCATTTTCTTAACCTCTCACTGTATACTAGGGTATACGCTGTATCACACACGTGAAGCTAAGAACTGTGTCTAGATTATCCTAAATGTCACAAAGCTAAGAGCTTAAGATGACAGTAACAAAGTGAGATAAACAAGGAAACGAGATTAAAATGAAAACATAATGAATAGCCACAACTTGTGAATCAAGCTTATGAATTAAAAGTATATGGATATACTTGTTGACAAGAAATATAATCAACACACATCTGCCTAGCCATGTCATATAATTGTTGAGAACATAAACTTTAACTCTTGAAAGTTGCAACGCCACCTACCATATAATCAACACACATCTGCCTAGCCATGTCATAAGCTTCTGGATCACCATAAACTTGATCGGCTACTGCTCTGAACAGGCAATTCCCATCTTCAGCCATCTTCCTTATTTCAAACCCTTTTACTCGCCTTAGGTCATGTTCGAACACATGCTCCCTTTCCTGAGGCAACAAAAATACATCAGGGCAACTACAAAGTAATGGATACTAACCCTGTAGGTAGAAAGGCAGCAACTAATAATGTTAGCAAGAAACATTGGTCTTCCCGGGACTAAGATTAGATAGGCATATCTACTTACTAATCACAATGAGCAATTAAATGAATACTTTATCATTCATGCTCCAAATTAAATACAGCCCCTCAAACTTGTAGTACTACTCAGTTTTTCTTTTTGCAATTCTCAAAATTGTACTATTCAGTTGCACAGGATCCAAAGCATCTACGGCGTTATCTTCATATCATATCGTCAATGATGCTTTTCCAAATAAATAAAATGACTATAGATGTAGCATCAGAAGTGAAGTCCACATATATAACAGAAGCAGACAAGAGATCATACCGAATCATCATAGTTAGAGGTGTAACAGGGGCCCTGCTCATCTGCACTATTGTACCCTTCACAATCAGCAAGTGACCTGGGTGAAGAAGGACGAGAACCCGAAGCAGATGTCCGAGCTGCCACCGGTGGCCAAGCAACTGGCCTTCTTGAAGGTCCAATCCGCACACTGTTTGAGCTTCCAGACCCCATTCTCCTCAACCCATTATTACCAGATGATGATGGTTTTGGTGGCGGAACTGGTGGAGGAGGTGGGTGTGATGCTGCGCCAGTCATCCGTGGTGATCCAGTGCCTGATTGCACTGAATTTCCCTGCTCAGACTGATCGGAAAACTGGAGGCCCGACAATTCCACCAAGAAAGCGGGATCAGCCACATTGGTGTCATCCTTGGGAGGTTTCTCCCTCTCAGATCTCTCTTCTGCACAGCTTGAACTCTCAGATACACTATTATCAACCAGCCTCGAAGGCTTATTGCTACTACTACCATCGTCGCCCTCAAGTAGATGATGCTCGGTTATATCATTGGAGGCCAAGAGCTCCACTGGCTGTGGCTGCAGTTGCGGCTGCGGCTGCAACGTGAGCTCCTCATCCCGGGCAGGGGCAGCTGATGTTGGCTGGTTCTGCTGTTGTTGCTGCTGTGGTGCCTGTGAGCCCGAGCGAGCAGGGTTGGACGAAGGAGCACCGGGCCCACGCTGCACGAAGATCCTCGTCATCACCCAGTTTCCTCAGCACGAGCAATCCTCTGGAGTTAGAGGGACACAGGGGCGCCCTTGTCCCGTGTACGGACCTTGGGGGCGGTGAACCTGACGCCTCCGCCTCCGCCGCTGCCAACGCTGCTCCTCTCGTCGTCGCCGGCAGCCAATCTGAGCATCACACTGCCAATTCTCATCAGAACCAGGGCGACGCCGCTGACCTCGAAGCCTCCTCAGATCACAAAACCCTAGCTCCCCCGAGATCGAGACGCGCAGGCTATCCCCGGAAGGCAGGGGCGGCGCACCACCCTCCCAGAACCCCAAATAGCCCGCCAATTCGACCAATCTTGACGGAACAACACCGATTTCCTAGGGTTCTGAGCGGATTACCTCGTCTCTAGGTACCGGGCCGGCGACCGCGAGCGACGTAGATGGTTCGGGGGTGGAGGTGGGGAGATTCGCGCTAGGGTTTATGGTGGGCGAGTCGAATGAGAAGATCCGCGTGATTCTGTCGCTGCTGTTTGTTTTGGGGATTTTGTTTTTGGGTGGAGAGAGAAAGAGCAGCAGTAGTAGGTGAGGCTGGGAAGAAGACGATGGATGGAGAAGGAAGAAGGGGGAGGAGAGGCGAGCCTGCCAACGATTTATAAGTAGAGACGATGAGGATGACATGCGGGACCGCAGGGCAGCGTCTGTGAAAAATGGACGGTGGTTGCGTCGCCATTACTTTTGTGGTGCTTGGAACCCAAATTGATCATGTTTGTGGCTTTCTCATAGCAATCATTTTCATTGTTATTATGTCATCATCATGTAAATGAAAATTTCCCTCCTCCCTCTTTGTTTTCTTGTCCGGATGATCTACGAGCTCCTTTTTGTCTCTCCTAATTTGCATTGTTTTTTCTAATGTGTTCTACGCTTCACGATGACTAGATCTCCCCCTCACATGTGCTTATATGAGTTTATAGATGATTGATTGAACCGTCGAAACCTAACAGACGTCATACGAAATGTTCTGAAAGAGGAAATATTGTCCTTTACGTCCGACCCCTGGCACATGACGACACCATGCATGAAAGATAGGAGATGAAACGCCATATATACCTTTTTCGACCTTCTAGTAACCTCAAACCCTAATTACTTGATGACTAACAAGGTGCTCGTGACGTACTATAGAACCACAAGGAGGATATGATCAAAACTTTTTCGAGCTTATGTGTGGTCTTGTGCTGCTTTAGTTACAATGAGCGAGTGCGGTGGTGGAAGTTAAGTGTGATACATCGAACATGAGGCCTACGAGGTGGTCTAGATGATCGTTGAGGCTTAAAGCATGCAATTAGTGGATTTGCATTTTGAACTCATTTGGAGAGAGATTGGAGAACAAAAGTGGCAGTAAGCCCGTAGGGGAGGGTTTTTGGGTGAGGGGAGGGGGAGTTGGCAGTAAGGCAGTAGGGGAGGGTTTTTGGGTGAGGGGGGAGTTGGCAGCTGGCAAAAGACGTTGGAAAGGGTCTTATTAGAGTTTGGATGAGGAAAATGATGGAGTGAACAGACAAGCACCAAGTCAAATCTTACTAAGTATATGAAAGATAAGTTATAACCCAACTTAATCTAATTGAGGCGATATGGTAAGAATTTTTTAAATGTGGTGTAGTTCATTGACCTTTCACACTCATATTCATAAACTTTGTTGATTGGATCCTCGTACACCATGTACTTGATGAAACTTGGTGCTCCTATACATCTACCAATGATCGGGCTCAAATACTTGAATGCTCGAACCAATAACAAAATAAGCTAATTATTGGTAATGCAAACAATTGAGGAACTTGTAGAGCTAGCGATGCCATTTCAATTCCTGTAGTGCTTATTTACAAGTTAGACTACTCGTAATCATCTTGTGCCCGTACACAATTAATTCATACTTATTTTCACTTCTTTTGTTTGCTTTGCGTCCTCTTGTCTCTCCCTAAACATGGAAAAAATTCATATACATCGACGTCAGTGTGTTCTTTCATCATTTGTTGGAAGAATAACAATCCTCTTGATTAATTCTTGTAGAAGTCAGCTGGTGGCTCCGTGTTCAAGGTTTAGATGACAACTCCTTTGTTAATTATCGACTCTTATGGATAGATTTTTGAGAAGTGCACATTTGTGTTATGTATGAATTTATACTCCATATGGTTATAAATATAATACGTTTTGGTAACTTGAGTTGAACCGAAAAACATTTTATATTTACAAAGATGTAGTGCTTCTATATGTTTTAGCCTTAGGTTCAAGGCCTCTTTGGATTGAAGAAATTCCATAGGAATTTTGGAGGATTCCAACCCATAGGAATTTTCCCTACGAAATGCCTTTAGATTGTAGGATTGAGCCCACCAAATTCCTATTAATTCCTGTGTTGTCCATTCCATAGGAATCTCAACATGATCTCAAACCTCATTTTATTTTTTCTTTACGAAGTCCAATGCACTCACACTCTATCTCTCTCTACTATATTCCCTCATTCCTACAAATTTCCTGCGCACTATCCAAAGACATCGTTTACAAAATTCCTATGTTTTGAAATCATGTTGGAATTAAAATGCATGACATTTCAATCCTATGTTTTTCCATTCCTACGTTTTAAAAATCCTGCCATCCAAAGAGGGCCTCAATGTTTTTCATTCCATTGTCTTTGATGTCTGCACGGCTTAAATCAAGCTTTCTGATAGTTGCACTACATACACAACTGCTCGTGGAATAATGACCAATTTTATTAATATAGAAGTTACTAATTCCTTGTGAAGTTAAAAGTAATAAATTTGTTGAATTCTCTTCAACAGTAGAGTGATTCCAATTTCGAAAGTACTAATGGTTCCCACATAAGATCGATACTAATCATACAAAAAAAGTCGAAGCACGAATGCACAATGCAAGGAGATAAAAACACAAAACCCGGCACATGAAGGCATGGAGTAGTGAAGATGCCACCCCTACATGGATTACGCCACAACGTCTTGGAGCATCCCTAGCAGTGCCCTTAAAAGGGCAAACGCTTAAAAATAACTGTTTTTTACAGATTCTGGTGGCAAAATGCAAACTAGCAGAGCTCTTAAACCCTTAAAACCATAAAAAAAGGTTGACCCTTATTTTCTCCTCCCAACTTGTACAGGTGAGGGTTGGGGGGGATTTGCCCCAACCCCTACTCAGCCGACGCGGATGCGCGGGCTGAAGTTTCAGCTTCCTCCTCACCGCGCGCGCTCGCGATTCGTCAGCCGCCGCCGCGCCCTGCCCCCTCCGGCCGCCCCCCACCGCCCCTCCACTCGCCTCGGCCGCCCCTCCCCGGCCCGACCTCGCCGCCGCCGGATCCAGCTCGCGCGAGCTCCCCTGACCTTGTCTCGGTCGCCCCACCCCATTCCGAGCTCGCCACCCCCCCCCCCCCCCCCTCACGCCCCTGCCTCCCCATCGCCGAGCAGAGCCGCCTCATCCTTCCTCCGCGCCGCCAACGCCACCCAAGCGTCGCCCCACCCCCGGCCTCGCGCGAGCTCCACCCACCAGCCTCGTGCGCCGCTAGTCGTCACCGCCATGCCCCCCGCTTGCCACGGCTCGAGCTCGTCGGGGTCGCCTCACCGCTCGACGCCCTGTGTTTCCAACCCACCACGTCGCACCCGCTCACAGGTTTTTTTCTTAAGGGTTAGATTTGAGGGTACTGATCTACGTCCTCTGCTTACAACCCTTAAAACTACCATTTCTCAAGCCTTATTTCACTTAAGAGTTAGTCTTTTAAAGGTTCTGCTAATGATGCTCTTATCGTGTGGATTTCCTTTTCGAGGAACATGTAGATTTCCCCACACGTTTAGATTCCGTAAATAAATGGCCATAGGCCTCGGACAATACTGGCAACAAAGCTGTTGGGCTCGGGGCCATGGCGGTAAATTCCTACTCACGCTTTCCCATGGAATCTTCTGCACGGCCAGACTGAACTGAATAGAAAAGGTGAAAATGCAGCTAGAGTGACACAACGGAAAGTCATCCGATGCTTTGGACGCACTCATCGTTCTTGTCATCAGATGCGACTTTACATGTCACTGCAACGGCAAGCCATGGCTCGACAGTCGACAGGATGTCACCTTTTCGATAACAAGAAACTTTTAAAGGCAATTAGGCTGACGCCACACGTCTATCTGACCGTAATCAGACGATGGGTACGCTGCTCGCGAAAGCTAATTGGCGGTGAATGAGAGAGGCGCCACTGGCTGTTTTAGTTGCACCGTAGAAAATGCCAGCTATATGTCAACCTGTCATATGGCAAAACGGAGCATATGCTTATCGTCGTAAGCTCAGACCAGTAGTGATTGATGGTGATAAGCTTAACAGTCACAACCCACAATGTATATGATGTCACCTTGCCGCGGATATGAAATACTTAACTTCCATTTGCAGTTCTATGGGCTAGAGCATCTCCACTGGGAGCTCTAAATGTGTGTCCGGCATCCTCAAAAGAAGACTCCTTTGGGGTGTCAGACATGTGTCCGGTCAATATTTAGAGGTCGCCCACAGCGGCACCCCCAATCATGAGCACACTGTCGAACACTTCGCATGCGTTGTAAACTAAGAATAAAACGTTCAAATTTCATTTATTTTTGTTATATGTTACAAACTTGTCGAATGAATTTGAACCCTAACTAGACCTAATCTAAACTCCGTCGAGGCCACCCTGGCATGCCTCGCCATCTTGGTTGCCGGAGCGTCTTGTGCAGCTCGGAGGCGCGAGCGGACACGTCTCTCCCGCTGGAGCGTGCTCTCCGCCCAGCGTAGATCGGCCCTCTCCACTCGCAGGGCGGCAACCACCAGCTGGGCGACCTCCATCGAGACCGGGTTCACCGCGCGCTCCGTCGACACGCTGTTTAGGTCGGCGTATGTCGCGCGCTCGGCGGCCGTGAAGACGCGACAGCGATTGTCTCGATGGAGTTCACCGCTGCCACCTGGTCGGAGTGGTGGCGGCAGCTCCTGCTCCTCCTACGGTGGCTCCTCCTCGTCCTCGTCCTGCGGCGGCTCCTCCTCCTCGTCCTCCACGTCGACATTAGCCCAGTCAAGGGGCAAGATGTCGTCGATAGGCTGGAGCGCCAGCTCTAGCGCCTACTCCGGCTGGTCCTCCTGCCCTAGAGGGTGGGCGCGGCGCGCAGCCTGGGTGAGGGTGACCCAGCTGGTCTGGAGGCGGCGAGGCATGATGGACGTCTACGGAGGCGATGGTGGCTGCGGGCTACGGAGGCTACGAGGACGGGGGAGGAGTTATATAAGCGGGGAAGGGCGAGAAACGGTGAAGCGGCGGGTGGGTGAGCACGCGTCACGTCGGAGTTATTGCGGCGGCGACGTGATTCCACACCGATGCTTGGGAAGCCGGGAAAGCCTGGGCGCTGGCATAATTGCGAGGCGTGCCTCAGACGCCTCGCCATCCTGTCGCTTCGTCGCCCACAGAAACACGTCGCCATTAACGCGGGCGGAGTGGCCTCCTGCACGACTCAATTTAGAGCAGTCTGGGCGTCATATGTCTATGACGGGTGGGGCGCACATGTCGGAGGCCATGTCCGGCACCCCTAGGATGGCCTCTGCCGGACATTAAAAAAGCTCGGGCAAGGCTTTAGGGGTGTCCGGACCCAGCCTTTAGTGGGTCGTTTAGAGGCCCCCGGGTGGAGATGCTCTTACAACACAACAGTAAGTGTTTGGTTGCTCAAAATAATTATGCTCCCAATAAACACAGCCATCATCTGCAGACATTGCAAAGAAGCAGTATCGCTGGTATACACAAGTCTACATGCAACCAAGATACTGAAGTGCGGGCTTTGAATTGTCTGGGCTTGGAACAGAACTGGACCAGAATGGCGCTCTCTGCGCTTTCCTTGCTATTACCCCAATCAGTATTACCCCACTGTCCATCCACGTTCCGCGAGCATTTCACGAACCCGTCCAGCGACATCAATGGCGTCGTTCAGAGGAGGGTAGCTCCAGCTGTCTGACATCTACAATGGAGGAAACAGTCATTCAGACATGCCACGAATTCGCCCTTGAGGTATGTGTGGCCGTCAAGGGGATAAGGAACACTCTCATTCCTCACAGTATGGAAAAGAATGTAACAAAAGTACACTTTCCGCAAAAGTTCATGGTCTTGGTAATGGAGTAACAAAGAGATGGGAACCGTGGAGGCATAGAAAACTTACATCTTCCAACCCAGTGAAAGGCCGAACAGCCCCTCGTTTCTGCAGTGTGTTGTGCAAATCTGAGAATTTCCACCTGCAATGCTCAGTTCCGACAACATAGACTGGCTTCCTGAGAAATTGTATAGGGAGATTAGCTACGTGGCCGCAAACAGGAGCAGCATTTATAATTACACGTACAACCCAACAACTCACCCGGTGCTGCATGACTCACTTAGCATACTTACTGAGTCTGCTGTTATGATGAAGGCATCGGCCCATGCAAGATGCCCCAGGTGTGGGTTTGGTTCTGCAGCAACAAATCCAGATCAGCACATGTTTTGTATTGCATATAAAGAACTAACAACCTGACTAAATGCCTTTTTCAAATGTACTATCTACCTTCACCATCCCAAATGTAAACCTTAGGATGTGCGCCAAACTCTTTCAATATAAGATCAGACACCTGCAGAAAAAAATGGTATACTCTTTAAGTATGCAGAACACATAAAACAAGATACGACCAGCCCACGGTCCCACCTTTTGTGGCGTTCTCCTGGAAAATGAAATTCTGACACTTCCACATGTCTTTAAGGCATTGTGCAGTGAGCTTACGAACTGCTTGGCAAGGTCTAAACCATAATTACAGTTTCCTGAGAATTGGAAATGTTATGAATTAGATCTACATATATCAGTGAGCAAGCAGAACATCTCAACCCATGCTCCCAGATTTTACAGAACATGAAGCAACTGAAGGCATAAAAAAAAATTCGTATCTTGCTAGCACCAAGAAATGTGCAAATTCCAACAAGATAGCATTAGCCAGATATCAAAAGGTTCCACTGCACATATATCCTGAAACGTCACTCCTGTGAGTGAAGAGAGTAAGATAAGAGAAAAGAAAACATGTGGAATGCAAGAGAGAAATTGGAATGTGCAGTTTTGAGATTTTTTTACTCCCTCCTGCTGAACTGACCGCAGTCTAACTCAAAGTCCACAACTGGATTGAGAGGCACAACGATCACATGCACGCATAATAACTTGTAATGCTCAGTTTCATGATTTTGTAAGAAGAAAAACGCAATATCAAAATGGTATCCTGATAAACTGTATATCTGAAATTAAGGCCTTGAGAAATGCACCCATAATAGTTGGAAGCTTTAGATTCATGATGCAAACAAAGGGAAAACAATCAGTTATGAGCTAGAAGTATTAAATTGAATACTTTCTTTCAGGTGATGCATAGTAAACTTGAGCGATGGCAAGCAGTAGCTTCATGATGCAAACTAAGATTGCAACGTTACCCATTGCAGTAATTCAACAATTCCACCCTTTTAGATGTATTATACCTATTGTTGTAATAAAGCGTACTGTAGCCAAAGTGATCAAATATCTCCTTAAATTAGTAGAATCGAGCATTAACCATGCAACCGGCATATTCTACCACAAATCCATAATAAAAACAATCAATTGTACTCCTTAAAGTGCATGAAATATTGGGTACAAAATACATGCGACTGTTCTTGCTCAATATACGAAGCCCAAACAAAGAGGGAAGGACAGAATAATTCAGCAGATCAAGATATAAGATGTTCTCTTGACATGGGCACATAAGTTATTTATTTTGTAACACTGTGTGTAGTGCCTACGTGCGTCTCCCTACTTGACAGACGGTGTAATAACCGATGATATGAGGAGCCACTCCAACTGGCGTGCAGAAGTGGTAAGGTATGCAGATGTTGCTACTAGGGTGAGATAGGGGACATGAGTCCACTGCCTGCAGCTAGAAATCCAGCTACATGAGCTCCCATTCAGCTAGGGCGCTGAAATGGCAAGGAAGGCATCGTTTTGGAAAAGCAGAGGCTTATTCGATGGTGTGTCGTGAAACAGGTATTCTTTGTTTGGTGGCCTAAAGTGGGCTTTCTCCAAAATTAGATACACAAACAGGCGGGAAGGGTAGGAGGGGTTTACTTGTTGGTCCTCCAATGTTTACTACTACCAATGGCTTTGGCAAGGGAGCAAGTTCATCATGCCAGCTTGTAGCAGCAATACGTAGTGCAGCAGGATCTGCTTGGTGAAGTGCTCCAGTAGTCAGGACCTGGCTTTCCAAAAATCAAACTTAAGAATTGGAATAGCTGGATGGAAACATAAAAAATATTTTTGCTTGAAAGAAAAAAACAGCATACCACATTTGGCCCGGGTGGTTCTCGTGGAGTAATCCATCTCCGGAAAAGCCATGGAACTTCTCGTTGTCCCTTTTCAGTTAATGCATAGTAATCATGACGAGGAGTCGCCACTAAATCAAACCTATCAAGACGATATCTGGGGTGTTGTATCTGACGTAATAAATACATTATCATTAAAACTAAGCTCAGATTTATATGCAAGCAGCACAATGTTGCATACCCCTAGCTGAGTAACAACTGATAAATCATCAAATAAGCTACTGGTATTGGTTTCAGTATTCTACCTGAATGACAAAAACATTATCTGGAGCTAAACGTCTTACGGCGCTTGCGTATGATATGGTATCACGGCCACAAGCAACAACTATTGACAGCCCTTCCCTGAAAGAGAATCAAACTTTGAGGAAACAGGGCACAAAGATACTAGGAAGATTTGAAACCTTAAATCAGAAACATACTAGAGGACACTTGGGCCAGTCTACATTTTGCATATGAAATTGACCAGCCAGAAATACGTTTTAGTAAATTTTATATTTCGAATATATGAATATAACACCATCTCTTTCAAAGTTCCTCCAAAATGTATGATGTCAACAATTCAAGGATATAGAGTGTCTGACATAGTTGCATGTCATGGTAGTAATATTGATATTACATGTTCTTACAGGTCCCATAGACAACATGAGAAATGAGAACGAAGTATGATTCTACTATATCTTAGACCAGCCAATGTTGTTATTATAACTTTGAGATGAATTCATAAAATTGTGACTAGACCAAAAGCACATGCAGTGTGATAAAAATCATCATTTGCAAAACTGAAATTTGCTTGGGACTGAAAGAATGAGTATTAAAACTTATTGATTCATGCATTGTGACAAGGGATTGAAGCAAAATATTCATAAGTGGCGATGTGATGCTTAATATACAACAGTGTGGTAGTGCACAAACATCAAAGCAACGATATTAAGGAATGTGAACATTACTTCTCGAAGGTATCACGGACCACTGCCACTATCTTATTGGTATCTGCTTCTAGTACAGCCGATAGTCCAAGAGATTGAACATTGGTGACATCATAAGGTGCCAACAGTTTTCCTTGAAACAGTGTCGTGAATGCCGCGTTAGACAATGTATTTCTGAGTACTTGGTCCACAAATTTATGCAAGGAGATCGGGAGAAAATGCAGCCACTTGTTGATTCCCCCTGTTGGCCTGATAACACGCTGCATGACCAGATATATTTTCACCAAACAAAAGATAATAATGAGCAGTTACTCAAGATCCATAAGAACAGCAAAAAATTGGAAGAAGACACTGGCATAGTCATACGAAATTGCAAATAATACAGACTACCCTCCATTTAAATCTTTGCACAATGAGACCTAACAACTAATGCACTAATGGACACCACATGACAGAAAAGGTACGAAGGCACTACTTGCTACTGAAAACCACAGCAAGGTAAAGAGCAAAGGCCAGGCCAACAACTAATCGGTACCAAATCCAGAAATCACCATCTGAAATGAAGTTAACGAGACATTTCAGAATCAACTTGACAGTTCACAGTTAATGAGCCATATCAAGCTAGTGTAATGTTGCATCAGATGTATAAGATACCATGAGCTAACTAAACGCAGCTCATCTGAAATGATTTGTGGCGAGCATCTAGCCATCTACTACAGAATTCAACGTTTCAGCAATACCTGAATAGGCTCCCCATTAACATCTAGAATCCACTCCGCTAGAGCATAGGCTCCTGGTATATGTATTTCAAAAACTAAACATAATTCATCTAACTAAATCAGGTCATATACATTTCATTGCAAGTAAACAGGTTACAAGCCACCCGGTTTTTTTTCTACTGTACTAGATTACTGAATCGCATACGTAATGCCACTGTAAGCTGTTGACAACGGTGACACGGCCACCAAAAAACATGCGCAAACAATTGAAAAACGCAGACTTTGTACGAACTAACGAACGATCGTGCCGCGGTACCGCAGCAGTATTACCATCGCAGATTCGCAGGCAGGCCGGGAGGCCGGGAGGGTGGACGGGAGCTTACGAAGAGCGTGATGCGGTCGGCGAGGCCGATGGCGCGGACGAGGCCGAGGCACTGGTTCTCGGCGCCGGCGCAGCCGTTCCCGATGACGACGGCGCGGCGCACCGTGCGGACGCCGCCGGCGAAGATCTCCGGAGCCCCGTTCCCCCCGCCCAGCGGCTCCGGCGGCCACAACGGCCGAATCGACATGTCGAAATCAGAGCGAGTGGGCTGTGGCTTGGGGAGCAGGATGCGGACGAGTCAGTGAGGAGGAGGCGGGACGGCTCGAACGGCGATGCGGTTTGGTGTCAGCCAGTCTTGCGGGACAAGTTTGGCTTTTTCCATTCTGTATCTCGTCTGCCGGACTGCCCGCCGGGAGGGGAGTGGCCTAGTGGGAAGATCGGAATGGGTCGCCGCCGGCGGGGAGGCGGCGCTGTCTTGGGTGGGAATTAGGATGGGCTGTAGATGTGGTGGAATGGTGGGCCAAACATTGAATTGGACTGCTGGAGCCCAACTCCTACGACTTCCGTTTTTATTTACTTCTCGATTCCAGTTTTTTCCCAAATATATAATCTATAAATATAATTAAGAGTGTGGATTTTGTACTCGCACTAATGGGTACGGGACATATCAAGCCATCCATTCTGTTCTCGAGATTTGTGTCTGTAATAAAGTTTTTTTTCTAAATTTCATTATGTCTTGTCCGTATATAGTACAAAAAGTACGATCAAATAGTGTATGTAATAAAGGCTTTCTCTCTCCTCCCGTCAATTCCTATTCCCCACCGCGGGCCGCCCCAGGTCTCCTCTGCCCTTTCTCTCTCTCTCCTTTAGTCACCTCCTCTTCCCGGCTGCCGCCCCAGTGGATCTGGAGGACATAGAGCGAGGCGTCTGGAGCGGTATTGACGCTGACCTCCGCCACCGCGCCGTCGACGTCAACCGGTCCGATGGGATCCTGCTCCACTCGCTGGCGAGGCGAACACGCACAAGATGCATCAGATTCTCGTCGTGGCCGCGCTCTGCGTGTCTCACCGCGGCGACGACCGGCCCGTGATGAAGGACGCCACGGCGACGACCGTCTCAGCACCGCCGTCGTGGTCTCCTCGCGCGACGTGGCCGGAGAGGCATTCGCGAAGCACGACCGGCGCCTGGTGGCTCGCACTCCCGGACGCCACCGGCGCGCTCGGCTTCTCCGGCTACTCCATGATCTGGATTCCCAGCGTGCCCAACCTCCTCGGCTACGTCGGACAGGTCGTGTACGGCGGCGTGCCCAACCTCGTGTCCACCGTGTTCTGCTTTGTGGACATGGTCGACGACGTCAGGGGCAGGCGGCGCAGGGGGTGCACGATCTCGACGAAGACCTCGTCACGGCGGTCGCGAAGTCCAACGTCTCCGACCTCGTGCCTTTCCTCCGGCCTGTGATGAAGGTCCAGAGACGGCGGTGGTCCTCGTCGTGCGCCGCGCCGCGGTTGGTGTAGAGCCTACGCTCCCACAACGTGAGCCGCATCCTGTACGGGGCTGGAGATGGCGGCGTACTGGAGACGGGTGGCCGTTGACCAGCACCACGGCGGCGGCGACGCAGAGAAGGGCCACTGGATGAGGGGAAAGAAAGAGAAGGAGAAGAGAGAGAACAGAGAGAAGGACGTGGAGCAGTGAGAGGTGTGTCCTGTCGTAGACTTTATGTTACATCAAGTATAGTTCCCACTATTCATAAATTCACAGAAAACTGAGATAACGTTTCTCTCCCCTCCTTTTTCTCCGGATCTCAAAGCACGGACAAAAAGTTCAACGGACAAGATAGCTACCACACCCATTAGTGCATGTACAAAAACATTTCTGTATAATTAATGCGGATATTTAATTGACTATCTTTGTTTCTTATCCGAGGCACGGCGTATGGAGTGGCTAATCTTGGGGCCGATGGACGCTAGAGGATTCGGGGAGGGATAGCGCGAAGGAATCGCATACGAAGAACACGGCAAACACGCAGAGCTACCCAGATTCAGGGCCCTCGTGAGGAGGTAAAACCCCTACGTCCTACATCTCTGGTGTATATGATGGATTATATCTTGGGCTACAAGTTTGTTCCTTCAGCTGTTCATGTTCTTGCTCATCCGTATGAGAAAATTGGCCAACTAGTGCTAGTGTATGAGGAGGAGAGGAGCTAGCTAATTTCCTGGCTTGGCTTGTACGTGAGTGATTGGAGTGAGGAGTAGCCCGTGGCCTCCTTCCCTTCCCTTGCACACCTTATAACATGATGCCCAAGGGACAAGGGCCCTACGGTAGTACACCCTTTTCACTTTACACTATTCCTCGATTTGACTACTGGGTCTCGTCCGCACTGTTCATTGCATCATGCAGTGTACTCTAGTCACATCGGTGACACTGTAGCAGCGGCTGCCCATGCCGCGGTCAGGCCTGACCCGCGACGCCTGCGTCCTGCTCTTGTCTGCTTGCGCATGTCTTCCGAATCACCCGTGCCGGTCGGGGAAGTCGGGGGTGACGCCATGTCGGGGAAGCCGGGAGCGCCGCCATGTCGGGGAAGCCGGGAGTGACGCCGAGCCGGGGAAGCCGGGAATGCCGCCGTGTCGAGGAAGCCGAGAGTGACGCCGAGTCGGGGAAGCCGGGAGTGCCGCCGTGTGAGGGAAGCCGGGAGTGACGCCGAGTCGGGGAAGCCGGGAGTGCCGCCGTGTCGGGGAATCCGGGAGTGCTGCCGTGTCAGGGAAGCCGGGAGTGACGCCGAGTCGGGGAAGCCGGGAGTGACGCCGTGTCGGGGAAGCCGGGAGTGACGCCGAGTCAGGGAAGCCGGGGCGATGCCGGGCGGAGGAGAACTCGGGCCAGGCGGTGATGCAGTGTCGGGGCTGAGGGGATCGTGGCGAAGGAGGAGTTGACTGTGCCAAACACCTCGTGGTCCGAACACAGCTGGAGTACATCTCGGTCCGCATCGGGGGAGGGAAGTTGACCCAACTAAGGCCCAACCGAGAGAAAGCCAACTCGGTGGAACCGAGTTGAGGAGATCTCGGCCCAAGTCGTATTTCTATTCCTTCATGTTTATCTTTTATTCACTTATACTCTCTTTTACCTCCAACGTCAGCATCAGAATTCCGTAATTTTGAGGTACCGGGGAAGTACATCCCCGACAGGAATCATATATTCGCATTTGAATTCTTAACCGGTCATAGTCCTCTCTGCTCCGAATCGGAGAAAAGAATATGGTAGAATCAAAATCTGATCAAAGGTGTTTAATTAGATGTGTGAGGAAAGAATTTTCACCAAGGACCTCTTTGGGTTGTCAGATTTTAATTTTGGAGGATCTCAATTGTAGTTTTTTTCTTTTGCAAGAGCATTATGGATGGTATGATGAGTGTTGTGAAAATAATAGGAAATGATTTCTATTTTTAAGAGGGATAATGCACTCTATAAGTCTTTCTCTTTGTTGCCCTAAGTTTCCTACTCCCTCCGTTCCGAAAATACTGCCACAATTAGTACTATGCAATCGTATGAGACCAAGTCTTTTTTGGTCACACTTAAACGAGATCAGAGGGAGTGCGTTCATTTTCTATGAACCATCTGAAGTCATTAGCGTGGAAATTCTTGTGTTTTGTTATTCTAATTGTAGAAGGGCAAGGTAGGTTTTGGGGAAAGCCACACACGATCAAAGCCGTGGAATTCCTGTTTATATAGGGGCACACAAGGCCAATTAGGGTTAGATACAAAGGACTTACAATACGTGTACAATACAGTATAGACAATATATACAATCTAACACCCCCCGCAGTCGCAGCGGGAGTTTATCGGACGCAAAGACTGGACCAAAAATCAAGGAAGAGCTGAGTAGGCAATCCCTTGGTCATGACATTGGCGAACTGAAGCGAGGATGGAACGTGTAGAACTCGGACTTCACCAAGAGACACATGTTCTCGAACAAAGTGGATGTCGATCTCGATGTGCTTGGTGCGGCGATGTTGTACTGGATTGGACGACATGTAGATGGCAGACACGTTGTCACAATAGACCATAGTAGCAGAATGGAAAGGTCGGTGGAGCTCCTGGAGTAGGTGTCGAAGCCAACAACATTAAGCCACGGCGTGAGCCACTGCGCGATACTCAGCTTCGGCGCTAGAGCGAGAGACTATCGTTTGACGTTTTGAGGACCAGGATATGAGACTGTCACCGTAGTAGACGCAGTAGCCGGATGTCGAACGGCGAGAGTCTGGACAGCCAGCCCAGTCGGCATCAGAGTAGGCCGTTAGGGTAGTCGAGGTGGAGGCGCGGAGCTGTAGGCCGAACTCCAAAGTTCCACAAAGATACCGGAGAACACGCGTGATAAGCGCAAGGTGAGGTGCTATAGGAGCATGCATGTGCAAGCAGATTTGATGCACGGCATAGGAGATGTCGGGGCGCGTCAGTGTCAGATACTGAAGGGCGCCAGCAAGACTGCGGTACTCAGTAGCATCGGAAATAAGATCACCATCAGAAGCGGAGAGCTTGGCATGTGTATCAATCGGTGTAAGGACTGAGTGACAGTTTGCCATACCCGCGCGTTGGAGAAGATCCTTGGCGTATTGAGTCTGAGAGAGAAATAATCCAGCAGATGTGCGACGCACGGCGATGCCAAGAAAGAAGTGGAGATCCCCGAGATCAGTCATAGCAAACTCACTGTGTAATCTGTCGAGGAGACGCTGCAGAAACATAGTCGAGGAGGCTGTGACAATAATATCATCCACGTAGAGTAGCAAGTAAGCCATGTCGGTGCCAGAACGAACATAGATGTGTCCGTAGCTGATGCTGTGAAGCCCAAGGTAGCTAGATAAGTGGCAAAACGCTGGTACCACGCACGGGGAGCCTGCTTCAGTCCATACAAGGACTTGTGGAGGCGACAAACGTGATTGGGGCGAGCTGCATCAATGAACCCTGGTGGTTGCTGACAGTAAACCACTTCATCGAGATTGCCGTTGAGGAAGGCATTCTTGACGTCGAGCTGACGAATAGGCCAAGAGCTGGAGATGGCGAGGGTGAGCACTGTCCGGATGGTGGCAGGTTTGACGACAGGACTGAACGTCTCGTCGTAGTCGATGTCGGGGCGCTGAGAATAGCCGCGAACCACCCATCGGGCTTTGTGGCGAGCGAGGTGCCATCCGAGTGGAATTTGTGACGGAAAATCCACTTTCCAGTGACAACATTGGCACGAGGCGGTCGAGGCACGAGCGACCATGTGTTGTTGTCGAGAAGGGCCTGATGCTCAGCTGCCATGGCCTCACGCCAAAGAGGATCTTGCATGGCATGCCGGTACGTCGTTGGCACGGGGGCAGCACTCGTGTCGACGGCAGTTAGGTTTAGCCGATCAACAGGCCGGACAATGCGTCCCGTGCGTGTAGTCCGTAGAGGAGCCGGAGAGGGAGCGGATGTCGTGTCACGCGGGCGGCGGGCCGTAGTACGGCGCATGGCAGCCTTGATCTGTGCAGCGACAGGTGATCCTGGCGAAGCAGCGGAGCTGGACACAACAGGAGAGCTTGCCGCGATAGAGCGCGGCGAGGCAGCAGGGGACGCTGGTGGCGTCGATCCAGATGCAGCAGGAGACGGCGGTGTCATCGATGCCTGGTGATGTTGTCGGTCGACACCCGGGGCCCGAGTCGAGCGAGGGACCGGAGCCGGAGGCGGGAAGTCAAAGAGGAAGTCGAGACGACGGGGCGACGCCGGCCCAGTCGTGGACTTGTTGGCGACCATCTGAAACGGAAACACTTGCTCGTCGAAAATAACATGTCGCGAGATTAGTATCTTTCCAGACGAAGGGTCGTAGCAGTGGTAGCCACGATGGTTGGATGGGTATCCGAGAAACACACACGGAAGAGATCTAGGACGCAGTTTGTGTTTAGCTGTGGAGGCAATATTCGGGTAGCAAAGACAACCAAATACGTGAAGAGTTTCATACGACGGTGGGGTGTTGTGAAGACGGGTGTATGGGACAAGTGATTGGATGGTTTTACATGGACGTCTGTTGAGGAGATATGTGGCCGTGGCTAAGGATTCAGCCCAAAAAAATCAGGTAAGTGGGCGTGAAAAAGGAGAGTGCACATAGTGTCATTAAGAGTCCGTATGGCACGTTCCGCCTTGCCATTCTGCTGAGAGGTGTATGGGCAAGAGAGACGTAAAACTGTTCCATGACTTGTGAGGAGATCATCGAGAGTTGAGTTGAGAAACTCAGTCCCATTATCGGTTTGGAGGGAGCGTATAGTGGCACCAAATTGAGTGTGAGCGTACAAGAAAAAATTCGTGAGAGTACGGGCAGCACAAGATTTGTGTTTGAGTGGAAACGACCAGTAATAATGCGAGTAGTCATCAACAATAACAAGATAGTAGCGAAAACCAGATATACTGACAATGGGCGAGGTCCACAAATCACAATGTATCAAATCAAAACGGGCACTAGACACAGAGGTAGATAGACTAAACGGCAGTCGAACATGCATGCCAAGTTGGCATGCATGGCAAACATTGGGACGCCAAATTTTATTACATTTGATAAGCGATAAGCGCTGAAGTGCAGACATGGCATCTAGACCAGGGTGACCGAGGCGTTGATGCCACAAATCCGCGGAGACGGTAGCTAGCATGGCTGAGGGAGACAACCGGCGTGACGAGGCGGTGCCAGGGAATGTGTAGAGGTCTCCGGTACTATTGCACCGAAGAATCACACGACGGGTCTTCAGATCCTTCACAGAGAAACCAAAGGCGTCAAACTCAATGGAACACAAATTGTCACGTGTAAACTTGCGAATAGAAAGCAAATTGCGGACTAAGTGTGGTACAAGAATAACATGATTAAGTTTGAATTGTTGTCCTGATGGGGTGCAGAAGGTAGTGTGACCGGAGGACGTGATGGGCATGGTGTTGCCGTTGCCGACAATGACATAATGAGGGCGGGAAAGAGGAGTGCGGCGAGAGAGATTACCATCGTCATTGGTCATATGGGAGGAGGCACCGCTATCCATGACCCAACCACCTTGTCCAAGGGCGAAGTTGTTCATGGCCGCGATCAGTGCAGAGCTATCCCAGGAGCCGGCCGCGGGTGTGGATGATGACGACTGGTACACCGGTGCAGCCGTGGTGTGGTAGGCTTGGGGTCGAGGGCCGAGGATGCTCGGTGGGGAGGGAGCACCCCACGGACCGGCGCTGGGCGAGAAGCACACCCAAGGACCGGCCGGGGCAGGGGCATTGCCGCGAGAGTTGTTGGTGTAGCCCGCATCGCCTCTGTCGTTGTTCTTCTTCGGCTTGTTGGAAGGCTTCGACTTGGCCTGATCACCACGGCAGTTGGCGCCAGTGCACGATGGAGACGGGACTCGTCCCTGGGCGACGAGCGGAAGGGGGGGCGACAAGGGCTGTCGAGGCGGCGTTGGAGGCCGCGTTAGCCTGTTGCATCTCCTCCATGAGAAGCATGCTGCGGGTTCGGAGGAAGGAAGGCAGGGGCTCAGCCATGGAGATGATCGTGGCGGCGGATGCGAACGCCGACGCGAGACCCCGCAGCGTGTTGAGGACGAGGGCCCGATCAGACACAGGAGACTCGTTGTCCCAGAGCGAGTCGGAGAGCTGCTTCTGGCGGCGGCAGAACTCGTGGATGGTCATGGAGCCCTGCATAAGCTTACGGAACTCGTTATCAAGGTAGATAGCCTTGTTAGCTTTGTTGGTGGAGAAGAGCTCGCGGGCGGCGAGCCAGAGCTGGCGCGCAGTCTGATCGGCCTCGAGGATCATGTCCGCGACGTCTTCGTCGATGGCGGCGTGGAGCACATTGAGCACGGTGTAGTCCGCGGTGCGCCAGACCTCGTCGGTGGGTGCAGCGGCGGTGGTGCCGTCGACATGGCCGATGTAGCCAGCGCGGCCGAGGGAGGCACGCATGTAGATGGACCACTTGGAGTATTTCCCGACGGCGAAGGAGAGCACCACGGGGCCGACGAAGCGTGGGGCAGCAGAGGAGGAGACGACCATCTCACCGGAGGAGGAGGGGGTCGACATGGGGTTGGGGCAGCGGAAGGTGCAGCGACGACGGCGGCTAAGCTAGGTTTAGCGGCGGCGGCTGAGGTGGATGCGATCTAGGCTGATACCATGTAGAAGGGCAAGCTAGGTTTTGGGGAAAGCCACACACGATCAAGGCCGTGGGGTTCCTGTTTATATAGGGGCACACAAGGCCAATTAGGGTTAGGTTACAAAGGAGTTACAATACGTGTACAGTACGGTATAGACAATATATACAATCTAACACTAATCATGTGTATTTGTATTTCTTGAGATAAGGCCCCAAACTAAGTGCCGAAAGGAAGTGTAGAGGGTCTAATCAATGAACAAGTTGTGGGAAGCAAAAAAGTAAGTGCCCGATTGGTTCGTCGCATTTGCATCATAACTCGCCAGAAACTTTCACGGGCCACACAACTTCCTGATTAAACTCCTTTTCCGTTATGTTAGGCTCCATAACATACGACCATGGGAAAATGCTATCGTGCAGTTGAAAGACGAACTAAGGGCGGCCTAAGCTGTCAAACAATCGGTAGCGAAGCATGGAAATAATTTAAGAGTTTGACGAAACTAACTTCATGGATAAACCTTAAGAGGCTGCTCTTGGCTTTCATTAACGTGAGACCTACATGGTAAACTAACCTTAAACAAATCACTACTACTACTTAAATCTAAATCGAGTAGGTGCTAAGTAGTTTCTGAAAAAATCTTCCATGGCCCACTGTTACCCCTAAAGAAGCTCGGTCCAGGCAGTATTATTGAGCAACACTGAAAGTGATATAGTGTAGAGTTTGGTGGGCAAATTGTGCCTTTCACTAATGCGGGTGGTGACCGAATGCCGGCCAATGGAGCAGCAGGAAGGGTAGAAGGAGTAGAACTTGTTGGACCAGCGCCATCCTCCCTGACGTTATCTGCAGTTCGTTCATGGCAGCAACGGAGATGGCAAACTGAGCTTCTGACGGGTAGGGTTTCTGTATATCATCTTGGCAACAGAGGTAGCATGCAGGTGATGAAGAAACATAAATGATTAGTAAAATCCTCCTGATGATATCAGATGTGCAGTGCAGTTAGGGTGTGTTCGTTTTTAGAACCAAGTGGAATGGAATGGAACAATTCCATTGCACGGTTATGGAACCATTCCATTCTTATGTTCTTTTTTAACAAAAAATTGTCACGGAACTGTTCCATTCTTGTATTCTTTTTTAGGATGGGGTGAAATGGAATGGAATGAGAACGGCATAAAACTCGATTAATTATTTTCCTAATCTAGATTAATTATTGTTAAACTTAATGAATTATTGCTAAATTTGATTAATTATCTTTAATCTTGCTTTATTATTGCTAAACTTGATTAAATTAGAGTTAATCACCCAGTATTACTATTCCGTTCCACCTCGTCCGGCCGGACCGGTCGGTTCCGCATATTGAAGGAATATTCCCTTTTCTGGAACCACCCCATTTCACTCCATTCCTAAAAAGAACAGAAGAACGGCCTCACGAAATGGAACCGTTCCATTCCATTCCGCCCCGTTCCAAAAACAAACACACACTTAGTTCTCGTCGAGTGGAGGAAGTGTCAGATAATGAATTCATGCTCAGCAGAGACCCACGGAAAAGAGTGGCACCAAACATACAATAGCTGTGAGAACCGGAAAACACCCCCCGCCCAGAAAATGTTGCATAGCGCCCAGCCCGAAAAAATTTATCCGGTGGCCCAGATATGCGCTCCCACCACCCTTGTATGACCGGTACCAACACCAATTTAGGGTTCACAACCCTCCGCCGAGATTTCTCCCCCCGCCACCCCTAGCATCACTGAGCTCCGGCGAGAAATTTCTCCGTTTCCATATTTCCGCAAGCCTAGATCTATGTCTTGCTAGACCATGCACGGCACATGCGACTGTGGCGGGCGCGGATGTGGTCTCAGGCCGATGAGGAGGAGGCGCTTCGCCGACCCAAGCGCGGGATGTGGAAAGCTCTCCACTTCACTGGACTGCTCCCTCAAGAGCACCCCTGGCACGTACCATTGTCACGTCAGCCACGCACAATGCAGAGGTCGTCAGCTCTAGCGACATGCCCATTGATGTGCCACACGACGACCCACCGCACACCGCGTGATGAGGACAAGGGCACCGTGGGCAGTGGCGGCCTAAGCGGGGAACTTGCACAAACAACGAACTCCGCCTTATCATCTTCCCAGCACAGACGCAGGCCGAGCACACCGATGAGGAGGTGGCTGCCGCTACGAAAGCGGTGGCGGAAGGCAAAGGAGGTGCGGAGGCCCACCTCAAAGCCGCAAAGGAGGAGGCCGACTTTGCGTGGGCGGTGCGCAAGTCCAGGACCCTCTACTACCCCAGCTTCTAGATGACCAGCGGTGAAGAAACCGAGTTGCGCAACCAGTGAAGAAGAAGACCACCGGTGAAGCACATTGAGCTCTCCTTCGTTCTAATTGTAGTTTAGTTTAGTGTTTGTGATATGAACTATGAAACTATGTTTATCCGAACTCTGTATGTACTACATTTATCTGTACCTATGTTTTATCTGAACCTAGAAGTGTGAGATCGCCGAAGAAATTATGGTGCGTTGTTTTTCACGTTTTTCCGGAATCGATTTTGAGTATTTGCTCTGCCAGACGAGTTTCCAACCCAGAAAACTCGATTCAGTCGAACCGGAAACTGAGTTTTTCGGTTTGTTTTGGGATTTTCTGGTATCTGCTAGAGATGCCCTGATGCTTAAATTGCCTGGCTGGCTGGCGAGGAGAATCGGGTCCCCAGCAAGCATTTGACCAAATCTGGAATTGACAAGGGGAAAGACGGAGCACAAAGGAATAAAGCAAGATCCGGCTAGAAAAGGGCAGCAGAACCAACTTTCGCCCCAGCAAAAGGAGCACTGGAAGTGGAAGAGAGTGACCGGTTCACAGTCCAAAAAATCTTAGCGAACCATTATCCCTTGCCCCCTTCATATCATTTTGCTTTGCTACACTACTCAACAGAAACATCAATCATAAGGGCCGCTCAGACAGAACTCAAAATGACACCTGATATGTACTCCCTCTGTTCCACAATATAAGATACTGTAGGTGGTGTGTAGATTGTCTAGATTCACACTAAAATAAGTGTACGCATACACCAAAATGTGTCTACATACATGTGTGTATATGTGAATGAGGAAAAAAGCTAAAATATCTTATATTGTGGAATGGAGGGAGTAGATCTTCAGCTTTTACAAAGACTGGACTGAAACAGACTACAGTAGGAGATACTAAAATCGCTAAGTTTAGCAGAAAATGGAATGCTAAGTTTACAAATACGTTCTCATGGCCGGAGTACATCTAGTGCCTTTCAGCATTGTGTTACAGCGAAGCATAACTATGACATCGAAAGAGCAGACATGTTGTTTGGTGTTTATCCCCTCTCTTGGATAAGACAAGGTGGCTGCCACTAGAATACTACACCTAAACATAGCAATCAGTTTTGTTAAAGAAGGTAGCAATCAGTCATTGTGACACTAAACAAAACAAGTGATAAATCTTTTATACAGTAGTAAGACGTTGCAAAACCAAGTGTAGAGAGGTACTGCTACAAAGAAAAGGTCCCGAAATATTATGCTTGGAGAATACTGGCAGGCAGTAGCCACCAACCAAAAGTTCTTCCCCTGACATAAACAGCAATAATTTCGAACAAACTAGTGTATAATTGGTCGATGAGTTGATACATTGCCTCCAGGTTCGATGACATCACATAAACCCACAGTAATTAAACATCTATGCATTTGAAAGCATAAGCAGTTCTCTATGGTGTGTTATCACGAGATGAAGAAACTAACTGAAACAGTACAATTTTGAATAGGAGTAGACAAGCATAAGCCTATGGAATTTTGGAGATAAACCAAACACCGCTGACAAAAACTGTCCCTCCTCCAGAATTACAGAGAGCTCCAATTCATAAACACAGGATCCAGGTTCTTAAGTATAACTGTTGTTGAAACTTACAGTAATATAGTATCAGACACATCCTTCCAATTGCCAAAGATACCAAAATTGCAAGCAGTTGCAAACAAAAGAACTCAACTTGCTAATTCTCGTTTTCACTCTCGATCTACATCAAGAACCCACTAGAATTATATCCTACTAATAATGTAACCAATCTACGACGACGACTGTGAGGTTGAGCAAAAGGTTGGAGCCACATCACCTGTCCGGATTTTCAGTCGAGCCACCCGGTCTGCCGGAGCACGGCGTCGCGGACGCGTCGCAGGTCCCGGCCCTTGAGCGTGCGTCCAGCGCCCTCGAGCATGGAGAACGGGGCGGCCGGGCCGGCGGCGGAGGCGCGCGCGACCATCTCGTGCGGGGGCAGCAAGGCGGCGTCCCCGCGGCGGGGCTCGTCGTCGTCGCCGCCGTTGAGCTCGTCCCACCTGTCCATGGCCGGCTTCCGGGTCGGGCGCACGGGCACCTTGACCGGAGCGGACTGGTGGTACTGCGGGGCCGGCGGCGCGCGGCCGCTCTTGGGCCTCGGGTTGGCCGGGATGGCCCACGCGGCGGAGGAGGGCGGGGGCTGGGCGGTGGGGGACAGCGAGCCGCCGCCGGATGACGCCGAGGCGGCGGCGGCGGCGGATATGGTGGCCTTCCGGCGGAGCAGCGCGGCGGGGATGGCGTCGGAGGTGCCGCCGCGGCGGATTAGGAGGCGCTTGTCGCCGTCGTGGAGCGCGGCGAGGAGGCCGAGGTGGGTGTGGGGCACCCGGCTGGGGTCGGGCGGCGCGGGCGGGTTTTCCGCGGCGGGGGCGGCGGAGGAGAACATGAAGTCGTCCTCGTGGAACTCATCCCCGGCGATGAAGGAGGAGGAGTCCGTGGGCGAGGAGGAGGGCGAAGAGAAGAGGCCGACGAAGCGCTCGGTGGCCGGGGAACGGCGCGGGCGGTAGTCGTCCATGGATGGGCGGTGCGCTTGCCGGCGAGGAGGGGGGGTCGGGGCTCAGGCGGGAGGCGCGCTCATGCGGATGCGGGTTGAGTTGGATCGGGGGCCCCGTGTGGGATCGGGGTCCCAGCGGCGGGCGGTGGGGGAGAGGGAGGGGAAGGCAGGCAAGGTCTCGTGGGGTTTGGCATTTTATCGACCCAGCCGCACCCACCCGTTTCTGTTGGCACGTATGGGGGCGTGGGACGTGGCGCATACGGATCAGCAGATCGATTGAATCTGGACATGTATCCGTTGGATTGTTTTCCCTCAGGTTTGTACAATTCATCGGTGTAATCCAGGGCTGTCATGGAAAGCTGTTGTGAAGAGAACTTTTCTGAGTTAATTAAAAAAAAAAAGAGAACTTTTCTGAGTTGAGATCTTTGTCAACCCTTTTATTTCGTTTAGGGTGCTTTTTTTGTGAAATTCGCTAGAAGCCCAAACAAAAAGGCCCTCATTAGGTTGGGGTGTGTTTGGTTTTCTGAGGCTCTTGATTCACCCTCTTTCATGCAAATTTTGATTATGCTGTTGCAAAACACGAGACTTTAAAACACCTCTTGTTGCAGAACGCGAACGATTCAGCTTATTCTTCTGAAGTTAGGTTTTGTATAGCAAAAAAACAAATGTGTTTGTATTCGCAGTGCATAGGCGTGAGACGATGGGAGACACATCGCCCCTTCAAAAACACGCCGCATAAATCCTCTTGGCGCTTACTCTCCCCACTCAATCTACTCGCTAGTCTCCTCTCACTGCTCCAGTCGTCTTTGCTGCCAGCAAGTGCAATGGACCGCCGCAAGTATTTTTGGCGACGGTGAAAAATCTGTCAAAACCCCCTTCGTGTTCGACATTTAAGGTGTTACATGTCAGCTGCGACCTTGTTGCATCCTCACCTTTCTCGATGGCTTCTCCAATTGTGGGAAGATGATTTGTACCCACGTTATGCATCATATGTAGCTTAGGTATGTAGATCGAACTCGACTATGCTGCTTATTGTGACATGCATGGTAGATGTACATATTTATAGGATTCAATCTATGTTACGGGTTAGATTTATCACATTGGTCAATTTAGTGTACGATGGGATGGGGTGGGGTGGTGTGTGTGTGTGTGTGTGGGGGGGGGGGTATTTGAGTTGTGGGCATGTTTTTATGAGTTTTTTTTTACACGGACTGATAATGAACATGTTGACAAACGTGTCATACGACTTACGGACGTCTCGTTGGACACGTCACCAGCACTGAATACACAAGGCCGGTTAAATTCTAAAATAATTCAGTAAAATACGATCACTCATATCAAGTTTGAGACTTGACCCTAGATGTCCTGATTCAGCAAGTACGAGCCAAACCAGTTAAACTAGACTCACTACGCAACAGCTTCACCCACTGTGTCGGGTGTATTGTGCGCACCGCAGTATATATGCTTTGTTTAATTAGAGGATATCATTGTGGTCTGTGGAGAGGGCCATAATCGAGCTTATATACATCCGCGGCAATCAACAAGTGCGTTGTTCAAATAATTGGGCAGTTCAAGCTAATGATCTCGTTTGATTGGAGGTGACCTGCGGCCGAGTGCTGCTGCAGATTTCAGACTTCAGAGACATGACGGTCAGTCAAGCTGCAATGCCAATGCCCTGTATGCTGTCCAACTTTCGCACTATAGACGTGACTGATATTTTTGTCATATGTAATCTCGAAAGTATGATAGTCTTATTCATTCGTAAACGTGGCTGTTAGCTGTAATAATGCAGTGATGCAGCAGCAGTTCTGCCGCATGATTTGCTCCTGCTACCGGACCAACCAACAAGGTTCTAGGTTTCTGATGTACCCTGTTAGTCTATTATTACTGTACTATTTTTTCCAGATTAGAACATAGTGTTTCACTGTTTGTTAGACATTTCACATGGCTGCACAATTGAATCATATTCCATTCGTATGACCCTTGGGATGTTTTCTACATTGGCCAATATTAGCATCTAATACGAGATGCTTTTAAAAACATTAATGAATAATAAAACAAAGTGTCAGATTAGTGATAGCTAAGACAGTTTGGCCGAGTGGTCTAAGGCGCCAGATTTAGGCTCTGGTCCGAAAGGGCGTGGGTTCAAATCCCACAGCTGTCATTTTTTCCATTTTTATTTATTATATAGCAAAAAAAAAAACAAGAAACAGCTTGAAAGCATCTAGCTCGACGCTGTGGTGTGGGTTCAAATCGCAAGGAGGGTCAGAACCCAGAGATAAAAGTTGTTGTAGATAGAGGGATGGCCTGTCGAATAACAAGAATCAGTCCTCGCATTTCTACTATGAAAGGGAATAAGACTGCTCCTTTGCAGCTTCTCTAACAGGGTTCAAATCCCACAGCTGTCATTTTTTCCATTTTTATTTATTATATAGCAAAAAAAAATAACAAGAAACAGCTTGAAAGCATCTAGCTCGACGCTGTGGTGTGGGTTCAAATCGCAAGGAGGGTCAGAACCCAGAGATAAGAGTTGTTGTAGATAGAGGGATGGCCTGTCGAATAACAAGAATCAGTCCTCGCATTTCTACTATGAAAGGGAATAAGACTGCTCCTTTGCAGCTTCTCTAACACTTTGTTCTGGTTGATTCACATATATTTTTTATGAAGGGTGTGGGTTCAAATCGCATATTTGTCATTCTTTTTCATTTTTTTAATTATGTGGCCATCCTTCCACACCGCACTTTACAGATAAAGTCCAAGAACAGAAAAAAAAGAAACAATAGGAAGCATCAAGCTTGCCACCGAAGATGCTATCAAAATCAAAGAAACCATAACTCCATGACGCATGAGCGCTGAATTTTCGTCCTCACAAACTCTCCCCCACTTGGTACCTCAAACCACCGCCGTAGTGACATTTCTCAGATAGCTGGAAATTGTAGTGACTTCTATCTAATTAATCCTTGAATATAAGAATATACATGAGTCTTTTGAAAATATAAATTGTTGATTAGAATAACGGTCTAACTAAGACTAGTTATAATGGAGAGTATCATATATTAATATCATGCTTATTATGATACTAATCTATTACTACCTTAACAGTTGAGGGTAGTAACACATTTGCGTTATTGTATAACCATGCATTTATTAGCCTATAGACTCATCTTGTCTCGAAATCCGTTATGTTATGGGGATACTATTATCACCTCTTTCCTTATTAATTATTTTTCACGTCACCAATTTTACCTACATGGAATGCATGTTACTGGCTACATTAATCCCCATTATGGGAAATCTAAGTACAACCACACGACAGTTTGGCCGAATGTTCTTGTCTGAAATGGCGCGAATCACATTGACAACTGCCAATTTTTCATTGTTTCATTTGTGGGCATCTTCATATTCCTAAATGCGAGACATGAAAAGCAATTAAATAGTTTTCATATTGTATTTTATGTGTGTAAAATTTTAAGGCAATGAGCTTGGATTATCGTATCTCAAGGTGCTATTGGTCAGTTGCAGTTGCGAGTTGCAGTTGCGTTTAGAAGTTTGGCTTATTTGATTTGTAGGATAAGAAAGACATATAATAAAAAAATATAAAATAAGATTGTTATGTCATGTTCACTCGAATCCTATAGGATTTGGTTTATATTAAAATTTGTTTGATCCACAATTGTAAAAAGAGTTTGAAGTAGATGTTAAAAATGCGCCGTGGAACACAGAGCTCAGCCCAAATAGTTCAGCCCGTATAGCCATGCAACCCTAATAACCAAACCCACGCGGCCCAGTGTGTGCGAGGCTTTATCTTTGCCCACTCCTCCACTCTCCCCCATCTCGTCTCCTCGTCCCACTCCAAACCCTAGCCTCCTCCTCCTCTTGCCGCCGCCGCCACCGCGAGCAAGCAGACGCAGCCATGGTAAAGCCTCGTCCCTCACTTCTTCCACGGTAGCTCGACGTCTACGTAGTTTCTGTGCTTAACCACCTTGGTTTTCTGGTTGTGCAGTCCGGAAGGAAGAAGACCCGGGAGCCCAAGGAGGAGAACGTGACCCTCGGCCCCGCCGTCCGCGAGGGCGAGCACGTCTTCGGCGTCGCCCACATCTTCGCCTCCTTCAACGACACCTTCATCGTAAGATCCTCAACCACGCGCCGCTATTTTCTGCCTTTTTGTTGTTGTTGAGGAAGTGCTGAAACGCTTGCTATTTGTTGGCTTATCTGTTGCAGCATGTCACGGATCTGTCCGGGAGAGAGACGCTCGTCCGCATCACCGGTAATGAATTCCGTACATTCTTATTGCAAAGCTTTACGAGCAATTCCTGTTGGATCATGTGTTCATGTTCCTTTGTTTGTTGTTACAACCATCGTTTGATAGATGTAGGACCATTTATAATGTGCTTCTATCTGGCATGAGGTATCATGGAGCTTGTTGATTTCTTATCATTATGGGTTTGCTTTGTATGCACAACCCTTAAGATCCCCTCACCTAATTTCCGTTATAGCGTGTTGAGTCATTGCCATGTAAGATTGAAAACGTGGATCCCGAGAGTTCCTCTCTTGAACTTCTTTTCATCCTATTTCAGTTTTAGCTGTCCCATCATCGCACTGGGTTTCATTTAGTGTAGGACCGGTATGTAGCAGCTGCATTCTGCATTCCTCATGCTCTGTTCTGCATACCTGCAGCTCTTTGTAAAGTCTGATGGAGCTGTTTAACGTTAGGAAGTGAACATGTTTACATTATACGAAATTTCAGTGAACCAAATCTAGTATTTCACTCCTGTTTTATCTATAAAACACATGATTAACACAGAATTGTTCCAACCCATTTTCTTTGAGTAAACATTCCATTGGACATAATCTCATTTTGTATCACATTAAGATTATACACCTTTCCTCTGTGTGGACTGATTTGTGTAGTGTCCAAAAACTTTCTGAGTCTTAAGTTTATGATTTGGCTGGTAGTCTTCTTTGTACTTACCGATTGTACTGTACTTAACGATCTCAAGCACCGCCCTTAAGATCGCCTCCCTTTTGTTCCATGGGAGCGTGTCGAGTCATTGCTGTGCAATATTAACTAGAGGCACTAGAGAGTTCTTCTCTGGAACTTCTCTTCCAACTCTTTTTCCAGTATCTCCATCTTTGCATTGCGTTTGTTGTAGTGTATGCTCACTATGAAGCAGCAGTTCTCTGTTGCTTCTGCTGAGTTGTACACCCCTGCATCTTTTTGCAAAATCAAATGGAGGTATGTAAATGTTGGAAGTGGATATACTTTGTATTATCTGTGATAATTTCAACTTGACTTGTGAGTACTCTAGTTATTGGTCCAATAGTTTGTATTTGTGTATTGAATACCTGTAAGGCTGTAACACTAGCCAGCTATTGCATTTTATAAGTTGACTGAGATTTAGTCGTGTAATTTAAATCAGACGACTTGTAATAATAGCCAGTCTACATTTTATAATACCTTTTATTATTATCTGCTCTTACTCTAGATACTATGTTGACTGAGATTTAGATTGTGTAATTTTAAACTGTTCATATAGCATGGCATCATTTACTTCCTGTACATCTTTGATTCTCAACATCTAAGAGTTTTATTTATATCTTATAAATAAGTAACTGTATTGACGAAATTGTGTTTTACAGGTGGCATGAAGGTCAAAGCTGACCGTGATGAATCATCCCCTTATGCAGCCATGCTTGCATCTCAGGATGTTGCAGTAAGATGCAAGGTAACAAACATGCTATCTGTTCAAAAAATTATCTGTTGTGCATGGACAATTTACTTATTCAAAAGTTGATGGATTGGTTGATACTTATGGTCATCTTTCCCTCATAGGAGCTTGGAATCACTGCTCTCCACATTAAGCTCCGTGCTACTGGTGGAAACAAGACAAAAACACCAGGTCCTGGAGCTCAATCTGCGCTTAGAGCTCTTGCACGTTCTGGCATGAAGATTGGTCGCATTGGTAAGCCTGTGGCACCCATGTTTATTATGTACCACACCATTTCATCTCAATTGATTTTAAGTTCTTTTTTCCGTGTTTTTTTCTAGATGGAATGACAAACAATTTTCTATGCGTAGCATTTTGTTTTGCGATTTTTCATTGTTATACTGGAGTCCTTTCTATTCTTTTAATTATGTATGGTAGTTTTGCTCCGTTAGGATTTCCTTGTATTTGTATAGCTTGTGGTCTTAGTCTCTGCACCTTCTGGTTACGGCTCTTTGACACATTTCTTACGATTTGCTTTGGAATCATGTTTTCCCCATTCCTGTGTTCTCGTCCTTTCAAAGCTTATGTTCCATCATTTTTTTCCGTCCCTTTTACAACAACTTGCAGCTGGAACTTCACATTTTTAATGTATGTTGTGTTTGAAAAGAGAAATCCTTGATTGTTTTTTTTTCTGTTTGGCAGAGGATGTTACTCCAGTCCCAACTGACAGTACCCGCCGGAAGGGTGGAAGAAGAGGAAGGAGGCTGTAATTCCATGCCTTGTCGAGGATGGAACAATACCAAGCTATTAATCATGTGTCTTGCAAGTTATGTACTCTGTTTATGATGTTAAATCAGGTGTCGTGGATTTATAGTTTTGAGCAATATTGTGTTGGATCTTTATTAAATGGTCTTTCTACTCTCCCCACTGAGTATTGCCATCTATCAGTATCTTTTTGACATGACGATGATACCAGTTATGCAAATGCCTGAAATGATCTGAAGTTCTAGCAGAAGCATTCATATACTTTAGTCGAATATTTGTTGAATTCATGAAAAATGCCTGTTGTGCCGTTGCTTGAAACATTGCAGTAAAGATAACCCTAATTGCTGGTTCCTTCAATTTTGTAACAAGATGGTGCTCGAACCCCAAGCTGTATTGCTGGCTTAAGCACCTATCTTAGCTGGTCATTAATATAGTTGAGCAGTTTTGTTGTTTAAATGTTTAGTTTCGTTTAAAGACAAACATCTTCCTAACCCCCAACGTACTTAGTCAAAGATAATGCAGGCTGCCAGTTCGGTTATTAGAATATTTTGTTTCCATCTAAGGACAATCATCTTCCAAGTATTATTTACCTATCCCCTGGTCAAAGATAACGGCACTGTATTCTACCTGCTCCACCTTTGGTTTTTGGTAGTGAAAGCAGGCAAATCCTATTTGACGTTTGTTAGCTGCGCAATGCGTCCCATGTACTGCATCTGGGCCTGACTTGTTGTTTGCTAGACCAGGAATGTATCTCACCATAGCCAGCGTCGAATAGGGATGTGTTGGAGGCAAGTCGGGGTGAAGGTGGAAATGCGGCAGCGGTGTGTCAGAGATAGGCGGGTCGCAAGGCGAAACTGGAGCGGCGCGGTAGCCTGGTGGTTAGTGTCGGTGAGAGAGAAGGAGATGAGGGTAGGGTGGCCCGACCAGTATCCAGTTGTCCGTTGATGCCTTAGGGCATGTACAATGGTAGGGAAGACACGCTTTCTCTTAACCATCCACATCATTTAGTGAAGATAAAATTATAAGTTGTACAATGCATTATCTTTTGTTGTCATCCCTAGCAATTAATTAGAACTAATTATATTTTGATAGAAAATTAAAGTTTTAAGGGAAGACAAGTGGTACAATGGTGAAATTTGCCTTCTCTTATTTCGTAAAAGATCATCTCTTAATTAAGGGAAGGTAACCTTCCCTTTCTTCATTCTCTCTCCGCCACCTAGACAATTATCCTACGTGTCAACGCTAAGAGAAGCCTGATGTCACCCTATTGTACATGCCCTTAGACTATCCACATAGTGAGGAAAAGCGAACCAAAATGCTCCATGAGCCAGTTTGATACATAGTACGACACCGATTCAAGAATTCAGCGTAAAGAAGCGCACCATAAACATGGTTCGGTTCAACTCTGTTTCCTTCTTATAAAGTATGGTTCTACTCTGACATGTTCCATGCACAACTAATCAGCATTGCACACCTAGAACCAACGATGGAGAAAGACATTTTAATATTTACTAGATGGGTCCCATCTCTGCTCTTGAGCCGATGCTACACATAGCAACAAAACTGAAGCGAATCATTCCATTTCTTGAACCGCATACACATAGTGCGTAGTCTTAGTGGATGTTGTGGATAGTTGGTTAGCTAAAAGAGCAACTGATATGGATTGACACATTAATTACAGTTAATGAAGTTTTGCTTTATAAGAAACTAGCATGGTGTTCCTTGCAAATGAGAGGGCACCATCTGTAATTGGTTGAAAAGCTGTTTAAGAAATGAAATCCTGGTTCCATTGATATTTAATTATTTCATATTTTGTGAAAATAAACAAAATTCTTCAGTAACCACCGAATATGTTTGGGTGAGCAAGATATCACTTATGCGATTACATCTATGACAATATGCATTTCGTGGTGAAATGATTATCATGGCATATGTTAAAACAACCATGTAAGTGATATTGGATATTATGCTAGGTTAGTTATCTTTGATTCAAAATCGTTGAATTAAGATAATTGTGTATCCATCTTAATAGGTAGGTCACATTACATATTGAGAATTACAAAAATTATAATACTTATGACATTATAATATTAAATATGTGAAAAAATCAATCATCTTCAATCTATCAATGAATGGTTCTTAATCTAAACACATGGAGTTGTGTCTTTTGTACATTATAAAAAGGACAATGCATTTAACTAACACTACAATTGTGACTTATCTAATAGTTATCGTGTGATGTTGATTTAATATGTAAGGCTCACATTCACACCGTCGGCTGCTTTGATATTAGATATATAGTTGAAAATTATATTATATTATATATGTGTCACGTTACATAGAGTTCACTTGAGAAATTTTTGGACGATGTTTAGATCATCTTTTGAACAGGTCGCAGAATATTATTTATATATTTAAACACAAATTCATTTATCTCCATAACATTTATGTTATTAACTAAATAATAAGTATTTCGTTATGCTTGTTGAATCTTCTATACGAATAATAAATATGCCATATTCAATAAACATACACGTGTCTTCACTATTGATTGTAGGTACATGCAAAGATGGCGAGAATAGGTAAGGCACATCTAGTACTTTACTTTGTGAGAAAAAAAACTGCATATAAAAATTCACATAGTATGACCGAAATATACAAAAGCATAGAATATAAGAAAACTCAATTATATTAGTCGGATATTCATGAACATTTGAACTCTATAAGTTATCCATTTAAATTCAATTATAGCACAGTTTGAAGCGTGTACACTACATTAATGAAAAGTAATTTTTCTATAACTTATTAAATACTTGAAACTTGGCAGTATTTTGTATCTTTGTCAATGCATAAAATATTATTTTGTGACATATAGTATAACACTACTGCAATCTTCAGAGTGTCGTATATGGGTTTTATAACCTTAAATTTCAATGTCTAAATATTTTTGATTATATTTTCGATAAGGTCAAAGTGTTCAACACCAAGATTTTTTTTAACGCTACAAAAAAGATTAAGTTGTTAATTTGCACCCATCATCTAGCTTTTCCAATAGAAAAATACAATCTACTTTTGGCCCTTGTTGTTCTTTATATCCAATGTAAAGCTATGTGGAACATACAAAATATATGTGTGTATGTTTTCCTTGAATGTATAAAATTTGACCTTTCAAATAAGGTACACTCTCTCTGATCCATATTAATTATCGCTGAATTGGATTATCCAAGACAAAACTTGTCAAGGTACATCTGATTCAGCGACGATTAATATGGATCTGAGGGAGTATGTATATGAGGACCGCACACCTTTTAGCCAGTTCTAGTGGTTACGTTGTAAGAACCTGGAACCAAAATTTAAATTTCTTTAGCGGGTCATGAATCTGTTTGTTGTGTTTTGTAAATGCAAGAGTAGTACACCTGTACTCAGTAAAGTCGTTTGCTTTTTTTGCTTTCCATTGCAATACTCCTTAAGCAGGTGTCGAATACAACATGGGCGTCTTCTTTCTTGGCGAAAAAATGGTTCTTCCACTATTCCAAGAATTTCGTCACTCGAACCCTCACACATTCTCTATGTGAAACAAGATCATATTTGAGAACTTTTTTTTTGTTCTTTCGTTTGTTCCAAACTATAAGACATCTTTTATTATTTAGAGAACAATCAATTTATAATCATATTATTTTCTTTTTTTTCAATATCTTTTATATTATTGGAAAACCTTGAGTGAAGTTCTAACTTATAGAACAATCAGTGTCTAAACTGTTGAAAATTGCTTGTGGCTCCCGAGCTCACAGGTTTAAAAAATATCTGAAATTCACATTATGTATATACGTCAAAAGTTTCATTTATAAAAGCCTTGTATTTGAGCTACACAAAAAATAATTTTTAACACGTTCAACATACTAATTTCTTTTTTTGTGCCCAGAATTTTGTTATTTTATATAGCTCGGAATACAGACTTTTTACCCAAAATTGTTATATATGTACAAAACTTGCATTTGTACCACATGAATTCTTTTCGTTCTTTAAACTTAAATCCAAAATTTTGAATAAAAATTGCAGCCGTGCATGCTGCTTCTCGGGTTGCACCAAGTCCGTTCTTCTAGACTGGAAGGTATAATGGATACTTTTTTTTGGGAAATATACATGGATACTCTCTGCCCACCTTTTTACATCACATGCGTAGTAGTATTACGTAAATGAAGCCTCTTCAGAGTATTAAAAGGAAAAATTATTGGAGAGACTTATAGCTAACTGAACACGTTTTTGGTGGCACGTGATTTAATCTGCACATATATTAGAGTCCAACGGCCATACAACTTGTGTTTGCTAAGAGTTTGTGCACCACACGTGACACGGCTTAACCATACTTCCGTGGCTGTAAGAAAAATCATGTGCCTACGTGACATGAAGTTTTCCCTTGTACACGTTTAATTGTACACGTTTAATATTACGTAACACTTCTTATTTGCTCAACTAATCTTAACCGTTAATTTTAGATCTAACTGTCACAAATAGTTATGATGATGTGGCTTAACGTGGTGTCTCGAAAAACTAACTCATTTTGCTTTTAGTATATAATAGATATAGATTTATGTGTTCGTTTTTCTTTTTTATGTTTTCAGATATATGCATATATTTTAAAAATCTAACATATTATAAGTCTGAACATTTCAAATTCAGAACGTTTTTAGGCATGAAATATTTTCAAATTTGAACAGATTTTCAATGAACAATTTTTGAATCTGAGCATTTTTAAAATCTGAATATTTTCATATGGGTGGGGGGGGGGGGGGGGGGGGGGCAGAGAATCCCCACCTGAATTTATACTCAAAAGAACATCACATAATAAAGTTTGATAAGTGAGCACGCCACAGATCGGCTGCTCCTTTTTCATCGGGCTTCTTAAACCGATGTGACCATAATGTTATATCGTCTCTACTATTCCTAACCGATGTGGTCTTGTTGATCACCGTCTCCCGATCTGATGGTGTAAGTTTGTGTGGTCAGTAGTTCTAATGTACTTGTGACATCTTTACTTTGCTATTATCTTGCCTCTTATGGTGGTTGATTTGTTGCCGGTTGACGACGCGCTGAAAGTGTGTGTTGTAGATCTCTAGACCTTCTAGAGAAGATTGTGTACGTAATTAAATTAGTCGTACCTTAACTTGGTGGATCGGCAGTTCCACGACCGTGGGTTTTACACTGAAAGTTGAAGAGATTTCTCACACACAAATACTTGTTTTACATGTGCGTATTATTGTGTTACTATTGTCATTGCGTATCTATTGGTTGAAGCCATGCAAAGTTTACTATAGGTCGTGAACCATTTATAAAATAGTTGACTGATCCACCAACAACAATTAGTGCTTCTATTTTCTCACCTACGGGCTATTCTACGCGCATACACTCTCCCCTACAAACACGCGCACACATCCTAGTATCCTACCCTCATGAGCACATATCAGAGATTGACAAAGTCAGCGCGGGCGACTCGCTCGCTGTCGACGGCAACGTCGCCTCTCACTGAAGAATATTATTCCGACTAAATAAGAAACACCAGCGTCAAAACTGAGATTTGAACTATGGTGGGCTTGGGGTACAACTATCTTACTAACCATCCTACGATAGGCAGGTTCTCATGGGCTATTCTATCTTGTGTATGTTAATAACCGAGCTAGCCAGCCACACACCTCCTGAGCCCCAGATTCGAACATGGGTGGTAACTCATATGCCTTGGTCACTTGGCTGACTTTGAAAGCATCGCATCTTTCTCCCCTAACCATAGACGCCTAAACGTTCTTCTACACAACCATCTCAGCCCCCTCCTCTCTTTTTTCTGGCGGCCAAATGAGTGGGGCCCGTGTTCTTCTTTGTTTTCTTAGATCATGGTTTTCACTGGTTTTTTGTCTTTCTAGGCCACCGGCGAGGTGACAGAGGCAATAGTGGTTGGAATAAGACCCATTCAGACTTCCCCTACCTCAAGGATGTACTAATCGCGTTAATGTAGGACCTGTGTGGGCGTGTGTCACTATAAGGGTTGGTTTAGTTGTGATTTTAACGGCTGGTGTGTTTATCAAAGTGAAACAATTGGCTGGTTATTGGCGAGGCGACTTCAACCATTTCTCTGGTTGTGTTATGTGGCAAGATCTGGTTTCTACAACCTCCGGATTGATGGTTAATCATAGCAAAGCCATGCAACTTGGGATGCTGCCCTAACCGATGTTCATTTAACGATTACTAGGTTTTGATGTTCGCGGCGATCGTCGAATGGCTATTTTGGTTTTCAAAACCTTGTAGGATGAGGGCGTTTGCAGGTGTACATTTTCCCTATTGCGTATTCTGTGTTTTTGTGATCAACGGGGTATGATAGACATGAGAAGGAAGTAAACGACCAATATTATTTTTCATGTATTTTTATTGTTTGCTGGTCCTTTTGTGTCTTATTGCTCGTCGTACGTTTTCCTTGATACATATCAGGTGTGCACTTTGGTGTCTTTCCCGAAAAAATTAAAGTTTTATAAACGATCTTTGTTGTTCGTGTATGTTTCTTTTTTCTTCCATCTGAACTAGTTTCTCAGTAAGTCTAGTAAAAACAAAGAGGGGAACCCCCATGCATACCCAAAGACAAACGCAAAATGAAGCAATGCGGAGACGAACAGCAACCGGCCGTATCCTTCATTTGGCGCCAGTGGCGTGTCAGTCTACCGTGTCAGGAACGTGGAAGGCTGAGGACCAGGCCGGAATATGGATCTAGTTCTTGACATGGGGCGTTGTACATTCCGTCATTTCGACACCCAGCTAGCAGCTAAAACCACCGGTGGCCAGTGGGCGGTGGCGCCACTTTGCTGTGCCATATCTTCCTCTCCGAAGCGGACAATGCAAAAGTGCAACCTCATGGCGATCTCTCTCTATCCACCCGGATCGATCGCCACTAGTACCGAACCCCATATACCTCGGAAATCTATCATTGCCTCCACTTCACACCGGCGAGGCCACTACGTATCAGCAACTGGTATGGTATCCTGACAAAGTAACAGTTGGTGGCGTCCACCTTTGAGCTGGAATTCCGCACCGCCGCCGTCGCCTGCAGCTAGCCTCTACGACCTTCCGAAAGGCGGATCTTGGCTGATCGCGAGAGCCACCGAGCCAAGCAGATGCATCGATGTCAGTTGCATGTCTTCATCACTTGCCCGTTTTGGTGTGCCCGTCCTCTCCGCCAGCGATCCTCCATTGTTGCTCCGGGCTGGATCATTCCGGGCAATGCGTGCTGCAATGCTGTTCCCGTTGGTGTCCATCCATTGGGGAAGGCTCTTTTCCGTGAAGCTGCCATGTTTCCGGCCGCACACGACTCCAGTTTGAGAGTGGAAGTGACGGGACCAGGAGAGAACGTACCGTAAGAGAGTTCTCAAGGCCTCTTGCATGAACATGAGTGGATCATATCAAGGGGTAGATAGATTCGTCGACGGATCTCACGATTGACGACGATTTCTGTGCGGATCGATCATCGACCGATGTGTTGCTGCCCTGTTGGTTCTGTACCTAGTGCCGGCCCTTGGATAGAGATACATGATCGGTGCTGTCTCTTGACGCTTCTAAGATGGACAGATGGACACCGTCTCCAGATCGAGGCGACGTACGAGAGCATGCGCGGATGCGCCATTTGCCTTCAGTTATGCCTCAAGTTGCTGAACAATGTAGAGATCAAGTTCAGTGGTGGCCAGGCTAGCTACATAGCATGCACAGTTTGGACCAAGAGAGTTCCATGCATCTTGATGCCTTCTTCGAAAATGCAAAACCACAACTAAGAGGACCCCCTCCTAGTATAAAAAACCGTTGATCTTGCATCAAGATTCGTGCTATGATGTTGACTATTATTTTGCAAAACAAACCCTACACTTTTACAAATCAGACCACAGTCCACCATGATATATAAAAACGAATATTGGTTAATTTTATTAGTACAAAAATATGTTTCCATAAACATACATATTCACATATTTTAACGAAAATAAAATCATTTCCTGAATTTTGATGAATACACACATATCCACAAATTATAAGTCCATAAAAACTATCTAAAATATTTGTATTCATGAGTTTGTATTTTTTGAAAATTATGTTACCTCATATTAATCAGAAAATTATGTTAATTCGTATTCGAAAATTTACTCTTTGATGATGAAAACAAATGATTTGTCATTACTGGTTCTTAAAGACAAATGTTCAAAATTCAGGGTGTTGACTATAAAATATACCACACGCATCTTGATGCAACATCAACGGTTTTTGAAATAGGAGCGGGTCCTCCTAGTTGTGGATTTTCCGCGTCCTGCCTTCTTCCACTTCTGTTGTCTCGTCCAGCCATGTGTAAAGACGATATATTATGAATTCTTTTGCTTTATCAACCATTCAAGATTAATGATACAACGTGCAAATCTCCTGAGGGTTCTCGATTCTTTTTATCTATTAACTAAAGTACATTAGTTCAAATTACGTAAAACAAGTGAACATCAAATAAACCTGATGTTTTTAAATAATAACTAGCCAGGCGGCCCTCGCAAATGCGAGGGAGTCGTCTAAAGTGTATTAATATGCGGTGTTTGAGAAATAAGTTCATACTTATATAGATATAAATATACAAATTTACAAGTAATAATATTATGTAGCGACTACAATTGTAATCTCAAGAAAAATACCAATGGACATTGGTGTGTATATTCTAAATCATTTAATTATATATATAAATAATAGATAATATGAATTTATGAATTACCACGTCATCATATATGTATTCTATTTTGATATTTCTCTCTCTTCGTAATAATCACACTCTCCCCTTTCTGTTCGCTCACATGTATTATTAGTTGAGCCTTCTAAGACCGGAATGGCAATTGAAATTTCCATTGCAGCACAAAATTATGTCTCGACGCACTCAGTAGCATAGCCATACTATCTAATACATTAGTCCGACTCTTTTTTATTAATATGATTAAAAAATCTATGTTTGCAATAACATCTCCACTTAAATATGAGATCCTTATAAACCATATATGGTAAAAATTTGTATTTGATTACATCATGGAAAATACATATAGATTGATTTGCCAAATATATTTTTCCACCCGACAAAAAGATTTTTAAAAATTAAGGTTGGTCATCAACAAATATTTAAAGGTTCTAATTCTACTAAACTTATTACCCAAGTAGAGAAATTTCAACGAAACAAATGTCCTACAAAATCCTTTTGGAGTCCCTTCAACTACAACTATGCAACTTTGTGTCGTCGATTAGACATATATGTATAGGTGACTTTATCTTAGGACAATCCAGCGTTGGTATTGGTACTTGTACAATAGTATTCTCGTTCTTCGTAATTACCAATACTTCTATCTCTATGAACATTCTACTATACGCTAGGCATATCGACGGTTCGAAACTTCAATAATTTATTCAGACTAACAATGTTCGTTTAAATTATTCTAAGACAGTGATTTTCTTTCGGATTTTTTAAAGGGAAAACACAATTCAGTATTTATTGTTCATGTTTTTACGTATATTCAAGAATACTTTACTTAACTATAGACTTGGCTTAAAAATACTTCCTAGCTAATAGGTAGGACGACTAAATAAGACATGATGTTATACTTTGTGCCGATTTATCTTTCTCTCATTTACTTCCTATGTTCTAGAATATGTGGCACTTTACGTACTTTGTGAAACATGCGACTTCTTGGAAAGTATTTTTAGCATGTTCTATTTATATATACTTGTATTGATACATCCTATTAAATTGAAATGATCATTACTATAGATGTTGACACCAAAATGTGTTTGACTACATCACTTGAAAGACAAATGAAGAATCAGGTCATAATAAATTTTCAAACGGTTGTACTTGAAGAATGTTGTCCTTTCAAACCGAGTGTGTTCTATAAGAAATAAAATTCAAGATATTATCTAATAATCCTACAAACCGAATAACGTCACATGGAAAAAATGGAAGTCTTGCACTATTCTAAATTATTTTAAGAAAATGTGCATGTCTTCACAATGGATAAAGATGAGGAAATCTTAATAGTGAATTATCCTATGACAACGTGGAATTTTGTATTAATATTTTCCTAATGATTCATCATTGTGCAAATAAATGCATAACTATTGACAATCGTCTATCCCTTCATAAACAAGTTGCCCCAAATAAATCTTTCAATTGGTACAATTTATGTCACGTAGTATGGATAATCGTGTCATCTTAAATAATCATCTTAAATAAATATGAAGTTCAATTTCTCTAACACACCAAATCAAATAAATATAATTTTGTAAAGAACTATCCCATCTCATTTTATGCTCATTTTATAAGTTTAAAATCATATATTTGTATCGGGTCGTTCTAATTTTAAACTTACACGTAAGACATTAGTATTTTGTCTTGCTCTAATCAGTACAGTCAATTATATATAAAAATAATCCATATAACTAATTGTTATGTTCTCACTTACCTCGTGGATCCTGGTGCACGTATTTGTTTTTTTTTACACGCTCACAATCCGGTAAAAAAGTTTAATAGGAGTACATCCTTCATAACATACAGCCATCGGCGCTTCTAATAACGCTAATTTTTTCCTTATCCTTTTAACTTCTCTACCACGTGCGTGAACCCTGGTCCACATATTTGTTTTTTCTTTGACACGCTCACATCCTGGTTTGGTCCAGTAAAAAAAAGGTTGTATCAATTAATTAGGTGAGTTTTTTTTAACATGATTGGCTGAGTAGTTTTTTTCTTATTATTACGTGACCTTTTAATAAAGCGTGACGTGACTTAATTGTACCAGATATAACTTTTCTATCTTTTAATCTCAACCGTCATAAAAAAGATCAACGGATTATATATTTCAAACCTATGTGATTTAACGTGGTGACTCTATTTAAACATCTGTATATTGCTTTTACTATATAATAGATAATAAAAACCCTGATAAAACTTACAACTTACATCAAAGATCTTCCTCGTCTCTACTCTCTAGCTTTTGCTTTTGCATCTTCAGATTTCTCCAAGATCAAGGTGAACAAATGGCATGACACGAAACACACACGTGTCTCACCAACCTCAAATATTTTGAATAGCCAACTGGCCCCAATAGGTGAGAATCTATTCATTGTGAGAATTAAGTGAGATGCCGACAATCAGAAGCTACGTCGACGGTCAAAAGTTTGGGCCGTCGACCACGAAAAAAAATTCTTAGGTGCAAAAAGGCCGTGGTGTATCTAGAGCTATGTCAACGATCACCGTCGCCTTAAAACTGCCGTCAGCATAGGTCCCCTGCACATGGCGTTGTGAGTCCTTTGAAACGGCGCATCAACGATGTTAGAGCTACGCCGACGGCATTACCGTACGCATAGATCTTTTTTCCCATTTACACTTACTTCCATTTCCAACAATCAAATATTTTTATTTGTACCTTTAATCACTTAGTAATAAATCTCATAGTTTCCACATAGGAGATTCTTGGTATAGGAAACAATGGTGACATAGTGAATTTTCAATTAAATTTTGTAAATATCATTTTCCAGTTTCAAAATGCTAAAATTGATTTTTTTAAGCAAGTATAGAAAAATGAGGACAAATTTTCTAAAAGTTCTGATGTGTTTGTGAATAACACTATTTCTATATATTAGGTCAAACTATCAACCACTTTTAGTTTAAATTTAGATTATTTTTAGAAAATCGGTATAAACTCATTTAACTAGGCGAAATTAGTTAGAAATCGAGAAAATTCCTAATACTTGGGGATTATCCATAAATTTTGGATTAATACTTGTGAAAATTAGATGGGTGCCATTTGCACCATATGTTTTTGGTACCTTCTTCACAAAAAAGTCATTTTTTACACTAAGAAAATGAGAAATAATATTTATAAAAATAATTTGAAAATTCACTTCGACACTATTGTTATATACCAATATAAACCTATTTATACAACATTAGAACATTATAACAAACTGTACCGTGGCAATGACCATAACTTGGTCATTTAGTTTGAAACTTATGATAACTCCGTTCCATATTAGAGGATATCTTTTTTTGAGAGTTTTTTTCATTTTCTTTGTTTTTTTGTGAAAATGACAAAAATGGCCATCATGGCTATTCATCTAAAGGGGTCGAATTTTCTAAATCTATCCGTTTATGTGATATAATCACTAATTGTGTACCTTAAAATGATTTTCTTTAAATTAGACCAAACTATCAGACACTTATAGTTCAAATTTTGATTACTTTCAAAATATCACGATAAACTTATTTAAGTAGACAAAATTAGGTAATTGTTTTGTGGATCGTCCATAAAATGTGGACTAGTATTTTGGAAAATTAGATGAGTGCCATTTTGATACTTGGTTCGCAAAAAAAAATCATTTTGGGCACATAGAAAATGGAAAATGATATTAAAATAATAATTTGCAAACTTCTTTTGGCACCATTGTTTCTTATACAAATATAAACCTATTAGTAAAATATGAGAACATTATCAGAAACTATGCCGTGGGAATGACCATAATTTGTTCATTTGACTTAAAACTTATAAAATGTTTACACACGATATACCTTTTTGTGAAGATTATTTTCAAAAGTTTCTCAAAAATCAAGTTTTAATTTTTCAAAGTAAGTACTACACATAAAAGACTCCATACTAGAGGATATCTTTTTTGAGGTTTCTATCACTTTTTAAAAACCAGTTAAAATGGCCACCATGGCCAAGTTTTTCATTTTTCAAAACAACTACTATACATAAAAAGACTCCATGCAAGAGGATATCTTTTCTGAGGTTTTTATCACTTTCTTGTTTTTTAAACCAGTTAAAATGGCCACCATGGCTATTCATCGAAATGGGTCAATTTTTTTAAAACTATCAATAATTCTAGGAAATAAACACTAATTATGTAACTTCAAAATATTTTAAAAAATTCAGACCAAATTATCAAACACTTGTAGTTCAAATTTTGATTAGTTTCGGAAAATTGGCAGAAACTCATTTAACTAGACGGAATTAGGTAAAAATTGAGAAAATTGCCAATACTTAGGGATTATCCATCAAATGTGGAATACTCTTGCTGAAAATCAAATGAGTGCAATTTTACACCGTAATTATGTACTTACTTAACACAAAAAGTCATTTTGACTCTTCGAAAATAGAAAATGATATTTACAAAAATAATTTGGAAAAACCCTTCAGCATACGAAGATACACCTATTCGTAGAATATGACAACATTATAACAAACGATGCCGTGAGAATGGTCATAACTTCATCATTTGACTTTAACCTTATAGATGTTTATACACGATATACCTTTTGTGAAGATCTTTTGAAACGTTTGTCAAAAATCAAGTTTATCATTTTTATACCAACCAATACACATAAAAGGACTTCGTGCCTCCTTAGGTCTTAGGCCGATGGTATTACCGTCGGCGTAGTCACTGCCCACTGTCAATTTACCGTCCGTCAGAAATGCGTGCGACATAGAGCACCTACAACGACGACCGCATGTACTCTGACGACTACCGAGCTACGTCGATGAAAACTTTTCCGCCTACGCTGACTATGGCCGTTGACTTTTCTACATGCCGATGGATTTTGAAGCTACACCGATGGCAAAAACCGTCGGCATAGCCGATTCCCGTAGTGATTATTATTGGGCGTGTTATGCCCAGGACCCCCCCCCCCCCCCCCCCCCCCCTAGGCGGTAAAATCACTGATTTACTATTGTGCTGCTGGAGAAAATTTCATGAGCACAAAACCCTAAGTTGGATAAAAGTTGACACGACTATTATTTTTATGACAGCCAAGACTTACATAAACGACAAACAATAAACCGTTGGATCTAGTTCCGACGATCTCCAGGAGCATGACACCACATGCTCCCCAATGTCAGCCATAACAACAACATCAAGACGGAGATAGAGCCATGATACTCTATTTTGTGTGGCGCCGAGTCTACGTCGAGAAACCAGTTCATAACAAAAAACTTACTTTGAAGAAAAATACAAAAAATGCAGTATTCCCCTCATCTCGATACACCAGATCAGGCACCAGAGGCGAGGGAAATTGACAAAGGTGGCTTTTCGCTATGGATAGGTTTCCTTGCCTTACCCGCCCCTCTTGTGACTTGCCGTTTCTTATACTTGGCCATCCTTTTGAACTTTGCTATTTTTACATCATCAATTCCACTGTCAATAGTCTTGAGACCGGTGAACAACATAACCATACTTCTTACCATCCCCTTCAGGGTGTAATCTATGATGAAGCTACTATAGTTCCAAGGGATGGAAGAAAGTACAAAAAATAGTGCCAAAATCTCTGGAGTCCTAAAAGCTAGCGTATCCAACCTTCGCGCGTATCCGGTCTGAGCACATATTGATTCACTAAGCTGCCCCAGCAATCTTTGGAAGCAAACAAGCTTTCGGGTATCTCATATCTTTCATCCATTGCTTGTTTCTGAAATAAACCTTTCAGCTTTGGATTACTCCATAAGTATCCCAATCGTCTTTGAAAGATCGGGTTCTATGGAGGCAAGTAAGGCGCACTATACTAGCGATGGTCATTGCTCTTGCCTTGGAAGACACCTCTACCGAGACACATGGAGATTCAAGGGGCCACCAAGAGTTTGTAATAACGCATAACCCATGTTGATGTTAGGAATAGACTTGTTGTATTCTAAGAGGGCAAAGGCCACAATATAAAGGACATGTACAGGTGTGAATATGCAGAAAACCCCCTAATAGTGGGGAGTTACAATTAGACTACAATTAGACTATTATACTTCTAACACCCCCCTCAAACTCATGTTGGGTCAACAACACTGAGTTTGGAGAGAAAGAAAACATGCTGCGCTCTAGTCTGTGCCTTGGTGAAGAAATCCGCTATTTGCAACTCTGAAGGCACATAATGAAGGGTAACAACCCGATCCTGCACATTTGCACGTGTGTAGAAAGCATCAACACCAATATGCTTGGTCAGCTCATGCTTGACTGGATCACGTGCAATACTGATAGCACATGTACTGTCAGACAAAAATAGAGTGGGTGTTGTAACAGAGACCCCAAAATCTGCAAGTAACCACCGTAACCAGGTCACCTCCGCAATCAACGAGGCCATAGCGCGCAGCTCAGCCTCAACACTCGAGCGAGAAACTGCTTTCTGTTTCTTCGTCTTCCAAGCAACCAGCGAAGCACCAAGAAAAACACAGTAAGCAGAAAGAGACGAACGATCCGTGGGATCACTCGCCCACGTAGCGTCCGAGTAGCACTGGAGCTAGAGAGAACTGGAGCTAGGGAAGAAAAGACGACGAGTACTCGTACCACGAAGGTAACGAAGAACACGAAGAAGATGACCGTAGTGAACCGTGGTAGGAGCTGAGACAAACTGACTCAGAATATGAACAGGATAGGAAATATCCGGACGAGTGACGGCGAGATAGACAAGACTCCCAACGAGATGACGATAGCGCGTCGGATCAGAGAGGGGCTCACCATCAGTAGGACGGAGCTTAACATTAAGCTCCATAGGAGTCTCAACAGTGCGCTCATCCCCAAGAGCAGCACGAGCAAGAAGGTCCTGAATATACCTTTCCTGGGAGATGGAAAAACCATCAGAAGTAGAAGAAATCTCAATCCCAAGGAAGTATCGAAGAGGACCAAGATCAGTCATAAGAAACTGATCACGAAGACGAGCCTTAACAAAGGCGATATACTCAGGGTCATCTCCAGTGATGATCATGTCATCAACATAGAGAAGGAGAAGAATGCGACCACGAGAAGAAGTGTGGATAAAAAGTGCAGCATCATGTGCGCTAGGAGAGAAGCCGGCGGCGGTCACCACAGAGGCGAAACGCTCAAACCAAGCTCGAGGGGCCTGTTTCAGCCCATAGAGAGAACGCCGAAGACGACAAACCATCCCATCAGGAACTGAATACCCAGGAGGAGGCTGCATGTAAACCTCCTCACGTAACTCGCCATTAAGGAATGCATTCTGCACATCAAGCTGAGACACGGACCAACGGCGAACAGAGGCAACAGCAAGAAGAGTGCGCACAGTGGTCATATGAGCCACGGGCGCAAAGGTCTCATCGTAGTCACGGCCGTGCTCCTGCTGGAAACCACGAGCTACAAGACGAGCTTTATATCGCTCAAGAGATCCATCAGAGCGGGTCTTAATTTTATAGACCCACTTACACGTGATAGGACGAACACCTGGAGGAGGAGAAACAAGCTCCCAGGTGCCAGTGCGCTCTAGCGCAACAATCTCCTCGGCCATGGCAAGCTGCCAGTGCGGATGACGCTCGACATCCCTATAAGAAGTCGGCTCGGAGGTAATAGAGAGACCATACTGACTAGGAGAGTAACGGTCTGGAGCACGTCGCAGACGAACAGGTCGTGAAGAGGAAGGCTCATCGGCAGAAAACGACTCATCAGAAGAAGAGGAAGAAGAAACAGGAGAGGAAGAATCCGAAACCGGAGAACGAGGAGAACTAGGGGAACTAGACGGAGGAGTACTAGGAGAGGACGGCGCCGAGGTCGAAGGTGGCGCCGTAGTACTAGGGGGCACCGCAGTCGAAGAAGACGCCGAGGACGAGGGGATAGTGGGAGGCGTATCCGGAAAAAGAAGAAAGGATATATCACCCACCGGGTAGGTACCCGAGGTGGGGCAAGGATAGAAGGGACGCGTCTCATCAAACGTGACATCATGAGAGATGCGCAGCCTACGACCAACGGGATCCCAACAACTATAGCCCTTATGCTCATCACTGTATCCGAGAAAAACACACTCAACCGACTGAGCAGTCAGTTTGGTGCGTTCGCGAGGAGGGAGAAGGACATAGAAAACACAACCAAATAAACGAAGAGTCGAGTAGTCTGGAGAACCACCAGAGAGACGCTCGAGAGGAATACCACCCTGAATGGCAGCAGAAGGCTGAATGTTAATGAGATGAGTCGCCGTAGCAACAGTCTCAACCCAGAAATGCGGCGGAAGGGAGGAAGCAATCAGCATGGCACGGGTAGTCTCAAGAATATGACGATGCTTACGCTCGGCGACACCATTTTGAGCATGGGCGCCGGGACACGAGAAACAAGCAAGGGTGCCCTGCTCAGCAAGAACACCACGCAGATGCTGGGAGATGTACTCACCTGCAGAATCAGCACGAAAAACACGAATAGGCGTGGAATACTGAGTGTGTACCATGGCCACAAAACGCCGATAAATAGAGAGGACCTCACAGCGAGAGCGCATAAAATATAACCAGATGTACCGGGAAAAATCATCAATGAATAAAATATAGTAGCGATGACCCCCTTTTGAAGCAAAGGGAGCCGGACCCCAAACATCTGAATGAACTAAATCAAACGGTCGCTGAGATGAAGACACACTAGTAGGATAGGGAAGCTGAATCTGTTTGCCTAACTTACAACCTTGACAATGTAAAGACGCATCTCCTGAGACAGACCCCAGAAGACCACTACGAACTAAAGACGATAAGCGGGAATCACAAAGGTGACCCAGACGATGATGCCACTGCTGAAAAGAGCTGGAGGCGGAAGCAGCAACCGCAGAAGAACTGGTCGATGAAGAAGCAGAAGGTGGAACGCGAAGCCAGTCTAACTCCTAGAGCCCCGGGGACTCACGGCTACGAGGGCCAGCTCCAACCAGGGCCTGAGTGTGGCGGTCCTGAACAGAATAAGAATCATCGTCAAGGATGATGCGACAACCAGAATCAGTGAGCTGACTAGCAGAGAAAAGATTCATCTTAAGACTAGGAACATGAGAAACATCAGGAACAGAGAAAAAGGAGGTAGAAAGGGAACCTCGACTGGAAACAGGAAAAGAGGTACCATCGGCTGTGATAACACGGACAGAAGAAATAAGAGAACGGAGAGCAGAAAGAATAGAAGACGCAGAAGTCATATGAAAAGAAGCTCCAGAATCCAGATACCACGGGGACGACATACCTGACTGTGTAGAAGATGGTGGGCGCGCAGTGTCAGAAGAGGTAGGCACAGAACCAGCAGTGCCCGACGAGGAAGATCCTGTAGCAGCGAGCAGACCACGAAGACCACGAATAATATCCTGCTCAGAGAGTGTAACTGCAGAAGATCCTGACGAAACAACCTGCTGACGAGCAACTGCAGAAGATCCTGACGAACCAGACTGCTGACGAGCAAGGTACTGCAGACGTAAACTGGGATCCCTCTTCCAGCAGCCAGAGAAATCGTGGCCAGTCCGGCCACAGTAGGAGCAGGGAGGACGAGTAGGGCGGGACTGACCACGAGACTGCTGAGTCTGACCCTGACCCTGGACCGGAGGACTGGAGAGGAGCGGCGGTGCTGAAGACCGCAACGAAGGTGCCGGCGCAGGGGGGCCACGAGTGGCAAGAACAGAGGAAACCTCAAGAAGTCCATCACTGCGAATGCGAGTCTCCTCAGCGCGAAGCTCAGACAGGACCTCAGAGAGCGGTACACGACCGCGAGCAAGCAGCTGGGCACGACGGGGCTCAAACTCCTTGCGGAGCCGAGATAGGAACTCATAGACGCGCTGAAACTCCAGATCCGCGCGCACAGTCAGACAGCAGGGACATATGCCACACACAGCTATACGAAGGGAATCAAGCTGACGCCAAATAGCAGCACTCTGAGTATAAAACTCGTCAATGGTGGAATCACCCTGCTGAAGAGCATGCTCCTGGCGAACCACAGATAGGTAAAGAGCATCCCCAGACGGTTGATAACGCTGGCGAAGAAAAGCCCACTGAGCAGCAGCAGTAGGAAGACTCATGAACTCGGCATCATACTGAGGTAGAACGCTGGAAGTGAGAACAACTGCAGCACGGGCATCCTCATCCATCCACTGAGTGAAGTCAGTCAGATCCAGCCGGTAGGTCGAAAGAGCGTCCGAATACTCCTGTACCTGCCGGTCATAAGCCGCCATAGCAGAATCATCAGCACTTCTGGCTGCATCCTTGACCGTCTGAGTAGCGTCAGACGCAAAGGAGACGGGCGTCGGTGGAATAGGCGCCGTGGGAGCAGTGGGGCGCGGCGGACAGGGGACCTCGCCAGACAGCACACCCCAAAGACGAAGACCGCGCATGTGGACGCGCATAAAGGCAGCGAAATCAGGATAATTTGCGCCATAAAAAATCACCGGGCAGCGAGGGATTGCAACGTAGCCCGAGGATGACATAACTCTCTTTCTGTGACGGGCGGGGTGGGTCGGGGCGGGTCCGGAGCTGGCGACGGCGGGGCGGCCGGGGCGCGGTGGTGGCGGCCTGAGGGCGGCGGCGACCGGGGCGCAGCGGCGGCGACGTCGGAGATGTTCATACATGATAGACCTTTTTGTGAATACCTTTTTTGCAAATGTTGGCAAAAATCAAGTTTATCATTTTTCATAGAAACTAGTACACATATAAGGAGCCCATGCCAAAGGATTTGATTTTTTGAGGTGTTTATCACTTTATTACATTTTTTCTTAAAAAGATCAAAACGGTCGCTACGACTAATCATCGGAAGAGGTGATATTTTCTAGAACTATCAATGTTTTTGTGATATAACCACTAGTTGTGTACCTTAAAATGATTTTTCCAAAAGTTTCAGACCAAACTATCAAATAGTTGTAGTTCAAATTTGAATTACTTTCGATAAATCAACATAAACTCAATTAACTAGGGAAAATTAGCTATAATTCAAAGAAAAAACTCAAACTTGGTGATCATTCATCATATGTGCACCACTCTTAGTGAAAAATAGTTGGGTGCCATTTGGAATCATATTTTCTGTACTTACTTAACAAAAAACCTTAAAACAGAGAAAATGATATTTATGAAATAATTTGAATAAATCACATTGGCATCTTAAAATGAAAGAATATAAAACAAAACAGAAAAATAAATTAGAATCCAAAACAATTCAAAAAATAAGTAAACCAAAATAAGAAACAGAAAAGTAAACAATTCAAACAATTTTAAAGAAAACAAAAACAAAAAGCAGAAAAAAGAAAAAAGAAACAAGGAAAAAAGTCATTTGTCTCGGTTGGTAACCCCAACCGAGACTAAAGGTGGGCTGGGCTACGCGCGCAAAAATTTCGTGGCCCAGTCAGGCCTTTAGGCCCGGCTCGTGTTACGAACCGCGACTAAAGACCCTTTAGTCTCGGTTTGTAACACGAACCGGGACTAAAGGTTAGTTCACGGCGTTACGTCTAGGTGCGGCCTAAATTTTCACATTCTTCCCCAAATCGACATCTCTGGCGGCGAAGCCCTGCGAAACCCTACCTCCAACACCGCCACCACCGTTCCTCTCCGCCGCGCGTTACTCTGGCCGTGCTGCCCGTCGTCGCCGGTCCCCGTCCGCGTCGCTCCTCCTCTCGTCGTCTTCCCCGAGGCCGTGTTTCCTTCCGTCGCTGGTCCACGCCTCTCCCACGCCCGAGGCCAAGGCCGTGCTAGCTGCCCGCCGTCGCTGGTCCGCGCGCGCACGAGGCCGTGTTGCCCGCCGTCGCAGGTCCGCGCCGCGACTCCGACAGCATCTACCGCAGACGAGGCCGTGCTGACCGCCGTCGCCGGTCCCCGTCCGCGCCCTCCTCCTCTCGTCGTCTTCCCGCAGGTAAGACGATCCGGCTCACTCCAAACGGATCATCAACTTAAAAGGAAATACATGAGAAGCTAATTTCCGTACAATTATATTTAGTTGGCTGAAAGCGAGTTTACTTTACTTGTCCAACTTCTACTACATCCAGTGCGCGCTCAATATGAAAGAAGGACATATTGGTTAATGTTGCTGTAGAGTTTGGTATTACTTGATTTTGGTTATTTGCCACTTTGATCCTGTATTTTAGAGACACAAGATGTGGCAAGTAATCTTCAATTTTAATGATAACATGATTAATTATGTTGTTTTGGCATGAGAAATTAATGCTGAGATAAATAAAGAAAATATGATATAATGTATCATGTTGATTGCAGAGCTCTTTATAGAAACTGATAATATCTAACTACAAAGATGGTTCAATCAATAAGTTGGCACTTGCAAAGGATGAACTCACATCACCTTCCCCACTCATCACAAAGAATCTAATATCTGCAAATTTTAATGATAACATGCTTAATGGTGTTGCCGCATTAGCAATTACTTTTAAGATAAAAAGAAATACGAGAGCATAACATTTTGCTAAAATTAATGAATGCACGACAAAATCATGCCATTAAAACTAAACATAAAAATGAGATAAACAACCTGGCGGGAATAGATGCACGAAATACATAGCTGTGCGTCAAAATCTGGCTCTAACAAAAACAAAAACAGGGCTACTTAATGCGCAGCAATCAACGCAGGCTTGAACTGAACACACATCAATCAGGACGTCCATGTCACCGATGGCTTCCGTATATGGAGGCTCACTCCTCTGCATAGATGCGTTGTGGAGGTCCTGGATCACTAGCTAGCTTGTTGTTGTGTTCATCCCATATGATCAAGCTAATAAAAATGAATTCTGAAATATTGGAGTGTAAGTCTGTAAATAGTGTAACATCAGGTAACAGAGTATACTAGATATATTGTACTTGTGTCAAATATTAGGCTGCTCCCTTCCAGCCTGTGTGTTTGACTCTTATATTCACATGGTGCTTTACCACGAATATACTTTTATAATCATTATACTGGCTAGCAATCTGTAGTTACTTGATTGTCACGGAAATCTTTGTGCATTTGCTCTTTCACTGGCAATGCTAACTTGTTGTATCAGATGAGGCTTTTTATGAACTTCGGTCGACTCATGCGTTTATTTGCTAACTTGTTGTATTTGACTCTTATATCTCTCTGTGACTCAATGCTAATTTGATTGATATACAATTCATTATACAACTTGCAGGAGGTCTGCTGCTCGGGTCCTTGTGTCCACGGCTTTTCAGGAGGTCTTGCTTCAGTGGCTATCTTTGTTTTATAAATTGAGATGATTGTAAATGTGTTAGATATGAAATTGTAATATATGATCCGTATATATATTATGGTGTGTTGGATATGCAAATTGAGATGATTGTAAATTAGTACGAAAAAAGATGATTTTGTGTTAGATATGCACAATTCTAAAATATGATCCATATATATAGTTTTGTGTTAGGTATGCAAGATGAGCACACACTGTTTTCTTGGCTGCCACCTTGTTGTGCTATATGATCCATACTTGTTGCAATTATTGTACTTGTATATGTTTTTCAGATGAATAAATGTAAACTTGATTATAATGCCCGAGCTATGGATTGCAGGTAGAGCTATGGAGCACTTGCGAGACGAACAGATAGAAGAAGCACAATTTCAACGAGACGAAGAGATGGAAGACCAAATGGAACAACTTATTTTTAATGATGCCCGAGCTGGAGGAGATGTAGATGATTATGATTTCGACCAATTTTTGAATGACTTTGGAATCGAGTCACAAGACTTTGATGTGGTGATAGCAAACTCCGGCGGAGAGGTGTATATGTGTTTAAATTCCACTCCTTGCACCTTCCAGGTACCCCCTCCGATATGCGCCTGGGTAAAAACCAACGAGCAAGACTCGGGGTGGTGCCGGGAAGGCAGCTTAGCACTCTAGTCCTTTTGAGCGAACAGGATGTTAAAAGCTATGAAGGCCATTCACCAAATAAATATGGCGATATGTTGTTTTTAACTACATGCATTAATTGATTTATGTTGCATTTATTAACGACTTATTTTTCTTTTAGCCATCCGGATCGAGCAAATCTGCAAAAAAGCAGCCACCATGTGCTCCTCGAGGCAAGGCAAAAAGAATGACGAGCGAGGATCCAAAGTTACCGATTGAGGAAACTGCTGATTCTGGCGAACCGCTCGAACCAAAACAGAACCGCAACAAATTTATAAGTCAAGCTGGAGTTATTGTTAGGGACATGATCCCAATCAGCATACGCGAATGGAATAAGCCGGCGGTCGCAGATGTGGACGACCCATGTTATGTCCACCAAGTTCTTAAGGATTTGGTCTATAACACGCTGTTGTCACATTTCACCCTCCCGCCAGATCTCTCTAAAGTTAAGAAGGACAACCTCAAGAGGTGGACTCTTATTAAGATGGCGGAACAATTCCGGAACTGGAAGAAAAAGTTATGGAATCAATATGTAGAAACAAAAGAAGTGCCAGATTTCAGTGGAGCACAAGGGAAGAAGTTAGAATCTGAATGGGCGGCGTTTAAGGCGTATAGGGAATCACCTATGGCTGTGGCCCGATCGACGATAAATAAATTGAATGCTGGGCTGAAGGAACACCACCATACATTGGGGACAGGTGGCTACAAGAGCGCCATTCCTAAGTGGTTAGCCTATGAAGAAAAACTGCTTCAATCGGGGGTCCATCCACAGACACTTGACTGGCCCGAGAGGTCGAAATTCTGGTTGTTCGCGCATGGGGCAATGTTGGACCCTAAAATCGGAGAGATTGTTGGAAGGGGAAAATGGAAGGTTCTCGTTAATCGTATAAAAAAGAAGCTTGAAGAAGCAATTAATGATGTTCGCAATGGTGTGTTCAAACCCGATAGAGAGGATGACGAGCTGACACGGGCACTGGGGAATCCTGAACATGTTGGACGAGCTCGAGGCTTTCCTGGCGGTGCTACGTTTCAGACTGCGTGGCCTGAATCCGCTCACACTTATAGAAGCCGTAGCAGAGGTAAGAAGAAGGAGGCCGACCGGATATTACAATTGGAACGTGAAATGAAGGAGCAACGGGCGGAAATAAAAGCATTGAAGGAGCAAAGAACGGAACCTCAGGAGCGGCACCAATTAGACCATGAAGCGCATGCCGCCCCATCTCAGCGTAGAAGCAGCGTTGGTTCCACGCGTCAGGTCGACGTTGGTGCCTACCCAGTGGATGACATCACAGAGCCTACAGGTTGTGAGCTACATATAGCAATACGAAACATAACTTTGAAGGTGGCGGTGGGGCAAGCTTTAGTAATTCAACCTGGAGAACTCTACCATTGTGGTCAAATTCCATATGGCTACGCTCGTGTCGGGGTGGACGAAATTATGTCGGGATTTGAATCCTTGGAACTTGAGTTACCTGGAGGTGACGAGGAGAAAACGTTGGCAGACGTCAAGCATGCCTTCGCCCTATGGCCCAAGAAATACATCGTCCTTCCAGAACAAGCAAAGTCCACTCCTCGTTCTAGGAGTCCAGCTCACCAGCCAAGTCCACTCTTCCTCGAGAGGGATCAAAGACGGAGTCCATCTCCACCCCATCAGCAAAGCCCACACCTCCCCGATAGGGACCCCAGCCCGAGTCCATCTCCAGCTCAACAGCAAAGCCAACCGCCCCCCCCGAGAGGGTTCCTAGCGCGAGGCCATCGCAGTCTGTGCCAGTCCGCCAGAATGTTAAGTCGCAGAAAACACCACCGCCTACTCCAAAGTTACCTTGGGAGAGAACCGTCGAGGAAAACGATATCGCATGCAAAGAACATACGGATGCCTGGCTTGCTGGCGTGAAACAGAAAGCGTTAGCGAAACAATTGCCTCCTGCAAAATTTACTACCGGAATTCCTCAGGAAAAAATTGACCGTTGCATCGATGCCCTATACAACCCCCCACCATCGCCGCCAACAGACTATGATCGCAACATTGGTAAGTCATATGACGAAGAGATGGATGATCGATCGAAAAAAGGGAAACAAGTTTCCCAACTCGGAGAACAAGACGCACAGTCGGCCCCCCCGCTCAAGGTGCTTGATGACAGAGTTCTCAAAAACATCAATGTGCGGGAGCTGGTATATTCGGGAGATGATATCCCCTTCGCGGATGTTGTTCGTACTTATGTTCACGGGGAGAATTTTGTTGACGACGACTTACCCACAAGAATGCGTCAATTTCAAGCCTGGTACAAGGATACCGTAAAGGAGACGAATAAAGACGCTCTCATGATGGCAGTTAAGGAAGAGCATTATTTCCAAGAATACTCTGTTGTCCTTTACTTCGCCGAAATCTTTCAGTTATACAATCTCCGGGCCCTCGACAAAGGCATCATGAGTTCCTATTGTCTGTAAGTCATCTATTCCTGTAATTTAATGTTTTAATTAGCTCTACTCGTTCATTGTCTGTGATAATCCTCTCTATAATATTTTGTGTGCTTTATTACGCAGAATGAAGATGCTCGAATGCAAGAAGAAGAAAATCAACCACATTGGGTTCATTGACCCCTCTATAATGCATGAAGAAAACATAATTGATCCACTAGTTAACAAGGATACACCGGGGAATTTGCTAATGTTTTTCAAGCGACAAGCTTACAAAAAATATATATTATGGCCTTACAACTTCAAGTGAGTGTTACTGCTTATTACACATTCTATTTTTCTCACCCGATGTTAAGTTTAATTGATTAGTTATGCATGACTATTTATAAACGTGCGCAGCTACCACTACATTCTTATCGTTATTGACTTGCGGAAAGGAGAAATTGTTGTCCTTGACTCGTTAAGAAGATGCCCTAAACAATACAAGACCTGTTTTGATTTGGTGGCAAGGTACTTTCTTTTCTTATCGCCTCTTTCGTTCATTTCCTAATATCAAGGAATTTATGACTCATTCATTCAGTTTCTTGTCATGCAGCGTTTGGAAAATGTTCCTCGCGGAACATCCGAACAGTGGATGGCCAGAGAAACTGCGCTGGCGTACTAACGATGTAAGTAGTACTATAACTATGCCCATGCACCATTATCATACTTTATTATTATTTGATTAAATTTTATTCTTCTATAGACTTGTCTTAAACAGCCAACCGGGACTGATCTATGTGGATTCTTCGTTTGCGAGTACATGCACACTGTGGTCAACGAGAGTTTGAAGAGCAAAAGAAGTATCGAAGTACGTAAAGCTCTAGTCACAACATTATTTTTGTATCATCAATCGTGATGAGTTTTATTCATTTCATATCTCATGTATTCATTGTGATATCATTTTTTTACAGTTGGCAAGAAAGCGCAACGAGTTACCAATAAAGACCCGCTTTAGGGCAATTGCAGAGGAGTTGACAGGATTTTACCTCACCGATGTCATACCGGAGACCGGAGAGTACCACTATTTTGACTAGTGCGGACATGTAATATATAGTGATCTCCATGTAACAAAATATTTCTAAGTCTCTGGAACCGGGAAACGTGATATTCATGTACCACGCGTACTTAAATGTGTATGTGTTATCAACACATGATTTTCATGTAATTGTATATATGCATGATGCAACTTCATCTAGGTTCGTATAATAATTTATACGTGTTTTTCGCCCATCGAAGCTGTAGCATCCGAAACCCCTACCCCCGACGCATCGACATGGTACCATCCGAAACCCCCTACCATCACACATCGACTATAGTATCGACGTGGTACCATCCGAAACCCCCTACCGTCACACATCGACGTGGTACCATCCGAAACCCCTACCCAGAAAACCGGTAGAAATAAAAAAAAGTAAACCCTGAAATGAAAAAAGCAAAACCCTGAAATGTAAAAAAAATAAAAACCCTAGTCCCGGTTCGTGTTACGAACCGGGACTAAAGGGTTCGCCCCCGCACGCCCTGCCGCGGCCACGTGCGCTGCGCTCATTGAGGGGGCTCCGGTCCCGGTTCGTGTTAAACCGAGACCAAAGGGTCCGGGGCTCTAGTCCCGGCCTGACAGTCCCGGTTGCTACACCGGGACTACAGGCCCTCTGGAACCGGGACTAAAGCCCCGATTTCCACTATTGGTTGGTGTCGTTGGTCCTGAACACCCTGAAGAAGACGGCCGTCCTCTCCTTGAGGTCACCGGAGGCGAGCAGCCAGAGCCCGAACGGCCCCACGCCGCCCTTGACGTGCGAGTTGAGCTTGTTCCACCACCCCTATGTGTTGGTCGGCCACGCGGGGACAAACTTCTCCGCCTTTTCCAGGTCCTTGATCGCGAACGCCGCCTCCACATCGGACTGGCATGCATAACGGCCGGCACTGCAGCGCGAGTCGTGAGGTATCAACAACTGCTAACTAACTAACTAACTAACTAAAACTAACTATTCATGCAAGTTCCTGTTGGGTTTAAAATTTAAACCTAGTCGTCACCTACACAGATTTGAAGCCGGTGACCTCGAAGTACTCACCGCTCTTGACGGCCTTGTTGCTCACGTTGACATGGTTCCCGCGCAGCGACTTGACCTCCTCCACCGGCCACTGGATCAGTTGCCTACCGCTCCGCGAGAGGAATTAATATCTTCCTCTGTATCGCCTGGAGATGATCATCATGGAATGCATCCTCAGTACGTGTGAAAAATGTGCTCGTGCGATATGTGCACATATGGATAGACATGTAGGGACCTGGATGCCGGCCCAGCCCTTCAGGTGGTCGTCAGGGACGGTGTCGGACTCGTTGGCCCAGCCCTAGAGCACGCGGTGCTTCTTGGCCGGGTCGAAGAAGGACTTGGAGGCGTAGTAGTCGCCGTAGTCGTTGTCTGGGAACGCGGCGTCGGGGGTGTAGCGGTCCGTGGTGTGGTCGTAGGTGCCGACGGTGTAGTACTGCATACCGCATCAGGTCCAGGCTAACCTTGAGCACGTACTTGACCTCCTCGGCCACGACGCGGTCGTGCAGCTCGGCCGTATCCACGCCGCTCCGGTGGTGGCGGCTGCCGCCGGCCACCGTGACAGGGTAGAAGTCCGGGCACTCCCACATCCCCGTGAGCCCGGTGTGCAGCGAGTGTTGCGCCTTCACCCACCTTTTGAAGTCTCGGCTCCGATACAACACCGCGCGCGATACCTCTCATATTCTCCTTGCTGCCCACCACGAGCCTCCATTGTCTGCATGCAACACATGAATCTCACTCTATGTAACGGTACAAATATGAAGACCAAGGATCTATGAAGGATCTACTTACCCGTCGGGCCCGTACTAGGCGGTGGTGGGATCACGGAAGGCACTGGCGTTGATGCCGTGATCCGCGTTGATGATGGGGTTGTAGTTGGGCTTGATCCACTCTCGGAGGAAGGGGCCGGAGAGGTTGGCCGGGTACGCCACGTTCTGCACTTGCCGCTCGTCGGGGTCGATGCCGGTGTACATGATGACGGGGACGCCGCTGGCAGCATATGGTGGCGGAGCCCGACCAGCATCCATTGACGTCGAACGGCTTGGACGGGTAGATCTCGGGCTCCAGCGCCACCCAGTCGATCAAGTCCGTCGACACCGGGTGTGCCCACACGATGTTGCCCCACACGGAGCCCTTGGGGTTGTACTGGTAGAAGAGGTGGTATAGCCCCTTGGAGTAAATTGGCCCTGCATGCATCGATCAGATCACACACATCGGTGCCATGCAAAACGCAGCAACGTCCACGACGAATTACTAAAGACTAGTGGAATTGGCGCGTCGGCACGCCGTGGCCTTAATGTTAATTTTTGTGTAAAATATATCCTGCTATCGTGGTTTGTATTTATCTGTTTTGTTAGTATGTTTACAATGTTGTAAAATAAATGTTGAGCATAATTGTGGATTTGTTTAATAAAATACCATAAAATATCTTCTATAAATTGTTTAAAACATGCTGCACCTTAAATCCGCTTTTTCCTGATAAGAGAACTGGAAATTCATTTTCTTAAAACGGCATAAAGGGGTGAAATGAGCTCCTATATGTTGTCTGAAAATTTCAATATTTGAGTCACGTTGGAAAAGATCCTAACATAGTTACAATGACTATGTTCATTTACACAGTTTTTTTATTTGCTCTGAATTAATTTAGATTTGTGTTTGAAAAGTAAAAAAAAATTAAAGATTCAAATAAATTTGGAAAAGATCCCAACATAGGTACAATACATTTGAATTCTTGTTATACGACAATAATACCCAATATGATTTTTTCCAACTTAACGTAAAAAATATATCTTAGATGTTGGATTTATTCTAAAAGTTGTTTAATCAAGTATGGAGATGTGTTAAGTGTAAAGTTATTTTTTCTGTACATTTTGGTATTTTGATTATATTTTTCTGAATTACGGTTTTGAAGTTATGTTTTTTTCAAATTTTAAGTGTTTTCTGCTTTTCTGTTTCACTGACAGTGGGTCTCGCACGTCGGGTAATTTTTTTAATTTAAAAACTATGCGAAAAATGCGCATCCGCTGACACGTGGGTCCGGGATGACGTCGGCTGACGTCAGCCAGCCTGGAGACGCCGAAGCGCCACCGGAGATCCGAGCCCACGGCCGCGCGTCAGCGTACGCGTGCGGGGCCGAGGAGGCGTGGCGAGGAAGAGCTAAAGGAGAATATGCCCTAAAGGCAAATAAATAAGTAGTATTTATTGCATTATCTCATAAGTTTATAAGAGGTTTTTGTATTATGCTATAACTGTATTAATCAGAATTATTAATACACGTGTGATACATAGACAAACATAGTCCCTAGTGAGACTCTATATAAACTAGTCCATTGGGCAACCGTTGATCGAGGATAATGAAGTCGGTTGACAATGGGGTCATATTATTAGTAGAATAAGGTGATGAATATACGTAAAGTATTGCAATAAGATCGTATTACAATAGATGAGTAATATGATAACTTATTCCTTAGACCGTGAGACTGTACTTATTGCTACTTCGTAGGGGTACTTTGAGAGCATCAAACGTTGTGTCTTATATAGCATGACAATAACGGTGTCCATCTTGGTTATCCCGAAAGAGTATGTTAAGACGTAAGTATCAAGAGCGGAATTTGTTCATTCTTGTAATGGAAAGATACTCTGGGCCCTCGGTGAGATTGCATCTATATAGCTGCGCAGCTTATGACTAGGTCATGGAGATGTAATATCACATACGAGTTAATAACCTTTGTCGGTAACGAGATACAACAAGGACATCAGATGTCTGCGATCATATCTCGGACAAGGTAGTATCGTAAAAACAAAGGGAAGGAATATCATTTTTATGGTTCAACGATGATATTCGTAGAATGCACAGGGGCCGTCATATGCGTTCAGGGTATCCCTGGCGGTCATTGGTGAGCGGAGTGTCTCGACCATGTCTGGAGTGTTCTCGAACCGTAGCAAAACAAAATTCTGGGAGAAATGATCCGGAAAGAGTTCCGGTGATCCGGAAGGAGTTTCGGGAAGGTCTGGAATGATTCCAGGAATGTCCGAAATATGTTCGGGTGGTCCGGAAAATGTTTCGGAGTCACGGGAGATTAAATTATATGTAGATATATTAATTATAAATTAATAGTATTTTATATTAATTTAAAAAGGAGAAAAAGGGGCAGCCCACCTAAATGGGCCAAGAAGGCCCAAGAGGGGGGGGGGGGGGGGGGGGGGGGAGCCGCACCAATGAGGCTTTGGAGCCCATGGTGGGTGCGGCTCAACCCCCCACCTCCTCCTTTGTTTAGTCCCACATGGGGGAGCTAGGGAGTTTGCACACCCCCTCCCCCTTTATCTTGCAAGGCATATTAATTGGATTAATTCAAAGAAAAATACAATTAATTGTATAGCAGGCCGGCCGAGTTGCTTCTCCGCCCGTTTTTCCTACTCTCTCCCCCAAAGCTATACCACCGGGCGCCGTTGCCCTGCGGGATTCCAGAAAAGTTCTACCCCTGCGATATCAACTGGATCTGAGTGACCGGGGGTTGTTGTTAAGCTCCGTATGTTTGCGAGTGCTCGGAGGCGCCACATTTGAGGAGCCTGGGCGACGTTGTCTCGCCCACCCAACAGCCCTGCTGTTGCCCTGCCGCCGGCGCCACCCCCCAGCCACCGGCGCCGCGCCATCTTCCTCCGGACGCCCGTCGACGCAAGTCATCGTCGACACCCCGGCGTCATCGTCTACATCGTTGCGGCAAGTTCTCCGTGACTTCGAGGTCGGCTACGCACGACTTCATCGTCAACGCTTGTGCGGGAGCGTAATCCCCTCTATCGGTCTACACGGAGGTAATGTAACCAGTTCCACCACCGTTATCACATGTACTAGATAGATAGATCCTGCCTAGTTAGGGTGTTCATACGCTAGAAAAATTATTGTTTTCTGCACCGGAACCCCTTCAGTGGTATCTGAACCGATCTATGCGTAGTACTGTTGGTACGGTTAGAACTCATGTTGACGTCTTTCTTATATTTGCTACCCTCTAGCGTGCACTTGCGATGCCTTCGGTATTAAGTTGATGAAGCGGCCCAGACCGACTTTATGCGTACGCTTACGCGAGACTGGTTCCACTACTGACATACGACTTGCACCGTATCTGTGGCTGGCGGGTGTCTGTTTCTCTCTCTTTTGTCGGCAAAGCATTTTCAATGGAGGGCCCGAAAGGGATGCTTAAACATGCAATTATATGATCGACGTTGTGTTACAAAGTTTGTAGGTAGGGAAGCGGTTCTCTTACGAATAATCCTATATGCCACGTAAAACTTGCAAAACTAAATAAATGTAGAGATGTCTAACTTTGTTTTGTAGAGGCGTTATTTTATATGACATGGTTACGGTAAGTTTGATATTACTCGTACTGTCGGAGGCAATGGAGGGCACCGTAGACTCGGAGCCATGCCGGGGCGCCCGGGGCAAGGCACATGGCGCCATGGAGGTCCAGGCGTATCGACCATGTCACATCACACTTCATTACTTTATGTTGATATTGTGTTGTTGTGTGTGCATCCTGTTGATTGCTTATATGCTAGATATACAACGGTAGCTTCTCAAATAGGATGATCCCTAACAAATACCAAAAGTGTGTTCTTCCTCGTTGCGCACCACCAAGAAAGTTCTACGTTATGAGGCAGGCCGTGATGATCGGGTGTCAGACATATCGCCGTTCGCATACAGTGGGTGTAAGCCATGTTGCACGTGCAGGGTCTTCGAGGTTTGATTGTCGAGCCTAGCATATGCAGATATGGCCTCGGAACACGGGAAGATCAAAAGATCGAGTATGAGTCACAGAGTTGTTGTGATCGACATTTTATGTCCACTTTTGAAGTTGTGCCGCCGGCCGTGACGATCGGGTGTGGTATGGTGGATGGGGGTCATGTAATCGCTATTATTATTTTAGGGATAATAATTTTAGTGGAGTGTGTTTGATAATATGATTATAAAACTAAAAACTCACATATGTTATAAACTTTACCTTACCTTTTTTACGATCATATCTGTAGACGACGGAACAATACTTCGGTTACTTCCTTAGGAGTTCGGTTTCCACCTTAGAAGCCGACGGGTCCAACTTCTTCAGCTGGTACATTATTTTTAGAAACATTCTCCAACACAACAACATCCTATATGTCCTAGAACATTAGTTAGGAGATAGACCAGATGATTCTGGTAGCAAGGAGGAAGATGATGAGTTCCGTAAGCATCATGATATTTTCATAGAAGTGGAGGTCGTCATGAGCGTATGCCTAGCACCAGAGTTGAAAAAGTTATTTCAACACATGGAGCCATATGTCGTGATTGATGCGATCAAAGGACACTTCAAAGATGAGTTGAGTCTTGAGCAATTCAGACAGCTTAGAAAGTTCCGGACCATTCACATGGAGGAGCATACCTGTCGGGAGACTCAATTGAAGAAGTTGTATGACATCTACTTCAGGCTTACGAATGTCTATGATTTCTAGATAGCGAACTCTAGTGCAATAGAGATTACACTTATATCTTTGCCTCCTAGCTATGAAGAGCATGTGCGTGAATATGCTATAGAGACACGATGAGCTTCTTCACGTTCGTGAACAAGTTCAAATATCTAAAAGTTGATTCCATCGAAGGAGAGCTCTTCGACGCTACGGGTATATTTGATATACGAAGATATAAATGTATTCTTCTCATACTAGATGAAAAGTATTTGATACTTGTTGACGAGGGTGTAACTCGACAAATCCCTGGGTTGTCCACCCCGGGTTGATTGAGGGGGAGAGAGAAGCGTTGGTGATCACGACGGCTGACAAGCGGGGCGATTTACCCAGGTTCAGGCTCCTGGAGGATAACACCCTACTTCTTACTTGTCTGATATTGATGGCGAGTAGCGATTACAATGGTGAGATTGCGATCTCTCTAGGGTTTGTGGTGGCGGCTATGAGCGTGTCCTTGAGACGAGCAACCCTCCTAGCCTTCATAGGCAGGCCAGGTCTCGGGTGAACGATGCCGTATGGCAATTACAGATATGGCAGGTTATGCGACCTAACCGACTAGGACTAGGTCACACGATACCCCTAGTGGGCCTTCTGTGGGCCTTCGTAAGCTTGGCGCGGCCCAGGTATCCTCACCGTGGGATAGTCGAAGAGTAGCCCCACGTCAGTAGCCCCCGAGTGCTTGGTCGAATCGTAGAGTCGAGCAAAGGACTCCTTTCTCCTAGGCGCGCCGCCAGATTTCTTGTTCTTGAGTCTGAACTTGCTTTCTTCAGTCGAAGAGGACGCTCCCGATGGGAGTAATCTCTGCAGTCGAATTACTTTGTCTTGTCCTTGTGCAAAACTTGCTTTTATTCGGCATGTTGGCTTACTTGTAGATTGGTTCAGCTGTGTGAGCTTACTTCCTTTTCTTTGCCACCCGAATGATTGATTCGGGTTCTCGGATCAGCACCCTGTCCTACTTGTTTGTTTTCAGCTGTAAAGCTTACTACTCGAATCTTGTGTTCGAGTTGTTGTGCTGCTCCGCTTCTTCTCTAGAGCCATTGTCTTGCTGACGTCAGTGATGACGCTTCGTGGCACGCCTCTACGCCCGATGGGACGTGATGTAGCGGGGCCCACTGTCAGTGTTGACTGTGGTCAGCAGTTGTCACGTCTCTCCGAACTGGGCGCGAAAATTTCACGGCGCGATGATGACGCCTTGATTCCCGTGCGTAGTGGGCGGAGTGGGCGGCGACGGTTAGTCTCTCCACACGACACGTGGACGGCTGGATATAGCTGCTTGGAACAGTTCCTTTGCGGACGACTGAGATGAACTTTGCAAGGCATAAGTACTGCGCCACAGCGTGAGGGCGTCATCTTCTCCAATCGTCCGCGCCTCCATTCCTTTGCTCTCTGCCATTCTTGTCTCTATCCAAGCTCTGTGCCAATTGTCCTCCCACCTTCTGCGATCCTTCTGACGCCATGGGCAAGTCGAAGATCGCCGCTAGCGCCTCCGCCTCCGAAGCCGGGGTGATGAAGAAACCCGACGGCAATTGGCAGAGGTCCACGGTGAAGAAGACGGACTTCGAGCTCCTGCGCGCGCAGGGTCTCCTGCCCCTGACTGACGAGGCCACGGTACGTGCTCCTAGCAAGGAGGTGTACCCCGCGCCTCGCAAGGGGGAACGCGTGTGCTTCGTGGATTTCCTTCCACGGGGCTTCGGGTTCCCTCTCCACGATTTCGTTCGTGGTCTTTTGTACGCCTATGGGGTTCAGATCCACGATCTGACCCCCAATGGCGTCTTAAGCATCGCGAGCTTCATCGTGCTTTGCGAGTGCTTCCTGGGGATCGCACCCCACTGGGCTCTATGGAAGTCGCTCTTTCTTGTTCGTAAGAACGTTGGGAAGAGCGGGTTTACATACCCTGTGGGCGGCTTCGGCATCCAGGTGCGCGGCGACACCACGTTCTTCCAGATGAAGAAGTCGGACTCCGTCCAGGGGTGGCGAAAGAGGTGGTTCTACCTCCAGTGCGACCAGGAGGGTCTGGCGCCCTTCGACACCGAGCGCGGCTTGCGGAAGACTCGTGCCTGGGCGCACCCGCTCGCTGAGGAGGAGAAGGAGTCCGTGAAGCCTCTGTTGAGCTTGCTGCACGACCTCCTCCGGACCCTGGGGCGCGAGTCGGGTGGCGTCTACTTGATGGCCACCTTCTTCCGGCTGCGCGTCCAGCCGCTACGCGCTCGCCCCCACCCGATGTGGGGAGTCGAGGGTGTCAGCGACCAACCGCTTGACGACGAAGAAGTGGAGACCAAGGTGAGGGGGCATCACCAGCCTTCGAGCCACGAACCCCTGCAACGTCAAGTGTACGGTCGCTGCGTACGGAGGAGCGAACCCTGTTCCTGAGGTGAGTTTTTGCATTGTTCTCTTTGTTGCTGGTTTTCTTGATCTTCTTTTTCTTGATTCGACTCTGCTTTGTTTGCTTCAGGGTCGCTCTCTTCTTGTCAGCCTTCCTCCTCTCCTTGAGAACGGACCTCACGATGAGTCGAAGTTTGTGGAGGAGGAGGATGACGATGAAGACATCCCGTCCGCTATCTCTCCTAATGAAGAGGTGGAGGATGACGATGACGGGGAGGAACCCGCACGGAAGAGGCAGAAGCGGCGAAGTGGTGGCGAATCTGCGACTGCGTCATCACCCGCGAAGGATGTCGACGCTGACTTGGAGGCTGACATGTCTTCTTTGGGTGTGCGATCCCAGGACGACTGGGACGAACCCTTGGCTGCTCTTCCGGTCAGCTCTGCGCCACCGCGCGGGTTCGCTCAGATGCCGTCCGTCTCCCTGGGGAGCTATGATGGCAACGAGGCCACCAGGTAAGTTCCTTTTCTTCCTTCTTCGTCGTGTTGTATTTTCGAGTTTCAAGCTTCGAGTTGAGTTTTGCCTTGAATTTGTTCCAGCAACCGCTCTGGCGAGGTCAGCTCCCCTCGCCGCGAAGTGGAGCACACCTCTGCTCCCTCGATTGAGCTGGTGACGCAGGTGGTGGTCGAGGAGCGTGCGCCGACTGGCGACTTCAGGGCACCGAGTCGTGGTCCCCCCACGGCTTCGGATGATGTCGACCTTCTGGACCACGTAAGTCATTGTTCTTGTTCTTGTAGTCCTTAAATTTCATCGGGTGCGCGAACAGCGCTCCCGATGGGAGTAGCCCCCGAAGGTGTGGGTGACTAGGATAGTCGCCCGCAACTTTATAACTTCTTGTTGTTTCTGCAGCCATACTACCGCCAACAGCTTGAGGCAGCCGCTGCCTATGTTCGCCTGGAGAAGGAGAGGGACGAGCTGCGTACCTCTCTGGACCAGGCTACTAAGCGGGCTGAAGAGTTGGAGCAGAAGCTTCAGGCTCGGGCGGAGCTTGAGAAGGCCCTGCACAAGTCCCAGGAGCGCGAGCGTATGCGGGTTGTCCGGGAGAAGACCGAGGTCGACTGCCTGCTCTCACTCGCCGGCGCCCTTGGAGGTGAGTTTTCGGCTTAGCGCCTACTTTGTCTTTGCTTCTTTTTCTTTCTGTTGATTTGTGACCTCTCGTTTCAGAGAAATGTGGCGGCGCTCCTCCGGAAGGCTCGTCCAGCAAAAATGTCGACTTGGCCACCGCGGTCGGGTTTCTCGACCGTGTCTGCGCATATGCCTCTGCCGCGCTGCAGAAGTCGACGACGTCGCTGCAGAAGTCGACCGGGGCGCTGGCGACTGTCCATCGGAGCCTCTTCCCCAGCGCACTGCCACTGGCTTCCGTCGAAGCCCTCACGACGCCGTTTGAAGATGACGCGACCACCCTCGTGGACTTCACTCGGGCGCAGACGGTACGCGGCTCCGAGCTCACCTTCCAGCTTCTTCTTGGTCACCAGGCTGCTGGCGACTTCGAGAAAGTTGTGAGCGGCTTCCCTCGAAGGCCTGATGGCAAGACTGCGTCCCTCAGCGGGGTGAAAGCACATGCTACACAGTTGGACGTGAAGCTTGTGGCCACCTTCGAGAGGGTGATCGCCAAGGCAACCGAGGCGGCTGCTGCTCGAAGGAGTCGCTCCCGGTCGGAGTCGGTAGTTTAGGAGCTTTCGTAGTGTGGGTCCTTTTAGTCGCAAGAACTTGTATTTCATTCTGCAGCTTGTAATGACCTTTATTTTGTCGGGTCTTCTGGCCTTGGAACCTCTTTTATTCTGAATTATAATTTCTTTCCCTTCAACTGTGCTTTGGATGAGGAGTCTTTTTTCTGTATTGATATTGCATATTCGTGACAGACTGACACGCATGAGGCCACTTCTGCCGCTGCGACGACTCGCGCGAGTGGCGAGGGAGGTTCTCGCTCGACTGCAGCTGGACGTCGTCGTCGATCAGCACCCGTTCCACAGCGAAGCGTGAATGACCATCGGTTGATCACCTATATGAGGAATAAGGTGGTTAGCCTTGAAGCGAGTCTGAAGCTTGCTGAGTTGGAGCTGGGGCGCTCCAAATCGCGTCCCACTGCGGGGTTCTCCCAGCGCGAGGAATTTTTGCTTGGCGAGATTGATCTAATCAATCGACAGCTGCAAGGTTGGTAGCCCTTTGTTGCTTGACTTCCTCCTTGAGATTTGCTGGTTCTAACTTGTAATTTCTGGGCGCAGATGTGAACCCAGATTGGTAGGCTGAGCAGGCTCGGGTTGAGGAGCGGGTCACCCGAGAGGCGACTGGCGATTCTTTCGAGACTCGCCAATTCTGGTCGAACAAGTCGGGAGGGAAAATCCTCGCGCGCATGCTTGATCAAACTTGGCGGGCTGCCTTTCTTCTTGAAGGTTGCCAGAGGACCCTCTGGCATATCCACCGTGTGTACTTCCCACACAATGGGCAGCCGCATGGGCTGACCGCCTTGCTGGAGAGGTTCCGCGAGGGCGATGCGTTGAAGGAGGTAGTCCACGCGCAACTCGTCGCTGGGGCGAATGTGGCGCTGGCGTACGTCTGGCTGCACCGGCCGAACCTTCCTCTGGAGATGGTGCTGGGCGGCCTGCCCGGGGACGATGACTACGCCGACACCTTGGCGGCTGCTCGCCAAATGGTTGAACAGGTCCAAAAGCTGAGTGAGCACCTTGTAGGGCTTCTCGACGCGCCAAAGGATGAGCCTGCAGAATAGGGACAACAATGTTCTGTTGTACAGGATTAGTCATAGGAGGCGAATTTGCCAAATGTAAACATCAATGTATTAGATATGGGGAATTTCCGAGTAAGCAAGTTAAAACTGTTTGCTTTATTGTGCGATTATCTGTGGTGCTCCTTCGAATGGACTTAGTGCGACTTAGTACTAGGTCTTGTGCGACGTGGCTCGGGTACATTAAGCGTGAGTCGTGGACCTATGCGGCGTAGCCCCCGAGCACCTTGGGTAGCGGCCATGGCTTTGTCGTGGACCTGCATGGCGCAGCCCCCGAGTGTTTTGAGTGGCGTCCTAGGATTTCAAGTGTTACCTGTAAAGCGCAACCCCCGAGTGTTTCGAGTGGCGGCCTAGGATTTTAGTACTTGACCTGCATGGCACAGCCCCCGAGTGGTTCAGGTGGCGGCCTAGGATTTTACGAGTAGGTCCTACATGGCGCAGCCCCCGAGTAGTTCGAGTGGTGGCCTAGGATTTCAAGTGATACCTGTGAAGCGCAGCCCCCGAGTGTGTCGGGCGACGGCCTAGGATTTTAGGACTTGACCTGTATGGCGCAGCCCCCTAGTGGTTCAGGTGGCGGCCTAGGATTTTTCGAGTAGGGCCTGCATGGCGTAGCCCCCGAGTGATTCGAGTGGCGGCCTAGGCTTATTTTTCAACCTGCATGGCGCAGCCCCCGAGTTATTCGAGTGACGGCCTAGGATTTTTGTTTCAACCTGTATGGCGCAGCCCCCGAGTGATTCGAGTGACGGCCTAGGTTACTAATTGCCTTGACTGAGAAGGTAAGGTGAACAACTTTTTTCTATAAATCTTCTTTATTGATTCTTACGAACAGGCCGCCTCATTAAAACCCTTCCAGTCCCCTTAGGTACCCTGGTAAGGGAAAGAGTGCGTCTGAAACCTGTCGCGTTGACATGCTTTCCTTGGTACAATGATTTTGTCGACTAGGCGTAGAACCGTCTAAGTTGCGCGGCGTTCCACGGGTTGCTGCAGACCCGTCTTCGAGTCCTTCAGATGGCAGGCTCTGTTGCCGATTGCCTCTGTCACAACATACGGGCCCTCCCATGGTGAGGCGAGCTTGTGCACCTTCTTCTGCTTGAGGCGGAGGACCAGGTCGCCTGCTACGAATGCCCTTGGTCGCAACCTCCTTCGGTGGTAGTTGTGCCGGTCTTGCTGATACACGGCTGACCGTGCTAACGCGATGTCGCGTGCTTCGTCCAGCATGTCCATGCTGTTTTCGAGTGCTTCTTCTGCATCTGACTCGTCGTAGGCGACCACTCTTGGCGCGTCGAATTTGATGTCGCAGGGGAGAACCGCCTCTGCACCGTACACCATGAAGAATGGAGTGTACTGAGTGGATCTGTTTGGCGTGGTTCGCAAGCTCCAGAGGACTGATGGCAGTACTTCGACCCATGCGCCTGCGTCGCGTCTTAGTGGCACTCGCAGGCGTTTCTTGATGCCGCTGCAGACTAGGTCGTTGGCTTTCTTGACTTGCCCATTGGACTGCGGGTGTGAGACAGATGCATAGTTGAGTTTGATGCCTTGATCTGAGCAGAAGTCTTTGAACTCTTCGGCTGTGAAGTTTGAGCCGTTGTCCGTGATAATCCCGTTTGGCACCCCAAATCTAAAGATGATGGATCTGATGAAGTTTACCGCTGACGATGCAGTCGAACTTGTGATGGGCACTGCCTCAATCCACTTGGTGAACTTGTCGACTGCGACCTGGAGGTGAGTGTGCCCTCCGGGCGAGGATTTCTTCAGCGGATCTACCATGTCCAACCCCCATTGGGCGAAGGGCCAGGCTAGTGGTATTGTCTTGAGCGCCGACGCCGGTGCGTGTGGCTTGTTTGCAAATTCTTGGCACCCGGGGCATTTCTTTACTAGGTCTTCTGCGTCTTGCATAGCTGTTGGCTAGTAGAACCCGGCTCGCAGTGCTTTGGCCACCAAGGCTCGACTGCTTGCATGATACCCGCAGATACCCGAATGGATGTCGAGTAGGATGGCCTGGCCGTCTACTGGATCTACGCACCTTTGCAGAATTCCTGAGATGCTTCTCTTGTAGAGTTCCCCGTTGACGGCGGTGAAACCTTTGGAGCGCCGGATGATGCGTTTTGCTTCGACTGGATGAGTTGGCAGCCTCTGGTGCAGTATGTACGCAAGGTATGGTCCTGTCCATGTAGCTTCGACCAGCATGACCTCCATGGGCTCTTTTTCCTTGCTCGACGGGTTGCTGTTGCTCGTTGCTGGTGTGGAGGGTTTTGTTGCGGGTCGAGTCTTGATGGATCTCTGTGTGATGAGCTCGAGGAAGACACCGGGTGGTACTGGTACCTTGTCTGAGCCCATGTTGGCGAGGGCGTCGGCTTCCTCGTTGCTATCGCGACCGATGTGCCGCAACTCGCAGCCGTCGAATGTGCCCTCCAGTTGGTTGTACAGGTCTCTATAGGCGATTATGTTGTCGGCGATGGCGTCGCAGGACTTCATGGTTTGCTGTACGACGAGGTAGGAGTCGCCGTAGATCATGAGGTATGTGGCGCTGCAGTTTTTGGCCATCCGCATGCCATGGATCATGGCCTCGTACTCTGCTTCGTTGTTAGAGGGTGTCGGGAAGTCCATCTACAAAACATATTTTAGCTTGTCGCCTTTGGGGGAGATGAGTACGACTCCTGCCCCTGCTGACTTGAACTTCTTGGAGCCGTCAAAGTACATTGTCTATGCGTTGGACAGGTCAGGGACATCTGTAGCTAGGCTTCTATCCATTCGGTGGTGAATTCCGGGAGGACTTGGGCCTTGATAGATTTCGGGTGAGCGTACTTCAGCCCCCAGGGTCCTAGTTCGACAACCCACTTGGCGACTCGTCCTGTCGCGCGCTGGTTTGTGAGGATGTCTGCTAGGCCAGAGGAGCTTACCACCGTGATCGGGTGCTCGGAGAAGTAGTGGACGACTTTCCTGGAAGTCATGAAGACTCCGTATGCCAACTTCTGGTAGTGTGGGTAGTTCTGCTTGGACAGTGTTAGAACTTCGTTGAGGTAGTAGACTGGCCTCTGGACAGGATGACTATGCCCTTCTTCTTCCCGCTCAACCACGAGTACTATGCTCACCACCCTGTTTGTCGCTGAGACGTATAGGTATAGCGGCTCGTTCTCCAGTGGTGCTACCAAGATTGGGGAAGTCGTCAGGGTCTTCTTAAGCTGGTCGAATGCCTCTTGTGCTTCTGTTGTCCACTCGAACTTGTCCGCTTTTTCATCAGTTGGTAGAAAGGCAAGGCCTTCTCCCCCAACTTACTTATGAACCGGCTGAGAGCTGCGACTCGGCCGGCCAATCGTTGCACTTCACGGAGCTTGGTGGGTGCTGGCATCGTGAGTATATTCTGTACCTTCTCGGGATTTGCTTCGATTCCTCTTGCAGAGACGAGGTACCCTAGTAGTTCTCCGGCTGGCACGCCGAAAACGCACTTTTCTGGGTTCAGCTTGATCTGATATGCGTCGAGCGCCGCGAAGACCTTGCGCAGGTCAGCGACTAGGGTGTCCTCCTTTCGGGTCGTGACGACGATGTCATCGACGTAGACTTGGACAATCTGCCCGATGAGCCTTTGAGGCATGCTTGCATCGTGCGCTGATACGTGGCACCAGCGTTCTTCAAACCGAAGGGCATTGTCTGGAAGCAAAAGACACGGTCGGGTGTGATGAACGCCGTTTTTTCTTCGTCTTCAACTTTCAGTCTGATCTGCTGGTAACCTGAGTAGGCGTCCAGAAAGAACAAGCGTTCGCAGCCTGCTGTCGATTCGATGATCTGATCTATCCGCGGGAGCGGGAAATGGTCCTTGGGGCAGCATTTGTTGACGGCGGTGAAGTCGACGCACATGCGTAGCTTCTTCGTCTTCTTCTTCTCTACTAGGACAGGGTTGGCGACCCAGTCTAAGTCCTTGATTTCTCGGATGAACTTGGCGTGCAGCAGTCGGTCGATTTCTGCGGTGATCGCGTCCCGTTTGGGTCCGGAAAAACGTCTCATCGCCTGTTTGACGGGTCTGGTGTCCTTGTGAACTTTTAAGGAGTGCTCGGCGAGATTCCTGGGTATTCCTGGCATGTCAGAGGGTCGTCATGCGAAGATTTTCCAGTTCTCACGTAGAAACTCGATGAGCGCGCCTTCCTATGTGGGGGTCAAGCTTGAGGACACTTTGACCGTCATGCTGCTGGTCACTCGGATGGACCTGATGAGTTGTGGTATCGTCAGTCATGTTGAAGGCTGCGTTGACGTGGGGCTACCTTTCGACTAGCCCACCGTAAGGCTACCTGGGCCGCGCCAAGCATGGAAAGGCCCACAGAAGGCCCACTCGGGGTACCACGTATCCTAGTCCAACTCGGTTAGGTCTTGTAACCTGCCATATCTGTATCAACCGCCCGAGACCTGGCTACCTATAAAGCTAGGAGGGTTGCATTTTTTTAAATAATACTTTTTTTTTAGAAATTCGGGAAATATTGCGCAGTTTTAGTAAATTTTAAAAATATTACGGCCTCGGCCTGGAGGAGGCCGACTGGGGCTCGTCGGCCCGGAGGTGGCCGACTGGGGCTCGTCGGCCCAGAGCTGGTCGACCAGGTCTCGTCGGCCGCATCTGCGCGCCTGCAGGACCTGGCATGGACCTGGCATGGACCTGGTCGGCTGAGAGGTGGCCGACCAGTCCATGTCGGCCCAGGGTAAGCCGATCGTTGCATGCAGCAACTTCTCCCCCGCCTATTTCTCCTTAGCGCACGATTAGCGCGCGTTTCTCCCGCCAGACGTTCCCGCCTTTTTCTCCCGCCACCGTTTCCCGCCCGTTTCTCCCGCCAACCGTTCCCGCCTATTCCTCCTGCCACCGTTTCCCGCCCGTTTCTCCCGCCACCGTTTTCCGCCTGTTCCTCCCGCCACCGTTTCCCGCCTGTTCCTCCCGCACCATTGTCCTATAAAAACCACTCTAGGCTAAGCGGGGTACTCTCACAGAGCGCCAGCATGGTGTGTATTGTACCTTGTGAGAAGTGTGTGTCCGGGTTTCATATAGCCGCATCCGAGCATCTAGCTAAGATTATCACCTATTTGAAGGTAGATGGTAGGGAAATCCCACTTGAAGAAATTGTTGGTAGTGAGAGACATCTCGCTTTGCTAGGGGCGAGGCTACGCCGAGATGGGTTTCCGTATAGGACCACAGAACAAATCCGTGCTGAAGTCTTGAGGCTTGCGGATAAGTTCGATAGGCATGTTACTAATGAGCCGATTCATCGAACTCAAGACATACGTGAGAGGTACGGTCGTTCATTTCTCTGGGTATACTCCAGCGATGATGACGACGATTTCATGCCATCGTCAAAGGAAAAGGGGGCTGAAGCAGTGCGTAAGGGCAAGGAGAAGAAGGCAGAAACATCGAGCGGGGGTGCGGGTAAGAAGCCTGAATCATCGTCAAAGGGCAAGGGTGCTAAATCTGCGGATGGTGCAGGCTGCATTGATGGGAGATAGGTAGAATCTTAATTTGAGTTATGTTGTATCTTTCTTTGAGTATCGATTAATTAGTAGTTGTACCTGCATTTCCTATTATTGTGTGGTGTGATCGGTATGTAATCGAGGTTTGTTGTATCTTATCTTACGTACCAATGTCTACCGGTTACGGACATATCAAATATTGCCACATAGATCGTACTAATAAGTCTAGTACATAACGATACATAATGTCTTCTCTGGCCACCGTTGCGCGCCTCGAGGGAAAGGAGTAGCATACATATGTCTCATACATAGGTCTGACGGTACATGGAAAATAGCGAACATATGTCTCTGATACATAAGTAGAGTCTCAGTCATCGCCTCTGCCACGACGTGGCGGATGTGGCTGAGGAGTGCTCCATCCAAACCGATGGGGTGGGCGGGTGACTCGTGGAGGAACCAAGGACCCGTCATCTGCCTGCTGTGTATCCTGTGTGGGGGGTGGAGGAGGAGTGTTGTACATGTTGAGCCACTGGGTGTCCGCATCCGCCACCGGGAAACACGTCCGGCTGACTCTCCCAACCAGAAGCACCCGAGTAATGCTCGGAGATAATAGGCCCCAAGTCGAAGTCGAATTGTGCTAGAATCGAGAAATTTTATGTAACATGTTATTTTGTAAATAGTTTGAATACATGATAATGTAGTAGTACGAATCGACATACCGTGTGGTGCACGAGGCTGGAAGCCGGTCCAGGGGCTCTGCTGGTACTCCGAAGAGGGTCGCTGCTGGTAGCCCCCAGTGGGGCTCTGCTGGTAGGCCCCCTGCTGGTAGCCCCCAGCGGGGCTCTGCTGATAGCCCCCCTGGTGGTAACTCTGCTGCTGCCAGCCCGAACCTCCTGCCTGGTCAGGTGGAGGTGGTGCGACACGTGGACGCGGGTGCTGTCGGTGTGCCTCCGGAGGTGGCGGCACGTTACGCCGTGCCCGCCGTTGAGGCAGCTGCATGGACGGATGCGGTGGCCGTCGTGCAGCATGTGGGAGAACGTCAGACGAGCGGACACACGTGATAGCCTCGTAGATCTTTCACACTCTCTGGGCAGCGGACTGCAACCAAGACCGATGCTCTTCGCGTGTAAGCAAAGGTCCGGTCGAAAGTGAACGGTCTAACTGGTCTATATCATTCCCAAGATCCCACGTCAACTCATCCTGAAAGTGGTACAGACATTTAGGAAATGAAGGATAATATAAATAAGGGTAAATGATTGTAGATAAGTTAATTATTTGTACCGCGTGTTGCGGTGAGCCGGACATAGACTGGCTGGGGTACATATCCCACGTAGCAGGGGCCGGCATCACATCCGGTTGGGCGTGATGAACGAGAGAAACCCTTGTGGAACTGACGTACCACTGTAGGTACTCGTCGTACTCCGCCGGATCGAAGGGTTGCGCCTCGACCCAGAGACGAGTCAGCGCATCAACCCACTCGGCCATGTAAGGTTGCACTCTTTGCAACCATTGTGTCGCAGTCCTGTTAGTTCCCTTCCTGCTCCATCTGCAAGACAAGAAACATTAGCATAATTGTGGATGACAAGTGTTAAAACAAAAATGTGTGGTTAAGAAATGGAGGTACCGGTGGACGATGTCTGGTAGAGGCGCATCAATAGGCGGGGGGACCGACATCTGACGCAGACCGAACTGCCTCATAACACGCTGCTGGGCCATCTCCTCAACGCTGACGTCGAAGATAATCTTCGACTTCGTCATCCAGTATGCTTCATCTCGCGTGCACATGATAGAAATTCCTCCAGGGAATTTCGACGCGATCGCGTCAGGCGAGTATGGCTCCCAAATAACTGAAGCCCCGGAGAGAACGTCGAACTGCTCGTTGAATGCCGGGTAGCAGTTCCGAACCTGATCTCGAGCGAATCGTCTCTGCAAAACAAATATGTAAATTGTATAAGTAAACAGGAAGATACTCATTGACAAGCATAATTAGTAAACTATTATTGAACATACCTTGCGATGTGTCCAAAGTGTGCCAAAAGTAGGGTCGTCTATGTGCTCCGGGTCGAAATAATGGTTGAGCGGCCACGGGTCGGCAGCCGAAATGTCGGGTCGTCCAATGGGGAACCTCTCCCACGACCACAGCTGCAACAGCATAGGGCATCCAAGAATTGCTGACTTTGTCGCCGTAAGAAAGCACGCGTTGCACATACCTCGGTACGTGGCCGCTAAGACTGCAGAACCCCAGCTACGAACAGTGATGTGGTACGGCTGTGTCGCACTTGCAATCTCCAATGCGATGGGGATGTATCGCGCACTGATAGTGGTGACATGGTTCTCCGTGAACATCACTTTTCCTAGCAGCCACATAAGGTACGCCTCGAGGCTCCTAGTAATCTGGGCCTCGGACATCTGGATCGTGCCAAAATTCTGTATCTGCACCAAAAACAATAATTGTACAAGTTAGGTAAAGGTTAGCTGAAGTGATGGATGAAACAAGACAATGACGTAGTACTAACCTGGAACTTAAGCAACCAATCAAGCTTGGGTCCGTGATCCTCATGCAGAAACACAGTTGCGTTGGGATTTATATGTTGGAATCGTTCTGCCATATCCTCAGACCACATATCAGGGGCCTGCAACGGACCTATGGGCTCACCAGCTATAGGAAGACCCAGTAGGTAGGAGACATCCTGTAGAGTAGGAGCCATCTCGCCCCAGCGAAAGTGAAACGTGTGCGTCTCCGGTCTCCATCGGTCCACCAAGCAGGTGAGCAAACAGTGGTCCATCGCAAGCCGACCAGTCACATCTGACGCCTCAACAAGGCAAGCAAAGGGTAGGAGCCCAGCCCACGTCAAACTGCATGTATCATAAAATTGTTAACTATTTGACCAGTACATGTTATGAGCAAAATAAAAATAAAACTTACCGATCGACCCAAGCTGGGTGTATCTGCCAATTATCCTTCTGACCACAAGTGATAAGAGGTTGGAGAACATTATCCTGCATTAGCTTAGCACGATGCTTGTTGTCCACCACCGGGTTAAGCAACGCCATCCCCGCCATCTCTGTAAAGACAAATTAAAATGATAATAGAATGACTACAAAATTTAAATGACTACAAATCCAAACAAATTAAAATTTTGACGATTACAGAGTACAAATCCAAACATAATGGTTCCACGATTACATAGTAGTACATAGAGGCAGATACATAGTCTGCATTTATTACAAATATAAAGGTACTCTAGTTTCTTCCTCTTCCTATCCGGCCTCGGTTGCCTCTTCCACGTACCGTAGCATCACCAGGTCCAAATTCCGACAGTTCGTATCCCTATGGCCAAATTGGTTGCATAGAAAACATTGCCTGGTAGGTCCTCCAGCTTCCGATTCATCCATATCATTACGTATGCGTCTACACTGCCGTCTACCTCTACCCGGACGAAGTAACCTTGGGTCAGGAATGTATCTCCTCTCACCTGGCTCAACGGTGTTGAAATTACCAATGGCTCGGAATTCTTGCATCTCACCTGTCCATGTGTTCAAGACAGCTTCACGACTGAAGTACGGTGAGACAAACGAGATTGCTTCCAAACCAAGCTGCCCACAAGCAGCAAGTACATGCGACCATGGAAGGTGAAACAATTTCGGTTTGTTGCATGTGCATTCACAGGTTGGCCATGCTTCATTTCCAATCTTCACCTCATTCGTTCTCAACACATTGCCACAACCAAACTTGTCGGTAGGTAAGCGGACCTCGAACCTCCTTTCCTGATTTCCGATGGCAACCACTTGGAAAGTTCGTGCCTTCTCCATCTTAGCATCCATGTACTTCGTAATCTTTGCACACCAGGGTGAGTTTGGAGTGCGAAGTATATGCATTTCGGCTTGCTGGCGTTTGACTCTGAAGTAATTAACCGTGCCTTGGAAAATTCCCTCCACAAGGGCAGTTAATGGCAAGGCTCTGTTCCCTCGGAGGACAAAATTGTATGTTTCGGCAAGGTTTGTAGTCATGACGCCATATCTGGCTCCGTATGAGTCGTGCAACAATGACCACCTCTCCACGGGCTCATGCTCAATCCACTGCTGGAAATTCTTAATCAACCGTCCACCCTTTCTCCTCGTGCTCGGTGGGTCAAAGCCTGGCAGATCACACAGACCGATCCGTTCTTCTTCTTGCGGTGCAGGCCCTGTAGCTGCTTGTGCCGCTACTTGGGATACATGAAACGCCACTGCCGCAGTACGTGCAGCTTTCCTCTCCCGAACATGTTTGTTCGTGAACTCATCAAGCTTGCCACGGAGAAAATTGTACTTCCATTCCTGGTTCTGCTTGCAGAGTTTTTTGAACAGATTCATGAGACTCTTATTTCTGAACTGTGAGAAGAAGTTAGCACCTAGATGGCGCATGCACCAACGACTCTGAAGATCCACCCACGGTGTTTCTTCATCTGGTCCAGGGTTTGTTAATGCCTTTATAGCGTTGAGTATACCCGCATGTCTGTCATGTAGAATGCAAACATTCTGCTTATCCTTGACAACTGCTTTTTTCAACTGCCTAAAGAACCACGTCCAACTATCCGTGTTCTCGCTCTCAACAAAAGCGAAAGCAAGGGCAACAGTTGGTTATTGCCGTCTTGGCCATTAGCAGTCAATATCTGACCCTTGTACTTGCCGGTCAAAAATGTGCCATCGACACATAACACTGGTCGGCAGTGGCTGAAGGCTTCGATGCATACACCAAAAGAGAAGAACAAACGGTGCAACACCCTAACTGTAGGGAACTCTGGCATGTAGAAGTCTTGAAGATCAACATATGTGCCAGGATTCCTCGCCTGAAGCGTACGGAGCAAACGGACAACAGAATCATATGAGTCAAAGAATGACCCAAATCTGGCCTCCAGCGCGCTCTGCTTAGCCCTCCAGGCCTTGCCATACGAAATGTTGAAATTGAATCTTGTGAAGACTTTGTTCCTTATTGCCTTCACTTCCATCGCCTTGCTCTCCACTATCTCCGTGTAAAACAAACGAGCAATAAGCGTGGATGACAGATTACGGTGATCCTGAAGGATGCTGGGAATACGACATGTATGCATTACCATGTCACTCACAACCCAGTTTGTATCATACTTGGGGACATATGCGTGCACCCTACCCGGACAATCTATCTTCGAGCATTCCATGGTCAGATATTTCTTACTCGACACAGTTGTCTTGAAAACCCTTGATGTCGACATTGCCCATTGTATGATTGCTTCCTGCAGATGTTTCTTGTCAGCGTAAATTGCTCCCACAGCCATGCTGCTCTGGTGATATTGCCAGGAAGAATCATGACCATCGTCCAGAGTCATGCCAGATGAGAAGTCCTGAGTCCATGAAGCTGGATAAGGCACCTCCGGCTCGTACTCTGCGTCATTCGACGAATCAGAATCACTGCCGTCCCCGCAATCACCCTCAATATCTTCATCTGCCATCTCGTTCTGCATTCGGCCATCTTCCTCATCCCCATCTGCCTCCACATTTTCACCGTCATCATGCCCTCCAACCATAATACTCTGCCCTGATTCATAACCACTGCCTCCATCATAACCATGGCTGTCATCATGTTCAATTTCCATGGTTGCTGAACTGCTCTGCCCTGGATCGTGCCCACCCTCGCCTTCAGGAGGATTGACATTTACCTCCTTAACGACAGGAAGCAACAAGGCAACTGGGTGGCTTCCCCTGTTTTCACAACCTTGCAACCAGTTCACCCACTGAGAATCCCGATCAATCGGTCTCGGAGTGTACCTAATTTTTTTACTGGACCTCGACCATAACGCGTGCACCCCGACAGTGTGTGCTTCTGCATTTAATCCCAAACACTCTGCCAACCAATATTTTAACTGCCTAACAGACCAATTTTTAGGGGCAGTCAGATCCAACTCGATGTGCTGAAACTGACTCAGGTCCATCCCATCTTGATTTTGTTGTACTGAACCCTCACCGTAGTAGAAAACAAATTTTACTACATCCGACATTTTTCCCACCTAGTCAAATTTTAAAATGTATCAAATATTAATACGACCGTCCCATTAATTATACTGAAACAACTAAATGATGTAATCAAAACTTGCCGTAAAGTTATTGCAAACGGGAATCATAAACTAATACAATACCAACTACGAATCCATCCGGGCTAACTAAAAATCCTATCATACTAACAACACACTAACCCTAATCTAAATAACACAAACCCTAATCTAAATAACACAAACCCTAATCCTAATGTAAGAATAGTCACGTACCCTTGAAGCGTGACAGCAGCACCACCACAGCAGCAGAACCCTCCTCCACAGGTGCACCTAGAGCCTCCACCTCCGGAGCACCACCACGACCACGAACACCTTCGAAACACAATCTCCCACCGTCCAACTCGCCTCCACAGCCTATACCATGATAGATCGGGCACCCCACAACCTTAGTAACAACCGAGGACTAATTTCTAGTGGAGAAACGGTGTAAAACGAGGCTGGTTTTTCGTGGTTTTTCGGCTCGGACGAACAGGAGAGAGAGAGGAGATAGCAGCCGCGCGATGGGAGGAAGAAGAAGAGGCTCGGCTCTTAACAGGACCTCGTCGGCTGGGAGTAGGCCGACGGGCCATTCGGCCGTGACGTGGCCGAAGCGCCGCTCGGTGCCGATCAGGCAATCGGCCGGCCCGTGATCCTCTCTCCCCCCTGGTCGGCCAGCTCTGGGCCGACGAGCCCCAGTCGGCCACCTCCGGGCCGACGAGCCCCAGTCGGCCTCCTCCAGGCCGAGGCCGTAATATTTTTAAAATTTACTAAAACTGCGCAATATTTCCCGAATTTCTAAAAAAAAAGTATTATTTTAAAAAAAGTATTATTTAAAACGCTCATAGCCACCACCACAAACCCTAGCGAGATCGCAATCTCGCCATTGTGATCGCTACTCGCATCAATAATCAGACGAGCAGGAGTAGGGTGTTATCCTCCGGGAGCCTGAACCTGGGTAAAACCTTGCTTGTCAGCCGTCGTGATCACCAGCACCTCTCTCTCTCCCCATCAATCAACCCGGGGTGCACAACCCTGGGATTTCCCGAGTTACCACCTCGTCAATTGGCGCCGTCTGTGGGAAGTCAAAAAAGTGTTGGAATCATGGTCGCTCCGGCTCCATCCGCAATGAAGACCGACGTCCGCGTCGCCAGGGAGTCGATCCGCTTCGGCTCCTTCGAGTACGTCATCCACCCTCCGGCTCACCGCTCGGTGTACGCCGATCTGGACAAAGGTATACGCATCACCTTCAGCTCCGTGTGCTGCTTCGTCGACAGTCGCAGAATACTCAGGTCCGCGGCAACCGCGCCATGCGCGGCGGCACCCGCATCGGCGAATCTACCGCCGCCTTCATCAAGACCCGCGAAAATCGCATCTGTCGCACCCGCGAAGATCGCATCTACCGCGCCCGCAAAGATCGCGTCTGCCGCACCCGTGGAGATCGCTCCTGTCGCGCCTGGAAAGATCGCATCTGCGACGACTGCCTCGACAACCTCAGCAACGGCCGCGCGGACCGATTCTACTACACCAATCTCGGTCGCACGGTCGGTCAAACCAAGATCTGCCTCAACTACTGCACCCGCGCGCACGACCAAGGGTTTGCGGCTGACAGCCATGTCGCGCGCGTCTTCGTCTTCGTGGAGCTGCCAAGTCTACCCCAAGCCAATCACACTCGCTCCGGCGGCTGCGAAACCTCAGAGCACGTGGACGATCGCAAGGAGGCGAAACAACGACTGCGCCGCGCGTCACGTTGCAGCAATTTTTGATCCCGAGCAAGGCTCGGACGAGGGAAGCAGCAGCGGCAACACGAACACACCGACCCAAGTCTACCCCAAGCAATGCTTCATGGCGGGCACAACGCCACCCGATGACAACGAAGAACCCGCATACCCACTAGAAGTGATCATGCCGGACCAGACTAAAATCGTCATCACGCAGGACATGGGAATCCAAGCCATGAAGCATGTCGACGAGGGCACGTTCCCTCCACCCGACGCACCTAGAGAGGATCACCTGGCGGTCCAGTACTTGCTACGCAAGGAAGGCGAACGACTCCGCGCCAAAAAAGCCGACTTACTCCGGCGCAAGAGGGACGCGGATGCATCGAGTGCCAGGCGAGCCGCCCTCTCCTTTACCTCCTCCACGGAAGTTAATCAAGGAGCACGGCGAGACAGAGCCCGCGTTCCCCTCCTGACAGACGCCGGCCGAACCAGGGTCACCCGCAACCTCGAGTCATCCTTCGTCACCGAGGATGAGAACGGGATACCCGTCCCAAAGACGGCCAACGCCGCCCTGATCTCAGTCGAGACGTACCAGCGATGGACACTCCTACGCAACACCATGGAACCCGTCTCAGAAGACCGGATGATGGACGCCTTCATGCACGGCGTCGCTCGCCGCGACCTCCGCGAGGAATTCGGTAGGCTCCAGCCGAAGACCACAATAGAGCTCATGAAGACAGCCAGCATGTGGGCCGAAGGAGAGGACTACGTCCGCGATACTTCCCCCAAGAAAGAGGTTAAAACGAGCAACTGGCGTGAGGCACGCCAAAAGAAGAAACCACGTTACACCCACGATTCAATCGAGCTAGTAGCGGCGGGATATGAAACCCCCCGTGATGACAAACGCGACAACAGTCGACAGTACGATCAAGGTCGACAGTCCAGCTCGAGTCAGTACAACCGTGGCAGCAGCATTAGCCACAATGACGGAGGCCAGAAACGCGAGTGGAAGCGCCCGCTAACCCCGGCAGAAGAGCTGATGCAACCCTGTAAGCATCACTCGTTCCGCAACCCGGAGACATGAAAGTGGGGTTCCAGCCATCTGCTGAAGGATTGTCGCAAAGCAAGGAAGATATACCAAGCCATGCAGCAAATCATCGCTCCAGTGCAAGCAATACAGGCAGCCCCGCAGCTAGCCATCCAAGCGGCACCCGCAAACAACAACCAGGTGCAGGCGGCCGGAGCATTCCTCCAACCGCAGCATCAGCAACAGCAACAAGGTCAGTCGGCAGCAACCGACATGTATCCACCCGCACGGGGACAGCTGAACATGATCCAGAAGGGACCTCCGTCAAACAGGCGCCAAAAGCTCATCACCCGCCAAGTACTTCAGGCCATCAATAGCCCGCGCGCGGTACCAGAATACTTGCGCGGGTCAGAGACACCCATCACGTTTTCCAGGGCAGATCACCCATCCGAGGTAACCCGACTCGGACACGCCGCACTCGTGATTGAGGCCCTGATCGGCGACTACAGCTTGAAGAAGGTGTTCATGGACGGAGGCAGCGGCATCAACATCATATTCCCCGACACCCTGAGAAGAATGCACAGGTCGACAGAGAAATTGCCGGAATCGGAAACCACTTTCCACGGCATAGTACCAGGGCAAGCAATCACGCCCATGGGAACAATCACGCTCGGCGTCATCCTCGGCACACCCGAGAACTTCAGGAAGGAGTCGATCGACTTCGAAGTCGTCGACTGGAAGTCGCAGTACCACGCCATACTCGGACGCCCAACTTTTGCCAGGTTCATGGCAGTACCCCACTACGCCTACCTGATGGTCAAGTTGCCCGGACCGAAAGGAGTAATCACCGTACGCGGCGACTTCGGGCTCTCCAACAGCTGTGATCGCGAGTTCGCCAAGATTTCTGAGTTCTTCGGAGTCGAGGAGCACTTCAAGGCCATATTAGCCGACAACAACAAGACCATATTTCCATCTTGCAAGAAGCCAGCTAAGGACGCAACATTCAACACGAACGACGACACCGTCACCCACCAAGTCCATCCGACTGATAGCAGAAAGACGGTCAAGGTTTTGTCAAGTCTGACCCGCGCATAGGAAAGCGCGCTCGTCGAGTTCCTACGTGAGAACTGGAAGACCTTTGCATGGCAACCTTCTGACATGCCAGGGATACCCAGGGAACTCGCCGAGCACTCTCTAAAGGTCCACAAGGACGCAAGACCGGTCAAACAATCCATGCGACGCTTCTCAGGACCCAAACGAGACGCGATCACCATGGAAGTCGACAGACTGCTGCACGCCAAGTTCATCCGAGAGATCAAGGACTCGGACTGGGTCACCAACCCGGTCCTAGTGGAGAAAAAGAAGACGAAAAAACTACGCATGGGCGTTGACTTCACCGCAGTCAACAAGTGCTGCCCCAAGGATCACTTCCCGCTCCCACGGATAGACCAGATCATCGACTCGACAGCAGGCTGCGAGCGCCTGTCCTTCCTGGACGCCTACTCAGGTTACCAGCAGATCAGGCTGAAAGTCGAGGACAAAGAGAAAACGGCCTTCATCACACCCGACGGCGTCTTTTGCTACCAGACGATGCCGTTCGGGTTAAAGAACACGGGTGCCACGTACCAGCGGACAATGCAAGCGTGCCTCAAAGGGCTCATCGGGCAGATCGTCCAAGTCTACGTCGATGACATCGTCGTCACGACCCGAAAGGAGGATACCTTAGTCGACGACCTCCGCAAGGTCTTCGCTGCACTCGATACGTACCAGATCAAGCTCAACCCAGAGAAGTGCGTGTTCGGCGTGCCAGCCGGAGAGCTACTAGGGTACCTCGTATCTGCAAGAGGAATCGAAGCAAACCCCGAGAAGGTGCAGAACATCCTCACAATGCCAGCACCAACCAAACTCCGTGAGGTGCAGCGATTAGCCGGCCGAGTCGCAGCTCTCAGCCGGCTCATTAGTAAGTTGGGAGAGAAAGCTTTACCTTTCTACCAACTGATGAAGAAGACGGACAAGTTCGAGTGGACACAGGAGGCGCAGGATGCGTTCGACCATCTCAAGAAAACCCTGACAACCTCTCCAGTTCTCGTGGCACCGCTGGAAAACGAGCCTTTATACTTGTACGTCTCAGCAACAAACAGGGTGGTGAGCACGGTACTCGTAGTCGAGCGGGAAAAAGAAGGGCACAGTCACCCGGTGCAAAGACCCGTCTACTACCTCAACGAAGTCCTCACCCTGTCCAAGCAGAACTACCCGCACTACCAGAAGCTGGCGTATGGAGTCTTTATGACCTCCAGGAAGGTCGTCCACTACTTCTCCGAGCACCCGATCACGGTGGTAAGCTCCTGTGGACTAGCAGACATTCTCACAAACCAACGCGCGACAGGACGAGTCGCCAAGTGGGTTGTCGAACTAGGACCATGGGGGCTGAAGTACGCTCACCCGAAGTCCATCAAGGCCCAAGTCCTCCCAGAATTCACCACCGAGTGGATAGAAGGCCAGCTACCAAATGTCCCTGACTTGTCCAACGCATGGACGATATACTTCGATGGCTCCAAGAAATTCAAGTCAGCCGGGGCAGGAGTTGTACTCATCTCCCCCAAGGGTGACAAGTTGAAGTATGTCCTACAGATGGACTTTCCGATGCCGTCCAACAACGAAGCCGAGTACGAGGCTCTGATCCACGGCATGAAGATGGCCAAGAACTGCGGCGCCACGCACCTCATGATCTACGGCGACTCCTACCTGGTGGTACAGCAAACCATGAAGTCCTGCGACGCCATCACCGACAACATGATCGCCTACCGAGACCTGTACAACCAGATGGAAGGCAACTTTGAGGTCTGCGAGTTAAGGCACGTCGGCCGCGACAACAACGAAGAAGCCGATGTCCTCGCTAACATGGGATCAGACAGAGTTCCAGTTCCACCCGGGGTCTTCCTTCAGCGCATCACGCAGAGATCTATCAAGGCTCAAGCCGCAGCAAGCACCGCAACAAAAGCAAAAGGAGATGCAAACTTGCCAAGCCAAGAGAAGGTCCCCATGTAAGCCATGCTAATTGAAGCCACATGGACAGGACCATACCTGGCGTACATACTGCATCAGAAGCTGCCAGCGGATCCAGTCGAAGCAAAGCGCATCATCAGGCGCTCCAAAAGCTTTACCGTCATCAACGGGGAGCTCTACAAGAGAAGTATCTCGGGAATCCTGCAGAGGTGCATAGACCCAGTCGACGGCCAAGCCATCCTACTCCATATCCACGCGGGTATCTGCGGGCATCATGCCAGTAGTCGAGCACTGGTGGCCAAAGCACTACGAGCCGGGTTCTACTGGTTAACAGCCATGCAGGACGCCGAAGACCTAGTAAAGAAATAGACAAGGTGCCAGGAGTTTGCCAACAAGCCACACGCGCCAGCATCAGAGCTCAAGACAATACCGCTAGCCTGGCCCTTCGCCCAATGGGGGCTAGACATGGTGGGCCCGCTGAAGAAATCGTCACCCGGAGGGCACACTCACCTCCTGGTTGCAGTCGACAAGTTCACTAAGTGGATTGAAGCCGCACCCATCACAAGTTCGACTGCATCAACATCGGTTAACTTCATCAGGTCCATCATCTTCAGGTTCGGAGTGCCGAACGGGATCATTACAGACAACGGCTCGAACTTCACAGCTGAAGAATTCAAAGAGTTCTGCTTAGAGCGAGGTATCAAACTCAACTATGCATCCGTCTCACACCCGCAATCCAATGGGCAAGTAGAGAAGGCCAACGGTTTAGTCTGCAGCGGCATCAAGAAGCGACTGCGTGTGCCACTCAGGCGCGCAGCAGGCGCATAGGTTGAAGAACTGCCGTCAGTCCTCTGGAGTCTGCGGACCACGCCTAACAGATCCACCCAATACACTCCATTCTTCATGGTGTACGGTGCAGAAGCAGTTCTAACCTGCGACATCAAGTTTGACGCACCATGGGTGGTCGCCTACGACGAGTCAGATGCAGAAGAGGCACTCGAAGACAGCATGGACATATTGGACGAAGCACGCGACATCGCTCTGGCGCGATCGGCCGTATACCAGCAAGACCTGCGCAACTATCACGGACGAAGATTGCGACCAAGAGCTTTCGTGGCAGGTGACCTGGTCCTTCGCCTCAAGCAGAAAAAAGTGCACAAGCTCGCCTCCCCATGGGAGGGTCCGTACATCGTCACAGAGGTGATTGGCAACGGAGCATATCGCCTAAAGGACTCGAAGACAGGAGCAGCCTGCAACAACCCGTGGAACATTGCACAACTCCGACGGTTCTATGCTTAGTCGAATCAACCATTGTAAAAAGGATAGCATGTCAAAGCGGCAGGTTTCATACGCACTCTTTCCCTTACCAGGGTACCTGAGGGGACTGGAAGGGTTTTAATGAGGCGGCCTGTTCGCAGCAATCAATAAAGTGATTTGAAGAAAATGATGTTCACCTTGCCTTCTCAGCCAAGACAAACAAAAAATCCTAGGCCGCCACTCGATTTACTCGGGGGCTGCGCCACACAGGTTGAAATAAAAGCCTAGGCCGCCACTCGAACCACTCGGGGGCTGCGCCAAAACAGGCACAACTCAAAAATCTTAGGCCTCTATTCGACTTACTCGGGAGATGCGCCACACAGGTTGAAATAAAAGTCTAGGCCGCCACTCGAACAAACTCGGGGGCTGCGCCAAACAGGCACAACACGAAAATCCTAGGCCTCTACCCGACTTACTCGGGAGATGCGCCACACAGGTCAAGTCCAAAATCCTAGGTCGCCACCCGACGCACTCGGGGGCTGCACCTCACAGGTCACACTTGAAAAGTCTAGGCCGCTACTCGAATCACTCGGGGGCTGCGCCAAACAGGCGCAACTCAAAAATCCTAGGCCTCTACCCGACTTACTCGGGAGATGCGCCGCACAGGTCAAGTCCAAAATCCTAGGTCGCCACCCGACGCACTCGGGGGCTGCACCTCACAGGTCACACTTGAAAATTCCTAGGCCGCCACTCGAATCACTCGGGGGCTGCGCCATACAGGTTTCACCGAAGAAATCCTAGGCCGCCACCCGAGCTACTCGGGGGCTGCGCCATACAGGTCAAGTCCAAAACCCTAAATCGCCACCCGATGCAATCGGTAGCCGCGGTACACAGGTCTCACTTGAAAGAATCCTAGGACGCCACTCGACTCCTTCGGGGGCTGCGCCACACAGGTTCACAATGCAGGCTTAGGTCGTCACCCAAGGTACTCGGGGGCTAGCCACACAAGTCAAAACAGAAGGCCCCGCGGCTGGTTTCTTTCGGGGTGGGAAGATGGTCTTGTCGTTGTCGGCTGATATGGCCTTGAAGTGCTCTTCGACCCCGAAGAACTCAGAAATCCTGCTGAACTCGCGGTCGCAGCTGTTAGAGTGGTCGAAGTCGCCGCGTACCGTGATTACTCCTTTGGGTCCAGGAAACTTGATCATCAGGTAGGCGTAATGAGGTACTGCCATGAACCTGGCGAAAGTTGGGCGCCCAATAATAGCATGATACTGTGACTTCCAGTCGACAACCTCGAAGTCGATCGACTCTTTCCTGAAGTGCTCGGGTGTCCCGAGTATGACGTCGAGTGTGATCGTTCCCATGTGAAAGAGCATTTTCCCTCATGTGTGGTTTTGGTAATTGAATGACAATCTCTATGGACTAATGTTTGCATTGAGATATTATTATAGATCATGTCCATGTAATTGTGGAGTTCATGTGTTGGACTCTTGAAGCTTATGTCTAGAGTGGAGCATATTGCAAGTATGTCTTGAAGGATTCAAGACATCATATTAGTGAAGAAATGTTGGAAGATACAAGGTTGATCAAGATGTTGATCAACACACAAAGCTACAAGATGTACCAAGAACGATCATGTATCTCTTGGGATGGTAAACACTTGTCCGCATAGCTTTGTGAACTAACCCATGATATATGTGTGTGTGGTATCTTTATATGAGGTTAGGTATCTTCCCATGGGCTTGCATCAAATGAAGATTTCATATAGCTCATGGAGGATGACGTCATGTGGTGATCGTCATCAAGGTGAGATGTGCAAGACCAAGACCAAGAGAGGCTTATTTAAGAGATCCTATGCTTGGTGCTTTCAATGGATACATGAAGATGAAGCTAAGCGAGACTCTCCCATTGTGAGCATGGGGGAGTATTTGGAGAAGTCTTCATCAAGCATGTGCTTGGACGCACAATCAAGAAAGTTGAACCAATTGAAGAGATCAAGATAGTCATCATCTAACTCAAGTGGAATGCTCAAGGCAAATGTATGATCTTGATAGAGCTATAGGATAGATAGGCGTACTATCAAGAGGGGCTCTCAAGTTAGTAACTTGATCGCATCGTTGTGGAGAGCTCAAACCTTTGCATACATGGCATATCATGTTTCTTGGTTCTCATTTGGCTTTTATGTTGGTGAGGAGTTAGAGCTTGGTTCATCTCCATGTCAAGCTCTTGTTCATCGAAATCGGTTTTACTTTGGACAACTTGTTGCGTTTTCGGTAGCGGAAATATTGTCGGTTCTACCATGAGGAAAGTCCCACACCTTGCCATGTGTGGTGATTTTACTCTATTTTTGTTGGGTGCTCATCGTTGCTATCTTTCCAACAAAATTGGTCTCACCTCATTTGGAGTTCATTTGCAAAAGTTATAGCAGTTTTCGTTTCGGTGTTTTGCTGATTCGGATTATTGGGGCCGGATATTCCGCTCTACTGGAATTTCTGGTTCCCCAGCTCATCCAAGAAAACGGCTAAGGAAAGGAGAAAAAGGGTTCTGACTCCAGTCGGAAATTGTGCTCGGAAATTTCCGTCTACCGGAATTTCCGAGTGCACCCAGAAAGCCCTCCAGTTTTGGCTAAGGAAAGAAGGACTTTTGGTTCTGACTCAAACCGGAAATTGTGCTCGGAAATTTCCATATACCGGAATTTCCGAGTGCACCCAGAAAAGCCTTCCAGAAATGGCTAAGGAAAAGTTTGGTTTTGGTTCTGACTCCAGCCGGAATTTCAGCTTGGAAATTTCATGGACTCGGAATTTCCGGTTGACCGGAATTTCCGAGTCTCACTTATACCGGAATTTCCGAGTGTCGAAACAGCCAACGGCTATATTTCCTGGAGAGGTATAAATACCCCTCCCCTTCTTCTTCCCCAGCCACCCTAAGGCAGCACGACTTTCCCCTCTCTCCTACTCCATTGTTGACGACGGCGGGTACGGCGCGGGGGTGGCTGATGCGGGTGTCACCACCGTGCGTGGTGCAGTCACCGCGGACCTGAATATTCCACGACTGTCGACGAAACAGTATATGGAGCCAAAGGTGACGTGTATACCTTCATACAGATTGGCGTATACCGAGCGGCGGGCCGGCGGGTGCAAGGCATACTCGAAGGAGCCGAAGCAGATGGGCTCCCGGGTGATGCAGACGTCGATCTTCCTTGCGGATGGAGCCGGTGCGACCATGATTCCAACGCTTGTTATTTCCCACACACGGCGCCAATTGACGAGGGTGTAACTCGACAAAACACTGGGTTGTCCACCCCGGGTTGATTGAGGGGGAGAGAGAAGCGTTGGTGATCACGACGGCTGACAAGCGGGGCGATTTACCCAGGTTCAGGCTCCCGGAGGATAACACCCTACTTCCTGCTTGTCTGATATTGATGGCGAGTAGCGATTACAATGGTGAGATTGCGATCTCGCTAGGGTTTGGGGTGGCGGCTATGAGCGTGTCCTTGAGACGAGCAACCCTCCTAGCCTTTATAGGTAGGCCAGGTCTCGGGTGAACGATGTCGTATGGCAATTACAGATATGGCAGGTTATGCGACCTAACCGACTAGGACTAGGTCACACGATACCCCTAGTGGGCCTTCTGTGGGCCTTCGTAAGCTTTGCACGGTCCAGGTATCCTCACCGTGGGATAGTCGAAGAGTAGCCCCACGTCACTTGTTCCGTTTATGAAACTGTCCCTGATTATTACAAGTATGCGGCGATGGGTGACGTGAAAGTGCACAAGTGATGGCAAGCAAGGAAGTAGATGGCCATTAGTGCTCACGTCCTCGAGATATCCTTTTAGTTATCATCAATAGTTTTTTATAAGACATTTTGTAATAGTGAGAGTGTGATCTAGTTTGGTGTCTTGAATGTTACAAGATATAGTTATTCATATATGTAATAAAACAAATCGGTTGTTTTATGTTATGAAACAAAGCAGTTGTTTTATATTATGAGTAATTTGTATCACATCTCAATTACATTATGCGTATGATATACATTTAAAATAGCGGGAATGATAAAATTATGTGTCCAAGGAATAAAAGATTTTGTTACTAGAACAAACACCATCGAATTTGATCATAAAGCTAATGTAAGAAGTAATAGATACTTTTGATCTATTTAAGTATTACATGTGCTGAATTGATTGAGTTTAAAATTAGTATTGAAGTGTCAATACGAAAGAAAAGTAATTAAGAGTCATATCGGATGATTGTTAAATTAATTATATGGTGAAATTTATTTGATCCGAATTCTTCTATGATTATTGGTAAATAAGTGTATTTGCATAATATTTGATAGAAGATCAAATGTGGTTTTTTAGAAGAAAGATTAGTGAATATTGTATTCGCAAGATTCGATCAAAGGACAATATTTTTGAATTGTGGTTTCAACACAAAAGGCTTGTGGAAATTCGTTTCACAAAATTATAATATCACATATGGTGATATGTGAAATATTATAATCATACTCTATATTAGATAAAGTGTGGTCTTTCAGAATCTCTCTTAGAATCTCTTAATATGTTCGAAACATTATAGTCGATGTCGACTTTAGAAAATAGATGTTTTTCAACAGTAATTCGTGTGATCGATAATAGTGTCGTTATATATATGATAATACGATAATTCAGAATATACACGAATAGTTCTTTGTAGATTACTCACGTTGGATGAGAGTGTATTCAAAAACCCAATAGAAAAAAAACTTGTATTGTTGTCTATGTAATTTCGAGAAAAATATGATTTTTTGAATTATGGTTAATGGAAGAAAATTAGAAGCTTGAAATAAGGTGTCAGACCTATATTCATAAAAGTAGAATATTGGAAAGTGTTCCAAAGGGTATATGTCTACAAATGAAAATTTTATGATTAAGAGTGAAGGAGACTAGAAAATTGTTTTCTGCTTGCAATCCTGTTCGTAAAGATCATAATATTTTCATGAAAGAAGCTTCTAAATAAAGTGATGTTATATTAATATTGCTGTCAGGTCACAGCTTAATATTAAATATTTCAGATCTTATTGACAGATCAAGGTGCACCTTATGAATATAAAGAAAGTTGAGAAAATATCAGAATACGAACAAAGGCTTTTGAGCCTGAAAATCCAAGTTACATTTAGAAGGATTACAACAGGAAATGTTACTATAATTCCTTTTTGAAGAAATAAGATTTCTTGATTATCATATAAAGTGTTATGTGAGAAATGTAACTATAAGAAATACGTGAAAGCATATTTTGTAAAGAAATGAATCTTGGACAAGATCAAATTTGTTGACTACATTAATGTAGACATGCTGGAAGTCTATGGATTTGTATTGATGGAATACTATAGTTTGTATTGAATTCGAATTGATAAGAGATCAATGATTTTGGTACCAAAATGTCGAGATAAATTATGAATTTAAGTGGGAGTCAAAGTTAGTTTACTCAGGTAGAATATGTAAAGGACATATTTTTTAGTGGGATCTTAGACCCTCATATATGTAGATAACATATTTTGAGCGGGAGCTCGTGTTCTCAAATGTGTGGAGACATAATTTGAGTGGGAGCCGAATTCATCTTGTGTAAATGACACACTGTGAATTGTACCAGTAGAATTAATTAGAAAGATGAAGTTGTGAAACTATTTGAAAGTTAGCGTCTATTTGGAATAGAACGAAAATTTTAAACAGATAGTCGAGTTGGTTTGGATTATATCTGAAGAGTCATAATAGAATAAAACCAAAGGATGGCCCTTGGAAATCCAGTTAATCATTAAGAGTAATGATTCAAGGTAATAGTGATTGTATGACAAGTTGGTCTATTATGTGATATTAGACATCATACAGAAACCATATTATTTGCTCGATGAAATATGACCGATGTTCTTAGAAGAAGAACAGTTGTAAAAGTAAATTTAGAATTTACTGGAAGTAGAAACGTATTAGTTATTAGACTGACATTGGAGTGTCAAGTTTTCTACATAGGTTTGAAAGTATATATAGATATCGCGAGATTGTAATTGTTACAAGGAGCTCTCTATGACTGAGTGTGTTTTCAAGGCAATTATCTGGTTAACAAAATCAGATTAAGCGCTGGGAAACAATAGTCTCACTTAGTTACGGTATTTGTATATATGTTATTAGATAACATGTTGGTATCAAACAAGTTGATATCAATGGATCGCAAAAGAACGCACAACTATGTATTATACAGATTGTCAGAGGAACACTCTTCTACAAGCAAGCATTATCATATAACACTTATTTGATAAGGGTTTTTTTATGAAGTAAAATGCAGCTAGTTTATTTGTACTCTAGTGCAAGTGGGAGACTAAACTAGATATGCCCTAGAGGCAAATATATAAGTAGTATTTAATGCATTATATCATAAGTTTATAATAAGTTTTTGTATTATGCTATAATTGTATTAATCAGAATTATTAATACACGTGTGATACATAGACAACCAGAGTCCCTAGTGAGGCTCTATATAAACTAGTCCATTGGGCAACAGTTGATCGAGATTCCCGATCAAGGACAATGACGTCGGTTGACAATGGGGTCATCTTATTAGTAGAATAAGGTGATGGACATACGCAAAGTATTGCAATAAGATCGTATTATGATGTTTGTCATTTGCAATAGATGAATAATATGATAGCTTATAACTTAGACCGTGAGACCGTACTTATTGCTACTTCGTAGAGGTACTTTGAGAGCATCAAACGTTGTGTCTTATATAGCATGACAATAACGGTGTCCATCTTGGGTATTCCGAAAGAGTATGTTGAGACGTAAGGATCAAGAGCGGGATTTGTTCATTCTTTTAATAGAAAGATACTCTGGGCCCACTCGGTGAGATTGCATCTATATAGCTGTGCAGCTTATGACTAGGTCATGGAGATGTAATATCACACACGAGTTAATAACCTTTGTCGGTAACGAGATACAACTAGGACATCGGATGTCTGCGATCATATGTCGGACAAGGTAGTATCGTAAAAACAAAGGGAATGAATATCATGTTTATGGTTTAACGACGATATTCATAGAATGCATAGGGCCGTCATATGCGTCCAGGTATCCCTGGCGGTCATTGGTGAGCAGAGTGTCTCGACCATGTCTGGAGTGTTCTCGAATCATAGCGTAACAAACTTAATGTCTTAACAACACCTGGAAAAGGTTCTAGAATAATATAAGATTTTATTGGAGAGAGAGAAATGATCCGGAAAGAGTTCCGGTGGTTCGGAAGGAGTTCCGCGAAGGTCTGGAATGGTTACAGGAATGTCCGAAAGATATTCGGGTGGTCCGGAAAATGTTTCGGAGTCAAGAGAGATTAAATTATATGTAAATATATTAATTATAAATTAATATTATTTTATATTAATTTAATATTAATTTCAAAAGGAGAAATAGGGGCAACCCAAATGGGCCAAGAAGGCCCAAGAGGGGGGGCGCACCAATGAGGCTTTGGAGCCCATGGTGGGTGCGGCTCAACCCCCACCTCCTCCTTTGTTTAGTCCCACATGGGGGAGGTAGGGAGTTTGCACACCCCCTCCCCCTTTATATAGGAAGGCATATTAATTGGATTAATTTACAGAAAAATACAATTAATTGTATAGCAGGCCGGTCGAGTTGCGTCTTCGCCCGTTTTGCCTCCTCTCTCCACCAAAGCTATACCGCCAGGCGCCGTTGTCCTGTGGGATTTCAGAAAAGTTCTACCCCTGCGATCTCAGCTGAATCTGAGTGACAGAGGGGTTGTTGTTAAACTCCGTATGTTTGCGGTGCTTGGAGACGCCACATTTGAGGAGCCTGTGCGATGTCGTCTCGCCCACCCATCAGCCCTGCCGCCGGCGCCACCCCCCCCCCCCCCCCCCCCCTAACCGCCGGTGCCACGGCATCTTCTGCCCGACGCCCGTCGGCGAAGGTCATCGTCGACACCCTGGCGTCATCGTCTACATTGTTGCGGCAAGTTCTCCGCGACCTCGAGGTCGGCTACGTACGACTTCGTCGTCAACGCTTGTGCGGGAGCGTAATCCCCGTTATCGGTGTACATTGAGGTAATGTAACCAGTTCCGCCACCGTTATCACATGTACTAGATAGATAAATCCTACCTATTTAAGGTGTTCATACGATAAAAAAATTATTATTTTCTACACCAGAACCCCTTCAAGAGCAATCCGGTTGGTAGCTCTTTGTCCACCTCTTCCGCCTTCAACGACTGAAGCTCCGGGTAGACGACGTGGGTCGCACGAACGAGCAGCGTCGTCCAGAATATAAAAGCCCCGATCAATAACGGTGCCGCCGTCCTCATTTGTAACTAAAAAATATACGAACATAATAGAGCAGCCTAGCTAATGTATTGTTGATAAAACCAAACCAGCTAGCCGCCTATAACCCTGAAGAGCTAACAACCATAACATGTCACCTTCCTACTCGACTGTTTGACCCAGCGATAACTCAGATCCAGGGTGGTTGACTATATATAGCACTGCTCAGGTCCAACGGTGCGGCCGTTCGTGTATTCTCTATTGACTGTTGAGCGGTTGAGTGGATAAGCACGGGCTCGGTCTAGTGTTGACTTAGTTACCAAACGCGACGTAGAACATTTTCAGCGGATGCTGCATATCACCCGCGCGTTTAGAAAACAACTATTTCACGCTATCCCGCGCCCCAGCAGGCCAGCGAGAATTGTTTTGTCGTGTCGGGACTTTACGCTATCTCGCATGTTAAATTTGATGCGCCGCTTGCCACCGTGCTGCTTTGCACCTATCCATCCACCGCTTCGTCGCCGCACAACGCACACGCGTCACCGCCACAGCGCTCACTGTCGTAGCTCCTCGCTGAGATACTGCCCTGTAGCCACTCCTCCTCTCGAAGGACATCGCCAACACGGTCCAGTTCTACTCCAACGGGGCGGTGATGAAGGCGGCGAGGAAGAAGGAGAATAGGAGTAATCGAGTGACGAGGAGGGCCGACAAGGCGGCGAGGCACGCCTTCATCAACGCCTAGAACGAAGATTCGACGACCATCTCCGACGATGAACCCCATTGGGACAACATGTTTTCCTCGACCCCGGTGTCGAACATGACGACGTGCTCGTCGACTTAGATTATTTCAGTTCGAACTATGTTTTAATTTACTACTATGGACTAGTTTCAATTTCACCACTATGTATTATATTCTAATTTCAGCACCATGTACTATGTATATATGAACTATGTTTTAATCTATGTTTTTTAAGTATTTTTTGGTTTAATTGTATCTTCTTTCTGTTTATTTTGTATACATAACTTGTTTGCCCCACGCTAAAATAGCCCGCCTAGTGGGGACGGTTTTGCAGTGTTGCTAGCGAGCTGCAAAAGTGCGTCCGGTGGAGGACTCGTCGGTGTCGCGCGCGCTGATACGTTTCAAACGTATCTATAATTTTTTATGTTCCATGCTTATAATATATGAAGAAGATATGCCCTAAAGACAATTAATAAAGTGTATTGTTTATCATATCTCGTTTGTTCATAATAGGTTTTTGTGTCATGCTAGAACCGTATTAAGCGGAAACATTAATACGGGTGTGATACGTAAACAACCAGGCCCCTAGTAGACTCTATTAAGACTAGTTTCGTTGCGCGATTGATGATCGAGGTTTCCCGGTCATGGGGCATGGCGCATGTCGGCAATGGGAGTCATATCGTTGGAGAACGATGTGATGGACATACCCAGATTTGGAGGACATAGTCGTTACGTCTTTGACCGTGAGATCAACTCTTATTGTTATTCCTGAAACATACTTTGATCGCACCAAACGTCGTATCTTATATAGTATGACAATAACAGTGATACTTTCGGGTATCGGAAAGGAATAGTTGAGACGAGGGGTCAAGAGCGGGATTTGTCAGTCCGCATAGCAGGATAGATAATCTCGAGCCCACTCGGTGAGATTATGTCTAATGAGTTTGCAAGCATGTGACTAGGTCACGGAGACATGAGATCATAAACGAGTAGAAGATAGCGTTTGTCGGTAACGAGTTCGAGATTAGGTATGGAGATATCTATGGAACGACACTCGGACGCGCTAAGTATCGCTATGGCAACAGGTTTAAAACTTTGCGTTCATGTTTGATAGATGAAAGTCATTCGTTATATCACAGGGATTAATTCATGGGATCCAGGCCTACGAGTTAGTCGTTGATCATAGAGGAGTCTTGGTCATACCTGATATTATATCGAACCGTTAGGGTAATACACTTAAGGTGTTTCGACAAGACAACCGAAAAGGAAAGAGATCACCGGGAGCGTCCCGGGAGGGGTCCGATGGAGATCGGGCAGCGCCGAAAGAGTTTTCGGAGCTAGGAAAAATTATATATATTATGTTTGATATTAATTAGTGTAATTAATATGCAAATATGATTTTATATATTTATTTTTGAATTTATTTAGGCTGATTTCCCTAAATGGGCCTTCTGGTCGAAAGAAGGCCCAAGAGGGGGGAATCCCCTTGGGGATTCGGTGGGGGCCAGGAGGGGCCGACCCAAGTGGGCCCACTAGGGGGCCGGCGCACCCTCCCATCCCGCACCAGGCATGTGGGGTTTAGTCCCACATTGCCTGGTTAGCAAGTTGGCTCCCCCCTGGGAGCCTATATAAGAAGGGGCACCCCTGGCCTTTTAATTCACCAATTAATTCCCAATTTCTCTTTCGATCTCGTGATTCCCTTGTCGGAGTCGCGTCGAGCAGAGGAGGGGGATCTCTTCCACCATAGCCCGCTGCCGCGCTGCTGGTGTTCCTGTCCAAGTCTTTCGCTGCTCGTTCTGGACTGGAGCTTCGGAGGCCGTCGTCTCCACCGTACGTGTGTGACGCCCTGCGAGGTGCTGCGCTAGCGGTACTCGGAGGTCTGCTTCCTCTACACGACCTTGAGATCGGCTTCGTCGGTCTTCATCGACAACGTTTGTGCGGGAACGTAATCCCCGCTTTCGGTCTACAAGGGTACGTATTCCGATCTCCGTTCGTACTACTATATCTTCATATAATAGATCTTGGCATGCTTTTGGATATTGTTGGTAGGAAATTTTTTGTTTTCGGCACACGATCCTCTTCAGTGGTATCAGAACCGATCTATCGTAGATATAGTTGTACGCTGTAGAACCCGTGTTCTGCACGGGGGCACGTTCCTGTTATTTTCTACCCTCTAGCGTGCACTTGTGTCTTCCAGTGGCATTGAGTTGATGAAGCGGCCCGGACCGACTTTACGCGTACGCTTACGCGAGACTGGTTCCACTACTGACATACGGCTTGTACCGTATATGTGGCTGGCGGGTGTTAGTTTATCTCTCTTTAGTTGGTCTTCGCATTTTCAATGGAGGGCCCGTAAGGGATGCTTAAATATGCAATTATTGGATCGTTGTTGTGGTCATAAGGTTCGTAGGTATGAAGCGGTTCTATTTACGAAAGCCCCAAGCCACGTAAATATGCAAAAGGTAAAGTAGAAGCGTCTAACTTTATTTTGCAGGAGCTATGTGATATGGTCAAGGTAGGTTTATTAAATTGTTTATAAACTGCGGGCGCCAAGAAGACCATGGCGCGATGGACTATATCACATTGCATTACATTTGCTGTTTTGTGTGCATCTTATATTGTGTGATTGTATATAGTATATATTAGTTACACGACGGTAGCTATATAAGATGATCCCTTCAAAATACCACTAGTGTTCTCCCTCCAACACGCACCACCAAGAAAGTTCTATGTTATGAGGCAGGTCGTGATGATCGGGTGTCAGACATCTCGTCGTTCGCATACAGTGGGTGTAAGCCATGTTGCACAAGCGTCAGCGTGGAGGTCTTCGGTGGCGAGCCTAGCATATTCAGAAATATGGCCTCGGAACAGGAAGACCGAAAGGTCGAGCACGAGTCACAAAATTGGTGTGGCGGACTTTTGTCTACTCTTAAAGTTGTGCCGCCGGCTCTGATGATGAGGGGTGGTGCAATGGATGGGGGTCGTGTAATCGCTTAAACGACCAGGAGGGATGTTCGTTTTGAGTGGGAGTTATGTTAGTTATTTTCTAAAAAATACTATAACTCAAAATTATTATGAACAAAGTATTATGTTGTTGTAAATTCCATTGTAGATGTCTCACCCTTCCTTTTACCTAAACCTGTTCATTGAGAAAGAAAAGCTTAAGACCGAAGGGTCTAACGTCGTGTCCTGGTTCCGCGACCTGAAGTCCATCCTTGAAACCCACAAGGTGGGCTACATCCTTGATGCCCCCTTAGGTGATCTTCCAAACACCGCCCCGGAAATCGAAAGGATTGTCCATGAGGTAAAGGCGGAGATTTCTTCTTATGTCCAGAGTGGCATGCTCTTTGTCATGGAGGCTGACCTGCAAAACCGCTTCATGAACAAGGGTGCTTATGATATAATCACTGAACTCATGATTGTTTTTGCACGACAAGTCAAGGCTGAGAGGTACAAAGCATCTGTGCTTTTCTTCTCAGCCCAGATGGAAGAGCACGACAATATTAGTGAGCACTTGGCCAAGTTGTTTGGCTGCGCTCAGCTTCTGAGTGATCTGGGAAGTGTGATCCCAGAAGAGGTGGTTATTGATAGGGCGCAGATTTCTCTGCCCCCTAGCTATAAGAACGCCATCGTAGACTACGGCGTGAAAGGGACGTCAAAACCCCTGTCGGAAATCTTGAAGATGCTCGAACTGGCCGAATTAGAAATCAAGCTGAAGAAGATGGTGGTGACCATCGGATCACCTGACCGCAACTGCCCCAAGTACCTGGAGGATAGGAAGTCTGGCAAGCCGGTCGACAAAGAGCAAGGTATATTTGATATACATGTTATAGATGTGTACCTTACATTCGCCCGGAGCAACACGTGGGTATTTGATACTAGTTCTGTTGCTCATATATGTAACTCTCAGGAGGAGTTACGGAATAGACGACGGCTGGCGAAGGATGAGGTGACGATGTGCGTCGGCAACGGATCGAGAGTCGACGTGGTGGCTATCGGCACGATCCCTCTACATCTACCATCGGGATTAGTCTTGGTTTTAAATAAGTGTTATTTTGTGCCATCCTTGAGTGTAAACATTGTAAGTGGGTCTTGCCTGCTACAAGACGGTTATTCATTTAAATCAGTATCAAGCAGTTGTGCTTTATATGAATGATATCTTCTATGCTGATGCTCCCGAGAATAACGGTTTATTCTTGTTGAATCTCGATCGTAATACTCACATCCATAACATAGAAGCCAAACGGATTAAGTGTAATGATGATACCGCCATGAATATGTGGCATTGCCGTCTTGGTCATATTGGTGTAAAGCGCATGAAGCAACTCCACTCCGATGGACTTTTGGACTCGTTGGATTTCGGATCCCTCGATACATGCGAACCGTGCCTTATGGGCAAATGACCAAGACACCGTTCAAAGGTTTCGTTGAACGGGCGTCGGATTTATTGGGGATCATACATACAGATGTGTGTGGACCGATGAGCGTTTCGACACGCAATGGTTATCGTTACTTCGTCACCTTCACTGATGACTTGAGTAGATACGGTTATATCTATTTGATGAAACACAAGTCTGAAACTTTTGAAAAGTTCAAAGAATTCCAAAGTGAAGTTGAGAATCAGCTTAATAGGAAAATCAAGCACCTCCGATCCGATCGCGGTGGCGAGTACTTGAGTTTTGAGTTTGGCACACATCTGAAGAGTTGTGGCATAGTACCCCAACTTACGCCAACCGGAACACCGCAGTGTAACGGTGTATCCGAGCGACGTAATCGTACTCTACTGGATAGTGTTCGATCTATGATGTCTCTTACCGATTTGCCAGTGTCCTTCTGGGGTTATGAGTTAGAAACAGCCGCATTCATTTTAAATAGGGCTCCGTCCAAATCCGTTGAAACGACACCGTATGAATTATGGTACGGCCAAAAGCCTAAGTTATTGTTTCTGAAGGTTTGGGTTGTGAGGCGTACGTTAAGAAACTACAGCCCGACAAACTCAAACCAAAGTCGGAGAAAGTCGTCTTTGTAGGATATCCGCGGGAAACCGTTGGGTACACCTTCTACAACCAAGCTGAGGGCAAAACTTTTGTCGCGAAGAGCGGTACCTTTCTAGAGAAGGAGTTTTTCACGAAAGAAGTAAGTGGGAGGAAGGTAGACCTCGATGAGATCGTTGATCCTGAACTCGAGATTCCGAGTGGCGCAACGGAAGCAATTCCGGAAACGTCCTCCGTGGAAGGAGTGGGAAGAAACTGTCGAGGAAGGTATTCTACCCCGTAGGTCTGGTAGATCTCGGATCGCACCAGAATGGTATGGCAACATGGTTTGCACCGTCATGTTAGTTGAACAAGACAAACCTACGAACTACAAGGAGGCGATGGCGAGTCTAGAGTCCGAGAAATGGCTTGAAGCAATGAAATCCGAAATAGGATCCATGTATGATAACAAAGTGTGGACTTTGATGGATATTCCTGAAGGGTGCAAGGCCGTCGAGAATAAATGGAACTTTAAGAAGAAGACTGATGCTGATGGTAATGTGACCGTCTATAAAGCTCGGCTTGTCGCAAAAGGTTTCCGACAAGTTCATGGAATTGACTACGATGAAACTTTTTCACCGGTAGCGATGCTTAAGTCTATTCGGATTTTGTTAGCCGTAGCTGCCTATTATGATTATGAAATCTGGCAGATGGACGTCAAAACAGCCTTCCTAAATGGAAACGTTGAGGAAGAGTTGTACATGGTACAACCGGAAGGTTTTGTCGATCCAGGGAATGCTAACAAGGTGTGCAAGCTTCGGCGATCCATCTATGGATTGAAGCAGGCATCTCGGAGCTGGAATCTTCGCTTTGATGAGGTAATCAAAGGTTTTGGATTTATCCAAAATTTGGAAGAGACCTGCATTTACAAGAAAATGAGTGGGAGCTCGGTTGTGTTCTTAGCACTGTATGTAGACGACATATTGCTGATTGGGAATGATGTGAAACTTCTGAATAGCGTGAAGGAATATTTAAACAGTAAATTTTCCAGGAAGGACTTAGGAGAAGCTGCGTATGTCTTCTGCATAAAAATCTATCGTGATAGATCAAGGCGCCTATTAGCACTGAGTCAGAGTACTTATCTTGATAAAATACTGAAGCGTTTCGGTATGGAGAAGACAGAGAAGGGTTCTCTGCCGGTTATCAAGAATAAGATATTGCGGAAGGCACAGTGTCCGGTAACGGAACTGGATGAGGCCGATATGACTAAACATCCTTATGCTTCAGCCATAGGATCGATCATGTATGCAATGTTGAGCACTAGACCAGATGTGGCATTAGCTCTAAGTTTGACAAGCCGGTTCCAGAGTAATCCTGGAATGGCGCATTGGATAGTTGTTAAGAGCATTCTTAAGTATCTCAATAAGATAAAGGAAATGTTCCTTGTGTATGGGGGCTGCGATGAAGAACTTGGCGTAACTGGTTACGTGGATGCAAGTTTCTGCTCAGACCTCGATGACTCTAAGTCACAGACAGGTTATGTGTTCAAGGTGAATGGAGGAGCCGTGTGCTGGAGAAGTGGGAAGCAACCCATTGTCGCACAATCTACAATGGAGTCGGAGTACATTGCTGCTTGTGAAGCCGCGAATGAAGCTGTGTGGCTGAGGAAGTTCGTCATCAAACTTGGAGTGTTCCCGAGTGCGCAAGACCCCGTGATCCTCTTCTGTGACAATACGGGTGCCATTGCTAACGCCAAGGAGCCAAGGTCTCACTCCACCGCCAAACACATTCTTCGACGCTTCCATGTGATACGTCAGTACGTACAAGGAGGCGATGTGAAGATTTGCAAAGTGCATACGGATCTGAATGTGGCAGATCCGCTGACGAAGCCTCTCCCGCTTGATAAGCATGAAAAACACCAGTTAGCTATGGGTGTTAAGCTTTTACCAAGTTGTAATCTAGATTAATTTGTACTCTAGTGCAAGTGGGAGACTGAAGGAGATATGCCCTAGAGGCAATTAATAAAGTGTATTCTTTATCATATCTCGTTTGTTCATAATAGGTTTTTGTGTCGTGCTAGAACCGTATTAAGTGGAAACATTAATACGGGTGTGATACGTAAACAACCAAGTCCCTAGTAGCCTCTACTAAGACTAGTTTCGTTGCGCGATTGATGATCGAGGTTTCCCGGTCATGGGGCATGGCGCCAGTCCGCAATGGGAGTCATATCGTTGGAGAACGATATGATGGACATACCCAGATTTGGAGGACGTAGTCGTTACGCCTTTGACCGTGAGATCAACTCTTATTGTTATTTCAGGAAGATACTTTGATCGCACCAAACGTCGTATCTTATATAGTATGACAATAACGGTGATACTTTCGGGTATCGTAAAGGAGTAGTTGAGACGAGGGGTCAAGAGCGGGATTTGCCAGTCCGCATAGCAGGATAGATACTCTCGGGCCCACTCGGTGAGATTATGTCTAATGAGCTTGCAAGCATGTGACTAGGTCACGGAGACATGATATCATAGACGAGTAGAAGATATTGTTTGTCGGTAACGAGGTCGAGATTAGGTATGGAGATATCTATGGAACGACACACGGACGCGCTAAGTATCGCTATGGCAAAAGGTTTAAGACTTTGCGTTCAGGTTTGATAGATAAAAGTCATTCGTTATATCACAGGGATTAATTCATCGGGTACAGGACTACGAGTTAGTCGTTGATCATAGAGGAGTCTTGGTCATACCTGTTATTATATCGAACCGCTAGGGTAACACACTTAAGGGGTTTCGACAAGACAACTGGAAAGGAAAGAGATCACCGGGGGCGTCCCGGGAGGGGTCCGATGGAGATCGGGCAGCGCCGAAAGAGTTTTCGGAGCTAGAAAAAATTATATATATTATGTTTGATATTAATTAGTGTAATTAATATGCAAATATGATTTTATATATTTATTTTCGAATTTATTTAGGCTGATTTCCCTAAATGGGCCTTCTGGTCGAAAGAAGGCCCAAGGAGGGGGAATCCCCTTGGGGATTCGGTGGGGGCCAGGAGGGGCCGACCCAAGTGGGCCAAGGGCCCACTAGGGGGCCAGCGCACCCTCCCATGCCGCACCAGGCATGTGGGGTTTAGTCCCACATTGCCTGGTTAGCAAGTTGGCTCCCCCCTGGGAGCCTATATAAGAAGGGGCACCCCTGGCCTTTTAATTCACCAATTAATTCCCAATTTCTCTCTCGATCTCGTGATTCCCTTCTCGGAGTCGCGCCGAGCAGAGGAGGGGGATCTCTTCCACCATAGCCCGCTGCCGCGCTGCTGGTGTTCCGGTCCAAGTCTTCCGCTGCTCCTCCTGGACTGGAGCTTCAGAGGCCGTCGTCTCCACGGTACGTGTGTGACGCCTTGCGAGGTGCTGCGCTAGCGGTACTCGGAGGTATGCTTCCTCTACACGACCTTGAGGTCGGCTTCGTCGGTATTTATCGACAACGTTTGTGCTGGAACGTAATCCCCGCTTTCGGTCTACAAGGGTACGTATTCCGATCTCCGTTCGTACTACTATATCTGCATAGAATAGATCTTGGCATGCTTTTGGATATCGTTGGTAGGACAAATTTTGTTTTCTGCACACGATCCCCTTCAATATACCACTTGCTACATGTTTTATATACACTTTATATCATTTTATGCATTTTCTGGGACTAACCTATTAACAAGATGCCACAGTGCCAGTTCCCTATTTTCTGTTGTTTTTGGTCCAGAAAAGTTGTTAAGGAAATATTCTCGGAATTGGATGAAACAAAAGCTAAAACTCCTATTTTTCAGGAAGCATCTAGAAGACCGAAGAGGCGTCGAAGAGGGGCCACAGGGGACCCACACGTGGTGGAGGCGCGGCTCCCCCTCTGTCGCGCCGCAATATGGTGTGGGGCCCATGGCCCCCACTGACGTTGCCCTTTTTCCTATAAATACCCCCCTACGAGAAAAATCCTAACACACGATCAGAAATCCACGAAAAGTTCCAGAGCCGCCGCCGTCGTCAACCCTAGTTCGGGAGGGTTCATAAGCTCTTCCCGGCACCCTGCCGGAGAGGGGAATCATCACTGGAGGGTTGTACATCACCATGCCCGCCTTCAGACTGATGTGTGAGTAGTTCATACTTGGACTACGGGTTCATAGCAGTAGCTAGATGGTTGTCTTCTAATTTTGTGCCATCATGTTTAGATCTTGTGAGTTGCCTATTATGAATCAAGATCATCTTTATGTAATGCTACATATTGTGTTTGTTGGGATCCGGTGAATATTGAATACTATGTCATTTGCTTCATAATATCTCATGTGTGTATTATTTATGATCTTCCATGCTCTCCATTGCTAGTATATTCTCTGGCCAAGTAGATGCTTGTGACTCCAAGAGTGAGTATTTATACTCGATAGTGGGTTCATGTCTTCATTTAATCTGTGAGAGTGACATCACCTCTAAGATTGTGAATGTACTGTTGCTAGTAGGGATAAAACAATAGTGCTTTGTCTAACGATAATTGTATTACTTACATTACACACTTTGCTTAATGCAATAATCTGTTTCTTGCAAATTAATACTGAAATGGGTGCGGATGCTAACCGGAAGATGGATTATTAATCATAGATGCGGTTGGAACGGTTTATGTATATTGTTTTAATGCCCAAATGAATCTCATACTAGACACAATACGTTTAACTCTTTGTTATAGCAAGCCGGTGAGATTGACAATCTTACTGTCAAGTTGGGGAAAAGTAGTTTGATTGTGTTATGTGTAGGTTCCACGCAAACTACACGCCACCAAGAATTTTTGGCGCCGTTGACACCTTCAGAAGAGCTTTCATTTCCTACTGATTCGATAACATTGGTTTCATAACTGAGTGAAAAATTCATGTTGGAGTCTCCACACCTTCCTCTTGGGGTATCCCAACGCTGCGAGAGCATCACGCGCTAAAGGCAGACGCCGCGCGCTGCAAACACAAAATAGCGGGCGGAAAAATGGCGCGTCTGCTAGAGATGCTCATAGTTTCTTTCATTCAAAATTAAAAATACAAAATAAAGTCTTTTACTTCGGTTTGCATTACTTGCTTACCTTTTGCTTAGTAACAATGTTTTTCCCTAAGTTTGTTGTTAAGAAAGTTAAGGTTGGAAAGGGTTTCATAATTGGAAGAAATAATATTGAAGAATTCCTTGCTCACATTAATAAACTTGATGATTTTAATGAAAAACCTTAGTGGAGCTTGCTCACAATTATAATTCTGTTATATCCTCTTTGGTTAATAAGTTAGAAGCTAAATTTGTTAATCTAAAGCCCATGATACAATACATGTTTTTAAAATCTGAATATCTTGATGAAGGCAAAGAGAAATATTTTGTTCTTAAAACCTTGCTTATGGAATTTGATGATGTTTCTAAAGAAGCTAGAAAAACTGACAGTGAGGAAGAGATATAATTTCCTATACCATCTAAGTTGCTGGGATAAATGATGCGTTAGAAGATTTTCTTTTGTTCGATTTGTCCCGAAATCTTTTTTATGAGAGTAGCAAGTCTAAAAGAAAAGAGAAAGGAAAATTTGAACGATCACCAAAATTTATATAATGCATTCATCATAAAATTGTTTATCTTGATCTGGGTGCAAACTTTGATTGATATTTGCTTTGTGCCTAGCTCAAAGGCGTCAAAGAAAGCATTTGTGGGAGGCAACCCATGATTTTTATTTTCGGTTATTTTCTTAATTTTTAAGTCAAAATTGTTGCTTGCCTCTGTAACAACATCTTTATATCCTTTTATTTTCATTTGTGCCAAGTTAAACCTCTTTTGAAAGGGAACATAAAAAGTTTTGGCATGCCGTCCAGAAAACAGGTTTCTATATCTCAGTATCCGTAATGTTTAAAAATCCAAGATTGGAATTTTGATATGAAAAAATGACCACTGGTGAAAACCTCGCCACAATGGCCACGTGAAGCCCATGCCCCCCATGGCAAACAGTTGAACCTTCAAGTCTCATCACTAACATTTTACCTGAACGGTACATAAGCAAAAACTGACAATATTATTTATTTTATTCCATTATTTTTTTTATTATTTGAACTATGTTGTAAACTAGGATCTATCTTATTTGAGACAATAGAAAAAAGGCGAACCCAACATAATGGAGTGGGCCGTTGACCTCCCTCATTTGTGTCCGCGGGGCTAGTCACATTAGACACTAGAGTCTAATTTGGGGCGGCGCGTTGTGAGTGTCCGATTTGGGCCGGCGCGTTGGAGTTGACCAACCGTACATTAGATAACTAAAAATCAACAATATAATCTCGATGAAAAATTATCACCCATCCCGTAACATACATATACTTTTTCATTAATTCCCACCTCCGACTATGCATGGATCTTTATTATTATTATTTCTAAGGGAATACAAAATGGCCCCTTCGTACTAGTACTCACTTATACAGCGTGCAAACCTAGCTACGTGCGCACCCTTTGTAATACTAGCATATTTCATCAGAGACCAAATCAACTAACATCAATCAGAATAACGCCCCCTAATGCGTTAGCCAAATTCAGGCAGCCATACTTATAGCTAGGAAGCATGCATATGCATATGCAGCTCCGATCCTCCCTAAATCTTAGGCACCGTTCATGAGCGCCGGCGTCTTCATCTCCCACGCCGTGAGCTGCGACACCTTGATGTCCGCCTTGCCGTTGTTGAAAACGTGAAGGTGGGCGTTCTTGTCCAGGGCGAGCGTCGGGTAGACCCGAGAGAGGATGCATGTCCTGCCTCCGGCTCCAAAGCTCTCCACGACAGACCGATCGATCTGGAGAGAAGAAAATATGTGTGAGATGAACTCAGTAATGAATGATCCGTGAGCGTGAGTATAGTACGAGCTGAAGAATACATGCTAGTAATTGACATACCAGGCTTCTCAGAGATATCTTGCCCTTTGCTATGTCAATATCAACGAAACCCGCGAAGGTCGGCTGGTACAGATTCGGGTTCAGAGATGACCTGCACCAGTAGCAAAGAGATTAACGTCATGACAATCACTCTCACAGTAAATTTCTTGATGAGATGCCAGCCATTAGTCGACGTACGTGGTGGGGTCGGAGCACATGAGCACGACGGGCTTGGTGCTGTTGGTGTTGCGGGCGGCCTTGAACACCCTGAAAAAGACCGCCGTCCTCTCCTCCAGCTTGGACGAGGCGAGCACCCACAGACCGAAGGGCCCCACGCCGCCTTCCACGTCGGCGCCCTTGACGCCGCACAGCTTCTGGGCGTCGTTGGCCAGCGCCGGGTCCAGCGCCTCCGCCCCCTCCAGGCTCGGCACCTCAAAGCTCACCTCAACGTCAGCCTGACGAACCAACAAGAATGCACGGGTTAGTTAACTGGTAGTAAGTTATAATAATAACCATCATCGCACTGACAGTTAAGGAGTAGAACTTTAGAAGCTGGGGACAAAGAATCAAAGATAAGCTGGTCAAATAATCTGGATTAGCCGACCTTATTAGGTACAGTAGCTAGCGTAAGTACAGTAGGAGGAACGCCAATGTGCGCATGACGATGAGTCTTTTTTTAGCTAACGGAAGAACACATGACACCTAGTTCAGAGATGAAAGTGCAGGACAGATGTTGTGAAACCTGCGGAGTAGAAAAGGCACAACAGAGGAAAGCGACACACAATACAAGTAGTAGCAGGGATGAGTGGACACTGCACATTGGCCACAACTTAATTCAGAACAGCGCCGGATAACATTGGCGGTCCAGGATAACTTACACCCATTCAGCGATTAGTTCAGAGATCGTTTGAGGAACTACACCTACGCAGGACAGTGGTTCTTTTGCTTTTTGGTCTTAGAAAATGTCAGCTTGATTGCACACGATCGAACTAACTGAAAAAGGAAATAAAACTTTCTCTGTGCTAAGCACACTGAACTCACCTGTGCGGTTTGTAGCCCGGTGACCTCGACGTGTTCTCCTCGCTTGACCACCCGGTCCTTGAGACTCACCGGCCTTTTGCTCCTGAGAGCCTCCACCTCCACGACCGGCCACTGCATCAGCTGCCTCCCACTTGGGTCCAGCCAAACCTTCCTCGGAATCGCCTAATTAAAACATCACACATGCATGCATGCTCCACTGAGATCACACATGTACATGTACATATGATTAACAATTGCATATGCATGCGCCGACGGGCACCGTACCTGGATTCCAGCCCATCCCTTGGCGACGTCGTCGACGGCGGTGTCGGACTCATTCGCCCACCCCCAGATGATCCGGCGACGCTTGGCCGGGTCATAGAACGACTTGGACGCGTAGAAGTTCCCGTAGTCGTACCGCAGGTGGTGCTTGTCGCCGACGGGGTTGTCCGGCACGTACCGGTCGGTGGTCCGGTCGTAGGTGCCGACGGTGTAGTAGTCGTAGCGGCGCAGGTCGAGGCTGTTCTTCAGCACGTGCTTCAGCCGCGGGCTGCTCATCACCGACGTGTCCACCCCGTTCTGCCGGCCGTCCACGGTGACCGGGTACAGGTCCGGGCACTCCCACATCCCCGTCGGCGCCGAGTGCAGCGGCTTCCTCGCCCGCGTCCACCGCTTGAAGTCGCGGCTCCGGTACACGTACGCCACGCCCCGGGACGCGCCCTCCAGGGCGCCGACGAGCAGCCGCCAGTGCCCGTCGGCGTACCACGCCGTGGTTGGGTCCCGGAACTGCGTCGCGTTCACGCCGCCCTCCGGGACGATCACCGGGTTGTACGCCGGCTTCACCCACTCGCGGAGGAGAGGGTCCGACTTGTTCTTGGGGAAGGCCACGTTCTGGACCTCATAGCTGATGTCCGGCCGGCTTATGCCCGTGTACATGATCACCGGCGTGCCGTCCGGCAGGATGGTGGCGGACCCCGACCAGCAGCCGTGCTTGTCCGACTCGATGCTCGGCTCGATGGCCGTCTCCAGGGCCACCCAGTTGATGAGGTCGCGCGACGCCGAGTGCGCCCACACTATGTTGCCCCACACCGCACCCTTGGGGTTGTACTGGTAGAACAGATGGTACCACCCCTTGTAGTACAACGGCGCTGCATGAATATAAATTTCAGCAAACCAAAACTCCAACCCACATTATTCTCATGCAAGTTTTAGATAGACAATGATTTCCTTCAGTAAAGTTAATGAGAAGCAATGTCTCGATTTCACAAGTAAACAAATGTTTTCTCGGACTGTATGGGAGTTGATTAAGTTTGCATGTGAGTACAAGTGTCCAAGTACATGAATGCCGGCCACCCTGCATGCATGCATGCCGTTCTTGTATATATGTGTTCTTTATTCCCCGCCCAAAGGCGTTACTGTTCAATGAAACCTTGCGAGTTGCAGAACACAGGGATTCCATCAGATAGCATCAAATTCATGATTCATCACGAGACAGAGATGCGTGACAGGATATTAAACCGAACGAGGGAGAAGGACGACGTACCGTTCGGATCTGGCGTGGCAACAAGAGAACAGAGCATCCCACCAAAGGATAAGAAAAGTCACGAGTCAGAACCAATTAAACCTTTGCAAAAAGCATCGTTCTGAAACTTAAGGATAACGACCTAAGTAGTTACTTAATGGTCGACTGTTACTGAGGATACTACCCTGGCCATTAGTGCAAGCCAGCTTCATTGGGCACAGAAAGAGCCCTGAAACCTTCTAAAGCATGCATGTTCTTGCTGATTGTAAAACAGTATTTACTTGATAGTATATGTCATGCATAGTTTGTGAGATTGTCCAAAGCACACATGCATGCTCTGTGAAATCGTCCGGAGAGCAGAACGGTAGTTCCTTTAGTGGCATATAAGGGTGTGCCTGCTTATGCTTCTGCTTAGTGCTTACACGTTCAAGTCTAGCTAGCTAAGCTCGAACAATATATATAGAGATGGGTTGGTTGATAGATATACCGTTAATCCAGTTCTTCTGAGGCCGGAAGTGGTACCCAGTATCAAGCTCATAAATGGAAGCCGGCACGGTGGCCGCGGCGGCCTCGGCCTCGAGGAGGCTGGTCTCGTAGACGACATGCGACGCCCCGGCGAGCTGCAACAGAAGCAGCAGCACCGCCGGGAATGCCCAAGCTACTCGAACTCCCATTGCTCTCGCACTAGTTGGGCACGAGGACCTGTGATGGCAAGAACAGGGAGAGATGGATGTGCACAACCAGAGGAGGGAGGGGTCCTATTTATAGCGTGCAAGGGGCAGAGGCTATTCGCTGAAAGTGTAGAGTTCTCGGGCTCGGGAGACAAAAGGTCACTCTTTTCTTTCTTGGATTCAGAAATGAAAACAGAGATTGTTCCCAGGAGAATATTGAGAAGAGAAATCAGACAATTCGCGTCATCTGATAAGGAAATACCAGGAATTCCCGGGCTGTTTTCATTGTTTACGTGGGACTTTATCAGGTAGCTTCTTCTGATGCAAAGAAATCCGGCTTTAGTTAGGTGTGATATTGTGTGCTCGGTGAAAAATGTAGACGCGCAACATGGCCGTCTCTGTCTGGTCGATCCGTAGCTTACCGTGGCTTAGTTTTATTAGTTTTTTGTTCTTCTTGTCGCAGGAGTAAACAAGTGCAAGTTGCTTACTTAACTGCTCGCCAAGCTCTGAGGAAAACAACAATCTGAATTTCGTGGTAGTTGACTTCGATCGACTTCGACTCTCCTCCACATGCTATCGCCGCTGTGGGGAAACGTGGCCACCCTGCGGCAGTGCTAGCTGCACCACTACTTACCGGAAGAATATATCTGAATGTCATTCATGCCAGAGATAAATCGCACCGCCGTTACGTACATCTACAGCTAAAAGATCCACGGATCTGATCTTCAGTACTCCCAGATTGGGAGACGACGCTGCTCTGATTCAGTTTTCCACCAAGAAGATCGGCAGATAGGAGGCTGCCTGCGATGATTTGCATCACGCGCGCCAACTTGCAGAAGCAGGCTGCTGGCAGTGGATTTGCAAGATCGCGCGCTCCAGCTACAGGTTTCACCTTGATTACCCATGTCGCGCAAGTTGCACAATGCGGACGAAGCACCCGTGGCAACTTGGCAACTCACTCGCTGTCGGCGGCGGTACGCTCCGGTGGGTCTCGTCAGTCGTCACGCGCGGACGGACATGTAGCCGGCCGGCCCCGGTAGGATTATCGATTAGAGGCAGCTGCATGCATGTAACACGCGCTCGGTATACTTTTCCATCACTCACTCTCTCTCTCTCTTTCTCTCATCGGCTTACCTTTTTTTTCTAGAATTTAGAACTACCATAAGGTAATATTTGTTTCTAGGGGTTTTTTGAGGAAAATGGGGATAATCCACACAGCGATTGTCTGAAACCACAAACTTCACACAATTAAGTCCATCAATCTCCAAAATCCCCCAATTTACTAGGGAGGGGTAGTGTTTTGTGTATTGAAAAAAGTTCACTAGAGTTTAGTGAATTACGGGGATAAGTGGGGATAAAACCGATCAAATGCACTAAAACAAACAGACTTTTGGAGATATGTAGTGATTTGAGGTTTGACTGAGATAATCCCATCTATTCCCCAAATACCTTATAGACACACAAAGCCTTTCAACAATTGGACTACTAGTTTCAACAATTGGACTTACTATTTGCCATAACCCTCTGCACGAATTTACTCTGTGTTATGGTAAATTTTGACTAAGCATGTCGAAAATATTTATAGAATTGCTGCACTATATTTATAATCAACAATATTAATATTTATAATATAAAATAAATATTATTACAGTCATCATAGAACATACTTTCTTACTGCCTCCATTCTAAATAATAAGGCGTGTTATTTCGTGCTTGTCTTTGATACTTGAATTTGACCACTAATAATAAACTATGTGTACTGAGAATATATAAATGGCACCGTTAAATTCATCGTAAAATCGTTCTGTTACATATGCAGTTACACAATATTTTGAGCATATTATAAAGTATAAATCCTGATCAAAATTGTACGCTATTGACCAGCGAAATTAAAGGGTGCCTTATGTTTTGGTACGAATATACCATTATAAATGGTGATATTTTCTTTATATATGCTAGGATAATTTTTAAAAAAATTGACCTGAACCAAACAGAATGTCGAATAATTATTTATAGAGAGAGCACATTGTACTCCAGTTGGGATATTGTAATGGAGTGAAGTACACCCGCTGCTGTTTGCAACGATGCCTAACTAGGGCCGCGCGAGAACTTGCCTGTGGCAAGATGGTTAGGAGGATGGTTATATCCCCAGCCCACCAGAGTTTAAACCCCAGGTTTGACGCTGGTGTTTCTCATTTAGCCGGAATATTCTTTTAGTGAGAGGCGACGTTCCCGACAGCGAGGCGCCTGTGGTGACTTCGTCAATCTCAAGACCCGTCGGCTCAGTCTCTCAGAGGTGCTCATAGGGGTAGGGTGTGCGTGCGTGCGTTCATATGGGTGAGTGTGTGCGCGTGTATATAACCGCTTGCGTTGTACTGTGTTTTTCAAAAAAAACTAGGGCCGCGCGCGTTTATGGCCACCCAGCTTGCTGCGGCAGAAGACAATTCCACGTGTTCCCGTTGACTATATTGTACTTGTCTTTGCTCATCTGGATCTCCCTCCCTCTATGATTCGATCCGTTTAGGGCTTTGATTAGGAAACGTGAAAGAAACATACAGGTTAGGAAATATTTCAGAGTTTCTACTGTTCACCACGTTTGATACGTAAGGATTGTTGCTAGGGAAAAGTAAAGGAAAATTTCCTTCGTGCCCCTCTTTCAACCGAGAATGTTTCGTACAACCTGAAATATCCATGTCACAATTAAAATATATAACCTACATACTACTGAACTCAATTTGTATTTGCTAAATTATATATTAATATTGTGTGCCGAGATATGTTGACATGAATACCTTGGTTCAATCCCTAACAAGCTCTATTCACCCTAAATAACAACTAAAGTCTTTGAGAAATGATAGGCGCAAAAATAAATCTCATAACAAGTGTATTTTGTGGATCTTATGTTATTTTGTTCTTCATGACAATGTTTTAGGGTTGAGGTGGTGACATATAGAATAAAAACCTATTGGTTCCATAATATTTACTAGAATTTTATGATTTTTAGTTCCATAACAGCTTTAGTTCCATAATATTTACTAGAATAAAAACATATTGGTTCCATAACAACTTTAGTTCATGAACACATTCAATACACTACAGATGATGCCCTCGCATTTGAGAGGGCCACCTTCTATCTATTATATACTAAAAGCAATATAAGGATGTATAATAGAGACACCACAAAAAGCTACACCACCTAAATTAATTTTAGTGGTTAGATCTAAAATGTATGGCTTAGATTTTAACAGAAGATTAAAGTTAGGTAAACTATTTCACACAGTCTATGGTAGTAGTATCGTGACATATCTCTTTCTTTTTTAAAACTCCATGGCATATCTTAATAGGCCTCTAACTGCCAGTCAAGTAGATATTAATTAGGTGATGCACCGTTACAACAAAAATAATACGTGTCTGTGCACAGTGCACAATACGTGAAATGAGTCAAGAATAATTGTTTGCCGTGGTTACCCCAACCGGCTAGTATGTGTTTATATATTAGAGCAAACTTGTACACCAAGATTACAACACAATCCGGTATGGAATACAATACCGGATACTACACAAATATACAACTCTTACCGGATACAACACAAATATACAACTCTAACACTCCCCCTCAATCTGAACCGTCGTGAACAAGGTTTAGATTGGAACTAAAACGACGAAGTGTGAGCTGAGTGGCAGGCTTTGTAAACACGTCAGCCAATTGGTCAGCAGTGGAGATGAAACGAACATCTAGAGCACCAAGCGCAACCTTCTCGCGAACGAAGTGGAAATCAATCTCGATATGCTTCGTGTGGGCGTGGAAAACTGGATTGGCAGACAAGTACGTAGCGCCAAGGTTATCGCACCACAAGACAGGAGGACGGGATTGAAAAACTCCGAGTTCCTTCAACACAGACTGTATCCAAATGGCCTCGGCGGTGCCATTGGCTAACGCCTTATATTCTGCCTCAGTACTAGAACGAGACACTGTCGGCTGTTTGCGAGAACTCCACAACACAATATTGGGACCAAAAAACACTGCAAAACCGCCTGTAGAACGACGATCATCAGGACAGCCAGCCCAATCTGCATCGGTAAAAATGTTGAGTTCGGTGGAAGGGGAGCGTCGAAACCGCAAACCAGTGGAAACTGTCCCTCTGACAAAGCGCAGGATGCGCTTAACCGCCTCATAGTGAGCGGTGGTAGGCTGCGACAAATACTGACAGACCTTGTTGACAGCAAATGACAAGTCAGGACGTGTTAGGGTAAGATACTGCAGACCTCCAACGAGACTCCTGTACTTGAAAGCATCTTCTGAGCGAAGCGGTGTACCTTGATCTCGAGTCAACTTATCGGAAGTAGACATAGGCGTGGGAACCGGCCGACATTTCTCCATGTTGGCCCGATGCAAGAGATCAAGAGCATATTTGTGCTGTGTCAACACCATGCCCTCAGAAGAATAAGCAGCCTCAATACCAAGAAAATACTCCAGCCGCCCAAGGTCCTTGATGGGGAAAGAACCAGAAAGAGTAGTAACAAGCTTATCAACGGCAGAAATAGACGAACCAGCCAAGACGATGTCATCAACATAGACGAGCATATAAACCACAACCCCTTCATGATCAAAGATGAACAGAGAGGTGTCCGCCTTGCTAGCAATAAAACCGAGTTGATGAAGCTTATCACTGAGGCGTGCATACCAAGCACGGGGCGACTGTTTGAGACCATAGAGAGCACGTTGCAGCTTACAAACGTACTGAGGACACCGAGAATCCTCGAAACCAGGCGGCTGCTGCATATACACATCCTCGGCAAGGAAACCATGAAGGAAAGCATTACTGACGTCAATCTAACGAAGGCACCAACCACCACGAGAGACAGCAAGAGAGAGCACAAGGCGAACTGTGACTGGCTTAACCACTGGACTGAAAGTATCATGGTAATCAATACCATGTTGTTGCGTAAATCCTCGAGCCACAAGTTGCGCCTTGTATTTATCAACGGAACCATCAGGACGATACTTCGTCTTAAAAATCCACTTGCTGCCAACAATGTTAGTACCAGGAGGACGAGGAACCAATTTCCACGTCTGATTTTTCTGAAGAGCATCAAACTCAGATACCATAGCAGCACGCCAGGCAGGCTCAGTCAGAGCAGTGCGATGAGAGGCCGGTTCCACCATAAAAGCACGACGACGATATGGATCATACCGAACTGTACCATCCTTGAAGATCTTGGGACGAACGATGGCATTACGCTGTCGCGTGACAATGACCCGAGCAGGCTCAGCCACCGCAGGCGGAGGCGGTAGCGAGGAAGAAGCAGAGTCGTCCTCGCCTGGGGAAGAGACTCCCGGCCCAACCGAAGACGTGGGCGGCGGAGAAGCGGACCGTCGTGCGGGTGACAAGGAGCGGGCGCGAGACGGGCCGCCAGGCCCAGCCGAAGAAGCAGGCGTTGGAGAGGCGGACTGTCGCGCGGGTGACAACGATCGGGAGCGCGACAGGCTCCCAGACACGTCACAGTGCTCGTCCAGATCCTGTGCGTGAGTCGCGCCTGCATGCATGGCGGGCCTGGGCATCTCATCTGAGGCATGCAGAGGTGGGGTGGAAGGGACGTCGATCCGTAGCTCCGAAACCTGCACGGGAGGACTAGAAACAAAACCAGGTGCGTCAACCGGTAACATAGTAATGTCATAATTACGCGTGTCAGTACTCTGAATAACTGGTTCAGTGGAAGGAAACGACACAGGAATTAGTTTAGAGACATCAATGACCACACCCGGAGTGGCAAAGGGAAACACATTCTCATCGAAAACAACATCACGAGAGATGTAGACACGACCAGTAGAACGGTCGAGACACTTGTAGCCTTTATGCATGGGACTATACCCAAGAAAAACACACATCTTAGAACGAAACTCGAGCTTACGGGAGTTATACTTACGCAAACTAGGCCAACACGCACAGCCAAACGTGCGAAGAAACGAGTATTCGGGAGGTGTGTTTAGGAGGCGGAAGACGGGAGTGGCATTGTTTATGACAGGCGTGGGCATCCTATTAATAAGATAGCAAGCAGTGAGAAAAGCCTCATCCCAAAACCGAAGGGGCATCGAGGAATGCGCTAAGAGAGCGAGGCCAGTCTCGACAAGATGACGATGCTTGCGTTCGGCGATACCATTCTGTTGAGACGTATGAGGGCAAGATACACGGTGAGAAATACCCGTGCGCTCGAAATAAGCATGGAGACGATGATACTCACCGCCCCAGTCAGACTGAACAGTACGGATTTTAGCATTTAACAACCGCTCAACATGGTTCTGAAAGGTGTAGAAGATGTTCTCAACGTCGGATTTGTGTTTAATCAAATAAATCCAGGTATAGCGACTATAGTCATCAATAAATCTAACATAATACTTAAAACCCCCCGAAGAAGGCAAAGCAGGACCCCAAACATCAGTATGAACGAGCTCAAGAGGAGACGTAGAAACACGAGTGGAATAATTATAAGGTAATTGATGACTCTTTGCACGTTGACATGCATCACACACTAAAGACTCAATGTTTGAGGAACTAGATAAATTGTTGGAACTAACAATATTTTGAACTACTTTATTTGAAGGATGACCAAGACGCTGATGCCAATGTGTAGATGACAGCCGCACGCCAGAAGACGCATGATGCCCAGATGCTACGTTGCGACCGAATGGAAGAGGATAGAGACCGCCACGACTCCTACCGCGAAGAAGAATTCTCTTCGTGACCTTGTCCTTGACAAAGAAAAAATGTTTATGAAACTCAATGAATATATGATTGTCAGAAACAAGGCGATATACGGAAAGCAAATTATTGCTAAGACCGGGGGCGAGCAGGATATTTTTGAGTTCAATAGGAGACAATGAACCAGGTAAACGAGAGTGACCAACATGCGTAATAGACAAACCTGTACCGTTGGCGACTTGCACTTGGTCCGTGCCGGGGTAGCGATCTTGAACGTTCATCCGTCCCATGTCATTAGTGAGATGGTCGGTGGCGCCGGAGTCGAAGATCCAGTGTTGGCTTTCCTGGTAGGTGACGGCGTTGCCGGAGCGAGTGTCCTCATACTGGAAGGACTGATTGAAGCGATTCTTGCACTGGAGGGCCTCATGACCCCAGTATTTGCATACTTGGCAGCGCGGGCGCTGACGGCCGTTACGGCCACCCCCGCCACCGCCTTGGCCGCCTCCGCCATTACCACCACCACCCCCTTGGTTGGAGCGGTTGCCGCGCTGGCCCTGCTGCTGCTGGCCACCGGATGCCTGGCCGCCATCTGGCTGGCCGGAGGAGCGACCGCCGGAACGGCCGCTGTTGGTGTCGACGAAGGGGCGCCCCCCTCCACGATATGCATCGCCCTGCCGCGCCACGGCATTGGCGGAAGTGGAGAACTCGGGGGCATGAACGTTCTGCTCCTTGAGAGACTCGCATGAGAGGAGCATGGAGTAGAAGGCCGACAAGCTGAGGTTGTCGGCACCGGCTGCGGCAAGCACCGTGAGAGAGTGCTGGAGGGACTCATACTGAGGCCCGAGGCCGACGACGATGTAGTCAATCAATTCGTCGTCGCTGATGGGGGAACCGACCATCGCCATTGCATCCGCGAACCCCTTCATCTTGTGGAAGTAGGCGGCGGCGGTGAGGTCGTTTTTCTTGAGCGACGTGAGTTGGCGTCGCATCTGGCGCGCCCCGGCCCTGTTCTGCGCCGAGAACATAGCCAGGAGGCACTCCCACACGGACGACGCGGTGGTGCGGCCGATGAGGTGGCCGAGGATCTCCTCCGTCATGGAACCGACGAGGATGCTGAGAACACGCTGATCCGTGTAGAACCACAAGGCGTAGTCCGGGTTGGGCTTGGTCACGGCGTTGGTCCCCGTTCCTTCGGTGACCATGGCCGGAGGCATCTTGCAGGAGCCGTCCAAGAAACCATACCAGCCCTGGCCGGCTATGTTGGGGACGACCTGCATCCTCCATAGGAGGAAATTAGTGCGATCGAGACGCACAGTGATGGTGTTGGTGGTGTGGCCGGTTGGGGCGGAGATGATGGCGCCGGCGGGGATGGTGGGGGTGGATGCGGAGGCGAACACGCCGGCGGTGGTGAGTTGCATCGCGGCGGAAGTCATCGCGATGGAAAGCGGCGATCCTCGAGAACACGAGGACGACAACGATCGGACCGCTGCGGCGACGTACGCAAGATGCGGGCGGCGGCGGCGGTCGAAGACGGCGACGGCGGATCGCGAGGGCAGGCGAGCTAAACCCTAGGCGGATCGCGGCTCTGATACCAAGTCAAGAATAATTGTTTGCCGTGGTTACCCCAACCGGCTAGTATGTGTTTATATATTAGAGCAAACTTGTACACCAAGATTACAACACAATCCGGTATGGAATACAATACCGGATACAACACAAATATACAACTCTTATCGGATACAACACAAATATACAACTCTAACAACATGTACGATCTTGGACCGCTTAATAAAAAAATAGTTTGCACGACATTACTACCATATCGTGAGAACAACAAGTTATTCTTACCTACACGTCTAGAGGATCGATTTTTTTTTAATATTTACTATTTGGCGCAGATAACGTCAATTGTAAATTAGTCTTTGTTAATTTTGCTAGCGCCACCAGAACACAGTATTTGAAATAGTGAGACTGGGCTAGGCTCGGGGAAAAATTGATAAGACTCAAATGCACCCACACATTAGACGTTTAAAGAGTCGTTGAACGTTCAACGCATCTTGCAATCACCATATTATAAATTGTAATACAGAACAAGTTACCAATATAAATATTGAAACATTTTCCACTCATAATAATATTCCAGAGATTATAGTCTAAGTACGAGTTTGATAAGCTTCAAACAACGGCCACAACTGGTTCAAGCATGCAAACTACATATTATATTGGTTTGATGTCCTTGCAACCTCATGTTTAAATATATATATAATATTTTGATAAAAAATACTCCCTCCGTTTCTGAGTGCAAGGTGTATAGTTTTTTGCGTGAATATTAAGACATGGGTACTTTGCATACAGTAGACTCATTTTACTTTTCATAAAATGTGACAAATGAGTTCTTAATAGGGAAAATGAATACAATCCGTTAAATCCCTCTTTTAAGACTATGTACCATTTATTTATGCGTCAAAATTTACATAAATAGCAAATACGTCTTATATTATAGATTTTTCTTCAAAAACCAATACACCATGCATCAAGAAACGGAGGGAGTGGTTAATATCGTTACGTGCTCTATGAAAAAAATTAACTATGTTTTCATGATTTCTATGCAACATAAATTTAGGCAAAAAAATCAACTCCACATTGACGTAGCATCCATGTGTATATTTTATAGCTAAACCGTAAGGGCCTCTTTGATTCAAAGGATTTTCAAAGGAAAAGCATCGGATTCGTATCCATAGGAATTTTTCCTATAGAGTCCATTTGATTCAAAGGATTCAATCCTATAAAATTTCTATGGATTCCTTTCCTACACAACAATCCTATAGGATTTCTAACAAGAGGTGAGACCTCTTGGAAAAATTTCTATGTGTTTATGACAACTATGACATACACTCAATCTCTTTACAACTTCCTGCATATTTCCTACGGAGCAATCAAACAACATCTACTACTAATTTTTGTGTTTTCGTGTAGTATTTCAAGTGGCATGATATTCCATTCCTGCGAAATTCCTATTACTGTGTTTTTCCTATCCTTTAAATCAAATAGGTCCTAAATATTCATAACAAAAACTAAATAATTGAAGATTTCGATAAATTAAAGGTGATGCCCTCGCAGTTCCGAGGGCCCCTGTGCTATTGTATAAAACGAAAAGAAAAATTCACTGGGAGCTAATTGTTTGAATCACGTGAACAGAGAACAAGGATAGTTTTACACCAGACAACCTTTACTATTCCCCTCCATTTCCTATTTCTTTGATTTTCTTTTCCTTTGAATCAAAGAGGCCAGTGAGTGCAGCGATCTACATGCGCGAATAACTTGCTGCAAAAAGAAAAAACAGAAAAAGTCAGCCTTTCAGTTTGTTGTTTGTAGATCGTGGAGCAGACCCGGGTGAATACCTTGCTTTCGGCCGTTGGCCAAAGCCGGTGATGAGAACGCCTTGTGCATCATTTGTGCAGGATATACTAAGTGGGTATGCTGACCACGAGAACCAAACCAGCCTACCAGGATGGCTCAAGAGGTGATAAGGTTTTCGGCTTATCGGGCGGCCAGTGCGCTGAAGCATAACAGGAAGCCTATAAGCCGACCAAGATCCAGACGAATCGACGTTCGCCTTAGAAAATAAGTTAGGGTTTATCCTGTGTTAGTTTAGGACTCCTAGTATAGGTCGGTTAGCCTTTCCTTGTAGGAGAAGGCATGGCGCCTATATAAGCCGGCCTCTTGTTCCCCTCAAGAAACACGCCTCACAACCTACATTGTAACCTGTATACATATTCACATCTAGTGAATTATAGCAGAACGTAGGATCTTGTCACCGCTGTAAGATCTGAAGCTGGATAAACCCTTATGTGCAATACCGATCATATAAGTCGTCATGCCTTCCCCTATCTCTACACCATTGGATCATGGCACCTCCTTACGTGCCTAAGAATCCAATAACCCGACAGTTGGCGCCCACCGTGGGGCCTAAGACGTTAGGCGTCGCCTTCAATGCGGGAGCTCTGGGCGAGATCGGAAGGTTTGTGGCGGTAGGCCACGCCAATATGGATGGCGATGTCAGCTTCGTGGAGGCAGATTCACGGACTCCGGTAGACGACGATCTCGTCTCCAGCTTCATCATCCCCATCGGCGACATCAACATCTTCACCGGCTTTGCGGCCGCCACGTACGGATTCCCCAGGGGATCTGGAAAATTCTTCCCCGCCCACCACCCAGAAGACGGACCTTATCCGGCATCGGCTAAGGGCTTTGCAGCTTACGATCTAGATTCACAGAGCGAAACTGGCTCCAGCTTCTCAGAAGGCTACATGGAGTCCGACTTTCACTTTGTAGGAACAACCGCAACCACCGGCGATCAGCCGGTGAACGGATAGACGTCGCCTAGAGTGGGGGGTGAATAGGCGATTTAAAACTTTTTCGAGGAGCCGGAATATCCGGTCCAAGAGTGACCGGAAATTCTGAGTAGCCGGAATATCCGGTACACGAATGACCCGGAAATTCCGGTATGCTTGATAAAGGCGGAATAAAACTAGAGGTTTACTTTAACAAGCATACAACCTAGATATATAAACTAGGCTCACCTATGTGCACCAACAACTTAAGCTAAGCAATACTAGTAACAAGATGATAGCAAGATATATGACTTTAAGCACGAAGGCTATCACAATGTAAAGTGCATAAGTAAAGAGCTCGGGTATAGAAATAACCGAGGCACGTGGAGACGAGGATGTATTCCCGAGTTCCACCCAAAGGTGTACGTCTCGTTTGGAGAGGTGTGCGCAACCACAACAGGTTAGCCGCAACGCCACAAAGGCTCACCTTCTTCTCCTGATGAACTCAACCACAAAAGGTTTGAGTTCACCTTCCAATATTGATCTCCTTTGGGGCGGAGATCGAATCCCGTACAACTCTTGAGGCACACACCCACAACTTAATTGGGGGGCTCCCAAGTCTTGAGGCACACACCCACAACTTAATTGAGGGCTCTCAAGTGACCACAAAAGGTCTTGGCCACAAAAGGCCGGCCACAAAAGGCGTCTAGGGTCCAAAGACCCAAGAGTAACAAGCTCACAAGTAATACCACCACGAATCCTCGTGGAGGGCTCAAACCGATGCAAATGCAATGGCAAGAGCACTCTCAAATTCCAACACAACAACAAATGTTTATGGGGGAATAAGAGAGGAAGAACACAGGAAACCACAAAGGAGTCAAATCCTTCACTCCCAAATCCCACCAAAAGCAACTAATGCTTATGGGGGGAGAAGAGAGGAAGAACAAAGAAGAAGAACCACAAAGGAACTCCAAGAACTAGATCAACTAAGTTCCCCTCACTTAGAGGTGAGATGGATTGGTAGGATTGTAGATCTAGATCTCCTCTCAACTTGCCCTAAAGAATATGCAAGAATCTATGGAGGGATTGAGAGGGAAGTGAGCTTTCCAAGGTCAACAATGGAGTAGGAGAGAGGGGAAAGTCGTGCTGCCTTGGGTTAGCTGAGGAGGAAGAAGGGGAGGGGTATTTATACCCCTCCAGGAAATATAGCCGTTGGCAGTTTTGACACTCGGAAATTCCGGTATAAGTTAGACTCGGAAATTCCGGTCATCCGGAAATTCCGGTCTAGAGAGACCCGGAAATTCCGGTCTAAGAGAGCTCGGAAATTCCGGCTGGAGTCAGAAGCAAAACCAAACTTTTCCTTAGCCATTTCTGGAGGACTTTTCTGGGGGCGCTCGGAAATTCCGGTATATGGAAATTTCCGAGCACAATTTCCGACTGGAGTCAGAACCCTTTTTCTCCTTTCCTTAGCCGTTTTCTTGGATGAGCTGGGGAACCGGAAATTCCGGTAGGGCGGAATATCCGGCCCCAATAATCTGAATCAGCAGAACACCGAAACGAAAACTGCTATAACTTTTGCAAATGAACTCCAAATGAGGTGAGACCAATTTTGTTGGAAAGATAGCGACGATGACTACCCAACAAGATCATACCTTTGAGCTCTCCACAAGAATGAGATCAAGTTACTAACTTGAGAACCCCTCTTGATAGTACGCCTATCTATCCTATAGCCCTATCAAGATCATACCTTTGCCTTGAGCATTGCACTTGAGTTGGATGATGACTATCTTGATCTCTTCAAGTGGAACATCTTTCTTGATTGCGCGTCCAAGCACTTGCTTGATGAAGACTTCTCCAAATACTCCCCCATGCTCACAATGGGAGAGTCTTGCTAAGCTTCATCTTCATGTATCCATTGCAAGCACCAAGCATAGGATCTTTTCGAGAAAGCTTCTCTTGGTCTTGCACAACTCATCTTTTCTTCACTAAGATGATGTCTTGAATCTTCAAGACATACTTGCAATAAGCTTCACTCAACACATGAGCTTCAAGAGTTCAACACATGAACTCCACAATTCCATGGACATGATCTATAATGATATCTCAATGCAAACATTAGTCCATAGAGATTGTCATTCAATTACCAAAACCACACATGAGGGAAAATGCTCTTTCAGCCGGCAGGTTCCGATCCTGAGTCCATTATACCAGCTTTGCAAGTTGGTCCAGACTCAAAAGCCGGATCTGAGAACACAACCCCAATGGTGGAAAACTCAGATACCGAAAGCACAGACAGCGATTTCGCAAGAAAAGTCGCCTCTTTCAACATAGGAGGTCCCAAAGAAGTCATGATGGCAGGACCAACTCCTATGGAAACAGATGTAGCACCTGGCAAGCATGCAAATGGGTCGAAGTCGCCTTCCAAATCTGCTAGCTCAGAGTCACAGAGCAAGCCAAAAGGCAATTCCCCCTTTGAAGCAAACCTTGACAAAGATCTAGAGGCTGAGCTAACATCTGAAGCGCGCAAGAAAGCACTTACATACTCAAGACGCCGCTCAGTCCCAATGCAACCCAGAGGAACTCGAAGAAAGGCGCTAGTACCTCCTTCGTGAGTCAGAGTTAGGTATCCGCCATAACTTGGTTCTGCAAAACAGGGAAAAGGCCCTCAAGGCCACGGCTCAGGACAAGGAAGATCTTCGCCCTCACGTGGAAAGAGAAAAGTTACAGCGCGTGAAGGATACTCACGACCCTCTCCTCCATAGGGATCTCACGAAGAACTTCGATCGACCATCTGCCCAAAAGAAGAAGGCGTGGCAGAGGTACCCTTACACCGTAGACAAAGACGGTTTGATATACTTATCCACCCCTGCAAACAACATGGAAGCCGCACGGGAGATCATGGAAGACGAAGAGATCCCAACAGACAAGAAAGTGTTTTATTCAAAAGCACTACTCAAGAAGGCGGAAGAACTACAGGAGGTAGCTACCTCAAGCTGCCGCCTTGCTGACAACAACATCCTATGCAAAGCTGGAGCCGGCGCAGAACCACCCAATGACCCATCTGAGTCTAGCAGTCACGGCAAAGGCAAAAAACCTGAAAAGCCGGCTCAACGACGCGATGATGTATCAGGCACTGAATCTAACCGGCACCGGGAGGAACGTCAAAAGGACAAGGCAGACAAGGCCGCCAGGAAGAAAAGAAGGCGTGAGAAGAGTCGTGATAAGAATCGCGACAAATAAGCTGCCCCAGCATGTAATGGTGATCGGCTTAACATTTCTCGACATCCTCACAGGAGAGACGACGAGAATGCCGACAAAGACCGCCAGCGCAGGCGCTCAAGATCTCGATCACCACATCGTCAAGACGGAAGCCGGCATCAACAAGGCGACGCTGCAAAGGAAAAGACCCAAGTGTCAGATGCCCGCACTCACCTAGATGAAATCAGAGCCGCAAGGGAAGAAACCTATCTAGGTCTCAAGTGCTTTGGCCCGGCAATCCGCAAGGTGCAGCTCCCAGAGGCGCTCGGCAATGTCAAGAAGATTGTGAACAAGTACAACGGCGTGGATAATCCTGAGACACGACTGCCTGACTACCTCAACACAGTGGGAAGTTATAACGGAGGCTACGACGCCGCAGTCCGCTTTTTACCCCTGATGTTAGAAAGTACTGTACGCGTTTGGATTGACACTCTGCCGGAAAAAACATCCACAATTGGCAAGACATGAATCGTTGCTTCACACAACACTTCTCCTGCACGTACAAACGTCTAAAGACTTATCCAGAGCTCTTACGTTGCACTCAGAAGACGAATGAGTCCAGTCGCGATTTCATCGCATGTTGTACAGAGACGAAAAATAGTTGCGAAGGTGTCTCCGAGACGCAAGCTATCCATGCTTTCATGCACAACTTGAAGAAAGGAAACATGATGTGTTACATCTTGTCAAGCCAAAGAATCACCACTCTTGGAGATCTGCTTGACGCCGCAAACAACCTCGCAACTGCAGAAGACGACGCTCGTGCTGACGATGGAGACGCAAAACTCGATCCATCAACAACAACGAAAGGCGAGGCAAGTCAACAAAGAAAAAAGCACAACCCAATGACAATGCATGCCCCTCCAATGAAGTATCCTTCGCCTACGGCAAAACCGGACAGAACAAAAGAGGAGGTCAGTGGAAGCCGAACAATGATAGCCAAGGCGGGAAGAACATCAAGGTCACGTACGACGACATCAAGGATCTCCCCTGTACCTATCACAGCAAGTTCGACAAATGCACCCACACCAACAGGCAGTGCAGGATCAATGATGACATGAAAAAAGACCCCGAAGCTGGATATAGGGCAAGCAAGAACAACCAACGCAAAGTTCGCAAGGAAGCAGCCAAAGAGGCAAAGGCGGACGATAGCAGTTCATCGGATCAAGGCGAAGAACCAGCAAAGGCTAAGAAGAACAGCAAGGTCCCAGAGTCGAAGAAAACTTCGTCACTTTCTTGGCAATCCCTTCGGCTAAGAAGGAGAAGGCCATCTGGAAGGAACTCAATGCTACTATGTCGGCTATTCCCCAATATGCAACTTGGTCCGAGGTACCGGTCACTTGGGATCGCAACAATCATCCAGATCGCATTCCTCAGTACCCAGGGTACTCTGCTCTCGTCATCAATCCCATAGTGGCAAATTGTCGGCTTTCAAAGGTACTCATGGATGGTGGCAGCAGCATCAACATCCTATACCTAGAAACCCTCAAACGCATGCACCTGTCAGAAACCCAGCTCAAGCATAGCGACGTCAAGTTCCATGGTATAGTCCCAGGACGGCAGGCAAACTCTGTTGGACACATTACTTTGGAAGTTACCTTTGGCGAAGAGGACAACTACCGACAAGAAGAAGTATCCTTCGAGGTAGTGCCCTTCAATAGCGCCTACCATGCCATCTTTGGCAGATCGGCTTTTGCCACCTTCATGGTAAGGCCATGCGATGTCTACAGCAAGCTCAAGATTCTTGGACCCAATGGCGTCATCACAATAAACTGCAGCTACAAGAAGGCGCGGGAGTGCGAGCTGGGCAACACCGTCTTCGCAGAAGCCGTCATCAGCAAAAGCGAACTTGCAGGTTACCTGAAGGAAGTCAAGCAGGAGCCTATGTCGGACATAAAGAAGACTCCAAGTGCACAAGACGTCATCTTCGCAGCAGGTTCCCACTCCAAGAAGTCGAAAGTTGATGACAAGGATGCTGAGAAGACGACAAACATCGACACTACCTTCGGCGACAAATAGGAAGGCGAGCTCGTCAAGTTCCTCCGTGAGAATCGTGACATCTTTGCGTGGTTTCCATCAGACATGCCTGGAGTCCCGAGAGAACTTGTCGAGCACTCCCTCAATGTTACAAAAGATGCCAAGCCAGTCTGAACGGGAATCCGGCACCTAGAGGAGGGGGGGGGGTGAATAGGTGCTATTACAAATTTTAGGTCTTTTCAAATTTAGGCTCAACACAAAGGTAAATTCTCTAGATATGCAACTACGGTGAATTTACCTAAATGACAAGTTGTGCAATAACAAGGTAAACTAGAGTACAAGACAAGCAAGTAAGGGAGTAAGGATAAGAGGAACCAAGTGAAGCACGCGGAGAAGAAGATGTAATCCCGAGTTCCATCCAAGGGTGTACGTCTCGTTGGAGAGGTGTGCGCTACCACAACAGGTTAGCCACAACGCCACAAAGGCTCACCTTCTTCTCCGATGAACTCAACCGCAAAGGTTGCAAGTTCACCTTCCACTATTGATCCCCTTTTAGGGAGGAGATCGAATCCCTTACAAACGCTTGAGGCACTCACGCACAACTTAACTGGGGGCTCTCAAGATGACCACAAAAGTTCAAGGACCACAAAAGGTCAAGGCAACACCAAGATTACAACAATGGTGAACTAAGTTTTCCCACCGGAAACCCTAGCCACGAAATCCCCAAGTGAATGGGGAAGAAATGCAAATCGCTTCGGTGAAGATGTGGATCCGGGTCTTCTCCTCCAATCCTCCAAAGATCAACGGATTTGGGTGGGGGGATTGGGAGATCTTGATGATTTGAGCTTTCAAGAAATGTAGGAGAGAGAAAATCTGAGAGCTAAATGTTCATGAGTGAGAGAGGGGGTATTTATAGCTCCTCCCCAATTCTGACCGTTGTCTGTGTCGACCACCCGGAAATTCCGGTATAAGTCATAACCGGAAATTCCGGTTGCTCGGAATTTCCGGAGAACTGAAATTTCCTACAGGAATTTCCGGCTGGAGTCAGAACCTTTTCCTCTTCTTTCCTTAGCAGTTTTCTTCAATGTTCTTCAAGGTGCACTCGGAAATTCCGGTGAATGGAAATTTCCGAGCATAATTTCCAGTTAAGATCAGAACACTTCTTATTCTTGACTTAGCCGTTTCTGTGACCTCTTCTGGGTGCAATCGGAAATTCCGGTAGATGGAAATTTCCGATCACAATTTCCGGTTGAGATCAGAACACTACCTCAATCTTGATTTAGCCATTTTCTGTGAAGTTCTGGTGAACCGGAAATTACGGCCCTGGAAATTTCCGGCTCAAATATTCCGGTTCCTGGAACAATTCCAGAACCACTTCTTCTTTGCATTTTTGGCTTTGATGCATATGAACTTAAATCACATACAAGCTAAAATATTGAGCATTCTATTAGTACATCATAAGTATTGTTAACTAACACACAAAACACTAGGGATTAAGAAATGTTCTTTCACAGTCAAGTAAGGCCTTATGCGTTTTGGTCTAGAGAAGAAGAGAGCTATTGGACAAGAGATAGCGCGACTTAGAGTCGCAAACTTCATAGAAGAGGTCATTCATACATAATGGTCTGCAAACCCTGTACTAGAACCTAAAAAGGACACACAGGTCCGCATGTGCGTCGACTTCACCGGCTTAAACAAAGCCTGTCCGAAAGACCCTTTCGCCTTACCGCGAATCGACCAGGTTGTAGATGCTACTGCAGGGGCAAAATTACTGTGCTTTTTGGATGCTTACTCCGGTTACCACCAGATTAAGATGAAGAAGTCTGATCAAATCAAGACTTCTTTCCTCACGCCTTTCGGTACCTACTGCTATTTAACAATGCCTTTCAGGCTAAAAAACGCAGGGCGACGTACCAAAGGTGCATCCAAAGATGCCTAAACGACCAAATTGGCCGTAACTTACACGCGTATGTCGACGACATTGCAGTCATGACAAAACGTGAAGACGATCTATTAGCCGAGCTCAAAGTAAGTTTTGACAACTTGAGAAAGTATATGATGAAGTTAAATCCGGGATAATCGTTTTTTTGGCGTCCCAGCAGTAAAACTCCTTGGATTCATAGTTTCGGAGAGAGGCATAGAAGTTAACCCTGTTAAAATAAAAGCCATCATGGATATCAAGCGACCCACATGTCTCAAAGATATCCAGCGCTTAACAGGGTCAGCAGCCGTTGTAAGGCGATTCATAAGCAGGCTTGGTGATAAAGCTTTACCCCTCTACCACCTTCTCAAAAAGTCGGATAAGAGCCGATACCGGCTTAGCTCAATTGAAAGAGGCCTTAGTCAGCGCACCAATACTCGCAGCACCAAGACCGCAGGAACAAATGCTACTATACATGTCAGCAACCAACTTGGTAATCAGCGCATTCAAAGTCGTCGAAAGACCAGTGGAGGGACAAGAAATTACCGAACAAAGACCCGTCTATTACATAAGCGAAGTCTTTTCAGAATCTAAGCAAAGGTACCCCCATTATCAAAAGTTAGCATACGGCGTATTTTTCACCGCAAGAAAGGTACGACACTATTTTCAAGATCACTCCATAACAATGGTGAGCAAAGCACCTCTTGGAGACATCATCAACAAGGCAGACGCCATAGGACGCTTCGTAAAATGGGGTATCGAACTCGCAGCGTTCGATATCCATTACAAACCACGAACAACCATCAAATCCCAATCATTAGCCGATTTTATCGCAGATTGGACGGAGGCTATAGATGAAACGCCTTTGCCGGATTCTGAATACTGGGTGCTGCACTTTGACGGCTCAAAAATGCTCAAAGGCTCAGGGGCAGGCGTGGTGCTAACTACACCAAAAGGAGACAAGCTATGATATGTTCTCCAAATACACTTTGACGCCACAAACGACGTTGCAGAATATGAAACCTTACTGCATGGCCTTCACACCGCTAAAGACATTGGCGTAAAAAGGCTACTTTGCTATGGCGATTCAGATTTGGTGGCGCAACAACTTGACGGCACCTAGGACACCAAAAGCGCAACAATGGCAGAGTATCGGCGCACAGTTGACGAATTCGGCAGATGCTTTACAGGGCTTGAAGTTCAGCATATCAGAAGAGAAGAAAACGAAGCCACAGACGCCTTAGCAAGAATGGGCTCACGACGAGACAAAGTTCCCAAGGATATATTCCCGGAACAATTATACAAGCCTTCAATCAAAGGCGGAGATAGTGAATACCCAAATTCGGTTAAGTCTGTGGCAATCTTCTTGATAACGCCAGATTGGACTCAACCTTACATCAATTTACTCGTCAATGGTGAAGTACCAGAAGACGAAGTACTGAAAAGGCAAGTGATACGCAGGGCAAAAGCCTATACAATCATCAAGGGAGAACTATACAATAGAAGCACCACTGGGATATACCAGAGATGTGTCTCCCCAGAAGAAGGTCAAGAAATCTTGGAAGAAATACACTCCGGATGCTGCAGACATCACGCCTCTTCAAAAGCCATAGTCGCTAAAGCCTTTAGGCACGGTTTCTCCTGACTCACCGCAAAACAAGACGCGGAAGAGATAGTCAAAAAGTGCGCAGGCTGCCAACGCTAAGCAAGACAACCAAAAATGTTGGCTCAAGAACTAAGAACAATTCCTATCACATGGCCCTTTGCGGTATGGGGACTTGACATGGTTGGTCCGTTTAGGACAGCCAGAGGCGGCTTAACACATATACTCGTAGCAGTGGACAAGTACACAAAGTGGGTAGAAGCCAAGCCTATCAAAAAAGTAGACGGGGAAACAACCACGAAGTTTATAATAGACATCATACATCATTTCGGCGTCCTCCACAGCATAATCACCGATAACGGGACAAATTTCGCCGTTGGAGAACTTGAAAAATACTGTGGCAGGAACTATATCCGGCTTGATCTGGCATCGGTGACACACCCACAATCCAATGAACAAGTCGAACGAACCATAGGCATAATTCTTCAAGGCTTAAAGCCACGCTTGGAAGTACCATTACACAGGGCAGCTGGAGCTTGGGTAGAGGAATTACCTGCCGTCTTATGGAGCATCAGGACAACACCCAACAGATCAATCGGCTACACGCCCTTCTTCCTTGTATATGGCGTAGAAGCAGTTCTTCCAACAGAAGTTATACATGATTCTCCCCGCGTTGCAGCCTACGTCGAAGCAGACGCAGAAGAAGCCCGACAAGACGGCTTAGACCTACTCGAAGAAGAAAGGGAGATTGCACTCTAGCGATCCGCCATATACCAACAAGACCTACGAAGATATCACAGTAGAAGAGTAAGGCGAAGATCATTTTGAGAAGGTAATTTGGTGCTCTGCATTGTCCAGAAAAAAGAGCACAAGTTGTCCCCTACATGCGAAGGACCCTTCGTTATCAGCAAAGCGCTCAAGAGCGGGGCATACTATCTTGTGGACCTTAGAGACCTCAAAAAGAAGAACAAAAAGGGCCGCAAAAGGAAAAGAGGCGAAGAAGCGAAGCTCAGCGAATCAAAACGCCCTTGGAACATTGAGCAGCTACGTCCTTTTTAAACTTAGCAATTCTATTGTAAACATATGTCTATGCTCATGAAATAAAAAGTCTTGGATTACAAAATTTGCATTTGATAGTATTACACTTACTCATCCATCTTTTATTTCCCAATGATCATATTCCTCACTTTGAACATGTCAATTTTGTTCACACGAATAACTAAGCATGACAGGTTCGGCTTACTGCCTTACAAAAATAAAATGAGCGTCCATCTAAGATTTTTTTCTCTGATCGTTTATGTTCTGGGTTGCACCACTAGATGTTTTATGCGCCCAAAGGCGGCACGGGCATTAGGTGTAAGCAGATTGACTATGGTTATGCTTCCTAACAAAGTGTCACCGTCTTTGTGGTTTCGCTAACATACGAAAAGGCTGAAGGCATAAACCAGATAATTCAAAGACGGGCAAGGAACATAGTCGCATGGCACAATCTTAGCAACACTTCAATATTAAGTACCAAAAGAGAATGCTATGCATCACAAGACAAATTTGTTCACAAAATATATTACAAGACTTCATGAATAAAACAGGTGTTCGCCTTAAGCATAAGGACTTCATAACACAACAATTTTTTCCTTTAATCTTGTGCAGGGGACTTAGAGTGCGCATCAGCATCGCCTTCGGCTTGTGAGGTGGCAGTCTCCTCCTACTCTTCGCCTTGTGTGCCAGTCTGCTCAGAGATTTCGTCTTCTGACGAGTTTCGCAGAAGTTCCGGCATGTCCTAGCGAGCATAGATCACCTTTAGGTTGATCTTGTCAGCAATGAAGGAGGCGTAGCCCATCACAGAGTTATACACAGCAGCCGGGTTGATCTCGTTGCCGTCAGCATCATGGGTTGGTAAGCATCTCACCGCCCTCTTGATATCCATCTCGGGATGGTAGCCCATAACATTGCCTAAGGCAAGTTTGGCACCTCCACGAGCGGCAGCACGAAGACGTTCCTCAGCGTTGCTGGCGCAGTCCTCATGTTGGTTGCCAAAGGCAGCTGCTTAGGGAACATCTAGCTCAATAAGCCTTTTCCAGCAGCAGTTTGGCGAGCAAATCAGCTCACCAAACTCCAACACGAGCTCCAGGCGAGTGGCATCGTCAATGTCGCCAAGCCCAGCAGGAGCTAAAACAAAAATCAAATAAGGCAAAAGCGAAAAATCTTGTTCAAGAAGACGAAAGACGAAAAAAGGAAGGAGGGAAACATACCAAGAATCTTGTCGTCCAAAGCTTGGATTTCGTCTTTCCGACGTTCCAGCTGGCCGTCAAGATCGTGGATACGGAGCTCCGCCTTCTCAGTAAGAGACTTCATCTCTTTCCTGACGTCTTCGTCTTCTTGACGAGCTGCAGCCAATTCATCTTTAAGACGCAACTGCTCAGACAACTTCATGGCGTCCTCAGACAACTTCTGATTCTCTTGGATCTGCTTGAAGAGGGACTCATTTTCGCTCCTAACGACAACAATGTCGCCAGACTCCTCAGCATCTTGCTGGGCCTTTGCAAGCAGATCTGCAAAGTACAACATTATTCATAAGTAAGGAGAAACTTAGGCGAAAAAAGCTAAAAACCACCAAAAGCAAAGGCAGTTAGGGTATTACATACCAGCATCATGTTTCGCCTTGTTTTTGGCGAACTTGAGCTCCTAGCGCTGCGCGACCAAGGAGTTCCACAAGTCGCGGTTCAGGTCCTCGCCCTACTGAAAAAACCCAAAGAAAATGCAAGCAAAAGGGTCAAGTGAGTACACTTGGGGACTAGTAAACAAAAAGATCAAATTCAAGGCCATCACTTTGACTAAATTCATTAGATCAAAGATAAGCCCGGGGACTGGGAATATGGATAAGGCGAAAGAAAATTTTCCTTAACATGCTTCTTCAAAAGCCGATAGCCAGTCTTCATCTTGACGTACAGCGCATCGCAATTATCTTCAAGTGTGCGCACTTTAACCGTCGTAGTGATTGGCTTAGGCGAAGACGGTCTGGCAGACTCCTTTTCAGAAGCAATTCTTGTCGCAACAGAAGGGAAAAGAAATCCCTTGTCATCAAAGAATTCTTCTTTAACATTCTCGAAGGCATCATTAGCCTTAGCTTCAGCCTTATTGGTTTCCTCAAAAGCGGCTGCCTTTGCAGTAGCAGTCGTCTTCTCAGCAGCCTCCGTCCTCTCCACAATTGCGTCCGGCATATCAATGTCGGCTCTCACCTCTTCGGAAGCAGGAGCCGACACACTTGTCGTAACGCTGGGAGTAGGAGGAGCGGTAGCGGGCGAAGGAGTTGGGGGCTTACCCCTTCCAGTCACCACCTTCACCTTCAGCTTGCCCGTAGGCTTAACCCTGAGATAAGACGGAGATACAAGGCTTAGCAACATGGGAAGTAAAAAATAAGAAAGCATGATATGAAACTTAGGCTCCCATCGCTTACACTTTCTGAGGCATGGCGAAGGCGGATTCATCGTCGTCATCTAGGACGTCGTGAATAACGGCGCCCTTGGGGATAGAGGAAACGTCCTCCTTCTTCTTCCTCAATGCAGCATCGGTCAATGCCGCCTTATCGGCACCAACCTTACGCTTGCGCGTCTTAGTGCTGGTAGCGACGATCGAAGAAGGGGAAGAATCAAGCTAACAAGGGAAAGATACAAGTAAGAGGGTGACGTGGGGCTACCTTTCGACTAGCCCACCGTAAGGCTACCTGGGCCGCGCCAAGCATGGAAAGGCCCACAGAAGGCCCAATCGGGGTACCACGTATCCTAGTCCAACTCGGTTAGGTCTTGTAACCTGCCATATCTGTACCAACCGCCCGAGACCTGGCTACCTATAAAGCCAGGAGGGTTGCCCGTCCTAGAGGACACGCTCATAGCCACCGCCACAAACCCTAGCGAGATCGCAATCTCGCCATTGTAATCGCTACTCGCATCAATAATCAAACAAGCAGGAGTAGGGTGTTATCCTCCGGGAGCCCGAACCTGGGTAAAACCTTGCTTGTCAGCCGTCGTGATCACCAACACCTCTCTCTCTCTCCCCCATCAATCAACCCGGGGTGCACAACCCGAGGATTTGCCGAGTTACCACCTCGTCAATTGGTGCCGTCTGTGGGAAAGTCAAAAAGGTGTTGGAATCATGGTCGCTCCGGCTCCATCCGCAATGAAGATCGACGTCCGTGTCGCCAGGGAGTCAATCACCTTCGGCTCCTTCGAGTACGTCCTTCACCCTCCGGCTCACCGCTCGGTGTACGCCGATCTGGACAAAGGTATACGCATCACCTTCGGCTCCGTGTGCTGCTTCGCCGACAGTCGCGGAATACTCAGGTCCGCGGCAACCGCGCCATGCGGCGGCACCCGCATCGGCGAATCTACCGCCGACTTCATCAAGACCCGCGAAGATCGCATCTGTCGCACCCGCGAAGATCGCATCTACCGCTCCCGCGAAGACCGCGTCCGCCGCACCCGCGGAGATCGCTCTTGTCGCGCCTGAAAAGATCGCATGTACGACGACTGCCTCGACAACCCCAGCAACGGCCGCGCGGACCAAGTCTACTACACCAATCTCGGTCGCACGGTCGGCCAAATCAAGATCTGCCTCAACTACTGCGCCCGCGCGCACGACCAAGGGTTTGCGGCAGACAGCCACGTCGCGTGCGTCTTCGTCTTCGTGGAGCTGCCAGGTCAACCCCAAGCCAATCGCACTCGCTCCGACGGCTGCGAAGCCTCAAAACACGTGGACGATCGCAAGGAGGCGAAACAACGACTGCGCCGCGCGCCACGTTGCAGCAATTTTTGATCCCGAGCAAGGCTCGGACGACGGAAGCAGCAGCGGCAGCACGAACACACCGACCCAAGTCTACCCCAGGCAATGCTTCATGGCGGGCACATCGCCACCCGATGACAACAAAGAACCCGCATACCCACTAGAGGTGATCATGCCGGACCAGACTAAAATCGTCATCACACGGGACATGGGAATCCAAGCCATGAAGCATGTCGACGAGGGCACGTTCCCTCCACCCGACGCACCTAGAGAGGATCACTTGGCGGTCCAGTACTTGCTACGCAAGGAAGGCGAACGACTCCGCGCCGAAAAAGCCGACCTACTCTGTCGCAAGAGGGACGCAGATGCATCGAGTGCCAGGCGAGCTGCCCTCTCCTTTACCTCCTCCACGGAAGTTAGCCAAGGAGCACGGCGAAACAGAGCCCGCGTTCCCCTCATGACAGACGCCGACCGAACCAGGGTCACCCGCAACCTCGAGTCGTCCTTTGTCACCGAGGATGAGAACGGGATACCCGTCCCAAAGACGGCGAACGCCGCCCTGATCTCAGTCGAGACGTACCTCCGGCTCACGCAACCACCGGAGGGAGACGCACGTTCCCTGCTCCACCGACAGCAAATCGCCTCCATTAGGGCGATCGAGGAAGCTCTAGCGGCCAAGGCGCCAAGCAACCGAGCGCGCGAGCCAGCAACCTCGGAGGTCCCAGCAGCACAGCGACAACCAATCAAGGACCTTCGCGACGTCCTCACGCAGAAGACGGTGGACCGCAACCGCAAAGAACGTTCGACTGGAGCCGCGAACCTCGACGACCAGGCCGATCGTGACTTTGAGCCATGTGGGGCTGCATGCTTCAGCTTCAACATCCGCGACACCCGCATGCCTAAGGGCTTTAAGCTGACAGCAGGCACCCCAAAGTACGACGGGAAGCAAGATCCACGATTGTGGCTCGAGGACTACCTCATCGCCTGCACCTGCCAAGGCGGGACGTCGACTAAGGCAATGCAGTACATCCAGCTTATGCTGACGGACTCGGCGCGCGGGTGGCTCACAAGCCAACCCAAGGACTCTTTCCGAACATGGGAAGAATTCCAGGATAATTTCATAAAAAGTTTCTCGGGAACGTTCGCAAGGCCAACGACCTACATCGAGTTGCAGGCCTGCAAGCAAGGAAAGGATGAGTCACTCCGCTCCTACATCCAGCGGTGTACACTCCTCCGCAACACCATGGAACCCATCTCAGAAGACCGGGTGATGGACGCCTTCATGCACGGCGTTGCTCGCCGCGACCTCCGCGAGGAATTTGGTAGGCTCCAGCCGAAGACCACAATAGAGCTCATGAAGACAGCCAACCAGTGGGCCGAAGGAGAGGACTACGTCCGCGATACTTCCCCCAAGAAAGAACTCGAAACAAGCAACTGGCGTGAGGCACGCCAAAAGAAGAAGTCACGTTACACCCACGACTCAATCGAGCTAGTAGCGGCGGGGTATGAAACCCCCCGTGATGACAAACGCGACAACAGTCGACAGTACGATCAAGGTCGACAGTCCAGCTCGAGTCAGTACAACTGTGGCAGCGGCAGCATTAGCCACAATGACGGAGGCCAGAAACGCGAGTGGAAGCGCCCGCTAACCCCGGCAGAGGAGGTGATGCAACCCTGTAAGCACCACTCGTTCCGCAACCCGGAGACAGGCAAGTGGGGTTCCAGCCATCTGCTGCAGGATTGTCGCAAAGCAAGGAAGATATACCAAGCCATGCAACAAATCATCGCTCCAGTGCAAGCAGTACAGGCAGCCCCGCAGCTAGCCATCCAGGCGGCACCCGCAAACAACAACCAGGTGCAGGCGGCCGGAGCATTCCTCCAGCCGCAGCAGCAGCAACAGCAACAAGTTCAGTCGGCAGCAACCGACACGTATCCACCCGCACGGGACAGCTGAACATGATCCAGAAGGGACCCCCGTCAAACAGGCGCCAAAAGCTCATCACTCGCCAAGTACTTCAGGCCATCAACAGCCCGCGCGCAGTACCAGACTACCTGCGCGGGTCAGAGACACCCATCACGTTTTCCAGGGCAGATCACCCATCTGAGGTAACCCGGCCCGGACACGCCGCACTCGTGATTGAGGCTCTGATCGGCGACTACAGCTTGAAGAAGGTGTTCATGGACGGAGGCAGCGGCATCAACATCATATTCGCCGACACCCTGAGAAGAATGAACAGGTCGACAGAGAAATTGCCGGAGTCGGAAACCACTTTCCACGGCATAGTACCAAGGCAAGCAATCACGCCCATGGGAACAATCACGCTCGACGTCATCCTCGGCACACCCGAGCACTTCAGGAAGGAGTCGATCGATTTCGAAGTCGTTGACTCGAAGTCGCAGTACCACGCCATACTCGGACGCCCAACTTTTGCCAGGTTCATGGCAGTACCCCACTACGCCTTCCTGATGGTCAAGTTGCCCGGACCGAAAGGAGTAATCACCGTACACGGCGACTTCGGGCTCTCCAACAGCTGTGATCGCGAGTTCGCCAAGATTTCTGAGTTCTTCGGGGTCGAGGAGCACTTCAAGGCCATATCAGCCGACAACGACAAGACCATCTTTCCATCTCGCAAGAAGCCCGCTAAGGACGCAACATTCAACACGAACGACGACACCGTCACCCACCAAGTCCATCCGACTGATAGCAGAAAGACGGTCAAGGTTTCGTCAAGTCTGACCCCCGCATAGGAAAGCGCGCTCGTCGAGTTCCTACGTCAGAACTAGAAGATCTTTGCATGGCAACCTTCTGACATGCCAGGGATACCCAGGGAACTCGCCGAGCACTCTCTAAAGGTCCACAAGGACGCAAGACCGGTCAAGCAATCCATGCGACGCTTCTCAGGACCCAAGCGAGACGCGATCACCATGGAAGTCGACAGATTACTGCACGCCAAGTTCATCCGAGAGATCAAGGACTCGGACTGGGTCGCCAACCCGGTCCTAGTGGACAAAAAGAAGACGAAAAAACTACGCATGTGCGTTGACTTCACTGCAGTCAACAAGTGCTGCCCCAAGGATCATTTCCCGCTCCCGCGGATAGACCAGATCATCGACTCGACAGCAGGCTGCGAGCGCCTGTCCTTCCTGGACGCCTACTCAGGCTACCAGCAGATCAGGCTGAAAGTCGAAGACGAAGAGAAAATGGCCTTCATCACACCCGACGGCGTCTTTTGCTACCAGACGATGCCGTTCGGGTTAAAGAACGCAGGTGCCACGTATCAGCGGACAATGCAAGCGTGCCTCAAAGGGGTCATTGGGCAGATCGTACAAGTCTACGTCGATGACATCGTCGTCACGACCCGAAAGGAGGATACCTTAGTCGACGACCTCCGCAAGGTCTTCGCTGCACTCGATGTATACCAGATCAAGCTCAACCCAGAGAAGTGCGTGTTCGGCGTGCCAGCCGGAGAGCTACTAGGGTACCTCGTATCTGCAAGAGGAATAGAAGCGAACCCCGAGAAGGTGCAGAACATTCTCACAATGCCAGCACCAACCAAACTCCATGAGGTGCAGCGATTAGCCGGCCGAGTCGCAGCTCTCAACCGGTTCATTAGTAAGTTGGGAGAGAAAGCTTTACCTTTCTACCAACTGATGAAGAAGACGGATAAGTTCGAGTGGACACAGGAGGCGCAGGATGCGTTCGACCATCTCAAGAAAACCCTGACAACCTCTCCAGTCCTCGTGGCACCGCTGGAGAACGAGCCGCTATACTTATACGTCTCAGCAACAAACAGGGTGGTGAGCACTGTACTCGTAGTCGAGCGGGAAGAAGAAGGGCACAGTCACCCGGTGCAAAGGCCCGTATACTACCTCAGCGAAGTCCTCACCATGTCCAAGCAGAACTACCCGCACTACCAAAAGCTGGCGTACGGAGTTTTTATGACCTCCAGGAAGGTCGTCCACTACTTCTCCGAGCACCCGATCACGGTGGTAAGCTCCTCTGGACTAGCAGACATTCTCACAAACCAACGCGCGACAAGACGAGTCGCCAAGTGGGTTGTCGAACTAGGACTATGGGGGCTAAAATATGCTCACCCGAAGTACATCAAGGCCCAAGTCCTCCCAGAATTCACCACCGAGTGGATAGAAGCCCAGCTACCAAATGTCCCCGACCTGTCCAACGCATGGACGATGTACTTCGATGGCTCCAAAAAATTCAAGTCAGCCGGGGCAGGAGTTGTGCTCATCTCCCCCAAGGGCGACAAGCTGAAGTATGTCCTACAGATGGACTTTCCGACGCCGTCCAACAACGAAGCCGAGTACGAGGCCCTGATCCACGCCATGAAGATGGCCAATAACTACGGCGCCACGCACCTCATGATCTACAGCGACTCCTACCTGGTGGTACAGCAAACCATGAAGTCCTGCGACGCCATCGCCGACAACATGATTGCCTACCGAGACCTGTACAACCAGATGGAAGGCAACTTCGAGGGCTGCGAGTTAAGGCACGTCGGCCGCGACAGCAACGAAGAAGCCGACGTCCTCGCTAACATGGGATCAGACAGAGTTCCAGTTCCACTCGGTGTCTTCCTCGAGCGCATCACGCAGAGATCTATCAAGACTCAAGCCGCAGCAAGCAGCGCAACAAAAGCAAAGGGTGATGCAAACTTACCGAGCCAAGAGAAGGTCCCCATGGAAGTCATGCTAATCGAAGCCACATGGATAGGACCATACCTGGCGTACATACTGCATCAGAAGTTGCCAGCTGACCCAGTCGAAGCAAAGCGCATCATCAGGCGCTCCAAAAGCTTTACCGTCATCAACGGGGAGCTCTACAAGAGAAGTAGATCGGGAATCCTGCAGAGGTGCATAGACCCAGTCGACGGCCAAGTCATCCTACTCGACATCCACGCGGGTATCTGCGGGCATCATGCCAGTAGGCGA